>OY728141.1:1751859616-1761859616 GCA_963277665.1 Viscum album
GAAATGTATGTGATCACTCAAATAATCTACTAAAATATAAAATTTCTTCGATCTAAAATTTACTCAACTCTTGAATAATTCTCCTCCACAATTGTACATGATATTGTACACTCATGTATAGTTCTTCAAAGATATTTTTTTTATAAATATAGAATTTTGTTTTCTTTTATATTATGATTCTCATATAGAGTAGTGTGTCAGTTATGGTTTCATATAAAGTAAACAATTCTCATTTACTTAAATATATTTTCGATGAAACTTCAATATTATTGAATTGATTTTGACAAAATGACTTATAACATTTTTTTTACAGAATGGATAGAAGTTGGATGTATGAAACCGATTGTATCTCAAGCGGTTTTCAAAATAATTTGGAGATCTTTTTAGATTTTTCATTTCACAATGCTTCAGATAGTGGTCACATACACTGCCCCTGTTACAATTGTGTTGGAAGACCTTGGTTGATCCATGAAGAAGTCATCTACCACATAACCAAATATGTTTTTCAAGAAAACTACTCTGTGTGGTATCACAATGGGGAGAAAATGACATCTCAAATTGCTGATGATCCAAATGAGAGGACTGGATTGGAGAATTTGTTATATGAACGGTTTCTGTTTATTCATCATCATGAAAAAGAAAGGATTATGACCCAATAAGATTTCAATATTATCACACATTATGCATCTAATGAAAATGATGATATTGTCAGGGTGAAATAATTGAATGATGCTGCCACAACTCCAGTATATCGAAAATGCGGTAAAATGAAAGAGCTGGAATTTTTAATTCGATTGTTTCATGGGAAAACTATGTATGGGATTTCTAACACTTCCATCGATCACATTCTTACCTTCTTGAAGGACTTACTTCCATATGATGTAGATATTACCTCAAACCACTATATGACATGGAAGTTAGTCGAGGAACTTGGATTTTCAAGAAACAAAATTCATGCTTTCCTGAAAGATTGTATTTTATTCTGGGATGAAAATACTGAATGAAATGATTGTATAAAATGTGGCACATCCTGCTAGAAGCCAAAAGCTGATGGAACACCATCCTGTGTGCCATATAAAGTAATGTGGCACTTTCCATTGATCATGAGACTCCAAAATATTTTTATTTCTGATGAAATATCAATAAAAATGTGATGGAATGATACTGAGAGAAAGAAGAATAATGATGAGTTGGTTCACCCTACATATGGATTTTCATGATAGATATTTGATGCTCGATATCCTGATTTTGTAGTTGACGTGTGTAATGTGAGGTTGGTTCTTTCATGTGATGATTTTAATCCATTCGGGCAGATGCTTACGTTGCACAACACATGGATGGTTTTTATACACATTTATAATCTTCCCCAATGGTTGTGTATGAAAAAACCTTTCACTTTCATGAGTATACTCATATCTGGCCCTTCTGATCCTAGAAATGATATAGATGTATACAGGAAACCTTTAATAAAAGAATTGAAACTTCTTTGGGATGTGGGTGTGTGCACATACGATGCATGTTCGAAAGACATATTTCATATGCGTGTTGCGCTTATGTGGATGATCAATGATTTTCCTGCTTATGTAATGATGTCTAGATGGAGCACGAAGGGAAAACTATCATGTCTTGTTTTTATAAAGAATACACGATCTAGAAGACTGAAACATCATTGTAGTTTCAGTTTTATGGGACATTGAAAATTCTTGCCAATGGACCATCCATATAGAAATAATCATTGAAGATTTGACAATACCATGGAGACCGATGATCCACCTCAGCGTATGTCTGGAACTGATGTGCTTAATGAATTAAAAGATTTCAATTTTTCATTTGGGAAGGGTCAAATGAAATCTGGATAGAGAAAGAATATTTCCACTGAAACCTGTTACAATTGGAAGAAGAGAAGTATCTTCTTTGATTTTTCTTATTGGTCAACCAATTTGTTATGTCATTGCTTAGACACAATGCACATTGAAAAAAATATATGTGAAATGTTGCTTTCAATTATTCTAAATGTTAAGGGAAAGAAAAAAGATAATTTACAGTCTCAGTGTGACTTGGTGGATTGGGGCATTAGACCATAATTGCATCATGTGCGTCTCAGTGAAAATAAATGGAAAGTTCCATGTGCTTCATATGTGATGACACCTATAGAAAAAAAGCAATTTCTAGAATTACTAAAGACTTTTAAAGTTCCTGATGGCTATTCAAGCAACATATCCAAACGGGTCAATAGAAGAGAGTTGAAGATAAAATATTTAAAGACTCATGATTATCACATCCTTTTCTATTTACTTCCATATTTGTTTTCAAATAAAGAAAATGAAACCAATTAAAGAGAGGCGACAAAAACAGATTATGGACAACAATCATCGCATGACTGAGCTAGGCATTCCACCACTAGTGCTTGCAGTGAGTATTTTATTTCAAATATATTTATTTAAATAATATAAAATGTCATGTGATTATTATTTTTAAACATTTTTTCATGATCCATCTATTAGGCGACAATTATTTGATGACCAGATTAGTAGTGGTCCCAGTACTCAGGGTGTTCATATGAGGGAGTGTGGTATGAGATCTAGATGATCTGGTTGGCGTACCTGATTAGACGTCGCCCCTCCCACCGACATACCATCCATCCCACATTCTAATCCCGATGTGCCATTAGGGACACACAAGATATTTAGGCCTCCCATGTTTTGACCACCCTTTACATCTGAGCCTCCTCACCAGTCTGTACCATATCCGATGATGATTCCCACTCCCCATCCAGTATTCATCCAACCATCCCAGTCATCTTCTTTTACTTATGCTTCCTTCTCTCTGGGATTTTATATTCCATATTCTTTGACTCCTGCTCCGCTAGAGTCTGTCCCTACGGAGAATACATTGGGACCCACTCCATCTGTACAGGGTGTTCCTTTAATTTCTGCAGATCTAGTGGCACCCATTGATTAGACTACTGCAGGTATACTTATACAAACTGAACAAATTTTTACACCATTATTTATTTTCATTATAACATGTATTGATAAAATATTTTTTTTTCTTTCATAACAGATACATATAATGATAAGAGGCGGGGGTAGGGGCGTACACGCATGCGTGTAGTGTGTAACCCCCACACACAATTGATGGTGGTCTATAATGAGGATAGTCAAATGATTGAAAAATCAGGGCAGCAATGTCAGAGTTTTTTGGAGACGCTTGCCAAATACTCCGACATCATTCCTGTCAGCCCGCTCTCATGGAGACAACTACCAAATGAAGTCAAGGATAAATCTTGGGCATAGATATGGGTAAAAAAATCTGTTGTATTTAATGCAATATATTATTTTTTGTATTTATATGAATTAATATTTTGGTGTCAGCTACGGTTTAATTTCCCCGATGGTGAGGGCGCATGGCCAGCACGTCTAAAGGATTTAGACGAGCTTTGGAGAGCTTATAAGCATGAGTTGTACATTGGATGGAATTCTAGAGTGGGCATAGAGTTAGAGGAAGTCCCCATTGTAGATTATTTTCCATTATAATAGTACCGACAGATGATTATCATTGGACGACTGGCCAATTTAAGGTATTAATCACATTAGAGGTATTTAAATGAAAATTTTCATGTTTTTCATTAATACTAATTATTGAATTTTATTTAGGATTAATCTGGAAGAAATAAAAAAAATATTGATGCTAAAAAATATGTCCACACATTGGGATGTACTACGATGCCAGATCATGAGAGGCTGGAGGTATGACAATTTATAATTTTTCTTTATAAATTGCACTTTCTATTGCTACCTCCATAATTTATTCGATTGCTAAAGTTGTTATATAATTTTAGTTATGAAATTAATTATTGGTATCCTATTTTTAATTATGGTTTCCTACATTCAATGTCATTGTAGAGGCATAAATTGAATATAGAAAGACGTGTGCCTTGAGAAAAACTGTTTTTCTCGAGTAGAAGGAAGAAAGATGGAAGTGCGGTTAATGAACTGACTCCGCAGCAGATTGTAAGTTTTAATTTGTAGATTTAAATTTAAATCTCTATTTTGTAACTTAATAATCTATTTATATTTGTAACAGTCTGCTTTAGAAGCCCTTGATGCCCAAGAACCTGACAATTTTGGGCCAAACGATCACTTGCATCAAGTGTTGGGAGATGAGAACCCTGGTAGAGTATGCTACCGACTAGGGAAGAGTATAGTTCCGACGAGGTATTGGCACTCCTCAGGTATGATTTATAGTGCCACTGAGTTCCAGAAATTTAAGGAACAAGCATAATAGACTGAAAAAATGGCCACAGAGATGGAAAAACAGTATGCTAGGGAAAACAATGTATTTATGAAACTGATGGAAGTTTTACATCCAACACCACCACCAGAGGCCAACACAAATTGTGATGAATATATGTCATAGATGCATTCTATATATGGTGAACCAGGTGGAAGTTATAGTGTATGTAAAGATGATGATGAGGAGGAAGCCAAGGCGGAGGAGGAGGAGGAGGGTGAGGAGGAGGCCGAAGCGGAGGAGGAGGGCGAGGCAGAGGAGGAGGAAGATGAGGAGGCCAAGGCTGAGTACGAGGGCGAGGAGGAGGGCGTTGAGGAGGGTAGGGAAAATGATGAGGACGAAGATGAGGACAAGGGTGAGGCTGATGATGGCGGTGATGATAGTGATGGTGATGAGGGATAAATTGATCTATTACATTTTTGACTGATATTACTGACCTTTGATGCTTATTGATTTGTTGTGCCTGAATATATGTGTGATTAGGCAGGTCACATTATCTTTATTTTTTTATCTATAAATAATAAAACTTGACTTTATGATTTGTTGTGACTGATTCACCCCTCCACTAGACAGCCCCCCACCCCCATGGACAGCCCACCCACCCCACTGGACACCCTGTACACCCCTGGACAGCCCTACCACCCCCGTGGATAGCCCACCCACCCCCTAGATAGCCCATCCTCTCGTGGATATCCCCCACCCCCATGGATAGCCTTCCCACCCCCTGAATAGCCCCTCCCCCTGTGGACATCCCCCCACCCACGTGGACAACCCCTCCCCCCGTGGACAGCCCCCACCCCCGTGGACAGCCCGCCCACCCACGTGGATAGCCCCCACCCCCGTTGATATCCCGCCCACCCCCCTGGACACCCCGTACTCCCCTGGACAGTCACGCCCACCCCCTGGACACCCCGTACCCCCTGGACAACCCCACCCCCCGGACAGCCTGCCCACCCCCTGGACAACCCCTCCCCCCCCCCCCCCGTGGACACCCCGTACCCCCTGGACTGCCCCGCCCACCTCCTTGGATTGCCCCGCCACCCCTGGACAGCCCCGCCACCCCCGTGGATAGCCCGCCCACCCCCATGGACAACTCGCCTACCCCCTTGGACACCCCGTACCCCCTGGATATCCCCACCACCCTCATGGACAACCCACCCACCCCCTGGATACCTCGTACCCCCCTGGACAGCCCCCACCCCCGTGGACAGCCCTCCCACCCCCGTGGACCGCCCACCCACCCCCTCATACCACCCAGACTGCCCCGCCCGCCCCCCTGGACAACCCCCCACCCCGTGGATAGCCTCGCCCACCCCCTGGACACCCCTACCCCCTGTATATCCCTCCACCCCCGTGGATAGCCCCCCACCCCCTGGAAAGCCTTCCCACCCCCGTGGACAGCCCGCCCACCCCCTTGGACACCCCTCCCACCCCCTTGGACACCCCATACCCCCCTGGATAGCCCTTCAACCCTCGTGGACAGCCCACTCACCCCACTGAACACCCCTTACCCCCTGGATATCCCCCACCCCCTGGACAACCCACCCACCCCTACAGACAGCCCGCCCACCCCCTGGACACCCCTGACCCCCCTCGATAGCCCCGCCACCCCCGTAGATAGCCCTACCACCCCTATGGACACCCCTCCCTCCATGGACAGCCCCCACCCCTATGGACAACCCTCCCACCCCCTGGACACCCCCCCTGTGGACAGCCCGCCCAACCCCTGGACACCCACTACCCCCTGGACAGCCCTGCCACCCTCGTGGACAACCCACCCACCCCCTGGAGAGCCCCTCCACCCCCATGGATAGCCCCCCCACCCCCGTGGACAGCCCCGCCACCCCCGTGGATAGCCCCCACCCCCATGGACAGCCCCCACCCCCATGGATTATAGGGTTTCTAACAACTCGAAGATCCCATTAATCATAGATACCCACTTCGTTGCCTCATGGGATCCTTGATCACTAATAAAAAATAGTGGATGGTATTTTAGAAATTCCCATGCATAATAAATGATCTGAGAAGAACATGGCTATTCCACTTCCACAAGATTTTGAGTAGAGAACAAGACTAGGAAGATAATAGATGGATCACAAGAATGACTACCTGAGATATCCTCTTATGGACTTTTTGATTCATTTATAGTGGTAACATTATAAAGAATTATCAAAAGCAAAACCTTTAGTACAATAATCTAATGTTCTAAAATAAGGGACACAAAATCACAAATCCCATAAAGATATATCATAAATAATTCTTCATAAAACCATTTCAAAATCACATAATAGAGACTTCTTTCTATTTAAAACTCCCCAATGGTTTATAAAAATACCTTTAAGGTTCTATTTCAAAAATAATATAGTATTTTTGTCCCACAATAAAAATTTAATCCATTTCATAATAACCAAACCCCCCTTCCTACCATACACACCAAAATCATTCATTTTTTCCTAAAGAAACACATACTATTAAAATAAACACTATTCCAAAACCATTTTAAAAATACCAATGATCTTAAAATCCATGAAATTCATTCCATTAAAACCATTAAAGCCCCCACCCCCTGGACACCCCCATGGATAGCCCCCCCACCCCGGACAACCCCCCAGCCCCCTGGACACCCCCAACCCCCTGGACGACCCCCACCCCTCCTAGACACCACCCCACCACCTGGACACCCCCACCCCCCTGGACACCCCCGCCCCCATGGAAAGCCACCCCCACCCCCTAGACACCACCCCACCCCACTTGGACAGCCCCCCAACCCCTGGACCACCCCCACCCTCTGGACACCACCCCACCTCCTGAACACCCCACCCCCTGGAAAGCCCCCCAACCCCCTGAACACCACCCCACCCCCTAGAAACCCCCATGGACACCCCCACCCTAGACAACCCTCCCCCCACCCCCTGGACACCCCAACCCCCTGGACGGCCCCCACCCCCTAGACACCACCCCACCCCCTGGACACCACCCCACCACCTTGACACCCCCACCCCCTAGACACCCCCACCCCCATGGAAACCCACACCCACCCCCACTGGACACCACCCCACCTCCCTTGGACATCCCCCAACCCCCTGGACCGCCCCACCCCCTTGGACACCACCCCACCCCCTGGACACCCCCACCCCCTGGACACCCCCCACCCCCTGGACACCCCACCCCCTAGAAATCCCCCAACCCCCTGGACACCCCCACCCCCTGAACACCCCACCCCTTGGACACCCCCATGGATAGCCTCCCCCCACCCTGGACAGCCCCCACCACCCTGGACACCCCCACCCCCCTAGACACCCCCATCCCCCCGAACACCCCCACCCCCAGACCCCCCTACCCCCTTAGACAACCACCCAAACCCCTGAACAGCCCCCTAACCCCCTGAATTATGAATTGCATTTTTTATGTATTTAATTAACTTATGAATTATGTGTTAATGGTGTATGGGTATACTTTTTGTATGTGTATACTTTCTGTAATTACCTTATGAATTATGTGTTAATTCGGTATGTGTGTAGAGGGTAATTAAATACAAAATTAGAGGTATTCAGATTTATATATGAATTATGTGTTTGATGAATTATATATGAATTCATATAGAATTTCGTATGTATTATGTAGGTATACTTGTTAATGGTGTATTGTGTTACTTGTTGTATGTGTATGTATTATGTAGGTATTCTGTTGTGTATGAAATTTTCAGGCCTGCTGGTGGAATTGCTGCAGCTGCACAGGGGGAGGCCAGCAAGCCGGCTTGCTGTAGGTACAAAAAGTATATGATAACAGTTTACAACCATTGGAATATGTGTAAAAGCAGAACTTATACCAACGATTTTATGTAAACCGTTGGTATAAGTATATTCCAACAGTTTGTAAACCTTTGACATAGATAATTTTAATTTATATTTACCAATGGTTTGTGGGAAATCATTGGTAAAATTCTATACCAACGGTTTTGTAAACCTTTGGTATAGAGATAATTCTTCCTATTACCTACGGTTTAAAACCGTTGGCAAACATTTATATCAACGGTTTACTGAAACCGTTGGTATATACTGAATTTTTCAGACATATCCCAACAGTTCTCATAGAACCGTTGGGATATGTCTATCCCTATGGCTCAAGACCCAACGATTTGGAAAACTATTTATATAGTTTATACAAATGGTTTTCCAGCCTTTACCAACAGTTTTAAACCATTTGTAAAACTAAAATTTCCAGTAGTGCAACGGATAGTCAATAACTCTTTTGCCTGATGACTCATCTACACTATCTCTGATTGAAATCACTATGAAAAATCTATTATGATGTACAAATATCCATTTCTGTATGCATGAGGGTGGAGAGTAGGTAGGCCTCACCGTGCTGTTCTCTATTCTCGTGCATATGAAAATGGATATCTGTACGTTGGAGGAGATATTTCATAGTGATTTCACTAGAAAAAAGTTGAATGGAGATGAGTCGTTAGAAAAAAGAGCCTCTTTTTTCCAATGAATCATCTCCTTGCAACTCTCTCTGACTGAAATCAGTATGAAAAAATTGTTCTGGCATACACATATCAATTTTCATATGCACAAAAATGGAGAACAGGAAGGTCTTGCCACGCTGCTCTACATTCTTGTGCATATGAAAATGTATATCCATACGTTAGGATATATTTTTCATAGTGATTTTAGTGGGAGAATATTGCAAGGAGATAAGGCATCAGGAAAAAGGGAGCTGCCAATCCGTTAGAAATTATACCAATTTATTACAATTTGTTACAATTTATTACAATTTGTTACAATTTATTACAATTTCTTTCTAATTATTGTTAATTATTTCTAATTATTTCTAATTATTGCTAATTATTGAAAATTGATTACTAATTATAACTAATTATTAGAATTTATACCTAATTATTAGAATTTA
Organism: Viscum album; assembly: GCA_963277665.1. Taxonomy (NCBI): domain Eukaryota; kingdom Viridiplantae; phylum Streptophyta; class Magnoliopsida; order Santalales; family Viscaceae; genus Viscum; species Viscum album. Next base: position 1,751,868,824 of record OY728141.1, read on the forward strand.
TTACTAATTATTATAATGTATTACTAATTATTAGCATTTATTACTAATTATTAGCATTTATCACTAATTATACCTAATTATTGGAATTTATTAATAATTATTGGAATTTATTACTAATTATTGGAATTTATTACTAATTATTGGAATTTATTAATAATTATTTGAATTTATTACTAATTATTAGAATTTATTACTAATTATTAGAATTTATTACTAATTATTACTAATTACTACAATTTATTACTAATTACTGCAATTTATTACTAATTACAATAATATATTACTAATTACTACAATTTATTACTAATTACTACAATTTATTACTAATTACTGTAATTTATTACTAATTACTGTAATTTGTTACTAATTTATTACTAATTTATTACTACAATTTATTAGTAATTAGTGCTAATTATTACTAATTTATTACTAATTATTGCTAATTATTAATAATTTATTAATAATTATTAGTAATTTATTACTAATTATTTCAATTTATTACTAATTATTACAATTTATTAATAATTATAAATATTATTAGAATTTATTAATAATTATTACTAATTATTATAATTTATTACTAATTATAACTAATTATTAGAATTTATTCCTAATTATAACTAATTATTAGAATTTATTACTAATTATAACTAATTTATTACTAATTATTGTAATTTATTACTAATTATTGCAATTTATTACTAATTATTGCAATTTATTACTAATAATTAAAATTTCATACTAATTATAACTAATTATTAGAATTTATTACTAATTATAACTAATTATTAGAATCTATTACTAATTATAACTAATTATTAGAATATATTTCTAATTATAACTAATTATTAGAATATATTATTAATTATTACTAATTATTAGAAAATATTACTAATTATTAGAATTTATTACTAATTATTACTAATTATTACTAATTATTAGTATTTATTATTAATTATTACTAATATTTAGAATTTATTACTAATTATTAGAATTTATTACTAATTATTAGAATTTATTACTATTTATTACTAATTATTGCAATTTATTATTATTTATTATAATTTATTGCTAATTATTACTAATTTATTACTAATTATTACAATTTATTACTAATTATTATGATTTATTACTAATTATCAAAATTTATTACTAATTATTAGAATTTATTACTAATTATTACCAATTCTTCCAATTTATTACTAATTATTCTAATTTATTACTAATTATTACAATTTATTACTAATTATTACAATTTATTACTAATTATTACTAATTTATTACTAACTATTACTAATTTATTACTAATTATTACTAATTTATTACTAATTATTACCAAATTATTACTAATTATTACTAATTTATAACTAATTATTACAGTTTATTACTAATTATTACAATTTATTACTAATTACTACAATTTATTACAATTTACTACTATTTATTAGAATTTAGTACTAAGTATTAGAATTTAATACTAATTATTAGAATTTATTACTAATTATTACTAATTATTAGAATTTATTACTAATTATTACTAATTGTTGCAATTTATTACTAATTATTACTAATTGTTGCAAATTATTGCAAATTATTACTAATTGTTGTAATTTATTACTAATTATTACAATTTATTACTAATTATTATAATTTTTTACTTATTATTACAATTTATTACTAATTATTACAATTATTGCAATTTATTACTAATTATTAGAATTTAATACTAATTATTAGAATTTAATACTAATTATTAGAATTTAATACCAATGATTAGAATTTAATACTAATTATTAGAATTTAATACTAATTATTACTAATTATTACTAATTATTACTAATTAATACTAATTATTACTGATTAATACTAATTAATACTAATTATTACCAATTACTACAAATTATTACTAATTAATACTAATTATTACTAATTAATACTAATTAATACTAATTAATACTAATTAATACTAATTAATACTAATTAATATAATAACTATTAATTAACACTAATTCATACTTATTTATAAAAATAAAAATAAACAATGATAAATAAAACCATCTAATTCTAATTTAATTTAACTGCAGCTAATTAACAATAATTATAACTAAAATAAAATGAAATAAATTAAATAAAAAATAAAAGAAATAGATAAATACCTTAAACTGAAGCTTTTGAAGGATATAAGCTGCGAATAATACCTCGAATTTAAATTTTAAACTATGAAAAATTTTGAGAGAAAAATTTTCCACTAGAGAGAGAGAGATGTAGAGAATTGAGTGGAATGAGAAAAAACGGGTGGGGATATATATAAGTTAGATTAGTTGAGATGGACTTATCTGTGACGGGGCCCATCGCAAATACTCAGCAGTTAAAAAGTAATTTGTGATGGGTCCTATCGTAGATACCAACCTACCAACATACTATTTGTGACAGGGGATAAATCCCATCGTAAATACCAAAAAAAGCTGCCGGGTATTTGCAACAGGCATAAAAGCCCGTCGCAAATACCCTTCCTGCGGTTTGGCGCGCAACTCACGCCAAACCTTTTGCGATGGGAACCATCGTCCCGTTGCAAAAATCTTAGTATTTGCGACGGGCTGGTTCTCCCGTCACAAAAGCCCACTTTTCCCGTAGTGTTTTAAATTCCAGATGTTTTGGAAATTTTCTCGAGGTTTTTTTTTTGTTTTTTTTTGTTTTTTTAGTAGCAACAAAACTGGTATTATTTCTTCAACTGAAATTATATCACAATGCATAACGATACTCCCTATTTATAGGGTTACAATCACATGGCAAAAACAAACAAAGAAAATACAAGTCTGAAGTTTGGTTCAGTTGGTGCCATCCAAGCTTGAATTTTTCAAGCACCCTTCATTGAAGTCCAAGCCTCCATTGTTGTAGTGAAGATAGACGTCGTCCAATGAATAAGAGTTTATTATCCAATTGGGATCATCCAGGGGAATGAGAGTTCCCAGCTGAAGGTGGAAGCTGATAATGAGGGAAACCCTAGTCTACCTTGTCAAATCCACCACTAGATTAGTGCAAGTCTCCAGAGGATTAGCTTTATTTGGCGTCACCAAAGAATTTTTGAACTATTGGTCTTCACCAACACTTGCATAACCAGCGATTCCAGGAATAGATACATCAACGAGATTCTCCATGCCTGGGCACCATTGGACCACATGTTTCGCCACAAACAATCACTTCATCAACCGAAGGCATCATGGATCTTGCTTTAGAGACCCTAGCCATCCACTCCTTAAGCTCATGAGACGAGTCATGGGATAGAGACCCAACAAATGGAACATGACCCTTCTTCTCCTTTCATGCTGATATCCCCAAACCAGACGAAAGTCGACAGAGGGTGAGAGAGATGCATCTCAACACAAAGATGAGGGCGGAGTGAAAGATGATTAGTGAGCATTCTTCAATTGAAAAAAAGAAAACATCTAATGGAATCACCACACCGATAAAGAATTGCAGGATTTTGGTAATGCAGTGGATGTCGATGGCACTGGAAATTTCAACAGGATTGAGTTAGATCATCGGGATATTTTCATGCAACCGAGAGACACCAGGTTGAAGAGGAACATTCGGGTTAAGGTTTGTTTCAAAAGTATTTTTTTTAGAGAAGGCTTTCGACCCTGTTTGGTTCATTGGATAAAAAAGGAGATGATTCTAAAATTGATTTTATGGATGGTTTCAAATGTAATGTTTTAATAATTCTTTTATAAATAGATTTTGAATTATCATAAAATTCTTGGAGTCTTGAGTGGATTTTTAAGAAGTCCCATCTAACACTTTCAAATAGTTTTTTAAAGGTGTGGGTGTGTGATACCTTTATGCTGCATTTTTTCTTATTTACCTTTATGGGTAGTGTTTGATGCATGTAAATACTGGGTGATGGATAAAAAGGGGTAGTTTATTATGAGGGATTTGGATATGAGGGTGAGTTATTATTTATGTTATTGATGATTGTATGGATTGTTTTCTCACCTTCATTTTTTTTGATCATGGGAACCCAAATAGATAAGTGGAAAGTCTAGATTTATGCTACACTAGATAGTCAGATGCTACTAGTGTACCTTAGTTATGTTTTGGGGCTAGTGAGGAGTTCCCCCAATGACAGATGGGTGTAGTGAGACACCCTAGACTCACATTCCCAAATCTACTACTAAAAATAAATACTTTAATTACTAGCTTTAATATTAATTGAGGTGAACCAATCTAAACGTATCTTTATTTTATATCATTTCCAGAAGTTAAACATTAATTTTCATAAATAATATCACAATCTCAAGAACTGAAGGTTTAATGTCTTTGAGGATCAGCTATATAGGAAACTTATTTTACAATACTTGTGAAAATTTCTCTATAATAGAACCATATTACACTCTCTTTTATACTTTTCAGAACCTATACCCATCTTCATAACCTGAGAAATAAAAACATAAGAAAAGGGCGATCTCAAATGCTCAATAATGGAAAAAATCATCAACATGTCACCAAGGGTTAAATAATAAGCATATGAGAAAAAGAGAGAATGAGATAAATATCTCATTAAAAGGAACATGGAATAATAAGAGTTGTCTATAAGTCACGATAACAGGACATGCAATATCAAATGAACAAACATGTACCATGGCTTAAGAGTGTGAGATAATAAACATGATCCATTGATCATACTCAAAGGAATATGACATATAAATGTGGAATATCATTGAAACATAGCATAACAAGAAACTATGACACAAACATAAGCACAAGAATAATTACATTGTGAGAAAACCCATGATGGCCATGTTTTTTTTGTAATGACCTATGTTTTTAATCCAAGGTAAAATTCCAAGGGAATGTGAATTTTGGAACTTAGTGGATGATCCATTCTTTGAACCAAGATTTGGAATGTAATTCTAAGAGTTGGAACACTTTAATTCATTTTTTTAGACTTGGGTAAAGGACCAATGGGTTCCTTGGGTGATCCATTAATTTTTGGGAGTGTCAGGAGCGGAACACTCTAAAATGGTAAGGATTGGTCGAGGCACATAGTTTTTCTGAAACCGTGTGGCCCAGCAGTGCAAACCGTGTGGCTGCAGCAGGTGAGAAGGAGTGACTCGCACAGGTAGCGTACAATTTCCCAAACCGTGCACCTAGCCCACATGCTTAATTCAATTTAGTAAGTGTGTGTGCACTATTCATCACATGGTTGGCGCATGGTTAGGGAAAACCATGTGGTACAACCATGCAAGGTGGGGTTCTTAATCAGAAGGATCCACACGGTTAGTGCACAGTTTGGAAAACTGTGTGGCTAGACCGTGCAATCCAGTTTTGAGGGTGAAATTACCCTTTTCCCTTAATGAATATTTTAAACCCTTTTCTTCCTTCTTTTTTCTCCTCTAGCCGCATGAGGCTCATCCTTTGGTTTTGTGGGTTCTTCCTCCTCTCTAACCTAGGGATCCTGTTAACTCCATCCGTAATCTAATTCAAACACCATAAGTCATGTTGGATCCACATTGGTATGCTCTCAAATCCCTTTCTTCCTTTAAAGTTTATTTTTTGATATGTTTCACTATTTTAGTGCAAGATCAATTCACCCTATTTTCATGTCGGATTTCTGTTTCATTGATATCTTCTAAACCAGACTGAATCAAGCCTTGATATTGGATGAGTAAATAATCCTAATAATTAGGTAGGTGGTCTATGTATCTTTCCCCAAGTTTCCATTGTTTTATAATTATTTTCGTTGCGGCACACACTAACTCTTTCCATGCATCACCCTAAAATTGTTTTTCTTCATCTTAAATTGGTACATGCACCTTGATACACTCCCATTAATCAATGTTTAGTAATTTTAGGATGTCAACCTCAATCATGGACACCCATTGGATGCAACATCTTAATTTTATGTTTTTTTAATTAAATTATTAAAATCCCAAAATTCCTTTTAAGTGTTCAACTTGTATTATAAATAGTTTTTATTTGGTTATAGAAATGTTTAATTGAACCAAAGTACCTCCTAGGTGTTATGATTTCCTTATAAATGGAATTGACCTTATAGGTAATTGCCTAATTGATTATAGTACCTCTCGAGTGCCATGTTGAACCGTGTAATTGAATTTTCCATGTTTTTTAGCTTTCTAAATGCTTCCTTTGGTGAATTGAGATATGAATCTTGAATTGGATGCTTATGTGTGCTTAATTAATTGTTTATGAACAATGTTGTGTTTTATAATAAAACCCATTGGATGAGGTATGATGTCTTCTAAATTAAAAAGTTGTTATTAGTGATTTAAATCTTGCTTGGACTTATGACATTTGTGTTTTCTTATACCCCTATGTCATTGTTAGATATAGGGTATGTTTAGGACATGGATTCTTTTGATGTTCTTTAATGGAATTTCCTCCTTATTTATAAATTTTTGTTGAACCCAATACACCTCCCAAGTGCTTGGACCGACTTATAAATGGAATTTTACATGTAGGTAAATGCCAAATTGAAAATGACACCTTCTAAGTTCCTCTTGGATCCTTGTAAAATGAATTTTCACATTTTGATAAATTAAATGACATGTATTAAAGGGAATGTCTTGTTCATGACGGGTTTCCTTCCTTGAATGAATAAAATGATTTAAATGAGATGCAATGTTTAAATTGAATGGTTTAAATTAAATAGAATGGGTGGAAAGGACACACCTCTTTTATGTTTTATTTTAATGTGAAATAAAATGCCCTTGGTTATATTTGAGATTGATAAATATAAAGCATGAGAGGTAAATCCTCATGGATATTATTATTCTAAATATGATTACACCTTTATATAGGATGTGGAATGATAGTAAGGGTTCTGTTGATCATGGTAGTATCACACTCCCTTAAATTGGTTTTTGATCATGATGTCTCACACCATTGATACTATTTTGATGATGGGTATGATGCACCACATCCCTTGCATTGAGTGTTGACATGACGACTCACTCATTGTTTCAAGTGTTAACATGATGGCACACTCACCATCTTGAGTGGCGACCATGACGTCTCCCAATCATTATGAGATATAGGGAATGTACCCTAAGTTTGAGCTTATAGGATAATTTATACTAGTTATGGATGACTAAGTTACACTATGGTCCATCTAGCACCTAGTATTATAGGTATATGGCCACTTATGTCTGCACGTACTTGGTCCATATAGGTGGATGTGGTATATAACTATACTATATATATATTATTACTATATATGTATTAACTAATTAGACACTCTTTATGACTTATGTCAAAGAAGATCGAGTCGAATAGGTGTCCTTTTAGAACATGTGCCGATCAGTGTTTATTTATTTACTTATTTCAGCATTGTTTATTATTCTGTTTACCTGCACACCGCTTTAACATATATTCACATACTGGAATTAGTTGTAGACACTGTTGGTGGTGGCCTATTGGGATTTTATCTCACTCCCTGCTTGGGACGCTATTGCATTGGGGTACCTAAGAAGATATCATGTTCGTAGGACCACGAACTATTGCTTATGATGACTTGCTTGTACCTAGGAGTTAGGATCATAGGATTGATTTGGAGCTCAGGATGTTTGTGGAGTTCACCCAAGGGGCTTTGTTTTATTTTATTTATTTGTGTATTGCACTGTGTCATATTGCCTATTGTATGTCTACTGTTTAATTATATATCATGATTTAGACATGCATGCATGGTTGTATATTGGCATTGACCATCTTTTATATTTAGTTTACTTTATTCTTCCATTTCTCTTTATTTCACTTATTAATGCTTCTGCTGTTGTCTATTATTTATTTTATGATATACCATTGTGCTAATCTAATCATGAGGGTATAGTCTCCCCACTACCACCTCTATAGACCCTCACTGATAGTCATAATCCTCTAGCATATGAGGAGGTGCTCTTAAGGACATTTAGAGACTAATCTAGCAACTATTTTTATAGGAAGTCGGGCCAGGATGTTACAAAGTGGTATCAGAGTGTTTTTTCCTTTATCTTACTATTTTGGGTTGGTAGATAGGAGACTAGGAATTTTTCAAATATTGGTAAATAGTTGTGTCGAGGAGTGATCACCCCAACCATGGGGAAATGTCAAAGTGGCTAGGATTGAGATTGTTATTCATGATATTTTCTATTATAGTTGATTATGATTTCACCTTGAGTGAATGATGTACTTTTCGCTGCTTATTGATTTATGAAATTATGATATTTTTCCTTGGACTAGTATGGAAAGGATGTAACATTTCATGCATCATTATAGACCCATATATATTTACATTCCATGAATATGACGTGCCATGTAGTTTCATATATAGGTTGATTGCTGATTTTGATTTTGTGCCTGTATATGCCATGTTAGGTATTTTAGTGACATGCTTAGTTTTGTACCTATTTAGGCAATTATTTAGAATTCTTAATTATATCACATGATTGGATGATTTATTTAGCATGTTAATCTCTTTCCATGATTAGGTAATTATATTCCATGCTGCCTGATTATTTAGCATGTCTTGTCTATATATCACGCTTCTATTCTTATTAGCATGTTTCTCTATGTTTATTGATTGTGATGACATTATTAGTTATAATTTTGATATATATGATTGGTTGTGATTAGAAAAGAGTTAATTTTAAATTGTAAGGTGTATGGGTGACCTATAATTGGGAAAAGGTAACCTGTGTACTCAAACCATCTTTGAGATTTTTACATATTTAGAGACTATTGTTAAAATGTGAAAGCTTATAAAGTTCAAATTTTAATGTGAATTGGTTTTGATTAAATGGGAGCTAGTCTTTGATCTATAAAGTGTATGGGTGATTTATAAATTTGAGATATAAACCCATATAATCGAACTATTAATTTAAAGCATGATATTTTGAGATGGTTATAAATGAAAAAGCTGTTTAATTTTGATTTGAAATGAATTGGTTGATTATGGACCTCTTACATGAATCGACCATAATAAGTCAATTATGGTATTTAATCTTATCAAGTAAAACCCATTAATGGTAATTTTAAAATCTAAAATTTTGATGGATGCCTTTATAAATGCTTTTGATTCCATCACATGGTCATGAATATCCATATGATTAAATTTTAAATGCATATCTGGACCCAAGTAGGTCAGTTTGGGCATGCTTCTTATGAGATAACCCTATACGAATGTTTTAAAATTTAAAAATTAAGAAAATTCTATTGGGTTACATTCTGATGAACCCATGTTGGCTAAACAGGACCCTCATAGGTTTCCTTATCTATTAAAATGAATTTATACAATAAATTTCCTAATTATGATGGGATGTCAATAAATTATTAATGTTTAAAAAGTAATTTTGACGATACTTACCCATTTTTCTTTGATGCGTTAGTTAAAACAGGTACCAAGTTCCTTTGTCTTATAATTAGTACTTGATGTTCTGTTTTAAATATTTTAAATGTTTAAATATTGATTGTGAATCAATGCAATGAACTTAAATGGAACCTTGGGTGGTATCCTTAGTTTAAACCCTCATGTAAGGGTAGTTTAAACTTTTCTTTGAGTTTCCTTGGAATGGAAACGTAAGCATTTTTTGTAGGTCTTTTTACTTTTTAGCATGGGCTTAAATAATAGGCGTAGAGCCTAGTGAAATCTATTTGGTGTGACTTAGTGATAGGATCATTTCCTGTAATTTCGTAAGGGGATATCCTAAGGTAGGTATCACCCTTAGATATTAAATTCCTTGATAAATTCTATGAGTTTTCTATCATATAGTTCCATTCAGGTGTCATTGTCTATAGTAGGACTCTTAGCATCTAAATGAACCCATTGTTTGGATGAGTGGTTGTGGTATCCTTGACCTTTGTTATGGTCATGAGTATCAGGTAATGCTCAATTTCAGTAGGTTAGACATGCCTAGGGAATGGTCAGATGCTTAGTAGGTCACATGACCCTCTCTTCTTCCTTAGTAATGGATGACTTGGTACGTCATCCTTCCAGGTTAATGGTCAAATGGGGAAATACAAATCTGGGATAAATATATCATATGGACCACCTGATACTTATATGAATAGGGAATAAAACCTATGGATAGTATTAAGGATGTGTCATCTTTCTTCTAGAACCTTAGGGTATTACATGTTCATATATGTGGTACCTGTCGAGTTGCTGAATGATATAACGAACCGGTTGATTTTGGTGAAATCATTGAGTCTTGAGATATTGAGTACGTTATTGGGTCATCTATCTAGTAGAGTGACATGGGAGTTAAGGAATCAACTTCGTCCCAATTCTTGGGATGGTTTACCAAGAGTATCGAGTGTTTTAACATACCGATCAGGTTGGTTTTGGATTTCATGGAAAATGTTGTGGTGTTTGTGAGCATGACTTAGAGAAGTGTCACTTGTGTGTTTAAGGTGAATATGACCTAGCATGCTTATGATCTACTAGTATATCTCTTCTTTTAATGACTAGGAAACTCTTAATGTGGGGATTTCCACATCTTCTAAGTAGAAGGAACACAACCAGGGAGGACCATTGGAAATGGTCAATCTTGATTTAATTCCCTTAAGGCTTGAAAGTTTTAAATCATGTCAGTGCTTTCTAGGAATCATGATGTTGATGTGGTTGGTTGTGTATGCAACCCTTGAGAAACACCATTGGTATTGGATGGACTTCGGTGGTTAAGTTTGAGTGATCACAAGATGCATCATGCGATAAAGTCTTGTGATCGATTAATGATGATGTGCCAACAGGTGGAAGCCGAGCTTCTTCCAAGAAGTTGACTAGTTGTGGTTCGACTCTTCTTCATTTAGGGGTTTGGGTATGGTTGTTTGGAAACCATATTGATCACTTATTCTTTGATATTATATAAGTGTCTATAATATTTTTGGGAATCCTTGGTACCCTCCTAATGTACTCTTGCTTTGTGACGAGAATTTCCCCCATCTTGACATTGTCCTTGATGCACTAAGAGATCATCATTTATAATCTGAATTAAAAGTTTCAAGTTTCCTTCAGTTTCAATAAACCTTATTATTCAGAGTTATACACTAGAATCATGGTTTTTATTGAGGCATGGTTAGTCCTGAGTGATACCTGGGTTTTCGTGTAGGAATGCCATGGAAAGACTCTTGGACACCACCTATTTTCCTCTGACTTGACCGTCATGAGGATTCCACTCTGGGCTCATTTGATGATCTTATGTGTATGTCTTGGCCTTGTACCAATGTCTCACTTGTAATCATGGGGTATGGACTACCTTGGGTTAGTTCCTTGGAATATAGTTTGATGAATCTGAGGTTATCCCAAACTTGTTTTTGGGCTCAGAGGTGACATTTTAAGAGAGATGATTCCAGTGGGTTGGATCTAGGTTACACCCTTGTTCATGATGAGGAATGAAATATTAAATGTTAAGGTGATGGTTTGACCAAGGAACATCACTGGAAGTCAGGTATGGGATTCAGTGAACATGCTCATGGTAAATGTAAGATGCCTTGGAAGAGGGCATTGCAGTTCTATTTGAATCACACCAACCGTCTAAGACAAGCATTTTGAGAATGGTTATCCAGAGGTGGATTAACTTGTTACCCTTCTTGTTAAACCTGTATGGTTAAATGGAACTATTTTAAATCATTATATAGGTTAAGGTAGGTGTGGTGTAAAGGTCATCCATGTTTTTCAAGGAAATATCGCATGAACAGTTTTAGTTAGGTCAATTGGGATTCAACTGTTTCTTTATAGAGAGGTTTTTGATATGACCTCATAGGTGATTGGGTTCTCCTAGTTAAATAAATCAAACTAGAAGCATTGTTATAATGCTTAGGGGAATGATTTGTTAGGTAATTCCAATGGTGGAGGTATCTTGGCACGAAATTGGATCCTTTATACATTAAAAACCTATGGTGGGGAGAACCTTTGACATAATGTTTAAAGAGAATATGAAATGAACATGTATCTAGATACATGGGGTTAGGTAAGAATCATTTTGGTGTTTTAATAAAAAAACAAGCGTTGGATCGAGTTTTAATGGCTTAAGTGCAGTTTTATCAAATAATGCTTGGAGGTGAATTGGGTGTTTGGGAACACAATGCGACCGTTTGAATGAGACTTCATGACCCTTGTAGGATGAGTGGTGTTTTCGTTATTCCCCAAGGATTATCGAGGATGAGAAGTTATAAGGTGGGGATGTTGTAATGACCAGTGTTTTTAATCTAAGGTAGAATTCCAAGGGAATTTGAATTTTAGAATTTAGTGGATGGGTTGTTCTTTGAACCAAGCTTATGAACGTACTTACGAGAGTTGTAACACTTTAATGAATTGTTTTTAGAATTGGGTAAAGGCCCAAGGGGTTATTTGGGTGATCTATATTTTTTAAAGAGCTTCAAGCTCCAAAAACTCAAAAATGGGAAGGACTGGTCAGGGAAAGTAGTTTGTTTTAAATTGTGTAGCCCACCAATGCAAACCGTGCAGCTGCAGCAGGTGAGAAGAAGTGACTCGCATGGGCTGCACACAATTTCCCAAAATTTGAACCTATCTCACATTCTTATTGAGATTTAAGTAGTTTGAGTTCACTATTAATCACACAATTGGTGCACAGTTAGGGAAAACTAGGCAGGAAAACCATGCAAGGTGGGGTTCCTAAGCAGCAGGAGCCGCGCGATTGGTGTAAAGTTTGGAAAACCGTGCGGGAAAACCGTGTGACCCAGTTTTGAGGGTCAAATTACCCCTTTTCCCTTAATGAATATTTTAAAACCTTTTATTATTTTTACTTTCTCCTCCAGCCATGTGAGTATCCTCCTTTGGTGCCGTGGGTTCCTCCTCCTCTCCAACCTAGGGATCCTGTTAACTCCTCCATCCGAACTTCTATTCGAACATTGCCATTCATGTTGAATCTGCATCAGTAATCTAACTAATCCAATTTCTTCCTTTCTAAGTTTCTATTATGATATATTGTGCTATTTTTTTGAGAGATAAATTCTCTCTACTTTCAGGAAAGATTTTTTTTGTCAATTTCTTCCAAACCGGACTAAATCAAGCCTTAATAATGGAAGAGTAAAGTGTCTTAAGCATGAGGTAAGTAGTATATAGATATTACCCCAATTTTTCATTGTTCTATAATTATTTCCATTATGCTACATGTCGTCCCTTACCACACATTTACCTAAAATTGTTTTTCATTATATTAAATTGGTATATTCACCTTGATACACTCCTGTTGATCAATGTTTAGTAATTTGAGGATGTCAACCTCGATCATGGACACCCCTTGGGTGTGACAAATTAATTTTATCCTTTTTAATTAAATGATTAAAATCCTATAATGACATCTATGTTTTAATCTTGGATTATAAATAGTTTTTACTTGGTTATATAAATGTTTAATTGAACCAAAGCACCTATTAGGTTCTAGTCTTGCCTTTATAGGTCATTTCCCAACCGATGATAGCACCTCTCGAGTTCTATGTTGAAACTTGTAATCAAATTTCCATGTTTTTTATCATTATAAATTATTCCTTTAGTGAATTGATCTATGAATCTTGAATTGGATTCTTATGTGTGCTAAATAAATTATTTAAGAACAATGCCATGTTTTATAGTAAAACCCCTCAGTTGAGGTGCGATGTCTTCTAAAATAAAAAGTGGCTATTAGTGATTTAAATATTGCTTGTCCTTATGGAATTTTTGTTTTCTTATGCCCCTATGTTATTGTTAGATATAGGTCATTTTTAGGAAATGTATTATTTAGATGTTATTAAATGGAATTGCCTCTTTATTTATAAATTTTTATTGAACCCAAGGCACCTCCTAAGTTCTTAGCTTGACCTATAAATGGAATTGTACATGTAGGTAAATGCCCAAATGAAAATAGAACCTTCTAAGTTACTTTTAAGCATTGTAAAATGAATTTAAATGTTTTGATAAATTAAATGACATGTATTAAAGTGAATGACTTGTTCATGATGGTGTTCCTTCATTGAATAAATTAAATGATTTAAATGAAATGTCTTGTTTAAATTGAATGGTTTGAATTAAATGGAATGGGTAGAAATTCCATGCCTCTTGTATGTTTTATTTTAATGTGAAATGAAATTCCATTGGTTATATTTGGGATTGATAAATATAAAGCATGAGAGTTAAAGCCTCATAGATATTATTATTCTAAATATGATTATACCTTGATATAGGTTGTGGAATGATGGTAAGGGTTTTTTTGACCACGACGGTATCACGCTTCCTTACATCGTGTGTTGATCATGACATATCACACCATTGATACTATTTGGAAAATGGGAATGATGCACCACATCCCTTACATTGAGTGTTGACATAATGGATCACTCACTATTTTGAGTGTTGACATGATGGAACACTCACCGTCTCAAGTGACGAGAATGACATATCCCACTCATTATGAGATGCAGGGCATGAAACCTCTCTTTGAGCTTATAGGCTCATTTAGACTGGTTATGGATAACTGAGTTACGCCCTGGTCCATCCAACACCTATTATTACAGGTATATGGACACTTACATCCACATGTACTTGGTCTATATAGGTTGATGTAGTATATAACTATAATATATATATATATATTATTATATATGTAGCAACTGATTAGAAACTATTTTTGGATTATGCCAAAGTTGGTAGAGTCATCCAGGTATCCTTTTGGAACCTAATCCAACCAGTATTTATTTATTTATTTCAGCATTTTTTATTATTCTATTTACCTACACAATGATTTACCTTATATTCATAGACTGGAATTAGTTGTAGACACTGTTGGTGATGGCCTATTGGGATTTTATCTAACAACCTACTCAGGCCACCATTACACTAGGGTACTTGAGTAGATCTTATATTTATAGGACCATGGACTATTTCTTATACTGACATTCTTGTACCTAGGAGTTAGGAGCATAAGACTAAGTTGGAGCTCAGGATGCTCATTGAGTTCTCCCTTGGGGATTTGTTTTATTTTCTTTATTTGTGTATTGCACTATGTCATGTTGCCTGCTGTATGTATAATGTTTAAGTATGTATCATCATTTTGACATTTATGTATGGTTTTATATTGGTGTTGGACATATTTTATATTCACTTTACTTTATTCTTCCATTTCTCTATCTTTCACTTATTACTACTTCCACTTTTATCTGTTATTTATTTTTTGATATACTATTGTGCTAATATGATCATGAGGGTATAGTCTCCACACTATAACCTCCATAGACCCTAGATACTATTCATAAGCCTCTTTCATATGGGGAGGAGCACTTGAGTCCATTTGGAGACCAGTCTGACCACTGATTTTATAAGAATTCAAGCTGGGACATTACATTTTTTTGTGATCAAACCAATGATTCCCACACTTTAAGTTGTGAACAAACCCATGATGTCCAAGATTTATTATCTCATGAGATATAAATCCTTAACCAATGAATTTGAGGGTGATATAGGACCCCACCCATGAATATCCATACATATTCATGCCATAAGATATCAATCATTCATCATATCATGAAAACCCATGAAAAGAAAATGGGTTTCATATCTTTTATAAATGGTATCACATAACGTGATATCAAAAGTAGATTGGTTGATAGCAAAAATTAAATCAACCTAAAAGAGTATTTTATAATGGTATTTATAGGGTGATTTATAGAACAAAATTATATAAGAGTTTCATATTTAGGAGTTAAATAAGAAAATGAAATCTAAACATAAAATAATCTTCAGAAAACATTTCTTAATATTGTCGTAAAGAGAAGAAGTTATGAGTCACTATTGAAAATATAATTTTTGAGGAATTGAAATGAAAAATCCTTCAAAAATTATTTTAAAATAAAAAATAATAATGGATCCTTGAAAATTAATAAAGTTTATCTATAGGAAATGTGGAGTGTAAGATAAAATGAAAAGAAAAACCTTTTCAACATTTTAAAAATACCTTAATTGAAACCCACATCATAAAAAGAGTGATAAATCTTCCATTTTAAAAGAGGTAAAGAGAAATTAGAATATCAAAAATAATAATATATATTTTTATTTAAAAATAATAAATGAGAATATTTTTGGAAAGAGTGAATATGGACATGGAAGAAAAAGAGCTTATTTGGGGTGGATGTGAATTCTTCTTAATAATGTCAAATTTTTTGAAGAAAAAAATCCATCAAAGAATATGTATTTTATGTGAAAATGTAATTTCACCAGAAAATAATGAGGAAATAAAATATAGTATTATTATAGGATATAAAAAAACAATGTTGTAAAACCACAGTCAAAGATGAATAATTATGACTCAATAAGAGAAGTTGAGTCAAGAAAACCCCTTACGGCTTTAGTAAGAATTGAATCGAAAAAATATTGAAAAATAGAACTTGTGATGGATTTGTAAATACATTAAATTTATTGAAAGTTTTGATAAAAATAATCCATAGGGTATTATATACACCCAAAATATAAACAAGTGGTGAATATGGCATATATCTTAAAGAAATAAATCGAGTCGAGAAAAACCCTTAACTTTTACTCCCGAATTCCAAGAAATATATTTAAACTAATGTAAAATAAAAAAAACATATTAATAAACTATTTTATAACCTTATTCATATATATTACCTTATATATATTTCAATTATAATAATTTATTATACATTTATTATTTACTTATGGTTTATTTTCAGCATCGGATGTTAGTGATTTTGATTGTTCATGCATGATTTAAAATGTTGATGTTGATCCTTGTTATTTGATACCAAGTTAATAATTCATATAATATAAAAGGTAATGTAATTTATTATTTATAATTATTTAAAAAGTTTTAATTTCATTAAATTATAATTTTAGTCATGATTCATGAAGACAGAATAAATGATGATCTTGTTTCGACAATCTTTAATGAGAAAATGTAGGTATATTAATAATGAGTTAAATATTTATATAACTTATCTAGAACCTTAATAATGTCATAAAAATATTTCTAATTTATTAAATACATTCTTTTAATCATCCAAGTATTTTGGTGATGAAAAATGAAATATTTCATTCTATGGAGGTGATAGTCCGCACATACACATGAACAATATTTTCATTTTCCATAGAACAGAAAGAATGTAGGAATTGATTTATCTTTTAAGAATATTAATAATGTTATAAATATAATATTTATTCATTAAATGACTCTATTGAACCATCCATGTAATTTTGTTATGAAAATAAAAATACATCATTCATGGAGGTGGTAATTCACACATAACACAAACGACGTTTTCATTTTTCTAAGAAAAAGGGGAAAAGTAGCTGATGGTTGTTACATTAATATAACAACATTTAAGTACACTAATAATAATGATTTAATTATATTATAATAGGAGTAGGAACCCAATTTTTATCTTAGGTATGATTCCTTTTAATTTTCGGTCTAATTCTTTACTTTGGACCTTTTATGGATGCCTAATGAGGTCACTTGTGTTTTTGGGGTGTTCGGGGATTATTCGAAGCCCAAAGCCAAAATTTTTGGAAAAAATAGACTGGTAGCATGGTTAAGAGAAACCATGAATGGTAGGCCACATGGTTACCCTAACAGTGCGGGGATGGATAGAGAATCAAGAAGGGCACATGGTTTTCCCTAACCATGCACCTGGGGCCACATGCCCATGAGTTTATCTTAGAAAAATGTATCAGAGGTGTTTTTCACAATTGGAGCATATTTTCTCAAACCATGAAACCTAATTATTTGGGTAACCTCCTTAAGCAGTGATCCATGCATGGTTGACACACGGTTTGGCCAACCATGCGGCCAAACCATGCACCCATGTCTTTCTTGGGTAAAATTACTAAAATACTCTTAATGACTTATAAGATTAACCCTTATTTATCTTTTGATATTACCATATATAGAGGACTTATCTTCTCCCATTTTTAGATCCCAAATCCCTCATTCATATTTTTTGATCTCGTTCCTTCATTGGAAGTTTGATTCGATCCTCATTCATCTCATTAGATGTGCATAAGTAAGTAATCTATTCATCTTGAGTCGTTCGTCATTTTCCTTCTCCTCGATGATGCTATTTTGATGCAGGATCATATGCCTTATTTTTAGGATTTTGATCTATTCTTTATATTTCTTCTGATTCAGGTCAAACTAGAGGTTGATACTAGATGAGGAGAGTGTTATAGGTTTGAGGTAGGTGGTCTATGACTCATCCCTTAAGTCTCATCATCTTATAAAATATAGTCATTGTGCACATGCCTATTTAATTATGAATTGCCTATTTAATTCATACACCATGATTATATTCATTATGATCATATTCTATATCCCTTTCTATACATGTTTATCATGTAGGTTCCAGGCATAGTAGAAGCGCATGGGTGAGTTTACCCAACTTTAATTTTTTTCCATTAACAACGATCAATCCGAGATCCATCACGATGATAAAATGCCGAATCTTCAAAATATAATGAAGAACAAAATTAAATAGAGGAGTCCCAGAACTATAGAGAGGATCATCATATGTTGGTTATAATTAATTTAATTAAAATACAATAATTACTTTGATGGAATTCTCTCTTCGTTGATGTTTCCAGTCACAATCCAATGTGATCCGTCATTTTGTTGTAGAAGCCAAGTGTAGGCTTCCTCTAGTGGTGATCCACATGTGCTCCATGTATCTTTGGACGTCACCAAAGGGATCTCCAGGTGCTAGCGTGGAAGATCCTCCACTTGTGATGTCCGCCTTTGATCACCTTGAGAGATGCTTCCAAAGCGATCTCCTTGATCCAGTGGAGGAGGATCTCTCTCATAACTTGAGAGAGTTCTTAGTGGAAAAATAATTTTCTCTTAGCTTGAGATCTTTTCCAAATCCTTTGTGCACAACCTCGGAGAATGGCTAGGTTAATGAGAATAATATAATTGGGATTTTATTAATTAGTATAATAAAATGAATTAATTACCCAAAAGAATTTATTTATTTCATTTAATTATTATTAAGACCCCATGTCTAATAATAACAGTTGACTATTATTATCACTTGACATGCACCCATAAAATTACACCTAATATTATTTAATTAAATAAATATTATTATTTCTCACAAATCCCCAAAAAAACTACACGGTGTGTACTTTTGTTTTTCCATTTTCTTTATTTCCTCCACCACATTTATTAGACATTGAATAATGACTATTTATTTATCAAATAAATATCACTACATTACTCACTAATAAATATATTATTTCACCCACAATATCTTCTCTCAAATAACTAGTGTTGAAATAAATGCGATCAGACATCCTTGAATAATTATTAATCCATAATCAGGAATAATATTTATTTAAATTATTAAATGAATATTTAACTAAGATACTTGGACACACTTAATGTGTGACCCTCTAGGCATCTTTCCTAGTGGCATTAGGCAGAGCCTGTATAAAGTCCAAGGTTAGAATCTAGAAACATGCCAAGGCACCCATAGATAAATAAGTTAATTCCGCAATGACGTGTCACCTTCTACGAATGCTTATCATGTAATATAATCCCTTTGTCTCGATATCTCGAATCAAGTGGGTTGTGTGCTAGTGCCATCAACCCATGTGCTCAATTATTCTTTCTTTAACTTCCCAGAATTTAACTTTCTCATTCCTCACCATGTCCATGGATTTATTAGGCTATATCAATTCCATCAAAGGGCCTGAGATATCTACTTATGTTATGGAACAGAAGGGACAAATCCTTTCTCGCATTATCTATTAATGTTGTATTACTCGTGACACACCCAACATGTCCTACCTCACTGCGAACAATGTGTCATCATATTTTTCATCAATACATCTAAGTGTGTGAGTTATAATACCCATTAATAATAATCTTAACATCTAAGGACCAATACACACGTCCACATATAGGAACATTTAATGACACTATGAAATGTGTATTTCCTACTGGCGGGTCTCATTCTCATAATATCCTCCTAGATATTACCAAGGGTGCACACCATGAGAATGTGCCTCAAAGTTTTATGAGTCCTCACCCCTAATGGCTTGTATTATTTGTGTCCCTCAATTAACATCATTTAGCCATAGAAAATATATTCAAGAATACTGTTATGGTACGTTCAGGTTCTCATCATAGCAGAGATCCACTATGAACCTTTAGTGAAACAACTATCCTTAGGACATTATCACATGAATTGTTATGTAGAAGAACAATCAAGATGTGATAAGGTATTTATTAATTAATAAAGTACAAATTAGTTGGTTCTAGGCCACCAAATCCAATAGACTCCCACTTGGACTAGAGCCAAATGCTAATAACCTTTAACCCACTAGCTCTCACATGATATTCATGCTTATGCTGAGATAAGCCTTTATTCATGGGGTCTGACATGTTCTCTTCCATGGACAGTCTTCTCACTATAAATTCACCCCTTTGGTAGAAATACATCAAGAGGTGATACTTCTAGAGAATATTCTTTGTACGTTGATGTAACCTTGGTTCTTTTTCAAGAGCCACCACTGTAGTATTATCACAATACAACGTGATAGGATCTTTATTGATAGGCACCACATCAAGATCCTGGAAAAAGTTCCGAATCTAGATGGATTCATTGGATGCATCAGAGGCTGATATATATTTAGACTCCACTATAGAATAGACAACAACTGGATTCTTTAAACTCTTCCAGTTTATAGCTCCTTTGTTGAGATAGAAAACATATCTTGATTGCGAATTTAGATCATTATAATCTATCTGAAAACCAATATCAACATACCCTCTGATGACAAGATCCTCTTCTCCTCCATACAATAGGAACATATCCTTAGTTATTCTTAGATACTTAAGGATAGTCTTAATAGTAGTCCAATACTGTTCTCCTAGATCTGATTGATATTTTCCTACCATGCTCAGTGCATATACAATATCAAGATTGGTACATAACATGACATACATGATGGATCCTATAGTTGAAGTGTATGGGATCTTACTAATCCTATCCTTCTCCTATTATTTCCGAGGACACATTTTCTTAGAAAGATGTAGTCTATGTTACACTGGAACCAATCCCCTCTTGGATTGTTCCATACTAAATCTCTTTAGTATCTGGTCAATGTATGTACCCTGAATTAGTCCAAGCAGCATCTTGGATCTATCATGAATAATCTTAATCCCTAGAATGTAGGTTGCTTCACCTAAGTCTTTCATGGAGAAACACTTGTTCAACTAGTCCTTAACTAACTGTAAGACTGGTACATCATTTACAATAAGTAATATGTCATCAACATATACTACTAGGATAATGAATGCATTCCCATTAAACCATTTATAAACACATGGATCACATTTGTTCATAATGAAACCAAATTCATTTATGGATTCATCAAATTGAATGTTCTATGACCCGGATGCTTGCTTTAATCCATAAATGGATTTCTGTAACTTGAAAATCCGTTGGGCTTCACCTGGTGTCAAAAACCCTTCTGGTTGTGTCATATAGACATCTTCCTGAAGATTCCCATTAAGGAATTCTATTTTGACATATATTTTCCAAATCTTATAGTCATGGTAAGCTAATATGGAAAGTACGATTCTTATGGATTTAAAAATGGAAACTAGCGAGAAGGCTTCATCATATTCAATTCCTTAATGCTGTCTAAATCCTTTAGCCACTAGAATTGATTTATATGTGCTAACTTGACCTTCCATCTCCATATTTATCTTGAATACCCATTTGCATCCAATAGGATTTACATCAACTGGCTCATCGACCAAAACCCAAACTTGGTTCTGATACATGGAATCTATCTCAGAATTTATAGCTTCTAGCCATCTTGCAGCTTGTGATCTCTCTACCGCTTCCTTGTAAAAGAGAGGTTCATCATTTTCCAACAATAATGATTAACCATCCTCGGTGACTAGAAAATAAAATCTCTTTGGTTCCCTTACCTCTCTTGAGATCCTATGTAGTACTTGTGTTTCTCAAACCTCCTCCATGGGGACCTATGGAACTTGTTCCTGTACCAACTCCTGTGTATCTTGAGCATCAAATTCAATCTTACTTCCACTATCCTTTTTGATTATTTTCTCCCTCTCAAGAAATATGGATTGTCTAGCGACAATCACTTTCTTATCTGAGGGGTTATATAGGTAATATCCTTTTGTTTCCTTGGGATATCCTATAAAGATACACCTCATGCATTGGGGTGCTAATTTGTTTCCTGATAAGGCCTTAAAAAATGCCTTGAATCCCTATACATGTCTGTGAGACAAAATGGGTTTCTTTCCATTCCATAAATCAGAGGGAATTACATTTTCCACCTTATTTGGTAATCGGTTTAATGTGTATATTACAGTTTATAATGAATATCCCCAAAAGGATAATGAAAGATCTGCATGACTCATCATTAACCTCACCATGTCTAAAAAGGTGCAGTTCCTCCTTTCACTAACACCATTACATTTTGGTGTATAAGGAGGAGTGAGTTGAGATAGAATCCTAGACTCCCGTAAAAGGTCTATGAACTCTTGGTTCAAATATTCTCTACCTCGATCCGATCAAAGCTTCTTTATCTTATTACCAAGATAATTCTCTACTTCATTCTTGAATTCCTTAAATTTCTTTAAGGACTCTAACTTATACCTCATTAAGTAGATATATCCATATCTACTCAAACCATAAGTAAAAGTAATGAAGTAAGAATATCCATCTCTATATTTTACTAGAAATGGTCCACACACATCCATGTGCACCAATCCTAGAAGCTTTTTGGCCCTTTCACCTTGTCCACCAAAAGGCGGCTTGGTAATTTTTCCTTGCAAACAAGCATGAAATATATCAGGTGTTTTTATCTCAGTAGAGTCTAAATAACCATCTTGGTAGAGCTTTGTCAAGTGATTCTCATTTACATGACCAAGAAGGTGATGCCACAACTGGGTGTTGTATGAGGCATGTGAGTTTGTTTCATTATCGATTTCCAACACTTGTTTTTTGTAATTTAATACATACAAACCATTATTTAAATGTGACATACCATAACATATGTTGTTCTTATAAAAGAAACAACTCTTATTTTCAGACTTGAAAATAAATCCATCCATATCCAAACATGGTACATAAATTATGTTCTTAGTAACACTAGGCACATAATAAAAGTTATGTAAAACCAAAGGAATCCCAGTTGGAAATGAGATATGGTAATCACCAATGGATAACGCAGCCAGCCTCGTGCCATTGGCATCTCAAAGATCCACCTATCCTTTGGAAATATTTCTAAATCTACTTGGTTCTTGCATTTGAATACAGATGTGAGCCCCACAAGCTGTATCTAATACCCAATGTGTAGAAATGGAAAGATTAAACATAATAACAAATTAACCTTTAGCGTCCCCATGCTTTTGGGTGCATTTCCTCTTCCAGTGGCCTAGATTTCCACATGAAAAACACACTACCTCCCATTCCTTGCCCTGCCTCTGGATATTCCCCTTCTTGGAGGGACGATGCTCGGGGGCTTCAGACCATTTATAAATCCTTTGCCCCTTTGCCTTGTCCTTCCTTTTCTTATTCACCATAAGGACTGTGGTGTTTTCATGACCCATTTCCTTATATACCTTTAAAATTAAGGTCATAAGTTCTGATAAACTCTTCTCATTATTTCTCATGTTGTAGTTGACAATAAAGCTAGAGAAGGTCTTGGGAAGTGATGATAGGATGAGATCTATACGCAACTCATCTAGGAACTTAATCCCTAAGATGTCTAGGAATTCTATATAGCTAATAATCTTGACTACATGAGGGCCAGCTGGCACATACTCTCCAAGATTAGTTGTGAACAAAGCATTGGAGATCTCATATCTCTCCTGTATCACCTTTTTTTGATAGAGATCCTTAAGGTGAGACATAATGCTATATGCCTCCATGTTTTCATGTTGCTTCAAGAGATCATTAGACATGAACAATAGAATGAAACATTGGACATCTGTGGCATCATCCATATGCTTCATATAGAGAGATAACTCCTCATCATTGGCCTCTTTTCTAGGTGAAACTAGAATAGGCTCCTCTATCACATACAATTTCCTCTCATGGAGAAGGATGACGCATAAACACCTCTACCACTCCTAGAAATTAGTGCTGGTGAGAAGGTTTTCCTTCCTGATTATGGTTCACAATGATATGTTTGAAGTAATTTTTCTTGTCGTTTCTATAAATTAATATGAACAAAGATTTAGTACTTTATCATGATAAAACCAATACAAATAAATAAATCAATACTTATTAGTCTCCCACTATTTTATTAAAATCTAATATCCCTCACCATTGACTTCAGAATATTCTGTTGCCTGAATATTCTAGTGGAAAAGATCCATATTTCCCTTTTAATTACCCCAACTAGGGTTGGTCAAGAAACTTGAAGGGTTTTAGGTAGGCATTCCAAATGCTAACTGCATTAACTTGAAATTCTTTGATCCACTGAGTGGACTCCCCAATCTCAAAATCCTTTTATTTTGGATTTCCTCAACTTTTACCTCTTGGTCACACCGAGTCCTACTGTGGCAGTCAACCCTTGATGTGATCCAATTCAAGTCAACCCAAAACCTTGAATTAGAATTATCTAATAATTGAAAGCACCCCAACTAGGGTTGGTCAAGAACTTTGAACTATGGTTCGATTCTAACCAAGATTATGGAAGGCTATACCGACTCAATATTTCTTTTATGGATTTTATCCTTATACATAATTAAAATTTTATTGTCTTTTATTACATGCTTTTTAATATTAAGTGGGATATATTTAAGTGATTAACCATGTCTAAGATAATATTTACGCATAAGCCGGTATTATTTTAGTTCTATCTTGCATGCTTGTTTAATTTATTAATGGTGTGATCACGACAACACACCCACAATAAATAAACCATGAAACTAACAAAATAAATGGTATGATCACGAGCTTGTTCTATAGGTTAGTTTATCTAGAGGTTGATAAACTAACCCAAGACCTAGGGGAGAAACACCTTGAACCTTTTGGGTTCGTGTTTACAGCTTTCCACCTGTCCACCTTTATATCTCCTTGGGTTGGTTTTACCTTAGCTTCTAACTTGAACCACCTTCACTAGCTTGAGAGCTCCATCCATTACATATGATTTTATCTCACATGAAAATTAGGGGTAAAATGGGGTTTTACATAAAAGAAACTTTGGGCATGCAGGCCCTACATATTAATGAGGATAAGGCTCACAGACCAACAAATTTAATTTAAATAAATAAATTAAAAGAAACCATCCACATACAAAAGTATTTTTCTAGGTCATGATCATCCATACATTCAAAAATATTTACATATAAATAAAACTAGAATTCAATTCTTTAATATTTCTTGTTTAAGATAAATCACGCTCGAATCAATTAATTATCTTTAATTAATCAATCATTTTATCTTAAAACCTTTTCTAAATTTACTTGAGATTTTCATCCATCATAATTTTAAACAAATAAATTCATTTAAAATTATATTTTTACGTAACTTGTACCTTGGAGGAAACCCGGTGAATTCCCATTCGTAGCTACATAATGAGTAGAAATGAATATTTCAAAAATGTTAAATTAAACACACATATATATAAAACACCTATCATGTGTTGTGCCTCAACTTTATGCCTGCACTATGGTACACATATCAAGGGTTTGTATAATATAATAATAATTTTTAATAAATCTACATAATTTGGATGAGTACATAGCGTGTAGTTCCAACTACACGACATGTACTATCATTCACCATACATCCGAAGTACATGTCCTGGGATATGACGTGTAGATGTATTTAGGAAATATTTGGAGTACACAGTGTGTCTAGTGGGCCACATGCTGTGTAGTGTCTGCATTACACGGTCTCCAGTAGGCCAAGCTGTGTACGGGGTACACAGTCCAGACCTAACCTGAAGAGACTATACACCGTGTCCTGTGGGCTACATGACGTGTAATCTAGAAACCGTGTTCCATCTGGTCTTGGTCAACACACAGAGTCATTTAAGACTTAGATAAACTCCAAACCACAACTTGGTTTGGTGGGTGCATTGAACCTTGACTACACGATGTGTACTACCGAATACACGCCATGTGTTCTGGTGTTGTACGGCCAGGAACCTTTTTCACCTCCGGATGAGATCCTCTGTTTTATTTTCATCAAAATTAAAAGGAAAAAAACTTTTCTGTAAGGCAAATGAGAAATGAAAGAGGAGGAATAGATCTCATGATTCATATTTGCAGAACGGTTAACTTGAATTGAAACAACTAAATTATAAAATGCATAAATCATCAATGAAAAACTAAATAATTATAATCAATGATATGACCCCTCTGATACCACTTGTAGGTTCCAGGCGCAGTGTAATAACGTGGGTGAGTTTAACCAACTTTAAGGTTTTGTCATTAACAATGATCAATCTGAGATCCATCACAATGATAAAATTCCAGATCTTCGGACTAGAAGAAATAACAAAAGAAAAGAGGGGAGTCCCAGAACCATGGAGAGGATCATCATATGTTGATTATAATTAATTTAATTAAAAGACAATAATTACCTTGATATAATTCTCTCTTCATTGATGTTTTTGGTCATGATCCAATGTGATTCATCGTTGTGTTGTAGAATCTAAGTGTAGGCTTCCTCTAGCGGTGATCCACACATGCTCCACGTATCTTTAGACGTCGCTGAAGCGATCTTCGTGTGATATTGTGGAAGAGCCTCTACTTGCGATGTCCACCTTTGATTTCCTTGAGAGCCACTTCCAAAGTTCTCTCCTTGATCCAGTAGAGGAGGATCTCTCTCGTAACTTGAGAGCATTCTTGGTGTAAAAATAATTCTCTCTTGGCTTGAGAGTTTTTCCAGATTCATTGTGCACAACCCCAGACAATGGGTTGGTTAATGAGAATATTGTAATTGAGATTTTATTACTTAGAATAATAAAATGAATTAATTACCTGAAAGAATTTATTCATTTCATTTAATTCTTAGCAAGACCCCATGTCTAATAATAACAATCGACTATTATTATCACTTGACATGCACCTAGTGAATTACACATAATATTATTTAATTAAATAACAAATACTATTTCTCATAAATCCACATAAAAACTACACGACATGTATATTAATATACATGGTGTGTACTTTTGTTTTTCCATTTTCTTTATTTCCTCCACCACATTTATTAGACCTTGAATAATGACTATTTATTTATCAAATAAATATCACTGCATTACTCACTAATAAATATATTATTTCACCCACAATATAATCTCTTAAATAACTAGTGTCAAAATAAATACGATAAGACATCCTTGAAAATTATTAAACCACAATCAGGAATAATATTTATTTAACTTTTTAAATGAATATTTAACTGAGATATTTGGACACACTTAGTGTACGACCCTCTAAGCCTCTTTCCCAGTGGCATTAGGAGGAGCCTTCCTAAAGTATGAGG
The DNA here is from genome assembly GCA_963277665.1 of Viscum album. Lineage (NCBI taxonomy): Eukaryota > Viridiplantae > Streptophyta > Magnoliopsida > Santalales > Viscaceae > Viscum > Viscum album. The sequence goes on from OY728141.1 coordinate 1,751,896,307, forward strand.
TTAGTGTCTAGCAACATGCTAAGGCACCCATATAGAAAAAAGTTAACGCCGCAATGATGTGTCATCTCCTACGAATGTTTACCGTGTAATGTAATCCCTTTGTCTCGATATCTCGAATCAAGCAGATTGCATGCTAGTGCCAACAACCCATGTGCTCAATTATTATTTCTTTGAATTCTTGGAATTGAACTTGCCCATTTCTCACCATGGACATGGATTTATTAGGATATATCAATTCCATCAAAGGGCCTGAGTTATCTACTTACATTATGGAATAGAAGGGACAAATCCTTTCTCGCATTATCTATTAATACAACATTAGTCGTGATGCACCCAACATATCCTACCTCACTGAGAATAGTGTGTCATCACAGCTTTCATCAATACATCTAAGTTCACGAGTTGTAAAACCCATTAATAATAATCTTAAAGTCTAAGGACCAATACACACATTCATAGATAGAAACATCCAATGACACTATGAAATGTGGATTTCCTACTGGTGAGTCTCGTTCTCATAATATCCTTCTAGATATTACTAAGGGCTCACACCATGAGAAGGTGCCTCAAATTTTTATGCGTCCTCACCCCTAATGGACCGTATTATTTGTTTCCCTCAAATAACATCATCTAGCCATGGAACATATATTCAAGAATAGTGTTATGGCACTTCCAGGTTCTCATCATAACAGGGATCCACTATGACCCATTAGTGAAACAGCTATCCTTAGGAAATTATCACATGAATTGTTATACAGAAGAACAATCAAGATGTGATAAGGTATTTATTAATTAATAAAGTAAAAATTAGTTGGTTCTAGGCCACTAACTCTAACATATCTCACCGTTGGAGGTAATACCTCAACACCTTCCACCCCAAGTAGGGTGATCCCTTGATTATGCCTTGGTAACCCATGTGGTTTTACCCGTGACACCATTCAGGTGTGTGGATAGAACCTGCTAATGGTAATATAACTTTAATTACATGAAATATGAATTGGAAATGATTATTATATCATAGTATCACTTGAAACTTCTAAGGTAAGTATTTAAACATAATAAATGAATCTCAAATATAATGGAAATTATAATATATGTGTCACTTGGCCTAGTTAAATTAAATTTAATGAATTGGTTGTATTTACATAACAAACCTTTCCATGCTTAATAGAAAACATTAGAGTGAACCTAATTAATGATTAAGTGATTAATTTATTAAATGGTTTCATGTCCATCTACACCTTGTCACTCTAATGAAAGGTAAGGAATGAACCAATTGATTTAATAAAGACATGAGTATTACATGGCCTAACTAAATAATGAATTAATTATAAGTTTCTTATTTAATATTGACCTATTAATCTTTATAGGATTGATCGTAATTGATCCAGCCTTGTATTCCTAAGGGAATGACTTGTGCACTCATAGGATGTCATTATAATCAAGGATATTAGTTACCAAGGGAGATACCCACCTTGAAACCTCATACTTGTCTACTTGTAGATGTTCTACATGACACCATAGGATCCCTCCATTATCATTTAGATATTAGGATTTCTTATATTCACTCCTTGGATACAGATTGACATATTTGGACATGCAGTTCCATGGTTACACCCATTAGGTCCAGTCATTTCTTAGCTCGTTTTACCTTAGACGAGATCCTTGGACTCAGTTAGAATCACTACTACAAAACTGGGTTTTAACAGTGCTATTAAAGGGCCTTTAACAATGATTATAAAGCACTATCTACCTAAGTGGTGTTAAAGGGAATACTTATTCAACACTAGAAAAAAGCACTGTTAAATGGGGCCTTTAGAAGAACTTTTTGTAGCTCTGATAAAGGCCCCCTTTATCAATGCCAAAAAGTGCTGTTAAAGGAGGTAAAATTATATTTTTTTGGACCTCTATGAGCCCGAACCCTTTATCAGTGGTTCTATAACCCCTTTAATAGTGACCCACCCCCCATTTATCAATGTTTTTTACCCCACCACCCCTTTAACAGTGATTTATGAATTTACAGCCTCTTGGGAATGCTTGGATTTGTACCCCATACCTCTCCTTTGAATATGGAACACCTTTACCACTACATCATGTTATTTTGTTGTATATTTAATGATATTTCTATATATATATATAATTCATATATTTATATAATTATTTTTAAAATACATTTATAAAATATATGTGTGTGTGTGTGATATGAAGGACCCTAAACACCTTGAAAGGGGTGGGGTGAATTAGGGTGACAACTTTTTCTTTTAAAACAAAACATGCTGTTCCCATGTTGGTAGGAACTTTTTAAAATAATCTGTTGGAATATTTTAGTAATAAAACATTCACATGAAAAGAGACAACATATTAATTTTACTTCGTTCACTACTAAGGGATAGTCCATGGAGCATACGCCAACAGTGTGTCGGTCATACCAAAATCGACTAATCTTTACTAGTTGGGGAATACAAGAATTCAAACACAGTCACTCTATTACAGGCACACTGCCTTTATAATATTTCAGGGATAGAGCACTGCGTCCCTCAGAACACTTTCATCGACTCCCCCTAGCTCACTGCCATGGGTGAAGTCTTACTCAGTTTATCGACTTGAAGGTGTCTTCAATAGATTTTCATTGAAGTATTTGTCTCTATCTAGCACAAGACTCTACTTGAATCGAAGTCCTAAATTTATGCACCTGAAAATACTGAACAAACAAACTAGATATTCAAATCCTAATAGAATCTCAACACCAATCTTCTGTAAAATACATCTTCTTCGCACAATTTTGGGGATTGTCACGCAAGATGACCTTCGCGCAACCCTTATTTTTTTCACAACCCATATCTATTGTGCAGCCCTTATCTATCACGTAGCTACACCATAAGTTTCACTTGGTATTTAAAGACTTAAGGAACACTTTGTGCGCAATATTTACAATGTGTAAGTCTTTTTCACACAACTCTCTTTCGCGCACAACTCTCTTTTGCACGATGAGACACCAGATATTCATTGGAAAAATTTATACTACTTTAGTGGGGGGGGGGGTACTTACCTATTTATAGGAATTTATGAATTTGTGCACTACTTCACGCAAATTTTCCCCTAGAACACAAGTATCATTCGCGCCAATCTCTTTTCGTGCAAACTGACACAAACTCTCTTTTCATGAAAATCCATAACTTGCATGAAATTCTTTCCTTTTATATATTTTGATGTAAATACCTTGAATAATGGATTGTGTGAAACTTTCAAAAAACTCTTAAAAACTTGCGCAAAACTTTCTTTTCCAAAAACACTTTTCTCCATTCTCCAATTTTTGGACACAAAAATTTGCCAAACACTAAGAAACAACGCCACCTCTAAAACTGTTGTTTGATTGAACCGTAAGATCACTTTCCTTGAAAAATGCTAATAGAGAAAATATTTTCAATTAATTTATATTTAATACAATTTTTTTAAACCCACAAAAGTGTTCCTATAAGATTAATTGTTTCATTTTTATGATATTGGTGTTATTTTGAGCTGAATAGTAAAAATTGGCCATTTTGGATTTTTAATAGTTTTAAATTATTTCTGTAGTTTGGTCATAAAATTACCTACACTAATCCAAATTGAAAAATTCTTTCTTTTCCAGATTCTACACATTCAGGTCTTCATTTACTATTTTTGTACTAAAAGCTGAATCGGCCATATGGAAGCTCAAAAGAAGCTCACAAGTGGGAGAAAGAAAACTGTTTTCAGTTCTGCCAAGTTTTGGCGTGGGCTCCATAACTCATCCATGGTGGGCCCAAATGTTGTAAAATTCGGTGGGTGGATGAAAAAGGAGTTTTTTATCATCTTTTATGAAGGACGTACCGCGTGAATTGGCCATTTATGGGGTCATTAAATCACCCTAATCTGGAGGATTGCGTTTTGGAGAGTCTTACTGGACAGAATAAATGCTCAGAGTAAAACGACCATAACTCTCGGAATACATGTCCAAATCCGCTGATATTTTTAGGGGACACGGCCAAGATAATTATTCACAACATTAAATAAGGTATCAATGCGTGAAGATGTCATTTAATGGGCCTAAAACGCGTCAACATCAGGGTGACAAATTCTGGCTATAAAAGGAGGAGAGCACCACCCTCTCAAAGCATCCCATTATCCACCCCATTCCCTCCAGGACACCAAGAAGGAGAAATTTTTAGATTCCTATTTTATTTATTTTATTTTTCATAGTTTTTTAATATCTTATTATTCCCCTTTCAACTCTATTACCCTTCACATGGAGGGGTAAAACCTTTGAGTGATCGGGGAAGGGGGAGTTTCACTTTTGTAATGCCGGAGTTTTGTGCTTAAATTTAAAATCCTCTTTTTCTTTTGAATGACTTCTATTATCACTATTTCCCAATTATCTTAATGCGATCGTGTTTTGAGTTTGGTGTATTCATTGTTAATATCTTTGGTTAAATACTTTTAATCTCCCTCCGCCTAGTGCAATTTGTCTCGATCTAGCATATTGTGTCAGGTGGTGAGTGTCTAGCGATCGTTGGCACGTGTGTGAAACTATTAAACTTTTTCTAGAGTTCTAAGGAGAAAAAATTCCCGATCGGGACTTTCCTTATTTGTTTAGGGATTGTTTAATAACTTTCACACACATAGGAGTGAGTTTTATTTGTTTCTTAAACCAAAGGTGATTAATAACTCGATCAAGGAGTTCTTCATTTGTTATTCGAAAGGAAGAGAGAGAATATGATCTTTATTACTATGATTAAATTGAAAAATTTAATCCTACCCTAACCCCATCACTTTCTTTATCCATTGGTGTTTGACTTTTCTTGTTATTTCTTGCTTTTATTTTTCAACCTAAACAATTTCAAAAACAACCTTTTCTTCTTTCTTAAATTCAAGTGACAAACATAATTGTTGTGTACTCCTCTTTGGGAGAATTACTAGGGTTAATCACTAGACTACACTTAGGAAATTTAAAAATTGTTTTGCCACGCCCTACGACAGGCGTGCGTCAATTTGGCGCCGTTGCCGGGGAGGCAGCGCAACAACAAAAAAAAATTCAAAATTGAATGATCCGTAACTCAAAAGAACCATTAATTGAATTTGATCCAAAAATTGAAAGAACATTAACCCAAATAAGGAAAAGAAATCTACCAGAAATATTTGAAGAAATAGATCTCTTAGATTCAAGTGAAACTCTTAGTATTCACTCTGAACCTGAAATCATGGCTATAAATCCCAACCAAACCCTACGTGATCTATGTGCACCACAATTTTCCATTCAAAATAACCAACTAATTGCACCCACTGAACCAAATGATTTTGAATTACGTGTCAATATGATTCATGTGCTTCCAAAGTTTCATGGTCTTTCAGGAGAAGATCCAAATTGACACATGCAAGAATTCAGATACACTTGCTCAAGCTTCAGGCCAAGAGGAGCACCTGAAGACCAATTTCAGTGGAGGGCATTCCCCTTCTCACTTGAAGGAGCAGCTAAAGAATGGCTGTACAACCTAAAAACAGGGGAGATCAGTGATTGGAAAGACCTAAAAAGAAGTTTCATGCAAAGATTCTTTCCCACATCAAGGAGCACTTCCATCAAGAAGGAGATTTACATCATACGACAATCAACTAGAGAAACCCTCTACGAGTACTGGGAGCACTTCAAGAAGCTATGTTCCAACTGCCCACATCAAGAAATGGAGGAACACCAATTCCTTGTGTTATTCTACCAAGGACTTGTGGATAATGAGAAAAATCTTCTAGATTCCTCATCAGGGGGGTCCCTGATTGAAAAGTTGCCTGCAGATATCAGAATACTAATTGAGAAGATTTCTCAAAACTCACAACAATTTGCACTAAGAGGAATGAGAGCCAGGGGGATACATGAGGTAAAAACATCTGATTCACCTACATTGATTGAAACCAAAGTTGATGACCTTGCAAGGTTAGTCCGTCAAATGGCTGTAACACAAGCAAATGGACAACAATCTTCAGCTCAGGTATGTGGTTTATGTTATTCTTCCACTCATTATACTGACCAGTGCCCTGAGATACAGGGGACATAATACTGTGCTGTGGCCTTTCAACCAAGAAAATTCCAACAAAATCAACTGCATAAACCCCAAGCCCAACAAGGATATGAGAACCAACAAAACAAGATGAGACCATTTAACCATCACCCCAGTCAACCTCCTTACCACCAACAACAATACCAGAACCCCCCTCCCTTCCAACAATCCTATAAACAGACCTTCCAACAACAACAATCTTTTAAGCCACCACCATTCCAAACAAAGACATATGAACAACCATCCACCAGAACACAACCTTCTATGGAACAGCTACAATCCAAGTATGAGGGCCTAAAAGATATGGTTGAAAAGATGGTAGACACATTGGGAAGTCTTGTTGAAATCATGTCCAAGAATCCAGGGAAGCTTCCATCCCAAATAGTGCCAAATTCTAAAGAGAATGTTAGTGAAATCATAACAAGAAGTGGAAAAGAAATCCCACCTCCATCCAACCCTGAACCTGAAATAATACCACCTATTCTGAGGGAGAATGATTCAGAAAGTCTTGTGAAAATCCACCAAGAAGATGAAAAGGAGGAGGAGAAGGATAAGCCATAGAATAAGAAACAAGAAACACCAATACAAATAAAACAAAGGGAGAATAAAGACTTACCCCCACCATTTCCAACAAGGATGATCGAATCAAAGAAATTGCATGAAGAATCACTTCAAAAATAAATTCTGGACACCTTCCAGAAAGTGGAAATCAATATTCCCCTACTTGAAGCTGTTAAACAAATCCCTAAATATGCAAAATTTCTGAAGGAGTTGTGTACTAAAAGAAGGAGGCTGGATGGAAATGAAAGAATCAACTTAGGAAGAAGCGTCTCAGCATTGATTACACCACTGATACCGCAAAAATGTCAAGATCCAGGGAATTTCTCTATTCCATAAAATATTGGTTCTTTAAATTTCTCTAATGCTTTGTGTGATCTAGGTGCTTCAATTAATGTATTGCCTCACTCGGTATACACTTCTTTGCAGATGGGAGAATTGAAGCCTACTAGAGTGGTGGTCCAGCTCACAAACAGATCCATAGTTTTTCCAGTAGGTGTTCTGGAAGATGTTCTTGTAAAGGTAAAAGATCTATTGTTCCTAGCTGACTTTTATGTGTTGACAATGGAAGAAGATAAGAGTTCATCACACTCACCCATACTCTTGGGAAGACCATTCTTAAAGATAGAGAAGACCATCATCAACGTGAATGAGGGAACACTCTCAATGGAGCTCGGAGATAGTCGAGTGCATTTCAATATACTCGAATCCATGAAGAATTTGTCAGATGTTCATTCGCTGAAAGCAATCTACCACAAAGAATGAAAAGAACCAAATAAAAATTTAGAAGAGACAACCTTTGAATTATTGGATAGTTTGTTAGAAGAGTCCGGAGAATCAAAATTAGGAGAAGATGTTGAGATCAATAAGTATAAACTCAAGGAGGCCAAACATGAAAAGATTATCATAGATCTCTAGAAGGAACTTGTTACAAAGGAAGAAGAACTAGCTAAGAAGAATTCCATATTCCTTGCAATGGAACATGAGCTGAATAAGGTCAATGAAACCCCCATTAAAACTGTAGAGTGTAAAGGATATTTTCAAACCAATGGGAAGAGGGGATCACAAGAAAAAGAGGAAAAACCCAAAACTAGGTTTGTACGGGTAAAGAAAATTGAGGGTCAATCTCCTGCCTCAAGAGAAGAGAGGAATTTTCAAAGGACACCACAAACCCTTAAAAAGAGTTATGTTCACATTACAATAAGGAAGAAACAAATATCAAAAAATATTGAAAACCATTCCAGAAGAACAAGATTTTAGGGGTTTTGCTGGTGTTGTGGTATCTATGGACACAAATCAGAATCTTGTTGGTACAACATGTCTTTACCAGGAAATAGAAAAGAACCAGTGGAGGAGATCCCGCTCCTCCAACCTGTCTATCAATAAGAGACATCAGGTTGTACCTCTCATTCACACTTTCTTGATGTTGTGATTCATTTTAAAGTTGGCTCACATGTTAAATCAACTTGAATACATTGAGGAAACTGCATCATTTAAGTGTGGGGGAGGGAACCTTTGTAGTTTAGTATTTTCATTTTGTGTTTGTTTTTCAGAAAATAATTTTTTTGTGTGTTTTCATATTTTTGTGTGTTTATTTTTCAGTTTTTGGTGTGTTTTTGAAAATTTTGAGCTGAAATGATTATCAATACCATTTTTGAAACCCATTTCAATGAGTTAACCAATCTATTTCATGAAACCGAGCTTAAATGAATGTTGAAATTACTTTTGTTTCAAGTTCAAATCTTTTGGAATTTCATGAAAAGTACATTGATTTTTGAATCTCATGCCATATTTCACTGTCTATATCATTGAAATCACTTTCTTGTGAGGTTTCTAAACCATTTTTGTCATATTCTTTTCATTCAACTCATTTCTTGAGAGAACTAGACCATGCTTGCTTTAACCAGAATTTGATTTATTCCTTTCAAAACTTGAGGGTTTGGGGTACGTGTGTTTTAAATGATTGAGGCATTTATTTGGTTTGAACCCCCATTTTCAAAATAATCCTTTTCATTATGTTCCACCTTTACATTTATCCTTCATTTTAGCCCCTAGTAGCCATGAATTTCCTGTTAGGTTATCCACATTATAAGCCAATTTTCCATATCCTACCTGCTCTTGAAGTGAAATTGCATGATCTAGTTGAACTTAAATGTGGGGGAAGATGTATTTTGGTGTACTACCTCATTTGGTGATACTTTTTGAGGAATATAAAATGTTGAAGAGCTGATGTTCCTACTGAATATTTCATTTTGTTAAAAGCTATGCCTTTTTGGAGCTTTCATGATAAGAGAAGCTGTGCCTTTCTGGAGCTTCCGATGCAAAAAAAAAAGAAAGTTGTGCCTATCTGGAGCTTTCAAGAAAAATCATGTTTGAAAAGATTGAATTTTTTTATGCTGAAATCCAGAGCTGATTGAATGATTATGAAGCTGAGTTTCTACAAAGGGGAAGATAAGGAGACCATACTTGAGTGAAAATTAGAATCTTGCAATTTTGCTTCAAAAAGAGCCAAGCCCTCCTTTTTCAGCCTTAAAATTTTTAACATCTAAATCCTACCAACCAAAAGCCACAAAACAACCCTTAAAAGTCCTCATGAGAAACACATGTCTTTGACTCACATCGAGTGGAGAAGTAGGAATTTATCAATCCTATGGTGACTCTTGTGTGAGTTTGGATGAGAAAAGCCTTGTTCAGCATTTACATTTGTGAGATGAGAGATAATTCATGTGAGGTAGGTGTTTTGTGTGAATGAGATAAGAAATGAAGTGGAAATATATTAAAATATAAAATGGATACCTTGAAATAATGGTTTTTTATGAGGCATGATATCTTTTTGTTTCTTGGAATTGATTTGGTAGATCTCATTGATATGTATTTGGGATTTGATTTGATTTGATTTTTACTTGTCCAGGAGTCCAAGTGCTAAGTGTGGGGGAATTGATAGAGAAAATATTTTCAATTAATTTATATTGAATATCATTGTTTTAAACCCACAAAAGTGTTCCTCTAAGATTAATTGTTTCATTTTTATTATATTTGTGTTATTTTGAGTTGAATAGTAAAAATTGGCCATTTTGGATTTTTAACAGTTTTAACTTATTTCTGTAGTTTGGCCATAACATTATCTACACTAATCCAAATTGAAAAATTATTTCCTTTCCAGATTCTAAACATCCAGGGCTTCATTTACTATTTTTGGACTAAAAGATGAATCAGCCATATGGAAGCTCAAAAGAAGCTCACAAGTGGGAGAAATAAAACTGTTTGCAGTTCTGCCTAGTTTTGGTGTGGGCTCCATAACTCATCCATGGTGGGCCCAAATATTGTCAAATTCGGTGGGTGGATGCGCAAGGAGTTTTGGATAATCTTTTATGAAGGACGTACCACATGAATTGGCCTTTTATGGGGTCATTAAATCACCCTAATCTGGAGGATTGCGTTTTGGAGAGTCTGACTGGACAGAATAAATGCTCAGAGTAAAACGACCATAACTCTCGGAATACATGTCCAAATATGCTGATATTTTGAGGGGACACGTACAAGAGAATTATTCACAACATTTAAGAAGGTCTCAACGTGTGAAGATGTCATTTAATGGGCCTCAAACGCGTCAACATCAGGGTGACAAATTCTGGCTATAAAAGGAGGAGAGCACCACCCTCTCAAAGCATCCTATTCTCCACCCCATTCCCTCCGGGACACCAAGAAGGAGAAATTTTCAGCTTCCTCTTTTATTTATTTTCTTTTTCATAGTTTTTTAATGTCTTCTTCTTCCCCTTTCAACTCTATTACCATTCAAATGGAGGGGTAAAACCTTTGAGTGATCGGGGAAGGGGGAGTTTCACTTTTGTAATGTCGGAGTTTTGTGCTTAAATTCAAAATCCTCTTTTTATTTTGAATGACTTATATTATCACCATTTCCCAATTATCTTAATGCGATCATGTTTTGAGTTTTGTGTATTCATTGTTAATAGCTTTGGTTAAAGACTTTCAATCTCCCTCTGCCTAGTGCAATTTGTCTCGATCAGGCAAATTGTGTTAGGTGGTGAGTGTCTAGCGTTTGTTGGCACATGTGTGAAACTATTAAACTTTTTCTAGAGTTCTAAGGAGCAATAATTCCAGATCAGGACTTTCCTTAGTTTTTTAGGGATTTTTTACTAACTTTCACACACATAGGAGTGAGTCTCATTTGTTTCTTAAACCAAAGGTGATTAATAACTCGATCGAGGAGTTCTTCATTTGTTATTCGAAAGGAAGAGAGAGAATATGAGTTTTATTACTATGATGACATTGAAAAATTAAATCTTACCCTGACCCCATCACTCTCTTCATCCATTGGTGTTCGACTTTTCTTGTTATTGCTTGATTTATTTTTCAACCTAAACAATTTCAAAAACAACCTTTTCTTCTTTCTTAAATTCAAGTGACAAACATAATTGTTGTGCACTCCTCTTCGGGAGACTTCCTAGGGTTAATCACTAGACTACACTTAGGAAATTTAAAAATTGTTTTGCCACGCCCTACGACAGGCGTGCGTCAATTGCATAATATTCCATATGAGGATTGATAAAAAACACAAACTATACTCAATTTCTAGTAATGAATAGACTTGGTTCCAATAATATCCCCCTTTGGGTTTTTTGGAAATCCGTAGATAAATTCAATGAAGCACCAACCACTATCAAAACCTAATATGCAAGAAAAAAATCATCCAACACTCTAAGTCTATGTGAGAAAAGCTTGGTATAGAAAACAAGAGGATCATGAATTGGGTTCTTGTGTCTTGGAGTTATTAATGATGTCTAAGCTAAGCTCTGACTATTTCCTCATAACACCCAATTGTTTTCTCCATTCTCAATACCTGACTTTGCAACCCATTCTCTGACTTTGTAACTCATCATTTTACCCCTTTTCAACTCATTGAATTTTTCCATTCTCTATTCTCCTACAACTAGAAAATGATAAAATTTTCATTTTCATTTTCATTCTCAACCTTTGTACCATTGAACCATTGAATTTATCTATTCTCCCCTATTGTCAATAAATCGAAAGAGCCTGATTTTGACTTGTACAGCTCAAAAAATACTCCCCTTGGATCGTATCTCCCCCATAAACCTACATCACTTTAATAAACAGATTAAAATAGTTAATTCAACTAGGGAGAGGGGAACAACCATAAATTCCTCATGTAATGGGAGGTATTTTAACACTAAGGTTCAACTGATGCTTCTCAAACACATGTGCTAACAATGGCTTGGTCAGTATGTCATCCACTTGATCATTAGTTTCAACATGATCCATTTTAATTATTCCTTGTTCAAAATTTTTCTTTATAAAGTGATATCTAATTTCAATGTGTTTTGTATGAGAATTTTGAACATAATTATTTATAAGACCAATTGCTCTCTTATTATCACAGTGAATCACCATTGGTTGTTTCACCTCATCACCAATATCAGTCAGTTGTTACTTCATCCAAAGTAGATGAGTACAAGCCTTTATAACAGATATATACTCAGCTTCAGCAGTACTGGGAGAAGTACTTTCCTATTTCTTACTCAACTATCCCACAAATTTCTTTCCAATAAATAATGCTCCACCACTTATGGAATTTCCATCAACAACATCTCCAACCTAGTTAGCATCATAATATGTTGATAGTTCATTATATCTTCCTACAACAAGGTATAAGCCATAATTGTGAGTACCTTGAATTCACTTCATGATTATTTTCACTGCCACCATATGTTCTTCCTTCAAATTACTTTGAAAGTGGGCCGCTAATCATGTTGCAAAGAGAATATATGACCGTGTCATAGTCAAGTATAATAAGCTTCAAATTATTCTTCTATACATTGTAGGATCTACAGATAACCCATCTTCATGCTTTCCAAGTTTTTTCTCAACCGCAATCAGAGTTGACATTGGTTTGTAATCATACATACTGAATTTATTTAGCAATTCTATTGCATACTTTTCTTGAGAATTAAAAGTGCGGTCTTTCCTCTGAATCACTTGAAACCCTAAGAAGTATGTGAGTTCACCAATAATAGACATTTCAAATTCCGATATCATGTTATTGGAAAATTCATCCACTGATCCCTACCTGCTTCCTCCTAATATAATATCATTTATCTACATAAGTACCATGAGCTGGTATTTCTGATAATTCTTCACATAGAGATTGTGATCCAATCCTCCTCTTTTAAATTCTAGATTCTTTAGATAAGAATCCAGTCAAGAGTACCATACCCGTGGTGCCTATTTCAGATCATATAGTTTCGTATTTAATCTAAAAACCTACATTTCATCATTACTAAGCAGAAAACCCACTAGTTGTTCAATGTAGGATTCTTCTTCAAGAAAACCATTAAAGAAATCTGTCTTGACATCCATTTGATACACTTTGTATCCTCTTTGAATTTATATGGTAAAGAAAAGCCTGATTGACTCCAGTATCACCACTAGAGCAAATGTTTCTTCAATATCAACACCTTTAATTTTTTAATATTCTTTACACACTAATTGTGCCTTATTTCTGATCATATTACCTTGCTTATTTAGTTTATTCTTAAAGATCCACTTCATACTAATCACATTGTGACTTTTAGGTCTCGTAATAAGATCCCATGTCTAGTTCTTTTCAATCTGATCTAACTCTTCATTCATGACTTTAACCCATGATTCATCCTTTGCATCTTCTTCAAATGAGGATGGTTACACAACTAATAGGAAAACAGATTATGCATTATTCCTCATTCTCCTTGTCTGTGTAGGTGCTTTCCAATCCCCAATGATATTAGATTGATCAATCTATACTCTTCAATTTATCTTGTGAGGTTCAGAATAATTTTCTTCAGCCATGGGTTCCTTTTTTGATTCTTCTTCCAAATCAACAACATTTTGTGACCCCTGAATCTTTTTAACACCTTCCTCTACTTATATATTTGGATTGGTTCCATGTACAAATTCTTCCTCATCTTCTATCATATCAGCATAAGAATTATTTGAGGAATTGTGTGTTCTTATCTCCAATGATATTCACATCACTACTTTCCAAATTTTTTCCAAGATGATTATTAAAACATTTGTAGGCTTTACTCTTCATTGAATATCTGAGGAATATTATTTCGTCTATAACATCACCATACTTCCCTTGATTTCCTTCTTTATTTTGGATGAAATATTTACTTCTAAAAACAATAAATTGTTTTAAAGAGGGATTCCTCCCATGCCAAAACTCATATGGTTTCTTCGTTTCTCCCATATAAAGCCCTATTTGATTTTGAGTATACAATATAGCTTGAAAAACATCTTTCTAGTAATGGAAAGGTATACAACTCTCAATCAACATATTTATGGCCATATTGTTCACCTATCAATTTCTACACTCAACAAATCCATTTTTCTATGGGGTTCTCACAATAACCACCTCATGTTGTATTCCATATTTCTCCAGGTAATTTTCAAACTTAATGGATGTGTATTCACCTCCATTGTCAGATTTTATAACTTTTATTATCCATCCAATATCATTCTTGGATATTCATCAATACATTTTCATGCAGTCAAGAACTTGTAATTTTCTGTGTATAACCATCACACAATCCATTCTTCTATAATCATCAATGAAAAGAACCAAGTACCTTTCTCTATATGTTCTAGAAACATTTATCAGACCACATACATCTATATGGATAAGATCAAGAAGATTTAATACCCTTTTATTCTTTGGATGATATGAATTGCATACCAGCTTCCCTCATACAAAAGAATCATAAGTATTTTCCCATTCATGCTTCAGACTGGGGATATCCATGAATATATTCATCTTAGATATCTTTTAAATGTCTTGTTGATTAATGTGACCCAACCTCTAGTGCCACAAGTTGTTCTCTTCTTTAACTGTCATGTAAAAAATTTTCTCTTAACTATCAACCTGATATAAGTTGCCATCTATTTTGCATCCTTTCATAAGAGAATTACCTATATTTTCTTTTATAGTACCACATTTTGATTGAATGTCACTATAAGTCCTGAGTAATAGAGTTTAATTACACTTAGGATATTGTAATGTAAACCAACCACATTAAGAACTTCATTCTTCTTAAGTTTATCATTTTCCAGTTCTATACTCCCACTTCCTATGATATTCAGAGCACCATCATTGTCAAACCTTACTATTCTATCAACCCTTTTCTTACCATTCTTCAACAAGTCTACATTTCCCATCATATGGGATGATTAATTGCTATGAAGAATCTAGGATCTACTATTCTTTGTATCCTTTAGAGTGACTTTAACAAGATTAGATTTCTTGATCTTCTTATTTTCCTTCTATGAAATATTAGATTGAATAAAGGTTAAAGACGAACTTTCAAATATATTTTCCATGTGCACAGGTTCATCATACCCATACACTTTTTCCAGAGGAGAAAATATTTTTTTAATAACAACACCGTTTGGTTGAAGAGTATTGTATTGTCTCTAAGTTCTGTATGAATTGTTCATGCCTTTCCTCTTCCTACAATAAATATATTTGTGACCAAAGTTATAATAATGAAAACAATACCCATAGAATTTATTTCTTCCATAAGAAGTAGGAGATGAATTCGTTCTCCTTTGTTGAATTACTAGATCTTCTATATTCAAATAGCTCTTTGTATCTTCATAGTATGACATGGTTTGGATCAAATAGTCACATAATTTACATTTCATAAGAAAAAATGTATTCTCACTTCTATTTCTCCCCATATCTCCTTCCTTAGGGAAAGAGTTTGACTGAAGATCATTTATGGAAACTTGTGAATAGTTTCCAGTTCTCCTTTCAGTTTGATTTGGGGATTTCTTTGTTGAGACTTCAGGTAAATTTGTGATATGTCCCACTTTCAGATCCCCTTTATTTTGGTTCATCTTGTTTCCAGCCTTTGATGTTTCAACATCACAACCAATTCCACTTTTTCCCATGCATATAGATATTTGATCATCCAAAGCCTTATCTACTCCTTCAGAACCACACTTGACTCTCACTATCATCTTAGCATATGAGAAGATTCCAAAATATATTTTATTATTTGTTTCTTTTGAATTTAATTCACTTTAACATTTAATATTAATAGTAATAACTTCTTCTTCAAGATCCTCAATTGTCTTGGACTTCTCCTCCAGTCTGAATGTAAGGTCATTGATGATCTTTTCTTATTTTTTAATTCCAAGCTTCAGTTCCACTACATATTCTTTACTTTCAAAGGTTATTGACTGTTCTTTCACCACTTCTTCCAGTCATTTAATTTCACCTTCAAGCTGATCAATATATTCTGACGATTCTTACAGAACTGCTCTCTACTTTTTTCATCTGTTACTTTGATTCTCAAGCTTTCCAAGAATATCCTTAAGTTGAAACTTGAGATCATTATTAGAAAAAAAATTATTATCTCTATATTTATCTTTTGATGATTCTAAATTTTCAACAATAGCCATCATAGATGCGTGAGTTTCAGATTTAAACTCTAGTTCTTCTTCCTCAAAGAATTCATTTTCATCATCTTCTTCTTTAAAAATAAAACTCTTCCTCTGTAAATTATTTCCAAATTTGAAGTCTCCCTTTTGATAAAACATTTTCTAAGTATTTTTTGAATCTCCCTCTTCACTTTATTCATCATCAATCTTCCTTTATCATTGATAGGAAATGTTCTCAACTCTACCATAATGAAAATAGGCCAAGGAAAGATTTCCATTAAATCTCCCTTTTCCTCTCTTGAATTTCTTTTCATGAAGAGAAATAATTTCATTTTCCTAATTATCTTCATAAAATATACCTCCATACACTTAAAGTTTTTCCATGGCTTTGAAATCCATTTCCTTACTTACTTGAGTCATTGCATCTTTAGGTTTGAATCTCATTTGATATGCTACCAAACTGCTCAGCAGATAATTTAAGGAGAGTTTAAAAAGATCCCTTTCCTCAAGGTTTGACACTTTTGGATTGTAGAGAGGTGGAAGTATTCTCAAATTTTGTTCACAAATTCAATATCTTTTATTTCTTCACAAAACCCTCCAATTGCTCCTATAACTTCAGTAATTTTATTGAAAAAGGTATCATCATTTTCATCAGGATCCATCTTCAGATCATCAAACCTATTGTGTAGGTTTTGTAGTTTCACCTTCCTCACTTTGTTATCACCTTCATATATATTCTCTAGTTTTTTCCACATAGACTTTTCAAATGTAAATATCATCACCTTTAGATAAATTTTATCATAAAGAGCTGCAGTGAGGGAATTCTATGCTTTAGCATCTGCATCAAGCATTTTCCTGTCTGTATCAGCCATAAACAGCCCTGTCAGATCAGTGACCTATATTCCTTATGTAGGGGAAAATATTACTTCCATTACAAGATATATTAGATAATATCTCATCCTATTATTCCATATCTGAAAGTTAATTACATCAAAGAGGGGGACTCCCCTGACATTAACTGAATTTTCCGTGACAATAAAGAAGGACATATTTAACACTAGAAACCTTTACCCTCTGATACCACTTGAAGAACACAAAACACCCTAAGAGGGTAGGGGTGAATCAGGGTATCAAATTTTTATTTTAAAAAATGGATCTTGTTCCCATGTTGGTAGGAACTTGCTAAACCTTTCCATTGGAATAATGCAGTAATAAAATATTCACATGAAAAGTGAAAAAACAACAATTTTACTTGGTTCACCACTAAGGGATAGTCCAAGGATTATACACTGATAGTGTGTTGGTTGTACCAAAATCCACTAATCTTCACTACTTTTGGAATACAAGAATTCAGGTATAGTCACTCCGTGCTGGGTGTAATGTCCCGGATTTGGGTGCCGACCAAGGTGCCCTGAACCCGGTTGGTCACATGACCTCAAGCGCATTTCCCCAAATGCCGGAGGTTGCCGAATAGAAGAAAGGGACAAATTATAATAATGGTGAAACTATGCCCTCATTTTCAGAGTATACATAGCGGAATAAAAAATAGTAAGTAGCAGTAGAAGTAGTAATACCATAAAATAAAGTAAACAATAGAAGACTAATAGTATAACAATCACAACATATATATAATAAATGATACATGTCACAGGTCTAGGAAAATAGCCAAAAAAGTCACAATTCTAGAAATAAATTACTGAAACCAAATTATAGAAAATAGTAAACTCCAATCGCATCACAAGCCTCAGCTTGGTCCCATTCTCTCCAGCTCCAACAATAATCAAGTACCTGATGAAGAAGGGCACTTTCCCTTATCTATACCTGCAACCATATAATCTTTTTGGGCCCTAAAGCACGACCCAAATAGGATGTGAGACGAATCCCAGTAGGAAACCACCAAAATATCTATGCCTATCAGTTAGTGAATGTATATAGCGGACAATATGTAGAAATGAATCAATAAACTAGGAAGTAATCAAAAGTAACCAATCCCATAGTTTTCAATTACATTCATTTTCATTTATAAATTATACAAACCATTAAATAATTTAACCTTGGGATCTAGCCTAAGCTATGTATCCCCTTGTATAATAGTAACAACAAACGTCTCAGAAGAACATCTAAAAAACCAAGTAAGACTGATTCCAAGATTGTGCTTTGGCTTTCCAAACTCATCATAATTATTCATTTATTCACAAATGAACCTCTGGGAAATCTCTCGTGGTCTAACCTCTCTAGTATCACATAGCATATAGTAAAGATGAGGACCTTCTGGGTAGCTCTCACGGTCAATACCCCTAGTCTACATAACATTAATAATTTATACACGGCCTCCAGGTAGCGCTCATGGTCAATACCCACTAGGTAAACATAATATAAATAATTATAAATGAACTCTGGGTAGCTCTCATGGTCAATACCACCTGGTTCAAAAATCTACACCAAGTCTCTCACGATCCTGTGTAAATAAACATGGAAACCCCCATAGTTTTCCCAGTCTAAGGCTCTCACGGTCCTTGGAAGATCAGCATGCATATAAGATTAATTAAAGGCTCTACATGTAATTCAACCTATTACATGGCTCAAATTTGATCAAAACATAATAACATACATCACATATAACCAAAAAACTCTATCCTAAACAACTCAAGGCACGGAAAAGAAGGTATGCCTCACAAGAAACCTAGGCCAAATGTCCTTAAATAGTTAAACCAGGGAAACGCACCCATGGGGTGTCCATAAACAAGGGTATACAATCTTATTCATAAGAAACAACCCTTAATCAAACAACCAAAACATGGAAGGTATTAAATAGGTTCAAAATTCAAAATACGCAATACCCCAACATGGGTATTTGATAATTTAAGCAAATATAATTGAGAAAAAAATCAAATAAAGGCACAAACCACCTAACTTGAGGTTTTATGATGAACGATCTAGAACATTGGCCCTTGAATCGGCCTATAATGTTGTATATCTACAAAATGTCAAAAAAATTCAACCTTGAATAACTCATAAGAGAGGAGAAATCAAGAAGAGAGGTTCAAGAAGATGGAAGAACTCACCAGTGGGATTCCAATGCACCCATCAGAGTTTAAATCGGACATTGGATGGAGAAACGGTGGTTCAGACTTTTATCATCGCTCTCGGTCTCTCCTGGACGAACCAAGGTTAGAAGAAGGTATTTATGGATATTAGACGCGACCCTGCTCTGATTAAATGATTAAAAAGAAAAGTACATAGCATGTTAATTTAATGTAACTGCCGTGTACTAGCCTCACCCAGCTCCTACTTTAGGCAGTTTCTAGGTCACCTACACGGTCATGTACTCGGCCGCTACACGACCAATACACAACTACACACAAAAACTAGGTACACAGTGTGTACTTAGGAGTACATGGCGTGTACTTAGAAAATTTCCAAACTTCCTTTTTCCTAAAAAACAACATGAATTAAAGATCCATACATGAAAATGGAGATCTAGGTTCTTACAAACTTCCCCCCTTAAAGAAATTCATCCCCAAATTTCCCTTCCAAGGGTGACGAAGAAGAAAATTCAAAAAAATCTGGCCACTACGATCGTACATCGGCCTCCCTCTCCCAAGTCTCATCCTGTACTCACTCATTCTGCCATAAAACCTGTACCAGAGGAACAGAATGACCATGGATAACCTTAATGCTACAATACACAATCTGTATAGGGTTCTCCTCAAAGGATTCATCCACCTCCAACTCAACCTCCTTAGGTTGAAAAACGTGAGACGAGTCTGAAAAGTAACGTCATAGTTGAGAAACATGAAAGATGTCATGTATAGCCCGATACCTCCGAGGTAAATGCAACTGATAGGAAACCAGACCGAATCTCTCAAAAAACTCAAATGAATCGACGTATCTCGGTAAAAGTTTGACCTGTCTTCTAATCCTACTGTGTCCCAACCTCGGTGTGACATGTAAGAAAACCTGATCTCCGACCTCGAACTCTAGAGGTCGTCTCTATTGATTAGCATAAGATTTATGGAACGACTGTGCAGTATCCATCCTCTTCCGAATCAACTCTACCTGCTCAATGGTCTTATAAACAAGATGAGGTCCCAACATAGCTGCCTCTCTAGTATCCAGCCAATATAGGGGTGATCGACATGACCTACCATATAAAGACTCAGAAGGTGACATCTGAATCATTGCCTGAAAACTTTTATTGTAGGAAAAATCCACTAGGGGTATGTGTCTCTCCCAAGATCCCCCAAAATCCAGAACGCATGCTCGCATCATGTCCTCAAAAACCAATATCGTGTACTTGGACTGACCATCTATCTGGGGATGGTAAGCTGTACTCAGAAGTACCCATATACTCAAATCCCTCTGTAGTCCCTGCCATACATGAGAAGTAAACCGACCATACCTATCTGAAATAATAGAGTACAAAACTCCATACAAATGTACAATCTCTTGAATGTAAAACCTTCCAAGCTCATAAAAACTGAAGGTCTCCTTGATTGGAAATAAATGTGAAACCTTCATGAGTCTGTCAACAACAACCCAAACCACATCATTCCCTCGAGGCGACCTCAGTAAACCCATCACGACATCATTCCACTTCCACTCAGGAATGTGTAACTGCTGTAAAATCCTTGCTGGTCACTGATGCTCTGCCTTCACCTGCTAATAGGTGGAACATCTCATAAAAAACAAGAAACATACCTCTTTATACCTGGCCACCAATACTAACAGTGTAGATCTCAATACATCTTGGTGATACCAAGATGAACTGCCCAAAATGAGGAATAAAAATCTCGCATCAACTCCTCACGTATGTCTGCTGACACCCATATGTGTCCATGAAAATGAAAGATCTCATCATCACCCACGGTCCACCCAGGAGTAGGGTCCTCTCTTGATACACTCTCTCGTAGGACTAGGCCTTCAGAATCTGATAGATGCCTCATTCACACTTGATCTAGTAGAGTAGAGGTAATAGCTATAGAGGAAAGAAACGTCAGCCCCTGCCTGTCGTACACCTCCAAATGAAACTCATAGAATAGAGCCATAAGCTACCAATCACTACTGGCCTCCTGAACTACCTGTATCTAAGTACTCCTACTCAACACATCAGCCACTACATTGCCTTTACCAAGGTATAGTCAATCTCAAAGTCAAAATACTGAAGGTACTCAACCCACCTCCACTGTCTCAAATTCAGATCACGCTGAATAAAGATATACTTGAGACTTTTGTGGTCAGTGAATACCACAAAATTCTTTCCAAAAAGATAATGTCTCCAACAACATAAAGCATGCACAAATACAGCTAACTCGATATTGTGAATTGGGTAATTCCTCTCATGTGGCCTTAACTACCGAGACTTGTATGCAATGACTCATTCCCCCTACATAAGCACTGCTCCCAACCCGATATCTAATGCATCACAGTTAACAGTGTAACTCTTTCCCAGCTCTATAAAAATCAGTATTAGTGCCAAATTCAATCTCCCTTTCAGCTCCTAAAAGGATGAATCACATGAATTTTTCCACAAGTACTTTTCACCCTTCTTAGTTAGGCTTGTCAATGACACTGTTAAGCATGAAAAGTCTTGTATAAAGCGCCTGTAGTAACCATACAACCCCAGAAAAACTCTGTACCTCAAAGAAATTCTTCGGATACTCCTAGAAAACTAATACCCTCACTTTCTATGGGTCTATTGATACTCCTATCTCTGAGATAAAATAACCAAAGAAGTGAATCTGATCCACCCAAAAGTGAAATTTTGAGATCTTAGCATATAACTAATTCTCTCTTAGTGTAATTAAAATGATCTTAAGATGGGTGGCATGGTCCTGTTGAGTGTGAGAGTACACCAAGATATCATCCATGAATACTAACACAAAATAATCCAAGTAAGGATGAAACACTCAGTTCATCAATTCCATAAAAACAGTAGGTGTGTTCGTGAGACCAAACGACATAACCACATACTCGTATAGACCATACTTGCTTCAAAAGGCTGTAAGAGGTATATCTGATGGTATAATGCGCAACTGATGATAAAAGGATCTTAATTTAATCTTTGAGAACACTTGGGCTCCTCAAAGCTGATCAAAGAGATCATCAATCCTTGACAAGGGATATAATTTCTTGACCATCAATTGGTTTAGCTTCTGACAATCCACACAGATTCTGAGGGTACCATCCACCTTCTTCTCAAATAGGATAGGTGAACCCCAAGGAGAAGTACCGGGTTAGATGAAACCCTTTGCTTGTAACTCCTCTAACTGCTTCTTGAGATCCTGTAACTCTGGTGTAGCCATCCTATAAGGAGGAATGGACACCAGTGCTTCTCCTGGAACAAGATCAATAGATAAATCCACCTCTCGTTCTAGAGTTAAACCTGAAAATTCATCTCGAAAGACATCTCTAAAAGGATCCACCACTAGAGGAAAGTCTATCTGTGAATTCCCCTAGTCATCCAGATATAAACTAGCAATCTGTGCTATAATTCCTCCTAACCCATGATGTTGGATCACACTCTACTCACCTGAACATCCCATTATCCATTGTGTAGAAAGGACCCACCCTCTGGTGAGGTGAAACTCACCCTACGGTGATAACAGTAAAAAAAGGTCTGAAAAGAGAATAACCAGTACATTCTGAGAATGACATAGAATAATATCATCTCTAAGACATAGAGGTCCTACAAGAAGTGACACCCACCAAACTCAATAGGTCACTCCTTGCACTAATGTACACTAGCCATCCTAATCCCCAATGGAGTGTCTAGCATCATAAAATCCTCAGAAGTAAAAATAAAAATCCCAAGCCTCTTCACAATAGCAACGAATATAAATCTATGAGAAGACCTGGCATCAAAAAGAGCATAAGATAAAACTGAGGTAACTAGAATCATACCTATAACTGTAGAGGGTATGAGATCCTACTCCTGCTGGGTCTGCTCTACTAAAAAAGTCTGACCTAAACTACGGCCCTACGACCCTGCCTGACTACCCTGAGCTGATCCACCATGCTGTCTCTGAAAGCCTGCTGACTAGATACCGTGGCTACAACCTTCTTCTCGGCCTGAATGGCCTGACGAACTCTAGTTCCCTGACTGAGGAGAAATTGGTGGTCCTTCTCCTGAATATGGAGTCATAACTAATCCACTCTCAATAGATGCTGGTGAGAAAAACCCGAAAAAATACAGAAGATGACCCATCTTGCCACAAGCTCGGCACTCAACTAGGTCCCTCAAGCACTGAGGTCTTGTGTTCCCACTCTTCCTGCACTGGTAGCACCTCACCTGGCTACCTGTAGATTCATCCCTTCTACTAGAATCACCACACGAAGGCTCCCTGCGATGATCCCTACTATCAAACAAAGGAGTACCATCCCTAGATGATTAACCACCCTGGCTCACAGCTCCCAAATACCTCAAATTGCACTCAGTAATCAGTGCCTGGTTTACTATAGTAGTCACCGAAGTCATCCTAAAGACATTCACCTATGATCAGATGTCATACCTAAGACCATCCTCAAACCGCCTAGCCAAATATAACTCATCACCTCCCAAATCAGGTGTGAAGCGCTATAGATCTGTGAAATGAGAAGAATAATCCATCACTAAAAGAGAACCCCACTTCAAATGCATGAAATATCAGGATCGATCGGCCCTCAACTTCTTAGGGTAGAAGTAATCATAGAAGATCCTATGAAAATATTACTAAGCCATATCCCGGTGACATCCCACCCATGTGATAACATACCACCATCTCTTAGAGAAATCACGTAGCATGTACATAGTGAGATTCACCCTACTCTCCAGAGGCATCTCCAGATGCTCAAACATAACAAGCATGACCTCCAACCATGACTCTACAGCCTGTGGTCCTCCATCCCTGAAAAAGTGGGATGCTGCTACTGTTGGAACACCTACGTCAACTCTGCCATAGTCGAGGCAGGATTTGGTGCTCCCTAGAAATTCTACATCATCCTCATAAATCCTTCACAAAATTGTGCATCAGCACCTGTGTCTAGTATAAAATCTAGTTCCAAGACGGGCATGACGGGATGATCTGTTAGTAGTCTCTGATCTATCCTTTTTGGTGTCTGGTCATCGCTCTGCACCTGGAACACAACCGGAGCACATCTTGGTAGTATGGCTCTGCAAGATCAAGTGCACACCTCAATTTAAGATTATCAAGGACAACAACTTAGAATTACAAGAAAGGAACATGAGAAGAAATCATTCGAGTTTTTCAAAATAGGGTTACACGACGTGTATAGCCCCCACACAGAATGTTCCCTTAAGCTTTTAACATGGCATGTACCTCTTCTAAACATAGTCATGTAGAAATCATACACACGATGTGTTCCTCCTAATACATGGCGTGTACTTGAATTCCCCCCCCACCAAAATACTTCTACATGGCTAAACCACACAGTTCTCTCTTGGGTAACACTACACAGCATGTTCACCCTAGACATGGCATGTGCTAGATCATTTCCTTCTACCCATGTCGTTGGTCACACGACCGGATACACGGTTTATAACTACACATCATGTACAAGCTAGAAACGATGTGTACAACCTAAGTTTCACCCACCCGTGTCGTTGGTCACACGATCATATACATGGTTTTGTACACACGGCGTGTACAATCTAGACACAACATGTTCTACCAAAAGTTTCCCAACCTCAGATCTCTGCTCATACATTCAGTCACATGGTCAATAACTACATGGTGTGTACTCCCAATGCATGATCTGTACTTAAGAAAATTCATTTCTTCCAAAACAGAATAACATATGGTGTGTGTTCATGACACCACATGCCGTGTTGTTTGGGTTTCCGGACAGTAAGCCTCTAAAACTTCTCTGAAACCCTTAAAAACTTAAAATTTTGTCCAAGTCATGAAAAATTCTGACCCATGAGATCCCATAATCTTTCAAATCAAAGTTTTTCATCCTTATTAACCTCAAAACTTGACAAAATTTAATTAAAGTTCAAACACGATCTACTAAATTCCGATCCAAGAGGGCCCATAACACCTCAAGGATCAAAGTTTGGCATCCATCCAAATGAAACTTTACATATTCCAATACGATATCAAAATAGCAGGTATTTTATCATGGAATCTATCATAATAGCATGAATATCTAGCACACCATCTATCATAACAACATGCAATCAGTAATGCACCATAAATGGCATGACAAGAATGCATGACATGTGATCTCTAGAAAGTTCCTATATGATGCCTGAGATGGAATACCCTT
This sequence comes from Viscum album, assembly GCA_963277665.1. Classification (NCBI taxonomy): domain Eukaryota; kingdom Viridiplantae; phylum Streptophyta; class Magnoliopsida; order Santalales; family Viscaceae; genus Viscum; species Viscum album. The sequence continues at coordinate 1,751,921,659 of OY728141.1, forward strand.
ATCTCATCTGGTTGCAATAGAAATAGAACTTCAATAATATCAATTATAATAGCACAAAACAAGTGAGTCACCCAACGGTGAAATCAAATAAACTGTAACAATTGCAAAACCATAAAAATTTCAATATTCAAGGTAACTTGTATTTTCCCTATACACGGGTTAGCTACTCTCAGGAACAACTTATTACCAACTAACCATTCTTTTCTATCCCTATCTATAAGCTCTAAACATTAATAAAAATAATAAAATTAACTTCTTTGATACCACTTTGTAACATCCCAGATCGGGGTGCTGACCAAGGTGCCCTGAACCCGGTTGGTCACATGATCTCAAGTGCATTTCCCCAAACGCCAGAGGCTGATGACTAGTAGAAAGGGCCAAGGCCTAATAATGGGAAAACTATTCCCTCATTGGCAGAGTATAAACAACATAATAACAAATAGTAAGCAGTAGTAGAAGCAGTAATACCATACAACAAAGTAAACAATGAAAGACTGATAGTATAACAATTGTAACATATATATAATAAATAATGCATGTCACAAGTATCTAGGAAAACATCCAAACAAGTCAAAATGCTGGAAATACAATAATGAAACCAAAGTACAGAAAATAGTAAACTCCAACAGCATCTCAAGCCTCAGCTTGGTCCCATGCTCTCTAGATCCAACAATAATCAAGTACCTGATGAAGAAGTGCGCTTTACCTTATCTGTACCTGTAACTATATAATATTTTTGGGCCCAAAATCATTACCCAAATAGGGTTTGAGATTAATCCTAGTAGGTAACCACCAAAAGATCTGTGCCTATCAGTCAATGAATGTATATAGTAGACAATGTGTAGAAATAAAGCAATAAACTAGGAAGTAATCAAAAGTAACCAATCCTACAGTTTTCAATTACATTCATTTTCATTTATAAATTATACAAACCATTTAATAATTTAACCTTAGGATCTAGCCTAATCTATATATCCCCTTGTATAATAGTAACAACAAACGTCTCAGAAGATCATCTAAACAACCAAGTAAGACCGAGTCTAAGCTTGTGATTTGGCTTGATAGAATCGTCATAATTATCCATTTATTCACAACTGACCCTCTCTGAAATATCTCGCGGTCTAACCCCTCTGGTATCACATAGCATAGATTAAAGATGATGACCCCTTGGGTAGCTCTCACAGTCAATATACCTAGTCTATATAACATTAATAATTTATACACGACCTCTGGTTAGCTCTCACGATCAATACCCATTGGGTCAACATAGTATAAATAATCATAAACGACCTCCGAGTAGCTCACACGGTCAATACCCCCTAGTTCAAAATCTACACCAAGGCTCTCCCAGTCCTATATAAATAAATATGGAAACCCCCAAAGTTTTCCTGGTCCAAGGCTCTCACAGTCCTTGGAAGATCATCGCACATACAACATTCATTAAAGGCTATACATGAAATTCAAACTATTACATGGATCAACTTTGATCAAAGCATAAGAACATGCATCACATATAACCAAACAAATCCATCCTAAACATCTCAAGGCATGGAAAACAAGGTATGAATTATAGTCAACCTAGTCCAAATGGCTTTAAATAGTCAAACTAGGGAAACACACCCATGCGGTGTCCCATAAACAAGGGTATACAATCTTATTCATAGGCAACAACCCTTAATCAAACAACCAAACCATAACAGGTATTAAATAGGGTCAAAAACAAAAATACGCAATACCCCAACATGGGTATTCGACACTTTAAGCATATATAATCCAAAGACAATCGAAGAAAGGCACAAACCACCTACCTTGAGATTGTATGATGAACACTCTAGAAAGTCATCCCTTAAATCTTCCTAGAACATCGTAGATCTACAAAAAGGTCAAAAACGTTAAACCTTGAATAACTCACGAGATAGGAGAAATCAGGAAGAGATGTTCAAGAAGAAGGAAGAACTCACAGGTGGTATTCCAACGCACCCAATAGAGTTCGAATCGAACCTTGGATGGAGAAATGGTGGCTTAGACTTTGATCGTCACTCTCGGTCGCTCTTGGATGAACCAAGGTTAGAAGAAGGTATTTCTGGATATTATACATGACCCCACTCTGATTAAACGATTAAAAAGAAAAGTACACAACATGTTCATTTAATGTACATGCAGGTCTTCCAGGTCACCTACACGGTCATGTACTTGGCCGTTACACTACCAGTACACGGCTACACACGAAAACCAGGTACACGACATGTACTCAGGAGTACACGACGTGTACTTAGAAAATTTACAAAGTTAATTTTTCCTAAAAAACAAACCGAATTAAATATCCATACCTATAAATGGAGATATGGGTTCTTACACTCAGAACACTGCCTTTACGAGATTTCAGGGATTGCACACTGCGTCCCTCAGAACACTTTTGTCGACTCCACTTAGCTCACTATCATGGGTGAATTCTTACTCAGTTTATTGACTTGAAGGTCTCTTCAATATATTTACATTGAAGTATTTGTCTCTATCCAACATGAGACTCTTCTTGCATTAATGTCCTGAATTGATTCACTTGAAATAACTGAATAAATAAACCAGATATTTGAAGCCTAATAGAATCTCAACACTACACTTTTGCGGAACACCTCTTATTGCACGCAAGTTTGGGGATTTTTGTGAAAGATGACCTTTGTGTAACCCTTATTTTTCATGAAAAACTTATATATTGTGCAACCCTTATCTATCACGTAGCTACACCCTAAGTTTCACTTGGTCTTTAAAGACTTAAAGAACACTTTTCATGCAATATTTAATGTGCATAAGTATTTTACGTGCAACTCAATTTTGCATGATGAGACACCAGATCTTTGTTGAAAAAAAATCTAATACTCATGTGTGTGTGTGTGGGGGGGGGGGGGTACTCACCTATTTATAATAATTGACGACCCTACGCATAAATTTGCATAACTTTTCCCCTAGCGTGCAAGTATCATTCGCGCGAGTCTCTTTTTGTGAAAACTCATGAAAAATCACCTTTTGCACAAATCCATAACTTGTGTGAACTTCTTTCCTTTTCCATATTTTGATGTAAATAACTTGAAAAATGGCTTGTGTGCAACTTTCTAAAACTCCTAAACACTTTCATGAAACTTTATTTTCCAAAAAAACTTTTCTATATTCTCTATTTTTTGGACAAAAAAATTGGAAAACATTGGGAAACAGTGCCACCTTTAAAACTGTTGTCTGCTTGAACTGTAAGATCCCCTTCCTTGAAAACTCCCTGATCTTCCATGCAAGGATTAACAACAAACACAAACTATACTCCATTTCCATTAATGAACAACCTTGGTTCCAACATGATATATATATACTTGTAATTATTTAAATATATTATATATTATATTCATTTACAAATACTAGAATATAATATCAATCTATATCCATTTATTAATACACACATATATGTATATATAAACATTATATATATATATATATATTTGTATAATGTAAAAAATGGTTAGATATTTTTTTAAATACATTTTTAGAATATGTATTTATTTATATATATATTAGAATATACATATACATATATATTTTTGTTAATTATTGACACACACATGTTTATATATAAACATTACTTGTATATGTATATATATACATATTAATGCATTTGTATAAGGTAAATAAAATGGATAATTTTTTAGTTTAAATAAAATTAATTATAAATATTTATTTTATATATTTAAATATACAATTTTACATATATATTTTGATATATGTATTTATACAAGTGATTTATTATAAGTAAATATAAGAAAATATGTATATATTTAATTATAAATAAGAATACATTATGAAAAATGATAAAATTTCAAAACTATAATATCAATATGAATGTAATAACTGAGAATAAATTCCATCCCCACCGAAAATGGGCAAAAATACCCCCTTAAACGAGGCTAAAATTCCATCTAATGTTAAAAAATTAGGGTACCCCTACTAAAAACTCAGTTTTGGAGGCCTTATGGGCCTTTCTTGGCCTTGAAAACTATGACTAGGGTTTTTCACTAATCATTAGTGTGTAGAGATAATCTTCAGTTTGATATGTGGTAGAGCCCAAACAGACACTTGAATCAAAAGTTATGGCCGTTTGATGTTCAATTCATGCTTTCAACTTATCTTAGACCGTTCATTAATTCATTTAATTTTTATGTCATCCAAGTATTATTTAATGACTATTACTTGATAATAATTATAAAATTATTAATTAATAAAATTATTTATTTATTTTATAATCCCTTTTTACTAAATATCTTATATATTAAGTGTAAATGTATATTAAACCTTATCTAAAACATATTTAAAAATTATATATTATATTTATATCAATATAAATATATTTATATATTATTTTTAATTAAATATTTTTTTATAAAATATACCCTTTATCAACACTAGAAAAAAAAGCGCTGATAAAGGGTGGCCTTTATCACCACTTTTTTTCTAGCACTGATAAAGACCCACATTCATCATCATTTTTTTTAAAAGAGATGATAAAGGCCCACCCTTTATCAATGATTTTTTTTCTAGCGCTGATGGGGGGGGGGGGTATTTTTCAGCATTTTTTTACAAGGGATAATAAAGGGCCCCCCTTTAATAGTTTTTTAGCGCCATTAATGACCTCCTTTAACATCCCTAAAAAAGCATTGTTAAAGTCCCCCTTTAATAGCACTTTTTCTAGCACTGATAAAGGAGGTTTTAATAGTGATTTTAACTAGTACTATTAAATCCCTAGTTTTGAATAAACTATATTTTTTAGTAGTGAATCATAGTTTAGTGAAATTCCTTGGGAGATTCCCCTTGGATTACACTTAGACCCCTTATAGCCAAGATACATGTTATTACTGATTTGGCTCGAATCTTGATATCAATGATGCCTTGGTTACTATCTTGGATCATCTTCATTATTATTATCATAAAGGATTCCTTTGTTATTACCTTAGATCCCTTGTTATTAATACTATTATAGGATGCCTTGGAAACTACTTGGATCCTATTACTTCACTTATTATAAAGTCAAACATAATTAATTAAATTATTACATGTACAGAAACCAGCTGAGGCTGAACCTGGTATCAAGGTATTTACATTAATGTACTACTTTACATTTACTTATACCTAAACACTATCAGTTTATATTTCTTAGACTTGATGGTATAGAAACCATTGGTGGTGGCCTACTGAGATTTATCTCACACCCTATCTGGGTTGCCAATGGTACCTAGATAGATTATAAGTATGCATGTGTTGATAAGGGGATGGATCTTTCTTTATACACCTGATCTTGATTACTTTCATTAGGATGGATCTAGGTAGCAGATGATCGAGCCATTTATTGCAATACTGGATAGTTTTTGGATTATTTTTGATTCTTTTGTATAACATGTTTTGACAGTTTCCTTATATCCATGTTTTCTAGTTTTTTTGTAGAGACATGACATGTATCATCATTATTTCATATATGATTCAGTTTCTAGATTTTAGTGTTTTTATTAGTTTCTTAGTTGTTTATATCATGATTCTTCTAAGGTGGGTTACTGGTCCAATTTTGATAGTGTATATTTCCATTGTTCCATATTTTTATGTCAGTTCCTCTATTTATTTGTTATTCAATATATGTTGTGCTCAAATATGGTTATGAGGGCATAAAATCCCCATAGAAACACCTTAGGCCCTCATTTCTAGTTGGTAGACTCTGGCATATGGGGAGGCGTGCTTGAGGCCATGTGGCCAATCGGTTCGGGGAACCTTTGAGTGGAACCCGAGTCGGGATGTCAGAAAGTGGTATCAAAGGGTTTCTTTTCTTGCTTTACCATTTTGAGACAATATACATGAGATTATGAATGCATTGTAACTTGATTATAAGTGGTGATTGGGTGTATCTAATCCACATTTGGGGTAAATATCGAGTTACCTGAAATGAGAATTATCATTCTATATTTTTCTTATCACACTTTATGTCCTTTTCACTATTGGGTGACACACATGTTATGTGATGGCTATTATTATTATTATTATGACTAAGGATTTAATTTTAACCTTGATTGATGATATGTGGGAAATTATCATTGTCACATGAATCATTATAGGCACATATAATTCGCACTCCATGAATATTCCATGCTATATAGTTGCATTTTACTACTTTCATTACTTGTGTTTCCTATGATTGTTGAGTGAGCTATGGTCGTTATATTTTCCTATGCTTCTAACATATTACCTCTAGTTACATGAGATTCTCCTTGGCTATGATTGAGTGATTTTAAGTTTCAATTCATGAGGTGTATATGACCTCATGTATTGGGATGGATAATTTATCGAGTTGATCCATGGACTACATACATAATACAAGGAGCAAGATTGATTGATTATTTGATGGTTTAAAACCATCCCTCTAAAGGGAACAAGTCTCCCAAAATTTCTCATCATATGAAGATATTGTATCATGTGCTACCAAGATAGAGAAATAATTCTATAAGTCTTATTAATTTAAGGGAAAACAAGAGAAGAAGTGGGTGATGGAGGAAAGAATGGATAAAGGGAAGAATAAAAGGGGGGAATTTTCTAACATACGATACTTGTGGAAGGAAACACCCTGGTGTATGCTTAAAAGAAAAAATAGTCTATTAAAAGTGTGGATAAAAAGGACACAAATCTTATGATTGTAAGGTAATTTAAGAATATACCAATTTTCAATTCTATAATTTTATAGATATGGGACACTATACAAATTATTGTACTAAGCGTTAAGGAAATTTTCCTCAGAAAAGGGAAAGCGAGAAAGTCAAAGATTATGCGATGACAACTTCTAAGGTTGAGGTTTCCTAATGATGTGGTGGAAGGTACTTTAATCATTTCCTCAAACATATCCAATGATTTATTTGATTCTGTATCATCACATTCTTTTATATCCTCCCATTTTTCCAAGAAAATCAAACATTTAACTTTTTATCTAATAAAGTAATTTTCATTAAAAATTCATAAGGGAAGTCTCATTGCAACAAAGATGTTTCATCCAATCCCCTTGATGACACATAAATGTGATTTAGTTTCTAACCTTGTCATCATAACTATGATTTAATTATATATAATCCTCAGTATATAATGGATTTCAAAATATGATGTGAAAATATATTTCAAGAAGAAGAAAATTATGATTGGTGAGGAAGATGTAGAATCCCTTATCTTTAGAGTAGAAACCTCATCATCTGATCCATATCTGGATCCACCTCCAACATCTCTTCTAAATGAAATTCTTCGGGAGGAAGAGAAAACATAATATATGGACGAGTAAAGAAATCTTAAAATTGAATATGCACCTATTGTGTAAGAATATATTGATGTATTTCCAGAGTATTTACCTGGACATCCTCTAGAGTGGGAAATTAAATTCTCTATTGATTTAATTCCTGGTGAAAGACCTATATAAAATACTTCTTATAGAATGGCCACTATAGAATTAGTAGATATGAAGAAAAAATAAGAGGAATTGAGTTATAAGGGGTTTATTCTCCCTATAATTTCTCCATGGGGGTCCTATGTTCTCTTTTTCAAAAAGAAAGATGGATCCATGAGGCTGTGCATTGATAATAGAGAAATTAATTCTATTAAAATAAAGAACAAGTATCCTCTACGTTACATTGATGATTTATTTGATCAATTTTGTAACGCCCTGACCCCAGAAGCCCAGATTCGGTGCATTATTACATATCATTGGCATGATCACAAAAGATTAAGTCTCGAAAGACCGATTAGTTTAGTAGCCTTGGAAGTACTAGATACATTCATAAGGTTTACATTACATCATAAAATAGAAAACTACAACAACATTTTTTCCATAGACAACACTGAGATCCTATAGACTATCCCTGTAGGTCAGTCATAATATACTTCTTCGCATCCTGGAAAAAATAAAACATATAAAGGGGTGAGCTCAGATTCTCATTAAGGATAACAATATAGCGAAAACATTCATAAATAAGCATAAACATTTAAGGCAATGCATAAGACTAAAACAAAAGCCTTTTAAACTTGAAATTCAGCATAATATGGCAAATAAAAAAATAAAAAAATGTCATTTACTTATTCACATGGATATTCTACTAGTCTAATAATCACATGCAATATCAATATCCACTTTCATAATGATGGAATGCATAATTCCATACTTTCATAACCACATAGTCAAGGCCTTGTGCCAAGACTACAAATAAGATTTTGTCAAGGCCTTGTGCCAAGACACTAGTTTGTCTCATGAGACCTACCGTTGCATCAAGGAGCTATAGAAGGCTCCACCCGTCACTTACTAAGTCCAATGCACTCCTTATATGAAAAGTTTGAAACATAACATAAAAATTTATATTAAAACTAGCATACGAAATGTCAATACTTTATCCAAAAACCATGAATAGTATAAAAATAGCACATCCATAGTCAAACATAACTCATTCAATACAATATGGAATATTTTATTGTAATAGATTAACCTCAATAGAGAATAATGAAGGATATTGACATAAATGAAAATAATAATCAAAACTATTTGAGAGAAATATCCCCTTTTTCTTAAAATCATTTAAAAGTAACACTATTTTTCAAGAAGATGTTTAAAAATAGATTTTTGAATCAATGTGTACCATACCAATTTGAAACATTTGAAATGAATTTTAATTTTAAAACATTAATGTCCACATAAATAAATCTTTAAAACCATTTTTAAAACATGGACATTAATGAGAAATATTTAGAAGAATAAATTTTTAAAACATTTAAAATGATATTTTAGTTAGAGTTCCTAACCAAATTAGAGACGATTGAATACAAATAATTGAGGTAATAAAAACTTTATAATATCTTGATAATAAATAATTTCATGATATACTATGTCAAAGGATAGTATATACACCATATAAAAGTGAATTGGTGCATAACAACAAAAAAATATCAAAGGAATGTAAATTGAGATGAAATCCCTTATAAAGACATTATACTTAGGTAAAGGATAAATCAATGACATAATTATGTGTGAAAAATATAAATACACTCAATATGATTGGATATTCAGTGTAAATCAATCAGAGTAAATTCACACATATTCTTGTAAAAACAACACCAATGACTTGGATGTTTAACTCAATGAATGGAAATTGATTTAAGATCAAGTTTATACCAATGACTTGAGAAATTATCAATGGAGTGATTATGTGTATCAAACATATATACACACAAAGTGGAGTGGAAATTACTACATAAATAATAAATAGTGATTCCACACATAATCTTGGAGTAAAATAATCAATGAAGTATGCGTAAAGCCCAATGAGTGGAAATTAAAATTTTAAATTCCCTTACCGATTTGGTAACTTATGAAACATAAAAACCATGAAATAAGGATCATATAATGAAGATGTAAATACCCATAAATTAAATTATATTACACCAATAATACAATAATGGACAATACATATGCCACACAAAAGGAAATAGTGGCCAATATAGCATGAATCTCACGTGAATAAAAAGTGAGATGAAAAAACATTACTTCGTTGTAATCAATCGAGTCGTATGACCAAAAGTTAATAACCACAAAATTAATCACATAATAACATGAATATAAATATAATCATGATAATATATATCAAATGGTAGTACACAATACACCACATCCAATAAATAAGTGGCGAACAATGGAAATCTCACAGAATTAAAAGTGAGATAAGAAACCCCTTACGTTGTAATTTTCCTTGGTCGAGGGTAGGTTAAACTCATTTATAATTTTTAAATAATTGTTATTAAATTATAAAATAATCATATACATTAATATGATATCATATATAAACTTTTAACATTTCTTTGTTAATAATATCTTAGTATTATCGTTGTTTTGGGTGTTAACAGATTCGTTTTCCTTTATATTATTTGTTATGTGAGTCATATTTGTTATGGATGGGATGTATCTTATTAATATCCAAAATTATATCAATTATTTAAACATTATTTTTAATCATCTAATGAAAATTATTCTTGAATGGATACGATGGGGAATGAATCTCATCGCGTTCAAGGAGACGGTAATCCGTATGTACGCACGAGCGAAAATATCATTCTTTTGATATTAAAATAATATATAATTGAATGGTATATCATATATAAATAATAATTATCATGTTATATTTATTATTTAAATCAATTACAGATAATCATTATACCCATCCAAATAATAATGTATTGAATAACAATTACACCACGACGTGGAGACGGTAAGCCGTACGTACACACGTATGGTGACATGTCATTCAAAGGATGGATAGAATAATGAATATGGTTGTACCATATTTAAAATAACATCAAAGTATATATAATATACTGGAGTTATTATTTTATAATGGAAACAACAAAGAAAAAGGAAGTGGAAGAAGAAAGGAACTTGAAAGAGGTGATGAAATATTTACCTCTTCTTCGGGTTCTTTCTTTTTATCTGATCAAAAGGGCTCCTTAGGTTGGTTTTCTGAATAAAGTAAAGCCTCTAGGATAAAGGTAGGATAGTTGAGATGGAATTTGGGAAGATTTTGGTCGATCCAAATGGCTTTGAAGGTGTGAATTAGAGATAAGAGGGAGTGCCCTTTTATAAGAGGGGTGAGGGGAACCTTAGGAAAAGCTAGAAATATTATTTTATAATAAAATAATTTTTGATTTATAATGGATCATAAATAGATTATTTAAATTATAAGGTGGGTATGGGTTGTAAAAAACTCAACCAATAGGTTTTAGATAGGTTTGGGTCACTATATTAACTTTATATTTTAGATTTAACTCTTAGTTAAATAGTTTGACATTTACCATGTCTCTTTATATTTTTATATTATATGGTTAATAAACTTACTATATACTTTCAAGATAAACCCAAGTGGTTCATTAATGATACACATATCATTATATAAGTATTTTTGCCGAACCTTAGATTTTTAAGAATATAATATCAATTAATAATATAATATCTGTTTTAAAAACTCTTTTATGTCAATTTTGACACTATTTGGCTTTTTGTTTTTTCTAAATTCATAACAGCATTATTACTTCAAAAAAAATTCATCTAACCAACCCTAATATGTCATATTAACCTAGAAAATTATTGGAATTTATAAAAAGTCTCAAATTACATTTATTTGGATATTTATAGTATCAATAATTTTAATATTTCATTAATTAGGTAATTACTGCATCATCATTGTGTCATTAATAAATTAAATTATTTAATGTCTAAAAAATATAAATAAAATACCATTATGTAGGAAATCATTTTAAATTTCTAATTAATATTTATAGTCAAATTTATCTTATGTGTAACCCTATATTAAAAATGTTTTAGTTATTAAACTTTGATTTTAACTCTTTTAACTCTTCTTTGAATTAAATAATAATAAATGTCCTAATCTAATCTAAGTGGACCAAAGAAGTTTATATTTTATTAATAAGGTTTTTTTTTGGTTGAATTATACTTATCCAATAGAATTAGGACATGTGTTAGGGTAATAATAATATCATTTTTACCCTTAATTACCCTATTTACTTTTAACCGTGGTAAATAAAAGTAAAAAAGTTACTATTCATAAAAAATAATTTTCATCTTATTGAACCACATTTTACTTACTGATATCAACCGTGTCTCTCAGATTTTTGAAATTCAACTCACATAAGCGGTAAAATTATGTTTTATGTAAATTTGCAAATGCTCCTAAGAGGTGGGTAAAAGATGGTTAAAAAGTTCAATAAAATTTTTATATATCTAAAATTATTATAAACTGACTGCAATGAATTAAATTGAACTTATATAGGTATTATGTATCTATTTTGAACTAAAATAAATTTAAATAAAATAAATAATTATTAAAATAAAAATTCGGTTTTAAACTATAACTCAGTGTTTTGCACTATTCATCAAAAATTGAAAGTTTTCAGAAAAATACCAAAAATTCAACCTAAGCTAATTTTGATATTCCTAATACAAAAATGAATTTCATTTTGAAAGATAAAATTTATAAAATTTCAAAAAGTGGGTATTACTATTCATAACTGCTAGTTTGATTGGTCGCGGTGTGTTATAATCTCGAAGTTGCATACAATGCAAGCTATTACATTATTCAAAGGGAAACATACCATGGAAGCTTGGGGTGTTACAAAATTCATTGATATCAATATTTTTCAAAGATTTAACTTCATTCTAGATATCATAAATTGCATGTAAATAAGGAAGATATTCCAACAACAATATTTCAAACTAGGTATGGACATTAAGTGTTTATAGTAATTCCATTTGGACTGACTAATGCACCCACTATTTTCATGGATCTAATGAATTTTTTAAGGTATATCTTAATGAATTTTTTTGCTATTTATTGATGATATCTTGGTATAATCCAAAAGCTATGAATACCATGAGAACCACTTGTGGATTATTTTGAAGTCTCTTAGAAGAAAAGAGTTATATGAGAAGTTTAAAAAGTGTGAATTTTGGGTTAAATCAGTTCCTTTTATTGTCCATATTGTATCTAAGGATGTAATATCACTTTATCCTGCAAACAAAAAGGCATTTATGTAATGGTCAACACCAATGAACATAACTGAGGTATATAGTTTTATTAGTTTAGCAGGTTACTATCGACATTTCATTCAGAATTTTTCCCAATTAGCTAACCTGTTAACCAAGATTACTCGTAAAGGGGTTAAGTTCATATGAAAAAATAATGTGAAGAATGTTTTTAAGAATTGAATATGATATTATTAAATTACCCAATCTTGAATCTACCATCAGTAAATGGTGGATTAGTGAATTATAATGATGCATCAAATAAAGGACTTAGCTATGTCCTTATATAGAATGATAGTGTTATTGAATATGAATCAATGCAGTTAAAAAATCATGAATAGAACTATCCAACTCATGATCTTGAGTTAGAATTCATAATCTTTAATCTAAATATATAGATACAGTCTCTCTATAGTGGAATATGTGATATATATATACAGATCACAAGATCTTGAAATATATCTTCTCATGGAAGGAACTCAACATGAGGCAAAGGAGATGAATCAAGCTACTCAAGGATTATTATTGTTCAATACAATACCACCCAGGGAAGTAAAATACAGAAGCAGATGCATTGAGCAGGAATAATCATGGAGTTCTAAACAAAATGAGGATTTTCAAGTATCCCATGTTTATGGATCTAGAAAAGATGTATATAGATATTATCAAGGAAGGTGAACCATAATTACTCTTTCAATAGGTTTCTCAACCATATTTATTGGAAAGGATTAAAATTTCTCAATTTGATGATGAGAATATTCAAAATAAAATTAAAGCTATGAATGATGGGAAGTTGGAAGACTTCGTGTATGAAGATAGAACTCTGAAATTTGGGAGGAGGCTATGTGTTCCCTATATACATAATCTAAAAAGTGAGTTATTGGATGATGCCCATAGCTCAAATTTCTCTATACACCCTGGTAGCACTAAGATGCATAGTGATTTGAAAGAGAATTTCTGGTGGGATAATATGAAGTGGAAAATTACTGATTATGTTTCAAGATGCTTAGTTTATCAACAAATGAAGGCTGAAAGACAACATCCTAGAGGAGTCATACAACCTATTCCTTTTACTACATTGAAATGGGATTAAATCACTATGGATTTTATCATTATATTACCTAAAACTCCACAAAAGAATGATGTAATATGGGTAATTGTTGATCGACTTACACAAAATATGTACATTTCCCCACTACAAGGGAGGATTTTCCACTATATCACCTTACATGACTCTATATTAATGAATTTGTAAGACTTTGTGGAGAACCTATTTCAATTTTTTCTGATCTTTATCCACAATTTACATCAAAATTCTGAAAAATTATTTAGAAATATTTGGATACTGAGCTTCATTTGAGTATTTCTTATCACCCTCAAACTACTGGGCAGTCAAAAAGGATGATCCAAACTTTAAAATACATGTTTAGATTATGATCACTTGAATTTAAAGGCATGTGGTATCAATATTTACCTTTGGTAGATTTTTCCTATAATAATAGTTTCCATTCAATTATTCAAATGGAACCATATGAAGTATTGAATAGAAAGAGATATTGTACAACAACTTGTTGGGATGAAGTTGGTGAAAGGAATCTTGTAGGCCTAGAACTTGTGTAGGAAACAACAATAAACATAAAGACTATTCAAACACATATCAAAGCAATGAAAAGTATGAAAAAGAGTTATATCGATAACTGGAGGAAATATTTGGAGTTTCAAGTTGGTGATCATATTTTTCTAAAAGCATCTCCATAAAAGGGTGTCATAAGGTTCAGTAAGAAAGGGAAACTGATCCCCAAGCACATCAGACCTTTTGAAATTATAGAGATAATTGGAGCTGTGGATTATCATTTTTCAATACCACCTAGCCTTTCCAAAGTTCATAATGTGTTCCACATATCTTTGTTAAGGAAGTACATGCTAGACCCCACACATGTTCTCACTTATATAGAAATAGAGTTGGAACTTGATTTATATTATTGTGAAGAGCCTATCCAAATTATGGACACTATATAACAAGTGTTGAGGAATCGGGTGACTCAGTAGGTAAAGTTAATTTGAAAAAATCATAAAATTTAAGAGGCGATGTGGGAACCAGAGGAAGTTATGATGAATAACTACCCAAATCTTTTTATTAGGTGACGTTTGGAAAATTTCGAGGATGAAATTTTTTATAGGAGGGGAGAATAAAATGAACCAAAATTATATCAATGAAATTTACCTTATTATAGTTATTTCATATAGTATTAATCACATAAAATCACTTAGAGAATACAATACAAACTTTATAAATGAATAATTAATGAAATAAGAGGTATTTATAGAAGTTAAGGAACTTATACCAATGGAAGAGTAACTTGACCTTTGAAATAGTAATATGACCATTATGAATAGTAATATGACCAATAGAATAGTAACTTCACCTATGAAATTATAAATAAAATTTGGGTATCTTATAAAGAAAAATATGATATATTTATATCTTGATATAAGTAACTAAATGTTTTAAAAATAATAAATAAAGTGTTTGTATTTTTATAAGTCATACATATTTAATTAAAATTTTATAATTAATATAATGATTTAAAAGAAATTTATTTTCATAAAATATATTCATAAATTAATAATTTGTTTTCTTATTATTATAAGATAATTTTATGAGACCTTAGTTAATTTTTCGAAGTGTTATAAAATCAGTCATAGTTTTAAAATTGGTGTTTTTCAAATAATCGATGATTTTATTTAAAAATTAAATTTATCATATTTAGAAAATTATTTTTATAAAATTGAGTCAATTTTTTAATTCTACATGTCGAAAAAAGGTTATGGTTAATATTGTTATTTTTCTGAAATAGTTGGATTTTTGGTGAATAGTGAAATACAGTAATTTATGGTATATATAAATTATAAGATAAAAAAATATTAATTGATTCATGAATGATGTAAGAATAATATTCTATAACTTATCTTAATTATTTAATTTATTTAGTAATAATTCTCAAACTATTTATAGTTTTGAGCCAAAATAAGAAACTAATGATTAAAATAATCAAAAAACACACTCTCCTCCACTATAAATACCACCCCTCACCACCTCTTCTCCTCACAACTCTTAAGACTTTAATATTGTCCAATTTATGAAAAATAATCTCACCTATCCTCTTCCCCATTTCCAGGATCCCTTGATATTATCAAAATATGAAACCCTTTTCCTCAAGGAGGTTCTCAAGGAGGAGAAATTCAAGGGGTAAAATCCTCTTTATTTCCTTTTATTTTCTTTTCAATTTCATTCCTTTTATTATCCTATCCTCACCTCCACCTATCCAAAGGAAATTATAACTCCTGTATCTTTTATATAATATAATTTTACTATGTTAATGGAATAATTCATCTTCTAATCTCTTCCCTCTCCCTTTTATTCTAAAAATGAAAATATCATCTGTGGTGCGTCGATTTACCGTCACCATGGATGATGCTTTTTCATATTTCACTAACACCTTCAAGGATGGTCATATAACCATAATTATAGTTAAATAATATTGTATTATACATATTATAATCCATTTATTATTATATAACTAGTATATATATATGATATTAATTAATAAAACAAAACTAGTTTGTAATAATCGAAGAACTGCCAAAATAATCTAAACAATTATCACTATTATCTTATCAAATGATACATCCTAACCCCATATAACAAAAAGAATTATATAACCAATTTATCTAATTTATTATCATTAATAAAATATAATTTTATTTCTTGGTAATTATTCTCATTTTATATGAACCTCCATACTCATATACAAGTAAACCAATCATGAAAACCAAGGAAAAGAACACTCCCAAATGATAGAATTAAATCATATAACTAATAAAAATACCATAAATTAACTTAATAAAATTATACTAAATAAAATAAATATAGTAAAGTCTCTAAACTAATTAATTAATTAATGTATTTAATTTTATTATACAGGACATTAAGTACAAGTGCAGAATACTTTTAAACATAAGGTAAGGGTTTCTTCCCGAACCTCCATTTTCCATTCAAGTTATGATTTCTGTCTCTTTACCCCAATGTAATTCTTTAGTATTTTTATATACTAATTATACATTCTGTGTATATTTTACAAACTCATATATCCAGATCATTTCATCTTTATTTTATGGGTAAATACACGTTTTACATGGTTCCCTTTTCAATTCCTCCCAACAAGCAAGCCAGATTTAAGGGAACTTTCTAATTTATTACCCATTTTCAAGTACCATAAATAATCTTTTTTAAGACACCATTATTTTTATAAAATTACTAATTTTTTCATGAAAAACCATATTTCTTCATTTCTAGTTTTATACAAACAATTATGAAAAATAAAAATGATTTTTATAAAAGAGTTATTCTTTGCAAAGTAAAAATGGTTTCTCTCTCAAGAATTCCTCAATGATTTTATTATAGTATTTTCATATATTTCAACACCTATGTTGAATATTATGATTTATTGAGACTAATATCTTATGATTATAATCTAAAATAATTTATTAAATGGTTTATGTTCAACTTTACTATGGATGTGCTATCTTGATACCATTCACCATACTACTCAGAACGGTTAGTAATTATGTTTACAAATTAAGGAAATTTATTTACATTTCATATGTATATGTTGTTTATGTTTAACCCCATTCATAAGAGCAATGAATTGGAATTAGTAAGTGACATGTGGGTCCCTCTATATCCCCTTTATGCATTGGTAGGTCTCATGAGACAAAACAGAAATGGATTTGGCCGAGGACTTAACCATTTATTTTTAGATGTCTTGGCCAAGGCCTCAACGATATGTTTTAGATGTCCAAAATTATGAATTCCCTAATTATGATATTATTAATTTATAAATAATGTGATTATTTTACATGTATAATATCCATGGTTAAGTTTCATATGATTATTTATTTGGAATTATTTATTTAGATTTTATTCTTGCCATATTATGCTCAAGATTATGATTTATTAGCATGTATTTTAGTTATTCACCTTGACTTATTGTTTATGTTTATGATAGATTCCATTTTATTTTTTAACTTTACTGATCATCTAACCTCACCCATTTCTTATGTTTTATTTTTACCTAGTATGGGAAGATGTATATTATTAATGACTTTCAGATATAATCTATGAGTTATGGATGTTACCAATGAAGTTACTATGTTGTTTTTCTTTTCAAGTTGTAATGTAAAAATTATGTTTGTATTTGGTTTTCCAAAACTACTAAACTATTTAGTAATTTGGTTTTCAAACACTTGATAACAGTAATAATGTAATAAATTAAGGCACCAGATCCTGGATACTGAGGTTGAGGTCTTTACTATTGCTATCAGAGGAAGTTTAGTATCAAACTTTGAAACTAGATATAGAAAACATAGATCAGGGAACATAACCCTAAGACAGACTTTCAGGATAAGCATATAACAACATCATATAATTTTGGTAAGGTAGAGATTATGTGGGCCTTTCTATAAATACATCCCTATATAGATACTATAGGTGAATGTGGTTCTGTAAAAGATGTACCTAGGGGTAACAACTCTTACAAGGTGTCCTAGGCCTGACTTAGGGTAACCTGGTACATGACAACATGACTTACTGTGCACCTATTTTGACACTCCCATGTGATATTCTTAGGATAATTCACATTTTATTTACAAACCATTATGAAGGATTTAAAAGTAAATGTGTCCCCAATGAAACCATGTTTATGATTATGAGATTAGATATGCATTAATTTTCAATTTATGTTTTGATCATTCAAAATTATGCATTATAATTCATAATCTAATTTAGTTTATACCATTATTTGGAAATGGAACATAGTGGAAAGAATAGAAACCATATCAATGTGTGTACCCCATGTAGAGATTTCCCTCCTATGTAAGATAATGATGTTGGTATTGGAGCTACGACTAGTACTGGGAAACTTATAACTATACTGGGACATCTGAATTAGGTTATGAACAATAAAATTACCCGTATGGAGAATCCTGATCCACAAAAAAGAGGATCAATGTTAGACATCTTTATATGACAAAAACTTCTATCATTCAGTGGGACTACAAACCTATTTGTAGCATGGTAGTGTTTAAGTTCCTTAGAGAAGATATTTCTCTGTTTGGGAAGTAATGAAAGGGAGAAGGTTATCATGACAGTTTATCGACTCTTAGGATATGCTGATCAATGGTGTTAATTGATTCAAAATTCAAGAGAGGAGTAAGAAATTTAAAGTATGTAATGGAAATACTTTAAGGAAATTTTCCTAGAAAAAAATTTCCATCGTGAACAATGAGAGGATATAGAGAGAAAATTATAGTGTGTGAATAAAAAAGAGGATGAAAACATTTTGAAGTATGAATCCAACTTTACAAGGTTATCAAGTCATGATTAATACTACATATGCAATCCAAGTAGTAATATTGATCAATTATTTGATGGTTTAAAACCATTCATCCAAAGGAAAATGGTCTCCCAAAATTTCTCATCATTTAAAGATATAGTCACATGTGCTATCAATATAGAGAAATAATTCTATAAGTCTTATGAATTTAATGGAAAAAAATAGAATAAGAGGGTGGAAGAGGAAATAATGGATAAAGGGAAGAATAAAAAGGAAAATTTTATAACATGTGATACTTGTGGAAGGAAACACCCTAATTCCTGCTTAAAAGGAAAGGGAGTCTATTACAAGTGTGTAGAAAAAAGGCCATAAAGCCCATGATTTCAAGGGAAATAAAGAATCTACCAATGTTCAATGTTAAAATTTTAGGGATATGTGACACCATTTAAATGATTTTCCTAACCATAAAGGAAACTTTCCCCAGAAAAGGATAAGGGATAAAGACCAAGCTTATACAATCACAACTGCTAAGGTTGAAGTTTCTAATAATATGGTGGAAGGTACTTTAATCATTTACTCAAACATAGAAAATTATTTATTTTATTCTAGATCATCTAATTCTTTTATATCCATCTAGTTTTCCAAGAAAATTAGACATTTCCCTTTTGATCTAATAAAGGAATTATTAGTAAAAACTTCTAATGTAAGTCTCATTGAAACAAATATGTGTTAGTTAGTTCCCTTTATGACACATAAACACACTTTAGTTGATGAACTTGTCATCATACCTTTGATTTAATTTTATATAATCCTTGGTATGGACTGGATTTCAAAACATTATGAGAAAATCTATTGCAAGAAGAAGAAAATTATGATTGGTGTGGAAAATGCAAAATCCATTATCTTTAGAGTAGAAACCTCATCCTCTGAGTCATATCTGGATCCACATCTAGTAGATATTTTAAATAAAAATCTTAGGAAGGAAGAGAAAACATCATCTATGGATGAGGAAAGAAATATTTAAATTGAATATTTATATATTATGCAAGAATATATTGATTTATTTCTAAATCATTTACCCATACATCCTCTAGAGAAGAAATTTGAGTTCTATATTGATTTAATTCTTAGTGAAAGACCTATATCAACGACTCCTTATAGAATGGACACTATAGAGTTATTAGAGATGAATAAACAACTAGAATAATTTAGTTATAAAGGATTTATTCACCCTAATGTTTCTCCATGGGGATCCCCCACTCTCTTTGTTAAGAACAAGGATGGATCCATGAGGCTGTGCATTAATTATAGAGAAATCAATGCTATTAAAATAAATAAAAAGCATATTATGCCTCAAATTTATGATTTATTTGATCAAATTCATGGATCTCAATATTTTTTGAATATTTAAATTTCTTTTGGATATCATCAATTGCATGTAAAGAAGGAATATATTCCAAATATATCATTTTGAACCAGGTATAAACATTACATGTTTATAGTAATTACATTTATACTAACTAATGCACCCTCTGTTTTCGTGGATCTAATGAACATAGTTTTCAATAAATATCTTGATAACTTTTTTGTGGTATTTATTGATGATATGTTGGTATACCCCAAAAGATATGGAGACCATGAGAACCACTTTTGGATTGTTTTAAAGACTCTTAGAAGAAAAGAGTTATATGGGAAGTTTAAAAAGTGTATATTTTGTCTTCAATTAGTTTCTTTTCTTTTCCATATTGTCTCTAAAGATGGAATATCAGTTGATCCTGAAAGGACAAAGGAAATTCAGGTCTGGCCTACACCAAAGAACATTATTGAGGTATGTAGTTTCATTGGTTTAGCGGGTTACTATCAGTGTTTTGTTTAGAATTTTTCCTGATTAGCTAACTTTTTAACCAAGTTTACTCATAAAGGTTTAAGTTCATATGGAAAAAATAATGTGAAGAATGTTTTAAATAATTGAAGAAGAGATTTTTAAATTATCTGATCTTGAATCTTCCATTGGAAAATAGTGGATTTATGATTTATAGTGATGTATAAAATAAAGGAATTGGTTGAGCCCTTATAAAAAATGATAGAGTTATTTCCTATGCATCAAGGTAGTTAAAAATTCATGAATATAATTATCTAACTCATTATCTTGAGTTAGAATCTATAGTCTTTTATTTGAAGATATGGAGATACTATCTCTATTGAAAAAGATATGAGATATATACAGATTATAAGAGCTTGAAATATATATTCTCATATAAATAACTCAAAATGAGGCAAAGTTGATGGATCAATCTACTCAAGGATTATGACTATTCAATACACCACCACCCAGGGAAGGTGAATAAGGTAGAAAATGCATTGAGTAAGAAAGATCATGGAGTTCTAAAAAATACAAGGATTGAAAATGATCTTGTGTTTATAGATCTAGAAAATATAGATATGGGAATTATAAAGGAAGTTGAAACATGATTAATTTTTCAATTGGTTGCACAACCATCTTTATTGGAAAGTATTAAAATTTATTAGTTTGATGATGAGAATCTTCAAAATAAAATTAAATATATGAATGATGGGAAGTTGGAATAATTCATGTATGAAGATGTAACTCTAAAATTTGGGTGGAGGCTATGTGTTCCCTCTATAACCGAGATAAAAATGGAGTTATTGGATGATTCACATAGCTCAAATTTATCTATAAATCCTGGTAGCACTAATATGCATAGAGATTTTAAGGTTTATTTCTGGTGGGATAATATGAAGCGGGAAATTGCTGATTATATGTAAATATGTTTAGTTTTTCAATAGGTGAAGGCTGAAAGAAAACATCCAAGAAGAGTCATTCAATATATTCCTATTCCTACATGGAAATGGGATGACATCACTATGGATTTTGTCAATGGATTACCCAAAACTTCAAGAAATAATGATAAAATATGGGTAATTTTTGACCGACTTACCAAATTTGAACATTTCCTCACTATAATAGAGGATTTTACATTGGAGTGACTTGTATGACTCTATATTAATTAAGTTAAAAGAATTCATATAGAACCTATTTAAATCATTTCTTATCATGATCCACAATTTACATCAAAATTCTGGAAAAGTCTTCATAAAGCTTTGGATACTGAGCTTAATTTGAGTACTGCTTATCACCCTCAAATAGATGGATAGTCAGAAAGGATGATCCAAAATTTAAAATACATGTTGAGATCATGCACACTAGACTTTCAAGGCATGTTGGATCATTATTTACCTTTGGTAGAGTTTTTGTATAATAATAGTTTCCATTTAAGTATTCAAATGACACCATATGAAGAATTGTATGAAAATAGATGTCGTACACCAACTTGTTGGAATGAAGTTGGTGAAATCAAGATTGTAGGCCCATAACTTGTGGAAGAAACAATATACAAGGTAAATAATATTAAAACACATATCAAAGTAGTGAAAAGTAAGCAAAAGAGCTATGTTGATAACCAGAGTAAATATTTGTAGTTTCAAGTGGGAGATCTTGTTTTTTTGAAAGTATCTCCATGGAAGGGTGTCATAAAGTTCGATAAGAAAGGGAAACTAAGATCGAGGTACATCAAAACTTTTGAAATTATGGAGAGAATTAGATTTGTGTATTATCATCTGGAAATGTATCCTATCCTTTCAAAAGTTCATAATGTCTTCCAAATCTCTTTGTTAAGGAAGTACATGCCAAACCCAACACATGTTCTCACTTCTAGAGAAATAGAGTCGGAACATGATTTATCTTATTGTGAAGAGCCTATACAAATTATGGACACTAGAGAATAGGTGTTGAGGAATCATAAGACTCATCTAGTAAAGGTACTTTGGAAAAATCATAAAATTGAAGAGGCGATGTGGGAACCAGAGGAAGTTACGATGAAGAACTACCCAAATATTTTTATGAGGTGATATTCTGGAAATTTCGAGGATGAATTTTTTTTTGTAGGAGAGGAGAATGTAACAAACCAAAATTCTATCAATGAAATTTTCTTTCTTATAGTTATTTCATATAGTATTAATCACATAAAATCACTTAGATAATATAATAAAAACTTTATAAATGAATAATGAATGAAATAAGAGGTATTTCTAGAAGTTAAAGAACCCATACTAATGGAATAGTAACTTTACATTTGGAATAGTAATGTGACTATTATAAATAGTAATATGACCAATTGAATAGTAACTTCACCTATTAAATTTTAAATAAAATTTGGGTATCTTATAAGTGAAAATAGAATATATTTACATCTTGATATAAGTAACTAAATGTTTTAAAAATAATAAATAAAGTGTTTGTATTTTTGTAAATCATAAATATTTAAGTACAATTTTATAATTAATATAATGATTTAAAATAAATTTATTTTCATAAAATTTATTCATAAATTAATAATTTGTTTTCTTATTATTATAAGACAATTTTATGAGACGTTAATTAATTTTTCAAAGTGTTATAAAATCAGTTATAGTTTTAAAATTGATATTTTTCAAATAATTGATGATTTTATTTTAAAATTAAATTTATCATGTTTAGAAAATTATTTTAATAAAATGGATTCCATTTTTTAATTTTACACATAGAAAAATGGTTATGGTGAATTTTTGGGATTTTTCTGAAATAGTTGGATTTTTGGTGAATAGTGAAATACAATAATTTACGGTATATATACATTATAAGATAAATACACTATTCCTTTAGTCATGAATGATGTAAGAACTATAATCTATAAATTAAATTAATTATTTAATTTATTTAGTGATAATTATAAAACTATTCATAGTCTTGAGCCAAAATAATAAACCAATGATTAAAATAATCAAAAAACACCCCTCTCCACCACTATAAATACCACCCCCTCACCACCTCTTGTCCTCAAAACTCTTAAACTTTGAAGATTGAACAATTTATACCCAATACTCTTACCTATCATGTACCAAAAATCTTGGAGCCCTTGGTATCATCAAAATACCAAACCCCTTTCCCTAAGGAGGTACTCAAGGAGGAGAAATCCAAGAGGTAAAATCCTCTTTATTTTATTTTATTTTATTTTATTTTATTTTCAATTTCATTTCTTTTCTTATCCCATACTCACCTCCACCTATTCAAGAGGAATTATTGATACAATATATTTTATATACTATAATTTTATTATTTTAATGTAATAATTAATCTTATAATCTCCTCCCTCTCCCTTTTATTTTAAAAATGAAAATATTGTCTATGGTGTGTCGATTTACCGCCACTGTGGACGATGTTTTTTTTATTTTTCACTAACATATTCAAGTTTGGTCATAAAAATATAATTATGGTTAAATAATATTTTATTATACATATTATAAATCATTTATTATTCTATAACTATTATATATACATGATATTAATTAATGAAAAAAACTAGTTTGTAATGATTGAAGAACCACCAAAATAATCTAAATGATTATCACTATTATCTTATCAAATGACACCCCATATAACCAAAAGACTCACATAAAAATTTTATCTACTGTATTATAATTAATAACATATAATTTCAGTTCTGTATAATTATTCTCATTTTATATGAACCTCCATACTCTTATACAAGTAAAAAAATCATGAAAACCAAGGAAAAGAACACTTCTAAACGACAGAATTAAATAATATTACTAATAAAAAGACCATAAAAGAAATTAAAAAAATTATAATAAATAAAAAAATGTAGTGAAGGTTTTTAATTAATTAATTAATAGATTTAATGTCATTATCCAAGGCATTAAGTATAAGTGCAGAATACTTTCGTACATAAGGTAAGAGTTTCTTCCCAAACCTCTATTTTCCATTCGAGTTATGATTTTTCTATATTTAACCCAATTTAATTATTCATTATTTTAATATAATTATTATAAATTCTATTTATATTTTCAAAAATCATATATATAGATCATTTCATATTTATTTTATGGGTAAATACATGTTTTACAAGGTTCCCTTTTCAATTCCTCCCGATAAGCAAGCTCAATTTAAGGGAACTTTCCAATTTCTTACCTATTTTCAAGTACCATCCATAATCTGTTTTAAGACACCATTATTTTTATAAAATCACTAATTTTTTCATGAAAAAATATATGTTTTCATTTCTGGTTTTGTACAAACAATTTTGAAAAATACAAATGATTTTTCCAAAAGAACTCTTCTTTACAAAGTAAAAAGGGTTTTTTCTCTCAATAATTTCTCGATGATTTTATTAGAGTATTTTAATCTATTTCAAAAACTCATTTTAATATTATGATTTATTGAGATTTATATATTATGATTATCATATAACATATTTTATTAAATGGTTTATGATCAGTTTGATTATGGATGTACTATCTTGATACCATTCACCATACTACTCAGAATGGTTAGTGATTAATTTTACAGATTAGGGAAAGTTATTTAAATTTCATATGTATATGTTGTTTATATTTAAACCCATTAATATGAGGGATAAATTTAACTTAGTAAGTGATAGTTGGGTCCCTTTATATCCCCTCGATGCATCAATAGGTTTCATGATACAAAACAGAAATGGATTTGGCCGAGGCCATAACCATTTTTTTAGATTTCTTGGCTGGGGCCTTGATGGTATGTTTTAGATGTCCAACATTATTAATTTCCTAATTATGATATTAGAAATTGATAAATCATGTGATTATTTGACTAGTATAATATCCATACTTAATTTTCATGTGATTATTTTTACAAAATTAGTTATTCAGCTTTTATTCGCAGCATATTATGCTCAAGATTATGCTTTATTTTCATGTGTTTTAGTTATTTAGCTTGCCATATTGTTTATGTTTATGATAGATTATACTATATTTTTTATGCTTACTGATCATTCAAAATCACCAATTTATTATGTTTTATTTTTCCCCAGGATGCAAAGATGTATATTATTAATGACTTACAGAGATAATCTAGGAGTTATGGATGTTACCAATGAATTTTTTAAGTTTTTTTCCTTTCAAGTTGTAATGTAAAACTTATGTTTGTATATAGTTTTCCAAAACTACTAAAATATTTGGTACTTTAAGATGAAAACACTTGATAATAGTATTAATATAATAAATTAAGGCACCAAATCCAGGATACTGGGGTTGGGGTCTTCACAGTTCTAGTAGGGATTTCAGAGGGCTATAACTACATAGGTGATTATGAGGACAACCTTTAACCCTCAGATCAACGGACAGTCAGAATGGATGATGCAGGTGTTTGAAGACATTCTCCAAGCATGCTTCCTTCATTTTGATAGTTCTTGGAAGAAGTATATCCCTTTTTTAGAGTTCACGTACATTAATAGCTTCCGGGAGAAAATTCAAATGAATCCTTTTGAGGCCCTATATGGTAGGACATGTCATTCACCCATATGCTGGTTAGAGTTAGGAGAGATAATGCTACTAGGCCCTTGTCTCATTCAAGAGACTTTCGAGTAGGTTTATCAGGTTAGTAAGTGCATGTATACTAATCAGTCTAGATAGAAATATTATGTCGATTACCATTGATTAACATTAGAGTTTGAGGTCTAGGATCATGTTTTCTTGAGGGTATCACCCAGACTTGGGAATATAAGGATAAAAAGGAAACATAATCTATCATCAATATTTTTAGGGCCATTTGAGATTTTGGATAAAGTCATTCTGGTATCCTATCAGTTACTATTACCTTAGAGGTATCATGCCATGCATGACATCTTCCATGTATCATAGATTCACCGTTATCATGCTGACCCATAACATACTTTTGATCCCAAGGAGGTTGAGTTAGAGACCGATGATTCTTTTTAGGAGTATCCTATATGCATTGTTGACTATATCATGAAGTCTCTATAAGGCTAGTTTGTCCCTTTAGTATGGGTGACATGGTGGAATGGCCGTGTACATGATGAAACTGGGAGTGGGAGGCTGATGTACATGCTCAGTGGCCAGCGTTTTTCTCAGATGAAGTTTTTTTTCCCTTAGAAGGTGAACTCAGTGATGAGTTCCATTAAGGGGGAAGGCTGTAAGATCCCAGTTTTTATCTCAGGTATATGTCCTTTTAATTTTTAATCTAATTATTTACTTTGTAACTTTTATGGATACCTAATGAGGTCACAGGTGTTTTAGGGGTGTCTTGGGATTGTTTAGAGCCCAAAGACCAACTTTTGTGGGGAAAAAGATTAGATATATGGTTAATAGAAACCATATGGGACAAGACACATGGTTACCTTAACCACATGAGGCAGGATAGGGAAGAAATTAGGGTACAAATTTTCCCCCAACCGTGCACCTGGGGCCGCATACCCATGCGTTTATCTTAGAAAAATGTAGCAGATTTGTTTTTTATGGTTGACACATAGTTTCTCAAAATTTCCTTCCTAACCATATAGGTACCCTCTTTAAGAGGTGACCCATTCATGGTTAGCACACAGTTTGGCCAACCGTGTAGCCAAACCGTGTACCTCGGTTTTTCTTGGGTATACTTACAAAAATACCATTAATTAATATTAAGCTTAACCCTTATTTTTTCTCTTCCAGTGGACAGAGGCCTTATCGTCCCCCATTTAGAGTTCCAAAATCCATATTTAATAGTTTTTGATCATGTTACTTCATCTGAATTCCAATTCAATCCTCATTCATCTCATTGTATGTGCATCCATAAGTACTATATTCATCTTAAGCCATTCATTATTCACCTTCTCCTCAGCAATGCTATTTTTATGTAGGATCATATTCTATATTTTTAGGGAATTGAACCGTTATTCATATTTCTTCCAATATAGACCAAAATAGACATTAATACTGGATGAGGAGAGTTTTATAGGTTCATGTTAGGTGGTATACGAATCATCCCTCAAGTCTCTCCGTTTTATAAACTATTGCCTTTGTGGGAACATGATTTCATCGGGCTTCAAATATTTAATTAATAAATCATGATTATATTCATCACACTCATATTATAGATCCCTTTATATACATTTATATAACACCATTGAAGGTAATATCTCAGTGCCTACCACCCTAAGTAGGGTTATCCCTTGATTATACCTTGGTAACCCATGTGGGTTTACCTATGACACTGTTTGAGTGTGTGGCTTGACCCTACTAATGGTAATCCCTCTTTAATTAATTGAAATATGAATTGATAATGTCTATTATATCATATTATCACTTGAAGCTTCTAAGGTAAGTTTTTAAACATAATAAATGAATCTCAATTCTAATGGAAATTATAATATATGTGTCACTTTTCCTAGTTAAATGAAATTTAATGACTTGGTTTCATATTAGTAGCACACCTCGCCATGATTAATGGAAGGTAGTGGAGTGAACCTAATTAATGATTAAGTGATGAAAGCACTAAATGGTTGCATGTATATCTATACCTTTTCACTATAATGAAAGGTAAGTAATGAACCAATTGAATTAATAAAGGCATGAGTATTACATGACCTAACTAAATAATAAATCAAGTATAATGTGCATATTGCATATGGAAATGTTCATCTTTATAGGATTGGTCAAACTTGATACATCCTTAGATTCCCAAGAGATTACCTTGTGCACTTAGAGGACACCATTATGATTCAAGGATGCTGGTTTCCAATGGAGATATCCACCTTAGAACCTGGTCCTTGTCTACTTGTGGTTACCATACATGACGTCGTAGGATCCCTCCATTATCATTTAGATATTAGGATGTCTTGGATACACTCCTTGGATCCATCTTAACATCTTCGAACATGAGTAAACATGGTTACACCCATTGGTCCTAGTCATGCTTAGCCTATTTTACCTTGGATGAGATCCTTGGACCCAGTTAGAATTGTATTTTAGTAAAATGCCTTGGGAGATACCCCTTGGATTACACACAGAACAGTTTCCTTGACCCCTAAGGTCAAGGATTCCTTGGTTACTACCTTGTATCCTCTTCCTTATTATTATCATAAATGATGCCTTGGTTATTACCTTGGATCACCTATTATTATTACAATTATAGGATGCCTTGGTTACTACTTGGATCCTATCACTTTACTTATTATAAACTGGAATATAATTAATTAAATTATTACATGTCCTAGCTGAGGTTGAAGTATTTATCAGGGTATTTACATTAATGTACTACTTTACATTTACATATACCTAAAAATTTTCAGTTTATATTTCTTAGACTGAATAATATAGATGTTGTTTTTGGTTTCCAGCTGAGATTTATATCACACCCTATCTGGGTCGCCGATCGTACCCAAGTAGATTATATGTATGTAGGTGTTGAAAAGGGGAGTCATCCTACTCTGGACACCTGATGTTGATTGCTTTCATTAGGATGGAGTTGGGTAGTAGATGACCTAGCCAGTGCTCAAGATGCTGGTTAGTTTTGGATTCTTTTTGATTGTTTTATATGGAATGTATTCCCTGATGCCTTGTATCCATGTTTTCCAATTTTTTGTAGATACATGACATGTATCATCATCATCTTGTGTATGATTCAATTTCCATATTTTACTATTGTTATCAATTACTTGGTTGTTTATATCATGCTTTTGACAAGGTAAGCTATTGGTCCAGTTGTGATAATGTTTGTTTCTACTATGCCATATATTTATGTTACTTTTTATATTTATCTGTTATTCAATATTTTCTATTATCCACTATGGTTATGAGGTAATAGTCTCTCCATGAACACACCCTAGACCCTCACTGCTAGTCAGCATCCTTTGGCATACATGGAGGAACATTTGAGGCCATGTGGCTAACCGATTCGAGGAACCTTTGAGTAGAACTTGGATCAGAATTTCACAATGGTCAAAATATATTTAAGAAGAGTTATAATAGAAATAAATGAAAAAAAATTATTATAAAGGAGAAAATATTTATGAAGAAGAGTTTTATTTCTTCTTAGAAACCTTCTTGATTTAGAAGGGATTTGGGAAAATTATAGGGACCAGAAGCTAAAGAATGTAGGAGAGGATTATTTGGGAATTAAATGAGGCCTAATATAGGTGATAATTCTAATTTTTTGTGCAGCTTTAAAATGGTGGTGAGATGCTCCTTTTATAAGTGAATTGAATGAAAATTTTGGAAATATTTATAATTTTATATTAAAGGCATATCATTTTCAAAAGAAGGTGGATCCTAAAGTGGAAAATAATGGATAAAGTATGAGTCTTGGTAGATACACCTCTCATCTACACAAATAAGGGATAATTTTTTGATATATTTAGGTATTTTTCTTTTAATTTAACTTTTTCCATAATTTACTTTTACCATGGTAACTATTTTTTTAACATCGCTAACTTATTTTTGTGACAAAAAATTAAATTACCCTTATTACCTAATTTGAATATAATTATTTTAGATATGAAATCTATTTTATAATATTAAATCTAAAAGTTATAAAAATTAATTTTAAAATAATAAATGTATATCGCGTAATTTTTTTAAAAAATATTACTTATGTTCCAAAATGTCAATTATAGGATTCTAAATTAAAAATAACATTTTAAATGTATAATTTTACTTATTAAATACATATTTGATTAGGAAAAATGTTTTATAAATTTTAAGTCATGATTATTTCCTAAAGATGTAGTAAAAGTTATAGTATTTGTAAAAAATGGAATTTTGTACTATTCAAATAACAATATTTTTTTTCTTCATAAAATCTCAAAATTTCATCCAAATATAATATTTTTATTATGAATAAAAAAAATGAAGTTTATTTTTTTTTTCAAATTAAAATCCTCAAATTCTCAAATTTATCTTTTTAATAAAAATATAAAATACAATGAAAAATTGTTTTTTATAGAAAATTTCTTTTTTAAACTTTAAATGTTCTTAATAATATTTCATATCAATTACCAATTAAATGAGTTTCAATCTATTTTTTTAATTTAAATTGTTTTATTATAAAAAATACATTAAAAGAGATCAATTCAATTTATGATAAAAATATACAACACTTAAAAAAACAGTTCTTTGAAAAATATTACTTTTATATTAAATAATCTTCACCAAATAATATTAGTTTTAATTTTTTATATTCTAAAACATTAATTTTATAAATCTATTGATATTAAAATATTTCTTTAAATTTTATAAATACATTATATCACACTTTAATACTAATTAAATTTTAATGCATAAATTTTTTTTTATAATAAAATATTTTAATTAAATACTATATTTTTATTTAATCATTTATTATCTATAAAATATATTATTTTAAACTTGGTTGAAATAAAACACAACATTTGTATACCTATTGGATACATATATATCCAATGACCATATTCCCAATGACCATATTTCTAATGATCATATTTATAACAGTCAGATTTCATTCCTATATATATCCTAAGATCATTCATCTCACTCATTCAATTATTTATCAACATGCCTATAATAGTTTTAGTGCTCAACCATATTTACATAGTTTTTATTATGGTTATTCTTTTCATGGACAACCATGAGGATTAATATTATATGTTTGTTGTATTTTTATATGTTTTCACATTTATCCCACTTGCAATTTTCCTATTATTGATTATTATTACATCTACCTAATGTATTATTTTTACCTTTTTTGTAATGTTTTATCTCATTAAAATTTATTGCGGTTTGTTTTATTTTAGGGTTTCATGTGAAGCAATCTATTTAACATAGTATTTATTTAATATGTACTAAAATCTCAGGGTGTTTCATTCCCCCTTTTAAATAAATTGTGCCCTCACAATTTTGGTAATCACTCACTAATAAAAATGACTAAGGGACTTTAAAAGATAGACATTAATCAAGATATAATTTCTAGAAATATATCAACCTTAAAAAATTAGTAAATATATCATTTACATTAGGATAGTTTTATCCCTAATATTGAGTTCTTCACTAACCATTTGATCTAAAAATTCCTCATGGTTGGGTATCATGACTTATATAATTAGTTTTATTAGAGGGTTCATGGCCATCCTTGAACTGATAGATGATCAGGGGTTGGTTTGAAATATAAAACGTGATTTCAATTTTTTGTTAATTGATATGGAGTTTATGTGAAGATAAACAATCCATTTACAAAATTTCATCAAGTTCATATAAAGGAAGAATAATAAGATTTTCATGAAGATCATTCCCAAAAACATCAACTTAGGATATAATAACCATAAAAATAGAAGTTTTCTTTGATAATAAAATCATTGGGGTGGTACTTTAATGCTCTTATAAAACTTCCTATATATACCCGAGTGATCAGAATCATACTCTAATAAGACATCTAAAAATCTATAGTAGAATATAACTGTTACTTAATTATAATGATCCATTTTGGTGATTACTATCACATAAGTTCTTCCTTTCTCACTTGGTATTGGAGGTTTCTTTTAAGAACCCAGTTCTTACTTTGAGGTATAGATTTCTTCTATTCTTTTCCTTTGAGCTGTTTTTGAGAAAATGGGGGAAAACTGGGAAAATACTAGAATCAGGGGTTACACGCCATGTAATCCTATGAAAACTTTATGTAGTATGGTCGTGTATGATGGGAATACATGGCGTGTGGGCATGTCAGAAATAATGAGAATAAAAACAAACTACACACCATGTACTTTCTAGTATACGCCGTGTAGTCATGCCAGCATGTCCTAGAAAGTATGTCGGCAGAAAATTACCATAAAATGAATAGTTAAATGATATACACACCATGTATATGGACATACATGCTATTTATTTTGTGTTTTTTCACTTAAAATGGGTAGTATCCTTGTTCTTCTATCTTTTGGATAGAGGGTTCACTGGGTGGACGAACAAGCAGCGCCGGGATTCATTTTTTCTCCTATTTCGTCATCCAGAAGCTGATTAGAACACCATCAGATCCATTGGAATCCTCTCAGTGAGTGATAGATTCCTCTTGAGCCATTCTTGGTGATTTTTGTTCTTGATTGAGTTATTTAAGGTTGAATGAATATTCTTGTTTCATAGATCTACATCGTTCAAGATTGAATTGGGAGTTGAGGCTGGACGAGGAGAGTCATACTACAGCTAGGTAGGTGGTCTTGGGTCTCTCATTAATTATCAAGATATTTATATGAACTGTTGTGCTGTGTGACCATGTTTAGTGTGTTTCCTTGAAAGGAAGTTGATCCTTATTATTACCTAATGTTGTTCTGGTAATTAATTCAATGAATTAAAGAATGTTTGTCTTTGTTGTTTGATTAAGGGCCACCCCATGGGTGCATTTCCCTCAGATAATTATTGTTTATCCATTTTTTCCTAGGATGTCTATAGAAATGACTTTGTTTCCCTTGTAGGGTTGTTTCAAATAAACTTGGATATTATATGGAATTGAAAATGTGATAAAGTTGTAAGTGTTTTTATTATGGATTTAAGATTGTGTTTTCCCCTTTATCATGATGTAGTTTTGGATTATTTAAGTAGGTTGGAATGTTTTATTGAATTTTAATGATTAAATGCTAAATAACATTGGGTGATACATGGGTTAATCTTAGAACACCGTTAATGGACTCACATGACTATTGTACCTTGAACCTTGGGTGACACATGGGTTATTCTTAGAATGCCATGGACGGAATCAAGATGATTTCAAGTTATATGTCATTAGTGACACTTGGGATCCCTAGTAGGACCGTCGAGGACAGAATAAATTGACATGATCTTATACTCCACCTAGAATGAAACTCAGGGCTCCTATGTAGGACTGCTGAGGATGTACTCGCATGAACATATACCAATGTCTAGAGTGACACTCAGGGCTCCCATGTAGGATCACTGAGAACATACTCGTAGGATGTCAGTAAAATTGCACCTGAAGTGATACTTGAATTCTAACTTCAGAATATCAAGAATGGAATCAGGTTATAATTAAATAATGGATGGAATGAATTGTGACATGTCTGCCAAGACAAAACACAAGTTTGGATTCAGTCTTCACTTACTTGTTTAGAAGGTCTTATGAGACTTCTGTTGTGCTTACTTTGCTGTAGGGAATGTCGGGCTTAGGCTGAATTCTAATACTTAAATATCTCATGTAATTGAGTTTCCAATGAACATAATGAACTATATAAATGAATGGTAGTACTTTTATTATTGTTTAATTTTGAGTACATCTTAGATTACTACATTTCACTATTGTACACTACCACTGCATATACTCACTGATAGATTGGCACAGACCTTAGGTGGTTTAATATTGATATTTATTTCTCAAACCCTATTTGGGTAATGTTTTTGGGCCTAAAAAGACTATATTGTTTCAGTTTTTGATAAGGGAAAGAGCCCTTTTTCAGGTACTTGATTGCTGCTTAGGACTAGGATAGCATGGGACCAAGCCAAGGCTTGCGATGCTGTTGAGTTTCATTTTTTGTTACTATACTTGATTGCAGTGTATCCTGTTTTCACTATTTTCTTAGAACATGTGACATTCTTCATCATTTTTATATTATATGACTTATATTTATCTTTATCTTTTAGTCTTTCATTGTTTTCTTAAGTTTCACATTGTTTACTGCTTATGCTATTGTTACTATTTATTCTGTTGTGTTACACTCTACCAATTAGGGAATAGTTTCCCCACTATCACACCCTAGGAACTCGCTACTAGTCAGTAGATTTTGGAATTTGGGGAAATGTGCTTGAGGCCATATGGCCAACCGGGTACAGGGCACCAGTTTAGTGGAATTTAAATCCAGGATGTTACAAAGTGATATCAAAGGAGGTTTTCTTTCTGGTTTGACTTATTGATTGGCGACATTAGAAGGGGATATGAAGGAAATGGATTTTGGTAATTAGTTTTTATTAGGAGTATCTACCCTATGTAAAGGTAAAATCTAAATTACCTCGAATTGAATTGTGAATTTTGAATTTTTAGCTATTACAGTTGACTCGATTTCACTATTAGGTGACACACTTGTTTTGTGTTGTGATTATTGATACCATTGTTGTTCTATTTTGTTGAAACCCAATGAGATGAGGGTGTGCCATATCATGCCTCATATAAGCACTTGTTAGTAATCACATTCCATGCATTCTTTCCATGTCATTTAGGTGCATTAATGATTTCATGCCGTTGTGATAGTTTTTATTCTAGATATACTTACTGTTGTGATAGGTGTATTGGTACGTGCTATGGTATGGATTAAATGGACACCAAAATTTGGTTCCTAAGGTGTATGGGCCCTATTGGACTGAAATTCGGAGGATCATTATTCATCCTTTTGTATAGAATTGTGCTATGTTATGTTATGAATGGGTGAAAAACTTTGATTAATAGGGAGTATAGGCCCTCATGGATCGAAATTGGCATACTGTGGATTTATTTTTCAAAAACAGGGGTTCCAGGGAAGTTTCTGAGGCTTATTGTCTAGAAAACCAGACAACATGGTGTGTGGTTCTATGAACACA
Source organism: Viscum album (assembly GCA_963277665.1). Lineage (NCBI taxonomy): Eukaryota > Viridiplantae > Streptophyta > Magnoliopsida > Santalales > Viscaceae > Viscum > Viscum album. Next base: position 1,751,957,122 of record OY728141.1, read on the forward strand.
CACCATGTGTTCTTTCTATTCGGGGAGGAAATAATTTTCTTAAGTACACACCTTGTACTCTTTATACGTGCCGTGTAGTATCTGACCGTGTAACTGTCCGTGTGAGAGGAAACACAGGCTATGAGTTTTTATCAGAACACACCATGTACTTTCGGTACACTCTGTGTAGCTTACCCAGGCAGAACCCATGTGGACCTGGCCGTGTGGGAGTAAATGGCCAGGAGGACAAACCTGTGTACATGTCGTGTGCGCATGGAACATGTCATGTGCCTAGGGTTGATACACACCCAGGTCGACGGTAGAACAATACCATGTAAAAGCTTAAGGGTACACACCGTGTATTCTTTCTACATGTCTTGTATTCCCTTTTTGTCAAACTTTGAGGGACTTTTCCTATTTTTTTGGCACTCTTGAATGGAAAAAAACCATGACAATAAGTTTGAACTAAGGAATGTTCTTGACCTTGTAGAGTTATGCTGCCATGACAACCGCAAGCTGTACGCCAAGAGAGTGGTGATGAAAATACTCTAGAGGTGTTAGTCCATGGGATACCAATGGATCCTCCAGTTATACCAGCTGTGGAACCAGCTATTATACTGGACGCAAGTGAAGATGAATAATTCTGTAAAGGCTTTGTGAGGTTCATGCAGACCTTTCAGGGAGCACTGCAGGCTTCCACATATATGGTAGAGATGACACATATATTCCAGCAGTAGCATCTTCCTACTTTTTCCAGGGATGGTGGACCAAAGGCTGTACAATCATGGATAGAATCAATGATGACTATCTTCGAGCATTTGGAGATGCCTCTTGAGAGGAGGTTCAAGCTTATGACATATATGCTACATGATTATTCCAAGAGATGGTGGGATGTTATCACTCAGACATGGCATCATTAGGATATGACATGGGAAGAATTTTAGATATCCTTCTATGATTATTATTTTTCTGAGACACTGAGGGATGATTGAGCCCAAGAGTTCATGCACCTAGAGCAGGGTACACTATCAGTTATGAACTATTCTGCCAGGTTTACTGAGATTCAGTGATTTGAAACTATTCTGATGGGTGATGACGTATCAAAATATAAAAGATTAGAGGATGGTATTAGGTTCAACATCTGATCATAGGTGAATGTATTTAGGTTTCCTTCTATCTCTGCTATTTTTAATCAGGTGCTGATTACAGAGTGTAATCTGTGGGAAGCTAGTGGTGTGAGCCAGGGTGGTTCGACACCGATTTCTAGTACTGTCTCAACTGGAAAGAAGAAGAATTGTCTATAGTTCTCTCATGATGAAAGTAGCAGTCAGAACCTTTCTTCTGGTAATCAGGTGAGGTGCTACCAATGCGGTAGACTAGGGCATACGAGGCCTCATTGCACGAAGGACCTAGTTGAGTGCTGAGATTACGGTACGATGATCCATCTACAGAAATTCTGTAGGACATTTCCATTAGTGTCAAGAGATATGGATTTTTCACTGACTCCACATTCATGATAAGGGTCTATAACTTCTCCTTAGATAGGTAACTAGAGTACGCCAGGGCATTCAAGCTGAGGTGGTGGTCGTGGTCGTGGTAGCCAGAACCCAAGATCTTAGTGACAACAGGGCGGGTCAGCTCAGGGTATCCGGGCTATTTCTTAGGGCCACGGTATAGGACACACATATACATTACAATAGACCTAATAGGAGAATAATCCCTCACCTTCTACTATCATAGGTACTATTCTAGTTGGCTCTGTTTTATCTTTTACACTTTTTGATACTAGTTCTACACATAAATTTATATCTATGGACATTGTGGAAAGCCTTGAGATAAGTATTTATACTTATTCTAATGTTATGATGATAGAAACTTCGTTAGGGATTAGAACGATAAGTGTGAGTCAGTTCCAGGAGTTCCCCCTTGAGATTTGTGGGTGGAAATTTCTATGGAACCTCTATGTCTTAGAAATGGAGGGCTTTGATGTCATTATCAGAATGGACTGGTTGGTTTCTTTTTAGGATTTTTTTGATTTCTATCACCTTAGGGTGAGTTTCACATCACCATAGGGTAGATAGTTTCTACATAAGGGAGAATGGGATGTCCAGGCAAGCCAACCTAGACCCGAGCATCGTGGGTTAGGAGGGATGACAACCCATATTACGAGTTAATATCTAGATGACCAGGGACCATGTTAGATAAATTTACCTCTAGTGGTTGATCATTTTATGGACGTTTTCTTGGATGAATTTTCAGGATTACCTCTGGCCATATAGGTGGAGTTCACCATCAAGCTAGTACTATGAGCTGCATCGGTATCCATTACTCCTTATAAGATAGCTACGACGGAGTTTCAAGAGTTCAAGAGGTAGTTGGAAGACCTAGAAGCTAAGGGTTTCATCCGACCCAGTAATTATCCTTGAGGTTCTTCTTTCCAATTCATGAAAAAAGGCAGACGATACTCTTAGGATTTGCGTGGACTACCAATAACTGAACCAGTTGATGGTTAAAAATCGATATCCCTTAGCACTGATAGATGACCTGTTTGATCAACTTTGAGGAGAAAGAGTGTTATCGAAGATTTAATTGAGGTCAGGATATCACTAGGTACGTGTTTGAACTACAGACATAACTCATACTACATTTCATAGTAGTTATGGTCTATATGAGTATCTGGTTATGCCATTCGATCTCACAAACACGCCAATAGTTTTCATGGCACTGATGAACTGAGTGTTCCATCCTTAGATTATTTTGTGGTGGTTTTCATGGATGATATATTGATGTATTCTCAAAATCTACATGACCATGCCAAGCATCTTGAGATCATTTTGAATACACTGATAGAGAATCATTTATATGTTAAGATCACAAAATGCCACTTTTGGATGGATCAAATTTACTTCCTAGGTCATATCATCTCGGAGACAGGAGTATTAGTGGACCTAGAGAAGGCATGGGCTATAGTTTCCTAGAAATAACCCAAGAATGTTTTTGATATAAAGAGTTTCTTTTAGCTATCTGGTTACTACAAGCATTTTATACAGGACTTCTCATTCTTGGAAGCACCGCTGACGAGCTTGACTTAGAAGGGTGTGAAGTTTTTGTGGTCAGATTCTTATGATGCATCCTTTCAGGAGTTGAAGGGGAATTTGACTTCAGCACCAATACTGATATTTAAAGAGCTGTGAAAGAGTTATACTATGTACTGTGATGCATTAGGTATTGTTTTGGGAGAAGTTATCATACACGGGGATCAATTTTTTGTGTATGGGTCTCGACAATTGAGGCCACATGAGAGGAATTACCTGACACATGATCTCAAGTTAGCTGCAGTTGTTCATGCTTTGTGTTGTTGGATACATTATTTATTAGGAGAGAATTTTGTGGTGTAAACGGACCAAAAAGTCTCAAATACATCTTTACTTAGCATGGTTTGAATCTGAGATAGCTAAGGTGGGTGGAATACCTTCAGTCGTTCGACTTTGAGATTGTATATATGCATGGGAATGGTAATGTAGTGGTTGATGCACTGAGAAGGAGGACTCAGATAAAGGCAGTGCAAGAGGAAAGTGGTGAGTGGAAGATTATGGATTTGTTCTCTAAGATGCATTTAGAGGTTCATTACAGTCAGGGATAGACTTACCTTTCATCTTTAGCTATGACTTCGACTATCTTGGACAGAATGAGGATGAGGAAACTATCAGATTCTGAAGGCCTAGTTCTACAGAAATCTATAGCAGGTGAGAACCCTCCTCTTGGATGGAAGATATGTGAGGATAAGGTTATGAGTATCCATGGATGTGTGTGGGTTACAAGGGATATACATGAGGAACTAATGCGGGAGTTTCATGCTTCAGCTTGGACAGTGCATCTCAGAGTCACCAAGATGTACTTTAACTTGCACCGTCAGTACTGGTGGCCGAGTATGAAGTGAGAAGTAGCTGAATTTTTTATGAGGTGTTCCACCTATCAGCAGGTGAAGGCGGAAAATTACCTTCTGGCTGGGTTTTTACAGCATTTACCTATTCTGGAGTAGAAATGGGATGATGTCGCGATGGATTTAATGATAGGGTTACCATGGTTGCCTAAAGGCAACAATGTTGTGTGGGTTGTAGTTGACATGCTTACTAAGGTCGTTCACTTCTTACTAATCAAGGAGACCTTTAGTGTTGATGATCTTGGAAATTTTTATATTCATGAGGTGATATGACTTCATAGGGTCCCTCGTTCTATCATTTCAGATAGTGACACCCGCTTTACATCTCGTTTCTGGAATAGTTTTTAGAGGGCGCTGGGTACACAAGTGCTTCTGAGTACAACATACCACCCTTATACTGATTGATAGTCAGAGCGTATGATACATGTGCTAGAGGATATATTGAAATAATGTTTCCTAGACTTTGGGGGCTCTTGGGATAAGTATATTCCCATAGTTGAGTTTTCTTATAATAATAGATTCCAAGAAACTATGCATATGGAACCTTACGAGGCTTTATATGGTAGGCCATGTCATTTTACAATGTGCTGGTTAGAGTTAGGTGATGTATCCTTACTAGGATCGCATATAATGCAGGAGAATTCTGAGCAAGTCCAATTAATTCAAAAAAAGATGGCTACTACACAGTCTCGTCAAAAATCTTATGTAGATCACCGCAAACGACCTATAGAGTTCGAGGTTGGGGATTAAGTTTTCTTAAGTGTTTTACTGAGATTGGTACACAAGAGAATCAGGATACATGGTAAACTTTCACCATGATATGTTGGACCATTTGATATCCTAGATAGAGTCGGGCCGGTTGCCTATTGGTTTTAGTTAACTCAGAGGTACCGAGCCATGAACGATGTCTTCCATGTATCTCAGCTGCATCGCTATCACTCAGACTCATATCATGTTTTTCATCCCAAGGAGGTTGAGCTTCAGGTCGATGAATCCTTTGAGTAGAATCTGATTTGTATAGTTGACAGGAGCATAGAGGTTCTCCGAGGCTAGTCAGCTCCTCTTGTACGGGTGCTATGGCAGCACGAACGAGTTTAGGATGAGACTTGGGTGAGGGAGGCCGAAATACATGCTTAGTGGACAGAGTTATTCTCAGATATTCCTTCACCACCCTTGGAAGGTAAATTCAAGGACAAATTATTTAAGGGGGGAGGTTTGTAAGAACTTGGTTCTTACTTTGAGGTACGAGTTTCTTCTATTATTTTACTTTGAGTTGTTTTTGAGAAAATAGGGGAAAACTAAGAAAATAATTGAATCATGGGTTACATTCCATGTAATCCTATGAACACACCATGTAGTATGTATTTTTATGATGAGAACACATATAGTGTCGATATGTCAGTGAGAAAGAGAAGAAAAACCAACTATACGCTGTGTACTTCCTAGTACACACCGTGTAGTCATGTCGACAGGTCCTGAAAAGTAAGTCGGCAGAAAAAAACCACCAAATGAATATTTAAATGATATAAACGCCATGTATATGGACTTACATTCCATGTATTTTGTGTTTTTTTCTTAAAACAGGTAGTATCCTCATTGTTTAATCTTTTAGACAGAGGGGTCACTGTGTGGACGAACAAGCAGTGCCGAGATTCATTTCTTCTCCCATTTCATTGTCCAAAACCCAATTAGAACACCATCGGATCCATTGGAATCCTCTCAGTGAGTGATCGATTCCTCTTGAGATGTTCTAGGTGTTTTTTATTCTCAAATGAGTTATTTAAGGTTGAATTAATATTCTTGTTTCTTAGATCTACACCGTTCTAGCTTGAATTGGGAGTTGAGGTTGGATGAGGAGAGTCATACTATGAATAGGTAGGTGGTCTTGTGTCTCTATTTAATTTTTGAGATGTTTATATGTGCCTTTTTGCCATATACCCATGTTTATGGTGTCTCCTTGAAAGGAATTTGATCCTTATTATTACCTAATGTTGTTCTGGTAATTAATTCAATGAATTAAAGAATGTTTGGATTTGTTGTTTGATTAAGGGCCATCCAGTGGGTATGTTTCCCTCTGATAATTATTATTTATCCATTTTGGACTAGGATGTATATGGGCATGCCTTTGTTTACCTTTTAAGGTTGTTTCAAATAAACTTGGCTATTATATGGAATTGAAAATGCGATAAAATTTTAAGTGTTTTGATTATAGCTTTGGGATTGTGTTTTCCCCTTTTCCAAGCTATGGTTTTGGATTGTTTAAGAAGGTTCAAATGTTTTAATGCATTTTAATGATTAAATAGTAAGTAAAATTGGGTGACATATGGGTTCATCTTAGAACACCATGAAAGTACTTGCATGACTATTATACCTTGCACCTTGGGTGAAACATGGGTTTATATTAGAACGCCATGGACGAAATTGAGAGGATTTCGAGTTATATGTCATTAGTGACACTTGGGCTCCCTAGTAGGACCGATGAGGACAGACTAAATGGACATGATGTTATACTCTACCTAGAGTGACAATTAGGGATCCCATCTAGGACCACTGAGGATGAACTCACATGAAAATATACCAATGTCTAGAGTGACACTCGGGGCTCCCATGTAGGATCCCTGAGAACGAACTTGCAGGATGTCAGTAGAATTACACCTGAAGTGATACTTTAATTCCAACTTTAGAATCTCAAGAAAAAAAATCATGTTATAATTAAATAATGGAATGGAATGAATTGTAACATGTCTACCAAGACAAAGCACAAGTTTGGATTCAATCTTCATTTACTTGTTTAGAAGGTCTTTTGAAACTTCTATTGTGCTTACATTGTTGTGGGGAATATCAGGGTTAGGCCGTGTTCTGATACTTAAATATATCAGGTAACTTAGTTTCCAATGAACATAATGAACTTTATAAATGAATGACAATACTTGTAGGATTTTTTGATTTTGAGTACCTCTTAGTTTACTGCATTTCACTATTGTACACTACTGCTACATATACTCACTGATAGATTGGTATAGACCTTAGGTGGTTGCCTACTGGGATTTATTTCTCACACCCTGTTTGGGTCATGTTTTTGGGCCTAAACAGATTATATTGCTGTTGGTGTCGATAAGGGAAAGAGCCCTTTTACAGGTACTTGATTGCTAATTAGGAGCATAAGATCATGGGACCAATACAAGGCTTGTGATGCTGCTAAGTTTTATTTTGTGTTATTTTACTTTGGCATTGTATAGTACTTGATTGAAATGTTTCCTGTTTTTGCTGTTTTCTTAGAACATGTGACATGCTGCATCATTTTGATATTATATGACTTCTGGTTATCTTTATCTTTCAATATTTCGTTGTTTGATTCAGTTGCATGTTGTTTACTGCTTCCGCTATTGTTATTATTTATTCCGTTATGTTACACTCTACCAATGAGGGAATAGTTTCCCCACTATCACACCCTAGGACCTCATTTCTAGTCGGCAGCCTCTGGCATTTGGGGAAAAAATTACTTGAGGCCATGTGGCCAACTGGGCACTGGGCCCCAGTTTAGTTGTATCTAGATCTGGGATATTACATTTCTAATTATTATCATCCTATTTATCCCTTATATTAAGGAATTGACTTGGATAATTCCCAAGTTAACCATATTTGATACATTTAACTATTAGTGGTGTTGGAGTTGGTGGCCTAGAACCAACTACTTTGTACATTATTCATTAATAAAAGCCTTATCACATCTTGATTGTTCTTCTGCGTGACAATGAATGTGATAATGTCCTAAGGATAGTTGTTACATTAAAAGGTCATAGCGGATCCCTTCTATGATGAGAACCCGGAAGTGCCATAACACTGTTCTTGAAAATATGTTCTATGGATGGATGATTTTATTTGAGAGACTCAAATAATACAGGCCATTAGGGGTGATTACTCATAAAACTTTGAGGCACCTTCTCATGGTGTGCGCCCTTGGTAACATCTAGGAGGATATTATGAGAACGAGACCCGCCAGTAGGAAATCCACATTTCATAGTGTCATTGGATGTTCCTATCTGCGGACGTGTGTATTGGTCCTTAAACTTTAAGATTATTATTAATGGGTATTACAACTCGCGCACTTAGATGTATTGACGAAAACTGTGACGACACACTGTTCGCAGTGAGGTAGGATACGTTGGGTGCATCACGAGTAATACTTCATTGATAGATAATACGAGAAAGGATTTGTCCCTTCCATTCCACAATGGAAGTAGATATCTTAGGACCTTTGATGGAATTGATATAGCCTAAATAAATCCATGGCATGGTAAGGTATGGGCGGGTTCAATTCCATAAAGTCAAAGAAAGAATAATCGAGCACATGGGTTGATGACACTAGAATGAAACCCGCTTGATTAGAGATATCGAGACAAAGGGATTATATTACATGGTAAATGTTCGTAGGAGGTGACATGTCATTGCGACATTAACTTCTTTCTCTATGAATGCCTTGGCATGTTGCTAGACGCTAACCTTGGAATTTAAGCAAACTCCGCCTAATGCCACTGAGAAAGGGGCCTAGAGGGTTACACACTAAGTGTGTCCATGTATCTCAATTAAATATTAATTTAACAAGTTAAATAAATATTATTCTCGACTGTGGTTTAATAATTATTTAAGGATGCCTGATCGCATTTATTTCGACACTAGTTATTTGAGAGAATATATTGTGGGTGAAATAATATATTTATTAGCAAGTAACACAGTTAAGTTTATTTAAGAAATAAATAGCCATTACTCAAGGTCGAATAAATTTGGAGGAGGAGATAAAGAAAAATGGAAAATAAAAGTACACGCCGTGTATATTAAATATACACACCATGTAGTTTTGTGGGAAACAAGTACACGCCGTGTATTAATGATTACACACTGTGTAGTTTTCCAGTCAGGATTTTGAGGATATAATATTTTTTTATTAAATGATATTAATTATAATCAGCATGGGCGCATGTCAAGGAATCAATAATTCGACATGGGGGTTTCAATAAGATTTAATGAAATAAATAAAATGAGTAATGCATTTATTTATTATCATAACTCTATAATCTCAAAACTGATTATAAATATCCTCATAACCCCAACACTTTTCCGATCAATCATTGTGCACAACAATTCTGAATAATTCTTTCAAGGCTGAAAGAACACCTTCCTCCAAGAACACTCTCAAGACCGAGAGATCAAGGCGATCGAGGGTGGACATCGCAAGCGAAGGATCTTCCGCGCTAGCACCCAGATATCCCTTTGGCGACATCCAGAGATACACGACACACGTGTGGATCACCGCTAGAGGAATCCTACACTTGGATTCTACGACGAAACGACGGATCACATGATCATGACTAAAGACATCAACAAAGGAAGAATTCCACCAAGGTAATTCTCGTGAATTAATTAAATTAATTATAACCAACATATGATGATCCTATCTATATGGTTCCGGGATTCTTTCTTTTGTTTTTCGTTCTTCGTTATATTCCGAAGATCCGGTATTTTATATCATGATGGATCTCAATTTGAACATTTTTTAACGCTAAAATTAAAGTTAGGCTAACCCACCAATGCGCTTCTACTGCGCTTGGAACCTACAAGTGGTATCAGAGAGGTCATATCATTGATTATAATTATTTAGTTTTTTTGTTGATATTTTATGCATTTAATAATTTAGTTATTTCAATTCAAGTTTAATCGTTCTGGAAATATGAATCTTGAGATTTGTTCCTTTTCCCTTGTTTCTCGTTCACCGCAAAAAAAAGAATTTTTCTTTTAATTTTGATTAAAATAAAATAGAGGAACTCATCTGGAGGAGCCAAAAGTTTCTGGCCGTACAACACCAGAATACACAGCCTGTATTCGGAAGTACACGCCGTGTAGTCTAGGTTCAATGCATTGATTGATCCGCCAAATCAGGCCGTGTGTTGGAGTATACCTAAGTCATTTATGACACCATGTGTTGACCAGGAACATGTGGAACATGGTTTCTGGATTACATGCCGTGTGGTACAACTGAACATAGCATGTAGTCCCTTCGGGTTCGGTTTAGACCGTGTACCTCATACACGGCTTGCCCGACTGGACACCGTGTAACGTGGAGACTACATGGAATGTGTCCCACTGAACACGTCGTGTACTCCTAAAATTTCTGAAGTACATTTACACACCATGTCCCCGGGCGTGTTCTTCAGATGGACGGTGAAGAAAAATACACACCGTGTAGTCGGAACTACATGCCGTGTACTCCCCCAAATTACGCAGATTTATTAAAAATTATTATTATATTATACAAACCCTTGAGATGTGTACCATGGTGCAGGCATAAAGCTAAGGCACAACACGTGATAGGTGTTTATATATATGTGTTTAATTTAACATCTGCATAATGAACGGGAATTCACCGGGTTGCCTCCAAGGTAGAAGTTATGTACAAAGATAATTTTAAATGAATTTATTTGTTTAAAATTATGATAGATGAGAATCTCAAGGAAATTCAGAAAAGGGTTTAAGATAAAATGATTGATTAATTAAAGATAATTAATTGATTTGAGTGTGATTTATCTTAAACAATAATGATTAAATAATTGAATGCTAGTTTTATTTATGCGTAAATATCGTTGCATGTATGAATGATCATGAGCTAGACCGAGACCTTTGTATGTGAATGGTTTCTTTTAATTAATTTATTTAAATTAAATTTGTTGGCCTGTGATCCTTCTCCACATTAATATATAGGTCCTGCGCGCCCAAGGATTCTTTTTTGTAAAAACCATTTTTACCCCTCACCTGCGTGTGAGATAAATGCATATGTAATGGATGGAGCTCCCAAGATAGTGAAGGCGGCTCAAGTCAGGAGCCAAGGTGAAACCAATCCAAGGAGATACAAAGGTGGACAAGTGGAAAGCTATAAACAGGAACCCTCAAGGTTCAAGGTGCTTCTCTCCTAGGTCTTGGGTTAGTTTATCAACCGCTAGAGAAACTAACAAATAGAACAAGCTCATGATCATAACATTTATTTTATTTCCGTCAGTTGCATGGTTTATTTATTGTGGGTGTGTTTTCACGATCACACAATTAATGAATTAAACAAGCATTCAAGATGGAACTAAAATAAAACCGGCTTATACGTAAATATTATCTTGACATGGTTAATCACTTAAGTATATCCCACTTAATATTAACAAGCATGTAATCAAAGATAATAAAATGGAAATTTATGTATAAGGATAAAATCCCTCAAAGGAAATATTAAGTCAGTATAGCCTTACATAATCTTGGTTAGAATCAAACTATAGTTCAAAGTGCTTGACCAACCGTAGTTGGGGTGCTTTCAATTATTAGGGAATTCTAATTCAAGGTTTTGGGTTGACTTGACTTGGTTCGCATCAAGGGTTGACTGCCACAACAGGACTTGGTGTGACCAAGAGGCAAAGGTTGAGGAAATCCAAAATAAAAGGATTTCAGGACTGGGGAGTCCACTCAGTAGATCAAGTAGCTGTGAGTTAATGTAGTTGGCATTTGGAATGCCTACCTAAAACCCTTCAAGTTACTTTACCAACCCTAGTTGGGGTAATGCGAAGTGAAATATGGATCCTTTCCACTAGAATATCCAGGAAACAAAATATTCTGAAGTCAATGGTGAGGGATATTGGATTTTGATAAAATAGTGGGAGACTAATAAGTATTAATTTACTTATTTGTCTCAGTTTTGTAATAAAGTACTAAAACTTTGCTCGTATTAATTTGTAGAATCGGAAAGAAAATGACTTCAAAAATATCATTTCACAACATACTCGAGAAGGAAAACCTTCTCACCGGCACCAATTTCCAAGAGTGGCAGAGGCGTTTACACGTCATCCTTCGCCAGGAAAGGAAATTGTATGTGCTGGAAGAGCCTATTCCAGTTGTTCCTAGAAAGGAGTCCAGTGATAAGGAACTATCTCTCTACATGAAACACATGGATGATGCCACAAATGTCCAGTGTTTCATGCTATTGGCCATGTCTAATGATCTCTTGAATCAACATGAAAACATGGACGTGTATAGCATGATGTATCACCTTAAGGATCTCTATCAAGAGAAGGTGAGACAGGAGAGATATGAGATCTACTATGCTTTGTTTACAACTAATCTTGGAGAGTTTGTGCCAGCTGGGCCTCATGTAGTCAAGATTATTGGGTACATTGAACGCCTGAACATCTTAGGGATTAAATTCCCGAATGAGTTGCATACAGATCTCATCCTATCATCACTACCCAAGACCTTCTCTAGATTCATTGTCAATTATAACATGAGCAGAAATGAGAAGAGTCTATCGGAGCTTCTGAACTTGATTCTTAAAGTAGACAAGGACATGGGACATGACAAACCCACATTCCTTATGGTGAATAAGAAAAGGAAGGACAAGGAAAAGGGGCCAAAGACTTATAAACAGTCTGAAGCCCCCAAGCGCGGTCCTTCCACAAAGGGGAAGATCCATAGGCAGGGCAAGGAACAAGAGGTGGTGTGTTTTGCATGTGGCAAGCAAGGCCACTGGAAGAGGAACTACACCCAGAAGCATGGGGACACTAAAGATGCATTTGTTATCGAGTGGAATATTTCTATTTCTACACATTGGGTATTAGATACAGCTTGTGGGGCTCACATTTGTATTCAAATGCAGGAACAAAGTAGATTTAGAAAGATCACCAGGGGAGAGGTGGATCTTCAAGATGCCAATGGCACAAGGCTGGCTGCGTTAGCTGTTGGCAATTATCACCTCTCATTGCCAACTGGGATGATTTTTTTACGTAACTATTATTATGTGCCTAGTGTTACCAAGAATATAATTTCTGTATCTTGTTTGGATATGGATGGATTTATTTTCAAGTTTGGAAATAAGAGTTGTCTCTTTTATAAGAAAAACGTATGTTATGGTATGACACATTTAAATAATGGTTTGTATGTATTAAATTACGAAAACCAAGTGTTAGAAATCGATAATGAAACAAACTCACATGACTCATACATCACCCAGTTGTGGCATCACCGTCTCAGTCATGTAAACGAGAAGCTCTTGAAAAAGCTCTACTAAGATGGATATTTAGACTCTACTGAGATAAAACCACTTGATAGATGTCACGCTTGTTTACAAGGTAAAATGACCAAGATGCCTTTAGGTGGACATGGTGAAAGGGCCACATAGATTCTAGGATTGGTGCACACAGATGTTTGTGGACCATTTCCAGTAGAATCTAGAGGTGGATATTCCTACTTCATTACTTTTACTGATGATTTGAGTAGATATGGATATGTCTACTTAATGAGGTATAAGTCAAATTCCTTAGAGAAATTTAAGGAATTCAAGAATGAAGTATAGAATCAGCTTGGTAAGAAGATATAGAAACTTCGATCAGATCGAGGTGGAGAATATCTGAACCAAGAGTTCATCGATCTTCTATGGGAGTCTGGGATTCTATCTCAGCTCACTCCTCCTTATACACCATAGTGGAATGGTGTTAGTGAAAGGAGGAACCACACCTTGTTGGACATGGTGAGGTCAATGATGAGTCATGCGGATCTTCCATTATCCTTTTGGGGATATACATTACAAACTACAGCATACACATTAAACTGAGTACCAACTAAGGAGGAAAATAGAATTCCATCTGAGTTATGGAATAAAAAGAAACCCATTTTGTCGCACACACGTGTATGGGGATGCGAGGCGTTTGTTAAGGCCTTATCAGGCAATAAACTAGCACCCCGGGGCATGAAGTGTATCTTTATAGGATATCCCAAGGAAACTAAAGGATATTACCTATATAACCCTCAAGACAAGAAAGTGACTGTCGCCAGACAATCTGTCTTTCTTGAGAGGGAGCGAATCCTCAAAAAGGATAATGGGAGAAAGATTGACTTTGACGAAGTTGATGCTCAAGATACATAGGAGTTGGTATAGGAACAAGTTCCACAGGTCCCCGTGGAAGAGGTTCTAGAAACACAAGTACTGCGTAGGAGCTCAAGAGAGGTAAGGGAACCAGAGAGATTTGGTTTCCTAGTCACCGAGGATGGTGAATCATTATTTTTGTACAATGATGAACCTCTCTCCTACAAGGAAGCAGTAGAAAGCTCAGAAGCTGCAAGATGGCTAGAAGCTATGAATTCTGAGATGGATTCCATGTATCAGAACCAAGTTTGGGTTCTGTTCGATGAGCCAGTTGATGTAAAGCCTGTTGGATGCAAATGGGTATTCAAGAGAAAGCTGGACATGGAAGGTCAAGTTAGAACCTATAAAGCAAGGCTAGTGGCTAAAGGATTCAAACAACATCAAGGAATTGACTATTATGAAACCTTCTCGCCAGTTTCCATGTTTAAATCCATAAGAATCATACATTCCATAGTAGCTTACCATGACTACGAGATTTGGAAAATGGATGCCAAAACAGCATTCCTTAATGGGAACCTTCAGGAAGATGTCTATATGACACAACCAGAAGGGTTTGTGACACCACGTGAATCCAAATGGGTTTGCAAGTTGCAGAAATCCATTTATGGATTAAATCAAGAATCCAGGTCATGGAAAATTCGATTTGATGAAGACATAAAGGAATTTGGGTACATTAAAAATGACTGTGAACCATGTGTTTATAAGTGCTTTAATGGGAATATGATCATTATCCTAGTAGTATATATTGACGACAGATTGCTTATTAGAAACGATGTACCAACCTTGCAGTTAGTTAAGGATTGGTTGAACAAGTGTTTCTCCATGAAGGACTTGGGTGAAGCATCCTACATTCTAGGGATCAAGATCATTTGTGATATATCCAAGAGGCTGCTTGGACTAAGTCAGAGTACATACATTGACCAGATACTAAAGAGATTTAGTATGGAACAATCCAAGAGGGGATTGGTTCTAATGTCACATGGCTTACATCTTTCTAAGAAAATGTGCCCTCAGACACAAAAAGAGAAAGATAGAATGAGTAAGATCCAATACGCTTCAGCTATAGGATCTATCATGTATGCCATGTTATGTACCAGGCTTGATGTTTCCTATGCATTGAGCATGGCAGGTAGATATCAAGCATATCTAGGAGAACAACATTGGACTACTGTTAATACTATCCTTAAGTATCTAAGAAGAACTAAGGATATGTTCCTGGTGTATGGAGAAGACGATGATCTTGTCATCAGAGGGTATGCTGATGCTGGTTTTCAGACAGATCAGAATGATTTGAAGTTGCAATCTAGATATGTTTTCTGTCTTAATGGAGGAGCTGTGAGCTGGAAGAGTTCAAAGAAGCCAGTTGTCGCTGATTCTACAGCAGATTCTGAATATATAGAGGCTTCTGATGCAGCCAAGGAAGCCGTCTGGATTTGAAACTTTTTCCAAGAGCTTGATGTGGTGCCTAGAATTAAAAATCCTATCACGTTGTATTGTGATAATACTGCAGCGGTGGATCTTGTAAAAGAAACAAGGTCACATCAACGGAAAAAGCACATAATCCAGAAGTATCACCTCTTGAGGGATTTATATCAAAGAGGTGAATTTGTAGTGATCAGAGTGTCCACAGAAGAGAACATGGCAGACCCCATGACTAAAGGCCTATCTTAGCAGAAGCATGAATATCATGTGAGAGCTAGCTGGTTAAAATTTGTTAGCAGTTGGATCTAGTCCAAGTGGGATTCTGTTGGAGTTGGTGGCCTAGAACCAACTAATTTGTACTTTATTCATTAATAAAAGCCTTATCACATCTTGACTGTTCTTCTGCGTGACAATGAATGTGATAATGTCCTAAGAACAGTTGTTGCATTAAAGGGTCATAGAGGATCCCTGCTATGATGAGAACCCGAAAGTGCCATAACACTATTCTTGAAAATATGTTCTATGGATGGATGATGTTATTTGAGGGACAAAAATAATACATGCCATTAGGGGTGAGGACTCATAAAACTTTGAGGCACCTTATCATGGTGTGCGCCCTTGGTAATATCCAGGAGGATATTATGAGAACGAGACCCGCCAGTAGTAAATCCACATTTCATAGTGTCATTGGATGTTCCTATCTACAGATGTGTATATTGGTCCTTAGACTTTAAGATTATTATTAATGGGTATTAAAACTCGCGCACTTAGATGTATTGATGAAAACTATGATGACACACTGTTCGCAGCGAGGTAGGATATGTTGGGTGCGTCACGAGTAATACTTCATTGATAGATAATGCAAGAAAGGATTTGTACCTTCCATTCCACAACATAAGTAGATATCTTAGGCCCTTTGATGGAATTGATATAGCCTAAATAAATCCATGGCCATGGTAAGGTATGGGCGGGTTCAATTCCAGAAAGTCAAAGAAAGAATAATCAAGCACATGGGTTGATGGCACTAGCATGCAACTCGCTTGATTAGAGATATCGAGAAAAAGGGATTATATTACATGGTAAACGTTCGTAGGAGGTGACACATCATTGCAGAGTTAACTTATTTCTCTATGGATGCCTTGGTATGTTTCTAGACGCTAACCTTGGACTTTAGGCAGACTCTGCCTAATGCCACTGAGAAAGGTGCCTAGAGGGTGACACACTAAGTGTGTCCATGTATCTCAGTTAAATATTAATTTAACAAGTTAAATAAAGATTATTCCTGGCTGTGGTTTAATAATTATTTAAGGATTCATGATCGCATTTATTTCGACACTAGTTATTCGAGGGAATATATTATGGGAGAAATAATATATTTATTAGTGAGTAATGCAGTTACATTTATTTAATAAATAAATAGACATTACTCAAGGTCTAATAAATGTGGAGGAGGATATAAAGAAAAATGGAAAATAAAAGTACACACTGTGTATATTAAATATACACGCCGTGTAGTTTTGTGGGAAACAAGTACACGCCGTGTATTAATGATTACATGCCATGTAGTTTTCCAGTCAGGATTTTGAGGATATAATATTTTTTTATTAAATGATATTAATTATAATCAGTTTGGGCGCATGTCAAGGAATTAATAATTTGACATGGGGGTTTCAATAAGAGTTAATGAAATAAATAATACGTGTAACACGTTTATTTATTGTCATAACTCTATAAACTCAAACCCGATTATAAATATCCTCACAACCCCAACACTTTTCCGATCAATCGTTGTGCACAAAAATTCTGGAGAATTCTTTCAAGGCCGAAAGAACTCCTTCCTCCAAGAACACTCTCAAGACCGAGGGATCAAGGCGATCAAGGGCAGACATCGCAAGTGAAGGATCTTCCGTGCTAGCACCCGAATATCCCTTCGGCGACATCTAGAGATACGTGACACATGTGTGGATCACCACTAGAGGAATCCTACACTTGGATTCTACGACGCAACGACGAATCACAGGATCGTGACTGGAGACATCAATGAAGGAATAATTCCACCAAGGTAATTCTCGTGAATTAATTAAATTAATTATAACCAACATATGATGATCCTATATCTATGGTTCTGGGATTACCTCTTTTATTTTTCGTTCTTCATTCTATTCCGAAGATCCGGTGTTTTATATCATGATAGATCTCAGTTTGAACGTTGTTTAACACTAAAATTAAAGTTGGGATAACCCACCAACGCGCTTCCACTATGCTCGGAACCTACAAGTGGAACCTTAGGATGAAATTTATTTCTCTCTATCAGACACTTAATTTTCCTCAACAATTGGATTCTTGATGACCTCATTTACCAAAAATAAAACACATTTAAGTTCTTTTGAAACATTTCCTTGGGTTATTATTCCCACATTGTTGAAATTTAATAAATTTAATATTCATTCATCTTTGGTATTTATCACTTAAATTTCCATAACACTTCATTCTTCTATTCTTTGGTATGTTTAGAAATTGAACTAAGTCCAAGTTGTTAATCATAATTCATGATAGATAGTTAGGCATAACCATATGATTTCTCACTCTAGCTCTAATCACTATCTATTTTTCACTGGGACAATCAGTGCATTATCCTTGTCATCCATTGTTAAATCTATTCCTCATATTTCCATCCATTTACTAAAATAGATTAAAGTTAAGGATAAGAATATGTGATTTGATATGATTATAAAATAGATAAGTTTTAACATAAAAGGAATAAATCATAAATTACACACATACCCTAACATATAAATTTATATATTTCAATATAGGTTATTCACAGTCATTTCCATATTAGGTTCTCTAACCATATCAAAAAAATTTGCTCAAATCCTTTATAATGGTTCATAAAGAGAATGTGAATTACTAAAGAATATCCCCCAGGAGTGTCAGACCAGGTGTGATGTTAGGCCTTATTTTATTACATCAGTTGAAGATCAAATTAATACCCAACTAGCCTTTTCAGGGTTATTACCCCAATGTGAATCTATGTTAGTGCCTACATCCAATTATTTGTATCTATGCAGGGATGCCATTACAATGAAACCACACACCCTATACTTTACCAAAATTTAAATATGGCATATTATTCTTAGACTTATCCATAGGTTTTTTACTAAAGTTCTCTCATACTAATTTCCAAAAATAACTAAACCTCACTCTCATATAAACTGACACACCTCAGACTCACACTCCTGGAAATAATACTAAAAATAAATACTTTAATTACCAACATTGATACCAATTGAGGTGACCCATGCTAAACATATCTTTATTTTACATCATTTCCATAATTTTGACATTAAATCTCATAAATAATCTCCCAAACCCAAGAATTGAAGGTTTAGTGTCCTTGAGAATTAGCTATATAGGTAAATTATTTTACAATACTTGTGAACATTTCTCCATAATCGAACCACACTAGACTCTCTTCTAAACTTATCATAAGTTATACTTAACTTCATAACCTTGGGAATGGAAATATAATAAAGGGGTGAACTCAAATTCTCAGTAAGGTAAAAAATAATTAACACGCCATCAAGGGTTAAATCATAAGAATATGAGAAAAAATAAGCATAATAAAAACATCTTATTAAAAAAGAACATGAAATAATAATAGTTTTCCATAATTCATGATTGTAGGAATTGTATATTAGATATCAATATGAGATATATTGATATTAGGATTGAAATAATTTTTTATTAATTGATCTATTACAAGAGAGGGGTGAATTGTAGTTTTAAAAAACTTTAGTTTAAAAGAGTTTAAAATAAACAATTTCACAAAAATCTTTAAGTAAAACTATCAGTTTTAGACTTGGACCTCATCTCAATTAACAAATAATCAATATAAATTTCAATATATTAGAGTTATAGAATTTTAATTAGGGAAATTACAACTTAATCAGTGTAAAAGATCAGATTTACTATAGATCCGATTAAATAGAGTTTCACAATCAGAGTAATTTAGATAAAATAATTTGTAAAGAAATATGAATATGATGTTTCAATTTATTTTATATAAATGTAGCATAATATTTACTTATAGAGAAACAAGAAATAAAATAGAAACTTAATGTAAAAATTAATTATAACTATTATTAAAAGAGTAAATCACTTTTATCCTTAAGAGTAAGGTATCCAATAACATTGGATAAAGGTATCCCTTGTTTTATACTTATAATAAACTTTTTCTTTCCTCGGTAAGGAAATCCATCGATATGAATATTGGCTCTATATTAATCACCATATATTCCCTCAATCTGATAGATTTTATTCTCTATCTCACTATCCCCGTGAGCCCTTGATCAAGATGATCATATTATTCACCTTCATATCCCCAAAAAGCCTTGATCATAATAACAACAATCGGACACAGAAACAGTTACAAAACAATTCTTAAGGATACATCCTAACAATATTTCCTTAAGAATACAAAACTCCAAAACAATTAAAAAATAATAGGAACAATACATTAATGTTTTTTAATCTCTAGATCTCTCACACAAGTGAGAAACCCCAAATGAATCAGAATGCTCCAAACTCTTTTAATGTCTGAGTATTTATAGGAAACTTTCTAACGACCATATTTCCTTCCCAACGACCATATTTTCTCCAAGTTCTTTGCAACAACTTGGAAACCTAGAACTTAACATCTCATACTTCTCTAACATAACATAATGTATAACTTTATATTGGTTTACACCATCACAGTGTAAAACATACTCCTTAAATTAGAAATAAGTCTTCTGAATATGATTAAAAACTTTAAGTTAGTCTGATGGACTTCCTTACAATTTTAATCATGACAACCCTTATAAATATTAGTCTGATGTTTATCGATAACATTATCAATCCCATTGTTAATACTCTATCCTTATTATAGTTATGACAGAAATTATAACATATGATCTAATAAGGGTGATTCTAATATTTATCAGTCCTATACTCATTATGATAATCATAATGAATAAATTTATGTTTAATTTCATAATTCATTATAAATTATTATAAGTATGGTAAAATATTATGTAGTCTACAAAAAAAATTCTAAAACAATTCGGGCACAAAAAGTTAGTAAATAAGTTTTGAGAAGGGCTTTTTTGATTTTTACAACAAAAGGAATGGAAAATTTATAAGTATAACTTTTGACTCAATAATATCCCCCTTTTTAGAAATCACAAACCCCAAAACGTAAATGAAAAAATAACTTTGAAAAACCTATAATACTTATTATTTAAGCACTTCATATTTAGAGTAAGTATTTAAAACTTAACACCCCTGAGTTTATAATTCATCTGAATACTATAAGAGAAAAAGATGTTACATACAATTAACTCCCCCTTAGGATAACATCTTCCCCTAATGATTTTATTCTATCCCTTAATAAAAGCTTCTCTCCCTTTGTATAAAAAACATCCGTTGATAAAATTTTCTTTTTATTTAAGAGTTTCTCCCTCATAGAAATATTTCTCCCCCCTTAATCAAAAAATATCTCCCTTTGTGATTTACAAAAGGAATGCAGAAAGTGTTGAGTTTCCTAAAATTTTAGAGAATGGAAAAAAATATATGAAACAATACCATGAATTAACTAAATATCCCTAAAAAATATGAAAGAACATTCAACCAATTGGAATTGGAAAAAAATAAGAGAAATCACAATTGGATGAAAATTAATTCATTAAAATATTACAAATTATTTAATTTTTTTTCCAAAAAAGACGAGAGTTTAAAAAAGAAATCAATCTTTATTCATCAAAGTTTTCATGAAAGACTTAATATTCTTAAAATATCTTCATTATTTCTCCATATTTTCTAATATTTCATCTTGAGATCAAATCTTCTCTTATTGAATCAAAAGTTTCTCAGAAAAATATTTATTTTCATTCTACAAAAAAATGATTTCATATGAATGATATTTGATCCTGGAAAACTCTATCTGGAAGTATCAAATATTTCTATTCAGAGTTTTTATTTCCTGAGTCTGATCATAATTATCACCTTTGAAACTTTCCAAAAATCATTACCCAATTAGCAATGAATTTTGTAAACTAGTTATAGGATTCAACAAACTCAATCATTAACTTATTCACATCTTAAAACTTTTCATCATATAACTTGATATCAAAATTTACTTTATGGGACCATTTTACAACCTTATTGCATTCCTTTTTGTTGATTATAACCTTTAGCAACAAGTATTTATTTATTTATAATAATAATTTAATTTTCAACACATTTGTTTCTAAAAACCCATTTTACTCCAATTATAGAAGTTTATTTAGGTGGTTTAATCAAGGTCCAGAATTGGTTTCCTTTAAACTAATTTAGTTCATCTTACATATCCTTTATCCAATCCTCATCGCCTAAAGCATCATCATGATTCTTAGGTTCAAATTGGGAAATTAAAGATAAATTTTATATTTCATTTATTAAGGAACTTCTAGTCCTAACTGGTTGATCAACCTCAACAATTGTACTATCACTAGGATTATTCCTAAGAAATAATTGGCTTCTTGGGTTTTGAAAAGTTTGTTCTTAAACATAAGGTAGAAAATACTTTTTAGGAATAACTTTATAAAAAATTTCTTAATTTGTATCCTTATAAGAAGAGTTTTCCAACAAAGTTTGAAAATCAATTTTTGAAATAACATCTGAGGAGGATGTGGGTTGAGGTTGTTTAAAAACAAAAGGGTCAGTTTCATCAAACTTGACATGTAATTTTTCCTCAACAATACAAGAATTTTTATTAAAAAATCTATATGCCTTAGAAGTAGTGGAATAACCTAAAAATATTCCTTCATTATATTTGGGTGTGAATTTATGTAAGTTATATTTTTTATTCAGGATGAATACTTTGCAACCAAAAACTTTAAAGTAATAAAATTTTGGTTTTCTTCCTGTCCACAACTCATAAGTAGTTTTATTAAGAAAAGTTCTGATTAAAACTCAATTTATAGTATATCAGGCATTACTCACCACTTTAGCCCAATTTTTTTAGCAATTGAGTTTTTACTCAACATGGTTCTTGTTATTTATTGTAGAATTATATTTCTTCTTTCAACAACACCATTTTTCTGAGGGGTTTTTGGAGGTGAAAAGTTATGTTATATACCTTTTTTACTACAAAAAGTTTCAAAATCATAATTTAAAAATTCTCCAATATGATCACTATGAATAATTATTAAGGGAAGGTTTTTCTCATTTTTAACTTTGGTTATAAAATTTTAAAATAACAAAATTATTCATATTTCTTCATGAGAAAATAATCCCATGTGTATCTAGTGTAATCATCAACTACGACATATAGATAGTATTTTCCCCCAATACTCCTAGTTTTTATAGGAATGAATAAATCCATGTGAACTAACTATAAAGTATCATAAGTTCAGACTTTACTAATAGATTTAAAACTTGAATTGTGTTACTGACCGTATTGACAAGGTTCACATCCTTTGTAAGTATATAAACCATGTTTTGGTAAATCCTTAATAAGTATTTTCTTAGTCAACTTAGATAAATTTCTAAGGTTACATTGTCCTAACCTTATATTCCATAACCAATATTGGTCTTACATTGAACTAAGGTAAGGTAAGTTTTGGATCCTAAGGTCTTCTAAGTTAAGTGTATAAAAATTCTCATACCGATGTCTAGAAAGAATGAATTCATCCTTGGAACTATATACTAAACACTTACCATTCATAAAGTTCACAAGGTAACCTTTATCACATAATTGAATTATTCCTATAAGTTTGTTCTTAATACATTTAATAAATAAAAAATTTGAAATTAAAGCTTTTCCAAGAAGAAAAATGTTA
Organism: Viscum album; assembly: GCA_963277665.1. Classification (NCBI taxonomy): domain Eukaryota; kingdom Viridiplantae; phylum Streptophyta; class Magnoliopsida; order Santalales; family Viscaceae; genus Viscum; species Viscum album. The sequence goes on from OY728141.1 coordinate 1,751,980,277, forward strand.
ACTATTTTGATACTCTATCCTTGTGAATTATCTCAAAAAGAAACTTTTCGACCTTTTATCTTGATAATACTTTTGAAAAAATATTTTTTACCAGTTATATGCCTAAAATAAACATTATCTATGCCCCTAGTATTCTTTTTTTTGGTACTTTATTTATTTTCCTGAAAAAATAATTAAACTTTCGACACCCAAACCTTCTTAGGTCCAGTAATGTCAGAAAATAAAAATTTTGGAATCCACATTTGTTTAGAAAAATAGGCTTAATGAAAACATAGGGATTGAATTTTATTAAGTGAACAATTCTTTTTCTAGTGGCCACAACTTTTATATTTGTTACAAAAGGGATCAATTTTATGAACAATTAAATTGTTACTAAAAATAGATTTTTTGTAAGAAAATCCCATTCTGGTACTATTTCCATGAGGATGAATTTGTTTGTACATTTTATCAAAGTTTTCTTTAATAGTGGTAAACTTTGACAAAAGTTTATTCAAAGAAGAAATTTCAAATTTTAGTTTTATAACTAAATTATTATCTTCACTAGTAATAGTTTTAGACCTAAGATTATCAAAACTAGTTCGTAAAGAATTTTCTCAGAAATTACTTTTTTTAAATCTATAGAAATAGTATCCTTATCAGAATTAGATTTATTAAGATATTTAGAAATATATAATATTTTATTTGTTAAAACATTTATTCTTGAATCATCCTTGGAATGTTTTTCCTTAGCACTATCATGTTTTTTTTGAAAAATTTTCAATTTTCATTTTCTAACAATTTATAAAAGAGGGAAACTTATTCAAAAGAAGGCAAAGTATTATCTTCACTAGTTGAAGAATATTATTCATCCGAACATAGAATCATTCTCATTAGGATAATTTTAACTTAGAGACATATTAGTAAGATTCTTAGTTGTTCATATCATATCCCTAAAATAAAGATTTACTTGAGGTACTTTGAAAAAAATACCTATGTTCTTATGTTTGGAACTTTCATTATGAGAAGAATTATCACTAGAATCACCTCCAATAGCACTCCATGTGTCAGAAGCTTTCAAAAATTTATTTCCCTTAGATTTGTAATATTTCTTGGCATTAATTTATGGATTTCTATATTTCCTATCTTTCCTCTTCAACTTAGGATAATCTGGTCTGGTTTTTCCAACTTTATTGCATTCATAAAAAGTTACTTCATCTTTCTTGTCATTTATATCCTTATGAACATTTTTATATCTATATTGGAAATCTATCTTTCAAACTATCTTGTTCATCCTTATTTTAATATTTTTTTAACTCATTCCCAGAATGTTTAGAAACAATATAATTATATTGAATAACAAATTTCTTCTTTCTTGAAGACTTGATAACTTTTTCAAAAGTGTGAGATTTGATAGAAATACTATCAGAAGAAAAAGAAACACCTCCATTATTATTATTTTATTTATCATCATCTCTCTTGAGTATTCCTTCATATTATATTAAATTTCCAATGAGATAATCAAGAGTAAGATTTGTTAACTTTCTTGTATCATCCACAATATTCATCTTTGATTCCAATTCATTAGACACGATGTTAATAATTTTATCAATAAGAATGTCATTATATAATACCTTCTCTCCAAGAGATTGTAATATATTTATAATAGTCATAAACCTTTAGTGAATCTTAGAAATAGATTCTCTAGGTAAAAACTCAAAATATTTATAATGAGCTCTTAACATAGCCCTCATGGTTTCAAAAACATTTGAAGTTCCAAAATGTGCTATTTATAACTTTTTCCAAATATTATTAGTGGATTAACAAGATGATATTTGGATGTAAATAATTCATTTCATGGAGTATAACAAATTATTTCTTACTCTGTAGTTCAGATGATATTCCCTATTTCTCTTAATGTGTGAAATAAATAACTTTATTATCAGTAATTTTATAATATCTAGTTAACATAAAAAGTTACCAACTCCTGTATTGATAACAAAGGTCTTTATCCTATCTATCAAGTACTCATAGCCAACACCATTTAAAATAGAAGTTCTGTTTGGATTTAAATTGTCTATGGATCTGATATTAATTCCTTCCATATTAAAAAAAAGATATTATTTTTAGACAATACATGTTAGTGTAACAAAAGTTTTATAAACAAAAAGTTTATAACAAAAGTTAAAACAAACTTGCAATAGTAAAGAAACAAAATATCAAGAAGTGTATGAGCAATGGAATCCTGCTATGATACCAATTTTTGGATATCAATAGGAGTTATATTGATATTAGGATCTAAAGAATATGTTTTTAATGGATATATTACACGGGGGGGGGGGAGGTGAATTTTAGTTTTAAAAAACTTTAGTTTAAAAGAGTTTAAACTAAACAATTTCACAAACCTCTTTAAGTAAAACTATGGGATTTGGACTTGGCCCTTAGTCTAATTAAGAAAGAATCATAATTAATACTGATTTTGATATATTAGATTTATAGATTGTAATTAGATACAATAAAATTTAATTAGTGTAAAATATCAGAGTTACTATCGATTCGATTAAATAGATTATAATAATAAGAGCAATTACTATAAAACAATCAGTAAAAAAAGATGAATATGATGTTTCACTTTATTTTATATAAGTGAAGCAGAATAGTTACTTGTAAATAAACAAGAAATACAATAAAAACAAAATATAATAATGAATTAAAACTATTATTAAAATAATACACCACTTTTATCCTTAATAGTAAGGTATTTACTAACCTTGGATAAAGGTATCCCTTGTTTTATACTTTCAAGAAAGTATGTATTTCCTCAACAAGAAAAACCTTCAATACAAAGATCGACTCTGTATTCCTAGCCATAGAAGCCCTAAATCTAATGGATCATATTCTCTATCTCACTATCACTATGAGACCTTGATCAAGATGATTGGATTCTCCATATTCCTATCCCTGGAATCCCTTGATCATAATCACAACAATTGAACACAAAAACAATTAAAAAATAATTTTTAAGGAGAAAACATGATAATGTTTCCTTAAGAAGACAAAAATCCAAAACAATTACAGAAGACTTGGAAAAATAAGTTCATACTTTTTAATCTTTAGGGATCTCACAGAAGTGAGAAATTGAAAATTAATCAGTAAGCTCCAAACTCTTTAAATGACCAGGTATTTATAGGAAGCTTTCTAATGGTCATATTTCCTTCACAACTATCATATTTTCTAAGAGTTTGTCGCAATGAATTAGACAACTGAAATGTGACATATCATACTTCTATGATATAATATAATGTTTGACGTCATATTTTTTTACACCATCAAAGTGTAAAAAGTATTCATTACATTAGAAATAAGTCTTTTGAATGTGATTAAAAACTTTAAGTCAATTCGATGGAATTCCTTACAACTATCATTATGATAACCATTTTGAGTATTAGTCTAATGTTTACTGGTAATAGTATTAGTTTGATTGTTAATAATTTTTCATTACGATAGTTATGATATAAAGTCTAACATCTGATATGATAAGTGTGAGTTTGATGTTTATCAGTCCCATACTCATTACAATAATCATATTGAAGAAATATAAGTTTATTTTCACAATTCATTAAAACTTATTATAAGTATATTAAAAGAACATGTTTTCTATAAAACAATATAAAACACTTAGGACATAAAAATTTAGTAAATAATTTTTAATAATTTTTTTTGTGATTTCTAAAACAAAAGGAATGGAAAATTCATAATTAGAACTTTTGACTCAATAATGTAATCTCAAATAAACAAACGTGTACCATAGAATAAGAGTATGAGATAATAAATAAGAACCATGGAGTAAAATCATTGGAATCTTACATATAAATTTATCATTTCATTGAAACATAACATAATAATGAAATATGACACAAAAATAATCACATGGAATCATTACATTGTGAGAAAACCCATGATACCCATGTTTTTTGTTGTGATCAAACCCATGATTCCCATGCTTAAAGTTGTGAACAAACCCATGATGTCCATGATTTATTATCTCATGAGATATAAATCCTTAAAAAATGAATTGGAGAGAGATATAGGTCCCTAAACACCAATATACATACATATGTGTGCCATAAGATATCAATCATTCATCATATCATGAAAACACATGGAAATAAAATGATTTTCATATATTTTTCAAATGGTATTGCATAACATGATATGAAAATTAGATTTTTTGATACCAAAAGTTTAATAACCCAAAAGGAGTATTTCTTAAAGGCATTTAGATGGAGATTCATACAACATAACTCTATAGTTGTGACAAACAAACCTGAGTTACCCTAAAAAAGGGTATTCAAATTGATCCGCCACATACCCAAAGGGATTTACCTTTCCTTATGGGATGATATCTAGCACATGGGCATCAAATAAAAAATATAGGGAATGATTTCACCCAACCTAAAATAGCATACATGATATACATATACAAAATAATAAATAATGGAGGAACACTAGATGAAATATATGCTATAACAAAAGAAAAAATGGTAGTGATATAACTCGATAGATAGATAAACCAAAGGTATAAGTCTAACAAAACCATAAGGAAAAATGAAACCAATAACCGCTACTACATGTGATACATGGGAAATATCCCACTATCTCACCACTAGATACCCATATCTAGTAGACATAAACCTCACTACCTCACTACGACACCTTGCATTTTCCTATATTAAAAGACAATACCAAGTCTAAACACAGCCAAATGGGTGTACATGGTGTGATCTAAACAGGTTTAGTAGGATCTCACCTAGATGTTCCATATCAAATCTTTATACAAATAATCCCAACATGATCATTTTAAATAAAACATGGTATTCTAAGAAGTAAAATGGTTTTATATCAAAATAATGGAAAATATTTCCCTTTTTCCATAGTTCTAAAAAAATCCAAGTATTTTTTTATTAAAGTATAAATCCAAATTTCTGAAAGAGGGCATATCAAATCCAAATAGTAAAAAGACAAAGCACAATGGTAAATGGGAAAAGGATCACAATAGGCTAGGCTAATAGACCAATCATGCCCCAATAGATGGCGAGTGTTCACTCAAGTCAATAAAACACAAGCTTAAGTATAATAGGAACACCCCATGAGTGAACCCCCCAAAAATATCAAGATTAACTCCCTAGAACATAGTCCTAAGGAGCAAAGAAACACCTCATGAGTAAACCCCCCAAAAATAAAATGGACAAGGCATAATACTAAACCTTCCACCTAAATACTCAAGGCTTCCCATGTGTTACATTTATTAAATAAATTTCAAAGTGCTTCAAATTTCACAAACAATTCCAAACAACCCTTTTTCATCATAACCCTCTTTGAAAACCTATTTAGAAATCCATTTCATAATGTTTTGAAAACACCATTTTGTTTTATCAAACAAGGGAAAACTATCTTTTATCACAAGCCCATTTACGCACACAAATCAATCATGCCAATTTATTTATAAAACAATTTATAAAATCAAGAGAAATTATGGCTCATCCAATGTAGGCTAGTGACATAACAACCTAAATCAAAATCATTTCACACACTACCCATGACAACACTAATGAAAAAATGGGTAATTGCAATGGGATATTTTTGATGGGAAAGATCCCCATCACAAATAGTCCTGTAGTAATACAAAATTTCGAGAAAAAACCTTTTCTTCCAAAAATAAGTATTATTATTATTATTTATGATGTGAAATGTTTCTCGTCACAAATATATTTAGCGCTCATGCGCACCATTATTCAGGAAGCATTATTAATGATGAAAAATAGTGATAAACTATTTTATCTATCACTAATAGTAATTTATAAATATTAATAGCAACATATAATGAATTTTTTTGTAAAAGGTTTTTACAAATTAGTTTTTTGTGATGGGGAAAATTTCATCTCTATTAAATAGTTTCAAATAAACTTTATTTAAATTCACAGGAACCCTTCCTTCTCTTATCCTCCCCCAATTTATTTCTCCATCATGCACAAACCTCTACCCGTGAAACTCTCCAATGAACCACTCCCAAAATCATCCATCAAAACTAATTTCTTGTATATTTAGGTATGAATCTCCCATATACGGACTCCTATTCTCTCCTCCTTAGTTATTTTTGTGATTTAACTTTTAGTATTGCGGAAATTGGTTTTGTCAGACCCTAGGTCAAAACTTTTACCTAATTTTATGGTTTATTTGGTATTTAAGGTTATTATAAGTTATTATTATCTATTTGGGTTTCCACCATTGAATACATAGTGTTTCAGCTCTACATAGATTGATTCCAATTGATTTGAGGTATTTTTTTGAATATTTAACCTAGATATTTAAGATTTTTTGTTTGTTTTTTGTTTAATTTGAGATATTTGGCCACCCTGCTGACTCCCGATGCGCCTGCGTGCGTATGCGCTTACTCAAATCTCACACACTCCATGTGTATATATATAATCATATATATATATATATATGATATATATATGATTGAAAAATATTTCAAGTTATATATGTATATATAAAAACAAGGAAACCTTTTAAGTTTATATATATATATGTTGACTGCTTTTTTAGACCTATATATAGATTTATATAATTATGTGTAATGTGTGTGTATATATATACAATCATGCCAAATTGAATATTATTGAATTTGTTTACAGAGATTGTCAAATGTTATTCCTTATTATGATTATTTTGAAAGCACGCTTATGATGATATAATTTTTGATGAATTATTATAATGTTTGGATTGTGGGTGTGATGTTAATCCATGTTTACTTATTATGTTATGATTGGTTTTCATTTAGTTAAAACCTGTGAATATAGTTTTATAAATGTTTGGATATATATATATATATATGTATATTAAGATGTGAATATACATATATACACATTTAAAAAAAATGTGTAAGGTTTTTGATATATGTATATATATATGTGTATGTATATATAGATTTGATTTGTATGTTTGTTTAAAAAATGAGTAGAAATATATTTGATTAATAAATCATACACGTATATAATGCACATACATACATACATACATACATAACATATCAAATAAATAGGAGATGGGTGTTTTATAAAAATGATGAGAAAATCAATTTAAAGGAAATGTTTAAACAAAATATTTTTATAAGAAAAACATTTTTTATAAAAAAACATTATAAAAATTGTTTTAATGAAAACAACAATAACTATTAAAAATAAGTAATATTTATTAAAAACTTAGTTATTAATAATTAGTAAAAAATTTGTAATAAATTGAAAAAAATATAAAAATACCAAAAATTATTAAAAATTCACAATAATTAGTAAAAATTTAGTAATAATTTAAATAATTAGTAATAATCATTAAATAATTTATAATAATTAATAAATAATTAGTCAATATTTTTAATAATTACCAGATGTTAATGTTAATTACTAAATATTATTAATAATTTGTAAATATGAGAAAATTATGATAATTTGTAATGAAATATAAAATAAAATATATAAAATACTAATAATTAATAAAAAATAGTAATATTTATTAAAAATTCAATTATAATTAATAAATAATTAGTATTAATTAATAAATAATTGTATCAATTAGTAAAAATTATAAAATAGTTGTAATCATTAGTAAAATTTTTGTAATACCTTGTAAAAAATATAAAAAATATTAACAACTATTAAAAATTCACAATAATTAGTAAAAATGTAGTATCAATTAAATTAATTAGTAATAATAATTAAATAATTTTTAATAATTAATAAATAATTATCCAATATTAGTAATAATTAGTAAATTTTAGTGTTTATTACTATAAGTTTGGTTCTAACCTAGTGGAAAAGGCACCCCTTAATCCTGCATCAAGCCCAGGATCAAATCATGGAAGCCCCAAATATTTGGGATTTCGTTCGTGGTTGGATGTGAGGAAGGGAAAAAAGATGGATAATAGAGGTGGTCCCTTGGTGGGTGTCCTCTATGGTGGAGACCACGATGAAGAGAGGAAGGGTCGTTGGTGGTGGTATGGGTGGTCGATGTTGACGACGTCAACAGGCGATGGTCAGACAACAATGGGTTGACGATAGTAGGTTGATGGTGAGGTTTTGGTGTCAGTGTCAGACCAACGGTGGGCCACAATGTTGGTTGTGGTGGTGTAAATTTGGGTTGACAGCCCTTGGGGTCACGACATAGTTAAGAACATGGTTGGGGCTCAATGAGCTCGGCGGTGGACACATGCCACACTTGGGTAGAATGCGCATGGGCTAGATTCATAGGTGCATGCCTAGATGAGGAAGATCAGAGCATGAGACAACCACTAGCAGGGCTATCCAGATTAGGAATGATGGGAGGGTATGACTTTCACCATCGGTGCCAGAAAACATGCAGTTCTACATGGGGTAATGCTAGCCATTTAGTACTGCAAGGTAGGGAGCCTAGGGGCATCAAGTGAAGCAAGAAGTGGGGGGGGGGGTGTTCAGTGTGTCTGGCCCTTGGGCCTTAGGTCATATACTAGATCTTGGGTCTCTCGACCTATGAGTCATGTAAAAAGGGTTCCCTATCAACCCATTAAAAAAGTGGGGTTATCCAAAAAAGTATTTAAAAAATATAAAGGCTTTCGTGTTTGAGGCTCTTAGTGTTTGTTACTAAATATTATTAATAATTAGTAAATATGAGGAAATTACAATAATTTGTAATAAATTGTAAAAGAAAATATATGAAATACTAATAATTATTAAAAATTAAAAATAATTATTAAAATATTAATTATAATTGATAAATAATTAGTATTACTTAATAAATAATGGTATCAATTAGAAAAAATTAAAAAATGGTTGTAATATTTAGTAAAAATTTCGCAATACCCTGTAAAAAATATTAAAAATACTAAAAAATATTAAAAATTTACAATAATTAGTAAAAATGTAATATTAATTAAAATAATTAGTAATAATCATTAAATAATTTGTAGAAATTAATAAATAATTAGTAAATATTGTAAATAATTAGTAAATGTTAGTATTAATTACTAAATATTATTAATAATTTGTAAATATTAGTAAATTATGATAATTTATAATAAATTGTATATAAAATATATGAAATACTAATAATTATTAAAAACTAGTAATATTTATTAAAAATTTAGTTATAATTTATAAATAATTAGTATTACTTAAAAATTATTATATCAAGTAGTAAAAATTAAAAAATATATGTAATAATTAGTAAAAATTTGTAAGAATTAATGATAGATAGTTGTAATTAGCCAGAATTAAAATATAATAATAAATTTTAATTAGTCACAATGAGTAATAATTATTCTTAGATTTGTTTTTTAAATAACTATAGAATCAGGAAATAAACACCAGTCTTTATTGTGAAATCATGATTCGATAAATCTTTGAAAAAATCTCAATGTATCTTGTATAAATCCCATCTACATTGAGGGTGTTGAAACACTTATATCATTTGCATCATCAAATTCAGAATTTTTTTTGAAGGAACAATTAAATTTCCACGTAAGAAATGTGATCTTAGGAGATTAAAAATGTTTGATAATGTTGGATTTCATCTACTACATTTTGGTTTTTCGAAAGATTGTATTTTTTGGTATCAACATGGTGAATAAAATGATATAGAAAATAATTTTTTTTGGTTTTAGATCTATCATTTCAGAATTTAGTACATGATCCTACTAACCCATCTATTCAAGAAACAACAACCTAGAATGATATTCCAAATTCTGAATCAGAACCATCTCAATTTTATAATTTTTTTTGAAATCTACTAAATAGGTAATATATCCTGGATGATAGATAAGAAAACTTAAAGCTGTTACAAAATTTATGGCTATTAAATAAAAATTTGGAATGTCAAATAATTATTTTGATCAAATATTTTCTTTTGTTAAATTTTTGTTTCCATACAAAAATAAATTATCTGTAAGTTTCTATGAAAGTAAGAGATTGTTACATAATTTGGGTCTTAGTTATCAGAAGATACATGTGTGTTCAAATGACTATATATTATATTATAATGATCATGAATCATTATTTAATTTTCCAAAATATGGATAATCGAGGTATTAAGTGGTAAAATAAGGAAATTATAGATTTCTTGTGAAACAGTTGAGATATTTTCTAGTTACACCCTATTTATAACATCTATTTATGTCTTACAACATAAATACATTTATTACATGGCATAAGTCAAATATTTATGCCAGTAAAATATTAAATCATCCATGTGATGGTGATTCATGGAAATAATTTGATCATATGCATCATTATTTTGATTCAGAACCTCATAACATACAGTTGAGTCTTTCCACTGGTGGTTTTTATCCATTTAGTTCTTACAAGAATAAATATTCTTGTTGGCCTATTTTCATAGCTCTTTACAACTTACATCATTGGATGTTGATGAAGGAACCATATATTTATTTAAAAATATTAATTCTAATACATCAGAATAATAATATTAGTGTTTAATTGAAGCCAAAAATTAACGAGTAAATTTCATTATGGAAGGAAGGTGTAATTACATATGATATAGTTGCAGATTAGAATTTTACACTGAAGATTTCATTAATGTGGAAAATCAGTGACTTTTCAGTGTATGGTATTTTTATTTTGACAGAGTACACATGATATAAAATCATGTCTATACTAGATATATGAGAAAAAAGTGCTTATTCTTATTAATGGAAGAAATACTAGTTATTTTAACTATCATTGAAGATTTATTTCTATGGATCACAATTTTTAAAGGAATAGAAATAATCTTTAAAATAGTAGAATTGAAAGAGACAAACCTCTAGCAGTTCTCTTAGGTATTTAGGTAAAATACATCACCTCTTAATTACCTCCTATTACTTTTGGACCAACTATAAATAAACAAAAATTATATGGTTTTGGGATTGATCATAATTGGATAAAGTGGAGTATTTTTTGGGACTTTCCATATTAGTCTAATTTTTTTGTTCATCATGTGTTAGATGTAATGTATATTGAGAATAATATTTTTGATAACATATTTTATACCATGTTGGATACACCTAGTAATATCAAAGATAATATAAAGGTACAATTAGATCACTCCAAGATTTGCAGGCACCCTGAACTTGAATTGTTTAAAGATGAAAAATCACACAATTTGATGAATTAAAAATCTTCTTATGTACTTTATAAATAAATTAGTTTATTATTTGATGAAAAAATTATATATTTGAGGTTACCACATAGTTATGCTTCTAATTTGTCTCATATTACTGGGTTAAAATGTCATGAATTTCATGTCATATTGAAAATACTACTGCCTATTGGTCTTAGAGGGCTATTAAATTCTTTAATATGAGATATTTTTACTAAAATATCATATTTATTATGAGATATTTGTGTGGAAACATTAGATTATGATGCATTGATTATTCTTCAAGAATATGTTGTTTTCATTTTATTTAAATTGTAGAAAATATTCCCATCAACCTTCTTTGAATTAATGGGACTTTTAATGTTGCATTTGTTGTATGAAGCTAACTGTGGAGGGATATTACAATTATGATGGATGTACCAATTTGAGATATGTATGAAAAAATTAAAGAAGAAAGTATATAAAATATCATTAGTTGAAGGTTCAATTGTAGAAACATACTTGCAGGAGGAAATTTCAAATTTATACTCATATTATTTTCAATTTAAATATCCTTCAAAACATAATCGCACGAGTTATAATGAGGAAAATGTTGATGATTTCAGAGATAATCAGTTGTCATTTTTTAAGAAGCCTGATCTTGGTTTTGGTGGTTATCATGAATGATAGATTTTGGATGGAGAATTTTACAGAGATCAAACACATGTTCTGCTCAATTGTGAAGAAATGACATGATTAGTGGAGTAAGTACTACTTATTATTATTTTGTTAATAGATAAATTTATTTACATTATTTGTTTTCTAGACTATATAATTACCATATAAAAAAACAATTTATAAAAATTACTCCTATTGTACTTGAATAATGTCAACAATTGAGTTTTTCATATTGGTTTTAAATACTGATAAGTTAAGTTATTTATGATGAAACATTAAATCAATTCAGTAATAATATATATTATTAATAATTTTTATTGTTTTTAGGAAACAAAATATGAAAGTAAAATTGATAGTCAATTATGTGTTCTCAAAAACCCTCCATTGAAATTGGTAAAATCTTATAATGGGTATGTGGTGGAGTGTAATAAAATTGAATTATCATGATAATCTATTTATTGAAAATTAAAATGGTTTCGTGGAAGTTAAACATATTGAAAAATTTCAAGAAACATCCCCAAATATATCTATTACTCGATGAGATATAAATATTAATGATGAATTTTCTTGAGTTAAGGGCTGATGATATTAATAATATCGATGAAGTAATAAGGGATGATGAAACTGAAAGTCATATGGAAGTTGGTGATGATGAAGAGGAAGATGAAGACATTGTCATCAATGAATATGAGGATAAAGATGATAAATGATGTATTTTATTAAGGTATTTGTTAGTTTTTTATATTTGTTTTTTTATTAACAATTATTCATAGGTAATATTGTTTGTTTCAGATAGATGGAGATATTCTTAACAATTTATTCTGTTCCCTCATTGATGCTGACATTTATTAGTTTTTTATATTTTATATCCATTTTAACAATTTTTAATATGTAAGAATATTATATTCTTCATGGTATTTATTAGTTTTTTATATTTGAAATCTATATTAACAATTATTTAGTGGTAAGATTATAATATGATGATATTTATTTTCAAGTATTCATTATATTCTAATATTTTTTAGTTTTTTATATCTGATATCCATATTAATAATTATTTATAGGTAATATTATTATATTTTTGTTTTTATTAGGTTTTTATATTTGATATCTGTATTAACAATTTTTTATAGGTAAGATTATTTGTTTTAGATGGCTAGATATGCTCCTGAAGATCAATTTCATTCTCTCACTGATGCTAAAATTTCTGATAGTGATCCTGATTCATCTGAACTATTGGATGTTTCTATATAAATAGTTATTAAGAGGGGACACAACCTTACTATATTGATAATTTAAAACCCTATTTTAGAAATACATCAAATTGTTTATTTTTATCTCAATTTATGGAGGTATGTTCAATTATTTAAATTATTTATTTTATATTAAGTTTTTGTATTATTTTTTTTAATAATATTGTGATTATTTGTTTTTATTTTCATTGTTTCACATTTATCTATTGGGAAGGCTAGTGAGATTATAAGAAATTGTTTTTCCATGCCATGGGTGTCATGAGATCAGGCTCCCATTACTATTCTCTATCATATGTTTGACCACTAGATTGTATGTTATTAAATAATATATTTTATTTTAAATTTATTTAATTAGTAACATGTTGTTTTTAATTGTATTTCAGAATTTGTGGTCTCTGATTGATGATAGCCTGAGAAATCCTATCTGGGAGGCCTGATATATTTTTATACATGAACATTTTTATCATTTTTTACACAACCTTAAAAACCAATCCACAAATAGAGCTTCTGTTACTATTTTTGACCAGTGTTACATCTATCATTGACCTAACTATATCTCATCTTAGGCATGAGATGTATTGTTCTCCTATTATCTAGGAGAGACTTTTAGAATGAGTTTATCATCTGGATGTCAGAACCTGGGGAGTCAAGAGGTCACACACAGGGCTATAAGTCATGCATTTAGTATATATCAACGAAATATGGTAAGTAATATTTGTTATAAATGTATACATACTTTAAATATAAAATGTTTTTTTATATTATATAGGATTCTACTAACTTATTTATTATATATTTCAAAGTTTACAAGAAGATATACACTGATCGCCATACAGGATAGCTTGTCGATGACCGATGTTGCCATATTGTGGTTAGTAATTTTTAATTTTTTTACAGATATTAATTTTATTATTATTTTAATTTTTAATTATATTTGAAGGAAACATATGATATTTAAACTTCTCATTAATGAGATAATTAAGATGATAGTGAAGAATATTCCACTTGCAAGTTAGGTTTTGATGAGGGGGCTTGGATACATTCGACTTGACATGATGTCAATAAAGGCTGAGTGACCAATATTGGTTCATGATTGAAACCTACCAGTTATTATGGTACTTCTATACCATCTTTAGTTATCTCGAAGGGATATCATGGAGAATCTTCATCATCATCCGCTGCACAGTATGAAGAGAGGTTTTGCACTTAGGATTAGATGGTCCAATGGATGAAGATACAGAGGGAGGAGGAGAGTGAGCAGTAGAATTAGAGAGACGAGAATATGTTGGAGTATATGCGATGATTTTCATATAGTGTTGGTATGAAGTTTCCTCCCCCTAACTGTTTGGGTGATCCTACTACCCCTGATACCATTTGACCCTGAATTGTTTTTATGCCTATTTTATATTTTGATTTGATAAACATATGACATGTGAAATGATATAATAATCTTATGATTGTTTTTATTATATTTATTTATTTTTTTTCTATTTTTTAATTATTTTTTTAATTATTTTTTTCTATATATATATATTTTAAAAAATATAAGAAATTTTTATGGATATAATAACCAATCGAAATTGGGTTTTTAAAAATTTTATCCCACTTATTTGAGATTGATATCGTATCCATCACAAATAACTATTATTTGTAATGGGCCATCAATTTCTTTTTTAAAATTTTTTTAACACTATTATTTGTGATGGAACTTAAAAAAACTATATTTTCAATACCATTTTCTATAACAGAGAATCTGTGATGGATTACCATCACTAATGATATTTAGTGATAGATTTTGTTTCTAAGGCCCCATACCAAAAGATTAAAACTCCAAGAGTAAACACACACTAGGAGGAACAAAAAGATAATAATGGAGTCCTTATCAATGATTCCCATATCTTATAATCAATTACATAAACAAAATGGCCAGTAGATAGGATATATCACTACCTCGTGAAATGTGACTACCGCACTACAACCAACATAAGGACTGACCTCTAGAAGATAAGAGCAAAAAATATCTTTAAGGGATCAATCAAGAATCATCATATGATATAAATATCCCATAAATACAACCCAAAATTATTTCTACAACTAAGAGAAATGAAGAAGAATAAATTCCACACTTACTTGAAGAGAATAAACACAAACAAGTCAGTGATTGATCACATAATGGAGGAAATAAGAAGAGTGGATATCACCCAAAATTTCTAGGAAGGAACCTATGGTTCAAGGGAGATGGTGATTTCTGAATAAGAGATACGTTAGGTGTGTAGTGTGATAAAACCCATCAGGAAGGAGGGATTTATAATGAAAAAACATGATTCATTTTGTAAACCCTTTAGGTTGCATGTCCCCCAAAAAACACACTGCCTTGGGTTAAAAATCTCGAGTGACATATTTACGTTGTAAAAATAGGTTTATGACATAATTTTTTTAATATTTGAACGTGTTTTATAGCTTATTCCAGATACAGAATTTACATCGTAACTTAGGGAATTATAACATAAATTCCCTTTGCATCCAACACCACCAGCTACCCCCTGTAGAAACACCAAAAAAAATCCCATACCCTTGAAACCCAAAAAACCAGATCTTAAACACTAAAAGATAGTGTTTATTTTATCCAATATATTAAAAACACCCTATAATAGGGATTTCCATCCCCGAGAAGTCATGTAGAAGTTGGGTTATTTGGAAAGAGGTGTGGCTACTACTCCCTCACTAATGATTCTTTCTCCCAAGTCACATGAGAATACGATCCATGTCTCCATAAAACTCTAACCAATGAAATATAATTAAATTGAAATACTTTTATCTGGGTATCAATGATCTCCACTATTTTATACATAACAAAAACATTCAGCTCAAACTCAATCTCTTCCCAACTCAAAACATGAGAGGGACCAGGATGGTACTTCCTAAGATGAGATATGTGGAAAACATCACGGATACCTTTCAATTAACCTAATAATGAAAACTGATAAGAAACCTACACAAGATGCTTAGTGACTTCAAAATGGTTCAATATATCTAAAATACAACTTCCCCTATTTCCCAAGCCAATGGAGACCTAACCATGAAGATACTTTCAAGATAACCTGACCACCAATGGAGAAATCAAAAGGATGACATCGAAGATCCACACATGATTTATTCTAAATTTGAGTTGTAACCAAGTGTCGATGTATATTCTGAATCCTTTCCAACATCTCCTAAACAAGACTCGGTCCCACAAGATAGGTATCACCAACATCTGACCAAAAAAGAGGTGAGCTACATGGGTGACCATACAAATCCTCTAAAGGAACTATTTCGATCAACAACTGGTAACTATTGTTATAAGTGAACTCGATGAGTCCTAGATGGTTATCCCGTAATAAACCAGAGTCCAAGATATAGGCATAGAGAATATACTCCAGGATCTGAATAGAATTATCATTTTGGCTATCAATATGTGGATGGTAAGTGGCACTCAACATGACCTGAGTCCCCATCACCTCCTAGAGACTCTTCTAGAATCTGGAAGTAAACCTGGGATCCCTATCTAAGAAAATAGTAGAGGGTGACCCCATAAAAACTTACTATATCTTACATGTAAACTTAATTAGATATTTAACCTTATTAGTGTCCCAAAATCTACCAAAATCCAAGATGTAGTCATAAAGAATATCCTCCAGGATCTGAATATCACAATCCATCTGGCCATCAGTCTGTGGATAGTAAGATGTACTCAACATGACCTGAGTCCCTATCATCTCGTGAATACTCTTCTAGAATTTGGAAGTAAACTTGGGACCCATGTCTAAGAAAATAGTGGAGGGGATCCCACAAAATCCCCTAATCTCTTGTAGGTATAGCTTACCGAGATATTCAACCTTAGCAGTATCCCTGATCAGAATGAAATGAGAATATTTCATCAACAAATTAACCACCACCCAAACATAATTATTAACGTGTGGAGTATATGGTAATCCAACAAAAAAGTCTATGGATACCTCATCCCATTTCCAAACCAGAACTAAAAGAGGTTAAAGTATACTAGAAGTTCATAAATACTTTTCCTTTATATGATGGCAGGTGAAACAATGAGACACATAATTAGCAATGTCACACTTCATATCCCACCAACAGAGTTGACTTCTCATTTCATAAAAAATATTCATGGTTCTAGGGGTAATGAACTATGAAGAACTAACAAAATAATACAATAATTAATTCCTCACATTTTTTGGGATGAAAAACAATTCTTGAAGTAGAAAATTAAATAAAAGGGAGATACTAACTAGAAATGGTCTCCCCACCATAAAAGGTTTCCATGATTCCTCTAAACTTTTCATCCTACTACTGATCCTGCAGAAGAGAATAAAATAGATATGATGATAATTGAACACCAGTTTGAAAAATATCTAAATAATATTCCTAAGTGTCTAGATACTTATGAGAAAAGTGTCCCATTAGGTTCCACTCTTCCTTTAATTCCAAGATAGCCTACAGTAAAAATTCCTGAATGAGAGAATTTGCGATGACATTCCCCTTTTTTAGGGTAAAAATGATTTTAAAATGAAATGTTAAAATATATTTTACCATAAATTTTTATGATATTCAATTAATTACGATAAAAGATATAAATCAAACTCTTATGATCATAAAATATCGTGAACATATTCCCAAAAATATAGTGTTGCAAACACTTAAGCGCATGCATAACTACAAAAATATCCAAATCATGAGTGGGGTAATTTTTATCATGCTGAAAAAGATGATGATAGTCATAGGATACCACATGACCATCCTTTATAACCACAGAACCCAAAACCACACCAAAAGCATCATAACATACAATATATCCCTTAACGAGCTCAAGAAAGATCAAAATAGGTGTCAATGTCCAAATTCATTTCAACTCATTAAAAGAAGTATGACACTTAGAATCCCATGTTAAATTCACCACTTTATTGGTAAGAGTATTCAAATGTGACACTAATTTTGAGAAATAATTGATAAAACACTGATAGTATCTAGAAAGACTTAAGAATCTCTAAATCTAGAAGACGTTCTATGGATTATCCTATGAGAATAAAACCTTCACCTTCTTAGGATCGACTGATAATCCATGCTCAGAAATCATGTGAACCAAAAAGTTTAATTCTTGGATCTATAAAATGTATTTCAACAGATTCCAATAAAGTTAGTGGTTTCTCAATATTTCCAAAACCATATTTAGATAGAGCTCATGTGCATGCTCGGATACCAGATAAACTAGGATATCATCCAGAAACACAATAAAAAAGGTGTCGAGATACTGATGGAATATTCAATCCATCAAATCCCTAAAAACTACTAAAGTGTTACTTAGTCCAAAATAAATCACAAGATATTCATAATGTCCATACCTAATCTTGAAAGTAGTCTTTGGAATATTAGACTCCCAAACCCCGAGCTGATGATAACCTGACCAAAGATCAGTTTTTTATAACCACTTATCAACCTTTAATTGATCAAATAAATCATCCACACAGGGCAAATGGTACTTCTTCTTAACTTTTGATTGGTTCAATGTACAATTGTACATGTAAAAACAAATTAAACCATTATACTTCTTGGAAAATAGCACTATAGATTCCCATAATGAAACACCAGGGTGAACAAAACATTTCTCTATCAGACCATCCAACTAGTTCTTGAGATCATTCATCTTGAATAGTGGAATACAATAAGATGGTATTGAGGTTAACTATGTACCTGACACCAGATCAATAAAATACTCTACCCCCTATCTGGAGGAATACCAAATAAGTCATTTGGGAAAACATCAAGGAAATACCTAACAACCAAGGAAATAATTCCAACTAAAATGACATTGGGATCAACTATAATAGAAGATAATGACCTTCTGAGCTCTGGGCAGGAAGGTCCTACACAACTAGACCTTGGACCCACTCTCCCTAAAATACCAAAGATCTCCCATAAGTAGCTAATAATGAAACACGTTTATGATAACAATCAATATTATCATGATGAGTAGCAATCCAATCTATCTCAATGATGACATCAAATAGATCTATATCAAGAACTAGGAAATCCTAGACTAAATCCACATCATATATAAATAGAAAATATGATGGACACTAAAACCACTACTCTTTCTTCTTTCTAAGAGGTGTTTCCAACTCCATAATAAAAGATACGTGATCTGTTGTATGTTTTAGCACATAAAAAATGGGAATATATAAATGAGTAGTAGGTAGATGTATTAAACAGAACAATCACCATAGAATATGCAAAAAATGGTACCTCTCACTATCACTAGACTCATGTCTATCTCCACTAGAAACTCATCTACTTGGTGAAGGTGGTTCACTCCTTAGGTTTTTGTATGGAGCCCTTTGGATTTTGAAGCTTATTACTATGCCATAGTGGCCTTTAGAGTCGACGATTCCGGACCATAATGGGTTGTAGACATATATTGGAAAATCTCTAAAAATGGCCATGGTGGCCCCAAGTATTTCACATCTTCATTGGGTAAGGATAGGAATTTCAGGTGTGCCTAACCTTATTACACTAGTAGAAAGTAAAAGGCATACTTCTTATAGATGCTTAAGGGGAAGAATAGTTAATCCTTCCTACCATGTTCATTTGTTCCATCATAGCTCTGTCAATCGTATCAGCATATGTGGTCATATTCAGTATGTATACCTATGATTGAATATCTAGTTGCAAACCCAGTAGGTATTTCTAAGATTTTAGTTGATCATTACTCACCACCTATGGATAAAAATGAACCATCTCAGTAAAATGAATTGTGTAATCTAACATTGAACACTCTTCTTACTAAAAAAAGAGGAACTACAAATACTTTTCCATCATTAGAAACTTTGGGAAGAATTACTGAAAGAAGAGGGTATTGAAACCCTTCCAATCCAAACCCACATGCATATCTTCCTATACCACATAGTCCCAAAATCTCTTACTAGAACCATTGATCCCAAACATCATGCACTTCACCATGATAATCTTAGGTTTCTCCAAGAAGTCGATTATCTGATCAATATTTTCCGTACAGTCCTTTACCTCTTAGTGTTCATTCATACCCTTAAAGGAAGAGGGATTATCGCATAATAACTCTCAAGATTTATCTCTATCTCCTATAGATATTGGCCACACCTTAGCCAATTGGTTACAAACTCATCGTATATTCTGATCTATGATACAAACTACTCAGACGATAGACTCTATAAGATTCTTATCCGAGGGAGGATTCCCTTAAGGAACTTCCACTGTACCCTCTTGTGGAACCCATATAAGATGTCTTGGGGGAATATATATACACACTGAAATAGAAGAAAATTATTAGAAAATGGTAAAATTTTAGTTTAAACCAGATAAATGAAAGTAAAAACTAATATTAAGATTTAAATTCAACACCAAAGACACACACATCCCAGCATCCCATGGTAAATTGAGGATCATTATGTAAAGAGATGCTGAGTCACTCAACACATTCTTCCTCTCAAGTTTTAATAATCCTATCTCCTGTCTACCAAATTTCCCAAGATAAGGAATCTTGAGGAAAAACCGACAAGCTCTAATACTAATTTATAACGAACTAACCTAGGTTACCTTAAAAAATTGGTACTCGAACCGATCCTCCACATACCCTAAGGGTGTTCTTAATCCCCATAGGTTGAAGACTAACATCCTAGAATCAAATAAAAAACATGGGGAATAATTTCTCCCAACCTAAAATAATATATACGACATACATATACAATAGAAGAAACAATATAATAATTCTAGATAAAATATATGCCGCAACCAAATAAAAACAATGGTAGTGATACAACTCAAAATCCATATAAAAAGGTACTTTTATAACAAAAATAGAATGAAAATTGAAACCAACAATCTCTAATCCATGTGATATGTGGGAAATATTCCACTTTATCACCACCATCCACCCATACCTAGTAGAAACAAACCACACCGCATCACTACGGTTCCATGCCTTTTACTATATAAAAATACAATATCAGGTCTACACACCATTGAAGGGGTGTGAAGGGTATGAGAAAAATATGATCAGTAGGATCCCACCCATGTGTTCCATATCAATTCTTTTTAAAAATAATCTCGATATGTTGATTTTAAAGAAAAGATTTCATGCTAATAATTTAATTGGTTTTATATCAAAATCATGGTAAACATTTTTCTTTTTTCACAGTTCTAAAATAAGATAAGAAAAATAGTTTCAATTTATAAATCCACATTTATTAAAGTAGGTATATCAAATACAAATAGTAAAAAGACAAATCACAATTGTAAATGGTCCAAGGAACCCAATAGTTCCGAATAGCATACCAATCATACCACAATTGATGAATAGTGCACACTCAAACCCTTAAAAGAAATTCCTAATTAGAATATGGACACCCCATGAGTGAACCCACTGGCAATGTCAAGATCAAGTCACTAGAACACATGCCTAGGGAGAAGAGGAACACCCCATGAGTGAACCCCTTGAAAATAAAATGGATGAGGCCCAATACTAAGCCGTCCACCTAAGTACCCAAGGCTTCCCATGTGTCACATTTATCAAATCAATTTTAAAGGGATTAAAATTTCATAAAAAAATATAAACAACCCCTTCTAATCAAAATAAACTTTGAAAACCCATTTCATAATGTTTTGAAAACACATTTTACTTTACCAAAAAAGGGAGAACCAATATTTTATCACAAACCCATTTACACACACAAATAAATCATCCCAATTTATTTATACAGAAATTTATAAAATCTAGATAAATTATGGTTCATCTAACTTAGGCTAGATACAAAACCATCTATCTCAAACTTGAGTTGCACACTACCCACAATAGGATCCACACACACCAGGGGGAATGAAGAGACAAAAATAGAGGCGATAACAATTATTACAACATTCTTATAATCGATTCCATAAATAAAAAAGTTGTAAAAGAGGATAGATCACTACCTCAATAAAGGCTCCTTCCGCACCACAACTAACAACAGGTTAGAACTCCATAAGACAAGAGAATGATATATATATAAGGGATCAAACAAGAATCATTATATGATTATCATATCCCATAAATACATCACAAAAATACTTCCAAAACTAGGAGTAATGAAGAAGCATAAATTTCTCACTTACCCAAATAAAAGCAACACAACCAAGTTGGAGATCAAGTAATGAATAGAGGAACGAGAAGAGAGGAGATCACCCAAAATTACCTAGAATAAACCTAGGGTTTGAGAGAGATGTAAATTTTTGAATAAGAAAAAATTTAGGTGATTAGTGCGATAAAACCAATTGGGTATGAGATATTTATGATATAAAAATAGGATTCACACTATGTACCCTTCGGGTTACATGTCTTTTGAAAAACACATCACCTCAGGCTAAAAACCCTGAGTAATATATTTATGTAATAAAATAGGTTTATGGAATAAAAATAAATTACTCCTTGAAAATGTTTTATGTCCTATGATCGACATTGAATTTACATTGTAACTTAGGGATTTATAACATAAATTCCCTATGTATCCAGCACCACCGGCTGTCCCTATAGAAACACGTGAAAAAATCCCATACCCTTAAAACCTAAAAAACCAAATCTTAAACATAGAAAGAGAGAATACCTTTTATCTATTATGTTACAATATGATTTATATATTTTGGATTTAAATATGAAAATGGAAGAAAAACATAAAAGAGTCATTATAAATCATTTCTTAATATTTTCATAAAGAGACCAAGTTATGAGTCACTTTTAAAAATATCATTTTTGAGGAATTAAAATGAAAAATATTTCAAAAAATATTTATAAAGAAACTAAAATAATGGGTCCTTGAAATTTCAAAAATTTTATTTATAGGAAATATAGAGTGGAAGATAAATTGGAAGGAAAAACCTTTTCAACATTTTAAAAACACTTTTATTAAACCCACATCATAAAAAGAGTGATAAATATTCTTTTTAAAAAGTGGTGAAGAGAAATTATAAGATAAAAAAGAATAATACATATTTTGATTTCAAAATATAAAATGATAACATTCAAAAAATTGTTAATATAGACATAGAAGAAAAGATCTTATTTGGGGTGAATGTGAATTATTATTAACAATATCAAATTTTATAAGAAAAGAAAACCTTAAAAGAAGATATATTTGATTTGAAAATGTAATTTACACAGAAAATAAGAAGTAAAGGCAATATAATATTATCATAGGATATGATAAAAAAACTTTTAAAACCATATTCAAAGATGAAAAATTATGACTTAAGAAAATAATTTGAGTCCATAAAACCCATTACGGCTCTAGAAATACTTGAATTGAAAAAATATTAAAAAATAGAAATTTTAATGGATTTGAAAATAAATTTAATTTAATGAAAGGTATGATAAAAATAATATATAGGGAAGTATACACACCACACAAAATAAAACAAGTTCTGAATATGTAATATGTATCAAAGAAAGAAAAATGAGATGAGAAAAACCCTTACCTTTTATCCCCAACTTCCTCATAAGCTCTTTAAAATCCTATACAATAAACATAACCATATTAATAATCTATTTTAGAACCTTATATATATATATATTAACCTATATATTATTCAATTATAATCATTTATTATATATTTATTTTTCATTTATAGTTTTTTTTCATCATTGGATGTTCACAATTTTGATTGTTTTGCTCGTGCTTTAACATATCAATGTCAATCTCCATTACTTGATACCAAGTTAATAATTAATATATTATTAAATATAATTTATTTTATGTTTTATAATCATTTTTAAACTTTTAATTTTATTGCATTATAATTTTAGTTATGATTCGTGAAGACAGAATCAATGATGATCATGTTTCAGTAATCTTTGACGAACAAAAGTTAGTATATCAATAATGATTTAAATATAAATATAAATTTTACACAACCATAATAATGTAATAAAAGTAATTTTTAACTTATCAAGTACATTATTATAGTCATCCATGTAGGTTGGTGATGAAAAATGAAATGCTTCATTCCATGGTGGCAGAAGTTTTCATGTACTTACAGATGACACTTTCATTTTCCATAGAATGGAAATAAGGTAAAAATTGATGTATATTTTAAGAATATTAATAATATAATAAATATAATATTTATTCATTAAATTACACCTTTTATCTATCCATTTAAGGTTGTGATGAAAAATAAAACACAATTTTCATGGAGGTAGTAGTCCGTAAGTAACACAGACAACATTTTTATTTTTCTATGGAAAAGGGGAAGGGTAGTTGATGGTTATTACATTAATATAAATTTTTTTTAAGTATAATAAAAACAATAATTTAATTATATATATAAAATATAGAATACATTTAATAATAGGTAGAATAGGAATAAATGGAAAAAATCATCATAGAGTAGGCAATACTTTCGTAGAAGAATTTGATTTACTCTTCAAAACTTTCTTGATTTAGAAGGGATTTAGGAAAAATAAAGGGATAAAAATATGAATAAAGTAGAAGAGGATTTTTTGGAAATAAAATGAGGAATATTATTTGGGATAATTCTAATTTTTGGTGTAACTTTGAAGGGGTGGGAATATGATCCTTTTATAAGTGAAGGGAATAACATTTTTATATATATTCATAAATTTATATTTAAGGCATATCATTTTAAAAGGAAGGTGGCTCCTAAAGTGGAAAATAATGGATAGGGGATGAATTTTGGTCAAGAAATCTCTCATACAAAAAATTACCGACAAGGTTTTGATATATTTATGAATTTTTCTCTTAATTTATTTTTTTATCAAAATTTACTTTTACCATGATAAGTATTTTTTAACCTCAATAACTTATTTTTATGATAAAAAATGAAATTATATAATTATAATATTATAATTAAAAATATTAAAACCATGTTATAATATTAAATTTCTAAAAGTGGTAAAAATAAATTTTAAAGTAATAAATGTATAATGATTAAAAATAGGTTTTGGAAAAATATTACTTAGGTTCCAAAATTTCAATTATAGGTTCTAAATTAAACCTAATATTTCTATTAATAAATATATATTTGATTAGTAAAATGGTTTCATAAATTTTTAATTCATGATTATATCCTAATTATGATATAAAATTTACTGTATTTTAGAAAAATAATATTTTGTACTATTCTCCCAAAAATAAATATTTTAAGAAAAATATTAAAAATTCATACAAAGATAACATTTTTATGATGAGACAAAAATGTAGTTTTTTTTTCAAATTAAAATTTTAAAGTATTAGAATTTATCCTTTAAATAAAAACATAAAATATAATGAAAAAGTGTTTTTATAGAAAATGGAATTTTAAACATTAAGTGTTCTTAATATTATTTTATATTTGTTACCAATTAAATGAGAATAGTTCTATTTATTTACTTATTGAAATTTTTTTATTATAATAATCCTTTAAATTTTGTTAATTCAATTTATAATAAAAATTTACAACACTTTAAAAAAAGTTATTTGTAAAAATTTCTTTTATATTAAATAATATTCACTAAATACCATTATGAAAAAAAATTTATATCCTAAAAAATTAATTTTATCAATCAATTTATAATAAAATATTTATTTAAAATTTATCAATACATCACAACTTACTTTAATAATAATAATTTTTTAATGCATATAAATATTTTTATAATAAAATATTTAAATTAAATAATCTATTTTTATTATGTAATTTATTATCTATAAAATATATTATTTTAAATTTGTTACTAACAACACACAACATTAGCATAACTGTTGGATACATGTATATAATGACCATATTTATAATGACTATATTCTCAATGGCCATATTTCCAATGACCATATTTATAATGGTCAAATTTCATTCACACACACACACACACACATAGATATATATATATATATCCTAAGATCATTCATACCATTCATTGAATTATTTCTCAACATGCCTAAAATTGTTTTAGTGATTAGTATTCCATACATAATTGTTATTGAGTTTAATATTTTCATGTCCCTCCATGATGACGAGGATGATATGTTCATGGTATTTTTATATGCTTTCACATTTATTCCACTTGTAATTTTTTTTATTGTTGATTATTTTTTCATCCTCCTAATGTATTGATTTTTATCCTATATTGTGATGTTTTATGTCATTAAAATATATCCTAGTTTGTTTTAGTTTGGGGTTTCATGTGAAAACATTTATTCAATATAATATTTATTTAATACGTACTAAAATCTCAGGGTGTTGCATTCTCCCCCTTAAATAAATTATTTCCTCAAAATTTTGGTTATCACTCACTAATTAAAACCACTAAGGGTATACAATAGATATAAATGAATCAATATATAATTTCTAGATAGATATCAACCATAAAACTGAGGAAACATATCTTTTTCCAAATATTAGTCTTATACCTAATATTGAGTTCTTCTATAATTATTTGAGCTAAATATACCTCATGATTGAGTATCTTGAATTATATAATTAGTTTTATTAGAGGGTTCATAGTCAACCTTGTATTGATAGTTTATAATATGCTAGTTTGAAATATGAAATGCAATTGATTTTGGTAATTGATATAGAGTTTATGTGATGATTGAAAATCCTTTTCCAAAATTTCATCAAGTTAATCTAAAGGATGAATAATATTATTTTCATGAAGAACAACCCCCAAACTTCAACTTGAGATAAAATAATCATAAAACTAGAAGTTTTCTTTTATAATAGAACTATCAATGTGATTATTTATTACTCTTATTAAACTTTATGGATATACTAGATTTCCTATGATCAAACTACAACAAGAAATCCACAATTATGGAGTATAGGATAAGTGTTACTTAATTATCTTGATCCACTTCAATGATTTTCATCACATAGGTTATTCCTTAATCCCTTGGTATTAGAGGTTGTTGATGGTTATCATCCTTTATAGACCTTTTATTATGGAATTAAATTATATAATTACCAAGTTACCCACATTTAAGACATTAAACTATTAGTGGTGCCTTAGGAAGAACTTTATTTCCCATCATCAAAATATTCATTTTCCTCAATAATTGGTTGCTCTATGACCTCATTTACCACAAATAAAATATCTTACAATTCCTTTGAGTCATTTCACTGAGTGCTTCTTCCCAAATTCTTAACACATTAGAAATTAAATCTTCTTTCCTCCTTGGTCTTTATCACTTTAACTTCCATGAAACTCTATTCTTATCTTATTCTTTGTGTTTGAAAATTGAACCAAGTCCATGTTTTTAATCGTAATTCCTGATATCTAGTTAGTCATAACCATAAGACTTCTCACTACATCTCTTATCTTGTTTATTTGTTTATTGGGACAATCATTTATTTGTCCATGACACCCATTTTTAACTTTGTTCCACTTATTTATATCCATTTACTAAAATAGAGGAAAATTAAGGATAAGAATTCTTGATTAGATATGCTTATAAAAATGGGAAATATTGACATAAAAGGAGTAAATCATAAATGATACACATAACCTAACTTATAAATTTCTAGGTTTCAATATAGGTTATTGATGGTCATTTTTCCTTTTAAGTTATCTAACTATACCATCAAAATGAATTCAAATCCTTTATAATGGTTTATAAAGAGAATGTGAATCACTAAATCATATCCCCTGAGACTATAAAACTAGGTGCGAAGTTAGGAATCTTTTGCATACACCAGGTAAATATCAACTTAAGACCCAAATATCCTTTTCAAGGTTGTTACCCATAGGTGCATCTATGTCGGTGCCTGCATTCAATTGTTTGTATCCAGATAGGGATTTCATTGCAAGGAAACCTCACAAGCTATACTTTAACATAATTTCAAGATTTTATCCTATACTTAGACTTATGAATAGAGTTTTTACTAAATTTCTCTCATCCTAATCCCAAAAATAACTAAGTCTTACTCTAATACAAAATGAGATGCCTTATACCCACACTCATGGATCTGGTTCTAAAAATAAATACTTCAATTACTAGCTTTGATACCAACTCAGGTGACCCATGATAAATATATATTTATTTTACATCATTTCTATAAGTTAAAAATTACATCTCACAAATAATATCACAATCCCAAGGACCATAGGTTTTATGTCTCTGAGGATTAGCCACACATGAAAATTATTTTACAACACCTGTGAATATTTCTATATGATTTAACCACACTATAATACCTTTTAGATTTATCATATTTTATACTCATCTTAATAACTCAGGGAATGGAAATATAAGAAAGGGGAGAATTAAAATGATTAGTAAGGGAAAAAATTATCACCATGTAATCAAGGGTTAGATCATAAGAATATAAGAAAACATGATAATGGGAGAAATATCTTATTAAAATTAATATGGAATAAAAAGAGTTTTCTATAAATCATAATATAGAGACATGTGATCTCAAATGAAAAAACATGTACCATGGTATACGAGTTTTAGATAATAAACATGATTCATAGAGCATAATCATATTCATATAACATATAAATGTGGAATTTCATTTAAATATAACATAACAAGTAACTATGGCACAAAAAAAAGCATAGGTGATCATTACATTCTGATAAAATCCATGATTCCCATGTTTTTTTGTTAGTAAACCCATTATACCCACACTTTATGTTATAAAAAAATGTATGATGGACACAATTTATTATCTCATGATATATAAATAATTAACAAATGAATTTTAGGGGGATATGATACCCCACCCATCAAAATATATACATATGTGTTCTATAATATATCAATTATTCATAATATAATGAAAACCCATGGATATAAAATGAGTTTCATACCTTTTCCAAATGGTATCACATAATGTGATATAAAAAGTAGATCAATTGATACCAAAAATTTAATCACCCAAAAGGTGTATTTCATAAAGGAATTTAGAGGGTGATCATAAAATATAGACCCGGAATATTTATATATTTTTGAGTTAAATGGGGAAATGAAAGTGAAACATTAAAGAGTATTTATAAAACATTTCTTAAATTTTCAAAAGAGAAGAAGTTATGAGTCACCTTTGAAAATATCATTTCAAGGAACTGAAATGAAAAATCTTTCAAAAATTATTTATAAATAAAATTTAATAATGGATCCTTTATAATTCATAAAGTTCATCTAGAGGAAATGCGGAGTGAAAGATAAAATTAAAAGAACAACCTTTTAAAAAATTTAAAAATAACATTATTGAAACCAACTTCTTAGAAAGAGTGATAAATATTCCATTTGAAAATAGGTAATGATAAATTTTAAGATCAACAGAAATAAAAAATATTTGGATTTCAAAATAATAAAGGATGAAATTTGTGGGATGAGTTAATACAGACATGGAAGAAAAAGAGCCTATTTGGGGTGGATGAGAATTATTCTTAACAATGAAAAATTTTACAAAGAAGGAAATCAATAAAATAAGATGTATTTGATGGGAAAATATAATTTTCCTAAAAAATAAGGATTAAAGGCCATATAATATCATCATAGTATAGTATAAAAATCTTTTAAAACCATAATCAAAGAGGAATAATTTTGTCTCGAGGAAATAAGTTGAGTCAAGAAAACCCCTTACGACTTTAGTGACACTTGAACAAAAAACTATTAAAATATAAAATATATGATGTATTTTTAAATCCATTTAATTTTATGAAATTTATAATTAAAATCATCTATATGTTATTATATACACCACAAAAAATAAAACAAGTGTTGAATATGGTATATGTCTTAGATAAAGTAAATCGAGTTGAGAAAAACAGTCACCTTTTACTCCATACTTTCACAAAAGATATCTAACCTCATGAATAATAAAAATAAACATATTAATAATATATTTTATAACCATATTTATATCTGTTACCCAATAAATCATTCTATTATAATAATTTATTATACATTTTTTAGTTAGTTATAATTTATTTTTATCATAAAATGTTAGCGATTATTATTTTTTCTTACATGATTTAAAATATCATTGTATATAAACATTATTTGATAAAAAAATTCATAACTAATATATTATCAAAGGTATCATAATTTATTATTTATAATGATTTATAAATTTTTAATTTCATTCCATGAGAATTTTAGTCACGATTCATGAAGATAAAATCAACGACGATATTGTTTCCGCAATCTTTAATAAAAAAAAGTTGATATATTGATAATGAGTTAAATGTTAATATAACTTCTAAATAACCTCAATCAGGTCATAAAATTTATTTTAATTTTTTAAATAATTTATTATAATCATTCATGTTGGGTGGTGATGAAAAATAAAATACATCGTTCCATAGAAGCGGTAGTCCACATGTACACATGGACGACACTTTTGTTTTCCATAGAAAAAAGAAGGTAGAAATTGTTTTATATTTTAAGAACCTTAATAATGTTATAAATATAATATTTATTCAATAAATAAACCTTTTGAACCAAAAATTTAACGCGGTGATGAAAAATAAAACATTCCATTCATGGCGGTGGTTGTCTGCACGTTATATGAACGTCATTTTCGTTTTTCTAAGGAAAAGGGGAAAATTTGTTAGTGGTTATCACATCCTTATAAAAAAAATATAGTATAAAAATAATAATGATTTAATTATATTAAAATAGTTAAAATATATTTAAGAATATTTAAAATAGGAAGAAATAGAAAAAATGATTATAGAGGATAAAATACTTATGTAGAAGAATTTGATTTCTTCTTGGAAACCATCTTGATTTAGAAGGGATTTTGGAAAATTATTGGTACCATAAGATCAATAAAATAAGAGAGGATTATTTTGGAGGGAAATTATTCCTAGTATATAGGAGAATTATAATTTTTGGTGTACCTTTGAAGGGGTGGTGATAAGCTCCTTTTATAGGTGAAGGGAATGACATCTTTTGAAAATATTCATAATTTTATATTAAAGGTGTGTCATTTTAAAGGAAGGTGGATCCTAAAGTGAAAAATAATAGTAAGGGTATGATTTTTGGTCGATAAAACTATCATAAAAAAAATACTAGATAAATGTTTTATATATTTGGTCATTTTATCTTAATTTAACTTTTTAATTAATTTTCTTTTACCTTGGTAATTATTTTTTTTATCCTTAGTAACTTATTTTTATGACCAAAAATAAAATTAACCTTATTAAATAAGTTTAACATGATGATTAAAAATATTATTTTTTATAATATTATATTTATAAAAGTGATAAAAATTAATTTTAAAATAATAAATGTATAGTGCATAAAATAGTTTTTGGAAAAAGATTACTTAGGTTCCAAAATAAGAATTATCAGTTTCTAAATTAAGTATTATATTTTAATTGTATAATTATACTTATTAAATACATATTTTATTATGAAAATGGGTCATAAATTTTTAAATCATTATTATATCCTAATTATTTTATAAAAGTTATAGTAATTGTAAAAAACAACATTTTGTGTAATTCAACTAAAAATCAATATTTTCAGAAAAATCCAAAAAATTCATAAAAAGATAAAATTATTATGATGAATACAAAAATTAATTTCATTTTTTAAAATTAAAATTATAAAATTATAAAATTTATCTTTTAAATAAAAACATAAAATATGATAAAAAATAGTTTTTTTTATAGAAAATTAACTTTTTAAACTTTAATTGTTCTTAATCTTATTTCATATTAGCTACTAAATAAATGAATATTGTTATATTTGATTATATATTGAAATTTATTTATTAGAGTGATCCTATAAAAGTAATCAATTTAATTGATGATAAAAGTACACGACACTTAAAAAATAGTTCTTTGAAAAATATCACTTTTATATTAAATAATCTTCACCAAATACCATTAAAATTAATCTTTTATATTATAAAAAATAAATTTTATCAATAAATAAATATTAAAATCATTATTTAAATTTTATAAATACTACATATCATACTTTAATAATAATTATATTTTAATATATAAAATATTTTAATTAAATAAAATATTTTTGTTTTGTTATTTATTATCTATGAAATATATTATTATAAATTTTTTTACAAAAAAAGTAAAACATAAATATATCTATTGGATACATGTATATACAATGACCATTTTCTAACAACTATATTCTCAATGACTATATTTACAATGATCATATTTATAACGATCAAATTTCAATCATATATATATATATATATCCTATGATCATTCATTCCATTCATTCACTTCTTTATAAACATGCCTATTATAGTTTTTGTGCTGAGCCTTCTTCCTATAGTTTCTATATGGGTTATGCTTTTCATGTACAACCACAAGGATGAAGATTATATGTTTGTGTTTTTTTATATGGATGTGCATTTATTCCACTTTTAATTTTCTTATTGTTGATTTTTATTGAATACTTATATTATATTTATTTTATATTACTTTTTAATATTTTATCTCATTAAAATATATTGTGGTTCATCTTAGAAAAGGGTTGCGTATAAATAAATATATTCAACATAGTATTTATTTAATACATACTAAAATATCAGGGTGTTAGATGTAGGCTATTTGAGTGACTTGTGTTAGGATGAAATGCATGCCAGCAGTTGGTCCATGTTTGGTAAAGTCTAGGATTGTCTTACATTAAGAACTAGGGTAGATCCCATGACACCTATTTCTTATAAGGAATGTGTGGTTTTAAATCAAATGGATTATTTTAATTTAAAAGAAAAGTGATTTAAAGTGTTTATTAAAAATGAAATTGTCTCACCTTGGTTTTCTCAAAGGAAATGGATAGTTTTCTGAAATAAAAATTGATTATTATTTTTCTAGTTAAATATCTTCTAGAAAAACCTATTTTCATATTGTATTTAAAACTAGTGTAAATGAATTTTCTTTTTAATGTATTTTTACAAACTCTTTGGTTAAATATTACTGGGTTCGTTTATCTCACACCCTATATATACTAATGGGTATATACAACTCCTATCATTTTCCTTTTTGGTTGCCTAGGTTGTGGTCTCTTTTATTGGTTGAAACTCAAGTTAGTCTATTTGTGGTGGTATAGGATGTGGTGATTAACCATGGGTTACATAAATATAGGTGGTGGATATTTGGGTTTGGTTTTATTTTGGGATGCTCGTGTATCATATTTATCCTCATATTATTTTCTTTTATATGTTTTATTTATTTAGGTGTTTATATTCATTTTTAATTTGTTTTAAGATTGTGTCAATTTAATTTATGAGTTGTTTTATTATTTATGATTCATTATACTATATTTGTTTTTTTCTTCAATTTTTTTATTGGGATAAACTATTCCCAAGAGTGTTTCTTGATGATCAGACACTAGTTGGCATCCCTTGGGGATCATAAATTCCCTTTGGGGATATCATAGGCCGGGTTGACTTTGGGAAATTTTTGAAAAAAGGTCCTCTAAACACCTGAAAATATTTCAAAATTATGAATTTATTATAACAAATCTATTATGTTGTCATAATATAATTTGGTCCATACAAACAATGGTTTTGAATATGAAATGCTGCACTAATATTCTATCTTCAAAAATATTGAGAAGTATCATGATCTATCAATATAGTCCAGGCCATCTAGACCAAGCTTATATTCTTCCATTTAGAAATGATTTTTTTTGTGGTGTATATGATGCATTGAGTTCATGGTGAATACCATTTTTCTTAATATAAGGCTAAAATATTACACTATTATATTCTACACCATTGTTTTTTTGGATCTTCTTCATAGAGAAACCACACTCATTTTCGAAACTCCTGAAACTCTTGAACATTTTTAGAGCCATTAATTTATATTTCATAAACATAACACAATTTATATGGGTAAATTAATCAATAATTTAAATAAAATAATTCTCTCTATTTCTTTATTTCTTCCTCATAGGCCCACAAAATTCTAAATTGATAAGCTTTGATGAATGAGTTGTTTAAATATCAACTTTCTTATGAGGAGAGTTAATAATATCCCACATTTTACTTGTAGAGAACATCCAATTTCTCTCTCATTTTAGCATAGTAATATCATGAACATTATATAATTAGGTATGATTTTTCATGTTCTTTTCTCAAATATGACCAAGTATTCGATACTAAAATGGATTTTCTTATTTTAATCATAGGTAGTATGAATTTTCAGCATGTCCAACCTGAAAAAAGTTTTCCCTTATTTTTTGTCATCTTGTGTATAAAAATATATGTTTTAAACTCTTTACCAAGAATACATCATTCAATAAAACCACATCATTTACTTCATCACATAGTCTAGATACACATAAAAAATTGTGTTTCAGCCTATCGACATATAAAGTGTTCTTGGATTTCAACTTCTCTTTTCCAATCATTACATTACCAAAACCATTAATTTTAAGTGACCCATCATTTCAAAAGTTCAATTAGACTTACTTGAAATTTTCAACATATTTTAAGATATTTAAATCTCCTATCACATGTGAAGAATATCCACTATACATAATCCTTGGAAATTCTCTTTTTCAAGCTTTAAGTGAAACTTCAACCATAAAATATTTTTTTTGACTTTGTCCTTATTATTCTAAAATTTAAAAGTATTAAAATTCATAATCAATTGGGATGGTAGGATAGTGAGACAATATTTATAATTTTGACCTGTATAGTCACATATTTCACAAACTTCTTATAATTTTTAAAATTTATTCTCCACTTTCAATCCTAAATTTTTAGTTTTCTTTTGAACTTTTATTATTTGATAAGGTCAAATACCCATCAAAATATATCTCATAAAACTCATAAGATCATGATAATACTGGGAATTAAACCAATAATTTCTTTAAAAGTTCCCAAATCCTCTATAGTTCTAACAATACACATAAAAGGTATACTTACCTTTATAAATAGCTCATTATACATATGTTTACACCCAAACTTTTTATTTATTTTTAACATCAATCTTGGATCCTTTTTTTAAACCAATTTTTTTCATATACTCTCTAAACATTCCTATTTTATCTAGGATTATTTATATCTTTTTTGAATCACCATTTTTAGCATTTTTTCTTTCAAGTTTATGTCCCTATAATTTCAATATTTCTGTGAATCACTTTATTTTCCCACAAACTTGGATTTCTTCACCCAAGTCCTTAAATATAAATTTCCACCAAAATTTTGAAGATATTTATAACAATTTTATTGTGATATTTTTTGGTTTACTTGAGACTCATAATTCTTTGAAACTTTAACATCCTTTGTACCTTTTATTATAGCTTTCACCAACTTCTTGAAAATAATTATTAAAATTTCACTTGTATAAATCCAACTCTTTCTCAAAATTGATAAAATATAGTGGGATAGTCTCAAGATATTTCAAATTTATCCTAAATTTCTCTTACATATTAAATTTTCTAGTATTCTATTTAGTAATAAACTTTTTCAAGTCATCAATCACTTTAGACAACATTGATTCTTCTTTAACATAAATATACTCTTTTTTTTCTTGAAGATTGAGGGAATTTATTCAAATTTTAGATCTCCTTATCTAACTTATAGATATTTAAAAGACAACCCTTTAGTTATATATTCAATATAAACTCTATTTATGTTATTCCATCACTTCCAACATCATTACTTTCATCACACAATAATTCTTCCCCATTCACTTTAGCAATTTACAGTTTTTCATCAATATCACTGGAATTATAAACTTCCTTATCATCATTTATTCTTTCATCATCATACAACTTAGAAAATAAATTTATCTTCTTGTATTTAGATAAATTCATACCCTTCCATTTTGAATAAAACTTTTATTTATCAAATTTTATTGCTTTATTATTAGAAAATATCCTTACCATCTCCTTCCTATCCTCACCAGCTTATTCTTCATTCTATTGGAAATTTTGATGTTTTTTTCAATGGATACACACATAAAACACTTAAATGGAAATTTTCCCTTAAAATTTTTAGTACCCATTATCAAACTTCTAGAAATAAGAGAAAAAAGCATATAAAAGTTTTTACAATATATTCCTAAAAATATGAACAACCAGTTTCTTCTTTATTACCCTCTTTCTAATTCTTTTCGTTTTTTGAGGCTTTAAAGGAAATTTACTTTTCATACTTATAAATTCTTTTTGAAAACACTTCCCTTCCTCATTTAATAAGAAATAAGTATACTATGAAATTAATATAAAATAATTGTACCCAAATTATTTTATCTAAGTACCTATACCTTTACATCCAATAGATTTGGTAGATTATGAAGTATCTTCTCGATAACCACTATATCCTCAAAATTTTCACCTAATTCTCTAATTATGATCACAATTTAATTTACCCTTTTAAATAATTCAACCAAAATTTCAACTTACATCATTTTTAGTCTTTATAATTTATCCTACACACTCATAGTTTATCTTTATTTGGATTTTTTTATTTCAATTATAGATATTTTCAAGTTTATCCCAAATGACCTTTACTATCTTAATTAATTTTTCCATCATAAATTCATTTTATAAAAGAAATGAAAAATGGTATTGCAAGAATAAAAATTATTATATTGGTTCTTTATATATATTTATATCGTATACACACTTTTAACATGTGGTATAAATCCATCGGTAACAAACTCTAATAAATAAAAACTAATTGACAACAAATAAGACAATATACTATCTTTCTAGATATTATAATTTTCCCCATATAAAGTTGGAATCCCATTATTGTTCATTACATTGTGTTTATACATATTTATAATAGAAATTTAGTGATCAAAAATACAAAAAAAGAGGAACTATATCTCTCTAAAAACTAGATCACAAATTAAGGGAACCTAGATCAGATACCACTTGAAAGGACCTTCAATATTAGTAGGAAATTACTAGGGGTGAATTAGTAATCATAATTCCTTTCATGTGTATTCTTGAAACAACCTTAAACACATATTAAAGTGATATATTTATTGTTATTTCACACAAAAACACATATTCCTAGTAGGACTAATGGATTTTTTACATGTTTCACCTCTCAAAATGAGAAGGTTGTTCCTTGGGATGATCTAGATTTACGTGAGATCAAACTATCCACTAGTATCAAAATATGGATTATAATCCGCACGGTTTATCCTAAAACTCATGTTACCCCAAATTATCCTAGTGGTATAAAATTCTATTAAAACATAGGTATAATGATATAAATGTTTTTAATAATAATATAGGTTTACATAGAATAAGATTACCATCGAGTTATCATTGTGTTGTTCCTACTCCTCCTCCTCCACCTATTTTTTAATATACTTGTACAACGACACCAATATTATTTTTCCTCTTCCTTATTTATCTTTTATAATCAATGTATATCTATATTCAATACATATTTATTGATGTTACATTTTAAAAACACTACAAATATTATCTTAACCATTAGCATAATTTTTTTCCTCTTCAAAATTTGAAATTTAAACAAATAGCTGACTTTCAAATGTATTTAGATTCTTCTTTATTTTCACACTTCTTTATTATTCTTATAAATATTTTCTAGGTCATCCTGACACAAAAATATAATATTTAGCATGCATGACCAATATTTTTTATTTTTTTTTATTTTATTGTGCAACATCTTCCTTTATACCTTGAACACTTTTCTTTCTCTAGCTTGAACCACAAAATTACTTTGGGATATTAAATACATTCATGCACAACTTCCACATCCTATGATATAATTTTACTCATAATAATAAATTCTAGTATTTCTTAGATTTTTCATTCTTCACAAAAATCATAATTTCATAAAGGAGATGACTCTTACAAAGTCAGTTTTTACTATTTCGAAGTAGAAAACGACCTTTACAAAAGCAATACTTACTCTTCCAAAGTCATAAATACCCTTAAAAAGTCAAAAATGACTCTTTTAAACTCTATAAGTGACTCTTATAAAGTCACAAAAACTCTTACAAACTTTAGTGAGTCTTTTACCTTTGTTATATTCTCAATGAGTCTAATAATGAATATTACAAAATTTGAAAATGATCCTTATGAAATCATAAAGTGACTCTTATAAAGTCCTAAAATAATCCTTAATAAGTCAATGATGATCCTTATGAAGTTATGAAATAATCATTATGAAATTGGAATGAATATTATAAAGTCTTTCTTTTTCCATATTTTCAATATATTTATGAAGTTATGAAATCATCATTACAAACTTAGAATGAATCTTATGATGTTCTAAGGACTTAGAAATATTTCAGGCCAAAACTTATTTACTTCAAAACACTTCCAACCATCACAAAACCTTTCTAGAGTTCATAAAATCACCTTTAAATACTCTATAACCATGAATATACTTTAACTTAAATGAAATAAAAAATATTACTTGAGTTTGAATATTATTTATGCATCAACAATAAAATAAAATAAAATAAATATATTTACTTATTCTTTCCCTAAAAATTATTCTATAGATAAACACAAGAATGCTCAAGGATTCTTATTCATTTCCAAATATTAGAAAATACTTTCTGGGTCTCAAAAATCTATATAATGTCTCAAAATTTCCTAAAAAATCTATTTGGATCAATACATTCAATCTTGTTTCTAATAAAAGTAGACTTTAGACTTCCCTAGGTCTGTAACCTAATAATACTAGGGAGTAATGTTGTAAAATCAGTACGAAAGGTAAAATAATAAAAATTACCAAAAAGAATCCAAGGCACATTATAGTAGTCACCCAGAGTGATCAAATGATATAATGGGTTGAAATATAGTTCCCAGTATAAGTTAATCAATGAACATGTTGCAATGATATATGCATAGGGATACCTCAGTGTTTGGAAATAACCATAATTACAATACCTGTGTCTTAGTAAGACCACTCGCACTCAACCAATTTTTCCTATGAGTGGATATTGACACTATGTTACCTCAAAGTAGATCTATTCCCATTTAAATATTTGAACATGAAATAGTGATGTGTATTATTAAATATTATCAATATCTATTTGGAAGTTCTAAATAAAGTTCATCCCATTATAATCCTATTGGGAGAGTTTGAAAAAGTAATTAACACATTGATAAAATGTCTCTTATATTAAGCCTATGATTGATAGTTCATGGACTCCCTTGAAGATCCCATTTATTCAATCCATAATATTATTTTTGATATGACCATATCTATGCCACCATAATATGTTGATGACAATCTCTCCTTCAAAATCTGCTTCATGTAATCATATATGTATAGATTATCCCTTAGAATTCCTTTAAACTATTAATAAAATTTTCCATGTTGCGAATCCTACACTGAAACAAGTTTACATGAATATATTTAAAATGATAGTGAAAATTATTCAAATAAATATAAGTTTAAGGAAACATTACCAACTTTATGACAACCTTCTTCATTGATTTATCTTTAAAATTATTATAGGAAGTGCTAGTAACATGTATTATGTTATATAAATGATAAGAATTAGGTTTTATCCATGAAATTCCATCACTATTAATTATCACTATAAACACTTGATGATATTTAGATATATGCACAATCTTTTTCTTTGTATAACATGGGTACATATACAAGCCAAGAACCAACTCCATGATTCAAAGTTCTCATTTTAAAAAGTAGTGAATAAAAGTGGTTCAGGATCACAATTACCATCCTATGAGGAAACAATGAGCAGTAAACCTATATAATATGCATAAATAAATGATCCATCCACTATAATAAACTATTTTTAATAAGGAAATACAGTGATACATGGCCTAAATTCGCTTAAAATCCTATGAAACTTCCCCTTCATTCGATCAACCATATTATCTTGGGATACATACTCAACAGTGTCAAGATGATAAATAAACTAATTTTTGATATAAATTAACCCCATTAGCCATGAAAAAACCTTATATGGTTCATCTCAACCACCATAAACTTTTGCAATTAACTTTGAGTTTTCATTCCAAGCTTTGCTATAGGATATCCTATATTTGAAAAACTATCACGTTCATTCCTAGATGAGGGATATAGAAACATCTTGAAACATTCATATCATCTCAAAAATAATAGTCAATATAAATTATTCTTCTACTGTAGAATGATCCTGTCACTAGACTAGGTGCACACAAGTATGTGGATCTTCCAACTTAAATATCTTTCAACATGAAAAAAGTATCATATATTTCCTATATGTGAAATTTACATTCTAGACCATATTTATTACATTGAATGATGCATTTTATCTTTTTTGAATCTATTTTCCTAGTTTTGTTTCACCATAACTCAAGTGGTGGTGGTGGGGGGGGGGGGGTAATTGAGTTCTTTAAATTTCTTTCTAAACAAAAAAAATCCCTTTTTAAATATGTTTAAATTTTTTCCTTTATCTTTTGAATCAAATATGTAGTGGAAATTAAATAAAATGAATAAAAAGACATAATGTATTTTTATAGTGGTTTAGGGAAGCAAGAACTACCCCTAATCCACTTCACCAATAATTAATGTAATATTGGTGATTTCTATTCTAATCCTTTTCCTAAGGTCTGCATAGTTGAATGAAAGCAGACACTATTTGGTACAAAGTTTCCAAG
The DNA here is from genome assembly GCA_963277665.1 of Viscum album. Lineage (NCBI taxonomy): Eukaryota > Viridiplantae > Streptophyta > Magnoliopsida > Santalales > Viscaceae > Viscum > Viscum album. The sequence continues at coordinate 1,752,020,958 of OY728141.1, forward strand.
AGATTTTTCTAGGATCTCCCTTTAAAATACCTATAAGACCCTACACTATTTAATAATACTTCATATTTTGATAAAAATGATACAAGAAAACAAAAGAAATATTTATTTGAACTTAAATAAACTCACCCCTGATTTAATAAAATAAAATATTTTATTTGGAAAAGGTTTAGTAAATATATGAGCCTAGTGATTCTCACTATTAAGGAATTCTTGATAAATATCACCTTTTGAGTGTTATTTCTCAATAAATTATTCCTTAAATCAATATACTTAGTTCTTGAATGGATTATTTGATTCATTGAAACTTTTATAGCACCAATTCTATAACATTTGATTGAAACATGGTAAAAAATTAAATCCAAAATCCATTAATGTGTGATTCGTTCACAAAACCTGTCTATAAAATGTACTAGCTGCTATATATTCAACTTTAATAGATGATAATGAAATAAAATATTGTTTTTACTTGATCAAGAAACTAGATATTTTTATAAGAAGTGGTAGGTTCTTGAGTCACTCTTTGTACCTAGTATACACCCTGCAAAGTCAGTATCAAAATATTGTATTAAATCAAATCCATAGGTTTTAAGAAAAAGTAAAGAAAAATAAATTAAACCTTTAAAATATCTCAATATTACTTATGTATATTTTATATGATATTATTTAATATTTTCTTGAAATATATAATATAAACATATAATATATATGATGTTTGGTCTATTAGTAGTAAGATATAATAAACTCTTGATTATTAATACAAACAACTTGTTATCCACTGATTTCATAACTTCATCCATGTAAAGTTTTATATTAACACATAGGATTTTCATAAATCATATTTTTTTCAAGTATAAACTTATTAATTAAGTCATGTATGTGTTTAATTTAATTTAAAACATTCAAAAAAAAAAATCCTTTTTCTAGATTTTAAAACCAAGAAAGAAATTCAAATCTCCCAAAAGGGTCATATAAAATTCTTTTTGTATGAGTTTTGAAATTTCATTATGCATTTTATGGTTTGTTAAACCAAAAATAAAACCATAAACATAAAATTGAACAAGTAAAATATTGTAAGATGATGTTTTCTTAAATAGTTTAGGGTCTTCTAGGCTTATAGAAAAACTATTTCATAATATAAGAGAAATTAACCATTAATACCAAGTTATAGGTTCTTGTTTAAGACTATGAAATTATATATACAATGATTTTTTCAATAAAAAATCAAAATAAAAATAAATGGAAAAATAATAAAATTAACATTTAGATCAGAGTCTATATTTTTAGGTGGGTCCGACATAGGTTGGGTTTTAGGATTTGTAGGGTCTGGATTAAGGTTACTTAGGTTAAGTAATGTTAGGATATCTTCGAGGATCATGTACACTGAGAGTGGGGTAGGTTATTAGTTTCATTTTATTTTAAAACTCCCTTTTAACCTATCATACTTGTTTAACACACCTATCCAAAATTTCTCACTGATGCAATGAATATTCATATTCCAAAAGTTTGGTAATGTGGTTTTCCACCTTTACCAGATGACGAAATCCCTAGTGTGTCATGATTATGATCCCATGCACAAAAATATCCTATTATTATTAATAAGAACTCAGGAAAGGGTATGAAATTAAACCCATAAAAATGTGAGCACCAACCAGTTACAATATACCCATCAACTAAAAACAACTTGCTTTATGAAGAAAACCACCTAGTCAAGTTCATGCCTCCACAGAGACAAAAAATGATGAATTTCTTCCTTAGTTGCAATCCTTTGAATAATCTCAATGCCTCCTTCTTACTTAAATAGTAATGAACAACATAGATTATTTCCTCATTGATCTCCTCATTCCTCAATACTAATGATCTTCTATGTAAAAAGATATCAAGTTCCTATTTCTATTCACTCTATTTGATACAAAAATGTATCAGTTCTTCTAAATAACTCACTGAATCTTTCTCATTACTTGATATTTATTATCCACATAATTTTGAAAATTATTTTGATAAATAATATGGAAATATTATAAAACTCATGTGTTGGAAAAACCTTTTTCAAAACTTATTTTAATCAAGTCAAGGTCCTCCTTTTAATTCTCATTAAGACCCATACTTTTTTCCTTCATGTGATATTTGAATTATCATGATCATCCTCATCTTAAAAAATCCGTATTTCTAAAACAAAAAAAATTCTATCCCCATGTACATGGACTCATGTAATGTTGATTTGTCTCCTCTTCTTGTGGTTTAGAATTCAACTCAGCCTCTGAACATCCTCCTTGACTATTCCTAATTTTATCTTAGCATGAATCATGATTCATGTGTTACAATAATGTTTGATCCATGAAGAATATAACACTAGTATCGTCTAATTTCATTAATGTTTCTCCAAAATATATGAATTATGAAATTTTAAAAATCTTCATAAGGAAAAAAAATTAACCATAAAATCCTAAACAAAGGCTTACACAAATGATGTATACAAATACGATGGATACACTGTACCCAGATAATGTTTACATAGATCAGATAATTCTTACATAGGGATAAAATGATGATTATGTAGACTTAAAACTGATTATTACACAACTTAAATTATTCTTATGCAGATGATGTCTAGGACTTATCCATTTCCTAGAAATATCCAAAGGATCTTAACCGCTTTCTATTATATCTATATTATCAAGCACGATTTCTAATTCCAAGTCCACCACAAGAAACAAACTTCTAATTTTCACCAAATTTTTTAGACAAAAATTACACACCATCAACGATGGTCTTGGACTTTTAGATTCATAACATCAATAACCATAGTTAGTATTGATAACAAATACAACATAATCACCAAGAGGGTTGAACAATCTATCCCTTTTAAGTTGTTAGCAATACTACCCATTTCTCTCCACTTTATTGATAATAAAAAAAATAGAAAATAAGGATCTACTCAATCTTCCTCAAAGTTGATTCATGAAATAATCAATTCCAAGTCAACTTGACCTATCTTGGTGTAGAAAAAAGAGTTATTAAAATTGACTACAATGTTGTCCTTAAATCATATCAACTCAAGGATTATAAAAAATACACCCTTAGACAAGATAAAAAAAATTTCATTTTGGGGAAAATAATTTTATATAATACTCAACACACATATTAAAAAAATCTCACAAGTAAAAATAAAAATAAACCCCCTAAAAAATACATCTCCTAAAAAAATTTATCATGAAATAATAGAGGACATTCAAGTAGTTTCATACCTAAATGAGAGAGAAACTACTGTACTACTAGATGCAACCTCAACATCTCAAATAATTGAATTGTGAGAGGTTTTTTTAATAAAATCAAATAACTATTCCTTTGAAAGAATAAAATATAGTTTCAAGATACATTAATATTCCTTCTCTTTAAGAAAGTGATATTTTATATCAATGTGTTTTGACGTATAATGAAGAAAAATATTTTTAGGTAGATTAATTTCACTTTTATTGTAATGATTTATAATCATAGGATATTCATCTTTAACATTAAAGTCTTTTAGTTGTGTTCTCATCCACATTATCTATGTAGCTTCCTATTATGTAGCCACATACCTAGCTTCGATTGAACTCAAAGTTACTGATGTTTGATTATTTCAATTCTATAAAACAGTACTTTTACAGATGAGAAACACTCCAATAGATGTGGATTTTATATCATCAACAGCTCCAACCTAGTCTTCCTTAGTATACCATTTCAGATCAAGTTATTTTTTTCATACATTAATCCGTAATTGAATGTTTTTTAAATGTATCTTATTATTCTATTTACAACCAATATATATGAGTCTTTAATATTGGATTAAAACCTTTCATAAATAGTAAAACATATACAATTTTTTGTTGGAGTGAGTATATCAAGAAGGTGTTGAATTGAGTACCCAATAAAACTTTCTATAAAAAATGGACTATTTTGAAATCCCCCAAATGTTTAAATACAACCCAGTTTATCAAAATATGTAGTGTGATGTATATATATCAATATTTCTAAATATTTATCTAAATATATATTAGGTCTTGAATTAATAATATACAATATTATTGGATCCATTGAAATCAATTTACTTGATCAAAATACTATATAAAAAAAATTTAACATAAAATATCAAATTATATATTTTGTTTATAGTTAAAAAAAGTTTTAGTTTTAAAGTAAAAATAAAGTGAAAAATTAAAGTACATAGAGGAAATAATGAATACAAGAGGTTCAGTCTCAAGTTGAGACTTAGTCCTCTCCACTTGGTTATCACTCACCACCAAGAATATTATATAAAATAAAAAGAATGATCCACAAACTCGATCAAGTTTTACAATAGTTTACAAATATCTAGGTCACACATGATATATTCTATAGTTATACATGAGAGTAAATATAAACAGGACACATAAGGACCTCTACCAATCTTATCCATGAGTGAAAAAAATATGAAAAGAGTTTGAGAAGATATTGAGTATCTTCCAGTTTAGAACATGAGACAACATGTGTGTGATAAAACAGAGTATGCACACACACTACTCAAAATATAGTAAAGAAAAATAGAATAGAGAATTCTAAAAGTGGAGAGTTTAAAAATGAACAGTCTATTACAATGCAGCTTGTGACTCTTGATTTGATTCTGTAGTGAATCTTGAATCAGGTTATCTTGAAAACTTTAGGAAAATAGAGTTTCATAGACTCTTGTTTTTTAACTAGAGGAAAGAAGAAAATGTTAATATGTAGTTCATCTTCCATTATAATGTTGATATTAGGTTATGTATTTTTGTTTGTAATTAGATACAACTTTGTGTATGTTCAAAAAGTTTGAGCTATCAACTTTATATCGGTCCACTTCATCTACTGTTAAATTTTTTACCGCACAAGGTAGTATACTAAACTTTTATCAACAACAACAAGGGGAATATCCAGATCATCTTCTTCCTCATACTGCACATTTTGAAACTATCTTTATTTCTTTCTATCGATCATTTAGGATAAAATCATTAAAATAATAAATGGAATTAAATTTTATAAATATAGATGTTAGAATAAGGTAATTCAAAAAGATAAGTTAAGAAAATAATGGCGGTGTCTTATACTGGTGGTGATTCATGGTCTGATGGTGTCTCACTCTGGCGATATGTTTTTTTGGAGGTATGATACTGGCAGTGTCTTAGACTTATCCAAAATTTTTACTATGTTGGTAGTGTCTCAACTAACGGTGTCTGTTCTGGCGGTGTGTGGTCTGACAGTGTCTTAGACTTAGCAGAAATTATGTGTTGGTGGTATGACATTAGTGGTGTGATATTCTGGAGGCATCTCATAATTAGCCAAATTTTACTTCTAGTGGCATGACATCCTGATTGTGTGTCGACTGACGGTGTCTCAGACTTTGTCAAATTTTCAGATCAGCAGTACAAAATTCTGGTGGTGTGATATCCTGGCAATATCTTAGAATTAGCGAGATTTTTATGCTGGTGGAGATTCATAAACAATGGTGACTTGAGTTGGTGGTACCAATATCAACGGTGTCTCAAACTTAGATAAATTTTTTCACCTAGCTCAAAATACATATTACTTACAAAGAAACATGAGATTCATTAATATCATTAGAATCATGATTTTGTGATCATTACAAATAGGAGGTCAACAATATTCCCCTTTTTGATGATAAAAAATCATGGAATCAAAAGAATTGAAAATTTTTAAACATGATATACAAGGTAGTATAAATAATAACATAACATTCTCAGTAAGTGCAGATGGTATCAAAGTAAAATAAGAAAAGAGTAAGTATTAAAGTTAAGTATCATGAATAGAAATATTAAAAATAGATTGTATCAAAGATAACACAGAAGAATCACTGAAATGGATTATAAATTCTATAAGGTTTTTCAATATGACATAATAATTATCCCCCCTTTTGGATTATAAAAAAGGAAAAGATTATAACAGGAAAGATAATAAAGGTACTAAAAGTAAACAAACATAATAATAGTTAAGAAATAAATTGAACATAATAAACGAAAATTTATTACAATCCAAGTCCCATAAAATACATATAGTATAAGACAACAAAATAAAAGGTTTAAGGTATGGAAGAGGGGTCCATTGGTTCTTTTCCTTTAGCCTTATCTTTCTCTTGCTCCGAATCTGAGGCATCAGGATTAGATCAAGGTAATACAGTGAGAAAACCACATGAAAGTCCAGATAGAGTTCAAGGATGATCTTAAAAAATAACAACCGGCCAGAGGTGTCTTAAATATTGAGTAGGATACATTGGAAAATGATGGAATTGGGAAATAAAAGGAGCTAAAGGATCTCAAGAAACTCTTTGTCTAAGAGATAATTGATGAGTAATTTAAACTGCTTCTTGGGAAAAAACTCCTTGGCCATGAACATGAAGAAACGACTTCATGAGATTTATAAAATCCTTTATGATTTGGACACCTGTTTCCATCACACTAAAGAAATTTTCCTTCTCTTACCAAAAATGGTTCAACACTACAGTCATCTCCTTGATCTATCTTACTTTTTCTTTGAAATTTTGATTCACAGGAGGCATATTCAAATTTTAAACCAAGAATTTGAAATTTTCATTCATTGTATGCTTGGTATAATGCCGAGAGAGATATAAATTGATGGAATTAGTTATAGTTTCCCTATCAACTTTAATTTCATGGGAATATATAGTAATCAACTTGAGAACATGATCTGAATTATATTGAATTATACTCAAGTTATCTCATGGATGATCAATGATACTTCTTAAAGCACCGACTGAAGCAGCTCGCAGCTCATAGAACATCTTTGAAAAATGTTCTTAACTGATCAATATCAATGGTTGGGGTAGAAGGAATAAATTTAACTGAATATGTATCCTATATAACTTTAAGGATTACATTCATAGAATATTTAAAACCAGTTCTCATTTCTTCAATCAAAGATGTAAGGGATTCAAGTTCTCCACTTATCCGCTTATTCTCAATATCTATATCTTAAATGTGATGCATTATATTTGGTTTGATATGTTGAATAACTAACTCAAAAATGTATGTTTCATATTTCTCATAAATGAAATTCTATTGAGGAGGTTGATTATTTAACTTCAAAGAAAAACCAAAAATTAACTTCTTACCCAAATCATCCAAATCACCTTTAGTGACTACATCAACAAGAACAGAAAAAGGATATGGAGTAGGTTCAGGTTCCAGATTTCTAACAGAAGTAAAATATTCTAATAAACCATCAAAATCTACTTCATCTATCAAGTATCACTTAATATCTCCTTCAATTCAAACCTCAATTCCACCATTATTTGGTAGTATCCTTTCAATACTAGAGTAATTTCCCCATTATTCCTCTACAGGATCAACCCATCAATCAAGAAGGGAAATAGAGATAGATGCAGTGGCATGAGGTACCACACTAGTAGGAATAACTGACACTTCAAGATTTTTCAAACCATATGAATTCTGTGAATCCAATGTGTGTTCAACACTGGAAGGATTATCTTCAATATGTTTACCACCAGAAGGTGCCACTAACTACTGAGCATCATCCTTTTGTCCATGAAACGTAGATTCTAATTCTATATGGATATCAACAGTAGGCTTATTAGTACCGAATAAATCAATATTAACATGACTTACTTTCTCATAATAAGGCATCTCCATTTTCTCTTTCCCAACCACATGTTTCTGTATGACTACAATAACTCTCATCTTCTCAGCCATAGAAGAATCAGAAACTTCTTGACTAGTGGAAATAGAGCTGGCCTTAACTTCATCAATAACTGGAGATTCATGAAATATTTCAACATTTGAGGATTTCTCCCCACAAAAAGTGTATCCTGAAGATCTGGAGGCATCTCCAATTCCTTTTAATTTTGCTATTATCACCATTAGGGTTAGAATCATCATCATCGACTTCATCATATGCATCCCTTTTATCTTTATTATCATTTTAACCATTCTCATTATCATATTATTCTTCCTCATTATCATCATCACTATATGATTTAGAGGATTTAAAACCTTTATACTGCTCCTCTCCAGAGACCTCAATCTCTTATTCACCACTTTTGTTAGATTTTATCTTTTTGGAAACCTCTTAGGTGGAATAGGAGCTCCAAAAGTAATGGGATAATATTTAGGAGACAAGTTAGGATTTCTCCCTATATAAACATATGATTCATTTTCTTCTTCCTCAAAAACAACTTCTTTCTTATCCTCATCAAAGTATTCAATTACTTCATTAGGCTCTAACCCTAGATCAACTTTATCCCTTGTCCTGGTTGGATGACCAATCAGATTATACTCAGCATATAACTTCTCACTATCACCAACCCACTATCTTTTATAGGGGTTACATTTAATATTAATCTTTGAACAAGTTTCACTTGTAATACATAAACCACCATAGTCTATACCAGACTCTTCATCCTTAGCTACTAGGCCCCTGTCCTTCAACATGGAAGAAATCATCTTCAGGTAGATCAAATAATTATATCTTGAGGATGGAATGGTCATATGACACATATGAACCATGAGATATATACATATATTGATCTTTTGAACTTATGTCATAAGATATAGAATATATACATTTTGGTATCTTTGATTTGTGAAATTACCCTCTCTTGGGAATAACATGTGCTGCATAAACTTAAAGAGCATCCTACATTCCCCATCTAGCTTTGAGGAAACATGCCTTATGGATGTGCCATATCTTGTCAACACAACAAGAGTATCCACATATATAAAAAAATCACTAGCTTTTGGAATGTTTCCTTGGTATTCATCATAAATTCCATCACGAGGAACACCTAAACATTTATCCCATTTCTTTGAAAAAAACAAAAAATGTGTCCTTTCATACTACTTCTTACCCAATCAGTACCATCTTGATCAAACACAAACTCTATATACTGATAAAACTCATAGAAAAAATTAGGGTAGAAAGGTATTTTGTTTGAAGAAAAACAATCTAACCATACCTGATTCTAGATTACTTTGAGTACTAAATAATTACTAGAAAATATCCACATTGATTCAAATTCCTTTTCCGGTACAAAAATTATGTTGGAAAGCTCAGGATTAACTGGAGAAAATGGAGAAATTGGAGTAGGTGCACTCAAATATTTCTTCTAATTCATAGAAGATCTATACTTGGAAGGTGAAAACTTGTAAGGTCACTTTATTCTTGGAATTCAGATTGGTTCAAAAAATTTGGTTGAGGGTATTAGAAGGTTTGATGTGTGAGAGGAAAATGGTTTTACTAAGCTCGAGAGAGAAAGATATGAGAGTATCGTGCTGGGTTCAAGGTATATTAGGGATATTTATTATGAAATATTGATATAATTTTGGATTTTAGGTATTATAAAATCAAAATAATACTTTAAATTGAATTCAAAATCGAGAAAAAACACACATCGGGTTACAGAAAATAACATAAACCGAAAAATAAACCGGTAGTTCAAAAAATTGGGAAATAGAAAAATTCTCAAAGGCATAAAACCAATGGCATGGAAAGTTTATGATATTAAATTCCAATGACATGACAAGCCAATGACATTACAATCCAGTGACATGACAATCCAATGACATGATAATCCAATGGGATGAAAATCCAATGACATGAAAAGATAACAAAATGAAAATACAACGACCTAACAAGCCAACAATGTGTCACCACAATGATACATCACATAAAAAAGAGAACTTAACCAAAATTTATCATTTCTAACTCCTATTTGATATAGTTAATTCTCTCATAATTCAAATGATTAGTAAATATTTCATCTAACTAATGTTATGTTCCAATAAACTCAAGAGTGGTATCCCCTTTTTGAAAATGATCCCTCAAAAACTGATGTCTTATATAAGTGTGATTTGTTCTAGAATGTGAAACAAGATTTTTAAAATTGTTAATAGAACTTGTGTTGTCATATTTTATAGGTAATTTTAGAAATTGATATCCATAGTATGGTAGAGTGTGTTTCATCCATAAAATTTGTGCACAGAAACTATCTGTAGCTATGCACTGAACTTCAGTAGTAGACAATTAAACTGAATTTTTAATTTTACTACACCATGAAACTATAGAGTTTCATAAAAAGTGACATGTCCCAGAGGTGATTTTTATATCTAACTTTCATACACCAAAATCAGCATCAAAATAACTTATTAAATCAAATGTTTGTCCTCTAGGGTAAAAAAATATTAAGTTGGTTGTATACTTGAGATATTTGAAAATTATTTTGATAGAAACTAAATGTGATTCCTTTTAGTTTTCTTGAAAATGAGCACACACACACACTAAACATTATATCTGGTCAGCTAAAAGTCATGTAGAGAAGACTACAAATCATAACTTTGTAACTGGTTTCCCAGCTTCATCAAGATCCAATTTACTTATGGTACTCATAGGAGTATTAGTTCTTTTAGTGCTGTCCAAGTTAAAAATTTTAGAAGATATTTTTCATAATTACTTTGATTTAAAATAATTTATTATTTTTTTGAAAAATTCAAAATCTAAAAAAGAATTTGAGTTCACCCATTAAACTCATTTCAAACTCATTTTTCATCATTTTAGAAAAATCAGTATAGAAATATTTTCTTTAAGATCTAAAATAATATCATCAACATATATTTGTACTACTAATACATCTTTTGAAATTCACTTTATGAAAATAGTAGGATCATCTATTCCTTTCGAAAATACCTTTTAAATTATAAAATTGTTGATCCTGTCATACCAAAATCTAGGAGCTTGTTTTAAACTATATAAAGATTTAGTTAATTTAAAAACTTGATTTGTAAAATGATGATTTTGATAACCAGAGGGCTGTTCAACAAAAACACCATCAAATATAAAACCATTTAAGAATGAACTCTTAACATTTAGTTGATAAATCTTGAAATATAGGTGTGATGTATAAGAAAGCAGGATTCTTATGGATTCTTGTCTATCCATTGTTGCAAAGTTTTCCTCATAATCTATCCCTTCTTCTTAACTATAACCTTGTGAATTATGTCTACCCTTGTTTCTAACTATAGTTCCTAAACACCCATTTAGTTCCAATATTCATGGTTTCCTTAGGTCTATATTCAATTTAACACACTTTTTTTCTTTCAAACTAATTTAATTATACTTTCATAACTATTAACCAGAATTCATCATTAATGGATTTATTGATGTTTTTAGGTTCAAGTAGGGGTAAGAAAGATTAATGTTCAACCTAATTTCTTAGAGAAGCTCTAGTTTTTGTTCCTATATTTAGATAACCTAAAAAAACATGTAAAGGATGGTACTTAATGGTTCTAATAGCTCTAGATAAAGAGGGACTAGTCACTTCTAGATTTTCAGGTTCAGGTTCTGGAAGTTCTAAAAATTAATCCGAATTGGATGATTTTTTTGTTTGTTTTACAATAGAGTATAAAGGTTTAAAATTTAAATTCAGAGAAGAAAAATCATCCTCAAGGTTTTATAAGGAGGTATTAGTCTTTTGTATAATAGTTTCATTGAATTTTATGTGGACTGATTCTTCCAATATTTTGGTATTCTTATTGAAAACTCTATAGGCTTTGATAGAGATTGAATAACGAAGGAAACTTTATTCATCACTCTCAGAGGAAATTTTTTCAAGATTATCCTTAGTATTAAGAATGAATATCTTACAACAAAAAACTATAAAGTAATTAATCTTAGGTTTCCTATTGTTCCATAGCTCATAAGGGGTCTTCTTAAGGATAAGACTGATCAAAATTATATTGATGGTATAACAGGATGTATTGAAAGCTTATACCAAAAAATAGATAGGTAGGTCATACTCATTCAACATATTATAAGATATATATTATAAGGTTCTATTTCTCCATTAAAAACACCATTACGATGGGGGTGTCCTAGGAGTAGAGAAGTTATGAATATAGCCATTTGTTTAGTAAAATTATTCAAAATATTGATTTTCAAACTCACAACCATGATCACTTCTTAAGGTTTTAATTATAAGACCACTAAGATTTTCTAAAGACTTAGCATACTTGGTAAATTAAGAGTAGGATTCACTTTTGTGAGCAAGAAAGAATACCCAAGTATATGTAGAATAGTCATCTACTTGAACATGAACATAGTGCTTCCCATTAAAACTTGAAACTCTAGAAGGTCTAAATAAATCCATGTGAACCAACTCAAGGGGTTGAGAAATTGAAACTTATTTATTTAATTTAAAACAAAATTTATACTATTTATTTTTTTGATAGGGGTGACAGACTTTATCAGTTTTGAACTCAAGCTTAGGTAGATCCCAAACTAACCCTTTTCTAGTTAGCTTTCTAAGTGAGTGAATGTTGAAATGTAATAGTCTCCTATTCCAAAGGCACAAATCTTTATGAAAGGAACTTAAGCATGAAAATTTTGATATATAAAAGAATTTAAATCTAGAACATAAACGTTTTCATTTTGAAAAACAGTAAAAATTAAAACATTTTTAGAATAAAAAACATTTCCATCAGCATTATCAAACTTAATATAAAAACTATCATCACATAAGTAAGAAATTATTAGAATATTATATTTTAAACCATCAACATATAAAACTTTATAATTTAAAACCTAATTTTTTTTAACCAATCTAGCTTAGTCTGATGATTTTTCCTTTTATATTATCACTAAATGTGATATGGACACCATCAACCTTTATAAGGCTCTCGAAACATGAATAATATCCTATCATATATCTTGAAAAACCACTGTAAATGTACCATAGAATTATACTGGAGGTCTTCAGGCATCTTTCCTATAAAATAAATTTTAAAAGAGAAATTATTTTGACACCAAAGTCTATTTGGGTCTAGAAATGTTAGAAATTAGAGATTTGGGAACCCATAATTTCATCATGGGTTTCTTATAAACAGATTAAAAACTTTTTGAAATAAAAACTCTATTAGGTCCTTTTGAAAAATTATTGGTAGAAGAAATTTTAGGTTTTGATTAATAAACAAAAGTATTTTTAAATATTCTTCTCTGTCCAAGCTCATATCCTATTCCAGTAACATATTTTGGTGCAACTTGTTTTCAAAAAATTTGTGTGAGTTTCTCTCTACCATTTTTAAATTTTTATTGATCTTTCTTTATTTGATAATTTTAAAGTTTAAGTTCAATGTTTTATTTGACCAGTTGATAATTTTTATCTTTTTCTATTAACACTTAAGATTTTATATTTACATTTAGATAATTTTTCCTTTTAATAATTTTATGCTTATCCTTTAATTCATTAAAGGTTTCCTCTAGCATACTTCAACATCCAAATAATTCTTAATTTGATATATTATCATTATCATGTTATTATGAATCATAATTATCAAAATTATGCATAGGAAGAATACTAGAAATAGTATGTAAATCAAGAAACTCACTGACTTTAGTCATGAAACGTATATTTTTTCTGTATGGCTTCTCTTCAGGTGATGCATTAGAGTCACTATTGTTATCTTCTAAAGCACTCCATGTTACCTTAATGGAATTTTTGTATCTCCTATCCTTATCCTGATATTTATTTTTTGTACTTAAGCTTAGAACAATCATATTCTAGGTGTCTTTTTCTCTTACATTCATAGAAAACAACTTCTTTGGGATCAACATACTTCTTTTAATCTTTATTCCAATATCCTCTATTGTAATGATTTCATTTATAATTTTTTTTATGAAGAAATTTTTCTTTCGGTAAAATTTATTGAATCTTCTATCTAGGTGATCAATCTCATCATTACTATCTGGAGGTAATTTATTATCACTTGAATGGGAATCTTTTACTTTCTATTTTTCCTTTTTGTGTGTGGAGGTAGTAGTCTTAAAGGATACCGATTTTATTTTAATCTCCTCACCTTTTTCATAGTTTAGCTTTAATTAATATTCATACACCATAAGTTTACCAATCATCTTTTTGAATGGAAACTTACTTATGTCACATGATTCTCTGATTGAAACTGACATGCCTCTCCATCTTTCTGGTACGTATCTTAGTAATCGCATAATCTGGTCCTTTTTCTGATACAAGTTTTCCAAGTGAACTCAATGCATTGAAAATCTCATTGAACCTAATATAAATATCATAAATGGGTTCATCAGGCTTCATCTCAAAATTATCATACATAATAGTATGAGTATTAAGCCTCATCTCTTTAACACATGAAGTTCCCTCATGGAAAACAAACAAAGTGTCCCAAATTTCATAAGCATTTTTTCATGAAAAAATACTGTTAAACTCTTCATCACATAGTGCACAGTATAAGGAATTCATAGCTTTATAATTATTATTGTTTTAAAGATTAATAGCACCATCCCAAGTGCTTCTATTAGTGTCAAGAATAATATATTGATCTTCAATAATATACCAAATGTCAAAAACCATGCTCTCTATGTAACGACCCGAAATTTTGAATAAATCTTATTTCCGATTTTTTGTGTGTTATTTTATTTTATACTCAACAAAACTGTTTCATTTGATAACATGAGTATAATTAAAATGAGACCGTTGGGTTTCGACTGTTATATGACCGTTGGTCAATATGACCACTGGAAACTAAACGTTTCGATTTTTGTCTCTAAATACAAGTGATCTAGGTTAATTAATATAGAAAGAAGATTTGATGGCCTCATCCAGTAGTCTCGGTCCAATTGAAGCCCATCTAACGGAACTTGGGAAGGAGGTAGCACCACTGGGCTTTGCCTTGGACCAAACCCAAGCCGAACTTCATCGTGTGAAGCTAGAACGGAATCGTCTTCGCGAGAAGTTCAAACTGATAGCAATTACTACTCGTGCACTGTTGGCTGAGCCGCCCTCAGATTCTCTCACCTTAGCACACCTTACACTTAGGTCCTATTCTAGGGTTATAAGGGGCTATGTAAGGAGACCGTAACTGCCTTTTTAAATCCCTTGATTTAAATAAAAATTGTGATTTCTTCTTATGATGAAGTTTTTGAATTTTCAAATGTCCGGATAAATATATTATTTATATTTTGGATGAATTTTAGAAAAAGGATATTTTAAAAATGTTTATGTAAACCTTAAATAATTAAAAATGTGTAATTATTTTCAAAAAATGGTCTTCTATAATTATGTTCAGTACGAAATTTAGAGTCTAATAAGATCAACTTAATTTTTGATGAATAGTAAATTATGAATAGTGATTTTATGCTTAGGATTAGTAATGTGACCAAATGGATTAGAAATCTCACTTAAAGAAAGTATTAATATAATCTAGGCACCTTGATTAAGTAATGTGATTACATAAAATAGGTAAATAACTGTTTCAGAAATTATTAGTCAAGTATTAGTTTTTTCGGGTGAATAGTGTTTTTTAATTAAAAATTAAATTAAAAATATTTAGAAAATTATTATTTTAAAATGGACTTTATTTTTGAATTCAGAACATCGATATTATACTAAGGTAATTTTTGGGGATTTTTATGAAAAAATGAATTTTTGGTGAATAGTGTTTTTATATATAAATTAAATTAAAAACATTTAGAAAATTATTTTTATAAAATGGAGTTCATTTTTGAAATCAGAGCATTGATATTTGGTTAAGGTGAAATTTTGGGATTTTTCTGAGAAAGTTGAATTTTCGATGAATAATGAAAATACAGTTTTTAAGTTACGGGTGTTTAATGACATCGTTAAATGATGTATTAAGTATGTAATCAATATGGTTGACTTATGAATATTAAGATAAGGTATGAGGTGTCCCAAGTGGCCAATACCATGGGCAAGCCCATGGTTTTGCCAAAACCACCAATGAGGTGTCCCTTGGCCATTAATGCCTTGTCCCCTCACTTTCCCTATAAATACAAATCCATACTATCATCCATTCGACTCCAAAATCATCCTCAATGAAGTTCTGCTCTCCTTACCTCCCAAGAAGTCCTACAAAGTTTCCCACAAGCCCTAAAGGTCCCAACATTTGAGTTTTAAGAGTTACGTTTAAGGTAAGGGATCATACCTCTCTCTTTCTTTTCAAGTAATCTCTTTTATGTCATTTCTTTTATGCTCCATGCTTTTATGTTGGAGGATGTTATTTTATATTACTCTTACTGCCCTTTTCATGTTCATATGATGAGATACCCACTCTTTCTCTCATCAATTCATTTTAAGAAAGTTTAAGTGGTGTCGTTAGGCTGCTGAATTTTTAAGGGATTCGTTCACCTTTCTCATTTTTCAAAGTTCTACTTTCATGTCAATTCTTTCAAGTTCTTTTTTATTATGTTGGGGTTTGATATCTATATTTATCATAATGATCTTTTGTGTTCATATTTCATTTTTGTTGAAGTTTAAGTGATGCTGTTAGGCTGCCGAATTTTTAAGGGATTCGTTCACCTTTCTCATTTTTCAAAGTTCTACTTTCATGTCAAGTCTTTAAAGTTCCTTTTTATTATGTTGGGGTATGATCTCTATATCTATCATACTGATATTTTATGTTCATATGATGAGAGACCCTATTTCATCTCGTCAATTCATATTTGTTGAAGTTTGGATGACGCCGTTAGGCTGCCGAATTTTTAAGGGATTCGTTCACCTTTCTCATTTTTCAAAGTTCTACTTTCATGTCAAGTATTTCAAGTTCCTTTTTATTATGTTGGGGTATGATATCTATATCTATAATAATTATATTTTATGTTCATATGATGAGAGACCCTATTTTATCTCGTCAATTCATTTTTTAAAGTTTAAGTGATGCCGTTAGGCTGCTGAATTTTCATAAGAGAAATATTATTTTTGTCTTCCTTTCATGTTCATAATTTCATATGGAATATCTTTCAAATTTCATTACCATGTTCTTAAATCCTTTATATTCTGTCCCCCTACTATTTTATGGTTCATTTATGAGTAGGTGACCCATATCCCCTCTCTTTTCAATGTTTTCTAAAACCTCGTAACATAACCGTTATGCCGCAGAATTTCCGTCTCAAAATGTCTCTCTCTTATTCTCAAATTCATTTATTTTATTAAGTGAATACTGAAAGATCTTTATTCTAAAGGGGTATTCACATATATACCAAAATGTTCTATTTTAAATTCTGGGATTTACATACATGAGACCGACTTTCCCTTTCCGTGGGTTTAAAGTGACATAAAGATCATGTATTTAAAGTAGTTTTTAAAACATTGTGATTATGAAATGAAACCCATTTATTTTATGCTATATGGGTTGTTTATGAAATGATTTATGATGATATGTGTGGCTCACATGATAATAAAGGAAAATTAAGGGTACACCCTGATAGCGCTCCAATGCATTGTGTAAAGACTTAATCTCTAGAGATGACCATTTTTAACGACGCCTTGGTGAATAACCTTGGTAGTTTTTAATGACACCTTGGGGATGGACCTTGGTGAAACGGAAATGATTGTCAATATTAAATGTTGTAGCCACATCTTCAAGTTATGAAATACGTTATTTTTATTATGATATGCCTCATGATTTCTTTCTCATGCCTTAAAGTTCTTTTTCATGACATTGTTGATGTATCTCAAGTTCACATGTTAAATGTTTCCCCTTGTTTCCCTTACTAGGCCTTCTGCTCAACCTTTATTTTGATGTATGTCCCCAAGTTATGAGATGTAGTAATGAACCTAGGATGAACATAAGGATAAGCCTTTCAAGTGTTTAAGAAGAATTTTTTATGTTTTCATGTTTTAAGTACCTGGTTTCCAAGACACTAAACCTTAAAGATCCTCAGTTTTGTAAAATGTAATGAAAGTTTATGTGATAAAAAGGTGGGATGTTATAGTTGGTATCAAAGGATGGTTTAGTTATTTGTGGAAATTAGGATATGAAAACTTTAGGAAGAAACCTATAGAAAATTTTAAATATAGGAAATCTTCCTAGTATTTTGGTGAGTATTGAGTAAGTAGTTTATCAAGAAAATACATCTCTGTCTGGATACGAGCAGGTGGAGGTGGCTCTAGCGCAGTTGTAAATAGGGGTAAAAACCAAAAACACCACTTTGAGCTAGACTCAAACGGGAACTGGTACACGAAAACGGGCCTTGCTGCACTCTTGGTTACGACACTCCCGGGGGATATGCTTTGGTAAATTTATAAGCTTAGTATGAACCATTATTAAAAGAACAAAGATAAAATAAAATAAAGATTCACATAATAATACATGATCATGGATAAACTAGTTTGGAACCTAGGGGATCACAAGTTAGGGTATAATTTTCTTCTACAAGTTATCCTTCTATGCTTTAAGTTTCTTTTCAAGATTATTGGCTAAGTATTTAAGCCCATAATTGTACTTTCTTTTCTTAGTTAATGGCGGGAAATGGAAGAACATGTACTAAAAACCAATGTGATAGGAAATGTGATGATTTCCGTATTAATATGACAGAGATGATTAGGGGATTAAAAGATGATTATTATTTTGGAAGAAGTTCACTATTTTGGGAACCCTATTTGATCGAGGTAAATAGATTACTACGGTATTTTATTTGAGGAGTAAAGGTTGATTTATATTTTGAAGAATCGACGAATTTAAGGTGAACTTATAGTAATTTAGGTTACTTATAGAAATGATTAACCTATCTTGGGGAAAATATGGTTAGGTTAGTTACTTTTGTTATAAGATGTTAGGAGTGGTTGATGTTGGTTGGAGATGAGTGATAAAATTTATCTTGGAAGATTATGTTATCAAATCCTTCTTGTATTTGGGTTTCAATATTAGTTTGGTTTGTTTTGAGGAATTTTAAGGACAATTATTTATGGAATGGTCTATGATGAAATTTGGGTTGGACCGTTGAATTTTGAAGATTTAAAAGTAGTTTCCCTTTCTATGGGGTTCTTTATTTTGGAAGAGTTGTTTTATCTTACCCTTTCTGTTTTTGGGATAATGTTTAAAGATAGAAGAAATAGATAGTTAATCTTTGATGGATTATGTGATTCTCTAGAAGATGATTCTTGTGCTTTGATGAGTCCAAGTAGTTTTTAATGCTCATCGTTTGGAGAAAAGATTAGTTTTGGTAGAAAATTATTAAAGGATGAAACTATACTTGAAGGTAGGTATATTTTCCTGTGTTTTTTTTATTCTAAGTAGTAAATGAGTTCATGAAAACTATGAAAAGGAACGTAAAACAAAAACGTTGTCTGTTAACATTTCCTACTGGGAAATCAAATACCGTTTAACCCATCATAAGTTTGTGATTTTCTTGTTGTTAACTTTCTCCTAATCATGTTTTCTATCACTCTCCCTCAGAACATGACCCTTTGTTTTCTCCTCCATGTCCATGTTTTCCTACATGGAATCCTAGTATGGGTTAACTCATGTGACCTTTGTACTTCCTTTTCTTTCTTTTAAAGTAATAGTGTTACTGACTCTTTTTCCAATGTGGTACTTTCAATGAAATTTCCAATCCCAATTTTAAAAATTGCGAGGACGCAATTTCTTAAGGGGGGAAGATTGTAACGACCTGAAATTTTGAATAAATCTTGTTTCCTATTTTTTGTGTGTTATTTTATTTTATACTCAACAAAACTTTTTCATTTGATAACATGAGTATAATTAAAATGAGACCGTTGGGTTTCGACTGTTATATGACCATTGGTCGATATGACCAATGGAAACTAAACGTTTCGATTTTTGTCTCTAAATACAAGTGATCTTGGTTAATTAATATAGAAAGAAGATTCGATGGCCTCATCCAGTAGTCTCAGGCCAATCGAAGCCCATCTAACGGAACTTGGGAAGGAGGTAGCACCACTGGGCTTTGCCTTGGACCAAACCCAAGCCGAACTTCATCGTGTGAAGCTAGAATGGAATCTCCTTCGCGAGAAGTTCAAAATGATAGAAATTACTACTCGTGCAATGTTGGCTGAGCCGCCCTCAGATTCTCTCACCTTAGCACACCTTACACTTAGGTCCAATGCTGGGGTTATAAGGGGCTATGTAAGGAGACCGTAACTGCCTTTTTTAATCCCTTGATTTAAATAAAAATTGTGATTTCTTCTTGTGATGAAGTTTGTGAATTTTCAAATGTCTGGATAAATATAGTATGCATATTTTTGATGAATTTTAGAAAAAGGATATTTTAAAAATGTTTATGTAAACCTTAAATAATTAAAAATGTGTAATGATTTTCAAAAAATGGTCTACTACAATTATGTTCAGTACAAAATTTAGAGTCTAATAAGATCAACTTAATTTTTGATGAATAGTAAATTATGAATAGTGATTTTATGCTTAGGATTAGTAATGTGACCAAATGGATTAGAAATCTCACTTAAAGAAAGTATTAATATAATCTAGGCACCCTGATTAAGTAATGTGATTCAATAAAATAGGTAAATAACTATTTCAGAAATTATTAGTCAAGTATTAGTTTTTTTAAGTGAATAGTGTTTTTTAATTAAAAATTAAATTAAAAATATTTAGAAAATTATTTTTATAAAATGGACTTTATTTTTGAATTCAGAACATCGATATTATGCTAAGTTAATTTTTGGGGATTTTTCTGAAAAAAATGAATTTTCGGTGAATAGTGTTTTTATTTAAAAATTAAATTAAAAATATTTAGAGAATTATTTTTATAAAATGGAGTTCATTTTTGAAATCAGAGTATCAATATTTGGTTAAGGTGAAATTTTGGGATTTTTCTGAGAAAGTTGAATTTATGATGAATAGTGAAAATACAGTTTTTAAGTTACGAGTGTTTAATGACATCATTAAATGATGTATTAAGTATGTAATCAATATGGTCGACTTATGAATAGTAAGATAAGGTATGAGGTGTCCCAAGTGGCCAATACCATGGGCAAATACCATGGAAAATCTCATGGTTTTTCCAAAACCACCAATGAGGTGTCCCTTGGCCATTAATGCCTTGTCCCCTCACTTTCCCTATAAATACCAAGCCATCCTCTCATCCATTAGACTCCAAAATCATCCTCAAAGAAGTTCTGGTCTCCTTACCTCCCAAAGAGTCCTACCAAGGTGACCCCAATCCCTCAAGGTCCCAAACATTGAGTTTTAAGAGTTACATTTAAGGTAAGGGATCCTACCTCTCTCTTTCTTTTCAAGTAATCTCTTTTATGTCATTTCTTTTATGCTCCATTATCTTATGTTGGAGTATGTTATTTTATATTACTATTACTTTCCTTTTCATGTTCATATGATTAGAGACCCCCTCTTTCTCTCGTCAATTCATTTTAAGAAAGTTTAAGTGGCGCCGTTAGGCTGCCGAATATTTAAGGGATTCATTCACCTTTCTCATTTTTCAAAGTTCTACTTTCATGTCAAGTCTTTCAAGTTCCTTTTTATTATGTTGGGTTATGATATTTATATCTATCATACTGATCTTTTATGTTCATATGATGAGAGACCCTATTTGATCTCGTCAATTCATTTTCGTTGAAGTTTAAGTGATGCCGTTAGGCTGCCGAATTTTTAAGGGATCCGTTCACCTTTCTCATTTTTCAAAGTTCTACTTTCATGTCAAGTCTTTCAAGTTCCTTTTTATTATGTTGGGGTATGATCTCTATATATATCATACTTATATTTTATGTTTATATTATTAGATACCCTATTTTATCTCGTCAATTCATTTTTGTTGAATTTTGTGTGACGCCGTTAGGCTGCTGAATTTTTAAGGGATTCGTTCACCTTTCTCATTTTTCAAAGTTATACTTTCATGTAAAGTCTTTCAAGTTCCTTTTTATTATGTTGGGGTATTATCTCTATATCTATCATAATGATCTTTTATGTTCATATGATGAGAGACCCTATTTGATCTTGTCAATTCATTTTTTAAAGTTTAAGTGATGCCATTAGGCTGCCGAATTTTCATAAGAGAAATCTTATTTTTGTCTTCCTTTCATATTCGTCATTTCATATGGTATATCTTTAAAATTTCATTACCATGTTCTTAAATACTTTAAATTATGTACCCTTACTATTTTATGGATCATTTATGAGTGGGTGACCCATGTCCCCTCTCTTTTCAATGTTTTCTAAAACCTCGTAACATAGCCGTTATGCCAGAGAATTTCCGTCTCAAAATGTCTCTCTCTTATTCTCAAATTCATTTATTTTATTAAGTGAATACTCAAATATCTTTATTCTAAAGGGGTATTTACATATATACCAAAATATTCTATTTTAAATTCTGGGATTTACATACATTAGACCCGCTTTCCATTTCCATGGGTTTAAAGTGACATAAAGATCATGTCTTTAAAGCAGTTTTTAAAACGTTATGATTATGAAAGGAAACCCATTTATTTTATGCTATATGGGTTGTTTATGAAATGATTTATGATGATATATGTGGCTCACATGATAATAAATACAAATCAAGGGTGCACCCTGATAGCGCTCCAATGCATTGGGTAAATACTTAATCTCTAGAGATGACCATTTTTAACGACGCCTTGGTGAATAACCTTGGTAATTTTTAATGACACCTTGGGGATAGACCTTGGTGAAATAGAAATTATTGTCAATATTAAATGTTGTAGCCACATCTTCAAGTTATGAAATACGTTATTTTTTTTATGATATGCCTCATGATTTCTTTCTCATGCCTTAATGTTATTTTTCATGACATTGTTGATGTATCTCAAGTTCACATGTTAAATGTTTCCCCTTATTTCCCTTACTGGGCCTTCTACTCACCCTTTCTTTTGATGTATGTCCCCAGGTTATGAGATGAAGTAATTAACCTAGGATGAACATAAGGAGAAGCCTTTCAAGTGTTTAAGAAGAATGTTTTATGTTTTCATGTTTTAAGTTCCTAGTTTCCAAGACACTAAACCTTAAAGATCCTCGGTTTTGTAAAATGTAATGAAAGTTTATGTGATAAAAAGGCGGGATGTTATACTCTATATGTATTACCATATTAATTTTCCATTGGGCACAATTTGTATCATTAAATAAAGTAGGTTTTTTAGTAGTAGATCCTTCTTGATGATTATCTATTTGAAAAACTAACTTTAGAAATAATAGAAATTAATATCTTTAAAGCTTAACTAAAATCATAGTTAAAAATAATTTAAAAACTTTAATACCAAAGAATGAAATTCCTCTAATTCCAAATGTTGGTCAGAGTGAGTTTCTCAAGAGGGGGTGAATTGAGTACCCAATAAAACTTTATATATAAAATGGATTATTTTGAAATCCCCTAAATTTTTAAATATAACCCAGTTTATCAAAATATGTAGTATGATATAGATCTCAATATTTCTAAATATTTCTCTAAAGATTTATTTGGTATTTGATAAACAATATAAAATATTTTTGGATCCTTTTAAATAAATTTACTTTATCAAAATACTATATGAACACAAATTAAGATAAAATATCGAAGAATATATATTTTTTATAGTTAAAAACGTTTCACTTTTAAAGTGGTCATAAAGTAAAACAAAATTAAAATACACAATAGAAATAATGAATATAATAGGTTCAGTCTCAAGTAGGGACATAGTCCTCTACACTTGGTGATCACCCTCCACCAATAAGTTTATATGAAATAAAAAAATGATCCACATCCTGGATCGGGTTTTACAACAGTTTACAACTGTACAAGTCACACACAACCTATTCCACAGTTATATGTGGGATTAAAAATAAACAGTCCATATAAGAACATCTACCACTATTATCCATGGGAGGAAAAAAATGAATATATTTTGAAAAGATATTGAGTATCTTCAAGTTTAGAACCTGAGATAGTGTGCATATAATAAAATAGAGTATGTACACACACTACTCAAAATGTAGTAAAGACAAACAAAATAAGGAAATATAAAAGTGTAGAGTTTAGAAATGGTTAGTCTATTGCAATATAGCTTATGAATATTTATTTGAGTTTGTAGTGAAGCTTGTGTCAGGTTCTCTTGAAAACTTCAGGAAAACATAGTGTCACAGACTCTTGTTCTTTAAATGGAGGAAATCAGAAAATGTGAATGTGTAGTTCAAATTACAATGGAATGTTTGCCTCAGGTGAGTTATTATTTTTTTCAATTAGATTCAACACTATGTATATTCAGAAATCTTGAGCTCTCATCTTGCTATTGGTCCACTTCATCTACTATTGCATTTTTTATTGCACAAGGGAGTATCTTGTACTTTTATCAGTATCCACAAGGAGAATACCTAGATCAATTGCTTCATCGTACTGTATATTCTGAAACTCTCTTCAATAATTTATGTTGAGAATTTAAGATACAGTAATTAAAATAATAAATTGCATTAAATTCGATAAATATAGTCATTAGAATAATTTAATTCAAAAATATAAGTTAAGAAAATAGTGGCGGTGTCTTATATTGGTGGTGAATCATGGTATGATGGTGTCTCACTATAGCGATATGTTGTTCTAGCGGTGTCTTAGACTTATCCAAATTTTCCACTATTCTAGTGGTGTCTCAACTAGTGGTGTCTGTTCTTGTGGTGTGTGGTCTGACAATGTCTTATACTTAGCAACAATTCCCTATTTCCAATATCACATTTGAGGTGAAATATCATGGTGGTATCTCATAATTAGAAAAATTTTCATTCTAGTGGCATGATATCCTGATGGTGTGTCAACTGAGGGTGCCTCAAACATGGTTAATTTTATAGATCAATGGTACGAAAATCTGGCGGTGTGATATCCTGGTGGTATCTCAGACTTAGAGAGATTTTTATGTTGGCATTGAGTCATTGAAAATGGTGACTCGAGTTGGCGGTGCCAATCTCAATTGTGTCTCATACTTAGATAATTTTTTTTCTCCTGGATCATAATACACATTACTTATAGAGAAACATGAAATTAATTATTATCATTAGAATCATAATATTTTGATCATTAAAACTAGGAGGTCAACAATAAAATATTAGGTCTTTTGGCTATCAAATACAAAAGAGTTCTAATAAATATTATGAACTACTTCTCATTCACTAATTTTCCTTTATCATCCATACCCAATTTTATGCCCACCTGAATTGTTTTGGACACACCTACGGATTCCTACATGTTAAACTTATCCAGGATCTCCCTAACATACTTTTTTTCTAAAGTAAATATGTATTCTACTGCTTTAGTAATCTATAATTCCAAGAAAAATTTCATTTCTCCAAGCATTTAAATCTTAAATATTTCTTTCACGTGACTTGAAAACTCATCATGTAAACCTAATTCATTTATAGAAAATATTATATAATTAATATACATAATCACAAAGGGTATTTTGTTGTTGGTATTTTTAACATAAGTTTTTTTCCACTTAACCTTTTTTGTAATTAATTTTCTCCATATATTTATCTAGTTTAAAATACCAAGACCATGTATCATTTTTTTATCTATACATGGTCTTATTTATCTTACATAATTTTCTACCATCATAATCAAGAATAAATCCCTCAGGTTGTTCCATGTATACTTTCTCATCAATCTCATCATTCATAAAAGATGATTTAATATCCATCTAAAATAATTTGAAGATTCATTGAGCTAATATGGATAGGAAAATTTTAATAGAATCAAGTATAGAAACTAGGGAAAATGTTTCATGAAAACCCCTCTCTAATTTTTGAGTATCCCTTGTATAATAATAAGGATTTATTTAAGCCATTTCACCATTCTCATCAAGTTTATTTTTGAAAACCTATTTTTATCCAATCACATTTTTTTCAATGGTTCTAGGAACAAGTTATCAGGTATCATTATTTTCAATATATTCTTGTTATTTATTCATGGAATTAACCTAATCTTCATGTTAAAAATTCTCTTAGATATATTTTGGATCAACTTTTGATAGAAAACTAGTGTGTATTACTACTATTATTTTCATTCTAGTTTACACACTTTGATTTTGGTCACTATTTATATTATCAACACCTATATACTTACTTATTCTTGAACTTGTACCTTTGGACACCAAATCATCTCTTTTATCATTGATATTAACCTCTTTTAACTTCTAAATGTTATATTGATCATTGGAGACATCATAATTTTTTCCAACTACTTGAATCTATATAATTTGAACTGATATCACTATAAATTTAGATATGAAATTATCCGCCTCAAAATTTGAAAAGATCATTCTTTTTATTTCTTCTTCATTATCAAGAAATAAAACATCATTACTTTAAAAAATTCTTCAATACTTCCTATTGTAGCACATGTAGGAATTACCATTTGGCACTTAACCTAGGGAAATTATATCTTTAGCCTTTTAATGAAACATTCCTACACTTATGTTCCTAATATTTATTAGGCAAGGAATTACAAATACCCTAAAATGTTTAACATTTGGATTATTTTTAAAAAAAATCCCATAAGGAGTCATGTTAGAACTTGGTCTCAAGATGCACCTATTTTGGATGATTCTAGTAGTTGTGATGGCCTATAGCATCTTAATTTTTCATGCTCTATCAAGATTGTTTCAGAAAAGTTATATATAATTTCATTCATACATTCATCCAATTCATTTTTTGGGGAGTATATAGAGTGATGAATTCATGCCTAAGGTCATGTTTGTCAAGGTATTTAGAGAATTTACTATTAGAATACTCACTACCATTATCAAATCAAAACCACTAAAGGAAATCCTATTTTCTTATTTTCAAGCCTTATAAATTTATTTAATCTATATAAGGCCTATTATTTTTGTGACACAAAAATTATACATATAATATTTTTGAAATAATATATTAATTTAATGAAGTAACTTTCTCCACTATTTTACTTCTTATTCATAAGACCACACACATGAGAATAGATAATCCCTAGTGGTTCTGATGTTGGAATCCCACCTTATTTGTGGAATTTTTACTGTATTTACTTTATTAAATGTTTTAGAAAATGAATTTGTATTTTTCTTTATGATGGAAATACTTATCATAGATTCTTATTTAATGAGTTTCTTCAAACTCTCTTGATCAAGGTGGAAAACCTTCTATTCCATAAATTGTTTTTTTCTAGATGAATTTGATAATAACCAATACTTTCCCCTCCAACTTGAAATAAATTACACAGGGTTATCAAAACTTTTTTCACAATAACTCCATATTTTTAACTCTTGATAATACAACCATTTTTTTGAAAATAACCTCATTTATATCATCACATAGCTCAGACACACTCAAAAAAATGATCTTTAATCCACAAAAAACATTTTTAGGGATGATTTGTTTCTTACTAATGTATCATATTCTAATTATTATAAATTTTAAATAGATGTCATTTCCAAATTTAAAAGATACTCAATCATATTTCTCAATCTTTTTAAGGTTATTCAGATCACCTATCATGTGATATGAACACCCAATATCCATGATCCAAGGATTTTTAGATTTACAAGCCTTTAATGAAACGACTATAACATTAGCCCGTTTCTTGAGATGACTATGATGTTTTAAAATCTTTTTTCACATGTTCAAATAAAATAGAATAAACACAACACACACAAACATATATATGATGTATTTCATTCTTGATCACATCTTCCACACACCTCTTGAAAGCTTTCAAATTTGTTTTTCACTAATTTTTTTACTCAAATTGTTGGTGGTTCTATTAAGTTTTCATCTATTTTTGGTGTTTCACCCTTGATTATTATTCTCCTTTCAATTTAGGTAGAGTTATATTGTGACAAAAACTAAAAGACTTGTGAAAAAACATACAAACAAACTAATAAGACCCTTAAAATATTCTATTTTTATAAAAAATTATGTTATTGAATGAGTTATTGTATTGTATTATTTTCAACCCTTAAACGAGTATATCTCAAAAATCCTCTTTATGGGTTTCTTACTTGAATATTTTTGATTGATTTAGATCCATTTTTGATTTTTTTTCTTTCCATATTTTATAATATTTAAACTTTCCTTCATGAATTCTAATTTTTCTAGATTATATCCCATCATTTGATTCTTCGGTAGAAGTAGTTTCCTTTTATAGTAGGACTTTTATAGACTTTAAATTTTAATTTCTTACATCTTGTTTAGAAGAACTACTTGTTTTAGGTTTCTTGGAACATTCAAATTTCTCTTTAGTAACATTTTTCCTATTAATTTTAATGTTATCATCTTAGTTCTCAATTTTAGGAATATTCATTATCCATTTTTTAATTTTTTATCCCTAATGAAAATGGTATAATTAATTTCTTCAATGGGTTTTCCCTATTTAATAATATCAAGATTCAACATCTCAATTTCTTTAAACAGGCTATCTTTTTCAACTTATAGGGGACTTTGTTTTCCTGAACCCCCTTTTAGATGAGTGTTTCTTATCTCAACCTTCTTATTTCTTTTAAACACATTTTTATTTCCATTTTGATAGCATATTATTTTCTATACTCTCCTTCCTTTGTAGCATACTCACTATTGTATTGTGACTCATCATAAGATGGGTTCACTGTTTCTTCTTCCTATGCAATGAGAACTCTTTGAAAGAAACATTTAAGATCTTTCTCATCATGTTTTATTTCTTCACTATCTAACACAAATTATTCAACTGAATAAATTTTATTTTTAAGTAACTAGGTAAAATATTATTCTTTCACTTTGACTAATATTTGGAAAGATATCTCCCATTGTTAGTTTTCTTGGTAAATTCATCATCATAATTTTCTCCTCCAAATTTTATGGGATTTTTGGTAGAGAAATGACCAACCTTACCATAGTTAAAAAACTTGAATGGAATTTTACCTCTATACTTACCTCTTCCTCCTATTGTGAAATTTATTTTCATAATATAAAGAGTATAAACATAACATTCCATATTTTATTTTTCATCAGAAAAAACCTACTTATATTCCTTCTTCAAACCATTGAAATATTTGAATTAAATTTCCTTTTCATTGTTACATTTTATTTTATGTTAAGATCAATTTTTCATTTAATAGTTAATGATATTAATTTGAAGTTCATCAATAATGAAGCTATAAAGGTCTCTATATTCAGGAGTATAGATCCTTAAAAAAAATTTATCTGGTAAAATTATAATGAGTTTTTTTGACCACTGTAGATTTTCAAGAGTTTTTTAAACCCTATAATGGTGGTAATTTTTTTATCCTAGTAAAGAATTATTCAATAATTTCTTATTTTTTCATCTTGACATCTTTAAACTATTGTCTACTAATATGAATTTTAAATTATTATTTTTTATTTTTTCCTTTATATATTCTATGAATTTTATTCCAAATATAATTACTAGTTTTAAATCCCATAAGTATTTTTAGATACTTCTCTAATAAGGAATAAAATAAAGAATTACTAGCATTTTTATAACTTTAAATGTTCTTCTTATTAATTAAATTCTTTGTAGATGATATAATTTGAACTGAAAAAAATACTGTACTTAATCATGTACATCCAACCCAAGTGAGATAAGGTAATATACCACTCTATCTTTCCAATATTGAAACTCATTCACATAAAATGTTGGTACACATTTACTATTGACTGATTTGCATGGATATATTCCTGAAACTTGATAGAAACACTAGAGATTTATCATAGATTTGATAACAATTTTTAGAGTCTTTGAGGATCAAGTACACTAAGAGGGGGGGGGGGGGGTGGGGTTGAATCAGTGCCCTTTATTTTTTTTAACCACCCTTTAAAATATCATGTTTGTTCAAAAAAATTCTCCCAATATTCTCGTAGATGTAGTAAATATTTAGATGTACTAAGTTTGTTAACAAGGTTCATATCCTTTATAGGATGGATGTATCCCTGATGGATCATGGTTATTATCCTACATGAAAAAATATCTTTTTATTATCAAGAAGAACTCAAGAAAGGTTATAACCTAGAATCCATACTACTGCTGGAACCAACCAGTTACAATATAATCATTAACTATAAACATCATTCTTTATGAAGAAAATCATCCTGAAATGTGCATACCTTCATGTACGAAAAAGATTATGAATTTTTTTTCTTATCTACACACCATTGAATAATCTTTGTGCCTCCTTCTTTCTTTAGTAGTGATGAAAAAAACAAATTTTGTTCTCATCAATCCCCTTCTTCCTTGATACTAATTATCTTCTATGTGTCAAGGTAATGAGTCCCTCTTTTATTCCCTCCACATGTGCATAAAATTAGGTAGTGTTGATTTTTCTCCTCTTCTTATCACATGAAACTAAACTCATCATCCCATTTTCCTCCTCAAATGGTCCCTATTTTATCTAATCTTGAATCATGATCCATGTGTGATCATGATGGTTAATCCATGAAGTAAAGAGAACTATAATTTTATTATTTTATTATCCTTTATTTGGAATTTATGAATTCAATAATTCTTAGAGTATTCGTTAGGATGAAAAATGACCCTTATAGGCTTGAAAAAATGATACTTATGAAGATTATGTATGCATAGATGATGGCTACTCAACAACTAGATTATGTTTATGATACTAAGATGATGATTATATAGGGATAAAATGATGCTTACATAGACTTAAAAATTATGATTATAAAACTTAAATCATTATTACGTTGTTGATTATTAGGACTTATCTATTTATTAAAACATTTAAAGGATATTCAACACTTCATTTAAAAGCTATCAAATCAAGCATGATATCCAATTCGAAGTCCACAAAAAGAAAACACCTTCCAATTTCAACCAAATGTTTTATAAAACACTTCTGTATCATTAGTATTAGTCTTGAAATTTTAATTCATCACATTAATTATCATAATCAGTATTAGAAAAAAATACACCATCATCACTAAGAAGGTTCAATGGGTAAATCTTGAGATGGTTCAGATCTGGATGCTTTAGGCCTAGTGGAATCTTTAGTAGTCAACCTCAACACAACAAAAATATTATCTAGAAATTTCTAATATATTTTAACATAAAAATTCTCATCAAAATATAAAGGAAATATTCATTTGGAAAAGTATTTACGGGATTGGTAGAATCTTCCTTTTGAATAGAAACTAATATCTCATTAGTTTCATCTTGAATAGATATCAGAGGAGGAAACAATTCTAAGATACTCTGTATGGTATATCCAAAATAGAGTGGAAGATAATATCTAAGATTTATACCTCCTATAAGTTTAAATAAATACCTTCTACACATATCTAATCTAGTAACAAGTGAATATTTACATTAATAAATAAAGGTAGTGAATCCATATTTAACAAAATAGCCAAATTAGTCTTGTATCTTTAACAAATCTGTCTTTATTACTCTATGAATATCTTTTTTACTTCTATTTAGAATTAAAATACCTTGAAAAGTTTGACTAAGCATCTCAACCAAGTTTCAAAGAACTTATATGTAATTTTATGAAATAACTGATTGAATAATATTATTAGAGGAAGAGATAGAAGGAATTTCCTTATAGACAATAGTTTTTTCCCTATATTAGAAATGTTTTAAATTTTAGGTTTCTTCTAAATTTCTTCTTTAGAGGATGAATATGTCGAATCATTAATCAATTCCAACGAACTTTGAGTAAATTATGAAATTTTATTAAGAGATTAATTCAAAGAGGCTAACATGTCCTCAATGAATATAAATAGATGAATCACATTTTGTTAATCTTCTAAATTTTTACCCATTCAATAGATATAATAAAATTTACATCTATTATAAATTCTATTATTAAATCTTAAAACATGTTTAAAGGAACTATATAAGATTGTAATTTCTAGATTTTACTATCCATCATAGTAAGACTTGGAGAAATATTACCTAGTTGTTTCTTAGAAGCTTAATATTATATTGAAATAGAAATAGGTAATTCTAATTGACTGTGTATCATTACTTTATTGAATTCAAACTATAAGGTCACCATCTTATTTAAATAATAAAAATTAGTCTTTAATTCATTTCTAAAAACTTCACTTTTATTTATAAATGAATATATGACTAGATAAGGGGCATATCAATTATCAGTTTAGATTGAGATTTCATCATATCCTTTAGTTCATCAATAGCTTATTTAGAATCTAAATTTTACTTACATGTTTTTTAAATTTCTCCTTTAGTCCATAAAAATAATTTTTAATAACCATATGACTTCTCATATCCTACAAAAAATATTTGGAAACTAAATTCTCTTTAAAAATTTTCAACTCTATCATAGCTTTCTTAAGATCTGACATTAGATAAATAATATACCCTTTTATATTTTCAAATTAATCAAACACCTCAACAAAAAAAATTTGAACATGTATCTAAAAATTAAAAGGATATTCATCCTTATTAACTAAAGTCACATATTATTCTATTCTATAAAAAATATTCTAGCTTATGATCATATGAATCTACACTTGACTATTTGTCTAATGTTTAGTCGAAGTTAGGAGCTTCTCCAACTTGCACCACTGAGCGATTGCTGGGACTATAGGGTTGGATTAACTGCTATCCTCTTGGATACTAGGGGGAAATAAAATGAAAGTCCATGAGAGAGGTTTTTACCTCAGATACATAATTCTCATCTATGCTGAACCTCCCTATATTGGTCCATAGTTTCTATGTATATATAAAATAAATCTTATGTCTAGTATAAGATTGTGTTTTCACAAAAGAAACTTCAATGTTGTCA
The DNA here is from genome assembly GCA_963277665.1 of Viscum album. NCBI lineage: Eukaryota > Viridiplantae > Streptophyta > Magnoliopsida > Santalales > Viscaceae > Viscum > Viscum album. The sequence goes on from OY728141.1 coordinate 1,752,053,518, forward strand.
GCTTTTGATTCATCAAATTATTCTCTAAGAGATGTATCATATTCAATTCTAAGCTTGAGATGATACTATTCATCAACATCTCTTCCCACCACAAATCTATACTCTTTAACACTATAAACAACTATAACACAACCCACAACATAAATAAATTCTTTCCTCTACTCTTCAAAGAAAATTCTTTCCGAAACATAAACCTCACCAACTATTCCTTTAATAGGATATCCAACAACCATTTCTTCAACAAGAGATCCACTTGGTATTTTAGGATGAGCATGTAGATTTGAGTCATTCCTATTTAGCTCTCCCTCAGCAGGATCATGGTTCTCCTAACCATCATGATAATATTATTGAGCACATCTTTATCTAAAAGAAAAAATTTTCTTCAAAGAGACATTCCATTAATATCTAATCCTTTTCAAACCTCATACTCCTAATTTAGTCAATCTATGATATTTAACAGCCACCTATTCATTAAAATTCAATTAATTTTTATAAAAAACAAGAGTTAAAATCCTTCCAAAAGGATAAAAACTCATATTCCATTTTTAGAAGTGATATATATATATAAATATGTATCGAGGTAGATTTTATTTTTTTTTTCATTCAGAAAAAAGTAAAAAAATATAGAAATATTGAAAAAATACCTTCTCAAACTCTCTAAACTTTTGGTAAATACTAGTTTAAAAGAATTATATAAGAAAATTTTGTTTAGGTTCTAAATACTTAATTAGGTTCTTCTCTATTATTAGAGTTCTGAAAAGAAAACCCATAAGAATATTAAGGATTAATTTATTAATACTAACCAAAGACCAATTGAAGTTAAAAATAGATTCATGTGGATAATTAAGAGCTTAAATAATTTATAAAGAAGAAATAAAAATTTATTTCTCATCCACCATTTTCATTATCAGGTCTTCATTATTTTTAAATTGAAATCAAGTATTCTTGTAAAACTCTCAAAATTACTTCTCAATGAAATATACTATTTTCTTACCATTAAACACAAACTATCATCATTGAAATTTTAATACTTTATTAAATAGTATATCTATATTATTCAACCAACTAAAGTTAATATCCTTTCTAGGAAGAACTCAACCCTGAGAACACGTGGTGTTAGCCTTTTTTGAACCACCTGAATCTATTTCTTGAGTTATCTTCATCTTTCCCATACTCAAAAAAGGATTGAAGGTTTGAAAGATAGTTTTACGGTTAGGAATCAAAAATCAATAAAGGTTCTCAATCGAGTGGTTTGGTACAATCTAGTAGAGAAAAATGAATAAGGAAAAAAATCACATGATGCTCGAAATGATATTGAAATACAATGAAGAAATAGTTTAAGAAAAAGATTTTATTTTAATAAGGGTATTAATAATAAATAGTTTAAAAATACACAGAAATTAATTTAAAATGAAATAAATAGAATAATTAATAAATAATAAAGTAAAATAGATTTTTTTATTTAAAATCAAATAAATCCAACACAAAATTAATAAAATAAAATCTTTTAGTAGGAATAGTATTAGTAAATATATCAATGAAATGATTCTCATTATTAATGAATTCTAGAAAAATATAACCTTTTTGAGCATGATATCTCACTAAATGATACCTTAAATCAATATAATTTGTTCTAGAATGGCTTACTGGATTCTTTGAAATGTTGTTAACACTAGTGTTATCAAATTTTAGTGACATACATTCAAAATTGAATCCAAAAATCCATTAAGGTGTTTTTTGTCCACACAACCTATGCACAATAACTACCAACTGATATTTATTGTAATTTAGTAGTAGATAATGAAGAAAAAAGTTTTTTACTATATTGGAAAACTATATATTTTTATAAGAAGTTAATGGTTCATGTGGTTCTCTTTTTTATATAGTCTACACCCTCTAAAGCCAACATCAGAATATGTTTTTAAATCAAATCCTATTGTTTTAGGTAAAAGTAAAGATAATGAAATTTAATCTTTCAAATATATCAAAATTATTTTGGAAGATTTTATATGTGATTTTCTAATATTTTATTGAAATATAGTACATAAACATATAAAAAACATAATATTTGGTCTACTAGCAGTAATATATAACAAACTCCCAATTATTCCTCTAAAGAACTCATTGTCTACCGATTTCAAAGCTTCATCCAATCCAAGTTTTATTTTAAAACACATAAGAGTTAAATAAATATTATTTTTTAAAGTGAAAACTTATTAATTAAGTCATGTATTTATTTAATTTAATTTAAAAAATTCCCCAAATCCTTTTGTTAGATTTGAAAAGAAAGAAAAAAAATCAATTCTACCTTCATGCTTTTCTCAAATTCTTTTTGCATGGGTTTTGTTGGGAAAAAATAACTTTGAATATCATTTATTGGTTTTTGGGTTATTATGTCTGTTGATATTTTCAGTTTAAAAAGTTACAATGGATGCTCATAGAAGGTAAAAATTATAGCGATATTTCCTTGTGTTTACCAATTTTTTTGGATATGGGAAATCTAGGGAAAAGGAAGGTTTTTATGCATAAGAATAATGTGGACCAAATTATAACAACCTTTATCTTTATTACACTTTAATACTTGAATTATTAAATAAGATTACACTTAATCAAATTTGGAAGATCGATAAGACTAGTGTATTTGGGAATTCTGTACATTACATAACAATTTAAAACATGAAAAGAAACATCTTTATTGAAAACTACCTTAACATGAACTCACTTAAAATTGCATGGGATAACCTGGGGACATACATAAGAAAAGGGTGAGCTATAAAGCCTAGTAAGGGAATAAACATGGAATAACATGAAGAGAATAATACATGTTAGATAAGGCATATCAATGGGGTATAAAAAAAGTAGGAATCATAAACATGAACAATGATACATTATATAACATGATAATCATAACATGGGAAATGTGGGAACAACTTAAAACACTACATCATAAACATAGTTCAAGGCTAAATTACCAAAAAATCATGGTAAAAAAGTCCCATAAAGGAATCTAGATCACTACCTATCTAAAATTATGTATCATGATACTAAACATTACCCAATGCATTGAAGTGCTATATAATTCTAGGTACACCCATCACATTCATTTTCGTCTCATGATTAAGTGTGCCACATAGATCATAAAAAATTGAATAGTTTTTCATCACTTTTTATTCCAGGATAAAAGAGTGTGTAATAAATACATGTAATTCCAAAATCAAAAATTATATGCGTATAAATGTGAACACCCTTAATAAGAAATGAGTATGGTATTCACTACACAATTGTTTTGGCGTGAAAAATCTTGGTGAAATTTTGGCAGTATAATAGTTTCACTTAATGATTCATAAAAATGGGTTGATGAGAGGGAAGGGGGTATATAATCACATAGAAATAAAATAGTCAGTAATAGTGACATAGAAAAACATATTCCAACATTATAAATTGTAAATACAAGTTATAAGGTAATGAAGAAACTTGAATAAAGAAAATAATCCTAACTATATTTTGGCATGGTAATAGGTGTATGTAAAGAATCATGGGATTATTATTGTGAGTGAAAAGGGGATCTAATAATTTATAAACTAAATGGAAAGTATGGGTAATATAGAAGAACATATCTAAATATAATAAAATTTAATTTAAGAGACATAACATAAAATGAGTTCTTGAATGGAAATGAGAAGAGATAAATCCCTTACTAAATTTTAGCATGGTAACAGGTGTACATAAAAGATCATGGGAAGTTTAATGAAAGTTATATGTGGAATATAATCATGTAGTGTCTTGTAATTTCCACGTAATTTTTTAATTATATGTAATTATTTTGTGACTACAGGATTTGATGACACAAGATTCCGAGCCACGGTGGTCCCAGAACGGAATTTTGAACTTTTTTTATGTTCACTTAAGTAAATGTGCAAGCAGGGTTTTATAAATTTTGAACCAGTTCTCAGATCCAAAATACGAGGGCACCGTTGAACTCGGAATGCTAGGATTCTCTTAGAATAGACTTAACTTCAATTAGAAAGGGTCAAATAGAAAAGTTAATTTTCAGACTTTTTGAAGAATAATAAAATAACTTAAGAAGTTATTTTATTTTCTTTCGCACCATTGAGAGGCGAACGGTGGAGATGTGGTTTGATGAAGAGGAAACGACGAGGGACATTAAATGAGGATCATTAATGGCTCATTTCTATAAGATTAACAATGCAACACCGCAACGTAACAGAAATACTATGACGTGTTTCCTTTAAATTAGCTAACATGTTGGGGGAAACCAAAATTAATCAGCGGACAATTCTCTGATGAACCTATGGTAGAATTCCTCTCCAACGAAGAATGATGAATATCGATGGAATGTTACAACTTCTAATCCTTACGAAGAATGGGACAGAGAATCAAAAAACTCCTTTTGACTTCTTAAACCTTCATGGGAGGACCGCTTCAACGTCGAACATCGATCGAGGTAGGGGTTTGTTTTGATTCATGTTTTTCCCCATTCTTGTTCTAAATGACTAAAGAGGATCAACCGAAAAACAGGTTGATCCGTGGATCATCCGTTATTGCAAGAGGCTGATATTTCTAGGGTTTCCCTTTGGGATTAAACTTTTTTTGATATAATATCATCCCAAGCCTCCTCGATTTTAAACTTCTAATGCAGAGGGCATGGGCCAACACAAACAAGGACCAAGCCCCTTCGCATGTACGTTATTTGTAAATGAATTTTCCAAGATGGAAGCAAGGTATATACATGGCCATCGTAGTGAAGAGGGTGTTCCCCGAAGGCCATATGCGTAAGATACACAAAGAACGGACCACCAGAGCATGTCTAGTGGTCCACCAAAGTTCCCACTGGTGGTGGCTGATGAAAATGGTATGTCGAGCGATGGAGACCACAGCCACCACAGCTATGGCGCTGGAGACCCATGGTGCCATGCTGGCACCGCGTTGACAAGTCAACCCGCAGACATGTTCTGTGGGTGACATTGAGGGGCGACCAGTTTCACCATGACGTGTGTGGTGAAGTTGGACGTGGCTGTACCATGTTCGGATGGAAGAGCTGGCCTGCTATGGCGGGCCGGGCAAAGTCGATGGGCCGAACCCACGCTGATGGTCTGGACCTACCCTACCAGGCCGGACCCACCATACCAGGCTGGACCCTCCCTACTGGGCTGGACCCGCCTTACTGGGCCAGAGCCTCCCTACTGAACCAAACCCTCCCTATCGGGCTGGACTCACCCTACCGGGCTGAACCCGCCCTAGCGGGTCAGGCCGGATCCGGGTCGAGTCAGGTTGGATCAGACCAGGTCGGGTCAGACCGGGTTGGTTCGGGCTGGACCCAGACCCAACCGGCCCCCATTTCACTAAAATTACCATATCTTGCAAACCGAGCATCTCGATTGACGAGCTGTTTGTGGCGTTGGGACCCTCGCGACGAGGAAGATCTTTTGGCACACTCTATAGATGATTTCATGGAAGATGAAATTCAATGAATGTCTTGGGGAGCATTCCTCCTGAGATCAAGCATGCTACGTGCGGAAACCCTGCAGCTAACTGAGACCTAGAGACTGCTAGTGAGAAACCCTGTGTGGATTAGATAGTATGGCCCAGTGGGAAGCGGCTTCTGTGTGACCTGACAAGACCACAGTGGGGAGTGACTTCTGTGTGACCTGGAAGACCCACAATACTCAACAAGAGGAGTACCTCAGTATGACCATAGTAGGGAAGCATCTTCTGTGTGACCCGACATGCCCACAGTGGGGAGCGCCTTTTTTGTGACCCAACATACCCATGGTACTCCTTAGGGATGAGTACCAAAACAGTCTTAGGTTAGTGGGAAATAGCTTCTGTCTGACCCGGTAGGCCCACTGTAATCATTGAGGAGGAGTTCTCCAGTAGCCGAGGTGTTTGACGATGTGACTATTGGTTCTACTTTCCTACTCTAGAACATACCTGGTGTGATATGTATTGATTTATGATCTTGCTTGGTTATCATGATTTGTGGTTTGGTTTTGGATTGCTTTGTGGTATTTCCTTTGTTGTTTTGGGGTCCCTACTTAGTATATTGTTACTCACACCTACACAGGCTTCACCCGCATGTGTTGTGTATGGTGCAGACAACCGCTGAATTGATGGTGGAATTTGTGGACTTGGACCCAATGGTGCCAAGTGAGACCAGGAAGACGTGACATACTTATACGGCTTCCAGCAGCTACTTTTTACTTACCTATCAGGTGGGGTTTTCAACATACAACTATTCAATGTTTCTTTGTACTTTATTGTTTTCCAATTAGTCTTTTTTTGGGTTTGTGTTCTGGCCCATTTTACTTTCAGTTTTACTTGTACTCAGTGGTTATTTATAGAGGCATTCTTGTTTACTTTTCCAGATTTGGGATGTGGTTGTGTGTGCATGCATACATGCACTCAGAAAAATGCATCCCACTTGTAGTTTATGCATTTTGCGCTAGTTGACAACCCCTGTCCTTTAGGAGGTGGGATTGGGGTATGTCACGACATGGGACCTGGGGGACGGGTCATGACAAAGTGGTATCAAAGCATTCAGTTCTACCTCAGAGAACAAGAGTCTATTGTTTTGTTTTGTGGAAACAATGTTGATTGTTTTGAGTTTGATTTTCAGATTCTGGGAGTTTAGTGTTGGTCCAGTGGCTAACTTATCCATACACCAGGACCCTGAATTCTGCTTTTTGGCTCTATACATGAAAAAACTAGTTGCATAAGTGTATCCTTATGATTTTCTTGAATAAGAGTCATCTCATCAGGTATAATCTTCTAACTATGGTACATCTTGATATATATTAGGATGCCTACACATAGATGGCCATCTCAGATTCTAATGCATGACCATGAGGACAACTCACCTAGTGATTAGGCGTCGGTTCAGGGACTAGTTCTAGAGATGGCCTTGTTGGGTGGTGCATCGGTGTTTCCACCACCTGTTGATCAACAGTTACTACCGGCGTTATCAGTAGAGGACGCGTACAAGCTTAGCACCTTGCACGAGTTCCAGAGACAGAGACCTCCAAAGTTCATGGGAGAGATAGATCCTTAGGTCACTGAGGACTGGTTGGAGGTAGTGACAGAGGTATTTTTCTTAGCGAGGAAACAGCTTGATCAGATAGCGATATTGGCCGTGAGCCTTCTACAGGGCTTGATAGGGAGATGGTGGAGATTGAACATCCAGACGCATGAGGAGGCGAACCTCACCTAGACCAACTTCGAGTAGTTTTTCCAAGAGGAGTTTTCCCCACAATCTTGCACTCTGTGCGCATCCAGGAGCTACTTCACCTACATCAGGGTAGCCTGTCAGTGGCGGAGTACTTGGAGAGGTTTATAGACCTCTCTCACTACTCCACAGACATGGTGTAGGACCCTTTCTTCAGTTCCTGAACCTTTGATAAGGGACTCAGATGTGAGATCAGGGAATCCATGGTGTCACTCAGTATCCCCACTTAGGCTGGAGTGCTGGAGAGAGCCGTTATTGTGGAGAGATTCCTAGCAGAGCAGACACCGATAGCTGGAGCCACTAGAAGACCCCCAATGGCAGATTCTTAAGTGGTGGGCAGTGAGCAGTAGACACATGGGCCCAAGTGGGCTAGGTCTTTCAGGGGAGACCCCAGGACTCAGGTTCAGTAGTACATGGATCTCAAATCTTAGAGAGTCAGTAGGGACCCAGGTTGTGCTTCACATGTGGCGGGCAAGGACACATGTCTTGTGACTACCCGACCTGCTGCACAGACGATCAACAGATGGTCAATGGCCCTCCAAGGTAGAGGTAGAGGTACAAGTAAGGAGGTTCGTAGGACCGAAGATGTTTTAGGAGAGCAGGCCAAGTGGAAAGCGGTGGACGATGGTTTGAGGTGCTACCACCACCACCCCCAGGTGGTCGACCACGAGCTCAGGGAGCCAAAAGACAGGGGCGAGGCCATCTTCAGGTGATAGAGGCCTAAAACCACGACTCTCCATAGATGATTAGAGGTAATATATGTGTCTTCTCCACCTTAAATTTAGTTCTTATAGACACAAGTTACAATCACTCTTTTCTTTCCATAGACCTTGTTTAAGGCTTGGAGATTCTAATAAAGATGTTGTCTTGATCCTTATAGTTAGAGACTTCTATGGGAGGATATTCGATGATTACACACTGATGCCGGAAGTGTGAGATTACTCCACCACCAACAAATATTTGTTTTTTGATTATGAAAAACACTTTTAAGGAAAATTGAGAAACCAATCCAATACACAGATAGGAGATCAGTCAACATGATATAAAATTGCTGAATCTATGAGTTTTAGTTTAAGCCTTTTAGAGACCTTACCTCTGAGGAGGCTCCAGTGGAGACCAGAATCCTTCTCGTCTAGAGCGTCGTTGAGGATGTTTTTGAAACTGTAAACCATCTTGTCCCAAGTCTACATGAAATCTTCCACAGTAATCTTCTGCCCGTTGAATCCAAGTGCCAAAATTCCAAGTTGTTTTTGGGCCCAAGCACCCTTCTCCTTAGATAGGTTGGCCTGGAACCTCTTCCCAACCAGTCTGTCAAACTCCACTTGCGTAGTGATGACCTCTAATCCCTTGACCAAGAATTATTCATTGCATTCGAGAATGGTTTCCCACTCATCACATTCCATCAATTCTTTCCCACTTTGGTGGATAACTGGAACAATCATCTGGGATCTACTAGTACTAGCATCGAGGGCTTATGACTTCATATTAGGTATGGAATGATTATCTATAGTCTATGATCAGATCGACTATTTTAGGCACAAAGTGCGGTGTGTCTGTGAGGATGGGACTAGGTTTTCCTTCAATGATGAGAAGTGAACCTTTGTAGAACATGATTGAATTTCTCAGAGGAGGGTGCATCAGATCACTCACTAGTTTGCTAGACTCACCCTCAATTTGTTGGAAGAAAGGAGTCCAAGTTTTCCAATAGTGGTGGATGAGTACGATAATATGTTTACTAAGGATTTTCTAGGACTACCTCCTCATAGGGAGGTAGACTTATGCATAAACCTATACCCTGGGATGACAACTATATCCACACCGGCATATCATATTCCTCCTATAGAGCTTCGTGAATTGAGGGTACAACTAGATGACTTACAAGATAAGGGATTCACGAGACCCAAAGTTTCATCATGGCTATCCCCACTATTGTTTTCCAAGAAGGAATACAGGAGTTTGAGGTTATGCGTGGACTTCTGGCACCATAACTAGGTTATCATGAAGAAAAAGTATCCACTTTTGAGGATTGATGAACTCTTCAATCAGTTGAAGGGATCGAGGTGGTTCTCAAAGATTTACCTCAGATCAGGCTATCATTAGCTTTGGGTATGGGATGAAGATGTACCAAAAAAATCCTTTAGATGTCAGTACGACCACTACGAGCTCTTGGTGATGCCCTTCGGCGTGACCAATTCTCCATGAGTGTTCATGGGACTGATGAATAGGATATTCTATCCTTACCTTGATCTTTTTGTGGTGGTCTTCATTGATGAAATCTTGGTGTACTCAGCGTCGGAGGAGGATCACGCTACACACATGCGGATAGTCTTGGATACACTCTGAGAGCACCAAATTTACGGTAAACTCTCTAAGTGCTAGTTCTGGATTTGGGAGGTCTAATTTCTGGGACACGTCATCTCAAAGGCTGGAGTTGTAGTGGATCCGACAAAGATAGAGGTAGTTCTTCCTTGGGAACCACCCAGAAGCGTGATTGAGGTACAGAGTTTCTTGGGGTTGGTTGGATACTACCAGAGGTTTGTACCCGACTTTTCTAGAGTAGAAGCACCTTTTTCAGCCTTGACATAGAAGTGAAAACCCTTCGTGTGGAAGAATAAGTACCAGAAGAGTTTCCAGGAGACGAGGCAGATATTGATGAGTGCCCTTATATTGAGACTACCAGAAGAGGGTGTTGGGTATGTAGTTTTCTGTGATGCATCAAGGACCGGACTGGGTTGTGTCCTGATGAAGGAGTGAGTAGTGATCACATATGTATCATGGTAGTTGAGGAAAGATGATCATAAATACGTGACCCGTGAACTGAAGTTAGCAGTAGTGGTCTTTTCCTTGAAGATGTGGCAACACTACTTGATGGGTGAACAATTTACCGTCTACTCCAATCACAATAGTCTCAAGTATATCTTCACATAGAAGGACCTAAACTTGAGACAATGGAGATGTCTAGAGTTCCTCTGGGACTATGAATTTGAGATAGTCTATACTCATGGTAAGAGGAATGTGGTGGTAGACACGCTAAGCAAGAGGTTAGGTTTATAGCTATAGAGTGTGGTGATAGAGCTGTTAGCCACGATGTAGATATACTTTGTGGATGAAAATGGAGTAGCTTAACTTCAATCAATGACTGTCACTCCCCCATTCTTATAGCGAGTTAGGGAGGCACAACTTGTGGATGATGGCTGTGAGCCCCGGCATGCTCAGAAATCTTCAGGATAGGATCCTGATGGATTTTTGATAGGTGGGGATCACATCAACCTTTTTAGAGGACGCACTGTAGTACCAATGACATTGCGATAGGATGTTTTAAAGGAGTTCCATACATCCACTTTTTAAATACATCATGGTGTGGAGAATATATACAAGGACCTACAATGTTAGTATTTGAAGCCAAGGATGAAGAAAGCGGTGGCATAGTTCATTTCACGATGCCTCACTTGTCAGCAAGTGAAGGCTGAGTATCAGATCCCTGCAGGCTTGGAACAACCACTCGAGGTACTAGAATAGAATTGGAATGGTATATAAATAGACTTTGTGAGGGTTTTAACACGTACGTACAGGGTCCATGATTATATCTGGGTGATCGTTGACCAAATCACCAAGTCAACTCACTTCCTACCCATCTGGGAGCAGGGATTAGTAGAGGGGTTGGGAGGCCTCTACATCTTGGAGATAATGAGGCTTCAAGGGGTGCCCTCAATTATTGTCTCAAACCATGATGCATTCTTTACATCCCAGTTGTGGAAGGGATTGCATGAGGCGTTCGGTACTCAGCTGTGCTTGAGCACAACTTTTCACCCTTAGACGGATGGTCAAATGGAGTGGACCATATAGACCTTGGAGGACATGCTTCGTGCTTGTGTCCTTGATTTTGGTCATAGTTGGGAGGAACACCAACTGCTGGTGGAGTTTTCATACAAAAATACCTATCACTTAACCATTGTAATGTCACCATTTGAGGCTTTGTATGGGTAGCCATGCAGATCACCTCTATGCTTGATAGACCCATGAGAGTCCACATTCATGGGTCCAATGTTGGTATGGACTTCAAATGAGAAGGTGAAGATCATCCAGGAGAAGATGATGTCTGAACAGAGTAGGTAAAAATCATATTCCAATCATAGATGGAGACCCTTGGAGTTTGAGGAGGGAGACCATGTTTTCTTCCAGGTCTCACCCCGATGAGGATTGCAGAGATTTGGATGGGGTGGAAATTTATCTCTGAGTTTCATCGGACCTTTCCAGATTCTTAGAAGAGTTGGAGAGGTGAAGTACCGCCTATATCTTCCCCCAAAGATGTACTGGGTGCACGATGTTTTCCATGTGTCCCAACCAAGGAGGTACATGCATGATCCATCACACATTATCGACTGGGGAGAGCTGAACATTGACGATGGGGCGACGTTGGTAGAGTTCTTGGTGGAGATAGAGGATCGAAAGGAGAGGGTCTTTTGTGGATGGTTGATTCCTCTGGTGCACGTTTGGTGGCATCATGAGAATCTTTAAGAGAGTAAATGGGAGGAGGAGGCTCAAATTCATACTCAGTACCCCCATTGGTTTGATTATCCTTTGTTTTGGATTTCAGGGACATAAATACCTAAGGTGGAGAGAATGTAGTGTCTCAGAATTTTTGTGTAATATTTTTTAATTATATGGAATTATTTCGATAATAATGATTTGAAAAAAATTGATTCCGAGGCCTAGTGATCCCGTAATGGAATTTTGAACATTTTTTATGTTCACTTATGTAAACGTGCAAGCATTTTTTTTCTAACTTTAGAACCGATGATGGAATCATAAATCTAAGGACACCATTGAACTCGTAATTACAGGATTCACCTAGAATGGACTTAACTTTAACTAGAAAGGGTTGGATGGAAAAGTTAATTTTTGGACTTTTTGGAGAATAATAATATAACATAAAAAATTTACTTTATTTTCTTTCACACTGTTGAGTGGTAGACAACAGCACTGTGATTTGGTGATGAGGCGACAGCGAGGAACATTAAATGAGGATCATTAATGGGTAATTTGTGCATGCATAACCACTACATTGTTTCATAAATGAAACAATGTAATGATGAAACGTCTAAGTGTAACAGAAACAATGTGACATGTTTCCTTTCAATTAGATAATGCATTTGCGGAAACAAGAATTAATCAATAGACAATTCTCTGATGCATTTATGGAGGAATTACTCTCCAACAAAGAACAACGAATGCTGGTGGAATGTTAAAACTTTGACGCATTATGAAGAATGGGATTGGGAATCGTCAAAAAATTTCGATTTATTAAACCTTTGTGGGAATACTGCTTTAACATCGAACATAGATCAAGGTAGGGGTTTGTTTTGATTCATGTTTTCCCTGTTCTTGTTATAAATAATGAAGGATGATTAACCCACAAACAGGTTGATATGCATATCATCCATTCTTGCAGGAGGGTGATATTATCCGGGGTTTCCATTCATGATTAAAATTTTACGGATAAAATATCATCCCAAGCCTCCCCGGTTTTAAAATTCTAACACATAGGGAATAGGCTGACATGAACATTTCATGAGACCCTCCACATGTATGTTATTTGTAAATGGATTTTCCAAGATGGGGGAAGGTGCATATGAGGCCATCAAAGTGAAGAGGGAATTCCCCAGAGGCCGTAGGAATAAGCAACCCAAAGAACAGACCACTGGAGCATATCCGATGGTCCGATGAAGTTCCGACTAGTGGAGGTAGTGGCAGCAGTGGTGCCGGCTGCGTTCCGGATGACAGGGCAGTAGGGCCGCTGACTGACAGAAATGGCGTGCCCCAATGACACACCGACCAGTAGAGATCACGACCACCTCGACCGCGGCGCTGAAGATATACGGCACCACGCTGGTGCTATGTTGAAAATTAAACCTACATTCTTGGTGCATAGGTGACGTGGAGGGTCATCCAGTTTCATCGGTCACATGTGGTGAATGCGGACGTGGCTGTGCCGTGTCAGGATGGAAGAGCTGGCCTGCTACGGTGGGACAGAAAAAGCTAGTGGGCCGGACCCGCGCAGGCAGGCCGAACCCGCCCTACTGGTCTGGACTCGCCCTATTGGACCAAGCCCAGGCTAGACTGGATCAAGGTCAGGCTGGATCCGGGTCTGGTCGGGTCGGACTGGACCCCGGACCCAACCTGTCCCCGTTCCACTAAAATGCCCATATCTTGCAAACTGAGCATCCGATTGACGAGCTGTTTTCGGCATTGGGACCCTCTTGAAGAGGTGTATATTTTGACATAATCTATGGAGGATTTCATGGAAGTTTAAATTCTATTAATGTCTTGGGGATAATTCATCCCGAGATCAAGTGTGTTATGTGAAGAAACCCTGCAGTTGGATGAGACCTAGAGACTGCTGGCGAGCGAACCTGTGTGGATAGGAAACTATGGACCAATGAGAAGAAAATTCTATGTGACCCAGCAGGCCCACGATGGGGATCGAATTCTGTGTGACCTAGAAGACCCATAATGCACAACAAGAGGAGTATCTCAGTATGTCCATAGTAGGGAAGCGACTTCTGTGAGACCCGACATGCCCACAGTGGGGAGAGGCTTCTGTGTGACCCAACATAACCCTAATACTCATCAGGGATGAGTACCACATAAGTCTTAGGTTAGTGGGAAGTAAATTCTTTGTGACCCGGAAGGACCACTGTACTCATTGAGAAGGAATTATTTAGTAGTCGAGGTGTTCGATGATGTGACTAATGGTTCTACTTTCCTACTCTAGAACATACCTGGTGTGAGCTGTCTTACTTCGTGATAATGCTTAGTGATAATGATTTGTGGTTTGGTTGTGGATTGTTTTTTGGTCTTTCCTTTATTGTTTTAGGGTCCTTATTGAGTATTTTATTACTCACCCTTGCACGGGCTTTGCCCACATGTGTTGTGTCCGGTGCAGACGACCACTGCCTTGACGGAGGACTTGGTGGCCCAGGACTCAGTGGTTCCTAGTGAGACTAGGAAGGCAAGATGTACTTCTACGACTTCTAGAAGCTACTATGTACTTACCAATTAGGTGGGGTTTTCAGTGGATGGTTATTCAGGTTTTCTTTGTAATTTCCTATTTTCTAGTTAGTCTTTTGTTGGGTTTGTATTCTGGCCCATTTGACTTTCAGTTGTACTTGTACTCAATGGTTATTTATAGTGGCATGATTGTTTACTTTTCTAGATTTGGGATGTGATTTTTGTTGAGCAAAGTATTATTTTCAAAAATACATAATAATGTTATTTAAAGGGGGAGATTATTGAAAATAATACTCTGTCTCTTTATGATAATTTTGATGCTCACAAATAACCTTAATTATTTTCTAATGATTTTATTTGTTAATCATTTTTTCAGGTATTTATCATTTTATTTTAGTCTTGAAATTACGAGAGTTTATTGTTAAAGTATTCGTATTTAGCGTGTTCTGGAAACACTATTCATGTGATACTTATTCGGAATCTGCTTGAGTGTATTCTGGAAACACTGTTCATACCTTACTTATTCGGGATTTTCTTTAGCATGTCCTGGAATCACTGTTCATAAACTATGTGGATAAATGTAGCGTAAGGATGAAAAGCGTGTATAATTTTTGAGATAAGAGAAAAGTATGGTTAATCAACCATACGTTATTAACAAATTATGGAAGAAGAACCTTACATTAGGAAGGAACCTTACATTTGGGTTATCAACAAAGTATTGAAGGATAACCGTACATATGTACTAAATGTTACGTTTTTTTCTCAAAAGTATGGTTCATCAACCTTACTTTTGTAAACAACTATACATTCTTTGAATGGATATTTTATCTTTTGTCTGAGAGTTGAAGAAAAAGTATGGATGATCAACCCTACGTTTATGATCAACCTTACATTTGAAGAAAGTAACAAGAACCCTACGTTTATGTTCAACCTTACATTGTCAACCCTACATTTGGAGGCCACATCATCAACCTTACGTTTAGCATCAGAAAGTTTGAAAGATGATATTTTTATGCAACGGTCAGTAAGCTGATTGTTAGGTGGATTTCAAGCCGGATTTAAAGTCGATTTTAAAATATGAATTTGAACGATTCAAAGACGTTTTATCAATGGATTAATGATCGAATTAAATGGAGATTTTTATGCCGAGTCTTCAAGGAAGTTACGACTACTCTGTAAATTCTAATTTTTGAATATCACAAATAAAAAGGCGACTTTTATGGATCTAAATGTGCATGGGATATTCTCAGCTTTATTATATATGTTTTCTCGGAAACACTAGGCACAATATTGTGGTGATCAATCTATTATTCAAAAATGTGGAAAACAGAGGCTTCTTAAAGCACCCAGTTCTGCTGATTCAAAAGGAGCCTCAAAGCTCTATTTATTTAAGAAGAAGGAACTCGATAGAAGATTCACTTGTTCTACATGAAATATCTACTGTGGATCTACTACTACTGAAGTTGTGAATTATATCTCTATATCTACTGCAACCGGATCGACTTAGAACTACTTTGAATTGAAAATCAATATTTCTAGAGACGACGATCCATCTGCTGTCAATTGCATTCTGTTGCAATTGTGAAGATCAACTGGAAAAGTTATTTCTAAAATTATTTTTATCTTGAGTAACCAGCTTCTCGTACTAAGCTGAGTAGGTTCGTGTTTGAACCATAAGGCTTCGTTATCCTGAAAATTGTAAAGGCATCAACTGCCTATTTTTCAGTTTTTGGAAGGTCTGTGGAAAAGAGGACCAGATAGTGAAAATCACCAAGCTCGTGGAGTTGAGCGTTGGTGGAGTGGACTAGGGGCATTCTGTTCCCCAAAACACTATACATCTATGTGTCCCTGCTTTCACTTATTCCACTGCATGATCAAATCTGATAAAGCATAGAGGATAGAACTCGTTCAATCGAAGAGTTAACGAAAAATATGAAAGACACAATTCACCCTCCTCTTGTGTATAATCTATATATTCAAGATCCAACAATTGGTATCAGAGGTGGAGATTCTGATAGATCCCTAGAAAGCTAGAAGCATTTAAAGATTATACAACATAGCATCATGACTGATACAAGAGAAGGGATGTCAATGGTCAGAGCACCATATTTTAATGGAGACAACTATGGCTGCTGGAAATCACGCATGATAATATATCTGAAAAACCTCAAATATAAAATCTATTCAAAGATTCTAACTCCTTATAAAATTCCTGAAAAGCCTGAGACATGGAGTGCTGATATAGAGGCAGAGTATGATATGAATTTGAAGGATATAAATGCAATCATCTGCAGTCTAGGACCAGATGAATTTAACAGAGTATCTCAGTGCCCGATAGCATATGAGATGTGCCAAACAATAGCTGTGGTGTATGAAGGAATAGACAATGTGAGACAAATGAGATATGCAACTGCCAAATTGAAATTTGATTCTTTCAAAATGTTTGAAGGTGAAATCATTACCCAAATGAATAGGAGATTGACATAAATTTTCAATAATATAACATCTCTAGGAGAACCTAGCAAGCAGGATGATCAAGCATTAAATGTACTGAGGGTACTTCCTACTCGATGGAATGGTATCTCTGTTGCAATCAGAAAATCAACACCTATCAAAAATCTAACCATGAGAGAGTTGATTGGTACACTGATGATGTACAAAGCTGAAATGCAAGATGAGGCAAATGAACATGAAGTCTACATCAAAAAGGATGATACTACCTTGAAGGTAACTTCACAACAAAAGAATATAAAGATAAAGAACAGAGAAGTCAAAGATAAATCAGAGAGCTCTGACTCATCAAACTCATATGAAGAACTGACTTAGCTAGCCAGAAAATTTAGAAAATTCTACAGCAAGAAAAGAGACTTCAAAAAATCATTTAAGAAAGATGATAAAGAAGTAGAGATGCTATGAATGCAAGAAGATGGGGCATATAAAACCACATTGCCCATAATTGAAAGATGAGAATAATAATAAATTCTTCAAAATAAATAACTATGATCAGAAATACAAGAATGCTATGAAAGCCACTTGGAGTGTATCTGAAGACTCCATTAGCTCTCCTGAATCAAGCTCAAAGAAAGAAGAAGTCAATCTAAAAGAAAACATGTGTTTCATGGTAGAAACCGATGAGGTACACTCATATTACTCCTCTGACTCAAATAATGAATCAAATTATGAATCAAGCTACACAAATAAAAAACTTGTAGCCTACTGCAATATGCTTGAAGAAAAATATGACTCACTATTTAAGAAATATAAGTCACTAAAGAACATACATAAAGCTGTTTCAGATGAAAAAGATACAATGCTGAAACAATATAAGGAATTAACTGATAAATAAAATTCTATTAACACTAACTATATTACTTTTGAATCAAGAATAAAAACACTGTAGGATGAAGTAAAATATTAAAAAAAGGCTACATTGGTTTTTACAAAAGGAGATAATTCATTAAATGAAATTCTTGGAAAAAATGTCATTAAAAAGAAGAGATTTGGAATTGGAAGTAAAGGAGAAAAACCTAAGCTATATAAAAATTATTTTGTTCCTAGATCTAAAAGGGTTAATTGTAACTTTTGTGGGACAAAGGGACATATAGCTAAAAACTATTTCTTAAGAAAACCTCAAATTTGTGGTATTAAGAAAGCCTATGTTTCAAAACACTTATATGATTCAGCTGATTTTAAAAGAACAAAGAAAATCTGGATACCCAGATCATTGCTAACTAACACCCCTAGACCCAACCGAATATGGGTACCAAATCAATTTGTTTGAATGTCTTTACAGGTAGCAGGCCACCAGAGTAGAAAAGATATTTGGTACATAGACAGTGGCTACTCAAGACATATGAGTGGAAACTCATTGAATTTTTCTTCACTCACTCAAATGGACGGAGGACTTGTCACATTTGGTGACAATGCAAAAGGAAAAATCATTGGCATTGGAACTGTTGGAGATCCAAAAAACAGTCTCAATCAACAAAGTACTTTATGTACAAGGATTAAAACAAAACTTGATAAGTATCTCTCAACTTTGTGATGATGGATATACTGTTGATTTTAATAAAAATTTCTGTACTATTTCTAAAGATAAACTGTTTAAATTTAAGGCACCAATAACTGATAATGTCTATACTTTGGATTTAAATTCCTTGTGTAAACAACAAGTAAACTACTTGACTGCTAAAGTAAGTGAATCTTGGATCTGGCATAGGAGACTTGGACATTGCAATGTATATGTTTTACATAAATTCTCTAAGAAACATCTAGTTTCTGATTTTCCTAGTCTCAAATTTGAAAGTGACAGCTTATGTGATGCATGCCAACTTGGCAAGAAACAAAAATCATCATTCAAATCTGTTAATAAAGTTGCTACAACTAAACCTCTAGAAATTATCCATATGGATTTTTTTGGACCTTCCAGAGTAGCAATCTTAGCTGGTAAATTATATGTTTATGTATTAGTTGATGATTATTCTAGATTTACTTGGATTTTATTTTTGAAATTTAAAAATGAAGCTTTTAATTTATTTGAAAGTTTCTACAAATCTGTTCAAAATGAAAAAGGTTTTAATATAATCTCATTGAGAAGTGATCATGGTGGAGAATTTGAGAATTAGGAATTTAATTCCTTTTGATCAAACATGGGTATTAAATATACCTTCTCTGCACCAAGAACACCTCAACATAATGGGATTGTAGAAAGAAGAAATAGAACAATTCAAGAAATGGCTATAACTATGTTAAATGAATATAGTCTACCTATATATTTTTGGGAAGAAGCTGTAAATATAGCTTGCTATATAATTAATAGAGTTTTAATTAGACCTATTTTGAAAAAGACACCCTATGAAATATGGAATAATAGAAAACCTAAAGTAAAATACTTTAAAGTTTTTGGATGCAAGGTCTACATCTTGAACACCAAAGATAATATTGGTAAGTTCGATCCAAAATCTGATGAAGGTATTTTCTTATGATATTCTGCTACCTCCAAATCTTATAGAGTCTATAATAAAAATTCAAGGATTGTTGAAGAATTAGTTCATGTGAAATTTGATGAATCTAATCCCTTTGATAAAAGGACAGATCAAATGGATGAACCTGACTCTAATGATAACGTGAGACTTGAGAACTTAAATAATGATTTTGAAAATGATATAAATTAAATTCAGTCCAGTTCAGAGGAACATGATACTGAAGAACCTTTAAATGTATTACCTAGAAGTTTAGAACCCTAAAGAATCACCCTTTAGAAACTGTGATAGGTGACTTGGAGACTGGTATTGAAACTAGAAGAAACTTAGGAAACCTAGTGGAATTCTCTACCATCCTATCCCAACAAGAACCCAAGACTATAGAAGAAGATTTAGATGATGAAAACTGGGTAATAGAAATGCAAGATGAATTAAACCAGTTTAAAAGAAATAAAGTTTGGGAATTAGTGGAAAGACCTAAGAATTATCTAGTAATAGGAACCAAATGGGTCTTTAGAAATAAACAGGATGACCAAGGCACAATAACTAGAAATAAAGAAAGATTAGTAGCTAAAGGATATAATCAAGAAGAAGGAATAGATTATGATGAGACTTTTTCACCTGTAGCTAGTTTAGAAGCCATTATAATCCTTTTAGCCTATATATCTTATATGAATTTTAAATTATTTCAGATGGATGTTAAATCTGCATTTTTAAATGGTTATTTAATGGAGGAAGTTTATGTTGAGCAACCTCTTGGTTTTGAAAACTCTTAAAAACCTGATTCTGTTTTTAAACTTACTAAAGATATTTATGGCCTTAAACAAGTACCTAGATCTTGGTATGAAATATTACGTTCTTTTCTTTTGAAAAATTACTTTACTGTTGGATTGGAAGATCCAACACTCTTTAAGAAAACTGTGAAAAATAATGTTTTATTGGTTCAAATTTATGTTGATAATGTAATTTTTGGATCAACTAATAAAACTCTTTGTCATGAATTTTAAAAATTAATGCAAGAAGAATATAAAATGAGTATTATGGGAGAATTAAATTTCTTTTTGGGACTTCAAATATTTCAAAAAGATTTTGGAAATGTTTTAAATCAAAGAAAATACATTGCTGATTTACTTAAGAAATTTGGACTTGAAAACAACAAGCCTTTACAACTCCTATGTGTAATAATATAAAACTTGATTTGGATGAAACTGGGAAATCAGTTGACAACAAGTTATATAGAGGTATGATTGGTATTTTGTTATATCTTACTATTAGCAGGCCATATATAATGTATTCATTATGTCTTTGTGCTAGATTTCAATCGAATCCCAAAGAATCTCATTTAACTACTGTCAAAAGAATTTTTAGATATTTAAAAGGAACTATTTTTCAATCTCTATTTTATCCCAAAACTTCTGATTTTAATTTGATTTCATATTCAGATGCTTACTTTGGAAGTTCTAGATTAGATAGAAAAAGCACATAAGGAACATGTCACTTTTTAGGAAAGTCTTTAGTGTCATGGTCTAGTAAGAAACAACATTCAGTTGCCCTGTCAACAGCCGAGGCAGAATATGTTTCTGCTGGCAGTTGCTGTGCACAAGTGTTGTGGATGAAAAACAATATTATGGACTTTGGATTGAATTTTAATAATACACCTATTTTATGTTATAATACAAGTGCAATTAATATTTCAAAAAATCCTATTAGTCATTCTAGAACTAAGCACATTGATATAAGACATCACTTTTTAAGAGATCATGTTATTAAAAAGGATATATTTTTAGAATTTATAAATACAAAAATTCAATTAGCTGATATTTTTACTAAACCACTTCCCACTGCAAGGTTTGATTTTATTAAGGGGGAGTTAGGTTTATTTAATTTTAAATAATTTTTTTTAAATGTTATTTATTTAATTTTATTTATTTTTTCAAATTTTATTTTGTTTTTGAACACTGTTTAAGATCTTTTTTAGGATTAAATTCACCATATACAAATTTTATTTGTTTTTAAAATAAATGTAATGATTAGTGATTACACGGGAATCAAGGCTGTTAGAGCCCTTTCGAATTCAAAACTGTTTCTTTTCCCCAACAAAACCCTTTCGAACCCAAAAACCGCATACTGTTGCACACCCCTGATCTTTGAATCTTCAAACCCTAAAATCTTCAAACCTTCAGAAATATACTCAGAAATGGCAAAGACCAAGCGAGAAGATGAACCTGAGAGCAGTGACGCGAAGAAGCAAAAGACAGTTGGACGAAAAAGTTTTCAAGGTAAAGTTATATATCTAGAATGGATGTTCAAGATGAATCTGATGTTGAAACATGATTTATATTTTCAAAACCTTGAGCAGTCTTTCAATAGTGAAAGGTCTGAGTTTTGGTATGAGGCATAAATGCGTCATTTCTTCATATCAGTTTAGTTTAGTCTAGGTGAGGATGAAGACACTATGATTGCAAAGATTGAGGACAGATATTTCTCAATCTCTTCTGTTGAAATAGGAAAAATCCTAAATTGACCGCATGAAGGAGCATACCATTTTGATTTGAAAAACATATAAGATTATGTGCATAAATCCAAGGACATTATGTCCTTTTTGTTTGGAACATCTACTATTAGGAAAATGATGGTGAAAGATTTAGAACCGGATCAGAAGATCCTGGTTAAATTTGTTCAGACTGGAATAGCTCCCAGAATGGCAAAAATGGAAAAGATTTTGTACCCTGATATGTACATAATGTATCTTCTGTTAAGTGATATCAAATTAAACTTCCCAAGGTACATGGTAAGTTACCTCAATTACTGTTGTCAAAGTGATGCCCAGATGAACTTTTACCCCTTCAGTTGATTTATTTCTAAACTGTTGTTCAAGAAGGATATAGTGAGACTGGTGGATTCCAGAGTTCATTGTCATCACAACAATGTATTCAATGCTAGAACTCTAAGAAAAATTGGCTATTTCTGGAGCACCATTAAAGGAAAATTTTTTCCAGTAGGAGCTGAGGATGACTTAGAGAGTGCTCAGGCTCAACCTGCTAAGTCCAAAGAGGGACAAGCTGAATCAAGAGTTAGTAATGTATCAAGAAGGATCCGATTTAAAGTGGAAGATGCTGAGGAAGAAAGAAGTCATGAGGGACTTCAATCTCGAAGAGCTAGACCTGTTAATGAGGAAATTACTTCCCCTGCATTGGAAACAACAAAAGCTTTATTTTCTTATACGTTTGTAAGATAATATGCTATTTATAAGTCCATGGAAGATGTTAGTGAAAGGACAACACCATTAGAGGGATCATGAGTTCAAGAAGAAGCTCAAAGGGAGACTTAGGAACATATTGTAGCTGATGTTGAAGTTACACTTCAACAGGAACAAGATAAGGAGGCAGAGCCTGGTGAGGAAGTGGCCAGACCTCAGGAAACTCCTGAAAATATTGTTCTCGAAATTCTAGTGTAAGACAAAGATGCTGATGTTTGTGATGAACATCTCTCTGATGCTCCAACAGAGGTACTTCAAGAGGATTTTTCTGTGGAGGAGTCTGAGGACTCTAAGGAAAAATCTGTGGACCAACCCAATCAGGACAAAGAGAAAGAACAATCTGATACTGAATCCTTACCTTTGGTACTGCTGCATCATCTAGAGCCTGAGAATGCGAATCAAGCATAGGGTGCCTCTGATTCAAGGAAGAAAGAAGTTGAAGAACTGTACAAAAAGGTGTCTCAGTTGGAATCTAAGAATGTCACTCTGATAAGTGCCTTAGACTTAGAACAATTGAGATTTTAAAATATGAAGGAGATTATAGTCTCAAGGCAAGAGGTTGAAATGTTTAAAGAGGATATGTTGAATGAAGTTGACAAGTTGAAATCTGAAATGGTTATGAAGTCAGATTTATCAGATCTAAAATTGTTTATGGAGAACCAATTTGCATCAGTTGAAAATAGTGCTATTAGTGGATCAGGTACTTCACCTGATTTAATCAGAAGATTTCAAGCTATCACACCCGAGATGAGCAACATGAATGACAAGTTGCAAGATATTCAATGTAACAGTGCTCCATTATCAGTGTCGCTGGTAAATCAGAAATTTTTAGTGGATCAACTGACATCTAGTGAGCCACCAATCAGAACACTGTTAAATCAGATGTCAGAGAAGCTGTCAGTGTTTATAGAAAAAGAGGAAAGGATGCATGAGATTTTCAGGGTCAATTTAATCGAGGATATTCATATAACTTAGGAGAACAGAGAGCTCATTATAAAATTTAGAGATGGGATGATGATGAGACTTAGGGAACAGTTTACAGAAATCAAGTCTGCAATCCAGAGGAGATAGAACCTATTGACTACCTTTCCCAAACCTTGATTCCTGTGTATATCATTATCATGTACATACTTCTGTTTTTGAATGAAAATTTACTCCATTATTTATTTGTTTCTTTATTTATTTGTTTATTACTATTTTACATTAACATATGCCAGTATATCAGATTAATTTACTATTAAACTGTTAAGTATAGCATTTACTAATGTTCAGTACCAAATCAATATGTGTTCTATTCCATATTTTATCAATATTTTTGATCTCACAAAAAGGGGGAGAACATTGGATAAACACTACATTTTTTAAGTATCTTTTTGGGAGAAATTTGGTTTTACATTTATCTTATTGGAGGAGAAATTAAAAATGGATAAATTTAAGGAAAAATTAATATTGTATTTATCTTTTCAAAATTTCAAAACTATATGTAATTAATTTTTTATGTTGATTTCATTAATTATTTTATGGGTTTTGTGATCATCAAAAAGGGGGAGATTATTGAGAAAAGTATTGTTTTCAACAATAGATAATAATGTTATTTAAAGGGGGAGATTATTGAAAATAATACTCTATCTCTTTATGATAATTTTGATGCTCACAAATACCCTTAATTATTTTCTAATGATTTTATTTGTTAATCATTTTTTTAAGAATTTATCATTTTATTTTACTCTTGAAATTATGGGAGTTTATTGTTAAAGTATTCATATTTAGCGTGTTTTGGAAACCCTGTTCATGCACTACTTATTCGAAATCTGCTTGAGTGTATTCTGGAAACACTATTAATACCTTACTTATTTGGGATCTGCTTTAGCGTGTCCTGGAATCACTATTCATACCCTACGTGGATAAACGTAGCGTAAGGATGAAAAGCGTGTATACTTTTTGAGATAAGAGAAAAGTATGGTTAATCAACCATACGTTATCAGCAAAGTATGGAAGAAGAACCTTACGTTAGGAAGGAACCTTACGTTTGGGTTATCAACAAAGTATGGAAGGAGAACCGTACATAAGTACTAAACATTACATTTGTTTCTCAAAAGTGTGGTTCATCAACCTTAATTTTGTAAACAACCATACATTCTTTGAATGGATCTTTTATCTTTCATCTGAGAGTTAAAGAAAAAGTATGGATGATCAACCCTACGTTTATGATCAACCTTACGTTTGAAGAAAGTAACATGAACCCTACGTTTATGTTCAACCTTACACTGTCAACCCTACGTTTGTAGGCCACGTCATCAACCTTACATTTGGCATAAGAAAGTTTGAAAGACGATATTTTTATGCAATGGTCAGCAAGCTGATTTTTAGGCGGATTTTAAGCCAGATTTAAATTCGATTTTAAAATACGACTTTGATCGATTCAAAGATTTTTTATCAATGGATTAAAGATATAATTAAAAGGAGCTTTTTATACCGAGTCTTTAGGGAAGTTACAACTACTCTGTAAATTCAAATTTTTGAATATCACGAATCAAAAGGAGACTTTTATGGATCTAAATGTGCAGGGGATATGCTCGGCTTTATTATATATGTTTTCTCTGAAACACCAGGCACAATAGTGTGGGGATCAATCTATTATTCAAAAAGGTGGAAAATAGAGACTGCTTAAAGAACTCAGTTCTTCTAATTCAAAAGGAGCGTCAAAGCTCTATTTATTTAAGAAGAAGGAACTCGATAGAAGATTCACTTGTTCTACATCAAATATCTACTATGGATCTACTAATACTGAAGTTGTGAATTATATATCTATATCTACTGCAACTGGATCGACTTAGAACTACTTCGACTTGAAAATCAATATTTCTAGAGACGACGATCCATCTGCTGTCAATTGAAATCTGTTGCAATTATGAAGATAAACTGGAAAAGTTATTTCTAAAATTCTTTTTATCTTGAGCAACCAGCTTCTCGTACTAAGCTGAGTAGGTTCGTGTTTGAACTAGAAGGCTTTGTTAGCCTGAAAATTGTAAAGGTGTGAACTGCCTGTTTTTCAGTTGTTGGAAGGTCTGTGAAAAGAGGACCAAATAGTGAAAATCACCAAGATCGTGGAGTTGAGAATTGGTGGAGTGGACTAGGGGAATTCTGTTCCCTGAACCACTATACATCTATGTGTCCCTGCTTTTACTTATTCTGCTGCATGATCAAATCTGATAAAGCATAGAGGAAAGAACTCGTTCAATCGAAGAGTTAACAAAAAATATGAAAGACACAATTTACCCCCTCTTGTGTATAATCTGTATATTCAAGATCCAACATTTTTATGTGTGTGAATACAAGAACTCAGGAAAATGCCTCCCATTTGCAGGTTTACACCTTCGACACTAGTTGCTAACCCCTGTCCTTCGAGAGGAGGGCTTAGGGTATGTCACGGCACGAGCCCTAGAGGACAGGTTGTGACAAAGTGGTATCAGAGAAGTCGGTTCTACCTTAGAGATTGAGAGTCTTTTGTTTTGTTTTGGGGAAACAATGTTGAATGTTTTTTGTTTTATTTTCAGATTCGGGGAGTCCAGTGTTAGTGCAGCAGCCGACGTATCCATACACCAGGACCCTGAATTCTTCTTTTTGGCTCTATACATGAAAAAATTGGTTGCATAACTATCTACTTGTGATTTTCTTGAATAAGAGTCAGCTCACCAGGTATAATATTTTATCCTTGGTACATCTTGATCTGTATCAGGTTTCCTCCACACAGATGACCAACTTGGATTCTGATGCGTGACCGCGAGAACAACCCGCCTAAAGATGAGGTATTGGTTCAGGGACCAGTGCTAGAGATGGCCTTGTTGGGTGGTGCACCAATGTCGCCCCCACCCTTTAATCAGTAGTTACTACTGGTGTTACCAGTAGAGGAAACATGTAGGCTTAATGCCTTGCATGAGTTCCAAATATAGAGACCTCCTAGGTTTAGGGGAGAGACAGATCCTCAGGTCATTGAGGACTGGTTGGAGGCAGTGACACATGTCTTTTGGTTAGTGAGGACACTGCTTGAACAGATGGTGATCTTGATCACGAGCCTTCTATAGAGCTCTATAGGGAGATGGTGGAGCTTGACCATACAGACGCATGATGAAGCGACCCTCACCTGGAAAAACTTTGAGCAACTTTTCCAGGAGGAGTTTTTCCTCACGACCTTGTGCTCTATGTGTCTCCAAGAGATTCTTCACCTATAGTAGGGAAACCTGTCAGTGGATGAGTACTCTGCGAGGTTTAAAGACCTCTCTTTCTACTCCAGATACATGGTACGAGACCCTTTCTTCAGGGCCCAGACCTTTGGGAAGGGACTCAGATGGGAGATCAGGGCATCCATGGTGTTACTCAGCATCCCCACTTAGGCTGGAGTAATTGAGAGAGCCCTTCTTGCAGAGAGATTCCTAGTGAAGCAAACACTGATAGATGGAGCCGCTAGCAGACCTCGGGCAATAGAGTCTTCAGTGGTGGGTAGTAGGCAATAGACATGGGGGCCCAATAGGGCCAAGTCTTTTAGGGGGTGACCCTAGGACTTAGGGTTGGTAGTACGAAGCTACCAGAGTAGAGGGAGTCAGTAGGGACCCATGCTGTGCCTCTCGTGCAGCGGGTAGGGACACATGGCTCGTGACAGCCCAACCTGCCACACAGATGATCAGTATATGTTTGAGGGACCACCTAGGAAGAGGAAGAGGTTTGAGTGAGGAGGTCCATAAGACAATGTACGTGGTAGGGGAGCAGGCTGAGCAGCATGCAATGGAAGATGGTTTGAGGTGTTACCACCACCACCCCCAGGTGGTCCACCACAAGCTCTGGGAGCTGGAAGATATGGGTGAGGCCATCTTCAGGTGATAGAGTCCTAAGACCATGATACTAAAGAGATTATTATAGGTACAATCTATATCTTCTCCACCTTATCTATAGTTCTTATAGACACATGTTCCAGTCACTCTTTCCTTTCCAAATACCTCATTCGAGGCTCAGAGATTTTGGTAGAGCCGTTGGCTCGATACATATGGTTAGAGACTCTTATAGGAGGATATTTGATGATTACACACTAGTGATGATAGTGTGATCTTACTCTAGGAGGTGAGAGATTCAGTTGAGATATCCTGGTAGCATCATCAAGGCCTTACGACATCATCTTGGGTATGTACTGGTTATCTACAGTCTATGCTCTAATAGACTGTTTTAGGTGAAAAGTGTGGTGTGTTTGTGAGGATGGGACAAGGTTTTACTTCACCATCGATAAGGGAACCTTTGCAGCAGAGGATGGACTTTCTCGAAGGAGGGTGAAGTTGATCTCTGACTAGTTTTCTAGCCTCACCCTCAGTGCAGTAGATGAAAGGAGTCTGAGTTTTCCTGTAGTGTTGGATGAGTATGAGGATGTATTTCTTGAGGATGTTCTAAGACTACCTCCTTGCAAGGAAGTAGACTTCTACATCAACCTATACCCAAGGACAACTTCAATATCCACACCAGCATATCAGATGGATCCATGGATCTTCGTGAATTGAGGGTACAACTAAAGGACTTGCAGGATAAGGGATTCATGAGACACAACGTTTCACCATGGGCAACCCCAGTGTTGTTTTCCAAGAAGGCAGACGGGAGTTTGAGGTTTTATATGGAATTCCAATGCCTAAAACAGGTGACTATGAAGAACAAGTATCCAATACCAAGGATTTATGACATATTCAATCAACTAAAGGGAGCGAGGTGGTTCTCAAAGATCGACCTTAGATCAAGCTATAATCAGCTTTGGGTACGAGATGAAGACGTATCAAAGTCAGTCTTTAGATGTCGTTACGGCCACTACAAGTTCTTGGTGAGCCCTTTGGAATGACCCATGCTCCTAAAGTGGTCATGGGACTGATGAAAAAGATCTTCCAGCCTTACCTCGATCATTTTTTGGTGGTATTAATTGATGACATCTTGGTGTACTCGGCATTGGAGGAGGATCACACTACGCACTTGAGGATAGTCCTGGGTACACTCTGAGAGAACCAACTTTATGTTAAGCTCTCGAAGTTCCAGTTCTGAATTCAGGGGGTCCAATTTTTGGGAAACGTCATCTCGAAGGCTTGAGTTGCAGTGGATCCGGTGAAAATAGAGGCAGTTATTTCTTGGGATCCACCCAAGAGCGTTAATGAGGTGAAAAGTTTTTTGGGACTGGCTAGATACTACCATAGGTTCGTACCTAACCTTTCTAGAGTATCAGCACCTTTTTCAGCCTTGGAACAGAAGGGACAACCCTTTGTGTGGACATAGAAGTGCAAGAAGAGTTTCTAGGAGCTAAGGTGAAGACTGATGAGTGCCCCTATCTTGAGACTACCAGAAGAGGGTGTTGGGCATGTAGTTTTCTACGATGCATCGGGGCCCATACTGGGTTGTGTCCTGATGCAAGAGAGAGCAGTGATTGCGTATGACCCATGGTAGTTGAGGTAGCATGAGAAGAACTATGCGACCCATGACCTGAAGTTTTCAGTAGTGGTATTTTCCTTAAATATGCAGAGACACTACTTGATGGGTGAACCATTTACTGTATACACTGACCACAAGAGTCTCAGGTATATCTTCTCATAGAAGGACCTAAACTTGAGACAATGGCGATGAATAGAGTTCATCCAGGACTATGACTTTTAGATAATCTATACTTTTGGGAAGGGGAACATGGTGGAAGAAGAACTCATAAGGAGGTTGGGTTTAAAACTGCTGAGTGAGGTGACATAGCAGTTAGCTATGATGCAGATATCCTTCATAGATGGAAGTGGAGTAGCTTACCTTTAGTCAATGACTTTCACTCTCCCACTCGTATATCAAGTTAGGGAGGCACATATTGTGGATATTGACTATGAGGCCTGACATGATTAGCTATCCTCATGACATGATCTTGATGGATTTTCGATAGGTGGGGAGCAAGTCATCCTTTTCAGAGGACGCACCATAGTACCACACTACTATAATTTGGACCTATAGCCACAGATTTATAGCCACAGACAATAAAAACCATGGCTATAGATCACTTATACCCATGCCTTTTTTCCTGTTCATGTCATTAGCACCCCACGTGACCCCTTTACTCCCCCACCCTCGCAAGTTTCACATTCCCACTGCCCCATGATCCTCCTCCCTCCCGTGATCCTCATCCTCTCCCGAAATCTCTGACACGGTCACCCCACCTCCCTGTAACCCTCCTTCTCCGACGTGGCTCTAAAATGGTTCTGATGTGGCCACCTCCTGCGCCCCCCATGATCCTCCTCCTCTCCTGTTGTCTCTGTGACCACCCCACCTCCCCGCAACCCTCCTCCAGTGTGGCTCCGACACAGTTCTGACGCTGCTCCGGCATGGTTCCGACACAGCCACCCCACTTCCCGGGATCCTCCTCCTTCGACGCGGCCGCCCCAAATCTCGGGATCCTCATCATACATAGGGTCGGCCTAGGAAATGTCATTTCTTAAGGAATTTCATGAAATTGTTTCCCTTTCATGTAGTTAGAAAATTAACAGGAATAATCTGGATTTCAATTGAATCAAAGGGGTTTTACATGGGCGTCTTGAAAATAAAGAATAGGTGATGACCCCCTTCAATAACAGTAATTTCCTAGACTAGAAACCTCATATTCATCCCATTCATTTTTGGGTATCCCCATCTAATATTGCGTGTTCCATACTTTATAATTAGGTTCTTAAGAAAAAAGAAAATTAAATAAATACATAAAGAAACCAGTCTAGGAGAAACCAGTGAAGAATCATGCAATGAGAAAGTGGTTGCAACGACAATGGACATGATGTAGATGATGGCCATAACAAAGGAGATGAGTGAGAAAAAGGTGTGGCAAGGGACAAACAGGTTGAAGTTAGTGTCCTAGATGAACATCATACTGCTCACAGATGCAATCCTAGAATTGAATATGTCTATGGCGATGAGGTCGGGGTCGTCAGGATCTCAAAGAGGATGGGTGGCGCGCAAAGATTGAGATGAAGCAAGTGAAGAAAAATAGTGGCTGGTTTCCCTCGCCTTGCTTATTTCCCTACCCCAGGGGCTTGCAGGGCTTGACCTAGGGCCGTACCTGATCATACATGTGATGGATCTATGAATAAGGTACATTTATCTAGTGTTGATTTCATTGGTACCCTATCTAGGTTTGATCCCACAATTAGAAAATTTTCTAGGTATGGTTGACCATGGGGATTAAAATCTAGAATACCCAAAAATTGAAGTAGACATCTTAAAATCAATTCCCATTCCTGATATTCAAAAAAATTATGAAGAGGATCCCACACTTGGTGTGTTGGTTTGTGGGTGTGGTGAAATAAATTACTAGAAAGAAAACTTGTTAGTTCATTTTCAATTAATCCCTAGATTCCCAATCCCTCACATTTACTTTAGAAATGTGAAAATAAACCTTGGGTTTATATCAGCATCCCTAGAAGAGGATCATAAGATTTTTTATGATAGGATTTATATGCTCGATGAACTGGATATTTGCACATTCTCAATGTTTACCTTAGGATAATTTAATTCTTTGGAGTTTCAATTGCTATTAAGATCCAACCAGGAGAATGATGAGTGGGTGAGAAAAGTCTTGTCTAAATAAATCCCAATTAAGTTGAACATAAATTTCTAGAGGTTCTGCAATAAGGCCATACAACTGAAATTAATATCCATAGAAAATTAATTTAGATACCCTTACCAAGCAGGTATATGTTATGACCCAATTCTCTAAATCTATAAACATGAAAATATCCTCAATGTGAATTATTAACCTAATTCAAGATTATGAAATGTTTAAGGCTGAGTATTTATAATTATGCCACTATTAATACTCCTCCAACACTATATGGATGAGAGCCTGAATCTACTAGGGGGAGGGGTCTGTCTAGGAGGGGGGTGTGTAGTGGGGGTGTCCAGTAGGGTTGGTGCAAGGGGGGTCCAATAGGGGTGGTGCAAGGGGGGTGTGGAAGGGGGTGTGTGCAAGGGGAAAATGTGTGCAGTGGGGGATGCTTACTTGTGTATGCATAGGTAGGAATACACACATATAAGTTCCCCCTTTATATATGTATATATATATTCACTCATGGAAGTATGAATATATACATTGGGGATAGGTTTGCTTATATATAGATACGAAAAATGCATACATGTGTAAGTGTAAAGGGGGGAGGGGTGTCCAGGGGGGAGGGTGGGGGTGTCCAGTGTCTAGGGGGGAGGGGTGTCCAGGAGGGGGGGGGGGGTTCTATCCATGAAGGGGGGGGGGTGTCCAGGGAAGGAGGTGTCTACAAGAGGGATAGGGGCTATCCAGAAGGGGGGGGGGGTGGCTATCTAGGGGGCGTGGAGGGGGGGGGGGGCTGTCCGGGGGGGGGGGGGGGGTGTATCGTCTAGGAATGGGGGGATGTCTAGGGAGGAAGGAGGACTGTAGGGGGGGTGTGCTACTACAATGGAAGTGGGGGTCCAGGAGGGTGGTGTTGTAGGTAGGGTGGGATGCCACATTAGATGATTTCTTCATTCCATTCAGAACAACTTCTCAACTACACATATTTATGGTTGTACAATTATGTTTGATTGAAATCATATATCTCTTCATTCAACATCAATAAGTTCATCACAGTTTTTGGGAATCATAGTTCTAATGAGCTCCACTATAATTTTAATATAATTATGAATTAAACTTTGTATAACCACTCATCAATCTCCCATGTTAGCATATGATGATTTTACTATCATTAAATGGGGGGTGCAAGGGGGAGGGGGGTGTCCACTGGGGGATTTGCAGGGGGAGGGGGGATGTCAAGGGGGGAGGTCTATTCATGGGGGCTTTGGGGGGGGGAGCTGTCCAGGGGGCTGTCTAGGGGAGGCTTTGTAGGGGGGACAGAGGCTGTCCAGGGGTAGGGGGTAGGGGGCTTTTCAAGGGGGATGGGGGGTGGGGATGTTTAGGGGAGGGGGATCTGCATGGGAGAGGGTGGGGGCTAGGGGATGTCTAGGGGGGCTTTACCGAGGGGGGGGGGGGGTCCAGGGGGGCTTTACAGGGGGAGGGGTGTCCATGGGGGGATTTGTAGGGGGGTGTCTAGGGGGCTTTGTAGGGGGGTGGGGGGATACCCAGGGGAGGGGGATGTAGGGGGGGTATTGCATGGGGGACTATGCAGGGGAGAGGGTGGGGGTTTTCCAGAGGGGATTTGCAGGGGGGATCGGGGCTTTGTAGGGGGGAGGGGGTTTATACAAGGGGGATTTGTAGGGGTGGTTTACATGAGGGTGTCCAGGGGGGATTTTTAGGGGGAGGGGGGATATCCAAGGGAGGGGGTAGGGGGCTTTATAGGGGGAGGGGGCTTTGAATTGGGGGGAGGGGGATTTATTGGGGGGCTTTACAGTGGGGATGTCCAGGGGGTTTTGTAGGGGGAAGGGGGGGGGGGGTGTCCTGGGGGGGATTTTCAGGGGGGAGGGGGGCTATATAGGGGAGGGGGCTATGTAGGGGAGAGGGTGGGGGCTAGGAGATGTCCAGGGGGATTTTCGGGGGGGGGGGGGGGGGCTGTCCAAGGGGCTTTGCAGGGGGGGCTATCCAGGGGGGCTTTGTAGGGGGGAGGTGGGATGTCTAGGGGAGTGGGCAGGGGGATTTGTAGGGGGAGGGAGGGGGGCTATCCAGGGGGGCTTTGAAGGGGGGGGGGATATCCAGAGGGGCCTTTCTAGGGGGGTTTTCAAGGATGGATTTGCAGGGGGGAGGGGGGCTGTCCAGGGGGGCTATCCAGGGGGAGGGGGGCTGCAGGGGGTGGGAAACTGAAGGGGGGGCTGTATAGGGGAGAGGGTTGGGGCTAGGGGCTATCCGGGTGGTGGGATACTACAAGGGGAGTTGGGGGTATTTTTTGGATATGCAGAACCTATAACCATGGTTTCTAAACTATGTCTATAGGTCTATTTCCATGGTTTTTAACGATGACTATAAGTCTAATTCCATGGTTAGAAACCGTGGTAAAAAAGTTTGTTCCTCCTCTTGTATAGCCATGATTTTAAACCATGGATATAATGATATTATCACAGTTTGGAACCATGGCTGTATACCTATAGCCACGATTTGAACTGTGGATCTAGAACTATAGCCACTCCAAACATAGCCACGGTTCCTCAAACCATGGATATTACCTATATCCATGGTTTTAAACTATGGCTATAACCTGAATTTCCAGTAGTGCCGATGATATTGTGGGAGGAGGTGTTGAGGGAGTTCCATAAATCCCCTTTGGTGGTACATCCTAGTGTGGCGAAGATGTACCATAACCTCCGACATCAGTACTGGTGTCCAGAGATGAAGAAAGAGGTGGCAGAGTTTGTTTCATGATGTATCAATTGTTAGCAAGTGAAGTCTAGGAATCAGATCCAACTAGCCTTGTCACAACCACTCGAGATACCAAAATGGAAGTGGGATGGTATCTCCATGGATTTTTTGATGGGGTTAACATTTACATCCAGGGGCCATGATTCTATCTATGTAATCATTGACCAACTCACCAAGTCAGCTCACTTCCTACCCCTATAAGATCAGAGATTGGTAGAGGTCTTGGGACACCTCTATGTCTAAGAGATAGTGAGACTTCATGAGGTGCCTTCTACAATAATCACAGATCATGATTCATGCTTTAAATCCCAATTGTGGAGGGGATTACATGAGGTGTTTGGGACTCAGCTGCGCTTGAGCACAACTTTTCACCCTCAGACGAATGGTCAGATAGAGCGGACCATACAGACCACAAAGGACATTATTTGGGATTGTGTCCTTGATTTTGGTCATAGTTGGGTGGACCACCTACTACTGGTGGAGTTTTCATACATCAATAGCTATAAAACCACAATTGGAATGGCACTATTTGTGGCTTTGTATGGGTAGCCATGCAGATCACCTATGTGCAGGACATACCCAGGAGAGTCAGCACTCATGGTTCCAGAGTTGGTATGGGCTACGATTGAGATGGTGTAGATCATCCAGGAGTGGATGAGGACTACACATAGTAGGCAGAAATCATATGCTGATCAGAGACAGACACCCTTGGAGTTTGAGGAGGGAGACCATGTTTTCTTTCGGGTCTCACCTCGACGAGGATTGTAGATATTTGGCTTGGGAAACAAGTTATCTCTGAGGTTCATCAGACCTTTTCAGATTCTCAACAGAGTTGGAGGGGTTGAGTACCGCCTAGCTCTCCCCCCACAGATGCACAAGGAGAACAATGTTTTCCACATGTCGTAGCTGATGAGGTACGTTCATGATCCATCACACGTTACCGACTGGGGCAAGTGGGACATTAATGATGGGGAGACATTTGCGGAGTTACCAGTGGATATAGAGAATTTAAATGAGCGGGTTCTTCATGGATGGTTGATTCCTCTGGTACACGTTTGGTTGCAACAAAAGAATTTCCAGGAGAGCACATGGGAGCAAGAGGCTTAGATTCATACTCAGTACCCCCATTTGTTTGATTAGCCATTGTTTTGGCTTTCAGAGATGTAAAATTCTAATATGGGGAGAATGTAGTGTCTTAGAATTTCTATGTAATTTTTTTAATTATATAGAATTATTTTGTGACCACACACTTTGAAAGGATTTGATTCTGAGGCCCGATGAGTCCAGAACAGAATTTTGAACTTTTTTATATGTTCACTTAAGTAAACATGCGAGTGGGTTTTTTCTAACTTTTGAACTAGTACTCGGATCAAAAATATGAGGGAATTTTTGAACTCGAAATTCCAAAATTCTCCTAGAATATACTTAACATAGACCAAAAAGGGTCAGATGGAAAAGTTATTTTTGGACTTTTTAGAGAATAATAAAATAACTTAAAAAAGCTTATTTTATTTTATTTTGCACCATTGAGAGGCATATGGAAGTGCTGTGGTGTAGAGATGAGGTGATGATGAGGCACATTAAATGAGGATCATCAATATCTAGTTTGTACAAGCATAATTGCTATGATGTTTTATAAATGAAACAGCGTAACGACGCAACGTCGCAGCATAACAGAAACACTATAACGTGTTTCCTTTCAATTAGCTAACATGTCGGGGGAAATGAGAATTAATCAGTGAACAATTCTCTGATGAACCTACGAAGGAATTACTCTCCAACAAAGACTAACAAACGCTGGAATAATGTTACAACTTCGATGCCTTACGAATAATGAGACCAATAATCGATGAATGCCTTGGACTTCTTGAACCTTTATGGGTGGAATGCTTCAACTTCGAAAGTTGATTGAGTTAGGGATTTTTTTTGATTCATGTTTTCCCCATTCTTGTTTTAAACGATGAATGTGGATCAAACCATGAATAGTTTGTTCTGTGGATTGTACGTTATTGTGGAAATGTGAGATTTTTGGGATTTCCAATTGGGATTAAACTTTTGTTGATAGAATATCATTCCAAGACTGCTAGGTTTTAAACTTTTAATGAAGAGGGAGTAGGATCACAGGAACAAGGACTGAGCCACTCTTCATGTGTGTTCTTTGTAAACAAATCTTCCAAGATGTTGGCAAGGTGCATCTGAGGCCATCGTTGTGAAGAGGGCGTTCCCCGGAGGCCATAGGCATAAGCGACACAGAGAATGGACCACCGGAGAATGTCTGATGGTCCACCAAAGTTTCTACCGTCACGCTGGTGGTGGAAGAGGCATGCGGTGGTAGTGGAAACGTGCTGAATGGCGGGGCAGCAGGGCCGCCAACTATACCGACGATTGATGGGAATGGTGCACCCCAATGGAGTGCTGAACGACTGAGACCGCGGATGCGGCGCTGGAGACCCCTGATACCACACTGGCACTGCGTTGACAATTCAACCTGCGGACTTGTTCTATGGGTGACATGGAGGGGCATCCAGTTTCACCGGCTATGTGTGGTGAAGTTAGTCATGGCTTTTCCACATCCGGATGGAAGATCCGACCCACTACGGTGGGCTGGGAAAAGCTGGCGGGCCGGACCCGCGTTGGTGGTCCAAACCCACCCAACTGGTCTAGACCCACCCTACCGGGCCAGACTCTCCCTACCAGGCCATACCAGATATGGGTTGGGCTGGATCTGGGTCAGTTCGGGTCAGTTTGTCTTGGATCCGGACCCAACCGGCCCTCGTTTCGCTAAAACGCCCATATCTTGCAAACTGAGCATCTGATTGATGAGCCATTTGTGGAGATGGAAACCTCGCGATGAGGAGGATATTTTGGAATACTCTATTGAGGATTTAATGGAAGTTTAAATTATAATAATGTCTTGGGGAGTGGTCCCCCCCGAGATCAAGCGTGCTACGTGTGGAAACCCTGAGGTTGGCTGAGACCTAGAGACTGCTAGCGAGCGACCCTATGTGGATTGGATAATATAGCCCAGTGGGAAGTGGCTTATGTGGGACCCGGTAGTCCCATGGTGGGGACCGACTTCTATGTGATCCGACAAACCCATGATACTCAATAGGAGGAGTACCCCAGTATGACCATATTTGGGAAGCGACTTTTGTGTAACCCGACATGCCCACGGTGGGGAGAAACTTCTCTATGACCCAAAATACCCATGGTAATAATTATGGATGAGTACCATAGTAGTATTAAGTTAGTGGGAAGTGTCTTTTATGTGACATGGAAGACCCACTATACTCATTGAGGAGGAGTTCTCTAGCAGCTGAGGCGTTCGACGATGCGACTAAGGGTTATACTTTCCTACTATAGAACATACCTGGTGTGAGTTGTCTTTCTTTGTGATCATGCTTAGTGATCATGATTTGTGGTTTACTTTTGGATTTCTTTGTGGTCTTTACTTTGTTTTTTGGGGTCTCTTCTGAGTATTTTGTTACTCACCCCTACACGGGCTTCGCCCGCACGTGTTGTGTCTGGGGTAGACGACTGCCTCCTTGACGAAGGACTTGGTAGCCTAGGAATCAGTGGTGCCCAGTGAGAACAGGAAAATGATACATACTTCTATGGATTCTAGCAGCTACTCTGTACTTACCCATCAGGCAGGGTTTTCTACAGATGCCTATTCAAGGTTTCTTTGTACTTTCTTATTTTACAGTTAGTCTTTTGTTGGGTTTGTATTCTGGGCCATTTGACTTTTAGTTGTACTTGTACTCAATGGTTATTTATAGTTGAATTATTTTTTACTTTTCTAGATTTGGGATGTGGTTGTGTGTGCGTACGTACATGCACTTAGGAAAATGCCTCCCACTTGTAGGTTTACGCCTTCGGCACTAGTCGCCAACCCCTGGCCTTTGGGAGGCAGGCTTGGGGTATGTCACGGCACATTCCCCAGGGGGAGGGTCATGAAAAATCATTTATAAATAAAATTTATAGTAATTTTAATATGTAATAAAATATCGCAACATGAAAAAATAGAAACTAAAAAGCATAACATATAATAAGTTCTTGAATGGAAATGAGAAGAGGGATTTCCCTTACTTGAGTGTGTGTCTCCAAATGCTTAGGAGGGGATTATTGAGAGCTTGGGGGAGCCTTGTAGGTACTATAAAGAGTAAATGTAAGATTATGGATGTTCTCCAAGGAGTTTTAGTGAAGTTAAATTGGATCTTTTATGGGTTTATAATGGAAATGAGGGGGATTTCTTTATTATTTAGGTTTTGGACTCTACATAATAAAATAACCAAAAACCACAAACCACCTAATATATTTTCCCATGTTTTTTAAAAAATGGGATTTGTTCTCATTATTTTATAATTCTAAGGACCTAACTTAATAAAATAATTCCCTTGGTTATGTGGAGGCGAGTCACATTCTTAAAGAAATGGTTTTAAAACCTTAAAATATATTAATGGTTTTGGAGGATTCATAAGGAATTTATAAAATAGATAAATTAAACATAAAATCACATTATTTTAAATAAAAACACATATTTAGTCATGGATCCATTTTATAATATTTATTACATCACTTTTGGGTCATTATGATGTCATAATACACACCATATATTTATACAGTATTTAATTTTTACCCAAAAATTTGAGTGTCTCAAAAAATTATGAAAAATTAACCATTGGATAATTTCCAAATTCTGATTAAAAAAATAATATTAATTTTTTCTAAATAATCATCTAAATATTTTAATTATAACTTTTAAAATAATAATTGACATTTATTGAAATAAAAGGGTTTTTGACAATAACAGTTTTCGAACCCTTATAAAAATTACATTTGACTTCATAAAAATTATGTGATCATTTATATTTGATAAAAATTACTTTATAATAATATTCTATTAAAATAATATTTATTTAAAAAATACATTAATTCATGAAAATAATTTCCTTAATTAAATTTGAATATTACTCAAAAATACTATTTATGTTTTATTGTATCAAAATAAAAATAATTTTTAAATTAACATTAATATGATGAAAAAATATTAATTATTCTATTCAAAATAATGTACATACTCATTTTTCTAGGGTCTTGATAAATATCCCTTTAATACATCAGCAAACTCCCTAAGAGTAAGGTGCACGATGATGAGACTTTCATGGGGTGGTTCGATATACATGGTTTGGGTCATGATACTAATGAGCTTGACTTCTCCCATAAACAGTTTCACTCATTATTATGCTGTTGGATATTATATTGGTCTTGCTCAAGGAAAAATCACAGTGATTCTACCTCCCATGGAAGCTCTAATAAAAGGGTTTCATAGGGTATGATCCTATTGGCTAAGGCCATCACTTCCTTTTTCTATCCAGATTAGAATTTTTTAAAATCCTATATTTATACTAATCTTGTGATCATTTTTCAATGGATATATTATCAATGGTATCTAAAATCCAATTGAATATAAGAAAAATAAATAATTTCATGTGTTTTTTATAACCATATTACATAATAAGACATTTAATTAAATCACCATGGAAAATGTTATTTATAATAGTTTAGGTCATTACAATCTTCCCTCATTTAGAAATTTCACACTCAAAATTTTTATTTCTGACTCTAAATAATATGTGGGTAAATTTATTTCATCACCTCCTCTAGTTTCCACATTGCTTCTTTAAACTTGTGGTTTCTACATAGCACTTTTACCAGGTGCATTTTCTTAATATGTAGAAATTTGTCTCTATGGTCTAAGATATTCACCAGCTACTCCTCATAGGAAAGGTATTTCTCCAATGGTACCACCTATAGATTGAGTACATGTGAGGGGTATATCATGTACTTTCTAAAGAGGGATACATGGAATACCTCATGCAATTAAGATAGGTTTCGTGGGAGTGCTAGTCAATAGGCCACTGCTCCAATGCGATCAAGGATCTCAAAGGGACCGATGTATCTTGGACTAAGATTTCCTTTTTTCCCAAATCTCACAACTCCTTATTAATTAACATTTAAATAAAAGGATTTAACTTTTATTATTGTTTCCACTTTCTTCTAAATTCCCACATAATCCCTTTGAGCACCCTTTAACCTCTCCATAAGAGATGATTGAGCAATCATTTGTGAAAGGATTGATGATGTTTATTCCATTAGGATTCCCATGACCATCTATTCCAAATATAAACAGACCACATCCCTATAAATTCTCGTCAATGATAGAATTGATGGGTCCTTTATATTTAGAGCATCTAAAACTTTATTCTCTTTCCCATGATGGTAGTGGATTGATTAGTCATAGTCATGGATCAGATCTAACTGTATTTGTTAGACCATATTCATCTCTTTTTTTTGTGAATATATCATTTATGATTATATGATCCATATATATTTCACACATCCTCCAAAATAGACAATGACTCTAGATTTTCAAAGTGAATATACGTTCAAACAACTCTAGATCATGCATTGGGTAGTTCTATTCATGAAATTTCAACTACCTTAAATCATAAGTTATGAATTTGTTATTCTGTATTAACACACAACCCAATAACTTCTTCGAAGAATCGCTGGACACCATAAAAAAACTATCCAGTTGTGGGTAGTGTGAGCATAAATACAGTGATATGACTCCTTTTTAGCTCCTTAAAAATCTCTTCACATTCATCATTCTAAGAAAACTTGACTCCCTTCTGAGTTATCTTGGTTAGAGTGTTTGAAAATTGTAAGAAATTTTCCACAAATCTATGATAATACCCAACTAATCCAAGGGAAAAAATGTATATATATCATAGATGTTATCCTCAACCATCCTTAAATTTCTTCTATCTTTAAAGGGTCTACAGATATCCCATTTTTTGTGATGACATTCTCTAATAATGAGAATTCCTTCAACCAAAACTCACATTTTCTATACTTTTCATAATGATTCTCCTTTAGCAAGGTTTTTAGCACAGTGCTCAGATGTTCCTCATGCTCCTCCTCGGTTTTGATTGACTGAGAATTAAATTTTTTATTTCCAAACACTTTTAGGAAAATAGAGAAACCGCACAACCCTTAGCACAAAACAGATAACAACTTGAAACATTCACAAAATAGACATATGTAGAACAACCACAAACCAACCAGCCCACCATAGGACTACATATCATAATACCCATATCATCTCCACATCCCACACAAGAGTTCTATTATGATGTAGCTGATTACCTCTCAAAGGCCGATTTATTCCGCATCAAGATATAATAACTTTGCTCAAAGTTCCTCATCTAGTCCAGTAAAGGTTGCACTGGGCAGGGTTGCTTGATCAAGATTTATTTTTTGAGGGAAAGAATCACACCTTTGTCCCGCTTAAGGGAAGATCTGGTACACACTAGTCGCGAAAGGTAAGAGTAGTCTTTTCTTGTTCGTCTTCTTGGAGTAGCATATAGAGTTCCTTCACACTCAGTCATCCTTTCGTTCCCATTATGTACAATGTCACTGTATGAAATGTAGGCTGGACCACTCATATTTTCTTTATCTCCCCCAGAAAAATTTCTCCATTTGGCCCTCGAGGAATTATCCTTGCAACCAGTAGCATTCCCCCTCCCTTGTATCAAGTGTGTTACTATTAATCAAGGCAAGACACCCAACCATAGTAGCATCCTCTTCCCCAGCCCTAGGGACTTCCTCGTGACCCAACCTTACAGCATTGTGCCCTTCCACATAGGCCCCATAGACATCACCACTGATCACAACATCAGTATCTAAACCCTCTTTAAATATTCCTTCCAAAAGGCCCTCAAACCTGTTGGTTATCGTGAGGAAGGGCCTGGCCGATGGGTCTAATCCTCTAGTACCCCCAGCACTGTTCGGACTGGCCACGCCCGAGCTAGATCCCTTTCTCCCCACCCTATGTTCCTTTATTGTATTCTAACCATCCATTCTCTGCTCCAAACGATCCTCCTTATAACCCGAACCAGACTCCTTCCGAGAAAGGGTATTATAGGAGCCCTCCAAATCCTGCCGCAACCTGTTAAACACCTCTTCTACCGTCAGGTGAACCTGAGTTATCATAGCAATTGGATTTTAAGAAGCATGAATATCCACTATCGTCACCTTATGGGCATCATCCCAGAGTTCCTTCACCACATGACTCGATTGAAGAATTCCCCCAGCTTTGGACCCCGAAGCCTCCTTGACCAGACCAGACATCACACCATCCTCTGGATCCTTACCCGGTGCAGCATCCCCTTTTCTTGTAACAACCTGACTCCCCCTACGGCTTACCTCCAATGATGGAGTAGTGTTTCTCTTATGGAAAACCCCCAAAGGGTGGACCAAACACTTTCAAGATGGACATAAATCAGTCCAATTTTAATAAACCACCCGTTGCTTCCACCTGTAATCCTCTCCAATAGTAATCCGTACATAATCGAAGGGAAACGAGAAGCATCCATTTCAAAACAGACCCGAATATTAACTGGGTGGAACACAACCTCAGTTCAGCTATCAGAACAAAGATATCTTCCTATGAGGTTGCCTATCATTTGAATCACCGAAGGGTTCTAAAAAGGTAAAGGGAGATTTGGAAAGCTTTCCCAAACCGTCGTAGCAGAAGAATCACAATTCATGTGCAAATCGAAGGACCACCGTAGGAGAAAGAAATGAAATCTGTTGAATCTATGAGGTTCCCTCGACCATGCCTTGATGAGATCTGCCTCCGATTCAAAACGAA
The DNA here is from genome assembly GCA_963277665.1 of Viscum album. Classification (NCBI taxonomy): domain Eukaryota; kingdom Viridiplantae; phylum Streptophyta; class Magnoliopsida; order Santalales; family Viscaceae; genus Viscum; species Viscum album. The sequence continues at coordinate 1,752,096,085 of OY728141.1, forward strand.
TAATGATATGGATTCTGTCGAGCAATCCAACAATTGTTCTTTATTGAAGGTTCCAAAAATCGAAGACGAACCGATCGAAGGCATCGACTGAAGGTCTCTTATTCTTAAAGCGAGAAACCAGAGTTTGATTCAAGAGTGCTGATGTTTTCATAAACTCATAGGATGATTTCTGAATTTTAAGAAGGCCATCAAGAATATCCAGAACCTTAGGGAATAACGAAGCTTCCGGGAATGGAGAAAGAAAGTCAGGTTTGGAAAAGGGCCGGAAGAACCCTCCTCTCTCGTGAAACGAAGACTCCCCCCCACCAAGGGGGGAGGAGCCGCTGCCAGCACTGTCATCACCTAAGAGAAGAGATCAGCCCCTAAGGGCTAGGGTTCTCACCGTAGGTACCTTCTTCCACCTCCTTGGTTTCAGATTATATTAGAATATCATCTATAAATACTACCCCAAATTTTTCGAGGTAATATCTAAAGAGTCTATTAATAAAGTATATGAATATTTATGGATCATTAGTGTGTCCAATGGAATTACTATGAACTCATAGTGCCTGTACCTTGTATGAAAATTAGTATTAGGGATATCCTACTTCTTTACCCTAACTTGGAAATATACCAACCACAGTCCCACCTTGGAGAAGTATTATGCTCCACATAGCTGATCAAACAAGTCATAAATCTATAGTAGTGGATACTTTTTCTTTACCTTTCTCTTTTTGAGATCACGATAATCAATGAAAAGGCACATTGACCCATCCTTATTCTTGATGAATAGGACTGATGTACCCCATGGTGAAGCACTTGTGCATATTAAACCTTTATATAGATTCTCCTGTAGTTGTTTATTCAGATCCTAAATTTCCACGATAAACATTCTATATGGAGTCTTGGATAATGGTAACACCCTATGTATATTCTCTACTAAAAATTCAACCTCTCAGCTAGGAGGAAGACCAGGAAATTCATCAGGAAACACATCAACGTATTCCCTCATAATAGGAATTCCTTCAAGGATGGTTCTTTACTTAGAATAAATAATTTAAGATAGATACTATTTCTCATAAGTCAATAATACCCATTCTTTAGATATTGGTTATAAATTACATTAATCCCCCTCTTTGTACTTGTATATAATCGGGGGTTGATTCACAATACAGAGATTGATTTCCTTCTTATGAAAATTTATGTTGGCTCTATATAGGGAAATTCATTTAATGCTCATAATTGCATCAAATTCCACCAAATTTAGTATGAAAAGGTTCACTGGGATGTTCAATCAACAAATTGTAATAGGGGAGCAGTTATATACTTCAGATAAAATAGTTTCCCTATTTTCCATTTTCACTGATATTTCTACTTCTATGCTCTGTGGTGGTGTTTAAATAGTTCTACTAAACTTTCTTAATATAAATCAATTCATAGAAACAGAATGAAAAAGTATGCTCTTTATTCTTGAATGAATAACTAGAATACCTTTCACCACTTCATTTTCAGGATCCACCTTATTAACTGTGATGGAAAAATCTCTCCCTTGCTACCTTGGAGGTTGTTGGTTGTCTCTAAAAATCCTTGGCTTAGGGAATTGATTTTCAAGGTTCCCTCGTTCCTTGTAGTTGAAGTAATGAACAATTCTCTAAGGGTTGAATGGATCATTCCTTTACTCCATCACATTTAATGGTTTCTCCTATTAGAAATCATTATCTAGGTGTCCATTCTTCCTACACCTAAATCATTTCCTCTCCCCCTTAGAAAATTTATGGGGTGCTTCTTTATACACCTTTGACAAGTGGTATACTGAAATTTCATGGCACCATTAGATTTCTACATTAGACCACCATAATTAAAATCCAATTTATACTTATTATCTCCATGATACTCTTGATATTATCTAACTTCCATTTAAAATTTGAGGTCACATCGAACAATTTCCTCATATCTATCAAAGTCATAGATCATCGTAGATTTCCTTAGACTAGGTTTTCTCTCATTAAAGAAGCAGCCAACCTTGCATTCAGGGGTAACAATAAATCCAGATGCATATCGTGAAACTCTTGTGAAGTTTTCATCATATTACCCAATATATTCATCTTATTTTTTTATCTAGGTTAAATAAACAACTTTCAATTTTAGGTCATAGAGTTTGATGAAAATATTTATCAAAAAACATTTTTCCATAATTCCTTCCACTCCATAGCTTTTATCTCTTCCTCATGCTTTATATTCTTGATCAATGAGAACCACTAATTAGATTCTCCCTCCACATGATAAACAACTGATATAACCTTATCTAGTTTTCAACATTGAAGGATGGAGAAGATATTATCAATGGAGTTGATCCATTGTTTCATGATTAAGAGATCAGATGATCCATTGAAATTTGGAGGCCTATGTTGCATAATGGTGTCAATTGTAGATTTTTATCTCTTAGGGGGATTTGGGCGCTCCTACTGATCCATGTTTCTATTCAAAACCCAAGTCATCTAAGAGATTCATAAATTTCATGATTACTGCTCCCATTGGGTTTGGCATCTCACTGGGGTAGTCATCACATTTCCCATCACATTGATTGTTTACCTGATTCCTCCTATTTACGTCCATTGGATATAATAAAAGGAAAATCAGGGGGGAGTATTTTTAAACTATTCGACACATAAATGGGGAATCTAATGACATTAAATGGATAACCTATAAATTACATTTATTTCCTTAACTTATGAATTTATAGGCTTCAATCTATGTTATCCATGACCTATTTCCAAACATATACTCTTATGGGAATTTTATTTTTCCATTAAAAATGGTTCATAATGAAGTTATGTATTTACCAAAGAATATCCCTTAGGAGTGTCAAACTAGGTGCACAGTAAAACCTATTTTCATGTATCAGGTTGCACCGAGTCAAGCCCGACACACCTTGTTGGGGATTTTACCACTAAGTACATCTATACTTGAACTAAATCCACTTATAGTATACATAAAGGGATGAATTTTCATGATTAACCATTTAATATATACTTAAAAAATATATGTTTGTTTTCTTATATTTAGTATTATCCCTAAGGATTTTCACAAGAGTTTTCTAATCCTAATCCCAAAAATAACTAAACTTTTCCTTTGATACCAACTACAACAACCCTTCTCTTTATTACAATTTAATACATGATTTATTACATAATATTACACTTAATAAAACCTGGAAGATAAAGAAGTCTAGTTTCTTTGGGAATTAGGTACATTACATAACAATTTAAAACATGAAAAGAAATATCTTTATCTAAAACTTCCTTAACATGCTCACACTTAAAACTTCCCAAGATTACCTGGGGACATACATAAGAAATGAGCGATATATAAATCCCAATAAGGGAATAAAAATGGAAAACATAAAGAGAACAATAAATTTTAGACAAGACATATCAATGGTAATAAAAATATTATGAATGATAAACATGAACAATAAGACATGATATAACCAGATAATCATAACATGGGAAATTTGGAAACAACTTAAAGCATTGAGTCATAAACATAGGTCAAGGATAAAACACCAAGAAATCATGGTGTAAAAAGTCCCATAAATGAATCAAGTTTACTTTATATCCCAAAATGATGTATCATGATACTAAACATAACCCAATTCATTAGAGTTCTATATAATTCTGGGCACACCCGTCACATTCATTTCATTCTCATTCTTAAGTGTTCCACATAGATCATAAAATATTGAATTATTTTTCATAACTTTTTATTCAAAAATAAAATAGTATAGAATAATTATATATAATTCCTCAATAAAAATTATATGTTCACAAATGTTAACACCTTTGATAGGAAATGGGTATGGTATTCACTACATAATTATTTTGGCATGGAAAATCATAATGAAATTTTGGCAGCATAACGACGTTACTTAAAGTTTCATAAAAATGGGTTGATGAGAGAAAATGGAGTATATCATCACATATAAATAAAATGGTAATTAATAAAGACATGAAAAAACATAACCCAATATTATAAATTGGAAATATAAGGCATAAGTTAATGAATAAACTTGAATAATGAAAAGAATCCTAACTATATTTCGGCATGTTAACAGTTGTACATAAAGAATCATGGGAGAATTAATGAGAGTTAAAGGGGAATCTCATCATTTATAAACTAAATTTAAAGTAATAGGAATATTTAAGAACATATACAAATATAAGAAAATAGAATTTAAGAGACATAACATAAAAGGAGTGCTTGAATGGAAATGAGAAGAGAGAAATCCTTTACTAAATTTCACCATGGTAACAGGTGTACATAAAGGATCATGGGAGGATTGATGAGAGTAAAAATTGTACTATAATTATTTATAAATAAAATTTAAACTAAGGTTAATATGGAATAAAATATCCCAACATTAAGAAATGTAAACTAAGAATCATAACATAATATAAGTGCTTGAATGGAAACGAGAAGAGAGAAATCCCTTACTTGAGTGTGTGACTCAAAATGTTTGGGAGGGGATTCGTGAGAGATTGGGGTGAATTTTGGGGACTCTAGAGAGTTGAGGCAAGATTATGGATGTGATAAAAAGAGTTTTAGTGAATATAAATGAGATCTTGGGTGGGTTTATATAGGAAATAAGGGGGATTTCTTTATTATTTATGTTTTGGACTCTACAAAATAAAATAACCAAACCACAAACCATCCCATGGTTTTTCCCATGGTATTTTAAAAATGGTAGTGGTTATAATTATTTTATAATTCCAAGTGACTAACTTAATAAAATAATTCCCTTTATTATGTGGAGGTGAGTCACACTCTTAAATAAATGGTTTTAAAACCTTAAAAATACAATAATTGTTTTGGAGGATTCATAAGGGCTTTATAAAATAAATAAAATAAACATAAAATTAAATTATTTTAAATTTAAACCATATATTTGGTATTGGATACATTTTATAATATTTAATACATCACTTTTGGGTCAATATGATGTCATAATACACACCACATATTTATACAGTATTTAATTTTTACACAAAAATTCGGCTGTCTCAGAAAATTATGAAAAATTCACCATCGGATAATTTCAATATTTTGATTCTAAAAATAATATTTATTTTATTTAAATAATTTTATAAATATGTGAATTTCCACTTTTAAAATAACAACCTTTATTTATTGAAAATGATGTATTTTTGACAATAATAGTTTTCAAACCCTTATAAAAATTACATTTGACTTCATAAAAATCATATGATCAATTATATTTGATAAAAATTATTTAATAATTATATTTTATTAAAAAATTATTTATTTAAAAAATTCATTAATTTATAAAAATAAATTCTTTAACTGATTTTTTATATTACTCAGAAATACTATTTGTGTTTTATTGTATCAAAATAAAAATAATTTATAAAGTGACAATAATAGGATGAAAATATATTCATTATTATATAAAAAATAATGTAAATAATAATTTTTAGAGGGTATTGATACATATACCTTTAATACACCCACAAATGACCTAAGTGTAAGGTGTGAAACAATGATACTTTCATGTGGTGGTTCAATATACATGGTTTGGGCCGTGATCTCGATGAGCTTGAACTTCTCCCACAAAATGGTTTCACTCATGCTTAAGTTATTGGATCTTAGATTTGGATTGGTCGAGGGAAAATACTATTGATGTTATACCCCTTAAAAGCTCTAATAAAAGGGCTTTATAGGGTACGATCCTAATGGTTGAGGCCATCAATTCCTTTGTCCATGTCAATTGGATTTGTTAAAAACCTATATTTATACTAATCATGTGATCACTGTTCAATGGATATATTATAAATGATATTTTAAATCCAATTGGATATAATAAAAAAAATAATTTCATGTGTTTTTTATAACCATATTACATAATAAGAAATTTAATTAAATCACAAGGTAAAATTTTGTTTATAACAGTTCGGGTTGTTACACACGTGATAAGTATAAAGAACATGTGATAAGTTCATAACCACATAAGATTCATGGAATATATGAAATAGGATCATGTGACCACATGAGGAGGCCACCGTTTATGGTGGAGAGGTGACGTTTTTGATCAAACACATAGATAATTACACAAAATATATTATATAGGGAAGGATCATGTTGTTTTATATAAGAAGGCTATTATTCATAGACAAAAGGTATAGATCATTACATAGATGGGTTTTAAGTGATGGAGTAAAAATAATTTTTTGATCAGAATATTTTTTAGAGCCTTTTTCTATATAAGGATCTCTAATCCCTTCAATAATAAGAGATAATGAATTAATAATGGTTTTATTTTACTGGGAATCATGCTAAGTCATAAAGGATTTCATAGAGTGTAGATGATATGAAAGAAGTGTATAGAATTAGTTTGTGTAAGTAATTATGTGGTGAATAATTACTATGTAAGGAAATACATAATGGTTAACCACATAATATATTTCACAAAGAAAAACTATGTGGGTCAGCTCATGTAAGGAATCATGTGATGGGATCAGGTGGTGGACCTCATATAGTGGCATTATGCAGTGACCAATAATCCATTCATGGAAGGAATATTTTGAGAGGGAGTCTTCTATGAAGAAAATATTATACAGAAAGGAGGATTTCATCTCTCAAGTGAAAAATGATCTTCATCACACACTCACAAATGTGTGGATTAAATCTAAACTGATTCAAAATAATGAAATAATCTTCTATATGAGTAGAACGTTCACTTCAATAGAGAGAATAGTAGGCTTTAAAAGCGTGTTTGATTGTAAACTTGGGGGGATAATGAGTCTTCTCCAAAATCTATTATAGTAGTGCTCTATAGTAAATTTTGATACATTAGCACATCACATTTGTATTATCCTTAGAATATCCCAGTTAGGGTTAACCAAGTAAAATTAACGTATCTCCTCCATGCTTTAATTTTTGTATATATATATTATTGTGAGAAGAATAGAGAATAGAGTTTTGTTTAATGATGAAACAAGGTCAAAGGGGTGGTTATTCTAATCTATCATACTCTGATTCACCACCCTATCAGGGTATTTAACCTATTAGGGATAACAATTGGTATAAGAGATATGGGTTAAAGTCAATAATTTTCTCTCTCAGTGGAATCAATAGAAGAAATCAATCAAAAAAGGATTCCTATCTTTGATGGAAATAATTTTCAACCGTGGAAGAATCAGATGTGTCACTAATTCTGATCTCTAGGAATGGATGTGTTTATAGCCATGATTCATGGTATTATGGTCAGTATGGAGTGTGGGTATCTATTATATGCAGAACATAGATAATTGGATGCTGATACTATAGAAATCAATGATTTTGGGGGATATTTATCTAATATAATCTATAAAAAGGAGATATAATGTAAATCCTTGAACAACATATGGGAAAATTAGATAAACATATAAAAATGTGATTTAATAGTGTGAGAATCTAAACTAAAGGTTCTTTGGAATAAGTACAAGGACTTTATGAATTTTTTGATGAGTTATTTTATTAGGTGAATATTAGTGTGTACATACATGTTTTTAGAGAAACACTTGATGATATAGAGATCATCAAGCACATCATGAGAATATTTCCACTACGGTTTAATTTCAAAGTCTCTACATTAGATGAAAAAGATCAAAAGGAGCTGACATTGGATTGTTTAGATAACACTATTATCACATATGAAATGAGAAATGAGGATAATGAGGCTATGGAAAAGGGGAAATCTAAGTAGGCGGTCTTCATGGCCATGGAGAAACTTACCAAGGAGGATGGGTATAAATAATATGCGATGGATGGAGTTGTGTCACTTTTTTCCTCAAATATATAAAAGGGAAAATGAAAGTTTAAATAGAAACTTCCTCTCCCATGATTTCACTATGGAAGGTTGGGAACCTTTCAAAAAAGTGTCCCAATAACTTTCAAGATGATGATGAAGACAATAAAATTACCAAATAGAATTATTCAATAAATGTGAAAGGAAAGAGAATTATGAATCATAATTTCTTCAAAAAGAAGAACCCTCGTTCATAAAAAAACAATCATATAGTAGAAAGAGAGGCATAATAAATTTAATAATACACAGACTATAATGAAAATTCTATTGTATATACTGTTATAAATTCCTAGACAAGGGAAGAGAGTGACATTGACAAGGTGGGAGTGGAAGGAAGAGTTGATCTGTAGGTTGAATTAGAGTACAATCATTAAGATATAAATGTTCAGAGATAAAAAATGAAGATATTAAATATAGTGGTTCATGATGGAAAACTCTATATATAACAATAAAAAGAGGATAAGTCTGAGTTGAAGTAATAAATTGAAAAGCTAAAATATGAAAATCCAGAAAACTTTGAGAAGTTCATTGTGTAGAATCTCGATGTTAAAGAACATACTAGGCCTATTAATGGTTTAAATAAGGCATTGAAAGACCAGGTTAAATATATTGAAGTTATTGATGAGGAAGTTATCAGAATGTAATAAAAAGTAGAAAACTAGTAGAAAATCATGACTCTTAATATGAAATCAGGAAAGTATATCACATAAGTGGGAAAAAGTGAAAGTGGAACACAAAGTTTGAAAAATAGGAAAAGAAATATTAGTAAAGAAAAAGTCATATCCCAATGACGATGCCAACATGGGTATTTATCATATATATAAAACATCAAAAATTGAAGGTAGACCACAAGAACCCACTCTGAAGATAAAGGATGATTTGAGCATGAATCATAATTAAAATATTATAATAAATCAAGGCTGATGGGTTTGATGTTGTGGTGAAAATGGCCAGTGGGTCTTACCAATGATGTCAGATGATGGTGATGATGAAGTGGTTCGATGTCAGGGGTTGTGGCTTGAGGATGCTTGTTTCTTAAGGATCTGTGTCCCGAGGTGTCCTAATGGTGATGAGTTTGATGTGATATTTTTAAAATTTTAAATTTAGTTACTGTGTTTCAATCTGGTTGTGGGTTTTTTTTCATATGTTTAATTTTAATATTGCAATCTGGGTGGATTGGATTGTATTTGTATGTGATATTACCACTACCCCATAATGTTTATTTCAAAAATAACAAAAAAAAAGTATTTGGAGTGAACCAGTGCTATAGAAATAAAAAATAATAATACACCTCATATTAGGTGTTATTTTTTTAGAAATATGGTACAATACCAAAATATTTTTTCTACATCTAAGAGGTACCTATGGGAATAAGATAAATAAAGGTATATGACTATAGATCAATATTATAATGATTATTTTGATGGTAAATATTTCAAGTTTATAGTATTTAGATATATTAATAGATATTTCTCATCAACAATAAATAAAAATGTGCTGATGAAGACTACAAGTGGTATACAAAAAATCAAGGAATTATCAAGAAAGATAAAAACATAAAATTGTTTTTAAACTTTGTAAGATAAATTTGGTCCATCATAATTGGAAGAGGATCAGGCATGTTAATTAATACTAGGTTTAAATCAAAATACTTGGATCAAAAATAAAATAGCTGAGTAGGTAGTGCTTGTAGATATTTTCCCAAAAGTATCGAATCATCTTGGTGTATATATCCTTGATAGTGGATGCAATTACCTTATGATGAGGAATAAGGATCTTATCACATGATTCAAGAATGAAAAATAATGTCTCATCATATTTTAAAATTATTAAGGCCTAAATATTATTAGCTTTGGGAAGGTTGAGTTTTGGGGAAAAGATATGATGTGTTCATATATCTTGGTCATTGAAGGTATCAGTCAAAACTTTCTTAGTGTTGGTCAACTATGTGACTCAGGGCATATAATAAATTTTACCAAGAATAAATATATCATTAAGGGAAAGGATGGTGCAGTTTTTATGTATGGGAAGAACATGAAATGGAATCTTTACCTTGTTAGTGGAGAAGAAGATATGTTATTTCTATCCAAGGTAGAAGAAAATAGGTTGTTTCATAGATGAATTGGTGATTTATGCTAATAAAAATTGGAGGATATGGTGAAAAATGATAGAGATAAAGATCTCCCTAAGCTATCATGTGATCATAAACACATGTGTGACACCTATCATAAAGGGAATATTACTCAAAAGACATATAATGAGAAATATAAAAGGTCAACAAGAGTGATTGAATTTGTTCATATTTATTTTTTGGACCTATATCACTAATAGCTATTAATTGGAAGAGTTATTATATTATTTTTATTGATTATTATAGTAGCATGACATAGATTGTGGTCATAACTCATAATTTTGAGGTATTTAGTTACATAACACAATATCATAGGGAGGTTTAAAAGATGCATGGATTGAAAATTATAAAATTAAAAACTAAAAATTTCACCTAGTTCACTAATATCTTGGTGTAGCATTATTTTGAGAAACAAATGAAAAGGAAATAAGTATCTATAGTAACAACTCCTTATCAAAATGGCATGGCTGAGAGGATAAATAAGTTCCTAAACAACATGAAAATAATGATTCTCATTGAAAAAAATATACTAGAGAATTTTTGGAAGTAAATAGTCTTGAAATCTATCTATATCTCCAATAGAGATTTTTCAGGTCTGGAATAAGAAAAGAATGCATATGAGCTATGGTATAAAAAACCCAATGTTAAATTAATTTCAAAAACTTTGAAGTACGTGTTTTATTATTAATAAGAAAAAACATTATAGTTTGAATCTCATGGTATGAAGGTATTTTCTTAAGCTATTCTAGAAAAAGAAAAGAATATAAATGCTTTAGTAAGTGGCCAATTTTTTTTGAAAAAAATGATTCCCCTATAGTGGAAAATGAGTAGATTCCTCAATAACATGGTGGGTAATTTCTTGATGAAAGTGATGTTTAGGTAAGAATCTCTAGGGGGATAAGTGATAGATTACAATTCATAAGAAGATACCCATGATGAGTAGGATAAATTCATATCTACATCTATATAAAAATTGAAGATTCAAACTAAAATTGAAAGGCATAATATCGTCAATAAATAGAAAATGATAGTATAAATAAGGATAATGAATTATCTACAACAATAATCTTTCTTATCATAGGTAGATTTAAAATGTTTTAATGAAGATAAAAAAGATGATAATTGGGTTTATGTGATGAATGAATATCTTGACCAAATACAGAATAATTAAACTTGGAATATTGTTTTGAGACTGATAGATAAGATCATCATTGGAACCAAACTATAACAAGATGAATGAATATGACATGGTGATTTGAAATAAATCATGGGTGATAAGAAACTGGTACTCTCGAATTGAGGTAATCTATGTTGATTAGGAATTTTTATTCATTTCATGGATGGAGATAGTTTGACTATTTTTATCCATAACAATGCAAAGGAAACTCAAAATATTCTAGACAGACATCAAGTTATAATTCTTGAATGGTGTTCTAGAATAAAAAGTGTATATTGAATAACCATATAGTTTTCTTATTCATGAATATGAGGGTGAATTTTGTAGGATGAAGTGGGAATTTTATGAGTAGAATAAAGAAATAAGAGTGTGGTATTAAAGACTTGATAATTATTTAAAGAAGCTCAATTTTAAATTTGGTGGGTTTTGTTACAATATCTATATAAACAATGAGATTTATCAATGGATGGTGGTGATATATTATGTCTATGACATAATTTTTAGTGGTTTTAATGAACAATAGTGATTTTTTTAAGAATTCACGAAGTGAGAGTTTGAAATGTCAATGATAGGTGAGATGACATTTTCCCTAGTCTGTAGGTGATAAAAGGAAGACAAGAAAATATTCCAAGGAGGTTCTGATAAGGTTTACAATAATGGATTCAAAGGGTATGAAAACTTTGGTTTCTACCTAGATGAAAATTTCAAGGTATGATGATGAAAAAAAGGTAAATGTAAAAAAATATAGGTAGATTATTGGAAGTATAGTGTACTTAACAATGACACAACCCACTATTGTTTTTTCCACATGATAGGTGAAATAGTATCGAAGTAGTCCCAAATAAATCCACATGATTATAGTGAAAATTATACTATGATATATCAAAGGCCTAATGGATTTCGGCTTTCATTATAATCAAACATTAGAATAGGTTCTTTTGGGATATAAAAGCACTGATTAGGATGGTTCAGTAGATGATAAAAAGTCAACATAAGTAGTTTATGCTATATTGGTAGATTATGTTTTCTTAGATGAGGAATAAATAAGATTTAATTTCTCTAAGAACTGTGGGAGAGATATATATATATTATAAGCACTCAAGATTATATGAAATTACTATGGAAGAAGAAGAATCTTGAAGGCATGATATTTGAAGTGAATTATCTGATAGTAATAAATTATGATAATTTATGTTCTATAAATATTTGTAAAAAACCTATTTACCACTCAAGGATAAAGCACATTGAAATAAAATAATAGGAGAAAGTGTAACATGGGATGGTGATATTAGAGTATGTTCCAACTGAACATCAAGTCACATAAATTTTGATGAAGGACTTCCCCAAGGAATCTTTTTAAAGGAATCATCTGAATCTTAGAGTCTAGTTAACTCCCCATAAATAAATAGTGTATATGTGGGACCCCCACTCCATGATGTATGTTTTAAATTTCCCTATGTGTAGGTAATGTTTCCCCTACTGTAGACCAAAAATGATAGAGCACAAATTACGAATAGTAATTTTTCAATAAGGATATTTTTTTGAACCCTTTCCTATATAAGAACCCATAATCACTTCATTAAGGATAGATCACAAATTATGATAAGATTTAATTTGATGAAAATTACAAAAAGTTTGAAAGGGTTTCATAGAGTGTAATAACCATGAAAGAAGTTCATGAAATCAGTCTGTGTAAGGAATTATGTGGTGGAAAATGAAACATAAGGAATTATGTAGATGTTTGCTATATATGATAGTTTATGAAGGAGTATGTGGCCCAAATTCCATAATAAATCACATGGTGGGATCACATGGTGTCATCAAGAAGTAAACAATAATATGCATAAGGAATGAATATTTTTTGAAGTGCTTTTCCATGAAAAAAAAATCCTTACATAGAAATAAGGATTTAAACTCTTAGGTAAAATAGGATATTCATGAAACACTCACATTTATGTGAATATATCTAAACTGACTTAGAACTATAGAGCAATATTTTGCAGGATTAGTGCATTCTCTTAAGAACTGAGAGAAATGGTATTTAAAAGTGTGATTGATTGTAAAAAAGGGGAATAATGAGTATTCTATATTTTTTTTAAATCTCACAATATTAAATTATGGTATATCAATATATCATCATCGTATGATCCTTAGACTATCTTGGTTATAATGAACCAAGTAAAATTTCCATTCCTCATGTATTATTTCATTTATTTATATATATATTTCTATGAGAAGTAGAGATAAGAGAGTTTTTTTAGTGAATAAACAAGATTAAAGGGGTGGTTGTTTTAATCCATCACACCCTAATTCACCCCCTCCCAGGGTATTTAATCTAGCAGAGAAAGTATTTTTAAAAAATGAATTGCACATTTTCTAGTTTTTTGAACCAAAAATAACATCATGAACATAAATTTAAAAAAGTAAAATATCAGAATATGAAGTTTTATTAAATAATGGAGGTTATTCAAGGACTAATGTAGAACAATTTGATAATAGAGGAGAACTTAACCTTTTAAACCATGATATAGGTTCTTGTTTAATACTATAAAGAGATTTAGTAATTCTCAAAAATTGTTCCTATTCCAATCTTCTCTCTTTGATAAAACAGTATACCAGTTCCTATTGATACACTCACAAACCCTTTATCATATATTTATTGATATTTATTATCCATAAACTTGTGATTTTTTTTCATAAATAATATGGAAATCATATAAAACTCATGTAGTGGTATTTTTTTCCAAGCTTTTTTGAAGAAGGTTAAGGTCCTCATTTTAATTATCCTTAAGACTCAAACTTCTTACCTTCACATGATATTTGTGTTATTTTAGTTATCCTCTTAATAAAAAATATATATGTCTAAAACATTCAAAAAAATTCCATCCACATGTGAATGGACTCATGCAGTGGTTATGTGGATCATATTCTTGTGATGTGGAAATCAAATAATTATCCTAACTTCCCCCTTGGTTAATCCTCCTTTTATCTCAACCTGAATCACGATCCATGTGAGATCATAATGTTTTATCCATGGATAATATATCACTATAATAATATTATTTTATTCTCATTTCTTTAGAATATATGAATTCTAGGATTCTCAAAATCTTTTTAAGGATGAAAAATGATCATTATAGTCCTATAAAAAATATAATTAAACAAATGACAGTTACGTGATAACTTGATCATATTTATATAGATCAAATGATGATTATTCAGGGATATAATGATTCTTATACACTCAAAAAAATGATTCTTATATAGTTTAAATCATGTTTACATATATCATGTATAGGATGTAGAAATTCCCCAGAAACATCCCAAATGGTCTTCACCACTTTCTTTAACAACCATCTTATCAAGATTGATATCCAATTCCAAGTACATAATAATAAAAAAATTCCAATTTCCACCAAATATTGTAGAAAGGACTCCCAAATTATCATTACTAGTCCTCAAATTTGAGAATCAACACATAAATAATCAAAATCTGTATTGAAAACAAATACAACATCATCACCAAGAGGGTTCAACAGGTAAATCTTGGGGTGCTTTAGATTAAGAAGATCCAAGATAAGTGGTATCTCTAAAATTCTTCCACAATACTAATATAACATATTCATGAAATTTATTTTTTATTTGATCATCAAAAATATCATCAGAAGATAAATAAAATTAAAATTTGGAAAAATATTTCCTGGAGTAGTAGAATCTTCCTTTTAAATAGAAACCATATTCTTAATAGTTTTATCTTGAATAGATGGTGGAGTAGAAAAAAACTCTATGATCTTTTTTATGGTATAACCAAAATAGAATATAGGATAATCACAAAGACTTATGCTTCATATGAGGTGAAATAAATACCTTACACACATATCTAATTTGGTAACAAAGGTATCTTCATAGTAATCTAGTAAATTTGAGATCCCTGTTTAATAAAATAGAAAAATTTGTCCTAAATATTTAAAAAATCAGCCTTAGTTACTCTGTTTCTATCTTATAGACTTACATTTAGAATTTTAATCCCTTAAAATTTTTTACCAAGCATCTCAAAAAAGTTTCTAAGAACTTATATACCATGTTATGAAATAAAAAAATGAATAATAATAACAGAGGAAGAGATATAAGAACCATCATTAGATATAATAATTTATTTCACTTTAGAAAAAATGTTATGAATTTTAGGTTCCTTATATATTTCTTCTCCAAAGGATGAATCAGTTAAATTCTTAATCAATTCTAATGAACATTGATAATCTTATGATATTTAACTAAGATAATTATTCAAATCAGCTAACATATCATTATTGAATAAAAATAGTTGAATCACATTTTTGTAAATATTCTCAATTATATCCATTTAATTGGATATAAAATAATTTACATCAGCTATAAAATATATTTTTAAATCTTGAAATATACTTAAATGAACTATATAAGATTTTAATATCTAGATTTTACTATCCAGATCAGTAAAACTTATAGAAATATTCCCTAATTATTCCTTAACATCTCTAGTTTTTATGAAAATAGAAGATTTTTTTTTGCTTGAGCTGATCTCATTCATTTAATGAATAAAACTTTTGATTTCACTATCTTCTTTAAATAATCGAAATTAGTCTTCAATTTATTTCTAACATATTTAGTTTCTTTAAAAACTAGTGATGATATGTTTTATTAGACAAGGATAATATTTCTTATAATTTTAGTTTGACCTTTCATTATATGTTTTAGCTCATTAAAATTAGATTTTGAAACATAATTTTCCTTCTAAGTTTGAAATTACTCCTCCAGGTCATCATAATATGTTTTAGAAAGTATCTGAATTCTCATATCCTCAAAATGATATTTAGAAACTAAATTCTATTTCAACCTTTTCAAATACATCTTATCCTCTTTAAAGTTTAAGATTAGATAAAAAATTACTTGTTTCATATTTTTAAATTCATTAAAAACCTCCACCAAACATTGAACATATAGATAAAAATTAGAATGAGACTTACCCTTATTAACCAAAGGTATATCTTCTTCTATTTAATCATAAAAGAGAGAAGGAATTTTGTAAAATAGAACATTCATTTCTCTTCCCACCAAAGAATTTTTTTTCATTTTCATCTTCCCAGCCCTCAAAATCTTTCCCCAGAGTCACATCAAATTTAGGTTTTCAATCCAATTGAGAATATTTAGAAATATCTCTTTCCAATAATGTAGTGACCTTGACCCTAGTAGCCCAAAGCCATTGTCTAATTTATTACATTAACATAAGATACAAGTAATCACATCTCAATGGATAAAATAGTTTAGTAGTATTGGTAATCTAGATAAATATATGATTCCTATAGTACATTTGAAAAAAAATACACCATAAATTTTTTTTGAAAAATAAAATTCTTCCCTCTAGAACACCCTTGTATATCAATCATAGTACAATTCATGGATTACTAGGAAAATAAAAAAAGGTATATCTCAAATGAATAGTATGGGTTATATAAAATGGAAACTATTATGAATCAACAATCATAATAAACATGGATAGGTAAATAATTTAATGCACATTCCATTTAAATAACTTGACTATCATGATAAGATAATTCATAATCAATATAGAAAATTAGTAACTAAAAATAAATGTCATTTAATCAATAAACTGAGAATAAAATAAATCCAAAGATAATATCATTGTGAAAATATCATGGATAATAATAACTGAATTCTTGATGATGGAAATTCATAATTATTGGATGTCATGTTTTAAGCACATGATACCTCTACCATCAATATCATTCCTCGAGATAGTTTATAACTAATGGGTAAAAACCCATTTAACTAAGGCCATCCAACTATTCTGTCTCATTATACTACTGACACATCAAAAGGATATCTATAACCGGTTCCCCACCCTTGTATTCACATCTAAAGCATTCCTTATATATCTAATAATTGATTTAATTCATGAACAATGTTCCTTATCATCAAATATATATATTGAGTAAATAATATGAATTTATAAATATTTCCCCAGATAAAAAATTAAATTTAAAAGTAAAATAATATATATAAAAATGAGATATTTTTTAAGAAAATATAATATCCCTGATAAATAATATAGATATTTAGGGTAAATTTAATGTTAAATGGTCACATGCTAGTGAATAATTCAATGAAATATTAATTACTAAAAAAATAAATAAATGAAGTGAATTTCAATACCATCCTTGGTAAAATTATCATAAACCATACAAAGGAAGAAAAAGGATGTATCAATACAACATATACCCATTGAACTAAAAATAAGGGGTTATTGTTGTTGATGAATAGAAATACCATAAAAAGATCATTAAAAAAATTCTTGAGAAAAATATACTTTTCATTTTAAAAATTACTTTTTAAAAATAAACGTTCACAATACATTTTGAAGATAATTTTAATTAAAAATAAACTTTAAAACTTATAAAGTAATTTTTAACACATTTCATTGTCCATGATATCCGGAAATTTTATTTATGCCATACACATTAAAACAAAGATTCCTTTCACTTATTTGGTAAAATCGAAACATACACTGTTTTAAAAAATAACTAAATATTCCTTTAAAAACAATTTTTAAAAATTAAAAATGGTTAAAAATGTATTTAATAAATACTTTTTAAAAGGGTTAATTTTTTTTAAAACATTTTTGTAATCCATGATTTTGGAAGAAAAAGAATTCTGATTGAAGAGAGAAATGAAGTCAAATTTTATTAAAGTATTTTTTCAATCATTTTAAGTAGAAAAGGGTGGAAAATGGTACTATTAATCAAAAAAGTTCATGGATAACAAGATAATAATAAAATAAATACTTTATCAAGCAATGATAAAATAATTTCCTTTAATGTAAAATCAAGTATAAACAATCCAGATTAAAATGAGATTTTGAAATCAACCCTTGCAAAGATCATAACATTGAAGTGAGAATTAATTGATGAATTGATTATGTTTATAATTTTTAAATCTTCATAAAACAAGTGTAAATAAAACATATTATAACAAAAATCCATTTCATATATAATCTTATAATATTAAAGTTAAGTAAGAAGTAATATAACCCAATGAAAATAAATTGAGTTATGAAATTCATTACCACTGGGTAAATCTAAAGAAAAATACCCTTGGATGTAATAAATAAAATTGAAACTCAAAATAACATGAATTATTAAGGAATAATAATATTTTTTTGTATAAGGTACATTATATACCCCATATAAATTAAATTAGGTCCATAACATTACAATATTCCTCAATGAAGGGAAATTGAGACGAGGTCCCTTTCAAATATCTTATCATTGAAGTGGAAGATTAATAAATGATTTGATTATGTGAATAAAATGTAAATAAAAATATAATAAGTCTAAATAAAACATAAAATAATAAAAGGTAATTACACACATAATCTGAGATTAACATAATCCATGAATTAGAAGCTTAACCCAATGAATAAAAATTGAGCTAAGAAATCCCTTACCTCATACTTCCTTTTCATTTAATGTGATTTAACCTTCTATATAGTGGTTTTAAACATGTTATTAACTTATAACATAACCATATTAATATTTATAATATCATATATGATACTTTTATAACATATTATCACATATTCGTTAATAATCTTTCATTATTTTCATTGTTTTGGGTGTTAATTGCCTTATTTTCTCATGCGTGTTTTGTCATGAAAGATATGATTCTTGCATATATTATATAGTTATATCATATACAGAATAATAATAATGAAATAATTATTATATTAATATATCAATTATACTTTTAATACCAATCATTAAATATGGTTTTGAGAAATGAAGTATGTTATGATCATGGTGATGGTAGGTTGTACGTATACATGGGTAACATTTCCATTTTTCAATGACCATTATGGAATGGAGTTAATTAATATTTTATCTTTAAATAATGATAAAAATAACAAAAATACCATATTATTTCTTTAAATATACTTATATATATAATCCATGTGGTGTGGGGATGAAAAGAATGTCACATTGCTTCGCGAAGGAAGTAGTCTACACATACACGAACACTGCTATCATCTTTCAATGAGTGAAAAGGTAAGAAATAAAATGATATATTATATTTTAATAATTATAAATATGTAATTAATATAATAATTATTTATTTTTTAACACATTTATCAATTTACTTTATTCTTATTATATTCCATGTAAAGCATTAGTGAAATATGAATCACATCACTTTACGATGTGGTAGTCCGCCGTACACATGAGCGATGTTATCATATTTTTCAGTGAATGAAAGTTAAATAGGTATATATATGATATAATGAATCCATATGTATAATTATGTTATAAATATATAATAAATACTTTATATCCATCATAATACCCAATCATGAAATGTGGTAATGTAAAATCAAATGATATCAATTCGTGAGGTGGTAGTTCACCATACACATGAATGATGATTTAGTAACCCATTTGATGGGAGTGGGGATGGTTGTAGGTAATGAACTTAAAATAAAAACATATAATTATATTTAATATACATATTTTATTATATTATCATGTTTTAATAATAATTGATAGAGGCAGAGGAATAAATAAAAAAACTCTCATTAAAGAACATTACATCTTTTTCTGGTATCCTACTTAGGTTTACACCAAAATCCTTAATAGGCTAGATTTATTCCAAAAATAATGATTCAAGGATAATTTTATGGAAGTTTTAAATTTATTTGGGTAGGTATTTACTAAACCAAAAGTGTTTAAAGGTGTGAAGAAGAGAGATGAGGGGGTGGCCTTTTATAAGTGAGGTGAATGGAACACTTGTAATTTTTTAAAAGAAAAAGGTGTACCCACACTTTTCACTTGAAAAAAGGGTCCAAAATATAGTATTATAAATTATTATAAATTATAACATCAAAATATTCCCATAAAATATATTTTATTCAAGTTTTTATGTCATTTTAACCCTTATCCTTTTAGTTTAACCCTTAGTAAATCCATTTTTACCTTCACTGCAAAAAATAATTTCTATTATTTTCACTATTCATTTTGGTAAAAAAATAAGTTGACCTTATTAAATAATATAAATTAATATTATTCCAAATATAGAATCTATTTTTAAAAATTTCAATAACCTAAGTGGAAAATTTTAATTTAAAATTAATCACACCGATGCGATGAGAAAGCAGGTTTTTCAAAGAGAAAATATTCAAAAGTTTACAATGATTTTATTTCAAAATTAAATATTAAAATGATTAAAATGATATAAATTGGATTAATTTATATATAATTGATCTATTTTTACTTAAAAAACAACTTAAAATAAAATTTAACTTTATAAATAATTTAAAAGAAAAGGCATTTTTCAATTAAAATTCAGTATTTTTCAATATTTATCAAAAAATGAATCATTTCACAAAAATAAATAAAATCCATACTAGTATAATTTTGATATTATTATTTCAATAATTAATTACATTTTATCAAATAAATTTTCTAAAAGTTGTAAAATTAATTTAAAATTATGTGTGAAAATCATGATTAAACCTTTTTTATAAAGAAAATATAGTTTTTGAGAAAAAAATTTATTTAATTTTAAATAATTATTATTTTATTTCTCAATATATAATGATAATTTTAATAATTTAGTTAGTATTATTAATACATTACAATTTAATAGTTACTTTATAATTTTATACTATATTATGGTTTATTTCGACTTGAGGTTGCGTGTTCCACTAGGTATCAAAGAGATTGAATTTATTTCAAAATAAATATATCTTAAAGTATCTGGATGTTATATTCCCTTATACACTTAGTGTTTCATGTCATAAATTCTATAAAATATGATGTCAATATTTTAAAATCTATAGGTGTTACATTCTCCCCACCTTAAATAAAATTTTTCATTTCAATTTAAACTTGATATCGGCAGTAAAGGGTTTTTAATTTGAAAATACCCTTATTATAATACCACATCATGAGAAGGGTTAAAAAAACATCCTCTTTATAATAGAGAAGGTAAATAAAAAGGGTCTATAGAATAAAAGATAAATATGTTTCTAAGTTGGATAAAATTTATGAGAAGTGAATATTTGGACATGGGAAAAAGAGTAAATAATTATAGTGATTGTTTGAGATCATTGATCATAAATAATTGGGTGATCCAAATAATTTTAGAGACCAAAAAAGAATAAATATATGATTATTTAATATACCTTTAGGTCAAAATAAATGAACGTATTAAGATAAATTCTTTTCAATATCATTTTCCTAGAAAATGAGGAATTCCTTTACTATCCAGACTGAGAATATATGATAATATACTTACTTGATATATATATATATCTATTTCATAGGCACAATTTAATATTTTGGTTGTGCTTAGATTAATTTCCATTTCATTTCTTATTATAATAAAAGAATATCCATGATGAATTTTTTAAGCTTAAAGTACTAAAATTTACTTTTAATATATAATAATATATATAATAGAATTATAATCCATTCCTTATATCTCTAGTTATTATTATAAAAAAATGGTTAGTAAAGGTTGTCCAATATGCATAAATATTCATATGGTGAAGTAGTACATTAATCTCTAAAACCTCATCCAAATTTCAACATAAATTTTTTTATAAATAGTTATCCTTTTGACCCTTCCAAAAGATTAAGATCCAATACATAAGAAATAAGGTCACTAAATTTCCAAAATGAACTTATAATTAATCACCCAAACAACATGAATTAGATCTTAATTGTCACATACCTTCATCATGTATTCTCTTGAAATATGGTAATTACATGAATTACCATAAAAACTTATTGAAAACATTCATAATTTATTATTAATTAAATAAAAAATATATCATTGGATATATTTATTAAATAAAGAAATGATGTTAACTCCATCAATGATAGAATAAACCACTTTGTTAAAAATTATTTAATCAGTTCCAAGGTAGTCAGTACTATCCAATTTACTTTATCTATATCAATTATCTATTTATCCCAACATCATTAACTCAACATTGGGAACATATTAAGGGTTATATTTCCCTTAATATTATGTTTTTTAATAATTTCTACTTTTTAATGAATCATTTTTCTTGGTCATCGATACCATTCAATATACACTTTCAAATCCTTAATGAAAAAATATTTTAGTACAATACCTATACTTTTTAGAATTATTATAAATAGGATATCATTGATAAAATACTAAAATGAAATAATTATTAAATCCAAACATAATAATATAAATCATTACACTTCATCTATGGTAATATCATATTCTTGACCATGATTCATTAGCTACTTTTTCAGTATACCCCTTTGATGCCGAGGGAATTCGTTTACATAGTTCCCCATCTCCTTACAGTTGAAGCATTAAACATTGGATTTTTTTCTTTCCATTTAAATTAAGAGAATGTTGGACTTTCTATCAACACTTTAATGAAACTTATTTTCCTTTTAATCATGTACCAATGTGTTTCTTTCCACAAGTATCACGTGTTGTAAAATACTTCTTTCCCTTATTCACTTTATCTTCCTTTTCTATACCATACCCTCATTATCTTTCTTCCCTTATAATCCATAATAATTAGATAATTCATTCTCCATATTGATATCACATGATACTATGTTCTCATATGGTGATAATGTTTAGGATACTAGTTCCCTTCAAAAGATTAGCTTAATCACTTTAGATAAATGACCATTCTTACTCTTTGGATTACATACATTAATACGGTTCCAATTACTTATGATGGGAGCCATTTATCAATGATGGAATACATTATATTAAATCATATCATTATGAAAAATAATGTATAATACCAAATCTAGTGAAATAATCAATATAAATTGAAAAATCATAAACATGGTTTCTTTGGGGATATCTCTATTTTCAAATACTTCATAATGGTTTATAAAGAAAATGTGAATTATCCTAAGAATATACCCAAGGATTGTGAAAATAGGTGCATAGTAATACCCATTTTCACGCACTAGGTGATTATCAGTTAATTACCAATGTACCCTTTTTTAGAGTTATTACCTCTAGGTACATCTTTGTCAGAACCACGTCCACTTGTAGTATCCAAAGAGATATGCATTTCCTTGAAAAAACTATATAATATATTCCTTACCAAAACTTTAGGATGTTATTCTATAATTATCCTCATATTATATCATAGGAATATTTTTCCTAATATATGTTTTCCTAAATATAGTTCCCAAGGTTTCTTCTAAACTTCCATTAATTCCAACTATTGAGACCTCGACCCTAGTAGCCCAGAGCTGGTGTCTGATTTATTACATTCGAATAAGATATAATGAACCACATCCCAAAGGACCGAATAGTCTAGTAGTTTTGTTAAACTAGATACATACATGATTACTATATTATAATTGAAATATAAAATTGAAACATCATTTTTTTGAGAATAACATTATTACCTATAGAATATCCTTTTATATTAAACATTGTACACTTAATGGATTCTTGGGAAAATAAAAAAATAAGGGTGAGATAAAATTATTAGTAAGGGTTACATGTAATTAAATATACTATGAATCAATAAGAATAATAAAAATGGAAAGGTAAATAAATGAATATACATTTTATTTAAATAACTTGACTATCATGATAAGATAAGGCATAATCAACATGAGAATTAAAAAAACTAAAAATACATACATTTAATCCATAAATTGAGAATTGAATGAAACTAGAGATTATATAATTGTGAAAATATAATCCATAATAATAACTGAATTATTAATGAATGAAATACTTAATTATTATACATTGTGTCTTTGTCACATGATACCTCTACCCTTAAGATATTTACTCAATAAAATTCAAAACTAATGGGTAGAAACCCATTTACATAAGGCTATCCAATTGTTTCATCTCATGAGACTAATGATAAATTGAGGTACTATCTATAACTAAGCACCACCTATGTCTTCATTTCCGAATCAATCCTCATATATCAAATTATCAATTTAATTCATAAATAATGTTCCTTATCATCAAATATTTTTTTGAGTAAAGAATACGAATTTATTAATATTTTAACATATAAAAAAACAAATTTCAAAGTAAAACATCATATTTATAAATGAGGTATAATTTAATAAATAAAAATATCACTAATAAATAATATGGATATTTATAGGGAATTTAATTCCAAATGATCACAAGAAAGTGAATAATTCAAAGGAAAGTTAATGACTACAAAAATGAATCACGGAAATAAATGTCAATACCATCCTTGGTAAAAATAATCATAAACCATAAAAATGAATACTAAGGATGTATAAATAAAATATATACCCACTGGAGTTATAATAAAGAGTTATTAACATTGATGAATATAAATACCATAAAAATATCATTTAAAGAATTCTTGAAGAAAATATCCTTTTCATTTTGAAAATAAATTTTTAATACTAAAAGTTATTAAAAAATTTTGAAATTAATTTTCTTTAAAAATAACCTTTGAAACTTATAAATAAAGTTTTAAAACATTTGAGTGGTCATGATGTCTTGAAATTCCATTCTTGTCGTATATGTTAAAACAAAGATTCCTTTTACTTTTTAGAAAAGTCAAAATAGAATTGTTTTGAAAAATACATTAATATTACTTTCAAAACGTTTTAAAAAATACATTAATATTACTTTCAAAACGTTTTAAAAAAAGTAAAAGTAGTTAAAAATTTATTTAATAAATCATTTTAAAAATGTTAAAAAACTTTTTTGAAATAATTTTATAAAAATTGGTTTTGGAAGAAAAAGAATTTCCGACCAAAGAGAGAAATGAATTCATATTTTATTAAAACATTTTATCAATCATTTTAAGTACCAAAGAGTAAAAAATGGTATTATTACTTGAAAAAGTTCATGGATAACTAGAGTATAAGAAAATTTAATGGTTTATTAAATAATGATAAAATAATTTCCATATATGGAAATTCAATTATAATGAATCCCGATTAAACTGAGATTATTAAATAAACCATTTCAAAGATCATAACATTGAAGTGGGAATTAATAAATGAATAGATTATGTGTATCACTTGAAAATACACATAATTTGTTTTTGAAATAAAACATAATATAATAAAAATTAATTTCACATATAATCTTATAATATAAAATATGACAAATAAGTAGTATATCCCAATGAAAATAAATTGAGTGATGAAATTATTTACTACTTGGTAACTCTTAAATAAAATCCCCTTAGATGTAATAATTAATATTGAAATTAAAGATACCCTGAATTATTAATGAATAATTATATTACATGTTTAAGGTTCAGTATATACACCATATAAAATAAATTATGTGTATAAAATTATAATATGCCTCAATGATGGGAAATTGTGACGAAGTCCCTTACAAATATAATATCATTACAGTGAGGATTAATCAATGAATTGATTATTTGTATCAAATTTAAATCCATATATTAAAATTTTAAATAAAAAATAAAATAATAAAAGTTCATTATACAAGTAATCATATCATGACATAATCAATGAAGTATAAGTTAACCCAATGAATGGAAATTGAGTTAAGAAATCCATTTCCTCATGCTTCCTTTTAGTTGAGAATACTTTAAAATATTATATAGTGGTTTTAAACATTATATTAACTTATAATAGAACCGTATTAATATTTATAATATCATATATTCTCATTTTATAGCATCTTATCACCCATTAGTTAATAATATTTCATTATTTTCATTGTTCCGAGTGTTAATTGCCTTGTTTACTCATGCATGTTATGTTATAAAAGATCTGATTCTTGTGCATATTATATAGTTTAATAATCTCCAGAATAATAATAATAATATAATTATCATATTAATATATCAAATATAATTTTTAATACCAATAATGAAAGATGGTTTTGAGAGATGAAGCACGTTATGATCATGGAGATGGTAGGCCGTACATACGCATCGATAATATTTCCATTTTTCCAAGATCATTATAGAAAAGAGGTAAGTAATATTTTATTTTTACATAATGATAAAAATATCATAAATACCATATAATTTCTTTAAATATACTTATATATATATATCATTCATTTTATGTGAAGATGAAAAGAGTGTCATATCCCTTCGTGATGGTTTTAGTCTACACATACATGAATGATGTTATCATCTTTCAATAAGTGAAAAGGTAAGAAATAAAATGATATATTATATTTTAAGAATGATAAATATGTAATTAATATAATAATTATTTCATATATATCACATATATTCATTTATTTTATCATTATCATATTCTATGTACAACGTTAGTGAAATACAAATGATATCGCTTCGTGAGGCCGTAGTCCACCATACACATGAGCTATGTTATCGTATTCTCCATAGAATGGAAATTAAATAGGTATATATAGTATAATGACTCAATAGGTGTACATATGTTATAAATATCATATATATACTTTATATACACCATCTTACCCAACTGTGAGAGGTGGTAGTGGAAAAACAAATGGCATCGGTTTGCGTGGCCGTAGTCCTCCATACACACGAACAATGATTTTGTAACCCATTTGATGGAATTAGGGATGGTTTTTGGCCATTAACTTAATATAAAAAAAATATAATTATATGTAATATCATGATTTTTGTTTTATCATCATGGTTTAATAATAATTTATGTAGGTGGAGAAAGAAATAAAATAAAAACACTCATTAAATAGTGTTACATGTTCTTTGAGTATCCTCCTTAGGTTTTCACTAAAATTTTTCCTAGGTTGGATTTATTCAAAAAATAAGGCTTATAATAAAAATTTATGGAAGTTTATAAGTTATTTTTTCATGTCATGGTCGAATAAAAAGGGTGTGAAGGTGTAAAGAAAGAGAAGATAGGGGGACTTTTATAAGTGAGGTGAGTGACACACTTGTAATTTCTAAAAAGAAAAAGTTGTACCCATGATTTACACATTAGAAAAAAGGAAAAATGGGGTATTATAGATAATTATACATTATGAGTTTTAATTATGTCCATAAAATATATTATAGATATCTTTAGTTCATTTTACCCCTTATCCTTTTTATTTAACCCCATGGTAAATCCATTTTTATCATAACTGTGGTAAATAATTTTTACTAATTTCAATATTAATTTTGGAAAAAAATTAATTTTACATTATTAAATAATAAAAATTACTATGATTACAAATATAGAGTCCATTTTTCAAAATTACATTCATATAAGTGGTAAAATTTAATTTAAAATTAATCACATAGATGCGATGTGAAAGCAGGTTTTCAATGAGAAAATGTTCAAATGTTTACAAAGATTTTATATAAAAATTCAATACGAAAATGATCTAAATGAACTAAATTTTATTAATTTATATATAATTAAACTAATTTAAAATGTAGTTTAACTTTATAAACAATTTAAACTAAAAGATATTTTTCAATTAAAATTCAGTATTATTTAAAATTCCTTAAAAACAAAAACCTTTTAGAAAAATACAAAAAATTCATACTAAGATAATTTTGATATGATGATTTCAAAAATGAAGTTTATTTTATAAAATAAATATTCATAAAGTTGTAAAATTAATTTTAAATTATGCGTGAAAAATGTAACTAAATTTCCTTCTTGAAAAAATATAGTTTTTTTTCTTGAAAAAATTTCTTTTTCTTTGAAATTATTCTTATTTTATTTATTATCAATAGATAACCATAATTTTAATGATTTATTTAGTAATATTCATGCAAAAATATTTAACTTATAGGTTATAATGGTATACTATATTATGGTTCATTTCTATTTGGGGTTGCGTGTTCCACAAGCTATTGAAAATATTGAATTTATTTAAAAATAAATATATCTCAACGTCTGAGAATTTTATATTCCCTTATACACTTGGTGTTTCATGTCATACATGATATATATTATTATGTTTCTATTTTAAAATCTTAGGGTTTTTTGAAACAAAATTCTCTACACATTATCACAATCAATAGTTATAATACAACCCACAAAATCAAAAATATTTTTCCTCTTCTCCTCAAAGACAATTGTTTTAGCAACATTAAATTCACCAAATATTTCTTGAACATGATCTCCAACAACTGGTTTTTAAAAATAAGATCCACTAGGTATTTCAATATTACTGGGTAAATTTTATTCTTTCATATTTTTCTCCCCCTCAGCAGCATCATGGTTCTCCTCATCAACATGAGTATCATGTTGACCATCTCATTCTCCAAGAGGCATGTTTTATTTCAAAGAGACATTTGAAAAATATAATTTTTTTTTTCAAAACTTAATCTCCCAAGCTAGTTAATCCATGAAATTTAATGGCCACCAATCCTATAATAATACTAACTCTAGTTACCTAGATATAGTGGTTACTTTACCACATTGGTATAATATACAGGAGATCACATCCCTTAGGATTGAATAGTTTAGTAGTCTTGAGAGACTAGATACTTACAAGATTCTCAAATTATGAAAAAAACATGAAATATAAATTAAAATTATAGTGATAACTTTATTATTTCTTCTATCATATCCCCAAAATAATTCCAACCTCACTTCTTGGTACTCTGGGTAAAGGGAAAACATAATAAATGGGTGATCTCAGATGTTCAGTCATGTAAAGTGTACAAAAAAATTCATTATAGAATAAATAAAACATGGATAATATGTTGGAGATAGACAATAATAAAATACACTATACAAATAATACCAATAAATCAGAATATATCCATGGATGAAATAAAAACATAAATAATCTCATTGATAAAAATAAATAATTTTATAAAGATAGAATACATAATTTTGGACATCATAATTTTTCTATCAAGGCCCTATTCCAAATTGTAATACATAAATAGGTATGAAATACACCAAATAACCAATCAATACCTCCTCTTACAACCTACCATTACAATAGGTAGATATCTAAAATTGGTACCCACCCTTCACATACTAGTTATAATTCATTTATTATATAGAATAAATGAATAACAACATAATACATAATCAACACAAACATTTGTATTAAAAAACCAAAAAATTAAATGTCAATATTTTCACCAGTAATCAAACAGAAAAATATGATCATAATTAATCCTGAGGAATAATGTTGATGATATCATTATTTTATATCTCTAGTAAGTCATAATAATCTTAAAATGATGTTAACATAGATAAAAAACATATTTATAAAGTCATTAGAATGTTTCTTTGAAAAAAAGAAGAAATATATTTTTCTTTTGAAAAAATATTTAAACTAATTTTTTAGAGAATTATTAGAATATAATTTCAGTGATAATCCATATAAACTTGTAGCTTAATCTTGGTAATAAATAATAATTTTAAAGTGATAAACGAAGGTCATATAGAAAATGTTAAAAAAATATTCTTTTTTCACTTTGATAAAAAATTGAGAAAAGTGACCCACTGGGAAAGTGTTAAAAAATTCCTTCTCAAAATTATTTTAAATAAAGTAAAATATAGTTTAAAATTAATTTAAAAATTAATTATAGAATATAAAATAACATTCTTGAAACATTTATAAAATCTCAACATAGAAGAAAAACATTCCCAACCCAAATGAAGAAATAAGGACGTTTTTTCTTTAAAAACATTATTTCAGTATTTGAGTACCAAAGAGAGGAAAAGTTATAAGTAAAACAAGAAAACCATTGAAATATATATAGGTTATTAAAATATATGGGTTTTATGAGTGAAATAGAATGTAATTACCCCAATGGAAACATAAACATGAATAATCTTGAATGAAAATGAGATTATAGAATAAACCCTTACCTTGGATTTCAGCATGGTCAGAGATGTTCAAAAATATTATAAAATAAACTTATATTAATTATTTAATTATTTAATACAATTTTTAGGTTTATTTAATTATCATAATACCTTCTATTTCATTTATTACTATGTCTTATATAATTACCAAATTGGTTAAGTTCATATCAGGTGTTTTGAGGATGTTCAGTTCATAATTTCAAAATAAATTTAGTAGGTTGAACATGATAAAAGGGTTAATTAATGAAGAATATATAGAATATTAAAAATTAAATAATTATCATTTTTATACATTAAATAAATTTTTATAACCAGCCATGAAATTCATCTATGAAAAATGAAGCACATCATTTCATGGAGATGGAAGTCTGTACATACGCATGAATGATGTTTCCATTTTTCTAATAAATGAAAAGGTAATTAAATAGATAAAGGTTTAATTTTAAATAATCATAATAATATTATAAATATCATATTTATTCATTAAATTCATCCTTATTTCCATCCATGTAATGTGGAAATGAAAAATGAATCAGATCACTTCATGGACGTGGTAGTCCACACGTATGCACGAACAACGTAATAATTTTTCAACAAATGGAAGTGTAAGAATGTAGATAATATATTATATTTTAAAAAATAATCATTATGTAAAAAATATTATATTTTCATTAATTACATCTTTATAACCTTCTGGGTGAGGTGATGATGAAAAACTAAATTCATCACTTCATGGAGGTGGTGGTCCACATGTACTCACGAGAAAAGTTAATATTTCCTATAGGATGGAAAATGATATGAAAAATGGTTTTACCACAAACATAATAATATTTAATTATATAGAATATACTTGTTTTGTAATGAACCAAACTTTTATAAATAAAATTTCACTTTTGATTTAATTAAATATCTAATTTTTTAAAATGGTTATATAAAACACATGAACTTCCTTGGTTTTATGTTTTTTTATTTAATGTACCATTAAGAATGTTGACAATTGATAATATATCCATTTAGTAGGGATCACATGACTATTATAAATATTGGGTTTTAAAAAATCCTTTTGACACAAACAAAGGATGTAATGGCCTTGACCAGTAAGATCATTCCCTATGAAGACCATTTATCAGAGCTTTCACGGGAGATATAATTTATTGTATTTTCCATATACTAATCCCAAGATAATATCCAACAACTTAAGCATGAGAAAAACCATTTGAGAGAGAATTTCAAGGTCATTGAGATCACAACCCAAACTATGTTCACCGAATGGCCCCATGAAAGCGCCACCATTGCACACCTTACTCTTAGGGAATATGATGGTGTAATAAAGGGACATGTATCAAGACCCTAGAAATATGATTATTTACATTACTTTTGTATTGAATAATGAATATAATTTCATTCTATTGTTATTACTTTATAAATGATTTTAAAGCACAAATAGTATTTTTGGTTAACATTTAAATTCAATTATGAAATATATTTTTATGAATTAATTTATTTTTGAAATAAATAATATTTTAATAAAATATTATTACTAAGTTACTTTTATTAAAAATAAATGATTATATAATTTTTATAAAGTGAAATGTAATTTTTATTAAGGTTCAAAAAACATTTTTGTCAAAACCCATCATTTTTCAATAAATATCATTTTTTATTTTAAAAGTGAAAATTAAATATTTAGAAAATTATTTAGATAAAACTAATATCATTTTTTGAATTAAAATGTTGAAATTATCTAATGGTGAATTTTTCATAATTTTCTAAGATAGTCAAATTTTCGGGTAAAAATTAAATATCGTATAAATATACGATGTGTTTTATGATATCATAATGACCCAATAGTGTTGTAATAAATACTATTAAAGGGATATTAATAAATATAAATGTATTAAATTAAAAATATTGTGATTTTATATTTGTTTTATTTATTTTGTATAGCCTTAGTAAATCCTCCAAGATTTATAAAATATTTTAATATTTTAAAATAATTTCATTGAGAGCATGACTCACCTCCACATAATCAAGAAAAATATATTAATATGTTTGGAACTTGGAATTATAAAATAATTATTTCAAACCCCCTTTGATAGAAACCAGGGGAAAAAATCATGGGAAGGTTTGTGGTTTTGAATATTTAATTATATAGATTCCAAAACCCAAGTTTGTGAAATATTAAAGAATTCCCTTATCATTTCTAATATAAACCCACATAAGATCCCACTTATCTTCACTAAAAATAATTTGGTCACGTGCTTAATATATCCTCCCATCTCTAGAATCCCCCAAGGAACCTAAGATCTCAATAATCCCCTCTTCAATCTTTTGAAGTCAGACACTCAAGTAAGGTTTCCTTCCTTTCTCATTTTTATCCAGGTTTCCTTATATTGTTACACCCTTTTATATTATATTTAAAATTATGGAGTATTTTTTATAACCTCCCTCATAATTCCCTTATTATTTTTTAATGATGAGAGACCCATTTATGTCTCACTAATCCCTCCCATGTACACCTGTTACCATGCCAAAATATCGTAAGAGTTATTCCATTCCTCCTATTTCTCCAAGTTTCTTTATTATGTTAAACCTTCTATTTACAAATTAATTGTATTGACAAATGTATTTATATGAACCTATTAATTTCAATTTCATGTATATATGATGATATACCCATTTATCTCTCATCAACCCTTTTTATGAATTTTTATGTCACACCGTTAGGTTGCTGAAATTGCACCGTGAATTTCCATTCCAAAATAATGTTTAGTGAATACCATACCCATTCCCTATAAAGGGTGTCAAATTTTATGTAAATATAATTTTTTTATTTAGGACTTACAAATATGTATTTTATACCCCTTGATCATGGAATAAATCATGATGATGAATGAATCCATGTTTTATGATCTATGTGGAACACTTAACCATGAGAATGAAATGAAAGTGACCGGTGCGCCCAAAATTATATAGTGATACAATGTAGTGGGTATTGTTTATTATCATGATACATAATTTTGGGATAGGGGTATACCTAATTACTTTATGAGACTTTTTCCACTATTATGTCTTGGCAGTTTAGCCTTGACCTATGATGCAGTGTTTTAAGTTGTTTCCACATTTCCATGTTTTGAATATCATGCAATATCATGATTTATGATTAATGTTCCTTTATGCCTCATTGATATGCCTTGACTAACATGTATTATTACCTTCATGATATGATTTTTTTACTCCTTTATTGGGATTTATAGCTCACCCCTTTCTTATGTATTTTTCCCCAGGATATCCTATGCATTTGTAAGCTCAAGCATGTTAAATAAGTTTTTAATAAAGATGTTGTATTCCATGTTTTAAGTTGTTATGTAATGTTATTAATTTACAAAGACACTATACTTTTTGATCTTTTAGGTTGTATTAAGTGTAATTTTATGTAATTAAATAATGTATTATTTTAATAAAAAGAATAGGGTTTCTATAGTTGGTAATAGAGGAAAGTTTAGTTATTGGTGGGATTATGATTAGAAAAATATAGTCAAAAACTTATGGATAAGACTAAGTATAAGAAAAACATCCCTAAAGTTTGGTGAGTATAGAGTATGTGGATTATCAAAAAAATAAATCCCTTTTTGGATACTAACAAGTGGACATGGATATGGAATATATGTATCTAGTGGTAAATCCTGAAAACACTGGTTTGAGCTAAACTCAAACCAGAATTGGTGCACAACAACAGGATTTGCTATAATCCTAGTTTGACACTATTGGGGGATATGATTTGTTAAATTCATAAGCTTAGTATGAACCATTATTAAGGGAACAAAAAAACCACATAAGAATATACATTAGTAAATAGATCATTGATGCATAAAAATTCATAAGTTAACAAAATAAATGTAATTTATAAGTTATCCCTTTAATTTCACTGGATTCCCATTTATGTGTTTAATAGTTTAAAATAATTACCCTTAATTTTCCTTTAATTCTAGACAATGGATGGTATTAAGTGGAATCAGTATAACAACTGATGCGAAGATCAATGTAATGACTCCCTAATGAGATGCCCAATCCGGTGGGAGTGGGAATAACAAACTTTATTATGATACTCTATTAGTTAAATTAGGTTTTGAATAGAAACCTTGATCAAGAATAACATCAAACCCCGTTGATAAAGAACAAGTCAAAATCAAGAGATTCATGATACAAAGGACTCCCACTTTCAATGGATCATCTGAGCCTTCAATCTCTGAATAATGGATCAACTACATTGAGAAGATCTTATCCATCATTCAATGCTCAGAAAAAGAGATGTTTCTTCTGGCTGCTTATCTTATAGAGGGTGAAGCAGATAAATGGTGGAAATTTATCAAAAATACAGAGTCTAAGGAAGATATTGAGGCAATGGGATGAATGGATTTCCTAAAAATGTTTTTCGATAAATATTTTCATCTCACCCTCTGACTTAATATGGAAAGGGATTTACTTTTCTCAAGAAAAAAGAAAATGAATCCATAAGAGCGTATGAGAAAAACTTCACAAGGATTTCACAATACACCTCCAACTTTTTCATTCCCCCTGAAAGAAATGTTGACCACTTCTTTTGTGGGATAAATCCTATCCTACGAAAATCCCTAGTGATCCATGAATTTTAAATCTATGAGGAAATTGTCTGATGTGCCCTCAAATTTGAAATGGATATTGAAAAATCTTAGGGGTATCACGGGGATAGGAAGTGAAAGGTGGAGTCAAATTCTAGAAATCTGATAGAGATATATAATGGTGCCAAGAAATTTCAACATCCCAATTTCCAAGGGTGAAGAAAGAAGCACCTTGAAAATGGCCTAATGGGGATGAGGAAATATTTTAGGTGTGGGATGGAAGCGAACCGAGCTAGTGATTACCAGAAAGAAAAACCTGCTACTATAAAAGAAGAAAGGAATGCTCCAGTAAAACCAAAATTCATTGTTTAATGATAAAACTATAAGGAACTAGGGAATATATCTAACCAATACTCTAAGAAAATGGTTTTTTGAGGAAACCAAGAACCTCCAATGTAGTAAGGGAGAGCTTTCTCCATCACCACTACTGAATTGAATCCCGAAAATGAAGTGGTGATAGATATGCTAGTTATTCATTCAAGAATAGATAACATACTTTTTGATTATGTTTCTATTCATTCCTTCATATCAAGAAAGTTTATCAGGACCATTTAATCACCATCACAATGCTGAGAAGTGGAGTTATCGGTGAAAATGAAAAATGGGGAAATTATTACATGCCAATTATATAACTCCCCCTATCACAATTTGTGGGCTAAATTTAACAGTGAACCTTTTCACACCCCCTTTGGTGGAATTTGATGCAATTATAGGCATGTATTGGCTTTCCCTATATAGATCCAGTATAAAT
Organism: Viscum album; assembly: GCA_963277665.1. Classification (NCBI taxonomy): domain Eukaryota; kingdom Viridiplantae; phylum Streptophyta; class Magnoliopsida; order Santalales; family Viscaceae; genus Viscum; species Viscum album. The sequence continues at coordinate 1,752,131,496 of OY728141.1, forward strand.
TTCCCAAAGAAGGAAATCAATCTCTATATTGCGAATTTTCCCCTAATTCTATACAAATGCAAGGATACTAATGAATCCTCTTTAGCACCATTATATCAAGCATGGATATTATTACCCTATGAGAAATCATATCTAGCTCAAATGATTGAGTCGAAGGAAATAATCATCCTTGAAGACATTACCATTGTGAGGTAATACACTAATGTGTTTCCCGAGGAATTTCCTAGTCTTCCTCCTAGTTGAGAGGTCAAATTTTAAATCAAAATCATGACTGGGGCGTTAAAAATATACAAGACTCCATAAAGAATGGATTTTTTTGAACTTGAAAAGCTTATGAAATATCTATATGAGAATCTATATAAAGGTTTCATATACCCATGTGCTTCACCTTGGGGTGTACTAATCCCCTTCATTAAGAAGAAGGATGTGTCAATGTGCCTTTGCATTGATTATCGTGAGATCAAAAAGATCATGATAAAAAAAGTATCCTCTACCATGAATTGATGACCTATTTGATCAGCTACATGGTGAAAAATACTTTTCCAAGGTGGATCTGCAGTCTAGATATTACCAAGTTAGGGTGAAGAAAAAATATATCCCCAAGACTTCTTTTCTTACAAGGTATGGGCACTATGAATTCATTGTAATGCCTTTGAGACTCAATAATTCCCCAGAAATATTCATTGACTTAATTAATAGAGTATTTAGAGACTACCTAGAAATTTTTTTGGTAGTCTTTATTGATGATATTATAATATACTCTAAAATTAATACGGAACATGATGAGAATTTAAGTACTTTGATAAAGACTTGTGAAAGGAAAAGCTTATTCCAAGTACAAAAAATGTGAGTTCTAGTTGAGGGAAGTCACTTTCATGGGGAATATCATCACAAGTAATGTTATATCTATAGATCCTTCAAAAACTGGGGCAATTAAAGGATGGTCAAGGCCAATATCTGTGACTTATTTCCATAGTTTCTTTGTATTATATGGGTATTATCATCGATTTGTGAGAAATTTATCGTGATTTTCATACACCCTAACCAAGATATCTCAGAAGGGAGTTAAGTTTTCATGGAATAATAAATGTGAAGATATATTCAAGGAGTTTAAAAGGAGTCTTATCGCTGCACCTGTTCTCAAACTACCCACAAGTGGAGAGATTTTTGTGGTATTTAGTGATTCTTAGAAGAAGGTCCCGAGATGTTTGTTGATGAAAAATGACAAATTCATTGCTTATGCTTCAAGGAAGTTGAAATTTCATGATTATAACTATCCAACAAATTATCTAGAGTTAGCTATAGGGACCTTCTCTTTGAAAAATTTGGTGACATTACCTCTTTGGGGAGAAGTGTGAAATATATATGGATAAAAAATACTCAAGTATATATTCACAAAGAAAGAGTTGAATATACACCAATGAAGATGGTTAAAGCTAATCAAAGACTATTAATGCTCAATTAACTACCATATGGGAAAATTGAATAAAGTGGAAGATGATCTAGGTAAAAAGGATCCAGAAACTCTTTAATTAATGAGAATTGAGAAGGATATGATCTTCTTAGACTTGAAGAGTATGGACATGGGAATCATAAAGGAAGGAACATCATTAATCCTTTCAAAAATGATTTCTAAAATTTCTATTCTAGAAAGGTAAATGGTTCTGAAAGAGATGATGCAGGAATTCATAAGAAAGTGGAAACAATAAGAAAAGGTAAATCCTCAAAGTTCAATGTTAATGAATAAGGTGTTGTAAGATTTTGGTCAAGACTATGTGTACCATCAAATGCCGAGTTAAATAAGGAGATATTAGATGATGCACATAGATCAACCTTCTCTATCCATCCTATAATCAAAAAGATGTATTGAGATTTCCAAGAACACTATTGGTGGGAAAATATGACTAATGAGACCATTGAATATACCTCAAAATGTCTTGTATATCAGTAAGTAAAGGAATAAAGGAAAAAATATAAGGGGATGATGAAACCATTACCTGTACCTACATGGAAATGGGAAAACATCACCATGGACTTTGTCACCAGGCTTCCTAAGACATCTAGAAAAAAGAACACTATATGGGTCATGGTGGATCATCTTAAAAAGACTGCACACTTCATTGTGATTCAAGATGATTTATCATTGGATCAACTTGCATAGATATACATCAAAGAAGTGGCGAGGCTGCATGGTGTACCACTATCAATTGTATCCTATTGAGATCCAAGATTCACCTCTAAGTTTAGGAAGAGTCTGAAACATGCCTTGAATACTAAGATAAACTTCAGCATGACCTGTCACCCACAAAATGATGTCCAATCTGAGTAGACTATCCAGACACTCGAGGACATGTTGAGAGAATTTTCTATAGACTTCAAAGGAGGATGGGATCAACATCTTCCTCTGGTTGAGTACTCTTACAACAATAGTTTCCACTCAAGAATAAAAATGTCTCCCTATAAATATATTTATGGTAAGAGGTGTAAAACACCTACATGATGGGATGAATTTTGGGAACAAAATATTCTAAGTCCTAAAATGGTCTAGGAAATGGTGGAGAATGTTAAGACAATTCACGAGTACATCAAGGATGCTTAGAGTCAATAAAAAATCTATGCTGACAATCATTGATGATACCTAGAGTTTGATTTCGGAGACATAGTTTTTTCCACATATCTCCATATAAGAAAGTGATGAGATTTGGGAAGAATGAAAATCTTATTCCAAGGTACATCAACTCTTTTGATATCTTCGATCGCATTAGAGTAGTGTCCTATCGACTAGAACTCCTACTAAACCTATCTCAAGTACATGTTGAATTACATGTATCACTCTTGAGAAAGTACGTACCATACCCTTCACATGTACACAATCCAGAGGTGGTACCATTGGAGAATTACCTCTCTTATGAGGAGAAACAAGTTATGATCTTAGACTATAGAGACAAAGTTCTACGGAATAAGACAATGCACATGGTTAAAGTGTTGTGGCGAAACCACAAGTTTGAAGAAGAATTGTGGGAACCAGAGGAGGCGATGAAACAAAGTTACCCTCATCTATTTTAATGCAGGAAATAAAAATTTCGAGGGTGATATTTCTTAATGGGGGAAGATTGTAATGACCTGAATTGTTATAAATGAAATTTTCCTTTTGATTTAATTAAATATCTTATTTTTTTAAATGGTTATATAAAACACATGCACTTCCTTGTTTTTATTTTTTTGTATTTAAATGACCATTATGAATGTTGACTAATGATAATATATCCTTTGAACAATGATCACATGACTAGTATTAATATAGGGTTTTAACAAATCCCTTTGACATAGAAAAAGAAAGTAATGACCTCAACCAGTAGGATCATTCCCTACAAAACCCATTTATCAGAGCTTCCAAGGGAGATAGAATTTCTGGGATTTTACCTAGACAAATCCCAATCCAAGATCTAGATACTTTATCATGATACAAACTTTTTTATGGGATAATTTGAAGCTCCTCGAGATCACGAACCAAACCATGTTCACCGAACAACCCCATGAAAGCCCCACTATTTCACACCTTACTCTTAAGGAATATGATGGTGTAATAAAGGGATATGTATCAAGACCCTATACATAATATTATTTAAATAAATATTGTATAGAATAATGAATATACTTTCATTCTATTTTTGTTACTTTGTAAATAATTTTTAAATCAAAAATAGTATTTTTGGTTAATATTCAAATTCAATTAAGAAATCTATTTTGATGAATTAATGGATTTTTGAAATAATTTTTTTTAATAAAATATTATTATTAGGCTACTTTTATTAAATATAAATTATCATATTATTTTTACGAAGTCAAATGTAATTTTTATTAAGGTTTAAAAATGTTTTTATCAAAACCCATATTTTGTCAATAAATGTAGGTTTTTATTTCAAAAGTGAAAATTCACATATTTAGGAAATTATTTAGATGAAATTAGTATTATTTTTGGAATCAGGAAATATAAATTATCCAAATATTTTTTTTTCATAATTTTCTGAGATAATCGAATTTTCAGGTAAAAATTAAATACTGTATAAACATACGATGTGTTTTATGACATTATAATGACCCAATAGTGATGTAATAAATACTGTAAAAGGGATCTTAGTCTTATTAAATGTATTATATTTAAAATAAATTTTTTTATATTTTATTTATTTATTTTATAAATCCTTCGTGAATCCTCCAAGACTTATAAAATCTTTTAATATTTTAAGATAATTTTCTTAAGAGTGTGACTCACCTCCACATAAGAAAGAGAAATATTTTAATATAATTTTCCCTTGGAATTATAAAATATTTGTTCCACTACCCTTTTGTATAAAAAATAGGAAAGAAACCGTGGGAAGGTTTGTGGTTTTGAATATTCAATTATATAGATTCTAAAACCTAACTTTGTGAAATATTAAAGAATTTCCCTCTCATTTCCTATATAAACACACCCCAAATCCCACTTATTATAACTAAAAATACTTTAAACATGTCCTTACTATGTAATCCCCTATCTATAATCCTCACAAGGTTCCCCAAGCTCTCAATAATCCCTTCTTTAAGCTTTTGAAGTCACACACTCAAGTAAGGGTTCCTTCCTTTCTCATTTTATCCAAGTTTCCTTATATTGTTACACACTTTTAATTTCAATTAAAAATGATGGGGTATGTTTTTTAACCTCCCCCATAATGAAATTAATATTTTTTAATTATTAGATACCCCCATCTCTCTCATTAATCCCTACCATGTACACCTGTTACCATGCTGAAATTTCATATGAGTTATTCCATTCCTCCTCTTTCTTCAAGTTTCTTTATTATGTTACGCCTTCTATTTCCAAATTCCTTATGTTGGGAGATATATTTATATTACCCTATTACTGTAAATTTCATGTATATATGATTATATACCCATTTATCTATCATCAACAATTTTTATGAATTTTTATGTCACACCCTTAGGCTGCCAAAATTGCAACATGAATTTCTAATCCAAAACAATTGTGTAGTGAATACCGCACCCATTACCCATTGAGGTTGTTCAATTTTATGTGAATAAAAATTTTTATTTATAACTTATATGTATGTTTTAATCACCACTTGATTTTGGAATAAATCATGTTGATGAATGAATCCATTTTTTATTATATATGTGGTACACTTAATCATGAGAATGAAATGAAAGTGATGTGCGCGCCCAGAATTATATAACACTCAAATGCATTAGGAAATGTTTAGTATGATGATACATAATGTTGGGATAGGGTTTTACCTGATTATGTTATGGGAATTTGTTCACTATGATTTATTAGAATTTTATCCCTAACCTATGATGCAATGCTTTATGTTTTTGCCACATTTTCATGTTATGAATATCATTCTATATCATGATTTATGATTCATATAATTTTATACCTCATTGATATGCCTGTACTAACATGTATTATTATATTCATGCTATTTAATATTTACTCCCTTAATGGGATTTATAGCTCACCCCTTTATTATGTATTTTTCTCCAGGATATCCCATGTAGATTTAAGCTCAAGCATGGTAAAGAAGATTTCAATAAAGATGTTGTATTTCATGTTTTAAGTTGCTATGTAATATTACTAATTTCCAAAGACATAGGAATTATTGATCTTTTCAGTCATATTAAGTGTAATTTTATGTAATTAAATCATTTTATAGTGTAATAAAAAGAACATGGTTGTTATATGTTTCATTATATTATCATGTTTATTGAATAATTTAAGGAGGTTGAATAAGAAATAAAAATGAAGGAACCCGGTTAGGAGTTATACCTATTCTTTGGTTAAAATTCAGTAGTTTACACATTATAGATTCTTAGGTTGGTATTTTAAGGATAACGTGACCTATAGGATATGGGTAGGATATTTGGGTTGTTATTTTCTAAGATAAGGGGGTCAAAAGGTGTGAATAAGTGATAATACGAGATTCCCTTTTATAAGTGAGGGGATTTGCACACTTGTAAATATCCTTAACTTTAAATTAATATAAATGTATTACTCACATTAATGTGGAACCAAATTGATATATTTAAAATATAGGATTATTTTGATTCTAAATACACTCATATAATAAAATTTTAAAAAACAATTATGATATTTTAAACCTTATATCTTAGTTTTAACCCCTCGTTAACTCTTTTAACCATTACCATAGTGATATATTTTTACCATAGTTACTATTTCTTATGATAAAAATTGAAATTGAAATCATTAAGAAATTTGGACCTCCAAATTTCAAATATTAAATCCATATTTTAATATTAAATTTATATAATTGGTAAAATTTAATTTTAAAACTAGTATTTGTATCATAATTTTTTTAAGAAAAATGCCTTTTAAGCATAAAAATGATTTATACCAAAATCATGTAAAATGTTGATTCCCATGAAATTAATTGAATTAATTTAAATAAAATTATACCAATTTTACTTTCAAACCTAACCAAAACTAAAACAATATTGTGAATACTTTATTAGACTAAAAAAACCAAAAATAATTTTTATTTGAATAAAAGCATTACTTAGATTTCAAAAATGTTAATCGTAGATTTCTAAGTTCAATATTATATTTTTTAAACACATTATATTAGTTATTAAATATATATTTGGTCTTGAAATTTTTTTTCACAAACTTTCATGTCAATATTATATCTTTATGATGTCATAAAAGTGACAGTATTTGAAACATCAATATTATTCACTATTCACAAAAAATAAACTATTTTTGAAAAATAAAAAAAAATCATAAAAAGATAATTTCAAGGTGATGATTTTTTTTTTCAATTTATCAAATTAAAATTATGAAATATAGAAATTAAAATTTTAAATAAAATTACGAATAAGAACTCTTTCTATAAAAATAGAATGTAAGTAATACTAATTACACTTTACCAATTGTAAGAGATTCCCAGATATTACATTTCCTCCTTATATAATTCCATCTTAAAAATTCAAATAACTATTAGTTATTTATAAAATATGGAAAATATTTCCTCATATATTCTTCAGGATTCCATATCACCTCCTCCAGTTTGTGATTTCTCCAAATAACCTCCAACAACAGAGTTTTCTGATTCTACAACACTTTATATCCAGTGTTAATAATTTGGATAGGCTATTCATTATTTGAAAAGATATCTTCCAAATATATTCCCTAAAAGTTGAGTACATGAATTGTATCCTACATATATTTATTCAATAAACAAACATGTAAGACCTCAGGTACTTTAGAGTTGTTAGGTAGCATATCCAATCGATAAGACGCGATTCGAATTCACTATAAAATTTCAAAAGGCCCAGTATACCTAGGGATTAACTTCCATTTTTTTGAATCTTATAACTCCATTAAATAGAGAAAAATTTAATAATATATAATCCCTCACATGAAATCCTAGGTCCTTTTATTATCTATATATCTCTTTTCCTACTTTAATATTCCTTAATAGGATTTTGAATATCCCACACTTTACAGTTGTCTCCTTGATAAGTTCTAGGCATACTAGATTAATTTCTCTAACTTATTCCCAATAATTATGATTACAATGTCTCTTCCCATACAATTATTCATATGGTTCCATATAGTTTCTTTAATGAAAGCTATTATTGAAGGAAAATTCTACTAGAGGTTGATATTGATCCCACATACCTTTAAATTCAAGTGAGTAAGATCTCAAAATGTATTTTATTGTTTTAATAGACTTTTCAAACTATCCATCAATTTTTGGATGATAGTAAATTCTCAAATATATCTAAGTATTTATAGAATGCTGAAGTATCCTCTAAAATTTCATTTTAAACCAAGGATCACGATTAAAAAAATGAAATAGGCACACTGTAAAGTCTAAAAAATTCATTAATATAGATCTAGGAATGATGCTAAAGGGGTAGATCTTCCCTTACTGGTAGAAAAAGAATTGACTTGGTAAGGTGTTCAATAATAAACCATATTGTATAATTCTTCTCTAGAGTATTAGGTAGTCCAATGATAAAGTGCTTTGAATTTTTTTCACACTTCTATATTTTATAAGCATATGATATTTGACTCACTTAGGATGTTATCTTTCAATATTTACCTATAAGAACATCAATAATATGGGTAAGTAGTCCTCAATTTACTACTCTATACCATCCCACTGTATATTTTCTCTTAAATCCATGTACTTTTTGTTCTACTAGAGTATGTAGAGAAAATTGATCTATGTGCTTCATCTTGCAGCTCCATTTTATTCTCTAGTACGAACGAAACACATAACCTCTTCCCAAACTTTAATGCTCCATCTTTATAGATGAATTTTAATAATTTACCATCATTCACTACTTTAACCTTCCCTTCTAAATCCTTATAATCCTGATAGGACTTCTCTATCTTTTCCAGTAAAGATGTATTTGAAATTTCATGAAAAAGTAATGATGTTTCCCCTTACATAATAATTACCATATCCAGATTTACTAAATCTCTGAATATAGGATCCTTGTTAATGCTAATAATTGTTAGAAATCTAGGGACCCTCATACTCAATGAATTAATGATCTTATTTTCTTTCCCATGATGGTAGTGTATTGAAAAACCATAATCCTTAAGTAGTTTTAACCATTTTCATTTCATCATGTTGAGGTATTTATAAGAGAATATGTACTTCAAATTTTTGGGGTCTATATATATGTGCATCATTCACCATAGAGATATAGCCTCCATATCCTCATGGGAAAAATTATAGCTAAAACTCAAGATCATGAGTTAGATATTTCTATTCATAGATCTTTAATTACCCTGATGCATAAGAAACCACTCTATAATTCTCTATAAGTACAAAACCTAGTCCTTTCTTTAATGCATCATTATATATCACAAAGCCTTAATTTACCAATAGTAAATTAAAAAACATTGCATTAACCAATATAATCTTTATCTCTTTAAAAATTTCTTCATATTCCCTTGACCAAGTGAATTTAACCCCTTTATGTGTCGACTTGGTTAACGGGTTGTCCAATTTAGATTTTTTTAAAAAAAAACCACCTATAGTAACTGGTTAATTCAAGGAAACTATATATTTTAGTTACATTCATCAGTATATTCCATTATTTTACTACCTTTTTCTTTGATTAATCAACTGATATACCATCCTTGGAGACAATATGGCCAATAAAAGAAACATCCTAGAGCAAAAATTCACACTTATTGAATTTACCATATAATTATTTTTATTTAAGAGTATCAAAAAGTATTCACAAATTATTCTCATACTCTTAAAGACTTTTAGTGTTTATCAAGAAATAATTAATGAATAACACAAAAAATTAATCCAAATTAACCTTGAATACTCTATTTATTATATCCATAAAAATAGAAGTTTCATTAATCAATATGAAGGGAATTACCATAAACTCATTATGTCCAAACCTCATATGAAATATTTTATTCGGTATATCATCCTTATTTACCCTTAATATATGATAAAAAAGTGAAGATAAATCTTTAAAATATATTTAACTCCTTAAAATTAATCAAATAAATCATGAATTCATAGAAAATGATACTTATTATTTATAGTAATGGAATTTATATCCATATAATCAATGAAAAACTACAAAAACCAATAAATATTTTTCAAAAATTGGATAGGTGATCCCCAATGTGAAACAATATAGTGTATAAATACCTTATCACACAACTTCTATAGTTTTTATTCAACTCTACCAATTACACCTATTACATTCTATAAGGATTCTTGGATATAGATTTTTCAACAGGAAAGAGTTTAGTAGAAAAATAAACTTCAAGATTAGGTGGATTTTACAATATGTCTTTTGGAAATACATAAATCTATTCCTTTACAACAACACATCCTCTATCCTTAGGATTTATTTCTAATATAAGGATAGTGTTTTCGCTTCCTCTTCTCCTAGAATTTCATAAAGGTGTGATACCGGAGGTGGATCTATATAAGATTCATATAATGAAGTTTCTCCCATAAAAATAAAGGATTACTTACCCATTTATATATTGTAATATCTTTATTTGGAAAATTAATTCTTGTATTATAATTTTAAATCAAATCCATGTTGAATATCATGTCAAAGTTAATCATAGTTAAGGAAATAAAGTCCACAACTAGAGAATATCTATGCATCTAAAACAAGACTCTTTGATATATCCTTGTTACAATAATATTCCCATTAGGTGTCAAGATTGTCAACCCTTTACTCAGAGTGGAAGGGGATGATTTAATTCCCTCAACAAACATGAAATATATAAAAGAGTTTATAGATCCTAAATTAAATAAATAATTATCTAACTTTGAGTTTATGATCAAAGCACTTTCTATCACATCATTTAAGACCTCAAAATTAGCTATAGTTATCACATATTCTTTTCCTTACCCCATTATCTATTTTTGATGTAAATTAACTTGAATATTGGGGAATTAATTCAAATATTTCCCCATCTTCTTATAGTTGAAGTATTGGACATTTAAAGCTTCTATCTTATCCTTTAAATGATGAGTTTTATGAATTTTATCTCCATACTTAAAGAAAAATTTAATTCCCTTCAAGAATGTTCAATGATGTTTCTTTATATAACTGTTAAATGTTGGAAATACCACCCTTCCCTTCATCCCTTTTTCTATATTTATTTTTATATAGTACTATACCACCTGATTCTTTTCTTTATTTCCCTAGAAAAAATAATAACTATAGAATTATTTCTCTATATTTATAGAACTTGATAGAATATCCTCATATATTGAATTTTTTTCAGAGAATAATTCCCTTATAATTATAGGTTTTATCCCATTAAGGAAGTGATCAATATTACTTCTTAGATTATATAAAAAATACAAAGCATGAGTTATCAACATTTTAAATTTAGATTCATATTCAAAAACATTTTCCTCTTCCTTTGACCTTATATTGAGAAATTTCATTTCCATACCAGATCGTTGATCATGAATAAAGTATTGTTAAAATAACACCTCCTTGAAAGTCTTTCATTCCATAATCTCTATGTCCTCTACCTCTTTAGTGTTCTAAATTAATGACTACTATTGATCAATATTTCCCTTTAGAAGATAAAAAACTTTGATAACTTTATCTCTTTCAATACATCACAAATTAAGAAATATATTCTACAGGTACCTGATCCATTTATCAAATACTAATGGATTAATATTCCTATTAAATGATGGAGGTTTCTGTCATATGAAGCGGTCCAACATTATTGAACCATGTTGGGGATTATCATGTAGATCTATACAAGAAATATTATTGGTCATGATTTGAGTCAACTAACCCATTATAGTTATAAAACACTTATCTCTAGAACCATACACATTAACTTCATTTACTTGATCATGAGGGAAATCCCTATATATGTTTGAGGTGTTGATAAAGTTTTTATTCCTTCCACTAGGCACCATTTCTTGATAATGGAATATATAGTATTAGCTCATAACATCATGAATATTTAATCATAAAATATGATTACTATGAAATTATAATATTTTAGAATATTTTATTAAATATATTAATGGCTTATCATAATGTTCTCATTATGTTAACTATGTTCTTCAAGATCTAGTTCCCAAAGTTCCTACTAAACTTTATATGATACCAACTATAATAATACTGACTCTAGTAACCCAGATATGGTGGTTAATTTATTAAATTGGTATAATATATAATATATTTCATCCCCAAATATCAAATTGTTTAGTATTCTTGAGATACTGGATACATACATGATTATCAAATTACAAACAAAAACATGAAATCCAATTTAAAATTCTAGTGATAAGATTATTATTTCTTCTAGTGTATCCCTAAAATCATTAAAAGTTAACTTCTTGGTACCATAGGAAAAGAAAAAACATAATAAAGGGTGAAATAAGATGCCTAGTAAGGTAAATCAGACAACAAAAGCTATCATAGAATAAATATAAATTGAATAATATGAAGGAAATAAAAAATAATCAAATACACCATATAATTAATACTAATAAAGGAAAACATATCCATGGATAACATAACAACATAAATAATCACATGTATAACAATGACTAATTTCATAATTATAGAATGTATAGTTCGAGACATCATAATCTTTCTATCAAGGCCTTATGCTAAGACGTCATATGTAAATAGGTAAGGAATATACCAAATTCCCAATCTACTTTGTCCCATGAGGCCTACCAATTCATAGATGAACTATATAATACCAATACTTACCTATCACTTATTAATTCTAACACATTCATTATATTAATGAAATGAATAACAATTTAATACATAATCATCCTAAATATTCTTATAAAAAAACTAGCATATGAAATGTCATTATTTTACCCAATAAATAAATTCAACAACATTATCACAAGATATAAAAAGAAATAATTTGGATTTTATCATTATATTAAATCCCCAATAAATCAAAAGAATATTTATATTATGTTAAAATATATGAAAAACACCCTTATAAAGACATTAAAAAGTTACTTTGAAAATAAGAAGAAATATTCTTTTCTTTGTAAAAAAATTTAAAACAAAACATTAATATAATTACATGAATAATATTTTAATAGAGAAACCATGTAAAATTTTAGTGGAATATATATAATTAATAATAGTTATAAATTTGTGAATATTAGGCTATGTGGTAAATGTTACAAAAAAACTCTTTTGTACATTGGTAAAAAAAGTCAAAAGTGACATGTATGTAAAATGCTAAAAGATTCCATTTAAAAAACTTTTTAAATAAATTAAAATATTTTTGAAAATAACTTTACAAAATCATTATATAATATTAAACAAAATTCTTGAAAAAATTTATACAATCACAATATAAAAGAAAAATATTCCCAACCCAAAAGAAGAAATAAGGTCAGTTTTGATTTAAAAGAGAATTCTTATATTATTTGAGTACTAAAGAGAGGAAAATTTGGAATAAAAAATAGAAAAATAATAAATAACTATAGTAGAAGAAAATATATGGGGTTTTTGAGTGAAATATAATATAATTCCCTAAATGGTATTTTAAACATAATCAATCCTGAATAAAAATGAGATTATAGAATAAATCCTAACCTTAGATTTCCACTTGGTCAGATTCATTCCAAAATACTATATAATAAACTTATATTAATTATGTACTTGTTTTGGAACCATTTTTATGTTTATTTAATTATCATAATATCTTTTATTTAAATTATTACAATGTCTTATATACTTACTAAATTAGTTAAGTTTATGTCGGGTGTTTTTGAGGGCATTCAGTTCCTAATCGGAAAACAACTTTAGTCGGTTTACCATGGTCAAAGGGTTAATTAATACATAATATATAGAGTATAAATTGTGAAATAATTATAATTTTTATAAATTAAATATAATTTTATAACCATCTAAACAATTTAATCATGAAAAATGAATCAAATCGTTCCATAGAGATGGTAGTCCATACGTACGATTGAATGACATTTTAATTTATCTAATGGATAAAAAATAAACTAAATAGATAAAGTTTTAATTTTTTAGAATTATAAAAATATTTTAAATATCAAATTTATTCATTAAATCCACCCTTATTATCTTCCATATAAGGAAATAATGAAAAATAAATCGCATCGCTTCGTGGAGGCTGTAATCCACATGTACAAACATGAGACATTATAATATTCCAATGGATGGAAGGGTAAAAAGGTAGATCATATCTCATATTTAAAAAATAATAATTATGAAATAAAAACATTATATATTCATTAATTATATCTTTATAACCATCTATGTAAGGTAGTGATGATAAAGTAAATACATTGCTTCATGGAGGTGGATGTCCACATGTACATATGAGGAAAGTTTCCATTTCCCATAGGATGGAAATGAGATGAGAAAGTGTTTCACCAAAAACATAATAACATTAAATTCTATGTAATATAATTATTTTATTATATCATCATGGTTATAAAATATTTTATGGAGGTTTTAGAAGAAATAAACACAAATGAACTTGGTTAAGAGTTATACCACTTCATTGGATAACTTCCTTTGGCTTATAGATTAAGGATTATTAGGTTGGTATTTTGATGATAATATGACCTCTATTAAATTTTTTGGATATTTTTTAGGTCTTTCCCAAGTTAAGTGGATCAAAATGTGTGAATAAGTGGTAAAAGGAGGTACCTTTTTATAAGTGAGTGGAGTGAAACACTTGTAAAAATCTTTAACTTTAAATTAATATAAATTTATTACTCATAAGAAAGTAGAACTAAATTGATATATTTAAAATAGAAGATGTATATGAGTCTAAATAAACTCATCCAATCAAATTTAAACAAATTTTTATGATATTTTAAACCATATATCTTAGTTTAAACCCTCTCGTTAACTCTTTTAACCATTACAGTAGTGATAAAGTTTTACCATAATTACTATTCGTTATGAAAAAAATATAATTTAACTCATTTAAAATTTTGAAACTAATTTTTAAAAATATGAAATAAATTTTATAATATTAAATTTCTATAAATATTAAAAGTTAATTTTAAAATATGTATGTGTATTTAAATTAAAAATAATTTTTAGAAAAATGTCCTTTTAAGCATAAAAATGATTTTATAGAAAAATAAGGTAAAATGATGATTAAAATCGAATTAATTGAATTATTTTCAATAAAATGAGACTAATTTTACTTTTAAACTAAAGAAAACAAAATATTTTGAATACTTTATTAGAATAAAAGAACTAAAATAATTTTTATTTGAATAAAAACATTACACTGATGTCCAAAATGTTAATAATTGATTTATAAGTTAAATATTATATTTTTAAATTCATTATATTACTAATTAAATATATATTTATCCTTGGAAAAAATGTTTCACAAACTGTCAAGTCAATATTATATCATTATGATGTTATAAAGTGGCAGTATTTGAAAAATTGGTATTTTCACTATTCACCCAAAAATCAACTTTTCTTGGAAGATCCCAAAAATTCACACTAATTCAATTAATATGTACTAATTATAAAAATAATTTCCATTTTATGAAATAAAAATTATAAAATCTATAAATTGAATTTTTAAATAAAACCATGAATAAAATCTATTTCTTTAAAAGTAGAATTCGTGCAAAACTAGTTTTAGATTCCCTATTGTAAATGATTTCCGGATATTATAAATCCAGTCAAATACAAATCCTTTTTATATAAAATAAAAGTTAAAATCCTCCCAATGGGATAAAAACTCACCTTCATATTATTTACATTATATATATGTATATCTCAATATATATCAAGGAAGATTTACTTTATTTTCACTCAATGAAATCTATGAAAGATATAAATATTGAAACAAGAACTTCTCAAACTCTATAAAACTTAAAGAAATACTATTTTGAATGCATTTTGAAAGAAACTTTTTCTCATTTTCAAAATCATTAATTGGTTTCTTCTCTATTTTTAGAGTTCTAAAAATACAGGTCATAACATTAGTAGGGATTACGTAATCAATACTAACCAAATCTTGATTGAATTTAAAGCTACCTTTATTTGGAAAATGAAGAGTTAAAAAAATATATTGAATAAATAATTTTTCTTCACATTCAAATTAATTAAAATTAAGTCTTTATTCTTTGTAAACTAAAACCAATAATTTTCATAGAACTCCAAAATTTTCTTCTCAAAGAAAGATATTATTTTATTCTCATCAAATAAAAACTCCCATCCTTGAAATATTAAACATTTATTTAATATAAAATCTATACACTTCATCCAAATAAAATTTATAGCCTTTCCAGTAAGAACTCAATGCTGAGAACTTTAGGTTTTAGTCTTTCTTGATCAGCCTGAGGCTCCATCCTCAACTATCTTTGTCTTTTCCATACTTAGGGAAAGGATGAATGTTTGAAATATGGTTTAGGGTTAGGATTCAAAAATCTATAAAGTTTTTAAATCATCATCATTGATTTGAGAAAGTAGAGAAACATTATTAATGAAAACAATCAAACGACGCATGAAAAGATAATGAAATAAAATAATGAAATATTTTAAGAAAAAGATTTAATTTTAATAAAGTGATTAAGAATAAATAGATAAACATTAATATATATTTTTTAAAATAGAATAAATTAAATAAATATTATATCATAGATGAATATAAAAAAAAATTTATTTAAACTCAAATACACCCAACTCAAATTTAATAAAATAAAATCTTCTAGTTGGAAGAGTGTAACACCCCTAGATTTTAGAATACATTTATTTTTAATAAATAAACGTGTTTAATAGATTATGAAGAAAACAACCCTAAAATTATGGGAATAATTGTTATTATTTATAAAACTAAGCACATTATATAGAATTAAATGGAATATATTTATCAAAAATAATTTCTAATTCACTTAAGAAATACAATGAATCCTAATGAACTATTTTAAAATAATTTCTTTATGAGAATTATTTATGTCATATATATTTTATTTAAAAATTAATTCAGAGTATTAAACTTATGAAAAATAATTTTTACATATTTATAAAATGAATTCATTAGTTATAAATTAAAATAAAATCATTTAAAGGAAAAAGAGATATTGTTCTGAAAAAACATCGTTTTTGTGCGCAATGAATTTTAATCTTAAAAAATAGAATTGATCACTATTTATGAATGATTTTGATGAAATTTTTAGATAATATATTCAATCATAAATTTTAATAATCATCAAATGGTTTTTTCTAGGCAAGGAGTTAGATTAAATTCAATTTTATACTTTGAATGCATTTTTTTTTTCTAAAAACGTTTTTCATTGAGTTTTGCATGGTTATTTTAAAATGGATTTATTCCACTTACTGGAATTTAATTTGATGAAATGGTTTATATATTTTTAATTATAATTTAATTTTTTTAAATAGTCCAATTTCATTTTTTTTCATTATGAATAGTAACCATGGTAAAACTTTATTACCATGGTAAGGGTTAAACGAATTACGGGGGGGGGGGGGGGGGTTAAAATTTGAGATAAGGCATAAACTATATATAAAAATGGGATAAATGTAATTATTTGAAGCTATTTAAACCCAACCATATATTATCATTGAATTTGGGTTTCCTTGGTTCCAATTGTACTTAATATGACATTATTATATTTTAATGTCTTCTGCATTTACAAGAGTGTTGTCGACCACACTTATCAAATGGAACTACTCTATACACTTATTCAAATACTTTAACCCATATATTTTCAGTAATACCAAAGAAAATATATTTCTGTATTCCCACCTCATGTCCAAGAGATTTTAGTATTCCCAAAAGACCAACCTTTAATGGTATAAGATGCAAGGTAAATGATTTTTCTAAAAAGAAGAGGTAATTATCTTTACCTATATATTTCAAGTTTCATTATTCATTAACCACCAATAAATATTCTATAAAAATATTAATATTATTACATCAGTATAATTACTATACATAAATGTTTCTATGTTAATGTTATATATATTTTCTACCACCTTTCTATCCTATGAGAAATGATAACATCGTTCGTGTGTACATGTGAACTACCACCTCCATAGAGTGATGTGATTCATTTTTCATATCCACCATAAATTGATAGAATTATTAAAGTATTTAATTGATTTATATGATATTTATGATGTTATTATGATTCTAAAAAGATATATTATTATTTTCCTTTCTTTCTTTCCATTTGTAGTAAAATTAAAACACTACTCGTGCGTATGTACGGGCTGTCATCTCCACTAAGTAATGTAAATCATTTTTCGTTACCATATTATATTAATGGTTATAAAATTTTATATAATTAATAAATATAATAATTATTACGTGATTAATATTCTGAATACGGTAAAACCACATATAATGTGTCAGGACCAGAATTGTCAAACTAAAATTTGCATCAGAAATAGAAAAGTTAACACACTAAATGTTGATTTTAATGAAAAATTATTGATAAATGGGTAATTAGAAATTATAAGGTAATGTTAAATTTGAATATAATTATAAATATAGTTATGATATATATTTATAATAGATTTAAATTTATTATATAAGATCTCAATAATGTCTACGAGGAAAGTCAGAACGTGAGGCAAGGGTTTATGTTCCAATATCATTTTTAATAGGTATTATTTATGCTTGAATATCATTTGGAGAAATTATATGATCTTGATCCTTTAAAAACATATAAATTTTTATTCATTGGTTTATTTATGGCGTTATGATTTTTCACTTTTATTCTCATCTCTTTGGTACCTAAAACAATTGATAAAATGGTTTTTAGAAAAGTCGACCTTATTTTATCTTTGGTTAGAGAAAATTTTCTTCCACATTCATAATATTTTAAAATGTTTTCAAGAATTTATTTTATAGGATACAATGAATGTTTTAATTCATTTTCAACCATATTTACATTTTTTTAAAGGATTAAATAGTAAATTTTAAATTTGATTTTCCAAACAGGCTATTTATGAATTTTGAAAAATGTGTTAAAGGAATATTTGTTTTAACATTTACCAAACTAATGTATTTTACTAATATAATAACCATTCATTTATTTCAAGTTTAATTTATAATTTTACATAGTTATTTTAAAATAAACTCTTTTTCTCAATATCCAGGTAATTCTTAATTAAAATGTTATCAAAAGAAAATAAAAATTTTCTCATGTTTTTAAAGAAATATTTTAATATTATTTTAAAGGTATTTTCCACATATATAAATATCATTTGATGTTTCTTAGAATTAAATGGGGATATGATCTAATGATAGAAACTTTGTTCTTTCATCAGATGAATTCTGATTATGTGATATTGTAATCTTTATGAAATCCTTTTATTTTCTATAAGTTATGCTATGATTAATTGATGAATGTTCTTATGATATTGTGACAAACATAAATATGATTTTAATTATATGATGGGTGGGTCTGTGAAATCCATACAATTCATTGGTTAATGATTTTTATCCCAAGAGATAATATTAAGAGGATGGGGAGGGAACCCATTCTAGGGATAAAAAGAGGTTGGGGAGTGAACCCAATCTGTTATGGGACTTTGTACACTATATGATGACAGTCTTGGAAATTATCCTTGAATAATTAAATTATTTTATATGATTATTAATATTCCATAATAAATATGAAATATTTTTATCCTTATGATATACTCTCATAGATCCTAATTTATTAATGATTATTACTTACTCTTATGACTCATGCATTTTGAAATACTAAAGTTTTATTCCATGAATCATGATTTATGATGTATGACCGATTAAGTATGAAATTTATAATTTATGACCCTAATATCATACCCTTATTATTATATTATAATTTCATATTATCATTGTTTGATATCACCCTTGTTTACTTCCACTGGACATTTGATCTCACCCTTTCTTATGCTTCCATTTTCCACAGGTTATGAAAAAAGTTTTTAAGTAGGATATATCTAAAAAAGGTACAATGAGATAAGAACTTTTTGGGAGATGTTAAATATATTTCATGAAATAAGTTGATTAAATATATTGTCTCTAAATACACTGAACCTTTATGTTCTTGGGGAATTAATTATTGTTTAATATTTTAAGCTTTCATCTAAAATGATGTAATATTTATATAGGTTTTTATCAAGTTGCCTCAGTTAGTATTAGAGAAGTGTTCAGTTTTTTATAGGTTAGGTTATGTAGAATATGAGGAAATAATTTAAGATAACCTATGATTAAATATAAGTGATATAGGGTGAACCTAAAAGTGTAATAGGTTTATAAGAAGGTGTCATAATTTAGGACATATCCAAGATGATTTTAATGATTATATGATTTCTCACTCTCATTATTATATCTTTATAATTATACCATAGATTTTATTTTTTATTAAATTGATCTATCTAGGTGGAATAATGTTAACAACCAATTTGGATAACAATGTAATTATTTTCCTCCTGAGCAACTGAATAGAAAGGTTGGTGGAATGTGAAATCTTGTTGCTATTATCATGAAACTCTCTCAAGAAATGAATCATATAAAGCTTATAAATTAGAATAGTAGGGAATAAAACACAATTAAGTTTTTCATTAAGTAACAAACATCTTATTTTATTAGGTCCTTTAATCTACCAGTGGATGAGAAATGGATCCTTACCATTGAAAAGATATTTTTTATCCTCCATTTCTTGAAGCATGAACAATTTATCCTGGTGGTGTACCATTTGGAATTCATATTATATTAGTGGTGGAAT
Organism: Viscum album; assembly: GCA_963277665.1. Classification (NCBI taxonomy): domain Eukaryota; kingdom Viridiplantae; phylum Streptophyta; class Magnoliopsida; order Santalales; family Viscaceae; genus Viscum; species Viscum album. The sequence goes on from OY728141.1 coordinate 1,752,151,793, forward strand.
ATTATTAAGAATACAATTTAGAAGTAAGAAATTGACTCCATATAATGGGATAAGTTTAATAGGGTAATTTTTAGTTTTCACTTTCCCTGAACTATTCACATAAAAATTAAAAGATAATTCCCTGATATCAAGTAGAATGATAATGAAGCAATTAGTACCTATGAGGAAACATTTTCAATTCTTGAGAGAAAATATTCTATTTTTTTCATAAACCTTAAAATAAAAATTTATTGGTTCTTAAATGTCTTAAAAACCAGTCTCCAAAATACATTTTTCATAAGTTAATTCAATATCTATAAAGAAATTATTCGATGTGATCTCAAGGGAGAAATAGAGAGTAGATACTCACATCTTTCTCATGATTCTATTAAGAAGAAAAATATGTATTTTTTCAGAAATTATAATAATAAAACCCAAGGAGGAAATAAAATGAATCTTACTTTATTAAAAAAGTTTTAAAAAAATCTTGGGGAAAATATTTTTATGAGAAATTGTAGATTTTTTAAGTGTGGAAAAGAAAGCCATCAAGTAATTGAATTTTAAAGAGACATAAATATGCATGGAAATAAAATAAATGTCAGGAGAGATCAAACAAAGTCATCACCCATAATCCAATGCTACAACTATAAGGAGTATAGGGATTATGATAACCAGTGCATGAATCCTAGGGTTAATGATGAAAATTGGAATAAAAACCTATTAATACAACAGAGAGAGGGAAATATCATGTGATCACAAATTCAAAAGTGGGTAAAAATAATGGAGAGATGAAAGGTACACTAATCATCCACTCTAGAACTAAAATTTTCTAATTTGATTCTAGTTATTTTCACTATTTTATATCTAAATATTTTTATAAGGATTTTACCTCACCACCTCAATTATTTGATGTTAAATTATCAATGAAAAATCCAAATGGTAAAATGGTCACATCTCATGCCTATAACTCCTCGACAATAGAGGTTTGTGGGAATTTTCTTTCTAAAAATATTATTATTCTTACTCTAGTTGAATTTGATGTGATTTTGGGAATAGATTAGATTTCTTTATATAGAGATCATATCAATTTATGAGGAAAAGAAGAAACATTTCATCTTCTAAATGAACCAATGACTGTCTTTCGGTGTGAGGGTGAATATGAACTTATAATGAAAATTATTTCAATTATATGGGTATTATTACTTATTCATGAGTGGAATATATCTCAAAATGTTGGGGTAATATTAAAAATGAATATATTCCTATTGTATAGGAATATTCTAATGCATTTCTTGAAGAGTTTCCTACTCTTCCCCTGAATCATGAAGTTACGTTCTCAATAGAACTCTTACCTGGTGCTATGTTTATTTTAATGAATACTTAGATAATGAACTTGATTGAGTTATAGGAGTTGAAGAAAAAACTATAAGATAATCTTCATAAGGTATTTATTCAACCAAGCACATCACAATGGGGTGAACCTATTCTTTTTGTTAATAAGAAATATGGGCCAATTCATCTTTTCATTGATTATCAAGAACGAAACAAGATCAGTGTCAAGAAAAATTATCCTCTACCCGATATTAAAATTTTTTTAACCAATTTTGAGGATATAAACAATTTTCAAAGATTAACCTCACATATGGATATCATAAGTTGAGGTTCAAAAAGAAGGACATTGTAATGTATCGACTCGAGATCCACTTAACCCGTTCCCTGAGCCGATGGGTCACATGGCCTTAAGCGCACCTCCATGTATGAAAGAGGCTTCCGACTATAAGTGGGGATGTAAACATGGTATAATGGGGAGAATATACCCTCATGTAAATGTGGCATAGTGGATACAATTATATACAATCATAATAGGAGTAATAATATAAACAGACAGAACAAATAAACTATGGATGCCTAAATAAAAAAATGAATAAGTAAGAAGTGGAAGAAATAGATAATTGAGAAACTTAGTAAATATAAGAAAAATACTCTATGGAAGAGTCTGATACATGGATGCATGACATGATATAATAAATAAAGGGAACAAGCAGATACAAGAATGATAAACAATAATAAAAATGGAAAAAAAGACAAAACAACTACAAGAATCTTGAGCCTATGATCGATTATATTCTCCTAAGATCCAAATAAAGGTAAGAATGTCAAATTAAAGTAGATTGGTGCTTTCCCTTTTCAGTACCTATAGATAAATAATCTTCTTGTGTACCAAAGTTAGTCTGAGTAGGGTGTAAGATAAAATCTCAGTAGGCCACCACTAATTGTTTCTATGTGTAATCCAAATAGTGGTCATAACTAAAATATGTGTAGGAATATCAGATTAAGTATAGCAATACTGAAATAAATAACCAGGACACTCAAGTTCCTAAAGAAAACCTAACAACTCTACCTTCTTTGGCTCATTTTCATAAAGAGTTTCTAAACAATTACCATATAAATATAGTAGTAATATATATATAGTATAATCTTATATATTGTATCAACTTATATGGATCATGTATGTGCACACATAAGTTTCCATATACCTAGAATACTAGTTGCTGGCTTGATAGGGGTGTAACTCAGACATCCATTACTAGTCTAACGATCCTATAAGCTTATAAAATATGGTACATTACCTACATACCAATAGAGATAGAGAGAGAGACTCCATGAAACAACACTTAGGATGGTGGGTGAGCCATCATTGAATAATTCAAATCATGGAACATGGAACATAAATCCCAACACACATATAGTATCATTGGTGCAAGATGCAATACTCTACACCCGATGTAAGGGAGCATGATTATGCACCCTGATCAAGGGTCCCTAACCATCATACACAACCTCTATACATGAATATTATAATTATAAATAGCATTTTACATTACCTCCCATCCATTTCTCCCATCTATACCATATACATAAGTAAGGCATAATCATTTATAACATAATAGATATGGCATAACCTCTTATGCATTCCATTATCCAAGTTCAATTCCATTTAAAGCATTTCAATTCATATAAATCATTTTATAAATCATAAAAAAGGAAATTTCCTTACCATCCATTAGGGCCATTCCATTTAAAACCAATTAATTAATTAAAGGTAAGGAATCCATCTTGCTTAATCCAACCCATGTGATCAATTCCATTTAATACATTTAATTCATTTAAAACATGGAAACACCATTTATAAGATAAATGGGTCATTTAGAAGATGACACAATAATTAAGGAGATTTAATAATTGGGAAATTCCAACTATAAGAGGGCCCAACACATAATAGGTGCGTTGGGTTACTTTTAATACCCATGTATTAATGGAAAAATATTTTAAAAGCTAAGCCAAAATCTATTTAGGAGTTCCACGAATTTGATCTAGTTGACCAAAATAGTAATTTCCACTTAGGACACCCATGAGGTATCCATATATGGTATGCACGATCTCTAAACCACCAAAAAAGGATCGATGAACATGTATCTATGTAAAAGGTTCAATTATACATGAACAAAACAATATAATGGGTATGCTCAACATAAGCCGGCATGTGGCACAATAGCGCATCTATGAGATAAAAAAACTCAAAGGGAAAATGACATGACCACCTACCTCATGGCTATAGATGACACCTATCTCAGTTTCGACCTAAAATTTAGAGTATGTTGGAATAGATTTAGGAAACAATCCAATGAACTGAAAATAGGGAAAATGATACTACACCTAAATAGAACAATGGATTCTAAGAATAACTTTTATAGGAGTTGAGAGACTATGAGAGCTTACCGAGATGGATCCAATGCTTCCAATGAATGTAGGAATAGACACAAAATGGTGGATCTAGCTCAAATACTAGATTTAGGGTGTTCTTGAGCTCAAATGGAGTAGAGGAGGGCTGTTTTTCCACTGGAGGAAGAAATAAAAAAGGAAAAATGTTATAAACTTAAGTGAGGGGAAATGGTAATTTTACCTCAAAATATCAAGGCACATGGTTTGGCCGTACAGTTTGGCCAAACCATGTATAAACCATGCTTAGTTCACTGCTACTTGGGGAACACTGCATAGTTAAGCACACAGTTTGACAAACTAGGAACAAACCATGCTAAATGGATTTATCCCATACCTACAACTAGCTGCAAAGTTGTGTGGCCTAGGTCACATGGTTGCATAAAAACCATAAGGGTCAGTCTATTTTCACATTTCAGAGCTCCAGGCTCTGAAGGAACCTCAAATGATCTCATGACCTCCCTAGATTGATTACATATCTTCATTAGGGCTATTTAAGGTATTAAATTTAAATAACTAACGATCTGTACCTTCTTTGAAAAGACGGGTCATTACAACCCCCTCCATAAAGCAAATCATCCCCAAGTTTTACTTCTTAGGGTAAAGAGGTACTATCAGAAAAGAGTTCCAACCATTTAGAATTCATATTAGCTTCTCACTCCCAGGTCTCGCCCTGTACTCGGCCATGATACTATAGCACACATACAAAAGGAATTGACCTGCCTCAGAGTGTCTTCATGCTATGATCAATAACACGCATTGGATACTACTTGAAGGAATAATCAACATCCAATTCGACCACATGAGGCTAAAAGGCATGTGAAGGGTTTGGATAATATCAGCAGAGATGAGATACATTAAGGATATTATGCATAGACCAATATCTTTGAGGAAGTTTTAACTGGTAAGTTACTGGTCTGATCCGTTTCACAACCTCGAAGAGCCCAATGAACCTCAGTGAAAGATTACCATACTTCTAAATATTACTATGTCCTAACCTGGGTGAGACTCACAAGAAAACCCAGTATCCAACCTCAAACTTGAGAGGTTGCCAACATTTTATGGCATGTGACTACTATTTGGACTGACCTATCAACATATGATTTCTGATCAACTAGACCTAATCTATAGCCTCCTACATGAGACATGGTCCAAGAATAGATACTTTACCTTCCTTTATCTAGCATAGAGGTGAGTGACAAGGCCCACCATATAATACTTCATTAGGATCCATATCAATGGTAACCTAAAATCTGTTATTATAATAAAAATCAACAAGGGGAATGCGTTTCTCCTAAGAACCTCCAAAGTCAAGAACACATGCACAAAGAATATCCTCTGACACATGAATCATATGATTCATCTATCAATTGGTTGTGAGTGATAGTCCATGACAAAAATTACATACATACCTAAGGCTTTCTGTAACCCCTACGCAAACTGTGGTGTGAAATGATATTCATTGTTCAAAATGATAGAACGAGGAGATCCATGAATATGTAAAACCTCTATGACATACAACCTTCCTAGTCTGTCTATTGTGAAGGTCTCCCACATAGGTAAAAAAGTGTGTGAAATTATTTAAATGATCAAATAAAACCCACAATTTATCATTTCCTCGAGTTGATATGGCTATAATAGTCATGAAATCCATCAAAAAATCATCCCATTTCCACTTAGGAATGGGCAATGGCTACAAAAGACATTCCAGTCACTAATGTTCCTCCTTCACCTGCTGATAGGTGCAACACCTAATAATGAATCTGGAAAACTTTTGTTTCATGCTAGGCCACCAATAATGGTGCCGTAGATCTGGATGCATTTTGGTGACACCAGGGTGAACCGCCCATGCTAAGGCATGGAATTCCTACATCATCTCCTCTCTGATGTCTTTCAGGGCCCATACACACCCATGGAACAATAAATCATAATCCCCATACATGGTACACGTTAAATATGTATCATCATATGAAAAGATTTCCATTAAGATTAGGCCTTCATGATCTAATTACTAACTCATTCCTACCCATTATATAAGATTAGAAGTCACTCCTAAGGCTGATAGGATAGTCTGACCATGGTCCTACTAAACCTCAATGTGAATATCTGAGAATAAGTCCATAAGTTTTCATTTACCACTAGATACCCAAACTACATGTTTTTGAGTATTTCAGCTTAGATCATCGGCTATTGAATTTCACTTACCAGGCATGTAGGCAAGCTCAAAATCAAAAGACTGTAAGTACTCAACATACTTGTGTTTTTTTAGATTCAAATCCCACTATGTGAAGATGTATTTGAGGCTTTTGTGATCATTGAATACCACAAAACTCTCTCCCAGAAGATAGTGTCTCCAACAACATGATGCATGAACCACATTAGTGAGATCGAGGTCATGTGTTGGGTAATTCCTCTTGTGAGACCTTAAATGACAAGACCTATATGAAATGACTTGCTCATCCTATATCATAACAGATCCAAGACTGATAACTGATGCATCATAGTATATAGTATAGCTCATGCCTGGCTCTATTAGAATCAATATTGCTCTGATTTCAATCAACCCTTTATCTTCTAATAGTATTCTTCATAGGCTTATGACAAAATTTTTTTCATACAATTATTTATCAATCTCCTAAGCAGTGCTGCAAGGTGTGATAAATCCTGAATGAAGTATTTGTAATGTATAGAAAGCCTCAATAAACTCCTAATGTCAAATAAGTTCTTGGGATGATCTTAGGAAACTATAGCTCTTACTTTATTAGGGTATATATAAATTCCTGTCTTTGACATTATGTAACCCATGAAGTGGAATTCGCTGATCTAAAAGTGTCATTTACTATGATTAGCATAGAGCTAGTGCTCTCTAAATGTATTCAACATGATCTCAAGATGGTTTTCATGGTCTTGTATGGATTTTTAGTACACCAAGACATTTACAATAAAGGAAACCATGAATGAATCTAGATACATGTCTAAAACCCAATTCATAAGAGCCATAAAGACTGTAGTTACGTTCATGAGTCCGAATGGCATAAATAGGCACTCGTATAAACCATAACTGGTCCCAAAAGACATGGGAGGTATGTACGAAGTCCTGAAACACACCTAATGATAGTTTGAACTCAAATCTATATTGGAAAACAACTTCTCTCCTTAGATATGATCAATGGGATCATCTATTCTAGGTAGTGGATACCAATTTTTAATCATGAGTTGATTCAAATGATGGTAATCCATGAAAATCCTGAGGGTACCATCCACATTCTTGGAAAAAGGACTTGTGAACCCCAAAGAGAAGTGATGGGGTGTATGAAACCTTTATCTACAATATCCTTCAATTTATTATTGAGGTCCATAAGCTATTGAGGTGCCATCCTATAAGGAGTAATGGTCACTAGTTCTGCTACTGGTTTTATCTCAATAGCAAACTCTACCTCTTGTACTAGTTTTATACTAGAGAATTCATCAAGAAATATGTCTCTAAAATGATGTAATATGGGAGGAAAAATTATAGGGTCATAACCCCTAGTCATCCTGGAAAAGACTATAAATATGAGATATCACATAACCTAACTGTTGCTTGTTAGGTCCAGCTCGAGTCACACTGAAACACCATTCAACCTTATGAATGTAACTAACAACTTCAGGTGATATCAACGTCACCCTCCCAAAATCGCAGTCAATATGGTCTCAATAAGAAAATAACCATTCCATCCAGATGATTAAATCAAATCTCTTCATATTAGGGATGAATAAATTCCATACAAAAAAGGAACCACCTATCTCCAGGGTAAAATCCTTACAATGAAAAAGACCCTCTAAATAGATACCTAACTATGTGTCTAGAATTATAAAACCATTAAAGTGTTTTTATAATGAGGACCATACTACCAGTGATTTCCTCAGATATAAATGAGTGAGATGCACCTATGTCGAATAAAGAAAACACTAAAGTAGAGGATACTAGAATAGTACCTCATATAATAGAATGTTTGACGCTCTTCTCCTTAGGCATAGACTGAACTGCACGTAACTGGCCTACATCACGTCCCTGATTCACTACCTAACTTTCTTGAGAAGGTCTTCTCTACTAGTGATAATAATCATAACTATAACTGCCTCTGCCTCGATCACCACCATTACCTGATTAACCGATGGTATTGCAACTGCTTGCCTTGTGTGATCCTACTAGTCTAGCTTATGACCAAGGAGTAGGGGAAGATCCCCGATCGCTAGCCACTCGAGGGATAGTCCTAATGAAACAATAAATATGGACCATCCTTCTGCATCCTCTTCACTCGACTGGATTATATGGGAACTATGGTTTTGTATGTCCTGGATTCCTGCACTAATGACAAATAAGAAAACTATCTACATGAGGATCTTGACTGTTGCTACCTCCATGAGAAACCTCGAAACATTTATTTCTCATAGAAGAAGAAGTATTGATTGCCTTAGGTAAAGAACCACCTTGACTCTCACCATCAAATTCCCACAAATTCATCCTTATAATAAGGGCCTGATTGATGATTTTAGAAATGGTAGTCAACCTAAAAACATTGACCTGTGACCAGATAGCATAAACCAACCCATCCTCGAATCAACCGGAATTCATAAAATCATCACCATCTAGAGTAGGAGTGAACCACTATAGTTGAGTGAAACAGGCCATGTATTCCATAACTAACATACTCCCATGATATAGGTTCATGAATTCTCTAGCTATATCAACCCTCAGAGTCTAGGGAAAGAAGTAGTCATAGAAGATGGTATGAAAATCATCTAAGACAATATCATGACACCGATCCACCTAGGCGATAACATCCCACCCCGCTTGTACAAATCATAAATCATATACACATATAGATTGACCCTTCACTCTGGAGGAATCTCTAGATGATCAAATATAGATAAGATATCATCGAGCCAATAATCTAAAACATGTGGTCTGCCATCCCCCCAAAAGGTGGGAGGATGCTGCTGATAAAAATTGTGAGTTAAATTTTCCTTGTTTAAGTAAGGTTTCACTACACCATGCATCAAATGAAACATAAATAAAAAACCTTCACAGAACTAGGAATCAGTTCCAATATCAGTAATAGGAAGAGGTTCCCTAGGTGGAACTCTAGGAGGGATCCCTGGTGGATCAAGTCCTTCCACCTTAGGTGCATAATCTTCACCACCTTCATGGCGTACGATAGGAGGAATTCATGACAACATGACACTAAAATTCCAAACTCATGCCTCAGAAGAGATTTAAGAAATTTAGAAGATTTAATTTAAGAAAAAAAGACAGCTATAAAGCCTTTATATAAGAACATTCATGCCTATATTACTTATAAGGCCCCAGCCTTAAACCTTACATAATCTTGAGTTATTACAAGATTACACATTGAGGATCTTTTCAGGTGTAGAGTTTTAGATAATTAGATCATAAAACTTGCATTACATTCCACATTTAAAAAAAGTGGTTACATAAAGATATTATTCATTTATCCCATCAACGGAAACATATTTAAAATAAAACATGGATTCTTTCTTGACACTTCCTTGTCACTATCATCATATCATGTACCTTTCCCTTGACCTATGAAAAAAATTTCAAAAAAAACTTGGGATGAGCATAAAAAGCTCAGTAAGGGTTATAAAAATATGGAAAGGAAACATGAGTTCATATATACATAAGAATGAAATCATACTTTACCCATAAAACACAGACACTTTAACATACCTCATCAAATCATGAATAAATCATAGAAATCATAAGACATAAAAGGTAACTTGAGGCATTCATAACATTCTTACATAGGGAGTAACCCTGTTGGTTACGTTTGGAATACCCACCACAGTATATTCCCTAAATCTCTTCGGAGAAACCTTAATGTTTCACTCCTTCGCATTACCCAATGCATTGGAGAGCTATATCGGGCTCACCTGCCCTTAGTTTATCACGGAACCACCAGTCTTCATAACAATTCCCAAGAACCAAAACATAATCGTATCACATAAAACATGCATAAAGGAAACATAACATTTCCACCTTTAAATCAAAAGATATCAATACAACACATTGATATAAAAACATTATGAAAACCATTTTCAATACCAAAATAAATGAAATGTAAAACATGGTATTTATTTTTCTTTTAAAAAGAAGGTATGGCTTGTAGAGGAAGCCGAAACTCAAATAATGGTCACGACGGTGGAGAAGTCATTGTCGCCGCATATGTATGACAAAAACATTCCCTTTTGTCATTTAGTAAACGCTTCGTATAAAAAAGATTCCTTTTGAATAAACGTAAAAGTCAAAGGGGTTTATACACCGTATAAAAGAAGGTTATGTATAAAACAAAATATGCCTCAATGAAAGGAGATTGAGACGAAGTCCCATACAAAGACGGTATCCTTGGATTAAGGATAAATAAATTACATAATTATGTGTGGAAAATGAATACACGAAATATAAGTGGATATTAAGTGTAAAACAATCAGATGTTATTCACACATATTCATAGAACGACATATTCAAGGAGTAAAAGTTTATCCCAAACAATCAAATTTGGGTTAAGAAGTTCCCTTTCAAAAATTTGACAGCCTAACGACGTCACTACAAAATTCAGAAAATGAGTTGATGAGAGATAAAACGGGTATCTCATCACATGGACATAAAATTTAAATCAATAAGGATATTGAAGAACATATACAAACATAATAGTATGTGAATTAAAAGACATAACAAAAGAAGTCTTTTAAAAAGAAGATGGTGAAAGGTTCCCTTACCGACATGGGTATCTTTCAAGACATGCACCCCGTGAAAGAAGGACAATACAACATTGATGTAAATACTCATAAATGAATGTATATTACACAATGAGTAAAATAATGGGCAGTACATACACCACTCAAAGTAAATTGTGTCAAATGTAGCATTAATCTCACGGGAATAAAAGTGAGATGAAAAATCCCTTACGAAAACTCAGAAGCCTAACGGCGCCACTTAAAACTTACAAAAATGGATTGATGAGATCAAATAGGGTCTCTAATAATATTAACATAAGGTTTACGGAAAGAGTAATATAAAATAACATCCCCCAACATAACAAATAGGAGCTTAAAAGAAGTGACATAAAGGAGAGTACTTAAAAAGAAAGAGAGAGGTTAGATCTCTTACGAAAATTCGGCAGCCTAACGACGCCACTCCAAACTTACAAAATGTATTGATGATAGAGAATAGGGTCTATCATAATATGAACATAAAAATTAAAGTATGAGGAATATAAAAGAACATCCCAATCATAAGAAATATGAGCTTAAAAGGATTGACATAAAAGAGTGTACTTAAAAAGAAAGAGAGGGGTAGGATCCCTTACCTCAAGTCCAACTTGTCTTGTTCGTTTCTTTATATTCATGAATAATAAACTTTGGTCAATTTATAATTTCTTAAGGACCTCCTATAAATATTATTATTCAGTTCATATCACATATTTTAATGTTATAATAATTGGTTAATAATATGAGTTCATATCAGACGTTTTTGTCGATGTTTGGTACATGAGTCAAAAATTGAACTTGTTGGAAAATAATTTTCCATGTAGTTATAGGTACATCATATCAAGAATAGTATTGATGTTTTAAATATCATATATATCCAGTATATATTCATTTTATACTATTCCATAGCATTTGGAGATAAAAATTAAAAGCACCGTTCATGGAGACGATAGGCCGTACGTATGCATGAACGCTACTTTCATTTTTTGTCATATTAATGGAATTAAAAAAAATGAGATATATATATATATATATGTTATAATTCCATAATGATATACATAATTTAGATGTAATATATTACATATATATCCATTATATATATGTACTTATTATAGTACATAACATTTTGAGATAAGAAATGAAATGTACCGTTCATGGAGACGGTAAGCCGTACGTACGCATGAACACTAATTCCATTTCTATTTCATATTTAATGGAATTAAAACATAATGATACATAATAGTATTTTAATTCCAGTATGGTATCATATATAATATCATTAAATATATCCTTTATACGTACCACATATGGTATTAACGAATCAAATCACTTTGAGGGGGCGCTAGTCCGCACTTCCTTAAATGAAGATATCGCATTTACCCATAATGGAAACCATAAAGGTATGACATAAATGAAAAATAAAGAAGCTTAAGTAAAACATAAAAATATTATATATCATATATAAATATAGTGTCATCTTAATGGCCATATTTTAAGGTGTTAGAAGAATGTTGAACAATCATCGTTTCGTGATGCAGAAATTCGCCATCCACAGAAATAATATGTTCTTTAACCATTAGATGTAGGTGTGTGTAAGTGTAGCTAGAATAATTCCAATAAAAACATCCTAGTATATTTGAGATACTGGATTTTTTACAAAATAAATTAATAAAAAGAGGTTAGGGGGTTGGAGATGCAAAATAAAACAAAAGGACACAAGTGTAGACATTACCTTAAAATCGGGTAACTCCCTTTGGTTTGAGCTCAAAGGCTTCCTTGGGAATACTTCTGCCCAAAGTGAGGCTTCAAGGAGTTATAGAGGGATGTGGAGAGACAAAATGGGCAGAGTTTGGCCGAGCCAAAGGCTTTGGAAGTGTGGGTAAGGAGGTAGAGGTAGGGGCCTTTTATAATAGGAGAGGAGGGGCACTCTTGGAAAGTAAAGAAATGTTACTTTATTTTAGAATGGGTTTCGGATTTTAATGGTCCCACATTGATGTGTTTCAAGGATAAGGTGATAAGGTTTCTAAATCCACCCATACAATAGGTTTTGGACATGTGTAGGTCTTAGATTTTACATTATCTTTCCATTTTATTTAAATCATTAAATAATGAGGTCATCGCTGCATCATCATGATGTCATAAATAATTTAATTTATTTAATTTCTAAAAATTATAAAAAATATACTATGATGTAGGAAATATTTTTATCTTTCCAATGAATATTTATAGTCAAAAATCTGACTTGTATAACCCCATGTAAAAATTGTTTTAGTAAAACATCTCATGTTTGTGTCATTTTTTACTTTAACATTAAATAAAAAGGTATTTATGTCATTTTCCAACCAAAGTGGCTCCATGGGGTCCCCAAGTTGACCCATGGATTTTTTTGGTCGGCCATGACACATCCAATGAGGGTAGGACATGTGTCTAGGTCATTTTATTTTATTAAAACATTATTCTTACCTTAAACTACACTAATTGCCTCTAATCGCGATTAAAAACTTAATAAGTTACTATTCATAAAAAAAATATTCTAATCCCATTGAACCAAATATTACTTCTTAATGACAACCATGTATGTTGGATTTTTGAAATTCAAAACACAAATATGGAAAAATTTCATTTAAACGGAAAAATTAGTTTTTATAAGTACCACTTAGTGGTTTCACTATTCATCAAAAATTGAAGTTTTTCAGAAAATTATCAAAAATTCACCATAATATATATTTGATATTCTGAATTAAAAAATGATGTCTATTTTAAAAAATTCAAAACACATAATTTGCATTAATTAATTTAATAATTAATTCCCTCTGTCAAAACAAATAGCGTGTTTTTATGAAACAAAATGTATCAAAAGATTGACACTAGTTTAAGTCCGATTTCAAAGTGAAATTAATTCCAACAAACACTATTTGATTAAATGGTAAAAATATATTCTAATTTCACTTTAAAACCAATTCAAAAGATAATCTAATCATATAAATAAATTAGATTAAAAAGAGGTTTTGAATTAAAATACAACATTTTCACTATTCATTAAAAATTGAACTTTTTCGGAAAAATACCAAAAATTTACACAAAGTAAATTTTGATGTCCCGATTCTAAAGAATAATTTTATTTTGTAAAATATAACACATAAAATTGTCAAAAAGTGGATTTAAAAGAGGTTCGCCATCAAAAGGCAGTTAATCGACCTTGTAAAGAATATTGGAATGTTTATTCTTAAAATTGGATTCATTCGCATTTGTAATCCTATAACATTTATTGTAAAGAGTAAAAATATTTGACAAACATATATAATAATTTTTTAGTTAGTTCTGTTCATTCCCCCCATTACAACGACTATGCGTTAACTACCATTTAAAATAATATTATTTTATTATTAGAGTGCAATGCAAGATTCCCAAGAAACTCATTGTTGCGTATTGGGTACGCCATCGTGCACAACGTCCCCTTTAAGGTAATATTAATATTTTATTCACAAATATGGATAAATATGAAAATTTCATATTATTTATTTACCTGGGGTGTTACATCCTTCCCCCCTTTTGGGAATTACGTCCTCACAATTTTTAAAATTGGACTTGGAAACTTCATTGAAAATCCCACATTGGAACAAGAGTCAGTAAAACAATAACTTTAAAATAAATAAAGATAAGTACAAAGGTCACCCGAGTTAACCCATACTAGGATTCCAAGTATGAAAATATGGACTTGGAGGAAAAAACAAAGGGTCATTTTCTGATGGAGAGTGATAGTAAACATGTCTAGAAGAAAGTTAACCATAAGAAAATAACAAACTTGTGATGGGTTAAACGGTATTCGATTCCCCAGTAGGAAAAGTTAATAGACAACATTTTTGTTTTAAGTTACTCTTAATTGAGGAATTTATTTTTGATCTTAAGGAAACATACTTACTTGTCATGTTGACTTTCAAATTTTACAAGATTTCTTACACAGACTCATACTTTCCCCAAAAGACGAGTATTTAGGAAGGCTTGTTCACATTAAGAGTACTATAATCAACTTCTAGAGGATCACCTAATCCACAAAAGAGAACTATATACTTCCCATATCTTTAGACCTTAACCAAAACTAAAACCAAAAAGGTTAGTATAAGATCAGATAATACCCAAAAAGGATAATCCTTAAAAAAACAAATCTATTCTTAATCTCCAAAATTTATCAAACAATACCCAAAGTTCAACAAAGACCATTCAATAAACAAATTGTCCATAAAATACTTCAAAGTAAACCAAACTAAGATTGAAACCCAAATATTTTAAGGATTTATTCACATAGTATTCCAAGTTAAATCTTAACATTTATCTCTAAACAACATCAGTTTCTCCTAAAGTCTCATATTGAAAAGTAATTAACCTAATCACATATCCTCCATGATAGATTAATAAATTTCCATAGATAACCCAAAATCAGCTTACTCTTAATTCATAAAATCATCTAACTAAAAATAATTAGTCAAACTAACCAGGGAATTCACATAGTCTAGTGGTAGGCGATAAATACCAGTCACACTTTGGTTGTGGGTTTGATTCCCGCAGCTTTGTATGGCGTAACGGGTTGTCACACGGTCTGCGTGTTGTCCTTTTTCCAAAACTATATAATTCTTAAAACATTCCCCAAAATGAGATAAAATCTTCAAAAAAATAATCATAAAATATTTTAACCTCAAGTTTATCTCATGCCTTTCATTTTCCATCATAACATATAATAACCAATAATTACCTCAAAAGTAAGGATCATATAAACCCTAATGGTTACCTTTATAATAATTACCTGAACTTCCGCATCTATTGGTCATCTCGTACATGATGCATTACAGAACATAGCAAGGTTCAATTGGATGATCATGACTCCTTGATAGTTGGTTTAGAACAACCATGAGTTTCCTCATTGAATACCCCATTTCATCCAGTCTCTTAATCAGAGAACCACCACAGTTTCCGTCAAACCTATTGTCACTTTGGTGCCTGCTAGATCCATCCATTCACTAAAAACAGAAATGTCAGTGTGAGTATATCAACAAAACCATCATGTACTAATGAGTAATATAACCACTAAGATATACTTACTTATTCACTTTATCTAAAACTAGGACTCTTTCTGAAATCCTAACCATTATGGTAATGTCACTTATGCTTAGAGGATACCATATACTCTAAAGTTATCTAAACCGAAATTTGATACCAACTATAAGGCCCCAGCCTTAAACCTTATTTAATCTTGAGTTATTACAAGATTACACATTGATTATCTTTTTAGGTTTAGAGTTTTAGAGAATTAGATCATAAAACTTGCATTACATTCCACATTTAAACAAAGTGGTTACATAAAGATAGTATTCATTTATCCCATCAATGGAAACATATTTAAAATAAAACATGGATTCTTTATTGACACTTCCTTGTCACTATCATCATATCATGTACCTTTCCCTTGACCTATGAAAAACATTTCAAAAAAAAACTTGGGATGAGCATAAAAAGCTCAGTAAGGGTTATAAAAATATGGAAAGGAAACATGAGTTCATATATACATAATAATGAAATCATACTATACCCACAAAACACAGGCACTTTAACATACCTCATCAAATCATGAATAAATCATAGACATCATAAGACATAAAAGGTAACTTGATGCATTCATAACATTCTTACGTAGGGAGTAACCCTCTTGGTTACGTTTGGAATACCCACCACGGTATATTCCCCAAATCTCTTCGGAGAAACCTTAATGTTTCACTCCTTCACGTTACCCAATGCATTGGAGAGCTATATCGGGCTCACACGCCCTTAGTTTATCACAGAACCACCCGTCTTCATAACAATGCCCAAGAACCATAACATAATCGTATCACATAAAACATGCATAAAGGGAACATAACATTTCCACCTTTCAATCAAAAGATATCAATACAACACATTGATATAAAAAAATTATGAAAACCATTTTCAATACCAAAATAAATGAAATTTAAAACATGGTATTTATTTTTCTTTTAAAAAGAAGGTATGGCTTGTAGAGGAAGTCAAAACTCAAATAATGGCCACGGCGGTGGAGAAGTCATTGTCGCCACATACGTATGAAAAAAACATTCCCTTTTGTCGTTTAGTAAACGCTTCGTATAAAAGAGATTCCATTTGAATAAACATAAAAGTCAAAGGGGTTTATACACAATATAAAAGAAGGTTGTGTATAAAACAAAATATGACTCACTGAAAGGAGATTGAGATGAAGTCTCATATAAAGACGGTATCCTTGGATTAAGGATAAATCAATTACATAATTATGTGTGACAAATGAATACACGAAATATAAGTGGATATTAAGTGTAAAACAATCAGAGGTTATTCACACATATTCATAGAACGACATATTCAAGGAGTACAAGTTTATCCCAAAGAATCAAATTTGGATTAAGAAGTTCTCTTGCAAAAATTTGAGAGCCTAACGACGTCACTACAAAATTCAGAAAATGAGTTGATGAGAGATAAAAAGGATATCTCATCACATGGACATAAAATTTAAATAAAAAAGGATATAGAATAACATATCCCAACATAATAGTATGTGAATTAAAAGACATAACAATAGAAGTATTTTAAAAAGAGGAGGGTGAAAGGTTCCCTTACCGACATGGGTATCTTTCAAGACATGCACCCCGTGAAAGAAGGACAATACAACATTGATGTAAATACTCATAAATGAAAGTATATTACACAATGAGTAAAATAATGGGCAGTACATACACCACTCAAATGAAATTGTGGCAAATGTAGTATAAATCTCATGGGAATAAAAGTGTGATGAAAAATCCCTTACGAAAACTCGGCAGCCTAACGACGCCACTTAAAACTTAAAAAATTGGATTGATGAGATCAAATAGGATATCTCATCATATTAACATAAAGTTTACAGAAAGAGGAATATAAAATAACATCCCCCAACATAACAAATAGGAGCTTAAAAGAAGTGACATAAAGGAGAGTACTTAAAAAGAAAGAGAGAGGTTAGATCTCTTACGAAAATTTGCAGCCTAACGGCGCCACTCCAAACTTCCAAAATGTATTGATGATAGAGAATAGGGTCTCTCATCATATGAACATAAAAAGTAAAGTATGATGAATATAAAAGAACATCTCATTCATAAGAAATATGAGCTTAAATGGAATGACATAAAAGAGTATACTTAAAAAGAAAGAGAGGGGTAGGATCCCTTACCTCAAGTCCAACTTGTCTTGTTTGTTTCTTTATATTTCTGAATAATAAACTTTGGTAAATTTATAATTTCTTAAGGACCTCATATAAATATTATTATTCAGTTCATATCACATATTTTAATGTTATAATAATTGGTTAATAATATGATTTCATATCAGACGTTTTTGTCGATGTTTGGTACATGAGTCAAAAATTGAACTTGTTGGAAAATAATTTTCCATGTAGGTATAAGTACATCATATCCATAATAGTATTGATGTTTTAAATATCATATATATCCAGTATATATTCATTTTATACTATTCTATAGAATTTGGAGATAAAAATTAAAAGCACCGTTCATGGAGACGGTAGGCCGTACGTACGTATGAACGCTACTTTCATTTTTTGTCATATTAATGGAATTAAAAAAAAATGAGATATATATATATATATATGTTATAATTACATAATGATATCCATAATTTAGATGTAATATATTACATATATATCCATTATATATATGTACTTATAATAGTACATAACATTTTGTGATAAGAAATGAAATGTACCGTTCCTGGAGACGGTAAGCCGTACGTACGCATGAACGCTACTTCCATTTCTATTTCATGTTTAATGGAATTAAAACATAATGATACATAATAGTATTTTAATTCCAGTATCGTATCTTATATAATATCATTAAATATATCCTTTATATGTACCACATATTGTATTAACGAATCAAATCACTTTGAGGGGGCGGCAGTCCGCACTTCCTTAAATGAAGATATCGCGTTTACCCATAATGGAAACCATAAAGGTATGCCATAAATGAAAATTACAGAATCTTAAGTAAAACATAAAAATATTATATATCATATATAAATATATTGTCATCTTAATGGCCACCTTTGAAGGTGTTAGAAGAATGTTGAACAATCATCGTTTCGTGAGGCAGAAATTCGCCATCCACAGAAACATTATGTTCATTAACCATTAGATGTAGGTGTGTGTAAGTGTAGCTATAATCCTTCTTATAACAAAATCATAGTATATTTAAGATACTGTATTTGTTACAAAATAAATGAATAAAAAGAGTTTAGGGGGTTGGAGAAGCAAAATAAAACAAAAGGACACAAGTGAAGACATTACCTTAAAATCGGGTAACTCCCTTTGGTTTGAGCTCAAAGGCTTCCTTGGGAAGACTTATACCCAAAGTGAGGCTTCAAGGAGTTAGAGAGGGATGTGGAGAGACAAAATGAGCAGGTGTTGGGCGAGCCAAAGGCTTTGGAAGTGTGGGTAAGGAGGTAGAGGTGGGGGCCTTTTATAAGAGGAGAGGAGGGGCACTCTTGGAAAGTAAAGAAATGTTACTTTATTTTAGAATGAGTTTCGGATTTTAATGGTCCCACATTGATGTATTTCGAGGATAAGGTGATAAGGGTTCGAAATCCACCCATCCAATAGGTTTTGGACATGTGTAGGTCTTAGATTTTACATTATCTTTCTATTTTATTTAAATCTTTAAATAACGTGGTCATCGCTGCATCATCATGATGTCATAAATAATTTAATTTATTTAATGTCTAAAAATTATAAAAAAATAATATGATGTAGGAAAGATTTTTATAATTACAATGACGATTTATAGTAAAAAATATTACTTATATAACCCCATGTAAAAATTGTTTTAGTAAAACATCTCATGTTTGTGTCATTTTTACTTTAACATTAAATAAAAAGGTATTTATGTCATTTTCCAACCAAAGTGGCTCCATGGGGTCCCCAAGTTGACCCATTGATTTTCTTGGTCGTAAATAACACATCCAATGAGGGTAGGACATGTTTCTAGTTCATTTAATTTTATTAAAACATCATTCTTACCTTAAACTACACTAATTGCCTCGAATCGCGATTAAAAACTTAATAAGTTACTATTCATCAAAAAAATATTCTAATCCCATTGAACCACATTTTACTTCTTTATGACAACCATGTATGTTGGATTTTTGAAATTCAAAACACAAATATGGAAAAATTTCATTTAAATGGAAAAATCAGTTTTTATAATTACCACTTAGTGGTTTCACTATTCATCAAAAATTGAAGTTTTTCAGAAAATTACCAAAAATTCACCATAAGCTATATTTGATATTCTGAATTCAAAAATGATGTATATTTTACAAAATTAAAAATATATAAGTTGCATTAATTAATTTAATAATTAATTCCCGCTGTCAAAACAAATAGCGTGTTTTTATGAAACAAAATGTATCAAAAGATTGACACTAGTTTAAGTCCGATTTCAAAGTAAAATTAATTCCAACGATCACTATTGGATTAAATGGTAAAAATATATTCTAATTTCACTTTAAAACCAATTCAAAAGATAATCTAATCATATAAATAAATTAGATTAAAAAGAGGTTTTGAATTAAAATACAACATTTTTCACTATTCATTAAAAATTGAACTTTTTCAGAAAAATACCAAAAATTTACACAAAGTAAATTTTGATGTCCCGATTCTAAAGAATAATTTTATTTTTTCACATATAACACATAAAATTTCCAAAAAGTTGATTTAAAAGAGGTTCGCCATCAAAAGGCGGTTAATCGACCTTGTAAAGAATATTGGAATGTTCACGCTTAAAATTGGATTCATTCGCATTTTTAATCCTATAAAATTTATTGTAAAGAGTAAAAATATTTGACAAAAATATATAATGATTTTTTAGTTAGTTCTGTTCATTCCCGCCATTACAACGGCTAGGCGTTAACTACCATTTAAAATAATATTATTTTATTATTAGAGTGCAACGCAAGATTCCCAAGAAACTCATTGTTGCGTATTGGGTACGCCATCGTGCATAGAGTCCCCTTTAAGGTAATATTAATATTCTATTCACAAATATGGATAAATATGAAAATTTCATATTCTTTATTTACCTGGGGTGTTACATTACTACTTTAAAATCCAGGTCTAGACTATAGGAAGAGACCATAGCAGGCCATAAGAACGATCATAGATACCCCCTACCCACTAATAAGGATAGGATCAAGTCCAAGTATCTATGACATACATATATTAGATGTATGTTTTCAATGTAAAATTCATATTCATTTTGAATTTGTACTAGTTTAAATATTTAAATCACTTAGAATGGTTGAATCATATGGTTTACCATTTTTTGATCCATAAGGTCCCATACAACTTATGAATCAAAACATGGAATCCACTTAACCCACACCATAACATGTTATTTCTCATGAGACCAATGTTCCATATCTCAACGTACCATAATTGGCTGCTTAAGGTGTCTTCATTAACCTATCCAGGAAAACACTATTAGGTTAAGGCACTTTAAGTGTCAATTATGTTTTCCAATCCCTATAAGAAGTGTCAGAACAATTTAATACATATCAAGGAACTAAAAATATGAATGAGAAAATTCATATTGAAAATAAACATGGTATGATAAAATTGATGGCATATTAGTTCTATTATGCCAAATAATGATGCATGGTCCAATGAAAATCCCTCTTTTCATTGGGCCAAGTAATTAAATGTCATAATTTAAATAACAACAATATCAATAACATCATAAAAAAAGTGAATCACCCAATAGTGAAGTTGTATCAATGATATGAAGCAGAATCAATAAATGCAATTTTCCATCCCGGTTAATTTGGGTTTCCCCTATACATGGGTTAGCTACGTCCAGGAATAGGGTAAATTTCTAATCCCTTTAACTCCTAGTATCCTGTCTAATACCCAAATAGTAATAAAAAGGAATAAATTTACACTATGAAATCACTTTGTGACGTTCTGACCTAGGATCCAATTAACCAATGCCCCAAGCCAGTGGGTCACATGGCATCAAGTGTGCCTCCCGATACGTGAGAGGATTATGAATAATAGTGAGGGTGTAAAGGTGGTATAGTGCATAGAATATACCCTCATGTCAGAGTAGAACACCATATAAAATTAGATACAATCATAAATTAAAGAATAATTTAAATAGACAGAATCAATAAAATTCAGAAGCATAAACCAATAACTAAATAAGTAAGTAGTGGGAGAAATATATAACCGAGAAACTGAGTAAATATAATAAAAATTCTCTATAGAATTGTTTGATACATGTATGTATGGAATTATATAATACATAAATGAAATATGTAGATACAATCATGATACAAAATAATAAAAAAAGTACAAAAAGAAAAAACAACTCCAAGAATCTCGAGCCTATACCCGATCCTCTGCTCCTAAAATCCAACTAAACATAAGCATGTCAAAGACCAATAGTAGTGTAATTTCCCTTGTCATTACTTGTAGACATATAATATTCTCAGGTACCAAAGGTATCCTGAGTAGGGTGTGAGATATACACTCTCATTAGGACACCCCCAACAGTGTCTATGTGTAATCTATTTAGTGATCATAACTAAACAGTGTGTAGTCGTATCAGAATAAGTAATGAAATGATGAAATAAATAACTAGGCTACTCAGGTTCCTAAAGGACACCTAATGGACCTAACTACTTCAGTTCATTGTTGGAAGGAGTTTCTAACCATTCACTATATATATATATATAGTAGTAATATATATAGTATAATCTTATGTATTTCATCCACCTATATAGACCAAGTACGTGCAGATGTAAGTGTCCATATACCTAGAATACATGTTGCTGGATGGACCAGGGCATAACATAGACATTCATTACTAGTCCAATGAGCCTATAAGATCATGAAATAAGGTACATTACCTACATACCAATATATTGAGAGATGCCATTCAACAACACTCAGGATGGTGAGTGAGTCATCATGGAATCACTCAAATCATGGAACGTGGTGTGTAAATCCCAATGCCCATATAGTATCACTGGTGCAAGAGTCCACAATTCACACCCAATGTAAGGGAGTGTGATTATGCACCATGCTCAATGGTCCCTTACCATCGTACACAACCTTTATAAAGTAGTATTATAATTTTAACTAGCATGGGGTATTATCGCCCATCCATTTCTTCCCTCTAACCCAGATACATAAGTAAAGAATAATCATTTATAAAAAAATAAAAAAGGAATAACCTCTTATAAATTCAATTATCCAAGTTCAATTCCATTTAAAACATTTATATTCATATGAATCATTTTATAAAGCATAAACAATGGTCATGGAGTTACCATACATTAGGTACATTCCATTTAAAACCAATCAATTCATTAAGGGTAAGGTATCCCTCATGGTCAAGCCAAACCATGTGATCAATTCCATTTAACACATTAAATTAATTTAAAACATGGAAACACCATTTATAATATCAAAGGGTCATTTAGAAGATGACACGATCATTAATAAAATCTTCCACTTTGATAATTCCAACCAGAAGAGGGCCAAACACCTAATAGGTGGCTTGAGTTACATTTAATACCCATGTCTCAAGGGAAAAATCATTTAAAATCTAATCTAAAAACTATTAGGAGTTCTGGGTATTTGATCCAATTGACTCAAATGGTCATTTTCATTTGGCACACCCATAGCGTGTCAATATATGGTATGTACAATCTATAAACCACCAAAAAAGGATCAATGAACATGTATCTAGGTACAAGGTTCAATCAGAAATAAAGGAATCAATATAATGGGGATTCTCAGAAAAGTCAGCATGCAACACAATGTCATAGCTATGAGATGAAAAAAATCAAAGGATAAATTATGTGACCACCTACGTCAAGGCCGTAGATGATTCCTCACTAAATATCAGCCTCAGATTTAGAGTAGGTTGGATGAGATTTGAGAAATGGTCCAATTCCCTAAAAATAAGTAAAATGATACTACACCTAAATAGAATAATAGATTCAAAGATTAACTTTTATAGGAGTTTAGAGACTAGGGAAGATTGCCTAGACAAATCTAATTCTTTCGATAGATCGAGGAATAGACATCGGATGAAGGATCTAACTCAAATCCTAGATTTAGGGTGTTCTTGAGCTCAAATGGAGAAGATTAAGGGTTCTAGTATACTGGAGGAAGACAAGAAAAAGTAAAAATGTTATAACTTTAAATGAATGAAAAAATGGTAATTTTACTTCAAAATATCAAGGCGTACAGTTTGGCTAAATCATGCACAAATCGTGCTTAGTTCACTACTTATTGTTGTATAATTCATAGTTAGGCGCAGAATTTGACTAACTGCATGCAAACCATGATAAATGGATATGTCCCGTACTTGCAACTGGCCACATAGTTGTGCACCCTGGGTCATACAGTTCTAGAAAAACTGTGCAGTCCAGTTTTTTCCCTTTTCAGAGCTTTGGGATCTAAACGAGACATAGATACTCCCATGAAATCCTTGGATTGATTAGAAATATTTATTAGGTCTATTTAAGGTATTAAAATAGAAAAAATGATCCATAAATTCTTTGAAAACACTGGTCATTACAAACATATCTAAGAAAAATTTCTATTCAAAGTATGATAATTATGAATTTATAGTGATTCCATTTAGATTTTACAATTCCATTGATATCTTCATGGATATAAGGAATAGTTTATTTATAGATTACCTTTATCAATTTTTGGTTGTCTTCATAGAATATATTCTTATATATTATTAGAGTAAGGAATGACATAATGTTTATTTGAGGATTGTGTTAAAGACCTTTATAATAGAGAATCTAAATTCCAAATTTATCAAGTGTAAATTTTGTATATAGAAAGTATCATTCTTGGGTCATATAATAACAAGAAACGGTATATCAGTGGATACCACAAAGATGGAAGTTACTGAATATTGTATTAGACCAACCATGGTGATCAAAATACATACTTTTCATTGGTTGGATGGATACTAAAAAATATTTATAATAAATTTCTCATGACTATCAAATCCAGTAACAAGTTGACATAGAAGGTAGCCAAGTTCCTTTGTACAAATTAATGTAAAGAAATTTTCATGAAAATAAAGAGAAGGATGGTTAGTACATTTGTTCTCTCAATACCCTAAAATGGATAAGGGTTTTTGGTCCATATTGATTCATCAAATAATGGATTGGGATATGTTCTAATTTAGAATAACACGATGGTAGCTTATACCTCTGGAAAATTAAAGGTTTAGGATAAAAATTATCCGACTCATGATTTTGAACTAGAGGTGGTAAATTTTTCTTTAAATATATGAAGCCATTATTTTTATGGAGAAATGTGTGAATTATAAATTGATCATAAAATATTAAAGTTTACATTTACATAGGAAAATTTCAGTATGTGCTAAATAAGATGGTTTTAACTGATTAATGATTATAACTACTCAATTCATTACTACCCTGGGAAGGAAAAACAGGTTGTTGATACTCTAAGTCAGATGGATCATGCTAGTTTTTTATAGTGAGGATTGAAAGAGATATAATACTTATGGATTTTTATAGGATGGACCTTGAAATCATAAGGAAATGAGAAAGATCCAATGTCTCCCAAATGAATTCTCAATCATGAATTTATATAAAGATTAAAGAGGCATAGAAGGAGGATTTGAAGTTTCAAAATAAGGTAAGGATTATTCAGGAGTTAAACCATAACCACAATGAAATGATTAGATTCAATTACTGGGAAAGTGTCCCATAAAAAATAGAATTAAAGAAAGTGTTATTGGATGAAGCTCATAGTTCATCATTCTCTATTCATACTACAAGTAGAAAGATGAATAGAGATATTAAAGATAATTTATGGTGGGAAAACATGAATAGATACATGGTAGAGTATGTATCTTGGTTCTTGTTATGCTATTAAGTTAAGTTTAAGAGAATAAAGTATAAGGAAATGTTACAATAATTACCCATACCTAAGTAGAAATAGTAAAACATCACTATTGATTTAATCATGGGAATCCCTAATAAATCTAAAATTCATAATTCTATTTGGGTTACAGTAGATCACCTTATGAAATCAGAACATTTCATTTCCATCATAAAATATTTCTATCTTGATCAGCACACCAAGATATACATTAAAGATGTGGTATGGTTTAATGGATTACCACTGTTAATTATATCATATCAGTATATGAGTTTTACCACAAAGTTATAGAGAATTATTCATGAAGATTTGAATATAAAGTTCAATTTTATCATTTCATATCATCCTTAGATATATGGCCAGTCTGAAAGGACCATTCAAACCTTAGAAGATATATTGAGAGATTTATATATGGATTTAAAGGGAGGTTGGGATCAACACCATCCTCTGGTCAAATTTTCTTACAAAAATATCTTTCACTCAAGAATTCAGATAGATCCTTCTGAATCCTAATATGAAAATAAGTGAATGACTCTAATATGCTGGGATGAAGTTGGGGAACAAAAGATATCAGGACCCGAGATGGAGGAGAAAATGGTAGAGAAGGTTAGATTTATTCAACACCACATCGGGGCTATTCAGAGTCTATAGAATATTTATATTAACAATATATAGTGATATTTTGAATTCCATTTTGGTGATAAAGCGTTCCTATAGATATCTCCTTGGAATAATGTTATTATATTTGAAAAGAAGGGAATGTTAAGCCCTAGATATATCGGTCTATATGAGATTCTTGATCGCATCAGGATGGTAGCCTATCACTTGATGCTTCCTCCAAACCTCTCATAAGTTAACAATATATTCTATATATATCTTATGATAAAGTATATACCAAATCCTTCACATTCACTAAACTCATTGTTCATACCACTGGAGCATGACCTTTCTTATGAATAGGAAGTGATGTAAATCTTGGATCATAGAGATAAAATGCTATAGAATAAGAAAAATCACTTATTAAAAGTTTCCCGATGAATTATAAATTTGAGAAGGAAATTTTGGAATGTGAGAATGTGATGAGTAATAGGTATCCTCATTTTTTATGTCATAACAATAAAATTTTGAGGGAAAAATTATTATAATGGGGTGGGGGGGGGGGTAGAATGTAACACCAAAAGATTTTAAAATACATTTCTCGTTATTCAATAAATGTGTTCAATAGATTATAATAAATGAAAACCTAAAATTATTTGAATAAATATTATAGATTATAAAATTAATCACATCATATGTCATTTAAATGAAACATAATTTTTGAAAATAATTTTAAATTCACTTAAAAAATAATATTTATCCTAATGAACTATTTTGAAATATTTTGTTTATGAGAATTATTTTTTTTCATATATGTTTTATCTAAAAATTAACTAATATTATTAAAATAATGAAAAATTATTGTTTATACATGTATAAAAGTAATTCATTGGTTATTTATTGGATATAACTGAAAATAAAATCATTTGAAGGTAAAAATAGATGTTTTTTATGAAAAACTACTTTTATGCGCGCAATGTGTTTTTATCTTAATAAATGAAATTAATAACTATTGTTGAATAATTTTAATAAAATTTATAGATAATATATTAATTAAAATATTTTAATATTCATCTAATGATTTTTACTAGGCATGTAATTTGATTAAAATCAGTTTTATGATTAAAAATTCATTTTTCTAAAAATTGTTTCTACTGTATTTTGTGTGATTTTTTTAAAATTAATTTATCCCACTTATAAAAATTGAATTTTATAAAATGGTTTTAATAATTGGAATAATAATATATATACTTTTTAAATAAGTCAATTTTATTTTGGGTTATTATGAATAGTAACCATGATAAAACTTCACCATGGTAAGGGTTATGTAGATTAACAGGGGTGGGGGTGAAACTTATCGATAAGGAGTAAAATATCTATAAAACATGGATAATTTTTATTTTTTGAATGTATTTATACCCATAGTTATCTTATATTCGAATTTTGGTTTCTTTAGTTCCACTTGAACTGGAATATGAATTTATTATATTTTAATGTTTTTAGTATTTATAAGAGTGCCACCCACCTCAATTATAAAAGGACACCCCATCACTTATTAAAAAACTTTAAGCCCTATATATTAGGAAATTACTGAAAAAAATAACTTTTTTACTTACCCCCATTTCATAGAGCTTCTTTTCTTCCCAAAAGATCAACCTTTGAAGGCTTATAGTGTAAGCCAAAGGAAGTTTCCCAAAGAAGAGGTAATTTTATTTACTGATCTATTTCGAGTTTCATTCTACATTAACTAAATATAAATATTATATAACCATATTAACATTATTAAATTAGTAAAATTACTATAATTAAATTCTTTTATGTTAATTATACAACCATTTTCTACCCCCTTTTCATTCTATGAGAAATGATAATGTCGTTCGTGCGTACGTGTGCACTACCACCTCCACGAAGCGATGTGATTAATTTTTCATGTTCAGAATACCCGAATAGTAATTTAGTTATATTTAATGAATAAATATGATAATTATGATATAATAATTTGTTTTCAAAGGTTTTTTATTATTTACCATTCTTTCTTTCCAGTCGTTGAAAAATGAATTTATTACTTGTGCGTATATACGCACTACCATATCCCTAAAGTGATGTAATTTATTTTTCATCACCAAATTTTATTATTGATTATAAAAGTATATATTATGAATTATTATGATACTTATAAAATTATTAATATTATGTAGATTATGAAACCATGAACAAGGTGAAAGTACCAAAGCCATCAAACACAAACTTGCATGGGAAACAGAATAGTTGACATCCCAAATATTGATTTTAATGAAGAATTATTAATAAATGGGTAATTAGAAATTACAAGGGAATGAGATATTATAATATAAGTATGAATATCATTATTTTATATACTTATAATATATATAAATTTATTATAGAGGATCTTAAGTAGACATAAATAGAAAGTCAGGACCTAAGGTAAGGGTTTATATTGCAGCCTGATTTTTTATCGGGATTGTTTATGCTTGAATATCCTTTAGGAATTATATGATATTTATCTTATAAACCACATATATTTTATTATACTATATTTATTTCTTGGGTTTTCATGTTTTTATTTTATTCCACTCTCTTTTTCACATAAAATAATTTAGAAAATATTTTTAAGAAATGTCAACTTTATTTCCTTTTTGGTCAGAGAACTTTTTCTTCAATTTCCATGTACTTTTAAATGTTTTGAAGAATGTTATTTTATATAATATAATTATTATTTAAATTTATTTTCAACCATAATTTTACTTTATTTTCAAATTATTAAAAATTAATTTCTATAGTTTGTTTTCCGAACATGTTATTTATGATTTTTTACAAAAATGTGAAATGAATCTTTGTTCTATAATTACTACACAAAAAAATTTCACACCATAATGACAATTATTTTATTTAAAGACTAAATTATAATATTCCATGTATATTTTCAATGAAAATATTTTTCTCATTTTTTGGGTATTTTTAATTAAAATGTTATAAAAATAAAAGGTCATTTTTCTTATGTTTCCAAAGAAAGGTTTGAATGTTATTTTAAAGGTATTTTTAATCTATGTCAAAATACATTGATGTTTCTTATACTTGTCTAGGGATATGGTGTAATGATAACAACCATTTTAGTTCTTTAGATGGATTATTATTATGTGACGTTGAAATCTCTTTGAAACCCATTTCTTTTCCATAGGTTATGCTATAATGAATTGATGGATGATCATATGATCTTATGGAACACATATATATGGTTTTCATTATGTGACAGGTGAATATGTTTAATAAATATAATTCATTGGGTAATGATTGATATCCCCTGAGATACTGTGAAGAGAATCCTAGAGTGAAGACATTATAGGGATGTATAGAGGTTGGGGAGTACACCCAATCCATTATGAGACTTTTTATAATATATGATTATTATCTTGGAAGTGGTCCTTGAGTGATGAAATGATTTTATATAATTTTTGTTGTTCCAAAATTCATATGAATTTTTCTTATGGTTATGATATTATCTTATGTATCATGATTGATTAATGATTATTCCTCACTCTTACAACACATTTCCTTTGAAATTCAAAAGCTTTATGTCATGACTCATGATTTATGATCTATGTCAGATTGGGTATGAACCTCATAAGTTATGATCATGATATTATACCCTTATTCTTATCTTATTATTTCATATGACCATTGATCAATATATCACATGTTCCCCCTTACTAAGCATCTAAGGTCACCTGTTATTATGTTTCCATTTTCCCCAGGTTATAAATAAAGGTTTTAAGTAGGATATGACTATGAATAGTACTATGAGAGATGAAATTTTTTAAAGATACATAAGATATTTTATGAAATAATTTCATAAGGTATATAGTCTCTAAATACACTAAACCCTTACGGTTTTGAGGCATGAATTATTGTGTAATATATTAATTATTTATCTAAAATGATTTAATATTTATATATGTTTTTCTCCGGTCACCTAAAATACACTCAATGAATATATTAGCCAACTAATGATCAATATTAATGAATTATAGAGAAATATCACCTTTTTGTGTGTGATAACTAAAGAAATGACGACTTAAAATCAAAATTCTTAGTTCTAGGTTGACTTATTGGATTATTTCAAATGTTGATAGTGCTAGTGTCATCATATTTGATTGGAAGATAGTCAAAATTGAATCCAAAATTCGTTAAGGCATGTTTCATCAATAACAACTATGTATAATAACTACTTATTACTATGTATTAATATTTGGTGGTTAATAATGAAACAAACTCTTTCTTTTTTACTAAACCATAAAAAAAATATTTTTTTAAGAAGTCGAGGGTTCCAATGGTGATATTTATATCTATTTTATTCCCTCTAAAGTTAGAATCAAAATATGATATTAAATTAATTCCATAGGTTTTAGGAAAAAAGTAAAGATAAATTAATTGAAACTTTAAAATATCTCATTTTTGGAATTTTTTAGATGATATTATTTAATATTTTCATGAAATATAGTACATAAAAATATAAAAAACAAAATTTTTGGTCTACTAGCACTAATAAACAACAAAATTTCGATTATTCCTCAATATAATTTTTTCCACTAATTTACTAGATCTATCCAAGTCAAGTTTTATATTAGAACACATTTGAGTTTCATCAATTTTACAATTTTCATTTAGAAACTTCTTGAGTAAGTCATTCATGTATTTAATTGGATTAATAAACCCCCAAAATCCATTTTATAGATTTGAAAACCCAAAATGATATTCCATTCACCAATCTCATCCCAAATTATTTTTTCATGAGTTATAGAAATTCATTATACTTTTTTTGGTTTCTTGAACAAAAAATAACATCATTAGTATAAAATTAAGCATATAAGATAGAAAAATAAGAGGTTTTATTAAATAGTATTGAGTATTTTAAGCCTAAAATATAATCAATTGATATTAGAAAATAATTTAACCTTTTAGACTAAGCTCTAAGTTCTTGTTTAAGACTATAAAGAGCTTTAGTAAGTTTCAAAATAGAATTTAGAAGTTGGGAATTTTTAAAAATTTGGAGGCTGTTTGAAATAAAATTCCTCTATAATAAATCCATTAAGAAAATGATATTCTGCGTTTATCTAAATAAGATTAAAGTTTATATAAAATGCATAATATAAAATAATCACAATGGATTTTAATCTATATACATGGTGAAAGGTTTCATCATAATCAATACCTTCCTATTTTTTATAACTTTAGATATTAATCTAGATTTAAATCTAATTATTATACCATTACCATATTATTCATTTATAAAGACTCATTATTTCTA
Source organism: Viscum album (assembly GCA_963277665.1). Lineage (NCBI taxonomy): Eukaryota > Viridiplantae > Streptophyta > Magnoliopsida > Santalales > Viscaceae > Viscum > Viscum album. The sequence continues at coordinate 1,752,183,286 of OY728141.1, forward strand.
ATAATAGGGTATTTTGAGGGCTTATCAATTAATTCCCAAGCCTTGTTCATCTTGGACTAGTTTTTTTCATATTACATGGATAAAACACATCTCTCATCACTCAAGGATTCATCTATAATTGTGGATTCAAGTTGAGATAATAAGGAATAAAATTTATAAAGGTTTCAAAAACTTATTCTAGTCTTAACTCCCTCATCAAGGCTTCCTATAATGGTCTTTAAAGGATTGTTTTTCAAGGTTATATGATATCTATGTAGAAAATGTAACACCCCAAGGCTTTAAAAAATATATTTTATTTTAAAACATAATGTGTTGAAGTTTTTGGTTCACATGAAACACTAAAATAAAATGAAACCATGATATATTAAAATAAAATTTTACCTATTATAATATAGCTATTAAATTAACAGATAAAAAACAAAGTTACCATATTATGAAATCAATGAAGAAAAAAGAAAGAAATGGTATCAGGTAGCTTAAATCTCCATTATTAAGCTCATTTACCTAAAATTGGAATGGAATTATATTTAATAGGGTTTAACTTATACCAATACCATGCCAAAATCAAAAAATTATGGTATGAGAGAAATTGTATTGAAGATAAATTCAAGCTCATGGAAAGTGCCATGAGATATATGTTAATGGAATAACCACTCTCATTTTCCAACAGATCCCACCTTATGCTTATATCTTATGAGAATATCTTAAGGGGATATGAAATTATAAATTAGGATGATATAATCAGGTAATTATTAATGTAATAAGTTATTTATGACATGTATTTTACACATTTTTCATTTTGACATTTAAATGAAAAGAGGGTTTAGTTTTTAATAAAAATAGTTTCCATTTATATTTTATATCTAAAAGTTAAATATATAAATTTTTGAATTATAATTTTTTGAAATGAAATTAATTTTAAAAATAATAATATCAATATTATCTTAGGGTGATTTTTTAATTTTTTTAAAATAATTTATTTTTAATTGAACAGTGAACATGCTGATTTTACTAAAAACTGTCACTTTTATCACATTATCTGATCACACTAATGAAGGAAAGGTTTATGGAAACATTTGGATATAATATATATATTTAATAATCAATATAAATCATTTAAAAATAAAATAATATATTAAATTTATAAAATCCATGTTTAATGTATTGGAAACTTGGGTAATATTTTTCTCTAAAAAACTATTTTTATTCACTTATATTAAAAAATAATTTTCATCACTAGAATAAGTTAAATAAAAAAATATAATTTCATATTTTAGATAAAAATTTTAATATTATATAATATTTTCACTTTCATGTTTATGCATAAAATTAAGTAAAGAAGGTAAATATTACTTACTGTGGTAAAACATTTATATTTTTAAAAATGATACTTTTCTAAATATTGTTTATTTTTTTTAATTAAGTGGATAATTTTTTTATTAAGACTCTAATATTTTTTAGTAATATATATAGATAAATTAATATTCATTTAATTAATAATTAATTTTAAATCAGATTAACAACACTTAATGATCAAAAGGATATTTTTCTACAGAAATAGTTTTTCAACACATTATATATTTTAATTTAAAAGTTAATTTCATCATATTTAGATATTTAATTAGGTTAAATGTAGTCCAAATTCAAATTAACTATGTAAAAATTTGGAAATAAGGGTCATATTGTATTTTTTTGTGATAAAATAATTACCATGAATAATATTTAATTAAGATTGATAAGTGTTAAAATGGGTAAATGAATGCGACTCAAATTTTATTAAATAAATTTTATACTTAGACCTTATATAATAACGTTTTATGTTATAAATTCATACCTACATATATCACCAACATTTCCCCACATAAATCAACTAAATCTCATGCAATTCGAATTTTACCCCATACCTAAAATTCTTTTCCAAAGATTTTACCTTCTTTTTCACCTATGAAAGGACCTCACTTCAACCAATTTCAAGATATACCCATAGTTATAAATTCCCATGAAAATATTCCTAATTTAATTATTATAAATCCCATCTAAAATTTTTGAAACCTACATGCACAAAAAATCATATAAAGTCATTAATTCCAAAGGATACTTCAAGAGAAGATCAAAATTCTCAAAGTAAGTATTACTTACCCTTTAACTAATTTTCTTTATCATTATCATCCATAATACTAAAAAAATATTTTAACCATATTTATATAATGGAATTTTTATAAATAATATACTAAAATGGTATTATATTTATTGTATCAACATTATCTATTCTCCTCCCATTCAATTGAAAAAATAAAAACATTGCTTATGTATGTGTGCAGACTACCACATCTATAAATAACATGTTTCATTTTTTGTCAAAAAATTTCATGGATAATTCAATAAATGTGTTTAGTGAGTAGATATGTTTTTTATGTCATTATTTATACACTATAAATATAAATTATTCATTATATATATAATATTATCAATAAGTGATCATTGTAAAACTGACCACTTAAAGAAAACATACCAATAGAAAAAGTTATTTATTTATAAAGAACAACTTATTTTTCATTTAGATTTTTCTTATAACTATTAACAAATATTATTAATAAACTTATAAAAATTTAAATAATTTAATTATACTTTTATTATAATTATATTATAACAAAATAATCTCTTATATATCCATACTCACATATAGATTGTAGCATGTTCTTGTTGGGTTGGTTTAACCACTTACATGAACAATGCAATAAATTTATATAAAGGATGGATTAGGAAAATAAATATTGGATATTAATAAGTAAATAATGAGAATTTTGGTTCAGGAAGGTAATAAAAAATTTTACTCATTAATTAAGACAACATCATCTGTTCGTTATAAATTACCAAAACAAGCTCTTCATCGGATTTTTCATCAAGAATAATAACAAAAATACTTGTGAAATGAAATTATAACATTATAAATAACTATAAATAAAAAATTATAGTACCTTTTATGATATGTTAATGATGAACTATGGGAGAGTAATGAAGAACAACAACTCTATTACACAACTAGTTTAAAAAGATCAAAATTTCTCACACCCAATATTAAAAATAAATAATGAATAACTATATAAATGTAGAAAATAATTATAAGTAAAGTTAATAAAAGGTTATAAATATTAAAAATGTTTTTAAAAATTATATTAATATAGATATTTGTTTTCATACATGAGATTTAATCACTTTAGTGGAATTCACGAATTAAAGTAAGGGGTTATTTGTCTCAAATTTAATTTCTTGAAACATTTTTCATATTATGCATCATATTAAATCTAATATAGTGTGATTAATACCTAATAAATTTATTGTACCATATTAATATAATTCATGGGTTTTGAATATTCACATCACATTATCTCCTTAAATGGATTTTAATTCAAAAGTTGAAAGTGTTTTTGTTAACTCAACTTACTTCATTTAGTTATCATGATTATTCTTGAACTTATTTCTTTTAGGATTTGTTTCTTCCACCATAAGATTTTATTTCATTGTATTTTATATTTCTCTGTATTGATATTTAAATTTTAATTTAAACATTTTACATTGATAAACTATTTTTTAAAAAGTATATCAATGTTGAGAATAATTCACATCATCTTTAATGGCAGTTTCCCCTCACTGTCAACATTTTACTTCCCAAAAATGTTCCAAATTATATTTTGAAACAAAATTATGTATTATCTCATGTAAAATTTATATTTTAATTTTAATATTTTCAAAAGTAATTTTATTACACTTTTTACAATGTGGGATTTCAAAAAAAGATATTTTTGAATAATAAAATAGGTTATTTCCATGATAGTTTGTTTTATCTTCCACTCAAAATTTCCTTGGGATAATATTTAGTTATTTTCTAGGGATAAATTATTGAATGTTATTTTATTTAAAAGGAATTTTTTTTAAAAAGTTTTCACTTCACCTTATTGAAAATAACTTTTGTATGTGACCTCTAACTTAATCTTTTAATGATAATGTTAAAAATAGTTTCTAGAAATTTTTTTTCAATTTTTTCTTCAGTGTGAACACATCCTTCCACCGTTTCAACCATTTATTCAAAATAATAATCATTTCCATTTTATAAAATGGGATTTAAAATGATCCTAATTCTTAATGATTTTAAAATTAAAAGTGGTATTTACTATAATTTTTTTAAAGTGATTTACTCAATGTATTTAAAAAAGTATTTTCCATCCATGTCCATATCCTATATTCATTACTATGGTATTATATTATGTTACCATCCACCATATTTATCTATATGGATTATGATATTATTGTGTATTATCATTTAGAACATTTACTTCTTGAGTTAATTATACTTTGATGGAATTGCATATGATTTTCTTATGCGGAACAAGTAATTTTAGACACATGAATGGTGCTCCCTAATAGCACTCTAATACACTGGGTAAAAAATTAATCAATTGAGATGACATGTTCATGATACCTTGTAGAATTCCTTGGTAAATTTTTTATGATTCCTTGGTGAATAACCTTGGTAAAATGATTTTACCAAACCTTAGTGATGAACTTTTTTGATATTCTTATGAATGTTTCATGTTTATATTATAGTCACATTTTAAATTTATTCTTCATGTAATTATGATCATGTTATGACTCATATTATCTTAATGTTCTTATGTTTATATTATTATTTTGTTCCCATGGTATTACCCAAGTTATGTTCTGATTTCATTGTTATTCCTTATTAATAATCTGATCTCACCCATTTATTATGTTTCCATTTCCACATATTATGATGAAAAGTAATAAGTATGATATGTATTGAAGAGTATCATGTGTGGAGAAATTTTGGTAGATGATGAATACTTTTTATGGATTAAGTATTAGAATATACAGTATACAAAATGTTCATTAGTTGAAAATGACATGGGTTTTGCTATTCAATGTTTTATACTAACTATATAAAACTATAAAACTAAAAGGTATTGAGAATGTATGCAATGAAATATTTTATTTAAGTCATGTAATTGAGACAAACACATTTATGGGGTATCATATAACACATAAACATTAATCAATTTATGACCATTAAGGAATTTTTTGTTCTTGATCATGTTCCAAATCATCATTGTTTATATTTTACAAAGTTGGATCAAGTCTCAAGTTATATTAGAAACTATAAGGTCCTAAATTTGAGTTTTCTTATGATAAAAGGGATATATATAATCAAAATTTTACATGATTATATTCTTCAACTATCCTTAATCTTTTTTTTTTCGAAAACTACATAGTCTATAGAAGTGGTAGAATATCTAAGTAATATTCCTTCATCAATATTTGGGTTGAACTTACCAAGATTATCCTTGGTGTTCATGATATACACCTCTCATCTAAAAAAATTAAAGCACCCAACGTTTTGTTTTTAATTATTCCATATATCAAAAGGGTTTTTAATAAAATAGGTATTATGTGAACTCTATTTATTACAAAGAATGTTGTGTTAATAGTTTCAACCCAATATTGAGTAAGAATATTATATTCACATAACATTGTTCTTGAAATTTATTGGAAAGTATTCACCTCTACACTACACCATTCAATTGAGGTAACCTCGTGGAAGAGAATGTGTGTTTAATAATATGTTATGAAACATAATAATTAAAATCATGATTCTCAAACTCTTCCCCATGGTATATTTTCAATGATACATTTTTAACATCCTTTTCATTTTAAAATTCCTTAAAAAATTAATAAAAAATGAAAAAGATTCACAATTATGTCTTAAAAAGTAAACCCATATAAATCTATAAAAATCATCAACTAATACATAAAAAAATATTTTTTTCCTAGTCTTTCTTTTTCTAGACAGTCCAAACAAATCCATGTGGATAAGTTCCAAGGGTCTAGATGTATCTACCACTTTAATAGGTTTAAAATACGTTTTTTGTTTCTTTACCATTTGGAATGTATCACATATCTTATTTTTATCCAGATTAAGTAGAGGTAAACCTGAAATAATTTTTTTATTAAATAATATTCTTAAGGAATAAATATTGAAATTTTCCAATATTTTTTACCAAATCAAATATTTATAGATTTCAATATTTGAACAGTTTAAATTTTTTTACACAAAGAATTACGATATAATCTGTAAGATCATAGACTTCATGGAGGTAAGTTATTACTTAAATTTTGGTTAGAATCCATTAAAGTTGCATAATTAAATATTTACTATATTTTTTAGGAGGTTCAATGGTGTTTTGGGGGTTTGGGACATGAAAGAAGGGAAAAAATGGCATATAGTAAATGTTTCATAGTTAGTATTAACCATGAACCCAAACCGCACTATCTTAGAAAAGGGGTGTATAGTTATGTAAACTGTGCAAGAGGAGAAAGCTAAATCATGTGGCTTTGGACAAATGCATTCCATATAGTTGGCAGACAGTTTGTTAAAGCATGAAAGATTCCTAGGAAACTGTATGAACCAACCCCTCTTGGATAGAGGCTGGCGCACGACTGACGTATGGTTTGGAAAACTATGCAGCTAAACCCTACAATTCATTAAAATTGGGGTTTTACCGTTTTCCCCTCAAGAATTTAAGGTTTTCACCCAATTTTATTCCCCATTACTCCTCCTCTAGACCTAGAGATGAACCAAAGCACCCAAATCTTTACAAGGTTCTATATCCCTCAATTCTAGGCCATTTAGAGTGTTGTTGGGTTCATATTAAAGCTCCAAGTAAGTCTAGAGATCCTTTTTATTCTCATTTCTAGATTTGGGATTGTGGTTTTTATCCTATTATTATGAATCCATAAAACCCTATTTTTCCAGTGGATCTTTGGTTTGGGATTTAAATGGTTCTTGAATCTAGATATAAGTCTATGCTTAAGTAAGCGTTTATCTATAGATTCGATGTAGGTTGTATACAAGTTATTTCCCATAGTCTTAATGTTTATTTTTATATATGCGGTTGAGTTATGGTTTCTATATTATTGTGAATTTGATACCTTTAGTGATATTTGATAAAGTGGTTGGCTAAATTATTAATTAAACCCATCATGATCCCCATGGGATGCATTAAGATCGATTAGACTGGTTTAAGGCTACCCATGGAGTGTTCCAACATTCTCAAACATGGATAATTGTGATTTTAAGCCTAGCATTGACTTGAAATGAATTAGATCCCATGATGAACATGTTGACATGTTAGTTTTAACCATAAATATGCACCAATAGTGGTTATGTATATTTATTAGAAATGGAATAATGAATTGTTTGTAATAATGTGAAAAAGGGTTAAATAGATTAATATGAATGTGCAAAATGGCTTATGATTTATAATGGAAATGTGTAAATGGATTAATGCATATGAATTGATGAATGTGTTAAATGGTCCAATGTATGGTAACTGTTAATTATGAAAAATGGGTTAAGATATAAAAAGGGAAATGGGTTAATGAGATTCAATAAGTAAATGGTAAATGTATGAATGGGTTAAATATTGATGATGATTTATATATTGTATGAGATATGAATTTTAAATGTATTGTTTATTGGTTATGAATGGTTTGTGATATGGTATATGTGGTAAATGGATAAATAAGCATGTGCACATGGATTTTTAGTTGTGGGGTATTGGAGTTGAGGATCTACGCCCACAAGTCGGGTTATACTGAGGGTATAAATCCCACCCCTATAATGCATTGGTTAGGAAAGGTGACTGATGATCTATGTCCCTAATAGTTTCATTTGATGAGACTACCAAGATCGATGTTCCAAGGTATGTGTGATTTATTTTTTTATGAAATGTTTATCCCTAGGGGGATAGGGAACATAACTTAGTTTTTTATACATGGTAATTGATTGGTTTAGGCCGTAGTGTAAATGATGTAAATTCTTAACCCATGGAACAAATGATGAAAATGGATAAAGTTAATATTGATAACTAATGGAATCCAACTTTTCTTTTATTTATCTTGTTATTTATTTATTACCTAAATACATTATCTATTTATATTGGATACTTTGTTGACACCGTTGGGGGTGTCTTACTGAGTTGTACTCGTACCTTGCTTGGGTCGCCATTGGGTACCCGAGCAGACTTCATCACTGCAGGTCTCGACAAGGGAAAGGTATTTGTACTAGAGGATTGAGTTGGGTATAGGATATGCATGAATGATGGATCTGAACTTGGAGTTAGGACCCATCTTGGGGATGCTTCCGTTAGCCTTTATTTTGGGTTTTCTTCACTTTGGAACTATTTTCATTACATGACATATTTATTGTTTGGTTGTGGTTTATACCCTATTTTTAAAATGGTTAGTAATGTATGTTTCTAGTTTATTTTTTACTATTTTTTTATTTCATATGTTATCTTATGTGGCATACTTCGGAAAAGAGGGTATATCCTCCCCACATGATCTATTAGATTGTCGCTGCTAGTCAGCAACCTCTAGAATATGGGAAAGCGCGCTTGAGGTCATGTAGTGAACCATCTAGGGGAACCAGTTTCGTGGATTCTAAGTTAGGGATGTTAAAATGTGGTATTAGATACGTTTTTTTGTGCCTTACTATTTTGGAATGGTAGATAAAAGATTAGGATGTGTTGGGGATTGGCAACGAGCTGGTGCACGAGATTATATAACCGATGTATGATAGAAAACCCAAGTACCCAGGGTGGGAATTGTTGTTCTTAATGTGTGTTGTTAAAGTTGAATGATAATTCACCATTGGGTGATGCACTTATTGTGTGATTTATCTGATTTATGATATTTTTATCATGGATGGAATATCATGAGGTGGGGAATTCATGCATCATTATAGGCACCTAGAGATATAGGTGGCATGAATCATTGTAGGTACACATGGGAAGGGTGTGTGGGACCTGAGGGGTATAATTCATTTCGTATTCCTTAAAAATATATAGAAATTAATGTCAAATAAAGGTGATGAAAATGGGTATGAAAAGAATGTTGAAAAATGGATAAAGAATCATGTTAAATGAAGAGTTAAGAATGAGTTAAAAATGTGGGTTGCATCATGTTGTAAAGATAGAAAGGTTCCCAAATGGGGAAGATTCATGTTGTTGAGGTAAAATGGATTATAAAGGGTGTTAAATGAATAAATGTGCTTATTTAAGTTGGTTTACACCATGTTGACCATGAACCATAGTAGGGGTGGTTGAGGGTATTTTTCTAGGTGTGACTATGTCTGTTGGGATAATGTATACAAAATGGGTTTTTCATGGCGAGTGGAGAGACTTATTTTATATAAATTGTGGAAAATTTATATTATGTATTCTAAGAACCATTCTTGTCATTATAGGAAGATACCACCATGATGATTTATACCAGTTCAGAGACAAGTATATTTTTCTAATAATGATCCTCCAGAAGTGGGGAAAGAGATTATAGTGGTTCATGGTAATATGGGAGAAAATAATTTCAAAGAGAACTTTTTTCATTTTATACAGATGATGGAATGAGACCTAGGGAGGGTTGTACTAATTATGTTTGACCTAAACAGAGAGTTCTAGTTGCAACACACTCCAATTTTTTATAGAGAGTATGGACTTGAGGCTGTAGAGTTCTGGATAGAGTCTATCCAGACGATTTTGGATCACTTGGAGACTCCTGTAGTGAAGCAATTCAATTTGGAAGAATATATGTTTTGGGTACTGAAAAAGTTCTGGTGGGATATTTTGTTTCAGACTCAGCAAGCTGATGGTATGTTATGGAAATAATTCTAGGAGAATTTTTTAGAACATTTATACCCAAATACATTGAGACATGAGTGGACTGTGGTGTTTATAAGGTTAGACCATGGAACCATGTTAGTGATGGATTATGCAGGCTATTCCAAAAAATTGAAACACTATTTTCTAGTGTTGGTAGAGGATAAGGCCGCTATAAAAAGATTTTTGAAGGATGGAATTAGACAAGAGATTAAGTCCCAGGTGAAAATATTATATTTAAAGAGGTTTGAAGAAGTGGTAGACTATGTACTTATTTCAGAGCGAAACTGAAGGGAGGCTTCAGGTAGTGGGTTTGTGGTTCAAGTTGGCCTGTCTAGTGGTGAGACTTATGAGGGAATTAAATATAGTTATAGAAATATTAACTAGGGTGGTAGTGTGTAGAGTGGTCAGAAGAGGGAACCAGGCTCTCGGAGTATTGATCAGGTGTTTTTCCATTAGTATGGCTAGCCAAGGCACACTCAGGGTCAGTGCCCCGACCATCAATTGAGGGAGAACTGTGTGACAAAATGGGGCATGTGTGGAGATTATGTTGGAACCCTTGATAAACGAGTACATATGGGGGATCAAGGCAGATGATGAGTGCAGTAAGGGGGTCAGTTACCCCTTATCTGGCTTAAAGCTGGATCTCTACTGGTCACACCGGTAGAGGTGACAAATGTGGTACTCCAGGATAGTATCATCCATATCTATTGGGTAGTACAACACTAAGAACTCAGATCGGGACCTAGGGTAAAGGGGTATCTCAGCTTCATGTAGTTCAGTCTACACCTAGAGGTAGCGAGGATGGACTATTAATTGTTCGAGGTATGATCCTTATAGATTCTATGCTTTATAGTGCTTTACTTGATACATGTTCCCCACATTATTTTGTTTATTCTTAGTTTGTGAATTTTTTGGGTCTATCATGGGATTATGTGTGCGGTGTTATGTCGATTGAAACACCATTAGGGGTACATGTTGAAAATATCAGGCAATGTAAGGGGTGTTCTCTTGAGGTTGGTGGGAACTATTTTCTAAGGGACTTTTTGTGCTTGAGATGGAAGGTTTTGATATGATTTTTTGCATGGATTTATTAGTGTTGTACTAGGACAATATTTACTATTACCTTCATAGGGTAACATTCAAGTCTCTTGAGGGAGACATAAACATTCATTGTGGAGAATGGGACATATAATCAGGCCATACAGGTCTAGTTTTTTAGCATTTGGGAGAGATCATAGCATAGGTGTCTTGTCTCATGCTTGATGATGATGGAGTAGACGAAATTTTCTTTCCTCCTATGGTGGATCAATTTTAGGATGTGTTTCCTGAGGAATTCTCAGGTTTTCCACTCGAGAGGGATTTTGAGTTCACAATAGATTCGTTGTTGAGGGAATAACTCGTTTCCATTATGCCATATAGAATGACACTAGTAGAGCTACAGGAACTTAAAACTCAATTGGAGGAGTTGTAGAATAAAGGATTTATTCATCCTAGTACATCGCCTTGGGGATCTCTAATTTTTTTCCCAAGAAAGCTAATGGATCCTTGCGACTATGTGTCAATTATAGGAAGAGGAATTAGATGATAATTAAGAACTGATACACTCTACCTCAAATTGATGACCTTTTTGTCTAGATAAGGTGTGATTACATGTTCTCAAAGATTGATATAAGATTAGGGCATCATCATATAAGGTTTAAACCTTCTAATATACCAAAAACTAATTTAGGATAAGGTATGGGTTATATGAGTCTATTTTTATGTCATTCAGGTTGACCATTTCTCCAATAGTGTTTGTGGACCTAATAAACTGAATATTTCACCCTTACCTATACCAGTTTGTATTTGTCTTTGGGGATGAAATATTCATGTACTCCAAGAATCATGAATATCATTCCAAACATATCGAAATCATCCTCAGTACACTAAGAGTGCATAGTCTAAACGCCAAGCTATCCAAGTTTAATTTATGGATTAATAGTGTGCATTTATAGGGTCACATAATCTCTGAGGAAGGTGTGTCTATGAACCTAGATAAAGTGAAAATTATTTCATATTGGGAGTAGTTCAATATTTTTTTTCAGATTATTGGAGCTTTCTAGGTCTGGAAGGCTATTATCGAAGGTTCATTACAAACTTTTAACATTTTTCAGTACCACTTTTGAGTATGAAAAAGAAGGAAATTAAGTTTGAATCATATTATAAATGTTATTATTCTTTCTAGGAATTTAATAATCTATTAACTACCATATTGATTCTGATCTTACTTGAGCTAGGCAAGGAGTATACCTTGTTTTTCGATGAATCCGACATTGGGTTTGGGAAAATATTGATGAAATACAACTATGTTTTAGTGTATAATACACAAAAATTGATACCTCATGAATGAAACTATACTAATCATGATCTCAAGATAGCCTTAGTGGTTTATGATTTAATGTTATGGTGAAACTACTTGTTGGGAGAATGCTTTACAATGTATACTGACCACAAAATCCTTAAGTATATATTCTCTTAGAGTTATTTTAATCTTTATCAGTGAAGATGGGTCGAGTACATTTAGTCTTTTGTCTTCAACCAGGTTTATACTCTAGGAAAGGGAAATAGTTTTATAGATTCCTTTAGTCGAAAGACTTAAAATCAGGTAGTTAAGGAATCTAGCTCCGAGTGGAGGACGATGGTATTATTTGTAGAGATTCATCTAGAGGTGAAGGATGGGTAGGGGAAGATGACCCTTTCATACTTGGAAAATGACTCCTCGCTTCTAAGTTAGATCAAGGATAGAATGTATGAGGATATGAAATATTTGCCTTTAAGGGATGGTTTTAAAGTGGGGAGTCGCCTTCTGGTTATACAATTGGTGATGATGGGATCATTTATGTTCATGGCCATTTTTTCATGCCAAATGGTATTCAAGAAGAGTTGATGCAAGAGTTTCATGCATCAATGTGTATGGTGTGATCTAGTTTGACCAAAATTTATCGCGATATTTGTAGGTAGTATTGGTGGCTAGGGATGAAGAGAGTGGTTGTAGGTTTTTTGGCATGATGCCTTACATTCCAGTAGGTGAAGGCTAAGAATCAATAGCTAGGTGGTTTGTTACAACCATTTCCCATTCCATAATATAAGTGGGATGATGTGAAAATAAATTTTATAGTAGGTCTTCCAAGGGAACCATGAAAAAATGATGGGATCAGTGTGGTTATGGATTGATTAACCAAGGTGGATCATTTCATACCAATTCCAGAGACTTTAACCACTAATTAGTTAGGTGAGTTATATTTTCAATAGATAGTAACATTGCATGGGGTAACATGAATTATAGTTTTAGATCATGATTCATGTTTCACTTCACACTTTTGGAAGGGGTTACAGAAGGCGCTTGGTGCCCAGTTTTTTTGAGTAAAACTTTCCACCTAGATAATGAACATAAATCAGAGCATACTATTTAGGTTCTAGAGGAAATGTTGAGGGAATGTGTCTTATATTTTAGTAGATCATGGTAAAATCACTTGTTTCTTGATGGATTTTCCTACAAAAAATAGTTTCTAGGCTATGATCCATATGGAACCATATGAATCACTCTATGGTAGGTCATGAGGATATCGATTTTTTTAGATGGAGGCTAGGGAATCAGAATTGTTGGGGTTGAGTCTCATTCATGAGATATTGGAATAGGTTTAGTTGATTAAAAAATGTATAAAAATGGGTCAAAGTAAGAATAAGTCGTATGAGGATTAGTTTTTAGACCTCTTGAGTTTATGGTGGCTGATCTTGTGTTTCTTTAGTTATTACCAAGGTTGGGTCACTGTTAGATTCATAAATAGGAAAAGTTGGTGCCCAGGTATGTGGGGTCTTTTGAGATTATAGAGAGGATTAGACTAGTAGCATACTGATAGGATCTTCCACAGTAGTATAGTGGCATGCATGATGTTTTTCATGTGTCACAGCTTCCAAAGTTTCAACCTAATCCATATAATGTGATTGATGTTGAGGATGTGTAGCTTGAGGTCGATGCGTCCCTTGAGGATCATTTGGTATATATTTTGGATCATAGTGAGAAAGCCTTGAGGGGTATGATTATGACTTTGGTTTGAGTTTTTTGGAAATATGGTAATGTTCTGGAATAAAATTGGGATATAGAAACAAATATGTGGGCTTAGTGTCATAATTACTTTGCTTTGGATTCTTATTAATGTTTGGGAGTGAAGCTTGAGGACAAGTTGTTATAAGTTGGGGAGGTTGTAAGATCTTGTACTTTATGGAGGTACGTTCTTGATTAAATTTTGGTTTGAATCCCTTAAAGATGGATGATTAAATGTTTACCAGATGTGTGAGGAGGATTAGGGGTGTTTTTGGGGTTCAAGACATGAAATAAGGGATAAACATGGCCAAATATTTCATGTTTCATGGTTGGTTCATGGTTAGGATTAACTGTGCACTAGAACTCTGCAAACTAGGAGGAGGGGTGCATGGTTATGTAAACCATGGAAGGGGGAAAGACCTAACCATTAAGATTTGGATAGAGGTATTCTACATGGTTGGAACATAGTTTGTTAAACCGTGTGAGATTCCAAAGTAATTGTCCAATCCAACCCATCTTGGATAGAGGATGGTGCAGGGTTGGAACACGGTTTGGAAAACCATGTAGCCAAACCATGCGCCTAATTAAAAGTGGATTTTTACCATTTTCCCCCATAGTATTTTAAGTGTTTCACCCAATTTTCATCCCCATTATTCCTCCTATTTCCCTAGTGATGAACCTAAACACCCAAATCCTCCTAGGGGTTGATCTCCCTCAAATTCTAGGTTGCTTGGAGTGCCGTTGGGTGCAGATCGAAGCTCTGGGTAAGTCTAACATTCCTCTTGCTTCTCTTTTCTAGATTAAGGCTTGTGGTTTTCTCCTCTTCTTTGAATCCATAAACCCTATTTTTTTATTGAATCTTAGGTTTGGGATTATAAGTGTTCTTGAATCCAGATCTAAGGCTAGGGTTAAGTGGGTGTTCATTTACGGGTTTAAGGTAGGTGGTCTACAAGTTATATCCCATAGCCTTAATGTTGATGTGGGCATATGTGGTTGAGTTATGGTTTCTATATTGTTGTGCATTTGATTAATTTAGTTATATTTGATAAATGGTTGGCTAAATGAAGAATTAAACACCTCATCTTTCCCATGGGATGAATTAAAATTTATTATACTAGTTTAAGGCAACCCATGGGGTATCCCAATATTCACGAACATGGAGAATTGTGATGTTAAGAATAGTATCGAATTGAAACAAAGTAGAGCCTGTGATGAACATGTAGACATTTTTGTTTTAACCATAAATAGGCACCAATGTTGGTTATGTCTAGTTGTTGTTAATGGAAGAAGGTATTTTTTAGTATAATGTGAAAAATGGTTAAATGGATTAAGGTAAATGTGTCAAATAGATTTTGAATTATAATGGAAATGTGTAAATGGATTAAGGCATATGAATTGATGAATGTGTTAAATGGTAAAATGTATGGTAATTGTTGATTATGATAAATGGGTTATGATATAAAAAGGTAAATGGGTTAATGGACTATGCTAAGAAAATGGTAAATGCACTAATGAGTTAAATATTGACGATGATTCATATATTGTATGAGATGTGAATTTTAAATGTTATGTATATTGGTTGTGTATGGTTTGTGATATGATATATGTGGTAAATGGATAAATAATAATGTGAACATGGAATGGTAGTTATGGGGTATTGGACTTGAGGATGTACACCCATAGGCTGGGTTAGACTGAGGCTCTAAACCCCACCCCTATAATGTAGGGGTCAGGTAAGGGGATTGAGGCTCTATACCCCCAACAATTTCATTTGATGAGACTACTTAGACCGAGGTTCCAAGGTAAGTTCAATATTTTTTTTTATGAAATGTCTATCCCTAGTGAGACAGAGAACTTGACTTATTCCCTTATACATGTTAATTTATCAACTTAGGCTATAATGTAAATTATGTAAATGCTTAACCCAAGGAACAAATGTTGAAAATGGATAAAGTGAATATTGTTAACTAATAGAACCTAAGTTTTATTTTGTTTATCATGTTATTTATTTAATACTTTCATGAACTGTCTATTTATCCTATATATATTTTAGAAACCATCGGTGGTGACCTATTAAGTTGTACTCACTGCCTACTCAGGCCCCCATTGGGTACCTGAGAAGACTTCATTGTTTTAGGTCTAGATAAGGGAAATGGCCCCATACTAGAGGGTTGAGTTAGGAATGGGGTTTTCAAAGATAAGGGATCTAGAATTATATTTTGGACTTGTTTTAGGGATTCCATCGTTAGTATTTTTTTGTGTTTTATTGAATATGGGACTATTACCATGACATAGAATATTTATTATTCGGTTTTAGTTTGTACCATGTTTGGGAAATGGTCAGTAATTTATGTTTTTGGTTTTTTATTTAATTTTTATTTTATTTCATGTGTTATCTATTGAGGATTAATCTAGAAAAGAGGGTATAGTCTCCCCACGTGATCCATTAGACCCTCGCTGCTATTCGACAACCTCTAGTATATGGGGAGGCATGTTTGAGGTTATGTGTCAAAACCAATTAGGTAACCAATTTAGTGGCTTCTTGGTCGAGGATGTTACATAAGGTATACAAATTTTTAGTTTTATGTGAATTTAATTCAAGAAAATTATCTTTAAAAATAGATCATTCATTATTTGACAAATAAATTAAATAACCATCATCAAAAAGTTAATATGTACTTATCATGTTATGTTTCCTGCCTTAAATATATAAAACTTTATTGATAAATATAGAATTTAAATCTTCAAAATATCTGACTGTAATAATTTTTACTTTTTCATTGTCACCAAAATTTACATTTTTTCCATTAATCTTTGATAGTGAGTCGAAGTTTAAAAATTCTCTACTCATATGCCTTGAACAAATACTATCCATATAATAATTTAAATGGCTGTCCTTGAAGATTTACCCTACAAAATTATTAAACCAATAGATATTTTGGTACCTAAATACTATTGGTTTAAAATATATTTTATATTAAATATTTATGAACCCAAATATGTTTATAATGTCCAAAATTTTCATCCTTCAATTTATAACTTATTTTAAAGAGGCATGTTTAACTCCACTAAATTATGGTTTTTTGTAACACTTATAGAATTTGTTAAAAGTATATATTTTTGAAATAAATTTAATCTCATAAATATTTTTCATTATGAAAAACACCGTTTTCAGCTTGCATTACATGAAACTTTGACTTTATCTTATGTTTCACATAACCCTCAGGTCAAACAAAACATGTCATATTATTAAAATATTATTATGTGATAGTTATCACGTAGACATTTGAATGATGAGTATGAATAATATTAAATAAATTATTAAAATATATGGTTTTGACATGTATATAAAATTAATTCTATGGTGACCAAATAATTAAACCTGAAAATTAAAACTATTTGAAAATAAATGAACTATTTTTATGAAAAACTATTTTTATGAAAAAAACAAGTTTTACCTAAAAAATTAAACAAAATTTTTTTTTTGAATTGTTTTAATTAAATTTATATATTATATATTAAATCAAAATTTTAACATTCATATTATTAATTTTCTGTATAAGAGATAAGAATAAATCCAATTTTATACGGAAAAAATTATTTTTCTAAAAATTAGTTTTGTCGCCTTTTTTCACAATTATTTAATTTTTTTGACAATTTTATAAGATTTATTTGAAAAATTAAAGTTCATTTTTTAATCATGATTTAAAAATTATATTTGGATGATTTTTTTATGAATTTTTAAAATATTAATTTTTTATTAATATTGAAATATAATAAATTTTAATTGAAAACTACATTTTCGTTTAAATTATTTATCAAGTTAAATTATATTTTAAACTGGTTTTAAAGTAACATTAATAAAATTATATATCTTATAATAAAATTTATTTCATTGTATTCATTTTAATAATGAATTTTTATATAAAAACCTTGTAAACATTTGAACATTTTCTCATTAAAATCACGCTTTCTCATCGGGTTTGTGGGATTAATTTTAAATTAAAAATTTCAAATTACATGAATTGAATTTGAAAAAATGGATTCCATATTTTTAATAATAATAATTTATATTATCTAATAATATAAAAATAAATTTTAACAGAAATTAATAGTGAAAAAAGTAAAAATTAATTACTACGGTTAAGGTAAAAATGGGTTTACTAAGCGGTTAAACTAAAAACATAAGTGTTAAAATAACCTATAAAATTATCTAAAATATATTTTTTATAAATATTTAGATCCTATAATGTCTAATTATCAACAATACTTCATTTTTTTAGTTTTTCATGATAAAAATGTGGGCACACCTTTTTCTTTTCAAACAATTACAAGTGTGCCACTCACCTCATTTATAAAAGGCCGCCCCTCTCCTCTCATCTTTACACATTAAAACCATTTAGGTTAGAGAAATACATAAAGAAGTGACTTCTAAAAATCCCTCCTCTCATCATATAAGTATTATTTTGGGCAGAAATCCAACCGAGGAAGTATTTTGGTGAAAACCAAGTAGGATACCCGAAAAGAGGTAACATACATTGACAAGTATTTTTATTTTATTTCTTCCTCCAACTGCAATAATTATTATTAAAACATGAAAAATATATTAAACATAGTAACATATATATACCAATATTTTTTTATTTTAAGGAAATTACCTACATCCATATCCACTTCCATCAAATGGTTTATGAAATTATCATTCGTGTGTACGGTGGACTACCGCCTCTCAAACCGATGTCATTCATTTTTCCATTACCACTTCTCATGGTTAGGTCTGATGATAGATATAAAGTATATACATGATATTTATAACATTATTAAATCTATTTAGTCATATAACATATATACCATTTTAATTTCCATTCTTTATGAGATACGATAACATCGCTCGTGTGTATAGCGGACTATCACCTCACGAAGCGATGTGATTCGTCTTTCAATAATACTTTACATGGAAGGTTATAAGGATAAAGTAAATGGATATATGTGTTATAAATGATGTAATTATGATATTAATGATATATTTATCATTATTAAAAGATATTAAATAATTTTATTTCTCACCTTTTCACTCACTTAAAGTTGATAACATCATTCGTGTACGTGTGGACTATCGTCTTCACAAAGCAATGGGACTCCATTTTCCTAACCAAACCACATGGATGATATATATATATATATATATATGTATATTTAAATAAATAATATGATATTTATGATATTATTATCATTTTTGAAGATAAAATTTTACCTACAACATTTTCATAATGATCATTGAAAAATTGAAATGTTTCCAATAAGTACGTACGACCTATAGTCTCC
The DNA here is from genome assembly GCA_963277665.1 of Viscum album. Classification (NCBI taxonomy): domain Eukaryota; kingdom Viridiplantae; phylum Streptophyta; class Magnoliopsida; order Santalales; family Viscaceae; genus Viscum; species Viscum album. The sequence continues at coordinate 1,752,202,429 of OY728141.1, forward strand.
ATGATCATAACATACATAATTTCTAAAAACCATATTTAGTGATAAGTATAATTTGTATAATTTGTATATAAATATGATAATTATATCATTATTATTATTCTGGAGATGATATAAGCATGATCAAATTAAGAGGACCAAAAATAACGAATCAAAACATATATAAAAAACAAAATAGTTATTACTCGAAATGTGATTTTAACAAGGAATTATTAATAAATAGGTAATAAATGGTCATAAGTAAATAATATATGGTATGATATACATAAAAATATTTATATAATATATGTATAGTAAACTTATTTTTATTATACATGATGTTTGAATGTGTACGAACGAAGTCAATACTTAAGGTAATATATTTCTAGTCTCTCTTTTATTTCTAGGAGATATATGAAAATTCCCCACTCATTTATTTTGTGTGGTGTATATGATAACCATTTGACATGTTATATCATGAATATAATTATTCAAATGATATTTGATGTTTCATTTGATTTTATTCTTTATTAGGTCTAACAATTCAAAAGATAACTAAAGTGGTAAAGGATTTCCGTCTCACTTTTTTCTTATGTGAGACACATGCTATATTCACCACTTATTTATTTTATGTGGTATATATACTGACCATGAATGTATTTTATTATTAATAACCTAACATTTATTTTTATTTAAATATTCATTTTGGGATCTATCACTCATGAGTTTTATGGTTCAAAAGTTAACAATTCGGTAAGATATTTTTGTCTTAATTTGCATTCTTTGGGACATATGTTATGTTATGAACCTATATTATTCTATGAGGTGTATATAATTATACATGGAAGTGATATATCATAAACATAATTATTTCCCTGATATTATATGTTTCATTTAATGTTATCATTTCATGGGGATTGTGATCCAAGGTTACCAATGTGGGAAGAGTTTTATGTTACAATCTCATTGTTTATTGGGATTTTTTATGATTATGCTTAAAATATTGAAATAATATGATAAATGCCTCAAAAAAATCATGAATTTTATCCTCCTATGTTTATTTCATGAGAATACATGTTTTACCTCCATTTAAATCTCTTTATCTGCTCAAGAGTTTGAAAGAATGTTTTTAAGAAAAATCATATTTTCAGTCAAAAACTCTTTTTATTCTAAAAAAATGTTTTATAAAAATGTTTTGAATATGTTTTAATTTTTTTATAATTATTTATTAATTAAAATTTTACCCATGTTATAATTTTTACAAATGTTTTTAAAAGGAAACTTCATGTCGTTTTAAGAAATGAAATACCCGTTTTCCTTTATTGAAAATATGAAAGGAATATTTGTATACACCATGAAAAAAATTTACCACCATCATGAACATTATTTTATTTAAAGATTAATTTATTAAATTTAAAGGTTATTTTAAAATTAAAATATTTTCAAAATGTTTTATGATTAATTTTTTTTTTAAATTGGAAAGGATATTTTCCTTAAGAAATGTTTTAAATGATTTTTAAATATTACTTTAAAATGTTTCAAGTTTATTTTAAAAGAAAAGGATTTCCAAAATGTTTTATGTTCTAAAAATAGATTTTAAATGAAAATTTATCTTCCTCAAGAAATATTTTAAGTGATTTATCTTTCAAAATTATTTTCTATCTAAGATGAAATCCTTTGATAAAACTTATGACTTACTAGGAATATGAACAAAGGATACTATTATTATTCATTATCTAAATGTTTTATGATAAAAAGATGTTTATGGAACCTATTTCTCTTCCATAAGTTATATAATTGCAAAATTCTTATGATACCCATTTTTTTCCATGGATTATGTTATTATGACATAATAAAATTATAATGAAAATTGTTTCTTTTCTATGGGTTATGATATGATGAAATGTTTAATGAAACAAATGCCTTTGATGGGTTATGATATGATGAATTTTATGTGATCTTGCATAACATAAATGTATGAATTATGTGATCGGTGTGACCTATATCTCTATCCAATGCATTGTGTTATAATTAATGTTATATGATCTCAAAATGCTACATATGAGGCTAGGCTAAGACTGAAAGAGGGCATATGAGAGGTTATCCCAAGCCCGAAAGAGGGTATATGGAAGTTATCCCAATCCCAAAAGAGGGTACATGGGAGGTAATACCAATACCAAAGAAGGTTTATGGATGGTTATCCTAAGCTAAACATGTTATAAATGACTAGGTGGACATCCTTGATATAATATTTTCTATTATTTTATGTATTCCACAATTCCATGTCTTATGCCAATATTATGACCTCATGGTTCATGTTATTTGATTTCCTTATGATTAATGTCTTATAAAATACCAATATCTATGCCATGCCAATATATTATGATCTTTGATCTGTAGGATATGGTTTTGAAATTTTATTCTCATGTTCTCATACCCTTATGTTAATGTTATGCTTACATATCTCTCTTATTTACCCTTATTAAACATTCAAGCTCACCATTTAATAGGTTTCCTTTCCCCATGTTATAAAGAAATATTTTTAATGAGTACTAAAGAGGAATATATTTATGGGAGACATCAAATATATTTAAAAAATTAAGATGTTTGTGTTCCAAGTTTCTAAAGGAACTTAAATATTACAGTCCTTAGGGATGTGTTTATGTAATGTAATGAATATTCATATAAAAAATGTAATATACATGTATGTGAAGATAAGGCCACTATATTTTGTAAAAAAACCATTTTCATAGTTTCCAAAAATTCCCCAAGGAAAAAATTAACATTATACAGTCTTTTTTTTCCTTTAGAACCAGACAAAAAATAATTTCTATAAACCTTAGGTCTTTCACCATCAATACCTTTTACAAGATTGAATTTTTTGGTTTTATTTTTTCCATGTATTTGATTAAGGTAACCCCCTTATTAAATAAATATGCAACCAACTTTAAGGATTCAAAACCATATAATAAATCATTAATTTTATTATTATGAATAATTTTGGTAGAAATTTTTTACCTAGTTTAGATTTTAATTATAGAATCCATTTGAAAAAAACAACTTTTTAATCTAGCACAATATTATAGTATTTTTAAGTGATATACGCTTCTTATTCTACTATTAATATATTTGTATTCAAACATAGAACAAGATTCATTTAGGTTATCAAAGGATTATTTTTTTAGATTCATATTTATGTTCAGATTAATGACTAGATTAATAAAAATATTTCATCTCTTAAATTTGGTCCAAGAAGAAAATGTTAGTTTTTTTATTCAATTGTTCAAATTCTAAATAATAATGAGAATCAATTCTAGATTCCTTAGAAGAAATCGATGTTAAATTTATAGAAATTTTTTTTATTTATTTTTAAAATATTATATTATTTGAAATCTACTCCCCAACTTCTTCTTTTCAATAAATTAAGGAAAATCCTATTTTATATGTCAGAACATTTTACATTCATAACACCTGAAATATTTTCTATTTCCTATATTTTGTTAAATTTTTAATGGATTTCCTGAATCCTCTTTTGTTCTTAAAAGAATTTTTAAAATTTATTTCTAATTGAGGAATATCATCATCAGAATTATTAAAAATAGATGCAGTTTTATTAAATGTTATGATATAAATTCTGTAGGTTTCTTATAATTTTTGGAAGTATGGATTTTGAGTATAGAATTTTACTTCTTAATAAGAATATGATCATTATCTTCAAAATCCATTTATACCTCATAGATCATGAAATTACCAATTAAATATTTTATTTTTAAATCCCTAATATGAGTGGACTTCATAATAGCCGTAGAAGTTCCATTATATTTTGAATGTAATACTCTAAGAACATTTAAATCCTGATCTGGTTTAGGAACAATAATTCCCAAAGAAACAACATTATTTTCAATCTCTATGGTCCTTATATTCATTTGAGTGATGTTTTCATCTCTATGTATTCTAAAGGTGTCCAAATTAAGTTTATCAGTGTTAGACCTAGATTCCTTACATTATATGTGCCCTCATAATCAACAACTATGGCTTCCCAAATGTGATAAGAAGTATCACATTGTGATACTCTATTGAATTCATCTGAACCTAGACCACAAATGACAACATTCATAGATTTAGAATTGAAATCAAAATCATCTTCTTGATTAGGAATCCACAGCTATGGTTCTCCATCAAGAATATTGTAATATTTAATAACCTTTTGATATAATTCTAAATTAATATTATTTAAATAGATAACCATTATGGATTTCTAACATCCACAATTTTCTATGTTGAAATAATAAAATATCATAGTGTACATTAATTATTTCATGTTATCCATTTTGGAAATATATATATTGATATTTGAAATTAAACTGGTAAAATATAAGAACTAAGATGTCTTTACTCTGAAACCAAGTGACATCCTAATTTTCTTCATAATAACTCAAGATGGGGGGGGGGGTGAATTAAGTTATTTAAATTTATTTCTAAATAAAAAGGAACCTCTTTAAATATATTCACATCTTTCCTATTTCTTTTAAATTAGATATGAAATTAAAAGTAAATAAAAATAATAGAAGGACACAAATGATTTTTATTGTGATTTAGGGAAATAAGAAATTCCCCTAATTCACTCCAACAATGATCAATGAAATTTTGGTTAATTTTATTCAACAACTTTTATGAGGGACTAAACACTTACGTGTAATAAGATGATACATGGTAGAAAAGTTCCAAGATATTGTACTAGGTTTTCCCTTTATAATACCAATCCATATCCTTTAAAAAATACTCAGAACAAGGACTTTCTACTTAGAGAATAAAAAAATGGTGTATAAAAGAATAAAAATATGCACAAATTTTCAAACAAAAACTAATAAAAGGACAATATTCCTTAATAGATTGTATAATCTTTGAATGTTTTGCTAAGGTGAAATCATTTGTTGTAGATATATTATTAAAATAATTCAAAAATATTAATCTATTTCTATTCTTATTCTTTTAAAATAAACAATAATTATGAATGATCCAGATGAAAAATATAAATAGTCCAATAGTGTTAGGTTATTCCTCATGGGGTGACTTTTACTTGTAAAATATGAATATTTCTATCTAGTTCCTTTCATAAACCTTTAGGTTTTATCATTGTCAAACTAAAGGTTGAAAATATATATTATTATTAGAAAAATAATAGTTTAACAATATACTTAATATTATCCATATAAATCTATAAATATTTATCCATTAGGTTATATAGTATTACTTAGAGTTAGTTGCATTATTTTGGAAAGTCAAAATATTTCAATTTTGATGATAATAAAACTCCTATAGCTCTTTCCATATAAATAAAAATATTAATAAATTCTTTAAAAATATTTATGTTTCAAATATGAAACATTTTTAGACTTATATAGATTTATAATTATTCTATGATTCTTATCAGAATTAACTATTTTCATAAGTCTTGATAATTATACTAATACATTCATGATTTTTATAGGGCTTTATAATTTCCTTATAACTTATATGATTCTTATAATAAATTCGTTCCCTGTTAGAAATTTTTCTCTTCATAATATTTTTATTATTCATATGATATTACATCCTCACATGATATTACTTCATAATATGTTTATACTTATATGATAGTTTTTGAATATTGTAATATATTCATTAGTATAAGAAAATTCTCTAGATGTAAGGTATCTTTGGCTGTATGATATTTTACATGGCCATAAGATATTTTATTTGGCTAAAAATTCTAATGGATAAGAATTTTTTACCCTGGATATAAAATATTTATTCAGTGAGTAAGATATTACTTAGGCCGTATTACTTTTATATCCCATGTAAGATATTCTTAGCACAATGTATAATATTTTCCTAAGAAAAAATATCACTCAAAAATAGAAGAAACTCCAAACAAAAAATTATGTATAAACACTTTATATAAACATGTTAAAAACACTCAAATATATTCATTAGTAAAATAATTAGTGTTTTTCTGAGCATAAGAAATTTTGAAATAATTTGATATGTTTGATCAACATTAGCATTCCCAATAGACTCATCAACCACAAATGAAAAATATCGCTCGATGTAGTATGGATTAACCACATTTTCAATGATATTTTACTTTCAATATAGTTTTCAACATGTAATGATTTATTAATTAAGGAATATGGGTTACCTATAATTCCTAATAATTTACTACTTGGTGTAATTACACCCCAATCAAAATGTTGTTCATGTGAAATTCCCTCCACTAAGGAAGTTAATAATGGAGGGTGATTATCACTTTTTGGTTATTTAATATCTATAAAAGTATTATATTTAGTTTTACTGACCAAATATTCCTCACTAACCTCATATCCTATCACATCATTATATAATTCCTCTTCAAAGAATGTTTCATTGATTAAATTTGTAATATCTACAGGGATTTTTCCTACAGTTCTCTCAATTTTATTGTCATCATTTTCATAATTAGTTTATGTTACTGGTGTCATATAATAACACATTGAATTATATTGTTGTTAATGAGAAACTTCAATATATATATCCCATAATAAGGTTCTAGAGTAGCAGGTTTCATCTCATAAATAATATAAATTTCCATATATAATTTCACTAAACTGTTATTACACTATTTCTTGAACATAGATGATTCTTCCACCCAATCCTCATCATCAAGAGGAAAATACACAATTTGGCATAGGTGATCAACATATTGAAGATTTTTATATGTGATAGAAGTAATTTCTTGATTGAACCTCACTTTTAGGACACTATAAATCCTCATATGAACTTATAATGTCATACAATCATGAATATTGGAAACTCTTTTCTGTGGTAAACTCTAACTAAGACCCTGGTAATTATAAATTACTTTTATGTTACATTATATGGAACCATATATGATTACATAGAAATAAAATTTAGTAAAAAATTATATATATTTATATTACATCATAAAAGGCCTAATTTTTTTAAATCTTTATGGTTAAATTAATTTGACTTGTTATCGGGAATTTTCTAAGGATTGGTTTATCATTTTATAATAAAATAAATAACAATTAAGGGTGAAATCATTGATCCTTTATTAGTTATATTTGGAATACCATAAAAAAATTCATTCCAAACATGAAATAATGTTTTTTTGTGTCTAAATAGACCTAAGATAATTTTTTTAGTAATACTCCATAAAAAATAATAGTTTAACTATAATTATTCCATTGGTAAATTAGATGTTTTGTCCTCCTCTTTGATGGCTTATGAATTACCCTTTCTCAGGTACATAGAGTGTTCACCATACTTACTGTAATGTTCCAAAATCCATTAGTCTCTGTATTTGAATAAAAACATAAAAACCATATATTTTATTTAATACATAAGAATTAAAATAGGAATATTACATGTAATTATGTATATAAATAAATTCGAATCTTATGCCTTATTTTTGTCTAATTTATTATAGTTCCTCTTCCAAGGACATTTCCTACTACATGAAAATCATATACCCTTATGTTTTACACCCTTAATTTAAATCTCTTTTCTTTTAAAGGATGATGTAAATATTCTATTGAAATTGAATATGTCATTATATTTTCAACATGGTATTATAATTTTTTCACCATAAGTGGTGAACAACCTTGTTACCAACATTCCCTATCTACTTCATAAATCATGGTCAATAGATTCCTAAGTAACTTCTATAAGGTTTTTAGGTATCATCATATTTTTTTGGAAGTGGAAGAATACCCAAATAGGCATAATGTATCCCCAAATAGAATCTATATGCATGATATTTGAAAAATACTAAAATAGAGTGTACCTGGTCCCTTTTTTTGAGGTTTCTTCTTCCTTTTTGCAGTGATAACATTTTAGGAAGATCATGAGGAGTATTTAATCTATGTTCACTACCTCTTAGTGTGGTACACCAACCATTGTATCTCAATCTCAATCGGAGGGTACCTAAGATATTAAAGAGGTTTTATGTCCTTCAATGGTGTGATAAAAAATTATCGAGATCAAACGAGCCCACATAAATATTTTCATAAAACTAAATATCATAAATAATATAAAATTAATTAATTAAAAAGGAATATTAATTTGGATATCCATTTCCCTATTTTATAGGAGATAAAAAGTTCTTATTCATAAATTAATAACACATCTATCATTCTTGGGCATTATAATTTGATACCCATTATATAAACCTTTGTTGTTGATCGAATTGAACTCATTAAATGACTTTATAAGAATATTTTAATCTATTTATAATGGATTAATAACAATGTAAACCACTTAGGGGGTGCTATTATCATGCGAGAATATAACAATTTTCATAACATTCAATCTATCCAAAAATGCTGGTATCTCTTGCATGTATTCTACATGCATCATATGAATGATTATATGTGATTTATATTTATTTATATATATATTTATAGTATCATATATAGTATGAAACATATATTAATCCCCAACATATATATAAATACTGTATCAATGTATACGAATCATACACATGCATATTTTTGTGCACATCCAACAATCACTCAATTTCATGAAAATCTGTAAAGAATTTGTGCTAAACCTCACAAAACTTTACGAGTCTATACAAAATCCTTTGGAAAAATTTCTATTTAGATATCTTTATATTGGAACAAAAAATTTGTCTAAAATTTTATCCTTACCCAAGGCCCTAACTATCTTACACTACAGACCTTAGAATCATTGAAAAAATATCAAATCTTTATTTCATAGATGTAATAAAAGACCAGCCTATTTAAAGCATCAATTTTACTAAAGCTACTAAGGGGTATGGTGTGATATCCATAAAAAATAATCATATCTTTATATGAACATTTCCACCATAAGGTGCATCATGTACATCATATGTAGGAATATAAAATCATTTTTTCTATGAAATCCAATGACCACTATACATGTAACATTTCAATATTTTATAGTCATATAATATTATAATAATTATCCAAAAAATACTACGAAATTTTAGGAAGAAATACCATGTAATTCATATTTTAGATGAGTGCATCACATGCCCCTTATCTTAGTAGTTGAACACATCATATGTGAATCAACAAAACATGGCCATGCATTTCCTATAGTGACCCTAATTTTTCTTACATTACTATTACATCATTTTAATAATAAGAAAAATAAAATAATTACATGACCAGGATAATTAGGTTTACTATCTTGGGAAAATTAGGACCATACATAACATTTAAAAAATAAAACATAAACATTTATTTAATTTCTTCTTCTCTAGCTTCTTATTGGACCTTGAATTCTCCTTAGTACAAGTAGTCACCCGAGGATATACATCAAAAAGGGGTGAGATAAAAGCCTAGTAAGAGGATAGATGAGAACATGAAACAATATAACATGGGGTGATAATAATAAATATCATTATAACATAGGCATAAGATCATATACATGAGAGTAATCATTAAGAAAAGGACTAGAATGTGGCAATGCATAAAAATGAAACATCATGTTTTGTGGTTAACTACCACACATAATTGTGAAAAAATATAGCATCATGTTCCCAGATATTTAACTTTATCACTTGATATTATTAAAATTATCCAATTAATTGGATTGGTATATAATTCTGGGTGCACCCGTCACATCACAACATTTACATTGTGCTATATAATTCTCGGCGCACCCATCACATCATAAAATTTACATTATCATGAATGAAACATAGAAAATATATCAATAATTGGAATAAAATAAACCATATAAAATAATGTGTTTAATTTAATAAATCATACATTCATAACCATTGGGTTACCAAATGAAATAGGGAATAACATGCTTGATATAGGAATCATCAACCTTAAGTGAAGACAAAACAATCTCGAGAAGTAAAAGGCGCGTTTTTTTTAAAGAAGAGTTCTTTTAGAAAAAATGTAACTTTCATAAACTCAAGTAAAAAAATTTATATCCTATAAAAGTTAAAATAATTATGAATAAATTTTATTTAAGGAATATCCATCCTAAAAATAGGGTGAAATAGGGAAAACCCAAAGAAAGAGAGTTGGGTTCGAGAATTCCCCTTACCTTATGTCTGAATGATTCCTTCACTTTAATATCCAAAATATTCACATTAGATTAATTAATTAAAAATAAATAACATTTTATAAATTAATATGACATATTATGTTTTTATTAAGTTTATTTATGGTCCTTTCGATGAGTTATAGAGTTTAATTTGACCGTTTAGGAGCATTTGTTTTCATGGTTTTCATGATCGGTTTACCTGTATACATGAATGGAAGTTCATGTTAAATGTGGAAAGATAAACATAATTATTATCATATTTTCTTAATTATATTAAATAACTTTAAATGATATTATAATTAATTTGGTTATGTGTAATGAGGATGAATCATTTGATAAAAGTTAATGATGACGGCTTTAAGTTAATTTTGGCAGTTTTTCGATCACAATGAACTTGTTTTATTTTATCATTTAGTATTATGTATAAATGTTAGTTATAGAACATAAAAATGGTTTTATATTAAAAATTAAAATCTTATTAAAACCATTTAATGGTTTTATTAAATACCCTTGAAGGTGTTTAAGGAAAATGAAAGTGCATCGCCCACGATATCGTTAAATTGACACATCACGAGCGACAATTTCATTTTTATAATTAAAGAGTGAGAGGGAAGCATTTAATGATTTATATTCCTTTAAAATGAAATAATAATAGTATATTTAAGGTATTAGAGTTATAATTACATTTTTATGAAGGTATGTGAGGATATAAGAAGAAAAGAAATGAAAATGAAAGGAAATTAAAAGCAAAATAGAGAGGATTTACCTCTTGAATTCTTCTCTCGAGATCCTCCTCAAGGCACCTATACTGGATCTTTTGAGGAGAACAAGAGCTAATGGATGTGGGGTAGAGTCTAGGTAAGAGTCTTGGGAAGAATTTGGTCAAGTATCAAAGCTTTATAGGTATGAAGAGAAGAGGGTGTGAGGGGTGGTTTTTATAGTGGAAGAGAGGGATGTTTTCTCATTATTTAATTCATTAGTTTATTACACTGGTCAGGACAATAAATAGTGTTTATTATTGAGAATAAATACATTAATTAAGTCATTTTAGTTTTAACCAATGTTTATTACATCAGTTATTACTCAATGAATAGTTTATTTAACTTATAATGTATATATACTGTAAATTACCGTATTTCACTATTCACCAAAAATTCAAGAATTTTAGAAAAATCCCAAAAATTCACCCTAAATTTTTTTCAATGTGTATAATTAAAAATTCAACTCCATTTTATGAAAATAATTTTCTAAATATGATTAAATTAATTTTTAATTAAAATCATCCTTTAAATGGAAAATACAGATTTTAAAATTATAACTGATTTTATAACACTTTGAAAAATTACCTGAGGTCTCATAAAATTATACTAAAATCATAAAACATAAAAAAATTAATTTATGAATACATGTTATGAAAATAAATTTTATTTTCAATCATTAACTTAATTATAAAATTGTAATTGACTATTTATGACGTATAAAACTACTAATCACTTAATTAATAATTTTTAAAATATTTACTTAATTATACTATGATATAATTATATTATATTTTCAATTATAATATTCCAAAATATTATTTATACTTTCATGGGTGAGGCTACTATTAATTTGGCTGGTTTACTATCTATGAGGGTCATAATATTATTCCTAATGTCAAGTTACTATTTCATCAGTATTGGTTCCTTAACTTCAAGAAATAATTCTTATTTAATTAATTTTTAATTTATAAAGTTTTTAATATGGTCCATATGTGATTATATGTTATTTATACTATATGAAATTACTATAATAAGGAAAAAATTCCATTAATAAAATTTTGGGTCATTACATTCTTTCCCCCTTTAAAAATTTTCCCTCAAAATTTCATTTTACAAAAGGGGGGGGGGTAATTCTCCTTCATCACCTCCCCTAGTTCCAAAGTTTCTTCTTCATACTTATGGTTCCTCCATAAAACTTTAAAATTTTGGGTTATATTTTTTCATATAAACTTATCTCTCCAGTCTATAATCTTTACTGGATTCTCCTCATAAGAGGTATCATCTTCCAGCTGTACCACCTCTGAGTTCAGTACATATGAGGGATGTGGTATGTACTTCCTCAGGAGCGATGCATGGAACACATAATGAACTTGATCCATATTTAGTGAAAGTGAAATATTATAGTACATGACTCCTATTTAATAAATGATTTCAAAGGGGCCAATGTACCTTGGGCTTAACTTCCCTTTCATTCCAATCTGCACGAATCTCTTCCAAGATGATATTCAAAAGAAGACTTTATCTCCAACATCGAACTCCAAGTCACTTAGATGATTGTAAAAATAGATCTTTTTCATAATTTGAGAAACTTTGATATGATACTGGATGTCTTGAACCGTCTCTATCATCTCTTCGACAAGATCATGTCAAAATAGCTTTCTTTTTCCAGCTTCATCCCAACAGGTTGGAGTTCTTCATCGATTTCCATAAAGAGATTCATATAGATCCATATGAATACTCTTGTGGAAGATATTATTGTATGATAACTCAACCAATGGTAGATGATGATACCATCCTCCTTTTAATTTTAAAGAGAATTATGTTATCATATCTTCAAGAATTTAAATATTCCTTTTAGATTGGCCATCAGTTTGGGGGCAATAGGCTGTGATGAAATTTAATTTAGTACTCAAAGAATGTTGAAGACTCCTCCAAAATTTTGATGTGAACCTGGGATCATGATCAAATACAATCAATAGGGAAACCCCATGCAGTATCACAACTTCCATAAAATATATCTTAGCATGTTGTTAAAGTGCTAGATTTTCCCAAATAGCGATAAATTGGGATATCTTGGTGAGTCAGTTAACCAAAACCAATATCGCATTTTTCCCTTTGGATGTCCATAAGAGACCCATGACAAAGTCCATAGTGACATTCTCCAATTTCCACATGGTTATAGGAAATGGTTTCATCATCCCTTTGTACTTTTATCACTAAGGTTTTACTTTATGACATATCAAGAACCTTGAGATATACTAAACAATCTCTTTATTCATGTTGTCCCATCAGAAATGTTCTCGGAGATCACAGTACATCTTGGTACTCCCATTATGGATAGATAAAGTTTAGTTATATTAATTGTCCAACAAATCCTTATTTATACCAGGCGATGAAGGAAAAAAAATCTTGTTCCAAACCAAATCAAACCATCATCATCAATATATAACACTTGCAGTTTACCTTCCTTTGCTTCATTCACCATCTTTTGTAACTTCGGAACATCCTTTTGTGCCTCTTTAATTTTATCTTGTAAAGATAGTTGTGAAATCATTTGGGAATGTTATGATTTATCCCCTATCATTATGATTTCCAAATCCTTCCTTTGAATGTACAAGAAGATAGGGTCTTTCTCAATCCGCAACATGGATAGAGTAGCAGGTTCTTTTTTGCTTAGAGCATCATCTACCTTGTTCGCCTTGCCGAGATGATAGTGAATAGAGAAATCATAGTCATTGATAAGTACTAACATATCCTTTGATTCATGATGAGATCCTTTTTTTGTGAATATATACTTTAGGATCTTGTTATTGGTATATATATCATACTTTTCATCATAGAGGTAGTACCACCATATTTTCAAGGTAAGAATTACAGCTGCTAGCTCCAAATCATGTGTTGGGTAGTTCTGCTCACGGATCTTCAACTGCCGCGAGGCATAGGATATCACATTATAATATTGAATGAGTACACAACCCAATCCTTTTTTAATCGTCACTATATATCACAAAACTTTATCCAATTTTAGATAATGTGAGTATAGGTGCAGTAATCAGCCTCTTCTTTAGCTCCTTAAAGCTTTCCTCACACTCTTCCATCCAGACCTACTTTAGCCCTTTCCCTGTAAACTTAGTTATCAGGCTTGAAAATCATGAGAAATTTATCAAAAAATTTCTATAATAACATACTAATCAAAGAAAACTACTAATTTCTATGACACTAGAGGGTCTGATCCATTTCTCAATTTCCTTTGTTTTTGAAGGGTCCACAGAAATTCACTCAGTTATGATCACATGTTCCAAGAATATGAATTGTTGTATCCAAAACTATCACTTTCTAAAATTGTAATACAACTCCTCCTTTATTAATGTCTCTAACACAAGACTCAGATGTTCTTCATGATCCTCATTACTCTTGGAGTAGATTGGAATATATTTGACAAACAATACCATTTTTTTTGAGGTAATGTATGAAGAATCTATTAATAAAATCCATGAATATTATAGGGGAATTAGTAAGTACTAAGGGATTAAAAAAAACTAATAGTGCCCATAACTTATATGGAAGGAAGTATTATGAATATCTTCCTTCTTCAACTCTAGCCGATGATAACCATAATGAAGATATGCCTTTTAGAAGTACTGAGCTCCTCATATCTGAATGAACAAGTCATCAATCTCTAGAATATTATACTTTTTATTTATCAAGATATTGTTGAGTTCCTGATAATCCATGTACAATAACATTGATATATACTTCCTGACAATGAGTACTGGTACACCCCAAGGTGATGCACTAGGGAATATGAACCCTCTATCCAAATTCTCTTGCAACTGCTTCTTTAACCCATCCAGTTTGATAGGAGATATTCTATAGGGACATGTTGAGATAGGAGTCGCTCTGGGTATTAGTTCTATTGAGAAATCTACCTCATGATTTGAGGGAAGTCTAGGTAACTCTTCAAGAAATACATCACTATATTCCATCATAATGGTAATTTCCCTTAGGTTGATACCTTCCTTTGACTGAACCATTTGAGCGAGGTGTGCTTCTTCACAGGGAATCAACAACCACACTATTGAAGGATTTTGAAAAGGAGATTCATGATCTTCCTTCATTTGTATATGATAATGGGATGGTTGAGAATATTAAAAGATATTTCCGTTTCCTAATAGTTTATATATGATCTATATAATGATATCCAATACATCCCCAATATAGCATTGAATTCAACCAAGGGAAGTATTATGAGATTCAATGGAAGAATCTTCCCACATACGCCAATAGTATAAGAGTCCAATACTTGGGTTGCAATGATTGCATCACCAGAAGTTTTTATGGATATCTCTACTTCAAGGTATCGGGGCTTCGATTCAATAGTTCTAGAAAACTTATAAAATAATGCATAAAACCATAATAAAATAAGACTTTTTCCATTCTTGAGTGAATAGAAAATGTACAATTTACAAATTAAATTTCTTGCTCCAATTTTGTAGTAGTGAGGGCATAATCCTTCCCCAACTCCTTTGGCATTAGTGGCTAATGAAATTTATTACCCTCAAGGACTTGAGATTTAGTGAACTGACTTGCATAGTTCCCTTTCTCCCTAAAGTTATAGCATTGGACCATGGGTGGTGCTCTCCTTTCCTCCACCACATTACCTACTTCCACACATCTTTTCGAAATTCATGGGCTTAGTGGCCTTCTCTACCACACTTGAAGCATTTAACTATCCCTTTGAGTTTGTTCCCATGTTGTTTCTTTCCACATTTTTGACATGTGGTGGTTGAGTTTTATTTCCACCTTTCTCATGAGATCCTCCAGCTTGAAACTAAATCTTTCATTTCTTATCACCATAGCCATGAAACCATTATCCAAAATCCATATAAACTTTGAGATCACATCGAACAACTTCTTCATAACTCCCAACATCTCAAATTTCTAGAGCCCTTTGAAGGTGTGGTTTTAGAACACTAAAGTATCTATAAATTTTTCTATCATTGTTGATAACAAAACCCAAAGTGTACCTTGCAAGACTTGTGAAATTTTATTCATAGGCCATGACATATTCTCCTTACTTTTTCTTCAGTTCTATGAATTTTCTCCCAATATTTGTTCAAAGATTTTGAGGGAAATACTTGTTAAGGACCATTATCTTAAAGTCTTTCCACTCCATATCTTCAATTTTTTCCCTCCTCTTGGAATTCATAATCAAAACCCACCATTGGCAGGAATCTCCATCTAAATGATAAATAGAGAGATTCAGATTCTCCATCTCGGAATAGTGAAGAATATATAATATCTTCTCCATCTAGTTGGCCTTATGTTTCAAAACTAGTGGATCAGAAGATCCACTAAACATCGGTGGTCGTTGCTGCATGAAACACTCGATAGTTAGTTGCTCCCTCTTAAGTGAAGGTGGAAAATCCACATTATTCAGGTTATTGTTCATAACCTGAGACAAATGGGTAAGCATCACCATGGAATTTTGAACTCCACCTCCCAAAGAATTGGGGATATCATTTCAGTAATCGCTACACTGTCCGTTGTATGGGTTGTTGGACTAGTTTCTCCTAGTTCCCATCATTTTATAAAATAGAAAAGGTTAGAACAAAACATAAGTCAACAATTAAAGAATAATTTAACTCTAAAAGAATATCTTATGGGATCCCTATGTTTAGAATTTTTGAAAGAAAATATTCTTGGGTGCGGAATTATACTTAGTCTCATACTATGGGTTTTCACTTAGGGTCTCTAATCATAATTCCCAAATTTACAAAACCATGCTCTGATACCAACTATAGAGACCCCAATTTTTCATACATTAATATTAAATCATTTTAGTGATAAAAAAAATAAAATCATTACATTTATAGGATTCAAAGGTTTAGATTACTGGTAAAATTAAGACCATACATAACCTTTACAAAATAAAACATAAAAAAATATTTAATTCTTTCTTCTCTATATTTTTATTGTCCCTTGAATTATCTTTAATACAAGTAGTCACCTGAGGATATAAATTAAAAATGGGTGAGATAAAATCCTAGTAAGATGATAGATAACAAAATGAAACAATATAACATGGAGTTATCATAATCATTATCATTATAACATAATCGTAGGATCATAACCATGAGAGTAAGAATTAAAAAAAGTATTAAAATGTGGAAATGTATAAAAATGAAACATCATGTCTTAGTGTTTAACTACCCAACATAGTTCTGAAAAAATATAGCATCATTTTCATGCATATTTTAATTTATCTCATGAGATTATACTCATTACCCAATGCATTGGAGAAATATATAATTCCAGTCACACCCGACACATCATAACATTTACATTATCATGTATGAATGCCACATAGAACATATATCAATATTGGGAATAAAATAAACCATGTAAAGGAATGATTTTCATCTAATAAATCATCCATTCATTAAAATATGGTTCCCAAATTAAAGGGGGAATAACATACTTAATATAGGAATTGTCAACCTTGAGTGAAGAAGAAACAATATTGAGATGTAAAAGCTGTGTTTTTTTAAAGAGTAGTTCTTTTAGAAAACATTGTGTTTATCATAAACTCAATTAGAAAACATTTATATCCTAGAAAATAAAATATAATTATGAATAAATGAAATTCAAGGAATATATATACTGAAAATGGGGTGAAAGAGAGAATACCCAAAGAAAGAGAGTTGGGTTCGAGGATTCCTCTTACCTTGTGTCTGAATGCTTATTTAACATTAATATCCTATATAATCACATTAAATTCATTAATTAAAAATTCATAACCTTTTATACATAAATATTATTCATTATGGTTTTATTAACTACATTTATGGTCATTTATATGAGTTATAGAGTTTAATTTCATCATTAGGGGGCATTCATTTTCATGGTTTTCATGATCAGTTTACTTGTACACATGAATGAAAGTTAATGTAAAATGTTGATAAATAGCCAGAATTGTTATTATATTTTCTTAATGATATTACATAATTTTAAATGATATTATAAATAATTTTTTATGTGGCATGATTGTAACAGCCCAAGATTTTATAAAAAATATTCTTTTTAATTTTATTAATGTCTTGTGTTGTACGCTACACCAAAATGAGCTTGCACAACACGCATCCTTGACTTGCCTTGCATTACACGCAATCGCGACCATCCTCGATAGCGTGTGTAATACGCAATACCGAGTTTCACTAAACAACGATATGCTATTAAAATATTATTAAAACTAGCCGGTATGAATAGTAATAACCACTTTTTAAAATCCTGTAAATCTTATTTTTCAAAATGAACTTCATTTTTGGATTCGGAGTATCGAATTTAGCCTAAGGTGAAATTTTGGTACATTTCGGATAACTTTCATATTCTGATGAATAGTGAAAATTACTAAATTATAATTAAAAAACAACTTTTTTAATCGAAATAATTAATAGTGATAAATTATTAATTGGAGTAGTTTTAAAGTATATTTAGAATATATTTTTACAATTTAATACAATGTTGGTCATTGGATGTAATTGCACATTTAAACCAGACATAAACAAGTGTCAATCTTTTGATAGATATTGTTTCTTAAAAACACGCTATTTGTTTTAACATCGGGATTTAATTATAAAATTAATTAATGCAAATTATATGATATGAATTTGGTAAAATAGACTTCATTTTTGAATTCGGAATATGAAATATAGATTAGGATGAAATTTTGGCATTGTTCTGAAAAACATCAATTTTTGATGAATAGTGAAACTACTAAGTGGTAGTTAAAAAAATTAATTTCTTCATAAATCTTAATTTTACCGCTTCTGTGAATGGAATTTCAAAAATCCGAGAGACACGGTTGATGTCAGTAAGTAAAATGTGGTTCAATGAGATGAAAATAATTTTTGGTGAATAGTAACTTTTTACTTTTTTTACCACGGTTAATAGTAAATAGGGTAACTAAGGGTAAATATGATATTACTATTACCCTAACACATGTCCTAATTCTATTGGATAAGTGTAATTCGACCAAAAACGACCTTATGAATATAATATGACCATTTAGGTCCACTTGGATTAGATTATGACATTTAATATTATATTATTTAATGAATAGTTAAAATAGTTAAAATCAAAGTTTAATAACTAAAACATTTTTAATATTGGGTTATACATAAGATAAATTCTACTATAAATATTCATTAGAAATCTAAAAAGATTTCCTACATAATGATATTTTATTTATAATTTTTAGACTTTAAATAAATTAATTTATTTATGACACAACAATGATGCAGTAATTACCCTTTTAAGGAAATATTAACATAATTGATGTTATAAATGCTCAAATGAATGTAATTTGAGACTTTTTATGACTTAAAATAATTTTCTAGGTTACTATGATATATTAGTGTTGATTTAATCAACTTTTTTCGAACATATAATTCTGTTATGACTTTCACAAAAATCATATATCAAATAGTGTCAAAATTGACACAAAATAGTTTTTAAATCAAATATTATATTATTAATTGTTATTTTATTCCTAAAAATCTAAGGTTCGGCCAAATGACTTAGATAAGGATATATTTATTAATAATATACAATTTGGGGTTCGTTTGGCATGTTATAGTAAGTGTATTAACCATATAGTGAAAGAAAACAAAAAGACACGGTAAAAGTTAAATTATTTAACTTAGAGTTAAATCTAATTGATAAGGTTAAAATAATAACCTAAACTTGTCTAAATCCTATTGGTTGATAGGATTTCGACCCATCCCCACTTTATCTTCGAAATAAGACCCTTTGGAACCATTATAAACCGATTTTGACTTTAATATAAAATAATATTTTGAGATATTCCTAAGGTGCCCCTCTCCTCCCTTATAAAAGGACACCTCCTCCCCCTCCTCCTCACACCAATTTGAGCACTCAATCTCGGACAAACCCTACCATTTTCTCCTCTCCACTTTCCTAGAATAATCCTAGAGGTCCTGGTCTTCTCCAAAGACGAATCTTAGTTCCTTAAGTGGAGGATTCAAAGAGGCGTTCCAAAGAAGAGGTAATATCCATTACCGATCTTTTCAATTTCTTTCTTCTTCAACTTCTTCTTCTTTAGTTGTTTCATGATAAAGTAATAACATCAGTATTACTTACATACTGATATGTTATTATAAATATGAAACAACCCTAATTCACCTTCTATCCATCCTACGGAAAAAAGAAATCACCGCGCGTGCGTACGTACGGAATACCGTCTCCACGCCGTGGTGTAATCTATTTTCCACCACCACCTTACATGGATGGGTATAATGGTGTAAAGAATAACTATACATAGTTATTAAAACATCATATTGATTCTGATATATTGTATAATCCACTCCAATTCAATTCAATATTTATGGAAATGATATCATCGCTCGTGCGTACGTACGGACTACCGTCTCCACGACGCGATGAGATTCATTCTCCATGTTAACCATTTAAGAATGATTATAAAGTATATATAAGAAATAATAATGAAATATATGACATTATAAAGCTACTGGATTTATGTATATATATATATGTATGTCATCTACTTACTTCCATTCAAGACAATAGGGAAAGGAAAACAGCGTTCATGCGTACGTACGGACTACCGTCTCCATGAACGGTGTTTTTCATTTCATTTATCTATCTATTATATATATATATATATACTGAATATATATGATATATAAATCATATTTTATATTCTGGAAGTAAGTAAATCATGATATAAGTAATAATAATGTCAAGAACAACAAGTCAAAACACCTACGATAAAAGAAACGATTTTACCCAAAACGCTTCTTTAACATGGAATTTACAAAAGAACGGGTAATATAATGTCATAAGTGAACCATATATGATATCATAACAATAAATATGATTCTGTAATAAGTCAATGACATTATTTAAACCATTATACAGGAGCTTTGGACACGTACAAAGCAAATCGGACCTAAGGTAAGGGAAATATCACAATCTCATTTTTATCCGAGATTGTTTATTCGTAAGTATTTACTAGGGTGTATTTTATCATCCACATCCATGTTTCATAAATATGTAATATTATTTCCATCCACCTACAATTGTTTAAATCCATTTTTACCCTTCGGTGAGTTTTTAGTAAAAGAAATGAAAGGAATCTTTTGTCGTTTTTCGTACGAGGTACTTTTTGACTTTTTCGACAAAAGTACGAAGAATGTTTTTTTTACTTATACGACATGAATGGATTTTTAAAACATTATTTCCAAGAAGCTTCCTTTATAAGTTCTCAAGTTTATTTTTAATCAACTTCTTTTAGTTTATAATTGTATGACATGTTAAGAAAAGAAAAGTGTTTTTGAAGAAGAAAGGATATTTTCCTCAAGAATGGAGTTCAAGTGTTTTATCAAAATTATTTTCCATCTAAGATAATAAAGGGTTCTGTTTTTATCCCTTTAATTACATTGATTTGATTATGTTATGAGGGAATTATTTTTATGAAGTCATTTACCTTATATGATTTGTTTTATGATGTCATGATGTTTCAAGAATCCCATTTTTATTACATGGGTTATGCGATGATGTATGATTTATGATTATGTGGCACACATAAGAAAGGATTCATTATAAGATGGGTGGGACATATATCTCCCTCCAATGCATTGGGTAATGATTTTATATCTCATGAGATAGACAGGGCTGGAATGGTAGGTTATACTGGTTCAGTGAAACAGGACTGAAACGAGGGTTACTCGATTCAGAAAGGGACTTTGTCCACTAAGATAGTCTTGGCAATTAGTCTTGACTAACAAGAAATGATTCTCTATGATTATGTGTGTATGCCACAAAGTTTCATGTTTTAAGTTATGATTATTGGGATTACTTTTTCACTGCCATGATTTATCCCATGATTATGAAATTATGCTCTCTTTTGCAGGTTATGATTTCCAAAATGTTATGTTCTTATGAATATGATGTGATTGATATTTATTTTGTTTACCCTTACTAAGCATTTGAGCTCACCCTTTTATGTTTTCTTTTCCCCAGGATATAAAGAAAGGTTTTAGGTATAAAAAAAAAGAAGATCTTTATGGGAGATGTTGAAGATCTTTCACCACGATTAGAAGATTATATTCCGAGTTTCCAAGGACACTAAACTATTACGGTCCTTGTGTGTGTGTTTTTGTTATGTACTAAGTATTCCGCAAATGTAATGTAATGTCCATGTACGTCAAGATACAGGTCTCTATAGTTGGTATCAGAGGAAAGGTTTAGTCAACCTTTGGAAACTAGGATGCGAAAACGTTAGTGAGATCCCTAGAGATATTTCTAAGGTATGTCTAGGAATGTCTCTAAGGTTAAGTATACGTATAGGTTATAGTCCAGGAATTGCGCTAACGATCTTCGAATTTAACCTAAGATGTTAGATATTGAGGGTACTACCCCTTTATTATGTTGTTTTCCCTAGCATGATTTTTGCCTCTCATACTATTCTTTTGGGGTTTTAGACGATGGCTGGAACCCGAAGGAACCGTGTTAATGCGGAATGTGATGGGCATTGCAATGATTGTCCCCCTGAGCAACCAAACGATATGGGAGCCGGAATGAAAAATCTTGTAGCCATGCTCACACAACTTTCTCAAGCTATGAATCATGCAGGACTTCCAAACGAGCAAAGGAAGGAGCAACATTCTGTTGAATCCTTCATGAGGCAGCGTCCACCTTCTTTCAGTGGGTCTACTGATCCATTAGTTGCTGAACAATGGATTAGTACTACTGAAAAGATATTTTCAGTTCTTCAATGTTCTAAACATGATAAAGTCATCCTAGCAGTGTATCGTTTGGAAGGAGATGCTGATCAATGGTGGAATCTTATTAAGAATACGAGGCAAAGGGATGAAATTGAGTCTATGGAATGGGACGAGTTCAAGAACTTATTTTTCAATAAGTACTTCCCTCGTATTCTCCGAACAAAGATGGAGAAAGAGTTTCTTGAATTGAAGCAAAGGGATGATGAATCTGTTGGTACCTATGAAGCGAATTTTACAAGACTTGCAAGGTACGCTTCTGGTATTATCATCCAACCTGAAAGTAAAGTTGATCGATTTTTCAGTGGCTTAAAACCAAGTCTTCGAAGGGCATTAGCTATAAGAGACTTCAGTAGCTATGAAGAAATTGTGCGTTGTGCTATCAAGGTAGAAATGGAAGTTGGTGTTACATATCCATCTCATGGGTTTGACAAGAAACGAAAGATGGAGTTCAAGGAGAAAACTCAGAATAATGGTGAAAAGAAGATGAATGTTTCCTTATGCACAAAGTGTGGAAAGAAGCATGGTAGAGATTGTCTTAAAGGGACTAGAAAATGTTTTAAGTGTGGAAAAGAAGGTCATCGAGCAGCTGAGTGTCAAAGTAATGGAAAATGGGATTCTAATGAAGTGAATAAAGAAAACACTGCAGAGAACGTACAACCAACACTTCAATGCTTCAAGTGCAAGGAAATGGGGCATTATGCTAATAAATGCCCTAATCCAAGGGTTAGTGATGATTGACATGAGCAACCGCTTAAGGCAAAGGACAAAGGGAAGTCACATGCGATCACTATTGGCAATGTTGAATATGACAACGATGTGGTGGAATGATTAAGTGTTTATGTAATGGGATTCCAAAATAATGTTGTATCTTGGAATATTGGAATATTTATGTATTGGTCTAATGTGGTATTCAAAGTGATTGAGATATTATGCGCATAATGAAGGGAAAACGAGAAAATGAAATGTTTAACAGTATTCATGAGCTCATGATTGATATAAGGACTAAGTTTGAGTATATAGAATTTTGAGGATTTTGGTATGTGAAAAGTGATTCATGTTTTCACTAAGGTATTCAAGAGAATACACGATTAAGGACTTTTAATGTTTGGAATGTGACCAACAAAACATATCTTATGATATATGGGGATCGATGATGGTGTTAAATCTCTGGTAATCATTTTCACTATATTATGAGAGTCGACTGCAGTATTATGGATAAGCCTAAAAGATTGGAATGGATTATGTTGGACATAAGTTAGTATTGTTTGTTTTTTGATATTATTGATGGGATGTTATATAGTTTTGGAAAAAGGACAACCTGCAGGACGGGCGACAACCCATCGCTTCGGACAAGGCTGTGGGAATCGAACCCACAACCGAAGTGCGACTGGCCTTTATCGCCTACCACTGGCCTACAGGAAGTCCCTGTTTAGTAGAAACTAGTTTTATTATATTAAGCAGTATGATATATGAAGTATAAGTCCATTTTAGGAACCATATATGATTAATCTCACTATAGATCGACTTATGCATATAATTTTTGCTAACCTTTTGTTTGAGACAGATGGAATGACCCGTCATTCTATCACATGATCTGCTAACACTTCATGAATAACAAATTGAACTTCATTTATTTAAGAGATGAAGTGGAAATTGTTCAAGGCACGAACAACAGTGAGATTGTACCAAAATAAAGTAAGTATTTATTCTAATTCAAATTTTCAACTTTAGGGAAATGATCTTGAAAACCAAAAATGTTGTCCTAGTGATCTTATACCTGATGAATCAGATGGTACCTTATATCATCACAAATCTATGGATTTGTGATTACTGGCTTTTCCATAGCCATGTTCTCTACCACTCTCCATCAGAACATGATGGTTATATTTCTCTTCCATATCCATATTTTCACCTATGTGGAAACCCAATGATTAGTTTATTTGGGTAACCGTTACGTTTCATACTTTTGTTTTTAAATATTGGTTTTGATATTCCTTTTTACGATGTGGGTTTCTATTAAAGAAACTTTCGAATAGTAAACCATTTATAACCCCGACGAATTTCGAGGGCGAAATTCATTTTAAGGGGGGTAGAATGTAACAGCCCAAGATTTTATAAAAAATATTCTTTTTAATTTTATTAATGTCTTGTGTTGTACGCTACACCAAAAGGAGCTTGCACAACACGCATCCTTGACTTGGCTTGCATTACACGCAATCGCGACCATCCTCGATAGCGTGTGTAATACGCAATACCGAGTTTCACTAAACAACGATATGCTATTAAAATATTATTAAAACTAGCCGGTATGAATAGTAATAACCACTTTTTAAAATTCTGTAAATCTTATTTTTCAAAATTAACTTCATTTTTGGATTCGGAGTATCGAATTTAGCCTAAGGAGAAATTTTGGTACATTTCGGATAACTTTCATATTCTGATGAATAGTGAAAATTACTAAATTATAATTAAAAAACAGCTTTTTTAATCGAAATAATTAATAGTGATAAATTATTAATTGGAGTAGTTTTAAAGTATATTTAGAATATATTTTTAAAATTTAATACAATGTTGGTCATTGGATGTAATTTCACATTTAAACCAGACATAAACAAGTGTCAATCTTT
The DNA here is from genome assembly GCA_963277665.1 of Viscum album. Taxonomy (NCBI): domain Eukaryota; kingdom Viridiplantae; phylum Streptophyta; class Magnoliopsida; order Santalales; family Viscaceae; genus Viscum; species Viscum album. Next base: position 1,752,227,710 of record OY728141.1, read on the forward strand.
TGATAGATATTGTTTCTTAAAAACACGCTATTTGTTTTAACAGTGGGATTTAATTATAAAATTAATTAATGCAAATTCTATGATATGAATTTGGTAAAATAGACTTCATTTTTTGAATTCGGAATATGAAATATAGCTTAGGATGAAATTTTGGCATTGTTCTGAAAAACATCAATTTTTGATGAATAGTGAAACTACTAAGTGGTAGTTAAAAAAATTAATTTCTTCATAAATCTTAATTTTACCGCTTCTGTGAATGGAATTTCAAAAATCCGAGAGACACGGTTGATGTCAGTAAGTAAAATGTGGTTCAATGAGATGAAAATAATTTTTGGTGAATAGTAACTTTTTACTTTTTTTACCACGGTTAATAGTAAATAGGGTAACTAAGGGTAAATATGATATTACTATTACCCTAAAACTTGTCCTAATTCTATTGGATAAGTTTAATTCGACCAAAAACAACCTTATGAATATAATATGACCATTTAGGTCCACTTGGATTAGATTATGACATTTAATATTATATTATTTAATGAATAGTTAAAATAGTTAAAATCAAAGTTTAATAACTAAAACATTTTTAATATGGGGTTATACATAAGATAAATTCGACTATAAATATTCATTATAAAGATAAAAAGATTTCCTACATAATTATATTTTATTTATAATTTTTATACTTTAAATAAATTAATTTATTTATGACACAACGATGATGCAGCAATTACCCTTTTAAGGAAATATTAACATAATTGATGTTATAAATGCTCAAATGAATGCAATTTGAGACTTTTTATGACTTAAACTAATTTTATAGGTTACTATGATATATTAGTGTTGATTTAATCAACTTTGTTCGAACATATAATTCTGTTATGACTTTCACAAAAATCATATATCAAATATTGTCAAAATTGACACAAAATAGTTTTTAAATCAAATATTATATTATTAATTGTTATTTTATTCCTAAAAATCTATGGTTCGGCCAAATGACTTAGATAAGGATATATTTATTAATAATATACAATTTGGGGTTCGTTTGGCATGTTATAGTAAGTGTATTAACCATATAGTGAAATAAAACAAAAAGACACGGTAAAAGTTAAATTATTTAACTTAGAGTTAAATCTAATTGATAAGGTTAAAATAATAACCTAAACTTGTCTAAATCCTATTGGTTGATAGGATTTCGACCCATCCCCACTTTATCTTCGAAATAAGACCCTTTGGAACCATTATAAACCGATTTTGACTTTAATATAAAATAATATTTTGAGATATTCCTAAGGTGCCCCTCTCCTCCCTTATAAAAGGACACCTCCTCCCCCTCCTCCTCACACCAATTTGAGCACTCAAGCTCGGCCAACCCCTGACATTTTCTCCTCTCCACTTCCCTAGAATAATCCTAGAGGTCCTGGTCTTCTCCAAAGACCAATCTTAGTTCCTTAAGTGGAGGATTCAAAGAGGCGTTCCAAAGAAGAGGTAATATCCATTACCGATCTTTTCAATTTCTTTCTTCTTCAACTTCTTCTTCTTTAGTTGTTTCATGATAAAGTAATAACATCAGTATTAATTACATACTGATATGTTATTATAAATATGAAACAACCCTAATTCACCTTCTATCCATCCTACGGAAAAAAGAAATCACCGCGCGTGCGTACGTACGGAATACCGTCTCCACGCCGTGGTGTAATCTATTTTCCACCACCACCTTACATGGATGGGTATAATGGTGTAAAGAATAACTATACATAGTTATTAAAACATCATATTGATTCTGATATATTGTATAATCCACTCCAATTCAATTCAATATTTATGGAAATGATATCATCGCTCGTGCGTACGTACGGACTACCGTCTCCACGACGCGATGAGATTCATTCTCCATGTTAACCATTTAAGAATGATTATAAAGTATATATAAGAAATAATAATGAAATATATGACATTATAAAGCTACTGGATTTATGTATATATATATATGTATGTCATCTACTTACTTCCATTCAAGACAATAGGGAAAGGAAAACAGCGTTCATGCGTACGTACGGACTACCGTCTCCATGAACGGTGTTTTTCATTTCATTTATCTATCTATTATATATATATATATATACTGAATATATATGATATATAAATCATATTTTATATTCTGGAAGTAATTAAATCATGATATAAGTAATAATAATGTCAAGAACAACAAGTCAAAACACCTACGATAAAAGAAACGATTTTACCCAAAACGCTTCTTTAACATGGAATTTACAAAAGAACGGGTAATATAATGTCATAAGTGAACCATATATGATATCATAACAATGAATATGATTCTTTAATAAGTCAATGACATTATTTAAACCATTATACAGGAGCTTCGGACACGTACAAAGCAAATCGGACCTAAGGTAAGGGAAATATCACAATCTCATTTTTATCCGAGATTGTTTATTCGTAAGTATTTACTGGGGTGTATTTTATCATCCACATCCATGTTTCATAAATATGTAATATTATTTCCATCCACCTACAATTGTTTAAATCCATTTTTACCCTTCGGTGAGTTTTTAGTAAAAGAAATGAAAGGAATCTTTTGTCGTTTTTCGTACGAGGTACTTTTTGACTTTTTCGACAAAAGTACGAAGAATGTTTTTTTTACTTATACGCCATGAATGGATTTTTAAAACATTATTTCCAAGAATCTTCCTTTACAAGTTCTCAAGTTTTTTTTAATCAACTTATTTTAGTTTATAATTGTATGACATGTTAAGAAAAGAAAAGTGTTTTTGAAGAAGAAAGGATATTTTCCTCAAGAATGGAGTTCAAGTGTTTTATCAAAATTATTTTCCATCTAAGATAATAAAGGGTTCTGTTTTTATCCCTTTAATTACATTGATTTGATTATGTTATGAGGGAATTATTTTTATGAAGTCATTTACCTTATATGATTTGTTTTATGATGTCATGATGTTTCAAGAATCCCATTTTTATTACATGGGTTATGAGATGATGTATGATTTATGATTATGTGGCACACATAAAAAAGGATTCATTATAAGATGGGTGGGACCTATATATCCCTCCAATGCATTGGGTAATGATTTTATATCTCATGAGATAGACAGGGCTGGAACGGTAGGTTATACCGGTTCAGTGAAACAGGACTGAAACGAGGGTTACTCGATTCAGAAAGGGACTTTGTCCACTAAGATAGTCTTGGCAATTAGTCTTGACTAACAAGAAATGATTCTCTATGATTATTTGTGTATTCCACAAAGTTTCATGTTTTAAGTTATGATTATTGGGATTACTTTTTCACTGCCATGATTTATCCCATGATTATGAAATTATGCTCTCTTTTGTAGGTTATGATTTCCAAAATGTTATGTTCTTATGAATATGATGTGATTGATATTTATTTTGTTTACCCTTACTGAGCATTTGAGCTCACCCTTTTATGTTTTCTTTTCCCCAGGATATAAAGAAAGTTTTTAGGTATAAAAAAAAGAAGATCTTTATGGGAGATGTTGAAGATCTTTCACCACGATTAGAAGATTATATTCCGAGTTTCCAAAGACACTAAACTATTACGGTCCTTGTGTGTGTGTTTTTGTTATGTACTAAGTATTCCGCAAATGTAATGTAATGTCCATGTAAGTCAAGATACGGGTCTCTACAATGATCATGAATCATTATATAAAAGTTAATGATGATCACTTTAGTTTAATTTTGGAGGTTTTTCAATCACAACGAACTCATTTTATTTTATCATTTAGTATTATGTATAAATGTTTGTTATAGAACATAAAAGGGGTTGTATCATAAAAATTAAAATATTTTTTAAACCATTTAATGGTTTTATTAATATACTTTAAGGTTCTTAAACAAAATAAATGTGCATCGCCCACAATGTCGGTAAATTGACACATCACGGGCGATGATTTCATTTTTATAATTAAAGGATGAGAGGAAAGAGTTTAATGATATATCATACATTAACATGATATAATTAAATTATATTTAAGGTACTATATTTATAATTAATTTTGGAAAAATATAGGTGAAGATATAATAAGAAAATAAATGAAATTGAAAGGAAATTAAAAGAAAAAGAGTGAGAATTTACCTCTTGAATTCTTTTCTTGAGATCCTCATCAAGGCACCTAGGCTTGGTATTTTTATGTGACCAAGAGCTCAGGGAAGTGGGGTAGGGGATAGGTAAGTGTATTGGGAATAATTTTGGCAAGTCTAAAATATTGAGAGGTGTGAGGAGAAGCGGTTGTGAGGGGTGGTATTTATAGTAGATGAGAGGGGTGTTTTATCATTATTTAATTCATTAGTTTATTATTGTGCTCAAGACAAGAAATAATGCTGATTCATGAGAATAAATACAGTAACTAAATCATTTTAATTTGAACCAATGGTTATTACATCAATGATGACTCAATGAATAGTGTATTTTACTTATAATGCATATATAGTGTAAATTATTGTATTTCACTATTCACAAAAATTCAAGTATTTTAGAAAAATCTCAAAAATTCATCCTAAACATTTTTCAATGTGTATAATTCAAAAATGAACTCTATTTTATGAAAATAATTTTATAAATATGAGTAATTTAATTTTTAATTAAAATCTTCGTTTACATGGAAAGTAAAGATTTAGAAAGGATAACTAATTTTATAACACTTTAAAAAATTACCTCAGGTCTCATAAAATTATCTTAAAATCATAATAAATCATAATTTTAATTTATGAATACATTTTATTAAAGTAATTTTTCTTTTAAATCATTAAATTAATCATAAAATTATAATGAAAAGTAATAATTTTTAAAATATTTACTTATACTATGATATAATTATTACATGTTTTCACTTACAAGATGACAAAATTTTATTTATACTTTCATAGGTGAGGATACTATTTATTTGGTGGGTTTACTATTTTTAAGGTTCATATAACTATTCCTAAGGTCAAGTTACTATTTCAATAGTATTGGTTCCTTAACTTCTAGAAATACTTATTATTTCATTAATTCCTTATTTATAAAGTTGTTATTATGGTCTATAAGTGATTGTATGTGATTTATACTATATGAAATTACTATAAGAATGGAGAAATCCCATTAATAAAGGTTGAGTTGTTACATTCTTCCCCCCTTTTGAAAAATTTCCATTGAAATTTCATTTTACAAAAACAAGTGAGGGTAGTTCTCCTTCATCACCTCATATGGTTCCCAAGTTTCTTCTTCATACTTGTGGTTCCTCTATAACACATTTAAAAGGTGGGTTGTCTTGTTGCATGGAAAATTATCACTTCGGTCCATAATCTTTACTAACTGCTCTCATAAGAGAGACCATCTTCTAGCTATACCACCTCTGAGTTCAATACGCATGAGGGATATGGTATGTACTTCCTCAGAAGTGATGTGTGGAACACATCATGAACTCACGCCATATTTGGTGGAAGTGAAATATGATAGTCCATGATTCGTATGCAATGAAGGATTTCAAAGGGGTCGGTGTACCTTGGGATTATATTTCCTTTCATTCCAAATTGCATGACTCTCTTCCATGGTGATATTCAAATGAAGACTTTATCTCCAACGTCTAACTCCAAGTCCCTTTGAAGATTTTATGTATAGCTATTTTTATGACTTTGAGAAGCTTTGATATGATACAAAATGGATTGAACATTATCTGTCATCTCTTGCACAATATTAGGTCCAAGTAGCTTTCTTTCACCAGCTTTATCCCAACAGGTTGGAGTTTTACATCTCTTTCCATATAGATCTTCCTATAGAGGCATCTAAATACTCTATTGAAAGATATTGTTGTATGATAACTAACCAATGGGAGATACTGACCGCATATGACTTTGAATTATGAAGATGAAGATCTTATCATATCTTTGATAATCTAAATATTCCTTTCAAATTGGCCATCAGTTTTGGGGTGATAGGTCATGCTGAAATTTAATTCAGTACTCAAATAATGTTGAAGACTCCTATAGAATTTTGATATGAACCTAGGAGCATGATTATATAAAATTGATAGGGGAACCCCATGCAGTCTCCCAACTTCCTTCACATATACATTTAAATTTTTTCAAGTGATAGATCTTCCCAAATAAAGATAAAGTGGGCTATCCTGGTGAGTCTGTCCAGCACAACCCATATCACCTTATTTACTTTGGATGTGTTCAGGAGACTCATGAAAAATTCCATAGTGATATTCTCTGATTTTCACATGGGTATAGAAAATGGTTTCATAATCCCTTTGTACTTTTTTTACTCTTCTTAGAATTTTTGGAATATCAAGCACCTTGAGATATACTGAGCAATCTTATTCTTCATGTTGTCCCACCAGAAGTGTTCTTGGAGATCACATCACATCTTGGTACTCCCAGTATGGATAGAGATAGTTGATTTATGTGAATTTTCCAATAGCTCATTATTTATCCCAGGTGATGAAGGCACACAAAGTCTTATTCCAAACTAAATCAGACCATCATCATCTATATGTAACTCTTACAATTTCCCTTCCATCATTGCATCCACGATCCTTTGTAACTCCAGAACACCCCTTTACGCCTCTTTAATATTCTATTTGATAGATGGTTGGGAAATCATTTGTAAAAGTTAGGATATGTTACCTATCATTATGATTTCAAAATCCATCCTTTACATGTCCAAGAAGACATGGTCTTTCTCAATCTACAACATAGATAAAGTAGTGGGTTCTTTTCAGCTAAGAGCATCAGCTACCTTGTTCACCTTTCCTGGATGATAGTGAATAGAGAAATCATAATCTTTGATTAGATCAAACCATATCCTTTTATGTATGTTGAGATCCTTTTGTGTGAATATATACTTTAATCTCTTTTGATTGGTATATATGTCACACTTTTCACCATAGAGGTAGTTCCATAAGATTTGAAAGGAAACAATCACATATGATAGGTCTAAATCATATGTTCAGTAGTTCTACTCATGAACCTTCAACTACAATGATGCATAGGCTATCACATTATAATTTTTCATGATTACACAACCCAATACTTTGTTTAAAGAATCACTGTATATCACAAAACTTTCACCACTTTTTCAATAATGTGAGTATAGGTGTAGTGATCAGCCTCTTCTTTATCTCCATAAAGATTTACTCACACTCTTCCATCTAGACATAATTTACCCCATTTATTGTTAACATAGTTATCCGGATTGAAAATTGTGAAAAATTTCTCACAAAACATTGACAGTACCATTCTAAGCCAAAAACAACTTCTAATTTCTGTGACACGAGAGGGTTTGTTCCATTCCTCCATTTCATTTTTTGAAGGTTCCATATAAATTCCCTCACTTTTGATCACATGTACTAAGAATGTAACTTGCTGCATCAAAAAGTCACACTTTATTAACATTGAATACAACTTCTCCTTCCTTAATTTTTCTAACACAAGCCTTTGATGTTTTTCATGTTCCTCTTTAATCTTGGAGTAGATGAGAATATCATCGATGAAAACTACCACAAAATTTTCAAGGTAATTTATAAAGAGTCTGTTAATAAAATCAATGAATATTTTAGGGGAATTTTTAAGTCCAAAGGGAATAACCAAATAATCAGAGTGCCCATACCTTTTACGGAAGGCAGTCTTCTAAATATCTTCATTATTTAACTTTAGCTAATGATAACCACAATGAAGATCCACCTTTGAGAAGTAATGAGCTCCTTGTATCTGATAAAACAATTCATCAATACTTGGAAGAGGATAAATTTTCTTTATCGTGATCTTGTTGAGTTCTTGATAATCGATGCATAACTACATTGATCCATTCTTCTTCCGAACAACAAGCACTGGCGCACCCCAAGGTGATACATTAGGGCGTAGAAATCCTCTATCCAAATGATCCCACAACAACTTCTTTAACTCCTCCAGTTTGATAGAAGCTATACAATAGGGACACTTTGAGAGAGGAGTAGCTCCGGGTATAAGTTATATTAATAAATCTACATCACAAACCATGTGAATTCCAGGCAACTCTTCAGGAAATATATCCATGTATTCCCTTATAATGGGTATCCCCCATAGGTAGATACCTTCTTTAAACTAAACCATTTGAGTGAGGTGTTCTTCTTCATAGGGAATAAACAACCATATCATTGAAGTATTTTCAAAATAAGATTCACGATCTTCCTTTCATTTGCATAGGATCATGGGATGGTTAGGAATATGAAAAGATAATTCAATTTCCCAATATTTTATATGTTATCTTTATAGAAAGAGCCAATCAATCCCCATTATAGCTTCAAATTACATCAAGGGAAGTATTATGAGATTCATTGGAATAATCATACCACATACTCCTTTTGGAGAAGAGTCCAACACATGGGTTTCAATGATTACAACACGTACCATTTTTATGGATATCTCTACTTCAAGGTTTCGTGGCTTCAATTCAATAGTTCTAGAAAACATGCAAGATATAAAGTAATTCACAAAAACATAATCAAAAAATTCTTTTTCCATTATTGAGTGAATAGAATGTTTACCTTGCATGACCTCATTTTCTTGCTCCACTTCTGCACTAGTAATGAAATAATACTTCTCTTTCTCCTTTGGATTTGGTTGTTGATGATGCCGATTACCCTCGAGGACTCGAGGTTTAGTACATTGGCTTGCATAGTTCCCTTTCTCTCTATAGTTTTAGCATTGGACCATGGGTGGTGCTCTCATTTCCTCCACCACAAGATCCTACTTACTCATGTATTTTCTAAATTCATGAGCTTGGTGGCCTTATCTCTCACACTTGAAGCATTTCACCTTCCCTTTGAGGCAGTTCCCATGATGTATCTTCCCAAATTTTTGACATGTGGGTGGTTTAGTTTTATTTCCACCTTTTTAATGAGATACTCTAACTTGAAACTATATATTTTGTTTCATATCACCACTGCCATGTGACCATTCTCCAAAATCCATATCCACTTTGAGATCACGTCAAACAAATTATTCATAACTCCTAATGTATCAAATTTATATATCCCTTTGAAGGTGTAGTTTTAAACTACTAAAGTATCTATCAATTTTTCTATCATTGTTGATAACAAAACCAAAAGTGTACCATAAAAGCCTTGTGAAATGTTCTTCATAGTCTAGGAAAGATTCTATTTACTTTTTATTATGCTCTATGAATTCTATCTCGATCTTTGTTTGAAGTGTTTAAGGGAAATACTTGTTAGGAAACATTATGTTAAAGTATTCCAACTCTATATCTTCAATATCTTTCCTTGGCTTGGTGTTGTTAATCAACTCCCTCCATTTGATGGCCTCTCCATCTAGACAAAAAATAGTGAGATTCACCTTCTCCATTCTAGAACAGTGAAGAACAGAAAATATCTTCTCCATCAAGTAGACCCACTATTATGCAACTAGTGGATCAGAAGATCTACTAAACATCAATGGTCATTTCCGCATGAAACACTTGATAGATAGTTTCTCCCTATTAAGTGAAGGTGGAAATTCCACATTATGCAGGTTATTATTCATAACATGAGATAGCTAGGTAAGAATTTCCATGAAATTTTGAGATCCAACTCCCAAAGCATTGAGGATTTAATTTGGTCAATCATTTCATTGTCCATCGCACCAGTTGTTGTCCTGGTTTCTCCTAGTTCGCACCATTTTATATAAATAGAAAAGGTTTGAACAAAAAATAATTCAAAAAGTTATGAATAATTTAAATATAAAGTCAAATTTTATGGGATCTATTTTTTTATAATTTTCTAAAAAAATCTTCTTGGGTGCTTACTTATACATACTCTCATACTATGGGTTTTCACTAAGTTTCTCTAATATTAATTCCAAAATTAACTAAACCATGCTCTAATACTAAATATAGAGACCCTAATTTTTCGTACATTACTATTAAATCATTTTAATGATAAAAAACAAAAAATCATTACATCACCAGGATCCATAGTTTTAATTTCATGGGGAAATTATGACCATACATAACATTTACAAAATAAAACATAAACATTTATTTAATTCCTTATTCTCTATCTTCTTAATGGTCCTTGAATTCTCTTTAGTACAAGTAGTCACCCAAGGATATGAATCAAAAAGTGGTGAACTAAAATAATAGTAAGAGGATAGATAATAACATGAAACAATATAACATGGGGTGAGCATAATCATTATCATCATAACATAGGAATAGAATCATAAACTTGAGAGTAAGAATTAAGAAAAGGATTAGAATGTGGCAATGCATAAAAATGAAACATCATGTCTTTGGGGTTCAATACCACACATAGTTATGAAAAAATATAGAATCATGTTCATTCATGTTTTACTTTATCTCATGATATTCTACACATTACCCAATGTATTGAAGCACTATATAGTTCCGAGCACACTCGTCACATCATAACATTTACATTATCATGAATTCCACATAGATCGTATATCAACATTAGGAATAAAATAAACCATGTAAATTAATGGGTTTAATTTCACAAATTATACATTCATAAACATTGGTTTACCAATTGAAATAGGGAATAACATAATTTATATAGGAATTGTCAACCTTGAGTGAGGAAGAAACAATCTTGAGAAGTAAAAGGTCTGTTTTTTTGAAAGAAGAGTTATTTTGGAAAACATTATTTTTTTCATAAAATCAATTAAAAAACATTTATATCCCAAAAAATTTAAGATAAATATGAATAAATTAAATTTATGGAATATCATACTAAAAATGTGGTGAAATAGGGAAAACCCAAAGAAAGAGAGTTGGGTTCGAGAATTCCCCTTACCTTGTGTCTAAATGATTGCTTCACATTAATATCCTATATAATAAAATTAGATTAATTAATTACAAATATAAAACCTTTTATACATGAATATGATTCATTATGGATTTATGAAGTTCATTTATGGGTTTTTATATAAGTTACAGAGTTTAATTTCACCATTTGGGAGCATTCGTTTTCATGGTTTTCATGATCGATTTACTTGTATACATGAATTGAAGGTTGTGTAAAATGTCGATAAATAACCAGAATTGTTATTATATGTTATTAATGATATTAAATAAGTTTAAATGATATTATAAAGAATTTGGTTATGTGGAATGAGGATGAATCATTAGATAAAAGTTAATGATGATCATTTTATTTTAATTTTGGTGATTTTTCGATCACAACAAACTCGTTTTGTTTTATCATTTAGTATTATGTATAAATGTTAGTTATAGAAAATAAAAAGGGTTTTATCATATAAATTAAAATATGTTTTAAGCAATTTAATGGTTTTATTAAAATCCTTGAAGGTGTTTAAGGAAAGAGAAAGTGCATCGCCCACAATGTCGGTAAATTGAAACATCACAGGTGATGTTTTGGTTTTTATAATTAAACAGTGAGAGAGAGGAGTTTAATGATGGATATTACATTAACATGATATAATTAAATTATATTTAAGTTATTATAGTTATATTTCTATTTGTATGAAGTTATGTGAGGAGATAATAATAAAATAAATGAAATTGAAATGAAATTAAAAGAAAAAGAGTGAGGATTTGGATCTTGAATTCTCCTCTAGAGATCCTCCTCAATGCACTTGGGCTTGGTCTTTTGATGTTAACAAGAGCTCATATATGTTTAGGAGAGGATATGGAATATTGTTACGAATAATTTGGCTAAGACTAAAATCTTGAGAGGTGAGGAGAAGAGGGTGTGAGGGGTGGTATTTATAGTGGAGGAGAGGGGTGTTTTCTCATTATTTAATTCATTAGTTTATTATTTTTTTCAAGAAAATAAATAGTTTTTATTCATGAGAATAAATATAGTAATTATATCATGTGAGTTTGAACCAATGTTTCTTACATTAGTGATGAATCAATGAATTGTGTATTTAACTTATAATGTATATATACCGTAAATTACTGTATTTCACTATTCACTAAAAATTCAAGTATTTCAAAAAAATACCAAAAATTCACACTAACAAATTTTTATGTGTAAAATTAAAAAATGAACTCCATTTTATGAAAATAATTTTAAAAAAAATAATTATTTAATTTATAATTAAAATCATCATTTACTTGGAACATACGTATTTTAAAATTATAACTAATTTTATAACACTTTGAAAAATTTCCTAAGGTCTCATAGAATCATATTAAAATCACAATACATAAAAATATTAATTTATTAATACTTATTATGAAAATAAATTTGGTTTTAAATTATTAAATTAATCATAAAATTATAATTAAATATTTATTACTTATAAAAATACCAATCACATAATTAATAATTTTTAAAATATTTACTTACTTGTAATATGATATAATTATATCATATTTTCACTTATAAGATGAAAAAATATTATTTATACTTTCAAGGGTGAGTCTAATATATATTTTTCTAGTTTACTATTCATAAGGGTAGTATTACTATTCCCAAGGTCAAGTAACTATTTCATTAGTACTGTTTCCTTAACTTCTAGAAATACTTTATATTTCATTAATTATTCATTCATAAATTTTTTATTATGATCCATAAGTGATTATATGCTATTTATACTATATTATATTACTATAATAAGTGAGAAATTATATTTATAAAATTTTGGGTTGTTATATTTCCTTAGTTTAATTCTATCAAGTTCCATGTGTCTTTACATGTTATGTAAGTGGACAATATCATATTGGTTTAACTCTAACCGATGAAATGATCAACAACATACCCAACCATACTCTGATTATATAAGTTCATATCATGACTTACATAAATTTCTAAATTATATCTCATAGAATTTCATATAGACATCGATTTACATAAGGGTGTATGCTTATTATCAATCATTCTTACCTAAGGTTGGTGACATACCTAGAATGAGAAATTTCATAATTTGATACCCAACTTATCTAAGTTCATATCATAACTTAGATAAGTTGGGTATCAAATTATGAAATTTCTCATTCTAGGTATGTCACCAACTTTAGGTAAGAATGATTGATAATAAGCATACACCCTTATGAAAATCGATGTCTATATGAAATTATATGAGATATAATTTAGAAATTTAGTCCAAGTAATAAGACTTTTCCTTTTTACCTTACAAATATTTTTTTTATTTTTAGTCCAACCCTTTATAATGAGTATACTAACGTATTCAAGATAATCTTGAAATATCATCACAACCCATAATAATCTATGACAATCATTGATTAGGGACAACTCAAAGTCATACTTTGAGGAAATATTATCATTTGACTATTCATGTAAAGAAGAATTATAGTACACATGAATAAATGAAAAAATGGATATTTCTTTTATAATTATATAATGATATATATATATATATATTTACAACCATTATAACCAAAATATTATGTTTTTAACATCCAAAGATTCTACATGCCTCTCATGTTGTTGTTGTGGTAATGGTTTTGTTGACTCATTACGTCACTATGTAATTCTTATCACATATATATTTGAACTCCTAATAAAACTATACAATTAATTTTTTTAGTGATTAACATATGTAAATTAATCTAGTTTTAATAATTTAGAGACATAGGAATCACATTCTAGATGTTCAACTCTATTCACATATATTCAAACTTTTTTACATTACAACATCAAGGGTTTCAATTTTAACATCTTTTATCTACTTAGAACTATTTCTATGTTCATTATCACTATCCTTTATGACATATTCCATAAAAAAATTCTTTAAAATAAAATAAATTTCTCAAACTTCTATAAATGAAATTATTTTTTAATGAATAAATGCATTATCAAGTAATGAAGTTATTGAAAACAGAAGCACGACTTTGGTTATTTTGAAAAATTATATCTTTTTTGTTTTAAAATACTATTAATAAACATAAAAATTAATAATAAATCTATTAAAAAGTGATCGTTATAGTAATATATATAAAGGGTTATGATAAAGTCCAATTGACACAGACAGAAAATGATGGCCACAAATAGTAGGATCATACCCTATAAAGCCCATTTATCAGAGATTTCGAGGAAAAAAACATCACTGGTATTTTCTCTTAATCAATCCCAATCTAAGATTCAATAACTAAAGCATGAATGAAACTATTTATGGAATAATTTCAAGATAATCAAGACCATATCCCAAACCACGTATGCTGAACCACCCTAAGAAAATCTAACCATTCCACACCATACCCTTAGAGAATTCAATGATGTAATAAGTGACTCTATATCTAGACCCAAATAGTATTTTTTTATATTTTATTTTAATAAAACAATGATTACATTTATCCCATTTAAATATTGCCTTTAAATTATTAAATAATGAGTTTGATAAAAAATAGATTATGATACGATGAAACATAAATTGTATTTTCTTGTGAAATGTAGAGTTTTAATCAATAAACCCTTTTTATGAATTTATAAAATTTTAAATATAGAATTATTTAACAAAATATTATTATCAGAAAATATTTACTAAATATAAATGTCAATATAATTTTATTTTGTCAAATGTAATTGTTACAAGGGTCATAAAATTGATATCATAAAAAAACTAGTATTTTTAAATAAATGGATATTTTGATTTAAAAGTTTAAATTCTCATATTTAAAAAATTATTTTTATAAAATAAAAATTATTTTTTAAATTAGTAAATCAAATTACCAAATGGTGATTTTTTCATAATTTTTTGATACAATCAAATTTTTGGGTAAAAATTTAATACATTATAATTATACAATATGTATTATGACATCATAATGACACAAAAGTAATGAAATATATAGAATAAAATATATATGATACCAAATAAATATTTTTACCTTTAAAATAATTTTTTTAGTTATTTTATTAATTTTTAAACCCTTATTGAATCCTCCAAAACCTATATTATATTATAAGTTTCTAAAACCAATTCTTTATAAACATGAATCACTTCCACATCACCAAGGGTATTATTTTAATAATATCAGTTCTTAAACATTAAAAATAATTAAAACCACTTCACTATGGTAGAAACCATGGTAAAAAATTATGTTACGGTTTTTGGTTTTTATTACTTTATCATATAGTGTCCAAAACCTAAGTTTGAAAATTAATAAAGAATTATCCTCTATTTTTTTATATAAACCCACACAAATTCACATTACATTTCACTCAAAACCCCTGGGTAATGAAATTAATCTTCCCTTTCTTCTCTATATACCTCTTAAGGTTCCCATAAGCTCTTAGTAATCTCCTCCCAATCTTTTAGAAGCACCCTCTCAAGGTAAGGGATCCTCTCATTCTCCTCTTTATTCAAATTCCTTCTTTATATCATACCTAATTTATTTTAAAAATTTCAATTTGGTATATTTTTTTATACATACCTACAACTATACTTATGTTTCCTATGTAATTAGAGACCCCTTTCACTCATATTCACCACTTCTATAAAACTTTAAGTACACCCGTTATCCTACCAAAATTATCTTGTTATTTTCTATGCCAAACATTTGCGTAGTGAATACCCATATTTATTTACCCTCAAGGATATTCAAATTTTTGTGATTATCATTCATTATTAGGTTTTAAATGTATGTAACCCACAATCCATAATTTTCGGGATAAAATTGATGAAATATATCCTTATGTTGTATGATCTATGTGGCACACTTATACATGTACATGATATGAAAGTGATGGATGGACCCGGGATTATATTTTTCCTCCAATGCATTGGGTAATGTTTTTATATCATGATATTACATTTTGGGTACATTTTATGTTATAATTAGCACATTATGTAATATTTATTAGCAGTTATCATTGAATTATTTTTTTGATTTCATGTTTTATGTTGTTTCCACAGTCCTATTTTTCCTTTATGTTATCATATGAAATCATACCTCGTTGTTAAGATTATGATTCTAATGAAGGTAATAAGGTGGAAAACAGAAGCCAGTGGGTTGATAATTTCAAAATTTTCTTCACTATAATGATGTAACTTCATCATCTCCAATGATTCGATCCCCAGTAGCAGTCTGGGGATCTCATGTGTATTAAATAAGCACAAAATTAAAATTAAATTAAAAAAACATGTTCCTTATTTGATTTGGTGTGTTCTAATACAGCTTATCGTTAGTGATATTTTCATGAAGGATCCAAAATCAAACCCATATATATCTTCCACACATGCTTAAATAAACTACATGAATTTTGATCATCGAATTACAAGTTCTAGAACAGAGCTACGATGATTCCATCGATGTTGCAACGATTACCTCAAATCCATTCCTACGATCCATGAAGATATCCTTAGATTTATTTCTTGGATGGGGTCTTTCTTTCTCAATGATGCGGGATGAGGATAGATAAGATCACAATCACTTGGAATTAGTTTCTTACTTTTTTCACAAAAGAAAAGGATATCCTCATATACTTATATAGTGGATGTGTAAAATAATTGATTAGGGTTCTCAAACCCTTGATATCTTTCATCCACTAAACAAGTAATAAATAATTAATCATGAAAAGATAACTACATTATTAATATTATCTATATTTTATCACATACTTAGAATATATATTAAATAATTTATGTTATAAAACCGAATCATTAAATTAACTCGTAATTCTCGCGAATATTAAATTAATCTTGAATATTAAAAAAAATATTCATTCATATAATATTATTATATGAATTTACTTAAAAACTTGTAAATAATTTTATTAAATATGTCCTAAAAAATCATCATATACTGAAATAATAATGAATTTATTTATTTTTCGGTGATTCAAGTAACTTGGAAAACACTCTGAACTTGTGGTGGGGACCATTAGTTCCTATATAACTATTCAACAAAAAAGAAAAGAATGTTGAATTCAATATTATGTGTGACCATCTAGGGCCTTATCTAAATAGTAATGAATAATATTTACATACCAAGAGTAGAATCTAGAAACCCATAATTTCGCCTAAATAGATAAGAACTAGTAATATAAGTGAAAACAAACCTAGGATCACACATGGTGCAATATAATCTATTTTTCATATGATATTTCATAAATTATGATGCACACTTTTTTTATCATCCTTTACTTGATTTAGTATTTGTTGATATAACTGAAAAAACATACCTTAAACTACCATGGCCATGGATTTAATGAAGGTACTACCATCTTAATCAAAAAGGATAAATATATCACTTCCTTGATTTGGAAGAAAAAAATTAGATCCTAATCATTCCACCAATGTCATACCACCAATGATGCACCCAACACAAACTAATTCTACATGAATTCATTTCCATGGTTTTCTCTTTTCATCAAAGTATGCAATCAAATGGAACACATTGATAATGATCTCAATTTCGGAGACCAATACACATGTCTGTAGATAGGAATAACCAATGACACCCAAAACATGTGGTGTTCCTATTGGAAGGTTTTCCTAATGATATCACTAATAGATATCACCAAGTGTGAACTTTATAAGAAGAAGTCTCAATGCTTATAATCCCCCATCACCTGATAGTTTGAAATCAATTGTGTCTATTCAGTATGATGTATCTAGACCATTAGAAATATATTTAACATTATTGTCATAGTATATCATGGTTATCATTATAGCCGGGGATATACTATAAACATTTTGATATGATAGTTAATCTATGGAAATTACCATTTAAAAAATGTTCATAGAAATTTCTACACTATAATGTTAAGGGTATATTATGCATAACTCACTGTACACATGGTATGGTAATCTTAAGTACTGATAAATCTAGGTCTAGGGGACCCACTTGTACAACACTCCCACTTTAACTAGAGCCAACTTGATAACTAACCTTGTTATCACTCACATGATTAGATCATGTTTCTGCTAAGTTATTTATTTAGTCATAGGCCTTCCATGTTTCTGCAGTGAGGCAATTATACTAACAATGACTTCAACTCCCTGGGTAAAACTTCCCAAGAGACGATATCCCTAAGTATCTCACTTTTCTCCACTATAAAAACATTATATATTGAATATTACTAGTAGTGGAATGATTATAATTTAGATTATAATAAAAATTTACTCACTAAGTACTATTAAAATAACTAGAATAAATCCTTCAATATTTTATATTTCATCTTTATCTATTCCTAAATCTTTAGCATACTCGGTATGTGTAGTTATGGAGACCACTATCTTGTATGACCTTTACCCGCTCATTATTTTAGAATGACTACAATATTAGATAAATTTTATCCAAGTAAGACTCGTTTTTTCCATAAAAACAAGTATCCATTACTCCCAAAATACCAGGTATATATCATTTGTACTTTCTCTTGTACAATTATAAATATCTGACTACATTTCATGCAGCTCTCCTAGATATAAATGATATTTTCCTACCATAAAGTATATGTTGGAAATATCATTTCTTGTACATAACATAACATATGTTGTTGATACATTAAAGAAGCATATATAATTCCACTTACCACATTAATCTCTTCCTATGAGACAAACATGTCTTCTTAGAGAAATTTATGTCATGTGACACTGGAAATAATTCTATCTCAAATTGTATCAACTTTTATTTTTAATACATTGAAACTATATATAAAATTGAATAGGTCCAAGGTACTGAAAAATCCACTTCACTAGATCTTGTTCCCTATAAATTAGTTTGCTACTTTAAGTCAATCACTATAGAATTACTTTCATTTTTGGTATTAACATACTTTAAGACT
Organism: Viscum album; assembly: GCA_963277665.1. Taxonomy (NCBI): domain Eukaryota; kingdom Viridiplantae; phylum Streptophyta; class Magnoliopsida; order Santalales; family Viscaceae; genus Viscum; species Viscum album. The sequence continues at coordinate 1,752,246,465 of OY728141.1, forward strand.
AATAGTTGTTTTTTATATGTTATCAAATATATTTTACTTGTAAAAAATGGCTTTCCCACTAACCTATGGTAGACACATAGAAAATATTCATTCCAAATGAATGTTCTACGATCATGTTACTTAAATCCTAAACTGGATTTTAGTAAATTTCACCCCTTATTAGTATTCCATGATGTCACCAAACCTTTTTGGCAGCGTTGCATAGACAACTTCCACAAATGTTGGTTTTGAAATCCAATTCTCAATAAAATGATCATAGATAATAACTATGAAAAGTAAAATTAAAATGGGTTTAGACATAAAAACTTGGTATAACTAATCGATTCTTACTGGTATCATGCCTGTACAACCCATGTATAGTGTTACTCGAATTCCCACCATAGTATTTAAAATAATAAGCCCTGATACATTGATACATGGAATCCATTGTTGAATTTTAGTTGATCTTGTCAATATTACCTAATTTTCATATACCACATACTTTTAGGAATTATTATTCTCAATGAATAATGTATCACCAAACATGATTAATATAAAACCATCACCATGGTTTTATCCTTCCTATGCATTATGTGTTTTTGGTACATTCTCTTTCCACATGTTCTTGTGTAACTTAATCCTATAACAACTACATGTGAATATCTAGCATTTACTAAAACCAATTAAATATTTCTCCCACTATCTAATATAGATATGTTCACCCTCTTATATAAATATAGTTTATAACTTGACTATAACTTTCTTTCTTGTGGATTTCTATAATTTCCTAAGAATATTTAGGATAAGTACTTTATATGTACATTGTGTTTTTTATTGATGCAATTCTGTTTATATCCTCAAAAAACACTTTGCATCTTAACACATGTTCTTATGAAAAGGGATTTATATCATACTAAAACTTATATGATATCCGTTTTTCATAATAGTTCACATATGGTTATGGGATAACACTATTTTTTGAGATGCATGTCGTGAAAAATAGAAGTATCAACAATGATTTAATTTTAACATTGATACTCCATTTCTATATACATCATGACTTTGATGTGTATACGAGAATTTTCATTTAGAAATTTATCTACACTATATTTTATTGATCAATGTTGACATGTAAGACTCATCATTGATCCTCATTATTTACAACAATATCATTATGTGGATAAGGTAACGTACATTTAAGAATTACCCCACACTAAATTATATTGATCGACGAGTGCTCTGTCAAGATATTCTATGACGTACCATCCCAAAGTAACTTATATATACTGACCATGAATTTATCAACATTAAAATTCATCAAATACTTAAATGAATATTATTAAGTATACTTATGAATAGATTACTCTTAGAATAGTTCATGCTCTCTAGAAAAACTAATTCTGAAAGCTTTGTGGCGTATATTTTTTTCTAAAGGTTTCTTTGTACAAAAATAAGTACATAAGTTTGTTGATAATACCTAGGGTATTTAAATTATAAGAGTTTAAAACCATAGCGAGTATTTTCTTGAAAACTAATTTTATTTTTCTTGAAAAATATATTATATTTCCCCAACTGGGAATATGAGTCTTACATTTTTTATATTCATCTGGTATTGCCTATGATTCAAGAAATACTGAACTTTTGGTTAATTATTAAACACCAAAATCAACATTCATTCTGGAACTTGGAATAATGTCTCCTTGTGTCCAAAGGACACAATAGATATTTTTTTTAGAAATACTTAACAATAGTTCATCTATAATCAATAAATCTGGCAATTAGAAGTTGTGTGCACCTCATTGATGACTTTGAAACCTACCTTTTTAGATGCTTGGAGAACACACCTTACTTATTGTAATATTTCTATTCTTACTTGGTTACTATATTTTAATACACATATGTGAAATAAATATTGTATTTAATACCCAATAACTATAAAAGAAACATTACTTTAAAATTATGAATATACCTAAATAAGAAGCAGTTAATTTATACATTAATTCAGCCCATTGCATTTAAACTTCCATATATTTATTTCATGACATGAGTAGAAAATAACCCCCTATTTAACAACCATCCTATTTTATTTGAATGAAATTGTGATTTTTTTTGTCTTCACTCTTTCTATTGGCCTTTTTTACCTTTTCTTTCAACTTTTTCACCATAATAATTAGGGGTTATACATTCTTTAAGTTCTTATTCACTTGGTGAACCTTACATAGAAGGTAATGAAACATTTTTATCTATATTGTTTATTTTTTAATATTACAAAGAAATGGTGAAAGTGGGTGAATGTGATATAAGATAGAGAATTATCCAAAATATAGATTCTTATCTTTAAAATTACCTGTATTAGATGTAATCATCACCTCATTCATATATTTATTCACTTTCTCCTCACAAACTTCTTAAAGATAAGACAACATGTGTAATCATCCATGTCAAGATGTAGTATCAAAAAATCAAATCGGATGATATCATTTTAACAAAACTATCATATGTATCATACATGAGTCTCATGTAAGCATTTAAACACCCCAGCTCCTAGAGGTGGCTTAACAGGTAATGGGGACTCCAACACCTTGAATTTTCTATGTTGTAGTACTTTGCACAAGAACCTATAATACTTGTTGGAAATTCATGATGTATAAGACATTTAATTTTTCCAAAATTAATTGCATTATGTATTATGGTATTACATTCCATTTTATACAAAAAAAATAAAATCTATCATATTATTAATTTTTTCTCAATTACTGATTATATATTAATGATTAATTAAATTATCAAATGCCTCCCACTATTTTATCAAACTACAGAAACCATTTGTAATATTACTAGAATAATATGTCACCTAAGTATTCTAGTGAAAATTAGCCTTGATCCTTTCCTAATAGTCTATAATATTTATCTATGCCACTACTTGAAGAGTTCAAGGTAGGAGTTTGACTGGACAACCACATTAACTCACGACTCCTTGATCTGTTGAGTGAAGTTCTAGATTCTAAAATCAAAAATATGATTTACTAAATTCTTACCTCTAAAGTTATAGAAAGATATATTTTTCTAATTATTTTCTACCAAATTTAGTTAATTCAACCCTTCAATATCATTAGAAATCCCGGGTAATAGTAGGTAACCTCAATTTTAGATGATTATTGTACCGTGATTCACTGCTTTATTTTACCCTTACACCACTATTTTAAACTGGTTTTGTATTCAAAATTAAAAATTTAATAACAAATTTAACTTACCATTTGATTAAATTATTTAATATTTATCACTATTAAAAAGATATATTCTACTTGTTTTGGTGATTTTGTTATAGGAGGAGGTGATTTGGAGGGTCGAAGATGATCCAGAAGGAAAATTGGCCAAAATATATTAAATACCAAGGAGACCTATCCAATATTATTCACATTATGAGAAATATGTGATTTCAAAGGGGATAATTTTTTTATTCTGATCCAAAATTCTATGGTATACAACTCATTGAAAGAAAACCAATCCCAATTCGTCCATCTAGTGGCCCATTCAAATTGATCTATCCATGGAACTAAATTTTCACAAATTCAAAAGTTAGGTATGGTATTTTGACAATATCTTCCATTCTAGATGTCTAATGGACACCAAATATGATATGGGGATATTAAAGATGCTTAAAAAAAAATATTTTTTTCCCGTCAAGATAATTTCATTTACCAACCCACTATAAAAGGGAACCATGGGCACCTCATTTTCATGTTCAGCTTGGAGGAAAGGTGATAACATTTTGGAGTCCTCTCTTAATCATAGATATTCTGGAGGCCCCAATCCCTAAAGGGGGATCACAGATGAAGAAGTTGACTCACTCGAGCTTCCTCCTCTTGATGTTAGGTTAAACAGTGGGAATTCATTGTGAGATAGATAAACATATTGTAAAGGGAATTCTATTACTTTTAATGCTACTGGTTTGATGTATTTTGGGTTTGAAAACATTTCATTTAGAAGTATCTTACTTATATTCTTGTTTGAATGTTTTTCTGATTAAACTGAATGGAACACTCTTTACTTTTAACTGATCGGTGTGAAGTTTAGAGTGAGAAACTGTTGTTGTTCTAATTAGATAACACACATATTATTTTCTTCTCACCTATTTTAGAATTCAATTTTCTTTGGAAGTTATTATACAATTCCTAATATCTTGACCTTGGATATACAATTGTTTTGTCAAGGTTTGGTTCAACATGAAATGTTGTAAAAGCATGGAATGTAATCAGTATTCTGAATAATTTAAACCAAATACTTAATTCAAAAATTAATTAATCTCAAATAATGATGAACTTTAGATGTGTGCAGTGAACTCAAAATGAACCCTTTTGTCATATTTTTTTTAAAATCCACTTGTTTTTAAAATATTAAACTCTTTTAGTTAAGTTGTTTTATTTTTAATTTTTTTTTCAAAACCAACCCCTCTTTTAGTCTGTTTTATAAAAAATACACACTTTAAACCCTCGACACTCCCTGAGAGATGACTTACGGTCTAACCTAGAATATAATTAAACTTTTAATAACATAATCAATTTAACTTAACATGAAAACACAGTCAGATGATAATCCCCATACACTCAGTTTTGTTCAAATTCAAATAATAGGTGTTTATGAATTAATATTTTTATGGGGGATTTATATTTTTCAAAAAAATGTAATCCATTTTTATTAATATTTTCTTATTATTTGTCATACTCTCATCTAAACAATAATAGAAAAAAATTCATCACTTCTTTAATAATTTTATCTGTCAATTATTTTTTTGTGATCTCATGGTAAATAATCGCATGGATAAAATAATAAATAGTGAATAAAAGAAATAATTACCCAAATGGTCTTGAGAATACAATATTAGTTGATCCATGTAAACTTAATTGATCAACCATAAACTAGGGTAGTCATATATGACTCATGTCCAGACTAATAATGTAGCTCATCCCTAGTCCAGTGTGCCCATGTATTATCTAAGGTAACACCTTATTCTTCACGTGATCCACATCTTGTGTAGATGTCACCTCAACTTGGAGGTTTTGTTTTTGTGTTACAGTGTCATCACCAAACGTACAAGAATGCTCGTACAAAGGTTAAGGGGTCTTGAAAGCAAAAATATAACTGATAAATTGGATGCACATTCCCTTATACATATTGAATTAAAAATTGATGATACAAAGGTTGTCTTAAATTAACTATTTATTACAAACATCACACGTTGTAATAAATAATTAAATGAAATTAACTAGACATACATGGGTTCGGTTAATTGCTCAAAACCAGTCAGTATAAAAAGTAAATTCACAAGAATACTAAATTAAAAAAAATTTAAAGTTGAAAATTATTAAATATTAATTTAATGAATTATAAAACTTAAATAATTTACTTTCTTCGATTCAAAAATTAATTTAATTTTAAACTCAAAAAATTAAAATAATAAATTAATTTAATTTAATACAAAAATTAAATTAATTATTTTAAATAATAAAATAATTTTTATTTTAAACCAATAAATCTATATTTCATTAAATTAATTTAATAATAAAATTAAATCAATTATCAAAATTAATTTATAGTTGAATTTAAATTATCTCAGGCCCAAAATTTCCACTAAAGCCCAATTTGAGTCATCCAAACCTATACAGGCCTAGTCTGGGTAGGGAAATTCCCACCCAAGGCCTTTGATGATCAGTCAGACCCAGTGCATTGAAGTTTTAGGTCAATCGGACCCATTTAGATCAAATCTAGATACTTTTTTAAGAAAATTAAAGGTTACCTCACACTAGTAAAGTTCCAATCACATTGGTAGTATGGGAATGCGACTACAGTGAGGGGATAGTGGGCTTGAGGCTGGTCCAGGTGGGGAGGAAAGATAGAATAGGATACCCATAGGGGTTTTGACCATGACTGAGGTGGTGAGAGTGAACTTTGGTGGTGATAGATCTCCAATGTGACCTCGACAAGGAAGACTGGTAGCAGCCAGGTGACCAAGATCTGGCAATAAAGGCCACAACTGGACAAGAGACTTCTAGAGGAGGCTGTAGTCAGTATTAGCTGTGTTGGATGGCTTGGTGAGATAAAATAGACTAAGGGTGACTATAAGAGTTGTTTTTAGTGATATAGAGGTTGTGGTGCTCAGTTGTCTCAACCAGTGGACTACGACAAGGTTGTCGTGATGATCTTAACCTCAGTAGTGGGACCATGGGTTTCAGTGGTCTAAGCAAAGGGAGATGGTCCATAGGTCTCAATGGGGTGATGAAACATGAAATTGAAGAGGAGGCACATGTGGTTCAGGAGGAGGATACCCACCATGGGCTTGATGAAAAGCTTCCTATATAAGCTTTTCTTCCTCATTCCTTTTTGTAGTTTCCCTTAATGATTTCATGGGATGCAATGATATTTGGATACTTTCTATCGCTTAAAAACCTATCCCTTCCTTTTTTTCTTTATCAAAAGCTTAAAAATAGGCTTTACAATATTTATTTTATTATAATTTTTTATTATTCCATTGGAAGAAACCACACAGAAATGTAAAAAGGATACTAAATAACCTTTAATAAATAAAAAATATATTTTTATTTGTTTTATTTACAAAGACTCTATAGGAAGAATTTTTTTTGTTCAAGATTCAAAGGGTAGAAATCACTCACTAAAGAAACATGTTTCAGCTAGTGCGGTACTAGTCATAAAATTCCATCTAGAACATGGTCATAAATTAAACGTTCACTGGTACTTACCTCAATATTATAACATGAATAGGTATATGAAAATATTATTATTTAATTTAATATCGCAACATCTACTTTTTGATCCTAGGGAAAAATTTAATATGGCCATAATTTGGTCATTTAAAAATATATTGATGTGTAGTACGTTCCTTTGAGACCGATTTAAATCTCTATACTTAATTTAATGAAAATTAATTTTGTTTCTTGGCTCAAAAAATTCACACAATTTATCTAATACCAATTGAATGTACTAGGGAAAGAAAAATAAGTTAATGGGCCAAGTATTTTAAAAATTTCCTCACCAGAATGTCCCATAATTTTCATCTTTAATGATCGAAGACACAATAGAGGTATGAGGATCTTAGGTCAATTAAATAAGCAAAAAATTAAAATAAATTAAACAAAACATGTAACTTGTTTGATTCAAGGTGTTAAAATAGAGCTTGAAATTGGTGATTGATTCTTGATGGATCTGAAACTGAAACCCTCTAGACAATCAACACACACTTCAAGAAACTACATGAACATCAATCATCAAATGCTGAGTGTTAGCACAGAGTTCCAAAAATTCCATCGATGTTGTGATGATCACCTAAACTCTGTTCCTATGATCTATGAAGATGTACTTGGATCAATTTCTTGGAAATTTTATTTCTCTCTTGAGGATGTGGGAGGAGGAGAGATTATCTCTCAATCCATTGGAATGAGTTTCTTACTTTTTGTACACCAGAAAATGAGCTCCTCATCTACTGATACAGTGGATGTGTAAAACATCCGATTAGGGTTACCAGCCCCATATATCTGTCATCCACTGAATAAGTAGTAAATAATTAGCCTTGATGAACTAACAAAATAATTAATATTATATAAATTTATCACTTATATGTAATATATATTAAATATATTCTGTGACAAACCTAAATCATTAACTCAACTTATAATTCCCGCTAATATGAAATAACCTTGAATATTAAAATAATATGCATTCATATAATATTATTCCATGTATTTACTTAAACAATTGAAAATAATTTTATCACATAAACTCAACCAAATTATTCTATAATCAAATAATAATGTATTTATTTAATTTTCAGTGATTGAAAGAAATTGGAAAACTCTCAGACCTTGCGGTGGGCCCCACTATTTCCTATATACCTATTTAATAGAATATGGTGGAATATTGAATGTGATATTGTGTTTGACCCTCTAGGACCTTATCTCAGTAGTAGGGAATAATATTCACAACCAAGAGTGGAATCTAGAAACCCATCATGACCTTTAAAGAGATAAAGAGTAGTCCTAGCAATGACAACCAACCTATGAGCACACACTGTGTAATATAATATCTTTATCGTACAATATCTCATAAATAAATATGCACAATCGTGTCATATTCCTTTCTTTATTATTTATTGATATAACTAGAATAACTTACCTTAGACCACCATGTCTATGGATTTAATGAAGGTACTATCATCCTGATCAACTAGGCCAGAGATATCACTTCCTAAACTTGTAAGAAACAAATTCGATGATGGTTAATCAAACAATGTCATACCACCAATGACATACCCAACAAAAACTACCTCACCATGAATTTGTTACCATGGTTTTCTCCTTTCATAAAAGTTTGTGATCAAATGGCACACATTGATAATGATCTAATGTCAAGAGATTAATAAACGTGTCCACATATAAGAACAACCAATGAATCCCAAAATATGTGGTGTTTCTATTAGAGGTTATTTCCTCATGATCTCAGTACTAGAAATAAAAAATTGTAAACTTTATGAGAAGAAGTATCGATGCTTATGATCCTCCAACACCTGACAGTCTTACATCAACTGTGTCCAATCAGTATGATATATCTAGATCATATAACATAAATTTAATATTATTTTCATAATATCTCTAGGTTCTCATTATAGCTTAGGATCTTCTATAACCATTTTGATAAAGAAATTAATCTATCAAAATTACCATTTAAAAAATTGGCCCCAAAATGTCTACACTATAATGGTAAGTGTACATCAGGAATAACTCACTGTACACATGGTATTATAATCAAATGAAATGATAAAGTTGGGTCTAGGGAACCCACTTTTACAACAAATCACCCCTTTTATGTTACCTTGATATTCCTCTTAGATCACATGTACTACTTTACCTTATGTTATTATTTTTTATTCCCTTAATCAGATTTATAGTGCACCCCTTTCTTATGCACACCCCTAGGTTATCCTGTGCATTTTTTGAAGAACGATGGAATTTTAGGAGAATGTTAAGTATGTTTTAAATAATGTAATTGTATTATTATTGAAAGTTGTTATGCTTTGTGCCTAATTTCCCAAATACACTAGAATTCACTATATTTTTGGATTTTTATGTGTAACATTATGTAATAAATCATGAATTAAAGTGTATTAAAATGTGGGTTGTTATAGTTGGTATTAGAAGAAATCCTAGTTATTTTTTTGATCAAGATTATAAACCTCTAGTAATATCCATAGGGATAAGACTAAACATAGAAAGAAATCCATAAATTTTGGTAAAGTATATATTAAGTGTCTTCCAATCAAATACATACCTATATGGATACTATAAGTTAATATGGATCTAGGAAAATGTACATATGGGTTATAACCTTAGAAAGGGTGCATCAAGATGGGCTCAATCATTACATAGTTCACAAAAATAGGCATACTTTCACAAATTGTTTTTCACTCCCAGGGGTTATTCTATGGTAAATTCACAACATCCTTACGAAACATTATTAAGGGAACAAAATTTTCCCATAAGATTTTATGTTATGAAATAGATCATGGATAACATTGATTGAAACTTATAAATTCATAGGTTAAAGAATAAATGTCATTTATGAGTTATTCCTTTAATGTTCATGGTTTCATATTTTTTTTAATAGTTTAAAAATACTCATCCTTAATGTTCCCTTTATATTTATTCAATGGATTGGAATAATAGGAATCGAGTCAACAACTAGTGTAAAGAATAATGTAATGACTATCAAATGATGTTTCCAACCAGATGGGAGTAGGAATCATGAACTTTGTGAATATAATTTCTCAATTTACTAACATTTTGAACCAAAACTTGAATTAGTAAGAATTCCATATTCCCCTAAAGAAAGAGAATATTGAAATCAATACCTTTATCCAGTAAAGGCCTCTAACTTTTAGTGGATCTTTTTATCCCTTAATCATAGAGTAATGGATCAACTCTTTTGAAAATATATTTGTATCCTTTAAGGATTTGAGAAAGAGAATTTAATGATTGATTTTTATCATTTAGAGAGAGAAGAAGACAAATGGTGGAAATTGGTTTAAAATAAAAATATAGATAAAGAAATAATGGTGATTGAGTGGAAGGAATTGAAATTCTTTTCAATAAATATTTTCCACACACTCTTCAACTAAAAATGGAGAAGTACTTCCTTAGCCTCCAGAAAAAGGATGAATAATCCATTGGGGTATATAAGGAAAAAATAAAAATACTTTCATGATATACCTTTGACTTTTTTATTTCCACCAAAAGTAAAGTTAACCACTTATTTGGAAAGATAAAACCAAATTTATAAAAATACATAGCCATTTGGGTGTTTGAAAGCTTTAATGAAATTTTCTTATGTGACCTAAAATTCAAATAAGTTATCTCAAGGGTTTTTTGGGACTGAATACACAAAGTGGAGAATATATTTTAATTCTCATGGTTATATGGGAAAAACTCATGAGGGTAATAAATTCCATTATACCACTTGTCAAATGTGTGGTAAGAAGCATCTTGTAAATTTCATGAATTGGATGAGGAAATTATTTTTGTGTGGAAAGTAAGGGAACTTACATTGAAATTTTATAGGAGAGAAAACCATCAATGTGATGGAATAAAATAATGATCTCGTAAACCCTCAAACTATTTTCCAATTCTTGAACTATAAAGAATAAGGAAACTATGATAATTAATGCCCTAAGCCAAGGTTTATTGATGAAAATTGATGAAAACAACCTTCAGAGCATAAATATCAAGGGAGATCTTATTCAATCATAATTTCTAAGGTGGATCATGAAAATTAAGTGGTGATAGGAACACTAGTTATTCATTCAATAATAGATAATACACATTTTGATTCTAGTTGTATTAGTTATTTCATATCACACAAGTTTAGTAGAATAATTCAAACACCACCTCAAAACATAGAAGTTGAGTTACCGTAAAGATGAAGAATGGGTCAATTATTGAATCCCAATCATATAACTCACCCCCTTTACATATTTTTGGATGACTTTCCCAAAAAACCTTGTGATACTCCAAAATAATTTCCTAGTATTCCGCCTAACTATGATGTTGAGTTCTCAATTGAGCTCATACCCAAATCTTTTCCAATATCCAAGAATCTATACAGAATAGATATTGTTGAATGTGATGAGATGAATAAATAATTATAGAAGAATCTATATAAAGGGTTTATATTCCTAATTGCTTCACCATGGGGTGCACCAGTCCTCTTCATCAAGAATAAGGATGCATCAATGCACATCTACATTGATTATTGTGAGTTAAACAAGATCAAAATAAAGAAAAAATATTATCTACCATGTATTGATTACTTATTCAATAACTATATAAATCTTAGTACTTGTCTATGGAAGATCTTTGATCAAGATATTTTTAAGTAAATGTGAAGAAGAAGGATATTCATAAGTTTTCTTTTTTTGTATAAGGTATGGGAACTAAGAGTTCATAATGAATCCATTTAGACTCAATAATGATATAATAATATTCACAGACTTGATGAATATAATCTTTTGTCTTTACCTAGACCAATTTGTGGTATACTTTTTAGATTATATTATTATCTACTCCAAAATAATGGAGGAACAAGAGGAGAATTTAAATACTACACTTAAGACCTTACATAAGGAAAATTTATATGAAAATTACACTAAATATGAGTGTTTATAGAAAAAGTAACTTTCTTGGAGAATGTTATCACCCATAAGGGGATATTTGGGGATCCGTAAAAAATAGAGGTAATCGTAGGATTGACCAGGCCAACATCTGTGACAAAAAAATTTAATTTCTTGGGATTAGCTGGGTACTATCATCAATTATTGATAAACTTATAAATATTTTAAATCCCTCTAACCAATATTTATCAGAATGGATTCACATTTGTATAGAATGATTAATGCGGGGAAAGATTTAAAGAGCTAAATATAATGATAATCACTTCATGTATGCTCACATTACCCACCAAAGGGGTAATATTTGTGATCTATAATGATGAATCCAAAAAGGGATTGGATTTTTTACTCATGCAAGATGATAAAGTGATTTCATATTCCTCCTTCAAATTAAATATCCATGAATAAAACAACTTAACTCATGATCCAGAATCGGAAGCAATGATATTTGTATCAAATATATAGTGAAATTACCTCTATATAGAAATGTATGACATATATACAGATTATAAAAGATTCAAGTATATATTAACACAAGTGAATATTAATATTTTCCACTAATAGTTGTTAGATCAGATCAAGAATTATGATTGTTCAATCAATTACCATCCTTAGAATGAAAACAAAGTGATTGATTTTCAAAGTAGAAAATATCCCACAACTCTATCTATAATGAGGATTTCAAGGGATCCAATCTTATGGGAAATGAAAAGGATGGAAATGGGAATAATAAGATAATATTTATAATACCTTTATTAAATAATTTCCTAACTATAAATTCTTGATTGTTTCAAGGAGGCTGATAAGGATGATGAGTTGCTACAAAATAAGGTAGTGGATATTAAAGATTTCAATTTTTCAGAAGATGGAGTTATAAGGTTTGGAACCTGAATATGTGTCTCATTAAAACCAGAACCTAATATGGAACTTATAGATTATGTGAATAAATAATCTTTATCTATTCATCCAAGAATCAATATGATATATAAATATTTAAAGTAAAACTTCAGGTGGGATAACATAAAGAGGGATGTTATGGAGTTTTTATCTTGATTCTTGGTATGAGAATAAGTGATATTAGAATGACATAATTATAAGGGTATGATGAAAATATTGTCGATAACACTATGGAAATGGAAAAACATAAACATGTTTTTTATCATAGGACTCCCCAAGAAACCTAAAAGAAATAACATCATCTGGGTGGTAGTCATTCTCCTTAAAAATTTGGAACATTTAATTACTATAAAGGAAGATTTATATCTTTACCAACTCACTAATATATACATAATGGAATTGGTAAGACTGTATGGATTTGTACTCTCTATTGTATCTGATCCAGATATGAGGTTTACCTTGATCTTATGAAGAAACCTTCAACAATAATTTGGTATAGAAATGAGATTCAACACTATATATCACCCTTAGATGGATTGTTTGTCTAAAATAACCATTCAAACACTATCAGATGTGCTGATATCATGTTCAATATATTTCCAACGATATTGGGACTAGTACCTTCCCCCAGTGGAGTTCCCGTATAACTGCAGTTTCCATTATATTATTCAAATGGAACCTTATGAGGCTCTATATGGGAATATGTTTCAATATATAAAATTCTATAATTAAGGTAGAGAGAGCAAGCTAATGGAACATAATCTATCCAAGATTTTACAGAGAAGGTTCAAACCATTCAACTTCACATGAAATCTACACAAAGGAAACAAAAAATCTATACATAAAGTCATTAATGAGACCTGTATTTCGAGGTTAGAGATATAATATTCCTTTGTATATATCCATGGAAAAATTTTATCAAGTTTGGGAATAATGGAAATCCTATTAATAGATACATAGGTCCCTTTAAGATCATTGATCACATCAGATCGATGGCCTATCAACTAGAAATCCCACCTAACCTATGTCAAGCACATGATGTGTTCCATATATCCCTCTTAAAGAAGGACATAATAGACCCATCACATGTACTTAATCCATAGGTGGTACAATTTTAGAATGATATTTTATAAGAGGATTATCCGGTGAAGATCTTAGATTGTTGAGAGAATGTTCTATAAAATTAGAAAACTCACATGGTAAAAGTTTTCTGGTAGAACCAAAATTTTGAAAAATCAACATGAGAACCAGAAGAAATGATGAAAAATAGGTACCCTCATCTATTTTAGAGCATCAAATGGATTTTTTTGGGAATTTTTTTTGAAGGGGGGAATAATGTAACGACCTAAACTTTTATAAAATAAAATCCACATTTTTTAATGATTAATTGAATTATAATGTAATGAAGTTATAGAAAACACATGAATTAATTTGGTTATTTTGGAATGTTATATCCTAACATATTTAAAATAATGTTAATAATCATAATCATTAATAATTAATTTATTGAAGAATTTTCACATTAGTAGTATATATACAGGGGTTTGATAAAGTTCAATTAACACATAAAAGAAGAAGCGATGACCTCAAAAAGTAGGATCATACCCTATGAATCCCATTTATAATAGATTTTCAGGGATATAGTATCATTGATATTTTACCTTGATCAATACTAAGCTGAGATTCAAAAATTAAAGAAAAAAAAATTTCTTAGAGAAGTTGAAGCTCAACAATATCACAACCCAGACCATGTATACCAAACCACCCTAAGAAAATCTCACCATCACATACCATCCCCTTAGGGAATTAACTGGTGTAATAAAGGGATATATATCTATACCCTAATTTTATAAATTTTCATATTTTTTAATTAAAAAATGATTATATATATCTATTTAATATTACACTTTAAATTATTAAATAAGGAGTTTGATAAAAATATTATTATGATATGATGAAACATAAATTGTATTTTTTTGGGAAATATATAGTTTTAATAAAGACACTTTTTTGATGATTTTTTTTTGAAATAATTTATATTTTAGTAAAATGTTATTATTAAATAAAATATATTAAATATAAAAGATTATATAATTTTTTGAAGTTAAATGTAATTGTTATAAGGGTTAGAAAACTACTATTATAAAATAATAAAGTATTTTTCAATAAATGAGTATTTTGATTTAAAAGTGTAAATTTTAATATCCAGGGAATTATTATGATAAGAATAATTATAATGTTTTGAAATCAACTTGTCAAAATTATCGAATGATTATTTTTTCATAATTTTCTTAGACAATCAAATTTTCAAGTAAAAATCAAATATGGTTGTATTAAGACATCATATTGACCGAGAAGTGTTGCAATATATTCCATAAAAGGTATCCACAACCAAATACATATTTTCACTTCAAAATTGTTTTCAAAATAATTTTATTAATTTTATAAACCCTTAATGAATCCTTCAAAATAAATATTATATTTTAAGATTTGAAAATTAATTCATCATAAACGTGACTCACATACTCATCGCCAATGTCATTACTTTAATGATCTAAGTTCTTAAACTTTTGAAATAATGAAAAAAATTGACTTTGGCTGAAACCATTGGTAAAAACCATGGTAAGGTTTGTGGTTTTGATTACTTTTTCATATAGAGTCCAAAAACTAAGTTTGGAAATTAATAAAGAATTATCCTTTCTTTTTCTATATAAACTCTCCCAAACTCTCATTAATATTCACTAAAAACCCTTGGAGCATGAAATAAATCTTACCTTTCTTCTCTAGAGTCCTCCAAATGTTCCCACATGTTCTTAATAATCTCCTCCCAAGATTTTAGAAGCACCCTCTCAAGGTAAGGGATCCTCTCATTCTCCTATTTCTTCAAGCACCTTCTTTATATCATGCCTTTTTTATGCCCAATGTTTTAAGGTGTGATATGTTTTTATACATACATATTATTGTAATTATGATTCCTAATTAATTATATACCCCTTTATATCTAATTCACTCATTCTATAAACCTTAATGTACACTTGTTACGCCACCAAGATTATCTTATGATTTTCAGTGAAACATTTCTGTAGTGAATACCCATATCCAATTACACTCAAGTATATTAACTTAGTTTTACATATCCTTCATTGATTGAGTATTTACATGTATGTAACACAAAATACTTAATTATGAGGGTAAAATTGATGAAATACATTATTATGTTATATAATCTATGTGGCACACTTATGCATGTACATTATATGAAAGTGACGGGTGACCCTAGAATTATATAGCCTTATAATGCATTTAGTAATGTTTTTATCTCGTGATATTACATGTATGGTGAACATAGAGATATAAAAATAACACTATGTTATGTTTTATTTGGATTTATACTTGTATTATATTTATGATGTCATGTTTTATGTTGTCTCTAAATTCCCTTGTTGCCTTTATGTTATGATGTTATATCCTGACTCATTATTTAAGATTATGATTCTCACCCATCTTATATTACCTTGATTTTCCTCTTGGATCATATTTAAATCTTTAACTTATTCTATTCTTTGTTTATTCCCTTATTGATCTTTATGGATCACCCTTTTCTTATATACGACCCCAATTTATCCCATTCAATTCTAGAAGAACGATGGAATTTTATGAGCATGTTAAGGAAGTTTACAATAATGTAATTATATTCATATTTCAAGTTATTATGACATGTAATTAATTTCCCAAATACAATTGGATTCATGATCTATTAGGCTTGTTTTATGTGTACATTTATGTAATAAATCATGAATTAATGTGTATTAAAATATGGGATTCCATAATAAATTTGACTATTTACATTTTAATCGTCCATTATTTCTTAAACTCTTTTAGGATAAAGTAAAATTCACTTAATTATGATAGTCACATGTAACCATTTACATTTGTTTCATTTATATTATATCCTAAACTATTTAATGACATCAAGTGAATTTTACTTTCTAAATAGGATAACATAATAGGGATATTCACTTTATCATAGTAACTAAATGTAAATATTCACATTTTTCATTACTATCAAATATCATAACTATTTAGGATATTAAGTAAAGAATCACTTAAAATTATACTGGAACAATATTTTATTTTTTAAATTTAAACTTCTATATGTTCAAATATACTCCCACTAGCCTCTTAGACACTATATTCTATTCACAATATATTTCTAAGAGGAAACACAAACTACATTGTACTTTAAAAAATGACACTTATTTTATTTTATTAGAATCATTTAATAGATAAATTATTATTTCCATATCACATATGGTATTCTATGTGTTTAGATAATTTTCTTGAAAAATAAGATTTTATTTATTAAAAATACACCACTACTGGGTGGGAATCACATTCCATCATATTTTGGAAAATAGTTGGATGAACACTTTATCCTAGATAAAAAAATTTATCCTAATATTATTCTAAAAAAATGTTACATAATCCATTAGACCATAAACCTAGTGTATACAGTTAATAATCTCATGTTGTTAATAATAACTCTATTTTAACAAAAAAACACATTTTATCATATTAGAAAAGTGAGATAAATATACATATCCATTTTATTAGATTCATCCAAGCTTGTTAAAACCTTTTATATTCAAATCCTTGATGTATGAATTATTTTCTTCGTCACTTTAATGTAAAATACAAGTTCTATTAATCATTCTCTTAATTTTGAACTCATGTATATTTAGAAAAATTGTAAAGTATATATTTGGTATCACATTCCCTTGAAAATAGATGAATTAATTTCTATATCACTCATACCAAACATGGACGTTACATGGAGTTTAGAACACCCCTTACGGTATTCTAAATAATCCAATCACATGGAATCATTAGTCCTTCCTAACAATACCCTCATGTTTTAAATAAACTTAACTAACATCTCGAAGAAACATTTCTGTACTTTCTAACTTTTCTTCTTCTTGTTTAAACTTTTACCTCATTGTAATATCTATACAATACTAGAACTTATACATCGTATTCATATTTTACTTATTATCAAGACTTTATGAGTATTGGGTAAACTTTTCTTGAATTCATTCACATTGCTGGAACATTTCCGTAAATGAAAATAGGTTGAACTAATCTATCAGAACAAGCCTTAAGGAATCTTATTGTCTCACCAATTAAATGGAATAATCAATCATTTTAAGTATGCGAGCAAAAAAATAAAACTCTATAGGTTATTTTGCATCAAATGATTGTGAAAAACCATGTGAATTATTCAATTCTTAATAAGAATCTAGATTCACATATTGAAAAACTTTAACACTTAGTTACTTAGGAAGGTGTTACTTTTACACATACAATTATCATTTCTTAAGAACTATTCTTAAGTTACTAATATTAGGAGTTTCTTATATTAAGATTCACATTTATCAATGATTAACTATAAAATTTTGATGATGATGATGATATTATCTACAATAGAAGTATTTTTATTAAACTAACATCATGTCTTATATATATTCATTAAATAATTGTAATGATGACAATAAAATTAATTTTTTTTACCCCATATATCACATCATTTTTGTGATACAAGATCCATATTTCACTATGTTATGGGTTACTTGATTGTTTTTACCATTACTTATCTAGGTAGGTATGGAATCATCACAATCAAAATAATTACGACTCCTTCATAGTTGTGTGGATAACCCTTTATGAAAATGAATAATATAGATACACCTGACTCTATTCCTCCAACAACCTAATCCTATCAGGGTCTCCTAAAAAGTGTACCATAAAATAAACACTAAGAATAAGCTAACAAAGGAAAGTCATTGAGCACCAAGATTTACCATGACTTACATAGTGGGATGATCATGGTATTTAGAAGTGTCTCTTTGGAAGGAATATCACCCTTAATATTTTTGGAGTTTTCTTTAAAAGTCTCAACAACTTAATATAAATAATATGAATATTAAATTCATAATTATTATAAATTATGTAATAATTATCTTCTAAATTTTATTCACTTTTTTGTGTATATATACTTATAATGATTTAGGTTTGGAATCTATATTCTAATAAACAAATTAATGTGTTCACAGAATATTAATGTGTAAATCTTTACATAACCATGATAATACCCATCTAGGATCTAAGTGTCACTGAGAGGGAGAGGGGGGAATCAATGATATGTTTTTTCTTTTTAATTTCCTTATTTTTGAAACTAATTCTCCTCTTATTAAAGTGTTATGACTTTTTTGAAAATAAAAAAATCACACATCCATAAGAATATAATAATTTAAAATTCTCACTAATAAAAAATAGTAGCTAAATCCTTGATATGATTTAGATAAAATCCAATACCAAAAAATCCGTTAGAAAACAATCTTTTTGTGTGGATAAAAATAAGTAGGTTATGCCCTGACACTTGTGTAGCACTATGATCAATACAAAAATACATGTGCTTTAAGTAGCATGAAATTATGTAATACAATTTTTGTAACAATCTAAGAAACATTCACCTGTTACTTAAAAAAAATGTTACTATGTTTCCCTATCAACTTTCACAAATATTATCTTAAAAAAATTATCCACTTTCCTTCCCAGTAGTAGGTAATGACTTCTCAAGACTTAGTAATGATACTCAGTTCTATACCCAGTACGATTCGCAGTCTGATTCCAGAGTATGATAAAATAGGTCTACTTGAATACCACAGACACAAATTAGAACAACTTCTTTCTCAGTCCAAAATTCTAATACAATTTCTTTGTTTAATGGCCCAGTCCGATCTGAGAAAGTTAGAATTCAATCTTCTTTATTTTTCTTCTTCTGTCTGAAAAACATCCTCATGAATGTTCAATCCATAAACTCATTCTCTATAAAAAATTTCAGCACTCCACATTTTCTCTACACTCGTGAATAGTACCGGTGTTATAAAGTACAAAGTACTTCCCTCTATTTATAGGTGTTCCAAATGTGGTTTAGGTGGGATTCTAAAAAACTTTCCCACTTAACCAAATTATCCAAATATTTAAAATTCCCTTAAATATAGAAACCATCATTGAATTCTTAAATACTTCTTATCTCTTCTAATTTCTTCTTGAACCTTCTCGAATCTTCTCACAACTTTAACAGACTTAATACTTTCTAAACTTCTTCAGTCTGATTATAATTATCATCTAATTTTTTTCATTATGATATGTCATTTTTTTAGCAGTAGATATTTCATTACAATGCTCTGCACTAATTGAAACATATGAAACACAGAGTAATTCTTATTAATATTATTGTAACCATCTAAAAACAAACTACACATTTCAATTCTTCATACAACCTGATAAATCTTTGAAACCTTTCTTCTATAAACATAGTAACCACCTCTAAATATTCATGTAATTTCATGAAAACTCTTCAACATAGGTTTTAAACTTCATTAATTTTTCTCCATAAACCCTCTGAGTTCCCCTTAAAGACTCTTTTGAAACTTCTTCAAGTAGTTATTCATTTATTATTTTCCCCAAACTGATGAAACTGTACCCAATGAAGTTATTGGTGTTTTGTTTCATCTAATGGATTGGTCTCTACTTCACTATCTTGATGAGTGTTATCTCCAATCTGATGAACCTTGACCCAATTAATGAAAACATATCATATTTATTTTATTTTCTCTTGGACCAATTGAATAAAAACCAACAATCCATCTTGATGAAAATGGTTGAATAAATTTTTGATCAAAATTTTAATTTCTTCCACACATTGGTCCCAAAAAACTTCACTTGTTTTTTCGTCAAAGGTTTCAACAGTTCCCAACATAAATGATTCTACCCATGATGATAGATGTAAAACCACATCTGAAAGATTGATATCATCATATTTATCTTTATCAACTTATTTTAATTCTTTATTATGATACATGAAAACTTATTTCTCTGAATATTTGTATCTTGTTTCTTATTGGAATGAATAAAATCCAACATCTTCATCTTATACATTTCACTAAAACTTATCATATTTTAAGGAATATGCATAAGGTGATCTCACACCGATTAACTGAGACATAAAATATTTACTTCAGTAACTTATTTCTTTCCCGAAATATGATTGGCAACACCTGTTCTCACCTTTTCCTTCATAAGTATTACACCATAAGTTTCATATATAACTCATGTTTTTTTATGAATTATAAAACCTTAAAGAATCATCAGATTTTCATCAAATACATGCACACTCCAATACATTTCCATATTATGATTCAATATTTCTTATCAAATCTGAGGTGAGTCCGATGAACCTTTTATCCCAGAAATGATCTTCCTAATCTGAAGAAATTTCTTAATAATTTTGAGTTTGATTATCAGATTATGATGGTGAGTCTGATAATTAAACTATTAAAAATTGAATTTATTTCATTCCTATTTGACAAAAAAAGACAACACTTTCTTCACAAATTTCTTCCATCCTAAAAGAACAATAAATTCTTGATAACTTGATCCCAATAATCTTTACCTTTTTATTTTTTGTCAACCATGATTCATAAATCACTGAAATTTTTAACCTAAAGTTATGGATTACTTATCAACAACTCTAAACTAACATAATCTAACTCATTTTAGGAAACAAGAATCATTGACAGCAACACCATGTTATCCAAAAGTAGTGACTCATGAAACTTACTCAAATTTTATTCACATAATTCTTCACTCCTTACACTTTCCTACCAAAAACAGTTTCTTATAACCACCATAATAAACTGTTAGAATAGTTCCCACATTAACATGATCATACCTGATTCTTATGTTGGAAAATACTCCATCTTCAATTCATTATTCCCCACATTCTCTTTGATGAAGTGGCACTTGATGTAAAAATGTTTTTAACGATATTGTCTTAATAGATTTTATTTAATATTTATAGCACTTTGATTATCACAACCCAAGAGAAAAGGTAACTTTACTTCAATAAAAATCCTTCCAACCGATTATTCATTATCATAAGTTGGGCAGCATCTTGATTAGTAGAAACATACTCATCTTCAACCATACTAAGAGGTACTAAATTTTGTTTCTTTATATTCCAACTAACAAAAACTTTTTCTAGAAAGAAAACTCCACCAGATATAGATCTTCTATCATCAAAATTTCCTTCCTAATTAGCATCTGAATACACAAACAAGTTAATACTTTTTGACATATCATACCTGATTCTGAAATTTGTTTTGACTTTTATATATCTATGAATTATTTTTCTATCCAATAGATTTTATTCTTTTTGATCACTATAGAATCTTTCAAATAAGTAAAAGGTATAAAAAATGTTAGGCCTTGTGGCTATTGAATAAAAAAACATAAAATCATCTTCTAAAACTCTTTTGAGTCAATTTCATTAACTTATATATGTTTAGAAAACATGGTTCCCACTGAAATCAGTGTGAAAACTAGTTTCAATTTTTCCATGTTAGACTTCATAAGGAGTTCCTTAGAATACTTTTGCGGAGAAAGAAAAATGTGTTTCTACTTTTGTGAGATTTGTAAACCAAGAATGTATTTCATTTCACCCATCATGTAAATATCAAACATATTTTATATTTCTTTAGTAAACATTTCACAATTACTTTCATCATTCCCAACAAAGATAATGTCATCAACATAAACAATTACAATGAGGGAAAACTTCTAACTTTCTTTGATGTATAAATTACAATAAAATATTCCTTTCTTACAACTCATATTCATTAAGAAAGTATCCAATTTGGAATACCATGCACTTAAAGCTTATTTATCCCATAAAAGGTTTTATTCAACTTGAACACATAAATTTCATCATTCCTGACAAAAAAAACACATGGTTGTTCAATATACACTTCTTCATCAAGATCCCTATTCATAAATGCAAACTTCAAATCCATTTGAAATATTTTTTATCTTCATTCTTAAAGAATAATAATAAATATTCTAATTTTTTCTAATATTCACATTGGAGAAAAAGTCTCATCAAAATCAATGGCTTCAATCTGTGAGTAATATTTACACAAGAATCATTCTTTGTTTCTTATCACTTCACCATATTCATTCAACTAGTTCTGGGAAACCCACTTTTTATCGATAACATTTTTATCATTTGGTTTAGGTATGAGTTCCCACGTGTGATTCTTTTCTATCTGATATAGCTCTTAATTTGTGGCTTAAACCCATTCCATATTCTCAAAGTTTTATTCACATATTTCAGATCAAATTTTGAATACAAGGAAGTATGTGTAATATCTTTTTCTATTTTTTCTTATTTGAATCTTTTGATGTTTATCAAAAATTATTTTTTGAGATTCAACTTTCTTCCTCAACCTGAGATGATATTTTTGAGATTCATCCTCATCAATAGAAATAAATGAGTCCAATTATTCTTCATGAGTATGATTACAATTTCTTGTATCCTTATCATAATTATTAACAAAATTTCTTTCATACTATTCATCTTACTTATCAGTATAATATTTTTGAACATATTCAATACCAATTTCAATAAAATACACATCTAAAAAGCCAAATAATATTTCTGTCTCTTTGTTGAAACACTTATATCCTCTTATTTTTGGAGAATATATAAGAAAAATTACAACTTCACCTCTCTGCTCATACTTACCATGTTTTCCACCTTTGTTCTTTATGATGTGTGGGCTCCCAAAAACTCTCGAATGTTTCAAACTTAGAGATTTTTCATGAAAAATTTCATAAGGAGTCATATTGGAACTTTTCCTATAGAAACATTGGTTTTGAATATAAATAGTAGTGATCATGGATTACCTCCAAAAGTAGTGAGAGTGAAAATGTTAAAGTAATATTTTTTTTCCTATTTCAACTGAACTTCTATTCTTCATTTCAGAAACACCATTTTGTTAAGGAGTGTATAGTGTACTGAACTCATTCCAAATTCCATGCTTCTCAAGATAATTTTAAAATTATTTATTTTTATATTCTCTACCATTTTTTGTTTTTATCTTCATCACTAAAAAGTCACATTTTTTCTCATCTATACTCTTGAAAATTTTAAAAATTCTCAAAGAATCTGACTTATCTTTCATATACATAACACAAGTAATGTGAGTAAAATTATCAATGAAAGTAATTAAGTACTTATCTCCATGAGTTTATTGTTTTCTCATTGGCCCACAAATATCAGAGTGAATACATTCTAGGGGTAATTTTTAAAAAATATCAACTTTCTTCTCAAACATTTAAGGTCACTTTTGATCCTTCTCAGGTTTACCCTTTCCATAGCTTCCACCAACTTCATAGACAGAATCATTGAAACTTGTAACCCTCTATTTAGCTTTAGAATTTTTTGTCAGACAAGTTCCAACTATTCTTATTTTTCCTTCAAATTAACTTCTAGATTTTTATTACGATTATTTTCTTTATCAAATGATTTATTCAAATCATCATTCTCTTCCAGCAACTTAAATTTTCATCAAGAAACCATTCTTTATTTTTCTAAGAGTTATCAATTTTCAACTTCCTGATTTATTTTTCAAGACTCCCAATCTTTCTCATACATTCTTTCAATTCTTCTTTCAGATGAAATTCTAATTGAGTTTCTTCTTCTTTAGAACTAAAACTTCTGAACCCTTCATTATTAACTATTGAAATGAAAGTATTCCCTCTAGACATTTCAGTAGAATTTTCATATTCACGTTCACTATCTTAATCATCATCATCATCTTTAGATATAAATATTCTCCTTTTAGATATAGTGAACTTTCTATATTTCCATTTGTAAAAAGATTTAACCTTATCACCCCATTTCTTCCACAGTCTCTTCTACCTTCTATCATCTTAATCAATATAATATTATTTATTTATTTGGGGACAATTAGACCCAATGTGAAAAATGAATTCACAATCATAAAATTTTAAGGATATTTTCCCTTTATATTTTCCTATACCACTTTTCATATTTTTTAGAAAAAAGGATAAAAATTCATCTGGATTTTCATGTAGCTCATTTTTCGAACCAATGTTAGCAATATCTTATTCTTTAATAACCTACTTATACTTTCATTTCTTGGAACCCTTGACGTACTTTTCTCTATCAATTTTTTTTACCTTTCATAGATTTTTTCCTTATCATTTTATAATTAATTAGAGTACTACAAAGATCATCTATAGATAGAGTTTCAAGATCACTATCTTCTAATGAGGAAACATTAACATCAAATTTGTCAGGAATAATTCTCAAGATATTTTTTCAATAGTATAGTCTTATAACTTTTTTCCAAGACATATGATGGTTCTAACAATATCTTTCACCTTAGTAAAGAAGTCACCAACATATTCATACTCTCATATTTTCATATATTCATACTTTAGCCTCCATATTTGTAACATTGAATTCTTAAATTTTGTATTTCCTTCATAAATGTTCTTTTTATTATCCCAGAAACCTTTAGAAATGGAAAAACCCTTCACTATTTAAAATTACTTCTAGAAATTATTGAAAGTAAAGTATTCTTAACACTTCCATGATTCTAAATATTCTTCTTATATATTTCCACATAAAATACCAAAATCCACTTAATGTTCACAAAATTCAGATTCTCCGTCCCAAATTCTCCTTCAAAACTTAAGTAAAGGGTAAATAAAGGGAACCTTCACCTCTGATACCAATTGAGTATATCCATCCATGATCTAAGTATCACTGATAGGGGGATGGGTGAATTAGTGATATTTTTTCTTTTAAGTTTCCTTCTTTTTGAAACGACCTTCTCCTCCTATTACAGAGTTATGACTTTTCTAAAAACAAAACAATAACATATCCATAGGAACACAATAATTTACAAGATTCACTACTAAAAAAGTGTAGCTATTTCCTTAGTATGGTTTGGAATAAATCAAACACCACAAAATTCATTATAAAACAATCCTTTTCTGCGGATACAAACAAGTAGGATGTGAAATTACACGTGTGTAGAATTATGAACAATAAAATAGTTCATGTGCTTCAAGTAGCTTGTAATTATGTAATAAAAATTATCTAACAAATTAAGAAGCATTCACTAGTTTCTTCAAAACATGTTACAACGATGCATGTCAACTTTCAAAAATATTATATTCAAAATAATTCTATAATTTGTTACCCAGAAATAGGTAAGAACTTATCTAGACTTTGTAATGATACTCAGTCCGATACCCAGTCTAATTCCCTTTCCGATTTCTCAGTCTGAAAAAATAAGTCCATCAAAATACCACTAAAACAAATCAGAACAACTTCCATCTCAGTCCAAAAATCCCAACAAGATTTCCCTATCTGATGGACCAGTACAATCTAAGAAACTTAGAATAAGATCTTCCTTCCTTCCTTCTTCTTCTTTTCAGAAAACATCCCCATGAACGCTTAATCTGAAAACTCCTTCTGTCTACAAATTTTCAATGCTCTTACTTATCTCTACACCTGTAAACAGTACTAGTGTCTGAAAGTATAAATTACATCCCTCTATTTATATTTGTTCCAAATTTGGTTTAGGTGGGATTCTAAAAAACTTTCTTTCTTAAGAAAATTTTCTGAATCGTCAAATTTTCATTAAATATAGGATTTATCTTTGACTTATTCAATGATTCTTAATTATTATATTTTCTTTTCAAACATTTACAAATATACTAACAACTTTATATCTCTTCAAAATTTATAAACTTCTTCAGTCCAATTTCAATTTCATCTCAATTTATTCATTATGATGAAGAAATTTTTCAATAGTATATTCTTTATTATGTTACTCCACACAAATTAAAACTTATGAAACATATTTTAATTCTAATTATTATTATCAGAACCATATAAAAAAATTCTCATTATGATGCTTTATACCACATAATAATGAATTTAAGACTTTAATCCATAAACATAGTCACTAATTTTAATGATTTATGTACTTACTTGAAAACTCTTCAACCCCAGCTTAAAAATTCATTGAATATATTTTCTCTAAAATATTTAAGCTCCCCTTGAAAAAACTTTTGTAACTTCTTCATGAAATTATTCTTTTCTTCTTTTCCTAATATTAATAACCCTAAATATGATAAAGTTACTGGATTTTACTTGCATATAATGGATTATTCAATACTTTAATCTATTGATCAGTATCATCTTTAGCCCGATGAACCTTGACCTAATTGATGAAAACATATTAGTTTTATTCTCTTTTCTCTTGGACCAATTAAAAAGCAACCAATAATCCATCTTAATGAAAATAGTTGGTTACATTTTTGATTGGTTTTTGACTTTATTCCATGCATCGATACAAATAAACTTCACTTATTTTCTTCATAAAAGGTTTTAAAAATTCCCAACACATATGATTCGAACTTCGATGATCGGTGGCATACCAGATCTGATAAACTGGTATCAACCGATTCATCTTCAATAACTTCTTTTCTTTCCTGATTATGGTAAATGGAAAAATCTTTCTCCAAATATTTTTATCATGTGACTTATTATTTTGAAAAAAAAATCATCTTCAAATTCTATGTTTCAAACAAAACTTCTTAGATTTTAACGAATCTATGTCTGGTGATCTCACACCAAAAAACTAAGACTATAAATCTTTAGTTAAACAACTTTATTCTTTCCCTGAATATGATTGGCATCACTTGTTCTCCCCCTTTACTTCATATGGATTTAATTACAAGCTTCCCAAATAACTTATTATTTTTTTGAATTACAACACAAAAAATCATCATCAGATTTCCATCAGATCCATAAATACTTCAATACACTTCCTTGTTACGATTTAGGATTACTTGTCAGACATAAGAGGAGTCCAATGAACCTTTTCTTCTGGAAGACATCTTCCCAATTTGATGCAATTTCTTACGAATTTTGATTATGATCGTCTAATTATGATGGAGAGTCCGACCATTCAACTATTATGATGTTAATTTATTTATTTTCTATTTTAAAACAAAAGACAACCCTTTCTTCACACACTTATTCCAGCTTACAAATAAATAAATTATTTCCAACTTGGTCCCAACAAACCCAAAATATGTGTTACTCACCCAAAATTAGAATCTAATCATATTCATAAATATCTAAATTCATTATATGCCTAAGGTACATGAAAAATTATTGTAAAAGAATGCGAATATATGAAATTGAAAATATCCACTTGATTAAGCTTCGAATGAAGAATATCCAACCCCATTAACATTTATAAAACAAAGCATAAGACTCTAGGATGACATGTGGTTCAACCCCAAGTCCCTATCCATGGAGAGAATTTACTTAGGAGATAATTTAATTCATGATATCTCAAATACCTAGTATGTATAGACTATGCCCAATAATTAAATTAAGTCTAATAACTTCACATAGAAACTAAGGTCAAAATTGATAAAAATTTAGTTTTTTAGAGTTGTACCAATCAAGAAATACAAGTTTCTATCTCCCAAAATTTGTTTAATGGTTTAAATTAATGAATAAAAATTCATAATATATGAAATTTATAAAAATGAAAAAGCAGGGAATAACCATTAAATAAATGAAAAATTCAAATATTTAAATACCATATAAGAATTCATGAAGAATTCATAAATAAAGATAACTATAAACCTTTTTATAATTACTCTATTATTTTGGACATTCCATAATTATGAATATAAGCACATTTATACTCAAATCAATATAAACTCTTTCATATTGTTTCTTATATGGAATTTTAATTTTTTTATTTAATCCTTTAGAAATATTGACCACCAAGACCTTTTTAATACAATTTAAATAATATATTTAAATAATACCTCATTTAATTTTAAAAACATAAAATTAATTAATTATGTAAAATTAATAATTATAAATATAAATAATTTTATATTTTTTTTTATTTATGAGATTTGTAACCTTTTTTATAAATAATTTTAATAATCTTTAAATAAAAACTTTATTTAAAGGTTATAAAGCTTTCATATAATTTCAGATAAAAACACTTAATATTATTTATTATGATTTATAAATTTTATAAACCATATTAATTTTAAAAGGATATTCTCAACATTAGATATTGAATATTAAAGGAATATTTTTAATAAATGTTTCAACAACAACTAATCTATTAACCACAAACATTTTATAGTTAATTAATTTATAAAAAAACTTTTATAAACTAAATAAGCATTCCATAATACCTTTTCCTTATTTATAAACAATTTATAAATAATATAATTCAATTATTATTTAAATTTTCTTAATAAATGAAAAATTTATTTATTTTTCTATTTTTTTGACAATTTCTAAAATAAAGGCCCCTTTAATTTGAATAACTTCAAATTTATTATTTATGAACAATTAATAATTTTAAATTTAAACTTATTCATATTTTGGAATTATTTCACAATTTATAACCTTTTATAAATTGACCCTAATGGTTTTTAATTAAATATTTTATTTTACATCACATGATGTACCATATAATTTGGAGAAATTTATTTTTAATTATCAACTCTTTAAAATTTAGAATATTTTGTTGATAAAAATTTCATAATTTTTTATAATTAATTATAAATAATTTATAAGTATTTAATTTATAAAATTTATATAAATTAAAATATTACCCAGAATACCATTTTTTATGAATTATAAACATTTTATGAATCATAATCCTTAATATAAAAAATTATTTTTTGAAAATTTTCATTTATCATAATGAAGAACCCCTCTTATGCATAAGGTTAGTCACCCAATACACTTAGGTTAACAGTTTTTTAAGGGTAAACATCACTGACCCTTATACAGACATTCTATGTAAGTGTAGGAGCCCAAAACCCTTACACATCACAAATATGATCAAGGGTAAACCAAATATAACATTATGTGAAATCATCCACATAAGGGTATTATAAATTTAACTTTAAACTGAATCAACTATTTAATGAAAATTTAATTTTTCCTTTACGTTAATGAGAATCTCATGTAAGGGTAGACATTTATGAAAATTGATTTATAGTTTAAAAAACCAGTGAATTAAACATGATCAAAACTTAAAGAGAATTTTCCTTATGATTAAGTAAATAGATTAATTTTACCATTATGATTAATTAAATAATTTATTTAATATTTTTATCATATAAAAAAATATCAACCAAAGTCGAACCTGTAACATAGAATATATCATATCTTTCATAAAAAGATATAAATACACATTGATCTGACAAGTAATCTCCTTATGATATCACTATAAGTTGTTCATGTATCATAATATGATCCATTTGAAGTGGAATAATAACCAAAAAGGAAGAATCTATCCTTGAATAGAATAAACACTCATGATAAAAAAACAAAAAAAAGCATACTTGGTTCAAGTTTTCTAAGGTTTTATTCTTAATTTATGAAGTGAAAATGTTTGAGGAAAATCATGAGTATTATTTGATCTAATCCTACTATTTTTTAGGGAGGTACACTATCCACAGGATCATGATGACAACTAGAGGATACCCAAGCTTTCAAATGGGTGTTTACACCTTGATGGGTGTGACAAACAATACTTGGGATCAAAGAACTTACAAAAATATTTTCATGAAAATGATGATCATCAATAATATCAGATGAATGAAACCCAAATGAATCCTTATAGGGATAATTTTTCCCCCTTTTATTGGGAATATGAAGTGAATCTTCATATATTAAGAATGTATTTTTCATACTCCGGTATTATTATATGATACAATTGGTATGTGATTTTGTTGATGATTGTATTGAACTCATTCAATGACCATATGAATTTTTTTAAACCATTCATAATTGATTAATAAAAATTAGAAACCATGAATGGAGGGTGTTTTTATCATGTAGTAATATATCATATTTCATCTCATACAATCAGTTTGAATAAATACATGTATCTAATGCATGTATTGTACATGCATCATATGCATGGTTTTATATGTTATATATATATATAGTATGATATACTATATACAACATATATGAATACAATCCTCTCACACACACATATATATAATATAAATTAATATTAATCATATTCATGTATATTTTTGAGCACATCCAACAACTTCTCTATACTTTTCATCCTATAGTTTGGATGAATATGGAACACCTATGTGAAAAAAATGAAATATGATATTAAAGGATAATTTATTATCCAAATAGAAACTGATGTTTTTTAGATGATCAATGTGCTTTAACATCTATAATTAACTATCATTTTCTAGGTACCCATATCCCATTTTACATTGGTATAGTGTAGTGACAATCTTATTAATCACAAGCCTCTCTTTTTCCTTTTCAAGAGATTGGAGATAAGAAATCACAATGTATTCATCTATGTATTTATGTTGTATCTCCATATATCTAAACATATATGATAATGTGATGCTACAAACACTAAAATCATCCTCAATATATCTCTTGGATTCATTCTTTTCACTTATGCTCACTTGATGAGGTGGCTAATTACGAATAAGAGTCTCCATCAAATAATATAAATTTTTATGGAGTATTATGGTGTATAAATGATAGTACCACTCTTAGAGATTTTTACTAGTGAGGACATGGTGCATATTAAAAAATGATCACATTTATCTCATCATTGAATTTACAAATTAGAAATGAATTATCACGACAAGCTAATAATTTTATTTCTTCGGTAGCTTGTGTTACATGCAACAACGAGTTTAGATTAACCAGGTAACATTATTAAAATATTATATGTCCCTTATAAACCATCCATTTTAATAATGGATATGAATTTTAATAAAAATATTATGAAAAATATATGCTCTACACATTTATAAAATGAATTCATTAGTTATAAAATGATTAGAATTAAAAATAAAAATTATTTTAAAATAAAAGGGTTTTTTTGAAATATTTTTTTTATAAATGCAATGTATTTTATATTATTAACTATTGGAAAATAATTTCAATTAAATTTATATGTTATTTACTTTTTCAAATGTTTTAAACATTCAAAAAATATTTTTCTAGGAATATAATAAGAATAAATATAATTTTATGCTCAAGATATTACCTGGTCCAAAGGCCTTCTCGCTGCTCTAATTTTCTTTAATAATTTTTTTTTAATATGATCTCGTATTTTAGACTCTTGTAATTTTTCTTTTAATAATATTTTTCTTTGGTCATTTTGGGCCAAGGAATAACCTTTTTTTTTAAAAAAAAAATTAATATTATTTTATGAATTCTATAGGTATTATTTTATATAAAATTAATAATTTATTTATAATTATGAGTTTAAAATTTGGTAAATATCACTTTTTTTTATTTTTGGCCAATTTGAATTGTAACCATGATAAAATTTATCTCCCCGATAAAGGGTAAATCAGGTTAATCTAGTTTAAAAATATGTGATAAGGACACAATTTTTTTATCATAATTCTTATTTAATGAATTTAATTCGATCATTATCCCCTTACGTTCAAAATTTAGTTCTTAAATGCACAATTTTCCATGAAAATGACTTATATATTATTTAAATCAAATAAAGTTACATAATTTCACTCTATTAGTGTTAAATATCCTTTCTGTGTTAACATAAAGAAAAAACTAGTTATAAATGAATTTTAATAGTAATTTTGGGCATAAAGAAATTATATTAATGATTATAATTTATTTATAATTTTTATGTATTATATTATTACCTTAAATTTTTTCACAACACCAAAGAAATATTTACTCAATTAATGAAAAAATAAGATAAATGATTTTAAAAATAATAAAAGTTATATAATTTGAATAATTTATAGTGTTAAAAAAGATTATATCTTAATATGAAATACTCTTTTCATTTTAAAAGGATATATTCTCATTAAAAGTTTGTATTTATGTATTTTAAGTCAAATAAATAAATAGTGTCATAATTGGAAATAATGATATTTTATCAAAATAATATTTTATTAAATTATTTACAATTAAAAAAAATATTTATTTAATTTTTTTTTCTTATTATATGGTTAAAATTTCATAAATTGACCATTTATGGTCCAATTTTTACCTTATAAGTAAAAATTACAACCCTTTAATATTGAAATAATTGTTACTAGAGTTAAAATTAAATTTGGTTACCTAAGGGTTATTCCAAATGATATGTTTTTAAATGACACCAAAACTTGTCTAACTTCTATTGGTTTATGGTATTACATCCCTATCTAAACTTATATTTTAATACCTATTCATTTTGAGGAATTTGGATAGATAATTCATTTTTTATAATTTAATCTTTTGAGAAATTTGAAAAGTGCCCCTCACCTCAATTATAAAAGGGCACCTCATCCGTCACTTATTTACACCACATTAAGCCTTATATATCAACTAAACTCAAAATATTTACCATATAAACTTCTTTAGACATATTCTAGAGGTTATGGTATTCTAGAAAGATCAACCTAGATCCCTTGAAAGGATTTCTAAAAGGTTGTTTGAAAGAAGAGGTAATCGCCATAACCCATCACTTTTTTCTATAATCTTAATTACCTCCTATAAATCAATGGATATTATCATAAAATAGTAAATTAATTATCATAAAAATTCTTCAATTTTATTATTATAATTAAATAACTATTGTAAACCCTCTTTTCCATTAAATGAGAAGCGAAAGTATCACTCATGCGTATGCACGACTTACTATCTCCAAGTTGCAATACAATTCATTTTTCATCATCATATCTCATTGATGGGTATTATTATGGGTTTAATGTTTAAATATAATATTTATGACCTAATTATTCTTTTAAATTATAATATTACCTCTACCTATTTACCATCCAATCATTGGGAAATGATAATGTTGTTCGTGTATACATGTGGACTACCACCTCCATTAAGAGATTTGATTCATTTTTTTCATTTATATTTTACTTATTTGGTAATGAGGATAAATTTTAGGAATATATATAATATATATGACTAAATAATTATCCTATAAATTTGAATTAATTTTCACCTTTCTTTCATTCCATCAATCTAAAAATGAAAATACCATTCTTGAATACATAAGACCTACCGTCTCCATGAATGGTGTAATTCATTTTCTATCTATAAAATTTATTGAAGAATATAAATATTTATATATTGAATATATGTATTATATTTATATTATGATTATTATTTTATAGATGATGTAACCAATATATATAAACAAGTTATGAAACTATTGATTTGAAATAATCAAAATAAAAGAAACAACTAACACCAAAAAATGAGAATTTTATTATGGAATTATTGATAAAATGGGGTATTAAAATTTTATAAATGGATTATATATAATATTATATGTATTAATATGACTCTAGTATAGAATTATAATAATATTAAATTTATTATACAGGTGGTTAAAGTGATTTAGAAGTAATGAAAACTCAAGGTAATATGTTTTATGTCCCAATCTCATAGTTTATCGAGATTGTTTTTGATTTAGATCTGATGATGAAATATTACGATCAAAATCTAATTATAATAATGAATTTTATTCTCCCCTGGTTATTTTTTGAAATAAACTTTTTCCTTTCATTTTCATCATATTATGTACTTAAGTTAGCAAAATTTTTTTTAAGTAAAATCAACTTCATTTCTCTATTCATTCAAAAAACATTTTTCTTCTATATCCATGTTTATAAAAATGTTTTAAAGAAGGTTTTTATTATTTTAATATGATTTTAGAGGTAATTTTTACCCATGTTTTACTTTTTAGAAAATATTTTGAAATGAATAATTTTTTTCATTTTTAAAATGAGGTAGTTTTTAAAATTTTTATTCTATAGTGTTCAAGGAATATTTTTTAACTTATACTGAATGAAAAAATTTTCCCACCATCATAAATAATTTTTTATTCAAATATTATTTTACAAGTTTAGAATGTGACTTTCAAAGAAAATTTTTCCTTTATAATTTTTTGGGTTTTTTAACTAAGTGATTTGAAAAATGGTTAGGTTATTTTATTCAATAATGTTTTAATGAAATTTTAATGGTATTTATATTCATCAAAAACAAAAAAAACTTGATTTAAATTATGATTTAATTGATATAAGATCCAATGATAACATCATTATTATTTATTTGGATGGTTTTTGATTAGTATGGCAATATGTTTATTAAAACCATTTTTTCTATAGGTTATGCTACGATGAAATATTTGTAAAACAAATTTATTTTTCCATGGGTTATGCTATGATCAAATCTTTATAAAACCCATTTTTTTCATGGGTTCTAATATGATGAATTCTTTATGATCTTGCAGAAAAAATATGTATGATTTTGATTATTTGATGGATTGTTATGTTATTTAAATAATATTAATCTATTTATATGTAATATATATGTATAACAAATACGTGTCTCTATATTTGGTATTAAGTAATTTTTTAGTTTACATTTGGAAAATATGATAAAAAAACATTAGTAAGAACCCTAGGTATAATTCTAAGTATATAATAAAATCCAAAAGTTTTTGTAACCAAAATTAATGAACTTGGTTAAACATAAGTTTTCATCGAAGAATGTGTGACAATTTAGATATCCTATAAATTATTTTTCATAATAATGTGGTTTCATAATATCATTATTTTTTCTCAAAATTTGATACTGGTTTTAGTAAATGGATAGAACCTAAATTAATCATGTTAATGATGAATAAAAACGACAAAAAATGATTTTACCCCTGAGAAACCAATTTTTATGGGAGTTTGAATGAAAAATATCATTGTTATACTCACACAACTTTCTCATTCTATGAATCATGCCGAGATTCTAAATGAGAAAATGAGGGAAGAGAATTATGTCGAGTCCT
This sequence comes from Viscum album, assembly GCA_963277665.1. Lineage (NCBI taxonomy): Eukaryota > Viridiplantae > Streptophyta > Magnoliopsida > Santalales > Viscaceae > Viscum > Viscum album. Next base: position 1,752,281,883 of record OY728141.1, read on the forward strand.
TCTTGAAAAAATAACCACTTTCTTTTAGTGGTTACATTGATTCACTAGTCCCTTCGAAATGGATCAACACCATTGAAATGAAATTTTCCATTTTTCAATGTTAGAAACATGTAATAGTTTTTCTAGATATTTACCATTTTGAAGAAGAAGCATATCAATAGTGGAATCTTATCAAGAACACTATAAAATTAGAAGAAATTGAATCTATTTAGTGGTATGAATTTAAAATATTATTTTTCAAAAAATAATTTCATCATACTCTTTGTTTGAAAATGGAGAAATAATTACTTGAGTTAAAGGAGAAGGATGATGAGTCTATTGGTACTTATGAGGAAGATCTCACAAGGCTTTTGAGGTATTCTTCTGGTATTATCATCCAACCTGAAATAAAGGTAGATAGATTCTCTAGTGGCTTAAAACCAAGTCTCAAAAGGGAAATATCCATAAGGGACTTCAATCGTTATGAATAAAACATGTGATGTACTATCATTATGTAAATGAATATTAGAGTTATCCATTGATCACATGGTTTTTATAAGAAATAAAAAATGGAATTCAAAGGCAACTATAAAAACCATATATAGAAGAAGATAAAAATTCTTTTATGATAAAAGTATGGAAGAAAACATTGGGGAAATTATTTTAATGGAATTGGTAAATGTTTCAAGAATGGAAAGGAATTCCATCGGGAAATCGAATGCTGAAGTGATATGAAGAAGTTATCTAATGAAATGAATAAAGAGAAACCTCCACATAATGTACCACCAACACACGATCATTTTAAATGGAAGGAGTATGGGAATTATGAAAACCAATTACGAAATACTAAGGTTAATTATGATGATCAATTTCAATAATCTATTAAGGCTAGAGATAAAGGGAAATATCATGCAACCAATATTTCAGATGAGGGGCAAGATAATCACATGGTGAATGGTAAAATTACAATCCACTCTAGAACTAATAATGTATTATTTTATTCTACATCTACCCACTCTTTTATATATAAATACCTTTATAAGGGTATTATAGTACTAACTAAAAAAAATTATATTTTGAGTTAATATTAAAACCCACTAATGGTAAAATGAACACATCCTAAATATATGATTCTTATCTAGTTGATGTTTATAGGAATGTGTTTCCTAAAAATCTTCTCATTATTCCACTAGTTTTATTTGATTTTATTTTGGTCATGGATTGGTTTTCATTACATAAATCACACATCAATTGTTGAGGAATGGAATCTACATTTGATATTCCGAACAAACCTATGATTTCCTATTAGTGTGGTGACAAAATTAACTTATGATGGAAATTAAATCCATATTATGGGTCATGATTCTTATTAAAAAGTGGATTTATGTTAGAAATTTGGGAAAAAACTCAATATTAAATATATTTCTATTTTAGGGGATTTTATTGATGTTCTTTCAGAAGAGTTTCCTAGAATTCCATCAAATAATGTATTTTATATTTCAATAGAACTTATACCTTGAGCAATAACCATTTCTAAGACTCCATATAAAATATACCTGATTGAGTTAAAATAATTTAAGAGGCTACTCCAAGATAATATTGACAATGTATTCAATAATCCATGTATGTGACCTTGGGGTGAACCTATTGTATTTATGAAGAAGAAAGACATATCAATAACACGGTTCATTGATTATCAAGATCTTAACAAAATCACTATCAAGAATAAGTATCCTCTACTTCATATTGATGAATTGTTTGATCAACTACATGGAGCTCAATAATTTTCTAAGATTTACCTTCATTATGGATATCATCAATTGAGGGTCAAGAAGGAGGATATACCCAAGTAGACATTCTGTACAAGGTTTGGACACTATGAATTTATAGTTATTCCATTTCATATTATTAATTCCTATACTATATTCATGTATTTAATTAATAGAGTCATCATATATTACCTTGATCAATTTTTGGTAGTATTTATAAATTATATTATAATTTATTCATATAGTAAGTAAGAGGATGAAGAACACTTGAAGATTGTTTTTAAGAACATAATGAAGGATAATATTTGCAAAAAAATTACCAACGGTAAATTTTGGTTTTATAATGTTTTGTTCTTGGGTCATATAATCTTAAGTGAGGGTATATTATTATAACCTTAAAATATAGAAGTTATTGTACTTTATTCTGGACCAAACACTGTGAATGATATCTATAGTTTTCTTGGTTTCACTGGATATTATAAGAATTTTTTATGAGAATTTTTCATGGCTATTGAATCCACTCACCATGTTAACTTAAAAGGGATCCATGTTCCTTTGGATGAATGAATGTGTATAATTGTTTACAGAACTATAGATAAGGCTAGCCAATGTACCTATTTTTACACTCCCCTATAATGGAAAAGGTTTTGAAATCTATAGTGATGCATCAAATAAGGTAATGGGATGCATACTCATGTAGCAAGATATGGTTATAGATTCTTCCTTCTAAAAATTGAAGGTCCTTGAGAATAATTACCCAACTCATGATTTGGAGTTAGATATGTTTTTTTTCATTAAATATATAAAGTCATTATCTATACGGATAATGAAGTAATATATATACTAATTAACAAAGATTATAGTATATTTTCACTCAGAAATTGATGAACTTGATCCAGATAAGATGGTTGGAGATGATTAAAGATTATGAATTCTCAATATATTACCGCCGAGAACAAGGTAGAGATATTCTGAGTTGAAAGGATATTTTTAGTTTTTCTATGATGAGGAAAACAAAATATTTGATATTTCTGGACTTGAAAAGGATGAATATTGAAATTATGAATGAAGGGGTGAAATATTATCTTTCTCAAATGAGTGTTCAACCATCTATCCAAGTGAATATTAAAGAGGAATAACAGGAATATATAGAGCTACAAAGAAGGTGAAAAATATTCCTGAGTTAAACCTTGTTTTTTCTAAAATAATATGGTTCAATAACTATGTATGTGTCCCTTTAGTACCAAATTTGAAGGAGATGATGGATGAAGCTCATAGTTCTTCATTCCTTATTCATCCTAGAAGTATTAAGATGTATATAGATTTTAAAGAGTATTTTTGGTGGGGTGACATAAAGTGGGATATTTTAGAGTATGTTCTTGGTTCTTGGTGTGATAGAAAGTTAAAGTTGAGAGACAAAAGTCTAAGGTATGTTACAACCATTACCCATACCAAAATAGAAGTGAGTAAACATCACTGTGGATTTTGTCATTGAACTCCCCAAAACATATCAGGGGTATAATGATATTTGGGTTGTAATTGATGACCTAATAAAGTAAGAAAACATTATTTACCTTATAAAATATTTCTATATTGATCAAATTACTCAGTTATAAATTAAGGAAGTTGTAATATTGCATGGTGTACCACTATCAATTGTATTTGATTGAGGTCCTGGGTTTACCTTGGTGTTTTGGAGAAGTATTCAATAGGATATGAATAAAATGAAATGTTTTAGAACTGATTACGATCCTCAAATAGATGGCTAGTTCATGAGGACCGTTAAAACCGTAGAAGAAATATTGATATATTAATCTATTTATTTTAATGGTGGTTGGGATCAACACTTGCCTTTGGTGGAACCTTCTTACAACAATAGATTTTACTCCAACATTTAGATGGATCCTTATGAAACCCTATATAGTAGGAAGTTAAAAACTCCAACATTATAGAATGTAGTTGGAGAAAGAAATATATTTGGTCCTAATCTAACTAAGTAAATAGAAGATAAGGTTAAAGCTATTCAACAACACATAAGAACAACTCAAAGTTTTTAAAAATGTTTTTTTGAAAATCATTGTAAAGATCTAGAGTTTGAAGTTAGTGAAAAGTTTTTCCTATAGATATCTCCCTCGAAGTGTGTCATGAGATTTATTAATAAATTCAAGCTAATCCCTAGGTATATCAGTCCTTTTGAAATTTTTGATCATATTAGGACGGTAACTTATCAATTATTACATCCACTGAATCTCTCTCAAGTTCATGATATGGTCCAGGTATCTCCCTTGAGAAAGTACATAACTAATATTTCAGATGTAATGAACTCATAAGTCACATAACTAAAGAAAAACATTTCTTATGAAGAAAAACTATTAGATATTTTAGATCAAAGACAAATAGTTCTACAAAATAGGATAACTCACCTATTCAATGTTTTTGGTAAAACCCACTAATTAGAGGTAGTTATGTGAGAACTTGAGGATATAATGAGGCAAAATTACCCTCATCCATTTGAATCAGAGTGATAAATTTTGAGGGAAAAATTAATTTCAAGGGGGGTAGAATATAACACCCTTATATTTTTATAAAATAATTATCTTTAAATAATTTTATTTTTCGATATCTTATGTTACATGCAACATCGAGTTTAGAAGAACCACGTAAAATTATTAAAATATTATCTTTCAATTATCAAATATCCATTGGATTAGAGGGTATGAATAATAATAACTAAATTATGAAAAATATGTGGTTTACACATATTTAAAAATAAATAATTAGTTATCAAATGATTATAATTGAAAAAAAATTATTTGAAAATAAAAGTCATGTTTTTTTTATAAAAAATGTTTCTATGCACACATTGTATTTTATATTAGTCCCTATTATTGAAATATTTTAATGAAATTTATATATTATTTACTTGATAAAATTTTTTAAACATTCAATTTTTTTTTCTAAGCATAAAATAAGAATAAAATCCTGTTTTATGCTTAAAAATGTTTTTTTTCTAAAAAGAAGTTTTTTTCATGTATTGTGCACTTAAATTAAAATAAATTTCAACCAATTATAGGTATTTAATTATATAAATTGAATTAAATATTTATAATCACGAGGTATAATTTTTTTAAATATGACGCTTTTATTTTTGATCTATATGAATAGTAGCTTTGGTAAAATTTACCACCTCAGTAAAGGTTAAATATGGTTAATCTAGGTTAAATATATGTGATAGGGCCATAATGTTTTATAAAAGTAGTAATATAAGAATTAAATTTGACTATTATTAACTCAGTATATAAATTATGTTATTTAATGGATACTTTTCCAGAAAAACCTATATATTATTTAAATCAAAGAAAGTTACAAAATTCCACTCTCCTAGTTTTAAATATCCTATATGTGTTCACATTAGAAGAAAAAATATTTATGAAATAATTTTAAAATTAATTTTGTTAATAATGAATTTATATTCAAGTTGTTAATTCATTTATGATTTTTTGGTATTATAAATTACCTTAAATCCTTTCACAACGCCAAAATAATATTTATCCAATTAATGGAAAAACAAATAAATGATTCTAAAAATATTAACAGTTATATAATGTGAGTAATTAATACCATTAAAAGAATTTTAAATGTTAATATGAAATAATAGTGTCATGTTAAAATATTATATTCTAATTTAAACTTTGCATTTATGTATTTTAATTCAAATTAAATGAATAATGTCCAAATTGACAATAATAATATTTTATCAAAATAATATTTTGTGAAATTATTTAAAAATAATAAAAATCATGAAATAGGAAAATTTGGTTATTATATGGTTTAAAATTACATAAATTGTCCACTTATGGGTCATTTTTTACTTTATAAGTAAAAATTACAACCCTTTAATATTTAAAATGTTGTCATTGTAGTTAAAGTTAAAATCTATTGACTAAGGGTTATTCTAAATGATAAGGTTTTAAATGGCACCAAAACCTTTATAAATTAAATTTTTTGATGGGATTACAACCTATAATACATTATATTTCAATCCTTGGACATTTTGTTTCATTATTATTTATAATTAATTTATTATAATTAATTTATTATAATTTAATCTTTTGAGAAATTCCAAAATTTCCCGTCACCTCAATTATAAAAGGGAAGCTCCTCCCTCACTTATTTACACCTCATTGAGCCTTCTAGTTTGAAAAAATCTAAAAATTCTCCTTCTAAACTTCTATATATACATTTCAGTGTTTCTGATAATCCCAAAATGTAAACTCTATAGCCCTTTAGAGTAGATCTGAAGGAGTCGTTTCAAAGTAGAGGTAATCACTTTAACCGATCATTTTTTCTAGTCTTATTTAACTATAATAAATGTATGGTATTTATCATAAAATAATAAATTCAGTATCATTAATATTATTAAACGTTAATATGATCCTTAAAATACCATTATACACCCTCTTTACCATCAAATGAGAAGTGAAAGTATCACGAGTGCATACATACAACTTATTATCTCCACTTAGCAATATAATTAATTTTTCATCACCATCTATTATGGATGGGTATTATAATGGTTTTAAATTTTATATATGATATTTATGACTTAATTATTTATATTTAATTATAATATCACATCTACCAACTTACCATCCAATCCTTGCAAAACAGCAACGTCGTTCGTGCATACATGTGGACTACCACCTCCATGAAGCGATGTGATTCATTTTTTCATTTATATTTTAATTGGAGGGTAATAAGGAAAACATTTATGAATATATATGATATATATTATATAATAATGATACTATATAGTTTAATTAATATTTTACCTTCTTTCATCCCATCCATCAAAAAATGAAAACAACATTCAAGTGTACATATAACATACCTTCTCCATGAACGGTGTAATTCATTTTTCTATCTCTAACATTTATAGATGAATATAAATATGTATATAATAAATATATATTATATTTATATCATGATTAATATTATTTAGATTATATAACCAAGATATATGTTTGAGGACCAAAAATATTATACTGAAATACTCATGATAAAGGAAATAGTTAACACCTAGAAATGAGAATTTTCATAAGGAATTATTGATATAGTGGTGTGCTAAAATGATATAAAGGGATTATAAATAATTTTATAAGTATTAAAACTAATATAGTATATAATAACAATAAATTTATATTTATAACACATGTGGTTTGAGTTCTTTTGAAGAAAGGTTAACTCAAGGTAAGTGGTTTTGTGTTATAATATTAGGATTTATTGGGATTGTGTATAATTACATAATAATGATGAAATATTGTGATAAAACTATAAAGATACACATGAAATTTATAATACCTTGTTTATTTTTTAAAAATACATGTTTTACTATTATTTTCCTAATATTATGTACTGAAAAGACCAAAAATACGTTTTTAAGTAAAATCGAACTCATTTCTCTCTTTAGTCAAAACCATTTTTTCTTCCATATCCATGTTTTATATAAATGTTTTAAAGAATTTTTTTACCTTTATCATATGATTTTTTAAATTTTTTCCCATTTTATACTTTTTACATATTTTTTTGAAATAGATAATTTTTTTCATTTTTATAATGAGGTACATTTAATTTTTTTAAGAGTGTGAAAATAATTTTTTTAGCATATAAAACATGGATGAATTTTCTATCTATTTTGAATAATTTATTTTATCTTCATTTAAATGTTTACAATTTTATTTTCAATGAAAATATTTTCCATTATATCTTCAATTTTAAAAAAAAGTGATTTCAAACATGTAAAGGTTATTTTCTTAAAGAATGTTTGAATATCTTTTATTGGTATTTATATTCATCAAAGATGAAAACCGTTGATTTCACTTATTATTTACTTGGGATATGATCTAATGATAACATCTTTATTCTTTATATTAATGGTTTATAGTTATTATGATATAATGTTTATGAAACCATATTTTTTATATGGGTTATACTCTGATGAAATATTTTTGAAACCCATTTCTTTTTCATGGGTTATGATATGAAAAAATGTTTATGAAACCCATATATTTTTTATGGGTTCTGATATGATGAATGATTTATGATCTTGTAGAAAACATATGTTTAATTTTCATTATGTGATGGATGATAACTATATCTACCTCTAATTAATAGGGTAAAGGTGATATATCATGAGAAAAATAGGACTGTAATGGAGAGTGAACCCAGATAAGTATGGTACTTTCTCCACTATGATAGTCTTGAGAGTGAACCTTAACTACTATATTTGTATCACTGAGAGGGGGAGAGGGTTAATTAGTGATATATTTTTCTTTTAAGTTTCATTCTTTTTTAAACAACATTCTCCACTTGTTAAATATTTCTTTCTTGAATTAAAACAAAAACAAACACACAACCATATGAGAATAAGAATTTACAAGGTTCACTACTCAATAAGAGTTGTTATATCCTTGGTATGGTTTGGAAATAATCCAATACCACATAATACACTTGAAAAATAATTTTGTATAGAATAAAACGAGTAGGATTTTCCCTTACACTCATATAGCACTATTTTCAATACAATAGTGCATGTGATTCATATAGCATGAATATTTAATAAAACGTTTTTGTAAAAAAATGTTAAAATTAGTCTTGATCAACTTTCAAAAATATTTTATTTAAAATAATTCTTCATATTCTTACCCATCAAGAGGCAAGAACTTCCTCTAGATTTCATAATAAAAATCAGTCTGATTCCCAAATCAAATTTCCAAGTCTGATTACTCAATACAAAAATTTAAATCTATCAGAATACTGTAGGGACAATACTAAAATTCTTCTTCCTAAGTCCTAAAATCTCAATATGATTTTCTTGGTCCGATTATCCAACCCAATATGATAAGTAGCTGAATACAATCATCTCTCTTCTCCTTTATTCTTCTTGTTATAATACTTTTTCAAGAAAGAAAAATTCTAAAAAATATTCTCCTTAGAAATATAGATATTCTCTCTCTTCTTCTCAATAATATATCTATTTCATAAAGTAAAAATTACTTTATCCTTTTATAGTCAAACCAAAAGAGGTTTCGTCAGTATTATGATAATGTTTTCCAATCAACCAAATTTTACCAAAACATAAATTCTACATGAATTTTGTAACACCCCGAGCTTCCACGATACGCTTCTCATTCAATAATGCAATAGCTTGCATTGTACGCAACTTCGAGTTCTAAAACACCGCGACTAATAAAAGTAGCTGTTATGAATAGTAATAACCACCTTTTAAAATTATAGAAATTTTATATTTCAAAATGGACTTCATTTTTGGATTCGGAATATCGAAATTAGCCTATGTTGAATTTTTGGAATTTTTCTGAGAACTTCTAATTTTTTATGAATAGTGAAAAATACTTAAAACAAATTTTTTAATAAAAATAATTTATTGTGATAAATTATACTATTTAGTGGTTTTAAAGTATAATTAGAATATATTTTTACCATTTTATCCAATGGTGGTCATTAGAATTAATTTAACATTGAAATTGGGCATGAACAATTGTCAATCTTTTGATATAAATTGTTTCTTAAAAACACGCTATTTGTTGTGACATCAGGAATTAATTATAAAATTAATTAATGAAACTTATATGTTTGGAATTTTGTAAAATAGAAATCATTTTTGAATTCGGAATATCAATTATATCTTAGGGTGAAATTTTGGCATTGTTCTGAAAAACTTCAATTTTTGATGAATAGTGAAATCACTAAGTGAAAGTTAAATAACTGATTTTTCGTTTAAATGAAATTTTACCAATTCTGTGTTTTGAATTTCAAAAATCCGACATACATGGTTGTCATTAATAAGTAAAATGTGGTTCAATGAGATTAAAATAATATTTGGTGAACAGTAACTTTTAAGTTCTTAATCGCGATTAGAGGTAATTTGTGTAGTTTAAGGTAAAAATAATATTTTAATAATATGAGATGAGCTTGACACATGTCCTACCCTCATTGGATGTTCCATGGCCGACCAATAAAATCCATGGGTCAACTTGGGGACCCCATGGAGCCACTTTAGTTGGAAAATGACATAAATCCCTTTTATTTAATGTTAAAGTAAAAAAATGACACAAACATGAAATGTTTTACTAAAACAATTTTTTACATGGGGTTATACAAGTCATATTTTTGACTATAAATAGTCATTGGAAGGATAAAAAGATTTCCTACATCATAGTATTTTTTTTATAATTTTTAGATAATAAATAAATTAAATTATTTGTGACATCATTATGATGCAGCGATGACCTCATTATTTAACGATTTTAATAAAATGAAAATATAATGTAAAATCCAAGGCTTAAATTTGTCCAAAGACTATTGGATGGGTATATTTTGAACCCTTATCACCATATCCTCGCATTATATAAGTGTGGGACCTTTAGAATCCGAAAAGCATTGTATAATAATGTAAACTTTCCTTACTTTCCAAGAGTGCCCCTCCTCTCCACTTATAAAAGGCCCCCACCTCTACCACCTCATTCACACTTTCAAGCCATTTTTCTCGGCCAAACTCTGCCCAAATACTCTCCCAACTTCCTCCTCTTACTCCTATAAGCCTCACTTTGGTCAGAACTCTTCCCAAGGAAGCCTTTGGCTCAAATCAAAAAGAGTTACCCGATTTTGAGGTAATGTCTTCTCTAATGTTGGTTTGTTTTATTTTTCTTCTCCAACCCCCTAAAATCTTTTTATTAATTTCTTTTGTAACAACACCAGTATCCCCAATATACGAGAATGTTGTTATAATAAGTATTCGAGCTACACTTACACACACCTGCATCTAATGGTTAAAGAACATACAGTTTCTGTGGATGGCAAATTTCTGCCTCACAAAACGATGATTGTTCAACACTCATATAACACCTTCAAAGGTGGCCATTAAGATGTCATTATATTTATATATGATATATAATATGTTTATGTTTTACTTATGCTTCTGTATTTCTCATTTATGGCATTCTTTATGATTTCCATTATGGGTAAACGTGATAATTTTATTTTAGGAAGTGCGGACTACCGCCCCCTCAAAGTGATTTGAATCGTTAATACCATATGTGGGATGTATAAAGGATAGAGTAAATGGTATTATACACTATATTATACTGGAATTATATTATACCTTTATATAATTATGATTTCATTCCATTAAATACGAAATAGAAATGAAAGTAGCGTTTATGCGTACGTACGACTTACCATCTCCATGAACGGTGCATTTCATTTCTTACCTCTAAATGTTACGTAATATTATAAATGAATGTATATACTGGATATATATGATATATATGACATCTAAATCATGAATATAATTTTGGAGATAATGAATATTCTACCACATAAACAACTTGTAAATTATAAGAAGTTTATTGTTGACTCAAGTACCAAAGATCGACAAAACGACCGTTATTAACTTAAATAATTACATAATGTTCATATCATTGTAATAAGTGATATAAAAAGGATAATGAAATTGAAAATGGTTCTTAATAAGGTATATATTAACTCTAGTTTATTATTCAGGAGGTTAAAGAACGGTTGAGTCAAGTCAGACACGAGGTAAGGGAACTTCTAAACCCAATTTCCATTCATTGGGTTAATCTCCTACTTTCAAATTATGTTATGATATTATTATGTCATATATTTTATTTTTACTTTCTTTATGTGTACTTACATTGAATACACATAATAGATCTATTTTATTTAAAAAAATGATCTTGGTAAGGACTTCGTCTCAATCTCCTTTCATTGAGGCATATTTCGTTTTATACACAACTTTCTTTTATATGGTGTATAAACCCCTTTGACTTTTAAGTTTATTCAAAAGGTTTTCTTTTATAATTATGTGGTTTTTAAATGATTTCAAATAAGAGATATTTCTCTCCAATATATGAAAATCTAGTGCAAATGTATACGTATTTAACAGAACCTTAAAAATGTTTTCAGAAAACCCAACTCTCGAGTGTGGTAGACAGGAAGGGATTGGGCGTGGACCCATCATGGCCTGTAATTAGTCAAGCAGTCTCAGAATTAGTTATTTTGTTTTCAGAAGCTTGCATAATATTTTCAAAAAAACACTGGAGTATATTTGAGAAATTTTAAACGTATGTATCTTCTAAAAAAAATTGCATCGGTAGGTCTCATGAGACAACTAGACGGGAAATTGGCCGAGGCCCTTTCCCAATTTGATTTATGGTTTTGGCTGAGGCCTTAATCATTTTAGACATCTTGGATGAGGCCTTGACAAAATGTTTCAGAATGTCTGGCATTATACATTCCCTCATTATGAAAGTGGTTATTGATATTGCATGTGATTATTCGACCAGTAGAATATCCATGTGAAGAAGTATTTTATGAATGACCTGCAGGGATATTCAGAAGAGGATATGAGTGTGGACTATGAAGACTTTGTTATTAGTTTTTCACTTTATGATGTAATGTAACATTTATGAATGTATCTAGTGTTTCCAAGTCTACTAAACTAATCGGTCTTTCGAGACTTGATATTTTGTGATCATGCCAATGTCACGAAGTAATGCACCGACTCTGGGTAGCTGGGGTCGGGGCGTTACAGTTGGTATCAGAGGAAGTTTAGTACTAACCTTGGAAGCTAGATTTAGATAAACTCTGATTAGAGCACATAGCCCAAAGATATACTTTGAGGATTAGTATAGAAGAACTTCCTAGAATTTTGGTATTATAGAGATTTTGTGAGTTTTCCGAGCAATACATCCCTGTCTGGATACGAGCAGGTAGAGGTGGCTCTGGCACAGATGTACCTAGGGGTAAAACCCGAAAACACCGCTTTGAGCTAGACTCGAATGGGAACTGGTGCACGACAACGGGCCTTGCTGCACTCTTGGTTATGACACTCCCGGTGGATATGCTTAGGATAATTCTTATTTCTTTACAAACCACTATGAAGGTTTATGAGTATATACTTCCTCAAAGAAAACTTTTTTTTTATGATTATGGATTATATGCATAAAATAGTTCAATTAGTGTTAAGTGTTTTACGAGTACGGAATTATGTATTTTTATTCATAAAATAATCTAGTTTATGGCATTGTTTAGAAATGGCGCCTAGTGGAAGGAATGGAAACCGTATCAATGCACGCACTCCGTGTAGGGATTTCCCTCCTGCTCAAGATAATTATTGTGGAGTTGGAGATACAACTAGTGCTGATCAACTTATTACCATACTGGGACAACTCACTCAGGTTATGAATAATAACCTTACTCGTATGGAGCACCCTGATCCGCAACGTGGAGGATCAATGTTAGACCGCTTCATGAGGCAACAACCACCAATATTTAATGGGGGTACAAATCCGTTAGTAGCTATGAAATGGATAAACTCCTTAGAGAAAATATTCCATAGCTTGGGGAGTAGCAAAAGGGAGAAGGTTATCATGGCAGTTTACCGTCTCACTGGAGATGCCGATCAATGGTGGTCATTGATTCAAAATACAAAGGAAGATGATGACGTATCGAATATGGAATGGAGGGAGTTCAAAGAGCTTTTCTTAGAAAAATACTTTCCTCATGACCATTGAGCTGATATGGAAAGGCAATTTCTGAGTCTGAGACAAAAGGAGGATGAGAATGTCGCAAAGTATGAGGCCAACTTTACAAGGTTGGAAAGGTATGCTGCTGATTATATACGTAACCCAAGAGGTAAGATTGATCGTTTCTTTGATGGGTTAAAACCTTTTCTCCATCGAGCTTTAGTATCACAATCTTTCTCAACATACGAGGATATAGTCTCATGTGCTATCAAGACAGAAAAGGAATTCTCTAAGTCTCATGAATTTAAAGCAAAGCAGGAAAAGAAGAGAACGGTGGAACAAGAGACGGATAAAGGGAAAAAGGGAAAGAAGGATTTTCCATTATGTGATAATTGTGGGAAGAATCACCCTGGTACTTGCCTAAAAGGAATGGGATTTTGTTATAAATGTGGAGAAAAAGGTCACCAGGCGCGTGATTGCAAGGGAAAGAAAGAGGCTATCAATGTTGAATGCTACAATTGTAGAGAAATGGGGAATTATGCAAATGAATGTCCTAAGCGTCAGGGAAACTTACCTCAGAAAAGGCCAAGGGATCAAGGACAATCTTATGCTGTGACTACAGTTGAAGCAGAATAATTAATGTATTGGTGCTTTTGGACTCATGGACTATATTCTGGTTATTAGAATAATGTGATATATATATATATAAGGATTGTACTGTAGTACTTGTTGATTTCCGTAAGGCTTTAATATGATGAAGGAAATTATATTTTTAGTATGTGACAATAAGAGAAACTTTACTTTGTTTGGGGAATCTGATAAATTGATTTTGGAATTAAGAGACCTTTTAGAGAAAGTCTGGACAGAGGTATTTTGGATAACTATAAAGGTTGGAGTGGATTAAGTTGATCTTTGGATAGTATTGTTTAAGGTTAAAAAATTTATGAAGATTATTTTTGAATATTATAATACTATAGTTTTAAGAAAAGGACAACCTGCAGGGTGGGGCATAACCCGTCGCGTTGGACAAAGCTGCAGGAATCGAACACACAATCATAGTACGACAGGCCTTTATTTCCTACCACTAGCCTACAGGAAGTCCCTGGTTATTACAAAATAATTTTACTAATCTAAATGGTATGTGTTAATATTTGGAACCTTATACAATTAGGATAAATAGAATATTTTTGAGTTGTATTACCTTTTAGAGTGAAAGATGGGTTTGTGGTAAAAATTTATTAAAGAATGAAAGTCTACATGACAAGTATGTATATTCCATTACGTTATTAGTAAATCTCCTAAATAAATTCCTCAACTTTATAAAAGTTAACTCAAAACAAAAATGTTGTCGGTTAACTTTTCCTACTGGGGAATCAATGATCGTTTAACCAATCACAAGTTTGTGATTTTCTTGTAGTTAAACTTTCCCCTAATCATGTTTTCTATAACTCTCCATCAGACCTTGATGGTTTGTTTCTCCTCCATATCCATATTTTCATAGAATCCTAGAATGGGCTATCTCGGGTGACCTTTGTACTTATCCTTCGTTCTTTTAAAGTTATATTTTTATTAACCTTATTTTTTATGTGGGTTTTCCACGAAGGTATTTTATCTTTTCAAACTTTTATTTTCAAATAAAAAAATTCCAAATTGCGAGGACACAATTTATTGAAGGAGGGGAGAATGTAACACCCCGAGCTTCCATGATACGCTTCTCATTCAATAATGCAATAGCTTGCATTGTACGCAACTTCGCGTTCTAAAACACCGCGACTAATCAAAGTATCCATTATGAATAGTAATAACCACTTTTTAAAATTATAGAAATTTTATATTTCAAAATGGACTTCATTTTTGGATTTGGAATATCGAAATTATCCTATGTTGAATTTTTGGTATTTTTCTGAGAACTTCTAATTTTTTATGAATAGTGAAAAATACTTAAAAAAACATAATTTTTTGTGATAAATTATAATATTTAGTGGTTTTAAAGTATAATTACAATATATTTTTACCATTTTATCCAATGGTGGTCATTATAATTAATTTAACATTGAAATTGGGCAGGAACAATTGTCAATCTTTTGATATAAAATGTTTTTTAAAAACACGCTATTTGTTGTGACAGCGGGAATTAATTATAAAATTAATTAATGCAACTTATATGTTTGTAATTTTGTAAAATATACATCATTTTTGAATTCGGAATACCAATTATAGCTTAGGGTGAAATTTTGGCATTGTTCTGAAAAACTTCAATTTTTGATGAATAGTGAAACCACTAAGTGGAAGTTAAATAACTGATTTTTCGTTTAAATGAAATTTTACCACTTCTGTGTTTTGAATTTCAAAAATCCGACATACATGGTTGTCATTAAGAAGTAAAATGTGGTTCAATGAGATTAAAATAATTTTTGGTGAATAGTAACTTTTAAGTTCTTAATCGCGATTAGAGGTAATTAGTGTAGTTTAAGGTAAAAATAATGTTTTAATAATATGAGATGAGCTTGACACATGTCCTACCCTCATTGGATGTGCCATGGCCGACCAAGAAAATCCATGGGTCAACTTGGGGACCCCATGGAGCCACTTTAGTTGGAAAATGACATAAATACCTTTTATTTAATGTTAAAGTAAAAAATGACACAAACGTGATATGTGATACTAAAACAATTTTTACATGGGGTTATACAAGTCATATTTTTGACTATAAATAGTCATTGGAAAGATAAAAATATTTCCTATATCATAGTATTTTTTTAGAATTTTTAGACAATAAATAAATTAAATTATTTATGACATCATTATGATGCAGCGATGACCTCATTATTTAACGATTTTAATAAAATGAAAATATAATGTAAAATCCAAGGGTTAAACTCGTCAAAAGACTATTGTATGGGTATATTTAGAACCCTTATCACCTTAGACTCGAATTATATAATTGTGGGACCTTTAGAATCTGAAAAGCATTGTATAATAATGTAAACTTTCCTTACATTCCAAGAGTGACCCTCCTCTCCACTTATAAAAGGTCCCCACCTCTACCACCTCATTCACACTTTCAAGCCATTTGGCTCGGCCAACCTCTGCCCAAATACTCTCCCAACTTCCCCCTCTTACTCCTAGAAGCCTCACTATGGGCATAACTCTTTCCAAGGAAGCCTTTGGCTCAAATCAAAAAGAGTTACCCGATTTTGAGGTAATGTCTTCTCTAATGTTGTTTTGTTTTATTTTTCTTCTCCAACCCCCTAAAATCTTTTTATTCATTTCTTTTGTAACAACAACAGTATCCTCAATATACTAGGATGTTTTTATAAGAAGTATTTGAGATACACTTACACACACCTACATCTAATGGTTAAAGAACATACAGTTTCTGTGGATGGCGAATTTCTGCCTCACGAAACGATGATTGTTGAACACTCATATAACACCTTCAAAGGTGTCCATTAAGATGTCACTATATTTATATATGATATATAATATGTTTATGTTTTACTTATGCTTCTTTATTTCTCATTTATGGCATACTTTATGATTTCCATTATGGGTAAACGCGATAATTTCATTTTAGGAAGTGCGGACTACCGCCCCCTCAAAGTGATTTGAATTGTTAATACCATATGTGGGATGTATAAAGGATGGAGTAAATGGTATTATACACTATATTATACTGTAATTATATTATACCTTTATATAATTATGATTTCATTCCATTAAATACGAAATAGAAATGAAAGTAGCGTTCATGCGTACGTACGGCTTACCGTCTCCATGAACGGTGCATTTCATTTCTTACCTCTAAATGTTACGTAATATTATAAATGAATGTATATACTGGATATATATGATATATATAACATCTAAATCATGAATATAATTTTGGAGATAATGGATATTCTACCACATAAACAACTTGTAATTATAAGAAGTTTATTGTTGACTCAAGTACCAAAGATCGACAAAACGACCGTTATTAACTTAAATAATTACATAATGTTCATATCATTGTAATAAGTGATATAAAAAGGATAATGAAATTGAAAATTGTTCTTCATAAGGTATATATTAACTCTAGTTTATTATTCAGGAGGTTAAAGAACGGTTGAGTCAACTCGGACACGAGGTAAGGGAACTTCTTAACCCAATTTCCATTCATTGGGTTAATATCCTACTTTCATATTTTGTTATGATATTATTATGTCATATCTTTTATTTTTACTTTCTTTATGTGTACTTATATTTAATACACATAATAGATCTATTTTATTTAAAAAAATGATCTTGGTAAGGACTTCGTCTCAATCTCCTTTCATTGAGGCATATTTCGTTTTATACACAACATTCTTTTATATGGTGTATAAACCCCTTTGACTTTTAAGTTTATTCAAAAGGTTTTCTTTTATAATTATGTGGTTTTTAAATGATTTCAAAAAAGAGATATTTCTCTCCAATATATGAAAATCTAGTGAAAATGTATACGTATTTAACGTAAGCTTGAAATATTTTCAGAAAACCCAACTCTCGAGTGTGGTAAGGAGGAAGGGATTGGGCGTGGACCCATCATGACCTGTAATTAGTCGAGCAGTCTCAGAATTAGTTATTTTGTTTTCAGAAGCTTGCATAATGTTTTCAAAAAAACCCTGGAGTATATTTGAGAAATTTTAAACGTATGTATCTTCTAAAAAAAATTGCATCGGTAGGTCTCATGAGACAACTAGACGTGGAATTGGCCGAGGCCCTTTCCCAATTTGATTTATGGTTTTGACCGAGGCCTTAATCATTTTAGACGTCTTGGCCGAGGCCTTGACAAAATGTTTCAGAATGTCTGGAATTATACATTCCCTCATTATGAAAGTGGTTATTGATATTGCATGTGATTATTCGACCAGTAGAATATCCATGTGAAGAAGTATTTTATGAATGACCTGCAGGGATAGTAAGAAGAGGATATGAGTGTGGACTATGAAGACTTCGTTATTAGTTTTTCACTTTATGATGTAATGTAACATTTATGAATGTATCTAGTGTTTCCAAGGCTACTAAACTAATCGGTCTTTATAGACTTGATCTTTTGTGATCATGCCAATGTTACGAAGTAATGCACCGAATTTGGGTAGCTAGGGTCGGGGCGTTACAAATTTAATGTGCATTTATGACTTTTTTAATGATTTTCAACTCTTCTTTAACCTTATAAAATCTTCTAACAACTTTAGATCGCTTCTAATGTCTTTAGAAAACTTCATTCTAATTTTGATTATTTTTTCTGATTGCCAATACAATTTCTTCATTGCAATGATCCGTACAACTTTCATATATAAAGAAATAGAAAACATAAATATTCATTGAATACTCCAGTATGATTTCCATTTTGATTTTCTATTATGATATCTTCACTAAAATGAGTTCATTTGGTCACACAGATTTTCTTGACCCTCTTGCAAACAAATCAAAACGGAAGACATCCCCTTACGTTGCTCTATAAAAATTGAAAAACCAATATGAACATTCTGATTTATTCATTATGCTGAATATAACATATTATTCAATAAGATGGCTCTTGAATCACATGTGAATAAAAATTCTTGAAATGAAATTAGATTTCATATTTCTCTTGACCTACAGGTTAATAAAGAAAACTATCAGTTCATCTTGATGAAAATGGCTGACTACATTGTTGATTGATCTCCAAATTTCTTTTTGTATTTTCCCCCAAAGAATTTACTTCTTTTTTCTTTTAATTCATCCAAAAAGCTCCCAAATAAAACAATTATTCCTATAATTATTAGGATTGAATACAAAATCTAGTGGACCAGTATCAGCAGCTTTGACTTCAAAAAATTATTTCTTTTCAAAATAAGATACTCATCAACTTCTTTCTATGATGATTTAAATACTTTGTCTTATTGGTATCACTGAAAACCATCACCTTCTATTTATCTCATTATGATTAACCTTATAATCCTTTAAAAAATTCTAGTTTGGTAATCTCACACCAATGGATTGAGAAAAAAAATATTTTACTTTAGCCACTTACTTATTCTACAAACTTTATCTTGTAAAAATTATGTATTTATTGTATTTGATTATATTGAATATCATCTTCAACTTCATCTGACTTATAATGGAAAGTATTATAACTTCCCATTCCTTATGCAACATCTTCCTTTCCTACTAAGTCCGAATATGATGGGAATCACTCCCCCTTTCTTTCATCAAGCTAGAATAAAATATTTTACAACTTAGTTCTAATTTGTGAGAAATAAAAAACAACAATGCATCCTCATATTTTTATTGGATCCATTATGAATCTAATTATCTTCCTCATTTTGACCAGAACATCATTCCAAACCCAAGGTGGGTCTGATGATCCTTTTCTTCTAGAAAAAGATTCTTCAAAATACAATGGAATTTCTTAATAATTGTGAGTCTGAAATCCTAAATACGATGGTCAGTACAATTTTCAACTTTTAAAAACTAAAATAATTTATCTTATTTAACAACAAAAGACAACACACTTATAAAAAAAACTTATTCTTAAGTTCAAAAACCTTCTTCATCCAACTTGGTCCCAAAAATACCCACCTTTAGATTTTGTTGTCAACAAAGATTCATAAATCATTGAATTTTTTTATCTCAATATATGAATTACTTATCAACAATTATAATCCTACAAGAGAAAAATCATTATAGGAAACAAGAATTATTGATAGAAAAACCATGCTATCCAAAAGTAGTGACTCGTGAAACCTTCTCATCTTTTTCTTCACAAATTTCTTCTTCTTCCACTTTTATTCTTAACATTCCGAAAAAATTAATACCTAAAACCACTCCAATAAAATAGTTAGAATACTTCACACTCTTACATGATGAGATCAAAAATTACACACAACCCCCCCTTTATATATGATTATTTAAAAGGATTAGCACATATTAAATGGATTGATTTATGGAACAATTATCCCCCTTGAAAACCCTATCCGAAGACGATATGAGACAGGGGAAAAACACACCCCTAATCCTTGATAAGATAGAGGTTGGATTCCCATTTTCAACCTGAGTTTGTGAAAATGTTCATTTGGTAATGGTTTTGTGAAAATGTCAATAACTTGTTCTGATGTAAGAACATACTTTTACTGCAATTCATTCTTCTCCACACAATCTTTGATGAAATAATATTTGATATCAATATGTTTTGAATGATAATGTTGTAATATATTCCTTGTAAGGATGATTTCAATTTGATTACCACAAACCAAGAGCAAGGGTTACTTCACTTCAATAAGTAAATCTTCGAACTTAGTTTTCATCTACATAAGTTGGGTAGCGACTTGAGTGTTGGAAACAGAATCTGCTCTATCTGTGCTAAGAGTTACTGATTTTTTTTCCAATTAACCCAAAATTTCCCCAAAAATAAAACTCCACCAGATTTGGATCTTCTATCATTAATATTTTCTACCCAATTGACATCTGTATACCCAAATAAGCTAATACATTTTTATCTATCATTCCTAATTCCAAAAAAATTTATTCTGCTAATATATTTGGAATTTTTTTATATCAAAGTAAATTTTATTATTTATTATAACTTTAATATTTTACTCATAAGGTGAAAAAAATAAACAATGTAGGGCCTTGAGGAAGTCAAATATAAAAAACATCCAATCAGCTTTCGAAACACTTTTTGATTAACTTCCTTACCTTCTCTATCTCTAGACAACTTGGTTCACACTGAAATTGGTGTGGAAACTAGTTTTGAAATTTCCATGCCAAACTTCTTAAGAAGTTACTTCACATACTTTTCTTGAGAAGGAAAAACACATTTCTTCTTTTGTTGGATTTGTAAGACAAGAAAGTATTTCATTTCTACCATCATGAACATATCAAACAAGTTTTTTATATTTCATAAAATATTTCTCAATATCTTTCTTCATTTCCAACAAAGATAATGTCATCAATATAAACAATTACAGTTAGGAAAAAATTCTGAATTTCCTTGATGTAAATATTTCTATCAACTATTCCATTCTTGAAACTAATCTTCCTCAATAAAGTATCTAATTTTGAATACCATGTCCTCAAAGCCTGTTTTATTTCATGCAAGGATTTCTTTATCTTACACACATAAAATTTATCTTTCCCAACAAAAAATCCACAAGGTTGTTCAATGTAAAATTCCTCATCAAGATCCCATGTTACACCCTAAGCTTTCATGGTATGTTTCCCTTTAAATAATTTAATAGATTTCATTGTACGCACCTTTGAGATTCTAACACACCGCAACCAATCAAACTATCCCTTATGAATAGTAATACCCATTTTTGAAATTTTATAAATTTTATCTTTCAAAATGGACTTCATTTTTGGATTTTGAATATCAAAATTTTCTTAGGGTGAATTTTTTGTATTTTTCTGAAAACTTTCAATTTTTGATGAATAGTGAAAATCACTGAGTTATAGTTTAAAACCAAATTTTTAATTAAATAATAATTTATTTTATTTAAATTTATTTTGGGTCAAAATAGATACATAATATCTATATAATTTAAATATAATTCATTGTAGTCATTTTAGAATAATTTTTGATATATAAAAATTTTATTGAACTTTTTAACTGTCTTTTACCGACCTCCTAGGAGAATTTAGAAATTTGAATGAAACATAATTTTAAAGCTTCTGTGAATTGAATTTAAAAAATCTGGGAGACATGATTGATATCAGTAAGTAAAATGTGGTTCAATAAGATGAAGATAAGTTTTGGTGAATTGTAACCTTTTCATTTTATTTACCACTGTTAAAAATAAATAGGGTAATTAAGGGTAAAAATGATATTATTAATACCCTAACACATGTCCTAATTCAATTGGATAAGTGTAATTCGACCAAAAACAACCTCAGGAATAAAATATTATCCATTAGGTCCTCTTGGATTAGATTATAACATTTATTTTTATTTAATTCCAAGAAGAGTTAAAAGTGTTAAAATCAAGGTTTAATAACTAAACCATTTTTAATATAGGGTTACACATAAGATAAATTCTATGATAAATATTCATTAGATATATAAAAATATTTCCTAGTAAATTATATTTTATTTATATTTTTTAGATAATAAATAATGTAATTTATTTATGACACAATGATGATGCAGTAATTACTAAATTAATGAAATATTAATATAATTGATATTATAAATATCCAAATAAAGGTAACTTGTGACTTTTTATAAATTAAACTAATTTTATATGTTAATATGACACATTAGGGTTGGTTAGTTTAATTCATTGTAAAGTAAAAATGCTATTATGAATTAAAAAAAAAACAAAATATCAAATAGTGTCAAAATTGACATAAAAGCCTTTTTAAAACAAATATTATATTATTAATTGATATTCTATTCTTGAAAATATAAGGTTATCCCAGAAGACTTATATAATTATAGGTGTATCATTAATCAACCAGTTGGGGTTCTCTTGGAAGTATATATTATGTTTATTAACCATAAAATATAAAAATACAGAGAGACATGGTAAATGTCAAACTATTTAACTAAGAGTTAAATCTAAAACATAAGGTTAATATAGTGAACCAAACCTATCTAAAACCTATTGGTTGAATTATTTTATACCCATCCCCACATTACCCTTTAAATAATCCATTTTGGATCCATTAGAAACTGAAAATGATTTTATTATAAAATAATATTTCTAGCTTTTCCCAAGGTGCCCCTCAACCCTCTTATAAAAGGGCACTCCACCTTATCTCTAATTCACACCTTCAAAGCCATTTGGATCAGCAAACCCCTGCCAAAATACCCTCTAAACTATCCTACATTCATCCTAGAGGCCTTACTTTAGTCATGAAGCCAACCTAAGGATCCCTTTTGAGCAAATCAAAAGGAAGAACCCGAAGAAGAGGTAAATATTTCATCACCTCTTTCAAGTTCCTTTCTTCTTCCACTTCATCTTTCTTTGTTGTTTCCATTATAAAATAATAAATCCAGTATCGTCTACATACTATGATGTTTTTATAAATATGGTACAACCATATTCATTACTATATCCATCCTTTGAATGACATGTCACCATATGTGCGTACATACGACTTAGTGTCTCCACGACATGGTGTAATTGTTATTCAATACATTATTATTTTTATGGGTATAATAATGATTTGTAATTGATGTAAATAATAAATATAACATGATAATAATTCTGTATATATGATATAACATCCAATTATATATTATTTTAATATCAAAAGAATGATATTGTCGCTCGTGCGTACGTATAGAGTACCGTCTCCATGAACGCGATGAGATTCATTCCCCATCGTAACCCATTCAAGACTAATTTTCATTGTATGATTAAAAATAATGTTTAAATACTTAGTATCATTCTGAATATGAATAAGATACATCCTATCCATAACAAACATTACTTACATATGAAATCATATAATGTAAAATGAATCAGTTAACAACCGAAACGATTATAATACTAAGATATTATTAATAAAGAAATGTTAAAAGATCATATATGGTAACATATTATTGTATATTATTCTTTTATAATTTAATGACAATTATTTTACCATTATAAATGAGTTTAACCTACCCTTGACAAAGGAAAATTACAATGTAAGGGGTTTCTTATCTCACTTTTAATTCTGTGAGATTTTTATTATTCGCCACTTATTTATTAAATGTAGTGTATTGTGTACTGTCATTTGATATATATATACATATTATCATGATTATCTTTTTATTCATGGTATTCTGTGATTCATTTGGTTGTTATTAAATTTTGTCCATATGACTTGATTGATTACAACGAAGTAAGGGTTTTCATCTCACTTCCTATTTCCGTGGGATTCATATCATACTGCAACTATTTTCTTTTGTGTGGTGTATGTATTGCCCATTGATTGTGTTGTTTCTGTAATATAATATAATTTATGAGTAATTACATCTTCATTTTCTAATCCATCTTTCATGGGATGTATGTTTTGTAAGTTACGAAATTGGTAAGGGACTTTCAAATTTCAATTTCCACTCATTCGTCTTTACGCATACTTCATTGATTATTTTACTC
The DNA here is from genome assembly GCA_963277665.1 of Viscum album. Lineage (NCBI taxonomy): Eukaryota > Viridiplantae > Streptophyta > Magnoliopsida > Santalales > Viscaceae > Viscum > Viscum album. Next base: position 1,752,306,294 of record OY728141.1, read on the forward strand.
CATTATTATGTGTGGAATCACTATTTATTATTTTTGTAGTAATTTACACTCCCCTTACTGTGGATAAAATTTTGATACACATAATCACTCCATTGATAAATTCTCAAGTCATCGATATGAACCCAATAAGAGTAATTTTAACTCAATCACTATTCATTGAGTTAAACATCCAATTCATTGGTGTTGTTTTTACAAGAATATGTGTGAATGTTCTCTGATTGATTTAAAATTAATATACAATAATATTGAGTGTATTTATATTTTTCATACATAATTATTTCATTGATTTATCCTTAACATAAGGATACAGTCTTTATAAGGGATTTTATCTCAATATACATTCCATTGAGTCTTCTTTGTTATTATGCCCCAATTCACTTTTATTTGGTGTATATACTATACATTAACATAGTATGTCAAGAATCCCTTTATTCTCATGATATTATAATTTTTTAATTACCTGAATTATTTTTATTCAAGTGTCTCTCATTTGGTTAGGAACTCTAACTAAAATATCATTTTAAATGTTTTAAAGATTTATTCTTCTAAATATTTCTCATTAATGTCCATGTTTTAAAAATAGTTTTAAGAATTTATTTATATGGAAATTAAAGTATTAAAATTAAAATTAATTTTAATATTTTCAAAGTGGTATGAGACAATTTTATTCAAAAATCTATTTTAAATGGATTCTTGATAAATAGTGAGACTTTTGAATATTTTCAAGAAAAAGGGTGATATTTCTCTCAAATATTTTTGATGATTATTTTCATCTATATTAATATCATTAATTATTCTCTATTGGGGTTGATATATTATAATAAAATGTTCCATATTGTATTGAATGAGTTATGTTTGACTGTGGATGTGCTATTTTTATACCATTTATGTTTTGTGGTCAAAATATTGATATTTCGTATGCTAGTTTTAATACGAATGTTCAGATTATGTTTAAAGCTGTTCATATGAGGAATTAATTGGACTTAGTAAGTGATGGGTGGAGCCTGCTATAGCTTCTCAATGCATCGGTAGGTCTCATGAGAAAAACCAGTGTCTTGGCACAAGGCCTTGACAAAATCTTATTTGTAGTCTTGGCACAAGGCCTTGACTATGTGGTTATGAAAGTCTGGCATTATGCATTCCATCATTATGAAAGTTCCTATTGATATTTCATGTGATTATATGACTAGTAGAATATATATGTGAATAATTAAATAGCATTATTTGATTTTATATTTTCCATATGATTCTAAAGTTCTAGTTTAAAAGACTTTTGTTTTAGTCTTATACATTTCCTTAAATGTTTATGCTTATTTATGAAAGTTTATGCTATATTGTTATCCTTAATGAGCATCTGATCACACCCCTTTCTATGTTTTATTTTTACAGGATATGAAGAAGTATATTATGACTGACCTATAGGGATAGTCTGTGGGATCTTAGTGTTGTATATGGAAACAATGTTGTTGTAGTTTCCCATTTAATGATGTAATGTAAACATTATGAATGTATCTAGTACTTCCAAGTATACTAAACCAATTGGTCTTTCGAGACTTGATATTTTGTGATCATGAAAATGATACGTAATAATGCACCGACTCTGGGCTTCTGGGGTTGGGGCATTATAGTTTGTATCAGAGGAAGTTTAGTATAAACCTTGGAAACTAGATTTAGGTAAACTATGATTAGAGCACATAGCCCTAAGATAGACATTGAGAATTATTATAGAAGAACTTCCTAAAATTTTGGTATTTTAGAGATTTTTTGAGTTTTCCAAGTAATACATACCTGTTTGGATACGAGCAGGTAGAGGTGGATCTATCACAGATGTACCTAGGGTTAAAACCGGAAAACACTACTTTTATCTAGACTCGAACAGGAATTGGTGCACGACAACGGGCCTTGCTGCACTCTTGGTTACAACATTCCCGGGGCATATTATTAGAGTAATTTACATTTTCATTACAAATATATTTGAAGGATTCTAATATAAGATGAGAATAAATGACCTTGGTTAATCCTAAGGTGTTTCAAATTGAAAATATGGTGTCATGATATTTTCAAAATGATTTTATGACTACTATTACTCACACAATGCATTCTCGTTTTAGTCAATGACTGGATTCCAAGGAAGTCATAGTAACTTTAAGCATGATGTACAAGGTGATAATGGTGGTGGAAATGAGTAACAAAATGGAATGTTGATAGGTGTAAAAGATATTGTGTTCAGGCCAAATCAGTTTTCCAAAAATATGATCAACAACATATATATTAACCAACTCCCTGACTCATTAAAGAAAATAAAGGTGATGAATGATAAGAGCTCTAGTAGTGGAGACCATGGAGAAAAGAATCCTCAATTTCCATCATGCAGGAAATGTGGAAGGAGACACCCAGGAAAGTGTCTCAAAGGAACAAATAAATGCTTTATGTGTGGTAAATAAGGACATAAAGTAAATAATTTCCAATTAAAAATGAATATTACTATGAAAGAAAATAAAAATGGTCCAAAGAATCCATTTATAGTCATTTTTCTTAAATGTAGGGCACCTGGACATTACCCGAGTGAATACCCTATTCTATAGGATATTTTCTTGGTCAAAGAAGAAGCTATGTGGAAATAAATGGTTGGATAAATGTTTAAAGATATTAGTGCTCCTTGTTGATTGGATTACTTTGGAATGATTTTCTCTTGTATTTGTAACCCTGCAGTTTTTCATGTGAAAATGATATTTGAGGAAGAATTATCTTTTCTCTTGTGGATATAGTTATAAATAACCATTTGGTTTTATATGATCATTGGGTTTGAGGCAATTACAAGTTATTATATTTTGGGATGAAAATGCAAGGTATGAGATAAAATTTGTGGATAAATTATGTTATGGTTATTTTTGGGAATTTAACTCATTTTGGTAATGTTATAAAATATTTTTTTTTGAAAAAGGACAACACGCAGACCGTGTGACAACCCATTGCGTCGAACAAAGCTGTGGGAATTGAACCCACAACCAGAGTGAAATTGGGATTTATCACCTACCAATGGACTACGTAAGGTCCCTGGTTAGTGTGACTAATTATTTTTAGTTAAATAATTTTATTGATCAATAATAAATTGATTTGGGATCTTATGTATTATCAAATGAATACCCTTAGTACAGGAAAATGATTTGGTGATTAAGTGATAAATGTTATTTTGGGAGATGTTCGCTCTGTTTGGAACACTATATGCCTAAGGAAAATAGAATACTATGGGATTTCATTTGAGGAGTAATGGTGGATTTTAATCTATATAGTTTTTGTTAATTTATAGTGATTTGAGTAATTTATGGAAATGATTAACCTATAATAGATAATATGTGATTAGGTTAATTACTTTTAAGCATGTGACTTTAAGAGTAGTCGATGTCATTTGGAGATACAATTTAACGTGGAAGACTACATAACCATATTCTTCTAAGTTTTGTGTCTCAATATTAGTTTGGATTATATTGAAGGATTTTAAGTACAATTGTTTATTTAATGGTATTTATTTAACTTTGGGGTATTTTTGGTTTAATTTTAGAAATTAAGATTAGTGTTTCTTTCTCTAAAGGAATATACTTTTGGGGGATCATCTAATCTTATACTAAACGTTTTGGTTTTGATTAATCTCTAAAGACAAGGTAAATATATAGTTTATCCTTTGTGGATCATGTGATTCGCTAGAAGTTGATTCTAGCTCATCCGGTGTGACCATGCCATCTTGAATACTCATCATTTGAAAAAAATGAGTTAGTGGTAGAAATTTATTAAAGAATGGAACTCTACTTAAAAAGTAAGTATATCTCTTTATGTTCTTAGTCAATCTCATAAATAAATTCCTCATCTTTATAAAATATAACTTAAAACAAAAAAATGTTGTCTGTTTACTTTTACTACTAGGAAACTAATGACCGTTTGTCCCATCACAAGTTTGTGGTTTTCTTGTTGTTAAATTTTTCCTGATCATGTTTTCTATCCCTCTTCATCAGAACTTGACACTTATTTTATCTTCCATATCCATGTTTTCCTACATGGAATCCTAGTATGGGTTATCTCATGTGACCTTTGTATTTTTCTTTATTTCTTTTAAAGTGATAGTTTTATTGACTCTTTTTCTGATGTGGGACTTTCAATTATGTTCCCAAGCCCAATTTTAAAAATTTAATGGACGCAATTTCAAAAATGGGGGACGAATGTAACACCAAAAGCTTCCATGGTACGTTTCCCTTTGAATAATGTAATAGCTTTCATTGTTTGCAAGTTCGAGATTCTAACACACCGCGACCAATTAAAGTAACTGTTATGAATATTAATACCCACTTTTTTAAATTTTATAAATTTTATCTTTAAAAATGGACTTCATATTTGGATTTGGAATATCGAAATTAACTTAGGGTGAATTTTTGGTATTTTTCTGAAAACTTTCAATTTTTGATGAATAGTGAAAACACTAAGTTATAGTTTAAAACCAAAATTTTATTTAAATAATTATTTATTTTATTTAAATTTATTTTAGGTAAAAATAGATACATAATACCTATATATGTTCAATGTAATTAATTGGAGTCAGTTTATAATAATTTTAGATATATAAAAATTTTATTAAAATTTTTAACCTTCTTTTACCCACCTCCTAGGAGCATTTGCAAATTTGAATAAAACATAATTTTACCGCTTATGTGAATTGAATTTCAAAAATCTAAGAGACACGATTAATATCAGTAAGTAATTTTTTTTCAATAAGATGAAAATAATTTTTGGTGAATAATAACTTTTTACTTTTATTTACCACGGTTAAAAGTAAATAGGGTAATTAAGGGTAAAAATGATATTATTATTACCCTAAAACATATCCTAATTCTATTGGATAAGTGTAATTCGACCAAAAAAAAACCATATGAATAAAATATGATCCTTTAGGTCCACTTGGATTATATTAGGACATTTATTATTATTTAATTCCAAGAAGAGTTAAAAGTGTTACAATCAAGGTTTAATAACTAAACCATTTTTAATATTGGGTTACACAATAGATAATTTCGACTATAAAAATTCATTAGAAAGATAGAAATATTTTATACATAATGGTATTTTATTTATATTTTTTATACATTAAATAATTTAATTTATTTATGAAACAATGATGATGTAGTAATTACGTAATTAATGAAATATTAAAATAATTAATATTATAAATATCCATATAAAGGTAATTTGATACTTTTTATAAATTACACTAATTTTATATGTTAATATGACATGTTAGCGTTGGTGACATGAATTGTTTTTGATTTAATAATGCTGTTATAAATTTAGAAAAAACAAAATACCAAATAGTGTCAAAATTGACATAAAAGAATTTTTAAAACCAATATTATATCATTAATTAATATTCTATTCCTAAAAATATAAGTTTCAGCCAAAATACTTATATAATGATATGTGTATCATTAATGAACCACTTGGGGTTCTCTTGGATGTATATAGTTTGTTTATTAACCATATAATATAAAAATACAAAGAGACATGGAAAATGTCAAACTATTTAACTAAGAGTTAAATCTAAAACATAAGTTTAATATAGTGACCCAAACCTATCTAAAACCTATTGGTTGAGTGGTTTTCTACCCATACCCACCTTATCCATTAAATAATTCATTTTTGTGCCATTAGAAACCGAAAATGATTTATTATAAAATAATATTTCTATCTTTTCCTAAGGTGCCCCCCACCCCTCTTATAAAAGTGCACTCCCACTTCTCTCTAATTAACACATTCAAATCCATTTAGATCAGCCAACCCCTACCCAAATACCCTCTAAATTTTCTTTCCTTCATCCTATAGGCCTTACTTTAGTCAGAAAACCAACCTAAGGAGCCATTTTGATCAAATCAAAAGGAAGAACCTGAAGAAGAGGTAAATATTTCATCACCTCTTTCATGTTCCTTCCTTCTTCCACTTCCTATTTAGTTGTTGTTTCCATTATAAAATAATAAATTCAGTATATTATATAAAAATTTATGTTATTATAAATATGTTACAACCATATTCATTATTCTATCCATCCTTTGAATGACATGTCACCATATGTGCGTATGTACGGCTTACCGTCTCCACGTCGTGGTGTAATTGTTATTCAATACTTTATTATTTGGATGAGTATAATAATGATGTGTAATTGATGTAAATAATAAATATTGAATGATAATAATTGTGTATATATGATATACTATCCAATTATATATTATTTTAATATCAAAAGAATGATATTGTCGCTCGTGCGTACCTAGAGATTACCGTATCCACGAATGCGATGAGATTCATTCCCCATCGTAATCCATTCAAGAATAATTTTAATTAGATGATTAAAAATAATGTTTAAATACTTAATATATTTATAAATATGGATAAGATACATCCTATCCATAACAATCATTACTTACGTAACAAAGTATATAAAGTAAAATGAATCAGTTAACACCTGAAATGACGATAATACTAAGATATTATTAACAAAGTAATGTTAAAAGATCATTTATGATATCATATTAATGTATATGATTCTTGTGTAATTTAATAACAATTATTTTACCATTATACAGGAGGTTAACCTACCCTCGACCAAAGAAAAGTACAAAGTAAGGGGTTTCTTATCTCACTTTTAATTCCGTGAGACTTCCATTGTTCGCCACTTATTTATTAAATGTGGTGTATTGTGTACTATCATTTGATATATATATTACTATGATTCTCTTTTTATTCATGGTATTCTGTGATTAATTTTGTTGTTACTAACTTTTGTCCATACGACTTGATTGATTACAATGAAGTAAGGGTTTTCATCTCACTTCCTATTTTCGTGAGATTCATGCCATACTGCCACTATTTCCTTTTGTGTGGTGTATGTACTGCCCAATGATTGTATTGTTTGTGTAATATATTTTAATTTATGAGTAATTACATCTTAATTTTATGATACGTCTTTCATGGGATATATGTTTCGTAAGTTACCAAATTGGTAAGGGAATTTCAAATTTCAATTTCCACTCATTCGGCTTTACGCATACTTCATTGATTATTTTATTCCATGATTATGTATGGAATAACTATTTATTATTTTTGTACTAATTTACACTCCCCGTATGGTCGATATAATTTTGATACACATAATCACTCCATTTAAAAATTCTCAAGTCATCGATATGAACCCGATAAGAGTAATTTTAACTCAATCTCTATTCATTGAGTTAAACATCCAATTCATTGGTGCTGTTTTTACAAGAATATGTGTGAATTTTATCTGATTGATTTACATTTAATATACAATAATATTGAGTGTATTTATATTTTTCACACATAATTATGTCATTTATTTATCCTTAACCAAAGTATATAGTCTTTATAAGGGATTTCATCTCAACTTACATTCAATTGAGTCTTCTTTGTTGTTATGCGCCAATTCACTTTTATTTAGTGTATATAATGTACTTTGACATAGTATATCATGAATCCCCTTATTCTCATGATATTATAATGTTTTATTACCTCAATTATTTTTATTCAGGTGTCTCTAATTTGGTTAGGAACTCTAACTAAAATATTATTTTAAATGTTTTAAAGATTTATTCTTCTAAATCTTTCTCATTAATGTCCATGTTTTAAAAATGGTTTTAAGGATTTATTTATATGGACATTAATGTTTTAAAATTAAAATTCCTTTTAAGAGTTTCAATGTGGTATGGGACACTTTGATTCAAAAATCTAATTTAAACGGATTCTTAATAAATAGTGAGACATTTAAATGTTTTCAAGAAAAAGGGGGATATTTCTCTCAAATACTTTTGATGATTATTTTCATCTAGGTTAACATCATTCATTATTCACTATTTAAGTTGATATATTATAATAAAATCTCCCATTTAGTATTGAATGAGTTATGTTTGACTGTGGATGTGATATTTTTATACCATTCATGGTTTGTGGTCAAAATACTAACATTTTGTATGCTAGTTTTAATACGAATGTCCAGATTATGTTTCAACCTTTTCATATGAGGAATGCATTGGACTTAGAAAGTGACGGGTGGAGCCCTCTATAGCTCCTCGATGAATCAGTAAGTCTCATGAGACAAACTAGTGTCTTGGAACAAGGCCTTGAAAAAACCTCATTTGTAGTCTTGGCATAAGGCCTTGACTATGTGGTTATGAAAGTCTGGCATTATGCATTCCATTATTATGAAAGTGGCTATTGATATTTCATGGGATTATTAGACTAGTATAATATCCATGTGATTAATTAAATGACATTATTTGATTTTATCTTTTCCATATTACGCTGAAGTTCAAGTTTAAAATTCTATTGTTTTAGTCTTATACATTGCCTTAAATGTTTTTGCTTATTTATGAAAGTTTCCGCTATATTTTTATCCTTACTGAGCATCTGAGCTTACACCTTTCTATGTTTTATTTTTCCAGGATGCAAAGAAGTATATTATGACTGAACTGCCGGGATAGTCTATGATATCTTCGTGTTTTCTATGGAAACAATTTTGTTGTAGTTTTCCATTTTATTATGTAATGTAATCCTTATGAATGTATCTAGTACTTCCAAGGCTACTAAACTAATCGGTCTTTCGAGACTTTATCTTTTGTGATAATACAAATGATACGTAATAATTCACCAACTATAGGCTTCTGGGGTTGGGGCATTACATCCCCACTCATAAATGATGATTCCACATCCATTTGAAAAAAATTAAATTCATTATACATCAATATCAAGAAATGTTCTGATTATTTCTAACCTTTCCACTGGATAAAAATTCTTATCAAAATAAAAACCTTTAATTTTTGAGTAACATTTTTACACTAATATTCTTTGTTCCTTATCACTTCACTTTTTTCATTCATCTTTTTTCAGAAAACCCATTTTGTACCAATTGTTTTATCCAACTTAGGTTTTATTTCCCATGTATGGTTCTTTTCTATCTGATCCAATTCTTCATTCATGTCCTAAAATATTTTTGGATGCTCAAAAGCTTCATTCACAACATTCAACTCAAATTTTGAATACAAAATTGTTTCTGTCACAACTTTTAATGTTATTTTTTTCTAAACCTTATAATGTGGATCACCAATAATGTTTTGAGCTTCCAATTTCTTCCTCATCCTTGGATGCTATTTTTTAATTTCTTCCTCATCACTTGAAATAACTGAGTCTGGTTTTTATTCTTGAGTAGGATTACTATTTTCAATATCCTTATCATAATTGTTTATAAATTTTTTGTTATCCTTGTCATCTTCCTTATCAGCCTGAGTTTGTTTATCATCCTCATTATTTTTAATAACCTTCACATCAATAGAATAAACTATTTTTAATTTTTATTTATTAAAAATCCTATATCCTCTTCCTTTCAGATCATATATAAGAAAAACTACATCTTTACCTCTCTTCTCAAACTTTCATAGGTTTCCACATTTCTTCGTTATGATTCATGGATTCCCAAAAACTCTTAAGTGTTTCAAACTTGGAGTTTTATCATAAAACATTTCATATGGAGACATATCTAAACTTTTTTTTAGAAACATTGGTTTTGAATATACACAGTAGTGATCATTTATTAACTCTAAAAATAACGAGAAATACCTTGTTCAAGTAACGTAGTTCATCCCATTTCCACAAAACTTATATTCTTCCTTCCAGCAAACCCATTTTTTTGAGGTGATTATGGTGAACTTAACTCATAACAAATTCAATAATTTTCAAGATAACATTAAAATTATTCATTTTTGTACTCACAACCATTTTCAGTTCTTGACTTATTCAAGGAATACTCACATTCCTTCTCAATTTTCCTCCTAACACTTTTAAAAATCTTCAGATCATCTGACTTATGTTTCATATACATAACACATGTAATGCGTGTAAAGGAATCAATGAAATAGTTGAAGTACCTATATCACTTAGTTTATTGTTTTCTCATTATCCCACAAATATCATAATGAATAAGTTCTAGTTGTCATTTTGAACAAATCTCAAATTTATTTTACACTGAGTTAGTAATTTTTCCCTTTTGAAAAAAAGTGCAGCACCAATCTCTTCTTCTTGAAATTTCTATTATATAACCATCACTCTCTCAATTTAATAAATTTATCATGTTTTTTTGAAACATTGTCTCAGAATTTTTTTCCACAACTGATTCTATTCCACCATACAAAAGTAAAAATAATTTTTTATTTCTCTATCTTGAAATAAGTTTCTTTTTGTATGTTGACCTCTTGTAACTATCTTTCCAACTTCTTTAGCTTTCAAAAAAAAAACCATATTTTTTAAAAATAATTTTTTTCCTTCATCACTAAGTTGTTAAACAATTAGTAAGTTGTGTTTTAACCCATAAACATAAAAATATTTCTTTAAATTAAAATTTTATTTCCTAATGATGGTTAACGAAACACCTTTAATTCACATATATTAATCATTGGCAAATGTTACTATTCCTTATTTAAATTATTTCACATCATTCAACAACTTTAATTATTCTATAATATAATAAGTACACCAACTATCAAGAATCTAAGTTTGTTTTCCTTTTTTATCTTTAAAAGTTGTTTATACGATAAGAGATTTGTATTTTCCTTTTTCGTTCTTCTTCTCCATCTTTTGAGAATTGTTAACAAAATTTTGTTGAACTAGTAACAAAACAAGACATCCATTTTCAAGGTTTCCAAGTTATTCACATGTTTAAAAAATATTTTCTAGGGGTTGGAAACTATTTTTAATTTTTACACAAATCTTCTCAGGTTTCTTCATAATATCCTTCTCAGACTTTTTCCTTTGAGGGTATGAACTCCTCTTCAAACTTATTCTTACTTTTAAAAAAATTCATCACCCAACTTGGTCCCAAAAGACCTTATGGTACACATATGTATGATTTTCATTATGTAATGGGTGGTACCTATATCTCCCTTGTAACAACCCAAAGTTTTTCAATGGAAATTCCCTTCTTATAATTATGTCATAAAATAACATGAAAACACAACATAATAAACTACTAAGTGATAAGTGACCTTTAAACATAATTTTTTCACTTCTATGTTTTTAATTTCAAATATCCGACATACACGGTTGTGTTCAAGATAAGTTTTGGAGTCTAATGAACCAAAAATAATTTTAGGTGAATAGTAATGTACCCTTGTGAATAGTAACATAACATTATGAATAGTATTATGACCTTTATGAATAGTAAATCATCCAACATAAGAGTAACCTTACCCATGAATAATTAAATAAAATTTAGACATCTTAAAAATTGACAATTTGACCTTAGTAAATATTTTGGAATTTTGTAAGTCATAAATAACTAATTATAATTAATTAATTAATTTAAACGAAAATGTATTTTCTTAAAATGTATTAATCATTTATCAAATCAATGTCTTATAGTTTTTAGATAATTTTATAAGACCCTACATAATTTTTGAAAGCACTATAATATCAGTTTTAATTTTTAAAAACTGTTTTTATGAAAATTATGATTTTGATTAAATATTAAATTAATAATATTTAGAAAATTATTTTTGAAAAATGGACATCATTTTTGGATTCTACACATCGAAAAAATGTTGGGGTAAATTTTTGGTTTTTTTTTTTCTGAAATACTTGAATTTTTTATGAATAGTAGAATCCGATAATTCACAATAAAAGCTAAATAATGGATTAATTGAGTCATCGATGATATTCTTCTAATGTAATCCCACTTAGTTCTGGATAACATGATAAAATTAATATTCTTGGTCATTCAAGACTCACTATTCCTTGTCTTAAGGGAAATTAATAAACTAATGAATTTTATATTAAGAAAACCCCTCTCCCCTCCACTATAAAACCACCCTTCACACCCTCATTTCCTCACACCTCTCAAGCTCCAAGACTTCTCTAAACTCTGCCCAAACATCTTCCCCAGCCCCTCCCCCACATGCAAGAGCTTCTGGTATCATCAAAATACCAAGCTTAGGCCCTTAAGGAGGTTCTCTAGAAGAGGATTCAAGAGGTAATTTCTCTCCCTCTTCTCCTTTAATTTCTTTTCAATTTCAAGTTCATTTCTTGATCTATACCCACCTATCTTCATATAAATGGTATTTTAACTATAGTATTATACATATAATGGAATTATATAATTCTAATAGGATATTATATCATCCAACCCCCTTTCCCACTTCCTTTTATTTTATTAAAGAGAACGTTGTTCATGATGTGTTAATTTATCACCTTCAAGAACCACAAGTTTTCTTCTTCCATTTATATCTTCATATTTGATCATTAAACCATTTTTATTGTAGAACCAGAATATTTTATATGTATTATCTCCTATTTAAAGTTCTGGAACTAACTTATGAGAATATTTCTTGTGATAAAATAAAACAAGTTCATTATGATCGAAAAATTACTCAAATTAACCCAAACAATCATCTTTTAATTCTTATCTAATGATTCATCCACATGGATATAATATGATTCATTATAAGATCATTATAACTCCTGTAATATCATTAATAACATGTAATATCAGTTCTGTATGTTTACCCATGTTCTACCCAAACTTCAATTTAAGAATACAAGTGAACCACCCAAGAAAAAACAATAAAAACGAACATCCCCGAACAATGTTTTTAAACTCTATAAGTCATCCAAAGGAACATAAAATGACATAATGAAACCAGAATGAACCCTATTAATGTATAAAAGGTTCTGGAATTTATAATTAAAGAATATAATGTCATTATACCGGACATTAAAGAGAAGGAAGCATTTGGATACAAGGTAAGGGCAAATCTCGAACCCAATTTTCTTCCTTCGGGTTCTCCCTCTTTCACCCCATTTTCTATGTGGATAATCCTTAAAGATCATTTTTTCATAATTTTCTTTACTTTTATGGGATATACATGTTTGTCACTGGTTTATATGTCAAAAAAAATGTTTTCCAAAAGAAATCCTCTTTTAAGAACACCCCTTTTACTTCGCACTCAAAGTGGACGGTTCTTGTAACATGTATGATATTCCCAAATTCTTTTGGGAACCACATTTTTATGAATGTGTTATAATGAGATGAAACAAATTACTTTTCATGGGTTCATTATGTTCATTTATGTTATATTTTTATTGTGTCATGCATGATAAATTATAATGTTATGATGTGACGAGTGCGCCCGGAATTATATAGCGCAATATGAATGTTTAAATGTGACGGGTGCACCCGAAATTATATAGCGCTCAAATGAATTGGGGAAGTTATTAATATCATTAGTAAATGTGAAATTATGTATGAACAAGATTCTATCTTTGTTCACAAGTATGTGTGGTAGTTAACCACTAAGACATGATGTTTCATTTTTATGCATTGCCACATTTCAAGTATTATATTTATGGTTCCTCTCATGTTCATAATCTTTTTACCATATCATGATTATGATCACCCCATGATATATTTTTCTTAAATATCCTCTTACTGGGATTCTAGCTCACCCCTTTTTTTGTATATCTTCATGTGGCTACATGTACCAGGAGAGGACAAGTGCCAATAAGATGCTAGAGAAGAAGAAATTAAATAAATGTTTATGCTTGATGTTGTATTTGTTATGTATGGTCTTAGTTTTCCCAAGACACTAAACCTTTGGATACTCTATGTGTAATACGATTATGTTTTTTATCTTTTAAATTATGTAATAGTATTTTAAGAAAATGTTGGGTCGCTATAGTTGGTATAAGAGGCATGGTTTAGTTAATTTGGGAATTAGGATCAGTGAACCCTAGAGGAAACCTATAGCATGAGACTAAGTAAAAATATGCACACAAGAATATTTACCTAGGGATACCATATGTTATGTTTTTGGTATAAATTGTTTAAATTAATAAGTTATTAATGACTTGTTTACTTATGTTTTGTTCTAACATTCTCTATTTTAGAAAATGGTGGGAACCAGGAGAAATCAGGCCAACAACTCGTGCGAGGGCCAATGCAACAATTGCCCGAACAACATCCCCAATGATTTGGGAGGTGGAGTTCAAAACTTCATGGTGATGCTTACCCAATTATCTCAGGTTATGAAAAAAAAACCATAATAATGGAAAACACCCTCCTTCACCAAATAGGGAGCAACTGGCTATCAAATGTTTTATGCGGCAATGACCACCGACGTTTAGTGGATCTTCCGATCCACTAGTTGTGGAATAGTGGGTTAAATCCATGGAGAAGATCCTTTCTGTTCTTCACTATTCTTAGACGGAGAAGGTGACCCTATCCGTTTATCGTCTAGATGGAGAAGCCAATCAATGATGGGCTTTGATTAAGAACACCAAACCAAGGGATGAAATTTAAGAGATGGAATGGGAAGATATTAAGATAATGTTTATTAATAAGTATTTCCCACGAACTCTTCATACGATGATGGAGAAAGAATTCATAGAGCTCAAGAAAAAATAAGGAGAATCTATCACAAACTATGAAGCGAATTTCACAAGGCTTTCAGGGTACACTTTGGGGTTTTTTATCTACAATGATAGAAAAATTGATAGATTCTTTAGTGGATTAAAACCACACCTTCGAAAGGCTCTTTCAATTCAAGAATTTGGGAGTTATAAAGAAGTTGTTTGATGTTATCTTAAAGTTGAGATGGAGTTTCGATATTGTTCCTATGGCTATGGGGATAAGAAACGAAAGATGGAGTTTCAAGCTGGTGGATCTAATGAAAAAGGTTGGAAGAAAAATCAACGACCCACATGCCAAAAATGTGGGAAGTTGCACCATGGGAACTACCTCAAAGGGATAGGGAAATGCTTCAAGTATGGGAAAGAAGGACATCATGCTCAAGAGTGTCGAAAAGACACAAAATGGAAGGAGAATGTAGTCGATGAAAGGAGAGAACCACTATTGGTTCAATGCTACAACTGTTGGGAGCTAGGACACTATGAAAACCAGTGCACTAATCCTCAAGTTCTCAAGGGTAATCAGTGTCAGTAGCCACCAAATCCAAAGGAACAAGGGAAGGCTTACGCCATCACTAATGCAGAGTTGGAGCATGATAATTAAGTCATACAAGGTACACTTCCTATTCAATCAAGAATGGAAAATGTGTTATTTGATTCTAGTTCTACGCATTCCTTTATATCATGCAAGTTTTCTAGAACTATAGAATCGAAGCCTTGAAACCTTGAAGTAGAGATATCTGTAGAAACACCAAGTGGTGCAATCATTGCAACCCAAGTGTTTGACTCTTCTCCTATTGGTGTATCTGGGAAGATTCTTCCGACAAATATCGTAATGCTTCCCCTGGTGGAATTTGACGCTATAACGGGAATGGATTGGATCTCGTTATATAGAGCACATATCAACTGTTAGGAAAAGGAAATATCTTTTCATATTATGAACCATCCCATGCTCCTCTAGAAATGCAAGGAAGATCATGAATCTCCATTGAAAAATCCTTCAATGGTGTGGGTGTTGACTCCCTATGAAGAAGCATACCTATCCCAAATGGCTGAGTTGAATGAAAGTTCCAACCTTAAAGAAATTCCCATCGTGAGGGAATACGGTGATGTATTTCCTGAAGAGTTGCCCGAAATTCCCCCGAATCGTGAGGTAGAGTTCTCAATTGAACTCATACCTGGATATACTTCTATCCCGAAGTGTCCCTATAGGATGGCTCCTATCGAACTGGAGAAGTTAAAGAAGCAGCTGTAAGAGCATCTAGACAAAGGGTTCATACGCCCTAGTGCATCACCTTGGGGTGCGCCAGTGCTCTTTGTGAAGAAGAAGGATAGAACAATGCGGTTGTGTATCGATTATCGGGAACTCAAAAAGATCACTATAAAGAACAAGTATCCTCTCCCAAGGATTGATGACTTGTTCGACCAGTTAAGAGAAGCTCAATACTTCTCAAAGGTGGATCTTTATTCTGGATATCATCAGGTAATGGTGAAGAAGGAATATATTCATAAGACTGCCTTCCATTCAAGGTATGAGCACTATGAGTTTTTGGTGATGCCCTTTTGACTTACTAATGCACCTTCAATATTAATGGATTTGATGAATAAAGTCTTTAGACATTACCTAGACAAATTTGTGGTAATGTTTATTATCGATATTTTCATCTACTCCAAGAGAAAGGAGGAACATGAAGAACATGTAAGACTTGTTTTGGTGACATTAAGAAAGGATAAGTTGTATGCCAAGTTTAGAAAGTGTGACTTTTGGATGAATCAAGTCACGTTCTTGGGACATGTGATCACAAGTGAGGGAATTTTTGTGGATCCTTTAAAGACAAAGGTGATTAAAGAATGGACCAGGCCCTCTAGTGTCACAAAAATCCATAGTTTTCTTGGATTATCTGGGTACTACCGACGTTTTGTGAGAAACTTCTCACGATTGGAAAGCCCGCTAACTAAGTTAAAAAGGAAAGTGGTAAAGTATGTTTGGATGGAAGAATGTGAGGGAAGCTTTAAGGAGATAAAGAGAAGGTTGATCACTGAACCTGTACTCATACTACCAAAAAGTGGAGAAAGTTTTGTGATATAAAGTGATGCTTCAAATAATGGCTTGGGTTGTGTAATCATGAAAAATGATAATGTGATAGCCTACGCCTCACGATAGTTGAAGATCCCTGAGCAGAACTACCTGATGCACGATCTATAGCTGGCAGCCGTGATTTATTCCTTGAAAATCTGGCGGCACTACCTTTATGGTGAGATGTGTGACATATACACTGACCACAAGAGCCTAAAGTATATATTCACAAAAAGGAGCTCAACATGCGTCAAAGGAGATAGTTAGAGATAATCAAGGATTACGATTGCTCTATTCACTATCATCCTCAAAAGGAAAACAAGGTAGCTGATGCTCTAAGTAGAAAAGAACCCGCTACTCTATCTATGCTACAAATTGAGAAAGACCCTATCTTCGTGGATATACAAAGGATGGATTTGGAAATCATAAGGGTAGGGGATACATCCTACCTTGCCCAAATGATTGCACAACCATTTATCTAGGAGAAGATTAAGGAAGAACAAAAGGACGATGTGGAGATACAAAATAGGGAGAATGCAGTAAAGGAAGGGAAGCTGCAAGAGTTTCATATCGAAAATGATGGTGTGATTCCGTTTGGAATGCGGGTTTGTGTGCCTTCATCACCCGGGATAAAGAAGGAGCTATTGGAAAATGCACATAGCTCAACCTTCTCTATCCATCCTGGGAGTACCAAGATGTACCGTGATTTCCAGGAACACTTCTGGTGGGATAACATGAAGAAAGAGATTGCGGAATATATATCAAGGTGCTTGGTATGCCAGCAAGTTAAATATGAGCAAAAAAGTCCAAAGTTATGATGCATCCATTGCCTATACCCATGTGGAAATGGGAAAATGTTACTATGGACTTTGTCACGGGTCTCCCGAAGACATCAAAGGGAAATAATGCGATATGGGTTGTGGTTGACCGACTCACCAAGACTACCCATTTTATCGCTATTCGGGAAGACCTCTCACTTGAACAACTTGAAAAGATATATGTGAAGGAAGTGGTGATACTGCATGGTGTTCCACTCTCAATTTTCTCTGACCGTGATCCAAGGTTCACATCTAAATTCTGGAGGAGCCTTCAACATGCTTTGAGTAATGAATTAAATTTCAGCATGACTTATCACCCCCAAACTGATGGCTAGTCTGAAAGAACTATTTAGAATCTTTAAGATATGCTAAGAATTCAAAGGTGGTTGGGATCATAATCTCCCATTTTTTGAGTTCTCATACAAAAATAGCTTCCACTCGAGAATTCAGATGGCTCAATATGAAGCTCTGTATGGAAAGTGATGTAGAACTCCAACCCGTTGAGATGAAGTTGGAGAAAGAAAGCTACTTAGACCTGATCTTGTTCAAGAGATGACAGAGAAGGTTCAAGTCATCCAGAAACAAATAAAATCTGTTCAAAGTCAGCAAAAGAGATATGCCGACAACTGTCGAAGGGACTTGGAGTTCGACGTTGGAGATAAATTCTTCCATTGAATATCTCCAAGGAAGAGAGTCATGCGATTCGGGAAGAAAGGGAAGATAAGCCCAAGGTATATTGGCCCCTTTGAAATCCTTGACTACATAGGATTCGTGGCCTATCGTCTTGCACTTCCACCAAATATGGCTCAAGTTCATGATGTGTTTCATGTATCACTACTGAGAAAGTACGTTTCAGACCCCTCGCATGTACTAAACTCAGAGGTGGTGCAGCTGGAAGATGATCTATCCTATAAGGAGCAGCTATTAAAGATTCTGAATCGGAGAGATAAGGTTCTATGCAACAAGAAAACCATCTTTTCAAAGTGTTGTGGAGAAACCATAATTTTGAGGAAGCAACTTGGGAACTAGAAGAGGCAATGACGAAGAAGTACCCTCACCTGTTTGTGTAGAGTAAAATTTAGAAGGCGAAATTTATTAAGGGGGAAGAATGTAACGACCCAATGTTTTTAAATGGAAATCACTTTTTTATAATTATGTCATAAAATAACATGAAAACAAAACATATTAAACTACTAAGTGATAAGTGACCTTTAAACATAAGTTTGTCACTTCTATATTTTGAATTTCAAAAATCCGACATACACAGTTGTGTTCAAGATGATTTTTGGAGTCTAATGAAACAAAAATAATTTTTGGTGAATAATAATGTACCCTTGTAAATAGTAACATACCCTTATGAATAGTATTATGACCCTTATGAATAGTAAATCATACAACATAAAAGTACCTTACCCATGAATAATTAAATAAAATTTATACATCTTAGAAAGTGACAATTTGACCATAGTAAACATTTTAGAATTTTTTAAGTAATAAATAAATAATTATAATTAATTAATTAATTTAAAAGAAAATTTATTTTCTTAAAATTTATTCATCATTTATAAAATCAATTTCTTATAGTTTTTAGATAATTTTATAAGACCCTACGTAATTTTTTAATGCACTATGAAATCTGTTTTAATGTTTAAAAACTGTTTTAAATAAATTATAATTTTGATTAAATATTAAATTAATAATATTTAGAAAATTATTTTTGAAAAATGGACTTCATTTTTGGATTCTACACATCAAAAAATGGTTGGGTTAAATTTTTGGTTTTTTTCTGAAATGCATGAATTTTTTATGAATAGAAGAATCCGATAATTCACAACAAATGCTAAATAATGGATTAATTGAGTCATCGATGATGTTATGCTGATGTAAGCCCACTTGGTTTGGATCACATTATAAAATTACTATTATTGGTCATTCAAGACTCACTATTACTTGTCTTAAGGGAAACGAATAAACTAATGAATTTTATATTAAGGAAACCCCTCTCCCCTCCACTATAAAAGCCACCCTTCACACCCTCATTTCCTCACACCTCTCAAGCTCTAAGGATTCTCTAAAATCTGTCCAAACATCTTCCCTAGACCCTCCCTCATGTCTAGGAGCTTATGTTCTCATTAAAATACCAAGCTTATGCCCTTAAGGAAATTCTCAAGAAGATGATTCAAGAGGTAATTTCTCTCCCTCTTCTCCTTTAATTTCCTTTCAATTTCAAGTTCATTTCTTGATCTATACCCACGAATCTTCATCAAAATGGTATTTTAACTTCTCTATTATATAGATACTGTAATTATATGATGATAATAGTATATTATATCATCCAACCCCCTTTACCACTTCCTTTTATTTTATTAAAGAGAACGTTGTTCGTGAGGTGTTAATTTATCACCTTCAAGATCGACAATTTTTCTTCTTTCATATATACCTTCAGATTTGGTCATGAAACCATTTTTATGGTAGAAACAGAATATTTTATATGTATTATATCCTATTTCAAGTTCTGGAACTAACTTATGACCATATTTATAGTGATAAAATAAAACAAGTTCATTATGATCAAAAAATCGCCCAAATTAACCCAAACAATCATCTTTTAATTATTATCTAATGATTCATCCACATGGATATAATATGATTCATTATAAGATCATTATAACTCTTGTAATATCATTAATAACATGTAATATATGTTCTGTATGTTTTCCCATGTTCTACCCAAACTTCAATTTAAGAATACAAGTGAACCACCCAAGAAAAAACAATGAAAACGAACATCCCCGAACAATGTTTTTAAACTCTATAAGTCATCCAAAGGAACATAAAATGACATAATGAAACCATAATGAACCCTATTAATGTATAAAATGTTCATAAATTTCTAATTAATGAATATAATGTCATTATACAAGACATTAAAGAGAAGTAATCATTCAGATACGGGGTACGGGGAAATCTCGAACCCAATTTTCTTCCTTCAGGTTCTCCCTCTTTCACTCCATTTTTGATGTGGTTAATCCTTAAAGATAATTTTTTCATCATTGTCTTTACTTTTATGGGATATAAATGTTTTCACTAGTTTTTATGTCAAGAAAAATGTTTTCCAAAAGAACTCCTCTTTTAAGAACACCCGTTTTACTTCTCACTCAAAGTGGACTGTTCTTGTAACATGTATGATATTCCATCATTATTTTGGGAACCCAATGTTTATGAATGTGTTATTATTATATGAAATCCATTCCTTTTCATGGGTTCATTATATTTATTTATGTTATTTTTTCATTGTGGCATGCATGATAAATGATAATGTTATGATGTAATGGGTGCAACCGGAATTATATAGCGCAATATGAATGTTTAAATGTGACGGGTGCACCCGGAATTATACAGTGCTCCAATGCATTGGGTAAAGTGATGAATCTCATGAGTAAATGTGAAATGATGTTTGAAAAAATTCTATCTTGTTTCACAATTATGTGTAGTACTTAACCACTAAGACATGATGTTTCATTTTTATGCATTGCCACATTTCAAGTCCTATATTTATGCTTCCTCTCATGTTCATAATATTTTTCCCATGTCATGATTATGATAACCCCATGATATATTGTTCTTATATGTCCTCTTACTGCGATTCTAGATCACCCCTTTTGATGTATATCCTTAGGTGTCTACATGTACCAAGGAGAGGACAAGTGCCAATAAGATGCTAGAGATGAAGAAATTAAATAAATGTTTATGCTTGATGTCGTATTTATTATGTATGGTCCTAGTTTACCCAAGACACTAAACCTTTGGATCCTCTATGTATAATACTATTATGTTGTTTACATTTTAATTGATGTAACAGTAATGTAAGAAATGGCTGGGTCACTATATCCCTCCAATGCATTAGGTAAATATTGATATCTCATGAGATAAATAGGAATGTAATAGGGAGTGAACCTAATTCAATAAGGTACTTTATCCACTATGATAGTCTTGAAAGTAAACCTTAACTAATATAGTGGTTTGGGAAGTGAACCAATTCCACTATGATAGTATTTGAAGATATCCTTGACTACTATGGAAATTATTTTCTATGCTTATGTGTATGCGACAATTCTTTATCTTATGATAATTTTATGCTCTTATGGATCATGTTATTTGATTCCTTTATGACTCATGTCTTATGAAATTCCAATATTTATATCATGACATAATATTATTATCTATGATATATATTTTATAATTTTATATTGTTCATATCATGTTCTCAAACCCTTTTACTCCTGTTATGATTATATGATCATTAATATCTCACATTCTTACCCTTATTGAGCATCAAACCTCACCCTTTCATATATTCCCCTTCCTAGGTTCTGAATAAAGGTTTTATATATGATATTTCTAATAAGGGTTATAATTATAAAGATCCATGTTGTAGATGATATATAAATTTTATTAACAAGTTGTTTATGTTTCCAAGTTTCAAAATATACTATACCAATATGATTCGAGTGTGGAGAATATTCATCTATTTATACAAAAAATATATGTAGAAAATATGGGTCACTATATAAGTTCCCATTCAGTTTATTTGTATCACTGATAGGGGGATGGGTTGAATCAATTATAATATTTTCTTTTATGTTTCATTGAAACAACCTTCACCTCTTGTTAAATATTTAATTCCCTGTTGAAGAAGAATTCAAACAGACATCCATAGGAACACACGAATTTACAAGGTTTACTATTAAATAAGAATAGCTACACCCTTGGTATGGTTTAGAAATGATCCAATACCATAAAATCCACTATAAATAAATCCTTGGAATAAAAAAATTATGATATACCCTTTCACTCAAGTAACACTATGGAAACAATCCAATAGTATGCATGCTCCCTCTTAGCAAAAATAGGGTAAAACAATGTTTGTGTAACAACTCATGTTACTTGTGATTATTTAAAATTACAAAAATGTATTATTTTCAAAAAATATATTTAATTTATTACTTATAATATGTTAAGAACTTTTAGAACTTTAATATAGAAATCAATCTAGTTGTCGATTCAGATATACTCACTCTGAATCTCCAGATTTCATCACCCAGTCCATCTATATACTATGATTTTTAAATCTGATTTCTTAGTCCAATGGATATAAATTTGTCAAAATATGATCGATTTTTTTTTTAAATTCCTTATTCATTCCAGAAATCCCAAAACAGAAATACCATATCTAGTTAATTCAGCCCGATATGATGATCAACTGAATATGATGAAAAGTAGAATATGATAGAAATCTACATAGAATGATCATCTGAATACAACATTGTGATCTTGTCTCTTCTCCTCTCACTTATCTCTATCTAAAATTCTTAAAAAAAATACAATACATAAAACGTTTTTCTATACCTAGAAATTTGGAGCTTCTCTCTCTTCTATGAACATTAAATCATTGTCGGTCCTCTAAAAAGTACAATGTACTTCTACACTTTTATAGGTGACCCATGGATGGTTTTGGTGGGACTCCCAAAAACTTTGCTGCTCAAAAAAAGTCACCAAAATCTTGATTTACCTTGAATTTTGGGTGAATATTAGCTTCTTCAACTCTTCTAGAATCTTCTCGAATATTCTCCGAACTTCATATATTCTTTAGACATTATTTTTTCAATTTTCAGTTTGGATCTGATTTTTTTTAATCTGATTTCTTCACTACGAAGCTCTGTACTAATTGAAGGTATGAATTAAGAAATTCAAGCTCTTATTTGACAACACATCCATCTCTTTTCTTCATCTCTTCTCTTGACCCACTTGATAATCAAACAAATTAATTCCATCCTTTTTAAATGGATGACCAAATTATTGATCACTTTTATTTTCATTCATTAGTCCTAAAAAATTCTTTCCCTAAAAAGATGGCATTTTGAATCTGATCTGTAGATTCATTCTCTTATGAATATGATGGAACTTGAGAAACTTATTTAAAATTTCCACTAACTTCATTCCCTTAATATTTGTTTCTTTTGTATTTTGGTATGACTGAAAACTATTACCTTTAGTTTCTTATATTTTCCACAAATGTTCTCGGCCATTATGAATTTGATGAACTCAATACAATGGATTCAACAACATTAATTTTCTTCAATATTCTACTTGTATCATGAATTCCATCATGACTTTGAATATATTTGAGTTCAGATTCAAAATCATCCACCTATGAAAGTATTGTAACATCCCTTTCTTTTATCAACACTCATATTTCCTTATCAACGCAAATCTGATTGTCATTAATACAATTTCCCTGAATACAATCAATCTGAATACGATCTCCAACACCCTTCTTTCTTTCCATCTATATATGATCAATATAAATAGGATTGGTAACATATATTTAACTTATTACTTCTTCCATAAATATTTCATTATAAGTTTCACAAATTATTTATGATTTATGATAACTACAAGATCAACGAAGCATCATCACATTTTATTTAACATAGTCATGCATACATTGATCGTGCATACTCTAATTCTTCATCAACTGGATTCAGAGTGAATTCAATGACCATTAACTTCCAATAAGATTATTCCTCAATATTATTGATTTCTCACTCTATATTCAGAATGAATCTGATGAACCATTTATTATGGATCACTTGAATACGATGGACCTTTTCAAACATTATAAGTCTAATTCATCGAATACAATGTCCAGACCAAATTTCACAAAATAAAAAGTGAGGTGAATTTATTTTCTTCTTACACTTAGTTAAAATAAAAATAAAACACTTGAAAACAATTAACATCCTTATAATATTGGTCCTAACACACTATATTTTTCAAAAAAATCTATAAGGATACTTATTTGGAACTCATTTTAGAAAATTATAGTCTCTGTTAATAACTTTAATTTTTTCAATTCCACTCACTTTTTATATAAAAAAAATGCAGTAAAAGTTTTTTATTTCATCTATCAAAAAACTACCCTTGATCTCAATCACAATTAAAAAAATTTTTCATTATATAAATAATAAATCATAAAGAGTGTGATTCATACCTCAAATTGAACCAATTAATATAATTTCGTCATGATAAACTAGTGATACCACTTTACATCCAATATATTTCTTTATTCATAGGTATTATCCACTCTTAGATGAGGATAATTAGCCTTTGTATGTTTATCACTAGCTCCCCTTAATTTCTTCAATTCTAGACACCAAATATTATGATAAGCTTCAACATAGGGAAACCAATGTTTTGTCATATTACTTTCATCTAATAAGATTTTAGTATCATTAAATACAATTATATGATACCATATTGTTAGTTCATAAACAAATAAAAAAGCATTTATTATATGAATGAATCTTATACTTTATCAAGATACCCATCTTCTTATTTTAGGGCTTCTATGACTTCACACAGGCCAGATACAGTATTTTTGAATTAAAAAATTTGTTTTATAACATTTGGAAAACATAGATATGGTTTTGGAACCCGTTTTACTACAGAACATGATATATAAAATATATACTTCATCATCTCATCATGTATTACTATATTCAACTTTGATAATTTAGGGTGGTTACTTTACATCACTTTTTGATCATGTTTGACTTAGCACTACATGAATTTTTTCATCATTACATGTATTTCATGTTTTATGAAGGTTCTAATTTCAATATCTATTAACACACTGGTTGTCTTAGATTTCTCTTTGATATCCATATTGGATACTCCAAACACCATTTGTTATATTTTATCCACCCTCAATGAATTTAGGTCATCTCAAAGCATTCACCATATTATTATGCATTAATTTCCTCTAAATACACATATACATTTTTATTGTATACATATCCATTCAATTCATACACCCCTTGGATTGTATGTACCCCTTAAACTTACATCACTCCAATCATCAGATATAAAAATTATGTTCTGGGGGAGGGGGTACCTTTCAAGTAGAGGATTGTGGTTTGTATTATTGAACCAATCCATGATTTATGATATACCTATAATCCTTTCTATGGATAACACAAATAGTGAAATCTTTTATCTAAATGTTTGAACCTGAATTCTTTTTCTTTTCATTGTTGGTATTCATTAAATTTATTTGAATTGTCTCACTAGTAAATTTTTCATCCTTTTATGCAGCAGATGTGAATTATTTTCCATACCTATATATCTATTCAAGGATAAATCATGTGATATCACACTCCTAATTTGTAGTGGTATGAATGAAACCAATTAAGAATTAGTCATGCTTATCTTCTATGATCTACATTAAATTCACTTTGGATTTTCCTATCCTTGATGAATTTTTTAACATCCTACTAGTTTTTATTTTATTATAAAATCCTTTCCCGTCATGGAGAGTGATAGTATTTCTTTCATATCCTTCTTGTTAACCATGAGAGAAACATCTTCTATCTTCTTCACTCTTCATACTTAATTATTCTATTTCCATGATGACTTGTGTGTGTATATAACATTTTGATCTTTATTCACCATCTTATTATATACCCATGATGGATACTATGAATAATCAATAAATGGTACATGAGGTATCCTCCCTTGACTTCCTACTTTATAATATTTCACCACCATGAATCTCATTTTTACTGAAACTATTTTCTTTGCTTCCACCCATGTCTCCTTCTTATCATAGAAGTGGGGGATATCATCATGGAACTACTATTTCTTTTATTAATATAGTATCTCACTATATAACCAGGGTTATAAAAAATATAACATCTCTTAATGAAATATTCATAACTTTTATTAAACATACACAGATTATATGTAACAAAAGTTCTCCTTTGAATGAACATCCTAAATTTCATTTTACACACATCTATTATGTGTCCAAAGATTTCACAAAAATATCACTTTCTCAACATTATTCTTTGAAATTATTTCTTACCAAATCTTTTATTCTAGATATTATTCCCTAATAATTGCATATTTTTATTCTTCATGATATCAATTAAACTATCCATGTGATAATCTTCAATATATGTATTATTTCTCACACCATGAAGATCTCCCTAAATATTTTAAATCTTTAAACATTTTACTTTAGTTGGACTTATAAATTCTCAAAGTGACATTTCTTTTCATCATATAAAATATTCACTTGATATTTAAACTATTATTTTATGGAATAAATAGATTTTTCATGAAGTTTCTCTTTCTCCATACTTAACTTCAACTCTCAAACAAGTTCATTAAGTATATCACATTCCTCTTACTTTTTATTGTTAATTATTGCATTGTACTCCTTTGAAGCCATTTCTTCCATAATTACCTTTTTGTTTTCTTATTATAAATATATTTTGTAAGAATAATTATTTTTACTTTTTTCCTTCAAGAATTACACTTCAGTTATCAATTAATGAAAATTGTCTTATTTTTTTCACAAATAATCTATAGATTTACTACATAATGGGGTTACCTCTTTTACACCTTCAACTTCAAAACATTTTAGAGATAAATAATCTATATCCTAATATTTAAAAGAAACATCCACTATAGGGTTAAATTTATATATTCATAATAAATAAATTTTTTTTCACCTCAATGGGAATTACCAATTTCTTGATAGTATTCCTCTTATTGTTTTATTGATTAATTCTAGTCATATGAAATTATTATTTAAAATAATTCAAAGTTTGATCTTCAAATGATTAATATTCAAAACTATTAGAAGCAACCCCGTTCTCTTTTTCAATATATATTCTTTACCATAAAACTATTTGAAATTATTCCACAGATCATTATAAAACATGTAATGAAACAACTTATTAGTTTTATCATCTTCTAAAGAGTCATTAAACTATTTATTGGCACAAACATTAATCTATAAATTTATTTTTTTATATCATACACAATTTATTGTCGACATTGAAAAATAAATGCAGTTTTCAAGATATTACGAGAAATTCCTACATATAATTCAAAATATGAGTTTAAATTATTATTCTAATTATAAAATTTTTTTCACAATATAAATAAATTTTCACTGTTAAATTCATATATTTAATTGTCTTCAATTCATAGAAATATTAGTATGTTAGGTTGAATCTAAAGTAGAACTAGGATATGATACCACTTGTTATAACCTAAGAAACACTGAGTGGGAGGGGTAAATAAGGGTATTTTTATAATTAAAATTTTTAAACTTATGATATTTCTCTTTGGATATATACCCCTTGTTAGAAGGACTAATTATTAAAACTTTCATTACCTTATTTTTATAAAATGAATCCATATCAAATATCATGTACCTTTGATATTTATAAAACATAAAGGGACACACTAATTTTATACTGTTCACCTAAACTTGGCTACATCAATGGATAATACACTTATCATTATAGTGGTATATATAAAATCTAGTATAACTTACTAATTTTTATGGATACAAAGATTAGGTGATGTCACTTCTCACCAAGGCTCACTACTTATACACTCATAGGTGAAGTCTCTCCTAATAAAGGCTTACTTCCTATTAAAAGGTTTAGGTAATAGATAATTATCTCCCAACAGTCACTCCCTTATATTCCTTTTCACACTACTCTAGAAGATATAAATTTACAGACTTGTTTATCACTTTTCATTTTATTGACATGAAGGTCATTCAAAATTCAATAAGTAGAACTATCGTGATTCACAACATAAATTCAAGATGTGATTATTAAATTTAGACCAGTGTGATGAATCAAAATTTATGTACTAGATATAATCAACTTGTAACACCCGAAGCTTCCACGATATGATTCTCTTTGAATAATACAGTAGCATGTGTTGTGCGCAACTTCAAGATTCGAACACACCGCGACCAATCCAACTAGCTGTTATGAAGAGTAATACCCAATTTTTGAAATTTTATAAATTTTACCTCTCAAAATAGAAATATTTTTTGAATTTAGAATATCGAATTTAGCCTAGGGTGAAATTTTGGTAGTTTTCGGATAACTTTTATATTTTGATGAATAATGAAAATTACTAAATTTTAATTAAAAACAAATTTTTTAATCAAAATAATTAATAGTGATAAATTATGAATTTGAGTGGTTTTAAATTATATTTAGAATATATTTTTACCATATAATACAATGTTGTTCATTGGACATAATTTCACATTTATACCAGACATAAACAAATGTCAATCTTTTGATAGTTATTATCTCATAAAAACACACTTTTTATTTTAACAACAGGAATTAATTTCGGCCACTTCTGTGTTTTGAATTTAGAAAAATGGATTCCATATTTCTAAGCATGAGTTCTAAATTTTTAGATAGGTAACTTTTATTTTTAGACATTTTGAATAATTATTTCGGTAAATATTTTTATTTACCATGGTTAAAGGGTAAATCCGGTAAATAAGAGTAAAAAATAATATTATAATAATATTAAATTACCCGAAAACATGTTTTAATCTTATTTTTGGATACATGTACGACCATGGGAATCTTTGGGTCTATTTTGGGACCCCATGGAGCCACTTGTTGGTGATAGGGACACTTTATATTAATTAAGTTAAAGTAAATACAAAAATGACATAAGCATATATCTTTTAGAAAAACAATTTTTATATAGGATTATACATAAGATAAATTAGATTTTAAATATTAATTAAAAAGATAAAAATATTTCCTACATAATTGTATTTTATTTATAATTTTTATACATTAAATAATTTAATTTATTTATGACACAATGGTGATGTAGTAATTACCTAATTAATGAAATATTAAAATAATTGATATTATAAATATCCAAATAAATATAATTTGAGACTTTTTATGAGTTACAATATTTTTATAGGTTAATATGACATGTTAGTATTCATTTAATTATGTTTGTTTGAAGTAATAATGCTGTTTTGATTTTTACAAAAATCAAATACCAAATAGTGTCAAAAATTGACATAAAAGAATGTTTAAAACAAATATTATATTATTAATTGATATTCAATTCCTAAAAATCTAAGGTTCGGCCAAGAGACTTATATCATAATAGGTGTATCAGTAATGGAACACTTGGTGGTATCTTGTATGTATATTGTATGTTTATTAACTATATAATATAAAAATACAAAGTGACATGGTAAATGTCAACTTAATTAACTAAGAGTTAAAACTAAAATATAAAGTTAATATAATGACCAAAACCAATATAAAATCTATTGGTTGAAAGGATTTAGACCTATACCCACATTAAAATTTAAATAATCCACTTTTGAGCCATTAGAAATAGAAAATGAATTTATTATAAAATAATACTTTAAGTTTTCCTAAAGAGCCCCTCCTCCCCCTTATAAAAGGACACCACTTATAACCAATTCTTCACACCTTCAAAGCCTTTTTGTTCGGCCAAAACCTACCCATATATTCTCTCAACTTCCCTCAATTCAACCTAGAGGCCTTAGTTTGATCATAAATCCAACCTATGAATCCATTTTGATCAAATCAAATGGAAGAACCCGAAGAAGAGGTAATGTTTTCACCACCCTCTTTCAAGTTCCTTTCTTCTTCAACTTCTTCTTTCTTTGTTATTTCCCTTATAAAATAATAAATCCAGTATCTTCTATATAATGTGATGTTATTATAAATTTGGTACAACCATATTCAGTATTCTATCCATCCTTTTAATGACATGTCACTATACGTGTGTACGTACAGCTTACCGTCTCCATGTCGTGGTGTAATTGTTATTCAATATATTATTATTTTTATGGGTATAATAATGATGTGTAATTCATGTAAATAATAAATATAACATGATAATTATTCTTTATATATGACATACCATCCAATTAAATATTATTTTAATATCAAAAGAATGATATTGTCACTCGTGCGTACGTACGGACTACCGTCTCCACGAACGCGATGAGATTCATTCCCCATCGTATCCATTCAAGGATAATTCTCATTTTATGATTAAAATTAATGTTTAAGAACTTTATATCATTATGGATATGATTATGATACAAACTATACATAACAAACACGACTTATGTAATAAACATATAAAAGAAAACTAGTAAGTTAACACCTGAAACGACGATAATACTAAAATATTATTAACAAATATTTATTAAAAGATAATATGTGATATCATAATTATGTATATAGTTCTTGTATAATTTAATAATTTTTTTAACTATTATAGATGAGGTTAGTATACCATTGACTAAGGAAAATTACAATGTAAGGGTTTATTTCACAATCTCTTCATTATCCGAGGTTGTTTATATGTAATTATCTGTTAGGACCTCATTATCATCCACATCCATGTTTCTTAAAAATGTATTTCAAATCACTCTTAATATTTTAAATAATATGGGATAAATTCATTTATACCCTTTTTGACTTTTTATAAGATGTTTATAAAGGAATCTTTCTATCATTTTCCAAACAAGGTCCTTTTTAACTTTTTCGACAGAATTAAGGTAAGAATGTCTTTTTTAACTTATACGGTGGGTGCGGCTATTTTCCACCATTATAAAATCGTCGAAGCTTACCTTACAAGCTTATAAGAATATTTTCAATTTAAATGTTTTATTTTATAATTATGAGACTATTAAATGATTTCAAAAAAAGAGATATTTCACTCAAATAGTTTTGATTTCATCTCTGTCAACATCCCTTGATGAATTTTAATCTTATTTGAATTTTATTATTATGATACAAAACTTCTATATTGTATTGAAGGTTTTGTGATATGTTTAACTATTGATGAATTATTTTTATACCATTCATGGTTTATAGATAATGTATTGACATTTCGTATGCTAGTTTTAATACGAATGTTTATGTTATGTTTAAACCTGTTCATATGAGGAATGCATTGGACTTAATATGTGATGGGTGGAGACCGATATAGCTCCTCGATGCATCAGTAGGTCTCATGAGACAAACTAGTGTATTGGAACAAGGCCTTGACAAAATCTTATTTGTAGTCTTGGAACGAGGCCTTGACTATGTGGTTATGATAGTTTGGAATTATGCATTCCATCATTATGAAAGTGGTTATTGTTATTTCATGTGATTATTTGACTAGTAGAATATCCATGTGAATAAGTAAATGAAATTATTTCATTTTATCTTGGCCATATTATTCTTAGTTCAAGTTTAAAATGCTTTTGTTTTAGTTATACATTGCCTTAAATGTTTATACTTATTTATGAATGTTTCTGCTATATTGTTATCCTTACTGAGAATCTGAGCTCACCCCTTTCAATGATTTTTTTTTCAGGATGTGAAGATGTAATTTATGAATGAACTGCAGGTATAATATGAGGGGATATTAAGACAAGATGTTTTTGTAGTAGTTTTCACTTTATGATGTAATGTTAACTTTATGAATGTATTTAGTTATTCCAAGGCTACTAAAATAATCAGTCTTTCAAGACTTGATCTTTTGTGATCATGCCAATATTATGTAATAATTCACCGAATATGGGCAACTGGGGTTGCGGTGTTACAGTTAGTATCATAGGATGTTTAGTACAAACCTTGGAAACTAGATTTAGATAAGCTCTGATTAGAGAAAACAGACTTAAAATGGACTTTGAGGATTAGTATAGAAGAACATCCTAGAATTTTGGTATTTTAGAGATTTTGTGAGTTTTCTGAGCAATACATCGCTATATGGATACGGGTAGGTAGAGGAAGATCTGGCACAGATGTACCTAGGGGTAAAACCCAAAAACACCACTTTGAGCTAGACTTTAATGGGAACTAGTGCACGACAACAGGCCTTGCTGCACTCTTGGTTATGACACTCCCAGGGGATATGCTTAGGATAATTCTTATTTTCTTTACACAACATTATGAAGGGTTTATGAGTATATACTTCCTCAAAGGAAACATTTTTTTTATGATTATGGATTATATCCCTAAATAGTTCAATTTATGTTAAGTATTTTACAAGTATGGAATTATGTATTTTGATTCATAAACTGATATGGTTTATGCCATTGTTTAGAAATGGCGCCTAGTGGAAGAAATGGAAATCATATCAAAGAATGAACTCCATGTAGGGATTTCCCTCCAACTCAAGATAATTATAGTGGTGTTGGTGATGAAACTGGTGCTGATCAGCTAATCACCATACTGGGACAACTCACTTAGGTTATGAATAATAACCTTACCCGTATGGAGCACCCAGATCCACAACGTGGAGTATCAATGTTAGATCGCTTCATGAGGAAACAACCACCAACATTCAATGGGAATGAAAATCCCTTAGTAGCTGAGCAATGGATAAGTTCCCTAGAGAAAATATTTTAGGCTTTGGGGATTAGTGAAAGGGAAAACGTTATCATGGCAGTTTACCTCCTCACTGGAGATGCTGATCAATGGTGGTCATTGATTCAAAACACGAATGAAGATGATGAAGTATAAAATATGTAATGGAGGGAGTTCAAAGATCTATTTTTAGAAAAATACTTTCCTCGTGACCATCAAGCAGATATGGAAAGGAAATTTCTAAGTTTGATACAAAAGGAGGATGAGAATGTCACAAAGTATGAGGCTATCTTTACAAGGTTATCAAGGTATGCTGGAGATTATATATGTAACCCAAGAAGTAAGATTGATCGTTTCTTTGATGGGTTAAAACCATTTCTCCATCGATCATTAGTCTCACAATCCTTCTCGTCGTACGAAGACATTGTCTCATGTGATATCAAGACATAAAAGGAATTCTCTACATCTTATGAATTTAAAGAAAAGAAAGAGAAGAAGAGATCTACTGATCAATCTGGGAATGGAAATAAGGGGAAGAAGGGAAAAGTTGAATATCCATCCTGCAGTAAATGTGGGAAGAAACACCCTGGTACATGCTTGAAGGGAATGGGAGTCTGTTACAAGTGTGGTGAAAAAGGCCACCAAGCTCATGATTGCAAGGAGAAGAAAGAAGCTACTGATGTTCAATGCTACAACTTCAGGGTGATGGGATATTATGAAAATGAATGTACTAAGCATTAGGGGAACTTACCTCAGAAAAGGGCAAGGGATCAAGGCCAAGCTTATGCTGTCACTACTGCTGAGGTAGAAGCTCCGAAAGATGTGGTGGTTGGTAATTTAATGGTTTCCTCAAGTTTAGCAAATGCATTATTTGATTTTGGATCATCACATTGTTTCACATCTTCCTAGTTTACTAAGAAAATTAGATATTTCCAATTTGATTTGACAAGGGAGTTTTCAGTTAAAAATCCTAAGGGAAGTATAATTATAACAAAGTTTTGTGAATCAGTCCCCATTAGAGCACGTAAATGTTCTTTATCTTCTGTTCTCATCATCATACCTATGATTGAGTTTGATAAAATCATCGGTATGGATTGGATTTCAGACCATGATGCAAATATTTATTGTAAGAAGAAGGAGGTTACAATTTTTGATGATGATGATGAGGAACACATTATATTTAGAGCAGAATCGTCACCACCTAATTATTATCTAGATCTACCCCCAGTAGCTCAACTAAATTCGATTATTGGGGAGGAAGAGAATGAAATGACTGTGGGTGAGGAAAATAATGTTCAAATAGAGGATTTACCTATTTTAAAAGAATATATAGATGTGTTTCCGGAAGATTTACCTGGAAATCCTCTAGAACGGGAAGTTGAGTTTTTCATTGATTTAATTCCTGGTTCAAGGCCTATATCGAAGACCCCTTATAGAATGGCCACTATGGAATTAGTTGAACTAAAGAAACAACTATAGGAATTGAGTAATAAAGGATTTTTTCTCCCTAGTGTTTCTCCATGGGGAACCCCTGTCCTTTTTTTAAGAAGAAAGATGGATCTATGAGGTTATGTATCGACTATAGGGAAATCAACGCTATAACAATAAAGAATAAGTATCCCCTACCTCGCATTGATGATTTATTTGATCAACTTCATGGAGCTCAATACTTTTCAAAGATTGAACTTCGATCTAGATACCATCAGTTGTGTGTGAAGAAGGAAGACATTCCGAAGACAACATTTCGAACCAGGTACGGGCATTACGAGTTTACAGTAATGCCTTTTGGATTGACTAATGCACCCCTTGTATTCATGGATCTAATGAATAGAGTTTTCAAGGAATATCTCAATGATATTTTGGTTGTTTTCATTGATGACATATTTGTATACTCTGAAAGCTATGAAGATCATGAAAATCACATGCACATTATCCTGAAGACTCTGAGAAGACATGAATTATATGGGAAGTTTAGAAAGTGTGAATTTTGGATTCAGGAGATTTCTTTTCTTGTCTATATTCTCTCTAAATATGGAATCTTTTTTGATACTTCTAAGACCAAGGCAATCCAAGAATGTCCTGCACTAACGATTATAACTAAGGTACACAGTTTTATTGGTTTAGCAAGTTATTATCGGCGTTCTATCCAAAATTTTGCCCGATTGGACAACCCATTAATGAAGCTCACACGTAAAGGGGTAAAATTTGTTTGGACAAAAGAGTGTGAAAATGTTTTGAAGAACTGAAGAGAAGATTAGTCAATTCCCCTATATTGAATCTACCATCGGGAATGATGGGTTTGTTATTTATAGTGATGCATCGAAGAAAGGACTTGGTTGTGTCCTTATGCAGAATGATAGGGTTATTGCCTATGCATCACGACACAGCTGAAAATTCATGAGTAGAACTATCCTACTCATGATCTTGAGTTAGAAGCTGTAATATTTTCTTTGAAGATTTGGAGACACTATCTCTATGGTGAAAAATGTGATATTTATACTGATCACAAGAGTTTCAATTATATTTTCACACAGAAAGAATTCAACATGAGGCAAAGGAGATGGCTCTAACTACTCAAGGATTATGATTTCACTATACACTACCACCTGGGGAAGGAAAATAAGGTGGCAGATTCTTTGAGTAGAAAATATCATGGAGTTTTTGACATGATGAGAATTGAAAGGGATCCTATTTTCATGGGTCTAGTAAAGTTGGATATGGGAATCACCATGGAAGGTGAAACATCAAATCTTTTTAAAATGGTTTCCAAACCATATTTACTAGAAAGGATAAAGATTTCTCAGACCGATGATGTAGAATTTTAAAAGAATATTAAAGCTATGAATGATGGGAGATTGAGTGACTTTGTGTATGAAGATGGAATTTTGAAATATGGGAAGAGACTTTGTGTTCCTGATATACTTGATCTGAAAAGGGAATTGTTGTAAGATGCTCATAGTTCCAATTTCTCTATACACCCTAAGAGCACCAAAATGTATATAGATTTAAAGGAATATTTTTGGTGGTATAACATGAAGAGAGAGATTGCTGATTTTGTGTCACGATGTATGATTTTTCAACAAGTGAAAGATGGAAGGCAACAGCCTGGAGGATTCAATCAACCTCTTCCCATACCAGAGTGTAAATGGGATAATATTACGATGGACTTTGTCATGGGGCTACCAAAGACTCCTTGAAGGAACGATGAAATATGGGTTATTGTTGATCGTCTTACTAATTCAGCACATTTTTTTCTATAAGGGAAGATTTACCACTAGAACGCCTAGAAAGACTATATATTAATGAAGTTTTGAGACTTCATGGAGTACCCCTATTGATTGTTTCTGATCGTGATCCCCGTTTTACTTCAAGATTCTAGAAGAGTCTTCAGAAGGCCTTGGATACTGAACTTCGTTTGAGCACTGCCTACCACCATCAAACAGAAGTACAATCAGAACGGACTATTAAAACCTTATATGTCATGTTGAGATCATGCTCACTTGACTTTTAGGGTATGTGGGATCAATATTTACCTCTGGTCAAAATTTCCTATAACAATAGCTTCCATTCAAGTATTCAGATGGCACCATATGAAGCGTTATTCAGAAAGAGATGTTGCACACCAACCTGTTGGGATGACGTTGGTGAAAGAAAACTTGTAGGCCCAGAAATGATGGAGGAAACTATAAAAAAGGTGAAGGTATTCCAAAACAACATCAAAGAAGCTCAAAGTAGGCAGAAGAGCTATGACGATAACTGAAGGAAGGATTTGGAATTTCAGGTAGGAGATCATGTTTTCATGAAGGTATCTCCATGGAAGGGAGTTATACGTTTAGGTAATAAGGGTAAATTGTGTCCCAAGTACATCGGACCTTTTGAAATTCTAGAACAAATTGGGGCTGTAGCTTACCATTTGGAAATGCCGCCAAATATCTCCAAAGTTCACGATGTGTTCCACGTATCACTATTGAGAAAATACATGCCTGACCCAACGCATGTACTCACTTACGAGGAATTAGAACTGGAACCCGATCTCTCTTATTGCGAGGAGCCCATCAAGATTCTTGATATGAGAGAAAAAGTGCTGAGAAACCAGACAACTTGTATGGTAAAAGTTCTATGGAGGAACCATAAGATGGAAGAGGCAATTTGGGAACCTGAGAAACTTATGATGAAGAACCACCCGAGTCTTTTCATGCGGTAGTATTCTAGAAATTTCAAGGAAGAAATTATTTGAAGGAGGGGAGAATGTAACACCCCAAGCTTCCACGGTATGATTCTTTTTGAATAATACAATAGCGTGTGTTGTACGCAAGTTCGAGATTTTAACACACCACGACCAATCAAACTAGCCGTTATGAATAGTAATACCCACTTTTTGAAATTTTATAAATCTTATCTCTCAAAATGTAATTCCTTTTTGGATTCATAATATCAAATTTAGCCTAGGGTAAAATTTTGGTACTTTTCGGATAACTTTTATATTTTGATGAATAATAAAAATTATTAAATTTTAATTAAAAACAACTTTTTTAATCAAAATAATTAATAGTGATAAATTATTAATTTGAGTTGTTTTAAAGTAAATTTAGAATAAATTTTTACCATATAAAACAATGTTTGTCATTGGACATAATTTGACATTTAAACCGGACATAAACAAGTGTCAATCTTTTGATAGTTATTATCTCTTAAAAACACGCTTTTTATTTTAACAACGGGAATTAATTTTAATTTAATTTCTGCCACTTCTCTGTTTTGAATTTAGAAAAATGGATTCCATATTTAGAATCATGAGGTCTAAATTGTATAAATATTTAACTTTTATTATTAGACATTTTGAATAATTACTTCGGTAAATATTTTATTTACCATGGTCGAAGGGTAAATCCGGTAAATAAGAGTAAAAAAATAATATTATAATAATACTAAATTACCCTAAAACATGTCCTAACATTATTGGTGGATACATGTAAGACCATGGAAATCTTTGGGTCGATTTTGGGACCCCATGGAGCCACTTGTTGGTGATAGGGACACTTTATATTAATTAAGTTAAAGTAAATACAAAAATTACATAAGCATATATCTTTTAGAAAAACAATTTTTCTATAGGGTTATAAATAAGATAAATTCGATTGTAAATATTCATTAGAAATATAAAAAGATTTCCTACAATATGGTATTTTATTTATAATTTTTAGACGTTAAATAAGTTAATTTATTTATGACACAATGGTGATGCAGTAATTACCTAATTAATGAAATATTAAAATAATTGATATTATAAATATCCAAATAAATGTAATTTGAGACTTTTTATGAATTACACTCTTTTTATAGGCTAATATGACATGTTAGTATTCATTTAATTATATTTTTTCGAAGTAATCATGCTGTTATGATTTTCACAATAATCAAATACCCAATAGTGTTAAAATTGACATAAAAGAATTTTTAAAACAAATATTATATTATTAATTAATATTCAATTCTTTAACATATAAGGTTCTGACAAGAGACTTATATCATGATAGGTGTATCATTAGTGGACCACTTTGGGGTCTCTTGGATGTATATTGTATGTTTATTAAATATATAATATAAAAATACAAAGTGACATGGTAAATGCCAATCTAATTAACTAAGAGTTAAAACTAAAAGATAAGGTTAATATAATGACCAAAACCTGTCTAAAATATATTTGTTGAAAGTATTTTGACCTATCCCCACCTTATACTTTTAATAATCTACTTTTGAGTCATTATAAACCTAATATTAATTTATTTTAAAATAATACTTTAAGTTTTCCTAAAGAGCCCCTCCTCCCCCTAATAAAAGGACACCACTTATAACCAATTCATCACACCTTCAAAGCCTTTTGGTTCGACAAAACCCTATCCAAATATTCTCTAAAATTCCCTCACTTCAACCTAGATGCCTTAGTTTGATCATAAAGTCAACCTAAGGATCCCTTTTGATCAAATCAAAAGGAAGAACCCGAAGAAGAGGTAATGTTTTCACCACCCTCTTTCAAGTTCCTTTCTTCTTCAACTTCTTATTTCTTTGTTATTTCCATTATAAAATAATAAATCCAGTATCTTCTATATACTGTGATTATATTATAAATATGGTACAACCATATGAATCATTCTATCCATCCTTTGAATGACATGTCACCATACGTGCGTACGTACGACTTACCGTCTCCACGTCGTGGTGTAATTGTTATTCAATATATTATTATTTATATGGGTAGAATAATGATGTGTAATTCATGTAAATAATAAATATATAATGATAATTATTCTTTATATATTATATAACATCCAATTAAATATTATTTTAATATCAAAAGAATGATATTTTCGCTCGTGCGTACGTACGAACTACCGTCTCCACGAACGCGATGAGATTTATTCCCCATCGTATCCATTCAAGACTAATTATCATTTGATGATTAAAAGTAATGTTTAAGAACTTTATATCATTATGGATATGAATAATATACAACCTATTAATATAAAACATGACTTATGTAACAAAACATATAAATGAAAACGAGTAAGTTAACACCCCCAGCGACGATAATACTAAAATATTATTAACAAAGCATTATTAGAAGATCATATATGATTTCATAATTATTTATATGGTTCTTTTATAATTTAATAACAATGTTTTAACTATTATACAGGAGGTTAACATACCATCAACTAAGGAAAAGTACAAGGTAAGGGTTTATTTCACAATCTCTTCATTATCCAAGGTTGTTTATACGTAATTATCTACTGAGACCTCTTTATCATCTACATCCATGTTTCTTAAAAATGTATTTCAAATCACTCTTACTATTTTAAAGACTATGGGATAAAGTCATTTATACCCTTGTTGACTTTTTATAAAAAGTTTATAAAGGAGTCTTTCGGTTGTTTTCCAAACAAGGTCCTTTTTAACCTTTTCGACATAATTAAGGTAATAATGTCTTTTTTAACATATACGGTGGGTGCAGCTATTTTCTACCATTATAAAATCATCAAATCATCCCTTGAAATTTTATAAGAATATATTCAATGTAAATGTTTTATTTTATAATTATGATACTTTTAAATGATTAAAAAAAGAGATATTTCTCTAAAATAGTTTTGATTTCATCTATGTCAACATCCTTTGATGAATTTTAAGCTCATTTGCATTTTATTATTATGATACAAAAAATCCATATTGTATATAAGGTTTTGTGATATGTTTAACTGTAGATGTGTTATTTTTATACCATTCATGGTTTATGGAGAAGGTATTTACATTTCTTATGCTAGTTTTAATACGGATGTTTATGTTATGTTTAAACCTGTTCATATGAGGAATGAATTGGAATTAATATGTGATGGATGGAGCCCACTATAGCTCCTCAATGCATCATTAGGTCTCATGAGACAAACTACTATCTTGGCACAAGGCCTTGACAAAATCTTATTTGTAGTCTTGGCACGAGGCGTTGACTATGTGGTTATAATAGTCTGGCATTATGCGTTCCATCATTATGAAAGTGGTTATTGATATTGCATGTGATTATTAGACTAGTAGAATATACATGTGAATAAGTAAATGGATTTATTTCATTTTATCTTTTCCATATTATGATGAAGTTCAAGATTAAAAGGATTTTGTTTATTTATACATTGCCTTAAATGTTTATGCTTATTTATGAATGTTTCCGCTATATTGTTATCCTTAATGAGCATCTGAGATCACCCCTTTCAATGTTTTATTTTTTTCTCAGGATGTGAAGAAGTAATTTATGAATGAACTACAGGGATAGTATGAGGGGATATTAAGACAAGATGTTGTTATAGTAGTTTTCACTTTATGATGTAATGTAAACTTTATGAATGTATCTAGTTATTTCATGGCTACTAAACTAATCAGTCTTTTGAGACTTGATATTTTCTGATCATGACAATATTATGTAATAATGCACTGAATCTGGGTAACTGGGGTCGGGGCATTACAAAACATCTTGTCTTGAGAGTTGGGTTTTTGAAATTTAATTAATCTTCATAGTGTAATAAATTCTATATCTAAAACAATCTCAATATTGGAACCACAATTCAACAAACTAGATATATCAATTAAAATAAAAAAATATGATATTCAATAAATAAATGTTCAAGAACAAATCATCCTCTATAATTCATATATGCAATAAATCTATTATTTGTGAACTTTCCTTCTTATTCCTTCTATCCTCTTCAAACACTCAATTCCTTTTTCCATGTCATTATTTTCATTACCTTCTCAATCATTACAAAATCACTCTTCTATATCCTTATAATAATATATTCAAATTCAGTTATATAACCACCTCTCAACTAATAACTTTTTTCAAATTTGAATCCATCATTTTTATTATCTTACAATAGATCTCCACTATTAAATTAAAATAGGTAGCTAATAAAATCTCACAATCTTCTAAACTACTTTGAGAATTCTAAGCCACCTGATCAGTTCAACTATCCTGGTTACAATATTCATGACATGAAAACATTAATCATGAAATCCCTGTATGATTTTTCTTCAACAATCTATTATATCATAGCATGACATGGAGATTTATAGTGTGTTATTGATCTCAAATAATCTTCAACTCAAAAAATATCCATTCTATCTTCCACAACACGCATGATGTTGTAACCTATTTTACACAAGGATTATTTCATTGCATAATTCTATCTTACATGGTGTGGCATGAATATTATTCCCATTTTACAATCACCATAGCTTATGATATTAAATGTCTCAAATTTTCTCCATGTTTCACTATCTCGTGGTCTCCATGATCCCCACTGGCTGAAATATCAATAATATTTTAAGATCATTAAACCTTTACATTTTATATTAATGGTGTAGTTATTATTCCCACAATGTAGAAAACTTTTATGTTTATGCTGATCTTCATACCTGATATTACACACTTTATCATGGAACTAGAATCTAAAAAAATATAAAACCATTTAAATTCACCTATATTCTTCCCAATGTTTCTTCTAAGGCATGACATGAAGGGTTCACCATTAAAAAACTGAGTAACCCTTACATATCAGCTATTTAGTCTAGTTACTCTTATTTATGTTCCAATTCTACTATTATGTATACAAGGAAAAAAATATGTTCATACCTTTTCCAAATTTAATTATTAGTTACATGACCCTTACACATACAACAAATGAACTTTATACATAACCTTCTAATTACCATTACTCATGATAGGAAGGATTCTGGTGACTCTTGCATACCAAGGTATTTTTTCTTTTCTTCATACCCAATCTACTAAAAACATGAATACTTATACATATAATAATTATTGATCTTTATACATCATTATGAACTCTATTCCTTTATCACATTACTGCACTATCTACATAGTAACATTTACGCATTGTATTGATTACTCTTTTTCATACTAGTGATGATACAACATAATTTTAAATTACCTTTAATATACTAAGTGAAATTTATATATTCCCTCTTGAATAATCTTATTCACCACTATAAGGATCATAGTGACACTTAAGCATATAGGAATTTTCATCTCCTTTCAATTTTCTAGTCTTCTTAGCATTGAATTAATTTTATGTATACATGATGTGTTTTAGGACATTGCTACATTTCTACATATATTTAAAATTTTCCCTTATATATATTGGGTATGATAATATTTTTCTATTTATCTTAGCTATGGTTATCCATACATATACTAGGGGATTTAATCAGATACATTTTCTAATTATTTAAAAATATAATTATCTTCCAAAATTCCTTCTTCTAAACGTAAAACTTTTAGACTTCAATGAAACCTTCACAACTTTTGGAACATTGAGTAATGAATTATCATAAATACACTTTCTCACAACATTAGTTATTTTCAATTAAATTTGTATCCTAGGAAACCTATAACTTCTAGAATATAAAATCTTGGCATTTATTTCCTTTAATTATTGTCTTTTATAAAAAATATCCTTCATTGATTTTATTTTTTCATTAAAAACCTTCATTGTTTTTCAATAAATCCACCTTATAACATCCTAGTTATAAAAAAGTCCATGATGAATTCACACTAAATGGATATATCATATTGTATGATTTACTCATATTATAAAACATTGTATACATATGATACATATTATAGGATATGATCTAGCCATATCATTAATGGTATACGATGTATGTGTTGTATTTTATGAATCAAATTACAATATGATATATCAGCTACAAGAATGTTTCAATGTGTTCCAAAATGGTTTCCTTCAATTATTATTCACTGATAAGGATCATTAATGGAATGTTAAATAAAATATGATCATTTAATTGTTCAAGAAATCATATATAAACAATTGTTGTAAATTAATTAAATTTGATATATCTTTTTATATGATATACCCTAAGTTGTAACAAGTGTTATTCATGTGATTCATGCTGTAGATTATGATATGTTCATATAGTTAGAGGAATTAGGATTCCACTCTTATCCATTATCATAGTCTACAATGGTATTATTATATGGGATTAGAGTGAATTTACACTACAGCATCTTCCTCTACATTTAAATTTAGTTATATATCAAAGAGTTGATTCATTTATAGCATTAAATTTCATTTAAAATGTTTAAACAATCTAATATCTAATTGGAATTCATTACTGTAATTCATGTTGGATGCCATGATATGAAAACCAATGCTTCACTACCTTCATTTAATGAAGGGAGCATATATAAAGTGATATAATCTCCTTGTTGGATGCCATAGCTGAAGCTCTCTTCAACCATGATACTTTATTGATTTCCAAGGATAAGGTGACATCATAGTTTTTAATATCAAGGGTACTCTCATTACATATGAGGATCCTCTGGGTCATTATACCACCTATGAATGTGAGAATCTTTTGGTTATTTCTTATTTATCTCAATCAATAAATCTCTTACAAGATCAATGGAGATGGTGTATATAGTAGTAAAGGTATGCCTAATTACATTTATATTCTTCACTACATGCTATTTTAGATCATAATAGACCGAGTACATTAAAAGGGTTTATTATATTATATTGATCATATGATTATCCTCTAAAACCCATCAGTGGTATATAATCCGCATTCATCAATGAAACAACATGTTCATTTATTGTTTTTTTTAAATAAAATGTATATTCTAATATTCTTAACGATATATTATCCCATATGATATGGTATGTTTGAATTTAAATAATTGTATTACTTGGATTTATGATATCAGATATCAAATTTTTTTTTGCTTGTCTTGGGTACACCTAGTGTATATTGTAAGGTATGATACATTGAGAATAAGTGGTTTATTCTATATCGTAAGTTATGATATAGGTGATATCATAGGTTATGACTAAAACTAGGATTGTGTGAAAACATGGTTTCATGTTGTAATAGTGATATATTATATATTATCAATCATGACTTGATATGTAAGTTTTTTGATACATAATAAATTTTCCCAAG
This sequence comes from Viscum album, assembly GCA_963277665.1. NCBI lineage: Eukaryota > Viridiplantae > Streptophyta > Magnoliopsida > Santalales > Viscaceae > Viscum > Viscum album. Next base: position 1,752,350,483 of record OY728141.1, read on the forward strand.
GTTACAATCTTTTTCTTTTGTGAAAAAATTTATTAAATATGGGGAAAGACTTACATATAAAAAACCTTACACAATGCGTATGGTATTTTCCTTTACCTGACGATTCTTATCATAGGTGTTGTAGATTAAGATATATAGTGTTTCCATCTATCATAAATTATGATATAGCCAAAAATGATTAAAATTTAACATTTTTTCTATAATTTAATATAGTTTTTAAATTATTTATAAATGATAACAGTTAGGAATTTAAATAAAATATTTTCATGCCTAATTAAAATATGAAATGTTAATATTTATATCTCATGTTTGAACAATAAATAAAATTTTATTTATTTATTTATTCTTTTTGGATATTCATGTTTATAATTTTTTATGAAATTTTGATATTATATATGATTTAATCTATATGATAAACCACTTCTTATAAATTTTCAAGCCATACATTACATTATACACATGATAACATAATACTTAATTTTCATCTACCTCAACCTCAGCTTGTAATTAATGTTATTATATTTAATTTAGTTATTGAGTTTATTTTATACATATTAGGTTTTATAGTTATAATGAATTGGAATCTCTGTTGAATAATTTATCCCTGGGTAGAGAGACTTTGGTACAGACTTCCCATTGGCCTAATGGCTTATACCTTATTCTTGAAGGGTGGGAGTTGTCTATTTGTTACCCTGGGATTACTTATGTAGAGATTATTAGATCCATATAATTATAAACCTTTACACAAAAATTTCATTTACCCTATACATATGATGTATTTAGATATGTGCTAATATGTTTAACATCTATTTTTGGATGAGTAACAAAAAATATGGGTTATGTAAATAGTTACACATTAATATGTTTTGAACATATTAATTTGATGTATGAGATAGGGATTCCAAAACAAAATCATTAGATGAATGTGTGCATAATGGAATAAAACATGAGATAATAAAATTTCATGTGATTTTATGAATTTATTATGCATGTGACGTATATTAAAATAGCGAGACTTTAAAATAAAACCCCTCAAAATATTGAGTGATAGGTTCTTTCAAAACAAAACACATGTAATGATATCAATCATCCATCTAGGAAGGTTATTTCATAATAGGGCGACCATAGATTTTCTTGTGTAAGGATTGGTGTAAATGGATAACAATAAGAGTTAGATAACTAAATCCCATTGAGATATTTGGGTGACACTTATCTCAAAAACCCTATGAGTTATAAAACAAAGAGAATAAAGTTTAGTTTATATCTATATGATGGATTTAATAAAATATTTTTCTAATGACTATAGAAGAATCCTTTATGATATAATTAGAATGTTTTCCTACCAAATTAACTAATTTTTGAGAGGAAAAATATGTTGTACTCATTACTTAGTGAAAGATGGATCCTGGATCACTAAATAGATATAGGGTCATCATTTTTAGTGGGGTAATTTATTTAAAAGTACTTGATGAAAAATATAACACATGATACTCACTAATAGGTATGTATTTGTTATATATTATGGAATTTTTAGCACCCTTGGTTTGAGGTATGTGAACTTTTTTATACATTTTTATGTATATAGAGTGGTTAGGTAATGGTTGGGAGAGTTTGGATAGGTTTTTGAAAGTTTTGGAGGCCTTTTTAAGGTAGAATGGTTTGAGGACTATTAGGGGAAACCATGTGAGAGTCCTAGGTAACCATGCAATATGCCCCTATTCAGACAGTAGCATCCGTAGGGTTAGTGCATGGTATGTCAAACTATGCGAGTTAACCGTTCATCTAATTAAAAATGGTTTTTAAACGGGGTTAGTTAGGATTTTCCCTAACTCGCCCATTTCTTCTCCCATACAAACCCTACACGACATTTCTTCTTCTCAGGGGTAAGGGTGATCTCCCACCTATTTTGGAAGAGATTAGAAGGGTTTTCAAGGTGGTTTGAAGGTATATCATCTTAGGTAAGTATTATTTTTTGGTATATTTGGGGTTTCCTCTATATATTGTCTCTTCCATCTATTGGTTTTCTAGATATGCATCCGTTTCATGAAGATATAGGGTTGTATTTTCCTTAGGTGATAATTTTAGTGCTTGATTATGACATGGAAGGATATATAGAGTGGTTTTGGTGGAGCGTTTTTTCATATTAGTGGTTGAGTTTCTTGTGGGTTGATTTTTACAAAACCCTAAAGGTAGGTGGATTCTCTCTTGATTCCATATTATTAGATATTAAGTCATTATTTTCAATTAATTTGTTTTACTTGAAATTAATTGTGAATATGATGTGAAAATCTTGGTGCAAACCCATTGGGTTATGATTTGGTGATTTTGGGTGAAATGGGATATTGTTGCAAAAAGGGGCTTGTTGTGTGGTTTTAAAATGTATATTTTAAAATTGTTTTCATGGTTTGGTTTATGAAAATGGTTTGGGAAAGTGGGTTTCAATAAGAATGTGGTTTATTGAAATATAGTTTGGAATGTAAAATGGTTAAAGGGTGTTTTCAATAAATGGGAAATTTATTGAAGTGATTGGAAAGTGTTGGAAATTATTGTGTGCATAATGTGTGGCCTCAGTGTTTTATGATTTTGTTTGGTTATATATTACGGCTTGTGTTCATTGTGTTAAAGTGGGTGTGAAGTCTCACTATAAAAGGTGATAGATACAAGATGTTTGGGCCACCATTATGGATAAGTGTTCGGAAAGTACAACTAGTTTGGAAAAGTAGTAAATGAATTTGGATGGAAGTTCCACTATGGTTGTTTGCCTTGTTGTGTGTTGCTATGCAAGATGGAAATTGGCCTTGATAATGTTTGATGATGATATGTATTATCAAATAACTGTGGATTTCTTTTGTTTGAAAGGGCTTGGTAAAGGTGTATTTGGATTATCAGTAATTGTTGAACTATTTAATATTTATATGTTTTGTTTTATATAATTATGCTAACGGTTTTATCCTAGTGGTGTGTGTAGGGAAGTAATTTGGGGAAATCCTACTTAGTATTATTACACACCCCTAATTTTTCACTTTGGTGATTTTGAAGATGTTTTATTCTGAGACATAGGTAAGATTAAGGCACCTCATTTTGCTAGTGGTTCTTTGTGATGCTTGGGTGGTTTGGTGGTGCTTGGATCATGGAGCTTATTGTGGAGTTGTGAACGGTGGCTTGGTTTAATTTGGGTATCTTTTATAGTCTTCCAATTAGCACTTTGATTTTTTATGGTTTGGTTGTATTTTTTTTGGGAATTGTTATGGATTAGTTTGGTTTTCTTTTGGGACTATATCATTCAGGATTCTGTGTTAACATGTATCATGTAGTCTTGTTGATAATGACTTGTTTGGTTGGTTGGTTTATCTTAAGGGAAAATAGTTCTCAAATTTAATCTTGAATACCTCTACATTTATTTATAGCATTTGGTGCCTTCGGAATTTCACTTAAGGATTTGTTGAACCTCACCTCCTTCTCATGCCAGTGAGGAAGGGGAATGGAATTATAAGTGGTATCAGTTTGTTCGGTCCTTTGGCATTAATTGTAGGTCTTGATGTTGACATTTTTTCTAAGTCCATTAATTGAGTCGGGTTGGTATCAAAGCTTATGATTGTTGGAACTTAGAATGTGTAGCATAAAATGATGTATCTAACCCTTTTATGTTAAACTTCATGTTACTAGGGAGTTGGGTACATAAATGTTTTGGAAACACTTATAGACATCAGATATCTCATTATCGTGGGTGTAGCTAATGAGATGATCATGGAATTCATGGTAGAAATGAATTCCATATAGTATTCATATTTCATTTAGTATAATGACTTATGTTATGGTATGAATATGGGGATTTGTGGAAAATTTAGAAATAAATTAAATGTGCAGATTTGAAATGTGAATGGTTATGGGGTTTTGAAAATGGTTTTATTTTCAAAATATGGGGGATTTTTCAGAATAGTGAAACATAAGAAAGGTGAACTTGTGGAAATATTGGTTTTGATAGTTATTATGTAATTTAATTTGAATCATAAGACTTTTCTTTCGATGGGTGTGGGACTTATGGTTCACCAGTAGCAAGTGAATACTACAGTGAAAGCATTTAAATATATGGAAAGTGAGAATAAAGTGGATGAACCAAAGATTATGTATTATGTGGTTTATATTTAAAGGTAAAATCCATCCATTTTTGGGGTGATTCGGAGTCGGAAAGGGATAAATCTTGTATTAATAGAATAAACAAGATATTTGAATTCTTGGGAACACAGGCAGAGTTGAAAGTGAAGTTAGCCCCATAAATGTTGGAAGATATTTCCCTTCAGTGGTGGGAGATGTCTGTCTATGCTGTGGTGGACCAAGGTGTGACAGGGGTGGGTGTTTATGAATTAATTAACAAACAATTCTACCCTCATAAATTCAAAATTAAGCATAAAATAGATTTATTCTATTTGAAGAAGGAGAACCTTTTCATAACAGAATATGCAGCTAAGTTTATGAGCTTAGTTTAGTTTAAACCCAAAGTAGCAGGTAGAACATCCTTGAAGTCACACATTTTTGAAGCCAGGTTGAGGCAGGAAATTCGTTCCAAGGCAACAGTTCTGTGTATAAATTATTACATAGAAATTGTGAATAGAGGTACATTGGCCGAGCAAGATCTTTTAGGGGCTATAGGTTGGGAAAGTTTGTTGCTACCCAAGAGGAATAGTGGGAACTCTAATTTTGGGTTCAAGTAGAAGAGGGACACTTATTTCCAAGGTGGGAGTATGACTCAGAATCCGATGGCAGGATCAGTGAATCTTCATCCGAAGCCTTAGAGTAAGTCGAGATGTTTTCAATGTGGCTCTACGGGACACATCAAGCAGGATTGTATGAAAAAACCTTGGTAATTTCATAAATGTAATCATGTGGGGGAATATTTAGTGGTATTTCCATAATCCTCTGAGGTTGGGTGTTCGTGACACTCCTCATAGGTCTCAAGAATCCTATTCCTTGATGGGATGGTGGAAACATCATACTCCTCATCAGTAGAGCCAAGTTATTCATGGTGATTCTATAAATAACATGAAACCTCAGAAGGGTAATGAAGAGTAAAGTATAGAAAGAAAGAAGAGTGTGGCAGAAAGTAGCAGACACCAGCTATTGGAATGATCTCATATTAGTTAGTGGCTTTGTTGTTCTCATTAGTGGAAGGTGTTGAGAAGCGTGTTGTCCCAGAAGTTGTGTATCAGTTTATGGATGTCTTTGTCGAGTAATTACCAGGGTTTCCACCCATGAGAGAAATGGAGTTTATGATTGATCTCTTTCTAGGGACCAATCCTATATCACATCCATCTTACCATATGGAACCAATAGAATTTCAGTAATTGAAGGTGTAGTTGGAGGAGCTATAGAACAAATGGTTCATCCAGCCTAGAATGTCTCCTTGGAGAGCACCGATTTTGTTTGTTAAAAAAGGTAGATGGAACTCTACGGATTTGTGTCTATTTTCATAGATTTAATTAGGTTACGATAATGATCCAATATTCAATTCCATGTATTGATGATTTGTTTTACCATTTTAGGGGAGATTAGTGGTTCTCCCAGATTGACTTGAGGTTAGGATATCATCAATTTCCGGTGAGGAAGAAGGATATTCCCAAAACATATTTCATAAGTAGATATGGTCATTATGAGTATGTGGTTATTCCCTTTTTTCTAATGAATTCACCAGCACTGTTCACAGCATTGATCAATCAAATATTTCATAAATATAAGGATTCTTTTGTGGTGGTATTTCTTGAGGATATAGTGGTGTATTCGAGAACAAGGTTGGAGTATGAGAAGCACTTGGGGATAGTGATGGGGATCTTGAGGAATCATTGGTTGTATTCCAAATTTTCAAAGTGTGAATTTGGGATATATGGGGTTCGTTCTCATAGCCATATTATTTTGGAGAAGGGTGTTTCAATTAATCCAAAAGAGATAGAGGTTGTTATCTCATAGAAACTACCAAATAATGTTTTCAAGATATGGAGCTTCCTTGGCCTAGCTAGGTATTATAGACATTTTGTTCATGATTTCCGATTATTGGCTTCACCAATAATAGAATTTACAAGGAATAATGTTCCATTTCAATGGGATGAGTAGTGTCAGAAATGTTTTGAAGAGTTAAAGGGTCACCTTACATCAACACCAATCTTGGTTTTTCTAGAAGTAGGGAAAGAGTGTGTGGTATATTGTGATGCATATGGATTAGAGTTGGGGTGTGTTCTCATATAGGGGGATCATGTTGTTGCATATAGATCATGGGAGTTGATGTTTCATAATAACTACCCAACAAATGATTTGGAGTTGGTGGTATTGGTTCATGCTTTGAAAATGTGGAATCATTATCTATTTGGTTATAAATTCACAGTGTTTACTGATAAAAAGAGTTTAAAGCATATTTTCTCACAAAGAGATTTGAACTTGAGGCAAAGGATATGGATGGAATATTTCCAAATGTTTTATTTTGACTTAATGTAAACACTGAGTAATGGAAATTCAGTGGAAGATGAATTAAGTAGAAAATCATATACTCGGGTGGTGAAACATGCATCAGATCTATGGTAGTTGATGTTGGTCACAGGCGACATGCAGTTGCAATGTGAGGACTAGGGTGACAGAGTCATCTTCTTTCCAATTTCATTGGTTCATAAATTGGTTGATTTGGTTAAATAGGTCCAGGCATCTAATTACAAGTGTACGATCATGAGGTTGAAACTCAATGGTGGGGAGACCAGTGAGGGCTGGGAACAGAATGGGAATTCAGTTTTGTGTTTTTGGAATTGGATGGTGGTACCAGTGGGTTTTTAGGAGAAACTTATTAGGTTCTATCATCATTCTGGGTGGGCTATCCATCTTGGAATTCAGAATATGTATAAGGAATTGAAAGCGCAATTTTGGTGGGATAGTATGAAAAGGGAAATGGAAAAGTTTCTTTCAAGATTCTTGACTTGTCAGTCAGTCAAGATAGAGTATCATCGGCAAAAAGGAATGTTTCAATATTTTACTATTCTAGAGTGGAAGTGGGAACAAATAGCGATGTATTTTGTGACATGTATCCGAAAAAAGGTTAGGAAACACGATTCCATATGTGTGATTTTGGATCAGATCACAAAGTCGACCCACTTCATCCTGATTCGTGAATCTCATATGGTAGAAGATCTATCCAAAATCTATATCCTAGAAGTGGTAAAGAGGTATGGTGTTTCAGTTTTTATTTTATTAGATAAAGATCAGAGTTTAACATCTCATTTTTGGAAATCCTTGCAGCAATCCCTTGAGACATAGTTGACGATGAACATGGTGTATCATCCATAGACAGATAGCCAATCCAAGAGTACAATACAAACTTTGGAGGAAATAATAAGGTCTTTTGTGATGGATTTTAGTGGTTCATGGGAGGAACAATTACCATTGGTGGAGTTATCCTATAATAACAATTATTAGGCTTCCAAACATATGGATCCATTTGAGGCATTTTATGGGTGCCCGTATCATTCTCCATTATGTTGGGTGGAAATGGGTGAGACTTCGATGATTGGACCGAGCCTTGTCCAAGAGACTATGGAGAAGATCAATATGATCAAAAAGAGGATGGAGATGGCTCAAAGTTTTCAAAAATCATATGCGGACCATCTTCGACAACTATTGTCGTTCGAGGTGGGTGATCATGTGTTTTTGAGAATATCTCCTAGGTTGGGACATTGTTAGTTTGGAAAGTAGGGAAAGTTTTATCCATGGTATATTGGGCCTTTTGAGATACTTGAGTAGATTGGAGAGGTGGATTATGAGTTGGATTTTCCACCACGTTTTAGTGCGGTGCACAATGTGTTTCATGTCTCAAAGTTGAAAAAGTATCAGGTAGATTATGACCATGTGATTCGATGGGATCATGTTGAGCTTGAACCAGATCATTATTTGGTGCATGTTCTAGTGTAGATTGTAGATAGGCATGATAAATTATTATAAGGTAAGAGCATTAGTTTAGTTTGGGTTGTGTGGAAGCATGGTTAGATTCAGGAGAATACCTGGGAGTGGGAGAAAGAGCTGACCGAGAAATGGCCCTAGCTATTTTAGAAAAGAGATGGTTCTCTACTTTATGAGGATGGAATGTCCAATGGTGGGGAGAATATAGCACCACCATTTTTTGGTACGTGACTTTTTATACCTATTTATGTATATACAGTGGTTGGGTAATATTTGGGAGAGTTTTGAATGGTTTTGGAAGGTTTTGGAGGCCTTTTTAAGGATGCACAGTTTGAGAACTATTAGAGAAACCATGTGAGAATCCAAGGTTACTGTGCGATATTCCACCGTTCAGATAGTAAAATCCACACAATTAATGTACATTTTGTCAAACCATGCCACCTAACTGTGCGTTCTATTAAAAATTATTTTTTTTAAATGGTATTTGATAGGATTTTCCCTAAATCATCCATTTATTCTACCATACAAACCATATGTGGGATTTCTTCTTCTAAAGGGTTAGGGGTTCTCTACCACTTATTTTGGAAGGGATTTTAAGGTGTTTCAACGTGGTTTGAAGGCAGTTCATCTCAGGTAAGTCTTCTCTTTTGGTTAATTTGTGGTTTCCTCTAGATCTTCTCTCTTCCCTCTCTTGTTTTTATAGATCTATATTCATTTCATGTAGATATTGGATCATTGTTTCCTTAGGTAATTATTTTAGGGCTTGTTAATGATAGTTTAGGAGTTCTAGAGTGGTTTTGGTGGAGAGTTTTTCTGGATTGGTGGTGCAGTTGCTTGTGGGTCAATTTCGCCAAAACCCTAAAGGCAGGTGTCTTCTCTATCGATTCCACTTTGTTAGATCATGAGGCCTTGTTTGAAATTAATTTTTTTTTCTTGAAATTAATTGTGAATATGATGGGAAAATCTTGGTGGAAACCCACTTGGTGATGATTTGGGTATTTTGGGTGAAATGGGATATTGTTGCAAAAAGGGTCTTTTTGTGTGATTTTAAAAAGTAGATTTTAAAATTGGTTGCATGTTTTGGTTTTTGAAAAAAGTTTGGGAAAGTGGTTTTCGATAATAATGCATTTTATTAAAATGTAGTTTGGCATGGAAAATGGTTAAAGGGAATTTTCAATAAATGGGTGATTTATTGAAGTGATTGACATGTGTTAGAAATGGTTGTGTTCATAATGCATGGCCTAAGTGTTTAATGATTTTGGTTGGTTAAGTATTATGGATTTTAATTATTTGGTTGAAGTGGGAGAGAAGACTCTCTATTAAAGGTGATGGATAATGGATGGAAGTTAAACCATTATGGATAAGTGGTCAGAAAGTACCACTAGTTTGTAAAAGCTGTAAATGGGTTTGAATGAGAAGTTCCACCATGGTTGTTTTACTTGTTGTGTTTTCCTATGAAATATGGAAATTGGTCATGATAATGTGTGATGTTGGTATGTATTATGACATAATTGTGGATTTTCCTTGTTTGACATGGCTTGGTAAGGGTGTGTTTGTCTTATCGGTAAATTTTGAACTATTTTTTGTTTATATATATTGTTTTATATAATTGAGCTAATTGTTTTATCCTAGTGTCTTGTGTAGGGGAATCATTTTGGGAAATCCAACTAAGTATATTACTCACCCCTGATTTGAAACATTGGTGATTTTGTAGATATTATATTATAAGACATAGGTAAGAGTAAGGAATCTTATTTTGATAGTGGTTATTCATAATTCTTGGGTGGTTTGGTGGTGCTTGGAGTATGAAGCTTGTTGTGGAGTGATGGAGGGTGCCTTAGTTATCTTTAGGTATCTTGTCTAGTATTCCACTTAGCACTCTGTTTATGTTTTGGTTTGGTTGTATTGATTTTTGGGAATTTTTATTGATTAGTTTGGTTGTATTTTGATACTACATGGTTTGGGTTTCTATGTTAACATGAATCATGCAGTTTTTTTTAGTAATGAATTGTTTTGTTGGTTTGTTTATCTTTAAGGAAAATCGTTCCCCAATTTATTCTTAAATCCCTCAACATTTATTTCCAGGTTTTGGCACCTTTGGAACGTTTCTTAAAGCCTAGTAGAACCTCAGCACCTTCTCAAGAAAATGAGGAAGGGGTGGGGAATTACAAGATTCATAATGTATATCATTTTGAGACAACCTATAGACATGACCTATAAGAAGAATTTAAATTTATATCTAAGGTTGAGAATTTTTCTGAAAGAGAAATATTCTAAGAATCTGAATGTGAATTTTATAGAGATTAATTTCCCCTACTGTAACTCATCTGTATCAAATACCATGTTTGCATCATACATTATTGATGATAAACACAAACCTAGATATAAGAGGGAATTGTAAAATGGTTAAGTAAATCTATTTGTTGATAATAGAGTAAGAGTTTCACCATTATAAGTTAACACATATGATCTAATTCTATCTAGTGGATTTATTCGGGAATTAAAAAACAGTTATTATGTTCCATCTATAAATTTAAACCTGATTTCGTTATCTTATTTAAAAATGATTGTATTTCGATTCATTTTTTTTAAAAAATAGTTGCTCTATATATATGAATGAGATTATTTGTGGAATTGAGAATATGGTAAATGGTTTATACATTATGGATATGGATAATCATATTTATAACATTTAGAATAAGAAGTTCATGGTTGATTATAAATAAACCTTCCTTTATCATTATCTCCTTGGATATATAAATGAGGAACACATAAAAAACATTGAGATGGAAATTTGGAGTCATTTGATTTTGAATTGGTTGATAACTGTGGATATTTTTTATTGGGGAAAATAACCGAAACACCCTTTAGTGGAAAAGTTTAAAGGTATTGTACACTATTGGATCTCATACATAGTGATGTATGTGGACTAATGAGTAGCCAATCAAGTTGGGGGTTTAGTTACTTTACAAATTGGACTAATGAATTTAGTTACTATGGTTATATGTTTCTGATGCGACAGAAGTATAGAAATTTTGAAAAGCTCAAAGAGTTTTAAAACAAACTATATAATCAAATGGGAAAAATTATTAATATTATAAAATCAAATCAGATTAGTGAATACTTAATCTAGTTATTCACTGATCATATGATAGATTATGGTATCTTTCCAAAAAGCACTCCTCCTAGAACACTATATTGGAATGTTGTGTCTAAGGGAAGGAATAATACACCATTGGATATGGTTTAATCATTGACAAGTTAGTGTGACCTTTGAATTTCATTAGGTATGTATTCTTTAGAAACTACTAGATTTATAACTAACAACATTCCATATAAGAAAACATAAACACACCATATGAGATTTGGTAGGGAAAATACCCCATTATGTATTTTATATAGATTTTTGGTGGTGAAGAATATATATGAATGTTTTCTTCTGATAAACATGACCATATTTTTGAAAAGTTTTTGTTCATTGGTTATCAAAAATAAATCAAGGGATATTATTTCGATAATACCACTGAGAAAAAATTGTTTTTGGTCCGATTTTCGACATTACTTAAGAATTAATATATCTTTCAAGGAGTCAGTGTGAGGAAAGTTGTACTTAGATAATTTCAATACCAACAAACAATAAGTGTTCTTAACATAGAAGTTTTATCGATTCTATGAATACTCATGGAATAAGAACCAACTCATGTTACACAAGAACCTAAAAGGTATGGTAGGATTCTTTAGAAGATCATAATATATGTATTTCTTATAGAAAATGATGATGGATTAATTCTCATAGGTGATGAAATTACTTTCTATTGATATTTTATTGAGATTTATGATTTCTAGAGATGGGAAAAAGCCATATAAATTGAAATGGACTCCATATACTCTAACCAAGTTTGGATCTCAGTGGATTCACCTAGAGGGGTGAGACTTATATGGTGAAAAATATTTTTTCAAGAAAAACTAACATGTATGGGAGAGTGTATACTTATAAATCACACATTATAGTATAGTTTTATAGGAAAATTCATAGTATTAACTATTAAGATACATTTTCACTAGTAAGGATAATAAGGTCCATTCATAAATTTATTTCCATTTTAGTTCATTTTGATTATGATATATACCAAATGAAGTTCAAAAATGCATTTCATTAATAGGAATTTAGTCAAGGACATGTATATTTTTCAACTCATGGGTTTTAAATTTCATAATGAGTCTTCTAAGGTTTTCAAGTTGTAATGGTCCCTTCAAAAATTAATTAAATATTCTCAAAGTTGGAATATATGGTTTGATAATAAAATCAAAGGGTTTTGTTTCATAAAAAAACATAAAACATTCTTATATAGATAAGTATATTAGTGGGATTGTGGTGATATTTTTGATATTTTATGTGGATGAAATACTAATAATAAGAAATTATGTCCCAATTTTACATTCTATAAATATTTGGTTAGAAAAATTATTATCAATGAAAGAAATGGGTGAAGAATCCAATATATTGGATGTGAAAATTTATAGATATTGATTTAAGAGGTTTCTTGGACTAAGTTTGAGCACATATATTATAAAATTTCTAAATTGGTTTAGAAAGGATAAATCCAAGAAGGGGTATTTACCAGTGTTACAAGGCATGAATCTTAAAAAGATTCAATATCCTTATAAAGAGTTTGTAAGGATGGATAAAATTTTATATGTATCCACCATCATATCTATCATCTATGATCAGTTATGAACTCACCCTAATGTCACTTATGATTTTAGGATAACTAGTAGATACTAATAAAATCCAATTGAATTTTACTTGATTTCTATAAATAGAATTGTAAAGTACTTTAGAAAAACAAAGGACATATCATCAATCTTTAGAAAAGTGGATGATAATAGTGTAAAAGGTTATATTAATGATGGTTTCCAATCTAATAAAGATTAAATGAGATCTAAATCTAATTTCATGTTTTGAATTAATGGTGGATCTATTTGTTGGAAGTGTTAAAAAAACCATTGTATCCGAACAAAAAATGGAGGCATTGTATATTCCTACATCAAATGCTATAAAGGAATCTATTTGACTGAAGAAAATCATTACTGTACTTAGGGTGGTTCCTAACATCGAGGGATTAATCAAGCTTTACTATGATAAGAATGGAGTTATTACAGAGGCCAAGGAACCCCAGTCTCACCAAAGGACCATGAAAATCCTCATAAAATATCATCTCATTCAAGAGACCACTGAGATGAGTGATGTGAGGATATGATGGGTTTCCATAATAAAAAATATAGCAGATCCATTAATGAAACCATTTTTATGGTAAAAAAGAGAGTCATGTTGAATATTTTCGTATAAGATACATGAGAGATTGGATGTAATGGTTATAAAATTTATCATTATTTAATAATAAAGGAAATCACTATTTATCTTTCATTCACTTATGCTGCAATTTATATTACATGAATACTGGAATGATAATATCCCCTCAATGTATGAATTTCAGTTTCCACAAATCAATGATCATCATAGATAATTGTAAGTTTTGATGACTTCTTAAAGTTGACATGAGTATAATATTTTAATCGATATAAATAGGTGTATGTTGTATATAAAGAATTGAATCATGAGGTAATAATTAGAGAATTATTATCTGGACTAACCGACCAAAAACTTGTAGAAAAAAATAGCATTCACTTCAAGGATTTAAATTCAGTTATTCATATAACTGATGTTTAAACCCCTATCATGATGGGTTTTAACATCATTTATATATATTCACTAATTTAAATCCCCATTTTAAATATAATTAATATATAACTGATCTTAAAACACATTACTATGGGGGTTTTAACATCAATTATATGAGTTGAAGACATTAAAACCCTAGGTTTTAACATAAGTCAATATATAATCAATGTTAAACCCACTCTATATGGTCTTAATGTTGGTGATATGAATAACCAATGTTAAAAGTAAAATTTTACAACACATTCCAATGATGTTGAATTTTTTTCCCTAACACACCCTTTTAATTTTTAACTTCCTACCTAAAACTTATAACATCACAAGTACCATATATAAATTTTCATTATCCCTCTTTATAAATTTATGATCTACTCCCCCTTTTATGAAAGGCTTCATCATTCCACCTCTTATTCATCACATGATATTTTATATAATAATTATAACCATAATATCATTATTTATTTATTTTGATCAATTTTTCCTTCATAGATAATTTTTATTTTTTTTATTTTTGATGATTAAGATGACTTCTTCATATTGATTATAAAACAGAAAGATTCCACATGATATTTACAATGTGGAGTTTAAAATGACTCAGAATATATAGTTTAAATTTTCAAAAGAGTGATTTGTTTAAAAGAAAATGAATATCAATAATTGATATTTCTATTTTAAGGACACTACCACAAGAAAGGAAATGAAGAAAAAATCATTAAGCCTTCTTTTCTTGTTTTCATTTGATTTCATAAAATTTATAATTCTACTATATTTTTTTTCTATTCCAATGGTGTTAAGTGTGCTGAAATATTTTTTTAAAAATCAAACAGATTTGACATTAGTTATTTTTACAACTGATAGTGTAAGTCAATTATAAAATTGGTTAATTTTATAACCAACATAATAAGTGACTTTTGGTGTTTGTTATCATAATAAATGACATCAAAAGTCTTTAATGTTAAATTTTTGATTTCTATTATAGAAAATACACATCCAAAGATTAACTGTAGAAACTTTTGATGTCATTTATTATGATAACCAATATCAAAAGTAACTTATAACATAAATTATAAAATAAATTCATGTTATATGTGACTTTAGACATCGATTATCACAATAAAAAACATCTAAATCCTTGATATTTTATCAAAATAAACATTTTGATGTCATTTTATATAATCGATGTTAAAAATTACTTACAACATTAGTTTAATTTACATTGATAATAAAAATGTTATTAAAAATTAAAAAATGACATTCAAATGTATTCTTATACTAGTGAAAGTATATCTCATAGAATTTCATACAATCATCGATATGATTAGGGGTATATACCTATTATTAATCCTCATTACATGGAGTTGGGGAGATACCTGAAGGTTCTAAATAGTATATTTAGATGCTCAATTACAAGAGGGGGGGGGGTGAATTGTATGTTTAAAAACACTCATTTTTAACCTTAAGGAAATTTATGTTTAACAAATTTAAAAAATTTAAATTCACAAACCCTATTTTTTTCTTAACAAAGAATCAAATTTTCTGAGGGTCTAAAAATATCAATCTAGAAAAGAAACTTAAGAATATTTTACTTAGAGTGATATTTTACCTTAAAGCTTATAGAATCTTATTTATTAGCGTAAGTAAAAGTACAAGAATGTGTCATAAAGTTATACATTCTTTATTAAACAAAATACCAAAGAAATAAAACATGAAACAACAACAAGTAACAAGTAGAAAATATTTTAACCCAAAGAGTAGGGTATCCAACAACCTTAGATAAAAGTCCCTTGATTTGTACATTCAAGGAACTCTATCTTAACCACACTAGGGTAAGCCCTCGATAATAATATCAAAGTCTATCTTATTATCCCTACAAGCCCTTGAAAATTACGGTAGTTGACACCTCTATCTTCCAATCCCCAAAAGCCCCCTATTGTAATCAACAATAATCAGAGATGCATGAAGCAAGATAAACATTTTGTTCACAACTGAACAAGATGTTCACAAAACACACATGGCATGAGAGTCGTTCTCTTTCTAGAAATCACTTCACAACATGCAATCTCTAGGTTCATTAATCGATAGATATATGGTTAATGAGATCGTTTGAATGAGATCCTATTTATATACAAATTTTCAATGATCATCTCCCACCTTCCACGATCATATTTTTCCTTGAATCTCAGAGGGATCTATACAGGTGTCACTTAACCAACGATTAGTTACAAACAAATTGTACGACATTGTTTGATAATAAAAAACAAGTGTAAGAAAAATGATGTAGCTTAGCTAAATCTTAAAAATCTAGAATCAAGAGAAAAATAGAATTTTGAGTCTAAATATATAAAAAATAAGATTCTAGAAACAAATGGATATTCAGAATCTATTTTTTGATGAATTCAGAATATTAATTCTATAGATTTCTAAGTCTAAATTCTGATGAATTTAGAGTCTAAATTATGAGGAATTAGGAGTTTGAATTTGGATGCATTTAGAGTATAAATTTTAAAGAATTCAGAGTTTGAAATATAATTAATGTGGAGTATGATTTATGAGGAATTTAGAGTCGAAATTTTAGAGAATTTAGAGTTTGAATTTTAGAGATTTCAGAGTCTGAATTTCATTGAATTTAGAGCCTAAATTACAGATAATTTAGAGTCTGAAATTTATAGAATTCAGAGTCTAAATTTTAGAGAATTCAGAATCGTAATTTCAGAGAATTTGGAGTCAAAATTTCAAAGAATTCTGAGTCTGAATTACATATAATTTAGAGTCTGAATTTCAGAGAATTTAAAGTCTGAATTTCAGAAAAGTTGGTGTCTAAATTTCAAAGAATTCATAGTCTAAATACAGTAAGAATTGGTATTTTAAGAAACTTTATGATTCTAATGTTTTTGATAAGGATACAAATTTTTTCCTTGAGTAAAAAATAGACTTACTTTTGCGAATACATTGAATATGATAATGAAAACCAAGGTAAGGGTAAAACATTGCTTAGAGAAAGAAAAATTTCCTTAAGAAAATAATTCTAAGAGAAATATAAATTTCTTTAAGAAAATGTGTTTGTGATATTCAAAACATAGAGGAATGGAAAAGTAATAGGGAAACCATATTGAATCAAAATACATTGAATGAGAACCTTAATACTTTTATTTCTTTATTACATAAGCCTTGAGGTTTGGATAATCTCAGGGTTGTTGGGTATTTTGTTGCTCATGTCATCGGTTGGAGCTCGATGATATTTTTTCACTTTTATGATGAGTTAATGAAATAAAGGCCCTTGATTAAAATTGATAGAGGAAATGGCTGTCCATTCTTAGTTGAGTTACAGGTGATATTCTCAATAACTTGGATGAGGGACATGTGATGTGATTATCTACGAAATGAATTACGTCTAATGTATTCATCAACATGGTTAGTCTATTTCAAATAATCTTGATTGTATGAGTTAGCCTATATTAAATTGAGATGCTTTATGTAAATTGGTCAATATATTTCATGGACAAATGGATTATATACATATACATATGTTTTGTATTATACATCTTGTGGTGGAAATGTTCATATGGAGATATGAGTATGTTTGATCAAGATCAAAATAGACCCCTTTATTGCTTGAGCTGCACTATTGTTTTTCTAAAGGTCACTTTTTTATCACATATATGAAATTAGGATTTCATATATTTTTTAAACACTATAAATTCCTATATGGTCACACAATTAGGCCTTATAATATGGATTAAATTTTGGATAGCGTGTTTGTGCCAAAATGAATAGAGATTGATAAACCATATCCAAAAGGTTTGTATGGATTCATAGAGATTTGATGTTTTTAATAATAAATTTTTGGGATTTTATTCAAAGTAGGATATTGTTGGAAATTCACTAAAATGGGAACATAATATTGTAAGATATAACTTGAGTCATAACTAGTTATATAAATGTGATGCCTATTGTAGATTGTGATATGTTCATATCATAATAGAAATTGTGATTCCACTTTTAGCCTCTATAATAGTGTACATTGAGATTTTTATATAGGATGTGAGTGCATGGTCATTTCCATGAATTCTACATAGATTACCTTTGGTTATAAGTCAACGGGTTGATTCATGTATGGAATAATTTTTTATTTTAAATATTCAAATGATGTAATATCCAATACACATGTGTTATCATCACTTATTTCATATTCCTTTTAATGGTATATGATACTTGACTCCCCTCATTAAATGAAGGGATATTATATAAATCTATCTGATCCCACTCTTGTACACACATGATTCTACTTAGTCGTAGTTGAATATTTCTATAACCTTGATACTTCATTTATATTTTCCTAGAAGTTTCTAACACACATTTAAATATCAATGGTCCTTTAGTAGAATATGAGGATATTATTGGCTAGTGTACCACCTTGAAGGAGAGAATCTTTTGGTTTTAAATAGATTTTCTCAATCAATCATGCTCCTATAATATTGATAGAGATAATGTTTAAAATATTAAAGGTATTCCAGATTACATTTATCTTCTTCACTAGATGTGGGTTCTAGTAATGATAGATCATGCAATTTAAATGGGGCTCTTTTACTATACTATTCATATGATGATCCTTCAAAACCGATCACAAGAAAGCATACATTATGTAATGTATGGAGATTTCCAAGCATTAGAAGATAACACTTAATGTATTTTTTTAAGGAGATATATAAAATGGTATAACCCATCCCATTTTTAAGTGGGGTTGGGATTATTTAACAATATAAATCTAAATCTATCTCTTTTATTCGGGTTTACCATTTATCTTTAAGGATAAGTTACTAGTACACCTTTAGAGCTCTGAGGTATCCTTTTCTAGCATATGAGGGTTATAGTATTTGATGTATTACCTATAGAGTAGAGTCTTTTGAATATCACTAAGATATATTTATCAAATACATTACATCATAATGGATTAATATAGATATAAGGTACACTTATTTATATTATGTTATTCAATTAAATATTTTTTTGATGACGATAGATAGGTAATTTTTTTTAGATTCCTCCATTTTTACTAGTATTAAATGTTCTTATAAAACCCATCCATGTTTTTGAAACCACCTCTATCATCCAATCAAAATATTTTCATACTGATTTTGTAAATAACATTCATATCATAAGGTGATTAAGGTGGTGTCATAAGGTATTATATAATGTGCCTAAGTGTTTGAAATTGGATCGCTCTCTCTTTTTTATGATATTTGATATCATCACATGTGATTTTATGCTTTTATTAGCCATATTCTAGGGCAGGATGAATTGTAGCATTAAATTAATCAAATCCCTTAGTTTTACAATGAATTTTAGGCTTTGATAAGTGTTATCATAGGCTACACCAAATGTTTTTGGTATAAAAAAACATAGTGTCATATCATAATGATGATTTAGGTGATATCATTAAATATAATTTAGTTCACCATGTAATAAAATAGTACATGTTTTAAAACATGATAATATCCCCATAATAGCATGTGTCATATTTTGTGATTGAATCATTTTTTAACTTAAATAACTTCTATATCTATCGTAAAATATGATATAAGCCAAAAAATTAAAAATTTAATATTTTGTGTAAAAGTGATTATAGTTTATTTTTTTTATAAAATATAAGTATTGAGAACTATAAATATTTTTTTATCCATAAATAATATATAAAAAAATAATATTGATATCTCATGTTATGAAAATAAATAAAATATCTATTCATTTATAGAATTTATCTTTAAATATTCTTATATATATTTAATTTATAAAATGCAAATATAATTTATTATTTAATTTATATGATAAATTAATTCTTATGAAATGTCCAAATATACATATATATAGGAATAAGACACGCGATAATAAATATTTCTTATGATTCAATAATTATAAATAAATATGTATAGGATTTCTATGGAAATGGCGAGACTAAGAAATCTGCTCAAACACTAAGTGTGAAATATCTTCAAAATCAATCAAATGTCAAGACCTTGATCATCAAACTGGATAGGTTCATGATAATGCAAAGTTAACACAAATTATCTTTTGTAAGGAATGGGGGGTGTGACTAACCTTAAGAGTTAGGTTATCATATCCCACTGTAAGCTTTGGGAGACACTTAACGAGGTATCTCTAAGAGGTAGGATACCATAGGAATAGAGTTGGGTTTATCCATATGATGGATTTAGGAATATGTTTTTCAAATCAAATATACATGATTTATATGTGATATTTTTGTGATAATGGACTACCTATAGAGATAAAGTGACGAGGTTCATTTCAAATAAAGTTCATTACTTAGTAAAATATGAACCCTATCTCACTAAATGGATAAAATGTTTAGTCTTGTCATTTTTAATGAGATTAATTTAATTAAAAGATATAAAATGTGATTCACACACACACACACACACACATATATATATTCCATTTTTTAAATTAATAGATGCATCATGACTCTAACATTGATATATCTTATAGATATATCCTATAAAGTAATTCTATATTGTTATCTATGGTTGATAATTGTTCTCATAGAGAAGAATTCTAAGTGAATGGATATTAATTTTATAGAAGTTGATATTTATAAATCTGAATCAAGGGTATAGAATATTTAATTTGCATCATAAATTTATTCGAATAAACATAGACAGATAAAAAAGAGTTAATTCATGAAATTGGAAGTAGATATTTTTATTGGCAATGGAGAAAGAGTTGTTGCATTAGAAGTCTGCACTTATGATATAAGTCTACCTAGTAGATTGATACTATATTTGGAAAATAGTTATTATGTTCCTTCCATAAATAAATATTTTATTTCTATATCTTATTTGGAAAAGAATGGTTTTTTTCATTATTAAAGACAATAGTTGATCACTATATATATATATTAAATATTTTATAGAATTGGGAATATATTGAATGGTTTATGAATTCTAAACATGGATAATCTAGTATATAACATTTATATTATGAAGTCAAAGGTTTATTCTAATGCTATTTATCCTTGGAAATGTCATCCTGAACATATAAACAAGAAACACATTCAATAAATCCAAAAATATGGATTGTTGAATTTATTAAATTATGAATCATTGGATACATGATAATCATGTTTATTATGAAAAATGAACACATAAGCTTTTAATGGAAAAGGTGAGAGTTTTAGGAGACTATTATATCTAATACATAGTTAGGTGTGCTGACCAATGAGTACTCCAGAAAGTGTTGAGTATAGTTAATTAATAACCTTTATTGATTATTTTAGTTGGTACTGTTATCATTTTATTATAATAAACAAGTTTAAAACACTTGAAAAATTAAAATATTTTTAAAATGAAGTATATAATCAAATGTACAGAACTAATAAAAGTATTTTATTATATTGGAGTGGTGAATAATTGATCCAGGAATTCAATGATCTTAGGAGAAATTGTGGGATTGTTTCACAACTCACTCATCCTAGAACACCACAATGAAATTATTTGTTTTAATGGAGGAATAATATCTTATTGGAAACGGTTTTATCAAAGTAGAGTTAGTTTATTCTTCATATATAACTCTATGTATATTATTTGGAGGCTTCTTCATTTACACTTAACCAAGTCCCATCAAAATATGTAAAAAATACACCATATGAGATACAGATAAGAAAATATTCAAATTTTTATTTTATGAAGATTTTTGGATTTAAATTATATGTTCAATATTTGGATTAAAAAAATATAACCTTAAAATTAATTATTGATTATATTTTGGTTATCCAAAAGAGATAAAGGGGTATTACTTCTATAATCCCACTGAACTCAAATTATTTTTGGATTGAGATGGTGTGTTCCTTGAGTATATGATTTAATGAGTTAGTGGGAGGAAAAATGAAGTTGGGTAAATTAAATACCAATAAATAGGTAGTGTTTCTGATACAGATTTTGAGTTAGTTCCATAAAGAGTTGGGGAATAAGAACCAAATCAGGTTACACAAGAATCTCAAAGGTTTGGTTGGATTCATTAAAATCATAACAGGTATGGATTTATTATATAAAATGATGTTGAAATAATGTTCATAAATGATGAACCTAAAAACTATAGAGAGTCCATTGAGAGTCTTGATTCCAAAAAATGATAAAATGATATGAAATTTGATATGAACCCCACATAAACTAACCAAGTTTGGAACTTGGTGGATTCATTATAAGGGGTGATCACCATAGAATACAAGTGGGATTTCCATAATAAAACTAAAATTTATGGTAGAGTGTCTACCTATAAATCTCATTTGGTAGAAAAATATTAGAAAAACATTCTTGGTATTTTATATGAAGATAATTATTATCTAGTTTTGATGTTAAGGATTATTCATATGTTTCTTTCTATATTATATCTTTATAAATATGATATTTATCAAATTGATATAAAAAAAACTTTCCTTAATTGGAATTGTTTAAAGAATGCATATAAGATAAAACATGAATGTTTTAAAGTTATAAATGAGTATTCTAAGGGTTTTAAGTTACAAAGGTAAATTTATATATTGAAGAAATCCTATCAAAGTTAGAACATTTGGTTTGATGATGTAATCAAATATTTTTTATTCATCAAGAACATTAATTGTTTTCTTATATAAATAGATTAGTGGGAGTGTTTTAGTATTTTAAATATTGTATATAGATGGTGTACTTATTATAAAAAATTATATTTTGACTTTATATTCTATAAAGGTGTGGTTTTTAAAGTGATTACCAATGAAATACATTGGTTAAATATATTACATAATAGTTATAAATATCTAAATATATAGATCAAATTAGTTTCTTGTACTTTTTCAGAAAAAATATATATTGGTAATGTGCCTAAGTGATTTAGTATGGATAACTCCAAGAATGAGTGTTTTAAAATTTTTTATAGAATGAATTAAAAAATATTGGATATACTTATAAGGAGTTCTAAAATATTTATTTGACTCTTTATGCATCCTTCATTAGATCTATAATGTATCACATGGTATTTACTCAACCCAATTTCATTTATTATTTTATCAAAATAAGTAGAAACCAATCCAATCTGGGCGAGAGTCATTGGATTGTAGTTTAGAATACCCTTATCTAAAAATAACTATGAATATGTTTTTAGTATTTAGAGGATAGTATGTGCTCATTGAAAGGGGTTAGTTTGATGCTATTTTCTATTCAAACAAAGATGATATGAGATCTCAATATGGTTTTGTGTTTTCCCTCAATGGTAGAATAATTAGTTTGAAGCATTCCAAAAAATCCACAATGGTGGACTTGATGATAGTGGAAGATTATATCACTAAATCATATTCTATAAAGGAATATTTAAGCATAAAATTGTTCATTACTAAACTTGGGGTGGTTTTTAACACTCAGTTAGTAGTTAATATTTAATGTGAAAAAATAGAGATATTTCTTTGGCCAAGGAACCATAGTCTCACTAAAGTACTAATCGCATCCTTCAAAAGTACTTCCTCATTAAATAGATAATTAAAAGGGGTAATATAAATATTATTTTGGTGGATAAAGATAAAATTGTACCAAATACTTTGATAAAACTATTAACACAAAAAAAATCATGTGGGTTATTTTGGATCTCTTAGTATTAGGCACATAAGAGATTAGATTTAATGGTTGTAAAATGTACCATAGTTATATAATAATGATAATATTAATTTATCTTTTATTTATGTGTGTTTAATATATTACAAGAATTTAATAATGATAATATTCATGAAAATTATGAATTTTATTTTTCCCAAATCAATGATCATCACAGAGTATTTTCGGTTTAGGATGATATGTTATGATAAGCATGACTAGAGCCTTATATATGATATAAAGCAGACTCATGAGATAATAAGTAGAAACATATTATATGGACTGGACTACTAAAGTATATCACATATAATTTCATATAGTCATTGATATACTTAATGGTGTATTATTATTATAAATCCCCATTACTTGAGGTTGGAAATATGATTAGAATTAAAACCTTCATACTTTGATACCTTTCTTACACCATACTCGAGGATGAGCTAATAAAGGGGTGGTTGGGTTTGTTTTTTATCACGTTGTTACTTGAGGTTAACCGTGATAGGATTTTTCCTATTATATAAATTTATGACATATGTTCCCATGATTGAATTCGATTGAGGAAATGCATTTCCATGTTTAGTTGAGTGACATGTGAGGTTCCTAACTACTTTGATGAATGACATGTGATGTATTCATTCAATCTAATCATTTAATTTTAAATAATCCTAAATGTATGAGTTATCCTATACTATATTGATATGTTCCATACCTATTGGTCACTATATTTATTGGAATAAAGGATTATAAAAACATACTTACAGTGCATATGATACATATTATGGTGGACACTTTCATGTAGAGATATAAGTGTGTTTGACCAAGATCACTCTAGACACCTTTGTATCTTGATTAACACTATTGTTTTTCCAGAGAAATATCTTGGTTTATATTTATTAATGAAGTAATTTAATTTTTTTTCAATGTTAAAAAGGTTCATAGGGTCACTATGAAACCCCATAACTTAAATAACCCATAATTAAATGATTTATTAATAGGGTGTCACTTTATTAAATTTCAAGGATCATTTTGGTTTATAATTATAGAAAATTAGGAAAAACTATTACATGAAAAAATGGAAAAGTCCTTTAAAATTCCATTTTTTCCACAAAAAAGGGATTTTTAATTTCACAGCCTTGTTTCATTCATGATACACTTGCTTAATTAAAGAACTATTTCTTTTATTTTGATCTAGACTTAATAATAGTTCCTAGACATCATTTGACCCTATAAAAAACATTTAGAAATTTATAATGAGAAAAAAAATCTTATTAAGGTATGTAAGAAGATAAGAAACCCAATAATATATTTAATATTTATAAAAATATATAGGGAAGTTTTCATTTTTACATAATAAAATTTTAATCTCAATATAATCATTTACTTACTCATAAAAAAGATGAAAAATCACAATTTTTTCACAAAAAAATTATAACAAAGAATAAAAAAAATATCATAATTGATGAAATATTTACCATGAAAACCAGCCTTTCACCTCTATGATATCATAAACATTAATTTAAATCAAAAAATAATAATTTACCTTTCTAAATCGAAATATTTTAATGAAAAACCATTTTAATGAATAGAGAAAACATGTAGGAAACATGGGGCATCATAAATTCACCATGGAATCACCTAACTTGATAATTTCCATATTCTATTCGTATTAACTTATATCAGTTAACTCCTTCACTTTATAGAAGTAATTAACATCATTCATATTCTATTAAGAGTAACTTACATCAGTTAACTCCATCTCTTAAGCCAAATGCATTGGAGGGCATTAATGAACCCAATTCTCTCATAATGATCATAGTCCAATTATGGTTTGGGTTTACTCCCCATTTCCACTTTTATTAATATTGGTAAAGTTCTGGGTTTTAAAATAAAAACATTTAATAACTTGTAATTTTCCTCAAATATTGAAATAAAAACAATTGATAAATTAAAATTTTTAGCATATACTGAAAATAAAAAATTTGATAAATTTCACTTTTCATCATTAAAACGATAAAATTGGTATTTCATCCCATAAGTAAACCACATTCAGTTATCAATTAAAAATGAGAAGATATATCCATTTCTTTTGAAAACATTTAAAAACTAAAAAATACCAAAGGAATAAGATAATTATATTCTTTAAAAAAACATGGAAAATTGTATATGAAACTTAATAATTAATAAAGTATATGAATATGGTAAAGTTTATTCATTCCATATATATTAAATAAACATTATTTTATACTTTGGTAAAAAATTGAAATGTGACCCATTATAAAAAATTTAAAATATTCCATTTTAAAACCATTTTTAAGAGTCAAAGAGAGTTAAAATTTTCCTTTTAAAATATTTTAATAATATTTTTGAACATTTTTATTGAATAAGTATATATAAAAGAAATATTTTGATAAGATAATTTTAAATAAACGTTTTAAATAAAATAACTTACCACTTTAGTAATTTTTTGAATCAAAAGGACATTGATGAAGGTAATTATAAAATTATTTGTGAAACACCTGAATATTTTTAAATAAATGATATAATACATCCATATGGTTTAATATACACCACAAAAAAATGAAAAATTATGTGTAAATGGAATAAGTCTCAAAGAAAAAAAAATTAAGGTATGAAATTCCTTACCTTACGTCCGAATCAACACATACATTATTCAACTCTTGTATAATAAAATTATATGAATTATTTATTGATTAATATTTTTTTTAATGTTTATTACCATATAATAATACATTTTATTAAATTAATTACAATGTATTATATAGTTACTAAATTAATTAAGTTCACATCACATGTTGAGAGGATGTTCGGTTCATAGTCCCAAAACAACTTTAGTAGGCTGACTAAAGTCAAAGTAGTCATTATTATATCATTTATAAAATATTAATAATTAATTATTTAAAATTTATATAAATTAAATACAATTTTAGAATCATCCATTTGAGGAGGTAATGATAAATTAATTATATAATTTTATGGAGATAATCATTTTCACGTATGCATAAATGGTGTTTTCATTTTAATATTAGTTGTAAAAGAAATAAAGTAGAAAATATTTTTATTTTAAAGAATAATAAATATTTTATAAATTTAATATTTATTCATTATTTCAATCCTTATGACCATAAATTTTATATGGTAATGAAAAATGAATCACATCGCTTCATGGATGTGGTATTTCACATGTACACATGAGTGAATTTACCATTTTTCAATGGATGAAAAAGGTAAGAGGGTATACAATATTTTATCATTAAATAATCATAATTATTTTATAAATATCTTATATATTCATTAATTTCATATTTATAACCATCTGTATGAGGCAGTGATGTAAAGTGAAACATCGCTTCATGGAGGTGGTTGTCAATGTGTATACAAGAGCAATGTTTTCATTTTTCATGGGATGGAAAAAGAGATAAAAAGGGTTGAAACACACTCATAATGAAATTTTAGTATATATAAGATAATTATGTAATTATTTAATCATATTTAAATAAAATTTTAATGATTTATAAAAATAAATAAACCTGAAAAACTTGGTTAATAATTATACATATTCTTTGGAAAAACCCTCTTGGATTACACATTAAGCCTTCATAGGTTGGTCTTTTGGTTAGAAAAAACCTCTAGGAAATGGGGATAAAGGATTTGAAGGAATTTTTTAGGTGTTGGTTGATATAAATGGATATATATATGTGATTAATATATGATAGGATATACCCTTATATAAGTGAGTTGGGTGGAAAACTTGTAAATACCTAAAATATTAATATATAATATGTATATAACTTATAAAAAATAGCAAACGATTTACTTATATTAGAATATAAGGAGTTTAAGTTCAAAATATTCTAAACCAACAAATTTTGAATTTATTTATGTTTCATTTTAAGCCTTCTATTTTAGTTTAACCCCCTTATTAACTCTATTTAACATTTACCATTGTAACACATTTTTCAATCTTTTAGGTACATTAAGGAAATTTAAAAAGTTTAAAGTGAAAAATAAAGTAACAAATAACGAAATTATATATAATTAATTATAAAATTGAACCAATTTTGTATTTTTATAATTTTATAATTATTCAAAAATAAATTTTAATCATTAAATACCATTTAAGTTCATTTTCAGGACTCTTCATATATATATACTTTAAAAGAATCAAGATAAAAATTTAATTAAAATATCAACACTTTAACCATAAATTATACATTATTATTAATCAATAAATTTGTGGGACATGACAATTGAAACATAATATATTAATTATAATTTTTTAAAAATAATTTATTAATTTTTTCCACTATTTCCATAAGCATTGCATCAGCGTTTCCTAAGATTTAAATGCAATTATACTCTCTCTAAAAGTTAAAAATAAATTAATATAATAAAATAATTTATACATATTAAGAATAAAAATTTATAATTGTTACTATATTATTTTTATCCCTATTAATATAAATTATAGATATTAAAAGAGAGAGAGTGTTTCATTTTGTAATTTTTCATAATATCAAATAATATAATGGGCACAATCCATGTTAATTGGAAAAATGTCATATTTTATAAGTTTGGATAGTTATAGTAGAATTAAACCCATATTATGAAATAAATTCTAGTTTTTGGTTGTTTTTGTGACCTTATACCATAATTTTAACCCTAAATAACCTATTTTACCCATTACTATGGTGTTAAAATAGTTAATATTCATTATAACTAAAAATGAAATTAAAATATTTAAAAAATTTAACACTCCAAATTAAAAATATGAAATAAATTTTTAAGGATTATGTTTTTATAGTTAAAATAAATTAATTTTAATATAAGTGTGGAAAATGTAAAGAAAAACTGTTTTTAGAAAATTGTGTTTTTAATCATAAAAAAACTTACACTAAAATAAAATATTATTTTTTTAATTATGGAATTATTTATATTATTTTTAATAAAATGGATCTTATGTTACATTAAAATAAAATTCAAAACAAAATTTTAATTTTAAATTACTTTATTTAAAGATAAGAAATGGAAGTTTTGCAAAAATTGACATTTTTCACTATTCACTCAAATATCAATCTTTTCAAAAAATCTAAAAAATTCATCCTAATCCAATTATTACATGATTATTTCAAAAATTATGTCCATTTTATATTATATAATTTTAGAAAGTGGAATAAATTAATTATAATATCCGTCCACAAAATGCAATGAAAACAATTTTGAATAAAATGTTTTTTGGTGCAGAAATGACTTTATTCCCATTAATTTCCAAATAATCATAATTTAATGAATATTAATTCATTTAATTGAATATATTATATAATTATTTTATTATAATCATTTATAAATAGTAATTAATTTATTCTATTAAGATTAAAATATATTCAACACATTAAAATAGATTTATGAAAAATATCTCTTGTACATTCGAAAGCTTTTATCTTTATTTAAACCAATTAATAATAAATGTAATATTGGTTATTAATTTATTAAGGAAAAATTTTATAAATATATTACACAATATTTTTATTCATATGAATACCCATAAAACCAATTATTTTGTCATAATGATCATTTTTAAATAATAATATATCTATAGTATATCGTGGTCCTTTAATCTCAGTATTGCATATGTCACATGCTATCGAATATATATATATTTACAATAAAATAAAATAAAAAATATTTGTGTGTTATAGGTACACATTTATGCCTTATAATAAAGATTAAATTTTGGTCAAATCATTTCTTCCAAAATGAAGGGAGTTTAATAAACCATATCCTGAGGAGTTTAGATAGATTCAATAAGAATTGTGAATACATTACTTTTGGGATTTCAATGTAAGTGGGAGGTTGGAGGATTTTCACTAAAATAGATGAATCATATTTCATGATTTATCCATATCATATACCATGGTATGAATATGATGTATATCATAGTGTTTGATCTATCCATATCATTAAAGGCATATGATGTCAATATCTTAGTGTCTGACTTGAGTTATTCTATGAGATATATGGTTGATGAGTATTTCCATGCCTTCCATATTATTTTAATTTAGTTATTATTGAGTGATATTAATTATTAATGGATTTTTAAATTAAAATGATCATTAAAGTGTTTAAATGATCATATATAAACAAATGGGTATACGTTATGTAATGCATGGTGGTTTCCAAATGTTGGTCAACAATGACCAGTCTATTTCATTGATTGAATTTGAACAATAAAAGGGTATAGACCATACCATTTGTAGTTGGGTTTGGTGTGATTTAAAAATATGAATCTAGAACACTCAATTCCTTCCATGTTCTCCATTTATCTTTGAGTATATGGTGCAAGCACACCTTTAGAGTTATGAGGAATCCTCTCATAGCATATGAGGATTCTATTGTCAAGTGACTACCTGTGGAGGTGAGATTATTTTTCATATAACTAATTGATCTTCATCATCTAGAATCCATTATGATAGAAAAAGTTAGATATGATGTATGCCTATTTATTTTAATTCTTTATTTATATCTTTATTTTATGATGATATATCAGAAATTTTATTGGGTTTATTCTATTGTTAAAAAATTGAGATGTTCCCACAAAAATCATTAATCCAAGGGCACATGGTTTATATGAATGATCTGGAAAACCATGCATAGACTATGAAACCAATTTCAGAAACCCTCAAGTGGGATATACATGGTTGGTTCACAATCTTCTAAACCATTTATAGTGGTGAATTTGTTGAAATTTTGATGATTTGGTCCCCTTATGATTTTAAAATTCATTCATTTCTATTATTACTTGATTATGTGTAATTGAATATATTTTTTGTGATTTTTTATGTACTTGAGATTGTGTTTGTTATTGATTAGTTTTCATGTATTTTCTATAGATAGTGCCTCCCAAAAATAATTTGGTTAATTGCATAGAGGGAGATGTATACAATTCTTCACAAGATAATCCTCCCATGGACCCAACTCATATTGAGTTAATTATTATAAACATTCAATCTCTTGGTTGGGAAGGTAAATGAGATAAATCTTTAGTGGTGGTATATTCCCAATAAATCACCGAGAAAAATTCAACTCCATTCTATGGAACTTGAGGGCCTCAGAAACCTGAAGAAATGATAGAATAAATTGAGAGAATTTTTGGATTTCTATAGATTACTATGTCTTAAAAGTTGAAAATTTCCATATATATTCTAGAAGTTATTAGCCATAAATGATGGAAATTGGTATAACAAGATAAATTGTATGAGGGTATAACTATAATAATATTAAGGAGATGTATAATCATAAAATTTTCACAGATACCCTAAAATGGACAAATCCAAATAGTTCATGATACTAGAGAAAGTGAATCATTTTTTCGTGGAGTATAAAACTCTATTTACTAAGATAGTTCAATTTTTCCTAGATATTCTTGAAAATGACTACCTCAAGGATTATTCTTTGATATGGGAATGAAACCTAAGATTAGATAAAAATATGTTCCTTTTTTATAGAGCTATGGAATGGTGGAAAATAACATTGTAATGGTCAACACTAATATAGAAGGACAAATCAGTATGGTTAGTTCAACTAGTTCTACAATTGGAAGTCAAATTTTTTTGTCTAGTCAAAAATTAAATCTTGATGAATCATGAAGGGGTAGTAGTGGGTGTGTTTAACTTCCCTCTAACCCCATTTGTTTCTAATATATTAGGGTGAATATATATTATATGCTTCTAATGAGGGCGTATTCGTAACTTTATGAAAAAATTTCAATAATCCTTAAATGATTTTAATTTTTATAGAAATACAGGGAACCTATAATGATCATAAAAGAATCTTATTCAGAGCATCTGAACTGGATCTTCCTATATCTGAGGATCTTATGTATAGTCTGATTCCTTCAAGGGAGAAGGGTCTCATTCCTAGAGGTAAGAGGAATGTAGTTAGATTAAGTGAGAGTCTCATCCTAGTATGAATCCTCATAGTGTACAAACATTTAGGTGTCTATATTCAGTAGAGAATGCACTTGTAGAGTCAAAATAAATTCTAGTGACTATTAGAGGTATTTTATTAACATCTTATATATTAATAGATCTATTTGATATTAATTATTCCTTAATTTCTTATAAAGTGATTGATTTAGTGGGATTTCAATCTAATTTGATTCCTTATGTGATATAACTTTATAATCTTTTAAGAAAGAAGAAGGGACTAGGTTTCAAATTCCTCTAATGTCATGTAATGGTCATAGATTTAGAGATTATGTGGTAATTTATTTGTCCTTGATCTAGAAATATTTGATATCATTTTTTAATGGATTGGATGGTAATATCTAAATTTTAAATAAATTGATATCATTAAAAGGTCTTTTTTCTTTCTCCAAATGTAAACACTCATTTTTTCAAAGGTGACTGGAATTTAATATCGAGTAGAGAAGTACCTACCTTTCTAGATATTTGGTTTCTCAAACTCTAATTAAATGGAAAACTTACACACACATGTGATTTGTTGACTTAATATGGATTCTAGATCAGTTCCTATACTATTGTTTTATAATGATTCATATGTTCTATCCAAATGTAATTTAGGGAGGATCCTTGAGGTGTTACTCATTCTCAATGAAGATATTACCTAAGTTCAATTTCAAAATTATTGTTTTTTCATATTATAATTCTGATTCCACTTAGTTATTTTTATTCAATAACCCTTTTCTAGTTATAAAATAAAAGTATCTATGGTTCGAACTATGACTTTTTTGGTATTTAGTGAGGGGAAAGTGAAATTTATAACTATATTTTCAATATTGTTTCAAATTCCACAAAATAAAAAGTAAAATAAGATAATAAAAATATTTAAATCCTAATAAAGTATATACCCTACCCCATTATTGTCTTAGAAACTACCTTCAATGAATTTTAGCATGAAATTATCAATTAATAATATATATAATATGTTGGTGTCTAGAAAAATGTAAAATAATGAGGAAAAATGGTGTATTTAATCATATTTAACTAGGAGGATAGTGCAATACTCTATGGATTCCTTCCAAAAATCTTCATTATACTTCTTAATTTACTACCCATTCACCTAAAAGGACTTTCTAATTCATTTTCCTTGATCTCAAAAGTGCAAAATTTAAATCCATTAGTGATTATGAATAGAAAAATATAGTTGTAATAAATCTTACCTAAAATTAGTTTCATTTGAGAGGATAAAAACAATTTATCAACAAATTTGATTTATTTTATCTAAATGAGCCTTTATTGGATATATATATGTTATCTTCCTAATAAAATAAAGAGTTTTCATATGATTCTCTTCACATATCCTCAATCTCCACCATTCGGAAATTTCTTTACTCTCCATATTTACTCAATTTCTGGTTCACTTACTTAATATCCCAGTAGGCCTTGTGTTGGAACTCAACAAGAAGGTGAAAACACTTACTATACAATATTCTATATATATTCATACCAAGGGGGTCTTAAAGACAGTGAGGTATGACCATGGTGTAACCTACACTTTATTTATACAGTTCTTTCAGTTGGGATATATTTCCTTATCAATGATTATCTTTACTTTCCTATTAGATACCTTATCCCACCCATTTTTATATGGGTGTTAGGTTATAGAGATTTTTTATTGTACTCCATAGTTTTTCATGATTGTTTTCATACTTCGGATTGAAAAATGGATTCCATATTCATTGATGATTTCTTGAAGTATTCTAAACCTAAAAATATATATGATCTTAGAATCTCTATAAAAACACTTTAATCATAATTTCTAGTATATTTGTCATTAATCCATTTATAAACATAATCTATACCAAGAGGATATACGTAAATCCAAAGGAAACCAGTAATTTCCTCATGAAGTCTATTCTCTATTCGTTAGATATTTTTCAAAAACTCAATGGTTATTGTGGTATTTCTTGTCTTTTGGTAATCCCTCAAATGAATTGGAAGCTTTTTCATGATATACAAATGCTTTGTGAATCTTTGAAACTTTTCATCCAAGATAGTCCAACCTCTAATACCTTCCTAGTTGTGCACTTAGGATTTCCTCGACAAGAAAATGTTTGGAAAAAATTAAGAATATAGGTTACCTATTCATCTTGGATACCCCTACTAATCACATGATAACTATATATTTTCCACAAGTATAGATCCTCCCAAACCTAGTAAGTTTAATCATACTTTAACTTAAATAAATATTATTTTGAAATATAATACGGTACCTTTGATGTGACCAAGTAATTTACAATTTCGACATACCATGGAACCTTACCAGTGATTTTATTAAGAATCTCACTATGGAGTGAATTATTTAAGAATAAATGTATAGCCACTTTAACCTCAAATGTGTGTGGAAGTTAACTCATGTGTTATGAATAATGTTTTTATAGCCCTTATTGTCTTGGATTTATAATATTAATTGTTATAGTGGAATCATCCACCACACTAGCCTATGTTTTGAATCAACTTTATTTATTATGTATCTGAGTGTGTATGTTTAGAGTAAAATTTTAATTTACTTCCCAATATATATGATTTTTCTCCAATGAAACAACTATAGGAAAAAACTTTTTTTGGTGATAGTAAAGTTAATTTTACATGAATCTAGGGTTTGGGAAGGATATGATATCACATGTGTATATCCATAAACTTAATAGGATAGCAGTGTACCTATTTGATTATAATCATCATCTAATACTTTAAAGGGTAAATATCAAGTTTATGGTCTAATGATAGGGTCTCTGTCTAGGTTCTCTTTGATCAGATTAAAATATTTTAAATTTGATTCATCAAAAAAAAATATTATTTTTAATTAGGTTAGTTAAAGTTAAAGTAATTGTAAGGATCCCCAATTGGGCCAAGCCCTCACTGGAAGACCGACCACGCCCAAGCCCAACACCGGTAGATAGGAGGTTCGAGGGCCTGCTATCTACCGGTGTTGGGCTTGGGTGGGGCCGGTCTTCCAGTGCGGGCTTGGCCCAATCAGGGATTGTTACAAATTGAGAGTCCTAATTTTTAGAAATGGGACAAAGACATATAAGTTGAAATTGACCCCATTTACTCTAATCAAGTTTTTAACTCAGTGGATACATCTAAAGGGGCGAGACTTATATGATGAAAGTTATTTTTTCAATACAATTTTACATGTATGGTTGAGTTTCTACATAGAAATCACAATTTCTAGTAAAGTATTATAGGAATATTCTTGGTATTAAATATTAAGATACATTTTCACTAGTTACAATGATAAAGTCCCTTCATGCATTTCTTTCCATTATAGATCATTTTGATTACGAGATATACAAAATAAAGGTGAAAAAAACTTCTCCTTAATAGGAATTTAGTCAAGGAAATTGATATGATGAAACTTAAGTGTTTTAAAGTTCCCAATGAGCCTTATAATGTTTTAAATTTGTAATGGTATCTTTACAAATTAATGAAATCTATTAAAAGTTTTAATATTTGTGTTTACACTCCATTCTATAAAATATTCTACAAAAATGATCAAGGGAATCCATTAAAAATAAAATGGGGAATATATATATTTTTTCGAAGGCATAAGTTTTTCGCCGCCTTAGTCTGGTCAAAAATCTGTCGGTGCACAACCTACTTGCGCGCCCTGATATGTCGCGCAACCACTTGTGTGCCCCCATATGTTGCGTGGCCTACTTGTGCACCCAAATTATTTCACCGAAGGTCATTTATTGGCCTATAAATAGACCCTTGGGGCCATCATTTGGACGGGTGAATTTCTTTGAATCCCAATTGCTCCTTTGGTTTCCCCAATACTTCATCCCAGTCTTCCAATACTTTCTAGGTAGTTATTCATCACCTTGAGTAGAGGATTTAAGGGAGTATCATTGGACTTATGTCCGTTTAGTGTTTAGAAACCATAACACTTGTGCACCTAAAGCACCCAACTTCTCCAAGTCATAAATACTTCTGTGCTGCCTATTCCTCTCATAGGAACATGAGCACGCACTTCATGGATCACCTATGAATAATCTTTAAAGATTGAGCAAGGTATCACCCAAGTATTAACATACATGTTGTTAGTCTCTTACGTAAACATCAGGTCTCCCAAGTGTACTTACGTGACCTTATATAATTGGGCACCCCTCTTTGATTCACTTACTCTCTTCACTCTCTTCAGTCTACAAGACATCAACCATTCCTCAAAGCCATTCATGGAGAGGATTTTTCTTCATTGGATCCATTTTCTGAAAGGGATTCAATTGAGACCTACACCAAAACCTCATGGCTTATCAAACCTTTGGGAAAGGCACATCAACATGCCTCTTATTTGGGTTTATATTTCCACATTTAGTGGTTTCCCGCATTTGTTTCACAATGGGGTTAGGATTCATGGAGTGTCTATGGGTTTTAATATCCACAGACACATGGACCTTTCTCCTAGAAACAGTGTTGTAAATTTACCGGTTTGGAGGAGGGTTGGGTCCTGGCCTCTCCCTTCTCGAAGAGATGACCCAGAACCTCAGGTATTTGGTAGGGAAAGATACGGTTCATACCTAATTTTTCTTTTAAATATAAAGGAGAAGTATCCCTCCCCTACTAGGATCAATTTTAGGGCAACCATCTTGGTGTAATACCCTAGCATTTCATACAGGATGTGGAATCATTTCTCATCCACTCTTCTTCGGTGCCAAAGACCAAAGGGGAGATGGGAACATGGACTTTAATTTCTCTTTCCCTCTCCCATTAGTCTTTTTCGCCATGGGATTCTATCTTGGTTAAATCCCATAACCCTACCTTCTTCTTTTCATTGGACCCTTGTCCAATTTTGAGAGAACAGAGGGAAGGATCATCGCCTCGCCCTCTTCTATAGTCGACACACCCTCATCCACTAGTGAAGGAGTAAAAATTTGAAAGTGTGAATGAATTTGTAAAATATTTGACATCCTCTTGTTTCTCACACTGAGCATGACTCATGTGGGATTAGATATTTGTCATGGTCACAACATTTTCACAATCGAAGGAACTACGAGAACACTGATTCCTATTCAAACCAGGATACGTAGGAGGCTGTTTTAGGGCTCGAGCTCATTGGACATCCTCTTCCGGAATCCAACCCTAATTCCTTCAATCTGGGCATCATCCTTAGGGATAAGCCCCAAATTTAACACTTAAGTAACCATGTAATCCTTTTTAGGATGTAATCCCAAAATCATTTCTCTCAAAGGACTATACTCTCATATGAGTGTATTTTAACTACATGGGATTTGATTCCCATCTATATGGGATACGCAAGAAGCCTCCTTGAGGTTCAAACCCAATAACATAAATCAACCCTGTTCTCTTTGGACCATATTCCCAGCATGGTCTAATCCATCTGGGAAACCCATATTCTTTCCAAAGTTCATTGGGATGATTCCGTATAATTCCCACACTATGTTTTGATGAAGAATATTCCTCTTAGTTCTCCATAACACATAAAATTAAACAGTATGGATAGGTCCTTATCACATGAGCTTAAAAGGTATGATGTGTCCCATTCAGTGGTACTGAACTATTGGGGTTCTGATTTTTTTTACAAGGATACGTAGGTTTCCCATTTTATAGGAACGATCCCAAAATAAAATCAAACCTCCGTCTCCATGGATGACAATAAATTCTAGAGTGCCGCAATAAGCGGATTAAAAACAAATATCATCACAATAATGATTAAAATAATCCCTAACCAGTATATTAGAGTATACCATTTATGGAAAACCTCATATAAATAGAGATATTTCTATTAATTAAGAACCTTGAATGCATACTGATGATTATAAATTTTACACATGTTAATAAGTGATTGTAAATTCCAAGGGATACTTAGGTTATATTTGGTGAATTAATAAGGATTCATGAAAATATATTAAATTTACAAAGAGAGTCACGTAGTAGACAATTATTCCCCCCAAAATGGTTTAATGAGTCTGAACTCCCATCCTCTTGACCAATGAAGGTTCTTAAGTATCGTAAAGTTCAAACTTAATGAACGCCTGCCTTTGGAAAGAAGGTCCCCTTTAAATAAAGAACCATTGGAAGTTTACGATTCCATAAATAAATCCAATGGAAACCGCATGGAAATAGTTATTCTTAAAACTAGAACAAACATTTCAAGGAACTATGAAACAAAAATGGTGAACCCGACGTGAATCCTTACCCAAGTTAATAATGTTACCCACATATTAGGCCCCTATCAATTAATAAAGGAAGGGAAGACAAAGGAATCAATCATGCATGTATCCATCTAAAAATATTTTCCTTGACTAGAGGTTGTTGTTGTTTTCATGTTTTTCTTCTCAAAATTTCCTTCATTCCAAAAATGTCTTTCTCCAAGACAACATATGTGAACTTCCCGAACGCTGCTCAAGTTTGATCTTCATCCATAGGAAGGAATTAATCACTAAACCAGTGTATTCAACACTGGGTATCTGATGTTCTAGTAAAGGAATATTGCCAGCATGGTAAAATCATGACTTTGGAGGCTAATCGAAAGGCCATGCAGGTCAATAAAAATCCATGATCATCTGGCCAACGACGACCAATAATCAAGAAGGAGAAGGTGCTGACCACTATCTTCAACCGTTTCAGGTCCGTATCCTCAGAATGCAACAATAAATACCTCCTTTACTACAAGTAGGTGGATCAATAGGTTACTCAAGGACTCAATTCAAGAATGCAGGAGTATTTCTTGAGGACTCCAACCAGAAATCACTGCTAGAATCACACGGTAGTGTACCCACAAAATGATGGGGGTGTTGCCTCTGGACGTTTGGCCTAGGTCTCTCAGACCCAGGCACGCAAGACAAACCACCAGGGACAACGACTAATCAATAGAGAGCAGGTTCTCACCTATGATTCCTCCAGATAAGTCCATCAACTTAACTTGATGGAAAACAACGAGCGAGAACATACACCCATCCGTCCTAATTTTTCTACTCAATAAGATCGTCTGAAAGAAACCCACCAATCCCACTAGATAAACCCAATGGAGTACCATGAACAGGCCCATACACCAACTTACACGTTATTATCTGGTTAGTAGGCTCGTATAACTGCATTTAACAAAGCCCACCAATCTAATGTTGTGACAACTGGTAAACAGAAACATACACCTATTTACAATCACCAATTCTGTCAGCAGTCTCGTCTGCTAGTATTGAAGGAATATTTTCAACCATACTTGATGGGAAACAACCAACAGGCAGATACACCTGCCAATGTTCATTAAGTCTTCCAACAGTCTTGTTTGGTAGCACCAGAAGAAGTTAGTCCGAAAGCTCCTATGAAAATTTTGGGGCAAACCCAACTCTCTGGCCCCAGGCATGAGTACTATCAATACCCATTGGTAGGAAAAGGAGGAAATGAAAAGGAACATACACCTACTCCAGATACGGGATGAAATTATATTCCTGTCCCGACTGCTGAAGTCACCAAACACATCTTATCAATGGTGAAAGGGAATATGAAAAGCCCTGTCCATATTCTGGAAGCATGCCATGATATTATACAACTAATTCAGTAGTATTAGGGAAACATACACATAAATCTGCCACCACACATGGGATGAAACATCAACATGCCATCCCGAAGTAGATACACACCTCTGTTCTAGTCCAGAAGGTTCATGGAGCATACTCCCCCATATCATACGGACAACAGGATCAGGAACATACACCCTTTCCAATTAGAGGTAATTGGTCCTTTCTAGTAACCACTCCAAGGAAGGCATATGCACTTTCCCATGATAACAACTTTTACCAGAAAGTGGCCCCAAATAAGTATAAGAGAACATTCAAGAATAATTATCTCTAAGCACTTTTGGAAAATAAAGAGTCATGCTACGATTTGGTTGCTGGAGTTCTTGAATCCCTTAGACATTTATCTGTTGCAGCTCAAGATTTTACCTTCTCTTTACCAAATTTTGGGAGTGGTAGTTGTAATTCTAAAGTTCTTCATCAGAAACTTCATCATGAAGGATTTCTTCATGAAAATTTAGTCAATCCAAAGGTCTTATCTCCATATGAGAGCCATGTAAACCCTCCATGTGGCTAGAAGACCAATGAGTAAGAAGATTTATCCCTTACTGTAATCCATCATGGTGATCCTCCCTATGATGGAATTTTCTGCGAAAGTCATCTCTACAATATTATTTTGCATTTTTAAGATAATTTAATAATTGAAAATGTAACGATAATATAGCCCTCCCATCTTGAGGCACTTGCAAACACAAGGCCAGTCGTGTCTCATGCCTTGTCATTTACGGGTGAAACAGTTTCTCAACTAGAAGATATATTAAGGGAATGATCATTCTCCAAACCTCCCTTGGGTCATTTGGTTTCTAATATAGAGCATCCACTTTGGTCAGACCAAGTGGAGAAACTTCTAGTGAATGAAAATGAAGATATGTTAAACATGACAAAATAATTCGCTAAAGAAGAAATACCAGTCATGTTCTGGCCTTTGGAAAATTCTCAGTATAACATTCCAGAATTGATGAAAGAAGATTGCATTCATGACATCCGCCTCAATGTATGGAAAACTCTTCATCATTCAAAAACCAACTTATTACCATATGATGAATATCAAAATCATGTAAAGGTGATAGAAGGGATGAAACTCCAAATTGACTGGGCATCTATCTTAGTTTCCCAATATACAAAGGTTGAAAAACAGAAGAGAATCCTTTAGCGTGCATGCCTCAATGCTCTAAAGAGGCTACTCCAGTTAATTTCTGATTCCCCATCTATTGTTTGTATCATAGGATGGGGTGCATATAGAGAATTTCATTTCATTGAAATCCAAAATCAGCAATGTTCTCCAAAAGTGGTCTCATGCAATGTTATTGTCCATGATCAGCAACAATCAATAGGTTTTATATGTAATCAAATGTACGCTCAAGAACATGCCTCAATTATCTCTCATTAGGGTCATACCCAAAGAAATGAAGTTGTTGAGTTACTTTTAAATCAATCATATGAGAATCTTGAGCAAGTGTCCCTCTTAGAGGATGTCAGGCATCCGAGAATGAAAATGTATGATATAGCACAACGATCTTCCGAAATAGGTGATTTATGTGTTTGTCAGATGATTCACCCAACTAATGTCCAAACCAAAATCCAAAAAATCATAATAATAGTTTCATGAATTTCAACCATAGAATTTCAAGAATCACCCCAGCTTGCAAGGTTGGGGGCTCATTTAATTCAACCTTCAAATTCATTCAACAATGTTGAAATATTTGAAGAGGAATATCAGGAACAGCCCTAGCCTGTAGGGTTGGGGGATTTTTCACATCTGAAATCCCCTACTCAACCAAATTCGGTTTTCTCCAGACTAGTAAAAAAGCCACAAGGAGAGTGTACAAATGAACTATCCAAGGATTCCCTTAGAGTTACTGTATGCCAACCAGTTCTAGGGAATTACACATATAGGAGAACAAAGTCTCATAGAAGAAACAAAAGAAGATGATCATGGAAAAACACTGATATAATACCATCGATGCATTGTGTGTTAGTAAATGTCATTAACACCACTGCAGAAGATCCTCTAAAAAATGAGTCTAGTTCAGAGAAATCAGAAGATGAAGTTCTTATCCATAATACAGTACACACCGAGGAAAACGAAGAAGGTGTTCGCACCCAAAATCAGAGGCTTACCTAGAATCTAGGTATGACTTTAAATAACCAACTCCACCCTCTCCGAAAGGCATATAACAAGGGGAAATGAAAAAATTCAGATCGCATGTCACTTTTCCACTGGATAAGGTCAATCTCTTTCACTTGAAGATAGATTTTCACAGAAATAACAGGAAATGAAGGAGTTTAAAAGACTCAATACAGAGTTATTTCAAAAAAGAATTTCTGCTAGACGTACTCCCCAAGCAGGTCCTCAACTTCAAAATCTTGTAGGAGCTCCTCAGGAAAGAGTATTTGCAGTAACTATAGATGCAGATAACGAATTCCCTCCAATGGGTACACAATCAAGGCATGATAAAACACATCCTGATGGGAATCTTCGCATGGGTTATCTAAGGAAGATATCAGCACCACCATTAGTGGTTTTTCTGGTTGTTCCACCAACTCAAGCTCATGTTTCTATACCTACACATAATCCAGCTCATCCGGATATGCCCCAAATGCATATGAACACAATTGATGCATTAACGACTCGATTGAAAGCTATGGAGGAGAAAATTTCACCAGTTCAGCCAAAAAAAAGACCTTAACCTGAATGGGTGGATGTAATGCCCCCCACCAAATTTTGTGAGTACCATATTCCCAATATTTAATAGTTCGTGAGATCTGGAACAACACTTAACACATTTTTTTCTCGTTTTTATCCCTTGATGAGAACTTCTCAACAACAAGTAGCAGTTAAGCTTTGGTGTTTTATGCATTCATTACAAGGACCAGCTTTTATCTCCTATACATGTTTACAATCTTGATCAATTATTGGATGGGAAGATCTCCGTTAGAAATTTATTCTTAAATTTAGCTCAACGCTACCAAAAATGACTATTTTTGATCCTACCAATTTTAAATAGGGGAAGAATGGAAGAGTTTTAGATTTAATTGCTTGATTGAAAGGATTAACATATTCCTTGAGTCTATAACTCCCTCGAGAAGAGTTACTGCCAATTTGTGTGGAAGATCTGGGTGATGATCTACACACACCATTGATCCTTGTGAAATACAAAGGAGGGTTTCAGTACCTTACTTCAATCACTCAACAGATAGCATACTCTTTTATAGAAACTAAGGATAAAACTTGTGTAATTTCATTAGCTCCGAGGAGGAGGATAGGAAAGGCAGAAGCTGCTACAATCACACTCATGTAGGCACTAGTACTTGCTTGTACTTCCACACCTTCATCATACCAAAGGGCTCCACCTTCTGAGCATTAGCAGCAACAAACGCCTCATCAAGATGATTAGAGATATCAAATGAAAAAATAGTTTGAGGAATTAAAGAATAACGTTTATTCTTTTAGGAATGAACATGTTCTTGGTTAATTCATCTCAGCCTTAGAAAAAAATTTGGTTCAGTTTCTATGGTAGAAGAAACCAAATAAAGAAAGAGATGAAAATATTATAAATTATTGTCTGTTTCACCAGATGTTAGGGAATCCCATCCAGAAGTGTTTTTTAAGGACCTCCTGTAAAAGATGGTAGACTCTGGGCAAGTAAAACTGAAAATTTCATTAGCTTAAGTAGCATGTGTTACTGCTACTGATCCAGAGGAAGAAGGTGAATGGAAAGAGGTCAGAAGTAAAAATGTGCAAAAATATGAAGATTGGATGATCAAGAAAAACGATCAACCGAACTCATGACATTTTATGAACACAGTTGAAACAACCAATTGTGTCTTCTATCACTCTTTCCACAACAAAACCATCTTACCAAAAGGTCATTCCTTAAATAAGATAAGTGATTATGAGGGAAAATAGGAGTTAGGAGAAGACAAGATCGTGTCAAGGCCAATGTTTCCCTTGACCCTGGTAGATTTTATACCATTTTTTTCAAAAGCACAGGCACCACCCCACCAAACTGCACAACTAGAATTAACTTGTTAGGAAGAATCTTCAACATATAAAGAATTGATCTTTGGTTCTGTTAATGTTATACATTTAACAGATCCTTATGCTAATGGTGATTCTGATTATAATGAGCTATAATTCATTTTACCTAATTGGGGAACTAGAGGAAGAGGCCAAGGTTGAGGATACATGGGAAGACATGGGAATTCTAGAAAACACCATTTTAACTCTACCCCTTCTTGAACTACATATGTGGAAAAAACTCATGGAAGAGCCCTTCAGCGGACTTAGCAGGAATAAGGATTTTCTTCCATGAAAGATAGGTTCATTTCTGACAAAATTATTTTGGAAGACCTATTATAAGTCACACTATATTCTTCTCAGTAAATAAATAGACCTAGTCTGTCTAATTTACCAAATCCATGAGTATTTTCTGCTTCTGCTTCGATACAATATACAGCTATATTAAAAGCATAAACTTCCAAAGAACCTGAAAATCCACATCTCCATGCTAGGAAACACAGACGTTTGGACCAAAATTATGATGTCTTGAAATAATTGTCCAAAGTACTGGCCAATTTATCAATTCTGGATGCTTTGAATCTGTCAAAATATCTTCAAGAGGCAATCATTGAGGCTTTGTGAAATCCTGAAGATTTTGAAACCAAAGTTGCCAATGCTGAGGTTTACCGTATAGAGAATGATCCTACAGAATGTAATGAAATCATATCTTTTACATATGAAGATGAAGATGATATGGTGAATGGTCATATCAGACCCTTGTATTTGTCTCGCAAAGTCAACGATATAGACATATGACGAGCCTTCATTGATAATGGATCTAGAGTCATCCTCATTATTGTTCATACACTTCGTTGATTGGGCCTGACTGAATTTCTCTTATCTTGTTCGACTTTAATGTTGCAAGCTTATGATAAGAATGAAAAATAACCTCTAGGTGAGATTACACTCAAAAATCAGTTTGGAGATCTTGTGTCTAATCCATATTTCATGGTTGTTCGTCAGGACACAACCTTCAATATTCTACTTGGAAGGCCTTGGCTACATCAACATGAAACCATACCTTCGTCATAACAACAATGTATTAAGTACTATTTAAATGATAAAATCAGGACATTGTATAGTGACAAGGCTCTATTCAAAACATGTGAATCTCAATACATTGAGGCATAGTTTTATCACACAAAATGAACAAAGTCCTTGAAAAAAGAAATAACCATAGTTAATGCTCCAAACGGATTGGAAAACATCCCAAAAAATTCATTTATGCATTTGTGTACAGATTTTGTGTTACCTGTTAATCAAATTGAAAAGGTAAACCCAAATCGAGGAACTCATCCAGTAACTTTCAAAATGTCAATTACAACAATTGAGCCTGAAAACAGGGAAGAAACTGTTGATCCACCAAGCAATGAAGAAAGTATAAATGGAGATGTTTTCATTTCATCCACTAAACTACAACAAGCCTCTACTTCATCAACCATAGTAAAAGAGATTGCCACAATTCTAGAGAAAGACAAAGATTTTGATTCTCAATCCATCATTTCTACTTTATTACCCCAGGAAGACCCTTCATCATTAGTAGGGTCAGATTTAGTGGCCTCTTCTTCAAGATTTTCAAATACTGACTCATCCCCTAACTCTAGATGTTTTGCCTCGTCATCTACTACGAAAGCGGAAAATAGAAGATGTAACACGTAATGAAGAAGAAGAGGAAGATCTTGGGGAT
This sequence comes from Viscum album, assembly GCA_963277665.1. Classification (NCBI taxonomy): domain Eukaryota; kingdom Viridiplantae; phylum Streptophyta; class Magnoliopsida; order Santalales; family Viscaceae; genus Viscum; species Viscum album. The sequence continues at coordinate 1,752,395,114 of OY728141.1, forward strand.
GATCCTCCAACATTTGAGGAAGGTGTATCTACCACCATAGATGAGCTCAAAGAAATAAATCTGGGTACAGAAGAAGATCCACACCCCACTCTAATTTTTACAACCCTGACCTATGAAGAGAAGAAGGTGTATAATTCATTTCTAAAGCAACATTCAGATATTTTTGATTCAAATAATACAGAAATGTCAGGTTTTAATCCTGATGTAGCCACCCATCATTTGGGGTTTTCAGAAGAACGTCGTGGATTCAAGCAGGCAGAAAGAACAACACACCTAACTCATGGATCTAAAATTGAAACTGAAGTTGATAATGTAACACCCCAAGCTTCTACGGTACGCTTCTCTTTGAATAATGCGATAGCGTGTGTTGTACGAAACATCGAGTTCTAACACACCACAATCAATCAAACTAGCCGTTATGAATAGTAATACCTACTTTTAAAATTATATATATTTTATATTTTAAAATGGACTTCATTTTTGGATTCAGAATATCGAAATTATCCTAAGTTGAATTTTTGGTATTTTTCTGAGAACTACCAATTTTTATGAATAGTGAAAAATACTTAAAAAAAACTTTTTTAATCAAAATAATTTATAGTGATAAATTATATTATTGAGTGGGTTTAAAATATAATTAGAATATATTTTTACCATTTTATCCAATGGTGTTCATTAGAACTAATTTCACTTTGAAATTGGACGTAAACAATTGTCAATCTTTTAAAATATATTATTTCTTAAAAACACGCTATTTGTTGTGACAGTGCGAATTAAATATAAAATTAATTAATTCAACTTATATGTTTGGAATTTTGTAAAATATACATCATTTTTGAATTCGGAATATCAATTATAGCTTAGGGTGAAATTTTTTCATTGTTCTGAAAAACTTCAATTTTTATGAATAGTGAAACCACTAAGTGGTAGTAAAAAAAAATGATTTTTTCATAAAACTTAATTTTACCACTTCTGTGAATGGAATTTCGAAAATCAGAGAGACATGGTTAATATCAAGTAGTAAAATGTGGTTCAATGAGACGAAAATAATTTTTGCTGAATAGTATCTTTTTACCTTTATTTACCACAGTTAAATGTAAATAGGGTAATTAAGGGTAAAAATGACATTAATATTACACTAACACATGTACTAATTGTATTGTAAAAGTGTATCTCCACCAAAAACAACCTAGGAATAAAATATAATTATTTAGGTCCACTTGGATTAGATTAGGACATTTATTATTATTTAATTCAAAGAAGAGTTAAAAGAGTTAAAATCAATGTTTATTTACTAAAACATTTTTAATATAGGGTTATACATAAGATAAATTCGATTTTATATATTCATTAGAAATATAAAAGTTTTTCCTACATAATTATATTATATTTATAATTTTTAGACATTAAATAATTTAATTTATTTATGACACAATGATGATGCAGTAATTACGATAATATTGAAAAATTAAAATAATTGATATTATAAATACCCAAATAAATATAATTTTAGACTTTTTATGAAGTAAAATACTTTTCTAGGTTAATATGACATGTTAGGATCTACATAATTAACTTTTTGGGAAGTAATAATTCTGTTATGATTTTCACAAAAATCAATTATTGAATAGTGTCAAAATTGACATAAAAGAGTTTTTAAAACAAATATTATATTATTAATTTATATTAAATTCCTAAAAATCTAATGTTAGGCCAATGGACTTATATCATGATAGGGGTATCATTAATGGACCACTTGGGGGTCTCTTGGATGTATATAGTATGTTTATTAACTATATAATATAAAAATACAAAGTGACATTGGAAATGTCAATCTAATTAACTAAGAGTTAAAACTAAAAGATAAGGTTAATATAATGACCCAAACCTTTCTAAATTATATTGGTTGAGTGGTTTTCGACCCATACCCACCTTAACCTTAAAATAATACACTTTGGAGCCATTAGAAACCGAATATGAATTTATTATAAAATAATATTTCTAGCTTTTCCAAAGGCTCCTCTCACCCCTCTTATAAAAGGGAACTCCCCATTCTCATTAATTCACACCTTTAAAGCATTTTGGATCGGCCAACCCCTGCCCAAATACTCTTTAAAATTCCCTCACTACAATCTAGAGGCCTTAGTTTGATCAGAAATTCAACCTAAGGAGCCCTTTTGATCAAATCAAAAGGAAGAACTCGAAGAAGAGGTAATGTTTTCACCACCATTTTTCAAATTCATTTCTTCTTAAACTTCTTATTTCTTTGTTATTACCATTATAAAATAATTAATCTAGTATCTCTTATACACTGTAATATTGTTATAAATATGGTACAACCATATTCAGTATTTTATCCATCCTTTGAATGACATGTCACTATACGTGCGTACATACGACATACCGTCTCCACGTCGTGGTGTAATTGTTATTATTCAATATATTATTATTTGGATGGGAATAATAATGATTTAAAATTAATGTAAATAATAAATATAACATTATAATGATTCTATATATATTATATACCATCTAATTAGATATTATTTTAATATCAAAAGAATGATATTGTCGCTCGTGCGTACGTACGTACTACCGTCTCCACGAACGCGATGAGATTCATTCTCCATCATATCCATTCAAGTATAATTATCATTTGATGATTTAGAAATAATGTTTATGGACTTGATATCATTATGGATATGAATAATCTACAACCTATCCATGAAAAACATGGCTTACATAACAAAACATATAAAAGAAAATGAGTAAGTTAACACCCGAAACAACGATAATACTAAGATATTATTAACAAATCAATGTTAAAAGATCATATATGATATCATATTAATGTAAATGATTCTTGTATAATTTAGTAACAATTATTTCAGCATTATAAATGAGGTTAACCAACCCTCAACCAAGGAAAAGTACAAGGTAAGGGTTTACTTTGCAATCTATTCATTATCCGAGGTTGTTTATACGTAATAATCTACTGGGACTTCTTTATCATCCACATCCATGTTTCTTAAAAATGTATTTCAAAACATTTTTAATATTTAATAGAATACGAGTTAAAGTCATTTATACCCTTTTTGACTTTTATAAGTGGTTTATAAAGTAATATTTCTGCCGTTTTCCAAACAAGGTTCTTTTTAACCTTTTCGACAGAATTAAGGTAAGAATGTATTTTTAACTTATACGGCGGGTGCGGCTATTTTCTGCAGTTATAAAATTGTCGAAGCTTCCAATAAAAGCTTATAAGAATATTTTCAAATAAAATGTTTCATTTTATAAATATATGACTCTTAAATGATTTCAAAAATAGAAATAGATATTTCTCTAAAAAGAGTTTTGATTTCATATATGTCAACATCCTTTGATGGATTTTACGCTTATTTGAAGTTGATTTATTATGATATAAAACTTCTATATATTATTGAAGGTTTTGTGATATGTTTGACTGTGGATGTGTTATTTTGATACCATTCATGGTTTATGGATGAAGTATTTACATTTCGTATGCTAGTTTTAATACAAATGTTTATGTTATGTTTAAACCTTTTCATATGGGAATGCATTGGACTTAATTGTGACGGGTGGAGCCCGCTATAGCTCCTCGATGCATCGGTAGGTCTCATGAGACAAACTAGTGTCTTGGCACAAGGCCTTGAAAAAATCTTATTTGTAGTCTTGGCACGTGGCCTTGGCTATGTGGTTATGATAGTCTGGAATTATGCATTACATCATTATGAAAGTGGTTACTGATATTGCATGTGATTATTCTATTAGTAGAATATCCATGTGAATAAGTAAATGGCATTATTTCATTTTATTTTTTCCATAATATGTTGAAGTTCAAGTTTAAAAGGCTTTTGTTTTAGTTATACATTGCCTTAAATGTTTATTCTTATTTATGAAAGTTTCCGCTATATTGTTATCCTTACTGGGCATTTGAGATCACCCCTTTTCTATGTTTTATTTTTCCCAGGATGTGAAGAAGTAAATTATGAATGACCTACAGGGATAGTATGAGGGGATAAGAGTGTGGAATATGGACACTATGTTGTTGTAGTTTTCATTTTTATGATGTAATGCAAAACTTTATGAATATATCTAGTGTTTCCATGGCTACTAAACTAATCGGTCTTTCGAGACTTGATCTTTCTTGTGATCATGCCAATGTTATGTAATAATGCACCAAATCTGGGTAACTAGGGTCATGGAATTACAGTTGGTATCAGATAAGTTTAGTACAAACCTTGGAAGCTATATTTAGATAAACTCTGATTAGAGAACATAAATTTAAGATGGACTTTGAGGATTAGTATAGAAGAACATCCTAGAATTTTGGTATTGTAGAGATTTTGTGAGTTTTCCGAGCAATACATCCATGTTTGGATACGAGCAGGTGGAGGCGTCTCTGACACAGATGTACCTAGGGGTAAAACCCGAAAACACCGCTTTGAGCTAGACTCCAACGAGAACTGGTGCACGACAACGGGCCTTGCTGTACTCTTGGTTACGAAACTCCTGGGGGATATGCTTAGGATAACTCTCATTTTATTTACAAATCATTATGAAGGGTTTATGAGTATATACATACTCAAAGATTTTTTTTATGATTATGGATTATATCCATAAATAGTTCAATTTATGTTAAGTGTTGTATAAGTATGGAATTATGTATTTTGATTCATAAACTGATCTAGTTTATGCCATTGTTTAGAAATGGTGCCTAGTGGAAGAAATGGAAACCATATCAATGCATGCACTCCATGAAGGTATTGCCCTCTTGCTCAAGATAATTATAGTGGAGCTGGTGATGCAACTGGTGCCGATCAGCTAATCACCATACTGGGACAACTCACTCAGGTTATGAATAATAACCTTACCCGTATGGAGCACCCTGATCCACAGCATGGAGGATCAATGTTAGATCGCTTTATGAGGCAACTACCACCAACGTTCAATGGGAGTACAAATCCATTAGTAGATGAGCAATGGATAAATTCCCCAGAGAAAATATTTCAGGATTTGGGGAGTAATGATAGGGAAAAAATTATCATGGCAGTTTACCGCCTCACTGGAGATGCTGATCAATGGTGGTCATTGATTCAAAACACGAATAAAGATGATGAAGTATCAAATATGGAATAGAGAGAGTTCAAAGATCAATTTTTAGAAAAATACTTTCCTCGTGACCATCGACCAGATATGGAAAGGCAATTTCTGAGTATGAGACAAAAGGAGGATGAGAATGTCGCAAAGTATGAGACTAACTTTACAAGTTTAGAAAGGTATGCTGGAGATTATATACGTAACCCAAGAAGTAATATTGATCATTTCTTTGATGGGTTAAAACCATTTCTCCGTCGAGCATTAGTCTCACAATCCTTCTCGTCGTACGAAGACATTGTCTCATGTGCTATCAAGATAGAAAAGGAATTCTATAAGTCTTATGACTTTAAAGAAAAGAAAGAGAATAAGAGATCATCTGATCAATATGGGAATGGAAATAAGGGGAAGAAGGGAAAGGTTGAATATCCATCCTGTGGTAAATGTGGGAAGAAACACCATGATACTTTTTTGAAGGGAATGGGTGTCTGTTACAAGTGTGGTGAAAAAGGCCCCCAAGATCATGACTGAAAAGGGAAGAAAGAAGATAACAATGTTCAATGCTACAATTGAAGGGAGATGGGACATTATGCAAATAAATGTCCTAAGCGTCAGGGGAACTTACCTCAAAAAAGGCCAAGGGATCAAGGCCAAGTTTATTCTATCACTACTGCTGAGGTAGAAGCTCCGAAAGACGTGGTGGTAGGTAATTTAATGGTTTCCTCAAGTTTAGAAAATGCATTATCTGATTCTGTATCATCGCATTGATTCATATCTTCATAGTTTTCTATGAAAATTAGATATTTCCAATTTGATTTAACAAGGGAGTTGTCAGTTAAAACTCCTAAGAGAAGTATCATTGCAACAAAGTTTTGTGAATCAGTCCCCATTGGAGCACATAAATGTTCTTTATCCGCTGATCTCATCGTCATACCTATGATTGAGTTTGATATAATCCTCGGTATGGATTGGCTTTCAGACCATGATGCAATGATTTATTGTAAGAATAAGGAGGTCATGATTTTTTATGATGATGATAAGGAACACCTTATCTTTAGAGTAGAATCGTCACCACCTTATTCTTATCTAGATCCACCCCTGATAGCTCAACTAAATTCAATTATTGGGGAGGAAGAGGATGAAATTACAGTGGCTGAGGAAAGGAATGTTCAAATAGAGGATGGACATATTGTGAAAGAATATGTAGATGTGTTTCTGGAAGATTTACCTGGACATCCTCTAGAGCGAGAAGTTGAGTTTTCTATTGATTTAATTCCTGGATCGAGGACTATATCGAAGACCCCTTATAGAATGGCCACTATAGAATTAGTTGAACTAAAGAAACAACTAGAGGAATTGAGTAATAAGGGATTTATTCGCCCTAGTGTTTCTCTATGGGGAGCCCCTCTTCTTTTTGTTAAAAAGAAAGATGGATCTATGAGGTTATGTATCGACTACAGGGAGATCAATGCTATAAAAATAAAGAACAAGTATCCCCTACCTCGAATTGATGATTTATTTGTCCAACTGCATGGAGATCAATACTTTTCAAAGATTGACCTTCGATTTGGATACCATCAGTTGTGTGTGAAGAAGGAAGACATTCCGAAGACAGCATTTCCGACCAGGTACGGGCATTACGAGTTTACTGTAATGCCTTTCGGATTGACTAATGCACCCTCTGTATTCATGGATATGATGAATAGAGTTTTCAAAAAATATCTTGATGAATTTGTGGTCGTATTTATTGATGATATCTTGGTATACTCCAAAAGCTACAATGATCATGAAAATCACTTGCGCATTATCCTGAAGAATCCGAGAAGACATGAATTATATGGGAAGTTTAGCAAGTGTGAATTTTGGCTTCAGGAGATTTCATTTCTTGGCCATATTGTCTCTTAAGATGGAATCTCTGTTGATCCTTCTAAGACCAAGGAAATCCATGAATGGCCAGCACCTGCGAGTATAACTGAGGTACGTAGTTTTATTGGTTTAGAAGGTTATTATCGATGTTTCGTCCAGAATTTTGCCCGATTGTCTAACCCATTAACTAAGCTCACATGTAAAGGGGTTAAATTTGTTTGGACAAAAGAGTGTGAAGAATGTTTCGAAGAACTGAAGATAAGATTAGTAAATGCACCTATATTGACTCTACCATCAGGGAATGATGGGTTCGTTTTTTATAGAGATGTGTCGAAGAAAGGACTTGGTTGTGTCCTTATGCATAATGATAGGGTTATTTCCTATGGATCACGACAGTTGAAACGTCATGAACAAAACTATCCTACTCATGACCTTGAGTTAGCAGCTGTGATCCTTTCTTTGAAGATATGGAGGCACTACCTCTATGGTGAAAATGTGAGATTTATACTGATCACAAGAGTTTGAAGTATATTTTCTCACAAAAAGAACTCAACATGAGGCAAAGGCGATGGCTTTAATTACTCAAGGATTATGATTGTACGATACAATACCACCCGGGGAAAGAAAACAAGGTGGAAAATGCTTTGAGTAGAAAAGACCATGGAGTTTTGAACAATATGAGAATTGAAAGGGACCTAATTTTCATGGATCTAGTGAAGATGGACATGGGAATAACCCTGGAAGGTGAAACATCAATTATTTTTCAAATGGCTTCCAACCCATCTTTACTAGAAAGGATTAAGAGTTCTCAGACCGATGATGAAGAATTTCAAAAGAAGATTAAAGTTGTGAATGATGGGAGATTGAGAGACTTTGTGTATGAAGATGGAATTTGGAAATTTGGGAAGAGGATTTGTGTTCCCGATACACCTGATCTTAAAAGGGAATTGCTGGATGATGCTCATAGTTCCAATTTCTCTATACACCATGGGAGCACCAAAATGTATAGATATTTGAAGGAACATTTTTGCTGGGACAACATGAAGAGGGAGATTTCTGATTTTGTGTCAAGATGTATGGTTTGTCAAAAAGTGAAAGCTGGAAGGCAACAACCTGGAGGAGTCATGCAACCTCTTCCCATACCGGAGTGGAAATGGGAAAATATTATGATGGACTTTGTCATGGGGATAACAAAGAATCGTATAAGGAACGATGAAATATGGGTTATTGTTGATTTTCTTACCAAGTCAGAACCTTTTCTTGCTATAAGAGAAGATCTGCCACTAGAACATCTAGAAAGACTATATATTGATGAAGTTGTGAGACTTCATGGAGTGCCCCTATCGATAGTTTCTGATCGTGATCCCCGTTTTACTTCAAGATTCTGGAAAAGTCTTCAGAAAGCCTTGGATACTGAAATTCATTTGAGCACTACCTACCACCCTCAAACAGATGGACAATCAGAACGAACTATTCAAACCTTAGAAGACATGTTGAGATCCTTCTCACTTGACTTTTAGGGTATGTGAGATGAATATTTACCTCTGGTAGAATTTTTATATAACAATAGCTTCCATTCGAGTATTCATATGGAACTATATGAAGTGTTATACGGAAAGAGATGTCGCACACCAACCTTTTGGGATGAAGTTGGTGAAAGAAAACTTGTAGGTCCAGAACTGGTAGAGGAAACAATGGAAAAGGTGAAGGTAATCCAAAATCACATCAAAGCAGCTCAAAGTTCGCAGAAGAGCTATGCTGATAATCGAAGGAAGGATTTGGAATTTCAAGTCGGTGATCATGTTTTCCTGAAGGTATCTCCATGGAAGGGAGTCATACTTTTTGGTAAGAAAGGTAAATTGAGTCCCAGGTACATCGAACCTTTCGAAATTCTAAAACGAACTGGGGATGTAGCTTACCGATTGGCAATGCCGCCAAGTCTCCCCAAAGATCACGATGTGTTCCACGTATCCTTGTTGAGGAAATACATGCCTGACCCAACGAATGTACTCACCTATGAGGAATTGGAACTGGAACCTGATCTGTCTTATTGTAAAGAGCCCTTCAGGATTCTTGATACGAGAGAACAAGTACTAAGAAACAGGACGACGCGTCTGGTAAAAGTTTTATGGAGAAACCATAAGATGGAAGAGGCAATGTGGGAACCTGAGGAACTTATGATGAAGAACCACCCGAGACTTTTCATGCGGTAGTATTCTAGAAATTTCGAGGACGAAATTATTTTAAGGAGGTGAGAATGTAACACCCCAAGCTTCTATGGTACGCTTCTCTTTGAATAATGTGGTAGCGTATGTTGTACGCAACATCGAGTTCTAACACACCACAATCAATCAAACTAGCCGTTATGAATACTAATACCTACTTTTTGAAATTATATATATTTTATATTTCAAAATGGAATTCATTTTTGGATTCGGAATATCAAAATTATCCTATGTTGAATTTTTTGTATTTTTCTGAGAACTTCCAATTTTATGAATAGTGAAAAATACTTAAAAACAAATTTTTAAATCAAAATAATTTATAGTGATAAATTATATTATTTAGTGGTTTTAAAGTATAATTAGAATATCTTTTTACCATTTTATCCAATGGTGTTCATTAGAATTAATTTTACTTTGAAATTGGACATAAGCAATTGCCAATCTTTTGATATATATTGTTTCTTAAAAAAACGCTATTTGTTGTGACAACGAGAATTAAATATAAAATTAATTAATGAAACTTATATATTTGGAATTTTTTAAAATAGAAATAATTTTTGAATTCGGAATATCAATTATACCTTAGGGTGAAATTTTGGCCTTGTTCTGAAAAACATCAATTTTTTATGAATAATGAAACCACTAAGTGGTAGTTAAAAAAACTGAATTTTTCATAAAACTTAATTTTACCGCTTCTGTGAATGGAATTTCGAAAATCCGAGAGACACGGTTATTATAAAGTAGTAAAATGTGGTTTAATGAGATGAAAATAATTTTTGATGAATAGTAACTTTTTACTTTTATTTACCACGGTTAAAAGTAAATAGGGTAATTAAGGGTAAAATGATATTAATATTACCCTAACACATGTCCTAATTCTATTGGAAAAGTGTATCTCGACCAAAAACAACCTTAGGAATAAAATATTATCATTTAGGTCCACTTGGATAAGATTAGGACATTTATTATTATTTAATTCAAAGAAGAGTTAAAAGAGTTAAAATCAATGTTTATTTACTAAAACATTTTTAATATAGGGTTATACATAAAGTAAATTAGATTTTAAATATTCATTAGAAATATAAAATTATTTACTACATAATTAAACTTTATTTATAATTTTTTGACATTAAATAACTTAATTTATTTATGACACAATAATGATGCAGTAATTACGATAATAGTAAAAAATTTAAATAATTGATATTATAAATAACCAAATAAATATAATTTGAGACTTTTTATGAATTACACTAATTTTATAGGTTAATATGACATGTTAGGATTGACTTAATTAACTTTTTTTGAAGTAATAATTCTCTTATGATTTTCACAAAAATGAATTATTGAATAGTGTCAAAATTGACATAAAAGAGTTTTTAAAACAAATATTATATTATTAATTGATATTAAATTTCTAAAAATCTAATGTTCAGACAAGAGACTTATATCATGATAGTTGTATCATTAATGGACCACTTTAGGGTCTCTTGGATGTATATATTATGTTTATTAACTATATAATATAAAAATATAATGTGACATGGTAAATGTCAAACTAATTAACAAAGAGTTAAAACTAAAAGATAAGGTTAATATAATGAACCAAACCTATCTAAATTATATTGTTTGAGTGGTTTTCGACCCATCCCCACCTTAACCTATATATATACACTTTGGATCCATTAGAAACCAAATATGAATTTATTATAAAATAATATTTCTAGCTTTTCCAAAGGAGCCCCTCACCCCTCTTATAAAAGGGAACTCCCCCTTATCCTTAATTCACACCTTCAAAGACTTTTGGTTCGGCCAAACCCTGCCCAAATACTTTCTCAACTTCCCTCAATACAACCTAGATGCCTTAGTTTGATCAGAAAGCCAATGTATGGAGCCCTTTTGATCAAATCAAAAGGAAGAACCCGAAGAAGAGGTAATGTTTTCACCACCCTTTTTCAAATTCATTTGTTATTCAACTTCTTATTTCTTTGTTATTCCCATTATAAAATAATAAATCCAGTATCTCCTATATACTGTAACATTATTATAAATATGGTATAAACATATTCAGTATTCTATCCATCCTTTGAATGACATGTCACTATACGTGCGTACATACGGCTTACCGTCTCCACGTCGTGGTGTAATTGTTATTATTCAATATATTATTATTTGGATGGGTATAATAATGATTTATAATTCATGTAAATAATAAATATAACATGATAATGATTATATATATATGATATACCATCCAATTATATATTATTTTAATATCAAGAGAATGATATTGTCGCTCATGCGTATGTACGGACTACCGTCTCCATGAACGCGATGTGATTCATTCTCCATCGTATCCATTCAAGTATAATTATCATTTTATGATTTAAAAATAATGTATAAGGACTTGATATCATTATTGATATGAATAATATACAACCTATCCATTAAAAACATGGCTTACATAACAAAAAATATAAAAGAAAATGAGTAAGTTAACACCCGAAACAATGATAATACCAAGATATTATTAACAAATCAATGCTAAAAGATCATATGTGATATCATATTAAGGAAAATGATTATTGTATAATTTAATAACAATTATTTAACCATTATAAAGGAGGTTAACCTACCCTGAACCAAGTAAAAGTACAAGTTAAGGGTTTACTTTGCAATCACTTCATTATCCGAGGTTGTTTATACATAATAATCTACTGGGACTTCTTTATCATCCACATCCATGTTTCTTAAAAATGTATTTAAAAACATTTTTACTATTTACTAGAATATGAGTTAAATTCATTTATACCTGTGTTGACTTATTCAAGGGGTTTATAAAGGAATTTTTTTGTCGTTTTCCAAACTAGGTGCTGTTTAACCTTTTCGACAGAATTAAGGTAAGAATGTTTTTTTAACTTATACAGCGGGTGTGGCTATTTTCCACCGTTATAAAATTGTCGAAGCTTCCCTTAAAATATTATAAGAATATTTTCAAAGAAAATGTTTCATTTTAGAAATATATGACCCTTTAATTATTTCAAAAATAGAAAGAGATATTTCTCTAAAAAGAGTTTTGATATCATCTATGTGAACATCCTTTTATGGATTTTACGCTTATTTGAAGTTGATTTATTATGATACAAAACTTCTATATTTTATTGAAGGTTTTGTGATATGTTTGACTGTGGATGTGTTATTTTTATACCATTCATGGTTTATAAATGAAGTATTTACATTTTGTATGCTAGTTTTAATACAAATGTTTATGTTATGTTTAAACCTTTTTATATGGGAATGCATTGGACTTAATATGTGATGGGTGGAGCCCGCTATAGCTCCTAGATGCATCGGTAGGTCTCATGAGACAAACTAGTGTCTTGGAACAAGGCCTTGACAAAATCTTATTTGTAGTCTTGGCACGAGGCCTTGGAAATGTGGTTATGATAGTCTGGTATTATGCATTCCATCATTATGAAAGTGGTTACTGATATTGCATGTGATTATTCGATTAGTAGAATATCCATGTGAATAAGTAAATGGAATTATTTCATTTTATTTTTTCCATACTATGTTGAAGTTCAAGTTTAAATGTATTTTGTTTTAGTTATACGTTTACTTAAATGTTTATTCTTATTTATGAAAGTTTCTGATATATTGTTATCCTTACTGGGCATTTTTGCTCACCCCTTTTCTATGTTTTATTTTTCCTAGGATGTGAAGAAGTAAATTATGAATGACCTGCAGGGATAGTATGTGGGGATAAGAGTGTGGAATATGAACACTATGTTGTTGTAGTTTTCATTTTTATGATGTAATGTAAAACTTTATGAATATATCTAGTGTTTCCAAGGCTAGTAAACTAATCGGTCTTTCGATAGTTGATCTTTCTTGTGATCATGCCAATGTTATGTAATAATGCACCGACTCTGGGTAACTGGGGTTGGGGAATTACAGATAAGATTATAAAGGATAACTTTGCTAGGGAAGTTTAGTATCCCGAATGGCAAGCCAACATTTTCCTAGTAAAAAAGAAGAATGGAAAAATTAGAGTTTGCCTTGACTTCAGAGATCTTAACCAGCATTGTCCTAAAGTTGATTTTCCAATTCCGATTATAGAACATCTAATTGATGAAACAACTAGCTATGAAGATTTTCTTTCATGGATGGCTACTCTGGGTATAATTAAATTCATATGGCCCTAGAGGATGAATAATCCACAACCTTTAAAGCCCCTCAAGGGTTGTTTTTCAATTAGGTAATGCCCTTTGGGTTTAAGAATGTAGGTGCAACATGTCAACGGGACATACACCATATCTTCAAACCCTTCTTAGGGAAATTTTTTGAATGTTATGTGGATGATTTGGTGGTCAAATAAAGACAACGTTCCAATCACTTGGCTGATTTGGAGACTATATTCCATAAACTTCGGCAACACAGTTTGAAGATGAATCACTTGAATTTTGATTTTGGGGTAACCTCAGGTAAGTTTCTTGGATTCTTTATACACCATCGTGGTATGAAAGTTGATCCTGAGAAAAAAAATTAATCCTTGTAATGTCACTTCATCAAAATTTTAAAAAATTAATAGGACTCCAAGGAAATGTGGCCTATATCCGGTGCTTTATCGCCAATTTGGTAGGCAAGTGTTTTCCCTTCACAAGATTAATGAAGAAGGGAGTCACCTACGAATTTTAACACCCGAGATTTTGTGAGAAATGTTTTTTTTATTTATAATGTTATATAAATTAATCTTTCACTACACACAACACTTTCTTTTCTTGCATTACACGCAATCGCGACCTTCCATGACAGCGTGTGTTGTACGCAATACCGAGTTTCACTAAACAATGATATGCTATTAAAATATTATATAAACTAGAATTTATGAATAGTAATACCCACTTTTTGAAATTTAATAAATTTTATCTTTCAAAATGGACTTTATTTTTGGATTCGGAATATCAAAATTAGCCTACGGTGAATTTTTGGTATTTTTCTGAAAACTTTCAATTTTTGATGAATAGTGAAAACACTGGGTTACTATTTAAAAACCGACTTTTTATTTAAATAATTATTTATTTTATTTAAAATTTTTAGGTAAAAATTGATACATAATACCTATTTATGTTCAATGTAATTCATTGGAGTCATTTTATAATAATTTTAGATATATAAAAAATTTATTGAACTTTTCACCGTCTTTTACCCACCTCCTAGGAGAATTTGCAAATGTACATAAAATGTAATTTTACCGCTTCTGTGAATGGAATTTATAAAATCTAAAGGAAATGGTTAATATCAAGGAGTAAAATGTGGTTCAACAAGATAAAAATATTTTTTGCTGAATACCAACTTTTTACATTTATTTACCATGGTTAAAAGTAAATAGGGTAATTAAGGTAAAAATGATATTATTACCCTAACGCATGTTATAATTATATTGTATAAGTTTAAGTCTACAAAGAAAAACCTTAGGAATAAAATATGACCATTTATGTCCACTTCGATTAGATTAGGACATTTATTATATTTTATTTAAAGAAGAGTTAAAAGTGTTAAAATCAAAGTTTAATAAGTAAAACATTTTTAATTTAGGGTTATACATAAGATAAATTAGACTATAAATATTAATTATAAAGTTAAAAAGATTTCATACATAATGGTATTTCATTTATAAATTTTAGACATTAAATAATTTAATTTATTTATGACACAATGATGATGCATTAATTACCTTATTAGTGAAATATTAACATAATTGATATTATAAATACCCAAATAAATGTAATTTGAAACTTTTTATGATTTAAACTAATTTTATAGGATAATATAACATGCTAGTATTGATTTAATTAACTTTTTTAGAACTAATCATGCTGTTATGATTTTCACATAAATCAATTACCAAATATTGTCAAAATTGACATAAAATAGTTTTTAAAACAAATATTATATTATTAATTGTTATTTTATTCCTAAAAATCTAAGGTTAGGCCAAATGACTTAGATAAGGTTATATATATTAATAATGAACAACTTGAGGTTCGTCTTGCTTGTTATAGTAAGTTTAATAACCATATAGTGTAAGAAAACAAGAAGACATGGTAAAAGTAAAATTATGTAACTTAAAGTTAAATCTAAATGATAAGGGTAAAATAGTAACCTAAACTTTTCTAAAATCTATTGTTTGAGAGGATTTCTACCCATCCCCACATTAGCTTCGAAATAAATCAATTTTTAGTTATTAAAAACCGAATATGACTTTATAATAAAATAATATTTTATGTTTTTTCTAATGTGCCCCTCTCCCCCCTTATAAAAGGGAACCTCCTCCCTCTCCTCATCACACCACTTTCAGCCTTCAAACTCGACCAAAACCTGCCAATTTCTTTTATCCACTTCCCTAGAAACATCCTAGAGGTCCTGGTCATCTTAAAAGACCATCTTTAGTTCCCTAAGAGGAGATTAAGAAGAGGTGCTTCAAAGAAGAGGTAATGTCTGTTACCGATGCTTTAAAATGTATTTCTTATTCTACTTCCTATTATTTATTTGGTTCATTATTAAGTAATAACATAATTATCAATCATATATTTCTATGTTATTATAAATATTAAACAACCCTATTTCACCTTTTATCCATCCTACGGAAAGTGAAATCACCGCGCGTGCGTACGTACGGAATACCGTCTCAACACCGTGGTGTAATCTGTTTTCCACCACCACCTTACTTGGATGGGTATAATGGGGTAAATAATAACTATATACGATTATTGTAAATTGATATTGATTCTGAAATAGTATACATACACTTCAATACAATTCCACGATCATGGGAACGATATCATCGCTCGTGCATACGTACGGCCTACCGTCTCCACGATGTGATGCGACTCGTTCTACATGATCTTTGTTGAATAATGATTATATAAATGTATTAAATGAATAAATATGATATCTGTTACAATAATACCATTATGGAAATGAGGTATCTATAACCTAAAAATAAGAATACGAATTTATTCGACAAGACATGCATAAGAACATAAAGCAATGAACACCCGAATAACAAGTAGCAATCAAATATTACTAATAAGAAGATAAGAATATGACCATATATGATATCATAACAATGAATATGATTCTTTAGTAAGTAAATAACATTATTTAAATCATTATACAAGAGGTTCGGACAGGTACAAATCATATCATACCTAAGGTAAGGGAAAATCTCACAATCTCATTTTTATCTGAGATTATTTATACTTTAGAATTTACTGGGGAATATTTATCATCCACATCCATGTTTCATCAATATGTAATATTATTTATATCCTCATAAAATTTTTTAAATCCAATTTTACCCATTTTTTAGTTTTTAGTAAAAGATATGAAAGGAATCTTTTGTCGTTTTTAGTACGAGGTACTTTTTGACTTTTTCGGCCAACGTACGAGAAGAATGTTTTTTTAACTTATATGGAATGAATGGATTTTTATGATTTCATAGAACATTATTTCCATGAAGCTTCCTTTAAAATTTTTCATGATTATTTTTAATCAACTTCTTTTAGTTAAAAATTGTATGACATGTTAAGAAAGGAAAAATGTTTTTGAAGTAGAAAGGATATTTTCTTCAAGAATGGAGTTCAAGTGTTTTATCAAAATTATTTTCCATCTAAGATAATGTAGGGTTCTGTTTATATCCCTATTATTATAGTGATTTCATTATTTCATGATGGAATTATTTTTTTGAAGTTCTTTTATGGATTATGTTATGATTACATGATGTTTATGAATCCCATTTTTATTACATGGGTTATGCTATGATATATGATTTATGATTTTGTGGAACACATAAGAATGGTATCATTATGAGATGGGTGGGACCTATATCTCCCTCCAATGCATTGGGTAAAGATTTATATCTCATGAGATAGACATGGATGGAACGGCAGGTTAATCTGGTTCAGTGAAACAGGACTGAAACGAGGAGTGATCTCGGTTTAGAAATGGACTTTTTCCGCTATGATATTCTTGGAAATGAGTCTTGACTACTATGAAATGATTCTATATGATTATGTGTGTATTACACAAAGTTTCATGTTTTATGTTATGATTATTGGGATTACATTTCACTACCATGATTTATCCCATGTTATAATATTATGATCTCTTTTTCAGGTTAAGATTTTCAAAATGTTATGTTCTTATGAATATGATATGATTGATATTTCCTTTGTTTACCCTTACTGAGCATTTGAGCTCACCCTTTTATATGTTTTCTTTTCCCCAAGTCAGGAAGAAGGGTATTAAGTAGGATATGCCAAAATGGACTCTAAATATGATGAAATAAATGGGAGATAATGTAGATGCTTTATGAACCAATTGCTTATGTTTCCCAGTTTCTAATGACACTATACCTATACGGTCCTTTCATGGTTTTGTTATATGTTGTAATAAGTATGCTTAAATTATGAAGTAATAACAATTTATGTAAAGTGTGGGTCATTATACCAATGGACCAAAGACTACCAAGAATCATTTTATACCCTCAATAAATATCTCTTGAGTCCACCATTATTAATTCCACCTGTTGAAGGAAGACCACTTATTCTCTACATGACATCTTTAGAGCGATCACTTGGTGCCTTCTTCACCCAATAGAATGATGCTGGGAATGAAAACAACCTTTACAATCTCAGTTGAACTATGTTTGATGCAAAAACTCGATATTCAACTATTGAAAAGTGTTACCTAGCATTAATTTTTGTAGTTCAGAAATTGAGGAACTACCTACAACATCAAAAAGTCCAATTGCGGTCTAGCAATAATTCGCTCATATTTATCCTTAGTCGTTCAATGCTTACAGAGAATCTGGCACGATGGGAAGTTATTTTTCAATATTTTGGTATCCAATTTTTTCCTCAAAAGGAAATAAAAGGCCATGCTATGGCTGACTTACTTGTTGAGAATCCATCTACAGAAGATACATCATTTAATACTTGACTTTCTAATGAATATGTCTTCTCTATTCAGGGTAATTCCCAAACTTGGGAAATATATTTTGATTGTTCTTCTAGAAGTCCAATAAGGAAAATAATGGAAAACCTTAAAATCAACAAATTTGGGTTAGGAATTGTCTTTATTTTCCCAGAAAAGACAGTATTGCCTTATTCCTTCCTGTTATCAGAAGGTGGGACCAACAATGAGGCAGAATATCAAGCTCTCATTGAAGGTTTGACATTGTACCTTTAGGTGAAAATGGATCATTTAAAGGTGAATGGTGATTTCGAATTACTAATAAAACAAATAAATGAGGATTATTCTATCAGAAAAGAAGAGTTAATCCCTTTATGTGATTGCGTTTGAGGGTTAATGGATGAATTTCCCTCAGATTCGACGTTGTATTATGTCCTAAGATCACAAAATGACCAAGAAGATGCACCGACTAATGTAGCTACAGCCTTGGAAAATCCAAATTGGGATGAGACAGTCATCATCATAGCCCATCGTCATGTGGTTTTACCTTTTGTTCAAAGCAGAATGGAGAAAATTGATGGAATTATCCCAATTTCTGAACCATATGGTAATACCATGGGATGGAAAACATTAATCCTGGAATATCTTCAAAATGTGATACTTCCACTATATAGGGATAAAAAAAAACAGATCTAATGATGAGCAACCAATTTCACTCATTATGATAGTCCAGACCACCAAAAGATCCTCTACAAGCGAGGCTTTGATGGAATTCTCTTCAGAAGTATTGGTGGGGAAGAGACTACACCTGTCATGAAAGAAGTACATTCAGGAGTTTGTGGTGCTCAATAGTCTGGGCACAAAATCTATGATCAGATCTGAAGGCTTGGATACTTTTGGAATTCAATGACCCAGGATTGTACATATTTCACAAAAAATGTCATCCCTGCCAAGTGCTTGCCAACATCATTCATCAACCCCCAGAGTTGGTACATACAGCTAAATACTCTTGGCCATTTTACACATAGGGAATTAATATAGTATGTCCTTATCCTCCAGCCACATCAGTTCAAGTATATTCTCACTGCTACTGACTTCTTCTCTAAATGAGCTGAGGCAATAGCACTCAAGGAATTTGGAGCCAAAAGCATTGTTAGTTTTCTCAAAACTAATATCATCACCAGATTTGGTGTCCCTCGTACTATTTTGAAAGACAATGGAACCAATTTTTGTTCTATCAAGGTAAAAAATTTATATCAGGAACATAAAATCAAATTCATCCATTCATATCACTATTATACGGTGACCAATAGACAAATAGAGGCCTTCAATAAGACCCTACCAAATATACCCTAGAAGATGGTGGATAAAGATAAGAAATCATGGCCTAATAAACCTTTGAATTATTTATGGTATTATCAGAAAACTACCCATACTAAAACCCAAGAAACTCTTTATTAATTGGAATATGGAACCGAAACATTTTTTCCAATTGAAATTCATTTTCCTACACTGATAGTTGCAATTTGTGATCAGTTTTCTACAGATGAGAGGTCTCAGAGATTGTTTAATGAGTTGGAAAAATTAGATGAGAAAACATTTAATACTTTTAATCATCTATAAGTCTATCAGAATAAGATATCATGAAATTTTAACAATGAAGTTCACCTATCTTCATTTCATAAAGGAGAATTGGCATTGGTCCTTAGGACTTTAATGATACCAAAAAAACCTCCAAAACTTGAGCCAAAGTGGGAAGGACCTTATTCCATACATAAGGTCTATTTAAATAGATCTTATTACTTAATCTAAATAGATGGAGAGCTTATTAAAACTCCAACCAATGTGATATTCTGGAAGAAATAATTTGTGTGGTTGTACACATTCATCCTCACTACAAGATATTAAACTGCGTAGTACAATGTCCTCACTGCAAGACATTACACTGCACACTACCATGTCCTTGCTGAAAGACTTATAAATGCATAGCCCCATGTCCCAGTTTCAAGACATTAAACTACATAATAACCATAATCATCCATGCTACATGACGTTAAAATGCGTAGCATCTGCATCCTCGCTGCATGATGTTAAACTGCATGACAACATTTATACGACTACCATTTTCTCTATTTGACGTTAGAAGCTTCCATAAGAAACCATCATTGATATCATCGCTACTCCTTAGTAGCACATGATTCCCTCTATTTCATATGTTTGGGTCATATATACATAGAGACGATTGTTCAAAGAAATATATATAGATTGATTCTAATTTTCTAATGAGTTAAGTAGAGATGCCTAAATCTCCATTTTTGGGCCCAGCCACAATAAAAAAATCTTCTTATTTTCTTTTTTATCCTTCTGTATATGAATCATATCTATAAATATTGTTTACTTAAGATATATGATTTGGTCCTCATACTATTTTATGTCTTAATATTTACCGTTCTCCCAGAATGTGTCAAAATACCCCATTCTTCATGTGAAACTTGATTAGAGTGAGGAATGATTGTTTAAAGAACTACGTATGGAATGATTATTTTCAATTTGAGATATATAGAGATTCCTAGAACTCCGATCTTGGGCCCATTAGTGATAAAAAAAACTTTATTTCTTCTATAAGAATCAAATATGCATAGGAATGTTTTAAGAACTATCAATGACTTGATTCTTTCCCCAGAAATACACATAGTAAAACTTGGATTTTATCCCTTAATCTAGAAATAATATGTCTTTACATTCACATCAGTTCATCTTTGTCCTTATCGCATGGCGTTAAACTACACGAAAATATAGAACCCCTATTCTTCACTTCCGTCACCTTTGCACTACAAATGAAACCCTTACTACTACTTGTTTCTCACACCGAGCATATCTCACGTGGGCTTAGGAATTGGGTAAGTAGAATCCTTATATAAATAATATGTTTCAATTTCTTATAGGGCTATCAATGTCCTCACTTCATGACTTAAAACATCAACGTATAATTTCCACATTGCATGACTTAAAAATGCATAGTATAATGTCCTCACTGCATGACTTAAAACCGCATAGTATAATGTCCTCATCGCATGACTTAAAACAGCACATCACAATATTAATTTAAAGGAAACAAAGAAAGTATCTATTTTACATATGAGCCAGATCTATGTAAATAACCTTTAACTCACGGACAATATTGGTTCAAATAATTCTCATATGCATTGGCTATAAACCCCTTCCATATTTAGCACTCTTAATCTTGAATATTTCTAGACCCTCGTAATCGTTCTTATGGTTTCTGGTGATAGAGTTTCTAATACCCGAGAGTTATTTTTCCTGACGATAAAACACAATCCCTTATATGGACTTACATAATTTTCCTACATAACATACCTATCTGTCAAAAGATTCCACTATTTGGCTATGTAGCATATGCCCCAGTTGGCCCTGCATAATACATCCCCCCATAATGGGTTTTTCAAATAATGGTAACTTCATTATTAGTTATAGTATCTTTTTCCCCTTTAATCTTTGATTTAAATATACAAGAATCTATATTTTAAAACAGTCATTCAAGTATACTTGTCCCATTATCTTTCTCAAAAGATAAAAGTCTTCAATACCATGGTTTACACATTTCCATCACCATGTGTTCAATACAATATGGAATAACCTTGAAATCACTTGTCCACATATTATATATTGTTTCCATTTCTGGTCCTAGTTTTATGACATAAAACTATAGACTCCATACCTCTTACATTTGGGTCAGACCTTCGTAAAAGTCATATTCCTCCAATTCTTTGGACATCTTGGGTTGAAATAACCTTTCCATATTAAACTACCTTTCTCTGTAAACCAAACTCTATGCTTCAGAAAATATGAATCTCCATAAACATTATTTGGATTTTAGCAATAGAACATCAAACCTACGAGAGTTCTTTTTTTGATTATGCAGCATATGCCCTTATGTGGCCTTTCATAAGTTTCCTACATAACAGGCTTTTCAGTAAAAGAATGCCACTATTTGGATATACAGAATATTACCTAGTTGTCCCTACATAATATAACCCCCACAACATCTTTTTTAAGTCATGGTAACATTTTTCTTGGAAAAGAATTCCTCTATTGCTTTTAGCGCTTTTCCCATATCATTCCTTGGTTCCATAAATTACTAAATCACAGTTTACAATTTTCCCATCCATACCTGAATATGATAGTATATTTCCAAAAAAATTATCAAGAAATTGGGAGAGTTTAATACCTTTGGTCAGATCTAATGACCATAAATTAAAGCCACCAAATTCCCTCAATGCATAACTTAAAACTACATAGTACAATGTCCTCACTACATGAATTAAAACTGCACAGTACCAATATCCTCACTATATGACTTAAAACTGCACAGTAAAATGTCCTCACTGCATGACTTAAAACTGCACAGTACAATTTCCTCACATTAGGACATAAAACTGCACAATATTTTATTAAAAATTCCCCTTTCTGATAAATTTTAACCACTACTTATATAATTTTTTTTTTATAGAAATGTTTTTCCTATTTATGACTTATGTGGGTATAAAATATCCCTTTTTCATTCATAAAATTCACTTCCTTGGAAAAAACACCTAATGTGGTCTTGATTCACCCAAATATTATTTTCCCCTATCTAGAAATAAAAAATGTTAAAATTCAAAGATCTATTTTTCTTGACTATGCAACACGTGCCCTTAGGAGACCTTGTATAAGTTTCATACATAACAGGCCTGTCAGTAAAAAATGCCTCTATTTGGCTATGAAGCCTATTCCATAGTTTTCCCTGCATACACAGCCCCCTAATGAGTTTGTCAAATAATGGTAACTTCATTCCTAGAAAAGACACCCCTTATATTGATACAAGTTTTAAATTTGGTGACCATAAAAATCATGGCTCAAGATTCCCTTCAGAAATATTTAAAGAATATTAAAGTAATTCTTTTCCAGAGAGTTTTTTTAGGATCTAATTCAAAGTTTATGGTCAAAGCTACTCGACCTTAAATATTAGCCCATTATAGTCCAACATGCATGACTCTAAACTGCCAAACAACAAAAGAATTGGTAATCATTATTTTGAGAACCCGCAAAGGGAACTCTGAACAATAATTGAGTCCCATCTCACTAAAAGTTAATTTTGTATGGTTTAGGTAATATTGAAAAATAAAAAGTCAAGAGATTTAAAGTTTGTGGGGTTATCCATATAACCCTAGAAAAAAAATCAAACTATACTTACTGGGCCCAATGGCCTAGGTAAAACAAAATCAGTTAGCGAAAGTGAAAACAAGAATGATTAAAGTCAAAATACTTTTCATTTATGAATAATTTTCACAGAAGAGAATCCAAAAATTTGAGTCTCTCTCTCAGAAATTTCAAAATGCTTTCTACGTAATTCCACATTTGTTGGACAACCACTTGAGCCCCATCAACTTCTTGTTGAAGTTTTTTTATTTGACCAACCTCGCTCTCTTTACCATGATGAAGTGCTTCTCTAGCATTTGCAATGGCTTTTTCACCATCCTTCTGGACTTCTTCTAATGAGCTAGGAAGTTGGTCAAGCTCCCTTGTAATGATATCTAACTCCAGTTGAAGGGGTAGTTTCTAAATAGTATTTTCATTAATTATCTGCTTCAGTCCCTTCAAGTTTGCATTATTATTAGCCTCATCTTGGGACAGCTCTTCTTGAAACTCTTCAATATTAATTGACAGTTTGGATTTTTTCAAGTCTTGTTCATGATTTTTCTCTTGATCCCTCCTCCATATAATATCTTTCACCGTAGTATGAATTTAATTGTATTCAAAACCACCAAATCCTAGTGTGATAAACAGAGATGAAAGTTTTTGTATTCTTGAAGGCAATTCCTCAAAGGACATCTCATATATTATCTTCCATGTGTTTTTCCATGCTTTGCGATGAGCAAGACGAAGATCTTTCTGCAGTTTTGGGTCCGATTCAGAATCACGGTCATAAAGAGGGGTATATTCTGGGACTAATGCACTTAAAGAAGTGACTTTTTCTATTCCTTCTTGAACAATGGTTTCTCCACCTTCCAATGTTGTTTGGGATGATGCAGAGGCTTCGCCTCCAAACCTAGCCATTTAAGTTGACATACCTATATGGAAAATCAATAATTATAGTTATGATTAGATTCGAGAGACAACAAAAGGGAATGAAATCACAATATCGGTATCTCTTACCTAACAATAGGTCAACAACTTCAGAAGAATCCTCCCCAAAGTTCTCAGTTTCAGCAATTTTGTTTGAAGTCTATGGATGAGGAGTTCTATCTTTAATATGCTCAGGATGTTTTGAGTGAATCTCAGGAAGACCTGCTATCTCAAGAGGCACCTGAGCCAATGTCTCCACAATGGTGGGGTTGAAATTAATATCAACACTTCCTTCAAGTACCATTGCGGTTGCAGTTTATTTATATGGAACTGCATATTTCAATCAACGATGGTTAGCAAATTAATCATAAGAAGATTAATAGGACAAATAATGAGAACTCACATCCAGTTGATTCTATATAAGGAACTCCAAAATATTCTAAAGAATTTGATATATTAACATGTTCTAATAGTTCTTCAAAATACATGCCAAGGTTCATCATTTCATCCAATGATATCTTAGATCCCAGGTTAGTCTCACCTGTGGGAGCACTTGGCGTGTTTGATTCAAAACCTTCCTCCAACAACCTTTGACATCAATTAGTTTCTTCAACAACAATTGCGGGGTGAATGTCAGTTGTTGCCAGATGTTATGGTGAATGTGACGAACCTGAAAATATCATAGAATGGATGTTATATATTGAATCATTTGATGCTTTATGTGGTATTATTGATTTAATAGAATCTTCCTCTCCTCTGATAGCAGGAATCAGAGCAGTTCTAGGAATAGATGTGGGTTCTTTTAGTTTTAATTCCTCTTCTGGAACCAATGGATTTGTAGGAATTTGTGTCTGCTCAGCATCACCTTCTATGGCTCTTTGAATATTATTAGTAGTTTCTTTAAAGAAGAAATAGAACAATCCCCTATAATATTAAAAAATTTAAACACTTTTTCATGAATAAAGACTAAAATTCATGATTATAATGGGGATTTACCACTACTAAGAAAGCACATAACCATGACCTTCTTTCTTTGGTGCTTTTGCTTCTTCGACTTTTTTGGAGGGCTTGCATCATCATCTATAAAGACAGGTATCAAAGATTCCAATACCCTATCTATTTCATCCTCCATGGCCTGTTGACACAGAGATATTTCTCCCGATTCACATGGTGACCCAATAGCTCCAAGAGCAGTGTTTCTGGGGATATACTATGGTGAAGTAACATCAATTTATTTTCCATTACCCAAAAATAAGTTAATATTATATTTCTATTAAGTAAAAATATTTTGACTAAATTTCAAGTTGCAAAATGGAAGATAATGTTAGAGAAAGGAAAATTACATCCTCAAGATCTATAAAGTCACACCACTATTCATCTAATAAAGGATTGACCTCTTCGGTGGTACCAAGATCTATCATTTCCTTTACCCACTTTGTGGTAGGAATTGATTCCTCAGTTGCATATATGAGCATTTACATCTCTCAAATATAGGTCCTTACCTCATTGGGGTTATACTTAAAAAGAATGTGAGAGGGATCCCGCAAATCCCCTACTCCTGGAATATGTAGTCCTTCACACAGATCCATCCACATGGTTTCAGCTTCACAGTATAGATTCTACCATGTTCGAACAGCCTCCAGTCATATATATTTAGAATCTATGTCTGAAGGTTGTGAGGAGGATCCTACAACCTTGGACTTGAGTTTCTTCCCAGCACCCACAATCACAGATGAAGGATTAGAAAATGGAACTTTCCACTCTTCATAATGATGGTGACCAGATCGCCTTGATATGACTTAGGAATTGATGGAGTGGCGCTCTTAATTCTAGAAGGAGGGTTATATATGGAACAAGGTATCATCAGTGAATTTGGAGCATCATCACCTACACCCTTTGATTCTGGCATGTCTGTCCCTGATGATGAAGAATTATCTACCAAATAACAGGGTTCCTTCCGACTACTTATCTTTATCCCCACTCGAGGGACGACATGATTTAATACAAATTCAGGGTAAGATGCAACCCCGTTTTTAGCATACCAGATAGTCAATACGCTTACTGCATCAGCAATATGAAAAATTAAATACTGCCCCAGTCTTCTCTGCAGATGTCAAGAACCATAATTATTGAGAAACCATTGGGTGTTTCTCTAATCTAACATGCACGGTAGGGGATAAAATATTATGTTGTAGACATTTGAATTCACACACAAATCTATAAGTAGCATAGGCCTCACATATGATTTCTACGTTGATTTTGGTGACCAACATGCCATCTCTACAAGTTAGTATGTATTCCCTAAATTCTAAACTGGCAGTACCATCATCACCAAATCGCCCTATAGGTGGATTCCCATAATGAAAAAAATGGAATTACTTATGCATTTTCATTCTAGACTTGATGTCATAAGCATTCCAGGGTAAGGTTGAAATACCTGAAAAGGCCTGAAAAGACGGTCGAAAAGAACTCTCAAAAACCTGTACTCCACTTTGTACAACATAAGTTCTAATGTGAGTAACAATCCATTCTCAAAACACTAGGAATGGTCCAGCTATTCTAAAGGGAAACTTACCTTAGTAAACATGAGGAAAAATCCTTTGAATATTGGCCAAAACAGGAGTATCCAACCCTTCCATCCTTTTCTCCACCATCTTAGCTGCAATAATAAAGGTTCCCAGCCTCACACCTCCTTTGGAGTCTTGGACTGG
Source organism: Viscum album (assembly GCA_963277665.1). Classification (NCBI taxonomy): domain Eukaryota; kingdom Viridiplantae; phylum Streptophyta; class Magnoliopsida; order Santalales; family Viscaceae; genus Viscum; species Viscum album. The sequence goes on from OY728141.1 coordinate 1,752,422,139, forward strand.
TAAAAAATACACACTGAACCACATGGCCAAGAAACTCACCAGACGTGTCTTTGTAATAATTTTTGGGTTTCTTTCATATCCCCATTTATCAAATTCTCCTTTGTCTAATATTGGCCAAAATGTGTCAGGAGTGCCTCATTTCTTGCCCTGGGACGGCTTGTCAGATGGGTGTCTGTGGAAACCTTTTCCTTCTTCATTATCAAAAATATTTCCATCCATTCCTCCGGAAGAATATCCCTCCTAGTGCGAGTTTTCTTAGAGATTAAATTCTTCACTTTGTTAAATATCTCATCAAATCATGAACCAAATATGGTGTCTTCTCCAAGTCATTCTATGTCACTTGGGGTGTAATAAACTCATCATACTTATCTCCAAGGATTTGAGCTCTAAAAATCCTGTAAACATCCCACAAGTTGATACTTACCTCTCCATGTATTAAATGGAAGGAATTAGTCTCTAGGATCGATCGACATAATAATTCTGGCACGAAATCATCATTTTTTTACACATTGGTTTTCCCAACACAGACAGCCTCATAAATCCCAATGATTCTCAAATAATCTTCAAATTTTCCACATGTCTTTCGCACTAAGTATGCCCACATCCATGTGGGTTTTACACCTCCTCCTGGGCGGAAGTCCCAACTTTTCTTCCAACCCTTGGACTGATCTATCTAAGAATCTTGAAATATTGATGAATAGAAGTGTGGATGCAGCTCGGGTGTGTGTGCCTTAAAATATGGAGCACACGGGCTATGAAGAATAATATAAGCTTTCTCTACTATCCCAGCATTAGAAAATTAGCCCCCAATAGAAACATTAGATGAAGAGAAGTTGGTATAATTCTAAAACCAAGAATGTGGGACATAGTTCTATGGATCTGGAATGTTAGCATCCTTCAAATCGAAATAGTTATAAAAAGGTAGATAGCTGCTTCGAGGAAATTTTAGATGATACTTCTTCAAATATTTTTCTATGTCTAGATAGGTGGTTTCACAAACGTCAAAATAATCATGACGAATGAATTTCATCATGTCATCAATCCTCTTGCTGGAGAGCTCATCAGCAGTTCCAATTATTTTTGTATCCATTGAACCTGCGAAAATATAGAGGTCATATTTTAAAAGTATGTTCATTTTTAGTGTTTTACAAAAAATTGGAAAAGGCATTATGACGTGAAAGTTTAAAACATGGTTCACAATTATAAGTAGGCATGTATGTATGGCGCCCCACTTATAGCACATAGCTAAAAAACGTACTGAAGAAGCATGGTGAAACAGAAGTGCCTAAATAAGAGAAGACTTGCACACCGAGAGCAAAAAATTCAGAAGTTGTGAGACTTTTCATGGAAGTTAGGTCATTATATATAAGCGACGCATGTCACCCTACGCGCTAGAAATTTTACGCGTTGCAAACATGCGTGCCCAAATCTACTTGAGCACCAATACTTGCATTCCCAAGTGATATTTTCTTTCTCCTTTGTTACATTACGTCAGTATAAGATCCTATTTTCATTTTGGATCCAATTCTAGGGGGGGGGGATTTTATTGACACTCCATTCCATCAAAGAGTCTCAAAAATATGATGAAGGGAATCCATTAAAAGGAAAAGGTGGAAAATGCATATTTTTTCAAAGGCATATGGTTTTGGCCACCTTAGTCTGGCCAAAAGTCTGTCGGCACGCAGCCTACTTGCGCTCCCCGATATGTCGTGCATCCCACTTGCACCCCCCCATATGTCGCACATCCAACTTGTGTGCCCAACTGATTTCCCCCAAGGTCACTTATTTGCCTATAAATATACCCTCAAGGCCCTCATTTAGACGAACAAATTTCCTTGAAGAAAAATTTCTTCTCTGGTCTCCCTAGTAATTCACCCCAGTCTTCCGATACCTTCAAGGTAGTTCTTCAACACCTTGAGAGGAGGATTTAAGGGAGGATCAATGGAATTAAGTCCTTTTAGTGTTTGGAAACCATAACAGTTGCACGCCTAAAGCACCCAACCTCCCCAAGTAAGAAATACTTGTACGCTACCCATTCCTCTCACAGGAACTTGAGTGCCCCACTTCTTGGATCACCTGTGAATACTCTTGAAGGCTTGAGAAGGTTCTTGCCCAAGTATTAACATATAGGTTGTTCATCGCTTAAGTGAACATCAGGTTGCCCAAGTGTACTTGCACGCCCATACTAGTGCGCCCATACTTGAGCGCTCTTCTCTACTTGGGCTCCCCTCTTTGATTCACTTACTCTCTTCACTCTCTTCAGTCTACAAGCCATGAAGCCTTCCTCAAAGACATTCATGTCAAGGATTATTCATCATTGGTTCCCTTGTATGAAAGGGATTATGTTGAGACGTCCACCAAAACCTCATGAATTATAAAAACATTGGGAAAGGCACATCAGTGTGTCTCCTATTTGGGTTTGTATTTACACAGTCAGAGGTTTCCCACATTTGGTTCACAATGGGGTTAGGATTAATGGAGTGTCTGTGGATTTGTATATCCATAGTCACATGGAACTTTCTCCCAGAAACAGTGTTGGGAAGTTCCCAGTTTGGAGGAGGGTTGTGTCCTGGCCTCTCCCTTCTCGAAGAGATGACCTGGAACCTCAGGTCATTGGTAGGGGAAGATACGGTTCATACCTACTTTTTCTTTTAAAAATAAAGGAGAAGTCTTCCATCCCTAACAGGATCAATTTTAGGGAAACCATCTTGGAATAATCCCCTAGCGTTTCTTGCAGGAGGTGGCATCATTGCTCCTACTATCTTCTTCGGTGCTAAAGAACAAAGGGGAGATGGGAATAAGGACTTTCATTGCAATTTTCCTCTCCCGTTGGGATTTGTCTCCATAGGCATCCATCCTAGTTTAAGACCCTAACCTTCTCTTCTTCCTTTCATTGGACCCTTGTCCAATGTGAAGAGAATAGAGGTAAGGCTCATCGCCTCGCCCTCTTCTATGGTTGACGCGCCCTATTCCACTGATAGAATAGGAAACATTTGAAAGTGTGAATGCCTTTGTTGAATCTTTGACATCCTCTTATTTCTCACACCAATCATGACTCACATGGGCTTAGATATTTGTCATGGTCACAACATTTTTACAATCGAAGAAACTACGAGAACTCTGATTCCTGTTCAAACCAGGATATGTAGGAGGCCCTTTTAGGGCCCAAGCTCACTGAACATCATCTTCAGGAATCCGACGCTAATTCCTTTAATCTAGGCATCCTACTTAGGGATACACCCCAAATTAAACCCTAAAGTCACCAAGGAATCCCTTTTAGGTAGCAAGACCAAACTCATTTATTTCAATGTACTATACTCTCCTATGAGGCTAATCGAACTATGTGGGCTTTAATTCCCATATATATGAGATATGTAGGAAGCCTCCTTGAGGGTCAAACCCAATACTCTAAATCTTCCCTGTTCTCCTTGGGCCATATTCCCAATAGGGTTTTATCCTACTTGGAAACCCATATTCTTTCTAAAGTTCATTAGGCTGCTTTATTATAAGTCCCAAACAATGTTTTGACTAAGCACCTTCCTCTTAGATGTACATACCACATGACATTAAACTATATAGCTTGATACTTATCAAATTACCTTAAAAGTTATGTTGTGTCCCATTCAGTGGCACCGAAATACGGTGGTTATGATTCCACTTACAAGGATACGTAGGTATCCCATTTTATGGGAACGATCCAAAAATTAAGTCAAACCTTCGTCTCCCTAGATGATAATAAATTCTAGAGTTCCCCACCAAGTGGCATAAAACCCAGTATCATCACAATGATGATTAAAAGAACCTCTAAGCAGTATATTGGAAGATACAATTGGTCAAAAACCTCAAATACATACGAATATTTCCCTTAATGAAGAAAACTTAATGGATACTGAGGAATCTAAATTTGACACATGTTAATAAGGGATTGTAAATTACAAGGGATACTTATGATTTATTTTGTTAATTAATAAGGATTCATGAAAATATCTTCAATTTACAAAGGGAGTCCTAGTGTAGACAATAATTCCCCCCCAAAGGGTGTGATGAGTCTGACCACCCTTCTTCTCGACCAATGCAAGTTCTTAAGTATCATAAAGTTCAAAATTAACGAATTCCTACCTTTGGAAAGTTGGTCCACTTTGGATAAATAACTATTGGAAGTTTCCAGTTCTATTAATAAATCTAATGGAAATTTCCTGGAAATAGTGATTCTTCAAACTAGAAAAAACACGTTTCAAATAACTATGAAACAATATGGTTTTATAATAAAATTAGTGAGTTCATTTTCATAAAAAACAAATAATATTCTTACGTATACTAGAAGATTAGTTGGATTGTGGTGGTGTTTTTGATATTTTATGTGGATAAAAAACTACTTACAATAAATTATGTCCCAAATTTAAATTCTATAATTATGTGGTTAGTAAAATTCTTATCAATGAAAGAAATGGGTGAATAATCCAACATATTTGATGTGAAGATCTATAGATATTTATCTAAGAGATTTCCTAGACTAAGTATGAACATATATATTATAAAGTTATGAATTGTTTTAGCAAGGATATATCCAAGAAGGATTATTTACTAGTGTTACGTGGCATGGATCTTAATAAGATTAAATATCCTTATAAATAGTATAAAAGTATGGATAAAATTATGTATGAATCCAACATTAGATCTATAATTTTTTCTAAGTTGTTCATTCAACCTAATGTCACTTGTGTTTTTAGGATAACTAGTAGATATTAATACAATCATGATGAATTTCATTATATTTCTATCAATAGAATCCTATAGTACTTGAGAAAAAAAATTATATAATCTCAATCTTTAGAGGAGTGGATAATCTCATCATAAAAAGGTCATATTGATTATATTTTCCAATCTAAAAAAGATTACATGAGATATAAATCTAGTTTAATGTTTTTAATTAAGATTGGATCTATTAGTTGGATGTGTTGAAAAAAACCACTATTTGAGACTCAAAAACAGAGGCATAGTACATTCATAAATTAGATGTTATAATGAAATATATTTGGACCAAGAATATCATCACTGGAATTAGGGTGGTTCCTAACATCGAGGGAGTAATAAAGATTTAATATGATAATTATGGAGTTATTGATAATGCAAAGCAACCCTAGCCTCACCAAAGGACTAAGAAAATCATTCTAAAATATCATTTAATTCGAGTGATCATGGAGAGGGGTGATGTAGGATATTATGGGTTTCTATAATAGAAAATATATCAGATCCAATAATGAAACCATTATTGTGGTAAAAACATGAGAGACATATTGAAACTTTTGGTATAAGATACATGAGAGATTGGATGTAATGGTTGTAAAATTTATCATTATTTAATAATAAAGGATATCACAGTTTATGATTCATTAATGTATAATTCAATTTATATTACATGAATAATTTAATGATAATATATCCTCACAGTATGAATTTGAGTTTCCCCAAATAAATGATCATCACCGATAATTTTTGGTTTTGATGACATGTTAAAGTTAACATGAGTATAAAATTGAAATTGATATAAATAGTTTTATATGATATATGAAGAATTTACTCATGAGGAAATAACTGGAGAATTATTATTTGTAATGATCCACCAAACACTTGTAGAAAAAATAGCATTCAATTTAAGGAATTAAAGTTAGTTATTCATATAACTGATTTTTAAACCTCTATCCTGATGGATTTTAGCATCAGTTATATATATTAGCCAATGTAAATCCCCCTTCTAAATCCAATTAATATATAACTTATTTTAATTCCCATTATATGGGGGTTTTAACATCAATTATATGAATACAAGACCTTAAAACACTAGGTTTTATCAGAAGTTAATATATAATCAATGTTAAACCCAATCGATAGGGTTTTAATGTTGCATATATGATTATCCAATGTTGAAAGTAAAATTTCACAACACATACCAGTGATTTTTCAATTTTTTCCCTAGAACACCCTTTAAATTTTTAACTTCCTATATAAAATTTATTACATCATGAGAATATCTTTTCAATTACCCCATACAACTTTTCATAAAACATATTTATAAATTATTGATCTACTCTTCCTTTTATCCAAATATTCATTATTACACCTCTTATTCTTCCCATGATTTTTTCATGCTAATTATAAATATGCTATCATTACTTATTTTATATGATTTTTTCCTTGATAGATTTATTTTTTTACTTTTTTATTTTTATTGATTAAGATGACTTCTTGAGATTGATTATGAAAGATAAATATTCCACATGATGTTTATCATGTGGAGTTAAAAATTACTCACCATCTATAGTTTAAAATTTCAAATGAGTTCTTTATTTAAATGATATTGAATATAAATAAATAATATTTAGTTCTAAAGGATACCACCATAGGAAAGGAAAAGAATAAAAATAATTAAGACTTATTTTATTTTTTTCATTTGATTTATCCAATTTTATAATTCTAATATATTGTGTTTTGTTCCAATGGAGATAAGTGTATGAAAATATTTATAAAAAATCAAACACATTACACATTAGTTATTTTGATAATAGATATTGGAAGTCACTTATAACATTGGTTAATTTTATAACAAACATAATAAGTGACTTTTGATGTCTGCTATAATAATAAATGAGCGAAAAATTATTTAATATTAAAATTTTGACATTTATTATCAAAAAAATACATCCAAATCTTAACTGTAGAGACTTTTGATGTTGGTTATTATGATAACCAATATCAAAAGTCCCTTATAACGTCAATTATAAAAAAAATTGATGTTCTAAGTGACATTAGAGATATATTATAAAAAAACATATAAAGCCTTGATATTTTATTAAAATAAATATTTTGATGTCATTTTATATAATCAATGTTATAAAATACTTATGACATCAGTTGTATTTATATGGAAAAGAAAAACAATATTAAAACTCAAAAAAACTGACGTTAAAACGTATTATTTTACCACTAAAATTATATCACATATAATGTCATAAAATCATCGATATAATTTTTGGTTTATACTTATTATTAATCCTAAAAACTTGGATTTTTATAGATACCTTTCATGAGAACCTTAATACTTGGATACCTTTCTAACATAAGCCTTGAGGCTTGGATAATCTTGGGGTTGTTGGGTATGTTGATGCTCAAGTCATCGGTTGGAGCTCAACCAAGATGATATTTTTTACTTTTATGATGATTTAATGAAATAAAATCCCTTTATTGAATTAGACTAGGTAAATTTATGGCCATTCTTAGTTGAGTTAAATGTGACATGCTCGACTACTTGGATGAGGGACATGTGATGTGATTATCTACAAAATTAATGACCTGTGATGTATTCCCTAAGTTGGTTAGTCTATTTCAAATAATATTGAATGTATGAGTTATACTATATTATATTTACATTCATTATGTCAATTGGTCAGTTGATGTCACGGAAAAAGGGATTATATAGGTAGATATGTTATATATTATACATCTTGGGGTGGAAGTGTTCATATATATATATATGAGTATTTTTTATCAACACCACAATATACCCATATATATCTTGAGAAACACTAAAGCTTTTCTAGAGGTAACTGTTTTTCTCAAATCTATGAAATCATGATTTAATAAATGCTTTCAACACTATAAAGGCTTATAGGTTCACACAATTAGGCCTTATGATATGGATTAAATTTTCAATAGTGTGTTTTTTTAAAATAAATAGAGTTTGATAAACCATATCCAAAATGATTGTATGGATTCATAGAGTTGTGAAGTTTTTCATAGACTTTATGGGATTTTACTACAAGTGGGATATTTTTGAAAATTCACTAAAATGGGAACATCATATTGTACGATATACCTTGAGTCCTATCTAGCGATATTAATGTGATGTCCTTTGAAAATTATGAAATGTTCATATCATAAGAGACTTTTGGATGCCACTGTTTGCTTCTATAATAGTTTTAATTGGGATTAAAATATGGTATGTGAGTGCATGGTCATTTCTATGACTCCTACATGGCATACCTTTGGTCATAAATCAATTGGTTGATTCATTTTTGGAATAAATTTTTATTTAAAATATTCAAATGATGTAATATCCAATACACTTGTGTTATCATAACTTAGGTAGAATTCCATGTAATGGTATATGATACTTTACTCCATTTATTAAATGAAGGGATATTATATAAAGGGATATGATCCCACTATTGTATATAGATGATTCTTCTTTTTCATTTTTAAATCTCTCTTTAACAGTAATACTTCATTTATATTTGACTAGAGTGTTCTAAAAAACCTTTGAATATCAAGGGTCCTTTAGTAGAATATGAGGATCTTAATAGCCAGTGTACCACCTATGAAAGAGAGAATAATTTGGTTTTTACTATATGATCTCAATAAATCAAGATCCTATGAGATTGATAGAGATAAATATTATAACAATAATGGTATTCCTAATAACATTTATGTTCTTCAATAGATGTGGTTCTATTAATGATAGATCAAGCAATTTAAATGGGTCTCTTCTTCTAAATTATTCATATGATGATCCTTCAAAACCTATCACAATCAGGAATACATTATGTAATGTATGTAGATTTCCAAGCATTGGAAGATGAGACTTGATGTATTTTTTTGATTGTGAGTGATCTATAAAATGGTATGAACCATCCCATTTTAAGTGGGGTTGGGATGATTTAACAATATAATTCCAAATCTATTTATTTACTCACAATTTCCCATATATCTTTATGGAGAAGTCACTATCACACCTTTAGAGCTCTGATGTATCCTTTTCTAGAGTACGAGGGTTCTAGTATCTGCTGTATTACCTATAGAGTAGAGAGTATTTTGGATATCACTAAGATATCTTTTTCAAATAGATTCCATCATAATAGAGTAATCTGTCTATGAGGTACATTTATTTATTTTACATTATATGTTTACATATTTTTTTGACGATGATATATAGAGACTTTTATTTGGTTTCTTCGATTTTTATGAGTATTAATGTTTTTCATAAAACCCATCAACGATATTGAAACCACCTCTATAATCAAATAAACATCATTTCATAGTAATCTTGTAAGTTACATGTATATTATAAGGTGATTAAAGTGGTGTTGTATGGTTTCATATTATGTACCTAAGTGTTTTACATTTGATCACCCTATCTTTTTTACGATATATTATATCAACACATGTGATTTTGTGATTTTCTTAACCATATTCTAGGACACGATGAATTGTAGCATGCAATTCATAAAATCCATTGGTTTTACAATGTATTGTATTCTATGATAAGTGTTATCCCAGGACATGACTAATGTTTTCAGATTAAAAAAATAGAGTGTCAAATAATAATGATTATTTAGGTGGTATCACTAAATAAAATTTATTTCACCATGCAATAAAATAGTACATGCTGTAATACATGATAATTTATCAATAATAGAACATATCATATGCTGTTATGGAATCAAATTCTAGCTTATATAACTCCACAATCTATCATAAAATAGGCTATAATTCAAAAAATTAAAAATTTAATAATTTGTGTAAAAATTATTATAGTTTATAATTTTTTTATAAAAGATAATTATTGTGAAATATAAATATTTTTTTATTCAAAAATAAGATATGAAAATTTCATATTGATATATCATGTTATGAAAATAAATAAAAGTTTTTTAATTTATATAATTACTATTTAAATATTCTTGTATATAATTCATTCATAAAATAAGAATATTATTTATTATTAAGTTTATTTGATAAATTATTTCTTATGGAATGTCATGATATACATACATATAGGAATAAAACAAAAGATAATAAATATTTTATGTGATTAAATAATTCCAAATAAATATGTATAAGATTTTTATGGAAATAGTGAGACTAATAAATCTCTTAAAACACTAAGTGTGAGATATCTCCCAATTTAGTCAAATTTCAGCACCTCGATCATCCAACTGGATAGGTTCATGAAAAAAAGTTCAAATGGATTATATTTTTAAGCCATGGTGGGTGAAGCTAACCTTAAGAGTTAGGTTACCATATCCTACTGTGAGCTTTGGGAGACACTTAACTAGAAAACTATAAGTGATAGGATACCATATGAATAGAGTTAATTTTATCCTTATGATGGATTTGGGCAGAGTATTTTCTACTCAACTATCCAGGATTCACATATGATATGATTGGTATAATGGATTACCTATATAGATACAGTGATGAGGGTCATTCCAAAGTAGGGTCTTTCTTTAGTGAAATATGAACCCCGACTCACTAAATGGACACAATGTTTAGGCATATCATTTTTAATGAGATTAATTTCATTAAAATTATTTAAGTAAAAGATATTAAATGTGATGCTAACCTATATATATGTAATTGTTTTAGATTATGAGATACATCATGACTCTAATATTGATATATCTTATAGATATATCATATAAAGTAATTCTTTATTTTTATCTATGGTATATAATTATTATCAAAGAGAATAATTTTGGGAATATATATGTGAATGTTATAGAAGTCAATATTTATAATTCTGACTCATGGGTATAAAGTATTTGGTGTGCATCATAGATTTTTTCTGATAAATACATATAGTTAAAATGGATATAATTGATGAAAGGTGAAGAATATATTTTTATTGGAAATGGGGAAATGTTTGATGCATTAGAGGTCTACACATATAATCTAAGTCCACCTAATGGGTTAATACTAGAGTAATAAAACTATTACTATATTCCTTCCATAATAAAATATTTTATTTCTATATATTATTTGGAAAATAAAGAATTTTTTCATTATTAAAGACAATAGTTTTCCAATATATATAAATTAAATGTTTTATAGAATTAGAAATATAGTGAATGGTTTTTCAATTCTATACATGGATAACCCAGTATATAACATAAAAATTAAGAAGTCCATGGTTGATTCTAATGCCACATATCCTTGGAAATGCCATTCTAAACATATAAATGAGAAACACATATGAATCCAAAAATATCGATTGTTGAATTTATTCAATTATGAATCATTTGGTACATAATAATCTTATTTATTAAGAAAAATGATAAAATAATATTTTAGTGGAAAAAGTTTGGAGTTCAAGGGTACTATTATATCTAATACATAGTAATATGTGTTTCCCAATGAGTACTCAATAAATAATTGAGTATAGGTACTTCATAACCTTTATTGATGATTTTATTTGGTATGGTTATCTATTTATTATAATATAAAAGTTTATAACACTTGAAAAATTCTAATATTTAAGAAATTAAGAATATAATCAATTGTACAGAAGTATTAAGAGTATTTTATTATATTTTGGGGGTTAATAATTGAGAAATAAATTCATTGATATTAGGAGAAATTGTGTGATTTTTTCAGAAATGACTCCTCATAAAATAACAAAATGGAATGATGTGTTTGAAAGGAGGAATAATATCCTACTGGACACAATTTTATCAAAGAAGTGTTAGTTTATCCTTCACATACCACTGTATGAATATTCTTTGGAAGCTTTAGTATATAAAGTTAACCTAACCTTAAGAGTTAGGTTACCATATCCTACTGTGAGCTTTGGGAGACACTTAACTAGAAAACTATAACTGATAGGATACCATATGAATAGAGTTGATTTTATCCTTATGATAGATTTGGGAAGAGTATTTTCTACTCAACTATCCAGGATTCACATATGATATGATTAGTATAATGGATTACCTATATAGATACAATGATGAGGCTCATTCCAAAGTATGGTCTTTCTTTAGTGAAATATGAACCCTGACTCACTAAATGGACACAATGTTTAGGCATATCATTTTTAATGAGATTAATTTAATTAAAATTATTTAATTAAAAGATATTAAATGTGATTCTCACCTATATATATGTCATTGTTTTAGATTATGAGATACATCATGACTCTAATATTGATATATCTTATAGATATATCTTATAAAGTAATTCTTGATTTGTATCTATGGTAGATAATTATTATCAAAGAGAATAATTCTTGGAATATATATGTGAATGTTATAGAAGTCAATATTTATAATTATGACTCATGGGTATAAAATATTTGGTGTGCATCATAGATTTTTTCTGATAAATACATATAGTTAAAATGGAGATAATTGATGAAAGGTGAAGTATATATTTTTATTGGAAATGGGGAAATAGTTGATGCATTAGAGGTCTACACTTATAATCTAAGTCCACCTAATGGATTAATACTAGAGTAATAAAACTATTACTATATTCCTTCCATAATCAAATATTTTATTTATATATATTATTTGGAAAATAAAGAATTTTTTCATTATTAGAGACAATAGTTTTCCAATATATATAAATTAAATGTTTTATAGAATTAGAAATATAGTGAATGGTTTGTCAATTATAGACATGGATAACCTAGTATATAACATACAAATTAAGAAGTCCATGGTTGATTATAATGCCACATATCCTTGGAAATTCCATTCTAAACATATAAATGATAAACACATATGAATCCAAAAATATCAATTTTTGAATTTATTCAATTATGAATCATTTGGTACATAATAATCTTATTTATTAAGAAAAATGATAAAATAATATTTTAGTGGAAAAAGTTTGGATTTCAAGGGGACTATTATATCTAATACATATTAATATGTGTTGGCCAATGTGTACTCAATAAGTAATTGAGTATAGGTACTTCATAACCTTTATTGATGATTTTAGTTGGTATGGTTATCTATTTATTATAATATAAAAGTTTATAACACTTGAAAAATTCTAATATTTAATAAATGAAGAATATAATCAATTGTACAGAAGTATTAAGAGTATTTTATTATATTTTGGGGGTTAATAATTGAGAAAGAAATTCATTGATATTAGGAGAAATTGTGTGATTTTTTCAGAAATGACTCCTCATAAAATAACAAAATGGAATGATGTGTTTGAAAGGAGGAATAATATCCTACTGGACACAATTTTATCAAATAAGAGTTTTTTTATCCTTCACATACCACTGTATGAATATTCTTTGGAAGCTTTAGCATATACATTTAACCACATTCCATCTTCGGCCAAGACACCACCTTTCAAAAAAAATTTAACCAAATTCCATCAAAATTAGTAAAAAATACACCATATGATATATGTATAAGGAAACATCAAATTTTTTATTTTATGAAGATTTTTTATTTTTAAGTATACGTTCAAAATTTTTATTTTAAATAACATAACATTAAATTTAAAAATAGATTATATTTTAGATATCCCAAAGATATTAAGGGATATTAATTCTATAAACCCACTGAACACAAACTGTTTTTGGATTGAGATTGTTTTTTACTTGAGTATATGAGTTTAGGAGTTAGTGGGAGTAAAAATGAACCTTGAGAAATTAAAGACCAATAAGAGGTAGTGTTCCTGATATAGAAGTTGAGTTAGTTCCATAAATAGTTGTTGAATAAGAACCAACTCAGGTTACAAAATAATCTCCAAGGTTCAGTAGAATTCATTAAGATCATAAAAGGTATGCATTTATTATATAAAATGATTATGAAATAATGTTCATAATTTATAAAGCTAAAAAAAATGGAGATTCCATTGAGAGTTTTTGTTACAGTAAATGGAAAAATAATATGAAATTTGATATGAAATCCATATACCCTAACCAAGTTTGAAACTTTCAAGATTAATTATAAGGGGTTAGAAACATATGATACAATTGGGGTTTCTATAAGAAATATAAAATTGATGGTAGAGTGTCTACCTATAAATCACATTTGGTAGAAAAAGGTTAAAAAAATAATCTTAGTATTGTCTATAAAGAAAATGTTTATCTAGTTATGATGTTAAGGAATATTCATATGTTTCTTTCAATATTAGATCTTTATAATTATGAGATTTATCATATTTATATAAAAACAACATTCCTTAATGGAAAAGTTTTCAAGAATGTGTATATGATACAACATGAATGTTTTGATGTTCTAAACAAGTCTTTTAAGGTTCTAGAGTTGTAAAGGTCAATTTATGGGTTTAAGAAATCCTATAAAAGTTAGATCATTTCATTTGATGATGTAATAAATGGTTTTTATTCATAAATAACATGAATGATTATTTTTCATAAAAGTAGGTTAGTGGGAGTGTTGTAGTATTTCAAATATTTTATATAGATGGTGTACCTGTTATCAAAAATGATATATTGACTCTAAATTCTATAAAGGCATGGTTCTTAAAGTGATTCTCAATGAAATAAATATGTGAAATAGATTACATACTAGGTATTAATATCTATATAGATATATCAAAGAAGATGATTTTACTTATTCAAAATAAATATATACCTAAAATACCTCAGTGATTTGGTATAGAGAACTCTAAGAATGACTGTTTAAAAGTGTTGTATGGAATAAGTCTTAGAAATATTGTAGATCCTTATAAAGAGTTATAAATAATTTATTGGATTCCATGTAAATCCCTCATCATATCTATCATGTATCCCATGTTATGTAATCAACCCAATTTCATTTATTATTTGATCATAACAAGTAGATATCAATCCAATCTGGGCGAGAGTCACCAGATTTTAGTTTAGAATATCCTTAAGTAAAAATAATTATGAATTTGTTTTCAATATTTGGATGATTTGATTTTATAAATGTAAGGTGTTATGATGATTCCAGTTTCCAATTAGAAAAATATGATATGATATCTCAATATGGTTTTGTGTTTTTCCTCAATGGTGGAACAAGTAGTTTAAAGAATTCCAAAAAAATCCACAATGGTGGACTTGATAATAGTGACAGAGTATATCACTACATCAGATTCTATAAAGGAATATTTTGGCATAAAATTTTTCATTGCTAAACATGAGGTGGGTTTTAACATTGAGTGAGTAGTTAAGATTTAATGTGATAATAATGGATATATTTCTCAGGCCAAGGAACCATGGTCTCACCAAAATACTAAGCACATCCTTCACAAGTACTTCCTCATTCAAGATACCATTGAGAGGGGTGATATAAATATTATTTGGTTGGAAAAAGATTAAAATTTACCATATCCTTTTATTACTCCATTAATGTAGAAAAACCATGAGGGTCATGTTGGATCTCTTAGTATTAGATTCATAATAGATTAGATTTAATGGTTGTAAAATGTACCATGGTTTTATAATTATGATAATATTCATTTATCTTTAATTTATGTGGGTCGAACATATTAAATTAATTATATAATGATAATATTCCCCCAAATTAAGAATTTGAGTTGTCCCTAATCAATGACCATCAAAGGTTATTTTGGGTTTTTGATGATATGTTAAGATAATCATGATTAATGCCTTATATACAATATAAATTAGACTCGTGAGATAATAAGTAGAGACTTATTATATGGATTGGACCACTAAAGTGTATCACGTGGAATATAATATAGTAATTGATATAACTAATGGTCTATTATGATTATTATGAATCCCCATTACTTGAGGCTGGAAAGAATATTAGCATGAAAACCTTCATACTTTGATACCTTTCTTACACAATACGCAAGGATGGTCTAATCAAGGGGTGGTTGGGTATGTTTTTTATCATGTTGTCATATGAGGTTAACCGTGACTGATTATTCCCTCTTATATAATATTTATGACATATGGGGCCATGATTGAATTATATTGAGGAAATTCATGGCCATGTTAGTTGAGTGACATGTGATGTGCTTAACTAATTTGCTGAATGATGTGTGAGGTATTCATTCAATATTGTCATCATATTTTAGATAATCATGAATGTATGAGTTATCCTATTCTATATTGTCAAGTTCCATACCTATTGGTCACTATATTTCTTTCAAAAAAGGTTATTTAAACATATATAAATTGTATACGATACATCTTGTGGTGAACACATTCATATAGAGATAAGAGTGTGTTTAACATATATCATTATATAACCCTTTGTATCTTGATTAAAACTAATTTTTTTCTAGATAAATATCTTTTCTTATATTTATGAATCAAGTAATTCACATTTTTTTCAATGTTAAAAAGGTTCTTAGGGTCACTATGAAACCCCATAACATAAAAACCCCACAATTATGTTATTTATTAAAAGGGTTGTACTTTCTTAAATTTCATGAATATTTTTGGTTTATAAGATTAGAAAATTATGATAAACCACTTACATAAAAAAGTGGACACTTCCATTAGTTGTCAATTTTTTACACACAAAAAAAGGATTCTTAATTTCACAATCTTATTTCATTTATAACACACTTGATTCATTCAAGACCGATTTCTTTTATTTGGAGCTATACATTTTAATAGTTCTTACTCATACTTTGTCCCTTTGAAAAGAATTTTAACAAATATAACAAGAAAAGAATCTTAATAAGGGATACAAAAAATAAAAGAAACCCATTAATACATTTAAAATTCCTAAAAAAATAGAGATGTTTTCATTTTTACATAGTAAAAATTTAATCTCAAAATAATCTTTTACTTACAAATAAAACAGACTTCAAATCCCAGAGTTTTCATAAAAAATATAATAAAGAATAAAAATCTATCATAATTTATGAAAATTTTACCTGGAAAATAAACCTTTCACCTTTATGATATCACAAACATTAATTTAAATCATAAAATAATTGTTCACATTTCTAAATCAAAATATTTATGTAAAAAACCATATATAAAAATTGAGAAAACATATATGAAACTTGGGGAATCATACTTTCATCATGGAATCACCTTATAGGATAAATCCAATATTCCATTAGGATTAACTTATATTAGTTAACTCCATTACTTTATAATTTTAATTAACATCATCCATATTTTATTATGAGTAACTTATATCAGTTAAATCCACATATTTGCCTAATTCATTAGATGTTATTAACAGACCCACATATCTCATAATGTTCATAGTCCTATTAGGGTTTGGGTTTACTCTCCATTTCCACTTTTATTAATAACGTTAAAGTGTGATGTTTTAAAATCAAAACATTAAATAAGTTTCACTTTTCATCAAATATTTATGTCAAAACATCTGATAAATTGAAAATTTAAGCATATATTGAAAAAAAATTATAACATTCACTTTTCATTATAAAAAACATAAAATTGAATTTTCATCCCATAAACAAAACCACTTTCAGTTATCTCTTAAAAATGAGAAGAAATATCCATTTCTTTTGAAAACATTTTAAAACTAAAAATTCACAAAGGAATAGGATAATTATATTCTTCACAAAAACCTTCGAAAATTGTATATGAATCATTATAATTAATAAAGGAAATAAAAATAGTAAAATCCATTCATTCTATATATGTTAAAAAAATACAATTTTTTTTACTTTAGTAAAAAGATTCAAAAGTGACTCATTCGGAAACAATTTAAAATATTCATTTTTAAAAACTTTTTTAAGAGTTAAAGAAATTTAAAAATTTTATTTTCAAATATTATAATAATATTCTTGAAAATTTTTAAATAATAAGTACATAGAAGAGGAATATTTTGATAAGATAATTTTAAAACAAGGTTTTAAAGAAAATATCTTACAACATTGGTAAATTTGGAATCAAAAGGAGATTAAAGAAGATAATTTCAGAATTATTTAAGAAACTCTTGAATAATAGTACATGAATGATATAATACATCTATATGGTAGTATATACACCAAACAAAATTAAAAATTATGTGTAAATGGCATAAGTAGCAAAGAAAATAAATTAAGATGATAAATTCATTACCTCGAGTCCAAATCACCACATACATTATTTAACTCCTATATAATAAACTTATATTAATTATTTATTGAGTAATAAATTTTTTAAAGGATATTCCCTTATAATAATCCCTTTTATTTAATTTATTACCACATATTATATAGTTACTAAATCAATTTAGTTCAAGTTAGATGTTTTGAGGATGTTCGGTTCATAATCCAAAAAAACATTGGTAGGTTGACCAAAGTTGAAGTGGTCATTATTATATCATATATATAATATTAATAACGACTTATTTAAATTTTATATACATTGAATAAAATTTTAGAATCATATATGTGAGGAGGTCATGAAAAATGAATTATATTATTTTATAGAGATGGTAATTTTTACGTATGCAAGAATGACATTTTCATTTTTATATTTAGTGTAAAAGAAATAAAGTAGATAATATTTTCATTTTAAAGAATAATAAATATTTTATAAATTTATTTTTTATTCATGATTTCCATCATTATGACAATAAATTTGAGTTGGTAATGAACAAATTAATCACATCGCTTCATGGAGGTGCTATTTCACATGTACGCACGAGCGATTTTATCATTTTCCAATGCATAAAAAAGGAAAGAAAGTAAACAATATTTTAACTTTGAATAATAATAATAATTTTAAAAATATCTTATACATTAATTAACTTCATATTTATAACCATCTGTATGAGGGGGTGATGGTAAATGAAACATCGCTTCATGGAGGTGGTAGTCAACCCGTATGCACGATCGATGTTTTTATTTCTCATAGGATTGAAAAGGAGATAAAAACAGGTTGTAACATACTCTTAATGAAATTTTAGTATATATAAGATAATTATGTTATTATTTCAGTATGGTTAAATAATATTTTAATGAGTTAGAAGAATAAATAATCATGAAACAGTCGATTAATAATTATACATATTCTTTGGAAACCCCTCTTGGATTACACCATAATCCTTCTTAGGTTTCTCTTTTGGTGAGAAAAAAAAACCCTAGAAAATGGGGAGAAATGTTTTGATGGTATTTTTTCAGGTATTTGTTTATTTAAATGGATATATATGTGTGTGATGAATATATGAGAGGAGATACTCTTTTATAAGTGAGATGCGTGGAGAACTTGTAAATATCAAAAATATTATTATATAATATGTATACAACTCATAAAAAATATTTAAAAATTTAATTTTATTAGAATATAAGGATTTTAATGGAAAAATATAATCAACCAATAAATTTTAAATATATTTATGTTTCATTTTAAGTCTTATATTTTTTTTAACCCCCTTATTAACTCTATTTAACCCTAGCCGTTGTAACACATTTTTCAATATTTAAGGTATATTAACGTAATTTAAAAAGTTTAAAGTAAAAAAATAAATTAAAAAATAATGATATTATATAAACATTTATCATAAAATAGAGTCAATTTTGTATTTTTATAATCTAATAATTATTTTAAAATAAATTTTAATCATTAAATACCATTTAAGGACATTTTTTGGACTCTTCATATATCTTAAATTTAATAGATTCTAGATAACAATTTAATGAAAATATGAACTCTTTTATCATCAATTATACATTATAATTATCCAAAAAAATTGGGACATGATAATTCATATATAATATATTAATTATATTTTTTAAAAAAGAATTTATAAATATTTTTCACTATTTCCACAAGCATTTCACCGACTTTGTGTAAGCGTTCAATGAAATTATACTGTCATTAAAAGTTAAAAATAAATTAATATAAAAAAATTTATCCATATTAAAAATAAACATTTTTAATTATTAATATTTTTTATCCCTATTAAAATAAATTATATATATTAAAAGAGTGGGACTGTTATTTTGTAATTTTTATTAACATAAAATAATATGAAGGTCATAATCAAAGTGAAGTGAAAAAAATGTCATATTTTCTGTTTTTGGATAGTTATGGTCTAATTAAACTCATAAAATGAAATAAATTCTAGTTTTTGGTTGATTATGTGACCTTATCCCATAATTTTATCCTTAAATAACATATTTTACCCATTACCGTGGTGATAAAATTTTACCATTATTAATATTCATTATGAATAAAAATGAAATTGAAATATTAAAAAAATTAAATTTCCAAATTCCAAATATTAAATAAATTTTTATATTTTCAATTTTTAGTATCAAAATAAATTCGTTTTAATATAAGTGTGGAAAACGCAAAGAAAAACAGTTTTTAGAAAATTTTGTTTTTAATCATAAAAAAGAAACTTATAATAAAATAAAATATAATGTTTGTTAATATTGGATTATTTAGAATATATTTAATAAAATGGATCTTATGTTACTTTAGAACCAAATTTAAAATATAATTTTAGTTTTAAATCTATTTATTTAATGAAAAGAAATGAAAGTTTTGAAAAAATTGACATTTTCACTATTCACTCAAAAATCAATCTTTCCAGAAATTCTAAAAACCTCATAATAACCCTATTATTACATGATTATTTCAAAAATTATTTCATTTTTATCTAATATAATTTCTAAAATTTGAATAAATTAATTAAAATTTCAATGTAGAAAATACAATGAAAACCATTTTTGAAGAAAATGTTTTTTTGAAGCATAAAATGACTTTATTCTCATTCATTTCCAAATAACCATAATTAAATTAATATTAATTCATTTAATTGAATTTATAATATAATTATTTTATCATAATTATTTATAAATAGTGATTAATTTATTCTATTAAGATAAATAAATATTAAGCACATTAAAAAAGATTTATAACAAATATCTTTTTCAACTTCAAAATATTATATATTTTTTTTCAAAAAATTAATAATAAATTTAATTTTGATTATTAATTTTATTAAGGAAATTTTTTATAAATATATTTCATAATATGGTTATTTCTATTCATACCCCAAAATATAATTACTAGGTAATAATGATCATTTTTAAATAATAATATTTCTATAATATATCATGGTACATTTAAGCTCATAATTGCGTATATCACATGCTGGAGAATATATATATATTTAAAATAAAATAAAATAAAAAATATCGGTGTGTTGTAGATATATATTTAGGCCTCATAATAAAGAGTAAATTTTGGTCAAAGTGTTTGTTCCAAAATAAAAAGAGTTTCTTAAACAATATCCTGAGGAGTTTGGAAGGATTCAATAAGAGTTGTGAAGTATTCACATACATTACTTTTTGGATTTTAATACAAGTGGGAGGTTGGTGGATGTGAAGTAAAATATATGAATCATATTTCATGATTTATTCATATCATATACCATGGTATGAATACGACGCATATCATAGGGTTTGATCTAGACATATCATTAAAGGCATATGATGTCGATATCTTAGTGTATGACTTGAGTTATGCTATGAGATATAGGGTTCATGAGTATTTCAATGTCTTCCAAATGGTTTGAATTTAGTTATTATTCATTGATATAGATTATCATTGGATTATTAAATAACATATAATCATTAGAGTTTTCAACTAATCATATATAAACAAATGGTTATACATTATGTAATTTATGGTGACTGCCAAATGTTGGTAGACAATGCTCAATCTATTTCATTGATTGAGTTTTAACTATAAAATGGTATAACCCATCCCATTTGAAGCTGGGTTTGGTGTGATTTAAAAATTTGAATTAAAAATACTCTATTCCCTGCATGTTCTCCTTTTATCTTTGAGGATAAGGTGTTGTCACATGTTTATAGTTATGAGGAATCCTCTCATAATATATGAGGATTCTATCGGATAGTGTACGACAAGTGGAGGTGAAATTATATTTCCTATCACTAATCGATCTTCATCATCTTGACTCCATTTTTATGGAGAAAGGTGGATATGAGGTATTCCTATTTATTTAATGTTCTTTATTTATGTCTTTATTTTATGATGATATATCAAAAAATTATTGGGTTTATTCTACTATTATGAAATTAAGATGTTCCCACAAAAACCATCAGTCCAATAGAACATGGTATCTATGTATGGTCTGGAAAAACCATAAGTAGATTATGAAACCAATTTTAAAAACTCTCAAGTGGGATATACATGGTTGGTTCAAAATCTTCCAAACCAGTCATAGTGGTGAATTTTTTGAAATTTTGATGTTTTGGTCCGCTTATGATTTTAAAATTCCATCATTTCTATTACTACTTGAATATGTGTAATTGAATAGTTTTTTTTTGTGAATTTTTGATTTCATCGGTATTGAGTAAAATATTGATCAGTTTTCATGTATCATTTTTTATAGATGGTTCCTCCAAAAAATAATTTAGTGAATTGAAGAGTGAGAGCTGTAGATAATTCTTCACAAGATACTCCCTTCATGGGAACAACTCTTATTGAGTTAGTTATTATAAATATTCAATCTCTATGTTAGGAAGGTGAGTGAGATAAATCTCAAGTGGTGGGATATACCCAATAAATTACAATGAAAAATTAACATTCCTTATATGAAACTTGAGGGCCTCAAGAACTCGGAGAACTGATAGAAAAAATTGAGTAAATATTTATATTTCTTTAGATGTCTATGAATTAAAAGGTGGAAATTTCCATATATATTCTTGAAGGTCCTAGACATAAATTATGGGAATTGGTATAATAAGATATATTATATGAGGGTCTCACTTGGGAAACTTATAAGGAGATATTTAATAATAAAATTTTCTCAGCGAACCCAAATATGGAAAAATCCAAAGAGTTCACGATAATAGATAAAGGGAATTGTTTTTTCATAGATTATAAAAATCTTTTTACTCAGTTGGTTCAGTTTTGTCTAGAGATTCTAATAAATGAATACCTCTAGGATTATGATTGTATATGTAAATGAAATATAATATCAGATAAAAATAAGTTCCTTTTTTTCTTATAGACCTTTGTAATGGTGGAAAACAAGGTAGTAATGTTCAACACTAATATAGAAGGACAAATCAGTATAGATAGTTCAACTAGTGATACAATTGGAAGTTAAATTTCATTGTCTATTCAAAAAAGGAATCATGATGAATATTGAAGGGGTATTAGTGGGAGTGTTTAGCTTCCCCCTAACCCCATTTTTTTGATCCATTTGGTTTAATATCTCTTGTATGATTATAAGAGGAAGTATTGGGAAATATAAGAACAATTTTCAAAAATACCTAAAGGATTGTCATTTTTATAGAAATATGGGGAACCTGTAATACCTTTGAAAGAATACTCTTCAGAGAAGTTGAACATGATATTTCTATAACTAAGGATCTTAAGTGTAGTATGATGAATCCAAGAGATAAGGATATCATTCCTAAAGGGAAGAGTAATGTAGTAAGATTACGTGAGATTGTAATGACTAGTATTTTATTGATTTTATTTTTAGAAATTATTTGGGAAAATTCTGAGACTGGGCACTGAGACTGCATGATATTCTGAGTCTCGATGTGCCCAAAACAATTTTATGAAAAATGTTACATTTTTAATATAACGCATGAGCGACATTCCATAAAAAGTATAATATATTTTAAATGGGTTCCCAATCAGAAATAAGAGGGCACTATTGAGCTTAGAATGGTAGCTTTACCCTAGGTGTGACCTAACATTGGTCGGTGTAGGTCATATGAGTAAAAAGTCTCCAAGGACGTAACTGTAAATAAAACAATTAAATAAACTTATTTTATTTTAAAATCATAATATCTCATAAACGGTGACCCAAATTAGAAATCTGAGACCATCATTGAGTTCATAATGTGGTGTTTTCTTTAGACGAAGCCTAACATCAACTGGCGTGGGTCGGTTGTGAAAAGTAATTTTTGGACATTTTAAAGAATAAAATAAATTAAGATTTATTTTATTTAACGTTATGAAATGGCACAGAAAAACATATTCTATTTATTAAACCTTGTCAAAGAATTCAAGGTTATTTATATAACCCTAGAATTCCTCCAAATCATGGGGAAAGAATCCTCTCAAATGAAAGACGACCGATCGGAGATCGGATCATGGATCATCGTGTCCATAGTGTTTGAGGATCTCATCAACAATGGAAAAGAAACCATTCCTCATCAATTATTGATCCAACTTGAGGTGGGGTGTTTTATTTTCCTTCATGGTTTTACCATTCATAAATTCTACGATGAACATGGACCTGCCCACGAATAGGTTGATCCATGGTTCAATCATTCTTGTTGGATGGGATAGATTGCAGGGTTTTAATGGGAGAAAAATATTTGTGATTATTTAATCTTCATTATTCATTCTAATGAGAAACAATTGAGGTTGACACAAAAAAGGCCGAGGTTTGTTCCTATAGGAATTCTTGTGATTCTTCTCTCCTCTGTTCATGGATTTCTTTATCATTGAACCCTCTTGGTGGTGGCTCAAATTGTCAGGGGGCTCCAAACGCAACCGGACACTCGAATTGGTGGAAAGACGACATGGAGTCCAAATTGATGTAGCTCATGACCTGAGGATCTCAAAAGTGTTCTTGTTTCAAAAATTAGACTACCTGAGGTGTCACGGTGGCATTAAAAAGTGGCCACCAATGCACCAGCACGAGGTGGAAGATCCACATGGAAATGGTGCCCGGGTTGCATGGGATCCCACAGCAGCCAGATATAGGATGCATCAGCTGGCAGCGTATGGTGGCCATGAGACATGGTCTTCAAAACAAAGGGGAGTGCACCAATAGGGTGTAGACGTGATGTGTGGGCTAGACCAGCCAGGTGGGTCGGGCCTCAATGAGACGGGCTGGGCCCAACCAGATTGGGTCGGGCCCAGCAGAGGTGCAGTGGGCCTAGTGTGTCGGGTCAAAACCAGGTGGTTGGACTTGGTGACGGTCAACCGAGATACCACGACAACAAGATCATGGTTGATCATCATGTTAGCTTCAACTATCATGGCATGGTCAACCGTCGGGTAGTCATATTGGGCGGTCGACCACAACTATTGGTCCATGAGCCAGTGGACCCCTTACTGAATTTTCATACACCCGTAACTTTCAAACCATATGTCCGTTTGAAAAAATTTAAGTGGAATTGGGACCCTGGAGATGAGATGATCCTTTTGCGATATCCTATGTGGGTTTTAATGTATTTGTGCATACAAGCTAATATCTTGAGGAGTAGGTTCTCTTAGAATGAGTGTGATTTTAGTGGAATAATGTCAATGGTTGTGATGTAGAGACTGGGTGTATCATGGAGACTGTTTCACTCCCCATGAATGAGTGTCTTATAGAGACTTTGTGTCTGATGGAGACTGTGTGACCCCCACATACTTTGTGTCTTATAGAGATTTTGTGTCTCATGGGGACTGTATGAATCCAAAAGACTATGTGTCTTACCAAGACTGTGCATCTCATGGAGATTTTGTGTCTCTTTGGAGAGAGTATATCTAGATATTCTTGGTATATAAGACATAGGTGTATATATTTAAGGAGATGATTTTACTATTAGTCTGTGTTATTTCCTATGTTGAATTTCGTTTTTGGTATTTCCTATGTGGTATTTCCTATTTGGTATTTCCCTTTTGGTCTTCCTTTGTGTTTTTAGGGTTCCTTTATGAGTGTTGTTTTACTCACCCCTACACGAGCTTTCCCCGCACATGTTGTGTCTTATGAATATGAGAAACCTTTTGATAGAGTCCAGAGAAGACTAAGACTATAAAAATATTTGAGAGTTCAGGAAAGTCGTGGTGTTCCTACGGCTTCGAGCAATAGTCCTAGTACATTTGTCTAATTTTTGGAATTTGTGGTTTACAGATTATATTTTGCTGGTATTTCATTCTATCAAAATTTAAATTAATTAAATTTACTTTCATGTTGTACTCTGTGGGTTGGGATATAGTGTATGCATTCATTTGTTTACTATGTGCTTTTACGTTTCATTTTTTATGGATTGGATATGTGTGAGTGTGTATTTTTACAAAGGAAAATTCCTCCCATTTGTGGGATATGCCTACTCGGTTCTAGTCACCATTCTCTTTCATATTATAGGCGGGATTCGGGTGGTCACAACATGGGCCCCATAGGGATGGGTCATGACAGAGTTGTATCAGAGCTAGGTCAGTTCTACCTTTGTACCAAGAGTATGTGAGTTTATCTTAGGGAAAGAGTTTTTAGTGTTTTGGGTTCTTATTTCAGGCCAGGGAATCCATTGTTGGTGTAGTGGTTGACATATCCATACACAAGGACTCTTATTTCTTCTTTTTAACTCAGTACATAATAACACTAGATGCAGGGAAAAACAATAGTACATGCATCATATTGGAATTGTTTGTGTTTTCCATGTCATTATTGATTCATGTATCTAGATATACTCTGTTGACCATGATACCTATTATTTTATTATAGTATGCCCCCAGCCAGACAGCTAACCAGGATTACATTATGTGATCATGGGGATGGTCTGTCTAGTGACGAGGCATTGATACAGGGGCACGTACTAGAGATAGCACCACCAGGTGGTTTTCTAGTGATACCACCATCCGTTGAGAAGTAGTTACTACCAACAACACCTATTGAGGATACACACATATTGAGTGTGTTTCATGTGTTCTAGAGGTAGAGACCTACTAGTTTTTAGGTCGATCCAGATCCCCAGGCAGCCAAGGATTGGCTAGAGGCAGTTACACGTGTCTTCCTCCTTGTGAGGAATCTTTTAAACCAGATGGTAGTCCTTGTCGTGGGTCTTTTCTGGGGCTCTGCAGGGTGATGATGGATCTTAGTGACCTATACACATGATGACATGACTCTCCATTGGGAAAAATTTTAGATTCCCTTCAGATAATAGTTTTTCATCTACATTATGATCTGTGCGCATATATGAGCTCCGATATATGCAGTAGGGCAGTATGACTATGGTAGAGTACTCATCAAGGTTTACTGATCGTTCACATTACTCCAAAAATATGGTATGATACAAGTTATTCAAAGATTTAACCTTTGATAAGGGCCTATGTTGAGAGATCAGGGCATCCGTGATATACCTTATCTTTCGTACTTATGCAGGGGTAATTAAACAAGCTCTACTGGTGAGGAGTTTTCTAGCAAACCAGAACCCGACAGTGGGAGCTACCAGCAGACACCAGGTATTTGAGACCTTTGTAGTAGGTAGCTGATGACATTATTAGGCACCCAAGTAGGTTAGGAACTTTAGGGTATGATCCCATGTCACAGGATCAGTGATGTGGGTCTCTCAGGGTAGCTCAAATCAGCCGAGGGGAAGGATGTGTTACACGTATAGTGGTTGGGTACATCTGACATGAGATTTATCAGCCCATCATATGGTTGATCATCAGACGGTTGAGGGACCACCAAGGAAGAGGAAGAGAGTGGATAAGGGTGGTATGCAGGCTATTGTACATGGTAGAGGAGAAGGAAGAGTAGTACGAGGTGTGAGGAGGTTCAACATACTACCACCACTACCCTTAGGTGGTCCACAACCAACTCAGGGAGCTGGTGGACAAGGATGACACTAGCTTCAAGTGATGGAGGATTATGACCCTAGTGACCAAGGAATGATTAGAGGTACAATCTATATATTTTTTACCTTAGATATAGTTTTTATATGCACATATTCTAGTCATTATTTTCTTTCCATGAACATTGTTTGAGACTCAGAGATTCCAGTTAAAATGTTGAATTGACCCTTACACTTACAGACTCATATGGAAGATGATTCGATGATCGCAAACTGGTACCAAAAATGTGAACTTAATCTTGGAGGTGAGAGTTTTGGTTGTGATATCCTAGTAGTGGCATTGAGGCCATACGAAATCATTCTTAGTATGGACTGGTTATCCATAATGCATAATCAAATTTACTATTTTAGGTGTAGAGTTTGTTGTGTCCATCATGATGGGACCAGCTTTTCCTTTTTCCTCAAAATAGAAACCCAAGTAGTGATATATGGACTTAAAGATATGAATGTGTTTCCTATAACTCATAGGTTGGATAGCCTGACCCCTAGAGCAGTGGTGATAGGAGTAATCAGTTTCCTGTAGTGGTGGAGGAGAACAAGGACATATTTCCTGAGGATGTTATAGGATTACCAACCCATAGGGAGGTATACTTATTCATTGGTCTATACCTTAAGAATAAACTTATATATACACCTACATATTGGATGGATCCTACAGAGCTTTGTGATTTTAGGGTACAATTGGAGGACTTATAGAAGAAGGGATTCATGAGACATAGTGTTTCATCCTGGGCAGCCCAATTTTTTTGAAGAAAGAAAAATTGAGCTTAAGATTATGTGTGGGATTTTAGTGCCTGAACCCGTTGACTATGAAGAATACGTATCCACTAATAAGGATCTATGAACTCTTTGATCAGTTAAAAGGGGCACAACAATTCCCGAAGATTGACCTTAGATCTAGCTATCACCTGCTTCAAGTACAGGATGAGGATATATCGATGACAACCTACAAATGTCATTAATTCCACTATGAGTACTTAGTGATGTCATATTTCATGACTAATTCCCCATAAGTGTTCATGGGACTCATGAATAGAATCTTAAATCCTTACCTAGACTGGTTCGTGGTGGTCTTCATTGATGACATCCTAGTATACTTGGTGTTTGAGGAGGATTGTTCGAGATAATTAAGGATTTTACAGGATGCACTCTAAGAGAACCAGTTTATTGGGAAGCTCTC
The DNA here is from genome assembly GCA_963277665.1 of Viscum album. NCBI lineage: Eukaryota > Viridiplantae > Streptophyta > Magnoliopsida > Santalales > Viscaceae > Viscum > Viscum album. The sequence continues at coordinate 1,752,450,619 of OY728141.1, forward strand.
AAAGTGTAATTTTTGGATTCTAGTGTTCCATTTTCTAGGGAGTTTCATTTTAGAGGATGGAGTTGTAGTGGATCCAAAGAAGATTGAGGCGATGATTTCTTAGGATCCACCCAATAGTGTTAGAGAGGTGCGGGGTTTCCTTGGTTTGGATGGGTACTACCGAAATTTTGTACCCAGGTTTTCCATATTAGCAGTATCCTTGAAATATTTGACATGAAAAGGGTATCCTTTTTTGTGGATAGAGAAGTGTCAGGAGAGCTTTCTGTAGTTGAGATAGAGATTGATGAGCGCTCCAATATTGAGATTTCTAGAGGAGGGTGCTAAGTGCATAGTATTCTATGATGCATCAGGAACTGGGATTGGTTGTGTCCTGATGAAGGGAAATCAATGATTTCCTATGGTTCATGATAGTTGAGACCAAACGAGTAGAACTATGTGACCTGTGATCTTGAGTTAGTAGCAGTAGTCTTCGCATTAAAGATGTGGTGACACAACCTGATGGTCGAGTAGTTTATCATCTACTATGACCACAAGAGTCTCAAGTATATCTTCTATAAGAAGGATCTGAACTTGAGACATATTATGTTGATATATTTCCTCCATGATTATGACTTAGATATTGTGTATACTCCTAAGAAGGGTAACGTGGTTGAAGATTCTATCGGCAAGATATCCGGTTCACAATTATTGAATGAGGCATCAGAGTAGTTGGCCTCATTGTAGTTATCCTTTGCAGATAAAAATGGATCATATTAACTCCAGTCTATGGTTGTCACCCCTTGAATATTACAGAGATTCAGGGAGTCATAGATTGGGGATACCGACTGCGAGACTCTATGTGGTCAAATATATACAGGGCATGACTATCATGGATATTCAAAAGGTGGTGAGCACATCATTATTTTCAGAGGATGTATAGTAGTACCGATGGAATTACGAGAGGAGGTCTTTAGGGAGTTTTATACATCCCCTTTGGAGGTGGATCCACGTGTGGAGATGATGTACCAGGAACTCCAATGTTAGTTTTAGTGGCCGAGAATGAGGAAGGTAGTTACAAAATTTGTTTCTTGATGCCTCACTTGACAGAAAGTGAAAGATGAGCACCAGGTTCCAAAGGGTTTGACTAAACCCCAATAGGTTCCAAAAATGGAAGTGGCATGGGATATCGATGGACTTCGTGATGGGTTTATCCCGTACGTACAGGGGAGACGATACTATCTAGGTGATCATTGACTGAATCACCAAGATGGCCCACTTCCTAGGTATTCAAGAGTAGAGTTAAACAGAGAGGATGGTATGCCTCTATGTGAAAGAGATAGTTCGACTCCATGGAGTTCCATTGATGATTGTCTTATATCTTGCTGATTTATATACATACTGGTTGTGTGAGGGATTGTAGGAGGTGTTTGAGACTCAGTTACACTAGAGCAGAGCGTTTCACCCCCAGATGAACAACCAAATTGAGAAGACCATTCAGGTTATGCAGGACATGTTGTGGGTGTGCATGTTTTAATTTGGAATTATTTGGGAGGATCACCTACCACTGGTGTAGTTTTCATACAAAAGATACTACAATTTCACCATCGGTATGGCACCATTCGAGGCCTTGTACGAGAGACCCTTTAGGTCACCACATTTCTAGACGAACTCTGGTGAGTCAACACTCATGGGCCCATAGTGGGTATAGGAAACTATAGAGAAGGTGTAGAGAATCCATGAGTGGATGAATACTACACCGAGTTGTCATAATTCTTATGCTAATAGACAAAGAATGCATTTTTAGTTTGAGGAAGGAGACCATGTGTTCCATCAAATCTCACCCCAATAAAAATTATGGAGATTTCTCTAGGGAAGAAATCTATCTTCGAGGTTCATCGGTCCTTTCATGATTCTACATAGAGTTAGTGAGGTGGCGTACCACTTGGCTCAACCTTCGAAGTTAGAGAAAGTGTAAGATGTCTTCCACGTGTCACAACTGAGGAGGTACATGCATGATCCATCACATGTCATTGACTAAGGTGAGCTAGACATTGATGATGGGGTGAATTTTGCTGAGTACTTGGTGGACATCAAGGATAAAGAGAGGAAAAAACTTCATGAGTGGTTTATTTCTCTAGTGTATGTTTTGTGGCATCACATGAATTTCCAGGAGAGAACTTGGAAGCAGGAGGCTTAGATTCATGCTTAGTACCCTCATTTGTTTGAGTTTCCATTTTTTTTGGATTTTAGGGATGTAAATACCTATGGTAAGGAAAATGTAATGACTCATATTTTATGAATTTTATTTTTAGAAATTATTTGGGAAAATTTTGACACCAGGAGCTAAGATAACATGCGATTCTGAGGCCCGTTGTTCCCAGAACAATTCATTCAAAAATGTTATGTTTTTAATAGAATGTGTGCATTAATTTCCTTTAAAGTTGGAATATATTTTAAACTGGTTCTTGAATTAGAAATCTGAGGACAAATTTGAGATCAGAATGGTTGCCTTACCCTAGGCATGAACAATCTTTAGTTGGTGTGGGTCATCTAAAGAAAAATTAACCAAGGACATAACCATAAATAAAATTATTTTATTTTGAAATACTAATAACTCATGCATGGTGAGTCGGATTAGAAATATAATACCACCATTGAGTTAGTCATGTTTTGTTTTCCTTATGCAAGTCCAAACATCGACTGGAACAAATCATCTATGAAAAGTAATTTTTAACCATTTTAAAGAATAAAATAAATTAAGATCTATTTTATTTAAAATTTTGTTCCTACGTTTCGATAAATTATTTTTTATTAAAAAATGTTAGAGAATTTACGGTTATCAGCATAACCATGTAATTCCTATGAATCATGGGGAAAGAATCCTCTCAAACAAATGATGACAGATCAAAGATCAGATCATAGATCTTTGGGCCAATAGAGTTGGAGGATCTCATAAATAAAGACTAAGAAACCTCTCCTCATCAATGACTGGTCCAACTAAAGGTATGATATTTTATTTTCCTTCATGGTTTCCTCATTCATGAATTCTAAGATTAACGCAGACAAACCCCTTAACAGGTTAATCTGTAGTTCGATTGTTCTTATGAGATGGGCATGATTTCGGGGTTTTAATGGAAGATAAATCTGCATGATTATTTCTTCTTCATTCTTCTTCTAATTAGAATTAATTGAGTCAAACATAAACAAAGGCCGAGTTTTGTTACTCTGGGAATTATTTGGATTCCTCTATCCCTCGTTCATGTCGCTCTTCACCATTGGACCCTCGTGGTCATGGATCGGATTTCCATGAGGCCCCAAGTGAAAACATACCCTCAGATTGGTGGAAAGAAGACATATAGGCTGAATCCATGTAGCTCATGAGATGAATATCATATAACTATTATCATTTCAAAAATTGGATGACCATATGAGGTGTGGCGGCCTGCAGGTTCACCGATGTATCAGCACTGGGGACTAGCATCGATGGAAGGCTGCATATGGGATGTGTGTGTGGCGATAGAGACACATGGAAATAGGGGTCACTGTAGAGTGGAGCGCGTCTGTGGGGTGCAGACACAGTGTGTGGTCTATCCCAACCAGGTGGTCTGGGCCTCATTGAGATGGGTCGGGCCCAGCCAAATCGGGTAAGGCCAAGTTGGGGCAGGTCAACCCGACGAACTGGGTCAGACTTGGCAGGTTGAGTCAAACTCGGGTTGCTAGAACGGGCCATGGTCCACCATGGGAGACTATCGACCAAGATTCCATGCGGCTATGGAACGTGGTTCATGGTAAAACCGAGTGGTCAACAGCCATGGTCGGTGGACCGACCACCCAGACCGTCGACGAGCCAGTGGACCCCTACTGAATTTTCAAATGCCTGTAACTTTCAAATAATGTGTCTCTTTAATGAACCACCTATGACATTGGGACCCTTGATATAAGGTGATCCTTTTGAGATATCTTATGTGTGTTTTGTGGAAGTTTTCTTTTTACCTAATGGATTGGGGAGTAGGTTCTCCCAGAACAGGCATGATTTGAGAAGAATCCTATGGATAGCTATGATGTGAATACTGGGTGCCTCCTTGAGACTATGTGACTCCCCAAGACAGAGTGTCTTATAGATAATGTGTGTATCATGGATACTATGTGACTATCAAAGACTATGTGTCTTATAGATACTATGTGTCTCATGGAGACTATGTGACTTCCAAATACTATGTGTCTTACCAATACTATGTGTCTCATGGAGACTATGTGTCTCATTAGAGAGAGTATATCTAGATATTCTTGATATATGGGCCATGGGAAAATATCTTTTAGGATCCGACTGTAATATTTTTTTCATGGTATTTCCTATGTGGTATTTCCTATAAGGTATTTCCTTTTTGGTGTTTCATTTTTGGTTTTGGGGTGGCTTACCGAGTACTGTTTTACTCACACCTACACGGGATTTTCCCACACATGTTGGGTCTTATGTAGACAAGTATCCTTTTGACTGAGTCTAGGGTGGACCAGGACTGGATATAGATTTGTGATTTTAGGAAGGCTATGGTGTTCCTACGTCATTGAACAGTAGTCCCAATACCTTTTTCTACAAGTTTGACTTTGTGGTTTATAGACTTTTCTTTTGGTGGGATTGTATTCTAGCCCAGTTTAAATTACTACAGTTTACTTTCCTGTTGTACTCTATGGGTTGGGATATAGTGTATTCCTAAATTTTTTTACTTAGTGTTTTTATATTTCAGCATTTTGTATTGGAGACATGTGCGAGTATACATGTACTTAGGAAAATGCCTCTCATTTGTGGGATATGCCTACTCGATGCTAATCACCAGCCACTGGCCTATTAGAGGTGGGCTTGGGGTAGTCATGGAATAATTCCCTCAGAGATGGTTTGTGATAGGTATTATCATCCTAGTATGAAACTTGAGAGTGAGATTACATTTACATGTCTATATGCAGTAGATAATACACCTATAGAGTCAAAATTTGGACCAATGTTTATTAGAGTTATTATTTTTAACTTCTTCTATAGTAATAGATCTATTAGATATTGATGCTTCCTTAAATTTATTATAAATTTTTTGATTAAGTGGGATTTCAATTTGATTTGATTCCTTATGTAATGGAACTTTATACACTTTTAAGAAATAAGAAGGGACTAGGTTTCAAATTCCCCTCATGCCATGTAATGGTCATAGATTTAGAGATTATCTAGGAATTTATTATCCTTGAACTAGATATCTTTGATATCATTCATGGAATGTACTGGATGGTAAGCTCTAAATTTCAGATCAATTGATATCATTAGAAATTATTATTTCTTTCTCTTAATGGGAAAACTCATTTTTTCAAAGGTTACTAGAATTTAAAATTGAGTAGAGCAGTACCTAAATTTCTATATATTTGGTTTCTCAAACTCTTATTAAATGGAAAACTCACACACACTTGTGGTTTGATTACTTAATAGGACTTATAGATCAGTTACCATATTCTAGTTTTATTTCAGTTCAAATGAGTTGTCCAAATTCCATTTATGGAGGATCCCTGAGGTGTTAGTCATTCTCAGTGGACATATTACCTATGTTCAAGTTCAAAATTATAGTTTCTTCATATTATAATTGTTATTCCACTTAGTAATTATTATTCAATAACCCATATTTTATTCTAAAATAATAGTATCTATGGTTCCCACTGTAAATTGTTTATTCTTTAGTGAGGGGAAGTGAAATTTATAACTTGATTTTAAATTTTATTTAAATATATACAAAATAAAAAAAAATAAGATAATAAAAACTATTTACTTACTAAGAAAAATTATCCCCTAACCCATGAATATCTTAGAAACATCATTAAATGAATTTTATAATGAAATTATCAATAAATAATTGATATAATATGTTGGTGTATAGAAAAATTTAAAATAAATATCCAAAATGGTGTATTTACTCATATTTAACTGGGAGGATAGTGGAATCCTCTATGGGTTCCTTCCAAAAATCTTCATTATACTTCTTCATTTACTACCCATTCTCCTTAAAAGGCATTTCTGATTCATCTCCCTTGATATAAAATGTAAAAAATTTAAATGCATTAGTCATTATGAATGGACCAATACAATTGGAACAAATTGTACCTAAAATGAGTTTCACTCGAGAGGATAATAATAACTATTTATCAAAAACTTGGAAGTATTTTATCTAAATGAGTATGTCATTGATATATTTTGTATCTTCCTTATAAAATAAGCTATTTTCATATGATTATCTCCTCATATCCTCAAGATTCACCATTTGGAACTTTATTGACTCAATTTCTAGTTCACTTTCTTAAGATTCTAGTAGGCATTGTGATGGAACTCATCAGGAAGGTGAAAACACTTATTATAAAATATTCTATATGGAGTAATACCAAGGGGGTATTGAAGGCAGTATAGTATGCCCAAAATGTAACCTTTACTTTCTTTCTACAATACTTCTGGTTGGGATATAGTTTCTTATCAAGGATTCTATTTACTTATCTTTTGGATACCTTGTCCCACACATATTTTTATGGTTATTAGGCCGTAGAGTTTTTTTATTGTAATCCATACTTTTTGATGAGTGTTTCTATACTTTGGTTTCAAAAATGGGTTCCCTATTCACTGATTATTTCTTGAGGTATTCTAAACCTCAAAAAAATATATGATCTTAGAAACTCTATAAGAACTCTATAATCATAAGGTCTATAATATTGGCCCTTAATCTATTTAGAAACATAATCTACTACTAAAGAGGTTATAGGTAATTCCAAAGGAAACAATAATGTCCCCATGAAGTCTATTCTGTATGCGTTAACTATTTTTGAAGAAATAAATGGTTATTGAGGAATTTCTTGTCTTTTGTAAATCCCTCAAATGATTAGAATATTTTCTATGATATACAAATATCGTGTGAATCTTTGAATTTTTTTATCCAAAATAGTACAACCTCTAATACTTTCTTAGTTGTGCACTTTGGTTTTCCTTCGCATGAAAATCTGTGAAAAAATTAAAGAACAGAAGTTACCTCTTAATAATGTATACTCCTCATAATCACTTGATCACTGTATGTTTTCCACATATATGGATCCTACCAGGCATAGTAATTTTAATCAGACTTTAACTTAAATAAATATTATTACAAATATAATGGCATACCTTTGATGTGTCCAAGTAATTTACCATTTCCAAAAACCATGGAACTTTACCAGTGATTTCATTGAGATTATCACTAGGGAGTGAATCATTTAGGGATAAATATATAGTTACTTTAACCTCATTTATGGGTGTAAGTAATCTCATGTGTTATGAAAAAAAATTATAGTCTTTATTGTCTTGGATTTATATGTTTAATTTTTATAGGAGAATAATCCACCACACTAGCCTATGTTTTCAATCATCTTTCTTTTTTATTTATCTGAGTGATTCATGTTTAGAATAAATAGTTACTTTAGTTCCCAATAGATATGGTTTTTTTTCAGTTAAAAAAATATAGGGTAAAAACTATTTTTTAGTGGTAGTATATTTAATTTGTAATGAATCTAGAGTTTGGGAAGGATATGCTATCACACGTGGATAACCATTAACTTACTAGGATGTCACTATACCTACTTGTTTAGAAGTAGACACCAATAATCTAAAGGATAAATCTTAGGTCAGTGGGATGATGATAGGGTCTTTGGTCAGGTTCTATTTGATCTAATTAAAATATTTCATGTATGATTCATCCAAAAAAAATTATTTTTAATTAGGTTAGTTAGAGTTAATTTAGTGTTTCTAAAATCTCTAATTAACCTTCTATAAAACATACCATGTCCTAGAAATGACCTAAAATGTTTTATAGTAGTGGGTTATAGTAGTGTAGGTGTCACGACCCGTCCTCGGGGCCCGTGCCATGACTACGCCAAGCCCGACTTCCATAGGCCAGGGGCTGGCGACTAGCACCAAGGCGTAAATCCTGGTAAAAAGGGAAGGCATTGCCTTTGTAAAGTAAACAAGCACCATAGAGTAAGCAAGCAGAAGAAGTAAACACTGAGTAAAAGTTGGTAAAATAGTAAGTGAATAAAAGTAAAGGGGGCCGGAAATACAAGCCCAACTGTAAAGTACAGCTGAAAGGGGAAAAACAACAACTGAAAGTTAAGCCGCAACGTCGAGCCGTCCACTAGAAGTCCCACCTGGAGGGTGGCTACAAATAGACTCCACTGCTCCTCGGGTCCACCTGACCGCTCTGAGTACGTCCCGCCCAGCGGTCCACCTCCAAGTACCATCCTGCTCCGCAAGCCTCCACCACGATCAGCGATGTCCGTCGTCTGCAACCAACACAATGTAGTGCGGGCATAGCCCGTGCAGGGGTGAGTATAAGCTACTCAGTAGGGACCCCGATACCCCCGAAGGTCTCCCATAATATAGAAAGGATAATCCAAAAAGGAAAGATACAATCACGAAGTAACATCCGACATGGCTTAGGTATATGCCCATACATATACCTAAGTCATCAATTCTCGCTCGGCTCCAACATCCGAGCTCAAGTACAACCCAGTCCACACAGGAAAGAAAAACGTAAAATCTACACAGGATAGCTCAACACAATCCACAAAGGAAAGTAAAACGTAAATCCACACAGGATAGCACAACAAAATCCACAAAGGAAAGTAAAACAGAGTTTCAGCTCACTCGGGTATACTTCTTCAAATGACGATAGAGATGATCACTGATCCATCTAAGTCATCGAACCCACAAAGGATCGATAGGTACTAACCCCCACAAAGACCCACACAGGATTGGCCCCACACATGACCTGTAGGCACTGGCTCACACAGAACCACTGAGCGCTGACCCACATAGGATCGGACCCACACAGGATTGGTAGCACTGATCCACACAGGATCACTGAGTGCTGTAGTCGTCATCGTCGAATCCACTGAGGATCTCTGCACAGTCATTGTCGCAGTCACAGTAGCAGTCGCAGCTAGCTCTAGGGTTCCCGTACACAGCAAGCTCGTTCAAGAGGGTCTGTTCCACGAGCCGAGAGGCTGATACATCAACTAAAACATATTCCAGAGTTGATGTATCCAAAAGTTCCGTATCGTCAACAGGAACTCAACGTCGCAGACGACACGTCAATCGGACGCCCGGTCTGAGAGTTATTGGCTTTTTCGTCCCAGGGGCCCGGTTGGTTTTTAAGGCAAAACCAACCCAACTGTACTCCACCTGCGTCCAAACCTAGTGTGGAGTATTCAAAAATATCCGTCTCACTTAGAGGAATTAAACGAAGTCGACGGCACGTCGATCGGATGTCCGAAGCTCAAGATATGAGTGTTTTTTCTCTGAGGGCCCGGTTGGTTTCGTGTACGAACCAACCCGGCTGAATGCAAAGTATTCCGAAACCTTGAGTGCGATATACCAAAATGACCGTCTCGATCCAAGGATCGTATTTCCACTGATGGCGCATTGTTTGGAGGCCCGTAGATCAAGATACGGGTAAAAGACCAAAAACGTCCGGAGACGGGGGGTCTGGACCCGGACCGACCCATCCCGGGTCCGAGTCCGACCCGGTTTGGTGCGGCCCGGCCTGGCCAGGGTGCGACCCGGCCGGCGGGTCGGCTCGGCCCGGCTCGGCTCGGCCGTGCGGCCGAGCGAGCGGAGTCCGTGGGCGGGGGCGCGCTGCCCCCGCGTGTGAACACCGCGGCCCCCCTCTGCGGGGGCCGCCATTGGTCAGCAGACGCTGCATTGCCGCGTCCCGTGTGCGCCGGACCCATGCGGTCGCCGGTCCGCTGGTGCTGCCGCCGCGGCTTCAGCCGCGTCGGCTTTGTCCGGCGGCGCGCCGGGGCGCCGTTTACCCGCGCCACTGGTGGGTTCCGCGGGCCACCGGATTTTCTCCGGTGGTTCGATTTTGTTTCTGTCTGCGCCATAGCTCCTCCCGGGTCTCGTACTTCACTGCGGAAACAACGAATCACCTCTGCGGCATGTTTTGTCATCGCCCGCCAATACGCACATCAATGAAGAATTGCGAAGGTTTGTCGGGCCATGTTTGTTTGGCCCGCATCCTCCGCGTTAGGTGATAACAATCGGGGAAAAAAATATTCAACACATGAATAACAAGCAAGGAAAAATTTTAATAGAATTAAAATTGAACTTGATCCGGGTTCTCTGTTTTTGGAGGAAGAATCCATGGAAATATAAATTATTTCACAAACAAACCCCTACCTTGTCAAGTCGTCGCACGCACGTTCTTTGCGGAATTGATCACCGCGGAAGGAGGCGATCGTCGCGTCGCGAAAGGGCGTCGCGTCGTCGCGGAAGGGAGTTGCGTCGTTGCGGAATACGGTGTCGCGTCGACAAACTCCGAGGTTCACGAACATGCAGATTTAATTATATTAATTAAATCCATGTTGTTGTTATAAACAACAAAGAAGATTTAAAAGGAGAAACCCGAAATCTTCTACCTCATGCAGTTGGTGATCGGAGATCGTTGCAGGGAAGAACGTCTCGGAAGAAGCGTCATCAATCTCTGAGGGTGATGCTGTTTTTCGAGTTCTTCGCGTTCTTCACGTTCTTCGCGAAGGAGGATGAAGGCACAAAATTTGTCAAAACCTCTCAACGAGCAATCCTCAAGAAGTCATGCGTTGGTCTTATTTTATTATTACGCCAACGGATTGTAAACAGGTTAAGAAACGATTTAATTAATTCATAGAATTAATTCAATGAATAAAACCGCCCAATTAATTGGTGCGTTAAGAAATTAAGAAAACGCTTCAGTTGACTTTCATAATGATGGGTTTTCGTGGGGGCGTTACTTAGCGGAAAAGAAATGGTGGGGCTCGTGCGGGCCCCACCTCACAAATATCCTACCAAGAGGGTAGGATATTTTTGGATAGCACCCTATCCGCATCAACTCACCTTAAGCAGCTTTAAGTAGATTTCAAGTGTCTTTAAGTGAAATAAAATAAAGTTTGTCGTACCAATTATTTTATTTCTTAACTTTAAGCCCAAAAATTAAAAACCACACCCGAGAAAACGCAACTCCGGAAGAGGCGTTTCTAAGAAAATACAGGCACTGTGATTCCATCAGTGACCTCAGAATTCGATTCGGAGCATCGGTTCAAAATTTAGAAAAACCCGCTCATCCGTTCATTGAACGTACCCAAGCCAAACTTTGGAAAATTATTTCGGGCACACCGGGCCTCGGAATCAGGTGCCGTCAGAAACTGCGTTCTTGTAAAAATCCAAAAAAAATTAAGAAAAAATTTCCTTGAATTTTTCGGGTCTTTACAGTAGGGATGATATAGACCTTGTTGTTTTCTACTTAAATCACTTATTTGGAAATAATGTGTCCCAATGTATTAACTTTATCCACCATGAAATTATATTTTTCAAATTTTAGAACCAAATTTTCCTGAATACATTTTTTAAATTTTTTCATATTTTCAAGGTAACTTTAAAAATTAGTTCCATAAACTTTAAAATCATTGAGAAATACCTCCATATAGTTTTCAAAAAGGTGTAAAGATATTGTTACCATGTTTTATTTGAATATACTCACATTATTTTTAAATCCAAAAGGCATCATTCAATATGAAAAAAATTCTATAGGGATAAGTGAATATGGTTTTTTATGACCTTATAATGTTATAAGAACCTAAAAATAGTAATAAAACCCATTAAGAAAATAATAACGACCCATTTCAACTAATATATATATATATATATCATACGATCTATAAATGGGAAGAGGAAGTGGTATTTTTTGTCACCTGGTTTAATTTTATATAATCAATGTAGACCTTCTACTTGTTTTGAATCCCAGTGAGAACTAATTCAATATATTCATTATTTATAATATAATTAGTAGTTTTTAGGTACAATATGAACAAGACTCACCATATGGGAGTCTAAAATTTGGTATATGATTACATATAATAAAATAATATCAAAATCATTTCTAACTACTTCCACTAATGTTAGTTTTAGACACCTTTTAGGCCACATTAAAGGTTTTTAATCATTCTATTAGACTCCTAATGTTTTAATCATGTTTTAATGATCACAAATCCTATTAATCCAGTTAATCTATCTCATATCATGTGTAGAGATGGTTGGTTTCTTTATGCTTTATATAAACATTCACTAGATCATGATTTCAATAAATCATGTTTTATTATTGTAAACTATATTTAATTTTTTTATATAATGATTTCTTATATGAATGATTAGGTCTAATTAATTCTGTGAATATTGCTACTTAAGACTATTTGAAAATATTTGGCTAAGTCTGAGAAATAGTGAGTCTGCCAGTTGTTCTAGTTTTCTAGTAAAGTGACCCTAACACCGTGACCAAGACACCGTGACCCAGACACCATAACCCATTTCTGATCTCATGAAGTCTGTGACACTGGTTCCTTGCTACCATCACCATGAAACCATTCAATGTTTGGAAAAGGTCCGGACACCATGATTCAAACACCACATATGTGCTACATGTTCCTCATCTCAATACAACTATAACATCATGACTATCTCCCTAATCAAAGGCAAATAAGAAGGCACCATTTCTTCGTGACACTGTTTCCATGCGATAATGTTTGAGGGAAAACTGTGACACTGTTCTTTAATATATTTTTTCATTTTCAATTTAATTTATAATGTTCATATTTGAGTCATATAAAGGCACTGATATAATTAATGTTTCTTTGTAGGCATGTCACCTAACAGTACAAGGTACGAGGTTCAGAATACATGCATTCTATTGGTTACAATGTGTAAACCCACAATTAAAAAGGAAGATAAGCTGGGCTGAAAAAATATACATACATAGAACCAAAAGAGTATGTTTTTGAAAAAGGGAGCTAAATATATGAAATGAGATAAAACTAAAGAACTCCCAAAGCACTCTCAATTACAAAAATTATAGACTTCTGTAGATCAGATCCACAAACATCTCCGCAGTACCAACACTATGAAGAACATGAGACAAAAAACTTATACCATCGAGCTGGAAACTAGAGCACCAGATACATGATACTCAATTTTTCACAACAGGACATGATACTTGCATATAATTCATTCTATAAGTCCAGAGCTACATAGAATAACACTTAGATCACTTCTAACCCTTACTCGTCATCTTTTCTCTATTGTGTATTGTTTATAGATTTTGATCAGTGTGTGTCTGTCTGTATTAAAAACACACACTGGATCCTATATTAAAGTGAAGGTTACTAAATATCCTTCCTCTCATCACTTCTTGTATCTACTTACTCACACATATATGTGTGGATGAGGTCCTTGTGTGACCTGGTAGTTTTTACCCCCGAATAACTATGGAAGACGCCGGGTGACTTAGATAGTCTTGAACACTGTTTACCCCGATTCAGGGTGTGGATGAAGTTTATTTACATAAAATACTTGGTGGAAGGTGATAACCAAGTGGAGTGGATTTGGTCTCATCTTGAGAATTAACCACTTGTTTTATCTACTGTGTATTTTAATTTATTTTTACTCTAATTTACCGTGTATTTCATGAAACACTAGATTTTACATTGATAGTTATTCTTGGATAGATGTTATAACTAATTTTCCTCATTAGAATAGATTCAAAATTTGTATCAATAACTGACATTGATATTACTGAGAATTAATCAATCTTATGAGAATTTATTTTAATAGTCAAACTATTATAATTGTATTACCCTGATTAACTGGGTTGTATTCATTTTTATTGGGGAATATTTTTAAGTGAACTTTTTAACAGAAATTTTTATAGATACTCAATTCACCCCCTCTTGAATAATCTAATTTGACCAAAATTTGGTATCAAAGGATTTTATTCTTATTAAGACTCTGTTTTTAAATATGTTTAACTTTGATTTTAGTTATCCTTTAAATATCTGTAAGTTTATATTAATTATAAATTTCTATCTCTTTAAAAGTATTTCTTTATTATGGATAATAGACTCGAAGGTGTTTCAATAAATAGACCACCATTCTTTAATGGAACTAATTATTCCCAATGTAAAATTAAAATGAAAATTAATTTAAAATGTATAAGTTTTGAAATTTGGTCTTCAATTTTATATGAGTATAAGATTCCTTCTACTGATAGAATTAATTGGGATAACCCAAACAAGAATGCTTATAACAATAATTGAAAATACATGAATTCCTTATATTTCTCTTTAGGAGATGAGGAATTTAATATAATTTATTCTTGTAAATCTGCCTATAAAATTGGGATACTTTTTCTATTTCACATGATGAAACTTCTAGTGTGAAATAAACCTGACTTAATACTTATACTATTAAATATGATAACTTTAAAATGAATCCTGATGATACTATTTTAGACAGGTATCTCTGGTTCAATGAAATTTTCAACATAATGATTTTTCTAGGAAGATAAGTTACTTCTAGAGAACAAATCATGAGGATTCTAAGATGCCTACTTGATAGATGGAGTGGAACCTCTATCTCTATTAGAGAGTCATTCGATATTTGAAAATTAACTTTAAAAGAAATCATTGGGAAACTAATGATATATGAATAGGAGATGAAAGTCAACAAGGAAAAGTAGGATGAACCCAAAAGAAAATCTTTGTCATTCAAGACCACCACATCCAAACACAAAGAAAAGGAGAAATTGCAATTATCTGTAGAATGTTCCAGTAGTGAACAATATTCAGCTGACAATGATGAGGAGATGGCCCAATTATCTAATAGGTTTAAAAAATTTTATGTAAGGAAGAAATTTTCTAGAAATACTAACTTCAAATGAAGATATGATAAAAGGGAAGCAGGAAGAAAGACTAGAAAATAAATATGATGTCTAATGAGATAGTATGATATGAAATTAAGAGAAAGGGGCATGTAAATGATGACTATACCAATATCAAATATAAAAAGAAATATGAGGAAAAAGATAGAATGATTAAAAATTCAAAGAAAAAAACTGGGAGTGATTATGAGGACAATTTAAGTGACTCAGAGTCTTTACATGATGAATGGGCTAAAAAATCCAATATGTGTTTCATGACAGACACATCTGAGGTATCCCTTGAATCTCCTATACAAAATTCCTATTATTCTGAAGATGAAAGTGATTTTGAAAATATGTATAAAGAAGAAATGTTTGAGTATTGAAATATACTTGAAGAGACATATAATGAACTAAAAGATAAATATATGTCTTTAAAGATATATTATGATCTTACCTTAACTATTAAATATGAACTTGATGTATTAAGAGAGAAAAATGTTCAATTAATCAATGAAAACAATGAATTAAAGCTATCTAATGAAAAATTGAAAAAGGATCTTGAAAGGTTTACTAATGGTAAAGATACATTGGTGCAAAATCTAGGTAAACATATTTCCCCTAAATACACTACTAGAATTGGCTATCAACCTGGTAAAAGACATTTTGGAAAAATACATTTTGTTTCTAAATCTAGAACATACAATTTTACTCTTAGTTCAGGAAAACATTCTGCTAGTTCAAATTATGATACACTCTCTACTATTTCAAGTTTTTCTAGACCGAATAGAGTTTATTTGTAAAATACCTTACATAATGATAATTAGAAACCTATGAGGCAGATGTGGCTTCCTAAATCACCAGTTACTAATATTAATGGACCCAAACAAATATGGGTATAAAATTATGTTTTTATTTGACTACATTGTAGGAAATGTTTTTAAAGAGCCCCTATAAAAGGTTATGTTACTTTTATAGTGGGTGTTCGAAATGCTTGACAGGAGACTACTCATGCTTCATGAACTTAATAAAAAATGATGGTGGGCATGTCACCTTTAGTGACAAAGCCAAAGGAAAAAATATTGGCCTTGGCCAAATCGGTAACTCTATCTCAATTTTAATTTCTAGAGTACTTTTTATTGATGGTATGGAATATAATATTCTTAGTATTTCACAACTATGTGATGATGGATTTCATGTTAAATTTGGAAAGGATTCTTGTAATGTTTTTAATTAAAAAAATTAATTAGTATTTTTTACACTAAGAAATTAAAATTAATATTCTGTTAACATAGATTCTTTAGTTCCTCAAAATGCTTCATGTTTAAGTGTATTTCACAAATAATATTTTCTTTGGCATAGAAGACTAGGATAGTGTAATATTGACTCCCTTAGTAATATAACTAGAAAACTTTGAGTCAAATATCTACCCAAACTAGAGTTTCCAAATGATAAAGTGCGTAATACTTGTTAAAATGGAAAACAACACAAAATTTCTTTCAAACCAAATAAAGAAGTTTAAAATTCGAAACCTCTCAAGTTGGTTCACATGGATTTGTTTGGATCATCTAGAGTTTCTAGTTTAAATCGGAAGCACTACGTTTATGTTCTTGTATATGAATTTTCTAGATATACTTGGACCTTCTTTTTTGCTCAAAAAAGTGAAGCCTTCTCTCATTTCACAAAATATGCTAAAACTGTAGAAAACCTTAGTGGACTTAGAATTAAATCTGTAAGAAATGTTCATGGTTGTGAGTTTGAAAATCAAGAGTTAGAATCCTTTTTATCACAAAATGGCTATAATAATAATTTCTCTGCCCCTAGAACACCTCAAAAAAATGGAGTTATAGAAAGAAGAAATAGGACCTTGCATGAAATTTCTAGAACCATGCATTAGTGAATATGACTTATCTATTTACGTTTGGGATGAAGCAGTTAATACAACATGCTATATTATTAATAGACTGTTGATTAGACATATTCCTAAAATAACTCCATATGAGTTATTGAATAATATAAAATCCAAAGTAAACTACTTCAAAATCTTTGGTTACAAAGTCTATATCCTTAATACTAATGACAATCTTGACAAGTTTGCATCCAAGAGTGATAAATGATTTTTTTCTAGGATACTCAATCTCTAGTAAATCCTATAGAGTGTTTAACAAAATAACTAAATGTGTGGAGAATCTGTCCATGTCATGTTTGATGAGACATATCCACATAAGCTTAAGACCTCTATAAAGAATATTGAGGATAATATGTCAAATATGGACATCGATTCCAAATACTATAACTCTCTTGTATAGTAATATGTGAAAAATTATAGTTCTAGAAATTCTATATATTCAAGTCATAATGTAACCAAACCCATAAAAAAAACCTGAAATAACTAGCCCCTATTTTTTTAGAGTTGTTAGAACTATTAAGAACCATTCTTTAGATACTATTGTTAGAGTTTTAGATAAAGGAACTCAAACTAGACCTTATCCTATAAATCAGGATGAACATCAAGTTTTATTTTCACCAATTGAATATAAAAACATTAATGATTAAATCAATGATGAATTTTGGGTGATGGATATTCAATAATAACTTATTAAGTTTGAAAGGAAAATAGTTTGGACACTTGTTGATAGAACCAAAGACATATGTACCCTAGGCACTAAGTGGGTGTATAGAAATAAGGTGGATGAAGTTGGTAAGATAGTTAGAAACAAGGCTAGATTGGTTTCACAAGGCTCTAGTCAGGAAGAGGGGATTGACTATGAGGATACCTTTGCACCTATTGCTAGACTAGAATTCATAATAATCCTGCTTGCTTATACTGCATATCTAAATTTCAAACTATATCAAATGGATGTCAAAAGTGAATTCCTAAATGGGTATATAGATGAGGACATTTTTTTGAACAACCCCCTGGTTTCACAAATCCTAACATTTCAAATCATATTTTTAAATTGTCTAATGCTTTGTATGGTTTGAAGAATGCTCCAAGAGATTGGTATGATAGATTAAGTACTTTTCTTATTTCCAAAGGTTTTACAAAAGGTATAGCTGATCCTACTCTTTTTATAAAAAGAATTTACAATGATGTTTTAGTAGTTGAAATTTATGTAGATGATATTATTTTTGGATCTTCAAAAAATTATTTATGTATTTCATTTTCTAAAATGATGGAAAATTAATTTGAAATGAGTTTAATAGGTCAACTACAATTCATTGTTGGATTTCAAATCTTTCGAAATAAAGATGGTATTATTTTTAATCAAATCAAATATAATGAATATCTTTTAAAACGTTTTGGATTGGATAGAACTAAAATAAGTGATACTCTAATGAGTACTACTTGTAACTTGGATCTTGATAAAGATTGAAAATCTATTGAACAAACCACTTATAGAGTAATGATTAGAAGCTTACTCTACTTAACTTTTAGCCAACATGACATTATGTTTAGTGTATGTATGTGTGCTCTTTTTCAAGAAAAACATAAATATTGTCATTTAAATTCTATTAAAATGATTTTAAAATACCTCAAACATATGTAAAATCTAGGACTGTTCTATCCTAGGGGACAATAATTTGAGTTAGTTAGCTATTCTGATGCGGAATTTGGTTGTTTTAATTTAGATAGAAAAAGAACCCCTAGAACATGCCACATTTTAGTCAAGTCTATAGTATCAGGGTGTAGTAAGAAACAAAACATTTTTGCATTATCAACTGCCAAAACTGAATATATAGCTACTGGTAGTTGTTGTGAACAAATTTTGTGGATGAAACATAGATTACTAGATTATGGATATCAATTCAAGCATGTACGCATAAATTATGACAATACAAGTGCTATTAACATTTCAAATAATCATGTTTCACATTACAGGACAAAACCTATTGATACAAGACATCAATATTTGAGAGACCATTATCAAAAATGTGATATCACTTTGAAATTCATTGGAAATGAATATCATCTTGATGACATATTCACTAAACCATCAAATTCAGAATGAATAGATTACATCATACATGAATTAGGAATGAAAAATCTCATGTAGAAAATATACTGTTTCAAAAACTTAATGTTTCAATGTTTATGGTATTATGATTTATGGTTTCAAAATTCACTATCATAACATTACTGTCTCACTAGCATAGCTTTATAGTTTACTTTTGTGAAGTTACTATTTCAGGTATACAGTCCCATATTTACTGTCTCTCATTTATTGTCTTGCACTTACTGTTTTAAATAATATAGTCGTACCATTTTCAGTCACACTGTAAAGGTGACACTATGAAAATCTATTCCGATCTCATTGTGACAATATATTCTAGTCTCACTATGACAACCTGTTCCAGTCTCACTGTGACAACATGTTCTAGTCTCATAGTGACAACCTATTCCTATCTCATAGTTACAATCTATTTCAGTCTCACCATGACAATCTGTTCATATCTCACCATAATAACACTTTTACATTTTATTTGTATTTTATTACCCATATCATTGTGTTGATTATTTTATTATTTTTATCCTGCACTTTTTAATTTGTGACGCATTGAAATCCATGAATGATAAAAACCAAATGTATTTCACTATTTTATTCACTCGATCTCTCTCCTATCGAAACTGAAACTCCTCCCTTTCAAACTGTAAGACCATCTTCTACCTTTTATCTCTCTCTCTCTCTCTCTCTCGATCCCTCGTTGAATTCCTAGGATGAAGAAACCATCTTCATTAACTCTAGAGAAACGCATTTCTCAGATGAAAGTAAAAAAGCACATCGAAGGTAGTGCCTGAAGGACCACTAAATCGGAATCTTGTTGATGGAATAATAGTGCCAGAAAAGGAAATATGTCCTAAGTGGTTGCTGATAAGTAAGTCACTAGTTTTTAAAGTACTGGAAGAATAGGTATGGATGATATTGGTCACAAAATATGAAAGGCTGGTTTACCCAAAACATTCCACTCAGTTTTTTCAGTTTTTCTTTCAGTTTTCATTCAATACTAAAGATGGTTTTGTTGTAATAAGGTGGATTAATGGTCAAATATATAATTTTTCCTCAAGGTTGGGCATTCTTTCCTAGGGATACCTCATGAAGGAATTTTTGAGGAATACCAGAGAGGTCCTTCTCATACAAGTGATATTTTTGTGTTAGAAGAGGCCTTGGGAAGCTTGACTACAAGTAAAAAAAGAAGGTCAATTTCTGTAGAGTTTGATGGTAAATCGAGGTTACTATTTAAGTTCATTTGGAATCTGATTAGTTTGAGTAAAGGATATTTTTTACCCTCAAGTATCAAGATATATTCTTGATACATATTATGAAAAATGGACACAAGATCAATCTGTGTGTTTATGTTATACTTCACATGTGTGAATTGATTACGATAACTTCAAAGTATACCTCTTTGTTCTATTCAAGGTTGATCTCTTCTATGTTGTATTTTATAAGAACATTTGGACTGAATAATGAAGCCATTAAAGACAATGAATTATGTATCTCAAAGGTTACATTCAAAAATATGAAAATAAGTTGGAATCCATGGAAAATGTCTTGGGTTGAGGATAATGAAATGATTTATGAAAAGTTTAATCTGGTTGAGAATCCTTCAAGACCTAAGACCATATCTGATTCTAGTTTGGAACCAGATGAAATTGTTGACTATCCTATTGAAGAAGAAGAAGAGGAATATATTTCACATATGGAAGGAATAGACTTGGACAAAGAAGGTATTAGGCCACTTGTTCAACAAAATATAGTTGAGAGTAAAGTACCTATTATTGGAAAAAATTCTGATTTAGAATAAGAACCTGCTTCTAGAAAATAATTGGTTGTTAGTGTAAAAGAAAATGTTGTACCTGAGAAGCATCTATAAGAATAACTTATTATTGACGAAGAGGCTGTTGTTGAGGAACATTTAGAGGAATAGGATAATCTTGAACCTATCTTATCTGCTGAGGCAAGAATTGAAAAAGCCTTCTAGTTTTCTATAAAATAAATGGATGAGTATATTAGAGAGGAATTGTTAGAAACAGATCAAGGGACTGAATCTATTATTCATGTGAGAGATACACCTATTGAGGGGGACCAACACCCGAGTATAGAAATTATTGATGTTCCTAATCTTATTGATCAAAGAAATTTGGATACCTGGTATAATTTTCCAAACTACTTTGATGTGGATAATTCCCAGGAAGCTATGGTTAAAGGCATAGACCTGTTTACCATGTTTCAATTAAAACCAGTTTCACCTTTAGAAGTAATCTTTTCAAAGGAACCTGAACTTGTCTCAGTTCATGTTCCTAATCCTTCTCAATAACCATATGCTTCTATGAGTCATAGTGATTTGAATGCCTTTGGAGCTACTTTATTATCTATATTTGAAAATATCCTGAACACACGGCAAGATCCTGCTACAAATCATAGTGAAAGAGATGTTGAATTGCTGTTAGAGAAACAAATATGGTTGATTCAACAAAAAATAATTCATGAAATACAATAAATTCTAATTGAAAAAAAGAAATTGAGTAATGTGGTGAAGTCTCTTTATACTATAGTTGATGATATGAAAAAAGTGTTTTAATCAGGACAAGCTCATGTTACTCATTCTGTTGAGGATGTAAGTGGACAGATTCCACAGAATGTTGCCTCTATGATTCAACCAAAATTGACATCAATATTTGAAAAATTAGCTGATAGAAACATCTAGATAGTCCATGAGATGTGTGTCCTCATTGTTGGTCTCAACAAAATGATTGATGAGTACAAGGGTTGTCTACAAAAAGATTTCAATCACCCCAAGTTCCTCACTTCAGTAGTTACTGCCTCTACTACATCTGGACAGTCATCTCAACCCATTGACAGTGGTCTGATCAGAGCTATTGTTAAAGAGGAACTTCAATCAGTGTTATGTGTCTTTTATAGGGAATGTTTATCTATGGTTGTCAAGAATAGTGACAGAGTCCTTGATTTTGTGAGGATTCATTCAAAGATTACAACTGATTCTTAGGAAGAAATTACTGAGAAACTGGATTTCTACTTTAATAGGATCTTCTCTAAGCATGATATGACCAATAATTTTACATATCTTATAGAGAATTTGAAAATACCTCATATAACTCAAGCCTTAAAGACTCAAGTACAAAAGCTGAAGACTTCAGTCCTTAATTGGACAAGTTTTTGTAAAACAAAGATGATTTCAAGAAATAAATGGAGTATTGTAGTGAGATCATTACTGATTTCACTCAGTTTTTGAAGCATTATCTTCACGTGCAGAGCGCTGTTATTGTGGCTCTTACAGATGAACCCTTATGGCTTGGTTTAACTCCTTCCTCATCCAATGCTTTTTCCTCTGCCTCGATGTCCGTATATTAAGATCTGAGCTAGATCATACCTATTATACTTGACCAAAACTTGCCTCAGACTTCCACCAAACCCACTTTGGCATCCTCTATTTTTTAAGGGATCCATCTTCCTTCTCTGATAGTTGGCTCACTTCCTTCTTCAACCTCTACTTCTTCTCATATGGCTCCTTATGATGCTACTTCCAAGGGAAAAGAGTAGACAACTGGTGCTGAGGAATAGTGAGAATTGTATCTTGATAGTGATGTTTTGTGCTTTTTCCTCCTTATAATTACACATATCTTTCCATATAATGCAATGTGAACTGTTGTTGTCTATTATCTTATTTACTTTAATTTATTCTATTTATTTCTTATAATATTTTTTATAATCCCAAAAGGGGGATAACAACACACTAAGGAGGAGAAAAGAACACTAACAACATAAATTTAACTCATATGGTTTGTGATCATCAAAAAGGGAGATATTGTTGGACTCCTCATGTTTTAATCATGTTTTAATGATCACAAATCCTGTTAATCTTGTTAATCTATATCATATCATGTGTAGTGATGGTTGGTTTCTTAATGCTTTAAATAAATTTTCACTAGATCTTGATTCTTATAAATCATGTTTGATTATTGTAAAGTATATTTAATTTTGTTCTATAATGATTTTTATTATGAATGATTATGTCTAATTCATTCTATGAATTTTACTGCTTACGACTGTTTATAGATATTTGGCTATGTTTGAGAAATTGTTAGTTTTCCACCGGTTCTAGTTTTCTAGAAAAGTGACTAAGACATCGTGACGTAGACACCATGACCCAGACATCGTGATCCAGACACCATAACCCAAACACCGTGACCTAGACACCATAATGCGTTTCATATCTCATGAAGTCTGTGATATTGGTTCCTTGATACCATCACCAAGACACCGTTCAATGTTTGGAAAAGGACCAGACACCATGATTCTAACACTGCATCTATGATACGACATCCGAATCTAAATAGAATTGTAGCATCATGACTATATCACCGCTCAAAGGAAAAGAAGAATACAATGTTTCTTGGTGACACTGTTTCCAAGTGATACCGTCTCAAGAAAAACTGTGACACCATTCTTTAATCTATTTTTTCATTTTCAATTTAATTTCTAACGGTCATATTTGAGTCATTTCAAGGCACTAACATAATTAATGTTTCTTTGTATAAATTTCAACTGATAGTATGAGGTACGAGGTGCATAACACATGCATCATGTGGGTTCAATTGTGTGCACCAACAATTAAAAAGGAAGATATGCTAGGGTGAAAAAATATACAGACATATAAGTAAAAGAGTAGGTTTTTGAAAAAGGGAACTGATACATGAAACGAGATACAACTGAAGAACACATGAAGCACTCTCGATTCCAGAAAGGATGGACTACTGTAGATCAAAGCCAATTTTTTTAAGTACCAATACTAAGAATAACATAAGCTAGATAGCTTATACCATCAAGCTGGAAACCCGAGCACCAGATCTGCGATACTCTATTTTTCACAACATGACTCAATACTTGAATATGATTCATTCTACAAGTCCAGAGCTGTATAGAATAACACATAGAACACTTCTAACCCCTTATCATCATATTTTCTCTGTTGTGTACTGTTTTCAGCTTTTGAGAAGTGTGTGTGTCTATATTAAAAACGTACAACGGATCCTATAATAAACTGGAGGATACAAGATATCCTTCCTCTCATCAGTTCTTACATATTTCTACTCCCACAAATAAGTGTGGAAGAGGTCCTTGTGTGACCTGATAGAATTTACGCATAATGAACTATGGAAGAGCTTCTGTCACCGGGACAGTCATGTGCACTATTGTTTACCCCAATCCAGGGTGTGGGTCAGGTTTATTAATACAAACTGCTTTGTGGTAGGTGATCACCAAGTGGAGTAGATTAGATCTTGGCTTGGGACAGAACCACTTATTTTATCCTCTGTGTATTTTAATTTTGGTTTTCTCTACTTTATTGTGTATTTTAGAAAACACTAGATTTTACTTTTATAGTAAGTCTTGGATAGAAGTTATATCTACTTTTCCTTACTAGAATAGCTTCAAAATTTGTATCAAAAAATCACATTGATATTACTAAGAATTAATCAATCTTTTGGGAAGTTATTTGAACAGTCAAAACATTATAACCATATTACCTTGATTAACTGGGTAATATTCATTTTTATTGGGGAAGATTTTTAAGTGAACTTTTTAATAATTTTTTTTATAGATACTCAATTCACCCCCTCTTGAGTAATCTACTCCAAAAAACACATTCTATAGTATAATTTTGTCTATATAAATAGTGGAATAAATTTTAGGAATATCCTATAGTGTCTGACTTATAATATTAACTTTTTTTTTCAAAATGGTTAAAAACATTTGTTGTCAGTTAGGATCAAAGTTGCTAAAAATTGTCATAGGCATATTTTAAGCCACCCTAAGGTATGATTAATTTATATTTGGTGGAATTAGATTTAATTCGAAGATAGAATATAGTTATATTAATGGTGACAAATGATTCTCACCCATACTCATTACCTACATGTGAAAAAGAGAGAATCCAATGACATATTTAAGTTGATTTCCAAAAATGTCTTTATATAATTCTTCTTCTAACTGGTCATTATAATTTTTTTTAATACTCAAATAATTTTAAAAAATAAATTATCCAAAAGGTTTGGTGAATTTCACTTTTCTTTTATATTTATGATTTTATCAAGAATTTGAATGTCTTATTCTAAAAAGAAAGTTTTCTCATTGTGAGAAAGAGTAAAAAAATAATGTTCCTCATGAGATAATTCTATAGATTCTAGAATATTAAAATTTATGATATATTTACCAATTTCTACAGAAAGGGTTACTTCTTGAACATTTATAATAGTTTTTTGGTTTTCATAAATAGTATCCCTAATATTATAGGGGAAGGAGATGTTATCTCTATTTTTCCATTTCCAAAATGAAAAAATATATTAAAATTAAATACCATTTACCTTTACCAGTGCATCCTCTAGGACCCTCATAAGGTAATATGTAGTTTATTTGAAAATCTGAACTACAACTCTAATTGTCTTGATCTCTCCCACCTATTGTGAAGAATAAATTAAATATGGGATTCCATTTATTAATTCTCACAAATCACATAATTCATTAGTGAAAGTGAGATTTACTATAGTTAAGAGAATAGTAAAAGTACCTATATCCTACCATTTTATAGAAAATTATTGAGTGATTAAGGTAGAAACATTTATATCTAGATTTACCATTTCATCTCCGTGCAATATTCTATTAATTTTACACATTTCCTTGAGAATTTTTTCACACCATGGGATCTGATTGATTGAATCTAGTAGAGAGATTCAATTTACACATTCTTGAAGGTTCCTAGCACTTATTTCTATATATATATATATATATACTTCACTAGTTTTCTTCAGTAGATTAATTCTTGAAGGGAAGGGTGGTATTGGTTTTGGTAGATCCTTTATCTTGGAATTGGTTTTGTCCTTATTTACTATGGGTGTCTTAGAAAGTCTATCTACTTATAACTTTATTAATTTTATTTTAGACTCCTTAGGCTATTGATTTTTATATTCCTCTTCTACTAGCCTTTATTTCCTACCCTTTACTTCCATGTCACTTCTCAAGGAGATAGAACTCACATTACTCTTTGGGTTAGGAATTTATTGGGGTGAGAGTTTACCTGAACCAAGATTTTCCAATGTATGTAGAATGGTGAGATCTATCCATACCAACTTTTCAACTCATTATGATCAGACACAAGATTTTTTTGGATTTATAATTTATTATCATAATGCTTTAATAGTTCTCCGAAAAAACACTTCATAGAATTCTATTGAGTCTATATTTTTTTTTGGTAACTTATAGATGTATGAGAATTATTCCTTTGGAATGGTAGTGGATAATATGTTTGTTAAAAAATCTGATAGAATATAGGCCTATGAGGTTGAATTTTACAAATCCATGTTATATTATTGATAATTCTTTGAATCATTTGAAATTTTATGGTTGTTGGTTCCACCTTTGTTAAATATACTCATAGCTCTCTATTTTTTAAACTTGAGTATAGTAATCTATAATGTGATTCAAGGAATAGAACAACTAGAAGATTCCTAAGGGGTATAAGGTTCTTTATTTAGCTTGATTAGTGTTTACTATCTCATAATATAGGTTATATATTCAATAATATTTTCAAAAAAAGAATATTTAAAACTATTTACCTCACGAAGATCTTGAGTAGTGGTGTTGGTATCGAACATTTGAGAGTTTTGGGAGATCCTATCTATCAAATCCTTTGATTTAGTTTGAGATTTCTTGATTAGGGATCCTCCTAAAGAAGAATATAGTAGGTTTAAATCATTATATAACAATACTTGATAAAATTACGCTAATTAGTGGTGACCTATATTTGTTGATGTGGGAAAATATCAGTCATCTTCTTAAATCACTCCCATTACCCATGAAGTGTCTCTATAATATTACCCCATATATATCCTTCCTTAGTTGTGTACTTCTTTGTGCATGGAAAACATTTTAGAGGAAGGAACTCTAGATCTAATCCCATATTTTAATCTCTTCAAGATATAATCTTTATATCCTTTCCTTGGATGATCATTCTAGGGATAATTATAATTCCTTTTATCAAATATGGGATTTTGAAACTCCTATGGTTTTGAAGGTGCTACACAAAACCCCAAAATCCTTCAGCTTATTGTCTAGGTATTCTTTTTCAAAGACATAAGAACTAGGTAATAGTTAAATTAAACCATGATTAATTCTAAAATACTTTTTTTTTGTAAAAACTGATTATTTTGATGATTGAAATTTGAGGAAAAAATATTCTCTAAGGTTTTTGTTTAATTGAGTCAGATTTTCTACCATGTTATCACTGCCTACAAAAACTCTAGATGAAGTATAATAGGATGGGGAATCTATCAATGGAATGGTAAAAATATCCCTATCCATATACTTAGTAATCCTTAGATTTAAGAATCTATTCATCAAGGTTCTTTTAACATTTGGATAAAGAAGGATGTGTTCAGAATCAAATCAGATCGGGAATTGAAAACATTTCAAACAAAATAATAATAAAAAAACTAAAAAATCTTGTCCCTTACAATGATGCTAGGTTGATGCAATGAATATAATTGGACTCATAGTTAACAAAATATATCTAATAAATAAATTATAGTGTGACATAGTTTATTACTATAGAGAAAATATTTCTAGTGTATTATTTGTGATGGGTTTGTAGGATCTGTTGGAAATAGAGAATAGAGAACAATTGTGTGTGTATTTGAAAATAAAAAAAGAAGTGTTTGAAATTAGTTTTGAAGAGTATATTGACTCAGATATTTTATCACTTTACTTATTAAAATTTGATTTATTCAATTACACTCGCCTTCACTCTCACTAAAAGGATGAAGCCACAAACATTTTCCATCACATAGTATTTTCAATTTAAATAAGGACATGAACTAATCACTACCCTCCCTACTCTTACCTAGCCAAGAAACTTGATATCCATGTTAATTCCTAAATCATACCTCATTTCCCTCTAATGTATGAAAAAACGAGTAGGTTTAGAGGTCTTTCATGTGAATTAAGAAAATAATATAAAAAATAATTAAATTAAAATAAGAAGTAGAATTATATTACTATATAGAGAAACAAATCACTTTTAGTTATATTTATCAAAATTAATTAAACAATTAAACTAAAAAATCATAAAAAACTGGTTGGGGAGCTCACCATTTTATGAAAAAAATGTTATAGTGTTCCATAATTAGAGAAATAAAAATGAAATATAGATGAATAAAAATTGTATCAAAACTAATTGACCCTTTTATAGTGACATACGTGACTTTTTATAGGGGAAATATGATTATTCAAGAATCTCTATAGATGGGATCATATTTTCATTCTGATTATCTAGATCTCTCCACATGGGTGGTATATACTCTTTTCAGTTGTTTGGATTAAGACTTTTCTCCCTTGATTCCATTATATTATTTATTATTCACCCCTATAATTTCAACACCAATATCCCTCTCTTTGGATCACATTTATGTGTACAAGCCAAGGGTAAGTATTTCATCAGGTGAGATCATCTTGTGAATCCTATTAACTAAATTTTCCCCCATTCACTGTATCCCTTCAAAGATAAATGGGTTCCACATCAAAAAATGGGATGATAATTTATTTATTTTTCCATAATAGAATAACTAAATTATTTCTAGTCGAGACTAAAATTAATTTTTAACAAATTTATATTTTATGTTCCCCATGGTGAAGTATTTACTCTTATATTTCACTCAGTCAAAGAAATGACCTTAATACATGGGAGATTCCACTCTAATGACTCTTATATTTTTGTAGGATAATTCTTATACATGGAATGATAACCCTTATGTTTGGAAAAAAATTACCCTTACACTTCTTAGGGTGTTGTGGGACTTTATCAATTTCACTTTATCTATTTAGTGTGACCCTTATGAATTGAAAAGTTTCTCTTATTCACATGATTACTTAGCTGAATTTCAACTTTTAACTTTTGAATGAATATTATATTAGAATAAATTAATCTCACATATTGTAGATTTGACTTATATGTACTAGATTATTTTTCTAAATCTCAATATCTTATAATCAATAGAGAACATCACCATTATGTGTTCAACTTAATAATCTGAATCCTTCCATATGGATCTGGTCCTTTTTGAATTTTTATTGGTCCATAGATTTTGAAAGTTAAATTCTTCTTTATTCATCCTTATTTCTCGACTTTTATCCTTGCTTTCAATAGATACCAAAAAATAATGAAAAAATGTATTCTGCATATTCATGATTCAATAAAATATCAAAATCACTAAATCAATACCAACGTAGAAATCCTAACCTTATTTCAAATAAAATTCAAAGATTAACAAATATCCAAAAGTAAGACATTTATTTCGATTTAAAGGGATATAATGGTAAAAATTATATAAAATCCTAAAACCAAATTTAAAAATTTATATCTTGATTGGATGGAAATGTGCAGCTAGATGACATGTGTTGGGAAGAATTTTCTAAGTGATTTTAATTTTTTTTTTCATTTTTCAAGTTTGTGTGTTTGAAATGATGTTTTTGTAGGATATATATCAGGGGTTATCTATTTTGAATATTTTGTATCATTATTAAAAAAATATAATTTCATTTGTTGTTTATTTCAAATTTTTTTATTTAGTTTTTTTATTATATGTATAGGTGTGCTTGTTTAGAAAGTGTTCTATAATAGAGAATGAAAAAACTTACTAATTTAATTTTTTTCCAGCCCTTATGTGAAATTTCATCCTTCAGTTGTGTTTCAATAAGTTTTCTATATCTTCTACATCATATATGATAAAAAACCATGATGAATTTTCCCTACATGATGCACTAAAATTAAATTTCAATAGATTAGAAGATAAACACAAGGATGAAAATTATTTTATCCTGTTTATTTCTATTATCCAAAATGAATAACTGTTAGCCCAAGTTACGATAATATCCAATATTAATAAACATTCATATGAAGTAGTACTACATTAGTATCTATATCCACAACAATAACACACAAATATAAACTTAAATCATTCCATAAATATCTAACCACAAAACTCTTCAAAATATGACAAACCAAATTGAAACAAAATGATTAGAATGATTTGATCATTTGTTCTTCCAAGATCAACTTAACATTTATATCCAAAAAACATTAATCTCATACAAATTAATATATCAAAAATGTATATAACCTCATTATATATTATCTAAAATATTTCAATATTTTCCCAAAATAAACTAAATCACCATGATATAAAACCATGAAAAACCATATACACTACCAAAAGTTAACTCAAGATTTATTCTTCTTATAATACCAACCAATTTGATATAAAATCCCATCCTAGTCAACAATATTATGTTTAACATTGTCATATAAAGTTCCCGATATAGTTAACTTCTTCAAAAATAACATCAATCACTTAGTCATGAAATCACTTCTCAGTCCCATTTTTATCTATATGATAAAACATATGTTCCCAAAAATGTAATAACCCTTTATCATAATTATTCATATTAAAATAAATTAAAATATTCATTATAATGGTTATCTATACCTTTCATCTAAAAACCCTATAAATATAGTAAAATTATTCACAAATAACATCACACTAAATCACGTACTAAACCCAAGTGTTAAAACATGAATTCCCATAAAAGTCACCAAAAATATCTTTAATATCTTCAAAATCTAGTAACATAAGTCTTCACAAGTACATGTATTTAAAGTTATAATAAAATATAAACTTATTAACCAAATATGGAATCTAAAAAAATTAAATTATCTTTAACCAATAGCATCCTAACCTATAATGTTTTCTAAACCACATTATAATGCTATCATTAGCACCCTAGAACCATACACCCAGAGCTAGTTCTAAATACATAATATTTACATGTTATCTTAATACCAACTGAAGTGAACCAAATTTTATATTCTATAGTTACAATGAAAAAAAAATAATTAGTTGATAAAATTCCCAATGACCTTTTAGATTTATAGTTTTAAAAAGATTGGGAAAGTTTTAAAAAATAAAAACCCATATTTCTCATTTTATGGTTATTTTTTAATAGAAAAAGATTTTATTATTCCATAATAAGTCTTCAAAATATCCCATAAAACTCTCCACACATAACACTCTTCTATAAGTATCATCCATATAATTTTTTATTCATAACCTATGGAATGGGAATATAAGAAAGGGTGAGCTCAAATTCTCAGTAAGGGAAAGTGTACTGCAGAAGCTATCATGAATACATAGGATATAAAAAATATGGTTCAGATAAAAAAATAAAATGTGATATATAAAAAATATCATGAAAGGATAATATATCCATGGACTACTTAACATTATAAATATTCAAATGGACAACAATAACTAGTTTCATAATGATAGGATGTATAATGTTGGAGATCATAGTCTTAGCATCAATGACTTATTCCAAGACATAATACGTAAATAGGTTAGACATAAGATAAATACCCAAGATAGTTTGTCTTAGAAAACCTACAGATTCATCTAGGTTATATTTAATATTAGGCTCCAACCATCACTTAATATGTCCAATATATCAATCAAATGAAATAAATGAATAACCATTCAATACATAATGAACATACCTTAATGATAAACATTTAAATTCAGAAACATTCCTATGAAATGTCAATATTTCCATATTAAATATTCAACCTACCTTAGCATACAATATTACTCCATATATATCTAATAATTATATGAATTATAAATTTTTCTAGAATTAATAAAAAACTTATCTTTCTTGGTAAACAATACCAATTTTATTTATAAAAAATTGTATATTTACACCATATAGATTTATTATTATATAACTAAGTAAATATTTGAAATTATATAGAATAAATATGTGATAATAAATAATATGGGAATAAATAAGAGTATATATTCATCACAAATTAAGGTGTTTCAGTAATAACAAATATCATGGTAAATAGGGAGGGAAATGTAAGTGAAGCTTTTTGAAATAATTTCTCTTATGGTTTTTTTAACATTGTTACAAAAATGAATTTATATATCACATTAAAAAATATTTTAATGAGGTTTAAATAATTATTTTAATTTTTTTTAAATAGAATAAAATAATATAATCTGGAAAATAAAATATACTTAAGTAAGAAAATGTGAAGTGTAAGATAAAAATATACATCAATGGGGTGAAATCATTTTTCAAACTTTTACTAAAATAATTACAATTTACAGTGAAAAATTCATATAATAATGGGAATAGATATTAATTTATAAAATCATAAAAAATATTAAAATAATATAAATCATGAAGAAGGGTCATGATATTGGGAAAATTTATTCATTATGAAAACATTTAAAAATAGATTATTTCAATACTTTTGTAAAGAAAGTCAAGAATGTATTTTTTATAAAATGATAAAAATATTAATATTAAAATTTATAATATAAATTTAAATTTAAAACCCATTAATATATAGAAAAAATATTCTTAAAAAATAATGAATATGGATATAGAAGATAAATTTTCCTGAAAAAAAATGAGAAATAATGTCAGATTTTATTATAAACAATCTATAAGTAAATTTGAGTACCAAAGATATAATTAAAATAAATAAAACATAAAAACCCTAAAAATTTATATAGTAAAAGTAAATAGATAATTTTTAATTGATTTATAATATATAATTCCCCCAAAGAAGATTTGATCATATGAAATCTAGTATAAAAGTGTGATTGAAGCATAAACTCTTACAAATTTGGTAACTTTTAAATAAAAGGTCTTAGAAATTTATAAAATGATATGGTTCTATAAATTCCATAAATTAAATAAAATATTATGCAAAAATATATTCATGGGTTAGTAATTACACCATATAAAAGAAATCATGGGGCATGATATGAAACAAGTCCCAAAGAATCAAAATTGAGACAAAAAAATCCTTACAAATATTATGACACTTGAATCAAAACACATTAAAAGAGATAAATTGAAATATAATATTAATTGTAATTATTAAAAAGTGTATCAAAATATAATTTTTCAAAGGGGAATCAAATACACCATGTAGTACAAGTATTTTCATAATTCAAAACATGTCTGAAATAAGGAAATTTGAAAAAAGAAACCCTTACCTTTGATTCCTGCTACATGGGATGTGTTCCAAACTCCTGTATCATAAATTTATATTTATTATTAATCTTTAATAGATCCATATTTATATCCATATTACTATATATCATTTATTCATACCTTACTTTACCCATTTACTCATAATTCTTTATCAAATTCAATTATTTAGGCGTTAACTATTTTGTTTCTTATGTATGTTCCGATTCATAGTTTCAGGTCATTTTACCTTGGTCATGGTTTAAACATATTCAAGTTTATAAAAATTTTATAATTATCATTTCTAGACATTAAATATATATTTTTTATCCATCTATGTAAGTTGGTCATGAAAAATGAATCACATCAATTCATGGAGGTGGTGGTCCACATGTATGCACGAGTGATGTTATCATTCTAAAATTGATGGGAATGTATGAATTTTAAAAAATAATTTATCTTAAATGAATCCTAAATATTTTATAAATATAATATATAATCAAAAAATCATTCTTTATAACCATTTCTGTGATGTGGTGATAAAAAAATACAATGTTTCATCGAGATGATAGTTCATATGTATGCATGAGAGATGTTTTCAATATAGTATAAATATTGATTTTATTATTATAAGATATATATATAATATTTTTATGATGTGGAAGAATATATTAACTAGAAATATATTGATAAAGATAATTACGTCTTCTTCTGGTATCCCCCTTTCGATTAAACTTGATGCCTTTGAAGGAGAGGTTTATTATCACACTAAGGGATTGGGAGTGTGGTGTGATAAAAAAGAACTCATATTTTTCTTTGAAAGGGTTATATTACATACCTTCTATATTTAGTTTCACTAACCTGAATATCCACTTGAACAGTTTTATCAGGCCAAGTGCCACTAGCCTTAGGCGGCCTCCACAGATGCCAAAGTCTATTCACTAGTTGTGAGGGTGTAAGAAGGTAGTGTGGGGAGGCTAAACCATTTGGGGATAGATAATATTTATGATCTAAGAAATAATGTATAAAATACATTGGAAATAAATGAAACATAAAACTCTAACCTAACCCTCCAATGGTAGAAGCATAGTCATTAAAAATAAATAGCAGAAGTGATAAACAAACAAAAGCACCCGAAAGTAAATAAACAAGCTAGAATGTCAGGCACACCACTTTTAGCAACCAAAATAGAAAAACGATTCTATTAAAGTTCATATATAACATGTAAAAAATGTCTACCATGGATAACCACTATTGCTACATACAATATACAAAAACAGTATGCTGAAATAGAAAGAAAACTAAACAAAGACTCTATCTTGGAACAACCGTAATATCCATGCCAAACTCCTTGAAAGTTGCTGCTAGAATCCATCACCAGAGAAATATCCTTTACAAGGACATAATGAAATTAATTCTAAATTCATCTCGAGGGACCCATATAAAGTGTGAGATGAATCTTATTAGGATACCACCCAAATATACTTACTAAGAATATGTGTTTTAGTAGTTGTGATATAATAAATAAACAAATTAGCTTAATGAATTTTAAATAAAAAACACCTTTTTTGGTTTTCAATAGCCACCAAGAAGTGTCACCGACTTCTTCCAACTATAGAATATCAGACATGAAGAGGGACCTCGTCCCATAGCCCCAAGGTACCCCCGATTTCATATCCTAGGTGAACCCTCAGGTTCCACCTCCGTCAAGTAACTCAGCACCTAATGCCTCCTGACACCTCATGTCTCAACAAGTACCAACATCTTGAAGGCACTCACAAGAAATAAAATCTAGCCCCTCGGAATCCTGATCCAAATAAAATGTCAGCTCAAAGCTCAACAACTAGAGGCATGATGATACCCATCCTCAAATAAATATTCAGGCCCACAGTCTCAATCACGATGATCCTCATCCCCCAACTAATAGCCTCATCGCTGTCAACCGAAGGCTCATAACCTTACAAAATGATTTATATGAAAAGAACCCCCAAACTAATTCCAAATCCGCACTACTGGGGTCCTCTACCAACTCGAGTGGTCAAAACAACCTCATAAAAAGATTCATCATGTGTGCACATGACTCAATTCGATGATTTGACCATCACGGGTGAGTGGAAATAACCAGTACACTCCCAAATCCACATCATCCATAACCTCATGATGATGTGACCAAATCACTCAAATATAGTTTCCTTTCCATCCTAGTATCATGGGTCACACCCAACCTAATTGCCTTACTGTCTCGAACGATGTCCTCGACGCCTAACCCTATGGTCCAACCACTCAATAAATCCAAGCCAAGCCCAACCAGATGATCAACATCACCTCAATATGATCATTTATCCACCTCAAATCATCCCAAGTCAAGCCTATCACAACCCCATGGGTATCATCTCATGAAATAATCATATTAAAATCTTATATATATATATATATATATATATTTAGAAACCAATTTAATTAGTAAGCAATTCAACATTGTTCAATTGAAAATCTCAAATTAAATAAGCAACTATTATCCCACCAATATGAATTGGCTAACTAAAATTCATATAAAAAATAAAATTTAAAAGAACATTTAATTTTAATATAATTGAATTGAAAATTTACAATTTAAACGAAAAATTCAATTTAGAACAAAAACACACCCCGATATAACCCCTAATGAGGAAAAAGGCCTCTAACCTAGTCTCATTCCTCTGAAAAATGATAAGGCATGCCTAGAGGCATCCCATATAGTCTAAAGATAAAATTAATATGTAATAATAGGGTCTTGATCAAAACCCAATGATGTGCTAAAAATTTTCACCACAAAAATATCTACAAAAACACAAATCAAGATATGCACCACTTACCGTGGACCAGTAGTCATAGGCACCTACGATACTGAGCTCCAATTCAGAGTTGATTAGCAAAGATATGAGTTTCTTTCAAAGTCCATAAAAATAGGGTGAAAATTACCAAACATATTTTGCATTCCATGAGGCGATATTGAAGGATATGGTAGGTTATGGTTTTATAATCCTTACTAAGGGGGTTCTATATAATATAATGGATCAAAGAATGGATGATTGAGGGGGAAGATGGATAAAAATCTATGAGAGGAAGAATGGGAGGGATCTCCTCCTACTATACGTGACAAGGATGAATAAAGGGGAGAGAGGGAAGAAAAATAAGAAAAAATAAATTAAAGGAAAAATGAAATTTATCCGCATTTACTGGGACACATGGTTTACCTG
Source organism: Viscum album (assembly GCA_963277665.1). Lineage (NCBI taxonomy): Eukaryota > Viridiplantae > Streptophyta > Magnoliopsida > Santalales > Viscaceae > Viscum > Viscum album. Next base: position 1,752,486,718 of record OY728141.1, read on the forward strand.
CACGGTTTTCTAAACCATGCGGTAACCATGTCTACTATAGTTCTAAGGTAATTCATATGTGGTAGTACCCATGTGGCCCTCTACACAGTTTACTCTAATCATGCGCAAACCATGGGGAAGACTTTGGATCATCTATAGAAACTCCATGCATAGTTGTGTTCCACCCTCACACGGTTTAAAAAAAACACGCGTTAGTTCAAAATCAATCTGCATAGCAACCTAGAAGGGGCCGCACGGTTATCCCCTAAAATGTGCACCCTTTTCCTAACACCCAAAATAGGCCTTTTGTACTCCGATGATCCTAAAACCAATCTGATATCACCATATGCACTCTCTAATCCTCTAGACCAACCCAAAACCATCATATAAAGCTGATGGAACTCTCAAAATTGAGTTTCGATCAACGAAACTAAAATTAGCAGAGCCACTAATTGAAAAGTTCAAATCAAGAGTGGATTTAGACCCTAATCAAAAACTCGAGACATTAAAATCTCCCCACATTAATGTTTCTCATCCCCAATCTATAAAATGAAACATGGATATGCTACCAAACATACCAATCTCATTATAAATACATTTATACTACCCTGATCTCAAGGGTATAGTTAAATTCACTTCAAGGGGGCTCCCCACCTTAGGAATTGATTAACCCATTCTCAAACAACCCAAAACTCATTTCAAACAAAGGTATACTGGCATATTACCAAACACATGGTCCTTCTATGATGAATTGTCACTCTCAAACCTCATCAGGTGCTCCCATGTCTTACTGAACACCAAAATCACATCCCACACTACATTGGTTCCCACCTCGAGCCCATGCCACACATGGCACCAACAAGGTCCTACATCACCACTAATTTCTCAAATTAGTCCCAGTGCCTCAAAAATCAATCAAGTATTGCATAATCATGGTTCCCATATTGATCAAACCTCATGTAATCTACATCCTTGATTCCTCAATGCCAAATCACATTAAAGCCATGCATCCATCAATTCTAAAATTAAAAACATGGAAACTCGTACCTCATATATATATATAAAACATAAAATATGATTCCAACCTAATGACCAGCATCTATTCAGTTCATATACATATCTCATGTACCTCGTGCACCAAAAAAAATTCCTCTATAGAAAATGGTAAAAGAAAACAAAAGAAATCATGGCCACGCCAACAGTGTACCTCTAACAGTCATTTAATCACTAGCTTGTTCCACCCCTAGAAGCTCCACAACATGCTCATGACCTGAATAATGAATGAATAAATCCTGAAATGACTTCAGTGCTACCCTAGTCACTGACCCCATTGTTGGGTCCCACTGTCTCTTCCACAACCTCCGCGTGAAGTTGAAGCTCAGCTACCCTCACCTGATACTAATCTTGAACCGACCTTGGAGTTCTGAGTCTACCCCTAAAACTGATTTCTGGCTAAATGATAAGCCCTTGTCCAAAACCTCATGAGATTCCCGACCTATCCACATTCCATTTACTCCTTTAGAGGCTGCTCACATTGATTCTAGACATGTCCTGGCTACTCACACGAAAAGAAAACTATATATGAACCAATATGGGGTGGTCTAGATGAGTCCCTTGCCTGACCGCCATACTGGAACTCAAAATGTCTCCTCTTTCTTCAATTAGAAGTGTCACCAAGGAAGTTTCCTAAAACCATGGTCCAACTAGAGTAAGACCTATCTGTCAGGTTTCCCTTGACTAGGAGGTCCTGGTTCACCGTGTCAGAGAATGAGGCCAATCTAAAGATGTTTACCTACACCTGAATGGTGTGTCTTTAACCATCCTTGAAGCACCTCACCTTGGATGTGTCATCTCTCACCATACTGAGTAAAAAACGAGACAACTCATTGAATGTAATTTCATAGACCATGATAGGAATGTCACCCTACTAAAGGATTAGGAAATTCAGATCCCTTTCAACCCTCTTCATTTCTAGGAAAAAGTGCATGAAGAATCTGGCCTCAAAGTCCTTCAAGTTCTAACCATTTTGTCTACCAACCTGCAACTACACATCCCACCAGTTCGTAGTTAACAATCTGATAATGTGCGTTTCTAGCTTCACACTTTGACCTGGAGGCATCTTGAGTTGCTTGAATATCATATTCATGCTCTAGATTTAGTTCCCAGCCATTTGTGGACCACCCTCACCCTGGAAAAGTAGTTGGTACTATGAATGAAACTCCCACGTCAGATATACCATCGATAGATTTACTCCCTGAGAACCCCAGTTTAATAGCTAAAGAACCCACACCAAGCTTGCTCAGATCTTCTCATCAAGCCGTGTTCCAAAAGCTGTCAAGTCTGGCGACTTTCCCCCTACACTGGAAACTAAGACTATCCCTGATCTTGTACTTGTGTCTCATTCTCTACCTAACCATCAAGGTTTTGAACCTTCTCATGCTACTACAACACTGTTATATCCCCTGCCCGATGCTCTATCCAAGTTGTCCAGGAGGAACCCACCGAATACCATAAAGGGTCAGACAACCCATATATATAATTGATATATATAACGTAGATAGGGAAAGTAGTAAAAGGTATAAAATCCTCCCTACCCTTAATCTCCCCCACTGCAACCATGCCACATGACATCCCGAACTAATGGCATCATTACCCAACCTCAATAGATCCCAGTATCATACAATCCCTATTTCATTCCCATTCTGATAACCTTCATTTCCTCAAACCGATGACCGATTCACCCAATCCCGGTGATCAAAAACACCGCAACCATATTACATGTCTGTTTATATAAGATCCAATACCATTTCAAATATCACATGAAATTTCATATATATATATATATAAATCATGGAATATCACATTTAATATGTCAAATCTATTCATATCATGTCATTTCACATTTTAACATTGAATTTGATATTTATCACATGGTATAAACACTTTACAAAGAATACCTCAAATTATAAAACTAAAACACCCTAAAATGTTCCAATCAAAAGCCAATAAACCAAGAAAACACACCTTTCCTCACCTAGCCATGTTTCATAGTCTCACTCTATACATTAATAGGCCAAGGATCATATTTCATAATAATAACCATCACATTTCAAGTGAACCACTTGAGGTGGAAATCAAATAAACCATAATCTATGAAAAATATAACAATATTCCCTGCCAAAGTAACACAATTTGTCCCACACACAAGGGGTTGTAGGCACCCGAGAACGAGTTTGAAATATAGTTTTGACATCAACAAATCTCCAGTCTAACATATCACAAATTTTAAGAATAGTAAAAAAAGGTAGTCTTGATCTCATTAGTAGTTAGTAAAAATATGCTATTAAATCATAGTTAGGAACACACTTCGATACCACCTATTGTGACCTTGAACCAAATATCCACCCGAATAGTGCTATTAGGCTAGGCTCCACTAGCCTTAGGTGTGTCTCCTTGAATGAAAAATCCTACCAACTAGCTGTGAGGGTGTAAGAAGATATTGTGGGGAGGCTATACCCTCTTGGGATAGATAATATTTATGGCCGGACTAATATTGTTTAACATGATGTGGAAATAAATGACATAAGATACTCAAACCATACTCAACAATGGTGGAATCATAATCAATAAAAATAAATAATAGAAGCGATAAGTACACAAAATCATTTAAAAGTAAATAAACAATCCAACATGCCAAACACACCACTTTTAGAAGCCAACATAACAACATGCATCCATAACAGGTCATACAAATCAAGTATATAAAGGTATATAATGGAAATCCATTGAAGCCACATACAATATAAAAAAATAGCATATTGAAATTGAAATAAAACTAAACAGAGACTCCAGCTAGGCATGACCTCAAGGTCCGTGCCAAACTCCATGCAAGTAACTAATAAAATCGAACAGCCGATGTTGATCCTTTACTTGAATGCAACGAAATAAAGTCTACATGTATTCCAAATGACCCATGAAGGTTGTGAGAAAAATTTCAGTATGATACCACCCAAAGGTTCATAATAAGAATATGTTTTCAAGAAGGTGAGATATAATAAATAAAAAAGCATCTCAATGCATTTGAAATAAAACAAAAAACTTATCTAGTGCTCAGCAGCCACCAAGAAGTCTCGCCTACTTTGTCTAATGAAAGAATATCAAAAGTGAAGACGGTCCTTGTCCCATAGCCCCAGGGTACCCTCGATGTCTATCCTAGGTAAACCCTTAGGTTCCACCTTCATCAAGTAACCTGGTACCTCATGCCTCCAGACCAATGTCTCGGAGGCATGCCCAAGTAATACAATCTAGTCCCTTGGACCCCTACTAGAAATCACAGATCGACTAAAACCATTAAAATTGAAGGAAAAAAGATTAAAATCCTCAAATTAATATCCCGGTCCATGGAATCAATCAAAACAAGCCTCAACTCCAAACTGATAGCCCCATCACTATCATCCAAAGTCTCCTCACCTTCCACATAGCATTCTACAAAAAAATCCTCCAAAATAATTCATAATCTGCACTACTGGGAGACTCTAACCACTCATGTAGTCAAAACCACCTCATCAACATAGTCATACTATGTGTACATGACTCAATTTGGCACTTTGGCCATCACGGGTGTGAATAAATAACTAATAAAGTCCTTGATCCACATCAATCGACACCTCATTACCCTTCAACCATGTCTCTCAAATATGATGGCATTTTCATGAAAATATCATAGGCCACACCCAGCCTGATGTCCACGCTTCCTCAAACAACATCCTTGATACCCAATCCTTTGGTCAAACCACTCATGAAATCTGGGCCAAGCCCATCCAGATGATAAACATCACCCCAATCTGATGACCAAACCACCTCAAATCATCTTGGTCCAAGCCCATGACAAACCCATGGATATCATCTCATGAAATTAGCTTATCACAAGCATTTATATATATATATATATTTAGAAACCAATTTAAATAGAAATAAATTTAAAATAGTTGAATTGCACAACTAAAATTAAATAGAAAACTCTTAACCAACCTATATGAATTAGATAACTCAGATTCATATAATAAATCCAACATAAAAGAACAAATGATTCAATTTAATTGAATTTCAGATTTCTAATTTAAAAAAATAATTCAATTTTGAAACAAAACACCCTGGAAAAACCCCCAAAGTTGTCGAAGGCCTCTAACCTGACCTCACGCCTATAAAAAGGCTAGGTCAATTCTAGAGTCAACACATATGGTATAACGATAATCTTAATATGAAATAAAAACATATCACTGAAAACCTAATGATGAGTTAAAAAGATGAACCCCCAAATGTTTGTGAAAACACAAATCAAGATATGAAACACCTACCTTGGACCCATATATGTAGACACAATACTATACCGAGCTCCAATTCGAAGCTGATTGGAATAGATCTGAGTTTCCATCGAACACCCTAAAAATAGGGAGAAAAGGTATAAATGGATTTATCACTCGGTGGGGAAATATTCAAGGATAAGGGATATAAAGGTGTTATAAGACTAACCAAGGGGATTCCAAAGCCTTCAATGTTTCAAAGAATAGATGATTATGGGCTAAGATGGATCAAAATTGATGGGGGAATAAAGGGAGGGATCTCCTCCTCATGTGCGTAACAAGGAAGGCAAAAGGGGAGAGAAGAAAAATAATAATAAAAAATAAATTAAAGGAAAAATGAAATTTTTCCATCATTTACTAGGCTGTATGGTTTACAGTCATGGTTTTCCTAACATATGGTAACTGTGAGTGTCACAGTGCTAAGGTACTACCTAAGTGGCATTACCCGTGTGGCCTTCCGCATGGTTTTATCTAACCGTGCATAAATCGAGCAGAAGCCTCCACAATATATTTGGGAAACCCATGCACAGACATGCTCCTCCCTTGAACATTTTATACAAACTATGTATAATTAAAAATTGATGCCACACAATTACTTGGAAGGGGCCGCACGGTTTTCCCTTAAACCGTGCCCCCATTGCATGCAACTCAAGAATCCATTTTGGCCTCTAATGTCCCAAAACCAAACCAAAATCCCACGAGGCACTATCCAAGACTCTATACTAACCAAAAAGCATCATATAAAGTAGATGAAACTCTCAGGATTGAGTTTTTACTGAAGAAACAAAAATTAGCATAGCCACTAATTGAAAATTTAGAATCTGGAGTGGTTGTTAACCCAATTCAAAAGCCCAAGACGTTACAGTTTCCTCACCTTAACATAGCTGGTCCCCAATCTATCCAACCAAACATGGATATGGTACCAAAAATACCCATCCCATTAGAAATGAACCCGAACTACCGTAGTCTCAACGATATAGGTCAATTCACCTCAATGGGGCTCCCCACCTTAAGAATTGCCGAAATCGGTCTCAATTGAATCAAAATCAAGTCAAACAAAGGTACATCAACCTATTACCAAATCCATGGTCCTTTTGTGATGCATCATCACTCCCTAGACTCATATATATATATATATAATCATATTATACAATTCCAACAAACTAACCAACATCTTTTGAGTCCATATACAAAGCTCATGCAACTCGCACACAGAAACAAACATGCCTCAATAGAAAAATCCAAAAGAAAAGAAAACCAATCATGGCCATGCCCCTGACATACATCTGACTTTCATTAGATCACCATCCCACTCATACCATGATAGATACATGGAGTGCACCTAGACTAATGCATGACTTCTTGAATCTTGACCTACATGTGGTGATACCCCAGCCACTAGCCACTAACCCCAGTGATGGGTCCCACTATCTCATCCAAGACCTCAGTGTAAAGATAAAGCTCTGCTACCCTCACCTAGTATCATTCCTAAACGGGCCTCAAAGGTCTAATTCTTCCACTAAACGTAATCATCGGATGAACGAGAAGGCCTCCTATAGAACCTCTAGGGAATTTTGACCTATCCACATTGCCAACACTCATTTGGAGGCCACTCACATTGAGACTGAACATGTCCTTCCAAACCACATTAAAAGAAAAATTTAGAAGAACCACTATGATGTGGTATAGATAATTCCTTATCCTGACTACCCTACTGGAACTCATCCCAACTCTAATTCCTGTCATCAGAAGAATTACCAATAAAGTTGCTTGAAACTACAGTCTGGCTAGATTAAGGCCTGTCTGTAAGGTTTCCCTTAGCTATGAGTACCTGGTTCAATACATCAGAAAATGATGCCAATATAATGATATTTACCTAATATTGAATGGCATGATGTGAACCATCCTTGAAGCACCTCACCCAGGAGGTTTCATCGCTCACTATATCAGGTGCAGTGCAAGACAACCCAGTGAATGTCATTGCATAGTCCATGATGAACATGTCACCATACTGAAGGGTTAGGAACCCCCGATCCCATTAATACCTTTGAATTTCTAAAAGAATATGCTCGACGAATCTATCCAAAAAATTCCTTCCAGGACAAACCCTCATGTCTGTCAACCTTCACCTGCTCATACAATCAGAGTTTAGTTGGGCCTCAGAGAATGTACATCACCTGCTTCCCCTCCACCTTGGAGGCGTCTCGAGATGCTCGAAGATCATCTTCATGCTATTGATCTAGTTATTATCCACCTATGGACCATCCTCACCCGGGAAAAGTGGTAGGTGATGTGACTGAAACTCCCATGTCAGATATACCGTTGATGGCACTCCTCCCAGATTTCCCTGATCGATGCCCTAGAGAACTCGCATCAGGATCCCATAGAGTATCTTGTTGAGCCATGTCCCAAATTCTATCAGGTCTAGATTCTATACCACCTACACTAGAAACTATGATTTTCCCTAAGATTTTACCTTTGCCTCTTGCTCTACCTAGACCTCAGGGGTCAGAACCTATTTATGCTCCTACAATACTATTCCATCACCTACCTGTCGCTCCATCTAAGCTGTCCAGAAGGAACCCAGTGAATACCATAAATGGTTAGATCGACCATATACATAAAGCATATATATCACACAAATAGGTAAAGTAGTCAAAGGATTAAAACCCTCACCACCCTTACTCTCCCCCATCGCAACCATGCTACACGATATCCCGAACTCATGACCTCCTTACCCACCCTCAAGAGAGCCAAGTATCATACTATCCCTGGGCCATACCCATCCTCAAAACCATCGTTCCTGCAAACCGATGAACGATTCACCCAATCCTGGTGATCAAAAAATCCTCAACCATAGTACCTTCCAACTCCTATAAGATCCAGGCCCATTTGATGCATCACATACAATTTCAAATATTTAAAAATCATGGAATAACACATTGCATATATAGAAGAAACTTTTATCATGTAATTTCACATTTTTACATGGAATTTTATATTTATAACATGTTATAACACCTTAAAAAGCATACATGAAATTATAAAATTGAAATACCCTAATTTTTTTATCAAAACCCAAAAAAGGCAAGGAAACATGCCTTGCCTCACTAGACCAAGGTCTGTAGTCTCACTCCTTACCTCACCAGGCTAAGGATTTCATGTCAAAAAAATAACATGAATGGAATTTTTATACTATGAACCATTAAATAATTAGTGATATAGCTCACTCAAAGGGATAAAACACCCAAGAGAATTGGTAAGACAAAGAAATGAAATGAAATAAAGATAATGAAACATTTTGTACACGAAATAAATACCCAAATGTGATGATTTATAATTTAAACATTGAATTTTTAAATTAATTATATATATATACACACATATATTCGGTCTATAAAAATGGTTACATAATAATTAGAGTCATTTTTATATCATTAAAATTTCATAAAAGGGACATTGTCTATAAAATCAGTATTTTTCACTATTCACCCAAAAAATAAACAATTTTAGAAAAATACCTAAAATTCACCTTAAGATAATTTTTATATGACGGAACCAAAAAATGAAATCATTTTTATCAAATTAAATTTCTATGAATTATAATTTTATCCTTTAAATGAAAATAAAAAATATAATGCAAAACTGCTTTTATAGAAAAATGAGCCTTTTAGAACTCTAACATTCTTAACCTTATATGATTTCATTCTTATAAATAAAAATTGAGAACATATATCTTAAGAATTAATAAATAATTTTTTATTATAAGTAATTTTAAACATATATTTCATAATGTGGTCACTCTTATTCATACCCACCAATCCAATAACTTGGCTATAACGACCATATTTAAATAGTCTTATTTATATAGTATGTCATGGTTTGGTTAAGCTTAGTGTTGTGTGTGGTACATGGTATAGATTTTTTTTTAATTTAATAGATAATTAAATTTTTATATATCAAGGTGTTATACTATATAAGTTATTTTAGTCCCTAAAAAAGAAAATAATAAACAAAGGGATGCTAAAAACCCTAGAGAAACTATTTGATTAGTAAATATGGAGAACTCACTTAGATGAGTAAATATTGAGAATTATAAGAACCACGTTTTATTTCTCATAATGTAATGATGAATAAACCACTCAAACTTACTATTTATATCATGCGAGGAATTCAATAGCCTACAAGGCAATCAATCTCATATCACTCCTAAGGAGGCATAATAAGGAGTCCCCAAAGGTCATTTTGGTCATTAAATATCCTTTAAAATTGGCCAGGTGACTAAACCACCATAGGAGGTGTATTTATGAGCTTCCAAATGGGTTAAAACTATTAAAGGAGGGTCTTAAATTTCCATTTTAAGTAGGTATATGACATTCTCTCATGTAATGGTCCTTGAATGATCATTACAGTAAGTCCAATTATAAATCCTATTTGGGAATTTGTTATTTCATCATGTTAATGTATTAATAATATAAATAGCTAATTTTTTATATAATTATGCCACATTGATTATTTAATTAAATTATTATTAATTAATTAGTTAGTTATCATTTCTAAAAAATAATATTTTGGTTTATTATAAGAAAAAACAATTTAATACATGAGGTAATCACATTAGACCAAAACATAACAATATATAATTATCTTATATGTGGCCGCAATTCCCCTTTGTATTGTTGTCAATGATTATGAATATCATTCATAATCATAAAGTAAGAGTGATAATTAGAAACATATCATACCTACCCAAATTAAAAGTAGTTTGGTGTGATATAATACACCACATATACCTTAGGTAGGTTCTTTTATCCTGAACATCGAGATGAAGCATAAGACATGTACATTTTTAAACACATATAGCTTGTCAAATATTCTCAATTACCAATTAGACTAAAAATTATATAGTTACATAACATGTAATTATCTTGTCATGAACATGAACTTATATAGGCAAAATCATTTTTAAGGGCCACGATGTCATAAAACAGTTTTATGGGTGGACAAATTATATCTTGGTTAGTCAAGTCCCACTACTTGATTAGTATCATAATCAAATAATTATTGTTAGAGAAAATTATAAAATGAATTTATATGGGTATCAAAGTGAGAAAAAACATAAGAAGACTATTTCATAACCTCAAGTTTATGTATCCATAGTGAATAATCAATTAAGTAACACTAATGATATATATATGATAATAAACATGGAACACATTAAATTGGTTAATCCAAATAAAAGTTCTCAAAATTTTTCTAATGGGTGATAAGTTGTATCTTTATACAAGTGATCCTATACACACTAATCAAAACATATAATAAAAACTCAATAGGATAATCATCAATTAGAGATAATCTGGTAATACATGTATTAAGCGGATTATTATCATATCATCTCCCATGTTTTATGAAACAAACATTAATGAATGATAATTTATTATCATTAATAAATATTACATGATAGAAATTTACCCCAAAATAATAAAACTTGAATGACTTAAGGCATAAACACTGACATAAATAAATATTAAAACATGTAGGAATTCATTCATTCACACACACACACACACAAAAACAGAGATCAATTTTAAATTATAATTTGAATTTTAAATATATATCAATATATATATATATATATATATATAAATGAAATTGTAATTGAAAATATAATTCACTCTCTATATGTATATATTATTTATATTAATAGTAAGATAAATTTATAAAATTTTATATTTATATAAATTATTTTATATTTATAGTGACATATATATATATGTGCGTGTGTGTGAATTATAAATTTATATATATATTTTTAATATATAACTTTTTAAGAATTATATATATGTGAATAACTAAATTTTTAGATGAAAATTAAATTAAAAAATAAATATATTTTATTTAAATAATATACACATATATATATATATGTAATATAAATATAATTTTTGAAAGTAATATATTTGTGTGCATGCTTGTGTGTGTGTGTGTGTTTCTATGAGTATGTGTATTAAGTATATATATATAGATAGAGATATATAACTAACTATAACCCCACAAGATTCCATGGTACGCTTCTCTTTGAATAATACAATAGCTTGTGTTGTAGGCAACTTCGAGTTCAAAAACACCACAATCAATCAAACTAGCCATTATTAATAGTAATACACAATTTTTGAAATTTTATAAATTTTTCATTCAAAATGGACTTCATTTTTAGATTCAAAATATCAAAATTAGCTTAGAGTGAATTTTTTGTATTTTTATGAAAACTTTTAATTTTTGATGAATAGTGAAAAACAATGCGTTATTGTTTAAAACAAACTTCTTATTTAAATAATTATTTATTTTATTGAAATTTATTTTTATGTAAAAATAGATACATAATACCTATATAAGTTCAATTTAATTCATTGGAGTCATTTTTTAATAAGTTTACATATATAAAATATTTATTGAACTTTTTACCGTCTTTTACCCACCTCCTAGGAGCATTTGAAAATTTGCATAAAACATAATTTTACCACTTCTGTGAATTGAATTTACAAAATCTGAGAGATATAGTTGATATGAGTAAGTAAAATATGGTTCAATATGATGAAAATAATTTTTGGTGAATAGTAACCTTTAACTTTTATTTACCACAATTAAAAGTAAATAGGGTAATTAAAGGTTAAAATGATAATATAATTACCTTATGTCCTAATTCTATTTTATAAGTGTAATTCGACCAAAAAAATATCTTAGGAATAAAATATCATCTGTTTTTTCAACTTGTATTAGATTAGGACATTTATTATTATTTTATTTAAAGAAAGGTTAAAAGAGTTAAATTAAATGTTTTCATAACTAAAACATTTTTAATATAGGAATATACATAAGATAAATTTGACTATAAATATTAATTATAAATATAAAAATATTTCCTACATAATGGTATTTTATTTATAATTTTTATACATTGAATAGTTAAATTTATTTATGACACAATGATGATGCAGTAATTACCTTATTAATGAAAGATTAAAATAATTGATATTATAAATATCCAAATAAATCTAATTTTAGATTTTGATTAATACCACAAATTGTATAGGTTAATATGACATTTTAGGGTTGATTAAATGAATTTTTATCAAAGTAATCATGATGTTATGACTTTAACAAAAAAATACCTAATAGTTTTCAAATTGATATAAAAGAGTTTTTAAAACCAATATTACATTATTAATTGATATAACATTCCTAAAAATATAAGTTTCGATCAAAGAACTTATATAATTATATGTATATCATTAATGAACCACTTGATATTTTCTAGACATTTTATAGTAATTTTATTAACCAATAATTATAATAATACAAGAATACATCGTAAAAGTTAAACTATTTAACTAAGAGTTAAATCTAAAAGATAAGGTTAATATAGTAACCTAAACTTGTCTAAAACCTATTGGTTGAGAGTTTTTCGACCCATACCCATCTTATCCATGAAATAAATAATTTTTAGCTATTATAAACCGAATATGATTGTATAATAAAATAATTTTTCAATCTTTTCCTAAGTTTCCCCTCACCTCTCTTATAAAAGGGCACTTCCACTTCTCACAAAATCACACCTCCGAAGACATTTTTCTCGGCCAAAACTTGCCAAAATATCCTCCCAACTTCCCTCACATCAACCTAGAGGAATTATTTTGATAATAAAGCCATCCTAAGGATCCCTTTTGATCAAATCAAATGGAAGAACCCGAAAAAGAGGTTAATATTTCATCACCTCTTTCAAGTTCTTTTATTATTCCACTTCCTCTTTATTTGTTGTTTCAATTATAAAATACAAACTCTAGTATATTCTATATACTGTGATGTTATTATAAAAATGGTACAACAATATTCATTATTCTATCCATCATATGAATGACAATGTCACCATACATGCGTACGTACGACATACCATCTCCACGTCGTGGTGTAGTTGTTATTCAATACATTATTATCTGGATGGGTATAATAATGATATATAATTGATGTAAATAATAAATATAACACATTATTTATTCTATATATATGATATACCATCTATTTACATATGATTTTAAATCAAAATAATGATATTGTTGCTTGTGCGTACGTACGGATTACCGTCTCCACAAACGCGATGAGATTCATTTCCCCATTGTAACCATTCAAGAATAATTTTCATTTGATGATTAAAAAATATGTTTAAATAACTTAATATCATTATGGATATGAATCAAATACATCCTTTCTATAAAAAACGTGACTTATATAACAAAACATATAAAGGAAAATGAATCAATTAACACCCGAAACGACGATAATACTAAAATATTATTAACAAATAAAATTTAGAATATCATATATGACATCATATTTATGTATATAGTTCTTGTATAATTTAATAACTATTATTTAACTATTATACAAGAGGTTAACATACCCTCAACCATGGAAAAGTAAAAGGTAAGGTTTAATTCTATAATCTTTTCATTATCTTAGGATGGTTATACTTAATTATCTACTGGGACCTCTTTATCATCTACATCCATGTTTCTTAAAATGTATTTCAAAACATTTTTACTATTTACTATATTGTGGGTTAAAGTCATTTATACACTTTTTTTTAATTTTTATAAGATGTTTATAAAGGAATCTTTCTATCATTTTCTAAACAAGGTACTTTACGACCATTTTGACAAAATTAAGGAAGGAATCTTTTTTTAACTTATATGGTGGGTGCAGCTATTTTCCGCCATTATAACACATTCGAAGCTTCCCTTACAAGATTATAAGAATATTTCAGAAATAAATGTTTTCTTTTAAATGGTTTCAAAATATAAAGATGTATTTCTTTCAAATAGTTTTCATTTCATCTTTGTCAATATACTTTGATAGATTTTAAACTTGTTTGAAGATGATTTATTATGATACAAATCTTCCATATTTTATTGAATGTTTTATGATATGTTTGACTGTGGATGTGTTATTTTATACCATTCATGGTTTATGGATAATGTATTGACATTTTTATGCTTTTTTTAATACGAATGTTTATGTTATGTTTAAACCTTTTCATATGAGGTATACATTGGACTTAGTAAGTGTCAGGTGGAGCCCTCTATAGCTCCTTGATGCATCTGTAGGTCTCAGGAGACAAACTATTCTCTTGGCACAAGGCCATGAAAAATATTTATTTGTAGTCTAGGCATAAGGCCTTAACTATGTGGTTATTAAGTCTAGGATTATGCATTCTATCATTATGAAATTGGATATTGACGTCGCATGTGATTATTCAACTAGTGGAATATTAATGTGAATAAGTAAATGGTATTATTTTATTTATCATTGCCATATTATGATGAATTTTAATTTTAAAAGGATCTTGTTTTAGTCTTATACATTGACTTAAATGTTAATGATTATTTATGAATGTTTTGGCTATATTTTTATCCTTACTGAGAATCTGAGCTCACCCCTTTCTATGTTTTATTTTTCCCAGGATGTGAAGAAGTATTTTATGGTTAACCTGTAGGGATAGGATAAGGATATTAATGTGTTCAAAGGGGACAAAGTTTTGTTGATGTTTTTATTTCATGATGTAATGTAATACTTATGAATGTATCTAGTACTTCCAAGCATAATAAATTGGTATGTCTTTTGGGATTTGATCCCTTGTGATCATGCCAATGTTATGTAATAAAGCATTGACTCTGGGTAACTGGGGTCGAGGTGTTACATTAATTCTCGAGGTCGAGTGATGGGAGCACTACTTCCTAGCTAGAGTTCCATGAGTTTTATTCCCACTAGCCTTTCATTGTTGGGTTATCACCCTAATATAAAAATAATTTTTCAATGATACATTATAAATGAGAAGGGAGCATACTTTCTTAGTGATAGAAAAATGAACTAAAAAAAGGGTCCTTATCAGAGTTAACAAATATCTTGAATAAAGTGTCTCCTTATCAATTTTTTCACTACTAGAAATTTGGGCTTACGAAAATGTAATAGTTGGTGACTAACATTTGGTATTTTCTAGGCCTTAGGGGGTGCTACTCCCCTTCAACCCACCCCCATGCTCAACCAAACACTTTATTTATTTAAAAACCTACACCCAAAACGTTACTTTTGATACCTGAATCCCCACCACGATTTTACACCACCATAGCCTACACATATAGCTTCCATCCTTTCTATCTTTATCCATTGTAACAATATAGAAATTTAAGAATGAGATTACCCTTTTGAATATATATGTGTATTATATTTGGTAAATTAGTAAAATATAAAACACATGCACCAAATAATATAAATCAAAAACAATTTGTTATATTAATGTGAACATTTCATTTAGTGAATGAATATAGACATTAAAATTGAAAGTGTTACAATGGGAAAGTAAAAACAACAAAAATAAAATAACATGAATAAAAAAATTTAGATCATCTTGGTCTCCTAGAATAATCACACTTATGATAAAAATTCTAAAAATTATTCAAAATATTAGTAATCCAATAGATATTTTTGAAATTAATTAATATAGAACCATATGATATATTATAGTGAAATATGAAGGATGTAAATTGGAGCTATTTATAGGAATTGGAAGAAAATATGACCATTAGATTAGTGATACAATGATTAGGAATAGTAGCCTAATAGTTATGAATAGTTACATAACCATTAGAATAGTAACCCAACCAATGGAATAATAAAATGATATTTGAGTGTAGTATCAAATATAAATTTATAAGGAACTTATATCATTATAAAATTAAATAAAACCGTGAAATAAATAAAATAAATGTTTAACAAAAAAAACTATTATTTTGGTGAAATATATTTGTTTTATTTTTATTAAAATATATTATTATGATAAATATAAAATTTTTAAATAAAATTTATTTTTATTTAATGTATTAATAAAATGCTATATTTTTTAATATAAATGATAATACAACTTCATGATATTGCTTGATGTCTTTTTAAGGGTTGGAAATTTGGTTGTGTCATAAAAATGGGCATTATTCAATAAATAGGGATTTTAATTAGGAAATTAAATTTATGATATTTAGAGAATTTTTTTTGATAATTTTTTTTCATTTTTAGGAATCATCCCATCATAAGTACACTATTGATATTTTTTTAGTAATTTTTTTGAAAATGATGAATATTTTGAATAGTAAAATATAGTATTTTACATTATAAGTGAATTACATGATTGATTTCTTATGATATTGGGTAAGAAACCATTATCTCATTCTCACATGAAAACAATTATATATATATAGTCATAAGAATCATCATTATTGGTAGTATTGAGAAAAAATTATAAATTGAGGAATAATATATTAAAAAACACTCTTATCCTCCCCTTATAAGTATAACCATCCTCTGCCCGTTTCTCTTCCATTTAACAACACCTTAACTCTCCCCCCAATATAGAAAAATATATCCCCAACCCTCTTTCCCATGTACTAGGCATTTTGGTCTCACTAAAAGACCATTTTAAAGAGCCTAAGGTACATTCTAAGAGAGGATATCCAAATGAGGGGTAAGGTTTTTAACTAAGCTCTTTTAATATTTTTTCTTCAACCTCCCAAAAAGGCATGACATTAAAATTTTAATGAGGACATAAGTATCATAAATATAATAAAATTTTATTTTGTTAATGGAAGGTCGATTATCTAATATTCTATAATTTTATTAAAAAAATGAATATGTTTTTCATATTATGGTTGGTTCACTGCCTCTATGAACAACATATTTCATTAGATAAAAATGAAAATAATAAATATATTCTTTTATTTATCATATTATAGAGTGGGTAAATTGAGAGGACCCTTTCAGGATATACATAAAAATGAGGGGGTGAATATGTTTTATGATATTTTTAACCAATTATTAATTTTTATCTGTTTTACCTCTTAGACATGTTCGGATCTTTATTACATTATTCTCTTTTCTTTATCACACTTAAGTATATGAAAGAAAGTAAATTATGGTGCATGATATTTTAACAATGTTAAATACTAAAAAATAGTATATAGTCCATACCACATATAGTGATGACCAATACATATATTCTCCACTATAATGACTTTCCAAATACATTGGTTTACCTAGAAAAAAATCATTATCCAAGAATGAGCCCCTACACTTTAGTAGGGGTGGAAACAATCCTTCTTCACTGGACTAGTAATTGGAATATATAACTAAAAGATCATAATTGGTTCTTTATACTACATATGAATATATTATTCACCTTACTATTTAATTTACATTATAACAACAACAAAATATTTCACTAGATGGAATATCTGTTATATGTCAGAGTGCATATTTGTTCTACACTTCCTTCTTCTTAACTTTTTTTATTTTCACAACATTGGAAAAGAGAATTCCCTTCTTCATAGTAGTAAACTGAAAGCTTATCAATATTCCTATTATTCTTTCATCATTAACTTTTCCATATGAATCTTACATTTGATTCTATCCATATGTTGTAGTCCGCCCGATGAGGTTTTTCCTAGTGATAGTTAGAAATATCTTTATTATTGACCATGTTTATCTAGTAACCAATGTGTAAGGAAAATTCATCTGATGTCTGGCCAATATTTATTCTTATTTATTATTATTTAGGAACCTGTATATCTGTTCCTTTTTGAGTTGTCTATCTGATATTTCCATATAATGATATTCATTCGATGACAATTTTTCCATTTATCTTTTCTTCTACCTTTATCCATCTAGTGCTTTTATTCAGTTTGGATCTTTATCTCATTTTATTACCCATTTCATTGTGTAATATTATTCTCTAAAAAATTTAACCCAAATGAGAATAACTCTCTCTCTTGAAGGACAATAATTTCATATGATAATTGTTTAGAAATTTCAATCCTCTACACAAATGAATAGTTTCCAAAACATTCTCTATAAATTTTAAAAACGATATATATGTTGACTAACATAGGAAATGGTGGGAGCTAAAATATGTTTTCCTACCCTGATTAAACTTGAATTTCAAACTTCCCACTCATTTTAATTTATATGGAACTCTTTCTCAAGCATTCTGATACATTTTTTCATTAAAAAACATCCTTGAACTTATTTAAAATTTCTATAATCCCAATATTTTTGATCATTAAAATGTTGAATGTTTAGTTTGGAATCACTATAATTGATAACTTTATGAACATTATAAAGTTATTCAAACTATCTATCTGGTACAACTTCCTAGAAAGCATTCCATATGGTGAAAATTTATCTATTATTCCTTTATAAGTTCTTTTGAATGTATCATAATGCTTTTGAGAGATACTTTTATGATTGGTAATTCTCTTAACAAGAACATTATATGATGACTCTATTTTAATAATCCCTCGAAATGTATTTCTAGCATACTTTCATTGGGATATTCCTCCATCCAACTGATTATAATATGTTTGTTAGATGTTCTCTATACATTTAACCCTGATAGATCTTATATGCCTCTTATTTCTAATAGATTCATAGAAATATATCTGATGACCTTTTAATACTTGTCCGGATATCTTTGTAGCATCCTTTTAATAAAAATGTTCTAAAATTTTTCATGATGAAACTATTTAGAATCCTCTGAAACCTATGTTTGATTCATATTAAACAGAAACATCAGTTTGGTGAAAAATATTTGAATATTTTATCTTATCACATCATGATTTTTTGTTCAATGCATATCTGTATAATGGATCCTTCTTTATCCATTTCATTCCTTTACATATGTTTAGATTATTTCTTCTATTCAATAGTTGTTTTTATGATAGGTTTGAACTAATTCCTTTATTCCAAAAAATTATTTATAACCTTGAACTTCATACATCTAGTAGAATAATATTTTTATACATTATTTATATCTAAAAATATACATATATTTTTTACACTCAAGACTTTGATGTGGTATTACATTTTCAAAACATCTAAAGACTTTAACACATAGTACTTCTTCCCCTGGTTACAAATTCTTCAACACAACATTGGAAACTCTTTACTTTTCATTTTTATTTTTTACAATTCCATATGATAGATTTTGATAACTCCTTTACCACAATTAAATAAAATATTCACATTGTTTGGGAAATTGAGTTATACCACAACTAAATATATTTATAATAAATAAATTTTACAGTCGCTCCTTAATCTCACCCTTGAACTTAGGTGATTAAATTCTATTTCAGAATTTTTTTTACTTTGACTGGATTATCATTAAGAATCACAGTGTCATGAAATTATGATATTGTTTAAATGAATGGAACTTCACTTATCATATATTGAAATGTTTTGTCCAATCATAATCTATCTGAAGACCTATAAAGGTAATCAGTCAAACATTTAGTTCCCCTTCTCGAAATATCTATGTATAAATTGGCTACATGAATCTCTTCAGTAAGATTAAGTTATGTTAATTATATTTGAAATTGAAATAGAAACATGATGAAACATAATTTATTCTATTTATTTGGGCTCTTTTTTTGTCCATCTGACGATCACTCTGTCTGCTAACACAATTCAAAACCCTCTATCTGACTGCCTTTTCTTGATCAAATTCATTTGATCATCTCAGTTTAATGGAATTTTTCTTTTTTTCTTTTACTTTATCATCCAATAACATTCTTCTCAGAAAATTCTTAAGTTAAATACTTATAGAAACATTTTTCTGTTCAACATAGAAAACATCTTCAAAAAAAAAACTTCTTAAGGAAACATTTTACGTTCATCATAGAAAACGTTTTAAGAAATATTCATAAGGAAACTTCAATTATGTTGATAACAACCCTTATTATACAAAAATAAAGTACATGAAGTATAAATTAATAAAAAATTACCAATAATTATAATTAAACTTGAAATCCTAAAAATAACTTTTTAAAAATAAAGATAATTTATCACCACCTTTCTACTTCTTTCATTCATCCAAGCAGCATCAACTTTGTTATCAATATTTGATGATTTAGTCAAAATTTACCACATCTACTTCTTCATAGCTTCTTCATAATATTTAAATCAATGAAATATTTTTATTTCATTGAATACTATTGAAAAATATTAAAAATAACTAAACAAAAAATAAAACCCACACAAAATTTGGTATTTTCATTAATAAACATGACGATTAAATTAAATCAAATAATTTCACAATAGTTAGAAAAACCACCAAAATTAAATAACCATTAAACAATTACATTTAAAATCAATGAATTAGACCTAAAATAGAGAATTTATAGATACTTATAACCATCTAGACTCATAAAATTACTTGATCATAATTTTATCACACTTCTATAGTTATAGAAAAATTTCAAAATAGCTTCCATAATTATTTACAATATGATGCAACCTTTGAACCATAACATTAGCAACCTCAAGATAGTGAATAGAGACACGATATATCAATAAAATGGTTACATAATTACATTAAATAATAATAATACATAAAAAATATATTAAAAAGGTTCTGAATAAATTTATTAATAAAATTAATTTGTTTATTTAGGAAGTTAGATGAAGATACCGAGAAAATCATGACCCGAGGAAAGAGATATCTCCAAAACAATATCTTTTATTTGGGTTATGATTTATATCTCTAATTAACTTTATATATTTATTATTATAATTAAATTATCTATATTATATATATATATATATTCTTTATATATATCTATATTTCACCCCTTTTTTTAGGGTTATACATGTTTTTATGTTTCCCTCTCAATATTTTGTCATATGAAAACCCAATTAATTATAATGTTAGTATTTATTATTCATTTTCACATGAAAATAATTTAATTTTTTCCCTTCCATGATTTCTTAAAATTACAACTATTTTATAGAAAACTATTCTGGTTTAATTATATTTTTAATAAAATCACCACGTTCTCGACTTCTTTAAAGGCCCTCTACTAATTTTTAAAAGTATCATTCAAGTGGTTCAATTCTATACCTTTTTTTACCATAAATTATGAGTTTTTCTCCACTATTACTCTATATTTAAGACCAATGATTTTTCTTTGAAATCTGAATATATAAAAGTTTTAATTCATTATTTTCTTGGGAATATTTATGAAATATATTTACCTTATTCCTTATGATAATATTATGTAACCCATTTCATTCTCATGGTTTTTTTATTATTATACCTTATATAGAACACCTATGTATGTACATATTATGATGTGATCGGTGAGACACAAATTATACATCCCCTCAATTAATTGGTTATGGTTTTCATCTCATGGGATACCATGTGTGTTGTAAGGGTAGATAGCCTAGCACACTGTGTAATGTTGTCTTAGGAGTGAGGACTGAATTATAATTATGATGTCTTGTTTTTTGTTGTTTCTACATTATTATGATTCCATGATGTTATGATATCATTATCCTTATTATATTCTTCTATTTTAGGATATATGATCCTTATCTTTATGATATCATGTTATGGCCCTTATCAAAGTTGTTATATTTCACCATCATGTTTCCCCCCTACTAGGATTTATATGTAATCTCTAAGATATCTTATGAAATAAAATAAGTTCAATGGTATTTAAGATAACTTTTTAGATATCCAAATAAATATGATGTATTTATGTGTAAGTTTTTTTGTTATATTAATAATATTTTAAATAGAATAGACCTCTTGATTTTTGAGGGGTATTTTATTTAAATTTTTGTTAAAAAGCATGAAAAAATTGGGTTTGAGAATTGGGTTGATATAGTTTGTATCATATCTAGGTCTAGTTATTTTAGGGAATTAGGATAAGAATAAATTAGTGAAAACCCAATATATAAGTTTAACAAAAACATATTAAAATTTAGGTAAAGTATTGATCATGTGTTTTCCTATAAATTCTTTGTGGGAGAAGTTTAGAATGACTGGGGTGAACTGCCATTAAATTTTTTATAAATAATTAAGTTAAATTGAAATCAAAAAATAAAAAATGAAATTAGATCTGGAATATAACATCAAATAATGTTGATATAATGATATTGTTTTATTAATTAATGATCTTAATAATTGTATCGAGATATGATAAGAGCGAGTACACAATTTATCAATTATAGTGATTATGAAACAATAAAAGGGTCATAGTAATTTTGAAATAATTTATAAAAAGATAATATTGAAGGTAATTAAGTGATTAAGCATAGATAATTTAATGGACATTGAAGTTATGAAATTAGTATAATAATTATAATATTAATGATGTAATTCATACATTAAAATAGAGAGAAAATACAGTTTGATAAAGGAGTTTGACAATAGCTTGGTATGAGCCCCTACATCTCCACCAATCAGGTTGTGAAGATTGTATATTTATTACATTTTTTTAGTTGTAATCATGAAACATTTCCTCCCATTATTTTTTATTGTTGTTGGAAGAAACCCACCTCGCTTACATCAATGGTAGTAATCAACCATCTCCCATGCTTCTCACTAGTTATAGAAAGAAACCTATTATAGAATGTAGGTGAGAATACAAGAGATTTTTTTTGGTGAAAATCCATTACAAAGATGTTCCCTCATCTGTAAATATGGATAGATATTTCATTAGAAGTGATATAGTGATGTAATGATATAAAGCCTTTGATATTGAGAAATTAAATTGGCTCTTGAGTAGAATTTGATATTGGAGAGAATTGGAAATAGATTTATCATTGACATGTCACTTGATTTAATCATTCAATCTACCATCATTATATAATGAAATTAAATCCTAGAAAATACTTTATTTATATTCTTAATTAGAGTTGGGGCCTCTTGGGTAGAGATAAGGATTTAATGAGTCGAGTCAATGTCTTTAAATCCATTAATAAATACACCTTGATTGTACATGATCAAATCCATATTCTAGCCACTAGATGCCACCAGCTAGCTATGAAATTATTGTAGGATTCCTAGTACTATATACTTACATCAGCTACTGGTTCTCCTCCACTGGCTGGATGGTGGTCTTCTACTATATATTTAGGTCATGTCTTCTTGAAAAAGCTATTTGGTTCCCTGGACTAGCTAGTTGGTGATGCTCATAGTCTTTAATACTCCACCATGGTCCTTATACTGACATTTAAGCCTTTATTTGACCTTTGGATCTTCCCTGAATGGTTTCATCACAACGATTAAGATTTAAAAAAGATCTTCCAAGGCCTTCAAGAAAGATCATCCATTTCTATTAAATTCATTCACTTAGTCTCTTAAAACTTGACTTGGTATTGAATTTTTATAATTGAAATCCATTTTATTAAATCATTAGAGAAATAATTTAGTATTTTTTATTATTAAAACATCTTGATAGAGAGAGGTAAAATGATAATGAAATTCATTTCAAGATAAAAAAATTGTATGGAGGCTTTGGCATAGATTCCCCTATGGGAAATAACCCTAAAAAGTTTATTAGGTTTTAAACTTGATCTTCACTTTGTGTATATCAAGTGTGGCTAACTGCACACCTAGTTTAACACTCTTGGGGGAAATTATTTGGTTGATTCACATGATCTTTACAAGACATTATGAAATATTTGAATACATATTTTTTTTGGTATTGTATAATTTAATGATATAATATATAAGTAGTTTGGTTTGGGAACCCAATAGGAAAATGGACATATATAACCTAGATTGAAAACTAAAAATTCATAAGTCATGTTATAAATTTAATTTTTGATTTATTCCAACCGGGTTCATAGTTTTACTTTCATATCCTTATTACTTTGTGTATTGTAATCCTTAATTTTAATTTATTTTAGTTAATATATGTAAAATTAGAGGAATCATGCTAATAAACAATGTAATGGGAAATATAATGATTACCATAATGAGATACCTAATGTAATTAGTGGGGGTAAATAATTTCATGTAATTACTTCATTAACTTACTTAAGTTGTGAATAATAATAGGAATCATGTGTAACACCCCCTTCTCTTTAAAAAAAATTATGGTAAAAGTACTTTACATGAGAAAGGACTCATACTTTTAATGGACCTTATGAACCCTTAATCATGGAATTATAGATTAATTCCATTGAGAAGATATTATATATCTTATAAGGATTTACGAAAGATAAATTAATAATAATAAAATATTTCTTAGAGGGGGAATCCAATTAGTGGTGGAAACTGATCAAGAATAAAAATCCCAAGGAAGGAATAAAATCAACATAGTGAAAAGGATCCCAATAAATATTTTTGAATATATATTTTCATTACACTCTTCATATCAAGATAGATTGGGGTTACATAGATACAATAAAAAGGAAGATGACTCAATCAGTTCAAATATGGAAAACATTACAAGGGTTGCAGAGTACACCTCCTATTTTTTCATGAACCCTGAAATTAAAGTTAACCACTTCTTTAGTTAGATAAAGTAGATTATTCATAAATCATTGTCTATTCAAAACTTTTATAAGTATGATAAAATTTTCTAATGTTACCTTAAATTCAATTTATATATTAATGATTCTCGATGTCCATGAAGGGATGGAGATAAAAAGTGGTTAATGGAGTTTAATTTTGTAGGATCGATGGATAAATCTCATGTATGGAAGAAAATAAAACTAACCAGTTATCATATGTATAGGAAGAAGAATCCAAAAAACTACCTCAAGGGAATAAGAATATGTTTCAAGTGTGGAAAGGTGGGAAATAAATCTAATGAATATCAAGGGAAGATGAAGAATCCCACTTGTATGTTGGAAGAAAATAATGGTCTAATAAATCCTCAATTCACGGTCTAATGTTTTAACTAAAAGTAAAACATATGGTATAGAATTAAATGCTCAAATCCAATTTTTTTAAGATAACTAATGAACACGACCTCCAAGGATAGGATAGAAAGGATGCGATTATGATATCACTACATCTAAGGTTGACCATGAAAAAAAGTGTTGGTAAGTATGTTTATTATACATTTAAGAATAGAAAATTCTTTTTTATCTTATTTCTATGAATTATTTCATATCATGAATGTTTATTAAGAATATTCAAACACCAACTCAATACATGGAGATTTAATCAGTGGTAAAAAAACTAAGTGGTGAAATTATTGAATTTCAATAATATAAATCCTCCCCAATCAATATTTTTGATGTTGAATCTCCTAAAAAACCATGTAATAGTCAATTTAGTAGGCTTTGATGCTATATTTTGAATGGATCGACTATATTTATATATATACAACATCATATTATAGGATAAATAATTACATTATATATCCCAAATCATCCTTTTATTTTATAAAACGATAAGTATGATGAAGAACCTGCTTTTGAAAATACTTATAAAGCGTGAATATAGTTTTCTTATAAGGAAGAATATCTATCTCAAATGATTGAGATAAAGGATATTGCCATCATTGAAAACATACTCATTGTGAAAGAATATATTGATGTATTCCATTAAGAGTTTTCTGGAATTCCTACTGATTAAGATGTTTATTTCTCAATTGAACTTATACCTAGAGATTTTCTCATATCCAATAATCCCTACAAAATGACCCCCAATTAATTTTAAGAACTAAAGAAAAAACTATAATAGAATATGGAAAAGGGATTTATACACCCAAGTGAATCACCCTAGGGTGATCTAATCCTATTTTTTAAGAATAAGGATGGGTTAAAGCATCTCTACATTGATTATCAAAAACTCAACATAATCATTTTAAATAAAAAGTACCCTCCACCATATATTGATGACTTGTTTGATTTGTGATGCATACGAAATTAAGTAACATTTTTATACTTTTCTAAATTAGTTTTAATTAATTATTTTAACCATGTTTAGTGTTTTAGTTTATTTTCATAGTTTTATAGTGCCATTTATTTTTTGTTTTTTAGTTAATTATAGCTTAAAATTAGGAATTTATTATTTTAATTATTATTTTATTTTACTTATATTAATTGTTATATTATTTAACACAATATTATTATTAAAATACATTTCCTAGATGGGGAACATGTATCACACCCTGGGTTAGTGTTCCAACTTTTAGTAGATAAGAATTATCAATTCACACATCTTCCCACATGGTGTAATCTTAGTGGTACCTACTAGTTTTACCCCTTACTCCATAAGGTAAATGGCCTAGTCTTGAATCCCCCAGATTCAATCACTTTTCATATTTTAAATAGTTTCATTCAAATTCATTTCCTAGATGGGGAATTTGTTGAATTTCATAGGTTGATAGACCCACATTTTATAAATGGGCATTACTGATTCACATATATTTCCTATGGCGTTTAAGGTGAGTGATTCCTATTGGTTATACACCCTTATCTATAGGGGAACTAGACTAGGCTTGAATCCCACCAGATTCAATCACTTTTTATATTATTAAGTTGATTGAAATCCATTTCCAATACGGGGAATATGCCATGTGCCTTGGGTTGAAGAACCTGCCTTTGGTATATGGACTTTATCAATTCACACATTTTCCCATTTGGGTGGTGTCTAAATTTTGAACACCCTATAATCCTACATAAAAAATGGGACTAATTCATGATGGGATCGAATTTTCACAAATACCTAGGGCTGTAATTTTGGCCCGAATTCCTGAGAGGCCTAGCCCAGCTAAGCCTGGCTTGGGTCAGGATTGGCTCGGGCATGTGATGCACTAGAACAGGCTCGGGCCTAAATAAGATGGCCCATGAGTTAGGATACGCCAGTTCATCCATTGGCCCATAGAAAGCCTACCAGAACCCATTATGTAAAAAGCTCGTCTGTCTTAAATTTGTTTTGGCAATATGTAGGTAGGGAGACTCAAACCCCTACCTCATGTTTCAAAGAAAATTCTTGGACTAGTTGGTCTAGGTGGTGCACTTATTTTAGAATTATACAGGCCGCATATATATATATATATATATATATATATATAATGAAATCAAATTCAAATTTCATATTAATTTCATAGAATATTTTTCATTCAATTATTTATATAAAACAACCTAAAATTGATGATTTTCAAATATATAATTATTAACAATGTAATTTATTAGAATTATTTTATTTATTTATAAAATAGACTCACTATATATTCTTTTTTTAATTGAAGGTTTTCTAAAAAATTATTTGGCCTTTAATAATTTTATGAATTGGTCTGCCTTTTATATTTTTATTAAATGAAAAAATTTATAAAATTTATAATAGGTATGTGACATTGAAGTTGAGGGTTTTTTAAAATTCATGAAGTGATAAATTTAAAAAATGAAATAGATTTTAAATACGATATTAATTTTTTTTAAATTATTTATCATTAAATTACTTATTTAAGATAACCCGAAATCATTTATTTTTTGATTTATAATTATTATAAATGTTATTTATTAGGATTGTGGATATTTATTTAAATAGGACAATCACCTTAGATTATTTTTTTAATTCAATGTTTCAAACAAATAATTTGTACTTTAAAAAAAATTAATTGGATTTTATTTTAGATTTTTATTAAATTAAAGAATATATTATAATAGGTATGTGATGTTCATGTTTAAGGTTCCTATGAAACACATGAAGTGATAAATTTTAAACATATAAAATGATTAAAAATTAAATAAAATATGTTTAAACTATATAATTTTAATAAAAAAAATAAAATATACATTTTTACAAAAAATGGAAAAAAATTAAAGAAAACATGTTTAAGAAAATTTTTTAAAAATTTTTTATGAAAAAATTTAGAAAATGTTTAAGAAAACATATAAAATGTTTTAAAAAATGTTAAAAAAAAAGAAAAATCGTTTTAAAAAACATTTTTAAAAAACTTTTAAGAAAATATTTAAAAAAATTCAAAAGCATTTTAATAAATGTTAAAAAAATGATTAATAATGTGTTTTGTGAAATTAAACAAAAAATGTTTAAAAAAATGTTTAAATGATTTTTTTTGCCAAAAAATAAAAGCCTATAGAGGTTGGCCTGTGGCCCATCCTGACTCGCTTGTTTGGGTTAGCCCAAGGTCGGGCTCAAGCCGCCCATTGGGGTTGTTTAGGCTAGCCTGGACTGACCTGAATAGTGGTTCATGACCCAGTTTTTTGGAGGTCAGGCCCAGCCCAGTTTGGACTGGGCGAAGCCAAAATTATACCCTTATAGGTACTATAAAATTATTGTTACATGAGTATTAATAATGTGGGTACTATATAGGGGTTATGTAAAAATGGTACCATTAATCCAAAATGTGATTTTAGGAAGAAATGGGCCTCTAGTCCATCCATTAATCAAAAAGGACATTGGGATATAGGGACTCAAGGCCATAATTAGGGGGTAGCAGGTGAGATGGAAGAACTTGATGAATGACATGAAATAACTTGAAAGTAATACAACATGGAGACACATAGGTATTGTAGAGTGGGTGACCCCAAAATAGGAAGAAGCATGCTTGTGGATATCAAAAAGTAATCTATCCCCATATATTTCTAATGTGGGAATGATGGGTTCTCTACCGCCCGTCTATCAACATATTGGGGAAATTTGTATGGTGCAATAAAATGGGAAGGAAATTTTTTGGGGGGATACACAATCATCATCATGTGGATATCTCAAAAGAGATATGGGTGTACTAGTACCTATCATCTGACCCTCTTCCCACATGAATCTCTATTGTGGGATAGATGGGATCCCTACTATAGTGTATCATAGGAAAACATGATGAAATGATTCTTTGTGGGGGTGATCAAACTTTCGAATTGATACCATGGTGTGATGACTACTAACAGGGGTGGCGAGGCATTAGAATTGTAAAACATTGTGATATAGACTTCAAATTTGAGGAAAACATGTATTAGGCCGTAGTGTTGTTGGGTATTTAATCTGCCCATGTTATAAGGAATCTATGACTCTAGGACTTCAGAAGATGTATTTGTTGAGTCAATAAGGTTATCTTATGACTTCTCCATTCCTTATGGTTTTATGTATTGAAAATTAAAAACACTTTTTCTTATGTTCTGATTTTTTTTCATGAATTTCAGTTTTTTTCTCAAGATCCAAACTTGTAATTATGTCACACTTATAGATATATCATTATGAAATTTCATTCTATTATACTTACAGATTTTTCATTACAATTTTTAATTCTGTTTTATGATTCTGAATTCGGTGCAAAATTGATTCTGTTTTATGATTCTGAATCCGGTGCAAAAGTGAATATGCTTTATGATTCTGAATCCGGTGAAAAAGTGATTCTATTTTATGATTATGAATCCATTTCAAAAGTGAATCTGTTTTATGATTCTGAATCTGGAAAAAAAGTGATTCTGTTTTATGATACCGATTCTGATGTAAAAGTCATTATGTTTTATGATACTGATTACGCTGCAAAAGTCATTCTGTTTTATGATAATGAATCTCGTACAAAGGTCATACCGATTTTATGATTCCGATTCTGGTACAAATGTGATACCATTTTCATAATCTGATTTAATTTTTCTTAATAATGTGTTTTCCTAATAATGATAGAGTTGGTTAATGTATCATTCCAATATTATCAGATTGTAATATTTCTTATTCTTAACCTTTATCTTTAAGTCAACATCATTTATTATACTTGAAACGATGTCATACAATCTGTTACAAACTAACTGTTATATGCTTGACATGTGTCCTGGTCCCTCGAAAATTTAAGGAAAATATGATCGTCGGAGTGGAGCTAACCATTAGGAAGTTTTTTCTATAAATACAAGTCTATTTGAACGAGAAAAGTACTTTTGACATCGACTTGAACTTCAATGTAGAGAGTAGATGAACACGATTCATGTGAAAAAGCTGTGAACTATTTTCTAGAGAGAGATATGCTCTTACAACTCTCAGTGCTTCGTACGGATGTCGTGAAAAACATGTTCGGGTGTGAACAACTTGTTCAAAATTGCTTCATGTCGACTTTGATCATGCTAATCTTAGGATTCTGGGTTTGGAAGACAGAGGTCCGGTTTCTTTGTAAATTGAGGGCTTGCGGGGATAGCAAGATAGATATGGATCTTCGGATTGAGGGCTTACCTAGGTTTGGGTAAGACATAATTTCATGTAAGTATAAATCAAGGAACCTTTATCCAAGGTTTTTGGATACCCTTCTCTTTGGGTTAAAAGAATCTTATTGTTACTTGTTTTATATTTCATGTAGTTCATATTCCGTTATAATCTTAACTTTGTTAATTTTAGAAAGTATAATTTTCTTATACTTTCTAATTCCATTACTCTGATTGTATTAAAAATTTTATACGCTTTAAGGTATAATCTTTCCTTTAAGAAAATCTTAGTTATGTTCTTATCTTAAGGTTGTAAATTTTTAGAAACGGTTTCTTTAAGAGGTTGTGTGAATGTTTGTTTAACTTTGTTAAACTAAGTTTTCTTAAAGTTAAAATCTATCCTTAAGAAATATATTTTGTTAAGGTTAATAAAATTTCTTTTAGATGGTTTTATATCAAATATAAAGGTTCAAAATGAATTTTTAAAGTATACAATTCACCCCCTATTGTATTTTAGAATCTAATTATACATATTTGATCCTACAATTGGTATTAGAGGAAGTTTCTGAAATACTTATATCCACATATATGTTTTCTTACTAAAGTTTTCTTTTTCTAAACTTCTTCATATTTGTTTATAAACTTTTACTTCTAAGACGTTTTGTGGAAAGCAATATTCTTTTACTATGGTAGGAATTCATGTCGGATCTCTAGATAATATCAATCCAACTAGACCACCAATCTTTGATGGTAATGAATATGAGTAATAGAGAGACAGAATGAAGAACTTTGTGATAAACATAGGTGTAGAAAACTACATTATGTTAACTGGAGATTATAAGATTCCTAATAAGGAACTTAGAACTTTTACTAATCCAGAAATGGTGGAATACGAAGTGAACTTTATGGTATGTAATACTTTTCTTGGTTCCATGACTAGAAATATATATAGTTCAATTTCATCTTGTGAAGCTGCTAAGAGTATTTGGAATAATATTGAAGTAACTCATTTTGGAACATCCAAAGTCATTGAAACTAGAAGACCTATGCTCAGAGCTGAGTATCATGGTTTTTTTACTTCCTTATGGAGAACCCATATGTAAGGTACAACAAAGATTCATGACTATATTTAATAGCTTACAATACATGGGTGATAAATTCTTAGAAGAAGATATTCATGTGGACAATATTATAGGCATCATGCCGAACGAATGGGAATCCAAGAGCACTTCTATAGATGAAAATAGGAAACTCACTCAGATTTCTCTTGATGAATTATTTGGAACTCTCCTTTAACATGAAACCAGAATGAAGAGAGATGCTGATAATATTAAAAAGAATAATGGTAATGGAGGTGTTTCTTTTACAACTACTTAAAATCATATAAAAGCCAAGACTTCGAAGAGAATTATAAGATCTAAATCTAAGAAGGTTGTTATTCAATCTGAATCTAGTGAAAGTGAAGCTCTATAAAATGATTTAGCAAATCTTTCTTGGAGGATGAACACGATTATTGGACACAAGAACTTTAAATATAGATACAAGAAGAAAGATGGAAAAGATAAGAAATATGGGGATGCGATATGCTATAAATGTAGAAGAACTGGTCATATTAGACCAGATCATCCCTTGCTTATGAAAAGAGACAAGAAAGACATGAATTCTGAAAGAAACAAGAAAAAGTTCTACAGATCCAAGCATAAGAAAGTTTTGAAATTCAATGACACATGGAGTGCTAGTGGGGGATATTCTTATGATGATTCCTCATAATATGAATCTTTTGAGAAAAAAAAAATATTGGTCTAATAGCCAGAGCCCCATTTCAAAATCATTGTTTGATTCTTAAGGTACGAACTATTAAATCCTTAAACAATATGTCTTTAAGTGAAAACTTTCCTAATAGAGGTTTGTCTTCATATGAAGAATATTCTTCATCAGAAAATGGTATTGATTTCCCTTCCTATGAGGAAGTTTTTAGATTTTCTAAATTACTAAAAAAGAGAAATTGTATGTTTCTAAAAAACTTGAAAAAGAAAACTCTAGATAATCTATTTTAATAAAATAAATTTCAGATCTTAACAAAGATCTTGACAAGAAAAATGATGTTTTAGAAAATATTTCTATGAAGCATGAGGAAGTTAATTTTGAGAAGGATGAACTTTCTAAGGATCTTAAAAATCCATTTTTAGAAAAATATGATCTAGAGGATAAACATAATTCTAAGTATCTTATTCTTGAGGATAACAATTTTTTCCTGAGGCTAAAATTTGAAATATTTTCTTTGAAGAAACTTCTTGAAAATTTTACTTCTAGTAAAGAAAATTTTGAAAAGATGTATTCTCAGATCTGACCTCTTGTTAATAATAAAAGATTATGTTATTCTCATAAAAAACCTATTTTTTGAAAAAATTATTTTGTTCCCTCAAGAGCCCCTGTTTGTACTAAATTTCAAAGTGGTGATAATTGGAAGAAAAACTATTCTATAAAAAATGTTCAATTCCTGGGGTTTAATAAAGATTATTTTTCTAAATAAATATGGTTACCCAAGTTTTTTTATCTAACAATTTCGAATCCAAGAAATCTTGGATTCTGAAAATCTAACTCTTTATTTTTCAGGATAACGAAGGAAGTACCAATAACCTATGGTACATGGATAATAGATGATCCTGGCACATGACTGGTAAAAAATACTATTTCAAAAAAAATTAAAGACTAAAGGTGGAAAATTAACCTTTGGAGATAACTATCAAAGAGAAATTATCGGTATAGGTAACATTATTTTTCTTGGAAAAGATATTATTTCCAATGTTCATTTTGTAAAATGTCTTAAGCACAAGCACATTAGCACAATCCAATTATGTGATGAAAGTTACCTTGTGAATTTTAGAAATGATATTATTTTAGTTCATAATTCCAAGGATGAATTTATTCTCTCTTCCCTTCGGCATGAGAATGTGTACACCTTAAACCTAGAAGACCTTAAAAGTCAAGATCTACATTTCCTTAGTGAATTTTAAGATAAATCATGGATTTGGAATAGAATACTAGGACACTATAACTTAAGGAATCTTAGTAAACTTGCTAAGAAAGAACTTGTTCAGGATCTACCGAAACTTAGGTGTAATTCTTCAAAAGTCTGTGATCATTGTCAATATTGAAAGCAACATAAATCTATCTTTAAATCTGTATGTGAAGTTACAAATTCTAATGCTTTAGAGTTAGTGCACATGGACTTATTTGGTCCAAAACAAACTAGAAGTATTGGAGGCAAATACTATGTGTTTGTTCTAGTTGATGACTACACTAGATTTACTTCGGTCTATTTTATTGAAAAGAAATATGAAGCACTTTCTTATTTAAAAATAATTATAGCTCAAATTAAAGACGCAAAAAATCTATTGCTGATATCTATTCAAAGTGATGATGGTGGAGAATTTGGAAATTCTGATTTCCAAACTTTTTTTAGTAAAAAAGGTATTACTCACAACTTTTTAGCTCTAGGAACTCCTCAACAGAATGATTTTTAAAAATAAGAAATTGTTTTCTTCAAGAGATGACTAGAAACATGTTGAGTGAATATTCTATAGCTAAATTTTTTTGAGCCGATGTAGTATGTACTACTTGTTAAACTATAAATCGAGTTTTAATAATACATTTTATTAATAAAACGCCTTTTGAGTTGTGGACTAGCCTAAAACAAAAAGTTTTTTACTTCAATGTTTTTGGTTGAAAAAGTATTTATCTTTAATACTAAGGATAAATTACATAATTCTGCACCAAAATCCAATGAAATAATTTTCTTAGGTTACTCTACTAACTCTAAGGTATAAAAAGTTTTTAATAAAAACACTTGCACTGTGGAAGAAATAGAACTAGTTAATTTTGATGAAAAAGATCTTTTTGTTTTCAAACAACCTGAATATTTTCCTAATATATATTCTAAAATTGACCACCAACCTTTGATAGAAGATATTTTAGTAAAGTATGATGTTCAAGGAAATATTTCCGAAACATTTACAGCTAATGATTTTCTACCCTATGTGGATGAACAAGTTCTTCAAAACCCAAGTCGGTTGTTACTTAGGAATCATCCCAGTGATAATATCATTGGAAATTCTAATCAACCAGTAAGAACTAGAAATTCTTTATGGAATGAAGTCGAATATGTCGAAAAAATCTCCCAATTTTAACCAAAGACTCTTGAAGAAGCCTTAAGTTATGGAGATTGGATCAAGGCTATGCATGATGAACTCAATGAATTCGTAAGGAATCAAGTTTGGACTTTGGTTGGAAACCCTAAGGAAACTTCTGTTATTGGAGTAAAATGGGTCTTTAGAAACAAATGAAATGAAAATGGAGTTATTATAAGAAATAAAGAGAGATTAGTTGCTAATGGCTATAACCAACAAGAAGGAATAGACTATGAAGAAACATATGCTCCTATAGCAAGAATTGAATCTATTCGTATTCTTCTATCCTTTCCAGCATTCTTTAATTTTAAATATTATCAAATGGATGTAAAGTGTTCTTTTCTTAATGGTTATGTACAAGTGGAAGTTTTTGTAGATCAACCACTGTCTTTGAAGATACAAAATATCATAATCATGTTTATAAACTTACCAAAGCTTTATATGGACTTAACAAGCCCCGATAGATTGCTATGATAGACTTTCAAGATTTTTTCTTCAAAATAACTATGTTAAGAGAACTTCTGATCCAACACTTTTTATTAAGAAAAATAATAATAATGTTTTCATTGTAAAAATCTATGTTGATGGCATCATCTTTGGATCAACTCAACAATTATTAACTGATTCCTTCACGAATCTTATGAAATCTGAGTTTGAGATGAATATGATGGGTGATTTAACTTTTTTCCTTGGTTTTCAAATTTCACAAAAACCATAGGGAACTTACATATCTCAACATAATTATATCAGATATATTCTTAATAAGTTTAGGTACGACAACACTAAGAGTATATGTACTCTTATCGGAACCTCTAATACTCTTGATATTGATGAAATAGGGAAACCAGTGGATCAAACATCTTATAGAGGGATGATAGGAAGCTTACTTTACTTAACATATAGTCGACCTGACTTAATTTTCTCAATATTCTTATGTGAAATATTTCAAGAAAATACTAAAGAATCCAATTTAAAGGTTTTAAAAAGGATTTTTTGGTATTTAAAGGGAAATTTATATTTGAGACTATTTAATTCCTTTGGAAATGCTTTTGAACCTAAAATTTGTTCGGATACTGACTTTTGTGGTTGTAAAATGCATAAAAAAAGTACATTTGGAACTTATCATTTCTTAGGATATTCCTTAGTTTCTTGTTCTTGAAAGAAACAAAATTCTGTAGCACTTTCCACTGCTGAAGCTGAATATGTAGCAGCTGGAAGTAGTTGAGCTCAACTGTTGTGGATACAACACACACTCAAAGATTATGGTATGATTTTTACTAAGACTAATATAATGTGTGATAACACAAGTTCCATTTCTCTAATTAAAAACCATGCACATCACTCTCGTTCAAAGAACATAGATATTAGACATCACTTTCTTAGGGATCACACATTTAAAGAAGATATTATTCTTCAATTCATCAGAATGCAAGAACAAATTGCTGATATTATTACAAATCCATTACCTTCCGATAGATTTGAATACATTAAATAGAAGCTAGGAATGATCTCTATGAGGTAATCATTCATATCTACTTCTTGTTTAAATCATCTCCTAACATTAAGTTACTCTTTATTTTAGGGGGAGTACATATGTTTGTTTATATTTCAATTATTTATCTTTCCTTTAGATTTTTTTAAAATTTTTAATTATTGGTATTGAGAATTTCAGAATTGAAAATTTCGTTTTTAAAAATTTTGGTATTGAAAATTTTGGTATTGGAAATTTTTCTATTGAACATTTCAGAATTGAAAAATTTTGGAATTAAAAAAAAATCCAAGATAATTCTTATAATCCCTGTAAATTCCACACAGTTTTCCAAAAGGTAAACTTTTTTATTTCTTATCTTATGTTTTAAATGTTGGTTTCTCAAAAATTTTAAATCCTAGTTTACCTTACTACAAAAGATCAGAATTCAAATTTTCTATAATCATCCTCAGCCTTCATATTGGATCTAGTTATTTTCAACCATTTTATTATCTTATGGAAGTTGAAAGGTCATAGCTATGTATATATAAGGGGAGACTCGTTTAAAAGTATCAAACCTTCCATACTAATATCTGTGTCGAAATTCAGTTGTTATCAATGTCTTCATTCTAATTCCTTTGTCTCTTTTACCCCAAATGACTCCAGAATCCTCTACAGATCAGATACTGATTAACAAGAAAATAATGGATTGGTGAATCTTTATGGAAAGGTTAGTGTGCCATAACTTCATTGAAAAATATGACTCTCTTATCTCTAAGGTGAAAAAAACTAACAGATGGGATAGTTTTTGTGTGGCTAAGGAGAAAGGCAAGGATCCGGTTTACCCTGACCTGGTTATTCAGTTCTATAAATCTATTACTTTCTTTCACAAGGATGGTAAGAACTTGTTTTAGTTCAAATGTTATGATAAGTCTTATATAGTTCCCTATAAGAAGGAATAAAATTTTCTCGACATACCGTATGATGGGGAAATTATTCTATGCTCTCAAAAAATTCCTGAGAAGGAAGGTTCTTTTGAAAAAGTCAAGGCCTTGGATTATCTTGTTCATAAGTATGTTAAGAATCCGAAGATTACAAATCTTACAACAAATAACAAGATGGTTACTATCTGGATGCAAGTCTTTCTTATTCCAATAAATAGAGACAAGTACACTCTAATGATTTGTGATATCTTTCTTTTAGATTTTCTTGTCAACTTAAGGAAGATAAACTTGGTTAAGTACATCTTTCTCACCATTCAGGAAATAAAAGGTGGAACCATCGGATCTGAGATTCTTATGTATCCAGCGACTATCTTCAGGATAATGTTTATTTTCCTTCAAGAGCTCGTGTCCCATGCCGATCTATCTCAAAGCCTTTCAATATTTGTTTGCTATGTGATGACACACTAAGTAGGATGAAGGTAGGGTTTTTATAGGAATCCTAAAGTTTTTGAAGAAATGGATGTCCAGAACAAGGGAGATGTTCCAGAATCTTCAAAATCGGTACCTAAGAAAAGAAAATATGAATTAAAAAGGATGCCAATACCTATTTCTGATGTCCAAGAATTATTACCTCCTCCTGTAAAGAAACTAAAAGCATATTTTGATGCAATAGTTTCAAAGTGGAAAGAATTTGAAGCTACCAGTAAGGAAGGATATCCTTCCATTAGATTAAATCATACAGAATCTATGGCCTTAAAAATCAAGAAATTTGAAAATCTTTAGAAAGAAAAGAAGGAGAAGGTTCGGAAGAAGAAATATTAGGAAGATCAAGTGTTTCATTCCCTTCTAAAATATTTAGAAAAGAAATATCAACAAGTAACCAAACCTCAAGTTGTTCATAAGAAATCTCTTGTCACTCCGAAAATCCATATAGCCAAAAAAAATTTATCATGGGAAGAACCTGTTCATGGAATTGAAGATCAGATTGTTCAATACGACTATGATGATGTTTTAAGGGAAGTAGAATATTACATTGGAACTACTTCGAGTTCAGTCTCTAAATATTATTCTAAAGAACAAGTTGAACAAGAAGTTGAAAAAGAAGTTTAGGAAGAAGTAGAAGGTGAAGATGAAGAACAAGTTGGAGTTTAAATAGAAGAAGAAGATAAAGAAGAGGTTAATAAACAAGGTGGTGAATAAAAAGATATTCAAGAATAAGAAAGACAAGAATGATCTCAACATCATGTGTTTCAAGAGGAATAAGATGAACAAGACGATCTTGATGTTATCCAAGTATCTGATGAACAATCTCTAGTTCAAAATCTAGTCAAAGGAAAAAGTGTTTAGGTTACCTCATCTGATAAGGAAACACCTCAGAAGTCTTCTAATAAAATAAATAAACTATCTTTCTTAAATCTAAGATGATTTGATAAAGGAAAAGATGTTTCATCTATTGAACCTGACTTTGTCAAGTTATCTTTAAGAAAGTTGGTCAACACCATTCCAGTTCTTTCAAATATAGATGCTCTCAGTCAAATGAAGCAAGAAACCATGAATCAAAAAAATGGAATCGACCAATATTCTTATGGACATGGCTGTAAAACTGTAATTAGACTTCAGTAATCTTTTAATTGATTACAAAGATCAAAAGGTGACTTGTAATAAAGTATTTAACCACACCAAAACCATAAATGAAGAGCTTAGGCAGTTTAGTGACTTCATGGATTCAACAAATGGAGCTTTCAATACTTTTGAAACCAATTTCAACAAGATAAAGGCATCAATATATGATAAATTAAGTCAACTAAATTCTGTTGCCTGGTCTGTAACTAGTGATAAGGATGTTAGAGCCGAGTTAGTAAAAAAGATGGCTACTCAAGAAGAGTTCATCAAGAATAAAATGAGACAATTGAAGATCAAGAATAAAGGATCCTATCCTTAGAAAATAAGAACTTGGATCATGATATCAGGTTGAAGAAGCTTCAAAAATATCATAAGGATGTCAAGAAACTTAAAGCATTGATAAAGAAAATGTTGTCTGAGCAGAATAATGATGGATGATTCTCTTTAAATTCGGATGTTTTGTTGTAATCTAAACCTTATTTCTAAAATTTCTTTAAGATGTTTCTGGAATCTCATTCTTTTTTTTGAATGTATGCTTGCTTAACCTTACAAGTATATCATATACATATCCATTTTTCCACTTTTTGAAATCACAAAGGGGGAGATTTTATTTGAAGGAAGAATTTAATGAAGACTCCAAAGGAGGAGAATCTATTAAGGGGTGTATGGTAAGAAAGGATAATGTCCAAGTTAGGGGGAGTTTTATTTTAAGAAGAGTTGTTTATCTAAGGGGGAGATATTTTCTTAAAAATGAAAACTAGAAACTAAAGATCAAGAATATGATCCTTGGGAATCATAACCTAAGGGGGAGTTAGTCGTATTCATTAGAAATTTCATTCAAAAGGGGAGACAGGTTTTTATACATGTTTATCTAAGTAAATATATTCTTCCTAATCAAAGTTGTTTGTGCTTTCCCAAAAGGGGGATATTGTTGAGTCAATAAGGTTATCCTATGACTTCTCCATTCCTTATGGTTTTATGTTTTGAAAATCACAAACACTTTTTCTTAAGTTCTGAATTGTTTTCTTAAAGTTTAATTTTTTAAGATCCGAACTTGTCATTTTGTTACACTTATAGATATATCATTATGAATTTTCATTACATTATACTTTTAAATTTATCCTTATGATTTCTCATTCTGTTTTATGATTCCTAATCCAATGAAAAAGTGATTCTGTTTTATGATTCTGAATCCAGTGAAAAAGTGATTCTGTTTTATGATTCTGAATCTGGTGCAAAAGTGATTCTGTTTTATGATTTCAAATACTATGCAAAAGTGATTTTGTTTTATGATTCCGAATCTAATGAAAAAGTGATTCTGCTTCATGATACCAATTTTGGTGCAAAAGTCATTCTGTTTTATGATACCGATTACGGTGAAAAATTCATTCTGTTTTATGATACCGAATCTGGTACAAAAGTAATATCGATTTTATGATTCCTATTCCAGTACAAATGTGATACTATTTTCACAATCTGATTTACTTTTTCTTAAGAATACTTTTTCATGATAATGTTAGAGTTGTTTAATGTATCATTCTAATATTTTCATATTCTAATATTTCTTATACTTAACATTTATCTTTAACTTAACATCGTTTCTTATACTTGAAATGATGTCATATAATCTGTTAAAAACTAACTATTGTATGTTTGAAATGTGTCCAGGTCCCTCATAAATTTAAGGAAAATATGACCGTTGGAGTGGAGCCGACCGTTGGGAAGTTTTAACTATAAATACAAGTCCATTTGAATGAGAAAAGTACTTTTGACTTCAACTTGAACTTTAATGTAGAGAGTGGATGAACTTGATACATGTGAAAAATATATGGAGTGTTTTCTAGAGAGAGATAGGCTCTTACAACTCTCAATGATTTGTGCGGATGTCGTGAAAAACTTGTTCAGGTGTAAAAAACTTGTTCAGATTTGCTTCGTGCATACTCTGATTATCCTGATCGTGGGATTTTGGACTTGGAAGATAGAGGTTTTGATTTCCTTCTAAATTGAGGGCTTGTGGGGATAGCAAGACAGATACCGATCTTCCGATTGAGGGCTTACCTGGGTTTGGGTAAGATAGAATTTCTTGAAATTATAAATCAATGAACCTTTATCCAAGGTTGTTGGATACCATTCTCATTATGTTAAATTAATCTTATTGTTACTTGTTTTATATTTCAAGTAGTTCTCATTCCGATATAATATTAACTTTGTTAAAGTTAGAAATTATAACTCTCTTATACTTTCTAATTCTGTTACTCTAATTCTATAAAATATTATATACACTTTAAGGTGGAATCTTTCCTTTCAGAAAATATTTCTTTAGTTCTTATCTTAAGGTTATAATGTTTTAGAAAAGGTTTATTTAAGAGGTTATGTGAATGTTTTTT
Source organism: Viscum album (assembly GCA_963277665.1). NCBI lineage: Eukaryota > Viridiplantae > Streptophyta > Magnoliopsida > Santalales > Viscaceae > Viscum > Viscum album. The sequence continues at coordinate 1,752,527,671 of OY728141.1, forward strand.
TGACTTTGTTAAACCGAGTTTTCTTAAAGTTAAAAGCTAACCTTAAGAAACGGATTTCCTTAAGGTTATGAAAATTTCTTCAAGAAAGTTTTATATCAACATTAAATGTTACAAAGGAGTTTTAAAAGTATACAATTCACCCACCTTTTGTATTTTAGCATCTCATTATACATATATGATCCTATAGTGTTGTATTAAAATAGGCCCAGTGGGTGATTTCTATTCCATTTAGAGAGGGATGAGACTTGAACCACTATGATGTTTGGGTGTGTGTTGTTTAGTTTCTTGTAATCACATTTACCTTAATAACAATTATTTTTTCTGTGATTTATCAATGTTTTTTCTTTAAATTTTGAACTTTCCTTTTCATGTGGTATATCACTTATGAATATTAGGAAACTTTTAGACTATTTTAGAAAAATTAATCGATTGAGTAAATAATGGAGGATTTTTGGGGGATATAATATAACACATGAGGTATGGGATTCTTGACATCATAACCCAAAGAAAACCATAATAGTGGGAGACCTCCCACCATGAACTGCATTCTGAATAAGGTCCTTCACTTCATCATAAGGTAGAAATGAGACATATCTCACCCATCTTCCCTTCTAAACATTATAGAATACAAGCTGACATAACTATAAGACAATATTATACTACATGAATTAGAAAACCATTCACAGTTCACCATTACTAATATGGATTATTCCATCACTAGTAGATCCACATCTCTACATCTCCTACATGAAATTTAGTCAGCAGTGAACCACCCCCACATAATTACTCTTTCCTTGCATATAGTTCCTAGTTCAACAACCGATAGTTTCAAACCATCCACCTCCATACCGACTATACATTAACCAGGTCAACACCCATCACCTATCATCATTGTAGTTAAGTGAAAAGTAGCCGGTGGTAGGGGTTTACATCTTTTCTAGACCCAATTCATTTCACATTTCTATGAGTGTGTGATTTGGGTGCACAAAAAAGATTGAAAGTATTCTTGTGCGATGGTTCTATGTGTATTCAAAATTGGTGGTGGTTTTCATGCATCTAAAATGCACATAGTAGTTCAAATTGGTATTATAGTGATCAGTGGAGTGATTTTTTTGTTTGGTGATCATTGAAAATAGATTGCATTGATCCTCTCATTGACACAAACATAGTGATTATTAGGAAAAAAATCAATTTTTTTTTTCATGATGGATGACTAATGTAAATGTGTTGGAGTTTGGGAAATTTTGACTATATTAATTATAATAATTTTTAACCATATTTGATTGAAAATAATTTTATATTAATTGGTTGTTTAATTATTTAATTGTTTTGTGTCTAAAATTATATAAAGTGGTATTTTTACACATTATTTCTTTTCCCTTTTTGTGATACATAAAATTTAATCATGGTTAGGAGATCTTAAAATAATTTACTTATTCGGAACTAGACCGCATGAATGAGAGAACCAAAAGTCACACTTGACTGAATTCATAATAAATTAATAAATAAATAGAAATATATATTTTTTGTGTGTTTTATTTTAAACAATTTTTTATTGATACCTAAAAGTAATCTCATGCATGTGAAACTAGAAAAAATAGATACCTTGAATTTATAATAAATGGGTTTTCGGATTTTATTAAGTGATTCAATGATAAAAATCCATGTAAATTATTTATCAAATCAGTGAATAAAGTGTTGAAAAATTTATTAAAAATATTGAAGTATTTTCAAACATCAGAGAATGAGACCTGATGGTATTCTCATGAAATTTGGAATGAGTGTTAATTAGAAGAATGAGTATTTAGATATGGTAATAAAATAATTTTCATTTCGTGCACCTAAATGGGAATCACAACTCAAAAACTTCTAAATATGTTTTATTCTCTCCCTTATATTAATTCTTGTTTATTTAAATAGTTGTTAAATTTTTATAATATTATTTTTTAATCATAATAAATTAATTATTCTACCCCAACATCCATTTAATTGGTTGTTACTATTTCCTTTACACATTAACCTTGCAGTTTGACCCAACTTTCCACTTCTAAAATAGTTGTATTGTTTCATAAATTTGTAAATATAGTGTACCATGACAACACATACCAAAATTATAAAATAATTGACATTTAGAATTGTAAAATTTTTAGATCCTCTAATAAGAATGATTTAAGTTTAAAAAACATAAAACAATATTACCTCCCTAGGTATTTTTTATTATAGAAAAATTAAAGAAAATCAGGAGTTTATATTTTTGTGGTCAACATCACATGTTTATAATCATCCCCTTCACTACACAACCATGTTGTGTGGTATGAGATATATTTTTTCCCACCCATGAGTACCCCAGGTAATTCAGTTTATTTTAATGATTATTTTTCAAATCAATGTGATGATCTATGGGAAATTTCCCCACCATATTCTGATTATTCATGCCCAACATATTATTATTCTCAAATTCAATATATTCCATAAAATTAAGAAACAATAACTTATCTCATCTATCTAGGATGTAATAAATTTTAAAGAACTTTCAAAACTCAACCGCACAATCTCAAAATTTTATAGAACATGAATAATATTTCTCAATAGAAGAATAGAATTAATTTGACCAATCACTGTGTAAGAAAAACACATCAACAATAGATTAAAAAATATTTTCTATAGTGAATGATGTAAATAAAAGGATTGAAATTCATGAATAACATAATACAAATTTTGTTTCTAGAATGAAACATATTAAATAACATAATAAAAATATGGTTTCCATAATAAAGAATCTAGAAGGTCGTTCTAATTTGGTTTCCACAATGAAAAATATAGAATCTAAAATGACTTAAATAGTTAAATTATCCTCATCAGAACCACTTAATGTTAAAAATATATAAAATTATTATAAGGTAAGTGTAGAATAGGTTCCATGTGAAAAACATAAATTTTCTAATTATGATGATGAGTATTCTTTGATTGGTCCTTATTCCTATCATTATATAGATAAATAATATCCATTGTAACTTGATTCTTAAAATCCATCTAAATTTCAAGAATATAAGATCCAATTATTACACCTTTCAATAATAATATCCCCTCAAACAAAGAAATTTAATGTACCTATTCTGTGAGTTCACAACTCTTCCACCACAAAGTGAGAAATAGTGCCTTTTATGTGTATCAAATTTCACCTTTTGAGAATGAAAGTTAATTTTAGGATGAAGAGGATATTGAACTAGGAATATTCTTTACTATGATAGAGTTAGTATTGATCCAAGACTCTATGGATTTCCACCTACCTGAGGATATCAATTCAAATGGGATTGAATCAACTCTTTCTACTAATCATTGTGAGATGGAAACATTTTACAAAATAGAAAAATTTGAAACCTTTAAAGAATCAGAAATGTAGTTGGTAATGCTGATAGAGGGAAATTTTTTTTTCTAGAAATATTAGAAGAATGATATTACCTAGAGGATCCTGAGCTCCTGATCACATATGTTCCAATGAGGAATCATTATGTCGAAATTTAGAAGAAAATTTGGGAAAAAATATCTTTTCTGGCTCAATAAAGTCACATAATCAACTTAATCCAATTCCACACACTCCATGCATTAATGTTGATATAAATTCTATTTAGAAACCCATAAATGTTAGAAATACTCTTAATCTAGGTTAAATCAATGCAATTTTGTTCCCTGAATTGAGTTGGGGACTATTGTGTTTTTCCATGTTAGTGATCATTGATGAATAATAATTGGGATTTGATTAGCCAATAAAAATAAAAATGTTAATTAAATTTTAATGGTATTAAATGTTCATTTTTGATCTTATGGTCCTGAGTTAGTGGATTTTAATTTTGAACATTCATTCTCATCATTTGTGCACTTCATGCCTAATTTACACCAATTTATGCCCAATGATTCATCTGATTTTAAGGAATGTAATTATCCATATTTTAATTTTATATTTCTGGAAATGGATATAATATTAAATATTAACATTTCTAATTCATGGATCAATAGAGTATTCATAAAGGATGATGGGGATATTTGGCGATTAAAGGAAACAATTCTGGAGAAGGCAGATCAGACACTAGCCCGCTGAGGAGAATGTGGGGACAACAATATAGACCCACCAAATCCCATATTTCATGGGATGATAGAGGAAATATATAGGAAAATATAATTCTTCAATATCCAATTCTAATTAGGCCTCCATTATTGTTATTTAGGTGGACCAAGTTAGAGATAAAATTCTGGGCCAGATTTTGCGGCCCAGAAAAATAGTAAACAAATTTAATCATATCTTGGAAACCACAAATTCATTTGGGATGATATTGTATAGAGATCTAGGAGACATCCACATATTTACTTTTTTCTTATATGGCCCACTATAATTCGGCCATCTATAAGGCCATATAGAAGCATCTATTCAGTGTATGCAAGATGGATGCCACTTTGAGTAAAGGATAAAGAACTCCACTCTCTCTTACTTTTTACCACCCTAGCCCAAACATAATCAAGTTATATGATTTTTTCAATTGGAGGCTAGACCCAAGGCTCCCAAAATGACTACTTAATGCAGAGGTGTTGAAGGATTTAATCATCTTGGATGCTTTCTTTCATTGCAATGTTATGTTGCAACTTTTCTTTTGTAATGTTCTTCTGCAATTGTTAGTTGTTTTAATTCATCTTAGTTTCTTAATAAAAGTTCTTATTTTACTATTATTATGTTCTTCTACATATCACTTTGATACCGTTACCTCATAGTGTGACTTTATTCACAACACACTTTGTGAAATTATTCACACAACGGTGGAGTGATCATTTTCCTTTTATTGTTTTCTTACTTATTAAGTTCCTCCCTCATGAGTCTAATTTTTGCTTCCACTGAATCCATAGCATCAATAGGGGGCTTACTCACTTATGGGTTGATCCAAGATAGAAGAAAGGGGAAGTATTGGATGTTATTTATCACCCCATTAATTTCAAATTTCTTCTTTTAATTGATATTTTTATTTGATTATTTAAAAACTTCTTTGTACTTGTTGAATTTTAAGGCCACATACTTCAAGTGCTAATACGAACCTTTACCTTGGAGTGATCATAAATTTGATCCACCAAGTATATAGGTGATTAGTATTATGGTGTTTTTGTATTAAACCAGTAAGTGATAAAGTTTTTTGCACTTCTCGAATAAACCCATCTCGAATATAGAAGTTGAAACTGTTAGAAAAAGAATTTCATCCAATCCACCCCCAAGCGATAACCTACGATCAACTCATTCATTCAAATTTAATTCACCGAATTCTATTAGTTCCATCTTAAAAACCATAAAAATCAAACCAAATTTGGAAACTTCATAGCCAAAACAATCCAAAGAATGTACGTGTTTGTAGGTTTCTTCTTAGGTCTCTGAGGATTTGACAACCCAATCTACACTACATGCGACCGCTTAACCCTAAAAACTTGGGTAAATTTGAGAATGAATCAAATTTTGGCACCATTACCGAGGACCTAAGTATGTTATCTTAGACAATATCATTTGTTTTTCATCCCACTTCTCCATTCTCACCCCTCACTCCTATGGAAGGCAATTTTGAGCAAATCCAAACATGGGGAACCTATCCCTACTTTGATCACCCAACCCCAAGTGTGTCGTATAAGGACCATCCTAATTTCTACTAGTGGGATCATCAATAACATAATGAACCAAATTTTTTAACTCCTATGATCCACAAAACATTCCAATATATAATGAGTTTCAATCCCCACAAAGATAATCTAAACACCCTCCTGTGCAATTCTGACAACTTAATTATCCCCCAGGAATAGACAATTCGGATCAACCCCTTATCCATCCTGATCCACTTCCATTACTTGAAAAACTGTTTCAAAAAATGGATATAATGAATTTTGAGGATTCATAATTGATATTAGAACTAAATATTTTTGAGATGGTTATGGAACCCATTCCCACTCAAACTATCCCTTCGTCATCATTGATAGAAGACTCTTTTATTCCATGAACCTCTCATGAATTTATTAAATAATAAAACTTTGGATTTGGGATAAATGAAGAAGATAAAGGAATTATTAAAGGGTATTTAAATAAAGAGGAAATTGATTTTTTGGATTCAAAAGAGGAGACATTGACATCATAGATTGTGTCTCTTGAATATAAATCTGTTGATAATTTTTAAAAAACACTGATAACTAAAAAATTGGGAGAAATAACAAACATTGAATCCCAACCCATTCCAGACACTGATATTTCCAATTTTGTGGTTGAATATTCTACTCAAAAGGAACGAATTGTTTTGAGAAATTAGGAAAATGAAACTGAGTTGGGTTCAAAATCTCCACCTGTGTCTGAATTCCCTATCCAAACTTAGCTCCAAATTATTATCCTTCCTTCTCCACTCATGTATCCATTCATAGGGTATAATCATTACCTTTCAATTGGAATTAATTCTTCTCTTGAAACCAAAATTTTTGGAATGATCAAGGATGTCTTAGGCAAGACGATAGAGGAAACTGGATCAACCATTTTCGATATTCCTTGGATTTTCCCACTCATTATAAAACATAGGTATGTAGATGACACAAATTCAAAACAATGAATCATTCTCAATAAATAATAAGTGGAGAAATATCAGGTCCTTAAAATTTTGAAATTTGATATTGGATAAGTTGGGGTGTCTATGTCGGGCTAATGGCATTAAACAAAAGCGTTGCACGGGAGGCAGCCCGTGGTTTTCATGGTTCCAATTATTGTGAATCATATGTATTAATAAATAAATTTTATATTAAAAAAACTTAACTCTGAATATGATAGTACCATATACTTTTGACCTGTTCTTCTATTATGAGTATGGATGGGTATGAAATGGGAGCATTGTATTCTTCCGTGTCACGCGGTGTGATCCCTGAGAAATACCTTATCAAGAAATTTAAAAAGAAGACAATGTATCATCAGTTATTTTTATATTTATTTGTATGTAGGGAAAAATAAAAATATAGAAAAAATAATTATAATTAAATTAAAAGGCCACGTCTTAGGATGTGGGTCAAACCTCGTCACAACTGGTGAAGCCGCGGGGAATGGAACTCGGGACAGAAGGGAGACAGGGGTGTGCACTTACCATTGACCTATAGCTTATAGTGCTTTCTTCTTCTATAATTTTTGTATATATACTTTTTTTATTATATGAATATATATATATATATTTGTTTTTTTTGTTTGTTTTCTTTTTTCCACCATGGAACTCCGCAGGTGACATGGATATCAAAGGACGAAATCGAAGCCGTAAGAACTTCAACATCAACCACTAGGTGACTTCATTCCATGATCCTCATATTTCAAATTCTCTGTAGAACTCCTCTCCTCTACCACTACCCCCTTCTAAATTTTATTTTCTTTAAACACCGGGGATGGTGTTATTCTATGTTGGGGGGTGAAAAGAATAAAAAAAGTTAATTAATTTTGTGTGCATAAAAATGTGTGGAAGGAAAACTTTCTTCGACCTTGAACATGATAATACACATTTCACACTTTTAAACTGAATATCAAATAATTTAGCATGCCCTGATTCTAATTTTAATCCATGTATAATTTCATGAGCATAGATTTTGGAAAGTGTGTCTTTCTAATGTGAAATTTCATCATTTATATTTTCATCCAAATAAAAAAAGAATCACAACACACGTCCTTTGGATAGTGGGGTATTAGTTTGAGTACATGGGTCACCAAAATAAATATCATATGTTTAGTGATAATTTTAGTTTTAATATGAGTATTCAATAAAAAATAAAAAAACAATAAAATAGCGCGTAGAACAATTAAATGACCCAATGCATGGCTTTCGGTACTTGGGGATCATGACTCCATAGTTGTCTGGCCCAGAGTTTGTAATTTTATCTCTATTTATGGAAATTTGACTTTTTTTGACTTAGTTAACTCGATATGATGCCTGAGTATGTGGGCTTCACTTGGTGTCCTAAGGTCTTTGATCTTGGGAGTCACCGGCAAAGTCTCGCTACAAGGGTTAACTCTATCGAGTGCAATTTCAATTACCATGGAAAAATGACAAAAAAAAAACAAATATATATATATATATATGTATGCAAAAAAAATGAATACTCATCTTAATATTGAAATGTAATTCCACCTAGCGCTTCTGTCATTTCCCCCTAGAATAAAAATTAAACCCCATGTCTTTGATGACACACAACACATCATCACACTTTATTGAAATTGGATGAAATATGGTGATGAATTTGAACAAAGGAATGGGATTGGGATTGGGATTTGATTATTAAAATATCTTGTATTAAAATATTATTATGGGTTTCCTGATTTTTTGGTATAAGGGTTTTTGGTGATCATTGTGTATTAAAATGTTTTTGGAAAAGGGAATTCGAATTTCATATTGTTGAGATACACTTTTCTCAGGAATAAAAAATCTCATGTTGGGGGGGGGTGTGATTAGCCAATAAAAATACATATGTTAGTTAAATTTTAATGGTATTAAATTTTCATTTTGGATCTTATGGTCCCAAGTTAGTGGATTTTAATTTTGAACATCCATTCTCATGATTTGTGCACTTCATGCCTAATGTACACCAATTTAGGCCCAATGATTCATCTGCTTTTAAGAAATGTAATTTTCCATATTTTAATTTTATATTTTTTTAAATGTATCTAAACATAAATATGAATATTTTTCAATCAGGGACCTATGGTGGATTCATAAAGGAAGATATAGATATTTGGCGATGAAAGGAAACAATTCTAGAGAAGTCATATTAGACACCATCCCACTAATTAGAATGTGAGGCCCACAATATAGACCCACTGAAGCCCAAATTTCATGGTATGACAGAAAACATATAGGGGAATATATAATTATGCTAGATACTGTTCTAATTAGGCCTTCATTGTGGTTATTCAAGAGGCCCAAGTTAGAGATAAAATTCTTGAGGTGGGTTATGCGGCCCAAAAAAACAGCCCACAAATTTAATTATATCTCAGAAATCACAAATTCATTTGGGAAGAAATTTTATAGAGAGATATGATACATCTGGAGATCAACATTTTTTATTCTATGGACCACTCTAATTCAGCCATATAGATGGCCATATAGGCATGTCTATTCCGTGGATTTAAGATGGATGCCTCTTCGAGTCAAGGATAAAGAAGTCCACTCTCTCTTACTTTACATGACCCTAGGACTAACATAATCAAGTGAGAGGCTTCATACGGTTGGATCCTTGACAGAAGGATCCCAAAATTTCTATTTAAGGAAGTGGTGTTGAATTATTTAATCATCTTGGATGATTTCTTTCATTGTAATGTTATGCTGCCACTTTTCTTTTGTAATGTTATTCCTCAATTGTATGTTGTTTTAATTCATCTCAGCTTCTTAATAAAATTTCATCTTTTCCATTTATTCTATTATTATCCATCTCAATTTGATACCGTTTCCTCAAGGTGTGAATTTATTCACACCTAAATTTGTGAAATTATTCACACAACGGTGGAGTGATCATTTTCTTTTTATTGTTTTCTTACTTATTCAATTCCTCCCCCATGAGTCTACTTCCCACTTCCATTGAAACCATAGAATCAATGGAGGGATAACCCACTTATGGGTTGATCCAAGGGACTATCAAGGGCCTGTATTGGAAGTTATTTATCTCCCCATTAATTTATAATTACTTCTTTTAATTGGGATTTTTATTTGATTATTTAAAAAATTCTTTTTCCTTGTTGAATTTTAAGGCCACATACTTCAAGTGCTAATACGAACCATTACCTTGGACTGATCATAAATTTGATACTCCAAGTGTATAAGTGATTAGTATTATGGTATGATGGTATTAAACTAGTAAGTGATGAAGCTGTTTGGTCTTCTTGAATAAACCCATCTTGAATATAAGAAGTTGGAACGGTTAAAAAAAGGAATTCCATCTAATCCACCCCCAAGTGATAACCTAGGATCAACTTAATATTTCAAATTGAATTCACTTAAGTCAGTCGGTTCTATCATTAAACCCATCAAAAATCAACCAAAAGTCGGAATCTTCATATCCAAAACAATCCATATAATGTAACGGTCTCTAGGTTTCTTCTTAGGTCACTAAGGATTCGACAACCCAAGATACACTACAAGCGACCACTTAACCCTAAAAATATGGGTAAATTTTTGCATGAATCAAATTTTGGAATCAGTTATGGGGACCTAGGTATGTTATCTTAGACACTATCATCTTGTTTTTTATCCAACTACTCTGTACTCACCCCCTTAGTCTTATGGAATGCAATTTTGAACAAATCCAAACATGGGGATCCTATCCCTACTTTGATCACCCAACCCCATGTGTGTTGTATAATGAACATCCTAATTTCTACTGGTGGGATCATCGACAACCTAGTGAACCAAAATTTTTTAACTCCTATGATGCAAAAAACATTCCAACATATAATGATTTTCCATCCCCAAAAATCTAATCTGAACACCCTCTTGTGCAATTCCAACAACTTAATTATCCACCTAGAATAGACCGTTTGGTTCAACCCCTTATCCATCCAGATCCACATACATTACTTGAAAAATTGTTTCAAAAAATGGAGACAATGAATTTTGAGGTTTCATCATTGAGATTAGAACTACAAAATTTTGAGATGGTTATAGAACCCATTCCCACTCATGTTATTCCTTCCTCATCATTGATAGAAGACTCTTTTATCCCACAAAAATCTCATGAATTCATTGGAGAATCAACCATTGGATTTAGGATAAATGAATAAGATAAAGTAATTATTAGAGGGCCTTTAAATAAATAGGAAATTTATTATTTGGATTCAAAATAGGAAAATTTGACATCATGGATTGAGTCTCATGAATATAAATCGGTTGGTAATTTTTCAAAAACACCAATCACTGAAACATTTGGAGAAATCAAAAATATTGAGTCCCTACCCATTCTTTACACCGATCTTTCCAATTTTGTGGTTTAATCTTCCATTAAAAAGGAACCAATTTTGTTGAGAAATTTGGAAAATGAAACTGAGTTGGATTCAAAATCTCCACCAGTGTCTAGATTCCCTATCCAAACTGAGCTCAAAATTATTATACTTTATTCCCCACTAAAGTATTTATTCATAGGGTATAATCATGACCTTTCAATTGGAATTCATTCTTCTCTTGAAACCAAAAAATTTGGAATGATCATGGATGTCTTAGGCAAGACTATAGAGGAAACTGGATCTACCATTTTTTATATTCCATGGATTTTCCAACTCATTGTAGAACATAGGTTTGTACATGACACAAATTCTAAACAAAGAATCAATCACAATAAAGTATAATTATAGAAATATCTGGTCCTTCAAATTTTGAAATTTGGTATTGGATAAGTTGGGGTATCCATGTCGGGCTAACGACGTTAAACAAAAGCGTTGCACGAAAGGAAACCCTCAGTTTTTATGTTTCCAATCATTTTGAATCATCATTATTAACAATTCAATTTTATATTTAAAAAAATACTTAACTCTGAATATGATAGTACCATATACTGTTGACTTATTCTTCTATTATGAGTATGGAAGGGTATGAAAAGGGAGCATTGTATTCATCCGTGTCACGTGGTGTGATCCCTGAGTAATACCTTACCTAGAAATTTAAAAAGAGGACAATGTATCATAATTTCATTAAATTTTTATGTGTTTCTAGTGTAAAATAAAAATACCAAAAAATAATAAATTAAAAGGCCACTTTGTAGGTCATGGGTCAAACCCTGTCCTAACCGGCGAAGCAGTGGGGAATCGAACCCAGGACTGAAGGGAGACAGGGGCGCGCATTTACTACCGACCTACGGCTTATAGTGATTCCTTATTCTATAATTTTTGTATGTATTATTTATTATTATATTAATATATATATATATAGTTTTTTTTCTTTTTTCCGACAGGGAACTATGCAGGTGACATGGATATCAAAATTGGAGCAGCAAGAAGTTCACCTTCAACCACCAGGTGACTTCATTCCAAGATCCTCATATTTCAAATTCCTTTTATAACTCCACTCCTATACCACTACCCCATTCTAAATTTTATTTTCTTTAAACACTGGGGACATTGTTATTCTATGTTTGGGGGTGAAAAGAATGAAAAAATAGTTAATTAATTTTGTGTGCATAAAAAAATGTGTGGAATGAAAAATTTCTTTGACCATGAACATGATAATACAAATTTCACACTTTGAAACTGAATATCAAATAATTTATCATGCCCTTATTCTAATTTTAATCCATGTATAATTTCATGAGCATAGATTTTGGAAAGTGTGGCAGTCTAATGTGAAATTTTATCATTTATATTTTCATCCAAATAAAAAAAGAATCACAATACACATCCTTAGGATATTGGGGGTATTAGTTTGAGTTCATGGGCTCCCCCAAATAAATAGCATAGTTTTGGTGATAATCTTAGTTTTAATATGTGTATTCAATAAAAAATAAAAAAAAAATAAAATTTCGTGTAGAGAAATGAAATGACCTAATGTGTGGCTTTCGACACTTGGGGATCATGACTCCCTTGTTTTGTGGCCCATAGTTAGTAATTTTATCTCTATTTGTGGTAATTTGACTTTTTTTGACTGAGTTAGCTCAATATGATGCCCAAGTATGTGGGCTTCACTTAGTGCCCTAAGGTCTTTGAGCCTGGGAGTCAGCGGCAAAGTCTCTCTACAAGGGTTGACTCTATTTAGTGCAATTTCAATTACCATGAAAAAATTTTAAAAACCAAAAAACCAATATATATATATATATATTCATTAAAAATTGAATACTCCTCTTAATATTTAAATGTGATTCCACCTAGTGCTTCTGTCATTTCCCTCTTAAATAAAAATGAACCCCCATGTCTTTTGTGACACACAACACATCATCATACTTTATTGAAATTTGATGAAATAGGTGATGAATTTGAATAAAGGAATCGGCTTGGGATTGGGATCTTCTTATGAAACTATATTGTATTAAAATATTTTTATGGGTTTCATGAATGTTTGGTATAAGGTTTTTTTGTGATCATTGTGTATTAAAAATTTTTTTGAAAAGAGAATTCTGATTTCATATTGTTGAGATACATTTTGCTCAGGACTAGAAAATCTCAAGTTGGGGGTGTGATTAGGCAATAAAAATACATATGTTAATTAAATTTTAATGGTATTAAATGTTCATTTTTGATCTTATGGACTTGAGATGGTGGATTTTAATTTTGAACATCCATTCTCATCATTTGTGCACTTCATGCCTAATGTACACCAATTTAGGCCCAATGATTTATATAATTTTGAGGAATGTAATTACCCATATTTTAATTTGATATTTTGATAAATGGATATTAAATTAAATATGAAACTTTTTTATTCAGGGATCAATGGAGTATTCATAAAGGATGATGGGGATATTTGGCGATGAAAGGAAACAATTCTGGAGAAGGTAGATTGGACACCATCCCACTGATGAGAATGTGGGGCCCAAAATAAAGACCCAATGAAGCCCAACGCCCATGGGAATATAGAAGATATATATAGGAACATATAAATATGAAGGATCTAGTGCTAATTCGGCCTCCATTGTGGTTAATCAGGGGGCACAAGTTAGAGATAAAATTCTGGGCCAGATTCTGCGCCCAGAAAAACAACCCACAAATTTAATCATATCTCGACACCAAAAAATTCATTTGGGATGATATTTTAAATAGATCTATGAGACATTCATAGCTTCACTTTTTTCTTCTATGTCCCACTCTAATTCTTCCATCTAGAAGTCCATCTTGGTGCGTATGTTCAGTGGGTGCAAGATGGCTTCCACTTCGAGTCAAGGATAAAGAAGTCCACTCTATCTTACTTTACACCACCCTAGGCATACCATAATCAAGTGGGATTCTTTTTACTATGGTAGGATCTACCCAAGGCTTCTAAAATGTCTATTTACTATAGTGGTGTTGAAGGATTTAATTATCTTGGATGCTTTATTTCATTGTAATGTTATGTTACCACTTTTCCTTTGTAATGTTCTTACTCAATTGTTAGTTGTTTTAATTCATCTTATTTTACTAGTAAAAGTTATTACATTCCTATTATTTTGTTCTTATCCATCCGACTTTGATATAATTTCCCCATGGTGTGAATTTATTCACACCAAACATTGTGAAATTTTTCACACAACGGTGGAGTGATCATTTTTTTACTCTTTTCTTACTTATTCAATTCCTCCACCATGAGCCCACTTCCCTCTTCCATTAAAACCATAGAATCAATGGAGGGATATCCCACTTATGGGTTGATCCAAGGTAGTATCAAGGGGTGGTATTGGATGTTATTTATCACCCCATTAATGTCTAATCACTTATTTTAATTGAGATTTTTATTTGATAATTTAAAAACTTCATTCTCCTTATTGAATTTTAAGGCCACATAATTAAAGTGCTAATATGAACCTTTAACTTGGAGAGATCATAAATTTTATCCTCCACGTGTATAGGTGATTATTATTATGGTGTGTTGGTATTAAACCAGTAAGTGATGAAGTTTTTTGATCTTATTGAATAAACCCATCTTGAATATAAGAAGTTGAAACTGTTATAAATGGAATTCCATCTAATCCACCCCCAAGCGATAACCTAGGATCAACTCATTCTTTAAAACTGAATTCACTTAAGTCTATTAGTTATATCTTAATACCCATCAAAAATGAATTTAAATTTGGCAACTTCATAGCCAAAACAATCCATAGAATGTACATTTTTGTAGGTTTCTTCTTATGTCTTCGAGGATTTGACAACCCAAGCTACACTACAAGTGACCACTTAAACCTAAAAACATGGATAAATTTGAGCATGAATCACATTTTTTCACCATTTACGAGGACCTAAGTATGTTATCTTAGACACTATAATCTTTTGTTTTCATCCCACTTCTCTGTTCTCACCCCCTCACTCCTATGGAAGACAGTTTTGAACAAATCCAAACATGTGGAACCTATCCCTACATTGATCACCCAACCCCATGTGTGTTTTATAATGACCATACTAAATTCTACTAGTGGAATTATCAAAACCCTAATGAACCAGAATGTTTTAACTCCTATTACCAACAAAATATTCCAACATATAATGAGTTTCAATCCCCATAAAGCCAATATTAACACCCTCTTGTGCAATTCAAAAAACATAATTATCCACCTAGAATAGACCATTTTGCTCAACCCCTTATCCATCCTAATCCACATCCATTGCTTGAAAAACTGTTTCAAAAAATGGAGATAATGAATTTTAAGGTTTCATCATTGAAAATAGAACTACAAAATTTTGAGATGGTTATGGAACCCATTCCCACTCATGTTATCCCTTACTCATTATTGATATAAGACTCTTTTCTCCCACAAAACTCTCATGAATTTATTGAATAATAAACCTTTGGATTTGGGATAAATAAAGAAGATAAAGGAATTATTTAAGGGTCTTTAAATAAAGAGGAAATTCATTTTTTGGATTCAAAATAATAGAATTTGACATCATGGATTGAGTCTCCGGAATATAAATCTGTTGATAATTTTTCAAAAACACCAATCACTGAAACATTAGGAGAAATCCTAAACATTGAGTCCCTACCCATTCCTGACACTGATCTTTCAAATTTGGTGGTTGAATATTCTATTAAAATGGAACCAATTTTTTTGCGAATATTATAAAATGAAACTAAGTTGGATTCAAAATCTCCACCTGTGTCTGAATGACCTATCCAACCCGAGCTCAAATTTATTATCATTCCTTCCCCACTCAAGTATCCATTAATAAGTTAGAATCATTACCTTTCAATTGTAATTAATTCTTCTTTTGAAACCAAAAAATTTGGAATGATCATGGTTGTATTAGGCAAGACTATAGATGAAACGGGATCAACCATTTTTTATATTCATTTGATTTTCCCACTCATTGAAGAACATAGGTATGTACATGACAGAAATTCTAAACAAAGAATAAATTTCAATATAGTATAAGTAGAGAAATATCGGGTCCTTAAAATTTTTAAATTTGGTGTTGGATAAGTTGGGGTGTCCATGTCGGGAAAATGACGTTAAACAAAAGCGCATCACGAGGGGAGACCTATGGTTTCAATGGTTCCAATAATTTTGAATCATCTTTATTTATAAATCAATTTTATATTAAAAAAATATTTAACTCTGATTATGATAGTACCATAGACTGTTAACATGTTCTTCAATTATGATTATGGATGGGTATGAAAAGGGAGAATCATATTCATCAGTGTCACACGGTGTGATCCCTGAGGAATTCCGTACCCAGAAATTTAAAAAGAAGACAATGTATTATCAGTTCATTTTATTTTTATGTACTTTTAGGGTAAAATACAAATAAAATAATAATAATTAAATTAAAATCCCACGTCGTGGGTCGTGGGTCAAACCCCATCACAACTGGAAAATCCGTGCACTACTAGAATTGGGACATATACCAACACTTATTTCCCAATAGTTTAAAAAACCCATTGGGATAAAGACCCTTTACCAACGGTTCTAATAAACCGTTGGTATAAGGTTTTTTATGTTGGGTTTTCCCAACGGTTTTGTTAAACCGTTGCGAAAGGAAAAAAAATTAACACCCAATTTAGGGCTCCTCATCCCCGACCATCCCCGAACTCTACCTCCTGACCCCATCCCCCCTCCCCAATCTCTATCTCCTCCCGGCCTCCGCCTATGCCTCTCAGCCCCCTCCCTCTCCTCTAGCAGTGTTCCCCTTCCCCACTCTGCTCTCTCTCTGACGACGACGTCCCCCTCCCCTCTCAGATCCTGGAAACATTCCCCCCTCCCCTCTTCTCTCCCACTCCTAGCGACATCCCCTCCCCTCAATCTCCTCTGAAGATGTCCCCCGGCCCCCTATCCAGTCGGGCACGAGACCCCCCATGGACGAACACCCCACGGGACGTCACCCCTCTCGGCTCCCTCTCCTCCAGCCAGGGTTCTTGATCGGTATTTTCCGGTTGATATACTCTTCCAACTATTTATCTCGGTGAACTAATATTTTTTATCTTGTAATGGATTTCATTCTCTAACACTTTTTCAGGTACACAGGTTTACAGTAGAAAACACCCCTAGGGCATACCGATTTTCCCAGGGAGCTCTCAATTACCTTTTATTTTTATTTTTTTAGATATCCATTCCCAAAAACATTAAAAATAACTTCCATACCACTATCACCTATATTTCATTGATAGTAGGGACACTACCTCATTTTATGTGTGGTGGGAGTTTCTCACAGTTTCACATGTGATGCACTTGGATTTTTTATTATTATCGCTTGTCTATGAGACATTTTTTAAAATAATAAGAATGATTTAAACTTGAGAATCGTTATGCCCTTGTTATTAAAAAAAAATTTATGTGTAAAAGTGCTAAGGAGCTTGTTTGACTCTTACTTAGATTTTTTTAGAATGATTTCTAAGTTTAGGGAATTAACTCAAATTCAAAATCTTCGAAATAATGACTAATTGACCTATTACTTGAGATTTATGCCCTTTGTGATTGCAATTTTTTTTGATTCTCACTACCCAATGGGACTCTAATCCTTCAATTTTATACTATTATCTAGGAATATTTCTTGATAGATTCCAGGGGCATGTAAACTGACTAGAACTTGCACTGAAATCTTATCATAGTGATGACTGAACAAGTATAAAACTAAAATTATTTAGGACTCTTTAATAGAAATTTTTTTCCTAGGACCCACCTGACATCTATCCATCATTCAACACTTAGTTTCCATTAATGGCCTATTATAATAAATTAATTTCAATCCTATTTCCCTTCATACCCTAATTATTGTACAATGCGTATGGATATCTTTGAACAAGTGTGGGAAGGACATTCAAAGATCATGGGATGATTCCACTTCCAGACATGTACAATATGCTCAACTGATTATGGAATTTTGATCCATTTACCATTTGTTGTGTTCCATTCGTAATCTATTTCTTTTGAAAATACAAAAAATAATATAATGGAAAATTGTAATGGGTTGTTTACTAAGAAGGTCAAAAATCACAATTTTCTAGACTGATTAATACCTCAAAGGATTATCTGTGGTTCGGTGATGGATATGATATCTCTCCTAAGAATATATTTTGAGGTAGATCACTTGTATACTATAATACCATGAAGTGTGAGTGTGAGGAAACATTGGAAGATAGAGGATCTTTGGGATCTTCCATGATATGGAATCTTTTTTTATAAAACATCATGTGAGAACATTTCTGGAGTATGTTGGAGTCATGAAATAACCCTAAGTGTCTCCATGAGATAACATAAATAACCACAAGTGTCTCCAAGTGTCTCCATACATCGTATCATCCTCAGATGGGTTGGCCACTCACCCAATCCTATCAAACCTATCCTAGTCTATCCTCTCAGTCACATAGTCTAGACTCATCTCTTGAGGATTATCCCATGCCTCGATGCATATCTCATCATCCAACTAGACAAAGAGGACTATTCACCTTATGATTGTCCTAGTCACAAAATCACACCATGTCGAACCCATCTATATTATATTCACAATAATATGATCAAGAACCTCATCAAAATCATTTATTATAAACCAGACCCACTAACCAGGTTCTATCCTAAGATAAATCACACCAAGCCTCCTGGCATTATAATTCCAATCTGTAAGACAATACACAATACACACACTAGCATATCATCCTTCATCTCTTTAGTTGAACTCTTGAATCATTAAATGGAGTAAAAACTTTCATAATACATTTTATATACTCACAGAGACCATACCACTCTAAGAACCAACCAAGATTCTAATCCATCCTCATAAGTATTTCCTCATCAAACGCTAGATTTACAATTGCAACACCTATCACTACAAGGCCTAATCCTATTAGGAATATTTTACATAATCTAAATCCACACCATTAGTGACATAAATCACATTAAAGCGCATAAATGTCAACTGAACCCCACATTCCAATAATTATTCATGTGGACAGGCCCCATGGAAAGAGGCTAATAACTAAAACCATAAATAATAATGCCAAATACATGAATCTTTTTTAAATAAATATCTCAAGTGTAAACATAAAAACCAAGAATAATAAAACCTCATCCCTTGTAATGAACAAAACCAAACTAAGTTGAAACTCGGGCAAAATTGATTATATACCATTAATAGAAAGAGTAATTGTTAATTAATAGGAATGTACTATTTGATAGTATCATTTGGAAACGTTGATCTGTTTCCCCTTTACTTTTAGGAACATGATTTGAACCATGGGGCACTGTGGTACTTATATGTTGGGTGGTGATAGGTATAGTCACAAGAGACAGGTATGTTTTAGTTTATTTTTTATTTTACTTTCTTTATCACATTGGTCACTTAGATCTTTGACTGATTTCTATGGACATATGGTACTTATATACTATAAAGGGGGCCAGAAGGTGTTTAGATTGATTTAGTCCACCATTTTTGATCTGAGGTAAGATTCTATGGTTACTACTTTTCTCACACCTCATGTATTTGGGGTTTTAGTGTTTTTGACTCCATATTATGTTTTTGGCAGGGAGTTGGATCATTTCGTGTTGGTTCGGGTGGATTTGGTTCTCCGCTACCAATCTAGGAAAGGCTTTAATGCCATTGGTTGGTTTTTCACTGGTTATGTAGCGTCCTTCATGTGATTTAAGGTTCTTAATATCCTTTGTGTAGTGTGTTGATCCCTTCTCATTGGTTTCGAGTCACCAAGTCAGGGCGACTCGCCTACATGTGCATAGGTAAGTAAGTATATGTATGTGGGTTCCCCCGTTACGTGTATAGTCACCCATGGCAGTGAGTATGCATGTATGGGGCTAGGTATGCCCATGTATATATATATACATGCATACATATGTGAGTGGAGACTGATATATGCATATAACCATATGAGCAAGGATCCCCTTGAACATGCTCATGGCCATGTGGGTGTTTGCATAGGGGATAGGTGTCCTTGCATGTGTGTGAAGGTGCGTATACCTAGTGGAAGAGCCGCAACTTTTAGTTAGAAATGTCCAAGAGCTGAAGTGGACAGCTTGGTTCCACCTTGAGGTAGAGTCCCTCTCATAGCCTCTTTAATTTAAGAATGCTTTTAATTGAATTTATCTTCTTTATTAATTCTGCATAATTATATAGAATTTCATATCTTGAATAAGTTTTATTTAATATAATTGTTTCATTTGATAAATAAATTCATGTTTTTATAATAAAACCCCTGCAACGGCGGTGTGCTGTCTGCGAAAACTCACAGTGATAGTTTGGGGTATATGATTCTTTTCCATTGTTTAGTTTCCCCTTAGACGTTGCATCATTGTTCCACTCACTAAAACCTTCCGATGATCACATGTTATAACATATTAAATAGTTTATTTGTTATATCATGTCTTTTGTGACCTTATCTTATGGAAAAACCCATTTCAGGTGTTTTCCTGGCCTCTTGGCCACCTGTTTGGGTGTTTACTCGAGCCTATATATCTAAAAACACTGATTGTGTCATGGTTTAACACCTATCAGGCTTATGGTGCTCCCTACCATAAGCTTCATCTTAACACTATTTGGTGTGTTTTCCTGGCCTCAATTCACATCTAATTGTTTACATATACGAATTCTCACATAAGATTTGTGTTGCATCCTGAGATGTTAAAACATACTCAAATTCTATTATTCTCAAGGTGACTAAAGTTTTATTATTAGAGTTCCAAGAAATGCATATACCATTGATAAGTAATACACCTGCAAAATTTGAGTCTCAATCAGTAGTTTCAACTACCTAGTACCACTTTTGAAAACAACAAATATCAAATATATATCTTTATCGTACCAAAACCTGAATCAAGAGTCTATTTTTTATAACATAAGATCGGTTTCTATAATGTGAAGGACAACTAAATAGGATTTATTTAGAATCTTGGCTGGAAGATTTTTCCCCACGGATGTCGCTCGACCGGGCCAACACGCTGCGGTCACGCCGCAGTCACGCTGCGGTCATGCCATAGTAATGCCATGATTTAGCCCTGCGCCAGGATGACACCGTGTGATGGTTCGCAGTCCTGTTGGAATTTGATGTATGATACCTAGATAGAGTTTTAGATACATAACCCACCCATAGTGAATGGGGAGCGAGGCAACAGATGAAATGTTTCCCCGCTTCCTCCCGCTCTATTCACTCCTGGCCGGAAGATGCTGCACCGTAGATGTTGCTGGACTGGGCCAACATGACGCGGTCATGCCACGGTCATGCCGTGGTCATGCTGCGGTCACGCCGCGGTCACACCACAGTCATGCCACGGTCACACCGCGGTCATGCCACGGTCATGCCACCGTAATGCTGTGATTTGGCTCTGCTCCAAGATGACACCCCTCAGCGGTTCGAAGTCTTATCAGAATTCGATGTATGATACCTAGATTGAGTTTTAGATACATTACCCATCCATAGTTAATGGGGAGGGAGGCGACAGCCGGAATGTTTCCCCGCTTCCTCCCACCCCCTTCGCTCCTGGCCGGAAGATGTTTCCCCGTAGATGTTGCTGGACCGGCCCAACACGCCGCGATCACGACACGGTCATGCCGCAGTCACACCACGGTCATACCACGGTCACTCCGTGGTCACGCCGCGGTCACGCCGTGATTTGGCCCTGCTCCAGGACGACATCCTGTGGCGGTTCGTAGTCCTGTCGGAATTCGCACTACTGGAAATAAAAGTTTTCCCAACACTTTTTTCCCAATGGTTTGTTCAAACCATTGGGAAAAATACCATATTCCATTCATTTCCAACGGTTCATATGAGCCGTTGGCATATAGGTGATAATATCCAGTTTTACCCAACTGTTCAAATGAACCATTGGGATATATCTATCTAAAATCACCTCACCATCGGGATACTTCTCTTATCCCTAAGCCACACTTCTCCAAACCCTCGATTCCAATACCATACTCCTCACTTCCTCGCCGCTGCTCCCATACCGACCACCCCTCATCACCGCTCCCATCCCGACCACCCCTCGCCGCTCGCCGATCGTCGCCCCCTGCTCCCCGCTCATCAACGCTCACGCTTTTTTTTCCAAAATCTCGATGTGAACCCATAAACCTTCTCATTTAACCCTAAACCATAGCTCAATGCACCCATATGGAAGATTTTTCCCAATAGTTCGACATGAATCCTACTTCCCAACTAACTCTCGATGCGAACCCTACATCCCAGCGCGACAGGTCTGGTTTTCCAACACTCTATTCTTCCGCATTAAATGGGTACACGTTATGATACCCTTACGATTTTGGTTATTTTTGGTACCCTAATTCCCTACCTACTCTCAAGGTTTCTAACTCTACTTTCCAACTGGTCATCTTATCTTTGATTCAAGTAATTTTTGTTCATTCACTTTAAATCAGTATGTATGCCTTCATTTATTTTCGATTTTTTTGGTTCCATTTCACAGCAATGTACTGTCTATTATGACCCCTTATGAAAAAAAGAAATATATCATTTTAGGTTGCGGTTTTGTTGTAATTTAACTGTATAGAATCATTTTGATTGATATTGAAGAGGTCAAAATGAGGTGGGGAGGAGGGGGGATGTGCTGGAGGGGGGGGGGATGGGCAGGGGTGAGGTGAGGAGGAGGGGGGCTAGACAGGGGGTTGGAGGTGGCTGTGCAGGTGGGGGAGAGGGGGGGGGATGTGCTGGGGGTGAAAGAACATCCATGTTGATGGCAGCACCAATACATCAACAACTAGAAAAACCTACTCTGTGAGTGCCTCAACACATTATGATGTTAGAGCCACTCTATCCTAAGTGCTCATTCAACTAGAGGGGTGTTTCAATCATCCAGATCTCCCATTAGATCACTAATCACATCTAAATATAGTCAAAAAATTGAGATAACTAGATCAAAACATAATTCCAATGCTTGATCTACGATATCATATGTGTCCCCTCCTTGGACTAGAGTCATGACCAGAAACATCCTCAAACCTCCCAACCAAATTCCAACCAAACATGGGTTGATCTAGCCTTCAAACCACTGTCCAAATAGCTGATCTAGAAGCATCAATCAACTAACATAAAACAAATGACATACCCTCTCCATGTTCCCTATGATATTATCCAATAAAAACATCCTCTATTGACTCTCTTTGACCCACCTTAGTGCCAAACCAAAACACGGGGCTCCCATGGTCCTTAATGTGACAATATAAAGTGATTTCTAACTATAGCGTCCTCTGGTGCACCCAAAATCTTGGCCTAAGCCATTCAAAAAAACTTCAAATGGGAAAACTTCCACAGTAAGAAGATACACCCTATGAGGGGTACATCTAGTACATCCAAATCACAAGACACACCCAGCGCAGAATTATCTCCAATGCCCCTAAATGGCCTCCAACTGATCATCGATCAACAATGTCCCCAACTGATCATCTATCAACAATGCAACCAATGGGGTATATAAAAGAAATGAATAACCAATGAATTATCAATGGTACTCATGACAAACATAAAATTTTTTACCTTACAAGGGCTATATAGTACAAGATTGACCACTCCACATGGGCATTATTAATTAACAGCTATATAAAACACTGGTCACTCAATCAGTAATAAGCGCACTATGGTATCCTCAAGAATCCCTATGACACATATAAATATCTTATGGAAATCTGACCATAACTTCTATCCCACAACATCATCCCTTCCTAATGGTTCCAATAGTTCCAATCCTAAAAAAAGAGGTAATCCTTAACTGTTCTAACCTTGAGAAATAGGTACCAACATGTCAGGATAAAACACAATCTCTTCATATATACTACTTGATTATAATTTTTAGGATCTATATGAACGAAAATTGAACAAAACTAGCTTATATTTCACAATCCATTCCAATTAATGATCTCATAACCCTTACACATGATTCTCATCTCACAACCCAACCTGCTGGAAGATTCTGAATCCAATCCTTGAAGAAATCCTGATAAAGAATTCTTTTAGTCCAAAACATCATAAAGACCACATTCAAACACAGAATGTATTCCACCATGGAAATTTATATGAAAAAATGATCAAAATTGAATACTCATTAGCCGAATTCTGACTCTAAGGTTAAAATAGGGTAAACACAACAAGAAGAAAAAAGTACCCAACCAGTAATTTAGGTAAATGATATGTAACCCAAAATGTCCCCTCATTCCATGTGACATAGACTACTTAGTGTGTACTTTCCAAAGTACACATCATGTGTTCCGGTATATGATGTTTACCCCCACCTGGGTACATTCACATACAAGGCCCCACTTAGCATGAAAAATTCTCTACTATGTGGAATGTATCACCCCATACACAATATTTACCCCACATATGGTTCCCATGTATGTACCTATCCATATATCCCCCCCACACAAGGTCTACCCACACAAAATTCCTATCTGTGTACCTCGCACTATATATAGCTTTATACCCTACATGGTCATCTGCCACTAGCACACCCCGAGCCACCACTACATGGCGTGTAACCCACCCCCTTGTATAAATATTTTATTTCCCAAAACCCATATTTCCCAAGTACGAAGAACACATGATGTGTGTTATCAAAACTACACATCATGTACATGAGTTCTCCCAAACTAAACCCACCAAAAATATCCCAAAACACCTAATTTCTCCAAAGTATCCATAGACTGAATCCTGAATGGGTCACCAAAAACACAAAAAATACGATTAAAACTTAAAATAAACTACCCTATGGAAATTTTTGGGGGAGGCGGGGGTGCTTGGTGGGGGTGAGGTGGGGAGGAGGGGGGCTGTGTAGGGGGTTTGGTGGGGAGGTGGTGGGCTGGGCAGGGGGCGGGGGTGGGGCGTAGGCTGGGCAGGGGGGAGGGGGGGTTGTGAAGGTGTGGGGGGTGGATGTGTAGGTGGGGGGGCTAGGCAGATGGGGGAGGGGGGCTGGGAAGTGGGGTTGTGTAGGTGGGGGGTGGTGGTTGTGAAGGTGGGGGAGGGGGGCTGGGCAGGTGGGGGAGGGGGTGGGATGTGCAGGGGGGTTAGGCTAGGCGGTGGGGAGAGGGCTGGGAAGGGGGGCTGTGCAGGTGGGGTTTTGGCTGTGCAGGTGGGGTAGTGGGGGGGCTATGCAGGTGGGGGAGGGGGTGGGATGTGCAGGGGTTAGACTAGGCTAGGCAGGGGGAGGGGTTGGGCAGGGGGATGTGCAGGTGGGGTGGTGGCTGTGCAGGTGGGGTAGTGGGGGGTTGGGCAGGTGGATGAGTATGGATATGAACTTGAGTTCCTTGAACCCAATTGGGGAACTGCAGAATGATTTCGTAGGACCCGAGTATATCAGATAATGCACATTCATGGAAGAATCTATAATTCTAGCCATGTCCCTACTTAGACCATCAATGTTGTAGAAACCGCGGAAGACCCATTTAGTGAGTCTAGTAAGAGAAGGAAAATCCCCAAGCATAATCCAACCAGGTACAATTACTATGGAATGTAATAATGTTATATCCATCATAGATCAAAATTAAAATGTCACTATGTTGAGAAACATCCGACCCTTGTACTTGTATTTAATGATAAATGTTATCAATATTTGAAGATATTACATTGACTATGATTTTTGATTTAATATCATTGCAATGTTGACACATTCTCATATGTGATATGATGAAAAACATATAGAACCTTCCACATAGATACTACAACTTTGTGTCCAATGCAAGAAATGTCCATAAGTCCAATTCATGCTTGGGGATCAATTTGGATACCTCATTTCTGAATCATAATTTATAGTAATTCAGTAGGATCAAAACCTCATTGACTTTTTAGGAAGGCCACTTTAAACTTTTATGACCAGTCAAACATAACTACATTCTTAGTAATCCTAGTAATAGGCACTTCTAAAGGGGCAAAGATTTAAATTAACTATATGTAAAACTTGAATAAACAAAGGAAACCCATAATATCAAACATGTTTCATATAAATTCTCATGACACCACAACCTATAAATTCTTTGGGTCAACATAAATTACCACATTATAGATTACGTGCCTAAGAAAACATACTTTATGGAAGAATAAGTGACACTTTGAGATCTTATAAAACATATAATGTGGTCAAAGTTTACAAACAAAAATCTATAGGTGTCCAACGTGTATATCAATGGTCGGTGAGTATATAAGGATATCATAAATAAGCACCATAATGAATGAGTTGAGATATGTATGGAAGATCTCATTCATGAGATCCATGAACACCATTGGATTAATTTTAAACATGAATGGAAAGTCAAGATATGTATGGAAGATGCCTTAATAATTTTCACACCATTTTTAATACGAAATCATATATATACATTCATTCAACTAATCAATTCATGTCCTTAAAAAAGTTCCACATGTCTCATTGCTACGCAGTAAAAAATGGCAAGGATCAATATTTTCCCTCATGTACCTCTTTATTACCTCTACACAAGTAGTAATTTACCGCTTTCAAAATAGTAAATTATCTTCACACATGTCTTTTCTAGACCAATGTATTTATATCTATCCACTAATTTTACCCTTATCAAAGCCCTATACTAATACTTCTCACTCAATATAGCTCATCACTCAACTCCCAACATCTTCCATACTACTAAAGGTAGTGTCTCATACAACTATATATCACATACCAACCTTCTCACTCAACAAACATCCATGTTAATAGATTATGATCAATGTAAATCCATTTTCTAAAATAATACCATATTAACCATGGTTGGTCTAATATCACATTCCAAACGCTCCATTATAACTCATGGTTGGGTTCATCTAGAACCTTATCACTCAAGGTGAGGCCATTATATTGACCACTACCTTATCAATAATGGTAGGGTTAGATATCATGTTATAATATGATAACTTCATTATCACTGAAATAAGGGTCCTTCTATAACCTTATCACTCAAGGCGTTGTCATTCCTTATTATAAATCACTATACTTGATATAATTTCTCATTCAATATGTGTATGAAATAACAACAATGGAATTTGGTCCATATCATAGCTCACCAGATAGGTATAAGGTTCTATTCACTCAGAACCTATTCCTCCTAACTTATAAATCATGTTAGTGTTAGATATCATTTATATAATATGATAGCATCATTATCACTCAAGTAAGGGTCCTTCCTACACCTAATCACTCAAGGTGTTGTCATTCCTTAAGATATTTCACTATACTTGTTATAATTTTTCACACAACATGTGTATGAAATAACAAGGGCATTTGGTCCATATCATAGCTCACCATCTAGTGTACCACCATGAGGACCATGATACCATGTGATAAATGGTTAATTTTTATGATTCTCTCTATGGATCATCATTCAAATTTCAATGGATACAAAATATATCTATGGAAGGAATATACTAAAATTCATGTAGTAATATACTATATTGTCATGGAGGATTATCTGAATGTTTGCATTACAGATTGGGGATAGAATATTACCTTGTAATCTTATCCTCTTAGAATATGATAGAAAATTTTTAGTGAGCCCAACAGATGATGTAAATGATTCATGAACACTAAAAAACACCTTGTTGGATGTCATCATAGCAGATCCCCTTGAAACTTAGGCATGTGATCCTCTCATGAATCAAGTAAATATCTATCCCCATAGAATCTATGTGTCACAGAAGCCTGACCAATATCCCTCTCTTAAACACAAATCAATACCTTGATAAATGCAAAAATATAACTAAATATCTTAACATTATAGAAATCATTTCCCCATAGTATATGATTCCCCCATCATTATACTCTAGGAAAAAAAGGGTTATAATGGTCATTGTGTAAATATCCTTCTAGGTTACTATATTGAATGATTGTGTTCATCAAAAAAATATAAAATTTATCCTGGAGTAATGAAAACCAATAAACCTTATCTGATTGATCCGAATTGAGGTAGGGGATTATTCATATATGAGTTATAAACATGAATTTCCAATATCCCCCTCCCTATTTTATCAACAATACAAAATTTTGTTGGTTCTTAGTCTCTCTACCACATCAATATGTGAACCATACAAGGGGAAGGGATGTGAGTAAGCCTTCAAAAATGAGATGATTATTTCTTTGTGTTTCTTGTGTGTTTTTTGTGTGATTGTAGGTGATTGAATTGGGTTTTTGTAAGTTTTTTATGTGTGATGTGTGTTTTCTATGTTTGTATGTTTCCGTGTTCCTAAACACATAGAATGAGTGTTTATTTTTGTGATTATAGTGTATTTTTGTGAGATGGCACGTTTTTCACACATTGTTTTCATTACAGCCTGCTGTTGATTGCAGGCTATTTCATTTTAAATTAATCGGAGTCTAAACTAATAGTTTCAAAACTGTTGGGTTACACCCCTGTGCGCTGCTACATTTCCCAACAGTTCAAAACCATTGGGTTATACCCCTATGCACTGCTGAATTTCCCAACGGTTTTGAACTGTTGGGTTATACCCCTATGTGATGATTGTGTGCTGCTGCAATTCCCAATGGTTCAAAACTGTTGGGTTATAACCCCATGCCAACGGTTTTAAAACCATTGGGTTATACCCCATATGCGCTGATTTTCCCAATGGTTCTACTGAACCGTTGGTAAAATAGGATCCAAATAGCCTTTTCCCAACCGTTCTACATTAACCGTTGGTATAAGGAATTCCTGAGGCCTCACAGCCCAATGGTTTCTAAATCCATTGGGATAATATTTTCCAACGGGTTTAGGACCTTTCCCAGTGGTTTTAAACCGTTCGGAAAACATGGATTCCTAGTAGGGGCGGGGAATCAAACCCATGACTTAAGGGAGATAGGGGCGCGCGCTTACCACTGACCTACGACTTATAGTTATTCTTTATTCCATAATTATTGTATATAAACTTTTTTTTATTATATGAATATATATATATATATATATTTATGTTTTATTTGTTTTTTTCTTTTTTTCTTTTTTCCACCAGGGAACTCTACGGGTGACATGGATATCAAAGGACTAAATTGGATCAGAAATAACTTCAACTTCAACCACTAGGTGACTTCATTCCATGATCCCCTTATTTCAAATTCCATGTATAACTCCTCTCCTCTACCACTAACCCCTTCTAAATTTTATTTTCTTTAAACATAGGGTACATTGTTATCCAAATTTGGGGGGGGGGGGTGAAAAGAATGAAAAAAAGTTAATTAATTTTGTGTGCATAAAAAATGTTTGGAAGGAAAAATTTCTTTGACCTTGAACATGATAATAAACATTTCACACATTTAAACTAAATATAAAATAATTTAGCATGACCTAATTCTAATTTTAATCCATGTATAATTTCATGAGCATAGATATTGGAAAGTGTGGCTGTCTAATGTGAAATTTTATTGTTTATATTTTCATCCAAATAAACAAAGAATCACAACACATGTCCTTTTGATAGTGGGGTATTAATTTGAGTTCGTGGGGTCCCCTAAATAAATAACTTACTTTTGGTGATCATTTTAGTTTTAATATTATTATTCAATAAAAAACAAAAAAAAATAATAAAATTGCACATAGAGCAATAAAATTACCTAATGTGTGGCTTTCAGCACATAAGGATCCTAACTCCATAGTTTTCTAGCCCAGAGTTAGTAATTTTATCTCTATTTGAGGTAATTTGACTTTTTTTACTGAGATAACTCATGATGATGCCCAATTATGTGGGCTTTACTTGGTTCCCTAAGGTCTTTGAGCCTGGGAGTCATCAGCAAAGTCTCACTACATGGGTTGACTCTATTGAGTAAAATTTCAATTAACATGGAAAAATTGAAAAAAGAAACAAAAACAAAAAAACAAAACAAAAATATATTAAAAAAAATTAATACTAATATTAATATTGAAATGTGATTTCACCTAGCACTTCCGTCATTTCCCCCTTGAATAAAAATGAACCCTGATGTCTTTTGTGACACACAACACATCATCATACTTTATTGAAATTGGATGAAATATGAATATTAATTTGAAAAAAGGAATTCTCTTGGGATTGGAATATTCTTATGAAACGTTCTTGTATTAAAATATTTTTATTGGATTTATGATTTTTTGATATAAGGGTTTTTTGTGATCATTATGTATTGAAATGTATTTTGGAAAAGGGAATTCGAATTTCATATTGTTGAGATACATTTTTCTCGGGACTAGAAAATATCAAGTTAGGGGGTGTGATTAGAAAATTAAATTACATATGTTAATTAAATTTTTCTGGTATTAAATGTTCATTTTTGATCTTATGGGTCTGAGTTAGTGGATATTAATTTTGAACATTCATTCTCATCATTTGTGCAATTCATGCCTAATGTGCACCAATTTAAGACCAATAATTCATCTCATTTTAAGGAATGTAATTCTCAATATATTAATTTGATATTTTGGGGAATGGATAAACCCTTCGATATGAACATTTTTCATTTAGATATCAATGGAAGATCCATAAATAATGATGGTGATATTTGGTGATTAAAGGAATCAATTTTGGAGAAGGAATATTGGACACCAGCTCACTAATTAGAATGTGGGGCCCACAATACAAACCCAATGAAGCCCAAATTTCATGGTATTATATAAGACATATAGAGTAACATATAATTATGTAGGATCCAGTGTTTATTCGGCCACCATTCTAGTTATTCAGGCAACCCAATTTAGAGATAAAAGTCTGGGCCTGATTCTACGGCCCAGAAAAACAGCCCACGAATTTAATCATATCTCGGCTACCAAAAATTAATTTGGGCTGACATTTTACATATATCTAGGATACATTCGGAGATTCGCGTGTTTATTATATGGACAACTCTAATTCTTCCATCTAGAAGTCCATCTATGTCCGTCTTTTCGGTGGATGCAATCTGGCTGCCACTTCGAGTCAAGGATAAAGAAGTCAACTCTCTCTTACTTTACATCACCCTAGGCCAACCATAATAAAGTGGGATGCTTTTTACTGTGGGATGATCGACCCAAGGCTCCCAAAATTCCTATTTAAGAAATTTTTTTGATGTATTTAATCATCTTGGATGCTTTATTTCATTGTAATGTTATGGTGCCACTTTTCCTTTGTAATGTTCTTCCTCAATTGTAAGTTGTTTTAATTCATCTTAGTTTCTTAATAAAAGTTATTATTTTATAATTATTATGTTCTTATCGATCTCACATTGATAGCATTTCCTCAAGGCGTGAATTTATTCACACCAAACTTTGTGAAATTATTCTCACAACGGTGGAGTGATCATTTTCTTTTTATTGTTTTCTTTATTATTCAATTCCTCCCTCATGAGTCTACTTCCTGCTTCCATTGAAACCATAGCATCAATGGAGGGATAAACCACTTATGGGTTGATACAAGGGATTAGAAAGGGGCTGTATTTGACGTTATTTATCACCTCATTAATGTCTAATCACTTATTTTAATTGAGATTTTTATTTGATGATTTAAAAACTTCTTTGTCCTTGTTGAATTTTAAGGCCACATACTTCAAGTGCGAATATGAACCTTTAACTTTGAGTTATCATATATTTAATCCTCCAAGTTTATAGGTTATTATTTGTATGGTTTGTTGGTATTAAACTAGTTAGTGATGAAGTTGTTTGATCTTATTGAATAAACTCATCTCGAATATAAGAAGTTGAAATTGTTAAAAAAGGAATTCCATCCAATCCACCCCCAAGCGATAACCTAGGATCAACTCATTATTTCAAATTGAATTAACTTAATTCTACTAGTTCTATCTTAAAACCCATAAAAAATCAACCCAAATTTTGAAACTTCATAGCCAAAACAATCCATAGAATATATGTTTTCGTAGGTTTCTTCTTAGGTCTCTGAGCTTTTGACAACCCAAGCTACACTACAAGAGACTGCTTAACCCTAGAAACATGGGTAAATTTGAATGTGAATCAAATTTTGGCTCCTTTTCTAGGGACATAAGTATGTTATCTTAGACACTATCATCTTTTGTTTTCATACAACTTCTCTGTTCTCACCCCCTCACTCCTATGGAAGGCAATTTTGAACAAATCCAAACATGGGGAACCGATCTCGACTATTATCACCCAACCCCATGCGTGTTGTATAATGACCATCATAATTTATACTAGTGGGATAATCAAAAACCTAATGAACAAAAATGTTTTTACTCCAATGATCCACAAAACATTCCAACATATAATGAGTTTTAATCCCCACAAAGCCAATCTGAACACCCTCTTGTGCAATTCCAAAAACATAATTATCCACCTGGAATAGACCATTTAGAACGACCCCTTATCCATCCCAATCCACGTCCATTACTTGAATAAATATTTCAACAAATGTAGATAATGAATTTTTAGGTTTCATCATTTATATTATAACTACAAAATTTTGAGGCGGTTATGGAACCCATTCCCACTCATGCTATCCCTTCCACATCATTGATATAAGATATTTTCTCTTATGAACCTATCATGAAATTATTTAAGAATCAACCTTTGTATTCATGATAAATGAAGAAGATAAATAAATTATTAAAGGGTCTTTATATAAGGAGGAAATTGATTTTTTTTTTGGATTCAAAAGAGGGGAATCTGACCTCATGGATTGAGTCTCATGAATATGAATCCGTTGATAATGTTTCAAAAAAACGAATCACTGAAACATTGGGAGAAATCAAAAACATTGAGTCCCTACCCATTACTAACACTGATCATTCCAATTTGGTGGTTGTATCTTATATTCAAAAGGAACCAATTTTATTGAGAAATTTGGAAAATGAAACTGAGTTGGATTCAAAATCTCCAACTGTGTTTGAATGCCCTATCCAACATGAGCTCAAAATTATTATCCTTCCTTCCCCACTAAAGTATCCATTAATAGGTTATAATCATGACCGTTCAATTGGAATTCATTATTCTCATAAAACCAAAAAATTTAGAATGATCATGGATGTCTTAGGCAAGACTATATAAGAAACTGGATCAACCATTTTTGATATTCCTTGTATTTTTCCACTCATTGTACAACATAAGTTTGTACATGAAATAAATTCTAAACAAATAATCAATCTCAATAAAGTAGAAGTGAATAAATATCGGGTCCTTAAAATTTATAAAGTAGGTATTGGATAAGGTGGGGTGTCCATTTCGAGTTAACGGTGTTAAACAAAAGCGTTGCACGAGAGGCAACCCGTGGTTTTCATGGTTCCAATCACTTTGAATCATCTTTATTAATAAATCAATTTTATATTAAAAAAATAATTATCTTCTAATATGATATTACCATATACTGTTGAATGATTCTTCTATTATTATTATGGATGGGTATGAAAAGGGAGCATCGTATTCATCTGTGTCATGCAGTGTGATCCATGAGTAATATCTTACCCCGAAATTTAAAAAGATGACAATGTATCATCAGTTCATTTTATTTTTAAGTGTTTTTAGGGTAAAATAAAAATACAAAAAAATAATAATTAAATTAAAATTCCACATCGCGGGTCATGGTTCAAACCTCGTCATAATCGGCGAAGCCATGGGGAATCAAACCAAGGACCGAAGGGAGATAGGGGCACGCGCTTACCACTGACCTACGACATATAGGGATTCCTTATTCAATAATTTTTGTAAATATACTTTTTTATTATACGAATAAATATATATATATATATATGTATTGTTTTGTTTTGTTTTTTTGTTTTTTTAAATGTTTCTACCTTGGAACTCTGCAGGTGACATGGATATCAAAGGACTAAATTGGAGCAACAAGAACTTCCACTTCAACCACCAGGTGACTTCATTCCATGATCCTCATATTTCAAATTCCATGAAGAACTCCTCTCCTCTACCACTAACCCCTTCTAAATTTTATTTTCCTTTAACATAGGGGACAATGTTATCCTAAGTTAGGGGGTGAAAAGAATGAAAAAAAGGTTAATTAATTTTCTGTGCATAAAAAAATGTGTGGAAGGAAAATTTTATTTGACCTTGAACATGTTAATACACATTTCACACTTTGAAACTGAATATCAAATAATTTAGATTTCCCTAATAATAATTTTAATCCATGTATAATTTCATGAGCATTGATTTTGGAAAGTGTGGTTGTCTGATGTGAAATTTCATCGTTTATATTTTCATCCAAATAAAAAATAATCACAACGCATGTCCTTTGGATAGTGGGGTATTAGTTTGATTTCATGGGGTCCCACAAATAAATATCACAGGTTTGGTGATCATTTTAGTTTTAATAATATTATTCAATAAAAAATCAAAAAAACAATAAAATTATACGTAGAGCAATGAAATGACCTAATGTGTGGATTTTATCACTTGGGGATCGTGACTCCATAGTTGTCTGGCCCAGTGTTAGTAATTTTATCTCTATTTGGGGTAATTTGATATTTTTTTTAATGAGTTAACTCGAGATGATTCCCATGTATGTGGGCTTCACTTGGTTCCCTAAAGTCTTTCATCCTGGGAGTTATCGGCAAAATATCACTACATGGGTTGACTCTATTGAGTGTAATTTCAATTACCATGGAAAAATAAAAAAAATAAAAAAAAACAATATATATATATATATATTAAAAAAAATTGAATACTCATCTTAATATTGAAATGTGATTCTACCTATCGCTTCCTTCATTTCCCCCTTGAATAAAAATGAACCCCCATGTCTTTTGTGACACACAACACATCATCATAATTTATTGAAATTGGAGGAAATACGGTGATGAATTTGAACAAAATAATGGGCTTGGGATTAGGATATAATTATGAAACTGTCTTCTATTAAAATATTTTTATGGGTTTCATGATTGTTTGGTATAATGGTTTTTGGTGATCATTGTGTATTAAAATGTTTTTTGTAAAAGGTATTCAAATTTCATATTATTGAGATACATTTTGCTCGAGACTAGAAAATCTCAAGTTGGGGGTGTGATTATACAATAAAAATACATAAGTTAATTAAATTTTAATGGTATTAAATGTTCATTTTTGATCTTATGGGCCTGAGTTAGTGGATTTTAATTTTGAACATCCATTCTCATCATTTGTGCATTTCATGCCTAATGTATGTCAATTTAGGCCCAATTATTCATATAATATTAAGGAATTTAATTATACATATTTTAATTTGATATTTTTTAAAATGTATATAAACTTAAATATGAACATTTTTTATTTAGGGATCAATGGAAGACTCATAAAGGATAATGGGGATATTCGACGATGATAGGAAATAATTCTGGTGAACGCAGATTGGACACCATCCCACTGATGAGAAATTGGGGCCAACAATACAGACCCACTAAAGCCCATACTTCATGTGATGATAGAATAAATATAGAATAACATATAATTATGAAGTATCTAGTGCTAATTCGGCCACCATTGCGGTTATTTAGGCGGACCAATTTAGAGATAAAATTATGGGCCAAATTCTGTGGCCCAGGAAAATAGGACACCAATTTAATCACATATCAGAAACCAAAAAAATAATTTGTGATGAAAGTTTACATAGAGATAGGAGACATCAATATATTAAATTTTTTATTGTATGGACCTCTCTAATTTTGACATCTAAAAGGTCATATTGGCGTGTATATTTGGTGGATGCAAGTTGGCTGCCACTTCAAGTCAAGGATACAGAAGTCCACTCTCTCTTACTTTCCACCACCATTGGACTACCATAATCAAGTGGGATGATTTATAATATTGGAGGCTAGACCCAAGGCTCCTAAAATTTCTATTTATGGTAGTGGTGTTGAAGGATTTAATCATCTTGGATTCTTTCTTTCATTGTAATGTTATGCTGCCACTTTTCCTTTATAATGTTCTTCCTCAATTGAAAGTTGTTTTAATTCATCTTAGTTTCTTAATAAAAGTTATTCTTTTCTTATTATTCTGTTATTTTCCATCTCACATTGATACCATTTCCTCAAGGTGTGAATTTATTCACACCAAACTTTGTGAAATTATTCACAAAATGGCAGAGTGATCATTTTCTTTTAATTGTTTTCTTACTAATTCAATTCCTCCCTCATGAGTCTACTTCCCACTTCCATTGAAACCATAGCAACAATATGGGGATAAAACACTTATGGTTTGATCCAAGGGAGTAGAAAGGGTCAGGATTGAATGTTATTTATCTCCCCATTAATGTCTAATCACTTCTTTTAATTTATATTTTTATTTGATGATTTAAAAACATCTATATTTGTGTTGAATTTTAAGGCCACATAGTTCAAGTGATAATACAAACCATTACCTTGGTGTGCTCTTAGATTTGATCCTCCAAGTGTATAGGTGATTAGTATTATGGTGTTCTAGTATTAAACCAGTTAATGATGAATTGGTTTGATCTTATTGAATAAACCCATCTCGAATATAAGAAGTTGAAACTGTTAAAAAAGGAATTCCATCCAATCCACCCCCAAGTGATAACCTAGGATCAACTCATCCTTTAAAATTGAATTCACTTAATTCTGTTAGTTCTATCTTAAAACCCATAAAAAATCAACCCAATGTTGGAAACTTCATATACAAAACAATCCATAGAATGTACGTGTCTGTAGGTTTCCTCTTAGGTCTCTGAGGATTCGACAACCCAGGCTACACTACAAGCGACCGCTTAACCCTAAAAACTTGGGTAAATTTGGGCATGAATCAGGATTCATGATCAACAAAACAATATATTAAGGGATGTGATTGATATATGTAAACCAATAAAAGTGTCTCGTAAGGGAATTTATTATCTTTTTCACATTCAATGAGGCAATTTTATTGACTTCATGTTTATCCCCTCTAAATAAACATCATTTATTCAGTGATTTATTTATTCGTATGAGGTATGTTCTTCCCCTATTGAGCTGGTCTATTTTAATAAATTCCACCCATGCATTTTTTTTGATAAATTTCTAATGATATATTGTAATTTATATAGGATAATAGTTTTATCAATGGGTATATACAACACTCTTATAGATGAAGAAGAAAATTGATAGTATACATTTTCATTTGATCCTTGTGAAGTTTCATCAACATCTGGCTGAAAAATAAGTAAAATTAGGAATCAATTGAAGATAACCCACCATTAATTAATTTTTATTTTACCACATTTAGTATCATTTCATTTAGTTTTATGTAAAAAATAGAATTTATTTACCTGTAGTTTTTTTTCTCCAAATAAAAAAGTGTAGTTGAATTCATCATACTTATTTTTATCATGCACATTATTATTTACATACAGTGTAATTTATTTGATGTAATGTGGGTATGTGTTTTATTTGTATATATATTATAGGTTACATAATTTATAGAGCTTTATTGGACACATGCATCCTCTATTCATATATCTATAATTACATAGGGAAGTGATATATTTTTTTATCATAATTTTATTTACACTTCCAAAAAAACATGTATAATGACTAATTAATAATTAAAAATCTAACATTACTTTCACTTTTGAACCCACATAAAAATTGATGTATTTATATATAAACATAGTTAGTGACATAACACTTATGCCCCAGATCAGTTTGATCTCTTGATTCCTGGTTGAAATGCTTTGATTATGCCTGAATGGCCCGAAGGCCTTCATTTTTTATTGATTTTTGATAACCCCTATTTCAAGGGATGAGAGGGAACCCTTACAAGGCCCGTAGGCTCAGAGATTAAATGGCCCGTAGGCTTAAGAGATTACATGACCCGAAGGTCTTAAGGGAATTCAACCAGACTATCTATAAGGAACTGCCCCTCCCCAGCATCTGCATCTTGATAGTAGCTCTCCACCTTTGCATGAACGTCTAGCTAGGCTTCCTGTGCAAGCACAGGCTGGTACTGATGGCATAGCCATACCCTCTCATTCTGACAATCCATTTGGCTCTACTCTGGTGAGTGCACCTGCTCTGAATCCTCTTCTGGGGCTGCTCCTTTTTTGTTGTGTGTCTGGGCCTGCATTCATGTGGCCCGAAGGCCTTGGGGTGGCCCTAAGGCGTTAAGGTGGCCCGAAGGCCTTGATAATGAACTGGTCCGAAGGCCATAGGTGGCCCGAAATCCTTGAAGGACCCGAGAACCAAACCAGTGGCCCGAAGGCCTAAATGGATGAATAGTTCTGGCTGCTACAGTACCGAACAGTGCTTGCTACAGTAATGCTACAGAACTGCTATAGTAACCCCGAAATATACCTCCACCAGGATTTGATCCTGGGTCTCTTGGATGCACCTAGCGAGTCCTCACCAACTGGGCTGAGGCTCTTGTGCTGAAATGCTTTGATTATTGATTCCACGATTAAATGATTGTTGATATCATTCCATGCTTTACATTTTTTTTTGAAAATTGTTTATTTTTGAGACTTATTTTCAATTATTATAATTTATGTTGTGTAACATTATTTATACATACCCATGAGGACTCTGGACCATTTTCACATCACTTCATATTTCTTATTTTCTTGAGGTAACCCTAGACATGTTATGTATTTTATAACCTTCCATGTTTTCCTATAAAACTAATAATAATTTTGAATGTTTTACTAAAATGACTAAGTAATTGGATTATTTTATTCAACCCATTTGACCCACTGATACACCCTTGTATTTTATTCATTTTATATCCCTTATAAAACTTGAAAAACCTTTTTAGGATGATCCCATGGTATATTCCCTTCCCTACCCATTTCTTGAATATTTTCATGTTGATTTTTAATCTTAATGTAGGGGAGATAGTCAATCACAGAGAAGTTTATTTTAGGTAAATTGATTCATTTTATGAACAATAATAGATATTATCTCATCATGTTATTTTTAACTTTTTTATAATATATCCATCCATTACTTTTATTTTGATATGGGAATGTAAATTTTTTTTTTCCAATAACGAGTACATTTATGGTTATTAAGTGGTTACCCACATCTTTAAGGATTCCAATAAAAATGATTAATCATCAATCCATAAGACATAGAGTATTTTACATGACCAAAATCCATTGATATCACACCACAAATGAGCTACTTGTTCCCTATGATATTTTTTCTTATATATAGTTTATGGTATTTTTGACCTCACACCCTCATATTTATCTTTCCATTTTTGAGTGAGTTTTATATCTATTATTATATAAAGAGTAAATAAAATAATTTTCTTAGGTAAAATAATTTTTTCAAGTGTCGTGGAGTGATATTTTAAGGGAGACACCTGGATTGATATTTATCATGCAAATATTTCAATTTTCAGCCACGTTTTTTTCGAAAACTGTAAAGAAATGTTTTTATGACCCACCATCCCAAAACATAAAAGATAATTTGAACTCAATGTTAAGTCCTAAATATTGGTAAATTATTTTTATTTCCACTTCTATAGATGTGAAATTCATGGAAGTCATATGTTAAATATTCATGTGTAACATAATTGAGCACAAATTTGATCATAAATTTTTGAGCGATGACAATGATGGAAAGGTTGGTCACATTGGTGCATGATTGTAAATTCTTTTCATATAAAGAATTTGATCAGATGATAAATTTTATTTGAAATATTATTTTTAAGTTAAGATTGATATTTAATAATTACAAGTATTGAAATTTTTTAAAATTGATATTTTGTTTCTCTTGTTTGACTAAAGGTGAAATTGTGTTTTGTTTCTGAATGTTTTTCACAAAAGTGAAAAAATTTTAATGTGAGAGATTTGATGAACATGGATTTTAAAATCAATTTTATAATTTTCCAACTTATCTTTAGTTAATTATTTTAAATGTTTTTAGTATTTTTAGTTTATTTTTATAGTTTCATGGTGTTTTTTATATTTTTATAATTTTTTTCTTAATTATAGATTACTATTAGAAATTTATTATTATTAGTTTATATTAATTATATATATATATATATTATTTAAGATTGTTATTATTATTAGTAGTTTTATTAATATTAATATTTTTATTAGTTCATTATTATTATTGAACTATATTAATATTAAATAGTAGTAATATTATTTTTTGTATAATTATAATTTATCTAAATATTAGTATATTTTATGTATTATTATAATTATATATAATATTATATTTATATATATATATTTTAATTATATCTAATAATTATATTTTTACCTACAATTACTATTAAATCATATTATTCTTCTCATCATCATCATTATCATTATCATGATGATTCTTTTACTAAATTTCATGTGGGTTTTGTTTCTAAATTTTGAACTTTATTTTTAATAAAATAGGTAACTTGAGAATAAT
The DNA here is from genome assembly GCA_963277665.1 of Viscum album. NCBI lineage: Eukaryota > Viridiplantae > Streptophyta > Magnoliopsida > Santalales > Viscaceae > Viscum > Viscum album. Next base: position 1,752,568,051 of record OY728141.1, read on the forward strand.
AGGAAACTTGTAGTTTTTTTCATTAAAATTAACCAGTTGAGAAAATCATAGAGGATTGGGGGGGGGGGGGGGTCCGGATTCCATTCTTCATGGCCCACAAAAACCCATAATAGACGGAAGTCTCCCATAGAGAGCTACAAACCTTACGAGGGCCTCATATCCATCATTTGTTTGCAGTGATCCATCCTTCACCCATATTTTATGTCGCACATTATAGTAGCTAGGGTGATATCACATAAAGTCAGTCCTGCATTGCATGAACCAGGGAATTATTGAAACACCTTGAGATTTTATCATTCATTTCTCATTAAATAAATACTATGTTAAATACCTTGTTTCACATGTGATACAAAACTGAAACTAACTATGATACATTTTTTTGAGATAAAATATTACTAGATAAACATTAATACATTATGAAAATGCTATAATTTTAAACGATATTTCTTAATTGAGATATATTTTTTATAATTATACTTATATATATATATATATATTTATTCATCACATATTATTATCATATGATATATTTATAAAATTTAAAGAAAATTGTTAAAATCAATGTATTCATAAAATTAAAATTTCAGAATATAATAATTGATTTTAATGGTATTTGGTGAAGGCAATTTAATATAAATGTAATTATTTTTAAAGAATTGTTTTTTAGTTAATAGTAATTAATCTTGAATAAAAAATTATTTTAAGGAAATATATTGAAAATATTTATAAAAAAATAAATTAACATTAATTTGATTGTTATTTCTAGGTATGTAATGAAAATAAATTCATTTTATTCTTCAAAATATATTTTTCTAAAAATTGCCTTTTTATGTTTTAAGTATTTTTATTTTTAAGAAATAAAATATAGTATGGTTCAATAAATATAAAATATATTTTTGAAACTGATAATATATTAACACTAATATAATTAGTAATTGATAGGAAATTAAAATAAGAACACATAATATTTGAACAAAGTCGTTGCTTATAAAAATGGTTTTCATTATACGTTTCTATATAAAAGGTAAATAAAAAAATTTAGAATATGAATTTAGTAAAATTAAATTAATTTTTAAATTTATTATAATAATATTATATTATTATGATTTTTGTGATTGTTCTTAATATATAGTTTTTGGGAGAATATTATAAAATATCATTTTTATAAATACCATGTCTTTTATGACATCATTAGGATATACGAATTACTTACACATTTAAGAAATATTTTACCTGATCATATATTTATTTTATAAGTAATATTTTACATCTAAAAAAATTTATTTTAATTTAAAAACCTATATTTCACATTTTAGAACGTAAGTTATATTTTTCTATAAAACTAATTTTAATGTGGTATACATTTATTATTTTAGAATTAATTTTTATCACTTTTAGATATTGTATTTAATATAACGGATTTCATATTTTTAATCATCAGGTCCAAATTATGTAATAAGGTCAATTTTATTTTTCATAAATAAAAATAAATTTCCGAGGATAAAAATAGTTATCACAATGAATGATAAAATGTTAAAAGGGTTAAATAAAAGGGTAAAATACTAAAATAATGTTGAAAAAATATATCCAAATGGAATTTTTTTGGGGAATTAATTACCAAAAAACATCTCCCCTATATTAGTTTCCACTGTTGGAGCCACTTTCCATGAATTGTGCACCTTTTATTACAAAAATGACACTACTCTCACTCATAAAAGGAGATCTTCACCACACTAATTATCCTCACACCAAAAGCCAATTAGTTTACCCAAAATCATTCTAAAATAAATTCCTAAAACTTCTATCAATGAACTATATGTTCTATTGTCCTTAAAGGACCACCCCTCAATGTTTTAATACTATTTGGAAAGGAGTGATTCCAATGAGTAAGGTAAAAAAATCACAAATTTATCCTTTTCATTTATATTTCTTTAATTTTTCACATTATAAATCAAAGTATAATATGCCATAATAATATATAAATTCATCATAATTAATATAATTATATTTTATTATATTTATGTAACTATTATTATTTATCTTCCACCCTTATCCTAATAAAAATGATAATGTCATCCATGCATACATACTGACTACCGCCTCCAGGGGGTGATGTGTTCTGTTTTCCATAATTACCTTAAATGTATGGCTAAAATGGGGTAATTAATGAAAAAATATTATATTTTTAACAATTTTAATATTATTAATATATAAATCAATTTTTACATTCTTTCAATTTTATGGAACATGAAAATGCCATCTGTGTGTATGTGTGAACTACCACCATGGAGAGGCATGTTCTATTTTTCATCACCACCATACAAGTATGTTTAAAATAATAATATTATGTTTAGGGGTAATATATTTTATAAATATTTTTCATAGAGTATAAAAAAAATCTAATGATCATTATAATGTAATATGTTAATATCGCTAAATTACCAAAAAAATAATAATCATGGATTTCATTCTCATGAACTTGCACATTGTTTTCATAAAATGAACATGGGGATGCATAAATAATTGGAAAAAATATATATTTTTAATATATTTTATAATATTTTAATGATTAATTTGGTGCCAATTAATTGATTTTGATAAAAGTATTATAAAATATATGTAAAATGATCAAACTTAATAACACTCAATAATGAAAATAAACATTAACTTGTTAATGAATATATATTGAAGGAATGTATTTAATTATTAGAAATAGTAATATAAATGAATAATGTTTTGAAATAAGTGAAAACTATTTTTATGTTTACAATACAATAAATTAAATTAATTTCGCGAAATTCAAGACTAAATGTAATAGATTTTCATAACACAAATTTCCTCTCATTCTGTTATAATGCTTCTTCTTATGCTTTATCCTTATATGTCTGGTTTATTTCACCATGTGATTATATTATATTATATTTTCACTTTAATTTATAGGTATTTAATATTTTTTCACCTAAAATCCTTTATAAATGATTTCTATATCAAAGATTATGATATTCATAAGGGTTTATTATATCCCTTTCTTTTCTTTGTGTCATATGACATGTTCACCACTTGGTTTATATTATGTGGTTTTTATTATACCCTATGGATTTTATTATCAATCTTTTATTAAATTAAAGGTAATTAAATATCCATATCAAAATGTTTCTTTCATCGGATTTCGATTCAAGAGATACCAATGTTTTAAGGGGTTTTCTTCACTAAACATATTTTATTGTGTACTAATTATTCCTCTTTGACAATGGTTTCAAAATATTCATTTTATTCAATACTATGGTTATATTATATTTAATTTACTCCGTTTTTATGAAAATAAATTTTTATATAAAAAATATTCTTTGATTGATTTCATTCTTTATAAAATATGATGACGTTAAGAATATTCACCTCCTTCCCAAATAATCTATTTCACACCTATGTTCATGTATTATCATACCAACAATGTTCATGTTTATTATTTTTAAAACCCATATATATATATATATATATTATTTCCTAGGATATTGAAATTAATCTTTAAATATTTTTCACACTTTTTATGATGTGGGTTTCAATATAGGTATTTTTACATTGTAGAATTTTTTTTTTCTTTATTGTGAATTTTATATTCTACTACAAATTTCTTTTGTATTATCTTTATATATTTTTCAATGATACATTGTTGTGGTGTTAATCCAAAAAATGTTTGAAAAATACACCATATCAATTTCTCAAAAATGACGCTTTCAAAAGAGACTCATAACATCTTATCTTTTCATTGATGTTATGAAATGTTTTCTGTATACTATTTTAAGTTTCACATTCATTTTTCTCTATAACTCAATAATATGTATCTTCTATTAATTTAGGATTTATGATTCACCTTTTTAATTCCTTTATGAAATACTTATCTAGGGTGATCAAAAAAAATTATTGACTAATATAATTCTTTAAGACATTTTATGTGATAGAATTTTGAAAATTTTATGAAATCCATTTTCTTTCAATGTGTTCATTAGGATATGATGAATGATAAATTTCATGTGGAACATATATATATATATGAATGTATGATAGGTGAGGTCTTATATCAACCTATAATACATTGGTTAAGGATTTATGTCTTATGAGATAAGTATTCAGAAACATGATTAAGTTTGTTCACAATCATGGGTGTGATTGAGTGACTCACAAAGGTGATGTCACTCTATGCTTATGTTTATTCCATGTTTTTATGATATTACACTTTCTTATTTTATGCACCAATGATTAAATATTATTATTATATAATTCTAAGACATGTTATATTTTTGGTGCTTTCTTGATGACCCTTTAGTAGAAATATGTTCCTAAATCATGATCCTTAATTCTTGAACATATTTTGTGATTACCACCAATGATCCCACAATATTATATTCAGATATTTACCCCTATACATATTTCTCACATTTTTTGATTATTTGATAATGTTTTAACTTATTTAGTGTTTTATCTCACTTTATTTTATTTTCATTTTCTAGGTTGTGAATATGAGTATAATTTATGAGAAGTATAGAAGGGTATCTAGTATGGTTAGATTATGGAGAATAGTTCACAATTATTGTAAAATAATAGTCTTATTAAGTTTATACTAAAAAACACTAAACCTTTATTTATGTTTATTTTGATATCATTTTTAATTTTTAATGTTCAATTTATTGAAATTATGTAAAATAATGATATTTTTAGGTCTGGATACCTATGTTGGTATAAAGTTGGTAGGTAAAGTATATATTTTTTCACTGGACCTAGGATTAACTGTATTAGGAGCCTCATTTGGAATCAGATAATGGTTTAGATATTTGGGGGGAATATTTTAGTTATTTTTAGGTATTAGGATGAGAGAGCTTTAGTGAAATCCCTGTGGATAAGACTAAGTATAAGATAACATCATGAAATACTTCAAAATTGAATATTATATAGTTTCCTAGAAATGGAATCCCTATCCAAATATAGAAAAGTTTATGTAGGATTTTAAATTGATGAACCTAGGGGTAATAACCATGATGTAATAACCCTTGTTCATATGAGTGTGAGAAATTTAGTGGAAATTTGAATTTTCTATTTTGGAGGATGATTTTTGTTGAGAACCAGGACTTAGAATGAGGTTATGTGCATTTAGACATCCATGAATGATGAATTTGGACATGTTTTAAGGATTAGTGATGGTACCAAGTGTTATGAGGGATGTCTTTATGAGTTTAGGATGTCTATGATTATGAAAATAGAATCCACAGGTAAATTATGGCATGAATGGTCCATTCACACTATAAATGAAACTAATTGTGTGTTTTAGGCCATCAATAAGGGAAACAGGAAAAAGTGTATGCCTATACTAAAGATTCATGGAATGAAAACTTGTGTCACACTTTTAATCTTACAAGATAGGGGTTTTTAATTAAATTGGTGGCTTGTCCCCTTTCTTATTTTATGGGGGAGCTCATGCAGGGCAGGCTGATGTTCTGACCTCTCCCTATCCCATCTCCACATCATTTGATTCAATTCTGGGTGTTAGGGGATAGAGTTTCTAGGTTATATGTTCCACTCCTCTCCCTACACATTATTGTTACTCATTCATCACTAATTTCAGCATTTTTTTTGTTTATGTCTAAAATAGATATTTCACCATAGGATGGTTAAATCACCCATTTTCAAAGGGGAATTCATGTGTCCTAGTAAGAGTATGTCCCATGATGATGTCCACCTATCATCATTTTTTCATTTAATCTAGTGTACATCGCACTATTATTTTTATTAGGTTTATCTTTTAAATTATGTTAAATTAAACAATTAACTATTTTCTTTATTTATGGATTTCACCTTGGGTGGTGTTTAAGGTCTGTTTGGGACTTTTATGGTTGGTTAGAATTAATTACGTAGTGATGATGGTACCATGTGAGTTTATCAGAATTAAATTTATTTATAATTAAATTTATTAATTTATAATATTATTTTAAGTGATTAATTTTTCTTTCAAGTATTATGGAAGGGGATTGGGTGATGATTTGGGATTGGGTTAGACTTAGATGGACCTTGGTCGGCATAGGCAAAGCTACCAACCTATGGAAGTTAAAGGAAGAATATATTTGTTAAAGGTAAGTGGTCTTGCATACACACACATTCGGTTTATACATGTTATGTGTGGTTTTGTGTCTATGGTCTCACTATTTTAGATATTGAACTTATAAATTCCAAAAACATTATTTAGTTCATTTTTTTAATTTATAATAAAATGAAAAAAATAATTTGAACAAAGTTCCAAGGCCATTATGGTCCTTATGCACTGGATTTATTGCCTTGGTCATTGGTGGTAGAGGCCTTGATTAAGATGTGTGACTGATGTTCTAAAACCTCCTTTAGGAGAATGAATTAAATGAATTAACCCTTTGTGTATGAAATCTCTAGGTTAGGATCCCATTAACACCACAAAATATGGTTGTGGGTTTTAATTAGAGCCTTTGGACCTAACATGACTTAGAGATCCTTTATATGGCTTCCTTGGACCTCCCTTGGGAAGGGATGTAGTGAATTGAGTGTGGTTAGATCAGGTAGGATATGAACCATTTTGATATGACATAGAGGATTATCCTTGATTGAGATGACCTGAGATGCAATATGGGACTTATTCTATCTCTTTAGAATGATGTTGGTATTCCAAGACTTCTGAGGTATTTTATTTTGTGATATGATTATATGGATGTTGAGGGATAATAGACCTTAGATATATGGTTTTTGACTTGAGAGACTATATGGAGACCAAGGACCCCACATAGGGTTCCTCTACTCTCTATTGTCCTTGGGGACCCAATTAGGTACCTCAATATTTATTAAACCCGGATTGGGTATGTATAGGAATGGTTAATGATCATCATGGGTGTCTCTTAGAACCTAAATCAACAATTAAGAATGTTATGGACATGAAATGTGTAATTCGAGCACTATATAGGCCAACTTGGATAAGTGAGATGATCTTGGAAGACAACCATCCCCACTAAGATATTGCAGAGTAAGTGTTTCTCTTTGATATGTATATAAATACCTGGGATGCCTTAGACAATCTTCAGGCATCTGAACTATGATCCTGATGACTATGGAATGCTCAAAATTAGCTACTAAGGTTCAGTGATGACACTGGATATTTTGGAATGCTAAGGGTGAGACTCCTTGGGTTTAATGACTATGATTGATATTTTGGAACTCCATGGGTGATACTCCTTTGGTTCAGTGATGAAGCCTAATATTTTGGAACACCGAGGGTGATACACCTTTGGTTTTTAATGAATACTAATATTTAGGGATTTCATTTGAGATACACCTTGGTTTTGGAAATGACACCTAATATTTTGGAATATGAAGGGTGACACCCCTTAGATTTGGTGATAATGCCTAATATTTTATAATTCAAAGGGTGATACCCCTTGGGTTTGGTGATGATTCCTTATGAGTATCGATCACCTAGGATTACCTCTTAGGATTGGATAGGAGCCTACTTTCTTGGAACACCTAGGGTGATACCCCTCGGGTTTGGTAGTATTTTCTAATTACTTATATCACCTATGTTCATCCCCCTAGGGTTAACAAGTTACTCTTAATATTGTATACCACTTATGATGATTTATTGGGGGTTGGCATATTCACATTATTTGGTTGTCATAGTCATGTGACATTCTCAAAGACACTATGAAATTAGTAGAGGTAGGTCGGTAAATTGAGAACATGAACCTAAGGAACGATGATGGTTTTGGGGATTATCCTAGTTTATAAGTATACTCCCATGGGAAATTTGGGATACTGGCTGGAAAAATCATCATGATATGGTCAGATACGTTCCATCATTGAGATGAAGCTGGTATTATTGGTATTTGGTTTATTTATTTATTTTCTATTGTTTATTTATTGTTTTCATTTGATCATTTCACATGAATATATCATTACATTTTCATTTATGTATGGAATTATGTTGGTGGATCTCTACTGAGTTGTGTAATCACAACCTACTCAGCCCTCCATTACACTGGGAGTACCAAATTAGGCTATCACATGGATACAAGCATATATTGGTAAAAAGACCAACATTATGAGTTTGAGCTGGAGTAGCTCAAGTGGGATTATGAGAGTGAAGGTGAGGCTTGGAGTTAGGGGTGATGCCTCATTTCCATGTTTTTAAATTTTGCTTATTTATTCAATGTATGAGATCGATTCAGTGGGTGATCAATGCATCACTCTTGTTATGTAAGAGTTACATTTTTATTATAATATTATTCAGTTTATTATCCCTTATGAATACCCTAATTGATTTTTATATTTATAGATGATTTTTAGTTATATATTTTATGATTTCACACTTTGATATAGGGGTTATGGTCTCCCCATGATATCCTTATAGAACCCCACAATTAGTCATAATCCTCTATCATGCGGGGAGGTTCACCTAAAGTCATATAGAAATATGATTCAAGGAACTAATAGAGTGGCATATAACTCAAGGAATTACAATGTGCTATCACATCCCTTATTTTCTTTTATATAATTATCTGGGGTAGGGTATAAAGGTTATATAAGGATGTTTTGGGGATTGTGGTGTACCTAAAACTGGTGCATCATGAAAAATATTCCGATCATAAATATAGGTTACCAAATATGGGATATATTTACTTTATTCGTGATGTTATAGTTGTTTTGTTTCACTTTTTTTGATGAACATGATGTTTGGTTTTATGATTTGTTATGGATTTTTAGCTCTTCTCATATTGGAAAGATACCAGTTATGGATTCAGATCTTTTCCCATGGTAGAAAGAGGTTTATATATGCATCATAACTTGGTATGTACGGATTTACATGACATATGGGCCTATTAGTGTGTGATTGTGTCACTAATGATAGGTTTATCTAATTTAATTATCAGCATAAACTCATAAAATGTTTTCCTATATATGTACTTGGTGGGATTCTACTTAGCTGGACCAAAATGTGTATGTATTTTATTCAGATGTCAATTCATGCAGAATATATTAAGAGATTATGGATGATGATTATGATAATGGTATGGTTCCTTTACTAGTGGATTTTTGGGGACCCTATTTGGACAATGTAGAAACTTTATTCCTTAGATATAAACCCCTTGGGGTGGTTACTATTTCGGTTCATTTATTTAAAGTGTCCCTAACAACCTATATGAAATATTACTATATATAGTAGATTGAAACTCTACTTTATTGAACCATGTGAAAATGACTCACAAGATACATATCTTCATTGGGTGATACCAGTTGAATGTACCCTGAAGGTTTGATTATTAAAAATTTCATTAACAACCTATATGGTGTTTTCTCATATAGCTTGGAATGACATTCTATCTAAATTAACCTTATGTTTATGGTTATTTGGAATGAATCAGTTAGGATGATGTCGTTATATATATGATTGATGAGTGGGGATCTTGAGGGAGAGTTTCCATAGGTGAAATCTCAGTGAGAATTGGTTCTTACTAGGCTTATGGTTTTGGAATATGTTTCTAATTATATCAATGAGACCCATGAGTAGGTGGTTTGGCATGTTTATTGTCTTGATATTTTAAGAGAAGAGTATGATTGATTACCTATAGTTTGTCATTTATGTGAGACCCAGTTTATGGTCTCTATGAGAGACCCTAGTGACCCCTCGAGATACAACTTGAACCATAGTGGGTTGGTTTTTAGTTTTCTTACAAAGGAAACCATAGTTAGGGATTATCCTAGGCTTTAATGTTTTTGAGAGATGAGATGATCGAGTGAGTTCTTCAGGATATAAAAAATTCATGTGAGGTAATACCATATGTATTTTGGGATGGGGATTCCTTGAGTATATTAGTGAACACATAATAGGCTTAGTACAAATAATTGGACTAGGAACATATTTCCCTGAGGATATGAATCACTTAGAGTGCTTTGGTACAACAACTGGTTTTTAAGGACATGAATGTTCAAGTGTATGACCTTGTAAATTCTATAAATGATTCAAAATCATGGTATAATCATGGTTATAAATTTTTTATGAAACTTTAGGGTGAATAATAATGCATTCATGGTTTTCATGGGTGAGATGCCTAGTTTTTTAAGATGAGTGTTAAGGGTTCTACTAGTTAGATGATAGACATTAAGTAGGTAATGGTCATTTTCTAGGATCTTGAGGCCATTTATTATATTATTCAACTCATCGAATGTGATTCTTGTTTTACGACTTGGTGGTATGAGAGAATACAACCATTATCATTGGATAAAATTGAGGAAGTACACACCACTCAAGCATGACAATGTTAATTTTGAAATCGTTGAGTAATCATGTTTCAGATGAATGCAAATGGTTTTAATGAAACTATATGTACATGGTTTCCTAAAATTTTTGATGAAATGAGGAATTCCCCTCTTAAATAGAGGAGACACAAAAAATGGATTAGGTTTCAAGGAATGGATGATATGGGAATTGATCTTTCTTATGTATTGACAATATAGTCAATTATTTCTTAAGAGGAGAGACACACATCGGGTGATAGAACCTATTGAAGTGGTACTCAAGGAGTGGTATAAGGTAATCCATTTGGTGGGGAGTGAGAAATTTTCCATTTTAAGGAATAAACCTTGTTATTATGGAACTTTTCCTGTAATAAAGGATGACAAACCCATGAGCTGGGAATAGGTGTTAGGTGATGTTTCATGTTAGTGCATGGTTATCAGTGAGATGTTCATGTCTAGAAATTATGTGATGTAATATTAATGGTGTGATCCATTGTGGAATTAACATGTTTGGGAAGGTTAGTGGTTGTGATAGGACCAATATTTGGATATTCAATATGGAATTTGTATTCCAGTGAGTGGTGAATCTAATTTTTATAGTCCCATGTAAACACCAAATTTGATAATTAGATGTGGTAGTGGGTGGATTCATTGCTTTGGAATCAAGATAAGGATGATCTTTATTTGAACCTAGGGTGATTTTTGAGGTGAAATAGATTTTTTAATTTGCTAAGTGGGTGAAACTCAAATTCATGACATGCTTCAGGGGTGAAAACATAATTCATCACATGATTTAGGGGGTGAACTTGTTTCATCACATGATTTCAAGAATGGAAACAAGTTTAGTTGCATGTTTTAGGGGTGTAATCATGATAAAAAAATGAAATAAAGGTTCTATTTTGGGTGAAAATACTTTTGAAGATGGTTTCATGGGTTGGGACATGAGCGAGACCCCGTTTGTGAGGGTCTTTAGTTGGAATACCAGGGTGGTGGCATATGTTTCTTTTGAGTATGTTTCAATGGATACAACTTAGTGTTTTGAGTATAGTTGGACATATGAGTTATGACTAGAATTTTGATTGTGTTTAGGCATGGTTATAGGGGAAATACTTAAGTAGAATTGTGTGGGATGTGGTTGGCGGGTCAATGGACCACTGGAGAACACATTTTTCATAGCTGGTTCTGATAATGCAAGCCACCGTGGATCTAAATAACCAATTATGAGCTAATTCTTATATTGGGGAGCACCAAAATATTAGTGATGGGTTCTTTCATGATATAGTGATGTATCATTATAGATAGTTCTTGTGGACCACACAATATAGGTTTTGGTGATGCCTATGAGTGATGCCTTAGTTTTTGATGAATTATGTGCCTCATGTTTGGTGTTAAGAAGTACGACTTCATTTGGAATTCTAGAGTACAATATAGTGAATTGAGTGTGGTTTTGTGACCCGAGTAGGCTATTTTTTTGGTTGAATGGTTAAAGATACTTATCAGGGAAGATAGGTTATATGGTGAGTAGTTTTCAATACTTCATGTTCATATAGGTGTGATTCATTCAATGGGAATTTGATTTTTTTCATTTTATTGTTTGGTTTTTGGAGAACTGGGACTTAAAATGCGGATATAAGTGTCTTTAAGTTCGTAAATAATGATTTTAGACATGGTTAATAGTTTTTTAAGGTATATAATATTCAACGGTATGTTGGGATGGCTGGGCTTCTAAAAACAATAGTTGTATCTCATTAATAACATGAATGGGTTATTCAAAATATGAATGGAACTCACGGGGTTTTTCGGGCCATGAACATGGGAAAAGGTCCCAAGGTCAGGCCTAGACTAAAGATTAATGATGAAAAAATGTATGTTCATCCATTAATCATGATAGAATTTTTTTAATTAAATATGGGGATTAACCCCCTTTTTCTTTAGAAAAGGAACTCACACATGGGTGGACAATAGCTAGATCGCCACCTCTCTCATCTCCCCTCTGTTTAACATGACTCTGAGTGTGATAATATATCATTTAAAAAATATCATCCACTCCAATCCCTCCATCTTATTTTCCCTCATTCACTACTAATTTAGTCATTGTTTGGATTAGGTCCAAGATGACGATTTCTCCAGAGGATGGTGAAATCACCAATTTTAGATAAGGATTCAATATAGACATGGAAGAGGATATCTCATGATGATGTCTACTTATCATCATTCAACATTTCCCAATGGGTATATTACACCACTAATTTTATTAGGTTTTTCTTTTCAATAAAATTAAATTAAAGGTGGAATTTATTTCATTGGTTAAAGATTTAAACCAAGGTGGTGTCAAGGGTTCTCCATGGACCTCTCGTGGTCGATTAGCTTCAATTCTAGTGAAAAATGGCACTTAATGGGTATATTGATATTATTCACGTTTTAATGTAATTTTCTTAATTAATCATATTTTTTTAGGTGACTAATTTGGATTTCTTGACTAAGGTTCGGAGTCCGGAGATGAGTCAGGATTAGGTTGGACATTGATAGACCTTAGTGGTCCTAGGTAGAGATTTTATCTAATAGAATTATAAGGGGAATTCTTTTTTTGTAAATTTTGGTAGTCTCTAATACATTCCCCTTTAGTTTATGCATTCTATGTGTAATTTGGTACACGTGGTCACTCATTATATGAAATTGAACTTATAAATACGATACAATTGTTTAATTAATTTTTTTAATTTAAGATAAAATGTATATAGATAAATTTAACAAATGAAAAAGAACACTATATTCCTTGTGCACTACCATTATTTCCTTAACTGTAGATGGACAAGGCCTTCATTATGATTTTTTCTTGGTGTTATATAAAATCCTTGGGGATAAAAATTAAATAAATTGAACCCTTTGATAATGGTGGCCTCAGGGTAGGATCTTGTAAACACCTCCAAGTATGGGTGTGGATTTTAATTAGATCCATTGGTGCTATTAGGATCTAGATTCTATTTGAATAGTTTCCTTGGACCTCCCTTGGAAAGGTAGGTTGTGAATTAATATTGGTTGGATGAAGTATGCCACCACCCACCATGATATGAATTATTGTTTTATCCTTGATTGAGACAACCAGATATGATAGATAGGCCTTTAAATATATATTTAGAATGATGTTGGTATATCATACCTTATGAGTCCTGTGAGGTTGTGAGATGATTATAGTGGTGTCAAGGGGTGATACCTTAAAAGAGACACATGTGTTAACCTAAGAGATAGTAAGAAGACCAAGGACCCTACATAGGGTTCCTCTACTATACCTTGAACTAGGGGACCTGAGTACATTTCCTATGATTTATTAAACCCTAATCAGGTGTAAACAAGAATGGGTAGTGATAATTTCAGTTATAACCTAGACCCCAAATTTACGATTGATCTCGTTATATCTATGATAAGTTAAAGTTGATTACTAGAGATTCTGAGGTATTTAAGTGAGATGATATTAGTAGATATACAACCCCACTGTGATATTGTAGAGGAATTAAAATCCAATGAAAAGTATTGACATAAGCATGATGTGTTATATGATCCCCTTATAAATGGTATATGATCCTGATGAAAATGGAAAACTGAAGATTACCTCTTGAGGTTCGGTGATGATGCCTAATATTTTGGAATTCCAAGGGTGATACCCCTTGGGTTCATTGATGATGAATGATTTTTTGGAATTCTGTGGGAGATATCCCTTGGGTTTAATGATCAAGCCTAATATTTTAAAATTAAAATGTTGATACCCCTTGGGTTCGATGATGATGATTGATATTTTGAAACATCAATGTTGATAACCCTTGGGTTTGGTGATGATGCATAGCATTTTAGAATCCCATGGTTGATACCCCATGGGTTTAGTAATGATACCTGATGAATATTGATTGCCTAGGATTTCCTCCTAGGGATCAAATTGGATCTGGATTACCTGGAATGCCAAGGGTGATGCACCTTAGTTTGAATAGTATTTCTTGATTACTTAGATCCCCTAAGGTCATACCCCTAGTGATTAAAAGTTATTAATGATACCATGGACCACCCAATATGATCTCATTTAGGTTGTTTTATTCTTTTTATTTGACTGGAATGGTCAAGTGAAGTTCATAGAGACACTCTAACAATGGTTAAGACGGTATGGTTGATCATGGTCATGAACTTGAGGATCAAATACAGTTTTGGGGATTGGACCAGTTTACATGTATGCTCTTTTTGAGTGGTAGGGATACTGGATGGAATGGTCATTATTATGTGGTCAAAGTCATTATAACATAATGAAGATTTAAGTATTATTAGTGATTGGTTTATTAATTTGTTTCTTGTAAATTATTTTTTGTTTTTAGTGGAGCATAAAACATGCACATATCACTACATTTCCATTTATATATAAGATTTATCTGGTTTTTCTTTACTAATTTATGTACTCACACCGTGCTCATACCTCCATTGAACTAGGGTACCTAAGATAGATCTCACTTTTAAGAAACTATAGGTCGGTCTGAAGCACAAAATTATGAGTCTCAACTGGAGAATCTCAATTGGGATCATGAGAGTATAGGCGAGCCCCAGTTTCAGCGGAGATACCACATTGTTGGTTTTTTTATATTTTATTTATTATGGGTATGATATCATCCTAGTGTGTGATTAGTATTTCATGCTTGTTATGTCATCATTAAATTTTTATTGTAATATTATTCATTTCATTTATCCCTTTAGTGTACTCAGATATATTTTTATATTGATTGGTGATTTTAAATTATTTATTTTTTTGATGTTTCACTCTGATATAAGGGGTGTAGTCTCGCTAATACATCCCTATAGAACCCCATTGTTAGTCAACGACCTATGGATTATGGGGAGCCACACATGATGTCATATAGTGAACCAGTCTGGGGAACCTGTTGAGTGGCCTATGGCTTGGGATGTTACACTTGAAAATGATGGTTGAGTATTAACTCAATATTTTCTCGGTGGATAAAAAATATGTCTAACTATACACTTGGTTTGACACTCTCGAGGGATATTTTTTAGTGATTAATATGATATTTATAAAAAATTATGATGGATTTGAATATATACATATAAGCTATAAAACCTATAATAATTACTGTAATTTTTACTTATACACACGGTTCAAAACTGTGGGTACAGCCCAAAAAACTATCGGTATAGGCTATACCCACAGTTGTATGAACCATTGGAAACCATGATGTTAGTTTACGAGAAATATAACCATGGTTTTTAACCATTTATACAGTCATTTTTTATTTTCATACATATACCCTTGGTTTTCCAAACTGTGGGTATATGCCAATTATTAAAAAAAATACCCTCTGGGATTTGACCCCAACACCTTCCCCTTATAGTCCAACAACATTACCACTACTCTATCACATGTTATATTTTTTATATACAATATATATATATATATATATATTATAAAAATATTTATATTAAAATATTTATTATGAGTTTTATTTTTATGAATAAATACTTGGTCAACCTATATCCTCAGTTTGGTCAAACTGTGGGCATACGTCAAAAGTTTTTTCCCATGTGAAAAATATTTCCATTGTTTACAAAATATGTGGGTATAGGTCTTCCCCAAAAAAAATTCCCACAAAACCGATACCCACGGTTCTCAAAAACCCGTGGGTATAGGTCTTTCTTGTGAATTTCTTTTCTTGTGAAATCTATACCCACAGTTCTCCTAAAATCACGGGTATAGGTCCATTTTCTAGTATTTAATGAAATTAATATGGATAAATTATATAAAAGAATATATATTCATGAGATAAGGTACAATTTAATTAATATGTTCTTTAATGGATAAAGGGTAAGTTGAATTTTGATAGTAATGCTTTGACGGTTTTAAGGTTTAGAATACTATAATAAAGTTCATGACAATTTTTCATCAATTAATTTTGTAATTATGTTAATAATTATAATAGATCATAGCGCAAAGAAAACTAGATTGATCCAAAATTATTATAGGCTAATAAAAATGTGAAATGGGTGAATAAATCCTAGGATCAATTAATCTCATTATGGTGTACTTTGATTTGAAATTATCCTAACCACTTTGATTATATTATTTTGAAAAAATATCATGAAATGAAGATGTAAAAGGTATGTATCTAGAAACTCATAAAAATTATAGATATATAAGGAGGTATATTTGGAACAAATGTTTGAGAATCTAAATATATACCAATTATGAGGAAAAGTATGAGTTCATAGTCTAACCTATATTAACCCATACATTTCATACATAAATATTGCATATTATTTGATGAATATTCATTAAATAAAATTACGATTCACACTAGAATAATATAGGTCTAGTGAATTTAGAAACTTGGATACATAAAAAATACATTTTTATAATATATCTACATTATCTCCCACTATATTTTTCAATACTAGCACCCTTATTCGACATATGATAATTAAATCCTTTCATAATAACTTATGGAAGGATGCATAACAAAGGGTGATTTATGATACAAAATAAGGGTAAAAAATGGATATATAAACAAAACATGAGCATTAGGGTATGAAAACATGATCATAATATTTGAAAACCATACCCTTCATATCCTAGATCATAATATTGTGTCATGAAATATAGCTTTGTAGTTCATAATACATTAGTCATAAAGGAACCAAAGAACATGATCCTTGAGAGCATAACATTAGCATAAGACACAACTTTTTTTCATACTCATAATCATGAAAAACCATTTCTTTAGACAAGTATCACTTCAAAAAATATCATAGTGGATAGGGTTTACTCCCCATTCCATTATATACTTCCTAAAGGTTCAACCCTAAGACTATCATAGTGTATGAAGACCCTTATTTAAATGGGTTTAGCCCCATTCTAATCCTTATTATTTCATGAGATACAAATCTTTACCCAATTCATAGAAATGATATATAATCAGAGTCCCAAAAATCATATAATCAAAATCTTTTCATATGTGTGACACAAGATCATAAAACATTCATCAAATATCATAACTTATGGAAAGTAAATGTGTTTCATAATTATCTCATCATCATAATCCTTAACCATACTAAGAAAGAATAAATATTGTACCCTTAGACAATATCCTCACTAATAATAAAAAACATAAAAGGTTTTTTCATCGATGGATATAATTACCACAAAATGATCTATAATGAAATTCTTGAAGAAAATACCTATTCTATTTTGAAATCACTTATTTAAAATAATAAAATTTCCAAATATTAAGGGAAAAAATTTCTTTTAACATAACTATAGAAACTTATAAATAAACCATCAAACCATTGAGTGGACATGATCATGGTAAAGTCCATTCATGTAGTGTACTTTAAAATAAATATTCCATCCACCTTTTTGCTAAAAATTAAAAATTAATTCATTCATAAAATGATATGAATATTCCTTGTAAACGTATTTAAAAAATTAAAACATGCATAAAAATTAAATTAAAAAATCATAGAATTATATTAAAAAAATTATAAAACATCGATATAGAATAAAAAGTTTTTTGACCGAAGAATGAAATAACTTCATTATTACTTAAAAACATTATTTTGGTCTCTTGAGTTATTATAGGGAGTACAATGAAAAGAAAACATGTAATATCAAAAAATAAATGAGGATAAGAAAATTTATGATATTATTGATAAATAATTCATAAAATTTCATCATCAATAATTTGATCATAAACAATACTAATAAATAATGATATTGTAAAATAAATCCCTTACCACTTGGGTACTTTATAATAAAAACCTCATGAAATATAGAAAAATATATGTATATGTAAATACTAATAATTTTCATGATAATAATCATAAAAACATTCATTAAATTATATACACCACATAAAAGAAATAATTTGTGAATATGGAATGTGTCCCATATAAGTAAAAGTGCAGTGAAAATCCTTTACCTGAAGTTCGAATTTCTTAAAAATTTATTTAAACTCTTTTATATTAAATTGAAATTTATTATAATTCTATAAAAAATATGTAAAAACTTTTTATATCACATATTTTCCCATTATAAAATTTCAACAGCCATTTATTAATAATTTATTATTAAAATCATTATTTTTTTGTGTTAACTATTTCATTTTTATGAGAATTTTAGTTCGGTAATTTGGGTCCTTTACTCTGATAATGGTAAAATAATTTCTAGAATATTAATTACGATATAAATATCATATATATACATTAAATGTAAATTTAGATTCATCCTTTAAATATAGAGACATAAAAATGAATTGCACCGTTCATGGAGACAGTAGGCCGTACGTATGCATTAATGTGGTTTTCACTTTTTCATGGGTGGAAGGAAAGAAATTTAAATCATAATTAAAAATTAAATAATTATTTTCATATCATATATATCATATATATTCATTAAATATATCCCTATTACCATCCATGTGAAGCAAAAATTAAAATGAGTCACATGGCTTTGTTGAGGTGCTAGTCCACACATACGCATGATAGACATTATTGTTTTCCAATGAATTGAAAGATAAGAATATAGATATGATATTATATTTGAAGAATAACAATTATATCATAAATATCTTATATAAACTATAAACCCATCATAACTATCATCCATGAAAGATGGTGATGGAAAATTAATTGTATCCATACATGGAAGCAGTAGTCCACACATACGCATTGGCGATACTTTCACTTCCCATTTGATAGAATATAGAGTATATATTGGTGGTTCCAAAATAATAATGAAATTTCATTATATTTAGGGTAATTAGTTAAATTTTTTATGATTAATTCCATATATTTATTTAAGTTATAACAATAAATAAATTGATGGAGGCCGATTGAGATGATTACCTCTTCTTTAATCAACCTCCTTTAGATCCTTTATTAAGGACCCTTGGACTAGTCTTGTTAGAAACCCGTGTTTTCTAATTTATGTATATGTTTGTTTAATATAGAATCGTTAAGGGGTTGGTTGAGCTATATGGATTAAATTGGTGAAAATACAAAAGAGAAGGGGTGTCCTTTTATAAGGGAGGGGAATGGCACACATGGAATTACTGAAAAGATTAAAATATAATCTATTCATTCCTAAGATAAATGATTCAAAATGGATATATATTCAAATAATATTGTATAATTTTAAAATATCATCATAAAATGAAAATTTTAAAGGTTTTTGTTTCATTTTAAACCTTATCTTTTGGTTTAACCACTTTGTAAACAGGTTTTAACATTAATTGTGGTACCAAAATTTTCAATATTAAAATGTTATAATTTTACTTATAAGTTGAAAATTATCTCATAAATGGAAAAGGGGTGAAATTTTAGACCATTTATAATCTTAATTATCCTATCTCAATATTTTTATGATTTTTAAATAATTTAATAAAATACTATTTATTATAAAATATCATTAATTTTATTTTTGACATTATTCATTTAATTTGAATTTAAGGACATCAAGATTATTATGAATTTAAAATATAATTATTTAAACAATAACCAATATGTTATATTTATATATAAAATATTTTAACACAATATTACACCAAAATTATATTACATTTAATATTTTTTAAATCATTTATTTTTATTTCTCTATTAATTGAATAAATAATTTGTCATCATTAAGTAAACATTTAACGTAATTATTCAACAACTAAAATTTATAAATAAATCAACAAGATAAAATAACTAATTATCATTTTAAATAAACATTTATAACCAAACTTATTGTCTTTTTATACTTATTTAATAATTTTAAAGATGTTAAATTTAGGATAGTTACATTTTGGATTTTTCTTTACTTAAAATAGTATAAATGTCATTATCAAGGTAAAATGGCACAAAAATTCTATATATTAAATCTTACTATGGATATGATAGAATTTATTGGATAAAACAAATTAATCGAAGTTTTTTTTATCGATTTTTAGAACTTATTTCATGTTTTTAATCATATTTTACCCATCTTACCTTTGATGTTTTGATAAATATTTACCATGGTTACTCTTCATAATGACCGAAAAAGGGACCTATTTAACAAATTTTAATCTTATGATATTAATTATGGTTTCAATTTTTAAATATCTAATCTCTATAATTGGCAGAAATTAATTTTAATAGAAATTAATAAAACACAATGAAAAACTATTTTAAAAAACATGTTTTATGCAAAAAAATAACTTATATCAAAATCCTAAATATTGATTACTAAAATGGATTTAATTATATTTTTTTGGATCAAATATATAATATTTCTACTTTAATACCAAATCTGAAATATAATGGGACTTTTAAATTACATGATTTAAAGAAATAACATTATTTAAAAATTATTTATTTTCACTATTCACTAACAAATCAATCATTTTAGAAAAATCCCAAAATTTTATCCTTAGTACATTTTTATATGATGATTTAAAAAATTATTTTAATTTTATAAAATAAAATTTCTAAAATTACAATAAATTAATTATAATTTCAATACACAAAATGTAAGAAAAAAAATTTTTATATAAAATTCCTTTGAAGAATAAAATAACTTTACTAAAAATTGAGTACTTATTTACTAAGAATTAATGAATAATTTTTTATTTAGTTGGACCATTATATATATATATATAATAACGTGGTTACTCTTATTCATACCCACTAATTCAAGTTCTATTTTATAATGGTCAAATTTAAATAATAATATTTTTATAATATATCTCAATTCGCTTAAATATTTACATTTCATGTTATGTAAGATATCGATATTATTATTATTTTTAAAATAAATTTTAAGGGATTTACAACCCCCATCCCAAATATATTATTCCCTCATAATTTTATCTCGGTCATCAAGGGTTCAATATTTGAAAATACCTTTATTGAAAATCCACATACTACAAAGGGATAAAAAAACTTCATTTCAAAAGGGAATGTGGGAAACAAAAAAGGTTACCTGAAATGGAACATAATCATGTTCCAAAATAATGATAAAATAGGTGGGATGTTAAATTATATACTTGAATGAGAAAACTAGCATCCAAGGGCTAATAGAGAGTGATATAGTACACAACCTTGAGAAATTTAATGACCACAAAACCATAAATCTATAATGAGTGATGTGGCATTCCATTCTAGAAGTTACTGTGCAGTGCCCCAAGCTAGTGGGTCACATAGCCTCAAGAGTTCCTCAATGTAATCTAGTGTTTACCAACTAGTAGTAAGGGTCCAAGGTTGTATAGTGGGGATATTTTACCCTCATCATAAGAGTACCCCAATGATGTAATAAATCGATAAATAGAAGGAGCATAATAAATAAATAAAAACATAAGATAAAAATTAAAATTACATAATAACCAATAAATCAAAATTAACATACAATGTCATATACAAACTATTGTAATGTCATATGTCGATCAAAGAAAAACACGTAGGCATGGAATAATTCATGTAATACAATACACATATCAAAAAAACTAAAGACGAAAAAGACTATCTCCAATAGCATCATGAGACATAGGTCAGTCTTGCGAATCACTGATCCTATGCTATAAATACTCAATCATCAATAACTAATCACTTTCCCCCACCTCTACCCGCATCCACAAAATCTATATGGGTTCCTTCGGTAGCCTGAATAGGGTTTGAGATAAAAATAGTAGGCTACCACCAATTATGTCAATAAATATCTAGTTAGTGCATATAATAATAGTAATGTGTAGATAATAATTATAGGTGTTAATAAAACTATAATGGGTTGGCTCTAGTAACTAAAGGACACCAGGCTAACACTACCTACTTTGGATCATGTAGGGAAACATCTAAACAAGTTACCATGTTTATACATATATATAGTCAATATACATAATGATTTCTACAACAATATATATGGATACTTATACTAATTTGGACATGTTGAATAATTCTAACATCCATGGTTAGTATCATGAGTCTTTCATGTGTTAAAAAGACTCCATACCTTGTCCCATAACATTATGGGCATCATGATCATGTATCATAATATTAGAAACATCATTCTCATGTTTCATAATACGTGAGAGTCTCCATGAACATTCATCGTAATTGATAAGGGGTTTTATGACCATTTATCATAATTCATAAGGGTACCCATGCCCATTCATCATAACTCAAAATTTTCACCATGCCCATTTATCAAAATCAATAAAGGTCACCATTCCCAAGTGTCATATATGTAAGGGAATCTATTACCAAGTACCATATTAAAGGGAATCAATTTCCGTGCTTCATAGTATAGAGATTCCACATCCATATCATAATATAGGGATGCCATGCCTGAGTGTTACAGTATAGGGATTTCATCACCATATTACAATACATGGATTCCATGACTGACTTTCAAAGTATAGAGACTTCATGCCCAAATCATAATATTGGGATTCCATTCCTGAATCATATAATAGAGTTTCCATTTCCAAATCATAAATAATAATTAGTCAACATGATTTAGTAATATCCAATAGATGGTTCATAGTTCATTTAGATTCTTCTTAAATAAGGGCATAACCATTTTTCTTTTAAAACAAGTGATGTAGTCATACCACTCACTTTCCATTTAATTTAGTATATCTTGATAAGTGTGCTAGCCATGATACACCACTATGATTATCTATATTCATTTAAGGTATCACCTTTTAGGATTCAAACCAAACACAATGATGGGTTTTTGGTTTTTATAATCATGAAAGTCAAATATTCTTATAAAGGGTGTATCCAAAGGGGTGGATCATGTTGAGGTTGAAGACCTACAATGGATTTTTGGATCTAAAGGAGTCATTAGGTTCCAAAACAGGTGACTAGTTTAGAATAGATTCATTTAATGGAAATGCAAATTGAAACCGTCTTGAAGAACATGATGTGTAATATAAAGAATCATGATGCTGTGGAATAATTACTAGACTACCTACCTTAATCCAATAATATATTACTTATATAGTATTGGACTTCAATTTGATCAAAATTAGAATAAAATGGAAACGAAGACAAATGAACTATAAATAGGGTGTATGATCTTCACCAAAATAGTATTGTTTTCAAAAATTGAAATAATTAAAGGGGCCTAAGTAGTGGATAACCTACCAACAGTAATCCAATGAGATTATAGGATGATGAATTAGTGTCTTGATAGAATAATTATCAATGAACCTAAGATTATTAAAGGTGGTATCTCAAGGGAGAAGGGAGGAGATCCTATATACAGGAAGAGAAAATAACAAAATAGGGGTGAGGATAAAAGGATTTTAATGTTGAAAATGTAATTTTACCCAACATACAGGTTTGTATGGTTTGGCCGCATGGTTTTCCAAACCGTGTGCCAACCGCGTGCCATAAAATGCCTCAACACCCACTCGCATGATCATGAAACATAGTTAGAAAAAAATGCATGGACTATTTATTTTCCCTCTGATAAAAATGAAAAAAAAATCACATGGTCCGGTGGTCTGGGTTTCATGGTTAGATCAAACCATGCGGCTCACAACTAAGAACTGAAATTCCCCACACATTTAGGAGAAACCCTTCATGCTGGACTTCACAGTTTCTATTAACCATGTGGCCAAGTAGTATCTTACAGCATCTAGGGTTATATACTAAAAACAAGCCCCACACACTCTCATTTTCTATATAGCCTCACTAGTTATTAATATTAGGTCAATACTAAGGAATTAAAAAGAAAAGAAAAGAATACACACCTCATACAAAAACCATGTTCCTACAATCTTCCCACCTGAAAGGAACTCGTCCCCACGTTTCCCATCAAAGGGTGGTATAAAACTGTCTGATAATATTTAAAACCACAGGGCACATACATTGGTCTCTCACTCCCAAGTCTCATCATGTACATGGTCATGATTTCATATCCCCTGCACCAAAGGGACAAACCAGCCTCAAACAGAATTCCTGATCCAGTTAATGATGTGAATGGGATACTCTTTAAAAGAAGCATGAACATCCAATTTAATATACTCTAGATCAAAAGTATGAGATTGGTCATCATGATAACGGTGAAGCTGTGAAATGTGGATGATTCCATACATGGAATGGTACCTATAAGGTAGAATAAATAGATAGTATACCAACCCAACTCTATCCAAGATGCCAAAAGTCCCAAAAAAACTAGTTGAACCCTTCCCTTGACTATGTATCTATCTATTTTTTGTCAGGGTGATACCAATAAGAGAACAACAATCCCTGATCTAGAACTCCAGTGATCATCAAAGGCAATCAGTGTAAGAGTTCTTCTTAGAATGAGTAGTATAAATGTTATTTTTGATAAGTTATACCTACTATGAAGTCTCCAACATGAGATGATGGCCTATTAGAACTACCCCCCACCTCTATCCTGTATAGATGTGAACGACATGGACCACCATATAAGAACTCATACAGATCCATATGAATTGTTTCCAAAAAGCTATTATTGTAGAAATAATCAATTATAAGTATATGTTTCTCCCAAGTACCACTAAAATTGTAAGAACATGGTTATTACTTTGAGGTGCGGTTTTCTTTTATTCATTATTCTTTGAGTTGTTTTTTAGAAATACAAGGGAAAACTAGAAAAGTACTGGAACATTGTTGTCACATGAGCTAATTCAGGGTTACACTCCATGTAATCCCAAGTAAATGTCATGTAGTTCGGCCATGTATGAAATGATTACATAGTGTGTGGTCATGTCGATAAAAAATTGAGGAAAAATCAACTACACATCATGTACCACTTAGTACATGTTGTGTAGTCATGTCAGCAGGTTATGGAAAGTAAGTCGATGGAAGTGAGCTTCCAAATGAATAGTAAACTGATATACACACTGTGTATATGGACTTACACAACATGTAATTTGTGTTTTTCATTTACAATGGTCATTAGCCTCGTTCTTATGTCATTTGGAGAAAAGGCTCGCCCAGGGAACTCAAGGGGAGTGCTGGAACATCAACCACATCCCAGTTGATCATCTGAACTCCGAATAAATCACCGTTTGTATCGTCTGAATCCTCTCAGTGAGTGTGTGGTTACTCTGGATCTGTTATTTTTGAATTTAGTTCTCTTTTATGTTATTTAATATTGAATTATTATCCTTATTTCATAGATTTATACCATTCTATCTTTAATTGGAATTTGAGGCTGGATGAGGAGAGTCATACTACTATGAGGTAGGTGCAATCATGCTAATTGATCAATGTTATGTTTTTTATATGTGCCATTGTGTTGGGTTACCATGTTTAGGGTGTCTCTTGATTGATAATTTGACATGTGTTAATACCTAATGACTTTTAGGTGATTGAGTAAATTAATTGAATCATGATAAAGTTTATTTGGTTTGATTAAGGGCCACCCCGTGGGTGCACTTCCCCTTAGATGACCATTGTTTATCTGTTTTTTCTAGGATGTAATGGGAATGTCATTGTTTCCCATTTTAAGGGTTGTTTAATATTAAATTGTTTAATTAAATGTTTTCCATGTGAATATGGATGTTAAATCTTTTTGATAGTTTAATTCACATGTTATTATTGTTATATAAATTTTCCCACATGATATGTTATTTTGTTCACCATGTAAGAGTGAAATTTACATGTTTTGTTCTCTATGCTGAAATGATGATTTACCGGGCTTGGCCTTTAAACATTTCTAAAATGCTGATACACCAGGCTTAGCCCTGAAACATTCTGAAATGCTGATACACCGGTCTTGTCCCTGACTTTAATATTCTAAAATTAAAATACATCAGGCTTTTACCTAACTTTAATATGCTAAGATACTGTTACATTGGGCTTGTACCTAATTTGAATATGCTAAAATTCTTATACATCGGTCTTGGACCTAAGACATATTGAAATGGAAAGAATTATGACGTGTTTGCCAAGAAAAATCAGAAGTTTGGATTCAGTCTTCACTTCTTTTGTTTTGATATCCTGTTGAGGTATCTGTTGTGTTTACTTCATATAGGGGTTTGACAGGCTTAGGCTAGACCCAAAGGCTGTTATAATTCAATGAATTTGAATTGATTAAAGAAAATTAACTTAATTTAAATGAATTATAATATATGTATTATTGGATACTTTTTAGTACCTCTTAGTTTACTACATTTTCACTATTGTACACTACTATTACATATACTCATTGATAGTTTGGAACATACCTTTTATGGTTTTCTACTGGTGTTTATTTCTCACACCCTGTTTGGGTCATGTTTTTGGGCCCAAACAAACTATATTTCTACAGGTTTTGATAGGGGCAGGGGTCCTTATATAGGTACTTGATTGATTCTTAGGATCATGAGAGCATGGTACCAAGCCAAGGATTATGATACTACTGAGTTTCATTTTGTTTTATCGTACTTTGATATTTTAGTGTACTTCATTGCAGTGTAACTTGTTTTGACTATTTTCTTATAACATCTGACATGCTACTTCATTTTGATACTATATTCATTTTTTTACCTTTATGTTTTAGTCTTCAGTTTTTTACTTCAGTTTCAGGTTGTTTACTTATTCTATTATTGTTATTATTTATTATATAGTGTTAAACTTTTCCAATGAGGGCCTAGTTTCCCCACTACCCCACCCTAGGCCCTCGCTGCTAGTCGGAAACCTCTGGAATTTGGGGAATTGTTCTTGAGGCTATGTGGCCGACCAGGTATGGGGTACCTTGTTGTGGCATCTGGATTTGGGACATTACAATGTTCTATTTTAGGATTTCCTTTCTGGTTTTCTTTACTATTTTGTAATGATATAAAGTATATGGAATTTGGTAATTAATTTTTTTCAGTAGTAGCTACCCCATGTATAGGGAAAATCATAATTTCCTCGAATTAAATTGTTCTTTTGGATTTTGAGATATTACAGTTGATTCAGTTTCACCATTGGGTGATGCACTTGTTTTGTACTATTATTATTGACTTGATTTTGGTTCTATTTTGTTGCAACCCAATGATATGAGGGTATTCCATCTCATGCACGATGTATACACTTGTTAAAATCGCATGCCATGCATTATGACATTCCATCTAGGATGCATTAGAGATTTCATGTCATTGTAATAGATTCCATTATAGGGATGCATGTTGTTGTGATAGTACCTTGATAGATATTCCTTCTATTGTGATAGGAGTATTGGTATGTAATATGGTTCGAATTGAATGGATTCCAAACTTTGATCTATGAGGTGTATGGGCCCTCTTGGGTTGGAATTTGGTAGATCATGATTCAATATTTTGTATATAATTGTATTGTGATATGTTAGGGTTGGGTTCCAAACAGTTATTCATGGGGAGTATGGGCCCTCACAGATCGGAATTTGGCATTCCACTTGTTAGTTTTTCTAAAGAATAAGGGTTTTCTGGGAAATATAGAGTTTCTGTCATGAGAAACCTAGTATACATGCCATGTAGATTATCCAAACACACCTTGTGTTATTCTAATTCGGGGAAGAAGGTGTTTCGAGTTTTAATATGTACACACTATATATCACATATACACTCCGTTTAGTAACTAACCATGTAACAGGCCATGTGAGAGGAAATGAAGGCTATTGAGTTTTGATCAGAACACGTCGTGTACTCTCGGTACACATCGTGTAGTCTACCTAGGAAAAAACCGTCTAGTCCTATCCATGTGGAAGTATATGGATGGGAGGATGGGCCTGTGTACACACCGTGTGTGGGTGGAACATGCCGATTACATGAGGTTGATACATGCCCAGGTCAGCAGTAGCACACGACCATGTAACGACATATGGGTATATGTCATGTATTCTTTTTACATGCTTTGTAGTCTATTTTTTTCAATCTTTGAGGGTCTTCTCCTATTTTGTTGTGGCACTACTAAATAGAATTATTTGATGATGAGCTTTAACTAAGGCATGTTCATGAACTTGTAAAGTCATTCCACTATGATGACCACAGTCTATATGCTAGGAGAGCGGTGATAATTATACTCCAGAAATGGTAGGCCATGGGCTAATGATGGATCCTCAAGTTGTGTCAGATGCGACACCAGCTGTTATACCAGACGCAGGTGCAGATGCAAAGTTCCATGAAGGTTTTATGAGATTCATACAGACCTTTCAGGGAGCACCGTAGGCTACCACATCTATGGTAGATCTGATGCATTTCTTCCAGAGGAAGCATCCACCTAATTATATAGGGGATGGAGTACCATAGGTTGTGGAATCCTAGTTGGAATTATTGATTCCTATATTTGAGTATCTGAAGACACCTCTTCAGATGAGGTTCAATATCACAACATATATGTTGCATAATTTTTCAATGAAATGGTGTGATTTTATCAATCAGGTAGGGCTTCATTGGGATGGGTGATGACATATCGAAAGCTAGAAGATTTGAGGATGGTCTCAGGTTTAACATTGAGTCATAGTTAAATGTCTCTAGGTTTCCTTATGTCTCTACTATTGTGAATCTAGTGAAGATTACTAAGCACAACGTACAAGAATCTTGGGGTGTGATCTACGGAAGTTCTGCACAAAGATTTGGTATTGTCTTGACCAAAAGCAAGAATCCTTGTATAGAGATTTCTTACAGGGATACAAGTAATCATAACCTTTCTTCCAGTAGATAGGTGAGGTATTACCAGTGCGGAAGGATTGGTCATACTAAACCTCAAGGCCCGATGGACCTAGTCGAATGCCGATATTGCAGAAAGATGGGCCATTTACAGTAGTTCTAGAGGACGTTTCCACCAACTTCTAGTGAGAGAGGGTCTGCACGAACTCCAGACTCAGGAGTGGGGTTATCATCTTCTCATCAGTCAGGGAACTAGAACACATCAGGTTATTCAGGATGAGGGGGGTCGTGGTTGTGGTAACCAGACCCTAGGATCTCAATGATAGTTGGGTGGGTTAACTCAAGGTAGCCAAGAAGTGTCTCAAGTTCTCGTTATAGGTTGGACTTATGCAGTGCAACAGACCTAGAAGGAGTAGGATTCCAAAACTTCTACTGTCATGGGTACTATTCTAGTCACATCTGTTTTATCTTATAAACATTTTGTTACTGGTGCTACACATAGTTTTTTATCTGTGGTTACTGTGGAAATCATTGGACTTTTTGTTTATACTTATTCTGATTTTATGATACTATAAACTTCATTAGGTATTAGAACGGTAGATTTGAGTTAGTGGAAGGAGTTCCCCCTTGAGATTGGTGGGTGTCACTTTCTATGGATCCTCTATGTCTTAGAGAAGACAGGCTTTGATTTCATTCTTATAATGGACTAGTTGGTTTATTTTAGAGACTTTATTGATTTTTATCATAACAATGTGAGTTTCATGTCACCATAGAGAAGAGAGTTTCTATATAAGGTTGAATGGTATGTCCAGGCGAGCAGAGCTGGACCCAAGAATCATGGGTTGGGAGGAATGACATCCCTGATTTTGAGTTTATATCTAAATGATTAGGGAATATTTCAAGCATATTTCCCTCTAATTATTTATTATTGAAGGTATATTTTCATGGATGACTTCCCAATCTTACCTCTGGTCAAATAGGTGGAGTTTACTATTTAGATAGTTCTGCGATCTATACCGGTATCCATTCCTCCTTACAGGATGGCCACGATGGAGTTTAAATAGCTCAAGAGGTAGTTGGAAGATCCAGATGCTAAGGTTTTTATCCAAACCAGTACTTATCCTTGGGGATCAACAGTCCTTTTCACAAAAAATGTGTACGAAACCCTTAGGATATGCATGGAATATCAGAAATTGAACCGGTTGATGGTTAAAAACTGATATCCATTGTGATGGATAGATAACAAGTTTGATCAAATTTTAAGAGATCAAGTGTTCTCAAAGATTGAATTGTGGTCAGGATATAATCAGGTACGTGTTCAACCTAAAAACATACCTCATACCACATTTCGTAGTAGGTATATTCTATATGTGTACTAGGTTATGTCGTTTAGTCTGACAAACACACCATCATTTTTCATGGTGCTAATGAACCGAGTATTCTATACATATCTATATTCTTTTGTGGTGGTTTTAGTGAATGATGTCTTGGTGTACTCTCACAATTGACATGACCATGCCAAACACCTTGAGATCTTTTTGAATACGCGAAGAGATCATCCATTATATGATAAGCTCACAAAATGGCACTTTTTGATGGATCATATTCACTTCTTGGGTCACATCATCTTAGAGTCTGGGGAATTAGTGGACCTAGATAATGAGGGAGTAGTAGTTACTTGGGAGTGGCCCAAGAAAATTTTTGAGGTATAGAGTTTCTTAAGGCTAGCTGGATACTATAGGAATTTTATATAGGACTTCTCATGCTTAGCAGCACTGATGACATGCTTGACTAAGAAAGGTGTAAAGTTTGAGTGGTCAAATTCTTGTGACGTAGATTTTCAGAAGTTTAAGGGATGTTCGACTTCAGCGTCGATACTAATATTTCTAGAGTCGGGAAAGAGTTACACTATGTACTGTGATGCATCTTGTATTGGGATGTGAGAAGTGCTTATGTAGGGGATCGATTTGTTGCTTACAAGCCTCAATAGTTGAGGCCACATGAGAGGAATTACCTGATGTATGATCTCGAGTTGGATTCAGTTGTTCATGATTTGGATGGTTGGAAACATTATTTATTTGGAGAACATTTTTTGGTGTACAAAGACCAAAAAATTCTCAAATACATCTTTAATCAACGTGATTTGAATATGAGATAGCGAAGGTGGGTGGAATACCTTCATTCGTTTGATTTTGTGCTTGTTTATATGCTTGTAATGGGGAATGAAGTGGATGATGCACTGAGCAGAGGACTGAGATACAGGCAGTGTATGAGGCTAATAGTGAGTGCCAGCTTATGGATTTGTTCTCTGATATGCATTTGGAGTTTCAAAAAAGTGAGGGACATACATTTTTTTTATCCTTGACTATTGCCTCTACCCTATTGTAAAGAGTGAGGATGAGGCTGCTATTAGATTTCAAAGGCCTAGTTCTACGAGATAGTGTGGCAGGTGAGGACCCTTCTCTTGGATGGACAATAGGTGAGGATGAAGTTCTGTGTATCCCTGGATGTGTGTGGGTTCTAGGGGATATACATGAGGAACTGATTTGGGATTTTAATGCTTCATCTTGGGAAGTTCATCTTGGAGTCACCAAGATGTAATGTGACTTATGCCATTAGTACTGGTGGCTGGGTATGAAGCAAAAATCAACTAGTTTTTTTACAAGATCAGCGGCCTGCTAGGATTTTACAGTAGCTACCCCTTTCTAAGTGAAATTTGGATGACGTCATTATTGATATCTTGATGGAGTTACCAAGTTATCCTAGATGCAATGATTTAGTGTGGGTTGTGGTCGATAATATTATGATGGTCACTCATTTCTTGCCGGTCATGGAGACCTTCAGTGTGGATGAGCTCAGAAAGCTGTATATCTGAGAGGAGGTATGACTTCATAGGGTACCACATTCTATCATTTCATATAGGGACGCCCACTTTACATATAATTTCATGAATAGTTTTCAGAGGGAATAGGATACACAGGTGCTTCTGATCACAACATACCACCTTCATATTTATGGATAGTTAGAGCGTACGATATAGGTTCCAGAGGAAATGTTCCATGGATGTTTCTTAGACCTTGGGGGATCTTGCGAGAATCATATAACACTGGTTGTGTTCAACCATAATAATATCTTCTAGGATACTATTCAGATGTTGCCATACGAGGCTTTGTATGGGAGGCTATTTTGATCACCCCTGTGTTGGCTAGAGATAGTAGAGGTAGCTATGCTGGGACCTCGTCTTGTTTAGAAGACTACTGAGCATGTCCACTTTATTCAGAAGTGGATGGCTAGTGCGTAGCCTCATCATAAATCATATGTCGATCACCAGAGATATGCTTTGGAGTTTGAGTTAGGGGATTGAGTTTTCCTACATGTCTCTCCATAATTTGGACACAAGAGGATAAGGAGACAAGGTAAACTTTCACTGAGATATGTTGGACCATTTGAGATTTTGGAGTGAGTTGGGTCAGTTTCTGATTGGTTATAATTACATCAGAAGTACCGATCCATGCATGATGTCTTCCATGTATCTTAGCTACGCCTCAATCACTTTGAATCATCCCATGTTTTTCATCCTGAGGAGGTTGAGATTCAGTTTGATGCATCCTTGGAGGAGCATACAATTCGTATAGTTGATAGGTGCAAGAAGGTTATCTAAGGTCAGTTAGTTCATCTTGTATGGGTGATATGGAATCCAGGCCGAGTGCAGGATGAGAATTGGGAGAGGGAGGTCGACGTACGTGCTCAGTGTCTGGATGTATTCTCATATATTCCTTCACCACCTTTGGAAGTGAAATTCAGGTCAAATTTATTTAAGGAGGAAATTTTGTAAGAACCTGGTTCTTACTTTGATCTACAAATTATGTTAGCCACCAAATGAACAGTAAAATGATATACACACCTTACTGCATGCTTTGTGTTTTTCTCTTGAAATGGGCAGTATCCTAGTTATTCTGTCATTTGGAGATAAGGCTCACCCGGGGAACTAAAGGAGAGTGCCAAAACTTTAACCTCTTCTTGGTTAGTCATCCAGACTCCGAATCAATCACCATTTGTCTTGTTTGAATCCTCTCGGTGAGTGATTTGTTACTCTTGAGTCACTATTGGTGATTTTTGTTCATGACCAAGTTATTTAAGATTGAATGATTATCCTTTAATCATAGATCTATACCATTATAGCATTAATTAGAAGTTGAGGTTGGATGAGGAGAGTCATACTACGATGAGGTAGGTGGTCTTGTGCTAATTGTTCAATGTTAAGTTGTTTATATGTATCGTTATATTGTGATACCATGTTTAGTGTGTATCTTGATTGATAATTTGACACATGTTAATACCTAATGACTTTGAGGTGATTGAGTAAATTAATTGCAGAATGTTAAATCTTATTTGGTTTGATTAAGGACCACTTCATGGGTATGATTTCCCTCAGATAACCATTGTTTAGCCGTTTGGATAAGGATGCTAATGGGCCTTCCTTTGTTTATCATTTGAAGGGTTGTTTAATAAGAAATTGGTTAATTAAATGTTTTCCATGTGAATAGGGATGTTAAAACTTTGTGATATTTTAATTGACATGTTAGTCTTGTTATAAAAATTTTCCCACATGAGAGGTTATTTTCGTAACCATGTAAGAGTGAAATTTACACGGGTTGTTTACTATGATAAAATGCTGATATACCAGGCTTGGCCATGAAACATGATGAAATTCTGATACACTGGGATTAGCCCTAAAACATGATGAAATACTGATATACCAAGCATGTCCATGACTTTAATATGTTGAAATGCTGATACACTAGGCGTGTCCCTGACTATAATATGCGAAAATGTTGATACATCATGCATGTACTTTATTTGAATATGTTGAAATGCTTATACATTATTCTTGGCCGTGATACATATTGAAATGGAATGACTTATGACACGTCTATCAAGCCAAAGCACATGCTTGGATTCAGTCTTCACTTATTTTGTTTAGACAGACTGTTGAGTTATATGTTGTGTTTACTTCATATAAGGGATTGACGAGCATAGGCTAGACCCCAAGACTTATATAATTCAATTAATATGAATTGATATAATAACTTTAAAAGAATGTAAATGAATTCTAGTAAGGGTAGTATTGGTTACTTTTTAGTACTTGTTAGTTTACTGCATTTTCACTATTGTACACTATTGTCTCATATACTCACTGATAGATTAGAACAGACCTTAGGTGGTTACCTAATTTTATTTATTTCTCACACGTTTTTTGGGTATTGTTTTTAGGCTAAAACATACTATATTTTTGTAGTCGTCGATAGGGGCGGGGCCCCTTATACAGGTACTTGATTGCTACTTAGGAGAATGACAGCATTGGAAAAATCCAAGGATTATGATGCGGTTGAGTTTCATTTTGTTTTACCGTACTTTGGTATTATAGTGTAATTCATTAAATTGTAACCTGTTTTCAATGTTTTCTAATAACATGTGACATGATGCATCATTTTAATATTATATGCATTTTATTTATCTTTATCTTTCAGTCTTCAGTTTTTTACTTCAGGTTCATGTTGTTTACTGCTTCCGATATTATTATTATTATTTATTACGGTGTGTTACACTCTTCCAATGAGGGTATAGTTTCCCCAATATTACACCCTAGGCCCTCGCTACTAGTTGACAACCTATGGAATTGGGGGAAATGCTCTTAAGACCTTGTGGCCAATCAGGTACAAGGAACCTTTTATTTCCATTCGGATTCTGGACATTACAAAAATCAAAGATTCATGCTTAATGAATTTTCTCTAACACCTCTATTGTCCATTATAACTAGCCATCAGTGTATGGATAAAATGTTATGCTTAGAAGCTGTTATATATTGAAAAATCTCTGTAACCCCTACCATAATATCGATATGAAATGAGAATTCCTATTTAAAACAATAGTTTTAGGGACCATACATAAGGGTATAATCTCATGGATATACATTATTCCAATATCATCAAATGCTAAAGTATATAGGATAGGAAAGAAGTAGGATAAATTTGTTAATTGATCTAAGACAACCCTAACCACATCACCAAATCATGGTGACCTCATTAAAGTAGTCACAAAATCAATTACAATGTATTTATCTGTCCATTTTAGGACTGATAATAGTTGTACCAAGCTAGTGGTCTATTGGTGTTCTGCCTTCACTTGCTGATAGGTGGAATAACAAGTGATAAAACTCCCTATCTTAACTTTTATCCAAGACCACAAATACTGTCAGTGCATATCACGATACATCTTGGAGATACCTGAGTGCACTTCCCACTGAGAAGCATGTGATTCTCTCATCACCTCATCTATCATGTCTATAGGAACCTAGATATTCGCATGTATATATAGGATGTAATATCCATTTGTAGACCAATCTGAAAGCGGGTCATCACCTGAAATACTCTCTCATAGGACCAACCCCTCGAGATCTGAGAACTACATTCTCTTCACCCTATCAAGGAGTAAAGATGTATTTGATAATTCTATAAAAAAATATGTCTATGAATCTCTTGAAACTACAGATTTGTATAAAAAAGAAGAGAAATCAACTTCCATTCATTACTGGCTTCTTGAAAAACTTGTGCCTGAGTTTTATGGCTTAGCGTATCAGCCACCACATTACCTTCCTAGGAGTATAGGAAATCTGAAAGTCAAAATATTGAAGTTATTTGACCCATCTACGTTATCTGAGATTCATGTCATGCTATGTATATAAATATTTAGGTATATTGAGGTTTGTAAACCCCAAAAATATCTCTCCCATTAGATAATTCATCCTAAAACCCAAGTCCTGAAAACCTATTGAAAGATCGAGGTCATGCATCAGTGAATTATGCTCATTAGGTATCAATTGGAGAGACCCTTACAAAATGAATCGATCCTCCAGTATTAATATTGAACCCTAACTGATGCTTAATGCATCACAACATACTATATATCCTCTTTATGGCTCTATCCTAATTAGGACCACTACTAAAGTAAGACTTCCTTTCATCTCCTGAAAGTCCTTCTCACATACTTCAGACCACAAGAACTTTACACCCTTCTTAGTCAAACTGATAAGTGGTGTAACTAAGTGTGAGAAGTATTATATGAAATTCATGTAATAACTATCCATCCCCAAGAAACTTTGTGTATCCAAAATTTTATTTGGATACTCCCAGGTAATAAAAATATTCACCTTATCTACGTAAAATAATACTCATTCCTATGAGATAATATGACCCCTTAAGTGAACCTTTTCGATCCATAAGTGGATCTTTGTGAGCTTAGAATATCACGGATGCTCCCGTAGAGTAATCAATTTGAACTCAAGATGTTTGGAATGGTTGCTTCGAGTATGAGAATACACAATGATTTCTTCCACAAAAACCATAAAAAAGAAAATAGGTATTTATAGAGAACCCTATTCATCATGTCAATGAAAATGGAAGGTGTGTTCATAAGGCAGAATGACATAACTAGATACTCATATGGACCATATCGAATTTATAAATCTATACATGGTATATCTGAAAGCCTAATTCACACTAGATGATAACGCAATCTCAAAAAAAATATTTGAGAACACTATAGATCCTATAATCTGGTCAAAGAAGTAATCTATACATGGAAAACAATACCAATTATTTATAGTAATCAGATTAAAAGTCTAGTAATCCACGCAAAATCCTGAGGGTTCAGTTCACTTTTTTTGAAAAAAGGACTAATAAACCCCATGGAAAAATATTTGGTTGTATAAAACCCTTATCTTCTAAATACTCTACCTTCCTCTTAAAATCTTTCAAATCAGTAGTATCCAGACTATAATAGGTAAAAGATACCAGTGTATCTCTAGGAACTAGCTCAATGGTAAATTCTATCCTTATCTCAGGAGGTAGTCTAGAGAAATAATTTGGTAAAACTTCCATAAAATGATCTTCTATAAGAGGGAATTCAATCTAATGTATTCCCTAATAATATGTATAAAGGAAAGAAATCTAGGCAGTCACTCCACCAAGAAAAAGATGCTTTGTTACATATCTACATTCCTGGACATCCCATTCACCATTGTGAAGATAATTACCAACCTATAGTGATTTGAATGACACCCTCTAGGGATAGAAATATACTTAGGTGTGATATGGGACCAATCAATCCATTCTAAAAATGAAATCAAGGCTCATCACCTCATGGACTAAGAGTTCCCATAAGAAACGATGAATGACTTCCTCAAGGGGGAATTCTTTACACTAGCGTATACATTTTTATCAAATTCCCAATATAGTATCAAGTGTCGTCACACTATAGAAGTACTGAATATGAAGCCTATGGAATTCCATAGTATCCAAAAAGATAAAGGAATGTGAATAAACCATATTAAATAAGGAAGACACAGTAGTATATTATACTATAATAGTACCTCAAATAATAGATGTATCAGAACCCTGCTCCACTAGTATATGCTACACTGAACAAATATGGCTTGGTCCATAACAATTTTTTGTAACCTGACTACCCTAAGCAGGTCTGATCTACTAGAACTGTGTATCTAAAGATGGGTTACCTCATCCAGGACCTCATCCTTCTCCTGTGTGTCTTGTAGTACTCCATCCACCCATATAGAGAGGTTCTCATGATCCTTATCTTAATGGTGGAGCTAATATGGATCCTCTCCCACTCGATATAGATGGAAAGGTCCTAAAAAACACTAAATCTTCCAAAGCCTACTACAAAAATATCAATCAATGGGGTATCTGAGATATTGGGGATTCGTATGCTCAATATTACAACATTGGTGACACACCACATAATTTTTAGTGGGTGTCGCCTGGCTGCCACTACTCACACGTGCAGTCACAAAGCATCATTTATGACCACTAGTTAAAACACTACCCTATCTTAGTTCTTATACACAATATCCCACAACATATGCTTAATTTAGGTTTTTCTTGATGTTGAGTTCCTAGTTTATTTTATCAGATATTGTAGCCAACCTGAAAAAATTCACCTGAGATTGAATAGGATGCCCAAGCCGATCCTCAAACCATATTTCTTTCACTATTTCATTAGTAGTATAGACTGTCACAAAGAAATAAATCTCACTAAAATGAGATGAGTAGTCCATAACCAAAATATAAACCAACTAATGTTTCATGAGCTCCCTGGTACAACCAGTTCACACGGTTTTTGGGAAGAAATAGTCATAAAATCTTGATTAAAAATCTTTTTAAATCACTTCCCTATACTGACCTTCCTTGTTCATAATATCCCATGAATTTTTGGAAGATCCCCAAATTATATAAGTAGTGAGATGCACTCTCCTATAAAGATTTTCCTCAAGGTGATTGAAGATACATAATATAGTATAAGGCTATAACTCTATACCATTGAGGCCACCATACCCTGAAAAAGTAAGTGGATGTTACTATTGAAACTCTCGCCTCAACCCTCCCATCAAAGGGGTAGGTAGTAGAGCTCCCAAGAAAATTTTAATAAGTCATAAAACTCCCCTAAAAATCAAACCTCATCTCCCACATCAAGGATGATAGGTGGTGCTACTGGTGTAACTATTAGAGGTTTCATTGTTGGACCAGGGCCCACCAACATTAGAGCATGGTCCTCACCCACCTCTGGGAACATGACTAGAGGATATTGTGGTGGAATAACTCTAAAAATTAAAATAACACCTCATATATTTTTTAATAATGGAAAATATCACGAATAAAAGAATAATATAGGTAAAGCCTTCATATATAATAACCACACCCCTCTTCCTAAACCTAGAACCTGGTTTGGGTGATGAGAACAACTATATAAAACACAATAGAAGCTATATATTTCCCACTACTATGGTTGTTCATGGGTTAAGCTCTGTGTTTCACTAAAAGGGTCTCGGTAAATGGACTATCAATATCAATTTATAGAATAAAACACTCTTTAATTTTCAATTTGAATCCCCAATTAATGGTGATTGTATTTTAAATTAGAGATTTATCAATTCTTGTATTTACATAATAGACAAATTATATGAAGTACCATTCCCAATTTATACATGTACATGATTTATAAATTGAAATTGGTAACTCATTTCACTATATCCAAACCCTTTCATTTGATAGAAGAATATAATTGGTAATATGAGATGATTCGACTATATGAATCATTGTTCCCAATCTATAGATGTATATTCAATCTTTAGATTAGAAATAAAATTCATGTATTTCAAATAAAATTACATTTCAATCTGTATAGCCTCATTTACATAACTCAACATGTGATAGTTGGTTAGTTAATTTCCCATCATCAAACTATTTGAGAAAACTCCATTTAATATGATATAGAAACATTAATAACCAATTAAATAAACTCCTTTTTCCTATAGAAATATTAGTTACTTGACAGATATCTCATTAAAGGCACATAAAACACATATCATACTATAAAGTAATGCATAATACATGGAATGGAAAAAATTATGACGTATTTTTCCAATAAGGTGTCTAAAATGATGCATGATTAGTTCTTCCTTGCCATATCAAGCCAAGGATACAATATAATCAAATTTCAGAATAAAAATAAAACTCACATATCATGATCATCACCCAATGGTCGAATCAGATAAACTATAACAAGAATAATCCAAAAAACATGTACCATCCTAAGTAATTTGGCGTTCCACTGTACATGGGTCAACTACTTCTATGCATGGGCTCATTACTAAATTTGGAATCATCATAGTCTCCTTCCTACCATCCCAAAATAGTAAGGAAAATAAAAGAAACCCTCAAATACCACTTTATTATATCTCGACCTAGAATCCAATGTGCGGTTCCCCTATCCAATGGGTCACATGGCCTCAAGCATGAATCCCTATATGCCAGAGGTTGCCAACTATCAGCAAAGGCTCAAGGTGGTATAATGGGGAGACTATAAACTCATGATTAGAGTATCATAATGGTGAAGTAAAAAAGATAAATAGAATATGAATAATAAATAACTAACAGCAGAAGGTAAAAATTTCGATGACATAATAATCAATGCATCAAAAGTAACATCCGGTATCATATAAAAACTGATGTAATGTCATTTATCTATCAAAAGGAAATAAGCAGGAATGAAATATAACACACATATCAATAGAATAAAAGGCCAAAAAGTATATATCTAATTGCATCATAAACCACAAATATATCCTATGATTCTCTGCTCCCATGCTATAAATAGTCAAGCATAAAAAACTAGGTGTTTGCCTCTTCCCCTACCTGAATCTACATAATCATATCGAGTACCATTAACATCCTAGATACGGTGTAAGATAAACTTAGTAGGACACCACCAATGGTTTCTATACATATCTAGTCAGTGTATATAATATGATATGTGTGCATATAATAATTATAAGAAGTAATAAAACTACAAAGGGTCGGATCTAATTCCAAAAGGACACCAAGCTGACATTACTTTCTTCGACCTGTTCTAGGAAACCTTTGAAAAAGTAACCATAT
This sequence comes from Viscum album, assembly GCA_963277665.1. Taxonomy (NCBI): domain Eukaryota; kingdom Viridiplantae; phylum Streptophyta; class Magnoliopsida; order Santalales; family Viscaceae; genus Viscum; species Viscum album. Next base: position 1,752,608,453 of record OY728141.1, read on the forward strand.
GTATACATATATATGGTCTGTATACGTAGTGACATCTACAACTATATATATTGATACTACAACTAATCGATACCTGAGGTGTAACGCAGGCATCCATGGGTAGTAGCATGATTCTTTCAAGTGTTAAAGGGACATCATTCCCATTTTAATAATATGAGGGAAATCATGCACGTGTATCAAAACCCATGAGGGTCTTCATTCCCATTCATCATAATTTATAAGGGTCTCGATGCCCATTTATCATAATTCATAAGGGTCTCCAATCCCATTAGTTATTATTCATAAGGGTTTCCATGCCCATTTATCAAAATCTATAAGGGTCACCATGCTGAAGTGTTATAGATGTATGGGATGACATGCCCAAGTATCTTTATATAGGGACACCAAGATCACATGTTATAGTATAGGGTACCATGATTATATCAAAATATAGGGCTGTCATGCCCTAGTGTCACAATATTGTGATGTCATGCCTGTATCATTATATAAGGACGTCAATCCTGAGTGTCATGATATATGGATTGCATTCCCATATGAAAATATTGGGATTCCATGATCGAATCATACATTAGTTTCACCATGAACAAATCATAAATCATATGCATTCAATAGAATTTAGTAAGATCCAATAGATGGTTAATAGTTTATTATAATTATTCTTAAAAAGGGCATGACCATTGTTCCATTAAAACAAGTTATGCGGTCATTCCACTCTCATCCCATTTAATTCAGTATAGTATGATAAGTGTGGTATCCATGCAATAACACTATGATTTTCCATTATCATTTATGATATCACCTTTTAGGAGTCAAACTAGACTCACTGATGGGTGTTATGGTTATATAAACATTAAAATAAAAAAGTAATATAAAGGGAATATCCAAAGGGGTGTCTCACAATGAGTTTGGTGACCTCCAACATCCATTTGGATTTAAATAAGTGATTAGGTTCCATAATGGTATACCAAATCAAAATAGATTAATTTAATGGAAATTCTTGTTAAAACAATCATGAGGCACAGAAAGTGTAATATAAGTAAGCATGAATTTGAGGAATAATTACTGGAACACCTACCTTAATACTATAGCAGATGCCTCATCAAGTATCAACCTTCAGTTTGGTCTAAATTGGAAGAAAATGGAAAATAATATGAACAACCTGAAAATAGATAATATGATTTCACACTAAAATAGTGTCTCTAATAGAAATAAAAACAATCGAAGGAGGCTAAGGAGTGGAGAACATACTGATATGAATCAAACGAGATGTTTAGAAGGTGAATCCAAGTCTAGATAGAAGAATTATCGATGAACCTAGGTTTATTAGAGGAGATATCCCAAGGGATATGGGAGGACCTTAGGTGTGCTGGAAGAGGAAATAAGAAAATGAGGTTAAGGTTAAAAGGTTATTAAATTTTTGAATATAATTTTACCCAAATTAGACATCACCTGGTTTAGCCACATGATTTTCCAAACTATGTGACAACTGTGTGACATGTACTACCTTAAGAACCCCTTACATGGTCATGGTGCATGATTAGACAAACCATGCAATGACTGTGATTTTTACCTCTACTACAAATTATAGAGTTTTCACATGGTCATGCATCTTGGGTCCCAAGGTTAGGTCAAACTGTGTAGCCCAATACTGATCAATGAAACTCCCCACCCAATTAGGAAAAACTATGCTGACTAGGATACATGGTTTCTACTAACTGTGTGGCCCAGTAGTTCCTTCCACCAATTGGGGTTTTGGGATTCTAACAAGCCCCATACACCCATGTTACGTCCATAACCTCACAAGGAATTTATTTTTGGTCAAAAAAATAATTAAAATGAAAATAAAAGGATATATACCTCATATAAAACTGAGTTCTCATAGTTGAAAAGAATATAGAATCATCCTAAATGAATGTAAAAGAATAAATTTTTTATTTTAGAATGCTCTTTGAAAATCTGAGGGATTATTTTATTTTTATGATAGAGAACATGAGAAAATTTAACTAATTTATTATCAGAATATAATCCTGTAGTTGTTCTTTGATGGATTTTCACTTTATCTCTTACTCTATGAAATGAATATTCAAAATGAATTTTTTAGGACCGAAGAGCTAATATTTACTTTTAACAAATCATCAGATCCATAAAATAATGAAAATTAATTCTTTATATCTTAAAATATTTAGCAAAAAAATATTATTAGCACTGGTTTTCCAGTATAGATAAATATAATACATTGATCTCTAAAACATCAACAATAACACCCAAAGTTCCAACTTAATCAATTACATTAATATCTGACCTTATGACTCCTCTAAAATATGTTTGAAAATTTTTAAATCCATAAATTCTGAAATATTTGATCACATATATTTTCTTCAAGATCAAATTTAATATTTATCCCCAAAAATTAAAAAAATTGCTCATAATATCACATACCAAACATGTGAATAACATGATTATATTAAAACATGATTATATCATGAATCACCATAAATCCTTAAAAAACATATCTGATTCCAAAAATTAAATCTATCCTTACTCCTCAAATAAAATTATAGAGTATTGAATATATTCCATAAGTAATAAAATGCAATAAACTTCATCAAAGATGACCTAAATCACATTTTCATCAAATAGCTAACCAATTTTAAGTTTATCAATAATATATCATTTAATATATAAATTTCAATCATTTATTAATATCAAATAAAAATTATTAACTCAAAATCAATCACATATTAAGGGTTATATTTCCCTTAATCATGTCTTCTACAAAAATATCAATTTACCACTAAATTCATTTTCCTTATTATCGGTACCATTCAACCTATGTTTTCAAATCCATAAAGAAAACTGTTACAGAACAATCCTTATATGTTTCATGATTCTTATTACCATAATTTCATTGATAAAACACTTATAAAACATAATTTTGAATCAAAATACATAAAAACATCAATCATTTAACTTCAACGATTAGTGATGCATAAGCGTTTTCTTGGTATACAAGTTAACATTAGTGTTAGGGAATTGTCTTGAAAAAATCATATATTCCAAAAACATAATATTTTGAATTTCTTGGAAATTAATTATTCTATATCATTTATTTTAATACATATAATTTATTCCCCTTCCATTGATACATTATCCCGAGGGATTCTTCCCACATTTGTAACAAGAAGAAAATTTAACTCTCTTTCCTCAATGGTCATGACCACATGAGCATTCATATAATTCTTTATTCCTCTTATTTTACTTGATAGGAAACTCACCAAAGTTTATATTTTTAATTACATTTTGTGGTAGTTGATTAGGGATAATCAAAAGGCTTTTCCTTTCCATTCCTATTTCATTTAGTTTTTATAAGGATAATCATTAAAGTATCCATATAATTCAGTGTTAGCATGATTCTTCCAGGTTCTATCCATTAATAAAAACGAAAAATCATAGTGAAAGCAACAATAATCATAATGGAAAATCATATAGTCATCAAATATCATTCATATTATGTATAAATCATGAAAAATTATTTCCTTTGTATGATACCTTAGGGTTAACATACACCATTAATGTTAATTATCTATATTAATCATTCATAATGGATTATACAGAAAATATGAGGTAACCTTAACACATCACTTGGGAGTGTCAAACAAGGTGCATAGTAAGGGAATACTCACTGTGAACCAGAATGATGGTTGAGATATACTTGACCAACTTTTTTTAGTGTTATTACCCCTAGATGCATCTATTCCAAGACAACATTCACCTATAGTATCTAGAAATGGATGTTTTCTACTAAAACTACACTCCTTTATTTACCATATCTTATGATGTTATTTTATAAATTTTATTATCCTAAGCGTTATAAATACAGTTTTACCATCCTAGTTTCATATTTTGAATAAACCATTCTTTGATACTAACTATAGTAAACCATACTCTTCGAAAATAAATATCACATCTTATTAAATGAATATTCATTAAATAAAATTACAATCCACAATATAATCATATATTTATAGTTTATTTGGAAGAAAATTATATATAAGAAACTTGTTCATAAGATATCTATATCATCTCCCACAAATTTCTTCATAACTAGAACCCTTGTTAGACATAACGCACATAAAACATTTCTTCATAACCCGGGGAAGGGAAACATAATAAAGTGTGAAGTATGATTTTCACTAATGTTAAACAAGGGATATATAATCATAAAATGAGAATAATATTATTAGAACATTATCATAATATTTTAAAAAAATAACCTTAATATAATATATCATAATCTTGAATCATTGAATAAAACTGGTAGTTCATAGACTTGATTCATAACGGAATCAAAAAACAAGATCCTTGATATCATAACATTGGAATCATACATATGTTTTTCTACATATAAATAATTTTTTAAAATCATTTCCTTAGTCATGGATCGCTTCCAATAAAATCATAGTGGATTGGTTTCATACCCCATTCATATTATGTTAAGGGGAACATCAAGAAAAATAGAAATCCTAAAGAAAAGTTATTGATATCTGGGAACACTATCTTTATATAACACTTATATAACCCATATATAACCCTTAAAAATTATAATAATCATTTATTAGACTTCTAATATAATTACCCAATGCATTTGAGCGTTATCTGGGTGTACCCATCTTATATTCTATATCAAGATCACCCATGAACTATAATGGGCCTCAACCATTTGAAAATAACTTCCAAGAACCATAACATGAGTAAATTATATATAACTTTTATCTCATTATAAAAATTATAAAAACATAATTATTTATTTCATAACTTGATTACCCTATGGAAAATAAATGGGATCCATTATAAAATCTTTGAAACGTGATTAACCCGTGGAAAATTACATGTTACATGATAATCTCTTTAAAACGTGATTAACCAATGAAAAATAAATAGGTTCTAGGAAAATATATTGGAGACATGGTTAACCTATAAAAAAGAAAGGGGTCCCATGACAACCTCTTTGAAGCATGATTAACCCATGTAAAAGAAATGAGTTCCTTGAAAATATGTTGGAAACAATCATAATACATATAGAGAAAGAATAAGTATGTATTATTACAATATATAACTAGTGTATCATATGTAACATTAAGGTTTGATGATGTTTATTAATGGATATACAATTAAATTATCATTAAAAAAATTCTTGAGTTAAATTCCCCTATTACTGAAACTCACTTTTTAAAACAAAAAATTCACAAAATATTATGAACGTAATTTTATTTTAAAATAATATTGGAAACGTATAAAGTATGTTTTAAAAAATAATTTTCATGATGGTTAGAAAATTCACTCATGTTTTAAGTGTTAAAAATAAAAATTGTTTTGAAAATATTTGTAAAATGAGTCAAAAGTAACTCATTTGGAAAATATTAAGAAATTTATTTTTTAAAACCCTTTTAAAAGAGAGTAAAAAATCATGTAAAATAGTTTCAAAAAATATTTTTTGTTTCTAAGAGTTTTTTAAAACTTATTTATAATACACAGATATGAAATAGGGATATTATTGATCTAAAAGATGATACATGTTCGTTATCACATACATCAACTTTATTGATTATTATTTTATAAATAAGGAAGGAAATTGAAAATTGACATGTAGACTAGTTTAACATCTAAAGGATAATAAAAGATATTTGATTCTAGAAAATAATAGAATATAATTTCCTTTAAAGGATGCTTGAACCTAAACAGTCCTGAAAAGAAAGAACATTGTAACATAAAGCCTTTTCCACTTTTTAAACTTTTCAATCGTAATACCCATTAAAGAATAAATTAAAATAAATAATTAACTATTTATAAAATAAATATATTAACTATATTAAATTTAATATTGGAAATATATACACATTATAAAATAATATAAAATCATATCATTAAATGTATATCCTGAGGTAAGGGAATTTAAGATGAATAAATCTTATAAAGGCCATATCATTTAATTAAGAGTTGATCAATGAAGATATTATTTGTAAAAAAATTAAATCCATAAAAAAGTTTAAATAAATAATAAATAAATTTAGAGATAAATTCAAACATAATCATTCCATAATAGAGTCTATAAAGAAGAGTTATAACCCAATGAATGAAAATTGAGTTATGAAAATCATTCCGGCTTGGTAACATTCAAGTAAAATTACCTTGGATGAAATATTTAGAATTTAAAAATAAAATACCTTTAACTATGAATTAATAATGATATAAAAATAAAAATTATAGTATATACACCATAAAATATAAGTAATTTGTTAATATGGAATATGTATAACAAAAATAAAAGTGCGATAAGAAACCTTTAACATGAGTATTGAGATTCCATGTATGTCTTTTAGATTTTGTATACCAAGATTATATCAATTATTTTATTTTTTAATAAATTTTTATGTTTTTTATACCTTATACTTAAATCATTTATTTTATTTATTTTAATTACATATTTAAATATTTAATCAGTCAAGTCCACGTCATGTGTTTTGAGGATGTTTGGTCCATATTTTCAAAACTATTTCAATTTTTTTCTTGTTTTCAAAGGGGCCATTGCTCCATAATATATAGAATAATAATCAATAAATAATAAAAAAATATACATTATTTATACTTTTAAGAATAATCATGAAATATGTTTATGAAAAGTGAACTACGTTACAAGCCTGGAGGCGGTTGGTCGTACAAAAGCATGAACAACGTTCACATTTTTCAATGATCATATGGAAAGAATATAGGTATCATTTTATTTTTTAAAAATGATTATAGTATCTTAAATAAAATATATTTATTTAAATATAATTATATATATCTTCTATGTGATGTGGTGATGAAAAAATAATCACATCTCTTCGTGGAGGTAGTAGTCCACATGTGCAGACGAATGACGTTATCATCTTTTAGTGAGTAGAAAGGTAATAAATAAAATGATATATTATCTTTTCAGAATGATAAATATTTCATTAATATCATAATTATATCATATATGTAACATTTTTTCATTAAAGTTTTCCTTATCACCTTACATGTAAAGTGTAAGTGAAAAACAAATCTCATCAATTCATGAGGCAGTAGTCAACCGTACACACGAGTGATGTTATCATATCTACCATGGAATGAAAAGTAAATTTCATGTGATATAATAATTAAATAATTATAATAATTTTAAAAATATCATATATATACTTTAAATACAAAATTATTACAAGCCATTAGAGCCTATAATGAAAAATAATTATATAGGTTCACGAGGTGGTAGTCCGTTGTACACATGAATAATGGTTTTCTTTCCAATTTGATGAAAGAGGAGATAGATTTAGATTATTATGTTAAAATAATAACATCCAATTATATGGGATATAATGGTTTAATTATACAACATAATTTAATAATATTTTCAAGAGTTGTAATAATGAATAAAATAAAAACACTCGGTTAAGAACAATTCCTCTTCTTTGGAAAACCTCATAAGGTTTACACCAAAATATTTGCAATATTGGTTTTATTATGAAACCAATAATTTAAGTATGTTGATATAGAATTAATTAAGGTATTTGGGTAGTTATTTTTTAACAAAAAATGGGTTTTGATGCGTCAAGAGTAGAGGATAGAGGGTGGCCTTTTATAAATGGGGGAGAGGGCACAGATAGAATTTTTAAAAAGCAAAAGTGATAACCACGTTTTTCACATGAAAAAACACTCATAAATGGACCATTATAGAGTATTAGATAATATATGGTGTAAATATATCCATAAAATATATTTTAGAAATGTTTTTATGTCATTCTAACCCTTATCTTTTTAGTTCAACCCTCGATAAACCCATTTTCACCATTACCGAGGTAAAATATCTCTACTAATTTCACTATTAATTAATAAAAAAATAAGATAAAATTATTATATAATATAAATTATTTTGATTTAAAATATGGACTCCATTTTAATAATTAAATTCATAAAATTGGAAGAATATAATTAAATGTAATTCCCATATAAGTGATAATTTTTTTTTCGGGAAATATATTTTTCAAGAATAAGATGATTTTATGTTAACTATATTACTAGTAATAATAATTATATGAATTTAATATAATAGTTATAGATATATAATATATAAATATAACATACAAAGTTCCTCATTATGTGTTATTTTAATTAACTAAAATGGAGAAACATAATTCATTTTAAAATAGTTTTTTGATAAATAAATTTTTAAACCGAAAAATAAATTTATACTAAAATTCAGTATAAATATTATTAAAATGTAATTAATTTTTATAAACATATCTAATAATAATTATTCTACCTAAAATCATAATAAAATCATAATTGGACCTTTAAACTAATTAATTTATTGAAAAGAAATTATAGTTTTACATAAATCAACATTTTCACTATTCACTGAAATCAATATTTTCTTAGTATTAAACATATCCCACAAAATTTTTCACATTAGAAAAAATTAGAGAAATAAATAATTTAACACCGTTCTTAATAACCTGTAAAAAAGTAAACATAAGAAGGGTGAGCTCAATTTCTTAGTAAGGGTAAACATAATAATTAATAAATGATATTCATAAGTGATAATAAGATGGTAATGAAGGTATGATGACATAGTAAAATTGCATGATAATAAAATAAGGTAAATCAAACCCACAAATACCTAGATCATCAAACATGAAACATGGATTAAGGCTTTAACAAAGACATGATTCATAAGATTAAATAATCAAGAGCAAAATTATATCAATCATAATAAAATGAAACATAAAAAACCTATAAAAAGCATAGAGAAAATGTATTGTAATCTTCGAACATTACTTTAATATAACCCTTATATTTCCTTTAAAAAATTTGATTAACCATACAGTCGACTTCCCATATAATTACCCAATGTATTGGAGCACTATCTATGAAAACTCACCGTATAAGATATATCAACATCACACAAGGGATATAATAGAAATCAACCCTTTATAAATTATGTATAAGAACCATAAAATTTATAAAGTTCATAGAACTCACATATCATCACAAAACTCATAAAAAATCAATTATTTATTTCATTACTTGATTAAAATGTGGAAAATAAATTACTTCTATGACAATCTATTTGAAACATGATTAACCTATGGCAAAGAAATGTGATACTTGAAAATATCTTTGAAACATGATTATACCTATATAAATGAAATGGGTTCTATGAAAATATCTTTGAAACATGATTAACCCATGGAAAAGAAATGGGTTCCCTGAAAATCTCTTTGAAATAATCATAATACATCCATATAAAGTATTATGGTTTTATCATTACAAAATATCCCTAGGGTAGAATAAGTAAAATCAATGGTTATTGATGTTGAAGAGGATAAATACCATTAAAATATCATTAAAAAAATTCTTCATGAAAACACCATTTTTTACTTTTAAAATCACCTTTAAAATCTAAAAATTCAAAAAAAATTGTGAAAATAATTTACTTTGAAAATAAAATTGGAAAATTAAAAAGTAAGAATCTAAGGAAATACTGTTCATGATGGTGGAAAAATCAATTAATTTCATAAATTTTAAAATTGATCATTGTTTTCAAATATTTTGTAAAAGGATTCAAAAGTAACTCATTTGGAAAACATTAAAAAATAATTATTTTTTACATTTTATAAGAAGTTTAAATATCATGTTAAATTTTTTTAGGAAATAATTAATTTTTATAAAATAAATTTTTTGAAAACATTTTAAAAAATATGGATATAGAAGAGAAATAATAATGATCTAAAAGAAGATACGAGATCAGTATCACTTACAGTGACTTCATTGAGGTTTCTTCAATCAATAATGTAGTAAATGGAAATTAAATATGTAAACTACATTAAAAAACAAAGGATAATAAAAAATAGTTCATTAAGTAAAATAATATCATTTTATTTTTTATAAAGGAACCTTGAACATAAATAAACCTTGAAAGCAAGGAGATTGTAACATACATCCTTTTTCACTTTGGTAGTTTTTCACTCGTAATCCACATGAAAGAACAAATTAAAATGAAACCTTAAATATAAATAAAATAAATATATTCATGATATTACATGTATAAGGTTAATTATATACACCTAATATCATAATATAGGTGCATATCATTAAATTTATGTCCTAAGGGATGAGAATTTGAGACGAATAACCCTTATAAAGAACATATCATTTAATTGTGAGTCAATAAATGGATATATTATGTGTAAAAAATATAAATCCACAAAAAAGTTTCAATATATAATAAAACAATTTAAATACCAATTCACACATAATCATTTCATAACATAGTCAATAAATAAGAGTTATAATCTAATGAAAGGAAATTGAGTTATGAAACCCTTTACCATTTGGTAAAATTCATGTCAAATACCCATGGATGAAATAATTAAAATTACAAATTAAAATACCATGAATTGTTATTGATTCATGATATAACATAAAACTAGGGAATAATATAACCCACAAAATATAAATAAGTGGTGTATATATAATATATCTCAAAGAAATAAAAGTTAGACAAGAAACCCTTACATCGAGTCCAGACTTTCCATGTTTGTCCTTTAAATATTGTATAATAAGATTATAATTTTTTTTTATTTATTAAAAAATTATTTCAGGTTTAGTATCTTATATTTAAAACATTTATTTTATTTTTTAATTATATATTTAAATACATAATCAGTTATGTCTATGTTGGGTGTTTTAAGGACATTTGGTCTATATTTTAGAAGCAGATTCATTGTGTTTAACATTATCAAAGGGATACTTGTTCCATAATCTACATAATAATAATAAAATAATAATAATAATTTTTATACATAATTTTTACTTTTAAATCCAATAAAGAAAGTGGTTTATAAAAAATGAACTATGTTACAATCATAGAGATGGTTGGCCAAACATATGCATGAGAAGCGTTTCCATTTTACAATGATCATTATGGAAAGACGTTAAGTGTTATTTTATCATCAAATAATGATAATAACATCATAAATATTACATTATTTCTTTATATATACTTATATATATCATCTATGTTATGTGGTGATTAAAAAAAACCTCATGGCTTCGTGGAGGCGGTATTCCACATGTATGCATGAACGATGTTATCATTTTTCAGTGAGTGGAAAGATATAACAGAAAATGATTTATTATATTTTAATAATGATAATTATTTAATTAATAACATAAATATTTCATATATATCATATATATTAAATAAAAGTTTCCTTATTACCTTCCATGTTAAGTATTAGTGAAAAATAAGTCACATCACTTCACGAGGTGGTAGTCCACCGTATACACGAGCGATGTTACTGTATCCTCCAAAGAATGTAAAGTAAAAATTTATATGTGATGTAATAACTAAATAAGTATAATTATGTTACAAATATCATATATATAATTTAAATCTACCAGTTTAACAAGTCATGATCGGTGATGATGAAAAACAAATTACATCAATTTGCGAGGCGGTATTCAGCCATACACAAAAATAATAGTATTGTTTTCCCATTTGATATCAGATGAGATATATTTAGGTTATTACATTAACATAATAACATAAAAAATATATAAAATACTTATTTTATTATATAATAATAAATTAATAATATTTAAAATAGTTGGAAGAATAAATGAAATAAAAATGATAGGTTAAGAACGTCACCTCTTCTTCGGACAACCTCTTATAGTTTACATGAAAATCATTCAAATATTGGTTTTATAATAAAAAGTGGGATATAATATTTGGGGATGGAATTAATTAAGGATTTTGGGTAGTTATTTTCTGAACATAAAGGATTTGGAGGTGTGAATAATAAATGAGAGTGGGTGGCCTTTTATAAGTTGGGGAGAGGACACACTTTAAATTTGTGAGAAGTAAAATAGATTACCATATTTTTTACATTAAAAAAGATAAAAAATACACTATTATCAATAATTGTATTATTTAAGGTCTAAAAATTTACATGAAATATTTCTTAGAAGAGTTTTTATCTCATTTTGACCCTTATCTTTTTAGTTTAACCCCTAGTAAACCCGTTTTAACTTTAACCATAATAAAAAGGTTACTTTATTCACTATCCATTAAGAATAGAAATTAAGTTGAATTATTATATAATATAATTTTTTATTATTAAAAATATGGAATCCATTTTACCAAATACAGTTCACAAAATTTTTATAATATAATTTAAAATAAATCCTCCATACGTGATGAAAATGTAGTTTTTCAAGAAATGTATATTTCAAGAATAAGATGATTTTATATTAAATTTATGGATTTTAATAATCTTTATAGGAATTTAAATTAATATTTATAGATATATATTCTATAAATTTCAATTAAAATATTCCTAATTAAGTTTTATTTTTATTAATTAAAATGGAGAAACATTATATATTTTAAATCAATTTTTAGAAAAATGCAGTTTTAAACCCAAAACTAAACTTATACTAAAATTAAGTATAATGATGATTTAAATGTAATTAATTATATTCAATATAACTATGTAACTATTTTTTAAATAAAATAAAAATAAATTCATAATGGGATCTTTAAATAAATCAATTCATTGAAAATAAATGAAAATTTTACAAAAATCAGATTTTTCACTGTACATTAAAAAATCAATATTTTCTAAAAATACACAAAATTTCAACCTAAGTTTGTTTTGATATGATAATTTCAAAAATTAATTTAATTTCATAAAATTCATTTTCTAAATCTAAAACAATTAATTATACTATTTTCTCACAAAAATGATATAAAAATAATTTTTGAAGAACACTTATTTTCGAAGTGTAAATTTACATTACAAAATATTGAGTTTTTGTTAAATAAGAATTTATTAATAAATTTAAGTTCAAGGTTATAATAATCATATTTAAAAAAAATAATATTTTGTGGTTTCTTCATGTTTTTGGCTGCGTATCTTCTATTCTATCTAATATAGATTTATTTCCAAAAAATATCAGGGTTTTACAAGTATCCTTGGATCATATCCCAAATAAATCATAAGAAAAATCAAAGGTTGATGTAATTTATGAATACGAATAGCATAAAAATATCATTAAAATCACTCTTGAAGAAAAATACACTTTCCATTTAGAAATCACTACTTCGAAAATTAAATATTAACAAAATATTATCCAAATTATATTATTTGATAATAAAAATGGAAAATTATAAGGAAAAATCAAAACATTGAGTGTTCCTGATAATATAAAATTTCATTCATATCGTGTATGTTAAAAAAAATATTCATTTCATATTTTTAGTAAAAAGACAAAAGTACCTATTTTAAAAAATAAAAAGAAGAATAATTTTGAACCATTTTTGTAAAATCTAAAAATAGGTGAAAGAAATTAAACATTTATATAATAATATTAAAAAAATTCATGGAATAATTTTTTTATAACATTGATTTCCAAGAAAATTCATTTTAAACCAAAGAGTAAAATAATGTCAATTTTCCTTGAATTCGTTCTTTCAATCTCTTGAGTGCTTAAATGATAAAAATAAAAAGAAAAGATGTAATCTATATAAATACTCAAATGAGAATAAAATTCATGTGATTATTGATTCATAGGTTATAAAATTTCATCATCAAGAACTTGATCAATAACAATGATGTTAAATAATGAGATTGTAACCCAAATTACATACCACTTTGGCAACATTCAAATAAAAAACTCATGAAAGATAGAACCTTACATGGATATGTAAATACACATAATTTTCATGATAATTCTCATAAAATAAATTCATGGGATGTATATAAACAAAATAAATGAAACTTTTGGTGAATATGACATGTGTCTCACAGAAATAAAAGTGAGACAGAAATCCCTTACCTCAAGTTATAATTTTTATAGATGTGTTGTAATATCCTTTATAATACATTTATATTTATTATTATTATATATCATAGTCATTCACACACTTAAAATTATTTCCAATCCTAAAAACCTCATGGTATGTGAATTACATTTTTGGTGGTGGTGGCACAACCATTCACATTATACACTTATTTCTACGTCCTTTTTTGGAGGTTTTTAATGGGATTTAATGATGGCACCGAAAACACATAATGGTTCCCTTATTTGAGATGTTTCAAAACCAAATTTCCAAAGGTAGGTGGTCATTGAGAAATGGATCCAATATCACATAGGGACTCACATTTATCAAGAATATGGGAGGTCTAGATCATTATACCCTTTTGGGCGGAATTAATTCCTACTCTGAAACTCTATTTTAGATTTCAGACATGTTCTTGAATCCTTTATTAAATCCCAAATATGAAACATTTTACCTTGGTAGTAATAATCAATTATTAGCTTGTATAGAGTCTTGAATCATATATATGTATCATAGGTTCTTCATTAATGGAGATATCTATATGTATCCAAGGTTCCCCATTGACGTTAACCTTTTATATGTACATATTAGATATTATTAGGTCATTTATTATTACAATGCTGGTTTTATGGCACACAATGAGGCACTCTAGAATTTATCATCATCTAGGATTATGGGAGTTATTTTGATATCAATATTATTCCCATGAGATGGGATTCCTATGTATCCTTGTGAAAGGAATCCGAACCCACATATTTTAGTTCCACTTAATGGGATACATCATACCATTTAAGGTTATGTAGAGAGGACCGATCCATGTAGTTTAAGTCATGTGATAAGGAAATCTAGGCGAAAGGTGCCTATTCAAGGGTTAGCATAGGACTTATTCCAAAGTGGCCCAAGGAAATCATAGGGAATGTACTCTCCTGGGTAGGATAATACCCTAGTAGGAATGTGACCTAGAGAAGAATTGGCTATATTTGGGATATTGGGTTTGAACCTGAAGGAGGATTCATATGTATCCCAGTTAGATAGGAATCAAAGACCACATAGTTCATATTTCTGGGTCTTACACCTATAAAGGAGGCCCATAGTTGCTTCATTGGGAATTTTTGCCTTTAAATATTTGTCATATAGGGGATATGACCCTTTTATATGGATACATGTATTTAGGGACCCACACTTATGGAGTAATTCTGGAGGTTTTTATCTTAAGGGATATGTACCTTTGAGATAGAAATATGAATTTGGGGACCCAAACCTATGGTGGAACTTTGGGAAAGTGAGAGTAAGATCTATAAAAGGAACCTCTATAGAGAAGTGTATTTTCTTGTAAATATGCAATGATCATCACTAAACAATAATACCATGGGTTCCATGCTTGGTTTTATAAAAAAGAGGAAGTGAAAGATCCAAAAAACCTCACAATATCCTGTATCCTATGGTGGATGAGTCCGAACCTATAGGAGATAGAAAGGGATTTGATGTAATCATGTCTTATATATTTTTTAATGTGAATCATGAATTATTCCCCCATATAGATATGGATGGAAATAAAGACTAATATATTACTCTAGGAGGGATGCCTTATTTCTGGTTTTAGAGAAGATGGGAGGATTTTCAAAAGGAAAAGAAATTGATTCCCCTCACTATCTAAAATGGGGAGGTCCTAGGAATACAAAAGATGAGGGAATGAAAATCCCCTAAAACTTCTGTATAAAATAGGGAGGTCCTTGTAATCTTTTTCATGTTTTGTGTCCTCATTGTCAAGGGGATTCACGATTGTGAACATCTCGTGGACCCTACCCATCAGGCAGGACAAGTACAGGATAACCTTCACCAAGCGAATAAAAAATTGAATAGGAGATATTATGGTGTGTTTTTTCCATGACTTTGAAAATATGGAGTCCTCAGTAGAGGTTTTAATTTGTTCTCCTTCAAATGGGTGTCCTATGGATAGTGGTTCTCTATCATCGGTGGCATGTTAGGGGGGGTTAAAGGGTGTCTTGTGTACGTAACAGATATGAGAGTGGAATGTGGCTCATATAGGGTGGTCATGGGTAAGGTAAATATGATTCACACAGGGTAGGACTATGTGAGTTGTAGATTCCTTTAGATGATGGAAAAATTGGGAAACATCACTTAGGATATGCCTTACCTTGGGCTCCAAGGGTATCCTCACGTATCCTTGGAAGGATCCCACACAAGTCCTGAATTTGAAAGGATACATTCACTCTAGTACTTCTCAACTAGGGGGAGGTGAATCCTCACATAGGTATCTTGTGTTTCACACATTAGAGGAGATTTAATACCACTATTTACCTTAACTCTATCTCCTCTCAGATTTTAGAGAATTACCTATATGTTTTTGAGGGCTTAAGAAAAGTTCAAGGGCGAGAAAAACATCGGGGCTTCATCTGATATTCTAGTTGTTTCAAATATGAATCCCAAAGGTTGTATTTATAGGAAAAATCATGACCCTAGGTGAATAAAGTCACTCACATAGGTCAAATGCATAGGTTCACAATATTGGTGTTTCATGTTTGTATGACTGATCCTTCTGGTCTACACAGGCAGGGCCTATGCAGGCCTCCTGAAATATAGGATGGGTGTGTATAGGTCGACCTAGGTGAATTACTTGGTTTTATTCACCCCTTTATTAATTTATGAATTTCCCTTTAAATATTTTCATCCCCATGTGAAAAAAGTAGTTTCAATAAAATCCCCCCATAAATATTTGATTCGATTGGATGTAGAGGGTTTGATCCTAAGGTAGAAGGATGTAAAGATCCTAAGGGTCACTCAGGTCATCTAGGAAGTTGATCATTGCATGTTGGCCATGTTGGTCAGCCATGAAGGTCTATCTCATTTATAAATAACATTTACCATTGTTAATTTCTTTATTTTTCTTTAATTGTTCCCTCTCTCTCTCTCATCGTGAAATTCATTCGTCATTCCATCACTTCTATCGTTCATGTCCTCTACACAAGCATTTTAAAGAATCCTCTTATGCAATCACATAACATGACTTTAACTATCTGAGGTATAACATTTAGATATTGACTTGTGAAAGGTCACTTGGGTGAGTGACTTGTGTAGGGTCACTCCTTTTCCAAAATTTCTTGATTTTTTCCCAAAAATAATATTTTTACATTAGTGAAAATCTTGATAAATCCTTATAGATTTCCAATAGATTCTTCGAAGTATTTTTATTAAAAATATATTTCTCATGAATTAGAAATTATTAAAACTTTCGGGATAGATTATTATGACATGTGCAAATCCACCTAACCAGAACTAGAGAAACACATGAAAAAGTACCAATGCGAGTACCCATGAAGTTATTATCTGCCTTTGTATAATCACGAACTTCTGAGATATACCATCATTCTAAATGTTATGAGTTATTTTAAAAAGTAATGGTTCTTGGAATACATTAACTTTACCACTACCAATGTCTCCTTTAAGTGTGTATATATTAAATAAAGATCAATTCCTACTACATACGTCATGTACCATAGTCTGCGTGCCTCAGATCTGAATCCTCACTCCCATGAATTAAAACCCCGCTACTATTAGTCAATATTATGTTCATATAAGATAGACCAATCACAAGGATATATGGATGCTTAAGACTTTTTTTCAATATAAGTATTCTAGCCCGAATGGATTTCGGTGTACTAGCTGTTCCAAACCTGCACAAATATTAAGACTAAGCTACAAAAATTTGACATGTATGAGGCTGTTTGGGTAGTGAAGGCATATGTCTATAAGAACCTAGAAATAATCCCTAAACCATTGATCCGATGGATCCCTCAGAAAAATAAATTTCATCTGATGCATGGTGAAGCCATCATTAGCCTATGGGATTTCTACAAGATCTCTATATGTCCTATCTTTAGGGAGATATATGAAGAGTTCATCCCACCGAATGCAACATGGGATGATGTTGAAAGGATACAAGATCTATCTTGTGAGAAATTAACGATGGAAAAAATGATTAAGAATGAAGAATCTCATCCAAGGGGTTACATCCATCCAAAATCTTGGATAGAGACCTTCCTCAATCCCAAAGGATAAATTATTACTTTCCATCACCCAACGAGATTACCATCACTAGAGAATCGATGAATTCTTGGAAAATTATGGCCAATATTGGAGTAAGGGCAGTATAATTGGTGGGGTTATAGAGCCAAGTCGGATGTCTCTTCCAGTTCCCATATTTCCATATTTCTTATAATGTGGTTGAGTACCTACATATTTTTGGCCCATGAATCCAATAGTGGAGTGGGTCCTAGGATGTTAATAATAGTTGAAAAACTAGCATATGAGAATAACATAGGGTCGAATAACCGTATTCTAGTGATTTTTTTTGGTTTTTGTTGCATGTATACATTTGGAATTCCCCATGCTAAATTTCAGGCCATTTTAAGTGTTTTGGGTGTGTATTAAATCACAATTCTATTTTTTCCCTTACTGAGTGGAGTTCATTTTCCCAATGGCTAGTTTTGTCTGTTCATTTAGGTTGTTTCTAGTATTTAGCCTTTATCTATGAAATACTACTAGGATCTGAATAATATGAACATACTGTGACAGTTCAACTTCTTCCCATATGGTGATCCACATCCTTTAATGTTCATTGAAAATGGAAAAGGTAATGATGACCAGAGGTCATAAATGACTGTGTTAATAGAAATTGTTCTAGCATCCCATATTGAAAATGAGATTATATGTGAGGCCTATGTTCCATGTCAATTTTCGCACAAATTTAAGTGTCAAAAGAAACAAAATGTCTCTCCCACCTTTGGTTTCATAAGAACTCGATGGTAGACCGAAAATTTTGGATCCTCATGGTACTAGAGGAATCCCAAGTGTCCATCGAGCTACACCCATTAGATGAATCAATTGGGAAAAATTCCAATATTCCAGTGCTTGGATTTCATCCCTCCCTCAATGGGTGTTGAAAATTTTTTTGAGTCTGTGAAAACTTTTGGTCATAGAAATCATTGTAGGAAGGCTTAACCAAGGGATGTTGACACTACATCTCATGAATCTTCTAAACAATCTTGGATGTGGGCTACTAAGTAGGGTAGAGTTGAAAAGAACACATTATATAGATCGTGGTTGTCTAGTCATCATCATTACGAAGATAATCTATCCATGGATTCCCAACACTCATTTAGAGTAAATAATCTAAAAATGATCTCATAGTCAAAATATGTCATTTATTCATCCTAGCCAACTACATTAATATTGGATTCTGTATGACCCATGACAATCCACACTTGGAAGGGTGTAACTCATGATGTTAGATATTTATGGGTATTTATCTAGATAGGAATAAATATCCCATAACTTGGTTATATCCAACATCCCTTCGATATTCATCCTGACACAAACTTTTCTAATGTGGTGAAATATGTTCCTGAACTAGAGATGTTGGTGTATGCAGCCAAAGTTTAGATCCCAACTTAAAAGTAGGAAACTAACATGTTGTCTTGAACTACTCTTAAGGTAATATGTGGCCTATATAATGATTAATGGAACAAAATAATCAATGTTGGTGATGTAATATTATTTTCTTACCCCTTGAATTCACAATAATTTTTTGTGAGCTAAAGATTTACCACTAAAGGGTTCTTTTTCCTTATAGAGAGGGGCATCACCAGAACCAACATCACGAAGATACACCTCAATAGGAACCCTGATCAATGTTAAGAAGTCTACTAATGATCCTAGGTAGTTATCCCTAAGTCAAATATTAATGTAATAGGATATGGTCAGAAACCCTCTCCACCTCCGGTTTCTATTTCTGAGAAGACTGATAAGAGTATATCATATTCTCAAGTTATTAAATAGAAAAGGGAGATGAAGTTAATCAGGTTTATGAAACATATTATTAATCCCTAACACCATTATCCCATTAATTTTCCTAATGTAACATTCTGATCATTAATGTATTTTTTAACATATGTGTCACATTTCTCCCTCAAGGTGTCTGGCAATGATCCTTTGAGGACCGAGGATAACATTCCATACGAGACACAAAATTACACTAGAGATTCCGTTTTGTTGGTAGGATAATTTACAAGAGATGAATCCACAACTACCCCCATAACTGTATATAGGGACTAAGATGCTAGTAATTTTATATGTGAATCACAAGGATCCACATACAAATCACTAACTTCAATTCTTTCTGATATTTTAGATCTAGTGCATACATTTGAGGACCCTACGATGATCCCTAACAAACCTACAACAACCACTAATGCTCCTATTTCTAACTCATAAAAAGATATTTTGGGTGTCATGTAATCATAAGAGGAAGATCCATTGGGTCATGATCACGATGTCCCATGTGTACCCATAGGTGAGGCTTCCACGAGGCCTAGGGCGTCATTCATAAAATAAGAAACCATGACATCAAAAATTGAATACATGCTCACACGCATTAATATTCCCAAATCATTATAATAGTTTGAGTAATTCAAAAAGGATTTGGATATATATTATTCTTTATTTTATCACAACCAAACATTAATCTTGATATAATAATCATAACTGGATGATTTGTGTATCTCTATCGACATAAAATATTGCATCAGTGATGCATCATCAAGGTATCAATGTAAATTCTACTCTCACTACTCAATGAGCACCAAATAAAGTGGGTTACCAATTGGTGTATTTTTAGGATCCTTCCTTGGAGGGTCATGAGTAGACTCATGAATATGCTCCACATCAAGAGACTCCTACTAAAACTACTGATGTTAGGAATACTAGGGAGGAAACCATACAAGTAAAAGATCCATTAATTGGTGGGTGCCATAAACTCCTTTGACAATATCTTTGATATTTCTATCTATTTTTACCCAAAGTTTACTGATGAATTCATTCCATTATACAGTTTCATCAACATTGGTGATCAGGCCTAAGGGGGGATCCTCCATGCCAATTCAGCCTGATGTTGGAAGTGAAACTAATACCACATTAGAGGGAGAAACATAGGATGCCTCATTGAGTGAAATTATGCCCCAAGTAAAGTTCTCCCTATGAAAGATTTTTTGAACAACACATAGAGGCACATGATTCCTTTTTCTCATCATTTTATTTTTTCTGGTCATACATCTGGAAGATAATATCATAAAAACATCTAGAGGGATTTCCATTACGACATCTCTGACTCCCAACCATGTTTTACACTTTATTGTAAGGTGGATTTGATTACCATAAAATACATTATACTATTAATTACATCATTTTAGAATGAAAATTGGAGAAAATATTATAGCAGATTGAGGTGAAACTAGTAGTCCATTTTGAAGATCTTAGAGATGTTGTATCTTAAGCAGATCTCATCCATGACAAGGAGGGGGATGAGAATCATCACTAAATTGATGAAAAATATCTTAAAATAGTATGCCTTCAAGAATAATTAAACTATGTTAAGGAAGAGATAGCCTAACTCCACCAATACTTGATGGTGGCCTTGGTAATCGGAAGACATTCTGTTGCTGTGGAGAATGGGAAAATTCATCATGCTAAAGAGACCACTACCACACAATTGGATGGGTTTTAGAAAACTATGGATGATTCATGAGTGGTAGTTCAAAAACTCAAAGACTATATTGAGGAACACTTGCAAGACTTGGTGGAGAGACTTCAATATGTGAATGTTCCTTCACATTTCAACACATTAATGAAAATGATTTTTAGTTCCTTAATCATTAGTTTTGGTGTTCCTGATCTCATTGTCACCATAACATAACATTTAAAAATGACTAATTTGATTGAATTTAATCATATCAATGTGTTATAATTACAATTATAAGAATGAAACCGCTTTGATTTTTCCTAAATATTTAGACCAAGTGAGTGTAGTTTGACTATTTCTAGGGTCACATATCAGACCCAACAAACTTTGTGCCATCACCCTAATTTATTTCTATGTCCGATATGAGAAAGACTTTGTGAAAAGGACATCAATTTTTCCTAGGAATCCATGAATGGGTCATCAACCTAATTATATTTATTCTTCTTTCTTTTCATTTCTTAGTTTTGTTTTCCTTAACCATGTTGAGTGCAGGTCTAGTTAGTTAAAACTGAACTTTTTTATAGGGTTATATTTTGGGGGGTTTCAACTTTGTGAGTACTATATCTCTTTTCCTAGGCAGTTTAGAGTCTTCCAAGCTAAACTAAATTCAATTAGTGTTTTATGTCAAATAGATTTGACCGATTTTTGGGCTGATGACCCAAGTAGGGTTTTCTATGCTAGAATTTTCTAAAATTATATATATACACAAAAGTGGAATTTTGATTAATTATTGTGTGATTTACAGATATAAAACCTGATATGAGAAATTTATGAAAGTAATTACCATTGATTGTGTTCTAAAAGTGGTTTCCAAAATAAATTTTTAGGGATTTTGAAGATAGAAGAGGTTTATACTATGGAAGAATGTGCCTCCAGTTGAAAAGAAATTTTCATGTGCTACTTATGAAAATCCAAATTGGGGTGTACGAATGCGTAGTCCAAATAAATAGGTCCTCTAGTATCATAAATTATATTACCAATGGTTGTGTATTTTAGGAAGACCAATATTTCTCAAGACCATAGATAGTGTCTTGTGAAAGGAATATGTCTAAGAATAAAAGGAACATATAGGTTAGAAATTTCCATGAATAAGGAACCACTTATATAAAATTTTTATTAATGTGTAAAGGAGAGGTATTCTATTTCTATCCCATGTTGTAAAATGGGGTGTCTTGGGAGACATTCAAAAAATTCCACCCAAATTGGGATTGTATCCATGAATGGAGGAAAAAATATGTTTTGGTTTCTATAATAGTTGGTCCTATAATGAATAATACAAGAATCACTATGTTTATTGATGGAATAAGCATAATTTTTACATTTTTATTTAGGGTTATGTGATAGATGACCAATATCATGATAAAAGGGTCCTCCCCAATAAGAGTTGTAGCATCGTGTAGTCTAATATCATGAAACTAGGACATGGACTGTGCAGTTTACCATCCAACGATAAGGACATTGAGGGATACAATTTAAGGTCTTTTATCCTTGACTGAGAGATTGGTATATTCTATTTCATGGGGATAACACTAAGAATATTTCATCATTTTTAGGTGTTAAGAGGGAAGTTTGTAAGTTGTAATCTAAGGTATTGAAGATATGAAAAGTGATATGGGAAAAGTGTGAATGTAATGAACATATACCATGTTTTAATGGTTATTTCCAGTATAATGTTATTGGGGATTTTAGGTATTGAATATTTTTTTCCTAAGGATTAATGTACCTCTAGTTTACAAGGCCTTTTTGTGGGTGGATTGTGAACATCCATACTAGGGTGTATCGATGAATATTCAAAAAATGACATCCTCTGGTTGATAGTTCCTTTTATGGGTGACATATGAAAATTCAAAATGGGGTATATAAATACATTTTCAATAAAAAGGTGTCCTCAAGTAACATAAATTCTATTACTAATGGGAAATGAAAGATTATGAAGATTTATATTTCCCCTGAAATATAGTTTGGGGAAAGTTCCTAAATAAGGAAGGATCATTTCATGTCAAAATCACCCATGAAGGAGAACAAATACTTCATACATAGGTCTATAACATACATAGGGGAGGGGTATTTTTTATATTAATGATATTCCCAAAATATAGGATCTAGGAATCACAACATATCTTGTTGAGGTAAGAATCACGATGCACGTAGTTCTATAATAGATCCACCACACAAATCCGATTATTGTGTGAAGAAGATGATTTTTTTGAATGTAGACTCATTAGTGGGATGAGTACCCTTAATGGACCCTCCTATAAATATTTGGATTGTATATAAAAGTGTGGGGTATTTTATAATGAGGTTGGACCATGATGTGGGATATGGGAGTCACTACATATCTCATGAAAGTGATAATAAATTCACTTGTAGTTTGTGTCATGCAAGAGATGTCAACCATGAAATTTAACATCATGTAGTAAGGATGATTAGTTTTTCTTTTATTTTTTTTAATTAATGATTATATTAACCCAAATGGGAACCTATATGCCTTGATGATGCATGGAATCCTTTACCAAAACTCAGAAGTCCACATGATGAATGCTCGGTGTGAGAAACAAGCGGAATGGTTTTTTTACCACACAAAAGAGATCAGAAGAAATAAAAGTGTAATTTTAATCTTTTGGTGGATATAGTAGGATGTAGGATCCAAATGTATCTACATATCTTAATGGAATGAGAATCAAGTGGTATGTTGTTCTAGGGAACCATGCAATTAAACATCATACAATAAGGATGGAGGTTTTCTTGTGTGAAAAAGAAGGTATAAGGCCCCACAAACATTACCCGAGTATTCAAGTAATCATCTTATGATGGGAAACCCTCATTTTTGACATGAAGATTCCTTATCTAGTTTCCCATGGTATCTTTTTCTTGGTTAACATGGTATGACTACATTTTAACATCATGTGATAAAGAAATAGTTATAGAGTTTAATATCATTTGAATATTATGTTAGGCTATGTAGTTTAAATTCTTACATCTCGGAATATAAGTCAGGGAAATAATGAATGATATAAGGCTTATCAAGGAAATGATTTATCAGTATGCTTAGAGAATAAGGAAGGAAATTGTAGACCAAGATCATTGGGGTTCTCAAATTAGGAGAAGTGATATGATACAAGTATGCATGGAAACACAACAGATAATGTTTGAGAAGTGGCTTCCAATATAATGTCATTGGGGATTATAGAGATAGAAGAGGTTTCTCCGGAACAAGAATGTGCCTCTGGTTTATTGTCCCCTTTGTTGGGTGGCTTATACAAATCCAAATTGGGTTGTATCAATTAATTTTCAAACAACTTCATAATTTGTTTGATTATCCCTTTTGTAGAAAACTTATTCAAATCCAAAATGGGGTGTATTAATAAATAGTAAAAAAAGGTTGTTCTGAGGAATCATAAATTATTGTATCGATGGTCAAAAAATATTATAGAGATCTAAAAGTACTAAAACCAAGGAGTAATATGTGTTGAAGGAATGTTTCCAAGCATAAAGGAAGCATTCAGACTTTCATTTTCCATGGATTGGATTCCATTGAATATATTTTTTTATTTATATGCGAGATAGTGGTGTTTCCTTTAATTCGTGGATGGTCCCAATACATGGGGTCTATGTGTCTCTACGTATCATATTGGGATGGTAATAAATCCACATGTAGACATAGAAATTTTAACACATTAATTGAATTATTTATGTGGGGATAGGTAATTTTTTATGATGGATAGATTATGTGTAGGGTGGACTATGATATAATATTTGAACATCGCTATGTATCTCATAGGAGTGAGAATCAAGCCATAAATAGTTCTAAAATGATGGTGTGGTGGGAGACATGACCCATGGATCATGATCTACTTAAGAACAAACCAAAATGTTATGAAATTTTACATCATTGAATAAGGATGTGAACCGTGTAGTTTTACATCATGTGGTAAGGAAGTTAGACTACGTGTTTTAAAGTATTACAGTTTGGTGTATGGCGTCTTATAAGTTTAAGTCATATGGCTACGAACATATTTCATTCATTTTTAGGTTATATGAAAAAAGAAAATTGTTTTTCCTTTTAAGTTCTTTCATCCATGACTATATAATGCTATGTGATTTAACATCGTGCAACAAAGATGATGAAAAACTATTCATTTTAATGTTATGTGTAACAGATGAAGGTGCAACTTTATCACAGGAAGTATTTATTGAGAAATATCTTATTTCTAGGGTCTATAGAAAGTTCTACATCTATATATACATAACAATAATCTTCATTAGAGTGGACCTTGTGAATAGAGTAAGGTCCCTCACACTTTGGATCAATCATTGCAGGTGTCTTCCCTGGTATCATTCGATTCATGGGGACCGACACCTTTTCTCCTTGGAGAAACAATTTGAGGAAATATTCTTATTATAATCCCATTCTATATGATTTTAATGGACCAATAATTGATTAAAAGTATGCAATATCTTCTCATCGAGTAATTCTAATTCATCAATACATTTTTGACATTTCTCATATTTTGATTAATAGTCGCATATGGAATCAAAAATCGAGGGAAATTATACCCCAAATTGTATGACCACTTTTGTCACATATACCAGTGAATATAGGGTTACCTATGTGGTGGTGAGGGTTGTAGTCTAGTATTCCCACAAGTCATGTATGTGATTTTCAAACCAATAATTTATATCTTTATCCACCATTTTATGGAGAATGTTTGATAGGGTTTTTTGAAAGCCTCTACCTATCCATTAGCTACTATATTATAGTGATACAAATGTTTGGAATTGATATTATACTCCTGATATAGCTTATCTAACTCAGCCGAACAAAACATTGTATCATTTTCTATTATTATCATATGAGTGACAAGAAATCCAATAATGATGTTTCCTTTCATGAAGCTAGTAATTCGTTCGGTCCTGACTTCATTAAGGGTTGTTTCTTCAACCCATTTGGAGAATAAGATAGTAACAATGAGAATTTATTTTAATTTTTTGGTAGTAGATGGTGGATATGTCCCTAAAAAATCCATCCCCCATACATAAAATGTCTAGGAGGTTTTGGCCATGTGTATCAACTACAAGGGTTGATGGATGAAGTAAGCATGCACTTGGAAAGAATGAAACTTCTTGGTGATTTTTTTTTCAATCTTTATTCATCAAAAGACATTTGAATCCTAACAACTAGATTTTATGGGAAATCATGAACCCTGATTGATGGTCACCATAGTATCCTGTATAGACTTCCTTTATGATAGAGATTATATCTTCTCCATCAACACACCTGATAATGACTCCATCAAAACCCCATTTATAGAGTAATTTCTAGTGATTTGGGCTATAATAATGTTTAAATTTAGTTTCTTATTGTCGGGTTTTCTATTTTCTACCTTTTTCCAATGAGAGAAATCCATTGTGAAGGTAGTACACAATGGTAATCATCCAAAAAGTTATAGGACCACCTGGTTCAGGAATGGAATTAACCTCATTGAATTATTTCATGTCAACATGATAAAATGAAAATACCATTAAACGGTGCACAATTTTCATAACTATGTCATCATGACCTGGATCTGCCAATTCCATATCTATATTATCCAATGCATCTTCCTATGAACTCTATTTCTATGTAATGTGAGTTAATGTTGGATTTTATGGTATTTCTTCCATTAATTCTAGGATATATTCAACCAGGGGGACGGGATCTTCCTTTATGATGGAATAATAACCATTTATCTTTATTATTACCAACTATGAATCTCCTTTTACCTTCAAGTGTCAAGTGGACATTTGAAGTTCTAGTTCTAGCCCTGTGATGAGGGTATGATATATTGCCTCATTGTTTGTGAAAAAATCTAACAATATGAAGGATTAAGATAAGACGTCCTTTGCTGTAGAGATGAGCACGCCTCCCAACCTAGCTTAATTGAGATTGGGGTCTTCCATCCTCTTCATTGTTGGGATTCTGGATACACTATCAAAATACATCTCCTATGTCTAAGGGAAATCTTGAATAAATAATATATTTTTATCCAGAAATTCTGTATTAAATTATGTTTCTTTTATAGATGGGTACTCTCTACAAGGAAATCTTTCAACAATTTTACTACTTTATGAGGAATTTACTAAATTTAAAACTACTATAAGATCACCATCCATCGTTCCAATTGTCCAATCTGCAAATGAAAACTAGGGATGTATTTAATTGAGTTATTGTGAGATACCAGATTGACCTTATGATGTTGCAGGTAGTGCATCAATTTCAAAAACATGAAGATTAAATCTATTCATATATTCTCTATATCAAATAAAGAGTCTTGGTATTGATCATTGTTTGATAGATAAAATAAAGGCTTATTTTAATTCCTAGAATCATTATTTTATGTGAAGAAAGAACCCAATTTTCATTCCAATGATGTGACATAAAAAATGAGCAGTTTCCCCTCAACAAGTTGTAATAACACTAGTTTACTCAAAAGATATTTCTTGAGACCATGAAGTGCTTCCTAAAAGTCATCGGTCCACTTATTTTTGACGCCCAATTTTAATCAACTTGTTGAAGGTAATACTCTTTTCTATGAGGTTATCTATGAAGAGAAAAATTTAGGCAAGGATCCCATGAATTCCTCTTAATGATTTAATGATTCGAGGAGGTGACACACCTAGAATTTCCTTGGTCTTATCAAGATCTACTTAGATTTCTCAATGGCTAACCAAAATGACATGAAACATTCCTAAGGTAACCCCAAAATCTCACTTAAATGGGTTTATCTTAAGGTTATACTATCATATTTTATTGAGTATGGTCTCAAGATTCACACGGTGTTTAGATTGTAGTTGATACATTACCACAAAATCATAGATTTCATATTTGACAAACCTTAACAAAAATGGTTTGAAGATGTGATGGATGAAACAATGATATATAGCACTGGAATTCTTTAAGCCAAAGACAAACACCTGGTAGAAGAATACTCCCTGGGGGCCCTAAATGTGGTTTATCCTTAATCACCTTTGGACATTAAGATTTGATTATACCCTAAATATCCATCCATGAATTACATGTCTTGATATCCAACCATTGCATCAATTGGTAGCTTTGTGATTGGAACTAGGAAGCCATCTTTCAAAAAGTGTCGGTAATGATATATGAAATCAATGATGACCCTAATTTTTGTATTCACCTTATTTACTAGGACTATATTGAATAGAAATGTCATATACTAGACTTCTATAATTTTCCATTATAATTATGTCAACTTCAGTCTCAATTTTGGTGGTGTGAGTCTGGAGCGTCCTTATGACTGTAATTTTGTAACCCCAATGGTTTTCCGGAATGCCCAAGTGGTGAGTGGACACCTTGGGATTGAGGATTGAATTATTTGTGTAATTCTTGGTAAAAACATCCCAATTATTCTTTATGAAGTATTTATATACATCTTTCTCTTTGGAAGACATGTTGTAATTGATCAATGTGGTCCATGGGTCCTCTTCTATACCCAAATCTATTTTCCTGAGTTCGTAATTGGTGGTATGGAAATATTCATCCAATGATGGAGGGGAATACTTAAGGTCTTACTACTCTTCCCCTTCCTCTTTGTCTTCCTCTTATTATTATGCCTTACTCCTCAAAGAATTTTTCAATGAAGGAAAATTTGGAGAGGTGTCAACAGTTTGACATTCAGAAGATGAAGCATCTTCTTATGACCCAACTGATTATGTGGGGGGGGGGGTTTGAAGCTCTAGAGGGGTAATGAAGAATATAGAATTATTATCTCAACTCCATTCTCATGAAATAACATCTTCTCCAGATTCATATGATGCGGTAGGGATCTTTTGAAGCTCATGGGATGGAATTAAGATATTTTCACTTGAAATTCTACCACAGTCTAGGGAATTAATGACCTTTTTACAGTTATTGGTATCAGTAATCATGCTTTATATAATTAATTTTTTAAACATGTCCATGAATATGGGACCATCTCTTAAATATAATTAATGAGAAACACACAATCCTCAATGGTGTTCTTTAAGGGATTGGTCCAGATTATTTCTAAACCATTTGGGATAGTGACCCAGGGAACACCATCAGTCATGGGCTATTTCCCTTCCCTATGGTAGATTCCCACATTAATATACTATGATTCAATAGATTTTAATGGTTATTTAACACCGTAAAATGTACCAATTTTACCATTGATGAATTATTTGAGGCATTGGTGGTATGAAGAGGGGAATTTTGCAGGATGATGCAACCGAATAATTCTATGAAGGATGTTTATAGTTTTATCTTTCTGATCAAAGTGAAATTATAAGTTAGATATGAGGTCCCTGAACCAAGAATTATCCTTGATTATATTAAGGGTATTTCCCCCTTTTTCGTACCCCATTAGCATTAGTTTGGAAGGGGAAAAGTGGTACTCACTGTAAACTAGTATTATAAGTGTTCATAATAGAATGTGGTTGACTCCTAGTCTACTATCAATGAAATCACAACATATATCAGCGTCATCTATCCTACCGAATATATACAAGGGTTTGATGTGTCCCTATATAGAGTTACCTTTGTCTTTATCCATGAAGGATATGATCATGTGGAATTCTATAGTATCTACCTTGGGATGATATATTTCATCCATGGAAACCTCAACTTAAAACTCTTGATGTCTTAATAAAGTAGATATGAGTTCTTCATATAGGTAATTTGATAAACTGAGAGCATCTAGGATTGAAAACAAAGCTAATACCAGGGCCAATTACTTTATAATATCATAATTATGAGCTAAATTTATTTACCACATAGAACTAGGTACTCTTTTTAGGGGATTTCGGACCTAAAGTACTTGATTTAGGCATATTAGTTTTTAGAATATGAGTTGATGGTGCTCCTACCCTCAGTGGGTTGGGTTAGATATGTATGCCTGCTTGCTAAGATTGATTAGGAAATTACACCCCCTTTAGTTGATCTTCTAAGGTGATCAATGTAGGGAGACCGCTATCATATGTGGGGGAACATTCATTTTTTTGGACCCACTGGAGAGATCTCCCATGGGGTTTGATAGCATAGATGGTCTAAGAAAGGACATGGTTAGAGTGTTGATTTCTATCATGGCCACACATTCCTCTATATCCTCATCACAGGTGGCCTATTCCCATTATTACATAATCAGAAGTATGTAACTTGGTTTCATAGAAATATTCACTATCAGATAAAAGATGCATTAAGTGAATTAAATTTATGGAACTGAAGAATAATTCCTCACCAGGTGAGGACTCTGTTTAGTGGGTCAATTCTTGTGGTATTGTTTGGTGGGATGGTTCCCATTATTTTTGGACTAAAGGAATGATGTTTGAGAGATTAAAATCAAAATTTGGACTTGGTTTAGGTTCAACATGATGATTTTGTTTCCCTCCCTTACCTCCATGTCATTTTTTAGAAGACTATCCTTTAGAGTATCGTGGTGAGGATGGAGTTGGTTGTTCCGTAATAGAAGTGGATGGTGGAATAGTTTTTGGTTACAAATATTATATAAGGATAGAATGATTCCAATTGATTGTTTTTCTAATCATCCAATCACTAAAATTATTTGTAACATTGATTGTAACTTCCTATTGTTCACCCTCCTCCACTGGATTGGCGGTAGAATTACATGCCACCTGTGCAGGTGGTTTTTCTATCTTCACTTTCCTAGAGTCCAATATTCTTTTAAAGACACATTTTAAAACAAAAAATTCCTAGATTGTTTTCTCTAATGTCTAATGAAATTATAAATAGTTTATACGATCATCGCGACCAGCCAGATCAGGGCTCTTGGGCTTTGACAACTTGAAAATTGTGTTCTCCAAAGATCTGATAATGTGGATAGAGAATTTATCATCTCATAATGAATTAAATTTAATATTCAGTTTCCCAAACTAGATTCACCTCTTCTCCTTTCACTCTTCCTTATGTGGTGGGCATTTTTACTTATTCTTAGGAGGAGGTTCCACAAAATATGGTGTAGTATTTATAGATAGAGTTGGTGTAGGTTCTGGATTAATCATGACAATAGAAGCCTATGATTTATATGTTTTCTTCCATTGAGATTATGGAATTAATCAGGACTTATCCTCGGTTCATAAGATAAGTTCTTCAAATATTTGAGAAACCATATAAATATCCAAAAAGCCATCTTGTATATTTAACAGGAATGAGTGGTATGTGCCACTCATCTTGAAGATTATCTATATAAATGAAAAACAAGTCCTCTTTGGGAATATGTAGGTTTAGAGAATAGGTCAACCTTTTCCAACGAGTAATGAATTTTTTGACCCTATCATTCTCTCACTATTTTTAGTTTGAGAGTTTGAGGATTTATTTCTTTGGAAATATTGAGCTGAATTAGAAGAGGAACTATGGATGGATATCTTTCCATCCCATGATTGACTGAGTCGGTAAGATGGTGTAATATACAAAGACTGGCCCAAATAGTATATGCATGAAGCACCTGAGTATCACTGCTTCTTATTGTGTAGGGGTTACCAACATGAGAACACAATGGGACATGAAATGATACAAATTCTACCCTAATTCCCCTGATGCATTGCAATTTTGAAATGTAGGGTTCCCAATGATTGGATGGGGAGGATTTGGATCCGCTCATTAGGGTTAAGGATTACTTCCCAGTTGTAATGGTGCATTCCATTCTTCTATACATTCCAATCAAGTAGTTGATGACTTATTTTTATTGATAATACCTTGAGGGGTGTCTAGTTTAATAAGATCTTGAATAGGGGTAATAAAAATTAGGTCCAACATTGCTGGCTCAACTAGTACCCTCTGCGAGTATCCTATAGGTGTTGGCCTATAGGGATGTGTCTGGCCCAACCCTATTTATGTACCCAATAGAAGGAACCCTCGACTTTATTTTGTGTGATCCAAATATTTTTTTGGTACCCAATTTTGATCAGATATCCTGGATCCATTTCATTTCCAAAGACAACCCCACTTTTTTTGAGGTATATCAGCTAGGAACATAGTTTAAAACTCTGCTTATAGAACATATCCAATATGGATGTCTCCAAATATTAGTAATTCATTGTGTTTTCTCATATCCTTCATCTCATATACCTTCATGGAATGTATTTTCTCTAGGGTGAGCTGTTCGACACCATTAGAAAATATGTTGGAATGAACCATAGCCTTACTGTTTTCTTTGGTTGATTCCTGTTGATGTGTAAGAAATAGAGCATTCGAAGTATTTCAAAAAAATTGGGCAACCCTAGGATTTCTGATATGAACTCCCTCTTAGGTCATTTTAGTATAGATAATATTTCAATAAAAAAATTCCTCCTCCTACTCATCTGTATCGACCTTTTTTTAGTGTTAGTAGGGGTGGTTCTAACAGTGTTCACCAATGTGTAACATATTATAAGAATTTTAGAAGATTCTTTGAGAGATTGATTTTGTTTTTCCCCGCATGAGGCCTCATCCTCTCCTTTGTTGGTCATCTTGGTATCTTTGGACAAATAGGGATCTGAAGGGAATCTCTAGAATATTTTTTTTGTGTATGTTCTGAGTGAGGACACCGAGTCATAGGATATGATGAATTTGGAGGATTAATTCTACAATGCTCCTTCTAAATGGAAAAAACAAAATTCCATTGAGGATTATGAGGTTGAGGTAAAAAAATACCACATTATTTTGGGATGGGGATGCTTCTATTCCATTTATATAATGTTTTGAGCCTAGTTTTCCAACCTTGAGAGTTTTGTCAAAAAACTAGCACTTTTGGTTGGGTTTGCTCTTGGATTTCCATGGAGATTGCTTTCTCATATGCCCTTTGGATTTTTTGGAGCATTAATTGAACATGGTCTGGGTGAATTATGTTATTTTACCCCGAGTCACCTACTTTTAAATATATTGGTGTTTCCTGATGATTGGTCTCCTTGAGGCAGGAGGCTTGTTCAATATTTTTAGATTCTTGATGGAGGTGTCTTTCAATGGTTCTCTCCCTTCTAGGCTAATGTTTTCAAGAGTCAATCAGTGCCATTTTTTAGTATTCCATCTATTATGAATGGAGTCTCTTTATTGAATCCGTCTTGATTCTATGTCATTTCACGATGTCACCCCTGGTGAGATTTTTTGATCAGGGAGCGAGTTGAAATGCAACACTCCATGGTCACCCCATCCTTTAATAAGAACACTGGATGTGGTATTGGAGATCATCCGATGAAACTATTTTAAGTCATCGGGATATTTGGATTGAAGGGATCTTTGTTATCTTCTCCACTTCAGGTGTTGTGAAGCAAGGAGAAAATCCAAGTCGATTTGAAGGTGTATCCATTATATTACCTTGATACTTCTTGGATATTCTTTACAATGGATTTTTTTAAGTGATGAAGAGTGGTCCATATATTTAATAAAATATCATGCACACTATCTTATGAAAATTCCTCTAGAATTCTATATTGGGGAGTGGCTAAAGTACAAAACATGATTGTTATATTATATTTATCCAATTGGATCCTCATTATAAATTTTAATTTTTCATAATTAGAAAGATTATTCTCAACCTAGTATAAACATAGTGGATGTTTTCTTTCTATGTTATTATAAATAGCAGGATTAGTATGGATTTCCTCTTTCATGTTGAAGGCAGGAAATCAATGGGTGGTTTGAGGAGTAACAATTTTATTAGGCTATCTTCCGATTGAGAAAGGATTTTACAAGTCAATGATGAGGCATCATAGATTAATTTTTTAATTTTCCCAAGTTCCTTGAGATAGGATGGATTCCATGTAGTTAATTTAGGAAGGGGAGGACCTCCTTGATGAAATGAAATGCTACTTCCTTGTAGAACTTCAGAGTGAATTCTTTTATGGGGAGGAATAACACCACATCTTGATGTCTGACTGCCAGGGGAATTCCTGCAGTGTATACACTAGGGAGGACCATCATGGTATATGAAAACAAAGGTATGACCTTGTTACTATTTGATATTCTGACCATAAAAAGGTATGTTGTGGTGATCATCAGGTGTTGGGCTCTCATGATCAATCAGATTCTATACAAGAATTAAATATTCATGGTAATATGTCTCAGGTGGATCTCTAGAATAGTTGGAAGTAAATTTTTAGGGAGGAACTTTTCAATTGGAACTATTATATTTATAATTTTTTAACACATGAATAGGATCTTGAGAAACCATAGATAAATGTCTGAGGGATTCTGGAATCCCAGCATTAAGAAGATCATGGTCATATACTAGCTCTTAATTTTCCAATCTCCATTAGTGATGTTTCTTTTTAGATGCACTATTAAAGGGTGATTGTGACCACTTTTTGTGGATATATTATTTTATATATTAAATATTATTTGATTATTTATTTTGTTTTAATTAGAATTTTCTGACAGGTCTCTACAATTTTGGAATGGATATGTGCCAAACCTAGAGTGTCCACTGGAGTGGACCAATGATCTCCATTTCTAACGAGAGTATGTGCCTGGTATAGTTGTCTATATATCAGGGGGTTTATTCCACAACCCTCCTCTATGGGAGTAGAGATATTTCTCTACTCCGAAGTAACCCGCGTGTTGAGTTTAAGAGTCACCCTAATTTTTGGGATGGGGATTTCTGTATGACCCTCAACCACATTAGCTCCTGTTATTATATATAGGAAGGTTTGTAGGATGTGGGAAAAAAATTATTTGCCCTTCACCATTGTCTGGATGTGTTTTGGGACTTATGTGGATGAAATAGGGATATATTACCATTCCTTAGTTGGATTAAGGTTGTGTTATTACTCATATTCTCTTTTTCTTGTTGGTATATATCGAAAGTTATTAGGTTTAGGGGAAGATATATGGGTATTCCCCCTGCTTTTTTTGGATCTTCTGGATGGTTTCTATATAATTTTTCAAATGATTTTGGAAGTCTTGATAGATTCAAGAAGTTTTGTGTTCCTTCTCACATTTTTCCTTCATAATTGGTTAGAAAGATTCTAGGGATGTCTCCAAACTGTGCTGGAAGGATTGGTAGATGTGGGCAGAGGTTTGTTCCTACTCTCAGATTTCCACCATATTTCATTAGAAGGATTATTTATAGGGGATAGTGGTGTCTCAATATTCCTATTATCTATTCACTTCCCTCATTGGATAGTCTTGAGTACCTGGGTCTGGGTGACCTAGTCTTGAATCCCAAGGGAAACACTCTCATCGTACTGAGGGTTTTTCGCAATGTGGAATTAGCAGTGTTAGATTCTAGAAGGATCCATTTTGTGGGTCTCTTATTTCATTTGAATGAGGTCTTCTATTCACTCTTGATATACCTACCTAATTTAAGGGAGGACCTTTTTTCTATGTCCCATGATAATCTTCTAAAATTGTTTGATACGGAAACTGGTGTTGTTGACCTCTAGGCCTCCAACCTTCATTGAGTGGATGGTTTTTGGGAATTTATGAGATGGAGGGGTTGTCGAGTAGCCTCAAGGGTTGGGATGGTACCATTTAGCTGGTACACCCCAATAAGTGAATTTGAAACATGTTATTGAATATGTTGGGTTATAGACGATGTACTCTATTTAGACGCATACCTAACTTAGGTGGTATCCAAATCATATGTCTATTGGAACTGGTAAGATTCTATTTTGATCGATGAGATTTTTGGTTTAAATTTTATAAAATATGTGTGATGAGAACAAAAAATAAAACCCCACAAGATTATCATATAAATAAATGAATTCATGCATAATCAATTGTTTTGAATCCATCTTTGGACATGTTTCCTTTTGTGCGTGAAAGGGTCCTAATGTGAGGGTGACATAGTAATATTGGTTAAGGATTCAAGCTATGTTCAACATTTTCATTTTCATCCCGAAAACCATGCGGGACGTCAATTGAATTTTTTGGTGGTGGAGGAATGACCATTCACGTTTTACACATATTTCCACATCCTTTTCAAGCGGTTTCCAATGGGTCTTATTCGTGGAACTAGAAACATCTGACGGTTCCCTTATTTGAGATGTTTTACAAACATTCTTTCCAAATGAGGGTTATCATTGGGAAATGGATCCAACGATACTTAGAGACTCACATTGGTCGAGATGATGGGAGTTCAATCTCATTTCACCCTTTTAAGGGGAATTATTACCTATTTTGGGACTCTATTATATATTTAAGACAAGTTTGTGAGTACTTTATAAAATTGAAAATATGAAACAGGTCACCCTAGTATTAACAATAAATTATTAGCATGCATGGACTCTAGAATCATCTATATGTTACCAAGGTTATTCATCAACAGAGATATCTGTATGTATATAATGTTTCCCATTGATGGAACCCTTTTGTATATGACTATTAGAGAATATTTGGTTGATTAATATAATGATGTTGGTTTTAATCCACTCAGTGAGGTGCTCTAGAACTTATAGTAATCCATGAATACAAGAGTTGGTTTGATTTCGGGAATGGGACCATGATATGGGATTCCTAAATATCTTTATGAAAGGAGTTAGAACCCGCATAGTTGGGTGCCACTTAACTGGACACATCATACCTTTTAAGGTCATGTGATCAGGACCAAATTGTAGAGTTTATCATCATGCAGCAGAGAAGTTTATGTGAAAGGATCATAGTCAAGGGTTGGAGTGAGAATTATTATTATGTGGACCAAGGAACCCAAAGTGAATTTATCCTCATAGGTTGGATAAGACCCTACTTGGAATGTGGCCCATATAATATTATGGTGAATTTGGGGTGTTGATTTTGAACCTCATGGTTGACTCTTATGTTCCCTATTTAGATGGGAATCAATGACCATATAGTTCAGTTAGTTAGGGATCACACCTATAGAGGAGGACCATGTATGCTTAATCATAAATTTGGACCATTAAAGGTTTGTATCATAGGGATATTGCCTTAATAGATGGATAAATGGATTTTAGTACCCATGCCTATGAATTCCCTCTAAAGGTTTGTCTTGTAGAAGATATGGACCTTTGAGATGGATTCATGACTTTGGGGACTCAAACCTATAGACGACCTTTGGGAAGGTAAGAGGAATATCCATAAAAGGACCCTATGATGAGAAATTTATTGGATCGTATGGATTTAATTATAATCACTAACCCCTAAGTCCATGTGATTCATGCTTGGTGTGAGAAACAAGAGGAATCAGAAGATCCAACAAGCCACATAATCTCCTACATCCATTGGTGGAAAATTATAGAGGTATGGGAGAGATAATGACACTACTTTTTCCCATGTGGATGAAATTAATTAGGAAAATACCTCATGTAATAAAGGGGTAAAGTGTACTATGGAACACTTCTATGTCAACATGACTGCACCCATCATGTGCACTACGAGGATCATGTAGGCAATGAAAGCATGGACTATAAGGAAAAGTCATAACTGTGTATGGAACTTTCATGGTAGAACAATGAAGTGGACCAAAAAAAGTGACTTCCCTTGCTTAGGCCCCAAGTTTTACTATAAATAGGACCCTTTGGATCCTCATTTAAAATAACTAGAAGATCTGAAGAAGCCTAGATTATTTCCCTTCCCAAGTCTATCATCCATGCCCTCAAAACCATCCAAGTGGATTTCCAAAACATTAGATAAGAGGTAATTAAGAACAATAGTGGGATTAAAGTCCCTATTTTATATGAAATATGACATACCTATGCAAGGATCCACCTCACACTAGTTGA
This sequence comes from Viscum album, assembly GCA_963277665.1. Classification (NCBI taxonomy): domain Eukaryota; kingdom Viridiplantae; phylum Streptophyta; class Magnoliopsida; order Santalales; family Viscaceae; genus Viscum; species Viscum album. The sequence goes on from OY728141.1 coordinate 1,752,646,663, forward strand.
AAATAAATAACATGAAGGTATCCTACCAAATTTGGGTCCTATGTGAGATACTTCTTGGGACAACTGAGAAAACCCTTATATTTTAGACCGAAGCCTTGTCCAAGTGTTGTGTATGGGGTTTTCCATCACCTAAATGAATATGTATCACACGCAGTTCTACCCTATGTGAAGCATACTCATCTCTCCTAGGAGTAACTTACACAAGACACCTTCTTCTTTCTCATCCCTTATCTATAAAATCCACCTTCTCAGGAAACATATGGAAAGGAACCCCAATCCCTAAGAATCATGTATAAGGGAAAAAAATAAAAACCTCCACTGAGGCCTCCAAATTTTCACAATCATGTACAAATACACAGCAACGTGTCTCATGTTTTATTTTTAAATCCCTCAGTAAAGGTTAACCCACACCTTTCATACATAATGGGTAGGTTCCTAGGGGTGTTCATAATTTTGAATCCCTTTAGTAATGAGGACCCAGACCTTGGGGTTATTTCTAGGTAACTCCATGTTTTAGATAGAAGGGCTAGGTCATTTTCTTTCCATCATCATCTCTGAACTAGGGAAATCACCATTCTAGATGGTGAGGGAAACCACTAGATTTTCACTTTAATGATGGAAAGTGGTTGATCCTCCTCCCATAATATCTAAAACTGGGAACAAGTCACCCCTCATGGAGTAAGTCCTTAGTATATCTAATGGTCTATATCCGTATAGGGGTATAAGTCCTAATCTGGGTTATGAAAACAAAATAGTCCATGGGCACATGAAAGCCCTTTCTCTCTCCCTTTGCTCTAGCCTCATGCACCAGTGGATAAAAGAGATTATGTAGTTTTTTGCACTTTATAATTCTTCTTTTTTATTACAATGATCATGACTCACATGATATTAGAGGTTAGTGATGATCATGACATCCATAAAATCAAATTCAAGTCTTGGTAAAGGGTCATTTTATGGTTCTTTATCTTTCCTTCCTATAGGGTCTCCATATGTGTGATTCCTCAAATCAATGTCTCCATATAAAACGACCATATCCCCTATGAGAAAAACCTTTAAAGGGATAAATTCCTGATGAATCAACCATGGTCTTCCTCTATAGGTGTAAGTCCCAACAAACCAAACTACATGGGATTTGATTTCTATTTAACTATGGTATGTAGGAATCCACTCTATGGTTCAAAACCACCACTAAAAATTCACCCTAATCGTATATGGTCCACATTCTCAGTATGGAATTATCTAACCTAGGATTCATCATTCCCTATGGGTTCCTTGGTCCACTTCGGTGTAAGTCCCATACCAACCCTTGACTACGAACCCTTTTCCTAGATGTCCTTATTGCATGATGTTAAACTACATGGTTCAGTCCTCATCACATAACCTTAGAAGATATGATGTGTTCCATTAAGTGGCACCAAACTACATGGGTTCTTATTCCTTTCACAAGGATACGTAGAAATCCCATCTCATGGGCCCGATCCCCACATAAAAAAATCCAAAATTTTTAGATGATGATAAAATCTAGAGCACCTCACTATATGGATTAAAACTAGAATCCTAACAATAAATGACCATAGAATCTATAATACATAAATATAAAAGGGTACCATTAATTTGGAACCTTATATACATACAAATATCTCCATAGATGAAGAGCATTAGGTATATATATATATGATTCTAGAGTCCATACATGATAATAATTGATTGTTATTACTAAGGCGAACCATTTAATATTTGGGACTTAATAAAGGATTCATGAAAATGTATTAAATCTACAATATATTCCCATAGTAGGAAATAATTCCCTCCAAAAGGGTTTGATGAGCCTGACATCCCTTCCTTTCAACCAATGTGATTACCTAGGTATTAATGGATCCATTTCCCAATGACCACCTACCTTTGGAAGAATAGGTTCATGAAACATCTTGAATAAGGGAACCATTGGGAATTTCTGTTTCCATGAACAAAAACCATTGGAAACCGCCTAAAAAGGACATAGAAATGTCTAATTGATGTGAATGATCCTTCCACCATCACCAAAAAAAATTCCATTCACAACCCGTATGGTTTTTGGGATGGAAACAAAAATTATGAACCTAACATAAAGTTTTAGCCAAGATGACCATTTCATCCGCATATCAAGCCCCATTCATGTACAAAAGAAAAGAGAGACAAACATGGATTCAAAACAATATATTATACATGCGTGTTTTTATTGAGATGCTACTTTGATGGGGTTTTCTTATTTTTTTTGACACAAATATTTCAGAAACATTCAACTAGAATTATCTTTCATCCAAATGGTGTCATATCAGTTCTAATAGATATATGCTTCATCTACTATATAAAATGGGTCCACATATAAAAATAGGAAACCATTTCCAACTAATCATCTTCAACACTAGGTTTTAAATGCACTGATATAGGACTACCATATAAATGGTATGATCCAGACCCCAGAGGATACTGGACAGGCCCTCCATCTCATGAATCCCCACCAAACATCTACTCAAAGAATGATGGTGGCCCAAACTTCCTTAACACAAGTTTCCATATAAAAATATTTTTGGAACTTTTCCCTATAATTCAATAATAATATCCTCTGTTATCTTAGGGAGGCAGATGAAGAAGTCACTGATGACCTCATCCATACAACATAGGTGTTCTGCCAAAGGGATCGTTCTAGAAACCAACACCACTAATGTCGCATGAAAAGAAACCCTTCATATTATGAGGGGGTTTCCCTCAAAGATCTAGACTAAGTTAACCAGACATAGGAAATCAAGACTACCCACCGTGGGAAGAGACCAGATAACAATGAACATAGACACACCTTTGTCCCCTCCAAAGAAGACCACTAACCAAATATGACGAAAAACCATGAGAAAGAATAAAAACCTACCCACATATACCAAGCCTGCCATCACAGTTTGGTAGAATATATAGAATCGTTCTAACCAAATATGGTGGAAAACCAAAAGTGGATTCACACACCTACCCATATTAATCAAGCCTGCCAGCCTCGTCTTGTAGTATCTGGAGAAACTAGCCACAGATCTGAATAACAAACTTGGGGAAGACCCATATCAACGCCCCTACACCTGTGTACTATAAGTATATACTGACAATAAATGGAGTAAAATAGTGGGTATACACCCTTTATCCATCCATGTAATGAGCATATATCTATGTTCCAACTGCAGAAGTCACCCATCACATCCTACCAATGGTGAAGGGGAAGACGTAAATTTTTACCCACATACTACAAATATTCCATGATATAATAACAGAAATGATAGTGGTTGATGGGTGGACACACAACCTTGCCCCCAAAATTCAGTTGAATCATCATCTTAATACAAGGGTCACTCCAAAGCAGATACATATCTCTTCTCCCGTCAAAGAGGGTCATGGGCCAAACCTCATGATATAAAGAAAATTCAATTGGACTATAAAACCATTACAACTTGAGGTCATCTGTCTACCCTAGTGTCCAATCTAGGGTAGGCACATATCCTGACCAAACATCCAGATACTTATCAGAAAATTCTGATATCAACACAATAACTAATCAGATAACCTTCAATATATGAAATACACTATCCACAGTAAAGGCCCTAGTCTTCGGAAAGATAGAATCCAAAGATAAGCTCCACCAAAGGCGATTTCAATATAAAGAGACAATCTAAGATATATCAATAATTAATTATAGAGTCATTGAGTCCCTGACACATTTATCTATAGCTGATCAATATCCTATTCATTCATTACCAAATTACAGATATAGTAGTTTCAATTTTGAAGTTCCTCCCTGAAATTTTGTTTCTTGTAGTTTTGGAGGTCCTTCCCATATATGTACCATGAATGATTAATTCAAGTCCACATGGTATATGCTATAGGAATTCCCCTAGAAGTTGGATGTAAATCTATAATTGTTGTCCTCCCTATGATGGAATTCTCTAAAAAGTTCCTCCCCATAGTAGAATTTCATTTCATCAAGTATGTCCTCGCCTTTCCAAATTAACTATGAGAAAGAACTTCTATCATGAGGTACTTGGGAAGATGAGTCTATTAATGCTTGATACCTCATCATTGACAAGTGTAATCCTTTCTTAAATGGAAGAAAACACAAGAAAATAATCACTCTCCAAAACACCCTTGGATCACATTACTTCCAACATTATAGAGAAAATCTATACTCATTCTGTTGTTTATCATAAATCAGATGGTAAATGTACACTTTTCCAGGACCAATTTGAGGATCCTATTATGAAGGAGAAAAATAATAATTATTTCTAAGGAGGAGACAATTGGACAAAGATTGTATAACATTCATGTTTTGGACTTTATACACTCCCCGATATAGTATTCCAGAGGCATTGTTTGAATATTATGTGCTTGAAATCCACCTAAATATATGGAACACTTTTAATCACTTAAAAAAAGTATATCCTTATGATGAATATCTAAGAAACATCAAGGTAACTAAAGGTATACATAGTCAAATCGACTTGGCGGATCTCCTAGATGCATGACACCCAATGTCGAGAAGAAAACAAAGAGACCATCAATGCCCTTGTCTTAACGCATTAAAAGAGTTTCATCAGCTAATCTCAAATTCCTAACATGCGCCTATCATGGGGTGTGGAAAAAACAAATATAACCTAAGTTAAAATGTATTTTAGTGGGTTACCAAGGTTTTCTCTAGAGAGGAGTGCTCAACAATAGTGTTTGTCACTTAAAATAACAGAATGAAGTGATGTTGTTTTTGAAATTGTTTGATTTGGAAAATATAAGAAAGAAAATAAATAAAGTAAAGAAATTTAGTGAAAGGTTGAAAACTAATTGACAAATGATGCGATTTAAATAAGTGATATGAAATGGTGATCGGGTTGGGGTCGGTTTTCCAATTGTAATTCTATCACAGTTCACTTTACCTGATTCTCTTCTGCTAAATCATTAAGAGTGAGAATCCACAATCATTTTTTCTCACTCTCTTGGTCAAAAAAAAATTGAGAGAATAAACCTTAATAAAACCTCATATTGGTCTAATCTCCTTCCGATGTGTAATAAAGTTTTAGTGAATACCCCCAATTATCTTAGGCAATTCCCAATCTAGTCTTGTTTATCCCAAGCAATCAAGAACATTTACTACTCCTCACACACGTATCAGTGATCACCGAGTACTTCACCACTATGTCCCGGTATATTATATCATTTATAAACCAGAACCTAGTGGAGGGAGATATTTATCATTGACCAAATATAAATAAACAATAGAAACTAAAATCAGATACAATCATACATGATAATAAAAACTGTTATAAGAAATTGAAATTGATTTACAGAAGAGAAAAGAGGATTTTAAAACATTAATAACAAGAACTCATGAAATACAAAATAGAAAACCTCTAATCCCCCAATCACATAGAATTTTACCCCACCATGGTAAGGGTAATTGTGAATATGTTGTGAGAAGAACACATTACAAGACTAAGAAGTGTAAATCAAAGAAAACAAAGAACAGAAATTTGATCCTCCAGAATCTGTCCTCCAGAAGTTTGCCTCTGTTATGCCCACCAGAAGGCTGAAATCCACTAAGGTCCCTTCTTATAGAATGTTGGAAATGAAGTTGGATATAGACCCTCAAAATATGAGATTCATTCGATAGGTGTAAATAATTATATATCTTGATTAGTGATTTTATCTTCTTCTGGCCTCCAAACACTGTTTCACCCACTCCAATTGGATGCGCTTAAAGGATGCCTTAATGAGCTCAATAATTTATGAAATTTAATGTGAGCCGTCCTTTGGAAGTAATCTGTCTATAAAAGCTATAATCAGAACATTTTAAGATTGGTTTAATGAGATATTCCATATTTAATGTAGTGGTGTCCATTCTTCCTGCAAAACTGAATTTTCTATTTGATTGATTTTTTTGTACCATTGGGTATTGAATTGGGTGTTGGTCCAGAAGAAAAATTTGAATCCCTAAAGAATATGAAGACTAAAAAAAGGATTCACTTAAATTGGAAAAATATTTTAAAAGTTATTTTCGAAAAACAGAAGCTATATAAAACTGTCAATTTCACAGAATTACCCCATTTTAATATTTAAGCCCAAAATACACCAAAAACACATAAATGATGAAAATACACTCAAATTGAATAATTGAGAGGGATTAAATCATTAAAAACATATCAATAATATTGAAAATATTAACTCTATAAATTCCCACACACTTATCACTTGGAGTCTTAGACAAATCAAAATCAAAATAAAATCAAAGGAAATTCAAAACCCAGATCCATGAGATCCGCCAATTTAAAAACAAGAAACAAAATATTTCATGCCTCCTCAAACTCTATTATTTAATTTTATTAATTTTATATCATTCAAAATATTTACTCTTCATTTATCCTCCCATACACACCAAACACATACCTAACTTTCATTATCTCTCATCACACAAATTTCAATTTTTTAGCAATGTCTTTCTCATCCAAACTCATAAAAGGGTCACCATAGGCTTGATAAATTCCTACATATCCACCCGATGTGAGTCAAAGATATATGTTTATCATGGGGAATTTTCAAGGTTTTTCTGTGGCTTTAGTTTGGTAGGATTAAGATGTGAAAATTCTGAGTCTAAATGAAGGGGGCTTGGCTCTTTTTGAAGCAAAATTACATTAATCAAAATTTCACACTAGTACGGTCTCCTCTTCACTCCCCTTAGAAGAAAATAAGCTCCTTATTCATGGAATTTTAAGGAATCTTCACACAGTTCATCATTTCTGTAGAAAAAATTTTAATCTTCTCAAATATAATATTTCTTGAAAGATCCAAAAAAGGAACATCTTTCATTCTTCATTAGAAGATCCAGAAAGGCACAACTTCTCTCATCATGAAATCTCCAGAAAAGGCACAACTTTCAGCAGAATTATTTTTTTCCATAGCAATAAAATCCATTCATTATTTTATTTTCCACCCAAAGTTTCAGAGAATGAGCTATCACAACACAAGACATCTTCCCCCACACTTGATTTCAACTAGATCATGCAATTTCACTTCAAGAGCAGGTTGGATAAAAAAATTGGCTTGTAATGTGGCTAAACTAACAGGATGTTCATGGCTTCAACGGTCTACAAGGATTAAATTTACAAGGTAGGCCAGAATTAAAGGGATTATCTTGAAAAGGGGGCTTTAAAACCAAATAAATGACTCAATCATTTAAAACACATGTACCCCAAACCCTCAAGTTTTGAAAGGAATAAATCAAATTCTAGTTAAAACAAGCCTGGTTTGGTTCTCTCAAGAAGTGAGGTGAATGTAAAGAATATGAAAATAATAGGTTTAGAAGCCTCATGTGAATGTGATTTCAAATATAAAGACAGTGATATGTGGCATGGGATTCAAATAAAACAAATTATTTTTCAGGAAATTCCCAATGAATTGAACTTGAAACAATGTCATTTTCATCATTCATTTAAGCTCAGTTTCATGGAATAAATTATTTCTCCCATGGACATGGGTTTCAAAAATGTCAAAGATAATCATTTCAGCACAAAAGTTTCAAAAACACACAAAAATTGAAAAATAAACGCAAAAAATTTTAAAAATATACACACAAAATTTGAAAAATAAACACACAAAATTTGAAACACATACATGTTTTTAAAACAAATATGAAAACAAACAACACATAAAAATCCTAAAATAAAAAGGTTCCCTCCCCCACACTTAAATGATGCAGTTTCCACAAAATATTCAAATGGATTTAACACAGAAGAATATTTGAAATTGAATCACATGAATCAATATAATATAAAGGAGAGGTATGACCTCATGGAGTTTATTAATAAACAGTTTGGAGGAGTGTGATCTCCTCCATTGGCTCAGATGGCATGGTCCTAAGGAATTTTTTCAACCTGTGCCCATTAACAGTGAATGGATCCTTCACTCCATCCTTCACAATCTGCACAGCACCAAAAGGATATACATGAGTAACTATAAATGGAACTTCCCACCTGGAACGAAGTTTACCTGCCATCAGCTTGAGTCTTGAATTGAATAACAACACTTTGTCTCCAGGATGAAAGTATTTTGGTTGGATCAGGTTGTCATGAGCCACTCTTGTTCTCTCTTTGTAAATCTTGGAATTTTCAAATGCTTCCCTTCTAATTTATTTTAGCTCTTGTAACTTCAATCTTCTCGCTTTCCCCGCACTTTCAAGATCCAAATTCATCTTCCTCATAGCCCAGTATGTCTTGTGTTCCAATTCCACAGGTAGGTGATAGATTTTCCAATAAATCAACCTATAGGGACTCATACTAGTTGGGGTTTTGTAGGCTGTCATGTAAGCCCATAATGTGTCTTCCAACCATTGGATCCAATCCTTCCTAATTGGATTAATATTCTTTTCCAAAATTCCTTTAATTTCCCTATTGAACTCTTCAGCTTGCCCATTAGTCTATGTATGATAGGGAGTTGATCTTTTATGATTCACCCCATACTTTTTCAACAAATCCTCCATTTTACTTTTGAAAAAGTGATTCCCTTGATCACTAATGATGGCTCTAGGAACACCAAACCTTCAAAATATGTTAGCCCTAAAAAAATCGCAAACAACTTTAGCATTGTCAGTCATGCTGGCTTTTACTTCCACCAATTTGGAAACACGATCAATAGAAAAAAGAATATAAGAATTTAGAAATGACATTGGGAAAGGTCCCATAAAATCTTTCCCCTAAACGTCAAAAATTTCACAAAAAATAAGCGACATTTGCGGCATTTCTTGTCTCTTTGAAATATTTCCTGTAAACTAACATTTTTTCACACCGTTTTCAAAATTCATGAGAATCTTTGAAAAGTGATGGCCAATAAAGTCTAGATTCTAAAAACTTCCTTGTTGTCCTTTGTTGTCTAAAGTGGCCTTCATAAGCTAATGTGTGATAAAACTTAAATACTGATTCAATTTCATTTAAGAAAAACAACTTCTTATCATTTGGTCATTGCAAATCTTCTAATGAAATGGATCATCCCAGATGTAATATTTAGATTCAGATTTCATTTTTTGAATTTGGTGAGAATTTAAATGAGATGGGACCTTAGATGTTACTAGATAACTTACCATGTCAGCATACCAAGGTAATTCTCCTTCAATCAAGTACAACTTCTCTCCTAGAAGGTGATCATTTAGTGGTTCAATGTTTGGAATTTCAACCTCAGCGGTATTGGGTTGTCTACTTAAGTGATAAGCCACTGGGTTCTCATATCCCTTATTATCTTTGATTTCTATGTTGAACTCCTATAGTATTAGTATCCATCTCACTAGCCTCAGTTTTTCTTCAACCTTCTTCATCAAGTACCTAAGAGATGCATGATTAGAAAACACAATGAATCTAGTTCCAAGAAGATACGATATAAATCTTTCTAAAGGAAAAAAACTACTAAAAACTCTTTTGTTGTTGTTGTGTAGTTGAATTGGGACACATCTAAGGGTTTTGAGCCATATGAAATGACTTGTGGCTTGACCTCAATTATATGAGAAATAACTGCTCCAACTACTTGGTTTAAAGCATCACAAATTAGCACGAATGGTTCTTCCCAATTGGGTGGCTGCATTACTGGTGGTGTAATCAATCTCCTTTTCAACTCATCAAAGGATTCCCTACACGAACCATTGAAATCGAAATAAGCATATTTCAAAAGTAATATAGAGTGAGGGAGAGAAATATTACTGAAATCTTTGATAAACCACCTGTATAATCCTGCATATCCTAAAAATTATCTAACATGTTTCACACAAGTTGGGTAAGGAAAAGAATTTATCACTTCAATTTTTGATTTATAAACTTCAACGCCTTTCCGAGAAATGACATGCCCACGGAAAATTCCTCTCTCAACGCTAAAATGACACTTTTCAAAATTCAAAACAAGGTTTTTTCAATGCAAGTTTTCAAAAGTTTTTCTAGAATTTTCAAGAAATGGTCAAAATAATTTCCAAAAACTATGAAATCATCCAAGAAAACCTCCAAGAAATATTCAATGTGATCAGAAAATATACTTACCATACACCTATGAAATTTACCTGGGGAATTACACAATCCAAATGTAATCCTTTTGTATGAAAATGTGTCAAAAGGACAAGTAAAGGTAGTCTTCTCTTGATCCTCGGGAGAAATGGGTACTTGAAAATAACCTTAAAATATATCCAAAAAAATAATAAGTTCTACCTATAAACCTATCTTGCATCTGTCCAATGAAAGGGATAGGGAAATGATCTTTTCGAGTGACCTGATTCAACTTCTTAAAATCTATGCATACTCTCCAGCTATTCTAAATTCTCTCAGGGATTAATTCATTCTTTTCATTCGTCAAAATGGTTATTCCATTTTTCTTTGGGACTACATGGATGGGGATAACCCATTGTGAATATGATATGGGATAGATGATCCCAGCTTCTAACAGCTTATAAATCTCTTTTTTCACAACCTTCATCAGGGTGGGGTTCAACCTCCTTTGGGGTTGTCTAACAGGCTTGGAATCTCCTTCAAGAAAAGTTCTATGTGAGAAATGTTTTGGGTTTATTCCAGGGATATCACCTAAAAACCACCCTATTTATTGGACATTATTTCTAAAATACTCAATCAAAGATTTTTCTTGAGTTTTAGACAGTTTATTAGCAATTATTACTTGTAATTTCTCTCCCTCTATAAGGTAAACATATTTTAAATCAGCGGGGAGTGGTTTTAATTCTAGATCAAGAGGATTATCATGGGATGAAACTAAATTGAGGTTCTCCACTTCCAATGGTTTGACATCCTGCACATAATAAATCATATCATCTTCATCATCATTTAACAAATTATCAATGAAATTATATTTTACCTCTTCTTCCAATAAGAAATCAGAATCTCCAAGAATTTGGGCCTCCATATGTTCAGTGATATTTTTAATGGAAAGATTCTCTCCTAATGATAAAAATTCATGAAACATACATGATTCTTCAATTGGTTCCATAATATCTTCATGGGAGAGTGAGAATAGTGAATGATCATCTGATGGGTGCCTCATGGATTCAAAAATATTGAAGTGGACAGTGCTGCCTCCAAAATCCATGGTAAGTGTCCCTTCATGGACATTGATGATGGTTTTGGTTGTCTTCAAGTAAGGTCTCACAAAAATGACGGGTGATTGTGATGGGATTCTATCATCTTCCATATTCAACACATAAAAGTCATCAGGGAATAAAATATCTTTGACTTTTACCAAGACATCCTCTAGAACTCATGTTGGGAAAATTGTGGATCTATTTGCAAGCTGGACCACCACTCTTGTGGGATTCAAGTATCCCATATACAAAGAAGTATATAATGAGTGAGGCAATAAATTAATTGATGCACCTAAATCATACAATGAATTAGAGAAATTTAATGAACTAATGGTGAATGGAATAGAAAATGTCCCTATATCTTTACATTTTGTTGGCAATTGTGGTGTGATAAGGGCTAAGACACTTCTTCCCAAACTGATCCTCTCATTCCCTTGAAGTATCCTCTTCATGATGCAAATATCCTTCAAAAATTTATCATAATATGGAATTTTGTTTGAGTGCTTCAAGCAGAGGTATGTTGATTTCCACTTTCTAGAAGGTGTCTAGATTTTCTTTTAGTAGTGTTTCTTCTTGGAACCTCTTTGGTTCAATCATACTTGATGGAAATGGTGGTGGTATATCTTTCTTCTCCCTTTGTTTCCTTTGAAATGGTTTTTATTGTTTCTTCTTCCTTGTACCACTCTTATACTCCTACTCTTTCTTATATTCTTCTTGATACATTTTCATAGAAATTTCATCATTTCCAACTTCATTCTCTATCAGATGAGGTATTATTGTTTCAAGTTCAATGGTGGATGGTGGTGGGAGTTATTTTCCACTTCTTGTAGTTATAACACTAACATTATCTTTTGGGTTTTTGATTGTTTGGGAAGGGATTTTACCTGGATTTTTGGTCAGAAAGTCCATGAGACTTTCAAACTTGTTGTACAAATATTTAACGGTGACTTTTAGTCCTTCAAAATCATATTTTGTTGGTTTTGAGTTATAGGTTGTGCACTTGTGGATGGTTTCTCATAGTGTATTTGGATATTGGTTGGTTTTTGTTAAGAAGGATTCTTATAAGATTGCTTCTGTTGAAATGGTGGTGGATTCTGGAATTGATTCTGGAATGGTGGTTGGTTTTGAAAATGGTTTTGGTATGGGGGTCTACCTTGATTCTGATAATTTCCAAACCCATATTGGAATTGGTTAGGATCTCTCCATCCTTTATTTTGTTGGAACCTTCTTTGTTGAAATGTTGCTACACATGTTTCCATTCCCTATATTTCAGAACATTGGTCATTAAAATGATCAGGTGATGAGCATAAACCACATACCTTAGCTGGCGCTTGTTGGTCACTAACTTGCTTCAAGGCCGTCTGTCTCACCAAACTAGTAAGCTCTTCAATCCTAGTTTCTAATAAGGGAGATGGATGAGAAGTGCGTACCTCATGAATACCTCTTGTTCCAATACCGCTTGTTCCAAACTACTGCGAGTTCTGGGAAATCTTCTCAATCAAGCCCTTGGCTTCTTATAGAGACTTGTCAATCAGTGCACCTCCAGATGATACATCAAGAAGGTTTATGTCATTGTCCATTCATACTTGATAGAATAAGACAATAAAGTTATGTTCCTTAATGGCTTGATGTGGACAGCTGGAACATAGCTTCTTAAATCTCTTCCAGTACTTGTAAAGGGTTTCTCCAGATGATTGTCGTATGGCGTAGATTTCCTTCCAAATGGTTGTTCTTCTAGAGGTGGGGAAAAATATTTGAATAAAACATCTTTCCAGGTCATTCCAGTCATGTACATCTCTTGGAAGTAGGCCGTACAACCATTCTTTAGCAGCTCTATCCAATGAAAACGGAAATTCCTTCCACTTAACCTGCTTCTCAGTAATTCCACGGGGTCGGAAAGTTGAGCAAACATGTGTGATCTGTTTAATGTGTTTGTAGGGATCTTCACCTGTCAAACCATGAATTTTTAGAATCAAAGTGATCATATTATGTTTCATTTCAAAATCATTTTGTAACACTGGTATGACATGTTGATTGTTTTTATTAAGTAATTGTGGTGCACAGAGGTCTCTAAGAGTTATGTTTTGATTTTCATCCATGATGACACTCTCATAGTGAACACTAGAAGTTTCACTTGAGTATGCTAGGGTAATTTCTTCATATTCAGATTAAAAATTAATGTTTCTATGTATATTCAACAAGGTTCTTTCAATTTCAGGATATATGGATAAACGTTCAGTTTTTGAGGTTCTAGTCATGCAATTTTGAAGAGAAAAGACGAGAAGAGAGAAAAGAAAAGAAAAGATATTTTGGCGCTACCTCCCCATAAACAGTGCCATGTTTTGACATGTTCCTATCATGGAGTGTGGTAAAAACAAATATACCCTAATTTAAAATGTATTATAGTGGGTTAAATAGGTTTTCTCCAGAGAGGAATGCTCAACAATAGTGTTTGTCACTTAAAATAAGAGAAAGAAGTGATGTTGTTTTTGAAATTTTTTGATTTTGAAAAAACAAGGAAGAAACAAAATGAAGTAAATAAATTTAGTGAAAAATTGAAAAAAAAATTAAAAAATGATGTGATTTAAATTAGTGATATGAAATGGTGATCAGGTTAGTGTTGGTTTTCCAATTGTAATTCTATCACAGTTCACTTTACCCAATCCTCTTCTGCTAAATCGTTAAGAGTGAGAATCCACAATTGTTTCTTCTCACTCTCTTGGTCAAATAAAAATGCGAGAATAAACCTTAATAAAACCTCAGATTGGTCTACTCTCCTTACAATGTGTAACAGAGTTGTAGAGAATACCCCCAATTATCTTAGGCAATTCCCAATAGAGTCTAGTTTTTCCCAAGCAATGAAGAACATTCACTACTCCTCACACACGTACCAGTGATCACCGAGTACTTCACCACTATGTTCTGGTATATTCCATCGTTTATAAAACAGAAACTAGTGGAGGGAGATATTTATCATTGACCAAATATAAATAAACAATAGAATCTGAAGTCATATACAATCGTACATGATAATAAAAACTATTATAAGAAATTGAAATTGATTCGTAGAAGAGAAAGGAGGATTTTAAACCATTAATAACAAGAACTCATGAAATACAAAATGGAAAACCTCTCCCCCCCAATAACATAGAATTTTACACCACCATGGTAAGGTTAATTGTGAATAAGTGTAAAGAAGAACACATTACAAGACTAAGAAGTGTAAAAAAAAGAAAAGAAATAACAGAAATTTGATCCTGCAAAATCTGTCCTCTAGAATTTATCCTCTGTTCATCCCACCATTCGGCTGAAACTCACTAAGGTCCCTTCTTATAGAATGTTGGAAATTATGTTTTCTATCTACTCTCAGAATTTTAGATTCATGGGATTGGTGTAAATAAATATATGTCTTTATTAGTTATTTTAACGTCTTATGGCTTCCAAATTCTATTTTACCCACTCCACTTGGACATGCTCAAAGGATTTCTTAATGAGCTCAATAATTTATGAAATTTAATTTGAGCCGTCCTTTGGAAGTCCTCTATCGATAGAAGCTAGAATCAGCCCATTTGAAGGTAGTTTGAATTAGATATTCCATATTTAATAAAGTGGTGTCTATTCTTCCTTCCAAAGTGATTTCTCTATTTGATTTATTTTTCTGTACCATTGGGTTTCGAATTGGGTCTTGGTCCAGAAGGAAAATTTGAATCCCTCTAGAATATGAAGCCAAAAAAATGATTCAGTTAAATTGGACCTATATTTTCAATGTTATTCCCAAAAAATAGAAGCTATATAAAACTGTCAATTTTACAGAATTACCCCATTTTCACATTTAAGCCCAAAATAAACCAAAAAAACATAAATGATGAAAATACACTTAAATTTAATAATTTAGAGGGATTAAATAAATGAAAATATATCAATAATATTAAAAAATATTAACTCTATCAATGACCCATCTGATGTTCATATCAGTTGATGGGGTGAGCTTAGAGTGATGCGTTTAACCTCATTCCCCAATAAGAAAATCCTTCCAGTGACATCATGAAATGACATTGCCTCGGTTAATCTTCAATAAACAGACCCTATTTTGAACTAATGGAATAGTCATAAAAAATTGGACCTAACCAACTCTTGTAGACTTTGGTCCGTAAGAGAGA
This sequence comes from Viscum album, assembly GCA_963277665.1. Taxonomy (NCBI): domain Eukaryota; kingdom Viridiplantae; phylum Streptophyta; class Magnoliopsida; order Santalales; family Viscaceae; genus Viscum; species Viscum album. The sequence goes on from OY728141.1 coordinate 1,752,661,939, forward strand.
AAGTCATCAAAATACTCTTGTATCAAGTATCCATAAATATTAATCAAGCCTCCCACCTAAGGGAGGTCAATCATCAGGAATCACTAATATATTTAGATGCAGGTTTCTCAAGTTAAAATCATAAAATTATCCCAACCCATGTTTGAAAAAATATAAAAAAAATCAAGTGAGATGTCATGGAAGAAGCAGCCATAAAATCTTGGAGAATCAATATACCATAGGGTTGGAGGCTTTTTTAACACAACCATCGAGGTTAGAAAACCATGCTCAAAAGGTTATGTAAATGGAATGGAAGCAGTCCCATCCAACTTGTGTGGGGAGTTTTCTACCTCAACCTCATCCTCCATAACAATAGCCAGTAATTTCTCATTTAGGGGGAGTGACACATAATGAATCCTCCTAGTATTTCCTATCTGGTGACTTTTCTTATTCACTCAGAACATGCACAAAATTGTTTTCTAGATATTCCATTTGGATCACATTTCATCCAAAATTTTAAAAAGGGTTAGAAAAGGAGAGTAAGAGGCCTCATGGAAGGAATAAAAAAACAATCTCTCAAATAAGATGTTTAAAGGTTTAAATTATGTTACATATCAGTGAACGTTGTTAGAACCACCCCTAAAAATGCTAAAGAACATGAGGCTGATATAGAAGACCAAGTGGAATAAGCTTCTTTTAGAAATATATTTTACATTGAAATGACCGAAGAGGTTTTTCATGCAAAAAAATTAGAGTATTTCCCACAATTTTAGAAATCCATTGAATGCTTAATTGCCTCCCCATCAAGAAGCATCAACCAATGAAAAGGGTAACACTATGGTTCTGTCCCACCTATTGTCCAAGGATTTAAAACTCCTCAAACTGAAGGAAATATTTTCTTATAAGGAGGAAGACATAAAGGATCTGAGAAAATTCAATGCAGAACTACTCCCATGGAACATCTATACTAGATATTTTCTACAAGCTGAGTCTCATCCAGTGCTCCCAACTAATGTACCTCAACAAATAGGGTTCATCTAAGAAATTGAAATGGATCTAGAACATCCAATCAATATGGGGTACTGATAAACAATATATTTGGATCCCACACAAGATAACCAAGAGTTCCCTCCACTAGGTATATGACCAGAGTTGGTTCATACACATCCTCATAGGCTAAACCCTATAGGGCTACCAACACCGATCAACATCAGAGCCACCACAGTTGACCCTGTATGTTGTTACCCCAATATTAGCTCATGATAAACCATATGTACCTCAATAGATTATAAATTATATTGATTAAATATTCGTTCGATAGGAATACGTGGAAGAATAATGCGCACCATTATATATATAAAGGAATCCTAACACCAAATGGGTGAATCTGAACCCTCCCTCTTCAATCATTCAGAACCCTATATTTCAAATTTTCAATGGATCAGGGTACCCATAGATGCATTAGATTAATTTCATGTCCTAATATGATCCCATTATTGGAACCCCCTGAACAATAATAAGTAGTGAAGATCGAGTGCTTCTTGTAGACACTACAGGGCCGACCTTTGTATAGTACACCAGATGACTAGATCATTCAATTAAAGGATGGGAATAACTTCTTAGATAGTTTTTATTTCAATTTAGATCAATGTTTCATAAGAAAAAATTATTCAACCTCTAAAAATAAAATTTCTTTGGGGAATGGGCAGTTCTCATATGTTATTACTTAGTGGAAAGGGTCAACCTACTCCCAAAACCTATAGTTTCCCCCATGAAGTCTTATTCTACATGTTCATAGAGAATCTTCAAGATGATTTGTGCACTGCACTCATCCTTTTGAAATAGAATGTAGGTTTTGTGGATACTTATGAATTTTCTAAAATATTGGATGACTCCATATTTCAAACCAAGTCCATGTATCTAGTAATTACATTAGGTTAATGTAAGAGAATAGAGAAATAATAGGTTGTCACTAGCGTGATTAAGAAAGCCCCTACACCAACTATATCTCCAAAGTCCACAAGATATCATTCATTACCCACTCATGAGCATCCATAACGACACCCACCTCATCAAGATGAGTTAAAGGAGGATAGAAAAAATCTGTTTGAGGAACTAAAGATTAAATTTTTTTCATTCTGAGATGATCATGTCCTCAGTAAATTTATCGAAGATTTAGAGAATATCTTTCTCATGTTTCCAAATCCCAAGAGGCCCAAAAAATCTAGTCTCTATGATCTACCAAAATATTTACCATTTAAATAGATATTGGGGAACACTATCCAGGAATGTTTAATTTTCAAATACATTCTACAAAAAATGGACTCTGGGAAAGTGAAGTAGGGAAAGCCACCTGCAAAGGTAGCATATGTTTTTTCCACAAATCCGGTGGAAAAGGTTGAATATAAGGAAGCTACTGTAAAATATTCATAGAAGTTTAGTAAATGGATGATTATAAAAACAATAAACCATGCCCGTGATATCATTAGAGAATAGTTGAAACAACCAACTATTCCCCCATCCACTTTTTGTTACAAAACATGCGACTCCATTGGCACTGCAGTCCTCTAAAGGCTAGTCCAATAAAAAATGTCAAGGATCGAAGGGAGAAAAAAATAAGAATGTAAAACTATACGAATTCCAACGTTATAATTGACTGTATCATATGTATAAATGGATTTATGGAGCCACTCCTATGGAGGCCCTCTAGGAAGGCGAGAGGAAGCTTTGTAAAAGGACCCTCTCGTGATACAAGTAATTGATCATATGGATGTCATGATAATCACTAGCCTCTAATAAAACATGATTTATGATTGGTGTGAGAAAAAAGAGGAAGTGAAAGATCTGATAAATTGTAAAATCATATTTATCCACTAGTGGATGAGGCCGGAGCTACGAGATATAGAATTGGATTTGATGTTATCCTCTTCTAATATGCTTTTGTAACCTGAATCATGACTTACACTCCCATATGGATACAAACAAAAAGAAAGAATAAGGTATTAATATATTAATGATTCCTTATTCATGGTTTTAGAGAATATGATAGGATCATCCACTAGCCATCAACAAATGAAAAAACAAGTATTTTCCCTCATTGTTTAAAATATGGGGGTCCCCGGTTCAGATCTGATGACATAATGACAAGGTTTTATCCATCATATCGGAAATAGGGAGGTCCCAAAAATCGCACCAAATTTTGGGTTCCTTGTTACAGATAAAATTCACAATTTCAGACACCCTATGGATCCTACCCATCAGGTATGATAAGTAAGAGAGAACCTTTACTGAGGGAATTCACAATCGAATGGGAGACACACTGGTGTGTCTTTCTCCATGATCATGAAAATTTGGAGGCCATGGTGGATGTTTTGTTTTGATCTCCCTTAAATGGGAGTCATTAAGAGAGGTGTCCCATTCTCTTAGTGGAATGATAAGGTTGGTTAAAGGGTGGATCACGTAAGTAAGGGCTGGGCGAGCAGAAGGCGGCTCACACTGGGTAGTCCCAAGAAAGTTGAGGATACTTCTTGCAGGGAATGCCTGAGTAATATATAGAACCATTTGGGAAATAGAAAACCTATTAAAAATAACTTGGGTGATTCATTCCCCTATGATCTAAGGGTTTCCTAAGGTTTTCTCAGAAGGGTCACCTACAGGTCCCAAATTTGGAAGGCGACTTTCACATTATCACTTGTCAATTAGGGGAAGGTGGCCCATCAAGTAGGTATCTTGTGTTTCACACACTGGAAGGAATTTAATCCCATTATTTTCCTCAATTACTTATTCTCTTAGGTTTTTAGAGATTCCTGGATAGATTCTTGGTTCTGGGAAAAGGACTGGGGTGATTAGAGATTCAGGGGTTCTTTAGATCTTCTAGTTATGTAAAATGAGGTGACCCAGGGTCCTATTTATATTAAAAATCCGGACCCTAGGAAAATTAAGTCACTTTTTATAGTCCAACATGTAGTTCCCCCATGTAGGTACTGCATACAGGTATGGATTCTTCTTTTGGGATGTATTGGCAGGGCCTATGCAAGCCTCTTGGCATGGATGCTGGGTGCACACAAGTCAACCTAGATGAGTTCCTTGGCGATCTTCACCCATTTATTACTTGAGGTATTCTCCATTAAATCATTTCATCCATATATTAAAAAATTAGTTTCAAAAAAATATCATATGTAACCCATTTATATAATTTTAACACCCATTTATTGATAATTCTTTATTAAAATCATTGTTTCCTAGAGTTAACTATTTCATTTTTATGATAATTTTGATTCGATGGTTCCATTCCTTATACTTTAAACATGTTTTAATAATATTTATAGTTTTAATAATGATATAAATACAATATATATTTTCTATATACATATTTAGAGTAATCTAAAGAATATAGTGATAGAAAAATGAATTACACAGTTCATAGAGATCGTAGGCCATATGTACACATGAATGTTGTTTTTGCTTTTCGAAATATGATAATAAATAAAGTTAAATAACAATTAAACTTTATAGAATCATTATTATATTGTATATATCACATATATTCATTAAATACATCAGTTTTTCCATTCACATAATGAAAACAAATGAAAAATGATCCAAATTACTTCGTATAGGTGGTTGTTCGCCCGTACGCACGAGCAACATTATAATTTTCCAACGGATTGAAATGTAAGAAGGTAGATATTATAATATAATTATAGAATTACAATTATTCCACAAATATCATATATAAACTTTAAACTCTCAATAATAATCATCCATGAAAGATGGTAGAAGAAAATTAATAGTATTGGTACATGGTGGCAGTAGTCCACACATATGTACGAGTGATACTTTCAATTCCAATTTGATGAAATAGTGGGTGGATATAGGTAGTTACATGATCATAATAAAATTATAGAAATTAATACCATATATTTATAGAAGTTAGAGGAAGAAATAAATTGAGAGAAGTTGGGTAAGATGATTACATCTTGTTTAGTAGACCTCCTATAAATCCTTTTTTAAGGATCCTTCGAATGAAATTGTAAGAATAAAAATACCTCATATTAGTGTATATGAAAATTATGAAGATAATTGGATAGGGTTTGGTTGATCTAGATGGCTCAAATTAGTGTAAATAAAATATATAAGGGGTTTCCTTTTATAGGGGAGGGAAAGACACACTTGGAATTATTAAAAAGATTAAAATACAATTAAATCATTCTAAAGATAAATGATTCAACATGTATAAAAATGTAAATAAAAATAGAAGAAGTTTAAATTAGAATCATCCAATGAATTTTATATATGTTTTTGAGTCACTTTAAACCTTATATTTTTGTTTAACCCCTTCATTATCAAATTTTAACCTTAAACGCAATAATGACTTATTCAACCTTAAAGGGTTACAATTTTACATATAAGTTAATTTTTTTATAAATAATATAAAAGGGCTGAAATTTTGGATAATTTATCATCATAATTTTTATATTTCAATTTTTTCTTTCAATTTTTAAATAATTCAATAAAATATTATTTAACATATAATATATTTTATGTCATTTTTTACATTCTTCATTTAATTTGAATTTAATGACATCAAGATTGTTTTGTAATTCGATATAAAACATTAAAACATTTCTACTAGGTTATATTTATCAGAAAAAATCATGTAATATAATAATTCATCAAAATTGTATTAGTTTTAATGTTTTTTAAATCATTTATTTTATTTTTATATTAATTGAATAAATAATGTAACATCATCAAAGAAACATTTAAGGTAATTTTTCTTTCACTAAAAACCATATATAAATTATGATTATAAAAAAATAATTCTTATTTAAAATAAACATTTATAACTGAACTGGTCCTCTTTTTATCCTCATATAATAATTTTGAAGATATTAAATTCTAGAGAGTGACATTTTGGAATTTTCATTACTTAAAATAGTATAAATGTCATTATTAAAGGAAAATGGAATATAAATATCATATATTCAAACTTGGGATGTATATGGTCATTTTTCCCATAAAATAAAACCAAGGAATGTTTTGGGATGATTTTGAGACCTTATTTCATTGTTTTAACCCATTTTTCCCTTTCTGATGTGAAATATAGTTATTATGGTTAGTATTCATAATGAACCAAAATAAAAGGGACACATTCACTAAATTTGAACCTCATGATTCCAAATAGGGTATCCATTTTTCAATATTCAATATCTATAAGTTGAATAAATAAATTTTAATGTAAATCTATAAACTGCAATGAATTTATTAAAAAAATATGTGGTTTAAAGCATAATAATTATATTATATCAAAATATTTAATATCACTGACTAAAATAGAATTAATTATATTATTCTAAATAAAATTTATCATTTGAAGCATTAATTTAAAATAAAAAATATAATGGGAATTTGAAATTATTTTATTTATAGAAATTAAAATATTTGAAAAATTTATATATTTCAATATTAACTGAAAAATCAATCATTTCATAAAAATCACAAAACGTCACCCAAATTAAATTATCATATGATGATTTTATAAATTTTTTTTATTCTATAAAATAAACTTTATAATATTTTAAGAAATTAATTATAATTTCCATAAACAATTTGAAATAAAAGTCATTTTTGAAGCATAAAATGACTTTACTAAAAACTAAGTGCTTATTTACTAACAATTAATCAATATATTTATCTTTATCAGGACAATTATACATATATTTAACTATTTTGTTACTCGTAGTCATATTTTTTAATTCAATGACTATGTTATAATGATCACATTTAAATAATAATGTTTTTATAATATATCTCAATTCACTTAAATCTCGATATTGCATGTTAACCAAGCTATCAAGCTTATTATTATTTTAAAATTTTTTTTCAAGGTGTTATATTCCCAATTAGAGTGAAGTTGATATATAATTACCAATTATATAATGAGTCTATTATATCTTAAGTATACCATTAAATGTCATCAGTAGTGAGTGATAATTAAAATTTCAAGGAAACATTTATTTAATGGTGGGAGAAAGTAAAACCCTTGGATTTCAATATTAATTTATATATAAATAAACAATATTTTGAATATATTGTTTTACATTAAAAACTGAAATAAAAAAATCAATGATATATTTTATTTTGATAAAATATTACAAGATAAACATTAATACATTATGTGAATAAAATAATGTAACAAAAAGAAAATATTTAATTCAGATATTTAATTATAAAAATATATATTAATTTTTAAGCATAACATATTATTATTATATTATGTATTTATATAAATTAAATAACTTTTCTAATATCAATGGATTAGTAAAATTAAATTTGAAAAATATAATAATTAATTTAAATGATATTTTGTGTATGTTACTTAATATAAAAAGCAGTGTTTTTCATTTAAAATTTTTAATTTTATGTTTAATTACTCTTGACTAATGAATTCTTTTAGTGAAATATATTGGTAAAATTTACAAGAGGAGAAATTAACATTAATCCAATAGTTATTATTGGGCAATTTGTAAGAATAAATTTATTTTATGCTTCAAAATGTATTTTTATAAAAATTGACTTTTTATGCACTATGCATTGTTATTTGAAGATAAAAAATATATCATGGTATAATTTTTATAAAATATACTGTTATAATTAGTAGTTAACTAACACTAATTTAATTATTAATTGAAAGGAAATAATAATAATAATATTTGATATTTGAAAAAAAGTCCTTTCCCATATTATTTTCAATATATATTTCCATTTAAATGTTAAATTACTAAATTTTAGAATATAAATTTGGAAAAACTCGACTTATTTTTGGAATAATAATAATATTATTATCTTAATATTAATTTTTATTATTTTTGAAATGATTTATTTTTTTTGAATAGTAAAAAATACAATTTCTACAAATACTAGGACTTTTATAAAATCATTAGGAAATAAGAATGACTTAAAAATATTATGAAATATTTTAATTTATAAAAAATTTATTTTATAGGTAATATAATAAATTTAAAAATATTATAATTAATTTAAAAAACTTTTATTTGGCATTTTAGGACATAAGTTATATTTTTCTCTAAAACTATTTTTAATGTACTATATATTTTATTTTAGAGTTAATTTTTATAAAAATTAAACTTAAATATAATAAATGTATTTTATATATGTAATCAAAATTTACAAATTATATAACAAATCTCATTTTGACTTTAGACATAAAAATAAATTATATAGGTAAAAATTAGTTAACATAGTAAAAGTTAAAATGGTAAAAGAGTTAAAAAAGGGTAAAATAATTTAATTGTTTTCAAAACATGTATCAAAATGTGTGGATGTGATATTTATTAAACAAAACTCATCTCCTCTCTATTATTTTCCACTTTTGAATCTGTTGGTAGTGAATAGTGCACCCTTATTATAAAATTGTCACACTTCACCACATCAGTTCTTCTCACTCCACAAGCCCCTTAGTCTGAAAAAATCTACCAAAATATCTCGCCAACACTCCTTGAAAATTATTATGGGTTCTGGTCACCTTAATGGAAAACCCCTCAAAGATTTAATCTAATTTTCAACATAGTTATTCCATGGAGTAAGGTGAAAAATTCCCAAATCGTTACATTTAATTTATATTTCATTAAGTATTATTATTCTATATAAAATTATATTATATAATCCTACAATAAAAAAATAGGTATCATTAGTATAAATAAATTTAATTATATTAATGTAATAATTATTATATTTGTCCCACACATCTTGTTATAAAAACTAAATCACCATGAATGTATACGAGCAGACTACCACCTCTATGGATCGACGTGATCCATTTTTCATAACTGAATTACACTGATGGTTTAAATTGGGTATTTAATGAATAAATATTATATTTATAACATTATTAATATTTTTAAAATGATAAATCAATTTATAGCTTCTTTCCATTATATGAAAAAATGAAAATTCCATTCATGTGTACGTGTGGACTACTTACTCTATAGAGCGGCATGTTTTGTTTTTCATCACTTCTCTACATGGATTTTTCTAATATATATTTAATAAATAAATATGATATTAAGTAGTAATATATTTAAAATATATGATTCTTAATTTATAAAAATTCAACAATCTCTATAATGTAATTTATTGATATTGTTAAATTACCCAAAACAAGCTCTTTATGGATTCTGTTCTCAAAAACCGTGCCCATAGTTTCCATAAAATGAACATGGGGATGCATAAATCAATAAAAAATGATTTAAATATTTTTTATAATCTATTAGTTCTTAATTTGGTATCAAAAAACAGGGTTTTTAAAATTTCATCATTCAACATATGCGAAATGATCGAAATTACAAGCACCCAATAATAAAAATAAACATTAACTAGATAATGAAAGTATAATGAATGATAATAATTAAAGAGAAGAAATAATAATATATATGAACAAGGTTATTAAATAGGTGATTAATATGGTTATTTTTATTATATAGGATATTTATTCACTTTCACATAATTTAATAGTAATGTTAAGGGATTTCCATAACTCACATTTCTATTTATTGAGTTATAATTATTATTTTTAAGATTTATCTTTATATTTTTAGTTTATTTCACCCTATTAATTTTTTATATTTTATAAAAATTTAATTTCTCTATATTTATTATTTATTTTTACAAGATTCTTTATAAAGTATTTCTCCATCAATGATTATGATATTTGTAAGTGTTTCTCATCCCACTTTTCATTCTTTGAGACAAATGCCATATTTAATGCTTGTTTTATATTGTGTGGTGTATATAATAACCTAGGGATGTTTTTATCATAATTTTATGAAATTATATGGATTTAAAGATCCATTTTATGTTCTATCTTTCATGGTATTTCTATTTAAGGGACACTAATGTTGTAAGGGGTTTTCCTAACTCAACTTATTTTTTATGTCATAATTATTCCTCTTTGAATATGGTTTTACAATATTGTTTTATTATATCCTTTATTATAATTTATTTTATTTCCACCTTATTTTACAGGGAGTTAAATTATCACATAAAAAACATCTTCATTCATGGATTTCATTCTTCATAAAATTTGATATTTTTAAAAATAATTCTCATCCTTTCCAAATAATCTCTTTATCTTACACGTTCATGTTCTCTCTTCCTTCCAATATTATCTTATATTATTTTTTTTAAAAATATATTTTTTATTGAGATCCAAATTTTTCTTTATCAATTTTCAAATGGATGATTTATCACTCTTTTTGTGATCTGGGTTTCAATAATAGTATTTTTAAAATGCTCAAAATGTTTTTATTCATTTGTAGACTGTACATTTTACCTTACGATCCACATCTTCTCTAGATACACATTATGTATTTTTAAAGGATAAATTATTGATCTTTCTTTCCAAATAATGTTTGAAAAAATATTCATTTCTGTTACTCAAAAATTATATTCTCAATAGTGACTAATAACATCTTCTCTTTTCGATGATGTTAAGAAATTTTTTCTAAATAATTTCTTAGTATTCACTTACATTTTTGTATTTTAATAAAAAAATATATATTTAAAATGGAGGTATGTTTTATGAATCTTACTTTTAATTCCTTTAAGAAGTACCTATTTTTTTATTAAAATTATTTGTATCAATCGACCTCATTCTTTTATACATTTTATGTGATACTATTTCAGAAATGTTATTAAACCAATTTTCATTCCATGAGTACTTTATGATATGATGACTGTTTAATTTCAAGTGGAACACATATTTATGGATGATTGATGTGTAGGGTCTTACATTACCCTCCAATTCATTGGTTATGGATTTATATGTCGTGATATAAGTATTCAAAGTCATGATTATGTTTTTTTGCAAGCATGAGGGAGATTGAGTGACTCACAAATGTAATGTTTCCATGTGATTATGTTATTACATATTTCTATAATATTTTAATTTCTTATATAATGCCCCCATGATTCAATATTATTGTTAAATTATACAAATCCAAGTTATATTTTTTATGCTTCTATGATGACCTTTCAGAAGACTTGTTTTCCTTTATCACAATCCTTAGGGGTCAAACAATTTGTATGATTACCATTGATGATTTGATGATATTTTAATCATATATTTCTCCTTTGTCTATATTTTATCACATGTTTTGATTAATTTATTATTTTTTCCCTCACTGAGCATTAGATATCACCCATTTCATATTTTTTTCATTCCCTAGGTTATGAAGATGGGTATAATTTATGAGAGGAATAAAATGGGGTTTAGTGTGGTTATAATATCAAGAAATATTTACAAGTATTACAAAATAATTTTTTCATATAGCTAATACTAAAAGACAGCGGAACATTTATTCATTAGATTTTGGGACTATTTATAAGATGTAATGTTCAATTTTTTTAAATGATGTAAAATAAATATATGTTTATTTTAGGTCACCCAATTTGGTATCAAATCTGGTATTTAAAGTATTTATTTTTTCACTAGACTCAATAGTGCAGGTTTGGAGAACCCCATCCATTCATAGTTCACCATTTTCTTTGTGGGATATACCATCACCAGTCAAGACGCATCTCTATATCTCCTAATTGATTCCTAGTCAGTAGCAATCCCACATCCTTCATCCTCCTTGGTTCATTGCTCATATCACGACCACCTAATGTTCCCAACTAGCCACACCCACATATTCTATCCATTGACTAAGATAGAACCCAACCATGTTCATCACTGTGGTTGAGTGTGAAATTTCTATTGGAAGGGATTTTATTTTTTTCTTTACACAATTTATATCACATTCGATGTATATTGTAGGAATTCTTGTGTAATGGTTCTAGGTGAATTCAAAATTATTTGTGGTTTATGATCATCAAATATGCACACAACAGTTCATATTGGTGTTGTAGTGATCAATGGAGAGATGTTTTATTATGGTGATCAATGATCGTGACTTGTAGTGATCCTAGCATCAACATGAGCACAATATTTTCTATGAATTATTTTTCATGTATTCTTTGAATTATGGATGGATACTTTTATTATATTGTAGTTTTGATAAATGTGAAGGTGGTGTGTTTCATTTTTTTAACCATAAATAATTGTAAATAATGTTATATTAATTGGATACTTAATCATTTAATTATATGTCTGTCTAAAAATTTTTACTGTGGGATCTACACACATTATTTAGTTCCAATTCATGTGATACCTAATAATTAATCAAGGGCGAGATATTATCATAGAATTTATTTTTTCAGAATTTATTCATGTGTGTAAGAGAACCATAAGTCACACACAAGAAAATTCAAAATAAATAAATATATTAATTGAAATATTATTATTTTAAGTGTTTTCTATTCAAAATTGCATGATTGATACCTAAAATTTAATCTCATGTGAGAGAACCTAGCACAAGAAGATACCTTGAGTTTTTTAGAAATGTGTTATTTTATTTCAATAAGTGATTCAATGCTAAAATGTCACATAAATTATTAATCAAATCATAGAATGAAATGTGGGATAATTAATGATAAATATTAGGGTGATGTCTAATATTAGGGAATGAGACCAGATGATATTTTTATCAAATTTCTAATCATTGGTAATTATATAAGTAAATATTCTAATATAGTAATATAATAATTGGCATTACATACACCTGAATGAGAATCCCAACTCTGATACTTATATCTCCTCATTCTCCATTATATTAGTTTAGTATTAGTTTATTTAGATAGTTTTTTAAATTGTATAAATTTTTTATAATATCAATAAGATTATTCTTCTTAAATATTCATTGAATATTTTAATATGATTTCTTATACGTATTCTCAATGTGGTTAAACCATGCTCTATACCCTTAGAGTAGTTAATATGTTTTATAAATTTATAAATTTTGGGTGTCAAACTAGTGCATAAAAAATATCTATGTGAGGCCTATTATTTCTATAATGTTGTTATTTTGTTGGGATATCACAAATTTAAGGTGGAGAACGAGGTTATTTCCATGTATTCCTTTCATACAAGGTATAAAAACTATGAGTTTTTTTAGTAATTCCATTTGATTTTACTAATGATCTAACAATTTTGATGGAATTTATGAATAGATTATTTAGATATTACCTTAACAAATTTTTAGTATCCTTTATAAATTATATTCTCATATACTCTGAAAGAAATGAGGAACATGAAAACAATTTGGGCATTGTGCTAAAGACATTGAGAAAGGATAATTTATATGAAAAATATAGAAAAAGTTAGTTTTGGATAGATAAGGTAACGATCTTTGGGAATTTTATCACCAACATGGGGATATCAGTGGATCCCTTAAATAAGAAAAAGAGATTAAGGAATAGATAATAAAAATATATGTAATATAGATTCATCATTTACTTAAATTATTTTGGTACTATCGATGACTTGTGAGGAAAATTTCAACCCTACTAGCTAAGATAACTCAGAAGGGAGTAAAGTTTATCTAGACTGATGAATGTGAATAGATCTCCATGGAGTTTAATAAGAGAATTATCATTGATAATGTAATAACACTTCCCTAAATTGGGGAAGTATTTTTTACCTATATTGATTCTAAAAAAATGTATCGGGTTATTTGATCATTAAAAATGATAAACTGATAGCCTAGCCCTATTAAAAACTAAAGATATAGGAGTAAAACTATTTGATAAATGATTTTTAATTGGTTATAGTAATATTTTCATTCAATATTTGGAGGCATTTTTTTGGAAATGTTATCACATTTACTTCTAAAAAACACAAGAAGTATTTTCCATGATCCATTATAAGTTTTCATGAAAACCAATATAGTAGAAAAAATGAATATACCAAACTTCACTTTCCTCCAATGAGTATACCATAAATTGGTATACTTCACTGCCTTCCCACCAAATTTTTTTTCCTTTGATCACAAAAAACCCATATAAATTTTAGGTAATGAAAATATATTCAGCATAAATATTGAAATAAAGAAATAAAAATAACAGATTAACCTGCTTCAAACAATGATCCATGTGTTCATGGGGGAAACACTGCTACTTGCATATATTATAATATGAAGATGCAAGAGATGAAAAATAGGATTACTAAGAACAAGTAATATATAAAATCCACCATTAATGTCACATAAACATACTTTTCCATAAAGGTCTCCCACACTTATATAATAAGTTTCATCCATTCAAACAGTAATACCAGCTCCCCTAAAATCATATATCACTTAACATAAGCTTATCATCTTGACTAATAATATAGTAACCCTTTAGTTTATCTAAAAATTAGGAAATCTAGTGGTTCACCACAACATAATCATAATATAATAAATTTGAATGGGTTCACTACCCATAGAGAAGTTTCATTACCACTTTTTTCACAAAATTCGAACACGATTTTATAACCAATTTTCATTAAAAGAAATTCTGGTGACTTGAACATCTAGTAAAATGAAAAAAAATCAACATAATAATATATCACTTGAAGACTTATTTTATGAAACCTTAGTAACTCCCCAAGATAAAAAAACTCATCTTCCATGGAAATAAGTGTTATTATATTTTATCATTATATTTACCCAAACTCCAATAATGCATGATGATGCCTTAGAATTTCTTGAGTTATTACCTTGGTAAAAATTCATTCCAAATTTTTTATTTTCATGATCTTATATAGCTCCATATCCTAATCCCCAAATAAATTTTGGTGAATGGTGCTTCAGGTTGATGTGTTTTGTTCTTTTATGAAATTATAGATTTTTATCTAAGTGGATTTCACTTTTCCTATCATATAAAAGAACCAATACATCATAAATTATTCCATGTTCCTTCAAAAACATCATCAAACAAATAATTTCGTCCCTATATTCTATGGTATCTATATATTTTTCTTTCATTGTTCTCAGATTGATAATCCATGGTGTACTTGACATCCAACATACAGTTGTGACTCTGTAAGTAAATACAAGTCTTATTATACTGTTTTGGGTATCTGATTCTCCCATGAAGTTAACATCTATATATTTGTTTAAGGGATCATATGTTCTATAGAAAAAATTCCTATAATTTAGTCCTTTCAAATACCAAAGGATATATTTAATATCCTCCAAATGTGCCTTTACCTTATTTAACATGCATAAACTTATAACTCCCACTATAAAATATATCTTTGGTTGTTTAATAATCATTGAATACATTAATATTTCATCTATATATGTATAAGGAACTTTATCCATGTATACCACTTATCCTTCAATTTTGGGTGATTTATCCTTAGTTAATTTGAAGTTTCCAGGTAGAGTAGTTGAAACTGACTTGAATATAAACATTCCAAATATCATAATGATCTTTAATAGATAATTCGTATGAGATATTAACAATTTCCCAATTATTCGATCTCTCTAAATTTTAATCCCAAAAATATTCTTGGCCTGCACTAGATCATTTATTTCAAATCTTCCAGTTATGTCACATTTTAGCTTCATGAGTCTTCCTCCATATAGTCTATATAACTATATTAAATCCATATATAAAAGAAATGTGATGAATATTTCATCATCCCAATGATTTTGGTAACAAAAATTACCTATGTTTCACCATATGAACCCTTATTCTAAAATAAGTGAATCAAAATTATGATTCCATTATAGTGTCTCTTACATCAACTCATAAAGTATTTTCTTCAATATGAAAATAAAATTAATTTTTTTCATATTTCATGAAACCCAATGGATGATTCATTAATATTAATTCTTATAAATCTCCATGAAATAACTCTATATTTATATCTATATTTTTTAGGTACATATCTTCTGATGCTACCATGCTCAGCACTATCTAGATAATTGTGTGTTTATCAACCAATTGGAATATTTATTATTGGTCAACACCTAATTATGTTGAAATCCATTTACAACCATTCATGAATTATATATTTTTTACCATCATCTTATTATTTCATCCAAAATAAACACTTATTCAAATTGAATTTTTTTTCTAGTATAAATTCAGTTAATTCTCAAGTTCTATTGAACTTTAATTAATCATTTTTTCATTCATCACTGAATTACACTACTTAAAAACCCTAAGTGTGGTATCTCTTCTTATCTCTTTAGACATATTGTATCCATTATATTAACAAATTGTATATTAACCACAAATATTTTATAAAGTGTTTCAAATTTGTGTTGATCTCCTCAACTGATTTGGTTGTACTGTAATTATCAAATATTTTCTAACTTTAAGTACCTTGAATTCCAATACACTGACTCAAACTTCATCATACCTTGAAATTTCAATCACATATTATTCTAGACTCACCTTTAAACTTATGGTGAAATAATCATAGTTTTCAAAAACATGTGATCTTTCAGTTCTTCCAGTCATATAATCATGGGCTTTCATAGTTTATTTATCTAAATTAAATTCTTTCACCTATAAGTTTTGGTACATACACATAACACCATATTTTAAGTGAACATCTTATCACCTAATGACTTGTATCTTGTCTTCATCCCATATCTAGTAACTGAAGTTATTATCACAATACCCATTGAAAAAAAAACTTTGAACTTAGCCTCAAGTTTTTCCCTATCCTTAGAATCAATATGTTTACATGATAAGCCTATAAAGACTTTAAGTTAGTGAAATTAAAATATATTGTTGGAATATAGAACCTTCTAAATTTAATAATAAACTATTGATGATGGAGTTATATTTACTAGATACTTTTTGTGTTGAAAGATTCCCCCAAACTCCCCAAGGCATTACGTAGTGAAATATTATACTCTAACACTGTTGAGTAAATATAATTCATCCATTCACCCATACTGTTTTTCTATATAGTTCTTGGAATTGTATTATCATGAATTATCCTCTTCTTTATAGTTATATTTTATAAATTATCTCTAGTGTACTCACCTCCATTTTCAAAACGTATCCATTTCAGCTTCTAACCACTTTCCCTTTCCACCATTGATTTTCATTGAAAGATATTCTAAAATAAATCAGACATGTGATTTAGAAATTAAATCCAAAAAATCCTCATATATTCATCCATAAAAATTCATAGCCTAAGTGATCTTATAAGGTAATAAATAAGGGAAGGTCCCCAACCATCAGTATGAACTAGTTTTAACTTCCAAGCAATGAGAATCTATTCACATGAATTGAATGACACTATTCTTTGTTTACCAAACATGCTACTCTCAAGACTTATGATGTCCATGTGATTAATCTTCAGTATTCTTTTTCTATTTAGAAATTTTTGTTTATTCTCATTGAGGTGACCATAAATACAATACTAAACATCAGATCACTAGGATTTGAAGTTTCATCCACTAAAATATTATCTAAACTCCTAATCAAATATAATGTCTTTTATGTTAATTATTATGAAACCACCATGGATCCCTAAGTAAATTTTCATACTCTATTGGAAATGGTTGTTCCATGCCATACCTAATCAAGTTATCAAATTCAAATTAGGTTCCTTCGTAACCCTGGGATATGTATAACATTATTCATCATCAAGAATCCCCCATTATTTATCCATATATTCGCATATATTTTATCAAACACCAAATGTTATTTAGTAAAAGTTATAGCTACATAATTTTCAATAAATCCCAACTATTTAGTTGAATGGAATGATGAACCCAAGTAAACTACCCACGAACCCACTATAATAGTGAAACATTGAAAAAAATCCCCCCTCAATTTAATTATACTGATGGAATTTTTTCTTAAGGAAGTTTGTGGTATTACAATGATTTTTTATTACTCTTTTAGTCCTTCTTGAAGTGTCTTTTTTCACACTTCTAAAATAAAAGGCATGGGAAAACTAAATTTCTACATATCTTCTCCCATGGAATATCTTTAGATGTTTTCTTCTAGTATATTTATTTCTATTTTGGAAACCATCCTTGTACATTAGCATAAATACCATCATTGGGTGATTGATGGACTTCCCATTAATGAAATTCTTTAATGAGAATAAAATTCCCGATATCATCAAAAACCAAATATATCTTTTTTCTAGATTTACTAATGGTGGTAACCATTTCATCACAACCCTCTGGAAGCGATAGAAGAATAATGAGGTATCAAACATCATTTGTGAACCTTTCCTCCATCGTTTTAAGCTACACTCAGATCAAATTGAAATATTTCATGTGATATACCGACAGTCTTCCATATAATAAACTTAGGAAAAACAATCTATGCATCATGAACATGTTTTTCAACATGGTAGGGTTCTTACACATATCCACCATCTCTTTAATTAATTTTATCATTTTATTTATTTCATTAATCTTAAAATAAATATTCCTATCCAAATACATCCTCACCAGAGATAAATATTTCCTGCCCATATATTCCCAATCTGCCTTTTCATTATTCTCTAGACAAACACCAGTAGGTGGATCATGAAGTCCCTTATGAATTATATAATATTATATCTGCATTTTCCAGATACTAAAATAAATTACATAAAATATATCTCCCTGTAACTTTCCATCATCCAATAATATATGATTCGATGATAATATATCCCACTAAAATATATATATCATCATGGAAAGAAAGAACATGAGATGTTTGAAACCATGGGATCTGATACCAATTTCCCAGAAATGTGATCACCTTCACTTCTGATAAAATCACCAGAATTATAGTTCATGCTCCACCAATTTTTTTTATAAAGATAAACATGATAGAAAAACTTAACCTCCAAAACTTTTCTTCCCTTGACGGGTCATACCAAAGGTAGGTAAACTTCACACCCAACTCACCAAACAAATTCATCATTTAACCACACAAAAAACTCACAAGAATTAATGGAAATATTAATACATCCAACATGAATATATAAATCCACAAATGAACACAAGATATTAACATGATTTGGAAAATGATTCCGATGTTCATGAAAGAAATATTGTTGTTCACTTTTATTATTATCAAAAATATAAGAGATTAATAATAGGATTACTAAGTCAATGTAATACATAAAATCCATTATTAATTTCACAATGTCATAAATTTCTCTAATGGTATCACGAACTTATATAAAAAGTGGAATCTGGTCAACCAATAACAACCGCTCTCCTGAAATCATAGATAACTTGAAATGACAACCTCAACTTGATTATTATACTAGTGACCATTTAGTTTTTTTAAATATCCAGAACTCAAATTCTTCACCATAACATCATATGAAAATGATGACATCTGATGATTATGTTTCCTATATAGATAAGTTCAACTTCCACAATCTACACCGCAAGTCCAACACCTGATTCTGCCAATTGTTTGAAATTTTTTTTTTGGTGAACTAAAGTTCTGGTGAACATAAATAGAATTCACCTCTCAACTAATTTATCTCTACGGATTGATGTGTGATATGTATATATATAATAATATCCTCAAGTAAATAATCCCATAGAATGAGATCAATATGTGTTAATGGATATGGTTAGAGCTGATCAAATACTATGGCTGCTTAATCCACTACAATCATGGGATGTTGAATAAATTAGTAGATTCTCTTTGTCAAAAGGATACCACAACCTTGTATATGATGGGGATTGGGAAGGATTCAATTATCTTAGATACAAAAAGGGTATACATGGGAATCATAAAGGAAGAAACCCCATCTTTCCTTTCTCAAAAGATTTCTCAACCATCCATTTTGAAAAAGACTAAGGATTATCAAAGGAATGATGTAGAGATACAAAACAAAGATGATGATATAATAAAGGTTAAATCGTCATATTTAAACATAGATAAAGATAGGGTTATTATATTTGATACATGACTATATGCAATGAGCCAGCACGGGCTTCCATCCTACCCAGCACCTGACCTGATTAACCACAAGTCCCAAAGGGTGTTCTCAATCCCCACGAGTTATAAACTAGTGAATGTAAATCATAGAAATACCTTTGGGAATTATTTCACCCAAATTATATATAAATAAAATAGAATAAATAAATTAATTATCAATAAATAAATAAATATTCCAAATAGGTCACAACCAAGTAGAATGATCTAAAAAATTTTCACATACACAACAACATCTGTAAACAGGAGAAAAAAATCAATATATAGATATACACTAAATAAAAAATAAACAACTACCAACCAACTCATCCTTAGCCCAAATCATCTCCAAAAAATCATTTTTTTCTCACCACCAGACAATGCACCCCACTCTGTCCACGACAATAAAAAAATAAGGTGGGTCCCACTAAAAACGTGGACCCAAAAATGTATAAGCATGAGTTAAAATCCCAGTAGGTTAATAAATCCCACCAAATCTATAAGATATGTTTCATAAGTAAAGTCATCCGTTCTAGTTTGAAAATAGAACTGGAAAGTAATATTTACACATATATCCTTATGCAATCTAATAGAATTTTCATAAACACCTTTCAAAACATTTATATTTGTTTTAAAATACGAAATCAAAAATTATGAAATCAAATCCACTAGAATAATACATTTCCACTATCAAACACCATTAACATTTGTAAAAAATATCACTTTTGTTTTATCTAAATGAAAATAGTTACTTTAAAAAAATTCACCGGCCAAATCCATCTCAAATCAATACAGCCATTTTTGAAATCCACTTTAAATCACCCATACAAGAGATTTAAAATTTATAATGGGTTCTCACAACATATTTGAAAAAATCATTTTACAAATAAATGACCCAACATAGAAACGGTTCAAGAATAACAAAGAGGCACTATATATTATAAATAATATAACTAATATAAATAAGCGGAGGTTCCATAATAATGAAATAATGGGAAAGGATACAACCAATCACTAGATCAAACTCCCATAAATCACTAACTAATCATTATGAAATTGAATGTGTCATGAGATCTACCCTGGTATTCCTAACTTTCCATGAACCTAACTGTATATTATTATACCATTGACGAACCAATTACTGGAATGCAATACCCATTTATCCAATTATCCTACATAAGATTCATTATGATGACTAACCCTCATCTATCCCTCACACATAACATGACTAATGGGTTACCTGTTGCATGTGAACCAACTGGAGGAACAAGCTAGGTATTCCACTTAGAATCTGGTTTCCAACGACCAATGAAGCAAGTGAGGCATAGGAATAAATAAGCGAAGTCTATCATAAACATATCTGAACTCACTCCTAACAACAAATGATGAATAACCACATATTTATAATAAACTCATGGCATAACAATCACATTCTCACATAATAGTAGAAAACAATCAAAACATAGTGATCAAGAATCCACACAAGGGGTAAATAAGAAAGGGGGAATCAAGGGCTGTCTCTCACCATTTAAAAACCAAAGTTCCAACCAGGACTCTAACATAAAAACATGGATCGAAATTCCAAGCCCTATCTCATTACATAAAACAAAATTTAATAAATTTCTCCAAAATGATGAAAACAACTCACAATCTTTAAAACATTTCAAAGCTACCATTCAATAAGGGTATTCCTCTTCGAAAACTAAAACAAGGAAAAATGCCACCCATTTCCATGAAACAAGTTAAAGAAGTAATCAATACCATTCTGAAATAGGTAAATCACATAGAAATTTTAAATCTCTATTTGAAATCCACTAAATAACCCCTTTCATAAATCATTTCAAGGTCACAACTCTCTTCAAAACCATACTACCTTTTTAAATATAACTTTCACCCTTTGAAAAAAAATGTAGGTAAAAACACAATGCATGACATGGAAACCATTTCAGAAGTTGATACAATAATTTCACATAATTTTATAATCTGTAAAAATTCCATTTCAAACATGGAAACAAGGAATTTACATGAAAAGAAATTATGACAAGATCAAAATTATATGAAATCACTCCAAATCATCCAAAAAATATCCCATATAATCATATTTTCATTAAAATAGAATTTATAAATCTCAATCCCACCTTGAAATCTAAAACCAAACATTTTTATATAAACACCTAACTCAAAGCGATGAAAATAAAGTTTAAACGCTACAGAACATGTTGCCTTTAATAGAGACCACACACACTAGAATAGAAACAGTGTCTATATACCCTGGACATAAAAACCCCATCAATAGACCCACTTGAAACCCTAAAACCATCCAAAAGAGATCTAGGTATCATGAGGAAAACCAAAAACAAGATATAATAGAGGGAGAAGGTAATAAGAGAGAAGGAGAGGACAACTCACCTCAAAACATTTGGAGATCATCAAAGGGAAATAATCCAATGTAAAAGAGGTTGGAGATCCTCTATGACCTCCCAATGGTAAAAAAACATATTAGGGGATAAATTAGGGAGAAAATCCATTAAAACTAAAGAGGGTTAAAATAAAAAAATAAAAAAATTAAACACCTAGATAGGTCACATGGTTTGGCCGCACGATTTTCCAAACTGTGTGATAACAATTTGATGGTTACTACCTAGGATAGGAACACCCTTGAAATGTTACTCGTTGGGTGTCACATGGTCTGGAATAACCAAATTCCTCTCCTATGACACTCCCAAATACACACAAAATTTTGCGGAGATCTTCACGATTTGAAAAACTACGAAAAAATTGTTCAAAACAGCTCTGTCAAAATTATAGAACCACCCGCATGGGAACTTCAATGTTACTTCTAACCATGCAGACTAACCATGATCCTCCAAAAATCTTTGAAAAACTTGAATTTTCATCCCACAACCAACCAAAAATAAAAACCAATAAACCCAATATAAATAATACAAAAACATCAACACTATGAAATGTGGGGTTTCATAAACTCCCAACCACACCACTTTATACCCCTAGAAAGTATATGGTCAAAATGAAAGGAAAGAAGGAATGGAGGATCCAAGGAGGACCTAACCCAAGAGACCTTCTCATTAAAATAAAACCACGATCCAACAACCAAAATAAAATAAAGGATAAGAGTAAACCTACCAAAAGTATTCTAAATGTCTCCAAGCACAAACCAAACGGAACCTCATGCCAAAATTTCTAAGAAGCACTGATGGACTAACATGGTCTCCCTAAAATTTAAAATTCCTATAGCATAGTATCATCACCATTTAGAGTTCGTATAACATGGTGTATCTAAATAAAAAATACCGATAAAATCATCCTTCAACAATGAAAAACCACACAAGAAACACACTGTCAAACCAAGGCACTTCCAAACCAATAGGAAAAAACCCACAAGAAACAGAAAGGGAATGACATGAGCTCTCACCTCAAATCACAACACATGAGGATAAAATAGGGTTAAAAACAATATCACCCTCATGTGGTTCATCATTAATGGACACATCCAAACACCAATTAGTATACCCAACTTAACTAGTAAAATGAACACCCTAAATTCCCAATCATGCACCCAAGGGCTCTCTCATGACCCAACAATGAGAAATTCTAAATCTTGGAAAAAGAATTAGTGAAACCATAACACTAAGAATAGGGTCTTCTAAACAATTAGTATTGAAAAATGGTACAAACGGAAAACAAAAAATGAATTAGTAAAAGAAAAACAATCATAAAATCCACACACAAAGGGGAAACAACATTCCACATAAAAATAAGGCATTACAAAAAAAATTCAAACTATCCATCAAAGAATTCCATAAAATAAACCCTCCATAAAACTCTAACAAATAAACTAAATCTCATAAAAACCCATATTAAAACCCTAAAAGGATAGGTGCCACAATAAAAACCTACTAAAAATCATGATCAATTCTGAAAATAGGGCTTAAAAAATTTATAAATATGACCCAAATAGCCACATTAGAGAAAACATATAGAAGACTTCAAGTAGTGGTCCTTATAATGACCTGAGGTTCCTCACTATAATCACATATAATATCTCATCTTCCCATGATAGAGACCATTTTCCCCATTCCCAAGCTCATCCTGCTCTTAGTCATTACTCATCATGTTATCCTTTTGTCCAGCGCACTTTTACTGCATGTCATATTGAACCAAGGAATCATCCACCATAGGCTACCAAGATTAGAAAGCTTTTACTCAAATGGAATCATTTAAAATATCTTAAGAATATTTCAAACCAGATGCAAGAATAGTTGATCCAAACTATAGGTGAATGACACATTTGAAGAAACAAGCTTTATTAGGATAATTGACAAATAGTTTTGGGGAATAGATGACCATATTTGAAAAGTTATAAATATAATCCCTCACTAATTAGTCGCCCTGAAAAGGAATACATGCTCATGTTCATTCTCCCATTTCATGAACTCTATAAAAAACCATTGGATAAATTCCATATTGAAAATATCCAAAGATATACCTTCTCATAGTGAGGTAGGTACCAATGAATCCCTTCAAACTCGACTAAAACACATGAAAAATCTTTCATCCACTCTCACCCATGAAGATTTAACTATATAAACTGAATTGAGAAGCACCACAATATGTGTGAACAAACAAACTACTTACAATATCCCTTGATCACCACCAAATGAAGGTGGATACTGATTCAAGATGTCTAATATGGGGTCTAAACACACATAAGGTTCCACATACAACACTTCACTCGAAGTATGGGTAAGCACTAGGACTGGAGATACCTTTTTGACCATTCTGGGGGAAACCATCAAAATACATTAACCTTATAAATTCATGTATAAAAACATAAAATAAATGATTCCATCACAATATAGGAATAAAAAAAACAAGAAATCATATGAAGCACAAAATAAACAAAAAGATCTTTTATTTCGTAACCACCATTTTCTCCACGGAATTTTGAAATCACCTTTGACCATGGTGTATTCTTGAAAACCAAGACAAATAAATATTTAAAATAAAAAAACATGATGGATCACTGACTATATAAACAAGGAACATATAAAAAACCATTTTAATGTTCTATTTCCCTATGAAACTCAAGTTCCAGAAGAATCACATAAAAATTCATTTCCATTTTTCAAATAACATTTCAATATTTTCTCATAGTGTTTTTTTATTTTCTAGCCCAAAATGATTTTAAACTCAATTTTGAAACCAATTTCTTTTAATTAAATAAAATTAATCAAGTTATAAAGAAAAAACTTTTGAAACCATTTATTAAAACCATGTTGGAGATCAACAATTTCTCAAACACCACTTTATTTTCTAAAATAAGGTTTTTTAAAATCCATGCGCACATAAGGATCCAAAAAATCATTAAAACAAGGTTAACATGTAACAAATCCAAAAAAGACATCAAGAAACTATTTATTCCACCTCCAATAAGTGATAATTACTTTTAGTGAAATCATGAATCAAGATGAGTCCCAAAGATCTCATAGGGGAGTAAATAATGTGGTGCACATTTTGGACACATGGTTAGGAATCGAGGTTCTAATCATGTCACACACCCTTCTAAAGTGGAATACTTGATTATATAGGAAATTCCTGGTTTCCTAATCCCTATGTTCAAACCATGTATCTCATGTTCTCCACCCTTTCCACCCCAAAATAAATAAACTCCCAATACAACAAACAAGATCAAGGGGGTTCAAAAAATCTCATAAAAATCAATCAACGAAACTGAAAAAAACTTGAATCCATGATTAAAAAACCAACTGCCCCTACTATATTGAGCCTCGTAATGAAAAAGAGAAAGCTAAACACTCCCCACCATTAAATTCTAAATTTATTACAACCATAATATTTTCTCTAATAATATATATCCAACTAAAAATGGATACAGAAAAGATCGCATGCTTCCTACCAACAAAATCCCAAGATCTGATACAATTTTGTAATGAACTGGCCCAGGAGGCCATCCTACATGGCCCCCAAATAGATTTTCCACCAGTACCAAATGGAATTACCGATCCCCACATACTGAAAACTAGCTCCTAGGAATAATAAGAAATAATTTGGGAATTATTTCTCCCCAATATGGAATAAATTCAATAGAAAAAATAAATAAAAGTGATAAAAATAAATAGACATGCCAAATAGTTCCCAACTAAGAAGAATTATCCAACCCATTTTTAACATACGTATGACATCCTTAAATAAGATAAAATAGAAAAAACAAAAATATACAACACTAACTAAAAAGTAAAAACTACCAAATTTTTTTTTCTAATCTTGAACCATCTCTATGAATCCTTAGGTCGCTCACCACCACCCAACTCACCCAGTATTGGCCATGATGATCAAAACAGAAGGTGGGTTCCACTAAAAACATGAAACTTAAAATAAATAGGCATGAGACAAAAAATCCTAGTAGGTCATCAAATCCCACAGAATCTATGCGATGTGTTTTATAATGAAATTCATCAATGCTAGTTTTATAATAAAAATAAAAAGAAAAATTTAGACATATATCCTTATGGAAATACAATAAAATTCTAAATACATCCTTCAAAAAATTTCTATTTATTTACCTAATCTAACTCACATGTTTTAAAAAACAAAGACTCTATCCTAAGATATTTTCATAACAAAAAACACCATTAACATTTCAAAAAACACATTTGCTTTATCTTAATGAAAACTTTTACTTTAAAACATTTCACAGACTAAATACATCTCCAATTAAAATGCCCATTTTTGAAATCCTCTTCAAAGAACCCAAAAAATAATCAATAAATTAAAAATGGGTTTTCATAAAATATTTAACGAATCATTTTCCAAATGAATAACCCAACACACACATGGTTAAAGAAAAAAATTTGGAATTCTAAATCACAAATCATATGGCCAATATAAATAAGAGGAGGTGAAATAAAAATGAAAGCAGGGGAAATGACACAACCAAGAACTAGATCAAATTCCCCTCAATCACTAACCAAAAATCATAAAAATTAATGTTTCATGGGATATACATTGGGATTCCTAACGTGCTATGATACTAACTATATATGAGTATACCACTTATGAACTAGCTAATGTCATGCAATAAAGTTCAAATACCCAATTCCCTAATTATCCAATAGACGAATATTTGAGATGAACTACCCTCACCTAGACCTTGTTCCTAGAATGACTAGTGGAAAACTATTGGCATGTGTACCAACTAACGAAATAATCTAGGTCTTACACTTAGTACCCAGTTTACCATGATCAATGAAGGATGTGAGGTATATAAACAAACAATCCAATTCTATCATAGCTATAACTACCCTATCCCATAACACCCAATGATGTATATACCCATTAATAAAATTCACCCTAAACATAACAATAACATTCCAACAAAATGTATGCAAATAAGAATCACATAGTGATCAATAATCCCCAAAATTTTTAAAGTTGAAATGGGAAATCAAGTGGTGTCTCTCACCATTTAAAAACTGAAGTGTCAACTAGGCCTTTAACACTAAATCACAATATAGAATTATAATAGATCTCTCATTTCATAAAGCACCACTTAAAACATTTCTTTAAAATGATGAAAATCACTCACATCATTTAAAACATTTCAATGATACCCTTCAACAGGGTTCTTACTCTCCAAAAACAAAAACATGGCCAAATTTCATCCATTTCTATAAAAAATTTCAAATAATCCATCGAGTACTTTCCAAAAGAGGTAAATCACACAAACATTTCAAATCACCATTTTGAATCCACTAAATAACACCTTTATTAAATAATTTTGAGGTTACATATCTCTTCAAAACCATACTCCCTTTTAAAACATATAATTTACTCTTTGAAAACTAAATCTAGGCCAGAACCTAATTCACGACATGCAAACAATATAAAAAGGAAATAAAAGTATTCTAGAAGATCTTATCATATTTAAACATTCCATTTCATACATGGAAACATGTAATTCACATGAAAAAAATTTATCCTAAGATCAAAATTCTATGAAATAGATCTAACTAAGCATAGAATTATCAAATATAATCATATTTTAATTTAAATGGAATTTAAATAACTCATGAAAACTTTAAATCTCAAAAAGAATCAATATAATAGAAAACCCTTACTTAAAGAGATGAGAAACAATATCAAATTCTTTAGAACATGTCACCTTCAATGGTGACTACACCCATTGGAATAGAAGAAGAGTCTCCAAACCTGAAACACCAAAAACCCATCATTAGACCCAAAAGGAGTCCTAAAATCATAAAAGATAGATTTGGGTTCATTGGGAAAGGAAAAAAACAAGATAAAAGATAGGGAGTAGGGAAAAAGAGACAATGAGAGCCAGAACTCACCTTAAACCTCTTGGAAATCATCAATGGAAGAGAAATAATCCAAGATAGATGAGGTTGGAACTCATCCTTGATCTCATAAGGGTTGGATAATGTAGGATAGGAGAAATTGGGCTAAAAACCTATAAAGTAGAATTGGGGTAAAATGGAAAACCTAAAAATTAATCACCTAGGTAGGTTTCATGATTGGGCCACCCAGTTTTCCCAACTGAGTGCTAACTATATGCTGGCCACTACCTAGGATGGGAACCCTCTCACACTGTAACTCCTTGGGTGTCGTATGGATTGGAAAAACAGTGCACCCCACCCTTGACACTCCTAAAGTCCCGCATAGCCTTTGGGGATATTTTATTGGTTTTTAAAACTATGTGGAAACCATTCAAAACGGCTCTATCAAAATGATAGAGTCATCTGCATGGGAACCATACAGTTACTCTTAAACATGTTTGATAACTGATCTCCTCCAAAAGGCCTCAAAAAACATGAAATTTCATCCCACTACCAACCAAATCTCTAAACCACTCAATCCAAGATAAAATCATACCAAAAACAAAATCGTGACACATGGGGTGTCCCACTATGCATACCAGCAACACTTGAGATAAAGAAGGATATTTTGAAATATTTTCATAGAAAAACATTATCTATCCACCCTAGTATTATATGGATGTATAAATATATTTTATAGAACATTTAGTGGGATAATATTAAGGAGTATATTTTTGAATACACATTAAAGTGTGTTGTATTTCATAATGTGAAGGAAGAAAAGGGAAAATGTCCAAGGGGATGATGAATCCATTACCATACCTTCATGGATATTATATAACACCACCATGGATTTTTTTCGCAAGTCTTATAAATACATATGAAGAACATAATGACATATGGGTTGATTGGACCAACTTATAAATTCTTCTCACTTAATCCCCATTTTATAGGGATTCTCACCTGACCATATTACAAATATATACATGAAATAAGTGTTAAGGATGCATTGAACACCATAATAAATTGTATCAAATTGATATCTAAGGTTCACTTCCTAGTTCTATAATAATCTTAATCATTCCACGAACATAGATTTGAACATCCATAATGACTTTGACCCCTAGACTGATGGATAATATAAATGGATTATCCATACACTTGAGGATATGTTGGGATCTTATTGTATGAACTTCATAGTAGGATGTGATCTGTATCCCCCTCTAGTAAAATTATTATATAAAAATAGCTTACACATGAGCATTTAGATGGATTCATATGAATCCATTTATTGGACAAGACATATAAAACCAATATGTTGGGATGAAGTTGGTGAATAAAAGTTATTGGGGCGAAAACTAGGCAACACATCAGAGTATAACATAGTATATGAAAGTGATATTCCAACAATCATCTATGAGATCTAGAGTTTTAGATATGAGATAAAGTGTTCGTTTGAATATCTCCATGGAATTGAGTCATGAGGTTTGGGAATAATGGAAATCTGTTCCCCCGATAT
Organism: Viscum album; assembly: GCA_963277665.1. Taxonomy (NCBI): domain Eukaryota; kingdom Viridiplantae; phylum Streptophyta; class Magnoliopsida; order Santalales; family Viscaceae; genus Viscum; species Viscum album. Next base: position 1,752,691,663 of record OY728141.1, read on the forward strand.
ATTAGCCCATTTAAGACTATTGATTGCATCAGAGAAATGAATTATCAACTATCACTCCCACCAAAACTATCCCAAGTGTATGAAATGTTCCACATACACGTCTTGAGGTAGTATATACCATATTTATCACATCTATTGAATCCATGGGTAGTAATTTTGGATCGTAAAATCTCTTATGATGACCAAAAAGTGAAGTTATTAGACCGTAGAGACAAAAATCTATGAAATAAGGAAACTCACTAGGTTAAATCACTTTGAAAAAACCATAAGTATAAAGAATAAACTTGGGAACTTAAGGAATAAATGAAAAAAAGTACCCTCGTCTGTTTTCACTTTAGTATGTATAATAAAATATCAAGGGAAAAATATCTAAATATGTAAATAATATAACATGCCAAAATTTTATGGATGAAATTTACCTTATGAATATATATATGTGTGTGAAATTTTTTAATTTAGAAAAATATAAAACACATGAACCACCTAATAAAAATAGACAGAAAATTATTATATTAATTTTAACATTACATATAGAAAATAAATATGTCCATAAAAATTGAACATGTTACAATAGGACAGTAAACACAAAAAAATAAGTAGAATAAGGAAATTTAGATCATCTCGCTCTCCAAGAATAATCACACTCATAAAAAATACTCTAAAAAATATACAAAACATTTGTAATCGAGTGATTTTTTTAAAATATATAATATAAAACCTTGGGTGGTAATGGATTTAATGAATAAGGATCTAAATTGAAGGAATATATATGAATTAGAAAACTAATATTACTAATGAATTAGTTATTTGACCATTAATAAATATAATATGACTATTAGGAATATTAACATAATCATTAGAATATTAACCTAGCTAGTGGAATAGTAAAATGTTATTTTTAGTTTCTTATAAAATAAAAAATATAATAAAATTATATCATGTGGAAATTAAATCAAAGACCTAAATATGTCAACATATATTTTTGATGCAAATAATGCATAATTAAAATTTTGGTAAAACATATTTTCTTTAAAAACATATTTTCAGGAAAAAATTGAAATTTTGAAAGAATTTTTTTTTCATATAAATAACTAATAAAACGATATTATTTGAATATAAATTATAATATAATTTTATAAAAATATGAGTAATTTTTTAATGGGTCAAAAATTTGGTTATGTCATAGAAAATAACATTTTCTAATGAATATGGATTTTAATTTTAAAATCTATTTCATACATTTTAAAAATTTATTTTGGTAAAATGGATTTATTTTTTTTAATCATCATGTATAAATTATCCTAGGGTGATTTTGTATTTTTATGAAAAATTTATTTTTTTGAGAATAGTAAAGTTTGATAAAATACAGTATTTTAAATTATAAGTTAAATACATGATTAATTACATATGAGATGATGTAAAAAACAATTATATTGATCTAACATGAAACAATTACTATATATAGTCACAATAATCATTATTATTGGTAGTTTTGAGCTAAAATAATAAAGCAATGAATATTTTATTCAAAAACACCCATCTCCTCCCCTTATAAATATCACCCTCCTACACCCATTTCTCTTCACATAAAAAACATTCCCTATCAAAATATCCATAAAAATATATCCCAACCCCAATTTATTATATCCACGGAATTCTAATCTCACTGAAAGAACATTCTAAGGTTCCTCAAGCTGTATTCTATGAGAGGACATCCAAAGTAGGAGGCAATGTTTTTAACCGAGATATTATAATATTTTATTGTTAAAATAAAACCACGATCCAACAACCAAAATAAAATAAAGGATAAGAGTAAACCTACCAAAAGTATTCTAAATGTCTCCAAGCACAAACCAAACGGAACCTCATGCCAAAATTTCTAAGAAGCACTGATGGACTAACATGGTCTCCCTAAAATTTAAAATTCCTATAGCATAGTATCATCACCATTTAGAGTTCGTATAACATGGTGTATCTAAATAAAAAATACCGATAAAATCATCCTTCAACAATGAAAAACCACACAAGAAACACACTGTCAAACCAAGGCACTTCCAAACCAATAGGAAAAAACCCACAAGAAACAGAAAGGGAATGACATGAGCTCTCACCTCAAATCACAACACATGAGGATAAAATAGGGTTAAAAACAATATCACCCTCATGTGGTTCATCATTAATGGACACATCCAAACACCAATTAGTATACCCAACTTAACTAGTAAAATGAACACCCTAAATTCCCAATCATGCACCCAAGGGCTCTCTCATGACCCAACAATGAGAAATTCTAAATCTTGGAAAAAGAATTAGTGAAACCATAACACTGAGAATAGGGTCTTCTAAACAATTAGTATTGAAAAATGGTACAAACGGAAAACAAAAAATGAATTAGTAAAAGAAAAACAATCATAAAATCCACACACAAAGGGGAAACAACATTCCACATAAAAATAAGGCATTACAAAAAAAATTCAAACTATCCATCAAAGCATTCCATAAAATAAACCCTCCATAAAACTCTAACAAATAAACTAAATCTCATAAAAAACCATATTAAAACCCTAAAAGGATAGGTGCCACAATAAAAACCTACTAAAAATCATGATCAATTCTGAAAATAGGGCTTAAAAAATTTATAAATATGACCCAAATAGCCACATTAGAGAAAACATATAGAAGACTTCAAGTAGTGGTCCTTATAATGACCTGAGGTTCCTCACTATAATCACATATAATATCTCATCTTCCCATGATAGAGACCATTTTCCCCATTCCCAAGCTCATCCTGCTCTTAGTCATTACTCATCATGTTATCCTTTTGTCCAGCGCACTTTTACTGCATGTCATATTGAACCAAGGAATCATCCACCATAGGCTACCAAGATTAGAAAGCTTTTACTCAAATGGAATCATTTAAAATATCTTAAGAATATTTCAAACCAGATGCAAGAATAGTTGATCCAAACTATAGGTGAATGACACATTTGAAGAAACAAGCTTTATTAGGATAATTGACAAATAGTTTTGGGGAATAGATGACCATATTTGAAAAGTTATAAATATAATCCCTCACTAATTAGTCGCCCTGAAAAGGAATACATGCTCAAGTTCATTCTCCCATTTCATGAACTCTATAAAAAACCATTGGATAAATTCCATATTGAAAATATCCAAAGATATACCTTCTCATAGTGAGGTAGGTACCAATGAATCCCTTCAAACTCGACTAAAACACATGAAAAATCTTTCATCCACTCTCACCCATGAAGATTTAACTATATAAACTGAATTGAGAAGCACCACAATATGTGTGAACAAACAAACTACTTACAATATCCCTTGATCACCACCAAATGAAGGTGGATACTGATTCAAGATGTCTAATATGGGGTCTAAACACACATAAGGTTCCACATACAACACTTCACTCGAAGTATGGGTAAGCACTAGGACTGGAGATACCTTTTTGACCATTCTGGGGGAAACCATCAAAATACATTAACCTTATAAATTCATGTATAAAAACATAAAATAAATGATTCCATCACAATATAGGAATAAAAAAAAACAAGAAATCATATGAAGCACAAAATAAACAAAAAGATCTTTTATTTCGTAACCACCATTTTCTCCACGGAATTTTGAAATCACCTTTGACCATGGTGTATTCTTGAAAACCAAGACAAATAAATATTTAAAATAAAAAAACATGATGGATCACTGACTATATAAACAAGGAACATATAAAAAACCATTTTAATGTTCTATTTCCCTATGAAACTCAAGTTCCAGAAGAATCACATAAAAATTCATTTCCATTTTTCAAATAACATTTCAATATTTTCTCATAGTGTTTTTTTATTTTCTAGCCCAAAATGATTTTAAACTCAATTTTGAAACCAATTTCTTTTAATTAAATAAAATTAATCAAGTTATAAAGAAAAAACTTTTGAAACCATTTATTAAAACCATGTTGGAGATCAACAATTTCTCAAACACCACTTTATTTTCTAAAATAAGGTTTTTTAAAATCCATGCGCACATAAGGATCCAAAAAATCATTAAAACAAGGTTAACATGTAACAAATCCAAAAAAGACATCAAGAAACTATTTATTCCACCTCCAATAAGTGATAATTACTTTTAGTGAAATCATGAATCAAGATGAGTCCCAAAGATCTCATAGGGGAGTAAATAATGTGGTGCACATTTTGGACACATGGTTAGGAATCGAGGTTCTAATCATGTCACACACCCTTCTAAAGTGGAATACTTGATTATATAGGAAATTCCTGGTTTCCTAATCCCTATGTTCAAACCATGTATCTCATGTTCTCCACCCTTTCCACCCCAAAATAAATAAACTCCCAATACAACAAACAAGATCAAGGGGGTTCAAAAAATCTCATAAAAATCAATCAACGAAACTGAAAAAAACTTGAATCCATGATTAAAAAACCAACTGCCCCTACTATATTGAGCCTCGTAATGAAAAAGAGAAAGCTAAACACTCCCCACCATTAAATTCTAAATTTATTACAACCATAATATTTTCTCTAATAATATATATCCAACTAAAAATGGATACAGAAAAGATCGCATGCTTCCTACCAACAAAATCCCAAGATCTGATACAATTTTGTAATGAACTGGCCCAGGAGGCCATCCTACATGGCCCCCAAATAGATTTTCCACCAGTACCAAATGGAATTACCGATCCCCACATACTGAAAACTAGCTCCTAGGAATAATAAGAAATAATTTGGGAATTATTTCTCCCCAATATGGAATAAATTCAATAGAAAAAATAAATAAAAGTGATAAAAATAAATAGACATGCCAAATAGTTCCCAACTAAGAAGAATTATCCAACCCATTTTTAACATACGTATGACATCCTTAAATAAGATAAAATAGAAAAAACAAAAATATACAACACTAACTAAAAAGTAAAAACTACCAAATTTTTTTTTCTAATCTTGAACCATCTCTATGAATCCTTAGGTCGCTCACCACCACCCAACTCACCCAGTATTGGCCATGATGATCAAAACAGAAGGTGGGTTCCACTAAAAACATGAAACTTAAAATAAATAGGCATGAGACAAAAAATCCTAGTAGGTCATCAAATCCCACAGAATCTATGCGATGTGTTTTATAATGAAATTCATCAATGCTAGTTTTATAATTAAAATAAAAAGAAAAATTTAGACATATATCCTTATGGAAATACAATAAAATTCTAAATACATCCTTCAAAAAATTTCTATTTATTTACCTAATCTAACTCACATGTTTTAAAAAACAAAGACTCTATCCTAAGATATTTTCATAACAAAAAACACCATTAACATTTCAAAAAACACATTTGCTTTATCTTAATGAAAACTTTTACTTTAAAACATTTCACAGACTAAATACATCTCCAATTAAAATGCCCATTTTTGAAATCCTCTTCAAAGAACCCAAAAAATAATCAATAAATTAAAAATGGGTTTTCATAAAATATTTAACGAATCATTTTCCAAATGAATAACCCAACACACACATGGTTAAAGAAAAAAATTTGGAATTCTAAATCACAAATCATATGGCCAATATAAATAAGAGGAGGTGAAATAAAAATGAAAGCAGGGGAAATGACACAACCAAGAACTAGATCAAATTCCCCTCAATCACTAACCAAAAATCATAAAAATTAATGTTTCATGGGATATACATTGGGATTCCTAACGTGCTATGATACTAACTATATATGAGTATACCACTTATAAACTAGCTAATGTCATGCAATAAAGTTCAAATACCCAATTCCCTAATTATCCAATAGACGAATATTTGAGATGAACTACCCTCACCTAGACCTTGTTCCTAGAATGACTAGTGGAAAACTATTGGCATGTGTACCAACTAACGAAATAATCTAGGTCTTACACTTAGTACCCAGTTTACCATGATCAATGAAGGATGTGAGGTATATAAACAAACAATCCAATTCTATCATAGCTATAACTACCCTATCCCATAACACCCAATGATGTATATACCCATTAATAAAATTCACCCTAAACATAACAATAACATTCCAACAAAATGTATGCAAATAAGAATCACATAGTGATCAATAATCCCCAAAATTTTTAAAGTTGAAATGGGAAATCAAGTGGTGTCTCTCACCATTTAAAAACTGAAGTGTCAACTAGGCCTTTAACACTAAATCACAATATAGAATTATAATAGATCTCTCATTTCATAAAGCACCACTTAAAACATTTCTTTAAAATGATGAAAATCACTCACATCATTTAAAACATTTCAATGATACCCTTCAACAGGGTTCTTACTCTCCAAAAACAAAAACATGGCCAAATTTCATCCATTTCTATAAAAAATTTCAAATAATCCATCGAGTACTTTCCAAAAGAGGTAAATCACACAAACATTTCAAATCACCATTTTGAATCCACTAAATAACACCTTTATTAAATAATTTTGAGGTTACATATCTCTTCAAAACCATACTCCCTTTTAAAACATATAATTTACTCTTTGAAAACTAAATCTAGGCCAGAACCTAATTCACGACATGCAAACAATATAAAAAGGAAATAAAAGTATTCTAGAAGATCTTATCATATTTAAACATTCCATTTCATACATGGAAACATGTAATTCACATGAAAAAAATTTATCCTAAGATCAAAATTCTATGAAATAGATCTAACTAAGCATAGAATTATCAAATATAATCATATTTTAATTTAAATGGAATTTAAATAACTCATGAAAACTTTAAATCTCAAAAAGAATCAATATAATAGAAAACCCTTACTTAAAGAGATGAGAAACAATATCAAATTCTTTAGAACATGTCACCTTCAATGGTGACTACACCCATTGGAATAGAAGAAGAGTCTCCAAACCTGAAACACCAAAAACCCATCATTAGACCCAAAAGGAGTCCTAAAATCATAAAAGATAGATTTGGGTTCATTGGGAAAGGAAAAAAACAAGATAAAAGATAGGGAGTAGGGAAAAAGAGACAATGAGAGCCAGAACTCACCTTAAACCTCTTGGAAATCATCAATGGAAGAGAAATAATCCAAGATAGATGAGGTTGGAACTCATCCTTGATCTCATAAGGGTTGGATAATGTAGGATAGGAGAAATTGGGCTAAAAACCTATAAAGTAGAATTGGGGTAAAATGGAAAACCTAAAAATTAATAACCTAGGTAGGTTTCATGATTGGGCCACCCAGTTTTCCCAACTGAGTGCTAACTATATGCTGGCCACTACCTAGGATGGGAACCCTCTCACACTGTAACTCCTTGGGTGTCGTATGGATTGGAAAAACAGTGCACCCCACCCTTGACACTCCTAAAGTCCCGCATAGCCTTTGGGGATATTTTATTGGTTTTTAAAACTATGTGGAAACCATTCAAAACGGCTCTATCAAAATGATAGAGTCATCTGCATGGGAACCATACAGTTACTCTTAAACATGTTTGATAACTGATCTCCTCCAAAAGGCCTCAAAAAACATGAAATTTCATCCCACTACCAACCAAATCTCTAAACCACTCAATCCAAGATAAAATCATACCAAAAACAAAATCGTGACACATGGGGTGTCCCACTATGCATACCAGCAACACTTGAGATAAAGAAGGATATTTTGAAATATTTTCATAGAAACACATTATCTATCCACCCTAGTATTATATGGATGTATAAATATATTTTATAGAACATTTAGTGGGATAATATTAAGGAGTATATTTTTGAATACACATTAAAGTGTGTTGTATTTCATAATGTGAAGGAAGAAAAGGGAAAATGTCCAAGGGGATGATGAATCCATTACCATACCTTCATGGATATTATATAACACCACCATGGATTTTTTTCGCAAGTCTTATAAATACATATGAAGAACATAATGACATATGGGTTGATTGGACCAACTTATAAATTCTTCTCACTTAATCCCCATTTTATAGGGATTCTCACCTGACCATATTACAAATATATACATGAAATAAGTGTTAAGGATGCATTGAACACCATAATAAATTGTATCAAATTGATATCTAAGGTTCACTTCCTAGTTCTATAATAATCTTAATCATTCCACGAACATAGATTTGAACATCCATAATGACTTTGACCCCTAGACTGATGGATAATATAAATGGATTATCCATACACTTGAGGATATGTTGGGATCTTATTGTATGAACTTCATAGTAGGATGTGATCTGTATCCCCCTCTAGTAAAATTATTATATAAAAATAGCTTACACATGAGCATTTAGATGGATTCATATGAATCCATTTATTGGACAAGACATATAAAACCAATATGTTGGGATGAAGTTGGTGAATAAAAGTTATTGGGGCGAAAACTAGGCAACACATCAGAGTATAACATAGTATATGAAAGTGATATTCCAACAATCATCTATGAGATCTAGAGTTTTAGATATGAGATAAAGTGTTCGTTTGAATATCTCCATGGAATTGAGTCATGAGGTTTGGGAATAATGGAAATCTGTTCCCCCGATATATTAGCCCATTTAAGACTATTGATTGCATCAGAGAAATGAATTATCAACTATCACTCCCACCAAAACTATCCCAAGTGTATGAAATGTTCCACATACACGTCTTGAGGTAGTATATACCATATTTATCACATCTATTGAATCCATGGGTAGTAATTTTGGATCGTAAAATCTCTTATGATGACCAAAAAGTGAAGTTATTAGACCGTAGAGACAAAAATCTATGAAATAAGGAAACTCACTAGGTTAAATCACTTTGAAAAAACCATAAGTATAAAGAATAAACTTGGGAACTTAAGGAATCAATGAAAAAAAGTACCCTCGTCTGTTTTCACTTTAGTATGTATAATAAAATATCAAGGGAAAAATATCTAAATATGTAAATAATATAACATGCCAAAATTTTATGGATGAAATTTACCTTATGAATATATATATGTGTGTGAAATTTTTTAATTTAGAAAAATATAAAACACATGAACCACCTAATAAAAATAGACAGAAAATTATTATATTAATTTTAACATTACATATAGAAAATAAATATGTCCATAAAAATTGAACATGTTACAATAGGACAGTAAACACAAAAAAATAAGTAGAATAAGGAAATTTAGATCATCTCGCTCTCCAAGAATAATCACACTCATAAAAAATACTCTAAAAAATATACAAAACATTTGTAATCGAGTGATTTTTTTAAAATATATAATATAAAACCTTGGGTGGTAATGGATTTAATGAATAAGGATCTAAATTGAAGGAATATATATGAATTAGAAAACTAATATTACTAATGAATTAGTTATTTGACCATTAATAAATATAATATGACTATTAGGAATATTAACATAATCATTAGAATATTAACCTAGCTAGTGGAATAGTAAAATGTTATTTTTAGTTTCTTATAAAATAAAAAATATAATAAAATTATATCATGTGGAAATTAAATCAAAGACCTAAATATGTCAACATATATTTTTGATGCAAATAATGCATAATTAAAATTTTGGTAAAACATATTTTCTTTAAAAACATATTTTCAGGAAAAAATTGAAATTTTGAAAGAATTTTTTTTTCATATAAATTACTAATAAAACGATATTATTTGAATATAAATTATAATATAATTTTATAAAAATATGAGTAATTTTTTAATGGGTCAAAAATTTGGTTATGTCATAGAAAATAACATTTTCTAATGAATATGGATTTTAATTTTAAAATCTATTTCATACATTTTAAAAATTTATTTTGGAAAAATGGATTTATTTTTTTTAATCATCATGTATAAATTATCCTAGGGTGATTTTGTATTTTTATGAAAAATTTATTTTTTTGAGAATAGTAAAGTTTGATAAAATACAGTATTTTAAATTATAAGTTAAATACATGATTAATTACATATGAGATGATGTAAAAAACAATTATATTGATCTAACATGAAACAATTACTATATATAGTCACAATAATCATTATTATTGGTAGTTTTGAGCTAAAATAATAAAGCAATGAATATTTTATTCAAAAACACCCATCTCCTCCCCTTATAAATATCACCCTCCTACACCCATTTCTCTTCACATAAAAAACATTCCCTATCAAAATATCCATAAAAATATATCCCAACCCCAATTTATTATATCCACGGAATTCTAATCTCACTGAAAGAACATTCTAAGGTTCCTCAAGCTGTATTCTATGAGAGGACATCCAAAGTAGGAGGCAATGTTTTTAACCGAGATATTATAATATTTTATTGTTATACCTACCCAAAATATATTACATATTAATTAGAATAATTATATAAGTATAAAAAATAAACTAAAATTTTTTTATTTTAATGTAATATAAACTATGTTAACTCCCCTCATATTATTCTAAAATGAAAACATTATTCATATTATGGTAGGCTCACCACCTTCATGAACAATGTATTTTATTTTTTAACAATTCTTTTTTGGTTGGATATAATAGTAATTTAATGTGTGTGTGTGTGTGTGTATATTAGTCATATGGGGTTATAATCCAAAAAACACACATGCACACCTAGGAACCCTAATAGGTCAATCCTCATCCATCTAAACAAGAAACAACAAGCACCAACTAAAATAATTTTATTACATATTTATGAACCGAAGGACTAGGATGTTAATGGAATGAAGGGTCAATATGGTATGTCCCAAATTCCCTAATAGGAGATAACCAAAAGGTCCAAATGAGAAGCTTTCATCATGTCATGTAACTAATTACATTCCATGATGACCCCTATCAGTAGTCATCACAATATGTTACCAGTATGAAAGTGGAATCACCCCATGTGAAGAATAATTTCATAATTTTTCCATTCGATGAACAATGGTAGTGAAACCCTTTATTCCACATTTAAAATCATCAATGGAAGAGGTCTTAATGATAGGTTACAGTACACTCATCTCTGTTCTGAGTCACTCATTAGGTGATACATATGTGTCATCCCACAACATCTCATGTCTATCATGCCATATCATAAAACTAACCCTATTGTGTAGATAATCATGTAGAAGGGGACCCCTCCATCCAACATTGAAAATATTTAAGGACAAAAGGTTGGTTGATAGGAACTAGTGAACCCATGCCTCTTTTAAGGCTTACCACTCAATGGTTCTTTCATGTCACCATGTTGTTTCCCCAACCCATTACACTAAGATGTTCACTTGGTCCCACCATGAAACCTAATTCCAACTAATGATTGCCTAAAGGGACTATAGCTTGAAGTCCTTATATCCGGAAGGAATTTTTTATCCCAAAGTCCCTGTAGCCTGAAGACCCAAATCTATGGCCAAAAATCCCAAATATGGTGAATATTCCCACTACTATTGTACTAGTACAATACATATGAAAATAATTTCCCCACCTAGATTAGAACCTAGGTATTTCATTCCAAATTAAAGGATTCTTAAATGAAATCAAATAATTTCTCCATGGTTAGAGAAACCACTTATATTAACTTAACATCAAATAAAAACTTTTACATGCAAGGAATCCTACCTATAATAGTGAACTTAAGGATATATGGAACCATTTAAACTCATATAATTATATGAACATCATTTCATCACACTTATAGAGTTAAAGAGCCATTTCATAAGAACTTACATAATTATATTGAAACAGATGTGACCTTGGAATAATGACCCAAACAACCACATGAAAGTGAATAAATACATTATATCTAAATAAAATGGTTATAAGATAACATAAGATAATAATAATACATTAAATATATACAAAAATGGTTCTAAATTACATAATAAAATTAATTTTTTTATTCAGGATGTTAAATTAATATACTAAGAAAATATGAATCTGAGTTAAGAAATCTCTCCAAACCACCCTATTTTATTTGGGTTATGCTTTGTCTCTTAAACTCACATTATCTATTTATTATTATAATTAAATTATATATTATATATTTATATATATACCTTACATATATACCTATCTTTTTATCCCTTTCATTGTGGAATAATCCATTTTTTTAATTTTCCTTCTCAATATTCTCTCTAATGTAAACCTGATTAATGAGAACTTTCCAATTCACTATTCTAGTTCATAAGAAAATTGATTCAAGTATTTCCATTACATTATTTCATAAAAAATATATATAATATGGAAAATAATTCTATTTTACTTTTTGTTTTCATAAAAAAAATGTTCTTTTCTTCTTTAAAGGTTCTCCACCCATGTCATAATTCTTAATTCTAAAGGTTAATTTCTATACCAAAATCTACACCATATCTTATGAATTTTTCTCCAAATAAACTCCATATTATTGGAATGTTATTTTTGTTTCAAATAAAAATGTCAAAAATATTGAATTTATTCTTCTCTTTGGAATATTTATGAAGTTTCCTTTGATTATTCCTTGAGAAAAGATTATGTAAACCATTTATTTATCATGGGTTTATCTTATGATCATGCCGTATGTGTGATTTCATTATATGGAACACATATGAATTTACATATTATTATGTGATGGGTGGGATTGTAATTATACGCCCCCATGCATTGGGTGATGTTTTCATCTCATGAGACACTATGTATGGTGCATGGGCAGTTATCCCAACAGACTATATTATGTTGTCTTATCATTGAATCTTTACTTATGATTATGATATCTTTTTATATTGTTTTCAAATTATTATAATACCATGATATAATGGTATAATTATCCTTATATTATGATTAAATGTGATGATATATAATCCTTATATTTATGACATCATGTTTCCCCCTTTCAAATCTGTTATATATTACAATCATGTTTACTCCCTTACTTGGCTTTATAACTCACCAGTTTCTTTATATATTCTTCAAGATATCCAATGCAGTAAAATAAGCTAAATTGTATTTAATTGAACATTTTTGAGATCAAGATAAATATAATTTATCTCATGTTTAAGTAGTTTTTTTATTGTTTAATAACTTAAATAAAATAGAACTTCAGATATTTGGGTTGTATTTTATGGAACTTTAAGTCAAAAAACATGAAATAAAATTTTTATGAGACGTTGGTATCTATTTCTATCACCCGTATGTATGTACTCACCCCCACCCTCATGCCTTCCTCACCCTGTATCACTATAAATACAATTCCATTAATCTTTTGGTTTTATAATATGTAATCATTGGTAAAATTCATTTTATTATTATGTTTTATTTATTTTAGTGAATTTTTTTTACTTTTTTTATTGTTACATATTATTTTTGTGTTAATCTACCAAAAAAATCATTGTCAATAAAACATTTATATGAATATTTAGAACATACTTTTTTATATTATGGAACTATTTTTATGTTATTTTTTGAATGGTTAAATTGAAATTAATATTAATGTGATATTTATTAATGATAGATTTAATTTAATTTTTTTATTTCTTATAAGGAAAATTTTACATTTAATTTTTTATTCTTATATATTATATGACATATTAAATATTTTTCATGGAATATTGATATTTTTTGAGAATATACATCACATTATTTTTATTAATAATATTTAAATTATTTTATATGATTTTGGTGAAGGTTAGATTTTATATTATTGTATTATTGGTGATTGAATTTGAAAATAAAGAAGTATTGTTGATCTGATTAGTAATTTGTTATGGTTTATCTATTTTTGTCAACACTTCATCATTACCATACCCATAACTTGTAATATTTTCATGATTTTTTATGATATCATTATCAATTAATTAACTACTTCATGAATTTTTAATTATTAGATATAAATAATTGATAAAACTATACAACTTTTTTAAATTAAATCAACCATTTTTAAAAATGTCATTGATGATTTTTAAACATGCATGATTATTTTTTACTATTTTTAATATTTCAATATATTAGTTAGTGTTTCCAAAATTATGGTCATTGTAAATCTTATTCTTATAAAATTTTACGCAAAATAGTCCTTAATTTTTTTTAAAAATGGTTTTGATGGATTTTTGATAAATTTTATAGAATTGATAATAATCCATCCTATTGGTTATTTTTTTACTATTTTATATTATAAAAAATGTGTTTTTAAAAGAAACATTGGTATTTTATATATTTTAAAATTTTTAATTTTCAAAGTGCAATGTGTTTATTTTTTATGTGTTATAATATAAAAAATGTGTCTTTTAAAATAATATTGAAAAAAATGATTTTTTAATATTAAAAAATTTTATATTATTGATGGAATAACTAGAAAAAAATTAATACGTAAACCCACTTGACAAAATCCCTATCATGGAAGGATTGTGATAAGATGTACTCAAATTTTCATGATAAACTCTTATTGTTTGACTGAATTTGAAAAAAATATTTTTATTTGATTGAGTTCTATGGTTTCTGTAATCAAAATTACATGTTTGTGGTGTTGTTTTCATGAAATATTAATTTATGGTTATGTATGAAACTACCATTTTTTATATTTTACACTCTTATCAATATACCCAAACGACATAGGGATATAATGAATCTTTATCAGCAATCATTAAATGATGAGATGAATGAGTTTTGTGTCAAAGGAATGATTAATTTTGAATCCATAATTTAAAGAGAATTATTATTATTAAAATTCTTTTATAAGTTTCTATAATGTGTTAAAAGATCAAAAATTAGAAAACAAGATTAGATTGCAAAACAAATACAAAAAAATTATTATAGATTAATTTATAACATGTAAGAAAAAATTCACATTAATATAGTATTCAGTGAGGTTAGAATAATAAAAAGTAAATTTTTATAAATTTAAAATATTTTAAAAGCTAAAAAAATCTGTTGAATGATCAAAACTAATAAAAAATCTTGACTTATTTTGAAAATCTAAAAGGATGATCTGGGATTAATATGAAACTTTTTGGAATGATTCATACATCAATAAAATATGAGGTTTGTTATGAATGATCAAAATTATACTTTTAAAAAATAAAACTATTTTCTTAGTAAAAAACTTTTATCCAATAATCGAAACTATGCAAGCTAGCTCAAATTATTGTTAAAATAAATAAAAAATATTTTCATTTTATTTATGAGATATAGGAAAAAATTCACATCAATATAGAATATAGTGTGGTTTGTAATGACTTAACAATATAAAGACCACACCTGAGTTGGTGACAAGGCGAAGCATGCTTCCCCAAGACCATCTTTAATAGGCAATAGTTTGGTGGTTGGCACCAATAAGACATGCAAACACATATAGAAGGCAGTCACCCAAAACACTTGTAATCATGGAACACTAAACCACAATATGTATTATATATATAATGAAATATAAAATGTAAAATTAAAATTCCTGAATACCACTTATCATAACCTGAATCATGAAAATAAGAAAATAATTTCCAAGAAACAAAATAATTGCCGAAATAAAATCAGACTCCTAATATGAATTACTCTATCACCACCTAACATCCCACCTAAGGACATAATCCTCTAAAACCACAAAATATCTATAAATATAAGTTTCTATCACATCCAAAACTGTTTACTCATAGCAATTTATATGTAGGGGTGAGTATAACTACCTAATAGTGCATCCCTCATACAAAACAATTCAAAAACCAAAATAGTTCATAAAAAAATCTAATCATAAATAATATATTCAATGTGATTATATCCCCACCACATATATCCTACATGGAATAAACAAGTCAAATATATTCATATGTACCCATGATATATCTATACCTAAGCCTTATGTAATGGATTGGACCTCTCTGATCCATTACATTGTGAAAATGTGGTGTTAGAGATGTTCTGGGAGGTCAAGGTAACTTATCCCAAACACTTTTCCAAATTTATAGTTCTTTGAACAATGTTTCTAGTTTTTTGAATAGTAACGGTATGTGAACAGTGTTTCTATCAGTGAGTTTCAGTGAACAATGTTTCTATCGGTGAGGTTTAGTGAACAGTGTTTCTATCGGTGAGGTTCAGTGAACAATGTTTTTATCAGTGAGGTTCAGTGAACATTGCTTCTATCGGTGAAGTTCAGTGAACAATGTTTCTATCGGTGAGGTCTATCGGTAGGTGTACAATGTTTCCAGATTGGTAGACATGTACAGTGTTTCCAGATCGGTAGACTTGAACAGTGTTTCCAGAACGGTAGGTGTAAAATGTTTCTAGAACAGTGAAGTCTATCGGTAACCTCTAACGGTGAGGTCTATCGGTAACCTCTAATGGTGATGTGTATCCGTAGCTTGTGATGGTGAGGTCTATCGGTAACCTCTAACGGCGAGGTCTATCAGTAACCTCTAATGGTGAGGTCTATAGTTAACCTCTAATGGTGAGGTCTAAAGGTGACGTTTTCTTTCCTTTTCCAAATTTTGTGTGTGTGAACAGTGCTTTTAGCTTCCTACAGTTTCTCTCCTTTTGATGTTTCCTTTGACGTAAAATACATTTAAAGCCTTATTTTAAGGACTCTTAAGGCCGATTCAAATGCCATAAATCCTATATTAATTATCCATATAGATCGGGATGTTTTATTACTTGGTCAAACCGTGTGGGATAATGCGATCCACTTTTAATGGAGAATTAAACATATCTTAAACTGTCTCCCCATTAAATCTTCAAAAGGGACAAGATATCATCCTCCCTTGTTCTTCCTCTTTGTTCTCGACTATGAGATGCTAGAACCTTTCAATCATTCTCAAAGGAGTTTCACAATAAAACCATACTCCTCTGATTGGTTCCGCTCTATTTTGGATGAAACCGAGCTATGTCGGTCAATCTTCCATATAAGGTATGTTTTATCGTCATTCCTTTCGAGATCATCTTCTCCTATTTCTCCCTTCCATATTATACCATGTAATCTCCAAGATTCTAATTGGTTTTTCTTGGGGTTTGGTTGGTGATGTCATACCGTGGCATCCAATTGTGCATGTAGTTGTCGCGAGAGGAGGATTGTGACCCATTGTGTGGATATAGAACGTCAAGAATTGTTGAGGTAGGGGATTTGTTGCTTCTCTTTTCTTTTACATGAAACTGTATCGTTAGAATATTTTATCTCAGGGGATCACAATGGAATTGACATAATAAATATTCGAACTGGATAAATAAATTGATATCTATCATATGTTATAGCCTCTTGTTTTTCTTGATAGTGTGACATCTATGCTTGCTTTGGTTAGCTGTTTGTTCTCGATGGAAATAGGTAAAGAACGTAAATCGGGATTAATTAATTATTGTTGCCTAAATATACAGAGGCTTGAAAAAGAATATGGTTCTTATTGTAATTTTATGTTAATCGAATTAGTATAGTAAGCATGATTACTTATTTTTGATATCTTACTGATTAGGTTCCCTGAATTTGGAACCAACGTTTAATAAATCTGTTAATTCAAGATGGATTAAATAACCACTTGTTTGATAATTTCTAAAAGGGTTTTGAGTTACCCTTTTGATTGTTCAAGGTCCAAGAGCTCATTGATGTGATTGCTGTTTTCCTGCTGCTTGTTCTATGATGTGAGCATGGATGGCTGTTGAGATATGTAGAGGCATGGATACTTTTGGTGGTGGAAACAGATGATTCCAAGAGTGTCGAGATGCATCGGTTTATGCATATGGGTGTTGGGGAGGACACTAGGGATGATGGAATGGGATGGATGTGATTTTTGGATGCTTGTTGATTCTTTGGTTGATTATCTACTTTACTTTTCCCCACTTCTCAAGGCACCTGGTCTTGCTTACCCTTCTTCCGAAAGAGGTGAAGACACGCGGGGTATGCCATGTGCTTTCCATGTTTAGCCTCTCAAGGGAGAATGGGTCTACGCTCTTGCTATAGGTAGAAAAGACTCGACAGTTAGTAAATCTACACACTGTATTGATCCTTTTGTGTTTAGTAGCATATAGTGATTTTCTAGAATGCCTGGGAATATAGGAAAGAAATTCTGTAATGAATAATTGAATAAATGGTGTTAACTCATGGGGTTGGATTTTCTGGAACATAATGACAAGGTTTTAATTTGGATGGTACAGTGGATATTGGGTGTGATGCTAATGAAGTTTAATGTTAAATTATTCAGGGTTAATTAATGTTTAAATAATTAATTAACATATAGTGCAACTGATAAAAAGAGAATGAAGTAATCTAATAAATCTCTTCAAATGGTTGTGTGCTTATAGGATACATAGTCTTAGAAGTAGCAGCCTAGAGTCTGAGAGACGTTAGCTGTAGTTGTGTCTAATAATAGGTAATGTCCATAGTGTGGTTGTGAGATATAATATATTCTGTACTTTTTATGTTTCTATACACTACTCCACCATGTTTGTAAGGTCAACAGACACCCCGGGGATTCTGAGCCATGGGGAGTGATTTCCCCAACATTCTGGTGGGAGGAGGAATGGCTGACTACCCCCTTTGGACACACTCTCTTCTCTTGGTAGATAATTGTGCCAACATGAAACAACAATTAGTTTCTCCATATGTGTTTGTAGAGGGATTTAATGGCTTGCGGTTATTTCACACACATATATTGTGGATATAGTATCCTATGGACTACTATAGGTGTAACGTGCATAGGTTGTGATGGCTTGAGGATCCCAACTTGGTGTATGGTCTGTAACGGATTGAGGTATAATACCTGACGTATGATACACATTATGCGGGCTTTAGTGGCTCCCATAACATACCTGGTTACTTTTGGTTGTGAGGATGGTGTCGTGATTCGCCCAGGTGTCTGCTGGAAAGCCTTTTTGGTGCACGAGGTGTAGATTGTGGTGCTTCGTCCAGGTGTCTGTGGGAAAGCCTTTTGGAGAGAGATGCTTAGGACGTGCGATGTTGGGGAAAAGAGGCAAACTAGTGGGGAAGTAGTAGCGGGATGGCCTTTATATTCTTTACTATATGTTATATTCTTGTATGCTTTACATGGTGAGAGTGGCCATGGTGAGGTTGAGACCTTAGTATACCTGTTTAGGTGATGAGTTAGTTTCACTTGTTGTTCACTGTTCATTAGTATTCTTACATTACTTTTGCAAAAGAGAGTTTGAGGAGGATCCTACTGAGTATACTGTTATACTCACCCTGTGTATATATAAACTATTCTTCAAGGAACTTGGAGCTGGTTGAGATCAAGCTGGTTTCTACTATCTTGGGGTTGCTGGAGCTGTTCGGGCTTGTGGTTGCTGCTGTTTTCCTTCCTTTTGGGTACTTGCAGTTTTTACCTTCCAGTTGTAGTACTTTTTCATGACATTTCATATGTTTACTTGGGTTTCTTTTATATTCCAGTTCTGATTTGAAGTTGATTGGTGTCTATCTTATCTCTCTCTTCTGCATGTGTTCTCTTAGCCGGTAATGCCTCCCATTTGTGTGTTTACTATACCCTCGGTGCTAGTCGCCAACCCGGGGCCTACTGGAGGCAGGACGCGGGGGTCATTATCTCCCTTCTCACATTGTTGGCCCATGAGGGGTATACTTTGTGGGGAGGGGGTTGTGACACCTTACCTTAAATTACACTCAACAAATATCAAATGAATATAGGAACTCATTGATGTATATATTCAATAAATACATTTTCCTTTGATTGTATAGTCTATATCATATTATTTGATAGAATGGTTATCTGAAAGATTGTAAACATTGTTTTTTTCTTTTAAAAAATCATACAATATGATTTATCCATGTCATAATATTACTTATGATGTAATCGTAGTGTATAACTAACTATTCAATAATGTGTAAATACCTTGAAATTCATAGTGTATGATTTGAGTATCATAAGAAATGCCACTTTCTATGATTAAAGGGGTGGATGAATGAATATATTAATCATTAAAGTGAGTATTATACATTGTTTAACATTAAAGGGGCATTATATAAGATGTGACACGTGGAATACTAATTTGTGAAATATTTACATGAATTGGTCAATCCATTTAATTATGTGTGAAAGCACATGATTAAATGAAATATTACCCAAATATTATCCTCAAGGGATATATAAAGGGTTTTGTTTCCATACTATGGGGTAAGTGATATTTCCTAAGCTATATGAAACACCCACAAACCATAGATCTCCTCTAATACCTCATTTTCTAAATGAGTGGCTGTCATAACATATAGGATGAAGGATCTTTCTCATGCATTTACTGATTGAATTACCCATGGATACCTAGAGAGGTGGGATGTATTTTGACTACCAGTCTTGGTGATATTCATCAGGCCTATAAAAATATAGATTATCGGGACCTGGGATTTTCATACCTAGATATTACATCCTTTTATATTAATATTCATTAAATTACACAAACAAATGCCTATGGAGTATAAAGGTAAAATGTCTTTGGATACTAGGCATAAAATCTTCTAATTTGGTGAATGATCTTCAACAACTCCCATAAATATCTTCACCTTTTGTACACTTCACAAACATATCCTACTTAAAAATTTTATTTATAACCTGGGGAAATGAAAAATAATAAAGGGTGAGATAATATTCTCATTAGGGCTAATAAAGTGAGATATTAATGGAAACATAATCATGATATGATCACAAGGGTATGAGAATACAATATTAATAATTGAAACCCATACCCTATATATAAAATTTCATAATCATGATACATGGGATAATATTAGAAGTTTATAAGACATGAATTATAAGGAAATAAAATAACATGATCCACGAGAGTATAACATCGGCATAAGACATAGAATTGTGTCATATAAATAAGCATATAAAAGCTTTTTTCAAGGCTACCCATCAAGACATTCATAATATATTAGGCTCGGGATAACCACCTGTATACCCACTTCATGCTTGAGATAACCTCCCACGTACACTATTTTTGGCTTTGGATAACTTCTCATTTACCCCCTATGGGCTTGGGACAACCTACCATGTACGATATTTCAGTCTTCGTATAACCTCTCGTTTACCCTTTGAGATAATATAACATTAATCATTACCCAATGCCTTGAAGGGAGATATAGGTCGTACCAATCACTTAATGAAAATAATACATACGTGTTCCATAAGTTCATAAAAAAATCATCACATCAGAACCCATCAAAATAAATGGGTTTCTTAATCATTTTAACCTTTTGTCAAAGCATAACCTATAGAAAAATAAGTGGCTTTCATAATAATTGTTTATGGTATAACCCGTGGAAGATAAATGAGGTTCATAAAAATATTTTCACAATAAATATAAACAATCCAAATAAATAGTAATAATGGTATCCTTGGTTCATATCCCCAGTAAATTATAAGTAATCAAAAACGATTCCATCATATATTGAAAATTATTTTTAACGAAAAATCACTTGGAAAATTTCTTTTTGAAAATATCTTTTCTTTGAAACTAAATCATTTTAAAATAAAAAATAATAATATATTTTAGAAATAATTTTCTTTGAAAATGAAATTTAGAACTTATAAATGAATCTTAAAATGATATAATGGTCATGATTGAGGGAAATTCCATTCATGTTGTAAATGTTAAAACATTGTTTTCTTTCACATTTTTAGTAAAATTCCTAGGGGAATTTTTTGGAAAACGACATGAAGATTCCCTTGAAAAAAAATTAAAAAATTAAAATATTGGTAAAATTACTATAATTAATCATCTTAATAAATTCAAAAAAAATTGCAAATATTTTATTAAAACATGGTTTTGGAAGAAAAAATTTTTTTGGCCAGAGAGAAATGAAGAGGACTTTTCATAAAAATGTCATTTTGAACTCTTGGGTATATTAATTTATAAAATTAAATGGAAAACATGTATTTTATATAAAGAAATATAGGGTAATTAAACAAATGAGTTTCTTTAGATATAAATCATATTATTTCATAATTTTAATCATAATCACGAGCAGTCCCGATAAATGATGAGGTTTCAATATAAATCCCTTACAATTTTTGTAACTTTAAATTATATACCCCATAAAATTATATAATTAAATAAAACATATAATATCATGAAAATAATTATATTCCAGATATAAAATGTAAAAGGGGAATTATATTCAATTTATAGAAGAATATGGGTGCATAACATAACATGGGTCTCCAAGAATGCAATTTGAGACAACAAATACTTTATAACCTTTTAACTTCTGAACCATTAACCACATAAAAGAGATATACTAAAAATGATATGTAAATACACATAAATTTCATTATAATAATCATAATATAAATTCATGGTTATTCTATACATCACATGATTGAAATAGGTGGTGAATATTGTATGTGTCTTAATGAAGTAAAAAAGTGAGACAGAGATCCCTTACCGTAAGTCTTGAATTCTTTTTTACACATTAAAACCTAATTTATAATAAATATACTTTTATTATAAATATATTAAAAACCGTAATTATATATATCATACAAAATATTATTTAATTATGTCCCATTATTATTCTTTTATTAATAATTCAATGTGAAATCATGTTTTCGGAAATAATTGTTTTTTTTTTCGTGTGTGTTTTGATTTTTTATTTTTGGTCCTAGAGATTTAATCATGTTTAAATAATATCATTTATTTTAAAAAACATATAAATATTATATATATTCAGTATATATATTATTATATTAATCTATAATATTTTGAGATATAAAATTAAATACACCATTTAGGGATACAGTAAGTTGTATGTACATATGAGCATTGTTTCCATTTTGAAAACGGTTTGAAAAATAAGAAAGTTAAATAATATATTACCATTCCAAAATAATTGTTATGTCATATATATAAGATATTTTCATTAAAACATCCTTATTACCTTCAATGTAAATCATGAACAAATAAAATCGCTTTGCGAGAAGGTAGTTTTCGGTTCACACGAATGATGTTGTCATATTCCAATGGAATGAAATGTAAGAATGAACTTGTGATATAATGATTAAATATTAATAATAATATCATAAATCTCATATATAAATATTAAAACCAACATTATATCCATCCAGGATAGGTGTTAATTGACAAATTAGTGACATCAGTTAGCAAGGTGGTAGTCCGCAGTACACACGAATGATGATTTTGTAACCCATTTGATGGAAGAGATGTTTGTGGGTTAAAAATTAACATAAATAAAATAATTATATGTAATATACTAAATTTTCTATAAAATAATGTTTTAATAATAATTCCTATATTTTTAAGAAGAAATAAAATAAAAACACAAGTTGATGAATGTTACCTATTCTTCAAGTAACCTCCTTAGGTTTTCACCAAAAGCCTTCCCAGGTTGGATTTTTGAAAAAACTAATGTTGAAAAGATTATAGGAGGAAATAGAAGAAGTTATTTGGGCAGGTATTTTATGAAAGAAATTGTTTTTTAAATGTGAATAGGTGAGGAGAGGGCATCGACTTTTATAAGTGAGGTGAGAGGAACTCTTGTAATGTATGAAAAGAAAAAGTTGTACCCATTTTTTTCACATTCCACAATGCCCCAAAATGTTCCATTATATAACATAGAATATATAAGGTTTACATATGGACATAAAATAGGTTTTGGATGTGTTTTTGGTCATTTTAACTGCTATTTTTTAGTTTAACCCCCCCGCCAATAAAATAATTTTTTCCTTAATAAAGACAAATAATTTTCACTATTTTTACTATTAATTATGGTAAAAAATTAATTTTACCATATTATATAATAAATGTATGATTATTAAACATATGGGATAAATTTTTTCTAAATTCCATTCATAGAATTGTAAAATTTTAATATAAAATTAATCCCACAACTGTGACGAGAAAGTATGTTTTCAAAGAGAAAATGTTCAAATGTTTTTAAAAAATTATATAAAAATTCAATATAAAAATGATTAAAATGAACTAAATTGGATTAATAGATATATAATTGAATTTTTTTTTTAAAACTATACTAAAACAATTTTTATGTTTTTAAAATCATTAAAAGAAATTGCAATTATTAATAAAAACCATTATTTTTAACTATTTCTTGAAAAAAATTTATCCTCAAACATTTACCACAAGATAAATATGAAATTTTAATTTCAAATATTAAATTTATTTTTTTCAAAAAAAATCTTAAAGTGTCAAAAAGATTTCTAAAATAAGTATGCAAAAGGTGATAAAAGGAATTTCCATAAAAAATTGTTTTAGCATAAAATTGTATTTATTCTTATATATTATCTATAAAACACATAAGATAACTGTTAAAATTTTTATTTAATATATAATATATAAATTTAATTAAAATAGTTAACTAAAATTGGTTTTTTTAATTTATTTAACTAAAAATATTTGTGTGTATAAAAATAGTTTTCCAGAAAAAGATTTCTTTTATTTTCAAAATAGTGTTTATTTACATTTATAAATAATTAGTCACTAAATAATTCATTATATATACATTTTTATACCATATATTTTCCGAATTTATTTAATCATATTCAAACCATACATTCTAATTTATATGTTATAAATATCATATTAAATATTAATTTCTTAATAGTATATCGTGTTTCATTTAAACTTGGTGTAACCTGTAAAACAAGATAAACTCTGTTGTTTATATTATTCAAGCTAAACTCAATGTTTTTTGTAATAAAAAAAATATTAAAATGATTGAATTTATTTGAAAAAAAAATATTTCACAAATCTATAGGTGTTAAATTCTAACCCCATAAAATGAATTTATCCCTCGAAGTTCATCACTTTTGTACCAACAAATGAGGAAACCACTACCTCATTACATCCTTAGGTTCTCACATTGATTACTAAAGTTGGTGGTTTTACCAAAAAACATTAACTAGATGAGTTTTTTGGTTTTTTAAAAAATTCTTTCTATGAACTAGAATCTAAATTTATTTTTCCTTATAAGAAGGATCATGCTCTTGGGTTACATCTTCTATATTCAGTACACGTAAACGATCAAGTATGTAATTCATCATGAGAGGTACATGGAACATATCTTGAACATAAGAGATATTTGGTAGAAGCACTAAATTATAAGCTATTTTCCTGATATGATCAATGATATCAATGGTATTAATATACAAAAGGATTATTTTTCCCTTCTTTTATCCATAGAGAAATTTATAGAAATACCTTCGCACTAACTTCAAATTCTAGATCACATCGATGATTATGAACATAGAATTTATATCAAATTTGTCCTACCCTTAAATGTTTCTGAATGGATATAACCTTATCATTAATTTCTTCTTCCTGTTTAGGTCCCAATAGATTTATTTTTTCAACCTCATTCAAATATTCTGGAGGTATGCAGTCCTTCTATAAAAGGATTCATAAGGATCCATCTGAATTATCAAGTGAATGTTTTTTTTGAATGAAAACTCAACTAGATGACAGTGCTGATACTAACCACCATTGAACTCCATATAAGAAGAGTGTATCATATCCTATGGGATTATAGTGGGTTTTCCCTTACCCAGTTTAAAATGGTTTCCTTATTTTTTTTTAATAAAGGGGCCTGACCCCAACATTTTTGGTATATTCTATCTAGAAGATTCATATAGAAATATTATCTAATAGTAACAAAGTGTACTAACTTCTTAAGGTGATCAACTAAAACCTATAATAACCTCAATATCAAATTTAAGATAAACCATAATAGTTACTAATCCTTTAATCATAATTCTACAAAATGTAGAGTTATTCCTCCTAAAATAACATTGTTACTAAAACATATACAAAATAAAAGGGTTGTATTGCAATAAATGTGTCGTTAAATATCATTAATATTGATAAAATTCCATTACATAAAACCACAAAATGTTGGCCAACAAATTTGAACTTATGATCATCCTTAAACTCAAAAAACCAAGATGCTATCCATAAATATTAATTTAATCTTACCTATAGATATATATTCTTCCAAAAGATAATTCATCATTTATTTCTTAAATGAGATCTTATCTTATATAAAAAACTTCTATTAGAAGCTTGGGATCATTCTTTTACGATTATAATATTAAATTTTATTTAATTATTCTATAATCCATGTAAAGGGAGACAATCAATGCTCAAAATCACATGAATTTTCACTAAATATGAATAAAAATATTTTTTATAGGGATCATTCATAAAAAATAAAATGTGAAATTCCTATATAAGGAGGGGAGGATAAGTGTTCCCTAATTATCAAGATTCACTTCATCAATTGTGATTCATAATATTTCCCTTTTTCCTTTGTATTCAGAGGATGTTGTGGATTAATATCCTATTTATCCCTTTTATTTTATAATTTATTCACATAATGCCAATACTCCTTGCAATTTAAACAATCGAGTGTGGGTGGTGTATTATTTGGTGTTTTCTCTCCATTAATTTCACTGACTTGCCTTTTCACATCACTTATACATTATTTTTCACAATTTCTAAGCTTCCCACACACATAACACCCTATTGTTCCTTTAATTCATTCACTTGAGTACTTCTTCTAGTATTTCTATAATATAGGTGACTGAAATTTATTTCCACCATGAGATATATTCTCGTTCTCATGAGACTCGGCCTTCATTTTCTTATCAAAATCATAGGAATGGCCATAATTTAGAATTTCTATTTATACCATTAATGCACATAGAATGACTTCTTTTTTTTCTACTAAAGACTCTTATAGCTAATAACTTTAGAATAATTGGTCTTAAGACACCAAAGAATTGATCATTTTTTCATTCTGGACTAATTATTAAACCATAACTATACCATGAAACTCTTATAATATTAGCTTCATAGGAACTGATAGATTCACCATCATTTTTTTTGAGCTTAAGATATTACTTCTCCATACTTGTTTGTAGAATATAAAGTAATTACTTACAAAAAAATATCATCTTAAAATCACCACATTCCCATGATTCAATTACCTCATCTTGAATCATATTCTTAATAAGGTTTCACAATTTTTCTACATCACCCTCCAAACAATAGACAACCACAATGATTTTTTCATACTCCAAACATTGGATAATGGAAAATATCTTTCCAGTGGTATAGATCCATTTCTCAAAGACTAGTAGTTCAGTGGACTAACTAAAATAGGGTGGATGTCACCTAATAAAGTAATCAATAGAATTTCCCCTATTTTATCATTTGAACGTTTTGCATGATTCATAACATGAGAAATTTTTGTAAGAATAGAAACAATGGGTTTCATTCTAGATCTCATAACCTTTATTTTATCAGGAGAAAAATCATTAAATTGTCTATTTAATTCGATATTAACATAGTTATTTACAGTAATGGCAATGAAAAAAACAAGAAATAATATTTTTAGAAACACAAATAATATTGTAAAACCACATATTCATGAAAAATCATTTATAGGATATTTAAATCATGACACATTTTTCTCAATCGATGACAGCTTAGGCTTATCCTTGGTCATTCATATTCATCATATATTTAAATCCTGCATGATGTTTCATAAAGAGTTTTTGAATTTACAAAGAATATCCCCCATGAGTGTCAAATCAGGTGTACAATAAGGCCCATTTTCATGCACCAAGTGATGAAGAAGTCCTTCTCAATATGCCCATTTTATAGTTATTACCCCTAGGTACTTTTTTTGTAGATCCACATAAACATTTAGTATCTGAACATAGATATAATTTCTTGGAAACCACTCACTCCATCCTTTACCAAAATTCTGATACATTTTCCTATACTTTGTATCATCCATAGACTTATCCTTATACATGTCCTTAGGGATCTAAAAAAAGTTTTGTTATTATAGTTTCCAATAATTAACTAAAACTATCCTCCAATACCAACTATAGTGACCCATGATTTTCAGACATAGATATTATATATTTTTAAAAAATATTCATTACATTATAAAAACACATTCTTAAGGACAATAAAGGTATATTGTTTTTGAAGACTAGGTTCACAATCTTATAATATTGTGAAATATATTCAATATCTCCCATAATGATATTCCCCTTTAGTACTCTTCACAATCATAGCATGCTCAAAACCTTTATTTATAACTTAGGTAATATAAAAATAATAATGGGAGAGATCATATGATCATTAAGGGTATGAAAGTGAGATGTCAATTATCACATAATCATGACATGAGAATAATGGTATGATAACATGAGCTTAACATTTGAAAACCATACCCTGCATATCAAAGATCAAAATATTGAGACATGACATGAACCTTAGAAGTTCATAAGACATGAATCATAAGTGAATAAAATAACATGAGACAAGATAGCATAATATTGGCATATGAAATAGAATTATTTCATACACGTAAGCATATAAAATCTTATGTCAAGGATATACACTAAGATATTCATAACTTATTAGGATTTGGATAACCACCAGTGTACCTACTTTGGGCTTGGGATAACCTCCCAAGTACCATGTTTTGGTCTTGGGATAACCTCTCATGTACCCCATTTTGGTATTAGGATAACCTCCCATGCTCCCTCCTCTGAGTTTAGGATATACTCATAGGTACCCTTTGAGATAATATAACATTAATCATTACCAAATGCATTAGAGGGAGATATATATCCCACCCAAAAAGTGTTAAAAAGCATACGTATGGGTGAAGGAAGATCATAAATAATTCATCATATCAGAACCCATGAAAATAAATGTGTTTCATAATCATTTTATCATTTCCTCAAAGAAAAATCCATGTAAAAATAAGTTGGTTTCATAATCATTTTATCATGGTATAACCAATGGAAGAGAAATAGGTTTAATAAAAAACTTTTCATCATAAAAATAAACCATATATAGAAAGAGTGATAATGATTTCCTTGGTTCATATCCCAAGTAAATAATATGTAACATAAAAGGATGCAATATCAGATAGAAAATTATTTTGAAAGAAAAATCACTTGGAACATTTCTTGAATAAAATATCCTTTATTTTAAAATCATCTTTTTAAAACAAAAAATTAATATACTATTTGGGAAATAATTTTATTTTAAAATAACCTTGAAAACATATTAAGTAATCATGAATGGAAATAATTTACATAACAGTGGAAAATTCAATTCATGACATACACGTTAAAATAAATATTCCTTTCACATATTTAGTAAAATCTAAATAGGTACTATTAAGAAAATTACATGAATATTCCTTTAAAAAAATTAAAATGTAAAACATGGGTAAAATTTTATTTAATAAATAATTTTTGGAATTTTAAAAATATTTTAGAAACTATTTTTAGAAAACATGGTTTTGGAAGAAAAATGGTTTTCCATCGAAGAGAGAAATATAGATGATTTTTCTTAAAAAATTCATTTTGAACACCTGAGTACATAAAGAGAGAATAATTATTGGAAAGAATTTATTCCCAAGATATAATTACATGATAATAAAATAAATTAGTCTGTTGAGATATAGGTTGTATTATTTCATTATTTGAAGCATAATTATGACTGACTGACTAAAAGGTTGCATTTTTATTGATTTCCAAAAGGGCCCTTACAAAAAACAACAACAAATAATCCTCATGGAGGGAGAAAATAATGTAATCCAAGAGAATAATTAACTAAAAACCTCATCCCCTCCTTTGGAAAATACCCCAATGAAAAGAAAGAAGACACATCTTGATTCGATGGAGCCATAGAAGCCATAAAATCTACTACCATATTCCCCTCCCTCAAAGTATGAGAAACCTCTATATGCCTGCCCATAATTGATCTGAATCTCATGATAATATAAGAAATATTTCAAGGAATATTTCCTTTTACTATCAAAGAATTAAACAAAACCAAAGAGTCAGATTCCACTATGCTTAGTTTAATATTGTGCTGATTGCAGATCTCCAAACCAGAAGCCATTTCCCTAGCCTCCGCTTGCAGAGCATCACTATCTCCATATGCCACTGAAAAACCGGAAACCACTAAGCCAAACATATCCCACAGACCCCACCCTCTCGCATCGCCCCCATGAGAAGAGAGACCTCAGAATTCAGTTTTAAACCCCTCCTTGGCGCCTGCCACCAAACCCATGACCCCTGCATTGGCACCCCCTCTATCGGGCCGCGTGCAAGGTGTGGAAATAGTAGGTTCATAGATGGCACTGCTTTGGTGTCTGGACATAGCTGGAGAAAATCCAAGACAAATTTCTTCATTCTGAATATAATACTAACCTTGGAAACCCTGCTTTGATTATGGTGCATCACATTCCTAGCCTTCCATAAAATCCAGCAACCAACCACCAGAAAAAGCACCATGGCCTTCCTCTCTTTTCCATGATTGTCCTTCCCTCTAAACCAGGAATTGATGAAATCACCTTGCACCTCTACTGAATAATCCCAACCAAAGATGATTCCAAAAGACTTCCAGATTCCTCTAGCCCATTCACTCCCAAAAAACAAGTGACTCACTGATTCAGAATGAGGTGACCTAAAACACTCGCATCTGGACACAATATTAACACCCATATATTGTAAGTTTTCATTAATATGCAGCTCTTTGTTTCTTACATGCCACAAAAGAAAATTAAATTTGGAAGGAATATCTTTGGACCATAGAGTAACTCCCAATGGATCATTATCTATTGTGACCCTTGTTACATGAATGAACTCCTTAATAGAAAAAATGCCTGAAGATGCACCTATAAAAACAAGTTTATCAGGATCATCACTAGTGTCAATATTGCTGAAAATAGAAAGCTGAGTCTCATCCAAAAAAGCCTGAAGAAAACAGAGATATCCACTTGCTTCACTGAAAGACATGCCCAGAGTAGGAAATCTTGGAAAATACAGCCTACCAACCCCCCCAATCATGCTTCTAGAAATTAATATTCGATTTTCCCACTAACCACCGAGAATGCTGATTTAAAATCTCTTACCACATTGGTAACTGCGAATCATAATCCTCAAGGATGAATAATATTAAACGAAAATTATAATATAATTAAATTAATTATATTAACTATATATCATTATAAAGGGTAATTATATACACAAAATATAAGAATATAAGTGCATAACACAACTTAGATCTCCGAGAAGGCAATTTGAGACAAAAATCCCTCACCACTTTTGTAACATTTAAATTGTAAACCCCATTACAGAGAGATCATAAAATGGATATATAAATCTCAATAATATTCATTATAATAATATTAAATTAAATTCATGGTAATTATATACACCATATAAAAAATAGTAGGTGAATATGACATGTGTCTCACAGAAGTATAAAGTGAGAGAGAAATCCCTTACTGTAAGTCTCAAATTACTTTCTACACAGTAAAACCTATTGTATATAATAATTAAAAGTTTATTATAAATAAATTAAAAGAACATACATATATATATAATACCATATATGATTTACATATGATATTTTATTACCCATTTATTTATAATTACATGTTAAAGTCATATTTTGGGAAATAACTGCTTTGTTTTTCACATATGTTTTTATTTTTTATTTTTTGTCCTACTAATTTTATCATGGTCACATAATATTCAGAACATTAACTATTATATAAATATAATATATATTAATTATATAATTTTTTATAAAAATTCATAAGATTTATAGACAAAAAATAAAATACACCATTCATTGAGACGGTTGGTCGAACGTATGCATTAACACTCTTTCCATTTTCTTTATTAATTGAAATAAAGAATGATAAAGAATATATTATAATTCATGAATCATTATTATGTCATATATATCACACATTTTTATTAAACACATCCTTATTACCGTCTATGTAAAGCGTGAATGAATCGGATTGCTTCAGGAGGTTGTAGTCTGCCACACACATGAACAACATTACCATGTTCCCACAGAATTGTAATTAAGAAGGAAAATGTTATATCATGATTAAATAAAAATAATAGTATAACAAATATCATATATAAATAATAAAATCATAATTATATCTATATGTTATAGGTGGTTATGGACAAACGAATGACATTAGTTCATGAAGTGGTAGTCTGCCATACACAGGAATGTTGATTTCATAACCCATTTGATAGAAGAGGAGATGGTTGTAGGAAATTATATTAACATAAAAACATATATTTATATTTAAGATGCTAGAATTTTTATATCAAAATTTTTTATTAAGTATTAAAGGATCCTGGGGAAGAAATATAATAAAAACACTCATTGAAGAGCATTACCTCTTCTTTGAGTAACCTCCCTAGAATTTCCCAAAAAACATATTAGGATTTATTAATGAAAACAATAGGGATTAAATGATGATACTAGAGATTTACAGAATTGATTTTTATAGGTATTTTCAAATCCAAATGGTTTTTATGTATGAATAGAAAAGGAGAGGGGTGGACTTTTATAAGTGAGGTGAGTGGAACACTTGTATTTTTTGAAAATAAAAAAGTGTACCTGCATTTTTCACATGAAAAAAGTATATAAAATGGATCATATCAGAAACTGGACAATATAAGGTCAAAATATGGATATAAATTTGGTGTTTTACATGTTTTTGGTCATTTTTAACCCATATCTTTTTAGTTTAACCCCCTAGTAATCCCATTTATTACTTAAATGCGTTAAATAATTTTTACTATTTTTACTATACATTATGGTAAGAAATTAAGTTCACCTAATTAGATAATATAAATTATTATTATTCCACATAATTAATTAATTTTTTAAAATTCCATCTACATAAGTGTAAAGAAATTATTTAAAATTATTCTCGTAGATGCGATGAGAAAACGGGTTTTCAAAGAGAAGATGTTCAAAATTTTAAAAAGTTTTTATATTAAAATTCAATATGAAAATTATTATAATGACCTTAATAGGACTAATATATATTTAATCTAAGTAATTTCTCTTTTAAAACCATATTAATACAATTTTTAAGTGTTTAATTTTTTTTAAAGAAATAAAAGTTCTTAATAAAAACCCGTATGTTTCACTATTCATAAAAAAATTTATGTTATATAAAAAATCTGAAAAATTCACCAGAATATACTTTTGAAATGATGATTTCAAAAATTAAATTTATTTTTAAAAAAATGAACTATAAAATTTTCAAAATTATTTTTACAATAACTTCAAAAAAGGTCAAAAAACTGATATTTAGAAAAATGTAACTTTTAATTTTAAATTAGGATTTAATCTTATCTATTTTTTAGAAAACAAATAATTTGAATTTTAAATATTTTATTGAATATATAATATATATAATTCATTAAAAACAATAAATAGAAGTTAGTTTTTTAATTTATTTATGTAAAACACCTTTCTTCACAGAAAAATATTTTTTCAAAAAAAATCTGTTATTTTTAAATAGACTATATTTTAATTTATAATTATTTTATAACAAAATGATTCATTATATATACCTTTTTAAATCATATATTTTCATAATATAGTTATTCCTATTTATACTCTCCATTCCAACGACTAGGTGATAACTATCATATTAAATAATAATTTCTTAATAGTAAGTTCTGTTCCGTTTAAACATGAAATTATGTGTAATTGAAGATATAATTAGTGTTTAATGTAAGGAAAGATAAACATGATGTTTCATGTAATGTAAAATAACAAAAAGAATAATTTATTTTGAAAAAAAAATATTTCACAAAATCATGGGGTGTTGCATGGAGTAGAGACAACAATGGTGGAAGGTACACATTTATATCTTCTTCATTTCTAGTTTACACATGGTTTCATTTATCATGCATGGGGATCTTGGTTTTGGTTCATTTAAAAAATTATAATCCATTTAACAAGTGTTTTTATATCCCATCCAAACCAAACAGTGGAATTATAGCTTACTATGCCTTTAGATTTATGAATAACTACTGAGGAATGAAGATATGTAAATTGTATTTCATATAGTAAAATACAATTTTGTATTTTTTGAAGATGGTATGGTCATGAATTAGTTATTTTGTGTTTTCAAAAAAAGTAGTGTGTCATATCACCTTTATTATATCAAATTTATTTGTTAAATATGATATTATATCATTAGAGATGATATGGATATCTGTCATTAAATACATTTGATTGTGCTAAACCATTTAATGTCATGGTTTTATTAATCATAAAATACGATTCATAGAAAATCACTAAATATGATTTATGAATAATGATTTATTGTTTTTTCATTCAATTATTAATTGAATTATATTATTTATAAATTGTTTATAACTAATGATAAAAGGTATTTGGGTATATTTATTAATTTATAATGATTATAAATTAATTAACTATAAAGAATTTATAGTTAATTAATTAAATATTTGTAAAATATTTATTAATAAATGTTCATGAATGTTAAGTGTTAATATTGCAAAAAAATATATTTTATCAAATTATATGGAATGCCTTATGACATAGAAACAATTTATTTATTTATAAATCATAAGTTTAATTTATAAAGTGTATAAAAATAAAAATAAATTCTAAATTTTGAGTACATATATTTTAATATTATGAATTGTTCGTAGTAATAATATAATAATATAATATATAATATAGAGGGGATTAAAAACCATAAAAACACACACATACCCAGGAACCCTAGTGGGTCATGCGCCATCCCTCCCACTAAGCAATGGAATGAATTCATTGGACATATTTGATTACATATTAATTCCCTAAAGTCCCAAGACCTTGATGGGCTAAAGGACCAGCTAAATATAGAATGAAATACCTTTGGAGGATATGACATAAATACAAAAAATATAAGCATGCATCACTCCATGAATCTAGTCAATTATCATGCCCCCCCACACCTACTAGTTATAATCACACTTTATCATCAGTTTGGAAGTTGTGCTGCCCCCCCCCCCCACTACCGAGAAAGTATGAAACCCATCTATCGCACATTGGGAGACCATGTGGGAAGAGGGATGACTGATAAGGGATAACACACCGATCACTCTTCTAAACTTACCAACCAGTGGTGCCTACATGGAACCCAGATTCACCTCATACCAAGTCACATCACATCATCTGAATATTTACACTATGTTAATTAGGACCTGTAAGGTCACCTATCCATCCCTCATCTTAAATATAGGTGTGTAGAGGGCCAATTTATATATGTAACCACACCTATTGTTATTTCGATTCGCACACCTAGATAAACATGAATGTTTTCACACAACACCTCATGCCTACTGCACATCATAGTCTATCACAAACTAACCCAGGTCAACCCTGAATCGGTCACCTAAGTGGATCCTTAGCATGTCCCGAAGGTCATTACCAATCCCCACAGGATGGAAAATAGTGTTGAGAATCTATATAGTACACAAAGGGAATGATTTTTTCCAATAGATAAATAATGAAAACTAAATAGTATAATATGCTCACACAGTCCAATATATAAATGAAACTGAACGTAATATAATTTATACAAGAAACTAAAAATATAACCAATCTACACAAAAAATTGGGAAAAGAGTACTGCACCATCTCTATGTGACCTAGTGGGTCACTCTCCAACACAAGATCAACGGTCTCCCATAGTGACCAAAATCAAGACAAAACCTACACAAGGGATAAAAATAAAAATGAACTATAGGTGTGAGTATTAAAACATAGTAGGCTATCCCAATAATCTATTCCTAATTCACTTCCTTTTAAAATAATAGAAACATCAATTTCAAGTTTGAACTATAAATATATAAAAGCATGATTTTCTACACATTTTACTTAAAGACAATGTATAACCCATTTCCCTTATTCATTTCAAAAAATTAATATCAATCCATTTGTATGAAGTTCACATTATAAAAAGGGAAGTGATGCATTCATTTTTCAACTTCCACAGAAGAGGGTAAAACACTTTCCATTAGAAACACTTTTCATAAAACTTTTTAAAACGAACATATAAATTCTAAGAAAACACTACACAATAAGAACTATGATGTGTATATATAACGGGAAATGAAAATAAGCATACAAGTATCACAATCATCCTTACAAGCAACTAAGAGCTAGTAGACATAGGTGAACCCAAACAATCTAGAATAATACAGAACATTCCAATACATAAGACCCCATCCCCATTAGCATTACACAAATGATGAAATCAAAAACTTCCTAAAACTCTCATCCACCTTGACTCGGGACAGGCTGAGGGGAAATTCTCATATCAGTAAACCCAAATATATCCACCTACTATGGGCCACCCGCTAGTGTGTAAACAAGCCAGTGCAGTAATCGTTGTCATAAAATTCTCTCAATATGGCAAGTTCCTATGTCTCAGGTATATAATAGGGTTGAACTAACCAATGTTGGTCGATCATGCAAGCACAAGTATATATAATAATAAACCAACAACATGCATCACCTCGAGTCACCCTAAGGACTGATATCGTGCCATGGAATAAATAGAACACAAAGAGTCCAAACTGAGGAACTCTGATAGTGGATCAGAGGGATTCTCCATCAAGGAAAACCCATCCATTATATGTTGACATGGAATAAGAAATATCTAAAGGATGTTTTCATAATAAACACTTTCATCATTTTCACAAAGTTTCCAAGTGGGCCCATAAGCATTTTACAAAACCAATATTTATCCAAGACAAAATTTTACCTTTTCTTAAAGGGTGTAAACACAAAATTTTCCCATTTCAAAATTATTTACAAAATGTCCATAAAACATTCAAGTTACACTTTTAAATAAAAACCATTTTTACAAAAAATACAAACGGGGCATTCACCAACAATACAACCCAAAACACAATAAAACCCAATACTTGTTTCATTATAAAAACCAATAACACTTGGGAAATCATATAAGTAACCCAAAAAATCATTTCTAACATTTACAATATATTTATAAATCCAAACTAATCATTTTACCTCACAATTAACCCATAAAATCTATCTTAGAAATTAATCAAACACTAGACTTGCAATATTTAACAAATTAATTTCTATTTAACACTTAAAAAGGTACAATACACCAATTTTCATGCAATAAATGTATTTAAATTTCTTTTCCATGTTTTAAATATCACAAACCACATGAGAAAGCTAAAAAAACATTTTATCAGTCACATGGTGAGCTAATTTTAACCAAAACAATGCTATTTGTTATAAAAAAGGCATAAACCGATACTTTTCACATGAAAAAAATTAATCCAAGGATCATGCATCAATATGTAATCATAAATAAAGGTGAAAAAAGAATGAAATAGATGAATCTTAATTTAAAAAGGCATGTGAAAAGTAAAACCTACTTCAAATCCATGGAATAATGACAACGCATGCCAAAAATTACCCTACGAGGGTCCCAAAACCATTGATATATGAAGAAGAATCTTAATAGAACAAAAAACCCATCATAAATCATGTAAAAACATAACCCTAGGTAGAACATGACTAGGAGAGAAGATAAATCCAAGAAAAAATTAAATAATGAAGAGGGAGGAGAAAGGAGGGGAATTACCTTGAAGAATCTAATCCCAACATGAAGATCTCTCAGATGCACAACAAAAGAGGAGGAATGGCTTGCAGTTCAAGGGAGAGGGCTCCCCAGTTCAAGACACACTAAGATAAGAATATTTGGGTGGATTTGGGTCCAAAATATCTAATGGGGAAAACATGGAAAAACATAATTTTTAAGTTCTAGGAAAGTCACACGGGTAGGCCACATGGTTTATTAAACCATCTGATAACCATGTGCTAGCCATAGAGACCAACCACACGGTCACTCCTGATCATCCAAAGGGTCACCCCTAATCGACCGCATGTTCATGTGTGAATTGTTCTGTAGTTATTATAACCGTCTCATGGTTACCTAGGCTTGGTCAAACGATTTATCAAATCGTGCGCTAACCGTGTGCAAGGAACCTCCAAGACAAAACACCCATGTTTTCTCTAAAAACACCCAAACAAACTAAATATCAACTATAGGGGGAAAATTAGATAAAGAAATACAAGGGAAAACTTCAAATATTAACACATGTCACACCCGTAACCTGAGAATAATACTGGTATTTCCAATGAATTGAAACATAAGATAATAAATGAAAAATCGGGTGTGACATTGTCCCTATCGTACTTCTTTCTACCTACATCCATACATGTTCATAGTGTGTATAATTACCTATAACCTAATCAACCAATAATTACAATGGTTTCACTTTACTACATTTCAAGGATCTTTTCAATTGATTGTTTTAGATAATAAAGATAAATATTACATAAAAAATTAGATACTTTCACATGGTACATATTTTTTCCACAAAAGTGTGTTTAGTTTACACCCTTGTTTCATTCAAGAATCATTTACTTCAAGTAAGATGAGTCACTATAGTATAAATATTTACCTTTATAAAATTTATACTCATCCTTAGATCCTATAAAAAACATTTGAAAACACAGGATGAAAAAAACAATAATAATAAGGTATATTAAAAAAATGTAATCTCATTAATCCAGTGTAAACCATAAAACCCATGAAATTTTTTACCTTTTAAAAATAAAACTTTGATCACATAAATAAAACATTTACATATGTTAAAATATATATTTTCTCAAATAAATCCTCCAAAACACATTATAAAGAAGATGAAAATCCATGAGGGAATCCCAAGGTGCATGGGAAATCATGAAAACATTTTAAAAAAAATCAAACATTTCACCTTTAAAATTCCACAAACATTACTTACCACATGAAATAAAAATATTTTCATAATACCCTTTTTGAAAGAATAATATATGTATCATAGAGCATAATATTCATAACTTGTGTTTACTCATGTTTAACTAGTGTCAAAATAACTAAATCCAAGTTAATAATGTACGAGTAAACAACCCAGTTATCTTCCTCACTTTCTCCTTTGAAGACTAAATCTATAATAAATGAATTGGAGATCAATATTGAGATCACCCTTTATCATGAGTTTTATCAGGCTAACATTTCAATATCTTTAATTCTCATGTACCATATCAATAAAAAAACTTAAAAATTCATTTGAATACATTATAAAAACACACCATTTTTAGATATTCATAAGGAGAAATATCTGTTTTCTTTAAAAAAATTAAAAAATAAAAAAATTTAAGAATATATAGAGTATGATATTCCATGGAAACCCATGTTAATGCACAAATTAATCTTGATAATGAATAAATGTAACACCATTAGATTTTATGAAATATTTCTCTTCAAAATGAAACCTTAAGTTTAAATGAATCATAATATTGTAAACAATTATAATATATCAATTATATTTGTGGGTATGAATAAAAATAACTAAATTATGAAAATATTACGTATTAAATGTGTTTATTGATTATAAATAGAAATCAAAATAATTTGAAAGTAAAAGAGAGGTTTTTCTGAAAAAAAAAGTTATGTGATCAACATGTTTTTATCATAATGAATTGAATTAATCACTATTATTGAATTATTTTAATTAAATATATATGATATATATTCCTTAAACTATTTTAAAATTCATCTAATTTATTAGTCAAGAGATAGGAATAAATCCAATTTTATACTTAAAAATGTATTTTTTCTAAAAAGAATTCTTCGATTCAATCTCTTCACTAATTGTAAAATTAATTTATACCACATATAAGTATTTAATTTGATAAAATGGATTCAGTATTTGGAATCAAGAGGTTAAAATTTGGTAAATAGGTCCCTTTTATTTTTAGGTATTATGAATAGTAACTATGGTAAAATTTATTATCTACGTAAAGGGTCAATTGGGTTAATCTAGGTTAAGACTAAGTGTTGATGTAAAAATTATCCATATAAATTCCTATTGAGTTATGTAAATTATACCCTTATCACTTTAGTCTCAAAAATTAATTTTTAAGGTACACTTTTCCATAAAAATAACCTATATGTTATTTAAAGTAATGAAAAATACAAAATTTGACTCTCTTACATTTAAATATATCTTATGTGTTTAAATAGGTTAAAAAGATTGTGGTGAATAGATATAGAGTTTTATTTTGAAAATAAAATATCATGATGAATTTAATTAATAATTTTTAAGTATTATATAATTACATTATATGCTTACGCAACACATAAACAACATTTATTCAATTAATTGAAAAATTAAATGTATCATTTTAAAAATATAAAGTAATAAAATTTTGGGGAGTTATTATGATAAATGAGTTTTATAGTTAAATATATGATATTAGTGATATTTTAAATATTTATATTCTAATTAAAATTTTTTATTTATGTATTTACAATCATATTAAATTAATATTATCAAAAATGAAAATAATAATATTTTTTTATAAAATAATGTTTTGTTAAATTATTTAATAATAATTTAAAAATTGAAATAGGACAAAGAGGATAGTATATAGTCAAAAATATCATCCATTTTCCATCTATAGTCCAATTTTCACCATATATGTAAAATTATATCCCCTTAAGACTGAAAAATACTTTACAGTGGTTAAGGTTAAAATAGGATGATAAATGGGTTAAAAAAATACTGTTTAAGAATACCAATTAAAACCATAAAATTTTTATTATTTTATGATATTTAAACAATATAAAACCTTATATTTAAATAAATTTCCATTTATAAGTATTTTTCTTGATAATTACTTAGTTATATTTTAATATTTTTAGAAA
The DNA here is from genome assembly GCA_963277665.1 of Viscum album. NCBI lineage: Eukaryota > Viridiplantae > Streptophyta > Magnoliopsida > Santalales > Viscaceae > Viscum > Viscum album. Next base: position 1,752,732,270 of record OY728141.1, read on the forward strand.
TTCCAAGTGTATCCTTTCCCTCCCTTATAAAAGTACACGATTTCCTTCACTTATTTACACAACATTGAGGAACCAATAGCAACCAATTAATATCAATTTATCTTTTCACAATCCTTATTAATTTTTTGATGTGATGGTCTCCCCAAAATACCAACTCTAGGCTGCTTAGTTCTAAATGTGGTCTTCTAAAGAAGAGTTGGTCTTCTTTGCTGATCTATTTCAATTAATTTCTTATTATAACTAAAAAAATTATAATTTATTATTCATAAAATAAAAATTCAGTATCCAAAAATACTGAAATGTTAGTAATATTATTAAACCATAATTATCCACCCAAATTTTTATCAAATGGAAAGTGAATGTATCGCTCATGCGTACGTATGGCTCACTGTCCCTACGTAGCGATACAATTAATTTTTAATAACTATCTTTTATATATGGGTATTATGGTGGGTTTGATGTGTATATATTATATATATTATATAGTTATGATTATGTATTAATTTTATTGTATTTATCTTCTTACCTTCCAATCCATTAAAAAAAATAACATCGCTTGTGTGTACATGTGGATTACTGCCTCCACAATGATATGTGGTCTGTTTTATGAAACCATTTTATTGGATTGTAATAAAGATATATTTAATGAATATATATATGATTCATATGTTACTTTACTTTTGTTCCAACCATAAAAAAATGAAAACAATGTTCATTAGTACGCACAGCCTACTGTCACCATGAACGGTGCAATTCATTTTTCTATCTATATTATTTATGGATTAATCTAAAAAAATTTATAATGAATATAGATGTTATTTATATAATGTTTAAATATTTGGATATGATGTAAAAATGATAAAATTAATTTTTTTGAAACTACCAAACTAAAATATTCATGAAAAACAAGCATTTATTACCCAGAATAGTGATTTTAACAAATAATTGTATATAAAATGGTGAAAAAATATTATAAGTAAATATTATATGGTACTATATATATGAATATAGTGATTAAATAGATTTATAATAAATATATATTTATTATACAAGAGATTAAGACACATATGAATGAGGTTGAGCATGAGGTATGGGATTATTTTACAATCTCATTGTTATTCCAGATTGTTTAGTATTAAGTTTCCACTGGGGGAAATTATTTGATCTTTATATATTATAACCAATATATTTTCTTATCCAATTTTTATTTCTATAAATTAAAAAAAAATTCTTTTATTTTTACACTCTTTAAGGATTATGATACAAAACTAATGTTTTTAAGGAAAACTGACCTTGTTTTTCCACCCAGTCATGAATATTTCTCTTCCATGTCTATATTTTTCTTAAAATGTTTAAATAATGTTTTTAACATTCAAAAATGATTTAATAAATACATTTTTACCCATGTTTTAATTTTTATAAAATGGTTTAAAAGGAATCCTCTAGTTATTTTCCTAATGATTTACTTTTTATCTTTTTTAAAAAGTGTGAAAAGAATGTTTTTTAACTTCTAAAACATGAATAGAATTTCATTTCATCATAAACACTCATTTGTTTGAAGGTTATTTTAAAATTTTATAAGGCTATTTTAAAATAATTTTTTTCCGTAATATTTGGGACATTTTTATATTTTAAATAAGTGTTTTGAAAGTGAAAACACTTATTTTTCTCAAGAAAGTTTCTTGGGATCTTTTCAAATTATTTTCACCTATATCAAAATCCTTTGTTAAATATTAAAATTCACTAGGATTATAATATTATGATACCATAAAAAAATAAAATTTAGACAGTTTATGATTAACTTTACAAGTTAAAGTATTGATATTCCATAATCCATTTCATCTAATATAGTTAGTAATCGAGTTTTAAGACATATTGATTATGTTATATTGTTTATTAATATATGAATGCATTTTACATATTATATTATGGGTGGAGAATGGAATTACATATCCCCTTGATTTATTTGTAGGTATCATGAAACAAACTAGACTAGGTATTTGTTTAAGGCCTTAACCTTTCATGTAAGATGTCTTAGAATAAGGCCTTGATGATATGTTTTATATGTCTTGGCACAATGCCTCGATAGTAAGTTAAGTTTTCCAAAAAAATACATTCCACCATTATAAAATCATGTCTTTATTCCAATGACTTTATTTGAATAGTTTTTACATCCTTTTATAAGATTTAATCTTATATGATTATTTATATGTCATTATTTGATTATCATTTATTCCTTCTATATTATTCATGATTTATTTTTCTTCTATCATATGCATTCCCTTTATGAGAAACTAATCTCACACCTTTCTGATTTTTCCATTCCCTAGGATTCCAATAAACTTTTTATAATTGGTATGTGGGGATATGTTACAGGGAATAAATAGGATCCTAAAGAAAATTTTATATTTTATTTTATATTGTTAAATGTAATGTGGGATTTAAGTATATATATTGTTTATAAAAACTAATAAACTACTCAGTCATTTTATATATAATTTATTATATTTATTACAAATATAATAATGTAACCATTAGATTTGGGCTACTAGGGTAAAGGTATTTATAACCAGTATTAGAGAAATATTAGTAGAATCCTTGGGAACTAGATATAGTAAAATAAATATTAAATAACATAAGCCTATGGCATACCATGAGAATATTCCCATAGAAACTAAACTCCTGATTTTGAGATTAGTTATTAATTTTTTTTAGATTTATGATAAGTGTTTTAATTTTTTTAAAAATATACATTATAATTCATGATTTTATTATATAATTTAGAGTGTGTCGTTATTTATAAATGGAACCTAGTGTATAAAATGGAAAAATTATCAATTCAAGAAATCCATATAAGGATTTCCTTTAAGGAAAAGATAATGAAGCTGAAAGATCATCACCTAGAGCCAAAAAATTATTACTATATCAGGGCATATGAATTAGTTTATAACTAAAAAACATTCCCATATAGAGTAGCCTATAGTTCGACAACATGGTTTAATAATGTTACACTTAGAGACACCATCATTCAATGGTGATAAAAATCCGTTTGTAATTGAGAAATAGTTAAGTTCATTTGATAATAACTTTCTCACTTTGGTAATTAATGAAAGGGAGAAGGTTTAATGAAGTTTTATCAACTCTCAGGGTATGCAGTTCACTGGTAGTCATTTATTCAAAACACTAAAGATGAATAGGAAAAAATGAGCATGGAATGGAAGGATTTTATGGAACTTTTATTGGAAAATTATTTCCCTAAAAAACAATGAGAGTATATGGAGAGACAATTCATAATTATAAGATAAAAGGAAGAAGAAAATATTTCTAAGTTTAAAGAGAACTTTATAAGGTTATAAAGGCATACTGTAGGCTATGTACACAATACTAAGATTAATATTGACTATTTCTTTGATGGGTTAAACCTAATCCTTTTAAGGGAACTAGTATCTCTAAAATTCGCATCAAATGAGGATATAATATCATATGGTATTGAGGAAGAGTAATAATTTTCCAAGCCTTATAAATTAAAAGTAAATAAATAATTTTTTTCTATAATATAGTTACAAATGTATAAAGTGAATAAGAGAAAGAATAATTTTCCAACATGTAATACATGTATAAGGGAAAACCTTGACATATAAATAAAAGTAAAAAGAGATTTCTTTATGTGTGGATAAAAAAGGCTATCATGCTATTAAATTAAAGTGTAAGTGATAATCCATTAAATTAAAGTGATTTATCTATAAGTAGATGGGTCACTACTCTAACCAATTCCCCAAACGTTAAAGGAACTTACTATAAAAGAAGCCAAAGAGATAAGGTCAATATTATACAATTAGTAAAGTAAACGTAGAAGTTTCAAGTGATTTTGTGAAAATATACGTATCTTCCACTTAATAATTGATTTTTTAATTTGATTCTAGTTCAATCTACTCTTTTATATCTAAATAATTTTCTAAGGGTGCCATATCACCACTTTAATTATTAGATATTGAGTTGCTGGTGAAATATATTAATGGTAGGACGACCACATCTCATGTTTATAACTCCTATCTGATAGAAATTGTTGGGATGGTTCTTCTTGAGTATCTTATTATTCTTCCTCTATTTTAATTTGATGTAATTTATGGTATAGATTAGATCGTCTAGTATAGATACTATATCAATTTTCAAGGAAGGGAAGTTATTTTGATATTCCAATTTATCCTTCAATCATCAATTATTGTGAGGATAAACCTGAACACCTAATGGAAATTTCTTCCATCATATTTTTTTAATTCCTATTTTTTAGTCATAGTAGGACACTCAAAAGGGGGTGAATTGAGTTCCTATAAAAATTATGTTAAAAAGGTTTACATAAAATACCCACTCAATTAAAATTAAAATTGGCTAGTTAATCAAGGTAATAAAGTTATAAGGGTTTTACTATTCAAATAACTTCTCAAAAAATTGGTTAATTATAAATATTATAAATATGAGATATTGACATAACTTTTGAAAATATTCTAAAAAGGCAATGAAATTATATCAAATATCCAAGACTAACTATTAAAGTAAAATTTATTTTCCTATAATATAATTTAAAATAGATAAAGACTAAATAAAAATAGGAAATGGTTTAAACAAGTGGTTCGGTCTCAAGATAAGACATAATCCACTATACATTTTGATCACCTTATACCACGTAGTTTATATCAATAAACATGATACACACCCTAGATCAGGGTAAACAACATTACACATGACTTTCTAGTTTTCAAGACCTCTTCCACTATTCTTCATGGGAAAGGAAACAACCAAGATGCACCAGAACTCTTCCAATGTCATACGTCGGTAAGGAAAGTGTAAAAAGATATTCGAGTGAGGATATCTTGTATCTCGCAGTTTAATGCAGGACATAGTGTGTGTTTTAATATATTTACACACACTACTCGAAAGCTAATAAAAACAATACCCAACAGATCAAAAATGATAAGAGAGGATTATAAATGCACTAAGTGTTTCTCTAGGAATCTCTGGACGTGAAGGATAAAGCAGATGAAAATTTATTGTCCTCTTGTAAAAAATAGAGTCTGTAAAGTCTCATGTTTTGGTTTCTAGTTGTATGATATGTGCATTGTACCTCACGTTACTATGATCTATAGTAGTTCAACATTTTGTAATCTAGAGTTCTTATTGTGTTATTCATTGTATATGTTCTTCGATCCTTCATGTGGTTCACTTTAAGAACTTTTTCTCGCATCTACTTCTCTGAGTATGGTGCATTTGTTTTTATTTAAGGTGTATGTGTTGGGGCCAACATGAAGCATGATTTCTACACCTCATTCATCATACTGTCAGGTGACATGTCTACAACGAAACATAAATTATTTCAGTGTCATTAAATGACTCAAATATGACCATTAGAAATAACTTTTGAATTAAATTGAAATAGATAGAAATTAAAGAGTGGTGTCACAATATGTCTTGAAATGGTGTCACTGGAAATGATGTCTTATCATTTGACATTGAATGGTGAGATAGTCATGGTGCCACAACTGTGTTGAGATCTAGAACTATTGTTATAGATGCGGTTTCCGGATCATGATGTCTTAGGTAACGGTGTCTAGTCATTTGTCAAACCATGGAATGATGACTTGGAGATGGTTGAAAGGAAATAGTGTCATAGAATTTAGGAAATCTGAAACTGGTTACGGTGTCAGAGTCATGGTGTCTATGTTATGGTGTCAGGTTTATAGTGTTTGGTTTTAGTGTTTGGGTTACGATATCTATAATACAGTGTCTAGGATATGGTGTCTTGGACTTTTCCAATATCCAGAACCGGTGGAAGACTCGTGGTTTCTCATACTTAGCTAAATATATGTAAACTATCATAGGAAATAAAATTCACAGAATGAATTAGACTTAATAATTAATGTAATAAAACATTATAGAACAATATCAAACATAGTTTATAAGATCAAAACATGATTTTTGAGATTCTGAATCAGGATCCAACAAAAGGTTATATCATGATTTGTATGCATTTAATCATAAGGAAACAAACAATACCTACACATTATTTGTGAAATGTTAAACAATATTAACAAGATTTTCTATCATTAAACCATATTTAACACATGTGGAGGCTAACAATATCCCTCTATTTAATGATCATAAATAATCGGATTAATATTAAAATCATGGGAGTTAAATGAGATTTAAATGCCTGTTCTCATTCTATCACTTTGGGATTATCAAAAATAATATAAGAAAAATAAAATAAAGATTGAATGCAGGAAAAGAGGAAAAAAGAAACTACATTAGTGCACATTTTCATTGGATAAAAATATATAGGTCATTAAACTCATGATGAAAAATAAAAAAACCTCCCTATCAAAATACATTTTTCAATTCTCTTCAGCACCAGCAGGCTTCTCCTTTCCCATGGAAGAAACATCAGAAGGGGCCATAGGAGCAGAAGTAGAGGTTGGAGAAGGGATTGAGAAAATTTTGAGAAAATAAAGAAGTAATCCTTGAAAAACAAAATGTACTAGAGTTGGTTTGGTTGAAGACTGGGGAAAGAATTGGACAATGATAACAGGTCTGATCTATCTCAGAGCCTGAGATACAGACATGGCAGTAGGAGAAAAGGTAGTGGATGAGGAAGGGGTTGATTCAAGCCACAAAGGGTAATCTTCAAGATCCATAATAGAAGTTCTTTTCACATGAGATAATAATTCAACAACTTATTAAAATAAATAATGATCTCACTACCATACTACATTTACTTCTCAAAATCATCTTTGTTCTCTGGGAACTGGTCCATAAGAGAAGTGAAATATTTTAGCTATTAATTTGAGTCTTGAATACTTGAGTGGTAGGATAAATTTCAAATTATCTACAAGGAACTTGAAATGATTGGTCAGATCATGATTAGAGTAAATTCTATAAATTTTGAAATCCACTTTCTTAGTAATTTCTTCCTAAGCATCACTGGAAATATTTTAATGAATACTCACTAAATCAAGAACTTGATCACTATTCGTGATGATAAGATAAACATTCCTTATCAAAACCACTTAATATTGAATGATGTTATTCTTTAACAAAATTTATGATCAGATCACTGTCTATAGGTTTAGATGACTGTCCAGAGGCATTTCAAGATGTAATGAATGATGTGGAAGACTGAAGTTGATTGAAAACATTCTATAAACATACCTTATACTCATCAGTCCTCTTGTTAGGGGAAACAATAAGCTCACATATTTTATTTACTATCATGATGATTCTCTCAGCCACTTTGTCAAATATTGATTTCAAATTTGGTTGAATCATAGATACAAATTTCTATTGGATCTTATCACTAACATCCTCAATGTGATGATCCACAGGATCTTTTCCAGTTTGCAACACTTTTTTCCTATCTTTCACCATATATCTAAAAGACTTCACCTCATCACTCAACTATTTATTATCAATACTAATTTCTTATATTTCATGAATGATTTTCTATTGAATTTTCTATATGATTTTATCTAACAACAAGGTAGTATCTCTTTCACTAAGATTTTTCACAGGTGGAGGTTGTGATTTCACGATCTTTTCAAATCCATCTGAAAATGTTTCTCCAAAACATTTTAGATCACTATGACTCACAAAATCAAAATATTCTTATGTAGGTTCAGGAATTGTAGCTGAAACGGTTTTAGGAAACTTATCATAGGTTACTTCTAGAGTAGAAATTTGTTTAAATTGAAACATAGTGGAGTGATTTATGCCTTTTACTGAGGCCTATTTGTAATTTCCACATCAAAATAGCTAGGAAACTTATACCCAGTATCTATAGTACTTTGATAAACAGGATTGGAAACTTTAACACTTTATAAAATAGGTTGTTTCACCCTCTCAATAGGTGCATCTCTTCTGGGACTAATTGGTTCAGTCTCTTGACACATTTCAAAATCATCATCTCTATCAGGATCTCCCATATCCTTTCTAGCTTGCTAAATGTAATTGTCCATTCTTTCCTCAGTAGATAGGATTATTTCGGGATCATATTATTCTTTTGACTATTCCTATATAGCAACCTCTTCCTCAATAACAAGTTTTTCTAAATTCTCCTCAGGAACAACTTGTTCCTCTACACTAGAAGGAGGTTCTTCAATAGAGAAAACACTTATTTTAGAAACACATACTTATTTTACAACTATGTATTCTGGAAAAGTTAGTCCACTTTCTTCTTTGTCTATGAAAATTCATTCCTTAGGTATAAAAACTATATCTCTTACTTCTTCATTTGAATAAAGAGTAGCTTCATCTAGTTCCAAACTAGGTTAGATTTGTTCGCAGGTCTTGAAGAATTATCAAATGGATGAAACTTTTCATAGAACCTTTAATTTTCCTCCACATAATAATTTTTCCAAGGATTCCATATAATTTTCATCCTTATGATTGTATACTTTGAGATAAAAAACTCATAATCTTCAACAAATTATTCTTTCGAGATAACTACTCTTTTGGAAGACAGTATTGTAGATATTTTTCTTTAATAAAACAAAGAAGTAGATTTCAAAGTTGCCTTGATCATTTCACACATGTGTAGTATTGTATACTTACATAGATTAATCATGTGCCTTGTTTCATAAGATATACAAGAATACATCATGATACTTAAGAGTATAAAAATATCATTTCCTTTGAAAAATAAGATTTTGGATAAACATAAATAACAGCCTTGTCTCACCATCCAACTCAGTAGAAATTTCCCTTATTTTATTCTTATTACTAGTCAAACTTTCTAGGGCCTCTTCTAAGTTAAAAACATCACTAGGAGGATGAACTCTTTGGTAATCCTCAAATATTCCTTCATGATCTGTCCCTAGGAAACCACCCCATAACCTTGAATAATATAACTTCTTCCATTAATCTAGCTTCTTACTACAAATTCTTCTTCAGCATTGAATGAAAACTAGACACGTTGATAAAACTGGGAAACATTCATTGGATAAATTGGACTTTTCTCTTTTGTGAACCAGTTCAGCCATACCTTCTCTTACAGTACTTTTGAAATGAGTGACTTACTTGTCAGCAACCACTTCAGATAGACTTCCTTTTCTGATACTACTATTCTATTAGCAAGACATAGGTTCAATGGTCCCTCAGGCATTACTTTCAGTTCCTTTTTCACTTTCTTCTGAGATCTACGCTTCTCAGATGTCGATGAAGATGTGAACTTCATTTTGGGAATCCAACATAGGTTAAAGAAAGGTAAAAGGGTGAAAGAAGACTAACATATTGAGAGAGGGGGGTTAAGGTTTCTAGAAAAGAGAGCTCAGGTGAAGAGAGGAGTGATAGATATTGAGTTTATATCATTTAGGGATTTCAGACTTCGTAAATTCACAAATTCAGCATAAAAACAATAAAATAATCAATACAGTGATACAAAACAATAAAATTCTAAAAATATAAATTTGAGTCATTACGGTGAGACCAGAACATGTTTTCATGGTTTCTACATTACGGTGTGACTCTAAATGGTGGAACTGTATTATTGAAACAACTAGTATAAGATATTATCTGAGATATAGTAACTATGAGACAGTAAATATGAGACAGTAATTCTACGATAGTAACTTGTGAAACCATGAATCATGAAACTGTAAATTGTGAAATAGTATGTATGAGACAGTAACTTTGAGACCTTAAACATATTACTAAAGACTTATCATCCCTAATTCATGTATGATGTAATTTATTCTTTCCTAATTTTATATCTTATTGAATATATTTGCAAGATAATGTTTAGTGGTAAATAATTCCACAGTGATATCACCTTTTTCATAATGATCTCATAAAATGTGATGCCTTACATCAATATGCTTTGTCCTGGTGTGTGAAACAGGATTATTTGAAATGTTAATAGCACTTTTATTGTAACCATTTATAGGTACGTGTCTGAATTGATTTCCATAGTCCATTAATGTGTGCTTCATCCACAAAATATTTGCACAACAACTACTGGAATCTATGTATTCGGCCTCGGAAGTAGATATTGCATCATAATTTTGTTATTTAGTACACCAAGATTCAATAGTGTTTCCTAAAATATGACATGTTCTAGAGGTTATTTTTCTACATAACTTACAAACATCAAAATCAAAATCTGAATAGCTAACTAAGTCAATTAATTGTCCTCTAGGAAAGAACAGTACTAAATTGGGTGCATGTTTGAGGTATTTAAAAATTCTTTTAACAAAATTTAAATGAGACTCTTTGGGGTTTTCTTAAAAATGTGCACACATGAAAACACTAAAGATAATATCAGGGAGACTAGAAGTTATGTAGAGTAAACTTCCAATCATCCCTCTATAAGTGGTTTGATCAACATATTTACCATTTTCATCAAGATATAACTTACAGTTAGTACTCATTGAAGTATTACCACTTTTAGTGCTATCCAAGACAAAAAAATTTAGAATATATTTTGTATATTTACTTTGATTTAAAATAATACTTTTCTTATTTTAAAATATTTGAAATTAAATAAAGAATTTTATCTCACCCATTAAACTCATTTCAAATTCATTTTTCATCATCTTTGAAAACTCAATACACAAATAATTTATTTAAGATCCAAAAATAATGTCATCAAAATAAATTTTAACAACTAAAACATATTTATAAATATGTTTTATAAAAAGAGTATGATTAGTTATACCTTTCGTAAGACTTTTGGAAATATGAAAACTACTCAATCTATCATACCATGCTCTTAGAGATTGTTTTAAATCATATAAAGCTTTTGTTAATTTAAATACATGATTTGGAATGTGAGTGTTTGTAAAACCATGGGGTTGTTCAGAAAAACATCCTCAAATTGATACCCATTCAGGAATACACTTTTAACATCCATTTGATAAAGTTTAAAATTCAGATGGTAAGTATAAGAAAGTAGGATTCTGATGGCTTTAAGTCTAGAAACAGATGAAAAAGTTTATTCACAATCAATTACTTCTTCTTGACTATAACCTTGTGCAACCAATATATCTTTATTTCAAGCAATATTACTGGATTCATCAACTTTTTTCTGAAACACCTATTTAGTTCCTATGGTCAAGGTGTCTTTATGTCTATCCATAAGTTTTCAAACTTTATTTATTTCAAATTGATTAAGATATTCTTGTATATCCATCACCCAAAATTCACCGTTGATAGCATCATCGATGTTTTTAGGTTCAATTTGTGATAGGAAATATTTATGTTCATCCTGATTTCTAAGAGAAGATCTAGTTTGTGTCCCTTTATCTATGTCCCCAACAACGGCATCTAAAGGATGGTTCTTCAGGGTTCTAGTTGGTCTAGAAAAGGATGGGATAGTAATTTTAGGATCATCTATAGGTTCGGGTTCATCATGTACAGATTCTAAAGAATTTTTATAACTATAGGGTTTTAGCAGATTTTTTAACAAGAAGATTAAATGATTTTTCATTTATGCCCATATTTGACATATCATCTTTAAGGTTCTCTAGGGTGGTCTTAGGTTTATGGGGACCTATTTTATCAAATTTCACATGCACATTTTATTCCACAAACTTGGTTATTTTATTAAAGTCTCTATAGGATTTACTATTGGATGAGTATCCTAGAAAATTTCCTTTATCACTTAGGATGAAAATTTTTCAATATTATCCTTGCTATTAATAATATATACCTTGCAACCAAAAAATTGAAGTAACAAACTATGGTTTTTCTATTGTTCCACAACTCATATGGAGTTATTTTATGAATTGGTCTAATTAAGACTCTATTGATTTTTAGAAATTTTTATTCACATCTTCGTCCCAAAAGTAAATAGCTAGGTCATATTCATTAAGCATTGTTTGAGATATCTATTGTAAGGTTATGTTCCTTATTTCCACAACTCCATTTTGTTTAGGCATCCTAGGGGTAGAGAAGTTATGATTATAGCCACTTTGTGAGCAAAAAGTTTAAAAGTCTTAATTTTCAAACTCACGACCATGATCACTTATTAAGGAATTTATTCTAAATCCACGTAGATTTTCTGATGTTTTAGAATACTTGGTGACGTAAGTACATGCTTCACTTTTGTGAGCTAAGAAATAAGTCCAATTATACCTAGAATAGTCATCTATAATAACACAAACATAATGCTTCCCATTTAATCTAGAAACTCTATATGGTCAAAAAAAATCCATGTGAACTAACACTAGAGGTTGAGAATTTGAAACGTCTTTCTTTGATTTGAAGGATACCTTGTTCTGTTTACCCTTTTGACAAGGATTACAAACTTTTTCATTTGGAAAATCATGTTTGGGTAGGTCTTTGACTAATAAATTTCTAATAATATTCCTAGGGGAGTGTATATTATTGTGTCCTAGTATTTTATGCCAATTCCAGGACTCTGTGAAATACACTTAAGCATGAAACATTTTGAGAAATTAAATAATCAAAGTTTACATCATAAACATTTTCTTATCTAAAATAAGAAAATATTAGTTCATTTTTTTATTTGAAAACATTGAAAGCATAATTTTCAAATCTAACATGAAACCCATCCTCACATAATTGTGAAATACTAAGAAAATTATATTTCAGTCCATCAACAAAAAGTATTTTAGAAATTAAAACTGGGTTAGAGTTACCAATATGGCCTAAGCCAATTAATTTTCCTTTAGCATTGTCACCAATGGTGAGATGTCCACAATCAATCTTGATTAGGTTCTTAAAGCCCGTATAATCTCATGTAATGTGTCTTGAACATCCATTGTACAAGTACCATAATAATTTAAAGGATCTCTTCAGATAACTTTCCTCAGATGTTTTTGTCATAAAACACATATTTTCCATGTTATCTTTCTCATTATGAGATGATGTTGATTCACTAGAGTTATCCTCATAGGAACTCCATGCGGTTTTCATATCATTATTATACTTATTTTCTTTGTTTTCATACTTATTATTGTATTTTAATGTTGGACAGTCAGATTTGACATGTCCTCTCCTCTTACATTTATAATAGACAATCTCTTATGAGTTATCATTTATTTTCCATCCCTTTTTCCTGTTTCCCTTGTTATCATATCTTTCTTTATAATTGGGATTCCTAAATAACTTCTTCTTCCTATAAAATTTCTTGAATCTTATGGATAGCTAGGCCATATATTCATCACTATATGATGTTTATTCACCATTACTGGATCTTTCAACAGAGGCTAGCACATTCTCTTTTTTCTTATTTTTAGAGTTAGTAGTCTTGAATGGTATAGATTTTATCTTAGGTTAATCATCTTCTTCCTTGTTCACTTTCAACTCTTCTTCACACATCATAAATTTTCCAATGATTTATTTGACTATAGTCTATATATTTCACATGATTTTTTAATCAAGACAGCAGTTCCTCTCTATCTATCTGGTAATCATATGAGAATCCCCATGATTTGTTCTTTGGCAGAAACATCACTTCCTATAGAGATAATAGTTTTCAATATTTCTTTAAACCTGAGATACATGTTAGAAATAGGCTTATCATGATTAATTTTAAAGTTATCATATTTAATAGTATATGTGTTAATTCTCATTTCCTTAACACTATAGGTTCCTTATGTAGAATAGATAATGTATCCCAAATTTCATGGGCTGTTTTACAAGAATAAATTCTATTAAATTCTTCATCTCCTAGAGAACATTATAATACATTCATATATTTTCAGTTATTATTATAAGAAGTCTTATTTGGTTCATCCCAAGTAGTTCCAACAGTAGCATGAATCTTATATTCATCTACAATTTAAGACCAAATATCAAAACACATACTTTCTACGTGAATTTTCAGTTTAATATTCCATTGTGAATAATTGGTTCCATTAAATAAAGGAGGTCTATTGTTAGTAGCACCTTCCGATATATTATCCATAATTAGAGAACAAAGTGTAGAATTTTTGTTTTAGAGAACTAACAATTTAGAACTAATAGAAATTTAAAGATCCTTAAAACACAATTAAAATCATAGATGAGAAATATTTTAAACAGATTAACAATTTTATAGTTTTAAAAATAGGGATTTAAAACACTACCTTTGATTCCAAATTTTTGTCAAAGTATGACACTCAATAGAGGTGAATTTATTTCCAATAACATTATCTATTAAAAATGTTTACATAAAAGATTCACCTAATTAAAATTAAAACATGCCAATTAATAAAGGTAATAAGATTATGAGTTTGACTGTTCAAACAGATTCTCAGAAGATTATTTAATTCTCATTAGTATCAATATGAGATATTGACACAAAATTTGAAACTATTTTCACAAGGGAAACCAATTATAACTACTATCCAAGACTAACTATCAATGTAAAATTTACTTTTCTGAAATATTACTTAAAACAAACAAAGACTAAATAGAAACACATAGTGGATAAAAAAAAGTGGTTCAGTCTCAAGTTGAGACCTAATACACTCTACTCTGTGCTCACCTTAAACCATGAATATTATATTAATAAACTTGATCCACACCTTAGATCAGGTTAAAAAACAGTACATAGTACTTTCTAGGTCACAAGACCTATTCTGCTGTTCTTCATGGGAAAACAAACAACCAGGTCACGTTAGTTCTCTTCTACTATTATAGGTGGGTAAGAAAGGTGTAATAATATATTCGAGTGAGTATATCTTGTATCCTCTAGTTTAATGTAGGTGAAGGTGTGTATTTTAATACAGGAAAACACATTTCTCGAAATATAAAAAAATAGTACACAATAGAGAAAAGATGATGAGAGAGGATTAGAAATTCCCTGAGTGTTGTTCTATAAAGGTCTAGACTTATAGAATGAAGCATATGAAAATTTCTTTTCCTCTTGTGAAAACAGAGTATTGTGATTCTCGTGTTCTGGTTTCCGGTTTTATGATATGTGATTTTTAGCTCCTATTATTCTAATCTATATTAGTTCAACCATTTTGGAATTGAGAGTTCTTCTCATGTTCTTAAGTGTATATGTTCTTCTATCTTTCATGTGGTTCACTTTACGATCTCTGTATCGTGTATACTTATCTGAGTCTTGTGCTTTTGTTTTTATTTTGGGTTCATGTTTCAGAACTGATAGGAATCATGATTTTTACACCACATTCCTCATAATATCATGTGACATGTCTACAAAGAAACATAAATTATGTCAGTGTCATTAAATGACTCAAATATGACCGTTAGAAATTTTTTTTGAAATAAATTGAAAAATATATAAAGTAATGAATGGTTTCATAATATGTCTTGAAACAATGTCATTGAAATGTTTTCTTCTAATTTTCCTTTGAAGGGTGAGACTATCACGGTTCCATAGTTGTGTTGAGATATGGAATCGTTAGCACATATGCGTTGTCAGGATCACGATGTATTAGGTAATTGTGTTTAGTCCTTTGTCAAAATATGGAATGGTGTCTTGGAGATGGTAGCAAGGAGTCGGTGTCACAAACATTTTGAAATCTGAAACTGGTTATGGTGTCTAAGTCACGGTGTCTGAGTTACGGTGTTAGGGTTACAGTGTTTGGGTTATGGTGTCTGGATTACGGTGTCTGGGTTATGGTGTCTAGATTACGGAGTTTGGGTTACGGTGTCTGGGACTTCTCTAAAATATGGTACCAGTGGCAGACTCACGTTTTTTCAGACTTAGTCGAATATCTGTAAACTATCCTACAAAATAATATTCACAAAATGAATTAGAATTAGGAAATAATCTAATAGAATATTATAGATCAAGATCAATCATATTATACAAGATTAAAACATGATTTTTGAGATTCTAAATCAGGATCTTATAAAAGTTTATATCATGAGTTGTAAGAATTTGATCCTAAAGAAACAAACAATCTCTACACATGATTTGTGATAGTTTAAAAAATATTAACATTATTTGTGAGCATTAAAAAATAATTAACACATGGGGAGGATAACACTATTACTAAGGGATATTTATCAAAAATGTTTGTGGAGAAACTGAACATTGAAAATGCCTCTATTTTTTAGGAATATGGCGATGTGTTTCTCAAGGAAATTTCTAATCTTCCCCTAAATCTTGAAGTTGAGTTTTTAATATAACACATACATAGTGCTACACCTATTTAAAAGACTCCATCTGGGATAACCTCTAATGAGTATGAGGAATTGAAGAAGAAACTTTAGGATAATCTGGATAAGGGATTCATTCATCCATGTGCTTCACCATGGGGTGAACTTGTTCTTTTTTTAAGAATAAATATGGTTCAATGCATATTTTCATTGATTATCGAGAACTTAACAAAAAATAATATTCTGAACAAGTATCATATGCCCTGTATTGATGATATGTTTGATCAATTATGAGGAGCTATATATTTTTCCAATATTGATCTTCAATTTGGATATCATTAACTAAGGATCAATAAATATTCTATACCCAAGATGGTGTTCTGTATGAGGTATGATCATTTTGAATTCAGAGTAATGACATTTAGACTCAACAGTTCTCCTACCATCTTCATTAATTTATTGAATATAGTCTTTATTGATTACCTTGATCCATTTTTGGTACTCTTAATATATGATATTATTATATGTTCAATGATAAAGGAAGAACATTAAGAACATTTAATAATTGTGTTGAATTCCCGAATGAAATAAAATTTTATGCTAAATTTTACAAAGTGTGAATTTTTCCATAAAAAAGTTTCATTATTGGGAAATATAATCTAATGCGGTTTCATATCAGTGGATCCTTCACATATGAAAGTTATTGAGTAATGTCCTAGACAAATCATGATAATAGAAATCCATAGGATTCTTAGGTTGTATGGATACTACTAACACATTATGATAGATTTACATGACTATATAATCTTCTCACCAATATGAATCAGAAGTGGATTAAGTTTGTATGGACATATTAATGTAAAGAGAGTTTCAAAGAAATTAAGAGAAGGTTGGTCAGTGTACTTGTTCTTACACTTACATGCAATGGATAAGGGTTTTCAATCTATAGCGATGCATCAAAGAAATCAAAGTGTTTTTTTCTCATGTATAATGATACGATAACAACTATTACATATGTCAATTAATGGTTCATGAGAAACATTATCTGAATCATGATTTGGAGTGGGTCACAGTAATGTTTACATTGAAAATTTGGCAGCATTATCTGTATAGTGAATGTTATGAAATATATATAGATTATAAATTCTTGAATTATATATTTACATATAAAGGGTTGAAAATTCACAAGATAAGGTGGTTGTATTGAATCAAAGACAACGATTGCATAATACATTACCACCATAAAATGAAAGCAAGTTAGACAATACTCTGAGTCGAAAATTCCATGCATGTTTTTCTAGTATGATAATTGAAAGATATTCAATATTTATGTATTTATAGTAGATGGATCTTGAAATAATGAGGAAATGGTAAAGATCATATCTTTCTAAGATGAATGTTCAACTATCCATCCACAAGAGGACTAATAAGGAATATAAGGAATATGTTGAATTATAGAAGAATGTGAAGAATATTCTTGATTTCAACCATGATCATCCTAGAATGATAATGTTCTGAATATGACTATGGGTGTCATCAATTCCAGACTTTGATAAGTAGTCATTGGATGAGTCAACTAGTTTATCGGTCTATACTCATCGTGGAAGTAAGAATATGTATAGAGATCCAAAAGAGTATTTCTAGTGGGACAAAATGAATATAGATATTGTAAATAATGTATCTTGGTTCTTTTCATGTCATAAAGTTAATACAGAGAGGCATAATTATAAGTGGATGTTACAACCATTACCCTTACTTGGATGAAAATGGGAAAACATCACCATGGACATTGTCATCGAACTCACCATAACATCAAATGGACATAGTTCTATTTGGAGTTTCATTGATCTCCTTAAAAAATCATCACACATTATTTTTATTTGACAATATTTATCTCTTCATCAACAATCCAAAATATACATTAAAGAGTTTGTAATATTTCATGGAGTACTAATATTTGTTGTATCTAACTGGGATTTGAGTTTTCCCTCAATGTTCTGGTGAAGTATTCAGTATCATCTAGATATATAGTTGAGTTTCAGTATAGTGTATCATCATTATAAAGATAGTCATTATGAGAGAACAATTATAACCCTATAGGATATGTTGAGAACTTTTTATATGGATTTCAATGGTCATTCGGATAAACACCTTTCTATGGTTGAGTTTTTTACAATAATATCTTTCATAAAAGAATCCAAATGGATCCTTATGAATACCTATATTGAAAGAAGTTCAGAACTCCAACTTATTGGGATGAATTTGGATAAATAAATTTATTGGTACCTGATTTATATAAGGAAATGGTGGAGAAAGTTAGATTTGTTCAACATTATATAAACACAACATAGATCAGAAAAAAAAGTTATCATAAAAATTTCCAATGTGTTCTATAATTTGAAGTTGGTGAGAAGTTTTTTCTTTGAATTTATCCATGGAATATTGTTATTATATTTATAAAGAATTGATATTTAAACCCTAGTATGTTGTCCCTTTTGATATTCTTAATTGAGTAGGGATGGTAGTTTATCACTTGGTGCATCCAACGAACCTCTATCAAGTTCACGACATATTCTAAGTATCTATCATGTTCAAGTACATACCAAATCCCTAACATGTACTAAACTGAGAGGTTATAAAATTATATAAAGATCTTTTATATGAGGAAAAACCTATAGAAATCATGGATCGTAGAGATAATGTTCTCTAGAATAATACTAATCACCTGGTCAAAGTTCTCTAGAGAAATAAAAAAATTGAATAAGCTTCATGGGATCTTGAGGATGTGATTAAATGGAGAAATCAATATTTTTCATACTATATTGACAAAATTTTGAGTTTGAAAGTAATTTCAATGTAGGTATAATGTAACACCATGAGATTTTATAAAATATTTTTCTTCATATAATTTTTTTTGATATCTTGAAATACATACAACCTTGAGTCTAAATATATTATAATATAGTACAACAATATAATCTAGATGTCAAATTGTATATTCTGAAAATGAATAATTAAATTATGAAAAAAAAATTATAAAATAAATTAATTTATTATCAAATGATTAAAAATGGAAATTAAAATCATTTGAAAGTAAAAGAGAGGGTTTTATAACAAATATATTCGTTTGCATAATGTGTTTTTATAATAATACAATAATTTAATAAGTATTGGTGAATTATTTTAATGAAATTTATATGTTATATATTCAATAAAAAAACTTAACATTTATTTAATTTTTTTAGTCATGATATACCAGTTTTATGCTTAAAATGTATTTATCAAAAAAGTGGTTTTCAACGCATTTTTCACACTTATTGTAAAATTAATTTCTCCTAATTATAGGTATTTAATTTGATAAAATAGATTCTATATTTTCAATTAGGAGGTTAAAATTTTGAAGAAAGGCCCCTATTATTTTTAAACATTGTGAATAGTAACCATAGTAAAATTTATCACCTCGGGAAAGGGTAAAACAAGTTAATCTAGGTTAAAACTAAGTGTTGAAGTCATTATTTTACATCAAAATTCATATCTGATGAATTTAATTATATCACTATCACTATAGTCTATAAATTTAAATTTTTAATGGAAACATGTCCATTAAAATAACTTATATAATATTTAAAGTAAATAATATACAAAACTTCCCTATCATACTTTTAAATTAATATTATTCATTCACACAGAGAAACAATAAAGTGGTCAATGGATAGAGATTTTTATTTTGAGAATGATAAAAATTATTTTCAATTTGGTAATTTATTTCTAATTTTTACATATTATATAATTACCTTAAATTATTATGAAACGCGGATACAATATTTTATCAATTAATGGAAAAATAAAATAAATGATTTTAAAAATATTAAAAGAAATAAAATTTGGAAGAGCTATTGTGATCCATGAATTTTTTAATTAAATATAACATAATAGAAATATTTTAAATGCTTATATTTTAATTAAAACTTCTTCTCAAGGTATTTGAAGTCAAATTAAATGAATAGTTTCAAAAATAATAATAATGATATTTTATGGCCATAATATTTTATTAAATTATTTAAAACTCATTGAAATAATTAAATAAAAATAATTGAGATAATAAATGTTAAAAATGTCATAAATTTTCCATTTATGAGAAAATTTTTACCTTATAAGTAAAATTGTAATCCCTTAAGAGTGAAAAAGTCGTTACCAAAGTTAAGGTTAAAACAGAATAAGTGGTTAAAAAAGATAGGGTTTGAAATTGAATATATATTTATCCAAATTTTATTGGTTGATGATATTTAAACCATATCAAACATTATATTGTAATATATTTATATTCTAAAGTATTCTTTCATAATAATTAATTAGTTATACTTGAATCTTTTTATTAATTCCATGTGTGTAATTCCCTCCCTTATAAAAGGAAACATCTTCCTCCACTTCCTAAAACCTCTTTGAGCAACCTAGATTGAAAAATACCTGACCATTTCCCTTACAAATATCCTTATACAAGTTTTAGGTGTTATTATTCCAAAAATACCAACCATAGGTTGGTTAAGACTGGATCCAGAGATGTTATAATTGTCTTATCCAACCTTTTTCAATTTATTACATTTATACCTCCTCCATATCTATGGTATTTTTGATAAAATAATAACTTTAGTATCCATAAAATAATAAAAGGTTATTATTTTTATAAAACCACCATTATCCACCCTATTTTATATAAAATTGGATATGAATGTATCTCTCATATGTACGTACAAATTACCGTCTCCACATAAAGATACAATTCATTATTCATCGCCATATTTTATAGATGGGTATTATGATGGGTCTAATATTTATATATAATATTTATTATATAATTATTATTTTGGATTTATAATACCATATCTAAATTCTTACCTTCCAATCCATTGGAAAATGATAATGTCGCTAATGTGTATGTGTATACTACCAACTCTATGAAGCGACGCAATCCTGTTTTCAATTTTTTATATAGAAGGTAATAAGGATATATCCAATGAATATATATAATTTATATATTATAATAATGAATCTTTAAAGGTGAATTATTATTTACCTTTCTTTCATTTTATCTATCAAAAAGTGAAAGCAACGTTCATGCGTACATACTGCCTACCATCTCCATGAATGATTTATTTCATTTTTATATATCTATATTTTATTTATTAATATAAATAAATATATAATTAATTTATAAGATATTTATATCATGGTTAGAATTCAGTTTATTATTGAACCCTGATAAAAGAAAAATGACTAGAACTAGCAAACAAAAACATGCATGAAGAACGAAGTAATTATTACAGGTAATAATGATTTTAACAAAAAAATTATTAGTAAAATGGTGATAAAAGATTATAATCTTGTAATATATGATATTATATATATTAATATGGTTCTATAATATATTTATAGTAAATATATATTTATTATTAAGTATTTTCATACACATATGAATGAGGTCGAAGTTGAGGTAAGTGTTTATTTCATAATCTCATCGTTATTTGAGATTGTTTATGTTTAAGTATCCACTAGAGGAATTATTTGATATTTTATCTTATAGAAAATAATTTTTATTCTCATTTGTTTATTTCATAAATTATTATTTTTCCTTTGATTTTTTCCTCTTTAGGGACTTCCGATACCAAACTAATATTTTTAAGGAAAATGAACCTTGGTTTTCAACTCGGTGAGGAATCATTCTATTTAAAGTTCATATTTTCTTAAAGATTCTAAAATAAAGTTTTTAATATTACACAATTATTTATAAAAGAAATTTTTATGCATTTTTAATTTTTTTAATTTTTTTAAATTAAACTTCATTGCATTTTCTGAACAATATGCTTTTTAACCTTTTAAAAATGTGTGAAAGGAATGTTTTTTAATATATATGAGAGGAATGAAATTTCCCACCATCAAGATCTCTTATTGGTCTAAAGATTACTTTACCATTTTACAATTTTATTTTCAATGAATGTTTTCCCCATAATTTTTTGAAAATTTTTAGTTTTTAAATATGTGTTTTCAAAGAAAAACGGTTCATTTCCTCAAGATATTTTCAAGTGGAATTTTGAAATTATTTTCACATATGTCAATATCCTTTATTAAATACTATGTTTTATTGAAGTTATTCTCTTATCATTCCATACAAAAAAATTATATTAATTTTTCATGATCAACTTGATTTGGGAATGTATTAACAATCCACATGTCAGTTCATTAAATATAAACAAGTATTTATTTTTAGGTAATGGTGATTAAATTATGTTTTTATTAATATGATGAATGTGTTGGTATTATTAAGTTACTAGTATAGAAAAAATATCCACTCAATTAATTATTACGTATTGTGAGACAAACTATATTGGGTATTTTTCTTAGGCCTTACCCATTTATATAAAATTTCTTGGCATGAGGCCTTGAATGCATGTGATAGACATCTTGGCACAATGCCTTGATGGTAAGTACATATGTTAAAAATTATGAATTAAGTCATTCTCAAATCAGTTATTGATTCCCATGAGTCTATTTGAATATTTTTTATATCCCTGTATATGTTTTAATCCCATGTGATTATTTATGTGGCATTAGTTGATCATCATTTATTCATGCCATATTATTTGTGACTTATTTAGCTTCCATTAAATTTATTCTACTACTAAGAATCTAATCTAAAACATTTCTTATGTTTTCTTTCTCTAGGATTATAGTAAATTTTTTATGATTTATATGAAAGGATATAACAGATGTAATAAATATTATCCCAAAAAATTCAATGTTGTATTTTATGTTTTCAAATTTAATATGGGATTTAAGTATGTATCTAGTTTTCCAAGACAACTCAACCATTTCATCCTCTTGGATGAGATTAACTATATTTAGTTCCAATATAATAATGTAACCACAAAATTTATGCTACTATATTATTTTAATTTATAATGATGGCTATGATGGATGGGAAAAATAATAAAGATATTTATGTTATAAACATTATTTGTGTACTTCTGTAAAGAATATAAATTAACCCATACAGAAAACATTAAAAATATTCATTTTCAAACCTTCATAAATAAATTAATATATTGTATAAATTTAATATTATAAAACTTTTAATTATAAATAATAACATATTTCAATCATTTAAAATAACTTTTATATAGAATAAAAGGAGTTGGGAGGAGTAATTTCAAACAATATTTTTAAAAGAAAGTCCCTGAACATAAGTCTCATCTAGGTTAATAAATTTTTTAAATCCTGAATAATAAAGTTATATTAGTTTTCTACTTGATTAATAACCTTTTACATGTTTGTTCCATTATAATTATTATATTATTTCATTTGTTTCCATGTTTTATTTAGTTACTAAAATGGTTAAGTTAATGTTGGATGTTTTGAGGACGTTCAATTTATAACCTCAAAATAACATTGGTGCGTTGACCATTTTCAAAGTTTCTATGGTTCCACTAACTAATTTTTTTTTAAATTATATAATTATAATATTTATATATCAGATACACTATTAAAACCAATCATGTAAAGTGTTTATGAAAAGTGAGGCATGTCGTTTCATGGAGATGATAGCCTAAACAAATGCATGAATAATGTTTTCTTTTTTATACTAGGTAGAGAAGAAATAAAGTGGAAAATATCTAACTTTTATAGAAATGTAAATATTTTATAAATTTCATATTTATTTATTTGTTCTATCCTTATTACCATCCATATAAGGTGGAGATGAAAAATGAATCACATCGCTTCGTGGAGGTGATAGTCCACACATATGTATGAGTGATGTTATCATTTTACAATGGATGGAAGGGTAATAATTTGAGTAATATATTATCAATAAAGAATCATAAATATTTCATAAATATCAAATATATTTATTTTATCCATTATTTTAACCAGTTGTATGATCCGTTGATGAAAAACAAAACACATCACTTTGTGGAGGTGTTATTCTACACATATGCATGATCGATGTTTTAATTTTCCTTATGATGGAAAAGGATATAAAAAAGGGTTTTACCATAATAATAATAAAATTTAATTATATTTAATATACTAATTTTATTATTTCATCATGGTTAAATAACAGTTTAATGAGGTAGAAGAAGAAATAAGCATGAAACACTTGGTTAAGAATTATACCTCTTCTCTGGAAAACCTCTCTTGGATTATACATTAAGCCTTCTTAGGTTGGTAATTTGGTGAGACCAAAACCAATAGGATTTATGTAAGGATGTTGGGAAGTTATTTAGTGTGGTATTGGTTAAGATAAATATCTGAAATTATCTGAATAAATGAGTAGAATATGTTCTCATTTATAAGTGAGGGGAGTGACACAATTATAAATGCATAAAACATTGAAATATATTATATGTATTTCTCAATGGAAAGTGGAATTGCTTTTAAAATTTCAAATAAAATATACATTGAGGTCAAAATTCACTCAAAAAAACATATTTTTTCATATTTTAAATATATTTTATTCCTTATCTCTTAGTTTAATGTTATGTAAACCCTTTTAATCATAATCAAGGTGTTAAATTTTTTCCAATGTTACTATTCATAATGACCATAAATGAAATTAAAATCATAACCAAATTTTAAATTAATAATTAAAAATATGTAATAAATTTTACCATATTTAGTTTTCATAAGAGGTAAAAAATTATTTTTAATATAAACAGGCAAACCGCAATGAAAATAGTTTTTAGAAAAATTCCATTTTTAAGAATAAAAATGATTTTATACAAAAATAATGTATAATAATTATTACTATGTAAATAATTATATTTTTAGTTAAATTGGACTAAATTATATTTAAACCCAATCCAAAACATAATGTAACATTAAAAATACTTTAAAATAAATAATTGTTTTAAGAAAAATTAGAATTTTTTACTATTCACCCAAAAATAAATAATTTCAGAAAAATAAAAACAATTCACCATAATATATACATGATATAAATATATAAAAAATAAATTATAATTTGTAAAATTAAAATCCTAAAATTTATAAATTTATCTTTCAATTTAAACCATTTAATATCTCGAAAAACAATTTAGTTAAATAAAACCATTCCTTTTTTAGTAGAAAAATCATATAAAATTATTTATCAAACTACGATGAATATTAATCCATAAAATTAATATTTATAAATAATAATATTTATTTATTTCTTGGATTACCTGGGTTATCACATTCTTCCCCCCTTTAATAAATTTTTTCATCACAATTTAATTCATTAATTAAACAAGTGATATTATTTTTCCCTCATTGATTTTTCTAATTCCAATGTTGCTTCCTCAATATTGTGATTCTTCTACTAAAACTTAACCTGGTGAATCAACTTATTTTTTCAGTAACTTCTCACTATGATCCAAAATATGAACTGGATTTTCTTCATAAGAGAGGTCCTCCTCTAACTGTACCACTTCAAGGATCAAAATTTGATATTCATCAAGCATTCACTTCCATATAAAAGATACATGAAACACATCATGCAACTGAGATAAGGATAGAGGTAATTCCACATAGTATAAATATTATTCCAATTTATATTTAATTTTATATGATCCAATGAATCACGGTCTTAACATTCCTTTTTACCAATATATATTACACTTTTCCAAATGGATACTCTTAGAAAAACGTGATATGATACCTCAAACAAGAGATATTTTCTCTTGTTATCTACATATATTTTATATCTAATATATGATACCCTCATATGGTGTTGAATAATCTTTACCTTATCACCCATTTAATCTATAACTCTAGTTATAACAAATTTCTTTCACCAACTTCATCTCGATATGATGAAGTTTGACTGGACTTTCCATATAATGCCTCAAAATGTTTCATTTATATACTAGAATTAAAAATATTATTATAGGAAAATTAAAATAATGAAATATATTTAGCCTATCTTCCTTCATAATAAAAATAGAAATACTAAAGAATATCTTCTAAAATTTGAATCATTTTCTCTAACTGTCAATCAAATTCTGGATGAAAAGTTGTACTAAAATTTAATTTAGTAACAAATGAATTTTGAAGCCCTTTTAAAATTTTGAGGTACATTTAGGATAATTATTAGATACAATATAGAGAAAGAGTCTATATAATTGGACTATCTATTTAAGATAAAGTTTAACGAGTTCATCCAAATACATAAAATCTCCAATCAGATGAAAAATCCTAGATTTAGTTAATTTGTCAAAGATAACACAAATCACATTAATACCTTTAGATGTCTCGAGAAATCCCACCATGAAATATATAGATATATTCTCTTATATTAATTGGTATACTGGAAAAGGTTGAATTATCCACTTCAGTAGTTGTTGGATGACTTTTACATATCAACATGTCAAACCTTTAATAGTAAAATAAGTAATATATTTCTTAATTATACACCACTAATAATATTCCTGAACATCTATGTATATCTTAGTACTTACATGATGAAAAGAAAACAGAGAAATATAAGTTTCACTCAAAAATTCCTTCTTCAACTAAGAATCACTAGGCACAAAAACCTATTTTCAAATCTCATAACAACTTATTTATCAATATTAATGTCTATAAATTTAACTTCCTTAACCAATTATATCTTTTCTTGTAATCCATGATATTTAATCTAAGCATTCCTAATTATTCCTGCCAAGGATGACTATACTAACACCTCAACCTAAAGGGATGTATTTCTTTAATGGACAATTTGTAGGCTAATATTCATTAAATAATTATCCAAATGGTCATGTTCCAAACAAAACATGGTTAATGATACATTATATTTCGAATTCAAGGTATTATCAACCTTATTTTCTTTACCTGGATGATATTTAATCATGCAATAATAATGGTTTTTTTCTATTCCAACCATCTTCTATTCTACATGTTCAACTCTTTTTGAGTCAATGTATATTTTAAACATTTTGGACCAGTATATATTTAAAATTTTACACCATATAAAATATGTCTCAACATTTTTAAAGAAAAAAATTTATTTTCGATCTCAAAACAAGTGTAGGGTAATTTTATCATAGATCTTTAATTAACATAAATCATATGAAATTACCCAATCATCTGGCATAAATATTGAACCAAGCCCCTTCATGTTTAATTTTTTAAAGTCTAACATTAGAGGATTAACCAATATTTAGTTAACTTCTTGAAAACATTCATCACATTCCTTTATCAAGATGGATTTTACTTGTTTTCCGGGTAACTTGGTTAGTGTGATAGATAACTGAAAAGTTATCAAAAGACCATCAGTAGTACCCCCACTAATCAAATAATTCTTAGAATTTCAGTGGCCTTGGTCAGTATTAACCTCTCTTCGGCCACTTTAGTTTTATAAGGATCAATTTTTATTACATTTATAGAAACATTATTCCCAAGTAATGATAACTATAACATCCAAAATTTTATTTTATTGAATTTTCCATATAAATTATTTTCTTTTAAATTCATAAAAACAATCCATTGGTATTTCTCATGTTCCGCGTAATTTTTAGAAGAAACTAAAATTCCATAAATGAAAACTACTGAAATTTTTCCAAATACTCATATAAATCATTATTCATAATATCTATAAATATAGCTAGTGAATTCATAAATATGAAATGAATAACCAGAAACTCAACATTCCCATACCTAGTGTATAAAATCATCCTCATAATGTCTTACTTCTTCACCTTCATATTGTTATACCAGGACTTGAAATCAATATTAAAAAAATACTTAGCACCATATAATTCATCAAACAAGACAGCGATATAAGGCAATGAATATTTGTTCTTAATAGTGATGTTATTGAGTACTATATAGTCAATAAAAAGTATCTTGGAACTATATTTCTTTTTAATGAACAAAATAAGAGCACCCCATGTTTAAGTGATAGGGAATATGAAACCATTATCAAGAACATCATGTAACTACTTTTCCAATTCGAAAATATCTACTAGATCCATTTGATAAGTGGTTATGAAATTGGATTAGAATCAATCACTAATTTAATAATAAATTTAACCATTTAATTAGGAATAAAAATGGAAAATTCATTAAGAAATACATAAAAATATCCATTTACTACAAGCACATTATTAATTTAAATAGTTCCATTATTTTCAATAATATGTTCAAGATAACTTTCACTTCCATCCTTTATCAGTTTCTCAACTTCTTGATATGCCATCAAAGTTATAAATTCATTCTTATATACAATCTATAACTTATTATGAAAATAAATTCTTAATCTATATAATATATCGCATGATAAAATGAAGTCCAATCCATACACAGAATAAAATTAAACTCTACAAGGGGAAAGATGATAAGGTTAATAGGAAAACCCATTCCACAGAAGATAATAAGTATATTTTTATTAATTTTGGTTGCCTTTATACTACCATCAATAGTTTTTACCAAATGTTTTAACTTCATTTATTGATATTTTATTGATATTTTATTTGATAAATTACCAAATATAATCAATATATAGATCATGAATCAAGTAAGACAAAGGAATAATCTAAATAATCAAGTAATTTACGTGTCACCACTTCCTTTTAGGGCCACACATCTACTATATTAGTAGAAAAATACATTAAAACACCTTTATGTATTTTATCATGATGATTCCCACCTTGATTAACTAAATTGGGAAAAAATTTATAATAATATACGAACTAATTTCAATTAAAACATCTTTGTTTTGGTTGACTATCTATTTTCCAATTACTTTTCTTATCAAAACTATTTTCCTTACCATTATGAACCAAAATGGTTGAGCTTAAAACATCGTTAACACTTTCACAGTAATATCAAATAGTACTTATAATGCATTTTACAATATTTGGAACATTAAGGGGTATTACCTTCATATTTAATGGTTGAATTCTTATCAACTACTTTACACCTTGAATTTTTTTGTTAACATTCTTTTCATGATGTACATAAGTTCTTGTAAACTATATCTCATCTTTATAATCATAATTACGAACCACCTTATAACCATGAAACTCATGAGAGGCCAATGTTCTTTTTACTCATGGTTTTTTTGTAACACCCCAACCCTAGAAGCCTGGATCCAGTGCATTGTTTTAATACATTGGCATGATTATAAGAAATCATGTCCCAAAGGACCAATCAGTTTAGTAGTTTGGGAAAATAGATTACATACATGAACATTACTTTACACATTCAAACATAAAAAACAACATAAATAATTCATTGAGAATTCCATTATTCCCCTAGCTTAACCCTGCACATAAAACATAATACACTTCTTGGAATCATGGGAAAATGAAACATAAGAAAGGGGTGATATCCAATGCTCAGTAAGAGTAAGAAATACAATGGAAGATAACATAAACATTTGGCATGGTGAATAATTGAAATCACATGCCTTTACAAATAATAAACTTGATCACTTTATGGCGAAAATATGTGCTTAGTAAATACTGCCATAATAAAACATAGTTATGGATATTATACTAGTAGAATAACCACATGAACCATCAATATTATTTTCAAAATGAGGGAATTTATAATGTGATACATTCTAAAACATTTTTTCAAGTCCTCGGTCAAGACATCTAAAACTGATTAAGGCCTCGGCGAAAACCATATATCAAATTGGGAAAGTCCTTGGCCAATTCAACATCTAACTGTCCAATGAGACATACCGATGCGCTGAGGCACTATATCGGGCTCCACCGATCACATAGTAGTATAATAAATTCCTGATATGAATAGGTTGAAACATAAAATAAACATTTTAAATAAAACTATTATACGAAATATCAATACTTTTACTATAAACCATGAATGGTATAAAAATAACACATACATAGTCATACATATCATAATTCATTCAATACAATATGGAATATTGTATTACAAAAAATCAACATTAGTCAAGAATAATATCCAGTAAATAATGTTGACATAGTTGAAAATGATCATAAAAAATTTTCGAGGGAAATATCCCTTTTTGTGAAATCATATAAAAGTCACACATTTATAAAGGAAGTCATTTAAATGATATTTTTGAATCAAAGTGTCCCATGCCACTTTGAATCTTTTTAAAGGAATTATTATTTTAAAACAATCATGTTAATAGAAATAAATCCTTAAAACTATTTGTAAAACATGGACATTAATGAGAAATATTTAAAAGAATAAAAATTTCGAACATTTAAAATGATGTTTTAGTTAAAGAGTACCTTAAAAAGAATCCTTTTGAAAACTCTTTTATGAATCATGGACATGGATAATAAATACTTCATAGTAAAAACATACACATAAACAATCTCGAATAACAATGAGATTGAGGAATTAACTCTTACCTTATACGTATCATTGGACGAGGGTACGTTTAAACTCATGTATAATCAACATAGAATGTTATTAAATTATAACAGAACAATATTTATATTTATTATATCAAAAAAATTTAATTTATGACATTATACTACCCATTTAATAATTATTTCCATATTAAATTAATATTTCGGGTGATAATCGCTTTCTTTATCGTACGTGTTTTAACTTGTTATTCTTGATCGTATCATTTAGGTCATTATTTAAATACTTAGAGAATATAAAAAATGATTTATATAACATATATATATATATATAATATAAATATGTATAATATATAGGCATATGAAATGGAAATCACCCTTTATGGAGATGGTAGGTCATACATACGCATAAACGCAGTTTCCGTTTTCATATCGTATTGAACGGAAGAAAGTGAATAAGATATAATTAAGTATATATATATATTAATTATTATTATTATTTCATATATTACATATTTATTAATAATATGTATTTTTATAATCATCATTGAGTTGTGAACATGGAAATGAATCTCATTGCGTCGTGGAGACGGTAAACCGTACGTACACACGAGCGACGATATAATTTACCTAATGAATAAAAGGTGTCGAATTGGATGATATATTAATTGTAAAAAAACATTAGAATTCTATTTTCATTATTTATATACATATTACTTATCATTATATCCATCCAAATAACATAGTGTTGAATAACAAATTACACCACGGCGTGGAGAATGTAAGTCGTACATACGCACGCATGGTGACATTATCATTCATAGGATGGATTGAATAATGAATATGGTTGTACCATGTTTATAATAACATCACAGTATATAGAAGGTACTAGATTTATTATTTTGGTATGGAAATAACAAAGAAAGATAAAGTGGAAGATGAAAGGAACCTTGAAAGAGGTGATAAAATAATTACCTCTTCTTCAGGTGTTTCCTTTTGATTTGAACAAAAGGGCTCCTTAGATTGGATTTATGCTCAAGGTAAGGCCTATAGGGTGAAGGGGGGAAATTTGGGAGTAGAATTGTGTATGGTTTTTGATGAGCCAAATGACTTTGGAGGTGTGATTTTGAGATAAGGAGACATTCCCTTTTATAAGTGGTGTGAGGAAAACCTTAGGGAAAACATGAAATATTATTTTATTATACAATAATATTCAGTTTATAATGGCTCAAAATAAATTTTTTCGAGACATAGATGGTTATGGGTCGAAATTATCTCTACCAATAGGTTTTAGACAAGTTTAGGTTACCATATTAACCCTATCTTTTAGATTAAACTCTTAGTTAAATAGTTTAACATTTACCATGTCTCGTTGTATTTTTATATTATATGGTTAATAAATTTACTATAAATATCCAATAGAACCTAAAAGGGTTCATTAATGACCTATATATCATTATATAAGTCATTTGACCGAACCATATACTTTTAGGAGTATTATATTATTTAATAAAATATTATTTGTTTTAAAAACTCATTTATGTCAATTTTGACACTATTTAGTATATAGTTTTTGTGAAAGTAAAAAAACTTAATTATTTATAAAAAATAAATTGAATCAACCCTATCATGTCATATTCATATATAAAATTCTTTTATCTTATCAAAACTTTGAAATTATATTTATTTTAATATTTATAATACCATTTATTTGAATCTTTCATTAATAAGGTAATTATTGCATCATGATTGTGTCATAAATTAATTTACTTATTTAATGTCTAAAAATTATGAATAAAATACCATGATGTAAAAAATATTTTTATATTTCTAATGAATATTTATATTTGGATTTATTATTTGTATAACCCTACATTAAAAATGTTTTAGTTATTAAAATTAGAATTTTACACTTTTAACTCTTATTTAAATAAAATAATAATTAATGTCATAATCTAATCCAAGAAAAATAAAATATTCATATTTTATTCCTATGATTGGTTTTGGTGTAAATTCACTTATCCAATAGAATCAGGAAATGTTTTATGGTAATTATAATATCATTTTTACCTTTAATTACCCTATTTACTTTTAATTGTGGTAAATAAAAGTCAAAAGTTACGATTCACCATAAATTATTTTCATCTTATTGAACCAAATTTTACTTAATGATTTCAACAGTGTCTCTCAGATTTTTTAAATTCAATTCATAGAAGTGGTAAAATTACATTTTATGCAAATTTGCAAATGTGCCTAGAAGGTGGGTAAAAGACCTTAAAAAGTTAAATAAAATTTTATACATCTAATTTTATTATAAAATGACTCCAATTAATTAAATTGAAATTATATAGGTATTGTATATCTATTTTGACTTAAAATAAATTTATGTAAAATAAATAATTATTTATATAAAAAGTCAGTTTTAAACAATAACGCAGTGTTTTTCCTTATTCATCAAAGATTGAATGTTTTCAGAAAAATACCAAAAATTCACCCTAGTATAATTTTTATATTCTAAATTAAAAAATAAATTCTATTTTTACAAATTGAAAACATAAAAGTTGCATTAATTAATTTAAAATTAGTTCCCGTTGTCAAAACCAAAAAGTGGGTTTTTAAAAAGTAAAAATTATAAAAAGATTGACATGTATTTATGTCAAATTTAAATGTGAAATTATTTATAATGACTTAAATTTTATTAAATGATAAAAATATAATATAATTATACTTCCAAAACATTCAAATTTATAATTTAACACTATAAATTATTTTTATTAAAAAAATTTGTTTTCAATTAAAAATAGTATTTTTCACTATCCACCAAAATATGAAAGTTATCAGAAAAACACCAAAAATTTATTGAAAATTAATTTTTATGTCAAAATTATAAATAAAAAGATTATTTTATCAAATTAAATATATAAAACTATCAAATATTGGATTTAAAAAGGGTTCACCATTAAAAGGTGGTAAAATTTCATTTTCTGAAAAATACTTCCTTTATCTGAAAAATTGAATTTGTTATTATATTATGTATAAGGAGCACATAATATGGATTCTAAAATTATATGGAGTATACAAAATTAAAAAAAAATTATTTAATACTATTAATAAATTCTTTTTGAACATCTAGTTTGGTAAGTTGTGGTGCGCTCAAACTTGGTATTGCGTGTATCACAAGTTATTGAATTATTTTGTAGAGATAACATACTATGAAATCTTGGGGTGTTACATTCCCCCCTCCTTCAATAAATTGTGTCCTCATAGTTTGAAATTTTTCTTTAGAAATAAAGGGTTAATAATAGTAAAATTCATTTGTGTAAAACCCATGTCGAAAATTGGGTTAATAAAATTTAGTCTTAATAATAGGGAAAGGGAAATGAAAAAGGTCACCACCAAATTATGATCATGATTAGGATACCATTAGTGGAAATTAAAGACACATAATTGGAGGAAAAATGTAAATACTTATATGGAGTGATTGAGTTCATCAATCTCAAACAAGTGTAAAATTGAGGCCCTCAAAGCCATCAATCTATAATGATTTAAAATATCACAGGTTCAACAAAACCTAAGGTATTAGGATAAAAAAATTTTGGTTTTAAGAACCCTTACCTAAAGTTTATGAATTAATTTATTCATAGAATAAGAGGAACAAAATATACTTGAGAAGTAGAGTTTCATCTTTCAATTAATTTCTACCACAAACTCATCTTTCACTCCAAAAGAAAATAGAATTCATAAATATTCTATTTATATTAATAGTATAGGGTTCCAAAAATAATGAATTTATAATTCTTTTATCAGACTATTTAAAAAAACTACATTATACAAACCAGGGCATCATGTAAGCCAGTGGTAAGTGATGCACCCTTTTCGTCCTTCGGTAGCAGGTTCAAGTCTCACGGCCTTGCCAGACATGATAGGTTGTCTCCCCGACCTCTAGGTTTTCCTTTTTATTACAATCCAAAAATAATCATAAGAAATGTTTAACCTTAAATAGTAGTATCCAATGTCTAACTTAATTCATTCCAACCTTTAGATTTATCCAAAATACTTCTGTCCAAACTCACAGTCCAAAATTTATAAGGAATGTAAACAAAATGAAGATATTTTTTCCCATGTAATAATATGTGAATACCTTCATCATGTATTCTTTTAAAACATGGTTACTCCCTGAATTTCCATAAAACCTTATTTATTGCATTCATGCTCCCTTATTCCTTATATAATAATAGATATAATCCTTGTTTCCAAAAATGTTGTAAACTCCAACAATAATGGAATAAACAAATAATTAATTAGTTTCAAAGAAGTCGAGAATATCAAATATAATTTATCCAAATCAATCATATCTTATTTCAAAATTAGTACCTCAGTATTAGAAACATATTATGGTTTCTATTTCCTTAAACCATGAATTTTCCAAAAACATTAACTTTTTATTGAGTCACTTTTCTTAGAAATATATAATCTCAAATCCTCAAAGAAATAGTACTTCAGTAAAATCCTTATTTATTTCCATATTTCATATAACCAGTACATCATAGATACAAAACTCAAATGAAATAATTCTGTAATAACAACATATGAACACTAGTCATTCCTCTTCATCTGTGGTAATATCATAACTTGATTATTATCCAATGGAATCATTTGGGGCATACTCTGATTATTTGGACATTGATTAGCATAGTGTACCAAATCCTTTCATATGAAGCATTGTACATTTGAAAACTTTTTCTTACCCTTGAAATCACACACTTGGTGTCATTATTCTCCTTAGTTATAACAACTCTCATTCCATTCATGTATTTACCAAGGTTATTCTTTCCACAGTAATCGCATATAGGAAAATTCTTCTTTACCATATTCCCTTTATCCATATTTCTATCTACCATCATTTTCTTCTCATGTTTCCCTTCAAACCCATAGGACTCATAGAACTCTTTACTTATCTTATTAACACGTGATATTAATTCTTCATATGATGCGAATATGAGGGAGACTATTTCTCTTCTAAATGTTGGCTTAATACCTTGAATGGTATGATACTTCTTACTCTTTAGATCATACATATTTTGGATTTCTCATTCCATTTAATAGGTTTCATTTATAAACAATGGCATACACTAGGTTAGTTTATAAATAGCAATGAATAATTAAAAACTTGTAAAATACCTCAATTAAATTGAAAATATTATGAATATAATCTATAATTATAAAAATAATTCTTTAAGGAAGTATTTACTCCTAAATCATTCATAACGGATTGTAAATAAAATGTGATTTATCCTAAGAAAATCCCACGAGAGTGTTATAATCAAGAGTGCATCAAGGCCCATTGTCGTGTACCGAGATACCTCAGGTCAAGCCCGAAACTCCTTGTCGGAGTTTTCACTCCTAATTATATCTGTTCTAGAGCCACCTCTATCTACTCGTATCCAGATGGGGATGCATTGTTTGAAAAATACACAAAATCTCTAAATTACCAAAATTTAGGAAGTTTATCTATAATAATCCTCAAATTTTAACTTAAGGTAATGTTCTCTAATCATAAATTTTCTAAATCTAGTTTCCAAAGATTGTACTAAACTTCCTCTGATACCAACTGTAACACCCCAACCCAAGAAGCCCAGAGCTGGTGAATTATTTTAATACATTATCATGATTACAAGGAATCATGTCCCGAAGGACCAATCAGTTTAGTAGTCTTGGAAAATATATTACATACATGAATGTTACATTACACATTCAAACATAAAATACAACATAAATAATCCGTTGAGAACGCCATTATTCCCCTAACTTAACCTTGCATATCAAACATAATACACTTCTTCGAATCCTTGGAAAATGAAACATAAGAAAGGGGTGAGCTCAAATGCTCAGTAAGAGTAAGCAATACAATAGAAGATAACATAAACATTATGTATGATGAATAATTTAAATCACATGCCTTCAAAAATAATAAACATGAACACTTTATGGTAGGAATATGATCTGAGTAAGTAATTCCATAATAAAACATAATCATGTTTATTCTACTAGTCTAATAACCACAAGAAAAATCAATATTATTTTCATAATGAGGGAATGTATAATGCAGGACATTCTGAAACATTTTGTCAAGGCCTCGGCCAAGACGTCTAAAAATTATTAAAGCCTCAGCCAAAACCATATATCAAATTAGGAAAGGCCTTGGCCAATTACACATCTAATTGTCTCATGAGACCTACCGATGCACCGAGGAGATATAGTGGGCTCCACTCGTCACTGACTATGTCTAATAAATTCCTCATATGAAAAGGTTGAAACATAAAATAAACATTCAAATTTAAAATAGCATAAAAAATGTCAATATGTTAACAATAAACCATCAATGGTATAAAAATAACACATCCACAGTCGAACATATCATAACTCATTTGATAAAATATGGAAGATTGTATTATAATAGATCAAACTTAATCAAGAATAATATCCAGTAAAGAATGTTGACATAGTTGAAAATGATCAGTAAAACTTTTGGAGAGAAATATCCCTTTTTTGAAGTATTTTAAAAGTAATATATTTATAAAGGAAGTAATTTAAAAGATATTTTTGAATTAAAGTTTCCAATAACATTTTGAAACTTTTTAAAGGAATTAACAATTTAAAAAAATCATGTCAAAATAAATAAATCCTTAAAACTACTTTGAAAATACGGACATTAATGAGAAAGATTTAGAAGAATAAATATTTTAAACATTTAAAATTTTTTTTCTGTTAAAGAGTACCTTAAAAACTATCTTTTATAAAATATTTTATAAAACATGGACATGGATAATAAATATGTCCCAGTAAAAACATAAACATAAACAATCTCGGATAATAATGATATTGAGGAATTAACCCTTACCTTGTAGTTTTCCTTTGTCGAGGGTACGTTTAAACTCTTGTATAATGAATATATAATGTTATTAAATTATAATAGAACAATATTTATATTTATTATATCATAAAAGATTCATTTATGACTTTATTATACAAATTTTAATAATGATTTCCATGTCAAATTAAAATTTCAGGTAATAATCGCTTTCTTTATCGTACGTGTTTTAACTTCTTATTCTTAATCGTATCATTTAGATCATGATTTAAATAATTCAAGAATATAAAACAATTTTTATATATCATATATGTTTATAATTTAAATATGTATAATATATTGACATATATAATGGAAAGAACCGTTTATGGAGACGGTAGGTCGTACGTACGCATAAACGTTGTTTCCGTTTTCATATTGTATTGAACGAAAGTAAGTGAATAAGATATATGTAAGTACACATAATTATATATATATGTATATATGTATATATATCTCCAGTAATTTATTATGTCATATATTACATACTTTTTAATAATATATATTTTTATAATCATCATTGAATGGTAAATGTGGAAATGAATCTCATCGCGTCGTGGAGACGGTAAGTAGTACGTACACACGAGCGATGATATCATTTACTTAATGATTAAAAGGTATGGAATTGGATGTTATATTTATTGTACAAAAGAATTACCATGTTATTTTCATTATTTATATATATATATTACTCATCATTATATCCATCCAAATAACATAGTGTTGAATAATAAATTATACCACGACGTGGAGACAGTAAGCCATACGTACGAACACATTGTGAAATTATAATTTATAATATAGATAGAATAATGAATATGGTTGTACCATATTTATAATAAAATCACATTATATAGGAGTTACTGGAGTTATTATTTTGGTAAGGAAATAACAAAGAAATAGAAAGTGGAGGAAGAAAGGAACTTTGAAAGAGGTGATAAAATAATTACCTCTTCTTCGGAGGTTTCCTTTTGATTTGAACAAAAGGGATCCTTAGGTTGGATTTCTACTCAAGGGAAGACCTATAAGTTGAAGTGATGGAATTTTTGAGGAGATTTGGGCAGGGTTTAGCCAAGCCAAATTGCTTTGGAGGTGTGATTTTGAGAGAAGGGCAAGTGCACTTTTATAAGACGCGTGAGAGGAACCTTAGAAAAAACCTGAAATATTATCTTATTATTAAATCATATTTGGTTTATAATGGCTCCAAATGAATTTATTTCTAGGCTTAGGTGGTTATGGGTCTAAATCCTCTCAACTGACAGGTTTTAGACAAGTTTAGGTTACCATATTAACCTTATCTTTTAGATTAAACTCTTAGTTACATAGTTTAACATTTACCATGTCTCATTGTATTTTATATTATATGGTTAATAAAATTACTATAAAATTTCAAGATAACCTCAAGTGGTTCATTAATGACATATATATCATTAGATAATTCATTTTTATGAGCCTTATATTTTTATTAGTTTTATATAATTTAATAAAATAATATTTTTTTAAAAAACTCATTTATGTCAATTTTGACACTATTAAGTATTTGGTTTTTATAAAAGTCATCACAACTTTATTACTCAGATAAAATTCATTGAATCAACCATAAAATGTCATATTCACCTAGAAAATTTATGTATGTCATCAATAAATTGAAAATATATTTATTTTAAAATTTATAATACCATTTATTTGATTCTTTCATTAATAAGGTAATTATTGCATCATCATTGTGTCATAAAGAATGTTTTTTATTTAATGTCTAAAAATTATAAATAAAATACCATGATATATGAAATCCTTTTTTCTTTCTAATGAATAATTACAATCAAATTTATCTTATGTATAATCCCATATAAACAATGTTTTAGTTATTAAAATTTGAATTTTACACTTTTAACTTGTCTTTAAATAAAATAATAATTAATTTTATAATCTAATCCAAGTGGAAAAAAGGATAATATTTTATTCATAAGGTTGGATTTTTTTGAAATACAGTTTTCCAATAGAATTGATTCATATGTTAGCGTAATTATAATATAATTTTTACCTTTAATTACACTATTTACTTTTAACCATGGTAAATAAAAGTCAAATGTTACTATTCAACAAAAATTATTTTCATCTTATTGATACATTTTAATAACTAATTTCAACTGAGTCTCTTGTATTTTTGAAATTAAATTCATAGAAGTGGTAAAATTACCTTTTATGCAAATTTGCAAATGTGCCTAGAAGGTGGGTAAAACACGTTAAAAGGTTCAATATAATTTTATACCTCGAATTTTATTATAAAATGACTCCAATGAATTACCTTGAACATATATAGGTATTATATATCTATTTTTAATTAAAATAAATTTAAATAAAATAAATAATTATTGAAATAAAAAGTTAGTTTTAAACAATAACGCGGTGTTTTTCACTATTCAACAAAAATTGAAAGTTTCTAGAAAAATACCAAAACATCACCCTAAGATAATTTTTATATTAAAAATTAAAAAATGAATTATATTTTATCAAATTAAAAACATATAAGTTTCATTAATTAATTTAAAATTATATCCCATTGTCAAAACCAAAAGGTGGGTTTTTAAAAAGAAAAAACTATCAAAATATTGACATGTGTTTATATCAAATTTAAATGTGAAATTATTTATAATGACCTAAACTATATTAAATTATAAAAATATAATCTAATTATACTTTCAAACCATTCAAAATTTATAATTTAACACTATCAATGATTTTTATTTAAAAATTTGTTTTCAATTAAAAATAGTATTTTTCACTATTCACCAAAATATGAAAGTTATCATAAAAGCACCAAACATTTATTGAAAATAAATTTTTATGTCTCAATTCTAAATAAGAAGTTTATTTTTTCAAAATAAATAGATAAAAGTGTAAAATATTGGATTTAAAAAGGGTTCACCATTAAAATGTGGTAAAATTGCATTTTCTGAAAAATACTTCCTTTATCTGAAAAATTGAATTTTTTATTATATTATGTCTAGAAAACACATAATATTGATTCTAAAATTATATGGATTATATAAAACTAAAAATTCAGTTAATAATACTCATAAAAGTTTTTTGGACGACTAGTTTGGTAAGTCGTGGTGCGCTCGAACTCAATGTTGCGTGTAGAGCAAGTTATTGAATTACTTTGAAGAAATAACGTACTATGAAATCTTAGGGTGTTACAGTTTTAGACCTGTTTAAAATCTATCATTTTTATTCTCATGGTTTATAAAAAAAATTTAGTGCATACCTGGCATGTCTGGTAAAATTTTCTTTGTAACCAGCCACTGAGTTTTATACCTTTTATTTCAACTCTAGATTTTGAATTTCCATTATATATAAAATAAATTTAGTAAAAT
This sequence comes from Viscum album, assembly GCA_963277665.1. Classification (NCBI taxonomy): domain Eukaryota; kingdom Viridiplantae; phylum Streptophyta; class Magnoliopsida; order Santalales; family Viscaceae; genus Viscum; species Viscum album. The sequence continues at coordinate 1,752,772,964 of OY728141.1, forward strand.
ACTTATCAAGAAAAATATCATTAAATAACATCCACTCCATATCATTAATCTCATCCTTTTCCATATTATTCTTAATAAAATACCACCATCAACCAAATTAACCTTCAAAAAGGTAAATAACAAGAATTAACTTATGATGTTCTATACATCCCAAAGATAAAAATATCTTCTCCGATGCATTTACCCATTCTTCAACTCTCAATAGGTTTGAAGATCAACCAAAATATATAGGGTTCTGTTTCAAGAAATTCTCCACTATATACATGTTCCTCTATATTGAATTTAGTTGGTCTCTTTTATGAGGTCCACAATTAATATTCTATATCATATCAGTTAAAACTGCCACATACTACTCTATTCCAACCATTCTAATTTTCTAATTCTAAGGTTATTAGCCTCTTGATACCTAACTACATAGGCTACCCAATTTTCTCCATGAAAAACCATTCTAAATATATATTTATTAGATTAAGAAATATGGAAATAATAAAAATTTATCTCATGACAATATAAACTTAAATATGAATCTTTTAAGAGTGTCTTTTAAAATTCCTATAACCCCTAAAGGCTTCTAAACTTTTTCTATGACACCAACTATAACACCTTATAATATAATCAACCAATTATTACAGTATTTATAATAAGACTTTCCATTTATTTTATTTTTAAGATAATTGTAGTTTATATTTTTAGATAATTAGTGGAAAATTACATTAAAAGTGGAGATGTTCACACACTGTACATTTTTTCAAAAAAAAAAAATTTTGTTTACAACCCCGTTTCATTCACGAAACCTTCTATTAATTTAATCTGAGTTTACATAGTGGAAATATTTAAATTTAAAAATTTTATACTCATCATTATGTACTATGAAATAATTTGAAATCATGGGATGATAAAAACAATGCTAAATAAGGGATATAAAAATAATGGAATCCCATTAGTCCAGTGAAAAACATAAAAACCTTCGAATGCATTTACCTTCTTCATAATAAGTCTTCGAGCATATAAATAAAACATTTCCAAATGTGAAAATAAATATTACTAAAATAAAACCATTTAAACCTATGGTAAATTATAGGAATGACCTTTTCGAAATCCAAAGGATCATGGGAACTCATGAAAACAATTCTTTAGAAAACACATTTCTCCTTTAGAAGTTCCTAAACTTTCCTTACCTATAAATCAAAATATATGCAAGAAACACTTTTTTAAAAGAATAATATAGGTATCTTGGAGCATCCTAATCATAACTTATGTTCATTGATGTTTCACCCGTGTAATAATAACTAAATCATAGTTAATACCATTGGAGTAACCAACCTGGTTATCTATCTCATTTTTCCCCTTTGAAGAATAAATCATTACCCAATGCATTGGAGTGCTATATCAGGAACCAAAATCTTCATGATCTATATTAGGATTAAAAATCATCATATAAAATTATTAGGTACCATATCAGGTACCAAACAATTATCAACTTTCACATTTTTATCATAAAACTCTTGAGAAAACAATTTTAACCCATAATAAAAACACTTTCATTTTTTTAATATTCATAAATAGAAAAACCCTTTTTCTTTGAAAAATATTAAAAATAAAAAATTCTCAGAATAGTGGGAATAATATATTATTTAATAAACCATGTAAATTTTTTAATTAATCTTGATAATGAATAAAATATTTGATAGTAGGATAAACAGTCCAATCATATGCGTTTAAGAAATTCATTTTTCAATTTTGTAAAAAGAAAAAAATAACCTATAATTAAAAATATGAAAATATTATGTTATAAACCTTTGTAAAGAAAGAATAATATACTAAAAATGACATTTACCAACTATTGAAAGATAAATAATATTATTATTTAAAAATTTATAAGAACATCAACATTTAATAAATATACTTGGGTAGAAAACATTAAAACAAGTTCTTTAAAAGAAAGTCTTTTACCCTAAGCGTTTTCTAGATTAATACATTCTATAACAAATAAATAATGAAATTATTTTAGTTTTTATCCTCTTTAAGAACCATTTTTATATTAATTCCACTATCATTATTCAATTTATTAAATTTATTACCATGTTTTATTTAGTTACTAAAATATTTAAGTTCTCATTGGACGTTTTCAGGACATTCAATTTATAACCTCAAAATAGCATTGGTATATTTACCATGGTCAAATGGGATATTATTCCATTGAATTCATAATATTAAATTTTTTATAGTTATAATATTTATACATTAGATATACTTTAACAACAAACAATGAAAAAAGGTCATGAAAAATGAACCATGTTATTTTATAAAGATGGTAGTACATACATGAACATGAATGACATTTTAATTTATTTATTAGGTCGAAACGAAATTATGTAGATAATATTTTAATTTTAAATAATCATAAATATGTTTTAAGTATCATAATTATTCATTAGTTCCATCCTTATGACCATTAATTTAAGGTGGAAATAAAAAATGAATCATAGTACATCCTAGAGGTTTTAATCCACACGTACAAATATGGGTAATTATCATTTTACAATTCATGGAAGAAGAAATAAACATGAAACACTTAGTTAATAATTTTACCAAATACTTGGAAAAACTCTCTTATAATGCACACTAATATTTCTTAGGATTCTCTTTTGGTGAGACTACAACCTCTAAGACATATGTAGGGATGTTGCAATGTTATTTTGAGGTGGACTTCATCAATATAAATGGCTCAAAGTGTGTGAATAAGATATGATCGAAGTTTCCCTTTTATAAGTGTGGGGAGTAACACACTTGTAAATACTTAAAAATCATAAATATATTATATATATTTCTCAACGTAATGTGGAACCCAATGGAAAAATTTAGATGAAAATATAGGTTAATGTATAAATTCACTCAAAAAATCATATTTCTCCATGTTTTGTGATATAATATACCTTAGATTTTAGTTTAACCCCCCCCCATTAAACCTTTTATCTTTTACAATGGTGTTAATGTTTTACCAAGGATACTATTCATAATTACTAAAAATGAAATTGAACTTATTAAAAAATTAAAAACAGCTAATCCAAAATTTTAAATAATTTTTACCATATTAAATTTATATAAGTGGTAAAACTCATTTTAATATAAATACGTAAACCGTAATGAAAAATTGTTTTTCGAAAAATGACATTTTTAAGCACAAAAATGATTTTATACAAAAATAAAGTATAATGACGATTAATATGGAATTAATTATTTCATATTTATTGAAATGGGACTAATTTAAATTTAAAACCATTTTAAAGTATTATGTTACTTTTAAAATTATAGAAATGAAATAAATTTTTTTATAAAAACCCATGTTTTCACTATTCACCAAAAAAATCGACCTTTTCAAAAAAATACCAAAAATTCACCATAAACTATATTTGATATTTTGATATAAAAAATTATGTTAATTTTGTAAAATAAAAATTCTAAATTTTTTAAATTTATCATTTAATTAAAACCATGTAATACATGGAAAATAGTTTAGTTAAATAAATCTATTCATTTTTTAATTGAAAAATCATATAAATGTTCTTATAAAAGTATAATGATTATTAATCCATAAAATTAATATTTATAAATCATAAATTTGATTTATTTGTTGGATTATTATGGTTATCATAGTGTGGCCCCCTATATTTTCCATAAATCGCCTCATTTACCCCCATCAAAGGGGGCTGATAGGATTTGAACCCTTATTTTCTGTAGAATCACTAGATGACTTTACCCCTCAAGTGATCCCCCAAATTCATTCATAATACTAAGATGCAATATTCCAAATTAATTTCCTTATTTTGGGTATTATTTAAACCACAAAAAATAGTTTTTATGATTTATATGATTTAGGTTTAAATAATGGTAAGTGTGTGATATTGGTATTACATAAAATGTTTACGTAATAGAAATTGAAATATAAAGTGTTTATATTTCATGAAATATTATATATAAAAATTAAAATTAGAAATATTAAATAATGTGAATGATTTAATATTATGAAATGATTATAAAATTTTTATATTCAGGATTATAGAATTTCAAAATTGTTTAGTTAATTTATAATGTCTATGATTAGATTTAATTTATGAATTGTTTACAAATGATTATATCATAATTACAATTATTAATTGTTCATTTATTTAAAATTTATTATCATTTTTATTATTCATGGATATGAATTGTTTATATTTTTAATAATTCTATGATTTAGTTTAAATTGTTAAACTAATTCTAGAGATTATCATACATGCATCTAAGGAATTATATACTTGTTATGATAATGGGGTTTCCCCATATACCTTGAATTTGGTTTGTAAGTAATGTTATTAGATTGAATTTAGTTTGTGAATATAGATTATATATATATTATATATTATAATTATTATGAATTGGAACCTCTATTGATTAAAGTATCAATGGGTAGAGGGAATTTGGGTTAGACTTTACAATATCATGGAGTTTTATGCCTTATTTTATATGGATGGGGGTTAGATATCTATGGCTCAAGGATTACTCATGTGGAGATTATAAAGTTCATATTACTAAAAACCATTAAAATAAAATTTCATGAACCTTATACATTATATGTATTTGGATATTTGAAAATATATTTGGCTTCTATTTTTTTATAAGTAAAACAAAGGTATGGGGTGTTTAAATAGATTCATGTCAATATGGTTTGAAAATATTGATTCAAAGGAAATAAATTTTTTTCCCAACTCAATCATTCAAACATATAAAGGGAATAACATGATAAATATTGTAATATTAAATTCTCTTATAAATTATTAGTGTTAAATTCTTAAAGTTTCACTTGTCAAGACCATGATCATTTGGTATGGATGAACCTAAAAATTATGTGCACATAAATTACCTTGTATAAGGAAATAAAGTAATGAGGTGACCCTAACTGTTAGTTGAATTTTTCTTAGTGTTTTCTTTATGTTATAATTATATGGGAAATCCTAACCTTTTGGATTGCATAATAATCGAGTTGAGAGAATATATATTATAATTTAAGTAATTATTTATCCAGTTAAATATACTATAGTAATATATGATATGACTAAAAATATTTTTCTACAGGATATGGTAATGTATCAATTATTAGATACCCAGTGTAATTCAGGGTGAAATATATATCTTATTCCAATAGTGAATATAAGGAATTTAAATGGGGAATAATTCTAGTGGGATCCTATTTAATAAAAATACTTATTAAATTCTTGTAAAACATGTTACTCATCTAATAAAATATTTTACTATATAAAAATTACATCATCATCATACTTTAATTTGAGATTAATCCTTGAATAGGATATTCTTTATGTAAGAAACTCATAAGGCTACTAAATTAAGAAATAAATTATATAAAATAAAATTTTATATGTTCAAGAAACCAATATTGAATAAACAACCATTGATATTGTTTAATATGTGATATTATATACCTATAATAAGTGTAGAATGATTCAATTAAGGTTTTAGATGAAAAAAATATAAGGAACATTAGTCTCCACTCATATACTCACTATTATTGAGTAGGTCAATGACTAGGTAAGATTGGATATTTACTATAAGTCTTATTCTATTTAAGTAATTCATTATGTTTTAATTGATTGAAATGTTATGAAAATATGAATGAATTTACTAAAATTTTACCTGATATTCTCAAATTTTTAATGATAGATTAATTGGGAATATGATGTTCATGTTCTCGTGCTTTATTGATAGTATAATTAGGTAAATGTTATAACCCGAACATTCATGAATAAAATTCCCTTTATTTTATTTAATTATATATCATATAAATATAGAAACCACATGACCATTTTTTATATTATCCAATTGAATTAAAATGGACTTTATGTATCATTACTGTTAATAATATAGTCGTTTAATAGTGATCACATGACTGATATAAATATAAGGTTTTTAAAAATAATCCTTTCAATATAGACAAAGGAGAGGATGGCCTCATCTAGTAGACTCAGTCCATACGAAGCTCATTTTTTGGAGCTCAGGAAGGAGGTAGTGTCACCGGGCTTTGCTTTTGACCAAGCCCATTCTGAGGATCAACACGTTAAGCTTGACCAGAATCACTTATGGGGGAAATACAAGTTAATAGAGATTACCAGCCGAGCGATATTATCTGAGCTGCCCTATGAGTCTGTCACGATTGCACACCTTACCCTTAGGTCTTATGCGGATGTTATAAGGAGTTATGTAACAGGGTATTAGGCACTTATTAATTAAAACCTTTTGTAAATAAAATTCTTATTCTATCAATTCCTTTATGAGAATAGTTTTTCTTAAAAATTTAATGAATTAGATAAATTGAATTTTTGGGTAAAATGGTACTTATTGGAAATATATAAATTATTATATTAAACTATGTTATTATTAATTATTTTATTATAATAGTGTTATAACAACACTCCTTTTAATTATAAATTATGATAACATTGATTCCTTATTGTTTTAACTCTATAAAATATTAAGTATTTAGTTTGATAAGAATTTTATCTTTATATGATAAAACAAAAATTGTATTACTAATTAATGATTTTATTTTGATTAATTAATGATTTTTTTAAAAAATTAATATGTTAACATAATATTATTACTGAATGACTTTTGTGAATAATAAATGAGTATATAATTTTTATGAAGTCAAATGTAATTTTTATTAAGGTTTAAAAATATTTTTTTCAAAACCCGTCAATTTTCAGTAAATGTCAGTTGTTTAAAGTTAAAATTCACATATTTATAAAATTATTTATATAAAATAAATATTATTTTTTTAATGAGGACATAGAAATTATCCAATGGTGAATTTTTCATAATTTTTTGAGATAATATATTTTTTGGGTAAAAATTAAATACCGAATAAATATATATTGTGTTTTATGATATCATAATGACCCAATAGTGATTTAATAAATTACTATAAAAGATATATTCAGCCAATATATGTTTTAAGTTTATAATATTTTTATTTTAGATTTGTTTGATTAATTTTTTAATGCCTTAGTGGACCCTCCATGACTTATAAAATATTTTAACATTTTAAAATGATTTCATGAGAGTGTGACTACATACACCAATGAAAAACTAATATTTTAATAAGTTCATCCCTTGGAATTATAAAATATTTTATACCACTCCCCTTTTTCACAAACCATGGGAAAACCCATGGGATGGTTTGTGGTTTTGATTAGTTAAATGTGTAGTGTCCAAAACCTAAATAATAAAGAATTTCTTTTTATTTCCTATATAAACCCATACAGTCTCTTATTAATCTTCACTAAAACCATTTTTAGCTCTAAAAACATTTTCCCCATACTCCCTATAGTCCTACCAAGGTGCTCCCAAGCTCTCAATAATCCCCTATCAAGGCTTTGGGATCACACTTCCAAGTAAGGGATCCTCACTTTCCTCTCCTCCTTTCAAATCCAAGCATCTTCTTCGAAATTAGTTCTTGTAATTTCAAATGGTTATAATATAATTATTTTATAATAATTATATTACTATCGATTTTATGTTATTTGAATGATGTATTATTTATCCTCCCTCATTTTGACCCTTACCTAAGTCGTTACTATACCAAATTTTCATAAGGGATCTTCCACCCTCCTCTTTTACCAAGCATTATTTTCATGTAATGTCTTTAAATTTATTTTATTTATATGTTGGGATTTGTTATTAAATATCATACCTAGTTACTGGTTTATTTATTAATTATTAGATACCTCATTCTCTCTCATTAATACCTTTCGTGTACACTTGTTACCATGCCGAAATTCTGTAAGGGATTTCACGGTTCTCATTTCCATTCAAGATACTATTTTACATTATGCTTCTTATGTTCCATATTTATATGTTGCGTTATGATGTTCCACGAACCCATAATTACCTACTTTTTTTTAATGATGATATACCTATTTCTCTCTCATTCATCCCTCTCATCTACACCTATTACAATGCTGAAAATTTATAATAGTTATTTCATTTCTCCTCTTTCTTCTAGATTCTTTATTATGTTACACCTTATATTTCCAAATTTCATGTGTTGGTACATGTTTCTATATGAACCCCTTATTTTACATTTCATGTAAATATGATGACATACCCCTTTCTCTCTCATCAACCATTTTTATTAATTTTTATGTCACGCCGTTAGGCTGCCGAAATTGCACCGATATTTTCCATACAAAATCATTGTGTAGTTAATACCAAGACCATTTACCTATCAAGTGTATTCAAATTTATTCACATATACTTATTTATTATATTATTTCAAGTAAGTATTCAACATTACTTTATCATGTAATAAATGATTATGTTGAATGATTCCACATTATATGATCCACATGGCACACTTATGCATGAAATGAAATGTTTATAAAGGGTGTGCCCTGATAGCACTCCAATTCATTGGGTAATGTTTAGTATCATGGCACTTCATGTGCAACGAGGGTTTACTCATGATAATCCATGTGTAATAAGTGTTTAATCATTATAATTCATGTGCAATGACGGTTTAATCATGTTAATTCATGTGCAATGAGGGTTTACTCATGCTAATAAATGTGAAATGAGCCTTGGATCATGCTAATACCACGTTGTATGTTGTTTCCACATTTCCATGTTATGATAACCAAGCTATATCATGCCTTTATGTTCATCTTTCTCTTGTAACCCATTGATATGTCTATTTCCTAACAGGTATTTTATTCATCAGGTTATGCCTTGTTTACTCCCTTATTAGGCTTTATAGCTCACCCTTTTCTTATGTATGTCCCTAGGTTATCCCATGCAATGTTAAGTATGAAGGAATTTTGTGGTCAATTAAAAGGATTTTTCAATAAAGATGATGTATTTTATTTCTTACATTTTCATGTAATGTTTCTAAGCCACAAATACACTAGACCACTCGATATTATGGGTTTTATTAAGTGATAGTTTATGTAATAAATCATGTTTAATTGTGTAATAAAGAGTAGGGTTGTTATAGTTGGTATCAGAGGATAGGTTCAGTTATTCTTGGGATTAGGATTAGAAAACCCTAGTAAAAGCCTTAAGAATAACACTAAGTATATGGAAAACATACCTAAATTTTGGTGGGTATATATTAAGTGGTTTATCAATAAAATGCATCTCTTTCTAGATATGAACAAGTAGACATGGCTCTGTAATAGATGTACCAAGGGTTAAATCCCAAAATCACCGCTTTGAGCTAGACTCGAATGGGAACTAGTGGACGACAACAGTCCTTTCTGAACTCTTGGTTCGAAACTCCTAGGGGATATGCTTCAGTCAATTCATAAGCTTAGTATGAAACATTATTAATAGAGAAAAAAATCCCATAAGAATATATGTTTGGAGATATATCATGGATAACATAGATTGAAGCCTAGAAATTCATACGTTGAAGAAATAAATGTAATTTATAAGTTATTCATTTAATGTTATTGGATTTCCCATTATGAGTTAAAATATTTAATATACTCATCCCTAATTTTCCTTTTATTCTATCCAATGGACAGTAATATGAGGATTATAGAAAACAACTGATGCGAAGGGAAACATGATGAATGTCCCAGTGACATTCCTAATCAAAGTGGATCTTAAGTAGGAAATCGTGATTATTCCAAACCAGCTATCAAAAACTATTATTAAAAATTGGATCTTTGTTGAATGCCTAAGGAAATAAAGGAAGTGGAAGATGAAATATCATGATAGTACATCTGATAAAGTAGATAAGGGGAAGATGACACAATTTCCTTCGTGCAACAAGTGTGGAAAGAGGAAACAAGGAAAATGTCACAAAGGGAATAAGAAATGTTTTAAGTGCCGAAAGGAAGTGAACAAAGAATCCAATTACAATGAAAAAATGGATAATGTGATGGATGGAAACAAAGTTCCATCTAAGGAATCTTACACAGTTCTATTTCATAAATGTGGAGAAGTATGGAATTATCCAAGACAATGCTCTACTACAAGGGATAATATTCCTGATTAGCATCTACAATCTCCAAGATCAAGGTTGCATGGAATATCCTATGATGAGATGGATAACGATGAATGAATTACATGTAACATCTACTTCAAAGTAGTATTGTATTTAAATTATTTTCCTATTAATCATATCTGGTATGAACAATGATTTTTCCCCTTGAAATAGCATTAGGTAAAACTTCTATGAGTATTACATCACATGTTGAAGTTTGTGGTAATTTTCGTCTTTAAAATATTACAAGTCTCCATTTGATGAAATTTTAGGGTAAATCAAAAATTCATTGCCTATTCCTCAAGGTAGTTTAAAATTCACGAGTAAAAATATCCCACACATGATCTGGAGTTAGCAATTGTGATCATTGCGTTAAAAATCTAGCAGCATTATCTCTTTGGGGAGAAGTGTTAAGTATATATTGATAAAAAAAATGCACAAGTTTTTATTTACCCATAATGAGTTGAATATGAGCCTATGAATATGTTTAGAGCTGATCAAAGACTATGAGTGCTCAATCCATTACCACCCTGTGAAAGAGAGAAAGGTGGAATATGCTCTAAGTATAAAGGACACATCGATTCTATCATTAATGAGTATTTAAAATGATCCAATATTCTTAGATTTGATGAATATTTATATGGGAATCATAAATAAGGGAAAATCATCAATCCTTTCTCGAATGATTGATCAATTGTCTCTCTTAGAAAGGATAAAATATTCTCAAAAGGATGATGTGGGAATTTAAAAGAAAGTTGAAACTATCAGAAAAGGGAAATCCTTTGAATTCAATGTTAATGACGAAGTAATTCTGAGATTTGGGTCATGATTATGTGTTCCATAAAATAAAGATATAAAGAAATAATTTTTGGATGATTCACATTGTTCAAATTTCTCTATTCACCCAGGAAACACAAAGATGTATTGATACCTTTGAGATAATTTTTGGTGGGATAACATGAAGAAGAAGATCACTGAGTATACATTAATGTCCCTAGTATTTCATAAAGTTAAGGATGAGGGGAAAATTATAAGGGGATGATGCAACTATTTCCCATACCAATATAGAAATGGGATAATATCACCATGGACATTTTCACCAGACTTCCAAAGACATCCAAAGGTAATAATGCTATCTAGGTTGTTGTGCGTCATCTTACAAAGACCGCACACTTCATTATAATTCAGGAGGATTTCAAATTGGATCAACTAGCACAGATATACATCATATAAGTGGTAAGGCTTCATGGAGTACCACGATCAATTGTATTTGATTAAGATTCAAGATTCAACTCAATATTTTGGAAGATCCCCAACATGCTCTGAATACTTAGCTGAACATCAATACCGTTTATCATCCTCAAACATATGGCCAATCTGAGTGGCCTATCCCAATACTTGAGGACATGTTGAGATCATGATCAATGGACTTAGAAGGAGGATGGGATTAACATCTTCCTCTGGTCGAGTTCTCTTATAAAAACAGTTTCCACTCAAGCATCCAAATGGATTTTATGAAGCCCTTTATGGGAAGAGGTGTATAACACAAGCATATTGGGATGATGTTGGGGAGTGAAAACTTCTATGTACTGAAATGGCGGATAAGGTTAAGACCATCCAAAATCATATTAAAGCTGCTCAGAGTCAACAAAAGAGATATGCTGATAATCATCGACAAGTCCTAGAATTTGATGTTGGAGAAATGGTATTCCTCCGCATAACACTATTGGAGAGAGTTATGAGATTTTGGAAGAATGGAAAGCATAGTCTAAGGTACATTGGCCCTTTTGAGATCCGGTATCACATCAAACCAGTGGCCTATCGACTAGAACTCCCACCAAACTTATTTCAAGTACATGATGTATTCCATGTATCACTCCTAAAGGAGTACATACCTGACCCATTTCATATACTCAATCCAGAGGTGGTACCATTGGATAATTACCTATCCTATGAGTAGAATCTACTTATGATCTTAGATCATAGGGAAAATGTTATACGAAATAAGACAATGCCCTTTGTCAAAGTGTTTTGGAGAAACCACATGTTTGAAGAAGAAACATGGGAACTGGAGGACGTGATGAGGTAAAGTTACCCTCACTTATTTTAAAGTGGGAAAAGAAAATTTTGAGGGTGAAATTTATTAAGGTGGGAAGGTTATAACAACCCAAACATTCATGAATAAAATTCTATTTATTTTATTTAATTAAATGTATTATGGATATAGAAAACACACAACCTTTTTATTTTATTCAATTAGATTTAAATGACTGTTAAGTATCATTACAATGGATAATATAGTCATTGAAGAGTTATCACATGACTAATATAAATTTAAGGTTTTTAAAAAGAATTTGTTTGACACAGAAAATGGATAGGATGGCCTCATCCAGTAGACTCAGGCCATATAAAGCACATTTGTTGAGTCTCGGGATGGAGGTAGAGTCATTGGGATTTTCTCTTGACAAAGCCCAATTATAGTATAAACACATTAAGATTAAATAGAATCACTTATTTTAGAAGTACAAGTTAATAGATATTAGCACCCGAGTAATGCTATCTGAGTCGCCCCAACAGTCTTTCACCATCACACACCTTACCCTTAGGTCTTATGCAGGTTTTATAAGGGGTTATGTAACAAGGTATTAGTTATTTAATTTTTAATCCCTTTTATAAATAAAATTTTTATTACTTCAATTCCTTTATGGGAATACTTTTCTTAAAAATATAATGAATTAGATAAATTGATTTTTTGGGTAAAATGGTACTTTTCTGAAATATATAAATTATTATATTAAAAAATATTTTTATTAATAATTTTATTATAATAGTTTTATAAGAACACTCCTTTTAATTATAATGTAGGATTATATTTATCCATTATTGTTTTTACTCTATAAAATATTAAGTATTCAGATTAATAAGAATTTTATTTTTATACAATAAAACAGAAATTGTATTTCTAATTGAAGAATTTATTTTGATGAATTAATGAATTTTTTGAAATAATTAATATATTAATAAAATATTATTATAAAATTAATTTTATGAATAATAAATTATTATATAATTTTTATGATATCAAATTTTATTTTTTTTAAGGTTTAAAAACTATTTTTTCAAAAACCTACAATTTTCAGTAAATATCAGTTTTTATTTTAAAATTTAAAATTCCCATATTTAAAAAATTATTAATATAAAATAAATATTATTTTTGGAATTAGGATGTCAAAATTATCCAACGATGATTTTTTCATAATTTTCTAAGATAGTCGAATTTTTGGGTAAAAATTAAATACTGAATAAATATATATTGTGTTTCATGACCTCATAATTACCCAATAGTGTTGTAATAAAATAATATAAAAGGGATATTCATCCAATATATTTTTTTCCTTTAAATTAATTTTATTTCTAGTTTTTTTATTAAATTTATAATGCCTTAGTGGATCCTCCATGACCTATATAATATTTTAACATTTAAAAATGATTTCTTTCAGAGTGTGACTCTCCTTTACATAATAAAACCTAATATTTTATCATTTTAGACCCTTTTCCTTATAAAATACTGTATAAAACTCTCATTTTTAGAAACCATGGGAAAAAACCCTGGGATGGTTTGTGGTTTTTATGATTTTAATGTGTAGTGTCCAAAACCTAAATAATAAAAAATTCACTTTCCTTTCCTATATAAGCCCATCCAATGTCTCATACCTCTTCACTAAAACCATTTTTATCATTACCAAAATATTTCCTTACTTCCTATAGTCCTACCAAGGTTTCCCCAAGCTCCCAAGAAGCCTCTCCCAAGCCTTTGGGGTCACACTTCTACGTAAAGGATCCACACTTTCCTCTCCTTTCAATTTCAAGCATCTTATTAGAAAGTAGTTATTGTAATTTTGAATAGTTACAATGTTATTCATTTATAATATTATTTTTACTATCAATTTTATGCGATTTTAATGATATATTATTTATCCTCCCTCATTTTTACCCTTACATAAGTCGTTACTATGCCAACATTTCGTAAGTGATCTTCCACCCTTCTCTTTTACCAAGGATTATTTTCATGTTATGTCTTTTAATTTATTTTATTTTTATGTTCGGATTTGTTATTAATTTTAATCCCTAATACCCATTTTATGTATAAATTATTATATACCCCTTTCCCCCTCATTAATTTCTTCCGTGTACACCTGTTACCATGTCGAAATTACATAAGGGATTTGACTCTTCTAGTTTACATTCATGATACTCTTTTACATTATGCTTCATACGTTCCATATTTATATATTGGGTTATGAGGTTATATTACCCCCACAATGGCTTACTTATGTTTTAATGACGATATACCTCTTTCTTTTTCATTAATCCCTCTCATGTACACCCGTTATCATGCCAAAATTTTGTAAGAGTTATTCAATTTCTCCTCTTTCTTTATGTTTCTATATTATGTTACGCCTTCTATTTCAAAATTCCATGTGTTGGGACATGTATCTATATAACCTAATTACTTTCCATTTTATTTACATATTATTAGAGACCACTTTCTCTCTTATCAACCATTTTTATTAATTTTTATCACACGCTGTTAGGATGCGGAAATTGCACTGAAAATTTCAATGCCAAAATCATCGTTTAGTGAATACCATGTCCATTTCTCTATAAATGGTATTCACGATTATTAATATATACTTAATTATAATATAATTTCATTTATTAATCCCATATTCCTTTATCATGGAATAAATTATTATGTTTAATTATTCAATGTTATATGATCCTTGTGGCACACTAATGCATGAAATGAAATGTTTATAAAGGATACACCCTGATAGCACTCCAATGCATTGGGTAATATTTAGTATCATGATACTCCATGTTTAATGAGAGTTTACTCATGATAACCCAAGTGAAATGAGGGTTTACTCAGGCTAATTCATGTGCAATGAGGGTTTACTCCTACTAATTCATGTGCAACAAGGGTTCCCTCATGATAATCCATGTACAATGATCCTTAGCTCATGCTAATCCCATGTTGTATGTTGTTTCCACATTTACATGTTATGATAATCATGATATATAATTCCTTTTATATTCATGTTTTGCTTGTGATCCATTTATATTCCTATTTCCTAGGATGTATTGCATTCTTCATGTTATTAATTTTTTAATCCCTTACTGGGCTTTATAGCTCACCCTTTTATTATGTATGTCCACAGGTTATCCCATGAAATGGTAAGAATGAAATAATGTTGTGGTCATGTAGAAGTATTATTCCAAAAATATGTTGTATTTTATGTATTAAGTTGTCATTTAATGTTCCTTATCCTTAAATACACTAGACCTATCAATCATCTGGGTTGTTTTAAGTGAAAATTTATGTAATAAATCATGTTTAAGTGTGTAATAAATAGTAGGGTTATCATAGTAAAAATTAAAACCGGAAGAAGAAAACATATTGGGAGAGTCAAATATTGTTTTTTGAGTGTAAATTTAAGATCAAAGAAAACTAGAATTATCTGGAAGGAATAAATTTCATTATATGGAAATGTTTAAGATAAATTGTGGTGTTTTGTAAACACCATGGAATATAAATATAAGGTATTTGTGGTATAGAAATTAATTCTTCCATTTCAATTGTATATGATACCAACTATACATTTTACAATTATTATAAATATACATGAGTCCAAAATTGGGGTAAGAGTTGATAAATATTTTAATTTTCATTCAAGTGATGATGGAAATAGTTTTTACATCAAATATTTAAATGTGAAAAATTTAATAATATAATATGGATCAAAATAATGGATTTCTGTGTTTATATCATTTATATTATATGATAATAGGAGTTATTTTTTAGGTTTTATTATAAAAAATATGATATAATGAATTAAATACACATCTTTTATGATTCATAATATTCTATAAAATGTTTTGAAAAGGATACATGGATAAAAATTATTTATCGAGGAAGAACATTTCACCTAGTTATTTCTTAAAATATGAGGGATGGTGTTCCCACAACCCATTAATGAAATATTTAAAATAATACTACTATATAGAGGAAAATGATCTAAACACATAGAATTCCATATATGATATGGGGGGAAAATGTTTTTTAAATATTAATACTAAAATGAAATATATGTTACATCCAAACATAAAGAAAATTTTGTATCTCAACATGATTTTTTAATGATAATATAGTTTATAAGAGACAAATGATATTATATTTGAACTTATAAAAGTTAAAAGTTTTTAAATAAATGATTATATTAGTCTAAAATTAAATTTATTTCTACTTAATATTACAAATAATTTATGATATATAATGGTAAATAGAAATTTAAAAGTTACATTTTTTATCATGAGAAAGTCAATATAACTAATTTCTATACAAATGTGAAAGTTAAAAAACAAATTTAATTGAACTTGATATCCAAAAATATTTTTACAGTATTATAGTAAAAAGAAATATAAATAGTTTAATTTAGATTCTATAACAAAGTGAATATCAATTTATCATAAATAAGTTTATTATTTTATGGTATGTAATAATGTAATTAGTTATATTATTTATGAAATGATTTCAAAAATATCAATGAATTATTTTCAAAATGTGATGATGTTAAGCATAGAAAATTTTCAAGTATACAAAATAAGTTGACATCATAACACTTGATGTTGTGTATTTAAGGAGTTTAAAGATGTTCAATGAGTTTATTATTAGGAATATGATTGTAAAATCTCACCATTATTCATACTTTATTTCTTCATATATGTAACTCAATAAAGATTTTAGTGTGAGGATTTTATCTTATGATCACATAATGATGTGGGAGGAATTATATATATATATATATAATGAACTATCATAACCCTATATAGTGAATAAAATATAATTCTGATTAGGAATTCTATCATATAATATATGTCAGAAACACAATTATGTAATGTTTTGTTAATTATTCTTAAAATAGATTTTATAATATAAAATGTATCATTTAAAAGGTAATATTTACTTTACAATTATTTTACACTGGTTGTATGTATTTATGCATTGATAAACAATTAATGAAATTCAATGATAATTGACATCTAAATTTATGACTTTTAGATATCCTTAACCAATGTTTTTCATGAAGTATTATAGGTTTTGATGAGATTTTAAGGTTAACATTAGTTGGATTCTTATATATAGATACATAATATGTTTATAAGGAATAATAAAATTTTTTATATAATATATTACCCCTCAATTATACCACATGGAGTGTCATACACTATGTATCTAGTATACTAGAGGCACATGGATCATATTTAAAGTTCCCACTACCAAAGGTCGGTGAGATACCTAGAATGATAACCTTCATACTTTAATTCCTTTAAAAGAAATCCTTGAGAATTATCTAATCAGAGGTTGTTTGGGAATGTTATTGGTCATGTAATCAGATGGAATTCAACTACAATGGGATTTTTCCTCTCATATTATATGTATGACATCTAGGCCTTCAATTGAGATAGACTAAGTGTACAGTCACACCTATATAGTAAATATGATGTGATTATATTATTAGCTTAGGGGAATGTGATAAACTAATTTATCAAGGTGAATGAAATGTGATGTATTCATCTACTTGGAATGTCTATACTTGGAGAGCCTAAAACATATGATTTGGATATATTGGACTGACATACTCCATGTCTCATAGTCACTTGATGTCTTATACAAATTGAACCTATCAAAATTCACAATTGCATATGTTCAAACTAGTGGAAATAGGTATAGATATACATATGTTCGATGGAGTTCAATCCATATACCTTTATAGATTGAGTAACATTGTTTCTTTAGTATAAGACACTATTTTCTTACATTTATGTATTCAGTTATTCATACTTTTGGTTAATTATAAAAAGGTCTAATAGGTCACATTTGGTAGTTTACTGAATGGTTATTTAGTTCGAGTCAAAGTTCTACCATAAAAGTATTTTAGAGTTTATCGAAAAGTGTTTTTGAAGGGTATTCAATTTTTTTTTCATATTATGTGATACATGATGAAATTGATGATATCTTTCGAAAAGTGTTTTGGAAATATCCAATAGATTTTTGGATATAATTTCAAAAGTTATAATATATGAAATAATATAAAGTGAAAATGATTAAATTTCATTAGTATTTAGTATAAGTGGGACACTAAAAGAAATATTCCTTAAATCCTTTTTACATGTGATTTTATAAGTTATTTCATATTCTATAATAAAATGGATATCTTAATTCATGTATAAAATATTTTTCATTTGGAAAATCATAATGTATGATTGATACATATCATAATGCCATTAACCATGACCCATAACATGGTCTCACTACAGGTTACAACTCAAGTAACACCACCTATTTATATCTCTACATATATCCCATGATGGATCCTTCATAGACCATTCACATTAAGGTGTCATAGATGTCGGGTTTAGTTAAACATAATTCCACCACATGCTATATGGAAAACTCTTTATAGGTGATAGTTAGAACCTTAATTAACTGTATCCATGTAATAACAAATCACATGAGGTTCTTCACTGAGAAAAGTAATTCCTAAAAATGATCATAGAAGACACGCTTCACCGTCTATGCATAGAGGGATTGTATCATTGTCATTTCCTTGGTAAAACACGCTATAGTATCATATGACTTGATATCAGAAGTAAAATTGCATAGGGGTTAATTTGAATGATATTTCATCTAGAACTAATATGTGAAAACACAATACTAATTGCTAACACTCAAGTAGATTATTCCTCCATCCTTAGTACAATCATACATAAGAAATATATATGTCATGTAAAATTCACCTGTTGAACATTATGCATGTGAAGCCTCTTATCGATATGACCATGAGTTAAATTCTTATGAAAACAATAACCTCAAAATCCATGTTCATAAAATAAGGTTAAATAATATAACCATAATAGTGAAAACCAATAACATCAATCTCATGCCCTAGTAACCTACAGTTCCCTAGATAAATGTGTTCATAATACACTTGGATGAGTTCCATCAAAAGCTATAACACATTCTTATATTGTATATCTACTAACTCTCAAATCTATAAAATGAGATAGATTTGATGTCATAAGATATAAATACCATGAAATTTTTAGTTTACAATATACCACATCACATGTAAATCCATTTTCTTGGATTTAAGGGGATTCGAATGATGATATTTATCATTCGAGTGGGTGTTCCACTTTGGTCGTCATTAAATTTTTTTACATTTAATGTAATACATAGGAGATGCATTCATTAAAGAGACACATTTATTATTTAATTAATGTAATAAAGTCTTATAAAACATGAGAAAATAAAAAATCACTTAAAGAGTATCATCATGGGGAATTTAAAGGGGAATGATTTTATTTGATAGGGTAAGTTAGACTTCCCAAGTCTGCTAAAACTCCTAAAACCCGTATCACCCTTATCCTACCTCCTTTATATGTTGAGGTAGTATAATTACATGGAGGATGGAGGATATGAATTTATCATTGAGTGATTCAATAGCTTATGTATACCTTCAGATGTGAAATGTATTTTGGCCACCACTCTTGGTGAAATTTATCAATCACATAAAAAGAAAGAGAAACAATTGAAATGGTGTAAGGTTCACATTTACATCTTATTAATTTCCAATTTGTGCACAGTTTCATTTATCTAGCATCCTGATACTGATTTTGGGTTTCTTTAATCAATTTCATTACATTTAACAAGTTTTTAGATCACTTTGAAACCCAACACTTATGTTAATATTGGTCCTTACAACTAATCTCTTATCCATAAAGGATCGATCAATAATATAAGTTAAATAGAATTCAACATTCAATAACAACATGATGAACCCTGATGATTATTAATATATATATTGGTCGGGAGGTACCAAAATCCATGTGTATAGATCCCTCACTCCACTATGTTGTACTAGTAAAATGGGTGTCATAACTACACTATTAATTTATTGGATCATTTCCTTATTCATATCATAGAAAACAATAGAGTATCTGACTCCATAAAATTCATGATACCCACTCATGGACACAAAATACTTATCCTAGTGTTAAGTTAACACTATGAAAACTTACAACTATGGTTAACAACATAAATATTATAACAATAAGAAATTATAATAGGATTTCTCATCAACCCTTGTGAGGAACTATCACTATTTATAAAAGAGAAAATTATATTGGTTTATCTTAAATGGTCAATCATTGGTCAATAGTTTGAACATTCCCTAATACATCATCCTATGAAAAGAGGATGATTATTGAAAGCACAGCCCCCTTAAATTCTCAATAATTTTTAATAAACTAAACTAATTTTTTTTTCATTCAATGGTGTTTTGAATTATAGGATTTCATAAGATTATAAATTCATAAATTTTAAACCATTTATAGAATATCTTATTCAGAATACAAATAATTCATTATTTATGATTCTAATAATATAATAATATTTCTAATGACAAAAAATAAGTACACCAAATTATTGTTGAATCACAACAATCCTAATATATTATTATTGGAACTCACACTTACTATCTCTTTCACTCCTCAATCTTCATATCGATGTCGATAATTGTGACAATATAGAATTAAAGGATGGTATTAATTTGAATTTATAAACAAAAAATGGTCCTAATATATACTACAAGCCTAATAATAAGTAACTTCATCAGTAGTTGAAATATATTACCCTAATCAATATTACACTAAAATATTTCTTATCAATGTTTTTGTTTTCATGTTGTTATTATTTTTCTTATTGAGGATCCTTACCCATAAAAAATTATTTTCATATTTTATATATATACTTCATAAAATATTTCTTTAATGATTTTAATCAATTAATATAAAAAATATAATCAAATCAAAATATAGTTGGATCAAAATAAGAGTTAAAATTTCAAAAACAAAATGGAATTCTTGAAAATATTTATGATTCTACATTATACTCTCCTTTAATAATTTTTATCGAAATAAGGAAATCTCATGAAAAACAAATATTAGGCAATTAGGATCGAATCTGTACCTCACATTCATAAGTGTTCTCCTGGATAGAAAAGGACACATACTATAGTGATATTCAACTCATAAATAGTTGTCTTGTGATGATCCTTGATAATCACTAGCTCCTTGATGTATTTTTCATCATCCATAATGTCTATCTCTTATTAATCAATAATGTGTAATGGGTTGTGAAAAAAGTTCATGAGGTATGAAAAATTAAATATTTCATAATTCCTATCATTATTGGTGGAAAATATTGGTGTTATACAAACTCACCAACTCCATATTAGGATGCGTAATAGTTTAATAAATGTAGGATAAAAACATTCTTTAGAAAATACTCCTTAAACAATGTGTCAATGAAAAAATCAGTAATGCACGGTATATCTCCCCAACTACAATGGTATGTTCCTATAGTTTCTGTAAGACATCTAACTACACTATTTCATTTCATTCTCTTCGAGATCATATTCACTATATATATAAAAATCTAAAAAACTTGTGTCCTAACCACCACTGTCTTGATAAACTCTATCTAAAAAATTGAATACTTATAGTTTCTCTAATATAATGATTAAAAAATAACCATGATGGTGGTGGTGTAACTACTATTATTATACATGAATTCCACAATAAGAAAATGATTGAACTAGCCTAATTTTTTCTTTATCATAAATGATTGTAACATGTCCTCACGCACCTATATAGTTCAATATATCTTCCAACAAATTTAAGTGTGGAATATTGTATTAAAATTATAATAGTGTTAATAAATCCCCTTATAAAACCCTCTACAATATAGATGAAAAATTTATATCACAACCAAACTATATTGTTAAGGAAAACCCATGATGTCAATACATATTCCATAATAATAATCTCTCCCCTAAAATCTACTCTATAATATGAAAAAATTGAGAAGAATTCAGTAATCAATCGATGATAACCAAAATTTCATCTTGAACCGTCATTGAGTGTGGGATCTAAGTCACAAAATACTCTGATATTCCATCCCATTTATAAACTAAAATTTCCAATGGCAAGATAAGTACATTATATAACTGGAGCATAGCCTTTTCACATTGGATGTTAAATTAAATAAAAATTAACTATACAATATTCTACTTCATTCCAAGTCACTAACACTATATTTAAGTATTTTTGTACATCTTTGTTATACTAAGATATATGAATAGAGGTTATGCATGAAACTCTATCATCAACTCCCATCCAATATTAGCTGGTAATATAACCTACCTTGGATAAATAATACCATTCTCCCCCTCAATGAATTAATCAGAAGAATCAACTGATAATAAATGGTCCCTCCAGATCTTATATTATATGTTCCTGTGTTGTGGAGGCTTCACTAGATGAAAAATTATACAATTCATTCTCATCTAATTAGGGTATAAAACATCCCCCTTATAAAACATGTCTAGATGCATCAATTTTAGTTGTTCCAGCATCCACCACTCCTCAGGTGCCTCTCTCTCCCATTGGGTTCTTCTCTTTCTACATAGAGAACATACCACAAAATTTCCATTAATATTTGAATATGAAATATTGAATTCATAGTATTAAATTCCATTAATTAATCTATACTTTCTTAGATTCATATCACTTGAATAGAAGATATATATAAGAATATTTTTGTTAGTCTATACCATAAATTTATCCCCAAGATTTTTCAAGAAAAGGCCACCATCACGAACTCTAGGTCATATTTAATGTAATTATTCTCATGTTATCTCAAAAATGATTATCCATATGTAATAAATTCTATATTCTATATCAATTACCATCTTAGTCCTATCTAATATTAATCATAAAATACCATATAATTCGTTTTCTCTTCATGTTGTCTCAAAATTAGATAATCGGTCGACCACACCTCCAACTCCAAAAAAAATAACTATAAATGATCTAAATATTTAAATGGTTAGACCATTTTGATATGGATAGTCATTGGAGTAGTGATCAAATATAATATCATTATGAAAATATGATGATAACTTATCCAATGATGAAAATCATAATCCTCAAATACTTTACTAGTAGGATCCCAAGTAATAATTACAATAACCATCACAAGATTCATTGTAACCCCTCCCTACAAGATGATATGGACCAAGGAATGTGCCTATTCGATCAAAAACTTTCACTTTAATATTTTTTCATAAATTCAATGCTCTTATATTAGACCTAAAATAGAAAAATGATTCTCAATAAGATTTTCCTCTATAATTGAGTAGATAATAATGTTTGCAATAAACACTCTAAATAAATTATATAGTAAGGGATAAAATATGTAATATATGAGACTAATAAAGACTAAAGGACTATTAATATCTTTTATAGTCATCAACATAAGCTCATAAAACCTACATCAGTATTTGAAAGTAGTATTTAGGATATAGTCATCCCAAATACAGAAATAATGATAACTTGATCTTAGATCAATATTTAAGAACCTAGTTTCTCTATTCAATTATTCAATGATGACAAAATTATTTAATAGTGGATTCTTATTCTTGATTATTATTTGATTCACTCATTGATAATGAATTCATAGTATAAGGTTATAATTTACCTTATTTGAAAAAACACTAAGATTATTAGGGAAACATGATGGGCCATAAAAACCACTTCTATAAAATCTCATCTAACTATATGCTAATCTCTTTGAGATCTAGGGGAAACAATAGGTATAATCACTATATCATCAGTGTTATCCCCAAATAAATCTTGATAAAAAATTAATCTCTTATCACATTGGTATTTCATAAATTCCATCATAGAATGCATAAATATAGTCCTCTATTCTTTAAAGAAGAGTATTATTCTGTGTACCCACTTCAAAAAAGTGATAAGCGCGTTTATTAACATTTGACAGGATGAAATTCCATTCTATTTTTCCCAACCTGATTATCTTAAGAATACAAATCTCTTTTGAATATGAAGTGGGATCCATCATCACATGGGTATAAAAACCATCATTAGAAGAAATAAACCCACGATCAAACCCATGACGACCAGTCAATATAAAGGATAAAATAATTGGAATTAAGGCCTTTAATGATCAAGTCCCATGAAAACCTCTGTTCACAAAAATCTAGCTCTCAATAATGTTAGATATTAATAAATTAATGATTTCAACATTTGAAAGTTTTTAATTGCATTTCCCATGATTATCTCTCCACTAGAATATTGATATCATGAGTAATAAGTATTAAAATAAAAGAGTGTGTAACCCCAGTGCATATTGGGTAATGCATTAAAGCAGAGTGAATATATATCATGCCTTGAATAATATCTTTTGTTTCATGATCATATACATCAATAAAATGGAGTTTTTCATGTCCCAATGATCATAATCCTTATCCATGGAGTCTAAGATTCATTTTACAAGGTTCATCATGTGGTGGTGGTGGTAAGAGTGGTTCAAATTTACACTCACCTTCACCTCCACCGAATAATCATCCTCCTAGTTCCTTACCACTAACATTACCCAAAGGTCCTCTCTATCTGCATTTTCCATTAAATGGTATTCTATCTTCCCTATTACTATAATCTAACGTATTTTATGTTCAATAATATTATATATAGTTATTACCAATAAAAACATAGTAAGTGATATCTCTATGCTACCCAAATGTACTATAAATGAAACATAGTTACCAACCCCTCAAATTGAAATAAGGTAAATCAAAATTTCATCCTTTGACCCCCAAAATAATTTCAACATCTGGTAGAGGATGAATAATTTTCACCAAAAAGATTTTGAATCAAATATAATCTCTAGAAATGGAACTTAAGAAAGATCTCTACCATAAACACTCTCTCTAAGACCTCTAAGTATATTGGTAAACATTGAGAGATCACTTTTCCCTATATATATTTTCAAATTTCCTAATAAAAATAACTAGTTATAAGGAAATAATTATATACAATGTTCTATATGAATCTATCCAAGTTAAATAAATTTGAGGCATACTTGAGAATGATCATGCCTCCCTTCAAAATTTTGAATAAATCTTCATTTTCACTATTTACAGGGTTAATGAGTAAACGCCTTTCTGTAAGATCCATTCAAACTAAATAAATGAGATAATGGATTCTATTTTCACCTAATGAGTCATGTTATACTAGTGGTTCATTAAATGTTTTAATAAAGTGGTCACTAGAACATCAATGTGCTCCTATTGTTTCTTAACTAGATGAAAAAATTAGTCATTGAAGAAATAAAATTTCCCACTACCTATGAACTCAGTTATCCCTTACACTAAGGTAGTCATTGGAACTAGAACACATATAGAATCTCTAGAACACTAGGTTCTTAAATCTCTACCATGGGTTTAATAAATACCTCCTTTACCCTGGGAAGTTCCACTAGTGATGGTTTATGTATGAACTCAACATCACTATGGGAATGTCCTTATGACTATGTAATTATATAATCCAGTAAAAACTCTAATATTATCTTTTACTATCTATATATAGGTTTACTAAAATTAATATTTCTACCATTGGTATCACAATTTATTTCAGGTCATGTCAAGTATATTTGAGGTATGAAATGAAATGAATCTGAACTATACAACCATAATATAGTACTAATATTATAGAAATATATTTTTAGCCACCATAACCAAATAATTATATTATTTATTTACTTATCTAACCATACCTTATGGATTATGAATTAAACACTCAATCTAGTAAAAATAGCAGATTTTTAGAGTCTAAATAAATCGATTTCTAAAAACTATTATAAGTTTCCCTATCAAGATAGACTAAAATATAATTCCTTCGATATTTCTATTATATCTCCAGAACAAAAATCCCACATGTGTCTAAATCCAAAAAAAATCTTGGAAAAAATACTTTAACAAAACTTTAACATGAATTAAACACATTTATATCTCATTCAAGTTGGTGATAAGGCATATAGTGCCTCCTTTATATCACCTCTAATAAACCAAGGGTTGGTGACTATCACTAGAATGGTGTGAAAACACATAAGGAGGAATTCCCAAAAAACACATATACTCATGCCAATAGAAACTAGCATTGGTAATATATATATATATATATATATAATTTTATAAAAAACATACAATGAAAATTCATAAAGTCCATATAGCATAACCTCAATCTAGAAAATAAGCAATGCTATTCCTTTGAGAAAATAGGTTTTTCCATAAAGTATGAGTCATAAATTCTCACCTATACAAAAATAAAATAATGGAATGAACTACTCTATCTCCACCTATTGCACCACTAAAGGATAAAATTATTAAAAGCATGTCCTCCAAAAAAATTAAAATCAATTGTATATGAAAATGTATATCAATGAACCAGTTCTTATGTTATAGTAAGTAAAGGACATCCCAAGAACTGAGAAACCATAATTTTGAAATAGTTCAAGAAAAATAGTCACTTTAAAAAACATTTTATATGATTATATCCTCACCATAAATAACAAGATACAGTTACCTAGTCAGATTATAATCATATGAACCCATGATATATTCATACCCAAGCCTTACCCTAAGTAACACTTACTAAATATGTAATGTTAAAATGAACTTATATCAATTAAAAGACAAATGACCATGATATTATCTATGAAGGATTGATTAATTATCTAAGATGAAGAGTCGTACTCATTCAATGATAACATGAATGATCCTCACCATAAAATGTATATATATATATATATATATATACATATGTCAAGGGATCACTTGAATATAAGTGTGGACGAATCTTATTAGAGTGGGTTCCCTATAACTAAATTAATTTTTAAATTTAATTAATAGAATAAAAATAAATTTTTTCTTATCACATAAATATTATTCATATGCATAACCTTAATGTGATAATGTCCTTAGAATATTTGTCACATCAAATAGTTATAGGTATTTCCCCACTATAATGAGAACCAATATATTTTATAGTAATAGACTTAAATAAATATGTAATATGGTCTATATACATCCATTTAATGTGAAAAAAAAATCATGTTTAACTATCACCTTCTAGGCGCTTATAAGCACTAATAATTCTTCTCATGAAATTCTCACTTGCTGATCTCCTTGTAGTGAGGTTATATAGACAGACCTGTCAATATGAATTCTAATTTTTATGTTTCATTTAATATTCCTATATATGCATTTATATATTTTTCATTATACTTGTTGTAATTATTATTTTGTATCATGAATCTTATACTTTGATGTATAGAAAAAAACAGTGAGGACATATATAATAGGTCGGGTAATCAGGTGATGTAATCTAAGCCTGAGAGTAGCTTAACGAGGTGTATTTTTGTGTGTTTGAGGTGTAAATGTTGTCTAAAAATGTTTGAAGGTTGGTTTATGGAATTTTCCTTAGGTTCCAAGCTCTATATTTTAAATAAATAGGGAACATAGTACTCGGTACGTAGGCATTTGATACATGGTCGGTATAATAGTGGTGCAAGTGACCTTGCGAGGTCCATTGGTCACCTATTATACCTAAGGGGGTACATGGGGGTTAGAGGTCGAGTACCCAGTGGGGACCAGATGGTTTCATTTTTAAAATGAAAATAATTAAATTAACTAATTTATTTAATTTATTTAAATGAGTAAACCCTCATTTGAGTGGGTAGTTAGCCAGGGGAGCTCGTCCATCCTTCACCCCTTTGGGGGGATCTTCATCATTGGTTAATGTTTCTTCAACAAATTGGTACCTATAATTTTATATGAGTAATGATCAATTAAATTAATTATATATTATTGGTTTTATTTAAATTGGGGTGAGTTCTATCAAATATCCATATTTTAGGGATTTTTCTAGGGTTCTTTCAATTTTTCCTCATCGAGTCAAATCAAACCTGTAGATTGGACATGAAGGAATCTTCTAGTATAAGGTAGGTGGTGATTATTTATTTTCCATGATTTATGTATGTTTATAAAAATTGTGAAATGATGGAATTGAAAGGGTCAGGTGAGAGAATGAAACTTTTACTAGTTGTGGCTTATAGGGTACCTAGGTTTTTTAGGGTAGTGTAGAGTTTTAATTTGTGGATATGGGTTTTTATGTGTTGATGGGTGTTGTTATGATAGTCATTGGACTAATAGCGTATTTTGATATCCTTTTTATAGTACATGAATTGGATTTTGAAACAAGTTCTTGAATTGAGATATGGTTATGGATGGAGATGTGATACACTAGTGAGATGAGGGTGATATATCAATCACTAGGAGGGTGATAGTGGTTCTTTTGATGGGTTTTTATCATAAATTATTAATTGTAGCTCCTCAATATTGGGATGAGGATGTTGGGGTCATGTGCACATATGACAATGTCCATGTGGTCATTTAGATGACTAGTTTTTGTCAATATCTTCTATATATTGAGCGAATTGGGGGTGATGGTGCTTACCCTTATTTCTTAGGAAATATACATAACAACTTGAGATTTTAAAAAGAAGAACAATATGTTCGATAACCCATACGACATGAAACACTGAGCTTAAATGATCCACAAAATAATATATATGACTATTATAACCTAGTTATTGAATTGGCGGGTATTCATAGGAATAAACACGTTTTGGAATATATATATAAATAAAATTATCTTACTCAATATAAGTATATTGATTAATTATTAGTGAATATAAATTAAATTTTTAGAAAAGTTATATTATAATTAAAAAATTGATCTCCC
The DNA here is from genome assembly GCA_963277665.1 of Viscum album. Taxonomy (NCBI): domain Eukaryota; kingdom Viridiplantae; phylum Streptophyta; class Magnoliopsida; order Santalales; family Viscaceae; genus Viscum; species Viscum album. Next base: position 1,752,801,798 of record OY728141.1, read on the forward strand.
TCAAAAATGATTTTTTTAGATTTCTATGAGAAAATATTATATTTAATTTTTGAAACATTTAAAAAAATTAATTTCAAAAAATTAACTATATTTTTTATTAAATAATATCAAATTTATCTTATAATGAATTTTGAGATTTTTTTTCAAAATATGGATTTTCCCATGAATAGTGAAAAATATTGATTTTTATTGAAAAATGTTTTTTTAAAGAATGTGAAAATTTAAACATTGTTTTAAAATTTTTTAAAAGTAAAATTATTTATCTTATATTTTAAATAATCCAATTAATTTAATTGGAATCAATTTTATATTTGAGTTTGGTGTAAATAAATTTTTACATGTAAAAAGGAATTATTATAAAAGACTATTTTTTATGCGTAAAATATGTTTTTATATTAATATATTAAATTGATCAGTATTCTTGAATGGTTTAGATGAAATTAATATATTATATAATAATTCAAATGTTAAAAAAATTCTTGTAATATTTTCATTATGCATTGATAATAATTAATCCAGTTTATGCATAAAAATAGTATTTTCTAAAAGAGATTTTCATAATGTTTCACACAATTATTTTAAAATGAATTTCTTAAATTTTTAGGTATTTAATTTGATAATAAATATTATATATTTTTAATAATGAGGTTAAAATTTGGAAAATATACCCATTTTTTTGTCAACATAACTATTAATTGTGGTAAAATTTATCACTTCGATAATGGGTAAATCGGGTTAATCTAGGTTATATATTAGTGATAAGGACATATTTTTCATCCTAATTATTATTTGATGAATTTAATTATACAATTATAACCTTAGGTCGGAAATTTATTTGTTTAATGGATAATTTCCCATCAACATTACTAATATAATATTTAAAGAAAATGATGTTGCAAAATGTTACTCTCTTAGTTTTAAATATATCTTATATGTCCACATAGGGGAAAAATAAATTTATGAATTAATATAAAATTATATTTTTAAATTAATAAAATTATTTTCATGAAATAATATTATTCACAATTTTTAAAAATTATATAATCACTTTAAATTCTTATAAAATACCGACACAATATTTATTCAATTAATAGAAAAATAAAATAAATAATGTTAAAAATATTAAAATTAATATAATATGAGTGATTTATAGTGTTAAAAAAATTATAGATGAATATGAAATATTATATTTGTTGTTAAAGGATTATATTTGAATTAAAAAAATTATTTTTGTTTTTTATGTTAAATTAAATGAATCGTTGTAAAATTTTACTTAATGATATTTTTTCAAAATAATGATACATTAAATTAATTAAAATTTATAAAAATATTTAATTAGGATAATTAGGATAAAATATAGTTTAAAATGTAATAATTTTTCCATTTATGTTTCAATAGTATCCTCAGAAGTGAAATTATAACCATTTTAGAGTAAGAAGATGTTACATTAGTTAATATTAAAACGGGCTAACTAAGGGGTTAAACCAAAAGATAAGGTTTACAAATCCACATAAACCTATAAAATTTTTTATGATAGTATTGAAACCTCATATTATATTATATTCTAATACCTATACATTTTTAGACATTTGAGTTAGACAATGAATTTTTTATTTTTTTATCTTTTAAGAAATTCCAAAACTGTTCATCACCTTAATTATAAATAGAAACCACATATCCTCACTTATTCAAACATTTTGACCATTATTTCTCAACCATAACCAGAAAAAAATAATTATAAACATTCTTTTTCACATTATATATGTTATGGTATTCCCAAAAGCAACTCTATCATCCCTAAGAGGAGATATAATGGAGTTGTTTTAAAGAAGAGGTAAACACCTTAACCGATCACTTTAATACTAATTCTTTTTTACCTCCTCTAATTATATAGTATCTAACATAAAATAAAAAATTTAGTATCATAAATGTATGAAATTATTATTATTATTATTATTATTAAACCACCATTATCCACCCTCTTTCTCGTCAATTTGGATGTCAAAGTATTGATCGTGTGTACGTATGACTTACTATCTTCATGTACCTATACAATTTACTTCTCAGTACTATCTTTTATGGATGGGAATGTTTATGTTTATAATGTTTATATATGATAATTATGAAATATTTATATATTATTAATGATTATATAACATATATTTTATTACCTTATAATTTTTTGGGAATTGATAATGTCGATCGTGTGTGTATGTGGACTACTACCTCCACAAAGTGTTGTGATTTGTTTTTCAGTTATATTTTACTTGGACTGTTATATGGATGGATTTTATGAGTATATATGACTTATGTAGTATAATAATTATTTTTAAATGTGAATAAATATTTACCTTTCTTTTGTCTCTTCCATCAAAAAATGAAAACATCGTTCATGTGTGCGTATGACCTACCGTCTCCATGATCGATGTAGTTAATTTTTCTATCACTATATTTTATGAATAAATCTAAAAATTTCAATAAATAATATATATTATATTTATACCATGATTAAAATTACAGATATTATGTAAAAATGATAAAAATACAAGGACCAGAATTACCTAACCAAAACATAAATGAAAAACGAAGATGATATCACTCATAACAGTGATTTTAGTAAAGAATTGTTAATAAATGGGTTATAAAATAATATAAGTAAATAATATATTGGATTATATATATTATTATTATTATTGAATGGATTTATAATAAATATATATATAATACAGTTGGTTTCAACATGTATGATGGAAGATGGGCCTAAGGTAATGGATTTTCATCTCACCTTTGTTTCTCTGAAACACATTCCATATTGAACACTTGTTTCTTTTATGTGGTTTATATACTATCCCTGAATGGATTTTATGATGATTATTCTGAAATTTATGAGGATTTAAATATCCATATATTGTTCTTTCTTACATGCGTCTTATGATTCAAATGTTACTAAAGAAATAAGGGTTGAATGTTACAATCTCTTTTATATCTAGATTATTTACGATTACGTTTATGATAATGAAATATTATTATCTACCACTCAAGAAACAGATTAATTTTCTTATCCTATGGTTATTTCTTAATAATACATGTTTTTATTTTATTTTACTTAATTTAAGTACTCAAGATACTAAAATAATTTTTTTTACGGAAAATAAACTTTATTTCTCTCTTTAGTCAGAAATCATTTCTCTTCCTTATACATGTTTTTTAAAAAGTTTTCAATAGTGTTTTTTCTATTAATAAATGATAATTTAAATTAATTTTTACACATGTTTTAATTTTTTTAAAATTGTTTTAAAAGGAATCTCCTTGTTTTTTTCTGAATGAGGTATGCTTTTATTTTTTACAAAATTTTGAAAGAAATATTTTCGTTTAACTTATACAACATGAATAGAAAATCCTATCACCATGACTGCTCAATAATATAGAAATTCCTTTATAGATTTCCAATCATATTTTCAAATAAAATTATTTTCACAATATTTTATGAATTTATAGTTTTTGAAAAGTGATTTTCAAATTGTAAATGATATTTTCCTCAATAATGTTTTAATGATAATATAATGGTATTTATATTTATCAAAGAAAAAAACCTTAATTTCACTTATGATTTATTGGGTAAATGACCAAAGGGTTCCTCTTATTCTTTATATCAGTGTTTTATTTTTATAATGGAAAAAAATTATGAAATTATTTCATTTTCCTAGATTTATATTATGGTGAAGTTTTAAAATGTTTACGAGACCTATTTCATTTACATGGGTTATTCTATGAGAAAATATTTATGAAACCCATTAATTTTAATAGGTTCTGATATGATGATTGTTTTATGATCTTATAGCACACATATTTATTATTTTCATTATTTAATGGGTGGAATCTATATCTACCTCTAATGCATTAGGTAAATATAGATATCTCATGAGATAAATAAGAATGGAATGGGTAGTGAACCCAGATTAGTAAGGGACTTTATCTACTATGATAGTCATGGGAGAGAACTTTGACTACTATAATTTTTTTTTGGAGTAAACATATTCAAATATTTTAGTATTTGGAGTGAAACATTACTACTATGATGGTTTAATGAGTGATCCCAATCCACTATGATACTCTCGGTGGTGAAACATGACTACTATGGTAGATTTGAGTGTAAAACCAGTCCACTATGATAGTTCAGGAAGTGAATAATTGTCTAATAAAAAAATTCATATTCTTATATGTATGCAATAATTTCATATCTTATGCCAAAGTTATTCTCTCACATATCGTGTTCTTCTATTCCTTTATGATTCTTATCTTATAAACTATCGTGATTTATTCCATGACTCGAGATTATGATCTATGACATACAGGTTATAGATTTCAAATTTCATGATAATGTTCGTATACCATTATGATCTTGTTATGAATATGTGATCATTTATATCTCCCTTATTTACCCTTAATGACCTTATGATCTCACTCTATTATTTTTCGTTTCCCCAGGTTATGGAGAAAGCTTTTATGAATTATATGACTATGAATGGTGCTAGTTGTGATGAAATTAATGGATACTCTTATAAACTAGTTGTTCATGTGGATAATTTTCCATAGATACAAGACCTATATGATTCTGGAATGTATTTGTATAATATGTAATGAATATTAATCTAATAATATATAATATCTATGAATACAATTTATGGGTTTCTATAGTTGGTATCAGATAAAGGTTTGTTTACCTTTAGTAACTAAGATGAGATAACATTAGTGAAAATCATGGATATAAGTCTAAGTATGGGATAAAATCCTAATGTTTTGGTAATGATCATGAATGTACTATGTTAAACCTATGGTTTTATAGAATAAGGTTTCATGATTTAGATATCCTATAAATTATTTTTCACGATTATGTGGTTTCCCACTCTAATTATTGTTTCTCACAATATTTTTTTTGTTTTATATAATGGATAGAACCCAAAGGAATCATGTTAATATTGAATGTGATGTTTAGTGGAATGGTTTACATCATGAGTAACCAAGTGGAATAAGACATGGAATATGAAACCTAGTGATTATTCCTAATTAGATATCTCATTATATGATTAACAATCTCAACTTTGGTGAGTTTCTTGACACACCTAATAAGACAAAGATAATGTTTTATAAATACCATGTATGAAATAATTTTCTTCTTACAAGATGTCTACAATATGGGAATAATCACTCAAGTTAATGTCTCAACGGAATGTGGAATTATTTTGAGTGTGGAAAATAAGGAAAAAATCAGGTGATTTATAAGGAAAAACAAAACGTTTGGTTAATTCAATAGAGTCAAATAATAGTCTCCCAAAGGTATCTTCAATGGTTGAATGTTTTAAATATAGAAACTATGTGAATTATTAAAATCCTTTTCCAATGGGGAAATCTAGAGAGGGGAATTAGAAAGGCTTTATGAGTAATTTTATTACTGATGAATGTGAAGAGACTAAAAATAAAATGTTAAAGGTATCACCTACTTTAAAAGTATTAAAAATGTTAAATGTAAAAAAGCATGATTAAATTTAGTTTAATGAATCATATTACATGATTCATATTTCATATTTTAGGAAATAAGTATTAATGAATAAGATGATGAATCCTGGTTAATGGTTTAAGAAGTAAGTGGAATGATTGAGGTGTTATTGTATATGGATTCAAGAATTATATTGTATATGTTTTATACTAATGATATTTTGGTTATAAAAATCAAGAATCATCTAATGATTTTTCTGTAGTATTTTTATTTAATCATTTTACAACATATTTTGAATGGTACTAATAACCAATAAAAATGATTTAGTGGTAAGGTGATATTTTTGTAGAACCCATGATTAAGGTAAAGATACACATTAATATGTGTATGATGTTGAGTTAATAATTTTTAGTTGGGTTAAAGAGATTATTTACATTTGTGGTATTATTAACCTTTAAATTGGTTAGTAATTTGATGAAAAAAGTGATTTAGGTCATCTTTAATAAAGTTTATTGCTTTTTTGAATTATGGAGTATATTTAGTGGTCAGTGATTTTATATGAGGAATAATGATTATATTAATTATTGGAGAATATATGTTTTCATTAAGGTTTTATGGTGTTTCAAATTATTATTACTTTTTAAGAGAATATATGATCAAGGTATTCACATGTTTGGTATGTGACATTATAATCCACTTAATGTTATATGGGGATAATTTTTTTGATAAAATCCTTATAATTTTTTGGTTATGAATTTGTTCAGACATATTTTAAGGGATTCTTAAGTCTGACTTCATATAGAATGGATTATGTTGAACTGTAGTGGTTATTTTTGATGTTTTATAAATTTATTTATTATATAGTTTTTGCTAATTGTTTTTTGGATTTGATAAATATTTGAGACATGAGTCGTGGCTTGTAATTATTTTATGGATATTGTGATCCATTAAAAGTTAATTTTTGTGTTTTAGAAAATTTTTAATTTTCTATTTCTATTCCTTATCCACAGTCAATTTTCATTCTAGAATGAATTTTTGATTGGGGATTCAATTATTTTGGGTTTTCATTGACTCTTTAAGGGCTCTTCTTAATGCCTTGTAAATTATTAAGTATTCCAAACAGTGATTTCATCCTTGTAGCATATTAATTTTAATTTTTTTTAACTTTCTTACATTGGAATAAATCACACAATGTGTTTGTTAAAATTCCTGCAATGGTTTTTATTTAATAAATCAAAATTTATTTCATGTAATTGTTTCTTGAAGTGAAGGTGTGGTTTTTTTTGGGATTTTTCTATTTTGAAGCGTCATTGGTATTACATTGAGATTTTTATTTTATGTTTACTGTAATGAATTGTGTCTCTTTGTGTTTTTCTTTATATCCTATATGAACACCCATATTTATATATATATTCATTTTGAAATCTATATATATATATATATATATGAATACATTATTTTATTTATATATGTAATTATATAGTCATATGAAATATAGATAGGATTAATTCAATAAAGAAGATGATAATTGTTTTTCGTAGTTTCAAAAATGCATTCCAAGAGAGAATATTAATGTGTGTGTTTTAAAATTATGAATTTCAGGCATTTTTGGATGTTTTTAAAAGTACTTTGATTCTAATTGTTTTTATTTTAAATAATATTGAAATAAATAAGTTTTTCATTGAAAATTAGTAGTAGTGTAAAGTGTTATGGCCTTGTTGGTACCATGTAATGGTTTTTGTAATTAGTTATCACCATTTATGGAAGCTTTATATATTAGTTTTGATGTGGTAATATTTTTCTCTTTTAAATATAGAGATCGTTTTGCTGGGTGTTCGAAGGATGTTTAAATAGACATGTTTGGATTATATTTATTTTTGATTAATTTTTTTTTTCTGAAAAGGTTACCATACCTACCATTACTATCTTAATATGGATCATATTCAACTTATATAGGTATGAGCGATAGTTAAATTGTAGTCTTAATTAGATTGTATGGGTCCCCACTTGTATTAAAGTCCATATGGAAGTACAACAGGTAGGCTAGTTGGGGGTCTCTAGAAGTTTATAAACATAAGAACTCATCATAATTATTATAGGTGGTTCCAACCCAGGTATGTGCAGATTCACCCCATAAGATGATTGGGAATTTCCAATGATTACTTATGCTTCACTTACTAATATATACATGTATATTATTTTTAAATTAGTCTACATTTAATATTGATCCATTATAATATAATCTATTTTTTATATTTTTTATTTGGTTCTATTGATTTGTTTATTTTTCTGACTAATGTTTCATTTTATTATTATATATTATTCTTCATGGGTATGGTTATAAAGAAGCATATTCAAGAACCCTATAATATTTACAAAGTCAATATGTATCTTAATTCAATAAAATATCAGTTAATAAGGTGAAAATTTTTATTAAGAGAAGTTATGGAGATTAATGAAATTTGATATACCATTAATATTAAAAGTAATAATTCCTTAGGCTATTACATTACTTATTCCAAAAAAATAGAACAGAGGTTGTCTAATTTTATATATGTTGGAATAATTTTTAGAAAAATATTTTTAGGTATTCTTAATTTTAGGTCTACCAGTATTGGTTCCACTCCTAGGAATCTTTAATTACCATCCATGTATATGAAATAACTCTTTATTTATTAAAATATTTTATCAATATATTTTTATACCATCTAGTTGATAGAATAAGAGTTCATTTTTCTTGTTTATCATATTTTTATTTCTTATTACTCGTTAATTTTATATATTATATTTTCATTTGTTTAAAGGATTTAATAAATACTTGACGGATTATTTTAATTAAGGTAGGACTAGTCTATGTTAGAGGATTGAAATTATTAAAAGTAGGATTTCTCCTATAAATATATATTTCATAGAGGCCCCAATGATTCATATATCATAAAATTTTTATTCTAATAACCCTTGAATCACATATAAGAATGTATATTCCCCTGAAATATCACCTTCAGTAGATCACAAGTTAATAACTTGTGTCAATGGTGAAATTCTCACAAATGGAAGGCATTGTCCATTTTAGAGAACTCAATTGAGTTCAACTGTCATCCTCAACAGTTTAATCTCTCGAACAGTTTTTTTTGTAATTTGATTCTTGATACTTACCCCTCATCTCTTTGATGTTACTTGAAATATTTTGAGTATAATTCATCTCATGGATGACTACTGCTTAGAGTAATTAAGGAAACATAGTTTCATGTCCATAAGATATGGAGGATGAGTCTCAAACAAAAAATGTAATAATAATTTTTTAGGAGATGAAGCTGATGAGGATGAAAGTTGTTTATAAACTTCACATTTAGATGAATTCATTGGATGTCACCTACAATAGCGGAGTGATTATTTTATTAAATTAAATTACTAATTTCCTTCAAAGAAAACTGAAATTCATTAAAACGATCAAATGTTGGGTTTCCATTATTTCAATTATATATAACTTTCACGTTCAATAATGAATATCTTTTGTGTATTAATTTATTTATTATATAAAAAAATATGAACCTAATAGGAGATATATGAATAAAAAATGGATGAACTATAATTGTATGACAAAATAGTATAAAGATAAAGTCAAATAGTTCATCAAGTTTGTAATAGAGCATGTATATGACCCTTCTCAAAATCCTTTTTTCGTGTTTATGTTGTTGTTATTCAAGGAAAATTACTTCATAAGAGTTAGAAGAACATTTTATTTGTCACGAAATATATAAGAGTTATAAATGTTGGACTAAATATGGGGAAAACTAAACATTCACACCAATTGGGATGATACTATAGTTTATGTATCATTTTACCCGAATACCGGTGTAAATGATGATGGAGATCACATGGAATAAATTACTATCACGACCCATCCTCGGGGCCCGTGCTGTGACTACCCCAAGCCCGCCTTCCATAGGCCAGGGGACGGCGACTAGCACCAAGGCGTAAATTCTGGTAAAAAGGGAAGGCATTACCTTTGTAAGTAAACAAGCACCACAGAGTAAGCAAGTGGAAAAAGTAAACACTAAGTAAAAACTGGTACAACAGTAAGTGCAGAAAAGTAAGTGGGCCAGTATACAAACCCAAGCTGAAAGTAAAGTACAACTTGAAAGGCAAAACAACAACGGAAAATTAAAAGCCGCTACGCCGAGCTGTCCACTGGAAATCCCACTTGAAGGGTGGGTACAGATAGCTCCACTGCTCCTCGGGTCCTGTCGTCTGCTCCGAGTACGTCCCGCCCAGTGGTCCACCTCCAGGTACCGTCCTACTCTGAAATCCTCAACCACGATCAACACTGTCTGTCGTCTGCAACCAATACAACGTAGTGCGGGCATAGCCCATGCAGGGGGTGAGTATAAGCTACTAAGTAGGGACCCCGAGACCCCCGAAGGTCTCCCAAAATCCACAAAGGATAAACCACAAAGGAAAGATAGAATCACGAAGTAACAACCGACACTGCTTAGGTATATGCCCATACATATACCTATATCATCAATTCCAATATGCTCCAACCTCTGAGCCCAAGTACAACCCTGTCCACACAGGAAAGCATACGTATCCCACACAGGAAAGAAAAACGTAATCCACACAGGATATCCAACCCAATCCACACAGGAAAGAAAATAGGTTTCAGCTCACACAGGTATACTTCTACGGATGACGATAGAGATGATCACTGATCCATCTAAGTCATCGGACCCACAATGGATCGATAGGTACTAACCCCCGCAATGACCCACACAGGATCGGTAGGAAACTAACCCCCGCAAAGACCCACATAGGATCGGACCCACACAGGATCAGTAGCACTGATCCACATAGTATCTCTGAGTGCTGTAGTCATCGTCGTCGAATCCACTGAGGATCTCTGCACAGTCGTCATCGCAGTCACAGTAGTAGTCGCAGCCAGCTCTAGGGTTCCCGCACACAGCAAGCTCGTTCGGGAGGGTCTGCTCCACGAGCCGAGAGGCTGATACATCAACTGACACATAGTCCAGATTTCATGTATCCAAAAGTTCCGTATCGTCAACAGGAACTCAACGTCACAGACGGCGCGTCAATCGGACACCCGGTCTGTGAGAGTTATTCGCTTTTTCTTCCCAGGGGCCTTGTTGGTTTTTAAGGCAAAACCAACCCGACCGTACTCCACCTGCGTCCAAACCTCGGGAGGAGTATGCCAAAAGATCCGTCTCACTTAGAGGAATTCAACAAAGTCGACGGAATGTCGATTGGACATCCAAAGCTCAAGATATGAGGGTTTCCGCTCCGAGGGCCCAATTGGTTTCGTGTACAAACAAACCCGGACAAACTCAAAGTATTCCTAAAACTTGAGTGCGATATAACAAAACGACCGTCTCGTTCCAAGGACTGCTACGCAACTAACGGTGCATCGATCGGAGGTTAGTAGCCCAAGATATGGGCATTTGACCGAAAGTAGTCCGAAAAAAGGAGTCTGGGCCCGGCCCGGTCCGACCCAGTACCCCCTGGGTCGGCCGAACCAGGTCGACCCGGCCCGACGACCCTGCCCAGCCTGGAAGCCCAGCCCGGCCGGTGGCGCGGTGGCGCGGCAGCGTGGACAGCGCGGCCAGCGCGCCGCGCGAGCACGCCCAAGGGAGGGGCCACGCCCCTCCTTTCAGAAAACGGCGGCCCCCATTAAGGGGACCGCGCCTTGTAACACTGGGGGGGGGGTGTAACACCCCAGATTTCTACTAGTAACGGCTGACCAGCGTAGGGCCGGCCGGTTTCTCACCGCGGGACCCCGTGGTCCCGCGTCTTCCGGTGCCGGCGGCCGCGGTTCTGGCCGCCTCCTTCGTGTTCTCCGGCGGCCGGTTTTTCCGGCCACCACTTCCAAGATGGCTGCAATTTTGTCCGGCACGGCGTGACGACGCCGCGTCCTTCCGCCGCGGCCGGACTCTGGCCGAGGCCTCATTCGTACCCTCGACGCAGCGTGACGGCGTCACATTTCTTCGTCGTGGCCCGCATCGTTCACGTCTCCTTTCGCTCAAGCGCGGTGCAATGATGCATTACCGTCTTCGCTAATCAAAACGAAGAATAGCAAGGGGGGAGGGGTATTGGCAGTGTTTGTGCGGACCGATCCCCTCCCGTTATATCGATAGCAGTTGGCCGAAATGTAAAACGTTTAACCTTCACAATTTTTTAATTTAAATAAAAATTGGAACATGGCAGTCAGATTTATCTTTCATATTCGAAGGAAAGAATCACCAAATTAAAAAAATTCAAACCCCTACCTCGGTTTTAGGAAAGATGTATGACAACGAGCCGCAGAAGACGAGCGTCGCGGAAGTCAGGCGTCACGGAAGTCGAACGTCGATTCCGTTGTTGTCGAGGTGCGTTCGAAGAGGAAACGTCCTTGGAATAAGATGTCGCGTTATTCGGCGGAGATTTTTCTTCGTTGAAGAACGGTGATCTTCGCATTCTTCGTCGAGGTTGAAGAAGAAGAAGACTTCCCAATTCCCAAACCTCTCAATGTGGCAAAAACTCTATCAATAATAAAATAAGACCAAGTCATAATTTTATTAACACAACCAAACCATTTGAATTTCATGAGTTTGAAATTAAGTAACTCACCTTATTAATTATAACAAGTTGTCAAAAAATTAATGAAAGTGAGTTAATGGGGAGTTAGAAAGGTGAGGGGTTAAGAGGGGGTTAGGGAGTTAAGGGATTTGAAATGGTGGGGGGTTCGTGTGGGCCCCACCCTTTCAATTAACCACACATGGGAAGTTGGGTGCATGTGGGCCCCACCACCAACTTCCCATGGGAGAAATTAACCACCTTGAAATAAAATTAAATTGATCCAACAATTTTATTTACTACTTAATTAAACCCCATTAATTAACTTCTTCTCCCGCACATACGCAACTACGGTAAAGGTTCCCTTAAGCGATTACCAGCGTTGTGAGTTCATCGGTGCCATCAGATTTCAATTCCGAGTACCGGTTCAAAAGATAGGAAATCCTGCTCATTCGTTCACTAAACGTACCTGAGCCAAACATAAGAAATTGATTCCGGGCACTCCGGGCCTCGGAATCAAGTACCGTCAGAAACCACGTTCTTGTAAAATTCCAAAGAAAAATAAGACAAAATTTCGCATGAATTTTACGAGTCTTTACAATTACAATGGAAATTAAATATGACATTAATGATTGTCCAAAGTGGTTTGAAAAGTTAAATATCTATGCTACGATAGCATTGAATACAGGTTGTACTAATAAAAAACATTGTCATATATATTAAAGTTATATAATTTGAAAGCTGGAAATGGATAGAGTGACACCAACTATACAAAACTACTTGGTCTCTTGAATGATATGATACCAGATGAAAATAAACAACCATGTCGATGAGATGATTCTAAATAAATGATATATTCAATAGGGAATGATCTCTAAAAATTAATGGTTTTCTAAATGATTTCATAATATTTTTCAAGGACTGTGAGTAACTCATAAAATGACCTATGTGTGGTGTGGATCAATACTAGAAAAATGAATCAAGTCCTTCAAAAGTTGTATGGTACTTTCCTATCATTCCATGGTTTAGAAAACAATATGGATGTTAGAAAACCATGAGGAAATTAACATGGCATGTAGATACAAGAAATAAATATGAGGGACTTATGTCATCAAGAAGATTATCCTTTGTGGAATAAAATTTATTTTGATTATCATTAATTTAAAAATGATCCGAGAAACTTTCGTCTTATGTTATCTAAAGATGAAATAAATCGTTTTGGTGTATAGATTAGTACTCATGGTACATGGCCTGTCATGTTGGTAAATTATAACTTGACACCATGTTTATGAATAAAGAACCAATACATTATGTTGTCTCTACTTATATATGGACTAAAGCAACCATGTAATGATATTTATGTATATTTGGCTTCATTGAATGAATATCTAAAATTGATGTGTGATATAGTTTTTACAATATATTATTCTAATAAAAGTGAAGAATTCACATTGAGGTCCATGATTTATAGGATTATAAATGACTTTCTAGGTTATAGAAATTTATCATGATATAGCATTAAATAATTTTGGGGGTGTCCCATTTTTTAGGAATGCACATAATCAATTCGTTTGAAACATTCATTAAACACTATGTATTTTGGGCATTAGATTTTTTTTACCTTGAAAACAAAAATACCGATCATGGACGACAATATTAGATGGGAATATCAAATAAGGTACAACATTGTCTCCAATAAACGGTGATCAACTATTCTATAAAGTAAAATATATTGAAACTATTTTTCGTAAATCATTTTGAAAAACATTATAAAATCAGGTTGGAATAAGAGATCAATTTTATTTGAATTACTGTATTGGAATTGTTTGTAATTCAAACATTTTCCTGATGTTATACATGTAGAAAAAAAATGTATTTGATAGTTTTATTGGCATAGTACTAAATTTTCCTAGAAAAAAAAGATGGCATGAAGGCTATGATAGAAATAATTAATATTAGAATAAGGGAAAAGATGGCATTAGTGAAGGGTAAAGGGATGAAATTTCTTCCTCCAACATCTTAAGTTCTATCAAGATAGAAAAAATATCAATTTTTTTCATTTTCCTTAATAGTGTAAAAGTTCCATAGGGGTATTCATCAAATGTCGAGAATGTCATTTTAATGACTAATTTGAAGTTATAGGGAATAAAATCACATGATTTTCATGTTTTTTGAAATATTTGATGCATGTTTCTTTCCATTACATTCTTCCTAAAAAATCATAACATACATTAACTAGACTATACTTATTTTTCAAACACATAATAAATTAATTCATAGACCCAATAATGTTTTCATTCATGAATATGGAGTTAGCATCCACATTATGTGAATTAGATATGTTCTTCCTACCATCATTCTTTGATATAATGGTCCACATGATGGTTTACGTTGTTAAACAGTTCTATCTATATGGATCTTTCCATTACATATGGATGTACCACATTTAATGGTATATGAATATTTTGAAAGGGTATGTTAATAATTGAAGTCATCAAGAAGATTGTATTGTAGAATGATATATTGTTGAAGAAGTTTAATTCTTTACTGATTACCTATCAGATGATAATAAAATCTATCTCCTAATGTCCCATTACAGTGGATTCCTTATGGGAGAAGGGATTTTTAGAAGATATATTGTTATAATTACCTTCATAGAGAAGGAGAAAAGTGCACCTTTACATTTTACATTATATTGAATATGTTGATCCATACATTGAATCCCATAAAGAAATTCTTAGATATTTGAATCCATAATGTGTTGAAGAATGGATATTAAATACCCAAAATCAGTAGTTTATAGGATGGTTCCAAGATTATATTTATAAGGAGTTATCTAAAAATCTAAATTCAATTGTACAACGACTTCAATGGCTATCTAGGGGACCAAATACAAATTTTATATCTTATATTGGTTTTGAAATCAATATTTATATGTTATATAGAAAGGACATGATGACTGCAATATGATGAAAAATAGTGGAGTTATGGTTGTGGAGGAAGTAATTCACAAATTTGGTTATAAGGATAGAAATCCAATTTATGAAAATATGTCATATTTTAGCATTATTGAATAGAAATATGATTTTTATTATACAACATTTCATGTTTTGATTTTATATTTAAAATGGGTTGATAATAGGAGCACAATGAAAGTTGATGAAATAGGATTCGTGAAGGTGAATTTCGATGTGGAAAGGGGAAAAGAAGATCTCTTCATAATGGAATCACAAGCAATAAAAGTATTTTATGTGTCAAATCCGACAAACCATAATTGGTCAATTGTCCTACTGGTTACTAAAGCAACTATCGATTCAGATGAAAATTTAATCGAGGATGACCATTTCATTGGAAGATAACAATTAGTTCATGCTATTATTAATTTATAAAATGTCCTTTTTTTATATGGGACCACAAAGAGGGTATTTGGATTCTTGATAGAGGATCCAAATCCCTAAATCCTTTAAAAAAATAAATAGAGTTCAATGATATGGTAAAAAAGTTTTTAAATATACTATGTTTTTCTTCATAATATTATTTTTTATCTAATTAATTGACAAAGTCTAAATTAAATATTTTACTACTCATGTATACAATTTTATTTTTTACATGACAATGTTACAAATATCATAGAAGAAAATTCTATAATGATGGAAACCCTTTGGCAATATGTAAAGGTAATGTTACAATATACTTTCTCAATTTTACCAAAAATAATATAATAAAATGGGGATTTAATTTCCATTAATCATTGAAAATTTCATTTATTTTAGTATATTTTTATCTATATTTAATGCCTTTATACACCAAAACATCCAAAAACTTATTCTCCCTCAAAACATTTTTTACCCCGACATTGTTGAAATTTATCAGTTTCCATTAAGTTTCCTCTATTGGCTTTGCAGGAAGAAAAATGAATTTTCCTCTTCTCAATCAGAAAGGTAATCTTGATGATTTCATAGTAAAATAATTTTACATATAATTATTTTATTATTTCATATTTATGTTTTATTTATTTATTTTAAGTGCTACTTATATATTATTTTTTTCTTATATTGGTGTATTCATTTGATCGAGTTATGATGGTTTGTTCGATGATGCCCATGTTCAAGAGAGATTGGACTTTAAGGCTATAACTGAGATAATGAAAGCAAGTAAATGGGACAAGAATGTATACAACCATCATGAAAATGTGAAATCCTACTACTTTTTTAATTAATTTTGTCATCATTTTATCTACTATTTTAAGTTAATTTTCTTTTCACTTTAATCTATTACTTTTTTAGTTTTTTTCATAAATCTTTTAGGAAGTCATATTCTAATTAAACTGCCTATAACAAGCTACAAAAGAGAAATCATGTTCCTTTCTACTAATTTTACCATTCAAGTCAATGCCTTTCTTTGTTTAACTTCCAACAATCCATATTAAGTCAATGTTCTTAGCTGAAACACAATTTCAGCTAAAAACATTGACTCAATGTCTAGTGTTGGATGTTAGAAAAATGAAGAAAAAGGAAATCATTGTAAAATTTTAATTTTGTATTTTTTTGAGACTTTGGGACATGTATGAATCATTCGCACCTCAATCCAACACACGGTGTGGCCCGTTTGACTCCACGTACTTCCTTTTATTTAAAATTGACATTAATTTCAGAAAAAAATGAAATCGGTATACTCAAAACTAAGAAGGTGTGTTCATATAATTTTTATACTTTAGTAAAATGATCCATAAGTAATTGTTTATGTATAGGAATTAGTTTCGCCTCAATGTTATATATGATGTGACTAGTATGACTCAAAGTGTGTGTTATCAATTTAAAATTTCCATTTTAGTTTAATAAATTTCACTCACAAAAGACTAATAAAATGCACTCATATTGTCTTGATAATTTAGAAAAATGATTAATATGCTAATTTTGATATGTGGAAATCAGTCTCACATCATATAGACACACGGTGCGACTGATATGACTCAAAGTGTGTGTTTTTAGTTTAAAATTACATTTTAGTAAAAAAGACAAGTGACATGCTCAAAACTGAGCAAACACATTTTATTGTTTCTGATACTTTAATAAAATAATACATAAGTCATTTGGAAAATGTATGAATTAAATGAACCTAAATCCAACACACTTTTTCACCGTTATGACTCTAAGTACATCTTTTTATTTAAAATTGACATTAATTTTTTTAAAAGAAATATGTGACATACTCAAAACCAAGAGAATACATTCAAATTATTTTTATAATTTAATAAAATGATAAAAATGTCATTTTTGACATGTTGGAATCAACATAACCTTAATATGATGTACGATGTTCTCGGTATGACTTAAAAGTTTCTGTTATCAGTTTAAAATTGAAATTTTAGTTCAAAAAGTGTCACTCACTAAAAACCAAGAAAACACACTCACATTGCCTTTAACATTTTGTAAAACAATTCATAAGTCATTTTTTATGTCTGGGACTTAGTCTCACATCAAACCAACACACGATGTGACTGGTATGACTCAAAGTGTGAGTTTCTAGTTTAAAATGATATTTTAGTAAAAAAGAAAAGCGACATAATCAAAATAGATAAAATGAATTATGATTGTTTTTATACATTATTAAAATGATCTATAATTAATTTGGGATATGTATTAATCATATTCACCTCAATCTGACACACTGTGAGACCAGTATGATTCTAAATGCATCTTTTAATTCAAAATTGGCATTTATTTTAGTAAAAAGACAACTAACATACTAAAAACTAAGAAAATGAATTTAGATCATTTTGAAACTTTATAAAAATGATACATAAGTCATTTTTGACATATATAAATCATCTACACCTCAATATGACACATTATGTGCTCAGTATTATTGAAAGTGTCCATTATTAGTTTAAAATTGACATTTTAGTTCAAAAATTCTCACACACTAAAAACCTTGAAAACACACTTATATTTTCTTAATAATTTATAAAAATGATTCATATTTAATTTTTGACATGTATAAATTAGTCTCACATTATAATAACACACTATATGACTGGTATGACTGAAAGTGCATGTTTCCAAATTAAAATGACTTTTTAGTAAAAAAGAAAAGCGACGTACTCAAAACCATGAAAATAAATTTTTATTATTTTTATATGTAATTAAAATGATAAATAGGTAATTCATGACATGTATGAATCATACACACCTTAATATAATGCATAGTGTGACCAAAATGACTCTAAGTGTGTCTTTTTATTTAAAATTGACATTAATTTTGGTAAAAAAGAAAACTAACATACTCAAAATCATAAAGACTCAGTCATATTATTTTGATAATTTAGTAAAATTATCCATATGTAATTTTATATGTGTATTAATTAGACTCACCTCAATCTGATAGATGATGTTTCCAGCATGACTAAAAGTGTATACTATTAGTTTAAAATTTAATTTTTAGTTCAAAATGTGTCACCCACTAAAAATTGAGAAAACAAAATAATATTGTCTTGATAATTTATTAAAATTAATCATTGGTCATTTTTGGTGTGTTGGAATTAGTACTGACACACTAT
This sequence comes from Viscum album, assembly GCA_963277665.1. NCBI lineage: Eukaryota > Viridiplantae > Streptophyta > Magnoliopsida > Santalales > Viscaceae > Viscum > Viscum album. The sequence goes on from OY728141.1 coordinate 1,752,820,421, forward strand.
GTGACTGGTATGACTTAAAGTGTGTGTTTCCAGTTTAAAATGGCATTTTAGTAAAAAAGATAAGTGACGTACACAAAACTAATAAAATGCATTCTAATTATTTCGATACTTTAGGAAAACTATCCATATGTTATTTGGGATGTATATAAATTATCCACACCTCAATCTAACACACGGTGTGATCGGTATGACTCTAAGTGCGCATTTTTAACATATAAGTGTCATTTTAGTTTAAAACGTGAATTACATCACCAAAACTGAGTAAACGAGCCTATATTGTTTTATCATTATTTTATATACTATTAATTAATTAATTTTATTTTGGTTTTTATATTATAATTATTTAGTTAATGTTAACATAGATAATGATTTAAGATGAATTAGAATTGGTGTGACGTGTAATAATCAATTGCAACTCAATCTGATACACAGTGTTCCTAGTATGACTCAAAGATTAGTTTAAAATTAACATTTTCTAGTAAATTGATTTTTTATATCATTACTAACATAAGAATTTTTTTTCTTATACAAGTGCATTCTTTTTCTTAAGAAGGGTGTTTTGTTTGGAAATACCATGAGTTGGGTTCAGGGATAAAAGACAAAGGAACATTGAATTTTTTGAATGTATGTAATAATATTAAATTACGCATGTAATTTTATAAAACTATGTTTTAAATTTCTATAATATAATGTTTTTCTTTTATTTATGTTTTCAATTTTTTTTCATTTAAATTTTGTATTGGTAATTTATTTTCCCGATTTATGGTGGTGTTTCTGCTGCTGTAATTGTAAGACCCTGACCCCTATAACCCAGAGCTATTGCATTAATTTATCAAATTGGAATGATTACCCAAAATAAAATCCCAAAGGGCTGATAATTTTAGTAGTCTTGGAAAAACTATATAAATACATGTATCCAATTTTACATTGGTAAAAGAAAACAAATCATAAAACATAACAAAATCTAATAAACCGCATACATGAAAACTCAATAAATGATCCCTTTTCCATAACTTGTAGAAGGAAAACAATTGAAAGGGGTGAGCTAAAATTCTCATTAAGGGTTACATATAGCATAATATTAAATCAATACAAAGTGAATCATAATCAATATTACATAATCAATATGGAATTTTGAATAAATAAAAAATACATGCCATCAATAAACAAACAATGGTAATGCATCCATAGATTTTGTTATAGTGAAAACCTCAAGGAAAGTAATAACTATATAATGAATAAAGATACTATTATTAAATGAACATCATGTATCTAGAACATGAACCATAATATCATTAATATGGTTTAAGTCTTTGGATAGATACCTGTCTGATTCTGTATTGGAAACAAACTCGAAGGGTTTGTCGCCAACTATTTTGCCATATGAGACCTGTCGATGCATTGAGGGGATATAGAGGGCCCCTACCATCACTAATATTAAAAATAATTCTTATAAAAAAGTTTAATTTCATAACAATATGCCTTATCAATTTTCATATTGAGTAGAGGATATAAATTCATCAATATTTCCATAGTTAAAACAATATTCAAAACAAACACAATATGTAAAAGGGTATAAAAATAAAAAAATAATCATATACATTGTAAAATAATGTTAATATTTAGTGGGAAATTAATCTTAAATGAAAAATGATATAAAATGGGAAGTAGATACATCACATAAAAATAATTTTGTGCATAATACCAAGTAAGTCTCAAAGAAATGGAAATTGATATAAAGTCCCTTACCAGATCGTAATCAATCAAATAACATGAAAAAAATTAATAATCATAAAATTAATCATTTAAAACCATTAATATAAATATAATAATTATATAATATATAAAATGTAAGAATACATACACCAAATACAAGAAATAAGTGACGAATAATGCAAATCTCACAGAAATAAAAGTGAGATGAGAAACCCCTTACCTTAAGCCCAAATGTATTCTGCAATTGATCATAATGTCCTAAATTATCATATTAGGTCCAATAATTAAGAATTAAATTACCTTATATACATTTAATTGATTTATTTTATCTTCATTAAGTTCATTTATAACCTTTTATATGGGTTAATAGATTCAATTTCATCATTTGGGAGTGCATGTTTTCTTAGTATTCATGTTCGGTTCGCTTGTATACGAGTTCAGAAGTTTGTATAAAATGGGAATTGAAATCCATAATTGAAGTTATGAGTTATTAATGATCATAAATAAGTTAAAATAATAATATAAATCATTTGGTTATTTTGGTATAGGATGTATCATTTTATAAAATTATAATGATAAACCCTTGGATTACTTTGATAGTTTTTCTATCACCACGAACTTATTTTGTTTTTTAATTAAATACCATGTGTAAAAAATGATTCTAGAACATTAAATATGATATTTTTAATATATTATGATCTGTCTCAACCAAAAAATTGTTTCATGACCATAATTGAGGATGTTAATAGAAATTGAAAACCCGTTATCCTTGAATGTGATAAATTAAAACATCTTAGACGATGTTTTCATTTTTAGTATAAGAGGAGGCAGAATGAGAGATGATGATGAAATATTACATTAGAATAATAAATTTCAAGTATAATTATGGTACTGAATTTATCACATCACTTGGATGAGCATAATTTAGGAGAGGGAAACAAAAAATGGAACTTGTAAAAGAAGTTGAAAGGAAAAGGAAGAGAGGTTTACCTCTTGAGTACTCCTTGAAAATCACCTTAAGGCCTTTTTTTGATTTTGATGATACCAGTTGGTCTTGGACATTGGGGGATGGATTGGGAAGTGTATTTGGCAGAATAATGGCAGGTAACCAAGCTTGAGTGGTGTGAGGGGAAGAGGAGGTGAGGGGTGGTTTATACAATGGACGAGAGGAGGGTTTTGCATTATTTTAATCATTAGTTTATTGTTTTGCCCAAGATAAGGAATAGTATTGATACATGTGAAACAAATAGTAACAAAATAATTTTATTTCAAACCAAGTGTGATTACTTTAGTATGACTTCATCCATGACTTAAAAAATCATGTATTTAGCATTTAGTATAAATTATCGTATTTTACTATTCACAAAAAATTCAAGAATTTCAGAAAAATCCCAAAAATTAACCATAATTTTTTTTGACATGTAGAATCCAAAAATATACTCCATTTTACAAAAATAATGTTCTAAATATTAAAAATTGAATTTTTAACTAAAATCACCATTTACTCAAAAAAATACAATTTTTTAAATTATAACTGATTTTATAATACCCTGAAAAATTAACTAAGGTTTTATTAATTTATCCTAAAATCATAGGAAAAAATATATTTATTTAGTAATACATTTTATGAAAATGTACTTTATTTTATATTAATTTATTAATTTAAAATCGTAATTATATTTTTATTACTCATAAAAATACCAACACTTAATTATGAAAATATTCACTCTCATTTATAAGGTGCCTAAATTTTATTTATGTAGTCATGGGTAAGGTTACTATTCATAAGGGTACATTACTATCCATAAGTTTCATATTACTATTCATAAGGGTATGTTCATATTCACAAGGGTAGGTCATTATTCACCAAAAAAATGTGTTGATCCTATTAGACTCTAAATATCATACTAATCGCAACTGGGAATGTCTGTTTTTAAAAAATTCAAATCACAGAAGTGGATAAATTATGTTTAATGCCTAGGTTGCAACTAAATTATAAAAACATAGTGTTGTTTCATAGTTACTCAGTGTTGTGTGCATATAGGCTATCTAATGAATTAAAATTGTTTAAGAAGAAGCATGCCATAAAATATTGGGGTGTTATAGAAGTTTGTTATTACATTAAACTACATTGGTGTTGCAATGTGTTGTTATAGCACACCATATTATACCCCTTTATCAATGAATTTAATTGCACTAAAAAATGTTTCCTTTGTTAGTGCTAAATAAAAACATTGATAAATGTTTTCCTTAATCAGTGGTGATAAAGACCCTCTTTATTAGTGCTTGTTTAGTGATGATAAAGGACCCCATTATTATCACCTTTTTAGAACTAATAAAAAAACCAGGGATTTTAATCTCATTCTGGTATTTAGGGCTTCTCTAGTGTTGATAGAGGCCATATTTATCACTACTAAAGGACTATTTTTTGTAGTGGTTGTTACTGTAAAAGTTTCAATCACACAATCTTCTAAGGAGGATTCCTATCCTAAAATACCTTCATATTATGGAAAGAATATATTTAAATAATCAATGATCAATCTCATGTAGTCTCCAAGAAAAAGTTAACATCCATCTCTGATATTAAATTTTTTGCTTATTCTAGTTCTATTCATTGTAACAGCCCAAAAATTTTAAACATAGTTTTATTATGAAAATATTTTATTAAATGGGTTTATTTATAATTAAATCATTTTAAGATGATTTTCTTTAAAATAATAAATGAAATTAATTATTTTATTTATTTATATGTACAGTTTTCAAATTTATTCTAAAAGTAAATATTATTTTACTTTGATTAAAGAATAATATAAAATAACTACTTTTATTAAATAGAATTTATTTTTATCATAATTTTTATTCAGTAGAATATTTTAAATAATAATTATATGAATATATGAATAGAGTTGATTTGTTTTTTATTTTCATAATATAATATATATATACATATGTATACTAGTTTTGAATTATATACAATTATGAATATAATATAAAACTTATACTATTATAAAATTATAATTTTATATTAATTATATATTTAGATTAGACATGCCATTTAAAATTATTATTTTAAAATATTGTCTATTGTAACAATGATGTGAAATATTTTAAGTAACATTATGTTTCTAAAAAATGCACTATTAATATTCACATTTTAATTTAAACAGATAAATATTTAATCTAACATATGAATGATTATATAAAAATTATTTGGGTTTTATATATTTTATTTCTTAAAAATATGTAATATATATATGAAGTAATAATTAGTAGTTTAAATTTAAATTTTTTATTGGAATAATTTTTATAAAATTATTAATATTATGATTTTTTTAAAGAAAAAATGATAAAATAATATGATTATTTTAATATAAAAGTTAAAATTTTAACCTATTATGTTAACCCTTATGTAAGGTATATTAATGTATTTATTTATATAATTTTTATTTAATATATTACATATATAATAAAATAATAATAATAATAATAATAATATTTGAATAAAGTAAAAAAATGAAAACAAGGTTTAGTGGGGGTGGTTTGTGAGTCGCGTATTAGGGGATATCCTAAGTATTGAAGCATCAACCTAGGGAATCCTGGGGGTTTTGAGGGGTGGAACCATTCTAGGGGTATGTGAGGGAGGCATTAGGTTTTGATCTAGCTGAAGGTGAGTCATTGGGGTTTACCTACCATGGGGGCTTCGACCAAAGCTATAGTAAATTGAGATTCTTCTTGATGGTCCATTCACTGTTAGTGTTCGATTCAGGTGGTTGATGATTTCGGATTTTTTTTATCCTGGTGAGGTAGGATCTTTGATTTATTTTGGGTGTTCGAACCTACTTTTGAATTATTCGTGTTGTTTGTCATGTTTTTTTTCTTTCTCCATGGACCTTTGTGTATCTCTTGTGCTTCATTGACATACCTTTTTTTATCATCAATTCATCCTTGTCTGAATATGTAGTTTTCTTTTGGACTATAAATATAATATGATCTCATTATAGTCCGTAAATGTATCTCACTAAAATTCTTTATTGCTTCATTCCTTGCTTATGCAATGGCTCTGTGAAAATATTTCCTTCGGATGGCTAGATTATAAAAAAGTTTACATATAAAAATATGTTAATTAATTTTTCAACACACACATAGCTTGCACCATAAGACTGTCTATGTCCTTGCTGTAAACATTTTAAAATAATACCTATAAACATTTGTGCCTATTTTATCCTTTCTATTTATATAAAATTTTCAGCTTGATTTTCAAGCTTATATTTTCCACTGGGAGATATGGCTATAAAATACATACATAATTGCACAAATGAAATTTGGGTGGGGACCCAATTTAAGTCCTTATTCGAGGTAGTTGATAGATTTCTTTTAGTATACTCATTACGTAAGGGGAACTATACTTATGTGATAAATTTTTTGATTAATTTTCAAAAATATCATATTTAAAATTTTTTGGTTGATCATTTCTGATAATGTTTTTCAAAATTGTAGTAGGGGATATTTTATTTTTTGTTCATAAGGGGTTATTAAAATTATTTCAGAATTGAACCCTAATTTTGTAACATGTTAATAAATTTATTTCTTAAAAATTAACAGTTTTAAACGTGATTTTATTGTGTTTATATAATTTATGTCAATCAGTAAGGGTTTTTTCTTATGTTGGAAAGTATAATTGTTTTTATTTTCTATAACAAATAGTTTTTTAGTTATTTAAAAAAAATCATTTTTTCAATTTCAATTTTATGTTTTCAAATCTATATTAAAGTAATATTTATCAAAATATTTTGTAAGGGAATATTATTTAATTTCAAACATTTATTTATCAGAAATGTTATTTATGCATGCGAAATTATTTTCTCTTCTTTTTCTACTAAAAATCATATAAGGATATTATATATTTAATTTAACAGATTTAATTTATGAAGAGTTAATGTCATGTTTTAATTTTATTTTTCTTTAGGGATATGTTATAATTATTTATTTTCTATTATTTAATTATGAATCTGAAAAATTAACTTCTTAGAACTCATATAGTGTTGTGAAACATGTTTTAAAAATGGGGCTTCTATTTATTTGTTGGTATTGTGTATGCATAATTTATTATCAACTCAAGTGCAAGTAGAATTTTATATGCTTTTATGGGTGTTGCTACAATTAATAAAATATTAGTTGTGAATAAGGCTATTTTAAACTAATATAATGGTAACATATTTAGTGTTCAGATTTTATAAAGAATTATTTTATGAGATTTATACTTTAAATTCAGATTCTTTTGTAAAGGTTTTATTTATTTAAAATCTTCCACAATATGTTTTTATTTTTAAATTCATTTTGTTTCGCTTTTATTTTTCATTGTCATAATTTTATAAGGGAAGGTTTTAAATTTTTTCCACCATGTTCATTTCCAATACAGACACATATTTATATGTGTGTGTATAGATACATATATATATATATCCAACTTGCATAGTTATTTTTTAAACACATAGTGAAAGAGGGATTAAATTTTTATAGTATTTAGATTATAAATATTAATTCATATTTTAATTCCTAGATTTGTAGTGATTTTAATTATTTAATATGGTTATATGAATATATTATGTTCACAAAATTTATTCTACAATATAATTTATTATCAAAGTTTGTAATTCAATATCATACTTGATCTACCAATGAATTTTTTCATTTATCGAAGATTTGTTTTAACATGTATTCCACGAAAATGAATATCGTAAATTCAATGTCAATTATATACATATATATGGGAAACATAAAGTTCTTTAATTTTGAATTTTAAATCATGGTATGTATATACATGGATATATAATATATATATATATATATATATAAAATAAAGGATAAAATTTTTATAGACATGTTAAAACATTTATAGTCATATTTTGAAAAAATGTGCATAACATATTGTCATGTTATTTTAAATATAAGGATGTCGCGTCTACATGATGTAATGGTAACGCATCAAAAATAACATTGTCACATAATTCACTCATGGTTTTCAAATAAATTTTCCGATATTATCAAGCACATGGATTTCTTCAGAAATTGAAATATTTTATTTATAATTTTATGTGTAAAACATATTTATCTATTTTATAACATTATTTTGAGAAGAAAAAACAATATATTTATTATTGATTAAATTTTCATTTAATTCATTATTCATTATATTGATAACATTAAAATAAACAAAATAAATTTAAGAATGAGATGAATCTTTTTATGATAATATAAGGATTATGAACTATACTTTTCAAGGTGGTTTGGGACACTATGGATTGTCTAATGAATTTATTTAATCTATGAATAAGATTTAAATAAATCAAAGTGGTATGGTACACCTAGATTTAAAAACATTATTTTAATAGACATGAGAGGAATGCATAAGACTTATTATGTGACGGGTGAGGCCTGTTATAGCCTCTCGATTCTTCGGTAGGTCTCATTAGACAAACTAGGTCTTGGAATAAGGCCTTGATTGAATGGTTTTGTATGGTCTTCGGATGAGACCTTGAAATGATTTTTATGAAGTCCTATATTATGTATTCCCTCATAATTATTATAACAAGTGGAAGTCCATGCGATTATTAAAATAGAATAATATTCATGGTTAACAATCATTCTCCTATGAACCAGTATTAATCAGTGTTGTATTTTTAAAGTGCACACAATTTTATGTATTATATTTAGGTATATAATTATATATCTATTAATTTATAAAAAAGAATTAATATTTAGTTTCCAAACCATATTACAAAGGTTACATATTTATCAATTGTTACATGGTTTGCATATTTTTATTTTGATTTCTTTCTATGTGCGATTCTAAACAAATAAAATTTCATGTGAAATTTTGTATCCACACACCTAGTATGTCTTGGATAATTATTTGTGGCCATAGTCTGACCCATAAATGGTGTTTCATGATTTTTTTAGGTATGTACATATTTTATAATGCATTCTATTTGAAACTCTTAAATATGTTTATCAATTTTGCGTATGGGTTTATCCTAAAATATGTTTCAAAATATTTCAAGAAAATGGTGATGACATGTTATGGGAAATGATAATTTCCTGACTTAATGCCTGTGTTTTTAAGAATTGTTTTAAAAAAATTATTTCTTAATGGTTTTGTTTTGAAACCCCTTATTGGGCATATCCAATTCTCACCCCTCATTTAAAAATTATTTTTCACTGGTCACTTTGAAGTCCAAAGTGAGACGCCATCATTTTTACGTGTGTGGAAGTGAAGTTTGGCTTTTTTGTTTAATTTTTATTACAACTCTGTGAAATTGTAAGCTTGTATCTGACTCTCCAGAACCTAGACCGGTAAAAGGTCCTCTACTATGTAAAGTTTAAGGCTGGGTCCTTATAGTTGGTATCAGAGGAACAATCTAGTAAACTTTAGAGATTAGATGTTGTCATCTAAGCAATATAGTTTAGAAGTCTAGAAGTCCTAGTTTTATTAATTTTAAAGATAGCAATTTAGAATTTTTTTTAGTTTGACAAAATGAATTTCAAGGACGCAATTATTTTGAGGGGGGAATAATCTAAAAGCCCAGAAATTCTAAACCCAATTTTATTATGAAAATATTTTATTACATGGATTTATTTATAATTTAAATATTTTTAAGATGATTTCCTTCAAAATAATAATTGAAATTAATTGTTTTATTTATTTATAATTATCATTTTCAAATTTATTATAAATGTTGATATTATTTTACTTTTTTTAAAGAAAAATTTATATAATTTTTTTTATTAAATCGAATTTATTTTTATCAAAATTATTATTTAATATAATATTTTAAACAATAATTGTATTTATATGTTAATATAGTTAATTTGTTTTTTATTTTTAAAATTTGATATTTATATATATATATTTATTTATTTATATACATATGTATACTAGTTTTAAATTACATAAAATTATGAATATAATATAAATCAAATATGATTATAATATTATAATATTATTTTAATTATATATTGATATTATGTATGACATTTAAAATTATTATTTTAAAATATTATTTATTATAATAATGATTTCAAATATTTTAAGTAACATTATTTTGTAAAAAATGCACTATTAATATTCAAATTTTATTTTAAACAAAAAAATATTTAATCTAACATATGAATGATTATATTAAAATTATATGGAATATATATATTTTGGTTTAAAAAAATATGATATATATATTTGTATGAAGTAATAATTAATAGTTTTAATTTATAAATTTTTTATTAGATTAATTTTTTTGAATTTATTAATATTACGATTTTTCTTAAATAAAATTAAAATAAAATAATATGACTACTTTAATCTTAAAGTTTAACTTTTATCATATTATGTTAACCCTTATATAAAGTATATTAAAGAAATTATTTATATAAAGTTTATTTATGAAATTATATATACAATTAAAAAACAATTTAATGAAAAAAATTGAAAATGGGTTTAGTGGGAGTGGTCTATGAGCCACTTAGTAGGGGATATCCTGAACATAAGGGAATCGACCTAGGGATTTATAGGGGTTTTGATAGGAGGCATCGTTTGAGGGTTCTGTGAGGGATGTTTTTGGGTTTGATCGAAGGGGGAGCTTCGTCCATGGGAGGCACTAGGAGAGGATTGACCTGGAGCGCTGAAGCCGTGTCGTTGGGGTTGACCTTCCATGAGAGCTTCGACTAAAGATATGGTGAATCGAGCTTCTTCTTGATGGTTTATTTTCTATTAGGGTTTGATCCAAGTGGGTGATGATTTTGGATCTTATTCATTATATCAAGGTAGAATCTTTGATTTATTTTGTGTGTCTGAACCTACTGTTGAATTATTCGTGTTTTTTCATCTTCGTTTTCTTTCTCCATGGATCATTGCATATTTATTGTGCTTTAATGAAATTAATTTTTATCATATATTCATCATTTTACTAATATGTAGTTTTCTTTCGGACTATTAATAGAATACCATCTCATTTTTGTCTCCAAACATAGGTCTCACTCAAATTCTGTATTGCTTTAGTTCTTGTTTATGCACTGGCATTATGACAACCTTTCCTTCAAATGACTAGATTATTCTAAAAGTTTTCACATACAAATATGTCAATTAATTTTGTAGCACACACAGCTAGCACTACAAGCATGTCTGTGTTCTTGTTATTAACATTTTAAAATAATACCTGTCAAAATGTTTGCCTATTTTTCCTAGTTGTTTATATCAAATTCTCATCTTGCTTTGAAATCTTGTATTTTCCACTGGGAGATAGGGCTATAAAAGCCATACATCAGTGCGTAAATTAAATTAGGGTGGGGGACCCAATTTTAATCCATGTTCAACGTAGTGTATGGATTTATTGTAGTCTGATCATCATGTAAAATAGACTATACTTATGTGTTAATTTGTTTTGTTGATTTTCAAAAATATCCTATTTAAAAAATTTGGTTTTTCATTTCTGACAAATTTTTTCATACTTTTACTGTGGGATATTTTATTTTATATTCATAAGGGGTTATTAAATTAATTTTAGATTTCAACTTCAATTCTATAACATGTTAATAAATTTATTTCCTGAAAATTAATAGTTTTATTCTTGATTCTATTGTGTTTACATAATTTAGGTCAACCAGAAAGGGTTTATTCTTATATTGGAAAGGATAATCGATTTTATTTTATATAAACCTTGGTTTGTTAGTGTAACGCCCCGACCCTAGTTACCCAGATTTTGTGCATTATTACTTATCATAGGCATGATCACAAAAGATCAAGTCTCGAAAGACCGATTAATTTAGTAGCCTTAGAAGTACAAGATAAATTTATATGGTTTACATTACATCATAAAATGGAAAACTACAACAACAATATTTCCATGTACAACACTGAGATCCCATAGACTATCCATGAAGGTCAGTCATAATATACTTATTTACATCCCATAGACTATCCCTGCAGGTCATTCAAATGCTCAATAAGGATAACAATATGGCAGAAACTTTCATAAATAAGCATAAACATTTAATACAATGTATAAAACTAAAACAAAATCCTTTTCAACATAAACTTCATCATAATATGGAAAATATAAATCAAAATAATTCCATTTACTTACTCACATTAATATTCTACTAGTCTAATAATCACATGCAATATCAGTATCCACTTTCATAATGATGGAATGCATAATGCCAGACATTGAAAACCACATAGTCAAGGCCTTGTGCCAAGACTATAAATAAGATTTTGTCAAGGCCTTATGCCAAGACTCTAGTTTGTCTCATGAGACCTACCGATGCATCGAGGTGCTATAGCGGGCTCCACCCGTCACTTACTATGTCCAATGCATTCCTCATATGAAAAGGTTTAAGCATAGAATAAACATTCATATTGAAACTAGCATACAAAACTTCAATACATTATCCATAAACCATGAATGGTGTAAAAAAACACATCCACAGTCAAACATATCACAAAACCTAAAATACAATATGGAAGTTTTGCATCATAATAAATCAAATTAAAAAAATCTTAAAATCCATCAAAGGATGTTGACATAGATGAAATCAAAACCTTTTTAGAGAAATAACTCTTTCTATTTTGAAATCATTTAAGAAAAATTTATTTTGAAAATATTATTATAATCTTGTAATGTAATATTCGACGATGTTATAATGGTGTAAAATAGTCGCACCCGCCGTATAAGTTAAAAAAACATTCTTACCTTAAATTTGTCAAAAAGGTCAAAAATACCTTATTTGGAAAATGACAGAAAGATTCATTTAAAAACATATAAGGTCAAATAAGCGTATAAATAACTTTATCCCATTGTTTAGTAAAGAGTAAAAATGTTTTCAAATACATTTTTGAGAATCATGGATGTGGATGATAAAGAGGTCCCAGTATATAATTACGTATTAACAACCTCGGATAATGAAGAGATTGTGAAATTAACCCTTACCTTGTACATTCCCTTGGTAGAGGGTAGATTAAACTCCTCTATAATGGTAAAATAATTGTTATTAAATTATACTAGAATCATATACATTAATATTATATCATATATGATCTTTTAACATTGCTTTGTTAATAATATCTTAGTATTATCGTTGTTTCGGGTGTTAACGGGTTTGTTTTCCTTTACATGATTTGTTACATAAGTAATGATTTTTATGGATATAATGTATCTTATTCATATTCATAATGATATAATGTCTTTAAATATTATGGTTAATCATCTAAGGAAAATTATTCTTGAATGGATACGATGGGGAATGAATCTCATTGCATTCGTGGAGACTATAATCTGTACGTATGCACGAGCAACAATATCATTATTTTTATTTTAAAATAATATATAATTGGATGTTATATCATATATACAGAATCATTATCATGTTACATTTATTATTTAAATTAATTGCACATAATTATGATACCCATCCAAATGATGAAGTGTTTGAATAACAAACTACACCACGACGTGGAGACGGTAAGCCGTACGTACGCACGTATGGTGACGTGTCATTCAAATGATGGATAAAATAATGAATATGGATGTACCATTTTTATAATAACATCAAAATATATATAATATAATGGATTTAATATTTTATAATGAAAACAACAAAGAAAGAGGAAGTGGAAGAAGAAAGGAACTTGAAAGAGGTGATGAAATATTTACCTCTTCTTCTCGTTCTTCCTTTTGATTTGATCAAAACGGCTCCTTAAGATGGATTTTGGACTACATTAAGGCATATAGGATGAAGGTAGTATAGTTTAGAGGGTATTTGGGCAGGGTATGACCAATACAAATGGATTCTAAGGTGTGAATTATAGAGAAGGGGGGATCCCTTTTATAAGAGGGGTGGGGGCACCTTAGGAAAAGCTAGAAATATTATATTATAATAAAATAATTTGCTTTTTCTAATAGCTCCAAAATGAATTATTTAAAGGATAATGTGGGTATGGGTATAAAAAAACTCAAAAAATGGGGTTTTTATAGTTTTTTGTCACTATATTAACCTTATCTTTTAGATTTAACTCTTAGTTAAGTAGTTTGACATTTAACATGTCTCTTTGTATTTTTATATTATATGGTTAGTAAACTTACTATATACTTCCAAGTTAACCCCAAGTGGTTAATTAATGATACACATATCATTATATAAGTCTTTTGGTCTAACATTATATTTTTAGGAAACTTATATCAATTAATAATATAATATTTGTTTTAAAATCTCTTTTACGTCAATTTTGACACTATTTGGTATTTTGTTTTTTCTAAATTTATAACAACATTATTACATATAAAAAAATTCATATCACCAACCCTAACATGTAATATTAATCTAGAATATTATTTTAATTCATAAAATGTCTCAAATTACATTTATTTGGATATTTATAATATCAATTATTATAATCTTTCATTAATACGGTAATTACTGCATCATCTTTGTGTCATCAATAAATTTAATTATTTAATGTCTAATGAATATAAATAAAATTCCATTTTGTAGGAAATATTTTTATATTTATAATTAATATTTATATTCGAATTTATCTTATGTGTAACCCTATATTAAAAATGGTTTAGTTATTTAACTTTGAATTTAACACTTTTAACTCTTCTTTGAATTAAATTATAATAAATGTCCTAATCTAATCCAAGTGTACCTAAAGGATCATATTATATTCCTAAGGTTTTTTTGATCTAATTAAACTTCTCCAACAGAATTAGGGCATGTGTTAGGGTAATAATAATATCATTTTTACCCTTAATTACCCTATTTAATTTTAACCGTGGTAAATATAAGTAAAAAGTTACTATTCATCAAAAATTATTTTCATCTTATTGAACCACAATTTACTTATTGATATCAACTGTGTCTCTCACATTTTTTGAAATTCAACTTAGAGAAGTGGTAAAATAAAGTTTTATGTAAATTTGAAAATGCTCCTAGGAGGTGGGTAAAAGACGGTAAAAAGTTCAATAATATTTTTATATATCTCAAATTATTATAAAATGACTCCAAGGAATTACATTGAACTTATATAGGTATTATTTATCTATTTTGACCTAAAAACAAATTTAAATAAAATAAATAATTATTTAAATAAAAATTATGTTTTAAACTATATCTCAGTGTTTTTCACTATTCATCAAAAATTGAAAGTTTTCAGAAAAATACCAAAAAATCACCCTAAGCTAATTTCGATACTCCAAATCCAAAAATAAAGTCCATTTTTAATGATAAAATTTATAAAATTTCAGAAAGTGGGTACTACTATTCATAATGGCTAGTTTGATTAGTTGTGGTGTGTTAGAACTCGAAGTTGTGTACAACACATGCTATTGTATTATTCAAAGAGAAGCGTACTGTGGAAGCTTGGGGTGTTACATTCTACCATCCTTCAAATAATTTCGTCCTTGAAATTTCTAGAATATTACTACATAATAATTCTTGGGTGGTTCTTCATCGTAATTTCCTCAAGTTCCCACGTTGCCTCTTCCATCTTATTGTTTCTCCATAGAACATTTACCAAATGAGTCATCCAGTTTTTCAGAACTTGTTCTCTTGTATCAAGAACCTTGATAGTATCTTTGCAATAAGACAGATAGGGTTCCAATTCTAATTCCTCATAGGTGAGTACATGCGTTGGGTTAGGCATGTATTTTCTTAACAGTGATACATGGAATACATCATAAACTTTGGAGAGACTTGGCGACATTTCAAAATGGTAAGTTACATCCCCAATTCATTCTAGAATTTCGAAAGGATTGATGTACCTAGGACTTAATTTTCCATTCATACCGAAATGTATAACACCCTTCCATGGAGATACCTTCAAGAAAACATGATCTCCTACCTAAAATTACATATTCTTCCTTTGGTTATCGGCATAGCTATTCGGCTTACTTTGAGATTCTTTAATGTCTTTTTGGATTACCTTCACCTTTTCCATCGTTTCCTCCACCAGTTTGGGGCCTACGAGTTT
Organism: Viscum album; assembly: GCA_963277665.1. Taxonomy (NCBI): domain Eukaryota; kingdom Viridiplantae; phylum Streptophyta; class Magnoliopsida; order Santalales; family Viscaceae; genus Viscum; species Viscum album. The sequence goes on from OY728141.1 coordinate 1,752,836,160, forward strand.
TCTTTCACCAACATCATCCCAACAGGTTGGTGTGAGACATCTATTTCTATATAACGCTTCATATGGTTCCATCTAAATAATTGAATGGATGATATTGTTATAGGAAAATTATACCATAGGTAAATATTGATCACACATACCTTGAAAGTCAGGTGATCATGATCTCAACATGTCTTCTAAGGTTTGAATAGTCCATTCTGATTTTCCATCAGCTTGGGGTGGTAGGTAGTGATCAAACGATGTTCAGTATCTAGGTCTTTCTGAAGACTATTCCAAAATCTTGTTATAAAATATAGATCACAGTCAGAAACAATAAATAGCGGTACTCCATGAAGTCTCACAACTTCATTAATATATAGTCTTGCTAGACGTTCAAGTGGTAATTCTTCTCTTAATGCAAGAAAATGTGGTGACTTGGTAAGACAATCAACAATGACCCATATTGCATCATTCCTTCTAGGAGTCTTTGGTATCCCAATGACAAAGTTCATCGTGATATCATCACATTTCCACTTATGTATGGGAAGAGGTTGCATGACTCCTCCAGGATGTTAACTTCCAGATTTCACTTATTGACAAACCATACTACTTGACACAAAATTAGAAATCTCCCTCTTCATATTGTCCCACCAAAAATGTTTCTTCAAATCTCTATATATTTTGGGGCTCCCAAGGTGTATAGAAAAATTGGATCTATGAGCATCATCCAACAATTATCTTTTTAAATCAGGTGTATCGTGAACACAATGTCTCTTCCCAAATTTCAAAATTCCATCATCATATATGAAGTCACTCAATCTCCCATCATTCGCAGCATTAATCTTTTTTTGAAACTCCTCATCATCAACTTGAGAATTTTTTATCCTTTCTAGTAATGATGGTTTGGAAACCATTTGAAAAATAATTAATGTTTCATCTTCCATGGTTATTCCCATATCCATATTTAGTAGATCTATAAAAATAGGATCCCTTTCAACTCTCATCCTATTAAAAAATCCATGATATTTTCTTCTCAAAGCATATTCTACCTTATTTTCCTTCCTGGGTGGTAGTGTATCAGGAAATCACAATCTTTCAGTAGTTCAATCCATCTCCTCTGCCTCATGTTGAGTTCTTTCTGTGAGAAAATATACTTCAAACTCTTCTGATCAGTATAAATCTCACATTTTTCACTATAGAGATAGTGTCTCCAAATATTCAAAGAAAATATTACAGCTGCTAACTCGAGATCATGAGTAGGATAATTTTTCTCATGAATTTTTAGTGGTTGTGATTCATAGGAAATAACCCTATCATTCTTCATAAGGACATAACCAAGTCCTTTCTTTGAAGCATCACTATAAATAACAAACCCATCATTACATGATGGAAGAGTCAGTATAGGAGCATTGACTAATCTTCTCTTCAATTATTCAAAACATTCTTCACATTATTTTTTCCAAACAAATTTCACCCCTTTACGTGTGAGCTTGGTTAATGGGTTAGCCAATCGAACAAAATTCTAGATGAAATGTCGATAATAACCTGCGAAACCAATAAAATTGCATACCTTAGTTATACTCTTTGGTGCTGTCCATTCATGGATTGCTCTAGTCTTAGTAGGATCAATAGATATTCCATCCTTAGAGATGATATGGAAATGAAAATAAATCTCTTGACGCTAGAATTCATGCTTGCTAAACTTCCCATATAATTCATTTCTTCTAAGATTCTTTAGGATAATACGCATGTTATTTTTATGATCTTAATATATTTTAGAGTATACAAAGATATCATCAAAAAATACCACTAGAAATTCATCAAGATATTCCTTGAAAACTCTATTCTTTAGATCCATGAAGACTGAGGGTGCATTAGTCAATCCAAAAGGCATTACTGTAAACTCGTAATGCTTTTACCTAGTTTGAAATTTTTTTTTTCAGAATGTCTTAATTCTTTACACACAACTGATGATATCCAGATCGATGTTAATTCTTTGAAAAGTATTTATCTCTATGAAGATGGTCAAATAAATCATCAATGTGAGGTAGGGGTACTTGTTCTTTATTGTTATAGCATTGATCTCCCTGTAGTCAATGCACAACCTCATAGATCCATCTTACTTCTTAACAAAAAGAACAAGGGATCCCCATGGAGAAACAAAATGGAGAATAAATCCCTTATTAATCAATTCCTCTAGCTGTTTCTTTAGTTCCACTAATTTCACAGTGGCCATTCTATAAGGGGTCTTCGATATGGGCCTTGATCTAGGAATTAAATCAATATAAAACTCAATTTCTCATTCTGGAGGATGTCCAGGTAAATCTTATAGAAACCCATCAACATATTCCTTCACAATAGGTACATACTCTATTTCAACATTCCTTTCCTCACCCATTGTTATTTCATTGTCCTCCTCACAAATAATTGAATTTAGTTGAGCTATCGGGGATGGATCTAGATAATAATTAGGGGGTGACGATTCTGCTCTAAAGATAAAGTGTTCTTTATCATCATCATCAAAAATATTAACCTCCTTCTTCTTATAATAAATTTTTCCATCATGGTCCGAAATCCAATCCATACTGAGGATTATATCAAATTCAATCGTGGGTATGATGATGATATCATCAGATAAAGAACGTTTATATGCCCTGATGGGGACTGATTCAGAAAAATTTATTGCAATGATACGTACCTTAGGAGTTTTGAAGAAAAACTCTCATGTTAAATATAATTGGAAATATCTAATTTTCTTATAAAACTGGGAAGATATGAAACAATGAGATGATCCAGAATCAAATAAAGCATTTTCTAAACTTTAGGAAATAATTAAATTACCTGCAACTACGTCTTTTGGAGCTTCAACCTCAGCAGTAGTGATAGTAAAAGCTTGGCCTTGATCCCTTTTACTTTTCTGAGGTACGTTCCCCTGACTCTTAGTACATTCATTTACAAAATACCCCCTTTCTCTATAATTGTATCATTCAACATCGACAGCCTCTTTCTTCCCCTTGCAATCATGAGCATGGTGGCCTTTTTCACTACACTTGTAATAGACTCACATTCCCTTCAGGAATGTACCAGGGTGTTTCTTCCCCCATTTACTACAAGATGGATATTCAACTTTTTCATTCTTACCCTTATTTCCATTTCCAGAGTGTTTAGCAGATCTCTTCTTCTCTTTCATTTCTTTAAAGTCATAACACTTAGAGAATTATTTTTCTATCTTGATAGAACATGAGACAATATCTTCATATGACGAGAAAGATTGTGAGACTAATGCTTCACGGACAAATGGTTTTAACCCATAAAATAAACAATCAATATTACTTCTAGGGTTACGTCTATAATCTGCAGTATGCCTCAATGACCTTGTAAATTATCTTCATACTTTTCGATATTCTCATCCTCCTTTCTCCTCAGACTCAGAAATTGTCTTTCCATATCCGCTCGATGGTCATGAAGAAGGTATTTTTCTAATGAAATTTCATTAAACTCCCTCTATTCCATATTTGATAATTCATCACATTCCTTTGTTTTTTGAATCAATGACCACCATTTATCAACATCTCCAGTGGGATGGTAAACTGCCATGACAACATTTTCCCTTTCGCTACTCCCCAAGGCGTGGAATATTTTCACTATGGAATTTATCCATATCTCAGCTACTAGTGGATTTGTACCCCCATTGAATGTTTGTGGTGGTCGGCTCATGAAGCGATCTAACATTGATCCTCCACGTTGTGGATTAGGGAGCTCCATACGGGTAAGGTTGTTGTTCATAACCTGAGTGAGTTGTTCCACTATGTTGATAAGTTGATCAGCACCAGTTGCTTCACTAGCTCCACTATAATTGTCTTCAGTATGAGGTAAATCCCTACATGGAGTGCATGCATTAATATGGTTTCATTCCATCCACTAGGTTCTATTTCTAAATAATGGCATAAACTATATTATTTTATGAATCAAAATACATAATTCCAAACTTGTAAAACACTTAACATAAATTGAGCAGTTTATGGATATAATCCATAATATTAAAAAATATTTTTTTGAGGAATTATTTACTCATAAACTCTTCAAATGTTTTTTAAAGAAAATGAGAATTATCCTAAGAATATTCCCTAGGAGTGCCTTAACCAAGAGTGCAGAAAGGCCTATTGCAGTGCACCAGTTCCCGTTCGAGTCTAGCTCAAAGCGGTGTTTTCGGGTTTTACCCCTAGGTACATCTATGCCAAAGCCACCTCTACTAGCTCTTATCTAGTGAGGGATGTATTTCTTGTAATACTCACAAAATCTCTACAATACCAAAATTTTAGGAAGTTCTTCTATACTAATCCTTAAAGTCTATCTTAGGGTAATGTGCTCGAATCAGAGTTTACCTAAATCTAGATTCCAAGGTTTGTACTAAACTTCCTCTAATACCAACTGTAACACCCTGGCCCTAGTTACCTAGAGTTGGTGCATTATTACGTATCATTGGCAGGATCACAAAAGATTAAGTATCGAAATACCAATTAGTTTAGTATACCTGGAAGTATTAGATACATTCCTAAGGTTTACATTACATCATAAAATGGAAACCTACAACAACATTGTTTCCATGGACTACACTGAGATCCCATTTAATATCCATATAGGTCAGTCATAATATACTTCTTCACATCCTAGGAAAAATAAAACATAGAAAGGGGTGAGCTAAAATGCTCAGTAAGGATGACAATATAGAGGAAAATTTCATAAATAAGCATAAACATTTAAGGCAATGTATAAAACTAAAATAAAATCATTTTCAACATAAAAATCATCATAATATGGATAATATAAATCAAAATAATTCAATTTACTTACTCACATGGATATTCTTCTAGTCTAATAATCACATGCAATATCAATAACCACTTTCATAATGACGGAATGCATAATTCCAGACATTCATAACCCCATATTCAAGGCTTTGTGCCAAGACTACAAATAAGATTTTGTCAAGGCCTTGTTCCAAGACACTAGTTTGTCTCATGAGAACTACTGATGCATCAAGGATCTATAACAGGCTCCACCCGTCACTTACTAAGTCCAATGCATTCCTCATATGAAAATGTTTAAACATAACATAAACATTCGTATTAAAACTAGCATACGAAATGTCAATACTTTATCCATAAACCATGAATGGTGCAAAAATAACACATCCATCGTCAAACATATCACAAAACCTTCAATACAATATGGAATTTATGCATCATAATAAATCAAATTCAAATAAGCTTAAAATCCATTAAAGGATGTTGACATAGATGAAATCAAAACCTTTTTAGAGAAAATACCACTTTCTATTTTTAAATAATTTAAGAAAAAATTTATTTTGAAATTATTCTTATAAGATTGAAAGGGAGTCTTTGATGATTTTATAATAGTGGAAAATAGTCTCACCCATCAAATAAGTTAAAAACATTCTTACCTTAAATTTGTCAAAAAGGTCAAAAGTATCTTGTTTGGAAAACGACAGAAAGCTTCCTTTCAAAACATATAAGGTCAAATAAGGGTATCAATGACTTTAACACATTTTCTAGTAAAAATTTAAAAAAATTAAATTCATTTTTATGAAGCATGGATTTGGATGATAAAGAGGTCCCAGTAGATAATTACGTATAAAAAACCTCTGATAATGAAGAGATTGTAAAATTAACCCTTACCATGTAATTTTCCTTGGTCAAGTGTAGGTTAACCTTATTTATAGTGCTGAAATAACATTTATTAAATTATACTAGAATCATATACATTAATATGATATCATATACGATCTTTTAGCATTGCTTTGTTAATAATATCATAGTATTATCATCATTTTAGGTGTTAACTGATTCGTTTTCCTTTATATTCTTTGTTACATAAGTAATGTTTTTTATTGGTAAGATGTATCTTATTCATATTCATAATTATATTAAGTCTTTATACATTATTTTTAATCCTCTAATGAAAATTAGACTTGAATGGATATGATGGGAATGAATCTCATCGCGTTCGTGGAGACGGTAATCCGTTCATACGCACGAGTGAAAATATTATTCTTTTGATATAAAAAATATATATAATTGGATGGTATATAATATTATAAAAATCATTATCATGTTATATTTATTATTTAAATCAATTACACATCATTATTATACCCATCGAAATGATGAAGTGTTTGAATAACAAACTACACCACGACGTGGAGATGGTAAGCCGTAGGTATGCACGTATGGTGACATGTCATTCAAAGAATGGATAAAATAATGAATATGGTTGTACCATTTTTATAATAACATAAAAGTATTTATAAGATACTGGAATTATTATTTTAGAATGGAAACAACAAAGAAATATGAAGTGGAAGAAGAAAAGAACTTGAAAGATGTAATGAAATATTTACCTCTTATTCAGGTTCTTCCTTTTGATGTGATCAAAATGGCTCTATAGGTTGGATTTATGACTAAATTAAGGACACTATGATGAATTTAAGACATTTCATAGTGTATTTTAACAGGGGTTTTCTGAGCCAAATGGCTTTGATGGTGTGAATCAGAGGGAAGGGGGTGCCCTTTTATAAGAGGGGTGAGGGGCACCTTTGGAAAAGCTATAAATATGATTTTATAATAAAATAATTTTCGGTTTCTAATGGATAAAAAATAAATTATTTAAAGTATAATGTGGGTATGGGTCAAAAAACACTCAACCAATAGGTTTTAGATAGGTTTGGGTCACTATATTAACCTTATCTTTTAGATTTAACTATTTGTTAAGTAGTTTGACATTTACCATGTCTCTTTGTATTTTTATATTATATGGTTAATAAACATAATATATACTTCTAATAGAACCCCAAGTGGTTCATTAATAATCAACCTATCATTATATAAGTCTTTTGGCCGAACCTTATATTTTTAGTAATAGAATATCAATTAATAATATAATATTTGTTTTAAAAACTCTTTTATGACAATTTTGACACTATTTGGTATTTTTTTTTTCTAAATTCATTAAAGCATTATTACTTTGAAAAAAATATATATAACCAACCCTAACATGTCATATTAACCTATAAAATTAGTGTAATTCATAAAAAGTCAAAAATTAAATTTATTTGGATATTTATAATATCAATTATTTTAATCTTTCATTAATATGGTAATTACTGCATCATAATAGCGTCACAAATAAATTTAATTATTTAATGCATAAAAATATAAATAAAATTTCATTATGTAGGAAATATTTTTAGATTTCTAATTAATATTTATAGTCTAATTTATCTTATGTGTAACCCTTTATTAAAAATGGTTTTGTTATTGAACATTGAATTTAACACTGTTAACTCTTCTTTGAATTAAATAATAATAAATGTTCTAATATAATAAAAGCGGACCTAATGGGTCATATTTTATTTCTATGGTTGTTTTTGGTCTAATTAAACTTATCCAATAGAATTAGAACATGTTTTATGTTAATAATAATATCATTTTTACCCTTAATTATCCAATTTACTTTTAACTGTGGTAAATAAAAGTAAACAGTTACTATTCACAAAAAATTATTTTCATCTTATTGAACCACATATTACCTACCAATATCAACCATGTCTCTAAAATATTTTAAATTCAACTCACAGAAGTGGTAAAATTAAGTTTTATGTAAATTTTCAAATGCTCCTAGGAGGAGGGTAAAAGACGGTAAAAAGTTCAATAAAATTTTTATATATCAAAAATTATTATAAAATGACTCCAATGAATTAAATTGAACTTATATAGGTATTATGTATCTATTTTGACCTAAAAAAAATTTAAATAAAATTTCTATTTTAAATTATAACTCAGTGTTTTTCACTATTCATCAAAAATTGAATGTTTTCAGAAAAATTCAAAAAATTCACCCTAAGATAATTTTGATACTCCGAATCCAAAAATGAAGTCCATTTTGGAAGATAAATTTTAATAAATTTCAAAAAGTGGTTATTACTATTCATAACAGCTAGTTTGATTGGTTGTGGTGTGTTAGAACTCGAATTGCGTACAACACATGCTCTTGTATTATTCAATGTGAAGCGTACCATATAAGCTTGGGGTGTTACAGTTAGTTATATAAAAAAATCATTTTTTCAGTTTAAATTTTTTGTTGTCAGTTCTATATTAAAGTAATATTTTTTGAAATATTGTGTAATGGAATACTATTAATTTTCAAACATTAATTTATCATAAATTTTATTTAGGAAAAGGAAACGGTTTTCTCCTCTTTTTATACTATAATCCATATAAGGAGATTATATATTAAATTCAATAGATTTAATTTATCAAGAGTTAATGTCATGTTTAAATTTACTTTTCCATAAGGGATTTTTTATTATTATTTATTTTCTGTTATTTACATATGAACCTAAAAAAATTAACATTTTAGAACTCATATAGAGTTGTGAAACCTATTTGCGTAATGGGGCTGCTATTTATTTTTTTTATTGTGTATGAATAATTTATTTTCAACTAAAGTCCATGTAGGAGTTTATATGTATTTATGGGTGTTTCCATAATTCATAAAAGTCTAGTTATGAATAAGCCTATTTTAAACATATGTAAGGGAAATGTATTTCATGTTTAGATTTTATAAAGAATTATTTTTTGGTATTTATAATTTAACTAATATTTTTTTGTAACAGTTTTATTTATTTAAAATATTTCACAATATGTTTCTATGTTTAAATTTATTTAGTTTGTGTGTTATCTTCCTTTGTCATAATTTTATAAGGGAAGGTTTATAATTTTGACGACTGTGTTGATTTTTAATATATATACATATGTATATATATATATGTGTATATATATATATGTATGTATATATTTCCAACATACATAATTATTTTTGTAATTCATAATTAAAGAGGGATTAAAAATTTATATTATTTAGATTATAAATGTTAATTCATATTTTAATTCATGTTTGTGTAGTGAGATTAATTATTTGATATCATTACATGAATATATTATGTTCATAAAAATTATCCCACAACATAATTTATTATCAAAGTTTGTAATTCGATATCTTACATGATCTTCCAATGAATTTTTTCATTTATCGATGTTTTTTATTAACATGTATTCTTCTAAAATGAATGTTGTAAATTCAATTTAAATTATATACATCTATATGGGAAACATTAATTTATTTTATTTAGAATTTTAAATCATGGTATGTACTGAAATGAATATATATAATAAATAAATACAGGATAAAATATTTATTGACATTTTATAATACTTATCATCATATTTTAGAAAAATGTATATAACATGTCGTCATGTTATTTTAAACATAAGGATGTCGCATCCATATACATTCATGGTTATGCATAAAGTGTAATATTTTCACATCTTCCAGTCATGGTTTTGAAATAAATTTTCTGAGATTATCAAACACATGGATTTCTTCAAGAATTGAAATGTTATATTTATAATTTTATATTCAAAACATATTTATTTACTATATAAGATTATTTTTAGAAGACCACACAATATATTTATTATTGATTAAATGTGAATTTATTTCATTATCCATTATTTTGATAACATGAATATAAAGACAATTAATTTAAGTATAAGTTGAATCTTTTTATGTTAATATGTAGATTATGAACTAAAAATTTCAAGGTGGTATATGACACTTTTTATTGTTTAATGAATTTATTTCATTTATGAATATGATTTAAATAAATCAATGTGGTATAAAACAATCTGATTTAAATATATACTTTTATTAAAAATGTTAGGAATGCATAAGACTTATTATGTGATGGGTGAGGGACGCTATAGACTCTCAGTGATTTAGTAGGTATCATTAGACAAACTAGGTCTTGAAACAAGGCCTTGATGGAATGGTTATGTATGGTCTTGGCATGAGGCCTTGAAAAAATGTTTTTGAAGTCCTGTATTATGTATTCCATCATAATTATTCTAGTAAGTGGAATTTCATGAGATTATTCAAATAGAAGAATATCCATGGTTAATGATCATTATCATATGAACCAGTATTAATTAGTTTTATATTTTTCAAGTTCACACCACTTAATTTTTTCTATTTAAGTATTTACTTGTATATCTATTCATTTATAAAGAATAATTAATATTTAGTTTACAAACCATATGAAAAAGGTTAAAAAAATTTCCCATCATTACATGGTTTGCATATTTGTGTTTTGATTTCGTTCTATGTGTGATTCTAAACAAGTAACCTTTCATGTGAAAATTTGTATCTTCACACATGGTATGTCTTGGATAATTAATTGTTTCCATAGTATGACTCATAAAGGGTGTTTCATGATTTTGTTCAGGTACATGCATATTTTATAATTCATTTTATTTGGAACTCTTAAATAAATTTAGTAATTTTGAAAATGGGTTTATCCTAAAATTTGTTTCAAAATATTTTAATAAAATGGTGATTACATGTTATGGGAAATGATAATTTCATGATTTAAAGTATGTGTTTATAATAAATTATTTAAATAAAAAATGTTATTTCTTAATGGTTTTGTTTTGAAACCCCTTACTTGGAATATCCAATGCTCACCCCTCATTTAAAAATTATTTTTCATAGTTCACATAGAAGTCCAAAGTGGGATGTCGTCATTTTTACGCATGCAGAAGAGAAGTTTGGATTTTGTTTGTTTAATTTTTATTGAAGCGTTGACAAATTGTAAGCTTGTATCTAACTCTCCAAAATCTAGACCAGTATAAGGTCCTCTGTTATGTAATGTTTAAGGATAGGTCCTTATAGTTGGTATCAGATGAATGATCTAGTTAACTCTAGAGATTAGATGTTGTCATCTAAGCAGTATAGTTTAGAAGTCTAAAAGTCGTAGTTTTCTTAATTCTGAAGACAGAAATTTAGAATTGTTTTTAGTCTGATGAAATGAATCGTGAGGATGCAATTACATTTAGGGGGGAATAATGTAACAGCCTAGAAATTCAAAACATAGTTATATTATAAAATATTTTATAACATGGATTTATTTATAATTTAATCATTTTTATGATAATTTTCTTTAATAAAATAATTGAAATTAATTTTTTTATTTTTTTATAAGTACAATTTTAAAATTTATTCTACAAGTAGATATTATTTTACTTTGATTAAATAATAATTTAAAATAACTATTTTTATTAAATCGAATTTATTTTAATCAAATTTTTTATTTAATAGAATATTTTAAATAATAATTATACTAATATATGAATATAGTTAATTGGTTTTTTATTTTCAAAATATGATATATATATATATACATATATATACCAGTTTTGAATCATATAAATTAGGAATATAATATAAAATAAATACTATTATAGAATTATAATTTCATTTTAATTAGATATTGAGATAATACATAACATTAAAAATTATTATTTTAAAATATTTTTTGTTGTAATAATGTTGTCAAATATTTTAAGTGACATTATTTAGTAAAAAATGCACTATTAATATTCACATTTTAATTTAAACAAATAAATATTTAATCTAACATATGAATGATTATATTAAAATTATTTGGATTTCATATATTTTAGTTTTATAAAATATGATATATATATATATATAAAGTAACAATTATTAGTTTTAATTTATTATTTTTTTAGTTTAATTTTGATAAAATTAATAATATTATGATTTTTCTTTAATGAAATTATAATAAAATAATATGATTATTTTTATCTTAATGTTACACATTTAACATATTATGTTAACCCTTATGTAAAGTATATTAAATAAATAATTTATATGATAATTATTTATGAAATTACATATATAAAAATAATAATAAAATAATAATAATAATAATTGATTGAAGAAAAAAATTGAACACCAAGTTTAGGGGTGTCTGTGAGTCGCAAAGGAGGGGGTATCTCGAGCATAGGGTCATCGAACTAGGGCTTCACATGGGTTTTGAGAGGAGGCATCATTTGAGTGATCTGCGAGGGATGCGTTAGTGTTTGATCAAAGGGGGAGCTTCGTCTATGGGAGGCGCTGTGAGAGCTTTGATCTTGAGCACCGAAACTGAGTCGCTGGGGTTGACCTGCCATGGGAGCTTCGAATGAAGGTGTGGTCAATCGAGCTTCATCTTTATGGTATATTCACTGTTATGGTTCGATCCGGGTGGGTGACGATTTTGGATCTTCTTCATCCTATTGGGTAGGACCTTTTATTTATTTTCAGTGTTCAAACCTACTTTTTAATATTTTTTTTGTTCTTCATGTTTTTTTTTCTTTATCCATGGATCTTTGTGTATCTTTTGTGCTTCATTGACATACCATTTTATCATCTATTCATCCTTGATCGAATATGTAGTTTTCCTTTCGACTATGAATTGAAGACCATCTCATTTTAGTCTGAAAATGTTTGTCTAAATCAAATTATTTATTTCCTCAGTCCTTGTTTATGTGATGGCTCTCTGATAATCTTTCCTTTAGATGACTAGATTATAGAAAAAGTTTGCATATACAAATATATAAATTAATTTTCCTACACACATATCTTTCACCACAATCCTTTCTGTGTCCTTGCTAATAATATTTTAAAATAATACTTGTCAACATTTGTGCAAGTTTTTACTTTTTTTTATATCAAATTCTCTTCTTTCTTTGCAAGATTGTATTTTAAAGTAGAAGATATGTCTATAAAATCCATACATCCGTGAACAAATAAAATGGGGGGGGGGGATTTTAGTCTTTTTTCAAGGTAGTGGATGGATCTTTTATAGTATTCTAATCAAGTAAGGGGGGTTATACTTATGTGTTAATTTGTTTGGGTGATTTTCAAAAATATTCTATTTAAAAATTTAGGTTGTTCATTTCTAATAATGTTTTCCCGAATTGTAGTCGGGGATATTTTATTTTATGTTCATAAGGGGTTATTATATTTATTTCAAAATTGAGCCTTAATTCTATAACATGTTAATAAAATTATTTTGAGAAAAGTTTCAATTTTATTATTGATTCTATTATGTTTACATAATTTATGTCAATCATTAAGGGTTTATTCTTACATTGGAAAGGATAATTGATTTTATTTTCTATAAACATTGGTTTGGTAGATATTTAAAAAACAATCATGTTTTCAGTTTAAATTTTATGTAGTCAAATCTATATTAAAGTAATATTTATTGACATGTTGTGTAAGGGAATATAATTTAATTTCAAACATTTATTTATCAAAAAATGTATATATATAAGAGAAATGGTTTTCTCCTCTTTTTATACTAAAAATCATATAAGGATATTATATATTGAATTTAATAGATTTAATTTATGAAGAGTTAATGTCATGTTTTAATTTAATTTTTCATAATGGATATTTTATAATTATTTATTTTCTATTATTTACTTATGAACCTAAAAAATTATCATTTTAGAACTCATATAGAGTTTTGAAACTTGTTTGTATAAAAGGGATGATGTTTATTTTTTATTATTGTGTATGAATAATTTATTTTCAACTCACATGGAAGTAGGAGTTTATATGTTTTTATGGGTGTTTCTACAATTCATAAAAGACTAGATGTGAATAAGGCTATTTTAAACATATGTAAGGGAAACATATTTAATGTTCAGATTTTATAAATAATTATTTTATGGGATTTATACTTTAAATTGAGATTCTTTTGTAAATGTTTTATTTATTTAAAATCCTTCACAATATATTTTTATTTTTAAATTTATTCAGTTTGGGTTTTATTTTTCATTATCATAATTTTGTAAGTGATGGTTTTTAATTTTGACAACTATGTTGCTTTGTAACATATATACATATGTATATGTATATATATGTGTGTGTGTATAGATACATATATATTTAAATCTATCCAAATTTCATAATTATTTTTGGAACACATAATGAAATAGGTATTAAATATTTATAGTATTTAGATTATAAATATTATTTCATATTTTAATTCATGGATGTGTAGTGAGTTAAATTATTTGATATGGTTACATAAATATATTACGTTCATAAAAATTATTCCGCAACATAATTTATTATCAACGTTTTTAATCTGATATCTTACTTGATCTTCCAATGAATTTTCTCTTTTATCTATGTTTTGTTTTAACAATTTTTCCGCGACAATGAATGTTGTAAATTCAATGTCAATTATATACATATATAAGGGAAACATTAAGTTCTTTTAATTAGAATTTTAAATCATGGTATGTATATAAAATGATATATATATATATATAATAAATAAATAATAAAATTTTTGTGGACATGTTATAATACTTATCATCATATTTTATAAAATGTGCATAACATGTCTTCGTGTTATATTAATCTTAAGGATATCGTGTCCCCATAGAGTCATGGTCATGGGTCAATCGTAACATTATCACATCTTTCGCTCTTAGTTTTCAAATAATTTTTTTGATATTATCAAGAAGAGGGATTTCTTTAAAAATTGAAATGTTTTAATTTTAATTTTATGTGAAAAACATATTTATTTATTGGATAAGATTATTTTGTGAAGACAAAACAATATATGTATTATTTATTAAATGTTCATTTATTTCATTATTCTTTATGTTGATAACATGAAAATAAATAAAACCAATTTAAGTATCAGATGAATCTTTTAATTACAATATATCAATTAAGAACTAAAAATTTCAAGGTTTTATGTGACAGTTTGGATTTCTTAATGAGTTTATTTCATCTATGAAGAAGATTTAAATTAATCAAATTTGTATGGGACACTTTGATTTAAAGACATAATTTTATTAGAATTGTGAGTAATACATAGTACTTATTATGTGATCGGTGAGGCCTACTATAGCCTCTCGATGGATTAATAGGTCTCATGAGACAAACTAGGTCTTGGAATGAGGCCTTGATGGAATGGTTACATATGGTCTTGGCACGAGGCCTTGACAGATTGTTTATAATGTCCTACATTATAAACTCCCTCATAATGATTCTAGTAAGTGGAATTACATATGATTATTAAACTATAATAATATCCATGGTAAATTATTACTCTCTTATGACCCAATATTAATCAGTTTTATATTTTTCAAGTGCATAACATTTTACATTTTATATTTAGGTATATACTTGTATATATATTCATTTATAAAGAAGAATTAATATTTAATTTCCAAAATATAAGACAATGGTTTGAAATTTATCCATCATTACATGGTTTGTATATATGGGTTTTGATGTTATTCTATGTTTGATTCTAAACAAGTAACATTTAAAGTGAAAATTTCTATCCGCACACCTGGTATATCTTGGATAATTAAGTATGGACATAGGCTGACTCTTAAATGGTGTTTTAGGATTTTTTTGGGTACATGCATATTTTTATAATTCATTTTATTTGAAACTATTAATTAAGTTTAGTAATTTTGCGCATAGGTTTATCCTGAAATCTATTTCAAAATCTTTCACGAAAATGGTGATGAAGTGTTATGGGAAATGTTAATTTCATGATTTAAAGCATGTGTTTTTAAGAAATTTATTAATGAATTTTTTATTCTTAATGGTTTTTAGAAACCCCCTACTGGGCATATCCAATGCTCACCCCTCATTTAAAAATTATTTTTCACAGGACACTTTGATGTCTAAAGTGGGGCCCCATCGTTTTTACGCACATAGAAGTGAAGTTTGGATTTTGTTTGATTAATTTTTATTTCTACTCTAATAAATTGTAAACCTGTATCTAACTCTCTAGAACCTAGACTGGTAAAAGGTCCTCTGATGTGTAAGGTTTAAGGCTCAGTCCTTATATTCATAATGCATCTTTAAAATCAAAACCTATGTAAAAGTGGATAAATATAGGAAATTAAGTTCTCAAAACTACATCTATAGTAAAGAAAGATAAATATAGAAAAAACTATTCCACTAATGACTCGAAGAATAATAGATAGAATAATGAAAATTACCATGAATTCTAATATATCTATATTATTTTCCAATAGTATAGGTCAAGATTTATTGGCTACTTCTAGTGTTATGAATGATTCAAACATAGATAATCTAATTTTTGGTTTAGAATCATAGTATCTAAAAATCAATGTATGTCTACATCCAGGGGAGAAAAGAAATAATGATGTGAAGTGCAAAGAAAGAAAGGAAGAATCTTACTGTTTTTAATAGATTTGAAATCCTGAAGAACCATAGTGGTATTTGAAAAAGTAATGGTCAAAGTGAAGAGGTACGAAAGTATAAATCATTAAACTATGCCATAAAAATAATTTATAATAAAATAACATTGAATATGAATACTGTATATAAGCCTTCCTTGGAAAGATCATAAAATAAAAATATTCAATAGAATACCAAGAAGATCAATATGTGTGCTAAACCAAAAAGAGTAATAATCTTCTTTTATGGAATAAGAATTTATGCCATAGACATGCATGCCATGGATATCATAATTAATGGAATAAATCTTAAAAAAAGGATAAGACTAATCCTATAAAAAATAAATGTACATAAATGGTAATGAGAATTCATGAAAATTAATATAGAACCACCAATCATTTTATGCATATTCCAAATGATATACCAGTAATTTGGAATATTGATGTGGAAAGGTCAATGAAAAAGAAATACGAGTAAGAAAAACAAATTTTGAATGTCAGAATTATATTACTGAATAATAAATCAAATTTCATTAGAGGTTCTCAATAAACAATAACAAAATAATATTAGATCTACTATGTGGAAGGTGAAAAGGGACTAGAAAAATATCTGATGATTTTTTTCCATAACAGTAACTCAAAATGAATTACTAAAAAATATTCAGAAGACACCATGTGATGAATCTTACTTAATGGACATTGTGAAAATGAACATTCCAAACCAACTTTTCATAAAACTAATTGAAGAAATTATGTTACCAAAAACATACAAGAAATATAGAAAAGTCAACATAAAGTTTTTACCCTCACATTAAGGAGAAAAGGAAGAAGTTTCATAGTTGAGAAACAATTCATGACCTTTTTTCTCTTGCTAAAAAGATAAGGAGATATAATTTATTTCCATATACTTCGTGTTTGTTTATTACTTGAATGTAATTGAAGGTGATGCACTAGTTTAGGGAGAGAACTGATGAAGAAATTAGATTTCTATATCTTGAAGTGGGAATATTTATTCCAAATATTTTATAAATATCCATCCTATGTCCATCTATCTACTAATATCATGAAAATTATTTTTTAGAGAAGGTCATAGATCAACCTTAATAAATATTATCAAGATAATATAATTAATAAACAAATTTGATTCTCCCATAGATGATTAGATAACAACAATTGGTACTCATATAAATTTTAATTCATATGAACAACTAATGAAAAGATCAATTTTGATGAAGTTAAAGTGGATATTATCCCTTGAGGGAGGGTATCTAATGAATTTGATAGAGAATTATATCTCATTAAAAAGTAATATCTCTAGAAGGTTCTTGTTGCAAACTTATTTACGAGGTATATGGGAATATTCTCCTATAGATATATAAAAAAGTTAAATGATGTCTAATATTATTTTGAAGAACCTAAATGAAATAATGACATGAAAAAACAATCTTGAATAATTTCTCGGACTTATTTCATGAATATTTCCATCTTATTATTATTGAATGTTTTTAATATTTTTGTTGTGATGAGTGTGTGAATTTAAAGTTGAATATATATTGATTTTTTCATTACAATTGGTATCAAACAATATCTAATTTCATTGAATCAATTTGTACGAAACAATTACTGTCGACCTAGAAATATTTTAATAGTCTCTACGAAAAGAAACAAGTTGGGTCATATCAAATGGTATCATATTCTGAATTTATAATGGGTATCATTGATGTCTAAATTAGAATTTCTTTTTTCTTTAATGATCACTTCTCATATAGACTTATAGAGGAATAATTAATGGAACATATCTTAAGAAATAAATGATACCATTCCCTCTTAGGTGATATGTATTTGACATCAATGAAGGAAATATAAGAATGTGAAAAAGGACACCATAAATAAATAAAACATATTGAAATCCCATTTTATACATTGGTTTTGAAAAAAATTTAAATGAGGATATTGATAATCCGATATTGTTTTTGTGTCATATCTATCATTAATAAGCAAATATGTGATTACTCACTTGATTTAAATATGAATTTAATAATAAGAATATATTTGAAGTTTTTTTTATGTCCCCAAGCTTAGTAATGTGTAAATACTTATGTTTTAAAGCAGTTATGTTCATTTCATTGTGAAATTTTTTATAAGGATCAATGTTTCAAGAAGAAACATGGAAGGTGTTTACGATGTTGAAGTTTTTAAGAACCATCCATAAGTATTTCAAGGGTCATATATTATATTTTTTATGAAGTAAATTTAAATTATGAGGATTGATAAAAATGTTCTTCATTGATTCAAGAACACATGATAATGTTTTTCACAATGTTTATAAAATCATAATATAAATCATATATTGATGATTTCATATGAATATTTTTTATGTTGAATATTTAATAATAAATAAGGACATGAAATATACATATTTTTACATAAGTATTTTTTAAGAATCATTTCATAATGTTAGAAGATAAAAAATTTAAATAAGTTTTAAATATCAAGGAAAATATAATTCTATTCTTCGTAATGAATAATTTTGAAGAAGGAATTTGGTTGGAATAGATTTTTCATACATGGTAATTACCATGTATCTTTTTATCATTAACTAAAAATATTTTCCAACAAAGATAGCAAAGCTAGGCCATCTCTATCCCACACATGTGGGAGCAGAATTGACTGCATGGGAGAGCTAGCTATGCTAGATTGCTATGGTGGAAGGTAGTTGGATTTCATAGCACCAACAGAGCACATGGGTTAAAGCCAAGTGGACCATGAAATGGTGTGGATTATCCCATTTGGGTTGGTGTGTGTATTTATTCATGTGTTGGCTCGATAGGTAGTAGAAATGTGATAGTTTATATTACAGATCCATGCAGATTTTGAGACCAATGTGGGATGAGTAAGAATGTAGCATATTTTAGACGTGTTAAAAATGTATTCATATAATAGGATCCACTTGATAAAATTGTTCATGGATGTCTGATCAAGCCTCTAACACTATATTATAATTATCTCGAATTCATGAGATATTTCAAGGCCATGAATTCCTCCATATCATTCAATAATGCATCTATCACGGTGATATTGAATGAATAAATCACAAGATAAAGGCAGAACCAAACTTCATGCATGTATATTTTATTTGAATGTAAACATTATTCAATAGGATGATCTAATAGAGCATAAAATACCAATTTATAGAATTTTATTATTTATCCTATTATATGGATGATTTTGATATTTGAAATGGGATTATTCGTGTGAAGGTTAACTCATGCATGTGATCCTGTTATCCTGAAGGAAGGATTTGAGTGTGAGAATGATGGATGCTATGATTTTTTTATGATAAGGTTATTCTCTCATCATTTTTTGTGGAGTTTTAAAATATATGATTACTCTACACTTTCATCAAACATAGAACATTTTCTAAATAGGAAAATGTGTTAAACCTCATCTATAATTACTAACCTACCAATGATGAGTGTCACTTTCATAAAAGAATGGATTCTCTCATTTTTCAAAGAAAAATAGAGAAACCATGATCCACTCAAATTCCAAAGTAGAAGTTATATTAACTCATTAGAATGAAGAGTTTCTATGTACAAACTCTATTATGCAAAGGACCTTGAGATACCATTTTGAAATAAAGCTTTTATGAGGACATAGAACCATGATTGCCATTATTTCATGAAGACCAGAACAACTCAATTGTATTTCTATGAAGAAAAAGTTGATCATCTATGTGCACTATTAAATGAAGGAGTTTGAGGATCCATATATACATTTTATAGGAATAGAAGAGTATATACTATATGACACTATTAGGTCTTGATTAAAGAATCTATAGATGTTTCATGAAAACCATTCATGCCATAAACCCTATGTGTCTGCATTAAAAATCATCAACCATTTGGAAAGTAAAATTGATAAAAAGAATAATGGTTATTTAGAAATTATAATTCCTGAAATATTTTACAAAAAAACAATGCTTAAAGAATAAAAGAGAATAAGATGAAGAAATATTAATGTAAAAATATTATTTATTGATGTGAGAGAAATCAACTCTATAAATATTTTATAAATATTGTGTGTCTAAGATCTATAGAAGAATAGGATATTGGAAAATATATATTAAGTTGATTATAATTTGGGTAAGATTAATTATAAGATATCCATTATCTATAACATATTTATAATATTCTATCAAATGAATGAAAAAAGAGTCATCCGACTATATTTCTATAATTATAATACATCCCATTCATTTATTTTATTCGAGGCCGCCCTTTTGATTTCTATAATTTTAGGAAGTTGATCAAAGTAATTGTTGTCTATAAAAGAATATTTTTTAAACATTTTATATCACTTCATAATAGATCTGATGATATACTATAATCATGTGCTTCAAAGACAAAGCTTGCATTGTACCTGGTCAGTGCCAGGATAGTGGAATCAAGGCCATTTCCTTTCTCTTAATTTTCTTCATAATAAAAATGAAGCAGTACATGTGTTGGACAATAATCATTTTATACTGAGAACATTGTCATTCACACTGTTGGTGAACCACATTAAAAATTCTATCATTATTTATTCTTAACTTTTTTTTTCATGTTATCTAATTACATGTGAAGAAGATAAATATAATCATTCACTAAATAACTGAAAGAGGCATTATAAGTGATAAATGTTTTAATGTTATAAAAATTCACCCCATACTAATTCACCCCCATATATTTTGGTAATCCCAAAGTGATCCTAACATCCCCTAGGGTTTTCCTTGACCCACGACCCAAAGGGAATGGGTAGGGTCATATGTTTATATACCTGGACCTACTACCTGATGAAATATGGCATGGAAATACATCCATAAACTTTTTATCATCCATTATATCTCAAGGTGGGTCACATAAACCGCATTGACCAATTCAAACAAGATCAAGGGAGGTCACATCAAGAACATTGATCCATCCCTACACACTCAAGGGAGGTCACATCAAGTACACACAACCAGAAACACACTTTTCCACAATACATCACACTTCTCACCAAGTGATTCCAATATACTAGTTTCTTGAGACCTGACCCCACACTGAACACTTCTCATCTTTCACATTAGGGTATCCACTAGATCCTTTAAACCCTCCATGATCTTTTATCATCAATAAAAAATCTCATTAATAACCCTTTAATGACAACATGACCCATAAGATCTCTAAAAAATAACCAAAAGGGTTAATTCAATCCTCCTCAAAAACCCATTACAATAATGGTATCGCTACCTTGGGACCTTTCCTAGAAACTTCATTGTAATCCCTCTAGAATCCTGATGCAAAGTCCCAAAAAAAATTCAGGACCCATTCTTGGGTCCTGGATCACTTCTATTAAGGGATATCTCTCTGTACTTAAAATAGAGGAACCACCTCTCCACCCCATACTCAGTCTCAGAGGAATCATAATACTCATAGTTTTCACTAAAAGCCTACTCCATCCCAATGATGGTACTTCTTTTCTCACACAAGGCGTATGGTCATATCATTCATCATTAAAATGCATAATACCTCTCTCATCCATCCAAAAAGACCCATGGAAACTAACCCATGATCTTGTTCCACGATACATGAACAAGGACTCGTGTTATCTTAGTTAACACCCTCAACCATTATAAACATAGTCTTCAAGAGGTCTAAACTCAAAAAAATTATAAACAACAAAATTTAAAAGTATAAAAGACCCAATTTCGTCCTGTCTCTTATCCTTAACCACTCCCAGACCCTATTCTTCTACACTGTCCCATGAAACATGAATAAAACTATAAAATATACTTATTAGGATTATGATATTGTATTAATGGGACCTTGTACCTCTATAAAGGAGCTACAAACCTCACAATTCTCTACATCAACTTAGACAAGCTCATTCATTCCTTTTATGAGGTTGTACCACCTACCAGAATCATTTCTCATGTCACATGATGTAATAAATTAATCATAAAAACTTATAATTATTTATTTAATTATATCCCTATATTCCAAAAAAAATTAAATCTCAAAGAGAGTCATCATTACACCAATACCTCAATCATTCTTCCATGGTAGGTATATGGAACATTCCATACACGATCTTGGGAAAAATACCTCACCATCAGCACTTAATTGACCATCAATTTCATCAAATTTGGGGGGGGGGGGACGTAGAATAATATAGGGCACTGGCTTAACTCATTCAAAAACATTTTCAATGAAGTGAAGATATCATATCTAGTCCTCTTCTAGAAACCTAACATTAAACCTCATCGTTCTTAGATGATTGCACCATGATTCATTGAAATTGTCATAGAAACCCTAGCTAAAATCACACAAATTATCATGTAGTAAGGGGAATAATGAACAGAGGTATGTAATTACCTAAAAATCACTAAAAAATTCTTAGTTAGAGGAATCATCCCTCTTTACCTGAGAAATTAAATTTGGGACCATTTTGTCACACTGGAAATGGGTTTCTTCTTTAATTTTATAGCAGGACAACCACCCGACCCTTTTTTGACTTCTTCCCAAACACCTATGTTTTCCAGAAGACCATATATATCATACAAAACCCTTTTAAGGTTTTCCAAACATCCATATTCCAAATACGATGCATGGTTATCAAAATGAGCCCCTCAATAGTTCAAAGTTTTCTCTCCCTAAAAAATTTATGAAACTAGATATCCACAATGAATTATAAACTCCTAATTATCACACATATCATCCTCAAGAAGTTATAGTGTTCCTCATATAATCAAACCTGACCTATCCTAGTTTTCAATTCATTAGGAACTATCTATGTTCCACCTCTAAATTCCAAACATGCTTCTACTTCACAACTCCAAACACCAAATCATTATTCACTAGATATTGAGCAATAAGAATGTCACAATTTACAGAACTAAGATGATTCTCATTGCACCTTACTCTCTTGGGACACCACATTTTCTCCACCCAATTCATCCCAAGACCTATGGTACCCCTCACCATAAGGCTCCACAAAAAATATGGATTTCA
Source organism: Viscum album (assembly GCA_963277665.1). Lineage (NCBI taxonomy): Eukaryota > Viridiplantae > Streptophyta > Magnoliopsida > Santalales > Viscaceae > Viscum > Viscum album. Next base: position 1,752,859,345 of record OY728141.1, read on the forward strand.
TGTCATAGTTCCCACCTCTATATTGATATCCTACCGAAAATAATCTTCCAAAAATCCATTGAACAACCAACCCCATCCTAAATAATGATCTATCTGAGGTTTCCACCTCACCATATCCAAAAACATGAAAAAATTTAGTCAGACTAACTCTAGATGACTTCACCCAAAAACACTTGGCCTCACCCACAAACACATTAACTCATAACACCTAATTATGGTGAATTAACAGAAAACAAAAACATGTGATCATACAATGCCCACAAAAAATTTCTAAACTATATTCTTGTGTAATTAAACCATTATATCTCCAAGAACCTAATATATAAATCATGTTCTGACCATGAGTATCAGAAAAACATTGATCTGAATCACACTCAGATCACACTGAAACCACCGTGAGTATGATACCAATGCATAGAATCTAAACAACACTACATATAAATACCAATTATGGTATTTACCAAGGAACCAAATCCTATAATATCATACCTCACGCTGTAAATATGACACCACATTGAATGTCCATTGATCAGTCTCACAGCCTATACAACCCTTCCAACATTACGGTCACTCACCCATGACCAATATAATGCTCCCTAGAATAGTAATATCATTATCATCTCCATAAAAATTTAATACTAATATCTATAACCCATGATATTTACACTACTAATCATAATTACTGGATGTTTCATGCCCTCTCATACCTAAGCACCAATATAAAACACCACCACCACTCATTCTCAAATCATGGGGAACATCTCCCTTGAGGGAAAATAGTGTGCTACCCACCAAATAGATTCTCTATCACTTATCCCCAAGATCCAACCAAAATAAGTCTTATAAATATACCTCCATAAAAATTATCTTATAAAGTACCGACACTCCAAACCATCACACTCTCACATGTCACACCAACGCATTGCCAACACAACACCACTCATATTTCACCACAACCTAAAAAAATATCAACAAACCCACACATGACCTATTCACCAATCCAAATCTACACTAGGCACCATGAATACCCAGTACACACCAACCCTCAAACCCTGATACTTTTCCCAAAAAAATACCCACCACACTCCCCTCTTCCTAAGGTTGAGTGACCTACCAATAACCCCCTTGCAAATTATCATCCATGATTGTACCTCAATATCACCTGAATACTATAGTAGTATGCTCTATTATAACCTGATAACATGACCTCATGAATTATCCCAATAGTATAATATAATATAACCAAATCCCATACACTAAACCTATTGAATTTGATCTATTTTATGTCAGGATCAACCAATATCCAAAGGAATCTCACACTTTCTAAGGCTAACTATACTATCACTCGCTCGTGGGGGGTTATTTCTGTATTTTTGAAAATCTACCCAAGATCTCACCAGACTGTATAAAAAAACATCCCAAAAACCACAGGGTTGGGAATCTAACTAGTCCTTCCCTCTCACCCATTCGTGATACCAATAACAATTCATCCACATGAATTTTCTCAGCCCAGTATAGATTATTCACATAACCAACTAGTTTAGTTAATTATATTTCCACCAAGATGATATATGAGAAACAATATATAGTTTATTATTGAAACATTACATAACTAAATACATTTCCAACCCACCAGGGTCCCATATACTTAGGGAATTCCATGTACATTCTTGGAATATTTCGTAGGAATATAATACCAATACCAATCCACTAAAGGTCTCTACACATCCCATAAGGACTTCATTTATATAAATGGATAACCTCTTATATCAGGATCTATATGAACTCTCACTAGATAAAATATCATTGATTCACTGAGTAAAATTATACAAAAAAGTTATATGGTAAAATGTCACTAAATTTTTATTAACACATTAGACAACCAAACCCCTCATCATAAAAAAACAATCACATATAAGAAGGTGTATATCATGTGAGACAAATGTTCTAAATATGATGCATGAACAAAGGCCTCTTTCCAATGATTAAATATCCAAACCATAAATTACATATTCATTAAACAAATCATATATAATAAACATATCATTAATAATAGTGCATTCCAATAAAAATTGTATTTTCACCCTAATAACGAGGACATCCCACGGGAAAGGTATTCATGACTCACCAATATGTGCTTCCTCAAGATCCACTCTGTGACACCATGTCCAAAAACTACCATTTGAGTCAGATTTCCAAACAATTCAAGTGTGCCTCCCAATATGCCAGAGGATACCAACTAGAGATGGGGCCTAATCTATATAGTGGGGAGACAATTCCATCGAATCAGAGTCATAATGAATATAAAAAAACAAAAGTATCTGTCACACAATCAACATATGAATAGTAAAATAAACAAAAATAATTATCAAATGTACCATGTGGGTGTAAAATACCCATACATCAACTGTTCTTCCACTTTTCCTATCACATAAACAAAATTCCCCAAAAAAACACATGCACACTAGCCCAATATCCATACCTGGGCCTCAAATAAACTATATCAAATAACGTTGAGTTGTACTATCCTGATCCACTACCCATTTTATGTTGAACCAGAAAGAAGGCATAAGGTATTCATTCACATTACGGTTCCCATTCAAGGTGCAAAAAATAAATCTTAGTAGGGTCTCACAATGTGCTACCGTAATAAGCTTTTATAGATGTGTATGTATGAGGAATTAAATAACCATGTCACATAAGAACCTTATACATCATGTTCTAACCAGGCTACCAAGGCTACATGTTCATTAGGACACCATGTTCTAACTAGGCCACCATGAAAATCGATCATGCATGAGTTGATTCCATGCTGGAATCCACCTCATCGCAACATCTCATAGAATCACACTAATTCTCATCCCTCACCTAAAGACATGGGGAAGGGAAGTGTCATAAACCTGACCTATTATCCAAAGGAATTAGGCAAGGTCTTGCATATATATCCTGACCCACTGAAATATCCAACAAGGAAGGTTCTATCAATCTTATCTCACATTGAATCCCAACGATTCCCTCTCACATGAATTCCTTAACTCAATACTACTAAGGAAAGTTCCACCTAGAACATAAACCTGCATGTTGGTGATATTTTACCCAATCCAATCATGGAATGGTCCAATTAATACACACAACTTATACCTCAAGGAAATCCTCAACAAACTACCTAAAAGGATAGAGCATTATCATACATTTATATAACTCAACTCACTACCCAAGGAAATATGCCATGGTCATACATCCATAAACATGGACCCATCCCTTATCTCCCAAGGTAGGTCACATTAAACACATAGACCCATCCTTATGAACTCATGTGAGTTCACAATAATCACATCAGCCTATCCCTACACACTCAAGGGAGGTCAAATAAATCAAAATATAGAATATGCACACAAGGTCAAAGCACATCACATAGTTCACTAGTTAATCCTAGGTTACTAATCGCTCGAGACCTACCCCCTTTCCAAGAACACCTCACCTTCTTTGTTAGGGTGTCCACCAGGTCCTCTAGACTATACAAGGTCTCTAGAGATCGACACTGAATCAGGTCTATCACCAATCAGTGATACAATATCTCATAGGCTATCTCATCTAAGTACTCGAGGTAAGGTTCAAAACTCATCAAAACCCATCAACACAATTCATTCTTATAACTTGGGACCATCCCAGGCCACTATGCTTGAATACCCCTCACATCCTGATTCCATGTACTAAATAATTTCAACGACCCACTCTCAGGTCCCATCTCACATCTCTTAAGGTATATCTATCAACCTATCATATAGAGTAACCACATATTCATACAATATGTCATTCCATGATGGGATTATCCTAATTACAGTGATCACCAAATGATCTCTCCATCCACATGAAGGTTTTTTTCCATCACACACAAGGCATTGGATCATCTCATTCATCATCAATGGGCCTAAGACCTATCACATTAGTCTAAATTACCTTTAGAAAATCAACCTAGGATACCTTTTTGTCATTTTATACTCTATGAAAAACCTAAGGCATCATATTATTTCAATCAATACCCTCTATCCTTAGATACATAGTCTCCAGGTGTTCCTAACTCACCAAATTGGTAAACAAACCTAATCCCGATCATAGGATACCCATTATTATCCTATCTCTTCTCACCATTCCCTCCTTATCTCTACACATATACTCAACCCAATGAAACATTAATTAGGTTGGGTAATAAAAAATAATAGGCATATGAGATTGTATTAAATGGACCACCTACCTCCTTCAAGAAGTTACCATCCTCTCCTATCTTCGCAACACCTCGGATAAGCCCATCCATGCCTCATACAAGTCTGAACCAACACCTAAGCTCCTGCCTCATGTAAAATGATATAAATAATTAATTATAACAATCTATAATTAATTATTTGATTAAAACCCAACAGTATTAATAGAAGGAAAAATCACTGAGCACCACTATTTCACCAAAACCTTGACCTATGACTAGTGAAAGTACCTCAGTACAACTCCAACACCAACCGAGGAAAAATTCCTAACCCCTAATAATCGAAAAACCATTAATTTCATCCAAATTTTCTAAAAAAACTAAATAATATAGGTTAATTACTTTATTATGAAAAAATCAATTCCAATGGAGTGCATACATCATCTCAGAACCACTTCTAGCAACCACACATGAGATCCCCATCATTTTTGGATAATTTTACCAAGATATGGTGAAATTATAACTAAACCCTAGATGGAATTACCCAATTTATAATGCATATAATGAAATAAAATACATGTTAAGATACATGCATATAATCATATCAAAATGCCATCATGAACTATCAAAAATATAGGGGATAAATGGGAGGGGTGAGTCATCCGACTTAGCCCTCTCTTGCATATCCCACCCTAAAATATATGGGGAAGGGGGATAGGGCTCATATAGTTCATAGATACCTTTTTTAAAATCAACCATGTACCTTTCATTATGTGAATTATGGTTCACACCATAAAATTATTAGGCATAAGGTGCCTTCCTCTATCTTAGATACATTCATATCATGACCACTTGGTAACACCGTGAATGGGATGATGTAGTAATCTCTTAGTAGCCCTACCCCCATAACTTCTCTATCATTGGGATGCCCACCCAAGGCATGCACCAATCCATAAAACCCACATAGAAAAACCATATAAGCATGTATAAATTTTTTTATTCTTGATAGGAATCCGTATTCAAAAAATGATCCCATCACTTGTTAATAGTGTAAACACCCTCTAAAAAATAACTCATAAATATTTGGGGAATTATAGATTTTTTGTAGATCAATCCCAAGAAGAGAATCAAGATGTATAACTTGAGTGAAATTTTTAATATAAGAATTTGAATCTCTTGAAAATAAATATGATATCCTTACTATTTGAATCACTGCCTATCATTGCCCCTATTTCTTATCTTACCCTTATATATTATGTCATAGTCTAGAGTGGGTTTTTAAGTTGAAGTTAATTAGATATTAACATGTAATTATTAATATAATATATTTTCTAATTATTTTAGTATTTAATAATATATAATTAAAAAATAAATAATTTCTTCATATAATAAAAATGTGTTGATTAATTCCTAGGAAATATGTAATAAATTTTAAAAATTATTAGAAAAATATTTTGATTTTCAGAAAACTTATTAATAAAATAATTACATTTTCCTCTATATTTTTCATTTTTATCAAATAATATAAATTGATCACTTTTGAATAATGAATTTAATGAAATTTTTAAATATTAAACAAAACTAAAAAAAATTAAAACTTATTTAATTATTTTACTTGGAAAGGAATAATAAAAAACTCACTTTTTGTAAGAACTCAGATCTTCGTTTCAGGTATGTTTTCCTTTTTTTGGAGTTTTTGGGAAAAATAATGTTTTTGGAAATTTTTGAAGAACACATCGTGACCTTTCTGAGTACACGTCGTGTACTCTTTTCCCGCTCGAGGCCGTGTGCTGGCCGTGGTCGGGCCACACACATGGTGTGTAGGGGTGACGTGGAGGCCGATTTTTGGTGGAGTATGGAAAAACCTAGTACACGTCGTGTACTCTAAAAGTACACTCTGTGTACTTTCTTTTTTCATTAAATGGATTGGGGTCGCACCTAATGGATAAAAATCACTTCTTCTCCAGATTCTTCATCCGAGAGTGTCAGGAACCCGCCGATCTTCGAGAAGCCACTGCTCCTTCGTCCGTTCTCCAATTGGAGCACTGTGAATTACATTGGAATCGCAGTGGTGATTTCTTCCTTCTTCTTGAGCCTCGTTTTCCCATTCCTCATCCTTCTCAAGTTATCCTGGTTTTCTCATTTTGGATGTTTTCTCAGATCTACGACGTTTGGGGGAGAATCAATCGTTATGGTTCAAGTAAATCGATCTCCTGGGATCGAGGTAGGTGGTTTGTGCCTTACCGTTCAATGTCTATGAGTTTTATGTGCGAATTTCACCAATACCCGTGAACGGGGTATTGTGTGTTTACCTTTTTTCCCTTGTTGTTTGCTTGCCTTTCTTTTATGCTTGTGTAGGGGTAAATTTATCATGCTAGATGATATTTTGTTGTTCTTGGATGTTTTTCCCATGCTTTGCTCTGTTTATGACCTTTGGGTCTTGTTTGCCTTTGGCCGTTATGACTGCTGTCATGCCTTGTGTCTATAGGATGGAGTGTTTTGCATTAAATTCTTGTTGCCTTGTAGACTGTTATCCAAGTAGCTCTATAGGTATACATTTGTTATCCAAGTAGCTCTGTAGGTGTACTTTAGCCTTATAGCATTATTATGCACTGACTGGAACGAGGCTGAGGGAATCTGGTGCTATAGACTATAAGGGATTAACCGAGTGTACTTCCCATAGAGTCTTTGACATTATAGAATATAGGAAGGTAGATCGAGTGAACTTCCTCAGTGAGTCTTAGACATTATAGGCCACGGGGGATCGACTGAGTGATCTTCCTTAGAGAGTCTGTGGTATACCAGGGGCTATAGGAGGAATTGACCGAGATAGCTTCCTCAAAGAGTCTCTAGACCTTGGGGCTAAGAGGGTTACACCGCGTGATCATCCTCAGAGAGTCCCTAACAACCCTATACTATAAGGGGAATTTACCGAGTGAGCTTCCCTAGAGAGTCTCATAAATTCGTATGACCAATCCAGAGGGGTTAGGCTGAGTGCACTGCCCAGAGGGTTGTGGTACTTCTTGGATAGGACCAGAGGGAATGGCTGTGAGTACTTCCAATAGGGTTTTCCTGCTTGTTAGCTGTTTGCTTCACTAATGTTGTTGGTTATGGATTGATTAATGTTGTGTATCATTCTGCTATACTGTTTACTATTTACTGCCTACTACTTTGATGTTGTGGTTTACTACTTATTGTACTTTTACCTACCATATAATCACTGACTGTTAGGCACAGATCTTCGCGTGGTTGCCTACTATGATTTTATCTCACACCCTGTTTGGGCTATGTTTTTGGGCCCAAGAAGACAATGTTGTTGCAGGTATAGACAAGGGATGCGCCCTTCGACTTCTGGTACTTGATTTCTTGGAGCAGGAGAGCAAGGGACTAAGCCCTGGCTTGCGATGCTGAGGAGATGTTTACTTTTCTTTTGTACTTGTTTTGGTATTGTGGTGTTTTCCATAACTGTGACTTGTTTGGCTGCTTTCCAAGATATGTATCATGCATCATTTCATACATACATATGTGCTCCAGTTTGTTGATTTAGTCTTCTGCTGTTTATATTGTTGGCTATTACTGCTTCTGCTATTGAATGTTTATTTTTCTTCTACTATTTACTCTTCTAATGAGGGAATAGTTTCCCCACTATCACACCCAAGGCCCTCAGTACTTGTCGGCAGCCTCTGGCATTCGGGGTAATGCGCTTTAGGCAATGTGACCAACCAGGTATGGGGCACCTCTTAGTGGCTTCCGGAACCAGGACGTTACAAAGCGGTATCTGAGGGATTCTTTTCTCTTGAATTACTATTTGGAGCCTTTAGCCAGGGATAGGATGGATTCGGTACATGGTATTAATATGTGATCGGGATTAGCTAACCCATGTATAGGGAAAATCCATACTACCTCATTTATTGCAGTTTTCTGGTTTTGAGATTTTACGGTTGATATGATTTCACCAAGAGTGATTCACATGCTTCGTGTTGTTATTGTATTGACTATTGCGGTTATATTTCTATTGAAACCCGATGAGATGAGGGTATTCCATCTCATGCATCACATAGGCACTTTCAGAAATCACATGCCATGCATTCTTGACATGCCATATAGGGAACATTTGCAATTGCATGCTGTTGTGATAGAATTTGTGTAGATTATGCATGCTGTTGTGATAAATGCTTGATAGAATCTCTACAACCTTGTTAGAGGATTGTTTGTATTTTACTTTGCTTAAATGAATGCCAAATTTAGATTCTTGAGGTGTTATGGGCCCTCTTGAATTGGAAATTGGTGGATTATGATCATGTTTTCTCTTGTACATGACTGTAGTAGATGCCAAGCTTTGATTCACGGGGAGTATGGGCTTTCACGGATCGGAATTTGGCACCTCTCTGCCTTGTTTTCCGTGTTTCTAGGCTTCTGTGCAGTTTCTGAGCTACTTCCCAGAAAAACCCAGAATACACGGCATGTACTTTCTAGATACACATGGTGTAGTTTTCATGTCGTTTTACTGGCCGTGTGAGCAGGGACACGCAGTTGTAGAAATGCCTTCAGGAACACGCCGTGTGCAGTAGGTATACGCCATGTAGTTTGGAGCCATGTACCTGGCCGTGTCACTAACAACACGGTTCGAGGAAGCTCGAGTATAACACGCTGTGTTGTAAACGAACACGCCGTGTAGTCCTGTCTAGGTACCCGATCGTGTCACGAAAAACATGGGTTTGCATTACCTTCTCTTAGACACACCAAGTAGTTTTCGGAACACACCTTGTAGTCTTCTTCAGGTACCCGGCCGTGTCACGAACAACACGGGTCGGTGTCACCTTCTCCTATACACACCGTGTTTGTTCAGAACACGCCGTGTAAGTTCCAACCATGTAGATAGCCATGTAATTAACAACACAGGCCATTGAGACCATATCTAGTACACGTAGTGTCCCTAGGGAACACTCCGTGTAGTCTGGGGTTAGTTGGACCGTGTGGGTTAGTCGTGTAAGGAGACTCAGCCATGGGTTTTGAGTTCAAGTACACGCTGTGTGTGGGACCAACACGCCATGTGGTTTGGGGTGTTACACGACATGTCGGGCAGGTGTTTAGAGTTCAAGTACACGCCGTGTGTGGGAACAACACGCCGTGTAGTATGGGGTGTTACACGACCTGTCGGGCAGGGGTACACGCCCATGTTAATGGATAAAGAAGACACATCATGTAGTTATTATACACGCCATGTAGTCGTGTTTTGTAAAACATGATAGTTTCTTTCCCCTGTTCCCATTTTGTACTCCTGTGTTTTCAGTCTTTGTTAATCCTGACCTAAGGTGTTCTTTTGATCTTTCAGTGCTATGCCTCCAAGACGTCCTCCGGTCGTACGTCAGTTTCCAGATGATGATCAGACACCGGATCTGGCCGATCAGGGACCTACTGTTGATCCTCCTGTAGATCCTCGTGTTGTGCCAGCCTTGGCACCAGCAGTTATACCTATCGTAGGCGCCGATACGTAGTTCAGGGAGGACTTCCTGAGGATGATGCAGACTTTTCAGGGAGCGACGCCTCCTGCCCCATCGATTGCTGAGTTGATGAGGGTTTTTCAGCAGTAGCATCCTCCTACTTTCTCAGGGGATAGAGGACCCTAGGATGCAGAGTCGTGGTTCGAGGCCACCCTGACTATCTTTGAGCATCTGGAGATACCCCCAGAGAAGAGGGTAAATCTAGCCACCTATATGCTCTGGGACACCGCCAAGAGGTGGTGGGAGGTGATCTCACAGTCAGGGCGTCAACAAGTTATGTCTTGGGATGAGTTTTGATGCACCTTCTATGAATACTTCTATCTAGAAACCCTGAGAGCCGATCGTGCCTAGAATTTTATGATTCTGCAGCAGGGTACTCTTTCTGTTATGGAGTACTCATCTCATTTCACTGAGCTGTAGTGTTTCATACTGATCCCAGCAGGTGATGAGTTATTCCTTGCTAGGAAGTTCGTGGATGGTCTTAGGAAGGAGATCTGTTCCCAGATGAATATCTTCCAGTTGACTTCTATATCCTCCATCGTCAACCAGGTGCTGATCATTGAGCGCAATCTAAGGGATTCTGGAGCAGTTAGCCATGGCGGTTCAACATCCAGAGCTGGTGTTCCTCCTACGGACAATAGGAAGCAGCGTAGAGAGTCTTCTTGAGGTAATCGGGGTTCGCGGGATGTGTCTTCTGGCATCCAGATTGTATTCTACCAGTGCGGTAGGAGTGGGCATACTAGGCCTCATTACCAGAGAGACCCTATGGAGTTCCTATCTTGCGGCAAGATGGGACATCTTCATCATTTTTGTCAGATCTTCTCACCTTCAGCTAGTGGTAGGGGTTCCACTCTGACCCCACGTTCTGGAGATGCTTCACCAGTTTCCCACTAGTCTGGGAACAAGAGTTCTTCCGGCCATTTAGGACGAGGTGGAGGTCGTGGCCGTGGTGGTCATTCACGAGGTCATCAACGACAGAAAAGTGGATCAGATCAGAGCGGTCAGCCAGGGGGGCAGGGCCGTGGTGCAGGCCAGTCATTCGCCATGGAGCGGACCTATCAGGAGAAGGATCCTGGGCCTTCTACAGTTCTAGGTACGATCTTAGTAGACTCAGTTTCATCTTCATCTCTTTTCGATACTGGTGCTTCCCATAGCTTTATCTCTGTTGCGGTTGTGGAGAGCCTTAGGCTCTGTATCGTTTCATCTGCCGACTTGTTGACTCTTTACACGCCGTTGGGAACGAGGACATCTAGCATACGTCTGTGCAGAGAGTGACCTCTTGAGGTTGCAGGGTGTCATTTCTTTTGAGACCTCTATGTCCTAGAGATGTCAGGCTATGATGTCATTCTCAGTATGGACTGGTTGGTTCCCTTCCAGGCAGTCGTTGATTGCTATCACCGCAGGGTGAGGTTTGTATCACCAGATGGACAATCATTCCTTCATAGAGGTGAGTGGGATGTCCAGGTGGGTAGAACTGGACCAGAGCATCATGGGCTAGGGGAAGTTACAACCCAGATTTCCAGTATTTATCTGGATGACCAGGGGACTTCACAGTTTTACATTCCTCCAGTGGTGGATCGTTTCAGGGATGTCTTTCCAAAGGACTTATGAGGTTTGCCTCTAGATCATTAGGTAGACTTCTCGACTGAGCACGTGTCAGGAGCGGCACCAGTATCTATTCCTCCTTATAGTTTGTCTACACCTGAGTTGCAGGATCTCATGAAGCAGTTGGAGGAGTTGTAGGAAATGTGCTTCATCCGACCCAATACTTCTCCTTGGGGTTCACCTGTCCTGTTTGCAAAAAAGGAAGATGGTACCCTTCGGATTTGTGTAGATTATCGGAAGCTGAACCAGTTGATGGTCAAGAACCGATATCCTTTTCCGAGGATATATGACCTCTTTGATCAGCTTAGGGGATCTCGGGTGTTCTCGAAGATCGATTTGAGGTCCAGTTATCATCAGTTGCACGTTAGACCATCAGATATACCCCTTACAGCCTTCACAATCAGGTATGGTCTATATGAGTATACAATCATTTCATTCGGTCTCACGAACGTGCCCGCATTTTTCATGGCACTAATTAACCGAGTGTTCCATCCGTACTTAAACTCCTTTGTGTTAGTTTTTGTGGACGACATCTTGGTGTACTCTCACACTCGACATGACCATGCCACATATATTGAGATCATTATGAGTACACTGAGAGAGCATCAGCTATATGCTAAACTCTCAAAGTGCCACTTCTGGATGGATCAGATTCACTTCTTTGGTCACGTCATCTTAGAGACATGAGTTTCATTGGACCCAAAGAAAGTGGGAGCTATAGTTTCTTGGGATCATCCGAAGAACGTCTTTGAGGTGCAGAGTTTTCTAAGGCTGGATGGATACTACAAGCACTTCATTCAGAACTTGTCACGCCTAGAAGCACCATTGATGGGTGTGACCAAGAAGGGGGAAAAGTTTTTATGGTCATATTCTTGTGAGTCAACCTTTTAGGTGTTGAAGGGGAGGTTGTCGTCAACACCGATACTAGTCTTGCCTGAGCCAGGAAAGGGGTACACTGTTTACTGTGATGCTTCAGGTATCGGGCTAGGATCTGTGTTTATGTGGGGAGATGGAGTCATCGCGTATGGGTCTCGGCAGTTGAGGCCACACGAGAGTAATTACCCAATGCACAATCTGGAGTTGGCAGCTGTTGTTCATGCCTTATGCTTTTGGAGACATTACCTTCTGGGATAGCACTTTGTGGTTTTCACTGACCACAATATTCTCAAGTATATCTTCACTCAGCATGATCTGAATCTAAGACAGCGTAGGTGGGTCGAGTATCTTAATTCCTTCGACTTCGAGCTTGTCTATACACTAGGAAAGGGAAATGTAGTGGCAGATGCTTTGAGCAGAAGAACTCAGTTTCAGGAAGTTCAGGAGGCCAGTAGTGAGTGGCATCTTATGGCTCTATTCTCTGAGATTCACTTAGAAGTGCATGAAAGGCAGGGATAGACTATCATATCTTCTGTATTTTTTACCTCTACACTACTTGATTGGGTATGGATGAGGCAGCTATGAGACTCAGAAGGCTTAGTCCTATGGGGGAGTGTTTCAGGAGATGACCCTCTTCCTGGATGGACAATGGGTGAGGATGAGATCTTGCATTTCCAAGGACGCGTATGGGTGCCAGCAGACATACGCGAGGAGCTGATGCGGGATTTTCATTCCTCAGTTTGGGCAGTTCATTCTGGCGTCACCATGATGTATCATGATCTACACAACCAGTACAAGTGACCAGGTATAAGGAAAGATATTTCTAGTTTTTTTAAAAGATGTTCTACTTGTCTGTAGGTGAAAGCAGAGCATCAACGACCAGCAGGGATTTTACAGCAATTACACATTCCCGAGTGGAAGTGGAATGATGTTGCGATGGACTTTGTGACCAGGTTACTGAGGTCTCCTCGGGGATGTGATTTTGTTTGGGTTGTCATCGATAGGCTTACGAAGGTTGCTCACTTCTTGCCGATCAAGGAGACCTTCAATGTTGATGATCTGGGAAGACTATACATCCGAGAGATTGTGCGTCTACATGGAGTTCCACACTCCATTTTTTCAGACAAGGATGCATGCTTTACTTCTCAGTTCTGGCAGGAACTTCAGAAGGCTTTGGGTACACAGGTACTTTTGAGTACAACATACCATCCCCAGACTGATGGGTAGTCCGAGCGCACAATCCAGGTGCTTGAGGATATGATCCAAGCTTGCATTCTAGACTTCAACGGTTCTTGGGAGAAGCATATTCCTCTTGTGGAGTTCTCCTAAAATAATAGATTTCAGGTGACAATTCAGATGGAACCATACGAGGCTTCGTACGGTAGGCCATGCCGATCACCCTAATGCTGGTTGGAGGCAGGAGAGGCAGCTCTACTGGGACCTCATCTTGTTCAAGAGACCTCAGAGAAAATAAGGTTGATTTAGAAGTGAATGGCTACAGCACAGTCTCGACAGAAGTCTTATGCTGGTCACCGGAGATGACCTTTGGATTTTGAGGTCAGAGATCAGGTTTTCCTACGTCTCACACTGAGGTTGGGACACAAGAGGATTCGGAGATAGGGTAAGCTTTCTCCATTGTACGTTGGTCTGTTTGAGGTATTGGAGAGAGTTGGGCCAGTTGCCTATCGGTTGCAGCTACCTCATAGGTACTGGGCTATGCACGACATCTTCCACATCTCTCAGCTCCGATATTACTTTTCAGACCCATCTCATGTATTCCAACCCGAGGAGGTTGAGCTTGAAGCGGATGCGTCATTTGAGGATCATACTATCCAAATTTTCGATCGCAGAACGAAGGTTCTCCGTGGGCGGTCTGTTCCTCTATTACAGGTGCTATGGCAGCATGGGCGAGTACAGGACGAGACCTGGGAGAGGGAGGTCACTGTACGATCGCAGTGGTTGGAGCTGTTTGGGGTTTCTTCTTCTACGCCTCTCTAGGGAAATTTGGGGATGAATTTCTTTAAGGGGGGAAGTTTTTAAGAACCTGAATCTTCGTTTCAGGTATGTTTTCCTTTTTCGGGAGTTTTTGGGAAAAATAAAGTTTCTGGATATTTTTGAAGTACACGCCGTGTACTTTATGAGAACACGCCGTGAACTCTTTTCCCGCTCGAGGCCGTGTGTTGGCCGTGTTCATGCCAAACACACGGTGTGTAGGGTTGACGTAGAGGCCGATTTTGGCGGAGTACGGAAAAACCTAGTACACGCCGAGTACTCTAAAAGTACACGTCGTGTACTTTCTTTTTTTCATTAAACGGATCGGGGTCACACCTAATCGATGAAAAGAAATTATTCTCTAGATTCTTCTTCCGAGAGCGCTGGGAACCCACGGATATTCGATGAGATGCTGCTCCTCTTTCCATTCTCCAATTCAAGCACGGTCGATTGTGTTGGAATTGCAGCAGTTTGTTCTTCCTTCTTCTTGAGCCTCGTTTTCCATTTCCTCCCCCTTCTCAAGTTATCGTGGTTTGAATGTTTTGGACGTTTTCTTAGTTCTACGATGTTCGGGGGAGAATCAATTGGCGTGGTTCAAGTATATCGATCTCCTAGGATCGAGGTAGGTGTTTTGTGCCTTACCATTCAATGTATTTGAGTTTTATGTGCAAATTTCAACAATACCGGTGAACGGGGTATTGTGTGTTTACCTTTTTGCCCTTGTTGTTTTCCTGCCTTGTTTGTATGCTTGTGTAGACGTAAATTTATCATGCTAGAGGATATTTTATTGTGCTTGGAAGTTTTTCCCATGCTTTTCTCTGTTTATGACCTTTGGGTCTTGTTAGCCTTTGGCCGTTATGATTGTTCCCATGCCTCCTGTCTATAGGATGGAGTGTTTTGCATTACATGCTTTTTTCCTTGTAGACAGTTAACCAAGTAGCTCTATAGGTATAATTTGGTTTTCTAAGTATCTCTGTAGGTGTACTTTGGCCTTATAGCATTATTATGCACTGACTGGAACGGGGCTGGGGGAACCTGGTGGTATAGACTATAAGGGATAAACCAAGTGTACTTCCCAGAGATTCTTTGACGTTATAGACTGTAGGAGGGTAGACCGAGTGAGCTTCCTCAGTGAGTCTTAGAAATTATAGGACATGGGGGATGGACCAAGTGAGCTTCCTTAGAGAGTCTGTGGAATAACTGAGGCTATAGGAGGAATTGACCAAGATAGCTTCCTCCGAGAGTCTCTAGACCTTGGGGTTAAGAGGGTTAGACCGCGTGATCTTCCTCAGAGAGTCCCTGACTACCCTAGACTATTAGGGGAATTGACTAAGTGATCTTCTCTAGAGAGTCTCAAAATTCGTATGACCAAGCCAGAGGGGTTAGGATGAGTGCACTGCCCAGAGGGTTGTGGTACTTCTTGGATAGGACCAGAGGGAATGGTTGAGAGTACTTCCCAGAGGGTTTTCCTACTTGTTAGCTGTTTGCTTCACTACTGTTGTTGGCTGTGGATTGATTACTATTGTATATAATTCTGCTTTACAGATTACTGTTTATTGCCTACTACTTTGCTATTGTTTTTTACTACTTAGTGTACTTTTACCTTCCATATACTCACTGACTGTTAGGCATAGATCTTTGGGTGGTTGCCTACTGCTATTTTATCTCACACCCTGTTTGGGTCATGTTTTTGGGCCCAAGAAGACTATTTTGTTGCATGTATGGACAAGGGAAAGCGCCCTTCTACTTCTGGTACTTGATTGCTTCGAGGAGGAGAGCAAGGGACCAAGATCGGGCTTGCGATGCTGAGGAGCTGTTTACTTTTATTTTGTACGTGTTTTGGTACTATGGTGTTTTCCAGTATTGTGAATAGTTTGGATGATTTCCTAGATATGTATCATGCATCATTTCATATATACATATGTGCTCTAGTTTGTTGATTTAGTCTTCTTCTGTTTATTTTGTTGGTTATGACTACTTCCACTATTGCATGTTTATTTTTCATCCACTGTGTACTCTGCCAATGAGGGCATAGTTTCCCTACTATCACGCCCAAGGCCCTCGCTTCTTGTTGGTAGCCTATGGAATTCTGGGAAATGTGCTTGAGGCCATGTGACCAACCATGTATGGGGTGCCTCTGGGTGGCTTCCAGAACCGGGACGTTACACTTTATTCTTTAGAAATAATTTTTTCTAACAACTGATTTCATTTTTATGCGTTAATATATTAAAATTAATTTTTATCACTTTTTAAAATGAAATAAATAAAAGTTGATATATTATTTTAAATTATAATTTTAATATTGTTTAATAAGTACATTTTCATTTTCGGTTATAAAAATAATTTACCAAGTTAAAAACTATACACTATGGTAATGGTTAAAATGTGGAAAAATGTTAAATCAAGAGGTAAAGTCTCAAAATATAAAAAAAACTCATATTTAAATGATTTTATGATGTATAAATATACCCTACCCTATATTTTATAATCTAATTTTTAATTTCTAATCCTCTTACCTCAATTATGATATAATTTTTATATTAATAAATTAAAATGTTTAAAAATGTCACCCCTCTCACCTATAAAAGAATAAATTCACAACCCCACTTCTCCATACACCTAAATCCGATTAGATCAACCAATATATTCTAAATCCATTTCTCACCCATTTTTACTACATTACTAAGGTTAATATCTCACAAAAATACCCATCTAAAAAAGTATAAGGAGTTGTCTAAAAGAGGATATCCAAGTAACATGTAATTATTTTAATAGAGTTCCTTGAATTAACTTTTTTTCACCTCCTCAATATCTATTATAATAATAAAAATACAATTAAATTGTTATAATTATTATAATTATAAGTTATTATTTTGATCTAATAACAATTATCTACCTTCCAATAATCATTTAAAAAAATAAATTGTCACTCATGTTACAGTCAGTTCACTACATATGTGAATGACATAATTAAATTTTCATCACAACCATATATAACTAGTCATGAGGATATATTTAATTATAAAAAATGATATTTATTAAATTATTAATATTCTAGAAAGTTAAAAAATTAATTCTATTAATAATATTTTTAATTTATGATCATAGTAATTTTAACCACCCAATATGTTTATACTGATACTTCTTTCATATTTAAAATGTATTTTAAAAAATCTATAAAAATATATAAACTTTTGGATACGGGTATGATATGATATTAATAATATAATAATAATTTCATTTTATAATGATACATTTATAATTTAATTCATTAATAATATAGCATTTTTTGTTCAATAAAATTAACAAAACAATCACCATATGTATTTACACATGAAGAAACATATATTGAATTCATATCTATGTATAATCGATTCACAATAGTCAACCAAAACCATAAATATCTCAAATAATTATCTTAAACCTCTACATAGAAGTGGAACCAATCAAAATTAATGAAATGACATATAAAACTATCATAAAACACATATACATACATCTGAAGTATATCAAAACCAGTTAATACGACAAAAGAGATATCACTGTGAGAGTCAAACCACCATAATCTACCACTGATCAACCACAAAAAATACATCAGAAAAACTATAATAAAAACACTAAAATCCAAATGAGTTAAACATGTGAGAACATGAACCCACTTTACACCTTAAATATATAGTCACAATGAATCACCTAATCAATACTCAGGAAATTAGAACATACTAGTACTATTATGAGCATGAAATATTGACACCCATATATGAAAATACAACTATAATTTTCATCTGAAATTTTTTAGAAACATGGTATCCACCATGTGTTTTATATTAGAATTAGAATGAGATAAGTAGTATAAACTAGCTAATGCAGTAGATATCAATCACACTATTTGGAGAAATTAGTGGAAATAATAACACACTAGGATCAATCCAAAATGGAAATGGAGAAGGAATACAACCAGAAAAAGAAACAAACTAAAAGAAAACTTGTACTGAAGAAAGGATATAAGTAAAAAAATAAACCCATAAAATCACCATGATTAAGAAGAAACCAGTTTCACTGATCTCTAGCTTGAGGGAAAGAAACCTAGTTGAGGGAGCGAGATAGATCCTAGAGGATGGTCATAATCATCACTCCATAAGAGGTTGATCTTTTAGAATTAGAGAGTAAAATGTAAGTTATATAATTTCTTAATGGTTTTGTAACATGATTATAAAACAATCTTATAAGTAACATAAAAAGTCCATTTTCTGTGAATGAAAATAAATAATTGAAACAATTAATTTTAAAATAATCCAAAATATTTAACCATAGAAAATAAAAGGAGATAATGATAAGAAATTTGGAGTGAAATATAAAAATTTACATAAGTTGAATTAAATCTCAATATTTATTCATCTAAAAGTTTAAATTTTATTTTTTAAATGAAAAATATTAAAATAATGGGATTAAAAATTTATTTATAAAAACATGAAAACGTTATGTGCACAATTAATTATAAAAAATGGTTATAAAATTAGGAAAATGTGCTCTTTTGGTAAAGATTAAAAATGAGAATACTTTCAATCTTTTTTCTGGTTTTATTCCTTCTTCATTTTAATCCCATTATTTTAATATTTTTCATTTAAAAAATAAAATTTAAACTTTTAGATGAATAAATATAGAGATTTAATTCAACTTATGTAAATTTTTATATTTCACTCCAAATTTCTTATCATTATCTCCTTTTATTTTCTATGGTTAAATATTTTGGATTATTTTAAAATTAATTGTTTCAATTATTTATTTTCATTCACAGAAAATGGACTTTTTATGTTACTTATAAGATTGTTTTATAATCATGTTACAAAACCATTAAGAAATTATATAACTTACATTTTACTCTCTAATTCTAAAAGATAAACCTCTTATGGAGTGATGATTATGACCATCCTCTAGGATCTATCTCGCTCCCTCAACTAGGTTTCTTTCCCTCAAGCTAGAGATCAGTGAAACTGGTTTCTTCTTAATCATGGTGATTTTATGGGTTTATTTTTTTACTTATATCCTTTCTTCAGTACAAGTTTTCTTTTAGTTTGTTTCTTTTTCTGGTTGTATTCCTTCTCCATTTCCATTTTGGATTGATCCTAGTGTGTTATTATTTCCACTAATTTCTCCAAATAGTGTGATTGATATCTACTGCATTAGCTAGTTTATTCTACTTATCTCATTCTAATTCTAATATAAAACACATGGTGGATACCATGTTTCTAAAAAATTTCAGATGAAAATTATAGTTGTATTTTCATATATGGGTGTCAATATTTCATGCTCATAATAGTACTAGTATGTTCTAATTTCCTGAGTATTGATTAGGTGATTCATTGTGACTATATATTTAAGGTGTAAAGTGGGTGCATGTTCTCACATGTTTAACTCATTTGGATTTTAGTGTTTTTATTATAGTTTTTCTGATGTATATTTTGTGGTTGATCAGTGGTAGATTATGGTGGTTTGACTCTCACAGTGGTATCTCTTTTGTCGTATTAACTGGTTTTGATATACTTCAGATGTATGTATATGTGTTTTATGATAGTTTTATATTTCATTTCATTAATTTTGATTGGTTCCACTTCTATGTAGAGGTTTAAGATAATTATTTGAGATATTTATGGTTTTGGTTGACTATTGTGAATCGATTATACATAGATATGAATTCAATAGATGAAAATAGATGCTATCATCAACAATGATTGGTGGTGCTCCAGTGGTCTATCTTCATGAGGTATTGAGGTAGTGTCATGTGGCATGATGAGACTTATACTCCACTCTTCTAGACTACCTTAATAATCCCACCCATGTTCTATATTTTTTGGTTATTGAAATATGAATTTTCAAAAACCAATTTGTTGATTCTATGGCTACATCTACATATTTTTTGTTTGGGTAAATAGATTATCTTGTCTGGTTCCCACTAAACCCTAAACTAATAGTGGTTTTCCTTAGAAAATAATAATATGAATTTGCATATAATATGAATAACTGATTTCAAGTGGAACACATTTGTATGGTATATAATTATATAATGGGTGAGGTCTTATATAACCATTCAAAACATCGGTAATGATTTATATCTCCAAAGATAATGATTTTAACTGTGGGTGTGATTGGGTTAGATGAAAACATAATGTGTCGACATAATTGGGATTTTTCATAGCATAATTCATCAATATTGTTAGGTTTTATTACAAAAAAATTTTTGGACATCATTGGGTTTCTTCATAGCATAATCCATTGATATCATTGAGTTTTTTCACAACATAATGTGTGGTCATGATTTGGTTTCCTCACAACTAAATTCATAGACATTATTTGATTTTCTCATAACTAAATGAGTAGGAATGATTTTATTTTATCGAAATGTAATGAGCCCTTATAATTGTGATTGTGCCACAACTATATAATATTCCACATTCCTATTTATAATTATATTTGTCGTGATTATTATAACATGTTTCTAATCCATACTATAAATGTTACACCTTCATTAATATTTTTTATGGTATTGTGATGTTGTTCTCTTTTTAATAATATATTTCTTCAATTTTCATGTTTTATCACATATATTTTATCTAATAATTTTTATAACATTTATAAATTGTTCACTACTAAGAATTTGAGATTGTTCCTTATTTTATCTTTGAATTTGTTAGTAAATATTCTGTCAAACTCTATGTAGATGAATGTTTTATATTGAGGTGTTTGTAGAAGATGTTGAAGAAATAATGTGTAATAGTATGTTTATGTATCTAATCACCAAACATGATTAACCATTCAGTTATGGGATTTTAATATTATTTATAAGATGAAATTTTTAAATTATGATAATAATGTAAAATATATGAACGTTTATCTTAGGTTTTATCATAAAGTAAATCTCAAAAATCATCATATACAAAGATGTGTGAGCCCCACACATTATATCATAAACATCTTCTTCAAATAATGTCTACAAATCTTAATTACCTTTAAAAATATCAAAAAAAAATTATATATTGTGTCAATCCCCAACCATTCAACACCTTTCATAAACACTTTAAAGTCTTATCACCAAAATCATCATATGTATAATATATTTCTAAAACAATCTAAGAAGCATCGCTGGCCCCTTCTTCATTTCCATTCTTTAGATTGTTTGTAATGTAATTACCAAATACCTAATTGAAAATTATTCCTAAATAAATAATACATTAAATATAATGTTTCACACACTATAACAAATAAAAATTGAAAAAATCCATGATATATTTTGAATATTAAATATAACTATTACAACGTAGTCATTAAATTAGCTAGTATAAATTGAAGTTACTATATAAAAAATCAATAGAGAATGTAGGAATAAATGTAATACATAGGAATAATTCTTCCATTCAAATAATATTTGTCTGATCTCGTAATCGAGGTAGCTTTATGAGGGTTTTCCCTAGACCGAGTCCAAGATGAACTCAAGCAATTAAAAACAGAATGAAATCATTTGTGGGAAAATCTTAAGATTTTATAGCTCACTATGAAATGAATGGTAATTTAATCAATACTTGTGACTCACACTAAAACTTATCTTACCCTTAAATCTTATGGAGAGGTTATAAGGTGTTTTTTGAATAATTGTTTTTCATATCAATATGTAATTGTTATCGATAGAGTCGATGTGTATGTCAATATAAAATGCATTTTACACTTAATAACTCTTATTTTCAAAGTTATGTGATCCAATATTAACATAAACTTAAATAAATTTTAAATATGAATATATATAAAAATAATTTATCCTCCATAGAATACATATTTCTTTTGAATAAATAAGAATAAATTCAAATTTTATATAAAATGATTTTTTCTAAAATGTGACATTTCGCTCCTAGAACATTTATACTATAACAAATATATATGGATTTAAAAACATAAAATTAATAAGGTGAAATTAATTTTTTAATTCCTTATATAAAAATTTTCTAAGTATGCATTTTTAATTTTTTTTTCTAAAATGATTGATTTTTAGTTGAAATATACTGTTATTGGAAAAATTAAAATTTTTATGATTTTATCATTGTGTAAGCATATCCTAGATTATTAAAAAATCTTTTATGTAATTAAATATTTATTTTTGAATGAAAATTATTCATATTAATATATTTTTTTGTGATAATGAAACATATGTCCAAAATTTTAACAACTAAATCAAAATGTGAGTTTTTAAAACCATTTTCATTGTTTTCTTTGAATCAAGTATTTTCAAGGTGAGATTCAGTTTTTATTACCATGAAAGCATCATAACTTTCATTTTATTTATAATAAATCAATTTATTTCGATAAAAATAGTAATAATGACAATTTTACCTTAAACATAACTTTAATGCTAAAAATATTATTTTCCTAAAAACTGTTTTTATGTGACTAAATATGTTTATTTTAAAATTAATTTTTCACACATTTAGATATTTTATTCGATAAAATGATCATAAAATTTGAAATAAATTTTTTTAAATTAGTTAAATGGGTAAATATTGTTATTTTTAATTGAAATTTATTATTAATGAAAAAATTAGTTACCAAGAAAAAATTAAATTATGATATAAATCTAAAAAGTTAAAATAAAAAGCTATAAAATCCACAATGTTTTCTAAAAAATGAGAAGTTTAGCTGATTTTCAATCCAAACTCACATTACTCTACTTTTAACCATTTTATAGTCCTTGACTCATGAATACTATGTCTACATTATTAAAAATATAAGGGTTTCAAACAAAACTACCCTTCCCTTCATTTATAAAAAGACAACACTTCCACCACTTCCAGACTCGCCTTACCATAAAATTTATCCTTTAAAATATTAAAATTTTACTTTCCTAAAATCTTACCCTATATCTAAAATCCTCTTTTCACAATGATTAATCTTAAGGTTTTCATTTCTAGGTATACTTCCTAAAAAAAATTCAGGTCCCCGACGTTAGTATCCACTTGTTTTTATAGTTTCCATATTACTGTTTAATATCATAAACTTCTAAAAACATATGAAAATAATGAAATAAAAATAATTAGTGTAATGAAATTTAATTATGTTAATTGGAAAAAATATCCATTATTTTCCATCTAAAAATAAAACAATATAACATCGATTTTGTGTACATGCATATTACTACTTCCATAAAGCAATCTTTTTTTTATCACCACCTCTCTAGGATCATATCATTGGTGGATTTTATGGATATTTTTTTTTAAAATGTAAAAAATAAAATTATTAAATTATTATTTTTTATATACCATCATTTCATCCATTTATTGAAAAATGGGATTGTTATTCACGTGTATAGCGGACTACCAACTCCACGAACAACAAATTTTGTTTTACATCACCACCCATCATGGACGGTTATAAGAATTTGTTTACTAAGTATAATAATTATAATTACAATTTCAATCTTATGAATATTTCATATTATAATTATATAAATACATTCTCTTACTCGTGAAGACATTATAATGTGTTTCTATTTTAGTCTGTTTTACAACCTATGTAATGATGTTATAATGAATATGTCATATGTAACAACTGAGACCCACCCACCACATGCCCTGCAGACACGTGGTTCCCATCCTAGGGCCCACCCATATGCATGAACGGGTCATCTGACTAATGATAGTCCTCACAAGCCAACACATGTCATTTCTAGTGTGCTTTGTCCTCACACACACACACCCGAGGAAACTTCCCATAAGGTCACCCATCATGATCACTACTCTAGTCCAAGCAAACATAACTGTGGAGTTCTAATCAGGTAGGCTCTCGAAAAGGAAGGTGCACCTTGTTGACATGAGTCATATCATTTAGTCATTTAACCCTTTATCATTTGGGGGCATTACAATCCCCCCCCTTTTGAGCACAATGTCCTCGTTGTGGGCTCTACATATCAACCCAGGTTGTGCATTGCACTTAAGGCAGGGTACCACCTCTGATACCAAATGTGTGGATCAGGTCCCGGTGATAGCACAGACACCCCGCCTTAACATGGTCGTCGGGTCCTGGCCTACCAGGTACCACCGGGGAATCCTCCGTGGGTTCGACAACGATGACTACTATACCGGAATCCTCCGTGGGTTCGATAGTGATGATTACTATACTAGGATCCTCCGTGGGTCTGACAGTTCTGACTTTTGTTCCTGGATCCTGTGTGGATTCGACAGAAAAGCTGGTCCTATATCCTATGTGGGTCTGAGAGCTTAGCTGGTTCTGTATCATGTGTGGGTCTGACAGCTTAGCTGGTCATGTATCTTGTGTGGATCCGACAGCTTTGATGAATCAGTGACTACATCTGATCATCTATATCTCTCTACTAAAGATGTATACCTGTGTGAGCTGAGTCATGTATTTCAACCATTTTCATCTCGGTGATTGACTTTACTTCCTTTGTGGACTGGGTTGTGCTTGGGCTTGAGAGTTGGAGTCGTACTATGATTGGTAACATAGGTATATGTTTGGGTATATACCTAAGAATGGTTAGTTGATACTTCATGATTATATCTTTCTTTATGGTTTATCCTTGTTGGATATTGTGATACCATGAGGGTCTCAAGGTCCCTAATAAGTATCGTTATACTCACCCCTGCACGGGCTATTCATGCACCTCGTTGTGTTGGTTGCAGACGACAGACATCGTTGATCGAGGTAGAGAGTTATAGAGCCGGATGGTACCCGGAGGTGGACAACATGGTGAGACGTACACGGAGAGGAAAAACAGACTTGGGGTGCTGAGGAGGCCATCCGTACCCACCCTTCAGGTGGGCATCCCAGAGGATGGCTCAGTAGTTCCTGTTTTACTTTACTACAGTTGTACTATCTTTTCAGTTGTATTGTAATTTATTATTGGGCTTGTATTTCTGGACCCTTTACTTTCAGTACCCTCTTTTTTATACAATTTTTACTTAGAGTTTTACTTCCAGTTGCGTACTCTATTGTTTTTGTTAACTATTATAAAAGAAATGCCTTCCCAGTTTAGGGATTTTCACCTTTGGTGCTAGTCGCCAGCCCCTGGCCTATAGAAGGCGGGCTTGGGGTAGTCACGATATGGGCCCTGGAGGATGGGTCGTGACAAATTTGGATCATAGGAATCGGTTATACCACATAACTTAGGACTCTGATCTGTCTTACTATAAAGCAACAGTGTTATGAGTATTGAGTTTGGTTTTCAGTCCAGGGAGTCCAGTGTTGGTGCGGCGACCGACGTATCCATACACCAGGATCCTGACTTATGATTTCCGACTCAGTGAACAAAAACACTGATTATGAGTGTGTTTTCAAGAGTCTTATTTATGAACTCTTTGAGTTAGCTCACCAGGTATAACTTATTGATCATGGCGCACCTGTTCCTTATCAGGATGGCACTGTATAGACAGCCTTCTAGGGTTTTCGAGGGAGTACACGATGACGGCCCAGTAAGCGACGAGGATCTGGTTTAGGTCCCTCTTTCTATGATGGAACCTTCGGGTGGTGTACCAGCAACACCACCACCCGTTGGGCAGCAGATACCACTAGCCTCACTGGTGGACGATGCACACTGACTGAGCGCATTTTATGAGTTCTAGCGGCAGAGGCCTCCGAGGTTTCGAGGAGAGACAGATTCCTAGGAAGTAGAGGAGTGGATGGTGGTGATTAATGGAGTTTTCTGCATAGTACAGACACTAGTAGAGCAGATAATTATCTTGGCTACTAATATTTTTCAGTGAGTGACCATGTGGATAGTCTGCATAGTGGTGAGGTTTTGATACATGGACCATTACCCGAGATAGTACCTCTGGGTAGTGTGTCAGCTATATCACTACTCATTTGTCAGTAGACACTACCAGCGGTACCGGTAGAGGACACTTGTAGGCTTAGTGCCTTATATGTGTTTCAGCACCAGATATCCCTCATGTTCGGAGGCAAGCCCAACCCACAGGTGGCTGAGGACTGGCTTGATGAGGTGGCTGAGAGTTTACTAGAGCTTATACTGCTTCGACAGGACAACGTGTCGGTAGCTGAGTATTCATCGAGGCATACCAATATTTCTTGGTACTTGATGAATATGATACAATCAGTGCTTTAGAGCTCGGACATCTGAGAGATGTGTGCTTACGGACACCCGAGCCAGCACTTTTTCCTCTACGCACCTCTACTTATGTTAGGGTTCTAGAGAGAACCTTTGTGGTTGAATGTTCTTTGGCTGAGCAGATACAGCTAGTGAATGTTAGCAGTGGGAAGCTGCGAACTGGCCCCAATCTCAGAGACTTGGGTGTGTAAATTGTTTCAAGAAGAGTAAGTGTTAAGGACGGATGAATATGTAGGGAAGCTGACGTGGGAGTAGAGATAGGAGAGCGGCACGAGGTGGTGAACATTTCGACATGTTACAACCACCCACCTTTGTAGTCCCTACTAGGCCCAGGGAGCTGGATGATAGGGGAAGAGAGTTGCTGCATGCTGTCAAAGAGTGTGACCCATGGGCTCTAGGAATGATTTTAAGTATGGTCTCTGTCTAATACTTGTTGTCGTATCAATAGACATAGGTACCAATCATTTCTCCCTTCCACGAATCTTGTCCCAGACCTAGAGTTTCTGGTTAAGTCATTGACTTTACACTCATGTCTGGAGATACCTTTGGGAGGAGACTTGATAATCACACTTATGCCGATGGTGTGATATGACCCTTGAGGTGAGAGTTTCGGTTGGAACCTCTTGGTGGCAGCGTCGAGGCCTTACAATGTTAGTTTGGGTATGGACTAGGCAACCACAGTTCATACAAAGATTGGCTGTATTAGGAAAAAATGTTGTGGTTTATCTACAAATTTGGGATGGGGTTTTCCGTGGTCGGTGAAAAGTAAAACCCTAGAAGCACAGGATGGAATCACAGATAAGAGTGTGTGTTTGATAACTCATTTGTCTGGCACAAAGGTAAGTCTGGACAACTCACCAAGTTGGCCCATATCCTACCGATCAGAGAGCAGGGATTAGTAAAGGGCCTCGGATGCCTCTATATACAGAAGATCATATAGATTCATGGTGTGCCATCAACGATCTTCTCTGATCAAGATTCCCATTTCACTTCCCAGCTATAGAAGGGGTTGCAGGAGGCTTTTGGGACGCAGCTTCGCTTGAGCACTGCCTTTTATCCTCAGACGAAAGGCCAGAATGAGAGGACCATTCAGACGCTTGAGGACATTCTCTGTGCATGCATTCTCGACTTTGGTCACAGCTAGGAGGATCACTTATCCTTGGTAGAGTTTGCGTATAACAATAGCTACCACTCCACTATCGGGATGTCACCTTATGAGGCACTATACGGCCGACCTTGCAGATCGCCTCTTTGTTGGACTGACCTAGGGGAGTCAGCACTTTTAGGACCAGAGATAATGCAGGCTATAATAGAGAAGGTGCAGATCATCCAGGAGCGAATGAAGACTACACAGAGCAGGTAGAAGTTCTATGCTGATAAGAGATGGAGACCATTGGAGTTCGAGGATGGCGACCATGTCTTTCTACGGGTCTCACCTCGACGAGGTCTTCGTAGATTTGGCAGAGGATGGGTCGTGACTGTAGAGGCCCGAAGCATGACGTACATGGACAATACATTACTTTTGCGGAATACTTAATACATAACAAATACCAAAACTCATGGACTGTAATAGTTTAGTGTCTTTGGAAACTCGGAACGTAATCTTTTAATCTTGGTGAAAGATCTTCATCATCTCCCATAAAGATCTTCCCCTTTTGTTTTCTTAACTAAAAACATTCTTTAAATCCTGGGGAAAAAAACATATAAATGGTGAGCTCAAATTCTCAGTAAAGGGTAGCATAGAGAAAATAAAATAGTCCATAAACATTTGAATGCAAAAACATGAACATAAAATCTAAACATCAAAATCTTGAGCAATGACATAAATCATGGAAGTAAATAAATCATAGATCCTAAAGAAACATTAATCATGATAAAATAGCCTGGGAATAAAACATGTGATTGTGGAAACCATTCAGCACTTGTTATGATTTCCATAATAGCCAAGGCATTGCAGCCAAGACCATCTTAGTGGACAAAGTCCCTTTCTAAATCGAGTTAAGTCCTCGTTTCAGTCCTGTAACACTAAACCTGATTAAATTACCGTTCCAGCCATGTCTATCTCATGAGATATAAATCTTTACCCAATCCAATGGAGCGATATATAGGTCCCACCCATCTCATAATGAAATCATTCTTACTTGTGCCACAAAATAAACATACATCATTAATAATAACCAAATAAATAAAATGGGTTTCATAAACATCATCTCATCATCACATAATCCATACAAAAGTAATGGATATAATTTCATAATAATAAAAGTGAAACCTTGTAAATCATAGATACATGATACTTGAAACATACACATATGAAATAATTTCATCTTAGATGAAAAATGGTTTTGATAAAATACCTGAAATGAATTCTTGAGAAAAATATCCTTTCTTCTTCAAAATCATTATCTTTTCACAAAATGTCATGCAATTTTAAAAGAAAAGGATTTTGTTGAAAGTAGTCATGAAATATTTTGGAGGAAGCTTCATGAAAATAAGGCTTTATAAAACCTTAAAAATCTGTTTGTGCCATATAAGTTAAAAAAAAATTCTTCTCGTACATTTCCCAGAAAAGTCAAAGTACCTCGAAATAGAAAGATTCCATACATACCATGTAGTAAAAGTAATAAATGGGTAAAAAGGACATTAAACATACATGAAATTTTTTTTAGAAAACAAGGACATGGATGATAAATATAACTTCAGTAAATACTTACGAATAAACAATCTCGGATAAGAACGAGATTTGAATAGTTATCCCTTACCTTAGGTCTGATATGCTTCGTACATATCCAATACTCCTGTATAATGATTTAAATAATGTCATTGACTTATTACAGAATCATATTCATTGTTATTATATCATATATGGTTCACTTATGACTTTATATTACCCGTTCTTTTGTAAATTCAGGTTAAAGTAGCATTTTGGGTAAAATTGTTTCATCTGTCATTCATGTTTTAACTTGTAATTATTCATATGATTAATTAGTTCATGATTACAAACATCCAGAATATAAAACAAGATTTATATATAATATATATTCATAATATACATATATATAATAGATCGATAAATGGAAAGAAATACACCGTTCATGGAGACAGTAGGCCGTACGTACGCATGAACACTGTTTTTGTTTCCTTATTGAATTGAATGGAATTAAGTATATGACATAAATATATATGTACATAAATCCAGTAGCATTATTATGTCATATATTTCATTATTACTTATTATATATACTTTATAATCATTCTCGAATTTTTAACATGGAAAAAGAATCTCATCGCGTCGTGGAGACGGTAATCCGTAGTACACACGAGCGATGATATCGTTCCCATGGAATTGTATTGGAGTGTATGTATACTATTTCAGAATCAATATAACTTTACAATAATCATATATAGTCATTATTTACACCATTATACCCATCCAAGTAATGTGGTGGTGGAAAATAGATTACACCACGGCGTGGAGACGGTATTCCGTACGTACACACGCACGGTGATTTCGTTTTCCGTAGGATGGATAGATGGTGAAATAGGGTTGTTTCATACTTATAATAAAATATCAGTATATGAGTGATACTTATGTTATTACTTCATAATGAAACAACTAATTAAGAAGAAGTAGAAGAAGAAATAAAATTGAAGGAATCGGTAACAGGCATTACCTCTTCTTTGAATCGCCTCTTTGAGACCTCCTCTTAGGGCACTAAAACTCGTCTTTGAAGAAGACCAGGACCTCTAGGATGTTTCTAGGGAAGTGGAGAAGTAAAATGGGCATGGGTTGGACGAGAATGAAGGCTCAAATTGGTGTGAGGAGGAGAGGGAGAAGGTGCCCTTTTATAAGGGAGGAGAGGGGCACCTTTGGAAATATATGAAATATTAGTTTATATTAAATCCCAAACCCACATAAATACTTCCAAAATGACTCATATCCAAATATTAGATGATATAGGGTTGTAATATCATCAAAAAATATAATTTAGACTTGTTAGGAATTTATTTTAATCATTACCAACTTGATTTATCCTTATTTAATCAATTTAATTTTATTTGTGGTAATAACATTCTAAATTTTAAATTATAACAAATAATTACTTATTTGTTTTCAATTGTCCATAATTGGATAATTTATAACATTTTAGACAATATAAATATAAATTTATAATTTTTAAATTTTTTTATGATTTTTATACAATTTTATAATATGTTATTTTTATAAAATAATAATAGTGTCAATTTTTACACTATTCATTTATTTGAATTTAAATAAAATATATACAGAAGATATGTTCAAAAGAAAAGTTTTAATAGATTCATAAAATGTCATATGTATCTATAAAATTAGTGGAGCACATTAAATAGTTCATATAATATTTATTTTAATATTTTTAAAACCATTTATTTGGTTTATCCCTTAATAAAATAATTATTACAACATATTTTTATAATTATTTAATATACTTATTTGTTGCATAAAATTAAAAATAAAATCCTATTTTTAATATAAGTCTATTACCTTTCATAATAATACTTTTAATCGAATTTATCATCTTAAAATAGCAATATTTAAATTGTTATATTTATTAAATTATGAAGGTGACAACTATGGCATCATTTAAAATAAAATAATATAAATGTCATAATCTCTTTAATAAGGATCCAAATGGTCAACAATTCGGCCAGTGGATGATTAGGGTTTATATATACACTAATAATAAGTTTTGTGCAGATTTTTGGGCCTTTTTATATGTATTACTATTTCAATAAAAACAATATTATTGATTTTTCACTAAATAAATAATTTCTGCATCATTAATGTATAAGATAATTAAATAATTAAATAACTCTTAAAAATTACAAATAAATTAGAATGATAAATAAAAACATTTTATCTTTCAAATGATTATTTATAACCGAATTTATATTCTGTATAAACTTATATTAAAAATAATTTAATTATTAAAGTTGAGTGAGACATATTTCACTTTCCTTTAAATAAAATAAACTAAAGGTCTTAATCACCTCCAAGTGGGTTTTAATGGATTAAATTTTGACCCAAATATGATTTATGACAAATTATAATCATTCAATTTTATTATTACAAGTATTAGGATAATTATATAATATTATATTTACCCTTAATTACCCAATTTACCTTTTACTATGTTAAAAAAAATTTACCGTTGTTACTATTCATAAAGCCCAAAAATAGAAAGTAGTATGTTAATATAATTTAGACCCGCTGATTCCAAATATGGAATCAATTTTTCCAAAATCAATACATTGAAGTTTTAGAAATTAAATTAAAATTAATCTCGTTGTCGAAAGAAAACGGGTTTTTGTTTAAAACATTGCAAAAGATTGAATTTATTTAACCTATGAATTTAATGTAAAATCAAGGCTAATGAAATACATTATATTAAATGGAAAAAATATTTTCTATTTATACTTTAAAACCATTCAATATTATAATTTAACCACATAAGTTATTACGATGAAAAAAGTTGTTTTTAATTAAAATATAGCGTGTTTTTACTATTCATTATAATATGAAAGTTATCATAACAATATGAAACATTTATCCAAGGTAAAATTTTATATCCTGATTCCAATTAATAATTTTATTTTGTAAAATTGAACTTATTAACATGTCAAAACCAAGATTTAAATTGGTTGCACCATCAAAAGGCGGCAAAACTGTATTTTTTAAAAAATACTTATTTTACACGAAAAATTTAATTTGTTCTTATACCATGTTCTAGAAAATGCGTAAGATGAATAATAATGTTATAAAATTAAAAATTTAGTTAATACTATTCATAACGGCTAGTTCATAATAATATTATAATAATATATCGATGTTTAGTAAATCCCGATATTGCGTACAACACACGCTATCGAGGAAGGTCGCGATTGCGTGTAATGTAAGCAAAGTCAGGGTTGCGTCTTGTGTAAGAATCCTTTATTATTTCGTACAACATAATCCAACCATATTTCATTTATACATTGAATATATATATATATATACACACTCAATGTTGTGTAGAATGACTATTATAAAACGAACTTGAAATTGTGTGTAACACAATCAAAGAATAGTGTTGCGTATACTTCAAGCTAATACATTGTGGCGTATAGCACAAGATAATCTTGTTGTAGAATAAAAAACATGACATAAAATAAATTAAAAAGAATAATTATCATAAAATATCGGGTTGTTAAATTCTACCCCCTTAAAATGAATTTCTCCCTTGAAATTCATCGGGGTTATACATGGTATTCTACTAGAAAGTTTCTTTAATTGCAACACACATCATAAAATGAAATACCAAAATTTTACTTTATAAACTAAAGTATGAAACCTTACAGTTATCAAAATTATCTAATCATTGGGTTTCCATAAAGGAGAATATAGGTGAAAATATGGATATGGAAGAAAAATCTAACCATCGAGTTCTGATGGAGAGTGGTAGAGGACATGGCTATGAAAAAGCAAACAATCACAAAGCCATAAATTTGTGATGATCTAAGGTTCCATCTAATTCATCAGATATAAGAGAACTTGGACATCATTTTTGGTTTTCAATATAATTTCCCAATAGTTGAAAATTTTTAGTTAGAAGAAATACTTGATTGATTTTGGTACAATCTCACTGTTGTTCGCTCTTTGAACAATTTTCCACTTTATCTCTTAAAGAAATAAAGTTGAATTTGTTATTCATGAAGTGTTAACAGATCATTTGATAGAATTATGAGTCATTCCATCTGTTTTAAACAAAAGGTTAGCAAAAGTAATCAAATATACATAAGTCCATATATGGTGAGATTAATCATATATGATTCCAAAAATGAACTTATACTTCATATATCATACCGCTCAATAAAATAAAACTAGTTTCTACTAACTAGGGACTTCCTGTAGGCCAGTGGTATGTTATAAAGGCCAGTCGCATTTCAGTTGTGGGTTCTATTTCCACAGCCTTGTCTGACGCGATGGGTTGTCGCTCGTCCTGCAGGTTGTCCTTTTTCTAAAACTACATTACTATAACATACCATCAATAATATCGAAAAACGTTTTATCCTTAAACAATACTAACTTATTTCCAACATAATAAATTTCAATCTTTAGGCTTATCTAAAATACTTCAATCCAATCTCATAGTATAAAGAAAATGATTAATTGAAATGTCTCATAACAATCACGTGAATGCCATCATTTATCCCCAATATATCAAAAGATATATCTTGTTGGTCAAATTAAAAACATGTGAATCCCTTAATCATGTATTCTCTTGAAGAATGAATACCTATTGAACCTTAGTGAAAACATGAATGTTGTTAAATTTTAACACTTTCCACATACCAAAATCCCAAAAATTCTATATACTCAAACCATAATATCACTTAGTCCTTATATCAGTCATGAGATCATGAATACAATCAAACATCTCATTATCTTCTTATCCTTTCATTATGCACATATCATCTAATTTCCAAAAATATCTGAATAACATTTCATGGTTATCGGTACCATTCAACATATACTTTCAAATAATTTAGGAAAAACAATAATGTAACAATCC
This sequence comes from Viscum album, assembly GCA_963277665.1. NCBI lineage: Eukaryota > Viridiplantae > Streptophyta > Magnoliopsida > Santalales > Viscaceae > Viscum > Viscum album. Next base: position 1,752,893,239 of record OY728141.1, read on the forward strand.
TTAGATGATTCTTTATTCCATAGTACCATACATTATTCTTTATAAACATAAAATCATTCCACTAACTTCTTAAACCACTGACTGAGCATCATCATTTGTTTTATCTCATATTTCATTTATAGTCTCTTCATCATCATCCACATAAATACTACTCATATGACCATGCTAATTCTCTTCATGGGATTTTCCCTTATGGAATTGGTTTGTATAATGCCCATACATTCCACATTTAAAACATCTAATCATTGTTGATGTCATAGCAATACCATTATCCTTGTCCATGGTGTTAACTGAACCTTTTTCTTTGTGCTTACCAGCTTTGTTTCCTTCTTTTCCACACCCAAAGCATCTTCCAGTTCCTTTGAAACATTCTCCCTAATGCCTCTTCACACATGATTTACATAAGGGAAATTTAACTTTCTTTCTTCTATGATCATAATGAAACTCCATCTTTCTCTTATTATCTGAGTCGGGAAACTTTCGAAAGTTGAGATTATTGATCATATTATGAGATTATTGATTAGGCATAATAACGATGTTTGGACTTCCAAATCCCGTTTCATTTGGTTTCTCATGAAGAATATCATTCCATTGTCCGTCATATCCTCCATTATCATGAATCTTCCTATTTCCAGCCATTTTCTAAAACCCAAAAAGAATATTGTGAGAGGCAAAACTCATGATAGGGAAAACAACATAGTAAATGGAGAGTACCCTCAATATCAAACATCTTAGGCTAAATTCTAAGATTGTTACCGTAGTTCTAGAACTATATACTATACATATAATTATCCTTAGGGACAAGCCTAGACATACCATATAAATATCTCTAGGGATCTCACTAACGTTTTGGTATCCTAGTTTCCTATGGATAAAAAAAACCTTTCCTATAATACCAACGGTAGAGGCCCGAAGCTTGACGTACATGGAGAATACATTACTTTTTCAGAATACTTAATATATAACAAAAACCAAAACTCAAGGACCGTAATAGTTTAGTGACTTTGGAAATTCATAACGTAATCTTCTAATCTTGGTGAAAGATCTTCAACAAATCCCATAAAGATCTTCCCCTTTTGTTTTCTTAAATAAAATCTTTCTTTAAATCCTATGGAAAAGAAAACATATAATGGGTGTGCTCAAATGCTCAATAATGGTTATAATTGAGAACATAAAATAATCCATAAACATTTGAATTCAAAAACATGAACATAAAATCTAAATATCAAAATCTTGAGAAAAGACATAAATCATGGAAGTACATACAGAATATATCATAAAAGAACATTAATCATGATAAAATAGCATGGGAATAAAACATCTAATTGTGGAAACCATTAATCACTTGTTATGATTTCCATAGTAGCCAATGCATTGCTTCCAAGACTATCTTAGTGGACAAAGTCCCTTTCTGAATCGAGTTCATTCCTCGTTTCAGTCTTGTAACACTGAACCAGTTTAAATTACCGTTCCAGCCATGTCTATCTCATGAGACATAAATCTTTAACCAATGCATTTGAGGGAGATATAGGTCCCACCCATCTCATAATTAAATCATTCTTACTTGTGCCACAAAATAAACATACATCATTCATAATAACCTAACAAATAAAATGGGTTTCATAAACATCATCCCATCATCACACAATCCTTATAAAAGTAATGAATGTCATTTCATAATAAAAAATGTGAAACTATGTAAATCATTGGAGACATGATACTTTAAACAGACACATATTAAATAATGTCATCTTATATGAAAAATGGTTTTGATAAAACACTTGAAATGAATTCTTGTGGAAAATATCATTTCTTCTTCAAAATCATTCTCTTTTCACAAAATGTCATGAAATTTTAAAATAAAATGATTTTTTTGAAATTAGTCATGAAATCTTTAGGAGGAATATTCATTAAAATAAGTCTTTATAAAACCATAAAAATCTGTTCGTGCCGTATAAGTTAAAAAAACATTCTTCTCATACTTTTGCCGGAAAAGTCAAAGTACCTCGTAAAAGAAAGATTCCATACATACCATGTAGTAAAAGAAAAAAATGGGTAAAAAGGACATTAAACATACATGAAAAGATTTTTAGAAAACAAGGACATGGATGATAAATATAACCCCAGTAAATACTTATGAATAAACAATCTCGGATAAGAATGAGATTGGAATAACTATCCCTTACCTTAGATCTGATATGCTTCGTACATATCCAAAAATCTTGTATAATGATTTAAATAATGTAATTGACTTATTAAATAATCATATTCATTGTTATTATATCATATATGGTTCACATATGCGTTTATATTACCCATTCTTTTGTAAATTCATGTTAAAGTAGCGTTTTGAGTAAAATCGTTTCATCTGTCGTTCGTGTTTTAACTTGTAATTATTCATATGATTACTTAGATCATGATTAATTACATCCAGAATGTAAAACATGATTTATATATAATATATATTCAGAATATACATATATATATAATAGATTGAAAAATGGAAATAAATACACCGTTCTTGGAGACGGTAGGCCGTACGTATGCATGAACGTTGTTTTCGTTTCCTTATTGAATTGAATGGAATTAAGTATATGAAATACATATATATGTACATAAATCAAGTAGAATTATTATCTCATATATTTCATTATTACTTATTATATATACATTATAATCATTCTTGAATTTTTAACATGGAAAATGAATCTCATCGCGTCGTGGAGACGGTAATCCGTATGTACGCACAAGAGATGATATCATTCCCATGGAATTGTATTGGAGCATATGTATACTATTTCAGAATAAATATCACTTTACAATAATCATATATAGTCATTATTTAGACCATTATACCCATCCAAGTAAGGTGGTGGTGGAAAATAGATTACACCACGGTGTGGAGACGGTATTCCGTACGTACGCGCACGCGGTGATTTTGTTTTCCATAGGATGGATAGATGGTGAAATAGGGTTTTTTCATACTTATAATAACATATAATTATATTATTTATACTGATGTTATTACTTCATAATGAAACAACTAAAGAAGAAGAATTAGAAGAAGAAATAAAGTTGAAAGAATCGGTAACGGACATTACCTCTTCTTTGAAGCACCTCTTTGAGACCTCCTCTTAGGGCACTAAAATTGGTTTTTGAAGAATACCAGAACCTCTAGGATGTTTCTAGGGAAGTGGGGAAGTTAAATGGGCAGGGTGTGGCCGAGCATGAAGGCTAAAATTGGTGTGAGGAGGAGAGGGAGGAGGTGCCCTTTTATAAGGGAGGAGAGGGGCACCTTTGGAAATATAAGAAATATTAGTTTATATTAACTCCCATCCCCACATAAAAACTTCCAAAATGACTCATATAATAATATTAGATGATATAGGGTTGTAATATCATCATCCAAAAAAATTTAGACATGTTAGGAATTTATTTTAAACATTATCAACTTGATTTATCCTTATTTAATCAATTTAATTTTATTTGTGATAATAAAATTCTAAAATTTAAATTATAACAAATAATTACTTATTTGTTGTGAATTATCCATAATTGGATACTTTATAACATTTTAGACCATATAAATTTAAATTTATAATTTTTAAATATTTTTTTTAGTTTTAAATAAAATTATAATATGTTATTTTTATAAAATAACAATAGTGTCAATTTTGACACTATTTATTTATTTGAATTTAAATAAAATATATATAGAAGATATGTTCAAAATAAAAGCTTTAATAGATTCATAAAAGGTCATATGTATCTATAAAATTAGTGGAGCACATCAAATACTTCATATAATATTTAATTTATTATTTTTAAAACCATTTATTTGGTTTATCTCTTAATAAAATAATTACTAGAACATTTTTGTATAATTATTTATTATACTTCTTTGTTGCATAAAAATTAACAATAAAATACTATGATGAAGATAAATCTATTAACTTTTACAATAATACTTTTACTCAAATTTATCATCTTAAAATCACAATATTTAAATGTTATATTTATTAAATTATGAAGGTGACAACTTTGGTATCATTTAAAATAAACTAATATAAGTGTCATAATCTCCTTAATAAAGATCCAAATGGTCAAAAATTCGTCCATTGTATGATTAGGGTTTATATATACACTAATAGTTAGTTTTGTGCAGATTTTTGGGCCTTTAGATATGTATTATTGTTTCAATAAAAACTATATTATTGATTTTTCACTAAATAAATAATTTCTGCATCATTAATGTATACGATAATAAGGTAATTAGATTACTCTTAAAAATTAAAATAAATTACGATGACAAATAAAAACATTTTATCTTTCAAATGAGTAATTATAAACGAATTTATATTATGTATAAACTTATATTAAAAATACTTTAATTATTAATGTTGATTGAGACATATTTTAGATTCCATTAAATAAAATAAACTAAAGGTCTTAATCACCTCCAAGTGGGTTTTAATGGATTCAATTTCGACCCAAATATAATTTAAGACAAATTATAATCATACAGTTGTATTAATACATGTATTAGGATAATTTTATAATATTATATTTACCCTTAATTACTCAATTTACATTTTACTATGTTAAATAAAGCTTACCGTTGTTACTATTCATAAAACCCACAAATAAAAAGTAGTCTATTAATATAATTTAGACCCACTGATTCCAAATATGGAATACATTTTTTCAAATTCAATACACAGAAGTTTCATAAATTAAATTAAAATTAACCTCGTTGTCGAAAGAAAACGATGTTTTGTTTAAAACATTGCAAAAGATTGAATTTATTTCACCTACGAATTCAATGTAAAATCAAGGCAAATTACATAAATTATATTAAATGGTAAAAATCTATTCTATTTATACTTTAAAACCATTCAATATTATAATTTGACCACATAAGTTATTATGATGAAAAAAGTTGTGTTTAATTAAAATATAGCGTGTTTTTACTATTCATTAAAATATGAAAGTTATCAGAATAATATGAAAAATTTATCCAAGGTAAAATTTTATATTCCGATTCCAAATAATAATTTTATATTGTAAAATTTAACTTATAAACATGTCAAAAACTAGATTTAAAGTGGTCGCGCCATCAAAAGGCGACAAAACTGCATTTTTTTAAAAATACTAATTTTACCCGAAAAATTTATTTTTTTCTTATACCATGTTTTAGAAAATGTGTAAAATGAATAATAATGTTATAAAATTCAAAATTTCGTTAATACTATTCATAACTAAAAGTTCATAAAAATATTATTATAATATATCGTTGTTTAGTAAAACCCGGTATTGCGTACAACACACGCTAACCAGGAAGGTCGTGATTGCGTGTAATGCAATCGAAGTCAGGGTTGCATGTTGTGAAATAATCCTTTATTATTTCGTATAACAAAATCCAACCATAGTTCATTTATACATTGAATATATATATATATACACTCAATGTTGCGTAGAATAACTATTATAAAACGAACTTGAAATTATGTGTAACACAATCTAAGAATAGTGTTCTGTATACTTCAAGCTAATACAGTGTGGCATATAGCACAAGATAATATTATTGTAGCATAAAACACATGATATAAAATAAATTAAAAAGAATACGTATCATAAAATATCGGGTTGTTACATTCTACCCCCCTTAAAATGAATTTCTCCCTCAAAATTCGTCGGGGTTATACATGGTTTTCTACTTGAAAGTTTATTTAATTGCAACACACATCATAAAATAAAATACTAAAACTTAACATTAAAAACTAATGTATGAAACATAAAGGTTACCCAAATTAACTAATCACTAGGTTTCCAAATAGGAGAACACAGGTGAAAATATGGATATGGAAGAAAAATATAACCATCAAGATCTGACGGAGAGTGGTAGAGGACATGGCTATGAAAAATCCAACAGTCACAAGCCATAAATTTGTGATGATCTAAGGTACCATCTGATTCATCGGATATAAGAGCACTAGGAAAACATTTATGGTTTTCAATATCATTTCCCTAAAGTTGAAAATTTTGAATTAGATGAAATACTTGCTTGATTTTGGTACAATCTCCCTGTTGTTTGTGCTTTGAACAATTTTCCACTTCATCTCTTAAAGAAATAAAGTTGAATTTGTTATTCGTGAAGTTTTAACAGATCATGTGATAGAATGATGGGTCATTCCATATGTTTCAAACAAAAGGTTAGCAAAAGTTATCAAATATACATAAGTCCATCTATGGTGTGGTTAATCATATACGATTCCAAAAATGAACTTATACTTTATATATCATTCCACTTAATAAAATAAAACTAGTTTCTACTAACCAGGGAATTCCTGTAGGCCATTGGTATGCGATAAAGGCCAGTCACACTTCAGTTGTGGGTTCGATTCCCACAGCCTTGTCCGACGCGATGGGCTATCGCCCTTCCTGCAGGTTTTCCTTTTTCTAAAACTACATTACTATAACATCCAATCAATAATATCGAAAAAAGTACTATCCTTAAACAATACTAACTTATGTACAACATAATCCATTCCAATCTTTAGGCTTATCTAAAATACTTCGGTCCAAGCTCATAGTATAAAGAAAATGATTACTTGAAATGACACATAACAATCACGTGAATGCCATCATTTATCCTCAATATATGGTAAGATATATCTTGTTGGTAAAATTAAAAACATGTGAATCCCTTAATCATGTTTCCTCTTGAAGAATGAATACTCATTCAACCTTAGTGAAAACATTAATGTTGTTAAATTTTAACACTTTCCACATACCAAAATCCCAAAAATTCTATATACTCAAACCATAATAACACTTAGTCCTTATATCAGTCATGAGCTCATGAATACAATCAAACATCTCATTATCTTCTTATCCTTTCATTATGCGCATATCATCTACTTTCCAAAAATATCAGATAAACCTTTCATGGTTACTGGTACCATTCAACATATACTTTCAAATACTTTAGGAAAAACAATACTGTAATAATCCTTAGATGGTTCATTATTCCATAGTACCATACATTATTCTGTCTAAACATAAAATCATTCCACTAACTTCTTAAACAATTGACTGAGCTTCATCATTCCTTTCATCTCATATTTCATTTGTAGTCTTTTCATCATCATCCACATAAATACTACTCATTTGACCATGCTTATTCTCTTAATGAGATTTTCCCTTAGGGCATTGGTTTGCATAATGCCCATACATTCCACATTTAAAACATCTAATCATTGTTGATGTCATAGCAATACCATTATCCTTGTCCATGGTGTTAGCTGAAACCTTTTCCTTTGCACTTAATAGCTTTGTGTCCATCTTTTCCACACCCAAAGTATCTTCCAGTTCCTTTGAAACATTCTCCCTGATTCCACTTCCCACATGATTTACATGAGGGAAATTGAACTTTCTTTCCTCTATGATCATCATGATACTCCATATTTCTCTTATTATCTGAGTCGGGAAACTTACCAAAGTTGAGATTATTGATCATATTATGAGATTTCTGATTAGGAATAATAACGATGTTTGGACTTCCAAATCCCATTTCATTTGGTTTCTCATGAAGAATATTATTCCATTGTCCGTCATATCCTCCATTATCGTGAATCTTCCTCTTTCCATCCATTTTCTAAAACCCAAAAAGAATGGCGTGAGAGGCAAAAATAATGATAGGGAAAACAACATTATAACTGGAGAGTAACCTCAATATCTAACATCTTATTTTAAATTCTAATATTGTTACCGTAGTTCTAGGACTATATCCTATACGTATACTTATCCTTAGGGACAAGCCTAGATATACCTTAGAAATATCTCTAGGGATCTCACTAACGTTTTCGCATCCTAGTTTCCAAAGGTTAACTAAACCTTTCAACTGATACCAACTCTAGAGGCCTGAAGCTTGACGTACATGGACAATACATTACTTTTTCGGAATACTTAATACATAACAAAAACCAAAACTCAAGGACCGTAATAGTTTAGCGTCTTTAGAAACTCGGAACGTAATCTTCTAATCTTGATGAAAGATCTTCAACATCTCCCATAAAGATCTTCTCCTTTTTTTTTATTAACTAAAAAATTTCTTTAAATCCTGGGGAAAAGAAAACATATAAAGGGTGCACTCAAATGCTCAGTAAGGGTAAGCATAAAGAACATAAAATAATCCATAAACATTTGAATGCAAAGACATGAACATAATATCTAAACATAAAAATCTTTAGCAAAGACATAAATCATTGAAGTATATAATCCATGGATCATAATGGAACATTAATCATGGAAAAATAGCATGGGAATAAAACATGTAATTTGGCAAACATTCAGCACTTTTTATGATTTCCATAGTAGCCAAGGCATTGCTTCCAAGACCATCTTAGTGGACAAAGTCCCTTTCTGAATCGAGTTCACTCCTCGTTTTAGTCCTGTAACACTGAACCAGATTAACTTAACATTCCATAAATGTCTATATCATGAGATATAAATCTTTACTCAATTCATTGGAGGGAGATATAGGTCCCACCCATCTCACAATGAAATCATTCTTACTTGTGCCACAAAATAAACATACATCATTCATAATAACCCAACGAATAAAATGGGTTTCATAAACATCATCCCATCATCACATAATCCATATAAAAGTAATGGATATCATTTCATAATAATAAAAGTGAAACCATGTAAATCATAGAGACATGATACTTGAAACATACACATATGAAATAATGTCATCTTTTATGAAAAATGGTTTTGATAAAACACTTGAAATGAATTCTTGAGGAAAATATCCTTTCTTCTTCAAAATCATTCTCTTTTCACAAAATGTCATGAAATTTTAAAAGAAAAGGATTTTGTTGAAAGTAGTCAGGAAATATATTGGAGGAAGCTTCATGAAAATAAGGCTTTATAAAACCATAAAAATCCGTTCGTGCTGTATAAGTTAAAAAAATATTCTTCTCGTACTTTTGCCAGAAAAGTCAAAGTACCTCGTAAAAGAAATATTCCATACATACCATGTAGTAAAATTCAAAAATGGGTAAAAATGGCTTTAAACATACATGTAATCATTTTTAGAATACAAGGACATGGATTATAAATATAACCCCAGTAAATACTTACGAATAAACAATCTCGGATAAGAACGAGATTGGAATAGTTATCCCTTAACTTAGGTCCGATATTTTTCGTACATATCCAAACCTCCTTTATAATGATTTAAATAATGTCATTGACTTATTACAGAATCATATTCATTGTTATTATATCATATATGGTTCACTTATGACTTTATATTACCCCTTATTTTGTAAATTCATGTTAAAGTGGCGTTTTGGGTAAAATCGTTTCATTTATCGTTTGTGTTTTAACTTGTAATTATTCATATGATTACATAGATCATGATTACTTAAATACAGGATGTCAAACAAGATTTATATATAATATATATTCATAATATACATATATATAATAGATTGATAAATGGAATGAAATACACCGTTCATGGAGACGGTAGGTCGTACGTACGCATGAACGCTGTTTTCATTTCATTATAGAATTGAATGGAATTAAGTATATGACATACATATATATGTAAATAAATCCAGTAGAATTATTATTTCATATATTTCATTATTACTTATTATATATACTTTATAATCATTCTTGATTTTTTAACATGGAAAATGAATCTTATCGCGTCGTAGAGACGGTAATCCGTACGAACGCACGAGTGATGATATCGTTCCCATGGAATTGTATTGATGTGTATTTATACAATTTCAGAATCAATATAACATTACAATAATCATATATAGTCATTATTTACACCATCATACCCATCCAAGTAAGGTGGTGGTGGAAAATAGATTACACCACAGCGTGGAGACGGTATTCCGTACGTACACACGCGCGGTGATTTCGTTTTCCGTAGGATGGATAGATGATGAAATAGGGTTATTTCATACTTATAATAACATATAAGTATATTATTGATACTTATGTTATTACTTCATAATGAAACAACTAAAGAATAATAAGTAGAAGAGGAAATAAAGTTGAAAGAATCGGTAACGGACATTACCTCTTCTTTGAAGCGCTTCTTTGAGACCTCCTCTTAGGGCACTAAAATTGGTCTTTGAAGAAGACCAGGAGATCTAGGATGTTTCTAGGGAAGCGGGGAAGTGAAATGGGCAGGGGTGGGCCGATCTTGAAGGCTCAAATTGGTGTGAGGAGGAGAGGGAGGAGGTGCCCTTTTATAAGGGATGAGAGGGGCACCTTTGGAAATATAAGAAATATTAGTTTATGTTAAATCCCGAACCCACATAAAAACATCAAAAATGATTCATATCCAAATATTAGATGATCTATTGTCGTTATATAATCAACCAATAAAAATTAGACATGTTAGGAATTTATTTTAAACATTATCAACTTGATTTATCCTTATTTAAACAATTTAATTTTATTTGTGGTAATAACATTATAAATTTTAAATTATAACAAATAACTACATTTTGTTGTGAATTGTATATAATTGGATAATTTATAACATTTTAGACCATATAAATTTAAATTTATAATTTTTAAACATTTATGTGATTTTTAAACAATTTTATAATATGTTATTTTTATAAAATAACAATAGTGTCAATTTTGACACTATTCATTTATTTGAATTTAAATAAAATATATACAGAAGTTATGTTCAAACTAAAAGCTTTAATAGATTCATAAAATGTCATATGTATCTATAAAATTAGTGTAGAACATTAAATAGTTCATATAATGTTTTTTTATTATTTTTAAAACCATTTATTTAGTTTATCTCTTAATAAAATAATTACTACAATATTTTTGTATAATTATTTAATATACTTATTTGTTGCATAAAAATTAAAACTAAAATCCTATGATAAAGATAAATCTATTACCTTTCACAATAATACTTTTATTTGAATTTATAAATTTAAAATAACAATATTTAAATTGTTATATTTATTAAATTATGAAAGTGACAACTTTGAAATCATTTAAAATAAAATAATATTAGTGTCATAATCTCCTTAATAAGGATCCAAATGGTCAAAAACTCGGCCATCAGATGATTAGGGTTTATATATAAACTAATAATAAGTTTTGTGCCGATTTTTTGGCCTTTTTATATGTATTACTATTTCAATAAAAACTATATTATTGATTTTTCACTAAATAAATATTTTTTGCATCATTAATGTATAAGATAATAAGGTAATTAAATAACACTTAAAAATTACAAATAAATTACCATGAAAAATAAAAACATTTTATCTTTCAAATGAGTATTTATAACCGAATTTATATTCTATATAAACTTATATTAAAAATACCTTCATTTTTAAAGTTGAGTGAGACATATTTCACTTTCCTTTAAATAAAATAAACTAAAGGTCTTAATCACCTCCAAGTGGGTTCTAATGGATTCAATTTCGACCCAAATATGATTTAGGACAAATTATAATCATCCAATTGTATGAATACAATTATTAGGATAATTTGATAATATTATATTTACCCTTAATTACCCAATTTTCCTTTTACTAAGGTAAATAAAATTTACCATTGTTACTATTCATAAAGCCCAAAAATAACAAGTAGTCTATTAATATAATTTGGACCCACTGATTCCAAATATGAAATCCATTTTTCCAAATTCAATACATTGAAGTTGCAGAAATTAAATTAAAATCAATCCCATTGTCGAAAGAAAATGGGTTTTTGTTTAAAACATTGCAAAAGATTGAATTTATTTAACATACGAATTCAATGTCAAATCAAGGCTAATGAAATACATTATATTAAATGGAAAAAATATATTCTATTTATACATTAAAACCATTCAATATTATAATTTAACCAAATAAGTTATTATGATGAAAAAAGTTGTTTTTAATTAAAATATAGCGTGTTTTTACTATTCATTAAAATATGAAAGTTATCAGAATAATATAAAAAATTTATCCAAGGTAAAATTTTATATCCTGATTCCAAATAATAATTTTATTTTGTAAAATTGAACTTATAAACATGTGAAAAACTAGATTTAAAGTGTGTGCGCCATCAAAAGGTGGCAAAACTGCATTTTTTTAAAAATACTTATGTTACCCGAAAAATTTATTTTGTTCTTATAACATGTTCTAGAAAATGTGCAAGATGAATAATAATGTTATAAAATTCAAAATTTAGTTAATACTATTCATAACGACTTGTTCATAATAATATATCGTTGTTTAGTAAAAACAAATATTGCGTACAACACACGTTGTCGAGGAAGGTCGCGATTGTGTATAATGCAAGCCAAGTCAGGGTTGCATGTTGTGCATGAATCATTTATTATTTCGTATGACAGAATCCAACCATATTTCCTTTATACATTGAATATATATATATATATATATACAATCAATGTTGCGTAGAATGACTATTATAAAACAAACTTGAAATTGTGTGTAACACAATTTAAGAGTAGTGTTGCGTATACTTCAAGATAATACAGTGTGACATATAACACAAGATAATCTTGTTGTAGCATAAAACACATGAAATCAAATATATTAAAAAAAATACTTATCATAAAATATCTGGTTGTTACAGTGACACCATAGATGACTATGGGATGTCATATAATGTTCATATAGTCTAATAATAGTATATTTAATATTTTTAATGATTCTGGAGATGTTTTATAGATAATTTAAATATTTTTTAATATATCACCTTTTGATTGTTAAACACATCAAAAACTAGTTCATCATGATTTCCATTTTCACAAGAAATAAACATGTATTTCACATAAAAAAAAGTGTAAATCATAAATAAAAGAAAGCAGTTATTATTGTTTCACTAATGAGATAAGAATTATTAACTCAGATTCACTTATTGAGAATTGATCTCATCTTTATGGAATATGTACAAAACAAACAACTGAAATTTCTAACACACGACAATGAAAGAAAAAATAATCAATTAATATATTTATAATATATGTTTATGAAATAATTATAAAAAGGGTATTATGATTATATTAATACTATTTTATAAGTAAATAATATAGAATTTTTTATATAGGATGTTATAGCATCGTCGAGTAAGCGGGAATACATGGATATGTTATTTTGTCTCAAATTCTCAATTTGAAATATGGTTTTTATTCTGTACCTAATTCCATTTATGTGGTGCATATAAATCCCATTTGAGATATTAAATCATAAATCACCTTTTAATAGTGTTAATTTAATTTAAATTTTAATCTCTCTCCTATATGAGGATTTTATTTAAATGATCCTCATGTTGTAAGGTATTTTCATGACTCAAAAACTTTTCTTGGGTCATAATCAATCATCTTTGTCTAAAACGTTTCATTTTTGACCTTATATTACCTATCATGATATTATTTTTTATTTACACCACATTTTTATGGGAAATCATGTTTACCATCAATGTTTTATTCTTTGATGAATCTATTGTCTCATAAAAATGTAATTTTGTTTAGAATAATTATCATTTCTTTTAATGGATATTTCCTCCATATACAGGTTTTTACTTCCCACCAATTTTCTCCATTAACTGGGGTAAAATGGAATTTTGTTATCTCTAATGACCAATTTTCCTTCACATTATTAATTTCAAATACAATAGTTTCATCATCCTTTTAATGATGCCATTTTTCAATAAAGGCATTTTCAAATAATTTTAAAGATTTTTTTACTGATTTTCTTCCATTGTACTTAAAAATTTGACATAATATTTATTTTGTTTTATGTTCTATTTTTTATAACCTTTTTATAAATGTTTGAATATTTTTCCTCTTTATTTCCAAAAGAAATTGTTTTTTATGTGACTTGAAAATCGCATCTATTTAAATTGATATTACAAATTTTTTTTAAAATAACCATGTTAATATTTCTCTTCTAGTTTTAATGGATTATTTCAAGAAAATAATTGTTCATAAATTACCATATATGTTTTATTTTTTAATATTCCTGTTGTTTGATCATATTTTTATGTATCATTTGTTCATTTTTATGTGATATCATATTTTAATGTTATGAAACTCATTTTATTCCATTGGGTTTTTTATTATAGGAATAATGATTTGATTTTATATGCACTCATATGTATGGATATCCATGACTGGGGACCTATATTGGCTACTAATTAATTGTTTAAGGTATTATAAGGCATGAGATAACTATGGGAATCGAGTAAGGAATGCACACTCCACTATAGGAATTGAGTATGGAATGGTCACTCTAATATGGGAATCAAGTACCTATTCCCACTCCAATATGGGAATCATGTAGTGATTCATGATCCACTATATTAGGGGAATTGGGTGGTAAATCATTCTATACTATGTAATTTTTAACAATGCTCATGTTTGTGCTGTATATTTTTGTTCATTTATTATTTATTTCTTATATATAATCAATGGTTTTGATCTTCCATGATCTAAAGATATTATGATTTATTATATTATAAGTTTATACTTTTATAGATTCCTATTATATCCTTTTAATCCATGTTTTTATGACATTTCTATGGAATTATGTTTCTATTCTATAATCCATAGTGTTAACTAACTTTTAATGTTTATCATTCATAACCCCAAAAAATCCCATATGATATTTCTATGTTACTCATGTTTTCCATCATGTTTATTATTTATAAATTAGGACTGGTTTCTATGTTTCCAATACTAATCATTTGAAAACCTTGTGTTATTTTTTTCCATTACTTAGTTTATGATGATGATTATATCATATGAGATATCTAGAAGAGGGTTTCTAGGAGAATTATTATAGAGAAATTTCAATAAGTGATGAAAAATAATTCATTTATGTAGCTAGTATTTGGGACACTAAAACTATCAGTCCTCTAGTTGTTATACTATATGGTAGATGTATTATAGAAATAAATGAATAAATGTAATATTTAGGTATGTTTTTCTTGGGCCATAATAATTATTATTATTAGAGGAGGGATTGGTTATTTTTTTAGATTAGTTTAGTTAGATTTTTTAAGGTTAGATAACTTTAGTGAAATCCCAATAGATGGTTCTAAGTAAAGGTCGATATCCTAAAGAATTGTTAAATCCTTAAGTAAGTGTTTTTCCTTGAAATAAATCCTTGTCTAGATATTAGATAGTTAATTACACTATGATATCAATGTACCAAGGTTTAATCACCCCAAAAGGGTTAGTTAAGAATATACTCTACCATCACTTTGATAAACTATGAATGGGCATAAGACTGCAAACCTGGTTAAAAACTCATGGGAGATATTATTGGGTTGATCATATACTCTTTCCAAACTCCTTAAAGGATTTATTTACTAGTTACATAGATGGACTCAGTTGATAATTTTAATGTAAACCAACTTTAAGAAACCTAGGATAAACTAAGATTAATATTGGTTTCACTAAATGAACTATATTCCAAAATGATGATGTAAAAGAATGAGCGGGTTTAAAATATAATTGCTTTTATGAATATGATTGTTCCCCATTATTGCAATTGTGTATTCACTCATGTCAACCTGTTTGGTTATAGGAGCGGTTTTAACTATAAGGAACCAAGGGTGTGAGGTACAATTCAGAGACTACCTCAAAGGACAACCCATTGAAATAGGAGTTGGAGTGAGAAACCACATGATTATTCCAAACCAATAATCATGAAATATAATTAAAAATGTGAATATGGTTAATGTTCAAAAACATTAATGAATTGAATGATAGAGTCTCATGAAAGATAAAGAGTTGAATATGATGAGGGAAAAAAGGTAAAATTTCATATATGTTAAAGATGTTGGAAGAAGCACCATGGGGTTTGACTCAAGGGGACTGGATGGTAATTTACTTGTGTTAATGGAGGCCATCAAGCATCAAATTGTCAAGGAAAAATGAATAGTTTAGTTAACACATGGAAATATGATAAAACTCATCTTAGGGAACCACAAAAAATTCTATGTATTATGTGTGAATAATTCAAGAATTATCCAAATCAAATCCCTAATTCAAGTATTTACAATGATAATAAGAATCATAAACCTCCCAGACTAAGGGATTAAGTAATAACATATTCATTGACTATTGATGAAGTGAATAGTGGTAATTGGACTATACGTACCCTCCATCTTGAATTGGGGGATTTAATATAGTTTTATCTACCAATTTTTATTTAGGATAATTTCTCAAAAAATAAGTTCATAACCCTCAATGAATTTTATTTTAATTAAAACATTTAGTGGTATGACTATTATGTTAGTGGAAATAAACATTGTGCAAATCCTAACATTTTTCTTTTAAAAAAATAAATCAATTTTAGAAATAAAATGTATATATATTCATTTACTTCACATTAATTTATAGAGTATTAAAAAATATCTAAATCAATTATGACCATCTGTTATTATAGGGTCATCTATGAATTATCTATTAAGAAAATTAAATCCTTCACATGGGTCATAATACCTAGTTATGAGATACATTTCCCTAAAATGGATAGGGAAAATAATTGTTTTGTAGTATTCCTTATGATATGGAGTTTTATATCTCATTAGATGTAATATCATGTGGCATTTTAATCTTCTCACCAACCATTATTTATGAGGATTTCATAGAAAATTAATCACAAGGACTAGTGAAACAAGCATGCAAGGAGAGGGGTAGTTATATGTTGAAGTTGGTGATAAAATAATGGGATAATATGTATAGGGAATAAGTCAGTTCAGTGGATAAAACTACTAAAAAAATGTCAAGAGGGTTTAAAACACGGATCTTAATGAGATTATTGAGGAAAATATGGATTCTTCATCAAATTCTTCATTTGACCTCAATTTTCCATTGACACTGCTAAGTTAAGGAAACAAGGGGACAAGAGATAAGTGTTTGTGGTATAGCTATTATAAATATAGGGAATATCATTTCATTTATTAAACAAATTTATGATTATATATAACTATAAAAATAATATATGAACTCAAGGGGAAAAGGTATCAATAATAAACAATGAGAGATATATAAGTCTTACAATTTTTAAGAAACACGATATTGGGAATATTCTCATTATAAATTAATAGATGATTAGAATCATTAAATTTTCTTCATATTATAGTTAACTATATCTAAATTTGTATGTATGTGATGATTAAAAATTTGAGGATTTAATTTATTTAATGGGGAAATATAACAACCAGATATTTCACTATGTATTATACTTAAATAAAAAATACTTTAAAATGTAGGTTTCAAACACTCTACCAAATATTAAAAAACATGATATATTTTTATTATTAAATATGCTTGTTAGAACAAATTTTTTAAAATAGATGGTATAAAATTACGTAACCCTGTCACAAAATCAATAAATATAGTATTAATAAATATCATCTGAAAGAAGAAGCCTTCCATATGAATCCTACTTTTCTAAGCTCATAAAGGAGGTTACTTTTTTAGGGTTTTCTTTGGACCATGCCCAATCCAAACATAAGAAATTATAACTTTAGTACAAAAATCTAGGAAAAGCTTAATATTGTTGAGATCGATGTGAAATCGATTCTAGTTGAATCACCACCCATGGCCAACACTTCAGGTTATCTTACCTGTTTATCTTATACATAGGTTATACGATGTTTTTTATGTACAAATTGTTTTGATATTAATAGTTAATTTTTTTTATATAATCTAATGAGAATATAAATATAAAAGCTTCATAAGTTTAATACCTTTTATTTTTTGATTTAAGTTTGCCTATATAAAAATGAACTTACATCACATTTAGTTATAAATTTAGATAAATTAATTCATCATCCGTCTAGTACATATTTATTAACATCAAATAGAATTCATTCAAATCATACATCTAAATATATTTTTCTAATTTTTTTTATTCCTTACACCTTTATATTGTGAAAAAATTATATGAATTTCATAATTTGAAATTAATAAAAAAATACTTTTTTAATTCCTCAATTAAAAATTTATTGGTATTAATTTTCAAATATTTTATGGAAATATTTATTTGTAGTTGAAAATTATGATTTTTAAAAAAATTATATTTTATATGATTTCATCATTATATAAGAATATCCTTGATGTATAAAAAACATATTATGTAATAAAATATTTATTTATGGAATAAAATTATGAATTTCAATATATTTTGGAGATTTTAAATCATATTTGCAACATTTTTAGAACTAAATTAACATGTGAGTTTAACAAAAACATTTTTTGGTGTTTTATTTAGATCATGGATTTTCATGTTAATATTCAGTTTTTTCTTTCCATAATGGCCTCATATGTTATATTTTATTTATAATAAATCAATCTATGTCCTTGAAATGATTAGAAATTATAATTTTATCTTATATATAAATTTTAATAGAAAAAATTTATTTTTCTAAAATTTATTTTTACATGAATAAGTGTGTTTATTTTAAAATTATAGTTTTTAAAAAAATAAGAAATTTAATATACAAAAATGATTTAAAAATTTAAAATCATAAGGTTTAAATTATTTTAAATTGTTAATACTAAAAAAAATCATTAAAATCAGTTACTAATGTTAAAAACTAATGACCAAGTTAAAAGTAAATTAGGAAAATAATAAAAAACTTAAAATAAAATGACATAAACATGTATGGTTATCTCTAAAATGATTGTTTGAGGTGATATTTTGTCCCACAATCACTATCCTCTCATTTTTTTCCAATTTTTCCATGGAATCATGAATAGTTACATCACAATATTTAAAATGTAAGGTTTCATTCAAATTGGGGATCTTTTCAGGTTTAGATATTTAGAGAATTAGGACATAACTATTACATAACAACTTGAATATTACATATAGACACTACTACTTAGTATCTATTTTTATAAAATAAAAACTCTTAATAAGAAACAGGTCTAATTCTATGTTTTAGACGGCATGACTTTTCCATGATCCCATCCTTGACCCTATTCATCTTTAAGTCATGTTGAACACATTTTAAAAACTTGGGATGAGCATAAAAAATCAATAAGGGTTATAAAATAAGGAAGGAAAAAATTATCCCATCAATAAATACAAATCAATGAAACCATACTTTTCAATCCTAACATACCTTAAAAAATCATAGATTTATGAATAACACATAGAAATCATAAATCATAAAGGTAACATATGGCATCCATATCATACATACATTGTAGCTATCACAGCTACATAGGGAGTTACGTTGGAATACCCATCACTTTATATTTTCTAAATCTATTAGGTGAAACATTAACATTTACCTCTGTCACGTTACCCAATGCATTGGAGAGTAATCTCGGGCTCACATGCCCTAGGTTTATCACAGAACAACTAATATACATAAACAATGCCTAATAATCATAACATATTCATAACATATAAAACATGCATAAAAAAATACAACATTTCCACATTACAATCACAATATATCATTTAAAGATATTGACATAATCAATGATTTATGAAACCATTTTCAAAAAAAATTAATAAAGAGATTTTTTAATCAAAGTGTCCCATTCAACTTTGAAGATTTTGAAAGAAATTTTAATTCCAAAACATTATCTTCCATATAAATAAATCCTTAAAACCATTTTTAAAACATGGACATTAATGAGAAATTTTTAGAAGAATAAATCTTTAAAACATTTAAAATTGTATTTTAGTTAAATAGTTCCTAACCAAATGAGAGATGCTTGAAAAAAATATTTGAAGAATAACGTTAATAAATGCTTATAATATCATGATAATAAGTTGATTCATGATATAATATGTAAAAGGGTAGTATATAAACCATATAATAGTTATTTGGTGTATAACAACAAATAAGTCTCAATAGAATTTAAATTGAGATAAATTCCTTTGCAAAGATCACATCCTTAGATTAAGGACAAATCAACAACATAATTACGTGTGAAAAATAATAATACACACAATATATGTGTAAATTAAGTGTAAAAAAATCATAGGTCATTCACACATATTCATTGCACTACATAATCTAGAAGTATAAGTTTAACCCAATGAATTAAAATTGAGTAAAGAAGTTCCCTTATAGAAATTTGACATCCTAATAGCGTCAATTTAAAATTCAGAAAATGAGTTGATGAGAGAGAAAAGGGTATCTCATCACTTGGACATAATATTTGGAGCAATAAGTATATATAAGAACATATCCCAAAATAATAATATGTAAATTAAAAGACATAACAAAAAAATAAGGCTTTTAAAAAGAGAAGGGTGAAAGGTTCTTTTACTGATTTGCTAACTTACGAAACATATACCCCAAGAAAGAAGGATCATACAATTAAGATTTAAAAATGAATATATTACATTATATTACACAGATAATACAATAATGGGTAGTACACACACCACACAAAAAGAAATAGTGTAAAATATAGCATGAATCTCATAGGAATAAAAATTGAGAAGAAAACCCCTTACCACTTGGTAATCAATCAAGTCGTAAGACCAAAAGTTAATAACAACCAAATTAGTCACATAATACCATGAATATAAATAGAATAATGATAATATATATCCAATGTAAGTAAAAAATACATCACATGCAATAAATAAGTGGTGAACAATGGAAATCTCATGAAATTAAAAGTAAGATAAGAAACCCCTTACCACGTGTCTGACATGACACGTTTGTTATTTAATATCCTAAATAATAAAATAAAGTAAATTTATACTTTCTTAATAACTTTTTTTAAGTTTATTATTCCTTTTATATAATTTATTACCATTTTATAAACATTAATCTATCATTTAAGTTAATAATGGTCGTTTGGTGGATATTTGGTACTTGAGTCCAAAATGAACTTATTATAATTACAAGTTGTTCATGTGGTAATAATTAAATTATCTAAATAATGATATTAATGATTTAGATATCATATATATAATACATATCCGGTATATTTATATATTTATAACATTATATAACATTTGGAGACAAGAAATGAAATGCACTGTTCATTGATAGGGTAAGTTGTACGTACGCATGAACGCTACTTTCATTTCTATTTCGTATTTTAATGGAATTAAAACTTAATTATACATAGGTATATTATAATTTCAGTATAATATAATATATAATTTCAGTAACTCTATCCTTTATATGTTCTACATATGGCATGAATGAGTCGTATCACTTTGATGGGGCAGTAGTCTGCACTTCCTCAACTGAAATTATCATATTTACCCATTATGGAAACCATAAAGGTATGATATAAATAAAAAATACAGAATTAAATAATAAATTAAAATATAATATATATCACATGTAAATACAATGCCATATTAATGACCACCATAACAGGTGATAGGAGAAGATTGAACAATCATCGTTTCATGAGGCAGTAGTTTGCCATCCACAGAAACAATATGTTCTTTACCCATTAGATGGAGGTGTGTGTAAGTGTAGTTCGAATACTTATCATAAAAAACCTATTATATTGATGATACTAGTGTTATTTTAAAATAAAGAAATAATTAGAGTTTATGTTATTGGAGAAGTAAAATAAAAAAAATAACTTAAGAGAAGATGTTACCTTGAAATCTGGTAACTCCCTTTGGTTTGAACCAAAAGGCTTTATTGAAGTTCCTTAGGCCTAAGGGAAGGATTATAGTTGGAATATAAAGATATTAAGAGCTTATTTGGGAAGAGTTTGGATGATCCAAGGGGCTATAGAGGTGTCAGTAACGTGTTAGAGGTGGGGTCTTTTTATAAGGGGGAGGAGGAGATCTAAGGAAAGTTTGAAAATATTATTTCATTATATAATTATTTTAGGTTTATAAAGGTCCAGATCTCATTAAAGTTGAATATATGATGACTCATGTTCTAAATAAATTCATCTAATAATAATTGGACATATTTTTTATATTGTTTTAATTTTTATAATCTTATTTATTTAAATCATTCATTAATGAGGTACACACTACATCATTATTGTGTCAAAAATAATTTTATTTATTTGATGTATAAAAATTATAAATAAATACCATGATATAAGATATATTTTTATCTTTAAAATGAATATTTATAGTCTAGGAGATAACTTATATAACCCCATGTAAAAATTGATTTAATAAAAGATATATGTTTATGTCATTTTTGTCTTTACTTTAAATTAATTAATATAAAGTGTTATTATCACTCTTAAGTGGATCCATGAGGTCCCATAATAGACCCAAAGATTCCCATGGTATAAAATGTATCAACCAATATTATTAGGACACATGTTAGGGCTATTTAGTATTATTATAATATTATTTTTACCTTGAATTACCCTATTTACCTTTAACAGTTGTAAATAAAAGCCAAATGTTACTATTCACCAAAAACTATTTTCATCTTATTGAACCAAATTTTAATTACTGATTACAACCATGTATCTTGGATTTTTGATATTTAATTCACAGAAGTGGTAAATTTTCATTTAAATGAAAAAGTCGGTTTTTTAACTACTACTTAGTGTTTTCACTATTCATCGAAAATTGATAGTTTTCAGAAAAATACCAAAAATTCAGCCTAAGATATATTTTATATTTCAAATTCAAAAATGATGTCTATTTTAAGAAATTAAAAACATAGAAGTTTGATTAATTAACTTAAAATTAATTCTTGTTGTCAAAAAAAGCGTGTTTTTAAGAAATAATAACTTTCAAATGATTGACACTTGTTTATGTCCAATTTCAAAATGAAATTGCTTCCAATGACTAAAAATGGATTAAATGTTAAAAATATAATCTAATTAAACTTTAAAACCAATTAAAATGATAATCTAACCATATAAATAAATTATATTAAAAGGCAGTTTTGAATTAAAAATACAATATTTTTCACTCTTCATTAAAAAATAAACATTATCAAAAAAATACCAAAATTTCATGCAAAGTAAATATTGATTTCCAGATACTAAAGAATAATTTATTTTATGAAATAGAACATATAAAAGTGACAAAAACAAGATTTAAAGAGGGTTCACTATCAAAAGGAAGAAAAATGACCTTTGAAAAATATTAGAGTGTTAATGCTTAATATTGAATTCATTCTTATTTTAAGCCTCTAGAATTTATTGGGTAAATGTAAAAACATTTCAGAAAAATATTTAATTATAATATGGTTATTTTTTTCATTACCACTTATACAATGGCTATGTGTTACCTACCATTTAAAATAATAATATTATATTAATATTTTTCAGTATAACTCAACGTTGTGTGCAACGTAAGATTTCAATGAAACATGTTGTTACGTATTAGGTATTTCATCAAACATAGCATCCCCCTTAAAGAAAAATTAATATTTAATTCACAAATTTTAATAAATATAACAATGTTTTATTCTTTATTTACCTAGGATGTTACATCCTTCCCCCTTTTGTGAATTGGGTCCTCACAATTTTCAAATTGGGCTTGGAAACTTCATTGAAAGTACCAAATTGGAAAAAGAGTCAATAAAAATATCACTTTAAAATAATGAAAGTTAAATAAAAAAGTCACCTGAGATAGCTCATACTATGATTCCCTATAAGAAAATATCGATATGGAAGAGAAACAAACCATCATGGTTTGATGGAGAGTGGTAGAAAACATGATTAAAAGAAAGATAACCACTAGAAAATTACATACTTGTGATGGGTTAAATGGTCTTTTATTCCACTGTAGGAAAATTTAACAAAAAATGTTTTTGTTTTATGTTACTTTTCATAAAGTTGTTGAATTTATTTAAAAACATACTGAAACAAACTTACTTTTCATGTAGACTTTAATCCTTTACTAAATTTCTACTGCAAACTCATCTTGTCTCCAAACGATAAGTATTCAAACTGACTTGGTCACATTAAAAGGGATAGAATCAACTTCTAAAGTATCATATAATCCACAAAATATGAACTATATATTTCCCATGTCTTTATACATCATCCAAAACCAAAAAATTTAGTACAAGATCAGTTAATTCCCTAAAAAGGATAATACTCCATAAAAAATTACTACTCTTAATCACCAAAATTCGACAAACAATACCCAAACTTTGGAAAAGTCCACTCAATAAACAAATGTACTTAAAATTATTCAATGTAATTCAAACATAGATTGTAAACCAAAACTCAGAAGGATTTAATCACATAGTCTTCCATAGTAAATCTTAACATTTGTCTCTAAATAAAATTGACTACTCTTAAAGTCTCATACTGAAGTGTAATTAACCAAATCACATATTCTCTATGATAGGTTAATAATTTCCATAAATAACCCAAATCACCATATGTCCATAATAAAAACATATATTCATACAAAATAAAATTCCACCATTACTCATCAAAATAAAAGAAAATTATTCCTTGAATAACATTGCAATATATAAAACTTAAGGGTTACACATACTACAAAAAGTCTTCCAATGTAATCCCATAATCAAAATAGCCTTAATACTTTTAATCAATTCATCATCTTATAATCTACCATAATTATTGAATCCATTATTTGTTGACTTATTCTCATTCAACATTCTTTATGACCATTAACCATTCTTTACCAACTTATTCTGATATACTTATTTCCTACAAACAAAATCATGAATCATATCCTAAGATTCAATAATATCAAAACATATGTTAAGGAATAATCCATTCCTCTCATTGGTCATTGTCAATTTCTTCATCTTAAATCAGAATGGCATTAGGTATTGGTAAACATATATTTATATGAACCTGGTGATCCCATTCCCGAAACATCATCAAAGGACATCTGGTGTATAATGACCAAGAACACAACATTTAAAACATTCAATTGATCCCTCAAAACAAACTTCTTTCCCTTTCTTAGAGTCAACTGGATGATTATTTTTTCCATGGTAGGTTCTTGCTTTATGACCTTCATTCCCACATCTATATCATCTTCTCGTACCTTTGAAGTAGTTTTCAAGGTGTTTCTTTCCACATCCTTGACTCATAGTTTTTTTAACATACTTAACATTATGATTATTAGCTAAACTTCCGTAGGGATTCTTTTCTCGCATATACAATTCCTTATGAAAATAACCATGGTTCAGGTGGTCAATCATGACTCCAGATAGTGGGTTGAGAATAACCAAAAGCGTTCTTATTTCAGCTCCCATTTCATTCAGTTTCCCATTCATAAAACCATCAATGTTTTCATCATATCCACTATTACTTTGATTCCTACTAGATCCATCCATTGACTAAAACCAAAAAGGACAGTGTGAGTATATTAGTAAAACCATCATATAAAATGTTCTGTGGAGGGTAAATACTAAGATATATTTATTCATGTTGTCTTAAACTCAATCAATTTATCTAAAATAACTATGGATCCTTATAATATGATAACCATTATGGTGATTTCGCTTATGCTTAAATAACACGCTAACCTATAATGTTATCTAAACCGACCTCTGATACCAACTATAAGGACCCGAACTTAAACATGACATAATCTTTAATTATGTCAAGAATTCAAATTGAGGAACTTTTCAGGTTTAATGTGTTAGAGAATTAGGCCATACCTATTACATAACTACTTTAATATTACGTGTATACACTACTACTCAGTATCCATTTTTCATAAAATAAAAATTCTTAAAAAGAAACATGTCTAGTTCCATGTTTTAGTCAGCACGACTTTTCCTTGATCCCATCTTTGACCATATTCATCTTTATGTCATTTTGAACACATTTCAAAAAATTGGGATGAACATAAAAATCTCAGTAAGGGTTGTAAAATAAGGAAGGAAAAAATTATCCATTCAATAAATACAAATAAATGAAACCATACTTTTTAATCATAACATACGTTATGAAATAATATTATTAATGAATAAGACATAGAAATCATAAATCATAAAGGTAACTTATAGAATCCATATCATACTTTCATTGTATCCATACAATATATATAGGGAGTAACGTTGGAATACCCATCACATTATATTCCCTAAATCTCTTAGGAGAAACATTAACGTTTACCTCCGTCACGTTACCCAATGAATTGGAGACCTATCTTGGGCTCTCCCGCTCAAGGTTTATCACATAGCCACCGATATATTTATAGAATTCCCAATAACCATAACATATGAAAAACATATAAATCAATCATAATGTAAAGATAACATTTACACCTTACAATAACAATATATCATTTCAATATATTGACATAACCAATGCTTTATCAAACCATTTTAAAAAACCCTTTAATAAAGAGATTTTTAATCAAAGTGTCCCATACCACTTTGAAGATTTTGAACGAAATTTTACTTTCAAAACATTATAGTCTTTATAAATAAATCCTTAAAACCATTTTTAAAACATGGACATTATTGAGAAATATTTATAAGAATAAATCTTTAAAACATTTAAAACGATATTTTCGTTGAACAATTCCAAACAAAATGAGAGACGCTTGAATACAAATATTTGAGGAATAACATATATAAAATATTATAATGTCATGAGAATAAGGTGACTCATGATATAATATGTCAAATAGAAGTATATACACCCAAAAAATGTGATTTGGTGTATAACCACAAATAAGTCTCAATGGAATGTAAATTGAGATAAAGTCCCTTGAAAAGATCATATCTTTAGATTAAGGATAAATCAATGAAATAATTATGTATCCCAAATAAGAATACACCCAATATAAGTGTAAATTAATTATAAAACAATCAGAGTTAATTCACACATATTCATAGCATGACATAATCAAGATGTAGAAGTTTAACCCAAATAATTAAAATTGGGTAAAGAAGTTCCCTTACAAAAATTCGATAGCCTCACGACGTAACATTAATTTTCATAAAATGAGTTAATGAGAGGGAAAGGGGTATCTCAACATGTGGACATAAAATTTAAATCAATAAAGATATATAATAACATATCCCAACATGAGAATATGTAAATTAAAAGACATAACAAAAAAGAAGTCTTTTAAAAAGAGGAGGGTGAAAGGTTCCTTTACTGAATTGGTAACATACGAAACATTCATCCCATGAAATAAGGATCATACAATGAAGATTTAAATACCAATAAATTACATTATATTACCCAAATAATACAATCATGGTCAGTACATAAACCACACAAAAGGAAGTAGTGGCAAATATTGCATGAATCTCACATGAATAAAAAGTGAGATGAAAACCCATTACCACATTGTAATCAATCGAGTCGTAAGACAAAAAGTTAATAACCACAAAATGAATCACATAATACCATTAATATAAATATATTCATTATAATATATACCAAATGGCAGTACAAAATACACCACATTCAATAAATAAGTGGTGAACAATGGAATTCTCACGAAATTAAAAGTAAGATAAGAAACCCCTTACCTCGTGTCTGACATGACCCGTTCATTCTTTAATATCCTGAATTATAAACTAAAGTAAATTTTTTACTTGATTAAGAAAATTTTTAAAGTTTATTATTCCTTTTATATCACATATTACCATGGTATAAACATTATGCAATCATTTAAGTTAATAATGGTCGTTTTGTCGATATTTGGTATTTGAGTAAATAATGAACTTCTTATAATTAAAAATTGTTCTTGTGGTAAAAATTAAATTATCTATAGAATTATATTTATTATTTATATATCACATATATCATTTATATACAGTATATATATGTATTTATAACATTACATAACATTTGCAGATAAGAAATGAAATGCACCGTTAATGGAAATGGTAGGTCGTACGTACGCCTGAACGCTAATTTCATTTCTATTTAATATTTTAATGGAATGAGAAATTAATGATAAATAAGTATTTTATTATTCCATTATAATATCATATATAATTTCAGTAACTCCATCCTTTATATGTTCCACATATGGAATGAACGATTCATATCACTTTGAGGGGGCAGTAGTCTGCACTTCCTCAAATGAAATTATCTTATTTACCCATTATGGAAATCATAAAGGTATGATAGAAATGAATAATATATATTTACAGAGACAATATAAATATAATATATATAACATGTAAATAAATTTACATCTTAATTACCACCATAAGAGGTGATAGGAGAAGATTGAACACTCATCATTTCGTGAGGTAGTAGTTCGCTGTGCACAGAAACAGTATATTCTTTACCCATAAGATAGAGCTGTGTGTAAGTGTAGTTCGAATCCTTCTCAGAAAAAAACCTAGTATATTTAATATACTGGTTTTTTTATAAAGTAATGAAATAAATATATTTTATGGGTTGGATAAGTAAAATAAAAGAAAATAACTTAAGAGAAGACGTTACCTTTAAATCGGGTAACTCCCTTTGGTTTGAACCAAAAGGATTTATTGAAGTTCCTTATGCCTAAGGGAAGGCTTCTAGGTGTAAGATAGTGATCTTGAGAGCTTATTTGGGTTTAGTTTTTATGAGCCAAGGGGATAGAGAGGTGTGATTAATGGGTTAGAAGTGATTTCTTTTTATAAGGTGGAGGAGGGGCTCTTTAGGAATGTTTGAAAATATTATTTTATTATATAATGATTTTCGGTTTCTAAAGGTAGTAAAAGATAAGATGACTCATGTTAAAAATAAAATCATCCAATAATAATTGTACAAGTTTTTTATATTTTGTTTAATTTTTATAATCTTATTTATTTAAATCATTCATTAATGAGGTACACACTGCAACATTATTATGTCATAAATAATTTTATTTATTTGATGTCTAAAAATTATAAAAAACATAATGATGTAGGAAATCATTTTATCTTTCAAATTAATATTTATAGTTTAAGAGATAACTTATATAACCCCATGTAAAAATTTATTTACTAAAAGATATATGTTTATGTCATTTTTGACTTTACATTAAATTAATTAATTTTAAGTGTCATTATCACTCTTAAGTGGCTCCATGGGGTCCCAAAATCAACCCAAAGATGACCATGGTCGTAAATGTATCAACCAATAGGATTAGGACATATGTTAGGTTTATTTAATATTATTAGAATATTATTTTTAAGATGAATTACCCTATTTATCTTTAACCGCGATAAATAAAATTCAAAAGTTACTTTTCACCAAAAAATATTTTCATCTTATTGAACCACATTTTACTTACTGATGAAGATCATATATGTCATATTTTTTAAATTCAATTCATAGAATAAGTAAAATTTAATTTAAATGAAAAAGTTGGTTTTTTAACCACTACTCAATGTTTTAACAATTCATAAAAAATTTAAGGTTTTCAGAAAAAATCACAAAAATCAGACTAATATCTATTTGATATTCCGAATTAAAAAATTGAGTTATATTTAATCAAATTCAAAACATATAAGTTTCATTAATTAATTATAAATTAATTCCCACTTTCAAAACAAAAAACTTGTTTTAAAAAAAATAATATCTATCAAAAGATTGACACTTGTTTATGTCCAATTTCAAAGTGAAATTACTTCCAATGACCAAAATTTGAATTAATTGTAAAAATGTAATCTAATTACACTTTAAAAGAAATTAAAAAGATAATCTAACCATATAAATAAATTAAATTAAAAGTCATTTTTGAATTAAAATACAATATTTTTCACTATTCATTAAAAAATGAACATTATCAGAATAACAGAAAAATTTCATCCAAAGTAAATATTTATGTCTAGATTCTAAATAAGAATATTATTTTGTCAAACAGAACATATAAAAGTGACAAAAACTAGATTTAAAAGGGTTCTCCATCAAAAGGCGTTAAAACGACCTTTTAAAGAATATTAGAGTGTTTCATGCTTAATATTGGATTCTTTTTCATTTTAACATCTAAAATTTGTTGGGTAAATGTAAAAACATTTCAGAAACATATTTAATCATAATATGGTTTGTTTTGTTCATTCCCGCCAATACAACGACTATGCGTTAAATACGCTTTAAAATAATAATATTATATTTATATTTTTCAGTATAACTCAATGTTGTGTGCAACGCAAGTTTTCAATGAAAACTGTTGTTGAGTATCAGGTATTCTATCTAACATAGAATCCCATTTAAAGTAAAACTAATATTTAATTCACAATTTTAATAAATATAACAAATTTATATTCTTTATTTACCTGGGATGTTACACCACCACTTCAATTCTCACCGAACCATATAATTTCTCCTTGAAATTTTGAAAATTTTATCCTCCTTGAACCATATCTCACTTAAAAAAAATAATCTAATCAATATTTGTAATATTAATGCCTTAATTCCATGGGAGAATTCCTAGTGAAAATTGAAGTCCTCGATGTGAGTATCGACTCCTTATTAGTGTTTCCTACTTAATTTTTACTATACTAATATTATATATCATTAATAATGTAATGAATTCAGTAAAATTATTAAATATACATGTAAGTATAATAATTAGGAAAAAATATCTAGTTCTTTCAATCCACTATGAAAACAAGATAACATCAATCGTGCTTATGCGTGGATTACTGCATCTACAAAGAGATGTTATTCATTTTTCATCATCACCAATAATAGATATAATTAGGGATAGATTTTCTGAAAAAATATGATTTATTTGAACCAAATAAAATTCCCCAATGATAATTTTTCATATACCATCATTCCATCCATTCATTGAGAAATGAGATTATTAATCGTGCATACGATGAACTACTTCCTCCACAAACATTAAATTTAATTTATCATCACCACCCAACATGTATCGTTCTAATAATGGGTTTACTGGGGATATTTGATAATAATGAAATTTTTAGGCTTAGGAATATTTCATATTTTTATTATCTAAATATTATATCTTACCCATGAAAACAGTAAAATATATTACCTTTTTGGTCGGTTATACAACTTATGTAAACGATCTTATAATGAATATGAAATAGATTATTGTGGGAATTAATATTATTTTAATATTATTTAATATTTATATATTTAATAATTTTAAAGTTTCAATAATTTTTTTTTAAAAATTAAATATTTATTAATATTTCCAATTTCAACTGTTAAACATATCGAAAAGTTTTTCATCAGGATTTCCATTTTTACAAATCGTATTCATGTCATTATCTTAATAAAAACATGACATAATAATTATTTGAAAATAATTATAATTAAATATTTTTGATCAAGGAATTATGAAATTTAGACCACTTATTCAGAATCAATATTGCCTTTGTGAATTTCAAACAAAATAAACAACTGAAAACTCTAACTACAAATAATTAAATCAAACTATAATTGGTAGATATATTATTAATCTATGATTATAAAATAATTTTAAAAAGTAAGTATTATTATATTATGGTTATTAGATAAGTTATTAATATTTTTATGTTTATTATACAGGAGGTTAGAGCATTGTCTAGTAAGCGGGGATACAGTGTGAGAGTTTTTTCATATCAAAAACCCTATTTGAGGATTGTATTGTATTATACTAATAATTCCATTCATGTGGTTTCTATAATATATATATATATATGATATAATATATCATGAATTAAATTTTCTTAGGGTATATTATTTTTACATTTAATCACACATTTCTTTGAGGAATTGATTTAAATTCTCGCTATGTTGTAAGGAGGTTTCATTACTCAAATAATTTCTAGGGGTCATAATCACTCCTATATTTTAAAAACAGTCATTATTGATCTCATATAACTTATAATGATGTTATGTTTTGTTTATAACATCTTTTATAGGGAAATAATGTTTCAATACATTTTCTTCTTCCTTGATGAGTCCTTTATTTCATAATAAAATGTAATTTAACTATGAACAATTCCCATTTCATTTAATGGATTTTTACTCCATATCCTTGTTTTTAATTACCTCTAAGGTCTTCATTTACCAAGTAAAAACAAATTTTCTTATTTCAAATTATCCTTTTTTACTTACCTTAATTCATTTTGAAAACAATGTTCTCATCATTCTTTTAACGATGTGGGATTTCAATAAATGCATTTTCAAATACATCAAAGGATTTTATTTTAAATTCCATTATTACCTTTTACATTTCATTTAAAAATATGATTTATTTATTTTATTGGTATATTTATTGTAATTTTTTTAGAGAAATATTTGGAATTGTTTCCTCTTCATTTTCTAAAAAAATATTTTTGGAACATAAATTGAAAATCATGTCTTTTATGATGATACAAAGAAACATATTTTTATGAAAAATGATTTTTGGTATTTATCTTAAAATTTTAAATGAATATTCTCAAATAAATTAATGGTTCATAAATCACCCTATTTGTGCACTTTTTAAATAATATTTTTCGGTTATCATGTTTTTTGTATCAATTGATCTTGATTTTTTATGAAATACCATTTTGAAGAGTTATGAAACTAATTGTCTTCCCATGGTTTATTTATGATAAGAGGAATGATTTGATTTTATGTGGCACTAATATGTATGTATTATGATTGGTTGGGTCCTATATCTCCCTCCAATGAATTTGTTGATGGTTTATATCTCAGGAAATAACTATGAGAATCATGTACCTAATTCTCACTCCGCTATGGGAATCAAGTATGGAATGCCTGCTCCATTATGGGAATAAAGTAGTGGTACTAACTCCACTATGGGAATTAGGTAGTTATTATTTCTCATCTATGTTATTCCATGATCTCTAATACTTAATAAATTTTATTGTTTGTCACTCATGATCCCATAATAATCTCATCTCATATTTCGTCATTATTCATGTTTTCCCTCATGTTTATGATCCAACGATTATGGCTACTTTCAATGTTTCCCTTACTAATAAATAAATATCACTCTTTTTTTGAAGAAATTACACAAGTTATGAAGATGATTTTATCGTATGTTATCTCTTGAATTGGGTTTATAGTATTATTAATTTGGTGAAATTTCAATAAGATTTTTAAAGTAATATGTTAATATAACTAGTCACAAAGATGGTAAATGTTACATCCCAAGTATGTAATGAATAATAGATATTTTTATCTATGTCTATTAATGAATTAGATAGTGTTTTAGGGGCATAAAATGAAAATAAACCATATCTTAAGCATGAAATACACTAATATTTTTAAAAGATTGTTTTACTGCCTTTTTAATGGAAAACCATTTTTAAATCTATATTTTGAAAATTTTATAAGCTATGTTTGTCAAAATAAACTTATTCTTTTTGATTGGGACATCAAAATTTACTTTGTGTGAATTTTTGGTATTTTTCCGATAAAGTTCATTTTTTTAATGAATAGTGAAAAATGTTGTATTTTAATTCAAAACCTCTTTTTAATCTAATTTATTTATATGATTATATTATCTTTTGAATTGGGTTTAAAGTAAAATTAGAATATATTTTTACCATTTAATCCAATGGTGTTCATTGGAATCAATTTCACTTTGAAATTGGACTCAAACTAGTGTCAGTCTTTTGATACTTATTGTTTCATAAAAACACGCTATTTTTCATGACAGCGGGATTTAATTATTAAATTAATTAATGTAACTTATATGATTTGAATTTTTTAAAATAGATATTATTTTTGAATTCGGAATATCAAATATATCTTAGGGTGATGTTTTGGTATTTTTCTGAAAAACTTCAATTTTTGTTGAATAGTGAAACCACTAAGTGGTAGTTAAAGAAACTGATTTTTCGTTTAAATGAAACATTGCCACTTCTGTGATTTGATTTTCAAAAATCCGACATACATGGTTGTCATTAAGAAGTAAAATGTGGTTCAATGAGATTAAAATAATTTTTTGGTGAATAGTAACTTTTAAGTTCTTAATCGCGATTAGAGGTAATTAGTGTAGTTTAAGGTAAAAATAATGTTTTAATAATATGTGATGAGCTTGACACAAGTCCTACCCTTATTTCATGTGTCATGGCCGACCAAGACAATCCATGGGTCAACATGGGGACCCCATGGAGCCACTTTGTAAGGAAAATGACATTAATATATTTTAATTTAATGTTAAAGTAAAAATGTCACAAAAATGAGTTATTTTACTAAACAATTTCTTACATGGGGTTATACAAGTA
Organism: Viscum album; assembly: GCA_963277665.1. Lineage (NCBI taxonomy): Eukaryota > Viridiplantae > Streptophyta > Magnoliopsida > Santalales > Viscaceae > Viscum > Viscum album. Next base: position 1,752,927,343 of record OY728141.1, read on the forward strand.
ATATTTTTGACTATAAATAGTCCTTGGAAAGCTAAAAATATTTCCTACATCATAGTATTTGTTTTATAATTTTTAAAAATTAAAAAAATTAAATTATTTATGACATCATGATGATGCATCGATTACCTCATTATTTAACGATTTAAATAAAATGAAAAGATAATGTAAAATCTAAGACCTACACTTGTCAAAACCCTATTTGTTGGGTATATTTATAACCCTTATCACCTTATCCTCTAATTATATCAATGTGGGACCTTTTAAATCCGAAAATCATTTTAAAATATAGTAACATTCCTTTACTTTCCAAGAGTGCCCCTCCTCTCCTCTTATAAAAGGCCCCCACCTCTACCTTCTTATACACACTTAAAAGACTTTGGATCGGCCAACCCCTGCCCAATGTTTCTCTCCACATCCTTCTATAACTTTTAGAAGCCTCACTTTTGGCATAAGTATTCCCGAGGAAGTTTTTGAGCTCAAACTAAAGGGAGTTAACCGATTTTAAGGTAATGTCTTAACTTGTGTTCTTTTGTTTTATTTTGTTTTTCCAACCCCCTAAACACTTTTTATTCATTTATTTTATAACAAAACCAGTATCTTACATATACTAGGATGCTTTTATAGGAAGGATTCGAGCAACACTTACACACACCTACATATAATGGTTAAAGAACATATTGTTTCCCTGGATGGCGAATTTCGGCCTCACGAAATGAGGATTGTTCAATATTCTTCTAACAACTTCAAAGGTGGCCATTAAGATGTCACTATATTTATATATGATATATAATATGTTTATGTTTTCCTTATGCTTCTGTATTTTTCATTTATGGCATACCTTTATGGCTTCCATTATGGGTATACGCAATATCTTCTTTTTAGGAAGAGCGGACTACCGCCCCCTCAAAGTGATTTTATTCGTTAATACCATATGTGCTACATATAAAGGATATATTTAATGATATTATATATGATACCATACTGGAATTAAAATAATATTATGTATCATTATGTTTTAATTCCATTAAATATGAAATAGAAATGGAAGTAGCGTTAATGCGTACGTACAGTTTACCGTCTCCATGAACGGTGCATTTCATTTCATACCTCTAAATGTTATGTAATATTATAAATTCATGAATGTAATGGATATATATGATATATATGATATCTACATCATGAATACAATTATGGATATAATGGATACATGAACAACTTGTAATTATAAAGGGTTTATTTTTGACTCAAGTACCAATGATCGGTAAAACAACCATTTTTAACTTAAATAATTACATATTGTTCGTGACATGGCAATAAGTGATATAAAAGGAATAATGAACTTGAAAAAGGTTCTTAAACAAGTATAAATTAACTCAAGTTTATTATTCAGGAGATTAAAGAACGATCAAGTCAAGTCGGATACGAGGTATGGACTTCATCTGAATCTCCTTTCATTGAGGCATATTTTGTTTTATAGAAAACCTTCTTTTATAAGGTGTATAAACCCCTTTGACTTTTACCTTTATACAAAAGGAATATTTTTTATATGAAGCGTTTTACTAAACCACAAAAGGGAATGTTTTTGTCGTACGTATGCGGCGACAACAACTTCTCCGCCACCGTGACCATTATTTGAGCTTCGGCTTCCTCTACAAGCCATACTTTTTTAAAAGAAAAATAAATACCATGTTTTAATTTTCTTTTATTTTGGTATTGAAAATGGTTTTCGTAATGTTTTTATACCAATGTTTTGTATTTATATCGAGTGATTGAAAAGTGGAAATGTTATGTTTCCTTTATGCATGTTTTATATGTTACGATTATGTTATGGTTCTTGGGAATTGTTATGAAGATGGGTGGTTCCGTGATAAACTAAGGGCGGGTGAGCCCGATATAGCTCTCCAATGCATTGGGTAACGCGAAGGAGTGAAACATTAAGGTCTCTCCGAAGAGATTTAGGGAATATACTTTGATGGGTATTCCAAACGTAACCAAGAGGGTTACTCCCTGCGTAAGAATGTTATGAATGCCTGAAGTTACCTTTATGTCTTATGATTTCTATGATTTATTCATGATTTGATGAGGTATGTTATAGTGATTATGTTTTATGGGTAAATTATGATTTCATTCTTATGTATATATGTACTCATGTTTCCTTTCCATATTTTTATATCCCTTACTGATCTTTTTATGCTCATCCCAGGTTTTTGAAATGTTTTTCACAAGTCAAGGGAAAGGTACATGATATGATGATAGTGTCAAGGAAGTGTCAATAAAGAATCCATGTTTTATTTTAAATATGTTTCCATTGATGGGAAAAATGAATACTATCATTTATGTAACCACTTTGTTTAAATGTGGAATGTAATGCATGTTTTATGATCTAATTCTCTAAAAATCTAAACCTGAAAAGATCCTCAAGGTGTAATATTGTAATAACTCAAGATTAAGTAATGTTTAAGGATGGCGCCTTATAGTTGGTATCAAAGGTCGGTTTAGATAAATTTAAGAGTTATAATTCTATTAAATGATTATCCAAAAATATTTTTTATGGTCAAATGGAAATGATATAGAATTTGAAGATTACCATGTTGCTTCATCTAAGACATGTTTGTTCAGAATGGTTTTCCAGAGAGGTAACATATAAGCAGTGATAGGAAGACACACAGAAGGAAATAACCTTCTGAATCAGCATCCTGAGATGGTTGGAATTGGAACTGAATAGTTTGTTGCAGTAATGGCACAGTTAACTCAAGCAATAAATGGTGGTGGTATCCATGCACGAGATCAACCGTAGAGGGACATGAAATTGGTGGAACATTTCTTGAGGCAACATCCCCCATCATTTATAGGATCATATGAACCTGTTCTAGATGATGGGTGAACTAATGCACTGGAGGAGATTTTCGATGTCATGGGGTGTTCAGACTATCAAAAGGTTAGTCTTGCTATTTACCGTTTGGAGGGTGAAGCAGATCAGTGGTGGTCGATGGTTAGAAATATCAGGGATGCTGATGAAATTGATGATCTCGATTGGGATGAATATAAAGGTATGTTTCTTGAGAAGTATTTTCCTAAGGCTGTTCGACTTAGGATGGAATAGAAATTCTTGGAATTGAGGCAAGAGGAAGACTCAGTGGCTGCCTATGAAGAAAGGTTCACTCGATTGGCAAGGTATGCTCCAAATTTTATCTGAGACCTTGATAGTAAAATCATTCCTTTTTACTCAGGATTAAAGCCAAAATACCGAAGGGATTTAGCTTCTCGTGAGTTCAAAAGTTATGAAAAGCTTTTTCAATGTGCTGAGAAGGTGGAAATTGAGTTTTTTGATGATCAAGTGTTCTATAACAACCAACAGAAGAAGAGACCGAGGTGGCAGGAGAAAGGAAACAATTATTCAAAAAAGCTTGATGGTAAGAAAACTAAGTTTCCAGTTTGTGATAAATGTGGTAAAAGTCATGCTGGGGAATGATTTGTGAATTCTAGAAAGTGATACCGATGTGGTAATATGGGACATAAGGCTCGTGATTGAACTGAAAAAGATCAAGGGGATGGTAAGACCAAATTTGATTTACAGTTAGTGAAATGTTTTAAGTGCAATGAGATGGGTCACTATGCAAATGAGTGTCCGACAAAGAGCTCGAGTGATGGGAAGCAGTTAGACTACAAGAATAAAGGGGTGGTGAAATCCTTTGCAACTACTTTAGCAGATGTTGGGCCATCAAATGATTCAGATTATACCAGTGTGTTGTTTGATTTGGGGTCTACACATTCTTTCATCTCTAAAAACTTTTCTAGTAAAATGGGAATACAATCTCAAGAAATTACTCCTGAAATTTTGGTAAAAACACCTAGGGGAAATGTTGAGGAAAAAAGAATTTATAAGAATCTTCTTATCCTTATCCGTGGAAAGAACCTACTTGCAAACCTTATTGTTTTACCTCTAGTAGAGTTTGATGTTATCCTGGGTATGTATTGGATCTCTATTTACGATGCTAAGATTGACTATAGAGCTAAAGAAGTTTCTTTTCAAAAAGACTTTCAGTTTGTGTACAATAATAAATCCTTACTGTTGATAACTTATCAAGAGGCCGAGAAACTTTAAAAAGATGGAACTGAATGTTACCTTGCACATATTGTTGAAAATAAGGGAACTGTTCAGATTAATGATGTGCCAGTGGTAAATGAGTATCCTCATGTTTTTCCTTATGAGTTTCCTGGAATAATACCAGATCGGGAAGTTGAATTTACTGTTGACTTAGTTCCTGATGCTAAGACAATTTCAAAACCCCTTTATCAAATGGCTCAAATTAAACTTTTAGAGATGAAGGAGGAATTGCAATAATTTTTAGAGAAAGGTTTCATTCGACCTAGCACATCACCATGGGGTGCACCTGTTTTATTTGTTAAAAAGAAAGATGGTTCTATGATACTTTTCATTGATTATAGAGCCTTTAATAACATCACTGTTAAGAAAAAATATCCTTTGCCTCATATCAATGATTTGTTTGATCAGCTCCAGGAAGCTCAGTATTTTTCAAATATTGAATTGAGATCGGGGTACCATCAGCTGAAGGAAAAGGAAGAAAACATTCCGAAGATTACGTTTCGTACAAGATATGGCCATTATGAATTTGTAGTAATTCCTTTTGGGCTAACCAATTCACCTACTGTATTCATGGACATAACAAATATAATTTTCCATTGAGTTGTTGGATAAGTTTGTGGTGGTTTTCATTGATGATATTTTGGTGTTTTCTAAAAGTAAAGAGGAGCATGAAAGTCATTTAAGGTTTATTTTGAAAACCTTAAAAGAAAAGAAATTGTATGGAAAATTCAGTAAGTGTGATTTTTGGTTACAAAAAATTTCATTCCTTGGTCACATTGTTTCTAAAGATGGGATAACCGTTGATCCTGCAAAAACAAAGGTTGTTGAAGAATGGACAAGACCCACAAATGTAACAGAGATTCTTAGTTTCCTTGGTTTGGGAGGCTATTACCGAAGGGTTGTTATAATTTTTTCACGGTTATCTAGTCCAATGACTAAGATAACTCGGAAGGGTGTTAAGTTTATTTGGACAAAAGAATGTGATGATTGTTTTCCGGAACTGAAAAGAAGATTGGTGAATGCTCTAGTTTTGGCACTACCTTCCAGGAATATGGATTTTGTTATCTACAGTGATGATTCATTGAAAGGACTTGGTTTTTTCCTAATGCAGAATGACCAGGTAATTGATTATGCTTCACGACAGTTGAAAACACATGAGGTAAATTACCCTACACATGATTTGGAATTAGCTGCTGTAGTTTTCACTCTAAAAATTTGGAGGTATCATTTGTATGGAGTAATGTGTGAAATATATACTGAACACAAATGTTTAATGTATATATTCACTCGAAAATAATTGATCATGAGACAGAGGAGATGGATAGAATTAATCAAGGATTATGATTTTATAATTCATTACCATCTGGGAAAAGAAAATAAAGTGGCTGATGCTTTGAGTCAAAAAAGTAATTCTTCGTTAACAATGTTGTGTTTGGAACGTGATCCTTTGGTTAAGGATTTGATGAACATTGGAATAGAAGTTTTTGGTGCAGGATGTCCTTCTATTTTGTTTCATGTATCAGTGAAATCTTCTCTATCAGACAAAATCAAGCAAGCACATAAGCAAGACAATGAGTTTCAGAAAAAGATAAAGCTGGTTCAGAAGGGTAAGTTGCCTGAATTCAACATTGATAATGATTGTGTTTTGAGATTTGGGAAGATATTGTGTGTGCCTTGTGATTCACAGTAGAAGAGAGAGTTGTTATGTGAAGCTCATAGTTCTCCGTTTTCAGTTCATCCTGGCAGTACTAAGATGTACAGAGATCTGCGGGAGTATTACTGGTGGGATGGAATGAAAAGAGATATTGCTGATTTTACTGTGAAGTGCTTGACATGTCAACAGGTTAAAGCAAAGCGGCAGTTACCAAAAGGGATGCTTCAGCCTTTACGAGTGCCGGAGTGGAAATGGGAGAATATATCCATGGACTTTGTTGTGGGATTGCCGAAGATGCCTCGAGGTAATAATGCAATCTGGGTTATTGTTGATCACTAGACTAAATCTGCTCATTTCCTTTCTATACGAGATACTTTTTCCCTAGATCAAATTTCCTGTTCGTACCTTAAAGAGATAGTCAGGTTGCATGGAGTTCCTCTCTCCATTTTATCTGATCGTGATCCCAGGTTTACTTATAACTTTTGGAAAGGCCTTCAGAAGTCGTTGGATACTGAATTAAATTTTAGTAAAGCTTTTCATCTTCAATCAGATGGGCAGTCAGAATGAACAATTCAGACTTTGGAAGATATGCTACATGCTTGTTCGATGGATTATCAGGGAATTTGGGACCAACATATTTCCTTAGTAGAGTTTTCTTATAATAACAGTTTTCATTCCAGTATACAGATGGAAACATTTGAGGCGTTATATGGGAAGCGGTGTCGAACTCCAGTTTTTTGGGATGAAGTGGGTGAAAGGAAGCTGATGGGACCAGAATTGGTAGAAGAGATGGCAGAAAAAGTTCAGTTGATTCAGAAACACATGAGAATAGCTCAATGCAGGTAGAAGATTTATGCGGATAACCGGAGGAAGGATCTGTGTTTTGAGGTAGGTGATCATGTTTTTCTCAAAGTCTCACCGTGGAAAAGTGTGATGCGATTTGGTAAGAAAGGAAAGTTGAGTCCAAGGTTTATTGGTCCATATGAAATTCTGGAGAGAGTTGGATCAGTTGAATACCGAGTGGCTTTACCTTCGATTTTATCTCAGGTACACAATGTTTTCCATGTTTCGATGCTGAGAAAGTACATGCCAGATCCATCTCATGTTTTGAGTCTAGAGGTAGTTCAGCTGGAAGAGAACCTATCATATGAGGAACAACCGGTCCAGATTCTTGACCACAGGGAGAAAATGTTACGGAATAAGGTGATTGATCAGGTAAAGGTTTTGTGAAAAAACCACATGATTGAAGAGGCAAAATGGGAATCTGAAAATGCAATGAGGGATAAATACCCCCACTTATTCGATATGTAAATAAATTGCAGGGATGCAATTTTCTAAAGGGGGGAAGGATGTAACATCCCATGTAAGTAATGAATAATAGATATTTTTATCTATGTCTATTAATGAATTAGATAGTGTTTTAGAGGCTTAAAATGAATATAAATCCAATCTTAAGCATGGAATACACTAATATTTTTAAAAGATTGTTTTAATGCCTTTTTGATGGAAAACAATTTTTAAATATATATTTTGACAATTTTATAATCTATTTTTTTCAAAATAAACTTATAATTTATGATTGGGACATCAAAATTTACTTTTTGTGAATTTTTGGTATTTTTCCGATAAAGTTCATTTTTTTAATGAATAGTGAAAAATGTTGTATTTTAATTCAAAACCTCTTTTTAATCTAATTTATTTATATGATTAGATTATCTGTTGAATTTTTTTTAAAGTTAAATTAGAATATATTTTTACCATTTAATCCAATGGTGGTCATTGTAATCAATTTCACTTTGAAATTGGACTTAAACTAGTGTCAATCTTTTGATACTTATTGTTTCATAAAAACACGCTATTTGTCATGACAGCGGGAATTAATTATTAAATTAATTAATGTAACTTATATGATTTTAATTTAGTAAAATTTACATCATTTTTGAATTTGGAATATCAAATACAGCTTAGGGTGAAGTTTCGGTGTTTTTCTGAAAAACATCAATTTTTGATGAATAGTGAAACCACTAAGTTGTAGTTAAAGAAAATGATTTTTTTAAATGAAACTTTGTCACTTCTGTGATTTGATTTTCAAAAATCCGATATACATGGTTGTCATTAAGAAGTAAAATGTCGTTCAATGAGATTAAAATAATTTTTTGGTGAATAGTAACTTTTAAGTTCTTAATCGCGATTAGAGGTAATTAGTGTAGTTTAAGGTAAAAATAATGTTTTCATAATATGAGATGAGCTTGACACATGTCCTACCCTTATTGGATGTGTCATGGACGACTAAGAAAATCCATGGGTCATCTTGGGGACCCCATGGATCCACTTTGGAAGGAAAATGATATTAGTATCTTTTAAATTAATGTTAAAGTAAAAATGTCACAAACATGAGTTATTTTACTAAAACAATTTTTACATGGGGTTATACAAGTCAGATTTTTGACAATAAATAGTAATTGAAAATCTAAAAATATTTCCTACATCATGGTATTTGTTTTATAATTTTTATACATTAAATAAATTAAATTATTTATGACATCATGATGATTCATCGATTACATCATTACTTAATGATTTAAATAAAATGAAAAGATAATGTAAAATCTAAGACCTACACTTGTCAAAAACTTATTGGTTGGGTATATTTCGAACCCTTATCACCTTATCCTCGAATTATATCAATGTGGGACCTTTTAAATCCAAAAATCATTTTAAAATAAAGTAACATTTCTTTACTTTCCAAAAGTGCCCCTCCTCTCCACTTATAAAAGGCCCCCACCTCTACCTCTTTACCCACACTTCCAAAGCCTTTGTCTCGGCCAAACCCTGCCCAATTTGTCTCTCCATATCCCTCTCTAACTCTTAGAAGCCTCAATTTGGGCATTAGTCTTCCCAAGGCAGCCTTTGAGCTCAATCCAATGGGAGTTACCCGATTTTAAGGTAATGTCTTCACTTGTGTTCTTTTGTTTTATTTTGCTTCTCCAACCCCCTAAACTCATTTTATTCATTTATTTTGTAAAAAAACCAGTATCTTACATAGACTAGGATTTTTTTATAAGAATTATTCGAGCTACACTTACACACACCTACATCTAATGGTTAACAAACATACTATTTCCGTGGATGGGAAATTTATATCTCATGAAACGACGATTGTTCAATATTCTTCTAACACATTTAAAGGTTGCCATTAAGATGTAACTATATTTATATATGATATATAATATGTTTATGTTTTCCTTAATCTTCTTTATTTTTCATTTATGTCATACCTTTATGGCTACCATTATGGGTATATGCGATATCTTCATTTTAGGAAGTCCGGACTACCGCCCCCTCAATGTGATTTGATTCGTTAATACCATATGTGGTACGTATAAAGGATATATTTAATGATATTATATATGATACCATACTGGAATTAAAATACTATTATGTATCATTATGTTTTAATTCCATTAAATATGAAATAGAAATGGAAGTAGCGTTCAAGCGTACGTACGGCTTACCGTCTCCATGAACGGTGCATTTCAATTTTTTACCTCTAAATGTAATGTAATATTATAAATGCATGAATTTACTGGGTATATATGATATATATGATATCAAAATCATGAATACAATTCTGGATATAATGGATACATGAACAACTTGAAATTATAAAGTGTTTATTTTTTACTCAAGTACCAATGATCGTTAAAACAACCGTTATTAAATTAAATGATTACATAGTGTTCATGACATGGAAATAAGTGATATAAAAGGAATAATGAACTTGAAAAATGTTATGAAACAAGTAGAAATAAACTCTAGTGTATTATTCAGGAGATTAAATAATGATCAAGTCAAGTCGGATATGAGGTATGGGACTTCGTCTCAATCTCCTTTCATTGAGGCATATTTTGTTTTATACACAACCTTATTTTATATGGTGTATAAAACCCTTTGACTTTTAAGTTTATCCAAAAGGAATCTTTTTTATACAAAGCATTTTACTAAATGACAAAAGGGAATGTTTTTGTCGTATGTATGCGGCGATAACGACTTCTCCACCGCCGTGACCATTATTTGAGCTTCAGCTTCCTCTTCAAGCCATAATTTTCTAAAAGAGAAATAAATACCATGTTTTACATTTCTGTTATTTTTGTATTGAAAATGGTTTTCATAATGTTTTTTTACCAATGTGTTGTATTGATATCTTGTGATTGAAAAGTGGAAATTTTATGTTCCCTTTATGCATGTTTTATGTGTTACGATTATGTTATAGTTCTTGGGCATTGTTATGAAGACGGGTGGTTCTGTGATAAACTAAGGGCGGGTGAGCCCGATATATCTCTCAAATGCATTGGGTAACGTGAAGGAGTGAAACTTTATGGTTTCTCCGAAGAGATTTAGGGAATATACTGTGATGGGTATTCCAAACGTATACGTAAGAATGTTATGAATGCCTCAAGTTACATTTATGTCTTATGATTTCTATGATTTAATCATGATTTGATGAGGTATGTTAAAGTGCTTATGTTTTATGGGTAAAGTATGATTTCATTCTTATGTATATATGTACTCATGTTTCCTTTCCATATTTTTATATCCCTTACTGAGCTTTTTATGCTCATCTCATGTTTTTGAAATGTTTTTCACAGGTCAAGGGAAAGGTACATGATATGATGATAGTGTCAAGGAAGTGTCAAGAAATAATCCATTTTTTATTTTAAATATGTTTCCATTGATGGAAAAATGAATACTATCTTTTATGTAACCACTTTGTTTAAATGTGGAATTTAATGCATGTATTATGATCTAATTCTCTAAAACTCTAAACCTGAAAAGATTCTCAAGGTGTAATCTTGTAATAACTCAAGATTAAGTAATGTTTAAGGATGGGGCCTTATACTAAACTTACAGGTCCTTAATTTATGCGATTATTTTTGAAATGTATTATCTAATACAAGTAATCAATGTAAAATTTATGTATTTTTAGCTTGGCTATCCCTAAGAAACCAAAATAATCTTCTTTTACAACATAGGAATGTTTCATTTTCATCATGTACAATGGAATAATACTCCGATATAAGTAATAAATTGGAACTCCAATATATATCTCACTCTAATGAACTCTTCAATATCCACATTTCATGAAAAACTTCATCTATCATCGGATACTTCTATCTCTTAAATCATTGGTCTCTTTATTATAAAAAACACATATATAAATCTTCAATTATTGATAATAATTAAAATAAATTAAATCCATTATGTTATTCATAGAGGAAAAATTGTGAATCTTGTGTTTCTTTTTAAATAATTATATGTGTTTATTTTGGTCATGAAAAATAAAAAACATGTTTAAATTTGGTTTCCATTATGAAAACCCTGTATAGGATTTATTTTTCTAAAATCCCTTGAGATATCAAGATCATTTCATAAATACCCAAAATTGTTTTTGGGAGCATTGCAATTTTGTAAGGTAGATTTGAATTAAAAAAAACTAAGGTTAAGGTACTGTGAATTTGTTTTAAAATATTTAATTAAGTAAAACAATTGTATTTTTTATTTTTATTTAATTAAGGGGATTAAGATATCCATATTTTATTTTCTTAATCATGGGTGACCCAAGGTCAGTGCGGGTATATGAATCCTTATAATAGAAAGAACAACAATGTTGTATAATGTAGTTTAGATTAGAAGGAGAGTGTATTCCATGATAAAATGATGGTGGTTTGATGTTTTGTAACGTTTTATGGTAGAGAAAATGTGCTTAGGTGTAATTTTATATATTTTCAAATTGTTCTAATGGAAAAGTAGGAGATATTAGTGTAGATATATTTGTCTCAAATATTTTTTATCTAGGAATGATTAATGATTATGATTAATTTTTTGGACTATTTTTAGGTATAAAAAATATTTATAATGGCATGATTTTATTGTTTTAGATGTATTTATATAGATTATTTTAAATAGTTACATATAAAATGTAGATAAATAGGATTATTTTTAGTTTAAATGGTGTTGAATGATTAATGGGATGATTTTTCATGTTAGGAAATAAATAAAATAACCCCAAGGATGGATAAGTGTGGAGGTGTCTAGGATTATGTTTATACACCATTCTCATGGGTCCATAAACCATTCCGGGGTTCCAAAAAAGGTGTATGGACCAAAAAAATTATTATAGTTTATAAACCACTGTAAAAACAATTTTTGAATTTAATACCATTGATTTTAAGATTAATTATCTCCAATAACCTTTCTTATTTTACCTTTTAAAAATCTAGATAAACCCACACACACCACCCATTATTATTTGTTAATTTATAGGATATTAAAGGTAATTTATTCACTTATTTTGGCATAAATATAAGGAAATATAACCTAAATTTATTCATTTCATATATTCCATATCTATTATTTATTTTAATTTTGGATCATGGGATTTTTGTCTCAGGGGTTTCATCAGATCATGGAGAGAACATCTCAAATAATGGAGTTATTGATAAAGAATTATAGGGGAGGATTATATAAAGGGTTTCCATGATATTAGTGGTTGACTTGATACCACATATTTTATTAATATTATTTTCATTGATTTATCTTTTTTTATTTTTATTGATACTCATTTGATGTGAGTTAGGGATTATAATACATTAGATTCCATATAAAAATTTTATGGTCATAGATGGGAATTGGTGGAATTATTGATTTAATTTGAAGTTTGTGGCATTAATTTCTTTATTTTTCTTTAAATAAATTTTTGTATTATTTGTGTATAATTAATTTAATTTTAATTTTTATGTTATTATTATTCTTATTAGTATGAGTCTTATACATTTAGTGTCTTAACGACCTATTGTTGAGGGTTTTCTTGATTTTATTATTCTATAAAATAATATAGACCATTAAATTATTTAAAACTCACCAAAGGGTGATATAGAATTAGATAAATACTTCATTTAGTGGTAAATTAATTGTTCCTGAATTTATGGTCCACACTATGGGTCTGTGTGATAATCGATTTGAAATGTTTAATATTTTGTTTAAATAATTCTTTTAATATTTTTAATATAGAATACTGTATTAAGGAATGATTTTTGTTTTTAATGGTGTATTATTTAATAAAGGTGTTTTAAATTTAGCATTATGTTTTATGTAAAAATAATGAAATTATTTTAACTTGTTTAAATTGTATTTTTATATATATTTTTCTAATAATGTAGGACTTATTTAGAAAATGGTTTGGATTAATTTTTAAATCATTTAGAGGTGGTGTTAAGTAACATTATTATAGAAAATGGTGATTATAAGGTGGATTTTTATTTAAATGTTTTTTTTGAAGTAATAAATATTTTTTAAGAATTATTATAATGAGATTATAATGTATGGTATTGATGTTATATGATTTTTTATTTTACAATGTTTCAAAATTATTAAAACCCTTTTTAATAAAATAAGTATTTTAGTGATAATGTAATTTTCATTAAACTTATTTTTTAAAATAATATTGAATTTCAACTTAGAGAAATTTCTTTAGGTTCTTCTATTCTAAGAATAGGAAACAAATTCATTAATGATCACATAGATAAATTAAACACTTTAAGTGGTAAATATTCATTTGAATTTCATTTTATATATAAAAGTATAATGGGATTTTGAGGTCACTAATGTGGTTACATTTATTATTTTTGTGTATGAAAATGAAGATTTTTTTTTGAATTTTTATGATTTTTAATTCTTAGAATTGTTCATTGAAAACATATTTTATTGAAATAAAATTATTTATTGTGATTTATCACAATTTTTGGAATATTTTATTAATAGGTGTTGGGTGGTGAAATTATCTAGTATACTTTGAATGATTTATTTAATGTTTAATATTTTATTCTATAAAATGTGTTGCTTATTGTAATTGTGTTCATGGCATAATTTTATTTTTAATATCTAGAAAAGATTTATAGGACTTTTATCATTAGAGTATAAAATTTCCTATTATTTTTTCATACCTTCGGAAATTTTTTCCCCTTATGTTTATGGAAACACATGTTCATTATATTTATATATCAAATTGTGTGTGAGTATTCTTCATGTATTATATCAAGATAAATTTTATATGGGTGTTATTTTATACTCGTATTTATAAATTAATTTGGGATAGTAGTTCAATGTTCTATTGTGTTTTGCCTCATGTATTTAATTATGGAGTTATGAGACATTTTGGTTTGGATGAACCTAATTAATAGCTTTCTGGTTATTTGGTTTTTTAATAACTATGACTCCATTAACATAGATATAGGTTTTTACTTTATTACCATGGTAAAGGATTCAATGAATCACAGTATGTTGGATTTATTAGTTTAGTATTCATGGAAAATTAGATACATACATTATTACCATATTATATTGTAAATATAAAAAAATATAATAAGAAAAATTATTTAATCTTTGAAATAATTCAAAATATACCTCTTCATATCCTTGGTAAAGTAAAACAAAAAATTGGTGATCCTAGATGATCAATAAGGGTTAAATAAAGTGGAATCTATCATGAGTAAATAAAGAATATCCAATATCATAGATTGGATAATCAAAAAAGATTTCATTCAATAAATAATCTGACTTCAATGTGCATCTATAGATAATATCAACATAGAAATCACATGGATAATTAAAAATAATTCTTAATAAAGTAAATGTATAAATTTGGACATTAATGATATTACCATCAAGGACTCATTCAAGATATCATGAATCATACCATCAAATACTTAGCCAAGACATTATCAATAAATGGGAATGTGTTAACCAAATACCCATATAATATGGAATTATTTTTGTTTTTTCTCATGATACCAATCAATTAATCAAGGGGTTTTCTATAATTGTTAACCACCCATCACAATCCAATCATATACATTCCTTTTATATTGAAATGTCAATAAATTTCATTCTCAAAACTCCTTATAAATCAATATTTATCAATATTGAATCAATAATACAAAATATTTTCCCATTAAATTAAATAACATTATTAATAATATTCTTTCAATAATTCCATATATAAAATGGTTTATGTTTGAGACAAAATCATGTGGTAAAAATTATTCTATACAAGACCATGATACGTCAAAGATGTACATTTATGGGAAAATAATGGTCAATAAATTGATGGAGAGGGATAGGTCATGTGATCATTATAAAGATAATTTCCACAAAACCATAAATCAATAAAAGAAGGAAATAAGAAAAACAATTTAAAAGGAATAAATGTTTTTTAGTAAAAAATCCTATTAGAAATTGAAAATAAAATATAATGAAATCATTAAAAATAATATACTTTTAAATTTTTGTTAGAATGAATTTATAAATCACTTTCTAATTTCCTTTCATTCATTTAAGAAAATAATACACTTTTGTTTGATTAAATTATAAATAAAAATTCCAAAAATATTGAGAAGAATATTTCCTTTGAAAATAATAAGTAAATTATATAATGGAATCCTCAAATTAGTGAATGTTTATGGTGATGGAAAATTATATTTGGATAGAAAATTTTTAAACAAAGTATCCTTTTACACTTTTGGTAAAAAGCTTTAATGTACCTCATTCAGAAAAAGAAAAGAATATAATTTTTAATACATTATAAAGAAATTAAAAAATTAAATGAATTAAAATAATAATTATATTATCAATAATTGTATTATTGAATCATTTAAAATAATCTTGACATGTAAGAATGAGTTGGAAAGAAAACATTAAATTAAAAAAATAAAGAAAAATATCCCTTACATGTAACTTACGTGTTGATTATAGATCTAGAAAGAGAATAAATTGAAAATAAAATTTAATTCCAAATCATAGAAATAGAATAATAAAATATATATGTTTTAAGATATTAGGATTGTATAGTTTTTCTAGAGGAAATTTAACATAAACAATCTTCAAATAAATTAATATTGTAACAGCACTCTTTTAACATGGGTCTCTAATTAGTTATACATGTCTGATCCTGTTATATAATGAAT
This sequence comes from Viscum album, assembly GCA_963277665.1. NCBI lineage: Eukaryota > Viridiplantae > Streptophyta > Magnoliopsida > Santalales > Viscaceae > Viscum > Viscum album. The sequence goes on from OY728141.1 coordinate 1,752,943,127, forward strand.
TTATATTTATTAAGTACTTTCAAAATAATTTTTTTTCAATATTCCATTTTTTACGTTCTTTTAATGATAATTATAAATCTATTCATCTAATAGTTATTACTTACGTTAGCCACATATGGTTCTTCGATCCATTTTTTCAAAATTACTTAAATATTTTGTCTGTGGTTGAAGGAGTTATGAAATAGTTCTATCATATTCAAATTGGTAATAATTTAATTATTATAATTAAATTAAATTTATACCATATTATAATCATCCATTCATGGTGATAATAAAAAAATGAATCACATCTCTTTATGGAGGGGGTATTCCACACGTATGAACGAGCGGCATTATCATTTTCCAAATGATGGAAAGGAAAGAATTTAGATGACATTTAGTGTTTAAAAAATCTTAATTTTGTCTAAAATATCATTTATAGTCATTAATTAAATAGTTTTAACCATCCATGTAAATAGGTGATGAAAAAGGAATTACACTACTATGTGGAGATGGTAAGTTGTACATGCGCACGAGTGATGTTTTCATTTTCCATAAGTTGGAACAGAGATTGAATAGGGATCCAAAATTAAAATAAAATCATCTATATTTGTATAATATAAAAATTTATTTATATTTATATGGTTATATAAGATTTTGTGGTTGATTAAGAAGAATAGAAAATGAAAAAGATGGTTAGAAACATATACCTCTTCTAATGGTATACTCCTTTGGAATAAACAATAAGCCTTCATAAATAGGTATATTGGTGAATATAACTCCTCTGGAACATGTTTTGGGATGTTGGTAATTTATTTGGGTTTTAATTGTTCAAGATAAGTGGCTCATGTAGTGTGGATAAAATAGAAGTGGTGGTTCCCTTTTATAAGTGAGGTGGGTAAAAAACTTGTAAATACATGAAACTTTATTATATAACATATGTATCAATAAAGTAAAGTGTCTCAAGATTATAATATATTCAAAAATTATAAGGTTATGGTCGAAATAAATCCAATACAAATGATTTAATAAATCTTTTTTCTCATTATTCGTTATCCCTTCATTTTTAACCATTTTAACTCATTTTCCCTTTAACCATTGTGATAAATATTTACTATAGTTACTATTTAATGTGATAAAAAATTAAGTTTTCCAAATCACCTATTATTAATTATTATGATTTAAAATATGGTATCGATTTTTAGTAATTCAATTTCCAAATGTGAGAAAATTATTTTTAATATTTTTTTCACAATACACAATGGAAACCATTTTTAGAAGAATATTTTTTAAATGAAAAAAATGATTTCTCATAAAAATAAAGTATAATTTTGATTACAATGGAATTAATTATATTGTTTTAAATAAAATTATTATTATTTATATTAGAAAAAAACTATAATTTATTGGAACATTGTAAATACAAGATTAATAGTGAATAACTAAACACTATTTTTATTTGAACAAAAACATGACCTAAATTTTCAAAATATTAAGAATATATATCCTTGTTCATAAATTTATTTATATGAATTATATAAAAAATAAAATATATATTTTTTCAATAAAAAAATTCTTAAACATTCTAGTTATTCTTATATCATTAGTGATTCATAAAATTGATATTTTTTTGTAAAATCAATACTTTTCACTACTAAAACAAAAATAAACTATTTATAAAAATATAAAATATTAAATATAAGATAATTTTGACATGTTTAATCAAAAAAAAATAAATTTATTTTAATGAATTAAATTCATAAAATTTCTTAATTTAGGTTTTAATATTATTCTTGAATAAATTTATTTTTATTATGTTATTGTTTCTTTAGAAAGAAAAGTTACTGACTATAATTGAAGATCTGATGTTACATTCTTCCCTAATATAGAAATTCATCATCAAATTTAATATTATTTGACCTATATATGTGTTTAGTTCTTCATTATAACGTTTTTAGGTTCCTGCCTTTCCTCTGCTATTTTAGGATTTTTCCAAAGTAATTTTACCAAACGAGTCATCTGATTCACCAACACTTATTATCTATTGTCAAGAATATATATAGGCTCTTCAAAGTAAGATAAATCAAGTTAAAATTATATTTACTTATAAGTGATAACATTCATAAGTTATAGAATATACTACCTTAATAAATATATATGGAACATATAATTAACATTAGAGAGGGTAAGAGTAATTTCCAAATGGTAAGCCACAAATCCAATTCATTCTATAATTTCAAAAGGCCAGATATACCTAGGACTTATTATTACTTTATAATAAAACCATATAACACCCTTACATAAACATATATTCAATAAAATATAATTTTCCACTTTAAATTCAAGGAATAAAATATTCCATTCACAATCTTTATCAAAAAAGTTGGTGTATGAAATCATTTCCCATAAAATGCTTCATATGGGTCCATTTAAATAATCTAATAGAAGCTATTATTATAAGAAAATTATAACAAAGGTAAATAATTATCCCACATACCTTCAATTTCATATGATTATAACCTCAAAATTTCTAAAACTATTTGAATATTCCATTCTAACTTTTAATCTGTCTAAGGATGATAAGTAGTTCACTAATATTTCTTAGTGAATAGATCATTATGAATACTTTTCTAGAATTTCTATGTATGTTGTTGGTAAATATCAAATAAAATCAAAACATGTGCACCATGAATTCCCAAAAGAAAAATTAATACATATTATAGGTTATCAAGTTGTAGATTTTTCCATATAGAAAGGAAATGTATGGACTTGGTAAGGCGATAAAAAATAACCCATATGAGATAATTATTTATATGAGACTTTTCCAATCCACTGAAAATGTCTATAGTAATATCATACTATTTACACATAATAATATGTATATGTTTAATGAATCTATTAGGATTTTTTGTATCTGTATTTACCTATTGAAAAAACAATTATCTTGATACATAGTAAATAATTTCTAATTTTATATTATCCCACCAAAATATTTCCTATAAATACCAATGTATTTTTTATCTACCTAGGTGTATAAAGAAATTTTAGCTGTGAAAAACATCTAATAATACTATTTTTATAACAATAATGGATGATATACATATAAATTTTGAAATTTTAGTACACCATATTAATATATGAAGTCTAATTGCATCCTATCATTCCTTACATTGAATTTCTTTTAAATATTCTAATCATAATGTCTAGAACCTTTTATTCTCTCTAATAAGGATAGTTTATCAATAATTTATAATATATGTGACAGTTCCCCTTCCTTAATGATTTAAATATAAATAATTAATAAATATATCAATTTAGGATCTTTTTCAATCATTATTTTTTGAAAAACACTTTGATATTTCCTACTCAATGCATTAGAACCCTTATTTTATTCCCAGGGTGGTAGTGTATTGAACCATCATATTAATTGACAAATTCTATCCGTTTACATGGCCTTGTGTTGATATATTTCTATGAGAATATGTATTTAAAAATTTTATGATCTATATATATTTCATATCTTTCACCATAATGGTAATGACTCAAAATCATCAATGTAATGATTAGGGACTCCAATTCAAGTTAATGGCTTGGAAAATTAACTTCATGAATATTTAAATACATTGATTCATAGGTAAAAACATTATCAATGAACATAAGGTCATGTCCATGTCCCTTCTTTGATGCATCAATATATTCAAGAAATTCATCTCTTACCGATTGTAACATTAATATCAATGCATTGGAAAATATCCTATTTAATTATTAAAAACATTCTTTGAATTCTTATGATCATATGAACTTAAACCATTTATATTTTAACATGGTTAATATATTATCTAATGGATATTTTTAATTAATTTTATATAGTAACCTTCTAATCTAATGAAACTACATACTTATGTAATATTCATTGGAGTTTTCTATTCCAGCACTACCTTTGTCTTTAAAAGATTTACTGATATTCAAACCTTACAAAAACAATTCTAGTAAGTTAATATTTTTAATGCTAAAATTCAAATTTTATAAATTTTTTATATAACTTATTTTATTTGAGTCTTAATAATGATTCAAAAATGACTCTTATAGTCATCACAACTTTTAGAGTATATCAATATATCATTATTAAATTCCACAAATAATATTTTAACATAATTATTGAAACGTATATTAATAAAAACTATACGAAAAACTGGTGAATTATTCATTCAAAATGGGATTGTTATAAATCCTTAATATCCATATCTCATATGAAATACTTTCATTGAAATATATTAAATATTTATTCATAGTTAATAATAACAATAATTAAGATCAATAATTAAAAAATATCAAGATCATTAAAGTAGGTAAAATAAGTCATCAATGATGGGAATATGATAATCATATTTAAGGTATTGTAATTGATTTAACTACATTCAATTAAAAACCATATATACCAATATTTCTTATTAAAAAGGGTAAGGGCTCCCAATGGTGAAATAATAGTGCATATAAACCATTAATCACAAAACTCCTGTAGTTATTTATTCCAATCAACTAATTCTATTTTTTTCATTATATAGTGAATCATAGATATAGGTTTTAAAAAGTTATTAGATCAATGGAAAATATAACCTCATTATTAAGTGGATATTTATCTAGTTCTTTGGGAAACCGTCAATTTATTGATGCATAAAAAGTACATCCTCAATTATAAGGATACATTTCCCATTCTAAGTATGTGCCTAATCTTATTCTCTAAGAATTTCATTAACTATAACAAATAGAGGTAGATCCTGACATGATTCAGATTATGTTGTATCCCCATTGAAGACAAGGGACTCAACATCTCCATCCCGAATCGTAATCTCTTTCTATTGGAAATTAAAATTTTCATTATAATTTGAAATCCAATCCATAGAAGTGATTAAATAAATTTCAACCGTAGGTATAATACACTTTTTTCAGATAAAATATATATGTTTTTCAGGAACTGACTGAAATATCCTTATGTAGAAATATTTATGCTATTAGTATTGATTGAGAACTCCCTTCTTAAAGTTATTGAAATAATATATAATTTTTATGGAAAACATGGATTATGTAAATGATTTTACAGATAGAGAATCATTTAATTATTTATATAAATTTGAGGATCTAATAAAAGTACCTACCAAAACATCTTTTTGAACTTTTACCTTAACTGTAGTAATTGAATAATCTTATCATTATCCCCTTCGCCACTTCTATGGAAGGTTCCCTTGACAATTCTGGCATTTGTTTGAATAATTTCACATCACATTACATATGAATCACTAGATAGTAATGTTTTCTTCATTTATATTCTATTCATGATCCCTATAAACCCTTTCTCAAAACATGAGATGGATTCTTGTTATTATTATGAATTTACCTATATGTTTCTTTCCCAAATTATCATATTTTTGAAATCCAATATTTCCATTTTGTTTTTTGAGACATTCCTTTTTTTAATGGTGCTTAGCTGACCTCTTCCTTTATTAACTTCCCATGTTGATGACCTTTAAAATTATTTCTCCTTATTAATGTAACATGACATTATATAATAATATGAATATAATGATTAATAAACCAATTCCCTTCATAGACATAGTATAATCTCGTCAAAGAAAAGGTAAATTTTTCTTTCTAGATCATGTGTGTAGTATACAACATTCTTGGCTAAAATTGAAAATTTTTCCTCAGTCTCTATGATACTTTCTTCTTCCACATGTATTAATGTGAAGAACTTCCTCTTTATTTCATCTTATTATTCTCGAGGAATGTGTTTCTCAAATAATATCACTTAAAAAGTTCTCCATTACATATTATCTATTTCATCAACCTATTTAAAAAGACAGATAAATTAATAGCATTGATTAGTATCTCCCTTCAGAAAAAACACTTCCAGGATAATCCTTTCTTTTCATTACATCCCAAGAACATAAATATATTTTTTAGGGGCATAATCCATTATTCTGATAGTAATTAATTAGTAGTATCATTAAAATATTGATCATTATATCGCATTAATTGATACATCATTGGTTAATCATGTTGTGGAATAAAATATTTCTCTTTGTAATAAAGGTTATTCAATATAACCTGAGTAGACTGCCCTAATATGGTCATGATATGCTCATTAGAAACACAAATTGTATTGTCTTACTCAGTAGGGTAATCCCTAAATTTACTATAGGTGCTAATTCCCTTCCATACACTAGAGGTCATGTCTAAATAATATCACACATTGACTTATCCCATAATCATCATGAATATAGAGCTATAAAATAAAAAACAATATGATTGTAAAATTTCTCAAATACCTTAATTTATTATCATAATTCTCATTTTATCTATGACATTTAAAATCTAGTTTCCAAGGATTCTACTAAACATCATATAATACCAAATTTAAGGACCCCAAATATAAAACTCCAGATATGGTGTTTACATTATTACATCTGTAAAATATATATGGGACTGTATCATACATTATTGATCAGTTTTTATGTCTAGGAAAAATGGTTATATACAAGATTCTAATATTATATATTAAATATAAAAACATGGTATAAGAAAAAAAAACATTCATCCATGAAATCATTTAACATATCCTTTTTCATATCCTAGGTGAAGAAAAACAATCAATAGGAGAGATCAAATGCGCAGTAAGGGTTATGTATAGTGGAATCTATCACAAGTAAATAAGTCATAATTAATATGGTAGAGTTAATTATCAATACACATGAAATTCAATTTTCGACTTGAGATCAATGGATATCTATGGATAATATCAATCTACAAATAACATCTATAATAAAAACTAAATTTTAAATAAATGGAATACATAAATACAGACATTCATGATCTTACCATCAAGGCCATTTCCTAGATGTCATGAATCCTTCCATCAATGACATGATAAATATATTCATAATCAATGGGTATGTTTGAACTAGATATGCATGTAATATGTTATGGATGTTATTTTATCTCATTATACATGTAGATACATCAATTGGCCTTCTCTACCCGAGCTCACCCATCACTTTCTTTTAAAATTCATTTCTTTTATGTTGAATAATAAATAAAATTTATTCTCATAATTCCTTATAAATTAGCATTTATCTATATTGAATAATTAATATGGAATATTTAACTAGTTAATAAAATAATTTTATTAAAAATATTGCATCAAATGATACCATATATAGAAATGTTATAAGATTAAGATAACTATAATGTGGTAGAAATAATTCTATTTAAATTCATGATACTTGAAATATGTATATGGATGATAAAATAATTTCTTATAAAATGATGGAGGGTGATAGGGAATTAGATCATGAGAATGTAAATTAACACAAAAAAATAAATCTATAAAGGATAAATGAAGACCATCAATTCATCATAATGAACATTTTGTAGTAAAATTGATCCTTTCAAAAAATAAAAATAAAATAAAATAAAAAAATTAAAAATTAATATCCTCTAACTTTTTGTAATAGTGAAGTAAAAAATCACATTCACAAATATTTTTTAATCTTTTAAAAAAATAATACCATTCGCTTCTGATAAAATTTTAAACTAAAATTCACAAAATGTTAAGAAAAATAATTTATTGGAAAATAACCATGAAATTTTTTAAAGTAATATTCAAATTAAATAAAGGTTATGATGGTGTAAAATTTTAGTAAATGTTAAAATAATGATTCGTTTTAAACATTTAGAAAAAGTTCAAATGTACCTCATTCCCAAAAGGATATGAATAATCCTTTTAAAAATTGTATTTAAAGTAAAATATGGTTGAAAATGAAATAAAATTATCAATATATTATAAAAAATAATATACTTTAATCATTTAAAATAATCTAAACATGGATGAAAATGAGTTGGAAGTAAAACATTAAAACATGAATGGGTAAAAGAATGTATTTTATGTGTAACTTACTTGTTCATTCAAGAACAAACATTAGATGAAATTGAATTTAAACATGTATGACCCAAAAAAACTATAGAAGAATAAAATAAATGGGGTTTATGATATTTTTATGATATAAGTTTCCAAAATGAAATCTGAATATAAATAATCCCGAAATAAAATGAGATTATTATAGAAATGCATTACCTTTTTCCTCCTTTAAGTCCTAATTGTTTTATACAACCATATAATGAATTTAAATTTATCAAATACCTTTATAAGAACAATTTTTACATTTATTCAATCATTTACGGTCTATTTGTAAAAAATTGAAATCTATTCATTGACTAGTTCTTTCCTACATCGACCACTTAAGGTTGTTACATCAGTTTATCTAAAATTTCGTTGGTATACTTTCATTGATTAAATAATTTATAAAATTGTGTCTTTATTTCCATAATTTCAATAATTTCATGATTAGAATTTTTATTCATTATATACAATTTTATAATCATCCATACTTTGTGGTAATTGAAAAAAGAATCACGTCGGTTCGTAGAGGCGATATTCGACATATACTATGAGCAACGTTATCATTTTCCAATAGTTGAAAAGCTAAAAATGTAAATAATATCATATTTTTCCAAAATATTAATTTACATAAATAACATATATATTAATTAATTCCATTTTTTATAAACATCCAATTAAATCCATGATGAAAAATAGCTTACAGTATAAAAAGGATATGGTAGGTTATGCGTATGCATGATAAATGTTTTCATTTTCCATAGGATAGAAAGGATATATAAAATTAATGTAACATTAATATAGAAACATATTGGTATAGTCAATATACTGATATAATTATGTTGAGATAGTTATTGAATATTTTTAGGATGTTTAAGAAGAAAGGATATTGGAAAATCTATGAATGAACTTATAACTATTGTAATGCCCCAACCTTAGTAATCCAGAGTCAGTGCATTATTACGTATCATTGGCATGATCACAAAATATCATGTCTCGAAAGACTGATTAGTTTAGTATACTTGGAATTAGTAGATACATTCATAAGGTTTACATTACATCACAAAATGGAAAACTACAAAAACATTGTTTCCATGGACAACACTGAGATACCATAGACTATCCCTACAGGGCAGTCATAATATACTTCTTCGCATCCTGGGAAAAATAAAACATAGAAAGGGGTGAGCTCAAATGCTCAGTAAGGATAACAATATAGCGGAAACATTCATAAATAAGATTATACATTTAAGGAAATGTATAAAACTAAAAAAAAGCCTTTTCAACATAAACTTCATCATAATATGGAAAATATAAATCAAAATAATTCCATTTACTTATTCACGTGGATATTATACTAGTCGAATAATCACATGAAATATCAATAGCCAATTTCATAATGATGTAATGCATAATTCTAGACTTTCATAACCACATATTCAAGGCTTTGTGCCAAGACTAAAAATAAGATTTTGTCAAGGCCTTGTGTTAAGATACTAGTTTGTCTCATTAGACCTAACGATGCATCGAGGAGCTTTAGCGGGCTTCACCTGTCACATACTATATCCAATGCACTCCTCATATGAAAAGGCTTAAACATAACATAAACATTCATATTAAAACTAGCATATGAAATATCGATAATTTATCTATAAACCATGAATGGTGTAAAAATAACACATCCAAAGTCAAACATATCACAAAACCTTCAATACATTATGGGATTTTTGTATCCTAATAAATCAACATCAAATAAGCTTAAAATCCATCAAAGGATGTTGACATAGATGAAATCAAAACATTTTTTAGAGAAATATATCTTTCTATTTTTAAATCATCTAACAGTCAAATAATTATAAAGAAAACATATATTTTGAAAATATTATTATAATCTTGTAAGGGATGCTTTGACGATGTTATAATGGCAGAAAATAGCTGCACCTTCCGTATAAGTTTAAATAACATTCTTACCTTAATTTTGTCAAAAAGGTCATAAAGTACCTTGTTTGGAAAATGATGGAAAGATTCCTTTCAAATCATATAAGGTAAAATAAGGTTATAAATGACTTTACCCCATTTTCGAGTAAATAGTAAATTTTTTTTTGAAATATATTTTTAAGAAACATGGATATGGATGATAAAGAGGTCCCAGTAGATACTTACATAAAAACAACCTCAGATAATAGATAGATTGTGAAATTAACCCTTACCTTTTAATTTTCCTTGGTCTAGGGTAGGTTAACCTCCTTTATAATGGTGAAATAATTATTATTAAATTTTACAAAAATCATATAAATTAATATGATATCATATATGATCTTTTAATATTTCTTTGTTAATAATATTTTAGTATTATCATCGTTTCGGGTGTTTTCTAATTCGGTTTCCTTTATATGCTTTGTCACGTAAGTAATTTTGGTTATGAATAAGATGTATCTTATTCATATTCAGAATTATATTATGTCTTTAAACATTATTTTTAATCATCTAATGAAAATTAGTCTTGAATGGATATGATGGGGAATGAATCTCATCGTGTTCGTGGAGTCGGTAATCCGTACGTACGCACGAGCGACAATATCATTCTTTTTATATTAAAATAATATGTAATTGGATGGTATATCATATATAAAGAATCATTATCATGTTATATTTATTATTTACATTAAATACACATCATTATTATACCCATCCAAATAATAATGTATTGAATAACAATTACACCACGACGTGGAGAAGGTAAGCCATACATACGCACGTATGGTGACATGTCATTCAAAGGATGGATAGAATAATTAATATGGTTGTACCATATTTATAATAACATCATATTATGTAGAATATACTTTAGTTATTATTTTATAATGGAAACAACAAATAAATAGGAAGTGGAAGAATAAAGGAACTTGAAAGAGGTGATGAAATTTACCTCTTCTTCGGGTTCTTCCTTTTGATTTGATCAAAATAGCTCCCTAGGATTGCTTTATGACTAAATTAAGGCCTCTAGGATTAAGGGAGGGAAGTTTAAAGGATATTTGGGTAGGGTTTGGCCGATCCAAATGGCTTTGATGGTGTGAATTAGAGAAAAGGGTGAGTGCCCTTTTATAAGAGGGGTGAGGGGAACCGTAGGAAAAGCAATAAATATTATTTTATAATAAAATAATTTTCGGTTTATAATGGCTCCAAAATAATTTATTTAAATGATAAGGTGGGGCTTGGTCTAAAACCACTCAACCAATAGGCTTTAGACAGGTTTGGGTCACTATATTAACCTTATCTTTTAGATTTAACTCTTAGTTAAATAGTTTGACATTTACCATGTCTCTTTGAATTTTTATATTATATGGTTAATAAACTTACTATATGATTCCAAGAGAACCCCAAGTGGTTCATTAAGGATATAAATATCATTATACAAGTCTTTTGGCCGAACATTAGATTTTTAGGAATAGAATATCAATTAATAATATAATATTTGTTTTAAAAACTCTTTTATGTCAATTTTCACACTATTTGGTATTTGGTTTTTTCTAAATTAATAACAGCATCATTAATTCAAATAAAATTCATCTAACCAACACTAATATTTCATATTAACATATAAAATTAGTGTAATTCATAAAAAGTCTCCAATTACATTTATATGGATATTTATAATATCAATTATTTTAATCTTTCATTAATAAGGTAATTACTGCATCATTATTGTGTCATAAATAAATTTAATTATTAAATGTATAAAAAATAAAAATAAAATACCATTATGTGGGAAATATTTTTTTTATTTCTAATGAATATTTATAGTCTAATTTATCATATTTTTAACCCTATATTAAAAATGGTTTAGTTATTAAACTCTGAATTTAACACTTTTAGCTCTTCTTTGAATTAAATAATAATAAATGTCCTAATCTAATCCAGCTGGACCTAAAGGATCATATTTTCTTCCTAAGGTTGTTTTTAGTCAAATTACACTTATCCAATAGAATTAAGACATGTGTTAGGGTAATAATAATATCATTTTCACCCTTAATTATCCTATTTACTTTTAACCGTGGTAAATAAAAGTAAAAAGTTACTAGTCACCAAAATATATTTTCATCTTATTAAACCAAATTTTTCTTACTGATATCAACCGTGTCTCTCGAATTTTTGAAATTCAACTCACATAAGCGGTAAAAATTTGTTTTATGTAAATTTGCAAATGCTCCTAGGAGGTGGGTAAAAGACGGTAAAAAGTTCAAAAAAATTATATATCTAAAATTATTATAAACTAACTTCAGTGAATTAAATTGAACTTATATAGGTATTATGTATCTATTTTGACCTAAAATTTTTTCAATAAAATAAATAATTATTTAAAAAAATCTATTTTAAACTATAACTAAGAGTTTTTCACTATTCATCAAAAATTGAAAGTTTTCACAAAAATACCAAAAATTAACCCTAAGCTAATTTCAATACTTCGAATTGAAAAATGAAGTCCATTTTGAAAGATAAAATTCATAAAATTTTAAAAATTGGTTATTACTATTCATAACGGCATGTTTGATTGGTTGTGGTGTGTTAGAACTCGAAGTTGCGTACAACACACGCTATTGTATTATTCATAGAGAAGCATACCGTGGAAGCATGGGGTGTTACATTCTCTCGTCCTTCAAATAATTCCATCCTTGAAATGTTTAGAATATTAATGCATAAAAAGACTTGGGTTGTTCTTCATCATAAGTTCTTCAATTTCCCACATTGCCTCTTCCATCTTATGGTTTCTCTATAGAACTTTTACCAGACGAGTTGTCTAGTTTCTCAGCACTTGTTCTCCTGTATCAAGAACCTTGATATGCTCTTCGCAATAAGACAAATCGGGTTCCAGTTCTAATTCCACATAGGTCAGTACATGTGTTGGGTCAGTTATGTATTTTATCAATATTGATACATGATATACATCATGAACTTTGAAGAGACTTGGCAGCATTGCCAAACGGTAATCTACTGTCCCAATTTGATCTAAAATTTTGAAAGGTCTGATGTACCTGGGACTTAATTTTACATTCTTACCAAAATTTATAACACCCTTCCATGGAGATACCTTCAATAAAACATGATCTCCTACCTGAAATTCCAAATTCTTCCTTCGGTTATCACCATAGCTCTTCAGCCTACTTTGAGCTTCATTGATGTTGTTTTGGATTACCTTCACCTTTTCCATCATTTTCTCCACCAGTTCTGGGCCTACGAGTTTTCTTTCACCAACATCATCCCAACAAGTTGGTTTGCGACATCTCTTTCCGTATAACGCTTCATATGGTGCCATCTGAATACTTTAATCGAAGCTATTGTTCTAGGAAAATTATACCAGAGGTAAATATTGATCCCACATACCTTGAAAGTATAGTGATCATGCTAGCAACATGTCTTCTATTGTTTGAATAGTCCGTTCTGATTGGCCATCAATTTGGGGGTGGTAGGCAGTGCTCAAACAAAGTTCAGTATTCAGGGATTTCTAAATACTTTTCCAGAATCATGATGTAAAATGTGGATCATGATCAGAAACAATTGATAGGGGTACTCCATGAAGTCTCACAACTTCATTAATATATAGTCTTGCTAGATGTTCAAGTGGTAAGTCTTCTCTTATATCCATAAAATGTGTTGACTTGGTAAGACAATCAACAATAACCCATATTGCATCATTCCTTCTAGGAGTATTCGGTAGTCCCATGAAAAATTTCATCGTAACATTATCCCATTTCAACTTAGGTATGGGAGGAGGTTGCAATACTCCTCCAGGGTATTTCCTTCCAGCTTTAATTTGTTGATAAACCATACATCTTGACAAAAAATCAACAATCTCCCTCTTCATGTTGTCCCACATAAAATGTTCCTTCAAATCTCTATACATTTTGGTGCTCCCAAGGTGTATAGAGAAATTATAACTATGAACATCATCCAACAATTCTCTTTTTAGTTCAGGTATATCGAGAACACAAATTCTCTTCCCAAATTTCAAAATTCCATCTTCATATACGATGTCAATCAATCTCCCATCATTCACATCTTTAATCTTCATTTGAAACACCTCATCATCAACTTGATAACTTTATATACATTCTAGTAAAGATGGTATGGAAACCATTTGAAAAATAATTAATGTTTCACCTTCCATGGTTATTCCCATATCCATTATTACTATATCCATGAAAATAGGATCCCTTTCAACTCTCAACTTGTTCAAAACTCCATGATCTTTTCTTCACAAAGCATCTGCCACCTTATTTTCCTTCCTCAAGTGGTAGTGTATCGTGCAATCATAATCCTTGAGTAGTTCATGTAATCTATTTTGCCTCATATTGAGTTCTTTTTGTGAGAAAATATACTTCAAACTCTTGTGATCAGTATAAATATCACATTTTTTCACCATAGATATAGTGTCTCCAAATCTTCAAAGAAAATATTACATCTGCTAACTCAAGATCATGAGTAGGATAGTTCTGATCATGAATTTTTAGCTGTTGTGATGTATAGGCCATAACCCTATCATTCTGCATAAGGACACAACCAATTCCTTTCTTTGAAGCATCACTATAAATAAAAAACCCATCATTCCCCAATGGCAGAGTCCATATAGGATCATTGACTAATATTCTCTTCAATTCTTCAAAACATTCTTCACATTATTTTTTACAAACAAATTTCACCCCTTTACATGTGATCTTGGTTAATGGTTTAGCCAATCCGGAAAAATTATGGACGAAACACCGATAATAACCTGTTAAACCAATAAAACTGCGTACCTCAGTTAAACATGTCAGTACTGGACATTATTGGATTTCCCTTGTCTTAGAAGGATCAATGAAGATTCCATCCTCAGAGATGATATGGGAAAGAAAGGAAATCTTCTGAAACCAGAATTCAAACTTGCTAAACTTCCCATATAATTCAAGTCTTCTAAGAGTCTTCAAGATAATGCACAAGTGATTTTCATGATCTTCATATCATTTTTAGTATACAAAGATATCATCATTAAATACCACTACAAAGTAATCACGATATTCCTTGAAAAATATGTTCATTAGATACATGAAAATAGAGGGTGCATTAGTCATCCCAAAAGGCATTACTGTAAACTCATAATACTCATACCTAGTTCAAAATGCTGTTTTTGGAATGTCTTCCTTCTTCACACAAAACTGATGATATCCAGATCGAAGGACAATATTTGAAAAGTATTGAGCTCCATGAAGTTGGTCAAATAAATCATCAATGTGAGGCAGGGGATACTTGTTCTTTATTGTAATAACATTGATCTCCCTGTAGTCAATGCACAACCTCATTGATCCATCTTTCTTATTAACAAAAAGGAGAGGGTATCCCCATGGAGATACACTAGGGAAAATAAATCCCTTATTACTCAATTAATATATTTGTTTATTTAGTTCCACTAACTATATAGTGGCCATTCTATATGGGGTATTTGATATGCGCCTTGAACCAGGAATTCAATCAATGGAAAACTCAATTTCTCGTTCTGGAGGATGTCCAGGTAAATCCTCTGGAAACACATCGACATAATCTTGCACAATAGGTACATCCTCTGTTTGAACATTCCTTTCCTCACCCACAGTTATTTTATTCTCTTCCTCTCCAATAATTGAATTTAGTTGAGCTAGTGGGGGTGGATCTTGATAAGAATCAAGTAGTGACATTTCTGCTCTAAAGATAAGGTACTCTTTATCATCATCAAAAATTGTAACCTCCTTCTTCTTATATATATTTTTACATCTTGGTCTGAAATCCAATCTATACCGAGGATTATATGAAATTAAATCATGGGTATGATGATGAGATCAGTAGATAAAGAAAATTTATATGCTCTAACGGGGACTGATTCGCAAAACATTGTCGCAATGATACTTACCTTAGGATTTTTGACAGACAACTTCCTTGTTAAATCAAATTGGAAATATCGAATTTTCCTATAAAACTGGGAAGATATGAAACAATGTGATGATCCAAAATCAAATAATGCATTTTCTAAACTTGAGAAAATCATTAAATTAAATGCCACTACATCTTTCGGAGCTTCAACCTCAGCAATAGTGATAACATAATCTTGGCCTTGATCCCTTAGCCTTTTCTAAGGTAAGTTCCCCTGATGCTTAGGAAATTTAGTCGCATAATTTCCCCTTTATCTAAAATTATAGCATTCAACATCGACAACCTCTTTCTTCCCCTTACAATCATGAGCTTGGTGGCCTTTTTCACTACAATTTTAACAGAATCCCATTCCCTTGAGGCAAGTACCAAGGTGTTTATTCCTATATTTTCTGCAGGATAGATATTCAACTTTTCCCTTCTTCCCCTTATTTCCATTTCCAGAGTGGTCAGCATATCTCTTCTTCTCTTACTTTTCTTTAAAGTAGTAAGAATTAGAGAATTATTTTTCTATATTGATAGCACATGAGACAATATCTTTGTATGGCGAGAAGGATTGTGAGACTAATGCTCAACGGAGAAATGGTTTTAAACCATCAAAGAAATGATCAATCATACTTCTTGGGTTACATGTATAATCTGCACCATCCCTCCCTATCCTGGTAAAGTTAGATTCACACATTGTGACATTCTCATCCTCCTTTTGGCTCAGACTCAAAAATTGTCTTTCCATATCTGCTGGATGGCCATGAGGAAATTTTTTTTCATAGAAAATATCTTTAAACTCCCCCCATTCCATATTTGATGCTTCCTTATCATTCTTTGTGTTTTGAATCAATGACCACCATTGATCAACATATCTAGTGAGGCGGTAAACTTCCATGAAAACTTTTTCCCTTTCACTACTCCCTATGGTGTGGAATATATTCTCTAAGGAATTTATCCATTGCTCAGCTACTAGTGGATTTGTACCCCCATTGAATGTTGGTGGTTGTTTCCTCATGAAGCGATCTAACATTGATCCTCCATGCTGTGGATCAGGGTGCTCCATACTGGTAAGGTTATTATTCATAATCTGAGTGAGTTGTCCCAATATGGTGATAAGATGATCAGCACCAGCTACATCACCAGCTCCACTATAATTATCTTGAGTAGGAGAGAAATCCCTACATTGAGTGCGTGCATTGATACGGTTTCCATTACTTCCACTAGGTTCCATTTCTAAACAATGACATAAACTAGATTTGTTTATGAATCGAAATACATAATTCCAAACTTGTAAGACACTTAACATAAATTGAACAGTTTATGGATATAATACATAATCATAAAAAATGTTTTCTTTGAGGAAGTATTTACTCTGAAACCCTTCATAATGGTTTGTATAGAAAATGGGAATTATCCTAAGCATATCCCCCAGGAGTGTTGTAACCAAGAGTGTAGCAAGACCCGTTGTCGTGCACCAGTTCTCGTTCGAGTCTAGCTCAAAGCGGTGCTTTCAGGTTTTACCCCTAGGTACATTTGTGCCAAATCCGCCTCTACCGACTCATATCCATATAGGGATGCATTTCATGGAAAACTCACAAAATCTCTACAATACAAAAATTCTAGGAAGTTATTCTATACTAATCCTCAAAGTATATCTTTGGGTAATGTGCTCTAATCAGAGTTTACCTAAATATAGATTTCCATGTTTGTACTAAACTTCCTCTAATACCAACTGTAATGCCCTGATCCTAGTTAGCCAGAGTCGGTGCATTATTATGTATCATTGGCATGATCACAAAAGATCAAGTCTCGAAAGGCCGATTAGTTTAGTAGCCTTGGAAGTACTAGATACATTTATATGGTTTACATTACATCATGAAATGGAAAACTACAAAAACATTGTTTCCATGGACAACACTGAGATCCCATGGACTATTCTTGCAGGTCAGTCGTAATATACTTCTTCGCATCCTAGGAAAAATAATACATAGAAAGCGGTGAACTCAAATGCTCAGTAAGGATAAAAATATAGTGTAAACATTAATAAATAAGCATAAACATTTAAGGCAATGTATAAAACTAAAACAAAATCCTTTTCAACATAAAATTCATCACAATATAGAAAATATAAATCAAAATAATTCCATTTACTTACTCACATGGATATTCTACTAGTCTAATAATCACATTCAATATTAATATCCACTTTCATAGTGATGGAATGCATAATGACATGCTTTCATAATCAAATAGTCAAGGCCTTATGCCAAGACTAAAAATAAGATTTTGTAAAGGCCTTGTGCCACAAAACTAGTTTGTCTCATGAGACCTACCGATGCATTGAGGAGCTATAGCGGGATCCACCCATCACATACTAAGTCCAATGAATTCATCATATGAAAAGGTTTAAACATAACATAAACATTCATATTAAAACTAGCATACGAAATGTCAATACTTTATCCATAAACCATGAATGGTGTAAAAACAACACATCCATAGTCGAACATATCACAAAACCTTTAATATAATATGGGAGTTTTGTATCGTAATAAATTAACTTCAATTAAGCTTAAAATCCATGAAAGGATGTTGACATAGATGAAATCAAAACCTCTTTTAGAGAAATATATCTTTATATTTTGAAATCATATAAGAGTCACTTAATTATAAAGATAACATTTATTTTGAAAGTATTCTTATAAAATTGTAAGGGAAGCTTCGACGATGTTATAATGGAGGAAAATAGCTGCACCCGCTATATAAGTTAAAAAACATTCTTACCTTAATTTTGTTGAAAAGGTCATAAAGTACCTTGTTTAGAAAATGACGAAAAGATTCCTTTCAAAACATATAAGTTCAAATAAGGGTATAAATGAATTTACCATATTTTCTAGTAAATATTAAAAAGGTTTTGAAATATATTTTTAAGAAACATGGATGTGGATGATAAAGAGGTCCCAGTAGATACATATGTAAAAACAACCTCGAATAATAAAGAGATTATGAAATTAACCCTTACCTTATACTTTTACTTTGTCAATGGTAGGTTAAACTCATGTATAATGCTGAAATAATTTTTATTAAATTATAAATTAATCATATACACTAATATGATTTCATATATGATCTTTTATTATTGATTTGTTAATAATATTTTAGTATTATCATTGTTTCATGTGTTAACTGATTTGTTTTCCTTTATATGATTATTTACGTAAGTATTTTTTGATATGGATAGGATTTATCTTATTCATATTCAGAATGATATTATGTATTTAAAAATTATTTTTAATCATCTAATGAAAATTAGTCTTGAATGGATACGCTGGGGAATGAATTTCATCACGTTTGTGGAGATGGTAATCCGTACGTACACACGAGCGACAATATCAGTCTTTTGATATTAAAATAACATATAATTGGATGGTATATCATATATACAGAATAATTATCATGTTATATTTATTATTTACATCAATTACACATCATTATTATACCCATCTAAATAATAATGTATTGAATAACAATTACACCACGATGTGGAGACGGTAAGCCGTACGTACACATGTATGGTGAAATGTCATTAAAAGGATGGATAGAATAATGAATATGGTTGTAACATATTTATAATAACATCACAATATATATAAGATACAAAAGTTATTGTTTTAGAATGGAAATAACAATGAAAGAGAAAGTGGAAGAAGAAAGGATCTTGAAAGAGGTGATGAAATTTACCTCTTCTTCGGGATTTTCTTTTTGATTTGATCAAAAGGGCTCATTAGGTTGGATTTCTAACTAAATTAAGGCCTCTAGTATTAAGGGGGGACGGTTGAGTGGGTATTTGGTCAGGGTTTGGCATAGCCAAATGGCTTTTAAGGTGTGACTTAGAGAGAAGGGGGAGTTCTCTTTTATAAGAGGGGTGAGGGGCACCTTAGGAAAAGCTAGAAATATTATTTTATAATAAAATAATTTTCGGATTATAATGTTTAAAAAATGAATTTATTAAAGGATGTGGTGGTTATGGGTCGAAAACCACTCAACCTATAGGTTTTATATAGGTTTGGGTCACTATATTAACCTTATCTTTTAGATCTAACTCTTAGTTAAATAGTTTGATATTTACCATGTCTCTTTGTATTTTTATATTATATGGTTAATAAATAGACTATATACTTACAAGATAAGCCCAAGTGGTTCATTAATGGTTCAAATATCATTATATAAGTATTTTGTCTAAGACTTATATTTTTAGTAATAGAATATCAATTAATAATATAATATGTTTTTTAAAAACTCTTTTATGTCAATTTTGACACTATTTGGTATTTTGTTTTTTCAAAATTCATAATAGCATTATTACTTAGCAAAAATTCATATAAACAACCCTAATATGTCATATTAACCTATAAAATTATTGGAATTCATAAAAAGTCTTAAATTTCATTAATTTTTATATTTATAATATCAATTATTTTAATCTTTCATTAATACGGTAATTACTGCATCATCATTGTGTCATAAATGAATTTAATTATTTAAGGTCTAAAAAATAAAAATAAAATACCATTATGTAGGAAATATTTTTACCTTTCTAATTAATATTTATAGATGAATTTATCTTATGTTTAACCTTATATTAAAAATGTTTTAGTTATTATACATTGAATTTAACACTTTTAACTCTTCTTTGAATTAAATAATAATAAATGTCCTAATCTAATCCAAGTGGATCTAAAAGATCATATTTTCTTCCTATGGATGTTTTTGGTAGAATTACACTTATCCAATATAATTATGACATGTGTTAGGGTAATAATAATATCATTGTTACCCTTAATTACCCTATTTACTTTTAACCGTGGTAAATAAAAGTAAAAAAGTTACTATTCACCAAAAATTATTTTTATCTTATTGAACAACATTTTACATACTGATATAAATATTGTCTCTCTAATTTTTGAAATTCAACTCACATAAGTGGTAAAATTATTTTTTATGTAAATTTTCAAATTCTCCTAGGAGCTGGGTAAAAGAAGGTAAAAAGTTCAATAAAATTTTTATATATCTAAAATTATTATAAACTGACTCCAATGAATTACATTGAACTTATATAAGTATTATGTATCTATTTTGACCTAAAAAAATTTAAATAATGTAAATAATTATTTAAATAAAAATTCTGTTTTAAACTATAACTTAGTGTTTTTCACTATTCACCAAAATTTGAAAGTTTTTAGAAAAATATCAAAAATTCACCCTAAGCTAATTTCAATACTCCTAATCAAAAAATGAAGTCCGTTTTGAAAGATAAAATTTCTAAAATTTCAAAAAGTGGGTATTACTATTCATAATGGCTAGTTTGATTTGTTGGGGTGTGTTAGAACTCAAAGTTGCGTACAACTCACACTATTATATTATTCAAAGAGAAGCGTATTGTGGAAGATTGGGGTGTTACAACTCATATTTAAGTAACCTCTATTTGATTAAACCTTAAGAATTCATAATGTATTATTTTGGTGAGACTAATGCCTCTAGATAATGGAAGTGATGTTTAGAAGTTATTTAGGTAGTTATTGGTCAAACTATTTGGCTCACGTAGTGTAAAGAAAAGATGATATGTGAATCCCATTTTTTTGTTTTGTTATTGGAAAACATAAAAACACTTGAATATTTATTATATAATATATCTATTAAGCATGTAAAGTGGATAAAAATAAAATTTAATTGAATATTATTATTTTATATTAAAAATAAAACCAAAAATTTAGATTTAAGCAAGTGTTTAGTGTTATCATAGAGCCTTATCTCTTAATTTTTAACCTTTTTAGATCATTTTACCATTAACTGAAGTGATAAATATTTACCACAGTTATTATTCATTGTGAAAAAAAATTATATTGAACTTATTACAAAATATTAATTATTATGATTCAAAATATAGAATATATTCTAAAATATTCAAATTCTTATAAGTGAAAAATATAATTTTAATATTTGTTCACAAAAAACAATGAAAATAGTTTTTAGAAAAATGTCTGTTTTAAACATAAAAATTATTTTACAGTAGAAAAAAGAATAATTTTAATTTCAATGGAATTAATTATATTTAATTAAATAAAAATATAATTATTTTTGTTTTAAATCATAACAAAACTAAAATGAACCATGTAATTACTTAATTAAGATAGCAGAACTAAAAATAATTTTTTATTTGAAAAAAATATTACTTAGATTTTTCAAATGTTAACATATATTTATAATTTCATAATCATATTTTTTTAATGAAATATATTATTTAATAGTCATATATATTTTCTATAAAAAGTTTTTAATAAAAATTCAAATTATTCTTATATTAGTATAATGTCATAAAAATTATAGCTTTCATAAAATTAGTGTTTTTACTATTAATCTATAAATCAACTATTTCTGAAAAATATCAAAAATTCACCGGAATATAATTTTTATATGATTAATTCAAAAATGAAATAAATTTCATAAAATTAAATTGATCGAAATTTGTAATTTTGGATTTTATCACATTCTTTAATAATTCATTTTGAATTATGTAATTGCTTTCTTAGAAATAAAATCTTACTCGATATAATTGAATATTCGGTGTTATAGGTTTAAGGCCACATATATTGGAAAAATATATAATTTCTTTATAAATCCCCATATTGATGTACAACCTTCTCTATATATGGAAATTAAGATACTAGGAGTCCCAAATCTATAAATAGATAAGGGTTTTTTGATATTTGGAGACTTTTATTTTCATACTATAAAGATAATGTAGAAGTTTATATTCTCATAGAGGTCCTTCTAATTTCCATATCCATTGAATTATTTACTTTGAAGAGTAGTGAGAGATATCACCATGAATCCATTTGGGAGTATGTTCCATTGGTAACCATTTTTTCACACATGTTGTATTTGGGTATGAGGAATGATTTTATTAGGGTAGTGTTGGAATATGCATGGGATACATATAGATATTTGTGTGTGTTTTCCATTTATTAGAACAATTATTATTTTATCTCACATTCTTTCATTATTAGTTATTTCATTTTGGGTCATTGTTTTATCCATTCTTATCAAAGGATTCTTGGGGGAATTGATTTTTAATATTTTATTTGGTGTCTTATTTCAAGAGATGGGTTGTAAATAGTTAATTTTTTGAGGTTATTGAGTTATTCATTATTACTATATTAAATTAATTTTTTTATATTAAACAGTTCGTTGATTCTTTTTATATTATTTTTTAGGTTGTTTTTAGTGTCACATACAATTATAACACATGCATCAACATTTATCATTAACACTCAAGGGATTAGGGATAGAAGGCTACGCTATTAAGTTAGTGGACTCATCACAAACCCATACAAATGGTTTCATATTTAGATTACATGGGAATGAATTACTCTATTTTTTTATTCGTTTTTAATTAATAACCTTTGGATGGATTTATTTCTTGTGAAAATTAATGCCATACAGTCTGAGTTATTTAAATAAGGTAATATCAATTTCTCAATTTTTTATTTTTTGTTTTTATATTGTATATCATCCAAGAAACCATATTCAATTATTTATAATTTTATATATTATTACCATGGGGTTTTTATATTTTGATATTTCATATAGATATTTTTTTCTATTATATATGTGATGTTATTGGTTTAAAATATAGACCAATATTTAATTTTTTTACTCGAAGTTATGGTTGAAATTAATATGAGCCACACTAGTTTTTTAAGTGAACTGACTGTGAGAAGTTTTTGTTCATTTCATTAAGGAAATAGTCTATCAAAATTCATCTATGGGCCCTCCCCAATAGTTAGACACCTCTAATGTATGGGGAGTTTTTTAAAGGTGTTGTGGTGACCCATACCTGGTATTGAGTTCGATAACATATCTAAATCATTAAATTTTGATAGAGAGATTTTGTTAGATAATTTATAGGGATCATAGACACTTGGTATGTAATAAAACACACTATAATTATCAATAAACAGCCAGGGTACCCTAGTAACCTGATAACCAATCCGGTCCTGACATAACCTAAATGGCGTTCCTGATCCCCATGGGTTGGCAAAAATCACCTAGAATAATACAAAATGGAAGTGGGAATGAATTTTCTACAAAAATTTAAGAAGAAAGATAAACAAGTCAGTATGCATAAAATAAAAACTCCATAGGGTTAACTGTACTAGAATTACAATAGCTAAACAACCCAAAGTACTATAGAAAAGTTCCCTAAAACAGGATAAAGACTCAAGTCTCAGTAGACACAACTCTCCAAGCCCAAGGATCAACAGCTACTAAAACCTCCAAATAGTGCCTTACCCTTTCTAAAACATTTAAGAAGATAATCAAAAAACACCCTAAGGCACATGTAGGGTGTGATCTAAAATCCTAGTAGGGTCTTACTAAGGATTCCATAATGACATTCCATCATTTAATTAACCTAATAAATATTTCAATTTTAAATAAAAGGCCTGGAATTTCAAATTCATATTAAAAAAAATCATTCTTTACATTTCAAATGATGGAAATGATTTAAAAAATTGATTTAAAATTTTTTTATATAAAATAGTTTATATAAATTTAGAAGGTATATAAAAAAATTTACAATAAGAATTGAATATATTTCAAATACAAACAAAAAAGTAACATGGTAATGTTACAAAAGTTATGAAAATTCTAGTCTACATTATCTCACAAACTTGAAGGTGATAATGGAAATATGTTTATACACACATCCCTATAACACTTGCCAAAGAGGACTCATCACCATCCCATCAGTGATGTGGCCTTCTACACTAGGTTTTGTTTCGGTTATAAAGAATAAAAAAGAGTGTTATCCTAATAACTCATTAACTACCTAGGATTCCATGTGATCTAATCACATCCAATGATGGGAAATTAATTTTAAAAAATTTTAAAATACAATTCATCCCATTCCTCCATTTCAAATATGCCAATTTACATTTATAAAATGAGCACATGGGTTTTTAATCAAAACATGACTTTTCCAAGATAAAACCATTGGTTTCCTATCAAAACCATTTTAATCTATTTTATCAAATACCAATTTGAAATCAATTTCATCAAATCAATTCCATGATTTAAAATTCAGAAAATTCCATCAATTTCACAAACACACCCCAATTCAATGGAATTGGGGGTTTTCCCCAATTTCATGCCAAATCGAATCCAAAGCCCCCAATTCAATATAATTGGATATTTAATAAATTAATTGAAATAAATTTATCATAAAATTTAATTTAAATCAAATTATAAAAAATTAAATTAGGAAATTTTGGGTTAATAAAAAGTGTTCATCATTACAAAACCACCTACATTTTTCATGAAAACACAATTCCCGCAATGAAACCCGCAAACAAGAAAGAAGTCAAAAAAGATCTTTGAACACAAAATAGAAATAATATTAAATAACACATAGTTTAGATCCATCAATCCCATGATTATCTATCACATTACAAGAACAAAAATAGAAAGTGACAGAGAATCAGGGAGACCACTTACCCGGAGAGTCACACTGCAACTGTAACAATGATAAATCACGGAAAAAATGACTCATAAGGGTTTTAGGGATTAAAAATCACCTGGGGATTGATCTTAGGTCTATATAAATGAATTATGTATTAGAAGAAATTGAAATTTTAGCTTATCTTTCTATTTAAAATCAACTCTCGGGACTTTACACTACGAGTAACATAATTACACATCATGTAAATTATAAGTCCCATAAAAAATGAAAAACCCATATCCTTTTATTAAAAAATGGATTTATTATTATTTTATAATTTACACATCATGTAACCATATTAAACAGAATTTACATCCCTATTAGGCTATAGAAACAATAGGTTTAATGCTGAAAAATATAATAAATCTCTAACTTCACCATTACAGGTGTCCTCCCAACTTCTTCTCAACCCTACCAAGACAACAACGAATTGAAAACCATGATAATTATTAAAACATTCCTTATAGAAAGGTAATGGAATATTATAACCTACCCTTCATAAAATCATTATGTCCCCAGAAAGCCTTTCAATAAGCTTCCTTATTGAAAAGGTGAGGCCACAACTATCTCATCAGTGCCTCACACTCCCATATCTCATGAGAATCTAAATTGTGATTCCAAAGCACTTGAACCAAAGGTATTATCCTCTCATGAATTACCTTGGTTTTAGAATCAAAAAAATTAATTGGTCATTAAGTCACAGATAAATTAGATTCATCATCAAGATCACTCCATCTCAAAACATGATATGGATCATATAAATACTTTTATGCCTAAGATACATGGAACTTGTTATGTATCGATATCAGCTTTGGTGGAAGTTATAAATAGTAAAATACTTTCCCTGGCTACTCAAAAACCTCAAAAGGTCCCACAAACTGAGTAGTATGCTTCCATTTCCTCCCAAGTTATTGATGACACAACTGAGGTGAAACTTTCAAGAGCACTTGGTCACCAACTAAAAATTCCCATGGTCTCTGACAACGATAAGCATAAGATTTATATCATCACGATTTCATCAACATTATCTAAAGAAAAAATTGAATATATTTTTTCATATCTTGGACCATGCTTGGTCCTACCAAGAAACTTTCACGAATCATTGACCAACATAATGCCGTTCTACAAGGCTAGCCCTACAAGCCCCAAAAAGGATCCATTCTGATCGCATACTAGTAACGATTTTCTAATAGAACTCAAACAACCCGAGATGATCATCTAAAGCTCCACCAAAGTCCATAATGCAGGTGTGGAGCATATCCGCAAGAATTTGTATAGTTCTTTCTGTTTGTATATCCGATTGCGGATGGTATATAGTGCTTAAATGGACTTGAGATCCCAGTGACTCCTAATGGCCTCTCGAAAAGAGAGAAGTGAACTAAGGATCTCTATCAGAGACTACAGTAGATGAAACTCCATCAAAATGATGAAACTTTTTAACATAGAGATTTCAAAACTCCTCAACCATGGTTGTATCATGAATGGCTATAAAGTGAGCTGATTTAGTCAGTTTATCAAATCAAAACCCATACCATATTATTCCTTATCTGGGTATGTAGCATCCCAACCAAAAAATCTATTAAGATCTCATCCCACTTCCAAGTTAGAACTGTAAGTGGTTAGAGCAAACCCAATGAATTTTTGTGCTCGTCCTTGAATTTTTTTCATGTATAACAAAGAGATACAAATTCATCAATGCCATGTCTCATACCAAGCCACTAGAATCTACATTGCATGCCATAAAACATCTTCATTGTTCCTGGGTGAACTACCCATTGGTAGTTATTTAAATCCCTCATCATGACTTTCCTTACCACTAACGGTACTACAAAATAATTATGATAAAAGGGAATCCCCTATGGATAGAACAACCAGTCATCCACGGTCTCCCTACCATAAATAGAGTCTATAATTCTATGGAATTCATCATCAAGTTGTTGTTCCCAAATAATCATCTTGAGAAGATTGGATACCAACTTAACACAAGCCATGGAAACCTTGGCCCGTGATTCATGGACTCAAATATGAAACTATGCAAAGATCAGCATCAAGTTCCACTCTTTTGGTGATTCTTTCATGGCTTGGGTTGGAAGTTTCCTTCTCAAATAATACCCCATGACATTCCATTTCCCTAGGGTATAGGTGATGTATAAATAAAAATATTGCAGGTACTCTACCCAATGAATCTTCTAGAGATTCACATATTTTTTTAGAGAAGATATAACTCAAGATGTTGAGGTATGAAAACATGTTAAAACTTTCTCTATAAAGGTAATGCCACTAACTCTTAAGTTCATGAATCACAACTGCATGTTCAGGTTCATGGGTCATGTAATTCTTATCATGTGGCCTAAGCTTCTGAGAGCCATAAGAAACGACATGATCATCCAACATAAGAACGCAACCCAAACCTGAACATGACACATCATAGAAGACCAAATACCCCTACCTAGTTTTTGCAAGAGTTAACACTAGTTTAGTAGTGAAAATAAATTTCATATCAACAAAATAATTCTAACATTTCTCATCCTAATCAATCATTACACTTTTCTGAGTAAGAGAAGTTTTCAAAGAATCCAAATTCGGTAATTCCTTAATAAAACGATGATAATACCTAGCTAATCCCAAGATTATGTAAATCTTGAAAACATTTCATGGTTCTTCCTATGTCATAATAGCCTTCATCTTTTGAGGATCAACTAAAATATCATATTCTAACATTACGTGTCCCAAGAACTTCAATTCCTAAATATAGAAATCATATTTAAAGATCTTGGTATAATGTTAGTGGGTTCTCAACAATTCTATATCTTCTTTCAGATCATGCACATGATCCTATTCGGACTTATATTAAACAAGGATGTCATCAAAAAAGACCACTATGAAAGCATCAAGATACTCAGGAAAAATCCTGTTAATTAAATTCATAAATATGGTAGGATAATTGGTTAGACTTAATAGAATGAAAAGGTACTCATAATGGTTATACCTACTCTGAAAGGATGTTTTACAAAGGTTAGTTTCTTTTATTCACAACTAATAGTACCCATATTGAAGTTAAATATTTTAAAACCAATTTTCCCATTTCAACTGATCAAAAAATTAATAAATATGTGGTAAAATATATTTTATATTTACCAATACTCTATTGATTTTTCGATAATAAACACAAAGGTGAAGTGAAACATTAGCTTTATTAGCAAAAATAACTTGTGCCTCCCAAGGTGAAACACTCAAGAATATAATCCTTTTTCAAGAAGATCATCCAAATAAGTATTTAACTCTTTCATTTCATCTATTTCCAAGGTGTAATAAGGATCATACATTGTTTGAGTACCAAGAACTAAATTGATATAGAACTCTAACTCCCTTACCAATGGAAAACTAGATAATTATGAATGAAAAACATCAAAAATATCGACAAAAACTAGAGGGAGATAACCACTAAAATGTTCTCTCTCCATATAAAAACCCACCACTAATATTACTTTTCCTAACATTGGATAAGAAGTTCCGGATATACATGACCTCAAGTGACATTCTCTATTAAATATTAAGAAAACCCCATCTGTTGTGGTAAAGGATACCTGTCGAAGATAACAATCAATCCATGCTTTGTTTTCAATGATCCAATCCATCCTAAATATGACATTGAACAATTTCTTGTTGAGAACCAAAAAACTCCAAGTAATCTTTATATATGATAATGAGAAAAAACAAACATGACTATAATGACCCTACTCTGTCTTTGTTCCAAGGGGTGTAGAAATATCCATGACATAAGAAAAATCATCGTAGGAAGATTTAGAATATTTATAGTAAATGATGAAATAAATGAATGTGATTCACCATTATAAAATAAATTAGTCACCAATGATGAACTTATAGTGATGGTACCTCTCACGATCACTGGACTCAAATCTGCTTCCTCTAGTGATTCTTCCACTACATAAAGAATATTTGTTCTAGATGCATCAGGCTGGAACCCCTTTGTCCTTGAAGAATATAATTTCTCTATTGTTTTATAAGGTTTTGATGATATTATGACACTATGCGTAGTAGAATAAACATGGATGGAATTTTTCAAGTGACCGGGGCATCCAAAGGAGCCACATATCTTGGGTGACTCAGTGCAAACCCTCATTAAGTACCCAGGTTTTCCACACTAGTAGAAAATAAAAGGGAATATTCAATGAACAACATGAGGTTTAGAAACCCCCTAATATCATAATACACCATGACAATCTTTATGGTTCCTATTTCTATTAGAGGAATTCATAGAACTACTAGGAAAAAATGAACTCCCGTCAACCCTGACTTCCCATCCAGGTCCATTTTGACCATCAACGCTCTATCTATCAAATCATTATAAGACAGCATATTCTGCAAGAAAACCTAAGAATGAATATTTGATCAAATTTCCAAATTGAACCATCATGTCCTAATATTCTCATTTTAAATAATATCAATTGAAAATTTAATAAGTTCAGAAAAAAAAGACGTGTATACTTGGTCATAGTCTTGTTGGCCTACTCAAGTTTTAAAAACTCAATAGCCTTAGACAACAATATTGAATCTGGATAGAACTGATTGGTGAAAATATCCTATAATTATTTCCAATCAAGTCTTTTATGATTCTTATTCATCACCATCATGTCCCACCATGTCCCTTTAGCATGAATATATCACACTTCACCTTGATTTCATCAGGTGTCTCCAAGAATTCAAATAGACACTCAACTCCGCTCAACCATTCCTCAGGCTCTTGAGGATCATTGGAGCCATTGAACGATGGTGGATTGTAGAGAAGGAACTCCTGGTCATGATTCTAGAAAACTTCTGTCGGATATTCCATGGTTGGATTCTAGAAGGTAATTAGTGGGGGTGCATGTCCTAGAGCTTGGATAGTATGAAAAATCACCTTAACCAGACTAAGGTCCATGGGAGGATTATCTCATTGTGGTTCATCAGTATATCCCTCTTGGATCTGATTTTCACATCTTCCCATAGGAATGATTCTACACAAATAGAACAACATGGGAAATTAATCCCAACAGATAGACAATAAGTTTTGGATTTTAATATATCCAAATCTAAAGTAAGGAAAATACTAGAACTAATACTCAATATTTACATCCCAAAAACACCCCTAGTGAATTAAGTCTAATTGTGCTCAGATATGGTCATGAACTCAATTACAACTACCTCCTATGTCCCAAAAATATCACATAACTACATATTGAAATCAAGGCAAGATGAAAAATATGCACATTTAATACCACTTTGTCACAAACCATATCGGGTACCCTGGTAACATGATAACTGAGCCGATCCTAACATAGCCTGAAGTGTGTTACCGATCCCCAAGGGTTGGTGAAAATAACCTAACATCATACAAAATGGAAGTGGGAATGAATTTTCCACAAACATTGCAGAATCAATATAAACAAGTCAGTGTGTCTAAAAGAAAAAATCCATAGGGAGAACTGTACCAAAAGATACACAATTAAACAACCCATAGTTCTATAGAAAATTTCCAGAAAACAGGACAAAATCCATGTCCCATTGGACACAACTCTCCAAGCCCAAGGACCAATAGCTACTACCACCTCCAAGTGGTGCCTTACCATAGGCCAAACCTGAAATATGATAATATACAAAAAACTAATGTCACATGAAGTGTGTGAGCTAAAAACCAACTAGGTTTTCACCAAGGAATCTATAATAAGATTAAAACATTTAATTAACCAAATAAATCATCCAGTTTTTAATAAACAGGAATGGAAGTTCAAAAAAATATTTAAAAAAAATCATGCTTTATATTTCAAATGAAGGAAATACATTAAAAAAATGGATTAAAATACATTTTATATAAAAACATTATATAAATTCAGAAGTCATGTAAAATAGTTTACAACAATAATGGAATTTATTTCAATTACAAAAAAAGAGCAACACAGTAATGTGTAAAAAGGTACAATAGTTCTAGACTACAGGATATCACACACTCAAAGGTGATCATGATAATATTTGTATACACACGTCCCTATAACACAGGCCAAATAGGACTCATCACCATACCATCGGGGATGTGACCTAATGCACTAGGTTTTGTTTCAGTTGTAAAGCATCAAAAAGAGTGTTATCCAGATAACTCACTAACTACCAAGGCTTGTATGTTCTCTAATCACAACCAATGATGGGAAATTTATTTTTAAACTATATAAAATAAAAAATCATCCCATTAATCTATTTCATATATTTTAATTTCAATTTAAAAAACCGACATATGGGTTTTTAATCAAAACATGCCTTTTATAAGATAAATCCATTAGGTTTATATCAAAACAATTTTAATCCATTTTCTCAAATACCAATTTAAAATAAATTTCATCAACTCAATTCCCCAATTTATGTTTAAAAAAACATCATTTTCACAAACACACCCCAATTCAATGGAATTGGGGGTTTTCACTAATTTTATGGAAAATCAAATCCTAATCCCCCCAATTCAATGGAATTGGGTTTTTAATAAATTAATTAAAATAAAATTATAAATAAATTGATTTTAAATCAAAAAATTGAATTTAAATTGGCCATCATAATGGAAACACATGTGTTTTTACAGAAACACAACACCCGTAATAGAACCTACCAATAATAAAGAAAGAGAAAAAGATTCAGGAACTCATCCTTGATATAAGATTCAACAACACATAGTTTATATCCATCAATCCCAAGATGATCTATTAAATTAAAAGTAGGGAAAGAGAAAGTTATGGGGAGACAAAGAGACCAATTTCTGGGAGAGTCATGCCATAATCTCAATAATGATCAATCACTGAATGAAAAGACTCAAAATAATTAAAGGGCTCCAAGACCACCTAGGGATGGATCTTAGGTTGAGAGAAATGAATTATAGAGAATAGGAAATCGAAATTTCAGTCAAGTCACCTGTTTAAAAAAAAATCTAGAATTTAGACAATGTGTAACCCAATTACACATTGTGTAATTGAAAAGTCCCATAAATACTAAAAAACCTATCACCTTTTATTAAACAATGGATTTATTATATTTTAGAATTTATACGTCATGTAACCATGTTACACGACTTGTAAATCCCTAACAAACTGAAGAACCATCAAATTTTATACTGAAAAGCCACCAAATATCTGACTTCACCATTACAAGTATCCTCCCAAATTCTTCTCATCCCAACATAGATAACAAAAAAGGAAAACGATGACAATTCTTAAAACATACCAGACTGAAAGGTATGGGTGTTACAATAATTTCCCTTATTAAGTAACCATATATACGGACAGGGTAACCATTCGTATGGACTTAACCAAGGTCCCACATGTCTTAACCATTCATCCATGAATGAGAGAGTATTTATAATAATAAAAATAGTCAAATAATATCTTAAGGGGAGGGGTATACCATAGGAATCATGAAATAAAATATTAAATAAAAATATAAACAACTATAAATAAATATCTTATCATGGAAAAATATATAGTTTTATAGTGGTCAAGTAGACATATTTAATATCAGATACCATGAAATAAAGAATATAACCATACTATGTTATACATATAATATATAACAAAAAATATTTCATAATAGGATTATCACACACACAAATATATATGGTACGGAATAAAAATAAATAATGGAGACATAATGATTGATCTTCTTCCTCACAGAAAAATAGTCTCCACATTCCCATTAACATACTTCAGTCAACTAACCAATGTTAGATAACTTTATTTGAATAATATAACATAAATTATCTTACATAACCTCTATGATTCATGTATAATATGATTTTGAAGTTTCAGCATTCATTATATTTCAATATATTGATTCATTGTTCACTTACCAAGACTCTATAAAGCATGGACATACCTACTTTTGTTAATTTTAATAATCTATAGATATATTCATACCATGTCATACATATTGGGATGTCATTCATAAAGTCTATGTTGGCGGAAATAGGTTTCCATTAACTATCTCAAACTTATAGTTTTTATGTGTCCATCTCTCATCTTTTCAAATATTATTGGAATTGGGTGGACTATAGCGATATTGAATGCATTCAAAATGATTATAAGGAAATAATATATCCCAAATAGTTTTATCGAAATTGGGTGACACCCATACATCCCATTTTATCTCTCAAGTACTCATTTATAGTTCCCACTGATTGCCATGGATGGTCGGTTAGTGTCTAACTCACCCATTTATAATTTCCCACCATGGTATATGGTTCATTTTATAGTGTATTAGTCATACAATCTCAAAGGGATAGAGTGACCTACATCCATACCATCCTAATTATAATAGGATTAAAACATGAACTCACACCATCAGGCCACATCCATCTGATGGTGAAAGTATACACATCACTATGTCCCGTAGTAATGGTAAATCGCATCAATAAAAAAACCCTGATAAAAAAAAATTCAATTTACTATTCACTACCATGTCCTAGCCATAGGATAATAATACCATGCACCTTATGTTTTAGGTAACCTAATGTATGAATATCCTATTCCTTCGTTAATAATTCTAGTACCCCATGACTCGTATTTATAGATTAATTAATTTCTTAATCCTTATCTAATCTCAAAGATCACATCATATTCATTATGAATCCAAAAATTATTTTCATGGATCATCAATCTAGGCCTTATATCATCACCCTAAATATCAAAATTTCAATGAACAATGCCCCTTTAGACCATAACTAATAACTCCAAAACCCAATTTTGGGAATTTCATCCATCTTAGACAAACCACAAGGTACCATACTCTCGATAGGTCATCGATCATAATAATTATATAAAACCCATGATATATAATATTTAGTCACTTTTCATTACAAAATTCACAGATCACATGTTGATTTATCCTATAACTATTAACCTAGAATATTCCCACACATAATAACCCTCCCCAAAAAGAACTCATTGATGAGAATATATCTAATAAGTCTCACAACGGATGAATTTATATCATGATCATACTAGGTCTTCTATATACTCTCACAACAATCCCCTTTCAAAATCACATGTCACAAATTCAAATGAAATCATATCTTTTATATGCACTCAAGGGAACCTCTCACTCAACCCATACTTATCCCATGGATTCTCATAAATCCTCCCACACCAACACCCAAAACCCCAATTGGAAACTCAATCCATCATCTAAGTCCAAAAAACCACTATGGGGTCCTTTATAATTTTATTCCCAAAATTATCATCTAACTGGGGAAACGGGGTAACTCGATTTTAGATTTAATTCCTACAACATAATTGATTTATCCCCTTTTATTAATGATCATTCACATCATCCAATATGAATAAATAATTATCACACACTCAATCACATATATTAACCAATAGCTCAATTAAATATTTATAAACCAATGTTAATTAATTTATAAAATAAAACCACAATTTGAATAATTAAAGTAAAATCTTATTGAGAACTTATATAAATCTGAATCTATAACCATGATATATGAATGGTCCATGATATTCTCTTAGTGCACATGTGACCAATATTTCCATGTTATCTATCCAATTCATCTATTAGTTTCTCCAAAAAATTGTAATGATTTAATCAATAGTAAATTGGTTTACTTTCCATTACTTAAACTATGATAAACCACAAGCATTATTTCCTTTAAATACTCCTCTATTAATCCCTCATAAAATCACCATAATTAAATTTTTCTTCTATAACTCATTAGTGTAATTTCAATCAAAATACATCAATACATTTCCATGTAATCAAATTAAAACAAAGATGAAGAAATATGTTAAAGTAGAGGTAAACTACCTAAATTAATTAATTAATCCCTTATAAAGCCTAATAATATGAAGATGAAGACAAAGTAAAGGTGTATGAGAGTTTGGTTGGCCCTCTTTCCTATATATCTATATAGTCAAATAACCCTCAGGTTGATGGTATAATTTAAAATAATAGATTCCTCTACATAACCTCTTTTATAAAATTTTTACATTGGTACCCCTTTGTATCTATTGGGTACCTATCACACACCTTATGGGTACCTTATAGGTACTTAGTAGATATTTTATGGAATCCCCCCATGTCCTCCTCACTGGTTACCTGGTACACATCTACAGAGTACATTTTAGTATCTACCACACTTGGCATCAACACATGGGTTTATCTTTTTTCCCTCATAAACATAGCTTCACTTTTAATCAAACGAACCCTTGAAATTATTAAGAAAACACCATTTAAACATCCTAGATGTGTCTAAATCTTTACAATCCCAAATGAGTTTCCAAATTTTAAATTTACATAGGCTATATTTTCATTGTATTCCAACTCTTCCCTAGTTCACTCAATTCTTAACATCATGGGTCATAACATACACCCCACCATATTATTTCTCATCCCTGATAAGAAAATCTATGAATATTAACTATTCTAAGATGGTCACTAATATTTGATTCATGTACCTTATCTCTAGGCATCATACTTGTTATGTGTTTACAATCACCACACCTAAACCATCGAGAATATCCATTCTCCAACAAACATGCACCACACTAATTATTCAACTCAATAATCCCTCGAATGATGTACACAAATAAAATTTTATGGAATTGAAAATTAATATTCATGAAATTCATGAGTATATTTTTTTCTACAAAAACATTAAAAAACCCCCAAAAAATGACACTGACTAAATTTATCGACAAAATGTAAATTTCATGATTCCTATGACACTCACACCGCACCATATCACCAAATTTGATCTCTAAATTTTTATTTTTGTGGTATATATTAACCCTCCACATGATAGGAATTACAAAAAAGTATTCCTTATTCATATACACTTAAAATTTATAGATTCCCACTCAAGATTTGATCTATATCATGAAGCCTTTCTCCATCATAAATTCTATCATACAATAATGTGAGTATAAAAATTCTCCAATTGCAAACACAATTCTTTCTATTAATAAAATATCACCACATTTAGTTACCAAAAACATTAATTCATTCTAAAAATCACACAAAAATATCACAATATAGATATCTCCTTTAAAATAATCATATCTTACACTCTTGTATAAAATCACCGGTGTGAAACCATAAAAACCCATTCTATGGATCTATCGTACTTTTAGTTTAATCTATTCATCACAATTTTACCAAAAATTAGAGGTTTTCCCTCTAGAAACACATGGTGTGATCCCTATAATAGGATTTATCTTATCAGTAAAAAATATTACATACCCAAATTCTACTATTTCTCTTAATCCATTTCTTTATTGTATACAAATCACATGATCCTTGATCTAGGGTTTATGACATCACATTATGCCTTATTACATCTATAATAGATCACTAATGATAAATAAACACTCCGCTCACATCCTGATGGTTATATTTCAAGATTATAAACCTCACATTTTATGATGTGACTCTCACAACTCTTCCTATACTGATATCTATGTATTCCCACAAGGAATTATATTGTTTATTCTTGTGTATCATTATAATAGTTTAGAAACCATTCCAATTATTTAGTCATTATTTCAAGGAAATCAACCCATTAGAGTTCCATATACTCCATAATTTATCTCACTTACCTCCACATTTGTTAAGAGGCCACACCTCCCACTAATTTGAAATGAAAATATATGTATAACTATTTCTGTCATAACCCCACAATAAGTTTCACAATATCACTATATAGATACAATCTCCCACAATTAATATTTACAAATATACTAGTATACATTGGCCATCATTCACCAAACCACCCTCAGTACTACTCATACTCCTACACATTCTCAAAATAATGTTTAAGGGATAACTTCATCATTCAATATAAATAAATATGATTTTTCTTACACCTTTCATGAACTATCGAATACCTAATATCAATACATGTGTTATAATCCACCATAGTATCTATTGATTTTCTACAACACTTATAATTGTTATAAAACCTATTATATTTCTTTGTTTATCCTAAACCATAAACTAATAATACTTCAATTGGATTCATCATAAATTTTCAAATCTCCATAACGACTTCACCTTTGACATTATATGAGAAATTAAATTTAAATAAATTCATATTATTACAAAAATAAAATGTCTTAAATTTGATACATGACCAATCATATCAAATTGACCACTAAGATCATCATCAAAAGTTTAAACATAGATTATATTTTTAAACATATTAAACACATATCCACGAAACTCAATGTTGTTTTCAAGAAAAATAGAATTAAAAGAAGTACACCCACAATGATGAATAGCCACCACAAGTTAATTATAAATTCTACCCATAATAATAATAATTCTCTCATAATACTCTAGTATACTATCCCACTCATTCCATCATTAGTCATCTCCCATCAATACTATGCTTATATAAAAAATCTACTGACCATGAATCAATGAAATTCAATCAATAATCACATAAAGAACTAGTTGTGATTTATGTCGCACACATACACAAGCAATTCCATATACCTATACTATTCCATTGATCATACATTTCATATGTGTAATTATTATCTATAAAATAGCATACCCATGTTCTTATAAGATCAATGAATCTATATATCTACATGAGCTCCACACATGGGGTTTTATTTGAGTGATTCTCAACACAAATGTATTTATGAATGCATATTATGAAGATATAAATCTAATTTTTTAACAAATGGAGTTTTGATGAATTTATTTAATAAAAATTCTGTGATTTATTATTTTATAGGATGAATAAAAGGGATTTAAAATTATTAATATTTTATTGAACCAGTTTATACAATATATTAACTGATGTAGTATATTGTGTTTTATGTTTTATAAATAATGTTTTATAGAGATTACATGTTTTATTTTAATTGAGAATGATAACAAATGAATTTAAATATATGATGAAATTTTTGAATGATCAATGGTGGTGGATATACTATTTATTTTCAATTTAGTATGTGTAAATTGGATTGAAGGTTCAATATTTTGTATTGTTATGATATGTAATTATGAAATTATATGTGAGATAATTTAACAACATG
Source organism: Viscum album (assembly GCA_963277665.1). Lineage (NCBI taxonomy): Eukaryota > Viridiplantae > Streptophyta > Magnoliopsida > Santalales > Viscaceae > Viscum > Viscum album. Next base: position 1,752,981,636 of record OY728141.1, read on the forward strand.
ATGACCTGAGTTGGTTTATAGACTATTATGTTTGGAAAGGAAAACTAAAAACCAACTATTTGACAGAAATATTTGTTTATATGTGATTTTTTATTTGAATTTATAAATTTATTCAATTTGATATAGGGTAAAATGAAATTTAAATTTCATTTAAATAATTTTAAAATAAATGGAATGATATCATAAAAACAATATTGGGTAATCTGGTAAAAATTGAGTTTAATGTTGTTATTTTGTTTTTATAATTGTCTTTTAAAATATAAAAATTTTAACATGTTAAAAATCCTACTATATTTGAATTTATGTAAAGGTGTATGATTTTTTTGGAGAAAAGTAATTCAAAGTAAGTAATAAGTTCAGGCATGAAGTGAGAGATTGTGTTAAATTTTTAAAAAATTTATTTCAAATATATAAATTTATTTAACCTAGTGTGTTTTCATGTTATGTGGATAGTTATATTGAAATAAATATTTTTTATTTAAGTTGAATTATAGTTAGCAGTTATTTTTCCAAAAAAGGTGTAAAATTTAGATTGTATTTGGAGGTAATTATAGTATAGAATTAATAATTGACATTGAGATTCCATGAGTGGTGTTTTATGGAGATAGGTTATATCCTTTAATATTGTTCACATTATAATACAAAAAAGTTCATAAATTCTATAAGTAGATTATATTTCACTATTTCACATGAAATTAACGATTGGTCATGAATAAATCCTGAAATTATAATTTTTTTCATTGATTAGTTTATAAATATTTTTATATGACTGAAACCACAAAGAGGGATTTTTGGTTGTAATTGTAAACAAGTGAAAAGACCACATTTTGTGTGTTGTACTATTTATAAATAAAAATTAAAGTTTCAATGGATTTTAACTTAAATTGGTAATAAATAAAGGTGTAGAAGTGGTTTAAAGAACCCATGAATTCTAATAAATAAAGGGTGCTCTAATTTAAAGTGTCATTATATATTATGTTAATAAAATTATGGAAGACACATATTGGAAGATAATTTGATGAAAATAAAGGTGAGTTTGAGATTTTTGGATTTTGGATGAATATAACTATTAAACTATTTACTATTTATATTTTTGAAAAGGAACTCTAATAAGTTAGAAGAAAAAAAATTTAATTATTTTCATCTTCAATAATCCAATTTGGTTGGCCACTAGTGGAAGCTATCTAAGATCAAATATGGGAATCTAGTTGTGAGGGGTAGGGGAAGAATACATGAGGATATATGGGTTGGAAGAGACCAAGGAAAGCACAAACAACACTTGAGTGAAGGTTTCTTAGCATCCTCTATGTGGGTTGGCATGGAAGACACCTGTGGAGAATCATCCCTTCATGGATTTCATTGAGTCATTATTGGAAAGCATTTTATTATTAAGAGGATCCATGAAGAGTTAATGTCTTGTGTGGTATGAGTCTTAACATGGAAATGGTTATCAATTTAAAATATATGGGCATGTATGTAGTACTATATGATAACCTTTTTAATTTTATTCTACCTCAGTCTGGCATAAAATGTATATTCCACAGTGGGTTCAATCATGTCTACTTAATAGTGAGAAGAAAAAAATTTATGACACCATCAGGATGATTGACGAACCCGACAAGTGTGTTTTTATGGGTTCATCTTCTGGGAATTCCACGGTTAGGATTACATGAAGGTCATTAATAATGAAGGGAGTTTTGATGGATTGGAGAGAAGACTATGGTGTATGGAGATTCTAGGGAGAATAAATTTTCTTGTCTAGAGATTGTGGTATCAGTGTCTTCTCGCGGATAACAACATTAAGAAGAAAGGTATTGCTATGGACTCTGGTTGTCCATGTTTTGCAGTGCCCCATTGTGAAACAGTATGTCATGTATTCTTCCAAGGATACTGGAGAAAAGGTATTTGTAATTATATGAAGTAGTAAATTAACATCATTGGTGACTGGGCTCAATGTAGGACATTATGGACACTTGGTTTCAAGGTTATGGGTCTTTAGGGGAGGAACTCGGGGTTCGAGATTTTTTCTTGCATTGATATTTTGGGTTCTATGGGAAGAAATAAACAAGTCTACAGAAGGAACTAAGTTGTTTCTCATCATTTTTTAGGTGCGTGTCAAAATTATGGTGACCGAACAGGGGGTTTTGATTAAAGGCACTAGGGATTATTTCACCTTGAGAAGGATTATCACAACATGATTCTTGAGTTTGAGGAATATAAATAGTTACCAGGTTCACTGGATTTGTTAGAAACAACCTCATATGGATTCAAATTAAATTTTGATAGCTCGTGTTGTGATAGACTAATGAGAGGAGGTGGTAAGGTAAGAGACATGAGGGGTTCTTTTCTTCTCAATTTCAACGCCTTTTATGGTCCAGGACCATCCTTAGGTGCTGAGGCAAGAGCCATGCACACTGGTATCTCCCCCTGTCGAGAGTACAACATTAATATTTCTATGATTAAGTGTGATTCTACTGATCTTATTAGTATTCTACAGAATAAGGATTATATTCCTTGGGATATGATTTTTCTAATTAGAATATGCACATCTTTTCTCAATCAATAAATCTCCAACAATCACATTGGAGGGAAAGGGAATTGTGTTGCCAACACTCTATCCAGCAAAAGGAGTTTGGGTGAGCATCTAATTATGTACTCTGGTTTGGGGTTGTAACCTAGTGATTGTAAGCTCTTAACTAAAGTTGATTCTCTATGCCTTCACCATTTTTGTCCCCCTTCATGGGGTGTTTTCATGATGACTCATCATTTTCTAATAAAAATTAAATTTTCAGTCTAAAGATCATACTTGCAATAGAGATGAAACTTGAATAGAGACACCAAGAGTATGATTTTGGTTCATAAGACTTGAGAAAAAGATTTAGTATTGTATGTATTGATTTTAGATTTTCGTCATTTGACTTTTTCATATGATATTTATGATGACTTTAGGACTTTGGTAGAGTTTATGTTATAAATATGATGATGTTGTGTAATACGGTATTTCATAGCTTCCAAATATCATGATATGATTATAGAGATTCTTGAAAAAAATTTAATAGTGATAAAACAGATAATTTAGGCTATGCAAGATGGATAAAGATTCTTTTATCTACGAGAGTTATTTTCACAGTAAATAAGGATATTATACAAGGATTTAAAACTCAATATGGAATGAAATATCATACATATGTGAAGTTTTAGTATCTTTGTTTTAATAAGATAATTAAACTAAGATTTTGATTTTAATGTATAAAAATATCATGAAGTCATAAAATTATAGTTTTCAGAAATTTTAAAAGGGAATAGGAGAAGGATACACATGTAGTTTACATGAAAAATAAAAATAGATGATTTGACAATTCTAAAGGATAAAATTTAAGTAGTTTTCAATTTCTAGAAAAAAAAAATAATTAAAAACATAGTATTCCAACATTCAAGAAACATTTGGGAGATTTTAAAGAATGATAATATGATTATTTTGATATAAATATACTACAGTTCATTGAGGAATGTAAGTGTATTCAACTTTTAAAAATAGCTACACCATATAAAAGTTGAAAAACTAGAGAGATATCTAACACATATATTCTTATAGGATATTATGTAGGTCGACGAACAATACCAATGATATTATGATATTGGTTCTCAGTTGTTGATATCAAAGAATTAGTATAGAGGAGAAATAGAACCTTTGACAACAGTTCCATCAAAAATAATTTATCACTTATTAAAGAGGAGATAATAAATAATAATGATGTTTAGAAGGGATCAATGTTTCAATTTTTGATCATCTATAGGCTTTGAGACTCTCGAATATTGAATAATCACTATGAATAAATATCACACTAAGTTAGAGTGAAGAAAACATTTATCTTATAGGTGTGGTTTTCGATCATTCATTGGTGGTTTAATACATATTCATTGGTTTGTGCGGAAATCATGAAGGATCGATGGTACCAGTATAAATAATGTCATCAAACTAGTAGGAATCTTAAGAGATACAGGGAAGTAGTTACTTCCATAAGAATCATGGAAGAACATTTCCCTTATCCAATATAACACTTGTGTAATATAGTCTAGGAATTATTTTAGGATTCTAATAAGACCACTACCCTCACACTATTTTAATCTCTCTCCCATATTTTAGTTATTACACTAGGTCTCAGAACCTAACCCAGAACTAGAAAAGATTAGGTTCTTACATTTAGGTATAACCTTATAAATAAATGTGTGATTTTATTAATTATTATTATACATTTAATATCAAGGTTAGGGTTGAGAGTACATAAATTTATCCATTTACTTTAACCCAAAAAAAGGTTATGGGTAAGAGTGGATGAAATAAAGGAAAGTAAAACTTAGAGAAATTTGGGTACACTAATTCCTCACCACCTCTATCAATGTCTCTAGATAATCATTGGGCACTACATGTGGTTTGAAATAATAGTTCAACCTCTGATTTAATATATGTTTCCCAAATTAAAATTAAAATATATACATGTAGTGATGATTTGAATAAAATTTGGAAGTGATTTCATAAGTACATTTGATGGAGAAATCATGCTCCATGAATTATAATAATAATATGGAAGTTTCTACCAAAGTAGTATGATATCACACCCGACGTCTTTAAATAAATTATTTTATTAACTTTTAGGGGATTGGGTAGTTCAGGTTGAATTCGACTCAAAAATTTTTGGGTTCTTATTTAAAAAAATACAAATTTTGTCTTTGACACGCAACCTCACTCGGCTCATCGGGGCTTGACAGGGTGCAACGCATGGGCGACGCACATGAAAAACATAAACGCAAAGGATTTCGACTCCGCCAGTGCCACCGTGTGACCCGCCCGTCATTCAATTTTACATTTTGCATATAAATGAATATTTTAGGCTTGGAGGCGTCCAAATCATGGGTGGGGAATGGTCAAAGTTGCATGGCATTGACTGGGTCACCGCGTGACCTCGTCCAGTTCACCGCTCAGCCTACCCAATGTTCAAGGCAGATGGAAATTATACGATGAATAATAAAATGGAAATACAATGAAAGTTTGAAACCACACGGCCTCGGCTGGTCCACTAGGTGACCTTCCAATGTCCAATTAATTAAATGACATGAATTAATAATGAAGAAATAAAATTAAGTGTCATAAAATAAAAATAATATAATATAATAAGTGTTTGAAACAGATTAAAATTTATTGTTTTAATGGTAATAATATTATTATTATTTGAGAATATTATTATTATTATTATTATTATTATTATTCCTTTTTTAGTTTATTATAATTATTATTGTTTTGTTAATTTTATTATTATTATTATTATTAGGATTACAATTATGAGTTTTTTTAAGGTTTTTATTTGTCTTCTATTTTTCATTCTTTCTCTCTTTCTATATTCTTTTCTTCCTTCCTCTTTTTTTCCTCTCCTTCTCCTCTCCTCTTCCTCATGTCGTGGCTCACCCCCTCCCACCTAACACTAGCTTCCCACCAACACCCTCCCTCATACCCCATCTCACGCCGCCAGCCTCCTCTTTCTGGCAGCCCCAGCCGCCGCTCTGTCTCCCTCTCTGGCGATACCTCGCACCGCCTAACCCCAGCACGCCGCCCCGGTCTTCCTCGTGCCGAACCCCACAAGCTGCCTTCCCTTTCTCGTCCGGTTTGTCGGTGCGACCTCCGGAGACCCTCCATTTAGCACACAACCCCTTCCGGAGGCCTCCCCTTTGTGCACTTTTCTCTGGTGAGTTGCTTCCCTCTTTGTGTTGAGTTTCAGGTTGGGGTTGCATTTTGTTTAGGTTTCTATATTGATGTTTTTGGGTTAGATTTCTTTAATTAGGTTCAATTTCATCTTTTTGAGGTGTGTTCGTGGTGCCATTGGAGTTTCGCACCCATTTGTGGGAAATTCAGCGTCAAAGGTAGGTGGTTATACGTCCAAGTTATTATTTGATGAATTAATTTTCAATGATTAATTTTTTTGGCATATTATTCAATTAATTTCTGTTGTGTGAATTTTTTTTTATTTGAGGTTTGATAGCATTGGAAAATTTTTAGTATGTTGTTTATATTTGGAGTGTGTTTGATGATGAGAACTCTGTTAGTGACTTTTGAATTTTGTGGTTATATTATTGTGTTGTGCAAGTTGTGTGAATTGTATTTTTGACATGACGTCGAGTGTGTTAATTCATAGAAGAAGGGTTGGTGTGGGTTTAGTGGTTAACTTCAAGCGATTTATTTTAAATTGTTTTATAACTTTTTACTTTTAGACTGTGTATTATTGTTTTGTAAATTTTGCAGTGTGTGAGTTGGGGAGTGAGGATGATGCGATTTATATTTTGGCATGTGTCAGAATATGTTTTATTTTATAAAGGGGTTTTGGATGACTTTTTCCCCTTTGAGAGTTTTGCGACATGTTGAAAACTGTTTACTAAATTCTATTAGGGGTTTTCTTAATTATCAAAGTGTTTTGGTAAACTTTGCATCTTGTTTAATTTAATGTGTAAGTAGTGCAGATTAAGTTTTAAAAAGATTTTGTTGTGCGTATGGTTTTAAAAGTGGGTTTGCGTGTGAAAATTGTGATTTGGTGTGTGTAAGTACCCTGTTTGGATTTTATGCATTATTGTGACATGTGACATGGACGTGAAACTTTCTTGAGCACAAACCGGGAAGCCTGGGTAGCTAGGAGGGCAGACTATACTAGTGAGCTAGTGTTCCGGAGGTGACTCGACCCAGTTTCACTGGCAGGACTGACAATTGCAACACTAACTAAACATATGCGTTTTCTATGGTTTGTGGCCTTCTAAGCCATGTTTCATGAGGGTCGTGTCCTTTTATGCCACGTTTCATCGAGACACGATGTTCTAGGGACCCAAACAAGCTGATAGCCTTGCGGCCTCTCCCATATTAGTTCTCATTGGTTACATTACACTCATTGGTGTGACATATTGGTTATTTTGAAAAAAAATTAATGGTGTGTGTGTTTTAATTTAATTTGTTCATTTGAAACTTTTTTCCTTAATCCCTCTTTCTTTGAAACTATTTCAGCATTCATTTTTTTTCTTTAATTAAAATTGAAAATTTATTTTTCATTTAATAATTTTGTGTGGAACCTTTTTATTGGATGACATCCTAATGTAATTTTGGATCACACCCTACATACACCTTTGGGTGTATGTAGACTCTGTTTCTTTTATATTCAAGGTCAATGCGTTGAACATAGAGATGGTGGTTCAGGTCGTTGATGGTCTTCTCGTGAAGGTTAGTGTTGTGGCATGTGGATGTTGCGCCTCTCTTGTTGTTTGGAGGTTTCAGTTTGAGTTTGAGTTTCTTCTGTTGTTGTTTATTTTTGATGTTGGTTCATGTTGTAAACCTCTGTAATTGTTTTTATTTTAAGGAACTATTTGGTTATCTATTTTTAGTTTCAGTTTCTTTATCTTATCAGTTGTTTTGTGTTTACTATTTCTCGTAAATCGTTCCCATGTGTCAGTTTTGATACTTGGGAACTTGTGCCAGCCTGTGGGGATCGTGAACACATTTCGGGCCATGTCGCAGACTGGGTCAGGTGTCGGGTCGGATGTCAACCCGGCCTGGTTTGTGAAAAAATGGTATCAAAGGCAGTTTTTCCTCTTGGGTCGTGTTCTTTTGGAATAGAGTCACGATAGGTTGGAGTTAAGGTTGTCGGAACTCAACATTCTGATTACGAGCAAGGTGCCTGGCCAACACACCTCGTGGCGGGACTCGAGTTACCAGGGTATGTTGAGGTCTGTTGAGCCTTTGGTCCTCGTGGCTAATCTTGTTTAGGGGAAATGAAAAGGGAGTATGGTCAGTGGTCCCAGTGAGCTCACAGGGTCTGGCAAGCCATGTGGAGTCGGGGATGTTGTCCTAGATTACTCTCTGTGGTGGTGGCATGATTGGCCTATGGCCGCCAACCATATGTCCCAGTCACCTGCCGATACTAGTCTCCTCTTGCGTCATTTCTCGCCTCTTTGTTTGGATTCGTGGAAGTATGGTTTTTAAGTAAAAATGATTTTTTCTTGGAAGATATTTTGGAAATGTTGGATTTGAGGAATTTCGAGTCGAGGATCCTTTTTGACTAATTTGTGTCTTGAGTTTGAATTCTTATTGGTAGTTGTTGTAAATGTGTGTAGTTAATGGTTTCCATTGAAAAGTGATTCGGGAAGCACTTGCAGTGGTTCCCTCTGCATGTTTAGTGTTCTCTTGCGGCATTTCTTGTCCATTGGACTAGTTTTATTGAGTACATGGTTTTCTTCCTCGACTTGTGTAGGCCCTTAAAAAGCGTTAACATGCGATTGAAGTGCGGTCTCCAGAAATTATCCATTGGCCGACCCTCCAATTTTCGAAGGAATCTTTTATTGAATTCTATAATTGAACCCACCTCTCCTTTTTACAACTATGTGGATCCTCTCGCAGCGGGATGAAAAATGCGAGGGAAGTTGAATGGAGTTTTGGTCTCTTTGAGTTGTCTGATTCATCGGGTATGAAGTTTGATATTGTTGCGTCTGAAGGTCCCCCTTGGATGTGGTGAAAGGAATTCAGACGGGGAAGGGTGAAGGAGATTCTGAGTTATCGGTGTTAACCGATGTCTTGAAAGGCTTGCAGTGCTTTCATCGACCTCAAGGGTAATGATGATGATGTCTTGTGGTGTGAGTTCTCTTCAAAGGGAAAAATTGGATTTTGTAATGTCCTTCGGGAACCCTTGTTTTCATGGGAGTGTGTCCTACTCTTATGGAGTACATTTTTTTTTGTTCAAGGGGGAGTGTTCATCACACGCCTTTCCTTCTTAATTTTCTTGGTTAAGGTGAAGAGGTGGTGCATCCGCATCATCTAAACCCCTATTTTGGTGGATGTGCCTCGAGGGAGTAGGTGGATGTCGAAGTGTGTTGTGTCTGATGGGGTTGTATCGATTGTAGTGTGGTTTCTTGTGGCACCAGGAAAAGGCTAAGCTTAGTTTGAGAATCATTAATGCCTAACTGCGAGGCAGGAGGTGCTTCAAATATCAACGCTCCAGCCATTGGCCTTAGAGTGAAGCTGGCATCTGTTCAGGAACCCTTGGAGGGTATGGGACCCCGACCTTATTTCTATCATCGGTGTTGAAAGTAAAAGCAGTCAAATTGTGGTCTGTGGTTGTTGCGTTCCTAATGAACTGTCTGACTGCGTAAGGTTTTCGTGACTTTATGGAGGTGTGGTCGTCTCGTTACCTTAAAGTCTTGGGGGGTTGCGTCCCACTGGATGTAATCGCTTTAGTGGTTCTTATGGGGTATGTTGGGTAAATCGGTCTCATAATTGAATAGTGCTCATCTAGGGATGTAGAGATGTTGGATTGTCTACGGTCATGGTTTTTGACGCCCGATAGTTGGGCCCGACCCTCCCCTCCCCTGATGGTGGGGTTTTTGGTCACCGTCGGGATATTTTCAAGGTTTTGTCTCTTATGTTAGCTTTAATGGTTGGGAGACTACTCGGGCCTCCCCGTGTCAGTTTTCTAGTCTCGCCTTGGGCATTGGTAGATTCTTGATGGTGGGGAGCCCCTCGGGCATTCCCATATTGACCTTTTAGTTATGTTCCTAGAGATGATTTATTGATAGGTTATAAGAGTGCTTCTTGGCCGTGGTTGGTCTTGTTTGTTCGTCCCAGTCAAACAGTGTGGTTCTCATTTGTGGGTGCTCGAGGTGTTTTGGTTTGTGAAGTTGGTTTTCATGGGTGCGGGAGTGCCTTTCCATGATCAGTCAACTGGAGGCGTTCTAGCTCTTTGGGGTGGGCGACTCATATCAGAAAGTCTCTTGTGAGTTTCTTGAGGTTGTCATTTAAATCACTTTATTTGAGCACGATGTGTTTTCCTCTTTTCGCTTGTTGATTGTGGGGATCCTCTTTGAACCTTAGTGGGGTATCGGTTTCTTCTTTGAGTCTCAACCTTAGTTGTGGCTTTACGAGGATGGAATGATTTATGGCGGGGAGAATTTTCACACCCTTTGTCTTTAAATAAATTATTTTATTAATTTTCAGGGGATTGGGTAGTTCGGGTTGAAGCTGACTCAAAACATTTCCATTCTTATTTAAAGAAATACATGTTTTGGATTTGACACACGACCTCATCAGGCTCATCAGGGCTTGACAACATGCGACACACGGGCGAAACATAAGTGTGAGGGCTTGTGACTCCACCAACGCCACCGTGTGACCCGCCCGTCATTCAATTTTACGTTTTGCAGATAAATGAATATTTTGGGCTTGGAAGCGTCCAACACACAGGTAGGGAATGGTCGAAGCTGTGCCGCTTTGACTGGGTCACCACGTGACCTCATCCGGTACACCTCTCGGCCTGCTCGATGTTCATGGCAGATGGAAATTACGCGATGAATAATAAAATGAAAATACAATGAAAGCTTGAAACTATGCAGCCTTGTCTGGTCCACCAGGTGACCTACTGATGTCCAATTAATTAAATGACATGAATTAATAATGAAGAAATAAAATTAAGAGTCGTAAAATTAAAATAATATAATATAATAAGAGTTGGATACAAATTAAAATTTATTGTTTTAATGGTAATAATATTATTATTATTTTAGAATATTATTATTATTATTATTATTCCGATTTTAGTTTATTACAATTATCATTATTTTGTTAATTTTATTATTATTATTATTATTATTAGGATTAAATTATTGAGTGTTTTTAAGGTTTTTATTTTTCTTTTATTTTTCATTCTTTATCTCTTTCTGTGTTCTTTTCCTCCTTCCTCTTTTTTTCCTTTCCTTCTCCTCTCCTATCCCTCATGTCGCGGCTCACCCCATCCCCCCTAACCCTAGCTGGCTGCTAGCACCCTCTCTCCTACCCCATCTCACGTCGCCGACCTCCTCCTTCCGGAAGCCCCGACTACCACTCTGTCTCCCTCTCTGGCGACGCCTTGCACCGCCTAACCCCAACGCGCCGCCCTGGTCTTCCTCGTGCCAAACCCCACACGCCACCTTCCCTTTCTCGGCTGGTTTCCCGGTACAACCTCCGGAAACCCTTTGTTTAGCACACAACCCCTTCTGGAGGCCTCCCCTTTGTGCGCTTTTCTCTGGTGAGTTGCTTCCCTCTTTGTGTTGGGTTTCGGTTTGGGGTCTCATTTTTTTAGGGTTCTATCTTAATGTTTTTGGGTTAAATTTCTTTAATTATGATCAATTTGATATTTATGCGGTGTGTTCGTTGTGCGATTGGAGTTTCACACCCATTTTTGGGAAATTCAACGTCAAAGGTAGGTGGTTCCACATCTATGTTATTATTTGATGAATTAATTTGCCATGATTAATTTCTTTGGAATATTATTCAATTAATTTTTGTTGTGCGAAGTTGGTTTTATTTTAGGTTTGATTGCATTGGAAATTGTTTAGTAGCTTGTTTATATTAGGAGTGTGTTTTATGTTGAGAACTCTGTTAGTGACTTTTGAATTGTTTGGTTATCTTATTAGGAGTGTGTTACTTTTGATACTCGTGCACTTGTGCCAGCCCGTGGGGATCGGGAACGCCCTTCAGGCTATGTCGCGGACCGGGTCGGGCGTCTGGTCGGATGGCGACCCGACCTGGTTCGTGACTTTTGAAATATGAGTAATAGAGAGGAAAACAAGTATGGAAAATTATCTTTGCGAGGGAAGCATCTGTAACACCCTAGGAATTCATAGTATGTTATCTCTTCAAAGTAATTCAATAACTTATGCTACACGCAACACCGAGTTTGAGCGCAACACGACATAACAAAGTTGTCGTTCAAAAAGCCGTTATGAATAGTATTAACTGAATGTTGAATTTTTTATACTCCATATCATTTTAAAATCCATATTATGTATTTCTTAGACATAATATATGAACAAATTCATTTTTTCAAATAAAAGTAATACTTTTCAAAAAATTCAATTTTATAGCCTTTTAATGGAGATCCCTTTTTAAATCTAATATTTGACATGTTTATATGTTAGATTTGACAAAATAAAATTATTATTTAGAATCAGGACATAAAAATTTAGTTTTGATGATTTTTTTACGTTTCTGATAACTTTCATATTTTGATGAATAGTGAAAAATAATAAATTTTAATTGAAAAATCTTTTTTAATCGCAATAATTTATAGTGTTAAATTTTGAATTTTAATGGTTTGGAAGTATAACTAGATTATATTTTTATCATTTAATACAATTTTGGTCATTATTAGTAATTTCACATTTAAATTTTACATAAACACATGTCAATATTTTGATAGTTTTTACTTTTTAAAAACTCATTTTTTGGTTTCGACAAAGGGAATTAATTTTAAATTAATTAATTAAAATTATTTGTTTTTAATTTGGTAAAATATAATTCATTTTTTAATTCTTAATATCAATATTATATTAGGGTGAATTTTTGGTATTTTTCTGAAAACTTTCAATTTTTGATAAATAGTGAAAAACACTGTGTTATTGTTTAAAATGAACTTTTTATTTAAATAATTATTTATTTTATTGAAATTTATTTTAAGTTAAAATAGATATATAATACCTATACAAGTTCAATGTAATTCATTGGAGTCATTTTATAATAAAATTAGATGTATAAAATTCTATTGATCTTTTTGACGTCTTTTACCCACCTTCTAGGAACATTTGCAAATTTGAATAAAACATAATTTTACCGATTCTACGAATTGAATTTAAAAAATCATAGAGACATGGTTGAAATAAAGAAGTAAAATTTGGTCCAATAAGATGATATTATTTTTTTTGTGAATCATAACTTTTGACTTTTATTTACCATGGCTAAAAGTAAATAGGGTAATTAAAGAAAAAAATGATATTATAATTATCCTAACACATGTCCTAATTCTATTGTATTAGTTTATTTCAACCAAAACCAACCTTAGGAATAAAATATGATCCTTTTTCTCCACATGTATTAGATTAGGACATTTATTATTATTTTATTTAAAGAAGAGTTAAAAGTGTTAAATTCAATGTTTAATAATTAAACCATTTTTAATATAGGGTTATACATTACATAAATTTGGCTATAAATATTCGTTATAAATATAAATAAATTGAATACATAATGGTATTTTATTTATAATTTTGAGTGATTAAATAAGTAAATTTATTTATGACACAATGATGATGTACTAATTACTTTATCAATGAATGATTAAAATGATTGATATTCTAAATATAAAAATAAACGTAAATTGTGGCTTTTTATGCCAACCAAAAAAATTCTAGGTTAATATAAAATTTATGGTTTATTAAATAATTTTTTTTGAAGTGATAATGTTGTTATGACTTTAACAAAAACAAAATACCAAATAGTGTCAAAATTGACATATATGAGTTTTTAAAACAAATACTGTATTATTAATTGATATAATATTTCTAAAAATCTATGGATTGTTGAATGAAAATAGATAAGGTTTTATATATAAATAATGTACCACTTGGGTTTTGATTCGATTTTTATAGTAAGCTAATTAGCAATTTAATATTATTACACAAGAGGACATGGTAAAAGGTAAACTATTTAACTAAGAGTTAAATCTAAAAGATAAGGTTAATATGGTGACCTAAACCTGTATAAAACCTATTGGTTGAAAGTTTTGTGACCCATACCCACCATATATACTAAATAAATAATTTTGGAGCCATTATAAACTGAAAATGATTTTATAAGAGAATAATATTTCAAACCGTTCATAAAGTGACTCTCACCTCTAATATAAAAGGGTACTTCCCCTTCTCTCAAAATCACACCTCCAAATCCATTTGGCTCAGAAAACCCCTTCTCAAGTATCCTCCAAACTTCTATCAATTCAATTTAGAGGCCTTACTATGAAAATAAAGACAACCTATGGAGCCCTTTTGATTCAAATCAAAAGTAAACACCCAAAGAAGAGGTAATTATTTTATCACCTGTTTCAAAGTTCTTTTCTTCTACCACTTTCTATTTATTTGTTATTTATATACAAAAATAATAAATCAAGTACCTTATATATAATTTTATTTCATTATAAATAAGTTACAACCATATTAATTATTCTATCCATCTTATGAATGATAATTTAACCATGTGTGCGTACGTATGGCTTACCATCTCCACACTATGGTGTAATTTGTTATTCAACACCATGTTATTTGGATGGATATAATGATGAGTAATATGTATATAAATATTGAAAATGACATCCTAATTTATCTTTAAAATTAATATACCATCCAATTACACACCTTTTAATCATTAGGGAAATAATTTCTTCGCTCATGTGTACGTACGGCTTACCGTCTCTACGAAGAGATGAGATTCATTTCAACATTCACCATTAAACGAGGATTATAAAAATATATATTATTAATAAGTAATAATGATACTAGATATATAAATATATATATATATATATATTTGTGTGTGTGTTTTTATGTATGTATGTACTTACATATTTCTTATTCACCTACTTCGGTTCAATACAATATGAAAACAGAAACAACGTTTATGCGTACGTACGGCCTACCGTCTCCATAAATGGTGTTTTCTATTTCATATATCTATCTATTATACATATTTATATTCTAAATATATATGATATATAAATCATGTTTTATATTCTGGAAGTATTTAAATCATGATCTAAATGATACGATCAAAAATAACAAGTTAAAACACGTATGATAATGAAAGCGATTATTACCCGAAATGTTAATTTAACATGAAAATCATTATTAAATGGGTAGTATAAAGTCATAAATGAATAATTTATTATATAATAAATATAAATATGGTTCTGGTATAATTTAATAACATACTATGGTCATTATACAGGAGGTTAAACGTACACTCGACCAAAGGAAAGTGCAGGGTAAGGGTTATTTCCTCAATCTCATTATTATACGATATTGTTTATGTGTTAGTATTTACTGGGAACTTTTAATCATCAATGTCCATGTTTTATAAAAAAATCAAAATTAATATTTCATGTTTTTTTGGAAGGGAATCTTTTCCAATATCATCATTTTAAATGTTATAATTATTTATTTTTCTAAATATTTTTAATTAATGTCTGTTTTAAAATTGATTTTAAGGATTGATTTTTATAGAAATGTTTTTTTTAAATGTTAATTCATTTCAAAAGTTTCAAAGTGGTATGGGATAGATTTATTCAAAAATATATTTTAAATTTATTCCATTATAAACGCGTGACTTTTAAATGATTTCAAAAAAGGGATATTTATCTCAAAGAGTTTTTCGGATCATTTTCAACTATGTAAACATCCATTACTAGATATTATTCTTGATTGAGGTTTATTTATTATAATACAATCTTAAATATTGTGTCCAATGAGTTATGATATGTTTGAATGTTGATGTTCTATTTTTATACCCTTCATGGTTTATGGTTGAAGTATGGACATTTCGTATGCTAGTTTTAATATAAATGTTTATGTTATGTTTGAACATTTTCATATGAGGAATACAATGGACCTAGTAAGTTATGGGTGGAGCCCGATATATCCCCTCTATGCGTCATTAGGTCTCATGAGATAAACTAGTGTCTTGGCATAAGGCCTTGACAAAAATTTTATTTGTAGTCTGGGAACGAGCCCTTGACTATGTGGTAATGATGTCTGGTATTAGGCATTCCCTCATTATGAAATTAATTATTACATTTGATTATTAGACTAGTAGAATATCCATGTGTATGTTTATATGGTAATGTATGATTTATTTTCTCCATATTATATTCATGTTTATGTTTAAAAGGCTTTTGTTTTTATTCCACATATTTCACTAAAAGATTATAGATTCTGCTAAATTATTTTCCCTTACTGAGCATCTGATCCCACCCATTTCTTATGTTTTTTTCAGGATTCCAATAAGTTTATTATGTTTTATATAAAGGGTTAAGAATGGATAATACTGGCATTATTAACGGATTATTTATGTTTTGTTTATGTATGAATGTGTAATGTAATGTTCATGTATGTAATCTATTTTCAAAGACTACTAAACTGGTCGGTCCATCTGGACTTTATTCCTTGTAATCATTCCAATATATTAAAATAATGCACCATCTCTGAGCTTCTAGGGTCGGAGCATTATAGGATCAATCACTACATTAATCTGATCATAGTGGTAATAGATATTCAATAAATTCTATTCTAAGTGATCCTTTTGAGGATAATATATCAAATCGTAAAGATTATAAAAATGATAGATATATTAAAATGGTTGAACACTTATATTATCAATTGGAATGTTTTGTTATGAGTTTTCCTATTTAATTATTTTCATGTATATTTGGTATTGTAAAAGGAATTCTTGATGAAAACACACGACTAGGGGAGGAAGGTAATGAAATAGAAGATGTGTTGAGAAGGAAATTGAAAAGGTGAATTCCCCTAGAAAACCTTGTTGAAGTTAATAAATAATAAATGTTACATTGAAATGATAATAATTAATTATCTAAATAAAATTTGTTAATGCATGTTTGTGAGAAATTAGTGGCAAAGATTATTCTTAATTAATTAATAAATTCATTGAATAAATTGCACAACACCTCCATAAATGTCAAATTTTTCCACTTAGTGGATATATAAAGAAATGAAATGTCTTGATAATTATCTAAAAGAATAAAAAAATATGCTTGAATATTATATTCTAAATCATAAATGATATTATGAAGTCATGTTACGATTAGTTGATTATGGAAAATATTCCCTCAATATGAAACGTCATGAGGTTGGGGTAAATTTTATTTATCTTCAAACCACACATACACAAATTTCCAAAACTATTTTGAAAAATAAAACATACATAACATTTTAGAATTCATCTTATTACAAATTGATAAGTCATTTTAGTAGAAACATAATATTTCAATCATTCTAAAATCAAACCAAGTCATTCCATTTGAAGAAGGTATTATCCAAATAATTGTTTTTATCATGATAAATATATTTTTTTAATTATTTTACATGTGAAAATTGTACAATCATTGTAACATCACATTACGTTTTGAGGTACTTTTGATGTTTCTAAGTACCTCTATTTCGGAGTAGTGACTTGAGGTGCGTTTGGGTGAACTTTTAAGGAAAACTAAAGGACAGTGGGTTGTGCATGGTTTGCGCATGGTTTGTAGTCCCCCTGGTTTCTGGTATGTAGCCCTTTCTTTATTATTTTACTGGTTTTAAAGTAAGGGTGATGAATGGGAGAGTAGAGACAAATTTAAATGATGTTTTGTGGCAAAGGGGAAGTCGCATGGGCGGTGCACGGGTTGTCTAAACTGTGTGGCCAAACCGTGCGTATTTGGTCTTGGAGGCAGTAGCTTCCGCACAGGCGACGCAAAGTTTGTCTAACCATGCGGTCAAAACGTGCATGGAGTGTCTTCCGAGGTAGTGGCTAACGCACAGTTAGTGCACGGTTTATCCAACCATGCGGTTAAGCCATGCGTCCACTTTATGGAGATCCTATAATAGTGGATCTCACTTGTTTTTGCCTGTAAGTGCCTCATTTTTCTTCATAAGTGGCGGTAACTCAGGTTTTTTCTTATCCTAAGGTCATAGAAGGTTCTCCCATAGTTCTGGAGGTGATCCAAAGGATTCTCTTGGTGAATCAAAGTCGGATTCTTGAGGTATGTGATTGTTCTTCATCGTTCTTGATCGGTTTCTTACATCTACTTGGATCTACTTCTCCTCTTTTCTCGATTTTTTAGATCGATGATCGTTATGGGTAGATATAAGTTTATAGATGCCAAATATGATTATATTTGGTATTGATAATTCTAGGAGAATAGATATAAGGTGGTTTCTTGAAGAAGCAACCCAGTTTTCTTGAGCATTCTTTGACCGTTGTGGTTTTCATCAAAACCTTTGAAGTAGGTGGTTCCATCCCGACATGATAAATTGATTATCATTTTATTTTCTTGATTTATTTCAACTTTTGATTTAAATTCAAATTTTAAAATTTTATTTCAATGAAATTGATAAAAACTCGATTCTAGTGAATCGAGATATTTGAAATGGTTTTGGCATAGAAATTTGGAAAACCCCAAATCCATTGAATTAGAAGTGTTTATAAAAATTGGCCGATTTAAATTGTTTAATTTAAATTTTGTATTTTATTGAAATAATTTCAATTAAATTGATGAATTTAATTGTAAAAATAAATTGTGTAATGATGGAATTGGTTTTGAATGGATTTCAAACTAGTGAAAATGGCTTAAAATCATTTGATAGAAACCCAGTGGTTTTATCTTGTGAAAAAGTAATGTTTTGAATAAAACCTATTTGGTTTTAAATGGAAAGAAATTGGAACTTTTGAAATGGAATAATGGGATTGATCATATTTTTAAGCATTCTTAAAATAGTTCGCCCATCATGTAAGAGCGCATGCAAGCCTTATGTAGTTAGTGAGTTATTTGGATACACTCCACACTATGACAACGTTCTAAAACATACTTGCAGTGGGTCACATCCCCGACGGGTTGGTGACAAGTATCCTTTGGCCATTATCATAGGGACGTGTGTATACACATTTTTCTGAGTTCACATAGAGAGTGCAGAATCCTATAACTGGTTAATACTATCATACCTTTTGGAAGATGACCATGTTGCTTGCTTGTTTATTTATATTGGATATATAAATGTGTGCCAATGCTTTTGAACTACTTTACATGCCTGCGGAATTTATATAAATTTTTTTATATAAATTTTTTACTTAAGCCATTGTTTTAGAAATATTCCTTCATTTGTAAAATCATTACTTAAAATATTTATTTCTATCATTTGAAAATGTATAGCATTTTTTGTTAAAATATGATTTTGAATTTCCAAACCTGTTTATTTGAAAATTGAAAGCTTTTATTTGGATAATCTATATTTGGAATCTGTTACAGAATCATTGGTGGTATCCTACTGGGCTTAGGCTCACACACTAATTTTTCCTTCGGGTGTTTGTAGACTTTCTTCTTCCATGTTAGAGCAAAGGGAAGGGGTCTCTTGGAGGTGGACCCAGCTGTTGAGTTTTGGTCTTGGTGAGTTGTGTCCTTTGGTACCTTGGGGCTGTTTTCCCATTTTTAGTACTTGGGTTGTAGTAATTTGGGATTTTTACGCCTCTTTGTATTCTGGTACATTACTCCCAGTGGAGTTTCTTTTTGTTATGAATACAGTCTTGTTTCTTTTTTTCTGCATTTTTAGTGGAAAAATCATTCCCACTTGAATGTTTTGTGATCCCAGGTGTTAGTCGCTGACCCATGGGGATTGGGAATGCCCTTCGGGCTATGTCAGGGTTGTCTCAGTTATCGGGTTACCAGGGTACCCGGGTACCCGGGCTGGTTCATGACAATCATGGATGGGAATAAATTATATGAATACATACACCATGTCAAGGGTGGATAGAAGAATGTATGGAAGATCTTGTTCCCTAAGATAAGACTAAAACTTTTAGTATAAGGCCCAAAATAGTAAGTTTCAAGTTCATGAATTTATGGACATCATGCAATTTATAGAATAAATACAAGGAATATAGTCCATTATAGGTATTTTTATAGGTTTTGGAATAGATAATCATATTTTTGGTACAATATATCAATTCTTGAAAAATTTAGAGAGCCTATGTCAAAGGGGAGAAAATAATGATTATCGCAAATCCCACATGTGAAATACATGAATATATCTACATATAATAGATTTTATCATCCTAAAATATCACTATAGTGCATGAAATGAGTATGGTAATAGGAATATTTCATTACCATATAAGAAAGTATTAAAAATATACAATGAAAATACCACAAAAATTGGTGTATAAAGAAGAGACAACCCTATGAAGGAAGAAAAACAAAGCATATTTCTACATTACACCCAAGGACCATCAAAATAAGAATTAGCTGACATTGGAAAACAAGATTAAGGATGGTAATGTTCAAATACAATCCCATCAGTATATAAATTATGCTAAAAAATGGAATATCTTCTTCTATTGTGTAAATAAAATGAACACCATGCGAAGATGAAAACAACCCACTAATGTATGTATTGGAGGCAAGAAAAAGGAAAAAATGGAAATTAGTCCAAAAAATAATAAAGATGCATATTGGATAAAATTAACTTGAAAATGTAATCCATGTGGAGACTCTACGAAAATTTTCAATATACCTATATAATTTTTAATAATTTGTCCAATAGAATTGAAGAAGGACAATGGGTTGAAGATGTATATGTAAAAGATAGTGCCAAATTAAATGAGATGATTACTCATGACGATAATAATTTTTTAGATATTTTTTCAACAAATTTCAACCCAAGAGACTCATAAGATCTATGAGGGATATTTCAAAATGCGGGACATATTTCTATAAATTTCATAACCATGTTTCCTTCCCAAGAAGAAATGTTAAAGAAGATGAAGATGGAACAAATAGATTTATGTTCCTTAATGATTTAGGAAAAGAGTAATATTCCACATAAGTTAGTTAATTTAGTGATTACTTTCATTATTAAAATGAATATTACCCCAAAAATCATAAAATGAAGAATAAAGGGTCTATTTTGAAAGATATCAAGCTGGTTGGGAATAAATTCCAATCCCATATTCTCGAATTAATAATTAAGGATATCTACCTTATTACATTACATTCCTATTTTATTTGTTTTATTATTATTAAATTAATTAATGGGGAATCTAGTTATCAATTTGATAACTAGTGAAGGATTCTATGATATTAAAATAATACAACCTAAAGTAAATAGTAACTATCTTGGTGAATTCTCTACATGGGACATCCTAAAACTCATTTATCAAAGAGATGCACCACAATAGATATGATGTGGAGTGTCTCCGGTAGGGGGATACAAATGAATATGAGTTTGAGAATATTTTATAGATTTTTTCTTAAATAAAAATCAAATTTTTAGATTTTTTTTGTGGTAATTTCATTGAAATCATATGGGTTCATATTCTCTTATCCTTAGGTGAAATAATAATGTCCTAAAATTAAGGGAGGATAAAATTATTTTTAATTAATAAAAGATAATTAAAAAATTATAAATAATTAAAATAATATTCCATAAATTAAATTCCACCATGTGTACATTAATGATTTTTCATGTGTGATAAGTTTAGTACATGAAATTAGGTTGGGTAATTCTAATAACTACTAGTTTCAACCACTTTTCCACAATGGAATTATGGTAACATGTAATTTATTTACAATGCTCATGAAATTTAAGAATGGTGATTTCTAGAAACATTTTCTAACCCAACAGTAGTTATATTAAATTGTTTATAATGGGGCCATTTTGTTTGATGGAAAAAGTGTGTTCAAGGTGGAGTTACAAATCTTATACCTATGATTCTAATGTGGTTATTCAGTTTTTATAGGGTGTATATATTTACCTTGATAGATATATGTATACAACTCTCAAAAGAGAACTTTGAAATTTTTAACACATGTTATGAACATTTAGCTTTGAACTTAATGATTTCAAACTCTTATTTTATACACTAGGTTAGAAAAGGTATACATATTGTTGATCAACTAGAATTCCTGAGCTCAAAAAACCATTTGTTTCCAATCCTCTTTTAGTTGATACAAGTATGATTGAATATCATATATTGGTAGTGAAGTTATTTTAAAACAAGCATGTTGTTACCCCAATATTTTTATTCTATATCAATAAGGTGGATATAAGAAAATTAATTATTAATAATAAATGTTAAGCTAATCAAATAATATGTTTTTTGAATATGGAATTAGAGTAACACCTATTGATAATTCATTTATATTAGAGTTAAAAAAAATGAATGGGGGATTTATGATCCCATATTGTGTGTGTTGTATTTTCTACCAATAAATATGGAATTATTGATGGTGTTTCATGTCCATATTGTTAAATAAAATCTATAAAGTTGTTTGAACAACCTGAACATACTTTAAAAGGATTGTAACTCCTAGTAAAAGATTCATTGTACATTAAGTTGATCAAAGTATAGAAGTTACATCATGGAAGATAATTTGAATCCAAAAAGGAGAGTTTGAGGTTATTTATTACCTATCTGAATATTATTGTTATGATGTTTACTACTAAAGTTTTATCTAATGGACACTATGGAGTTAGATGAAAGAAAATTCCAACAATTTTCTAGGTAAACCTACCAAGTAGTCCAGCCACCAGTGGATGTCGGTCAAGCATAAATATGGGGATCCAGTCGAGATTGGATAGAGAATAATGAGTGAGAATGAAAAGGTTAGAATCAGCTAAGGATAGAACATATAGAACTATGGAAAATAGTTTTTATCCTCCTTCTGTGGGTTATAATGAAATACTACTGAAGAGAACTAGCTCTAGATATATTTCATTGTGTTAGTCCTAGTATGCATTTGGTTATTAAACAAATCCATCCAAAGTTGTGGTGTAGTGTGGGATGAGTTTTGGTGAGACACTTTTCATCTGTTTAATGGATATAGACAAGTGTGTGCATCCTTATATTATGATTTTTCTATTTATCTTCTTCCTTAGGCTTTAATGAAAGGCATATTCCATAACTGGTTTGATCATGTCCACTAAACTCATACCGCCCCACTGGAGCTCATGTCACATTAGTGTTGTCCAGATATAGAAGATAAACATTGTATTAATGAGATGAAAAATGTGACCCCAAATATGGATATCTAATGTTTAAATTATATGATAGATCAGTAGACATTCATTCATGACCTTATGGAGGATTTAATAGTGTTATTATGTTAAAAATACAATGAATATTATAATTTAAATAGAGAAGAAAGTATAATAGAGATGTCGACCATATGACTATAGTTCATATGACTTGAGCATTATAATTTGGATTGTATGATTTAGTCTTATGTATATTTCATAAAACATTCTCATAAAACATGTTGTATGAGTGTAAGAATTCAATAAATTCTAATTATATAAATTTGATGATTTTGTTTAATATAGGATCTCAATATTTATAAATATCATGATTTGATTATTGGGATTATTTTTTTTGTTTGAGGAGTGAATAAAGAAGATAATTTAATCAATTCAATATAGAATAAGATTTAATAATTAATTATATTTATTTATACACCCAATAAAGGATAGATTGCCAAAATTTAAAACACAATATGGAATAAAATCTCATACCGGTGTGGTGTTTCATATGCTGATTTTTTGGATAGAATTAAAAAAACTTATTTGAAATTTTTCTAAATATCATGAAGGATAAAAATCAGATTATTTAGGTTATATAAATTGAAATATTGTAAGGTGGTATTGTGAGTTTAGTTTCTAATTAAAAATAGAATATTTTAGAATTAGTAGGCTGAGATTAGAGGAGGTTCAAAGTACTAAAAATAATATAAATTCAAAACATAGTATTCCTATATACTTTGAATATATTGGAGTGTAATGACGAAGGAATATATAATATTGTGAATATAAATATATTGTTGGTCGATGATGGATATAAGAGTACTCAACTCAAGAAAATAGTTTCACCATTTGTAAGTTGAAAAACTATAGAGATATTTGAGTCCTATGTTCTTACTATATGATCTATAGGATGAAGAAGAATACCAAAGAGAGTCTGATACTAGTGTTATTTTACTAATATTTAATAATAGGTTATGAGTAGAAAGTGATACTTCAATAGTATTCCTACAAAGAATAAACCATCATCTATCAAAGAAGAGATGAATAAGAAGTATTATTTTCAGATAAGATCGATACTGCGCTTGATTATTATCACTTATCATTGAGTCTCTTAAATAATTAAGAAAAACTATTATTAAATATTTTAGGGATTTTGAGTGATGAAAAAACTAGACTTTATGTGTGTTCATTGATCATTATTTTATAGTTGAAGACTTATTTGATGGTAAATATAGTACCCTTGAGGAACTAGTGTCACTAGTATAAATAATGTCATCACACTAGTGGGAGGGTAATGATCTATATGGGGTATTTTTTACCATGAGAATCAAGGAATAAAACTTAACTTATCATTCATAACACTTATATAATATATGGTATGATGTATTTTAGGATTCATGGATGAATAATACCCTCATTCTATTGTAATCACTCTCCCATATTTTATAGATTATTCTATGTCTCAAAACTCGACCTAAACTTGGTAAGAATTAGTCTCTTGCATTAAAGGTGAAACTTATAAATTATTATTATTATTATATATTATTGTATATTATTATATATTATTATATATTATTATATATTATTATATATTATTATATATTATTATATATTATTATATATTACACTTCAGAGTGAGGTTTGAGAGCACATCATTATATCTATTTTTATTAACTGATGTAGTGGATTGGGTTTAATATAAGATAATATAAAAGAAATCAGATCTCAGAAAATGTTACGTGCATTGATTTACTACCCCCTAGTGTCCATGTATGACCACTAATAACTATACCATGGTAAAGTAACCCAATAGGATTATTGAGGTCAACTGAGATCCATAAGGTATGTTCATTTATTTAGTGAAACATTAAAAGGGTTATGTAAATCATTATGGAGGCAAGTGGTTCACTCCAATCATAAAAAAGTGGTATTAAATTGAACAATGACATTGGTGGGGAAGTGTGAGTTAACCCTAAGGTGGATATGAATTAAAAAAGTCTATATAATTGTATAAGTAAATTATTTGAATCATTTTTTATGAGAAAAACATTATGTTAAAGAGATTACATTTTTATATGTTTTTATAATATAATTAAATTTTTTATAGTCTAAAATAAATAAATAGGATTGTAGAAATGCTGAGAAATCTAAATTTTCCTGAGAATTTAAACTAATTAATTTTTTTCAAGTGTATGAGTGAAAATTTTTATTTTAATTTAATATATATATATATATTAACTTTAAATATGTGAGTACTAATAATAAGGGTCCAAAATAATTTTGTTTTTTCTAAATGGGTTTATGAACATTTTTGTATGATTCTCCTCAACCATGTTCACTAGTGAAATCTTGATAAAATGTTTTGGTTTCTTAAAATGCAACAGGGGCCTAAGGTAGGGGGATCACCTCTCTCCTAGCCTCTTTATCTTGTTGAGATATCTTTTCAGTATGTCCCTTAATGCATTGTTTAATGTTGGATCAGTGGGTTATTCTAGGGACTATTGAGGCCCTCCACGGATATCCCAACTTATATATATAATAAAGGGTGGTTTTTCTCAATGTTAAGCATAATTAAATTAATTAAATTGAATATATCATGAGTAGACACATAACCTATAGTGGTTAAAATGATATTTTTAGGGGAGTGATGTTGGTGGATCATATCCCTCTTTGTTTTTTATCTTACCACGTGATGATTTTAGTAGTAACAATAATAAAGCATTACAGGTAGGATCATATGGTTATTTTAGGGGTCATCTAGACTCTCTAAAGATATCAAACCATCTAAATATATATGACATGGTGGTTGTTCTCAATGATATCCATAATTTATTAAATGGCTATAATGATATCCCAAGATGACATGAAACCTAGAGTTATCAAAAGGAAAATGACTCTAAAAGTGGAATATATATGTTAGAAAAACTGTCTCATAGGATCATTTTTCATCTTGATATATATATTGGAATTTTATTAAAAAAATACCATAGAATATATTTTCTCCCCATCACTACATGTTGGAATCACATCTTTTAATTTGGATACTTATTTCACAATATCTTCAACCATATCCTAAATTCTAATAATTTTATCCTTTTATTTAGTGGTAATATGATTTTAATTGATAGTGTTTTAATATAAATGAAAATTAATATAATTTCTATGTTCAATGTTCTAAAAATAGTGATCATGATAATTGAGAAGTTATTTACTAAATTTTTAGGGATCTATAATACAGAGAAAATATTCTTCTAGTTCTGTTGGGATAAGATTATGAAACCACATGAAGTGGGAGGAATTAAAATTCAAGAAGTAAAAGTTACCATTCATAGTATATATTCAATGATTCAATGGGAACACCTAGAGGGAGTTTCCCATTATATAGGATTTACTATAAGGATGCATGGGGAAGTCATGAAATCTTAAGTTATGAAATCCCTCACTCATCCCATCTCTATAAAAATCTTAGAGTGTGATTATATACTATTTTTGGTCTAATCTAAATGAATTATAGGGAGATGTGACATCCATTTATTAAATTATAACTAACTTGGGAGCCTAATATTTTCCTACGATACCTATTACTCATATTAAATTTAATTATATGATTCATTATTCATTATTTAATACTCATATTCTTAATACCAATGAAAAAAGAGTGTTTGATAACATGAACATCTCAATGTATAATGAAAGGTATTTATCTTCTTTTCATAGATATTGATTGAAATTGAATTTTTGGTTATCTATCTACAATGATAGATGTATTTATATTGATAGCATAGAGATGGATTTTTCATTGGTCAGAAAATTATTGGGGATTTTCTCTTTTTCCTATTGGAAAGTTATTTATACCATCAACAATTCAAAGAAAACTATTAGTTAAATCACGAGGATCTGATATTCCTAGCGAGAGGGGAATGTGCCATTTTATTTTCTTTTAGTAGTGGTTGATAATTTCAAGGGATTCTGAGAATTGAACCAATTATGTTCCTTCATGTTTTCTTCCAAACATGTTGATTGTGGGGATTCCATTGGATTACATTATTTTGACCTCTTTTGTGGTATATTTTACTTTTTTAGTTCATTAAATATTTTAATAAAAATTTAAATTCATTAAAATAATCCCCATGTACAAAGGATGATATTGGGGTCAGTATCTATAGGGTTTGGTATTCAAAACCTGAAGCTATCTATTTTTAATTTAATTTTTTGGGTGCCTCAAGAAATTATACATTTTCCCATGAGATGGGTGATATAGGTTTAGTGGGAGGGTACATCATTTATTTAAGCAAGTGAGTTCTAGATAAAGGGTTGGAGTAATAAGTGTACACTCATATTTTAAATGGATTAATGTTGGTTTATGGTCAATTAAGCCTAAAATTTAAATTTGGGTTAGAAAAGTGAATATAATTAGCAATTAGTCCACTCAGATTTAAGAGGGACCCTTGTTCATGTGATGAAGGTCATTGGGAAGGCCAGATCATGGAATTAATTGAGAGAAAATAAATAATGTTGTAGAGGGTGAGAATTTGATCCTTTTGGTGTGTGTCTATGTATTATTTTGTATTTATTATAAACTTTTTTATAATGTATCTCATTATAAAAAGAGTATTATTATTATTATTATTATTACAATTATACAAATTTTTTAATTATTATTTGAAAAATAAATATTATTATCATTATTATATATGTTATTTTTGTTGATGTCATTTATTAGTTTTTTATTGTTTATTTTATTGTTGTTTCTGTGTTTATTGTATGTATTACATGTTAGGGTATGATGGGAATTTTTGGCTCACTAAACTCAATGGTTATTTGAAAAATGTAAATGTAAAGGTTTAAGACTCCATTAATTTCTAAAATAATTGGAAGGGTTTATCTCTCTGAGGTGGTGCAAAACATGTGTGGGATCCACCCTTAAATCAAACTTCATTTCTCTTTAATTTTCAAGATAATACCTCTTTTTAACTAGGTTGAGAGGGAATCCTTATATGGCCTAAAATCTCCATAATACATGACCAAATTACCTAGAGTACATATCCTAAAATATATACTTATTCATATAATATTCAATATGTATATGATATTTTTAATATGATTATAAGTAAAATGAAAAAAATCAATTTATTATGGGTTATGTTTATTCTTGGATAATGGTGTGTCAAATCACCTTTTTGAGAAACCATTTATATAAAATTTATCATTATTTCTCTTTATACCCTGATAAAATGAAAATAAAATTTGTAAAATATTTAATATCACGTTAGAACAGTGAACATAACACATTAATATTTATTTCTTTTCTGGATATGTTTTTCATTGGGTGTGAACAGGTTGTGGGAAAAAACATGGAGTCCAATTCACTTTGGGTAGAAATAAACTTTTTCACATTTAATAATGGTTTTATAATATTTTTTAGGGATTATTAATGGAAAATAAATGCCAATATGTGAGGGAATATGGGGTGTTTGTTAGTTGTATCAAAAATTTATTATGAATTCATAACAATGGTATATAATAAATAGATATGTTTAAACAAAAAATTAATTAGCGGATTATGAAACTAATAAAATCATGTGACAATAGTATTGTGTTATTTATTTTTGATATTATTTTCAAAATAGTTGTTTTAATATTTTATATTGACTTGAAAAAACAAAATGAATGCCATAGTAAACATATTTTGTTTTTATATATAAAATTGACTAATTTGGTACATATAAAATTTAAAGTTAGTTTTTATGTAATTATTGAAGGTTTATGTTGATGATAATTATTCTTGTAATTTTACTTTGTCTGAGTTAGTTATATTACCTATTGATATTCATATTGACGTTTTGTTTTTCAATGTTATTTGATATTTTTTCTCTTTATATTGATGTGTTCATTTTATATTTATAATATATTTTATTCCATTCCTTGATAGTTTTTACATCACATACAATAGATGATCATTTTGACACATTACAATGATATGAAAATTTTTATGCAATGATAAATATTTACACTAATATATGGTATAACCTAAGGTGGTTTCCTAGTTAATAAAATGCAATAACATACATTTTTCATCCTAGAAATACCCTTGATGAGATGATCCATCCACTTTAGGCTCTTTTTCGCATAATTTTTTTGACCAAATGTAATATTATTTGATAAGTTTTTATCAACATAGTATGAAGAAGATCTGATACTATTTGAAATATATTGACTACATAGTTTATATTGTTAGTAAATTGTTATGTGTATATGTGTGTGAATTTATATTTCCCCTTATGTGTTGTGGGTATATCTTTTTGTGTCATTTGATGAATCATAGAGCCCATAGGATGGATAGTGGATGTTTTAAGATATAAAAGAAATTTTATAATAGAAGTGTTCTCTATAAATCATAATGATCGATTAATGTGATTGAAATGAATGTTCGGATTTGATCTATTAGATATGAAGCAAAAAGTTATAAATTAATGTTGAAATAAAAAAGTTCTTTTTTCTAGATTAAAAATTACCACTAAAAATGAATATAGTAATGATTGAAAAAAAAACATAATTTTCAAAGATTTTATATCAATTCATGGATATTTATTGATTACAAGAATTAATTTACTATTTTAATAGTTACATGGATGAAATTTTAAGAATTAAAATAAATTTTGAGAAATGAAATATCTAAGAGAATGAATATTTTTTTAGTATAATTATCAATGGAAAATTATTATTTTTCTTCTAGATTAAAAGGGGTAAGGTTTCATTGATTATAAACATAAAAGTTACTCACCACAATTTTCAAAATAAATAAGTCAAGTATAAATATTAATTTGATTCAATGCATTTAAATATAATGATCAATAGAGAAGATCAATTTTATATGCACTGTATAAGATTTTGTCTCAAAATAGATGATATATGTGTAGAGATTATTCATATTTTCTATCAATATAATTATAAAATAATTGAAGGTTAGTGTTATTCATGGTATTATTTTCTAAATAATGTGCTCGTGATTATTGAATTAACAATATAATAATGTAAATGTAAATGTTATTCATAATAATATAAATATAATCAAGGGACTATGATTATTTTAATAAAGATCATATGTAGAAAATGTAGTGAAATGTGTAGTAATTTTATGATTTCATTATGAAATTTGAATTAAAATCCTTGGATGTTGTAATATTAAGAACAGAGGATATCCATAATCTGATGGATATAATTAGAGTTCATGGGATTTGGATAATGTCACGGCATATTTTGTGTTCAATTAAGATGATTTTGGATTATTATTGTTGTTTGAAAAGTAAAAGTTAACTAAAATTCAATAACCATAAAGAGATTTTGGATGTGTGGATGACATGTATAAAGGAAAAAATTATCAAATTAGTATATAATAGAATATTTTTAACATAGGTTGATTGAGGAGTTATAAATAAATAAATAATTTTTATTGAATTACTATTATGACTGTATTACAAATGGTTGGGAAATGGGAAAAACAATGGTACAAAGAAACATGGAAACACACAATTCAAAATATCTTTAGTGGAATCTTCCTCAACCAGCCCAGGAAAGTGGAGCTAGTGAAATATGTTTGTGATATGTTATATATATATGTATGGGACTTACTATTATAGGAGTATGAAGGTATAGTGATAAGGGGTTATTTTAATCACCATGTTGGGTGATGAGGTTGTTGGATTGAGGTGACATGGTTCATTAGGATGGGAGTTACCTAAGACATATGTTATACATGCCTCTAATATAGGTGGGTAAGGGTCCAAGAGGTTGGATGTTGTGAGAAATGGTTGTGATGGGGAAGGTTTAGGGTACTGAATTTCTTCTTCATGTTACTAATTTCTCTATCTATGTTATATGTGTGTGTTTGTGTGTGTGTATTATCTGGGTTGACTGACTATGTATTAATATTTAGTGGGATTCCACAAAGACAAGCCCTAATGGAGCGTCAGGAGAGTTATGTTTTAGTGTCGCAGGATCAGGCATAGGTTGATACTCTTTAGGGTCAGGATGAGGCCCCAAATGGTTAGGCAGATCATGATACATAGGTTCTAGATCAAGAATAAGATTGAGTACATGTAGGGAAGCCGCTAAATTTTACATCCTTTGGTATGTGGCTTGAAGATTAGCACAAAGAAATCTTAGTACATGTTATCATAGGAATAGATAGGGGATCATAGAGTGTGTAGCCTACCATGGAATACATGACATGAGAGTTCCTAATGAAGCATTCACCACTATTTAATGTTGAGGGTGGCCACAGGTGCATGATAACTGAATAAAATTGATGTAGATGATCTTCGAGCAGCTAGAGACACCCCCAGGGTGGAGGGTAAATCTGGCTACATATATGCTCAGGGGATCAAAAAAGAGGTGGTGGGACATTCATGTTCAAGTAGGAAGACACAAGGGACTAGAGTAGAAATATTTTGAGGATTGTTTCTTCAAAAACTTCTTCCCAAAGATTCTATGGGTAGAGAGAGCTCGGGAGTTCTTGAGCCTTCAGTATGGTGACATGTCTTCCACGGACATTGCAGTAATGGTCACCGAGTTGTCATTATTTTCACCCAACATGGTGGGAGATGACACCTATAGGGGGAGGCATTTAAAGGATGGTTTATGTCATTCCATTCAGGTGAAGGTAAACATCTATAGGTTGAACTCATTTTTTGAGGCAGTAAATAAGATGCTCACAGCTGAGGGAAATTTGATGGATTGATCTTACTCGAATCAGGTGACGACATCATGTGATTATAGTGATGATGATTCATATACTAGGAAGAGGATCCAAGAGGAGTACTAACCCCATAATAACTACCCCTTCGGTAGGTAACCTGTACCCACAATATTAGGAATCTCATTTCTTCACAAACTGAGAGGTAAGGTAAACTCTCACCGTAAAGCCACTATGGAGTACTAGTCCCATAATCTCTCTTTATGAATCACACCGATCTCTATCAATGGTCAAATGTCACTAAAAGTAGTTCCACATTCATCATATCTCATGTCTTAACACTAACATGGGTAGGGGACCCACTCTATGATACAATAGGGGAGCACTACTCTACCAGCCTAGAAGGTCTAGGAGACAAATATCCTGATATGATAGGAAATGGTGTTGACCCCAACATCAACCCAGTGATCCACCATGATCACTAAACAATTATTAGCACTAATACCGTAGTATTGTACTCAAAACATTCCACATCATATATCATGAGAAAAAATAGAGTCCATTATCAAGTTATAAGTAGAAAAATTCATAGGATATGATACTCACAAGCCTAAATATGAGCCTTAGAGAAGGAGATATGCATGGTAGAAGATCTCAAGAAGATCTCAAGCAAGTACACAACATGAACTGGGCCACAAAGCGTGTGAATCCACCCAATCAACTAGCTGTTTCCTCTAATGAACAGATTGACTGTCCATGTAGGCATACACGGTGTGTACAAGACATACATGGCGTTTCCCACCTCACCCCAACAATTATGACTCTATGGGAATAAATATGTATCATGAATAATGGTGTGATGATGATAGTCAGTGAAGGATAATTTATTCAAGTATTATAATAAGAAAATGAATGATATATATTGTAATATGCCGAAGATATGAAAAGGGGTGGGTTTTGAATAATTGATATTGAAAATTAATTGATATTTAATTGTTGTAGATGAATATAAATTCATATTTACGGACAATTATTTTAATATCCAAGGGAAGAGAATAGATATATATATATATAGACATATTTTAGAGGTCCAAGAGGGGGATAGTGACATAGTGAAGCTTTAATGTTTATCAAAAGAATAATAAGTGATGTTTTATCCCATAAAGATGATGTAGTCTATGAAGAGAAATGGAACCGATTGTATTTAAGGTGCATGGTGGTAAAATAAATTATATATTCTATGTAATAATTTAATAAACTTTTTATATATGGGGATCCATTATTTATAAGTTAAAAATACCCATATTGGGAGTAACCCTTGGTGGCGTAGTGAATTGATACAAAACCTTGAATGGGGGTGAGATTATAAGAGCATATACCATTTTAAATCTCACTAATAAGATAATATGTTTTTCATAAAATAAATGAGTTATCTCAGTACCTAGGATTATTCAAAAATTATGCTGATGAATATATATTAGTAGACGATTCTTTTACAAATCTGTTTATATGGGTGACTTAAGATGATAATTTATATGATTAATTATATAATTGAAATTAAATTGAAATGAATATTCATAACTAAAACACTAATGAAATTTGTTTCAATATATAAATGATTTACTTCTATTTAAGATATTAAAATATAACTATGTATTTATTACCTTGATTCAACCCTATTAAGGTTCCACATAGATTCCATTATTACTCACAAGTAGTATTAGAGATTTAATTGGTAATATATGATTTCAGTGAACCTTTTTATATATCTTTTTGTTTTATTTGAACTTATAGTTTATAATCTAGAATTATATGTAATTAAAAATTGATATAAAAATTATATCATTGATAGTGTTGGGTATAAAATCAATAAAAATAATATAATGGTATATATGAATTAATATAATAATGATATTATAACACTTTTTTCCGGATTATGAAATAATATATTAAAGGAATACATTTCCTGAAAAAAATCACAAAAGAATTTTGATATAGTTAGTAAAATAAAATGCATAATTAGGTAATATTTATTGTAAAAAATATTAAAATATGGCCAAGAAAAATTATTTTCATTTGTTTTTACATACATCGATTATGCATGAGTTTATTATAGCTCATCAAATTGAAATTGGATTGTGAGAGTTGAATATATCTTATGTTGGGATGTTTTTCCTTCATACTATTGATGATGTAAGGAATAAAGTAATTTTTTTTTTAAACTCACCTTGAAAGGATAAATATAATCAATAATCCTTTTTATATTAGGAATTCATATATTGGACTCTTAGGTATGGGATAATGATAGAGGGATTAGTGTCATCAAGGAAGTTGAAGCTCTAAAAGATTGACTAGAATAAGAGAATATTCTTCTATTACTAAAGGTACCTATAAACCCTATTACCCACACAAGGACTCTTTTCATGTTATGAATAGGTGTTTGGTGAAGGAAAATGGTGTTAATGATGTTTTAATTTGATCCAAATGAAATTAATTTTTATATATCATTATTCTTGGGGTGGTGTAAAGGGATTTTTTCATCTCTATGAAATGTATAATAGGGTTGATATAGCCTAAATATGTTGTTATAATTATCAAGTTCATCGTGGATGAGGATCATTGAATTCAGTGGTTAGATTATATTGACATGAGAAATCTCTATGTGTTCAAATTGTTTAGCCATATAGGGATTATGATTGATGTCAATGCTATCTTTTATGTGTCAAGTTACTATTGAAGAAGGACGGATGAAGACCACTCATAGTGAAATTTATACCATAGTATTGATATTTTCATTCATATTTATTTAAAATATTAATTATTATTTGAAGTATTTATTTTTGAATCTATATTTTGTGAGTAAAATTGTAAACATTGATAAAATCCATAGAAATTTTGGTACACTGGAAAAAAGCGTCTAAGTGAACTTTTGAAGATAATATTTTCCTATTTGTAAAATAGATAATATGGTTACTTAATATTATATTCTTAATATAGTGCAACATATGAGCACTAAAAACAATGCTAATTAGTGGTGTTTTTTTAGGTTAGCAATATTTTAAAACATCACTAATTCATATATTGATGATTCAAAAAAATGACCTTATTCTTTAAAAAATTTATAATTTTTGTTTTTCAATTACCAAAATTTATAAATAATGTCATTAATTATTTTTTTTTAATTTATATTTTTTATAGTAAATAATATATAATATATGTTCCCCAATCCACGATCCAAGGAAAATCTCCCTCCCCCACACACTATTGACCAATTAGCGATGTTTATAAACATCGCAAAATTGCTGACATTTTTAAACATTCCTATTTAGTGACATCTCAATAACCAACATTTTTTAGAAACACTAGTAAATGAGGTTTAATTTACCGAAATTTCTAAAAAACATTATTATTTTTGTGGATATTTATATTATTATTTTTTTCATTTACCACCGTTTTTAAAAAACGACATTAATATTTTATGAAATTTATATTTTTTTACAGTAAAAAAAAATATATATGATACCCAGCCCACGATCAAGCCAAATCTCCCCCCCATGCACCATTGACCAATTTGCGATGTTTATAAACACCGATATTTAGTGATACCTCATTTACTGGTATTTTTAAGAAAAATTAGTAAATAAACATCACTATTTAGCAACACCTCAATTGCCGACATTTTATAGAAACATTAGTAAATGAGGTGTCATTTACCGATGTTACGAAAAACCATTGTATTTTTTTATATATATTTTACAATAAAAATATATAATTAATGTTCCCTAATCCACAATCCAAGGAAACTCTTCCTCCCCCACACACCATTGACAAATTTGCAACCCCTCATTTACCGATGTTTGTTAAAAACATTGGTAAATAAACATTTCTATTTAATGACACCTGAATTGATGACGTTTATAAAAAAGACTTTATTTTTTTGGAAATTTATAAAAATTCATTTAGTAATGTTTTTAAAAAATCAGTATTTTTTAAAAAAATTCATATTATTTTTTTACAATAAAAAATATATAATATATGAACCCCAATCCACGATCCAAGCTAACTCTCCCTCCTCCATGCACCTTTGACCAATTAGTGATGTTTATAAAAATCGATAAATTGGAAATGTTTATAAATATAGATATTTAGAGACACATCATTTATTAATGTTTTTAAGAAACACTAGTAAATAAAATTTTATTTAGTGACACCTCAATTACAGACATTTCTAAAATATATCTTTATTTTTTTTAATTTTGTTTTACAATAAAAAAAATATAATATATGTTCCTCGATCCACAATCCATAGAAACTCTCCCTCCACCACATTCCATTAACATATTCACGTTTTCAAGCCCACTTTGTCTCCACCCTCACCACCCCAAGGAAACTCTCCCTCCCCTATGCACCATTCGTCCTCATTTATCAGCGTTTCAAAAAATGCATTTTAAAAAAAATACATTTTTTACGGTAAAATAAATATAATATATGTTCCCCAATCGATTATCCTAGGAAAATCTCCCTCCCAAACGTGCCATTTACCTATTCACACCCTCAATCCCACCGTGTATCCACCCCCACAAACCCCAAGGTAACTCTCACTCCCCTGCGCGCCATTCATCTTCGTCTGCCGATGTTTCTAAAAAAAATCTTTTTAATTTATATTTTTTACAATAAAGAATTATAATATATCTTCCCCAATCCATAAAACAAGGAAAATATCCCTTTACCATGCACCATTGATCTATTCATGTCCTCAATCCCACCATGTCTCCACCCCCACACACCCCAAGGAATATCTCCCTCCCCCACGCGCCATTGATCTATTCACATCATCAAGCCCACCTTGTCTCCACCCCCACACACCCCAAGGAAACACTCCCTACCCCGCACACCATTCATCCTCAAGCACCATGACCCAAATCCACCCCCACACGCCCAAAATCCATAAACATTCAGCCAACATGAATCAAACAGATATCCTCCGGCCTTGCAATCAAAGTCCTAGACTGACTCATCTATTCAAGTTATTATCGTTTAATTGTATTGTTTTATATTTATATATATATAAATAGATTTGATTAAATAAAATTTTAATATTATATATATATTTATATATTTATATATTTATATATTAATATACATATATTAATATACATGTATGAATATATATATATATATATGTTTATATTATATTTTATGTTTAGATATATATATATATATATATTGTTATTTAATATATATCATATGTTTAAATTAATATATAAATGTTTATATTACATTTATTTATTTATTTATTTATTTATCGTTATATATATCTGTGTGTGTTTATATGTGTGTGTATGTGTAAATATTTATGTATATGTATACATATATATAATTATATATATATATATATTATCTGCATTTTAAAACATTGGTTAAAATTTCAGTAAAATTGCAACATTTTCTTAAAAATGTGACTAAATTTAAAATATGAATGTGTTTTTATATAAAAATATATGTATATATATATATATATTTATGTGTGTGTGTGTGTGTTTATATATATATATACACACATATATTTATTTATTTATTTATATATATGTTTATATATATGTGTCTCTATTTATATATATATATATATGTATATCTAAATATGTGTGTATGTGTTTATATATGTTTATATATGTGTTAGTATTTAAAAAAATAAAATATTATATATATAATTTTATATATTAATTTACATATATTAATATATATATGTGTGCTTATTTTTTATATTTTATATTTTATATTTTATATTTTTTGATTATATATATATATAAAAAAGTTTATATTATATATATATATATATATTTATATTTTACATTTGTGTTTATATTTTATATTATATATATATATATATTAAAGGTTGGGGTCGAAGCCTCAATTTATTATTAAAGAAAATACCTCTTTAGTCTGGGTAGAGGGAGACCCATTACATAGCCCGAAGGCCCAAGGACAAGTGGCCTGAATACAAGGCTTGAAAGCCCATTTTTTGGCCTAAAGGGCCCCTCAGTGAATATTACTAGTACAGTACCCACGCTGCTACAGTACCGCCGCTGCTACAGTGATGTCGCTGCTATAGTTTCTGCCACTGCTACAGTGCTGCTGCAGTGCTGCTATAGTGACCCGTAAATTTTCCCCTGCTCGGATTTGATCCTGAGTCTTTTGGATGCCATGTAGGAGCTTGTACCACTAGGTTACAAGCTTGTTGGCTTATATTATATATATGTTCATATTATATATATATATATAGGTTTGTGTGTGTGTCTCTCAAAATATATCTATGTATGTATAAATATATATATTTATAATTATATATATATATATATATATAATTAGCCACATTTTAAAACATTGGTAAAAATGTCACTAAAATAGACACATTTTCTTAAAAACATGACTAAGTTTAAAATATATATGTGTTTTATATATAAATATATGTATATATTTGTGTGTGTGTGTTTATATATATATATATATGTTTATATATATGTGTCAATGTTTATAGATGTTAATATATATATATATATATATCTAAATATATATTTACATTGATGTGGAGAAATGAGCTATATAAATATATATATATTTTGGGATATTTTCATGAAATGTTGGTAAATTATCGAGTTTTTTCCTGAAATGTGGCTAGATAAGTGACATTTTTCCTGAAACGTCACTAAATTAGTGATGCTCTTCAAGAAACGTGGCTAAATTAGCGACATTTTCATGAAAATTCACATAATTAGTGAGATTTTTCAGGAAAATTTGCTAAATTAGAAACTTTTTTAGGAAGCATTACTAAACTATTGACATTTTTTCACAAAACGTCGCTAAACTAGTGATGTTTTCAGAAACAAATTTAAATGAGGGACATTTTTCATAAAACATGCCTAAATTAGCATCATTTTTCATGAAATGTGGCTAAATTAGCACCATTTTCTAGAAATGTCGCTAAAGTAGCGATGTTTTTAGGAAACATCACTAAATTATATTTTTTTTGTAGTGGAGGAACATGAATATGGTTATTTTACTCATGATGGGATTAGGGAATGTGATGTTAAAAAAATTTAAATATCAAGGCTCAATATTGAGATTAGATTTGGTAAGTGTGGTATGTTTTCATTCACAAATCCTGAATTGGGAAGATTTTCATCAAAAAATATTTTTGTATATGAGTGATATTAATGTAGAGTATGAAAAATTTAGTAATGATGGGAAGCACCTAAATGAGTGTTCTTGGTTAAAAATTACATATAAAAGAAGGCAGTTAGGAGGACCAGAAAATAATTGATCTTTTTTGATAAATAATATTTTGAATTTTGGATTTATGTGTGAAGTTATTGATTTGAACAGATTCTATTCTAAAAATTTAAATAAAAGGCCATTACATAAATGTGATTTTAAATAAGTTTCTAAGTTATATTAGCATATGCATATCCTTTTACTCAATTATTAAAATGTTAGTTAAACTTTATAATTTTTTTTCACTAATATTTTATAGGATGTGCTCCAAAATTTTAATCGGGTAAAAAAACAATGATAAGATCACTTTTCTAATGGTAGTCTGTATATCATCCTAAATGTGGGGAATTTTGGGTATATATAGCCCAAATCATTTATTAAAATTCTTCTAACACTTCTCCTCCAAGGTTTTGGAAATGAAAGGGTTCCTACCCCCTATCACTCTTTATTTTAATTTCTCCCTTTTCTCTTAAATCCATTACATATTCAATCGTTTATTGATTTACTATCTATGAATGTGAGACAATAGTTTTATGGTAAAGGTGATACCTAAACTTAATATTTTCCTTTTAATCCATTTCATTGTTTAGACATGTAAAATTTGTTTGTACTCATTTTTTAGTCATATTATAAAAAACAAAATTTAGACAGTATAACAAATTATTATTGATGATTTTCACTTCATAAAGTTGATTTAGGTGTCTTTAGGACTCTAATATCATTTTTTGATTATGAAGCATATAAATGTTTTATAAATCCAATGATAGTTGAAATGAAAATATATTTGGATGGCTTTGCTTCCTAAAAATATATGAATTTTTCAAAAATAATTTAATGAATCCTCACATAAGTTTCAAGTAATGAGCTCATGAATAGATATATATTAGGAAAATCAAACATGAAATATGAGTTTTGAGTTGAACATTTAAATTATGATAATTAAATTACTGGATATAATGGTATATGAAATTGAAGATTATTAAATGTTTTACATAGTGTCTTTATAGATTTTTTGGATATTAAATAAATGGTTATGATTTATAATAACTATGATATTAAAAGTGATTTGAATTATATGGTATGAAATAAAGAATAATGGGTTACCCCCACTAAAATTATATATTAGAAATGAATGTATGAGTTTATATCGATAATATTGGTTGGAAAACATTGAATGTGGATTTTAGACTAGATATTTAAGTAATATAGATTACATGGAGGAAACCTAAAAAAATCATAATTGAATTTGTTGATTTTTTACTCGGACAGTGTTATTATTTGAATAATTTTATAATTTATTTGACTGTGAATTGACTTATATAGAGATTGTATATATCGATTATATTGATTATCCAATTCATGATCGAATGATTAGGATGTGTAATTATTTATTATATGATATTTTTTCTAATTTGGATGGCTTATAAAATAATATTGGGTGGTAAGTAGTAAAAAAGAATCTCAATATTAGACATTAGGAAAGATAATCAAGAGAACCATGTTATACTAACAATCTTAGACACACAATTTAGATGAATTATATTCCAATACCTTAAATATATAATCAAGAGGATGCCACTTCTTATATATCAGGAAAAAAACATAATATAACTAATATGATTATTCTTTAGGGTGTATGTATGAGAAGATGAATATACTTATGAATAGTGAATCACACCCAATAAGATTAAAATATCAATTATTTTAGAAAAAAACCTAAAATTAATATTGATAATTATAATTTGGGACACCCCATATGATGAATTATCAAATTTATTCTATGGAAAACACACATGATATTGACCACCCACGAGGAATCATTAATTATATGCAAGAAAAAAGTGTAAAAAAAATAAAATACTCTTCCTAAAATATAACACTACAAAGAAGTAATATAACTCAATTCCATGTGTTCAACCCATGAGAAAAAGTGATCAATGGCATTAAAATTAAATTCAAAAGTTATGACTTATGATTCAAAGTATTTACATTGAATCTTAAATATCAAAAAATATATATGAATAATTGAGATCTTTCCATCTTTTTATAAATACGGTTTTATAAGTTAATTAAAATTATAGTGTTCTTAATGAGTGATATTACTGTAGTTGGTATTGAATATATGTAAACCCTTGTTGTAGTATTTAGTATAAAATCAATAAAATTACATTTTCTTATGAAAAATTACATAAATTAATTTAATATATAGTTTATCCAAAAAAATCCATTCTGAAACAAAAACCCATTCCATGATCAAGAATGAATCTAAGAACTAGTTTTGTAACAAAAGTATTAGTTAAAGGGGATAACATAAATATACTTGAAGATATATGTCCTATGTAATAATGGAGGGGGGGTATGAATCACTGGCCATCATTTAATTTAATATTAAATAATTTCAAACTCATTCAATAAATTAAATTAAAACATCCAACACATGCATGAGTCATGGTCATGCTCATGAACGGTCTAATATGGAACGAATACACAAAATTAAATGGCTAACATTTATTTCTTTATTTGTTCTTTTATTATTTAAGATAAATGTTCTTGAATTAATTATTATTTAAGATAAATATGATTACATTAATTAATTAATTACTTATTTAAGATAAATACACAACCATTTATGTGTTTGATGTATTAATTTATTTTATTTCATGATTTTTCGATTATTTTATATTAAATTTAATGATGGCCTATGTGTCATCTATCCATCCATTATTATACAGAACCTATGTGTCCAAAGATATTTATTTTATCCCTTTTAATCAATTATTTATTGGATTTGGTTTCTTAGGACCAACTTTTTTTACTTTTATTGAATATATATTCAATGTATTGAATATTAATAAAACTTATTATTACATAATGTTTTCTATTCTGCGTGACTATAATGTAATATTGTCATAGATTATATGTCTCATTGATAGAGTCAAATCAATTCCCCACTATGATGAGAACTGTGATGTACTATAATGATATTCTCAAATAATATTCTATGGTTGGATAATGTACTATGATGGGACACATAGTACATGGATTATTATGGGTGATTACTCGTAAGTAGATGAGGCTTCTTCTCATGAAGTTCCCATACGATAATCTCCAAGATTGGATATTATGAGAACAAACCCTCTAGTAGAAATTCCACATGGTTTACTATTAATGGATATTCTTATATATGAGAATGTGTGATGGTCCTTAGACTTTAAAATTATTATTAATCCATATTACTGATATGGATCAGATTTAGCCCAATGAGAATAATTTTGGTCTTGAAAAAAAAATTTAGACCAATTGTTATTCAAAATGCACCATGCCACACTTTTTGACTTCCAACAATATGGTGGGACACAACACAGTTATTTAGGGCGTAAAATTACTTATCCACATGGAAATAGATGTAAATTCATAGAAAAACATTAAAGGGGAGAGAGAAGGTGGAGAAAAACATCATTAATAGGGAATCCCTCTACTTTAGTTATTGTGGTCATTAAATAGCATGCAGAAGTGGTTTTTGTAATTTTTATGCTTCTTTTGAGTGTCCCCATGACTTTTAACTCGAATTGGGTCATTTTATTTTATTTATTTTATGTTTATAATGTATTTTTACTCATTTGTAATGGTGAGAATTGAATTGGACGAATTTGTGAAGCTTGTTGTGAATTATTCTAGCTTTAGCCTCTTCCCTTTTCCTAGAATTGGTGGTGCGAATCCATTACTAGTGATGTAGTATTTAATCATGAAGAAACCCTTGCATGTCGCATTTCCTTTAATCCTAGTTTGATTCGGCTGCATTACATTGCTCTTCTTCACTAACTCATTTTGAGCTTTCAGTAATGCATCAGTTGGTATGAGAGCCACGCTTATAATGAGTATGTTCTATTGCATTATTCCTATTACTCTTCATCATGTCTCAAAAGAGTGGATATTTTACTCATCCTACTCCTTGTTAAATATCCAATTCATAGCTACAATCACAAATTACTCAAATCGATATGAAACTTTCTCAACTGTTGAGAGCACGACGCCCGATTCCCCTCCACCGTAGTGGCGTCCCCAACGTCCATCTCCACATAACAGAAGTAATCCAACACCATTTTATAAATATCATGAAAATGGAGATGACTCCAACAATTAAGGGGTGGATATGAAAAGAATAATAGATGATGAAGATATTGAAAGAGGTTTGAAAATTGACATTCCAGATTTTGATGGGAGTATGAATTTGGATGATTTTCTAGATTGGATGTAGGACATTGAGTGGTTCTTAGAATTTAAGAATTTTTCTGATGAGAAGAAGTGTGAGGTATCCATTATAATATATAAATAGTATGTATCTCTTTAGTGGTAAAATAAAAATAAACAGTGGGAATGTGATAGGAAATACAAAATATACTCATGGGATAAGTTGGAAAAACATTTAAGGAGATGATTTTTTCTTGAGAATTACAAGCAACAGATTTATTTCCGAATTCATAGCTTATGACAAAGAGATAAATATTTTAAAGAGTACATTCATGAGTTTGATCATTTATTGATGCAAAGTGATGTTCCAAAATATGAAGATCAAACAATTTCAAGGTTTTTGAGTGGATGAAAAGAAGAAATTGCAAATTTAGTGGAGTTACAACCATTTTTCTCACTTGATGATATTTTCAAGATGGCGATCAAGGTGTAAAATAAAAAGCAGACATCAAAGGATCCAATGCTCAAAAACTATAATAGAGGTAAAAATTGTTATAGAGTTATTTATTATAATAAATCTATTGTATGTGAGAAGGAATTTGGAAGGAACAAGATTAAATATAAAGGGAAATAGAAGGCTATGGAGCAACCAAAAAAGAAATCCCAACATCTTTGAACGTATGAATCGAAAGTGTTTTAAAATGTCATGGGCATGGTCATTTTCATGCCAATTTCCCTAACAATATAATTATTTATATAAAGGAGATCAAAAATATTGAAGATTCAATCAAATAGGATGAACATGATGGTGAATAATATGAAAATGAGGAACATGTTGTTGAAGAAGCTGATGTGGGAAACATGCTTGTGCTGTGAAGTGTTTTTCAGGCTCAAATATTCCTGTAATAAGATAAAAGATAAAACTTGTTCCAAACTCAATGCACCATTAATAAATAGGTATGAATGGTGATTATTGATAGTGGGGTTTGTGCAAATGTGGATTCAATAAAACTAGTGGATAAATTGAATCTTCTAACTCAGAATCATCCTCACTCATATAAATTTCAATGGTTGAACAATGGGATCACACTCCAAGTCAACAAACAGGTTCTGATTTCATTTTCCATTAGTATGAACTATTTTGATGAGGTATTTTGTGATTTTATTCTTATATATTCTTTTCACTTTTTTTTGGGAAGGCCTTGGTAGTTTGAAAGGTAAGTGAAATATGATTGGAGTAAGAACACATATTATTTACGATATTTGGAAAATAATATCACACTTTTTCTTTTGAATTAGTCCCAAACCATTCAAGAAAAAACTAATTCAAAAGTTCCCAAAGATATTCTCTTTATCAATAAAGATCATGTAGAGAAATCTATAAATAAGAAAAAGCTAATTTTTTCTTTACTGATGATGGAAAATTCATGCCATGAGGAGAAGATTCATCTCTATCCATTAGCTCATTCCTTGATTGGGGAATATCATGAATTTTTTATTATGATATTCTAGAAGGATTACCACTATTTAGAGGCATTTGACACAGGATTTATCTTGTATAGGGTGTTCAATTTCCTAATAAACCATCATATCAGTGTAAACATGGAGAATCAAGGAAATTATAGAAGAAAGTGGTCAATTTGATGGATCTAGGATTTATAAGGCTAAGAAAGATCCATTGTTCTGTTCCAACATTATTGATGTCGAAGAAATCTGGTATGTATCGCATGTTCATTGATAGTGGAGATATCAATAATATTACCATCAAATTTAGGTATCCTATTCCATGAATGAATGATATTCTTGATTTACAAGGTTCATCAATATTTTAAATGGTTTATCTTTATAGTGGATAACACAAAATTCGAATAAAGAAAGGGGGTGATCAGAAAACGGCCTTCAAAACTAAAGTTGAATTGTTTGAGAGGATAGTCATGCCATTCATCCTCTCAAATGCTCCTAGCACATTTATGTGACTCATGAATGAAGTTCTGAAACCATTTATTGGAAATTTTTTTGTCGTTTATTTGGATGATATTTTG
Source organism: Viscum album (assembly GCA_963277665.1). Taxonomy (NCBI): domain Eukaryota; kingdom Viridiplantae; phylum Streptophyta; class Magnoliopsida; order Santalales; family Viscaceae; genus Viscum; species Viscum album. The sequence goes on from OY728141.1 coordinate 1,753,026,507, forward strand.
ATTTATAGTAAGGATGTAGAGAGACATGTTGATCATCTTCGATGGGTATTTGATGTTCTAAGAAAAAAAGCTATATGGAAAGATGAAAACCTTAGAGTTATTTTCAATAGAAGTGGTGTTTCTGGTATATGTTGTAACCAAAGAAGGAATCGTGGTGGATGAATCAAAAGTGGAAGCAATCAAGTCCTTTCCACAACCATAATCCATCTCCGAATTAAGATGTTTCCATGGTTTGGCATCTTTTTATCATCACTTTATTTCCAATTTCAGCACTATCATTGCACCCATCACTAAATGCATGAAAATGGGGAAATTTTAGTGGTCAAAGGAAGAAAATGATGCATTTGAAATCATTAAGAAATGTTTTTAATCACTGGTTTTGGCATTAACTTCCTTTGATCAATTCTTTGAAGTGGAATGTAATGAAAGTGGAGTTGGGATTAGTGTTGTTATCATCCAAAGAAAGAATATTATATCATATTTTAGTGATAAATTTAATGATTCAAGGAGGAATTATAGAACCTATGATAAGGAATTTTATTTAGTTGTGAGATCCCTAGATCATTGGTCTCATTATTTGAGACCAAAGCGGTTTGTTCTTCATTCAAACCATCAGGCATTGAGGTTTATCAATGGTCAACACAAGCTGAGTTTGAGGCATGTAATGTGGGTGGAATTCTTATGATCATTATCATTTGTGTCAAAATACAATAAGGGGAAAGTTAATATAGTGGTAAATTCTTTATCTTGAAGGTAAGAACAACTTACCATTCTAGATGCTCAAATTATTTGATTTCAGCTTATGAATGAATATTATCAGCATGATATAGAGTGTAATTATATATTAATCCAATGTCAAAATGGATTTTTGGGGGATTATCCTATACATTATGGGTTTCTCATTAACAGAAAAAAAATCATGTGTTCCATAGGGTAATTACATGGACTTTCTCATTCAGGAAGCACATGAAGGGGGAATTTCTAGTCATTTTGGCATCCATAAAATCTTGGAGATAATAAAGGATCATTTATACTGGGTGAAAATGAAATATGATGTCCAGGTAGTTATTTTGAGATGTGTAACATGTAAGAGAGAAAAGAGTCATTTCAATCCTGGTTTATACACTCCGTTACATATTCTGGAGCAGTCATGGGAAGATCTCAACATGGATTTCATTATTACTTCACCAAAGAATTATCAAGGTAAAGATTCAATAATGGTTATTATTGATTAATTGTATAATATGGATTATTTTATACCATATCATAAGACTGAATATGTAGTGAATGTGGTATAATTTATTTTCAAGGATATTGTTCGCCTTCATGGCAATCCTCATAGAATTTTTTTAGATAGAGACACTAAATTTCTAATCCATTTTTGGAGGACATTGGGGGGGAAATTTGGTATGAAACTTATTTTCATCATATCCCATATCCCTCAAATTTATGGGAAAATAGATGTTAAAAATCATACATTGGAAACTATTTTGAGAACATTGGTGATCAAGAGTATGAGAGATTGGGATTTACTGCTTGCATAAGATGAATTTTCAAAGAATAGATCTCTGAGTTCTACCAGTCAACATTCTTCATTAGAAGTGGTTTATGGAATCAATCTGATCACTCATATAGAATTGTAATCCTTGGCTCTTGATTTTAAGGTGAATATCTATGTGGAGGAGAAGACAAAGAAGATTAAGAAGCTTCATGAATCTATTTGTTCTCAAATAGAGAGGTCTAATGAAGCATACAAGAGGCGAGAAAACATGCATCAGAAGCAGGTCATTTTCCAACATAGAGAGAATGTGTGGATTCACCTTCATAAGGATATATTTCCATCCAAAAAGAATGGAAATTTGGTTCCAAAAAGATCCATTCAAAGTGATTTAATTACTGGGAAACAATGCATACAAAATTGATTTTCCAGATGATTTTGGCGGTGTCTCTGCAACGTTCACCATTGGGAAGTTATCTCTGTATGTTGAAGATGACGATGCAATTGATTTGAAAGAGAATTCTCTCCAAAAGGGGGGAATGATATGGATCATATTCATCCTAAGGAGAATATTTTTGGTTTTGATAAAAATTTTAAGTCCAATTTTTATTCGAACTAGACTAGCCCACACATTCTAACATTTAACAATATGGTGGGCCACAACACACTTATTTGGGACCCAAAATTATGTATCCACATGTAAATGGATGTAAATTCATAACATCACATTTAAGGATAGAGATAAGGTGAATCAAAACAACATTAAGTGGGAATCATGCTACTTAAGTTTGTGGGGTCATTATATAGCATGGGGAAGTTGTTTTTGTGCTTTTTATGTGTCATTTGAGTATCCATGTGCCTTGTAACTAGAAATAGAGAATTTGAATTTATTTATTTTGCCTTTATAATGTATTTTCACCCCTTTTTTAATGATCATAATTGAATTGGATGAATTTATGAAGCTTGTTGTGCATTCTTCTAGCTTTAGCCACTTCCATTTTCCAAGAATTGATGGTGCAACTCCATTACTATCGACGTGGTATTTAAGCGTATTGAAACCTTGGAAGGTGGAGTTACCTTTAATCCTAGGTTGATTCGGCTACATTACACATCTCCTCTTTACTTACTCATTTTGAGCTTCCAATGATGCATCAGTTACAACTCATGTACTTAGATGTATTTTGTAAACCATGACGATAATAGTTCATGGAGAAGTTGTAAATTCTGGGTGTTCCATGAGTGAAATTTCATTAATTAATAATTCAAGGAAAGAATTTCACCTTATATCTTAATGTTAGCTGATATATCGACCCTTTTATTGGAATAGAACCATTACATTAAATTATATGGTCATGGTGTAATGATGTGTTTATTTTTGGTAGTCAAAGAATGAAAAAGTGAGTATATAAGTTGGTGACAAGGATGTTCAACCTTTTTTATAAGATATTGTGATAAATGGATTATTTTACATAGTGAGTGTTTGTATGTGGTTATTGACGTTGTGACTTTATGTTGTTTCTCTTAGGTGCCTTGACCCATTATTTGACAGTAATCATAGACTTTAGGCAAGCTCGCTTATTACGAATGAGAAAGAATCATAAAGAGTCACATACTAAGTGTTTCCATTGATCTCAACGAAATTTTATTTGAGTTTAATTAATGGAATAAATATTACTCTCAATTCCCAAGAATAATTTTATTCATGTTATATTGATCGCATAAATTAAATAAATATTTATTTTTCAACTTGTGAATAAAATATTTATTCTATTTAATGAATATTTTAATAAATAATTTATTCGTTAGATTGTAAATAAAATAATAATATATGAATAAAATATTTATTCTATTATTCCATAAATTCTATAGGAATTTCAATGGACCAAAACTGTGTACAATGAAAAATATTAATTAATAGAACAATTTTATAATATTTTTTATTGCACAAGTTAATGCATGGCACAAAAATAATAACTATATAATAATTATTATATGGCATGGATTTATTAAAAGTAATAAATGTTATTTAAAGGCTAGTATTCCATTAAATAATATATTAACTTAAATCTTAACTCTATAAACATGCATCTATATATATTGTGTAGAGCATCCAAAATTGAGAATAGAGAATTGTTGGGTACAAAAAAAGTATATATTAACACCTCCTTCTCTCTCCCTCTCAAGAATGAGAAGTGAAATAGATATTTCATTAATATAGAAGAACGAGTGATCGATAACGAAGAACACAATACATTCAACTCATTGCACTAGCTCCCCGAAGATCGAGGGATGTTGCACGGAGATTATAGGAGAATATATGGATCACTGCTAGAGGGATACTATCCTTAGATCCTCACAACACAATGAAGATAATCTGATATGGTCTTTTCAGATGATCAACATTCACTAATGAAGAAAATTACTAATCCCAAGTATTTATTTCTTAAAATATTAAATAAATTATTTATAAATTTGACATGAAAGATTCTCGCTCTTGTTATTAGGAAACAATTATTAAAATAAATTTTAATATACTTCTCACTTCTGTATGCTTCCTCTATGCCTGGAACCATCGATTGGTATCAGAGTGGTCACATTTAAATTTATAATTATTTATTTGATTATTTATCTATGCACATTTGTGGTTATATTTTCATTTCAAATTATTCATTCGTTAATCTGATTTGAATTAACATGTTATCAGCATATTAATATTGTTCATTCAGTGTTTCATTTTATTAAAGGTTTAAGAAAAAATGAAGAATGAGTAGAGATTCCATCGAGAAGTTCTAAATCATTGTCCGGTAAAACTAGGTTACACGACATGTAGTCGTAGCGCACATCGTATACCCATGCACATTGTATCTAGATATGCTATGAAATTAATTACATGTGGTGATTTTATTGTACACTACGTTTTGGCCAATCCAACATAGAACACGTTAAATGGATACATGGTGTGTAATTGGAATGTACACACCATGTAGTCTAGCCAATTTAAAATACCGAAGCCCAGATTGTGTGACTTGAATATAGGGAAATCGAGGTACATAGTGACTAGATAGAATGTACACATTGTGTATTCCATCTAAGTTAACATGCTGAATCCTCAGGCATGTGAGTTACTAATATGAAAACTAAGGTACATGGCATGTAGCTTCATGTACACATCGTGTAGTTGGAAAGACCACCTAACTAATTACTTTATTATGGTTTTCATGTCCTAATTCTGGATCATTATAAAAATTAATGGCGATCCTTGTCCCTAGAATGTTAAAGAAACTAGACATTCCATGTCCAATGGTGAGGGATATTGAGACTTGATAAAATAGTGGGATATTTAATAAATAAATAAATAAATATTTAATTTTTTATATCTCTCTTATTTTATAATAAATAAATTTACTAATTATATTCGTTTATTAAATTGTAGAATAAAATGAAAATTTCATCATCCACACTATCCCTATAATCAATATTGGAGAAATATAACCATTTTACTAGCAGTAACTTCCAGGAGTAGTTTAGACGCCTTTGGGTTGTGCTACACCATGAATGGAAATATTACGTGGTATAATACTCAATGTATGATTCTCCTACTAAAGAAGTGAGTGGTGAAGATTTCCTTATATATGAAAAACAATTGAGCGATGTGGTCAATGTTCAATGTTTGATGATTTCATCAATTTCTAGTGAACTAATAAAGTCTCACTAAAACATGGTTGTGTATAGCATGCTTGAGCACCTCTATGGTCTTGATCAGCATAGATATAGATAGGAACAATTTGAGATTTCCAAGGTTCTCTATTGGAGATAGATTGGAGAGGGTGACCATATGGACCTCACTTAGTAAATATAATTGGCTACATTGAGTGCTTAGAGGTTCTAGGGTTTAAATTCACTGAATAACTGGGCATTGAACTCATTCTGGAATCACTTCCTAAGAGATTATCCGTCTTTGTTATGAATTTTAATATGAGAAACATTGATACATATTTGTCAGATCTTATTACTCTTCTTCACCATGTAGATATGGTTACTAAGCTTGAAAAATCATCCATCCTTATGGTGAACAAATGGAAAGGGAAAGAAAATATCATTAAGACAGAAGTTTCTTCACGCCCTTCCAATAAGAGGAATATCAACGGGAAAGCAAGGGAACATGATGGTGTCTATTTCGTATGTGGAAATAAAGGGCACTAGAAGAAAAGCTACACCAATACAAAGAAAGAAGAGAATTATTTTTGTGTGTTTGTTATCAAGTGAAATTTATCTATTTATACAAATTGGGTATTAGATATAGCTTTTTATGGTCACATATGTATTCAAATATAGGAACCATGTATATTTAGAAAGACTGACTGGGGATAGGTAGATCTTTGAGCCTCCAACAGAGCTAAACTTGTTGTTATAGCTATCGGGGACTACCACCTCAATTTTTCTACCAGAATTATCTTTGTTTTAAAGGGTTGTCATTATGTTCCATAAATTACTAAAAACATTATTTATATATACATACATGATATAGAGGGATTTATTTTCAAATTTGGGATTAAATGTTTCTTATTTTATAAAGACAACATTTTTTATGGTAATGTTCATTTAAATAATGATCATTATGTGTTGGATTACATGAACCAAATAATGGAAATCGATAACAAAGTAACCTCACATGACTCACACCACACCTAACTTTGGAATCCCTAGCTAGGTTATGTAAATGAAAATATCTTGAATAAATTAAATCAAGATGGATATTTTGATTCTTTTATACTAAAACTACTTGGTGTATGTCATGCATGTTAAAATGAAAAAATTACCAAACCCCCATTTAGTAGGAAAGGTGAAAGAGATACAGATCTTCTTGAATTAGTTTATACCGATGTGTGTGGAACATTTCATATTGAATCAAGGGGTGGGTACTCATACTTCACAACTTTTACTGATGATTTTAGAATACATTTATATGTATACTTAATGACATACAAGTCAGACACTTTTGGAAAATTCATGGAATTCAAGAATGAATTGAGAACCAGATTGGTAAGAAGAATAAGAAACATCACTCAGACTGTGGTAATGAATATCTTAATCAAGACGTCATAGATTGTTTATGGGAGTTTAGGATTTTACCTCGACTCACTCCTCCTTATACAACTAAATGGAATGGTGTAAGTAGAAGGAGTAACCACACCATATTGGACATGGTGAGATAAATGACGAGTCATGTGATTCTTCTATTATCCTTTTAGGAATAATCATTACAAACAGCAGCATACATACTAAACTGAGTTCCAACTAGCAAAATAGATGGTATGTCATACCAATTGTGGAATGGAAAGAAAAATGTGTTTTTTACTAACATGTGTGGGGTTACGAAGCATTTGTTAAGGCCTTTTCTGGTAACAAGCTTTCACCTTGAGGCACAGAGTGTATCTTTATATGATATCCCAAAGAAAAAAAGGGATATTATCAATATAATCCTTCAAATAAAAGGTTTTTTTGATATACATAGCACATTTCTTAAGGAGGATATTATCTATAAAAGGGATATTGGGAGAAATATAGACTTAGATAATGTACAAGCTCAAGATACACAAGAGTTGGCATAAAAAAATTCTACAAAGCCCCATGGAAGAATAAATTATTCCAAAGACACAATTACTATGTATGATTACTAGAGATGTTAGAGAATCAGAATAGTATGGTTTTTCTTATCACCAAGGATGATGACTCATTATTAGGTGAGAATAATGATCCTCTAACCTAAAAGGAAGTAGTAAGTGGAACATATATTTCCAAGTGGATATAATCCTTGAATTTTGAAATGGATTCCATGTACCAAAACCAAGTCTGGATTTTGGTAGAACCCCTACCCCCCGATAGATGTAAATATCAATGGTTTCAAATGTGTATTCAATAAGAAACCATACATGGAAGATCATGTTAGTACCTATATGGTGTGACTAGTTACAAAAGGGTTTAAACAGCGTCAAGGCATTGAATAAGATAAAACCATTTCACAAGTTGCATTGTTGAAATCCTTCATAATTCTACTTTCCATTACTGCATTACATGATTATGAGATTTGGAAAATGGATGTCAAAACATACCTTACTAATAATAACATTTAGGAATATGTCTATATGACATATCCCAAAGGTTTTGTGACTCCAAAGTGTTCCAAAAAGGTATGACAGTTGTAAAGATACATTTATGGATTAAACAAAGCATCCAATTCAAGGAAAATTAATTTTGAAGAGTTCATAAGGGAATTTGATTTCATAAATAATGGATATGATCCAGGAGTCTATAAATGGTTTAGTGAAAGTGTAGTTGTTTTCTTAATAGTATATGTTGATGACATATTACTCATTGGAAATGAAATACTAGTCTTATAGTCTGTTAAGGTGTGGTTGAATAAATTATTCTCTATTTAGTACTTGGGAGAGGTAGCATATATTCTTGGGATCAATATCCATCATGATAGATCCAAGAAGTTTCTCAGCCTAATTCAATGTAAATACATTAAAAAGATACTAAAGAGATTCAATATGCAATAATCCAATAGGGTATTATTTATAATATAACATGGCATTCATCTTTCTAGGAAAATGTTTCCTCAGAAACATGAGGAAAGAAACAGAATGAAAAGAATTCTATACACATTATAAATTGGGGAATTCATGTATTTTATGCTATGAAATAGGCTAGATGTGGCCTATGCATTAAGTGGAGTAGGAAGATATAAAGTTGATCAAGGTGACCATTTTTGGATGGTGGCCAAGAATGTCCTTAAGAATCTGAGGCTTACTAAGGTTATTTTCCTATTTCATGGATGAGATGAGGAAATAGTCAATAGAGGATATGAAAATTCTATTTTCCAAACTGATCAGGATGACATGAAGTCACAAATGAGATACATATTCACTTTTAATGGAGGTTTTGTGAGCTGGAAGAACTAAAATCAGGTTGTGATTGCATATTATATAGTACAGTCTCAGTATATTGTGGCTTATAGGGAAACTAAAGAAGTTGTTTGGATTCGAAACTTTTCTAAGATCTTGTTGTGGTATCTAGAAGTAAAGATACTATCACACTCTATTGTGATATTGCGGCAGTGGTGGATCTTTCAAAAGATCCACGGTCAAATCAATGGACAAAGCACATTCTTCGGAAGTATAATCTATTGATGTGGTTTTTCAGAGAGTTGAATTCTTAGTGAGCAGTATTTCCAAGGAAGACATCATGGAGGACCCCTTGACTAAATACATAGATGATAAAAAACATGACAATCATGTGAGGTCTAGTAGATTAAAGGTCGTAGGCAGTTGGTGATAGTTCAAGTGGGATTTTTTTAGATTTTTTGTCCTAGGACCATCTTTTCATACTTTGATTACATGTATATTCGATGTATTGAATATTAATAATAAAATATTACATTTTTTTGTTCTGCATGACTCTGATGTAATAATGTTCTATAGTACATGTTTCATTGATAAGATAATAGTAGTTACCCACTATGATGATAACCTTTATATACTATGACAATATTCTCAAATAATGTTCTATGGTTGGATAACGTTCTATGATGGGACACATGGTACATCGACTATCAGGTGCGAGTTTTAATAATATTATGAGGCTTCTTCTAATGAAGTTCACACTTGGTAACCTCTAAGATGGGAAATTATGAGAATTGAACTTCCGATATGAATTCTTCATGTTTTTCTGTCATTGGATTTTTCTATCTAAGAGTGTGTGTGATGATCCTTATACATTATGATTATTATTAATTCATGTTACAACTTGCGTACTTAGATGTATTTCGTAACCCATGATGATAACAGTTCATAGAGAATTTGGATAAATTGGATGTGTCATGAGTGAAATGTCATTAATGAATAAGTTGAGGAAGGATTTTCCCTTCCATATTTATGGAAGATGATATCTTGGCACTTTTATTGGAATAAAATTGTCACATTCGATTCTGTGGTCATGGTGTAACAACGTGTTTATTTTAGATAGTCAAATAAATACATATGAAGCATATAGGTTGGTGATACAGATGTGAAACCTTCTTGATGAGATATTGTGACAAAGGGATTATATTACACAATGATTGTTCTTATGTTGTTTTTAACATTGTGACATTACATTCTTTATCTCGGGTGCCTAGACCCGTTGCTAGATAGTAATATTAGACTTTAGGAAATCCCGCCTAATGCCGATGATAAGGAATACTATAGGGTCATACACTAAGTATTACTATTGATCTCAATTAAATTATATTTGAGTTTATTTAATGGAATAAATATAATTCTCAAATCCAACGAATAATTTTATTCAATTTATATTGATCTCATAAATTAAATAAATATTTATTCATAGGATTTTGAATAAAATATTTATTTTATTTATTGAATATTTTAATAAATATTTATTTTCTAGATTGTTAATAAAATATTTATTTATCAATAAAATGTTTATTTAGTTTTTCAATAAATTCTAGAGGAGTTCGGATAGACCAAGATAGAGTCCAGTTTCAAATACTAATTAACAAGACGGTTATATAATATTTATTATTGCACAAGTTGGTGTGTGCCACAAAATAAAAATTATATAATTATTATTATATGACAAGGGATTAATCAAAAGTAATAAATATTAATTAATGGTCCGTATACAATTAAATAATATTTTAACTTAAAACCAAACTCTATAAATAGGAATATATATATATATATATATATATATATATATATTATGTAGAGAATCAAAAATTGATAATAGAGAATTGTTGTGTACAATTAATTCTCTCACAAATCATCCTCTCTCCCTCTCAGGAACTAGAATTGAAAGAGATATTTCTTTAAGACCAATGAATGAGTGATCAAGAACTAACAACACAATACATTAGACTCTCTGTGCTAGCACCCGTAGACCAAGTGTTGTTTCTCAGAGATCATAAGAACATGTGTGGATCATCGCTAGAGGGATTCTATCCTTAGATCTTCATAGTGCAATGAAGGCAATCTAAAAGGGTCTTTTCAGACAATCAAAATTCACCAATGAAGAAAGTTCTTAATCCTACGTATTTATTTCTTCAAATATAAAATAAATTAATTATAAATTTAATGTGTAAGATCCTCACTCTTGGTTTATGGGAAATGATTATTAATATATATATATATATATCACTCGCCTCTATAGGCTTCCATTGTACCCAGAACCATCAAGTATCATGGTAATGGAGGTTTTAATACTAAATTAATATAGGATACAAGATATCACATCCAATGGATTGAATATTTTAGTTGTATTAAGTGATTAGACACATAAATGATTCAAATAATAGATTTGAAAATAAGAAAATATAACATAAAATTTTAGTGATAGCATTATTATTCCATATAGTATATCACTAAAATCATTCAATGATAACTTATGGTACCCTATGGATAATAACCAATAACAATTCGTGTTTTAATCAACCCATAATTATGATTTTTTATGCAATTATTAAATTTACTTACTTTCCGATGATATTTTAGGTTTATAGTTTTAGAGAATTAGAAAATATATCACATATCAAAACAATACAATAAAATTGGACACTTTTAATCAATGTCCATTTTATTTAAAAAAACTATAGGATTCTTAAATTTAAATGGATTTTTTATTCTGAACAAATTCACTTCTTATAATATAAATCCTCATAGAGGAAATATTTAATTTTTATAGTTCCAACTCTTTCTTATGCCTTGGGGGAAAAAATTAAAAGCATGATATTTTTCCAAAAGGATCAATAAGGGATACAAAAGGAATGAAAACCATTAGATCATTTTATAAATGATGAAGTCACAATGAAAATTTCCCTTTTCGACATTATGTTAAAAAAATCATTTACTGACTGAAGAAATTAACTTCACTTACCAAATGTTTTCATAAAACATATCATAATAAATTATTATAGAAAAAAATAACCAAGAAGTATTTTTGTAAAACACGAGTACTCATGAAATAATTTTCTAAAAGAATATATTTTTCACCCTTAATAATGGAATAAAAATTCCATTAAACATAATCTCATTATCATTCCTTGTGAAATCAATATAATTCGATGAAAATATAGAAGAAAGATTAGAAAATTCACAAAGGTACATTGTGGAATCATCTTCTTGAAACATTTGCAATAATCTTTACAAGAACCCTAATAAATTTAATAACCTATAAGGTTAATTCCAATATAATTATATGGAGAAAAAAAACATTTTATAATAAATAGGAAATCTGTATTTGGATCACCCATTGTCATAAACAATTTACAAGGAACATAAAATACATAAAACACATAAAATCATGAATTTCTATCATAAAATATTCTGTTTAATATATATATACATATATATAGAAAAAAATTTGGGATTGTCATAAAAAAAGATAAAAAAAAATTTCATTGAAAAATATTGAGATAAAATTGTCCTAGAAGAATGGGAAATTAGATTTTACATGAAATGAAAAGAAAAAATATAAAGGAATATTCTTAAAAAAATAATTATCATGACAATAGGAAATACATTTTTTGGAATATATGTTAAAAAATCATCTTTAAACCTTTTAAAAAATCACAAGTATTTGAAAGTGTCCTTGAACAGTATTTGATTCAAAAATAATAACATTTTTTGTAACATTTAAAAGATCACGGACATAGAGGAAAATTATTGGAATGGAATACTTTTGAACAAGGTTTTAAATAAAGATTCCTTATAACATTAGTAATTTTTTTTTAAAAAACATTAAAGTGGATAATTTTAAATTTATTTATAAAAAAATTTAAATTAAATAATTTAATGATGAAATAAATATATTGGGGAGTATATACACAATAAAAAAGAAAAAATGTGTTGAAATTGGCATGAGTCTCAAAAAGAAAGGAATTTTAGATAATAAATCTCTTACCTCAGACTTTCACTTCGTCTGACACATACTAATATCATGATTAATAAATTTATATTTATTATAAACTCGTATCAAAAATTTATTTATATCTAACGTACTATATACCATTCACCCATGAATTATTTTTACACTTATAATACATTGCTAAAATTAACTTTTCAATGTTAACTATCACGTATCCCACCATGGTTTTATTTTGTGGCTTTATTCCTTTCACTTTGTCCATATTTTCGTCATCTATATAATCATAAACATGTTATAATTTTTTTTATAAATTCAATATACTTTTACAATCATCCATAAAATTCAATCATGAAAAATTAATTACATCATTTCATGAATAAATTAGTCTATATGTACACATGAGTGAGGCTTTCATTTTTATACTGGATGTAAAATAAATAATATTGATAATATTTTACTTTATCATAATAATTACTATAACATAAAAATATTATATGTTCATTAATCCCATATTTATAAGAAACTATGTGATATGGTTAGAAAAAATGAATCACATTACTTTCTGGAGGAGGTTGTCCACACGTGTGCATGAGTGAATTGATAATCTGTCATTGGATTGAAAATGTGATGTAAAAGTGTTTTACCATCATCATAATAACATTTAATTATAGATTAGGTATTTATTTGATAATATAAAAATGGTTACGATAGGTTTAAAGGTGGTATAATAAGAGATAAAAATAGAAAAAAATTATTACGACTTATACATCCCCTTTTGATATTCTCCTTTATATTGAGCTTTAGGAAATTGAATGGGAAATTTATTATCACTAAAGGGGATTGGGGACATAGGAATGGAAAATAAGAGCTATATTTCAGTAGTTTTTTTATTTAAATCCAAACATGAGTTGTGTTTTGAAAATGGTTACGTGAATCCCTTTTAGAAGAAAGAATCAATGGAATTTTCACAATTTATCATTATTTAAGGGACATAAATTTAATTTTAAAAATGAAAGAGTCACACGAATGGACTATACATGATATGATATATTATTTCACAACCAATTGAGTTAATAAATGTGAATACCCTTACCCTATTAACCCAGAGTTGGTGGTTACTTTACTACTTTATCATAAGATACAGGTGATCGCATCCCAAAGGACTTAATAGTTTAATAGTAATGGTAAACTAGATGCATACATGAATATCACATTAAATAAAACATAGTGAAAGTAAAAAAATTCTATATCCTTGAAATCATTCAATGATTCCTTCTTCATATCATAAGGAAAGTATAATAAATAAAGGGTGAGCTCATATGGTTAGTAAGAGTTACATAAAGCTAGATATATCTAGAATAAATAATGAATAATCAAAATTTCAATGTAAATAACTAAACCCACATGCAATTTAATCAATAAAAAGAGTGAAAAATGAATCCACGGATAACATCAATGCATTACTATCGTTGATATCAATTAATGAATACACAATGAAGGAAATGATTAATATTGGACATCATAAAATCAAACATCATGATATTTATAACTACAATACATTTCAACAAGACTATTTAAAATTATGGGTAAAAACCTATTTAATTTGTCCAACTAATTTGTCTCACATGACTTGTCGATGCATCAAGGGGTTATATAATTTCAAATCCCACCCATTACTGCTTTTCCAAAGCATTCCTCATATATGGAATGATCAATTTAATTCATGAATAATTTTCGTCATCATCATATATCTGTATTGTGTAATGAATACAAATTTATAAATATTTACCAAGTTAATCAAATAACATTAAATTTATACATCATATATAAAAATGGAATACTATTTAGGAAATAATCATATCCATGATAAAAATAATATAGATATTTAAGAGAACTTTAATTTCAAATTCATAATTGTAAAAATAATTTTATTTACTTAAGATAAATTTAATAATCACAAAATTAATCAAGATATGGTAGGTGACCATCAGTTCATTAGGAATATAAGTTTTTTCAATAAAATCAAGTTTGTTACAAAAATAAGGGGAATGGAAGTAGAATATTAAAATAAGATTTAATAAAAGAGTTTTCTTTATGAAATCATTGAAGATGTTTAGAATAAGAGAAATCTCATAAAACAATTACAGTGGTGTGGAAGTCTGTAATCATCATATGTGTAAAAAAAATTCATTTTGACTTTTTTGTAATGAAAGTAGAAATGATCCCTTTTTGAAAATAGTTTAAATATTCCTTTTAAAACCATTTTTTAAAATTGAAGGATAACTAAAAATTTCCTTAATAAACCATTTGAATAAATAAAATATTTTTTTCAATTTTTTTTTTGAAAAAATGGTCTTGGAAGAAAAATATATCGGATTTAAATATAAATAAAATCAATTTTTATTTTAAACATTTACTTTCATGAATAGAGTGAATAATAGAAGAAATTTTGGAACAAAAAATAAAAAACCTTAAATATACAGTGTAAAATAAAATTATTGTATCTTTTTATGAATAAATGATAATATTCCTTCAAATAAAATGAAAGCAATCCCAAAAGAAAGTTTGATTTTGAAATCAATTCTTACATATTTGGTAAATTTAAAATTATTACCCATTGAACGAATAGACTTGAAATGAAATATTAGTCATTATGAATAATTTTTTTATTAATTTTAGATACATCAAAGGTGTATTATATTCACCACATAAATGTGAATAAGCTCATAATATCAAATATATCTCATTGGAATGTAAATTGAGATAAAATCTCTTATGAATATCATACCATTGATGTGAGGATTAATCAATGAATTTTTTATTTATATAAAATGTAAATACAGATAAAAAATGTGGAAATACAATATAAAATAATCATAATGCATTTCACACATAATCATATATTATCAAACACAATTATGAAGTAATATAACCCAATAAAACGAAATTGACTTATGAAATTCCATAGCACTTGGTATCATTCAAGTAAAATCCAATTGGATGAAATAATTCAAATTAAAACATAAAATATCATGAAATATGAAGTATTCATGATATTACATATAAAAGGGGTATTATATACCCCATATAAATGTAATTAGGTGCATGACATTAAAATATGCTTCAATAAGGGAAATTTAGATGGAGTTTTTTACCGAACGCTTCACAATAGTTGAACATGATTTAAACTCCTACATAATGGATTTAAGAAAGTTATTAATTTTTAGCAGAACTATATTCACATTTATAATATCTCATGTGACCCTATTATAACATATTACTATCCATTCATTAATAATATTTCATTATTAACATTGTTTTGGGTGTTGACTATTTCTTTTTCTCATTAATATTTTGTAGGGTAAGTTTCAATTATTATGAATAAGATATAGATCTATATTCTTCATAAATTTATTAATTTTATTGATATAAAATTTATTCATTTGATACCTTTTTATAACCATTCTTTAAATTTATATATTAAAAATGAATAGCATCACTTCATGGAGATGATATGTCTTATGTATGCACGACACACAATATCATTACCTTAATGGTTGAAAGGGTAAGAAAGTGGATCATATATTAATTATACATAATTAATATCATGTAATTTTTATAATATAAATTCATTATTTCCATCATAATAACCATCCATGTGATTCGGTGATGGAAAAAAATTACATGGGTTCGTGAGGCAGCATTCTTCTGTACACACGGGCAATGGATTTGTCTCCCATGTGACGGAGAATAAGATAGATTAATGTTATTCCATAAATATAATAAAACCTTAGTATTTGGTATATACAACTTTTATAATATTTTAAGTGTTAATACATAATTTATGGTGGTAAAATTATAAGTAAAAAAAGATCATATCAAAGAAAATTACCTTAACTTAGAAAAACCTCCTTTGGATCTCTTATTAAGGACCCTAGGGTTGGTATTTTGGGAATACCGGAAGCTATAGAATGTGGATAAGGATATAGTTTAGATATTTTTCATAGGTTTTGGTTGATCTATATGGATATATTAGTGTGAATAAGTGAGGGGGGGGGGGAGGTTCCCTTTTATAAGTGGGGGAGGAGTCCTTCTTGGAAACTACTTAGAATTTTCCCAAATGAATACAAAATGATAAAGTCATTCCCAAGAAAAACTCTCCAAATAAACTTATATTTGAGGTTTGGATAGGATAAGTTTTAAATATATCCATATAATATTATTTTGACATGTTTAATTTTCAAACATATCTTTATCTTTTGGATTAAGCCCAGGTAAAACTGTTTTAACCATAACCACGATAATTAAATTTTTATTGTTTTCACTATTAATTATGAAAAAAATTTAAGTTGAAATTATTAAATAATATTAATTATTCTAATTCCAAATATGGAATCCATTATATCATATTCAACTCATATAAGTGTAAAATGTTAATTTGAAAACAAACAAGAAAATCGTGTCAAAAAACGGGTTCTCAAGAAATACATTTTTCAAGCATTAGATGATCTTCCATTTACTATATCACTAGTGATCATAATTATATATATTTAAATTAATATATTTAGATATATAATCTATATATTTAATTTAATTATTTTCTTATTATTTTTTATTTTAACTAATTAAAATCGAGGAACAATACGCACTTAAAATCTATTTTTAAAAAATGTGTTTTTTAGCCTAAAAATAATATTATACACAAAAAAAAGTATAAAAATGATTAAAATGTAATTTATTAGATTATATACTATTAAATAATACTTATGTTATTTAAAATCATAATATAAATTTTAAAATCGACTCATCGTGCTTACACCTAGAGATCGGTTGGCAATGCTCAAAGGTCAAAGGAGCGCGTGTGGATCACTGCTAGAGGGGTTATATCCTTGGATACTCAAATCACAATAAAGAAAATCAATAAGAGTATTTTAGAATTATCGACGTCTATATTTTAGAAATAATTCTCAGATCAGGTATTCATTTCTTCTGATATTAAATAAATCAATTATAAATTTGACGTGAAAGACCCTCACTTGGGGTATAAGGAACTAAATATTAAAAGAAATATTAATATATCTCCCTACACCACAATATTTTTCTATATAGGAAACCTAAAATTACTCTTTCAGAGATCATAACCATTGAATGTGTCATTCTTTTAGCATCATATGTTCAAAAAGGAAGCTCATTATCTTTTGGATTCATATCATTGAAGAGAGAAAGTATTTTAGTAAAGCTGGCATCACTCCATCTATTACCAATATTTGAATTATATCGCTTTAGTGTAACTGAAAATGTTGTATATTTAGTACAACCAGCATAAAATGGAATCTCTGCACAACTATTTACCTTCTCAAACAATTTTGTACAATCACAATGTTCATCTTCAACTATCGTTGTTGTAAGGTATTGGCCTTCTCTGGTCCATTCCTTTGATGAAATCTGGTGTTTGAGGTGTTTCGAGAGGTCAAGGTGAATTATCCCCAACACTTTTCCAAATTTCCAATTCATTGAACAGTCCCAACTATAACCTCGTGAACAGTTCCAATGGTATCATTAGATGAACATTGCAACGATAGCCTTAGGTGAAAAGTGCAACGGTAACCTTATGTAAATAGTGTCAACAGTAACCTTATGTAAACAATGTCATCAGTAGCCTTAGGTAAATAGTGCAACGGTAGCCTTAGGTGAACAGTGAGACAGTAACCATATGTGAATGGTGTCAATGGCAACCTTATGTGAACAGTGTCATCGGCAGGCTTATGTGAATAGTGCAATGGTGAGATCCAATGGTAGCCTCTTTCCTTTGGAAAATTTTGAGTTCATGAATAGTGTTCCTAGAATGGTGAGGTTCCACATGTGACCTCTTTCCTTTGCCAAATTTCATGTTCATGAACAGTGATTTCAGAACAGTGAGGTTCCAACAGTGACCTCTTTCCTTTTCCAAATTTTGAATTCATGAACAGTGTTTCTAGAACGGTGAGGTTCTAATGGTGACCTCGTTCCTTTGCCAAATTTTGAGTTCATGAACAGTGTTTCCGGAATTGTAATGTTCCAACGGTGACCTCTTTCCTTTGCCAAATTTTGAGTTCATGAACACTGTTTCTAGAACAGTGAGGTTCCAATAGTGACCTCTTTCCTTTGCCAAATTTTGAGTTCATGAACACTGTTTCCAGAATGGTGAGGTTCCAATGGTGACCTCTTTCCTTTTCCAAATTTTGAGTTCATGAATAGTGTTTCTAGAACAATGAGGTTCCAACGGTGACCACTTTCCTTTTCCAAATTTTGAGTTCACGAAAAGTGCTTCCAAAATGGTGAGGTTCCAACGGTGACCTCTTTCCTTTGCCAAATTTCGTGTTAATGAATAGTGTTTACAGCTTCCTTCAGTTTCTCCCCTTTAAAAATTCCTTTGATGTAAAATTAATTTAAAGCCTTTTTTAAGAACTCTAAGCATGATTCAAAGTCCATAACTCTTATATTAATTTTCATAAGGCTCGGTATTCTTTTACTTGGTCAAATGGCATGGTTTAATGTGATACTCTTTTAATGGAAAATCCATCGTATCATAAACCACTCCTCTATTAAATCTTCTAAAGGGATGATATATCTTCCTCCCTAGTTCTTCTTCCATGTTCTCAGCTGTGAGATGCTCAAACCTTTCATTCCATCCAATAGGAGTTACACAGTCAAACTTTCATCCTTGGATTGGTTCCACTCTATTTTGATGCAACCAAGCAGTATCAATAAATCTTCGATATACGGTATGATATATCATCATTCTTTTGGGTTCATCTCCTCATGTTACTCCTAATCATTTTATGGAATTTTACACCCACATTACTAATGGATTTCTCTTAGGTGTTGGCCGATGTGGTGGTGTATTTGCATCCTCGGGTGGACACATTTGTCGCTAGAGAGGAGATCGTAACCCATTTTGTGGCTCGTTCTTGTATAAAGAACATCAAGAACTGTTTGTAGTAGGGGATTCAATACTTATCTATTATTTTACGTGCAACTGTATAGTTAGAATGATTTATCTCACTGGATCACAATGTAATTGACATAATAAATATTTTAACTGGATAAATAAATTGATATCGATCGTATATTATTGCCCCCTTCTTTTTCTTGATAGTGTGATTTCTATTCTTGCTTTTGTTTACCTTTTCTTTCATGATGAAAATTAGTAAAGAACGCAATGTTGGGATTAATCATTATTTGTTTGGATAAAGATAAAGGGCATGTAAATGAATCTGGTTCTTCTTGTTGTAATTTAATGTTAATCAAATTTGTTCAATAAGCATGTTTAATTATTTTTGATAACTTACTGGTTAGGTTTACCAAATTTGTAACCTACGAATAACAAGTCGGTTAATCCAAGATGGATTAAAGAATTGGTTGTTTGATAAAAGATAATTCCTTTTAGGGTTCTGAGTAACCCTGTTGATTGTTTAAGGGCCAAGATCACAATTGATATGATGTTTGTTTTCCTACTACTTGTGTTGTGATGTGAGTCTGGATGGATATTGTGATACATAGGGACATGGAGGCCTATTGGTTGTGGTAGTATTTGATAACTAGAGTGGCGAGATGCATTGGTTTATGAATGTGGGTGTGGAGGAGGACATCGGGGGTGATGGAATGAGTTGGATATGAATGTTTCGATGCTTGATGATTTTGTTGGTTGTTTATTTTCTTTACTTTCCCCACTTCTCAAGGCAGTTATATTTTCTTACCCTCCTTCCAAAGGGGTCGAAGACATGCTGGGTATGCCACATCCTTTCTGTGTTCAGCTTCCTGAGGTTGGATGGGTCAATGATCTTTCTATAGGTGGAAAAGACAGGATCAGTAGTTCATCTACTCACTGGGTTGACCCCCTTTGTGTTTCGTATCTTAGAATGTTTTTATAGAATTCCTGGGAATATTAAAATGTAATAATGTTGTTAATAAATGATTGAATAAATTATATTTACCCAAGTGGTTGGAGCTTACTAAGACTCAATGCTAAGGATAACGGGCTTTTGGTGTCATGCTAATGAAATTTAATGTGGAATTGTTAATGGTTAATTAATGTTTAAAGAATTAATTAACATAAAGTGAAACAGATAAAAAGGGATTGAATTAATGTAATAAATCTCTTTAAATGGTTGTGTGCTTATAGGATACCTAGTCTTAGAAGTGGCTTCCCGGATTATGAGAGATGTAAGTTGCAGTTGTGTTTAAGACTAGGTTATGTCAATAGTGTCTTTGTGATCTATAGTATATTCTGTACTTTTGTGTTTCTATACGCTACTCCACCCCGTCAGTTAGGGAAACTAACACCCCAGGGATTCTAAGCCATGTGGTGGTGTTATCCCCAACATTCCATTGGGAGGATTTATGGATGACTACCCCGTTTGGCCCCACTCTCTTCTCTTTGTAGTTACTTGTGCTGGTAGAAAAAGTGTTTAGTTTTCTCCATATATGTGTGTAGAGGGTTGTAATGGATTGTGGTTATTCACACACATATATTCTGGATATAGTTTCCTATGGACTATTATATGGGTAATGTAGTACCCCCTGTTTCCAATATGTAACCCTTACTTGATTCTTTTCATGGGTTTAAAGTTAATGGTGATGAATGGGAGAGTTGGGAGAACATTGAATGAAATTTTGAGGCAAAGGGGAAGTCGCACGGATGGCGCACAATTTGTCTAAACCGTGCAGCAAAATCCTGTATAGTTGGTCTTGGAGGAAGTAGCTTCCGCACAGGCAGTGCACGGTTTGTCTGACCATGTGGCCAAACCATGCGTGGAGGGTCTGTTGAGGCAGTGGATAACGCACAATTAGTGCACAGTTTTTCTAACCGTGCAGCCAAACCGTGCGGCCACTTAAATGAGATCCTATAAAGGTGGTTCTCATGCATTTTTTCCTCTAAGTGGCTCATTTTTTCTCCCATGTGGCCCTAACTCATGATTTTTCTTCTCCTAAGGTCAAAGAGGGTTCTCCCATCATTCCGGAGGCAATCTGAAGGCTTCTCTTGGCGAATTGAAGCCAGATTCTTGAGGTATGTGATCGTTCTTCTTCGTTCTCGATCAGTTTCTTAGATCTACGTAGATAAACTTCTCATTTTTTTCTTCGTTTCATAAATCTACTTCCATTATGGGTAGATCTAAGTGTTTGGATTCCAAATATGATGAGTTTTGGTCTTGGTCTTTCTAGTAGAAGAAATATAATGTGTGTTTTTTAAGAAGGATTCTTGTTTTCTTATGCGTTTTTCATTCGTCGTGGTTTTCATCAAAACCCTAAATGTAGGAGGCTTCACTCTCGACTCATCTTATTAGAATAGATTGGCTTAGTCTAAAATTGGATTATTTGAATAGAATTGATTGTTAAATGCATAGAATAAATCTTACTTAGTGATGATTTATGGTTTTAGTGAAATTGAGAAATCTTGGTGAATTGTTTTGCAAGTGATTTTGCTTCTTGAATTTAAAATGTTGATTTTAAATTATGGATTTTATAAAATTGTAAATGGTTTGATGAAAAATGGGTTTTCAATAAAAATGGAGTTTTATTGAAATGGTTTAGAACTGAAATGGTTTGGCATTGAAATGTTTTTGATGGAAATGGTTTTCAATAAAAATGGTGTTTTTATCGAAAGACTGTTTTGGCATGATTGATGGGAATATGTGGTGTGAGTTCATGTTGCATGTACGAGGATTGGTTGAAATATGACCTTGTTCTCAGTGCCAAATTTTTAATGGCACAATGGTAATTATATGTATGAGGCTTGGTTGAAATATGACCTTGTGCTCGGTGCCAATGGTGCAATGGCACATGGGAAACAATTACCATGTGACGACATGGTAGATTGAAGAGAAACCGCTCATGTGTATGGAACTGTCATAACAGAGCATGCATGGTTGGTTGCTTGGGTTTGTGAAATGTTTGGGTATGCGAAAAAGGGGATTTTTTGAAATGGTTGGGTATGCCAAAAAGGGGATTTTGTGAAAATGGTTATAAATCTTGTTTAGTTATTTTTCTGGAAAAATAACTCGCTGGAAAATTGGTTTCTTTTGCACTTGAATGCTTTTGGTTATAAGTGGTTTTGCGAAACTTGTTTATATTTATTTATAAACTGCTTTTGATAAAAAAATTATATAAACTGTTTTTATATAAATGTTTCTAACTCTTCTATCCTTGTGGTGTGAGTAGGGAAGTCATTGGGGAAACCTACTGAGTTTTATACTCACCCCTATATTAGCACTTTGGTGCTTTTTCAGATGTCGTGTTCCGAGATACAGGTAAAGGTAAAGAATATTTTTGTTAGTGGCTTGTGGTGATTCTTGGGAGATGTTGTGGAGCTCGGAGCTTGTGGAGCATAGAGTTTTGGTGACTTTTGAGAGTCTTGAGTTGTTCTTCCACTGTTTACTTGGATGTTTGGTTTGGTCTTTTACTATTGTTTACTTGATGTGGTTTGAAATAAATGAAGTTGTTTAGTTTTCATTCATTTGTTCATGCATCATATAGTGAATGTTGGTTATGCTAGGTTGGTTTATGGGTTTTTCTTAAAGGGTAAATCTCCCCCCAACATGTATTTGAAACCCTTTGGAATTTATTTCCAGCCTTTGGAATCTTGGTTATGTCGCCTAAGGCCTATTAATGACTCATTGTACTCTCAATCCAATGAGAATTGGCGGGTCATTACAAATGGTATCAGCTTGTTTGGTCTCTGCCTAACAAGTAGTCATCGATGTTCCTAGTCTTGGAGTTGAAATTCCTTTTTGTCTATTCCTTGGGTCGAAATCTTATAAAGGAGTAGGATTGTAGGAACTTGAAATGTATATCATAAAAGGACGTAGCTAACCCGTTTATTTTTAACTTCAAGTTACCAGGGGGTTGGGAACATAAGTGTTCTGGATACACTTTTAGAATGTTTGAAATCTCATTGTCATGGGTTTAGCCAATGATATGAGCATGGAATTCCTTATAGAGGAATGAATTCCCACTAGTATTGCATATCTCATTTTGAGGAATGACTTATGATTTTCTTCAAGGTGTGAAATTTTGAAATGAAAAATGAAGAAATTGTTTTAAGTGAAAAAAATTTAAAATAGGATATTTGGTGTATTTTGAAAATTTGTTTATTTTCAAAAAGGCATGTTGAATGTTTTCAACAATGATTGAACATGGAAAAAAGAATGTTTTGGAAAATAATGTTGTGACAGATTATGTGATAGAATTTGAAATGCTAATCCATCAGTTTCTTGAGAGTGAGATTGACGAAGGATGTTGTTGGTTTAGAAAATGGAACCTGGTAGGCATCGTCAAAACCAACCCGAAGAAGTTGCAGAGAATGTGGTTTCACCTGAACCATGGGTGAACCAAGAGCTGGTTTAGAGTATTGTCTAGGATTTTCATGTTGTGGATACGGGGAACTGGAGGAATGAACCAAGTCATGTGGATCATACCATCCAGTTCATGAAGCGGAATCCACCAAACTTTTGGGGTGATGTTGAACCTGAAAAGGTGGAGGTGTGGCTAACTAGGATGAATCGTTTCTTCGATTTCATCAGCACACCATCAGAGATCAAGGTCAAGTTGGCGACGTATATTCTTGATGATCTTACACGTCAATGGTGGGATTTAGCAGTGCATTCTAAATTTGATGAAGGCCTTACGTGGGAGGATTTTGGAGAATTGTTCAACAAAAAATTCTATCCTCACACGTTCAAAATCCAGAAAACAACGGACATTTTCATCTTGAAATATGAGAACCTCTCTATCACAGAGTATGCAGCTAAGTTCATGAATTTAGTCCGTTTTTCACCAGAGGTTGCAGCAAGTGCTCCCTTGAAGGAACGCATCTTCGAATCAGGGCTAAGGCTGGAGATTCAGTCAACGATTTTAGTGCTCTGTATTATAGATTATACAGAAATGGTGAAAAAAGAAACTATTACTAGACATGATATCTCAAGATTTATTGAAGGAGGAATGATGATACCTATAGGAAATGGTGGGAACTCTACCGCTGGGAACAAGAGAAAAAGGGACACCTATTTCCACAGTGAAAGTGGAAATCAGAAACAGACAGTGGGATCAATGAACCTTGCTCCATGACCCCAGAGCAAAGAAGGTTGTTTTCAATGTGGTTCGCAAAACCACATAAAGTGGGACTATCCAACACAACCTAAGGCATGTCACAATTGTATGAAAATGGGGCATCTACAGTGCTATTATAGGAATCCTCCAAGGTCGGGTGTGCGTGACACTTCTCAGGTGTCTCAAGCATCGTATGCTCCGACAGGACGAGGACATCAGAGTCAGTCTCATCAACATAATAGAGCAATACATGGTGATTCACGAAATACCATGACTTCTCAACTAGGTAAACCTCTGTAAGGAAACCAGTAGAATAGTATAGTGAAGAAGCATTTGTATGGAGCTGAGTAGATGATTGTTGATGATCAGGCTGTACCATCTACAGTAAGAGGTACGATTCGTTTGAATTATACCTTTATAAAAGTTTTGTTTGATACTGGTGCATCACATTCCTTCATTTATTCTTGTGTTGTTGACTTTCTATGTTTAAAACATGATATGATGCCTTCTATTTTGAAACTGAAAACTCCTCTTGGTGAAAGAGAATGAAAAGACTTTATGTGTAGAGAATGTGCTATAACTATTGATGGAGCTGTGTTAAGATGGGACTTCTCCATGTTGGAGATGGATTTCTATGATATAATCGTGGGTAAGGATTGGTTGACAATGATTATGTGTCACATCGACTGTTATAGGAGAACAGTTAGTTTCACGGCTGAGGACGGCATCGACCATCTCTTCAGAGGAGAGACGATGGAAAAATAAAGGTGAAAATAGCTTGTTGGCACCAATGGTGGGAACAATCTATTACCAATTGGTAGCGTTGACTTTGGCATCAATGGAAGAGATCGAGGAACATAGTTTTCCACCTTTTGTGGATCAATTTTTTAATGTCTTTCCCAACAACTTTTCAAGGTTACCGCCTCTAAGGGAAATGGAGTTTATGATTGATCTCCTTCTGGGGACCAGTCCTATTTACCTTCCATCTTATAGGATGGCACCAATAGAGTTACAGGAATTGAATGTGTAGTTAGAGGAGCTGGAAAGCAAAGGGTTTATTCGACCAAGTACATCTCCATGGGAAGCACCGGTTTTGTTTGTGAAGAAAGTAGATGGAATTCTTCAGTTGTGTGTTGATTATCATAATCTTAACCAAGTTACGATAATGAATAGATATCCACTTCCATGCGTTGATGATATGTTTGTCCAATTGAGTGGAGCTCAGTGGTTCTCCAAGATTGACTTGCGATCAGGATATCCCCAATTGTGAGTTCATAAAAGGGATATTCCAAAGACATCTTTCACAAGTAGAGATGTCCACTATGAATATGTAGTTATTCCTTTCAGTCTAAAAAAATGCACCAGCAATCTTCATGGCATTGATGAATAGAATATTTCAAAAATATTTGTATTATTTTGTAGTGGTGTTTGTGGATGAAATTTTGGTCTATTCAAAGACAAGGGTTAATCATGAGGTGCACTTGGAAACAATGTTACACATCTTGAGAGATCATCGCTTGTATGCCAAATTATCAATGTGTAATTTTTGGATACAGGAAGTACGTTTCCTTGGACATTTAATTTTTGAGAAAGGCGTTTATGTTGATCTTGAAAATATAGAATCCGTTATCTCTTAGAAACCACCGAAGAATGTATTCGAGATACGAAGTTTTCATGGTCTAGATGGTTACTACCGACGCTTTGTGCTAGATTTCTCACGACTAGCTTCACCAATGACATCTCTAAAAAAGAAGAATAATCCATTCCTATGGATAGAAGAATATCAGAAGTCTTTCCAGGAACTGAAAGTTTGACTTACATCAACACCTATCTTGATTTTACCAGAATCAGGATATGGGTATGTGGTGTATTATGATGCTTTGGGATCAGGGTTGGGTTGTGTTCTCATGCAAGGAGACCACGTGGT
The DNA here is from genome assembly GCA_963277665.1 of Viscum album. Classification (NCBI taxonomy): domain Eukaryota; kingdom Viridiplantae; phylum Streptophyta; class Magnoliopsida; order Santalales; family Viscaceae; genus Viscum; species Viscum album. The sequence continues at coordinate 1,753,052,945 of OY728141.1, forward strand.
TGCTTGTGGTTCAAGGAAGTTGAAGGTGCATGAGAAGAATTACCCAACACATGATTTGGAGTTAGTTTCAGTCATCCATGCTTTGAAAACATGGATACATTATCTCTTTGGTGATAAATTTAATGTGTTTACGGATCACAAAAGCTTAAAACACATTTTCTCACAGTGATATTAGAATTTGAGGAAAATGTGGTGGATGGAGTACCTCCAAATTTTTAACTTTGACATTATGTACACACTGGGAAAAGGAAATTCGGTGGCGGATGCATTGAGTAGAAAGTCATATGCTCAGTTAGCGAAAGAAGCATCAGGTGAATGGCATTTGATGTTGGTCTTAGCCGACATGCATGTGGAATGTGAAGACCGAGGTGATGTTGCAGTTTTCTGTTCAGCTACGCTTGTTCATGATCTAGTAAAAATGATCAAAGAAGCACAAACATATGATGCAGAATGTTTGGTTGTAATTTCAAAACTCAATGGTGGGGAGACCATTGAGGGCTGGAATCTTGATGGGGGTTCAGTTTTGTGTTTCAGATATCGGATGGTTGTACCTATAGTTATTTAGGAACAACTCCTTAATTCTTACCACCATTCAAGAAGGGTTGTACATCCAGGTACACAGAAGACGTATAAGGCATTGAGGGCGCAGTTTTGGTGGAGCGGAATGAAAAGGAAGGTGGCCGAGTTTGTCTCGCGGTGCTTAACTTGTCAGCAGGTTAAAGCAGGGAATTAGAGACTATCTAGTATGTTACAATATTTGTCCATCCCAGTGTGGAAATGGGATCAAATAGAAATGGATTTAGTTACATGTCTTCCAAGAATGGTCTGGAAACACGATTTCATTTGGGTGATAGTGGATCATCTAACCAAGTCGGCTCATTTCATCCCTATTCTTGAAACTCATGCGGTAGAGGATCTTTCAAAAATTTATATCCGAGAAGTGGTAAAGAGGCATGGTGTACTAGTGTCTATAGTATCAGATAGATATCCGAGATTCACATCTCATTTCTGGAAATCATTACAACAATCCCTTGGAACTCAGTTGACTCTGAGCCTGATGTATCATCCTCAGACGGATAGGCAATCTGAGCGGATGATAAAAACATTGGAAGACATGTTTTGGGTTTTTTTAATGGATTTTGGTGGCTCATGGGAGGAGCATATACCCTTAGTGGAGTTCTCATACAATAACAGCTATCAAGCCTCGATACACATGGCTCCATTTGAAGCATTGTATAGGCGTCCTTATTATTCTCCACTATGCTGGGTGGAAATGGGTGAAACTTCAATAGTCGGGCCCAGACTTGTCCAAGAAACAATTTAAAAGAGCCAGTTGATTAGAAAAAGGACGGAGACATCTCAAATTCATCATAAATCTTATGCAGATCATTGTCGAAGACCGTTGTCGTTCATTGTGGGTGATCATGTCTTCTTGAGGATCTCTCCATGGCTTGGACATCGTCTTTTTGCGAAGAAAGGAAATTTATATCCTAGATACATTGGCCCTTTTGAGATACTAGAATGGGTTGGAGAGGTGGCATATCAGTTGGAATTACCACCACAGTTTAGTTCAGAGCATAATGTGTTCCATGTGTCTCAGTTGAAAAGGTATCAGCCTAATCCTGACCATATGATCAGATGGGATCACATTGACCAAGATCTGGATGCTTCATTGATACATAATCCGGTATGGATTTTGGATATGCAAGATAAAGTCTTTCATGGAAGAATCATCGGTCTAGTGCGGGTTTTATGGCAGCATTGTTAGACTCAGGAAGAGACTTTGGAATGTGAAAAGGAAATGAAAGAGCAGTGGTTGGATCTCTTTTAGTTGGGTGAAGGTTTTATACTTTCTGAGGATGAAAAGACCAATGGTGAGGAGAATTTAGTACCCCTGGTTTTCGATATGTAACCCTTACATGATGGTTTTCATGGTTTTAAATTTAAGGGTGATTAATGGGAGAGTTGGGAGAATATTGAAAGAATTTTTGAGGCACAGGGGAAGTCGCACAGACGGTGAACGGTTTGTCTAAACTGTGCGGAAAAACCGTGTGTAGTTGGTTTTGGAGGAAGTAGCCTCCGCACGGGCGGCATATGGCTTGTATAACCGTGCGGCCAAACCGTGCGTGGAGGATATTCTGAGGTAGTGGCTAACGCACGATTAGTGCATGGTTTTTCTAACCGTGTGACCAAACCATGCAGCCACTTAAACGAGATCTTATAAAGGTGGATCTCACACATTTTTCCTCTAAGTGGCACGTTTTTTCTCCTAATCAGACCTAACTCGAGATTTAGCTTCTCCTAATGTCAAATAGGGTTATCCCATCATTTTGGAGATGATCTGAAGGCTTATCTTGGCGAATCGAAGCTGTATTCTTGAGGTATGTGATCGTTCTTCTTCATTATCGATCAGTTTCTTAGATCTACTTAGATATACTTCTCTTCTTCTCTCGGTTTCTTTTATATACACCCATTATGGGTAGATCAAAGTGTGTGGATGCCAAATTTTATGAGTTTTGGTCTTGGTCTTTCTTGGATAAGAGATCTAAGGTGGGTTTTTGAAGAATCAACCCGGTTTTCTTGTGTGTTCTTCGTTCGTCGTAGTTTTCATCAAAAATCTAAAGGTAGGAGGCTTCAGTCTCAACTCCTCTTGTTAGAATTCATTGGATTAGTTTCAAATTGGGTTATTGTAATGGAATTTATTTTGAAATGCTTAGAATAAATCTTCTTTAGTGATGATTTATGGTTTTAGTGAAATTGTGAAATCTTGTTGAATTGTTGTGCAAGTGATTTGGCTTCTTGAATTTAAATTGTTGATTTTAAATTATGGATTTGATGAAATTGTAAATGGTTTGATGAAAAATGGTTTTCCAATAAAAATGGTGTTTTATTTAAATGGTTTGGAACTGAAATGGTTTGGAATTGAAATGGTTTTAATGGAAATGGTTTTTAATAAAAAGGGTGTTTTTATCAAAAGAGTGTTTTGGCATGATTGATGGGCATATGTGGTGTGAGTTCATGTTTCATGTATGAGGATTGGTTGAAATATGACCTTGTGCTCGGTGAAAAATGTTTAATGGCACAATGGTAACTATATGTATGAGGCTTGGTTGAAATATGACCTTGTTCTCGGTGCCAAAGGTGCAATGGAACATGGGAAACAATTACCTTGTGACGACTTGGTAGATTGATGAGAAACTTCTTATGAGTATGAAACTATAATAATGTAGCATGCATGGTTGGTTTCTTGGGCTTGTGAAATGATTGGGTATGGAAAAAAGGGATTTTGTGAAATGGTTGGGTATGCCAAAAGTGGGATTTTGTGAAAATGGTTATAAAGCTTGTTTAGTTATTTTTCAGGAAAAATAACTCTCTGGAAAATTGGTTTCTTTTGCATTTGAATGTTTTTGGTTATAATTGGTTTTGGGAAACTTGTTTATATTTAGTTATAAACTGCTTTGGAGAAATTTTTTTATATAAACTATTTTTATATAAATGTTTCTAACTCTTCTATCCTAGTGGCGTGAGTAGTGAAGTAATTGGGGAAACCTAATGAGTTTTATACCCACCCCTGCATTGGAACTTTGGTTCTTTTGCAGATGTCGTGTTCCGAGATATAGGTAAAGAAAAAGAATCTTTTTGTTAGTGGCTTGTTGTGATTCTTGGGAGATGTTGTGGAGCTCGGAGCTTGTGGAGCATGGAGTTTTGGTGTCTTTTGAGAGTCTTGATTTGTTCTTCTGCTATGTAATTTGATGTTTGGTTTGGTCTTACGCTGTTGTGTACTTGATGTGGTTTGATAAAAATGAATTTTTTTTAGTTTTCATTCATTTTGGCATGCATTATATAGTGAATTTTGGTTATGCTTGGTTGGTTTCTGGGTTTTTCTTGAAGGGTACATCATCCCCCAACTTGTATTTTAAACCCTTCGTCATTTATTACTAGCCTTTGGCATCTTGGGGCTGTCTTTTAAGGCCTAGTAATGACTCGTTGTACTCTCAATCCAATGAGAATTGGTGGGTCCTTACATGTAACGTGTATATGCTATGATGAATTGAGGATTGTTACTCTGTGTATGGGCTAGAATGGCTTGAGGTTTAATACCCGACATATGATACATGTTATGCGAGCTGTGGTGGCTCCTAGAAAGTACATGGTTACTTTGATTACGTAGACATAGAGATTTTTTTTCACGTGGTACATGTTGTGGTGCTTTTCCCAGCTGTCTGCGGGCAAGACTTTTTGGAGATAGATGCCTAGGATGTGCGATGTTTGGGAAAAGTGGAAAACCAATGGCGATGTAGTAGAGGGGTACCCTTGATATTATTTATTGTATTATATAATCTTGTATGCATTACTTTGTTAGAGTATCCATGGTGAGACTGGGAACTTAGTATACCTGTTTAGGTGACGAGTTAGTTTCACTTATTGTTCACTTTGATTTAGCATGCTTTCTTTAATTTTGCACGAGAGGATCCAGGGAGGATCCTAATGAGTATATTATTATACTCACCCTATGTATATATAAACTATCATTCTGGTCGCTTGGAGTAGGTTGGAGATTAGGCTGGTTTCTACTATCTTGGGGTTGTAGGAGCTGTTTGGGCCTCGTGGTTTCTATTGTTTTTTACTTTTTTTGGGTACTTGTTGTTTTCCCCTTTCATTTGTAGTAGTTTTTCATGATATTACATATTTTTACTTGTGATTTTGTTTATATTTCTCTCTGGTTGGAGTTGGTTGGTTTCTATCTTATCTCTATCTTTCACATGTGTTCTCTTAAAGGGTAAAGCCTCTCATCTGTGTGTTTACTATACCCTCAGTGCTAGTCGCCAACCCAGGTCCTACTGGAGGCGAGACTCGGGGGGTCATTATCTCCCTTCACATAATGTCGGCCTAGGATGGGTACACATTGTGGGTAGGGGTCATGATAGAGTGGTATCAGTAGTAAGTTTAGGGATAAGATAGAGTTTGGAGTTAGGCACAGGTGAGGTTGCAAGGGTTGGTAGGGAAACGGTGTCATTCATGTTTATAAAGTGATATAAACACTGGAGATCAGCAGAGACATAGGCATTTAGGGCCCCTATGATCTGATGGACAGACCATTATGTTTACAATGGCTACTAAATAAGGTGATACTAGTTTCAGGGTAGAGACATAGTAAAGGATCTTGTAACATTATTCTTTGTGCCTATGTTTGAATGGGTAGACCTTGGGATAGGTTAACTTAAATTGAATGAATGAAAAAAATTAATTAATTAATGATGTGTCTTCCATATTCTATTATTAGGATCTCTAACTATTTTTTATTTTATAGGCGACGTCCTTGTTAGGATCGCATAGATGATGTATAGCAGGTTGTGCCAGCAGTTCACCGCCAGGTATAGGTTGACGACATCTTCACATGGAGAAGGAAACTCTGAGTGTTTCAGCACTAGAGTCTATATAAGTATGAGGGCTCTGTTTCAGATGCATTCACATAAGACTGGTTGGATGTGGTCTAGATAGGCTTCAATTTGATCTGTTCTCGAAAGGAGCACTAGGTGTCCTTGGTTGTGATGATGTTGTGTGGAGCAGCGAGGTAGTGATGGTTCTTGTTCCTCAGGGATCGCAAGGAGTCAATGATCTCATCAGAGGAGTTCCGGGACATGTTTAGAGTCGAGTTTATTTCTTCAGCCATGAAGGCGTCTAGTTCTCAGGAGTATATTACCCTTTTACATGGGTGCTCCAGTGTGCGAGAGTTTGGAATCCATTTTAGGAACCATTTACAATATGCTTCGGACCTATTTCTATATAAGGAGGCTAGTGCGAGGCATTTCGATGAGGCCTTCCATCTAGAGATCCAGTGCCAGGTGACCCCATTTTTGTTGAAGACATATCTTGAGGTGCTTACAAGGGAAGAGGTCATCAAGAGGACATTGGCCAAAACCAGATCATCATGAGAGGGGATTCAACATGATTCCTTATGAAGAGGAGTTGTGGTCCGGGGTTCTCGTTTTTCAGGGAAGAAGAGTTTCTATTTAGCCAGGGGTAGGTCCCAGCCCTCAGCATCTCGTTTCAGTTGGGAAGCATATCTCAGGCCAATTACAAGGGACCAGGTGCTTATTTTTCTTATGGTCATCAAGGTCATCAGTAGTGAGAGTGCCCGACCTTTCAGAGCAGTCATCGTGAACCAGGTGTTCCACTACAGGTTCCTCCATTGAGGCAGTTCCAGCCGAGGTAACAGCAGCAGGTTCCACTAGCTTTAGATCAGTAGAGGGTAGATGGGGCAGGCAGAGGACAACCCTGTAACACACCCTCTACTCATAGTGCATAGTGTGACAGTGGTGGTGGTGGTGGTCTTCATCAGGGTCAGAGAGGTCATAGAGGAAGTTGTGGTCAACTTCATGTTTAAGCATTGCCAGTGCCAGGTGAGCCAAACATCATTCAAGGTACCCTTTTCTTGTTTTCTACATTGGTGTATGCCTTGTTTGATTCAGGAGAGACACAATACTTCATATCACCTACCATTGTTCATGATTTGGGACTTGAGGTAGAGAGTCTTGGAATGCCCTTGGCGTTGACTACTCCAGTTGGAGGTCGAGCTGCCATGTTTGAAGTGTGTAGAGACTATGAGCTCGTGTTGGGGTAGCACCGCTCTTTGGGAGATTTCTTATGTTTACGAATAAAACCATATGATGTCATCCTTGGCAGGGATTGGATGTATTCGATGCAAGATATCATGAATTGCTTCAGGAGGTAGGTCTTTTTCATTGATGTGGATAGAGAGCCGGTGGTGTTTTTTGGCGAGCGAGACCCTTAGATGGGTCATAGGCATGTTCTATACTTATCATCCATGATGGCTGAGATGATTCTGATTTCTTCATAGGTTCATCAGTTGGCGTTTCCTTTGGTCGTAGAAGAGTACCCTTATGTCTTTCCAGACAATGTTGTAGCATTACCCCCTCAACGAGAGATCATGTTTGGGATCAAGCTACAACCAGGAGCATCTCATATCTCTATGTATCCATATTGGATGGAGCCTTCTGAGTTATGAGAGAAACATATACAGATTTATGGTCTATTACAGTGCAGTTTTGTTCGGCCAAGTGTGTCACCATGGGGTATACCAGTTTTTTTGTGAAGAAGGCTGATGGCAGTTTGCGGTTGTGTGTTGATTATCATCACATAAAAAAAGTGACAGTGAAGAATCACTATACACTTCCACGGATTGATTATTTATTCGATCAACTGAAGAGTGAAAGTTGGTTCTAAAATATCAATTTGTGGTTAGGATGTCATCATATGTGTGCGAAGGATGAGGATATCCCGAATAATGATTTTTTTGTCTTCATGGGAATTATGAATTCTTTTTAATGTCATTCGGTGTGACAAATTCATCAGCTATGTTCATGGGATTGATAAGCACTGTGTTCTGTGAGTTCCTAGACAAGTTTGTGGTTGTTTTCATCGATGACATCCTTATGTACTCTACATCCGAGGAGGAGCATGCAGAGCATATACACGCCATTTTGGGAGTTTTCTTGTCAACATCAACTATTTGGGAAGTTGTAGAAGTGTGAATTTTGGGCTCGAGAAGTCCATTTCAATGGGAATGTAGTGTCCCAGAAGGTCATAGATGTGGATCCACAGAAGATAGAAGCAGTTGTGTCTTGGGTAGCCCCCAAGACAGTTTTAGTGGTGCGACGGTTCCTTGGTCTCGTAGGCTACTAAAGAAGGTTTGTAGTTGATTTCTCTCGAGTTGAGACTCCTCTGACAGCTTTGACCCAGAAGGATCAGGCATTTATATGAACTGATCATTGTTAGGGAGTTTTCGAGTATCTAAAGTAGATATTAGTAAGTGCTCTAGTTCTTTGTCTTCCAGCTGAGGGAGTTCAGTTGGATGTTTTCTATGATGCTTCACATCTGGGGTTAGGCTATGTTCTCATGCAGCAAAGACCAGTTGTTTATTATGGGTCTCGGTAGTTACATACCCATGAACATAACTATTCCACCCATGATCTTGAGTTGGCACCTGTGGTTTTTGCTATGAAGTTGTGGATACATTACCACATTGGTGAGTGCTTTGTGGTTTTCATTGATTATAAGAGTTCGGGGTATGTTTTCTCCCCGCATGACTTAAACTTGTGAAAACATCGGTGGATGGATTTCTTATAGTAATACGACTTTGAAATATCATATACACCTAGAAATGGGAATGTTTTAGCTGATGCGCTGATTCGGAAGTCACGTAATGATGCAATGTGTGAATCTGGTGACTCATGTAGAGTAATGGAAGAACTGTCTACATTACATCTTGATATAAGAGAAGTTGGGGGTAGAGAATGTCTTTTTAAAATTATGGTGCAGTCACCTCTGCTGCAGTAGGTGGAAGAGTCCCAGTTGGGGGATCTAGAGGTGGAGTTCTAGAGAGACCGAGTTGTTTGTGGCAAGGCACCTGGTGGTTGGTTTGAGTATGAACAACACCGATTGTTGTATCATGGAAGGATATTTGTTACTTTGATGTTGTGTGAGACAGTTCTTATAATGTTCCATAGTTCTCCTTTAGCGGTGCATCCTGGCGTAACAAAGATGTACCAAGCCTTGAGGAGCCAGTTTTGGTGTCATGGGCTGAAGCGTGCAGTTTTGGAGTTTGTGTCTTGATATTTGGTCTGCCAGAAGGTGAAGGCCGAACACCGTGTTCCTGGTGGTCTGCTCCAACCATTAGATGTTCCATAATGGGAGTTAGAGGACATCTCGATGGAATTTGTTACGGGTTTACCTCGATCTCAAGGAGGAAATAATGCTATTTGGGAGACAGTGGATCGTTTAACAAAATCGGCCCAGTTTATAGCAATCAATGAGTCAACCTCAGTGAAATTTTTGTCGAGGCAGTATCTAGAGGAGGTGGTGAGACTTCATGGAGTCCCAAGGGGAATCATTTTTTATCGAGATCCTCGTTTTACCTCCAGGGTGTGGAGAGGTCTCCAACATGCTTTCGATTCTCAGTTATGCCCCATCACTCCTTTTCATCTGCAAACAGATGGTCAGATAGAGTGAACCATCCAGACTCTCGGAGACATGTTACACTCTTGTGTCCTAGATTTTGGAGGTTCGTGGATGAGGCACTTACCCTTGGTGGAGTTCACTTACAACAATATTTTTCACTCCACCATTGGTATGGTGCTATTTCAAACCATGTATGGTCGACCATGTCATTCTCCATTGTCCTGGACTAGGGTCGGAGAGTCAGTAATTTTCAGATTGGAACTTGTATAGAATACAAAAGAGATGATTCAGGTGATTCGTGAAAGGATGAAGACAACACAGGATTTTCAGAAATCATATCTTGATCATAGGAAAATACCCTTAGAGTTTGATGTTGGGGATCATGTGTTTCAGAAGGTGAATCCCCGCCGTGGGTAGCAAAGGTTTAGTCATGGGAGTAATCTTTCTCCCCAGTTTGTTGGGCCTTTCAAGGTGTTAGCACGTGTTGGAGTTGTGGAGTATCGAGTATCACTTCCCTCACAGATGAGCTGGATACACAATATTTTCCATGTGTCATAGCTCTGTCATTATCTTCATGATGACTCCCATGTCATCAATTGGGAAGATATCGATGTTGATGATGATTCTACCTTTGAGGAGAAACCTGCGGAGATCCAAGGCCGCAAAGAGAACGTGTTGCATGGGTGTTCTATCCCCTCAGTTCATGTCTTTTGGCGACATGGTGGCATGGAAGAGAGTACATGGGAATGTGAGTCACAGATACGTGCTCAGTACCCTGATTTGTTTGATGTTTAACTCTTTTCATGTAACAATGTCCCCTTTGTGGTAATAGACCTTTTGTGTTTATGAGATAGCATTATTTTATAGCTTCTTGTGGATTTCTCTCTTTTGAGAGGTATCTCGATGGGTGGTTGTTCAGACTTCTTTTTTGTTCCCTTTTAGGTCGGTTTTGATTTCTTGAGGATGATAATGTTTTGAGAGGTACCTAAGGTAATGGCCCAGACCTCTCTGGTCTATTTCATTGCTGAACTCTGGTGTTAGAGGTTTTACGGGAGTTCAAGGTGACATGTCCCCAACACTTTTTCAAATTTCCAATTTGGTGAATAGTCCCAACAGTAGCCTTGTGAATAGTTCCAATGGAATCCATAGGTGAACAGTGCAACAGTAGCCTTAGCTGAATACTGCAATGGTAAAATTATGTGAACAGTGTCAACGATAACCTTATGTGAACAGTGTCATCAGTAGCCTTAGGTGAACGGTGCAATGGTAGCCTTAGGTGAACAGTGCAACGGTAACCTTATGTGAACAATGTCAATGGTAACCTTATGTGAACAGTGTCATCAGTAGGCTTTTGTGAATAGTGTAATGGTGAGTTCCAACGGTAGCCTCTTTCCTTTTCCAAATTTTGAGTTCATGAATAGTGTTTCCAGAATGAAGAGGTTCCAAAGGTGACCTCTTTCCTTTTCCAAATTTTGAGTTCATGAACAGTGTTTCCATAGTAGTGAGGTTCCAACGGTGACCTCTATCCATTACAAAATTTTGAGTTCATGAATAGTATTTCAAGAACGGTGAGGTTCCAACTATGACCTCAATCCTTTTCCAAAATTATAGTTCATGAATAGTGTTTCTAGAATAGTGAGGTTCCAACGGTGACCTCTTTCCTTTGCCAAATTTTGAGTTCATGAATAGTGTTTCCAAAATGGTGAGGTTCTAACAGTGACCTCTTTCCTTTGATAAATTCTGAGTTCATGAACAATGTTTTCAGAACAGTGAGGTTCCAATAGTGACCTCTTTCCTTTTCCAAATTTTGAGTTCATGAACAGTGTTTACCGGATGGTGAGGTTACAATGGTTACCTCTTTCCTTTTCCAAATTTCAAGTTAATGAATAATGTTTCTAGCTTTCTACAGTTTCCCCCCTTTGACATTTCCTTTGATGTAAAATGAATTTAAAGCCTTGTTTTAAGGACTCCAAGGCCTATTCAAAGGCCATAACACCTGTATTAATTTCCCTAGGGCTTGAGATTCTTTTACATGGTCAAACTGCGTGGTTTAATGCGATCCGCTTTTAATGGAAAATCCAGTGCATCTTAAACCATTACTCCCTTAAATCTTCTAAACGGATGATATATCTTCCTCCCTAGTTCTTCCTCCTTGTTCTCAACTGTGAGATTCTTGAACCTTTCGTTCCATCCCATAGGAGTTAGAAAATCAAACTTTCCTCCTTGGACTGGTTCCACTATGTTTTGATGCAACCAAGAAGTATCGATCAATCTTCGATATATGGAATGATCTATCGTCATTCATTTGGTATTATCTCTGTTTGTTTCTCCTTATCCTTTTATGTAATTTTTCTCACATGTTTCTAATGGGCTTTTCGTGTGTGTTGGCCGATGTCGTGGTGTCTCTGCATCCTCGGGTGGACACAATTATCACTGGGAAGGATATTGTAACCCGTTGTGTGGCTCGTTCTCGTATAAAGAATATCAAGAACTATTTGAGGTAGGGGATTCATTGTTTCTCTTTTCTTTTACGTGAAACTGTATAGTTAGCATGTTTTATCCCACTTGATCACAAATGAATTGACATTAGAAATATTTGAACCTGATAAATAAATTGATATCAATCGTATGCTATTGCCCCTTCATTGGCTAGATAGTGTGATATCTATGGTTGATTTGTTTAGTTTTTCTTTCTTGAGGGAAATTGGTAAATAATTTAATTCCAGAATTAATCGATAATTTTTTATCTAAACATAAAGAGGAATGTAAATGAATTTTGTTCTTCTTATTGTAATTTAATTTTAATCCAATTGGTGCGGTAAGAATGTTTGATTACTTGTGATATCTTACTAGTTAGGTTTCCCAAATTTGGCAACTACGAATAATAAAATGGTTAATCCAAGATGGATTAAAGAACTAGTTGTTTGATAAAAGATAATTCTTTATAGGGTTCTGAGTTACCCTCTTTCTTGTTTAAGGGATAAAATCCCAATTGATATGATGTTTTTTTTCGGCTTCTTGTGTTGTGATGTGATCCTAGATGGTTGTTGTGCTATATGGGGGTATAGAGGCCTATTGGTTGTGGAAGTAGTTGACACCTAGAGTAGAAAGATGCATCATATTATGCATGTGGGTGTCAGGGAGGACACCTGGGATGATGGAATGAGTTGGATGTGATTGTTTGGATGCTTGCTGATGTTGTTGGTTGTTTATTTTCTTTACTTTTCCCACTGCTCAAGGCAGCTGGATTTTCTTACCCTCCATCTAAAGGGGGAGAAGACACACGTGGTATGTCATGTGCTTTCTGTGTTTAGATTGCTGAGGGAGGATGGGTCTATGCTCTTTCTATAAGTGGAAAAGACTCGATGGATATTTCATCTACTCACAGGGTTGATCCCCCTTCTGTTTAGTATCATATAATGTTTTTCCTAGAATTCTTGGAAACATGGGAATGTAATAATGATGTTAATAAATGATTGAATAAATGATGTTAACCCAAGGGGTTGGAGCTTGCTGGGATGAAATGATGAGGACACCGAAATTTGGGTGTGATGATAATGAAATTTAATGTGGAATTGTTAATTGTTAATTAATGTTTAATAAATTAATTAACGTAAAGTGAAAATGTTAAAAATGGAATGAAGTAATGTAATGAAGCTCTTTAAATGGTTGTGTGCTTATAGGATACCTCATACTAGAAGTCCCAGCCGAGAGTCTGAGAGACGTTAGTTATAGTTGTGTCTAAGAATAGGTTATTCCCATAGTGTGGTTGTGAGATGTAGTATATTCTGAACTTTTTGTGTTTCTATAAGTTACTCTACCCCGTCAATTAGGGAAACTGACACCCTGGCAATTATGAGCCCTGTGGGGTGTTTTCCCCAAACATTTTGGTGGGAGGATGGATTGCTGACTACCCCCTTTGTCCCGCTCTCTTCTCTTGTTAGTTACTTGTGTTGGTAGGTATAGTGGTTAATTTTCCCTATATATGTCTGTAAGGGGATGTAATGGCTTGTGGTTATTCACACACATATATTCTTGATATAGTTTCCCATGGACTACTATAGGTGTAACATGTATAGGATATGATGGCTTGAGGATCCTTACTCATTGTATGTGCTATAATAGATTGAGGTTTAATACCCGATGTATGATACATGTTATGTAAGATTTGATGGCTCCTAGAAACTACATGGTTACTTTTCTTACGTGGACGTAGTGGTTTTGTTGCATAAGGTGCATGTTTTGGTGCTTCACCCAAGTGTCTGCAGGCAAGCCTTTTTGGAGAGAGATTCCTAGGATGTGAGACATTGGGGAAAAGAGGAAAACTAGCGGGGAAGTATTAGTGGGGTACCCTTGATATTCATTTTTATATTATATACTCTTTTATGCGTTACATGGTGAGAGTATCCATCGTGAGGCTGAGAACTTAGTATACCTGTTTAGGTGACGAGTTAGTTTCACTTGTAGTTCACTGTGCTTTAGCATTTTTTATTTACTTTTTTACGAGAGGCTCTATGGACGGTCCTACTGAGTATACTGTTATACTCAACCTATGTATATGTAAATTTTTTTCAGGTCACTTGGAGCAGGTTGGCGATCAGGCTAGTTTCTACTTGCTTGGGGTTTCATGAGTTGTTTGGGATTCATGGTTGCTATTGTTTTTACTTTCTTTTGGGTTCTTGCAGTTTTCCCCATTCAGTTGTAGTGGTTTTTCATGACATTACATATGTGTAATTGGGATTTAATTTATATTTTTTTATTGGTTGGAGTTGGAAGTTTTCTATCTTATCTCTCTCTTCTTCATGTGTTCTATTAGTGGGTAATGTCTCTCATCTACGTGTTTACTATACCCTCAATACTAATCGCCAACCCGGGGCCTACTGGAGGTGGGACTCGGAGGTCATTATCTCCCTTCTCACATTTCCATCCCAAGAGGGGTACACTTTGTGGGGAGGGGGTGTGATAGTTGTCATTTTCTCAATATGATTTTCATTATTGTTCACACCTATAATCATATCCTCTATGCAATCTTCATCATTTTTTACTCTTTTAATAATATCTGATGATCCATAAAATCTATTTTTGTCTCAATCACTAGATGCATTTAGTTTTTTTCCATGTTTATTCCAACATTTATAACTTATATCTATTTCGTGACTGGTCATGTGTTATTCCAACTCCTCTTGACTAATTAGTTATAAATAACAATACTGTAAGCATGAACAATGAATTTGAGAAGGGTCATGTGCATGATTTTATGAAAAAATGATGACCACTTTCACCCCATCCTCATACTCTTTTTTCATATGATTATCTTCCCTTAATTTTCTATTTATATCCATCTTATTTGATTATATAATATCATTATTTAATAAAATCAATAAATACACAAAAAGTATGACCTTGAAACCCAAAAAAGTCCATTCTTAAAAAATCATTTAATCTACATGAATCAATTGTTATAAGATAATAAAAGCTAAATAATGCACATGAATATTGATTTGTTGTGTTGGAAATCATTGAAATAAATACATGTGTGATATCAAAAAAGTTACAAAGATTCTAATTAAATTTTTATTTATTGTAAAACACAAACTTCAAGGATTGTTTTTGTAACTTTACTACGTGTGAGTACCGAATTAGGACACTACCAATGAAATAATTGGCGAATTAACCTACTTTAATAATACATTTTTATTACCTTTTTACTAATAAATAATAAATAATAAATTAATTTTAATATATCATTAGAATTTCAAGACAAAAAAATTAGATAAACACTAAACTAAAACAAATTTAATAATACGAATTTTTAAATATAAAAAAATGTTTAAACAAAATTGATTTCATTTATTCATTAAAATAATTTAAATAATCCATATATTTATTTATTTTAAAATATGTAGTTTAAATTTAAACATAATCATTGGTATAAATTAATTTTTAAACTTTTAAATTTCAACAACTATCAAGATTATTTACATAAAAGTTTTATAATATTTATGCATAAAATATTTACATACATATAATTAGAATTATGAATAAATTACAATAAATTTTAAAAAATATTTTTTATAATAATTTACAATGGCCTGGAAAGAGGGATAAATATTTTAAAAATCCTACAAACTGACATTAAATAATTTGAAAATACTTGGAACCAAAACCTTACTAAGACCCTTATCACTTAATTGGATTCAATATAAGGGTAGATATAACAACCCTAATGTTTATTTCACATTAATTAATGATTTATTACATAAAAGTACTCACTATACAAACTAAAAGATCTAGAAGTATAGTTTATTTTGAAATTATGTTTATATAATAAAATATTGAACATGGGATACAACAAAATTATTGAAAATTTTCTTAACATGCTTCTAAAAGTACATTGATTTTTAAAACTACATGGGATAACCTAGGGACATACATAAGAAAGGGGTGCACTATAAATCCTGGTAAGGGAATAATCATGGCATATAGTTATACATGTTAGAAAATAGAAATATCAATGGGGCATACAACGATAAGGAATCATAAACATGAAAAATGATATATGATATATCATGATAATAATAACACATGAAATGTGTAAACAACATAAAACGATGCATCATAAACATAGGTCAAGGATAAACCACCAAGACATCATGTTGGAAAAAGTCCCATAAAGTAAACATGTTCACTCTGTATCCCAACATGACATATCATGGTACTAAACATTACCCAATGCTTTGGAGCACTATATAATTTGGGGTGCACCCATCACATTCATTTAATTCTCATTCTTATGTGCGCCACATAGATCATACAACATGGATTAATTCATAATCATTTTTTATTCAATGATCAACGAGTGTGGAAGACATACATGTAAATCAAAAATCATAACTATATGTTCATAAAGGTGAACACCATTGATAGTAAATGGGTATAGTTTTAACTAAATAATTGGTTTGTCATGGAAAACTATGGTGATATTTTAGTAGCCTAACAACATCACTTAAAGATTTATAAAAATGGGTTGATGAGAGATAAAGGGGTCTCTCATAACATAAAAACCAAATGGGAAGTAATAGAGACATGTAAAAGCATATCACATCATTAGAAAATAGAAATATAAGGCACAACGTAATGAATAAACATGAATGAAGAAGAGAATCCTAACTATATTTCAGCATGGTAATGGGTGTACATAAAGGATCATGGGAGGCTTAGTGAGATTGAATCAAATCTCTCATTATTTATAAATCAAATGTATAGTAAGGGGGATATGTAATAAAGTGGCTGGTTGGGTGGGTTATCCCTTGGGGAGAGGCCATGACCTTCCTTTTCGGTATGTGTGTATGCGGTGTGTGTGTTTGAATGTAATTATACCCCCAAGCACCTAATATATATAAATATATATATATATATATTATTTTTGATCCATTAATTTAAATTTATAATATAATTTTCAAATTATAATATTATAAATGAATAATTAAATAGGTTTTGATAATTCAAAAAGTATTTGAAAATATAATATGATATTTTTAAAGTTACTATTTTGAAAAATGAATTTATAAATATGTTTGGTTTTGAAAACCATATGAGTTAAGGTTTTCATAAAATGCATAAATTTTCATTGTCATGATTTCCCATCCATCCAAAGAGTTTTCATATAAATAAAATTGGCATCAGATATCTAAATGAATGTTCAATGATTGAATTATTTTATTGAATAATATTTATAATAATTAAATATAGGAAAATTAATTAATGATAATATATGTGTGTTTATTTAATATATTATATTATTTTAAAACAAAAATATATATGTGTGTGTTATATGTGATCTTTATCATGTTCTCCCACCCCTTTGTTTCTTCTTAGTTAACTGGTATTAAATATTTAATTTAATATTTTATAGTTGATTTATTTGAAAAAATAGTATCTATAATAACAAATTATAATATATTTATTTAGAAATAAATAGATATACTCTTTAATTAATGTGTTATATTAATTTAAATAATAACATATATATGTTTTATAGGATTTCTTTCAAATAGGTAAAGTTTCTTTTGTTGTGTTCTCCCGCCCTAATTCCATCTACACCCCTCATCCCTAGGAGATATTGTCTCTCTCAGAAATGGTTTTGTGTCCCCAACCCATTATATCTTATATGACATGACTGTTTTTTTGGTTGTTAGAGTGAACATTACAAGTTAAGATTAATTATAAAATATTTCGAATATAATGGAATTAGATGTTGACTCGATTAATTGAGAATAAATATTAAATTGAATTTTTAATAGTTGAATTATTTAATTAAATAATTTCTATCATAGTTAAATATATGTTAAATAGTTAATAATAATAAAGATGTGATTAATTGTAATTGAATAAAATGTTGACTTAATTGATTTATATTAATCATTTTATTGAATATTCAATACATGAATTTATTAAATAGTATTTACCATGGTTGATTTGATGATATTTAATTTACAATAATATAGAAATGCTTTCATCATTATATTCTAATAATATTGATCAAATCAAATGTTGATGAAATGAATTTAGATTAAATATTTAATTGAATATAAAATAGGCTGATTATCTAATGAAATAATATATATCATAGTTAAATACATGATTAATAATAACACAGGTACACTTTAATTAAAAAATTCTATTAATTTAAATCTTAATAAATATATACTCTATAAATTCTACCATCATGACAGTAGGGATAAAATGCATATATTTAACACATTATATTAATTTAATTAACACAATATTATTATTTTTTCACATGTTTTAAACCCTCTTCCATGCATCCCCGCCCTCAGTCAAAATTTTATCTCTCTCCCTCATCATTATGAGTTTATTTGGTGTGACTTAAGATAGTTAATGGTAAAAAAATAAAATATTCCAATCAATGTTGACTGCATTAATTCGAATTAAACATTTAATTTAATTCAATATTTGTGAGTAAAATTATCTAATTAAATAATAGTAATCATAATCAAATATATAATATTTTGTTAATAATAATATATGTGACTTAATTAATTTATTATATTAATTTAAATCATAAAAAATACCTTAATGCAAAGGTAAAATGTCAATTTTCCTTTCCCCATCATAATTTCACAAATCCCTTGGCCCCATTGAAATAGTATCTCTCGTTGTATTCCCCCACCCTATATTATCTTTTTATTATTGTTGTTATAAAAAGTGATACCATGGCGATGATCAATCATTTGCAGAACTCCATCGTCGTGAAAATCCCTCAATTTGTGGCAATCTCAAGCCATAGAGTGTGGTATATACAACAAAACATATTTGGAAACCCATTTGAGGTTGAGAACAAGTATAAGCTGCCAATTAGGACAACTTCTAAAGGCACCTATGGAATTGTGTACTTGGTGCTTGACTTGGAGATGAGCAAGATGGTTTTGATCGAGAAAATCATGAACGCCTTCGATAATCCCATTGATACACAGTGCACCCTCTGCGAAATCATGCTTCCTACATGCATGTATCATGAAAATGTCATACGTAAAAGATTTTTGATTCCCTAACACATTAGGGAAGAATTTTGTGATGTGTGTATTGCCTCATAACTCATGGATATAGATCTTCACAAACTAATTCATTTCAACCACGATTTTTTAGAAGATCACAATATGTTCTTTCACTACTAGATACTTTTTGGACTGAAGTGAATTAATTCTGTAAATGTTATTCATAGACATAAAACCGGACAACATTTTTCTAAATGCATCCTTGAATTTGAAAATCTATGACTTTGGACATACTCAACCCACATCAGAGAGTGAGTTCATGACCAAGTATGTAGTAACTATTGGAGTTGATTCCCAAGAACCAAAATCTATGTAATTTATGATAACATGTATTCATTGTTTTGTATATTAATAAAATAATTATCATATCATGATTTTTTTTCTACGAGACATAGTATGTGATAATGTCCTAAGAGTAGTTTTCATAGTAAAAGGTCATAGTAGTTCCCTTTTATGAGGATAGCCTGATAGTTATATGACATTGTTCTTGAATATATGTTCTATAACTAGGTGATATCATTTTAGGGACACAAATGATACATGCTATCAGGGGTGGATACTCATAAAACATTGAGGCACCTTCTCATGGTGTATTCTCTTGGTAATATTCAGTACGAAATCTACAATTCTATGTGTCATTGGATATTCCTATCTACAATCATGTGTACCGATCCTTAGACTTTAATATTATTATTAATGAATATTATTAGTCATGTACTTTTATTTATTGATGAAAACCATGATGAAAACCATGATGACACATGTTCATGGAGTGGTAGGATACGTTGGATGAATCATGAGTAATATTTAACTAATGAATAATGCGAGAAAGGATTTGTCCCTTCTATTTTAACGGAAGTTGATATCTCAGGACCTTTGATGGAAATGATATAGCCTAAAATATCCATGACCATAGTGTTTGATAGGTAAGTTATGTTTCCGAGAAATGAAAGAAGGAGACATCGATCACTTTGGTTGATGCCACCAGCATGCAACATGCTTGATTAGAGATATAATTATAAAAGGATTATATTACATTGTAAGCCATCATATGAGGTAAGATTTCATTTTGGCATTAACTATATTCTCTATGGGTGCCTTGGCGTGATGTTAGACACTGACCTTAACGTTTAGGCTACTTTTCCTAACGCCACTGAGAAAGAGGCCTATAGGGTTACACAATATGTGTATCCATAATCTCAGTTAAATAATATATTATTATTTATTATCTAACAATTTGAATAAATATTATTCTCACATGTGGTTTAATAATTATTCATGTATGCTTGATCACATATAAATATTTATTTTCTATTTAGTAAATATAATATTTATTTATTTACTGTTAAATAATGTAGTGAGATTTATTTAATAAATAAATAGATACTATTCAAGGTCCAATATTTATTATGGAGGAATCGTGGACCGAGATTTTAGGTCTGGTGAGATAATAATAAATATTGAATATTATTTGATTAGATAATATTTAATTTTAATTCACAAGTTAAGCACATGTCGATAAATAATAATATTCATTTTATAATTTGACTTGGGGTTTTCACTAGGGTAAAATAAATAATTAATGGCACTTGTGAAATTATTTTTTTTAACCCTAGAGATATATAATCCTAGTTATGATATTTTATAAATAAACAAATTCATTTATTTTTTTGTGCACAAAAGATTTAGAAAATGCTCTCAAGACCTAGACAGATCCCTTCTCCAAGAACGCTTCCAAGAACAGAGAAAAATATTCCCCCAACCAGATCAAAGAGAATGCTTTGGAATCGATTCTCATAGTGATCAAAGGCAGACAATGCAAATGCAATGATCTTCTTTTCTCGCATATGGAGATTATTTCTTCAATGTCTGGAGTTTTCTGGAATATGTGTGAATCATCATTAGAGGGAATCTGTACTTGATTCCTACAATGCAATGATGGTGCATCATAGATCTGTTACCAAATCCATCAATGAAGAAATAATTCCATCAAGGTAATTATTATTTAATTAAATTATTTATAAATAATATGTGATGATCCTCTCTCTAGTTTCGGTGTAATTAATGTTTTTGGTCTTCATCAATTCAATTTTGATGAACACAACATTTATCATCGTATAGATCTCAGATTAATCATTGAACATAGAAAAAAGAAAATTTGGGAACTTCCCATTGCATGATTCTATTGTGTTCGAAACCTAAAAGTAATATCATACCCAGGTTACATAATTATTTATAATTATTTAAATATCATTAGTGACTTATCCATATTAATTTAGTTTTACAATTCAAGTTTAATCATTCTTTTAGTATGAATCATTAGATCTTCTTCTTCCTCTTTTGTTTATCATAGATGTAATAAATATTATTAATTTTATTAATAAACTAAAATTTAAGATCTTATCAGGAGGTTCTAAGAATTATGGCCAGATAACACTGTAGTACATGTCGTGTGACTGGAGTTGCACGTCGTGTAGTTCTATTCTATGCATCAGGAATTAATTTGGAATTAATTCAGTCGTATGCATTGATGGCATGTGGTATAGTTATTACATCACACTGTGTGTTGACATGGATAGATTACTGCATAGTCATCTGGAGTACATGGTGTATATCCCACATACATGGCGTACAATACCTTTGAGTCAAAGATGGGTTGTATATTTCAATACATAGCCTACCAAACTAGTAAACATGTAATTCAGAGATCACACAATGTGTAGACCATTGGGCATGTCATGTAATCCAGTTTTCGAGGAACAATTTACACATTGAGTCCCAAGTCATGTGCCTCAGATAGATGGTGAGAGATGTACATGCCATGTATCTTGGCTAAACACAGCGTCTACTTATACAAAATTACATAGATTTAAAATTTATTTATTATATTATGTATACCTTATTGACATGTTCTTCAATGTGGTCATTAAGTTGATAGGACATTCCATGTGATTGTTTTTAATATATATATGTGTGTGTGTGTGAGTGTGTTTTATTAACATCTGTGTAATTATCAGATCTACATATCATGTATGAGTCGTATTATAGTTGTTACTCTAAGTTAAATAAAGCATGAAACGTTACAGAAAAATCATTTAATTCTTGTAATCATTAAGTTGAAGCTACACATCATGAAAGTATATGATAATTCATGTTTGTTGTATGTCACAAAGAATAAACAATTAGATAATTATAATAAATTTTGGGTAGATTCAGATAGGTATTCACCGTATTACATCCAAGGTACATTAATGTACAGAATTATTTTTAAATAAATTTATTTTATTGAAAATTATAATGGATGAGAATCTCAAGGAAATTCAGATGGGAATTAAGATAAAATAATTGATTAAATAATGATACTAATTAATTTATTTGGGTACGATTTATCTTAAATAAGAATGATTAATAATTGAATTATAATTTTAGTAAATGCATAATTCGTTTTAGGAATTTGGATGATCATGATAATAGACCAGGCCTTTGTATGTGATTCGTTTCATTTCATTTAATTTATTATTAAATTAAATTGTTAGCCTACATTTATTCTATCCTTTAATTATGTAACAGACTATGTGCTCATGGTTATTTTATGTAAACCATTTTCTCATCACTTAAATGTGAGTAAAAGTACATGTAATGGATTGAGCTCCTAAGCTAGTGGAGGTAGTTCATGTTTGGATCTGAGGTGAAACCAATCCAAGAGAAATATATTGGTGGATAGGTAGAAAGTTGAAACACAAACCTTAAATGGTTCAAGGTGTTTTTCCCTTAGGTCAATGGTTAGTTTATCAATTTCTATATAAACTAACAACTAATAAAATCACAAGATCATATCACTTTATTATTTTATTTCTCTCAGTTTCATGGTTATTTCAGTGTGGATGTTTTGTCATGATCACATGAATTAATAAATTAAAAAGCATACAATATATGACTAAAATAAATTTTCTTATGCATATATATTATTTGAGACATGGTTAATAACTTAAATTAAATCAAATTAATATTAAAAATCATGTGATTAATATAATAATTTCCAACGTATTCATAAAATTATAAAATTCATCAATTATATATATTATGTCGGTATATCCTTCCATTACTTCAGTTAAAATTAAACCATAGTTCAAAGTGTTTGATCAGTCAATGTTGGAGGGATTTCAATTATTGGGTAATTATAACTTGTAGTTTTAGATTGACTTAACTTAGATCACATCAAGGATTAACTGACAAAGAAGGACTTGGTGTAACTGAGAGACAAAGGTTTAGGAAATCAAATTTAAGGATTTTTGGATTGAGGATTCCACTCAAAAGATCAAGGAACTGTGAGTTAATGTTGTTGGTATTTGAAATTTCTACCTAAAACCATTCAAGTTTCTTGATCAACCAATGTTGGGTTAATGAGAAGGGGAATATGGATCCTTTCCACTAGAATATACAAGAAGCATGATATTATAAAGTTGATGGTGAGGTCAATTGGGTTTCACTAAAATGGTGAGAGATTAATAAATTTAATATTTATTTATTTGTTTAAATTTTATTAGAGAGTGTATTGAGATTATTCTCATATTATTTTTAGAAACATCATTAAAATGACTTCAAACAAATCACTATAATCCATACTTGAAAAGGATAACCTTCTCACCAGCACAAATTTACAACAGTGGAAAAGGCACGTACATGTAATCGTTTACCATGAAAGAAAATTGTATGTGCCAGAAGAATATATTTCTGATGTTCTTGGAAATGAGGCAAGTGATGAAGAGTTAAAATTCTATTATAAACATTTGAACAATTCTATAGCTTTTCAATGTTTCATGCTATCATCCATGTCCAATATTATTTTGAAGCAACGTGAGGATATGGAAGCCTATACCATGATGTATCACCTTCATGATCCCTATCAAGAGATTTGGAGATAATAGAGGTATGATATTTACAATTATTTATTTACAACTAAGCTTAGAGAGTCTATGTCAGTTGGGCCTCATGTAGTCAAAATTATTGGCTACATTGAATTCCTGGACATCTTATGAATTAAATTCCCAAATGAGTTGCATATAGATCTTATACTTTCATCAGTTCCCAATACCTTCTCTAGATTTATTGTTAATTACAATATGAGGAATAATGAGTAGAGTCTTTCAGAACTTCTTACTTTTATTCTCCAAGAGGATAAGGTCATGGGTTATGATAAGCCTATGGTCCTTACAGTGAATAAGAAAAGGAAGAACGGGGAAAAGGGGTCTAAGACTTATAAATATTCTAATGTTCCCAAGCACTGTACATCAAATAAGATGAAGATCTAGAGGTAGATAAAGGAAAAGAAGGCATTATGTTTTTCATATAGTAAGCCACGCCATTGGAACATGATCTACACCTAGAAACAAGGGGAAGCTGAAGGTGTGTTCGTTATCAAATTTAATCTTTCAATATCTTCACATTGGGTATTTGATATATCTTGTGGGGCTAATATTTGTATCCAAATACATGAACCAAGTAGATTCTAAAATATTTCTAGAGGAGAGGTGGATTTGAGATCCACTAATGGAGCAAGGATAGTTGCTCTAGCCCTTGGTGACTACCGAAATTCATTACTATTAGGAATGATTTTGGTTTTGAAATATTTTTATTATGTACCTATAGTTACCAAGAACATAATCACAATATCATTCTTAGATGTAGATGGTTTTATTTTTAATTTTGGAAAGAATGGTTTTTTCATTTATAAGGAAAACATGTGTTATGGTATGACACATTTAAATAATGGTATTAATTTATTTAATTAAGAAAACCAAGTGTTGGAAGTTGATAACAAATCATGTTCACAGGACTCATATAAAACCTAGTTTTGGAATCACAGTCATGGTAAAGTAAATGATAGGCATTTGAAAATGCTTTGTCAAGATGGTTATTTAGACTTTTCTGAGCTAAAACCAGTTAATAGATGCCATTCCTATTTATAAAGAAAAATTACCAAACTGATATTCATTGGAAAGGGTGAAAGGGCCACAGAACTTCTAGGATTAGTACACAATGATGTGTGTGGACCATTTATAGTATAATATAGAGGTGGATATTCTTACTTCATAACTTTTACTGATTACTTGAGTATATTTGGTAATTTCTACTTGATGAGGTATAAGTCAGAGTCCTTTGATAAATTCAAAGAATTCAAAAATAAATAAGAAAATCAACTTGGTAAGATGATAAATAAGATTCAATCGTATTAAGGTGGTGAATATATTAACCAATACATTATCAAATTCTTACACGATTTTTGGGATTCTATCTCAACTCACTCACCCTTATACTCTATAGTTGAATGGTGTTAGTGAAAAGAGGAATCGTACCTTGTTAGACATGGTACGTTCTATAATGAGTCATGCAAATCTTTCATTATCCTTTTGGGGATATACATTACAAAATGTGGCATACACATTAAATTGAGTACCAAATAAAGTGGAAATTATAATTCCATTTGAGTTATGAAGTGAAAATAATCTCGTTTTATTTCATACATGTGTATGGGGTTGAGAGGAATTTTTTAAGGCCTTATCAGGAAAAAAATTTGCACCCTGGGGAAAAAACTGTATCCATATATGGTATCCTACGGAAACAAAGAGATATTATATATAAAACCCTTCTAACAATAAAGTTATTGTCGATAGACAATCCATCTTTCTTGAGAGGGAGCACATCCTCAAAAAGGATAGCAGGGGAAAGATTTAATTCGATGAAGTTGATGCTCAAGATACACAAGTGTTGGTAACGGAATAGATACCATAGGTCCTCATGGAAGAAGTAGTTCCTAAAACACAAGTATTTCGTATGAGTGCAAGCGATCTAAGTGAACCAGAGAGATATAGATTTCTAGTCACTGAGGATGGTGAATCGTTATTGGTTAACAATGATGAACCTCTCTCCTACAAGAAGGCATTAGAGAGCTCAAAAGCTACAAGATGGAAAGAATATATAAATTAAAAATTGGATTCCATGTATCAAAATCGTGTTTGGGTTCTTGTCGAAGCACTAGTTGATGTAAATCTCACTGGTTGAAAATGGGTATTCAAGACGAAACTATACATAGAAGGTAAAGTAAATACCTATAAATAAAGGCTAGTGGATAAAAGGGTTTAAATATCATCAAGTAATTGACTAAAATGTAACCTTTTAACCATTTTCCATGTTTAAATCAATCAGAATTCTACTTGATATAGCAGCTTACCATGACTATGAGATTTGGAAGATGGATGTGAAAATTTTATTCCATAATGGGAACCTTTAGCAAGATGTCTATATGACACAACCATAAGGGTTTGTGACTACAGGTGATGATAAAAGGATTTTTAGTTTTAGAGATCTATTTATGGATTGAAGCAAGCATCCTGGTCATGGAACAATTGATTCGATGAACCCATAAAATAATTTGGTTTCGTTAATAATGATTTTGAACTGTTTGTTTACAAGAATTTTAATGGGAATGTGGTCGTTATCCTAGTAGTGTGTGTTGATGACATATTACTTATTAGAAATGACATACCAATCATACATTAATTTAAGGATTGGTTAAACAACTGTTTCTCCATTAAAGAATTAGGTGAAGTAGCCTATATTTTAGAGATCAAGATTATTCGTGATAGATCCAATAGGATACTTAGACTAAGTCAAAGTACATATGTTGATCAGATACTAAATAGATTTAGTACAGAACAATCCATGAGGTTATTGGTTACAATGTCACATGGTTTACATCTTTCTAAGAATATGTGTCCTCCGAAAAAATAAGAGAAAGAGAGAATGCGAAATATCTTGTACGCTTCAGTGATAGGATCAACCATTTATGTCATGTTATGTTATAGAGTTTATGTTTCCTATGCATTGAGCATGGTATTAAGATATCAAGAATATCAATGATAACAAAATTTGACTATTGTTAAGGTTATCCTTAAGTATCTAAGTAGAACTAAGGATATGTTCCTGGTATATGGAGGAGATTAGGAACTATTCATCGAGGTTTATACTAATCCT
Source organism: Viscum album (assembly GCA_963277665.1). Classification (NCBI taxonomy): domain Eukaryota; kingdom Viridiplantae; phylum Streptophyta; class Magnoliopsida; order Santalales; family Viscaceae; genus Viscum; species Viscum album. Next base: position 1,753,079,539 of record OY728141.1, read on the forward strand.
AGTTTTTAAACTGATAATAATGATCTGAAGTCATAGTTGGGATATGTTTTCTATCTCAATGGGGAAGTCTTGAGCTGTAAGAGTTCAAAGTATCCAGTTTTCACAAATTCTATTAGAGTCTGGGTATATAGCGGCTTCTGATGTAGCCAAGGAAACCATTTGGATTTAGAACATTTTCCCGGATCTTGATGTGGTACCTAGATGTAATTATCCTACCACATTTTATTGTGATAATAATATAATTGTGGCTCTTTAAAAATAGTAATGGTCACACCAATGGTAAAATCACATTCTCTATAAGTATCACCTATTAAGGTATTTTTATCAAAGGGGTGAAGTTGTAGTGAATAGAGTGCCCATAGAAGAGAATGTGGTGGACCACTTGATTAAAAAACTATCTTATAAGAAGCATGAGTATCATGTAAGAGCTAGTAGACTAAAGATTTCAAGCAGTTGTAGGGAGTTTATAGAAGTTGGTGCCCTAAAACTGACTTCTATATACTTTATGATAACATTTTTTCATTGTATTGGATATTAATAGATTAATTGTCACATCATTATTTTTATTTTACAATACATAGTATGTGTTAATGTCCTAAGTGTAGTTGTCGCACTAAAAAGTCATGGCAGTTCCCTGCTATGATGAGAACCCAGAAGTGTTATGACACAATTCTTGAATATATGTTCTATATCTGGATGATATCATTTGAGGGACACAAATGATATAGGATATCAGGGGTGGAGACTCATATGACTTTTAGGTACCTTTTCACGCTGTGTTTCCTTGGTAATATCCAGTAGGATATTATTATAATGAGACCCGCTAGTAGGAAATCCACATTTATATGTTTCATTGGATATTCGTATATGAAAACATTTCTATTGATCCTTATACTTTAATATTGTCATTAATGAATATTATAAGTCATTTAATTTGATGTATTGACAAAAACTATGATGACATATTTTCATGGAGAGGTAGGATAAGTTGGGTCTGTCACGAGTGATATTGCATTAATGAATAATGTGAGAAAGGATTTTTCCTTTCAGTTATAATTGAGTTTGATATCTAATTCCATTTCAAAGAAATTATATAGCCTAAAAATTCCATGGACATGGTGTTTGATAAGAAAGTTCATTTTTTGGGGAATAAACGAAAAAGACATCGAGAAATTTGGTTGATGGCACCAACATGAAACCTGATTGATTAGAGATATTGTGATAAATGTATTATATTACATAGTAAGTGTTCGTATGAGGTAAGATGTTGTTGCGGCATTAAATTCTTTATATATGGGTCCCTTGACGTGATTCTAGATGCTGACATTAGAATTTGGGCTGCTTCGCCTAATACCACTGAGAAAGTGGTCTAGATGGTGACACACTAAGTGTATCCAGAATCTCGATTAAATAATATATTGTTATTTATTATTTAAAAAGTTGAAAAATTATTATTCCCATGTGTGGTTTAATAATTATTCATATATGCTTGATCACATATAAATATTTATTTTCTACTTAGTAAATATAATATTTATTTATTTATTGGTGAATAATACAATGAAATTTATTTAATAAATTAATATAAATTATTCAAGGTTATATAAATTTTATGGGGGATTTATGAATAGGGATATTAGGTTTGGTGAAAAAATAATAAATATTGAAATTTATTTTATTAAATGGTATTTAATTTTAATTTGAAGTTTAAGTGTATTTCAGGAAATAATAATATTATTATTATTATTTGACATGGGGATTTATCTAGGATTAAATAAATAATTAAGGGCACTTGTAAAATTATTGTATTTTAACCCTAATGATATATAAACCCAGTTATGTTATTTTCTCAATAATCCAATTCGTTTATTTGGTTATACACAACATATTTGGATAATCCTCTCAAGACCTTGAGAGCTCCCTTCTCCAAAAATGATTCCAATAATGGAGAGAAATATTCCTCCACTAGATCAAGTAGAATGCTTGGGAAGCAATTCTCATTGCAATCAAAGGTGGACAGCGCATGTGCAATGATATATCATGCTCGTACCAGGAGATTCTTTTAGTGACATCTGGAGATTTGTGGAACACATGTGGATCACCACTAGAGGAAATATGCACCTGATTCCAACAACGCAACAACGGTGCATTGTATATTTGTTACCATATCCATAAATGAAGAAATAATTTCATCAAGGTAATTCTTATTTAATTAAATTAATTAAAAATAATATGCAATGATCATATCTCTATGGATCTAGCGCGATTCAAGTTTTCGGTCTTCATTGATTCAATTCGATTGAAAATAGCATTTATCGTTATGTAGATCTCGGATTGATCATCGAACATGACAAAAATAAATGTTGGGCACCACCCATCGCTTGATTCTACAATGCCCAGAACCTACAGTCACTAGATGGTATCAAGCATTTGAGTTTTTTTTGAATAGTTATGACCACATAGTTGCATTGGATGTTTGGTTTGTGGCATTCATTTATATGGACATGGTTAACAATGTTCCCTTATTCCTTGGTAGAGATCATGTTCACCAAATCCAGTTATTGACAGAGCTTCTTAGGACACCAACAAAATCTGAAAAAGGATTTTTTTTTCACAATGAGAATGCAAGAAGATATATCGGGCAACTTTCTCGCCTCTCTCAGAAGTTATTATGTAGTTTTTTCCCTCATATTCATTTATTGGCTATAGATATTATTGAAAAAAATGATAACATTTGATCCATCTAAAATGAATATAATTGAACAAGCATTGGCCCATCCATATCTCTCTAGACTACATGATGTAGAAGATGAACCGTTCAACATTGATAAATTCTTCTTTGATTTCTAGAATCAAGCCTCAAAATTACATATGAAGGGCATGATTTCTTATGAGGCCTTGAAATTCAATCCATAGCATGCATAATTTGGATATCATTTCACACTCTTGGTCATTACACCATGTAGTATTGGAGACAATATCACGCAATGATCATATCACCATACACTGATATGAATTTTAGGTTTTAAAATTTTGTAGTTGTTGGTTTATTCCGTTTCAGGAACTCATGCACCATAACCTTGTCCTGATATGTTTTCCCCCATCTTTTGTGTCTTATATTGCCTTATATTCGCATTTATGATCATCAACTCAAGAATTTGTGGTGATTGAACATATTAGAGGACACATATATGTTATATATTCATATGACATTATGTATGTTCATTAAACTAATAAATAATTAAATTATTCAATTAAGAAATATCCATAATAATTAAATATAAGATATTCAATTAATAATATTATAGAAATGATTTAATTAATATATTATATTAATTTAAATCGTGACAAATATTTGTTATATGTAGTCTCCACCATTGCGAGGAGAGGTAGAAAACATATACATTTTCCAAAGTGTTTTCATATAGTCAAATCAAATGTTGAATCAATAAATGAGATTAAATATTTAATTTAATATTCAATAGTTATGTAATAAAATAACATTTATTAAAATTATGTTTAAGATATTTAATTAATATTAACAGTGATATGATATGATTAGTATATTATATTAATTTTAATTATAAAAAATATGTCTGGTTGAAATTATCTCACTCACTAATTTCATTCCACTACCTCACGATATTTTATTATTCATGAGCATATTCCTTTTCATATAGTTGAATTGGATGTTAAATCGATTAATTGGAATTAAATATTTAATTAAAAATTAAAATATATTGAATTAATTTGTTTAATTATATTAAATTTATCATAACAGAATAAAAGATATTTAATTAAGAATAATATAGATATGTTTCAATTATTATATTATATTAATTTAAATTATTCTTAAATAATATGTGGTATATGTGCTTAAGGATAATAATGAGTATCCATTAATCGGATACCCGATAATACATTTTTGGATTAAGTGTGGCTAATCTAGTAGCTACTTGGGATTTTATAGGGTTGTGGTAATAAATTCAAAATCACAGGTAATATTTTGGTAGGATTATGTTAGTCATCATAGGATACCCTATACTTGAAATCGATTAAATAAATTATTATTAATTTATTAACTGTAAATTTTTAAATAATTTTAAAACTATAAAATATATATTTATTTAGAGTTCAATTCATATTATATTTATAAATTGATTCTAAATATAAATATAATTAAATTAATTATAATTAATCCATTAAATATATATTTAAATAATATTATTATTATAATATGTGTGTGTGAGTTTAATTTGAGATCCATCCATTTTAAATTTATAAATTAATTTTGAAATTTTGAAATTATAAATGAATAATTAAATGATTTTGGGTAATTAAATTGATATTTGAAAATATAATATGGCATGGTTAAAGTGAATTAAAAAAATAAAGTTCGATTTTACATAACCAAATGAGGTCTGAAATTTCCTCTCGTATTAGCATCGTAAGATTGTTTGTACAAAGAGTTTTTATATAATTAAATATAATGTTGACTCTATTAATTGGCATTGAATATTTAAAAAAATGTTCAATGGTTGGATTATTTAATTAAATAATATCCACAATAACTAAATTTATGACATTTAATTAATAATAATAGACCAATAACGTCAGATAGAATCATCTCTACAACTCCAATAATCAGAGTGTTATCTGCCGACCCTTCCCAATCGACCAACATGACCCTCATCAATGATGAGGTCATATGGAACCATGTCCCCAAACCTAGTTAAATAAATTAATATTAATTTATTAACTGTAAATTTTTAAATAACAGTAAAAATATAATATTTATTTATTTATTTTGGGTTCAGTTCATATAAGATTTATAAACTAATTCTAAATATAGATCTAATTAAATTAGTTATTATTAATTGATTAACTATATCATTTAAATGATAATAAAATTCTGAAATATATGTATTTTATTTGTGATCCATTCATTATAAATTTATAAATGAATTTTCAAATTTTCGAATTTTATATATATAATTAAAGGGTTTTGATAATTCAATGATTATTTAAAAATATAATAGGATATGGTAAAATTTATTATTTTAAAAAATAAACAAGTTAAAAGTATGATTTGTTTTGAAAGCCATATGAGTTATGGTTTACATAAAATGAAAAAAAATTCTTTTTCATGATTTCCCAGTCGTCCAGAGTGTTTTAATATAATTTAAGTTGGGATTAGGTATTTAATCGAATGTTCAATGGTTGAATTATTTAATTAAATAATATTCACAATAATTAAATATATGACAGTTAATTAATAATAATATCTGTGTGTTTAATTAATATATTGTATTAATTGAAAACAATATATATATATATATATACATATGACATGTTTGATCTTCGTCTTGTTCAAAAACCTTGTTGTTTCTTCTCAGTTGATTGGTATTAAATTTTCAATTTAATATTTGATAATTGAATTATTTAATAAAATAATATTTTCATAATTAATTATAGAATATTTAATTAACAATAAATAGATATATTCATTAATTAATTTGTTATATTAATTTAAATCATAACAAATATATGTTATAAAGGATCTCCACCAAACAGGTACACTTTTGTTTGTTGTGTTCTCACACCCTTATTCCATCTGCACCCCTTGTCCCCAATAGACATTGTCTCTCTCAACAACATCATAGTGTCCCCCCACCCCGCCATATCTTATATGTCATGAGTGTTTTTTTGTTTTTAGAGTGAACATTACAATTTAAGATTAATTGTGATAGATTTTGAATATGGTGGAATTAGAATTTAACTCAATTAATTAAGAATAAATATTAAATTGAATGTTTAATAGTTCAATTATTTAATTAAATAATATCTATCACAGTTAAATATAGATTACTTAGTTAATAATAGTAAAGATATGATTAATTGTAATTGAATCAAATGTTGACTTAATTGATTGATATTACACATTTGATTGAATATTCAATGCATGAATTTCTTAAATAGTATTTACCATGTTGGATTTGAGGATATTTAATTTACAATAATAGAGACATGCTTTCTATTAATTTAAATCGAACCAAATGTTGACAAAATTAATTTAGATTAAATATTTAATTTAATATTAAATAGTTGGATTATATATTTAACTATGATATATCATAATTATATGAATGATTTATAATAACATAGATACACTTTAATTAACACATTATATTAATTTAAATCATAATAAATGTATGCTTTATAAACTCCGCAATTGTGACACTGGGGATAAAATGCATCTATTTGACACATTATATTAATGTAATTAACATATTATTTTTTCATCATGTCTTTGAAACCCTCTTCTATGCATCCCCACCCTCAGTCAAAATTATATCTCTCACCCCCACCATTGTGAGTTTATTTGGTGTGCCTTAAGACGATTAATGGTCAAAAAAGTAAATAGTCCAATCAATATTGACTGCATTAATTAAAATTAAATATTTAATTGAATTAAATATTTGAGAGTGGAATAATCTAATTAAATGATAATGATCATAATTAAATATAGGATATTTAATTAATAATAATATAAGTGAGTTAATTAATATATTATATTAATTTAATCATAACAAACATATATTAATGCAAGCATAAAATATTGATTTTCCTTTCCACACCATAATTTCTTACATCCCTTTCCCCATTGAAATAGTATCTCTCACCATATTCCCCTGCCCCGCTTTATCTTTTTGTTGATGTTACAAAAGGTGATATCTCGACAATGACTGATCCTTCGCAGAACTCCATCGTCGAGAAAATCCCTCAGTTTGTGGCAGTCTCAAGCCATGGAGGGTGGTATATACAATACAAAATATTTGGAAACTCATTTGAGGTTATGACCAAGTATAAGCTACAAATCAAGAAAATTAAGAAAGGTGCCTATGGAATTGTGTGCTCGATGCTTGACTCGGAGACGAGCGAGATGGTTGCAATGAAGAAAATAACGAACACCTTTGATAATACCATTGATGATGGGCACACCCTTCATGAAATAATTCTCCTTACGTGCTTGGACCATGAAAATGCCATGCATATAAGAGATGTGATCCCCCAACCCGTTAGGGAAGAATTTCATGATATGTATATTCACTCAAAAGTAATGGATATCAATCATCATCGACTAATTCATTTCGAGGAAGATTTGTTAGAAGAGCCTTATGAGTTCTTTGTCTACCAGATCCTTTGTGGAGTAAAATGCATTTATTCTGTGAATGTTACTCATAGTGACCCGAAACCCATCAACATTTTGATGAATGTATCTAGTGATTTGAAAATCTTTGACTTTGGAGTTTCTTGACCCACATCAGAGAGTGAGTTCATGACCGAGTATGTAGTCACCAGATGGTATCAAGCACCCTAGTTGTTGTTGAATAGTAATGATTACACAACTTCAATTAAAGTTTGGTTTGTGGCTTGCATTTATATGGAAATGGTTAACAAAGTGACCTTATTAACAGGCAGAGATCATGTCCACAAGATCCTCTTATTGATAGAGCTTCTTTGGACACCTACTGAATCTGACATAGGATTTTTTTCACAATGAAGATGCAAGAAGATATATTAGGAAACTTCCTCTCCACTCTCGGAAGTCATTATATTGTTTGGTCCCTCATATTCATCCATTAGCTATAGATCTTATCGAAAAACTAATGCCATTTGATTCATCTAAAAGGATTACTACTGAACAAGCATTGGCCAATCCTTATCTCTCTAGACTACATGAGGTAGAAGACGAACTGATCTATGCCCATAAATTATTTTTTGATTTGGGTCATCAGGCCTCAGAAGCACAGATGAAGGACATGTTTTATAAGGAGGCCCTGAAATTCAATCCGAAGTGCGCATAATTCTGATATCATTACATACACTCGATCTTTAAATCATGCAGTATTGGAGACAATGTCATGAAATGATCATATCACCATACACTACTATGATTTTTATGTTTTGAAATTTTGTAGTTAGTTTCTTTTGTTTCAGGAACTCATGCACCATAACCTTGTCCCAATATGTTTTCACTCATCTTTTGTGTCTTATCATTCCTTATATTCGCATTTATGATCATCAACTTGAGAATTGGTAGTGGTTGAACATATCAGCAGACACATATATGTTATATATTCATATGACATTATGTATGTTCATTAAACTAATGAATAATTAAATTATTCAATTAAAAAAATATCCATCATAATTGAATATAAGATATTCAATTATTAATATTATATAAATGATTTAATTAATATATTAATTTAATTTAAATCATAACAAATATATGTTATACGTAGTCTCCATCATCGCTTGTAGAGGGTGAAATCATGTACATTTTCTAATGTTTTTTCACATAGTCAAATCAAATTTTGAATCAGTTCACATGGATTAAATATTTAATTGAATATTCCATAGTTATTTAATACAATAACATTTATTAAAATTATGTTTAAGATATTTAATTAATAATAACAGAGATACAATTTTATTAGTATATTATATTAATTTTAATTATAAAAATATTTGCGGTTGAAATTATCTTTCTCACCAATTTTATTCCAATGTCTTTTGATATTTTATTAGTCATGAGTGTACTGCGTTTCATATAGTTGAATTGAATGTTAACTCGATTAATTGGGATTAAATATTTAATAGAACATTAAACTATATTGAATTAATTTGTTTAATTAGATAATATTTATTATAACTAAATACAATATATTTAATTAAGAATAATAAAGATATATTTCAATCGATATATTATACTATCCTAAATTATTCGTAAATAATATAGGGTATACGTGGTTATTGATAATAATGAGTATCCATTAATCAGATACACGATACTACCTTGACCGATTAAGTGTGGCTAATGTTGTTGCTAATCAGGATTTTATAGGGCTAGGCTAATAAATTCAAAAGCATAGATAATATTTTGGTGGGATTAGGTTAGTCACCATAGGGTACCCTATACCCAAAATAGATTAAATAAATTATTATTAAATTATTAAATGTAAAATTTTAATTAATAGTAAATTTATAAAATTTATTTATTTATTTAGAGTTAAATTCATATTAGATTTATAAATTAATTATAAATATAAATCCAATTAAATATATTATTATTAATCCATTCAGAATATATTTAAATGATAATAAAATTATATTGTGTGTGTGTGTTTAATTTGAGATCCACCCATTTTAAATTTATATATGAATGTTAAAAATGTGAAATTAAAAATGAATAAGAAAATGGTTTTGGGTAATTAAATCAGTATTTGAAAATAGAATATGGAACAGCTAAATAAGTATGTCTAATAATCATACGAATCACCAATTGAACATATCTCATACCATGTTTTCATATAAATTATAAGAGTTGATCTGGGACAATAAGTTGAAAATTTAACCATAACTTCACCACTGAAAGTATCGTTCAATCATGTTGGTAAAAGTGATTAAAGGAACAGATGTGATGAACTAGTAAATCACAAAACACAGGATGATGTAACTACAGTAAACAAAGGATCTTTAACCTTGTTATTATAAGATGAAGGATAGCATCAATGCATTTTCTCAAATGATGTCCCATTGTATCCACATCCATCGAGAAACTGCAACACAATAAAGGAATGGAGAGATGGAGAATGAAGTTTAAAATTATTCAAATTAATAAGCAATAATATTACAATGTTGTATATCAATTTCAAGTCAATTCAAATACTAGAGTGATATAGTTCCTGTTTCCTTCTCCTCAAAATCATCCCAAAGACTTGCAAGTGAGAGAAAATTAAATCCACTCATAAATTTGTAGCCCAATTTACAAAGATTAAATATAGTACAAAGCAGAAGTTTCCAGATATATCCAGCATCATGAAATTACATTATCATCCAACGAGAAGAAGAAAAATTCACAACTCGAAATTGTACCATCTTCGTTGAAACTGGTGGATTCTATGTGTCGTTGTAGCCTTCGAAGCTTTATGTGAGATTCCAAGGTGTAAAACTATATTCTTCAACATTTTTTGTATCAAAGCATAGAAAAAATTTCACGAACAAGTAAAAACTCACACTATGATGTCACGAAAGATTCTTAAGTGAATCACACCATGAAAATAGTTGACCTTGAGATAACACATTATAATCATCGAGAAATTCAAGAGTAAAAAAATAACCCTAAAGATTCAGAACAAGATTGAGGAATGTCTTCATGAACACATGACCCAAGAACATTAGAAAACCACAAATGCCTTCGATAATCCCATTGATGAGAAGCACACCCTCCAAGAAATCATGCTCCTTGAGTACTTGGATCAAGAAAATGCCATGCGTATAAGATATGTGATTCCCCCACCCCATTAGGGATAAATCTTGTGATGTGTATATTGCCTCATAACTCATGGAAATCGATCTTCACCAACTAATTCATTCCAAGAAAGATTTGTTAGAAGATAACTGTGAGTTCTTTCTCGACCAGATCCTTCGTGGATTGAAGTACATTCATTTTACGAATGTTATCCATAGACATGAAACCCATCAACATATTTCTGATGCATATTTTCATTTGAAAATCTATGACTTTGGACTTGCTTGACGCACACCAGAGAGTGAGTTCATGACTGGGTATGTAGTCACTAGATGGTATAGAGCGCCCGAGTTGTTGTTGAATGGTTATAATTACATAGGTGCAATTGATGTTTGGTTTATGGATTGCATTTATATAGAAATGGTTAACAAAGTTCCCTCATTCCCTTAGTAGTGATCATGTGCACCAAATCCACTTATTGATAGAGTTTCTTAGGACACCTACTGAATCTAAATAGGATTTTTTCACAATGAGAATAAAAGAAGATATATCAAGAAACTTCCTCTCCTCTCTCGGATGTCATTAGGTAGTTTGTTCCCTCATATTCAACTGTTTTACATATATCTTATTGAATAAATTCGTACATTTGATCCACGAATTACGATTGAACAGGCATTGACCAATCCTTATCACTCTAGAGTACATGATGTAGAAGATGAATCGATCGAAAAAATTTTCTTTAATTTCAAGCATTAGGCCTCATAAGTACATATGAAGGACATGATTTATATGGAGGCTTTATAATTGGAAGTATACTATACTATGATTTTTATGTTTTTAAATTTTGTAGCTGCTGGTTTCTTTCGGTTCAGGTACTCATGCACAATAACCTTTTCCCGAAATTTGTTCACTCGTATTTTATGTATTATCATGCATTGTATTTACATTTCTTATAAGTAACTTTTGCAGTGATTAAAATTTTCTCTCACCAATTTCATTCCATCGCCCCCACAATAGTTCTGTCAATCAGTAGATTATTGGTTTGCATATGGTTGAATCAGATGTTAAATCCATTAATTGGGATTACATATTTAACTGAACAATAAACTATATTGAATTAATTTATCTAATTAAATAATATTTATCATAACTAAATGAAATATATTGAATTGTGAATAATATATATATGTTTCAATTAATATATTATATTAATTTATATTATTCATAAATAATATGTTGTATAAGTGTTTAGGGATAACAACAGATATCCATTAACTGGACACCCAATAACATCAACCGATTAGGTATGGATTATGTAGTAGGTAATCAGGATTTTATAGGATTAGGGTAATGAATTCAAAATGATAAATAAAAATAAGATATCCATCATTAAGAGACCATAATAAAATTATAAATGAATATGGATAATAATATAATGACAATTTACTAATAAGATAACTACATGAAGTGTTTCCAAACACACCCTTAACGTTTATCAACTGTAAATGCCTACCCAATATGTAATATCGATAACACCCTCTTCTACAATGAATTCTAAAACCCCTCAATGTGAAACTCTTCCAGAAGCATCATTATAGAGCTGAAACAAAATCGGGTAATTGATATGAAGTGATACTGCCCCTAGTTTTTAATAAATATTAATCATTCTGATTTTTTTCAGGCATCACACTAACTATAACAAACATAAATAACTCACCCATACAGTCTAGGGATGATTGAGGCATAATAACTGAAACAAAAAAAATTGAAACTTTTTCAAAAGAAGCTTAAAAATGAGATATTTTGAGAACAGAATAAATGAAACTTCAATTTACTTTTGTCATCGTTTTCTATTTGTGGCTGTAGTGGGGGGGGGGGGAAGAGAGAGAGAGAGAAAAGAGAGAATGTGAGATGGAATCAGCGTGACAAAACACAATAGAAAAACAGGAAATATAAATCCCATCTGACAGAGATAAGATGTTATTGACATGATTGAAGGTTATGGATAACATATCACTCATGTTAATTAGGTTATATTCAGTCCAAATAGAATAATTCAATTTGGTCAAATCATGGAATTTATGTGATATTAACTAGTTAGAAATTTCATGATGTAGTCTATGTTAGGTATTTAAAGTTAAATGGGTCGGCAGGGCGGGGTTAGTGTTGACCCCTTCATAAGCAGGTTGGGCCAAGTCACCCCATTTAATTAAATAGGTTAGATTAGGGCAAATGCTTAAATGGGTTCCCAGGACGCCCAATCCAACACAAACCCGACCCAAAAACCAAATTTCCATCATCATGCATGATGAATAACTACAGCAACAAATTCAACTTAAGGGTATGTCTGTATTAGTTGAAAATGAGAGGTGATTTTGGGATAAGTTTAAAAATAAATTTTACAAAAAACAAAAGCTTATTTTTCTGCTTAAAAATTCATAAAAAATCATTTTTTATACTTTAAATTTATAAAACAATTTACAAAAAAATAAAATTTTCAAAAAAAAATGCTGAAATATTTTATTAAAGATACTACTTTTGAAAAAAAATCATGAACAAATAAACAAAAAAATTAGATAAGCTATTTTTTGAAAGGGGAAAAAGCATTCAACCATAAAAAGCTGGCTCTAAAATTGTAAAATATGTGTGTCTAATAATCATACAAATCACCAATTGAACATATCTCATGCCATATTTTCACATAAATTATGAGAGTTGATCTATGATAATAAGTTGAAAATTTAACCATAACCTCACCCACTAAAAGAATCATTCAAGCATGTTGGTAAAAGTGATGAAGGGAACACATGTGATGAACCAGTAAATCACAAAACATGGGATGTAGTAACTATACTAAATAAAGGAACATTAACCTTGTTATTAGATGATGAAGGATAGCATCAGTACATTTACTCAAATGATGTCCCATCATATCCATATCCATTGAAAAACTGTAATAAGAGAAAGTAATAGAGAGAGGGACAATGATGTTTCAAATTAGTTGAACTAATAAGCAATAACATTACAATGTTGGATATCAATTTCAAGTCAATTCAAATACTAGAGTGATATAGTTCCAGTTTACTTCTCCTCAAAAGCATAGCAAAGACTTGAAAGAGAGAGAAAATTGAACCCACTATCATAAATTTTTAGCCCAATTTACAAATATTCAATATAGTACAAAGCCATTGATTCCAGATATATCTAGCATTATGAAATTACATTATCATCCAATGAAAAGAAAAAAATCCACAACTAGAATAGTTCCAGTTTCCTTCTCCTCAAAAGCATAGCAAAGACTTGAAAGAGAGAGAAAAATGAACCCACTATCATAAATTGTTAGCCCAATTTACAAATATTCAATATATTACAAAGCAACTATTTCTAGATATATCCAGCATCATGAAATTACATTATCATCCAATGGTGAGAAAAAAATCCACAACTAGAAAAGGTACGTTCTTCGTTGAAACTGGATTCTATGTGTCTTGGTAGACTTTGAGGCTTTAGGTGAGATACCGAGGTCTAAAGATATTTTCTTCTACTTTTTTATGTATCAAAGCATAGAAAAAATTTCATGAACTAGTAAAAACTCATACCATGATGTCACGAAAGATGCTAAAGTGAATCACACCATGAAAATACTTGACCCTGAGACAATGCATTATAAGCTTGGAGAAATTGAAGAGTAAAAAAATAACAGTAATGATTCAGGAAAGGATTGAAGAATGTAATCATGAACCCATGACCCAAGAACACTAGAATATTTATTATTGAACCCTCATTAAGGCCTTTTCTCAAAGGACCCTAAGTGGATCCGGTTTCATGTTTAAGGTTATATAGATATTGATAGAGACTTTCTGCCAATTGGTTTGGGAGTATTATTGTCAATGTAAGGGGTAGTTGATTATAAGGGAGTGGGGTGAGTTTGTTAGAGTTTGTTATGGGAGAGTATTCTTAGTCATTGGGGTGAGTTTGTTAGAGTTTGTTATGGGGGAATATTCTTAGTTTGTTAAGGAGAGAGATTATAAATAAGGGGGTAGGGTTAAGGTGAGGGCATCCTGGAGTCTATTAATTGGTCCGACCTGCCGACAATTTCCACTTCTTCCTCTACCGCGTCCAGTCCTGCCATTCTGCAACATCCGCCTCTGGCTTTCTCCAACCGACTCCAGGACGTCTCTCCTGTGCATCGTGCCTTGCCGACCCAATCTTCCAAGCTTATTCACTTTGTTTCACCTCACGACCCGCACCACGACAACTAGACTGCACCACTCCACCAAAGCCCGACTAACCGAAGGACAGGCCGCGGCTGAAAAACTTTTTTCTTGATGAAGGAGCCCCACCATCATGCGCTTTTTGCGCCGCGACAGTATCAGTTCTCCCCTCAGCAGGCGAGAACGCAGCACCGAAACGGGGGGGGGGGGGGGGGGGGGGCAGTTCCAGAATGGACGATGTGCGACTTGCCTTCCAGACGTTTTCCTTGTTCATCTCTCTCTGTGACCTGCCCTTCCGATCGCATAAGGGGTGAGCATGCCTGGACTTTCAGCTCGCGCAGGAGGGGAACGAGTTGACTTTCATCTCACGTCTGGACTTTTAACGCACCTGGGATTTTCTAATCGCGCGGGAGGAGGCGGCCTCCAGTTATTTTCACACAGGCAAAGCAGCGTTACCCAAAAAAATGTGCAACATGTTTTCGGATGAAGCCCTTGGACAACCGACGCCGCTATGGACCAACGTCTTGAAGCAATCGACCAACAACTTAGGAGCACCTCACTTCGGTTATTGCAGGGGAAAGCATAATTTTAGGCCAATCTCAATCTTCTGGAGCAGCGTCTTGAGACTCTACTTTTGTAAGAGATGGCGACTCTACCTTATCACATAACCACGCTTCCTGCTGCACATACTTCGGGGTCTTGCGCTTCGACTGCAATGCCGAACCAA
Source organism: Viscum album (assembly GCA_963277665.1). NCBI lineage: Eukaryota > Viridiplantae > Streptophyta > Magnoliopsida > Santalales > Viscaceae > Viscum > Viscum album. The sequence goes on from OY728141.1 coordinate 1,753,094,798, forward strand.
CCTGAAGGGACAGTTTCGTGCATGAGTTTCATCAAAGCCGGCATAACGCATCTACCGACCAAATTGGAAGATCCCCCTTTGCACCAACACCAATGTGATCCGTAGCAGCAACAGAGGGTACCCACGCTGCCCTTGCTGCAGCAGCCACAACACATTACACTTGAGAAAGGGCACATTACACTTGTTCCAGTTCTGCTGAATGAGTTTTCAAATGAGGGTAACGTTCAGTCCACAATGATCATGGGGGCAACACTTTGCATTGTGACCACTCTGCCTGATACTACTGATGACACTCCCACCAACCAGTTTGTGATTGACTTCACGAATATTAATAAGCTACACACTTAAATGTTTGTAATGATTAAGCACGAGCCGCAGCAGATTGAGTCGGCTCATACAGGGTCTCTTGTTATGTTACCTCCAACTTCAAATGTTACACTCGTGGTGTCGGGCTTGAGTCCCCAAACTCATACAGTAAGCCGACCCAGTTTTTCTGCACCAAAAGTTGGGTGGTACCAACCGTTCTCTCATGTCACTTCATGGAAGCACACAAGAGGTCTCCCCAATGGAAGGAGACATTCTCAAACTCATCTATCCAAAACTGATCCATGATGAAGGCCGACGCATTTTGGAGGTTTCCCAGAGAGTGTGGGGAGCCAACACCATTTTTCCTCAATTCCCTGGATCACGACTAGTGTGGGAGATCGCATGGCGTGTTTTCGAGATCCTCCACCTTGATGACAATGTGGTTTTTCGGGACGGTGACAGTGATAGAGACTTTCTGCCAAATATTTTGGGGGTATTATTGTCTTTGTAATGGTTAGTTGGTTATAGGGGTGTGGGGTGAGTTTGGTAGAGTTTGTTATGGGGGAATATACTTAGTTCTTGGGGTAAGTTTGTTAGAGTTTGTTATGGGGGAATATTCTTAGTTTGTTAGGGAGAGAGATTATAAATCAGGGGGGTTAAGGTTAAGGCATCCTGGAATTTATTAGTTTAGTTGGCTGCTTTGAGCAGATCAGCCGATAGGCTTGGGCAGGTTGAGGGTGAGTCCCCTTCCTGAGTTTCTCTTCCTCCTACTGTTTCTCAGTTCTTCCCCTTTTTCTGCTGTTATTTCCTCTTTTCTGCTGTATTTATGCCCCCTTATTATATAAATACAATGTAGAAAGTGCTTAGTTCCTATCAGATATACCTTTTTTAAAAATCAGTTGAGGAATATAAATGATTTAAAGTAGAAGAATGAAAAAACATGTTCTCTTTTTTATAATTGTCTAGTGTGTTAGGTTTCATTTGTGTTTAGGGAAGCATCACTCATAGAGAGGAAGAAGGATTCATGGCATAAAAGCTTGTTTTTATCTCACGAGGATTGGTCGAAATAATGAAATAATATTTTCTAGGGAAATATCAGCAATTGTTTTGGATTCTAAATGAATGAATGCTGAAACCGAGGATTGTTTAGTCTTTTTTATAGTTGTAAATTTGTAGTCCAGGGTAGCAATTTCAACTCAAGAAAGGAAAAGACTGGTCATAGACTTGAAAAAGTTGCAAAATCCTCCCCTGCAAGCATCAGTGGCTCAACTTAGGACAGTAACATATTGCTCTGGAATGTTGAATTATGTTGTTCCTAGCTATAAATGATTGCTCTTGTGTGTGATTCTATTGACTATACATATGTCTTTAAGTATTAAATGCTAATGTGTAGTTGTTAAGGAACTGTAGAGTGATTTGGGTGAGGGTTTTTTTCCATCATATTTCTTATTTTTCCCTTGTTTTGACGCTCCTCTCCAGTAAATAGAGTATATAGATGACACGAGAGAGAGGCTGCTACGACTAAGATGGTGCAGCGAGATGTGAGAAACAGCAGAGAACATGGAGGAGCTCCTATGGCCAACTCCGTTCGAATAAAAGTCACATTATAAATATTCAATTTCGCGCCTACATGGATTTATCTTTCCAATAAAAATGATTCACCATTAAATCTTTATAAAATTTAAAATTTTATTATCAGTTTTCTATTTTATACACTAAACACAAATAATAAGTGCTTTGTCGTGAACCGATCGAACGACAATTGAAATTTTATTCTCAAATTTCGTTTTTACACACATAATTTCATGAAATATCTTAAACTCTTCACTCATAAAAATGGTTTTTGGAAAAAAGAATGGAAACTAAATTAATTTAATTTCATATCATGCTCCTTCTCTAAAAACCATACCTGGAAAGCATGACAGGAAATTTTTTATGAAATAAAAAAGGTATTGGTTTTTTTAGAAGTTTTTCGAAATAAAATTGAAAATAAATTTAAGTTTAAAATACTTTCAAAAATTAGCTAGAAGTATTTAAGAGCTTTAACGTCTCTGGACTTAGGTAGAAGCCAATGATATTAGAGACTCCAACATATTTGGACTGAACTAATTTTTTTATTTAGTTTAAAATTTTATTCTATTTTGTTCTGTTTATATACAAGAAAATGTTTTTTTAGTAATATTTAACTGATATTAAATATCTTCCCAACTTCAATTAAAAAAAATTAATTTATCCCACAAACTCTCACCCCGGGTTCCTTTTTTTAAAGGGGTCTGCCCTGAAAATTCCTTATGAATTTTTAATATGGGATTCAACTTCTCCCTTTGTTGTGAAAAATAAATAATATATTAAATTTAATAATTAATAATTAAAAAATAATAAATATTAATTACTGATTAATCAATAACCAATAATAATAAATAAATAATAATTATCTATTGACATTAACTATTAAATATCAATAATTAAATAATTGCTAATTAATAAATATTAATTAAAAATTAACAATATTAATAAACAACTAATTAATTAAGAATTAATTATTAATAACTAATAGTTTTTAAATAATTAGTAATTAAATAATATTTCATTACTAATAAATAATATTAATAATAACTAGAGAATAATTAATAATTAAAAAATATATAATTATTATTTATAGTAATCAGTAACTAGCGAATAATTTTAATTATTTATTAGTAATTGATGTTAATATGTAATTAATATTTTTTTTCAAATTAATATTATTAAATAGAAAATAACAGTATTGTAACTTCCCAACCCAAACCAGTGGGTTTGAGCTGAAATGCCACATAACCTCACACCCGACTCACCGTATGCAAGAGCCTGCGGACTAGCAGCGAGGTTCTATGTATGTCACATGGAAGACTATACTCTCTCTGTCACATCCTAAAATCAATAATAAATAATGATAATATCATAAATAATTAGAGTAATCGCGTAGAATGTAAATGACATACATGTCATGCAAATCAAAAAAGCTCCCAATGTGGGATGCTTGTCCAGAATGAAACAAAAAAATGATAAATAAAAGAACTACATGGTACTCTGACGTCTTTCATGGTCCTCCCCAGCTTCATACTCCCCTTGCTCAGTCATCCACCATAGGTCCCTCGCTCTTCACCAGGTCTCTTGTGAAATCTACAAGCGCATTGAAATGCCCGAGTAGGGTGTAAGTACAAAACTCAGTTGGGCACATCGACTAGGCTATCTTGTGGTGAATGAAACTTGGCATCAAGGAATCCTCGAGCACACCCTCAACACGATGTCAGGGCATCCCCATACCTCGACCTTGTGCTCGAGTCCCTCGTCACTATGGTTTCATTCAATCATTATCCCCCCCACTGGGGAATAAATAAGTCACAACGGTCCACCTGTCTCAAATACCATTAACAACCACAAATGCATGTTAATACATATACATGGCAAACACACATGTAGGAATGGTACATCAACATGCACTACTACAAAAACGGGCAAGGGAAGCACCACATTTTATCAGCGCTAAGAAAAAAGCGCTGATAAAGGAAATCTTTATGTCACAAACCGAAACTGGTCACCACCAAACCTGGCACCAAACCCGACCCATGACAAGACCAAAAGGGAGTTCCCAATCCCCATGGGCTGAAAAAAGTTTCTGGGTATCATAAAATGAAAATTGGGAATGATTAACCCGAGTTTATAAACATAAAACAACAAAAGAATCCAATAAAACGAATCTGGATTTTTCAATCCAAAAAATCATTTACAAAAAATCAGAACTGAATTACATATTTTAAAACAACTCAACAAGACTATAAAAAATTTACAAAACCAAAATGGAACAGCCCAAGAACCCTCATGGCAAGAGGCACCGCCCTCAAGCCATCTCCACAAGACTTCACCACCAAGGTCCTGCTAGAAACCCGAACCACTGGAACTAAAAACTGTAACCAAACAGCCACAACAAAAATAACCAAGTCTACTTACACCCAAGGGTGTAAGTCAGGTGTGAGACAAATCTTAATAGGATACCACCACTAATAGATTCCATGTGATAAACATTTAATGACGAAAATCAAGCAAGTTTTCTAAAACATGAAATGCTAGTTACACTTTCTAAAAGATGCAACATTAAATAAAAACAGTTTCAGGTGGGATAATTTAAGGAACACTTTTAAAATAAATACCAAAGATACTGATTTTTTTCAGCCACTTATACCATATGCTGACGGTAAGCACAAAATATCTAGTGAGCACAAGAAATGGGAAATAACCCCTAGGAACTAGCTAGGTGTGGGTCCGAGGTACTTCGTATCTCGGTGAGAGTAACCATCACAAATATCTGTTCTCGTGCACGAGCCACTAGTAGGGAACATACCCATAACCTAGTGGTCCCCAATCATTATCATCATAGTTTATTTAGAGTTGGATTCGTCAATCTTGCTAAGTGAAACTGAGGCCAAACCCCACAGATTCACTAGCATACTAGTACACGTCCACCAACCTAGATACCTGAGTTTTCCTTTTGTTCTCAAACAAGTTCAAAAAGACAATGAATATACTTCTCACATGAAAATATAATTTCCATATCATAAATTCACCAAAAAACCCACATGTATAAAACACAAGTCACAAAATTCCACTTTTCATTTAAATTGATTTTGAAATCCGACTCACACCAAAATAGCCTACAAAACTTTTCACATTTCATTAACACTTCTAAAAATCCATTAAACAATTTTATAAAACCATTATAATATATTAAAACTCTCATAACATCCCACTCACGTGTTACATAATACCCCTTTAAACTTCAAAATCATTTTATCATCAAACTTACATGAAACAACCCACAAACAAGTTTCGATTCAACATCACAATTTAATAAAACATTTCAGAAATTTAAAAAACGTTCTAAAAATGTTTGACATCTTAAAACATAACTTTACCTTTAAAAACCCCTTAATAGGTGGAAACTCATACCAAACAGTACACATGCACCCTTTTCCCACTTTGTTTAACCAACTAAAACATTTACAAATTTCATAAAAAGAACCCTAGTGATGTAAATATGTCTTGCGGACAAAACCCATTTCAAAACCCCCATTTGAGACAAAAAACAATACCAATTCATATCCAAAACAAAATTGGAAGCCCTAGAGACATTTATAAAACCACATTCAAGTTTTATAAAATCACGTTGAATAATACTACAAAGGATCCAAATGAAAACACACATTTTCATAAAATACTCTCAAGAAGCATAACAATGTTTTACACATAAAAACTATTCAAAAACCCTCTTTTTTAGGCCCACATGACACTAATACATTACCAAACCAGAATTGGATGGCCAAACAATATTTAGTAAACCAATTCTATATGTTATAAAATACACCCAAATAATACCCCACGAGTAACACATGAAAACACCCAATTTCAAGTTAAAATGCAACTATATGATTAAAAACTTAACCAAATCAATCATAAAAATTTTTCGCACCACACCCCACATATGAGGAATATTAAAAATGAGTAAATACATCAATTTTACTCTTCAATAATTCTTTACACATGCAACCACCTACCAGAAGTGTCAAATCCCTCAAAACTTGGTGTGAAACATCAACCACACCACCGCCGCATCACAAGGATGATAAATCCAGCCCTAAACCACAATATTTAACCAAAAAGACAGAAAATAAAACCATAGGTTCGAACCTTAGCTTCTGTAAATTTTAGAACATAATGAAAGAGGGAGGAAACCCCATAGAGAATGAAGAAATTGAAGAGGGAAATATTTACTCTAAACAATCTTGAATAAAACGACCCAAAATGAAGTAGTATCTGAATTTGAAAGCATCCAACCATTCAAGGGATGTTTGAACAAGGATTAGGATATCATGTAGGAACTGGAATGGGGGAAAAAGAGTAAAAATAGGTGTAATGAAAAGATCAATTTACCTCTCCAAATCTGGACGATTTCTGAAATCCAGAGAGGTTTTGACCAATTTCGCGATTCTGTTGAGCTCCAAATTGTGAGAGAGAATAGTGGAACGCCTTAGGTAAGTGGGCTTGGGTGAGAGTTGGAATCACCAAAAAAGGAAAATATTGAATGAGATATTAAAGAATTAAAATTTATTTTTAATGCAGAAAATGGGCTTTCGGGCAGGCCCAAACCCTTAAATAAAAACCCATATCCACCATGATTTTGGATTCCTAAATGGTCCAAATTAATATGGTGGTGTTAATAGGTCAGGGGATGACAATTAGGAATTGGAACGGATGAAAAATGCTGAAAATTTAAGGAGTTATAAAAGAATCAAAATTAATTTTTAAATCTGGAATTGGACTCACGGTTTGGCCCAATTCATTAAAACTCACCCATTCCACCATAAAAGCATGCAAAACCCCAAAAACAAAGCATGAATGGAAATTAAATGGAAATCAACATTAAAATAAGTCATGTATGTGACAATTATATCCACCATGAAAACTTTCCGCCCTGGAAATTCACATCAAGGCCAAAGCAACAACCAAACCCAGCTGAGAAACCAAGAGGTACTCCCTTGTCAGGTTTCACCCCCAAAGGAAAAAACACCTACAGTGATCAATTAATGAATTATTAATCTCACAAACAGAACATAAACCACTTTCCTGAAATGATAAATCAAATTCATACTTTATCCCAAAATAAAACTCCTTAAACACTATCCAAACAAGACTCAATCAATTCACCCAAATGAACAACAAAATCGAACAAGGTTACACTTACCTTGCTATAACTAAACCATTGGGCACTCTCCGATCCCAACGTTTACCCAAGGAAGATGTAGGTATCTTGATATATCCGAATGAGACTACCTACCACCAAGCCAAGACCATGGATAAGTCTGAGTTACTAGTATGAGGGAACAAAAATAGGCTCCCCAACATAAGAGACAACATATTTTTTTTTCTGAGACATAATAAGGACAGTAACAGGGGGAGATCTGAATGGACTCCTCGGTACAAAGGGTATACATCCATCAGAAATTTACAAAAGAACTTATATAAGAATCATATTGGGTCTCCCCACCATAATAACCGACCATCTTAACCGACCAGCACGGGCCGATACAGAAAGACCCCAAAATTTAAAGAGTTGGGACAACCACATGGTTAGTCTGCACGGTTTGGGAAACCACGCACTAACAGTGGGGATCCTTCTATCTACATGGTTTTCTAGGGAATGGTCACTACTAACCAAGTGTAAACCATGTGATCAACCTGTCTAGAAAATCATCAAACCATTCTCCAAAGACTCAATGGAAACCAAAGGGGGAGGGAATAACATTGGGCGATGACATGGGTACAAGGACATCCACCTATTTCCACCGAACAGGAACAACAGATGAAAGATGATTACACCATAGGTTTAAACTCTTCCTATCTTTCATACTGAGGATTTGAATTTGTATAGGAGTTTAAACAAACCTGTGATTTCCCCTAACTACGAGCCAATTTCTCTCTAAGACCTATGGTTGGAGCTCAAGTGATTGAAGAATCTTCATCCTCGCAGTTAGGATTTAGAAACCCCTTGAACGTGAATTCAACATTCGGTGCAACTAACAACTACACCGCAATCCCCGATAAGTTTTCCAAGACCTAACACATTCCAAACTCACTTTACCCTAACCTGATATTTCACAGAAACCAGGGATTAGAAGATGCACACACATCACACCATGATTGTTCGGGTCAGAACAATAGATGTAAAGAACACCCATACCCAACTCCCTCTAAAATGGAATATTTTTATGTTTTTACAAGGTAGAAATTCTCCCAAAATAATAGAGACTCTCATATGATTTCCCAACATTCACCTTTACGGTCAATAGGGCACATGACATCAAAAGGAATCAACGAACATGACCATCGCGACTGATATAAACAATTCATGGAGATGGACCTTATACAACATCATCAAACAACACAAAATTCTAGGAAGTGGCCACAATATCCTTTCATGACCAGATTTCCCACACAATTGTTTTAACATGAACTCATGCTTCAAAGAAACTGTGAAGAACCCAGAGGCCCTCTTAGACACCATCGAGACAGTCATCCCCACTAACAACGCTAAATCACTTCCAGCTTCAACGAATTAGGAAACATAAGAAACTAAGGTCTCTTTCAATCTTCCACGAGCACTCTCCTGCTACAAGAGGATCTAAAAAATCAACGAAAGGAATGGGTGTAGACTCAATCAACAAATATTAATAAAATATTCTTTATATTGATCAATTGGAGGATTTTCCAATGGAAAAACAATCCGGGTTGCACTTTAGTTATGCATTAACCCTTAATGGGGGCATACATTATCCAATGAGAGAACCCAATGACCTAACAAAGATAGTCCATTGGTCAAAAAAAGACATAAACCAGATCCAAACACATGAAGGGAACCACCAAAAATGTGTCCCAAAACATATCTCAGAGGAGACTACTAACCAGTCCTTCTGCACAACTTACCGACCAAACATAAACCCAAAACACAGTTCAAACAGGAGGGGTTCTTGGACTCAAAACATCTAACAACATAAAAATTTTCCAAAAACACATAATATAATCCATCCCAAACAATTCATCAATACATCATGTTTTTTTAAAACATTTCTTGAAAATAAACAGTTCAGCGGTTAGCATATCCACTAATGGTACCCCATGGGACCTACACATGCATGTTTCTATGCCACACCGGGCACCCTCCTCATATCCATCCTGACACTCATCCAGTCCTGCCATCAACCATCCATCATCCCATATAACCCCATGAATATGGTTTCTCACGGAAATACCAAATGTTAAAAAAAAATTCTTTCCACTTTTCAAAACCAGAATAGTCAACCAACACATCCTTTTTCTCAAAAATACTAACCAGAAGACCAAAATACCAATTCAAATCTTACATAACATTTCAGAAAGACACAAACATTTAGAAAATAACTCACTTTCAAGATATTCACATCAATTTCAAAACATCTCATCCCATTAAAACACCCATTGATAGTTTAGAAAACTCTATTGGAAACACTTTTCAAAACCAACATCAATATAGTTCCTGCATCCAAAAGAGGTGTAAGCACACCATTTTACATTTAAAAACAATTCTGAAAATTCAGTTCCACCATTTCATAAATCAAACCATTCCCACTTTATTTGAAATTCATTTCACAAAAACTTTACGCTTCGTAAAACCAAAGTGTAAAGTTTCCAAAACTAAAGCACAAAACAATGCGAGAGGAAACTAGTTTTAGTGGGTGACTTGGACATATGGTTGGCAGACATATTTCAATAACTTCACTATCACAGAGAGTGTTCTAGGAAATATCTGTGGATCCACATGGCTTTCCATACCCTACGAGCCCATTAATACCATTAACCCAACTCTCTTTTCATTTCCCCTAATTATCATCGAACCAAGAAAACCAAAGGACATAGATGAATCCCGAATTCTCCAGGAAACATTAATCCCATCATGAGGTGTGGTGATCAGGGACACTACCCATAACTAGAATTCCATGTCCCAAATATCCTAACACCGGTCTATCCTAACTCTTCCCCCAAATAACATGACCCAAAGAGTTAACCTGAACCTCATCTGATACCATTTTGTCACGAACCAAATCTGGTCTCCACCAAACCTAGCACCAAACCCAACCTATGACAAGACCCAAATGGTGTTACTAATCCCCAAAGGCTGGCACAGGTGCCTGGGTATCATAAAATGAAAATTCGGAATGATTAACCAGAGTTTATAAACATAAAACAACAAAAGAATCCAATAAAACGAATCTGGATTTTTCAATCCAAACAATCATTTACAAAAAATCAGAACTGAATTACATGTTTTAAAACAAATAAAAAATACTATAACAAAGGTACAAAACCAAAATGGAACATACCAAGAACCCTCATGTCAAGGGGCACTGCCCTCAAGCCATCTCCACAAGACTTCACAACCAAGGACCTGCTAGAAACCTGAACCACTAGAACTAAAAACTGTAACCAACCTGCGATAACAAAAATAACCAAGTCTACTAACACCCAAGGGTATAATTAAGATTTGAGACAAAGCCCAATAGGATACCACCACTAATAGATTCCATGTGATAAACATTTAATGATGAAAAACATGAATGTTTTCAAAAACATGAAATGCTAGTTACACATTCTAAAGGATGCAACATTAAATAAAAACAGTTTCAGGTGGGCTAATTTAAAGAATAAAAACTTTTAAAATAAATACCAAAGCTACTGAATTTTTTCAGCCACTCAAACCATATGTCGACGATAAGCACAAAATACTTATTGAGCACACGCAATAGGAAATAACCCCTAGGCATTAGCTTGCTGTGGGTCCGAGGTACCTCGTATCTCGGTGAGAGTAACCATCAAAAATATCCGTTCTCGTTCATGAGTCACTAGTAGGGAACATATCCATAACCTAGTGGTCCCCAATCATCATCATCATAATTAGTTAGAGTTTTAAGCTACAATCTTGCTAAGTGAAACTGTGGCCAAACCCCACAGATTCACTAGCATACTAGTACACGTCCACCCACCAAGATACCCGGGTTTTCCCTTTGTGCTCAAACAAGTTCAAAAAGTCAATGAATATACTTCTCACTTGAAAATATCATTTACATTTTATAAATTCACCAAACATCCCACATGTATACAATTAAAGTAAAAAATTCCACTTTTCATTTAAATTGATTTTGAAATCCGACTCACACCAAAATAGCCCACAACACTTTTCACATTTCTTTAACACTTCCAGAAATCCATTAAACAATTTTATAAAACCATTAAAATATATTACAACTCTCATAATATCCCACTCACGTGTTACATAATACTCTTTTTACTTCAAAATCATTTTATCTTCAAACTTACATGAAACAGCCCACAAACAAGTTTTGATCCAACATCACAATTTAATAAAACATTTCAGAAATTTTCAAAACATTCTAAAAATGTTTGACAACTTAAAACATAACTTTACCTTTCAAAACCCCTTAATAGGTTAACACTCATAACAAACAGTACATATGCACCCTTTTCCCACATTGTTTCACCAACTAAAACATTTACAATTTTCATAAAAAGAACCCTAGTGATGTAAATATGTCTTGTAGACAAAACCCATTTCAAAACCCCCATTTAAGTAAAAAAACCATAACAATTCATATAAAAACAGAATTTGAAGCTCTATGGACATTTATAAAACCACTTTCATGTTTTATAAAATCACCTTGAATAATACTGCAAAAGATCCAAATGAAAACACACATTTTCATAAAATACGCTCAAGAAGTATAACAATGTTTTACACATAAAACCTATTCAAAAACCCTATTTTTTAGGACCACATGACACTAATACATTACCAAACCATAATTTTTAGGCCAAACAAGATTTAGTAAAAAAATTCCATATGTTATAAAATACACCCAAATAATACCCCACGAGTACCACATGAAAACACCCAATTTCAAGATAAAATGCAACTATATGATTAAACACTTAACCAAATCAATAATAAAAAGTTTTTTCACCACTCCCAACATATGAGAAATATTAAAAATGAGTAAATACAGCAATCTAACTCATCAAAAATTGTTTACACATGGAACCACCTAATGGAAGTGTCGAATCCCTCAAAACGTGGTGTGAAACATCAACCACACCACTGCCGCATCACAAGGATGATAAATCCATCCCTAGACCACAATATTTAACCAAAAAGACATCAAATCAATCCATAGGTTAGAACCTTATATTCTGGACATTTTATAACATAATGAAAGAGGGAGGAAACCCTAAGGAGAAGGAAGAAATTGAAGAGATAAATACTTACTCTAAACAATCTTGATTAAAACGACCAAATATCCACTAGTATCTGAATTTTAAAACATCCAACCATTCAAGGGATGTTCGAACAAATATTATGAGATCATTTAGGAATAGGAATGGGGGAAAAATAGTAAAAATAGAAGGATTTATGAAAAGATCAATTTACCTCTCCAAATCTGAGAGATTTCTGAAATCCAGAGAAGTTTTGACCGATTTAGAGATTCTTTTGAGCTCCAAATTGTGGGAGGAGATAATGGGGGCGCGCCTTAGGTCAGTGGTCTCGCGTAAGAGTTTGAATCACCGAACAAAGAAAAATATTGTAGGATATATTAAAGAATTGATATTTATTTTTAATGCAGAAAATGGGCTTTCAGGCAGACCCAAACCCTTAAATAAAAACCCATATACACCATGATTATGGATTCCTAAATGGTCCAAATTAATATGTCGGTGTTAATAGGTCAGGGGATGACAATTAGTAATTGGAATGGATGAAAAATGTTTAAAATTTAAGGAGTTATAAAGGAATCAAAATTAATTTTTAAATCTGGAATTGGGCTCACGGTTTGACCCAATTCATGAAAACTCACACATTCCACCATAAAATCATGAACCCCCCCCCAAAACAAAGCATGAATGGAAATTAAATGGAATTAAGCTTTAAAATAAGTCATTTGTGAGACAAATTATTAGCGCTAAAATTTTAGTGCTGATAAAGTAATTCTTTATCAGTTCTTTTTTCTTAGTGCTTATAAAGAGTACGCTTTATAAGTGTTAAAAAAGCATTGATAAGGGATTCCTTTATCAGCTCTAAAATTTTAGCGCCGATAAAGGAATAATTTATTATAAGATCGAATATGTATGATAAGATGCTCAAATATAGTAGGGGCGGGGGGTGAATTGTATACTTTAAAAATTTCTTTGGAACCTTTAAAGATGATATAAAAACATTCTTAATAAAAGTTTCTTAACCTTAATGAAATCTATTTCTTAATGTTATCTTTTAACTTTAAAAAATCTTAGTTTAACAAAGTTAAAAAAACATTCATAAAACCACTTAAAGAAACCTTTTTCTTAAACTTCACAACCTTAAGATAAAAACTTAATAAATAATTTTTTAACAGAATGATTCTACCTTAAAGCGTATAGAATCTTTAATATAAACAGAGTAATGGAATTAGAAAGTATGATAAAGTTATACTTTCGTACTTTAAAAAAGTTAATATTACAGTGGAATTAAAAAAAACTTTAAATACAAAACAAGTAACAATAAGATTCATTTAACCCAAAGAGACGGTTATCCATCAACCTTGGATAAAGGATCCTTGATTTATAATTTCAAGAAAGTCTGTCTTACCCAACCCTAGGTATGACCTCAATATGAAGATCGGTATATGTCTTGTTATCCCCGCAAGCCCTCAATTTAGAAGGAAATTAGAACGTCTGTCTTCCAAACTGGGAAGCCCATGATCATCACGATCAGAGTCTGCACGAATAAATTCTGAACAAGTTTTTCACACATGAAAAAGTATTTCATAACATCCGCACGAAGCACTAAGAGTTGTAAGAGACTCTCTCTCTCTCTCTCTAGAAAGCACTTCACAACTTTTTCCCATGCATCGAGTTGATCCACTCTCTACAATGTAGTGAAAGTTGTCAAAATTTGAAGTCGAAGTACTTTTATCGTTCAAATGGACTTGTATTTATAGAAAAACATCCCAATGATCGGATCCTCTCCAACGATCATATTTTCCTTAAATTTCGGAGGGACCCAGACACGTGTCAAACATACAATGGTTAGTTTGTAACAGATTGTATGACACTATTTAAAGTATAATAATTGATGTTAAGATAGAGATAAATGTTATATATAAGAAATATTAGAATCCGATAATATTGGAATGAAACATTAAACTCTAATGTTATCAAGAAATAAGATTCTTAGGAAAAAGTAAATTAGATTGTGAAAATGGTATCACATTTGTACCAGAATAAGAATCATAAAATCAGAATGAATTTTGCACCGAAATCAGTGTCATAAAAACGGTATCACTTATACACTAGAATCAGTATCATAAAAATGGTATCACTTATACACCAGAATCAATATCATAAAAATAGTATCACTTATACACGTGAATAGGTATCATAAAAACAATATCACTTATACACCGGAATTTGTATCATAAAAATAACATGAAAGATCAGTAAATCTAACAGAATGGAAAATAATAATGATACACCTGTAAACATAACGAAATGACAATTCTGAATCTTAAGAAAAGTCATAACATAAAAAAAGAACTTAAGAAAAAGTGTTTGTGATTTTCGAAACATAAAACCATAAGAAATTGAGATGTCATAAGATATCCTTATTGACTCAAAAATCTCCCTCTTTTGTAAATCACAAACAACATTTCTAAGGAAAAAAATATTGTCTTAGATAAACAAGTATGAAAAACTTATCTCCCCCTTTTGAATGAAATTTCTAATGAATACGACTAACTCCCCCTTAGGTTATGTTTCCCAAGGATCATATTCTTTATCTTTAGTATCTGGTTTTATTTCTTAAGAATAAATCTCCCTCTTAGATAAGAACCTCTTCCTAAAAGAAAACTCCCCCTTACATGGACATTATCTTTTCTTACCATGCTCTCTCTTAATAGATTCTCCTCTTTTGATATCTTCATTAAATTATTCCTTTGAATAAATTCTCCCCCTTTGTGATTTTCAAAAAGAGGGAAAGGAATGGAGATGTATAAGACGTACCTGTAAGGTTTAGCAAGCATACATTCGAAAACAATGAAAGAAATGCAAGAATCTTATTAAGGAAATTATGGAAATATGGTTTTAGATTAAAAAAAATATCGGAATGTAATGAAAAGTCATCCATCCTTATTCTGCTCTGACAACATTTTCTTAATCAAGGCATTGAGTTTCTTCACTTTCTTAAGATCTTCTTCAAACTTTTTCAACAAGATCTCCCGATCGTGATTCTTCTTTTCTAAATACAAGATCCTTTCTTCTTGAGAATCCACATTTTTCTCCAATTCAGCTCTGACTTCTTTCTTACTGCTTACAGATCAGGAAACATATTCACTACCACAAAACTAGGCAAGGCAGGCACCTTCCTTTATCAGCGCTAACAGAAAAGCACAGATAAAGGGGTATAATTTTATCAGTGCTAAAAAAATCGCTGATAAATGTACCCTTTATCAGCGCTAAAACAAGCACTGATAAAGGTGTACCCTTTATCAGCACTTTTTTAGCGCTGATAAAGGTTACATTTATCAGCGCTTTTCTTAGCACTCATAATGTTTAATGTATACATTAAATAAAAAACACATGTTATAACAATATATATATATATATAATTAAATAATTATAATATTAATAATAAATATATTTATTAGATTTATAAGATTTATAAGATTTATTAATTCATTATATTTATTAGATTTATTAATTGATTATATTTAATATATATATTTATTATATTTTTTTATATTTAATTTATTTGTTTATATATATATATAATACTTTTTAATATATATGTATAATTAAAATTATTTAATATATATGTGTTTTCCAATGAATTGGGGTCAATGAATATATCATGAGCGTATATGTTATGTGATCATATATGTACATGAATAATGTTCATTTATAGATTATAATTATATAGCATGTTGATGTGTTATTGATTTATAATTCATTATGTTACCCATATAATATATATTTTCTAAAAAATGTACACTTATAATTAAAATTACAATATATTTAAAAAATAAATATATATTTTATTATATTTTCAATGATATATATATAAATATACCTTTCAAATAACTTTATAAGTGTAAATAAAGATACATCTTTTAGAGTTATAATTATTAATAAATATATATATTTATTTATCATAAATATAATTTTAAATAAATATATAATAATATAAACAAATTATTAAATATATACATTTATCAGCACTTTTATTAGAGCTGATAAAGTATGGATTTATCAGCGCAAAAAAATATCTGATAAAGTGGGTCTTTATCAGTGCTAAAATGAAAATCACTGATAATGACACCCTTTATCAGCATTAAAAAAGCACTGATAAAGGTCCATATGGTATTTATAAGTGCCATCGAGACCTCCTCCTCCTCCCCGCACCCTGTTTAGCTTTCACGGAAGCCCTACCATGTGCCTCTGCCACTGCCTCCTTCTCCTCCTCCTCTGCCGCGGACACCACCTCCTTCTCCTCCTCCTCTTCCTTGGACGCCTCCTCATCCTCCTCCTCTTCCTCCACCTACTCCGCTGCCACCGCTACCTTCGAGTTGCCTCCGAGCTGCCTCTACTGCCTCTGCGCTGCCTCCGCTACCTCCGCTGTCGATGCCACTTCCTCCTACACCACCGGGTCCTCCTCCTTAAGGTGAGTAAAATTGAATTTTCATGAATTAATTATGTTTTCATTTATGGTCAATATTGAGATTAATTATTATTTGGCGTGATTCTTATGATTGCATTTATAGTCAATATTGAGATTAAATGTGTTTGTTGTTATTCCTTGCTTGTTTTTGGACGAGAGATGGTTCTATTTTTGTAGAGTTTGATTTAGTTCTTCTTTTATTAATATATTAAATTTCATGTTATATTTAGGTATGTACAACTCACTTTTCAAAAAATATCCCCAATTTCCATCAGCCCCTCTAAGCACGATCTCCATCGCACGCACCCACAATTTCCACCGGCTCCCACAAGATTTTCCCCGATTTCCCTAATTTCCTCCTATTCATGATTTTCATTGCACCCTTTATTTCCTTCCGCACTCCTAATTTCCATCAGGCCCTCGATTTCCGCCGCCCTCTAAGCACGATCTCCGCTCCCTTATTCCCCCCGATTTCAGGTGCAAGTGGTGTTCCTTTTCCGCTCCTCGCGCCATAGCACCTCTCAGGTAGGAGCACGAGGAGTGTGCCTTTGGCACACCTCGGTGATGTCACCTTTCCTCAACGATGGTGAGGCACACTGGGTGTTCCTCACCGCGCCTCGCACCAAGGCGCGCTAAGGCGCGCGCCTTTGACAACCATGATCCAACCTCTATCACAAGTCAAAATGAACAATCAATAGGTGGATCCCATGGAAGTCACATACCAATCCTCTTTGACCAATGCCTTCTCAGTCAAAGTAGGGTCTTACCAACACCTTATCAGTTAAATAATGTCCATCCATCCTATCTCATGCCACAATACATATAAATAGTAATCTAAGGATGGTATCTAGATAGCCAAACTCTCGTACTAGCTAAACCACATCATCAATAGGTTGGCCCCATGGATGATCATAATTCAACTATGTAAAAGTCATATGAAGTCCCAATCTCTTAGTCGGTGTGACCATAAATGATAAAAAGTCACCATCCATTTAGCCTTAAATAATAATCTCCTTAAAACTATCTTGGTTATACATGAAAACTATTCCCAACCCATCAACATTCTAATTCCTCCTATAAGGGAATCTACTGGGTTCTACAATCCTTACCCATATCTACTCATTGATACCAACACACACTCATCTCTACACGGTAATGTCACAACCCACATGCTATACTTAATCTAGGACTCGATAGTCTAGTCTATATCATCTTCCAATTCCGACATTAAAACTCATTAAAACTAAATAATGACCATCATAAGAAACTCACAGTAAGAGCCTTGGATACCCTATGTTAAGTCATCCTGGCTATTACCATGACCCTCACTTAGGTACCATATCATATCTCCCCTTGGAGATCTCATAATCCAATTATAAGGAGGAAATCCTCTATGTCACACTTCACCAATCCCTATATAGAATATCCTACTCATCACACACACCATGACTCTTATATATCCTTAAGAGGGTGTTCCCCATCATACATGATATATAAAACTATATTATCCATCTTATTTAGTCCTAAGACTCTAATACCTAGTCAAATAGCCTTATAAAACCTAACTAGGCTATACAAATCTCATACCAAAACCGATCCTCTCATAAACCCAACTAGAAACCTGACCTGCATGGAGACATAATCTCTGGATGATCACAAAATCACAAACATTAAATATAACCCGCACTCTATCTCTTGGTAGATCAAAAACAACCTATTTATTTACCTAGGTTGCTCTTGATTTCTATCCCTTTCATTGGAACACATATACTCATGCATGAATGCACAATCATGAATAAATTGGACCATGGTTTTGTATTATAGGGCCCAACTACCTCAAAAAATGGAGTAACCCCCTCACCAAGATCAACTCATCCTCAACCAAGACTATACATGCCTTATCTAATCTTGTACCAATGATTGAGACACAATATCAAGGCACAATTCCCAAATAATTAATTATAGAAACTTATAATTAATTATTCACCTTAATATAATTAGGAATAATCATTTAAAAACTCACTGGGAAACACAACACCACGTACACCACACAAAATATTGTGCGTTCATCATACGAGGATAACCTCTAGCCAATACAAACTAAATCTACATCATCTGAATTGATTTGAATATGATATAGTGAAATCATCACACAAATCCTAGTTAAAAGCATCCCAAATCATAGGGAAATAATGGATAATAGTATTTGAGGAATTATGAGGGAGGAACTCACTAATGCACTATAAAAAACTACTATGAACCACCCCTCATCAGGGGGATTGAAGAGAGGAAGAGAATGGATGAATCTCAAGAACCACCCATGATTTTCTATTAATGACAACGCCCCCACCATTTTTGAAGTATCTAGTTATTTATCTAAATTATACTCATATTCTGTCTCCCCTAACCTATATACCCATCCTTTGGATTTCAAATAGGATGAATATAAATAAAGAATGGATGAATGCAAATCGGTTGAAAAAAGAGTATGAAGAAGGTGTGAAAGAGTTTATCAAGTTTGCAAAAGATCATGCATATGAACCTTCTCAAATCCTTTGTCCGTGTTTACACTATTGTTATTCAAAAAAAATTAGTCTAGAGGAGTTAGAAGAACACTTGATCTGTCACGAAATATATCAGAGTTATACATGTTGGAATAAACATGGGGAAACAACGAATGTAGGTAGTGGCTGGGATAACATTGCATTTTATGGATCATCTGATATGATTACAAGTATGAACAACGAAGATGAATGTATGGAGGATGTGATTACAGATGTGAATTATGATGAAGATCGTATTGAGGAAATGACAAGGACCGTCAAATATGAACTTTGTGATTGCCCAAAATTGTTTGAGAAGTTAAAAAGTTGTGCAAGGACGCCATTGTATACTGGTTGCACTAAATATATAGCACTGTCAGCCATACTGAAGCTGTATAATTTAAAACCAGACAACGGGTGGAGTGATGCCAGTTTTATGGAACTAATTGCTCTCCTAAATGACATGCTCCTAGAAGATAATGAGTTGCTGAGCCGAACATATGACGCCAAACGAATGCTACACTCGATGGGTATGATCTCTGAATGAATACACACCTGCCCAAATGATTGTATACTGTTTATCAAGGACCACAAATCACTTAAATAATGCCCAAAGTGTGGTGTTTCTAGATACAATAAAGATGAATCATGTCCTACTAAAGTTGTATGTTACTTTCCAATCATTCCAAGGTTTAGGCACCTATATGAAAGTGAGGAGACTACAATACAATTGACATGACATGTAGATACAAGAATTAATGATGGGATACTACATCACCCGACAGACTCTCCTCAGTGGAAGAGAATTGATCATGAGTATCCTGAATTTGGAAACGAGTCGAGAAACCTTTGCCTTGTGTTATCTACATATGGAGTGAATCCTTTTGGTTTTCAAAGCAACAGTCACAGTACATGGCTGATTATGTTGGTAAATTATAACTTACCATCGTGGTTATGCATGAAATGAAAATACATCATGTTATATATGGTTATATCAGGACCAAAACAACTGGGTAATAATATTGATGATTATTTAGCTCAATTGATCGAAGAATTGAAATTATTGTGGGATTCAGGTGTTACATTGTATGATGATTACAAAAAGGAAGATTTCACTTTGAGATCTATGTTTTACGAGACGATAAATGGCTTCCCTGCTTATGGAAATTTTTTAGGATATAGAATTAAAGAAACTCAAGGGTGTCCCATTTGTGAACAAGGTACACAATCAATTAGGTTGAAACATTCATCAAAAACTGTGTTTCTAGGACATCGTAGATTTCTACCCCGATGACTTAAGTACTGATATTGGATGAAATTATTAGATGGAAGTTCAAAAGAATGTACAACACCGTCTCCACTAACAGACGATCAATTGTTTGAGAAAGTTAAAAATGTGGACACTAGTTTTGGTAAACTGGCTTCAAAAAACCTTACGAAAATCGGTTGGAAAAAGAGATCAGTTTTTTTTAATTACCGTACTGGAATTGTCTGTATGTCAGACATTTTCTTGATGTTATACATGTATAAAGAAATTTAATTGATAGTGTCATCGTAACATTTCTAAATGCACCTGGAAAAACAAAATATGGAATTAAGGCTAGGTTGGACATGGTTGTGATGAGAATACGAGAAGAGTTGGCACCAGTGAAGGGTGAAAAACAAACATTTCATACTCCTACTACTTACACTCTTTCCAGGTAAGAGAGATATTAGTTTTTCAACTTATTGAATAGCGTAAAGGTTCTAGAGGGGTATTCGTCAAATATCGGGAACCTCGTTTCAATGGGAGATTTGAAGTTAAAAGGTATTAAATCACATGATTTACATGTTTTGATGCAAGATCTCATTCATATTTCTTTACGTTTAATTTTACCCAAGAATGTCCACCATACATTAACAAAACGGTGTTTCTTCTTCAAAGCTATATGTAGCAATGTTATAGACCCGGTGAAATTGATAACTATGGAAAGATAAATTGCCGTTATATTATGTGAATTAGAAATGTTCTTCCCGCCTTCATTTCTTGATATGATGGTTCATTTTATGGTTCAATTGGTGAGAGAGATTCAACTATGTGGTCCTGTATATTACAGATGGATATACCCCATTGAACGGTATATAATGATTTTGAAAGGGTATGTCAAAAATCAAAGTTGGCCAGAGTGTTGTATTGCAGAGCGATATATTGTTGAGGAAGCCATTGAATTCTGTACCGAATACCTGTCTAGTATGGAAACCATTGGCCTACCAAAATCTCATCACACTGGGCGGCTTGAGGGTGAAGTAATTTTTGGAAGACAGGTTGTCACAATCAACATTACAGATCGGGAGCAGACCCACCTTTATGTTTTTCATAACAATTTTGACGTTGACCCATATGTTGAATCCCACAAAAAAATTCTTAGGCATTTGAATCCATCTAGGGATGAAAAATGGATATCAGATACACATAATTGATAGTTTATAGGATGGTTTTAGGACCATATTTTTAAGAAGTCGGATGAAAATCCAGAGTCAATTTCAAACCGACATCGATGGCTAGCCAGAGGACCAATTGTGTATGTATTATCTTACAATGCTTATGTAGTTAATGGTTATAAATTTTATACCAATGTACATGATGAAGACAGTACCATGCAGAATAGTGGGGTTACACTTGTGGCTGAAGTGATTCATGTTTCTGGTACTAAGGACATAAATCCAATTTATGCGAATATGTCATACATTGGCATCATCCAAAAAATATGGGAGTTGGATTAATCAAAATTCCATGTTATGATTTTTCAATGCAAGTGGGTTTATAACAGGAGTGCTGTTAAAATAGATGAATTGGGATTTGTGAAAGTCGATTTCAATAAGGAAGGGGAGAAAGACGAACCGTTTATAATGGCATCACAGGCAGTGAAAGTATTTTATGTTCTGGATCCCGCAAACTGAAACTGGTCAATTGTTCTGTTATCGACCAAAACAACTAAAGGGTCAGATGAAAATTCAACGAAGGATGACCCTTTCATTGGGACTTCGCAATCATTTCACAGTGGTCCCAATGTAGACATTGTTTTGTATGTCATAAGAGACCACAATTAAGGGATATGGATAGTCGATAGAGGGGTAAAATCCCTTCAACATTTAAAAAAAAGAGAGTTAAATAATCAGGTTATTTTTTTATTGTAGTATAGATTGTGTTACACTATGTTATTATCTGTTCGCTGCTGATTTTATGTGATCTAAATTAAATGTCAAATAACTTTTACATATAATGACTTCTTAACCTGCTGATGCACCCAATCCCAAGACACAACAAGTTTCTCAACCTGTTGTAGTTGGTCCCACAGCTGAGGTACAACAGGTCTCTCAACCTGTTGTAGCTGGTCCCACTACTGAGGTACAACATGTCTCTCAACCTATTGCAGTTGGTCCCACTGCTGAGGTACAACAGGTTTCTCAACCAGTTATTACTGGTCCCAATGCCGATGCTAGTGCTTTAGAGAAACATAATGATGGTGAAGAAACCGAGGAAATGGAAGGCAATGAAACCCCGACGACAAAAAAAACAGGTGCGCCGTAGTTTGACAGTTATATCCAAAATCCTTAAGGAAAAATCAAAATGCCTCAAATATGAGGTGGGATGGAATAAGAAAGGCCAGCATGTAAACCCCAACAAAGCCATGTTTAGTTTCTACATTGGAATCGTCACTCGGCAATGCACGCCGATTGATATAGAGTCATGGAACCATGTTGTCAGCGGGGTGAAAAAATTAATGTGGGAAGATAGTACAGTAACATTACGATATCATTTATTTAATTTATAAAAATAAAATAAAATAAAATACTGAAATATTGACTAAATCTACATCATCTCTTGTAAAGTGCATTTATAGTAGATGTATCACACAAAGAATATGTATTAAGATTGGTAGGAAGGGTTCATAGAGGCTTTCAAAAAATTTTAATGAAATTTCATCTGAATGATGTTGAAGGGAAACTCAAGCCGCACCCACCTCCTCTTTATGCACACTTGATATCCTAAGGAGCGTGGGATGCGTTTTGCAACCATCGTGCAGAGCAGACTATTTAGGTACATTGTGTTTGGTAACACGTTGTTTAACATTTCTTTTATTCATCACTTTGATTGACAGTGTTTTATTTATGAAACAGAAACTGAGTGCTGAAAATAAAGAACGGGCAGCAAAACCAGTGTACCCCTACCGTAAAGCAGGGCTGGGGTATGCTTCAATTGAAAAACAATTGGTACGTATTTTAAAATTACTATAATACTTTTATCTGACATAAAACAACACTGTAACCATGTTTCTCTGTTTATATGTAGATTGATGAATCAAAATCCCAAGCGACTTCCATCCCACACCATGTGCTATGGAAGGAGTCTTGTGTTAATAAAGAGGGGAAACTGGTAGATTAAAACACACAAAAAGTGTGGGAAACATGTGTAAGTATAACATAATATAAATTTGTTTTTATTTAAATCACTATTACATAACTATGATTACTTATTTTCCCATATTTTCTATTTGACATAGTCATAGGAATCAACAACACCCACACCATATGCAGACATTCTTTCAGTGGCCTTGAAACAGCAAGAACAGCATGGCCGCGTCAGAGGTGCGGGTTTTGGGGTGACACCCCATATATATTTTCAAAAAAACAATATGGGGAACAATCTAAATAAATTCAAATAATTAGAGATAGACTAGCTAACCTTGAACAAAAATTCCAATGTCATAGAGAGTTGCTAGAAACTTTGATGGGGGAGAGGCGAAGAGAAGAAACAACTCAAGAACAACCCACCCCACCCCCACCTGCTTTGAGGTGAGCCATTCCCCTCAAAGACCTGACTTAACCGAGGTAATCAATGTTCTAATATTTTTTCTATGAAATGTGAATGACATAGACACTGATACATTTCATGTAATGATATTCTACAGGGTGAAAATGACTATGATTTATATCTGTCAACTCCCACCCATCACCTTGTAGCGAGGGCTACGGTGTTCAATATGCAGAATGACATGCTACACTCCAGACCACTTCCAACCGGTCATGTCAAAGTTTCTATTAACGTAGCTCATGAGATGAGCACCGAGCTACCCATACCAAATGATGACGATGACATTCATACAGTGAAAAAAGTTGTGGGAACATTTGCTGCATGGCTGTCGAATCTTGTAAAAAAACATGTCGACCTAGAGGTATTCATTTTCAATTTGTTTTTCAAGAAAAACCTTTACAATTTAATTACAAAAGGGTAGAAACAAGGAATTTTATTACAGAATTACAAAAATAAGGAGTTAAAATGAAATAACGGCTCAAAAAGATCAACCAATCGATCAAAACGATCTACTGAGGGAACCTTCAACCCACCGGTTCTATATCAACATTTAATATCATTACAAGCTCATGTGGATATGAAAATAAAAGGTGGAAATAATCACACAATTTTTTGTGAAAAATACATGTTCTGAGAGGAAATATTATATTTCGTTAGTGCTGACACTATAGCTGAAATCATCACATACAACTGGCTAGGCACCTCAGTTATAAATGTATACATGAGGTATGTTTTCATGATTTGATTTTACAGAAGCTGATATACTATGATAATTATGGCTAAATAAATTTCATATTTTTCATAGGCATATATATGAAAAAATTGAAGGGATTTTCCAGTGAGTAAAAATTTGGACTCGTTAGTTCTGACACCATGTCTACACAACAAAAAGAAATAGATTCCGATTTTCAGGATGAATTAATGTCAAACCTGCTCAAAATGTTTCAATGCAAAATTATGACTGACATGACCTATTTAATTCCAACGTTGTAGGGGTAAAACTATACATTTTAATCGTATCAATTATATTTTTCATTTCTATCATAACTTATTTCTTTTTGTGTTTTTAGGCAGCATTGGATGCTCATTGCAGTCAATTTGGATACTCCAAAGATTTATTTTCCGTATTCATTGCTTGGATATCCAACAAAATGACCACACATAATGGTGATTTTAAATTTTTAATACACTAGATACTATATTTTAGAACTAAATATATAGTTATATAATTTATATTATCTTTTAATGAGGATTCTATTATGATAGGGTGGTGTATGAATATAGTCTAAAGGATGGAATGAATCCAGGTTCTAAGGATGACAAGGTGCACGAGATCTACAAAAAGAAAAGTATCAAGGTATATATAATTATATTGAACTATCCAAATAAACATCAAAACAGATTACATATTTTTCTCGATGTTTCTGCAGTGTCCTAAACAAACAAACGGAAAGGACTGCGGTTATTATGTTTGTAAATTTAAGAAAGAGATCATATTTTATGAACAAACTAGAATCCCTGAAGAGGTATTTTTGAAAATAATTACTATTTAATTTAAAATATTTATTAATCCTTTGCGTATTTATATTTTTTCAGTACTACTATGACTATCGCAAAAAATCCTATTCACAAGATGATATAGATGTGTTTAGAAACGAATGGGCAGTGTACCTGATGGAAGAATGCAAACAAACAGGACAATGAAGGTGAGTTCCTAATACTTATGTTATCTTTATATGAACATTTATATATCCCTTGTTAACAATTTTTGAGCATATATGATCACCCTTTCTTATGTTTCATATCCTTATATTATGAAAAATGGTTTTAGAAATGATTTGAGTTTCTAGTAAAAAATAACATAATGAGTGACTCTTATGAACTACTGATATACAAAAAACTAAGAAAACATGTTCGGATTGTTTTTTTACTTTAGGAAAATGATCCATGAGTCATTTTTGATGTGTACGAATCAACTACACCTCAATCTAACGCACGGTGTGACCGGTATGGCTAAAATTGTCTGATATAAGTTAGAAATTGACATTAACTTTATAAAACAACACAAGTGACATATAGAAAATTGAACAAACGCATTCATATTGTTTTGATACTTTAGTACAACGATCCATGAGTCATTTTTGAGGTGTAAAAATTTACCACACCTCAATCTGATGCACGGTGTGATCGATATGGCTAAAAATGTCTGATATCAGTTTGAAAGTGACATTAACATTAGATAACAACACAAGTGACATACGGAAAACTGAGATAACACATTTGGATTGTTTTGATACATTAGTAAAATGATACATGAGTCATTTGTGACATGTACGAATCAACTGAACCTCAATCCGACACACGGTGTGACCAGTATGGCTAAAAGTGTTGGATATCTGTTTGAAATTGACATAAACTTTAGAAAACAACACTACTAACATACGTAATACCGAGAAAAAACATTCGGATTGTTTTTATACTTTAGGAAAACAATCCATGAGTCATTTTTGAGGTGTAAGAATTGACCGAACCTCAATCCGATGCATGGTGTGACTGGTATGGCTTAAAGTGTCTTATATCAGTTTGAAATTGACATAAACTTTAGAAAACAACACAAGTGATATACGGAAAACCAAGAAAACGTGTTCAGATTGTTTCGATACCTTAGGAGAACGATTCATGAGTCATTTTTGACATGTATGAATCAAACACATCTCAATCCGACACATGGTGTGACCGGTATGGATAAACGTTTCTGATATCAGTTTAAAATTGACATAAATTTAGAAAACAACACTACTGACATACGACAAACTGAGAAAATGCATTTGATTGTTTTGATACTTTAGGAAAACAATACATGAGTCATTTGTGACGTGAAAGAATTGACTGCACCTCAATCCGATGTACGGTGTGACCGGTATGGCTAAAAGTGTCTAATATCAGTTTCAAATTGACATAAACATTAGAAAACAACACTACTGACATATAAAATACTGAGAAAATGGATTCAGATTGTTTTGATACTTTAGGAGAACGATCTATGAGTCATTTTTGATGCGTACGAATCAACCAAACCTCAATCTGATGCACAGTGTGACCAGTATGACTAAAAGTGTCTGATATCAGTTTGAAATTGACATTAACTTTAGAAAACAACACTGCTGACATACAAAATACCAAGAAAACGCTTTTGGATTGTTTTTATACTTTAAGAAAATGATACATGAGTCATTTTTGAGGTGTAATAATTTATCTCACCTCAATCCGACGCACGGTGTGACCGGTATGGCTAAAAGTGTCTGATATCAGTTTCAAATTGACATTAACTTTAGAAAACAACACAAGTGACTTACGGAAAACTGAGCAAACACATTCGAATTGTTTTGATACTTTATGAAACAAAATATATGAGTCATTTGTGATGTGTAAAAATCAACCGCACCTTAATCCAATGCACGGTGTGACCGATATGGCTAAAAGTGTCTGATATCAGTTTCAAATTGACATTTACTTTAGAAAACAACAATACTGACAAATGGAATACTGAGAAAAAGCATTCAGATTGTTTTGATACTTTAGTACAATGATCTATGAGTCATTTTTAACGTGTACGAATCGACCTCACCACAATCCGACGTATGGTGTGACCGGTATGGCTAAAAGTGTCTGATATCAGTTAGAAATTGACATTAACTTTAGAAAACAACAAAAGTGACATACGGAATACTGAGAAAACAAATTTGGATTCATTTGATACTTTAAGATAATGATCCATGAGTCATTTTTGATGTTTAAGAATCAACCACACCTCAATCCGATGCACGGTGTGACCGGTATGGCTAAAAGTGTCTAATATCAGTTTGAAATTGACATAAACATTAGAAAACAACACTTCTGACATACAGAATACTAAGAAAATGCTTTCAAATTCTTTTGATACATTAGGAAAACGATCCATGAGTCATTTTTGAGGTTTATGAATTGACCACATTTCAATCCAACTCACGATGTGAACAGTATGGATAAAAGTGTCTGATATCAATTTCAAAATGACATTAACTTTATCAAACATCACAAGTGACATATAGAAAACTGAGAAAACATGTTCGGATTGATTTGATACTTTAGGAGAATAATCCATTAGTCAATTGTGATGTGTAAGAAACAACTGAACCTCAATCCGACACATGGTGTGACTGGTATAGCTAAAAGTGTCTGATATCACTTTCAAATTGACATTAACTTTAGAAAACAACACTACTGACATACGGAATACTGAGAAAACGCGTTCGAATTGTTTTGATACTTTAGGAAAACGATCCACGAGTCATTTGTGATGTGTACGAATTGACCATACCTCAATCTGATGCATTGTGTGACCGGTATGACTAAAAGTGTCTGATATCAGTTAGAAATTGACATAAACTTTAGAAAACAACACTACTGACATACGGAATACCGAGAAAACGTGTTCGGATTGTTTTCATACTTTATGAGAACGATCCATGAGTCATTTGGGACATGTACGAGTTAAATTTATCTCAATATGATGCACGGTGTGACCGGTATGTCTAAAAGTGACTGATATTAGTTTGAAATTGACATAAAATTTAGAAAACAACACTACTGACATACGAAATACTGAGAAAACACTTTAGGATTGTTTAGATACTTTAAGATTAATATCCATGAGTTATTTTTGGAGTGTAAAAATCGACCGAAACTCAATCCTATGCACGGTGTGACCGGTATGGCTAAAAGTTTCTCATATCAGTTAGAAATTGACATAAACATTAAAAAACAACACTACTGACATACGGAATACCAAGCAAACACATTCAGATTGTTTTTATACTTTAGGAAATGATCCATGAGTCATTTGCGACGTGTAGGAATCAACCTCACCTAAATCCTATGCACGGTGTGACCGGTATGTCTAAAAGTGTTTGATATCAGTTTGAAATTGACATAAACATTAGAAAACAACACTACTGACATACTAAATACCAAGAAAATGTGTTTGGGTTGTTTTGATACATTAGGATAATGATCCATGATTCATTTTTGACGTGTGAAAATCAACCAAACCTGAATACGATGCATGATGTGACCGATATGGCTAAAAGTGTCTGATATCAGATTGAAATTGACATAAACTTTAGAAAACAACATTACTAACATACATAATACTGAGAAAATGCTTTATGATTGTTTTGATACATTAGGAAAATGATCCACGAGTCATTTTTTAGGTGTAATAATTGACCTATCCTCAATCCGACAGTCAGTGTGACCGGTATGGATAAAAGTGTCTGATATCAGTTTCAAATTGACATTAACTTTAGAAAACAACACTACTGACATACGAAATATAGAGAAAATGCTTTCGGATTGTTTTGATACTTTATGAAAATGATCAATGCGTCATTTTAATGGTGTAATAATCGACCGCACCTCAATCCGACACATGGTGTGACTGGTATGGATAAAAGTGTCTGATATCAGTTTGAAATTGACATAAACTTTAGAAAGCAACACAAGTGACATATGGAAAAGAAATAAAATGCATTTGGATTGTTTTTATACTTTAGGAAAATGATACATGAGTCATTTGTGATGTGTACGAATCATCTTCACCTCAATCTGGTGCATGTTGTGACTGGTATGGCTAAAAGTGTCAGATATTAGTTTCAAATTGACATTAACTTTAGAAAACAACACTACTGACATACATAAAACTGATAAAAAAAGTTACGATTGTTTTGATACTTTAGTAAAATGATCCATGAGTCATTTGTGATGTGTAAAAATTGACCACACCTCAATTCAATGCACTGTGTGATCGGTATGGATAAAAGTGTCTGATATCAGTTTCAAATTGTTATAAACTTTAGAAAACAACATTACTGACATACAGAATACTGAGCAAATACGTTCGGATTGTTTTTATACTTTAGGATAACAATCCATGAGTCATTTGCGATGTGTATGAATCAACCTCACCTCAATTCGACGCACAGTGTGACCAGTATGGCTAAAAGTGTCTGATATAAGTTTGAAATTTACATTAACTTTTAAAAACAACACTACTGACATACAGAATAATGATAAAACGCTTTAGGATTGTTTTGATATTTTAGTAAATCAATCTATGAGTCATTTTTGAGGTGTACGGATTGACTGTACCTCAATCTGACGCACGGTGTAACCAGTATGGCTAAAAGTGTCTGATATTAGTTTCAAATTGACATTAACTTTAGAAAACAACACAAGTGACATAAAAAAACCAAGAAAACACATTTGGATTGTTTTGATACTTTATAAAAAAAATTCATGTGTCATTTGTGATGTGTACAAATCAATCGCACCACAATCTGATGCATGTTGAGAGTGGTATGGCTAAAGGTGTCTGATATCAGTTCAAATTGACATTAACTTTAGAAAATAACACTACTGTCATACAGAATACTGAGAAAATGCATTTAGATTGTTTTGATACTTTAGGAAAACGATCCATGAGTCATTTGTGACATGTACAAATCGACCACACCTCAATACGACACACTGTGTGACCGATATAGCTAAAAGTGCTTGATATCACTTAGAAATTGACATTAACTTTAGAAAACAAACCAAGTGACATATGGAATACTAAGAAAACACGTTCGGATTATTTTGATACTTTAGCAGAATGATCCATGAGTCATATGTGATGTATACGAATCATCCTCACCTCAATCCGACGCACGGTGTGACCGGTATGGCTAAAAGTGTCTGATATCGGTTTGAAATTGACATTAACTTTAGAAAACAACACTACTGACATACGGAATACCAAGAAAATGCTTTCGGATTGTTTTTATAATTTAGGAAAATTATCCATGAGTCATTTTTGAAGTGTAAGAATAAAATGCACCTCAATTCAACGCACGGTGTGACCGGTATGGCTAAAAGTGTCTGATATCAGTTTCAAATTGACATTAACTTTAGAAAACAACACAAGTGACATACGGAAAACTAATCAAACATGTTCGGATTGTTATTATACTTTAGGAAAATGATCCACGAGTCATTTATGATGTGTAAGAATCAACCGAACCTCAATCCGATGCACGATGTGACCGATATGACTAAAATTGTCTGATATCAGTTTCAAATTGACATTAACTTTAGAAAACAACACTACTGACATACAGAATACAGAGAAAATGCATTTTTATTGTTTTGATACTTTAGTAAAATGATACATGAGTCATTTTGGAGGTGTAATAATTGATTGCACCTCAATCTGATGCACGGTGTGACCGATATGGCTAAAGTGTCTGATATCAGTTAGAAATTGACATAAACTTTAGAAAACAACACTACTGACATACAAAATACTGAGAAAGGGTATTCAGATTGTTTTTATACTTTAGGATAATGATAAATGAGTCATTTTTGATGTGTTCAAATCAATCGTATCTCAATCCAACGCACGGTGTGACCGGTATGGCTAAAAGTGTCTGATATCAGTTTGAAATTGACATTAACTTTAGAAAACAACACAAGTGACATAACGAAAAACGAGAAAAGACATTCGGATTGTTTTGATACTTTAGGAAAATGATCCATGAGTCATTTATGAGGTTTAAGTATCAACCACACCTCAATCCGATGCACTTTGTGACCGGTATGTCAAAAAGTGTATGATATCATTTTGAAATTGACATTAACTTTAGAAAACAACAAAATTGACATATGACAAACCATGAAAACATGTTTGGATTGTTTTGATACTATAGAGAACGATCCATGTGTCATTTTAGATGTGTAATAATCAAATTCACCTCAATCCGATTCATGGTGTGACCGATATGGCTAAAAGTGTCTGATATCAGTTTGAAATTGACATTAACTTTAGAAAACAACACAAGTGACATTTGGAAAACTGAGAAAATGCTTTCGGATTGTTTTGATACTTTTGGAAACTGATCCATGAGTCATTTTTGATGTGTATGAATCAAATTCACCTCAATCCTATGCATGGTGTGACTGGTAAAGTTTTTCATTAGATAAAGAATCAGTATTTATTAAATTAGATAAATCATCAAAAAACATATTCATTTTACATTATTCCATTTCATTGTTATCAGAATCAAAGAATTTGAGTTTATATTTTCTATATTTTAGTTTCACATTTCCATATTAATGTATTATTTCATATTAATTTTTTAATTTATTTCATTATTTTATTACTAACATAATATTTGTTTTCTTATATAGGTGAATTTTTTCCTTGATTTCAGATGCTTTGTTCAGCAACAAATACCATGGACGACAATTTTTGAGAGAGGATCATGGATATCGAAGGATAAAACAATAATGTTTATAACTGTTGTTGGATAATTTTAATTTTAACCATGTAAAACATTGTTTGAAATGTATATAGAAGTGTGTTTTTTTGTATTCATGATGTTAAGTAAATGTATATAGCATTGTTTGTAAAAATATTGTGTGCGAGTGCTATTTTGTGCAGGTGTGTAGGTGTTATTTTGTGCAGGTGTGTAGGTGCTGGTTTGTGTAGGCGTTCAGGTGCCTTTATCAGCACTTTTTTGAGCACTGATAAAGGACTACTTTAACAGCGCTAAAAAAGTGTTGATAAAGGTCCCTATTATCCGCACTCAAGATAGTGCTGATAAAGGGCCATATTAATAGCACTATAAAAGTGCTGTTAATGCCGGCGTAGATAAGGGGGGTACCCTTTATCAGCGCTCCGAAAAATGCTGATAAAGTGCTGATAAAGGGGATCCCTTTATCAACGTCGGCATTAACAGTTTTTTTCTAGCACTGTTAATGTCAGTTTTTAGTGCTGATAAAAGGCTATGTTATAGTAGTGATTTGAGTTGACTATCCTTCTCAGATATTGATGCCTTGACCTTTTTGAACTCGGTTTCACAAGTATTTAAATCTTGGTTTGTTGAATCTGTGAAGTCACTAAACTATCTTAGTTCTTCATGGATAGTTTTGGTGTGGTTAAAGACTATATTTCAAGTCAACTTCTAAGCTTTGTAATAAATCATAAGATTACTGAAGTCTGCTTCATTCTTGACCACCATGTCCATAAGCAAATTGGTCAATTCCATCTTTTGATTCAGAATTTCTTGCATAATTTGACTCCGGACATCTATATTTGCAAGAACCAGAATGGTTCCAACCAAATTTCTTAAAGATAACTTGACAAATTCATGATCAATAGATGATGAGGATGCGAAGCCTAAAACATCTTTTCCTTTATCAACTCCTCTTGGAGTTTAGGAAGCTGGTTTCTCTATTCTCTTCGAATACTTCTGAGGCTTTTCCTTATCAGATGAGGCAACCATAACACATTTTCCTTTGATAGGATTTCGAACTGGAGATTGTTCATTAGATACTTGTATAACATTAAGATCTTTTTGTTCACCTTCTTCCTATTGAAACTCAGGATGTTGAGTTCCTTATTTTCTTTATTCTTCTTGAATTTCTTCCACCTTACCAGCTTATTGATGAACCTCTTGTTTCTCTTATTCATCCATTTCAACTCCAACTTGTTCTTTATCTTCAAATTCTACTTCTTCCTCAAATTATTCTTCAACTTCTTCTTCAACTTCTTCTTCAATTTGTTCTTCTAAAACAAATTTACAGACTGAACTTGAAGGAGTTCTAATGTAGTCTTCCACTTCCCTTAAAACATAATCATAGTTTTCTTGAACTATCTGATCTTCTATTTCTTGAACAGGTTATGATAAAGATAGAACATTCTTGAATTTCTGGATTTCCGGAGTGATAGTTAACTTCTTATGAACAACATGAGGTTCCTAAACTTATTGAGACTTATTTTCTTCAGATTTTAGAAGATACTGACACACATGATCTTCCATGGATTTCTTCTTTAATTTCTTCTCCTTCATATCTTTCTCATGATTTTCAGCTTGCTTGATTTTTAAGGCCTTAGCCTCTGTAGGATTTAAGCCAAAGGAAGGATCACCTTCCTTTCTGGTAGTTTCCATTTCTCTCCACTTTGCAACTGTTGCATCCGAATAAACTTTTGGTTTCTTTTCACGAGGAGGTACTGATACCGAGATATCAGCAACTAGTACTAGCAAGGTTGGTTCTTCATGTTTCCTTTTCTTGGGTACCGATTTGGAAGATTCCAGAACATCACCCTTGTTCTGGAAAATCATTTCTTCAAAACATTTGGAATGCTGTAAAATATCTACCATCATTCGCTTTAGAGTGTCGTCACTGAGCAACAAAATCTTAAAAGGATTTGGGATAGATTTTCATGGGACATTGAGCTCTTGAAGGCATGTGAAAATTATCCTAGAGATAGTTTCCAGATACATAAGAATCTGAGACCTGATAGTTCCACCTTTTATTGCCTAAATAGTAAGAAAGATGTACTTAACCAAGTTTATCTTTCTTAAGCTGACAAGAAAATCTAATAGAAAGATATCACATATCTTTAGAGTCCTTGTATTCTTTTCTTGGAATAAGAAATCCTTGCATCCAGAGAGTTACCATCTTGTGGTTTGTTGTAAGATTTGTAATCTTCGGATTCTTAACATACTTAAGACCAAGATAATCCAAAGCCTTGACTTTCTCAAAAGAACCTTCTTCTTTGGGAGTTTTTGAGAGAATAGAATAGCTTCACCTTCATACGGTATGTTGATACCCTTTGCTGCATTATTATAAGGAACAACATAAGCCTTATCATAACATTTGAACTTAAAAAAAAAATACTTACCATCCTTTTGAAAGAATGTAAAGGATTCGTAGAACTGAATAACCAGGTCAAGAAAAACCGGATCCTGACTGTTCTCCTTAGCCACAAAAACACATTCCCATCCGTTGGTTCTTATACCCTATGAAATAAGGGAGTAATATTTTTCAAAGAAGTTAGGGCATACCAAACATTCCCTAAAGATTGAACAATACATTATTACCTTGATAATCGAAATCTGATCTGCTGAGGATTCTAGAGTCATTCAGGGGGAAAAAGAAAAAGGAATCAGAACGAAGACTTTAATGGCAATAGAACTTCAACACAGAGGTCAGTAAGACTGGTGCAAAAATTATAAACGAGTCACCCCTTATATAAACATAACTATGACCTTTCAACTTCCATAACATAATCAAATGGATGAAAATAACCTGATCTAATCAGACAGTTGAGGATGATTTAAAAAAATGAATTCTAATTTTTTATAGTAAGGTAAACCAGAATTTAAAATTTTGAAATACCAACAAATAAAAGTTAAAATAAGAGAATAAAGAGTAAGAAAAGGTTACTTTAAGAATAATCTAAGGAATTTATCCGTATTATAATAATTCTCTTGGAAGATTTAAAATCTGGGATTTCAATACCGAAATTTTCAAAACGAAAATTTTCAAAACTGAAAATTTCAATACCGGAATTTTCAATACCAAAATTTTCAAAACTAAAATATTCAAAACTGAAATTTCCAATACCAAAATTTTTAATAACGAAATTTTCAAAACCAAAATTTTCAAAACAGAAATTTTCAAAACTGAAAAAATAATCTTGAGGAAAGAATAGAAACAAACAAGCATTTTTACTCCCGTTGAAATAAGAAGTAGTTTAATATTAGGAGTTGATTTAAACAAGAAGTAGATATGAATGATTACCTTACAGAGATCATTACTACCCTCTATTTAATGTATTCAAATCTATCAAAAGATAATGGATTTGTAAAAATATTAATAAGTTATTCTTGCATTCTGATGAATTGAAGAATAATATTTCATTTAAGTTTGTGATCCCTAAGAATGTGATGTATAATATCTATGTGCTTTGGATGAGAGTGATGTGCAGTGTTTTTACTTAGGGTAATGACAATTGTGTTATCTAACATTATTTGAGCCTAAGTAATACTCATACCATAGTTTGTGAGTGTGTTTTGCATCCACAACACTTGAGCACAACAACTTCTAGCTACTACATATTTAGCTTTAGCAGTGGAAAGTGCTACAGAATGTTGTTTCTTACAAGACCAAGAAACTAGAGAATCTCCTAAGAAATGAAAAGTTCCATATATATTTTTTCTATCCATTTTACAACTACCAAAGTCAGCATCCGAAAAAATTTTAATTTCAAAAGCGTTTCCAGAGGAATAAAATAGTCCCAAATCTAAAGTTCCATTTAAATACCAAAAAATTATTTTTACAGCCTTTAAATGGGATTCTTTCGGATTTTCATGAAATCTTTCAAATAAGAATACTGAGGAAATTAAGTCAGGTCGACTAGATATTAATTAAAGTATGATTTCTATCATCCCTCTATAAGATGTCTGATCCATAGGTTTCCCTTCTTTATCAATATCAAGAGTATTAAATGATTCAATAGGAGTACTTATACTCTTATTTTTGTCATACTCGAACTTCTTAAGAAGATCATTGATATACTTATATTGAGATATATAAGTTCATTATGGTTTTTCTGAAATTTGGAAACCTAGGAAAAAAGTTAACACACCCATCATAATCATCTCAAACTCAGATTTAATGAGATTCGCAAAGGAATCAATTGAGGATTGTTGAGTTGATCCAAAGATGATGTCGGAAATATAAATTTGGATTATCAAAACATATTTATTATTTTCCATAAAAAAAGGATTGGATCAGTAGTTCCCTTAATATAGTTATTTTGAAGAAAAAATCATGAATGTCTATCATACCAAGATCTTGGGGATTGTTTAAGTCCATACAAGGCATTGGTAAGTTTATAAACATGATGAAGATATTTTTTATCTTCTACGATATGGGGTTGATCTACATAGACTTCCTCCTGTATATAACCGTTAAGAAAATAACACTTTACATCCATTTAATAAAGATTAAAATTAAAGAATGCTATAAAGGATAGAAGAATATGAATAGATTCTAGTCTAGCTATAGGAGAATAGGCTTCTTCATAGTATATGCCTTATTATTGGTTATAACCTTTAGCAGATAATATTGCTTTATTTTTAACAATAACTCCATTTTCATCGCATTTTTTTTCTAAAAACCCATTTTACTCTATTAAGAGAAGTTTCTTTAGGTTTTTCAACCAAGGTCCAGACCTGATTCCTTACGAATTTTATGAGTTCATCTTGCATAGACTTTATCCAATCATCATCAACCAAGGCTTCTTTAGGAGTCTTTGGTTCAAATTGAGAAATAAAATCATCATGTTCAACTTCATTCCTTGAATAAATTCTATTTATTACTGGTTGATTAACATTTCCAATGATATTATCACTGGGATGATTCCAAAGTAAGAACTGACTTGGATTTTGAAAAACTTGTTCATCAACATAGGGTAGAATATATTTAGGTGTAAATGTTTCAGAAATATTTTCTTGAAAAATAACCTTTACTGAAAGATATTCTATCAAAGGTTGGTGATCAGTTTTAGAAAATATATCAGGAAAAGATTCATGTTCTTTGAAAACAGAAGGTTCATTTTCATCCAAATTAATATTTACTATTTCTTCCACAGTGCAAGTGTTTTTATTGAAAACTCTATATTCCCTAGAGTTAGTGGAGTATCCTAGGAATATTCCTTCATCATCTTTGGGTTAAAATTTATATAATTTACCCTTGATATTTAAGATAAAACATTTCAACGAAAAACTTTTAAGTAAGAGACTTTTGGTTTTCAGCCAGTCCATAACTCATTAGGTGTTTTATTAAGAAAGGGTCTAATCAAAACTCGATTTATAGTATAACAGGAAGTACTTACAAATTCAGCTCAAAAGCGTTTAGTTATAGAATATTCACTCATCATGGTTCTGGTCATCTCTTGAAAAATATGATTTCTTCTTTTGACAACACCATTTTTTTGAGGAGTTCATGGAGATGAAAAGTTGCGAGTAATACCTGTTTTACTACAAAAAGTTTTGAAATAAAAAATTTCAAATTCTCTACCATGATCACTATGAATATTTATCAATGGTATATTTTTCTTGTTTTTAACTTGAGCTCTAAATATTTTGAAATAAGAAAAAACTCCAAATTTCTTTGCAATAAAATAGACCCAAGTAAATCTAGTCTATTCATCAACTAGAACAAACGCATAGTATTTGCCTCTAATAATTCAGTTTTTGGTGGACTAAATAATTCCATGTGAACGAACTATAAGGCATTACAAGTTTTCACTTCACTTATGGATTTAAATATAGATTTATTTTTCTTTCCATATTGACAAGGATCATAGACATTTGAAGAATCAAACCTATGATCTGGTAGATCCTGAACAAGTTCTTTCTTAGAAAGTTTACTAAGATTACTTAAGTTATAGTGTCCTAGTATTCTATGACAAAGCCATGATTGATTTTTAAATTCACTAAGGAAATATATATCTTGACTTCTATGGTATTCTATGTTTATGGTGTACACATTATCAAGATGAAGGGAAGAGAGAATAAAATCATCATTGGAATTACAAACTAAACATGTATCACTTCTAAAATTTACAAGGTAAACTTCATCACATAATTATCTTATGAAAATGAGGTTGTGCTTAAGACCTTTTACAAAAAGAACATTTGAAATAATAGCTTTACCAATAATGATAATGCTACCCATACCGATAATTTCTCCTTGAGAGTAATCTCCAAAGGTTACTTTTCCACCTTCATTCTTTAAAATCTTTTTGAAATAGTCTTTGTTACCAATCATGTGCTGGGAAAATATACTATCCATGTACCATAGGTTATTGGTACTTCCTTCATTATCCTGAGAAATAAAGAGTTAGATTTTCAGAATCCAAACTTTCTTGGATCCAGAATTTTTAGATAACAGAATCTTGGGTAACCATATTTGTTTAGAAAAATAAGCTTTATGAAATCCAAGTGATTGAACTTTATTTAAAGAATAGTTTTTATTCCAATTCCCACCACTTTAACATTTAGTACAAAAAGGGGCTCTTGAAGGAACAAAATAATTATTTCTAAAAATAATTTTTTTTTCAGGGGAATAACCTAAACCATGATTATTAACATGAGGTCGGATCTGAGAATACATCTTGTCAAAATTTTCTTTAACAAAAGTAAAATTTGCAAGAAGTTTCTTCAATGAAAATATTTCAGATTCTAGTCTCAAGACTAAATTCTTATCCTCATGAATAATAGATTTAGAGTTAATTTTATCCTCCAAAAAATCTAATTCTAAAAACAGGTTTTTAAGATCCTTAGAATGTTTATTTTTCTCAGAATTAACTTCCTCAAGTTTCTTTGAATGATTTTCTAAAACATCATTTTTCATATCAAGATCATTGGTAAGTTCTAAAATTTATTTTGTTAAAATATATTCTCTAGAATTTTCTATTTCAATTTTCATAAAAACATTACAATTTCTTATCTCAAGCAAATTAAAAAATCTAGAAACTTCCTCATATGAAGGAAAAAATTATCATTATCTAATAAAGAAGATTCTTCATCTGAAGAAAAACCTATGTCATTAAAATTTTAACTTAAAGACATACTGGTTAAGGATTCAGTAGTTCGTACCTTAACCATAAGACAATGATTTTGAAATGGATCTCTAGCTATTAAACCAATATCCTTTTTCTCAGAAGATTCATATTATGAAGAGTCTTCAGAAGAATCTCCACAACTAACACTCCAAGTGTCATTGGCTTTTAAGATATTCTTATGCATTGATTTTTAAAACTTATTCTTGTTCCTTTCAAAATTATTGTCTTTCTTGTCTCCTTTCTTAAGAAAGGGACAATCAGGTCTAATATGACCAGTTCTTCTACATTCATATCATGTTACTTCTTGATATTTATTATCTTTTACATCTTTATTCTTGTATCTGTATTGAAAGTTATTCTCTCCATAAATCATTTTTCATCATCCGAGCATGATTTTCTAACTCATTTTCTAAAGCTTCACTTTCAATAGATTCAGATTGAATAACAACCTTCTTAGATTTAGATCTTGTTAACATTAAGATCATCATCTCAAGAGTCTTAGCTTTCATATGATTTTAAGTAGTTGTAAAAGAAACACCTCCATTTTCATTCATATTATTAATATTATCATCATCTCTATTCATTATGGTTTCATGTTGAAAAAGAGTTCTAAAAAGTTCATCAATAGAATTCTTTGGGACTTTCCTATTCTCATCTATAGATATTCTCTTGGATTCCCATTCGTTCGTCATGATGTCTACAATATTTTCTACAAGAATATCATCATCTAAACCTTTCTCACCCATGTATTGTATGATGTTGACAACAGTTATAAATCTTTGTTTTACCTTATATATGGGTTCTCCATAAGGAAAGCAGAAACCATGATACTCAACTCTGAGCATAGATCTTATAGTTTCAATGACTTTGGAAGTTCCAAAGTGAGTTACTTCAAGATTCGTCCAAATACTATTAGTAACTTCACAAGATAAAATTTTATTGTATATATTTCTAGTCATGGAACAAAGCAATGTATTACGTACCTTAATGTTCAGCTGGAATTCCACCTTTTCTGGATTAGTAAAAGTACTAAGTTCCATATTAGGAATCATATAATCTCTAGTTAACATAATGTTGTTGTCTACACCTGTGTTCATCACAAAAGTCTTCATTCTGTCTCTCCAGTACTCATAGTCATTACCATCAATGATCGGTGGTCTAGTAGGATTGAGATTATCTAGAGATCCAACATGAATTCCTTCCATACAAAAAATAATATTTCTTTCCACAAAACATGTTAGAAGAAAATTTTAAGAAGTTAAGAAAAAGAAAACATGAGAAAGTCAACTTATATGTGAATATATGTTTTTCAGATACCTCCTTTGATACCAATTTTAGGATCGAATATGTATGATGAGATACTCAAATAAAAGATGGGGGGGTGAATTTTATAGTTTAATAATTCCTTTGGAACCTTTAAAGTTGATATAAAAACATTATTAAGGAAATTTTCTTAACCTTAAGGAAATGTTTTTCTTAAGTTTAGCTTTTAACTTTAAGAAAACATAGTTTAAAAAAGTTAAAAAAACATTCACACAACAACTTAAAGAAACCTTTTTCTTAAACTTCAAAACCTTAAGATAAAAACATAAGAAAGAATTTCTTAATAGAAATATTCTAGATTAAAGTGTATTGAATCTTTATTAAAATCAGAGTAATGGAATTAGATAGTATAAGAATGCTATACATTATTACTTTAACAATGTTAGTATTACAAAGGAATTAAAAAAAACATGAAATACAAAACATGTAACAATAAGATTCTTTTAAACCAAAGATAAGGATATCCAACAACCTTGGATAAAGTTTCCTTGATTTATACATTCAAGAATGTTTGTCTTACCAACCCTAGTTAATCCCTCAATCTAAATATTGGTATCTATATTACTTTCCCCACAAGCCCTCGATTTATAAGGAAATCAGAACCTCTATCTTCCAAACCCATAAGCCCACGATCAGCACGATCAGAGTCCGCACAAAGAAAGTCTGAACAAGTTATTCACACCCGAACAAGTTTTTTATGACATCCTCATGAAGCACTGAGAGTTTCAAGCGCCTATATCTCTCTAGAAAACACTTCATAGATTTTTCACATGCATCATGTTCTCCAACTCTCTACAATGTATTGAAAGTTTTCAAAAGTCGAAGTCGAAGTACTTTTCTCGTTCAAATGGAATTGTATTTATGGAAAAAACTTCCCAATAGTCGGATCCTCTCCCATGGTCATATTTTCCTTAAATTCTAGAGGGACCTGGACACATGTCAAACATACATCGGTTAGTTTGTAACAGATTGTTTGACACCGTTTCAA
Organism: Viscum album; assembly: GCA_963277665.1. Classification (NCBI taxonomy): domain Eukaryota; kingdom Viridiplantae; phylum Streptophyta; class Magnoliopsida; order Santalales; family Viscaceae; genus Viscum; species Viscum album. The sequence goes on from OY728141.1 coordinate 1,753,136,642, forward strand.
GTATAAGAAACAATGTTAAGATAAAGATAAATGTTAAGTCTAAGAAATCTTAGAATCCAATAATATTGGAATGATACATTAAACAACTCTAACATTATCAAGAAATCAGATTCATAATAAAAAGTAAATCAGATTGTGAAAACAGTATCGCATTTGTACCAGAATGAAAATCATAAAATCAGAATGACTTTTTCACCTGAATTGGTGTCATAAAAATTGTATCACTTATACACCGAAATAATTATCATAATAACGGTATCACTTTTACACTGGAATTGGTATCATAAAAACAGTATCACTTATACACCAAAATCAGTATCATAAAAACAGTATCACTTATACACCAGAATCAGTATCAAAAAAACAATATGAAAAATCTGTAAATTTAATAGAATGGAAAATTGTAATAATACACCTATAAACATAACAGAATGAAAATTTCGGATCTTAAGAAAAGACAGAACTTAAAATAAAAAGAACTTAAGAAAAAGTTTTTGTGATTTTCAAAACATAAAACCATAAGAAATGGAGAATTCATAAGTTAGCCTTATTGACTCAACATTTATCAGCACTTTTTTAGAGCTGATAAAACAATAGTCCCATATTTTATAAAATCCAGTGCACAATATCCTCTGTTTATCATGCCCTCAAGCCCTCGTGATGCTGTACCCCTATGACAACTCCCCCCCATGATCTTCTCTCTGTCAGACCTCCACCACTAGCCATACCCCTTCTCCTCCCCCTCAAACCCCTTCCTCGGATCCTCCTCCCCGCAAACCCTACTTCCTCATCTACGATGGACTCTCCATGAACCCTACATCTTCATTTCTCAACGGTGGTGGCTCCTCTCATGCACCTCCCCCTGGAGGTTGCACATTCACCTCCCAACATAGCACAGAAGTCTCCCTGACTGCTCGACGCTTCTTCTCTCCCTCCATCGCGAGTGCAATCTACTCTAGGTAAGTCTCCCACTTATCCGTTTAGGTTTATTTTTGGTGGATAGGTTCTGTGTGAGTAGTTTTCATTAAGTTGATGTTTGTATTCTTATCCACGATCACCACCCAAGGATTATATGCTAACTAACATAGAGTTATAATAATCTATGTCACAAAACAACAGACGTAGTTGATTCTTATACATGGTTAGCAGATGATTTGAACTAAAGTTTGACTTTTTTATGATTACCCATGGGTCCTTATGATGTTTGGAAGTAGAATTAATTTTTCACCAAGTGTCATATGTATGGGGGTTTGATATTCTCATGCCACCTCAAGCTAGACCTTGTTATATATGAATATTCTATTAATGATGAGTGTTTTTCCTTATCATTATGGTGGAGTGGGTTTATCTATACTGAGGAAAGTGGTATTTTTGTAAATCCCTTCATGAAAAAGAAGAGTTTTGATAGTACTCACCTCATTATTAATTGGTTACACTTTGTGGTTGACATGATGTGCTGGTGATTGTGTATTTGGGGAAGGTTATATTTATGATATTGATTAGGACCAATCAAATATATAAAGTGTATCCAACCCTGTGGATGTTAAGTTATATTTCCCTTAGTTGGTGAGCATGGTTTTATGTGATGTGTGCAAGAAGAATACTTTTCTTCCCTATGAATTTCAAGGAATTATGGAATGATTTATAAGGGAGGATTATGTATAACTCAGAGTAAGGATATGGTGTATGAATAAACCAATATACCAGAGATGATGAGTGTCTTTGTGAAGTTATAGTGTTCTAAATTGAATCTCTCCTTGATATGGTTCATAGTGGAGCCCATAATCCTTTTAGGTTCATTTATTATTAAACCAAGATTCATGGAGTGGCCTCTAGTCTTCATGCACTAGGGCCAAAAAAGATGAGGAGATCAGAGTAGATCATCCATGGAAAGGTGAATGGTATTATTTGGAAAAGGGCTTTGGGTTTAGATAGTGTTATGAACATGTGAGCAGTTTTATTTCGGTGATTAATTATTTTTAGGATTGTGGGATGTTTCTTGACTTCGATCAATGGTAAATTCAACACATATTTATTTTATTTCAAGGATAATTTAAGGGTGGTGTCAAATTAGTGAACCTTTATGACCATTTGTTCCTAGGTGCTAGTCTATAAGGTTTTTTTCATGAAAATGGGGAGACACCACGCACTTCATTGGGTAGATAGTGATTCTTCCCTGATAACTATTATGGGTATCAAGATTGTTAGTTTGAATGGAGACTTCTCTAGTAAAGAACTAACCTTGGTGTGTCAGGCCAAGTGAATTTTTTTAAGTACACCTACACTATGGAGAACCCGATTACGGGATGGGGGATGAAATTTTCTCAGAAGATTGTAAATGTCTTTCACTTGGTTGGATTGTATTTCAACACTTTTTATTAAATCCATTAATTTATGTTGATCAATTCATAGACTGACCACTAGTGGTTTGGGGGAATTCAACATGTAATACTATGCATTGTATTGCTATATTAGTTTTATATGACTATTCCTATGGTTTGAGTTGATATCATAATCATTTAAGGTATTGATCTTTTTGGATGTAGGATTAGCATCACCCACCCATAGTAGGTGTGTGATGCAAGTCTCATCTCATGTGGCACTTTTATTCATAGGAACCTCAAAATAACACATTACTCCAAGGAATTTAATATGATTTTTATGGGTATAGACATATCACATTGCATTTTATTAACATTCTTGATACATTAATAGATGTAGTCAACAAATAGCCTAGGCAGAGGAAGGAACTGGAGAAAGGAGGTCTGTACAACACTAAAGTGACGGAGGAGATCGGGGAGCATCATGACGTTGATGTAACTTTGGTTTGATTTTTCAAATACTACCCCTAAGTAGACCACTCCTATATTGGGAAGTTAGTGGTTAGAATCTTGGATAGTTGTAGTCACTAGAGTCTTTTTACCAGGAGGCTCTAGGAGTGTTTGGAGGTACGATCTACGCTTGTTATAATTTTATTGTAGTACTATTAAAAATAGGTACAAGAAACTATTTTTCCTAAATTTTTCAATTATTTTCTAGTTATATAGTAGGCGTTGTTATAGACACATGTTGGTGAGGGAGAGTTATTGCATATTCTTTAGTTGTTCCTGATAGAATTTATGATCACTAACCTTAATATTCAATTTCTTATGTTAACTGGGTTAACAAAACCTATGATATTCCATAGTAATTTTGGATAAACCTAGGATATTTTTTTCCCTTGTGAACCCCTTTATATTTTGAAATGTATCCATTATATTAGTTTTCTCGTCATAATGGTATCCTTGTTTTCATTTTATTTGAGTTTGGTCACTAGTTTTTGGATGTTTAATGTGATTATTTTATTATGAATGAGGTGGATAGTAGGGGTGGATAAAAGGATGTTTAATGTTTTTCTGCAAGGGTGGTGGGTGCTAGAACTATTGGTAAGGGGTTTGGAAAGTGTGTTGATTTTGATGGGGGGTCTATCATGGTTCTGTTGATTTCCAAATCATTATTGGAAATGGTTAGTCTCTATTAATCTATATTTTTATAAGGAAGTGGTTCTGTTCAACTGTAATTGGAAGTCTTGTTTTGTGTATTTGAATCATAAATACTAATATTTGAGATTAAAATAGGATGTAGATGAATAAATATTGGATGAATAATAATAGTTTGACAATAGATTATGAAAATAGAGTGAAAGAGTTCCTCAAGTTTGCAAAGGATCACGCAAAGGATTATTCTGCAATCCATTGTCTGTGTTTACATTGTTTTTATTCTAGACTAATTACTCCATATGAGTTGGAAGAAAATTTGAAATGTCACGGAATAGATCAGAGTTATAAATGTTCAAATAAACATGGAGTAAAAGAAAATGTAGCTACTGGCTGGGATGAAACTGCATTTTATGGATCATCAGATATGAATACAAATATGGATAATGAAGAAGACTATATGGAGGATGTGATTACAGATGTCAATGGTGATGGAGATCGTATTGAGGAAATTACAAGGACAGTTGAAGATGAACTCCATGATTTCACAAAATTGTTTGTGAAGTTAAAGAGGTGTGGAAAGACACTATTGTATGCTTGTTGCACTAAATATACAGAAAATTTCAGATGTATTGATGTTGTATAAATTGAATGCCGGAAACGGATGTAGTGATGTCAGTTTTACGGAACTACTTGATCTCTTGAATGACATGCTCCTGGAAGATAATGAGCTCCCAAACTTGACATATGAATCTTAATGAATGCTACACCCGATGGGTATGATTTCTGAAATAATACATGCCTGCCTGAAAGACTACATACTATTTCGCAAGGAGAAAAATCACTTACCAAATTCTCAAAGTGTGGTGCTTCTTGATACAAGAAATATGAATCCCATCCTAAGAAATTTGTATGGTACTTTCTAATCATTATAAGGTTTAGGAGTCTATATGGAAGTGATGAAACTACAGGAAAATTGTCAGGACATTCAGATAAAAGAAATAAAGATGGGAAATTACATCACCTGGACGACTCTCTTTAATGGAAGATAATTGATCATGAGTACCCTAAATTTGGAAAAGAGCTGAGTATCCTTTGTCTCACGTTATCTATAGATAGAGTGAATACTTTTGGTTTTCAAACTATCACTCACAGTACATGGCCTGTTATGTTGGTAAATTATAACTTGCCACCCTGGTTATGCATGAAGAGAAAATTCATCATGTTATATATGCTTATATAAGGACCAAAACAACCAAGTAACTATTTTGATGTTTATTTGTCTCATTTGATCAAGGATTTGATGTTATTGTGGGATTTAGGTGTTATGTTGTATGATGCTTATAAAAGTGAATACTTCACATTGAGATTGATGTTGTATGGGACGATAAATGATTTCCCTGCTTATAGAAATTTGTCAGGCTATATAATTAAAGGAACTCAAGGGTATCCCATCTACGAAGAAGATACAAAATTAATTTGGTTGAAACATTTATCGAAAACTGTATTTCTAGGACATCATAGATTTCTACCTCATCAAAATATGTACCGATCTTGGAGGAAATCATTCAATGGAAGTTTAGAACAATTCACCACACCATCTCCACTAACAGGTGATCATTTATTTGAGAAAGTAAAAGATGTGAACACTATTTTTGGTAAACCATTTTCAAAAAACCTTTTGAAAATTTGTTGGAAAAAGAGATCAATTTTTTTGAATTACTATACTGGAATTGTTTGTACATCAGAAATTTTCTTGATGTGATGCATGTGGAAAAAAATGTATGTGACAGTTTTATCAGAACGTTGCTAAATGACCATGGAAAAACAAAGGATGGAATTAAGGCGAGGTTGGACATGGTTGACATGGGAATACGAGAAGAGTTGGCACCTGTGAAGGGTGAAAATCGAATTTTTTTTCCTCCAACTGCTTACACACTTTCCAGGGAGGAGAGATATCAGTTTTGAAACTTCTTCAATGATGTCATGGTTCTAGAGGGGTATTCATCAAATATCAAGAACATTGTGTCAATGAATGATTTTAAGTTAAAAGGTTTGAAATAACATGAATTCCATGTTTTGAGGCAAGATTTAATTTCTATAGATTTACATTGAATTTTTTCCAAGAATGTTCATTATATGTTAACCAAACTTTGTTTCTTTTTCAAAGCTATATGTAGCAATGTTATAGACTTGGGAAAATTTCCAGCTATGGAAAGAGAAATTTTCATCATATTATGTGAATTATAAATGTTCTTCCTACCAAAATTATTAGATATGATGGTTCATTTGATGCTTCACTTGGTGAGATAGATTTTACTTTTTGGTCCTATGAAATTTAGATGGATGTACCCCGTTGAATGGTATATGATGATTTTGGAAGGGTATGTCAAAAATCAAGGTCTGCCAGAGGGTTGTACAGTGGAGTGATATATTGTTGAGGAATCCATTGAATTCTATACCTAATACCTATCCTATGTGGAAAGCATTGGTCTACCAAAATCTCGTCACACTGGACGCATTGAGGGTGAGGGAATTTCAGGAAGATATGCTCTAACAATCAATATTATAGATCGGGAGCAGGCCCACCTTTATGTTTTTCATAATAGTTGGGAGGTTGATCCATATACTGAAACCCACAATGAAATTCTTAGGTAGTTAATTCCATCAAGGGATGAAAAATGGATATCAAATACCGATAATCACCAGTTTATAAGTTGATTTTAGGACCATATTTTTAAGGAGTTAGATGAAAATTCGAATTCAATTTCAGAACAACTTCGATGGATAGCCGCTGGACCAAGTGTGTATGTATTATCTTACAATGGTTATTTAATTAATGGTTATACATTATATACAGATGAAAATGATAAATATAGTACCATGAAAAATAGTGGAGTAACACTTGTGGATCAAGCGATGCATGTTTTTGGTAGTAAGGACAGAACTCCAATTTATGCAAATATGTCATTATTTGGCATTATCAAACAAATATGGGAGTTGGATTATACGATATTCCAATTGCCAATTTTTTAATGCAAATGGGTTGATAACAATATTGGTGTTAAAATAGATGAATTGGGATTTGTGAAAGTTGATTTTAGTAAATAAGGGTACAAATAAGAACAATTTATATTGGCATCACAAGCGTTACATGTATTTTATGTTCCAGATCCCGCAAACTGAAAGTGGTCGATTGTTCTGTTATCGTCCAAAACTACTGAAGGGTCCGATGTAAATTCAAATGAGGACTATCCTTTCAGTGGTATGTCATAATAATTTCATAGTGGTCCCAATGTAGATGATGTTTTATATGTTAGAGGAGTCCACAATGAAGGGATTTGGATAACCGATAGAGGTGTCAAATCCGTTCAGCCTTTAAAATGAAGAAAGATAGTTCAATAAATAAATTATATTTTGTTTGTAATATAGATCTTGTTATCTCATGTTATTATATACCATTACTTAATTTAGGTAATCTAAATTAACTATTAAACCACTTTTTAACATAATGACTTCTTCACGTTCTGGTGCTCCTAACCTCAAGGCTGAACAAGTCTCTTAAGCTACTGCTGCTTCTGCTGCTGCGGCTGCTCATAGTGCAGAGCAACAACAAGTTTCTGAACCTGTTGATGCTCATAGTGTTGAGATCCAACAACCATCAGCACATGAGATTGCTATCATTTCAGATGAACATATAGATGATGTATATATTGATGAAATGGTCGAGCATGAAGGACCAACATCGCAGAAAACACAGGTTCGTCGTAGTTTGACGGTGTTTGCCAAAGTTCCAAAGGCGAAAAGAAAAGGTATCAAATTTGAGGTCAGATGAAATGCACGAGGCCAACATGTGAATCCCAATAAGGCTATGTTTAGTAGTCACATTGGAATTTTCACTCAGCAACGCGTGCCGATTGACATAGATTCACGACACCATGTTGTGTCCAGGCTGAAGGTTGTGATCTAGGAAGAAATTACGGTAACATTATGATATTATTTCGTTAATTTAATAGAAAATAAAATAACGAAAAAGTGTTTTACTATTCTCAATCTCTTATAGAGTACATTTATAGTATCTGATTGACACAAGAATTATATACTAAGGCTTATAGGAAGGTGTCATCGAGGTTTTTTCACTATTTTAACAAAATGCCACTTGAAAGATTCCAAAGGTAAAATAAACCCATACCCACACCTTGTTTATGCTCACCTTATATCCCAAGAAGCATGGGATGCATTTATTTGCCGTTGTGGGGATGAGATGTTTCAGGTACATTGTGGCTGATAATACATTGTTTGAGGATACGTGTATTCATCACATTGATTGTCAATATTTCATTTATGAAACAACAACTCAGTACTAAAAATAATGAACATGAATCAAAACCAACATACCCCTATCGTAAAGCAAGGATGGGGTACACTTCACTAGAAAAGAAAAATGGTATGTACTTTAAATTTACAGTAATATTGTTAGGTTCCAAGGAACAACATCATAATTATCTTTCTAGATTTATATGTATATTTATGAGTCTAAAACCAAAGACACTTCCATCTCACGTCATATGGTATGGAAGGAGGCATGTGTGAATAATGAAGGGAAGCTAGTAGATGAAAACACACCAAAAGTGTGGGAAATATGTGTAAGTATGACACGATAAAAAGATTTGTTTTAAATTTATATTACATAAAAATAATTAGTTATTTTTTTATATCTGACAGTCACAGGAATTAGCTACTCCTGTAGCAGATGCATACATATTATCGACACCTTTGAAGCGGCCAGAACAATACGGTCGTGTCAGAGGTGCAGGGTTTGAGGTGACACCCTGAGTATATTATGAGGAAAAAAACAAACAGATGATAAAGAAGAAAAATGAAACAAATGAGCGAAATACTAGAAACTCTTGAAGAATTATTTCAAGGAGAAGGAGAGTTTCTAGAAACTTTTATGGGTGGGAATCAAGGAGAAGACACAGCTTAGGAATAACCAGCATGTGAAGATCCCGCCCCACCCCCACCAGCTTTCAGGTAAGCCATTCCCCTCAAAGAACTATATTAGTCATGGTAATCAATATTCTAATAATTTTTCTCATGAAATGTGAATCATACAAACACTGATACTTTTCCTGTATTGATCTTCTACGGGGTGATAATAACTGTGATTTATATCTTTCTAAACACACTTATCACCTTGTAGTGAGGGCTACAGTGTTCAACATCCCAGGGGACAAGATGCATAATATACCACTTCCAAAAGATCATCTGAAAGTGAAGATTATTGTAGCTCATGAGCTAAATGGCGAGTTACCTATTCCACTTGATGATGATGATATTCACATGGTCGAAATGGCTATTGGGACATTCATTGCATGGATGTCACAACTTGTAAGAGTACATGTGGACAAAGAGGTATTTATTTCCATTTTTTTCAAGCTAAACCTTTAACAATTAATGAAAATGGTCGAAACCAATGAATGTTATTATAGACGGATAAAGGGAAGGGAGTGACAAGAAACATCACCTCAAAAGCATCTAAAGGATCAACCAACTGATCCCAAAGAGATACTAAATGCACAATAACACCACCTGTTCTCTATCCACATTTACTAGCATTGAAGACTCATGTGGATATGAAGCTAAGAGGTGGTAGTAGTCATATAGTTTTTTTTGAAAAGAATATATACAGAGAGGAAATTCAAGATTTCATTGTTGCTGAACATGTAAATGAGATCCTTGAATACGGTTGACTAGGCATCACAGTTGTAAATTTATATATGAGGTATGTTTTCATGAATTGATTTTATAAAAGTTGATATAATGTACAAATTATGACTAAATTAATTTTATATTTTTGAAAGATGTATATATGAAAAAAATTTGAAGGAATTTTACCATGAGAAAAAATTCAGACTTGTTAGTCCTCATACCACATCAACACAACTAAAAAAATTAGAGCCATCAAAAAAGGATGAAATGGTGAACGAATTGTTGAAAACATTTGAAAGAAATATGATGGATGACAGACTCTTCCAAATACCAACCATTCAGGGGTAAAACTATATGATTAAAACATATCAATTATATTTTCACTTCTTTTATTAATTATTCCTTTTTGTGTTTTTATGCAACATTGGATGCCAATTGCGGTGAACTTGGATACTCCAAAAATTTATTTTCTGGATTCAATGAAAGGATATCCAACAAACCGACCACACGTGATGGAGTTTGTGAGTCTATAAGACACTAAATCCTACATTTTAGGTCTAAAAATCAAGTAATATAATTTATATTATCTTTTACTGAGGATTCTATTATGATAGGGCAGTGTATCATTATCGTCTAAAAAAGGAATGAGGACAGGGGATATGCATAAATAGGGGAGAAAGTACTATGCCTGGACAAATATCAGGGTATATATAATAAAATTTCACTATCCAAACACATATTAATACAAGTTACTTATTCTCCTAATGATAAATGTTTTTGCAGTGTCCAAAACAAACAAATGATAATGATTGCAGTTATTATATTTGTAAATTTATGAAGGAGATCGTTTTTCATCAACAAACCAGCATCCCTAAAGAGGTATTTTAAGAAAAACTACTATTTAATTTAAATTATTTCTTATTTATTTATTTATATATTATGCAATACTACTATGACTATCGAAAAGACTCATACTCACAAGACATTATATATTTGTTCAGAAACGAGTGGGCTGCATACCTGATTGAAGATTGAACACAAATAACATGAAGATATGACTTGGGGAGATGTACAATTGGTGGTCATTTTTGAGAGGGGTTAAGGGGATAAAATTATGAAAAATTGTTTTATATAAATGTTTTTAGGAAAATTGTAATTGTTATTAAATAAGACATCTTTTATCCAATGAGTCATTTGCCCATTTTAACAGATGAAATGCACCAACAACATGCAAGAATTATGAACCACATTTATTTGTGTTGATAAATTATGAGAATGATCCATGGGTAATTTTTGATGTGTATGGGTCAACCCCGCCTCAATACGAGGCACGTTGTGGTCGGTATCACTCAAAGTGTCTCTATTTTGTTTAAAATGGACAAACTTCTAAGTGAAAACAACAACCGATGTACGGAAATATGACCAAACACATTTGGATTGTTTTGATACATTGGGGGAATGATCCATGGGTAATTTGTGAAATTTAAGAGTCAACTCCTCCTCAATATGAGGCACGGTGTGGCCGGTATCCCTCGAAGTGTCTCTCTTTTGGTTAAAATGGACAAAATTTTAAGTGAAAACAATAATGAATGTACGGAAATATGACCAAAATAATTTGTATTAAGTTGATACTTTAGGGGAATGGTCCATTGGTCATTTTTGACATGTAAGAGTCATCCCTGCCTCAATCTGAGGCATGGTGTGGGCGGTATCAGTCAAAGTGTCTCTCTTTTGTTTGAAATGGACCGAATTTTAAGTGAAAACAACAACTGACGTAAGGAAATCCAACGAAATTCATTTGGATTGTGTTGATACTTTATAGGAACAATACATGGGTCGTTTTTAACGTGTATTAGTCAACCCCTCCTCAATCCGAGGCACGGTGTGTCCGGTATTACTCAAAGTGTCACTTTTTTTGTTTAAAATGGACAGAATTTTAAGTGAAAACAACAACTAACGTACGGAAATATGACCAAACGCATTCGTATTGTGTTGATAATTTTGGTGAACTATACATGGGTAATTTGTGACATTTAAAAGTCAACCCTACCTCAATCTGAGGCACGGTGTGGGCAGTATCACTCAAAGTGTCTCTCTTTTGTTTAAAATGGACCGGATTTTAAGTGAAAACAACAACTAACGTACAAAAATCTAACCAAACGCATTAATATTGTGTTGATAATTTAGGATAATGATCCATGGGTCATTGGTGACGTTTAAGAACCAACCCCGCCTCAATAAGAGGCATGTTTTGGCCGATATCACTTAAAGTGTGTCTTTTTTGTTTAAAATGGATATAATTTTAATTGAAAACAACAACTGAGGTACGGAAATCTGACCAAAAGCATTAGGATTGTGTTTATACTATAGGGGAGATATAAATGGGTCATTTTTGATGTGTAGGAGTCAACCCTGCCTCAATCCGAGGCACGATGTGGCTGATATCACTCAAGTGTCTCTCTTTTGTTTAAAATGGACAGAATTTTAAGTGAAAACAACAACTGCCGTACAAAAATTAACAAAATGCATTTTTATTGTGTTGATACTTTATGGCAACAATCCAAAGGTCATTTTTGATGTGTAAAAGTTTACCTCACCTCAATCTGAGGCATGGTGTGGCCGGTATCACTCAAAGCGTCTCTCTTTTGTTTAAAAAGGACAAAATTTTAAATGAAAACAACAACTGACTTACTAAAATCTGACCAAAAAAATTAGGATTGTGTTGATACTTTATTGGAACGATCTATGAGTCATTTTTGACATGTATGAGTCAACCCTACTTCAATCCGAGGAACAATGTGGCTGGTATCACTCAAAGTGTCTCTCTTTTGTTTTAAATTGACAGAATTTTAAGTGAAAACAACAACTGACGTACGTAAATCTAACCAAACACATTAGGATTATATTGATACTTTAGGGGAACGATACATGGGTCATTTTGGATTGTAATAGTCTACCCCGCCTCAATATGAGGCACAATGGGGCTGGTATCAGTCAAAGTGTCTCTCTTTTGTTTAAAACATACATAATTTTAAGTGAAAACAACAACTGACATATAGAAATCCAAACAAACACATTCGGATTCTGTTGATAGTTTAGGGGAATGATCCATGGGTCCTTTTTGACATTTTAATGACAACCACGCCTCAATACGAGGCACATTGTGGCTGGTATCACTCAAAGTGCCTCTCTTTTGTTTAAAACGGACAAAAGTTTAATTGAAAACAACAACCGACGTACGGAAATCTGACCAAACGCATTTGGATTGTGTTGAAAAATTATAGGAACGATACATGGGTCATTTTTGACATGTAATAGTCAATCCCGCCTCAATCCAAGGCATGATGTGTCTGGTATCACTCAAAGTGTCTCTCTTTTGTTTAAAATGGACAAAATTTTAAGTGAAAACAACAACTGACGTACAAAAATCTGACCAAATGCATTTGTATTGTGTTGATACTTTAGTGGAACAATAATGTGTCATTTATGATGTTTAGGAGTCAAACCTGCCTCAATCAAAGGCATGGTGTGATCGATATCACTCAAAGTGTCTCTCTTTTGTTTAAAATGGACAGAATTTTAAGTGAAAACAACAACTGACGTACGAAAATCTGGCCAAATGCATTCTGATTGTGTTGATACTTTAGGGGAATGATCCATGGGTCATTTGGGACATTTAAAACTCAACCCCACTTCAATATAAGGTATGTTGTTTCCGGTATCACTCAAAGTGTCTCTCTTTTGTTTAAAATGGACAGAATTTTAAGTGAAAACAACAACTAACATATGGAAATCCAACCAAATGCATTCAGATTGTGTTGATAATTTAGGGGAACGATTTATGGGTCATTTTTGACATGTAAGAGTCATCACAACCTCAATCCGAGTCACATTGTGTCTGATATCACTCAAAGTGTCTCTCTTTTGTTTAAAATGGACAAAATTTTAAGTGAAAACAACAACTGACATACGAAAATCTAACCAAACGCATTCGTATTGTGTTGATACTTTAGGGGAACATTCCATGGGTCATTTTTGAAGTGTATGTGTCAAACCCGCTTCAATCCATGGCACGATGTGTCTTGTATCACTTAAAGTGTCTCTCTTTTGTTTAAAACAGACAGAATTTTAAGAGAAAACAACAAATGACGTACATAAATCCAACCAAACGCATTAAGATTATGTTGATACTTTAAAGGAATGATCCATGGGTCATTTTTGATGTGTACGAGTCAACCCCACCTCAATCCGAGGCACGGTGTGGCCGGTATCACTCAAAGATTCCCTCTTTTGTTTAAAATGGACACCCCAACCCCCTAGACACCCCCAACCCCTTGGACACCCCACCCCTCTCGACACCCCCACCCCTTGTAAAGCCCCCCCAACCCCCTGAACACCCCCCCAACCCATGGACACCCCCACCCCCTAGACACCCACCAACCCCCTGGACGACACCAACCCTCCTCCTAGACACCACCCCACCACCTGGACACCCCAACCCCTTGGACGACCACCCCACCCCACTGGACACCACCCCACCCCCTTGGACAGTGCCACCAACCCCTAGACCGCCTCCAACCCCCCTAGACACCACCCAACCCCTTATAAACCCCCACCCCCTGGAAATTTCCCACAAACCCCAACCCCCTAGACACCACCCCACCCCCTAGACACCCCCATGGACAGCCCCCCCTAGACATCCCCCACCCCCTAGACACCCCCATCCCCCTGGACACCCACCAACATCCTAGATGGCACCCCCACCCCTCCTAGACACCTCCCCACCACCTGGACACCCCCACCCCCTAGACACCACCCCACCCCCCTTGGACAGCCCCACCTACCCCCGGGACCTCCCCCACCCCCTAGACACCACCCCACCCCCTGGACACCCCCACCCCCTGGAAATCCCCCCCAACACTCTGGACACCCCCACCCCTTGGACACCCCCATGGACAACCCCCCAACACTGGACAACCCCCCTGGACACCCCACCATCCAACTGGATAGCCCCCCACCCCTGGGACGGCCCCAACCCCTCCTCGACACCACCCCACCACTTGGACACCCCACCCCCTGGACAAACCCACCCCCATGGACAACACCCACCACCCCCTGGACACCACCCCACCCCCTTGGAAAAACCTATCACGCGGACACCCCCACCCCCTGGAAACCCCTACCCCCCTTGGATAGACACCGCAAACCCCTGAACAACCCCCAACCCCTTGAATTATGAATTGAATTCTTTATGTGTTTAATTAACTTATTAATTATGTGTTAATTTTGTATGGGTATACTTGTTGATCTGCTAATTTTTTTAGGTCTTGTTTGGGTGTGCTGGTGTAGAATTTTATATTACAGCAAGCAGGGCATTTATCAGTGCTAAAAAGACACTGATAAAGACACCATTTATCAGCACTTTTCTAGTGGTGACAAAGGTATCCTTTATCAGTTCCTTTTTAGCACTGATAAAGGATCTCTTTATCAGCTCTCTTTTTAGTGCTGATAAAGGGGACCCCGTTATCATCTTTGAGCTTTACAGTGCTTTTTTAGCATTGTTAAAGCCCATTTTGAGCATTGATAAAGCCCATTTTTGTAGTAGTGGTGTGTATACAACAACATAAACAACAACATGTGATCATAATCAATCATGTATAAAAGATACTTATATAACTAGTGGAGTCACATCAATTTTCATAGGCTACACACACTCACATGAAATCACAATCATGCATGATTAATTTAAATGTCAACAAATATAATCATCAAAGCATAACATGTAAACTCATTCCCAAGAAAGAAGGAACTTCTACCTCAAAAGTTGGAAAGGCCACTTCACATTGTTATTATTGTCTAAGGTGAAACGTCAAAGTCATGATTTTTTGGCACGTCAATGATTGAGATATATCAAGGGTTTATTAAAACCAAAACAACCATTTAGTTTTAAAAAGAAATAAAATATGACATGAGATGATATATTCTCTCTCCTAGATAATATTTGGATAATATTTTTAGGTCAACACATGATTTCATTATATTTTCCCCAGAATAATTATAAACTATACTCAATATTAAAATATCTCTAAACTAAATCGATAACACACGTGGTATTCCATTACAATTATTCATTAATAGATTAAATAATTATCCACTGACAATTTCTTTTAATAATTTTTCATTTTATAAACCCACAATTATCACATGATAATTCATTGTAATTATTTCTTGATAATTATTTACATCTATCCTGTCACTAATTTGATGAAATTATAGTTCAATAATTCTTCATAATTATTATTCGACAAATTCACTTTATTTTTTCAAAAATTTCATGAAATTACTATTTGATAATTTTATAAATTATCCCATGATAATTTTATAAATTATCCCATGATAATTTTATAAATTATCCCATGATAATTTTATAAATTATCTCTTAATAATTTTTTGACAATTTGTTTTGAAGAATCATGAACAATCACCCTTTGATAATTTATAATAAATTATCATTTTATAAATTTGGTTTATCATAAAAAATATTTCAAGGTAAAATAATTTAAAAATAATATGGAATTATCCCTTACTAATTTTTAAAAAATCCCTTGTAAAGAGGTTTTATAATTTTATTTTATTTCAACATTTTTTCAGGTTTTTAGAAATAAGTAATAATAGAAAAAGGAAATAAAAAAAATTAAACAAACTCACCACTATTCTCTAAGTGTGGATCCCACAAGGGAAAAAGGGCACATGCTGCCACGCTAGAAGAACTACACACACAGAGTAAAAAAAAGATATTCAAAACTCAATAAATCATGCATAGTGTAGATCCGGAGTTGTTTAGACTCAACAAGATCAACCACATTGAAAAATTGGGATGGATCAGCTGTTGCAACCCAAAACATCGTGGAAGACCGAAACCATAAATTTAAAAACCAAATTTCCAGCACTATTCAACCCAAAAATCAATACAGAGTCATTTATTTATCCTCATTATGGTGTTGAAATAGGAGAGATTCAAAACTGTCATGGATGAAATGATTTTGAAAGCTTGCATATGTTATAACGGTCGTTCTTCCGTTTTGGGGAAGATTGAATGTTTATTTTTTTAAATAACATTATTTATTTATCATATATAATTAAATAATACCAAACTCCTGTTGGCCATAGAAATTATACCTTGTCTTGGATAAACCTCCCATTTCATGCCCAATGGTGTTCTCAGATATCTCAAACGATAAACCGTTTTAGATATATTAATGATTTATTATTAAAAAATCAGACTAAATAAATAATTAAAAATAAAAAGGTTTTTATCTCGAGAGATTAGTCCAAACGTCTGACGTTTAAAATGGTTATACACCATTTATGATAAAAACCATGTCCCATACCTAACCATGATATCAAATTTCACATTCAACATACCATTTTAGAGTTATTAAATTATTTTAAAATAAAATATATTAAAAATTATTAAATAAATTATTATTGTTTGCATGATGTCCAAATGTACGGTGTATACAAATGTTATACCACGTCTAAGGTAAAAAACACATTACAGACCTAATGGTGGTCTCATATTTTTCACACGACACACCATTTTGATGTTATTCAATTATTTTGAATAAATCACCTACACTTAATATAATATATTTAATATTATAATTCTATCTTCTCTGAGTCTTTGTGGGCATCAAAATCCCAAACTAACTCAATGTCTAACTCCAAAAAAATATTCAATTGGATATTCGAGAGTGTTAGTTGGTTTTCATGCCTTTAACACATTTATTTTCTTATTTCGCTGATAAATCATTTTCCCCATATAATATATTAATAATTTATCACAAGAGGATTTTTATTATCATTGTAAAAATCAGGGTATTAAATTATTTAAATAATATTTATAAGTAATTAATACTAATTAGCAACAATTTTTTATTAAATTAATAATAAATGACCAATAATTAGTGATTTATTAATTTAGTCATTACTATTAATATTTAGTAACCAAATAATATTTTTAAATATTTATTAGTAATTATTTAATAATTATTATTAATAATTATTTACTAATTAATAATCAATTAGTAAATTAGTAAGTAATATTATTATTAAATAATTAAATATTGTTTAATTTCTATTTAATTAATAACTAATAATTATATTATTCTTATAAATAATTAATAAATAAATAATAATTATAAAATTTTATTATTAGTTAATATTAATTAAAAACAATTAGTTAATTAATTAAGAATAATTTAATACTAATTAATTAATAACTAAAAATTTAATAATATATTCATTATTATTAATATTTAGTAACTAAAAGAAATTTTAAAATATTTATTATTAATTTTTTAATAAATTTATTAATAATTATTTATTAATTAATAAATAATCAATTAATTAGAAAATAATATTATTAATAAGTTATTAAATATTATCTAATTACTAATTAATGAATAACTATTAACTATTAATAATTAATCTGTAATTTATAAATATTAATTAGTTAATTATTAATATTGAATAGTAAATGTTAATAGTTAATTATTATTTAGGTATTATTATTATTTATTAATAATTAAGTAGTAATTAATTACCTATTATTAATAATATTCTATTGTTAATTCTGTGCGGGAAAGAGAGAACCTAAATATTATATTGGAAATCTATAAATATTTAAAAGGAACACCCTATTATAAAAGGGATCCATGACTGAGAGCTTTTGTCAAAATTAAAGACTGCTTTAATTTTAGTAATGTTGGATATTTAATAGTAGTTAATTCTGTTAATATATATATATACAGACACATATATAAACAAAACAATATTAAATCAAAAATAAAAAATTTAAATATATAAACATATAAATTTAACAGTAAGTATTTTTTTGGGTTTGAATAAAGTCATTAAGGTCCATGACAGATATATCAAATGTTTCTAGGAAAGTACGTCATGGGCCTGAATTCCTTTAGCCTGCTTTGGTAGACACCAAATGCGTGAGGACTCTAAATGCCTTTGTGGCTTAGTTTTGAAAATATTTCAAATCTAGACTTATTTTCTTATTTTTTTTTGAAAAAATTATTAAAAAAATCATGCAGTGTTCTCAAACCCCCTTATAAAGTAAAGATAAACTTTTTTACTCTTTGCATCCCAATTTTATAAATCAATTTCTCAAAATTTGCAATTGGTAATGAATTTATGAATAAATCTACAAGATTATCACAAGACGTTATTTTTTGGATATCAATATCCTTATTGTTTTGAAATTCATGAGTGAAAAAGAATCTTAGCGATATATTCACCATTCAATTACATTCTAAAAGAAACATTATCCCGGTATAATATGGTAGGATTATCATTACTCATATCTAATCTCTTATTACTTATGATATGATAAATAGATGATCTCAACCGACACATTTACTACTTGCTTCATGGATCACAATCAACTCAGTCATTGAAATGAGTTGTTTTGTAGAACACTATGAAATGGTGGTTCCATGACATGTGAACAAATATCCAAAATTAGTATAACCAACCAATTTTAGTTTTGAATTTTTAGAATAGCACAATCCTTGATCAATCGATCTTTGGAGGTATCATAAAATATATGTTTGATACCATTCCAAGGTTTACGAGTAGGATAAGATTCATACCTGGCTAATAAATTCACATAAAATGATATACCTTATATTGTATTATTTGGAAGGTACATTGGTGCTCCCATAACACTTAGATATTCTACATTATTACCATTAAGTTATTTATCATCCTCTCAAGGCTTGAAAGGATAATCATCACTAGTAAGATAATTTTCGACCATTTGTGTACTTAATTCATGCATTTTTTCCATATAAAACATTTTTCGGACTTTTTCAACATACCAAGATTGATGAACAAAAATTCTATTTTCAATATGTTCAATTTGTAATCCAGGGAAGAACTTTGTCTTTACAAAGTATTTCATTTCAAAATAAATATTGAAATATTCTAATTCCTTAAAAAGTACATCATGAGTCCCAATAATATTCAAATCATCAAAATATATTGTAATGATGAAAAATTCAGATCCACTCATCTTAACAAAGACACATGGAAAAAATTGGATCATTTTTATAACACTCTTTCATCAAGTATTCACTCAAACAGTTATACCACATACACCTTGACCACATTAATCCATATAATTATTTATTTAACATAAAAAAATAAAGATATCATGTTTTAGAATATGCAATAAACATTTTGAATCCTTCTAATATTTTCATATATCATCATTATCAATATTACACTAAAGGTGAAAACCAACACCCGTTCAGCTGGAATCAGTACTGCTGATCTACATCTAGGCTAAAGGTTTAAAACCCTCGATTGAATGCTTCCTTGATTTGGGGACTGAGAACTATGTGATGGAATCATTAAAATCCAGTACGATGCGTTGGTAGGATCAATTTAGCTAGACGATGGGTTCATTAGGTGGATATGGCGAGAGCATAATGATTACGACTCATAAAAGGGGATGGTGGTGGGGTTTTCGAGAGATGGGTGGAGCCTGTGTGTGTCAAGGCAGGATCAATGGTAATATGGTTTTTTTAGGTGACAATGACAGGAACCCGATGGGTGTGATGAGCACTGCTCGGAAAAGGGTCTAGTGGTTGGCTTTTTTAGGCAGCGACGTCAGGAGCCCAGCAACGATGACAAGTGGTAGATGTGATGCGAATGGGTTGGGGAAAATGTAGGCAAAGGAGTCCAGGTGGTGTGGGCCTAGGAAATATGCTAGGTGAGGTGAATTAGAGCCATGAAATGGGATTATGGGTCATGGGTCCTTTGGATCTTGTAAAGGGCCTTCGGGCTATGAATTTCATAGGTAATTTTCCCCAAGTCTTATGAGCCAGGTATTGGGTTCCCTCTCAACCCAGCTAAAAAGGGGGTTTCTTTCCATAATAAAATGGGGTTATACTCCAATTTTATTCAATAAAATTTCCATATAGGAATGTTTTCCCAACATTCATTAGGTATAATTCAAAATATCCATGTATAACAAACATCATTATATACTAAAATGTTATCACATCCATTGTAGGAGAGTACATTTTATCAAAACCAATATCGAGCCTTTATGAGAAACCTAGAGAAACGAGTCATGTTTTATATCTCACAACTTCATTATTTAAATTTATATTTCTCATAAATCCCCATTTAAAACCAATTTTATTAATCCCTTATAGGGTTTTCACAATAAACCAAAAAACCCCACATTTAGTATGTGGGTCTAATTTAGATTGTATTATAACTTTCCATTTATCTCAATATGGTCTATCATTACATTCATCACTCATTTAAGGTAATTGATCCTCATTAATAATATCATCTGCCACATTATATGAATAAATGCAATCAATAATGGTCTCCACTCAATTCCAACATCATCCAGTGTTAGTAAAATTTGTAGACATCTCTTCTTGATCATGATCATGTAGTTTTGGTACATTGTTTTCTAAAAGTATTCCATGATCAAGTGAATTTCAATTTTCTTCAGGTTCATTTATTTCTTCAACCAAAATGGGTTGTTTCCCTTTTTTTGATGTTTTTTTATCTTTTGAACCAAGTTGTCTTCCTCACACCACACATGGATTATATGCATTGTCAATAACACTATTATATTTTCATATGGGGAAATCTATTCCAGATGGTGCATTTGCAGCAGGTATATATTATTTTGTAACTTGTTTTGAATCATTTATTGAAATGGGAGACTGATTTTCCAAATTTTAAAAATTTATAATCTATCAGACTTCCAGTTCACCAATATTTTTATGAGGATCAAAATGCAACAATGAATTCATTTTCCATGATATTTCTTTTTATATTGATTTATTTTCCACCATTAACATATGATTTTTTTTATAAAAATGGAAATCAATAATTATTTTTGTAAATACATCTCTTGTCACCGTCTCAAGATACATTAGGGTTAAGAGAGATAAAAAAAACATAAATCCCCAATCATCTTTGGGATTTCATTTTTTTATTGTGGGGATGCTACTAGAACAAATAGAACACAACCAAATGTTCATAAATGTGAAATGTTTGGTTCATAACAACATTCTAAATCAAAAGTGGAAATTCATAATATATTGATGGTATTATTTGAATTAGTACCGTTGTATTAAAAATTTCATGTCCCCACATTGAACTAAGAAATAATATTTTTATAAGAATGAAACTTACGATAAGTTGTAATCACTTTATAAATGATTTATCCTAACCACTTTGAGTGTGAACGTGAGATACAAGATGTTCAACACTTATTCCAATCATATGCAATAATTATTGGAAGCATGTGATGAATATTCATCAAAATTATCAAACTGAATATAATTGATTTCATAATCTAGGAATTTTTCCCTTAACTTTATTATTTGGGAAATTAAATTCATAAATTGTAGGATGTGAGTTGATAAAAAACACACATGGGACCATCTAGTTCACATGTCAATAAAGATCATAAACTATCAAAATGTTATTCATGGTGGATTAATTAGAAAAAATATTTCACCATGAATTATTTCTACAAACATAGGGTATTCTATCTCGATTTTTGATGTAGATGATCATATAATAAATTTTACTTTAGAATAAGAAAAACATGAGAAATTGTAAGATGTAAGGACCATTTTATCAACTAACATTGACATGTGTGAATTTTCTTAATTTTCTCAACATTACTGATCTTGAATGACCAAACCGATGATGCCATGAAATTAATGTATAATGATTGAAAAACTTATAGTTTACCATATTTTATTCAATTATATATATATATATATATATTGATATAGTACAATCCAGAGGGGAGTCTTGAAATATTCTATCAAATCAAATTATGCTCATTATTAATACTTATTATATAGAGGTATTCGACACATTCTTTACCCATAGTATTGATGTGATATACATTTTCATGAATATCTTTAAATATTAATAAATTTATTTCAGATATAGGGAATAAAAAATAATTATTTATTAAAATATGTGTACCACTAGGTAGGAATATTTTTTCTTTTTCAAAGCCTTCGATTAATTCCACACTATAATTCAATGTGCTTATATGAGTACATCCCATTTTAAGGTTGATAAAATATTTCTCCTATCTATGAATTATGTGAATTTCTACGCTATGAATAAGAAAGATATCTTCATCACGAGGATTGATCCTGATGAATCATTTCATAATATTCATTTTCATTAAAAAGAGGACAATACATGTGTAAAAAAATAAAATAAAAGGAAGGGGAATGAATCATGAAACATTTACATAAACTCATTTTAAAAAAAATTATGTTCCCATCATTAGAATTTACACATTATCTATATGCTCGATACCTTTAGGGTTTAAAAAATAATTTAAGATATCAAAATTCTTAATATCATAATCAAAATTTGAGACTTGGTTAGCAATGTTTACTTCAAATATATTCTCTTTACCTTTTATTTATCATTGATAAAAATCAATAAAATATTTTGGTATATGATAGGTACATGACTAGTTCCCCTTCATACCACAACAAAAATATTCATTTTCATCATTATTTATTTTCATCAGGTGTGGGTGTTTATTATTTTACCACTTCTAGTGGTCTCATTCCCTCTTATCATGGGGTATATGACAACCTCAAACAAATGATTTTAGTCAAACATGATTGTGTTGATTATTTCCGCAACTCCAATTATACGTAGTCACACCCACATTAAGGAATGGACGAACACTGGTGGGTCATGAATCATGATTCCTCATTAAGAGTTTATTGTATTTCTGGAATAAGAATACAATGGAGTAATTCAAAATATTTTATAAAGGCTTTTTCTTGATATTGTTGTTGTAGGATAACATTCAAGTCATGAAAGGTAGAAAAATTATTTTCTAGTATATCAATGTTTGTAATATTTTCTATGATTTTTTTAATTATGATGTAATTTCAAACATTATAGAGTTATATTCACTCATTGAATTACAGTCTTAGAATTTTATTTGACTCTATTCATACTGATCTTTGATCATTTTATTATTCATATGTTATCATATCGCTCTTTGAGTGTTTTCCTTAACAAAAGAGGATCCTTCACCACTAGGTTCTCATTCTTAAACTTCTCATGAAGGTGATGGTAAAGGAATATCAGGTCTAGAAAATTGTCTTGAGTAGAATATTGTTTTTCGACTTTGATCATATTTCTAAGGACATTTCACTAGTGTAAAAAAACTTTTTAACATTGATTTTTTCCTTTTAATTTTAGTTAAAAAGTTATATAGATATAGAAAAGGTAAAATTTTTGTTTTTTGCATAATGTTTTTAAAATTAATGTTGAAATTTATTATAAAAATTAAATATAAGAGTATTTTGACATTGGGTTTTAAGAAAACTGACATTGAAATCCCCCATTCTTGATTTTCCACATTGATGTTCAATAAAATTGATGCTGAAAGATTTGATCGAAGGATTTTTAATGTCATTTTTTCTTAAAACGAACATTGAAAGTTAATATTTTTTTTAAAAAAAAATTAATATAAAATACATTATTCTATAATTTTATTGCAACACAACAACAACAAACATTACAATCAACATTAACAAACTACACAAACAACAACAATAACAAAACTCATTGAAAACTTTTAAAAAATATTTTAAGAATAATATTCAACTAAATGGAAATACATCTACAAAATTATGAAAACTTACAAAACATTTTGAAAATAAAATTTAATGGTGGTTCATGTCGTTTAGTGTATATAGTGAAGCATCATCAAAAACTTTTAATAATGTAGAGTGTTGATAGTTTAAAAATGATTTTTTAAAATAATAATTGTTATAATGAATCCTACTTTTTTGAAAAAAATATTTTTCTAGTTATTATTATCTCATAAATGAATCATAAAACTTAATATATACATTCAACACCCCCTCTTTGATGATGAAAATGCTTTTATGAAACAATATTTTTAAAATAGATACACAATATATGTAACACCCAAAGATTTTGAAAATAAATTTAGTATTGAATGCATGAAATAATAAGTCTATACAAAACACCAATTTTTTATAACCGATCCTATAGTCATAATTTTTCCACCTCGGTGATTTGAATTTTGAAAAACTGACATACACGATTGCGTTCAGTAAGATATTTAGAGTTTGATAGGACAAACATAATTTTTGGTGAATAGAAACATAACATTATGAATTGTAATATAAATAGTAATATAAAAATTATTAATAGTAAATCAATTATTATTTTATTTTCTTAAGGTTATAATATAATGATACCTTGATTAATTTTCCGAGGTGATATAAAACGAATTATAGTTTAAATTTTTTATTTTTTGAATAAATTATTATTTTATTTAAAAATCAAATAAAAAATATTTATAAAAATATTTTCATAAAATTGAGTTAATTTTTGAATTATACACATCAAAAAATGGTTGGGGTGAATTTTTGGGATTTTTTTGAAATACAATATTTTTTGATAAATAGTAAAATATGGTAATTTACCGTATATATGCACTATCAGTTAAATTCACTATTAATAGATTCATGGATGATGTATGTACTCATGGTTATAACTCACATGAACATATTACTATTCTTGTCCATAAGAATCAATAATATTGGTTGTCTTTGGAAAAATAATAAAATAATGAGTAAAATATTGGGAAAACCCTCCTCTCCTCCACTATAACCCCCTCAATCCATCTTCTAATCACTCCTATAAGCCTTTAATATCCTAAAATTTCATCCCAAATACCCTTTACTTTTCACTACCTACATCCAATATCTCCGTCTCTTACCAAAATACCAAAAGCCCTTCCCTGAAAGAGATTCTCAAGGAGGTGGATTCAAAAGGTAAATTCACATTCTATTTCTTTCAATTTCATTTCAATTTCCTTTCTATTGTTATCCTCTTCATAAGATAATTTGTAAAAATAAACCTTATAAATCCATTATCATATATATACTAGAATTATAACATTTTAATGGAAGAACCATCATCAATATCCTTTCTCTCTTTTATTTTATAAACAAAATCATCGTCCGTGTGCTGCCAATTTACAACCGTCATGGATGACGAAGTTTCATTCTTCATTTTCCACATCAATATGTGTAATGAAACCATTTTTATTATTGAAAAAGAATATAATATATTTATAACCTATTTAATATTCAGTAACTGGTATATGTACATAATATTAAATCATATGACCAAACTACTTCCTAATAATTAAAATACCGCTAAAATAATCTAAGTGTTTGTCATTAATATTTCATCTAATGATTCATCCATTCTATGTAACCGAATGATATATATGACCATTAAAACCTATGTATTTTTATAAATAATGTGTAAATTAAATTCTGTAGTTTTATATCTATTCTATATGAAATCCATTACTTAAAAAACAAGTGAACCGATTATGAAAATCAAGAAAACGAACACTCCAAAACGACAAAATTCAATATTATAAATTATCAATAAGGACATAAAAGAACTAAAAAAATTATGATAAAATAAATACATGAATAATAGGTTCTTAATTAAGTTATTAATTTGTCTAATTTTATATTGTAGGACCATAACGTTAAGAGGGGAAAATTCGGACTTATGGTAAGGGTTTTCCACCCGAACCTCCATCTTCATTCAGGTTACTTTTATTTCCTACTTACCTAAATAAAATTATGATGTATTATTATTTATTCCTTATAAATTTAATGATAGTGTTATATAAATGTTTACAAAACACAATCCATCGTAATTTTATGGGTAGATACATGTCTTAAAAGGAACTTTCAAAATTCATTCCAAAATACAATCCCGATTCAAATTTTTTTCAAATTCTTACATATTTTAAAGGGAACTCTATACTCTGTTTTTGGAGACCATTATCTTTATGAAATAAGTAATTTTATTATGAAAATTCTATTCACTTCACTTCTGGTTTTATAGAAACATTTTTCTAAAAAAACTATTCATTTCAATGTAAAAGAGTATTTATCTCAAGAATTACTCGATGATTTTATAAGAGTGTCTTCAGTTATTTTAACACTCTTGTTGATTATTATAAATTATTAGGATTAATAATTTATGATATCATCTACTATATTTAAATTAATGGTTTATGATTAGTTTGAATGTGTATTTTCTATCTTAAAACCATTCACCAATATACTTTGAATGGTTAGTGTTTATGCTTAGTATTTAGGGAAAATTTTTTACATTTCATATATTAGTTTCAATATGAATGTATATGTTATTTATGTTTATCCCCATTCATATTAGGAATGAATTGTAATTAGTAATTTTCAGTTGGGTCCTACTATATCCTCTCAGTGCATTGGTAAGTCTCATGAGACAAACTACAGTATTGACACAAGGCCTTGAAAAAATGGTTATTTATGGTCTTGGTATGAGGCCTTGACGGTAAGGTTATAATGTCCCACATTATGCATTTCTTCATTATGAAACTAGTATTTTATATTTCATCTAGTTATTTGACTAGAATAATACCCATGATTATCTTTTATTATGAAAGTATCTATTCATCTCTTATTTCTACTAAAATTTGTTATTGTTCATTTTTAAAGGGATGTGTTTTTATATTATTAAGCATGCATAATAATTATGTTTATGATATCTTCATATTTATTTCCTAACCTTACTGAGCATTTCAGTACAACCCTTTCTTATGTTTCATTTTCCCAAGTCATGAAGAGGTATATTATGAATGACATGTCTAAATAACCTAGGAGTTATATATGTAGTCATATGAGTTTCTATGTTGTATTTATTTTCAAGTTATAATGTTGAGATTATGTATGTATCTTGTTTCCAACGATGCTAAACTACTAGATCCATCAAGATGCATATTCCTTGCTTATATGCCAATGTAATAAAATAAGGCACCGATTCCAGGAAACTTGGGTCGGATCCTTACAGTTGGTATATGAGGAAGTTTATTAGAAATCTTGGAAACTATATTTAGAAAATATAGATTAGGGAGCAAAACCCTAAGATAGTCTTTGAGGATATACATACAATAATATCCTGGAATTTTTGTTATGGAATAGATTATGTGTATCATTCTAGAAAATACATACCTGTCTGGATAATACAAGTGGATGTGGTTCTGGTATAGATATACCTAGGAGTGAAACCTCCAACAAGGAGTTTTGGGTTTGACCTGGGGTTTCCTGGTACAAAAAAATAGTATTTACAATACGCTTGCTTTGACACTCCCAAGGGATACTCTTTGGATAATTCACATTTTCTTTACAAGCCATTATGAAGGATTTAAATGTATATTTTTCTTAAAGAAACCATGTTTATGATTATGAGATTAGCTATGCATAGAATTTCAATTTATGAAAATTATTTTTCTATATTGAGATTATACATTATGATTAATAACCTAATATAGTGTATGCCATTATTTAGAAATGGATCCTAGTTTACGGAATGAAAACTGCATTAACATGATTATCCCATGTAGGGATTTCCCTCCGATGCAAGATAAGGATGTTGGCTCTGAAGCTATGACTAGTTATGAGAAACATATAAATATACTAGGAAAATTAATTATGTTATGAACAATAACCGTACCTATATGTAGCATCCTAATCTATAACGTGGTGGAGCTATGTTGGATCTCTTTATGCGATAACAACCTCCATCCTTCAATGAGACTATAAACCCATTTGTAGCTGAGCAGTGGATAAGTTCCCTAGAGAACATATTTCTCGCATTGGGATATAATAAAAGTGATAAGGTTGTCATGATAGTTATCATATATCGAGAGATTTTGATCAGTGGTGTTCATGAATATAAAATAGAAAGGAGGGGGATGAAATTGAAGATATGGAATTCAGATATTTTAAGGAAATCTTCCTAAAAAAAATATTTTTCCCACGAACAACGAGCAGATATGGAATAGAAATTCTTGAATCTGAGGCAGAAAGAGGATGAAAATGTTTCAAATTATGAAGATAACTTCAAAAGGATAGCAAGGCATTCCCCAAACTACATCCATAATCCGAGGAGCAAGACTTGTCGACTATTTGATGGTTTAAAACCATTACTTTTAAGGGCACTAGTCTCCCAATGTTTCTCATCATATAAAGATATATCCTCAAGTGCTATAAAGACAGAAATTGAATTTTCTAAGTCTTATTACATTAAAGGAAAAAAGAGAATAAGATGGATTCTGAAATCACTGAAAAAGGAAATAAGGGAATGAGGAAAAAGGGAAGAGTTGACCTTCCATTCTGCAATAATTATGGGAAGAAACACCCTGAAACGTTCTTGAATAGAATGTGAGTCTGTTACAAGTGCGGAGAAAAAGGGAAAATATGTAACACCCCAAGATTTCATAGTACATTTTTTTTTCAAAGTAATTCAATAACCTTCACTACAAGCAACACCGAGTTTGAGTGCACCACGACTTACCAAACTAGCTGTTCAAAAGAGGTTATGAATAGTATTTTATGAATTTTGAATTTTATATTTTCCAAATAAATTTTAACATCCATATTATGTGTTTCTTATACATAATATAATAACAATTTCATTTTTTCAGATAAACGAAGTATTTTTCAGAAAATGCAATTTTACCACCTTTTAATGGAGAACCCTTTTTAAATCCAATATTTGACTCTTTTATATATTAAATTTGACAAAATATACTTTTGATTTAGAATCAGGACATAAAAATTTAGTTTTGATAAACTTTTGGTGTTTTTCTGATAACTTTCATATTTGGGTGAATAGTGAAAAATACAAAATTTTAATTGAAGACAGCTTTTTTAATCAAAATAATTCATAGTGTTAAATTATATATTTGAATGGTTTTTATGTATAATTATATTATAATTTCATCATTTAATAAAATGTTGGTCATTATAAGTAATTTCACATTTAAATTTGACAAAAACACATGTCAATCTTTTGATAGTTTTTACTTTTTTAAAACCCGCTTTATGGTTTTGACAATATGAATTAATTTTAAATTAATAAATGAAAATTATATGTTTTGAATTTGGTATAATAGAATTAATTTTTTAATTCATAATATCAAAATTATCTTAGGGTGAATTTATGGAATTTTTTTGAAAACATTCAATTTTGATGAATAGTGAAAACACTGCGTTATTGTTTAAAACAGACTTTTTATTTAAGTAATAAGTTATTTAATTTTAGTTTATTTTTGTCATAATAGATATATAATACCTATATAGGTTCAATGTAATTCATTTGAGTCATTTTATAATAAGTTTAGATATATAAAATTTTATTGAACTTTTTACCATCTTTTACCCACATTCTAAGAGCATTTGAAAATTTGCATAAAACTTAATTTCACCTCTTCTGTGAGTTGAATTTCCTAAATCTTAGAGTCCTGGTAAATATTATTAAGTAAAATGTGGTTCAATAAGATGAAAATAATTTTTTTTGGATAGTAACTTTTGACTTGTATTTACCACAGTTAAAAGTAAATAGGGTAATTAAGAGTAAAAATGATATTATAATAACCCTAACACATGTCCTAATTCTATTGGATAAGTTTAATTCGACCCAAAACAAAATTTGGAATAAAATATGATCTTTTAGGTTCACTTGGATTAGATAAAGAATTTATTATTCTTTTATTTAAAGAAGAGTTAAAAGTGTTATATTCAAAGTTTATTAACTAAACCATTTTTAATATAGTGTTATACATAAGATAAATTCGTCTATAAATAGCCATTATAAAGATAAAAATATTTCATACATCATGATATTTTATTAATAAATTTTAGACATTGAATAATTAAATTTATTTATGAAACAATGATGATACAATAATTACCTTATTAATGAAAGAATCAAATAAATTGTATTATAAATATTAAAATAAATATAATTTCAATGTTTTGATGACATACCCAAATTTTCTAGGTTATTATGACATGTTAGGGTTTATTAAATGTATTTGTTTCTAAGTAATCAGGTTGTGATGACTTCCAAAAAAACCAAATACTAAATACTGTCAAAAATGACATAAATGAGTTTTTAAAACAAATACTATTTTATTAAATTATATAATAATCCTAAAAATATAAGGTTCTTCCAAAGAACTTATATAATGATATTTATTTCATTAATGAGCCATTTGGGGTTATTTTTACATTTTATTTTTTGTTTATTAACCATATAATATAAAAATACAAGGAGACATTGTAAAGGTCAAACTATTTAACTAAGAGTTAAATCTAAAAGATAAGGTTAATATGGTAACATAAACTTGTCTAAAACAAATTGGTTGAGATTATTTAGACCCATAAACACCTATGTTTCGAAATAAATTCATTTGGATCCATTATAAAACGAATATTATTGTATATTAAAATAATATTTCTAGTTTTTCCTATGGTGCCCCTCACCCCTCTTATAAAAGGGAACTTACTTTCTCTCAAATTCACACCTACAAATTCATTTGGCTCAGAAAATCCCAAATTAAATAAACTCAAAAGTTCCCTCAATTTAACTTAAAGTCCTTACTTTGATCACAAATCCAACCTAAGGTTCTTTTTGATCAACTCAAAATGAAACACTTGAAGAAGAGGTTATAATTTCACAACCTTCATTCAAGTTTTTTTATTCTTCCACTTTCTCTTTCTTTGTTATTTCCTTAAAAAAATAATAACTCCAGTAAATTATACATATTTTGATTTTATTATAAATATGATACATCCAAATTAATTATTAAAACCATCCTATGAATGATAATGTCACCAAGTGTGCATATGTACGGCTTACCGTCTCCACGCCGTGAGGTAATTTGTTATTCAACACTATGTTATTTGGATGTATATAATGATGAGTAATATGTATGTAAAAAATTAAAATGACATGATAATTTCTCAATAAAATTAATATACCATCCAATTCCACGCATTTTAATCATTAAGGAAATGATATTGTCTCTTGTGCGTAAATACGACTTACCATCTCCACAACACGATGAGATTCATTTCTAGGTTCACCATTAAATGATGATTATAAAAATATATATTACTAATAAGTATTTAATATATGAAAGAATAATTCTACTGGAGATATATATATATATATATATATATGTATTAATTTATGTACATACATATATCTTATTCACTTACATCCGTTCAATACGATATGAAAATGGAAACATCGTTTATGCGTATGTACGGCCTACCGTCTCTATAAACGATGTTTTCCATTTCATATATCTATATATTATACATATATATATATTACAAATATATATTATATATATAAATCATGTTTTATATTATTGAATTGTTTAAATAATTTTCTAAATGACACGAACAAGAATAACAAGTAAAAACACGTATGATAAAGAAAGAGATTATTACCCGAAATGTTAATTTTACATCGATATTATTATTAAATAATTAAAATAAATTAATAAATTAATCATTTATGAAATAATAAATTTGAATATGGTTCTGGTATATTTTATTAACATACTAGGGTCATATTAAAGGAGGTTAAACATACCCTCGACCAAAGGAAAGTGCAAGGAAAGTGTTAAATTTCAGAATCTCCTTATTATACGAGGTTGTTTATACGTGAGTATCTACTTGGAACTCTTTATCATACAAATACGTGTTTCTTAAAAATGTATTTCAATTTTTTTTACAATTTCCTAGAATTCGGTAAAGTCATTTATACCCTTGTTTTCCATTTTATAAAATGTTTTGAAAGGAATACTTTCGTCATTTTCCAAACAATGTACTTTTTTAAGGTAAGAATATTTTTCTAACTTATACAGTAGTGCAACTATTTTCCACCATTATAACATTTTTGAAGCTTCCCTTATAATAATATAAGAATATTTTCAAAATAAAAGTTTTCTTTTATAATTACTTGACTTTTAATTTATTTCAAAATAGAAATAGATATTTCTCTCAAAAGGTTTTGATTTCATCTATGTCAATATCATTTGATGGATTTTAAACTTGTTTGAAGTTGATTTGTTATGATACAAATATTCCATATTGTATTGAAGGTTTTGTGATATGTTTGATTATGTATGTGTTATTTTATACCATTCATGGTTTATAGATAAAGTATTGACATTTTTATGCTAGTTTTAATATGAATGTTTATGTTATGTTTAATCTTTTTCATATGAGGAATGAATTCGACATAGTAAGTGATGGGTGGAGACTGCTATAGCTCCTCGATGCATCGGTAGGTATTACGAGACAAACTAGTGTCTTGGAAGAAGGTCTTTACAAAATCTTATTTCTAGTCTTGGCACAAGGCCTTGACTATTTGGTTATGAAGTCTGATATTATGCATTCCATCATTATAAAATTGGCTATTGATATTACACATGATTATTCGACTAGTAGAATATCCATGTGAATAAATAAATTTAATTATTTGATTTATCTGTTCCATATTATGATGAATTTTAATTTTAAAAGGCTTGTGTTTTAGTCTTATACATTGCCTTAAATGTTTATGCTTATTTATGAATGTTTCTACTATATTGTAATCCTTACCGGGCATCTGCACTAACCCCTTTTTTATGTTTTATTTTCCCAGGATTCCAAGAAGTGTATTATGATTGATAAGAAGCGTTAATCTAGGGGATTAATGGTTTTATAAAAGGATCATTTATGTTTTGTTTTATTTTCTAATGTTTAATGTAACGTTCATGGATGTAATCAATTTTCCAAGACTGCTAAACTGATCAGTATTTCGGGACTTGATTCCTTGTAATCATGCCAATGCATTAAAATAATGCACCATCTCTGGGTTTTTAGGGTTGGGGCATTACAGTTGGTATTAGCGGAAGTTTATAAACAACCTTGGAAATAGATTTAGATAGACTATTATTAGAGCACATTCTCCAAAGACAGACTTTGAGAATTAGTATATAATAACATCCTAGAATTTTGGTAATATATATATTTTGTTCATTTTACAAGCAATACATCCCTATTTGGATACGATCTGGTAGAGGCGACTCTGGCATTGAAGTAACTAGGAGTGAAGACTCCGACAAGTAGTTTCATGCTCAACCCGGGGTATCCTGGTACATGAAAACGGGCCTTTCTACAATCTTGGTTATGACACTCCGAGGGGATATTCTTAGGATAATTCACATTTTCATTAAAATCCATTTTGTAGGATTTAGAAGTAAATACTTTAACAAAGAAAACATTTTATGGTTATAGATTATTTGCATAATCTTTTCATTTTACATTAGGTATTTTACAAGTTTGGAAATATGAATTGTGATTCATAAACTAACATAGTGTATGCAATTTTTTACAAATGGCGCCTAGTAGAAGGAATGACAATTCCAGAAATACGCATGATCAAAATATTAAGAAGGATCATATCTTTCTTGGTATTAAGCCAACATTTAAAAGGTAAATAGTCTCCCATGAATTTTTATCATATGAATAAATAGTATCATGTGTTAATATGATAAATAATGAATTATCTGATTCCTATAGCTTTGAAGGGAAGAAGGAGAAGAAAATGATGGAAGAGAGAATGTTGAATACAAGGAAGAGGGAAATAAGGATTTACCCATATGTGATAATTGTGGAAAGAATAACCTTGGTAAATTCTTGAAGGGAATGAGAGTTTTTTATAAGTGTGGAGAAAAGGACACCAAGTACATGATTGAAAGGGTAAGAAAAAGGTTTCAAATGTAAAATGCTTCATCTGCAAGGAGTTGGGATACTATGCAAATCAATGTCCAAACCATCAGAATATCCCCCAAATTATTCTATTGGATAATAATCAAGTTATGATACCACCAAAGATGAAGAGGAATGATTAGAGTTCTTTTGTTGTAATTAACGTTTTGTGTCATTTGAGTATTGTATTAATGATTTACATGTTATAATAATTATAGAGTATATATGGATTGTATTGCAGTATTATTTCATTAAGGACATGGGATTGTGTGTAACAAAGAAAAGTGACTAAATAGCATGTTAATTTTTTCGAAAAATATATGTTTGAGAGAAAGATAAACCATAATATGGTTCTGATACTGAGGTAGTGAATTTTTAATAATATATGATTGATTTGGATAAATTATATTGGATATTCTTGACTACCCTGAAACTGATTAATGATTTTTATATTCCATCATTGTTGGAGTTTAAAATATTTTTGGATAGAAGTAGTATATCAAATATTATATAAGGAATAAGGGAGAATGAATGTAATCAATAAGATTTTATGATAATTTAGGGTGTTACAGTGTTTTAAAAGAATACATATTGAAGGAATTCACATGTTATTATATGGAAAAAAGGATAATCATTGTTATTACCTTCCTTATAAAATTTGGACTATGCTTTTGGAAAGAAGTATTTTTGATAAGTCTAAAGATTGGAATCAATTAAGTTTGTCATTAGATACTATTGTTAAGGTTAAATCATTTATTGAGATTATTTTTGGATTGTCATAAAAAGGACAACCCGAAGGTCGGGTGACAACTTGTCACGTTCGGTAAGGCCACGAGACTTGAACCTGGAACCGAAGGGTGACAAGGGTTGATCACCTACCTCTGGAATACCTGATTTCCTAGTTTTTATAATTTTGTTTTTTTAAATATTCTATCAAATGAATTATAAATTAATTGTTTTTGGAACCCTATACGATTAAGATAAATAGAATATTTTTGAGTTCTATTATATTTTGGAGTGAAAGATTTGTTTGTGGTAGGAATTAGTTGAAGGATGAAACTATACTTTTCAAGTATATTTTTTCCGCTTATTCTACGAATAAATTAATTCTTAATCTCTAGGGAAGAGATCTTAAAACAAAAAATGTTTTATCCTAATACCTTATGTTTCATTGAACCAATGATATTTTAAATCATCATAGATTGATGGATTTGAGGCCCTCAATTTTACAGTTGTTTGTGATTGATGACCTCAGTCACTACCTATAAATATTTATGTTTTTCCTCCCATTATGTGTCTCTAATTTCCACCAATGTTCTTTTAATCAAGATCCTAATTTGGTTTTGACTTTTTCATTTCCCTTTCCCTCTTATTAAGACTAAATTTTATTAACCCAATTTCAGATGTGGGTTCCACAAAGGTATTTTCATATTGTTAGACTCTTATTTTCAAAAAACAATTTCAAATTGCGTGGATACAATTTATTTAAGGAGAGGATAATGTAACACCCCATGATTTCATAGTACGTTATTTCTTCAAAGTAATTCAATAACTTGTGCTACAAGCAATACTGAGTTCGAGTGCACCACGACTTACAAAACTACCTCTTCAAAAGAGGGTTTGAATAGTATTATTTTAATTTTGAATTTTATATATTAGATAAAAATTTTAACATCTATATTATCTGTTTCTTAGACATAATATAAGAACAAATTCATTTTTTTCAGATAAAGTATTTTTCAGAAAAAGAAAATTTACCAACTTTTAATGTAGAAACCTTTTTTAATCCAATATTTGACACTTTTATATATTCAATTTTACAAAATAAACTTTTTCTTTGTAATCGGGAAATAAAAATTTAGTTTTGATAAAATTTTGGTGTTTTCTTGATAACATTCATATTTGGGTCAATAGTGAAAAATACCAAATTTCAATTGAAAAGAACCTTTTTAATAAAAATAATTTATTATGTTCAATTATACATTTGAATGGTTTGGAAGTATAATTAGATTATATTTTTATCATTTAATACAATTTTCGTCATTATAAGTAATTTCACATTTAAATTTTACATAAACACATGTGAATCTTTTGATAGTTTTTAATTTTTCAAAATCCACTTTTTAGTTTTGAGAATGAGAATTAATTTTAAATTAAGAAATTAAACTTATATGTTTTTAATTTGGTAAAATATACTTCATTTTTTAATTCATAATATCAAAATTATCTTAGGGTGAATTTAATATATTTTTTTGAAAACTTTTAATTTTTGATGAATAATGAAAAACACTACGTTGTTGATTAAAAATGACTTTTTATTTAAGTAATTAATTATTTTATTTTAATTCAATTTTGCTAAATATAGATATATAATACCTATATATGTTAAATGTAATTCATTTGAGTCATTTTACAATAAGTTTAGATATATAAAATTTTATTGAAATTTTTACCGTCTTTTACCCACCTTCTAGGAGCATTTGAAAATTTGCATAAAACATAATTTTACTACTTCTGTGAGTGGAATTTCAAATATCCAAGGGACATGGTCAATATTAGTAAGTAAAATGTTGTTCAATAAGATGAAAATAATTTTTGATGAATAATATATTTTGACTTTTATTTACCGCGGTTAAAAGTAAATAGGGAAATTAAGGATAAAAATGATATTATAATTACCCTAACACATGTCTTAATTATATTTTATAAGTTTAATTCGACCCAAAATAACTTCAAGAATAAAATATGATCCTTTAGGTCCACTTGTATTAGATTAGGACATTTATTATTATTTTATTTAAAGAAGAGCTAAAAGTGTTAAATTCAAAGATAAATACTTAATCCATTTTTAATATAGGGTCATAAATAAGATAAATTCGACTATAAATATTCCATATAAAGATAAATAAATTTCCTACATCATGGTATTTTATTTATAATTTTTAAACATTAAATAATTAAATTTATTTATTATATAATGATGTTGTAGTAATTACCTTATTAATGAAACAATCAGATAAATGGTATTATAAATATTAAAATAAATATAATTTAAAAGTTTTTATAACATCCAGTAATTTTATTGGTGAATATGAAATGTTAGGGATGATTCAATTTATTTTTTTGTATGTAATAAATTTGTGATGACTTTCACAAAAACAAATTTCTAAATAGTGTTAAAATTGACAAAAATGAGTTTTTAAAACAAATACTATTTTATTAAATAATATAATAATGATAAAAATATAAGGATAGGCCAAATAACTCATATAATGATATTTATTTCATTAATAAACCTCTAGGGGTTAGCTTGACATTTTATAGTATGTTTATTAACCATATAATATAGAAATATAAGGAGACATGGTAAATGTTAAACTATTTGACTAAGAGTTAAATCTAAAAGATAAGGTTAATATGGTAACAAAAACATGTCTAAACCCAATTATTTGAGATTTGTTCGACCCATAAACACCCGAGGATCTAAATAAATTCATTTTATACCATTAGAAACCGAATATAATTGTATAATAAAATAATATTTTATGTTTTTCCTATGGTGCCCTTCACCCCTCTTATAAAAGGGAACTTACCCTTCTCTCAAATTCACACCTCCAGAGACATTTGTCTAGCCAAAAAATTACTAAATACCCTCCCAAATTCCCTCACTTAAACCTATAGGCTCCACTTTGATCATAAATCCCACTTAAGGAGCTTTTTGATCAACTTAAAAGGAAACACCCGGAGAAGAGGTATTAATTTCACCACCCTCTTCCAAGTTCTTTTCTTCTTCAACTTTATCTTTGTTTTTTATTTACTTAACAAAATTATAAATCCAATAACTTATAAATATTGTTATTTTATTATAAATATGTTACATCCAAATTCATTATTCTATTCATCATATGAATGATAATATCACCATGTGTGCGTACGTACGGTTTACCGTCTCCACGCTGTGGTGTAATTTTTTATTCAACACTATGTTATTTGGATGGATATAATAATGAGTAATATTTAGATAAATAATGAAAATAACATGCTAATTTCTCTATAAAATTAATATACCATCCAATTCCACACCTTTTAATCATTAAGGAAATGATATCATCGCTCGTTCGTACATTCGACTTACTGTATCCTAAACGCGATGAGATTCATTTCTAGGTTCACCATTCAACGATGATTATAAAAATATATATTATTAATAAGTATGTAATATAAGAGATAATAATTATACTAGATATATATATATATATATATGTATTTACTTACGTATATCTTATTCACATACATCCGTTCAATACGATATAAAAATGGAAACAACGTTTATGCGTACATACGACCTACCGTCTCTAAAAATGATGTTTTCCATTTCATATATCAATATATTATAAATATTTATATTCTAAATATATATTATATATATAAATATTGTTTTATATTCTATAAGTATTTAAATCATGATTTAAATGACACGAACAAGAGTAACAATTTAAAACATGTACGATAAAAAAAACAATTATTACCTGAAATGTTAATTTAACATGGATATTATTATGAAATTAGTAGTATAAAGTCATAAATGAATCAAGTATGAAATAATAAATATTAATATGGATATGGTATAGTTTAATAACATACTATGGTCATTATACAGGAGGTTAAACATACCCTCGACAAATGGAAAGTCCAAGGTAAGGGTTAAATTTCACAATCTATTTATTATCCGAGGTTGTTTATATGTGAGTATCTTCTGGGAAATATTTGTCATCCACATCCGTGTATCTTAAAAATGTATATCAATTTTTTTAATATTTCCTATAATATTTTTTAAAGTAATTTGTATCCTTTTTTTGACTTTTTATAAAATGTTTTGAAAAGAATCTTTTCGTTGTTTTCCAAACATTGTATTTTATTAAGGTAAGTATGTTTTTTTAACTTATACAGCATGTGAGGATATTTTCCACAGTTATAACATTTTCTAAGATTCCCTTACAAGATTATAAGAATATTTTCAAAATAAATGTTTTCTTTTATAATTACATGAATTCAAAATGATTGCAAAATAGAAAGAGATATTTCTCTCAATAAGTTTTGATTCCCTCTATGTCAACATCCATTGATGGATTTTAACCTTGTTTGAAGTTAATTTATTATGATACAAATATTCCACATTGTATTGAAGGTTTTGTGAATGTTTGAATATGGATGTGTTATCTTATACCATTCATGGTTTATGGATAAAGTATTAACATTTCATTTTCTAGTTTTAATACAAATGTTTATGTTTTGTTTAAACCTTTTCATATGAGGACTGCATTGGACTTAGTAAGTGATGGGTGGAGCCCGCTATAGCTTCTTGATGCATCATTAGGTCTCATGAGACAAACTAGTGTCTTGGCACTAGACCTTGACAAATTCTTATTTGTATTCTGGGCACAAGGCATTGACTATGTGGTTATGATGTCTGGAATTATGCATTCCATCATTATGAAATTGGATATTGATATTAAATGTGATTATTCGACTAGTAGAATATCCATGTGAAAAAGTAAATGTAATTATTTGATTTATATTTTCCATATTATTATGAAGTTTAAGTTAAAAAGTCTTGTGTTTTAGTCTTATACATTACCTTAAATTTTTATGCTTATTTATGAATGTTTTTACTATATTGTTATCCTCACTGAACATCTAAGCTCACCCCTTTCTCATGTTTTATTTTGCCTGGATTCCAAGAAGTGTATTATGATTGATAATCAGGGTTAAGCTAGGGGATTAATGGCATTCTAAAAGGATCATTTATGTTGTGTTTTATTTTCTAATGTGTAATTTAATGTTCATGTATGTATTCTATTTACCAAGATAGCTAAACTAATCAGTATTTCAATACATGATTCCTTGTAATCATGATAATGTATTAAAATAATGCATTGAATATGGGTTTATGGGGTCGGGATGTTACAACATATCCTGAGATTTTAAGGGGAAGAAATAAGATACCAATGTTCAATGCACCAATTGTAGGGAGATGAGACATTATGAAAATTAATTTCTTAATCATTAGGGAAACATTCCCCAAATAATGCCAAGGGATCAAGGAAAATCTTATGATGTCACTACTACATAGGTTGAAGTCCCTAAAAATGTGTTGGTGGTACTTTAATCATTTCCTCAAACATAACCAATGCTTTGTTTGATTCTGAATCATCACATTAATTCATATCTTACAAGTTTTCCATGAAAATTAGATATTTCTAATTTGATTTAATAAGAAAGTTGTCAGTCAAAACTACTAAGGGAAGTATCATTGCAATAATGTTGTGTTAGACAGTCCCTATTATGACATATAAACAAGCTTTATCTGCTGATTTTATTGTCATACCCATGATTTACTTTGATATAATCCTCGGTATGGATTTTAATTCAAAACATGATGCAAAAATTTATTCAATGAAGAAGGAGGTTATAATTTTTTAGGATAATGTGGAATCCCTTATCATTAGGACAGAAACATCACTATATAATTCTCATATAGATCTACTAAATTAAATTATTTGGGAGGAAGGGAATGTAGTAACTATGGGTGATGAAAATAATGTCCAAATAGAATATGTACCTATTGTGAAAGAATATGTTGATGTCTTTCTAGATGATTTACATAGACATCATCTATAGTGGGAAATTAAATTTTCCATTGACTTAATTACTAATTGAAATCCTATATCAAAGACCTATTATAGAACATCCACTGTGGAATTAGTGTAACTAATGAAACAACTAGATTAATTGAGTGATAAAGGATTTATTTTCCCTAGTGTTTCTCCATGGGGAGACCCTATTTTTTTTGTTAGGAAGAAAGATGGATCTATGAGGTTTTACATTGAATATTGGGAGATAAATTCTATAATAATAAAGAATAAGTATCCCCTACCTCACATTGATGATATATTTGATCAACTTCATGGAGCTTAATATTTTTCGAAGATTGAACTTCGTCTAGATATCACCAATTGCTTGTCAGGAAGGAAGACATTCCAAAAACATCATTTCAAACCAGGTATGGGCATTACGAGTTTACCGTAATGCCTTTTGGACTAACTAATGATCCCACTGTTTTCATTGATTTAATTAATAGAGTTTTCAAGGAATATCTTGATGAATGTTTTGTGGTATTTATTGATGATATCTTGAAATGATACAAAATCCATGAAGATCATGAAAATCACTTACGCTCTATTTTGAAGACTCTTAGAAGAAATGAATTATATGGCAAGTTTAGAAAGAGTGAATTTTGGCTTCAATAAGTTTACTTTCTTGGCCACTTTGTCTCTAAGGATGGAATATCTATAGATCATATGCAGAAAAAGGTTGTTCAATAATGGCCTACTCAAACAAACATAATTGAGTTACGTAGTTTTATTGGTTTATGAGGTTATTATCGGAGTTTTGTTGAGAACTTCACCCATTTAGTTAACACAATAACCAATCTTATACGTATATGGGGTTATGTTTGTATGGAAAAAATAATGTTAGGAATTTTTCGATGAATTGAAGAGGAGATTAGTGAATGCCCCGATCCAAACTCTACCATTCGGGAATAATGGGTTTGTGATCTATAGTGATGCATCAAAGAAAGGAATTGGTTGTGTATTTGTGTAGAATTACAGAGTTATTGCCTATGCATCAAGTTAGTTAAAAATTCATGAAAAAATTATCCTACTAATGATCTTGAGTGAGCTGCTGTGATCTTCTCTCTAAAAATATGGACACACTATCTCTATGGTGAATGATATGAGATATATATGGATCACAAGAGTATGATGTATATATTATCATAGAAATAACTCAACATAAGCAAACAGTGATAGATCAAACTACTCAAGGATTATGATTGTTCCATACACTTCCACCCAAGAAAGGAAAATAAGGTAGCTGATGCATTGATCATGAAGGATCATAGAGTTTTAAACAAAATGTGGATTGAAAGAGATCCTGTGTTCATAGATCTAATAATGATAGACATGGGAATTGTCAAAGAAGGTGAAACATAATTATTTTTTCAATTGGTTTCCCAGCCATCTTTATTATAAAGGATTAAAAGTTTTCATCCTGATGATGATAACCTTCAAAAGACAATTACTGCTGTAAAAGAAGGGAAGTTGGATGAATTCTTATGTGAAGATGAAATTCTGAAATTTGGGAAGAGGCAATGTGTTTTCTATATAACCGAGCATAAAAGATACATATTGAATGATTCTAATATCTCAAATTTCTCTATACATCCTAGTAGAACTAAGATTTATAGAGATTTGATGCAACATTTCTGGTGGGACAACATGAAGCATGAAATTGATGATTTTGTATCAAGATGTCTAGTATGTTATCAATTGAAGGCAAAATGATAACATCCTAGAGGATTCATACAACATATATCTATTCCTACATGAAAATGGTATGACATCACCATGAATGTTTTCACTAGATTACCCAAAACACCAAGAAAGAATGTTGCAATATGGGTAATTATGGACTGACTACAAAAATATGCACATTTCCTCGCTATAAGGGAGGAATTTTTCAAAGGAGTGGCTTGCACGAATCTATATAAATGAAGATTTAATACTTTGTGGAACACCTCTTTCAATTTTTTCTAACTCCAATTCACAATTTATATCAAAATTCCGGAAATGTCTTCAAAAAGATTTGGATACCGAGCTTAGTTTGAGTATTTCTTACCAACCACAAACTTATAGGTAATCAAGAAGGACAATCCAAACCATTGAGAAAA
The DNA here is from genome assembly GCA_963277665.1 of Viscum album. Taxonomy (NCBI): domain Eukaryota; kingdom Viridiplantae; phylum Streptophyta; class Magnoliopsida; order Santalales; family Viscaceae; genus Viscum; species Viscum album. Next base: position 1,753,179,391 of record OY728141.1, read on the forward strand.
TGTTGAGATCATCTTCACTTGAATTTCAAGGTATGTGGGATCAATATTTACCTTTTATAGAGTTTACCTACAATAATAGTTTCCCTTCAAGTATTCAAATGACACCATATAAAGCATTGTATGGAAAGAGATGGCGTGCACCAACTTGTTGGGATGGAGTTGTAGAAAGGAAGATTATTGGCCCAGAGCATGTGGAGGAATCAATAGCGAAGGTAAATACTATTCAAGGCCATATCAAAGTAGCTGAAAGTAGATAAAATCTATGCAGATAATCGAAGGAAGGATTTGGAGTTTCAAGTGGGAGATCATGTTTTCTGAAAAGTATCTCCATTGAAGGGTGTTATAAGATTTGGGAAGAAAGGAAAACTGAGCCCTAGGTACATAAGACCTTTTGAAATTCTGGAGATAATTGGAGTTGTTGCATAACATTTGGATATGACACCTAGCCTATCTAAAGTACGCAATGTATTCCATGTCTCATTATTGAGAAAGTACATGCCAGACCCAACACATGTCCTCACTTCTGAAGGTATAGAATTGGAATATGAAAAATCTTACTGTGAAGAGCCTATCCAAATTCTAGACACTAAAGAACAAGTGTTGATAAATTTGTAGACTCTACTGGTAAAGATAATTTGGAAAAATCATAAAATCAAAGAGGCATCATGGGAGCCAGAGGAGCTCATGACAAAGAACTACCCAAATCTTTTTGTGAGGTAAAATTCTGGTAAATGGTTAGTGTTTATGGTTAAAACCATTCACCAATTTACTCTAAATGGTTAGTGTTTATGATCAATGTTCAAGGAAAGTTATTTACATTTCATATATAAGTTTCAATATGAATATATATGTTGTTTATGTTTACCCCCATTCATATTAGGAATGAATTGTACTTAGTAAGTGTCGGGTGTGGCCCTCTATATCCCCTCGTGGCATCAATAGGTCTCATGAGACAAACTACACTCTTGGCACAAGTCCTTAACAAAATGGTTATTTATGGTCTTGGCATGAGGCCTTGACGGTATGATTATGATGTCCCACATTATGCACTCCATAATTATGAAACTAGTAATTGATATTTCATGTGGTTATTAGACTAGAAGAACACCAGTGATTATGTTTTATTATGAAATTATTTATTCATCTCTTATTCCTGCCATCATGTGTTCAGGTTCATTTTTAAAGGCATGTGTTTTTAAGTTATTCACCATGGATAATGTTTATGTTTATTATATCTTACACTTTATTTATTACCCTTACCGAGCATTTTAGCTCAACCCATTCTTATGTTTAATTTTCCAAGGACATGAAAAGGTATATTATGAATGACATACAGAAATATCCTAGGAATTATGGATGTAGTCAAATGTCATTCAATGTTGTATTTATTTTCAAGTTGTAATATTCAACATATGTATATATCTTGTTTCCAAAACTGCTAAAATACTTGGTCCTTCGAGATGCAGATTTCTTGTTTATATTCTAATGTAATAAAAAAAGGCACTGACTCCGGGAAACTGGGGTTGGGTCATTTCAATTTATAAAAAAACAAGTATTCACTAACATAAAAGTTATCTACCAAAAGATTCACATATTCTGTTTTTTGGTTCCATTTTTGAAAAGTGAATCATATTTAACTTAATCCACAACATGATGTAATTTAAAATATTAATAATCAAAACATATATAAAATTAAAATTTTATGATCAAATAAATAAAATAATATAGTAATAAAATAATATCATCAATTTTTAATGATAATAAAACACTCTTTAAATTTTATTTTCTGATTATTTTTATGTGAAAATTTATTTTTTTCAACAAAAACAACTCTTAAAAATGATTTAGAGGCTTTACATAAGGGTAAAATCCCCGATAATATAACAAATATATTTTTTACTTGAAACACTTTATAATATTTGAAGGAATATTTTCAGAGTTATACATAGAGTCATCTTGAGATTCCAAGGCCCTTCGAGCCTCAATATTGATATAATAAAAATATTAAATATATTATATCACGTGCACATAGTTTTTTAATAAATAATTAAATATCACCTAAACAGTGTCTTGGATGAAAAATATGATACTTCCATTAAATCCTTAATGGGGCTTTTACATTAGGTGTGATAAAACCTTTTTTCCTATCGAGTGTTTGGTTAAATCACATGTAATAGTATTTCATTTACCCGTTTCCTTTTCTTATTTCTTTATATTCATTGTTACTATAAAACCAATATTTTTACACATGGTTTAATCTAAAATCCACCAAATCTACCCATTTTGACCTATTTAAGTTGGAAACACCTTAATGGTGTGAAATTAAGGACTCCATATTCAAGTTTTGGTTAAATTAATGATTAAAATGATAGATTGTTCTTTCAGTTTTAGAAACCCTGTATATAGATTGGGTTGATAAATGGTTGAACTATTTAGTTTCTAGTGTTTTCTATTTTGATGAGTTTGAGAGAACCTATAACCCCTCTGCATGTGATTGGGAAGACTCTGAAAATATGATTCAGGTTTGTTTACTCCGTTCTAGGTGCACGACCTCCCTATTCTTCTTCTTCTCCCTTATACATTTCTCCCATGGGTTTACAAGTTTGGTTTTATTTATTTATTTATTTATTTTCCTACTTTTACTTTTCTTCCTATATTATATAAAATTTATTAATTGAAATATTAGATGATATAACTCAAAATTATTGAGGGATAATTCCATAAAAATCATTAAATGATATTCTATTAAAAATTATCAAAATATTGTTGAAAGAAATTAACAAAGATAACTATAAATAATTATAAAATGATAATTTCATATAATTATCTAATGATAATTATAAAATAATAATTATGTTAATTATAAAAAAATAATTAGCAAAAATTATCAAAGGATGATCCCATTGAATTATCAAAGGATAATTTATTTAAATTTATCAAAACATAATTACATGATATTACCAAAGGATAATTATAAATAATTATCAAATGATAACTATGTGATATTACCAAAGGATAATTATCAATAGTTATAAAATGAATAATTAGATATAATTATCAAAGGATAGTTTATGAAAATTTATCATAAGATAATTATGAAATGATAATTTATTATCAAAGGATAAATATGAAAATTATCTAGGATATTTTTATCGAATAATATTTATAAAGGACTATTACATATTTTCATAGAATAATCAAGAGATATATTTATATTATCATGTGTTATTTAATAATTATTCTTGAAGAGAAGCTTGTTAGTACAAGCGTTGGCTAAAAATAATAATTTGGAAATTATCTAGGAGGGAGAAAGTATAATCACTTGTGATATTTATTTCTTTTTGAAATTAAATAGATAATTTTGGTTCTATGAACCCACAACAAACCACATGCATTTTTGTGTCAATAAAAACAATAATAAGGTCCATGAGGAGGCGTTCTTGACTGTTGAGGATTCCACATCAGTTTTCAAACCACACAAGGTGGTTTATCCATACCATTTATAAAGATGAATTTTGAGGATGGAATTTTTCTTCCATCCTCTGTCTGTGTTTATGATGGATAGGATGATATAATGTGGCATATTTATATTATTATACTATGATTAATTTGATCACATGTGTGCATGTTTGTATTTTTTACAGTCATGACATGTTATGCATGCATTGATATGATACTTCTATTGGCTTATGATATTTTTTTGGTATATGCTATGTCATTGTTGTATTTTTCATGGCACCGAAGTGACATGTGGACTAATCATGGATAGGTATCCCAAGACAGTAATCATGTTTAGATGTTGAATGTGATATGATTACGAGATTTAGATAGACGATGGGGCATGATAGCCTTGTGTGGCCTAGCCTGGGGACACAATAATCATGTGTGATCAAACCCATGTGGAAGCAGTGCGGCATGATGGTCTATGTGACCTAAACTGAGAGATAACGAAGGGGTATTGCGGACTAGTGTGGTTTTAACTGGATTCCTAGGGAATGTAATTTTATCGAGAAGATTGAGGATATCTCCTTCATTTATGATCTATTTGTGACCATTCCAATATTTTCTAGCACGGGGCAGAAACAGTTGCAATCAGGGTTTTTGGAATCTTGTTTAGTGAAAGAATGCTTGGTATTATTATTACTTATATGATTTTTTTTTATTTTTCTGTACAGTATTATGCATGTGAACACATGTTAATGACACATTGGTGGTGTCCCATTGAGTCTTGTACACCCTACTTGGGAATTTAAGCATGCCTGTGGATTCCATGAATAGAGATCCAATGAGGTGTAAGGGCCCTATGATGGATGGATGAGCAAAGTAGCACAGATATGGTGGTGGACCAAGATAGAATCTAGTATAATCATTGTTAATTTATTTAATTATATATTTATTTATTTACTCGGATTATCTTTCCACTTTGGGATACATTTTTATTAATAGTGTGACATGTATTCCATCCTTTAGTTTCTATATGTACTATGATTATTTTTTATATTAATTATTATTTTTAATATTATTGTTATTATATGTCCAATAAAATGATATTGAGGGTATAGTCTCCCAATAGATAATCATAGACCCCCACTGCTAGTCAGTAGCCTCTTGCATATGAGGAGGCATATATGAGGTCATGTGACCATGTAGCTTGAATCTGGTGGTTAAGGGTGTTTTAAAATGGTATCATAGGACCATGAACCACTAGCTTATTTCTTCTCAATTTCATGATTTGGGACAAGGTAGAAATTATATAGGACAATTGGGACTAATTTAGGGGAATTATGATAGTGCCTAGCCAACAATGTATAATGGACCTCAAAGGGTCCATAAAGTGGGGGAAATTATGTTTTGTTGTTACCATTGATTAAAATCACCATAGGTGATTCAAATGATGCCTATATGCAATTTATGAGAGTTTAGGTGTGTTCATACATCATGAATAGTCATGTAAGTAAAAATTTCATATATATACATGTTATGCTGTATAATAGTTATTTAAGTAAATGCCTTAATTTATGCTATTTGTTCAGGATAGTTTCTCCTTGTGTGATATATTTATGTTTACATGATATTTTTATATATGTTTATTGGAATTAATTAGTTGAACCGATCTTACTATTGTGTTATTGTATATATGATGATTGTGAATAATGTGTACGGATGAATACTAGAGTTAGTTCTTGGAGGGGTATACCTTGGGTTACGGGTAGACTCCTAGGAGAACCTTGTGGAATTACATAAATTGATTAGGGTTTATCCTAATTAATCACTTGTTTATTTTAAGTGTTTCCTTCGCATTACAGAATATTTCACCTCGACATATTCTTATGGGACTATGTGGGAAACATGCTAGAATACCCTCTCAAGGGAATATATTTCCACTACCACAAAAAATGTTGGGGAATGAATTTATTAAGCTCCTGAAGTTACCCTATGGTTTAGGAAGCAATGTTTCTTCAACCATAAGTCTTTTTCTTAGTACATGTGCTAAAAATAGAAGTTAAGAACTATGGTCAAATATTCCCCAACTTAAACTCCAATATTTTTCATCTTTCTAGGGAACATGAGACCCTCTGGATACCGAATAATGGTTTGAAATATTTGTGGAAATATTTAAACTAATAGTTACTATAAAGGATTATAAAGTTAAGTTGAGGTAGATATCATGCTGCATGCACAACACATTTCAATACCCCCATATCACATGTTTCCAACTTAGCTAAAGGATCCTAAGGTGCTATTGTATGACTTGGAGTGGAAGGGATATATCAGGCCAAGTACTTCATCATGGGGTCTGGCTATATTGTTTTCCTAGAAGGATGATGGTAGGAATCAACTCTGCACGTATTACCAGAAGTTGAACTAGGTGGCAATGAAGAATATATATCCCTTATCTAGGTTCAATGAGCTTTTTGATTAGTTATAGGGATACCAATGGTTCTCCAAGATTGATCTTCAATCAGCCTATCACCAGTTGTGGGTTAGATATGAGGGCATTCTGAAGATGGTGTTTCAGAGTAGGTATGGGTTGTACAAGTACTAGGTGACATTGTTTGGACAAAAAAATGCACCAATATTGTTCATGGATCTCATGAAAAAGATATCAGACCCATACATGGACTCATTAATCATTATGTTCAGTAACGATATTCTCATCTACCTATCGACACCAGAGCAACATGCTAGGAACCTTAAGATAGTACTGTGTATGCTTCGATTACATCAACTTTATTATTAAAAATAAAAGTGTGGATTATGGATTTAGGATGTGAAGCTACTAGGATATGTAGTTTCTAATACAAGTATATCCATGGACCTAGAGAAAGTGGAGGAAGTCATGTCATGGACATATCCCTAGAATGTGTTCAAGATCACGAGATTTCTTGGTTTATCCAGATATTACTTATGGGTTATCCAAGAATTATTCTAATTATAAACACCCATTAATGTGATGAAAAAGAAAAGATTAATGTTTTAGTGGATGAATCGGTGTGAAGATGCAGTTTATGAGTTCAAGAGAAGGTTGAATATATAAATATTATTGATTTTACCCAAAATAGGGATCACATATTCCATATAATATAATGCATCAGGTGTTAGTTTGGGAGTAGTATAGATACAGAAAGAATAGGTAGTATACTATGGGTCATGTGAGCTATGACCCCAAGAGAGGGACTACCCTGATCATGACTTGGAATTGGTATCCATGGTCCATTATCTAATGTGTTGGTGGAATAATCTCTTTGGCGAGGGGTTTGTTGTCTGCACTGACAACAAAAACCTTTGATATATCTTCACAAAATGCGACCCAAATCTAAGATAGAGGCACATTGAGTTTTAGAAAATGTTTGACTTTGAGATGGATTATTCAAAAGGTAATGGTAATATCATTGTAGACTCTCTTAGTCATAAGGAGTTGGATGGGTAGGATTTTGGTGAGAGGACTTTAAAGGATAAGTGGAACGTGATGAGTCTATTTGATGGCTAGAGGATGGATGATTTGACGGATCAATGATCAATGGCGTGTTCTCCCTAGGTGGTCACATATTCTATGGTAGATTAGTTAAAGGTAGGATAAGACTCATACCCAAATCGAGTTGTGATAGAGTAACAACTATCTGAAGATTATCCAATATTTGGGCAGACTTTGAGTGATTAAGATATGATACTTATACATGGGAGAGTGGAAGTCCTTGATTCCATCAAATAGAAGTTGATGATAGTTTTTATACTTCTATATGGGCATCACATCCTAGTGCTATGAATATATACCATAAATTCATGTAGTAATTCTGGTGGATAGGGTTGAAGAGGGATATCGCTGGGTTTGTGTCTTAATGCCTTACCTACTATAGGGTAATGTCTGAGCACCAACATCCTGATGGGTTTCTCCAGAAAATTCTAGTTCCCATGTGAAAGTGGTATAACATCACAATGGTCTTTGTAACATGGTTACCTAGGACCCCAAGGAGTCGTGATACTATATTTGTAATTTTCAATTGGATAACAATGGTGGATAACTTCTTATCAATCTAAGAGACTCACTCAGTAGATGAAATGAGAAATATCTACTTCCATGAGATCATATGATTACAGGGAGTTACCTTGAGAATAATATCTAATAGAGACACACGTTTTATGTCATGGTTTCGGAAAGGATTATAGAAGGCCCTAAGAACTCAACTGAGATTGAGCACAATGAACCATCCTCAGATAGATAGACAACCAGAGTAGACTCTACACATACTATAGAATATTATTAGAGATTTGATTCTAGAAATAGGTGGATATTTGGATGATATTCTTGAATTGGTTTAGTTTTCACACCATAATATTTTCCAAAATTCAATTCATATTGAATCTTACAAGGCTCTTTACGGAAGACCATTCCAATCACTACTTTGTTAGCATGAGGTAGGCAAGGTATCCATTATAGGGCCTAGTTTGGTTTAGGAGACCTCTGAGAGAGTGTAGCCAATTAAAAAGTGATTAATCTCTACTAAGAGTAGTAAACAGTCATATGATGATTGTAGGAGGATACCTCTGGAGTTTTTTGTGGGTAATCAGGTTTTCTTGACAGTGACACCTCGGTTAGGCCATTGACAAATGAGTAAGCAAGGTAGACTTCCACCAAATTTTTTTGGAACCCTTGAGATCACTGAGTGGTTTTGGATAGTGGCATATCATCTGGATATTCCTTCTCACTATCAAGTTATGCACGACATGTTTCATGTGTCACAACTTTGGAGGTATGTTCCTGATCCCGTGCTTGTCATCGACCATAAGGATTTTGATCTAGAGCCTAATAGATCATATGATGGGCGTCTGGTTTAGTTTATAGACTGAAGTAAGAAATCCCTTCAATGGAAGACGATATTACTTATAAAACCCCTAGATTTTGTGATTTTTTTCGAATGAGTTTAATCTTTTTAATATTTTATGTTACATATAAAACTAAGTTTATCTTGTGTTATATGCAACACTGAGTTTAAACAAAATGTTCCATAATATTAAAATATTATTATATGATAGTTATCACCCACCTATTGGAATGGTAGGTATAAATATGATTATCTAAATTATGAAAATATAATGTTTAAATATGTATATTAAAATAATTATTTTGTGGCCAATTAATTAAAAATGAAAATAAAGACTATTTTGAAATAATGGAAATCTTTTTCTGAAATACTATTTTTATGAAAACAAACACATTTTACCTCAATAAATTAAATAAACCAATTTTGATGAATTTTTTTAATGAAATTTATATATTATATATTCAATAAACTATTTAAAATTCATATTATTTGTTTTCTATTCAAGATATAGGAATAAATCTAATTTTACCCATAAAACTGTATAAAAAACAGTTTTTTTCCCTTTTTGCGCACATATTTTAGAAATAATTTTTGATAATTTTAGAAAATTTATTTTTATTATTTTAAAATAATCATATAAAAATTATATTATGGTTATTTTTAAATAATATTCATAAAAAATCAAATTTTTGATAAATAGTGAAATATACTGAATTTTAATTGAAAATTATCTTTTCATTTAAAATATTTATAAAGTTAAATTATTTTTTAAATAAGTTTTAATTTAATATCAGTTCAATTATATATATATTAATCCAATTTAGTTAATTGAAATCTTTTTTATATTTAATTTTGGTATAAAAACTTTGTAAACTTTTAAACAGTTCCTCTTTGAAAACCCACTTTCTCATCGCGTTTATGAGATTAATTTAAAATTAAAATTTTAAACATATATGAATGTAATTTAAAAAAATGTATTAAATATTTTGACTAATAATAATATATATTATCTTATAACTTAAACTTAATTTTTGACCATAATTAATCATAAACATATTAAAAATTATTTATAACACTTAAGGTAAAAATGGGTTTATCAGCGTGTTAAACTAAAAAGACAAGGGTTAAGATAACCTAAAAAATCGTATAAAATATTAGACTATATAATATATAATTATTTATAATAATTAATTTTTTTCCCTTATATAATGTGAAAAAATGTGTGCACGCTTTTTTATTTTCAAAAATTACAAGTGTGCCATTGACCTCACTTATAAAAGACCACTGCCTCTCTTATCTTCTTCACACATTAAAACCCTTTTGGTTCAGAAAATACCTAACCAAATAATTTACCAAATTCCCTAATATTATCCTATAATCCTTATTTTGGTATTAAATACAACCAAGTAAGGCTTTTGGTGCAAACTTAATGAGGTTACCCGAAGAAGAGGTAACGTTCTTCAACACGCGTTTTTATTTTATTGTTCCCTACAACTCATAAAATTATTATTAAACAATTATGATATAATAAATTAATTATATTACATATAAATATATGTTTTTATTTTAATTTTATGACCTAAAACCATACTCATTTTCATCTAATGGGTTATTAAATCATTATTAATGTGTACAACGGACTACCACCTCATGAACCAATGTCATCCGATTTTCCATTTCCACCTTTCATATTTGGGTATAATGATGTATACAATATATTATACTTCAATAGTAGTAATATAATATATAATTTTTTACATTTCATTCCGTATGGCATGTGATAATATCGCTCGTGTGTACGGTAGACTACCGCCTCACGAATTGAGATGATTCATTTTTCACTAATGCTTCACATAGAAGATAATAAAGATAAATTTAATGAATATATATGATATAAATTAAATAATTATGATATTAATTAAATATTTATAAATATTAAAATATAATATAACATTTTATTTCTCACCATTTCACTTATTGAAAGATGGTATCGTCGTTCGTGTACTTGTGGACTACCACCATCACAAAGTGATGTGAATCTATCTTTTCATCAGCACACCACATGGATGATATTTATAAGTATATTTAACTAAAAACATGTTATTTATGATATTATTATCATTATTTAATTATATAATACCACTTACCTCCTTTCTATAATCATCGTTTAAAATGGAAACTTTACCCTTGCCTATGTATGGCCTACTGTCTCCATGATCGTAACATACTTCATTTCTCAAAACCAAATTTCATGATTTGTCTTAAAAGTATAATTGATGTAAAAATATTATAATTATTTCATTATTATTATTATTATATATATTATAGAACCATTATCAGTGTAAGAGGACTGAAAATAAAAAATCAAAACATATATGAAAAACAAAACGGTTATTACCCGAAATGTGATTTTAAGAATGATTTGTTAATAAATGAGTAATAAATGGTAATAATTAAATAATATATGCTTTGATATATATATTTTTTATTATATAATATACATAAAATTAAATTATATTTATTATATAGGAGGTTCAAATGTGTGTGAATGAAGTCGAGACTTAGGTAATAGATTTCTAGTCTCTGTTCTATTTATGGGAGATATATGAATATTCAACACTCATTTTTTTGTGGTGTATATACGAACCATTTGAAATTTTATATAATAAATATAATTATTTTCACGATATTTAATGTTTCATTTTATGTTATTCTTTATTTGGGATTATGATTCAAAAGATTACTAAAGCGGTAAGGGGTTTCTATCTCACCTTTTACTTATGTGAGACACATGCCATATACACCACCAATTTATTTTATGTGGGGTATATACTACCCATGAATGTATTTTATGATTATTATAATTAAAAGTATTGTGATTTATGGGGCTTACAGTTCAAACGTTACCAAAGAATTAAGGGTTTTTATCTGAATTTTCCTTCTTTGAAACATATGTTATGTTAGGCACCTATATTATTTTATGATGTGTATATATATCCACTTTGAAATGTAATATCATGAATTTATTTATTATCATTATATTTTATGTTTCATTTAATTTTATCCCTTCATAAGTCTTATAATTTAAATTTACCAAAGTGGTAATGATTTTATGTTATAATCTCATCGATTATTAGATTATTTATGATTATGTTTCCAATGATAAAATATTATGATACATATATTAATAAACTCATGAATTTTATTATACTACAGTTATTTCATGATAATAAATTTTTTCCTTGATTTTCCTCTATTAATTTACTTAATAGTTCAAAATAATGCTTTTAAGAAAAATGATCTTTATTTATCTCTTTGGACGAAAACCTATTTTCCTTCCAAAATAATGTTTTCTAAAAATATTCACAAAAATGTTTTAACATTATTAAAATAATTAATTAAAGAAATATTTATGCATGTTTGAATTTTTAAATTTTTTTGAAAGGAATCTACACGTCATTTTCTAGACAATTATTATTTTCCTTTTACCGAAAATGTGAAAGGAATCATTGATTTAAAGTGTACGACATAAACAATATTTTCTTTTATCATGAACAATAAATGTTTTAAATATTTATATATAATTTTCTAAGGTTATTTTCAATGAAAAGGATTTTTATATTATTTTTATATTTTAAAAAGTGCTTTTGAAGGTGAAAAGACTATTTTCCTTGAGAAATGTTTTAATTAATCGTTCAAAATAATTTTCCATCTAAGATGAAATCATTTGATATAACCTATCCATTATTGGGGATATGATACAAGGACACCATTATCATTCATTATCTGAATGGTTTATGTTTATGATGATAAGATGATTATGAAACCTGTTTCTCTTCCATGGGTTATATCATAATAAAATTCTCATGAAACCCGCTTCTTTTTCATGGGTTTTGCTATGATGAAATGATAAAAAATATTATGAAACCTATCTCATTTCCACAGGTTATGAGATGATTAAAATTTTATGAACCCCATTTCATTTCATTGGTTATGATATGATGAATGCTTTATGATCTTTTGGCACACATACATATGATTTTCATTATGTGATGGGTGTGACCTATATCTCTCTTTAATGAATTGTGTAATGATAGATAAATCATGAGTAAATATGTTATGAATGAGCCTGATTATTTGTTTACAATGTTATAAATGAACCTGATTATATATTCATAATGTTATGCATGAAAATAATTTCATTTTCAAAATTTTATGTGTGAACCTGATTATATGTTCACAATGTTATATGTGAACCTGATTAGATGTTCAAAATGTTATGTGCGAACCTGATTACATGTTCACAATTATATTCATGAACCTAATTACATGTTCATAGTGTCATGCATGCACCTATCATTCATATCCACAATGTTTTGTGTGGACCTGATTGCATGCCCATAAGTTTATTCAAGGGATTAATTACATGTCCTTAACTTAATGAGTGAACCTGTCTCTATTTATATATGTTAACAATGTTATAAGATAATGTTTATGAAAAAAATCAATGTATTATTACAATTTCATGTTTTCATGGATCATGATCATTGATTCCATTATGATTCATGTCTCATGAACTGCCATGATTTATTCCAGACTCATGTTTATGATCTATGATTTACAGGGGATGATTTTAAGATGTTATTATCATGATCTCATACACTTATGTTCATGTTATTCGTACATATATCCCTTTTTTACCCTCATCCAATATCACCGTTATGTTTTTATTTTCTCTAGGTTATGTAGAAATGTATTACGTATGATATGTCTAAGAAGGGTACTGGTTATGAAGAACATAGTAGGAGATGATGTCCTTTACCTATGAACCATTTTTCTGTGTTTACAAGTTTCCAAAGACAATATACCTTTATATCCTCAGGAATATATTTCTGTAATATAATAAATGTTCATAAAAAATTATTTAACATCAATGTATAATAATAATAGGTCACTATACTAATGTCCAGATTTAGTGGAACCATGGACCGATCCTATAGGAGATGTGGGAATGGGAGTGTGATGTTAAAACATAGTGGTCTGAGTTGTTCAAAAAAGACTTGTAGAGATAATTATCAAAGATGAGAAGTCATTATATGGAGATAATTACAATATCATTAATTCTTAATGATATCAAAACCCTCTTTTATTTTTAATTTTTGAGTATTTTTATGTGAAAATGAAATTTTCAGTAAAAATCACTTTTATAAATAATTTAATGGCTTTACATAAGGTTAAAAATACCTGATAATGTAATGAATTTGTTTTTCTTTGAAATTATTATGAATATTTAAAATATTATTTTCAGAGTTATGTGTAGAGTTTTTGCAATATTTAGGGTCTTTTAGAGCCTCAATATTGATATAATAAAAATATTAAATATTATATATCAAATACACATAGTTTTTTTATAAATAATAGAATATCCCCTGAATGGTGTCTTAGATGAGAAATTTGAGACCGCCATTAAATCTGAAATGTAGGTTTTAAACTAGGTGTGATATAGCTTTGTGCACATCAGGTGTTTAGTTAAATCACAAGTAAGAGTATTTTATTTACCCTTTTCCTTTTTTTATTTTTATTTTATTCTTTCTCTTCCACACTTCTGAAAAATCACCATTCCGTCACATGGTTGAATATAAAAACCACCAAATCACAATTTTTGATTTGTTAATGTTGGAAGCAACTTAATGGGTTGAAATTAAAGACATTGAATTCACGTTTTGGTTGAATAAAAAAATTAAAATGGTAGATTAATTTTTCAATTTTGGAAACCCCATACATGGCTTGGGTTACTAAATGGATGAACCATCGAATTCTGCTGTTTTTGATCTTGATGTGTCTGAGAGAACTCAAAACCCATCTGTATGTGATTTTGAAGTCTCCAAAGATGCAATTTGGGTTTTTTACACAATTATAGGTGCATGTCCTCCCTATAATTATTCTCCATTTCATATTTCACCCATGGGTTTACGAGATACTTTTTTATTCATTTTTTTCATTTCTTCTTAAATTCTGGAAAAAATGGTTAAATTTAAATATAATATTATATAACCAAAAATTATCAAGAGATAATTCCATAAAAATTATCAAATTATATTATATTAAAAATTATGAATAGATAATTTGAGAAATTATCAATGATATTAATAAAGAATTATAAAATGAAAATTTCACAAACTTATCAAAAGATAATTATAAAAGGATAATTAATTGAATTATCAAAGAGAAATTGCACCAAATTATTAAAGGCTAATTTATTAAAATTATAAAAAGATAAATATGTGATATTACCAAAGGATAATAATCAACAATTATCAAAGCATAATTACACCAAATTTTCAAAGGATAATTTATTAGAATTGTCAAAATATAATTATATGAGATTAAAAAAGGATAATTATCAAAAAAATTCAAAAGGTAATTACACAAAATTATCAATGGATAATTTATAAAAAATTATCGTAAGGAAATTATGGAAGGACGACTTATTATCAAAGGATAATTATGAAAATTATGAAATATAATTTTATCAAAGAATAATTTTAAAGGAATACAACTTATGATATTTTATCAATATAGATGGATATCTATAATATCACGTGTGGTTTTATAATTATTCTTGGTGAGAATATTACTAGCACATGCATTGGTTTAAAATAATAATTTGTAAATTATTTAGGAGAGAGAATGTATTATCACAAGTGATATTTTATTTCTTTTGTAAATAAAATAGATATTTTTGGTTATAGGAACCTATGATGAACCTCAAACATTGAAATTTCAACAACTTTTATAACAAGTCCCACAATTATGTGTTCTTGAATGTCTAGGTTTATGATCTAACTTTTGAACCACAAAGGGTGGTTTATCCTTACTGTTGATGAAGATGACTTTTGAGGCAAGGAGTTCATTACCATGTTGAGGCCATGTTTAGGATTGGTAACATAATATAATGAGGTGTGTTGATGTTATTAGATTATTATGAGTTTAATAATATGTGGCTATGTTTGGATTTTTTCACACTCCTGATATTCTATTCACACCTTGATATGATACCGTTATTGCCTTGTGATATTTTTGGCATATACTATAATATGGTTGTATTGTGAATGGCACCAAAGTGAAGGGTGTACCCTTTGTGGATCAATATCCCTATAGAGGTAGAGTGTTTAGAGGTTTCTTTTAATATAATGAAATAATCGAGATAGATGATGGGGAATGGTGGACTTCTGTGGCCTGAACTAGGGACATGAGGATCATGCATGATTGGACCTATATGGAACCAGTGGGGCATGATGGTTTTTGTGACATGAATTGAGAGATAGTGATAGGGTATGATTTCCTAGTGTGGTTATACCTATATGCCCAGGGATTGTAAAAATATTGAGAAACTAGTGGCTATATCATTCATTTGTTATGTATCTGTGACTATTCTAATATTTTATAGAAAGGGGTCGAAGTAGGTACAACTAAGTTTTATGGTGGATTGGTCAGCGCAAAAATGATCAGTATGATTCTTACATATGTGTGTAGTTATTTATTATCATGTTATACACTCTTATGTATGTGAAAACATATTAATGATGCATTTATGGTGTCTTACTAAGTCTTATACTCACACTTTACTTGGGAATTTTAGTGAACTTATAGATTTTATGACTAGATATCCAGTAAAGTGCAAGGTCCCAATAGTGGATGGCTATGCAGATGAGCATAGAGATGTCGGTGGACTAGGATGGACTCCAGTGTACCCTCAATTTATTTATTTAGTTTTTTTTCATTTATTTACTATAGTTAGCTTTCCACTTTGAGATCCCATTTTAGTACTTACGTGACATGTATTTTATCCTTTAGTTTCTACATGTACTTTTAATTATTTATTATATTGATTATTATTGTTATTATTTGTCTTATGAAATTATATTGAGGATATAGTCTCTCCATGGATATACTCAAATCCTCACTACTAGTTGGAATCCTCTTACACATGGGGATGCATGCATTAGGTCATGCGACCCTCCAACTGAGATTCGATGGTTCATGTCGAGATGTTACAAAGACTTACTAATTTTTTTAATTATTCGTTAAACATCGCCCAATAAAGTGAAAAACCAATATACCTTGAATTCATTTAAGAAAAATTTGAATAACATCTAATTTCCACTAAAATATAAATATTACAGCATGAATAATAGTATAATGTATTTTGGTTCATAATTATATATGTGTTCCTATAAGTCAAGGAATGAAAAAAACAACATATAATATGTGTGCCTTTTAATATTTTAGATATATATTCAATTTTGGAATGTTGGTCAAAGTATATATAGATGCTGAAAAATATTCTGAATCAATATTATTATATAAAAATATTGTGGTGATACCTGATTAAAAAGTAATAAATTAAGTCAATATAATATATATTAACTTAAAAAAAATTAAATTTACAATTGAAATTTAATCACATGTAAAACAACTAAAACATGTATACAATGATATCCTCACCCTTTACAATGTTAATGATATCTTTTTTAAATATATTTAATGTATAACCTCTTCCAAAAAATTTAGCACTCATAATATTACT
The DNA here is from genome assembly GCA_963277665.1 of Viscum album. Taxonomy (NCBI): domain Eukaryota; kingdom Viridiplantae; phylum Streptophyta; class Magnoliopsida; order Santalales; family Viscaceae; genus Viscum; species Viscum album. The sequence goes on from OY728141.1 coordinate 1,753,196,305, forward strand.
CTATCATTTCCTAAATACATAAGCTAATGATGTACATAATACCCCAGATGATGTAAAATTTTTAATGTTAAAATGTGTACATGTGGATCCATGACATGAAACTCACAGTACATGACTGAGTTTAAATAAGGAGGTAGAGGATCCAGGTAAGTAAGTTGTGCAGGCTTCATCACTCTCATCATTTCTATAAAAATAGGATGTAATGTTTATTTAATGTTATCATTTATTGAATCATTAAACATTAATAGTTCAGCCTTTAAAGAAACTATTTCTCCCTTATATTCTGTATCCATCGATGTCCTACTAGGGCCACCAATTGTTTTTCTAAAATTGAAACCCTACTTATATCATTTTGATGAAACACGTGTGTTACAGAATTCCTAAAGTTGTTATAAAACAATCCATCCCACCCATAAGGATAAAGGTACCATATGTCATTTACTCCTAATGAGAATCCTGAAATAATATTTTAAAATTTTATATGAGCGGGATGGATTTATAAAATGGTAATATTGAAGAAAAATAATAATTAATTACTTATAATATTATCATCTAATTCTTTTGTTAGATTAGAAATATACATCCCCTTTTTTACATCCTAACACTTTTTTCATTTTTCATGACTACTTAGAGGATATTGATGACCGTATTGAACCTCTTTAGATACACTAATTGACTTGAATTTTAATTCTTTAATTTTTTCAGCAATTATTTACTTCTCTAATAATGGATCCCCTCTACATGACATTGTATTAGAGTATAAATTTGGGGACAATATCTCATGTTTATCTTTCTTGAATGCTTGTTAAATATAAACAAATTAATAATTTATCAAGTAATTAAATTTAATTTAACAAATAAATTTTACAAAAAAAAATTACATATCATAAAGGCTTCTTCCCACCAATTGAAGACAATCCTCTTTCATGTCTCTGTATCTATAAATCCGTACATAAAGAATGGATAATGATTCTGTTTACTCCCAAAAATATAATATTAAATAAAATTTATCTTAAATTATATCCATCTAGTTACCACAAAGAATATACACCTTTTCTTAATTACTTTAATCTCATAAAAATTAAAATTAATCTGTAATTTAATAGATTAAATATTAGTCATATTAAATGCATAAAATTTAAATCTTTCGTAAACTAAATAAATAAATTTAGAAATTTTACCATTATAGGCTCCCATATGTGATATTTCATGGACTAGTCAACTCGCGTCCAATAAGGTAATAAAATACTTATCCCACAATAACCCTATATATCCAAGTAACTCCTAAACTGCTTGTCAATTAGGTCAGTTGGGTGGTCATTATCATCAAAATCAATTATCGTCCTTTGATCTCAGTGTGAAAGTTAATGTTTTGGTAAACATGTAATTCCATGACTACTATATTTAGGTATCTTCCTATATAGAGAAAAATAAGATATGAATATATTTTCAGGAAATATAGGTTTAATTTTATTAAATAATTTAATTACTATAGATATATTTATATGAATAGACATACATACCTTGATTCCCCTACCACCATGTCTATAATTTATAAACATATATTCCACTTCAATGGAAGTATATATACCTTTATATGACTGAAATTAAAAAATTATTATAAATAAAAATTTTATTTTTCATAATAAAAACAAAATATTTAATGTTATACTTTTCAATTAAAAAATGTGCACCTTAAACTAATGAAAAAAAAATTAATAAAAAATGAAATAAATGATTATCATATAAAAATGTGTAATCTTTTGTACAAGTATTTAATTAAAAATAAATAAATGGCATATGTAAAAATATGAATGTTCATAATAGGAAAAAAATTATAAATATTTTGTTGAATAAAAGAGTATACTTGAATATAGAGAATATAAAGAAAATAGTCCCAAAAAAATGATTTAGGAAAGCTTTTTCAAATAAATGTATATCTAAATATAATAAATATTATTTTCATTAAAAAAATTATAGTAATTATCAACATTTATATATTTAAATATCAAATTTCAGAAATAAATATTTTAATGGTGTCAATTTCACCGAAAAACCCATATGTTTACGTGATTAAATAGAATAGTAATGGAGTATTTTCACATATAATTTTTATATATTAATTTCATGCTTTATGTACTATATCCACATCATATTCGTTAATATCCTTATGAAATCATATAATAAATAAATAAATTAAACTTATGTCTTCAACATTATCAATATTCTCCTCAGCCAAATGAATATTCCCCTTTAAAAATAATAAAACCCTAATCATTTGATAGACCAATAATATTAAATATCAATTTTCATGTGTCACAATGATAAATGATCCCTCTTTCCAACTAAATGTTTTCAAATCAAAAATTTTCAATCCATAATCATCATATTTCACACAAATGTTACTATAAACCAAGTTACACATAAATGCTGGTGATAAAAAGATTGTACAATAAATCTCTCATATATCCTCAACAACTACAAAATATAATGTTGATATAGAAATTCGGTTTTTATCATTGTAAATAAAAAATTCCATGCTTCACTGATTACTATTACGCCATTGTTTTGAATGGTACTCCTTTAATCTAGTTTTTATGTAAAATATGCACCCATTAATATCAAAACGATACCATGTGATCATATTAACAATTTCCCCTAATAAAAATTTCAATTTTTCTGATGTAAAAAATCAATGTCAACCTTTCCTTATACCATAAACAAAATGTATTTTTATGTTTATTCATCAACCAATTTTTTCCTCAGATATTATACCTTAAATCCAATAATATGTGATGATATATATGATTGGACTTAACCTATGTTATTCAAATTGTATAAATGTGCCCACATCACTTCATAATGTGTAATTTACTTGAACCTTAATCAAAATATACCTTTACTTTCACTATATAATATAAAATTTCTAGATATAGGGAGACCAACATGCTCCACTTCAAAAAAATAATTAGTACAAAAATTAATAACCACTTTTGATATATAAATTTTTAACAATAGAGGCCTGTGGTTGATGCATATTCTTTAAAAATATTCTTATATCTTTCAAAAGTATACATACAACGTAAATAAATATGCCCACATATTCTTATCTATCATACCAAATAAATCAAAAAATAAACCATTATATAAATAAATTATGGTGGAAAATATATTTATAGTTGAAAAAGTACGAGGATAGAATAATTCAACAGGACATCCAAAAAATTTGGATATATGTAATTAATATAAATGAAATTTAAAAAGTAACACAACTTGATGATATAATTTATGAAAGGTATCAATAATATGTCAGCCAATTCAACTAGTAGAACTTATTGTATCAATACATGAAAAACACAAGATTCCATACCAATAAACATTAAATACTGCAAGGACACTAATTTTTTCACATGTAAAGAAAAATCATTGTACAGTTTAAACCATGAAGAAATTTACTTTTTTTATTCTCACACTTGATTAATGTGTGATAAGATAGAGGAAACTATGTTCTATTTCCTTTCATAGTAGGAGATAACTCTAAATTTATTCTTGTGGCTATTAAGTCCAATCATTCATGTAATCCATATTTTTTCATTCCTTTTATGTTTGACAATGTTTCAATAAAACTGTAATATATATTTATTATTGAAATAAAAAACATCAATGTTATGTTTTACCTCCAAATATTTCCAATAAGGTAGATCAAATAAAATGCATCATTTCTTCCATGTTGTTGTTTGATGAATATAACATCTTTTATTTCCAAATGTGACATTGATGTTTTTCACCTTGTCTTAATATTCTTCATCTAAAAATGGTTGTCAAGAAAATTCATACTCCTACAAACCATTAACTACCATTTTTAATATTAGATAAGAACAATCCATTCACAAAAATCATTAATTTCCCAGGAAAATTGTCTTTCTTACATTCCACAATTTATGATATAAAGTCCCCTATTCATAACTTGGACAGGATTTATATCCCTTACCATTGTGTCGAGATAAGATTCCATACACACGAAATTGTAGTGAACATTATCATGGAATTCAAAAGAAAACACTATTTCTTGTATGCATCAAATACGATAACACCTATCTCATATAGAAATTTTAATCATAAATAAATGGTGATAGATAAGCATCAATATTATTTCTAGACTATTTTGGTCCATAAATCATTAGTCTCATCACCATATATTTTATCTTAATATATATATATGGGGAAAAGTTTTAGATAACCAATATAGTAGTCCATGAATTATGTTGGTTAATGAGGCTTTGATATGAATTCATTTCATCTGTGTACAATCCCATTTTGATATTTTTTATATTTATTTCTAAAATTAGAAAATCTATGATCAACTCTCTTCTATTATGGTGAATCGGTTGGGTGACATAGGTATACAGTAGACATGTTTTTATCTTTATACCATCTTAACCTTTTTAAATTATTTGAGTTTGAAAAGAGATTCCTTAATCAATGAATTATCAAAAGATAACATATTTATTTAGCAGGAGTTTTGGTTCTTATACTTGCGAATGAATCACAATTTTCTTTTTTATCAATTTTATATTGTGATGTACCACATTTAGGATATTATGAAAAAATTCATATTCCTTCCTATAAAACACATATTCATTGGGGAAAACATGTATCTTTTTATACCATATTACAATTGGCAGTAATATTTTTTCCACATAAGTATAATCTAAAATCCCATTGCCATATGGAAGTATCTCTTTTAAAAGTTCAAGAAATTCAATGAATATTTTATCATTACCACCATTTATTGCTTTCATGTTAACTAATATCAGCACTTCTGAAAACATTTCAAATTTAGTGTAACATGATAATAGTGTTTTCTCAGTATCACTTTACAATCATTCAACACTTATGGTTTTTCAATGGTTTCAACACCTACACCATGAATTAATTCTTCAAGATGATCCTCTATCTCATATTGAACATCTTTTTCATCACCAGATCTTGAGTTTTTTCACCATTCAAGATCTATTGTGTATAATTATGATTAAAACTATATAAAATAATATTTTATTTGATTTCTCTATACCCTAATTTTCTCATACACACATAAAAAAATCAGATCATTATTTTCAAGATTTCATTTAGAAAATTATGAGAAATTGTGAACCCCTTTATTATATTCATCACTAGTTCTTCATTCATTCATCTAATTATGATCTATTAATTGACTAAATTTTTTAAAAATTGTGAATCCCTTTCTCATATTCATCACTAATTTTCTCTTTCGTTGGTTATTTGTGGATGAGGTCTTTGCTAGTGGTGCTGGTCTTCTTGGTGGAAATTAATAACGGTTATTTCAATAGTCCTACCATGATTTGTTTCTATTGGATACCCCGACTGCTCAAAAATTCTATGGACATTCATTTAGCCATGCCTGTCTAGGCCAGATCTAGAGTGGGGGTTAAAAAGGTGTTTTTGGGATTAGTGGTTCGACAGTCGATTGGTTTTTCTAGTTCTCTCACATCAGATTTCTCTCATTTAGTTCCTACTTTCAGTGTCGTCATTGTTTAAATCCCTCGACCACTAAAATCTCTAATATGGTCTCAAGACCATATGATTCTCTCCCAATCAGACCTATAGTGGTAGTAACATAGATATTTTGGGATGTGGGATTTGGTGGCTGGTGATCGTTTATTCATCATTAGAATCATATTACCCTATGAATATGATCATATTCTGTTCCTATCCAATGTTGGTGAGATGTTCTTGGTTTTACAAATTTTGTTCGGTATTCCCTCCTCAAATTGTTGAATGTTTTTTTATTTCAATGTGTATTCTATATATTTTATTCTTTTCGATGAAGGTGTAGTCTTGTGATTGTTTTTGGTATTATTCATTTCTATTTATGTTGGTGATTGTTTTTGTTCTTGAAGGTTCTGTTTTGATGGTTTTTATGATATGTTTGTGGTGATATCACTCTGTAATGGTGGTTTAATGTTTTGGTAGAATATTAATAGAGGTATGATCTGTTTTTGTGCTTTATAGTGCTGATGATTGAATATGAAAATTGGTTTATCCAGCGACCAGCTTGGTATTAGGTCGACAACAGAGATGGTGATGACATGACGACAATAATTAAGGCGGGTATCATGTTTATGGAAGACAAAATGACTTGAATTCAAATGATTCAGGTATTAATGGCTATTTATCTCCGTGTATTTTGTGTATTTTTGAATTTAAAATCTCATTTTGGTTGAATTTGTATCCCACACAAGCGTTTTGGTTACCGCTCAACCATAAAGTGGTTATTTTGAAAATCAAAAAAGATAATTTTCAGTCCAGTACAATAATTTATCTTCACAAATAATTTATAATCACCAACAAATATAACCTTAAATGAATTATAATAAAAAAAATTTATAATTAATAATGATAAAGATATAAAAAAATGAATGAATAGATGAAATTTATATCTATAAAAATAATTAACTAATAATCCAAAAATAAAAAAAATCAACTTTCAATATATAGAAGACGATGATGGAAAATAGATATTGATGTATGAAAAATTCACTTGAGTATAGTGGAATAAGGGTAAACAATATAAGATTAAGGATACATGTATACAAAAACAAATTATAAAAACAATCAAACAAACAATTTAGAGCACAATTATGATTTGAGTGAATTAGAGTTCAAGTTTAATTAATGATGTTCATGGTCAAGGAATAAGGATTAAAAAAGAAATACTGAGGAGAGAAAAATACAAAAAATAAGTATTAAAATTTAACGAAAATAAAATATCAATCATGGGTGGGGTGTAGTCATGAGTAGAAAGGTTGATAGTTTTATAAAGATTGCATAAAAAAGTGGATAAGGGCATGAACATTATATTTTTTAAAATCTTTTAATTTCTGTTATGAAAAAAAAATGTTAAAAGTGATTTAGAATGAATTTTAATGTCATTTTGTTCTAAGAATTATATTAATAATCATTTTGAATAACCTTTAAAATAAATTTTAGCATAATTGATGTTAAAATCATTCTCATGTTATTATTAATGTCAGTTATTCATAAACTGACATTAAAATTGTGATGCTAAATTATCATTTTTTATTAGTGTTTGATTTTAGATGCATATAAACATCCAAAATCCAAGAAAAGTTATTATTTATAGAAATTTCAATAGGAATAACACTAAGAATTTCCATATTCACAATGGAAAATAAGACATACCACATTTCACAAACCTCTTCAAAAAATGAATCTCATGCCGATAACTTGTTGTAACATTTATTGACCACAAATTGAAACAATGAGAAATTTCAAAAATTAAAATTCATTATTGATCATAGGAAAAGTGAAGCATAGATATAACGTGGTGTTGAATATTCAAGATTTCGATGGTGAATGAAAATGATGATGTAAATAAATTGAAAAGAAGTAGTGATATGAAATATAAAAGGCCAAAATTTAAAATTTAGATTACCATAGTGACATATATATAGGACACAAGATATCACAAACCATCCTGAGCTGTCCCTAACTCAAGAAAATTATATTTTCCATGATAAGGGCTAAAGGTAATTTCTAATCCCAACGGGATAAAAACTAGTGTTTGGGTATCAACGGAACACATTTTGGGAATAATTGTTCCCAAAAGGGTAATTTAATCTTAAAGGTTACTAATCAAGAACCTGATATTACCTCAACATACATTGGAAAGACATGTGCTTGAATTAACAAATAACTATAAATATCTGAACATTGCGACATAACATAAATAAAAACTATAAAATAGAAAATAGTAACTAACTTTCATAAAAATAAAATATAAAAATACATACAAAAATAAAATTGATGGAATGAGAATCTAAATAGGTGATACAAAACGAGTATAAACATACTAAAAACTAAATCAAATATAAATTAAGATAAATGGGATATCTTCTACCCATTCCCGCGTAACAAATTGGATAATTCCACCATGAAACCTACATATAACCTAAAAAAGAATACACAAATACCATCTACTTCCAAGTGGTTCCTTTCCTTGACTATGTTAGCCAAAACATGGTCTACAAACACCCATTGGGTGTATACAAGGTTTGATTATAACAACCCTAGTAGGATCTCACCAAGTCATCCATGAACATCCTTTGCTAAAAAATTCCAATCCTACTAGTTTTAAATTAAATAAAAGAAAATAGTTTTTTGAACAATTTTAATGAAAACAGACAACATCTGACATTTCTTTTATAAAGTAAAATAGGTAAATGAAAGTTATAAAAACTAAACAATTTCAAACAAGAAACCTAGGAATACAACCTAAGGCCACTAAGGTCGAGGTTTTCTAGATATATTAATTAACTATTTTAGGTCCCCCAACTAATGGAAATAAGATAAAATAGTCTCACAGTAGCTGTTATCCGCAGTTTAATCATATCTAACAATATTATATCACTAGCGAGGGAAACACACTTAAATAGTGTAAAAAAGTCAGTAACCATTTCACTGGGATTCCCTAACCAAATACCTAGAGTTTTCCATGAAGTTTATCCAATTAAAACAACCAATATTAAAATACATTTCATCAACGATATTGATAAACATCATTCACCTTTTTTATAAATGTTTTTTAGAAATGATATTAATCATACATGATCAATAAAGGGGACACATCATCACTTTATTTTTAAAACAGTCATCAAAGAATGAATTTCAAACCTCTAATTTTTTTTTAAAAATAAAATTTATAAATTGAGCGTAAAAGGATCAACCAAAAAATAATGGTTACATAACCACATACATTAATCTGAAGGAAATAATCACCAAAGGTGACAATCCATTTAATATTGGAGGGAAGATCCTCTAACACAAATCATAATCCCTAAACACCAAAACCCCAAACATAAAAATTAGGCAACATAAGAACCTGTTTTTCATAGACACAAGTGAGAAAGAAAATTACGAAGAACATGGGATCAGGGCTATGTAATCATAGATGAATCACTTATTTGGAGTTATCTTAATGATCATAGTAGAAAAATACATAAAATTAAAGTGAATATGGAAGGGTATAGGTCCTCATTATGCAATGAAATAAGAGAATTTGATAATAGGGGAAAATAGGATCATGTATGTTTAAATGATTAGGGGTAATTTGGGAATTCTATATTTATAATGAACCTAATAGGACACACAATTTTTTAAACCTTGCACTGAGATGCCCTTAGAACCACACTTCCAGATCTAGTGAAAAACTTACATAGCTAAGATACATATACTAGAAATTTATTAAAACAACCCACATGAGAATCATATGTATAGTGTATTTAGGAAACTACCCATATGCTACATCATTGAATTATCAATTACCATAACAATATATTCAAAACCTTGATAATGATTTACAAAGAGCATGTGAAGAATCCAAAACATATACCATAATAGTTTAAAATTCATTGTGTATTTAGGCACATTTTCTTACATTTAGTGAAGACAAAGTTAATACCCAACCAAATATTTTTAGGGTTATTACCCCTCAGTGAATCTGACCTAAATAATGTATCTACTTGTAGTATCCAGAGAGGGATATCATTGCTGGGAAATTGAACACTCATTAAATTCCCAAAATTTTAGGATGTTTTCCTATATTGAGATTTATCCTTAGGGTTTACAATAATGTATCCTAGTCATAATTTCCAATAATAATTAAACCTTTATTTTTTAATAATTGTTGTATACCAAGTTTCATACACATATTGAAACATGTTTTTAAAAAAAAATATAGAACACAACCCAAAAATCTAGAGGCTTATTGCTTTGAAGAGATTAGATACATAAGACATAATGTTAAACATAAAAAAAAACATTATTTAAATATCTATAATATGATCCTAAATCCCATTGATCTTATATTACTGCATAAGATACCCTCAGTAAATTCATTACGAAAAGGGGGGATCTATAAAGACCAATAAGGGAATAAACATGATGTTTAACATAAATCAAGAGGTATAAAATGATATCATAAAAGAAAAGGATCACATAATATTGAAGTGTGGCATAAGTAAAACAATATCATAATATTATCGAATTATAAGAATTTGTAAACAACATAAGACAATACATTATAAGCATAAGTCAAGTCTCACCACTAAGAGAACATAACATAGCATGATAGGGAAACAGACAATGCACCATACATGGTTTCTCAGGAGATGAAAACATTTCCCAATTCATTAGGGGGATATTTTTTTTATACCACCTATCACATTCATGACATGTAACAACATATTTTAATCATATAATAAAATCATACATAAGGAATAAACATAATAAAAACCCATGAAATGGACATGAGTTACATAATCTTATCTTAAGGCATAAAAAAATATCATATCATAAATATTACCATTATAAGAAGGGATTTAAAAAAATTTAGATTTTAATAACTGAATAAGGAATCATAGTTCACGAAAATTAAGCTTATGTAAAAAATGGTTATAAGAAACGAGTGAAAAAGTAGGTTTGTAAATGATCCTCTTAAATGAGGTTTTTAAGAATATAGTAAAGAATCTTTAAGAATACGAGAATATGGTGTTTGATTTAAAATAAAAATTAAAATAGAATGGTTTTACATAAATTAATGAGTGATTTAAGAAACCATAGTATATTAAGAAATATTATATGGACTATTACATAAAATGAGATAAGAAATAGGAAATTCCCCTTTAATTGGGATTTCCTAAATAAATAAATTTAGAAGGGAACCTTAAAATCCTATATATCCCCAGTAAATAAAGGTATGTTAAAGTAGGTATATATTTAAGGTACATATATAAAAAATATAAATTAAATACATGAGAATAATAGTGAGTGAAATTGAGGTCTTGAGAGAAAAATCACATTCTAAAATAAAAGACGGTGTTTTGAATGTTTCCTTACCTTAGTTCACAATTCACTTGGTATGTTCATATAAACTCCTATATAATTAAATTAAGTTTACTAAATACTTTATTAAAACCTATTTCAAATATATTTTATTTATTATTATTCATTTCTATTAGTTTATATTAGTTTTGGTTCCTTAGAACCATCTACTTTATACTTTATATTATATATATATATTAATATTTAATGATATGAATATTAATAAATACTGGATCATATATTTATTATTCTTATGCCTGAAATTATTAAGATAATGTCCTCAGATTATTTTTCACACTAAAATGTAATATCAGTTCCCCACTATAACAAGATCCTTGAAATGTTGTGACAATATTCTCGAACACCTATGTCTTATGGTCGGATGACATCATCTAATGGGACATAGATGATACAGACAATCAGGTAAAAGTTATTCATAATTTGATGAGGGTTCATTTAATTAATTTTTAACTCAGTAACAACAAATATGAGAGATTATGAGGATATACCCACCTATAGGAATTCAATATTATATATGTACAATATTTATAAATTTTAATGTGTGTAATTATCCATAGAGTTTAGATTAGTATTAATTCATATAATGAGTCTTGTAAATGAAGTATTTTCAAAAATATTGATGATATATGTTCATGGAGAAGTATGATACATTAGGTGAATTATGAGGGATGTTAAATTAATGTATTAGTCAAGATTGGATTTTACCTTCCCAAATCGAAAGGAAATATCTCATCCATTTGATTTAAATGGATCCATCAAAGTAAAATTCATGGCCATAGTGTGTTGACATGTTCATTTAAAGTATCAAAATAATGACATATCGAGTACATAGGTTGAAGACATATGTATTAAATATGTTTGATTGTGAGATATCTAGACAAAGGAATTATATTACATAGGGAGAATTCCTATGTGGTTATTGTTATTGCAACATTAATTACTTCCTCCATGGGTGCATTTATATGTTACTAGGCACAAATATTAGACTTTAGGAAAGCTCTCCTTATGACACTAAGGAATAATCCTAGAGGGGAATATACTTAGTGCTTCTATTGATCTCAATTAAATACTATTTGTATTTTACAGTTGGAATAAGTATTATTTCAAGAATTAGGTACAATATTTATTCCATATTTTTCTGATCGCAAATATTCAATCACCAGTTATATTTGGATTAGAATATATATATATGTGTGTGCGTGAGTTTAATAGTAAATAAATATTTATTTGTATAAACTTAAAATAGAATATTTATCACTTTATTTATTCAGAAGGTAATAAATAATATTTATTATTAAATAAATATATATTCTGTTACCCAAATATTAAAATGAAAATTTATTTTCAAGACCATGAATATAATATTTATTATTTTATTGAATAAATAATAAATATATATCCATTCCTAAGATTTTGAATATATAATTTATTTATTTATTGAATAAATAATATCAATTATTTATTATTATTTTGAGGTTCAGAAAATGCAAGTAGGATTGACAGGCTAAGTTAGTCTTGAGGAAAAGAATGAATTAATTGTCAAATATCATTAAATAAATATTACTATATTTATTTAATAAAATGATATTTAAAAATTCATGAGATAGTGTGTTCCATGAAATAATAATAATAATAATAATAATAATAACATTTTCATGGGGAATGTATAAATTTTAATTTTAGATGAATGGCCTTATATAAAATTATCTAAATTAAACATTATCTCTATATATTCATGTGTTATATAATTTTATAGGGTGAACCTAGAGAAACCATTTTTGTGGAATCATTTTTCACATCTGATTCTCCCTTCATATCTCTCTCAATAATGAAAAATGCTCTATAGTTTATTTTCACAAGTATGAGAGACTTCTCTACCACCTCCTACCACTTAATATTGAGAGATCAAGAGAACAAAAACCCTTAAGACTGAAGTATTGTGTTTTATTCAACACAAACAATTCAAGGAAATCGATACCTTTATTCTAGAACCTAGAGATATGTAAGTAATGTTACAATATTATGGAATATGCCTGGATCTCCCTTAGTGGGATTCTAATTTGGATCCTCATAGCCTATCAATGGTATATCATGAACCAAGTTTTGAACTATCAACATATTCTTCACAATATCAACCTATTCTTCAATGAAATATCTCAATATCAAGGTAATATTCTTGTTTTAAATTAATTTTAAATTTAAGGTTAAAGATCCTTTCTCTTGGTTATAGGATTCATTCAATAATTTTCTTTGGATATAATAATGAGACATGGCATTATTTTCCTATTCATATCGGTTATTCCTTAAATATGTCAAAAATCCATCATTGGGAATATTCATGAACAACATCCATTGAACCCAAAACCTTTTCATTATTTCCATTTTATTGAGATATCATTTTTATATTCACTATCCCGTGTTTGTTCCTATCATGGTTCCAAGGTCACATCAGTTTGTAGATAATTATGGAAGATAATATGAAATGGTTCTATAAATACATAAATATTATGAAATGAAATTTATTTTATTTTAAGAGTTTAAATTTTTTCAAATTCTCATAAGTATTCCACTTTAGGTATGGTTCACTGAGTGTAAATGTTATTTTTTAATGGTTAGTTAATTTAGGTAGTTTTTTTCCGGTCATGGTGAACTTATTTGATTTCATTTAAAAATAATGTTTATTTACCCATTATAGAATATAAAAAATAATAGAATATACTTATCATTATCATATTTAACCATTAAATTACTATTATATCTATCAATTAAGGTGCTTATGAAAAATAAAATATGTTGTTCATGGAGGTGGTGAACAGACCTTAATATAAAAAAATTCCATTTTAGAATAAAATAATAGGATGATAAATAATCAACATTACATTAACATAATAATATTTTATAATATTTATGATACTAATTTCATTATGTCAAGTTAGATGGAATAAATTTTTAGGAGGTAGAAGAAGAAAATATTAAAAGAGTTTGATTAAGAACATTACCTCCTCCTTTGGATGTCCTATCTTAGACCACACCTAAATACTCTTTAGAATGGTCTTATGATGAGACTAGAAATGATAATATGTGAGACTAGAGTTGGGGGGGGTGATTTTGGTAGAATTTGTGCAAGATAATAAGCTTAACTAACGAGAAGAAGTGGGCTGGTTAAGGATGGTATTTATAAGGGGAAGAGAGGATTGATTTTGAATTTAATATTCATCAGTTTATTTTTTCACAAGATTACCAATAGTGATAATTATTATGACAATATATAGTAATTGATTCATTTGAGTATGAGATAATAGTTACATACATCATCTATGATGTAATTAATCATTTATTTAGTTTATAATGTTAATTACTATATTTCATTATATTTCACTAATAAAAATATTCAACTTTTTCAGAAAAATAAAAAATATCACCCTAAGATAATTTTGATATGATGATTCATAAAATAAAATTAATTTTATCAAAATAATTTCTTAGATATAAAAATTTAATTATTAAAGTAAAATCCTTTTTTTATTAAAAAAATATCAATTTTTATGTTACAACTAAATTTATAATCCTTCTGAAAATTACTTATAGTTGCATAATATTATTTTATTATTTATATAAAAATAAATATTTTGGTTTAAAACCATTTTATAAAATAAACTATATTTTTTCAAATATTTTAAATTTATAAAAAAGTTATTTTATTTAAAAAAAATATTTTCGAAAATAAAAATAATTGTTTCTTTGAATAAAATATTTATTTTATAATATTTAATAATTTTGTTTAATCATATTATGATATAAATCCATTACATTTTTTATCTCATAAGTTACCAACCTATTATTTTACATTTTCAATGGTTTGATTACTATTATTACAATCAATTTACTAATCCCAATTGTTAGGTTACTATTCTAATAGTTGTATTTCTAATGGTCTTATGGGTTTTCTAAGACTTATAATTATCTCATATTTCCTTCATTCATTATTCATTTCAATTTCCCTCGGGGTTATATTCTTTATTTTCAAAAATTTAGATTACATTTATAATGTTTTATTTCCTCTTTATAGTATTGTTGGTGTGTGTGATTATTTTATGGGATTATAGTGTTCTAAATATCCATATTATAATTATTTTATTTTTCATGTTTATTGTCCCATTGTATTATTTTCAATTTTTTTAGGAATATTTATCCTCTAAATGTAAATTTCTAAATCAATATAATAATGTGTTTTTGGGTTTTTATTATGCACGATATGAGTTCTATACTATACGTAATTAATAACTATGGAACATGTTTATTTAGAAGTAAAATACCATATATAAAAGTCCAGGACATTATACAAACCAATCATGTTGCTATAACTCGAAACACCCGGTGAAGTCACATGTCTTGGAAAACAACACGCTAACCCTGTGAACTACTCTACAATAAACTGAAGGACTATGCACTGTTTGGTCAAAAAAATTCCCTAATTATGAACGATTTAGGTGACACACAATATATCCCCAAATTATCAAATTTCAAAAGAAAATGACCCAAAAATGAAAGAATAAAATAAAAATAAATGAACAGTAAATCCATACCAGAAAATGACATCATGGGTTTGACAATTCTCCCCCCTGTATCACTTTCTACCCTTATAATGTCCCTAAGACATCCCTTAAAAAGTAAAATACCGCATGAAACATTTATGAATTATCATAATCATAGATATAAAAATATTGTAGAGTCTATCCCTACCATATTAGGAATCAAATTATGTTTAATAAGAACCTGAACTCTAAGAAATCCATCTCGTTTAAGGATTATATTGAACCAAATAAATCCTTAAGAATCAATAAGTGAGAACACAAAAAATAAATAAATTCATAAATAAAATATATAATAAAATAATAATATTAAACCATAAACATAAACTCCATAAAAAATAATTAAATTACTATAAAATTCCCAATAAAATTTTTTGTTTATAATGAAATCTATTTCTGAAATCCAGATCATGCAAATCAAAAACTATTTCACGTAAATGAAATTCAATTATTACTTAAAGAAGAAGCTAAAATCATAAAATGAATCAATTCCCAATATAATAGAACCCTACCCAATAATTAATGGATACCCACACAATAAGGGGTTAAACAGAAATATATTTAATGCCTTATAAACATATTTTATGTCAAAGAATAATAAAATAATATAAAAACAAGTAGCTTTATAAAAACATAATATCAAAATGAAGTTGAATTTAAACCATATTAATTCCCAAAAAATATCCTTAAAATTGTACACAACTCGAACAAAGCCTCACTCTTAGATAAATTTTACTCATTATTATTTGAAAACATCTCTTACCCATTAAAAAAACAATTTAATGATATTCTCCAGCATGGAAAAAGTTCAAATTAAAATGTTTTAGTTCCAAATAATCCATTTAGAACGTGATATTAAATTATACTCCCAAACATTAACAATTGGGTACATACCAATATTTATAATTATTTTTTACATAATAAGATTATCAGATATAAATGAAAATTATAAAAAAATTCAAAATCTATTCTTTAACAATACATTGGGGTGGGGTTCAATTTATGACACACAAATACTATTAATTTAAACCATATTATACTCATTCTCTTAAAATATATCCCTCTCATCATGTTTGTTACATTATGCACACTTTTTCAGAGGAACAAATTTATAACATATAGAAAATACTAAAATCAATATAACCCAATTTAACATTTATTATCCATGATGAAGATCATTACCAGAACTAAGTATCTCCATGATGATTAAAACCATAATTAAGAGAAATCCAAGAACCATAAAACTAGAAAAACATTTATCATTAAAAATATACTCACTTATTAAAATAGTTTATATGGTAAACAATATCAACCCATAAATATTACTTCAAAAATCATACTAATACACCTTAATTATTATATAAATATTCTCAAATCTATAGAAATCAAATATCACAACAATCATGAAAAAATGCATTAGTTGAAATATCCATAAACCTACCCATATTAAACAATATTAACACACCCCAATGAATCATAATTTTCTTTAAAATTGTTTTAAATCATCCTTAAAATTATATCACCCACTAAGGATGTCATAAAGGTTAAAAATAAAGGCATATGAAATCATAAAGCATAATGAATAGAAATTTACATAAACATGTGAGAAATAGTAATATATAAAAATAAAATAATTTTTAATATTGAATAAGATAAAATTTTCTTAGGACCATATAAGAATTTTCAAACCATTTTTTTAAACCATTTATATAGGCAAAAAATATTTAGAAACTGTCACTTATACAAGGTATAATTTAAGACCCAAAAATCAAATATATACATGGTTCATGAGAACTACCTACTATATATCATGGAATAAATGTTATAAGATGATGTACACTAACCCATTTTCTGAGACACGCCACTATATGAATTTAACATTCTAAAAATTAATCCAATGAATAAAGAATACTATATTTTTGAAAAAAAAATCTCAAAACATTAAGTCTTAAATTTTAAATCTTCTTAAAAAGTATTACCCAAATATAAAAATAAACCTATTTAGGATTAACTATAATTTTTTTATTACAAGAAATTATACCAAGTAGAATTAAAATCCTAGATCATTACAAAGGGTAGCAATCATAATATCATTCATAATAAGAAATACCATGGAAAAAATGAATTAAATAATCTCATGATTATCACTCTCATTAAAAGTAAACAATCATACAATCCAAATATACTAAATAGATAAATAGGAAAAGCACACTAGCTCATAAGATGTGTTAGTGACCCCTTTCCAATTACTTTGTCCTTAGATATAAAACTTATTTAGTGACTCTAAAATTAATGTATGATCCTTCCTACTTTATAACTTCCTACCTCAAGAATAAAATTCTTTTCGAATAATTAAAACATTAATAATTACACAACAATATAATAAATATCTATAAAATAACACACTTAAAATAATTTAGTACATAAAGAAAACCTTCCCAATAGGGACAACACATAAAAAATTTTCTATAGACATGCTATTATAAAATTTTTATTTAATTTTTAGTATATAAAATATCAAATAAAAACAATTTAGAAATAAAATTTTCTAAACCATGATATTTTGGAAAGAAAAAATTACAAATTTCCTTACACATATTCCTGTCTTGAAAACCCATTTTATTCAATTTATTAAGGGTTATACCCCTATATAATATTAATTTTAGAATACATAATTAATTTTTATATAGATCAAGATACATACATACGAATATGTATATATTTATATAAAAACTCCAAGTAATATCAAGAAATTATTTTAAAATATCCACCAGTCATATTTTAAAAACACCGATTTCAAATTTATAAATGAAACACAAATCAATGTGCTTATTTTTCTCTGAGGTTCCCATGATAAAATTCAAAGAATGTTTAACTAAACATTTTATAATAAATAAAGTAACATTTAAAAGGGATGTTAAAATAAGGTTCATGATTAAAAATAATGACCAATACTAACCAAGAAACTTAATACATTAGAAAGTTCATCCCAATTTTCTAAAATAGGAAATAAATAGTAAAAAAATAATTATAACCCCATTTTTTCTAAAGATATCTTAAAAAATTTATAAATAAATCCATTCAATTAATCCTAAATTTTTTATAAAATAAATCAAAAAAATTCCCATTTATTTAATATAGAACCTCTTACAGAGTGTAAATAATTAAGTATAACCAATTTAAAACTTGTAAAAATCAAAAATATTTTACAAGAAATTATAACACATATTTCTCATGAAAATTTGAATTTAACTATGTAAAAAAACCCCAGAAATCCTTAATGAACACCTAAATTCATCTTAAATCAACAATTAAGGAGATAAAAATCAATATAGAAATTCAAAGAATAAAAATTTAAAAATTTAAAAAAATTAAAACTGTATGCTGTTTGGCCGCATAGATTGGAAAACTGTCTGCTAACTATGCGAAGTCTAATAGAAGCTACCCATATTGGTTTACATAGTTTGTGCACAATTTTACAAATCATGCACAATTATTGTTAATCCCCTAGATTCTACATAGTTTCACTCCAAATCAATGTATGTATTAAAGTAATACATACAAATTTTAAAAAACATGAATGTACTCAAATAAATACCCATCATGTTAAGAATACTTGAAAATCAAGCTCAAAATAGAGTTGTACATTCCCAAGACAACCATTGAGATTCAAGGATATGTACTAAAATAATTGGCTAGACACTTCATCATACATACTTCTTGAGATCTAAAAATTATATGTCATTCCTATAAAGGCTCCCAAAATTCAAACCTATCATAGATATCATTTTTTCAAAAATAGATCTACTATGCCACTATCCTAAGAACCCAATTCAATTTGTGATAAGGTCTAAAGGATGTACCCGATCCACATGAGATGGAAAAATAGTTCTTGGGAATCAGAGGAACACCTTTTGGGAATGGTTTCACCTAAAAGTACGATTTCATATTGAAGGATTATAATCAAGAACCCTACATTATATCTCCTTACATTAGTGATACATGAACATAAATATGAAAACAATAGTAAATATAAAAACAACATTACATAAAATAAATGAAAATACAAAATATAATAATAGTATAAACTAACATCAAACTAAAATATAAAAATATAACCAAAGATCAAAAAATAAATTGGGATGGTGTGGGTAGTGAAATAGGAAATATAAAATGAGTATAAGAATACAAAAAATGTAACCAAAGATGAATTAATATAAAATGATATAGCCTCTACCCATATCTATATGACATAAGAGATCATCCCACCATGTCACATATATAGAACCCAAACAATATAACATGAATATCCACCACTTCTAAGCGGCACCATGCCTTTACCCATATCATCCAAAACAAGGTCTACACACATCCATCAGGTGTGTGTAGGGTGTGAGTATACAAATACTAGTAGGATATCATTAGGGGTTCTCTGAACATCCTTTTTAAGCAATTCCAAGCATGATGGTGTGAAAGTAAATAAGTGATTTTTGAACATTTTTAAAGAAAACATATAGGATGGAACAATTATTTTATAGAGTAAATCAAGTAAATTAAAGCTATAAAAACCTAAAACATTAAAAAAAGAAACATGGTAATATAACCTAAGGTCACTAAGATCAAGTTTTCTTAGCTATATTACTTCACTAGTAGGGGTAACTCAACTTGTGGAAAAAAGATACAACCGCTACAACTGGATATCAACCAAAGTTTAATTTTAGCCAATAATATTAATTCATTAACCATAGAAAAAAAAACAACTAGTGGGAAGAAGTCATTATACTTTAACCTATGATTTCTTACCCAAGTAACTAGGATTTACCATGAAGTTTATCCAAATCAAACAATCACTATTCAAAACCATTTCATAAAATAATAATCATAAGTATCTAAAAAGTTTCATATAAAAGAGTTTTAGAAACTATTTCCAGAATACATGATTAATAAAGTGGTCATAAAATCACATTATTTTTAAAACTATTCTAAAATAATGCATTTAATACATATATTTTTTAAAAAAACTTAATTTTATGAATCAAGTACAAAAGGTTCAACCAATAAAGAATATGCATGAAACTAACTACCTTTATCTGATAGATTCACTCTCTAAAGGTAAGAATACACTCAAAAAGAAGGAAATATCCTCAAACACAAATTAAAATCCCTAAAAACAAAAATATCATCGTTAAAATTCAAGAAACATAAACCTGACGATGTTATATCCATAGGGGAGAAAGAAGACTAAGGAAATATTAGATCTAAGAAAGATGAGATGATTCACTTACTTAGAGTTCTCATGATGATCCTAGTTAGAAATACCATAAAAATAAAGTGAATATATAATGGGAGAGGTCCACATCACACAAGGGCCCTAGGGTGTTTTATAATGATTGAAGAAAGGGACTAGGTGCATTAAAACAAGTAGGATAAATTTAGGAATTTCACATTTTTTACTAACGTGGAAGGCCACATGATTTTCCAAACCATATACGAAACACACGGTTGGAACTAGACACACATGGTGGAGTAACGGATTTTATCCACATGATTTTGAAAACCATGTGTCAAGCTGGTGAAATCTACTACAATAAACTATATAGCTACACACAGTTGGGTTGCATGATTTTCACTGACTGTGCCCCTTCCATGATACACACATTATCTCCCTAAATTCTGAAATTTTAAAAGAAAAAAAACCAAGAAATGAGATAATAAAAATAAAAAACAATAATAAATTAATATATATCAGAAAATGACATCATGGTTGTGACACATAATGCTTTTAATCAATAGTCAAGATCAATACCTATTTCCCATGTCATATCTAATGGTCAAAATGTTAATGGTTATAGATAATAAATGGTAGTCCATGTGAAGGGTCATATTGGGAAATTAGGATTCATCATTTTTATTATTATTCTGACTTCCAAATATTAAATAATATTTTATAATACACTTAATGATATTTAAAAAATTTACCTTTAATGTTTAAAATGTTAGTAAATTATATTCAGGTGTACTCTTTAATGATGTTTTTTATTATATTGTTTTTGACTTTTCATGCATAATTTACATAATAAATACAAAATACATAAACAATAGTGTTGTATTATAATAATAATAGAAATGAGATTTTTTGGAAAAAATATCATATTTTTTATGATTTATGAATGTGTAGATGATGAAAATATCTATTAGGATTCAATTCCACTACAAACATCCAAAAACATAATAAAATAAAATGGACTCCACAAATGTAATGTTAAAGAGTGGATCAAATAAATAAAAAAATAAAGATAATGGATAATTACATTAGGTGTGATTATTTCAAATGATTATTGGATTCAAATTTCAATGAAGTAATGGAAAATTAGAGGAAATGATCATATGGAATATATATTTTATTTTAAATTTTGAATTTTTTGTGAATAATAATTTATTATAATACCCTTTTTATAAGAATATTAGGTATAAAATATTTAGCTACTTGCAAAAAACTATTAGGATTTAATTAATTAATTGGTTGTATTTAAGGGGGTTCTATACAATCTAATAATCAATTTAAATAAATGAATTAATGTGAAGATGGGTGTCTTTATAAGTACATATATTAATATACATGTTGTTGTATGTTAACTTTCATAAAATCATATAAAATGTCATTGATAGTTTTGATTTATATTAATATCATATATTCTTTAAAACATAGACCTATTACTATGAAACTCTAACCTATACATCTGAATTTGGTGTTATAATAACTTAAATTTCATTAAATATCATAAAAGTCATTAGATTTAATAAATTACCAGAATATAATGTTGTGTGTCATTGGGAACTATGATCATAATAAAAGAAAAAACTTTACAATATAATTTATTTATAATATATTATTGGAGTAAACACTATTGTAAATCTCTCTCTCATGGTGTTTTCATGATCACAAACACTCACTTATCTTTCAATCAATTTAATTTAAGTTATTTTTAGTATTTTCATTAAATTCAAAGTGGTGAATTACATAAAAAATTCAAGTATCTTTATATCCAAAAAGAAGGCCTATTCATGTCTCTGTCCAGCCTTCAAAGACATGGAATTATTTTAGAAGAACTATTGAAGGAACTGAAGTGATTTGAAGGTGGTATAATTTGAAGAGGAACCTATGTAGGGAATAGACTACCCGATTCCATGGTAGTAGAAATCCTTTTCTCAAGAAGTTCCACTAGCCAAAGAGTGGATCTAGAAGCTATGAATGTTTTATTTCTAAAGGTCCGCAACCAGCTGCGGGCTAGTAGCATCTAGTTGGTGGTGATCCTTCAGTAGCACCCATCTCTAGGCAACCCATCGATTACTCGATGGAGGATACATGGTATCCCATGGCATCGAGTAGTGTTCAGTGAGCCTATATTTAATGTGGAAAACATAGACATAATTATAGTATTTGATTAATTTAATGATCCTTAGGATTTCCATTAGATTCATTATCTCTTTGGAGTCTATAAATAGCCTACCTCAGCTCCTTAGAAGATTACCTTGAAATCCTTGCTCCCAATAACGTGCTCTCAAGTTCCAATCGATGAAGAAAATCTAGTTCTCTCTAATCCTCTCAAAGAGACACCCAAAGTTTCAAATCCTTCAAAGGATATTTACCTTCCATGAAAATATCTCTTTATACATTATACATCCTTCCGTAAAAGATATTTTTGATCAATGTGTAAAGGTTTTTCCTAATAAAAACTTCTCTTTCCTCAATCTCCATTCACTAATGGTTCATGTTCCAAAAAGGTGTGGGATGAGTCACTTGGATACTAGATAATCTCAAGAGGGAGATCATAAGACACGATTATGAGATATGAGTTCTTAGTCACCATTGGTACCAAGGGATTTATACCATTTAACTTTCAAGTCAAGGGGTGGAGACGTAGGGGATCACATCGAGCTTTAGCTAAACTCCTTATAATTTCATTTGCTTTCCATTTACATTTCTGTATCGTATCATTAACATATACTCGCATACTTGAATAAAACTAGTTTGATCATTTATATGTTTAAATTACTTTGATTTTGTCTATATAAATCCAAATTGAATTTATCAACTATTTCAATTTTGATTTATTAATTTAATTATTTATTTTCATTTTAAAATTTTAAAAGGTAAATTTACTCCCTCTTTCTATAATCTCCAACCAAAACCCACATTCCATATTGGATTTATAAAATATTTATCCTTAATAATATCCTCATATTTATGGAGAATTCACATAAGTTGAAAAGCGTGATCCTAAAATCTCCATAAGGGAACCATATAATCATAATAGGATTTCAAGGATAATTCCTCCATATAACATCAGATAAATCAAGATTTAATACTTAAACAAAATATTGGTTATCAAGATGACCATGTATATACAACAAAAGACCGATATTAATAAGTACACTAAATAGTAATCCATGATACCTAGATGTCATAAACATGTTTCCAAGCTTCACCACCAAGAGATCATATGAAAAGTAAAAACTTTAAGTCATTGTATCATAATAGGTATGACTACCTACCGGTATCTCTTATATAGTATTATTATAGAAGAAATATTAATCATTGTATTGATTATTGGATACACACTAAATAAGGGATATCATACTATTTGATCTCTATCATGACCCGTCCCAGTAGGGCCTGTGTCGTGCCAACTCCAAGCCTACCTCCAATATTCTAGGGGTTGGAAACTAGTGTTGAGTAGGCATATCACACACATGGGAGTTCTTTAGGCTAATGTACCTATACAAAACACACATCTCTAATAACACACAATTCTAAAATGTAAAATAACTGATAACCAAGCATGCATACATAAAAAATATCACCATCAGAGTATGATAACATACTTCTGGAAAGAGAGGAAAAAAATACAATCCCATTAAATGAACCTATAAAGAGTTAAACTTGGGAATTAAGAAGGGATTTCTATCAATGTAATCACATAAACACACCTTATTCTATCTAGATCATGAATCTCCACATAGTCTTCATCCCTATAGGACTCTATTAAAAGGCTGACCGTCTGTATAAGACATGAAATGTGGAAGAAACCCCCATAAAGGTGGTAGTATAACAATATACTATAGGAAACCCTGGAATCACTGAGAATATAGCATCAATAATAATAGTTAGCTCATAATTGGGATTTGTTAACAACATGTATAACATGAATATCTGGATATACTCATAGTATACACACATCCTCAAGGAATGGTCACAACCGTAAAGCCAACCTAGGATCCCTACTTGAAGGTTCCTCATAACACTCATTCAGGAGAACACACTCCATGACTTAGATAACACTGATGAAATCCATCCAAGATATAGTTCTCATCAAGTTTCACCATAATAAGTATATGTTGGAATTCTAAAGAGATTGAAAAATAAATGGGGATCACACCTAAGGCTATGAGGTATACCAACAACCCAATCTGGATTAACCCACCAAGCAGGGGATTGATTCTTGAGTATTGTTGGTCATGAAGATTCTATGAACCCCACCTGGGGAAAATAATGATGATAGGGGATCTCACTTCGAGCCTCACAGAGGGATTCCAATTACTCTATCTAAGACTTAAGTTCTTTAGAGGGGATCACCTTACCATGTATAGGGTTCATTTATATAACAAACCCTCAGGGAAGGGATCAAGGTAATAAACCCTAACGATACTTTTCCAAGCTGAAGAAGAAAATGGATCCAAGACTTCTTTGAAGGAGTACATTTTGTTCACTATAATTACATGAAATGTATATTTGGAACATGATTTTACCTATGTATCACAGCCTGTGCCCATGTCCATGTCCAATTACATGGTGTATGACCCAACATACATGGTGTGTGAGGCTATATGATATCTTGGGCATGTACCCCTTGTACATGATGCGATTCCTTCCCTGGTGTACATGGCGTGTAACACCACCCAACCTCTTGGGTGTGTACCTACTGTACATACCGATATGGCCATCTATGGGCCACATGTTGTGTGTTAGGGACAACATAATGTGTGATCCTTAACTACCTATGGAAACCCTATCCATTTCTCTGATGACTATATATGGCATGTGTTCTTCAGGTACACGTCATGTATATCATATTTTCCCAAAAATCTGGATTCCTTCATGAAGCTTCACCTATTCCTCCTGATTTATTTTGATTTAATACCATGATCACCAAAGAACATGAATATTGATCCATCTAATTCTTTTATCATCATTGTCTAGATTTAAACCAATCGCACAACTTAGGAAATGATTGTTGTCACATCTCTTCACCACCATGAACCACACATGAACTGGGGGTCTCTAATCAGTCCCTAATCAATCATCCACCATTTTTTTGGCCTATAAAAAAACTTTGATTGCATCCATACTTCTGGAATTGATTCATTACATTGAAGAAATATCACACATTAGAAAAATACTAGGTATTCATCAATCCTTCATCCAAAGGATTTTCACATGGTGAACATATGAATAATGGGGGAAGAAATGAACAAAAAAACCTATGGAATTTAACACAGCCAATGTTAATATTGGCCTTGATTCATTTCCATTAGAATTAATAATAAAGAGATATAATATAATCAACAATAGAAACCCCCCAATCCCAAAATATGTCTAACTCGTACCCATAATACTAGTGATCCACTAATCAATTATTTAGTTGATTGATTCACATCCGTCATAGTAAAATATAAATAAGGATAAATCCATATAAAATAAATTTCTTACCTCAATTTGGATTAATTTCTTGTGAAAACAAATCCACATCATTATTGTTGGAGAGATCCTCAAAATCCATTGCACATTGATCAATGATCCATGATTCAGTTGTTGTTCATTTGAGAACTATCCTTCAATGCCCTCTCTCAAATCTCTAAGATTATGTAGCTAACCATGGTATTTTTCCATATAAATGTATTTGTAGACCGTTTTAGGTCATTAAAATATTATTAAATAATTTATTTTAAATTAAATAATTTATTTAATCATTTGACTATGATTGCACCCAACCTGAGCGTCCGATGCGCTCTAAGGTTTTGTCATTCCTAGAGAAAATTTCACACTCTAAACTCAATGGATGCCTCAGATTTATGATTCTAGTCCTTTTTGGGAGTTATTACATTTTTAGGAAAAATATGATCACATACTATTAATATATTTAATATATTTAAAAAATTAATTTTAGGATCATCGGGCCTCAGAATCATGCACTGTCACAACTCATGGTCTTGAAAATATTACAGTATTTTTTAGAAGACATTACATGAAAAAATAAAGATGTTACATTCTCTCAACCTTAGGTATTTACATCCCATAAATCAAAAAAATACTACACAAAGATATGTGGGTAATGAGCATGCATCTGGGTCTCCCGCTCCTAGGTACTCTCCTAAAGATTCATGTGTTTCAACCAGACATGCACTAAATGAATCACTCACCCATGGAAGATATTATACTACCTATGCTCAATTTACACCTGATACTCTATAAAATTATTTCATCCCTCTATGTTCATATCACCCTAGTTGAAAACATGTGATGGGTTATGCATGTACCTCCTCAGCTATAACACGCGAGAGACATCATGTACCCATTCCAACTACGGGGGTAAGGCTAAGAGGTATTCCACCTCACCAACT
This sequence comes from Viscum album, assembly GCA_963277665.1. NCBI lineage: Eukaryota > Viridiplantae > Streptophyta > Magnoliopsida > Santalales > Viscaceae > Viscum > Viscum album. Next base: position 1,753,223,523 of record OY728141.1, read on the forward strand.
CTACACAATATTTAAAATATGCCAAATATTTTTAACCCATGTCTAGGTGAGACCCATAAGAATAAATGGTATCCATCCTAAAACTCCAAAGGCCTCCATCATAACTAGAAAATTCACCTATGACCACAGTTTGGAACCATGGCCATAGGGCTAAAAACCGTGGCAATATCCTATGGCCACAATTTTTGAAAACCCAGAATGCTAATGCTATGGTAGTAGGGATTAACTAGTTGCATAGTTTTAATCATGGAAATAGTCCACCTAGAGCCAAGGTTTTAACTCTGGAAGTAGGGTCCTAGTTCCACGGTTAAAACTGTGGCACTAGGCTCCTAATTCCATGGTTAAAACCATGGCTATATCATTTATATGGTATATAAAAATAAATTCATCCACACATCCCCCTCACCCCATGACCCCACTGGACAACCACCTTACACCCCCACCCCCATGGATAGCGCCCTTGCACCCTTTTGAACCCCCCTTGCACCCCAATGCCCCCTGGACAACCCCTTTGCACCCCTGGAGAGCCCCCTTGCACAACCCCAACACCCAATTACCCCCTAGAAAACCCCCTTTCACCCCTAGACATCCCCCTTACACCCCCTTGAACACACCCCATACACCCCCATGACCCCCCTAGACAGCCCCCATGCACCCCCCCTGAACAACCCCCTTGCACCCCCTGCACCCCCATGCCTCCCTGGACAGCCCCATTGCACACCCCACCTGAACAACCCATTTCTCCCCCTTGAACACCCCCTAGAAAACCCCTCTGCACCCCCATGCCCCCTGGACAAACCCCTTGAACCCCCTGGACAACACCCTTACACCCCCTTGAACAGTCCCTGGATCCCCGTTCCCCCATGGATAGCCCCCTAGATAGCCCTCTGCACCCCCATTACCCACCTCGACATCCCCCTTGCACCCCTAAACTACCCCCTTGAACACCCCCTGCAACCCCTTGAACACCCCCTGTGCCCCATGCCTTTGACCCCCCTCCTGGACACCCCCTTTCTCCTGGAAACCCCTTGCACACCCATTCCCCCATTCCCCCCTCCTAGACACCCCCCTTTCACCCCCTAGACAACCCCCTTGCCACCTTTGAACACCCCCATGTAGTAGCCCACCCCCTGTAAATCCCCCTTTCAACCCCTTGAACACACACCCTAGAACACCCTCCTTTTCAGACACCCCCTTCCTAGACACTCCCCTGCACACCCATGCTCCCATGAACCCCCCTCATTAACACCCGCTTGTACCCCATAGACAACATCCCCCTGACCACCCTAGCATCACTCTATAGTATCCCACCCCATGGATAGCCCCCTTTCACCCCCTTGAACACACCCTTGCAGTATCCCAGCCCTAGGAAGCCCCCTTGCACCCCCAAACCAACAGTAGCCCACCCCCTAGATAGCCCTCGACCCCTCCTAGACACCCTTCCACCCACCTGGACACCCCTCTCTCCTGGAAACCCCCACCTCGACAACCCCTCCCTCCTGGACCCCCCTAGACAGCCCCCTGCCGAACACCCCCTTACACCGTCGTGGCTATCCCCCTTGAACACCCCCATCCACACCCATGCCACCTTACACCCCCCCCTCCTGGACACCCCACTGGAAAACCCCCTTTCACCCCCTTGAATACCCCCTTGCACACCCATGCCACCGACCCCCCCTCATGGACACCCCCTCCCACCTCGATACCCCTCCCTCCTGAACACCCCCCGACACCCCCTCCCTCTTAGACACCCACCCCCTCCTTGACACCCCCTAGAAAGCCCCCATCCCAGACACCCCCCTTTCACCCCTGGACAGACCCCTTGAACACCCCCACCACACCAATTCCCCCTTGCACCCCCTCTTGGACACCCCATGGACATCCATGTTGCACCCCCTTGAACAACCAATTGCACACCCATGCCCCTGAACTCCCATGGAAACCACTAGAAACCTTCCCTTGAACACCCCCAGCACACCCATTACCCCTTGCACCCCCTTGAACACCCCCTTGCAGTAGCCCACCCCTCTGAACATCCCTTTGCACCCCTGGAAATCCCCCTTTCACCCCCTGGACAACCCCCTTGACCACCCCCACCCCTGCAGTAGCCCCCCCATAAAGACCCCCCCTCATGGGCACCCTCCTCCCACATGGACACCCCCCCTCCTGGACATCCCACCGGACACCCCAAGACACCCCCTTGTAATAGGTGAACTACTGCCATAGTTAAAATCGTGTATATATCATTTATAAAGAATAAAAAATATTAATTCATTTTACCTAAAAATTACAAAATCCACACACACATAGAGAAAAATTGATTTATTTTAGATAAAAAATATAAACATCCATCTTCATCCACTACAATAGTAGATGACTTATGATAAAAATGTGGCTGACAAATCCCATTATCAACAAAAATCCAGTAAATCAAACAATTTCCAACTCAGTTGAAGTATGTTATAAACACAAATCCTATAATAAAATAATATGGAAATAAAGAATAAATTTGAAAGGACCTTTTCCATCTTCATGAACTCACTAAAAACCCTTTAGTAGCTATCCTCACATGGAACTGATGGAACTTACACACCGAGTCAGGTCTGTGAACAGAAAAATTCTACACAAAATGAATTAACAGGTTTCCAGAACTGTTAAATGGATGTGTAAATGTATGGATCAGTATATTTTTAAATATATACAATGGAAAATTTTATGAATATGTTCATCAAATATATTCAAATTAAAAGTTAATAACAACATTTACAAACTAAATGCAGTTACATTTTCTATCAATAAAGTTGTAATAATCATTGAAAATTGTTAAATATGTACAAGATTTGATGACATGAACTAATCTCTATCAATCGTGTGATGACTGATTAAGGAAAAGAGATTAAACTACTCACATTATCAATAACATAATTCAATGACTTATACATGATTACATAACTAAAAAGTAATTCCATATTATTTTTTGCAGGAAAATGAACCCAATAATATTACTCACATGTTTAGTAAATGAAACTACATGAATTTACATAAATAGCTTGTATAATAGTTAAATTAAATTACATTTTTATTGATATAAACATCACTTTCAGAATTTGAAAATAGCATGCTATTCAACCAACAAGATCTAAATAACACATGAAAGTAATGACAAATAAACACAACATGCATTATGAATTTAAGAGAAAAGAAGAGAAAACATAAAATTTAATGAGGTAGAATACTCCCCTGAGTGACAGATTCCAATCCCAAGACTCTTTCCTCTTTATCTTTGTTGACAAAATCTGGTATAAAAATTTAATCACCTATAAACCTGAAAATAACAGCCTATTAGAATCTTATTCCCAAATATACAATAGTTGAAACCAACATCAAAATAAGTATTTAGAAATTATAATTCAGCTTGATAGTGAAGATGAATATAACTAATTAAAATTAAAATCTAATTTCAACAAAAAATAAAAGTAATGTGTCCATCACAACTTAAAAATGAACTAAAAACTCAAAATTATTTCCAAATAAACTAGTAGATTTTCAATTTTCCAGGATGTTCAAAATAAGTTCAATGATAATGCATAAAATTTCACATTTTAAGCACAAAACTCAATAACTAAAGAACCATAAAATGAAATATGATCTCAGCAAGTAAACATGTAGAAAGAATCATAAAAAACATTAGATAGTGCATGATTTTTTTGAATCATTGATTCTTTCTCCATAGAATCTAAACTTCTGCTCTTGAAGGGAAAGGAAAACAAGATTGAATTAATTAAGACACACCAGGTATACAGAAGACAGTACAATCTAAACTTCTACTATTGTAGTGAAAAGAAATAAATCTAGATTTCTTTTAGACACACTAGGGAGGAGGAAGATAATATAATCTAAACTTCTACGCTTGTTGGGAAATGAATGAAAGACAGATATTTTTTAGAAGATGAAGATAGTACTGCCCATCAAGAACAAAGTTAGTTGCAACTCTAGTCTCCAATAGTAGTCCTCAAGTTCAGGAGAGACCTCCATGCATTCAGATCTGTAATTTCTCGAGAATGATATCTTCCACCTAATGTGTATTTTTATTTCAATTCTCACTATTCAAGCGTAAACTATTCTTCTCACTCGAACATAAATGTTCGTCTTCCCAGTTGTCCTTAGTTTCTATTTTCTCCCATCAAATGTGAGTGCTTCTCAACCCTAGATGAACCTCAAGAGCTCTGATTCAAGGATTTCTGAATGAAGGTCACCCCCTATTCTAATATTCCCCCATCAGATGAGCATGTTATCCCCCATGGCGTGCAAGAGATCAGATCTTATTTTTCAGGGAGAGTCAGTGTCTATCATAAGATACCTTTGAGAACTCCCATAAAGATAGGATCAGGCTCAAGGAGTTACCTATACACATCATTGATTTACCTGGTATATTATAAGTAAGAAGGTTCACTTATCTTGTGTATATTACATACCATGTGGAAAACACATTGGACACCCCACCATGAACACAATCCCCTGCCACGCCCTATAGCATCCCTCTACCACTGGCCACCCCCAACCCCCACCCCACCCCACCCCTCATTGCAGCATCCCCCACACCCCTCTACCACCCCAACCCCTGGCTACCCCATACCCCTACAACAACCCTCCTAACCCTGGCCACCTTGTCCCCCAACCGCCTACAGACCCCCACCCCTAACTACAGCAACCCCCACACCCCACTGTTACCCAAACCATTCCCTGTCCACCTCTTTTATCCCCCCTTCCCATGAATCCCCAAACCACCACAACAATATCCCCCTCCCACCCCCTTCCTGCAATCCCTAACCACCCTACACCCCCCTACAGTATCCCTCCAGCCCCTGGCCACCCCCTACAATAGTCCTCCAAAATTCCATTTCTATTCTAGTTTTAAATATCATAAGAAATAATTTCAAGTAATTTATTAAACAAATAGTTGTATAAAAAAATATGGAAAATTAATATACAAAGGTAAAAACAAAGTGAGTTATGTACCAAGATGTACTCAACTAGAATATCCTTTTAGACAATCAAAGAACATCCTAATATATAACATCAGTGTATTTCTCCAACTATCCTTACCTAGTGGAAATCCCTCTAGATAGATTCACTCCATGCATTAAATGATCCTAATAAGTATATACACATGACTGACATAACTAAAATTTCTCAACATCCCACATAGATACCCAAAGATCCCATAAAGTTGTATATTAGAGGCGGGGAATTATTTTATAACACGTATAACAAATATATAAAGTAGAATTAATAGCAAGGAATCACAATATCAATACTTTCTCCCTTCCCCATAAAACACTTTTATGAAAATAACCATTTCATTCCACATAATATCAAATCACAGACACATTCAATTAAAAAAATAAATATTCTATAATAGAACATAATATCATGGGGGATAAAGCCAAGGGTATTACTAATTAAATAGACTCATTCATAGGTTTTTATTCCTTACATTCTTCTTGGGAAACATAATTAAATGTTCTGGTTTAATGCGTCAACTATAACATTATCATTTACTAAAGTATATGAGATCTATAAATCATAATAATATAAGAACTATACCAATATCTACTAATTAATATTTTTTTCATGTTAAGAGAATACATATTAAAATACCATACTATCAATTATTACACAATGACAGGTCAACACAGGGTTGCAAGAAAGATCCTAGATTTCTAGATATGGGTTAATATTCCAAATGAATAAATCATAACAATTAGTGATTTACAATATCTAAAAATAAGATACTAAAATACATTAGATACTAAAATATATGAGATACAACTGGGGGTAACATTTTATATTCTAATGAAAAATATAATAATACGTACAAAGGGTATCATTCTTATATAATTATATAGTGGAAAAGGATTCAAATGTCGTATTAGTGTGAAATGCATCATAAAAGGATGACACAATTAGAGTTGACCATGTGCTTTATAAATTAAAGATGGTTTTTTCTAAGAATATTGGGATGAAATATGTTTATAATAGAGGGGATGGTGTGTAAGGAGGGGGAGGGGATGGTCAAGTGGGAGGGGAGGGGGAGGGGTTGGGCTCGGGGGAGGGCGGGGCTGGGCAGGGGGGAAGGTTGGGGGGGGGGAGGGGGAGGGGCTGGGTAGGGGGAGGGGGTTGGTGGAGGGTAGGGGGAGTGGAGTGGAGGGGATGGGAAAGGTGTTTGACAGTCCTTCACCCTCTATTAATTCAAGGGATCCATGTGAAAATGAGGTAAGTGAAGATTATTTCTCAAACTATCCCAAATAAGATCAAAGAAAAATTGGGAGTGATTATACATTATCTAGTTAAAAAGATATATCTTTTGTAACATTAATAGATATACTGTATTGTTTTCTCATAGAAATTAATCATTTTATTTGGTAAATTTTTGAAATTTCATTGGAAGAGATCACTCAGTTTGAAGGTGAGGCAAATAATTAGGTGAAAAATTTACGATAAAGAGCTCTAACTTTCATAAATATCTCTAAAAAGCTAATTTAAAATAAGATATGAATTAGGATCTTAAATAAATACACTCCAAATTTGAATAAGAGTGCCTCAATACCATCCATAAAAAGTATTATCTCACTATGTAATTTGAGAATAAAGTCGATCAATTTTTAGATGATCTCTCCGCCAAGAATTCTCAAATTGATGTCAATGCCAAAATAATCAAGGATTATGACAATTTGTAAAATGAGACGATAAAAAACTCATGATGAAGAAGTTGTAAGAATGATAAAATAAAATGAAAGTAATGTGTAATTAATTAATGACCTGAACAATTCTTTTAATATGTAGTTTATAGAATTGAAAAAAAACTGGCCAATTTAGAAATGACACATATTGTGTTTTGAAGGATTAAAATGAAATAATCTACAACCACAAATTGTTATATTGAGGACACTGGTGTTTAAAGGCTTCCATTATATTGAAATATGATCATTGTGTCATCTAATGGTAATTATCAAGTAGACCTGATGTAATGATTTTTTTAAAATCCATTTTAATAGAATGTGAAGGTTTGAAAATAAAATCTATAAAAGTATGAGTGAATTCAAATGAAGATAATATTTACACCATGTATATAGTGGATATATGAATGAGTGTGGAATCTTTTTCTGTAAGAAGAACCCAACAAGTGATAAAATAATCTCAAAAATAACTTGCTCTTAAATATGGAAATTCTAAACAACATGTTGTAATGAATGGATGATTTAGGGTTGCTGGAAGATGATGGTAATGTAACATGTTTGAGAATTTTTCATTGTATTTTAAGTACAATCCATAAATACTTGAATCAAAAAGGAATAAATTTTCAAGGGATCGGGCTAGTGAAAAAGAATCATCCATAGTTTGAAAAGAATCTGTCCACATCAAACCAATTTGGAAATCGTGAAGAACTCTATAATGTTTTCAATGGTTGTGGTCACATAAGTGATGCATGTTTATTTAAAACATCTAAATTCTGTAAATTTCATAAATAAAAAGACTATTACACAAAACACATAGAAAAAGATTAATAATTCTAGAATAGTAAATAGAAATATAATAATTCCAGAATAGTATATAGATAAAATAATAGTAAATAGATTAAAACATGAATATCAAAATACCATATTAATTATGAGAATGGTATTGAAATATAATCCATGAAATGCCAGTGAATAATAGTTGATAGGATCTCATCCAACTAATAGGATCCTCAAAATAGTTTACAATAACCAAAAACTCCTTCGGTGAACTCCTCCTGCAATTGAAAAATCCCGAATCAGAATGAATAATGAAAAATATTACTAAAAATAGAATGGATAGATAAAATAGGTTAACAATAATAAAAAACGAAGGAATAATGCAAACAAGAGCCACAAAACAGAATGAAGTAAAATGGTTCTAGCAATGCACCAAATAAAGGAGTAACGCCTGAATAAATGATGTACCGAATGGAGGAGGAACACCTGAATGGAGGGGAGGAACTCCCGAATGGAGGAGGTATGCCCGAATGGAGGTGGAACTCCTGAATGGAGGGGAGGAAAGCTTAAGTCGATGCACTGAATGAACACATATGTGGGGGAAGGAGGAACCACGAATAGAGAGGCCATAAATGGAGAAGCCACGCCATGAATGAAGGAACTGCGATGAGGGATGGAGGAATCGAAGCCGGCAAGGATGAATGAGAGAGAAGTGTTCGGTCAAGAGATGATTGGATGAAATCTACGAGGAAGAGGAGAATGGTTTCAAGGGCGAGTCGGTGAGCGAGAGAGTAAATGCACAAGAGAGAGAGGAATTCCCATGGCTAAAGCCACTGCTTTTTAATACTCATGGTGGTATCATAGGATGTAGCCATGGTTTTTTAAACCATGGATATATAAGTGTTGTTGTTTCTTTAATTTCTAGTAGTGCATATTCAATCCATATAATACTTATGATGTCTCTTTATAGTCCTCATCCACTCCTAGATGACCATTACCTTCTTTTTCATAGCTCACACCAACTCTGATCTCATAAGGGCCGACTCTCTTAGTTTGATCCATCATAGTGGTGATCTATAGGGTCTCATGTACAAGACCCTGAAAGGTTCTATACCAATGGTGGGATGAAAACTGTTGTTGTATGAAAACTCCAACAATGGTTGTTGATCCCACCAACCATGTCCAAATTCTTACATACAAGCCCACAATATGTCCCATAGAACCTCAATGGTATGCTCATTTTGGCCTTCAGTACGGGGTTGGAAAGATGTTCTCAAATAAAATTTATTCCCAACGGTTTCCTAAAATCCTATCCATATCCATGATGTTAAGCATGAATCACAGTCAGAAATGATCATTGGGGGAAATCCATGGAGTTAGACTATGTCCTACATGTAATGGAATCCAATGTTCTTTATCTAACTCAGATATCAGATATCTAGGAAGTGGGATGAAATGGTGAGTCGATATATGATTACCCATATGGAATAATGTACTCTAGACATTCGTGGAATCCATATCATGATGTCTATAGTTATCCCATATCACTTCCACTATGGAACCTCAAGGGGTCGAGCTAAACTCATTGGAACCTAGTGCATAACCTTCTCTTGCTGAAAAGTAAGGCATCAAGAGACAAACTCTACAACTCCCTTCTTCATCCCTAGACACCAAAACTAACATCAGAGTTCCTTGTACATCTTCACCACACCTGGATGTACCGCCAATGTATATGTATGAAAATCATTCAGAACATACTCTCGTAACATCACTGGTAACATCATACGTCCTATTAAAAGGATAATGTGCTCTCCACCTTCAAAAAATCCATCAGTACAACATCCAATGGATATATGATTATGTAGAGTATCATAATTGGTATCTCTATATTGAGCATCCCCAACTCACTATAGAAGCAGTGGGGTAACAACCATCAACTGAAGGTAAAATACACCATCCTCATCCACTAAGTATAACTATAATGAGGCTAATTGCTATGATGCTTCAATCAATAGCTACAAACAAGATCTTCTACTAAGAGAATATGATACAAAGTTCCTCTTCCCATGAGTATACAAAATATTGAAATCATAATCATAGAGGAACTCTACCCATCAATTTTTCCTCAAGTTAAGATCCTTTTGAGAGAATATATACTTGAGACTCCTGTGGTTGGAATTAAAGATAAATAAATAACATATAAGATATTTCTAACACACCTTTATTGTGAAGTCTACTGATACTAGCTCAAGATCAGGGATCAAATATTTTTTTCTCATGTGGTCTCAACTGACATGGACTATAGGTAATTACAACCTAACATTGCTTCAGAACACAACCATGTATAGTCCCTGATTCATTGTAGAACACCATCTACTCGACACCCTCCTATGATAGTCTCAATATGGGAGCGCTCATTAATATATGCCTCAACTCTTGGAAATCTTGTTGACACCTCTCTATCCACATGAAAGGCTACCCATTTGGTTCAAATATGTCATGGGAGTTGAAATACTAGAGAAATTGGGTAAAAATATCCTATATTATCCTACAAACCTAAATAATATACACACCTCCATCATGATGTTGGGTGGATCCCAAGCTAACACTACCTATACCTTCATCGGGTCCACTGCTAAACCATTTACTGAGATAACATGTCCCAAAAAGTGGACCTACTAAATCCAAAAATGGAACATCAAGAGATTAATGTAAATTTGGTGCTCTCGGTGTATATCTAGGAATATCATAACATGTCTCGCATGATCCTCCTAAGACACTTAGTATATTAGGATATCGGAATGAAGACTACCACAAAAAGGTATAATAAAGGTTGAAAGATCTGGTTCATGTGTCCCATGAACACTTATAGGGAATTATTCATGCCAAATGGAATCACCAAGTACTCATAGTGACCATAACCACATCGTAAATACATCTTCGGTATATCCCCATACCATACTCGCAGCTGGTGATAGTGTGATCTGAAGTCAATCTTCAAGAACTATCGTGCCCCTCTCAATTAACTGAAGAGGTCATTAATCATTAGTAGTGGATACCTGTTCTTCAAGGTTACCTAATTTAAGTGATGATAATAAACACACAACCTCAACCTATCATCTACCTTCTTGGAGAACAACACAAGGGATTCCTGGGGTGAAATAATGGGACTGACGAAGCCCTTCCTCTACAAGTCCTCCAGCCACACCCTCATCTCATAAAGCATTGCAGGAGACATATGATATGCTGGCATAAATTTTGAGGTCATACTAGGGTGCAGATCAATAAAGAAATTTATCTCTTGATGGGGAGGTAATCCAAACACATCCTCAGGAAATAGGTCCTCATCTCCACTACAACTATAATGAACTAAAAACTCACATAATCCACTACACTAAGGGCCATGCGAGACAATTTGTGTGTAATTGGATTCACCCTTTTACACATGAGTCTATCTTAATCTATCTGATATTCTGTTTCACCCAAAAAGGAAAAACTCATCCCTTCCCTATAGAAACACCACATCTTCCTCCTAAAACTGTCTATATTGGAATGAACTAAAAATAATTAGTCCATGCCTAAGATGGAATTATAAGGAATCATCGTTATAAAAAAGATATCCTAGAGGAAACTCCCACTAATAAAAGTTAAGGCACAATATCGGTAGAAGTGATTGATTGATGATTCACCACTAGTAAGAGTCTCTAAGTACAAGGACTAATCCAAAGGCTCAACTAGAATATCTAAGTCTCTAACCAAAGTAATGAAAATAAAAGGGTGTCTCACACTCATTTCTATCAATATTTCAACTAATGTAGATAAGATATGGATCATACCTAATTCCATTCCTTGTACATAGAGGTCATAATCTTCAACTGGATATAGCTTTCCTCACCCCTAAACACTAACTCCCTGAGCTGGGTAGGGACCACCTAGTGGTGGTGGTGGTAACAACTCATAATGTCTGACACCTTCTACTACTCTCCTAGATCCTCTTCCAAATCTACCACCCTGAAGACATGCCCACTCCTACCACTAACTCTACCTAGGTGGCCTATCCATTGTATCTATATCAACCGCACATAGGGTTAGGAAGTCTCATGCTATATATCCCATACCATCATAAGATTACCACTGTATTTTTTCCAGATAATGACTAACTAAATAACTCATGGGGGGGGGGGGTGAATTGGGTTCTTAAAAATTTCTTGAGTATTAGACCACCCTTTTCAAAGTATGCAAGTTAAATTCTTTCCTTCAGAATATATGTATATGAAATATAAAAACATGCATAAAAGAGAATAAATAAAAAATTTTATAGTGGACATGGGAACATAAATCCCCTAGGCCACTCCACCAACACTCTACTTCACAATATTGGGTATTTTAACTATAATCACCCTTTTACCGGGGGATTCTAGCTGAGTAAATGTCGTTATAAATTAGTAAAATATTCCAAGAGATTTCAACTAGGCTCTCCCTTTGCAATACCGATCCATTGTCTTCCCCACACTCTTTCACTACGAGAAAACGTGATAAAATATATAGAAACATTGAGAGTTATGTTTACATCACACAGTTGAAAGTAGAAACTAACATTAGATAGATATTTGTCCTGTGTAAATGATATACTTCAAGGTAGCTTGAGATAGCCTTTAGTGAAATTGATAAAACTGATAATCATAACATGAATTATTTTATTTCTTAACTATGTATAGTTATTTTTTTAGTTTCCTAAAATCATCAGCTATTATTCTTTTTCTCTTATATTCTATTGCGTGCATGTGTGAATGTGTTGCATTATTTTTTATTCATCTTTTTTTTGCTAGTAGGTAAATGATCTTTTTATATACTTGTTTAAACATGAATGCAGGGCAAATGTAATGGCAGAGAGAGATATAAAAAGCGATCTTTATGTGATAGTCTATTAAGGACATTTAGTCAAACATTCCTAATATAGGAATTGATTTTGAAGAAAAATCTTATTTTTCATATAATTTTCCAATTTAGGAAAGTCTTGTGTAGACCAAACTTTCTTAAATAGATAATATCCTTTGGATGTTATCTAAAGGTGTAAAGTGGATCATTGAGATATTATCAAATTAATCATGACATTATATAGTACCAGATCATCATAAGATATCAAATAAAAGCACTCTTCATCATAAGATAACTTTCATAAGATAAAGCGGATCATCCTCATAAGATAAGCTAACATCAATGCAGCATAAGATAATTATATATCATAAGATAAGGTGTTACTCTAAAATTTTTCTTCCTCAACGTCTTTTGGCTTCAGAAATACTTTTCATAAGATAACGTCCTTTTATAATCTCATTCTGACTTGAGCATCATTCCAGATAAACATAGTTGAACATTGTAAGATAAAGTCATATGTGATACTCTCTGATTCTATGCAAATTAATTCTACAATTATCATAAGACAAAGTACTTTCATATCATAAAATAAATAATTTTATATATTGTGTAAGATATGAATAATATGATGTACTTTCGAATAAACTTGTTAGAATATAATTAGAGATTGTATGAATCATAAAAACACATAACATAGAGATGTGTTAGAGAAATATATTTCCAACAATCTCCCCCTTTTTGATGATAAAAAAACCCATTAAATGGAAAAAAATTTATACACCAAGCATTAAAAATTCTGAGATGAGAGAATTTTATTTTTCTTCTCCCAAAATTTTTATTTTCATATCCCATTTTTAAAATATGAAAAATAATATTTTGGTTTTTCTCTTTTATTATCCCCTTTTTTGTGATATAAAAAATAAGTAGAATGAGTAAGAGAGTTCATATTGAACAAAAAAATAGTAATCTATTAATGATATTTATTGATAAATAGAGTTTGGTAATAAATAGAAGTCATACTAAAATATTAAAATTGTATTTTATAAATAAATAATAGAAAACTATAAAATAAATCATAACACAAGATTCAAATATAATGAATTATGATCAGCATAGAAAAATTTAAGCAGATAATGAATAATGATCACTCAAAAAGATGTTAAATAAAACCGATTTTAATGTTTTAATCCCATAAAATATGGCATAATAAAATTTTATTGAGAGTGACCAACCATCAGGAAACCATTCACCGAACATAAATGTTTCAAAGTGTCAACTACTTGACATGAACTGACTTTTTGTTGGTGGATTCTAGAAATAAAGGAGTTGATCATGAGGTAATGAAGATCAAGTAATATGAGAGTTAGTTTTTATGCCAACAACGTCACCGAATATTAGTAGGGATGCTTCTAAACCAGAGCGATCTCCATGACAAAACCTAACTAGTGTCAACTGAATGTTGTAATAAGCTTGCTGTGTCCTTGACAAATAAAAGTTATTTTCATGTGTAAAGAGAAATTTAAAGGATGGTTCAGGTAAGGATAAAAATATTTATTTATAAAACATTATATTTTATCTTTGATAAACCTATGAATGATCAAATATTTCTTTATTGTGTTGAGAGGTGGATGGGTGGAATTCAACAGTCTATGGTCTATGAAGCCTTATTCCATGGATTTAAAAAAGTGAATTAGTATATACATCAATCATTTTTACCATATATTTCTTGAAATAATCTAGAAGGCATTTTAAATCATTCTACATGCATTGAGAAAAATTCACAATGATGTTTTTTTGGTCTCCTTTCTTCACAAAATTTAAAAAAAAATCCTAACACTTCAAACTGATTATCTTTGAAACCTATAAAAAAACAGTTTTTTTTCTTTTAAAGGACCAGGTGTGTCTAAAAATTCTATAAAGGAATCAACCTCTACTTCATCATCATCTGAGAAATTTGTCTTGAAAATATTAACCACTACATAATGTAATTCATTAAATATCCACCTAAATTTCTTTCAATATTCTCCAAAATTGTTCAAAAAAGACCGAGCTAACTTTCCAAGAAGAGTATTGATAAAACTAACATCAATCTTTACATGAAGTGATTTTTTTGGGTGTCTAGAATTTTCTGATTGAGTATAGAACATATTTATTTTTCTAATCAATCAATAGATTAAAAAAACTACTTTGGTGAAATTGGTAACCTTATGATTTCATCTATGACAGTTCTCTAAATATTTTTACACACCTATCTTATGAAAAATTCACACTAGAGAGAGTCAAAAGCTGAAATTACTATACCTATTGTCTAGGATAACTCCATTATTTCCAACTTAACATTTTAACTAAGAATCTCTCCAACAAATGTTTGTATAGAATAAGTCTCTAAAATAGACTGAAACAATAGCCTCTCTTCATAAATATCGTCTATTTAGGCCATATATTAACATAGAACTCACACTTATTGATTTTATTAAAATATTTTATATTTTAGAGTTTCAAATTTAGATACTAAATTGGAATATCTTTGTTGAGGTCATCTAGAAATATTTTTATCAACTTTTCGTGCTTCTTCATCACTAGATTCTTGAAGAATAGGGGAAACCCTCAGCAGAAAAACTTCCACACATTCTTCTTAAACTGATAGTTTCCCAGTAACATCATGATCTTCATCTATGTGCCACGATTCTTCCAATTCCATATTTCTGACTATTATTTCATCCAATTTCTCCATCTCTTGAGAGAGAGACTTGATTAAGTTAGGATTCACTCTTAGTATTTCAGAAATGGTCTTGTCTTGACCAAAAATATATATCCTAATGATAGGGGAGGCTATGATTCCTTTTTGAACTTGAATAGGTACAGAGGAAGAAATAGGAGGTGTCCTCTCCTGGAAGATAGTTTTAGGTTCTGAAGGAATACCAATATGAAATATTCACCTTAGGTTAAGAGTCTCTTCATCCTCATAAACTTCTCCAATCATAGTATTATGAGATGATTCTTCTATCATCACTAGTAACTCATTAAAACTAGAACACTCACCATGATTCAAATTAGGGTATATTACAGGTATCGAGGAAAGAAGAATCAATTTTATTAATGAATAATATTGATGAAAACCATTTTTGTTTAGTACAAATTCATTTAAGTTTGTCAATCTATGAAAATTATATTCATTTTCATAATACAAATTAATATTAGAACTCCGAAAGACGAGAGTAAAGATTCATCCTTCCCGGTAGAAGTTTAGAGACTTGTTTTTAACATAGAACATATATAGAAGAATATATCATGATAGATTTATAGGATTTTCAAACATGAAAAAATAAAGTAAAGAGTCATATTGAAAAATAATCTTTTCAAGCTCACCATTTCGTTGAGATATTCTCGATGGGATAAATTTGGTAAGATTTTTTCTTTTAGGATCTAGATTATTCACTTGATTTTTCTCAATGACAGTGGTTCTGAATAATAAATTCATGATATTCAGCAGGGTAACACCATAACGTGTACATAAATATGTGCTGAATAATGGGTATCCTTCATGAGAAACATTTAGTGCTTCAACTAAATTGACTAATGTTAGATCCAAATTATTCTTGTTAATAGTCACAGTGACCAAGTCTTCATCATTAGCAAAATGGAAAACAAAAGAATCATAAAAATCATGAAATTTCTTCTTGAAAACTACACAGGTACATGAATTATCAAAAAAATATTCCTATACCTGAAGGTTGAACATTATTCAAAAAAAATCTATTTTATTCAGCCATAAAAAATCTATTGCTCTCCCACTTAGAACTTTTATTAAAATCCTTTAAGGCTTAATTCACCTGGTCAATGCATCATCAATTATTTTTGGTTTTGGCCATTATAGAAGGTTTAAAAGGGTTTAAATATTACTGTAGTGAGGGTTAGAACAAGGATAAAATAAGAGTTTAAAGATTTTCAATCATGTTCATGAATAGAGTTGATACATAATATTTTTCATTTGTAGAAATTGAGGGGTCTCATTGTAATCGAGGGGTAATTATTACAAAGTGTAGGCGACACAGTCTATCAAATATGACTATTACTCAAAATAGCGACCCAATGAAAAATTTAAATAAAAAATAACATGTTTAATTTATATATGAGAGACGTAGTATAAAACATTATTTTTTAAAATTAAACATACCTAATTATGATTTAATAAAGTCAGATCTATCAGTAGACAAATTTTTAGTAAAAATATCAAGTTATTATTTTTATATGAAAATGAATTCTAAAGAGATATCCTTTTTCTATGCATGATCTCTCAATAAATTATCTCTTAAATCAATGTTCTTAGTTTTTCAATGGTTTATATGATTATTTTGAGATGTTGATAGCTCTAGTATTATCACATATAAGTGTAACATGATTAAAGTTAAATCCAAAATCCATCAAAGTGTGTTTCATCCACAACATCTATGCACAACAAATTCCATCAATATTATATCTTGCTTCAGTAGTTTATAGTTCTATAGAATGTTTCTTATTACTAGACCAAGACTCCATATATTTTCCAAAAAAATGACATGTTCTTGAGGTGATTTTACTATCTAATATACATCTATAAAAATCAGCATCCCAGTATGAAATTAAATTAAAATCACATGTTTTTAGAAATAGAAGAGAAAATGTTATGGTTCCTTTTATATATATTAAAATTATTTTTTCAAAATTAAAATTCTATCCTATTTATTTAGATTAAATGATTTTACAAATACATACTGAAAACATAATGTCTGTTCTACTTGCTGTAAGGTATAAAAAACTTCTAATGATTCTTTTATCTAACTTGTTGTAAACTAGTTTTTTAGTTTCAACAGATTCATGTTTTATATTAGAACTCATAAGATTCGAGTAGGTCTTACTATTTTCAAGTCCAAACATCTTAAGTAAGTTGATTATGTATTTTATTTGATTTAAAATGTTTCCAACACCTTTTAGATAAACTTGAAATCCCAGAAAATAATTCATTTTACCCCTCATACTCATTTAAAATTCTTTATTCATAAGTTTTAAAAATTCTTTTCACAATTTCTGATTCGTCTTTAAGAAAATAACATCATCGAAATATATCTATACTAGAAAAATATTAGAGAAAGAAGTTTTCTTAAATATCAAAGTATATTTTATTCCAACAATAAAACCATTGGATAAATTAAAATAAAATAATATTTCATACCATTCCCTTGGATCTTGTTTAAGTCCATAGATAAATTTGGTAAGTTTAAACACATAAATTTGAAAATGTGGATCTTCAAAACAAGATGGTTATTATATGTTGACTTCCTCCATTAAAAAACCATTTAAAAAAAGGATTTAACATCTACCTGATATAACTTAAAATTCTTATAGGATTTATATTATAGAAGGATTATAATAGATTTTAATCTAATTATATGAGCAAGGGTCTCTTCACAATCTATTCATTCTTCTGGAATATATACTTTGGAAACCAATATAGCTTTATTTCTAGTTATTATACCATGGTCATCATGTTTATTTCTAAAAACCCATTTTGTTCCAATTATAGGATAGTTCAAGGGTCTTTAAACTAGTTCCCATATTTTATTCATATTTAATTGATTTATCTCTTCTTGCATTGGTAAGAACCAACCATCATCATATAAGGCTTCTTCAACAAATTTTGGTTCTAATTGGGATAGAATGGTAGAAAATTCTACTAAATTTCCTATGTTTCTTCTAGTTCTTACACCTTAATCTACGTTTCTTATAAATGTTTCTAAATGATGATATTTAAGTTTTCTAGGTATTATATGAAACACAATTTCTAGTTTACTAGTGTTTGTCCTTATTGGATTCAATTTAAAGTAATCAAGTTTCAATACATCTTCCTTGTTGTCAATAAAGGATAGGTTTATGTCTCATATTTTTTACTGAATCATTTTAATTCTTAATTTGAATTATTTTGTGACAAGAAGGATCAATTTCATCAAATTTAACATGATATGCTTCTTCAAAAATCCTTAAAATATTAATGAAAACCTTATAGGATTTGGAAGAAGTAGAATATCATAAGAAGATAACTTCATCAACCTTTGGATAAAACATTCCATGATTATCCTTATCATTCAAGATGTAAAACATTCATCCAAATACATTGAAGTATACTACCTTGGGTTTTATATTATTCCACAACTCATAGAATGTTTTCTTTAAGATAGGACTTATTAGTACTCAGTTAATGATATAACACACCATATTAAAATCCTTGTCCCAAAAATGAGTGGGCATGTTATATTCACATAACATAGTCCTATTAATTTCTTAAAAAGTACTATTCCTCCTTTCAACAACTCCATTTTGTTGAGGTTTCATGGAAAAAGATAATGTATTTTTAATTCATTGCTTAGAGAAATAAGAATTAATCAAGATTCTCAAACTAACCTCTATGATCCCTTTTTAAAGACCTGATTTTGAAATCGTTTTTATTTTGAACATGTTTTCAGAAATTGAAAAAAAGATTCAAATTTAATTCTTAAAAATTAAACCCATATAAATATTTAGAAATCACCAACTAAGACATAAAAAAATAACATACCAGAAATACCTTTAGTTCTCGTTGGTACAAAACAATCCATATGGATAAGATCAAGAGGTCTAGAAGTAGAAATTTTTTTAATTAGTTTGAAAGATGACTTGTGTTTCTTTCCTATTTGGCATGAATCACATTGTTTCCTTCTGTCCAATTTTAGATCCAGTAGGTCAGAAATAAAATATATTTTTGAAAACGTTCTCAAGGAATAAACATTCTAATGTGAAATCCTTATATGAAAAATGCATGATACATTAATTTCAGAATTTAAACATATGACATTTTGTCTACATAAAGAATTAAGATGTAGTGTTTAAACATTGTCTGTTTTGGGTGCTTTAAATTTGAGACTTTTATCTTTTAAAACTAATAATGCATTGTTATAAAAATCAAAATGATTATCATCATCACAAAGTTGAGAGATACGTATCAGGCTGTGCTTTAAGACTTCAATGTAATGTAATTTTTTTTATAAGAATAGATTGAGAATTTGTAAATAATACAATTCCAACTATCATTCCTTTTTCCTTATTACCAAACTTGACATATCCTTTATATAGTATAGATAAGGAGTGTATGTTTTAATAAAATCCAATCATATGTCTCGAATAAATAATACCCATAAACGATTTGATATTTTCCTTTATATGGCTAGTTACATACAATGAAAAGTCAAACAAAAAATATCTTTGGTACCCAAATTCTTTTTGGTCTAGAAATGATAGATATAAGAGATCAAGGCATCCATATCCTCTTCTATTTTCCAAAAAACTATTCAGCTTGTTTTAGATTTTTTTGAAATATTTTTTTTGATTACACAAACTTCAATATTTTTTAATTCACAAATAATGGAAAAATATCCTCTTTGACCACAATTAAAACAAGTAACTTTGGAAAGATATTTATTTCTAGAGCAGGGAATAAAATATTTTCTACAAATATTAAGCCTTTTACATTGGATTCCAATTTCATTTTATTCATTTCTAGGTTTATTTTGAACAAGAATTTTTATTAAATAATCTTTTCCTTTTGTAAATACACTTGAAACATATTTGAAATTTTAAACCTATATCTTTAGAATTTCAATTGTTTTGACTTGATCGGCATTCAAGAGAGTATATTTTTCTAGCAAATTTTTAGGTCTAAAATCTGATTTTTTAGATTCTCTTCTTTGTTATGTTTTTTTATAAGAGTTTATAAGGGTTTTATTTTTCTTTTTCATGATTTCATACTTAATTTCAAATAGGGTGTAGTACTCATTCAATTATATATATGAGTAATTTTCATTTTATGATTCTTGCTCATGCTCTAAAAAATAATAAGAATTTACCTCATCCAACTATTCCATGAAACATATGTTGGACTTTTGATTTTTAGATTAGGATTTTGATTCTTTTGAAATGAATTTTCAAGAATCTTTAAAAGCCCTCCAGGTGGCCTTAATAGATGTCATAGAATTCTTATATCTATCCTTATTGAAATATTTCATTTCTATCTTTTGATCATCACTAATTTTTAGATATTTATGTTTCATGTGTCCCAACCTTTTACATTCATATCATCTCAATCATGTAGAGTCGTCACCATGCTTTATATTCTTGTTTATGTATTTTCTAAAATCTAACCTCTATTTATAAAACTTTTTTAACTTTTTAGAAAATTTATCAAGCTCATTATTTGATTCATATTTTCTGAAGAAATTTATTCTTCAAATGCATTATATATTATTAATATTTTGATTTTTCAATCATCTTTAGAAGTAGAGACGTTCATGGAAACATTTTACTTTTTTATCATTTTATTCTCTAAACATAAAATGTCGATTTCAGCTTCAAACATCATAAGAGTCTGGATGATATCTTTTATATTGATTTTTTTTCATTTTTATATTGTCTACTAGAGGATGATATTCCACTCCACTTAAGTTGTAATACTCTGTGAACTTTCAATTCCTTTTCAGGCTCATTGATAGGCATCCCTAGAGTAGTAATGTTATTCACAATCTCAATGCGTCATCCATTTTGTTGAGTAATTCTATCCCGTTAATCCATTTTGAATGTGTATAACATAAGCGTAGTTGTCTGACATCTAATAGATTTCCAGTTGTAAGTGCATTTATATTTTACTACAATAGTGGTCCATATTTCATGTCTTGTCTGAAATTGAGAGATCCAATTAAAATTATATGGTCCTAACCCAAAAATTATAGTATTCATATATTTTGAGTTTAAATAATAATTCACTTTAACTACAACATCCCATGTTTTAGGTTCTGTCTTATGAATTTCTTCGGTATTTAATACTTTGAGGTAGACCTTTAGACTAATATTTTTTAGATAAATGATTATATGATCTTTCTAGCCACCATAGTTCTCACCACTGATGTATGGAGCTCTAACCATTTACATACCTTCTCAGTTATCATCCATATCATCCATTTGTAGATATAACTTTGGAATTCAACATTTGACAGTTGTGAACTTGAGATTCACTTGCTCTGATACTAACTATTGTCCCAGATAATGACTGGATGAATAACTCAAGAGGGGGGGGGGTGAATTGAGTTCTTACAAATTTATTGAATATGATACCAACCTCCTAGAATTATACAAGTCCAATTATTTCCTTCATAATATATGTATCATAAATATAAAAATACATGGAAAAGGAATTAAACATAAATATTTATAGTGATTTGGGGAACATAAATCCCCTAGTCCACCCCACCAAAACTCTACTCTATGATCTTGGTTATTTTCGCTAAAAAGGCCCTTTTACTAGGATCTCCTAACTAAGAACAAGTAGGTGTCACATAGTAAAAAGGTCCAAGAGATTTCAACTGGGTTATCCATTTAAAATACTTATCCATGGTCATAACAACACTATTTCACTAAGTGAAAACATGATGAAATATATAGAAACCTTGATGGGTATGTTTTCAATACATAGTTGTAAGAAGAAACTGACAGTAGATGAAGATTAGTCCTGAGAAAATGATAGACTTCAAGGTAGATCTAGATAATATATAGTGTAACAGATAGAACCAAT
The DNA here is from genome assembly GCA_963277665.1 of Viscum album. Taxonomy (NCBI): domain Eukaryota; kingdom Viridiplantae; phylum Streptophyta; class Magnoliopsida; order Santalales; family Viscaceae; genus Viscum; species Viscum album. The sequence goes on from OY728141.1 coordinate 1,753,245,552, forward strand.
AAGTACAAAATTAATTATTATATTTCTCAACTATGTGTAGGTTTAGTGTTCTAAAATCATTATCTATCATTCTTCTTCTCTTGTATTCTCTTGCATGCGAGTGTGGGTACATTGCATTATTTTTTATTCCTCTCTTTTCTGAGTATTATATAACTGATCTTTTTATATTCTTGTTTTAACATGAATGTGGGACAAATATAATGGTCGAGTATGACAAAACTAATGATCTTGATATGACAGACTATTAAGGACATGTAGCTAAACATTCCAAATATAGGAATTGTTTTATATCATAAATCTTCTTGTTCTTTGGATTATCCTATTTTGGAAATTCTTGGGTAGAAAAAACTTTACTTAAACATATAATCTTCTTTTTATGTGATTTAAATGTGTGAAGTGGCTTATCGAGAGATTTGAAAAGTAATAAAAATGTTATACAATACTCGATCTTCATAAGATATCGACTAAAAGAACTGTTCATCAAAAGTTAAATTTCATAATATAAAGAATCTCATCCTTATAAGATATACTAACTTCAATGAAATATAAGATAATTCTCCAGTGCAAGATAAAGTGTTACTATAATAATTTACTTTTTCAACACCTTCTGTCTTAAAAAATTATTTCTAGAAGATAAATTACTTTTATAATATCATTCTGACTAGAGAATATATCATGAGAAACAAATTTGAACATCGTAAGATAAATTATTATATGATACTCTCAGATTATGAGTATATAAATTATTCAATTATAACAAGATAAAGCTCGTAAATATCATAAAATAAATACTTGTATACATAGCGTAAGATAAGAGTAATCTAAAATACATTATAACAAACATGTTAGAATAAAAGTATGGATTTTGTGAATCATCAAAACACATTACATGAAGATATGTTGGAGCAATATATTTCCAAAAACTATCTCTCTCTAGGATGATTAAATCAATCCTATGATCCCTGAAACACATACACTCTATCCTAGGACCGCCTCTTGAAATGTCTCACACTTCTAGGTCCTAATGTCAATCATCTACTCCCTATCACCAAATTATTTTCTCTTGTGTGCCCACTACCGACACCAACGTTCTGCGTATTCTCATCCAAGAAACTCTATATCATCAAACCATGCTCCAACACCCCAACATAGTCATGAAATCATATAGGTATCGTAATGGATTTAATGTCAGTTATAGAACTCACTTGAAAGTCTAATCCTGAAAAAATTGATCCCACACCATATCCATTGAGTACCAAGATAGGTTGGTGATCCTTAATGAATACTTAATAAAAATCATATTTCCCTACTAAATATGTAGATTCTCTTGTATGTTCACAATATTAATGGTAAATATAAAAAAATCCTCTCAGAAAAGGCACTCAAAATAAGACCATGAAAGAGTCGCCTCATCGTACAACAAAGTCAATAACCCAACCATTTCCCACAGATCCATGAAGAAGGATTGCTGATAAGACCACCATATGGTATAAAATTTTTCTGATAAGACAAAATACTCACATAACTTATTTAAAACAATCATCAACCACCTTTTTATTTGGATCTCCCATGAAACCGAGGAATCACTAACTCTAAAAAGCATAAAGCGTGCTCAGCCTACACACCTCATCTATTTGTACTGTCATTACCATCCAATTCAAAATAGGTGGTGTTATGAATTGGGAACCACCTAGAGGTAACACCTCCTGAATAGGTCTCTGTATCGAAGTCTCATCATTGAGAGAATTATCCTCATGATCCCATTTCTAAATCCTTGGTAGAAAATTTCATGGAGGCATCATGTGATAGAAAAAATGTATGAAGATCAATGAGTATATATATATAGATAACTAACTAAGGAAGTTGAATCCACAACCCATTCCTATATGATACATATAGTAATGTTTTTCCTGTACCCAATGTCTACATGTAACAAGTCAAAATCTAGGTGATTAGAGTCCTGGGGTGTGGATATGTTAGCCACCGCACCAAAAATAGAGTCTCTAGATTTAGAATTGAACTCGAAACACTTAACAATATTTCCATAAAACCCAACCAAATCTTGCAGTCTCTAGTCCTATCGTAGAAATGAATCCTTTAATACCTATATATCATGAAATATACCAATAGGCCCTAAGCCATGACTACCCCAAGCTCTTTTCAAATAATCCTGAGGCTGGAGACCAATACCGAGTAGGCATATCACACACATGGGTGGTCTTAACCTAATGTACCTACACACACAAACACACACACTCATCCTATCTCACACAATGATGAAATTTAAAAAAACATATCACCATACATGAATAAATATAAAATACCACCATTATAGTATGAAAATATACTATTGGAAAGAAGGGACCAAATACATACCCACCAAAAGAAACTAAAAACAAGTCCATCCTATGAATTAGGAGAGGACTAATTCCAATTAAACCACTGAAACACACCACATTTTGTATGGATCACTAAGATCCTCCCAGTTATGGTCCCTCTAGGAACCCGTCAAAAGGTTGATCATCTGCATAAGACATGATACATGTGGGAAAATCCTATGCATGAGTGAGTATAACAATGCCCTGCAGGACACGCTAAAATCACTAAGCATATAACAGAATGGATAATAGTCATATCATCACATGGATATTTCAATAATATATATAAAAATAATATACATACATCATCATAGTAGGTACAAAGTCTCAGGGTAAAGTAATAAACATAAATCCAACCAAGGATTCATACTCGATGGTTTTATATAACACTTGTCCAGGATAACACACTCCATGAGCCATATAGCACTGATGGCATCCATCCGAGATCTTTTTCTCATCAGATTTCACCATAAGAAGTACATATTGGAAGTCTAAATAAATCGATACATAAATAGAGGTCACACTAAGGTCATGGGCTATACCAACAAACCAATCTAGATTAACCCTCTAAGTAGGGGATCAAATTATGAATAGTTTTGGTCATGATGATTCATAGAATATCACCCAGGGAAAATTATGATGATAGAGGATCTTACTCTGGGCCTCATGGGGGGATTCCAATGAATCTATCTGAGGCAGAAGTTCCTCAAAGTGGATAACCATGCTATGCACATGACATGATCCTATGAAAAAATCCCATGGAAGGGATAAAGGGAATACACCCTAAGGAAACTTTTCCAAGCTGAAGAGGACAAGGTCTCCATGATTTATATTATGGAGTACATGACATGTACTATAAGTACACGACATGTCTATTTGGAACTATATTTTTCATAGGTATCAAGGACCATGACCATTTCTATGTCTAAGTACCGGGAGTGTGTCCTAACACACCACAATATCTTGGGAGTGTACACACTGAGCTACCTTCAAGGGAGTACACAATGTGTGGCATGTCCCACACAGTGTGTAACACCACCTGACGTATTGGGTGTGTACCCCCTATAGATGCTCAACTGTACAGCTAGGGGTCACATGGTATGTGGTAGACACCACATGACATGTGATCCTTAACTCCCCATGGAAACCCTACATGTTGATATGATGGTTATAAAAAGTGTGTGTTCTTATGGTACATGCTGTTTATATCATATTTTACTGGAAATCCATATTCCTTCACATTTATTTTCTCGTGCCTCATAATTTCCTCAGATCTACCACCAAATATTTCAAAGAACACAGATCTTGATTCTTTGAAGTCCTTCATAATTATTGGATAGATTCCAAACAATCCCACTACCCAGGAAACAACCACTACCCCATCTCACTAATTACACACACCACACTCAAAATGGGGTTCTCAAATCCATCCCTGATTGATCATACACCATTATCATGGCCTGGAAATGAAATATCATTCATATCCATACATATAGTATTGATTCTTTACACCGAAGAGTGATCACACGACAATCAAATACTAGGTATTTTCCAAACCATGGGCTAAAGTAATTTCTTGTGATGAACATGTGAAGAATGGGGGAGGAAATGCTCAAAATAGAAAAATGAAGAATGGACCTCGAACAATGTTCATGTTGTCCTTGATTTGATTATGTTATAATGAATAATCAATATATATAATGCAATCAACAATTAAAATACCCCAATCCTAGATAAATCTATTCATACTTGTAATGCGGTCGATCCATGAATCAATTCATAAATTGATTGATTCACTTTCATCATTGAAAAAAAATAAAACATGGATAATTACACATTAAAAATGTCCTACCTTAGTATGGATCAATCACTGGTGAATAAAGAATCTATGCCATTATCATTGGAGAGATCCTCAAAATCCATTGCACACTGATCGATGATTCATGATCCGGTTGTTGTTCATCTAAGAACAATCACCCAATGATCTCTCTCAAATATCTAGGGTTATGTGAATAACACTGGGATTTTCCCATAATGGAATATTTATAGACAACATTAGGTTAAAAAAAATTAATTAAATAATAATTTATAAATTAAATAATATATTTAAACATTCACCCATGAGAACACCAAACCCGAGCGTCCGAAAAACTCAAATGTTAACTCAATATTAGATAAAAAACCAAAATCTAAACTCAATGGTGACCTATAATTTTCAATCAAAGTACCAGTTTGGGAGTTATTATAATTTTTAATGAATAATGAATGAGAGTAAAATTAATATATTTAATATATTTCAAACATATGTTTTGGGCTCACCAGGCCTTGGAATCACACATCGTCTCATCGTTTGGTCTCAAAAATATTAGAGGATATATTTTTGAAGACATTAGGTGAAAAAATACAGAGTCTTTAAAATATACCATAAAAAATAGGATAATATATGACATTTAGATGAATATATCATAGAATAAAATTAGTAACTAACATAGAATATGATTCTTATCTATCATTGTACATGGTAGGATGAAGATATGGGATATCAAGATCTTGTAAACTTCAACATATTCCATACAGTTTCTTATAGTAATGAATCAACGTTTTGATTCATTTCTAGTTATTAAAACGTATTGTTAACATTTTAAATATTATATGATCATAAACCCCAACCAGAATGTGTTATGGGTAATGTATGTCGGATTCCATGTGATGAAAACCGACCCTCGTATCCCTTCATTGAATAATGGGAGCCTAAATTAAGGGTGGATATGATTCTATTGGGGGGTAGATGTATGTTTAAATGTGTTAATACATATTTGAATATCTATTTAGTCTATATATCCTCTTTTTTCATTGAGTAAGGTGCTATCACACATTTGGAGTTTAGGGGTCCTCTTATAGAATAAGGGGATCCTAAGGGATTGTGTACCACACATAGAGAAAAGAATCATTCAGTTTTATCTTAGTAAACAAAATCAAATGTGCTCCATTGAATATTGACATAGAGAGAGTGTTTAACATTTTAGGTATGCCTATTTATAGCAATAACTTCTTCGTTTCATATTGATATAGGATGCTATATTGGGAAAATGAATGGGTCTCCTCCACCATTTTAATCATGTGATGATCCTACCAAACCCATAAGTGTTATCAAATCCATGATCATCTTTGAATAATCATATTTTATTACTATTTTTAAGAATAAAATTAATATCATAAGGTGTTTGAGGGTATATTATAACATACGATATGACATGGATGATCATTAGTAGTTGGAACACTCTACCTGGATCTATGATATAGGATATCATAATGCTGAATTCTACTTATAGGCTATAATATGATTTTATCATAGAGTATGAAATACATAAATCCCATGGTATTGTTATGTTTCTTAATCTTTGATATGTGATATCATATGTTACGATTGAATCTCAGGTTTTGTAAAAATAGAGAATCATGTCATAGTTACATACTATATATCGATGATTACGAAATTTATGCTATGATAGATCTTATCATAAGTGCTAATTCCAATAATGGTTTATGATTGATAACGAATTTATGAATCCTAAATAATTATATAAGCTAAAAAGGAAGAAAAATTTAATAATTTTAATTAAATTATTAGGGTTTTTAAAATGTTTATAAAAGATAAGTGTTATGCATTATAAATAGGTGGTTTTCATTATTAAATAGAAGGCTAAATGATCATATTAATATATCATGTTAATTATATAAACAAATTTTTTATTTATTATTTCATTTAAATAATAAAATTTATAATTTTTTTATTAAATGTGAATATAATGTATGATTTAATTTATATGATAAATTTATTCTTATAAATTTTCATGTCATGCATTACATGATAGAAACGATAACCTAAGATTTAGTTTTCACCTAACTTGACTTATATCTATAATTAAAGTTATTATCATGAATTTATTTGTTAAATATATTTTATACATATAAGGTATTAGATTTATAATATATTGAAATATTTCTTGAGTAAATTTTTTATGGATAAAGGGAATTTGGGTTGAAAATTACATTGTCCTGGAGGATTATGACTTATTCTAGAAAGGTGGGGGTTGGATATCTATGGTTCTAGGATTAATCATGTGAGGATCATAAATTTCATATAATTATAAACCTTTACAAGAATATTTCATGTACCTTATACATATGACGTATTCAGATATGTGTAAATATGTTTGGATTTTATTTTTGGATGAGTAATACAAACTGTGAGTTGTGGAAAGAGTTACACATTAATATTGTTCGAGCATATTAATTTGATGTATGGAATAAATATTCGAAAACTAAATTGTTAGAAGAATGAAGATATAAAAGAATAATATATGAGATAATAAATATTTCATTTGATGCAATTTTTAAGAGTTTAATATGAATATTATGTGTATTAAATTGGTGATACATTAAAAGAAAACCGCTCAAATACTAAGTTTTAGATTCCTTTTAAATTAAATACATATCAGTACATATATAATTCAATTGGGTAGGATCTTCCAAAGTAGGGTTCCCATGGATTATCTTATGTATGTCATGGTGTAAATAACTAAACCTAAGAGTTAGGTAATCAAATCTCATTGTGAGATTTGGGTGAAACATAGATGGGAAACACTAAGAGTTAGGATAGTAGAGGAATTAAGTAGTGTTTATATCCTTATTATGGATATAGATAATGTGGTTTCCACACAACTATCCAAGAATAATATTTTATATGATTAGCATGATCTCTTACATAAATAATTAAATAGTGAGAGGAACTGTAAAGTGGAATCTTTACATAGTTAAGTATGGATCTTGGATCACTAAATTTAATGATGTATGTGGTTATAATTTTAGTGGGATTAAATTCAACAAAATTCATTGATAAAAAATATAAAACGTTATACCCACCCATAAATATGTCTTTGTTATATATTATTTCATGAATCATTTTTATCATTTTGAGGTGTCCTATACTAATAACCTATAAAACTACTATATATCAGTATTTAAGATTGATAAGTTTTCTCAAAGAGAATAATTTAGAGAATTTGAATGTGAATGTTATATAAATCAATTTTTTCGATTCTGACTCATGGGTACTAGATACTGGATGTGCATCACACATTATACAAATAAAAACTGACTCATATATATAATATAATTAAAGGATAACTAAATCTATGTGTTTTCAATGGAGAAAGAGTTATTGTGTTAGAATAAGGAACTTATGATCTATGTATACCTAGTGGATTAGTTCTATAATTACAAATCTGTTATTATATTCTTTCTATAAATAGATATTTCATTTTTTGTATCTTGGTTGGAAAAGATTATATTTTCATTTATATTTTAGTATAAGAGTTATTATACATATATAAATGAAATAATTCATGGAATTGGGAATATGGTGAATGGTTTATGCATTCAGGTTATTGATAATTCTATCTATAACATTTAGAAGAATAAGGTCAAGATTGATTATAATCCCATTTACCTTTGAAACTGCCACATTGTATATATAAATGAGAATCATATTCAAATACTCCAAAGTGATGGATAGTTGGAACCATTCAATTATGAAAAATTTGATAACCTCAAATATTAATTGTTATAAAAAATGACCAAAAAACCTTTTAGTGGAAAACGTTAAAGGGCTAGTGGATTTTTGAATCTTATATATATTGATGTATGTTGACCAACGAGAACTCAATAAAGTGGTGGGTCTATGTAATTTATAATATTTAATTATGAATTTAGTCTTTATGGTTATGTGTTTCCGATGAAACAAAAGTTTGAAAATTTTTATGAGTTTAAAGAGTTTCAAAAAAATGTACAAAATTGATTAGGAAAAAGAATCTAGTTTATCTAATCAAATTGAGGTGGTAAATACATAAGCCAAGAATTCACTGATAATAGAAGATATTTTACAATTGTTTTACAACTCACTCCTCCTAGAACATAATAATGGAATGGTGTGTCATATAAGAGGAATAATATTCTTTTAGACATGGTTTTATTGATGATGTGTCAGTGTGACATTCCTTTTTTATTCTATGGGTATACTTTAAAAATTATTATATTCTTACTTAACCAAATTCTAATTAATGTAGTCATAAAGACATCATGACAACCCTAGTTCACTGGTATATATTTATTTTATTATTATAAGTTTTATTATTTGGCGTTTTTTGAGATATGAAAAATAGGGAAGCACACTAATGTGTATTATTAGTGCACAATTAGTGACAACTGTGACCTTAATATGTTAATATGGAGATAGAATCATTACATTGGAATATGAATGGATAAAACACTACATATCGAACCATGTTACCATATAGAAAACATAATTCATGTCTACATAGATATGGGATAAACTATGCGGTTTACACTTACATGTGTGGTTTACTCTTATGTAATAAAGGGATGCATGTTTAGTGTATGGTTAGAATAATCCATGTGGGTAACTCTTACATAGGGTTATTTCATTTAAATTTTCATCACACCATTTGTACATAGTTTAGAGTAACTATGTAGCCTACCCATGTGGGGTTCGTAGATAAAATCCATTGGTTGTTGCAAAATTTCCCAAACCTAGTTGCCAATCTACGTGACTTTCCTAGAAAAATAAAAAGTGAGTTTCCACTTTTGTCCATATCAATTTTATATATCATTTTACTCCCCCATATTAATTAAAATTTCCCAGAGATTCCTACTAACCATGGTATTCTTCTCCTCAAGCTTCTATGAGGTTATTCCTTAATTCAATCTAGTTTCTTCATGGTAAAACCTCTTTTATTCATCATCTCCTCTTACAATATTCTATTCACCCTAAAAGGGTTTTGGAAACCTAGGGTTTCATGTTACTTGATTTTTAATTAGGGATATTTATATTAGGTAATGATTTATTCATCTAAGGTTTCATATTCTCCTCATTTGGTGATATAACACCACTGATCAATAAAATTGATGATTACCAGTTAGTGAATCATTATAATTTCCTTTGTTTTTGAATCCATATTTTCTTTAATTATTAAAATTGTCTTTTTATAACATAATATATATATATATATTAAGTGACTATTCTTGTTATGTACTGACTTCTCATAAATTTTCATAAAACCTCACTGGAAACCACTGTTGTATTCCATATTCAAAGTGTGGAATTTCACTCAAGTAAATCATTAATATTTATGTATTATATAAAATTATTATCATGGTATTTCATGTAAAAATTCAAAATATCTTTCATGAAAAAATATTTTATAAATTATAAAGTCACTATAACCCAACTTTGTATCATGTTCAATGGTAAGAAGAGTGTTTTTCAAACATTAAGTAATCTTAATTTTTTTAATTGGATGTATAAGAAAAGGGACTTTATATTATTTCATTATACTATAAATATTTTTGTATGTTGATAGTTATTGATAATGTTTTATATTGAATTATTTTTCTCAAATAAGTTCTTTATGTCTAAAGTCCTATTTTTAAAGTAAAATAACTTTTTTCATTATGTGATTTCACCCTTGATGGCAATCCCTTTAGTTAGTGTTATGTTAAGATATGATATGGTGTCATATTTAAATCAAAGCATTATTGGATTTGATATATTAATGAATAAGGGGTTCTTTGTTTAAGGGTGATTGGAGATGATGTGTGAGTTATAATTTGATTATTATCAAATTATTATGTTATATTGTCTTGATTTATCACCTCTATTGATATTTCATAGTAACCTTAGGTAACTAAGTGAGTGTTTGAGTTATAGTTAATAAACCAATTGATATTATTCACTAATTAGTATTCCCTTGGTGTATTATCATTTATTTGTCTTAGAGTTTCTTTCCATTTTGGGAGTTTAGGGAAGTAAAAATGAGTATAAGTATAGATAAAATAATAATCTATCCATATGAAAATTCACCATTTAAATAGGAATGTATCCTTAGTACCTATAGGGATATGCTATGATGATTTTTCCTGATAATTTTATGTTATTATTATAGATGATCTTGTTATTCTTAGTTTATGTTATATTTGTCAGGCTGTGAAACTTTCCACCATGATGTTAGCTGTTATTTCCATATGTGACATCTATTACTTTCTCATGGTTATTGATATTTAATTTGGTCATGTTTTTCATTTTTCAAATTCTTATTTATCTTTTAAATTTGATTTATTTTCATAAAGCTATGGAAATACGATTTTGTTGGTCTAAGTGAGTGTCTCAAGAGGGGGGGGGGGTGAATTGAGTACCAAATAAAAATTTCTATTCAAAATGGATTTAAAAATATTTCCCCAATTAATATAAAAATGGCCCATTTAACGAAGATATAATTTAGTTATAAGTTACAATATTTCAAAATATTAATTAGAATATTGATTAGGTATCAGGTAAACAAAATAAAATATTACTCTACCCTTTGAAATCAATCTACTTAATTAAAATATTATAAAAACACTAATTATATTTAATTATAAAATAATTTTTTTATAGTTTAAAACAAATTTTAAATTTAAATAATAAATTAAAAGGTAAATAAAATAAATTACATAATGAAATTATGAATACAAGAGTTTCAGTTTCAATATGAGACATAGTCCTCTCCACTTGGTGATCACCTACCACCAAGAAATTTATATAAAATAAACAGTTTGATCCATAAACTGTATTGGGATTTACAATAGTTTACTTCTATCCAAGTCTCACACGATCCCTTCTAGAGTTATACATGGGAGTATAAAATAAATAGTTCACATAGGGACATCTACCATAGTTTTCAAGGGAAAATAGATAAAAGGGGTTTGAGAATATATCAAGTATCTTCCAGTTTGTAGCAAGAGACATTGTGCATGTGATAAAACAGAGTATGTACACACACTGATTGAAATATGAAGGAATGAAAATAAAATAGAGAAAATAAGAGTGTAAAGAAATAGAAGTGCTTAGTCTATATGCAGTGTAGCTCATGAATCCTTTAAATTATTTTGAAATGTAGCTCGAGTCAGGTTCCCTTGAAAATTTTAGTAGAATAGAGTGTCATAGAAACTTATTATTGGTTGTAGGAGGACTCTTGATGTAATGATGTTATTCAACTTCCTAGTCTGGTGTATGGTTTTCATGTTCTTGGAATCGGGTTTAGCTCTATGAGTGTGTTTAGTAAGTGTGAGTTATCAGCTTTCAATTGGTATAATTTTCATCACTACACATGGGGTATCATTCTTACTTTATTAACAAAAGTATTAGGAAGAATATCCATGTGCATATAGATATCCTTCTTCCTTGTACATCATGTTTGAAAAATTCTTCAATGCGTTCTGTAAAACATTTAACAAACAGTCATTAAAATATTTTTTCCATTTAAATAAATAATATATCCAATAGAATAATTTAATTAAATTTGATGAAGTAAAACAATAGTGATGTAAAAGTCTTGTAGTGTGAGTTTGGTGGTGACTCAATTTGACTCGATCGAATAGTGTCTCAGAGTCTGGAATTGTCTCCTTACAATGGCGAAATAAAGATGCCAGTGTCTTGTACTTAGTCAAAATTTCATGTTGGTGGTGACTCCTCTGGAGGTGATTCATCGGATGGTAAATGATCCTTGATGGTTTGACATTTGTGGTAGTTTCATATGTGATAGTGACTCATTTTAGGACTTTAAATTTTTTTTATTTTTATGGTGAGATACGTTCGATTGTGTGTCAACTCAGTAGTGAGTCAGACTTGATGGTGAATCATCCGTAGTAGTGTCGCAAATTCAATAGTGACTCATAATTTAGAAATTTTATCACCTATCTAAAATTATAAAATACTTATAGAAAACATGAAACACATTAATATAATTACAATCATGATTTTGTGATTATTAAAACAAGGATTTCAAAAATATCTTCTATTTTGATGATAAAAAATCATGGAATCAAAGGTAAGATCTAAAAGTAAATCCAGATATCTAAGGTAGCATAAATTTTTATATCAATGGTAAAAGTAAAAAAATCATCCATATGGTATCAAAGTGAAATAATTATAGGATGTTCATATAGATAAAGAAAATATTCTATAATAATTATATCCATTTTGGGATTATTAAAAAAGGTAAACATAATTAGAAGAAAATAGGAAATGTAGAATATAATTGAAAATAATAATAGAATATATACAAAATGAAAATTTTCCATTAAATATATCCAGGACGGTTTGTTAAAATGTTATACAAAATTATTCCCATAAAAATAGAATGTCTATGCCAACAAAATTCTCAAGGTTCAGTTGAAGGATCCATTAGTGATTTTCCCTTTCCTTTGGATCTCTATTACTCTAAAAAGTAGTATATGAAGAAGATATATGAAAATTATATGGAAAATTATTGGGTAGTCTAGCTATATCTCGAGGAGGTCAAGGGTATTGAATAGTAATCGGTCTGAGATGTCTCATAGATTGAGTAGGATGAAGCGAAGAAGGTTGGATTTGATTAGGAATTGGTGAAATTAGATCCCTAGTAACTCCTAATCTAAGAGAGGGATGAGGGGTAATAGGAATTGCTTCTCGAGAAACAAATTCAGTGGCTTTTACATGAAGAAATGGATTCATAAGATTGATGAGTTTAATTATAATCTTCCCACCTCCTTCCATGGATCTAATCAAATCTCATTTTTCTTTCATAAACTAATTCATCATTGGAGTCATCTACTTCAACTACCAGACCTGATCTTTGAAATCTTGAGTAATAGGTGGAATCCTCAAAATTTAATCCAAAAACTTGAAGTGAGAATCCTTATAATTCACAGTATAAATTCTTGAGATATAAACATTATGGATTTGGTAATTTTTTCTCTATTATAATTCATATCCTTGGAATAAATTCTTATCATAATGTGATCATGATAAGTACTCCGCTCAAACTTTCTCATAATCTCAAATGGTATGATAGGTTCTCCCCTACTAGGTGAACTTGAAGTAGTGGCAACCTATTCCCTTTCCATAGTTCTGATCTAATCAACATCCATTGTAGGTAAAACAATAGTGGTATATGTGTCCGAGGAAAAATTCTCAAGACTCTTTGGATGGAGGAATTAAAAGTGGACTTTAATTATTCAGGCATAGCCTTTACAGATTCCAACTCAGTACTTATCAAATTTTTCTTTATCTTAGTTTCCTAAATTTGATGCTTCATTTTAGGTTGTATGTGATGAATCATCAAATCAAAAATATATCTTTCATCATTCTCACTAAGATTTTTCAGGAGTGGATATTAAAATTACAAAAGTTTTTCAAAATATGGAAGTAAATATTTAATAAAATCTTCCAAGTCACTTATTATGACTATATAAATAGGGATAGAAGGAACAAGAGAAGCATGTGTAAGTTCAGGTTCTCTTATAAAAACAAGCATTTCTAGTAGTTCTGAACATCAATTTGAGCCACCATAGATCATTTAGGATCCCTTTATTATTCATACCTCGGGTCCACCATCCTTTGGTAGAAACATTATAAATCAATATTATTTTTATATTATAGGACCATCCCAACTCTTAGAAACCTTCAAAATTGTAGGTATAGAGGCATGAGGTATCATAAACATAGGTACAACCAGAACTTTCTCAAAAATTATCTAACCATATTGACTCCCTCTAGCTACAATATACACAACAAGATTGGGGATATCATTTGAATTAGGAACATATGAGTATTTTGAAACAAAACTGGCATGCTAGGCTTCCATCTATTTACCAATATAAGTTTCTTATATCAACTTAAAATCCTCATTATGAAAATTAAAAATGAATTCAACTTAAATATTCTCAGCAAAAGGAGGCTCATGAGTAGTTGTATAACCAAAATATTCATTACCATCTTCTTCCTCAACAAGATCCTTTTTTATTTGTACAGTTACATACTGCTCAATGGTAGTAATCACAGACATCTATTCCATTATCATTGAGTCATACACAGTTAGATAATTTCCAAAAAAACTAGCTTCAACTCAATCTATAACTGTAAATTTTTGAATGATTTCCATATATGGGGATTTCTCCACCTCAACAGTGGAATCCCTATATTTAATATTTGGATCCACTTTTGCATCAAATTTTGGTTTTTTATAGATTCACTAGGTGAATTAAGAAGTTATATAGGTATCTACACTTCTTTCCTTTGGCCTGAATGGCCTGAAGGCCTTCAATATTTTTTCATTTTTGATAATCTCCCTTTTAATGGTTAAAGGGGAACCCTTATATGGCCTATAGGATTCGTGAAATTACATGACCTAATGGTCATAGAGAAATTCATTCAAAAATATGACTACATAGAACTGTCCCTCCTCAGCATCTACATCGTGATCATATCTCCAACATTGCATGGATGTTTGGATAGCTGTCCTATGAAGAGATACACATGCCTGATAGAGATGCGAATTTTTATACCCTATCATTCTTCCAAATCTAATTTCTCTGATACGGTGAATGCACCTGCTCTAAATCCTCCTCTGGAGCTTGTTCCTTGTAGAATTTATTTGGTTTCTATCCACACAACATGTGGATCAAATGCCTCGAGGTGGCCCGAAGGACTTCAGGTGGCCTCATATACTTACTGAGCTGAAGTCCTTGGTTGCCTGAAGGGATTGAATGACTCACAAAAAAAATCTATGGCTTGAAGGTGAATAGTTCTAGCTTCTATAGTACCGAACAATACATTCTACAGTAATACTACAATGCCTAAAAATATTAATTCACTTTAATTTGATCTTGGGTCTTGTGGATGCACTCCCAGAGTCCCCAAAAACCAAACTAAGGCTCATGTGACACTTCTTTTATTTTGATTTGTATAAGTAATCCATTAGGATCAAAATCATTATCCAAACCACTTCTATTTCCATTTCCATATTATTATTTCTCATCTCCATCATCATCAACTTAATCATCAAACATTGAGATTATTTTAAACTGGTCTTCTCTAGAAACCCATGTTTCTTCTACATCACTCTTCACAAAATTTTCTCTCTTTGGAATCCTCCTAGTTGTTATTGGATCTCCATAAGTAATCAGTGGTGATTTACGTAAGAAATATGGTTCACTAGGTTCATCAATATAAGGTCAGTTTTCCACTTATTCTTCCTTAACCGATTATTCTAAATAATATGAGCACTAAACAACCTCACATGTATCCATGCTTGGGATAATGATATCCCTCAGTCTTATGGGATGATCCGCCAGGTTAAAATCAACATATTGTTTGTCATTTTTAGGTACCCATTGCTTCTTAAATGGGTTCCATATGAACTTTATCCTTGAAAACAATTATTTATAAATGAAAAAACCAACAAAATAAACAACTATTTCCACATCATCAGAATCATGGCCTTTACCCTTTAACATTGTGTAAATCATCTTCTGATAAATCAGGGAATTGGATTTAGATGAAGGTTTGATCATTTTAGACAAATGAACTATAATATGCCTACACTGATTGATCTTAAGTCTTCTTTTCATAAGGAAAAGAAATAGATGTCCTGATATAATAAATTATAAAAATCACCCTTTATTGGGAAAATGATATGTTGAATAAATATGAACAATAATCTACACTCTCCATCAAGTTCTGAAGCTATTGTCCTTTTAGCTATCCCATCACTAGTCAGCTCTTCAAGAGATTTTTCATAAATAAATCAGTCACTTTCCACAGGAATAGATCATTGGTATTCATCATAAACACATTCAAGAGGAACTATAAATAATTTATCCCACTATGTGAAGAAGATATAATTTTATGACCATTAAATCTCGTTCTTATCCAATATTTTCATCAATATTAAAATAAAACTGAACATATTATAAAAACTCATAAACAATATTAGGATAAAATGGTATCTCTTTAGAAGAGAACCACTATAACTATCCTTGATCTTAATGTAATTTGAGTACCAAAGACTTAATTTACACAAACCACTTTTCTTCCACTTCCTTTTTAGGTAAAAAATCCTCTTTGAATGTCTTGGGTTCACTGGTACAACTGGAGAAGGACCACCAGGTTCAACATTTTGATTCATAGTAAATCGTAACTCAGTTAGAGAAGACATAGAAGCACACTTCATTCTTGGAATGAAGGTCAGTTATTTTTTTTCATCTAATGTCAAATGAAGGTGAATGTTGGGAGAAGAGAGGTCATACTAGGCTCGAGAGAGAAATGAGTTAGAGTAAAGGTGTGTTAGAAATAGAAACAGTGTCATTTTTTTCATTTGGGATTTAGGTATTCCAAAAAAAACAAAATCAGAATGATACTAAAATATCAAAATTAATTATTGGGGAAAATAATTGAAATGGGTTACATAAATAAACTATAAACATAACAAATCGGTTGTTCATAAAATTTAAGAAAGAAAATAAAAAAAACTCCATGGCATGAAACCAACGGTTAGATAGATCAATAGTGTTTGGTTCACAATGGTGATTCAATGATGATGGTGCATCAACCAAAACGGTGTGCTAACAACAAGAGTGAGTCAACCACAATGGTGTGTGAACCACAACGGTGTGTCAACCACAACATCGAGACAACCACAACAGTGTGTCATTCTCAACGGTTTGTCCCCGGAAAAATTAAACATAATAAAAATTAATCATTCCTAGATCATGTTTGATATAATTAATTATCTCTTAATTCAAATCCTATATAATGATATCATCCAACTGATGTTCTGTACCAATGTATTCTAGATTTATATCACCATTTTGAAAACGATCTCTCAATAATTGATGTATAATATCAATATGTTTTGTTCTATAATTTGAAACAAGGTTTTTAGAAATGTTAATAGACCTTTTTTGTCACAATTTCTGGGGAAATGTTAGAATTTATACCCATAATATAGTAATTTATGTTTCATATAGAGTTTTTTTCACAAAAACTACCTGAACATTTGTATTCAGCTTAAGCAGTAGATAATGCAACAAAATTCTGTTTCTTACAACACCATGAATCTAGATAATTTGCCCAAAATTTTCATGTTCCTAAGTCTCTTTTTCTATCTAAATTAAATCCACCACAACATAAGAATAACCAAATAGATCAAATTATTATCTTATGGGGAGAAACAATCCTAAAAATGTTGAATACTTAAGGTATTTGAAAATTATTTTAACAATATTTAAGTCTAAATCTTGGATTTTCTTGATGATGAGCACACATACACACACTAAAAAATATATTAGGTCAGTTATTAGTCAAGTAAATAAGCCTTCCAATCATACCTTTGTAACTAGTTTGATCAACAGGTTTCCCAACTTCATCAAGATCCAATTTCTAGGTGGTACTCATAGGATTATCACTACTATTAGTGATATCCAAGTTAAGAGGTTTTATAATATATTTAGTAGTTTTACATTGATTTTAAATAATTCCTTCTCTATTTTGAAAAATCTATAAACCAAGATATAATTTGGGTTCACCCATTAAACTCATTTCAAAATAATTTTTCATTATTTTAGAAATATAAGTACCTAGATAATTTATTGAAGATCCAAAAATAATATCATCAATATAGATTTGTAATAATAACACATATTTAGAAATTTATTTTATAGAAAGGATAAGATCAACTATATCTTTTGATAATCCTTTTGAAATTAGAATGTTGATGAGAATATCATTCAAAGCTCTAGGAAATTTTTTTAAACCATTTAAAGCTTTTGATAACATAAAATTTTAATTTCGAAAATGAGGATTTTGAATACTAGGGGGTTGTTCCACAAAAATATCCTCAACTATAAAACCATTAAAAATGCACTCTTAATACCCATTTGAAATATTTTGAAATCAATATGTGTTGTATAGGAAACCAGGATTTCTATAGATTCAATTCGGTATACATGTGTAAAGGTTTCCTCATAGTATATTCTTTATTCCTGACTATAACCTTGTATAAAAATACTTGACTTGTTTCTAACTATTGTGCCTGACTCATCTACCTTGTTTCAAAACACCCATATAGATCCTATAGTCACGGTTTAATTGGGTCTATCTAAAAGTTCCCAAACATTGTTTCTTTCAAATTGATTTAATTATTCTTATATTTCCATTAACCAGAAGTCATCATTAATATATTCATTGATGTTATTTGGTTCAAGTTGCGATAAGAATGCTAGATGTTCAACCTAATTTATATGACAATCTCTTGTCTGTGTACCACTATCTAGGTCAACTACAACTTCATTTAAAGGATGTTACTTAAGGGTTCTAAAATCATTATAAAATAAGAGCTTTTCACTTCAATATTGTTTATAAGTTCTTGTTTATGATGTTTTGGAAATGTTTTAGAACTAGTATATTTTTCTGAACATTTAACAATAGAATCAGAAAGTTTAGAATTTATGTTCAAAGAAGACAAATCATCCTCAAGGTTTTATAAAGAGGTATTGGGATCATGTGGATCAATTTCATCAGAATTTACATGAATGGAGTCTTCCATAGTCTTGGTTCTTTTATTGAAAACTCTATAGGACTTACTGGAAATTGAATAACCTAGAAAAATTCCTTCATCACTTTTGGAAGAATTTGTTTTCCAAATTACCCATAGTATTAAGAATAAAAACCTTGTAACCAAAAACTCTATAGAAATTAACCTTAGGTTTTCTATTATTAAAATGTTCATAAAGAGTATTCTTCAATATTGGTCTAATTAAAACTCTATTTATGATGTAGTAGGTTGTGTTCACAACCTATTCCAAAAATAGATAGGTAAGTCATACTCATTTAACATGGTACAGAATATCTCTTATAATGTTTTATTTTTTCTCTCAACAACTCCATTTTGCTATGGGTTCCTAAGAGAGGAGAATTTATGAATGTATCCATTTTGTGTGAAAAAATATTAAAAATCACAATTTTCATACTCATGGTCATGGTCAATTCTCAAGGTATTCATTCTATGTACACTTATATTATGTATAGTTCTAGCATACTTGGTAAAGTAAGAACAAGATTCATTTTTTTGATCTAGAAAGAATACCCAAGTATACCAAGATAAATCATCTTCTAATACATAGACATAGTGCTTCCCATTTAAATTAGAAGCTCTAGAAGTTAAAAATAATTCCATATGAACTAACTAAAGAGGTTTATAATTTGAAACATATTTCTTTAATTTAAAAGAAACATTTTGATGCTTTCCTTTTTGACATGGTTTGCAAACTTTATCAGTTGGGATCTTAATATTAGGAAGATTCATGACTAACCCATTCCTAGTAAGCATTCTAAGTGAGTGAATATCGAAGTGTCTCAGTCTCCTACGATAAAGCCTATATTATTTGTGAAAAGCTATCATGAAGGAAATTTTTTGAGAAATTAAAAAATTTAAATCAATAGAATAAAAATTATCATTATTTAAGGAAGTTACAATTAAATCATTTTTATAATCATCGATAAAAATCATCATCACATAATTGTGAGATGATAAGAAGGTTATACTTTAAACCATAAACAAATAATAATTTAGAAATTAAAATTGAATTTTTGTTACCGATTTAGACATGGCTGATGATTTCCCCCTTTAAATTTTCAATAAAGAAGAAATGACCACCATAAAACATAATAAGTCTCTTTAAGCATGAATAATATCCTATCATATCTCTTGAAAAACCAAATTCCAATTACTATAAACATATACATGAGTTCTTCAAACATCTTTCCTACAAAACAATTTTTTTTCAAGAAAGTACCATCGTTACCACATTTTCTTGGGCCCAGAGACGTTATTAACTAATTCTTTGAGAACCCAAATTTTCATAATGGGTTTCCCATAAATATTTTTAAGACTTTTAGAAATGAAAACTTTATTAGAGCCTTTATAAAAATAATTGGTATAAGAACATTCTGGTTTTGACATAGGAACATAAGTGATTTTTGTTACTCTCCTCTATCTTGGTTAGTATAAAATATTAGTAACATATTATGGTGAACCTTTATTACCAAAAAAAATTTGTGTGATAGTTTATATAACATTATTAATTTTTCTAAGTATTTATTTAATTTCTCATTTTACAATTTATGTTCAGTGATTTATTTTATAAGTTGGGAATTTTTATCCTTTTCAACAAATAGATTAGTTGTAATGTTTGTAGATAAAGTATTATGACTTTTTAGAGTTTTATATTTCTCTATTATTTCATTAAAAGAATCTAATATCATTTTACCATATTTAAACATTTCATCATGATAAATTTCATCATCAACATGTTCATTTTTAGAAATATTATAGATATCATAATTATGAATAGGTGAGGTAGTAGAGATAATAGTTAAAACTAATATACTATGTACCTTATAAATTTTGGTTGTAAAGAACATGTTTAATCTATTTGATTTCTCTTGAGGTGATGTATCTGAATCTCTAGAGCTATCTTCTAAATCACCCTATATAGATTTCACTGCTTTATTATACCTTAGGTCCTTATCATCATATTTATTTTAGTAAATTAACTTTGGAAAATTAGTTTTATCATATATCTTCCTTTTACAATCATAATAGGTGCTCTATTTTGAATCATCATCTCTATTCTAGTCTTTCTTCCAATTGAATATAGTATCATACTTTCCATTATAATTGTTCATTCTAAAAATATTTTTTTACTATAAAATTTCTTAAACCATCCATCTAGATGATCCATCTCCTCATCACTATTTGGTGGGGATTCATATCACTTGAACTTACCACTTAGACATTCTCTTTTTATTTTTATTTCCCTTTTTGTCTAGATGCAACAATCTTAAATTCTACTGATTTCATATTAGAATATTCATCATATTTTTAGTTTACTTTTAACTATTCCTCATACATCATAAGATTACCAATCATATCCTTGATAGGTACCGAAAAAATATCATAAGACTCTCTAATGGATACATATGTGCCTCCCCATATTTCGGGTAGACATCTTAATAGTGTCATGATCTGGTCTTTGTCAGATAATGGATTTCCAAGAGAGTTCATTGTGTTTAAATTTCATTGAACCTGAGATACATGTTAGAAATAGGTTCATCATGAATCATCTTAAATTTATCATATCTAATAGTATATGTATTTTATCTTATCTCCTTAAAATTATAAGTCCCCTTATGAGAAATAGACAAAGTATCCCAAATCACATCGGTAGTTTTTCATGTATAAATTCTATGAATTTATTCATCTCCTAAAGCATAGTAAATAAAATTAATAGATTTATAATTATTATTATAAGATAACATAGTATAATCATCCCATGTACTTCTATATTACATAGGAAGTTCATATTTATCTTCTATTGGAGTCTAGATTTCAAATCCCATACTCTCAATGTTCATTTTCATCTTAATTTTCCATTAAGCATAATTGTTACCATTGAAGATGGGAGGTATGTTAGTATAAGATACTTTTTCTCTAAAATATAATTAAAGAAATGAATTTATAAATGGAATAAATTTTATATATTTAAAGTGAAATTAAAATCATAGTTAAAAGGATTTTGAAAACATTAATACTAAAGAAAATATTCTATTGATACCAAATGTTGGTCGGAGTGAGTATCACAAGAGGCGGTTAATTGATTACATAATAAAAATTTCTATTCAAAATGGATTTAAAAATAATTCCCTAATTATTTTAAAAAAGTCCCAATTAACCAAAATGGAGGATCATTATAATTTACAATCTTTCAAAATATTTATTAGAATATTGATTTGGTCACAGCTAAATAATATACAATATTACTCAACCCTTTGAAATAAATATTCTGAATTAAAATAATATAAAAGAAGTAATTATGTATGACCATCGAAGAATATATTTTGGGTATAGAATAAAACAAATTTTAGTTTTAGAGAATAAATTCAAAGTAAAACAAAGTAAAATATACAACAGAATTCTGAATACAATAAGTTCAATCTCAAGTTGAGACATAGTCCACTCCACTCAGTGATCACATGCAACCAAAATATTTATATAAAATAAATAGTTTGATACACAACTTATATTGGGATTTACAATAGTTCACTACTTTCTAGGTCACACATGACCTCTTCCATGTTATAAATGGGAGTATAAAATAAATAGTTATCCTTGGGACCTCTACCAAAGTTATAATGGGAAAATAGATAAAATGGGTTTGATAAGATATCAAGTATATTCTATTTTGCTGTGGGAGATAGATTGCATTTGATAAAATAGAGTATGCACATACACTTCTGGAAATATAATATAATGAAGATAGAATCTATCAACTAAGAGTGTAAAGTAATAGATGTTCTTAGTTTGTATGTAGTGTAGCTTGTGACTCCATGAAAGTATTTTGAAATGCAACTCGAGTCAGGTTATCTAAAAAAATTCATTATAACAGAGTCTTGTAAACTCTTGTTCATTATTGTAGAAATACTCTTGATGTAATTATGTGATTTATCTTCCTAGTAGAGTGTAATCTCTTCCCGTTCTTGTAATTGGGTTCATCTCTATGATTCTGTTTAGTAAGGACGGGACATTATCTTTCTATCAGTCTAATACACATTCCTACACATGAGAGAGTCTAATTCCATTCTCAACGACCGAAATAGAAATAATATCCACATGCATATCAATATAATTTTACGTCATACAATATGTATGAAACATTCTTTAATGCTTTCTATTATAAATTTATGAGAAAATAATTAAAATATGTTTGGAATTAAAATACATAATATAGCTGTTGTAATTATATAATTCAAAATTATTAAGTAATATAGTGATGGTGTCTTAGTCTAGAAGTGTCGTGTTGGAAATGAATTGATCTGAATCAATATAATGGAATCTCAGAGTCTAGTAGTGTCTCCTTAAAATGGTGACAGAAAGCTGGCAGTGTCTTGTGAACATCCAAAATTTCATGTTGGTGGCGAGTCATCTCACTATAGATAATCCTTAATGGTGTGACATTTGTGGTGGTTTCATATGTGATGGTGACTCATTTCATGAATTTTTTATTTTTCCATGTTGATGGTGATATATGTCCAGTGGTGTGTCAAAACGACGAATAGTCAGACTTGATGATGACTCATCCTCAGTAGTGACTCAACTTCAATGATGACTTATATTTATGTAAATTTTCACCTATCTTAGATTATAAAGTACTTAAAAAAACTTTAAACTAGTTGATATAATTAGAATAATGATTTTTTTATTTTTAAAACAAGGAGGTTAACAAATTTTAATTCCAAATTTTTAATCCTTATGAAATGTGAATTTTATGGTAAAATAATTTGAGATATTTAAAGTATATTTTCATATTTTTTTCTTCAGAAATACTTTTTTTAGAATTAGGGTTATTCACATATAATCATAAAGTGTTGTTTCAAGATATATATAGATAAATTTTCTCTAAAAGTAATTTATCACCTTTGGATATTAATATTTTACTTCACTAACTTATCGATTCCACCATCCTATGTTTTAAACAACATGGTTTTACAAATATAATGTGGATAAGAATCACTTTTTATAGTTTTTATAAAAAAGATGATATTTTCGTATATATGTATTTCAAACTAACATTTCATGGAATTAATTTTGAAATAAATTATAATGAGTACATGATGGTATATTATTATTTATGTGTATCTCACACCATCAAAACACATTATGTGTGAGTATTTATTCTTGTATTGATATTTTATTGATTTTAAAAAGGTTCTATGGATCTTGGGAGTAACTAGGATGTTAGCTTTAGTATGGTTTTTATAAGGATATAGCCTAAAATAATCCATAATTTTATATTTATACAATAATACATTTTATTACATTATCAAAGATCATTTAGGATAATATTTATATAAAATTAGGCCACCACCCTTGAAAAATAAAATATTAGCTCATTAATCCAACACTTCCACATAGTATCCATTTTTTCCACAATATAAAACTTTTAATATATGATAAGTTTTCATTTAATTACATATCTTCATAGCTTTCATCTTGACATTATCATTGAACCTAATAATCCTTAGAAACCTATGAAAACATTTTTAAACATAATATGAGAACAAAAAGATTAGTATGGTATATAAAAAACAAAGAAACATTAGTCTATAAATACACATTATAAAAATTTACATTTTTCATAATAAAATTTGATCTCAAAATAAACATTTTCGAACCCAATAAATCAACTTCACTACTAAAATATTTTCATAAAACATTTCATAATAAATATTAAAGTAAAAAAATAAAACTCATAAATGTTTCTTTAAAATCATTAATAACCCATGAAAACTTTTCAAAAAATTTATACATTTCACCATTACGAAGTAACATAAATTATCTATTAAAATAAAAATAAATAGATTAATTAATGAAATAATTATATATCTATAAAACTACATATAAATCATAGATAAATCATTTAGGTAACTTGAAAAATCAATTTAATATCACACTTTTAATCAATAAAACAAATGAAACCTTCCTGATAAATCCCAATAATCTCTTAGGAGAATCCTATAACCGGTTAACTCCTTCCCTTTACTCAATGAATTGGATATCTATAGCATAATATTCCGTCACCATACAAAAATTCTAAGAAAAATTAAAAATAATAAAACATGAAATATTTAATTTCCAACATCACACTCAAAAACATATTCTTTTCTACCACAAGAAAAACATTTCTAGATATCAAAATATCCATTCCATTTAAAACCCTTTTTGAAAATACCTAGAAAAATTGGAAGAAAAATTTTTATTTGAAGAAATATTGAAACACAATAAATGAATAAAAATACAAAATAATTTCTACATTGGAAGTAAAAACCATTGACATCATATACATTAAAATAGAGAGTTACTTTTTCCTTTTTTCTAAAACATTCTGTATAAAATATATAAACATAATACTTTTAAAAACATTTATAAGAAAGTAAAAAGTGAAATAAAATATACATTAAATTAATTCTATTTCAATGTAAATAAATTAATGAAATAATATAAGAATATTTACACGGAAGAAAAATATTTAGAAAATAAATATTTAAAACATTTAAAATGAGGGTTTAAGGTAAAATGTCCCTTGTCTTGAGTCCAAATTGTTACAATTCATTCTTTATATCCTATGTAATAAAATTTTATAAATTATTTACTAAATTAAGAAAATTTTAAAGATTTAATCATTTATCATTAATAAATTTATTTCATTTATTACAATGACATATTTAATTAATTAATCGGTTAAGTCCATGTTTGGTTTTTTTGAGGATATTTAGTTCATAATTTCAAAATGACTTCTATATATTGAAAATGGTAAAAGTGGTAATTATTACATCTTATATAGAATAATAATTATGAAATAATTATCATTTTTATACATTAATTATACTTTTAAAACCAACTATGAATGATGGTTATGTAATATGAACTATGTTACAATCACAAAGACGGTAAGTCTTACATACACATGAGTAACATTTCCATTTTTCAACGAACATGAGGAAAAAAACTGTAAAAATTACTTTATATTTAAAAATTAATTATTATATTATATATATCATATTTAATTTTTAAATACAATTATTTATACCATCTATGTGATGCATTGATGACAGACAAATCACATCATTTTGTAGAGGTGGTAATCCACATGTACACACGAACAACATTATCATTTTTCAATAGATGGAAAGCTAAGAAAATAGATTATATATTTTATTTAAAAAATTTTAATTGTGTCATGAATATAATATATTTACTTTACATACATAATTATAACCATCCATGAGTGGTAGTTATAGAAAAAAATTACATCGGTTCGGGAGGTGGTAGTGCTTTGTACACAAGAACGATGGTTTCATTTACTATTATATGAATACGGTAATGGATTAAAAATATAAAATAAAATTAATAATATTTAATAATATTTTAAATACTTATTTTATAATATAAAATTTTTTATATGAGTTTTAAGGATGTAATAGGAGAATAAAAACTATAACATTCAGTTAAAACCTATACCTCATTTTCAGACAACCACATATTCTTTACAACTTAATCACTCTAAGGTTGGTATTATACACAAAATAAGAACTCTAGGACATGTTTAGGGATTTTATAAAGGTATTTTGGTAGGTTTTGATTGATACAAATAGTTCATAAAGTGTTTATAAGATAATACATGTGGTTCTATTTCATAAGTGAGGGAGAGGTCACACTTATTTTTTTTAATTAAAATATATTAATGTATTTCTAAAAAAGGATAAAAATGGAGAATTTACAAATATTAATGAGATAGGGTTAAAATATAGACATATAATATGATTTATATAAGTTTTTTAGGTTATTTTAGCTATTATCAATTAAATTTAACCCCTATAAGCCTATTTTATTGTTAAGCATGGCAACAAATTTTAACTTATTTTACTATTTATTATGAAAAAAATAAAGTTAAACTTATTAAAAAATATTAATTATGTTTATTAAAAATAAATAATTCATTTTATGAAATTAAATTCATAGAAGTGGGTGAACATAATTTAAAATCAAACCTGCAAAACACGACGAAAAACAATTTTCCATAAAAAATTTCTTCTTAAGAATACATAGTTTTTATACTAAAATAAAGCATAAAATTTATTATAATTAACTTAATTGGATTATAAATAATTTAAATGAGATAATTTTACTTTTAAATTATTTTAAAACAAAATTTATCTTTGTATATACTAAAAACTAAAAGGCATTTTTTAATAAAAATATATATTTTTCACTATTCATTGGAAAACCAAACTTTTCCTAAAATTATAAGAAAATTTTCCATATGATAATTTTAAAATTATGATTTTAAAAATGATAAATTTTTTGAAAAATTTAAATTCTAAAATTTCTAAATTATATTTGTAAATAAAACCATATAAGGCAGGAAAACCTAATTTAACTAGAAAATTTTTTTTTTCCTTGTGACAGAAAAATTATTAGATCTAATAATGAATATAAATCTATAAAATCTTATTAATAGATATTATTAAGACATAATAATGATTTATTTTAATATTATATGGGCTGATACATTTTTCTCCCTTCTGAAAATTCTGTCCTCATAATTTTATTTACTATTTAAACTAGTGGGGATAACATTCCCCCATAATATTTTATGATTCCAATGTTTCTTATTTAATCATATGGTTTTTAAGGAAAAAATAAACTTGGTAAGTCAATTTATACTGAAACACATTATCTCTATGGTCAATAATTTGTACTGAATGTTCCTCATGATAATTATTTTCTTCCCATTTGACTACATTAGGAATCCAAGCATGATATGAATCTATTGCATATTTTCATAACAACAAAACATGAAAACATCATGTACCAGAGATAAATTTAGAGGCAAGGAAACTTGGTAAGAAACAAATCCATTTTTATAGGATTTAATATTGTGTAATAAACCATGTACTTAGATTTCATTTTTACTAAAACACATAACACCTTTCCATGGGTACACTATAAGAAAAACATAATTGCAAGTCTCGACTGAAATATCTTTCATCCAATTATCTATATAACTTTTCTACTTTCTTTGAGAAATATACACATTCTATTGAATCATATTCAACTTCTCAACCACTTCTTCTACCAATAATGGTCCCAATAAAATTATTTTACCAAATTCATACTGACAAGCTATATTTTAACACCAATTTCCATATAATGCCCTAAAAGGAACCATTTGAATTCCAAAATGAAAACTATTATTATAATAAAACTCATCAAAAGTCAGATATTAATACCAATGTCTCTGATAATCCAGTGATCAAGATTGTAGAATATTCTCCAAATTCTATATCGTTCTCTCTGACTATCCATCTAATTGAGGATGAATGGGTGCATTCAAATTTAATTTGAAAACAAATAACTTCTAAAGTTATTTCAAAAAGTTAGAGGTGAATTTGGCACTATGATTAAATACAATGTAAAGAGGGACTCCGTGTAATATAATTATCTATTTAACATACTTTTGAGAATGTTAATCCAAATACATATTATCTCTAATAGAAATAAATTAAGTAGTTTTAGTTATTCCATCATCAATTACACAAATTGCATTATTACCTCAAGATGTATTTGTTAATCCTACAATGAAATCCATGGATACACTCTCTCATTTCCATTCCAACAATGGAAAATTATAAATCCTAACCTTCTATAATTTTCATTTTGGATTTATCCTATTTAAAATTCAAACATTTCACAGTAAAATCAATAATATATTTCTTTATTTCTTCCCACCAGAAATGTTCTTGAAAGTATCTATACATTTTTCTGCTACCAAGACGAATCAAAAATGGGGAGATATGTGGCTCAATCAACAGTTATTTCTTAAACTTCTATTCAAATTAAACACATATCCTTTTTATAAATATAAAAAAACTTCTTTTTTAATATGAAATTTTGGAATCTTCTAGATTTTCCTATAACTCACAGTCTTTATTATGAGCCTTCTTAATCCTATCTGACAAAGTTTATTGTACCAGAATTTGAAAAAAAGTGGTTTTTCCTGCATGGAAAATTTCTAAAAAAACATTTATCAAATCATTAACCAAAGGTTCATGTTCTAAATGTAACATGGAAAATATAAAATTATTTTCTAAATTTATTCATAAACTAGTCTGTTTTATTTACCTAGATGGTAATAAATTATGTAGTATTAATCCTTCATCAACTCCAGCAATCTCCTCGATCTCATATTAAACTCTTTCTAAGTGAATATATAAATTAAAATTTTATAATAAATATTTATTTCACACATTAATACATATAAATTAAGTCTTTCAATTTTTAAACAGAACAATATAACCACTTTTTCATGGTCGTGCATAAGATAAATTTTCTCAGTTTTTAATTAATGTGAACCATAAAAAATTACTTGATCATTATTCATTAAAACACAACTTAGTACCATCAATGAAGAATAATAGTAGATAAAAATGTCACCATTTCTAGATGGAAGGGACAATGCTATAACATTCACTATACTTATTTTAAATTCATGGAAACAATCATCACATCCCTTTATCCAGATAAGCTTGTAAGATCCTAGGTTTTCTTGTGAGGTATGTATCATGGAAATTTCAGTTTAATTTATTATGTTTGGACCAATGTGAGTGCCTATTGAAGTTATAGGAGTTTTAGGGGGAGGGGGGTTTCTAGGGCTCATTCATATCCCAGAGGCCCAGTTTTTGGAAAAGGCATCTAGGCCACGTGATTAGTAGAAACCGTGTGACCTAGGATGCATAGTTTGAGGAAACCACATGAGATGTTTTATAAGGTAGTATAGGGAAAAAAATTTCCCTAACCAAACACCTAGGGTTTCATCCCTGTGCATTAGAACCTACAATTTTTAGTATAGGACAATCACCTGGCCAATACACGATTTCTCTAACCTTTAGCAATAACCATGTGAGGGGATTCTTAGACAGTTGCATCTGGAATGATTTGTGAATGGTTTCTGAAACTATGCACATGAACTGTGCAGGTTACATATTGATGTAGTGAGGGGTTCATGATAGTCATGGTTTAGCCAACCGTGCATCCAACCCATAAAACCTAGTGTTTTTTGGGTAAAATTACCAAATTGGCTATAGTTTTCCTATAACTTAAAATCTAATTTCCCTCTTCCTGGTGGACAAGATTATAATTTGGGAACAACCTTTAAAAATTAAATTAAATTCTTGGTTCCCATTTCTTCATCTGATGCCCAATTTAAGAATCGTTAGTCTCATTGGATCCACATTATTGAGTTCTTCATTCATCTTACACCTTTCTTCATTTGTCTTCATGTCTATGGAGTTATTTTGGTGCAAGATAATATGCCATATTTCTAGGGTTTTTATCAATTATTCCTTTTTCCCTAGATCTATACTAAATTAGAGACCAAAATTAGATGAGTGTTCTACCATGAGTATATGGTAGGTGGTCTATAACTTTGCCTTAAATTTTGGTATTTTTTATGCCTTATTTCCATTGTTCCACATGATAGACTTTCTAGTGTTTCCCTTAAAATTAATTTAATGCACTGATATAATTGTTTGGGACCTATTTAGGTTGACCACTTATACCATTATGTTGTTGTAGGTAGATTTCCTCAACCTAAGACACTCATGGGGTGTGTTATACCATTTTCATATTGTTTTGATCACACATGAGGTGTGTTATTGAATATGACATATGTTATACCACCCCATTGTGTATCTGTGAGCTAACCACTTATTTTTGGAGCCTTGTTAAATTGAATTAGAATTAAATGAATAATTAAAAGATGGGGTATTCCTCCTTTGAAATACGATACATTATGTTTAAATAGATAAATTGTTAAATGGGTTGGATGAACTCATGGTATATGAATGATAATGAAATGTAATTATGTGTTGATAATGGTATTGTATGACTTATAAATTTCTACTCCATAGATCCTAATTCCATTGGATGCCATGGAAATTTCTACTCCATAGATTCATATTATTTATGGCAGTGGATGCCTTCAAAATTTTAACTCCCATGATCCTGATTCTATAGGTTTCAAGTAAATTTATACTCCTTAGATCCATCTTGCATGGACTCTCCTTGGAAATGCTCTGTGGGCATGCTCCTTGGGATCCACCCAAGTATTTTATGAGTTTCCATTGAGACTATTCATGGACATGATGATAATTCCATAGTCATTTATACCTTGGATCCATCCTTTCAGGTCTAACATTTGATTACATGACATAGGCCAATATGAATGCTTTACCATGATTTAATGTTATCCTATTATTATGGTTTCTTGTTTATAGTCTCCCTTGTTCAGGGGAGAATGTCTATTGTTTGTAGGGATCCATGTTTGGCTGTACAATATCACATATACATTTGAAACATTACTTTTACTACTGTTATACTTGTGATATACTACACACTCCTTAGTTGTTTATACTTATATTGGAAATTTTATAGACACTGTTGCTGGTAGCCTATTTAGTGTTATTTCACACCTTATTCAGAATATCGTTCGGTACATGTAAATAATTCATGGTTATAGGTAGGGGTCAGGGAATGTTTCCACTTTATGATGCTTTATTTGATTATTTCTTAAGTGCATGGGAGCACATGACCGAGCTAGGCTTGTGATGCTATATAAAGATAGTTATTTTTGGTGATTTTTATATTTTGAAACTTGTATTATACTGTATTCTTATTTCCCAGCATTGTCTTACATTTTATATATAGACATGACACATTCATCATATTATACATGAAACCACATTTGGATTTATTATTATTTCAGTCTTATATATGTTATCTTCTAACATGATATATATTATGATTCTACTTATTTATTCTCTTGTGATATGACTGTGTTACTCTGATCAAGATGGTATAGTCTCCCCACTGCACCACCTAAGAACCTCACAATTAGTAAGTAGTATTTGGCATATAGGAAGTTGTGTTTAAGGCCATGTGAGCCACCAGCATAGGGAACCCTTCAATAGATCTCAGGCCACGACATTACAAAGTGTAATCAAAGCATTTATTTTCTGGATTTACAATATTTGAGACAATAGAAAAGGGATTAGGAAGTATTGGAATTTTTTAATGTTTCAATCCTAAGAGTAGCTATACCATATATAAGAAAAATCCAAATTTCCTAGAATGGGATATGTTTTTTCTAGATTTTTCTTATTATAGTTGATTTGATTTCACCATTAGGTGACTCACTTGATGTTTTATATTCCTTATGATTATAAATTTTACTAATTATAATGAGATGAGGGTTTTCTATATCATGCATAATTTTAGACACCTTACCGGATTTACATGACATGAATATGGAATGCCATATAGGATTCTTGACTACAATACATTTATTAAATGTTCCTTGTATTATAGAACTATTTCCGGAAAAAAATTCTTAAAAGAATTTTGGTAACATAAATTAGTGCTTAGAGTGCCTACCATAACCTAAACAGTGTTTTCCTTCATAGGCTATAACATACACCATAAGTAGTTAATTATGGAACATTTATTCATGAAACATTAGTCACATGGATTGGAATGCGTTATGGTTGGGATTGATTGGACAGTACAATTTGATTTATAAGGTGTATGGGCCCTTATGGGTTGAAATTGGTGATCCATTCGGTTCATCCATTTAAATATAATATTAATATAATATTAATGTAAATGAATTTGAATTCCTATAATGGAAAGGTAACTGATAAATGGATTTTTTTAATTGTACTGGACAATCCATACACTGAGACCCATGCTAGAAATCAAAGAGGTTGACCCAGACCTAGATTTAGAGTGGGTAGTAGGAAGTGTTTCTGGTGTTTTGTATCAATAAAACTATTACCCAGTACTAGCTTTAAGACCAGGTGGAAAGGTGTGGCTTGTTTATAAGAAGGATTAAACCTATCCTATAATTTTATATATGTGACATGGTTGCTAATCGATTCTTTTTTGAGGTGTGTGTTTGGAATTATAAAGACATGACACCATGATGTCCTCCAGTTGTGTGCCAGGAGAGTAGCGACAACCATGTGTCCCAACAACAAAATAAATCCATGTTTTTAGGGGATGTAAGTACATATGGTAATGAACTATGGATTGAGAATAATGTATTGATATTCTAGAATCTAGAGACACCTCCAGAGATGATAGTGAAGATCGTGACACATATGCTTTAGGGAGAAGCTAAGCATTGGTGGGATGTTTTGAACCAAGATGATATACTTTGAGATATGATTTGGAGGTATTTCAAATTCTTTTCAATGATTAATTATTTCTGGAGAACCTAAGAGATGAAAGGGCTATTGAGTTTATGCA
The DNA here is from genome assembly GCA_963277665.1 of Viscum album. Classification (NCBI taxonomy): domain Eukaryota; kingdom Viridiplantae; phylum Streptophyta; class Magnoliopsida; order Santalales; family Viscaceae; genus Viscum; species Viscum album. The sequence continues at coordinate 1,753,278,793 of OY728141.1, forward strand.
TCTCGAGTAGGGTGCGATGATTGTTATGGATTATTCGGTGTGATTCATAGATCTTAAACATTGTGTTGATTTACCTTTCTAATGAGCCATCAAGGGTGAGAATCTTTGAGGAAGGTCTTAATAATTCCACTCAATAATAGGTAAATTTGTTTTTGATGAATACTATTAATGATATAGTGAATTAGGCACTTATTACTGAATGAAACCTGAGGGAATATGGGGACACAACGTATAGAAGTTCAACCTCTCTACCTAGTGGTTTAGTTTCAGCTACAAGAAAGAACCCTTTTGAGGATTCTCATGAGGGGAATGCTGAATAGAGTGTGAGTGCCAGTAGTTAAATATTCTATCATCAATGTAAAGACCCGAAAATTCCATATATATATTTAATATTATTTGGGATTTATACGAGTCAGAGAAAATTGACAGCGCTTGATTCCGAGTCCCAGTGTGCTAAAATAGAATTTTGATCTTTTTTCAAGGTACGTTCAATAAAAATGCGGGAAACATTTTCTATATTTTGAACTGGTGATCATATTAAAATCCGAGGGCACCATTGATTCTATAGATTTGGGATTCTCCTATGGGAGGATTAAAATCGACTGCAGTAGTTTGGGAGAAAAAGATAGTTTAACAGCTTTGTAATGAATAATAATATAACCTAATTTTTTATTTTATTTCTCTACCAACAGTTGAGAGGCGGTGGAAGGAATGCTGATTTTTCAATCCATTTAATGTCTTGACTCTTTGGTTTTATAACCATGCCACTCAGATTAAGAGTTTAATTCATTAATGAACCTCATTAGTCTCATGTTGAGTTAATCACCCATCCCCTCTATTTAAATGAGGCTCAGACTTGGGTTTTTGACATGGAAGTGAGGAACCATTGACAAAGTGCCACATCATCTTCCAACGATTAAGAAAGGAAGATTGAATGACAATGTTAGAGGAATCGATCTGGGATCGACGAATGCTAGCGGCTTCATCAAGCGTGGATTCTCCTTCCAAAACTGTGACGTCACCACCGATTCTGAGGTATGGTTTTTTTTTAAATTCAAGTGAATTGATTATTTTTCTTGTTCATGAAAATAATGAAGAATCAAGGAAGTAGTGAACGTCTTATAGTTTATCTATGATAAATTAATTGCTTCCTTCTTGTTAGGATTCTATCACGGAGTGCGTGAGCCAAATGAACAAGGCCCGGACCCTCTGCCACTTTATTTTTTTCATGGGTGAAGTTAGAACATGATGAAAACTTGAATCCAAAATCCATGAAGTGATGACATCATCCCAGGAAGCCTGTAGGAATGTTCAGAAGGAAAAATGGACCACCAGAGCTCACTCGATGGCCCACAGAGGTTCCACCATTGCGGTTGCACCAGTGATCGGCACCGACGAGTGATAGAGACCGACACCAGTGGGCGATGGTAGTGGCCAACATCGGCCAACCGTGGTGGTAGCAGGTGGAAGGTCATCAAGCATTGTGGAGGGATGTCATGACATCGAGGTGCAGCGGTCAGCAAGGGAAGTCGGCCCTCGGCCGACCGCGATGGCGGAAGGCGGCGCACTGTTGCACACCGCAGTGAGGAGGCTGCGGATTTGAAGCTACGATGAAGGATAATCGCATCCTATGGGTCACACAGATAAGATGGAGACACAATTTTGTGGTGCCAGTTGAAGTGATCGAACAACTTTTCCATTTGGGAAGGTGGTTCACCACCCAGCTGGCAGACCACACAGGCCACCAGAATCTGGTCACCCAGTGGGCCGTGCTCAGCCGTCACAGGCCAAGATGGATTGGGTCAGACTGGGTTAGAACTGGGTCGGGTTCGAACAGGGTTTGGGTTGACTCGAACCAGATTGGGTTGGCACGGACGGGGCGGGTCGGGTCGGTCCGACCAGGTCAGACCTTACACAGACCCTTTTTGGCCAAGATAAGATTAAACAGATGTATCTGAAAAACCAGATGCTCTTTTGACCAACCATATGTGGCACTGGAATCCTTGTAATGAGACAGTCCCCTTGAGATACTCTACCTGAGTTTTGGAGAATGTTGAAGTATTACCGATTTGAATCGAACCTAAATCCAAACGATCCCTCGGCACAAAAATGCCTATACCTCCAAGACCAGGTTTCCGATTGACGCACTGTTTGTCACATTGGGACCCATACAACATGGTGGTTATTTGGGTTAATAATTAGTTGAGCGTCATGGAATTTGAGTCATGATTGATATGTTGAGGAGGAAATTGTACAAAACTCAACTGCACCATGTGCGGGGAATCCTGTGGTTGGATGTCAACTAAAGAGTGTCCCTGTGTTGATCATCGTCATAGTGACCCTATGTGGATCAAAATCATAGAGACCCAGTGTGAATTAGAATCATAGGGACCCTGTGTGGATTAGAATCATAGAGACCTTGTGTGGATCAACATCATAGAAACCTTGTGTGGATCAGTATCATAATGACTCTCTGTGGATCATCATCATAGAGACCCTGTGTGGATCAACATCATAGTGATCCTGTGTGTATTAGAATCATAATGAACTTCTGTGGATTAGATTCATAGAGACCCTGTGTGGATCAGCAGTGCATGACCCAACGACGACTGACCTTAGAGCGGTCCATCGTAGATCAGCGACATACAACCTTGTGTGGATCGATAATGGAACAACTCCTTCATGGATTAGTTTTGGAAACTTCCTAACGGAATAAAATGACATAACATAAGACTAATAACATTTATTCATGATTTCTGAGTTTTATACCTAGTTTGAGTTGAGTCTTTTAATTTGTGCTTTGTGATTGAGATCATGATTTGTGGTTTTCCTTTGTGTAATTCTTAGAGACATTCAGGGGTCTCTGGATCCCTACTGGGTACTGTTATACTCACCCCAGCATGGGCTTTGCCCAGACCATTTTGTGTCCTATGAAGACAAAGAGCAGTTTGGCTGAGACTTTAAGGAGACATGACTAGGTGTTACACGGAGGTGACTGGTTGACATGGAGAGCAGCGAAGACAATCTATACCTACCCTCCAGGTGGGATCCATGGTGTACTATCTTAGGTGTTGTTTTCTATTTTCTGTTGTAGTTGTATCTTTTCCATTAGGCTTGTATTCCATACCCTTTACTTTCAGTACACTCTTTTACTACTGCAATTTTTCTTTGTGGTTGCATCTTTTTGTGTTCTTGGACTATGTGTTTGAACCGGTTTAAAGGCAATTCCTTCCAATTTTAGTGAAACACCTATCTGGTGCTAGTCACCAACCCCTGGCCTATGGAAGGAGGGCTTGGGATAGTTATGACATAGTCCCCGAGGGATGGTTCGTGACAATCAATGTGGGATATGGGTACATATAAGGATCCAATGTGATAAAGATCCATTCCAGTGCAAAGCTTTCAGCAGGATGGGACTTGTACAACTATTCTAGAGGACCTTCCCTCCAGAAGTCAGTGGAAGGGGGTCAAATTTGACTACAATTTAAAAATCGTGATTCAAAACTCTACAATTGGCTAGGAGTTAGAGTATATTTGATTGTTCAGGATAAAGAGGTCGTCGTGGATAAAGAATTTATGCAGTATTTTTTCAACGATAGAAGAGTGGACATGCTCAGGGAAATAAGGTTGTTTCACAAGGCCACAATTCAAGAAAAATATATTCTATTCAAATTACACCCGAGGAGTAGAGGGATATCCAATATACCATGATAGGTACAATATTAGTATCCTCTATTATAGTATCTTATCTTTTCAATATAGGTGACACTCATTCTTTCATAGTTGTGCCCATTATGGAGAGTCTTGGACTCGATGGTCAATTTTTTTGATGATTTTATGATTCTTTATAATCTTTTGGGAATCAGATCAGAGGATATATGTTATTGTAAAAAATTGTCCCATGATATAGGTGGGTGTCACTTCACATGGAGTATTTTTTCCTCAATATGATAGGGGTTGTATTCATAATCCGGATGAAATGGCTTGTTTGTTATCACAACTATGTATATTTCTATCATCAGAGGGTGACTTTCACATTAATAGATTGGGGGTTTTTTATTTATAATGGTTAATAGGATGTTCAGGTAGATAGAGATAGAAAGAATGATCTTGGGATACGAAGGATGATAACCTAGATAGTTATTTTATATCTGGATGTTTAGGGACCGTATTAGATAGATTTCCCTCCAATTGTTAATCATTTTAGGGACATTTTCTTGGAAACATTTTTTGGTTTACCTCCTAATAGAGAGGTATATTTTTCCATCATGATTGTGATAGGAGCTACATCAGTATCCATTACTCCTTATATGATGTAAACTACAGAGTTTTAGGAGCTCTAGAGGTAGCTAGAGTAATTGTAAGGAAAGGGGTTTATATAAACCAGTACCTCTCTGTGGGGTTCATTGGTCATTTTTGTGAAAAAGCTAGATAGAATCCTTAGGCTATGTATGGATTACCAGAAATTGAGGTATTTTATGGTTAATAACTGACATCACTTTCCATGGATATGTGACCTATTCAATGAACTATGAGGGGCATGTGTTTCCTCAAAGATTTATTTGAGGCCCGGTATCACGAGGTATGTGTTTGGCCTGCATGCATACCTTGTAAAACCTTTCATAGTAGTTATGATGTATACAAGCATCTGATTATGCTGCTTAGTCTCATAAACATGCCAAAAGTTTTCATAGATTTAATGAACTTGAGTTTTTATCCTTATTTTGATTCGTTTGTGGTGGTATTCATGGATGATATCTTGGTGTATTCTCACAATTGACATGACCATGCCAAAAATATTTAGATTGTTTTAGATATACTGAGAGAGAATCAGTTACATGATAAGATCACAAATTTACACTTCTCTATGGATAATATTCACTTCATGGGTCATATTATCTTAGGAAATGAGTTTCAGTTGATCTACAGAAGGTGAGAGATGTAGTTTCCTAGGAGCTTCCCAAGAACTCATTTGACATAAGGTGTTTCATGGGTCTATTCAAATATTAAATGCATTTTATATAGTAATTCTCACACATAAAAGAGCATATTAAGAAATTTATTAAGAACAGAGTAATGTTTTTTGTGGATAGATACTTTCAAGATAGCCTTTCAAAAGCTAAAAGAGGGACCAAATTAAGTGCCGATCCTATTTCTTCCATAGTTGGATAAGAGTGAAACTATGTATTTTAATGCATTAGGTATTGGGATATGAGAAGTTCTAATATATGAGGTGTGATTTGGGGAATATATGTCTCATAAGTTGTGAACACACAAGAGTAATTACCTTACACATGATCTCAAGTTAGCCACTATTGTACATGCCTTGCGTTGTTGGAAAAATTAATACTTAGACCGGGTTTTTTGGTATACCTGAACCATAAGAACCTCAAGTAAATATTTACACAACACGACTTGACCCTTAGGAAATGAAGGTGGGTGGAATACCTACAATTTTTTGATTGAAACTTTTATTTTTTATTATCAAAACAATTTTTTGAAAAAATTGAGAAACCACATGATTCAAAAAATAAAGGATATAAAAAATCCATTGAGAAGAAACTTAAGTCTACAAGAACTAATTTACCTATATAATTTGTAGGATATATTGCTAACTTAATAATCTGTACCATTTATTATGAAGTCTTAAAATTAATATGGTAGATTTTTCCCAATTCTACATGTACATTGCCTTATTGATCTTCCCTTCATTTAATCCCCTTATCAATATAAGACCATTCTTGTCAATCCAAGTATTAAACTCATGATTAGTATTCACTCTTAATACCGATCCTATCATCCTTTCAGCTTCATCCATAGAAGAATTAATCAATAGAAATATTTCAATAATTTACTCTTTCAAGTGAAAATTTAGCTCCATAGATATTTCATGAGCTTCACCTGTCCCTCGCTGCAGACCAGTTAAAGCATCCTTGGGGGAAACACCCCCAAGAACCACATCCTCAAACTGATTTTTTTTCAAGATCCTTAGAATCACTGACCATCATCTTATCTTTTTTACTTATTGAAGATGTAGTTTCCATTGGTAGTAGTGTGTAAGAGTATTCCCATCTCCCTTTATGATTTCCTCTCTCATTCTTCCTCCTCCTATAGTCTTTTGAATTTGAGATTTCCTATTCTCTATGAAAGAGAAATTTAGTTACTGAAGAAATGAGTAAGAGGACTCAGATATAGAAATATTAGGTGTCCAATAGTGAGTAGAATCTTATGTCCTTACTCTTTGAGATGCACTTGAAAGTATAGGATGGTCTCAGGAATACATTTATCTCATCCTTAGTGGTGAATTCTAATATTCTAGAGAGAGTGAAAATGAGATAGTTATATGATGCTGAGGTCCTAGTACTATAGGACTGTGTATAATTTGAGGACCTACCTTCTGGTTGGACCATGGGTGATGATGAAAAATTTCATGTTCATTTTTGTGTTTGGGTTCCAACAGACATATGTGAGGAGATAATGTGAGAGATTCATGCCTCATCATAGGAAGTTCATCTCCTTGTTCCAAGAAGTATAATGATTTTTGCCATAAATATTCGTGTCTAGTTATGAAACCATAGTTAGCTAGTTATTTCATGAGGTGTTCCACTTGTTAGTAGGTGAAGGAAAAACACTAGTGACTAGCAGGGATTTTATAGTAGTTACCCATTATTGAGTGGAAATGAGATGATTCGTTGATGGATTTCATGACTAGATTACTAAGATCAGCTTGATATTGTGATGCTTTATGGGTTGTTAAGTTCAATCTCATGAAGTCTACCCATTTCCTTCCTATTAGGGAGACATTCTCAGTCAATGATCTTAGAATACTACAATTCTGTGTGGTTGTGAACCATCATAAGGTTCTTCAAACCATGGTATTGGATTGATATTCCTGGTTTACATCTCAATTTTTGAAAGGATTACAGAGGGATTTGGGTACATAAGTGCTTATGAGCATAGAATACCATCCAAAAACTGATGGCCAATCATAGAAATCTATACATGTTCTGGAAGAAATTCTTAGATCATATGTGTTTCATTTCAGGGGATCTTGCGAAAGGCATATACCCATGGTTTAATTCACAGATAATAATAACTATCATGTGACTATATAGATGGAACCTTATGAGTTTTATTAGGATAGGATATGTAGACCACCTCTATATTGGATAGAGGCTAGATATAAAACATTTCTTAGACTACTTCTCATGTGGGAGACGTTGGAGCAGGTCCAGTTGATCAAATAGAGAATGGATATTACATTGTCTTGATATAAATCTTATGCTGATCACATGTTGATGAACTATAGAGTTTGAGTTCAGGGATCAGGTCTTTTTACATATCTCAGTGAGGCTGGTACACAAATAAATTAAGCTTTAGGGTAAGCTTTTACCATGATATATTGGGCCATTCATGATTCTGGAGAGAGTTAGTTCAGTATCCTATCAGTTGTAGTTACCTCAGAGGTGTCAATCCATGCACAACATCTTCCATGTATCTCAACTATTAAATTATAACTCAAACCCATCTTCTATTCTTCAATCAGATGAGTTTGAGTTACAAGTAGATTCAACCTTTGTGGAGCATACTATTTGTATTGTTTACAGGAGCAAAAATATTCTTTGAGGATGGTTAGTTCTTCATGTACAGGTGTTATGGAAGCACCACTATGTACATGGGGAGACTTGGGAGTGGGAGGCCGATGTATGTGCCCAATGTATGATGTTATTCTCAAGATATTTTTGACCACACTTGGGTGGGAAATTTGGGGATGAATTTATTTAATGGGGGAATATTTTAAGATCTTGATTTTTCTTATGAGGTATAGATCATTGAAATTTCAATTTTATGTCTTGTTTTTGTCCTAGTGTGAGTTCCTAAAGAGGCCACTAGTATAACAACCATTTTATTTATTATACATTAATACATGATGTAATTACATAAAATTAATCTTAATACAACATGAAAGATTGAGAAGTATAGTGTCATTGGGAATTAGGTACATTTAATTACAACTATAAACATGAATTAAAATACCTTTATTGAAAATGTCTTTAACATTCGTGAGCTTAAAACTGCATTGGATAACCTAGGGAATTACATAAGAAAGAGGTGAGACAAAAAGCATAGTAAGGGAATAAAAATGGAATAACCTCAAGATAATAATACTTGTTAGATAATGAATATCAATTATTTATAAAGGAACATGAATAATGAGGCATGATATAGCATGGTAATCATGATACAATAAATGTGGAAATAACTTAAAACACTGAATGATAAATATAGGTAGAGGCTAAACTGCCAAGATTTCACAGTGGAAAAGGTACCATAACGGAATAAGGTATACCCCTATCCCAACATGACATATCATGATACTAAAAATTACCCAATTCATTAGATCACTATATAATTCTGGGCGTACCCACCAAATTCATTTTATTCTCATGCCTAACTGTGCCACATAGATAATAAAACATATATTCATTCATCATCATAATTTATTACATGATAAAGGAGTGTGGAATAAATACATTTAAGTCCAACATTAAAAGTTATATGCACATAAAATTGAACACACTTGATAGGAAATGGGTATGGTATTCACTACACAATTGGTTTGGCATGGAAAATCATGATGAAAATTCAGCAGCATAGCAGCGCCACTTAAAAATTAATAAAATGGGTTGATAAAAGTGAAATGGATCTATCACCATTTTTAAATGAATTTTAAGGTTATAGGGACATTTAAGGACATGTACATATATATATAATTATAAAAAATAAGTCATATGATAATAAAAAATCCTTAAAAAAAGGGAAAGGAAAGGATGCTTACAAACTTTCGGCATGATAACGGGTGTACATGTGAGGAATTATTGAGAGATAAAGGGGTATCTAATAATTTTAGACATAATAAGGTTTGTATTATGGAGGTTAAAAATCATACCCCATCATTAGTAATTGAAAATAAAAGGTCATAACCAGATAAATAATCTTTGATAAAAATGAGAATGAAAGAACCCTTATAAAATTCCAGCATGGTAATAGGTGTACATGGGAGAGATTAATGATAGAAATAAGGGTATATTATTGTTTATATATAATAATGGTAGTATGGGGGAGGTGATAAAACATACCCCATCACTATTAATGGAAAATAAAAGGTCATAACAAGATAAAGATACTTGGATAAAGATGAGAATGAAAAGAACCCTTATGAAATTTCAGCATGGTAACGAGAGTTATTAGGTGGGATTAATGAGAGATAAAGGGGTATATAATCATTTATACATCATAAAGGAAGTTCGGGAGAGGTTAAAAAACATACCCCACTATTAATAATTAAAAATTAAAGGGCATAACATAGAATATATTCTTGAATAAAAGAGATAAAGAGAGAATCCCTTACCTAAATAGTATGCCACAAAAATCATGAAAGGGGATTCATGAGAGCTTGGGGGAATATTTGGAGTATTATAGAGAGATGAAGTTTGATTAATTTCATTATCCAAGGATTTTGAGTTAAGGGAAGTGGGATATTGTGTGGATTTATATAGGAAAAGAGAGTGATATCTTTAATATTTTGGTTTTGGACTCTACAAAATAAAACATTTCAAACCACAGACCTTCCCATGGTTTTCCCATGGTTTTTTCCAATGATGAGAGGTTTTAATTATTTTATTAGTAAAATTACCTAACATATTAAAATTATTACCTTTACTATGTGGATTCGAGTCACACTTTTAAATAAATTAATTAAAAAATCTAAAATGTATTAAATGTTTTAAAGGATTCATAACGGCTTAACAAAATTATTCAAATAAACATAAATCACATTATTTTATAAGGAAAAAATATATTTGGCCGAGGAGACCTATTATAGTATTTATTAAATCTTTTTTGGGTCATTATGATATCATAAAACACACTATATATTTATACAGTATTAAATATTCACCTGAAAATCCGGATATCATAGAAAATTATGAATAATTCACTATTGGATAATTTTGACATTCAGATTCCAAAAATAATATTCATTTCATCAAAATAATTCTATAAATAGTTGAATATTTTACATTTAAAATTACATTTGATATTTATTAAAAAATGATGGATTTTTTGACATTAAAATTTTTTGAACCATTATAATAAGTATATTTTACTTCATAAAAATTATATGACCATTTATAATTAATAAACCTTAATAAATAATAACATTTTATTAAAATACTATATATTTTAAAAATTCATTAATTCATCAAAATAAATCCCTTAATTTTATGGAAAAATAATATGTGTTTAATTAAATAAAAATAAAAATCATCTATAAATTAACAATAAAAAATGAAAATAAATTAATTATTATATAAAATATATATTCATATTATTATGTTCTTGATGCATATACATTTATTACATTGGCGTACACCCTAAGAGTAAGGTGTCCGAAAGTGAGACATTAATGGGGCGGTTCAACAAACATGGTTTGGGCCATGATCTCGATGAGATTGATCTTCACCCATAAATGGTTTCGATCATGATTAATTTTCTTTATCTCTTCTTGGTATTGGTGAAGGGAAAATCCCAATGATACCACCTATGCGCATAAAAGTGATCACTATTTAACGTCTATATTAACAATGGTAATATTCTTAAAGGGTTTTTAAATCCAATGGTACCACCTATGGATTGAGTAATGTGAGTGGTTAGGTATATACATCCTCAAGATTGATACATGGAAAGCATCATGAACTCGAGATAGGTTAGGTGGGAGTGCAAGTTTATATTCCACCGCTACAAAGTGATCAAGGATCTCAAAAAGGCCAATGTATCTTGGACTAAGATTTCCATTATTCCCAAATCACATCACATTATTATATAGAGATACGCAAAAAAATACCATGTTTCCAACATCAAACACTAGGTCTCATCGACGATTGTCTGCATATCACTTTTATTGAATTTGAGTAGCCTTGATGTGATACTGAATGGTCTTAAACTTTTCCACCATTTTCTTGACCATTTTAGGGCTTTCGGTTTTCCTTAGCCAACTTCATCCCTGTATGCAGGTGTCCTGTACCTCTTCCCAAAAAGGGATTAATATGGATCCATTTGTATGCTCATGTAGAAACTATTACTATAAGAGAACTCATCCAAATAAAGATTTTGATCCCATACTCCTTTATAGTCCATTGAGTATGCTCTCAAAATGTCCTCAAGGGTCTCGATAGTCCAATCAAATTTTCCGTCAGTTTGAGGGACATACACCATGCGGATGTTCAACTCAGTATTCAGAGAATGATGGAGAATCTCACAAAACATAGAGGTGAATCTTGGATCTCGATCAGATACAATCGATAGTGTTACTCCATGTATTGTGACCAGTTCCCTAATGTATATATGTGCCAATTGATCCTATGAGAATTCCTCTCGTAGTGTAATGAAGTGTGGAGTATTTTTAAGAATATCCACCACAACCCATATAGAATTATTCCCTATTGATGTATTTGGAAGATCAGTGTCAAAGTCCATGGTGTTTTTCCCATTTCCTTTTATGTATGGGAATGGTTTCATCGTCCCCTTGTATTTTTCCATACATCTTTTACATGCTAACATACAAGACATATTGATGTATATTCTGCAATATACTTCCTTATATAATTCCACCAATAGTTTTATAGAAGATATTGATACATATTTGTACTTCGTGGGTGAATGGAGATGGTTGAGCTATGTGCATTATCCAATAACTCCTTCTTTAACTTAGGATTTGATGGTACACATAGTATTGACCCAAATCTCACAAAACCTTTATCATTAACATTGAACATTGAGGATTTCCATTTCCTTATAGATTCCACATTCTTCTGAATTCCCATATTAAATATCTAATAATCCTTTAACCTCTCCAAAAGAGATAGTTGAGAAATCATTTGTGAAAGGATTGATGATGTTCCTTCCTTTATGATTTTCATGACCATCATTTCCAAATCTAAGAAGATATTATCCTTATCAATTACATCACTGATAGAATTGATGGATCCTTTCTACTTAGAGATTATGACACATTATTCTCTTTCCTAGGATGGTAGTAAATTGAACAGTCATCGTCTTTGATCAGCTCTAACCATCTTTGTTGGGGCATGTTTAACCCGTTTTGTGTCAATATATACCTAAGAATTTTTTGATCCATATATATTTAACACTTTTACCCAAAGAGATAATGACACCAAATTTTTAAAGGAATAAATCACTAAAGAAAACATCATATATTGTGTTGGTTAGTTCATTTCATGAACTTTCAACTACCAAGAATCATAGGCAATGAATTTACCATTTTTCATCAACACACAACCCATACCCTTCTTCGAAGCATCGCTGAATACCATGAAAATATGTCCAACTGTTGGAAGTGTGATAATAAGATTAGTGATTAAAATCCCTTTAAACTCGTTGAATATTTATTAATATTCTTCATTCTAAGAAAACTTTATCCCTTCTGAGTTATTTTCGTCAGAGGGTTTGAAAATCATAGGAAATTTCTCATGAATTTGTGATAATTCCTAGCTAACCCAAGGAAGCTATGGATATCTATCATAGAAGATAGCCTCATCCATCATTAAATTGATTATATTTTCAAAGGTTTTATATATATCATATTTATTGTGATGATATTCCACAAGAAAGAGATATCCTTCAACCAGAACTCACATTTTCTATTCATGAAATAAATATTTTCCTTTTGAAAAGGTCTTTAACATAGTATTAAAATGATCCTCATGATCCACTTTAATTTTGAATTATATTATAATATCATCTATAAAGACTACCAAAAATTTGTAAAGGAAGTCTCTAAATACTCTATTCATCAATTCAATGAAGATTACTAGAGAATTAGTGAGTTTGAAAGGAATTACTATGAATTCATAGTGGCCATACCTTATACGAAAAATATTCTTGGGGATATCCTCTTTCTTCACCCTAACATGGTAATATCAAAACCACAAGTCCACATTGGAAAATTATTCTTCTCCACATAGCTGATCAAACAAGTTAATAATTTAAGGTATCAGATACTTTTTCTTTATCATTATCCTATTGAGCTTACAATAATTGATGGAAAGGCGCATTGACACATCATTCTTATTAATGAAGAGGACCGGTGAACCCCATGGTGAAGCACTTGGGAAGATGAAACCTTTATCCATATTCTCCTATAGTTGTTCCTTAAGATACTCATGTTCTACAATAACAATTCTATATAGAGTCTTGGATTATGGTAACACCCCATGGATAATCTCGATAAAAAATTTAACATCTTGTCTAGGAGTAAGACTAAGGAATTCATCAGAAAACACATCATCATATTCCCTCACAATGGGAATGTCTTCAAGGGTGATTATTTTCTTAAACTCAATAATTTTATCTAGATAATGTTGATTATAGGATAATAATATCCATGATTGAGATGATGGTACTAAAAAATATTCTTCCTTCTCCTTACATTTGTATAGAATCTGAGGAAGATTCACAATATAGAAAGTGATTTCCTTTTTGTGACAATTTATGTTGGCTCTATATAAAAAAATCTAATCCATGCTCATAATTACATCAAATTATTCCAAATGGAGTATGAAAAGGCTTACTGATAAATTCATCCCACAAAAATTGAGAGGGTAGGAGTTAAATACTTGGGATGCAATAATTTACCCATATTCCATTTTCCCTAACATCTCTACATCCATGATTTTTGGTGGAGTTTGAATAGTTATACAAAAATATCATGATATGAAGGAATGCATAGAAACAGAATAAAAAAGTACAATCATTATTATTTAACGAGTAACCACTACACCTATCACCAATTCATTACCAGGATTCACTTTGGTGGTAGAGATGGAAAAATATTTCCCTTACTTCCTTGGAGGTTATTGGTTGTATCTGAAAGCCCTAGGTTTAGTGAATTTTTTTTACAATATTACTTGGTTCCCTGTAGTTGTAGAAATAGAAAATATGTTGAGGGTTGACTAGTGCATTTCATTCCTCCATTGCAGTAGCAGGTTTCTCCTCCAAAAAATCACTAGCTAGGTGTTATTCCATCCTACACCTAAAGTATTTCTTCTTCCACTTCAGGTAATTAATAAGGTTCTTATTTCTACACCTTTGTCAAATTGGATGCCAAAATTTCATGAAACCATTATAAATATCTTTTAGGCCACTTAAATTTATCTCCACATTCTACTTCTTATTCCTATGATATACTTGAGATTATTTAATCTCCATTTAGACTCTGAGGGAACATTGGAAAATTTCTTTATAGCTTTAAAATTTATAGATCTCCAATGATTTCAGTGGGCTAGGTTTTATCCTAACAAAGAAGCGGTCGAAATTTCATTCAGGTGTAACAACCAAGCTAGAGGCATACCATGGAATAATTTTGAAGATTACATTGTACGCCCTGATATATTCATTATCTTTCTGCCTGAGGGAAATGAAATACCATTCCATTTTAAGTGAGAGGGTTTGGGAAAATATATATCGACAAACATTTTCTAGAAATATATCCACTTTATTACTTAGATCTCTTCCTTAGGATTCATATTTCTGATCAATTTCCACCATTGATCAGCTTAACCCTTTATATGATAAATATCGAAAATTTCCTTCTCTTGTTCGAAGCATTACATGATGGAGAAGATCTTCTCAATGTAGATGATCTATTGTTCAGTGATAAATGGATTGAATAATCTATTGAAATTTAAAGGCCTTTTTCACATGAATCATTCAATTGAGGATTCTTATATTTTGGGGTATTTAGAAAATCCTCTTGATCTAGGTTTCTATTCCAAACCTGAGTCAGATGAGATAGTATCATAATGTCATGTGTGATTCCTGCTCCCATCAGGCTGGGCATCTCATCGGGTCAGTTATCACATTGCACTTCACATTGATTGTTTACCGTATTTCTTCTATTTTCGTCCATTGGATTAAATAAAAGTAAAACTTAGTATGAGTATCGTTAAATTTTAAAAAATAAATGGGAATTTAATGAGATTAAAGGGATAACTTATAACTTACACATATTTCCTTAACTTATAGATTTATAGGCTTCAGAATTTGTTATCAATAAACTATTACCTAACATATAACCTTATATGAATTTTTTACTCCCATAATAATGGTTTTTAATGATATAATGAAATAAAAAATCATATCCCCTAGGAGTGTTAAACCAGGTGCATAGTAAGACCCGTTGTTGTGTTCCAGATTACCCTGAGTCAGGCCCGGAATACCTTGTCAAAGTTGTTACTCCTAGATATATATGTGCTAGAACCACATCCACTTATAGTATCCAGAAACAGAAATATTTTTCTGATAAAACACTTAATATATACTCACCAAAATATTTGGTATGTATTATTATACTTAGTCTCATCCATAAGTCTTTTTATAGAGTTGTCTAACCCAAATCCCAAAAATAACTAAACTTTTCCTCTGATACCAACTATACCAACCATTATTTTTATTACACATTAATACATGATGTAATTACCTAAAATTACAGTTAATATATCCTAAAATATCGAAAATTTTAGTGTATTTTGGAATTGGGAACACTTAATTACAAATTTAAAAATGAATTACAATATATCTAATGAAAACTTCTCTAACATGACTGAGCTTAGAACTACCTTGGATAACCCGATGAAATACATAAGAAAGGGGCGACCCATAAATCCCAGTAAGGGAATAAATATGAAATAGCATGAAGATAATAAGAATACATTTTATACAAGTCATATCAATGAGGCATAAAGGAACATGAATAATAAGGCATGACATAGTATGATAATCATAACATTGGAAACGTGGAAACAACTTAACACACTGCATCATATACATAGGTCAATGATAAACCACCAAAACTTCATTGTTGTAAAATTACAATAACTGAATCACATATACCCCTATCCCAACATGATTTATCATGATACTAAACATTAAACAATGCATTAGAGCACTATATAATTCATGATGCACCCGTCAGTTTAATTTCATGCTCATGCTTAAGTGTGACACATAGATCATAAAACATGGATTCATTAATTATTATAATTTATTACATGATTAATGAGTGTGGAATACGTAAGTGTAATTACAAAATAAAAAAGTATATGAAAAATATTGAACACCCTGGATATGAAATGGGTGTGATAATCACTACATAATTAGGTTGGCATAGAAAATCACAGTGGAAATTTTGCAGCATAACGTCACATAAAAATTCATAAAATGGGTTGATGAGAGAGAACATTGTCTATCACAATTTTTAAAATAATTGAAATATTATAGGGACATGTATGGACATTTCCACACATATATAATTATAAAAAAGGCAAATGATAATAAATATGCTTGAAAAAAATGGAAAGGAATGGATACTTATGAAATTTTGGAAAGGTAACGAGTGTACATGTGAAAGATTATTGAGAGAGAAAGTGGTATCTAATCATTTTAGACATAATAAGGGTAGTATTATGGATTTTATAAATCATACCCCGTAATTATTAATTGAAAATAAAATGGAATAACAGGATAAAGAAACTTTGATGAAAATGTGAAAGGAAAGAACCATTAAAAAATATTATCATGGTAACAGGTGTACATGGGAGGGATTAATAAGAGAGAAAGGAATCTCTCATAATTTATAAATAATAAGGGAAATATGGGTGAGGTAAAAAAATACCCCATAATTAGTAATCTAAAATAAAATGTCAGAACAATATAAAGAAACATGGATAAAGATGATAAACGAAAGAACCCTTATGAAATTTCATCATTGTAACATGAGTTCATAGAAGAGATTAATGAGAGATAAAGGTGTATCTAGTCATTTACTCATAATAAGGGATTTATGGGGGATTTTTGAAAACATACCCCACCATTCTGAATAAAAAATAAAATGTTATAACGTAGATTAGATTCTCGAATAAATGAGAGAAAGAGAGAACCCCTTACATTAAGAGTATGAAACCAAAAGCTTTAAAGGGGATTCATGAGAGTTTAGGGGAACCATGGGAGGATACTATAGAGATTATGGTAGATTAAGGTCATGATAATTTTTTTAGTGAAGATAAGTGGGATATTGGGTGGTTTTATATAGAAAAATAGCGGGATTTCTTGAATATTTAGGTTTTGGGCTCTACAAAATAAAATATTTCAAACCACAAAAATTCCCACGGGTTTCCACATAGTTTTTGACCAATTGGAGAAGTTTAAATTATTTTATTATGAAAAGGACTACAAATATTAAAATAATATCCTTTCTTATGTGGAGGTGAGTCACAGTTTTAAATAAATTAAATTAAAACTCTAAAATATATTAAATGTTTTGTAGGATTCATAAAGGATTAATAAAATTAATAAAATAAACTTAAAATAACATTAATTTAAGGGTAAAACATATATTTGGTCTTGGATACCCATTATAGTATTTTTCGAATCATTT
The DNA here is from genome assembly GCA_963277665.1 of Viscum album. Taxonomy (NCBI): domain Eukaryota; kingdom Viridiplantae; phylum Streptophyta; class Magnoliopsida; order Santalales; family Viscaceae; genus Viscum; species Viscum album. The sequence goes on from OY728141.1 coordinate 1,753,296,308, forward strand.
TTATTTCATTATGATGTCGTAAAACACATAGAATATTTATATTGTATATAATTTTTACCTAAAAATTCGACTGTCTGAGAAAATTATGAAAAATACACCATTAGATAATTTATCCATTATTATTCCAAAAATAATACTCATTTTATATAATTTATTTTCTAGATATTTTCATTTTCTCTTTTTAAAATAATATTTGACATTTATTGATAATTTTTGGGTTTTTTTTTACAATAACAGTTTTTGAACCCTAATAAAAAGTATATTTCACTTCATAAAAATTATATGACCATTTATAATTAATAAAAATTATTTAATAATAAAATTTTATTAAAATAATATTGATTTTAAAAATCCATTAATTCATCAAAATAAATCTCTTAATTTCCCAAAAATACAATTTTTGGTTAATTAAACCAAAATCAAAATCATTTATAAAGAAACAAAAAAAATGAACATAAATTCATTATTATATAATACAGATATTCATACTATTAATGTCTTGATACATAGTCTTTTATTGCATCTGTGTATGCCCTATGAGTGAGGTGTGCAATAATTAAACATTCATTGGGTCTTTCAACAAACATGGTTTTGTCCTTGATCTCAATGAACATGAACTTATCCCATAAACAGTTTCTCTCATGCTTATGTTATGGAATATCATCTTGGGATTGGTTATAGGAAAATCCCAATGAATCTATATCCCTAGAAAGTTTTGATAAATTGGATTCATAGTGCATAATTCTACTGGATAAGGCCACTAATTTATTTTTCTGAGTCAATTGGATTTGTTAGAGCCCAATATTTATAATAATAACGTGATCACTATTTAAGGGCTATATTAACAACATTAATATTTTTATTAGTAATTTAAATCCTAAGATATAACCTAATAATTATAAGTGTTTTCTATAACAATATTACATAATAATACATTTAATTAAATTAGAAAGGGAAACGTCATTTATAAAAGTTTAGTTCGTTACAACAACAGTTTTGGGGGTGTTTGGGTCCTGTTCAGAGCCCTAAGGACTAGTTTTTGGAAATGATAGTTGGGATGAACCATTAATAGAAACCATGTGACATGGGACACATGGTTTTATGAAACTGTGCATGTATTTTTATAAGGTAGAATAGGGAACATGGTTCTCCCTAACCCTGTTGTTAGGGCCACACGCTCGTGCGTAATCACGTGTAATTTTTAGCGGAGTCCAAATGCATGATTAACGCATTGTTTTTCTAACCATGCACTTTGGCCATGACAAGGTATTCTTGGTAATTTTTATATTTCATGGTTTGTGAATGGTTTTCCAAAATTTGTGCGTGAACCATGCGGGTTCCATATTGAGTCAGTGAGGGTTACATGATTTGTGCATAGTTGGGCCTACCATGCAGCAAAACCATGCGACCCGGTATTTGTTTGGTAATATTACCAAATCGATATTAATTTTATTATAACATAAAATAAAATTTACCTCCCTGCCCAATGGATAACCTTGGAATTTGGGATCTCCCTTTTAATTTCAAATCATAGGCATGTCTCCCATTTCTTCATATGATTCCTAATTCAAGAACTATTGGTCTCATTAGATCCGCACCGACGAGTTCTTCATTTATCTTGCACATTCTTCATTTTAATTCACATCAATAGTTTTTTTATGTGTAATATAATATTCCATTTTCTAGGAATTTCATCCATTATTCCTTTTTCTTTTGATCTGGACTGAATTATAGGTCGATACTAGATGAATGTACTACCACATGTATATGGTTGGTGGTTTATACATTTACCTTCTGGTTTGGTGTTTTATATTCCCTATTGACATTGTTCCACATTCAACACTTTATAGATTTTACCATAAAATTAATTTAATAACTTGATATAATTGTTTGGAACTTTTTTAGGTTGCTCACTAGTACAATTATATGATTAGAGGTCATTTTCCTCAACCTGAGCCACCCATCTGGCGTGTTAAACCCTTTTTATATTTTTTTTGGCCACCTGTGAGGCATGTTGTTGTATTTTACCAATGTTACACTACCCCATTGGGTTTGTGTGGTCTCACCACTTATTTTGAGATCTTTTTTGAATTTGATGATAATTAAATGAACGATTTGGAGAGAAGATATGCCTCCTTTAAAATGTAATACACAATGTATAAATGGTTAAATTATAAAATTGGTTTGATGAACTCATGATATATGTATGATAATGAAATGATATTATGTATTGATAATAGTTGTGGATACCTTGTAAATTTTAACTCCGGATATCCTGATTCCTTTGGATGACATGGAAATTTCTACTCCATATATCTATATTGTTTTTGATAACAGATTCCTTAGACATTTCTACTCCCGAGATCCTAATTACATTGGATGCTAAAGAAATTTATACTCCTTGGATCTGCTCGCATGGAATCGCCTTGGACATGCCTGTGGATATGCTCCTCAGGCTCTAACAAATTAAATACCAAGTTTCCATCAAGATTCTACATGTAATCGATGAGGATTCCTTGGTGATTTATACCTTAGATCTGACCCTTTCAAGCTCGACACTTGATTACACAACAAAGGATGATGTTGATGCTATACCATGATTTACATTTATCCCACAATTATGGTTACTTGTTTAGGGGTTCCCTTGTTCATGGGATCTTGATAATTGTTCATAGGGATCCATGTTTAGTTAGAAAGGATCACATCTGCATTCAAAATATTACTTTTACTACTGTTATACCTATGATATACTACACACTACTTCATTGTTTATATGAAGAATATACATGTTTTAGAAATTATCAGTGGTGGACTACTAAGTGTTATATCGGTCCCTATTCAGACCACCAATGGGTACCTAGATATACTTCATGGATGAAAGTAGGGGTCAGGTAAAGTGAACACTTTATGATGCTTGATTTGATCATTTATTATGAGTACTGGAGAATAGGATTGATCTTGGATCATGATGATATCTGGATATAGTTCTTTTTAGCATTTTGGAATTTTAATTCATATATTGTACGAGATACCTATTTCCTTGTATTTTCTGACATTTTTTATAGTGACATGAAATGATAATCATATTTTACCTGAAATTGTTTTTGTATTTATTACTGTTACCGTCTTTTGTATTTTATCTTATTGTATGAATTTATATTATGCTCCCGCTTATTTATTAACTTGTGATACCTCTACATTACTCCGATCATGAGGGTATAATATCAAAACTATACCACCTTAGACCCTCGCTGATAGTTAGTAGCCTCTGGTGTATGGGGAGGTACACTTGAGGCCATGTGACCCACCATTTCAGGGAATCATTTAGTGGCTCTTGGGATGGGCCGTTACAAATGTTAAATCCTTTTCCTGTTAAATTGTTTATTGTCCTAGATAAATGTGCAATATGTTTCAACAAACCATTGGTCATACCTTGATAATACATGAAAATTATGATTCTCAGTAACATTTATAGGTCTTGGAAATTGATTGACCACTTTAGTTTTAGTAGAAGCAAAAGTTATTCCAAACATATTTATGATAGGTCCAAGGAATTAAATTTACTGTAACCAAGAATTACATTTAATAAATATTCAATATAAATTATTTTATTTCTTGGTTTGTTAAAAAATATTTAGATGTTTCTTAGGATCCACATAAATTTTTGAATGAACTAAAGTATTAATAATAAACAAAACCATGATTTTATCCTAATATTAATAGAAAACACTATTCATAAGATCCATAAATGAAACTGGAGCATTCATTAAACCATAGAGAATAAAAAACTCATAACTCTCATATCTAGTATAAAAAACTAATTTAATAATTTCATCCTCCTTTACCATCAGCTAATAGTATATAGACTTTAGATCATCCTTCAAAAAATACTGAGGTCCCTAGAGCTGATCAAACAATTCATTGATATGAGGAAACCAATAATTATTCTCTATAGTGATGTAACTCAATTCTCTAGAATCATTTAAAATCCTCATGGAACCATGTTTTTTAGGAAATAAAATAGGACCACCCCACAGTGAAGTGAAATAATGAATGAATCCTTCATCAAGGAATTCTTGTAACTGGATTTTCAAATCTAGAATTTCTACTTGAGCCCTTAGATAATAAGGTTTTGATATTGACATATCATTAGGGACTAATACTATAGTAAATTCAACTTCCATATCCAGTTTAATACTAAGAAACTCATCAGAAAAAACATTGATATATTATTTTACTATGAGCAAATCATTAATCTAAATAGTTCTCCTTTTTTAAAAAATATGATCAAGATGACTTTACTTTCCATATCCTAATAATTTTTCTTCATATTGACATGTTATTAAAGATATGAATTCATTGTTATATACCAAATGGAAATCATTTGGGAAAATAAATTCTTATGATATACAATATATCTTAGAATGATAAACTGAAATCTAGTTCATACTGAGAAAAAAATCAAATTCTATAATGCGAAAACAATATGGTTTATAGGGAAAACCCTTTCAATGATAATAACAGGAAGATATTTTTAAATTATTTTTACATTAATACTACCCCCTAGGTGTTTTAACCACTATATCTGACTTCATTTCTAGAGGTAATTTTTTTATTTTACTGTAAAATTTATTAGAAACTGAATAATGTGTTGAGCCCAAATAAAACATAACATTAGTATAATATGAATAAATAAGTAGTGAACCTATTACCACTTAGATTGATGCACCAAAAACTTCTGATGTAGTTTCAAATGATTTAAACATATCCTTCTACTTATAATATACTTTATAATTCCCATAAATCATGATATTCTTCAGACAAACATCCACATAATGAAATATATCATTAAATTTGAAAAAATTTAATTGATGTTTATAAAAAATGATCTAACCACTACCAAGATCAGTTTCATTTAAATTAAAATCTATATTCCCAAATATACCACATCAAAATAAATTTATAGATTTCCTGAGACATTCCCTATGGTTATTTTTTCCATACCTATCAAAAAATGGAAAATTAATTTTTTTTACCTTTAGATTTATTCGATTGATTCTTTCCCATCACCTACCACCTGGAACACTTTTTATCCATATTATTGTGGAATAAATGGTAATCAAAAACCTTCATTCCAACCTTACCAGCATAGAAAAATGTTTCTCAATACTTTAAAATACATGATAAGCCAAATCACATTACTATCTTTGGTTTATTCTTGAGTAAAACTCCTAAATTTTAATATTAAGATCCCAAATACAATTTGGTGGAAACCATGACAATCTAATGAAATTTTATTTATACAAACCCACAAAATATTCCTCCTTATACCTCAATTCAATGAATTTATTTTCCATCCTAAGTCAAACATCCTTAGGGAAATATTTCTCCAGTAAAATATTATTAAATATATCCCATTCCATGGAATCGATAACTTCAATTTCCCTAGTATTCATAACCATTGACCACCATTAATAAAATTCACCTTCAAAATAGTAAATACAAAGAGAGAATTTTTGATTCTTTGAATGAACAATCCCTTCATATATCTTTTCTAGAGATTTAATCCACCCAATATCTACCAATGAGTTAAAAGATTCACCAAATTATATAGGGTGTTATCTCATAAAATGCTCCACTATTAACTTGTTACTCTATAAGATATCCTATTGATATCTAGTATGGGAAATACCACCATTTATATTTTATATCAACTGATCCATCACAACAAAAAACTACTCAATTCCTATTCCAACCATTTAAATTTGTCGATTTTGAAGGGTATTGTCCTCTTGGTGCCTTCCTAACATAGTTTCCATGTTTTATATATGGAAAACCATTTTGAACAAACATAGTTTAGATAAAAAAACATGGTAATGTTAAAATGATATAACATGATAACCATAAATTATAATTTCTTAAGGGTAATTACTTACATTATAATAACCTATAAAATTATCTAAACCTTCAATCTGATACTAAATATAATGACCCCACCTTAATAAATCCTTCAGTTGTATATATTGATAAGAATTAAATTTCTAAAATTCTCAATGAACTTTTAGGTTTAGAGTTTTATAAAATGATGTCATCACCCTTAAATTATAAAATATTTAATCATAAAGTGGATACTTCCACACAATATCCATTTTTCCCACAATACAAAACATTGAAGATATAAAAACATTCTTTTTCATGAAATATCTTTATAATTTTCATCTTAAGCTCATCCTTCTACCTACCCATCCTTAAATACCTATTATTTTTTTAAATTTGTGATGAGCAAAAAAAATATTTTTAAGGATATATATAAAGAAATATAGAAAATCATTAGTATATGAATACACATTATTAAAATTTTCCTTTTTCTTAAAAAAATTTGACCTCAAAATGAACATTTTATTACCCATGAAATAAGATTCACTACCTAAATTTTTTTATAAAACATTTAATTAGAAATATTAAAGTAAAATAAAAATCACAATGTTTTATTTACAATCATGAAAAACTCATGATTTATTTTCATAAAGTTATATATTACACCCTTAATAAGTAGAATACAATTTTCTTTAGACATAAACCCACTAACTTACCTTGTGAAATCATAAGTTTTTCATAAAAACCCATATAAATTGTAGATAAATCATGTAGTTAACTTGGGGAATAATTATAATATCACTCTTATAATAAATCTTACAAATGGAATAACATTTCCGATAAATTCTAATAATCACTTACTAGAAACCTATAACCAGTTAACACCATCCCTTTAACCAATGTATTAGAGAGCTATATTGGGATCACTAATTATAATGAACAATATTAGAATCTAAAATGATCATAAATAATGTTTAAAAATGATAACATAATCATAAAAATAATAAATCTTTAATTTCCATCATCACACTCATACAAATATTATTTTCTATAAACAAGAAAAACATATCTTGATATTGAAATATCCATTAAATTTAAAAAAATCATTGAAAATACCTAGAACAAAGGGAATAAAGTTTTTTATTTAAATAAAAAATTAAATATTATAAAGTAATAAAAATATAAAATGACTATTATGGTGGAAGGAAAATCGTTGACATCATATACGTTAAAATATAAAATACTTTTTTTCTTTTTGTGAAAATTTTTCATATAAAATATGTACAATGATTCATTTTGAAAATCATTGAATGATAGTAAAAAGTGATATAAAATTTTATTTTATAATTCATTTATGTACATATAAATACAAAAATAAAATAATTTTATGAACATAGACATGGAATAAAAATATTTATAAAATAAATCCTTGAAACATTTAAAATGAGGGTTTAAGGTAAATTGTCACTTACCTTGAGTTTGACTTGTCAAGTATGTTCGATATCACCTATATTATGAAATTTTATCAATTATTTGATTTATTAAGAACCTTTTATAGTTTTTTATTCTTAATAATTAACCCATTTATTTCAATTTTATATTGAATTAATTTATCAGTTAAGTCCACGTTGGGTGTTTTTAGGATGTTCAATACATATTTTAAAAATGACTTTTGTATGTTTAATGGGGTAAAATAGGTCATTAATAAATAATATTTAAATAATAATTATGAAATAATTATAATGGTTATATATAAATTATACTTTTAAAACCAATAATGAAATATGGCTATAACAAATGAACCACAATACAATCATTAAGATGGTAGGCCGTACGTACACATGAGTAACATTTAAATTTTTCAACAAACAATATAAGAAAAGGTAAGTATTATTTTAACTTTAAATAATAATTATTAAATTATCAATATCATATTTAATTTTGAAATACACTTATATATACCAGTTATGTGATGTGGTAATGAAAAACGAATCACATCACATTGTGTTGGTGGTAATTCACACGTACACATAAATTAAATTATAAATTTTCAATGGATGGAAATGTTTGAAAATAGATGATATATTATCATTAAATAATGATAATTTTTTTCATGACTATCATATATATACTTTAAATCCATAATTATAACCAGCTGTGATAGGAAGTGATGGATAATAGATTACATTAGTTCTTGAGGAAGTAGCTCATCGTACACATGAATAATGTTTTTTTCCCATTAGATAAATAAAGAGATGGATTGATGTTAATATATAAAAATAATAAAATTTTAATATATTATATATATTTATTTTTTTATATTTCATTGGCCAGAGGAGTTTTTGGGGTGTTGAATGAATAAATAAAAATAAATCATTATGTTAAGAGATATTTCTATTCTTCATACAACCACATTTTCTTTACACCTTAAGGCTGTAAAGGTTAGAATTATACTCAAAATAATACCTATAGGACTTGTTTGAGGATGTGAGTAAGGTACTAGGGTAGGTATTTTCTAAACCAAAATGGATCTTGAAGTGTAGAGAAGAGAGTATAAAGAGTATCATTTTATAAGTTGTGGAGATGACACACTTGGAATTTTAAAAAATATTAAAACATATTAATGTATTACTCAATAAGACGACTCCAAAATGTACGATTTAAAAAAAAGATGATATAGGGTTGAAATATGACCATTAAATTGGATTTAGACAAGTTTTTAGGTCATTTTAACACTTATCCCTTTAGTTTATCCCTGAATAAACCTTCTCTAACCATAACCATGGTGAGAATTTTTAACTTTTTTACTATTCATTATGAACAAAAATCATGTTAAACTGAAAAACCACAATATTTTTGTGAAAAATAAAATTTTCCAATAAATTTAATATTTTTGATATTTTTTATACAAGAAAGACCTATTTTAGGTTGTGTTAAATGGAACACCGAGTTTATCTTGCATTACAGACCACTCTATGTTTAAACAAAATGTTCCATAATATTAAAATACTATTATTATAGTTATCTACTATCTATTAGAATAGTAAGGAATGAATAGTATTTACTAATTTATGAACATACATGGTTTAAACATTTATATAAAATGAATTCATTAATTAATAATTAATTAGAACTGAAAATAAGAATAATTTTAAAATAATGGAATTCTTTTTTTGACCAACTATTTTTATGCACACAAATGTGTTTTCCATAAATAAATTTAAAAAATATTTTTAGATAATTATTTTAATTATATATATATTATATATTTAATAAAATATTTTAACATTCAGTTTATGTGTTTTCAATACAAGAGATAAGAATAAATCCAATTTTATGCTAAAAAACAATATTTTTTAAAGAACAGTTTTGTCTTTTTTTTGTGTAGGTATTTTAAAAATAATTTTTTAAACTTTTAGAAAATTGTGTGGAAGAAAATTTAATTTTTTAAATAATCATGTAAAAATTATCTTTGGATGATGTTTTGAAAATTTTCCAAAAAGATTATTTTGTTGATGAATAGTGAAAAATACTAAATTTTAATTGAAAACTACCTTTTCATTTACCCTATTTATCAAGTTAATTTTTATTTTAAATTTATGTTAAATTAAAATTACTTAAATTATAAATATATATTAATACAATTTAGGTTATTTTAACCATTTCTATATTTAATTTTGATATAAAAACCTTTTAAACATTTCAACATTTTCTTTTGAAAACCTGCTTTCTTATTGTGTTTGAGAGATTAATTTTAAGTTAAAATTTTATACTTATAGGAATGGAATTTTGGAAAATGGATTCTATATTTTTAATAATAATAATTTATATTATATAATAAGTTTAACTTAATTTTTTACTATAATTAATAGTAAAAACAATAAAAATTATTTTCCATGGTTAAGGTAAAAATGGAATTACCAGGGGGTTAAACTAAAAAGATAAGGGTTAGAATGAAAAAAACATGAGTCCGAAATATATATTATGGGAATATTTGGACACTATAATCTATAATTCCCAATATTAGTCAATTTTAGACCGTTTTGGTATGTAAAAAATGTGGTCACACCTTTTTCTTTTCAAAAATATCATGTCTTCTACTCACCTCGTATTAAAACTCTACCATTATCCTCTCTTATTCACACCTTATAACCCTTTTTGATTAGAAAATACCTTCATAAATCACTTCCCAACTAAACTAATCTCATCATAAAATCAATATTTTTGCCACACCAACATACCTCTTTGATGCAAACATAAGGAGGTTCCCAAAGAAGTGGTAATGTTCTTCAACACGTGTTTTTTATTTTATTTCTTCCTCCAACTCCTTAAAATAATATTAAAACATGATTATATAATGAAAATAGTATATTAAATATAGTGAGACAAATTATTATCATGGTAATTACCTAAAAAAATATACACTTCCATAAAATGGGTTTTGAAATCATCATTCTTGTGTACAACGGACTACCACCTCGTGGACTGATATCATTATTTTTTCCATTACCACCTCTCATGGTTGGGTATGATGAGGGATATAAAGTATATATAATATATTTATAATTTAATTATATATATTTATTCATTATATCTAATATAACATTTTTTACTTTCCATTCCTTAGGGGATGCAATAATGTCATTCGTGTGTACGACGAACCACTACCTCACGGTGCGATGTGATTTTTTCACTAACGATTTACATGGAAGATAATAAGAATATAAGGAATGATTATATATGATATACATGACATAATTATTATGTTAATGAAATATTTATCATTATAAGAAGACAATATATAATTTTATTTCTTACCTTTTCACTTATTGAAAAACGATAACATCGTTCGTGTACGTGTAGACAATCACCTTTACAAAGAATTGTGAATCTCTACTTTCATCACCACACCACATGGATGATATGAATAAGTATATTTAAAGAAACAATATTTTATTTATGATATTATTATAATTATGTGAAGATAAAATATTACTTACCTCATTTCAAGAATGAGCATTGAAAATTGGTAACGTTACTCATGTGTTTGTATGACCTATCATCTCCTGGATCGCAACATACATCATTTATCAAAACCATATTTTATTATTGATATTAAAATTATAATTTATGTATAAATATGATAATTATTTCATTATTATTTTTATGGATATTATGTAACTATGATCAAAGTAATAGCACCGAAAATAAAAAATTAAAACCTATATCAAAAATAAAACATTTATTAACCAAAACATGATTTTAACAAATAATGTTTATAAATGGGTAATATAGGATCATAAGTAAATAATATATGGATATATATAAATATATAAATATGGTTCTATAATTTATTTATAATAAACATATATTTATTATATAGGAGGTTGTAATGTGTACAAAGGAAGTCGAGACTTAAATTAAAGTATTTCTAGTTGCTCTTATATTTATGAGAGACACATATCAAAATTAACAACTAGTTTATTTTGTGTGGATTATATACTATACATTTGAAATTTTATATCATGAATATAATAATTTTAATTATATTAAAATATTTACTTGATTTTATTCTTTATCGAGTCTTATGATTCAAAATATTACTAAATTGGTAAAAAATTTCCATCTCACTTTTTTAATTCAATGAGACACATGCCATATTTACCAAATATTTCATTTATGTAGTGTATATAATTACAAATAATTTATTTTATTAGGATTACCATGAATAATATAGGGATTACATATCCATCTTTGTAATTTTATTTCACTGGGATTATGTTTCAATTTCTACCGAATTGGTAATGGATTTATGTTAAAATCTAAATGTTTCTCAAGATTGTTTATGATTAAGTCTAAAATGTTGAAATATTATGATATAAATCTAAATAATTATCATGAAATATTTTATCCTCTTAATATTCATGATATTTTCAATTATTAGTACCATTTACACCCTTTGTAACTTCAAATATTTTAAAAAATGTTTCTTAGAAAAATCATCATTATTTCTCTCTTTGGTGGAAAACCATTTTTCTTGAAAAACCATGTTATAAAAAAATGATTTAAAAAATATTCTTAAATTATTTATTAATTAAAATTCTGTCCATATTTTATTTTTTATATAATATTTTTAAAGCAATATTAATGTCATTTTTAAAAAAATTCCCATTTCACTTTTACAGAAAATGTGAAAGGAATATTAATTTTAACATGTACTGAATGAACATAATTTTACAACATCAGGACAATTATCCATTTGAATATTTATTTATAAGTTTTCAATATTATTTTCAAATAAAAGTATTTTCAAAAGTATTTATTAATTTTTCTTTTTTAAAATTTATTTTCAAAGAAAAGTTATTTTCCTCAAGAATCATTCCATGTGATTTATTTTTAAAAATAAGTCTCCATCTAAGATGAAATACATTGATGAAAATTATGATTTTCTTGGGATATAGACCAAGGAAACCATTATTATTATTTATATGAATGTTTTATGATGATAATACATTTATAAATCTTCTTATATTTTCACGGGTTATACTATGATAAAATTGTTATGAAAACTGCTTCTTTCTCTACAGTTTTTGCTACAATAAAATGATGAAATGATTAGAAAATATCTCTCATTTAAACAAGATATTATATAATGAAATATTTATGAAGCCCCTTTAATTTAATGGGTTATAATATAGTGAATGTTTTAGGATCATATGGCACACATATGTATGATTTTTGTTATATAACGGGTGAGACCTATATATATCTTCTATACATTGAGTAAAAATGGATAAATCAAGATTATATATGTTATATGTGAACCTAGTTATAATTTTAAAATATTATGCATGAACTTGATTAAAATTTTATAATTTTATGCATGAACCTAGTTACATGTTCACAATTTTATGGATAAGTCTAATTACATGTTCACAATATTATGTATAAACATGATTACATGTTCATAATGTTATACATAGACCTATATTTCATGTCTATAATGTTATGTGTAGACCTAGATTCATGTACATAAGTTTATGGAAGGGTGTGATTTCATTTCCTTAAATTAAAAGTTAACCTTTCTCTATTTATTGATGTTCACAATGTTATAGTTTTATGTGTATGAAAAAAATCTATGTCTTATGTCAATGTAATGTTCTCATGGATCATGTTCTCTGATTCCATTATTATTCATGTTTTATGAATTTTCAAGAGTTATACCATGACTCATGTTTATGATCTATGATATGCAGGTTATAGATTTCAAAAGTTATTCATTGGTTCTCATACCCATATGCTCATGTTATATATTAATATCCCTTATTTAACCATAATAAGAATATCAAGTCACCATTTATTATGTTTCCTATCTCGAAGTTAAGAAAATGATTTTATATAGGGTATGACTATTAATAGAACGAAATGTGAAGATATTTTTTTGATACATTGAATATCTTTCCCCAAATTACAATATTGTGTACCTAGTGTACAAATACACTAAAATATTATGGTCCTCAGGCACGTGTTTAAGAAGTTTATTGAATGTTTTTGTAAAAATACATAATACCTATGTTTGAGAAGCTATGGTCGCTATAGTTGGTATCCGAGAAAATGTTTAGTTAAACTTTGGATGTTAAGATGAGAAAAAGTTAGTGAGATCCCAAGGTATATTTCTAATGAAATGTCTAGGGATCCCTCTAAGGATAGGTCTAAGGATGAGTCAAAGTATAGTAAATTATAATGGAATTTTGGTAAAGTATAGTGAAAGTGGGTTCCAAGAAATTAAAACCCAATTTGGATATTATAAGTGGATATAGATCTAGAACAAAATCACATAGGGATAATAACTTATAAAGTATGCATTTATCTATACTCTATCATTACTTGGGGCAGGACAACGAGTCTTGTCGCACACCTGGATTGACATTCTTGGGGGATATTCATTGTAAATTCCAAAACACATTATGAAACATCATGAAGTATTTAAATAGATTATGACTATGAATAACCTATGATAAACCAATATTTTCATAGTTTAAAATTAATTAGTCATGATTTAGACACCCTATGAGTACTTTATCATGATTATGAGGTTCCTCATTGTGATAATTGTTGCTTACACTACACATTATGTTTTTAGTAAATTGATGAGCCCGGAAGGAACCATTTTAATGCTGAATTTAATGGAAAATATAATTATTTTCATAATAATAAATAATATGTTATGGGAGATGAAATGAAAAAACTTGTTTCTATTCACACAATACTTTTTATTGCTATGACTTATACTGAACATCAAAATAAGAAAAGGTGGGAAAAAATTTCTATTGATTCCTTCATGAGGAAACACCCACATTCATTCAGTGGTTCCACTGATTCACTAGTTGTAGAGAAATGAATTATTACAAATAAAAATATATTTTCTAATTTCCAATGTTAAGTGCATGATAAATTTATTTTGGATGTGTATTATTTATAAGGAAAAGAATATCAATGGTTGTCTCTTTCTATGAATACGAGTCAATAAGAGGAAATTGACTCTATGAAGTGGGATAAGTTTAAAATATTATTTTTCAATATGTAATATCCTAATATTATTCACATAAAAATATATATGGAATTAATCTTGATTAATGAGATGGAGGATGAATCTATTGGAACTTATGAATCAAATTTTACAAGACTTATGAGGTACTCTTTCGGTATTATCATTCATACTAAAAGTAAGTTTGATCGATTCTTCTATGGATTAAAACCAAATATATGAAAAACATTAGCCATATGGGACTTTTTATTATACAAATAAATCATTATATGTGCACTAAACGTGGAAATGGAATCTATAAAGTCTCTTGGTGCTGGTGATAGTAAAAGGATGATAGGGTTCCATGTAAATTCCAATGATATGTCACATGTAGGGAATAAAAAATTTCAAACTATTAATTTACAAAACTATGTGAAGGAGCACTTTGGTGGGTGCCTGAAAGGAAGAAGAATGTGTTTCAAGTATGGTAATCCAATCCATATAGCAAAAGAATATATAAATAGTAAGAATAGTATGGTTAATGAAATGAATAGAGAGAGAAAAGAAAATAAACAACCCAAAATTTGTTGTTTTAAGTGAATGATGTTTGGGTATTATGAGAATCAATTCCCCAATCCAAGGGATAATGTGGATGATAATCCACAAAAAAAACTGAAGGAATGGAAAAAGTGAAAGATTAATAAATATTAATGGATAAAGTGAATCATGATAATTAGATTATAAATATCCTCCTCTCTATAGTTGGGAAGTTCATGTTTGATTTTATATGAATGAGTGTTATGAAAATATTATTATCCATCCTTTAGAGAAATTTCGTGGGACTATCTCCCTCTTCATAGATTCTAGAATAATTAAATTAACTTTGATATTCTATAAATACTTTTATGATCCCAAGATTCAATTTATTTTTTTTATAATATTATATATTATATAATGAATAAAGGGTGATTTAACATTTTTAAGTGTGTAAGTATCCATGTATGATTAAATTAAGAGTTATAAATACCATAATGGGTTTATTAGTTTAAGGTTGATCATATGTTCAAAGTTATTGACACCCCTTTTGAGGTTTTATGTTATGTGAGATTATCAAGATTAAGGATATTTTAATAGACATTTATTGCAATAAAACCATTGGTTAGGGTTTATCTTATCTTTTATGTTGATGTAATTATGGGTTTTAGTTGATCACCTTATGAATTTAACACACCTCATTACTACCAAAAAATATTTGTCTCAAGATACTCATGCTAGAATATATATTAATGATGATGTAAGGTTTCATGGTGTAAAAAATTCAATTGTATTTGATCAGGACATGAATTTTACCTCAATTTTACTGTGAAGACTTAATATCTTGATAAAGAGTTATGTTTTAGTAAATTGTGTCATCATTAGAAATATGACCAGTATAAGACAAAAATTCATACGCTATGGGATATACTAAGTACATTTTCTATGCATTTCAAATTTTTTCAAGATCGAAACCTTCCTGAAGTTGGGTTTTCTTGAAATAATAGCTTTCACTCAAGTATTTTAATAGATTATTATGATTCCCTTTATGAGAATAGGTATAAAACTCCAATATATTGGAATTAAGTTGCATAAATAAAGCTATTGGGAACTGAGAAAACTAATGAGATGGAAGATAAGGTTAGAGTAATTCAGTAACATGTAAGGACAATAAGAATTTTACAGAAATGTAATGATGATGATCATAGATGTGATCTTTAATTTGATGTTAATTGGAAGGTATTTCTTTGAATTATTTTTATAGAAGAATGAATAGAAAATTGAACACTAAATATATAGATGCCTCTGAAATTATTGATTATATTGGGATCGTAGCTTACTGCTTTTCAATTCCACCAAAACCCTCTAAGGTTCATGATTTTTTCCATGTATCTCTCTTGATGAAGTACATACCTAATCCATCACATGTACTAAACTTAGAGGTCATTACACTGGAGCATGATCATTCTTATAAGGAAAAATCATTTGAGATTTTGGATCAAATAGAGAATGTGCTATAAAAAAACACTACTCACCCAGTTAATGTTTTTTGGTGAAACCACTTGCTTGAGAAAGTTACATGGGAACCCTATTATTTAATGAGGTAGATGTATCTATAGTTGTTAGTACTAAAGTGCTGAATTTCAACGAAAAAAATAATTTTAATGGGGGAAGAATATAACAACCTAAGACTTTTGTGAGTTTTTCCCAAATAAATTTAATCTTGTTGATAATTTTCATTAGACACAATACCATGTTTATCTTATGTTAAATACAACATTTATTTTAGCTTAAGTTACACACAACATTAAGTTTAAACAAAACATTTCATACTATTAATATATTATTACGATAGTTATCTTTTATACATTTTAATAGTGGGTAAGAATATGATTAAATAAATCATTAAAATCTATTGTTTAAACATGTATATAAAATTAATTATTTTATTACCAATTAATAATAAATTAAAATAATAACCATTTTAAAATAAATGAAATGTTTTTATGAAAAACTATTTTTATGTGTAGAAATGTGTTTTACATAAATAAATTAAAAAGATGTCTTTCATATACTTATTTTAATTAAATTTATATATTATATATTCAATAATTGTTTTTCATATTCATATTACATGTTTTCATGATAATATATAATAATAAATACGATTTTTCTCTTAAAAAAGTATTTTTCTAAAATGAAATGTTGTTATATTTTTTGCTAACATATTTTAAAAATAATTTTTGATAATTTATTTGAAAAAATAATTTTCATTATTTAAATAATTATTTCAAAATTATCTTTGGGTTAATGTTTTGTAACCTTCCAAAAATATTATTTTTTGTTGAATAGTGAAAAACAATGAATTTTAATAGATTTTTTTCGTTTAAATTATTTATAAAGTTAAATTGTATTTTAAATTGGTTTTTAATTTTAAAAAAGTACAATTATATATCAATTAATGTAATTTAAGTCATTTTAATCATTTTAAAATTAAATTTTGATATAAAAACCCTGTAAGGTTTTGATCATTTTTTCTTTGAAACCCCTCCTTTTCATCTCGTCTACGGGATTATTTTTAATTTAAAATTTTAAGCTTTTTTGAGTAGAATTTAAAAAAAAGAATTAAATATTTTTAATATAAATAATTTATATTAAATAATAAGTTCAATATAAATTTTGACCATAGTTAATAATAAAAACTACAAAAACTATTTACCATGGTTATGGAAAAAATGATTTTACTAGGGGATAAACTAAAAAGAAAGGGTTATAATGACCTAATTTTTTTACAATAATATATTTTATGGACTTATATAGGACATATAATGCATTAGTGTTGATAATTATCTATTTTTGACCCTTTATCATGTCAAAAATGTGGGTACACCATTTTAATTTCAAACATTACACTTGTGTCACTCACCTCACTTATAAAATCCCCCTACTCCTCTCTTACTCACACTATTAAACCATTTTTGTTGAGAAAATACCTGAAAAAATAACTTAATAAATTCCCTAATATAATCATATAAGCCCTATTTTTGGAATTAATTTAACTTAGGAAGGTTTTCCTGTAAACCTAAGGACGTTACCCGAAGAAAAGGCAACGTTATTCAATGATAATTTTTATTTTATTTCTTCCAATAGATCTTTCAATTATTATTTAAACATGAAGATATAATTATATGTTTTAGGTTAAGGTAATGACCAAATACCATCTCAAATTTCATCAAATGGTTTTTGAAATCATCATTCATGTGTACTGCGGACTACCACCTCACGAACCGATGTCATTCTTTTTTCCATTACCACCTCTCTCGATTGGGTATGATGATCGATATAAATAATATGATATATATATATAACATAATTAAGCAAAGTATTAATTATATAATATTTAAATTATTTACCTTCCATTATGTAGTGGATGTGATAACATCATTCGTGTGTACGGTGGACTACAGCCTCGTGGAGTGTTGTGCTTCATTTTCACTAACTCATTATATAGAAGATAGCAACGATAATGTTAATTATAACATGTGATATAAATGATATAATTACGATATTAATGAAATATGTATAATTATTAAAATATAATATATCATTTTATTTCATAACTTTTGACTCACTAATAGATGATAACGTCATCTGTGTATTTGTGGTGTACCATCTTTAAAAAGTGACGAGACTCTCTCTTCTCATCACCACACCAGATTGATGATATGTATAATTATATTTAAAATAATAATATGTTTTTTATGATATTATAATAATTATAGAAAAATAAAATATATCTTACCTCTTTTCCATAATTATCGTTGAAAAATAGAAATGTTACTCATGCATATGTAAGATCTACAATCTCCATGATCGTGACATATTTAATTTATCAAAACTGTATTTAATGATTGGTATTCAAATTATAATTGAAGTATAAATATGATAATTATTTCATGATTATTATTCTTTAGATTATGGAACTATGATCAAAGTAAGGGGACAAAAATTAACAAATTAGAACATATACGAAAAAACCTGTTATTACTTGAAATATTATTTTAACAAATAATTGATAATAAATAGGTAATAAAATCAAAAAAGGTATATAATATATGGTATAATATATATAATTTTGGTTATATAATATATGTATAATAAAATTATATTTATTATACAACATTTTATAACATTTACAAAGGATGTTAAGATTTAAGGTAAGATATTTCAAGTCTATCCTATATTTCTTCGAGACATATGAAAATCCACCATATATTTATTTTTATTGTGTATATTAAACCCATTTTAAATTTCATTTTTGGAATATTATACTTTTCTGGATATTTAATTTTTCACTTGATGTTTTTCTCTATTGGGAATTATGATTCAAAAGATTACTAAATCATTATGGGATTTCTGCGTCACTTTTTACTTTTGTAAGACATATACCATATTAAAAACCTATTTATTTTATTGGTGTGTATAATTCCCATGAATATATTTTATGTTCATTGAAATTAGAATTACGGGAATCAAATTTCCATTTTAGGATCTCTCTTTCATGGGATTATGTTTCAAATGTTACCAATGTGGTAATATATTTATGTTACAATCTCATCGTTTATCGGGATTATTTATGATTAAGTCTCCAATGTTTAAAAAATATGATATTACTGTTAATAATTATCATTAATTATATTCTCATATTTTTATTCATTATAATTTCAAGTAACAGTACAAATTTATATCATTTGGTACTTAAAACAGTGGAGAAAATGTTTTTATGAAAAATCATATTTATTTTTAGCTTCGGTCAAATACTCTTTTTATTCCAGAACCATGTTTTCTAAATATGTTTACAAAAATATTCTTCAAATTATTTATTAAATAAAATTTTACCAATGTTTTAATTTTTTAAAAATGTTTTAAAATTAATCTTCATGTCATTTTTGAAAAAATTCATGTTTGGATTTTACCGAAAATGTGAAATGAATAATTATTTTAACATGTACGACATGATTTTTTTCCTCCATCATGACCATTAATTTTTTAGGATTCTTTTATAGGTTTTAAAGGTTATGTTAATATAAAATTATTTTTAAAATGTTTTATGAATTTTTAGTTTTAAAGAGAAATATTCAATGAAAATCTATTTTCCCCATGAAAAATTCCAAGTGATTAATATTTAATACTAATTTTCCATATAAGATGACATAATTTGGGGAAACATATGATTTAATTTGGATTTGAAAAATGGATAACATTGTTATTATTTCTATAAATGGTTTATTATGACAATACGTATATGAATCCCACTTATTTTTCCAAGGGTTATATCATGATAAAATTCTTATGAAACCTACTTCTTTCTCCATGGGTTATGCTATGATAAAATAATGAAATTACTATGAAACCTATCTATTTTACATAAGTTATGATATGATAAAATATTAATGAAACCATTTTTATTACATGGGTTATGATATGATGAATTTTTTAAGATCTTGTGTCAAACATATATATGATTTCCATTATTTGATGGGTAGTGATTATGTCTTCCTCCAATGCATTGGGTAAATATGGATAGCTCATGAGTAAATATGTTATGCATGAACCTCATTATATGATCAAAATGTTATGCGTGAACCCGATTACATGTTTAAAATGTTATGCGTGAACCAGATTACATGTTCACAATGTTATACGTGACTTGAATTATATGTTCACAATGTTATATGTGTACCAGTCTTTCATGTCCATAATGTTTTTCATGGCCTGCTTACATGTACATTAGTTTATAATAAGTATTTATTTCAATTACTTAACTTAACTAGTGAACCCGTCTCTATTTATACATGTTCATAATGTTATAAGCTAATGTGTACGTCACAAATCTATGCCTTATGCCAATGTTATGTTCTCATGGCTCATGTTCTTTGGTTCAATTATGATTCATATCTTATGAATAACCAAGATTTATTCCATGACTCATGTTTATGATCTATAATATTTAGGGTATGGTTTTAAAAATTTATTCTCATGTTCTCACACCCATATGCTCATATTATATAGTTATATCCCTTGTTTACCCTTATCGAGCATCTGAGATCACCCTTTATTATGATTGCTCTTCTAATGTTATGATGAAATATTTTAATTAGGGAATTCATATTAAGATTACTAAATGGTATAATCTATTATAGAGGAATTGAATATCTTTAATCAAAATATAAGATTTTGTACCGAGTTTCGAAAGGCACTAAACTAGTAAGGTCTTCAGGCATGTGTTTTGTAATGTATTAAATATTCAGCTAAAAATATGTAATATCTATATATGAGAATCCTAGGATTCTATATAAACTTATTATAGAATATTAATTATGTTGATTAAAAATATTGAATCCATTTTATCAAATTAAATTCATAAGTGTCATAATTTAATTTAAAATTAAACCTCTAAAATGTGATGAAAAATGGTTTTCTAGAAAAATGTATTCTTATGTATAAATGGTTTTTATACCAAAATTAAGCATAAAATTAAAACCAATAACCTTAATTGTATTATTAATAATATAAATAAAAAATTTTACTTTGAATGAATTTTAAAAAAATTGAATTTTTTAAATTCTTCAGATGAGAAGATATTTTTTAATAAAAATCTTTATTTTTCACTATTCATTCGAAAATCAAACTTTCAAGAAAATAATAAAAAAATAATTATAATATTACATTATAATTTTTAATTAAATATTGATTTAATTTTTTAAAATCAAAATTATAAAATTTATAAATTATATTTTAATTAACACCATATAGTTCATGAAAACCCAAATTTGTTATAAATATAGCCTTTTAAATTTAGACAAAAAAAATTCTAATGTTAATATAATTATTATAAATCTTTAAAATATAATTAATGAATATTGATAATATATGAAAATAATTTATTTTAACATTACCTATGTTTTTACATTCTACCCCCTTTTGAAATTACACCCTCAAAATTTTATTTATTATTTAAAAAAGTGGGGATATCTTTCCTTCATAGAATTTTCAAATTACCCTGATGCTTATTAAATAATATGTTTTTTTTAGAAAATATTAACATATTAAATCACTTTATTCCACAAAAATTTCTCACTGTGGTCAAGAATATGTACCAGATATTCCTCATTAAAAATGTTTTCCTCCACCTGAAATATTTCTGGCCTCAAAACAAGAGATGCCTTGGACACATAGTTTCTTAATAAAGAAAATAAAAAAAAACATGTACCTGAGATAAATTTTAAGGTATGAACACTAAATAATAAACTAATTCATCTTTATTTAAGATTTCATATAGTCCAATGAATAGTAGATGTAGCCTCCATTTTTTTTAAAAATGCATAACACATTTCCATGGAGATACTTTTATAAAAACATGATCAAATACATTAAATTAAATATATTTATTCTTATTATTTGCCAAAATTTTATACCTACATTGAGAAATCATGATATTTAATTGTATCAACTTCACCTTATCAACTGTTTCTTCTACCAATTTTAGTCCCAACAACTTTCTTTTCCTTAATTCATCCCAACAAACTAGATTTTGATACTTTTTTCCATACAATTCCTCAAAATGTTCCTTCTATATATTGAAATTAAAAATAGTTTTGTAAGAAAACTCAACCAAAGTTACATGTTTTCCCCAACTTCCTTGATGATCCATTGAATAAGCTGAAAGCATATCCTCTAAAGTTGGAATCGTTCGCTATGACTATCCATTAGAATGAGGATGAAGGACTGTAATGTCATTTACAAAAATTATAGGTGATTTTGGTATAATTATAGGATACAATAAAAAATATTAATCCATGTAATATAATTATCACTTTAATAAAAAGCAGATATAGTTGATCCAAATAAATATTATCTTGAATGAGAAATAAATGAGAAGAATTAGTTAATCAATCAACAATTAATCATATTAAATTATTAACTCAAGATGAATTTGGTAATCCCACCATGAATTCCATTGATAAATTCTACCATTTCTAATAATAAACTAGAAAAGGCTAATGAATACCCTTTGGTTATTATCATTTTCCTTTAACGAGATGAAAATTACAATATTTCATTGTAAAATCTATAAAACATTCCTTCATTCATTTCCACCAAAATTGTTCCCAATGGCCTCTATACATTTTTTTCTTATTAGGATGAATAAAAAAAATATAGTTATGAGACTCTATCAATAGTTCATTCTTCAAATGGGGGTCACATGAAACACATAACCTTTTTAAGAATCTCAAAACACATTCTCTATTAATATTAAATTCCAGAAACTTACTTAACTTAACCAATTATACCTTTTTCTATAACCCATTATCTTCCATCTGATCTTGCATAATCCTGTTTGAAAAATATGATAATAATGACACCAAAAACAAAATATAGGGAGTTCATACAACCACAATTTCTAATCCAACATTTATCAAATCATTAACTAAAGGGTCATCTACTAAATGTAACCTGGTGAATACAATATTATCTTTTCAAATCAATGAATAAGATACTATATTTAATTTACCTAGATGGTAATTAATTTTGTAGTCATAATCCTTTATCAATTAAAACAATCTCCTCTATCTCATGTTCAACTATTTTTGAGTGAATATATACTTAAAAATTTGCTAATCAGTATATATTTCACACTTCAATCCATATGAATGATCTCTCCAAATTTTTAAAGAAAACACTATAGTCTATAGTTCAAGGTTACATTTTGAATAATTTTTCTCCTGAGATTTTAATTAATGTAAAGAATAACAAATTACCCGATCATTGTATATTTAAACCCAAAGAGACCCCTTCAATGAAACATAACTATAGATAAAAAATTTTCCATTTCAAGATGGTAGGGACAAAATGGATCATTCAATAAGATTTTTTTAAATTCATAAAAACATTCATCACATTCCATAGCCTATATGAACCAAAATAATTTTTTTTAACTTTGTTAGTGGCGTAGATAACCATACAATGTTTTAAAAAAACTACGGATAATATCCAAATAATTTAAGAAAACTCCAAATTTCAGTATAATTTGTAGGTATTTTCCTTTCATCAACCAATTTAGTTTTATCATGATCAACTTTTTTTCCATTATTATTTACGATATGTCTATTTAATGAAATAAAATACAATAAAAAAAATTAATATTTACTATATCTTACATATAAATTATTTTTTTTAAAGGTTTGTAGAAAAATCCTTCATGTTTTCCATGATAGTCATAAATTTTTAAATAAATGAAAATATCATCAATAATTTAAACAAAAAATTTAGGCAAATATTAATAAAAAAAATCAATTCACAAGATCTATAAATAAAATCATATCATTCTTCGACCCAAGGGAAATAATGAAAAATTCATATTTCCTTTACCTAACATGAAATTATATTTTTAGAATCTCATCCTTATTCACCTTTAAATGATGGTACTCGAACTTGAGATTAACCTTTAATAAATACTGAGCTACTTGGAGTTGGTAAGTCATCGATATGAGGTCATAAATAGTTATTATTAACAATTATGCTATTCAATGATCTATAATCAATTAAAATCATTATAGAACCATCTTTATTTAAAAAAAATAAAAGAGTAAAACCCCATGGTGAAATTATAGGATGAATGAAACCTTTATAATGAATTTATTTAACTTATTTTTCAATTATAGAAGTTCTACATGATCTATTCACTAAGGATGTATTGATATTATCATAACACCAGGCACTAATTAATAGTAAATTCAACTTCCCAATCAGGTATAATATTAGGAAACTCATTAGGAAATACATACTTATATTAATTTACTAATGGAACATCATTAATCTAAAAATTTCCCTTATTTTCAAAAATATGGGAATGATATAATTCATTTATATCTTCTAAAAATTTCATAGATTCAGAATATTTCATTAAAGTAATGAATTTATTATTATATAAAAATAGAAATTCATTTCACAAAGTAGATTATTTAGACCAGAAATATATCTTACCATGATAAGTATAAATCCAATCCATACATAGAATAATATAAAAGTATATAATGGAAAAAAATTGCAAAGAAATTTCATACATATATGATAATTGGAAGATATTTTTAAAGTCTTATTTCCTCAATACAACCAATTTAATTTTAAACAAAAGTATTGAATTAGTTTTTTTGGTGAAAATTTAATTTACTAGTAAATTTCTTATAAATGAAAGAATATATAGACCCTGAATCAAATAATACATTTTTATAATTTAAATAAAAATTATGTACCAATTTCCACTTCATTTGATAGCAGAAACCTTATAAATTACTTTCAAAGTATTTAAATATTCCCTTGTACTTATAGTATATTTATTCCAATAATTAATGATCTTATTTAGATACACATCTGCATAATGACTCATATCATTACATTTAAAACAACTTACTGACAGTTTATCAAAATTGATCAAACCACTACCAAGATATTTTTATTTGTAATAATGATCCATATGACAAAAATTACAATATAATAAGTAATTAATAGATTTCATAATATAACATCCATGGTTCTTTTTACCTCCTATATCAAACCATAAACATTATTTTCTTACCATCAAACTTCTTCAATGGATTTTTTCACATTACCTACCACCAAGATCTATTTGTATCCTTGTTTTAATGGAATAAATGATCATTAGAAAACTCCATTTATAACATCTCATCATTGTTGACATGTTTCTCATAAATTTTAAATTCATGGGAGGATAAATCTCTTCTGTATTTTAGATTTAATACTGAGGTAAAGAGATTAATTTTATTATCAAGATCTTGGATACAATTTTGTTCGTAAATTTATAATTATGTGAATATTTTTTCATAGGTGGACACTAAATATTTCTCATTATACCTAAATTATAATAATTCCTTTTCCATCCTAAGTCGAACAACCTTAGGAAATTATTTCTCAAGGAAAATATTCTCAAATATATCCAATTCTATGTCATCAATATCTTTTCTTTCTCTGGTAGTATTAACCGTTGAACATCGTCGATTAACTTAAACTTCAAAATTATAAATAACAAGAGTTATATTTTAATGATCTAAATAACCCATGAATAATAATATCATTTATATTGATTTATTCTATCCCTAATCCATCATTAAGCCTAAATATACACTAAATGTTGGAGCGTACAGTCTCATAATATGATACACTATTGACATGTTTCTCTATAGTAGCTCTAATTTCTCTATATCATGGAAATTAGCACCATTTATATCCTAAATCAAATGACCCATCAAAAAAATATATTTAGTTACAATTCTGACCATCCTAGGTTGCTGATTCTAAAGGATATCGTCCTTTTGGTTCCTTCAAACATCAGCTTCCTGATTACTACGGTGGAAAAAAATATGAAAAAATGTAGTTTAGATGAAGAAACATTGTAGTATTTAAATTCTATATCATTAGAAACATTAATTATAATCACTTAAGTGAATTTATATAAATTTAATTATCCTCTAAAATTATCAAATCCTTTTCTTTGATACAAATCATATGGACTTGACTTTAAAGAATATGTAAATTGTATCATTATACAAGAATTAATTTTCATGTATTCTTGAATATATTTTAGTTATAATGTTTTAGAAAATTATTTTATCCCCATCACATACTAAAATATTAAATCACAAAGTGGACAATTCCAATTAGTATCATTTTTCCTATAATAAATAACTTTTAATATATAATAAGTTTTCTTTTCATGATATATCTTCACAATTTTCATCTTTTTCTCATCTTTGTACATAAATATCATTAAAAAACTATGAAAAACATTTCAAAAAATGGTATTATGACAAAAATATCAGTAATGGGCATATAAAAAGTAATAAATAAACACATTAGTCCATTAATACAAATTATTATTTTGTTCCTTTTTCTTAATAAAATTTGAGCTCAAAATAATTTTTTTACCAAATAAATCAACTTCACTGACCAAATATTTTCATAAAATATTTCATAATAAATAATAAAAGAAAAATAAAACTCATAAATGTTTCTTTAAAATCATTAAATAATCATAAATTTTTTTCACAAATTTATACATTTCACCCTCAATAAGTATCATAAAGTTTACTTTAAACTTAAAATCATTAGTTTACCTTATAAAATCATAATATTTTTATAAAAACCATAGAAATAATAGATAAATCATGTAGGTTACTATGTATACTAATTTCATATCACTCTTATAATCACACTTAAAATTGGAATGACCTATCAAATAAATTCAAATAATCTCTTAGGAAAAATCTATAACCAGTTAACCTTATCCCATTACCAAATGAATTGAAGAGATACATCAGGATCACCCATTATCATGAGAAATATTGGGCTCTCCCATCATTATAAATAATTTTCAATAAACACAACATAATAATAACACCTTAAATATTTCACATCCATCACCACACTCATAATGATATTTTTTTCCCATAAGAAAAACAATTTTCGATATTGAAATATCCATTCAATTTGAAACCATTTTTAAAAATAACCTAAAAAAGGGAATAAAGGTTTTTAGTTGATGAAAACATGAAATATTATAAATTAATACAAATATAATATAATAGTTATGTTTTTGTGAAGAATCATTGATTCCATATATGTTGAAATATAACATTTGTTTTGCTATTTTGTAGAAAAATTATATATAAAATATTTAAAAATATTCATTTGGAAAGAACTTTAAATAAAGTAAAATGAGTAAAAATATGTAATTTATAATTAATTTATTCCAATATAAATAAATTTATAAAATTATTTTAGGATTATAAACATGGAAGAAAAATATTTAGAATATACATCTTTAATATATTTAAAATGTGGGTTTATAGTAAAGTATCCCTCACCTCGAGTTTGAATTTTCATGTACATTCATTATCTCCTATATAATGAAATGTTATAAATAATATAATTTATTGATAACATTTTTAAGATTTATTTATTTTTTATTGAACCATTTTTTTCATTTTTTTCTATGGCATATTTAATTACTTAATTAGTAAAATTCATGTCGAGTATTTTGAGGATGATTTGATCATAATTTCAAAATGACTTTGGCATATTGACCATGGTCAAAGAGATCATTATTAAATAATTACCAAAATAATAACCATGACAAGGTTATAATTTTTAAAAATTAATTTTACCTTAAAATAAAACCACTAAATATGGTTATTAATAACGAACTATAATACAATCATAGAGATATAGGCCACGCATATGCATGAGTAACATTTCATTTTTTCAAGGAATGTGATGGAAAATGGTAAGTATTACTTTATCATTACATACTGATCATTTTATTATATATATCATATTATAAACTTAAATACACTTCCATATACCATCCATTTCATGTGGTGATGAAAACCAAATCACATTGCTTCGTGGAGGTGGTAATCCACACATATGCATGGATGATGTTATCATTTTTCAATGGATGGAAACGAAAGAAAATAGATGATATATTGTCATTATATTTTGATATTGTTTTTAGGAATATGATATATATACATTAAATCCATAATTATAACCATATGTTATAGGAGGTGATGGAAAATGAATTACATCAGTTTGTGAGGTGGTAATTCGCCATACACACGAATGATGGTTTTGTTTCCCCTTAGATGAAGAAGGTTATATTTTAAAGTTAAGATATAACCATAATAACATGTTAGTATATGGTAGATACTAATTTTTTTATATCACAAGGGTTATAATAGTTTTAAATTTGGTAAAAGAATAAATAAATCTAAAACATTCGGTTAAAAGTTATAACTCTTCTTCAAAAAGACTTATTTTCTTTATAACTTAAGCACTATAAGGTTGGTATTATGCCAAAAAATACATATTGTACATGGGTATGGATTTTATGAATTTAAGTTTTATTTATTTAAAAAAAGGATCAAGAAGTTTGTAGAGGAGAGGATTGGGGGTTCTTTTTTATAAGTGGGGGAGACGTCACCCTTGGCATTTTTAAAAATATTAAAATATATTAATGAATTACTCAAGTAAAGTGGATAAAAATGAAACATTTAAGAATATGTGATAATATATGGTATAAATAAGTTCATAAAATAGTATTTAGGATAATATTTTGTCATTTTAACCCTTATAAATTTATTTTAACCCTGGTAAACCCATTTTAACTTTAACCATGATATCATATTTTTTCTGTTTTTACTATTCATTATAACAAAAAATTAGATGACATTATTACCTTATTTTTATTATTTTTATTAAAAATATTAAATCCATTTTATCAAATATAATTCATATAATTGGAATAATTTAATTTAAAATTAATCCTGCACAATGCGATGAAAACCTATTTTCCAAAAAAAAGCCATTCTTAAGTATAAATTTTTTTATACAAAAATCAGGAATAAAATTATTTCTAATGAAAATAATTATATTATCAATACTATAAATTAAATTATATTAATTTTAATTTATTTTAAAATAAAATAAAACATTATAAATGTGTGAAATGAAAACATAATTTTCAATAAAATTTGGTATTTTTATCTATTCATTCAAAAATACATGTTTTAAAAAAATTAAAAAATATTAATCATTAGATAATATTAAAAGTGTTAATAAAAAATGATATCATTTTTTTAATTTTAAAATTATGAAATTATGAATTTTTATTTTTAAACAAAACCATATATTCTGTGAATTTTAATTTGCATAGAAATAAATATTGTTTCATTTTGATTGAAAAATTACTTAATATTATTATAGTGAATATAAATCTATAAAATGTAATTAATTAATATTAATAAGACATAAAAATTATTTATTTTTACATTAAATTATTTGGTATTATGTCGGCGATGAAAAAAGGAGTAGTTTTCAGAGCTTATTGAGATGGTAGTTATCTATATGTTATACCACTCACATATTTTTATATTAGGAACCAACATGTAAAAAAAATTTAACTTTTTATCTCTTGTATAACCCTTGATTAATTTTTGGTTTCAATATTCATTTGGTTAGCTCTATGTATAGATTCTCAGTTTGTTTTGTAGTTTTATTTTTAGATATTGATATAATTTTGTTTTATTACACAGTGTTTGGTAATTTTATAATTTCAAAAACTATTTATTTATTATGTGTGACATATGAACTCTTAGAATTATAATTCCAATATTATAATTGGAAATTATTTTTATTTTATGATTTATTAAGTGAAATTATTCCAAAGTTGAGTAAGGTTGATTATATGGAACTATTTTATAGCCCATAGTGATTGGGAATGGGATTTGGGCCTTATGGTACGTCGAATTAGGTATCACGTTACTGTAACCCATGTTTGTTTATTAAAAAGTATTATTCGAGATTCATTTTGTTCATGTGATTTAATAATACTAAGTATATAGTAACTTGTATCATTTTAGTTCTGAAGGTAGGTGTTAGAGAGTGTATAGGAAAATCATTCTTATGTTGATGCTTGAGTTTATCTCATGTTACATGGAACGCTTAGTTTATCTTGCGTTACATGCCACTCTATGTTTGGAAAAAATATTCCATACTATTAAAATAATATTATTATAGTTATATACTAGCCATTAGATCATTTTTCATGAATAGGATTAACTAAAATATGAAAATATATGGTTTACACATGTATATAAAATGAATTCATTTATTACTAATTAATTATAAACGAAAATAATTACAATTTGAAAATAGTGGAAACATTTTTATGAAAAACTATTTTTATGAACACAAATGTGTTTTACATAAATAAATTAAAAAAATAATTTTTATATAATTATTTTAATAAAATTTATATATTATATATTTAATCAAATATTTTAACATTCATCTTATGTGTTTTCTAGAAAATATATAAGAATAAATATAATTTTATGCTAAAAAACTATATTATTCACAAGAGATTTTTGTCTTCTTTTTTGTGAAGGTATTTTAAACACTATTTTTGAAACTTTTAGAATTTTTTTTAAAATATATTTTTTTAAATCATTCATTAAAAATATCTTAGGATAAATGATTGATATTTTTATGAAAAGATTATTTTTTGATGAATAGTGAAAAATACTGAATTTTAATTAAAAACTACATTTTCATTTAAATTATTTATAAATTTACATTATATTTAAAATTTATTTTAAAATAAAATTACTTTAGTTATATATGTATTAATCCAATTTAGGTTATTGGAACCATTTTTATATTGAATTTTGATATAAAAACCTTGTAAAAATTTGGACATTTTCTCTTTGAAAACCGGTTTTCTCGTTGCATTTGTGAGATTAATTTAAATTAATTTTTTCCACTTATATGAATATAATTTTGGAAAATGGATTAAATATTTGTAATAATAATAATTTATATAATCTAATAAGGTTAACATAATTGTTTTACAATAATGAATTGTAAAAATAGTAAAAATCATTTACCACAGTTAAGGAAAAAATGGGTTTATTAGGTGTCAAACTGAAAAGATAAGGGTTATAATGATTACAAAACTAGTCCAAAATATATTTTATGGAAATATTGAGACACTATAATCTATAATTCTCCTGAATACACAATGTTTGACCCTTTTGGCATGTGTAAAATGTGGGCACACCTTTTTCTTATAAATATTTACAAGTATGCCACTCACCTCGTATTAAAATTCCACCACTATCCTTACTTCTTCACACCTTAAAACCATTTCTATTCGGAAAATAACTTCCCAAATCACTTAAAAACTTAACTCATCTCATCCTAGAAGCATTATTTTCTGAAAAAATCGAACCATGTTAGCTCTTTGATGCAAACCTACGGAGGTTGCCTAAAAAAGATGTAATGTTTTTCAACGAGAATTTTTTATTTTTTTTCTTCATCCATCTCATTAAATTAGTGTGAAACATGATGATATAACAACCGTAGTATCTTAAATATACATGAAAAATTTTATATTAATGAAATGAAATATAAAAATCTTCACTTCTAAGAATTGGGTTACGAAATCATCATTCTTTTGTATGATGGACTACTGCCTCACCGACTTATAACATTATTTTTTCCATTACCACATCTAATGGTTGGGTATGATGATGGATATAAACTATATTTAATATATTTATAATATAATTATATATCTATAATAATTACATCTTATATAATTTTTTTTACATTCCATTCTATGGTGGATACGATAACATCGTTCTTATGTACGACGAACTACCGCCTCACGAAGCGATGTGATTTGTTTTCACTAACGATTTACATTGAAGATAATAAAGAAAAATTTCATGATTATATATGATATTTATGAAATAATTATTATATTAATGAAATATTTATTATTCTTAAAATATAATATATCATTTTATTTCTTACCTTTTCACAAGGTGACAACGTCATTCGTGTACGCATGGACTACCACCTTCATGAAGCGATGTGACTCTCTCTTTTCATCTCCAAAACACATGGATGATATGTATAAGTAAATTTAAATAAATAATATTTTATTTGTTATATTATTATAATTATGGTAAGATAAAATATTACTTACCTCTTTTCCATAATGGTCGTTGAAAAAATGGAAATGTTACTCATGCGTACGTACGATCTACTATCTCCATGATCGTATCACACATCATTTCACAAAAACATATTTCATGATTGGTATTAAAATTATAATTGATGTATAAATATGATAATTATGTAATTATTATTATTATGAATATTATGAAACTATGATCAATGTAATAGTGAAAAAAATAAAAAATTAAAACCCATATGAAAAATAAAACAGTTATTACCTGAAACATGATTTTAACAAAGAATTATTAATAAATGGGTAATAAATGGACGTAAGTAAATAATATATGGTAAAAAATATATAAATTTTTTTATATTATATATTTGTAATAAACTTATATTTATTATACATGAGGTTCTAATATTTACATAGGAAGTCGAGACATAAGGTAAGGGATTTCAAGTTGCTCTTATATTTACGGGAGACATATATAAAAACTCAACCCTTTTATTATTTTGGGCAGTGTATATACTACCCATTTTAAATTTTATATAATGAATATAATAATTTTAGTTTTATTTAAATTTATACCTGATATTATCCTTTATTTGGGCTTATGATTCAAAAGATTACTAAATTGTTATGAAATTTCCATCTCAATTTTTTACTTTTGGGAGACACATGCCATATTCACCACATATTTCATTTATGTGGTGTATATAATTCAAATTAATTTATTTTATTATTATTACCATGAAAATTATCATGATTACATATCAATTTTAGGATCTATCATTCATAGGGATTATGTTTAAATCACTACCGAAGTGGTAACAGATTTATGTCATAATCTCACTATTTATTGGGATTATTTATGATTAAGTATAAAATCCTGAAATATTATGATCTAAATCTAAATAATTATCTTGATATTTATTATAGTCTGATTATTCATGATATTTTCAATTATTAGTATCATTTTCCACACTTTGGTACTTAAACTATTTTATAAAATGTTTTTAAGAAAAATAATCTTTATTTCTCTCTTCGGTCAAAAACCCTTTTTCTTGAAAAACCATGTTTTCAAAACATGTTTTAAATAATATTATTAAAATTATTTATTAATGAAAATTTTACCCATATTTTAATTTTTATAAAA
The DNA here is from genome assembly GCA_963277665.1 of Viscum album. NCBI lineage: Eukaryota > Viridiplantae > Streptophyta > Magnoliopsida > Santalales > Viscaceae > Viscum > Viscum album. The sequence continues at coordinate 1,753,330,007 of OY728141.1, forward strand.
TGTTTTTAAAGCAATCTTCATGTGATTTTCCAAACAATTCCCATTTTTCATTTACTGAAAATGTGAAATGAATGTTTATTTGAAGATGTAAAAAATGAACATGATTTTATTCCATCAAGACCATTACTCTTTTTAATATTCATTTATATGTTTTCAATATTATTTTTAAAGAAAATTTTTTTCAAAATGTTTTTTGAACTTTTTTTTTTAAATTGACTTTAAAAGCAAGCTTATTTTCCTCAAGAAACCTTCCAAGTGATTTATCTTTAAAAATCATTCCTTATAAGATTGAATCCTTTGATGTCACTTATGATATTCTTGGGATATAAACCAAGGAAAACATTATTATTATTTATATGAATAGTTTATAATGAATATAAATTTATGAAGGCTGCATCTTTTTCCACAGGTTTTACCATGATAAAATTATTATGAAACCACCTTCATTATCTATGGGTTATACTACGATAAAATGTTGAAATGATAATGAAAACTCTCTCGTTTCAATAAGTTATGATGTTCTGAAATATTTATGACTCCCATTTCATTTAATGGGTCATGATATGGTGTATGTTTTATGATTTAGGGAATACATATGTATGATTTTTATTATGTGATGGGTGAGACCTATATATCCCTGTAATGAATTGAGTAAAAATGGATAGATCATGAGTAAATATATTATACATGAACCTGATTACAATTTTACAATGTTATGTGTGAATTTGGTTATATATAAATAATTTTTTGTATAAACCTAATTATATATTCACAATGTAATTCATAAACCTGATTACATGTTCATGGTCTTATGCTTGGACCTATCTTTCATGTCTATAATGTTATGTGTTGGCCTGATTTCATGTCAGTAAGTTTATGTAAGGGCTTGATTTCATGTAATTCACTTAATGATTGAAATTGTATCTATTTATAAATTTTCACAATGTCATAATTTTATGTATATTCCACAAATCTATGTCTTATTCCAATGTTATGTTCTCATGGATCATGTTATTTTAATCCATTATTATCCATGTTTTATGAAATGTTGAGAGTTATTACATGACTCATGTTTATGATCTATGACAAGAAGGTTATGGTTTTCAAAATTTATTCTCACGTTATCGCACCCATATGCTCATTTTATTTCTTTATATCCCTTTTATACCCTTTCTAAGCATCTCTGATCACGATTTCTTATGTTTTCTCTCCCTAGGTTATGAAAATGGTTTTAAGTAAGGTATACCTATGAAGATTACTAAATGGGAAGATATTTGTTTCATACATTAAATATATTTCACCAAAATACAATATTGTGTGTCTAGTATCCAAATCAAATAAAATATTATGGTCCTAAAGCATGTGTTTGTGTAATGTATTGAATATTCTTCTAAAAATATTTAATACCTATGTTTTAGAAGCTCGGGCCACTATCATTTTTATCAAATGAAATATTTAGTCAACCTTTGATAATTAGGATGAGAACACTTTAGTGAGATCCCTACGGATATTTCTAATGATATTTATTGGGATGACTCTAAGGATATGTCTAAGGATGAGTCAAAATATTGTAAAATGTATTGGAATTTTTTTATAGGATATAGAAAGTGGATTCGAAGCAATTACATACATATCTGGATATTATAATTGGATATGAATCTATAACAAAGGCACCCATGGGTAATAACTATGAAAAGGGTGCATTGATCTATAATTGATCATCAATTGGTCCATGACAATTAGTCTTGTTTCACATTTGGTTTGACACGCTTGGGGGATATTCTTTAGAAATTAAAAAAACACTTTATGAACTATCACAATGTATTTAAATAGATGATAACTATGATTTATCTAGGGAAAACAAAATGTTTCATAGATTAGAAATATGGACTTAGAATTTAGACACCCTATGAGTGATTTATCATGATTATGTGATTCCACCTTATGATTATTGTTGCTTACACAATGCATTTTGGTTTTAGTCATTGGATGAAACTCGAAGGAACCATGTTAATACTGAATTTAATGAACAATTAAATTATTTTCCTAATAATAAGTCAAATTTATTAGATATAAATTGAAACAACTTTTTTCTATTCTCAAAAAACATTCTTCAATCTATGGCTTGTACTAAACATCCAAATGACAAAATGAGGGAAAACATTCTATTGATTCCTTCATAAGGAAAAAAGCCAATTCTTTTTGTGGTTCTAGTGATCTTCTAGGTGATTAATAATGGATTAGTAATATTGAAAAGATATCTTCTCTTCTCCAATGTTTAGTAAAAGATAAATTCATATTAGATGTGTACTATTTAGAAGGTGAAGAAGATCAATGGTGGAATGTTTCTAATAATACGAGGCAACAAGAAGAAATTTACTCCACGAAGTGGGATAAGTTTAAAATATTAGTTTTCAATAAGTAATTTACTAATATTATTCATATAAAACTAGATATGTAATTAATATTTCTTTAGAATAAGGAAGATAAATCTTTTGGTACCTATGAAGAAAATTTTACAAGACTTATGATGTACTCTTTTGGTATTATTATTCATCCTAAAAGTAAGGATGACGAATTATACAATGTATTAAAACCAAATCTATGAAAGAAATTATCCATAATGGACTTTCTATTTTAGAAAGAAATAATTTAATGTGCACTAAAAAGGAAAATGGGAGATATAAACCCACTTGGTCCTGGTGAGAATAAATGGAAGATAGGGTTCCATGGAAAATCAAATGAAATTTCATATATTGGGAAGAAAAAGTTTCAAAATATTACTTTCCAAAACTATGATAAAACTAACTGAGGTGAGTGCTAGAAACGAACAAGATGATGTTTCCAGTATGGGAATCCTAGAAATCAAGAAAAAAATATATAAGTAGTGTAAATCATATGGTTAATGAAATTAATGGAGAGAGAGCTCAACAAAATTCACCACCCACACTCTAGTGTTTCAAGTACAAGGATTTTTCATATTATGAGAATAAATGACCCAATCCAAGGGATAATATGGATGATAATCCAGAAAACCTCTAAATGAAGTGGAAAAAGGGAAATATTATTCAATAATAATGGATAAATTAAATCATGATAATTAGATAATTCTTATAATCCTCTATTTAGTTGTGATTTTCATGTTTTATTTTGTATGAATTAGTGATATGAAAATATTATTATTCATCTTTAGTGAAATTTCATGTGAATATCTCCCTCTACACGGATTCTAGAAAAAATGAAATCATCTTTTATATTATATCAATATAAGGATGAACCCAATATTCCATGGAAAATGATTTTATATAAGAAAATATGATATATAAGGAATAAAGGGTGAACTAACATTTAAAAGTGTATATGAATCCATGTAATATTGAATTATGTGTTATCGATACCATCACAGGTTTACTAATTTATAGTTGATCATGAATTCAATGTAATTGACACCACTATTTAGGTTTTATGTGATGAAAGTCTATCATGATTATGGATATAACAAGAGACATTTATTACAATAAAATTCATTGGTTTCATATATGTTTTAGTGACAAATTTATTTGAGGATGAATGAATTTTTATGCACACATGATTAAATGTATTGTTAACCTTTAGGGTTTATCTTATCTTTAAGGTCGAGGTAATTACATGTTATAGTTTATCACCTTATAAATTCATCATAATTCATCACTACCAAAGAATATTTATCTCAAGATCCTTTTACCAGAATATACATTAAGAAAGTGGTAAGGTTTCATGGGGTACAAAATTCTATTTTATTTTATTTGGACATGAATTTTACCTCAAATGTTTAGTGAATTCTTCAAAAATATATTGATAAAGTGTTAGGTTGTAGTACTATGTTTTATCCTTATAATGGAGACTAGTCTACGATAATAATTCATTCCCTATAGGATATTGTAAGATCTTGTTCTATGTATTTTAATGGTAGTCGTGATCAAAACCTCACTTAAGTTTTATTTTCTTGAACAATATATTTCAATATGGAATTCAAATGGTTTCTTATGATTCCTTCATGGGAAGAATTATAGAACTCTAATATATTGGAATGAACATGCAAAAAGAAAGATTTTGGGACATGATCATGATTATGAGATAGAATATAAGGTTAGATTCATTTAGTAACATGTAAGGAAAAAAGTTTATAGAAATGTTATGCTGGTGATCATCAATCTGATCGAGAATTTGACTTTTATGGGAAGGTCTTTCTATGATTTTTTACTTTGAATAATGAATGGAAAACTAAACCATAAGTATATAGGTCCATTTGTAATTATTGATCATATTGGGATCGTAGCATATCAATTGGAAATTCCACTAAAACCCTTTCATGTTCATGATTTGTTCTAGGTATCTCTCTAGATAAAATACAAACCTAATCCATAAAATGTACTAAACTAAGAGGTCATAACACTGGAGTATTATCTTTCTTATAAGGAACAAATAATTGAGATTATGGATCAAACAGAGAATGTTTTATAAAAAAATAAAAATCACCTGGAATATGTTTTGTGGTGAAACCACTAGCTTTTGGAAGTTTTATGGTAACCCTAGGATGTAATGATGTATATATATCCTTATTTATTGGTAGAAAAGTGAAAATTTTCAATGAAAAAATTCAATTTAAGGGGGGAGGAATGTAACTGCCTAAATTTTTTGTGAATTTTATTTTCAAATAAATTTAATATTTTTGATATTTTTCATTATATGATACACCCAGTTTAGCTTGCGTTAGAAAAAACATAGATTTTAGCTTGCGTTACACGCTTCATTGTGTTTAAACAAAACATGTCATACTAATAAAATATTATTACAAGAGTTATCCTTTATCCATTTTAATAGTGAGTATGAATATGATTAAATAAATCCTAAACATATATGGTTAAAAAATGTATATAAAATTAATTATTTGATTACCAATTAATAATAAATGATAATAAGAACCATTTTAAAATAAAGGAATTTTTTTTAAAAAAAATATTTTTATGCACACAAATGTGTTTTACATAAATAAATTAAAACAATAAATTATATATAATGATTTTAATGAAATTTATATAATATATATTAATTATTTTTTAATATTAATATTATGTATTTTATTGAAAATAGATAAGAATAAATCCAATTTTCCATTTAAAAAAAGTATTTTTCTAAAAAGAAATTTTGTCGTCTATTTTGTGAACATAATTTACTTTTTTTTAAAAAAATTTTATAAAATTTATTTGAAAAAATATTTTTGATTTTTGAAATCATCATTTCATAATTATCTTAGGGTGATTTTTCTATAATCTTCAAAAAATATTATATTTTGGATGAATAGTTAAAAATATAGAATTTTAATTGAAATCTTCCTTTTTGATTAAATTATTTATAAAGTTATATTATTTTTAAATTTGATTTAAATTAAAATTACAACAATGATATATCTATTAATAAAATTTATTTCATTGTAATCATTTTAAAATAAAAATTTTATGTAAAAACCATGTATACGTTTTACCATTTTTTCTTTTGAAGCCCGCTTTCTCGTCACATCTGTGAGAATAATTTTAAATAAAAATTTTAAAGTTATGAAATTGGTATATAAAAAAAATTTAATCCATATTTTGAATTGAAATAATTTATATTACATAATAATCTCACCTTAAATTTTTCACCTAATTAATTATATAAACAAAAAAAATTATTTACCATTGTTAAGCTAAAAATGATTTTACCAGGGTTTGAGCTAAAAAGATAAGGGTTAAATGAAATAAAAACTTGATTAAAATAGATTTTATGAAAATATTTAGGACCTATAATGTCTAATTCTCTATATTAATATATTTTTTAGCCTCTTAGATTGTGAAAAACATGGGTACACCTTTTTTTCTAACATTACAAGTGTGTCACTCACCTCACTTATAAAAAGCGAGCCCACTCCTCTCTTATTCAAACATAAAAAACATTTTAATTCATAAAATACCTTACCTAATAACATAAAAACATCTCTAATATAATCATATTATCCATGTTTTGGGAATTAATCTAACATAGGAAGGATTTTCATGTAAACCTAAAAAGGTTGCCCGAAGAAGACATAACGTTCTTCAATAATATTTTTTATTTTAATTCTTCCACACATCCTTAAATTACTATTAAAACATTATTATATAATAAAATAATTATTTTAAATATACTTATATGATTTCAGGTTAATGGAAAGACCTAAAACCATCTCCAATTTCATAAAATGGGTTGCAACATCCTCGTTCATGTGTACGACGGACTACCGCCTCGCGAAGTGATGCCATTATTTTTTCCATTACCACCTATCACAGTTGGGTACGATTATGGATATAATTTATATATAATGTATATATATATATAACATAATTATACCTATGTATTCATTATATCATATATACCTTTTTTACTTTCCATTCTGTAGTGGATGTGATAACATCATTCGTGTGCACGGTGGACTACCGCCACGTGGAGTGATGTGATTCATGTTCACAAACACTTTATATAGATGATAATAAAGATAAATGTAGTTAATATATGTGATATAAATGACATAAATATTATATTAATGACCTATTTATCATTATTAAAATATACTATATCATTTTATTTCTTACCTTTTAACTCACTAAAAGATGATAACATCGTTTGTGCACATGTGGAGTACCACCTTGACAAAGTGATGGGACTATATATATTCATCCCCACACCACATTGATGGTATATATATGTATATTAAAATAAATAATATTTTTTTGGATATTATGATCATTATATAAAGATAAAATATTTCTTACTTCCTTTCCATAATTATCTTTGAAAAATAGAAATGTTACTCATGTGTAGGTACGACCGACAATCTCCATGATCGTGACATACTTTATTTCTAAAAAATATCATTCATTATTATTATTAAAATTATAATTTATTTATAAATATGATGATTATTTGATGATTATTATTCTTTATATGATGGAAATATGTCCAATGTAAGAGGACCAAAAATAAAAAATAAAAACATATACGAAAAACAAAGTGGTTATTACCCAAAACATAATTTTAAAAAATTGTTAATAAATGGTTATTTAATGATCAAAAGTAAATAATATGTAGTATAATATGTATAAATATGGTTATATAATAGATTTATAATAAAATTATATTTATTATACAATATTTTCTAACATGTACGATGGAATTTGAGACTTAAGGTAAGGGATTTCTAGTCTCTCTTTTATTTCTAAGAGACATATGAAAATTTACTACATAATTATTTTTATAGTTTATATACAACCCCTTTGAAATTTTATTTCATGAATTTTCTCATTTCCATGTAATTTAATTTTCCACATGATGTTTTTCTCTAGTGGGGATTACGATTCAAAATATTATTAATGAGATAAGGGACTTCCGTCTCACTTTTTTACTTTTGCGAGAGACATGCCATATTCAAAACCTATTTATTTTATGTGGTGTATATAATTCCCATGAAAATATTTTATGTTGATTCAAATGAGAATTATGGGTATTTAATATCCATTTTAGGATCTCTTTCTTATGGGGATTATGTTTCAAATGTTACCAATGTGGTAATGTATTTATGTTATAATCTCATTGTTTATCAGGATTATTTATGATTAAGTATCTAATGTTGAAATATTATGATATACCTATAAATAATTCTCATTAATTTTATTCTCCTATAGTTATTCATGATATTTTCAAGTAATAATAAAATTTTCCGTCATTTGGTACTTAAAATAATAGAGAAAATATTTTTATAAAAAATCATCTTTATTTCAATCTTCAGCCAAAAACCACTTTTATACCAAGACCATGTTTTCTAAAAATGTTTAAAATTTATTCTTGAAATTATTTATAATTTACATTTTTATTTTGGTTTTAATTGTTAAAAAATGTTTAAAAATTAATATTCATGTCATTTTCCAAATAATTCCCATTAGGGTTTTATTGAAAATATAAAAGGAATATTTATTTTAAAATGTTAAAAATGAAAAAAACAATTCTTAATCATGAGCATTATTTTATTTTTAAATTCCATCATATTAGTTCAAGGTTATTTTTAGAAGAAATGTATTTTAAAATTTTTTATTCATTTTTAGTTTTAAAAATTAATTTTCAAAGAAAAGTTATTTTCCCAAAGAAACATTCCAAGTGATTTATCATTCAAAATAAATATCCATGTAAGATGACTTAATTTGGTGTAACATTTGATTTTTTTTGGGATATGAACCAAGGAAACCATTCATATTATTTTTTTGAATGTTTTACGATTACAATACGTACATGAAAAATGTTTATTTTTTCATGGGTTCTACCATGATAAAATTCTTATGAAACCTGCTTCTTTCTCCCCGGGTTATGCTATCATGAAATAATGAAATGATTATGAAACCAATCACATTTACACATTTTATTATATGATGAAATATTAATTAAACCCTTTTCATTTCATAGGTTATAATATGATGAATGTTTTTTGATCTTCTGTCACACATATTTATGGTTTTTATTATGTGATGGGTTGGGTCTATATCTTCGTTCAATTCATTCTATAATGATGGATATCTCATGAGTAAATATGTTATGTGGGAACCTGATAAAATTTCCACAATGGTATGCATGAATCCGATTACATTTTCAAAATTTTATCTGTGAACGTGATTACTTGATCACAATGTTACACATGACCAAAATTACATGTTCATAGTGTTATGTGTGGACATGTCTTTCATGTACATAATTTTATACATGGACCAGATTACATTTACATAAATTTGTAGGAGGTCATCATTTCATGTACATAAATTAATTAGTGGACCCATCTCTCTTTATACATGTTCCCAATGTTTTAATCTAATGTGTATGTCACAAATCTATATCTTATGCTAATGTTATGTTCTCATGGATCATGTTCATTGATTAAATTATGATTCATGTCTTATGAAAAAACAAGATCTATGCAATGAATCATGTTTATATTATATAATATTCATGGTATGGTTTTAAATTTTTTTTTCTCATGTTCTCATGCCCATATTCTCATATTAGATGGTTATATTCCTTGTTTACCCTTACAAAGAATCTAAGCTCACCCTTTCTTATGTTTCCTCTACTCATGTAATGAAATAATATGTTAACTAGGGTATTTATATCAATATTACAAAATGGGATGATCTATGATAGAGATATTTAATATCTTTCACCAAATTAGAAGATTGTGTACCTAGTCTCCAAAGGCACTAAACTATTATGGTCTTCTGGCATGTGTTTGTTTAATGTATTGAATATTCTTCTAAGAAGAAGAAATATCTAGGTATGAGAATACTCAGATGATATATAAATTTTTTAGATAATTTTAATTATGTTGATTATAAATATTAAATCCATTTTATCAAATTAAATTCATATAAGTGGAATTATTTAATTTAAAATTAAACCTGCAAAACATGATGAAAAATGGTTTTCTTAAAAAATGCATTCTTAAGTATAAAATGTTTTTTATAAAAAAAGAAATCATAAAATTTAAACCATTTACATTAGTTGGATTATTCATAATAAAAATGGACTAATTTTTAATTTGAAACCATTTAAAAAAACTGGAATGTTTAAAATTCTTGGGATGAAAAGATAGTTTTCAATAAAAATCCATATTTTTCACTATTCACTCAAAAATCAAACATTCAAGAAAATTATACAAAATTAATTTTAAGATATTAATAAAATTATGAATTAAAAAATGATATAATTTTTTGAATTAAAATTATAATATATATAAATTATATTTTTAATTAAAACCATATAATTCATTAAAACCCAAATTAAACAGAAATAATGTTTTTTCCCTTTTGACTAAAAAATTACCTTATTTTATTATAATTAATTTAACTCTATAAAATATATTTAATTAATATTAATAATATATGAAAATGATTTATTTTTACATTACCTATTTTTTTACATTCTTCTCGAGCATCCACACAATTTTATTTATTATTTAAAAATGTGGGGATATCATTACATCATAGAATATTCTGATTACCTTTCTACTCATTCAATCATATGGTTTTTAAGAAAAACCATAACCTAATAAATCACTTTATTCAAAAGAAAATTCTCATTTTGGTCAAGAATATGTACCGAATATTCCTCATCATAAAGGTTTTCCTCCAACTAAAATACTTCTGTCCTTAAGGATGAGATTCCATTGACACAAATTTTCTTAATAAAGATACTTGAAATAAACATATAATTTTGATAAATTTGAATTTATGATCACTTATTAAGAAATTGATTCATCTTTCTCTATGATTTAATATAGTTCAACGAATCTAAAGCATTGCTTCCCTTTTTTACAATAATGCATAACAGTATTTCATGGAGATTATTTTAGAAAACATTATAGAATACACTGAATAAAAGATACTTCCTCTTATTATTTGTATAAAATTTCTACCAACATTGAGAAATCATCATATTCTACTAAATCATATTTTACTTACCAACTATTTATTCTACCAATTATTGTCCTAATAAGTTTATTGCCATGAATTCAACCCAAATACTAGAGTGTGACACTATTTTACATATAATTCCCTAAAAGGATCTATCAGTATACTAGAATGAAAAATGTTATTCTAAGAATACTCTACCAATGTTAGATATTGTTTCCAACTTTCATGATGATCCATTAAATAACATTGAAGCGTATCCTCTAATGTCTGAATTTTTCACTCTGATTGACCATTTGAATGAGGATGAAAGGATGTAAAGTCCCTTACAAAAATTAGAGCTGAATTTTGGATCATGATTAGATACAATAGAAATCAGGAATCCATGTAATCTAATTATCAATTTAACATAAGTATGAGATATTTTATTCAAATACACATTATCTCGAATGGGATGAAAATGAGAAGATTTATCTAATAAATAAAAAATTAATAAAATTACATCATTACTTCAAGATTAATGTGCTAATTCCACAACTAAATCCTTTGATAAATTATCCAATTTTAATTATAGAACTAGAAAAGGATAAAGAATCCCATTTGTTAATTATAATTTGGATTTAAGCAGTTGAAAATTCAAACATTTCATAGTAAAATAAGTAATAAATTTCTTCATTTGTTTTGACTAGAAATGTTCCCAAAGGCCTATATACATTTATTACTACTAAGATGAATCATAAATAGAGATATATGATACTCAATAAATTGTTCATTCATCAATTGGGGGTCTTATAAAACACATAACCTTTTTATGAATCTCAAAACACCTTCTCTGTTAATATTAAATTCCAAAAATATACATATCTTAACCAATTATACCTTTTCCTATAACACATGATCTTCCTTCTAAGCATGATTTAACATATCTAACAAATATTATTATAATGACAACTTAAAAAAATAGTGGGATTTCCTACAAGCACAATTTATAATCCAACATTCATGAAATCATTAACTAAAGGGTCAAGTAATAAATGTAGCATGGTTAATATAACATTATCTTTTGAACGCAAAGCATCAGATAATCTATTTACTTTATCTAGATGGTAATAAAATTGTGTAGTCATAATCCTTTATTAATTACATCTATTTCCTCTATCTCAAGTTCAACTTGTTTTGAGTGAATATATAATTCAAATTTTTCTAATCAGTATATATTTCTCACATTAATCCATATGAATGATGTCTCCAATTTTTAAATAAAACATCGTAGCCTCTAGTTCATGGTTATGGGTAGGATAATATTTCTCATGAGATTTTAATTGAAATGAATCATAAGAAATTACCTGATCATTATGTATTAAAACCCAAACCAACCCCTTAAATGAAGCATCACTATAGATAAAAAAAATCACTATTTCTGGATTGAAGGAAAAAATGGATCATTCACTAGGGTTATTTTAAATTCATAAAAACATTCATCAGATTCATTAATCTACATAAAACTAAATATTTTTTTGTGTTTAATTGGAAAGTGTCCTAGACAAACATACAAAAGTTTCAATAAACTGCCAATAATATTCTACTAATCCAAGATAAATTCATATATCAGTAACATTTATAGTTATTTTCCAATCATCAACCAATTTAGTTTTATCAGGATCAATAATTTTGCATTATTATTTATGATATGTATGTGGAATGAAATCAACTATAACCAAAAATTATATTTACTAGATTTTATATATAAATTATTTTACTTAATGGTTTTTGGAATAATCCTTACATGTTTTTCATGATCCCCATAACTTTCTAAATAAATTAAAATATCATCATTATTTCAAAAAAATTAGGAAAATATTAATAAAAAATATATTCACAAGATCCCTAAATACATATATAGCATTCATAAACCCAAAGTGAAAAATGAGAATTTTATATTTACTATAAATAGTATGAAATTGTATTTTTAAAATTTCATCCTTATTCAGATTTAGATTATGGTACCCAAACCTGAGATCTACCTTCATAAAATACCGAGCTTAATAGAATTGGTGAAAAAGTAATTAATAAGAGGTAATAAATACTTATTATTAATATTTTTTCTATTAATTGATGTATACTAAATGAAAATAATCATGCACCAATATTTATTTTTAAAATATAAAATATTAGAACCCCATGGTGAAATTCTAGGATAAATGAATCCTTTATCAATAATTTTTTTATCTTATTTTTCAATTAAAAATGTTTTACCTGAACCATTAGATAAGAATGTTTTGAAATTGGAAAAACATAAGGCACTAATGAATAGTAAATTAAACATCCCAATAAGGTATAATATCAGAAAACTCATTAGGATAGACATACTTATATTATTTTACTACTAGAACATCATTAATATGAACAGTTCCCTTATTTCCAACAACATGGGAATGATAAATTTCATTTCTATTTTTTGAAATTTCTCAGCATCATAATATATCATTAAAGGAATGAATTTATTCTTATATAAAAATAGAAACTCATTTCTGAAAAAAAACATATTTGGACCTATAATATATCTTGGCATGATAAATTGAAATCCAATCCATACATATAGTAACATAAAATTATATAATGAGAAAACAATAAGGTTTGTAGAGAAAATCCTTACACAAAGGACAGTAAGAAGATCATAGTAAAGTATTATTTGATTAATACTACCCAAGTTATTTAAACCTAAATTATTGAAGTTATTTTTTAGGTGAAACGTTAATTTACCTATAAATTTCTTATAAATGAAGGAATGTATAGACCCTGAATCAAACAATACATTAACACAATATTAATTTAAAAGTATGTACATATTTCCAATTAATATAATGTCCCAACACCATGAAAATTAGATGAATATGATTTTATCATTCCCTCATAATTATTTTATTTTTATTCCCATCATTCATGATCTTCTTCAAACACATATCTGCATAATGACTCATCTCATTTCATTTAAAAAAACTTTTTGCATGTTTATCAAAATTGTCTAAACCACAACAAATATATTTGTCTTTATAATCATGATACATATTCCCAAAATTACCTCATAATAAGTGATTACTATATTTCATAATACATTACTCAAGGTTCTTTTTACCACTTTTCAGAAACTGGACACTTCTTTTTCTTACCTTTAGACATCATCAATGGGGTTTTCACATTGCCTATCACCAAGATCTATTTTTATCTTTATTTTTAGAGAATACATATTCATTAGAAAAATCTTTTTATAACTTATCATCATAAAATAAAAGATTCTCATAACATATAAATTCATGAGAGGCAATATATCTTTAATATTTTTTCATTAATGTTGAGTAAAATCGATTAATTTTACTATCAAGATCCTGGATACAATTTAGTTCATACAATTCCAATAATGTGAATTTTTCTTCATAGTTGGAAAATAAATATTTCTCATCCTAAATCAATTACAATAATTTATTTTTCATCCAAATTGTAACAAACTTAGGAAAATATTTCTCAAGGAAAATATACTTAAATATATCCCATTCTATGTCATCAATATCTTCTCTTTATCTAGTATTATTAACTATTGACCACCATTGATTAACTTCAACTTAATAATTTAAAATAAAAAGAGTTAAATTTTATTGACTTATGTAACCCATGAATTCTAATATCATTTATAGAGATTTAATATATCATTCATCCACCATTAATTCAAAATTTCCATTAAATGTTGGAGGATGAAGTCATATAAAATGATCTATTATTGACATATTTTTCTATGGTTGATCCAATTTCTCTCTAGTATAGATATCACCACTATTTATACTCTATATCAACTGACCCATCACAAAAATCTACTTAGTTCTAATTCTAACCATTTCGGGTTACCGATTTAGAAGATTATTGTCCTCTTGGTTCCTTTCTAATTCAGCTTCTCGATTACCTCTGTAGAAACAAATTCTGAAAAAAGATTAGTTTATATTAATAAATATGGAAATATTTAAATTATATACCATGATAAACATTAATTATAACCTCTTATGGTTATTTACATAAATTTTACTAACCTCTAAAATTGTTTAATCCTTTACTTTGATACCAATCATAAGGACCTGACCTTAAACAATATATAAATTTTATCTTTAGACAAGAGTTCATTTTATTATATTATATTATATATTTTAGTTAGAAAGTTCTATAAAATTATCACATCATGCTTATGTAATAGAATATTACTCTAGAAAGTGACCACTTCCACTTAGTATCCATTTTTCATATAATAAAAAACTTTAAATATAAAATAAGTTTTTCTTTTCATGATATATCTTCAAAATTTTCATCTTTTCCTAATCCTTATACATAAAAATCTTTAAAACCATATGAAAATAATTTTAAATCATTATATTAGCACAAAAATATCAGTAAGTGGCATATAAAAATAAATAAAGAAACCCATTAGTCCATCAATACACATTATAAAATTTTTCTTCTTTCTTAATAAAATTTTATCTCAAAATGAGAATTTTTATACCCAAGAAATAAATTTCACTATCCAAATGGTTTCATAAAATATTTAATTATAAATCTCAAAGGAAAAAATAAATCTCATAATTTTTTCTTTTCAATCATGAAAAACTCATCAAAACATTTTCACAATGTTAAACATTTCACCCTCAATAATTAGCATAATTTTTACTTTAAAATAATACTCATTAGCTTACCTCGTGAAATCATAATATTTCTATAAAACACATAGAAATAATAGATAAATAATGTTGGTAACTAGTGAAATAATTTTCATATAACTCTGATAATCAATCTTACAAATAGAATTTCCTATGAAATAAATTCAAATCGTCTCTTTAGAGAAACCTATAACTAGTTAACTTCATCCCTTTACCCAATGTAGTGATGAGATATATCAGGATCACCCGTTATCATGAGTAATATTGGAATCAACCACCATTTTATGTAATTTAAAATAAACATGGCATAATAATAATAAATTATATCTTGTATTTCCATCATCACACTCATAAAGATATTATTTTTTACCCACAAGAAAATCATTTCCAAATATCGAAATATCCATTCCATTTATAACAATTTTTGAAAATACCCTAAAAAAGGGAAGAAATGTTTTTATTTGATGAAGAAATGAAATACTATAAAGTTATAAAAATAGAAAATAATAGTTATGGTGATGGTAATAATCATTTATGTAATATATGTTAAAATATAACATTCCTTTTTGTTTTTTGTGGAAAAATTATATATAAAATATATAAAAATATTACTTTGGAAAACCTTTTAAAGAACATAAAATGACTCAAAAATTTAATTTATAATTAATTTATTTCCATATAAATACATTAATAAAATTATTTTAAGAATATAAACATTGAAAAAAATTATTTAGAAAATAAATCTTTAAAATATTTAAAATGGGGTTTTATGATAATGTGTCCCTTACCTTGAATTTTAATTTTCTAGTATGTTTGTTATATCTTATATAATAAAAGTTTATAAAGTATTTTCTTTCATTATAACCTTAATCAGGTTTATTAAATTCTAATTAACCCATTTATTTAAATTATTTCAATGAAATATACAATTACTTAATCAGTGAAATTCACATCGAGTATATTCATGATATTCTATTCATAATTTCAAAATAACATTCCAGTATTGACCATGGTAAAATGGTCATTATTAAATCATGAAAAAAAATAATGATTAAATAATTATAATTTTTCAAAATTTAATTTACCTTAAAATAAAACCATGAAAGATGGTGATGAACAATTAACTATACTACAATCGCAGAGATGATATGCTCTGCATATGCATGAGTAACATTTTCTTTTTTTCAAGGAATGTGAGGGAAAGTGGTAAGTAGTATTTTATAATTACATACTGATTATTATATGTTATATATAATATTATAAACTTAAATATACTTATATATACAATCCATGTGATGATGTGATGAAAAACGAAACACATTGCTTCGTAGAGGCGGTAATCCACGCATACACACGGATAATGTCACCATTTTCAATGGATGGAAATAAAAGAAAATAGATGATATATTATCATTATACTATTATAATGTTTTCATTAATATGATATATATACTTTAAATCCGTCATTATAACCATTTTTGATAAGGGATGATGGAAAACAAATTACATTGGTTCGCAAGGTGGTAATCTGTCGTACACACAAATGATGGTTTTGTTTCCCTATTAAATGAATAAGGATATGTATTAAATTTAAGACATAAATATAATAACATGTTATTATATGTTATATACTTATGTTTTTATATCATAATGTTTAGTATTGTTTTGAATGAGGTAGAAGAAAAAATAAAACTAAAACATTTGGTAAAAAATATACCTCTTCTTAAAAAACCTCCTTTTCTTTACAATTTACGTGCTACATGGTTTGTATTATACAAAAAATAATACATATAGTACATGGGGAGGGATCTGAGGAAGTTAAATTTTTAGTTATTTTCGTAAAAATGGGATATAAAAGTGTGGAGAGGAGAGTATTGGGGTGACCTTATATAAATGGGGGAGAGGACACACTTAGAACTATTAAAAATATTAAAATATATTAATTAATTAGTCAATAAAAATGGATAATAAATGAAAAATTTAAAAATATTTAATTATATATGGTATAAATATGATCATAAAATATGATTTAGAAAAACGTTTTGGTCAATTTAACCCATATAACATTAGTTTAACCCATAGTAAACCCATTTTAACCTTAAACATGATATCAAATTGTTACTATTGTTACTATTCATCCTTGAAAAAGTGAATTTGAACTAATTACCTAATTTTAATTATTTTTATTAATAATATTTAATAAAATTTATCAACTTCAATTCATAGATGTAGCATAATTTAATTTAAAATTGAACATGGAGAATGTGACAAAAAGCTATTTGCGAAAAACAATATTTTCTTAAGAAAAAAAGTTTTTAAAACAAATCATGAATAATATTTATTCCAATGAAATTAAATGGATTATTCATAATGTAAATAAAATTATATTACCTTTCAACTATTTTAAATAAAATCTAACTTTTTAATTGTTTGAAATGAAACTATATTTTTCAACAAAAAATAGTATTTTTCACTCTTTCTTCAAAAATAAAACATTTCAAAAAATTATAAAAAATTAATTACTGGATAATTATAAATGGATTGACTAAAAAATTACATCTTTTTTTTCAATTTCAAATTCTAAAATTTATAATTTTTTTAAAAAAAACCATATATTTCATGAAAGGCTAATTTGGTTAGAAATAAATATTTTTCCTTTTCATTAAAAAATTACCTAATATTGTTATAATGAATATAAATCAATAAAATATAATTAAAAAATATTAATAATACATTTAAATGATTTATTTTTACATTAACTTTGTTGTTATGGTGTCAATGATGACAGGAAAAAGTGACATGTACTTAACTTGTGGAGACGGTAGTTTCTTATATGTTGTACCACTCAAGTTTTGTATATTGGGAACCAACATGTATCAGAAAATTATAAATTTTATCTCTTGTATGAATCATTATCTATTTGTGGTTTCATTATACATTTTGTTAGCTCTATATATGTATTCCCATTTTTTTGTTTTATTTTTAGATATTGATATTTTTTTTCTTATTATAATGTTTTTTTGAATTTTTATAATTTAAAAAACTATTTATAAATTATGTGTGACCTATAGACTCTTAGAATTTTAATTCCAAGATTCTATGTTGAAATTATTTTTATTTTATGTTTTATTAAGTGAAATCATTCCCATGTTGAGTAAGGTTGATTCCCTGGAACTAGTTTCCATCCTATGGTGACTGCGAATGTGATTTGGGCCTTGTGGTAGGTTGAGTTAGGAATCATGTTAGGATATCACAAGTTGATTTTTTAATTAATATTATTAGAGATAGATTTTTTTCATGTGATTTAATTAGTCTAAGAAGATAGGATCTAGGATCGTTGTAGTTTAGAAGGTTGGTGTTAGAGAGTGTCTATACAACTCTTTATTATGTTGAGACTTGATTTTCTATAGGAATTTAGGAAATTAAATTTTAGAATAAGCTTTTAATTTTAATAATTTTTGAGTTATTTGACCTAAATTAATAGTGATTTGTTTCACTGTAAAGTTATTTTTGTATTTTGATAAAAATTTTGTATTGAGGTGAAAATAGGGAGGATTCTAGATCTGTATTGTTAGAGAGCATGGTTTGATAAACTTTGTAGTGACTATGCATCTAAATATGTAAAATTTCAATAACATTTTTAATGGTTGGAATAAAATTTAATAAAATATTCATCAAAACCATTCAAGAATGATTATATATCCTACTTTATTTATTTTTCATTCATATGTCTTAAAATTTCCCTTTTGAAAGGAATTAATAATTTTTGGATTTGATTTGACTTATTTATTATTATTTTTGATTTTATTGATGTAAATGGTTAGAGTTTGGAATTTAATTCCATTATTATTTGTAAATTATTTGAAGTAACACATGATTAAGTATCAAAGGGTTTTATTTGTAGGTTTATTTTCAAATATTTAATTATATAGTTGTCTAAAGGGTTATAAGTAATTTTCTTGTTATTTTAAAAATAAGATATTATTATTTCAATGAAGTTGATTCCCTTTTTATAAGTTTTAACCATACGGGTGGTTTCCTAGGTGAGGTATTTGATGTTGGTTGTTGTATATGGTGATGTTGATAATTCCATTTGCATGGATCTTTCCTCATGGGAAGTCATAAAACAAAAATTATAATTTTTATGGATTAGTTGTGGGAAAAAATATGATTTTTCGGATTTGATAGATTTTATAGAGTGATTTTCTTATGGATTCAAAAAAAATTCAATTTTCAAAAGGTAACAGTTTATTTCCAAGGTGTACATTTGTATTTTTTCAAAATGGAATTACAAAGCTTCGTATCAAATGTTTTTGTTTCAAATAAATTGGTTTTTATCAAGCATGATTTTATTTTTACTGGGTTATTTAATTTTTTGTTCATAGAGCATACCTTTTGTATTTTGGGATATGATCGTGATATTTCATTGATTTAAATTTGATTTCATATGTTTGATTATTATGTTTTATATTGATTTTGTTTCATGTTACTATTATGATAGATTTATTCTACTGAAAAAAGTTATTGTGAACTGTCGAAAGATAGATGCAAGTAAATTTCCATGAGTTGGTCCTCTAGTAAATTTGATTCACATAGTGTTAGTTACCAAAGATATTCAAGTTACTGACAGTCATATGAGTTTTATCCCATATAAAGTTATAAATTAGAATCTGGAATTTCTTGACCACACTCCAACTACATTCACCACATATGAATTAAACGTGTGGTTGAATAATATTAAATATAACTTTAATATTATTTAGGTAACACATAGTTTCATTTTTAGATTCACCACATTCATACTTGAAATTACCATTTGGAAATATAGGATTTCCATCATTCAAGAAAATCCACTAAAAGACCATTCATGGGATAGTTTCAAAGAAACATTTATACAATAGTTTTTTCTAAAATCCGCAAGAGTATAGTGAGGAGGGTTATTAGTCAATGTTAGAATATATAGGGTATTTTTTTATAGTTGGTATTATATCTACCTAATTTAGTTTTAAATGAAATTATAAAGGCTCAAATATTATGTAGTTTTCCTCATTAGACTATCTAGATGAAGTTTACCTTGTTTGAGAAACCCTCTTATATAGAAATGGTGTATAAATACCTAGGGGTTGATTCCCTTATGTATAGTCTCTCTAGAAGTGATATAGCTTCCTCTATTCATGGGTTTGGTTATGAATGGTTGATTGGTGCAAAGAGGATGAAGGATGGACTTAGTTAGTTAGGTGAAGACAATGTGAAAATGCCATCCCAAATTCCTACTTAAGTAACTAACATGATTCCACCCATAGTTTTCCAGCAGTATGAAATGATAGACCACATGATGCCGACATTTCAGGAATCTCTAAAGAAATATATTTTTTATGACTGATTGGGTCATCTCTAATGATTTGTAATGTTTCTTTTAATAAATGTATAAATATATTGTTTTGATATATTTTCTTAAAATTTTCATTTCTATTCAAGCGTTGTTCAAAGAAGTGAAATCATATGGTAGAATGTAAGGTGTATTGGTGCCTTTATCTTTTGGGTTTTTGGGGAAAGGAATGAATATTTTAGGTAATGGAATTTGTAAAATTTTAAATTCCATGGAATTCCATATGGTTTTAAGATATTTCCACAGTGAATGGTGTTAGTAGTAGATGTTCTTTGTAAGCATAATGTTTGTTCTATTATAAAATTAATGATAAATTATGATGTATTCTTTATTACATCCTATTTTATTTAGTTTATTACTTATGAATCCTATAATCTAATATTGGAATTATAAATATTGGGGAGTCCTCTAGGGAAGGGTCTCTTCTTCTAGTAGTGGGTACTTCCATTCTAGACCTTCCTATATCAGATTATTCTAGATGTTTTTAGTGAGCACTATGTTAGTGGTAAATCATATTCCCAACCTACCCTCACCCGAGATAGTGTTTGAGTCTATGGATATCATGTGGATAAGCTTAATTCTCAAATTCTTTTCTTAAGTCATCAATTTATAAGAACTCTCTTGGGATATAAAATTGAATGATAGAGAGAATTGTGATACCCCTAGCTCACTGGTATATATTTATTTTGAAAATTCTATATATTTATTTTATTGTTGAAATTTTTGGGAGTTGGTGTTTCAAGAGGATATAAAAATGGGGAAGAAGACCTGAGTGTACAATTAGCGTATAGTCATTGTTAACTATGATCCCAAGAAATGATTAAGAGGATAATATATTTCTAGTGGCTTATGCATGGTTATCACATGGGATATACAATCATGTGATCATATAGTCTCTGTATGTTAAGGCCACATGGGTATGCCATGAATAATAGAAACCATTCAATTTAATATTACATGTTCAGTTTACTCTTATCTAAGAAAGGGATACATAATTAGTAGAAACCATGTAGGTCACTATTATATGGGGTCATTTATTTTCAATTACTACCACATGGTTTTTTAATAGTTTAGGGTAACATTGAAACCTAACTGTGTAATGTTCACAACTCCAATATATAGGTTATTACATGGTTTCCTAAACAGATATTCCAAACTATGCAAATTTCATAGAAAACTAAAACATAAAATTTCCATTTTTACCTTATTTTTTATCCCCCATTTACCTATGCCTTTGTCATTCAAATACCCTTGAACCTCCTCTCAACTTTGGATTTCTTTTCTTAAATATTCTACAAGGTTCTTCATTAACTCAAACTAGTTTCTTCAAATTGAAAAACCTTTTATTCATTAATTTCTATTCATCAATTATTTTGATCATTTCCACTCTCTTCAACTCAACCCACAATGGTTTTGAAAACCTAGGGTTTTATAATAAATTATTTTTACTTGGTATTTCTTTATATTTTGGCTAGGGCCTGATTTGGACTTTTAAGGTTCCATATTCCTCTCCATTAGTGAGATAATACACCTTGTCAATATAATTTAAGATTATAAATAAGTTTATCTTCCCACTTTTCTTTATTGGTGAATCCATAGATGCATCAATTTTTCAAATGATGTTTTCTATAACATAAAATCTATTTTTAGTTACTATTATTGTATTGTGATGACTTCTCATTATTTTCCTTAAAACCTCATATGAAAACAAGGTTGTATCCTACATTCAAGGTGTGTAATTATTATCAAATTAATTTCTAAACTTTTGGTGTTTGATGGAATTACTAGAGTGGGTTTTGAAAGAAATATTAAAAAATATCTTCCATGGATTAATATTTTATGAATTATAAATTGTCCTTTAATTAAATTGGTAACTTTTTTAATGGAAATTAGAGTGTTTTAAATATTTTAAGTGCTTTTATTGAAATGTTTTTGTTGGATATCTAATGAAGTGGTCTTTATATTATTTTATTACTCTATCAATGTATTCTTAGTTTGAAATTTATTGATAATAGTCTATATTGAATTAATATTTTCTTTCAAAGATGTTCCTTATATCTAAAAGATTTATTGGAAAGTGAAATAAATGTTTTAATGGTTTTATTTCACCCTTGAAGGTAATCCCCTTGGTATTTCTCAATAATGATGTGATATGGTTTGACATGAAAATTGAACTATAATTTAATTTGATATATTATTGTAAAGGGGCTATTTTAATGGTTATTTGAAGGTGTGGTGTGATTTATGATTTGATTTCCATTTCTTTATTTTTCTATATTTACTTGATCACTCAGCTTTATTGATATATCCACGGAAATATGGGTATCTAAGTGGGAGTTTGAGTGATAGTTACTACATTATTTGTGATTAAGAAATGAATATTGTTCCCTTAGTGTATGATCATTTCTCTGTCTTAGGGATTCTTGATGGTTGGGGAGGTTAGGGAAGAGAAAATTGTGTGTAATTTCATTTTGAATCAGGGGACAGAAATATGATGATTCACTGTTTAAATATGCCCAGAAGTGTCTCCTTAGTACCAAGAGAGTATTCTAATGATGAATTTAGGTTAATACCTATATTTTACTATTATAGTTGTGATTGTGATGATTATTTCATTTTATCTATGTTATGTTGTGATACTTTCTACCATGATGTTACCTATGATTTTCATATATATCATATATTACTTTCTCATTGTTATTAATATTTCCTTTAATTATTTTTTTCAATTATTATGCACTTATTTACCCCTAAAACAAGGTGTATTTTTATAAATCTTGATGAATATGATTTTTTGGACTCTTTATGTATTAATCATTTTTTAATGATCACAAATCTCGTTACTATTAACAAATCTTATTATTATTTACAAATTCCTTCGTTACAAATCTTGTTACTAATCACATATCTCACTTATCTTATCAATCCTATGTATTTGTGTTTCAAGTTATCTCTTATAATTTATACTGGTTATGTTTCAATAATCTTATGTATATTACTGTCTAAGTCTAAATATAGATATTTGTCTAGGTATAAAGACACTGTGAAGCTTGACACAATAAGACAGATAGTGTGCAACACACAGTCATACTGAAGCAGACACAGTGAAGTACATGTCTCAAACATCATGACCAATGAGACATCGTGACACCGTGAGTTAGACACCATGACTCAGACACAGTGAAGGAAACACCATGACACGTAGACACCGTGAAGGTCACACCGTGAAGGTCACACCATGAAGGTCACACCGTGAAGCTCATACCATGACGGTCATACCGTGAAGAAGACGCCGTGAGCTACACACCATGAAATACATATCGTGAAGGAGACACCATTTGCATAACTACTATGACACCATTTCTTAACCTGCTTCTTTTTTAAATATTATTTAAATATTTCTAACGGTCATATTTGATGTTTTTAATGCAATTAAAGATATTTAGTGATATTTGTTGGTCTGTCAAGAAACCGTACCTCGTACCTATGAAAAGGTAACCATTCTATTGCCGGAGCTCGTGGAAAATTAAGAAGATTGAGCTGTAGTAGAAAAACACACGTGCCAAAAGAACATACATACGCGAGCAAGAAATGCGAGTGCACTGTACTGAATAGAAGAGAAATCCTGAGCACAACTGAAGAACACATTTCAGGATCTTCATATAACTCTTATGCGTGCAGTCCAACTCAATTGAAGAACACACGAAGAATCATGAGAACATCTTCACTGATGCAAGACACCAAGTTAGACCACGATACTCTGTTTTTACACTCAAAACCAGATAAGTACTCAGAAGCATTTCTGCTGAATCCAATGAGTCCAGAGATGCACTGCCAATCACTAGAGCTTTTCAAAACTCATTTATACATTCTCTTAGTGATTATTTGATTTACTTTCGAGTAGTGTGTGTACCCTATTTATTTTACACACACACAGACTCCTATACTGAACTAGAGGATATCACAATCCTCACACCAAAACTCCTCACTCTTTTTTACCCACGACAACTGTGTAAGAGGTCCCTGTGTGGCATGGTCATTATTTTTGTTCCCCACAAAGAACTGTGGTAGAGGTCCCCGCAGGGCCTGGACAGTCGTGTACTATTGTTAACCCCGATCCAGGGTGTGGATCACTTTTATATAAATTTGTTTAAGAGGACTAAGTCTCGGCTTGAGACTGAACCTCTTTGTTATATCTTATGTGATTTTTATTTTACGTTTAAAGTATACTTTATATATCTTTTATATTCCGCTGCTGTTACTTTGAAATACAAAAATATTTTAATGTTACTTTGATAGTTAATCTAGAAAGTGTTAGTAACTATTGTAAATCGTTAGATTATTTTCAAAATCCAATTTTATCTTTTGATTAAATTGAATGAGACCTAATCAATCTTTGAGAACCTAATTGAACCATTACAGTTTTAAAAATTCACTACAGTTTAACTTGTATTATAAATTGTGGTATATTAATAGAAATTATTTGTAACATAAATTTTAATTGGAAATCAATTCACCCCCTCTTGAGTATCCACTCTGACCAAAATTTGGTATCAGAGGTTTGTTTTTGTTAAAGGATTTTCAAAATACTCTGTTTTTTTTCAACTGTGATTGTAGTTGTATCATTAAAGATCTTAAATTTCTATTAGTTCTAAATTTTATCTCTTTAAATATCTTTTCTAAAATATAACTATGGACAATAGACTAGGGAGTTCTTCTACCAACATGCCACCTTTCTTCAATTGTACAAACTATGCCCAGTGAAAAATTAAGATGAAAATATATTTAGAAAGAATGGGTTTTGATATCTGGACTGCTATAGTGTCTCAATATAAAATTCCAGAAACTGAAAGAACAACATGGGATGAACTTAATAAGACAGCTTACAATAGTAATTGTAAAGCTATTAATGCTTTGTATTGAGCTTTAGGAGATGAGTATTTTAACAGAATATCTTCTCGAAAAGGTGCTTATGAAATATGGGATACTTTGGGTGTTTCTCATGAAGGATCAACTAATGTTAAGGAAATGGGATTAAAAACATATACTATTAAATATTATAATTTTAAAATGAAGACTGATGAACCTATCCTTGACATGTATCTCAGGTTCAATGAGATTGTCAACACTATGAACTCCCTTGGAAAATCTGTTCCAGTAAAGGAACAAATCATGAGGATACTGAGATGTTTTCCAGACTGATGGAGAGGAACTTCTATTTCAATTAGAGAATCATGTGACATTGATTCTCTTCCTATAAAAGAACTTATTGGTAAGCTTATGATGTATGAGGAAGAAATAAATTTGAATAAGGAGGAAGATGATGAACCAAAAAAGGAATTCAGTTGAATTTAAGTCTACTTCTTCAAAGATAATGAACAAGGATAAAGTTCAAATACCTACAGATAGCTCAATAAGTGAAAGTTCAGATTCTGACTCTAATGCTAAAATGGCTCAAATAGCCAGATGGATTAAGAAATTCTATAAGAAAAAGAAATTATTCAGAAAATCAAATTACAATGTAAAATATGACAACAAAGGTCATTGGAAAAAGGACTGGAAGAAAGCTGATAATAGTGATGAGGTTGTTTGCTATGAATGAAAAAGGAAAGGACACATTAAAGAAGACTACCCAAAATTGAAGTTTAATAAGAAATATGACTACAAGGACAGTAAGTAAAAGTATTCTATGGAAGATACTTGGAGTGCTTCAGAAGACAACACAAGTGAGTCTGAAGCTTCTGACTCTGAAACGAATTGTGCCAACATGTGTTTCATGACCAATACTTCTGAGGTACCTATTTCTCATATGCTAAGTGATTATTATTCTGGAACTGATTCTGATTCTGAATCTGAAAATATGTCTAGTGAGGAACTATTTGAATATTGTAATATGCTTGAGGAATCATGTAATGAACTTAAGGACAAATATAAGTCATTAAATAAACAACATGCTCTCACTACAAATGTTAAATCTACCCTTTTGTAGAAAAAGAAAAGAATGCTCAACTGTTAAAGGAAAATACTGAACTAAAAATGTCAAATGAGAAACTGAGAAAAGACATAGAAAAGTTCACAAATGGAAAAGATACTTTAACTCAAATGCTAGGAAAGCATGTGGCACCAAATAACACCACTGGAATAGGTTATAAGCCTCTAAAGAGATAGTTCACTAAAACTAGATTTATTCCTAAATCTCGACAGAATACTAGTAGTTCAAATTCTAGAATTTCATATGCTTCAACTAGTTATTCACATAGTTATAGATCAAATAGAGTTTATCTTTCAAAATATTTTTTTCCTATAAAATATATGAGACCCATTAGAGAAATTTGGGTACCAAAATCATTGACTGTTAACCTTTCTGGACCTAAGAAGATCTGGGCCCCAAAGTCATTTTTCATCTAAATCTCTTTTACAGTAAACCTGTTTGAAGAGCTCCCATAAGAAGACATTGTACTTGTACAGTGGATGTTCAAGGAATATGTCTGGGGATTACTCTTACTTCAAGAGATTAATCAAGATTTATGGAGGCTATGTGACCATTGGTGATAATTATAAAGGAAAGATCACTGGCCTAGGCTAAATTTGTAACAATAATTCAGTTTTAATTTCTAATGTTTTGTTTGTTGATGGACATAAATATAATATGTTTAGTATACCTCAATTATGTGATTATGGTTTTAATGTTAAGTTTGAAAATGATTCTTGTAATGGTTTTAATTCTAAAAATGTTTTAGTATTTTCTTCTTTGAGAAATGAAAATGTTTATGCGATTGATTTATATTCTTTATCCAAACAAAATGTTACTTGTTTAAATGCTTTTCATAAATAATCTTTGCTTTGACATAGAATATTAAGACAGTACAATATTCATTCACTTAGAAAACTGACTAGGAAAAACTTAGTTATAGACTTACCCAAATTTGAGTTTCCAAATGACAAAGTTTGTATTCCCTGTCAAAAGGGAAAGCAACACAAAATCTCTTTCAAACAAAAGAAATAAGTGTCAACTTCTCAACCTCTTGAGTTGGTTCACATGGACTTGTTTGGACCTTCTAGAGTTTCTAGTTTAAATAGGAAGCACTATGTCTATGTCTTAGTAGATGACTTTTCTAGATATACTTGGGTATACTTTTTAGCTCAAAAAAAGTGAAGCTTTTTCTTACTTTATTAAATACTCAAAGTCTATAGAAAACTTTAGTGGACATAATATTAAGACCCTGAGACGTGATCATGGCCATGAGTTTGAAAATCATGAGTTTGAATCCTTTTTCTCACACAATGGCTATAGTTATAACTTTTCTGCCCCTAGGACACCTTAGCAAAATGGTGTAGTAGAAAGAAGAAATAGAACCCTTCGAAAAATTTCTAGAACAATTATTAATGAGTATTAATTACCTATTTATTTTTGGGCTGAAGCTGTAAATACAGCTTGTTATATCATCAATAGAGTCTTAATTAGACCAGTTCATAAGAATAACCCTTATGAAGTATGGAATAATAGAAAACATAAAGTTAGTTACTTTAGAGTCTTCGGTTGCAAAGTATTTATTCTTAATACCAAGGATAAACTAGAAAATTAGATTCTAAGATTGATGAAGGAATATTTTTAGGATATTCGATTTCTAGTAAAGCCTATTGAGTTTTCAATAAGAGAACCAAATGTGTGGAAGAATCTGTTCACCTAAAAATTGATGAAACTAGACCACATGAATCAAAATCATCTCTTGAAAATATTGAAGAAGATTTATCTATTCTGAACATTAATGATAAAATCAATGAACCTATTGTAAAGACAACCAGTTCTAGAAATATTTCCGAATATGCTCCTAATGAACCCGAACCTAGAGAAGAAACTGAAATTTCGAGTCCTACCTTTACTAGATCAACTAGGATTCAAAAGAATCATCCTTTAGATGTTGTTGTTGGAAACCTGGATAGAGGGACACAA
This sequence comes from Viscum album, assembly GCA_963277665.1. Classification (NCBI taxonomy): domain Eukaryota; kingdom Viridiplantae; phylum Streptophyta; class Magnoliopsida; order Santalales; family Viscaceae; genus Viscum; species Viscum album. The sequence continues at coordinate 1,753,358,549 of OY728141.1, forward strand.
ACTATAGCTTCTCTTAGAAATCAAGTTGAACATCAAGCCTTCTTGTCACAGCTTGAACCTAAAAACATTGGTGATGATATTAATGATGAATTTTGGGTAAATTCCATGCACGAAGAAGTCAATCAGTTTGAAAGAAATAAATTTTGAAAAGTTGTTGAAAAACCTAAGGACACTTTCACCATAGGGTCGAAATGGGTGTTTAGGAATAAAGTATATGAATCTAGAAACATAGTTAGAATCAAGGCTAGATTACTTGCACAAGGCTATAGTCACGAAGAATGAATTGACTATGAGGAGAATTTTTATTCAGTAGCTATATTAGAAGCCATTAGGATCTTACTTTCCTGTGCTACACATCTAAATTTCAATCTATAACAAATGTATGTTAAAAGTGCATTCTTAAAAGGGTTTATAGGTGAGGATGTTTTTGTTGAAAACCCCCTGGATTTACAAACCCACATTTTCCAAATCATATTTTCAAATTATCAAAATCTTTATATGGTTTAAAACAAGCTCCAAGATCTTGGTATGATAGATTAAGTACTTTTCTAATTTTGAAAGGTTTTACAAAACGTATCGATGATCCTACCCTTTTTATAAAATGAATTTCTAATAATGTTTTAGTTGTTCAAATTTATGTAGATGATATTATTTTTGGATCTTCAAAAACCTCATTATGTACTGATTTTTCTAAACTGATGCAAAAAAAATTGAAATGGGTTTAATGGGTGAACTAAAATTCTTTCTTGGATTTCAAATCATTAAAATAATGATGGAATTATTTTAACTCAAAGTAAATATTCTACAGATCTTTTAAAACGTTTTGGATTGGATATCAAAAAAATTAGTGACACTCCCATGAGTACCACATGTAGGTTGGATCTTGATGAAGATGGTAAATCTGTTGATCAAACCACTTATAGAGGAATGATGGGAAGTCTACTCTACTTGACTGCTAGTCATCCTGATATTATGTTTAGTGTGTGTATGTGTGATCATTTTTAAGAAAAACCTAAAGAATCACATTTAAATGTTGTAAAATGAATTTTCAAATACCTCATACATACACCCAATTTAGGGCTGTTATATCCTAAAGGAATATCATTTGAATTAGTTAGTTATTTTGATGATTATTTTGATGGATGTAAGATAGATAGAAAAAGAACCTCTGGAACATGTCACTTTTTAGGAAAGTCACTAGTATCATGGTGTAGTAAGAAATAAAAATTTGTTGCATTATCTACTAAAGAAGATGAATACATAGCAGTTAGATGTTGTTGTGCACAAATTTTGTGGATGAAACAAACTTTACTAGACTATGGATATCAATTCAGACATGTACCAATAAATTGTGACAACACAAGTGCTATTAAAATTTCATAGAATCTTGTTTCACATTCTAGGACAAAGCATATCGATGTAAGACATCCATTTTTGAGGGATCATTATCAAAAAGGTGATATCACTTTAGAATTCATTGGTACTGAATAACAACTTGCTGATATATTCACTAAACCATTAAATTATGAGAGATTAGACTACATCATACATGATCTTGTCATGATTAATCATAAATAGATATCTTACTGGTCTTACTATTTAATATTTTCCTATATTTTACATTACGGTTTCATGCTCACTGTTTCTCTGTTACTGTTTCATGTTTACGGTATCACAGTTAACAACTTGTGTTCATAGTCTGTCACTTAATTTTCTCACCGTGACAGAACTGTTCACCCACTGTCTCACCGTGACTGCACAGAATAGTAACTTTCTCACCGTGACGACCACCAAATGTCTCACCGGGACGACTTCTTTTCATCGCACCATAACGCATACTCACGATCTCACCGTGAAGATTATTTATGCATTTATTTTAATCCGTATCGTGGTAATTTTTAATTCACCTCTATTTAATTTCCCGCGATTTTGTTTTTATGACGTTTGAAATTACCAAATGATAAAACAAAAGGGTTTTCACTCGATTCCTCACTCAAGCTCTCTCCTGCTCACTCTCTCAAACCCTCGTTACCTTGAAAACCTTCTCTCCTTGTCTCTCTCCCGAACCATCAATGGATGCCCAGGATGAAGCGTCCTTCTTCATCTACTCTAGATAAGCGTAGCTCTAAGAAGAAGAATATTGCACCGAAGATAGCACCTGAAGGACCTCCAAATCTGAACCTTGTAAGCAGTACTATAGTTCTTCAAAAAGAGATCTTCCCTGAGTGGTTGTTGACTTGCAAGTTGTTAGTCTTGAAAGTATTAAGAGAACAAGGATGGCTCAAATGGTTCTTTCGAAGGGACATACCTATTTACCTGGGGTTGGTCTCTCAGTTTTACTAATATGTAAAGTTTTCCTTTGATGCTGGAGAAAGTTTTATGGTGACAAGCTGGATCAATGGTCAAAAATGTTCATTATCTTCCAGGCTATGAGCTTCATGCTTAAGGATTATTCATGAAGGGATCTATGATGACTAACAAAGAGACCCTCCTCCTACAACCGACATCATTGACTTGGAAAATTCACTTGAAATCTTAACTGGAAATGACACCAAGCGAAGGGCCATAGCAGCTAAGCTGGATGGAGAGTCAAGACTATTGTTCAAATTTGTTCAGAATTTGATTTGCCCAAGGAAGGGTGATTTTTCTATAATGGTGTATTAGGATGTGTTCCTGATTCATCTAATGAAGAATTTCCATAAGATAAATCTTTTCAAATATGTCAATCACCATATGTGTTAACTGATTAAGGTCACTTCCAAATCCACATCTTTGTTTTAATCAAGAATGATATCAACTGTGCTAGTTTCCAAAGGAGTGGTTGGAACGAATGAGGAATTAATTATGGATTTTGATTTTTGTTCGTCAAAACCTACCATAAAATGGAGGAATATAAATTGGAACCCTTTGAAGAAGAAATGGGTTGTGGATAATGATCAGCTTTATAAGAAGTATAATCATGTTGAGTATCCAACAAGGCCAAATAATATTACTGATCCTGGTTTGAAACCGGATGAAGTGGTTGAATACTCAGATGCGGAAGAAGAAGAGGAAGAGTTAGCTGATGTACCTCAAAAGGAAGAAGCTCCTATTGAGAAAGAAAGGACTGATGTCCCTACTGATGTTCCTGAAGTACCTCTAAGAAAATATGCTGAAATACTTCTTAGAGAAGAAGTTGTTGTTGAAAAGAAAAGGGATGTTGACCCTTCTATTGTTCTTAGAGAAGAAGAACCACATGCTCCATTAGTTGATGCTAACCTTGAAATTCAGTATGAGGCTGCAAGAGATTTGCTTATCCCTGAGCCTGTGATAGAAAATGTCCCTGCTAAAAAGGAAGCAAGTATAGAAGCAAAACCTGTGGAATAGTTGGTTCCTAAGTACATACCCTCTATTGAGGAGAGGATGAAAATTTAATTTCAGTTGGCGATGCCGGAAACGACTGAGGAGATTAGAGATGATCCTGTAAATCTTAAACCAGTTCCTGAGCATCAAGAATCTAAAATAGAAGCACATTTTGAGGGGGGGGGGGAACCTGAAAATATTGAGATTGATGAAACTGAGCCTAGTGATCCATCTCCACCAATTGAGTCATACTCTATATATACTCGATATGAATTCCCCAGCTTCAATGATGTGAGTGAATCACAACAAGTGACTGCAATTGGGATTGATCTTTCTTCTCTATTTCAACTGAAGTCAGTCACACACCCTGAACCTCAACCTCAACCTCAACCTGAATCAGAATATGAAACTGAAAATGACTCTGAACCGCAACCAGACCCTTAACATACCCATGGACCACATTCTTCACCTGAATCCTTACCTGATCAGCTATATTTGTAAGTAAAGAAGATTTTAAAGTCTTTGGAGAGACTATATTAGCTGGAATGGAGATGCTCATGATATCTCAACCTCGTCCTGTGACTCAACTAGGTCAGGAAGATGCTTCGATTATTTTGGAAAATATTATTCTACACATTCAACCTAGGATGATCTGTTAAATTCTAGAAGCCAGAGTTGAAAATATGTTTCTTAGTGCTGATGTTTCAAATTTGAAAGGTATGGTTGAAAACCTACAGCAAGAATTGTCTTTAAGATCAGAGCCTACTCCTGTTTCTGCTCCTACAGCTGTTGCTATTTCTCCTGAACCTTCTATTTCCAACATCTCTAGAAAGATTGTATCTTAGATGAATCCCTATCTATTTTCATTTGATTAGATTATTGGATAAAGACACACAAAGATGCTACAATGCATGAGAGATCTTGTAGAGAATCTGAATAAGCTTATAGATGAATACACTGGATGTCTTCAAAAGGTTTTGAAACTGCTCAAAGCTCTAACTGTAGCTGTCAAGGTTTCTCCTCCCTCTGGTCAGACCTCCACACCTTCTTTGGATGATTCTTTACTTTGATCTACAATCAAGGAAGAAATTCAGAATGATTTCAGTGTCTTGGATCTATCTACTTTCTCAGAAGTAGTTAAGAACAGTGATATAACACTTGATCTTGTTCAGATTCATTCTACGATTGCCAATGATGCTCAATAGGAGATCACCAAGAAGATAGATTTTTATCTCAATCGTATTTACTCCAAATATGATATGCCAAATCACTTTAAGTATCTTGTGGATAATCAGAAAATCCCTCCAATGAATAAGGCTTTCAAAGCTCATGTTTAAAAGCTTACTGAGTTCACCAGATTTTTGGACAAATTCATGGATAATAAGGACGATTTTGAAAAGGATATGCAATATGGTGGAGGAATCATTACTGATTTCATTAATATTATGAATCCTTTTCTTCATGTACAGAGTACAACTATAGTTGCCCCAGCTGCTGCACCTCTTCGACCAGGTCTACCTGCCCTAGCCTCAACTTATATGTCAGTCAGCCAAGCCCTTTCTCAGATCAGGTCAATCATTCTTGACCAACCACATATTAGATCTTATACTGCTGCTTCTTTGGCTCCATATATTTTTGAAGATCTCCCTTTACCATCTTTTTCTACCACCTCTATACCTTGCTCTACATCTGCACCAGCTCATGCTGCTGATAAAGGAAAGGAAAAGGCTGATCCCTGAAGAAGTCCAGTGACTATATTCTTTTTGATGGGGATGTCTTTGATTTTTTTTATTTCTACTGTATGATGTATTTTGAACGTTATTAATGAAATCTTCATTTTTTTCACTCTCTTCTTTTCACTTTTTGATAATTCCAAACGGGGGAGAATAAAAAGGACAAGTTAAATGGGGAATAAATAGTTATATGTTATTCTATAAATGTGTTATTCTATATGATATTTTCTCTAAAGTTCAATTTCTTTTTTTACTTTATTTGTACATGATTTGTGATCATCAAAAAGGGGGAGATTTTTGGACTCCTCATGCACTAATCATGTTTTAATGATCACAAATCCCATTACTATTAAAAAATCTTATTATTATTTACAAATCCCTTAGTTACAAATCTTGTTACTAATCACAAATCTCACTTATCATATCAATCCGATGTATTTATGTTTCAAGTTATCTCTTATACTTTATACTGGTTAAGTTTCAATCATCTTATGTATATTACTGTCTAAGTATGAATATAGAAATTTTTCTATATATAAAGACACCATGAAGCTTGACACAGTAAGACAGACTGTGTGCAAGACACAGTTATAGGGAACCAGACACTGTGATGTCTAAATCTCAGACACCATGACCAATGAGACACCATGACACCATGAGTCAGACAGCATGACTCAGACTCAGTGAAGGAAACACCATGTCACGGAGACACCGTGAAGGTCACACCGTGAAGGTCATACCGTGAAGTTCATACCATGAAGGTCATACCGTGAGCAAGACACCATGAGCTACACACCGTGAAAGACATATCGTGAAGGAGACACCGTTTTCCTAACTACTATGACACCGTTTCTTAAACTTATTTTTTCAATATTATTTAAATATTGATAACGGTCATATATTATGTTTTTAATGAAATTAATGATATTTACTGATAGTTGTTGGTCTGTCAGGAAACTGTACCTCGTACCTATGAAAAGGTAACCATTATAATTTCGGAGCTCGTGAAATATAAGTAAGATTGAGCTATGGTTGAAAAACACACGTTCTAGAAGAACATACATATGCGACAAAGAAACACAAGTGCACTGTACTGAATAGAAGAGCAATCCTGAGAACAATTGAAGAAAACATTACAATATATTCAAAGAACTATCTTGCGTGCAATCCAACTCAACTGAAGAACACACGAAGAATCAGGAGAACATATTCACTCGTGAAAGACACCAAGCTGAACCACGATACACTGTTTTTCCACACAAAACCAGAGAAGTAATTAGAAGCATTTCTACTGAATCCAATGAGTCCAGTGATGCACTGCCAATAACTAGAGATTTTATAAACCCATTTAAACTTACTCTTATTGATTGTTTGTTTTACTGTCGAGCAGTGTGTGTAACCTATTTATTTTACACACACACTGACTCCTATGATGAATTGGAGGATATCACAATCCTCACACCAAAAATCCTTACTCTTGTTTACCCATGACAACTGTGTAAGAGGTCCTTGTGTGGCATGGTCATTATTTTTGTTTCCAACGAAGAACTATGGTAGAGGTCCCTACGTGGCCTAGACAGTCGTGTAATATTGTTAACCCTGATCCAGTGCGTGGATCACTTTTATATAAATTTTTTAAGAAGACTATGTCTCAGCTTGAGACTGAACCTCTTGTCTATATCTACTGTGCTTTTTAGATTACGTTTAAAGTATAATATATATATATATATATTTTATATTCCCCTTCTGTTACTTTGAAATACAAAACTATTTTAAAGATACTTTGATAGTTAATCAAGAAAGTGTTTGTAACTATTGTAAATCAGTAGATTAGTTTCTAAACCCAAATTTATCTTTTTATTAAATTTTCTGAGACCGAATAAATCTTTGAGAACCTAATTGAACCATTAAATTTTTACAAATTCACTATAGTTTAACTTGTTTTATAAATTGGTGGATTTTAATAGAAATTATTTTTAACAGAAATTTTAATTGGAACTCAATTCACCCCCCGTCTTGAGTATCCACTCTGAACAAAAGATTTTAATTCAAATTATTTATCCATATGAAATGATTATTTTAGTTTATAATAATTTGATACATTTAAAGAATAATTTCATAATGTTTTCTATAGAAAAGAGTTTTTTAAGGAGGGTGTTCCACATATAAAATTATAGTATTGTTTCAAGTTATACATGGTTCCCTTTACACTGGAAGAGATTTATCACATTTAAATGATAATTTCATACATCAAAAACATATTGGTTCCAACATACCATGTTTGAAACAAATTGGGTTTAAAATAAGAAAATGGATAATCATATCTTGTTATTGTTTCTATAAAACAAAAGGGGATTCTTTGGTATATGTGTATTTAAAACTAGTGTTACATGAAATTATTTTCAAAAGAAGTTATATCAATTACTTGGTGACATCCTACAGGGAATGTGTATCTCACACCATATATACATTTTTTAGTTGGTTACATTGAACCAAATACCTTTACACTTTTTATTGTTATAATATTAACAAAAACCTTATCATAAGATGAGTGTTAGTCTATTTTACATTAATTTGGTAATGTCCATTGAGTATTTTTTGCATGGAACAGTTATAAAAGTTACCCACTATAATGAGAGCCTAAATATTCTATGAAAATATTCTTAAACACATATATTATGGTCTAGGAAACATCAATTTCACAAGATACGAATGATATTTTTCTGTCAGGTTTTAAAGGCTCAAAATATATCAAAGTTTTGTCTCATGATGTTTTAACTCAGTAATATCTATGTAGGGAAATTATTTAGATAGATCCAACAATAGTAATTTAAAATATTATATGTGTCATTAGATATTAATATCCATAGATGTGTTTTTTGGTTCGTATAATTGAGATTATTATTAATGTATATCATTAATCACATACTTTGATGTATGATAAATATTGTGATGATATATGCTCACATCTATGAAACCCTCATATTTTAAGATGGAACTGGATCCTATGACATTATGTACATTCTACATTTTGGAGAGTTCTTTCAAGACATGTTTGGGGAACTATGGCATAATAAAAAGTTTTTATTGTTTTGGTTGTTTTGGTATAGCTATGGAATAGATATTTTGTTGCGATGTGAAGGCCTGAGATGTGGAGGTTGGAATGTTTTTCCAAACATTTCATTTTTGTGCCATTGAGGGTGCCTATAATGTAGTGTTCTTTTGAGGGATTGAAGGATGTGATGTAGTGATGATAATTACACCATGGTCCCTTAACCTATATTATAGGATGGATTTTTTGACCATGATATGGATTTTAGAAACACTTATGACCAATCAACATTTTGTCATGGGAATCTCCTTTGCATCATAGTACTTTTTTATTTGATACCGATTTCAGCTTGACCCTATGTGCCACACCATGACTCATGTTTTTATATATTTAATTAAAATTTATAAGTTCCCTCGAACCCTTCCTTTTCCTATACTTTTCTCTCGAACATTGGGAAACTCTATGGAATATTCAATCACACTTTTATCCCGCAAACTCTTGAATTAATTCCCAACTTTGTAGGATAAAATCATGGAGATTCTAGGTTAACAAAACATCCATGGACCATATATAGATCTATAGTTAATAGTGGTTTTTTGTGATACTTGGTGTGTGGAATTGATCCAGTTGGTGCATGGTATTGATTTGGGTATCAATACCGAGAAGATCATGATGTTGGAATCGACACATTCAAGGTAGGAGATCCTTATCATATTGGTCTATTTGATTAAATTATATGTTATGATTTTAATGTGGGTGTGTGTTGGCCATGATACCTTTATTTATGTGGAAAATTTTTCCTTTCTATGTCATACCTTATATATATGTGTGTGATTAGCCTGTGAAAACCTTAAATGACATGACATCCTTATGTCTTTCTAGGATATGAATTCTGTTTGGATGTGTTCATAGCTCGTGGTAACTCTTGAATAAGTATCAAGATGACTGGGATGATCTGGAATAGATAGTAGCATTCTTAGAGTGGGGGCACAAAAATGTGTTTGATAAATTATATATTAGAGTGTCATGATGTTTAGTGTTATAACATTGAATGTTCAGATGATGTAGGAATCATCACATGATGTTGGAGGAGGTCTATGATTTATAATTTCTAGAGAATTGTATAGATGGGGAACATCCTTGTTCATGAGAATAGTTATAGTGATTTGGGAATGTCAGGTTTTTGTACTATGATGAAGAAACTGTATTTCCATGGGGCGAGCAAGATGATCAATCCTTAAAGATGGAGTGTGACATTCTTTTGAAGGTGGGAATGTAATTTTCCTTTAAATGTAGAATGTGGGTATTGATAGTTGGTTAAAATGTTCCTTGTAGCATGGTACTGAAGCAAGTAGAGTTTCAAATTATTGGTATCTTGGTTAGCTCATGATGACTCAACACATGATTTTTTTGTGAATTTACTTGTGGTAATGAAATAAATATCTTATATTTTTATTATTTATGTTAGAAATTAAAAGGAGGTTTCATACTGGGTTCATACTCACACCCTACACAAGAATCTAAATATGTGTGTAGACTTCAAGATTAGGGATTCAGGAAATGGAGATGTCCTAGTGATAGGTAGATTAGGAGATTGATATTAGTGTTCAGATGTGGTATTGGGGTAGACTCGAGGGTGATGGTGTAATCCATTAATCTATTTCGTATTGTTTTCTTGTATTTTAGTTTGACTCGCCACACTAGGGGTCCTTGGTTTATTTCTTTGTATGACTTGATATAATTTCCATGTTATCTATTATAGAATTTTTGTTATTCAATTATAATATTCCATTTTATGTTATTATTATTTTCTTGATATGGTTCCGATGTATGGATTTTGATACTAAGGATAGAGTCTCCCCACTACACTATTTAGATCCTCACTACTAGTCGAAATCCTATTGTGTATGGGGAGGCATGAATAAGTTCATGTTTGAAAACATCATAGATGGGGTGATTCAAGTTAGGGTGTAACAAAGTGGTATCACATGAGGTTTTCCTTTTCATTTCTTATTGACTATGTTTGGGGAATGGTAGAAAAGGGTTAGGATGTGTGGAACTCAGGTAGGGGAGATACTTAAGTGTTTGAAAACTCATACATTATGGACCACTGATTTAATATGTATGGGATTACTTTTATAATTGCGGCTTTCAATTTCATGTTGGTCCTGAGTATGTTGTGCTATTACAGTTTATGGGATATGGGTATGTTCATGCATCATGACTAGGAACATAGTATCACATGACATATATATACATGTTTCTTACTATGTATGGTAGATTATTTGATTAAATGTTATGATATATTTTTTTTTATTTTATGATATACAGTGATGGAATTTATATTATTTGAACATGAGCATACTTGTTGTTATATTTATATGACCATAACTTACATGTAGGTTTGTAAGTTTTGGTGTAGACCATAGGTAGTACTAGGAAGGTTGTTCCTTATTATTATGGGTAACCTTATTGTATAAGTTTTCATATAGAATTAACATATCATGAATTTTAATCTATTAGGTTGTTACCCTAATAGAGCTTCTATAGGTGTTATAATCATTCATTTGACATTATATTTAAGTCTACCTAGAATATTTATAAAGTTAGCATCAACAAGAACTAGTAAAAATTCTCCCTCTAGAGACGATGCCCCTATTTCACCACCATATGTATATGAGGAAATAATTGAGAATGATTTTGTACCTACTCCAATGGTTCATGTGGAGAAACTGATACAACCAGAAGTCTTCTACATTGTTCCCATTCAATGAGAATGAGTTCCTAGTATAATGGTTTATTATTCCTGGGACTTCCAAATCTATTATCATCCATCACTTTAGGGAATTGAATTCCATTATGATATTAGGGATTGAAATAATGGATTTAATAAACTAGAACCAATTAAAGGTTTTGTTAGATTATCCAATTGATTTATTATTATTGAGTGTAAATGGGTATTATAGTAGAAACTAGACATGGATGGTAATGGCAGTACCAATAAATCAATAATATTTGATAAAGGGTTTAATAAATATCATGGCTTAGATTATGGTGAAACCTTTTCAACACTTTCTATGTTTAAAACAAATATAATTATACTTTTAATAGAATCTTTCCATTATTATGATATTTGTAAAATGGATTTCAAGATATCATTCTTTAATAGGATACATCATGTATACCATGATATGTTCTGATCTTGATGTTTCCTACACCATAATCATGGTAGGTAGATATCAAGCAGACCAAGGCGTGACACGTTGGCCTCCTATACAGAATATACTAAAGTATCTGAGGCATATGAAGGATATTCTCCTAGTTTATGGAGGATATTAGGAACTAGTTATTCAGGGATACACATGTGATAAGTTCCTAATATATCAGAATAATATGAAATCACATTCAGAATGTGTGTTCTTACTTAATAGAGATGTCATGATCTGAAAGAGTTCAAAGCAGCCAATGGTTACCGAATTTATAGTACATTTTGAGTATGTAAAAGCTTCTAATATATGTAAATAAGTAGTTTAGATACAATAATTCATAAATGAATTTGATATTTTACCCAATAGTAAAGATGATATCATTTTTTGGTGATAATAATATATAATTGGTTATAGCTATGTGTCTAAGGTCACATTAATAAATAAATAATATAATTTATAAGTATCCTCTATTGAGTGATATTTCTCAAAGGGGTGAGGCAATAAAAATAATACTATAAAAAAATAGAATTTGTAAGACCCATTGAATAAATCCTTATATAATAAGAATCATGAATATCATATGAAATCTAGAAGAATTTTTTTTCTAGCAGTCATCTCTAGTGTAAGTTAGAGTATGTTGGAGTTGGTTGTCTAGAACTAATTTTCTTTGAATTTTTATTACCAAAATATTAATAAATATGTTATCACATGATGGGATTTCTTCTTTGTGACATTAATGTGATAATTTATTCAGATTATTTGAAACATATAATGGTTATAGGAGTTCCCCACTATAATAAGAACCTATAAATAATATTACTATATTCTTGAACACATATCCTATGCTCAAGATAACATCTAACTAATGATACAAAATTGGTGTTATACTATCAATTACAATAGGATCATAATATATTGATAGTTATTCTCATGAATTAAACACATGGTAATATCTAATAAGGGAAATTATAATGAAAAACCAACCAACAAAAATTCAACATGTTATTTGTGTTATTGAAAATTCCTAAATACATACATATGTATTGGTACTTATAATTGAAATTATTATTAATGTAGTTCTTCAATCATGTACTTTGATGTATGTATGAAAACTAAAATGATACATTCTTGTGGAATGTTAACATACATTGGGAGTATCATATGTGTTATGAAATAAATTGAATAAGTCAAGAAGTGATTATCCCTTCTAAGTGAATGGAAAAATATATCTTTGGCCCTTTGATTGAAATAAAACGGTCTGATTAAATCCATGATCGTGGTAATCCTTTGATGAGTTCATTTTAGGGATTCAAAGACTTATAAATAAAACAAATATGTTGATAAAACACATTTTAATCCTGATTGATGATATATCATAAAAAATGGATTATATTACATAATAAAACCTTCTATGAAGGTTATTGTTTTTGTGGAATTAAATTCTTTTTCTATGGGTGCCTTGCTGAGTTACTAGAATATGATCTTTTATTTTATGTAAGATCATATAATAAAAATGAGATATGTTCCTAGAGGTTTACACACTAATTTTATTCGTAATATCATTAAGTTATATCAAATTTAATATTAAGAATACATATTATTCTCAGCTTATAGAATAATAATTATTTAGGTTAGGTTGATTGAATAAATTTTATCATCATATATTCAAGTTTATAATACGTGTTTTGAGTAAGAGAATAAATATTTATTCATTCATCTAGTGGATATAATATTTATTTATCTCTTGTTTTTTATTCATAGGGTAATAATAAAATATTCATATATTCACAAGTTTAGTGAATAAATTAATATAAAATATTTATTTAGTTACATGATTATTAAATTAAAAATTTATTCACTAGATTAGTGAATATAATATTTATCTATTTAATAAATAAATAATATTTATTTAAATAAATATTTTCTTTTTCAAGGTTTGATATATGCCAAGGAGGATTGACAGAAGGGCATATGGGACATGATATATTAATTCATGATTTTAGCGCCTGTCATGAGAATATAATAATAATAATATTATTATTATTGAACATAAGGTTTACTTAGATTAAACAATTATATAAATGGGCCTTGAAAAATTATCACTTATTTAACCCTAATTATTTAATCCTAATTATATAATTATGTGATTAGAGTCTTTATTCACAACAGAACCCCTTTAAGAATCTTCTTAAGCCTCAAGAGAACATCCTTCTCCGTAATTCTCAAGAAGAAGTAAGAATAAGAATATATATTCTTTTTGTGATTAATGGGGAATGACACAAAACACAAGGATTCTATATATTAGCACCCAAAATACTAATAATGTTGTTAAGAGATTTATAGATCACTTGTGGATACTGCTTGAGGAATTTTAGATTGGATTATTCACAATAATAATGACATAAAAAGAGTTAAAAATATATTGAGAAAAGGATAATTATCACATTTGAGATTATTTTAGTTTTAAATTAATTACAAATTATATGTGAAAGACTCCCTGTTAGAAGAATCTAGGGTTTTAATAATCAAGTTCCACATGATTTAACTGTTGGATTTAATAAGTGTTTATCATGTTCCTCTGAATTATCCATTGGATTCAATAAAAAAATATTATTTTCCACCATCATAAGCACTTATTCTATGACCCATATGCTTTAATATAAATTATATGTGTTTATATAGCCTGGTATTGATCTTATGCATGTTTTTTTGTTCTTTAGATATCAAAACTGATCGAGATGTCATCTCTAGAATGGTGGTGATGGTTCCAAGAAAAAGAGTAGTTTTTTTGACACATGGAGATGGTAGTTGGATTTATCTTGTATCACTCTAGTTTTGTATATTTGGATCTATCCTACATCATCCATTTTAATCTAACATCTCTAGTTTATCCATTGTCTTATGTTGGGTTTTATTCTTTATTTTGTAATCTCTAGGCATGGATGTCTAGTTTATCTTTTAGGTTTATTTTTTGATATTGAGATTTAGTTTGTTCCATTATACCATGTTTGGTTATTTTATATTTTAAAAAATATATTATTTTTTTGTGTGATATATCCACTATTGGAAAGGTAATTCTTTGTTTCTAGGTGGATTGTATTTTTATTTCATATTTTATAAGTGGAAATATTTTCCCATACTGAGTAAGTTTGATACCCTGAAACTAGTTTCCATGTTTTGGTGATCAGGAGTGCACTTTGGGATTTGTGTCATGGAAGATTGGGTATCATTTCAGGTTAAACCGATTTGGTTTGTTACAGTCACCATATGATATATAGATTAGGAAACATCCTAAAATGTCTTTTATAAATATTTAAGGGTTTGAAGAATGAGTACAATGATTGGAATCTGGTAAACGTGACCCTAAATAATACAAGTTATTTTTTATTGGTTATCCCAAGTAAACAAAAGGATATTATTTCTATAATACTAATAAACACAAAGTATTTATGTGTTAATTATCTATATTCCTTAATGAAGAATATATCATCTAATGAGTCAGTGGGAGGAAATTTGAACTTAGAGAAGTTTAAGGAAAACAAACTTGAAGCTTTCATGCGTTGGAAGTTGGTCTAGTTCCTTAAATTTTTATAGAAGTATAACTACACCAGGTTAAACAATAACCATTAAATCCTAGTAATATTTCATAGTATCCTAATAGAAATATAATTATTGTGGGAAAACTTTATGAAGCAATCTTCATAGATAATAAACTCTCTATCTATAGGGAGACCAGTGAGAGTTCTAATACCAATATATTACTACATTAATTGAAATCTAGAATGGATTCTTTGAACACTAACCAAAATTGGTACATAGTAGATACACTTGAAGGGATGAGACCAATAGATGTAAGTTGGGTTTTTCAATAAAATTCAAATTTATGGTAGAGTGTCTACTTATAAATATTGAATGGTGGCAAAGGGTTTCAAATAAATCTATCTTATTGATTATAAAAATCCATTTCTCTAGTAAGATGATAAAGTCTATTTTAATATTTCATTCCATAATATATTATTATGATTATGAGATATATCAAATAGATTTCAAAACAAATTTAGTTAATATAAACTTAGTGAAGAACATATATATTATATAGACCAAAGGTTTTGAAATTATCAAAGAGTATGTTATGATTTTTAAGTAGAAATATCCCATTTATGGATTGAAGCAAGACGCATGGTGATGGAACAATGAGTTTGATGATGAAATCAAAGAGTTTTGTTTCATCAAAAATAAACATGATTATAATATATACATGAAGATTAGTGAGAGCATGGTGATACTTCAGATACTATATGTGGATGAAATAATTTTGATCTAAAATGGTGTGTTAAATTTATATTATATAAATATGTGGTTAGTAAAATTATTCTCAATTAAATACATGTGTAGAGAAGCCTAAATACGAGGTATAATGATCAATATAGATTGATCTAAACGGTTTATCAAGCTAATTCAAAACACTTATATTATCAATATTCTAAATTGGTTTAGTATGGATAACTCTAAGAATGAGTCTTTTCCAGTATTACATGTCATGAATCTTAGGAAGATTTAAAATCCTTCCAAAGAGTTATATTTCATGAACTAACCCTAAATAAGGCTCGAACCGAAACTACCCCAAGGTCAACTCCATAGGTCAGAGTCTAGTGACCAACACTGAATGAATAACTGACACGGGGAGGATTTATCCAAAGTACCTGTATGCACACAGACAACCATTCAGATACATGAATATATAAGAAGAGTAATCAAATATGAAAAACACTATGGGAACAATCATGCATGTAAAACCTATAGACAATGAAGAGGAAGGTTGTGTAAACTAAAAAGTAAAGGGAAAAATACACACCAATCCAAAAAGATGTCCTAACCTAAAAAACTAGAAAGTAAAACTCTGAGAGAGCACAACTCCTCATCTCCAAGTGGTGAACACCATGCATTGTCTAATGTACCATATTCCCTTAATCATCTCTGTATTAACCACCAACCTATATATTATATGAATAAGACACAACATGTATGGGAAAATCCCTCTGAATGGGTGAGTATATACATACCCAGCAGGACTCCCCAAAAGCTGAAGGGTGATAAGTAATAGATACAACAGAAATATAATTAAATTAGATTGTAAATAGGATGCAACTCAACCAAAATAATGAGAGAGAGAGAGTAACCTCATCCAATAATAGAGGGATTATCACAGTGTGTCCATGAACTACACGTCGAGCCTTTTCCACCCAAAGAAAGAGAGTAAACTCATCCAACCATGAGAATCTAAACACACAAAGAACGTGGCATACCTCGTGCATCTTCACAAATCATGGCAAGAGAGTAACCAAATCCAACTTTATGGATACAGAAGTATATGTATATTCTCTTTAAAAAGAATCCCAAAAAGGAGGGAAACAAGATCTCCATATCACAACTCATCCTAGGAAAAGAGTCACCAATAGTTCCATAAGTCCATCAATGATTTCCAACATCTTAGGCATCTTCTCAGAAGTAACTATGTGAAATCCCATGCCTCGTCACTATTCTATACAACAGAGGGGGTGGGGGCACAAAAATAAAGTAAAGGACCTGTACCCCAGTGTTTTAGGGGGTTTCACTTTGTATGTATCTGTAGAGGACCCATTATCTAGATTATGGGCAAGGGGGTGGGGGTTGTACTCTAGTGTCAAAGGGACCTGCACCTTATCCGATAGTGGGGTGGGTTCCACATGAAAGGTAGGGGAACTATACAAAAACTGATGGGGGGGGGTTATACTCTATAGGTCGGGGACCCATGTCCTGGTGTGATAGGGGTTTCCACTATGGTTTTAGGGGACTTGCGTCCTATCTGATAGGGGGTTCCACTCAGAAGTTAGAGGACCCACACCCAAGAAGATAGGGTGTTCCACTCTATAGGCCAATGACCCATTCCATGGTACAACAAGGGAGTTCTAATCTGTTCATTGAGGACCCACACCCTATATTCTACGGGGTTCCACTCAAAAGTTTGAGGACCCCCACCCAAGGTGATGGAGGGTTACACTCAATATGAAGTTTGTAGTGATTTATCTTAATCACTTTCATCATCATGAATCACCTCAATAGAAACCATGCTTGGATAATTTCACATATTATTCCAAAAGACACAATGGAGGGAAACATCACATTATATGTGAAAAAAAACTCAGGATAGGTTACTCGAGGGGAAAAATATGAGTCCAAACGAAGGGGATATGAATGATCAAAGTTTCCTAAATGAACCAAGGGGTACACAGTGTGTGAGTGGACTCACTAGGAGTGTGGTCCCACTTCATCACCCGACCATGTCCCTAAAGGTACAAGGCTCTCCAACCATGTAGGGATACATTATTTTCAGTGGATATACATGGAATAACCATTCCACCCAGGGTCCGTCCCATGTTCATGGCCGTGTCTATGCACCCAAGTTTTGTCCATGTACTTCAGTACACAACATGCCTCTCCACACAGGGTGTCACCCGTTTGCTCTGGCCATGGCCGTGTAATCTGGAACATGGTGTGTGTCTGGACATGTGCTCCAAAAAATGTGTTATCCACACGATAAGGGGGTAGATCGTGTGTAAGAAGTCTACACGATGTTCCATCATTAGGAATTCCGAAAACTCTAACTGTGGCTTCCTGGAGGCTACATGTCGTGTGTTCATCACAATACATAGTGTATATTTGTGTTTTTCACAATTTCTCAGATCCAAATTACATTCTTTTAATCCATATATTCAACTTTGATTCCTTCCTCATTTCCTCCCATGATTGGTGGATCTAGTTTGAATCTATAATTTCCGTCCATCCGATGGTTGAAAATCGGTTTCCATCATGACGATGGTTCATCGATCGATCGAAAACACTATGGTTTCAAATAACATTAATGATTTGAAATAATTTTGCCAAAAATATCAACCATGTCTCATTACAAACCCATAGATCACCCTGATTCATTGATCCTTTCCTCGTTCATGTTCTATCACGATTCTGAGGGTCCGACCAGGCTCGGTACAACTCAAGAATGTTGAACCATGATTATGGAGTCTACTCGACGACGGATGTGAATAAATTGTGGGAGGAAGGAAAAATATCAAATGTTTATAGGTAATTGAAAAGTGTTCTTGGAAAATGGTCTATAACCTTGATACTTAGGGTTAGATAAACAAAATATTAATCAATTTAATCGGTACATTAGAACATGAAAATGCCAAAATTGGTGCAGATCTAAGGGAGAGGTCAAAATGATCAATCAATTTAATCAAAATGTACATAAAATAAAAATTTAAGAGACATAATTTGAGATTATATTTTTATTTTTTGAATAACACACTCACCAACAATTGGAGAAAGTCATTGCATTCGTTGGGTCTTCCAAGTCGATGACTTGTGTTGGGTCCTGCACATATCTTCTCAGTTACAACATGTGGAAGATGTATTGCACCCACTACAACTATGTGGGGTAGGTAAAGGTGGTAAGAAACCTCACCAAATATCATTACAATCTTGAATAGTCTAATGACCCTTGGGGATAACTTACCTTCTCATCCGAGCCTTTATAATATTTTTTTCTAAGGAGTCTCTCAGTAAAAGATGGTCTCCTTGTGTGAAATCCAAGGGATTATGAAGGTGATCTGTGTATGATTTTTACTTTTTATTGGCTTTCATCATACACTAATGGATGAATATGACCTTCTATATCATCACCTGCACGATCTATGGGCCCACAAGAGATGTCTCACCAGTACTTGTACAACAAAAACGTGTCCTACATGGTCTCTCATACATGTTCTTAAGAGGTTCCATACCGATCATAGAGTGGTAGCTGTTAATGTATATAATTTCTAATAAGGAAAAGTGACCCACATCATTGTCCAAATATTAACACACAATCCCTCAACATATCATCCAAATCCTAGATAGTATTCTCGGTCAATCTAAATGTCTAGGGGTGAAATGTTGTACTCATCCTCATCTAGGTCCCTAATGCCTCCTTCGTGACTCTATACATCCTTGATGTAATCCACACATCATGAACAGAGATAAAAATATGGGACACCCCAATCACGTATAATTATCTATCATATGTACAATTTCCACAAAATATACTCCCAGATAGTAAGGATGTTTTCCAACTTTGTGAGTCGGTCAACTATCACCTAGATGGTGTTATGGACCTTTTTTGTGAGTGGAATCCCTTTCAAAAATTATATGGATATTCCATCCCATTTACACTTTGGTATATCAAGGGGTAAAAAAAACCTCTTAGAACTTAGTGCTCAACCTTCACCTACAAGTAGGCGAGGCACCGAGAGATGAACTGTAACATTGAGATGTTTTTATGAAATATTTTCACTAAATAATTTTAATTCTTCAATAGCTTGCATTGAACACAATAATGAATTTAATAAAATAGAGAGATGAACTTAGTATAAAATGAACATTTTAACATAGACATTAGGTTATCGAGAATAAATATAACTAATGTATGAATGTTTATGGTGAATTCATTCAATACCAATTATTTATGAAAAATATAAAACGATTATATATTTTTATTTTTGTATTAATAAATTGAGTTAATTAATATTATTAAATTAAATTAATGAAATATATATGATATGTACTTAATAATTTTTTTATATTCATACAATGGATATTTTTTTCATAGGGTATGAATAAACCCATTTTGATGTTTACAGACATATATTTTTCAAAAGGGTAATTGTCCACCTTTTAATGGAGAAAACATTTTAAATTTAGATTTTGACACATTAATAATTTTTATATGATAATATAAACATTTTATTTGGAATTGGGGTATAAAAATTTACTTTGGATGAAATTTTAATATTTTTCTGATAACTTTAAAATTTTGATGAATAGTAAAAATAACTAAATTTTAATTGAAAACAATTTTTTTCATCAAAATAAATTATATGGTTAAATTATAATATTGAATGGTTTTAAAGTATAAATAGAATATATTTTTATCATTAAATATAATTTATTTCATTAGAATTAATTTTACATTGAATTCAGATCTAAAAGCATTTATATCTTTTATAGTGTTTTAACTTTTAAAACTCGTTCCATCTTTCCAACAATGGGATTAATTTTAAAGAAATTACTAATACTTATGTACTTTTAATTTTGAAAAATTAATTCCATATGGGTAATTATTAGGTACAAATTATGTAAATATATTTATTTTATTTTTGGGAGTTATGAATAGTAACTTTTGTAATTTTTATTAATACGGTAAAAGCGTAAACCATGTATTTAAGGGTAAAAAAACAATTATAAAATTACCCTAACACTTTTATTAATATCATTTTATGAGTGTGTTTATATTTATATCTTCCTTGAGTCTAAATGGTTCCCTTTGGAAGCTACATGGATGAGATTTGGAAGTTTAATTTATTTTATTTAAAGAAAAGTTAAATATGTCTCACTAAAATTTTAGTATCTTAATCATTTTTTATATAAATTAATATATAAGATAAATTTTATTATAAATATGATTTTGGAATATTATATGTGTTTCTTTATCATGTTAATTTATCTTGTAATATTTATGAAATAAATAATTACCGTAAAGACTTATACTTTGAAAATATAAAAATTAATTAATCGATGAGAAATTGATAAAAGAGTTTTTATTAAAATAATAATAACCATAAGAGACCAAAAAACATGAATAAATCTTATTGGTCAAGTATATATCGACCATAACCATTAAAGGGTCGAGTTAGTGACCATTGGGATCCTTATAGAAGAGATTGTGACACTTATATTATTTTATTAAATGTGATGTTAAATTTGCCTCATTCATAATTTAATAAGTATAACATTTTAAATGATGGATTTTCCAGAAGGTAAATCTGATGAAAAATATTATTCTAAAAAATAGTAGATTTTTCTTCATCAAATAATTTTATTTTTTTAATTTTTATTCCGAAAATAACTATATTAAATAATTACACAAAATTGATGTAGTAATTATGTTATTAATAGAGATAACAAATAAATGATATAAACAGTGTTAAAATAATTATAATTTGGGATGATTAATATGAATAATTAATTTTATTAATGAAATTTAACTCTTATAAATATAATAAAGTACTATTTATTGAATTTATATTGTTATATTTATATTCATAAAAATCAATGAATTGAATAGTGTCAAAATTGACACTATTGACTGTTTATCAAAATAATGTTTTATTAAATTATTTAAAAATCATACAACATTTTTGAAAAATATAAAATAATTATTATCTAGTCTAAAATGTTATAAGGTATTTATTTATGGTCTAATTAACATTAAATAAGTTAATATTTTTTCCTTTTAAAGTTGAAATATTTGTTACCCTAGTTAATAATTAAGTAGAATAACTAAGTGTTAATTAAAAAGACAAGGTTTTAATGAACAAAAAAAACTTATCTAAAATCTATTGGTTGATGATATTAAAAACGTATCTCATATCATTTTATAAATTGTTATATTTTTGAGGTTTTTGGATGTGGTTTGATTTTATTAATAATTAATATTTTTGGAGATCACCAAAATGCCCCTCCCCTCAATTATAAAAGGGAACCTCCTCCCTCACATCTTCACTTCAATTAGAGCCTTCAATTTCATCCATACCCTAACCTATTCCATTATAAACATTTGTACTTCATTATAGAGGTTATTTTCTTCTTCAAAGACCAACTCTAGTGCTCTAAGAGGTGATTTAGAAGAAGCTCATTGAAGAAGAGGTAATCTCCTATACTGATTCATTCAAACTTCTTTTTTCTACTTCTTCATATTTATGGGTAGTTTCATTATAAGTAATAACTTCAGTATCACTTATATGCTGAGATTTTATTATGATTATGGAACAAAAATATTCCACATTTTATCCATCCTATGAAAAAATGACATCACGACTTACCAACTCCACAATGTGGTGTAATATGTTTTTCACCACTACATAGCTTGGATGGGTATAATTGTATCGTCACAGTTCCGAAAGCCACCCAAAGGCGCCCCGTACCTGGTTGGTTACATGGACTCAAGTGCATTTCCCCAAACGCCAGAGGCTTCTTGACTAGTAGCGAGGGCCTTGGGTGTGATAGTGGGTAAACTATGCCCTCAATGGCAGAGTACACAACGGAAAAGAAAAACAAATAACAACAATAGCAGAAGTAGTAGACATACATACACAGGTAAACAGTAAACAGTTGAAGACTAACAAATAAAAAACTAGAGTAGGAATATATGTAAATGATGCATGATACATATATATCTAGGAAAACAGCCAAACAAGTCACAATACTGAATACAGTACTAAGCCAAAGTACAAAAGAAAAACTGATGAGAAACTCCTCAGCATCGCAAGCCTCAGCTTGGTCCCATGCCCTCCAGCTCCACAGCAATCAAGAACCTGAAGTATAAGGTCGCTTGCCCTTATCTATACCTGTAACAATATAATTTTCTTGGGCCCAAAAGCATATCCCAAACAGGGTGTGAGATACAATCCCAGTAGGTAATCACCCAAAGATCTGTGCCTAACAGTCAATGAATACAAGGCAAGTAAAAGTGCATGAAGTAGTAAACAAGAAAGTCACACAGCAGCTACAATCCACAGTTCTAGCATATAAAGTACACAGGTGAACAACCAACAACAAGTAGAAAACATGTAACACTCTAGGTAGCTCTCACATTCAAACCCATATGGTTCAACCTACAAGTACTAGAAACCCTCTAGGAGGCACACTCAGTATCACCCCTTTGGTTCAGCTAAGAGTATACTTTCGGAGGATGCACTCACCATCAATTCCCCCTTTAGTCTCGTATCGTACTAAAGGATCTCTGGGGAAGCACTCAACATATCATTCCCCCTGTGGCCCACGTCGAGAAACTACAGACTCTCTAAGGAAGCAATCATCGTCAATTGCCTCTTTGGTCTCACATTGTATTAAAAGACACTCTGGAGAAGCACTTAAGTCCATTATCCCTATGGTCTACGACACTAGGTTCTCACAGTTCTGTGTGAAATAAATATGCTCAGCACGCGCGTATCATCCCAAGTAAACCTCAAGAACTACTTGGCTATCATTATAAGGAACAAAAGCATAACAGTACAACAGTTCCACTAACCTACAACTAGGCATGGAATCTGTCAAAACAACTAATAAGAAAAACATTCAAGGAAAAGCACATGAACACAGTATAAATTATCCAAATTTACAAGCAATGACCTCTACTCAAGCAATCAAGAAAAGCATACAAACAACAGAGGAAAAAATAGGAAACAGGCAATACCCCGTTCAAGGGTATTGGTGGAATTTGCAAAAAATATTCAAAGACTTTATACAGAAAGGAACGAACCACCTTCCTCGATCCTAGGAGATTGATATACTTGAACCACATCGACTGATTCTCCCTTGAACGTCGCAGATCAGAGAAAACACCCAAAACAATCAACCCATGGTATGTTGAGAAGGAGGAGAAATTGGAAAACAAGGCTCAAGAAGAAGGGAGAACTCGGCGCTGCGATTCCAACGCAATCTATGGTGCTCAAATAAGAGAACATATAGAGGAACAGTGGCTCTTTGAAGATACATGGATTCCCAGTGCTCTCGGATGAAGAAGCTAGAGAAGAAGATGTTTTCCTCGATTAGGGGTGACCTCGGCCCGTTTAATGAAAAAAAAAGTACATGACATGTACTTTTAGAGTGCACGACGTGTTCTAGGTCTTTATGTACTACACCCAAATCGGTCTCCACGTCACCCCTACACACCATGTGTGTGGCCCGGACACGGCCAGTACACGACTTCAAGCGGAAAAAGAGTACACGACATGTACTTAGAATGTACATGGGGTGTACTTCAAAAATTTCTAGAAACTTTATTTTTCACAAAAACTCCAGAAAAAGGAAGGACATACCTGAAACAAAGATCCGGGTTCTTACAAACTTCCCCCCTTAAAAAAATGCATCCCTGAATTTACCTAGAGTGGAGTAGAAGTAGAAACCCCGAACAGCTCCGGCCACTCCTATCAAACCTCGACCTCCCTCTACCATGTCTCGTCTTGTACTCACCTGTGATGCCATAGAACCCATACCAGATGAATATACTGGCCTCATAGAACCTTCGTTATACGATCGAAAATCCGGATAGGCTTCTCCTCAAACAATGCATCCGCTTCAAGCTCAACATTCTCGGGCTGAAAGACATGAGATAGGTCCGAAAAGTAACATTGGAGCTGAGAAACGTGGAAGACGTTGGGCATGACCTGGTACCTCTGAGAAAACTGCAGCCTATAGGAAACCAGCCCAAATCTCTCCAACACCTCAAATGGACCGACGTACCGCAGTGAAAGCTTACCCTGTCTCCGGATCCTCTTGTGTTCCAACCTCATTGCGTAATGTAAGAAAACATGATCCCCAACCTCGAACACTAGAGGTCGTCTCCACTGATCAGCATAAGACTTCTGTCGAGACTGTGCTGTAGTCATCCTCTTCCAAATCAACTCTATCTGCACTAAGGTCTCTTGAACAAGACGAGTTCCCAGCAAACCTGCCTCTCCTGGATCTAGCCATCATAAGGGTGATCGGCATGGCCTACCGTACAGAGCCTCATATGGTGCCATCTGAATGGTCTCCTGAAATCTATTGTTGTTGGTGAACTCCACAAGAGGTATATGCTTCTCTTAGGAACTGCCGAAGTCTAGAATGCAAGCTCAGAGCATATCCTCAATCACCTGGATCGTGCGCTTGGACTCGCCATCAGTCTGGGGATGGTATGTTGTACTTAAAAGTACTTGTGTATCCAAAGCCTTCTGAATTCCTTACCAGAACCGAGAAGTAAAGCGTGAATCCCTTTCCAAAACAATGGAGTGTGGAACTCCATGTAGAAATACAATATCTCAGATGTACAACCATCCTAGATCGTCAACACTGAAGGTCTCCTTGATCGGCAAGAAGTGTGTGACCTCTGTGAGTCTGTCGACGACAACCCAAACAACACTGTTCCCCCGAGGCAACCTTGACAAACCGGTCACGAATTCCATCGCGATATTGTTCCACTTTCACTCAGGAATGGGTAACTACTGTAAAAACCCTACTGGTCCCTGATCCTCTACCTTCACCTGCTGACATGTAGAACATATCATGACAAAACCAGCAACATCTTTCTTCATTCTTGGCCATGAGTACTGGCGGTGTAGATCCCAATACATCTTGGGGATGATAGGATTAACTGCCCAAAATGAGGAATGAAAATCCCACATAAGCTCCTCGTGTATGTCTGCTGGAACCCATACGCGTCCAAAGAAACAGAAGATCTCATCCTCATCCACTGTCCATCCAGGAAGAGGGTCCTCTCCTGACACACTCTCCCATAGGACTAAGCCTTCTGAGTCTGATAGATGCCTCATCAATACCCGATCATGTAATGTAGAGGTAACAAATACATAAGATAGAAAAGTTTGTCCCTATCTGTCATGCACCTCCAGATGCATCTCGGAGAACAGATCCATAAGCGTCCACTCACTACTGGCCTCCTGAAATTCCTGGAACTGAGTTCTTCTTCTCAACACATCTGCCACTACGTTTCCCTTTCCCGGCGTATAGGCAAGCTCAAAATCAAAAGAGTGATGATGCTCGACCCACCTGCACTGTCTTAGATTTAGATCACACTGAGTGAAGATGTACTTGAGACTCTTGTTGTCCATGAAAAACACAAAGTGCTCTCCCAGAAGGTAATGTCTCCAACAACATAAGGCATGAACAACAGCTGCCAAATCCAGATCGTGCGTCGGTTAGTTCCTCTCATGTGGCCTCAACTGCCGAGACCCATACCCAATGACTTCATCTCCCTACATAAGCACAGTGCCCAACCCAAAACCTAGAGCATCGTAATAAACAGTGTAGCTCTTTCCTGGCTCTGGGAAGACTAGTATCGTTGCTAACGTCAACCTCCCCTTCAGCTCCTAAAAGGCTGATTCGCAGGAATCTGACCATGAGAACTTCACCCATTTCTCGGTCAGACCTGTCAAAGTTGCTTCTAGGCGTGAAAAGTCCTGAATAAAGCATTAATAGTATTTATCCAGCCCTAGGAAACTCAGTACCTCATAAAAGTTCTTCGGCTGCTCCCAGAAAACTATAAATCTCATTTTCCCGGGGTCTACAGATACTCCTGCCTTTGAGACGACATGACCCAAGAAGTGAATTTGATCCATCCAAAAGTGGAACATAGAGAGTTTAGCATAAAGATGATGTTCTCTCAGTGTACTTGGAATGATCTCAAGATGGGTAGCATGGTCGTGTTGAGTGTGAGAGTACACCAAGATATTGTCCACAAAGACCATGATGAATGAATCCATGTAAGGATGGGACACTCGGTTTATCAGTGCCATGAAAATTGTTGGTGCATTCGGGAGACCGAACGACATAACTGTATACTCGTAGAGACCATACATTCTCTTGAAGGATGTCAGAGGTATATCTAATGGTCTAATGCGCAACTGATGATAATCGGACCTCAAATCGATCCTCTAGAACACCTGGACTCCTCGAAGCTGATCGAAAAGGTCATCAATCCTTGGCAAGGGATACCGGTTCTTGACCATCAACTGGTTCATCTTTCGATAATCCACACATAGCCTAAGGGTACTGTCATCCTTCTTCAAAAACATGACAGAAGAACCCCAAGGAGAAGTACTGGGTCAGATGAAACCCTTTTCCTGCAACTCCTCTAACTGTATCGTGATCTCCTGTAACTCAGGTTTAGCCATCCTATAAGGAGGAATGGAAACTGGTTCCACTCCTGGCACGAGCTCAATAGAGAAGTCTACCTCACGCTCCAAAGGAAAACATGAAAAGTCCACTGGAAAGACATCCCTGAAACGATCCACCACTGGAGGAAAGTCCAACTGTGAAGTCCCCTAGTCATCCAGATAAAGACTACCAATCTGGGCCATCACCCTTCCTAGCCCATGATGCTCGAGTCCTTCTCGACTTGCCTAAACATCCCATTCTCCTCTATGAAGAAAAGACTCACCCTATGGTGAAATGAAACTCACCCTGCATCGATAAGAGTCGACGACTTCCTGGAATTGAACCAAACAGTCCATCCCGAGAATGACATCATAGATTTCATCTCTAGGGCATAGAGATCCCATAAGAAATGATACCCTACAACCTCGAGAGGGCACTCTCTACAATGACGTACACTAGATGTCCTCGTCCCCAAAGGTGTGTCTAGTGTCAACAAGTCAGCAGAAGAAAAGATACAGAGCCCAAGGCTCTCCACAACTGCAACAGAGATCAAAGGAGTAAAAAACGGAAACTGGAGAAGGAAACACTCAAGTTTTACAAAACATGATTACATGGCATGTATAAACTCTACACGGTGTGTACTTAACTCTGTTCCCCTACCCGAGTCTCCTTGCAAGGCTAACCCACACGGTCTTCTTAAACTGAGACTACACGGCGTGTTCCCTGTGGACACTCCGTGTAATAGACAAGGTTTCAACGACCTCTTATGTTGGCTACACGACCGGCTACACGACTGAGACTACACGGTGTGTTCCGAAAAAACACGACGTGTACTTGAAGACTTTTCCCAACCCGTGTTTTTGGCGACACGACCAAGTACACGAATAACCCTTGCATGATGTGTTTCGAACAAACACAACATGTATGGAAGAAGATAACACCGAAATGTGTTGCCCGTGACACGGCCGGGTACCGGGAATGAGACTACATAGCATGTTGCTATCCAACACGGTGTGTTCTACTTGATCTTCCCCGACCCATGTTGTTAGTTACACAGCTGGGTACACGATCACTACTACACGGCGTGTACCTACCATACACGGCGTGTTCCTGGTGATTTTCACAACCCGTGTTTCTACTCACACAGTCAAGGACACGGTTTAAAACTACACGACATGTATATATAAAGTACACGCCACGTATTCTGGGTTTTTCGGGGAAATAGCTCTGAAAATGCACCGAAACCCAGAAAACACAGAAAATAAGGCATGATGGTGCCAAATTCCATTCCGTGAGGGCCCATACTCCCCGGAGAATCAAAGTTTGGTATCCAATACAGTCATATACAAAGAAAAACAGGTCAATGATCCACCAATTTCTAATTCAAGAGGGCTCATAACACCTCAAGAACAAAAATTTGGCATTCATTCTTTCAAGGTACCATACAAACAGTCCTTTATCAGCAGCATAGATTCTACCAAAGAATCTATCACAACAACATGAAAAATTTACAAAATTCTATAACAACAACATGCAATCGCTAATGCACCCTAGATGGTATGGCAAGAATGCATGGCATGTGATTTCTAAAAAGTGTCTATATGATGCATGAGATGGAATACCCTCATCTCATCGGGTTGCGACAGAAATAGAACTGTAATATCAAAACAATAACAACAAGAATCATGTGAATCACTCTAGGTGAAATCATATCAACCGTAAAATCTCAAAACCAGAAAACTGCAATAAAAGTGGTAGTATGGTTTTCCCTATACACGGGTTAGCTACTCCCAGGCATAGCTTAACACCATGTACCGAATCTGTCATATCCCTAGCTAAAGGCTCAAAACAGTAAGTCAAGATAAAGTAACACCCTCTGATACCACTTTGTAATGTCCTAGTTCTATAATCCACCCAGAGGCTCCCCGTACCCAGTTAGTTACATGGCCTCAAGCGCATTTCCCCAAACGCCAGAGGCTGCCGACAAGCAGCGTGGGCCTTGGATGTGATAGTGGAGAAACCATGCCCTCATTGGAAGAGTACACAACAGAAAAGAAAAACAAATAACAACAATAGAAGAAGTAGTAGACATACATACACGATTAAATGATAAACAGCGGAAGACTAACAAATAAACAATTAGAGAAAGACTTTATGTAAATTACGCAGGATACATATATGTCTAGGAAAACATCAAAACAAGTCACAATGCTGAATAAATTACTAATCCAAAGTACAAATGAAAAATAGATGAGCGACTCCTCAACATTGCAAGCCTCGGATTGGTCCCATGCTCTCCATCTCCACAGTAATCAAGAACCTGAAATAGAAGGGCGCTTGACCTTATCTATACCTACAACAATATAATATGAATGGTCCCAAAAGCATGGCCCAAATAGGGTGTGAGATAATATCCCAGTAGGCAATCACCCAAAGATCTATGCCTAATATTCAATGAATACATGGCAAGTAAAAGTGCAGGAAGTAGTAAACATAAAAGCAAACAATAGCTACAATCCACAGTTCTAGCATATAAAGTACACAAATGAACAACCAACAACAAGTAGAAAAAAGGTAACCCTCTGGGTATCTCTCACAGCCTAACCCATATGGTTCAACCTATAAGTACTAGCAACCCTCTAGGAGGCACACTTAGTCTCACCCCTCTAGTTCAGCTAAGAGTAGACTTTCTAAAAATTCACTCACCGTCAATTCCACCTATAGTATCATATCGTACTAAAGACTCTCTGGGGAAGCAATCAACGTATCATTCCCCCTATGTCCTGCGTCGAGAAACTACAGACTCTCTGGGGAAGCACTCACCGTCAATTCCCCCTATAGTCTCGCATCATATTTAAAGACACTATGGAGAATCCCTTACGTCCATTCTCCCTATGTTCTACTACACTAGGTTCTCACAGTCCTATGTGAAATAAACATGTTCATCGCATGCATATCATCCCAAGAAAACCTCAAGAACTACTTGTCTATCATTTTAAGGCATAACAGTATAACAGTACAATAGTTCCACTATCCTACAACTAGGCATGGCAACTGGAAAAACACCTAATAAGAAAAACATGAAAGGAAAAGCACATGAAAAAGTATAAATTATCCAAATTTACAAGAATTGACCTCTACTCAACCAATCAAGCAATGTAGACAAACAATAGGGGAAAAACAGGAAACACGCATTACCCCATTCAAGGGTATTGGTGGAATTTTTACAAAATATTCAAAGACTTTCTACATAAAGGCACAAACCACCTTCCTCAATCCTAGGAGATCGATATACTTGAACCACATCGACTTATTCTCCCTTGAACGTCATAGATCTGAGAAAATTCCCAAAACTCTCATCCCACAATATCTTGAGAAGGATGAGAATTTGGAAAACAAGGTTTAAGCAGAAGGGAGAACTCACCGCTGTGATTCCAACACAATCGACGGTGCTCAAATCGGTGAACGGATGGAGGAACGGTGGATTTTCGAAGATCCACGGATTCCCAGTGCTCTCGGGCGAAGAAGCTAGAGAAGAAGATGTTTTCCTCGATTAGGAGCGAACCCAGTCTGTTTAATGAAAAAAAGAAAGTATACAATGTGTACTTTTAGAGTACACGACATGTAATATGTCTTTCCGTACTCCGCCAAAATCGGCCTCCACGTCACCTCTACACACCGTGTTTGTGGCCCAGACATGACAAGTACACGACTTCGAGCAGAAAAAGAGTACACGGCGTGTACTCAGAAAGTACACGACGTGTACTTCACAAATTTCCAAAAACATTATTTTTCTCAAAAACTCCAGAAAAAGGATGGACGTACCTGAAACAAAGATCCGGGTTCTTACAATAATGATGGATATAATAACTATATATGATTATTATAACATGTATTTATTCTGAAATATTATACACCATTTTCTTCAATACACTTCAAAAATTATGGCAATGATATCATTGCTTGTGCGTATGTACGACCTACCATCTCCATGATGCGATGAGATTAATTCTATATGATATTCATTAATGAATGATTATATAAATGTTTATAATGAATAAATATGATATATATAATTTTAATACCATTTTTAATTATATAAATATGACCTATTAAAAAGAATTATAACTTACTAGACAAAACATGCATAAGAAAATGAAGTAGTTAATACCCAAAAACGATGTAATAATGAAATATTATTAACAGAAGGATGATAATATGATCATATATTATATCATAAAAATGAATTTGATTCTAAAATAAGTAAATTACAATATTTAAATCATTATATGGGAGGTTATATATATACAATAGAAATTAGACCTATGGTAAGTGATAATTTCACAATCTCATTATTATCTGAGATTGTTTTACAGAAGTAGTTACTAGGGTATATTTATCATCAATATCCATGTTTCCTAAAAATTTTATATCATTTCTATTCTTCTACAATTTTTAAAGTAAATTTTTCCCATTGGTGAATTTTTATTAAATGGTATGAAATTAATCTTTTATTGTTATTCGATTCAAGGTACTTTTTGACATTTCCATCAAAAGAATGATGAAAAGGTTTTTTAACTTATATGCCATGAATGGATTTTGACTTTTTCATAATTCATTATTTCTAGGAAGACTACACAATAGAATTTAATGTTTATTTTCAAATAAATTATTTTATTTTTAAATTTCCTGAAATTTTGAGAAAAGAAAACATTTTGGAAGAAGTAAGGATACTTTAATCCAAAATTAATTTCAACTGTTATATAAAAATTAATTTTCATGTAAGATGGTGTTATTTTATTGGGTTATGATTCATATATAATTTCCTTAATGTTCCTATGATTTTTTTGTGTTTATTATAGAATTATATTTATGAAATCAATTTGTTTTACAAGGATTATGTTATGGTGGAATGATGTCTAGCAAAACCCATTTTATTCCTTGGGTAATGATGAATTATTTATGTTATTATAGAACGTGTAAGAATGATTTCATTATGAGATGGGTGAGACCTATATCTACCTCCAATACATTAGGTAATTATTTATATCTCATGAGATAGACATGTATGGAATGTGAAATGATAATGGTTCAGTAATACAATGCTTGAAAAATGAGTGAACACAGTTCAGTAATGGAATTTGTTCGCTTTGATGGTATTGGAAATAATATTTGACTAATATGAAATGATTTTATAGGCATATGTGCATTCCACAAAAAATCATGTATTATGTTAATAATTTTTTTATTTTTTTCATTGATTCTTATGAACATTCATGATTTATACCATGGCATGATATCACGATCTTTCATATACAGGATAAAAATTTCAAATGTTATATTCTAATGTCTTATGATTACGATATGATCGATATCTCCCTTTTTTACCATTACGAAGCATCTAAGATCACCCTTTCATATGTTTCTTTTCCCTAGGTCATGAAGAAGGTTATTGAGTAAGATATGTCCAAAAGGGGTCTTGTTATGATGAAATAAGTGGGAGACAATGAAGATGACTTGTGAACCAGTTTTTTTATGTTTCCATGTTTCTTACTACATTATATCTATATAGTCTTATCAGGTATTTTTTATATTTTTTAGTTAATATTATTTAATATCGAGGTAATATAAATTTATGTAAAGTATGGTTCATTATATTTGGTATTAGAGGAAATATATAGTCAACCATTCGAAACTGGGATGAGAAAACCTTAGTAAAAACACAAAGGATATGTCAAAGTATAGGTTACAATCCTAGTGTTATAGAAATGATCATGAATAACCTAGGATAAAACCTAAAATATCCGAAATTGAAATTTTATTCTTGATGATGTGGTTTTCCAATTATGATTACTATTTCTCACACTATACTTCTTGGTTTCAGTCAACATATGGAATTCGAAGGAACCATATTAATTCTAAATAGGATAGGAAATGAAATTATTTTCCTCCTAATAAAACATAGGTTATAAGATATGGAATGAAAAATATTATATCAATTATCACACAAATTTCTCAAGAAATGAATCATGTAGGACTTACAAACCAGAAAACTAGGGAACAACATTCCATTGAGTCCTTCACGAGGTAGCATCCACCTGCTTTTAAAGTGTCTCTTGATAGATTAGTTGCAGAAAAATGGTTTAGTACCACTAAAAAGATATTTTTAGATCTCCAATATTCAAAACATGATAATTTCATCTTGGCAGTCTATTGTTTGAAAGGTGATTGTGATCACTGGTGGAAACTAATCAATAATATGAGGCAAATAGATGAAATTTATTCCATGAAATGGGATGAGTTCAAGAACATATTTTTCTTGTATTATTAAAAATAAATGGATTAGGATTTCCTTGAAATTAAGAAAAAGAATTATGAATCCTTTGGTAACTATGAAGAAAATATTAAAAGACATTAAAGTTTCACTTCTAGATTTATTATCCAACCTAATAGTAAAATTTATTGATTCTTTAGTTTCTTAAACCAACATCTCTAAATGGAATTATCCATAAGGGAGTTAAATAGATACAAATAAATAATTCAATGTTCTCTTCGGGTTTTTATGGATATTGAAGAAACCCATCTGTCCTTTGGGTTTTAGAAGAAGATAAAAATGGAATTCAATTGAAAATATAGGGACCACACTGAAAAGAAGATGAAATTTCCCTTATGCTAAAAGTGTGGAATGAAACATGGTGGAAATTTAATTAAATGGACTAGTAAATTTATTATTTGTGGATAAGAAGGTCATCGAGTAGTTAAATGCTAATGTGATGGGAAAACAATTTCTATTGATGCAAATATAGAGAAGTATACAAAAAATGCACCTCCTATACTTCAATGTTACAAGTGCAAGGAAATGGGTCATTAGTCTAATAAACACCATAATCCTAGGGTTATTGATGACGATCGATGTCAGAAAACTTTTAAGGACAAAGAAAAATCCAAGTCACATGCGATCACTATCAACGATGTTGAGTACGATAATGAAGTGGTGGAAGGTACACTTACCACCCACTCTAAAGTTGAAAATGTTATATTTGATTCTGGATCCACCCACTCGTTTATTTCTAAATAATTTTCTAAGGGTATTTATATATTACCAGGTTGATTAGATGTGGAGATAGATATGAAAACTCTTAATTTCACAATAGTCACATCAAATGTTTATAATTCTTCTTAAGTTGAAGTTCATGGGAAATTTATTCCTAAAATATTGTGATCCTTCATATAGGGTAATTTTATGTGATTCTCAGCATGGATTGGCATTCTCTATATGGTTCTCATATCAATTTTCAAGGAACGGAAGTCACATTTCATATTACAGATTAATATATGATCATCTATCAATGCAAGGATGATTATAACCTTCTATTAGAAATTTATTCCATATTATGGGTCTCGATCCATATAAATTATGTTTAAATGGTTGGGTATAAAATCACAATTAATAATACACCCATTGTATGGGTGTTTGATGATATCTATCCAAAATATTTACATGGTCTTCCACTAAATTGTGAAGTTGAGTTTTCAACAAAACTCATACTGGGTGCTATTACTATTTTAATTACACCTTATAAAATGGCCCTAATTGAGTAGTAAGAATTGAAGAAGCAACTTTAAGAGAATATTTAAAATCAATTCACATTCCCTAGAATGTCACCTTAGGGAGCACCTGTTCTATTTTTCAATATTAAATATGGATCAATGGGACTTTTTATGATTATTGAGAACATAACAAGATCAATATAAAGAAACATCTTCCCCACATTGATGACTTATTCAACCAACTACATATAGCTCAAAACATTTCCAAGATTGATCTTCATTATGGGAATCATCATTTAAGGTTTAATAAGGAGGATATACCAAATACGATATCCCGTACAAGATATGGACACTATGAATTTATAGTGATTTTTTTGGTCTTAATAATGCACACATTATCTTCATGGATCCAGTGAATAGAGTATTTTGATACCATCTTGATCAGTTTTTTATAGTAATTAGAGACGATATTCTTATCTATTCAAAGAGAAAATATGAACATGAAGATCACATGAGAATTGTACTGAAGACCCCAAGAAAGAAGAATATTAATTCAAAATTTACCATGTGTGAATTTTGGCTTCATAAATTTTCATTTTTGGGTCACAAAATCCCAGAAGAGGGGATATATATGGATCAAACGAAATAGAAGTTACTAAATTTTGGCTGAGACCAAAAATTGTAACTGATATCTAAAGTTTTCTTGGTTTGGATGTATATTATCAGCATTTTTTGAAATATTTTTATGATTATATAATCCAATCACCATGTCGACTCAAGAAGGAGTTAAGTTTGTGTGGATAGAGGAATTTGGAGAGAATTTAAAAGAGCTCAAAAGAGGATAGCCAGTGTACCTGTGCTCACACTGACTTTTAGAGAAGAATGGTTTCAGATATACAATTATGTATCCAAAAAGGGGACAAGATGTGTTCTCATGAAAAATGATACGGTGATAGATTATGGCTCAAAAAATTGAAAATCCAATTGAAAAATTACCCAACTCATGATTTGGAGTTAGTTGTGGTAATACTTTCATTAAATATATAAATGAATTATATTTATGGTGATAGGTGTGATGTTTATACTGATCTTAAAAGTTTAAACTATATTTTTCACACAAAAGGAGTTAAATATGCATCAAAGAAGATAGTCAAAGTTTATTAATTATTTTGACTTCTCAATACATTACCATCCTGGTAATGAGAACAAGGTGGTAGATGCTTTGAGTCGAAAGGACCATGTTATTTTTTCCATGATGAGGATCACAAAAAATATAATATTTATAGATTTTTAAATTATGGAACTTGAAAATTTATAGGGAAGTAATCTTAGATTTATCAATTGTATATTCAACCATCTATACAAGTGATGATTAAGGAGGTGTAGAATGAAGATATTGAGCTACAAAAGAAGGTGCGAAATGTTCATAAATTCAACCTTGATTGTGATGGAATAATAATGTTCAGGAATCTGGTTTTAGTCCTCGAATACCAAAATTAAAAAGGATTTATGGATGAGGCTCATAGTTATTCATTATTTATTCCCCATGGAAGCACAAATATGTAGAGGGACCTGAATGTGTATTTATGGTGGGATGTCTTAAAAAGGGATGTTTCCAAATATGTCTCTCAGTACTTGGTTTGTTAGAAACATAATGTTGAAAGACAAAAGTCGAAGTGGATGTTACAACCATTACACATATCAGAATCGAAATGGGAAAAAATAAATATATACATTGTCATAGGACTTCCAAAAACATCTAAAGGCCATAATGATATATGGGTTATAGTTGATCACCTTATCAAATTAGCACACTTCATTACTATTAGGGAGGATTTATCTGTTGATCCGATTTGATGGATATATTTAAAATAAGTGGTAAGATTTCATGGAGTGCCACATTCCATTATATATGATTAGGATCCGATGTTTACGTTGACATTCTGGAAATGTCTTTAAAATGATCTTGATATAGAGTTATGTTTCATCACTGCTTGTCATCCTAAAAAACATTGACCAGTGTGAGAGGAAAATTCAAACTCTAGATGACATGTTGAGAGATTTCTCTATGGATTTCAAAGGTAGTTGGGATAAACACATACCTTTGGTGGAATTTTATTACAACAATAGCTTTCACACCGGTATTCAGATGGAACCTTATGAATACCTCTATGGAAAGAAGTGTAGGACTCCAACTTGTTGTGATGGTGTTGGGGGAACTAATGCTATTAGGACCTGATCTTATTTATCAAATTGAATAAAAGGTTAGATTTATTCAATAACATATTAGAGAATATTAGAGTCGAAAAAAAGTTATGATGCAAAATGAAGAAAATACATAGAGATTTAAGTAAGTGACAAGGGGTTTCAACAAATATCTCCATATAAGAGAGTAAGGAGATTTTCAAAGAAGTGAGGGTTGAGCCCTTGGTATATCATTCCTTTTTAAATTCTAGATCATGTTAGGAAGGTAGCTTACTGATTCGAACTTCCACCGAATATCTCTCAAGTTAATGATGTGTTACATGTTTCTCTCGTAAGAAAGTACATACCTAATCCTTCATATTTATTAAACTCATAATCATACCCTTGGAGTATGATCTTTCTTATAAATAACAATCGATAGAGATTTTGGATAGTAGTGAAAAAGTTTTTGACAATAAGAATACTCACTTGGTTAATGTTTTCTGGTAAAACCACCAATTTGAGAAAGCTATGTGGGAACTTTTGGATGTTATGAGGGATATATATCATTATCTATTTGTATCTTAATGATGAATTTCTAGGGAAACATTAAGTTTAATGGGGGTATAATGTAACACCCCAATGTTTTTATGAAATATTTTCTCTAAATAATTTTAATTCGTTAATAGCCTGTATTGCACACAATTGTGAGTTTTAATGAACCACAAGATTACCTTAGTATAAAGTAACCATTTTAACCTAGCTTATAGGTTAGTATGAATATATATACCACAAACTTATGGAAATATATGGTGAAGTCATTCATAACCAATTTTTTATGAAAAATACAAATCAATTATAAATTTGTATTTTTGTATTAATAAATTGAGTGACTTACTATTAGTAAATTAAATTAATGAAATATATATGTTACATAATTAATAAAATATTTTTTATATTTATACAATATTTTTTTTTCATAGTGTATGAATAAACCATATTTTATGTATAAAAACTTATATTTTTAAAAATGGTAATTTTCCACCTTTTAATGGAGAACCCATTTTAAATTAAGATTTCGACACATTACTAATTTTTATATGAAAACATAAACATGTTATTTGGATGTGTGACATAAAAGTTTACATTGGATGAAATTTTAATATTTTTGTGATAACTTTCAAATTTTGATAAATAGTAAAAATACAATAAATTTAAATGGAAAACAACTTTTTTCATCAGAATAATTTATATGCATAAATTATAATATTTAATGTTTTAAAATTAAAAATATAATATATTTTTATAATTAAATATAATTTATTCCATTATATTTAATTTAACAATTAATTCAGATGTAAAGATTTTCAATCTTTTGTAATGTTTTATCATTTAGAACTCGTTATCTTCTTCCAACAATGAGATTAATTTTTAATTAATTACTAAAACTTATGTATTTTTAATTTTGAAAAATATATTCCATATTTGGAATTAGTAGGTCTAAATTATGTAAATAGATTTATTTTATTTTTGGGCATTATGAATAGTAATTTTGTTAATTTTTATTAGTTTGGTAAAAGGGTAAAATGAGTAATTAAGGGTAAGAATACTATTATAAAATTACCATAACACTTGTACTAATATCATTTTATTATTGTATTAGAACATAAATCTTCATTGGGCCTAAATGGTATCATTTGTAGGCCACTTGGAATAGATTATAACAATTAATTTATTTTATTTAATGAAAAGTTAAATATGTTTCACTAAATTTTAATAATTAAATAACCTTTTTATATAAGGTTATACAGAATATAAATTTGATTATAAATACTAATTTTAAACAAAAAATGTTTTTATTTATCATTATAATTTATTTTTAATTTTTAGGAAATACATAATTAACTTTAATACTTATACTTTGATGATGTAAAAATTAATTAATTGATGAGAAATCAATTATTTTTTTATTAAAATACTAATAACCATAAAAATACACAAACACTTGACCAAATATTATTGGTCGAGTATATCATGACCATAACCATCCAATGGTATAATTAATGACCATTTGGAGCCTTATATAATAGATTATGACACTTATATTATTTTATTTAAGTTGGTGGTAAAGTTATCACATTCCTAATTTAATAAGAATAACATTTTAAATGTTGTATTTTCAAAAATTTAAATTTGACTAAAAATATTATTATGAAAAATAGTAGATTTATATTCAACATAATATTTTATTTTTTAATTTCATTCAAAAAATATGTATATTAAATAATTACAAAAAATTGATGTAGTAATTATTTTATTAATATTGATAACTAATAAATGTTATTAAAAATGTTAAAATAAATATAATTAAAGATAACTAAAATTTTTAATAAATTTTATAGATGGACTTTACCTCTTATAAATATAATAAATTATTTTTTAAAAAAGATAACTTGATATCTTAGTATTTTTAAAATTCAATGAATTGAATAGTGTCAAAATTGATACTATTGATTTTTTATCAAAATAATGTTTTATTAAATTTTTTGACAATCCTAAAACATTCTAAAAAATATATAATAATTTTTCTACGGTATAAAATGTTCCAAGGTATTTATTTATGGTCTTAATGACTTCAAATAGGTAAATAGTTTACCCTTTTAAAATTGAAATATTTGTAGCCCTAATTAAAAAATTAAATAGAATAACACCCTTTTAATTAAAAAGATATTGTTTAAATTGATATAAAAAATTGTCTAAAATATATTGGTTTATGATATTACAACCCTATATCATCTCATATTATAAATTTGGACATTGTTGAGGTTTTTTTTATGAGGTTTAATTTTATTATAAATTAATATTTCTGGCGATCCAAAAAATGCTCCTCACCATAATAATAAAAGGGAACCTCATACCACACCTATTTAAATCAATTTTATCTTTAAATCACGTCCATACCCTAAAATGTTCCATTCTAAACATCTCTAGGTACATTCTAGAGGTTATGGTCTTTTTCAAAGACCAACTCTAGTGCTCTAAGAGGCGATTTAGTTAAAGCATGCCGAAGAAGAGGTAATCTTTTCTACTGATTCTTTAAATCATCTCTCTTCTTATAATTTTTATTCTTGATTTATTTCATTTTATGGTAATAACTTCCATATAACCTTTATACGGATATTTCATTATTATTATGGAACAAAAATAATCCACTTTTTATCCATCCTACAAAAAATGACATCACCGCGTGTGCGTATATACGACTTACCATCTCCAAACTGTGGTGTAATATGATTTTCACTGCCACCATGATTGGATGGTTATAATGATGGAAATAATAACTATATATGTTTTTTATAACATGAAATTAATTCTTAAATATTATACACCATTCAATTAGATACCATTCAATAATTATGTGAATGATATCGTCGCTCTTGCGTAAGTACAACCTACCGTTTCCACGATGCGATTCGATTCAATCTCCATGATCTTCATTAAATAATTATTATGTAAATATATATAATGAATAAATATGGTATTTATAATGTTAATATCATTTTGGAATGATATAACTATGACATATGAGGGAGAACAAGAACATTTTCGATAAAATATGCATAAGAAAATAAATATGTTAATACCCAAATAACAAGTAATAATGAAATGTTTTTAACAAATAGATGATAATATGATCCTATATGATATCATAAAAATGAAATTTATTCTGAAATAACTCAATTAAATTATTAAAATTATTATACATGTGGTTCAGATACATATAATTGAAATCATACCTATGGTAAGGGATAATTTCACAATCTAATTTTTATCCAATATTATTTATATGTAAGTATTTAATTTGGTATTTTTTTCATCCACATCCATGTTTCAAAAATATGTAGTTTTATTTATTTTATTACACAATTTTTTAAAGTGAATATTACTCATTGGGGAATTTTTATTAAAATTTATGAAAGGAATTTTTTCGTTATTCGATACGAGGTACTTTTTGACTTCTCCAACAAAAGTATGAGGAGAATGTTTTTAACTTATACAACATGAATGGATATTAAAATTTTATAACACATTATTTAGAAGAAGCATAATATACATTATTTTAATTATATTTTCATGTAAATTATTTTCTTTTAATATTTTACATAATTTTTAGAATGGAAAACATTTTTTAATAGGAAAGAATATTTTCATCAAAAATAAATTTCAAGTTTTATATAAAAATTAAATTCCTTATAAGATTTAATTATTTTATAGGGTTATGTTTCAAGTATATTATTCTTATTATTCTTATTATTTTATGTTTTATTATTATGGAATTATATTAATGAAGACCATTTATTTTACATGGATTATGTTATAGTGGAATGATGTTTAAAGAAACCCATTTTATTCCATGGGTTATGATGAATGTTTTTTGTTATTGTGGAAAACATAATAACAATTTCATTATGAGATGGTTAGGACCTATATATAAATCAAATAAATTAGGAATGTATTTATATCTCATGAGATTAACATGGATGGAATGTGAAACGATATTGATTCAATAATACAGGTCTGGAACATATAGTGAACTTAGTTTGGTAATGATTTTTGTACTCTATGATGGTATTGGAAATGACCCTTGACTAATTTGTTTTTTATGCTTATGTGTATTCCACAAAACATCATGTCTTATATTATGAATTTTAGGATTATGTTCATTGATTCTTATGAACATTCATGATTTATCCCATGGAATGATATCGTGATCTTTTATATCCAAGATAAGAATTTCAAATGTTATTTTCTTATGTATTATGATTATGATATAATTCATATATCCATTTTTACCCTTACTGAGCATATGAGATCACCCTTTCATATGTTTCTTTTCTCCAGGTCATGAAGATGCGTATTGAGTATGATATGTCAAAAAGGGTTCTAGTTATGCTGAAATAAGAGGGATACAATAAAGATATCTTATGAACTAGTTATTTATGTTTCTTAGTTTGTAATGGCACTATACCTATACGGTCCTATCATCACTTTATTATATTTTGTAATGAATATTCTTCAAATTTGATTTAATATCAATGTATGTAAAGTATGGGTCATTATATGAAATCAAATATGCTCTTTCTCATATTTGATGACCAAAACTACCGCTAAAGGTCTCTAGACATCTTCCCCGCATTGGGATGTATAAGAAGAGAAGATGTGTGGAACTCTCATATCACCTCACCCTGCATCAAGACTATAGCAACTATCCATCCCTAAAAAAATTTGAAGTAATACCCTCCTTCAAAATATATATCTAGTTAATCCTTCAAGGATATCTCTTCACAAAATACATTATAGTCGATGTATCCAAGATGGAATCTCTAATAGGCTCGAGAAGAGGATGATTAAACACCATTGATTTTATAAAATTTGTACCCTCTTGGTCCCCCAGGGTCATTTTCAAGGGAGCCTACTACTCTGAAGCCACCTCCACCAAGTGATCCTAGGACTTCATACTAAAGGAGTATTATACCATATTTCCCTTCTATAGAGTATATAATATCTTGATGTTATTGTACAATAAGAAATACATCTAGTGACACTTTCTCTTGTTCAAGTCTCTTTACTTGAAGACACACATGAGACTTTGATGGTCTAAGTAATCCAAAAAGTGCTCCCCTAGATGATAGAACCTTTACATCATCAGGGAGAAGACTACTTCTACCAGCTCTAGGTCCTGAGTTGTGTTGTTCTACTCATGAGGTCCTAGCTATCTTGACCCATTTATGATAATTTAATGTCATAGAATCAATTCACAGCTGAGACCAGATCCCATGGAATCACAATACACTACGTACTCTATGCACTCCATTGGTAGTATTAACACAAGATAACTCATCACCCTCAACGTAAACTTCTTGAAGGCTCTATATCAGTACTCAATATAGGTAAAAATTTACCACTTCCATATCAGATCGGTCAAAGGGGTTGAAAACCTAATGATGTATTCCACAAACCTCATGTAGTACCCTACCAAGATAAAAAACTCCACAGCTATGACATGTTCACGGGTGTATCCCAAGAAATAATTGCATCAATATTTTTTGGGCCCATAGTTAAATCATGCTCATAGTTGAAATTCCCTATAAATTGAATCTCATAAATCCAGAACTGGTACATTGAGATATTTCTATAAATATGGTGATCTAGTAGAAAATCTAGAACCATCCTCAAGTGATCTACATGATCCTCCTATGATTTAGTTCAGATGAGTATGTTATTGATGAATAAATCCAAAAAATCATCTAAGAACATATAGAATATTGGGTTTATCATATACATAAACACGAAGGTGAAATTCAATACACTAAAGTGAATCACCAAGAAATCAAAGTATCCATAGTGATATAAGAATTCTAGCTTTATATTATCAGCCTCTCAAACCCTCAAATGGATGTAGCTAGAATGATGATAAATCAGTGAGAATAATATTGAAAATACCAATTAGTCAAATAAGTTATTAATCCTAGGAAAGTGGATTTTTTATCGGGGACTATTTCATGTGATGATAATCCATGAAAAGCTGTAGGCTCCCATATTCCTTTTTCATGAACAATATTGATGCTACCCAGGGGGACACAATGGGCCTGCTGAAACCCTTCTCTTGAAGTTCCTCTAAATGAAACTACAACTCTCAAAGCTTGGTAAGTTCCATTGAATACTCCTTTGAATATATAGGAAAATTCCTAGGTTGAAAGATGATGGAAATATTTATATCCCACCTAAGATGTAGTCCCAAAACGTCCTCGAGAAAGAAAACCACGTAATCCTACACAATCAAAGGAATACAGAATCCTAAAGAGCCTAAATCACCAAGGTATATGCACAAAATTATGGGTAAGGGGATGTATCCTCCTACTCACTAAACCCACGCATCCTTCCATGAGATCTCACTCACACATAAAGGTGAAGCTCATCCCATTAGTGTGAAGGTATCTGACTTGTCATCAGTAACAATCAACCTGGTATCATATCAGGGAAAACAATCCATATCCTGGATACATCCTAGGGTTATATCATTTAGAACAAAAGGTATCACTTGAACTTATATCCATGATGAGATAGGTTGGACTAATTGAAGATAAAAGTTATAGAAGAAGCGTTCCCTGTAGGAACCTGAAGATGAACCTACTGGGCATACGCCTCACCTTAGAGCTCCAT
Organism: Viscum album; assembly: GCA_963277665.1. Lineage (NCBI taxonomy): Eukaryota > Viridiplantae > Streptophyta > Magnoliopsida > Santalales > Viscaceae > Viscum > Viscum album. The sequence continues at coordinate 1,753,402,633 of OY728141.1, forward strand.
CTCTCACACCAAGATTATAGTGATTAAATAATGAATTGAACCTATGTATATTAATATTATATAAAGATTATAATAAACACAAATCAAAACTCTAATCATATTGTGCATTGTGAGGTCATAATCCTCCAAAGCCTACATTTATCCATACCCTGGCTGTAATCCCCCTTAGTCTAATGTGGGGCAGATGGTGGTGGTGGTGGAAGGATCTCATAGCGCCACCCACCTCCCATAGATCCTCCTAATATTATACATTCACCTACCTGGGGACCATCCTGTCATATCCTAGGAGATCCAATGTCATGGCGCTACCTTGGTCCATCAGCTATTTTTCAATGCTCCTCAACATGTCTAGTCTAGTAGTCTTATGCTATGTGACCTCTCCAATCACAAGAAAAGAACTCCCCCTCTCCAGAATTCCATATCCCTCTACACATCCCTAACCATGTGCCTGAGTATGATCATGGGGAGGTCTCCTACATCGAGATCCAGTCATCTGGCATCAGATAGTAGCTGAAGACAACTCAACCCTATGATGCCCACTGCCAGCTCCAACTCCCCGGTTTCCCTCAGATAAGAAGATATCTCTCCCCAGTGGTCATTCCAACACCCACATATAGATGTAGATTCAAAAGGGAAACACACTAGTACTTATATCTATCTGAAGTCCTTTCTCAAACTTACATGCTCATAAGTAGTCTTTCTGGATCATGTCATTAGAGTACCGAGTATGGTTTCTGAATCTCACTTCATACTCATCAACGTTCACCTCTCCCAATTGTATCTTCAAAAGATCATGAATCTAAATGAAGGCCTAATAATAGGGGCAGTGCTCCTCACATGTGAATTGCTAGAATTCGGTCCCTGAGAGTGTCGAATCATCATGCATCTGGGTAACAAGACTCCCCCGATTCCCAACTTACCCATGGAAAAGGCTAGCTACCAACACAACCACTTGATCTGTCAGTGTTAGGATGATCCAAAATAAATATACCATTGACTCTATCCAATCCTATGATGCCTAATAATCTGGTTCCCTGCAGAATCTCAACAGCCTCTAGCATTGGAACTATTACAGTGAGATAATATTGTATGCATCCTTATCCTTCTCTTATTGGATAATCTACAGATCAATAAGTGGATGTTCTGCTACCTTCCCAACTAGAGAAATAATCTCATGAGATGGACCTTGAACTTAGGCCTCAACACTCATTAGATTGACATCTTGATTCGGAACTGTTATCCTGGCTGGATGTCATTGAAGAGGCATCCTGAAATTTAATCAAGGCATACCACAATCAAATGAACATATATATATATATATATATATATATATATATAATGTGGTGCTGACTCAAGAAGGACAGTCATAGACTCAATCCTATATGATGCATGTACCATTGATCCCTTTAACTAATGTAATGGTATGATGAGTCAAAAAGTAGGTAGTCAAGGTCCTAGTGAATGAATACATTGTCTATTCATACCATCACTAGATTCGCTAGCCTGAGAGATGAAATTGAGACACTCTAATTCTATTTCCATAATCCAAACCAAAGACTCACAATGGAAAAAAACCAAATATCTTCCCAAGGATTGAACCCACTCTGATATCAATATGTTGTAACCCAACCCTAACTGGGATTTGAATGGGGAATACCCCAAGCATGCCTCTGTAGGATTGGGGATGAAGACTAGTTCCAAAGGCATAACTGACCTGGGGATTCCATTCCATAAGTATCTATACACACACACACATCTATCTCGAACCATAAGTGAAGGGAAAGTGTAATAAAAGATGCAAAACACTAGATTAAAAACCATGAATGTAAAAAAACTAGACAATATAAGAGTAAAATAGTGTAATATGAAAAGTAAAGGGGAAAAATACACACCAAACCCAAAATATGTCCCAACATAAAAAACCTAGAAAGTAAAACAGTGAGAGATCCCAAATCATGATCTCTAAGTTTCCACCACCTTATGTGGTCCGAAGTACCTGGTATCCCTAAGCTCCTCTGTAGTGACCATAAAACTATCCTCCATATGCATAAGACACGAAACGTGCATGGAAAGCCAATGTAGGGTTGTGTATATACATACCAAGTAGGATTCCCTAGAAGATGATGGGGGAGAAGAAAGACATACAATTGGAATAGAAATTCAGTTGATAGAAAATAAGATGCAGCTCAACCTAAATCAAGAGAGAGAGAGAGATAGAGAGTAACCTCATACAAGAATAGGGGGATCAATATAGTGTGTATATGAAATACACATTGAGTATTTTCCACCCAAATTAGGAGAGTAAACTCATCTAGACATGATAATTTAAACATAGAAATAATGTGGAAAGATTCCCATCCCACACGTATTTATAACCAATATCAGGAGAGTAACCAAATCCAAAGGAATGGATACAAAATTATTTATATATGGTCATTCAAAAAATCCCAAATGAGTGAGAATTTGTATCTTCATTTGAAAACTAATCCTAGTAAAATAGTCTCTAATAGTTCTAAAAGTCCACCAATGATTCCTAGCATTTCATGTGTTTACTTAGATGTAACTGTGTGAAGGCCCACACCTCGTTACAATGTCACACAACTGAGGGGGTATAAACTCCAAGTAGTAGACTTGCGCCCCAGTACCTCAGAAGGGTTACACTCTATAAGTATCCATAGAGGAACCATTACCACGCTGATAGTGGATTCCACTCTAGTGTCATGAGGACCCATTACTTATTAGATAAGGGGTTCCACTCAAATTGTAGAGGACTCACACTCAATAATATAGAAGGTTTTACTATATTGGATGAGGACCCACTCCATTCCATGATAGGGGGTTCCACTCTAGTCATAGATTAGCCATGCCCTATCGAATAAATAGTTCCACTCAAAAGGTAGAGGACTCGTGCCCATGATGATTGGGGGGGGGGGTTCCCATCTATAGGTCGAGGAACCACACGCTAGTGTGATATGAGGTTTGGCTTTGGTCATTGAGGAACCAAACCCTATCCAATAGGTGGGTTCCGCTTAGAAGTTATAACACACACTCCCAAGATGATGGGGGATCTGAATCTATTGGAAGCCTCTTGTGATTCTTATTGATCACAACCATCATCAAGAATTTCCTCAATAAGCACCATGCCCAGAATATTTCACATTGTATCCCAGATTCCACAAATGAGGGTTCCATTACATTATATGTGAAGAAACACTCTGGATAGGCTACTCACAGGCCAAATCCGAGTCCAAATGAAGGGGATACGTCAGATTTAATTTTCCAGAAAAGGGACCAGTGGGTACACGACATTTGAGGGGAACCACACGATGTGTGGCCCCACTTCATCACCCAACCATATCCATGAAGGTACATGGATCTCCAATAATATTGGGATACATGATATGTAGAGGATACACATGTCATGACCATGCCACTAGGGGTAAATCGCATGTTCTAGGCCTTTAATATGTTCCAAAACCGTGTCCAAGTGCTTTATTACATGAAATACCCTTCCATACGGGGTGCTTCCCATGTGCTCTGGCCATGCCCATATACATGGGAACATGGTGTGTGCCTGTCTATGTGCTTCAACACACAAATAATTCACTTGGGAAATGGAGTACATGATGTGTTGTAAGTCAACATGGTATTTCAACCATATTAATTCCCAAAACCCTAGCTGCCACATTCAAGGGGCTACATGCTATGTGTTCATCATAGTAACAACGTGTAGTTGGGGTTTTTAAAGATTCATAGATCCTTGTTTCAAATTTTGAATCCGGAACTTCCTCTTCAATTATGGGATCATTTCTACCTAATATTATTGTATCTAATCTGGATCTATCGTTTATGGCCATCCATTGGCTAGAAATTAGTTTCCATCATGATGGTGGTTCATCGCTTGATCCCGCAAGGATTAGTTTCAACCGATATTGATGATTTGTTATCCATTTTACTAAATGATAACCCATATCTTTTAAACAAACTAGATCTAGACCTTAATTTTCAATCCATCCCTTTTAAATTGTTTCTTCATGATTCTGGGGTCCCGATTAGGCTCGGTACCCCCTGACAATGTCGAACTAGGACCTCAGGGCACAACCAGTAAATAATGAAAAGAAATTGAGTAAGGATTAAGAAAAATGATTTATAGAATATTTAACATCATCCTTGTACAATGATCCAGAATGAGGATACTCTGGGTAATGTAAACCAAATATTAATCAATTTAATTGGTACTTGAGCACCTAATAAGTACATAATTTGCACAAATCAATGTTGGAGACCAACATACTTAATCAGTTTAATAAAAAAGAGCATAAACCTAAAAATGGTGAGTCCTACTTGGATATTGGATCATTATTCAAAAAATAATGATATAAACAATGAATGGAGGAAGTCATTGCATCCCAATATACTATGTTCTAGTATTTCATTGTTATTAGATGTTATTGTCCAATAGAAGGAGAGGAGGAAGAAGCTCTCGATGATCCCATGATTACGAGGATAACCCTATGTGATTTTCTACAGTGATGGATTTATAGGAAGATATGTTTGGTTAAATTAATGAATTAATGAATTCAATTAATTAATTAATACACTAAACATACTGAAAATGGGTGATATATCCAAGGTCCCATGCCGACGTATTTTAGGTCGTGCTTAGGGAAGACATCATGTTCTGGACCCTACCATGGTCTCAAATTTCTAATCCAAGATTTATTTTATGAATATCCCATTTTCCATAATAAAATGTTTTCACAATATAAAATATATTTAATATATTTATAAAATTTATTTTGAGTACACCGGGCCACAGAATCATATTCTTTATTTGCACCTAGGCTGAAAAATATATTTAGAAATATTTCATAGTCTTATATGAGAAAACCTAGGTCTCTAAATTATAAATAATGGATATAATTTTTTATTCTCCCTATAGAGGTTATATCATATATTCCGTATTTCATACTTGATTCTATGTCAAATATGATTTGATCATAACTAGTAGATTCCAATCCAATAATAGTGATAGTCACTCTGATATAGTCATGAACATCCTTGAGTCTTGAGAAGAAGATATGATATGTTCTTGGTATTTGTTTTATAGGATGTGATCATTATAAATGGACATAATAATTGTAGTTTCTACTTCAAAATAGATGATATGAGTTATCAATATTGTTTCATGTTTTGACTAAATGGCGGAGTAATTAGTTGAAAGAGTTCCAAATAATCCACCGAAGGGGACTTGACAGTAGAGGAACTGTACATCGAAACATATGTTATTTCAAAGGTAACTAGTTGGATCAAGATGTTCATATTTTAACATGGGGTGGTTCCAAATATTAAGGGAGAAATTGAGATTTACTATGATATAATGGAGCTATTAATCATGAAAAGGAAAATTTATCTCACCATAAGACCAAACACATCCTTTTCAAATACCATACCATTATATAGATCATTGATAAGGGTGATGTAAATATATATTTGGTGGATATAGGAAAAAATATAACAGATCATTTAAAAAGTTCACTAGTGAAACTAAATCATGAGGGTTATATTGAATCTTTTAGTATTAGATACATGTGAGATTGAATTTATTGTTTTTAAAATGTACCCTAGTTTTATAATAACTATAATATTGATTTATCATTCCTTCATGCATGTTGAAGTAATATTACATAAATAGTATAATGATAATATCCCCTCAAAGTATGAATTTGTATCATCCCTAATTGATGATCATCATAGAGTATTATATGTTGCGATGATATGATAATATTATCATGAGTATAATATTTTAAAGGATACAAAGAGTTGTATATAACAGACAACAAATATACTCATAAGGTAATAAGATGATACATATTATCTATTCTGACCCACCAAATTATATAAAATGGAATGTTATACAGTAATTTATATACATATGGCTGTGTACCTAATATAAATTCCCATTACCTGAGGTTGAAAAGATAACTAGAATGAGAACCTTACCTTTCTTATACAAGCCTTGAGGCTTAGTTAATCATGGTGTGATTGGGTGTATTATTGATTACGTCATTGTTTTATCTCAACCAAGATGAGATTTTTACCCTCATATGATGAGAAAATACATATAATACATTTATTGAATTATAATGAGGAAATGAATGACCAATAATTTTTGAAGGACATATGATGTGTTTAGATACTTAGATGAATGACATGAGATGTATTTATTTAAACATGTTAGTATATTTTAACCTATACTAGAATAACTTGTTCCGTGTTTAGTGATTAAATATATTTCATAAATGGGGATTATATAAGTATGAATACAATGTATATGATACATCTTATGTTGTACATGTTCATATAAAGATATGAGTATGTTTTATTGAAATCACAATAGATCCATTAATAGATTGAGTAGAACAAATGTTTTTCCAAAGGCCACTATTTTATTACATCTATGAAACCATGATTTCATATTTATTATGAATTATGTAACGGTCCATATTGTCACATAGTTATGCCTTATAATAAGGATTAAATTTTGGAATTAGTGTTTATTCTAAAATGAAGATAGTTTGATAAAAAAAATTCGAAAGAGTTAGGATGTATTCATAAAGATTTGTGATAATTTTCAATAATAAATTATGCTATTTTTTTAGAAGTTTGATTTTATCTGATATACACTAAAATAGGGATATTTTATTATATGATATCCCTCGAATCATATCCTGTTATATAGCATGAGGATGCCTCTATCGTAGCATATGACTAGTGTCTATCATAGTGTACAATAGACTGGTGATATTGGATATTGAGTTCATAGACACTAACACTTATTACACATGATTTTATATGATTATAAATTAATAGGTTGATTTATTGATGTATATATAAACAAATTGTGATCATTGAATCATTCCATGATCACAAACCCTAATGGACATGTATTATGGTTTACACATATTGGATGTTATGCAATGACAGTCAACCCTCAACACCTTTAATTGAATGAAGGGAACCTATATATAATGTAGAGACCCTCTTATTGGATAAAGTATTTACATGAGACTATTTAAAAATATAGAAAAATATATCTTTATCCCTAGTCTACATTTTTCTTCATCAAGGAAGGTTCTAGCACACCTTTGGAGTTTGGGAGTCCAATTGTAGTATAAGAGGATCTTTGTGTCAGATACACCACATGTGGAGATGAGAATCATTCGATTGCCAATTTGAGTTCTCAATAAAATGTTCTGTATCAACGATTAATAGAGATGGATTATTCTACACTTGAGGAATTCCTATTTATATCTATATTTAATTCATTGTATGTTGATTCAGGATAATAGATAAGAAAAATGAATGGGTTTTTTCCACTGCATTATTTATGATATGATCCTAAAAAACAGATAATTTAAGGGATATATGATTATGGGATCATCAATCTCATAACATTTACAAAATATTATTGAAACACTTGAAATAAATATGTACATCAGTATATAACATATAGCATTTATAACAAATGATCAGTCATCAAGGTTAATCCCAAATAAAGGGATGTTGGTTTCATGGTAGGGAATCTACAATAAATGAATAGGCTAGTTTATACTAATAATTTACTTTAATAAAATGTTTAATATTAAATAAATAGTGAATGGTACTTGATATATATATACACCACAAAAGGGTGTTATTTCAAATGACCATATAATGGTTATAATGGTCAAAATTGATAAAAATACAGAAAAAAGATATTATATGTTTCCATATATCTATTAGAATTAATATATATAGAAATAATTGTAGTTATTGTCCTTGTAAAATATAGTTAGACATTGATGGTTCACTTCATTCCAATTCCAATAGTACCATTGAAGGTCTTGATAAGAGGTGAACAAAGTATACTAGATATCACATTATGTTAGTGATTTATTTTATAAATTCTATAAAAACTATACAATAGCTATAAGAAATAATACATTTTTATTTTTAAATAAATTAAGGGGTTGGAAAAATTATAAAATGTAGATGGAAATTTATTAACATAAAAATTATTTTTTAGAAAATTTCAAAGAGGGAAGTGAAATAACCATTACATTGCTTCAGATTATAGATTCAAAACCAACCTTTAGGGGATTATAAAATCTAAAAAATTGGATAAATAACTAATTATGACATATTTTTTTAGTGATATCACTGAAAACTCCAAAATTAGTGTGAGGTGAGTGGGGTGAATATGTGATTATTTATAGGTGGATAGATAATGTTTTTGAATAAAAAAATATATAATTGAATAATCAATAAGAGTAAAAATAATAATAATAATTGTTGTTATGAATTATATTAATGTAATGTGAGATGAAACAATAGAATTCTTACATGTAATATTATGTTACTTAAAAACATAATAACTTATTGTATTGTAAATCACATCTCACTATTCACCCCAATATTTTACAACTTATAAAAATTTTCAAATCGTGAACGATACTTAATTTAAATATTATGATTTTCATATTTTTATTCATTTTATAAAAATTGAATCCTAACTATGATAAATTTAATTTATAAATAAAATCTAAAAGTTCATTAAAATTCATGCACTAAAAAAAGAAATATTACAAAACTCTTTTAAGAAATTATTATTATTACGAGGAGTAATCATAGAATTTTGTTATGTTATATGGATTAATAAAACCTGATTAAATATAATAACTTTACATTTTAAAATTATTATGTTGGATTATCCTTCATATCACACTCTTCTAGATCATTTGAATTAATGAGATTTATTTATTATAAAACACTTTTTTACTATTTTATGCATTAATATATCATGCCTCATAATCATCAAAAAGGAGGAGATTGTGGGGTCATCCTATGGATACCAAAATTCTCATCCTCAAGATTGATTTTTTTTAAGGATTAGTAGGAACACATATTTATATATATCAAACCTAATTAAGTTGTTTCATATATGAATTAATAAATAGAATATTTACTTGAATCGACCCATTGATAACCCACTTGGGCAGGTAGTTAGGTCAAGTGTGCCATCCTAATCCATTCTCTAATAGGTCAGAGGATGGTGAATAGCACCAGAAAGGCATAACACACTATGGTAGGCCTTATCATATGATCCTACAATATAAATATCATTTACACATCCCAAATAAATATAATAACCATAAATGCAATATCCTAATTATAGAATAAAATACATGGGGCATAAACCTATCCATAATAATGAAAAATATAAGAACCCTTGAATAAATGAATATTCAATAGACCAATATCCCAATGTATAGACAAGCCCAAGAAACATGGAAGGACTCCTCATCATTGAATAAATCATGAAACAAGTTATATTATAAATTCCCACTACCAACCACCACTAAGGACTAGCTCCACCAACTCCACATCCTCCTTGATCATGCATTAACTAAATATTATCTACACAAAACACAACATGTGTTGGTGAAAAAACCACAAAGGGGTGTGTTTAAACATATCCAATAAGAAACAACAAAAAACAGAAAAGGACCATGAATCATGTCAGTCTGAAACCAAAGAAGAAGGAAAAGTAACGACAACTTTTCCCTAAGGATAAATATGTCAGGGGAATAGAAAAATTACAATATTCCTAGCCTAAAACCAAAAATATTTTATTCATAAAAAACTAGAGACACTTGGAAAATCATGTGATTCATAATACCTAAATTCTAAAACTTTCTATGTACCACAAAACATTTTTGAAGAACGATAGAGGAAGAGGCATGATAATCTGGTTTCATTATAATGGAAACAATAATAGAATTGAACTGTGTAAACCTTAAATGAAAATTTAGTCTTCTATATTAATCCTGGATAAGGTAAGGGGAAAAAACATTAATACCATGACACAAACTCCTATTAAAACCTCTACATCTCTCGTTGGGTGATTAATAGTGTATAAAAAATACATGTAAGCTCAATGAAATCTATAAATTATAAAAATCACCAAAACTATCTCTTTCTCAACATGATTATCCTCTAGATGAACGATTAAACATATTTTTTATTCTAAAACAACTTGTTAGGTGATGAAAACCCAACAAAACACCTTTCAATAATACACTTCATATAATCATAGTACATAGTGTGTACTTCTAAAAATTAATCTTCCTCAAACATAATGAATACAAAACATGTTTTCTTATACTACACACCATGTGAGCGGGATTTCTGAATGGGAAACCCTTATGAATTGCCCAAAACCCCAATTTTATCCGAAAAATCTACAAATCAACCCTCAAGTGGACCTTATAATTCATAAATTAATTTTAAAACAAGAAAGTGGTAAATCTATTGGGATCTATGGGAAATTTTTTAAAACATCCTTAATTTTGGTGGAATTCACCAATGATTTTCACATTTCCATAGTCTGTGGCTGCCACATGATTATCTGGATCCTCTCAATCTCTACAATGGTACTTAGCTTCCTATCCCCTCCCACTATCTCTCCAATCCCTTTTATCTCTTGGTCACGTGAAGGGGAAGACCATAGGGAGTATGTGAGAATCTAGGGGGAGGAGAAGAAAATAAAAGAAAAAACATGAAAGGAAGAAAATAAATGAAAAGGAAAGGGGTTATAGGCCTAGACTCATCACCTAATATGAGTTTATGCCTCACCTAGAAAAGAAAAACCATTCCAGACATAAAAAATGAGAAAAAAATCTCAATTCAATGCTCCATTCATAAAATATAACTGAAAAAATGTGCGAAAAATAAATTTATATTTAATTAATTAAATATTAATTATTACACAAAAATTTGAATAGTCTATAATTCCTAAAAACTCATGTGATAGTGTAAAAACCTTTTTATGGGACCAATAGAGTGGTCAAAAAAATTATTTGAGGTCTTCTTCAAAAGAAAAAAAATACAATTTTACCCCTCACAAGAATCTGAATATAAATATTTAAATATCTAATAAAATTTCATGTACAGAAAAACATGGTTCCTTACATTATCCCCACTACAACCCTTCTCATCTTCGAGAAACCTTTGTGAAAAAACCCCATGCTTTGATCCAAAACATCTACAAAACTATTCTATATTGATCGTCTAAAAACCGGTCTCACAATGTTAACAACTCTTCCATCAAAGAATATATTTAACTATGACGGATCCAGTACTCCCCACTGTAGTAATACCCTTATTATAACTTCATAATTGATCCCAAGTTCAAAGTCTCACTTTTTATCCATCACATAATGAAATGACTGGTGGGTCTAGAAACTTCTTATTCTTGAGCACCACCATACCACATCAAGCATCACCCATTCCCACTTCTCAAGAATGGTTCCCTTGGAAATGCCGAATTTAAACTAAAAATGAGGGTCACCACCCAAAAGAAACCAAATATTCACTCCCCACCATATGTATAACCTTATACCATTCATTTATAATAATATCAACAAGTTCCTCTGTCAAACCAAAAAACTATATTTAAAAAAATCATTGTATAACAGATACTCTCTCAGCGTACTCAAGACAATGCTAATATATAGAGAATCGTCATCTCTAAACTATTAGAACTATAATATTCCTTCATTTGGATTATATACTACTCTCATATATATTATCACATCAAAATAGGCTATAATTGACTCTAATTAACTCTTGACACCACATCTCTGGACTATGTGTGTCAAGGTCCAACCATGGGTTAACCACATAATGAAAACCGATTTATTCGTGATGTCTCTTCTACCATGGAGGGATATTTCTTATTTACTCATAATCCCAAGGAAAACCATTCCCAAAAAATTTATTTAAACCATTGGTCCTCTTCTCACACATTACCACTCACCGATTTAACAATTTAAATTGTATCATACATAATGAATGTGTACCATTATCACCAAACTCATGATTCTATGAGTCATCCATTATAAGGATAACATAATTTTCCTATATGACACATCAGTCTAAACTATCCAAATGATTCCTTGTAACTCCTATTCAAAATTTAGAATCTCACCTATGATGGGATTTATTTCATGATCGCCTGTCAAATGATGTTCTTTTTACAAATTTAAAGTGCCAAATGCACAAACACTGGTCAATAGGGATATGCACCAAAAAATATACTTTCCATTGAATCAAGTCTCAATAAATGAACACCGTTTGTGATTTATTTTTTGAAATTAATGGAATCAACTAGCCTATATCAAAAAAATTAGGCACCTACCATGCATTAGTCTCAACATGAGTGTACAACTTAGATCACTAACTAAAACGACATCCAAAAACCTGATCCAACCCCACTCAGATACTTCCCTTGATCAAACAAAATATTGAACAATTAGGTTATGAGTCACATATAAGGGTCTCAATTTCATCCACCAAGCCCTACTAATCAAGTCTCATAATAGGGTCACTACGTCTAACCACCAAAGACAAACGTAAAACCTCTCAATATGGTTACCCCACATGGGGCGTTATCTGTAAGCCCATCTCAATGCAAGGAATATAATGAAAATATAAACCCTCTCTACGGGAGTTAAAGAAAACATTTACCTACAAGGTTAAAAACAATATAGAATTTTCTTACCAGGGCATGATCCTATCTAAGAATCCTTATATGTAACTACTCCATGGAGGGATATAATATAAACATTGAAAAGATAATGACCTGATCCTCACTAAGAATCCACATATGATAACATGCCCTTAAGGTTCCAGTTCTCTATGACCATTTAGGTATCTATTGGCACTGTACAAAGAATCCCAACTAGATCATCTAAAATAAAGGAATTAACGATCAACATTGACCTATGAGTGTCAATAATACTCACACCATTCAGATAAGTAGAATTATATTCCAAGATATGTGAGAAAACACCATTTATGTTGTTACTAACACTTTAAATAAAAAACCTTAGAAAAAATTTCCTATAAGGGGTCCAACACATGGGAATCAATCTCTATTTACCTACTATGGTCAATTCACCTCCCATGAACAAGGAACAAGTCATCAACCACACATTTGAACATCCATCTATAGAACCACATGACCCTAAATTAGAAAGAAATATATATACAAATCATGAAAATTGAGTAGAATTAAACCATGAACCTATATGGGAAAACTCCATTTAGGTTGTTGTAGAAACATCAAATAATTATCCAATATTTTTAGTAGTAAAATCACACACTATTAGACATATAACGTGTGGACACTATGCGCCAAATAAAATTCAAGATACTCCTCTTTAATTTTTTGACCAAGAGTCAAAATACGTCACTGAGCGCCGGCCAATGGGCCAAGAGACAAAAATACATCAATGAACTCTCACTAATAGGATGAGATCGATGGATCCATAATAAATTATAAAAATCACACAATAAGTGAATCACTCAAATTGAATGTAATATACAACTATAACGTCCAATATCCAGAATAGAAAACACATATCATTAGAAACAATGAATTATTACTAGAACTTGTGTTCTAGATGCACCTGTTTATTATCCATCATATGTTTTGACACATTTCTAATAAAAATATCTACCATTTCAAAAATATTAATACAATAGGAAATAATTTTCTCTTATACCAATTTGTAACATCTCATCTTGGATTCTACTAAAACGGCACCATGATTCAGTTCACCACAAAGCCTCAATCACACATTACTATATGCCAGAGGTTGCCGACTAGAAGTGGGGGCCTAAGGTGTGTCTATATAGAGACTATGCCCTCATATTAAATTAAACAATAGTATAAATTACCATATATAATCCAAACTAGTATATAAATAGATTGAGGAAGTAGTAAATATAACAAATCTATACTAACAAATGGAAAATAGTAAAGTCCAAAATGACCATTTCATACATTCAATACTGATCACCCACTAGGATGACCATATATATAATAGTAAATAAAGGAAACTGAAATAAAATTTCATTCCTATACTAATAACTCTAATACAAACCACATACTTGATCTCCAAGACACCATCAAATAGCTCCAAAATGATCATAATAATCCACAGAGCTACAATTCTCAATCATGAAACCATGGTACATAGTCCTACCCATCATGTATCTGTGCTCAAACTGAGAGGCAGACCTAGGGTTTTCATGCACACCATGTTTCATGAGTATGGTGTGACAAATAAATAAAAGTATTCCACCCCCAATTGTGAACCTATTATCGATTATCATATGTGTATTCTCATGTTTTATGTTACTCCTAGCCAATACACAAATAAATATATTAAATAACATAAATAAAGTGAAACCACAGTCAATCCCTAGGTCAATGACCATGATCAAGTAGACATGTGCCATCATGTATGAATATAAATTCTCCCCCACACACATATATGGTTAAGGTGAAAAATAACATGAACCATAATTAAAACAATCCTTGGGTCCGTAATCCTAATCGACATGGAATCCTTTGAATAAGCTATTGATCTAGATGTAGTTCCACTCAATCCATGTATAATTAAGTCGATCCTTAGGTCTATAATCTTGATGTAAAATACATGCTTCGTCTTGGGCCATAAATGTATATGATCAAGTTACGTCACTATAAGGTGATACATGTCATATCACAGATATCACTTATACTCACCAATAATCACTATAATTAATATTAATTGATAATATCTTGGAATAATGTAAATGGCCTCCAACATAGATGTCATTCCCCTCAAGCCACATAAATATAGTCCGATGTCTGAGCCCTAGATCCCAGTCCACAGGTGGTCATGACATTGTGAATTAGATAATCACTAAGGAAGATAACCCTTAGGTGATCTATAAAAGGACTTAAATTTGGATCTAAGAAAATGCTCAATATCCATTAAAAAGACATCTCAACAACTCCATCCCCAAGAATTACATCGAGGTGATTTTGTCATGGTTCATCCGTATGACTATAGGGATCATTATAGGTATTGATCGTGATGGAATAATCAACCTCGAGTATATACCATATTAATGATGATGAGTGGCATGTCCAACACCCTATCTATTTAAGGCTCATAATATGGATACTTGGAAACATGTCTAATCATACCATTAATGAAGAAGTCAAATAAGAAATTTCCAAATTAGAACCCTAAGAAGATCGTCTGGTTATCAAAAATAATAAGTAGGCTCAAAAAAGGATCCCTAAAAGTACATATAGAAATCCCAATAAAAATTAGGCTCAATATTCAAATCATATGAAGTATGTACGAGCATCCCAATAATGTAATCATGTAAATAAAAAATCATAGAATAATGATCTCATGATGTACATATGGGAATCACGAATCATATATCACATACAGTCAGTATCATTGACCACAAAACAAGAAGTACCTTTGGAAATCATCACTGCATCTATAATAAACAAGCGAATGAATAAATAAAAGAGTGGGGGTTATTGAATTCCTAAAACCAACACTAATTACACAACCTGTCGGTCTCACATGTTTGGTATGTGATATAAGGTGCACCAACTACCATTTATACCCAAACCCAATTTACTAACATAGGGTTGGTCAAACACCGGGAACCTAGTGGGTCCATCGGGTCTAAAAACTGGAGAGGCATCCTTCTCGAGATCCACTATGTTATATGTTAAGGAAAGGCTTCCCTCTTGGGATAAATGGATGTAATATATGAGAGGAATCATCCTACATGGTATACTCCTAATTAAAAATGTTAGATAAGGTATCCTAAATAGGATCCTCTAGGTTGAAATGTAAGCAGAGGCATCCTGCAGGGGATACTCTGAAATAACCAATCTCATTTCCTTTTAGACCAGAAGGGAGAATCTTTCAAATGGAGATGTCATAAAAGGAAATTATATATAAGCATCTGTCAAGAGAGAAAGATAATAGCCCATCTCAGATCATGGTATCACTCTAAGGAGATAACTGAAACTATTTACTAGAGGAAACATCTCTCCATTATAGCTAACTCACACCAATATTTCAATTAGGAGTCTCCAAATCACCCTAGGGGTTCCACCATCACGATATATACAAAAAAATGGACTTTTAATGTGTATAATTATGAATTTAGGTTGTCAGAACATGAAAAATCGTCCAAAGGGTAGAGAAGGGGTACACATTGTGTATACCCTAGTACATAGAGTGTACCCATTAAGTCCCATTAGATCATGCACTCCAACTGAGCTCATAATGTAATCCCTTTTACATGGCATGTAATACATGCATATAACATGTACCCAACATAGGGTACGTGAACATGTATCTCACATGGCATGACTATGTGATTTATCTTGGTAGTGTACTTCTATATGGCGTGTAGCCCACATGGGGGTCTGGCTATGATATATACACATCTGAGTGCCCCTACACAGGTTGTCTAGTCAGGTGCTCTACTACATTTCCAAGCACTTGTAAATGTTTTATACTCCTAGTATATGATGTGTAATTTTAAAAATTCAACTTCCCAAAATTTTATGTACACGTGAAGTGTGTTCCTAAACTACACACCATGTGATTAGGAGTTTTGAATAAGAAACCCTTGCGAACAGCGTAATGCCCTCATTTTCATAATTAATACTATAAATCGACACACATGGGGTCCTAAGAAACCATAAATGTAAATTGAAACTTGAAATTAGTAAATATATGGGTATATATGTAAAAACTTAAAAATGATTTTCCTTTGGGAAGAATCCACTAAATTTTCATCCAGTTCCATGGTCTGTGGCTGCCACACTATGATCCAACACCCCCAATCCCCACATTGGTACCTCCCTTCCCCATCTCTCTCCATATCCCTTTTTCTCTCTCGATCACATGAATAGGAATCCCACAGGCCGTGCATGAGAATCTAGGTGCGAGAATAAAATAAAAGAAGAAAATGGAAAGGAAGAAATGAAAATAAAAGAAAAAAAGGGCTTAGGCCAACCCCTGCGCCTGACATGAGTTTATGCTATGCCTAGAGCACCCACATTCTGGACTCAATAATGGAGGAAAAATCCCAATAAATTGTTTCATTTTGAAGATATATCTAAAAAATATATATGCATAAATTGACATTTAATTAATTAAAATTATATATTAATTATTCCATGAAAATTTGAATAATTAATAATTCCATCAAACTCATTTATAGGGGTAAAAAACACATCATGGGATTAATATAATGTTCATAAAAATTATCCAAGGTCATTTGCTATTTTAAAAAGTCTATTTTACCCATCATGATATTCTAATAGAAAAAAATTAATTTTCATCTTAAATTTCTAGCATGGAAAGACACAAGTCCTAATATCTATACTCAGGCCTATTATATGTAATCTTCGGGAGTTCACAAACTAGTGACATTGGTCTGATCAGGTAGAGACCTTGTAGATCTAAGATAGTCCAGACGTATATCATACTATTTTAATGGTCCTAATGATGCATATTATAATTATGAGTCTTGGGAGGTTTAGTTTGGGAAGTTTAGAGAAACTATGTCTGTGGTATTTGAGTATAGTTGATAAATCATTGAGATTGAATAGAGGTTGAAAAGGTTGACACATTCCCATCAAATTAATTTTTTAATATACATACTGACATGAGTATTTAAATCATTGTTAGTAGGTGAATTTTTTTATGAAGAGGTAATTCCTCATATATTACTATGTATATACCATAATTCTATATGATAGGACCTAGGCTATTAGAGGCGGTATTGGAAATTTCACTTACCAGTGACATTATTTTACTCAGGTGGAGCCCAAAATATGATGGTACAAACATCTTTACAAAGGATAATGTGCATAATATTGTGATTAAAGAAAATATGATGTCCATAAATAATGGAAAAAGGATAAACGGATGATGAGATTATAATGGATAACTTACCAATATAGCATAAAAAACATATGAATCGCTAAAATGGAAATAATTGAAGGAAAAAAAATTTATCGATATTTTATCAACATTAATATCTATTTATAGAATAATGAATAATAATAATACACTATAATGAATATCAAATGTGTTCGAAGAAGATATCTAAATTCAAAATCATCATTCAATCATTTTTTACTAGAATAAAGGTATAATGACAAAGACAAAGAGAATATTATTAGGGAATATAATTAATTAATAGACCAAAAAATATTTATATCCAATATAAAACTCTTTCTATGTCTATGGAGATCAGAAAAAGATAGAGAAAATAGGAATAAGAAGTAAAATAACAATATTGTTTTCAGCTCAGCATCTCCATTATAATGATAATAATCGATGTATTGAGAATATAATTTAATATTCTCTATTCCCTATCAAAATAAATTAAAGAGAAATTTTCATTTATATAGGGACATATTGAACACAATTGTAATAAAAATGGATGACCATAGAAGAATCCATGAAAGGCTGCAATGGTCAAATGAGTGGTGGTCAGATGAGAAGCCATATCAAAGATATAAAGACTATATTTCTCAATGTTTGGATTCTGAATCTATATAAATACATAAAGAAAATTATTTGACCATTTTAGAAGAAAACGAAAGAATAATTTACTATAATGATCAAATAGATCATATGGAGAGAAAATGGAGAATTTTTAAAGGAGGCCAGGCATCATGAAACCTCCCATTGATGTTTTTATCTCCTCTGAAGAGTAAATCCATTTATTTTTTGTAATTCCTATATTTCTCTATAACTTCTTCATTACCTGTCCTTGATTTTTTAGTTGCCTAAAATAATCATAAGTAACAGATCCATTATATTCACTTAATTAATCTTTCGATTAGTTGATCAAGTAAGTCCTATTTAAATGGACATGACCATTTTACAATCATTAATCATAGAGTTCCAGGGATAAGAATTTTTATACTAATGATCCTTGATCAAATAATTCCCGAGGATAAATAATTATCCGTTTAATCTAAAAGTTGGCATTCCTTTTATTCAGTGTTTTTTAGATCTAGAAAAAAGATCCTCTTATTGATTTTGGGAAAAATTTATGAAATCTCTAAGGATACAAAAATTTACTTAATATAAAATTACGACATAAGGGAACTACTTGAAATATTGTATATAACCAAGAATACAAATAATTGGTATAGGATCTGAAATGGTTGTTATAGATTATACCAGTGATTTTCTAAACCATTTTTTATAACCACACCAAAAAAATACCTATAATAATAGTTTTATCAAACCATTTGTATAGATCCATACAACAATGGTTATCAAACCATTGGTATAGTGATATATACCCACTATTCACTTTTCCATGGGAATATGAATTACAATAAACACATTACCTACAACTTCACTTATATTCCTTAATATACACCACCCACAAATAAACTTAAAATAGTCAAAATAGAAAAAAATTAGATGGAAATCTATCAGTATCAGTCAAAATAAGTATTTAAAACATGAGAAATAATATAAATTTGACATTAAAAAGTTAATAAGATGGAAATAATATGATAATATACATATACAATAAGTTTTAATAAGTCAAAAATTACTAACCATAGGAACCAAAGTTTCATACAAATAATGTCAAAAATTAAGGAGACTAATTTATTTCCCTAAAATTAATCATAATGGTCAACACTACCATCATGATCACACAAATATCATCACTAGGATCATTATATATTATAATTTCATCACCATCAGCACCATGAAGGTTAGTATCCTAATCAGAATTATGACCTCTATAACTATCTCCCAAAGAATTTATAACAAGAACATCGTCAAAAAACATATAACAACTTCAACACTATTGGGTAGAAGTGAATGACACATAACCAACATATCTTTCAAGAACTACTCAATTATATTGTGATTCATTTCACACTAATTTTTCTTTCAATTTCTTCTAAATAAACCTCCTGAAAATGTTGGTCTGTACTAGAATATGTTTTTGAATTTATTAAAGTAGGAAAATGCTTATTGGTTATTATAGTCTTCATGGGTTGATATCAGATCCTCCCCTACTACTCTTCACTGAACATATTGTGCTAATGATCAATCATGCTAAAGATATCATCATAATTCTCATTAATATATTCTAGATAATGCTATAGAAAATATGAATTAGATATAAAATTGAGAAGGTGAAATTAAAATTTTTTAAGGATTAGAAAAATTATTACAATATTCACATTCATCTTAAAATTAATACTTACAACTTTATTTTTCTTCCTAAATGAATGAATTTTGGTCTGGGTACACGCCCAACAATGCCTTACACCACCCAATGAAAATAATTAAAAGAATGTAAAATGTAATAAAACTCAACTATAATTAATCAAATACACATTTTTATCATGTTTAGACTATATTTCACCCCAATAATTGAAAATAATTCATACCACTCTTACTTTTTAGTTCCAATATCTAGAATCATGTAAAAAATAAATAAAAATAATAATAGTATTGATATTAATTTTTAATCAAAAACATAAAATTTCAATAATACATTAAATTGACCACTCTTCCAGTAATAAATAGTTTATTCATACTGTGTAATTGGGTAATCATTTAAGGTAGGTATACCCTATAACTCTATAAGGCTACCCAAAATACAATTCAGGATTATATGTACTCTACAGTTCTCTTATTTTCATCAAGCCCCCATCCCTCATATATTTTCCATTAGAAAAATTAAATTAAATTTGAAAAAAATATGAACCCAGATAATATAATAATAATTTGAATTTTAATGTAAAAAATACCTTAACCACATTATCTTTTATCTAATCGCTGATGTGTCTCTAGAATATTGGTTGTATAAGAATGATATCACTATATTTTTCATGAATTTTCATAAAGATTCTATATTTTCTGTCATGATTCATAATCATTTGGCTGGGTTCATTATACTCAACCATTACTTATATATGGTATCTACCTACATCATGCATGTTATCAAGACGACATTACTTACTAAATGACCCAAATGATAAATATAAAATCAAAATATGAAATTAATACACATTCTGTCTTAAATAAAGTTATTGTCATAAAATTTAATAAATTCATAAACATAAAATTGATGTAGGAAAAGTGGAGTAATAGAAAATATCATTAGTTTATAAAGTATGGATAAGTTTTTAAGGGTTAATAGGCTCTAAAGTATGCTTGAGATGAACAATATTCTTTGTATGATCAATAATATTTGGAGTAGAGTTGAAGGAGGCTGATAAATAATCTAAATAAGATATAACTATGAAATGGATGCTATATATAAGTGGGTGGAAATAGATAATTTTTGTAGATAGGAATAATTTAATTGGGAAACAAATAATAAAATCTTTTATTGTTTGAAATACCTGGGTGAATTGAGTTGAATAGTAGTGTGAGAATGAGAACTGGAAGGAATATGAGCAGTATGGCCAAGATGAAATGATGGTGAAAAAATTAGTGGTTTGATGATCCTAAGTTTGTTAATCTGAATAGTAATTTGTGAAAGTATGGAAGAAAGAAATTTGTTAATGTTTTTGGGTGTGATAAGGTATGGTGGGTTTTTTATATGCCTATACTACCAACCCACCTTAATTAGTCATGATGATCACTACTCTCATTGGATGATTGGAGAAAAGTTTCCATCAGGATGGTGAAACATGAATGATATTTAAAAATTATATATAAAATGGAATTTTATAATAAATAATTGATAATTAAATTAGAAATATTATAATCATATATGAGACTTAGTCCCAAATCTCATATTCAAAGACTATTTTTAGACATTTGTTTTCATACCTATTCAATATTTTACTTTGGAAAAGTAATTTAAATTTTATTAGAAATAAAATATATAAAAAATGATATTAATTATAAATTCCCCAATATAATAAATGAATGGATCTAGGAAGTTGATAGGTAAGTGAATCATATAAGGGGAAGTAGTGTAATAATGATAGTGGTTTGTAAATTTTGGATGAAGGTCAATACATGGAAGCGGTAAGGAAATAAAAGGATAGAGATAAAGAAAATTAGAAAATAGGATTAAAAAATAAAGCATCATGAACAATTAGGAGGAAACCAAGATTTCTATATTGTAAATTTTTAAAAACACTTTTAAACTTACTTTTCTAAAAAAAATATGATTTTATAAATCTAACTGTTTTTTATTGATTTTTTAATAATGGATGTGAAAAATATCAATGTTGGTATTTTAACATTGGTTATATAATAACTGATATTAAAGATGTATTCAACACCAATTACTATATAAATGGTGTTAAATCCTTATGTGGTAAGTATTTATTTTACATGTGGTAGAATGATGTTGTAATAACGTGAAATTTTCTCTAGAATATGATAGAATAAAAAAAATGTACATGGAAAGATTTATATATTTGTATTCTGGGCTATAAAAAATAATCTTTGACATATATTTTTTTATGAATGTTTTGACATGTGGTGATTCATTTTTTCATCCCAAAAATCTTATGACATGCGCATGCATGCACGCACGTGCGCGCGCACACCCAAACACACACATACATATGTGTGTGTTTTTGTTTGTATTTATTCTATAATATTTAAAAATAAATTCATAGGGAGGGTAGGATTTATCTATAATATACAAATCATGAAATGATCATCTCAATTTTGTGGATCTGATGACATATTTATTTCATTGATTGGACAGATGAGTTGTCATATATTTCTGGTTCAAATTTTAAAAATAGTTAATTTTGGGTTAAATTGTTTTTAACCCATTAAAATTTTAGTTTTTATAGAGAATATAAATTTATAGATTTGGTTAAATAGAATCCACATCTAAAATTTGATAATAGTCTGGTTGATAAAATTTTGAACCGCATATGAATTTATTTAAATGATAAATAAATTAAAAAATTAGATAAATTCTATATGTTGAAGATAAGAGGATTTTTGATGTGGTTTAAACATTTAAAAAGGATGAAAAAAATAAAAAATAATTGAAACATTTAAAATAAACATTTCATGTAGTTTACATTTATATATATATATATGTTCTAATTTTAACCTTATACATTTTTTCATTCATTGAATAAGAAGTTTTGATTAATGTTGATAATGTAAACTATTATTGTTAAATTAATAATAATTTAATCTAATATTTTATTCAATATTTGAATAATAAATATTTACTTTATTAAAAATTATGACTCTTTAGTGTTAAATAAATTTGATTTGTCCATATTTAATATGTTATAGATGATAATTCAATATATCATTATTATTAAAAAATAATGAGATTAAATATTGATATATAGTGGAAAATAATAAGATTATTTAATTATTATTATCATTGCTGAACCTATACTAATATATATATATATATATATATATATATTAATGCATATTAAAATTAAAAAGAGCATTAATTGATAATTTTTCTTCAACTAATTTTTTATTTTATTTTCTGTAATAGTCCCTCTTTTTAACGGGGTTAATAGGTAACCCTTACAAAGACCCAAATATTCATAATACATGCTATAATTCCATATATTATGTGGATATAAGGCCCATAGTAACAAATACCTATTATGTATTAGACTTTCCCACAATTATATAATCCACTAGATTGATTCCCAAATGTTGTTTTTATAGATTGTAATATCTACCACATGTTATGGCTACGAGAGTCCTCTGAAATACACTTACTACTTCCAATGGATGGTTTCATAGATGATCATATTACCTCTTAATTCACTATTTATCACTATCACACTATTACATCCACATATAGATACATCTCCAGATAGCCCTGATGCTATCAAACGATGACCTGTAGGCCTTGTGGTCCAAATTCCATTGCTGGATAGAATGAGTTATGCCCCAAAATCCAAATAAATAACCCCTAAATTCATTTTAGATGAATAATACTACTACTATAGTTTAACACTATAATACCTTCTATAATACACAAACTGTTATAGTGATATAGTATTTCTACTTTACCATGAAAATTAACTATCGCCCGAATTTGAACTCAGGATTCATGCAAGATTACAATGTGAAATTAACACTTATGTAAGCCCACAACTAAAAAAGGATTGATCCCCTAATGAGAGTAATTAAACAACACACACCCATGGATTCACATGGTACTTTTTGATCAAGAAACATTTGTGTGACTAAGACCTACTGATAAGAGGACTCAAACCCAGACCTGAGTCTGTGAGGCACGTGCAAATTCCACATGACCACTTTCCAATGATAGAAAGGTGTAAAAAACACTAGGATTTGGTTCATTAACACACCCTAAGATTTTTTGGGATTGTTTGGTCCCAAAACAAATATATTACTAAGAAATCCCAATAAGAGGACTCAAACCTAGAACCGTAGTCAATGAGGTAGGAGGTGATGATAATGTTCATTACTATAAATTCCACTAAAATAAATAAGGGAAATCTTAAAATCACAAATGATGGTTAATTTTGAAATTTAAAATTTTACGAGAAATCAGTTAATTCATTTTTAATTTAATTTAGTAATGATAATTATTTATAAATTCAAGATAAAATTATTCTGTTCCGAGAATAAAAAATTTATAATAAAATATTATTATGGGATGAAATTTAGTGCTGGAAAGTGATTCCAAAATGTGGATGACTTTGAGAAAAATATATTTAATATTTAATGGGTTTAAAATTTATTCATCTTGAGTTTTATGAAAATTTCAAAGTGTGAAAATTAAAAGAATTAATTATTAAAGTAAAAGTAATGATTTAATTTTTTTTAGTAATTTGAATTGTGTTGCCTAGATGTAAATACATAGAGTTGTCTTGCTGATATATATAATATAAGAAAAAGTATAATGATATTAACAGTGATAAGAAATAATCCAATTTTTGTGCCTTAATTTCATGGAAAGGTTATGTGTATATAAAAGTTTACATGATATTCTTTTAATATCTTGTGAAATTATTATGTGATTATTTTTAAATAATTAATTTAATTACATTGGATATAAATTTAGATATTATATGAGAATATTAGAAAAAATGGTGACAATAATTTGGGTAACTTAATATGATATGTTTTAAATATAAAAAGAATTATATATTTATACCACCTATTAAAAATGTATTTACTTTTAGAAAAATCTATTTAATATGTAATGGGTTTAAAAGGAATTTATCATGTATTTTATTAAAATGTTAAAACATGTGAATGAAATTAATTTCTTACTAAAGTAAATGTAATGATTTAATAAGATATTGTAATTTCAATAATGTTACAAGGATGTATATCCATAGAGTTATATTGTTTTTATATATAATTATATATGATAATTATTAATAACAATAATGTGAATTATCATAAACTAGAGTTGAATTATAGTGTTATAAATCAAATAATAAAAATGATAGTGATGTTATCGTTGATAAGAAATACTTCAGTAGTAGTGGATTAATTTCTTAACGATGTTATGTGTATTTATAATTTTACTTGAGACTCATACAATAGATTCGAAAATTATAATATTTTTATTTTTAATTAATGAACTAAAATTCATTGGTTATAAATTTTGATTAATTATGAGAATATTGGATAATATAGTGAAAATAATTTGGGTAACTTAAGAAGATATTTTTTAAATAATTAAAAATATATATTCAAATATTTATACCACATATTTAGAAATGGAATCAAGTAAAAGAAATAAAACCTAGTATGATAAGGATTTGTGAAAAAAATGTGATTTATTAATACTAAAAGAAGACAAGAATGGATATAATTAAAATTAAGAAACTTGAAATGAAATACATTCCTCGATATCATTGTGATATAATTATATAGGATGATGTTTTTGTTATGAAATTAAGAAGTGAGATATAAAATTAATTAATTAAGGTGATAATGTTCATGATTTTATAATGTAGATATATGTAGAAAGAGAGAGAGAATAATATTTTAAAACACTAATGAAAACTTTAGTTAGATAATGAGGCATGAAAGAAAAGTATGATCTTAAGCCTTAAGGGGGTGTCAGATATGAAAAATATGATGCAATGATTATTGTATAATGTGATAAAAGAGAGAGTATCTTTTAAAGGATGTGAATGAATTATAGTGATGATGATGACTTAATTACTAATAATGCAGGTAGCTAATATTGGATTATAATGACGTTGAGAATTTTTTGGTTGATGAGATAAATTTGATGTGTTCTTATTTAGAGGATGAATTTGAGTTTTCAATTGTGAGTATTTGGTACTCCATAATGATTGGCCCAAAATTCCTCTGATTTATTTTGTGTGAGGTCCCTAATTCTTATGTGTGATATTGATTTTAGGGTATGAGAAAAATATATAAGTGATTAATGGAAATGTGATACCAATTAAACATTATGATTTTGTTGTGGGGTTAATTTTTTTTGAACATAGATTTTATTCTGGGTAATTCATTATAAAATCTTAAGTGTTTTTGGTTTTAATTGATGTATTTGATAAAGGTTTGTGAGATTTAGAGTTTCTATAAGGTGGTTACACCTATAATTTAGCATTACCGGTTATAGTAGGTACTTTATGGTGGTGAAACTGGTACCCATTGGGGTTGGAATAGGGATTCGTAGACAAGAGGTTCCACTAGGTACTTGGTGTCCCATACCAAGTTCCTGATATCTTGAATTTTTTTATATTAAGAACATTTTTTTTATTTTCCCTAGAATTACATTTAATATAATTTTCTCCCCTCCAAACTAGTTACTCTTTAGGTAGTTGAGATCCCCTCTCATGGACTCTCTTTTTATTCTTCTTCCCATATTATAATTTGATTCAAATAATAACTAAGGGTTTTCCTTATGAAAAAATGGTAAACTATCACCTCTGACATATTATTCTCTCTTATTCTCATCTCCTATAATTTTTATTGATATAATACAGATTTTAAGATAAATTGCATCCCTATTTTTATATATGGAGATTAATTAATGTTTTACATTAGGGATTTCAGGGTTTTAGGGATATATTTGGTAATTTTATGGTAGTGATTTGTGTATTCACAAGTGTTTTTACATCCTATAGACACAAAACAATTTAGAATTTATAAAACATGGGACCAAAAAATAATAAAACTAAATTTAAATAATATATTTTTCACAAGTTTAAGGTTGGAACCACATATACATGGTGCAAAACAAATCAATTCTATAATTAAGACCAAATAAAAACTAAATAAAGAATTAAAATATAACTATATGAATTTTTATGATGTAAGATTTAAAAATAAAATAAAAAACTATACACCATGAATACAATAACTAGGTTCATTCACTTGTGAGTGTGAAGGCTAATGATTTTTCCCATTTCCATTGACAATATATTAAAAAATCCCCTTTGTTTGTGTGATCACACTCCCTTCTTCCATCATCAATTTTCTCAAGTTCAAGTACTTTAGTAGTTAGTGAGATAGGTAACCCAAAACCATATTTAATCAAATGACATAATCAACCCAATTATCATGGAGAAGATAGTATCCTATAAATTGAATTAAAATAACTCTCCCTAATTTAATATACAATGGTCACTTATGAAATTAAATAAGGTATATGAAATAATTAATGTAATTAAATATCCTATATAGAATTAATTATAGAACCAATATCTTACTCTATGATGGCTTGAGAATGATAAAAACATATTCTCTATATACTAGATTGATTCCAATTAAAGTAAAACATTTTTAATAATTCATAATAAAAATTATCAATAAACAATATTATTAATCTTACATACCCAATACCATTTTAGGTTTATAGTTTTAGGTAATTAGGAAAAACCATTTACATATGAGAACCCATGTATTTCCCATAAAATGGGAGTTTTAACATTATACCGTGATTTTATTTTTCCATAATAATACTTCAAAATCTCAACAATATTCTAGATATATGGCATGCTTCTATACATATCTTACATAAATTTTTTTCTTCATAACATTATGAAATGGATACATAGTAAAGGGTGAGCTCAGATTCCCAGTAAGGGTAAACATGATAGATATCCATCGGTGATCTTAAGTGATAATAATATAATCATAAAGGTATGATAACATGATCATTATTTACAAAAATAACACCTAATTAGTCAAATATCATTAATCACGAATCATGGAATAGGTCTTTGTCCTAAAAAAATACATAAGTCATACGAATGCAAAATAAAAAATAATCAATCATGAGCCCTGAGAAAATAAAATAATCATAAGAGATAAGTCTGTAGAATGCACATAATAATATAAAGATATTTCTTTAGTCAAGTATCACTAAAAAGGATATCATAGTGGGAAATGTCCTATAATGGACTAGGTTCACTCCCAATTCCAATATTTCCTTAGTTAAGACTCGCTAACAAGACTATCATAGTTAAAAAATTATATCATTAAATAGGATTAACTTCCCATTATAGTTCATATTATATCAGAAGATATAATTATTTATCCAATGAATTTTATGGATAAATAATTCTAGGCCCACCCATCACATAATGAAAACCTTACACAAGTGTTCCCTAAGATCATAAAAATGTTCATCTTTTCATCACACTATAACCCATCAAAAGGAACATGTTTTATAATGATTTCATCATTACAAAATAAAAAACTATACAGAGAAATAAAGTAGATATTATTATAAAAAATACACCCAATTAATTATAAAAATAGTTAAATTAAATCGATATAGATAGAAAATAACTATTATAAAAAAAATTTAAAATACACATTGAAAATCAAGAGAAAAAATCAATTTTCTTTTGGTAAATCTTAAAATTTAAAAACATAAAAAACACATAGAAAAATATTTTATTTGAAAACAAGCAATTAAACTTGTAAAGTATTATTCAAAACAATGAATGGTTATGATGTCATTAAAATACATTAGTAAATGTTAAAACAAGGATTGTTTTTATATATTGGTATAGAAACTAAAATATAACTTGTATAATAAATATTTGAAAATATTCCTTTTAATAATTTGTAATGAAATTCGAAGTTACTAAAAAAAACATTTATCAAACAATTATGTATAGATATAAACAACTATAAATTTTTGTTAATAACACATACATGCAGAAGAAATATTGTTTTCCCAGAAAGAAGAAATATGACCCCCTTTTCATAAGAACATTTTATCAGTCATGTTACGTACCAAAGGGAGGAAAATACAAGTAAAACACAAAAATATAGAAATAAAACGAATATAAAAAAATATAAGGGTTTTAAAAGATAATGATCATATAATTTACATCAATGGAAATTTAAAATATACAATCCCAAAAATAAATGGGATTGTAACATAAACTCTTACCGCTATAGTAACATTTGAATTGTAAACCCCTTAAAATAAATAAATTAAAATGAAACATTAAATACCATGAATATAAATAAATTAACTATAAAACATATAAATGGGAAATATATACACCATATAAACCCAAACAAGTTCATAATATGAAAAATATCTCAAAGAAACAATATTGAGATGAACAACCATTAATTGTGGTAATATCGTGAATTAAAATCTAATAAAATAAAAAACATAAAATAATTCTCTAAATCAAAAAAAAATTAAAATCCCAATAAAATGTGTTCAGGAAAAATATATACACTATAAAAAAGTGGTGAATATGTAATGTGTCTCATAGAAATAAAAGTGAGTCTAGAAACCCTTACCTCATATCCTGACTTGCTTCATATGTTATCTTAACCTCTTATATAATAAATTTTGATTTGTTATAAATCTATACCATACTAACATTCATACGTATCATATAAAATATTATTCACTTATAACATCTTATCACCAATTTATTAATATTTCTTCATTGAAATCATTATTATAGGAGTTATCTATTTCATTTTTAAATCATTTTTGTTTTGATAGTTATGGTCCTTGCATCATGATTATATTTTAATAATTTATTGAAAATTAATCATAATATGAATGTAATATCTATTCATTATATACATTTATAAAAATCAAATTAATGTAGTTATGGAAAATAAATTACATCACATTGTGGAAATGGTAGTTTGTACATACACACGAGGGATATTTGTAGATACCCGTATCTTGACGTACATGGACATGACATTACATTTGCGGAATACTTAGTACATAACAAAAACACACACACAAGGACCGTAATAGTTTAGTGTCTTTGGAAACTCGGAATATAATCTTCTAATCGTGGTGAACGATCTTCAACATCTCCCATAAAGATCTTCTTTTTTTATACCTAAAACCTTTCTTTATATCCTGGGGAAAAGAAAACATAAAAGGGTGAGCTCAAATGTTCAGTAAGGGTAAACAAAATAAATATCAATCACATCATATACATAAGCACATAACTTTTGGAAATCTTAACCTGAAAAAGAGATCATAATTTCATAACATGGGGTAAATCATGGCAGTGAAATGTAATCACAATAATCATAACATAAAACATTAAACTTTGTGGCATTCACACATAATCATAGAGAATCATTTCTTGTTAGTCAAGACTCATTGCCAAGACTATCTTAGTGGACAAAGTCCCTTTCTGAATCGAGTAACCCTCGTTTCAGTCCTGTTTCACTGAACCGGTATAACCTACCATTCCAGCCATGTCTATCTCATGAGATATAAAATCATTACCCAATGCATTGGAGGGAGATATAGGTCCCACCCATCTTATAATGAATCCTTTCTTATGTGTGCCACATAATCATAAAACATACATCATCGCATAACACATGTAACAAAAATGGGATTCTTGAAACATCATGACATCATAAATCAATTCATATAAGATAAAGGAATTCATAAACATAATTCCATCACAACATAGTCAAATCAATGTAAAAATATGGATAGAAACAAAACCCTTTATTATCTTAGATGGAAAATAATTTTGATAAAACACTTGAATTGAATTCTTGCGGAAAATATCCTTTCTTCTTCAAAATCAATTTCTTTTCACAAAACATCATGAAATTTTAAAAGAAAGAGATTTTATTGAAAATAGTCATTAAATATTTTAGAGGATGCTTCATGAAAATAAGGCTTTATAAAACAGTAGAAATCCGTTCGTGCCGTATAAGTTAAAAAAAACATTCTTCGTACTTTTGTCGGAAAATTCAAAAAGTACCTCGTATGACAAAAGATTCCTTTCATAGATATTACTAAAAACTCACCGAAGGGTAAAAATGGATTTAAACAATTGTAGGTGGATGGAAATAATATTACATATTGATGAAACATGGATGTGGATGATAAAATACACCCCAGTAAATACTTATGAATAAACAATCTCGGATAAAAATGAGATTGTGATATTTCCCTTACCTTAGGTCCAATTTGCTTCGTATGTGTCCGAACCTCCTGTATAATGATTTAAATAATGTCATTGACTTATTATAGAATCATATTCATTGTTATGATATCATATATGGTTCACTTATGACATTATATTACCCGTTCTTTTGTAAATTCCATGTTAAAGAAGCGTTTTGGGTAAAATCGTTTCATTTATCGTAGGTGTTTTGACTTGTTGTTATTGACATTATTATTACATATATCATGATTTACTTACTTCCAGAATATAAAATTTGATTTATATATCATATATATTCAGTATATATATATATATATATAATAGATAGATAAATAAAATGAAAAACACCGTTCATGGAGACGGTAGTCCGTACGTACGCATGAACGCTGTTTTCCATTCCTTATTGTCTTGAAATGGAAGTAAGTAGATGACATACATATATATATATATATATACATAATCCAGTAGCTGTATAATGTCATATATTTCATTATTATTTCTTATATATACTTTATAATCATTCTTAAATGGTTAACATGGAGAATGAATCTCATCGCGTCGTGGAGACGGTAGTCCGTACGTACGCACGAGCGATGATATCATTTTCATAAATATTGAATTGAATCGGAGTGGATTATAAAATATATCAGAATAAATATGATGTTGTAATAACTATGTATAGTTATTCTTTACACCATTATACCCATCCATGTAAGGTAGTGGTGGAAAATAGATTACACCACGGCGTGGAGACCGTATTCCGTACGTACGCACGCGCAGTGATTTCTTTTTCCATAGGATGGATAGATGGTGAAATAGGGTTGTTTAATACTTATAATAACATATCCGTATATGAGTGATACTGATGTTATTACTTCATAATGAAACAACCTAAGAAGAAGAAGTGGAAGAAGAAATAAAGATGAAAGAATTGGTAACGGTAATTACCTCTTCTTTGAAGCGCCTCTTTGAGACCTCCTCTTAGGGCAGTAAAATTGGTCTTTGAGGACGACCAGAACCTCTAGGATGTTTATAGGGAAGTGGAGAAGAGATTTTTTCAGGGGTTGGCCGAGATTGAGTGCTCAAATTGGTGTGAGGAGGAGGGGGAGGAGGTGTCCTTTTATAAGGGAGGAGAGGGGCATCTTAGGAATATCTCAAAATATTATTTTATATTAAAGTCAAAATCGGTCTATAATGGCTCCAAAGGGTCTTATTTCTAAGCTAAAGTGGGGATGGGTCTAAATCCTATCAACCAATAGGATTTAGACAAGTTTAGGTTATTA
The DNA here is from genome assembly GCA_963277665.1 of Viscum album. Lineage (NCBI taxonomy): Eukaryota > Viridiplantae > Streptophyta > Magnoliopsida > Santalales > Viscaceae > Viscum > Viscum album. The sequence continues at coordinate 1,753,435,225 of OY728141.1, forward strand.
TTTTAACCTTATCAATTAGATTTAACTCTAAGCTAAATAATTTAACTTTTACTGTGTCTTTTTGTTTTCTTTCACTATATGGTTAATACACTTACAATAACATGCCAAACGAACCCCAAATTGTATATTATTAATAAATATATCCTTATCTAAGTCATTTGGCCGAAACTTAGATTTTTAGGAATAAAATAACAATTAATAATATAATATTTGATTTAAAAACTATTTTGTGTCAATTTTGACACTATTTGATATATGATTTCTGTGAAAGTCATAACAGAATTATATGTTCGAAAAAAGTTGATTAAATCAACACTAATATATCATATTAACCTAGAAAAGTAGTTTAAGTCATAAAAAGTCTCAAATTACATTCATTTGATCATTTATAACAGCAATTATGTTAATATTTCCTTAAAAGGGTAATTACTGCATCATCGTTGTGTCATAAATAAATTAATTTATTTAAAGTCTAAAAATAATAAATAAAATATAATTATGTTGGAAATATTTTTAGCTTTCTAATGAATATTTATAGTCGAATTTATCTTATGTATAACCCCATATTAAAAATGTTTTAGTTATTAAACTTTGATTTTAACTATTTTAACTATTTTAACTATTCATTAAATAATATAATATTAAATGTCATAATCTAATCCAAGTGGACCTAAATGGTCATATTATATTCATAAGGTTGTTTTTGGTCGAATTAAACTTATCCAATAGAATTAGGACATGTGTTAGGGTAATAGTAATATCATATTTACCCTTAGTTACCCTATTTACTATTAACCGTGGTAAAAAAAAGTAAAAAGTTACTATTCACCAAAAAAAAATTTCATCTCATTGAACCACATTTTACTTACTGACATCAACCGTGTCTCTCGGATTTTTGAAATTCCATTCACAGAAACGGTAAAATTACGATTTATGAAGAAATTAATTTTTTTAACTACCACTTAGTAGTTTCACTATTCATCAAAAATTGATGTTTTTCTGAACAATGCCAAAATTTAATCCTAAGATATATTTCATATTCTGAATTCAAAAATGAAGTCTATTTTACCAAATTCATATCATAGAATTTGCATTAATTAATTTTATAATTAAATCCCACTGTTAAAACAAATAGCGTGTTTTTAAGAAACAATATCTATCAAAAGATTGACACTTGATTATGTCTGGTTTAAATGTGAAATTACATCCAATGACAAAAATTGTATTAAATTGTAAAAATATATTCTAAATATACTTTAAAACCACTCAAATTAATAATTTATCACTATTAATTATTTCGATTAAAAAATTTGTTTTTAATTATAATTTAGTAATTTTCACTATTCATCAGAATATGAAAGTTATCCGAAAAGTACCAAAATTTCACCTTAGGCTAAATTCGATACTCCGAATCCAAAAATGAAGTTCATTTTGAAAAATAAGATTTACAGAGTTTTAAAAAGTGGTTATTACTATTCATAACGGCTAGTTTTAATAATATTTTAATAGCATATCGTTGTTTAGTAAAACTCGGTATTGCGTATTACACACGCTATCGAGGAAGGTCGTGATTGCGTGTAATGCAAGGCAAGTCAAGGATGCGTGTTGTGCAAGCTCCTTTTGGTGTAGCGTACAACACAAGACTTTAATAAAATTAAAAAGAATATTTTTTATAAAATCTTGGGCTGTTACATTCTACCCCCCTTAAAATGAATTTCGCCCTCGAAATTCGTCGGGGTTATAAATGGTTTACTATTCGAAAGTTTCTTTAATAGAAACCCACATCGTAAAAAGGAATATCAAAACCAATCTTTAAAAACAAAAGTATGAAACGTAACGGTTACCCAAATAAACTAATCATTGGGTTTCCACATAGGGGAAAATATGGATATGGAAGAGAAATATAACCATCATGTTCTGATGGAGAGTGGTAGAGAACATGGCTATGGAAAAGCCAGTAATCACAAATCCATAGATTTGTGATGATATAAGGTACCATCTGATTCATCAGGTATAAGATCACTAGGACAACATTTTTGGTTTTCAAGATCATTTCCCTAAAGTTGAAAATTTGAATTAGAATAAATACTTACTTTATTTTGGTACAATCTCACTGTTGTTCGTGCCTTGAACAATTTCCACTTCATCTCTTAAATAAATGAAGTTGAATTTGTTATTCATGAAGTGTTAGCAGATCATGTGATAGAATGACGGGTCATTCCATCTGTCTCAAACAAAAGGTTAGCAAAAATTATATGCATAAGTCGATCTATAGTGAGATTAATCATATATGGTTCCTAAAATGGACTTATACTTCATATATCATACTACTTAATATAATAAAACTAGTTTCTACTAAACAGGGACTTCCTGTAGGCCAGTGGTAGGCGATAAAGGCCATTCGCACTTCGGTCGTGGGTTCGATTCCTACAGCCTTGTCCGAAGCGATGGGCTGTCGCCCGTCCTGCAGGTTGTCCTTTTTCCAAAACTATATAACATCCCATCAATAATATCGAAAAAACAAACAATACTAACTTATGTCCAATATAATCCATTCCAATCGTTTAGGCTTATCCATAATACTGCAGTCGACTCTCATTATATAGTGAAAATGATTACCAGAGATTTAACACCATCATCGATCCCCATATATCATAAGATATGTTTTGTTGGTCACATTCCAAACATTCAAAGTCCTTAATCATGTATTCTCTTGAATACCTTAGTGAAAACATGAATGCAGTTAAAAGTTAACACTTTTCACATACCAAAATCCTCAAAATTCTATATACTCAAACTTAGTCCTTATATCAATCATGAGCTCATGAATACTGTTAAACATTTCATTTTCTCGTTTTCCCTTCATTATGCGCATAATATCTCAATCACTTTGAATACCACATTAGACCAATACATAAATATTCCAATATTCCAAGATACCACATTATTTTGGAATCCCATTACATAAACACTTAATCATTCCACCACATCGTTGTCATATTCAACATTGCCAATAGTGATCGCATGTGACTTCCCTTTGTCCTTTGCCTTAAGCGGTTGCTCATGTCGATCATCACTAACCCTTGGATTAGGGCATTTATTAGCATAATGCCCCATTTCCTTGCACTTGAAGCATTGAAGTGTTGGTTGTACGTTCTCTGCAGTGTTTGCTTTATTCACTTCATTAGAATCCCATTTTCCATTACTTCGACACTCAGCTGCTCGATGACCTTCTTTTCCACACTTAAAAACATTTTCTAGTCCCTTTAAGACAATCTCCACCATGCTTCTTTCCACACTTTGTGCATAAGGAAACATTCATCTTCTTTTCACCATTATTCTGAGTTTTCTCCTTGAACTCCATCTTTCGTTTCTTGTCAAACCCATGAGATGGATATGTAAAACCAACTTCCATTTCTACCTTGATAGCACAACGCACAATTTCTTCATAGCTACTGAAGTCTCTTATAGCTAATTCCCTTCGAAGACTTGGTTTTAAGCCACTGAAAAATCGATCAACTTTACTTTCAGGTTGGATGATAATACTAGAAGCGTACCTTGCAAGTCTTGTAAAATTCACTTCATAGGTACCAACAGATTCATCATCCCTTTGCTTCAGTTCAAGAAACTCTTTCTCCATCTTTGTTCGGAGAATACGAGGGAAGTACTTATTGAAAAATAAGTTCTTGAACTCGTCCCATTCCACAGACTCAATTTCATCCCTTTGCCTCGTATTCTTAATAAGATTCCACCATTGATCAGCATCTCCTTCTAAACGATACACTGCTAGGATGACTTTATCATGTTCAGAACATTGAAGAACTGAAAATATCTTTTCAGTTGTACTAATCCATTGTTCAGCAAGTAATGGATCAGTAGACCCACTGAAAGAAGGTGGACGCTGCCTCATGAAGAATGTTTCTCCCTCCTTTGCTCGTTTGGAAATCCTGCATGATTCATAGCTTGAGAAAGTTTTGTGAGCATGGATACAAGATTTTTCATTCCGGCTCCCATATCATTTGGTTGCTCAGGGGGACAATCATTGCATTGCCCATCGCATTCTGCATTAACACGGTTCCTTCGGGTCCCAGCCATCGTCTAAAACCCCAAAAGAATAGTATGAGAGGCAAAAATCATGCTAGGGAAAACAACAAAATAAAGGGGTAGTACCCTCAATATCTAACATCTTAGGTTAAATTCGAAGATCATTAGCGCAATTATAGGACTATAACCTATACGTATACTTAACCTTAGATACATCCCTAGACATACATTAGAAATATCTCTAGGGATCTCACTAACGTTTTCGCATCCTAGTTTCCAAAGGTTGACTAAACCTTTCCTCTGATACCAACTATAGAGACCCGTATCTTGACGTACATGGACATTACATTACATTTGCGGAATACTTAGTACATAACAAAAACACACACACAAGGACTGTAATAGTTTAGTGTCTTTGGAAACTCGGAATATAATATTCTAATCGTGGTGAAAGATCTTCAACATCTCCCATAAAGATCTTCTTTTTTTTATACCTAAAACCTTTCTTTATATCCTGGGGAAAAGAAAACATAAAAGGGTGAGCTCAAATGCTCAGTAAGGGTAAACAAAAGAAATATCAATCACATCATATACATAAGCACATAACTTTTGGAAATCTTAACCTGAAAAAGGGATCATAATTTCATAACATGGGGTAAATCATGGCAGTGAAATGTAATCACAATAATCATAACATAAAACATGAAACTTTGTTGCATTCACACATAATCATAGAAAATCATTTCTTGTTAGTCAAGACTCATTGCCAAGACTATCTTAGTGGACAAAGTCCCTTTCTGAATCGAGTAACCCTCGTTTCAGTCCTGTTTCACTGAACCGGTATAACCTACCATTCCAGCCATGTCTATCTCATGGGATATAAAATCATTACCCAATGCATTGGAGGGAGATATAGGTCCCACCCATCTTATAATGAATCCTTTCTTATGTGTGCCACATAATCATAAAACATGCATCATCGCATAACACATGCAACAAAAATGGGATTCTTGAAACATCATGACATCATAAATCAATTCATATAAGATAAAGGAATTCATAAACATAATTCCATCACAACATAGTCAAATCAATGTAAAAATATGGACAGAAACAGAACCCTTTATTATCTTAGATGGAAAATAATTTTGATAAAACACTTGAATTGAATTCTTGAGGAAAATATCCTTTCTTCTTCAAAATCAATTTCTTTTCACAAAACATCATGCAATTTTAAAAGAAAGAGATTTTATTGAAAATAGTCATGAAATCATTTAGAGGAAGATTCATGAAAATAAGGCTTTATAAAACAGTAGAAATCCGTTCGTGCCGTATAAGTTAAAAAAACATTCTTCGTACTTTTGTCGGAAAAGTCAAAAAGTACCTCGTATGACAAAAGATTCCTTTCATACATATTACTAAAAACTCACCGAAGGGTAAAAATGGATTAAAACAATTGTAGGTGGATGGAAATAATATTACATATTGATGAAACATGGATTTGGATGATAAAATACACCCCAGTAAATACTTATGAATAAACAATCTCGGATAAAAATGAGATTGTGATATTTCCCTTACCTTAGGTCCGATTTGCTTCGTATGTGTCCGAACCTCCTGTATAATGATTTAAATAATGTCATTGACTTATTATAGAATCATATTCATTGTTATGATATCATATATGGTTCACTTATGACATTATATTACCCGTTCTTTTGTAAATTCCATGTTAAAGAAGCGTTTTGGGTAAAATCGTTTCATTTATCGTAGGTGTTTTGACTTGTTGTTCTTGACATTATTATTACTTATATAATGATTTACTTACTTCCAGAATATAAAATTTGATTTATATATCATATATATTCAGTATATATATATATATATAATAGATAGATAAATAAAATGAAAAACACCGTTCATGGAGACGGTAGTCCGTACGTACGCATGAACGCTGTTTTCCATTCCTTATTGTCTTGAAATGGAAGTAAGTAGATGACATACATATATATATATATATACATAATCCATTAGCTTTATAATGTCATATATTTCATTATTATTTCTTATATATACTTTATAATCATTCTTAAATGGTTAACATGGAGAATGAATCTCATCGCGTCGTGGAGACGGTAGTCCGTACGTACGCACGAGCGATGATATCATTTTCATAAATATTGAATTGAATCGGAGTGGATTATTCAATATATCAGAATAAATATGATGTTGTAATAACTATGTATAGTTATTCTTTACACCATTATACCCATCCATGTATGGTGGTGGTGGAAAATAGATTACACCACGGCGTGGAGACGGTATTCCGTACGTACGCACGCGCAGTGATTTCTTTTTCCGTAGGATGGATAGATGGTGAAATATGGTTTTTTCATACTTATAATAACATATCAGTATATGAGTGATACTGATGTTATTACTTCATAATGAAACAACCTATGAAGAAGAAGTGGAAGAAGAAATAAAGATGAAACAATTGGTAACGATAATTACCTCTTCTTTGAAGCGCCTCTTTGAGACCTCCTCTTAGGGCACTAAAATTGGTCTTTGAGGAAGACCAGAACCTCTAGGATGTTTCTAGGGAAGTGGAGAAGAGATTTTGTCAGGTTTTGGCCGAGCCTGAGTGCTCAAATTGGTGTGAGGAGGAGGGGGAGGAGGTGTCCTTTTATAAGGGAGGAGAGGGGCACCTTAGAAATATCTCAAAATATTATTTTATATTAAAGTCAAAATCGATTTATAATGGTTCCAAAGGGTATTATTTAGAAGATAAAGTGGGTATGGGTATAAATCCTATCAACCAATAGGATTTAGACAAGTTTAGGTTATTATTTTAACCTTATCAATTTGATTTAACTCTAAGTTAAATAATTTAACTTTTACCGTGTCTTTTTGTTTTCTTTCACTATATGGTTAATACACTTACTATAACATTCCAAACGAACCCCAAATTGTATATTATTAATAAATATATCCTTATCTAAGTCATTTGGCCGAACCTTAGATTTTTAGGAATAAAATAACAATTAATAATATAATATTTGATTTAAAAACTATTTTGTGTCAATTTTGACACTATTTGATATATGATTTTTGTGAAAGTCATAACAGAATTATATGTTCGATCCAAGTTGATTAAATCAACAATAATATATCATAGTAACCTAGAAAATTAGTTTAAGTCATAAAAAGTCTCAAATTACATTCATTTGAGAATTTATAACATCAATTATGTTAATATTTCCTTAAAAGGGTAATTACTGGATCATCGTTGTGTCATAAATAAATTAATTTATATAAAGTCTAAAAATTATAAATAAAATATCATTATGTAGGAAATCTTTTTATCTTTCTAATTAATATTTATAGTCGAATTTATCTTATGTATAACCCCATATTAAAAATGTTTTAGTTATTAAACATTGATTTTAACTATTTTACCTATTCATTAAATAATATAATATTAAAAGTCATAATCTAATCCAAGTGGACCTAAATGGTCATATTATATTCATAAGGTTGTTTTTGGTCGAATTACACTTATCCAATAGAATTAGGACATGTGTTAGGGTAATAGTAATATCAAATTTACCCTTAGTTACCCTATTTACTATTAACCGTGGTAAAAAAAAGTAAAAAGTTACTATTCACCAAAAATTATTTTCATCTCATTGAACCACATTTTACTTACTGACATCAACCGTGTCTCTCGGATTTTTGAAATTCCATTCACAGAAGCGGTAAAATTAAGATTTATGAAGAAATTAATTTTTTTAACTACCACTTAGTAGTTTCACTATTCATCAAAAATTGATGTTTTTCAGAACAATGCCAAAATTTCATCCTAAGCTATATTTCATATTCCGAATTCAAAAATGAAATCTATTTTACCAAATTCATATCATAGAATTTTCATTAATTAATTTTATAATTAAATCCCGCTGTTAAAACAAATAGCGTGTTTTTAAGAAACAATATCTATCAAAAGATTGACACTTGATTATGTCTGGTTTAAATGTGAAATTACATCCAATGACAAACATTGTATTAAATTGTAAAAATATATTCTAAATATACTTTAAAACCACTCAAATTAATAATTTATCACTATTAATTATTTCGATTAAAAAAGTTGTTTTTAATTATAATTTAGTAATTTTCACTATTCATCAGAATATGAAAGTTATCCGAAAAGTACCAAAATTTCACCTTAGGCTAAATTCGATACTCCGAATCCAAAAATGAAGGTCATTTTGAAAAATAAGATTTACAGAGTTTTAAAAAGTGGTTATTACTATTCATAACGGCTAGTTTTAATAATATTTTAATAGCATATCGTTGTTTAGTGAAACTCGGTATTGCGTATTACACTTGCTATCGAGGAAGGTCGTGATTGCGTGTAATTCAAGGAAAGTCAAGGATGCGTGTTGTGCAAGCTCCTTTTGGTGTAGCGTACAACACAAGACTTTAATAAAATTAAAAAGAATATTTTTTTATAAAATCTTGGGCTGTTACAATATTTTCATTTTACAACAAATGGAAAGCAAAAAAAGTAAATAATAGAATATATTTATAAAATCATATTAAAATAAAAAATATAATATATATTCATTAAATTTATACTTATGTCTATAAATTTTTCAGAAATCAAAAACTAATCACATCACTTCGTGGATGCGGTGATCTACACCTATGAAAGAGCAATGTCATCATTTTTCAATGGATGGGATGGTAAAAAGATAGATAATATTATATATTTCCCTAAAAATATTTATATCATAAATAATATATATATATATACACCTTAAATCGATCATAACAACCAATCAAGAAAGGTATTGATGCAAAATGAAATATATCTCTTTGTGGATATGGTAGTTTTCATGTATGCACAGGTGACCCTTTCATTTACCAATAAATGGAAATGCAATAGATAATAGTTATTTTATAAAAATAATAACATTTAATTTTTTTATGATACATAAGTCATTATTTTTGAATGTATACAATAGATTTTAATGAGGTGGACGGAAAAATAAACATAAAATAAATCCGTCAAGACTTATACCTCAACTTTTGATATCCTCCTTTCGATCGAGAATAATGATTTTTAATTAATGGTTTATGGTCACTCCATATTCATAGTAATGTGGAAATAGAAATTAAAATATGAATTTTATAAGAGTTATTATAGAAAATAAAACTCATTTGTGCCTTTTTAAAGAATAAATTGAGGCTCTTTTTATAAGAAAAATGTCAATAGCATTTTTTGTAATTTTTCAATCTCTAAGAGTCATGAAAGTAAATTTAAAAATATATACTAGAAAATAGATGAAATATTCATTGTAGGATTAAAATGTTACCATCCAATTTAGTAAATATAGTATTTTTATTAATTTTTAAATATTTAAAAATAAAATTTCATCATAAAATAACATGTACGGTCATTTTTGGGACAATTCACAAAATTTAATGCGAAACATATCATAAAAATAATTTAATTAGAATATAAAAATTTTCACCACTACAAATAATTTATAATTATACTTTAAAATCCTATACCACCCTAATTATTCCAAAACATATTACTTTTAATGTTTTTAAAATAATTTACTTATTTTTTTCTAGTGCTAGTATAAGCATTGTGTCGTCATTACATAAGAATTCAAGGTAATTATCACATCATTAAAAACTAATAATAAAGAATTATCATAAATATAATTTACTCATATTCATAAATATAATATACTCTTATTCATAATAAAAATTATAATATTTGATAGTTAATTTTTATCCTTATTATCACATATAATTTATTTAAAAATAAATAAAGTGACATTTTATAATTATCCATTACTTAAAATGATATAAAGGTTGTAATGAAAGGAAAGTGGAACAAAAATGAAATATTTTAGAATATAATACGATTATATTCAAATTAAACTCATAAAATGAAATAAATTAATGTTTTAGATGGATTTTTAGTCCTTTTCCCATATTGTATCCTCTTTTAACCAATTTTATACTTTACCATAGTGATAAAATTTTACCATGGTTACTATTTTGTATGACTAAAAATGAAAAAAAAATTATTACATAATTTTAAAATTATGATTAAAAATATTAAATCCATTTTCTATGATTTAATTTCTATAATTTATAAAAACTAATTTTAATATAAGATAGTTAAATGGAAAGAGTAACTGCTTTTATAAAAATGTTCGTTTTAAGCAAAAAATTGACTTTATTCCAAAATCATGAATAATTTTTATATAGATTGAATTAATTATAATATTTTTTGGAAAAATTACACAAATGTTATTTTAAAAAAAAACTAAAACCAATGGAAACCTTATAAAAATTTTATTATAAGAGAAGTATCAAAAAAAATTATTTAAATAAATACATAACTTAGATTTCTAAAATTTCAAACATAGATTTCTATGTTCAACATTATACTTTTAAATAATTTTATTAATTATTAAATATTTATTTATTATAAAAATTATGTTTAATAAACATTCATGTCAATATTATATCATGATAGTTCCATAAAATTGAAATTATTTATAAAATCAGTATTTTTCACTATTCATGCAAAAATAAACCATTTCTAAAAAATCCTTAAAATTAAATCCAAGCTAATTTTGATATGATGCATAAAAAATTAAATTTGATTTCATAATTTTTAAATTATAATATTCGTAAATTAATATTTTAAAAAAAATATACAATTTAATGAAAACTAACTTTTATAGAAAAATAACCATTATAAACCGTAACTGTTCTAAACATTTTATAATTTAATTATTATCATTAAAATGTTACTAATTATTTCTTATTAACAATTATATAAACTTAAATTAAAAAATCCTTTTGAGATATATTTTATAATGTGATTACTGTTATTCATACCCGTCAAACCAATATCTATGTTATAATTGTCATATTTAAATAATAATATTCCCATAGTATATCGGGGTTTGTTTAAGTTAGGTGTTGTGTGTGGTACATGATATCAAAACTAATATTTTTTGTAAAATAAAAATACCATCTAAAATCAAGGGGTGTTAAATTATTCCACCCATAATGAAATTATGTCCACAAAATTTTATGTCATGTTCGATAAATGGGGTTAAAAACTTTTCAGAATAAATTACAAGGAGTGGAAGATAAATACACATTATTGGAAATAAATACCTTTTAATAATCACAAATAACATTTAATTTTGAAAAATTAATTTTATATCTTTGTTATGACTAATAAATATATATTTTCTTAAATATTTGTTAAACCATGAATTTAACATTGTGAGATTCATAATTTTGAATGAGTTTGATAAAGTGTATCATTATAGAGAAGTAATATTTTCCCCATAAGACTTAATATATTTATATTCCTCTTTATTTAGTTTGAGTAATTATTTAACCAACGATATATAAAATTAGAGAGAATATACTTACATGATTTCTTCCCATAATGTCATCCTTTATGTGTGTTTCGAGTAGTTTTCCACCATTGATTTGTGTCATAAGATAAATAACCATGATGAAACTATCATTACTCAAGAACTAAAATTTTCTTTTAATAGATGTAAAGATAAACAAAAGGATAAAAAAATATTCCTCTTACCTATACCCATGAATCAAAACCAAAAATGGATTTTATACGTTATTATAATATCCAATATGAACTAATAATACTTTAATATCTATAGAATCAATAACTAAAAACCAATGTTTATCTTCAAACATTCTATAAATAATGTACTTCTTCTAAAATTTATCTAAAAAATTTAAAAACCTAAAAATTAGAAATATTTTATCACATATTTTTCCAACACCAACTTAACATTTATCCCTAAAAGAATTAATCACTCATAAATTCACATTAAAAAATGTATATACCATAATCATATATTATAAAAAGTAGACTAATCATTTAATAAAAAAACTAAATAATAATAAAACCACTAAAAATATCTATGATTCCTAATGTAAAATAATCTTTATTCCTTAAATAAAATTACATACTAGAAAATAATATTATGTTTACCTTAATCATATAATGTTCCATATATAGGAGGATTTCTCAAAAATAACTTCGATCACCTAGTAACCAAATCACTTTTCAATCTCATGGTTGTCAAAACCTATATTCCCAAAATATGATAACACCTTTATTTATATTAAACATAATTACCCCATTGTTCATGAATGTATTATCCTTAGAGGTTATGTGTTCCTTGAAACTTCTGTTTCCAATAATATTCTTCCTAAATAACATCACACTAAATTACCTATTAAATTTAAGGGATACATATAATGTAATCATCTATTACATTTCCCAAAATGTCATTAATCACTTTTAAATCCCATCACTTGAATCCTCTAAAGTGTATTTATGACATAAAAATATCATCATACTTAAACTTATAAATCCATAAGGGTATCCTTAACTCTTATGTTATCATCATATAATAACTTCTTAACCACTAAATTTATCTAAACCACGCTCAGATACAAATTGAAATGACTTGATTCATGTACATTTACATTAGGTGATAAAAACATATTATTTATATACTGAATCGATACCAACTAAAGTTAACCAATTTTTACAATATATAGTTAAAAAATGAATAGCTAACATTGAGTCTATTACAGACCTAATAACTTTTAGGTTTAGAGTTTATATAATTAAGAAAATCCATTTATGTAAGAAAACCCAGGTCTTTCTCATCAAATGATGTTTTCCCATTATACCCTAATTTTATTATTCTATAATAATACTTCAACATCCCCCACAATATTCTATATATATGATACCATTATATAAATATATTAAATAATATAATTCTTCATAATAGAGGGAAATGGAAACATAAGAAAGGATGAGATCAGATCCTCAATAAGGGTTAACATGGGTGATATCAATTAATGATATTAATTGGGCATAATATAAGAATAAGGGTATAATAACGTGATCATAAATTAATAAATTCATTCCCAATGGGTAAAATATCATTACTCATGAGTCAAGGCAGAAGTCTTTTTTAATATAAAGCACATAATTTATAAGTGCGTGAAATAATCAATAATCAATATTGATCCATGAGAACATAACCTAATAATAAGACAGATGTTTGTTTCATAATAATAAGTATAAAAGATAATTTCATTAGTAAAATATCACTAACCATACAATCATAATGGAAATAATCCCATATTGTATTGGGTTCACTTGCTAGTACATCATTTCCTTTTTCAATGCTCACCATTAATATTGTCAGTGGACAATGTCCCTTAATAAAATAGGTTCACTTTACATACTAGTTCTTATTATCTAATAAGATATAATTCTTCACCAAATTCATTGTAAATATATATATTTATGGGAAAACTCATCACATTATGAAAACCATACATATGTGTACCATAATATCATAAAAAACATATCATTTCATTATATCATAACCAATAAAAAAGAAATTGGTTTCATAATGATTTAATTATCACATAATCATAAGGAATCAATAGAGATTAATTTGATACTATAATAAAAAAATATTCTCTGTGATGTATAAAAAATATTAAATAACACTAATATAGATGAAAAATCACTTTTATAAAAACAGTAAAAATATGCATTGACAATCAATTAAAAAAATACCTTTTTTGGTAACTTTAAAAAACTAAGAATTTCAGAATGTCAAGAAAAATATTTTATTTGAAAGTTACCATGGATAATTTTAAACCAATAAATAAAAAAATAATGTACCTGACTATGGAAAAATTTATTGATTTGATAAATGTTAAAAGAAGGATTATTTTCATATTTTGGTTAAGAAAGTCAAAAATGAATTGTATAATTTTTTTAAAAGGATTCCATTTATTTCATTTGTAAAAAATCAAAATTTTTTTAAGAACAGCATTTATAAAAAAATTAATTATAGATAAAAACATCTTTAAAACAACTTGAATAATATGTACATGGAAGAAAAATATTTTTAACAAAAAAAATAATAAATATGGATGTCTTTTCCTATAGAAATTTCTCAAACATATTAAGTGTCAAAGAGAGGGAAAAAATTACTAGAGGTGAAAAAATATATGGGGTTTAAAGCATAAAGATCATATAATTTCCCTCAATTGAAATTTAACATAGAATATTCTGAAAATAAATGTTATTGTAATATAATCCATTACCACTTTTGAAATTTTTTATGAATAAACCCCTTGAAATAAATAAATTAAAATGTAAATTTAAATACCATGAATATAATATATTCATGATATAATATATAAAATGTTTAAATATATACACTAAATAAACACAAATAAATGTATAATATGAAACATGTCTCAATAAAAAATATTGAGAAAACAACCCGTTTTTGTTTTGGTAAAATATAAATGAAATCCTCATAAAAGGGATAAAATTAGATGTAATTCTAAAACCCCATAATATTCATGAAATGAATAATAAAATATATTCATATTATATATATACACCATAGAAATGAAATATGTGGTTAATATGGAATATGTCTCACAGAAATAAAAGTGAGATGGGAAACCCTTACTTCAAGTCCCAAGTTTCTTTTTATGTGATCTTAACCTCTTATATAATAAATTTTTATCTATTATAAATATATTATATAACCATATTATTACTTAACATAAAACTATGATTCACTTATAACATTTTATCACCATTTATTAGTAGTTTTTCATTGAAATCATTGTTCTGGGTGTTAACTCTTCCATTTCTCATGCATGTTTTGGTTCAGTGGTTACAATTCATAAATCATGAACATATTTTCATCATATTTTAAATTTAAAAAATTATATAAATATCATATTTTTTAAATATACCCTTTTATAAAAATACATGTAAATAGGGGATGAAAAATGAAATATATAACTTCATGGAGATGGTAGTCCATACATATGCACAAGGGATATTTTTATTTTCCAAATAATGAAAAAAGGTAAATAAAAATATATATTTAAATAATATTTACAATATTATAAATATATTATATATTCAATTAATATATCCTAATTACTATCAATGTTAAGTAGAAATAAAAAATGAACCACATCACATTGTGGAGGTTATAATCCACAAGTACACATGAGCGACAATATCATTTTTCAATGGATGGGAGGGTAATATGGTAGATAACATATTATATTGATAGAAAAATAATTATTTCATAAATATTATATAAATATTCCTTAAATACATCAAAACAACCAATGAATAAATGTGGTGATGTAAATTGTTATACATCGCTACCAAGAGATAATAGTTTGTATGTATGCATGATCGATGATTTAATTTCCCATTGGTAGGACATTAGGTGGATAATAGTTTTTCATAAAAATAGTAATATTTAGGTATATTTATTTTACATAAATCATTATTTTAAAATGTTTACAATATATTTTAAGAAGGTTCCAAAATAAATAAACTTAAAAAAAACAGGTTAATACTGATACCTCATATTTTGATGTCCTCCTTTCGATTGAGCTTAAGGCCTTTGAAAGAGAGGGGCATACTCACTCTAGGGGTTTGTTAATGTGGAAAGGTAAATTAATAGAGGAAATTTTTTTAGAGTTATTATATAAAAAACTAATATGTTTCTTTGAAAAGCATAAATTGTGTCCCTTCTTATAGAAATAAATCAATAAAAGTTGTGCAATTTTTTAAAATTTAAGGGCCATGATAGTAATTTTAAGAATTACAAGTGGAACATAAAAGAAAAAAATCATGATATTATCAAATATTTTCACTAAATATGAGTAAATATATAATTTTAATTATTATTAAATGATTTAATAATTATTTTTAATCCTTAAATACCATTTAGTCCATTTTTTGGATTATTCAAAAAATTTTAATTTAAACATATAAAAACAACAATAAAATTATATTATAAATAATTTAACCATAATTAATACTTTATAATTATCCATGAAATTCATGTAACACCATAATTCATCCAAAACATATTAATTTTAATGTTTCTAAAATAATTTACTAGATTTCTCTACTTCTTTCATAGTCGCTGAATCAGCATTGCATAAGCGTTCAAGGTAATTATACAATTACTAAAATTTTACAAATTAATATAATTAAAATAATATATTAATATTAGAAATAAAAATTTATAATATTTTATAAATTTTTTTTATCCATTTGAAAACATATAAGATATTTTAAAATAAAGAGAGTGACATTTTGTAATTATCCTTTACCAAATATAATATAATGGTTTTAATCAAAGTAAAGTGACACCAAAATGAAATATTTTTAAATAATAGATTATTGTAGTAATAAAAATTCATAAAATTAAATAAATTTATGTTTTGTATTTATTTTTATACATTATAACTTAGTTCTATGTTTAACCCATTTTACCATTTGCCATGGTGATAAATGTTTTTCATGTTAACTATTCATTATGACTAAAAATGAAATGAATATTTTAACATAATATGAAAACGCTAATTAAAAATATAGATTAAATTATTATATATTTAATTTCTTTAATTGTTAAAAATTACTTTTATTATAATTTATAACATTCAATGAAAAACTATTTTTAGAAAAATGATTGTTTAAAGAAATAACGATTTTATACCAAAATAATTTATAATATTGATTCCCATTAAATGAATTAAATAATTTTAAATAAATTTATAATTATATGGCTTAAAAAATGGATACTAATATTAACCTTGTAAAATAATTATTAAAAGAGAAGTTTCTAAAATAGTTTTATTGAAGAAAAACATCAATTAAATTTACAAAATATATATAATAGATTTGTAAGTATAAAATTAAATTTTTAAATGTAATATATTTATTATTAAATATATATTTTTTAAATAATTTTTTTTACAAATTTTAGAATAATTATTATATAAATAGAATGTCATAGAAGTGACACTATTTAAAAATTCATTATTTTTCACCATTCAGCCCAAAATCTAGAGTTTCTAAAAAATCACAAAAATTATCTCTAAGAAAATTATGATATGATATAAAAAAATTAATTTAATCACATTTAAATTATAAAATTCATAAATTCTTCATTTAAAAAAATACAATGTATAAGGAAACCTCAATGTTATAGAAAACCGACCCTTTTAAACCTTAAGTGTTCTCAAATTTATGTGTTTTAATTTTTATGATTCCAAATTGAGTACTTAATTTATAGTAACTAACCAATAAATGAAAATAATGAATAATTTTCAATATATATTTCAAAAGGAGGCTACTCTTGTTCATGTATTCTAGACCAAATTTTAAGATAAAAAATCATATTTAAATAATAATATTTCTATAGTTTATAACATTTTATTTAATCATAGTGTTCCATGTGATATATGGAATCAAAAATATTAATAATTCCAAATAAATATATATTCTAAAATATTGTTGTGTTGTATACAACATTAAATTATTTCTCTATTTCACGCCTGGCATTAAAAAACTCAACCCCTCATGCGAGTCCCGAGGGAGTGAGAAAAAAAATGATAAAAGCCAATAAAACATCATCTTACTAATAAATCCATAGAATTATTTATATTTTATAGATTTTAGCCTAGTTATAGATCTCACACAGTGAAATAACAACCTTTTATTTATAATAATAATTCTTCCCACTTTTCTCGACTATTATTCAGGTATATAACTCTATGTTTGTTCTTGTATCACATAGGTTACTGGGTTTGAATATCTCTATGAATATAAAAATATCTTTATAAAATTTTATCTTTTAATAAATAATTGGCCGAATCACTCACGACTTTATATTTACAACACCAAACAAACATATATTCTCTCTCTTTTTTCATGGGTTTTCATGGCTGATGACATGATAACTTTATCTCACAATGTGAATCCTTCTGTGTATCTTAGAACATTTCATATCTCCATTATAAGACCACAATAGTGATAATATCATGGAACAAATAAATCACCAATGACACTTCCTAACTTGTATAATAAACATTGTGACACAAATCTACTTCCCATGACATGAAAAAATTCTCCAAATTTGGAAAATGAATTCGCACTTACACACCTTCCATGAATCATACAAAGCATTTTTATGAAACATATAAACTTATAATTTAAACATATATAGATAATTCATAGTGAAAATTCATTAACTATGGTACAACCCTCACAAGTATCAAAACTCCAACTTCATGCATTCATGGTTCCTCAAAATTTATAAAAGCTGTATCGAGTTCTTATCCTACATGTATTAACTCCTATGTTTACCAATGATAAGATCAAGGTCACTTATGCTCCATAAAATTCCTTTTCATAGTGATATAGGCTACATTTGTACATCTAATAAGTAAGTCTTCCACCTTGAAAAAAAATTATTCAAATTTTAATATATTTTTCTTTTTTAATGTTCTAGTTTACTAGATCCCTACCCAAAAACAAATAAAACCATCATAAATAAAAGCAATGAAATTAATTTATTAATTAATTTAATGGATCTAAAAATAAAAAGAATACATATAATATCTCAATCAAATACCACCACACGAATAAATTTTTCTTATCCGGAATCATAAAATTTCTATATTATCCCAAATGAAATTTAATCTAACCAATATTAAAATTCAAAAGCTAACAAAATTAAATAAATTTCAATGATGAAATTTTTTTCAAGAATCTCGTTTGAAAATTCCTCAACTCCAAAATTTTCAAGTAAAAAAATACAACCATTTATTTTACATCCCCCCATATAAAAAATGACCATGATTATCTTAAATTATATTCATGTTTCTCAATTCATATTCATTTTTCATGCCAATTCGGATTTACCACACCCTGATAATTTTATCTCATCATTTAAGGTAACATTTTTAAATGGAGTTATGCTCATACCTCAAGTACATGATCCTAACCACATGCTGGAAATATATCTCAAATCCCCAACCTATATCGAAAAAAATGACAATTAATCCCAAGGAATTCACATTATGGTTCAATTGACATCGAGGCTTAGGGATAGTAGTTAATTTATTTGAAAAAATAAATCCCAAAGAGTTGTTTATCTATAAATTACAGTACATGATTACAAATGATAATATTAATGAAAAAATAATCTAAAAATTACATCATAACCACTATGAACACTCAAAGAAAAGGCTCATGAAATGAATTATAATAATAATAATGAAATGATATACCCTCTATTTTTCTATCTTTTACTTTTTTTCTAAAAGTTGTACACATGATAAATCATAAAATACTCACTGAACCCGTATTTAATCTCACCATGACACTAATTATAGTTTTTATAACATTATAGTATGTTAATATAATGATTTATTTTTTCCATACAAATGACACAACAGTTATTTAATTTTTTTCTCAATAGGGGTAAATAATGAAATATAATGAATGAAAAATTTTGAACCCTTTTTTCCACACCTAATGAAAGAACCTCATATTTTATCCATAATGAGTAATATCTATTTCTACTGAAGAAAAATTTATTTTTACACCCATGGTTTTATTATTAGGTATTTTTTCTTTTATTTTTGGTCTTACTTGAATTAAAAATCTATTTTGATCATTTTTTAAGAAAAATGTCAAATTTTTGGCAGACAGAAGGAGGTGCACGATTAGAGAAAACTGTGCACTAACCCAGTGAAAATTGTGCGGCCTAGATAGTGGAACTATTCCGGACTCATGGATAGAAGAATGAACATATTCACATTTTAGTAACTATATAGACTACCTCTCCAATTGAATAGCGGTTCCACATGGTTGGCACATGGTATGGAAAACTGTGAGACCTAGATTCTTAAAAAACTTAAAATTATAAATTTAACCCTACCCAATTTTAATCCCCAACCCATCCTAGTCACCACATTAAACCTTATCTGGCCCTAGGTGTACCCCTCATCCTCTTCCACTCCTCTTGGACTCAATTTTTTGGTTGTTTTTATTTTATAGCATTAATAATCTTCGTGTAAGCACTTCCACCTTTCCTATTTTTTATATTCTCGGTCCCACCTCTATCATTTTCTTGGATTCTCATTTATCCATCAGTGTTTTTGACCTAAAATGGATTAAATATCATTCCATTAGTATGAATATTGATGGTTTGTTTTCATATTTATTCCTTAGGATCTTATCTTTTTGTGTCTTGAGGTTTCTAACCAAATAAGGGTGGTTTCAAGTAAAAGTTAGGTGGTTACATTCCATTCCATTAATTGATGAAATTAGTATAATTTTTTTGGGTTTTAAAAGTATTTAAAATCTGTATTTGTGGGTAAAAATAGTTTATAAGGTGTGTTGTTATATGTTTATGGCATAAAAATGATATTACCCTTTGTATATAGGTTTTCCATCATGTTTGGTTTTCAAAAACTTGAATTGTGATTATGTAATGGAATTTTTCTTGATGTGAGGATAAAATAGATCACCTAGGAACCCTACGTATCATGGTAAATTAATAAGGACTAGTATTCAAGTTTATTAAGTATGGAAAGACCTTATCTCCATAAACTTTTTATGCTACAATACTAACTAAACAAATGATAATGCTTTGGGAATCAATAGAACATTGGAATAGACCTCTCTAGCTGCTTATTCATGATAAATGAAAATATTGATTGACCAATGAGGTATGATGATCCATTGACATTGATAAACTACTCCGTAGGGATCATCTAATGTTCTTAAACTATTTCCCTTCTTATTTTAATTATCCTTTTTAGGTTTTCCTTTATTCCGAGAATAAATATTGTTTTCCATTTAATCTAATTGTAATATTTCTTGTAAATATATCATGTTAATTTATATTTTAATGTGATTTCATGGAACCTTATTAGTGTAAACCTAATAGGAAGGTGATCTCACACACCTGCACACACCATTGGGTGTTTTTTGATCATGTTCTGTATGAATATGGTAATGGCAAGGCCTTTCCTATTGGAAATGGTGGTGCCACTTTCTAAAATATTTCTCTTCGGAAGGTGTTGGTGGTGATGGCATGGGGGGGTGTAAGACCACATGAAACATAGAGGTTTTTTTCATCTAGTTAACCCCTTACTTACAAGGAGGTATCAATTTCCAGAAAGAAAAATAGTTGGTTGAGATCACTGATAGGATCTTTGAGTTCCTTAGGACTCCTAATGTTGTTAGAGTGATGTGTTCCATGTTTATATTGGAAGGGAATAGTCACAGGTAGTGGGATTTAGTGGTTCAATCATGGAAGCAAGAGCATATTGGATAGAAATATTTCAATGTGGTCTTTAAAGTGTAATAATTCCGATAGATGTTAGATCTTCCTAATACTTGAGTGTTTTTGTACCTCCATCAGGGAAAATGATCCATGTTATAGTATTCCAACCATATCACAGATTTAGTCCATTTTTCTCCTAAATTAGTTTACAGTGAATGGTTTAAGGCACAATAGTTTAAAATTTCATTATGACTGAACATATGATCTTATGTTTTTATATTTAAGTTTATGACCTTTTCAAATGTGGTTGATCAAGAACTAATGGTGGAAACTAATCATCTAGGTAAATCAATATTTTATAGAGCAGTTTCTATCATGGTACTGTGTGGTTATGGAATGATTGAGAAGAAAAAGAATCATGATGAATATGAGAATAAGGGTGGTGGTAGCTCAAGTTATCCATATCGACCACCTATGTCAGTAACTATTGTTGGTGGTTCAGTCATGTATCACAATTGTAGAACCCCTTGAAATGTATAAATGACATGTTCAACTCCCCCTATTTGATTCCATTAGTTCAGAAATATAGGGAACTTATATCAGGTTTTAAGAAATGTTCCCTATATCAAAGTGGTGTAGTCTCTTCAGCTTCTAGGGGAATGAAAGCATAGTAAGGTTTATCCAGAGTAGTGGGCTCTTGGATTTGAAGTTATGGAAGTAAAACAGAATCATATATTGAGTAGATTCATCTTAATATAGAACAATAGTTCCCTCAAGAACATATTGAGATGAGTAACATTCATTATATTAATCATACATCTGTGGAACCAGATATAGGTCCTAAATTTTTTTGGATATTATTTTTATTATATCTTTCATAGAAGTTATTTTATATGACATAGGTGATTCAAACAATTTTATCTCTACTATATTTTAGGACTCATTGAAATAACTGAAATAAATTTTATTTATACCATTTAATTAGATATTCCCCTTGGGAAGTGGAAGGAATAGGTTTGGAAATGTACTTACACTATTACACTATCAGAGGTTGAGCGGAAGTGGGACTTCCATAATCTAGAAATGTAACTCTTTAATGTGATCCAAGGAATGGAATAGATATTCCACATCAAGGACCATATCTATTATTATTTATTGTGAGTGAATTTCATGGAAATCTACCAGAGTACTCATATTTACCAAGGATTTTGTGATCAACAGTCAGGATGAGATAGACCTCCACATTTAGAGTTAGGTAACCTCACATTCCATGTTTTTTCTATCATAGTGGAGGCTTATGGGAAAGGTCTTGAGAGTGAGATGACTCATGTGGTGGATTAGTTCCAATAGGCATTCCCAGATAATTTTGCAGGGTGACATCTGGAATATGATGTGGATTTCACCATTGATTAGGTGTCGGGGACACAAATGATATCTCTTAACTTATAGCGTATGTACCCTATAGAGGTAAGGGAATTAATTATATATATGAATGATTTTTAATCCCAAGGATTCATTCACATGATCTTCTCACCTTAGGCTACACCATATCTAATTTCTATGAAATCTATTAGGTCTTTCTGGTTATTCAAGGATTATAAAATATTTAATAGGGTCAAAATCAGAGAATAAACACCCCTTTACCTGTATCAATGACCCCTTTATTATACTCAAGGGGTGAAGATGGATTTCCAAGATTGACCTATTATCTAGATATCATTATGTCAGGGTAAGAGAATATTTCATTCCTAAGATATATTTTTGATGTAGGTATGGACACTTTGAGTATCTGTTTATCCCATTCTAGATGAAAAATGTTCTAGAGGTTTTTATGGCCCATATTAACCAGGTGTTTCACCAATACCTTGAATCCTTCGTTTTGGTATTTTTAGAATACATTTTAGTTTTCTCTAGGTTAGAACAGGAGTATGGTCAATATATTAGGATTTTTCTAGGAAAACTCTGAGTTCACTATCTCTATGCGAAAATCTATAAATTTAGATTATGGATTAGGAAGGATAAATTCATAGGGAATGTAATCATAGGGAATGGTGTTATGGTTGATATGGATAAAATCTAGTTAGGTATTTCTTTGGAATAGTGAAATAATTTCTTTGAGATTAGAATATTATTAGTTTTAGAATAATACTTCAGGAAGTATTTTAGGTATTTCTCTCAACATTCTTTATTGATGATCACACTTATCCAAATGGGGGAAGGTTTGATTGGATCCCAGAATGATATAAATATTTTTATGAACTGAAGAGGTGATTGAAAAGCATAATTTCATTGATTTTACCCAAATCTAGAAAAAGTGTACATGGTTTATTATAATAATTTTGGTGTAGGATGAGGTTGTATACTAATTTATGGTGACCACATAGTGGAGTATGAATCTTGCTAACCCTAAACACAAGAAAGGAACAAACCCACCTCTTACCTTGAGATGGAAGCGATGATACATGATCTAAAGTCATGGAGTTACTACCTTTCTAGTGAAAAGTTTATAGGCTACTCTGATCATAAAATTATGGCCTACATTTTATCCTAGAAAGATATCAATTAGAGGTAATGCCTATGGATCAAGTACCGTCAGGTGTCTGAAAATGATATAGTCTAAAACCTAGTTAAAAGTAATGTGGTTGAATATTCCTTGAGTAAGATGTTTCTGATTAAATATTTAGATAATCCTAGTGATGAGTAGACCATAATGGAACTTTTTCATATATTCATCTAGAATCCAAGGAGCACAGTGGATCCATATTCTTGGAAAGCATCCAGTTGCACCCTCTCTTATCAAACTGATCCAATAAGAGAAACCCAAAGATGAGCCATGTGAGTGATCTATGTAGATTATAAATGGTGGATATGTGTTTGATGAGTGGATAACACCCCCTGAGGGAATTATCTTCTTCAAGGGTCTCTTTTTGGAGTCATTGATTATGTAGAGGGTGGTGATGCAGGATATCCACCAGTCTTACTTGGTTATTCATCATGGGTATTATAAGATGTGTTATGATGTTTGTCTCCAGTTCTGGTGTCATGGTATGAGACATGATATAGATGAAATCATATATAGTTGTATTAATTGTTAGTAGGTTAAATTTGATCACCAAAATTACCCAAGAATGCTTTAGACACTCTCCTTTCCTACATGAAAATGGGAAATGGTTTCCATGGAATTCATCATTGGGATTCCTTGTACAACCTAGAGAAAGAAAAATATCTGGTTAGTCATTGATCATCTGATCAAATCTTATCATTTCATCCCAATTAAGGATTAAACAAGGGTAGAATATCTTGACATCCTATATGTTTAAGAGATTGTGAGGCTGCATGGTGTGTCATTGACAATTGATTCGAACATGAACCCCCATTTTACATATCACTTTTGGGAAGGCCTTGAGAATGTAATGGGATCATAGGTAATGATTAGAATAACCTACCATCCTCAAATAGAGGGTCATATAGAGTTTCCAAGTTAGATTTTGGAACATATGATTCATGTGTGCATAATGGATTTCATGGGATATAGGGACAACCATCCTGGATTGGTGAAATTTTCATAGAATAACAATTACCAATCCTAAATCAACATGTCTCCCTTTGAATCACTTTATGGTTATCCATGTTGGTCACCTATTTGTTGAATAGAAGTGGTCGATACTTATTTTTGTGTCCAGGTCTCATATAGGAGTCATCTAGAAAAGATTATATGATTAGAATTTTTTTTCAAAGAATACTGTTACCATAAGTCCTATATTGATCAGAGATTTATATCTCTGTAGTTATCAGTAGTTGACTAGGTGTTTTTTAAGGATTCACCTTAACTGGGTCACTAATATCATGGTAAAAAAGGGAATCTTACACCAAGCCATTTTAGACCCTTTATGATTTTTGAGATAATCACTAAGGTGGAATATCAACAATCTGTATCTTCCCAATTTACATTGATTCATGATGTGTAACATGTCTCTCAATTTAAGAATTATAATCTAGACCCATCACATATACTAAATAGGAATGAACTTGAGTGGGAACTTGATCTATCAGTGATTGAAAAACATATGTGTATTTTAAATTCCCTAATAAATATGATTTGGGGGTAATTTATTTTGTTAGTTTGAGTCATTTGGTATTTAAATAACAATGACTCAGAGACATCAAAATGAAAGACTTGGGTGCAGGAGTAATATCCCATCTTATTCAATAATCAGGATGCCGTTTTAATTTCTGAGGGGGGGAATTTTTCATGGGGGGAGGGGAGAATTATCACACTCTTGGTGTTATTTTGAGGTAATTTATGTTTTAATTTTGGTCTCATTTTAATTCCAGATATTTTCCAATATATTTTCTGGGAAAGTGTTTGTTTTTGGGCAGACAAAAGGGGGTGTATGGTTGGTACATGGTTAGGGTAAACTGTGCACCAGCAAAGTTTAAAATATGTTACCTATAAAATGGATTTGTCTAGGATTAATGTCTAGGTGAATAATTACATGCACCTCCCAAGAAACCATGAATCTTACCCCACCTATTAGAATGAGGTGCTATACAGTGGAAAACAGTCTTGAAGACCATGTGGCCAAACCATGCGGCCTTCCAATTTCTATTTTTTTTTAAATTATAAATTTTCCAATGCCTAATTTTAATTTATAACCAATCCTTTTAACCCCATTTATTACTCTCCATCCCAAGGAACACCCCGCCTCGTTCTCTACTCATCGTTCCCAAAATTTTAGGGATATTTTGGGATTGATTCCTCCAAGAAACTCTAATTAATAACTTCCTTATATCTCTTATTATCTATTCATGGTCTCACTATATTGAACCTCTATTTTCATAAAATAAAATTACATAACATTCATAGAAATCATAAAACATTAGAAAAAATAGACGCACAAAGACTGTATTATTCTAGTGCCTTTGGAAACATGGAAACATAAACACTGCTACATAAATGAGCTATACCATCTCTCACATGGTTCTTATTGAATAACACCCTTCTTAGACACATCAGACATAATACATATCTTCATAAAATGGGGGAAGGAAACATAAAATGGGGTTATCTCAGATGTTTAGTAAGGGTAAAAAAGAGAGATATGTAAGAATAACCATAAGTATAAGGGTATGATAACATGATAATGAAAATATAGGATCATACCATGCATATCAAAGATCATATACACAAATCATATAAAAAATATTGGTAGTTCATAAGACATGGATCATACTGAAATAAAGAACATAAGTCATGAAAACATAACATATGAATAAAGCATGTAAATGTGGAAGAAATGTAATAATATATAATTATTTATATAATAGTCAAGGAATAACTCTTTAGACCATTTTAGTGGATAGAGTCCTTTACTGAACAAGGTTCACGCCCCATTACAGTACTATAATACTGAACCGAGTTCACTCCTCATTCCATCCTTGTAATACTAAACCGAGTTCATTTCACGTTCTAGCCCTGTAATCTGAACCAAGTTAATTTCTCGTTTCATCAATGTCTATCTCATGAGATATAAATATTTACCCAATGAATTTGAGGGAGATATATGCCTCACCCATCTCAGAGTGAAATCATACATACATGTTCTATAAGATAATAAATAACCATATAATAACCCATGATATAAAATGGGTATTATAAACATGTAAACATATCATAACTTGTGTAAGGATATTGGTATCATTATCATTTAATCATAAATATAAATAGTTAAAATAAGTGAATTTCAAAAGAATAAAATTCATAAGAGAGAAATGAGTTTCATAAACACATGAAATCAAAACATAATCGATTCAAAGAAATAATATGATTAGAAAAATTGTATAATTTCCCTATAAAGAGATGATTAACACTAATTTATTATATCATATATTTAAAATAAATTTTAAATATGTTTTTTAAAAATTTCATGATGAAAATATCCTTTATGCATTGAAAAATTCTTTTAAAAACATAAAATATTTTGAAAAACTTTTTCATTAAAAATAGATTTGAAAACATATAAGGTAATAATAGAAAACAAAAAAACTTTTTTTAAATACCTTTTCAATGAAAATTGGCTTCAAATAACTTTTTTTGAAAACATTGTTTTTGAATACAATAGATTTCTGAAAGGAGAGAGATACAATCTGAGTTTACATAAAAACATTATCTTATATACCAAAGACTGGAAAAATAGAACTAATAAATTATAATATCTAGAATAAACAGAGGATAAGATAATTCATAACTATTATTTTGGGATGGATCATAATATTTCATTAAATAATCATATTCATTAATAATCTCGAAAAATTATGAGATTGTTTAAATAAATTCTTACCACTTGGTTACTTTGGATCATAATATACATGTAAGAAAAATAAAAGGTATGAATCTTAAAATACCATGTAAGTAATTAGATTAATTATATAACATGTTAAATGTAAATATATACAACTCCATAAAAATTTAGGTGCATAACAAAACATGGGTCTCAAAGATGGAAAATTTAGGAAAAACTATTTTACCGATTTGGAATCATTGGAAACTTAACCCTACGAAAGAAAGATAACAAAATGGATATGTAAATACCAATATAATTAATTATAATAATAATATAATACATCCATGGGAAATATACACACCACACAAATGGAATGTGTGGTGAATAATGCATGTATCTCACGGAAGTAAAAATTGTGATGAAATCCCCTTACCTGGTGTCTTAACTCTCATCATACTCATTTAAACCATCATTATAATAAATATAAATTTGTTATAAATCCTTTAAATAACCATATAATTATATCTAATACAATATATGGTTTTTTATGACCTTATATTACCCGTATGTGAACTATTCTATGTTAAGGTTTCACTTTGGATAATATTCGATTTGTTCTTCACATGTGTCTTAATTTGTTATATCATTGGTATTTATAATTATATGATTATTAAAAAAATCAAATACATGATATAAATATCATATATATTAACTATATTTTTGTTATAATAACCTATAGAATATATAATTATGAAATGGAATACACCTTTCATTGATATGGTAAGTTGTACGTACGTATGAACGTTGTTTCCTTTTTTATTGTCTTATTAAAAGAATGAAAATAAAATATATGTATATATGTATATAATTACATTAAATTATAATTATAATGTTACATATATATTATATAATTTTACTAAACCCATTCTTAATACATTCCATGTAGTGTATGAATCAATCACATAGCTTTGAGGGGGTGGTAGTCCACACTTCCTCAAACAAAATTATCGTATTTACACTAAATGGAAAGTAAAAAAATGTTCTGTAAACGGAATAAATCAGATTAAATACATAATAAATATAACATATAACATATATAAATACTTTTTCCATCATAATTTCCATCATGAGATGTGGTAAAGTAAAAATGAACAATCATCGTTTAGTGAGGCGGTAGTTCGCCATAGACGTAAACAATATGTTTGTTACCAATTAAATGGAGCTATGTGATAGTGTAGGTTTAACCATTTGAATAAAAATATCCTATTATATTGAGGATATTTTTTTTTATACCAGAATGTAATAAATTTATTAGAGGGGGTGGATAAGGAAAAGAAAGTATCTTGAGAGAAGGTGTTACCTCTTAATCGGGTAACTCTTTTTAGTTTGTGCCAAATGGATTCATATGAAGTCTTTCATCCCAAAGAGGGACTTCCAAAAGGAAGGAAAGGATTTTGGGATTTGCATTGGGCCGATTTTGTCCAAACCTAAGTGTTTTGAGAGGTGTGAAGAAGAAGGAGAGGTGGTGGCCTTTTATAGGGAAAAAGACACAATTGGAATTTTTAAAAACAAGTTTGGATTACCCACGTTTTTATCTAAAAAAGTAATGAAAAACAAATCAATCTCAATAATTAAAGGGTTATGGATGAATAATTTTCATCCAATGGGAGTTGGGTATGTTTATATATTTTTTTGGGTCTTAAATTTGAGGTTCAGTCCTTTATTAAACTAAATTTTATCTTAATTGATGTAATTAATTTTAATTACCTTCACTAATATTTCTGGTCAAAATGTATGTTGAACATATTATAAATAGAAAACAAAAAATAATTATTACTAAAAATATGTAATCTATATTTATAAATTCTGTTCATAGTAGTGGTAGAAATTAATTTAAATTTAATATCACACCCGGGTCGACAATGCTAGTTTTTTAAAGTATAAATGATCGAAAGTTTGTGATGATTTTGTATCCTGATTCATTATGAAATTGATTATAATTACCTAAATTGGATTAATTTATAAAAATATAATATAATTAATATTTTTAAAAAAATTAAAATATAATTTAATCTTATAAATATATTATATGAAAAAGCAGTTTTGAATTAAAATCCGTTATTTTTCACTATTCATCCAAAGGTGATGTTTCTCAAAAAAATACCAAAATCTTTCCCTAAGATGATTTTGAAATTATAAATTAAAAAATGATGTTTATTTTTTCAATTTAAATTTATAAATGTTTATAAAATTAATTTTATTTTTTTCATAGAAGGACATGAAAATTAGTTTTTGTGAGAAAATAAAATTTTTAAACATATAAGGAGGTTTCAAAAAAAAATTTATCTTTTGTTATCAATATGTTTTATTTATATAAAAACATTTTAAAAACATTTTAAAAGTATTTATTACTATTCATATTACTATGTTTAAAGTATAGTTTATAATTATCTAATTTAAATAATTATAACAATAAAATGATGTTTTATAGAATCATCGGTGTTACTTGTAACATACACCAAGCTGATGTTCCAAGTAACGTACACCAAGTCAGTGTTTTGTGTGACGTATTACTAGTATATTATATGTTGAAGGAATGTTTGAAAAATGGTATTGTAATATATAAATTAAAATTTAATTTATTCCAAAAAAATCCATAGAAACTCATGGTGTTACATTCAACCCCCCTTAAAATGAATTTTGCCCTAAAATTTTTTCACTCGGGTAAAAAAATGAGGATACTTTTTCTTCATCACATCCCCAAGTTCCCAAATTAATTCCTATAATTGGTGATTTTTCACAAAAACATTGACCGGGTGAGTGGTAATATTTCATAGAACTTTCTTTGTGTGGTCCATAATTTCAGCAGGTTTCTACTCATAAGAATGATCCTTCTCCAGCGGTATGACCTCGGACTTCAGTACATGTGAAGGGTCATGTATGTACATCCTTAGGAGAGATAGATGGAACCCCTCATTGAAATGAGAACTATTTGGAGCAAGGTCCATGTGATAGGCTACCATCCTGTTATGATCAAGAATCTCTAAGGGACCGATATACCTAGGGATTAATTTCCCTTTATTCCCAAATCTCATAACTTTATTCCAGGGTGAGATTTTTAGTAACACCTATTAACCAAATTAAAATTATAGATTGTTCTCATGTTTATCATTGTATCTTTTATGCTAGATTTGTACATCGTTCTTGTGCTATTGAATGGTTCTAACCTTCTCAACCATTTCATCAGCGATCTCAGGTCCCAATAGCTTTCTATCTCCATGTTCATACCAACATGTTGGAGATATACATTTCATATCATAGATGGATTCATAAGGTGATATATTAGTTCTTTATTTAACGGTATTATTGTAATAAAACTCAATTCGAGGAATTTTTTGATCCCAAACACCTTTTAAATCCAATGAATAAGTTATCAACATATACTCTAGGTTTTGAATTGTTCTTTCATGGTGAACATCTATTTGAGAATGATAAGATGTGATAAAAGTCAATTCTATGTCAAGTGCTTACTGAAGACTTCACCAAAAAAATTGTGGTAAACCTAAGATCCCAATTTGATACAATAGAATGTGGTACTCCATACAACCATACCCCTTCCTTAATGTGTATCCTAAAAAGATGATCCATAAAAAAGACTTCTCTAATTACATTGAACTATGCTCGCTTAGTAAGGCGATCAAATACCACCAATATAGAATAAAACCCTTTAGAGGTTTTGGGTAGTCTAACAATAACATCCCTAGTTATGTTATCTCATTTCCATTATGGGATGGGTAATTGATACAACACCCCCTTTGAATTTTGTCTTTCATCCTTAACTTGTTGGTATACCAAGCACCGAGATAGAAAATATATGATATCTCTCTTCATTCCATCCAAACAAAATTATTCTTTGAAGTCTCTATACATATTTTTACTTCCAGGATGAATAGAGAATAAAGAACTACAATATTTCTCTAACAATTCCATATTCAAATGTGGTATAGAAGGAACACATTGATGGTTCCTAAGACTTATTATTCTATCCTGATCAAGGTTAAACTAATAAACATTTCTAACTTTATTTTGTAGATCTAAATCGTTCTTATGCACCTCCTTAATCATCATTTTCATAGAGTGTTGGACATTCATTTGAAAAATATAAGATTACCCCCATTCAGTCAGGAATTCTAGATCCATCCTTTTTGAATTCCCGAAATGTTGGATCTTTTGTGATCTTCATCATGGAAAATATACAACTATACTTCCATCTCAAATCATCGACCACCTTGTTTTCTTTCCTAGGGTGGTATTGTAATAAAAATTCATATTCATTTATCAAATATAACCATATTCTCTAGATATTTTTAAATTGCTTCTATGTGAATATATATTTCAGACTTTTATTATTAGTATAAATATCATAGTTTTCTCCATAATGATAGTACTCCACATCTTTAATGAAAAAATTACTCCTTCTAACTCTAAATCATGAGTTGGGTAATTTTCCTCATGAATCTTAAAATTTCATGAGACATATTAAATAACCATGTTATTATACATATGAACACATCCCAATTCCTTCTTAGATGCATCAATATAGATTAAAAACCCTTCTACACTACAGGGTAATGTAAGAATAGGTCCACTGACTAACCTTCTATTCAATTCCTTGAAATATTCCTCACATTCATATATCCATAGGAACTTGACACCATTTCGAGTTAACTTTTTCCTAGTATTAGATATTCATGAGAAGTTATTTCAAAACCATCAATAATATCTAGCTAAACCAAGAAATTTATAGATCTTAGTCCCCATGATTTTTCTAGGATATCATTCAATAGACTTCATCATTGATGGATCTACTGCTATAAAATCTATTGAAATTATTTGATCCAAAAATGAATCCTTTTGTATCCAAAATTTAAACTCTGAAAATTTTACATATATCTTCTTCATCCTTGGGATCTTATGAGAAATTTTCAAGTGATGTTAATGATCTTTCTCTTTGAATAGATAAAAATATCATCTATAAAGACTACCACAAACAAATTGAGGTAATATTTAAAGATTGTAATTCCCCAAACCCAGTTACCCAAAGCTGAAGCATTATTACATAACAATAGCATGATCACAAAAGATCATGTCTCGAAAGACCGATTAGTTTAGTAGCCTTGGAAACAGTAGATACATTCATAAGTCTTACATTACATCATAAAATGAAAACTAAAACAACATCTTGTCTCCACACTCATATCCCCTTATACTATCCTTGCAGGTCAGTCATAAAATACTTTTTCACATCCTGGTACAAATAAAACATATAAAGGGGTGAGCTCAAATGCCCGGTAAGGATAAAAATATTGTGGAAACTTTCATAAATAGGAACACACATTAAAGGAAATGTATAACTAAAACAAAAGCCTTTTAAAATTGAACATTAGTATAATATGGAAGAAATAAAATGAAATAATGACATTTACTTATTCACATAGATATTCTACTAATCGAATAAACACATGAAATATCAATAACCACATTCATAATGATGAAATGCATAATGCCAGACTATCATAACCACATCGTCAAGGCCTTGTGCCAAGACTACAAATAAGATTCTGTCAAGGCCTTGTGCCAAGACACTAGTTTGTCTCATGAGACGTACTGATGCATCGAGGAGCTATAGCAGCCTCCACCCGTCACTTATTAAGTCCAACGCATTCCTCATATGAACAGGTTTAAACCTAAAATAAACATTCGTATTAAAACTAGCATACTAAAAGTCAATACATTCTCCATAAACCATGAATGGTATAAAAATAACACATCCACAGTAAAACATATCAAAAAACCTTAAATTCAATATGGAAGTTTTGTATCATAATAAATCAATTTCAAATAAACTTGAAATCCATCAAAGGATGTTGACATAGATAAAAAAAAAACTATTTGAGAGAAATATCTCGTTTTTTTAAATCATTTAAAAGTAATATAATTATAAAATAAAACATATACTTTGAAAATATCCTTATAAGACTGTAATATAAGCTTCAATGTTTTTATAACGACAGAAAATAGCCGCACCCACCGTATAAGTTAAAAAAGACATTCTTACCTTAATTCTGTCGAAAAGGTTAAAAAGGACCTTATTTGGAAAATGAATGAAAAATTCCTTTATAAAATTCTTATAAAAATTCAACAAGGGTATAAATTACTTTAACCTATAGTCTATAAAATAGTTTTAATTATTTGAAATATATTTTTATGAAACATGGATGTGGATGATAAAGATGTCCTAGTAGATAATTACGTATAAAAAACCTCGGATAATGAAGAGATTGTGAAATAAACCCTTACCTTATAATTTTCCTTGGTTGAGGGTAGGTTAACCTCCTATGTAATGGTAAAATAATAGTTATTAAATTATACAATAATCATATACATTAATATGATATCATATATGATCTTTTAACATTGCTTTGTTAATAATATCTTAGTATTATCGTAGTTTTGGTTGTTAACTTACTCGTTTTCTTTTATATATTTTGTTACATAATCTGTGTTTTTAATGGATAGGTTGTATATTATTCATATCTATAATTATATCAACTCCTTAAACATTTTTTTTAATCATAAAATGAGAATTAACTTGAATGGACACGATGGGGGAATGAATCTCATCGTGTTCGTGGAGACGGTAGTCCGTACGTACGCACGAGTGACAATATCACTCTTTTGATATTAAAATAATATATAATTGGATAGTATATAAAATATACAGAATCATTATAATGTTATATTTATTATTTACATGAATTAAACATCATTATTATACCCATCCAAATAATAATGTTTTGAATAACAATTAAACCACGATGTGGAGATGGTAAGCCGTACGTACGCACGTATGGTGACATGTCATTCAAAGGATGGATAGAATACTGAATATGGTTGTACCATATTTATAATAACATCAAAGTATATAGAAGATACTGGAGTTATTATTTTATAATGGGAATAACAAAGTAATAAGAAGTTGAAGAAGAAAGGAACTTGAAAGAGGGTGGTGAAAACATTACCTCTTCTTCATGTTCTTCCTTTTGATTTGATCAAAAGGGATCCTTAAGTTGGATTTATGATAAAACTAAGGCATCTAGGGTAAATTTAGGGAAGTTTAGAGGATATTGGTGTAGGTTTTGGACAATCCTAAGGGCTTTGATGGTGTGAATTAGAGAGAAGGGGAGTGCCCTTTTATAAGAGGGGTGAGGGACACCTTTGGAAAAACTAGAAATATTATTTTATAATAAATTCATATTCGGTTTCTAATAGCTCAAAAGTGGATTATTTAAATGTTAAGGTGGAGATGGGTTGAAATCCTTTCGACCAAAAGATTTTAAAATGGTTTAGATCACTATATTAAACTTATCATTTATATTTAACTCTTAGTTAAATAGTTTGACATTTACCATGTCTCATTGTATTTTTATATTATATAGTCAATAAACATACTATAAAATTCTATGTGACCCCCAGTGGTCCATTAATAATACACCTATCATTATATAATTCCTTTTACCAAAAATTATATTTTTACGAATATAATATCAATTAATTATATAATATTTGTTTTAAAAACTCTTTTATGTCAATTTTGACACTATTGGATATTTGGTTTTTGATAATTTTATACCAGAATTATTACTTTGAAAAAAATTTATATAACCAATCATAATATGTCATATTGACCTAGAAAATAGGTGTAATTCATAAAAAGTCTCAAATTAAATTTATTTTGATATTTTTAATATCAATTATTTTAATATTTCATTAATTAGGTAATTACTGCATCACCATTATGTCATAGATAAATTAAATTATTAAATGTCTAAAAATTATAAATAAAATACCATTATGTAGGAAATATTATTTAGATTTATAATGAATATTTATAATTGAATATATTATATGTATATCCCTATATTAAAAATGTTTTAGTAATTAAACATTGATTTTACCTCTTTTAACTCTTTTTCGAATTAAATAATAATAAATATCATAATCTAATCCAAGTGGACCTAAATGATAATATTTAATTTCTAAGGTTGTTTTTGGTCACGATAAACTTGTCTAATATAATTAGGACATGTGTTAGGGTAATATTAATTTCATTTTTACGCTTAATTATCCTATTTACTTTTAACCGTGGTAAATAAAAGAAAAAAGTTACTATTCACCAAAAATTATTTTTATCTTATTGAACCACATTTTAATCCTTGATATTTACTGTGTCTCTCGAATTTTCAAAATTCCACTTACAGAAGTGGTAAAATTATGTTTTATATGAATTTCCAAATTTTCCTAGGAGGTGGGTAAAAGACGGTGAAAAGTTTAATAAAATTTTTATATATCTAAAATTATTCTAAACTAACTCCAATGAATTACATTGAACTTATATTGGTATTATATATCTATTTTGACCTTAAAAAAATTTAAATAAAATAAATAATTGTTTAAATAAAAATTCTGTTTTAAAATATAACTCAATGTTTTTTCACTATTCATCAAAAATTGAATGTTTTCATAAAAATACCAAAAACTCACCCTAAGATAATTTCAATATTTGAAATCCAAAAATTATTTTCATTTTGAAAGATAACATTTATATAATTTTAAAAAGTGGGTATTACTATTCATAATGACTAGTTTGATTGGTTATGGTGTGTGTTAGAACTCGAAGTTGCGTACGACACATGCTACAGTATTATTCAAAGAGAAGCATACCGTGGAAGCTCTGGGTGTTACATTATCCCCTCCTTCAAATAATTTCATCCTCGAAATTTCTAGAATACTACCGCATGAGGAGACTAGGTTGATTATTCATCATAAGTTTCTTGGGTTCCCACATCGCCTCTTCTATTTTATGGTTTCTCCATAGAACTTTTACTAGACGGTTCATCTAGTTTCTGAACACTTGTTCTCCTATATCATGAATCCTGACGGGCTATTTGCAATAAGACAGATCAGGTTCCAATTCTAATTCCTCGTAAGTGAGTACATGCGTTGGGTCAGACATGTATTTTCTAAACAGTGATACGTGGAACACATCATGAACTTTGGATAGACGTGGCGGCATTTCTAAACGGTAAGCTATAACCCCAATTCATTCTAGAATTTCGAAAGGTCTGATGTAACTAGAACTCAATTTACCCTTCTTACCAAAATGTATAACTCCCTTCCATGGATATACCTTCCAGAAAACATGATCTCCTACCTGAAATTCCAAATCCTTCCTTCGGTTGTCAGCATTTCTCTTCTGCCTACTCTGAGCTGCTTTGATGTGGTTTTTGATTACCTTTACATTTTCCATCATTTCCTCCACCAGTTCTGGGCCTACATGTTTTATTTCACCAAGGTCATCCCAATAGGTTGGTGTGCGACATCTCTTTCCATATAACGATTTATATGGTGCCATCCAAATACATGAATGGAAGTTATTTTAAGAGTAAAATTCTACTAGAGGTAAATATTAATCCCACATACCCTGAAAGTCATGTGAGCAGGATCTCAACATGTCTTCTAAGGTTTGAATTGTCTGTTCTAATTGTCCATCTGTTTGAGGGTAGTTGGCAGTGCTCAAATGAATTTCAGTTTTAGGGCTTTCTGGAGACATTTCCAGAATCCTGAAATAAAATGGGGATCACGATCAGAAATAATCAATAGGGGTACACCATGAAGTCTCACAACTTCATTAATATATAGTCATTGCTAGACTTTCCAGTGGTAGATCTTTTCTTATAGAACAAAAATGTGCAGACTTGGTAAGGCGATCAAATATGAACCATATTGCATTGTTCCTTCTACGAGTCTTTGGTAGTCCCATGAAAAAGTCCATTATGATATTATCCGATTTCCACTCAGGAATGGGAAGAGGTTTCATGACTCCTCCAGGCTGTTGCCTTCCTGCTTTCACTTCTTGACAAACCATGCATCTTTACACAAAATCAGAAATCTCCCTCTTCATGTTGTCCCACCAAAAATATTCTTTCAAATCCCTATATATTTTGGTGCTCCTTGGGTGTATAGTGAAATTGGAACTATAAGCATCATCGAAAATTTCCTTTTTAGATCAGGTATATTGGGAACACAAAGTCTCTTCCCAAACTTCAAAATTTCATCTTCATACACAAAGTCACTCAATCTCCCATCATTGAAAGCTTCAATCCTCTTTTTAAACTCTTCATCATCAGTCTGAGAACTCTTTATCCTTTCTAGTAAAGATGGTTTGGAAGCTATTTGAAAAATCAATTATGTTTCACCTTCTATGTTAATTCCCATATCCATCTTTACTAGATCCATGAAAATAGGATCTATTTCAATTCTCATCATGTTCAAAACTCCATGATCATTTAAGCTCAAAGAATCTTCCACCTTTTTTTCCATCCCCGGGTGGTAGTTTATCATGCAATCACAATCCTTGAGTAGTTCAAGCCATCTCCTTTGCCTCATGATGAGTTATTTCTGTGATAAAATATACTTCAAACTCTTGTGATCAGTATAAATATCACAATTTTCACCATAGAGATAATTTCTCCATATATTCAAATCAAAGATTACAGCAAATAACTCAATATCATGAGTAGGATAGTCCATCATATGGCTGATATGGATTTAGCTCTCGACTCTCGGCACTAGGTGGTGATTCCCTAATCCGCAATGGGGAGTGCTTCGGCCTC
The DNA here is from genome assembly GCA_963277665.1 of Viscum album. Classification (NCBI taxonomy): domain Eukaryota; kingdom Viridiplantae; phylum Streptophyta; class Magnoliopsida; order Santalales; family Viscaceae; genus Viscum; species Viscum album. The sequence goes on from OY728141.1 coordinate 1,753,473,544, forward strand.
CCCCCGTCCAATTTCGGAAGGGGGGAGAAGGTACCTCGGGCTTCGTTCACTCCTTTCTCCAACCCGGAATATCGACCAAATTTCTTCCTATCACGCTCAGCATGAAGGTTCCTGATTTGCTTGATGGCGTGCCTCATCTGGCGTTATTGGAATTGGAATTTACGGAAGCTTCAAGCCTCTTGAAGCTCACTGTGGTGGCTCATTTCAGCCAACGACGACCTTCACTGGATGATTTCGACCGGTTCGTTTTTGGTTCCTAGGGGTTACAAGACTGTGCGATAGTTGGACTTCTTGACAAGCGTCATTTGATTATCTGCTTCACCTCAGAGCATGAACTGAGTCGCACGTTGCCCTCTGATCCACACAAATGCCATGGTTACAGGTTCTTTCTCTTCTATTGGACTAATGATTTTCACTTGAAAAAGGATTATCCTTCTGTTTCTTTATGGGTTTGATTCCCCAAATTACCGCTACCATTTCAAAAACCTGCCATCCTTGAAATGCTAGGGAACATGGTAGGGCATTATCTTTGTGCTGACAGTAGGACTTTTTCAGTTAGCCACCCGATTAACATTGAGATTTGTGCGGAGGTGGATGTATCAAAACCACAGGTGGAGTGGGTTTGGGTTACTGCTGGTGAAGAATTCAGGTGCGAACAAGCAGTGGTATTCGAAACATGGATGAACTTTTTCTCGGTTTGTAGGCATCTCAGACATCCAGTTTTTGGGTGCAGACGTGTCACAAGGCAAGGTCCTTTGAGGCAGAATAAGGATACAAAGTTGGAATCCATCAAAGGTGATGGAAACATGGGGTCTTCTGAAATCTCACTGCAGAAAGAGACAAGAACCTCTACTATCATGAAGGTTGGGGATCCTCTGAATAAGGACCTCGTGGAGAGACCCGAGCAGGACCCACTAGTTTAAAGGAAGGAGGTTTTGCCTTTGGAGGCTGTTGATGTTATTGGTGGTGGAATGGGTCGGGTATTCTTGGAATAGGTTACTCATGTAGGCATGGAGGGACAACAGGCTGCTGATCCTCAGGTGCTATAGGTGCAGGAGGGGATCTCAGTTGACTCATGTAGTGTGCTGGATCCTGAGGTGATGGTTTTGAATCCAACTGAGGTTAGTAATGGTATCCTGCCTATTTTTTTGCAGGGGACCCGTACTGGGATGGTGGGTCATTGGGTCGTGGGCCAGCATCAGACCCAGATGGCCATCCAAACATGTAACCTCTTTGCAGGCTTGGAGGGACTGCCTCGGGACCAAGAGAATGTCATTAAAGTTCAATCAATAGGTGGAGGTTGTTTTTTTATGACAAGAAAGACGAAAAAATGGCACAAGGATTACTATTACCTTCCCAAACCAATGGAGACCATGTCAGGTAAAAAATTAAATCAAAGGAGATGGCATGCATGTCTACTTCTATTCCTAATATGAAATGAAATTGTGAGGTCAGTGCAGGTGAACCTGGTGTGGTGAATGTGCCTAGCCTTCCTGGTGTGGTAGCTGATTTTGACAAATCCCAAGAGCCTCCCATGCACTTGAATGAATAATGGATAGAGGAGTCTTTCCTGATTATGATATCAATGGAGGATTCTCACAAAATATTTGAAAGTCCGTTGAGTTTTTGTTTGAAAGAAGAACAATCCTCGTGGATTGACAATATCCTCGTGGATTGACTATCAATTCATGATTTTTTTTATGATTTTAATGAGGGGTTGCAAGCCTGAAGGTGGAATGGAGTTGCATCTGGATTCGACCACATGGTTCAGGCCTATAGGATGCTGGGGAGGGGCAGCACCATGTTGTCAGTCTGTGTATTTCTCTTTGACCTTCGGGTGTGATTTTCTTAAGATTATGATGTTTGGCTGGGTTCCCCCTTACTCCCTTAAAAGAGGTAATTATCTTTATAATAAAAATTATATGGCCTCCGGGCCGTTGGATGGGTGAGTAGGATAGTTTTTCTCATGAATTTTTAGATTTCATGATGCATAGGCAATAAACCTAGCATTCTACATAAGGACACAACCAAATCCTTTCTTCGATGGTAGAGTAAATATATGAGCATTGACTAATATTCACTTCAGTTCTTCAAAAAATTCTTTACACTATTTTGTCCCAACAAATATAACCCATTTACATATGATATTTGTTAATGGGTTAGCCAATCGGGCAAAGTTCTGGACGAAACATCGATAATAACCTTCTAAAACAATAAAAATCTGTACCTCAGTTATAATCGTTGGTGATGGCCATTCATGGATTGCCTTGGTCTTAGAAGGATCAACAGAGATTCCATCCTTAGAGAAAATATGGCCAAGAAAAGAGATATCCTGATGCCAGAATTCACACTTGCTAAACTTCCCATATAATTCATGTCTTCTAAGAGTCGTCAGGATAATGCGCAAGTGATTTTCATAGTCTTCGTAGCTTTTGGAATATTCCAAGATATCATAAATAAATACCACTAAGAAATAATATATATATTCATTGAAAAATCTATTCAATAGATCCATGAAAACAGAGGGTACATTAGTCAACCGAAAAGGCATTACTCTAAACTCGTAATGCCCATACCTGGTTTGAAATGCTGTCTTTGGAATGTCTTCCTTCCTCACACACAACTGATGGTATCCAGATCAAAGTTCAATCTTTGAAAAGTATTGATCTCTATGTAGTTTGTCAAATAAATCATCAATCTGAGGTAGGGGATACTTGTTCTTTATTATTACAGCATTGATATCCCTATAGTCGATACATAACCTCACAGATCCATCTTTCTTTTTAACAAAAATATTTGGGGATCCCCACGAAGAAACACTAGGGAGAATAAATCTATTATTACTCATTTCCTCTAGTTGTTTCTTTAGTTCCACTAATTCTACATTGGCCATTCTATAAGGTGTCTTTGATATGGGCCTTGAACCTGGAATTAAATCAATGGAAAACTCAATTTCTCGTTCTGTAGGATGTCCAGGTAAATATTCCGGAAACACATCTAAATATTAATTAACAATATGTACATCCTCTATTTGAACATTCCTTTCCTTAATGATAGTTATTTCTTTCTCTTCCTCCCCAATAATTGAATTTAGTTGAGCTACTGGGGGTGGATATAGGTAAGAATCAGGTGGTGATGATTCTTCTCTAAAGATAAGGTGTTCCTTATCATCATCATCAAAAATAGTAACCTCCTTCTTCTTATAATAAATCTTCACACCATGGTCTGAAATCCAATCCATACCATGGATTATATCAAATTAAATCATGGGTATGACGATGAGATCAGGAGATAAAGAACATTTATACACCCTAATGGGGACGGATCCACTGAACTGTGTTGCAATGATACTTCCCTTATGAGTTTTAACTAAAAACTACCTTGGTAAATCAAATTGGAAATATCTAATTTTCTTAGAAAACTGGGAAGATATGAAATAATGTGATGATCCAGAATCAAATAAAGCATTGGTGAAACATGAGGAAACCATTAAATTACCTGCCACCACATTTTTCAGAGCTTCTATTTCTGCAGTAGGGATAACATAATCTTGGCTTTGATCCCTTGTCCTTTTCTGAGGTAAGTTCCCCTGATTCTTAGGAAATTCATTTTCATAATCTCCCATCTCCCTACAGTTGTATCATTGAAAATCAGTAGCTTCTTTCTTCCCCTTGCAATCACGAGATTGGTGGCCTTTTTCACCACACTTGTAACAGACTCCCATTCCTATCAAGAAAGTACCATGGTGTTTCTTCCCAAATTCTCTTTAGGATGGATATTCAACTTTTCCCTTCTTCCCCTTATTTCCATTTCCAGAGTGACCAAAATATCTCATCTTCTCTTGCTTTTATTTAAAGTTGTAAGAATTAGCGAATTTTTTTTGTCTTGATAGCACATTAGACAATATCATCATACGAAGAGAAGGATTGTGACAGTAATTCTCGATGAAGAAATGGTTTTAACCCATCAAAGAAATGATCAATCTTACTTCATGGGTTATGTATATAATCTACAGCATACCTTGTTAACCTTGTAATGTTAGCTTCATACTTTGTGACATTCTCATCCTCATTTTTCCTCAGACTCAGAAATTGCCTTTCCACATCTTCTCAATGGTCACGAGGAATGTATTTTTCTAAGAAAATATATTTGAACTCCCTCCATTCCATATTTTATACATCATCATCTTCCTTTGTGTTTTGAATCAATTACCACCATTGATCACCATCTCCAGTGAGGCGGTAAACTGCCATGATAACTTTTTCCATTTCACTACTCCCTATGGCATGGAATATTTTCTCTAAGGAATTTATCCATTTATCAGCTACAAAGGGATTTGTAGTCCCATTTAATGTTGGTGGTTTTTGCCTCATGAAGCGGTCTAACATTGATCCTCCATGCTGTGGATCAGGGTGCTCCATACAGGTAAGGTTATTATTAATAACCTAAGTGAGTTGTCCTAGTATGGTGATTAGCTGATCATCACCAGTTGCATCACCAGCTCCACTATAATTATCTTGAGCATGAGGGAAATACCTACATGGAGTTCGTGCATTGATATGGTTTCCATTCCTTCCACTAGGCACTATTTATAAACAATGGCATAAAATAGATCAGTTTATGAATCAAAATACATAATTCCATACTTGTAAAACACTTAACATAAATCGAACTGTTTATGGATATAATCCATAATCATAAAAAAAATGTTTTCTTTGAGGAAGTATATACTCATAAACCCTTTATAATAGATTGTAAAGAAAATGATAATTATCCTAAGCATATCCTCTAGGAGAGTCCTAACCAAGAGTGCAACAAGACCCATTTTCATGCACCAGTTCTCGTTCAAGTCTAGCTCAAAGCGGTGTTTTTGAGTTTTACCCCAAGGTACTTCTATGCCCGAGCCGCCTCTACCTCCTCCTATCCAAAAAAGGATGTATTGCTCGGAAAACTCACAAAATCTCTATAATACCAAAATTCTAGGAAGTTATTCTATAATAATCCTCAAAGTCCATCTTAGGTCTCTGTTCTCAAATCAAAGTTTATCTAAATTTAGTTTCCAAGTTATATACTAAACTTCCTCTGATACCAACTGTAACGACCTGACCCCAGTTACCCATAGTTGGTTCATTATTACATAACATTGGCATGATCAAAAACGATCATGTCTCGAAAGACTGATTAGTTTAGTAGCCTTGGAAACACTAGATACATTCATAAGTCTTACATTACATCATAAAATGAGAACTACAACAACATCCTGTCCCTACACTCATATCCCCTTATACTATCCCTACAGGCCATTCATAAAATACTTCTTCACATCCTGGGAAAAATAAAACATAGAAAGGGGTGAGCTCAAATGCCCAGTAAGGATAAAAATATAGCGAAAACTTTTATAAATAGGCATAAACATTTAAAGAAATGTATAACTAAAACAAAATCCTTTTAAACATGAACTTTAGCATAATATGGCAGAAATAAAATGACATAATTTCATTTAATTATTCACATGGATATTCTATTAATAGAATAATCACATGAAATATCAATAACCACTTTCATAATGATGGAATGCATAATGCCAGACTATCATAACCACATAGTCAAGGCCTTGTGCCAAGACTGCAAATATGATTTTGTCAAGGCCTTATGCCAAGACACTAGTTTGTATCATGAGACCTACCGATTCATCGAGAGGCTATAGCGGGCTCCACCCATCACTTATTAAGTCCAATGCATTCCACATATGAACAGGTTTAAACATAACATAAACATTCGTATTAAAACTAGCAAACGAAATGTCAATACTTTCACTATAAACCATGAATGGTAGAAAAATAACACATCTACAGTCAAAAATATCAAAAAACCATTAATACAATATGGATGTTTTGTATTATAATAAATCAACGTCAAATAAGCTTGAAATCCATCAAAGGATGTTGACATAGATGAAATCAAAACAATTTGAGAGAAATATCTCTTTTTTTGAAATCATTTAAAAGTAATATAATAATAAAATAAAACATTTACTTTGAAAATATCCTTATAAGCTTTTAAGGGATGCTTCGAAGATTATATAACAGCGGAAAATATCTGCACCCACCGTATAAGTTTAAAAGGACATTCTTACCTTAATTCTGTAGAAAAGTTTAAAAAGGACATTGGTTGGAAAATGACAGAAAGATTCCTTTAAAAAATTATTATAAAAAGTAAACAAGGGTATAAATGACTTTATAACATAGTCTGTAAAATAGTAAGAATGATTTGAAATACATTTTTAAGAAACATGGATGTGGATGATAAAGAGGTCCCAGTAGATAATTACGTATAAACAATGTCGGATATTGAAGAGATTGTAAAATAAACCCTTACCTTATACATTTACTTGGTTGAGGGTAGTTTAACCTCCTGTATAATGTTGAAATAATTGTTATTAAATTATACAAGAATCATATACATTAATATGATATCATATATGACCTTTTAACATTTCTTTGTTAATAATATCTTAGTATTATCGTCATTTTGGGTTTTAACTTACTCGTTTTCTTTTATATGTTTTGTTACATAAGCCGTGTTTATTATGGATAGGTTGTATCTTATTCATATATAGAATGTTATCAAGTCCTTAAAAATTATTTTTAATCATAAAATGAGAATAAAGGCTTGAATGGATACGATGGGGAATGAATCTCATCGCGTTCGTGGAGACGGTAGTCCGTACGTACGCACGAGCGACAATATCACTCTTTTGTTATGAAAATAATATATAATTGGATATTATATCATAAATACAGAATCATTATCATCCTATATTTATTAGTTACATGAATTAAACATCATTATTATACCCATCCAAATAATAATGTTTTGAATAACAATTACACCACGACGTGGAGATGGTAAGCCGTACGTATGCATGTATGGTGACATGTCATTAAAAGGATAGATATAATACTGAATATTGTTGTACCATATTTATAATAACATCAATGTATATAGAAGATACTAGAGTTATTATTTTAGAATGGGAATAACAAATAAAGAATAATTTGAAGAAGAATGTAACTTGGAAGAGGGTCGTGAAACCATTACCTCTTCTTCAGGTTCTTCATTTTGATTTGATCAAAAGGGAACCTTAGGTTGGCTTTATGATCAACGTAAGGCCTCTAGGTTGAAGTGATAGAAGTTTAGCGGATATTTTTTAGGGTTTGGCCGATTCAAAAGGATTTGAAGGTGTGAATTAGAAGTAAGGGTGTGTGCCCTTTTATAAGAGGGGTGAGGAGTACCTTTGGAAAAGCTAGAAATATTATTTTATAATATATTAATATTCGGTTTCTAATAGATCCAAAGTGGATTATTTAAAGGTTAAGGTGGGGAAGGGTCTAAATTATTTCAACCAATAGATTTTAGACAGGTTTGGGTCACTATATTACCCTTATAATTTATATTTAACTCTTAGTTAAATAGATTGACATTTACCATGTCTCTTTGTATTTTTATATTATATAGTAAATAAACTTACTATAAACTTCCAAGAGACCACCAAGTGGTAAATTAATAATACACATATAATTATATAAGTCCTTTGTACAAACATTAGATTTTAACAATAGAATATCAATTAATAATATAATATTTGTTTTAAAAACTCTTTTATGTCAATTTTGACACTATTGGGTATTTTGTTTTTGATAATTTCATAACAGCATTATTACTTCGAAAAAAATTTATATAACCAATCATAATATGTAATATTAACCTATAAAATTAGTGTAATTCATAAAAAGTCTCAAATTACATTTATTTTGATATTTATAATATCAATTATTTTAATATTTCATTAATTAGGAAATTACTGCATCACCAATTTTTCATAAATAAATTCAATTATTTAACGTCCAGAAATTATAAATAAAATATAATTATGTATGAAATAATTTTATATTTCTAATGAATATTTATAATCTAATTTATCTTATGTATAACCCTATATTAAAAATGTTATAGTAATTAAACTTTGATTTTAACTCCTTTAACTCTTCTTTGAATTAAATAATAATAAATGTCTCAATCAAATCCAAGTGGACCTAAATGACAATATTTTATTCCTAAGGTTGTTTTTGGTCGAGATACACTTGTACAATAGAATTATGACATGTGTTAGGGTAATATTAATATCATTTTTACCCTTAATTACCCTATTTACTTTTCACCGTGGTAAATAAATGTAAAAAGTTACTATTCATGAAAAATTATTTTTATCATATAGAACCACACCTTACTCCTTTATATTCACCGTATCTCTTGGATTTTCGAAATTCCACTCAGAGAAGTGGTTAAATTATGTTTTATGTGAATTTCCAAATTCTCCTGGGAAGTGGGTAAAAGACGATGAAATGTTCAATAATATTTTTATATATCTAATATTATTATAAAATAACTCCAATGAATTAAATTAAACATATATAGGTATTATGTAACTATTTTGACCTTAATTATATTTAAATAAAATAAATAATTATTTAAATAAAAATTCGGTTTTAAACTATAACTTAGTGTTTTTTCACTATTCGTAAAAAATTGAATGTTTTCAGAAAAATACCAAAAATTCACCCTACGCTAATTTAGATAGTCCAAATCCAAAAAATGAAGTCTATTTTGAATGATAAAATTTATAAAATTTCAAAAAGTGGGTATTACTATTCATAACGGCTAGTTTGATTGGTTGTGGTGTGTGTTAGAACTCGAAGTTGCGTACAACACATGCTACTGTATTATTCAAAGAGAAGCATATCGTGGATTCTTGGGGTGTTACAAAGACCCTATTTAATAAATCTATGATGATAGCTAGGGAATTCGTAAGAAAAAATCCATCACTATATATTCATAGTTTCCATAACTTATATTGAATTCCTTCTTGGGTATATCCTCTTTCATGATCCTCAATTTATGATATCAAAAATGAAGGTCAATCTTGTCAAATTATTGATCTCCACAAAATTGATCAAAAAATTCATCAATAAAGGGAAGTGGATACTTGTTATTGAATGTGATCTTGTTAAACTTCTAATAATCAATGAAGAGTCTCATTGATCCAGACTTATTTCTCATAAAAAAGAACCGCTGCACCCCAAGTGACACACTTTGCCTAATGAATCCCTTATCAAGGATTTCGTGGTTTTTTTTCTTCAATTCCTACAAATCAATCATGTCCATTTTATAAGGAGTCTTTGAATTTGGTGTGGAATAATGTATGATATATACTGACAAATCAACTTCACATTTTGGTGGAAGACTAGGAAACTCTTCTGAAAAGATATCCTCAAAATCTAGAACAATAGACATATCATGGATGTTGATTTACTCCCCAACCATTTATGATAACAAACCTTCTTAAGGAGAATTGACACCCATACACTGAATGTGATATCCATAGGAAATTCGTATTTATAGCTATATTGATTGATGGTCATAAGATGGTTTGAAATAACATAATTAACTTCCCTTCCACGTCAATTGATGTGGGATTTATGTAGATAACGCCAATCCATGACTATTATGACATCAAATTCAACCAAATAAATAATGATAAGATTTTCAAGATGCATATTCCCACAAACATCAACCAGATAATAATCATAAACATGGGATACAATAATCATACCAAAAGGGTTTTGCACTACTAATTCTACATCTAATTATTTTGTTGGAATCTTAACACACTTATAAATTTTTTTATATATAAAAGAGTGGGTCGATCCATAATGAAATATTACATTAGAAGTTATATAGTATATGGTAATTGCACCTTTCATCATTTTTTTATCACACCCCTTATCATAAATAGTGATTTCATGAGATTTCCCCTTGTACCTCAAATTAATAGGTTGCTAACATCGATCATCATCACCAACACATGGGTTAGGGAAGTGGTTAGTATAATTACCATTCCCCTTACACATGTAGTATCAAATCATGAGAGGTCAATTCTATATGGATTTTATCCATTACCATGTTGAGCTAACTTATTCCCATCATTTCATTAATCAATTTCCTGGTGACCTTAAATTCCTCATATTAAACACTTATTAGATCCCATAAGGAAATTTCCTATATGATTCTTCCCACACATAGAGAATAAAGGAAAAATCATCTTCATTTATACATGGTTTTTAGTGATTCCATTGAACTCCATCTACCTTTTCTTGACAAAACCATTTGATTGATACATGAATCCAACCTCTATTTCAACCATGATTTCAAAACAAACAATATATTCATAGATAATCAAGTCTCTTATGGAAAACACCCATTTGAGACTTGGATTTAATACACTAAAGAACCTATCCACTTGACTTTTAGAATGGATGATAATTCCTAAAAAGTACCTCACAATTCTTGTGAAATTAGCCTCATAGGTAGCAACTGATTCAGCATCCCCTTGCTTCAACTAAAAAATTATTTCTCAATCCTAGCGCGAAGAATATGAAGAAATTACTTATTAAAAATTAGGTTCTTGAACTCATACTAATACATGGATTCAACCTCAAATTACTACCTCATTTTATTGATTAGATTCCAGTACTGATCAGCTTCACCTTTTAATAGGTAAATAACCAGAATGAATTTATTAGTCTTAGAACACCAATGAACCGAGAATATATTTTCAGTAGTTCCAATCCATTATTCAGAAACCAGTGGATCATAGGACCCTTTGAAATAATGTGGATGTTTCCTCATGAATGAATCAATAGAATGTTGTTACCTTCTTTTCTCATTTTTTAGTCCACCATGATTCATAGTATGAGAAAGATGTGTGAGCATTGAAATATGTTTTTTCATTATATCTCCTATAGAATTTGGTTTCTTAGGATTAGAATTGTTTCATTATCCATAAAAATCACCATTAATATGGTTCCTTTGATTTCTAACCACTGACTAAATCCAAAAAGCATAGACTAATAAATAATTATCATAATAAGGAACCACATAATCATGATAAGTCACTTATATGATGTCTAAATTATGAAACCTTCCTTAATCTATGATACCTTAGGTGTATCTGCAGTTATTCATAGGTAACATATATTTAAATCCTTCATAATGGTTTGTGATGATTTTGTGAATTTCTAATGAATATCCCCCGAGACTGTCAAACTAGGTGTGGAATAAGGCCCATTAGCATGTACCAGACTACACTGAGTCTGGGCCAAAACATCATGTCATAGTTGTTACTTCTAGGTATATCATTGATTGATCCACATCGAATTGTAGTATCTAGATAGTGATATTTTCCTAAGAAACCACTCAGTCCATCATTTACAAAAATTCCAATACATTTTTCTATACATTTTCTTATCCTTAATTTTATCCCTTGAAAAATACTTAGGTTTCTCACTAAGGTTTTCTCATCCTAGCTTCCAATGTGTTACTCATATCTGGATCTGATACCAAATATAGAGACCCACACTTCTCATTTGTTAAAACTATATAACATTTTCATAACACTTAAAACATTACAAAAAACAAACGCCCAATGACCGCATTAATCTATTTCCATTGGAAACATTTAAAAATAATAAATGGTACAAAAATGAGTTGTATCATCTCCCATTAGGATCTTCTTTATTAGCACACTTCTCAGACACGTCAAACATAATACATATCTTCATTAAATATGTAGAAGGAAACATAAAAGGGGTAATCTCAGATGTACAATAATGGTAAAAAGGGAGATATATAAGAATAACCATGAGAATAAGGGTGTGAGAACCTGATCATGAAAATGGAAGATTATACCATGAATATCAAAGAACATACACATGAGTCATGACATAAATCCTCGATGTTAATAAGACATGAATCACAAGGAAATAAATAAAATAATCAATGATAGAATAACATATGAATAATACATGGAATTGTGGAAGACATGTAAGCATATATAATGATTTCTATATTATTCAAGGCATTGTTTCGAATACCATCTTAGTGTACAAAGTCCTTTACTGAATCGGGTTCACGACCCATTCCCGCCCTATAATACTGAACCGATTTCACACCCCATTCATGCCCTATAATACTAAACAAAGTTCATATCCCATTATAGCAATGTAACACTAAACTATGTTTATTTCTCATTCCACCCATGTCTATCTCGTGAGATTTTAGTCTTTTCCCAATGTATTGGAGGGAGATTCAAGTCCCAACCATCTCATAGTAAAATCATACATACATGTTCTCCATGATCATAAATAACCATATACTAACCCATAAAATGAAATGGGTATTATGAAAATGTATTCATACCATAACCTATGTAAAGAGATAGGATTAATAATCATTTCATCATTAACATAACCAGTGAAAAGAAGCGGGTTTCAAAAGAAAATAAACTGTGAGAGAGAAATGAGTTTTATAAACATCATGACAACAAAAAATAATCCATTCAGAGATATAATATAAATTGAAACATTGAATAATTTACCTATAAATACAGTATTAACACAAATAGATGTTATCATTGATGGAATATAATTTTGAAAGATATTTTAAAAACATTTTTTGGAAAATAACTTTTTTAAATTTAAAAATTCTTTTAAAAACATAAAACATTTTGAAAAACATTTTCATTGAAAATATATTTGAAACATATAAGGTAATCATTGAAAAGCATAAAACGTTTTAAAAATACCTTTTACTAGAAAATGGTCTTCATGTATCTTTTGAAAACATTTTTGACAACATGGTTTTTGAATAAAATAAATTTCCAACTAAAGGAGGGACGATCATATTTTACGTAAAAAACTATCTTATGTATCAATGAGTGAGAAAATATTAATAATACATGAGTATATAGTGAATAACTATATGATAGGATAATTCATGAGTGTTCTTGAGGGATATATCATAATATTTATTCAATGAATAGTAATCATTATCAATCTTAAAAAATGAATTGATTGTTTAAATAAACTCTTAACACTTGGTTATATGAGATCATAAGCTCAATGTATGAAATTTAAATTTCGTGAAGCTTAAAATATCATGAAAATATGTATATTCATGATAGAACATGCAAAATGGAATTATATACACCTCAAAAATAATGTAGGTGCAGAACAAAACATGAGTCTCAAAGAAGGAAAATTAAGAAAAAACTATTTTACAGATTTGGTAACTTTCGAAACATAAACCCCATGCAAGAAAGATCATAAAAATGATTTTTTAGGAATAAATTAATGTATAAGAATCATTTAATTCATCCATGGGTAGTATACACCCCACAAAAAATGAATGGGTGCTGAATAAAGCAAGTATCTCATGGAAATAAAAAGGGCGGTGAAATCCCCTTAAATTGTGTCTTGACTCTCATTGTACACATTAAAAACACATATATATTAAATATAAATTTATTATATATAATTTAAATATCCATATTATTATATAAAATACCATATTTTTTTTATTACAACCATATATTACCCACTTATTAACCATCCTATGTTTAGGTTTCACTTCAGATAATATTTGCTTTGTTCTTCGCATGTGTATTAATTTGTTATATCATTGGTCCGTATATATATATATCATGATTATAGAATCTAAACCATGATATAAATAACATTTATATCCAGTTTATATTTTTATAATAATCTATATAATATAGATGTATGAAATAGAATACACCGTTCATGGAGAAGATAAGTTATACGTACGCATGAACAGATTTTCTGTATTTATTGTCGTATTGAATGAATTAAAGAAAATGAAATACTTATATGTATGTATATAATTTCATTACAGTGTCATTATAAATTTATATATATATCAAATAATTCAAAAAATCCATCATTAAGACATTCTTTGTTGTGTTTTAATGAATCACAATGCTTTGAGGGGGCGATAGTCAACACTTCCACAAAAAAATTGTCATATATACACCAAAAGGAAAGTAAAAATATATGTGTTGTAAAAGTAATAAATAAAATTAAATACATAATAAATATAATATATAAAATATAAAAATAATGTTTCCATTATAACTTCCACAATGAGAGGTGGTAAAGGAAAATGGATAATCATCTTTTAGTGAGGCGGTAGTTCACCGTACACGTAATCATTATGTTCATTACCCATTAAATAGAGGTGTGTATATTTGTTAGTTGAAACCTTATAATAACAACATACTAGTTTATTTATTATACTCTGTTGCCATAACATAATGTAATAAAGAGAATGGAGGTAGTGGAGAAGGAAAAGAAAGGAGGTTGAGAGAAGGTGTTACCTCTTAATCAGGTAACTGCTATTGGTTTTTGCCAAAAGGCATCATTGGAAGAATTTATTTACAAAGTTAGGATTCATGGAGGAAGGGGAATTTTGGGAATTTAATTTGGTAGGTAGTGTCCTAGAATTAATTTTTTGAGTGATGTTAAGAAGTGGGGGAGGTGGTTGCATTTTATAGGGAAATGAAAGGACACACTTGGATGTTTTGATAAAAAGTTAGGTGTACCAATGTTTTTACCTAAAAAATGTCATAAAAACAAAAAGAAATAAATAATGTAAGGTTAATGGAAAAATAATTTCTATCCAATGGGTTATGGATAAGTTTATACGTCATTTTGGGTATTAAATTTTATGTTTAGTCCTTAGTTAAGATTTTTTTTAAGATGAGACCTTGCCTAGAAAATCAAGGCTTGTTTACTAATCAAAAAGTGAGTATGACTAACATAAATCTAAAAAGGGACATTTACCCTGAACCCGCCACAAAAAACATGAGACCATCAGGTAACCGATCATACCATATAAAATAAGAATCATTGATACCATTATTTGCAAGACCATCTACCACCATATTGTCTTCCCTATAGACATGTGTGATAATATGTTCCATAGAAGAAATAGAGTCGAGGAAATTAATCCATATATTGGTGGGCCTCCATGTAACACCCCAAGCTTCTACGGTACGTTTCCCTTCGAATAATGTGATAGCGTGTGTTGTACGCAACCTCGAGTTCTAACACACACCACAACTAATTAAACTAGCCGTTGTAAATAGTGATACCTACTTTTTGAAATCATATATATTTTATATTTCAAAATGGACTTCATTTTTGGATTCGGAATATCGAAATTATCCTAGGGTGAAATTTTGGTACTTTTCGGATAACTTTTATATTTTGATGAATAGTAAAAATTACTAAATTTTAATTAAAAACAACTTTTTTAATCAAAATAAGTAATAGTGATAAATTATGAATTTGAGTGGTTTTAAAGTATATTTAGAATATATTTTTACCATTTAATATAATTTTGGTCATTGGACATAATTTTACAATTAAACCGAACATAAACAAGTGTCAATCTTTTGATAGTTATTATCTCTTAAAAACACGCTTTTTGTTTTAACAGCGGGAATTAATTTTAAATTAATTTCTGCCACTTCTGTGTTTTGAATTTAGGAAAATGGATTCCATATTTGGAATCAGGATGTTCAAATTGTGTAAATAGGTAACTTTTATTTTTAGACATTTTGAATAATTACTGCGGTAAATATTTTATTTACCATGGTTAAAGGGTAAATCCGGTAAATAAGGGTTAAAAAAATAATATTATAATAATACAAAATTACCCTAAAACGTGTCCTAACCTTATTGGTGGACACATGCCCGACCATGGGCATCTTTGGGTCAATTTGGGGACCCCTTGGAGCCACTTGTATGTGGTAGGGACACATTATATTAATAAAGTTAAAATAAAAATAAAAATGGCATAAGCTTACATCTTTTAGAAGAACAATTTTTACATAGGGTTATACATGTTGGATTTTCGATTATAAATATTCATTAGAAAGATAAAAATATTTCCTACATAATGATATTTTATTTATAATTTTTAGACATTAAATAAGTTATTTTATTTATGACACAATGATGATGCAGTAATTACTATAATAGTGAAAAATTAAAATAATTGATATTATAAATACCCAAATAAATATAATATGAAACTTTTAATGAATTAAACTAATTTTCTAGGCTAATATGATATATTAGGATTGATTTAATGGACTTTGTTCGAAGTAATCAATCTGTTATGAGTTTCACAAAAATCAACTATTGAATAGTGTCAAAATTGACATAAAAGAGTTCTTAAAACAAATATTATATTATTAATTGATATTAAATTCCTAAAAATCTAAGGTTCGGCCAAGAGACTTATATTATGATAGGTTAATCATTAATGGACCACTTGGGGGTCGCTTGGATGTATATAGTAAGTTTATTAACCATAATATATAAAAATACAAAGAGACATTGTAAAAGTGAAACTAATTAACTTAGAGTTAATACTTAAAGATAAGGTTAATATAAGTACCCAAACCTGTCTAAATTCTATTGGATGAGTTGTTTTCGACCTATCCCCACCTCATCCTTTGAATAGTCAACTTTGGAGCCTTTAGAAACCGAATATGAATTTATTATAAATTAATATTTCTAGATTTTCCAAAGGTGCCCCTCACCCCTCTTATAAAAGGGCACTCCTCCTTCTCATTTCTTCACACCTTCAAAGCCTTTTGGTTCGGCCAAACTCTTCCCAAATAATCTCCCAACATCCCTCACTACAACCTAGAGGCCTTAGTTTGATCAGAAAGCCAACCTAAGGAGCCCTTTTGATCAAATCAAAAGGAAGAACCCGAAGAAGAGGTAATGATTTCACCACCCTTTTCTAAGTTCATTTCTTCTTCCACTTCTTCTTCCTTTGTTCTTACCATTCTAAAATAATAACTCCAGTATCTCACATATACTGTGATGTTATTATAAGTATGGTACAACCATATTCAGTATTCTATCCACCCTTTGAATAACATGTCACCATACGTGCGTACGTACGGCTTACCGTCTCCACGTCGTGGTGTAATTGTTATTCAATATAATATTATTTGGATGGGTATAATAATGATGTGTAACTCATGTAAATAATAAATATAACATGTTAATGATTCTGTATATATGATATACCATTCATTTATATATTATTTTAATATCAAAAGAATGATATTGTCGCTCGTGCGTACGTACGGACTACCGTCTCCACGAACGCGATGAGATTCATTCTCCATCGTATCCATTCAAGTATAATTATCATTTTATAATTTAAAAATGATGTTTAAGGACTTGATATCATTCTGGATATGAATAAGATACAACAAACTTGGCTTATGTAACAAAACATATAAAAGAAAATGAGTAAGTTAACACCCGAAACGATGATAATTCTAAGATATTATTAATAAATCAATGTTAAAAGATCATATATGATATCATATTAATATATATGATTCTTGTATAATTTAATAACAATTATTTCACCATTATACAGGAGGTTAACCTACCCCAACCATGGAAAAGTACAAGGTAAGGGTTATTTCACAATCTCTTCATTATCCGAGGTTGTATATACGTAATAATCTACTGGGATCTCTTTATCATCCACATCCATGTTTTCTTAAAAATGTATTTCAAAACATTTTTACTATTTACAAGAATATGGGTTAAAGTCATTTATACCCTTGTTTGACTTTTTATAAGAGGTTTATAAAGGAATATTTCCGTCGTTTTCAAAACAATGTCCTTTTTAACCTTTTCGACAGAATTGAGGTAAGAATGTTTTTTTTAACTTATACGGCGTGTGCGGTTATTTTACGCCGTTATAAAATCTTCAAAGCTTTCCATACAAGCTTATAAGAATATTTTCAAAGAAAATGTTTTATTTTATATGGATCTTAAATGATTTCAAAATAAAAGGAGATATTTCTTTAAAAAGAATTTTGATTTCATCTATGTCAACATCCTTTGATGGATTTTAAGATTATTTGAAGTTGATTTATTATGATACAAAACTTCTATATTGTTTTGAAGGTTTTGTGATATGTTTGACTGTGGATGTGCTATTTTTATACCATTCATAGTTTATTGTGAAAGTATTGACATTTCGTATGCTAGTTTTAATACGAATGTTTATGTTATGTTTAAACCTTTTCATATGGGAATGCATTGGACTTAATAAGTGACGGGTGGAGCCCGCTATAGCTCCTCGATGCATCGGTAGGTCTCATGAGACAAACTAGTGTCTTGGCACAAGGCCTTGACAAAATCTTATTTGTAGTCTTGGCACGAGGCCTTGGCTATGTGGTTATGATAGTCTGGCATTATGCATTCCAACATTATGAAAGTGGTTATTAATTTTTGCATGTGATTATTCGATTAGTAGAATATCCATGTGAATAAGTAAATGGCATTATTTCATTTTACTTTTGCCATACCATGTTGAAGTTCAATTTTAAAAGGCTTTTGTTTTTGTAATGCATTGCCTTAAATGTTTATTCTTATTTATGAAAGTTTCCGCTATATTGTTATCCTTACTGGGCATTTGAGCTCACCCCTTTTCTATGTTTTATTTTTCCCCAGGATGTGAAGAAGTAAATTATGAATGACCTGCAGGGATATTATGAGGGGATAGTAGTGTGGTTTATGGAGACATTATGTTGTTGTAGTAGTTTTTGATTTTATGATGTAATGTAAAACTTATGAATATATCTAGTGTTTCCAAGGCTACTAAACCAATCGGTCTTTCGAGATTTGATCTTTCTTGTGATCATGCCAATGTTATGTAATAATGCACCGGCTCTAGGAAACTAGGGTCGGGGCGTTACAGTTGGTATCAGAGGAAGTTTAGTACAAACCTTGGAAGCTAGATTTAGATAAACTCTGATTAGAGCACATAGACCTAAGATGAACTTTGAGGATTAGTATAGAAGAACTTCCTAGAATTTTGGTATTGTAGAGATTTTGTGAGTTTTCCGAGCAATACATCCCTGTCTGGATACGAGCAGGTAGAGGCGGCTCTGGCACAGATGTACCTAGGGGTAAAACCCGAAAACACCGCTTTGAGCTAGACTCGAACGGGAACTGGTGCACGACAACGGGCCTTGCTGCACTCTTGGTTACGACACTCCCGGGGGATATGCTTAGGATAACTCTCATTATCTTTACAAATCATTATGAAGGGTTTATGAGTATATACTTCCTCAAAGAAAAACATTTTTATGATTATGGATTATATCCATAGATAGTTCAATTTATGTTTAGTGTTTTATAAGTATGGGATTATGTATTTTGATGCATAAACTGATCTAGTTTATGCCATTTTTTAGAAATGGCGCCTAGTGGAAGAAATGGAAACCGTATCAATGCGCGCACTCCATGTAGGGATTGCCCTCCTGCTCAAGATAATTATAGTGGGGCTGGTGATGCAACTGGTGCTGATCAACTAATCACCGTACTGGGACAACTTACTCAGGTTATGAATAATAACCTTACCCGTATGGAGCACCCTGATCCGCAGCGTGGAGGATCAATGTTAGATCGATTCATGAGACAACAACCACCAACGTTCAATGGGAGTACAAATCCCTTAGTAGCTGAGCAATGGATATTTTCCCTAGAGAAAATATTTCAGGCTTTGGGGAGTAATGAAAGGGAAAAAGTTACCATGGCAGTTTACCGCCTCACTGGAGATGCTGATCAATTGTGGTCATTGATTCAAAACATGAAGGAAGATGATGAAGTATCAAACATGGAATGGAGGGAGTTCAAAGATCTGTTTTTAGAAAAATACTTTCCTCGCGACCATCGAGCAGATATGGAAAGGCAATTTCTGAGTCTGAGACAAAAGGAGGATGATAATGTCACAAAGTATGAGGCTAACTTTACAAGGTTAGCGAGGTATGCTGGAGATTATATTCGCAACCCAAGAAGTAAGATTGATCGTTTCTTTGATGGGTTAAAACCATTTCTCCGTCGAGCATTAGTCTCACAATCCTTTTCATCGTACGAAGACATTGTCTCATGTGCTATCAAGACCGAAAAGGAATTCTCTAAATCTTATGACTTTAAAGCAAAGCAAGAGAAGAAGAGACCTGCTGATCAATCTGGGAATGAAAATAAGGGGAAGAAGGGAAAGGTTGAATATCCATCTTGTGGTAAGTGCGGGAAGAAACACCCCGGTGCTTGCCTGAAGGGAATGGGAGTCTGTTACAAGTGTGGTGAAAAAGGCCACCAATCTCATGATTGCAAGGGGAAGAAGGAAGCTACCAACGTTCAGTGCTACAATTGCAGGGAGATGGGGCATTATGCAAATGCATGTCCTAAGCGTCAGGAGAACTTACCTCAGAAAAGGCCAAGGGATCAAGGCCAGGCTTATGCTATCACTACTGCAGAGGTAGAAGCTCCAAAAGACGTGGTGGCAGGTAATTTAATGGTTTCCTCAAGTTTAGCAAATGCATTATTTGATTCTGGATCATCGCATTGTTTCATATCTTCCCAGTTTGCTAAGAAAATTAGATATTTCCAATTTGATTTAATAAGGGAGTTGTCAGTAAAAATTCCTAAGGGAAGTATCGTTGCAACAAAGTTTTGTGAATCAGTACCCATTAGAGCACATAAATTTTCTTTATCTGCTGATTTCATCGTCATACCTATGATTGAGTTTGATATAATCCTCGGCATGGACTGGCTTTCGGACTATGATGCGAAGATTTATTGTAAGAAGAAAGAGGTTACGATTCTTGATGATAATGATAAGGAGCACCTTATTTTTAGAGCAGAATCGTCACCACCTAATTCTTATTTAGATCCACCCCCTGTAGCTCAACTTAATTCAATTATCGGGGAGGAAGAGAATGAAATAACTGTCGATGAGGAAAGAAATGTTCAAATAGAGGATGTACCTGTTGTGAAAGAATTTGTAGATGTATTTCCGGATGATTTACCTGGACATCCTCCAGAACGAGAAGTTGAGTTTTCCATTGATTTGATTCCTGGATCAAGGCCTATATCGAAGACCCCTTATAGAATGGCCACTGTAGAGTTAGTCGAACTAAAGAAACAACTAGAGGAATTGAGTAATAAGGGATTTATTTGCCCTAGTGTTTCTCCATGGGGAGCCCCTGTTCTTTTTGTTAAAAAGACAGATGGATCTATGAGGTTATGTATCGACTACAGGGAGATCAATGCTATAACGATAAAGAACAAGTATCCCCTACCTCGTATTGATGATTTATTTGACCAACTGCATGGAGCTCAATACTTTTCAAAGATTGACCTTCGATCTGGATACCATCAGTTGTGTGTGAAGAAGGAAGACATTCCGAAGACAGCATTTCGAACCAGGTACGGGCATTACGAGTTTACTGTAATGCCGTTTGGATTGACTAATGCACCCTCTGTATTCATGGATCTGATGAATAGAGTTTTCAAGGAGTATCTCGATGAATTTGTGGTGGTATTTATTGATGATATCTTGGTATACTCCAAAACCTACAAAGATCATGAAAATCACTTGCGCATTATCTTGAAGACTCTGAGGAGGCATGAATTATATGGAAAGTTTAGCAAGTGTGAATTCTGGCTTCAGGAGATTTCTTTTCTTGGCCATATTGTCTCTAAAGATGGAATCTCTGTTGATCCTTCTAAGACCAAGGCAATCCAAGAATGGCCAGCACCTACGAGTATAACTGAGGTACGTAGTTTTATTGGTTTGGCAGGTTATTATCGACGTTTCGTCCAGAATTTTGCCCGATTGGCTAACCCATTAACGAAGCTCACACGTAAAGGGGTTAAATTTGTTTGGACAAAAGAGTGTGAAGAATGTTTCGAAGAACTGAAGAGAAGATTAGTCAATGCTCCTATATTGACTCTACCATCGGGGAATGATGGGTTCGTTATTTATAGTGATGCGTCAAAGAAAGGACTTGGTTGTGTCCTTATGCAGAATGATAGAGTTATTGCCTATGCATCACGACAGTTGAAAATTCATGAACAAAACTATCCTACTCATGATCTTGAGTTAGCAGCTGTGATCTTTGCTTTGAAGATATGGAGGCACTACCTCTGTGGTGAAAAATGTGAGATTTATACTGATCACAAGAGTTTGAAGTATATTTTCTCACAAAAAAGAACTCAACATGAGGCAAAGGAGATGGCTTGAATTACTCAAGGATTATGATTGCACGATACACTACCACCCGGGGAAAGCAAACAAAGTAGCAGATGCTTTGAGCAGAAAAGACCATGGAGTTCTGAACATGATGAGAATTGAAAGGGATCCAATTTTCATGGATCTAGAGAAGATGGACATGGGAATAACCAGGGAAGGTGAAACATCAATGCTTTTTCAAATGGTTGCCAAACCATCTTTACTAGAAAGGATTAAGAGTTCTCAGACCGATGATGAAGAATTTCAGAAGAATATTAAAGCTGTGAATGATGGGAGATTGAGAGACTTTGTGTATAAAGATGGAACTTTGAAATTTGGAAAGAGACTTTGTGTTCCCGATTTACCTGATCTGAAAAGGGAATTACTGGATGATGCTCATAGTTCCAATTTTTCTATACACCCTGGGAGCACCAAAATGTATAGAGATTTGAAGGAACATTTTTGGTGGGACAACATGAAGAGGGAGATTGCTGATTTTGTATCAAGATGTATGGTTTGTCAACAAGTGAAAGCTAGAAGGCAACAGCCTGGAGGAGTCATGCAACCTCTTCCCATACCGGAGTGGAAATGGGACAATATTACGATGGACTTTGTCATGGGGCTACCAAAGACTCCTAGAAGGAACGATGCAATATGGGTTATTGTTGATCGTCTTACCAAGTCAGCACATTTTCTTGCTATAAGAGAAGATCTACCCCTGGAAAGTCTAGCAAGACTATACATTAATGAAGTTGTGAGACTTCATGGAGTTCCCCTATCGATTGTTTCTGATCGTGATCCCCGTTTTACTTCAAGATTTTGGAAAAGTCTTCAGAAATCCCTGGATACTGAACTTTATTTGAGCACTGCGTACCACCCTCAGACAGACGGACAATCAGAACGGACTATTCAGACCTTAGAAGACATGTTGAGATCTTGCTCACTTGATTTTCAGGGTATGTGAGATCAATATTTACCACTAGTAGAATTTTCCTATAACAATAGCTTCCATTCGAGTATTCAGATGGCACCATATGAAGCGTTATACGGAAAGAGATGTCGTACACCAACCTGTTGGGATGACGTTGGTGAAAGAAAACTTGTAGGCCCAGAACTGGTGGAGGAAACGGTGGAAAAAGTGAAGGTAATCCAAAATCACATTAAAGTAGCTCAAAGTAGGCAGAAGAGCTATGCCGATAATCAAAGGAAGGATTTGGAATTTCAAGTCGGTGATCATGTTTTCCTGAAGGTATCTCCGTGGAAGGGAGTCATACGTTTTGGTAAGAAAGGTAAATTGAGTCCCAGGTACATCGGACCTTTCGAAATTCTAGAACAAATTGGGGCTGTAGCTTACCGATTGGCAATGCCGCCAAGTCTCTCCAAAGTTCACGATGTGTTCCACGTATCTCTGTTGAGGAAATACATACCTGACCCAACGCATGTACTCACCTATGAGGAATTAGAACTGGAACCTGATCTTTCCTATTGTGAAGAGCCCGTCAGGATTCTTGATACAAGAGAACAAGTACTGAGAAACTGGACGACGCGTCTGGTAAAAGTTTTGTGGAGAAATCATAAGATGGAAGAGGCAACGTGGGAACCCGAGGAACTTATGATGAAGAACCACCCGAGTCTTTTTATGCATTAATACCCTAGAAATTGCGAGGACGCAATTATTTGAAGGAGGGGAGAATGTAACACCCCAAGCTTCTACGGTACGTTTCCCTTCGAATAATGCGATAGCGTGTGTTGTACGCAACCTCGAGTTCTAACACACACCACAACTAATTAAACTAGCCATTGTAAATAGTGATACCTACTTTTTGAAATCATATATAATTTATATTTCAAAATGGACTTCATTTTTGGATTCGGAATATCGAAATTATCCTAGGGTGAAATTTTGGTACTTTTCGGATAACTTTTATATTTTGATGAATAGTAAAAATTACTAAATTTTAATTAAAAACAACTTTTTTAATCAAAATAAGTAATAGTGATAAATTATGAATTTGAGTGGTTTTAAAGTATATTTAGAATATATTTTTACCATTTAATATAATGTTGGTCATTGGACATAATTTTACAATTAAACCGAACATAAACAAGTGTCAATCTTTTGATAGTTATTATCTCTTAAAAACACGCTTTTTGTTTTAACAGCGGGAATTAATTTTAAATTAATTTCTGCCACTTCTGTGTTTTGAATTTAGGAAAATGGATTCCATATTTGGAATCAGGATGTTCAAATTGTGTAAATAGGTAACTTTTATTTTTAGACATTTTGAATAATTACTGCGGTAAATATTTTATTTACCATGGTTAAAGGGTAAATCCGGTAAATAAGGGTTAAAAAAATAATATTATAATAATACAAAATTACCCTAAAACGTGTCCTAACCTTATTGGTGGACACATGCCCGACCATGGGCATCTTTGGGTCAATTTGGGGACCCCTTGGAGCCACTTGTATGTGGTAGGGACACATTATATTAATAAAGTTAAAATAAAAATAAAAATGGCATAAGCTTACATATTTTAGAAGAACAATTTTTACATAGGGTTATACATGTTGGATTTTCGATTATAAATATTCATTAGAAAGATAAAAAGATTTCCTACATAATGATATTTTATTTATAATTTTTAGACATTAAATAAGTTATTTTATTTATGACACAATGATGATGCAGTAATTACTATAATAGTGAAAAATTAAAATAATTGATATTATAAATACCCAAATAAATATAATATGAAACTTTTAATGAATTAAACTAATTTTCTAGGCTAATATGATATATTAGGATTGATTTAATGGACTTTTTTCGAAGTAATCAATCTGTAATGAGTTTCACAAAAATCAACTATTGAATAGTGTCAAAATTGACATAAAAGAGTTCTTAAAACAAATATTATATTATTAATTGATATTAAATTCCTAAAAATCTAAGGTTCGGCCAAGAGACTTATATTATGATAGGTTAATCATTAATGGACCACTTGGGGGTCGCTTGGATGTATATAGTAAGTTTATTAACCATAATATATAAAAATACAAAGAGACATTGTAAAAGTGAAACTAATTAACTTAGAGTTAATACTTAAAGATAAGGTTAATATAAGTACCCAAACCTGTCTAAATTCTATTGGATGAGTTGTTTTAGACCTATCCCCACCTCATCCTTTGAATAGTCAACTTTGGAGCCTTTAGAAACCGAATATGAATTTATTATAAATTAATATTTCTAGCTTTTCCAAAGGTGCCCCTCACCCCTCTTATAAAAGGGCACTCCTCCTTCTCATTTCTTCACACCTTCAAAGCCTTTTGGTTCGGCCAAACTCTGCCCAAATAATCTCCCAACATCCCTCACTACAACCTAGAGGCCTTAGTTTGATCAGAAAGCCAACCTAAGGAGCCCTTTTGATCAAATCAAAAGGAAGAACCCGAAGAAGAGGTAATGATTTCACCACCCTTTTCTAAGTTCATTTCTACTTCCACTTCTTCTTCCTTTGTTCTTACCATTCTAAAATAATAACTCCAGTATCTCACATATACTGTGATGTTATTATAAGTATGGTACAACCATATTCAGTATTCTATCCACCCTTTGAATAACATGTCACCATACGTGCGTACGTACGGCTTACCGTCTCCACGTCGTGGTGTAATTGTTATTCAATATAATATTATTTGGATGGGTATAATAATGATGTGTAACTCATGTAAATAATAAATATAACATGTTAATTATTCTGTATATATGATATACCATTCATTTATATATTATTTTAATATCAAAAGAATGATATTGTCGCTCGTGCGTACGTACGGACTACCGTCTCCACGAACGCGATGAGATTCATTCTCCATCGTATCCATTCAAGTATAATTATCATTTTATAATTTAAAAATGATGTTTAAGGACTTGATATCATTATGGATATGAATAAGATACAACAAACATGGCTTATGTAACAAAACATATAAAAGAAAATGAGTAAGTTAACACCCGAAACGATGATAATTCTAAGATATTATTAATAAATCAATGTTAAAAGATCATATATGATATCATATTAATATATATGATTCTTGTATAATTTAATAACAATTATTTCACCATTATACAGGAGGTTAACCTACCCCAACCAAGGAAAAGTACAAGGTAAGGGTTATTTCACAATCTCTTCATTATCCGAGGTTGTATATACGTAATAATCTACTGGGATCTCTTTATCATCCACATCCATGTTTTCTTAAAAATGTATTTCAAAACATTTTTACTATTTACAAGAATATGGGTTAAAGTCATTTATACCCTTGTTTGACTTTTTATAAGAGGTTTATAAAGGAATCTTTCCGTCGTTTTCAAAACAATGTCCTTTTTAACCTTTTCGACAGAATTGAGGTAAGAATGTTTTTTTAACTTATACGGCGGGTGCGGTTATTTTACGCCATTATAAAATCTTCAAAGCTTTCCTTACAAGCTTATAAGAATATTTTCAAAGAAAATGTTTTATTTTATATGGATCTTAAATGATTTCAAAATAAAAGGAGATATTTCTTTAAAAAGAATTTTGATTTCATCTATGTCAACATCCTTTGATGGATTTTAAGATTATTTGAAGTTGATTTATTATGATACAAAACTTCTATATTGTATTGAAGGTTTTGTGATATGTTTGACTGTGGATGTGCTATTTTTATACCATTCATAGTTTATTGTGAAAGTATTGACATTTCGTATGCTAGTTTTAATACGAATGTTTATGTTATGTTTAAACCTTTTCATATGGGAATGCATTGGACTTAATAAGTGACGGGTGGAGCCCGCTATAGCTCCTCGATGCATCGGTAGGTCTCATGAGACAAACTAGTGTCTTGGCACAAGGCCTTGACAAAATCTTATTTGTAGTCTTGGCACGAGGCCTTGGCTATGTGGTTATGATAGTCTGGCATTATGCATTCCAACATTATGAAAGTGGTTATTAATTTTTGCATGTGATTATTCGATTAGTAGAATATCCATGTGAATAAGTAAATGGCATTATTTCATTTTACTTTTGCCATACCATGTTGAAGTTCAATTTTAAAAGGCTTTTGTTTTTGTAATGCATTGCCTTAAATGTTTATTCTTATTTATGAAAGTTTCCGCTATATTGTTATCCTTACTGGGCATTTGAGCTCACCCCTTTTCTATGTTTTATTTTTCCCCAGGATGTGAAGAAGTAAATTATGAATGACCTGCAGGGATATTATGAGGGGATAGTAGTGTGGTTTATGGAGACATTATGTTGTTGTAGTAGTTTTTGATTTTATGATGTAATGTAAAACTTATGAATATATCTAGTGTTTCCAAGGCTACTAAACCAATCGGTCTTTCGAGATTTGATCTTTCTTGTGATCATGCCAATATTATGTAATAATGCACCGGCTCTAGGCAACTAGGGTCGGGGCGTTACACTCCAGGACAAATGAGAAGATCCAATCCAGATGGAAGATAAAATAATGATGGAATCACTTTCAAGACAGATGTTTTTCCACCCTATGATCCTTTCCTACTCCACCGTAATGATAATGCCCATCTTCTTTGCTTCAATTAAGGATGAAAGACCCCAAGAACCCTGAAAGAATCTAAGGACCTCTCCCGATGATTCATAAAAACAAAAAAATAACCATAGGGACCTGGATTACAATGTGATGCACCATTAAAATTGACCTTGATCCAACCAAAAAAAAAGTTCATGCCATAAATCTTCAAAGGTACCAAATGGGGGAAAAAAATTACCATTGACACCAACCCATCTAGGGAGAGACAAATCATACAACGAATTAAGGAAATGATGTTTCTTTTAAAGTGGAAACCTCATGAAAAACAACAAGAATAAATGTTCCATGTAACGCACACCAAGTTAGTGGTCTGTGTAATGTATTACAAGTGCATTCAGAGTGATAATATTGTTTTAATTAGTGTATTGTAAGACATAAATGAAAATTTAATTTATCCGAATAAAGGTCCATAAAAACTCGGGGTGTTACACTGACCTCTCTTCCTTTTTTTGGAATATCATTTCTAAAACAATTTTTTTGAACTAAAATGGGTCCAATATAATTCATTTGGATTGAATATTAATTTTTTTGTGTGATCTTTCTTCATTAGGGTCTTCTCTTGGTGTGAACTAAGGTTTCCAACATGATTTTTATGGTTTCTAGTAAAAGGAATGTGCGTCCATGCCATGCCATTAATTGATGAGATTTTCCTAATTTATTTGGTTTCTAAATGTACTTCAAATATCATGTGTGGGTAAAAATAGTATCCTCAAGGGTGGTGGTAAGGGGTTAATGTATAAAACTAGTTTACCCCTCTCTATATGGTAGTTTCCCTCATGTGTTGTTTTTGACAAATGGAATTATGATTGTATAACGTGGTTTTTATGGATGTGATAATGGTACAGAGATGTTGGGAACCTTGGGAATCTAGTAATGTTTATAAGGACAAGTATTCTAGTTGATTCAACATGCTAATGACCAAGGATCCTCGAAAAGTTCATGCTACAACACTAACTAAACAAATATAAATATTTGAGGATTTCTATAACTTTGGCATAGACCTATCTAGAGATTCGTGCATGAGAATTGATTATATGAATTGATTAATAAGGTATAGGGATACTAGGAACCAAATTATAAACAACTTAGGGATTAACTAGAGTGATTAAATTTTTTATTTCCTTATTTTAATTATCCTTTGTGTGTTTTCCTTTTATAATGGAATAAATCTTGTATTCAATTTAATTTCTTTTCATATTTATTTTAAAACTAGAATGTTAATTTATCTTTTAATTTCATACAATGGATCCTTTTTAGTGGTATCCTAATGGAAAAGTTAGATGACGCTCTTAACAAACCCTTGGGTGTTTTTTGATATTGTTATTCATGACTCAAGTAAAAGAAATTCCTTCCATGGAGGCGATAGTGGTGTCTCTTTCTAATGGATTATTCTTCGGAAGATGTTGGTGGTGGTAGCACAGGTGTGTCAACCCACATGTCACATGGAGGTTCTGATCATCTAGTTGATCCCCTCTTTTTTGGTTATTTATTTCTAGTTATAATTGTTAGATGGTCAACATACAATTTTATTGTCTTCTATTTTCTTGTATTTTGTGGATGTTGGTTATGATGTACACGATTGTTGTTTAATGTAAGTTATTCTTCTCTTGGGTGAAACCATTACAAAATAAGTTCCATAATTACTTGGAACTCTTTCAATCCCTTAGTGATTTAGAATTAAATTTGGGCCATGTCATGGGTCAGGTTGGGTTTGGGGTTGGATGACAGCTCTAGCTGGTTCATGACATTTCCCCCCACAATTAAAACATATGATATCATGAAAAACACATAGAGTATGGTGGGAAGGATAAAAATGGATTGTAATGTGTCTCTTCTCTAATATGTTCATTCATGGATTATATGATCTTAATGAATGATACAATTTTATATTTTGGTCTCAAGGATAATTTCTCAAAGAAATAAAAATAACTAAATAGTTTGAAATATGATTTTGTTCAATCATGGATTTGAAAAGATGCATTGAAAGATCTAGTAGATGTAAATGAATTTGTATATGTAAAAAATAGTTAAAATAATGAATATAAATAATTAGGTTTAGAACCTTATTAAAAATAAGAAACATATAATTAAAGAGTCAATCAATCATGTAATAGACACTAATAACATTCCAATCAACATAAATTTCTCGAATTTAATGAATGTCATGTTTAATAGGAATTTAATTTACATTAATGAGTTAATTACCCTAAATCATGATTTTTTAAATATATTCCCCTATGATTACCTCTAATAATATATTCTGCATTTTACTTATTCATGTTTAGTAACTATGATTTTTAAAACATGTCATGATAAGTGAATTAAGTGAATTTTGTCTCCTAGATCAAAATTCTAACCAAAAGTTCAGGTGGGGAATGCATTATTTATTTTTAAAAACCAAAAATATAATTGAAATAATGTAGGGGAGCCCCAAGAATACAAAATTTTAAATCCTACCCGATATTAACTTGAATATATTTCTGTTACTTTCTCATTTCCTTTACTTGTGCCTTTTCCATCGTTGACTTGAAAAGGGAAAATAAATAAGTGAAAGTAAAATTTAATTTCATGTAATAATAACAATAATAATAATAATAAGGGGAATAAAATATACTCCCTAATATAAACTAAATCTTAAAACAAATTTATATTAAAACCAAATTAAGTTTTTAGAAAGTAAAAAAATGCAGTTTTCATCCTAGATGTGATTTATTTAAATTCTCTAAGCTAGTACTTAACTATTAATAAACTGATAAAAGAATTGAATATAGTTTATTGACTTTTATTAGTCCATATATATAGTTACTGACCTTAAAGGGTATATCTGATTAACTTACCCAATGAAATTAACTTATTTTATTATTAGGGAGAATACCAAAATTTGTACAGACTTTCGGATCAAGGATGACATTCATGGTCTATATAGAATTGGAAGAACACCTAATTTTCCACCTAATCTTTCTACTTTTTTTAGATTATTTATCATAATTATAGAATTTATCATCGTTTAACATCTCATATTATAGTATCTTGGAGATTATTTTTCATTAATGATTTCAACAGGCTCCTTGTATTCCTCTTCCACCTTTTTCACTTTACTCTTATAAATTTTATCATCTTCTTATTCCTGAAGGGCTTCTTCATCTTGTTCTTCCTTATTCAACTTAGAAAATTTTTGGTCACCTTCCATATGAAATTGGTATTATTATTTAGAATCATAGATTAGAGTTAAATCAAATTAATCCTCTTTTTTCATCCTTTCTAAGAATTTTTATGCCTCTTTGAAAATAAATTATATGTCATAGAGTAGTGAATAATTATTGATCATGTATAGTTATGGTCCATATGTTCCTTAAAATATTAGGATCTTATCATTTAGTTCATTAATTTTGTTTGAATGAACTATGATTTTAATAGTAACCTTATCATTCTCAATCAGTACATAATTGTTACCTACCCTCAAAACCACAAATACCTAGTATGTAAAAGTAAAAAAAGGCAAGAAACCAATTAAAAAATAGCTAATTAATGGGAAAATAATTGTCCTAAATATTAACCTAATTTATCTCCCACAAAATTCCCTATAAACAATGCCAAATTTTTTTATGTTTGTAGTAATTTTTACTTTATATAAACCCAAATCTGTTTAGAATTTATAAAAATTGGGGCTATAAAATAGTAAAAATACCAATAAATAGTATAGGATTTGAATTTATTAGTTTGAAACCATATAGAATAAATTTAAAACAATTTAATTAAATAATTAATAATAAAAATAGGAAAAATAAATAATAAAAATAAAACTACTTAAATTGTATGTTTATAGGAAAGAAGAAGAAGAAAAAAACAATATACTAGGAAAACAATATCTAGGCTCATGAAATAGTGAGGGTGAATTATAATGATTTAGACTCATTTTCATAAAAATTATGTTTAAGAAATTCCCTTGGTATATTTGATTACTCTCCCTCCCACATTTATCCCTCTTCCTAAGGTCATATACTTCGATAGTAAGTGAGAGAGGTAACACAAAATTATATTAAGACATAGGACCTAACCTAAACAATATACATGAGGAAGATAATATCCTAGAACTAATATTAAAATAAATCCCACCCCCTCAACATAAAATGTTAATATATGAGAAGTAAATAAGTGATGTTAATTAATTAAATCAATGTAATAAACCAACTAGAATTAATTAGAGGACAAAAAACATACTAAATAAGAATAACATTAAATTAAATGATTTCCATAAAAAACATATACCCTCTTGAATATCATGATGGAGTGAGAAAAATAATAAAATAAAAACCTATAGAATAATATTATTCTGGACAATCCCTAGTAGCAGCAGTACTATATAACCCCTGACCCAATTTTGGATCTCATGAAATAACATAACAACCTTTTATTTATAGGTCAAATTCCACCCACTTTTCTCTAATTTTCATAAAATATATCCCTACAGGTTTTTTCATGAATAACATGGTTTAATAGTTTTGAATTATTTGATGAAAATTGATGGATCTTTAGAAAGAATTATATTTTAAGAAACACTTGACCGCAATAGTCATGAAACAATAAGTACTACACATCATGAACATCTCTTCTCCCTCCTCTATTTTGAATAGGCATGATCGATCATGACATGATAGATTTATCTCATATAAATAAACCTCATTTATATATTTAAACATTTCATATCCCCATTATCACACTAAAACAATTTCAATCTCCCGACATAAAGCAATCAACAACCTCACTACCTCAGTTGTATAATGAACATTGTGACAAAAACATATTTTCCACTACATGAATGTATTACATAAATTTAGAAAATGTAATTATACTTAAAAATCATATATGAATCATATTTATCTTTCA
Organism: Viscum album; assembly: GCA_963277665.1. NCBI lineage: Eukaryota > Viridiplantae > Streptophyta > Magnoliopsida > Santalales > Viscaceae > Viscum > Viscum album. The sequence goes on from OY728141.1 coordinate 1,753,506,092, forward strand.
TTTGATACTTAAGAACATATCATTGACAAATACATATCTCTTTTTTGGTTGTTGATGTATACAAGATTTTGAATTATATCGAAATAAAAATTCATAGAAGGTGAATAAGAAATAGTATGATCTCCAAGGAACTATGTGGATTATAACCATACCATGTTCTTGGATACTTCACTAAGGAACCATTTTGGGGAACAAAGAAAAGTAGGTGATGTTTCAAGGTATGCACAACATTTATAGAGTCCACAATACATTCATTAATATACTAGGTGATATAATGATCCATAATTTTCAAACATTAATATTACATTTTATTATATGAATATTAATTACATAACATTATTATACCCATCAAAATAAAAATGTTTTAGTGTCTTTAGAAACATGGATATATATGAAACTAGTTTATAGGAGATCTAAATCATCTCCCACTTAGTTATTCATAACTGGAACTCTTATTAGACACATCATGTTTAAAAAAATTCTTTATACCCTAGGGAAAAGAAAAAAAAATAAAGGGTGATATTAGATTATAAATAATGGTAAAAATATATAGATATAAATGATCATTTAAGAATTACACAAGAATTAAGGGTATGATAATGGGATCTTAATAATGGAAAATCATACCCATAAATTAATAGTTCACAAAAATTAGTCAGCACATAAATATTGGCATTTGATAATACATGAATCATAAAATGATAAAAAACATGAGTCAAAAGAACATAAATTGGAATAATATGTTGTCCTAAAAGAGTGTAATAAGTGTTTCATAATCATAATAATTGAAATAATATGTAAAGGATAACCACCAAGACATTCATAACAAGTTAGTTTTAGGATAACTATCTGTGTAATTGCTTTAGACTTGAGATAACCACTAATGTACCCACTTTAGGGATTGAGATAACCTCCTGTGCACCCATTGATATCCTAGAACATTAATATTTACCCAATGAAATGGAGGTAAATATAATTATGCTCCCACCTATCACATAATTAAAAATCCACTCATTTTAATGACAAATGATCATAAAAACATTCATCCTAACTAAATGCATAGATAAGAAAATGAGTTTCATTGATATTTCATCATCATAATCATAAACCATCTAGATAAAGAATAAGGATAGTATCACTAGATCTTATTCCCCATAAATTCTAATTAAAATGAAGGGATTTTATTGTTAATTAAAAATACCTTTAATAGATAACTAGAAATTTCTTGATTAAAAATTCATTTTCATTTTTGAATCTCATATTAAAATATTAAAATTTAACAAATATCAATGAAATATTTTTATTTGAAAATAAACATAATTTTTTTTTAAATTAATCTTCAAAATCAATATGGATTCATGATGGTGGAATTTTGTTTCACACCTTATATGTTAAAACAAATATTTCTTTCACATTTTCTATAAAAATTCAAAACACCTCATTTGTGAAATAACCAGATGATTTATTAATAATTATTTTTTTAAATTAAAACATGTATAAAATTGAATTTTAAAAAGCATAAAATAAATATAAAAACATTTTTAGAAAACATGGATATGGAATAAATATTTTTTTTGACTGAAGAGAGAAATAATGATATTTTTTCTTTAAAATATTCTTATGGTATCTTGACTTCTTCAAGTTCATAAAATGAAAGAAAAACATGTATTATTAAGAAATAACTTGTGGAGAATAAAATTAAATTTATATATCAGTAAATAATCATAAAATATCCTTTAATGTAAATTCAATCATAAATAATCCTGATTAAAATGAGATTGAAACATAAATCCCTTACCTTAAGTTTGTCTTTTTCGAAGAAGCTCATAACTCATATATAATAATTTTAAATTTATTATAATTATATTCAAGATTTATATAAATACTTATAATATCATATATTATTCACATATAACATTTCATCTCCCACTTATAAATAATTACTTATTAAAATTATCATTTCTAGGTTTTAACTATTTCTGTTTTCATAAAAATATATGTTCTGTTGTACTAGTAATCATACTTTGATGATGGTTACATAATATATGAATTTTGTTTCTAATATATGTATTATATATATTTATTATATTCATATTTATAATCATCCATTAATGTTACAGATAGAAAAATGGATTTCGTCGTTCATGGAGATGGTAGGCCATACGTATGAATGAAAGCTATTTTAACTTTTTGACCAATGGAGCCAAGGAAAGGTAAATAATAATTCAACTTATCTAAATTATTATTATATAATAAATATAATATATATATTTAAAAAATTTATCCTTATTAATATCATTGTAAAGAAAAAAATTGAAAACAAATCTCATCGCTTCATGGAGGCGGTAGTTCACAGGTACGCATAAGCGATGTTATCCTTCTCCAACAGATGGGATGGTAAGAAATAATATATCATATTAAAAATTTTAAAAAATAATAATATTATTAATATCATATAAAAACATTAAACCCATCATAAAAACCATCCATGAAATCTAGTGATAAAAAAGGGATCTCATCGCTACATGGAGGCGGTAGTCCACACGTATGCACAAGGGAAACATTCACTACCCATTTAAGGGAAAAGAGAGAATAATATAAAGGTTTCATGATCATGATAAAATTTAGGTATATTTAGGGCATTGAATTAATTATTTTATGATGAATACCATATATTTAGAGTACATATAATAATAAATGAATTAAAAGTGGTCGGGTAAGATGATTACCCCTTCTTCGGGAGACATCCTTTAGATCCTTTCTTTAAGACCATTTGAATTGTATTTTAAGAAGATAAGAACCTATAATTTGTGGTTAGAGAAGTTTATAATATAATTTTATATGGTTTGGTTGAGCTAGGATTCTCAAAGTGGTTGAATTAAAATAGAGGAGTTCCCTTTTATATGTGATGGGAAAAGAGTCTTGGAATTTAAAAAAATATTTAAATTCAATTAAATTATTTGCATGTGTAATGATTATAAATAGATATTAATTATAATAATAAATATTATATAGTAAAAATATCATCAAAAATTTAAATTTATATATGTTATGGTTTCATTTTAAACCTTATCTTTTTGATTAACCATTCGTCAATCATTTTTATCCTTAACCATGGTAATAACTGTTACAATCTTAAGAGTTTTAATTTTACTTATATGGTAAACATTTACTCATAAATATACAATTTATGACATATTTGACCATATATTATCCTAAATTACCTATATAAATATTTTTATCAATTTTAGATTATTTTTTACAATATTATTTTTCATAAAATATCAATAATGAATTTTTTTCACATATTTCACTTAATTGGAATTTAAAAACAAAAATATTGAAATATAATTTATATATAAACATTAAAATATCCCTAATATTTTATATTGATCAATAAAATTTATGAAATATAATAATTCATCCAAATTTTTTTACTTTTATCATTTTTTAAATGATTTATTTTATTTTTTTATCAATTAAATTAGTATTGTGTCAGCGTTGCGTAAATATGTAAGGTAATTATTCAATCACTAAAAATTTAAATTATCTAAAATAATAAAAAAATTAATTTTTTTTCAATTAAATATTTAAAATGGAACATATCATATTTTTATCCTTAAGTAAAAACATTAGAGATATTAAAGTCAAGAGAGTGACATTTTGAATCTATTCTTTTTATAAATTAATATAAAGGTCATCATTAAAGAAAAATGTCACCAAGTGGCCTTATATTGATACTTAGATTAAAATTTCAGAACTCCACTCACATAATAGGATACAGACTAGTGTTATCAAAATTTTAAAGCCTCATCCCAATGTTTTATCCATATTTAACCAATTTTACTCTTATCGATTTGACAAGTATTTGGCATGGTTTCTATTCACAATGACCTAAAATAAAAGGGAAATATATACCAAATTTGATTCTTTAGATTAAAATTATGGAATAAATATTCTAATATTAAATTCATTAATGTGGAATAATTTAATTCAAAATTGAATTGACCAAATGTGACAAAAACAAATTTTCCATAAAAATGTTTTTTGAAGTGTAATTGGTTTTTGTCCATAATAAAACAAATTAATTAAAGGAACTTCATTAGATTATTAATAATTTAAATGAACTAATTTTACATAAAAAATTTTAAAATAATATTTAGCATTGTGATTTTTTTAACTGAAAATGCAATTTTCAATAAAAATCAGTGTTTTTCATTATTCATAGAAAAATAAATATTTTTAGAAAATTATCAAAAATTCTCTCTAAGATAATTAGGAAATAATAATTTCAAAAATGAATTTAATTTTATAAAAAAAATTGAAAAATGTTAGTAATTAATTATATTATTTTCTCATAAAAAACAATAAAATCCATTTAAGGATAATGTATTTTTGAAGCATATAATGACTTTTCTGAAAATTGAGTACATATATATTTTATTTACATAAAACCTTTATACTTATTTTTAAAATTTATTTATTATTATTAAAACCAATAATTTATCATCTTGGTAATAATATTATAATATATTATTTTTCATTTAGACTCAGAGTTATGTGTATCATAAGATATTGAAAAAAATAATTTAATTTTAGAAAACATTTCATTAATTATTAGGTTTTTATAGGAAACCCCATAAATATTTCATGGTTTCATACCCCATAAACTTTTAGGTCTAACTTAAATCCCAGCATGATCTTTTTTGGACAACCATGAACTCAAATCAAAGTATTCACGCCATCGATGGGATCCTCCGTGCATGCGATCATAATCTTCTTACTAATTGCATGCCAAGACCCCATGTAATCTTTCCGGGATAGCCACATGATTGGATCCAAATATTTACAACATTTAAGGCATAATTTTTGTGCATAATCTATATATTATTACCTATCTTAGGTTATAAGAACCCGAATCTTCATTTCATGTATGAATCCAGATTTTGGGTTATTTTTGAGGAAAAAAGATGAAATTGAAATTTTATAAGTACACACCATGTAATTTTTAGTACCCATCATGTACCCAGTTTCTACATATAGATGTGTACTAGTTATGTAATGGATGATTACATGGCCATGTAGGTAACCTGGTAGACCACCTAATGTGGGGGCTGGTTGAGGCTAGTATACGACATGTACATTAATTGAACACACCGTATATTTTTCTATTTATTTGATAAATCAGTGTGGGGTCATGTCTCACTAATAGAATACCCTTATTCTCCTCATGTTTTATACATGAGAGTGAAAAAATTCCAAAGACCTCCTAAACCCTCCTAATTCTCCATCCAACCTCCAATTGAGATGATTTTCGGTGCGTTGGAATCCCACCAGTGAGTTCTCTCTTACCCTAGAGCCTTTCATCCCGATTCCTCCTATCTCATGAGTATTTCAAGGTTGAAAATTTTTCACCTTTTTGGAGGTCTATTTCCTTATAGGATGATTCATCATCTCTCGTGAGTATTTATTGTTTCTATACACTACCACCCTTGGTGATTTTTTAGAAAATAATGTAATCAACCTAACTATATCAAAAAACTCAGGCACCTACCACACATTAGTATCAACATGATTGTACAACCTAGATCACTACCTAAAACGACATCCAAAAACCTGATCCAACCCTACTCACAGGTTTGCCTTTATCCAAAAAAATATTGACCAATGAGTGTATGAGTAACATATAAGGGTCTCTATGACTTCATCCTAGCCCTGCTAATCAAGTCTCATAATAGGCTCCCTAGGTCTAACCACCTCTCCCAATGGTAAGACCTATCAATAAGGTTACCCCACATGGGGTGTTATTCATAAACCTATCTCAATGAGATGAATATAATTCAAATATAAACCCACTCTAAGGGGGTAAAGAAAACATTAACCAACATGGGTAATCACTATAAAGAATTTTCCTACTAGGGAATGATACTATATGAGAATACTCATAAGGAACTACTCCATGTTCGGTTTTAATATAAACATAGAAAAGATAATAACGTAATCCTCAATAGGAATCCATATCTGATAACACCCCTTAAGGTTCCAGTTCTCTATGAACATTTAGGTATCTATTGGCACTGTATATATAAACCCAACTAGATCACCTCAAATAGTGGAATTAACAACCAACATTGACCTCTTAGTGTTAAAAATACTCACACAGTTCAGATAAGTGGAATTATATTCCATTATATGTGAGAAGACACCATTTAGGTTGTTACTAACACTTTAAATAACCAAACCTAAGAAAAAATGTCGTGTAAGGGGTCCAACACATGGGAATCCTTCATTGTTGACCCACTACGGTAAATGAACCTCCCATAAACAAGGAACAAGTCATCAACCACACTATCGAACATCCCCACCATAGATCTACATGTCCATCAATTGGATGGAAATATATACACGCATCAAGAAAATTAAGTATAATGATACCTATTACCTATATGGAAAATACCATTTAGGTTGTTGTAGAAACCTCATAAAAATATCATATATTTTTAGTAGTGAAATCACAAACTATTAGACATATAACTTGTGGACACTATGTGCCAAATATAATTCATGATACGCCTCTTTTCTTTGTCGACCAAGATTCAAAATCCGTCACAGACCTCTTGCCAATGGGCCAAGAGTAGAAAATACATCAATGAACTCTCACTAATGGAATGAGATCCATGGATCCATAATAAATGATAAACTTCATACAATAATTTGGTCACTCAATGTGAAATTAATATAAAACTATAACATCCCATATCCAGATTAGAAATACTGCATCCTTTGAAACAATGAATTATTACTAAAACATGTGTTCTAGATGCACTAATCTGATACACATCACATGTTTTGAAAAATTCCTAATACCACATTATACCATCTCCCAAATAGTAATACAACAGGAAATAAACATCTCTGATACCAATTTATAACATCTAGACCTAGATTCCAATAAAACAGTGCCAAGAGTCGGTTGACCAAAAAACCTCAAGCACACATCTCTATATACCAAAGGCTGCCAACTGGGAGTGAGGACCAAAGGTGTATGTACAAGGATACTATTCCATAATATCTATTTAAACAATATATTAAATTATCAGATATAATCCAAACTAGTAAATAAATAGAGTGAGGAAGTAGTAAATAAAACATGGATATAATAATAAATCAAAAATAGTAAAGCCCCAAAAGACCATTTCATACATACAATGCTAATAAATGACTAGGATAACCATATATATAGGAGTACATAAAGGAAAATGAAATAAAAAATCATTATTATATAGCTTACTATAAGACAAACCATATACCCGATCACCAAGACATTGTCAAACTGCACCAAAATGATCATAATAATCCACATAGTTATTCTTCTAAATCATGCAACCTTGGGCCTTAGACCTACCCATCATGTATCTGTGCTCAACCGGAGATGTAGACATAAGGTATTTATGCACACCAAGTTTCATGAGTAGGGGGTGAGAAATAAATCTTAGTATTCCACCACCAATGGTGATCCTATAACATTTTATCATATGTTTATGATCATGCAATATGTTCATCCTTGACAAGACATAAATAAATATAATAAATAACATAAATAAAGTGTAACAAAAGTTGATACCTTGAACTATGACAATTATCTACTTTAAATGTGCTAGCATGTATATATATTATTATACCTATATATATATATTCCCACACACACACAAACACACACACAGACATATTTATATGGGTAAGGTGAAAACTAACATGAACCATAATTCACCTGATCCTTGGGTCTATAATCTTCATCCCATGGGCATCAATTGAATAAGTTATTGATTTTGATGTCATTCCACTCAATCCATGTATAATTTAGTCAATCCATGGGTCCATAATCTTGATCAAAAATACCTGCTTCGTCCTATTACAGAAATGTATATGATCAAGCTATGTCAATATAGGGAGATACATGTCCTATCACCGAGATCATTTTTACTCACCTACAATCACTATAACGAAAAATTATTAATAATATCTAGACATCCTCTACATGGTATCTGACCTGGACATCATTCCACCCAAGCCATGTAAATCTTGTCTGATGTCTGATCCCAAGGTCCAAGTCCATAGGTGGTTACGACATTGTGACTTAGATAATCCCTAAAGAAGACAACCCTTAGGTTTTTTTGTAAAAGTAATTCTATCTGGATCCAAGTACATGCTCAACATCCATTAAAAACAGCTCAATAAAACCATCCCCAATTAGTTCATCTAGGGGATTTTTCAATGGTTCGTCCATCTGACTATAGGGATCATCCTAGTCATTGATCGAGAGGGAATAATAAACCTCGGGTATATATTATATTAATGATGAGGTTCTCCATGTCTAACACCACATCTAGGTAAGAATAATAATATAGATAATGGGAAACATGTCTAATGATTAAAATAAAGTTGTAGTCAATAAGAATTCTCAGAATCAAGATCCTAAGAAGATCGTCTAGTCATAAAAAATAAAAAGTAGTCTCAAAAGATGGTTCCCAAGAAGTACATCCAGGAATCCCGAAAAAAATTAGGCTCAATAGTAATATACTAGGAAGTACATACACATATCCCAATAATGAAATCTGGTAAATAAATCTCTTAGTATAAGCATCTGATTATGTAAGTATGGGAATCACTAATCATATATCACATCATGTTTGTATCATTGACCAAAAAACAAGAAGTACCTTTGGAAATAATCATTGTATCTGTAATATACAATTGAATGAATACATAAAAGAGTGGTGGTGACTGAATGACTAAACCTACCACTACATCCACAACCTCCCAGGATCACATGTTTAATATGGGATCTAAGGTGAAAACCACTACCAATTCTACCCAAACCTAATTTAATAGATTAGGGTTGGTCAAACACTGAGAAACTACTGGGTATATCTGGTTTGAAAATTTGAGTGGCATTCTAGTCGATATCCTCTAAGTTATATTGTAAGGAAAGGATTCCCTATTGGGATCCTTGGAAATAGAAAGTGAGTGGATTCATCTGACATGCGACACTCCAAATGAAATAGGTAAAATTTGGTATCCTAAATAGGATCCTCTAGGTTGAAATATAAGCAAAGGCATACTCTAGGGGATTATCAGAAATAACTAATCTCATTTCCTTTTAGACCAAAAGGGAGAATCTTTCAAATAGGGATGTAATAAAAGGAAATTATATGTAAGCATCTGTAAAGAAAGAAATATAATATCTGATTCCAGATCAAGGTATCACTCTAAGGAGATAATTGAAACTATTTACTAGAGGAAACATCTCTCCATTGTAGATAACTCACCATGAAATTCCAATTAGGGATCCTTAAATAAGCCTAGGGGTTCCACCATCACGATATATACATAAAAAATAAGAAAAAAACATTTTATGGTTATAATTATAACTTCAGGGTGTAAGTAAATGAAAAATCCTACAAAGGGTAGAGAAGGAGTACTCGATTTGTATTCCCTAGAACACGGTGTGTACCCTAAAATGAACACTCGATCATGCACTCCAACTAAACAGATCATGTAATCCCTTGTACAAGGCATGTAATACATGTACATAACATTTACCCTACATAGGGTACCTATCCATGTATCTCACATGGACTGACTATGTGAATTATCTTTTTAGTGTACTTCTACATAGTGTGATGCCCACACGGGGGTCTATCCATCTACCATACACTTCCAAGTGCCCCTACAGAGGCTTTCTGGTCAGGTGTTCTGCTACATTTCCAAGCACTAGTAAATATTTCATAGTCCTAGTACATGATGTGTAATTATAAAAATTCATCATCCCAAATTTGGAGGAACACCTGAAGTGTGTTTGTAAACTACACACAATGTGATCATGATTTTTGAATTGGAAAACCTTGTGAATAGCCCGAAGCCCTCATTTTCTATATATAAACTATAAATCGACTCTCAAGGGGTCCTAAGAAGACACAAATGGACTTTAAAAAATGAAATAATAAAATATATGGGGATATATGTAAAAACATATAAATGAAATACCTTTGGGAAGAATTCACCAAATTTTCATCCATTTCCATGATTTGTGGCTGCCATAGGATAATCCATCACCTCCTGAACCCCACGATGGTACCTCCCTTCCAATATATATCCATCTCCCTTTTTATATCTCGATAAAATGAATAGGAATCCCATAGGGAATACATGAGAATTCAGAGGGTAGAAGAAGATAAATGAAGAAAAAGTAAAGGAAGAAAAGAAAAGAAAAGGAAAAAAGGGGCATGGGCCGACCCGTGCCCCCGAAAAGAGTTTACACCATACATAGAAAAGAATTCCATTCTGGACTCAATAATGGAGACAAAATATCAATAAGATCTTTCATTTGAAATATATATCTAAACAAATATGTATAAATAATTTAAAATTTAATTAATTAAAATTATATTTTAATTATTCCATGAAAATTTGAAAAATTCATTATTCCAGCAGACTCATTTCCAAGGTTAAAAAACATATTATGGGATTAATATATGGTCATAAGAATTATCCAAGTTAATATTATATGGAAAAAAGGCTATTTTACCCGTCATGATATTTAAAAGAAAAATATTAAATTTCTTCTCAAATTTGTAGTATGGAAAGAAAAAAGTCCTTATATATATCCCATGTCCTGTTATATCCAATCTTAGGGGGTTCACTTAATAGTGACATTTTTCTGATCTGGTAGAGACATGGAAGATCTGAGACATGCCACTATTATATTAGACCAGTTTGATGAACCTAAGTATGGATATTGTAATTATGAGTCTTGTGAGGTTTTGTTTGGGAGGTCTAAAGAAATGATGTTTTAGGTATTTGAGTCTAGTTGAAAAATCATAGAGAATGAATAGAGGATGAGACCGTTGACACATTCCCAAAAAAATATTTTTTTTATAAATTTACTTAAGTATTTAAATCATTGTCAGTAGGTAAAAAGTTTTATAAATAGGTAATTACTTATATTTTATTATGTATATACCATACCTCTATATGATATGCCCTAAAATAATAGTGGTCTTATTGGAAAGATCACATACTAGTGACATTATTATACTCAGTTGGAGCCACAATAATGGTAGTACAAACACATTTAAAAATGGTAAAGTGCATAATAGTATGAGTGGATAAAACATGAAGTCCATACATAAAGGAGAAATGATAAAAAATGATGATATTACACTGGATAACATACCACTATAGCAAAAAAGAAACATATGAATCACTAAAATGTAAAAAATTGAATTAAAATTATTTTACCTATATGGTATCAATTTTTATATCTACTGATAGAATAAGGAATAAAAATAATACACTACAATGAATATCAAAAGTGTTTGAGGAAGATATATAAATAAAAAGTCATCATTCAAGCATTTATTACTAGAATAAAATTTGAACTAAAAATATATATTAAAAATTCATAGGGAATATAAGGAAATAATAGACCAAAAAAATTAATAACCAATATACAACTCTTCCTAGGTCTATGGAGATCAGAAAAAGATAGAGACATCTAGATTAAGAAGTACATTAACTATATTTTTTCTAGCTCAACATCTCCCTTAAATTGATCATAATCCATATATTGATAATTTAATTAAATATTCTATATTCCATATCCAAATAAGTTAAATTGAAATATAAATTTCTATTGGGAAATATTTAACACAATGGTCATACAAATGGATTCCCATAGAGGAATCCCTAATAGACTGTAATGGTCAAATTAGTGATGGTTAGAAGAGAAGCCATATGAAAGATACAAAGACTATATTTGTCAATGTTTGGATTCTGAATCTATATATAGTCATGAAAGAAAGTTATTTGACTATTTTAGAAGAATATGTTGATATAATTTACCACTAAGATCAAATAGACCATATTGGGAGAAAATGGAGAATTTGTATAGGAGCTCATGAATCATGACCCCTCTAATTAATTGTTTTCTCACATTTGAAGAGCATGACCATTTATTTTTGGGAACTGCCATATTTCTCTTAAACTCCTTCATTACCTATCCTTGATTTTTATTCACCTAAAATTAGCATAAGGAACCCATCCATTATATTCACTCAATTCATCTTCATATTAGTTGATCAAAGAAGTCCTATGTAAAGGGAAATGATCATTTTACAATCATTAATCTAAGAGTTTTAGGGATAGAAATTTTTATTGTAATGATCCTTGATCAAATAATTCCTGAGGATAAAGAATTATCTATTTAATATAAAAGTTTTAATTTCTTGTATTCCGTGTTTTCTAGATCTGTACAAAATATCCTCTAATTGATTTTGGTTAAAAGTGAAAAAATCTCCTAGGATACCAAATTTTACTTGATATAAAATTAGGACATAAGGGAAATACTAGACATATTTTATATAACCATGTATATTAATCTTTGGTATAAGATCTAAAATTGCAGGTATAGATTATACCAGTGATTTTATAAAGTGTTTCTTATAACCACACCGAAAAAGACCTATAATAATAGTTTTATCAAAACATTAGTATAGATCCATACAAAAATGGTTCTAAAACCATTGCTATAGTGAAATAGACCCACTATTCACTTTTACATGTGAATAGGGCTTATAAGAAACACATTATCAAAAAATTTACTTATCTTCCTTAATATACACCACCCACAAATACACTTAAAACAAATATAGAAAAAAAAATTAGATGGAAATTTATCAGTATCAGTCATAATAAATCATTAAAATAAGATAAATAAAATAAATTTGATATTAAAAATTTATGATGATGGAAATCATATGATAATATGAATACACAATAAGTTTTAATATGTCAAAAACCACTAACCACAAGAACCAATGTGTCATTAAAATAAATTCAAAAATGAAGAAGACCGATTTATTTCTCTAAAATTTATCATCAGGGTTAGAGCTACCATCATCATTACAAAATTACCATCACTAGGATAAATATATATTATAATTTCATCACCATCAGCACCATGAAGGTCACTAAACAAATCATAATTATGACCTCCATCACTATCTCCAAAGAATTTATTACAATAACATCATCAAAAAACATATAAAAAACAAATTCAACCCTATTGGGTAGAAGTGAATGACACATAACCATCATATCCTTCATGAAATACTCAATTATATTTTGATAAATTTCACACTAATAAGATACTATTTTTCCCTCTATTGCTTCTAAATGATCCTCTTGAAACTATTGATCTATACTAGAATAGGTGTTTGAATTTGTTAAAGTAGGAAAATATGTATTGGTTATTATAGTCTTGATGAGTTGATATCAGATCCTCCCCTACTGATCCTCACTTAACACATTGTGAAAATGATCATTCATGATACTATTTTCATCACCATTCTCATCAATATATTCTAGAAAATTCTACAAAAATTATGAAATAGAGATAAAACTGAGAAAGTGATATTAAAATTATCACAATACTTACTTTAATATTGACATTAACACATAAAAATATCTTTTTATTCATAATCAAAACAATTTTGGCATGGGTACACACCCATCAATGTTTAACACCACCTAATGAAAATAATTAAATGAATGTAAAATGTAATAAAACTAAACAATAATTATAAAATACACAATTTTATCATGTTTAGACAAAATTCCACCCCAATGTTTGAAAATAATTCATACCACTCTTATATTTTAGTTCCTTTATGAAGAATCATATAAAAACTAACTAAAAATAAAAACAATGTTGATAAATTTTTTTAAAGAAAAATAAATAAATTTCAACAATAAATTAACGTGATCACTCTTCCAATAAGAAAAAATCTATTGGTACTATTTAATTTGGTAATAATTTAGGATAGGTATACCATCTAACTCTATATATCCACCAAAAATATAATACATGCTTATATATACTCTACAATTCTTTTAATTTCATCAGGCACCATCCCTTATTTCTTTTCCATTACAAAAATTAATGAAAATTTTACATGAATATAAATATAGATAATATAATAATAGTTTTCATTTTAATTTAAAAAAATACCTTACCCACATTATCTTTTATGTTATCACTGATGTGTATCTAGATGATTTGTTGTGAAATAATGATATCACTATATGTTTCATGCATTTTCATAAAGATTCTATATTTTATTTCATGTTTCATAATCATTTATTTGGGTTCATTATACTCAACTATTACTTATATATGATATCTACCTAAATCATTCATGTGATCAAGACCACATCACATAATAGTTGACCCAAATGAGAAATGTAAAATCAAAATATGAAATTAATACACATTATAACTTAAATTAAATTATTTTGATAAAATCTAAGAGTTGTAAACATATTATTTATGTAGTAATTATAGTGTAATAGAAGAGATTAATATTTTATAATGTATTGTTATGTTTTGAAGGGTTAATAGTATCTACAGTATGCTCAAGATGAATAATATTCTTTGGATGATCAATAATTTTTGGAGTTTAATTTACGAAGAATGATAAAAAAATCACAAATAGATAGAACTATGAAATGGATGAAATATAAAAGTGAAAGGAAATATATAATAGGGGTAGATAGGAATCATGCGATTTGGGAAAATTAATAAAATAATTTATTGTTTGAAATACTGGGGTGAATTGAGTTCAATAGTGGGGTTTGAAATGGAACTGGAAAGTTTTTGAGCATTAGGAATAAGATGAAATGATGGTGAAAAAATTGTTGGTTTGAAGAGACTTTGTGAATTAATTAGAATAGTAATATGATAATGTTTGGAAAAAATGAAACGTGTTAATGGTTTTGAGTGTGATAAGGTATAATGGGTTATTTAAATACCTCTACTACTATCCCACCTCAATTAGTCATGTTCATCACTACTCTCATTGGTATAATTGAAGAATAGTTTCCATTAGGATGGTGAAACGGGATTGAGTTTTTAAAATTAATAATGAAAAATAATTTTATAATAATTATTTGATAAATAAAATTGAAATATTATAATCGTAGAGGCAACTATATTATATAGTCCCAAATCTTGCATTCAACGATAATCTTCAGATGTTGTTTTCAAACCTATTCAATATTTTATATTGGTAAAGTAATTTAAATTTTATTATAAATAAAATATATAAAAATGATATTAACTATAAATTAAACAAGATAATGAATGAATGGATCTCAGAAGATGATAGAAAAGTGGATCATATAAGGTGAAGAAGTGTAATAGTGACAATGGTTTGTACATTTTAAAAAAAGGTGAATACATGGAAGTGAGATGAATATAAAAGAATAGAGATAATGAAGTGTATAAAATTGGATTACGAAATATAGAATCATGAAAAATGAGAAGGAAACCAATATTTCTATATTGTAAATTTTTAAAAACACATATAAATTCATTTTTTTTAAAATATGATGTTATAAATCTATATGTTTTTGAATCGATTTTTTTATAATGGATGTAAAAAATTTCAATGTTAGGATTTTAACATTGGTAATATAATAACTAATATTAATTATTTTTAAACATCATTTAAAATATAAATGATGTTAAAATACCAATGTGGTAAGTGTTTATTTTACTTGTGGTATAATTTCATTTGAATAACTTTAAATATTCTCTAGAATTTGATCAAATTAAAAAAACTTATATGGAAATATTTATATATGTGTATTTATTTTGATAAATCATAATCTTTGATATATATTTTTATTAGAATTTTAACATTTGGTGATTCATTTTTCAACCCCAAAACCCTGATGACATGCACGTGCGCATGCACGCGCATGCGCACACACACAAACACACACATATATATATATGTGTGTGTGTGTGTGTGTGTTTGCTTGTGTTTTTAGTTATTCTATAATATTTAAAATGTTATTCATAGTGTGAGTAGGATTTATTTATAATATATACATCTTGAAATGATCATATCAATTCCATGGATCTGATGACATATTTCTTTCATTGATTGGACCAATGTGCTGTCATATATTATTGGTTCATGTTTGAGAGAAAATTAATTTAGGGTTATATTAATTTTAACCCATTAAGATTTTTCTATTTAGATAGAATAGAAAGTTATAGATATGGCCAAATAAAATACATATCTAAAATTTGATAATATTCTAGTTGATCAAATTTTGAAATGCATGTGAATTTATTTAAATTTATAAATTAATTAAATAATTAGTTAAATATTTTATGTAGAATCTAAAATGATTTTGGTTGGGGGTTCAACATCTAAAAATAATGGAAAAAATAGAAATGTATTAAAACATTTAAAATAAACTTTCAAGTAGTTGTTGTTTATACATATATATATATATATAAATTTTCTAATATTAATGTTATACATTTTTTCTTTCTTTAAATAAATTGGTTTACTTAAAGGTGATAATGTAAACTACTATTATTAAATTGATAATAATTTAATCCAGTATTTTATTTAATATTTGAATAATAAATATTTATTGTAATAAAAATTGTGAATCTTTAGTTTGTAATGAATTTGATTTGTCACTGTTTAAAATGTTATAGATTATAATTCAATATATAATTATTATTAAAACGAATTATATTACTTTTTGATATATAGTGTTGCTACTATACCATGAAAATTCACTATCGCCCAAATTTTAACTCGGGATTCATGCAAGATTACACGGTGAAATTAACACTTAGTTAATCCCACAACTAAAAAAGGTTTGGGAATATGATGGGACTAATTAAACACACACACCCTTGGATTCACATGGTACTTTTAATTCAAGAAACATTTGTATGACTAAGACCTACTGATTAGATGAGTCGAACCCAGACCCGAGTTAGCGAGGCATGGTCCAGTTCCACTTGACAACTTTCTAAAGATAAAAATATGTAAAAAACACTAGGATTTCGTTTATTTACACACCCTAAGATGTATTGGGGACTATTTGGTCCAAAAAAAATTTATTAATAAGAAATTAAGATAATAAGACTCAATCCTAGAACCATATTTAATGAGTTAAGAGGTGCTGATAATGTTCATTTCTATAACTTCTGCAAGAAAAATCATTAAATCATAAACTAATGTTAATTATAAAATTTTACACTATATGAGTAATCATCAAATTCATTTTTAATTAATTTAATAAAGATAATTATTTATAAATTCATGATAAAATACTTATGAGACAAGATTAAAAAATATATAATAAAATATTATCATTTGATTTAATTTAGTGCATGAAAGTTATTCAAAAAAAAACTTGAATTTGAGAAAAATATATTTAATATTTAACATGATTAAAATTAATTCATCATTAGTTTTATAAAAAATTTAATGTGTGTAAATGAAATGAATTAATTACAAAAGGAAAAATAATGATTTAATAATTTTTATTAATTTTAATGGTGTTACCTAGATGTAAATCCATAGTGTTTTCTTACTAATATGTATAATTATATATGGTAATTATAAAAAAATAATGTGAATTTTTATAAACTAGAGTTTATTTCTAATGATATAAATAACATAAGAAAATGTACAATGATATTAACAGTGATAAGAAATAATCAAACTGTGCTGGCTGAAATTTATGAAAAGGTTATGTGTATATATAAGTATTCTTGAGAATCTTATAAGAGCTAGTGAAATGATATTTTGATTATTTTTAAATAATGAAATGAATATAATTGTATATTAATTTAGATAAATTATGAGAATATTAAAAAACATGATGAAAATAATTTGGGTAACTGAATATGAGATATTTTAATTATAAAAAAATTAAATATTTATACTACCTATTAAAAACGGTTTTACTTTGAGAAAAATATATTTAATATGTAATGGGTTTAAAAGGAAATCATCATGAATTTTATGAAAATGTTAAATCATCTGAAGGAAAATAATTACTTACTAATGTAAATGTAATGATTTAATAAAGTATAGTAATTTCAATAGTGTTACAAATATGGATATCCATAGAGTCATATTGTTGATATATATATTTATATATGTTAATTATTAAAAAATAATGTGAATTATCATAAACTATAGTTAAATTCTAGTGCTATAAATTAAGTAATAAAAATTGTGATGATGTTATCAGTGATAAGAAATACTCCAGTAGTAATGGATTAATTTATTAACAAGGTTATGTGTATTTAGTAGTTGACTTGAAACTCCTATAAGAGATTCTGAAATGATAATATTATTATTTTTAATTAAGGAAGTAAATTTCATTGGTTAGAAATTTAGATAAATTATGAGAATATTAAAAATATGGTGAATATAATTTGGGTTACTTAAGAAGAGATGTTTTAAATAATTAAAAATATATATTCATATATTTATTGAACATATTAAGAAAAAGGAATCAATTAAAGTAAATAAATCCTATTATGATAAGAATTTATGATGAAGATATTATTAATTGATACTAAAAGAAGATAAGAATGGATATTATGAAAACTAAGAAACTTCAAATGAAATAGTTATCCATGATATCGTTGTGATATAATTATAAAGGTTGATGTTTTTGTTAAGAAATGAGGAAGGGAGATATAAAATTAATTAATTGAGGTGATGAAGTTCATGATTTGATAATGTGGATATATATAGAAAGAGTGATAGAATAATGTTTTAAAACACTCATGAAAACATTAGTACGATATTGAGACATGAAAGAAAAGTATGATCTAGTCATTATGGTGGTGTTAGATTTGAAAAATATGATGCAATGATTATTGAATAATTTGAGAAAGGTTAGAGTATCTTGTAAAGAATATGGATGAATAATGGTGATTATGTTGACTTAATAACCAATGATGCATGTTGATAACAATGGATTATTATGATGTGAGAATTTTTTGGTTGATGAGATAAAACTCACATGTTCCTATTAAGAAGATGAATTTTAGTTTGCAATTGTGAGGATTTAATACTACATTATTATTTGCCCAAAATTCCTATGATTTATTTTGTCTGACCTTATAAATTATTATGTGTGATGTATCACTGAGGGTATGTGAAAAATATAAAACCATTTAATGAAAATGTGAGACAAATTGAACTTTTGTATTTTTTTTGTGGGGTTATTTTTTTTGGAAAATAGATTTTTTATGGGTAATTTATGATAAGATGTAATGTGTTTTTGGTTTTAATTGAATTATTTTCTAATGGTTTTGGAGTTTAAGAGTTTCCAGAAGGTGGTTACACCTGTAATTTAGAATCACAGGTGATACTAGGCACTTTATATTGGGGTACTTGGTACCCATTGGGAATGGAAGAGGGTTCAGTGGAGAAGAGGTTCCACTAGGTACATGGTATCCCATACCATGTTCCCGATATCGTAAATTTTTTTAAAATAAGATTTTATTTTATTTTCCCTTGAATTAAATTTACCATAATTTCCTCCAATCCTTTCTCATTCCTCTATAGGTAGTTGAGATCCCCTCTCATGGACTCTCTATGTATTATTCTTCCTGTAATATAATTTGATTCAAGGAATAACCAAGGGTGTTCATCATGGAAATAAAAGTTAAACTATCACCACTCATTTATTATTCCCTCTTCTTCCCTTCTCCTATAATTTCTATTAATAGATGGTGGATTATAAGATAAATATCATCAGTATTTTGAATTAAGAAGATTAATTAATGTTTCACTTTATGGATTTCATGGTTTTAGGGGGAAATTGGGTAATTTTATATTAGTTATTGGTGGGTTCACATGTGTTGTTACTCCATATAGCAACAAACCAGTTTAGAATTTATAAAACATTGGACCAAAAAACATTAAAACTAAATTTAAATATTATATTTTTCACATGTATAAGGTTTAAACCACATATAATTGGTGGAAAAAAATTTAATTATATAATTAAGACCAACTAAAAACTAATAAAATAATAAAACTATAACTCTATGAATTTTTAGGATGTAAGAATTAAAAAGAAAATAAAAAACTATAGACCAAGAATTAAATAACCAGGTTCATGGACTTTTGTGTGAGAAGGCTAATGATTTTTTCCATTTCCTTTGAAATTAGGTTAAACAAATCCTCTTGGTTTTAGTGGTCACCATCCATTCTTCCAACATCAATTTTCCCAAGGGCAATTACTTTAGTAGTTAGTGATAGGGTTAACTGAAAACCATATTTAAACATAGGATATAACCAACCCCATTCTCATGGAAAAGATAATATCATATAAATTGAATTAAAATAACTCTCCAAAAGTTAAAATATAATTTTCATTCATGAAATTAAATAAGGGATAGTAATAATTAAAGAAATTAAATATCCTAAATAGAATTAATTATAGAACCAACAACTAACTCTATGGTTTCTTGAGACCTGTACACCCATATTCAATAATAAAGAAATATTCTCTACATATTGGATTGATAACAATTGAAGTTAAAAAAATTTAATAATTTATAATTAAAAATCAATAAACAATATTATTCCTCTTACATACCCAATACATTTTTTAGTTAAGATTTTTAGAGAATTAGAAAAACACATTTACGTATGAAAACACTTGTATTTCCCATGAAATGGGAAGTTTTACATTATACCAAGATTTTATTTTTCCATAATAATACTTTAAAATATCCATAATATTCTACAGCTTCTATACATATCTTACATAATATCATTCTTCATAACTTTGGGAAATGGAAACACACTAATGGGTGAGCTCAGATTCCCAGTAAGGGTAAACATGATAAATATCCATCAATGATATTATGTGAGAATAAGATAATAATAAGCGTATGAGAACAAGACCATAACATACAAAAATCACACTGAATTCGTCAACTATCATTAATCACGAGTCACAAAATAAGTATTTGTCATAAAAAATACATAAGTCATAAGAATGAAAAATCATTAATAATCAATCTTGTGCCCTGAGAAAATTACATGAGCATAAGAGATAAGTTTGTGGAATCAAAATAAGAATATAAAAATATTTCTTAAGTCATGTATCACTAAAAATTCTATAATAATGTTAAAAGTAGAATAGTGGACTTGGTTCACTCCCTATTCCATTATTTCCTTATTTCAAACTCACTACCAAGACTATCATAGTTCAAAACTTCTGTCCTTAAAGTAGACTAACATACCAAAATCGTTCATATTATATCATAAGATAGAATATTGTATAGAATTCATTGGATAGATAAATATTTCTAGGCCCACCCATCACATAATGAAAACCATACATAAGTGTTTCATAATATCATAAAAACGTTATTCTTTTCATCCCACCATAGCCCATAAAAAGGAATATGCTTCAAAAATATTTCATCATTACACAATAAAAATCCATATAGAGAATGTAAGTAGATAGTATCATAAAAAAATAAACCCAATGAATTATAAAAATACATAAATGACATAGATATAGATATAAAATCACTATTATAAAAAAATTTAAATATACTTTGAAAATAAAGAGAAAACATCCAGTTTCTAATGGTAAATTTTAAAAACTAAAAACATAAAAAACATTCATTTTTTTAAAACAAGTAATTATGTTTGTAAATTAATATTCAAAACAATGAGCGGCCATGATTTCATTAAAATATATCTATTTAGTAAATGTTAAAACAAGGATTGTTTTTACATATTGGTAAAGAAAGTAAAAAACATCTTGAATAAAAAATATTGGAAAATATTCATTTTAATAATTTGTAAAGAAATTGAAAGGTAAAAAAATGAAATTTATAAAATATTTACGTATAGATAAAATTATCTATAAGTTTTTTAATTACACAGACATGGAGGAGAAATATTATTGTCCAAAAAAGAAGAAACATGTCCACCTATTCTTAAAAACATTTTATCGACCATTTTAAGTACCAAAGAGAAGAAAATATATGTAAAACATGACAAATAAAGATATAAATAAAGTATAAAAAAATATATCGGTTTTAAAATATAATGATCATATAATTTAGTTCAATGGAAATTTAACTTATACAATCTCAAAAATAAATGTGATTATAACATAAACTCTTACCTCTGGTAAAATTTGGACTATAAACACCTTAAAATAAATAAATAAAAATAAAAAATTAAATACTGTGAATATAAATAAATATATTATATAACATATAAAAGCAGAAATATATACACAATATGAACACAAACAATTTCATAATATGAAAAATATATCAAAGAAATAATATTGAGATGAATAACCCTTATAATTATGGTAATATCTGAATTAAAACCTCATAAAATAAAAAACATAAAATAGATCTGGATATCCAATAAAAATCATTAAAATAATAATAAAATGAATTCATGAGCAATATCTACAGCATTAAAAATTAAAAAATGTTGAACATGGAATATGTCTCAAATAAATAAAAGTGAGTCTAGAAACCCTTAACTCATATCCTAACTTGCTTCATATGTGATCATGTCCTCTTATATAATAAATTTATATTTAATATAATTCTATTCCATAACCACATTCATACTTATCATACAAAATATTATTCACTTATAACATCTTATCACCCATTTATTAATATTTATTCATTGAAATCATTGTCACGGGAGTAATATATTTCATATTTCATGAAGGTTTTGGTTTGATGGTTATCGTCCTTGATTTATTATTATATTTTAATAATTTATAGATAATTAATCATAATATGAATGTAATATCTATTAATCATATACATTTATAACAATCTATTTAATGTAGTGATGAAAAATAAATTACATTACATTGTAGAAATGATAGTTTGTTCGTACACACGAGTGATATTTTCATTTTACAAAAAATAAAAGAAAGAAAGTAAAATAATAGAGTATATTTATAGAATCATATAAATATCAAAAACATAATATATATATTCATTAAATAAATACTTATGACTATAATTTTTTCAGAAATGAAAAAATAATCACATCGCTTCGTGGATGCGGTATTCAACACTTATGAAAGAGTGATGTTATCATTTTCAATGGATAGGAGGGTAAGAAGATAAATAATATTTTATATTTCTATAATCATAACTGTATCACAAATATTATATATATATCTTAAATCTATAATAATAACCAATCAAGAAAAGAGGTGATGCAAAATGAAATAAATCACATTGTGGATATGGTAGATCGCACATACACACAAGCATGGCTTTCATTTACCAATGGATGGAAATACATTAGATAATATATATTTCATAAAAATAATAACATTTAAATATTTTTATGATTCTTAAGTAATTATTTTTTAATTTATACAAAATATTTGAAGGAGGTGGATGAAAAAATAAACATAAAATAAATCGGTTAAAACTTATACCTCATCTTGTGATGTCCTCCATTTGATCGAGCTTAAGGATTTTTAAGTAAAGCATTATGGTCACTCCATTTTATTAGGAATTTATAAATATAAATTAATATAGGACTTTTAATAGAGGTTATATAAAAAACAAAACTCATATTTTCCTTTTGAAATAATAAATTGAGTCTCTTTTTATAGGGAAAAATCAATAACAATTTGGTAATTTTTCAATATTTAAGAGACATTAAAGTAAATTTAAAGATACATAATAGAAAATAAAAAAATTATTCACTATAGGATTAAAAATTTACCAGTCAATTTTTTAAATATCGTATTTTTATTATTTTATAATTATTTAAAAATAATTTTTAAACATTAAATATCATGTAAGGTCATTTTTGGGACTATTCATAAAATTAAACGTGAAACATAGCATAAAAATAAGGAAATTACAATATAAAAGTTTTCACCACCGCTAATGCTTTATAATTATACTTGAATATATAATACAACCAAAATTAACCAAAAACATATTAACTTTAATGTTATTAAAATAATTTACTTATTTTTTCTATTGACTGTATAAGAATTGTGTTGGAATTATGTAAACGTTCAAGGTAATTATAACATCACTAAAAATTAATAATATAGAATTATCAGAAATATAATTTAGTCACATACATAATAAACATTAGTAAATTTTATAACATATTTTCCTCCCTATTATTATATATAATATAATTTAAAATAAACAAAGTGACATTTTATAATTATCATTTACATAAAATGATATAAAGGTTGTAATGAAAGGAAAGTGGAACCAAAATTCCATATTATAGAATATAGTGTTATTATAGTAAAATTAAACTCATAAAATGAAATAAATTAATGTTTTAAATGGATTTTTAGACATTATACCATTTTTTTAACCCCTTTTAATGTAAAGACCCAGAATTTCCGTGGAATTTTTTTTCTTAAATACATGGGAATTTCACGATTCCGCAAAATATAACGGCACATGATTTCAAGGCCCGGTGTGCCCAGAATTAGTTTTGGATGTTTTTTTGGATACGTTCAGTAAAAGTATGAGTGGGTTTTTATAACTTTTGAATTAGTGCTCGAAATTTAAATCTGAGGTCACTGTTGAACTCACAGTGCCGATATTCGCTTAAGAATACTTTCACCTTGATGACAGTTGGTCAAGAATAAAATATAGTTTTTGAGTTTTTAGAGAATGTTTTAAATAAAAATAAAGTGTGTGGCTTTATTTTTATTTGTTTTTTAAAAACTCCACAAGGAAGTTGGATGTGGGACCACCACACGTTAACCTCCCATGAGAGGTTATGGTGGTGGGGCTAACCCGATCCTAACCGCCTCTTCATGTTTATTTTGGTGGGGACCACCTGAGGTTAAAACCTCTTGAACACCCCATTAATTGAGGATACACCTCTTGTGCTCCCCAATTAACGGTTCCACCACCCCTCCACATTAATTCCTTGTGCCAACCTTATGAATTAATTAAGAGGATCCAAATTAAATTAATTATCCCATTTGAATTTTGTGCTAACTGTTAATTAATAGATAAAAAATCTATTATTTTTGGTTGGTATTTGTCTTTTGTGGGTCTTGGGAGAGAAGAGAACTAGGGAGAAATATCCCCGCAAATAACATGTTCCACCGATGAAGAACTCTCCAACCGATGAAGAACGCCGACCTCGACCTCGACCTCAACTTCGTCTTCCTTCCTCAGAACCTCCTTCAACATAGGACGTGTTCGCCTATAATGAATCAATGTTTTCCTTCTCTCGCAACGTCGATTATCAACAAAAAAATGTAGGGGTTCTTGATTTTTTAATTTTTTCAAGTTCTTCATTTTCCGTCGAGGATTATAATTTGGAGACACATGCTATCACCATAACACGGAGGGTGAGGGCCAACCAAACACGGCTTGACCCATCTGCCATCTTTGTGGAATTTGATGCTAAACGTGTCATGAGACCGGGATGAGTGATTCTCATTATCAATGATTTTGGATTGAAGGAAAAGACATGAGGAGTGCACAAATAGTTCTGTAATGAGAATCAGGTCACCAGAACTCTTCTGGTGACCCACAAAAAGTTCACCGACGGATGGAATTGACGAACGTCGCCGCGTGATGGCAGCGGTGAAACCGCACTACTGGAGGAGTTCCCTGTATCCGATGGGCCATGGCTGTGAAGCAGTGGTCGGTGGAAGCTCGACCGTGAAAAAAACAGACAGCTCGAGCCGCCGGGTTGTCAGGGAAGGGGTGGTGCAACTGCGCTGCACGGTGGAACAAAAGGGGGCCAGAGCCCCTGGTCACGGTGGTGCAGCGGCGGCTAGCGCAAGGCCGGCTGCGAGAAGGATCGACGGCCCGAGCTGCCAGGTTGTCGGAGGAGGCACGGTGCAACTGCGTCTCGTGGGAGGTGTTTGGCCACTCTTCCAGCCAGGAAAAGCAGGACCCATCTTTGGGTCCTACGTGATGTGGATCGGTGCCACGTGGCACCGGTTTCGGAACCCACTTGAATGGCTAAGCCATTTGAGATACCAGGGGGCACGACCTCCCCTATAAGTGGCTAGGGTGGACCCCATGGGCCACCAGTCGCAGGCCTCACATGGGCCGAGCCCTTCACGGGCCGGACCCAGCGTGGGCCTGACCCAGTGTGGGCTAGACCCAACGTGGGCCGGGCCGCCTCACGGGTGAAGCCGCCCCTATGGACCAGGTCAGACCCGCGGACCGGGTCAGTCCGACTGGGCCGGACTGGACCCGGACCCATTCAACCTGTTTCAATTATTTTTCCCATAACTTGAGCTACGGGAGTCCGATTGATGAACCATCTGCTGTGTCGGGAACCTTGGAAAGAGATAGTTCTTTTGGTATACCCCACTCGAGGTTTGGACACAGATGGGGTATAACCGGGTTGGATCGAACATAAATCCAACCAGACCCTTATAATTGAAATGCTAATAACTCCCAGACTGGGCATCCAATTGACTTACCATCTATCGTGTTGGGTTTCATTTGGCCAGAATGATTATTGGATATATCAACTTGAGATTTCTCGGCAGTTAATGTATTAACCATTGAATTGAGGAGCAGACCCTCCTAGAATCAAGCATGCTATGTGTGGAACCCTGTGGTTGGTTGCACTCTGACGACTGTTCCTTGATCCAGTGTTGGTTCGACAGCTCCGACTACTATTCCTAGATCCTTTGTGGGTTTGATAGCTCCGACTTCTATTCTTGGATTCTGGGTGGGTTAGATAGCTCCGACTGCTATTCCTGGGTCCTGTGTGGGTTCAAAAGATCTGATCACTATTCCTAGATTTTGTGTGGCTTTGAAAGCTCTATTTACTGTTCCTAGATCCTATGTGGAGTCGACAGTTCGGATTTTTGTTCCTGGATCCTGTGTGTGTTAAATAGAATAGATGATTTAGTGGCTACATCTAATCATCTCTAACACTCTACGGGAGTTGTATACCTGTGTGAGATGAGTCTGTAACTTTTTTTTGTCCTCGTGATTGAGATGGATTACTTCATAACATAGGAATATGTATGGGCATATACCTAAGTGGGTTTATCTGTTGATTTCATAATTGGTGTTTATCCTTGTTTTTTATTTTGAGACATTGAAGGTCTCGGGGTCCCTAATGAGTATCGTTATACTCACCCATGCACGGGATATGCCCGCACCTCAATGTGTTGGATGCAGATGATGGACAACGCTGACTGAGGCTGAGTGTACTTGGACTGGATGGTAACCGGTGGAGGACCACACAACGTGACTTTACATGGAGGAGACAGATGGAAATGGAGTGTTGTGGAGGCTATCTGTACCTAAAATTTAGGTAGGATTTCCCAGTGGACCATCCAGGAGTTCATTTCCCTTTTTCCAATACTTGTAATTTCATTTTCTTGTAATTTCTAGGTGGGCATGTATTCTGGTCCCTTTTCACTTATTGTACTCACTTGTTTTTTATTTAGTTTTACTTAGTGTTTTTCTTCCAGATTGTACTTGGTTGTGTGCGTTTTCAGGTTATAAAGGAAATTCATTTCCATTTTTAGGGATTTATTCCTTTGGTGCTAGTCGCCAGCCCCTGGACTGTAGAAGGGGGCTTTGGGTAGTCACAGTAAGAGCCCTGGGTGATGGTTTGCGACAAATTGGTATAAGAGGAGTCAGTTATACCGCAAAACATGGGACTCTGATGTTTTCTGTGAAGCAATATTGTTAAGGGTACTGAGTGTGGTTTTCAGTTCAGGGATTCCAGTTTTGGTGTGGCAGACTACGTATTCATACACCAGGACCCTGACTTCTGATTTTCGACTCAGTGCACGAAAACACTGATTGCATGTGTGTTATGAAGAGTTTTCTTTATGATCTATATTAGTCAGCCCAACAAGTAAAACTTTTTTGATCGTGGAACACCAGTTTCATTACAGGACTCCTCCATGCAGATATCCATCTAGGGTTCTAGGATTTATACGAGATGGAAGCCCACCGAGTGACGAGGCCTCGGTGCAGGGCCCTATCATAGTGGAGACACCAACGATACCAGTACCCATTGGCCCACCGATGCCACCAGCCCCAGAAATAGAGAGTGCACACTACTTGAGCACGTTTCATGAGTTTCACCACCATAGGACGCCCAGGTACAGGGGTGAGATGGACCTACAGGCAGCTGAGGATTGGCAGGAGGCTGTGGTGAGAGTCTTCAGACTGGTAGGGAAACCAGCTTACCTTATAGTGATCTATGTCGTGAGTCTCCTTCAGGCAGAAGCAGGTAGATGTTGGAGCCTGATGCTCCAGGTGCACGATGAGGCAACACTACATTGGGTAGAAATCATGAGTCTATTTTAGGTGGAGTTTGTCCAAGCCACTCTACGTGCAATGAAGATACATGAGATACTTTATCTACAGTAGGGTAGCATGACAATGGAACAGTACTCAGTGAGGTTCACCGACTACTCGCGCTACTCCACAGATATGGGATGAGACCCATTATTTAGGGACCAGACCTTCGAGCAGGGGCTCAGAAAAGAGATCAGGGCTTCGATGATCTCCCTCTGCATCCCGATGCAGGTGGTGGTGTTAGAGATCCCTCTTAGTGGAGAGTTTCCTTATTGAGCAGACACTAGCAGCGAGACCCGACAATGGGTGTCACGTAGTGGAGTCTTCTGCAGCTGGTAGCAGACATATGTCGCAGAGATCCAAGCAGACTTGACCATATGGTGGACGACCATAGGACATGGGTTCGGTTGTGCGAGGCACGTGAGACAGAGCTAGTAATTCAAGGAACAAGCAGTGTTTCACATGAGGCGGGCATGGTCGCATGGATCTTGACTGTCCAACCCGTCGTTCAGATGATTAGCAGACAATTGAGGGACCTACCAGGCAGAGGTCGAGGCTTAATCGAGGCAATCCGTAGGGTGCAGGTGGATGTGGCAGTGGAGAAGGTTGTGCATCTGGTGGTGGACGCCATTACATGGTTCTACCACCAACCGCACTATGAGGTCCACCCCGACCATTGAGAGTAGGTGGATAGGAGAGAGACCAGTTCCAGTCAACTGAGGCTTACGATCATTGAGATTTAGAGATGATTCAAGGTAGGACCTATGTCTAATCCACATTAGCTGTAGTTCTTATAGACACAGGTGACAGTCACTCTTTCATTGCCACCACCCTCGTTTGGAGATCGGAGATTCCGATGGAGTTGTTGGCTCGGTCATTATGGCTATAGATTCCTATAGGAGCATATTCGACGATTATGCACTGGTGTCGGCAGTGTGAGATTACTCTAGGAGGTGAGAGCTTCGGCTGAGATCTCCTAGTAGTGGCGTCGAGGCCTTACGAAGTCATCTTGGGTTTGGACTAGTTATCTACAGTCCATGCTTAGATCGACTATATAAGGCGCAAAGTTTGGAGTGTCTACATGTATGGGACAAGGTTTACCTTCACCAGAGAGATGGAAGACTTTGTAGCACATGGCGAACTTACTCGGAGGAGGGTGTGGCCGATCACTAATCAGTTGGCCTGCCTTACCCTCAGAGCAGTAGATGTAGAGATTCTGAGCTACGCTGTAGTGGTGGAAAAGTGCACAGATGTTTTCCATGATGATGTTTCAGGTGTACCCTCACAGAGAGGTGGACTTTTACATTGACATGTACCCCGATATGGCACCAATATCTACACTAGAATATCTGATGGCTCCCACTGAGCCTCGTGAGTAGAGAGTACAACTGGAGGACTTGCAGGGGAAGGGATTCATCTGGCCCAGTGTTTCTCCCAGGGCAGCCCCGATTCTGTTCGCCAAGAAGGCAGATGGAATCTTGCGGATTTTTGTTAACTACCATCTCCTGAACTAGGTGACAGTGAAAAAAAAGTACCCACTCTCGAGAATTCATGACCTCTTTGATCAGCTAAAGAAAGCATGGGGGTTCTCGTAGTGAGACCTCAGATCGGGCTATCACCAGCTCAGAGTTCGAGATGAGGATGTGTAGAAGACAGCCGTTAGATGTTGGTATAGCCACTACAATCTCTTGGTTATGCCATTCAGCATAACCAACGCTCCAGTAGTATTCATGGGACTCATGAACATGATTTTCAGCCATACCTTGATCACTTTATCATAGTCTTCATCGACGAAATTCTGATCTACTCGACAACTAATGTGGAGCATGGATACCATTGACAGGTAGTACTGGACACACTCCTAGAGAACCATCTTTATGGAAAGCTCTCGAAGTGCAAATTCTGGATCCAAGATGTTCACTTTCAGGGACATGTCATCTCGGAGGCTGGAGTTGTAGTAGATCCAGTGATGATTGAGGTGATACTTTCTTGGGAACCACCCAGGAGTGTGAATGAGGTACATAGTTTCCTAGGTTTGGCTGGATACTACCGGAGGTTTGTATCATAATTCTATAGAGTTGCAGTACCGCTATCATCCTTGATGAAGAAGGGGAAACCCTTTGTGTGGTCAAAGAAATGACACCAGAGCTTTTAGGAGATGAGGTAGAGGCTGCCTAGTGCCCCCATCTTGAGGCTTTCAGAGGAGGACATAAGGTACATATTTTACTGTGACGCATCAAGGACTATACATGGATCTGTCCTGATGTAGGATCGAGCAATGATCACTTATGGTTCTCATCATTTGAGACAACATGAGCAGAACTACGCCACCCATGACCTGGATTTAGCAGCCTCGGTCTTTTCCATGAAGATGTAGCGGCATTATCTGATGGGCGAACGTTTTACTATATAATCTTATCCCAAGAGTCTCAGATATATCTTCCCCCAGAAGGACCTGAACCTG
Source organism: Viscum album (assembly GCA_963277665.1). Taxonomy (NCBI): domain Eukaryota; kingdom Viridiplantae; phylum Streptophyta; class Magnoliopsida; order Santalales; family Viscaceae; genus Viscum; species Viscum album. The sequence continues at coordinate 1,753,536,763 of OY728141.1, forward strand.
AGACAATGACATTGGCTTGAGCTCCTCCAGGACTATGACTTCGAGATAGTTTATACTCCTGGAAAGGGGAACGTTGTTGCAGATGCACTCAGTAGAAGGTCTGGTATACAGCTGCTAGGCTAGGAGACAGACCAGTTGGCTGCTTTACAAATATCATTTGTGGACCAAGATGAAGCAGAGTTCCTTCAATCTCTTACAATCACTCCTCCACTTTTTTAGTGAGTCAGGGAGGCACAACCTGGGGATGCTAAATATGAGACACGATGTGCTCATATATCCATAGGGCCAGTACCTAATGAATTTTCTGAATGTGGGGAGCACGTCATTCTCTTCAAGGATGTACTATGGTACCAATGTCACTTCAGGAGGAAGTGTTGAGGGAGTTTCACACATCCCCTCTAGAGGTACATCTAGGAGTCGTGAAGATACCAGGACCTTCGATGACAGAACTGGTGGCCAGGTATGAAGATGGAAGTAGTAGAGATTGTCTCTAGATTCCTCACTTGTCAGCATGTGAAGGAAGAGCATCAGGTATCAGCAGACTTGGTTCAGACTTTAGTAGTCTCGGAGTGGAAGTGGTATGGTATGTCAATGGATTTCCTGACAGGACTTCCACGTACATCCAGGTGTCATGACTCGATTTGGGTGATCATTGACTGACTCAACAAGTCGGCCCAATTTCTAATGATCAGAGAGAAGGGTTATGTAGAGATCTTAGGATGCCTCTATGTGTAAGAGATTGTGTGGGTACATGGAGAAACCACGTTGATTTTCTCTGATTGTGATGCACAGTTTATTTCTCGGCTATGGAAAGGGTTGCATGTGGCTTTCAGGATGCAGCTTCGTTTGAGCACCGCCTTCCATCCTCCGACAGATGTCCAGACTGAGAAGACCATTCAAACCCTCAAGGACATGATCTGTACATGTGTCCTCGACTTCGGTCACATTTGGGAGGATCACTTACCTTTGGTGGAGTTTTCAAACAACAATATCTATCACTCCACCATTGGGATGTCACCTTTTGAGGAGTTATACGGGCGACCTTGCAGATCACCCTTGTACTGGACTGACCCTGGGAAGTCAGTACGAGTGGGACTAGAGATGGTATGAGCTACCAAGGAGAAGGTGAAAATCATCCATGAGTGGATGATGAATGCACATAGTTGACATAAGTCATATGTCGATAGGAGACGAAGACCTCTAGAGTTCAAGGATGGTGACCACGTCATTCTACGGGACTCACCTCGATGAGGTTTACCGAGATTTGGCTGATGGGACAAGTTATCTCCACATTTCATCGGACCTTTTCAGGTCCTTAGTAGAGTGGGAAAGGTGGCATACCACTGAGCTCTTCCACCTCAGTTGCACTCGGTGCACAACGTCTTCCATGTATCCCAGCTGAGGAGATTATGCACGACCCTTATCACATCATCGACCATGGAGAGTTGGATATCGACAATGGGGCGACTATTATGGAGCTTCCAGTGGAGATTGAGGATCGATGGGAGCTAGTCCTTCATGGACGATTTATATCTCTGGTGCACGTTCGTTGGAAGCACGAAAACCTCCAGGAGAGCACATGAGAGCGGGAGGCTCAGATGAGTTCTCAATACCCCCACATTTCCTCTTAGTTAGAGTTATAGATTATCTTGATGTAAAGCCCTGAGTTGGGAAGACATTAAAGACTCAAAATTTCTGTGTAATTTTTTTTCTTAAATACGTGGGAATTTCACCAGTCTGCTAAATTTTACAGTGCATGATTCTGAGGCCCGGTGTGCCCGAAATCAATTTCTGAAGTTTTCTTCAAGTATATTCAGTAAACGTATGAGCGAGTTTTTATAACTTTTTAACCAGTGCATGGAATTAAAATCAAAGGGAAACGTTGAACTCGCAGTACCAGTATTCAGTTAAGAAGACTTTCACCTCGATGGCAGTTGGCCCAAAATAAAAGATAGTTTTTGGGTTTTTAGATAATGATTTAATAAATATAAATTGTGTGGCTTTATTTTTATTTGTTGGTTAAAACCTCCACATGGAAGTTAGAGGTGAGACCACCGCACCTTAACCTTCCATGAGAGGTTACGGTGGTGGGGCCCACCCGAACCTAACCTCCTCTTCATGTTTATTTTGGTGGGGACCACCCAAGGTTAAATCCCCTTGAACTCCTCATGATGTGGGGAGAAACCTCTTGAGCTACCCACATAATGGTGCAACCACCCCTCCACATTAATTCCTTATGCCAACCATATGAATTAATTAAGAGGATTCAAATTAAATTAATTATCCCATATGAATTTTGTGCCAATGATTAAATACTAGATAAACACAATCTATTATTTTTGGTTGGAATTTGTCTTTTGGTGGGGCTTGGGAGAGGATAGAACTTGGGAGAAAGCTCCCAGTGAATAACGTGTTCCACCGATGAAGAACACTCCAACCGATGAAGAATGTCGACCTTGACCTTGACCTCAACGTCAAATTCTTTCCTTGGATCATCCATCGATGTTGGATTCATTCGTCTACAACCAATTGACACTCGCCTTCTCACGCAACATCGACGATCAACGAACAAAGGAGGGGTTCAAGATTTGTTAATTGTTTTACATTCTTCATTATTTGTCGAGGATTATGATTTGAAGTCGTATGCTATCACCCTAATGCAGATTGTGCAGGATGAACAAATACAGCCCGACCCCTCCACCTTCTTTGTGGAATTTTATGCCAAACACGACATGAGAATAGGATGAGTGATTACCATCCTCAATGATTCCGGATCGAAGGCGACGACCTGCGGAGTGTGCGGCTACATCTGGAATGAGAATCGGGCCACCGAAAATTGTTCGGTGACATACAGAAAGTTCACCGGCGGATGGAAGTGACGAATGTCACTGCATGATGGCGGCAGTGTAACCGCACCACCGGAGGAGTAGCCCCCGGATGACTGGCCACGGTGGTGCAGCGACAGCCGGTGCAAGCTCGGTCATGAAGAAAACAGGCACCTTGATCCACCGGGTTCCTGTGGAAGGTGCGGTGCAACCGTGCCGCGTGGTGGAGAAAACGAGTGTCACGGCCCCTAGCCACTATGGTGCATCGGCGGCTGGCACAAGGCCGACCGTGAGAAGGACCGGCGGCCCGAGCCACTGGGTCACAGGAAGAGGCACGACACAATTGCACCGCGCAGGAAGCGGCTGGCCACTCAGCCAACCGAGAGGAGCGGGACCCGTCAATGGGTCCCACGTGACGCGGATCAGCGCCACGTGGCACCAGTTTTAGAACCCACCCGAAAGGTTAATTCATTTGGGATACCAGGGGGCATGGCCTCCCCAATCGACACAGCTAGGAAAGACCACACGGACCGCTAGCCATGGACCTCACGCAGGCCGAGCCCAGTATGTTCCGGATCCAGCGCGGGCTAGCCCCCCCCCCCTGTGGGCCGGGCCACCCTCACGAGCTAAGTCGGCCCCACATACCGGGTCGGTCCGACTGGGCTAGACTGGGCCTAGACCCATTCGACCTGTTTCCATTATTTTTCATGTAACTTGAGCTATGAGAATACGATTGACGAAGTGTCTGTCATGTTGGGTTTATTTTTTGAAAGATGGATCTTTGGATATATCAACTTGGGAATTTATGGCAGTTGATGTATCAACCCTTGGCTTGAGTATCATACCATCTCGAAATCAAGAATGCTATGTGTGGAACCATATGGCTGGCTGTGCTCTGACGACTGTTCCTGGTTCCTGTGTGGGTTCGACAACTCTGAATACTATTCATGGATCCTATGTGGGTTTGACCGCTCCGACTACTATTCCTGGATCCTATGTGGGTTCGACAGCTCTGACTACTGTTCCTAGATCCTGTGTTGGTTCAACATCTCTACTTACTGTTCCTGGATCCAGTGTGGGTTTGACAGTTCTGATTTCTGTTCCTGGATCCTGTGTGGGTTCGACAGAATATATGATTTAGTGGATACATCTAATCATCTCTAACACTCTACGTGAGTTGTATACATGTGTCAGCTGAGTCAGTAACTTTGTGTTTTCCTCATGATTGAGATGGATTACTTGATTACTTTGGTATATGTATAGGCATATACTTAAGTGGGGTTATCTGTTGATTTCAAACTTGGTGTTTATCCTTGTTGGTTTTTGTGAGACCTTGAGGGTCTCAGGGTCACTACTAATTATCAGTATACTCACCCCTGCATGGGTTATACCTGCACCTCGATTTGTTGGATGCAGATGACGGACAATGGTGACCGAGGCTGAGTGTACCAAGACTGGGTGGTACCTAGAGATGGACCACATGGCGTGACTATACATGGAGGAGATAGACAGAAGTGGAGTGCTGTGGAGGCTATCTGTACCTACTCTTCAAGTATGATTTCCCAGTGGATGATCCAAGAGTTTTTTCTCTTTTTCCAGTACTTGTACTTTTAGTTTCTTATACTTTCTAGTTGGGCTTGTATTTTGTCCCCTTTTCACTTACTGTACTCACTTGTTGGTTGTTCAGTTTTACATAGTGTTTTTCTTCCAGCTTGTACTCAGTTGTCTGCGTTTTTAGGTTATAAAGGCAATGCCTTCCTACTTTCGGGGATTTATGCCTTTGGTTCTATTCACCATCCCCTGGACTATATAAGGGGGGCTTGGGGTAGTCACGTTTTGGGCCCTAGGGGACGGGTCATGACATTTAACCCATTTTATCCATTACCATAGTGGTAAACTTTTACTATGGTTATTATATTATATGAAAAAAAATGAAATGAAATTTATTACATAATTTGAACATTATGATTAAAAAAATTAAATCCATTTTATAGGATTTAATTTCAGTAATTGATAAAAATTAATTTTAATATATGCTATTTAAATGGAAAGAAAAATCGTTCTTAGAAAAAAGTTCGTTTTGAGCATAAAAATGATTTTATACGAAAATTAAGCATAATTTATATAACATTGAAATAATTAAAATATTTTAAATAAAAATTACACTAATTTTATTTTATAACAAAACTAAAACAAAAAGTAACCTTGTAAAAACATTATTAGAAGTTATGTATCAAAAATAGTTTTTATTTTAATATATACATCACTTAAATTCCCAAAATGTCAAACATAGATTTCTATGTTCAATATAGTACTTTTAAATAAATTTTCATAATTAATAAATATTTATTTATTAAAAAAACAGGGTTAATAAAAATTGTAGTCATTATTATATCATGATAATTCCATAAAAGTGAAATAATTCATAAAATCAGTTTTTTCACTATTCACCCAAAAATCCACTATTTATAACAAATCCTTAAAATTAAATCCAAGATAATTTTGATATGATGAATAAAAAATTAATTTTATTTCATAAATTTTAAATTATAAAATTCATAAATTCATCGTTTAAATAAAAAATAAAAAATATAGGGAAAGCTCACTTTTATAGAAAATTTACCATTTGAAACCTTAATTATTCTTAAACTTATAAGATTTAATTATTATCATTAAAATTTTATTACTTATTTCCTAGGAACCTATAAAAAATTTAATAATAAAATCCTTTCAACATATATTTCATAATGAAATTACTCTTATTCATACCCATCATACCAAAATATATGTTATATTAGTCACAATTAAATAATAATATTCCCATATTATATCATTGTCTGTTTATGTTTGGTGTTGTGTATGGTAAATGATATTGGAACTAATATATTTTAAAAATAAAAATACATTTTAAAATCATTGGGTATTAAATTATTCCCCCCTTAATGGAATTATTTCTGCAAAATTTTATCTGATGTTCGATAAAAAGGGTTTAAAACATTTTCAAAATAAATTACAAGGATTGGAAGATAAATAAACAAAATTGGGAAGAAATAACTTTTAATCCTCAAAAATTACATTTAATTTTGTAAAAGGAATTTAATATCTATGCTAAGAATAATAAATATATCATTTCCTAAATATTTTGTAAACTATGCATTTAATATTTTATGATTCATACTTGTAAATGAGTTTCATAAAGAGTATAATCATAGAGTAATATTTTCCACATAGGACTTAATATATTTATCTTACTCTTTATTTAGATTGAGGAATTATTTAATCATCAATATATAGAATGTGAGAGAATATACTTATTTGATTTATTCCCATAATTTCATCCTTTTGGTGTGTTTCGAGTAGTTTTCCAACATTGATTTTTGTCATAAGATAAAAAACCATAATGAAATTATCATGCTTGAAGCATATAAATTATATTTTAATAGATGAAAAGATATACAAAAGGATAAAAATATCCATCATACCTATACCCATTAACCAAATCCAAAAATGAGTTTTAAAAGTTAATATAATATCCAATACGAATAAATAATATATTAACATATAAAGAATAAAAAAATAACAACCAATGTTTATCTTAAATCATTCTATAAATAATCTACCTCTTCTAAAATTTATCAAACCAATTTCAAAACCTAAAAATTATAAATATTCTATCACATGTTTTTCCAAATCCAACATATCATTTATCCCTAAAATAATTAATCACTCATAAAGCCACATAAAAAATTTATATACCATTATCATTTATTATACAAAATATACTAATCATTTCTCAAAATAATCTAAATAATCATAAAACCACATGAAACATCTATGATTCCCCAAGTAAAATAATATTTATTACTCAAATAAAATTACATACTATAAAATAATATTATGTTTAACATAACCATATAATGGTACATATATAGTGGACATTCTCAAAAATAACATTAATCACCGATTAACCAGATCACTTTTCAATCTCATGGTTATCTAAACCTATATTCCCAAAATAGGATAACACCTTTATTACTATTAGCCATCATTACCCCATCATTAATGAATGTATTACCATAAATGTTTATGTCTCCCTTTAAACATATATCTCCAAAAATATTATTCCTAAATAACTTCTAACTAAATTACATGTAGAAACTAATGGATACATATAATGAAATCATCTATTACATTTCCCAACATGTCATTAATCACCTTAATATCTCGTCACTTGAAACATCTAAAGGGTATATATGCCTTAAAAATATGATCATACTTAAAATTATCAATCCATAATGGTAACATAAACTCAAAAATTATCCTCATATAATAACTTATTAACCACTAGAGTTATGTAAACCATGGTCAGATACCAATTTTAATGACATGAAACTTATACATTTGGATTTAGTGATAAAAACATACTATTTATATACTAAATTGATACCAACTAAAGTGACCAAATTTGTACCATCTATAATTAAAAAATAAATATCTAACATTGAGTCTCTTACATACCTAATAACATTTAGTTTTAGAGTTTATAATATTTGGGAAAACACTTTATTTATCAAAACCCATGTCTTTCACATCAAATGTTGTTTTCCCATTATACCCTAATATTCTTAATCCATATGAAGACTTTGAATTCTCCCACAATATTATACATATATGATACCCTTATAGACATATCTTGCATAATATAATTCTTCATAACAGATGGAAATGGAAACAAAAGAAAGGGTGGGATCAGATGCTCAGCAAGGGTTAACATGGGTGATATCAATTGATGATATTAAGTGAGCATAAGATAATCATAAGGGTATGATAACATGATCATAGATTAAAAAAATCCTACTCAGTCAGTCAAATATATTTACTCATGAGTCATGGAAGAAGTATTTTTCATTACAAAACAAATAATTCATAAAGGTGGAAAATCATAAATAATCAATCATGGTCTAAGAGAACATAACCTAATAATAATACATAAGTTTTTGTAAAGATATTTTGTATAAAAGATAATTAATATCATAAAATATCACTTAAAATATTATCATAATGGAAAATCCCATAGTGTATTGGGTTCACATCCCATTATATCACTTCCTTAGTCAATGCTCACCATTAATATTGTCAGTGGAAAATTTACCTTAATGAACTAGGTTTACTTTCCATTCTAGTTTATATTACCAAATAAGATATAATTCTTTACCAAATTCATCGAAAAGATATATATTTATGGTAGCACCCTTCATATTATAAAAACCATATATAAGTGTACCACAAGATCATAAAAAACTTATCATTTCATCATATCATAACCTAAGTAAAAGAAATAGGTTTCATAAAGATTTCATTATCACATAATAATAAGCCATATAGAGAAAGGAATTAGATACTATCATAAAAACACATCCCCTGTGATGTATATAAATCCATAAATAACACTAACAAAGATGCAAAATCTCTTTTATAAAAACATTTAAAATACACTTGGAAAATTATTTAAAATCATCCTTTTTCTTTTGGTAACATTTAAAAACATAGAATTTATAGAATACTGGGAAATATTTTTTTTTGAAAATAAGAATGGATAATTTAAATAAATATTCAAATAAAAGAGTGTTCCTAACTATTGGAAAATTTATTGATTTGATAAATGCTAAAAGAAATATTATTTTCATATTTTGGTAAATAAAGTAAAAAAATTAATTTTATCATTTTTTTAAAAGGGTTTCTTTTTTTCATTTGTAAAAAACACAATGGTAGTAAAAATAAAATTTCCAAGTAATTTAATTATAGATAAAAACTTCTCTAAAACATCTTAAATAATATGTACATGGTACAGAAAGTGTAACATTCCATGTACATAAAGAAATAATACATTTTCATATTTGTGAATTAAATATAAAATTTTACTATAAAGGGGATGCTATGTTCAATGGAGTACCAGATACACAACAACAGGTATATTTGAAAACTTATGTTTCAAAAAATTCTAAGTCATAGTGGAAGATAATGATATAATATTTTATTAAATGGTAGTTAACTCCTAGACATTGTATTGGTGGTAATGAATATAACTAACTACAAAATTAATATACATGTTTGTTAAATGTTTTTACATTTATCCAATAAATGTTAGAAGCATAAAATATGAATGAATCCAATTTTAAGCACAAACACTCAAATATTATTTAAAAGGTAAATTTATCGCATTTTGATGAAGAACCCTATTTAAATCAATATATTGTCACTTTTATATGTTCTATTTTGAAAAAAATAAAAAAATTAATTTAGAATCGAGATATCAAAATTTACATTGGGTAAATTTTTGGTATTTTTCTGATAAACTTCAATTTATAATGAATAATGAAAAATACTGTATTTTAATTAAAAATATCCATTTAATATAATATATTTATATAGTAAAATTATTTTTTTAATTTGTTTTAAAGTGTAATTAAATTTTATTTTTACCATTTAATCCAATGTTGGTCATTTGATGTAATTATACTTTGAAATAGAACATAAACAAGTGTCAATCTTTTGACAGTTATTATTTCTTAAAAACACGCTTTTTGTTTTGACAATGGAAAATGATTTTAAATTAATTTATGCCACTTTTGTATTTTAAATATAGAAAAATAGATTCCATATTTTGAATCAGGAGGATCAAATAGTGTAAATATGTTACATTTTTTAAGACATTATAAATATTTACTTCAGTAAATATTTTATTTACCATGGTTAAATGGTAAATCTGGTAAATAAGGGTATCAAAATATTATTATAATAATATTAAATTACACTAAACTGTGTCCTATTCCAATTGGTTGATACATGCCCAACCATGGGAATCCTTTTGTTTATTTTGGGACCCCATGGAGCCACTTAAGTGTGATAATAACAATTTATAATAATTTATTTAAAGTAAAGAAAAAAAATAACACAAGCATATATCTTTTAGAAAATAACTTTTTAAATGAATTTATATAAGTTATCTCATTGACTATAAATATTAATTTTAATGCTCATAATATTTTCTATATCATTGAATTTTTTTATAATTTTTAGACATCAAATAAATAAAATTATTTATGACACAATAATGATGCAGTGTTTACATCATTAATAAATGATTTAAATAAATATGATTATAAAGATTTAAAAAATGTCCAAAACCAGTAAACTTATTATTAGATGATTTTATTTCAAACAATAGTCATATTATCTTAGACATTAATATTTTTTGGACCTATAGAAACCTTAAATAATTATATAATAAAATAATATTTTTAAACTTTCCTGAAGAGTCCCTCCTCCCCTTGTAAAAATACCTCACCTCTAAACCATTACTAACACCTCTCAAGCCCCATGGATCATCCAAAATATACCCAAATAATCTCTCAATATCCTTATCTTCTACATATAATCCATAATATAGGAAGAAAGCACTTTCAAAAAACTTTTTGGTTCAAACCAAATCGAGTTAACTAATTTAAAGGTAACTTCTTCTCTTGAATTCCTTTTTTATTTTACTTCTCCAGCCTCCAAAACTCATTTTCATCCTTTATTTTATAACAAAAATAGTATCTTAATTATACTAGGTAGTTTTTATGAGAAGGATTCGAACTGAACATACACACACCTCCATCTAATGGGTATAAAACATACTATTTCGGTGGACAGTGAACTACTGCCTCACGAAACGATGATTGTTCAAACTTATACTACCCCCTCGTATGGTAGCCATTATGATGTAAATATATTTATATGTTATATGTATTATATATATATTGTAGAGACCCTAAGCTTGATGTACATGGAAAATAAATTACTTTTGTGGAATAATTAATACATAACAAAAATCAAAACTCAAGGACCGTAATAGTTTAGTGTCTTTGGAAACTCGGAACGTAATCTTCTAATCTTGGTAAAAGATCTTCAACATATCCTGTAAAGATCTTCCCATTTTTTTTCTTATCTAAAACCTTTCTTTATATCTTGGGGAAAAGAAAACATAAAAAGGGTGTGCTCAAATTCTCAGTAAGGGTAAGCATGGAAAAAATAAAACATACCATATACATTTGAACTTAAAAATATGAACATAAATTTTAAACATCAAAATCTTGAGCAATGACATAAAACATGGAAGTACGTAAGGCATAGATCATAAAGAAACATTAATAATGATAAAATATCATGGGAATAAAACATGTAAATGTGGCACCCATTAAGCACATGATATGATTTCCATATTAGCCAAGACATTGCTGCCAAGACCATCTTAGTGGAAAAAGTCCCTTTCTGAATCGATTTCACTCCTCGTTCCAGTCCTGTATTACTGAACCGGTTTAACTTTCCATTCCAGCCATGTCTATCTCATTAGATATAAATATTTACCCAATTTATAGACGGAGATATAGGTCCCACCCATCTCATAATGAAATCATTCTTACTTCTTCCACACAATAAACATACATCATTCCTAATAACCCAATAAATAAAATGGGTTTCATAGACATCATCCCATCCTTACATAATCCATATAAAAGAAATTGATATCATTTCATAATAAGGAGAGTGAAACCATGTAAATCATAGAGACATTATACTTTAAACATACACATATTGAAATAATTTCATCTTAGATGGAAAATGGTTTTGATAAAACACTTGAAATGAATTCTTGAGGAAAATATCCTTTTTTCTTCAAAATCATTTTATTTTCACAAAATGTCATGCAATTTTAAAAGAAACGGATTTTGTTGAAAATAGTCAAGATATATTTTGGAAGAAGCTTCATGAAAATATGGCTTTATAAAACCGTAAAAATCATTTCTTGCCGTATAAGTTAAAAAAAACATTCTTCTCGTACTTTGGACGGAAAAGTCAAAAAGTACCTCGTAAAAGAAATATTCCATACATACTAAGTAGTAAAAGTAAAAAATGGGTAAAAACGACTTTAAACATACATGAATAAACTTTTATAAAACATGTACATGTATGATAGAAATAACCCCAGTAAATACTTACGAATAAGAAATCTCAGATAAAAATGACATTTGCAAAATTATCCCTTACCTTAGGTCCGATTTGCTTCGTAAGTGTCCAGACCTCCTGTATAATGATTTAAATAATGTTATTGACTTATTACAGAATCATATTCATTCTTATTATGTCATATATGGTTCACTTATGACTTTATATTACCTGTTCTTTTTTAAATTCCATGTTAAAAAGCGTTTTGGGTAAAATCGTTTCATTTTTCGTCCGTGTTTTGACTTGAAATTATTCATATGATTACTTAGATCATGATTACATAAGCCCAGAATTTAAAACAGATTTATATATAATATATATTTAGAATATACATATATATAATATATCGATAAATGGAAAGAAATACACCATTCATGGAGATGGTAGGCCGTACGTATGCATAAACATTGTTTTCGTTTCCTCATTGAATTGAATGGAATTAATTAGATGACATACATATATATATATATATATACATAAATCCAGTATCATTATTATGTCTTATATTTCATGATTACTTATTATATATACTTTATAATCATTTATGAATGGATAAACATTGAGAATGAATCTCATCGCGTCATGGAGACGGTATTCTGTACGTATGCACGAGCGATGATATCGTTCCCATGATCGTGGAATTTTATTGGAGTGCATGTATACTATTAAATACTCAATATCTCTTTACAATAATTATATATAGTTATTATTTACACAATTATGCACATCCATGTAAGGTGGTGGTGGAAAATAGATTACCCCACGGCGTGGAGACGGTATTCCGTACGTACGCACGCGCGGTGATTTCATTTTCCGTAGGATGGATAGATGGTGAAATAGGGTTGTTTCATACTTATAATTACATATAAGTATATGAGTGATACTGATTTTATTTCTTCATAATGAAACAACTTAAGAAGAATAAGTGGAAGAAGAAATAAAGTTGAAAGAATCGGTAATGGACATTACCTCTTCTTTGAAGCGCCTCTTTGAGACCTCCTCTTAGGGCACTAAAATTGGTCATTGAAGAGATGCAGGAACTCTAGGATGTTTATAGGGAAGTGGAGAAGCTAATTTGGCAGGGTTTGGCCGAGCATGAAGGCTCAATGTGGTGTGAGGAAGAGAGGAAGCAGGTGCCCTTTTATAAGGGAGGAGAGGGGCACCTTTGGAATTAATAAAAATATTAATTTATAATAAATCTAACCCCACATAATAACCTCCAAAAAATGACTCATATAATAATATTAGATGAGATAGGGTTTTAATCTCATCATCCAATAAAATTTAGACATGTTAGGAATTTATTATAAACATTATCACCTTGATTTATTCTTATTTAATCAATTTAATTTAAATTGTGGTAATAACATTCTAAATTTTAAATTATAAAAAATAATTACTTATTTGTTGTGTATTGTACATAATTGGACACTTTATAACCTTTTATACCATATAAATTTAAATTTATAATTTTTAAATATTTTTGTGATTTTTAATCAATTTTATAATATATTATTTTTATAAAATAACAATAGTGTCAATTTTGACACAATTCATTTATTTGAATTTAAATAAAATATATACAGAAAATATGTTCTAACTAAAAGCTTTAATATATTAATAAAAGGTCATATGTCTCTAGAAAATTAGTGTAGTACATTAAATAGTTTATATAATAATTATTTTATTATTTTTAAAACCATTTATTTGGTTTATCTCCTAATAAAATAATTACTACATCATTTATTGTATATTTATTTAATATACTTATATGTTGCATAAAAATTAAAAATAAAACCCTAAGATGAAGATAAATCTATTAACTTTCACAATAATACTTTTAATCCAATTTATCATCTTAAAATAACAATATTTAAATTGTTATATTTATTAAATTATGAAGGTGACAACTTTGAAATCATTTAAAATAATATAATATAAGTGTCATAATAATCTTAATAAGGATCCAAATGGTCAAAAATTCGGCAAATATATGACTAGGGTTTATATATACACTAATAATGAGTTTTGTGCCGATTTTTGGGCCTTTTTATATGTATTAATATTTCAATAAAAACTATATTATTGATTTTTCACTAAATAAATAATTTCTGCATCCCTATTGTGTCAAAATTAATGATAATTATTTAATACCTAAAAATTATAAATAAATTTATGTGATGTAGATAATTTCATTGTCGTTCAGGATATAATCCTTTTTTGAAGTTTAATGAAGTTTATCACTAAATTAAAATTAATATACTTATGAAATTTAAGAGAGTGACTTGTTGTCACATTCTTTGGTTTTAATAATAACTAAGTTATTTTCATGGACAAAAGTCCATTAAATTATTCTAATCCGACCCTTAGGTGATATGGGCCGACTTTTAGTCATCCAGTAAGATTTTGGCAGGTGTTAGGGTAATTTTATAATCTTATATTTACCCTTAATTATCCAATTTATATTTAACTATGGTAATTAAAATTTACCGTAGTTAATATTCATAATGCCCAAAAATAAAAAGTAGCTTATTAACATAATTTGGACCTACTGATTCCAAATATGGAATCCGTTTTTCCAAATTCAACACACAAAAGTTGCAAAAATTAAATTAAAATTTATCCCGTTGTTGAAAGAAAACGGGTTTTTGTTTAAAACCTTGCAAAAGATTGAATTGATTTAACCTACAAATTCAAGGTAAAATCAATGCTAATGGCATAAATTATATTAAATAGTAAAAATAAATTATATTTATAATTTAAAACCATTCAATATTATAATTTAACCACATAATTTATTACGATGAAAAAAGTTGTTTTTAACTAAAATATAACGTGTTTTTACTATTCATTAAAATATGAAAGTTATCAGAATAATATGAAAAATTTATCCAAGGTAAAATTTTATATCCTGATTCAAAATAATAATTTTGTTTTGTAAAATTGATCTTATAAACATGTCAAAAACTAGATTTATAGTTGGTGTGCCAGCAAAAGGTGGCAAAACTGTATTTTTTTAAAAATACTTATTTTACCTGAAATTTTTATTTTGTTCACATACCAAGTTCTAGAAAATGTGTAAGATGAAATAATAATGTTAAAACATTCAATATTTAGTTAATACTATTCATAAAGGCTAGTTTTTAATAATATTATAACCATATATCATTGTTTAGTGAAACTTGATATTGCGTATAACACATGCTATCGAGGAAAGTCGCGATTACATGAAATGCAAGCCAAGTCAGGGTTGCCTGTTGTGAAAGAATCCTTCGTTGTTTCGTATTATAGAATCGAACCATATTTCATTTATACATTGAATATATATATATATATACACTCATTTTTGCGTAGAATGACTATTATAAAACGAACTTGAAATTGTGTGTAACCCAATCTCAGAATAGTGTTGTGTATACTTCAAGCTAATACAGTGTGGCGTATAGCACAAGATGATCTTGTTTTATCATAAAACACATTACATCAAATAAATTAAAGAGAATACTTATCATAAAATATCGGTTTGTTACATATATTGTCTCTATGCTTTTGTATTTCTCATTTATATCATACCTTTATTGTTTCTATAATGGGTAAATGCGATAATTTCGTTTGAGGAAGTGGGGACTACCTCCCCTTAAAAGTTTTATGACTCATTAATGCCATACATGGGATGTATAAAGGATGGATGTAATGAAATTATATAAGATTTTATAATGTAATTATAATATAACTATGTATCATTAAGTTTTCATTTCATTAAAATATGAAATAGAAATGAATGTTGCATTAATGAGTAGGTACGACTAACTATCTCCATGAACGGTGCATTTCATTTCTTATCTCTAAATGTTAGGTAATATTATAAATACTTATATATTATAGATATATATGATATCTATGATATCTAAATCATGAAAATAATTTGGGAGATAATGTAATTTTGACCACATAAATAACTTGTAATTATAAGAAGTTCATTTTTTATTCAATTACAAAATATCAAAAATATAACCATTATAAACATAAATGATTACATAATGTTTATAAAATTGTAATATGTTGTATAAAAGGAACAATAAACATGAAAAATGTTCTTAATCTAGTATAAATTAACTTTAGTTTATTATTCAAGAGATTAAAGAACGAACAGGTCAAGTCGGACATGATGTAAGGGACTTCATCTGAATCTCCTTTCATTGATGCATTTTCTTATTTATAAAGGAAATTAATTTATAACATGTATAAAAACCTATAACTTTTAATTTCATTCAAATGGAATATTTTTCTACAAAGCTTTTTACTAAACAATAAAAAATAATGTTTCATTTTAACCTATGTGGTGACAATGACATTTCCACCGCCGTGAGTATTATTTGATCTTTGGTTTCCTTAACAATCCGTACTGTTTTTTTAATGGAAAATAAATATCATATACCATTTTTAATTATTTTGGAATTGATAATTGTTTTGAGAAAGAATTTATTATTTCATTGCCTTTAAATGATATATTTTTATTTCAATGTGGAAATATTATCTTTCCTTTATTCTTGTATTATGTGTTATGGTTCTTGGGAATTGTTTAAATATACGGGTGGTTCCCTGATAAACCTAGGGCAGGTGAGCCCGAGATAGCTCTTCATTGAATTTGGTAACATGACGGAGGTAAATGTGAATGTCTCACCTAAGATATTTAGGGAATATACTGTGATGGGTATTCCAAATTTAACTCTCTACGTAGCCATGAATGCTACAACATAAGTATGATATGGATTCTACAAGTAACCTTTATGATTTTTGATTACTATTTGTTATTCATAAATCTTATGATTTCTTGAGATATGTTAAATAGATTATGTTATGTATTTATTGATTAACTAATGTTTTCATTCATTGTTTTATGACCATTAATGTGCTTTTTATGCTGATCCCAAGTGTTGAATTTGTTATTCACAAGACGTAAAGATGAATAGGGTAAAATATCGGATCACGAAAAATTCATGATGTCTAAAACATAGAACTAGGCATTTCTATTTTTTAAGAATTTTTATTTTATGAAAAAATGGAAACTGAGTAGAAGTGTCTACATGTAATATTCAAGTTGTTATGTATATCTTATGACCAAATTATCTAAAACTCTAAACCTGAAAAGATCCTCAATGTGAATTATTCATTTAATTCAATATTATGTAATGTTTTGAGGCTGGGTCCTTACAGTTGGTATCATAGTTTGGTTTAGATAACATTAAGAGTTAGGATGTTGTCTAATTAATATCGATAAATTAATTTATGTTAATACTGAAATAATATAAAATTTACAAATTACCATGTTTCTTCGCCTAAGATATTTATATGTTTATAATGGCTTTCATAGAGAAAATAGGGAAGCTCTGATGGGATGATGTCATGAGAAAGACAACCTTCAAAATCAGAAACTTGAGATTGTCTGAATCAGAACTGAACAATTTGATGTTGTGATGGAACAATTGAATTAGGCTATAAATAGAGGTGGTATCCATAAACAAGATCATACAGGTCAACCACAGAAGAATATGTCAGTAGTGGAGCATTTCATGAGGCATCATCCGCCATCATTATGAGGATCATCTAACCCTGTGATTGGTGAAGGGTAGATTAAAGCACTGGAGAATATTTTTGATGTCATGGGATGTTCAGAACATCAAAAGGTCAGTGTTTTTGTTTACCATTTTGAAGGTGAAGCAGATCAGTGGTGGTCGATTGTGAAAAATATCAATGATAGGGGGAGATTGATTCTATTTATTGGGATGAATTCAAAGGTATGTTTCTTGAGAAATATTTTCCTAAGGTGGTTTATATTAAGATGGGAAAAAAGTATTGGAATTGAGGTAGGAAGGTGACCCATTGTCTACTTATGAATCAAAATTCACTCATCCGTAATGGTATGTTCTAAATATCATATGAGATCTTGATAATAAAATCAACAATTTTTACTTAGAATTAAATCCAAAGTATCAAAGGGATATAGCTTCTCGTTAGTCCAAAAAGTTATGAAAAAATTTCTCGATGTGCGAAGAAGGTGGAAATAGAGATTGGAGATGATCAGGTGTTCTTTGAAAAATAATAGAACAATAGGTTGAGGTGGAAGACGAAAGGAAAGAACTATTCCAAGAATTCTAATGGTAAGAAACATAAGTTTAAAGTTTGTGAAAATTTTCATGAAAAGAATGTTTCGGAATTTCATTTGAATTATGTTAAGTGCTGCCTATTTGGTAAAATGGGACATAAGCCTCGTAATTGCACTGAAAATGATCAGGGTAATGGTAAGTCAAAATTTGATTAACAATCAGTAAAATGATTAAAGTGTAATGAATTAAGTCATTATGAAAATGAGTGTCAATCGAAGAAGTCAACTGATGGAATGAAACCAAACTACATGCAGAAATGGGTGGTGAATTTCATTTCAACTACTTTAGAAGATGTTGTCCCATCAAATGAAGTAGTATCAGGTACACTGTTTGTTTGTTCAAATTATTCCAATGTGTTGTTTGATTCAGGGTCTACACATTCTTTCATTTCTAAGAAGTTTTCTAGTAAATTTGGTATTCCATCTCAAGATATCAATCTTGAACTTATGGTAAAAACAAAGGGGAAAATTTTGAGACAAAAAATAAATTATAAAAACCTTCATTTAGCATCATTCCTTTTTATAACAAAAACATTCATTACATTACACAAAACTGAGGATCTTTAAGGTTTAGTGTCTTGGAAACCAGGAACATAATACATGAAAACAACATAAACCATTATTCTTAAACACTTGAAAGGCTTCTGCTTAAGTTCATCCTAGGTTCATTACTACATCTCATAACCTGGGGACATACATCAAAAGAAAGGGTGAGCAGAAGGCCCAGTAAGGAAAACAAGAGAAACATTTTACATGTGAACTTGAGATACTTCAATAAGGTCAAGAAAAGATCTTTAAGGAATGAGAAAGAAATAATGAGGCATTTCATAATAAAAATAAAATTATTCATAACTTGAAGATGTGGCTACATAATTTAACCTAGAAAATAATGAACATATCTCCAAGGTCCAACCCCAAGGTGTCATTTGAAAATTACCAAGGTTATTCACCAAGGTATCGTGAAAATTGTAATCTCTAGTGGTTACATCATTACCCATTTCATTGGAGCGCTATCAGGGAGCACCATTAAATTTTCATTTATTATCATGTGAGGCACATATATAATCATAAAAAATTTCATAAATAACCCATATAGCATAAAATAAATGGGATTCATTTCATAATCATAACGTTTTAAAAACTGCTTTAAAGACATGTTCTTTATGTAACTTTAAAACCAACAGAAAAGGAAGGTGGGTCTCATGTATGTAAATCCTAGAATTTAAAATAGAACATTTTGGTATATATGTGAATACCCCTTTAGAAGAAATATCTTTGAGTATTCACTTAATAAAATAAAATAACTTTAGAAAAAGAGAGAGACATTTTGAGACGGAAATTCTGCAGCATAACATCTATGTTACGAGTTTTAGAAAACATTAAAAAGAAAAGGGGACATGGGTAACCCACTCATAAATGATCCATAAATCAGTAAAGGGACATAATATGAAGGATATATGAACATGGTAATGAAATTTGAAAGATGTACCATATGAAATGAAGAACTTGAAAGGAAGACAAAAATAAGATTTCTCTTATGAAAATTCGGCAGCCTAATGGCGTCACTTAAACTTCAAAAAAAGAATTGACGAGATCAAATATGGTCTCTCATAAAATTAACATAAAAGATCAGTATTATAGATAACGAGATCATACCCCAACATAATAATAAGGAACCTGAATGACTTTACAAGAAAGTAGAACTTTGAAAAATGAGAAAGGTGAACGAATCCCTTAAAAATTCGGCAGCCTAATAGCACCACTTAATCTTCAAAATACTGAATTGAAGAGATAAAATGGGGTACCAAATAATATGATCATAAATGATCAGTATGTTAGATATAGAGATCATACCCCGACATAATAAAAAGGAACTTGAAATACTTGACAAGAAAATAGAACTTAAAAATGAGAAGGGTGAAAGAATCTGTTACAAAACATTCGGCAGCCTAACGGCGCCACTTAAACATTCATAAAATGAAATGATGAGAGTAAGTGGGGGTCTATCATCATATGAACCTAAAAAGGACATTAAAATGAATATAAAAGAACACCCTCTAACATAAGAAGATAGAGCATAAAAGAAATGACATAAAAGAGATCACTTGAAAAGAAAGAGAGGGGGTTGGATCCCTTACCTTAAAACATAACTCTTAAAACGCAATGGTTTGGACCTTGAGGGCATGGGGGCACCTTTGGATGACTCCTTGGGAATTATGGAGACCAGAACCTTTTTGAGAATGATTTTGGAGTCCAAAGGATGAGATCATGGCTTGGTATTTATAGGGAAAGTGAGGGGACAAAGCAGTAATGGCCAAGGGACACCTCATAAGTGGGATTCTCAAAACCATGTGCTCTCCCAAGATATTTCCCATGACGTTAGGCCACATGGTGCCCCCAATACAATAATTAATCACCTTTGGTCGGACAACCCATAAAATATCTCATGACATCATCATGACATAGTTATGATGTCATTAAACATACCGAAACCCTAAAACTGTATTTTTACTATTCACTGAAAATTCAACTTTCTCAGAAAAATCCCAAAATTTCACCTTTACCAAATATCAATGCTCTGATTTTAAATATGAACTCAATTTTATAAAAATATTTTTCTAAATAATTTTAATTTATTTTTTAAATAAATTCACTATTCACCGAAAATTCATTTTCTTCCAAAAGCCCCCAAAATTTACCTTAACATAATATCAATGCATTGAGTTAAAAAATGAAATCCAGTTTATAAAAATAATTTTCTAGATATTTTTAATTTAATTTTTAATTAAAAACACTATTCACCCGAAAAAACTAATACTTGAATAATAATTTATGAAACCATTATTTAACCATTTTATTGAATCACATTACTTAATCAAGGTTCCTAGATTATATTAATACTCACTTTAAGTGAGATTACTAATGCATTTGGATACATTACTAATCCTAATCATAAAATCACTATTAATAATTTACTATTCATCAAAAATCAAGTTGACTTTATTAGACTCAAAATTTCGTACTGAACATAATTTTAGAAGAACATTTTTTGAAAATCATTACACATTATTAATTATTTAAGGTTTACATAAACATTTTTTTAAAATATACTTTCTCTATAATTCACCAAAAATATTCATATTATATTTATCCGGACATTTGAAAATTCAAAAACATCATCATAAGAAGAAATGAAAATTTTTTATTTAAAAAAAGGATTACACAAGGCAGTTACGGTCTCCTTACATAGCCTCTTATCACACCAGCATAGGACCTGAGTGTAAGGTGTGCTAAGGTGAGAGAATCTGAGGGAGGCTCAGCCAACATCGCACGAGTAGTAATTTATATCAGTTTGAACTTCTCGCAATGGTGATCCCGTTCTAGCTTCAAACGATAATGTTCAGCTTTGGTTTGGTCCAGAGAAAAGCCCAGGGGTGCTACCTCCTTCCCAAGTTCTGTTAGATGAGCTTTGATCAGTCCAAGAATACTGGGTGAGGCCATCAAATATTTTTTCTATATTAATTAACCAAGATTATTTGTATTTAGAGACAATAATTGAAACGTTTTGTTTACAGTGGTCATATTGACCAATGGTCATATAACAGTCAAAACCCAATAGTCTCATTTTAATTATACTCATGTTATCAAACGAAACATTTTTGTTGAGCATAAAAATAAAATAATATAAAATAACACACAAAATTATGAAACAAGATTTATTCAAAAAATCAGGTCGTTACAATCTTCCCCCCTTAAGAAATTGCATCCTCGCAATTTTTAAAATTGGATTTTGAAATTATATTGAATGTCCCACATCGGAAAAGGATTCAGTAAAATTATTACTTTAAAAGAAAGAAAGGGAAGTACAAATGTCACCCGAGTTAACCCATACTAGGATCCCATGTAGGAAAACATAGACATGGAGAAAAAAACCAAGGGTCACGTTCTAAGGGAGAGTGATAGAAAACATGATTAGGAGAAAGTTATCCATGAGAAAATCCCAAACTTATAATGTGTGTAAACGGTGTTTTATTACCTATTAGGAAACATAAACCAACAACGTTTTTGTTTTACATTCCTTTTCATAATTTTGAGGAATTCATTTACTACATAGAACAAAAACATAAGAAAATATACCTACCTTCAAGTAGAGTTTCATCCTTTAATAAGTCTCTACCAAAACTAATCTTTTCTCCAAATGATGAGAATACAAAAACACTTGGTCTCATCAAAAGAACAAGAATCATATTCTAGAGAATCACATAATCCACAAAAGATTAACTATCTATTTCTTCTATCTTTAATCATTATCCCAAAAACAGAAAGGTTAAGGTAAAGCAACACTTCAAAAAGAAAGAATCCCATAGGAATGGAAACAACTTTTAAATCTTCAAAGTTCTGTGGTACTACCCAATATTCATCATAGACCATTCCATAAATAACGGTCCTTAAAATTCCTCAAAATAAACCAAACTAAGATTGAAACCCAAATACCAGAAGGATTGGATAACATAGTCTTCCAAAATAAACTTCATTGTTCATCTCCAAACAACATCAACCACTCCTAAAATATTATAACAAAATTATCTAACCTAAACATATTTTACTCAAGATAGGTTAATCATTCCCATAAGTAACCTAAATTACTATAAGCCCACCTTAAATTCATCGATTCTTCAAAATATAAGTCAACCATACTCATCAATGAAAATACCGTAGTAATCTATTTACCTCGATCATATAGGGTCCCCAAAAATAGTGAACGTCTTCCAAAATAATAATCATCTTTTAGTCCCTTAATAATCCTTGTCATATTAATACAGAAATCGTCGTATTTCCTATCACATGGGTTGTCTGTACATGTTCTTCCATTTCCCACCATTAACAAAGAAGAGAAAGTATAATTGGGGGCATAAGTACTTATCCAATAATCATGAAAAGAAACTGAAATCATATAAGGATAACTTGTAGAAGAAAATTATACCCTAACTTGTGACCCCTAGGTTCCCATCTAGGTTATCCATGATCATATATTCTTATGTGACTCTTTATTTTATTTGATATTTGTTCCTTTAACAATGGTTCATACTAAGCTTATGAATTTACCAAAGCATATCCCCCGGGAGTGTCGTAACCAAGAGTGCAGCAAGGCCCGTTGTCATGTACCAGTTCCCGTTCGAGTCTAGCTCAAAGTGGTGTTTTCAGGTTTTAACCTTATGTACATCTATGCTAGAGCCACCTCTACCTGCTAATATCCAGATAGGGATGTATTTTCTTGGCAACCCCTTACTTAATACTCACCAAAATACCAGGAAGATTTCCTATATTTAAACTTTTCTATAGGGTTCTTCCTAGAGTTTTCAAATCCTAATTCCCACAAATAACTAAACCATACTTTGATACCAACTTTAGTATCCTTCCTTTTTATAACATAAACTTTCATTACATTACACAAAACTGAGGATCTTTATGGTTTAGTGTCTTGGAAACCAGGAACATAATACATGAAAACAACATAAAACATTCTTCTTAAACACTGTAAAGGCTTCTCCTTAAATTCAACCTAGGTTCATTGCTTCATCTCATAACCTGGGGACATACATCAAAAGAAAGGGTAAGCAGAAGGCCCGGTAAAGGAAACAAGAGAAACGTTTTACATGTGAACTTGAGATACTTCAATAAGGTCAACAAAAGATCTTTAAGGAATGAGAAAGAAATCATGAGGCATTTCATAATAAAAATAACATTTTTCATAACTTGAAGATGCGGCTACATCATTTAACATAGACAATCATGAACATATCACCATGGTCCATCCCCAAGGTGTCATTTGAAAATTACCAAGGGTATTCACCAAGGTATCGTGAAAATTGTAATCTCTAGTGGTTACATCATTACCTAATTCATTGGAACACTATCAGGGCACACCCATAAATTTACATTTATTATCATGTGATCCACATATATCATCATCAAACATTTCATAAATAACCCATATAGCATAAAATAAATGGGTATCATTTCATAATCATAACGTTTTAAAAAATGCTTTAAAGACATGTTCTTTATGTCACTTTAAAACCCACAGAAAAGGAAAGTGGGTCTCATGTATGTAAATCAATGAAATTAAAACAGAACATTTTGGTATATATGTGAATACCCCTTTATAATAAAGAGCTTTGAGTATTCAATTAATAAAATAAATGAACTTTAGAAAAATATAGAGACATTTTAAGACAGAAATTCAGCAGCATAACGGCTATGTTACGAGGTTTTAGAAAACATTGAAAAGAGAGGGGACATGGGTCACCCACTCATAAATGATACATAAAACAGTATAGGGACAAAATATGAATGATATTTGAAAATGGTAATGAAATCTGAAAGATGTACCATATGAAATGAAGAACATGAAAGGAAGACAAAAAGAAGATTTCTCTTAGGAAAATTCGGCAGCCTAACGGCGTCACTTAAACTTCAAAAAAAGAATTGACGAGATCAAACAGGGTCTCTCATCATATGAAAATTAACGATCAGTGTGATAGATATAGAGATCATTCCCCAAAACATTAATAAGGAACTTGAAATATTTTACATGAAAGTAGAACTTTGAAAAATAAGAAAGGTGAACGAATCCCATAAAAATTCTGCAGCCTAATGGCGCCACTTAAACATCAAAATACTGAATTGAAGAGATAAAATGGGGTCTCTCATAATATGATCATAAAAGATCAGTATGATATATATAGAGATCATAACCCAACATAATAAAAAGGAACTTGAAAGACTTGAAAAGAAAATAGAACTTGAAAATGAGAAGGGTGAAAGAATCCGTTACAAAAATTTCGGCAGCCTAACGACACCACTTAAACTTTCCTAAAATGAAATAATGAGAGTAAGAGAAGGTGTCTCTCATCATATGAACATAAAAAGGACAGTACAATGAATATAAAAGAACATCCTCTAACATAAGAACATGGAGCTTAAAATAAATGACATAAAATAGATCACTTGAAATGAAATAGAGGGGGTCAGATCCCTTACCTTAAAACGTAAGACATAAAACTCAAAGGTTTGGACTTTGAGGGCTTGGGGGCACCTTGGGAGGACTCCTTGGGAGTTAAGGAGACTATAACTTCGTTTAGATGAATTTTGGAGTCCAACGGATTAGAGCATGGCTTGGTATTTATAGGGAAAGTGAGGGGACAATGCATTAATGGCCAAGGGACACCTCATAAGTGGGTTTCTCAAAACCATGTGCTCTCCCCAGATATTTCTCGTGAATTTTGGCCACATGGGGCCCCAAATACAATAATTCATCACCGTTGGTCATCCAACCCATAAAACATCTCATGAAATCATCATTACACAGTTATGATGTCATTAAACATACCGAAACCGTAAAACTGTATTTTTACTATTCACTGAAAATTCATCTTTCTCAGAAAAATCCCCAAATTTCACCTTAACCAAATATCAATGCTCTGATTTCAAAAATGAACTCCATTTTATAAGAATAATTTTCTAAATATTTTTAATTTATTTTTTAAATAAAATCACTATTCACAAAAAATTCATTTTTTCAGAAAAAATCCCAAAATTTACCTTAACATAATATCGATGCTCTGAGTTCAAAAATGAAATCCATTTTATAAAAATAATTTTCTAAATATTTTTAATTTAATTTTTAATTAAAAACACTATTCACCCGAAAAAACTAAAACTTGAATAATAATTTTTGAAACTGTTATTTTACCTTTTTATTGATTCACATTAATTAATCAAGGTGCCTAGATTATATTAATACATTCTTTAAGTGAGATTACTAATACATTTGGACACATTACTAATCCCAATCATAAAATCACTATTCATAATATACTATTCATCAAAAATCAAGTTGATCTTATTAGACTCTAAATTTCATACTGAACATAATTGTAGAAGAAAATTTCTTGAAAATCATTACACATTTTTAATTATTTAAGGTTTACATAAACATTTTTTTAAAATATCCTTTCTCTAAAATTCACCAAAAATATGCATATTATATTTATCCGAACATTTGAAAATTCAAAAACTTCATCATAAGAAGAAATCCAATTTTTTTATTTAAAACAAAGGATTACAAAAGGCAGTTACGGTCTCCTTACATAGCCCCTTATCACACCAACATAGGACCTAAGTGTAAGTTGTGCTAAGGTGATAGAATCTGAGGGAAGCTCGTCCAACGTCGCACGAGTAGTAATTTCTATCAGTTTGAACTTCTCATCAAGGCGATCCTGTTCTAGCTTCACACGATGAAGATCAGCTCGGGTTTGGTCCAGAGCAAAGCCCAATGGTGCTACCTCCTTCCCAAGTTCTGTTAGATGAGCTTCGATCGGTCCAAGACTACTGAGTGAGGCCATCAAAAATTCTTTCTATATTAATTAACCAAGATTGTTTGTATTTAGAGACAATAATTGAAATGTTTAGTTTACAGTGGTCATATTGACCAATGGTCATATAAGAGTCAAAATAAAATGGTCTCATTTTAATTATACTCATGTTATCAAATGAAACATTTTTGTTGAGCATAAAAATAAAATAAAATAAAACAACACACATGATTAGGAAACAAGATTTATTCAAAATTTCGGGTCATTACACTTCATGTCCTTAGGTGCAAAAATAATCTACCTATAAACCTTATTGGTTTGCCTCTAGTAGAGTTTGATGTTATTTTGGATATGGATTGGATTTATGTTTATCATGATAAGAATGACTGAAGAGCTAAAGAGGTTTCTTTTTACAAATATTTTTATTTTGTGTACAAGAATGAACCACTATATTTGGTAAAATATCAGGAAGCTGAGAAACTAGTAAAAGATGGAAATGAATGGTACCTTGCACATGTTGTTGAAAATAAAGGAATAATTACGATCAATGATGTCCCATTGGTAAATGAGTACCTTGATTTTTTTCATGATGAGTTTCCTAGTATTATACTAGATCAGGAAGTTGAATTTACTGCTAACTTAGTTCCTGATGCTAGGACAATTTCAAAACCCCTTATCGAATGGCTGAATTTGAACATTTATAATTAAAGAATCAATTGAAATAATTATTAGACAAAGGTTTCATTTGACTTAGAAAATCACCATGGGGTGATCCTGTCTTGTTTTTTAATAATAAATATGGTTAAATGCGGATTTTTTTGATTATAGAGAATTGAATAACATCACTGTTAAAAACAAGTAAACTTTTCCTCATATCGAAGATTTGTTTGTTCATCTCTAGGAAGCTCAGTATTTTTCGAATATTGATTTGATGTCGGGGTAAAATCAGTTGAAATTAAAGGAATCAGACATTCTTAAGACCTCATTTCTAACTAGATGTGGCCATTATAAATTTTTAGTTATTTTTGTGGGGTTAACCAATGCACCTTCTGTATTCATGGATCCTCTGAATACATGATTCTGTGAGTTCCTGGATATGTTTTTTGTTGTTTTCATTGATGATATTTTGGTTTATTCTAAAATTAAAGAGGAAAATGAAATTCATTTAATGGTTTTCTTTCAAACCCTAAAAGAAAAGAAACTGTTTGGGAAATTCAACATGTGTGACTTTTTGTTACAACAAATTTCATTCCATGTTCACCTTGTTTCAAAAAATGGAATAATTGTTGATCCTTCTAAAACAAAAGTTTTTGAATAATTGTCAAGACTCATGAATATAACCGAGATCCATAATTTTCATTGTTTGGAAATTTATTACCGATGGATTGTTGAAAATTATTCATGGTTATCTAGCCCACTGACAAAATTAACTCGAAAATATGTAATGTTAATTTGGAAAAAATTGTGGTGATTGTTTTTAGGAATTGAAAAAGAATACATGTTAATGTTTTAGTTTTTCACTACCTTCTAGAAATGGTTGGTTTGTAATCTACAGAGATTCTTAGTTTAACAGACTTGGTTGTGTCCTTATGCAGAATGATCATTTAATATCTTATGCTTCATGTCAGCTGAAACCTAATGAGATAAATTACCATACACATGATTTGGAAGTAGATGATATTGTTAATGCATTAAAAATTTGGAGGCATAATTTGTATGGAGTATAGTGTTAAATATATACTGATCACAAAATTTTCAAGTATATATTCACTCAAAAAAGAATAGAACATGAGATAGTGTAGATGGTTGGAATTAATAAAGTATTATGATTGCATGATTCATTACCCTCTAGGAAAGGAAAATAAAGAGGTTGATGCTTTGAGTCAAAAATGTAATGCTTCATTAACCATTATACATTTGGAATGAGATCCTTTGTTTTTTTATTTGATGAATTTTGGAATAAAAGTTGTTGGTGTAGGAAATTCCCTTGTTTTGTTATAGGTTCTTGTGAAATCATATCAATCATAAAGAATTAAGCAAGAATAGAACGAAGACAGTGAGTTGCAGAAAAAGGTATAGTTGGTTCAGAAGGGTTGGATTCCTTATTTTAACATTGCTAATGATTTTATTATGAACTTTTAGAAGATATTATGTATGCCTTGTGATTCACAGTTGAAGAATGGATTGTTATGTGATGCTCATAGTTCTCCATTTTCAGTTCATCCTGATAGTGCAATGATTTGTAGAGATCTTCAGGAGTATTACGGGTGGGATGGAATGAAAAGATATATTGATAACATTACTGTGAAGTGTTTGACTTTTCAACAAGTTAAAGCAGAGATGTAGTAACCGAATGGGATGCTTCAGTCTTTATCTGTGCCAGAGTGGAAATAGGAAACTATATCCATGGACTGCATTGTGGGATTACCAAATACATCTCGAGGTAATAATGCAATATGGGTTATTTTTGATAGATTAACTAATTATGCTCATTTCCCTCCTATTAGAGATAATTTTTCTCTAGATCATAGATCTCAGTTGTATGTTAATGAGAGAGTCAGTTTGCATGGAGTTCCCCTATCCATTGAATCTGATTGTGATCCCATGTTTACTTTTAACTTTTGGAAAGGTCATCAGAAGTCGTTGGTTAATGAATTAAATTTTAGTACAACTTTTCATCCATAATCAGATGGGCAGACAAAATGAACAATTCATACCTTGGAGGGTATGATAAATTCTTGTTCATTGGATTACCAGGGAAGCTGGCTCCAACATCTTTATTTGGATGATTTTTCTTATAACAACAGTTTTCATTTCATTATATAGATGGCTCTATTTGAGGAATTATATCTGAATCCGTGTTGAACTCTAACTTTTGGGATGAATTGGGTGAAAGGAAGTTGATGGGACTATAATCGGAAGAAGATATATAAGAAAAAGATCAGTTGATTCCGAAGCACATGAGAATAGCTCAGAGCAGGATGAAAATTTATGCAGATAACTGGAGGAAGGATCTTTCATTTGAGGTATGTGATCTTGTCTTTCTCAAATTTTTCCAGGGAAAAGTGGGATGCATTTGGAAAGAGGGGAAGTTGAGTCTGAGGTTCATTGGACCTTATGAAATCATGGGGAATCTAGGATCAATTTCCAATAGAGTGGATTTACCTCCACTTTTATCCCAGGTACACAATGTTATTCATGTTTCAATGTTGATAACATATATGCCGGATCTATCTCATGTTTTGAGCCCAGAGGTAGTTCAGTTGGAAGAGAATCTTTTTTTATGATGAACAACCAGTTCTGATTCTTTATTGAAGATATAATGTGTTGCTTAATAATGTAATTAATTAAGTAAATGTTTTGTGAAAAAACATTATTGTTTAAGAGGTAATGTGGGAATCTGAAAATTATATAAGGGATAAATACATCCACTTATTTGATAAGTGAATAAATTTTTTAGGAAACAATTTACAAAAGGTGGGAAGGATGTAACATCCTAGGTAAATGATGAAATAATACATTTTCATATTTTTGAATTAAATATTAACTTTTTCATTAAATGGGATTATATGTTCGATGGAATACCTGATACATAATAACGGGTTCTTTTGAAAATGTACATTGCACACAATGATGATTGATTCTAAATAATAATAATATTATATTATTTTACATGGTAGTTAATTCCTTGTAATTGTATTGGAGGGAATGAATAGAAATAACTACAATATTAATATAAATGTTTTTTAAATGTTTTTACATTTATCCAATAAATGTTAGAAGCTTAAAATGTGAATGAATCCAATTTTAAGCATAAACACCGTAATATATTTTAAAAGGTTGATGTACTGACTTTTGATGGTGAAACCTCATTAAATATATTTTTTGTAATTTTTATATGTTCTATTTGAAAAAATAAAATTTTTATTCATAATTGGGATATCAAGATTTACTTTGTGTTAATTTTTGGTTTTTTCTGATAAAAATCATTTTTAATGAATAGTGAAAAATAATATCTTTCAATTAAAAACAACCTTCTAATATACTTTATTTATATGGTTGAATTTTCTTTTTAATTGGTTTTAATGTTTAATTAGATTATATTTTTACCATTTAATCCAATTCTGTTCATTAGAAGTAATTTCACTCTAAAGTTGGACAAAAACAAGTGTAAACCTTTGGATAGTTATTATTTCTTAAAAACATGCTTTTTTTGATTTGACAAGACGAATTAATTTAAAATTAATTTCATCTACTTATGTGCTTTGGATTTTGAAAAATAGAATCAATATTTGGAATTATGAGGTCCAAATTGTGTAAATAGGTAACTTTTATTTTTAGATATTATAAATATTGACTTGAGTAAATATTTTATTTACTATGGTTAAAGGTTAAATATGGTAAATAAGGGTAAAAAAATATTATTATAATAATATTAAATTACCCTAACATGTGTCTTAATGCTATTGGTTGATACAGGTCCCATCATTGGCATCCTTTGGTCGATTTGGGACCCCATGGAGCCACTTAAGAGTGATAATGACACTTTATATTTATTAATTTAAAGTAAAGAAAAAAATGACATAAACATATATCGTTTAGTAAATAAATTTTCACATTGGGTTATATTAGTTATCTCATCAACTATAAATATTCATTTGAAGTATATAATTATTTCCTGCATCATTTAATTTTTTTATAATTTTCATACATTAAATAAATAAAATTATTTATGACACATTAACGATGCATTGTTTACCTCATTAATAAATTATATAATTAAATAAGATTATAAAAACTAAAACAATATCCAAAACCTATCCAATTATTATTGGATGATTTTATTTTGAAAACGAATCATCTTATATTTTATTTTAATAATTTTTGGACCTTTAGAAACCAAAAATAATTATATAATAAAATAAAATTTTCAAACTCTTCTAAATAGCATTTCCCCCGTTATAAAAAGCACTCAACTCTAACACAATACTCACACATCTCTAGCCCCTTGGATCATACACCCTCTGACTAAATAACCTCTCAATATCCTTATCTTATACCTATAATATTTACCTTAGGTAGATGTCACTTCATGAAATCCTTTTGGTTCAAACCAAAGGGAGTTACCCGATTTAAAGGTAATGTGTTCTCTTAATTTTTTTTATTATTTTACATATCCACCCCTAAACTCTTTTTATTTCATTATTTTATAACAACAACAGTATTCTAAATATACTAGGTTGTTTTTAAAATAAGTATTATAACTACACTTATACACACCTCCATCAAATTGGTAAAGAACATGTTGTTTTTGTGAACAACAATCTACTGCCTCAAGAAACGATGATTGTTCAAACTTTTCCTACCACATCTTATGGTGGAAATTATGCTGGAAATGTATTTATATGTGATATATATTATATTTACATTGTCTCTATTATTATTTATTTTTCATAAATATCAAACCTCTAGGGTTTCCATAATGGGTAAATGCGATAATTTAATTTGAGGAAGTACGGACCACCGCCCCCTCAAAGTGTTAGGACTCATTCATGCCATACATGAGACATATAAAGGATGGAGATAATGAAATTATATATGATATTATAATGTAATTATAATATAACTACGTGTCATTATGTTTTCATTCCATTAATATATGAAATAGAAATGAAAGTGGAGTTCATGCGTACCTACGACTTACCGTCTCCACGAACAGTGGAATTCATTTATTATCTCCAAATGTTATATACAAATATAAATAAATATATATACTATATATATATGATATATATGATATATAAATCACATATATCATTCTAGAGATAATGAAATTTTGACCACATGAATAACTTGTAATTATAAGAAGTTTATTTTTGACTCTAGTACCAAATATCGACAAAATGACCATTATTAACTTAAATGATTACATAATGATTTTAACATGGTAATAAGTGATATAAAAGGAATAATAATATTGAAAAAATTTCTTAATAAAGTAGAAACTAAATTTACTTTATTATTCAGGATATTAAGGAATGAATGGGTCAACTTAGACACAAGGTAAGGGACTTTGTCTCACTCTACTTTCATTGAGGGATATTTTGATTTATACACGACGCTATTTTATACATTGTATAAACATCATTGACATTTCATTTCATTCAAAGGAAATATTTTTCTATGAAGTGTACTAATAAATGAAAAAAATAATGTTTCATTTTAATGAACATGGTGACAATGATTTTTCCGCCGCCGCAAGTATTATTTTATATTTGGATTCCTTAACAAGTTGTAGTGTTTTTTTAGGAAAATAAATACCATATACAATTTTTACGTATTTTGGTATTGAAAATGGTTTTTTGAAAGTATTGATTATTTCAATATCATGAAATTATATATTGAGATATCAATGTAGAAATGTTATATTTTCTTTATGCTTGTTTTATGTGTTATGGTTCTTGGGAATTGTTTACGTATACAGGTGATTCTGTGATAAACCTAGTGTGGGTGATCCCGAGATATCTCTCCAAGGCATTGGGTAATATGATAGAGGTAAATGTGAATGTTTCTCCTATGATATTTAAGGAATATACTGTGATGGGTATTCCAAATTTAACTCCTTGCGTAGTTATGAAAGCTACTACATAAGTATGTTATTGATGCCACAAGTTACCTTTATGATTTATTATTACTATGTGTAATTCATAAATCTTATGATTTCATGAGGTATGTTAAAGAGCATATGTTTGGTATGTATTGATGAAGTAATGTTTTTCATTATTTGTTTTATGACCCTTACTGAGCATTTTATAATCATCCCATGTATGAAATGTTTTTTACATTAATTAAAGATGAAAAGGGTCAAGGATGGGATTATGTAAATTTCATGCTGACTAAAACATGGAACTGGACATGACTCTTTTTAAGTGTTTTTATTTTATGAAACAATGTAAACTGAGTAGAAGTGTCTACATATAATATTCAAGTTGTTATGTATATGTTACGTCCGAATTCTCTAAAGCTGTAATCCTAAAAATATCCTTAATGTTAATTATTCATTTAATTCATGATTATGTAATTTTTTATAGCTGGGTCCTTATAGAATGATTCCTAACCAAAAAATAAGAAATAAGGACGACTTTTCCTAAAACTATTTATCAAACATTTGAAGTATCAAAGAGAGGAAAAAATTACTAGAAGTGAAAAAATATATGGTGTTTAAAATATAAGGATCATATAATTTCCCTCAATTGAAATTTAACAAAAAATATTATGAAAATTAATGTGACTGTAATATAATTCCTTACCACTTTTGTATCATTTTAAGCATAAAAATATTTAAATAAATAGATAAAAATGAAAATTTAAATACCATGAATATAATATATTCGTGATATAAAATATAAAAATGGAAATATATAAACCATATAAACACAAATAGATTTTTACGTGAAATATGTCTCGATGAAACATATTGAGAACACAAATCCATTATTATTTTGGTAAAATATAAATGAAATCCTATTTAAAGGGATAAAATTATTTTTAATTCTAAAAACACATTATTTTCATTAAAATAATCATCAAATATATTCATAGTATATATATACACTACATAAATGAAATAAGTGGTGAATATGGAATATGTCTCATAGAAATAAAAGTGAGATGAGAAACCCTTACATCAAGTCCAATGTTGCTTTGTATGTGATCTTAAAATATTATATAATAAATTTATATTTATTGTAAATATATAAAATAACCATATTATTACTTATCATATAAAATATGTTTTAGTTATAACATTTTATAACCCATTTATTAGTAGTTTTTCATTAAAATCAATGTTCTGGGTGTTAACTCTTCTATTTCTCAGGCATGTTTTGGTTCAGTGGTTACATACCATGAATAATGATCATATTTTCATCATATTTTAAATTTAAACCACGATTTATATATCATATTTATTCATTATATATACATTTATAAAAATATATGTAAGGTGGTGATAATAAATGAAGTACATAACTTTATGGAGATGGTAGTCCATACATATGTAAAAGTTATATTTTTATTTCCCAAATAATGAAGAAATGTAAATAAAAATATATATTTAAATAATAATAATAATATAATTTATATCATATATATTCAATGAATATATAATAATTACTATCAATGTTAAATATAAATAAAAAAATTAACAACATTACTTCGTGGAGGTTATAATCCACAAGTACACATGAGAGAAATTATCATTTTTCAATGGATGGGAGGGTAAGAAGGTAGATAATATATTATATTTATAAACAAAAATTATTTTATAAATATCATATATAGACACCTTAAATCAATCAAAATAACTAATGAATAAATTTGGGGATGTAAAATGAAATACACCGCTTCGTAGAGACGATAGTTTGTATGTATGACTGATCGATGCTTTTGTTTCTCATTGGTAGGACATTAGGTTGATAAAAGTTTTTCCATAAAAATATTAATATATATGTATATTTATGATACATAATTCATTATTTTAAAATGCACACAATATAATTTAAAAAGGTGTAGGAATAAATAAACCTAAAAAATAAGTTAATATTGATACATCGTATTTTGATGTCCTCCTTTTGATTGAGCTTAAGGCCTTTGATGGGGAGGGTTATAGTCACTCTAGAGGATTTTAAATGTGTACAGGTAAATAAATAGAGGAATTTTTGTAGAGTTTTTGAATAAAAAACTCATATGTTTCTTTGAAAAGCATAAATTGAGTCCCTTCTTATAGAAAACAATTAATAAAACATTCGTAAGTTTTCAAAATTTATGGGTCATGATAGTAATTTTAAAAATTAAAAGTACATATTACATGATAAAATA
Source organism: Viscum album (assembly GCA_963277665.1). Taxonomy (NCBI): domain Eukaryota; kingdom Viridiplantae; phylum Streptophyta; class Magnoliopsida; order Santalales; family Viscaceae; genus Viscum; species Viscum album. The sequence goes on from OY728141.1 coordinate 1,753,572,060, forward strand.
ATTATATTATCAAATCCTTCCCATAAATATGAGTAAATATATCATTTTTATGTTTTCTTAAAATATTTAATAATAATTATTAATCATTAAATACTATTTAGGCAATTTTAAGGATTATTTGCAAAATTTGAATTTAAAAATATAAAAAAACAATAAAATTAGAATATAAATAATTTAACCATAATTATTACTTTAAAATTATCCATGATATTCACGTAGCACCATAATTTATCCAAAACTTATTACTTTCAATGTTTTTAAAATAATTTACTTGATTTTTTTACTATTTACACTGACATTTTATCAGCGTTGTGTAAGCGTTACCATTACTAAAATTTTTGAAAAATATCATGAAAATAATGTATTAATATTAAAAACAAATATTTATAATTTTTTATAATTTTTTTATACCTATGAAAATATATATGATAGATTAAAATAAACATAGTGATATTTTGTAATTATCCATTACCTAAAATAATATAAGAGTTTTAATCAATGGAATGTGACACTAAAATGAAATATTTTCATATATAGGATGATTATAGTCATAAAAAATCATAAAATGAAATAATTTCATGTTTTGTATCTATTTCAATACATTATCCCATAATTCCCCGTTTAACCCATTTTACTATTTGTAGGTGTGATAAAAGTTTTCCATGGTTACTATTCAGTATGACTAAAAATGTAATGGATATTTTATCATAATATGAAAATTTTAGTTCCAAATATGGATTCAATTTTTTAATATTTAATTTATAGAATTGTTAAAAATTAATTTGAATATAAGTTAGAAAATGAAATGAAAAACTATTTTTAGAAAAATTCTTGTGTCGAGAAAAAAATGATTTTATATCAAAATCATGTATAATGTTGATTCCCATTTAATTAATTATATTATTTTAATTAAAATTATAATGATATTACTTAAAAAAATAAAAACTAATTATAACCTTGTGAAAGAATTATTAAAAGTGATGTACCTAAAATATTTTTTATTTGAATAAATACATTAGTTAGATTTCCAAAATGTCGAAGATATATTTTTTAGTATAAAATTACATTTTTATATGAATTATATTTATTAATAATTATATATTTGTTCTATATATTTCTTAAAATTTAAAATAATTATTATATCATGAGAAATTCATAAAAGTGACACTATTTAAAAATTCAGAATTTTTCATGGTTCTCCTTAAAATCTACAATTTCTAAAAAATAACAAAAATTAACTCTAAGATAATTGGGATACGATAAATAAAAAATTAATTTAATTTAATAAAATTTAAATTATAATAATGATAATATCGTCTTTTAAAAAAATACGAAGTATAAGGAAACCCCATATTTATAGAAAAATGACCCTTTTAAATGATTAGTGTTCTCAATTTATTGTGTTTTAATTTTATAATTCAAAATATAGTAGTTATTTCCTAGGAACTAATCAATAAATGTAAATAAGGAAAACTTTTCAATATGCATTTTCTAATAACGATACTATTGTTAAAGTATTCCTAACCAACTTTTAGTTTTAAAAAATCATATTTAAATAATAATATTTCCATAGTGTATCACTGTTCTTATAATCTCAGTTTTTCACCTGATATATGTTATCAAAAATATTATTAATTTTAAATAAATATATATTCTAAAATACTGCGGTGTTAAATACTACATAAAATTATTCCTCAATTGCATGCTTGTAATGAAAAAACGCACCCCCTCATGCGTGTTATGAGGGAGTGTGTAAAAGAATAAAATAAAATCCTATAGAACATCATCAGCCTAACCAAGCCCTAGAAGAAGTTATATTTTATATATCATATCCTAGTTCTGGATCTCATGGAGTGGCAAAATAACCTTTTATTTATAATAATAATTCTTCCCACTTTTCTCGACACTTATTCAAATATATCTCTTCAAGGTTGTTCATGTCTCACAAACGTTACCAGGTTTGAATCCATCCCATAATAAGAAAATATCTTTATAAAATTGTATCTTTAAAAAAAATTAGATGAAACACTCAAAATATGATATTTACAACACAAAAAACACATATTCTCACTTCTTATTTTCATGGGCATGTATGGCTCATGACATGACAACATTATCTCACAATGTGAATAAAACTGTCTGTTATAGAACATTAAGTATCTCAATTATAACACCAAAATAGTGATAATATAATGGCACAAATCAATCACCAACCACACTTATTTTCTTCTACAATTATCATTGTGAAACAAATCAATTTTCCATGACATGAACAAATCCCCCAATTTTTATAAATGAATTCGTACTTACACACCTCCAATGGCCTAAAGGCCTTCATTTTTTATTGATTTATGATAAACCAACTCTCAAGGGGTGAGGTGGAACCCTTACAAAGCCCGTATGTGAAAGTATTTCATGGCCCGTAGACCTTAGAGGAATTAATTACTCATAGGATTCAAACATTACATACAATCCATACTAACTACTTAGAACCGCTCCTCCCCGGCATCTTCACCGTGAAATCAGCTCTCCACCTTCGCATGGCCGGTTATCTAGGCTTTCCCAAGCATGCACGGGCTGGTCCCCGATATTAGGTGCCATACCCTCTCATTCTTTCAAGCCGTTCAGCTTCCGCTATGGTGAAAGCTCATTCCTCCTCCTCCTTCTAAAGCTTGTTCATTGTAGGCTGTCTTGTTTTCATCTGCACTTAAGGTAGCCCGATGGCCTTGAGGTAGCCCGAAGTCCTTACTGACCAGAAGTCACGGGTGTCCTGAAGGCCTTAAAGGACTCAGGGACCAAATCGGTGGCCCAAAGGCCCAAACGGGGGAATATTCATGGATATTACAGTTCCAAACAGTTCCTACTACGGTTTCCACTACAGTACCTACTACAGTTATACATAGTTCCTACTACAATACCTACCACCACTAATAGAATTATAGGTATTTGTGATGGGTTATTTTCGATTGGATCCTGTCACAAATAAGCTTTAGTGATAGGGTCCCATCGCAAATGGCCCGTTGTAAAAAATGTCATCGCAAAAATAATTATTTGCGAGGGGCCCGTCACAAATAATATTTTTTGTGACGGGAAGCTTCATCATCACAAATAAGTCTCCAATTATATACTTTATATATATAATCTTTTCTGTGAAGGGCCCGTCACAAATACTTTTTTGCGACGAGCCTGTAATCCCGTAGCAAATACTTTTAAAAATATTATTTAGGCTATTTGTGACAGGAACCCATCACAAGAGATCCCGTCACAAATAATAAATAAATTTAAAAAATATTAAATTTAATAAAATTAAAATTATTGAAAAATTAATTTTAATATTATTAAAATATTAAAAAAATATTAAAATTTTCAATATTCACAAAAAATTTTAAAAATATCATAAATTATTATTATTATTATTATTATTAGTAAAATAAACAAACATTAAAAAATATATTACTGAAAAAATATATTTAATAAAATTATGATTAATAAAACATTAATATTAATATTATTTAAAAAAAAATATTAAAATTCTCAATATTAACAATAAAGTCATCAAATATTAAAAATTAAATTATGTAATATTCACACCGATACAAAAAAAAGATATTTTAAATAGTTCATATTACAATAAATGTTAAATTCAAGTGTTTCTAACATAAAAAAATCAATGGGGGTCGTCTTTTGGAGGTGGTGGAGGAGATGAAGGAGATGGTGGAAGAAACTCCATTTATTCCTATTTATTCCTATTTATTTTTATTTATTACTAATTATTAGTAATTATTATTATTTTTTACTAATTATTACTAATTATGACTAATTATTAATAATTATTACTAATTATAACTAATTATAACTAATTATTGCTAATTATTACTAATTATTACTAATTATTCGTATTTATTACTAATTATTCTTATTATTCTTAATTATTAATAATTATTCCTATTTATTAATATTTATTGCTGTTTATTATTATTATTGCTAATTATTACTAATTATTGCTAATTATTGATAATTATTACTAATTATTGCTAATTATTACTATTATTATGAATTATTCCTAGTTATTGCTAATTATTTATATTTATTTCTAATCATTGATAATTATTATTAATTATTGCAAATTATTTCCAATTATTAGTACTCATTAGTAATTATTAGTAATTATTAATATTTATTATTAATTATTAAAATTTAACACTAATTATTACAATTTATATCAAATTAATCTTAATTATTCATATTTGTTACTAATTATTCCTAATTATTCCTAATTATTACTAATTATTACTAATTATTCATATTTATTACTAATTATTCCTATTTATTAATAATTATTTCTATTTATAACTAAATATTTCTATTTATTACTAACTATTAATATTTATTTCCATTTATTACTAATTATTGCTAATTATTACTAAATATTGCTAATTATTGCTAATTACTAGTAGTTATTACTAATTATTAATATTTATTTCTAATTATTAGTATTTATTACTAATTATTACAATTTATTAATAATTATTACAATTTATTAGGAATTATTACAATTTATTACTAATTATTACTAATTATTAGTAATTATTACAATTTATTACTTATTATTACAATTTATTACTAATTATTACAATTTATTACTAATTATTACAATCTATTACTGATTATTACAATTTATTAGAATTTATTGCAATTTATTACTAATTATTACAATGTATTATTAATTATTACAATTTATTACAAATTATTACAATTTGTAACTAATTATTACAATTTATTAATAATTATTACTAATTATTACTAATTATTACTAACTATTACTAACTATTTCTAATAATTACAAATAATTACTAATAATTACTAATTATTACTAATTATCTTTATTTATTACTAATTATCTGTATTTATTACTAATTATTAAGATTATTATAAATTATTAGTATTTATTAATAAATATTAATAAATATTACTAATTATTACAATTTATTAATAATTATTAATGTTTATTACTAATTTTTACAGTTTATTACAAATTATTACAATTTATTACTAATTATTACAATTTATTACTAATTATTACAATTTATCACTAATTATTAGTAATTATAACAATTTATTTGTAAATATTACAATTTATTACTCAATATTACAATTTATTACAGTTTATTACAATTTATTAGTAATTATTACAATTTATTACTAATTATTACATTTTATTACTAATTATTACAATTTATTACAAATTATTACAATTTATTACTAATTAATAAAATTTATTACTATTTATTACTCATTATTACTATTTACAACTCACTATTACTATTTATTACAAAGTATTACAATTTATTATTTATTATTATAATTAATTATTAATTATCACAATTTATTACTAATTATTACGATTTATTACTAATTATTATAATTTATTACTATTTATGACAATTTATTACTATTTATCAATCATTATTACTATTTATTACTCATTATTACTATTTATTAATCATTATTACTATTTATTACTCATCATTACTATTTATTACTATTTATTTATAATTATTAATATTTATTACTAATTATTATTTATTATTGTTATTTATTACCAATTATTATTAATTACTATAAACTAATTACCATTAATTACTATTTATTAATAATTATTACTATTTATTACTCATTATTACTATTTATTTCTATTTATTTTTATTTTCTAATATTTATTACCAATTATTAGTATTTATTAGTATTTATTAATATTTATTACAATTTATTACTAATTATTACAATTTGTTACATTACTCATGAATAATTTTTCCAAAGAAAGATTGAGAGTTTATCTCTCAAGAATGGAGAGTTTATCTCTCATGGTACCAATGGGGATGATTCATTCATTCCAAGCAAAATTGATGGTATTAGGGGTCATTTTGAGATGTTCTCGGCTTGTGGATTTCGTCGTCGTGCTGAAAAAATGGGTGTTAGAGTTAGCGAAGATGGTGGGGCATCGGTTGTGGACTTCGGTCCGATCAGGTGTTTGAATATTGGGGGTGATGTCGATCTGGAACGATCATCGGATCTACGGCGTGCTTTGGTGCCTGGCTAGGGAGGATTGGGATCCTGGCAAGCTACGGAGGCTCTGCCTGCGGTGTTCCTCTGCAAGGAGATACTGGCAGCACCTGATGTTGTGTTGACGCAGGGATGCGATGCCCACGTTTATTTTTGGATCTAGTCAGATTTCAGATACCGGTGGACTATGGAGGTTTCAGCTACGAATCAGGAAGCGTCCGGCGTAGCGTTGACACATGGAGGCGTCGTCCTTGATTGGATTTGGGATCCTGGTGGGATAAAGCTCTAGCAATGCTCTGAGAGGAGATGGCCCTAGAGGTGGCTGATGTTGCGGTGACTGATGGTGGTAGAGATGGATGGCCGACGCAGGTGTGCGACGGCTCTCAGGCGTGATTTCTGGGACGTACCCCGGCCGCATTTCAGAGGCTATGATGAGAGGTATTTCTGGCAATGGAGCGACTGGCGTTCACAAGCCGGTGCCGGAGCTGATCATTGTGTTCCTTGGATGCTGATCAGACAATTGGTTACATCTATTCCGATGTTTTCCACTGGTGGATGCGGGTTGACCATGATTCATGTGCGGTGATAGTCTTTAAGGACTGGCGAAGTGTGTCGGAGTGGGCGGCCTTGTCGTAGAGATGATGAGGATGACCTTGGGGTTGCGGGTTGAGATCTTGACAGATTACAGATGGCGATCTGCGAGTTCATTGTTTGAACCAGGTGAGTTTCTTTTGCAGTTTTTTGTATGGACGTTGTGGTGTTTTGGATTGGCATTTTTTGTTAATTTTCTAGTTTTGCGACGACTTCCGCGACACAAGCAGGTGTGATCTCGAGGGATGAGTACTTGACACAACGATGTGTGCACGTCCATTTTTTAGACTATGTGATCTTTATTATAGCTTGCTTGAAGGCGTTTTTTTGTGGGTCTATGATTTCATTGATGTTTTGATTGGCATTGTTTTTGCCAATTTGCTGTTTTGGCAGTGCGTTTTTACTACATGATTATCGTGTTGAGTTGTACCTCTATATTCTTAAATAAATTTTTAGGACCGAGCTTTCTCAGGTCCTGAAGTATCCTCGTATTACTAATTATTAGTAATTATTACAATTTATTAGAAATTATTACAATTTATTACTAATAATTACAATTTATTACTAATTATTACAATTTATTACTAATTAATACAATATATTACTATTTATTACTCATTATTACTATTTATTACTCATTATTACAATTTATTACTAATTATTTCATTTTATTACTAATTATTACAATTTAGTACTAATTATTACAATTTATTACTAATTATTACAAGTTATTACTAATTATTACAATTTATTTCTAATTATAAAATTTATTACTATTTATGATAATTTATTACTATTTGTTACTCATTATTACTATTTATTACCAATTATTATTATTTATTACTCATTATTACTCATTATTACTATTTATTAATAATTATTAATAATTATTACTAATTATTAGTATTTATTATTATTTATTACCGATTATTATTAATTACTGAAAATTTATTATATACATTAATAATTATCGTTAATAATTATTAATGAAAACTAATTATTAAAAATTAGTACTAAAAATTTCAATTTATTAGTACAAATTAATACTCATGACAAAACAATTTAAATTTTATTTAATTACAACTAATCAACAATAATATATATTAACATAAAAAATGAAGAAAATAATAAATTAAATAAAACATAAATACCTTTAAGCTTGATTTTCTATTGATGTAAATGGCTTCAAAACTTCTTCATGAACAAGAAAATTAACTTAGAAAAACTTTCCCTCTAAAATCACAGTTCAGAGGGAACCATGATCTATGAATTGAGAATAATGAGAGGGAAAACGGATGGGGGTATATATAGGTTAGATTATTTGCGATGGGATACCCGTCGCAAATAGTATCTTTTGCGACGGGACACATCGCAAATACCTATGCCCGCATTAATTACTGCCTACGGTTAAAACGTTATTTGCGACGGGTCCCATCACAAATAGTCATTGTCGACACACCTTTTGCGACGAGACGACATCCCATCAAAAAATCTATTAACCGCCTCAAGATATTTGTGATGGGGCCCGACGCAAATACTTCACTATTTGTGATGGAGGGATCCCATCATTGTAAATAACCTTCGCACGGTTTGGCGTGCTACCCACACCAAACTTTTTGCGACGGGAGACAAAATATGGTCACAAATAACCTCTTGGACGAACATTTTCGTATGATATTTATTCCCGTCACAAAATGTCCGTTGTAAAAAGTCATTTTTCCTATAGTGTATAGTACTACTACAGTACCTTCAACAGTACCCCAAAAATTAGCCTCCGCCTGGATATGATCCCGGGTCTCATGGAAGCACTTAAGGAGTCCTCACCAACTAGGATGAGGCTCATGTGCACCTTCCATGAATCATACAATGCTTTTGTATGAAAATTATATACATATCATTGAATCATATATAGATAATTCATAGTGAAAAATCATGCACCACGGTACAATCCTCCCAAGTATCAAAACTCTATCTTTATGCATTCGTGGTTCCTCATAATTCACAACAAATGTACCAAGTTCTTATCCCACATGTATTGAACTCCTATGTTTATCAATTATAAGTTCAAGGTCTCTTTTGTTCCATAATATTCTTTTTCCTAGTGATATTGTCTGCATTTGTACCTCTAATAAGTATTCCCCCCCCCTTAAAAAAAATTATTCAAATTTTTATATATTTTTCTTTTTTTATGTTCTAGTTTAGAAGATCTCCACCCACAAAAAATAAAACCATCATAAATTCGAGGCATAAAAATTAATTAATAAATAAAATTATTGGATCCAATAATAAAAAAATTACATAAAGTATAGCTATCAAATACCCCCACACAAATAAAATTTTCTTATCTTCAAGCCTAAAATATCTGCATTATCACAAATGATGTTGAATCCTCACAATATTAAAATTTCAAACTAACAATATTAAATAATTTTCAATGTAGAAATTTTTTTCAAAAATCTCATAGGGAAATTTCCTCAACTGCTCAATTTTCAAGTAAATAAAGGAAAAAATTTATTTTACATCCCCTTATGAAAATGATCATTCTCCTCTTAACCTATATTCATTTTTCACAATTAATAATAATTTTCCATCCCAATTTTGATTTACCACACTCTGATAATTTTATCTCATCATTCAAGGTAAAAATTTTAAATGGAGTTATGCTCATACCTCATGTACATGATCCTAACCACAGGCTTGAAATGCATCTCAAATCCTCAACCCAAAAATAAAAACAAATGAAAATTTATCCTATGAAATTCACAATATGGTTCAATTTGACTTCAAGGATTAGTCATGGTAGGTGATTTATATGAAAAAATAAATCACAGAGTTTTTTATATATAAATTAATGTACATGATAATAAATGATAATCTAAATGAAAAAATAATCTAAAAATGACATGATAACCACTATGAAAACATAATGTAGTGGCTCATAAAATGAATAATAACAACAATGAAATGATATATTCTATCTTTTTATATCTTTCAATTTTTTTCTAAAATGTGTACACATTATAAATATCACAACCCTCACCGAACCCATATTTAATCTCCTCATGACACTAATTATAGTTGTTATAACATGATAATATATTAATATAAGGATTTATTTTTAACCTAGCAGTGACACAACCCAATATTTTATTTTTTTCTCAATAGCGGTAAAGAATGAAATCTAATTATTGAAAATCATGAACCCTTTTTTACTCACCTAATGAAAGAACCTCACATCATATCCACCATGAACAATATCCATTTCCACTAAGGAAAAATTCATTTTCATAGCTATGTATTTATTATTAAGAACATTTTCATTTATTTTTTTTCTTAATAGAATTAAAAATCTATTTTGATCAGTATTCAAGAAAAATGTCAATTTTTAGGCAGACAAAATGAGGTGCATGATTTGAGGAAATCGTGCACTAGATTAGTGCAAACTGTGACACCTAGATAGTGGCACTATTCTAGACCAATGGATCAGAACATGGCTGTATTTCCCTCCTAGGAAAATATATAGTATACCCCTCTTCATTAATAGAGGTTCCACATGGTTGGAACATGCTATGGAAGACTGTGAAACTTTCTAGATTCTTAAAAATATTAGAATTATAACTTTAAACCACCACAATTTTAATCCTCCAACCCATCCTTGTCACCAAATTAAATCTTATCTAGCCCTAGGAATACCCATCCTCCTCCTCTACACCTCTTGGCCTAAATTGTTTTGTGGTTTTGAGCATTATTTCTCTAAGAACCTCTAATTAAGCAGTTACTTCTTTACCCTTTTCTATATTCTTGGTCCCACATATCTTTTTTTGTATAATGATTTATTCATCAGTTTTGTTGACCTAAAATGGCTTATATATCATTCCTTTAGTATTAATATTGATGGTATTTTATCATCTTGATTCCTTAGTATCTTAACCTTTTCTATCTTGAGGTTCCTAACCATATTTGGGTGGTTTCAATTTAATGGTAGGTGGTTCCATGCCATTCCATTAATTGATGTTTTTAGATTATTTATTTGGATTCTAAAATTATGTAAAATCTATTTTTATGGGTAAAATTTTTTTTAAAGGGTGTTGGTATGGGTTAAAGGAATAAAAATACTTTTCCCATTTGTATATGGGTTTTCCCTCAAGGTTGGTTTTCAAAAAATTGAATTGTGATTGCATACAAGTTTTTTTATTGATGTGAAAGTGGGATAGATCACTTAGGAACCCAAAGTATCAAGGTAGGTTGATAAGGACTAGTGCTCTAGTTGATTCAGTAGCGAAAGCCCCTATCTCCAAGAAAAGTTTATACTATAACACTAACTAAAAAAATGATAATGCTTTGGGGATCGCTATAACTTTAGTATAGACCTCTCTAGCAGCTTGTTCATGGGAAATGATTATATGGATTCACCACTGAGGTATAAGGATCCTTGGACACATATAAACTACTATATAGGGTTTAACCAATGTTTGTAAACTATTTTTTCCTCATTTTAATTATCTTTTTAGTGTTTTCTTTTACTAATATAATTAAAATTGTTTTCCATATAAACTGATTAAAATATTTCTTTTCAAGATATGATGTTAATTTATATTTTAATGTCATTTCCTGGAACCTAATTAGTGGTGACCTAATGTGAATGTTATCTCACACCCCTGTATACTCCCTTAGGTGTATGTAGATAATGTTTTGTATGAATCAAGTGAAGGCAGGGCCTTCCATGGTGGTGATAGTGGTTCCTCTTGCTAAAAGCTTCCTATTGAGAACATGTTGTGGTAGTGTAATTGGGGGGTGTAAATCAACATGACACATAGAAGGTTTTTTCATCCCGTTGACCCATCTCCTTTTTTACTATTTTAGTTGTAGTTTAAATTATTAAATACTCAACATAAACATGTATTATCTTATACTGTCTTGAATGTTTTGGATGTGGGTTGTGATGTACGTGATTTTAGTTTCATTCAAGTTACTCTTCTTATGAGAGAATCCATTCCCAAAGAAGTTCCTTGATGACAAGGAACTATTTTCCATCATGTGGGGAATGGGACTCTTCGGGCCACATCATAGGCTGGGTTTTGTGTCAGGTTGGATGGTGTCCTGAATTAGTTAATGAAAATTTTTTACCAGAGTAGTTTTTCCATTATTTTAGGTCATTTTGTTTGGGAAGTATTTCTAGAAAAGATTTAGGAGTATTAGGGATTAAGGATATAGTTTTGAGTGGGGTGTTTATCCAATACACCTTGTGACATGAATTAGGTTACTATGTGATTTTGTGATTTAGTTTGACCCCTCGTTTAGGTATAGGGAACATGTTATCAACTGGGCATGGAAACTGAAGAAGAGTGGAGTGGTTTAATTTAGAATTGTGATTTTTGTGTTTTAAAAACATAATTTTTTTTCCCTTTTTAAATTGTACTATTTTTTTTGTGTTTTGTGGGATGATGTAATGATAATTTTATTTTGATTTTTTGATTTTTATAGAGTCTTGCCTCCCCAAGGAACTTAGGTGAAATATTGAGAAGAAGGAATATAGAGTTCCACCTCACTAGTTGATTAGATGTTAGTTAAGGTAGTGGTTCGGGGTATCCATGATTTCAATAAGGGAGAATCCTCTCTTAATGAATATGATATGTAAACTAATCCAATCCTAGAGAAATATAGGTCTCAAAACTACCTAAAAAATAAACCCCCTTCCTTAAAAGGATGTATGGATCTCCAGAAACAAAAATTCTAGGTTGAGAGGACTGAGATGATATTTAAGTTCCTTAGGACTCCTAATGTTTTCATAGTGAAGTGTTCCATGTTTATATTTGAATGGCCTAGTCACATGTAGTAGGAGTAAGTGGTACAATCATGGAATTGTGAGTAGATGGTCTAGAAATATTTCAATTTGGTCTTCAATGAGTAATGATTCGTATATATTTTTGGTCTTTCTAATACATTAGAGTTTCTATACCTTCATCAGGGACAATGCTCCATGTTATAGTATTCCAACTATTTCAAATAGATAGTTTATTTTTCAACTGAATTAGTTTTTAGTGAATGGTTAAAGGAACAATAGTTTAAAATATGATTGTGAGAAAACATTCAATCTTATGTATTCGTATTTAAGTTGAAGACATTTTCAAAGGTGGTTGATCAAGAACTGATGGTGGAAACTGATTGGCTAGGTAAATCTAGATTTTCTAGAGTAGTTTGAACTGTGGGACTGGGTGGTTATGGAATGATTGGGAAGAAAAGGAATCAGGATGAATATGAAAAAAGGGTGGTGGTAGCTCGAGTTATCCAATCCGACCACCTTCCAGAATAACTAATGGTGGTGGTTCAGTCATGTACCACAAGTTTGTAACCCCTTGAAATTTACATATGACATGTTCAACTCTTCCTAGGTGACTCCATTGGTGTGTACATATGGCGAACTTATATTTTATTTTTACAAAATTTTTCCCATCTCAAAGTGGTGTAGGATCTTTAGCATCTTGGGCAATGATAGGTTAGTAAGATCCATCTAGAGTAGTGGGGTATCAGTTTGGAAGTTATAGAAGCCGAAATGGATCTTATACTGAGTATATTCAACTTATGATATAACCAACAGTTAGTAGCCCCTCAATATCATATAGGCATGAGTAAACTTCGTGCTATTAATCATACATCTGTGGAATTATATACATATCCGGAAAAAAATTTAGATACAATTTTTAATGTATATTTTATATAATTTGTTTTATTTGACATCATAGGTGATTTTTTTTATGTATTCTATCCTTCAAGACTCATTGAAAAAACTGATATAAATTATTTTTATTCCATTTAATTATTTATTACCCTTGGAATGTGGAAGAAATAGGTTTGGAAAAGTAATTCTTACACTATTACCCTATCCGAGGTCGAGCTGAAGTGGGACTTCCTTGTTCTAGAAATGTAACTCATTAATGTGATCCTAGGAATGTACTAGATGATTCAATTCAAGGATCATATCTATTACAAATTATAATGAGTTACTTTCAAGGAACTTAATGGGAGTACTCAGGTTTTACTAGGTTTTTCAGATCAACAGTCATGATAAGATAGTCTTCTACCTTTAGAGTTAGGATACATCACATTAAAAGTGTTTTTAATCATGATGGAGGATTATGGGATTGGTCTTGAGAGTGGGATGCCTCATGTGGTGGATGAGTTCCGAGAAGAATTTCTAGGGGATTTTTCCAGGTGACTCTGGAATGGGATGTGGAGTTCACCTTTGATATGGTGTTGGGGACACAAATGATATCTCTTACATTATAGCGTATGGACCCTATAGAGGTAAGGCAATTAAAGATATATATCAATTATTTTTAATCCAAAAGATTAATTCAAATGATCATCTCACCTTTGGCCAAACCAATTCTATTTTCTCCAAAATCTAATGGGTTTGTCTAGTTATTCATGGATTATCAAAAATTTAACAGGGTCACACTCATAGAATAAATACCCCTTGCCCCGTATAAGTGACCCCTTTGATATAATCGAGGGGTAACGATGGTCTTCCATGATTGACCTATTATTCAGATATCATCAGTTCATGGTAAAAGAATAATTCATTCCTAGGATCGATTTATAAAGTAGGTATGGACACTTTGAGTATTTGTTTATGTTATTTGGGTTGAAAAATGTTTTAATGGATTTTTTGGCCCTTATAAACCAGGTGTTTTACCGATAACTTGACTCCTTCATTTTTGTATTTTTAGAACACATCCTAGTTTACAATAGTGTATAAGAGGAGTATGGTCAATATAATAGTATTTTTTTAGGAAAACTCTATGATCACTATCCTTATGCAAAAATCTATAAATTTAGTTTCTGTATTAGGCAACTTAAATTCATAGGGCATGTAATCTCAAGGAATGGGGTTATGGTTAACATGGATAAAATCTAGTTAGTGATGTATTGGGAATAGCCAAAGAATTTATTTGAGATCAGGAGTTTCTTAGGCTTAGAATGATACTTTAGGTAGTTTTTCAGGTATTTCTAATTACTTTCTTCATTGATGACAACTCTTATCCAACAAGTGGGAAGGTTTAATTGGGGCCCAGAATGATGGAGGTATTTTTGTGAGCTCAAGAGGTGATTGAAAACCACAATTTCATTGATTTTACCCAAATTTATAAAAGGGAATGTGGATTATTATAATAATTTAGGTGTAGGACTGGGTTTCACACTAATTTAGGTGACCACATGGTGCTGTATGGATCATGCTAACCCTAAACACATGAAATAAACTAACCCACCCATTACATTGAGCTAGAAGTGGTGATATATGATCTAAAGTCATGGCGTTACTACCTTTCTTGGGAAAAGTTTACAGCCTACTTGGATAATAAAATATTGGACTACATTTTATCCTAGAAAGATATCAATTTGAGGAAATGACGATGGATTAAGTACCTTTAGGGGTATGAATTTGATATTATCTACAACCTATGTAAAGGGAATGTGGTTGAAGATTCCTTGAGTTAGAAGTTTCTAATTAAATATTTAGAGGAGTGTAGTGATGAGTGGACCATAATGGGAATTTTTCACAGATTCACCTAGAATCCAAGGAGCATAGTGGATCCATATTCTTGGGAAGATTCATGTTTCAACCTCTCTTTTCAAATTGATCAAATAAGAGAAACCCAATGATTATCCATGTGAGTGATCAATGTAGATTATAAATGGTGGAGATGTGTTTGATGAGTAGATAACATCCCCTGAGGGAATTATCTACTTTAATGGTCTCTTTGTGGATTCATTGATTCTGTATAGGCTGGTGATGAATGATATCCCTGAGTCTTAGTGGGTTATTCATCAGGGGGCCTCCAAGATGCTTTATGATGTGTATCTCCAGTTTTTATGTCCTAGTATGAGACATGATATTGTTGAATTCATATATGTATATATGTATTAATTTTTAGTAGGTTAAATTTGAGGAACAGAATAAGTCAGGTATGCATTAGAAACTCCCCAATCCTACATGGAAATGGGGAAAGGTTTCCATCGACTTCATCATTGAGTTTTTTTGTAAACCCTAGGGAAGGAACAATATTTGGTTAGTTATTGATCATTCGATCAAAACTTCTCATTTCATCCTAATAATGGATTAAACAAGGGTGTAATAATTGGACATCCTATATGTTTAAGATATTGTGAGGCTGCATGGTGTTCCATAGATAATTGTTTCGAATAGGGACCCCCATTCTACTTATCAATTTTCGGAAGTCCTTGAGAAAGTAATGTGATCATAGGTCATGATTATAAAGACATACCACTCTCAAATGGATTTTCAAATTGAGTTTCCAAGTCATATTTCGAAAGATATGATTCATGCATGCATAATGGATTGCATAGGCTATAGGCATAACCATCTTGGATTGGTGAAATTTTCATACAATAATAGTTATCAATCCTCAATTAATATGTCTTCCTTTGAATCACTTTATGTCCATCCATTTCGTTCACCTATATGCTAAATAAGGGTGTCTGAGACTTGTTTTCTTGGTCCAGGTCTCATGTTGGAGACATCTTAAAATGTTTAGATGGCTAGACAATAGTTTTTGAAAGAATATAGTTACCTTAAGTCCTATGTGGGTCAGCGATGTAGATCATTGGAGTTCTCGGTAGTTCACTAGGTGTTTCAAAAGGTGAAACCTTTACTAGGTCACTGATATCATGGTAAAAAAAGAATTCCTAAACCATGTAATTCTATAACCTTTGGGATTATTGAGATAATAAGTATGGTGGAATATCAATTATCCTTTCCTTCTCAATTTACATTGATTTAAGATGTATTACATGTTTTTAAATTGAAGAAGTATAATCCAGACCCATCACATAAGCTAAATTGGAATAAAATTGAGTTTGAACATGATCTGTCAGTGAATGAAAAACCAATGAGGATTTTAGATTCCCTGATAAAAGTGATTTTGGGGTAACATATTTTTTTATTTTGAGTCCTTTGGAAGTGAAACAATAATTACCACGAGACATGGAAATGAAGTACGTGGGCATAGGAGTAGTATCCTCTATTATTCATTGATCAGGATATAGTTTGTTTTTCTGAGGGTGGAAATTTTTCATGGGTGGGGGTGGAGAATTTTCACACTAGTGGAGTTATTTTTATATAATTTATGTTTTAATTTTTTTCTAATTTTAATTCCAAAAATTTTCCAGTAATTTTTCATGAAAAATTTTTGTTGTTGGGTAGACAGAAGGGGGTTCATGTTTGGTGCATGGTTAGGGGAAATGATGCACCAACCCAGTGAAAAACATGTGACCCAAAAAACTGAAGTGTTGAGGATGAATGTATAGGTGGATGACATTGTGGACTTCCTAATAAACTATGCCACCAACCCCTCATATTGGAAAGAGGTGCTCCATAGTGGGAAAATAGTCTGGCGAACCATGTGGCCAAACCATGTGGCCTTCCAAAATCTATTTTTTTTGAAATTATAACTTTTCTCACCCCCAAGTTTAATCCCATAACCCATCCTTTTATCTCCATTGATTACTCTCCAACCCTAGGAACAACCCTCCTCCTCCTCTACTCCTCTTGCCCCTAATTTTTGGGTTAATTTGGGATTGATTCCTCCAATAAACTCTAATTAATATATTTCTTATTTACCATATTATCTATTCATGGTCTCACTATATAGAAACTATCTTTTCATACATTAACATTACATTACATTTTTATAAAATATAAAGTATTACAAATATAGTCACCCAAAGACCATATTAGTCTAGTGCCTTTGGAAAAATAGAAACATAAAAACTAGTACATAAATGAGCTATACCATCTCCCACTAGGTTCGTATTGACTATCACCCTTCTTAGACAAATCAGACATAATACATATCATCATAACCTGGGGGAAGGAAACATAAAATGGGGTGATCTCAAATATTAAGGAAGGGTAAAAAAAGGGAGATATGTAAGCATAAACATGAGCATAAGGGTATTACAACATGATCATGAAAAACTATGATCATACCCAGAATATCAAAGATCCTATACATAAATCATGGAAAAAATCATGGTAGTTCATATGACATGAATTATAAGGAAATAAATAACATCAGTCATGAGAACATAATATATGAATAGAGCATGGAATTGTAGAAGAAACGTAAGCATA
The DNA here is from genome assembly GCA_963277665.1 of Viscum album. Classification (NCBI taxonomy): domain Eukaryota; kingdom Viridiplantae; phylum Streptophyta; class Magnoliopsida; order Santalales; family Viscaceae; genus Viscum; species Viscum album. The sequence continues at coordinate 1,753,589,869 of OY728141.1, forward strand.
TATAATGATTTCCATAGTAGTCAAGGCATTATTTCTGAGATCATCTTAGTGGAAAAAGTCATTTACTGAACTGGGTTCACGCCCCATTATAGCACTATAATAATGAATCGAGTTCACTCCTCTTTCCAAGCCTATAATACTAAATCGAGTTCATTTCTCATTCTAGCCCTGTAATATTGAACGGAGTTCATTTATCATTTCATCCATGTCTATATCATGAGATATAAATCTTTAACCAATGCATTGGAGGGAGACATAGGTCTCACCAATCTCATAGTGAAATCATACATACATGTTCCATAAGATAATAAATAACCATATCAAAACCCATTAAATGAAATGGATATTATAAACATGTAGAAATATTATAACTTGTTGAAGGAGATAGGTTTCATTATCATTTCATCATAAATATAACTAGTGAAAATAAGCGAGTTTCAAAAGCATAAATTTCATGAGAGAGAAATGAGTTTTATAAACATCATGAAATCAAAACGGAATCGATTCAAATAAATAATATGAATGGAAACATTCAATAATTTACCTAAAAAGTCATGAGTAAAAGTAATGTATGTTATCTTAGATGAAGAATAATTTTTAATGATTTTCTAAAAAAACTATTGAGGAAAATATCCTTTTTTATTGAAAAATGATTGTAAAAACACAATATCTTTTGAATTTTTTTATTTAAAAATGTATTTGAAAACAAATAGGGTAAGCATTGAAAACCATAAAACTTTTTTAAAATACTTTTTTGATTGAAAATGGGCTTCATATTTCGTTTAATTTTTTCTGAAAACATGTTTTTTGAATACAATAGATTTCTACAAGGAGAGAGATACAATAAGACTTTACATAAAAACATTATATTATGTAACAAATAATAGAAAAATGGATCTACTACATGAGACTATCTTTAATAAACACAAAAGAAGAGAATTCATGAATGCTTCTTTAGGGATGGATGATAATATTTTTACAAAGAATCATTATCATTAACAATCTCGAAAAATGATGAGGGTGTTTAAATAAGTACATACCACTTGGTTACCTGGGATCATAACATACATTTAAGAAAGATAAATTAAATGAATAATAAAATACCATTAAAATAATGAGATTCATTATATAACATTTCAAATGTATATATATACACCTCAAAAAAATAGGTGCGTAACAAAACATGGGTCTCAAAGAAGGAAAATTTAGACAAACCTATTTTACCGATTTGGTAACTTTGGAAACATAACTATATGAGAGAAAGATCATAAAATGGATATGAAAAATACCCATATATTTATTTATAACAATAATTTAATAAAACCATGGTAAGTATAGACACTATATAAAAGGAATGTGTGTTGAATAAAGCATATATCTCACCGAAATAAAAAGTGAGATGAAATCCCCTTACCTTGTGTCTTCAATCTAATTATAATCATTAAAAACATCTTAATAATGAATATAAATTTATTATAAATCCTTTATAGAATAATATTAGAATATCTAATAGTATATATGGTTTCATTATGACCTTATATTACCTGTATGTTAGCAATCATATGTTAAAGTTTCACATCGGATAATATTCACTACGTTCTTCACATGTGTCTTAATTTGTTATATAATTGGTCCTTAAAATTTTATCATTATTCCAAAATGTAATAAATTATATAAATATCATTTATATTAATAATATTTTAATTAAAATAATCTATATAATATAGAAGTATGTAATAGAATACACCTTTCATGGAGACGACAAGCCGTACGTACGAATGAAAATTGTGTCCATTTTTATTGTCGTATTGAATGAAAGAAAATAAAATACATGTATATAATTATATTAAATCATCATTATAATTTTATATATATCATATAATTTTACAAAAACCATCCTTAATACATTCCATGTAGTGAATGAATCAATCACATCGCTTTGAGGGGAGATAGTGCACACTTCCTCAAAACAAATTATCGTATTTACAGCAAATGGAATGTAAAAATATATGTGTTATAAATGGAATACATAATATTAAAGACATAATAAATATAATATCTAACATATATAAATAGAGTGTCGATCATAATTTCCACCATGATAAGAGGAGAAGGAAAAGTAAACAATCATCATTTAGAGATGTGGTAGTTCGCCGTAAAAGTAAACAATATGTTTGTTACCCATTAGATGGAGGTGTGTGTAAGATTAGGTTTAACAATTAGAATATGAATATAATAGTATATTGAGGATATTGTTTTTGTTATACTAGAACTTATTAATGATAGTGGATGGTGCAGAAGGAAAAGAAAAGAGTTTGAGAGAAGGTGTTACATCTTATTCGGGTAACTTCTTTTGGTTTGTGCCAAAATGATTCCTTTGAAGACATTCTGAACAAAGGGAGGACTCAAGAAGGAAGGGAAGGATTTTTGGAAGTGTATTGGGACTATTTTTTCCAACCCAATGTATTTTTATAGGTGTGAAGAAGAGGGGGAGGTGGTGGCCTTTTATAGGGAAAAGGGACACAATTTGGAATTTTTAAAAACAAGTTTGGTGTACCCACGTTTTTCCCTAACAAACGTCATAAAAACAAAAACCAAAACGTAATAATTCAAGGTTAATGGATGATAATTGTATATTAAATAGGTTTTGGGTTTGTTTATATGTTTTTTTGGGTCTTAAATTTGTGGTTGTTTCCTCTTTTAAGCTTAATTTTACTTTAATTTGATGTAATTAATTTTAACTACCTTCAATAATATTTTTGGTAAAGAACGAAGTTTAAATTATTATAAATTATAAATTATAAATGATTTTAACTAAAAATATGTAATCCTTTTTTCCAAATTATAATCTCATAAGTGGTAGAAATTAATTAAAATTTAATCTTAATTTCGGGTCGACAATGCTAGTTTTTTAAGACCGAAACACCATTTATTAATTAAAGAAACAAATGTTTACATGAGACGAAAGTATGATATTTTATTACAATCTCTTTCAAAGAGGTGAAGAAAATCAGCTGGCAGTGCATCAAGCCTAGTCATGTTCTGGTGGACACCTTTGTTGGAAAGGGCATCAACAACAACATTTGCTTCACGGAAGACTTGTGTAGCAATGTAGTCGATCTCCTGAAGTGAATTCAAGAAGTTCATCCAGTGCGTAGTAAGCCTCCAGGAGAGATGAATAACTCCGTTCCAAATGGCTTGAACAATGGTGGTAGAATCACTTTCAATCCACAGTTTATGCCAACCTCTTTGCAGCGCAAAATCAACAGCATGTATGACTCCAAGCATCTCTGCTTCAATAGAAAAGGCAATCTCACACCCACCGTAAAAGCAAACATGGAAATGGTCATCAGAATATCTGAAAATGGTCCCACAACTGGCAGGTCCAGGATTTCCTTTGGAGGCACCGTCGAAATTCACTTTAATCCAACCCGACATTAGAGGTTTCCAGAATACTTCAAAGGGTTGCTTGATCTTCGGGAAAATACCCGGGACACGGATACGTCTGAGGATCTCAAAGTCTCCAATATGATTGCTGCAACAATCTTTTTGAATTGATGCAGCTTCATGTATCGTAATGAGAATTCTAGCATTTCCTGCATTGAGACTGAAAGAGTGATTATTATGGATAAGATCGTTTCTTACATACCAGATTTCATGTAGGAGTTCAGCCACAGCCACAAGAAAAATGTTTTTGACTTGATGAGAGGCTTCGTATTTAGTAAATTTCTTCAAAAGTAAACAAATCGGGACAGATAAGGACCATGAACATTTAAAAATCTCAAAAATGTAGTTCCATAAAGCCGTGGTCGTAGCAGAAGACAAGAAAAGATGATCAGAATCCTCTCTGTGCTGATTACATAAATGACATTTTGAGCAATGTTGAATGCCAAAGGATTCAAGTCGATTTTCAGTGGGTAATATATTGTGAGCAATACGCTAAATAAGGGTGAACCTGGAGGGTCAAAAATACGATACCCTATAAACATATCAGGTGTCCGATCACAACAGCTATCACAACAACATGCATTCCTTATCACAAATCCTATCACAACAGCATGCAATCTATAATTCAACCTAGATGGCATGGAAAAATTCATGGTTTGTGACCTTCTGACATGTTCCTATATGATTCATGAGATGACATACCCTCATCTCATCGGGAAGCAGCAAAATAGAACCGCAATCATGTAAACAGTAACAACACAAAACAAGTGAATCACCCAACAATGAAATCAATTAAACTGTAACACTCACAAAACTCAAAATGTGTAATATCCGAGGTAATATGTCTTTTTCCCTGTTCACTGGTTCTAGAATTCCCAGGCATAGCTATTTACCATTTACCTATTCCAACCTATCCCTGTATAATGTCGCTAAATAGTAATTCAATATAAAAAGGAAAGAATCCCTCTGATACCACATTGTAACGACCCGAATCCGGAGCCCTTCCACTGGTGCCCCGTACCCGGTTCTCAACATGACCTCAGGTGCATTTCCCCAAATGCCAGAGGCTTCCGACTAGCAGTGAGGGCCTTGGTAAGTTATTGGGAAAACAATGCCCTCATTTGGTAAGGTATACAAGACAAGAAAACAAGAGTCAATGGCGGAATAAGTAAACAACATACGAACACTAAAACTAAACAAAAGAAGCAATGAACACATAATGATAATGATAAAGATTCAACAGGTACAAGTATCTAAGGAAAGAAGCAAACAAAACATCGTGCTGAAATACAACTGAAAACAAAGTACGAAAGTAATAGCAACTCCAACAGCATCGCAAGCCTATGCTCGGTCCTATACTCTCAAACTCCAACCAGAAATCATGTACCTGAAGTAGAAGTGTCACAATCCATGTCCAAACCTGTATCCATAAAACCTGTTTGGGCTGAAAAGCAAGACCCAAACAGGGTGTGAGACTAATCCCAGTAGGCAATTACTACGAGATCTAAGCCCTACTGTCAGTGAGTAATATTGGAAAAGTAAAGGAAATAAATACAGCAGAGAAGAAGATGTACAATGAAGTAATAAATCCTAACAAACTACATTAACAGTTATTTATTAGTTCTGTACAATCATTAAGCTATTAACCAAGGAACCTAGCAACAACTCTATACTCCGAAGGCAAGCATGTAATCACAATAGTTAACTCAGCAATCTACCTAAACAGCAAGCAGTACAACCCAAGCTTGTTCTTTGGCATGGCGGACTCGTCACAACCAACCAAAAAATAAAACACTAACACTCTAGGTGGCTCCTACTAGAAAACCCATCTAGTCATGTAGACGTACAAAGGCACATACACTCTGGGAAGCTCTCACCGTCAATTCCCCTATGGTCTTGCAATGAAAGATATAGACTCTCTGAGAAAGCACTTATGTCTAATTCCCCATATAGTATCTCTATGTAACTAAGGAAACTCTGAGGAAGCACAAAGTCCCATTCCCATAGGTCCTACAATCAATAATAATTATAAGAGACTCTCTAGGGAAGCCCTAATTGTCAATTCCCCCTTTAGTCTACAACACCAGGTTCACTCAGCCCTGAGTAGTTTAGTCATGCGTAATCGACTGTTAGCAGTTTAAGTATGATTAGTAACTACTTGGATAATATCTACAATGCATTCAAAATCATATAAACAGCAATAAAATACATGAAATCAAGTCAACATGCATACTAGCAATGTGTAAAAGGGTTGCCTCATAGGCAAACCGTGCCAAACGACAATCAACAGTCAAAACAAGGGGAAACACCCATGGGGTGATCCTCAAACACACTAACAAGATATTATTAATCATATAATAATATCAAGCATACAAGCAATCTAAGGTAGACAACATAACAGGACCAAAACCCTAACCTGAGATACCCGATACATGGGTATCCGACACTTTTTCACCAAAAACTCAAGGACATTCAATGTAGGGAAACAAACCACCAACCTCGATCCATGGTAATTGATATTCTTGATCCTCAGCTTGTGAATCAACCTAGAATAGAGTGAATCTGCAAAAATGTCTAAAACATTCAACCTCAGATAACTCTCACAAGAGAAGGAATCAAGAAACATGGCCAAAGAAGAACCGAGAACTCACCGCTGTGATTCTATTGCACCCGACAGCGTTCGATTCAGACAACCGGTGATGAATCGATGGCTCGGAGAAGAATTGGATCTCTAGGTCGCTCCGAATGTAATTAGGCAGAGAAGAAGATGAAAACGGGGATTATGCGCGACCCCGGTCTGATTAATAAAATAAAAGGAAAATTACATGGTGTGTACTTCTTGAGTACATGGCGTGCAGTTCCCTTTTCTGTACGCCGTATTAATCGGACTCCACCTCATCGCTACACCCCGTGTGACTGTCCCAGACACGACCAACAAACGACCTCAAGCGGAATAAAAGTACACGACATATAATTGTAAAGTACACAGCGTGTACTTACAAAATTTCCAGATTCTCATCTTTTTCTAAAAAAATGGCCAGAAAAGGAAAACATACATTAAAAGAAGGTCCGGGTTCTTACACTGATCATCAGAGGTACATATTATCCACATCCTCCATGAAATTAACTTATTTTATTATTAAGGAGAATACCAAAATTTGTACAAACTTTAGGATCAAGGAGGGTTTTCATGGTTCTTCTATAATTAGTAGAACGCGTAATTTTACACATACTCTTTATACTTGTGTTTAGATTGTTCAACATCCTTCTAGAATTTACCATCCTTTACCATCTCTTGTTCTACTAGTGTTGGAGGTTATTTTCCATTATGAATTTCAACAGGCTCCTTGTATTCCTTTTCCACCTTTTCAACTTTTCTCTTATAGATTACAAAAAGTTCTTATTATTGAATTGAAGCTTCATCTTGTTCTTACTTATTCAATGTAAATTTTTAGGTCACCTTCCATATAATGTTGGTATTAATATTTAGCATCATCAATTAGAGTTTCATAAAATTAATCCTCATTTTTCATCCTTTCCAGGTCTTTTCACGCCACTTGGAAGATTTATTCTTGGTTATAAATTAGTGACTCATTATTGATCATGTACATTTTTGATCCATATGTTCCTAAAATTGTTAACATATTCTCTTTTAGTTCATAAATTTTGTACGAAATACCTATGATTTGAATAGTAAACTTTTCATGCTCATTCAGTACATAATTTTTACCTACCATTAATACCACAAATACCTAGTTTGTAAAAGTAAAAAAATGATTAGAAAGAAATTTTAAAATAAAGAAAAAATATTTATGTGAAATGAAAATTCCTAACTATTAAACTAACGTATCTCTCATAAAATTCAATTGAAATGATGCTAAAAAATTTCTAGATCTATAAATTTTTTTACATTATATGAACACATATATATTTTGAATTTATAGAACATGAGGCTATAAAATACTAAAACTACAATTAAATAGTATAGCATATTCATGTATGAGTTTGAACCAATATTGAATCAATGTAAAATAATCAATGTAAATAATTAATAATAACTATAGACATAATGAATAATAAAAATAAAACTACTTGAGTTGTATGATTATACGGATGAATAAGAAAAGAAAAAACAATATACTAGGAATATAATATCTAGCTTCATGAACTAGTCAGTGTGAATTATAATGATTTATACTCATTATCATCAAAATTAGGTTTACGAAACCCCCTTGGTACAGGTGATGACTCTCCCTCCCACTATCATCCCTTTTATCATGGTCATATACTTCAGTAGTAAGTGAGAGAGGTAACCAAATTTCATATTTAGACATAGGGACTAACCTAATCAATGTCCACAAAGAAGATAATATCCTAGAAATAATATTAAAATAAATACCACTAACTCAACATAAAATGTTAATGTATGAAAAGTAATTATGTGATGTTAAATAATTAAATCATTGTAAAAAAAAATTAGAATTAATCATTGAACCAAAAAACATAATAAATAAAAATCACATTAAAGTACATGATTTAAATAAAAAAACGTAGACCCTCTTTATAATCATGATGGAGTGATGAAATGAATAAAATAAAAACGTATATAATAGTATTAGCCTGGCCAAGTCCTAGTAGCAGTAGTCTTGTGCAACCTCTGGCCCTATTTTGGATCTCATGAAATAACATAACAACCTTTTATTTATTATCCATATTCTACCCACTTTTCTGTAATTTCATAAAATATATCCCTCCATGTTATTTCTTGAATCACATGGGTCAATAGGTTTGTATTCATCAATGAAAATTGATTTATCTTCAGAAAATATTATCTTTTAGGAAATACTTGACTGTAATAGTCATGAAACAATAAGTACTACATGTCATGAACATCACTTCTCACTCCATTATTTTGAATGGGCATGGATGGATCATGACATGATATATTTATCTAATATCATGAACCCTCATGTATATATTTAATCATTTCATATATTAATTGTCACACTAAAACAATGTCAATCTCATGTCATGAAGCAATTACCATCCTCACTACCTATGTTTTATAATGAACATTGCAACAAAAACATATTCTGCACTACATGAATGTATTACCTAAATTTAGAAAATGTATTTATACATAAAAATAATCTATGACTCATATGTAGATTTCATATCAATCATAAAAACTTAACATTGTCAAATACATAGTTCTTTTTTTGGAAGTTGATGCCCACAATATTTTGAATTATTTCAAAATTAAAATCCTCCTAAGCCGAATAGCCTAGTGCATGATCTCCAAGGAACTATGCAGAGGATAACTGCACCACGTTCCTCGTTACTTAACTAAGGAACCAGGTCGGTACACTAAGAAAAGTAGGTCATGTGTCACGGTATGAAAAACAATGATAGAGTCCACTATGCATTTACCAATATACCAGGTGATATGATGATCCATAATTTTCATACGTCAATATTACATCTTATTATATGAATATTAATTACATAATATTACGATACACATAAAAATAATAATGTTTTAGTGTCATTGGAAACATGGATATTTATAAAGCTGGTTCATAAAAGATCTATATCATCTCCCACATAGTTATTCATAACTAGAACTCTTTTTTGACACATGATATTTTAAAATTTCTTCATACCCTAAGGAAAATAAAACATAACAAAGGGTGATCTTATATTATCAATAAGGGTAAAAAAGAGATATATAAACGACCATATAAGAATTATATGAGCATAATTGGTGTGATAACATGATATTAACATTGTAAAATCATACCCATCAATTCTTTGATCACAAACATTAGTCATCAGATAAATATAGGCAGTTGATAACAGATGAATCATAACATCATAAAATAATAGGAGTCAATAGAACATAAAATAGGAATAATATCTTGTCCCAAAATAGTATAATAAGTGTTGAATAATCATAATCATATAAATCATATATAAAGGATAACCACCAAGACATTCATAACAAGTTAGGATTGGGATAACTTCCTGTGTACTTGCTTCATGCTTGAGATAACCCACAATATACCCATTTAGGGATTGAGATAACCTCATGTGAAACCTTTGATCTTATAGAACATTAATATTTACCCAATAAAATGGATGGAAAAATAATTATGGTCCCACCAATAACATAATTATAAATACCTTCATATGTATGCCACCTGTTCATAAAAACATTCAAAACACCTAAACTAATGGAAATGAAAACGAGTTTCATCAATATTCCATCAACATAATCAAAAACCATCTAGATAAAGAATAAAGTTAGTACCACTGGATCATATTCCCAATAAATCCCAATTAACATGAATGTATTCTATTTTAAAAAAAATCCTTTAAAAGATAACAAGTAATTTATTTTGGGAAAAACATTTTCATTTTCCAATCTCATATTAAAATACAAAAATTTACCAAATATCAAGAAAATAATTTTATTTTAAAATATACATCAATTTTTTTAAATTAATCTTCAAATAATTAAGGATACATGAAGGTAGGAAATATTGTTCACTCCGTATATGTTAAAACAACTATTCATTTCACATTTTCTAAAAAAATCCAAATTACCTCATTTGATAAATAACCAGAAGATTCCATTTCGATAATTTTTTAAAAATTAAAACATAAAAAAATTGAATTTTATAAATAATAAAATAAATATAATTTTTTTTTAGAATACATGGATATGAAAGAAAAATTATTTTTGATTGATGAGATAAATAATGTTATTTTTTATAAAAAAAATTTTTCGGTATCATGCCTACCTAAAGAGAGGAAAATGAAAGGAAAACATGTATTCTTAGGAAATAACATAAGTAGAATAAAATTAAAAGGATTTATTATGATGGAATCATATAATTTCCTTCAATTTAAATTCAATCATAAATAATCCTTATTAAAATGAGATTGAAACATAAATCCCTTACCACAGGTTTGAATTTTTCGAAGGAGATAAAAACTAATATATAATAAATTTAAAATTATAGTAATTCTATTAAAGAGTCAAATAAATACTTATAATATCATATATTCTTCACTTATAAAATTTCAACACCCAATTATAAATAATTCAATATTAAAATCTTCATTTCAAAGTGTTAACTATTTCTTTTCTCATAAGAACTTGTGTTCTATAGTTCCAATAATCAAAAATTGATAATGGTTACATAATTTATAGAATTTTATTTATGATATAAGTATTATATATATATATATTATACATATTTATAATCATCCATTAAATTTACAAATATAATAATAGATTTCACATTTCATGGAGACGATAGGCCGTATGTACGCATGATCACTGTATTAACTTTTTTGGAGATAAAACTAAAGAATGATAACTAATAATTCAACATATGTGAATAATTATTTTACAATAAATATAATATTTATATTTATTAAATATATACTTATTACCATCCTTGTAAATCAAAAAAAAAAATCACATCGCTTATTGGATGGGATTGTTTAAAGGTATGCACGAGCGATGTTATCATTTTCCAACAGATGGGATGGTAAAAAGGTAGATATGATATTATAATTTTATAAAAATAATCATATTATAAATATTATTTACAAACATTGAACCCATTATAATAACCATCTATGAAATATGGTGATAAAAATGGATCGTATTACAACATGGAGGCGGTAGTCCACATGTATGCACGAGTGAAATATTCACTTCCCATTGAATGTAAAAGAGGGAAGATTATGGTGGTTTCATGATCATAATAATATTTTAGCATATTTAGGGCACTAAATTTATTATTTTATGATTAATAACATATATTTATAGTAGGTATAATAATAAATAAATTTAAAGTGTTCAGTTAAGATGATTACCTCTTATTTAGAAGACCTCATTTAGATCCTTTCTTAAATACCCTTGGAATGGTATTTTAAGAATATAAGAACATATATTTTTTATAAAGTGAAGTCTAGAACATAATGTTATTGGGTTTGGTTGATCTAGGTTTCTCATAGTTGTGCAATGAAAGCAGAGGAGTTCCGTTTTATATGTGAAGGGAAAACAGTCTTGGAATTTCCAAAAATATTTAAATATAATTAAACTATTTTCATGTATAATGATTATAAATAACTATTAATTAGAATAAAAATATTATAAGGTAAAAATATAATCATCTAATGAAATTTATATAGGTTATTGTTTCATATAAAACATTATCTTTTTTATTAACCATTCGTTAACCATTTTTAACCTTAACCGTGGTAATAACTATTTCAATCTACGAGGGATATAATTTTACTTATAAGGTTAAAATGGACTCATAAATATAAAATTGATAACATATTTGACCATATATTAACCTACTTTATCTCTAGAAATAATTTTATGATTTTTTAATAATTTAATACAATATTAGTTTTCATAAAATATCAATAATTTCATTTTAGACACAATTTATTTAATTAGAATTTTAAAACAAAAAAATAGTAATACAATTTAAATATAAAACATTAAAATATCCCCAATGTTTTATGTTGACCTATAAAATTCATAAAATATAATAATCCATCCTTATTTTGTTACTTTTATCAGTTTTAAAATGATTTATTTTATTTTTCTTTTAATTAAATTAATACTCTGTCGGGGTTGTGTAAATATTTAAGGTAATTATTCAATCACTAAAAATTTAAAATAATATAAAATATTAAAAAATTAATTTTTCAATTGAATATTTAAAACTGATCTTATTCTATTTTTATCCCTAAATAAAAACATTAGTGATATTAAAATCAAGAGAGTGACATTTTGAATTTATTCTTTTCATAAATTAATATAAATGTCATAGTTAAAGAAAAATGTCCCCAAGTGGCCTTATATTTGATAGTTAGATGAAAATTTCAGAACTCCACTCTCATAATAGGATAAATACAAGTTTAGAGAAATTTTAAAGCCTTATTCAAATGTTTTATCCCTATTTTATACATTTTACTCTTATTGATTTGACAAATATTTGGAAAGGTTACTATTCACAATGACCTAAAATAAAAGGAACCTATTTACAAAATTTGATACTCTAGATTAAAATTATTGAATAAATATTTTAAAATTAAATTCATTGACGTTTCATTATTTAATTCAAAATTAAACTGACAAAATTTGATGAAAACCAATTTTCCATAAAAATATTTTTTAAAGTTTAAATGGTTTTTGTCCATAATCCAAATAAATTTAATTATAAGGCCGTACATAGATTATAAATAATATAAATGAATTAATTTTACTTATAAAACAATTGAAAATAAAATTTAACATTGTAAATTCTTTAAATGAAAAAGAAAATATTAATAAAAATTAGTGTTTTTCATTATTCAAAGAAAAATAAATATTTTTTGAAAATTATCATAAATTATCTATAAGATAATTATGAAATGATAATTTAAAAAATGAAGATAATTTTAAAAAAAAAATTTATAAAATTTTTATAAACTATATATATTATTTTCTCATAAAAAATATAAAAACTATTTGTATGAAATTGTATTTTTGAAGCATATAACGTCTTTTCTAAAAATTGATTACTTATATATTTTAATTACGTAAAACTTTTATACATATTTTTAATATGTGTTTATTATTATTAAAACCAATAATTAAACATCTAGGTTATAATGGTATAATATATTATTTTTCATTTAGACTCAGAGTTGTGTGTATCATAATATACTAAAAAATATAAATTAATTTTAAAAAACATTTAATAAATTATCAAGTTATTATAGGAAACCCCCTTCGAATATCATGATTTCATACAACATAAATTTTAGGTCTTACTTTAATCCTTACATTATATTTTTTGGACAACCATGCACTCAAATCCAAGTATACACACCATCGATGACATCCTCCTTGCACGCAATCTGCATCTGCTTACTAATTGCCTTCCATGTCCCCATAAAATCATATATGGATAACCACATGATAAAATCCAAATATGTAAAACATTTAAGGGATCATTTGTGTTTATAATATATATATTATTACTTATCTTAGGTTGTAAGATCCCGAATCTTCATTTCAGGCAGGGATCCTGATTTCCGGATTTGTTTTAGGAAAAAGAATGAAATTGAAATTTTCTAAATGCATGTCATGTACTTTTGAGTTCCCACCCTGTACCATTTTTCCGCATATAGACATGTACTAGCTGTGTAAAAACCAATTAAATGTCTATGTAGGTGGACTCGTAGACCATATAAAGTGGGGGCTAGTTGAGTCTAGTACATGACATGTATATTAAATTACCACACAATGTACTTCTCTTTTTATTTTAGAAACCAGCGAGGGGTCACAAATCACATCTAGAATGATCTTCTTCTCCCCATGATTCGTATAGGAGAGTTAAAGAATGTCATAGAACTCTGAACCCCTCCTGATTCTCCATCCAACCTTTGATTGAGATGTCATCATGTGCGTTGGAATCCCACCGGTGAGTTCTCTCTTTCCCAAATGACTTTTTTACGGATTCCTCCGCTCTCGCGAGTATTTCATTGTTGGCCATTTTCACCTTTTTTTGTATCTATATCATTCTAGTAATATTAAATGGACGATGTTCAAGATTATCAATCATACGACATCGAGGTAGGTGGTTTCTTCCTTTCATTGATTGTATTTGGATTATACATACTTAATGTACTGAATACCCATGTTTGGGGTATTTTGTATTTTGGAATTTAACTCTGTTTAATACTAATTAAAGTTTAATTTATTGAGAAAGGGTTACTTGTTATGTATATGGTTTTATACCTTGATTACAGGTGTGTTTCCCTTGTTTGATTGATTATGGATGTTTGGTAAAGAATGCCTGTTAGGATTGCATTGTTTTCCATTCTTTGCTTGTTAGGATGTAGTCGATGATATTTTGAGATGCATGCGATTTTCATTATGAATGTTTGAACAAGGGGAACTTCACTATGAGAGATTTATAAGGTAGGGTTATTTATGTATGAGTTGTTGTTATGCTAGACCGAGGGAATTAACTGTGAGAGATACCAGGTGGTCATCGACCAGAGGGGTTAGACCATGAGGGCTACCCAGGGGGTGGCTATTAAATGTAATTTTGGACCCTAGGGAATTGACTATGAGAGATAGTAGGTGGTAATTTTAGTTTATTTTTGTTATTCTGACATAGGGTGTGTTGACTATGAGAGCATCCCAGGTAGTCATTTGTAAATGGTTAATGTTATGTGGGACCAAAGGGGTTAGACTATGTGAGCTTTCCCAGAGGGTCATTATATTATTTAATTGATGATATGTTAAACTAGAGGGTTTAGACTGTGAGAAATTTCCTAGGGGATTTATTATGAATTATCAAATTATTGTGATGAGTCTTCCAAGACAACGCTTAATCTATTACTCAGTATTACTAGATTGTTTAGATGGTCTTCTGATACATCTGTTTGCTATTACACATGGGAAACATATCTTAGGATAGATCCTGAGATTTTATTATTAAATGGTTTGAATAATTAATAAATATTAATGAATATAATTGAACACTATAGGATTGTTTACCTTTGAGTTCTTCCAAGTTTATTTCTCCATTTATGAATATTAACTACAATATATATTCAATCATAGTTAGGCAAAGATATTTTGGTGGTTGACTACTAATATTATTCTCACACCCTATTTGGGTAATGCTTTTGGACACAAAATTATTATATGGTTGCAGGTATAGATAAGGGAAAGTGCCCTTCTTCATCAGGTACTTGATTATTGTTGGAGTTGGGGAGAATGGGTCTAAGATGAGGCTTGGGATGCTATTGGAGTTCACTGATTTTTCGAATTTTGGTTTCAGTATTGTATTTCTAGCATTGTGAGTTGTTTGGATTCATTCTAAGACACATGCGAAATTCATAATTTATATATTTTCGAGTTGTTATATTATTATTAGTCTTCTGCAGTGTTACTTCTATTGTATAGTATTACTACTTATGCTTTTCTTTACTATTTGTGATTCTACTGTGTATACTCTACCAATAAAGGGAATAGTTTCCCCATTATCAGACCATCATCCTCACTACTATTTGGCTGCCTCTGGAAATTGGGGAAATGCTCTTGAGGTTATCTGACCAACAGGGTACCGAGAACCACTAGGCGACACCCAGACTCAGGATGTTACAAAGTAGCATCAGTGGAGATTCTTTTCTACCTTTTCATACTATTTGGATCCTATAGGTAGGGATTGGACATAATATGTAGTTTTTAATAATATTTTCCATGGAGTAGCTAATCCGTGTACAAGGAAAAACCAAATTTACCTCGAATATTGCATTTTTTTAATGATTTTTCAATTTTTAAAGTTTATTGTATTTCACCATTGGGTGACTAACATGTTTTGTGATGTTATCATTTAATTCATAGTGTTCTTATTTATGTTCAAACCTGGTAGGATGGGGATATATCATCCCATGCATCATATAGGAATTTTTTAGAGATCACATGTCATACATTCTTGTCATCCCATTTAGGATGCATTACTGATTGCATGATGTTTTGATAGATGTTGTGATAGAAATGAATGATGTTGTGATAGATGTTCTGATAGAATAACTGCTATTTTGATAGGGTATTGGAATATGTAAAGTTTCAATTTATATGGACGCCAAACATTGGTCCCTAAGGTTTTATAGACCCTCTCGGATCAGAATTTGTTGTATCATGTTTGAACTTTAATTGAATTATATTATGATATGACATGAATAAGAATGCCAAAATTTGATTTGTGCGAGTATGGGCTCTCACGAGTCTGAATTTGTCATTTTTTGGAAATCATTTTACGTTTTTAGGGGTTCCTGAGAAGTTTAGAGGCTTACTGTATGGAAACACAGATTAAACAACATGTGTTGTTATAACCACATGCCACGTGTTCTTCTATTTTGGAGGAAAAACCCTTTATTTATTACATGCCATGTACTGGGAGTACACTCCGTGTAGTGATTGATAGTGTGATTGTTTGTGTGAGCAGATACATGGGGTTGGAAAATATTGGTAGGACATGACAAGTCTAGATTGTACATGCTGCGTTGTAATGAACCATGTATCCAGCCATGCGACCGATGATATAGTTGGATGGAACTTAGGTGTTACACGTCCTGTCTCATTTATGCACACCGTGTAGTATCAACTGTGTATCCAGCCGTGTGACCAAAGAAATGGGTGGATAAGACTTAACTGGTAAATGTTGTGTCTAGGGATAAAACACTATGTAGTGTCACACCGAGAGAGAACCATGTAGTTCTATCCATGTACAAAAACCCAGGAATGAGGGAAAAGTTCATTTACAATCCATGTCATAGGAGTAACACTCTAGGTTCAAAGCATAAGGGAACACGTCATGCAGAGTTTATACATGTTGTGTAACCATGTTTTGTAAAAAATGAATACTCTACTTCTCCTATTCAGTTCGGGAACATCTAAATTATATTCCTTGATAATAATGAACTGAGGTGTGAACTTGACCTAGTTGATTCATTCTCCCAAGACGTCCTCTGATTATATGCTAGATATAGGGTGGTGATCAAGCACCAAAGAGGGTGGACCAGGGGCTACCAGTAGATCCTCCCGTCATGACCGTCTTGGAACCAGTTGTTATACTGGACATAGGTGTTGATTCACAATTCTGTGAAAGATTTATGAGGATGATACAAACATTCTAGGGAGCACCACATCCTTCCCCGACTATGGATGAGTTGATGAGGGTGTTTCGATAGCAGCATACTCTCACTTTTTCATGGGATGGAGGACCACGGTCTACAGATTCATGGTTGGAGGCCATTCATTCCATCGTTGAGCATCTGGATATGCCTTCGAATAAGAGAGTTATTCTCTCTACGTACATGCTACGTGATTCCACCAAGAGATAGTGGGATGTTATCTCATAGGTGAAGCATTATTGACATATGGTTTTTGAAGAGTTTTGGAGGACCTTATATGATTACTTCTACCTTGAGATGCTAAGGTCCATTCTAGGACAAGAGTTCATGAACTTGGAATGGGGTTATCTTTCAATTATGGATTATTATTCTCACCTTACAGATCTTCAGTGCTTCTCACATGTTCTGGGAGGTGATGAATTAACATTATCTAGGATATTTGAGGATGGTATTAGGTATAAATCCGATCACAGGTGAATGTTTTTAGGCTGACTTTGGTGATGGCTATAGCAAGCCAGGTGCTGATTACTGAGTAAAATTTGGGGGGGTTGGGAGCTGCGAGCAAGGGAGGTCCAGCATCCCAGGATGATACTCTTTCTACAGATATCAGGAATCACCGTATGGATATTTCAGGAGATATATCTTCAAGTAGCTAGGTTGTATTCTATTAATGAGGGAAGAGTGGGAATATGAGATTTCAGTGCCCGAAAGACCCAGTTGAGTATCGATCTTTTTGAAAGATGCATCATCTTCATCTTTTTTTCTGGTTTTTCTCACCAGCAGCTGGTTATAGGGGATCTGTTATGTCTCTATGTTTAGGAGAAAAACCAAAAATTTCTCATCAGTCAGGGAACTAAAGTTTGTCTAGTCATTCAGGACGAGGAGGAGGTCATGGCCAGGGTATTTAGGAAATAGGTTTTCAGTGACATCAGGGTGGATCAACTCAGGGTAGTCAGGTAGTTCTTCATGGCCACGGTACATGGTAGGCTTTTTCAGTGTAGCAGACCCAGTAGGATCAGGATCCCGGGCCATCTACAGTTATATGTATGACTCTATTTTCCTCAGTTTTAGCTTATGCTCTTTTTAATACAGGGGCTTCCCATAGTTTTATATTTTTTGCTCTAGTGTAGAGTCTTGGATTTATATCTATTCTTATGATGTTGTTATGATGCTAGAAACTCAATTAGAGCTTAGTATGGATAGTGTACGCCAGTACAAGGAGTTCCCTCTTGAGGTTGGTGGGTGTCACTTTTTTGGGACCTATATGTATTAGAGATTAAAGGCTTCGATGTAATTCTTGTAATGTACTGGTTGGTCTTTTTCCAGGAATTTGTTGACTGCTTTCACTGCAGGGTGAGTTTCATGTCACCAGAGGGAGGGTATTTTCTAAAAAAAGTTTAATGGAATGCCTAGGAATGTAGACATGGACTCGACCATCATCGGTTGGGGGGAATTAGAGCCAAGATTAGTAGTTTATATCTGGATAACCAGGAGAATTCATAGATGGAATTTTTTCCAGTGGTGGATCATTTCACATATGTCTTTTATGACAACATTTCTGGTTTACCATTGGAAATAGAGGTAGATTTCTTTATTGAGCTTGTTATAGGAGTGGAACTGATGTCCATTCCTCCTTATAGGATTGATACAACATATATTAATGAGCTCACGAAGTAGTTATAGGAGTTGCAAGAAAAATATTTCATTCATCCTAATACTTCTCCTTGGAGTTCTCCTATCCATTTTGAGAATAAGGAACAAAATACCATCAGAATTTTTGTGGATTATAAGAAGCTGAATCAATTTAATTTCAAGAACTGGTATCCCATTCCGAGGATTTTTTATCTCTTTGATAATCTTCAAGGAGCCTGAGTGTTCTTGAAGATTTAATTGAGATCTGGTTATAATCAGTTGTTTTAGACCATTAGATATACCTCTTACATCCTTTCAGAGCAGGTTTGGTCTATACGAGTATTTGGTTATGCCATTCAAATTCATGAATACGCTGGAAATTTTCGTGGGACTGATGAAACGAGTGTTCCATTATTTCTTGGATGATTTTATGGAAGTCTTTGTGGAAGATATATTGGTGCACTCTCACACTCGATAGGACCATTCCATACATCTTCATATCATATTGAGTACATTGAGAGGTCATCTGTTATATTATAAGCTCTCAAAGTTCAACTTTTGGATGAACCTGATTTACTTCTTGGGTCATGTCATCTTAGAGAAAGGAGTATTAGTAGACCTAGAGAAAGTGAGAGCAGTAGATTCCTTGGAGAAACTCAAGAACGTTTTTGATGAAATGAGTAATCTTGGGCTGGTTTGTTATGATAAGCGCATTATACAAGAATTTTCATGTATAGAAGCACAACTGACGTGTCTGACTAAGAAGTGTGAAAAGTACATGTGGAAATATTACTTCCTTTCATCATTTCATGAGCTGAATGGGATATTGAATTCAACACTGATATATATTTTTCTAGTGTTGGCCAAGAGTTACACTGTATATTATGATGTGTTAGGTATCGAGTTGTGAGAATTTCTTATACAGTGGGAATGAGTCGTTGTGTATAGGTATCAATAGTGGATTCTACATGAGAGGAATTACTCGGCACATGATCTTGAGTTAGCTACAGTTGTGAATGATTTACATTGCTGGGAACATTATGTTTTGGGATAGTGTTTTGTGCTATAAACTAACCAAAAAAGCATCAAGTATATCATTAATCTGTGTGATATAAATTTGAGATAGTGTAGGTGGGTTGAATACCTTCAGTATTTTGACTTTGAGCATGCCTATGTACTTGGGAATGGAAGCGTAGTGGAAGATGTGTTGAGAAGGAGTATTAAGATGCACGTAGTTCAGGAGGCCAGTAGTGAGTGGAAGCTTATGGATCTATTCTCTGAGATGTATTCGGAGGATCACAATTGATAGGGACGAATGTTTACTTCTTCTATAGCTGTTGCCTCTATTCTTCTAGATCGAGTTTGAATGATGGATCTATCAGATATTGACGGCCTAGTCCTATGGGAGAGTGTGTCAGGTAAGGACACAACTCCTGGGTGGACCATAGGTGAGGATGAGGTTTTTCATTTTCATGAGAGATTATGGGTGTTAGCAGACATACGCAGTGAGATTTTGTGTGATTTTCATGCATCAGCATGGGTTGTTCATCCTGGCATCACCAATATATATCAAGATCTACATCATAAATATTGGTGCATAAGTATAAAGAAGGATGTAACTGGATTTGTTATGAGTTTTTTCACCTGTCAGCATGTGAAGGCATAGCATCAATGACCGTCATGGATTTTAATTTAGTTACCCATTTCTGAGTTCAAGTGGAATGATGTTACAATGGATGTTGTGATGGGTTTACCAAGGTCACCTCAAGGTAATTATACGGTTTGGTTTGTTATTGATAGACTCATGAAGGTTTCACATTTCTTACTGATCAATTACACCTTCAATGTTGATGATATTGGAAGGTAGTATATCCACGAGATTGTATATTTTCATGGGGTTCCTCGCTCTATAGTTTTAAATAAGGATGACCCGATTACTTCTCGTGTCTGGAAGGGACTATAGAGGGATTTGGGTACACATTCACTTCTAGGTATAGCATACTATCCCTAGATAGATGGCCAATCTGAGCGCACCATTCAGATTCTAGATGACATGTTATGAACATGTGTCTTGGAATTATGTGGCTCGTGGGAGAAACATATACCCCTAGTGAAGTTTTCCTACAATAATATAGTTAAGGCAATGATTCATATGTCACCTTATGAGGCTTTGTAGGAAAGGCCATGCCGATCACCCCTATGTTGGCTAGAGGTTGGAGAGGTTGCTATGATGGGACCTCGTCTTGTCTTGGAGACCACTATGCAGGTGGAGTCGATTCGAAAGAGGATGGATAGTGCATAGTCTCGGTAGAAATCTTATGATGATCAAAGGAGATGACCTATGGAGTTTGAGGATGGAGATCACGATTTCAAACATGCCACACTGTGGTTGGGACATAGGAGGATTAGAAGATAGAGGAAGATTTCACGGAGATACGTCGGGCCTTTGGAGGTTTTAGAGAGAGTCAGCCCATTGCCAATCAGCTGAAGTTATATCAGAGTTATTGGGCTGTGCATGATGACTTTCGTGTTTCTTAGCTATGAAATTACGTCTCATACCTGTCGCACATTTTTTATCCTGGGGAGGTTGAGTTGGAGGTGGATGAATCCTTTGAGGATCACCCTATTTGGATTTTGGATCACAGTATGAAGGTTCTTCGTGGCCGGTCTGTTTCTCTGGTATGGGTGCTAGGGCTAACATGAGTGAGTATAGGATGAGACATAGGAGAGGGAGGCCCATATAAGATCACAGTTTCTAGAGTTTTTTGATGTTTTTTCTTCACTACCATTGGAAGGGAAATTCGGGGATGAATTACTTTCAGGGGGAAGTTGGTAAGAACCCAAATCTTCATTTTAGGTATGGATCTTGATTTTGGGTTGTTTATGAAGAAAAAAAAATGAAATGGAAATTTTCTATATACACATCATATACCCAGTTTCCGCGTATAGCCGTGCAGAGGTCATTTAACATATGAGTAAAAGGACGTGTTGGTAACCTGGAAGACCACCTAAAGAAGGGGTTGGTTGAGGCTAGTACACGACATGCACATTAAATAAATACTCTTTGTACTTTTCTTTTTATTTGATAAATCAGTACGAGGTCATGTCTCACACCTAGATCACCCTTCTTCTCCCTGTGTTTCATATAGGAGAGTAACATAATGCTGAGGAACCCCAAACCCCTTATGATTCTCCATCCAACCACTGATTAAGACGTCATCGAGTGCATTGGAATCACACTGGTGATTTATCTCTTTCCCTAGAGCCTTTCTTCATGATTCATCCTCTCTCATGAGTATTTCAAGGTTGAAATTTTATCACCATTTTGTAGATCCACATCATTATATTCTGACTCAAGGGTAGACGTTCAAGAATATTAATCCTACATTGTCGAGGTAGGTGGATTGTGCCTTTATTTTATTGTCTTTGGAATATATATGCTTAATGTTTAGAATAACCTAGTTTAGGGTATTTCATATTTTTGAATTTAACCATGTTTAATACCTACTATGGTTTTTTTCATTGAGAAAGGGTTATTGCTTATGGATATTGTTTTAGACCTTTATTATGGGTGTTTTTACCTTATTTGATTGATCATGGATCTATGGTTTAGAATTCATGTTAGTCTTGTAATTTATTCAATGCCTTTCTTCTTAGGATGGAGTCGATGTACATATGAGATGCATGTGATTCACATTGTGAATGTTTGACCTTGGGGAATTTGACTATGATGGATTCTTTAGGTAGAATCATTTATTTATGAATTATTGTTACATTGGAACCATGTCATTGACTGTGAGAGCTACCTAGTGGTCATAGACTAGAGATGATAGACCATGAGTGCTTCCCAGGGGGTTGTTATTAAATGTAATGTTGGAACCTAGGGAATTGACTATGAGAGCTACCTGGTGGTCATTTTAGTTTATTGTTGCTATGATGACTTAGGGGGTATTGACTATGAGATATTCCTAGGTGGTCATTTTTAAATGATTAATGTTATGCGGGACCAAAGGGGTTAGACTGTGTGATCATTCCTAGAAGGTCATTATATTATTATATTAATGACATGTTAAACCAGAGGGGTTAGACTATGAGAACCTTCATAGAGGATTTATATTTAATGATTTTATAAATGTGAGAAGTCCTCTAAGTCAATGCACAAGCTTGGACTCAGTCTTAATAAATTGTTTGTATGGTCTTCTAAGGAATCATTTTTCTATTACACGGGGGATAAGTAGTTTAGGTTAGATATTGTGATCTCATTATTCAACAGTTTGAATAATTAATAAGTATAAATTATTGTAATTGAACAGTGTAGGATTGTTTACTTTTGAGTAAATCATAATTTATTTCTTCATTTCTTCATATTACCTGCAATATATATTCACTCACAATTACTTACAGATCTTTTGGTGGTTTCCTACTGGGATTCGTCTCACACCCTATTCGGGTCATGCTTTTGGACCCAAACAGATTATATGGTTGCAGGTATAGATTAGATAAAGTGACCTTCTTCATCGGGTACTTGATTGATGTTGGATATGAGGAGAATGGGACCATGCAGAAGCTTGTGATGTTGTTGGAGTTTCTTTCTTTTATGTACCTTGGATTCAGTGTCGTATATCCAGCATTGTGACTTGTTTGGCTGCTTTCATAGACACAAGTGACATGCATTATTTATATATGCTCCAGTTTTTATATTATTATCAGTCCTACAAAATTTACTTCAATTGAATGGTATTATTGATTCTGATTTTTTTTAATATTTGTTATTCTACTATGTATCATCTTCCAATGAGGGTATAGTTTCCTTTTTATCAAACCTTGGTCTTCACTGCTAGTTAGTAGCCTCTAGAATTTAGGGAAATGCACTTGAGGACATGTGACCAACCGGGTACGGGGCATCATTGGGAGGTACCTAGACCCAGGATGTTACATAGGTCAAGGGACAGAGTGATCACTCGTAGCCAACTATATATGATTCCTACTAGCTGAAACCATGAAGATGTCCTATGTGACTTCTCTCTGATACTTGATGCATTTTTTAACTACATGGTATAGATACCGCAACCAATTCCATTAAATTCATTGATTAATATTTTTGGAAGAGACACATTCATGAATGAGAGAAATAAAGAAGGTAAATGGTGAATAATAGTTCACTGAAGCCTTTATAAGAGATTGAGAGGTAATCCCCACACTCGAGAAAGTGTGAAGAAAATAAACCTAGTGGAGGCGACTAGGTAGAACTCTTTAGGAAAACCTCACTAATTGAACCTCTCCAAGAAAAAATCACGAACAGAAATTCACCATGTAGAAAATTTACCACATAGTCACCACATATATCTCTATTCACCAATATAGGTACCGTAGTCACCACTAAGAAAGATAAACCTCCACAAGTAAACTATGCGGACGGGTCCAAGATAAATAAACTAAAAAGATGAGTATAAGAGAAACACACTAAGAAATAAAAATATATAGAACAAGGTGAAATGAACCATACATATATATTCCCATTTAATGATTCACTACTTAGGGACCTCACCCACATACTGAAAACCAAGTGACATTTATTAGCTCCGCCAATCGCTTTCATCCACGCCAATATACATCCATTTGATATTGTTTTGCATTGATAAAATCTATCCCCCATTTTTAATACCTAACCAATATAGAACCTAAAATATCTTCAATCATGTATTATATTTATAACAGGGTCCTTGATTATAAGGACGGTGGTGATAACTCTTCTGTCTCAATGATTCTTTACTTCTCAACCCAATGGACAGCACTACCAATGGGCCTCCTATTAGGTGTAAGATCCCACTCTTAAAACCTTTACATAATAAAATCATAAAATTACGTGTTTTAGGGTAGAGTAAAATGTGTAAGCCCCCACTTAATCCTCTATTATATCACCGTTCAAGCCACAAAAATCTCTACAACACTACATTAAACTATGTGGCCAATGTTCTTACTGCATGATGTTAAACTGCATGGTATGGATCTATCACATAAACTTAAACCATGTCACTTGAACTATATGGAATTTTATTATAAATACATAGGATACACAAGAGTAATTTTTTATGTTCAAACCCTACATAGTCCACCTTCCAAATCCAACCTCATGGGTTCATTTTCTGTGTGAATTCATTTACTTACTTTATCATTAGGCCACATTTCCAACAAGTTTAAACATCCCCTCATCAGAGCACACTCCTGATAAAATTATAACCCTTTCCATGGGAGTAATATTATCTCCATGAATTTCCAAATCTTTTTAGTTAGGTTTTATTACAAGTGAAATCATAATATTCCTATAGAGTGACATTGTCACCAGGAAATTCCAAATCATTATCATTAGGCTATCATCCTAATTAAATAATCCTTAACACTATGATCCATATTAAATTTTTGTACTAAAAATATATCATTTTTATAGAAAGAACAATGATTATAATAAATATATATTATATAATTTTTTATAAATATTCATTATATTACACAAACACACACCTGAGGACCATAATAGTTTAGTGTCTTTGGAAACCTGGAAACACAAAGATCCGAGCCATAGTTAAACTACATATTCTCCCACTATGATCTTAATAACTAACAACCTTCTTCGAAATATCATATGTAATACATTTATTCATAAATTTAGATAGGGAAACACAATAAAGCGTGATCTGAGAAGCTCGGTAAGAGTAAAAAAGGGAGATATGTAAGCATAACATGAACATAAGGGTATACGAACATGAGAATAACATTTAAAAATTACACCATGCATATGAAAGATCATAATCTCAAGTCATGGAATAAATATTGGTAGTTCATAATACATGAATCATAAGGGGATCAAATAATATAATTTATGGGAGTTTAACATTGGAATAATTCATAGATTTGTGGCATACACATAAAAATATAATATCATTTCCATATTAGCCAAGGAAAATTGAAAAGGCTATCATAGTGGAATTATTTCACTCCCCAAACCATCATAGAAGAAAATGTTAATTACTGAACTTGGTTCACTCCCCACTTAATCATGTCGAGTTCATAAGATATAAACCTGTAACCATGGGATTGGAGGGAGATATAGGTAACAAAAAATATCATAATGAAAACCATATTTATGTGTTATATAAGATCATAACCATTCAACCTAACTTAACCCATAAAATAAAATGGGTTTAATAAACATTTCATTATATCATAACTTATGGGAACACGATTTTTTTTATAATCATTTTATCATTTCATCATAGAAATACCTATTGAAAGAAGTGGGTTTCATAATCATTTTATCATGTTATAACCTAAGGAATATAAAAAAGATTTATAAAAATAATTTCATCAGAAACATAAACTATTCAGAGAAAGAATAAAAATGGTGTCCTGGTAACCTATCCCTAGTAAATTAGAAGTGATATCAAAGGATGACATCTTAGATGGAGAATGATTTTGAAATATTACTTGAATATTTTTTTGAGGAAGATACATTTTATTTGAAAATTAAAATATAAAAATTTTTTTTAAAATAATTTTCTTTTATAATAAACATGAATATTTATAAATGACAGCCTAAAAATCATTTAAAAATTTTATAGAGAAAATATAATTTTAATTTTGAAAAAAAAAAATTAAAAAAATGTTTTTTTCAAAATAAATTCTTTTAAAATAACCTAAAAAATTTATAAAGGCACATGCAAATAGAATAACAATTATGATGGAAGGACGTTTTTTTTCAGTATTTACATGTTAAAATAAAGGATCCTTTCACATTTTAGGTGAAAGAAAAACAAGCATTGATTAGAAAATGATATGAAGATTCCATTCTATTTTTTTGTGAAAAGTCAAAATGGTAAAAATATAGTTAATAAATGATTTGAAAAATGTTTAAAAAAAGAAAACATATCTTGAAAACATAATTTTGGAAGAAAATTGATTTATGATAGAAGAGATAAATGAAATTTTATTTATCTGAAAAACATATTCTCAATTATTTTAAGTAAAAAAGAGTGTAAAAATGGTACTATTAATTGAAAATATCATGAATAACTAGAGGATATGAAAATCCCTGACTTTATTAAGATATTTATCATAATGTTTATCATAAAAAATTTAATACCCCCATATTTTATGGTTATTCTCTTTTTATATACATTTAATCTCTTTGATATCTTAATTTGCATGTAACTCCGAGCCAAAACGAACCTGAAAATATTATTATATGACCACTATAACATAGCCATTAAATTAGAGTTTATGAATATGATTAAATAAAATATGAAAATATATGGTTTAATTCATTTGTTACCTATTAATTATAAATGAAAATAAAAACCAATTGAATATAAAGGAAATGTTTGTATAAAAAAGCTATTTTTAAGAACATAAGGAATTTTCCCTAATAAATTAAAGAAATTAATATTATTGAAAGAAATGAATGAAATTTTTATATTCAATAAATTTTCTTACATTCCTCCAATGCATTTTAGATTCATAAGAAATGAATAAACTCAATTTTACGCATAAGAACTATATTTTCCTAAACATAGTTTTCTGGCCTTTTAATGGAGAACTTTTTTTAAAACTAAATTTTGTAAATTTTATAAATTATATTTTAAAAAATAAAATTAACTTTTAAAATTTTAATTTTAAAATTATCTTGTGGTAAATTTTTAGTATTTTTTTGAAAATATTTATTTCTTAGTGAATAATGAAAAAATACGATTTTTATAAAACTATGTATTTCTTTATTTTAAAATTCATTTTATGATTTGAATTTGTTCCTAATTTAATTTAATTAATATTTAGATAAAAATAATATAATTAATTTAATTTTAATCATTCTTATAACTTATTTTTGTATTAGTAAATTTTTCAGTTTAAAAATACATATTTTAAGAAAACTGTTTTCATTGTGTTTCACTAGATTAATATTAAATTAATTTCAAAAACATATATGTTTTAAATTTTGAGAAATGGTTTTAATTTTTGGATTCATAAATTAATTTTTTTTTTAATTTTTCCCAATAATTTTTTATCAAATTGAAAATCAACCTTGTTAATATTTATTACTACAGTAATTGGTAAACATGGAATGTTTGGTTAAATATTAAATGACAACGACTAGAAAAAGACCCCAAAACATGTCAAAATTTAATTGTATGGTTAAATTTACTACATAATAATTTATGTTTTTGTTTTATGACCATTTATTGATATTTGGATGAGGTTATGATATTTATAATATTTTATTTAAAGAAAAATTGAAGATGTAATACATATATTTTTAATAACTATAACATTTTTAATAATGAGTTATGCAGAATTTATACTTGACTATAAATATTATTTTAAAATATAAAAGAATATTATTTATCATTTTAATTTAATTTTAATTTTAGTGAATAAATAAATACCATAAATAAATACACAATGATGCTGCAATAAATATTTAATAATTAAAATATAAAATAAATTTTATTGAAATATTAAAATAAATATAATTTTATTTATTTATGGAAAAAAAATTTATAGATGAACTTGAAATATTTGGTATATAATAGAATATATTTTTATTAAAATCATCTTGTTTTAGTGAAATCTTTAAAAGTCAACGTAATCAATAGTGTCAAAATTGGATTTAATGATACTTTAAAATAAAATGATAATTTATTCAATGATATAAAATACATAAAAATATTAAATTTGAAAAAATTATTTTGATAATGTTTAAAATTTCATCAAAATAAATTTATGGGTATTTTAATATTTTATAGTAATTATATTAACCCTAAAAGAGTAAAATTTTTGTAACACACAAAGAGTTATAGGGGGTTAAATAAGTGTTAAAATCAAAAGATAATGGTAATAATGTAACCAAAACATGTATAAAAATTATTTTATGAGAATATTTCAAACCATATTAATAATATATTCTAATTAACTCACTTGGTAGCAATTTAAAATTTAAAATTAATTTATATTAATTTAATATTTAGAGAGTTTCCAAAAGTGCCCCTGACCTCAATTATAAAAGAGAGCCTCCTCTCTCACTTCTTCACACCACATCGAGCCTTCTAGCTCAAAAAAACTAGTAACATTTCTCTTAAAAACATTCTTAGTTATGATATTGAGGTTTTTTTACTTCCAAATGATCTACCATAGGTCCCATAATAAAATTTATAAAGGATTTCTATCAAAGAAGAGGTAATAGTCCTTACTGAATCTTTCTAGTTCATTTCTTCTATACTTAATCTTCTTATTTTAAATGATAAAGTAAAAAAATTAAGTATGATATATATATATATATATTATGAGATTTTATTATGATTATGGAAAAAAATATTACACCTTTTATCTATCCTACAAAAAATGAAAGCACCACACGTTCTTACCTATAACTTACCGTCTCCATGTCGTAGTGTAATTTGTTTTCATCACCAATTTACTTGGATGTTATAATGATAGAAATAATATTTATATATACATATATATATATATATATAAATATTAAATTATATTTATTATGGAAAAATTAATATATCATCCACTTATATAACCTTTCACCATTAAGGGAATGATTCTGTCACTCATGCATACATACACCCTACAGTCTCCACGATGGAATGCGATTAATTTTCTATATTTACCATTCCATAATGATTTAAAAAATGTATATAGTGAATAAATATGAAATATACTATTTTAATATCATTATATAGATGAAGGAACTATATCCTATGCACAATAACCGAGCCATGTATGATAAAACATGTACAGAAAAAAAAACAACTAACACCTGAAGAATGAAGAATAGATCTTTAAAAGAGTTTTATAGGATATAATTTATTAGATTTTTTATGTATTTTGTATTATTTTATTTTAACAATGTAGAATGTGTTTTATGTATCTAATATAGTTTCTAAAACTATTGAAACGATTAGTCGTTTCATAATTTAATCTTATATCTATTAAAATGTAATAATGTAAGGCACCACCTCCATGATATTGGAGTGAGTGTCATTATATTTGGCCTGAGAGAATGATTAGTAGAAAACCTGGGAAATAGATTTTGTAAAAAAATGATTAGGGAATATTTTCATATGACTACATTTTGAGATCAGTATAGAAGAACATCCCAAAGAAACTGTGTTTATATTAGATTATATACACATGAAATATTAATTTTTTTCCAATTATTTCACTTGTTTTGAGATTATAAATAATTAAATGATGTAATCTAGTGCACCTCATCATATAGAAATGGCCCATAGCAAAATGAATGTTAACATCACCAATTAACATTATCCAAAGAGTAGCAAGGATCATATCTTCTATGGTTTCAATCTAATCATTCAAAGGGAACTGGTATCCCACATATTCTCATCATATAAGGACATAGTTTAATTTTATAAACATAGAAAGAAATAATTTTCTATGTAGTATGTATTTTGATTAAATAATGAGAAAAATAAAAAATATGTGAAAAATATTGATAATGTACAGAATTGAAAGAATTATTTTCTTACATGTGATAATTGTAGAAAGAAACACCCTGTTACTTTATTAAAAGGAATAAGAGTTTGGTAAAAGTTTGGAAATAAAGTAAACCATTAATGTGATTTTAAGGGTAATAAATGGGTTTCCAATGTACAATGATTTAATTTCAAAGAGATGGGACACTACAAATAGTAATGTCTCAAGTGTCAAAGGAATATACCACAGAAGAGGTTAATGGATCGAGATCATAATTATGATACTACCATAAATGAAGATGAATGATTTTTTATTGTGTATTTTGATTAAATAATTATGTTGTATAAATATTTTATCATGTTATAAGAATCACGAGATATATAGGGATTGCACTAAAATTATTTTTTAAGGATTTGGAAGCTTGAGATGAATAATACCAGTAACCAAGAGAAGTGATTATGTAGTAAGTTTATCTTTTAAAAAACACATGATTTGGGGAATATATACTTAATAGATGATTTATTTTGAGATAATAATGATAAATATTTGTTTATGGGATATTATTGGTGACCATGAATGTGGTTAGTGATTCTATGGTTTTTGTTATCTTTTCATGGTTAACTACATGTTTGGATTTTTGGAATATATTCAACAAATTGTGATATTAATTTTGGAAGCATTATTATTTTAAGTAATTTTTTAAGGTAATAATGGTATTAGTATATTTGATATGTGACATTAAGAGTTTCATTATTTTGTTTGGATAATATAATGTAATGTTTATTTTGGAAATTAGTTACCTTTTTGGATTGTGAATTTGGGAAAATGTTTTTTGGATGATTCTTAAAATTAACAACTTATAGAGTTTATTATGTTGAAATTTGGATATTATTGTTTGAGGTTAAATTATGACATATAATATTGGAAAAAATGTGTTAAAATTTCAATTTGGGTAAATATGTAAAGGCTGAAGGAATGACTTATGGAACTTTTGATAAAAGTTCTTCAAGAATAAAAATTCATCTTGCATATACATATCTTGGTTTATGAAATGATGTGGATATAAATCATAGTATAATAAAAGTATTAGATTATACTAGGGACATTGAATGAACTAAATTAAGATTATTTTCTCATGTATTTCATCATATAGTAAAATAATCGCTTATCTCTAAAAAAAAGATTTTGGAACAAAAATGTTATATGTTTACATTTCTTACAGAGAAATCAATTTCCTTTTATCCCATTGTAGATTTATAGTTTTATGATGGTAGAAATTACAATGACCATGTTCTCTATAACTCCATAAAAACATGACAGGTATTTTTAACTTCCATTTAAACATTTTCCTACATGGAAACCTGGTATGTGTTATCTCAAGTGAATTTTATACTTTCTTTTCTCTCTTTTCTAATGGATGTTTTATGGACCCTTATTCTGATGTGGGATTTAAATAAATGTATTTTGAAAATTCAGCCTTAGTTACCGAGAATGGTTTCAAAATTTAAAGGATTCAATTTATTTAAGGAGGCTAGAATAGAACACACTAAGATTTTATGATACGACTATTTTTAAATAAATTAAATCACTTTGATAACATAAGTTACTCGCACCACTGAGCAAAAAAACACTAAAATATCAACATATGATGATTATAACCTAGCCATTAAATTAGAGCTTATGAATAGTATTTACTAACTTATGAAGAAATATGGTTGAATACAATTTTTAGAAATTAATTAGAAATGAATATCAAAACCAATTGAATATAAAATAAATTATTTTATAAAAAAACTATTATTATGAACGAAATGATTTTTATCCAAATAAATTTAGTTAATTACTATTAGTGATTGATATTAATGAAATTTATATATTCAATAACTTTTTTTGACATTCATCCAACAGATTTTATAGGAATAAGATAAGAATAAATTCAATTTTATACATAAAAGCAATTTTTTCTAAATATATTTTGTTATATTTTAATGAAGAACTTGTTTTAAAACTAAATTTATAATTTTTTATATATTAAATTTGAGAAAATAAATGTAATTTTTTTAATTGGAATGTAGAAAATTATCTTAGAGAGATTTTTTGATATTTTTCTGAAAATATTTGGGTTTAAAAATTCATTTTTTAAGAAAACTGTTGTTAGTTTCATTTCACTTGATTAATATTAAATTAATATACTCAAATTGTATTTTTCTAATTTTTAAAATTTTTTTAAATAATTGGATCTATAAGGTCTAAATTTAGTCAATAGTCCTATTTTATTTTTGACCAATATGATTATTAACCTTGTTAATTTTCATTACATTGGTAATTGGTCAATTGAGTAATTTATGTTAAAAATAAAATGATAAGGACAAGAAAAAACCCTAAATCTTGTCCTAATATTATTGGATGATTAAATTTAGTCCGTAATCATTTAACATTGGTTATATTACCATTAAATTATAATTTATTAGGTTTTGATATTTATAATATTTTAATTAAATAAAAGTCAAAGATATCATATTCATATTTTTAATAACTGCAATTTTTTTAATATGTAGTTACCTAGAAGTTATCTTCAACTATAAATAGTATTTTTAAATATAAAATAATTTTATTTATCATTGTAATTTATTTTTAATTTTATTGAATAAATAAATACCTTAAATAAATACACAACGATAATGCAATAAATTTTTAGTTAATGAAAAAAATAAAATAAATGGTATTAAAAATATTTAAATAAATATAGTTATAATTAATTAAGATGATTGAAAAATTAAATATAAGATATTTTCATACTCGGGATATAATAAAATATTTATTTTGATGTCATATTTTTTATAGTGATATTATTAAAAGTCAAAGTAATGAATATTGTCAAAATTTAAAATAATGATATTTTAAAATAAATAATATTTTAATAAATAATATAAAATAATTAATATATTATATTACACAAAATGATTTGAATAATGTTTATAATTTCATCAATATTCCATTTATGGGTCTCATGTAATTTTATAGTAACTATATTCACCCACAAAGTGTCAAATCCATATTGTGAAGGTAAGTGTTAAAGCGGTCATATAAGGTTTAAAACAAAATGATAAGGGTAATAATGTAAACTAAAATTATATAAAAATTATTGTATTAGATTATTTAGACCCATAATATTCTAATATATTAAATAAATCAATGTTTATCCATTTTAAAATTAAAATTAATTTAAATTAATTAAATATTTATAGAGTTTCCAGAAGAACCCCTCACTGCAATTATAAAAGGGAACCCACTACTTCACTTCTTCACACAACTTTGATAATTATATCTTGAGAAAAATCTTCCCATTTCTATTAGAAAAATCCTTAGTTAAGTTATTGAGGTAATTTACCTTACAAAAGACCTAACCAAGGCCCCCCTATGATAAGGTATAAAGGATATCCACCAAAGAAGAGGTAATCATTCATTATTGACTATTTCAAGCTTAGATCATATTATTCTTTCTATTCCAGTGTTGTTTACATGAAAAAGTAACAAATAAAATATAATATATATTATTATATTTTTTTATAATTGTGTTTCTACCATATTCCTCCTTTTAGCCATCTTATGAAAAATGAAAGCACCAGGCACGTGTACATGTGATTTTCTGTCTCCACGATGTGGTGTATGTTATTCATCACCACTTTATTTTGATAGGTATAATTATGAAAATAACTTATATTTATGATAATTATGAGAAATTATTGATTATGTAAAAATTAATACACCATACACTTTATTACCCTTCACCGTTAAGGGAATTATAACATCGCTCGTGCGTACGTTCCATCAATCATCTCCACAACCTGATGTGATTGATTTTCCATGTTCTCCATTATAGAATGATTCAAAAAATTTATATAATGAATAAATATGGCCTTAATATTATTATGTTTATGAAAAAAATATACGAATCACAATATCTGAGACTTATATGGAAAAACATGTATAAGAATGTGATGAATTTAACACCTAAAATATTGCTAATAATGAAATATTATTAACAAACACATGATTAGATGATATAATAGGATCATATATGCTATAATAAATATTAATATGGTTATAAACAAAATTAATATAATGATTTAAACCATTATAAATGAGGTTAAATCATGTTCAGCTAAATTATAGGGAAAGATAAGGGATTATCATCCCACTTTTATTTCTTTGGGACACATGATTTATTCACCACTTATTTTTTAATGTGGTTTATATAATACCACTTTGTAATTTTATATCAGGAATTTATTTATTATCATGATATTTAATTTTTTTAAAAATAAATTCCATTATGGGGAATAAGATTTTACTCATTACAAATTGGTGAGGAACATCATTCCAATTTCACTTTATTGAGTAGTATATTGATATTATGCACCTAATTCATTTTATATAGTGTATATACATCCCATTTATTTATTTATGATCATAATTCCTTGAAAATTTAATTTCAATTAAATATCCATATTTATTGTATCATTGATATGATTATTATCTATGTTTTACACCTTTTTTAGACACAGTTTTTACTTTGAATGTTATTTGATTAAATTGAGATATAATGTTAAATCCATATAAATTACCCAATACGAATATTTTATGATATGGAACATTGATTATTAATTGAATATATTTGTTTGATATATGATTAATTATTTGGACTAGAAGACATGAGTGGGGCCTAGTTATAGATAGTCCCTCGATGAATCGTTAGTCTCATGTGACGAATCAGTTAAGCTAGCATTAAATGGGTATTTACATGTATATTAAACCGTATTGTGAAAGGTTTTCACGATAATTGTTTATGTGATAGAAACATGATGTAGAATAATTAATCATTCCCTTAATTTAACATTATGAATTCCAATTATTATTATACATTAGATTTTCACTATGATATTATCCGATGATTCAAAATTGTTCTCATTTTATTGTCTAAATAGAATGTGTATCCTGTTATCTACCTTTCCATATTGATTATGATCATTTATTCATGATAGTTTCCACTACACATGACCCTTAATGAGAATTTGAGTTTACAATTAATTTGTTTCCTTTTCACAGGTGATGATGATGATATATTTGAATGATTTATCAAGGATGTAGATTATTAGCTTTTGTTATGTATTATGTTTTATTATCTTTTCCCATTGTAAAATGGGTTTCATGTATGTAATCTGGTTCCAAAAATTTTGAACTGATTGGTCCTTTGGGATTTGAATATTGAATCTATGCCAATGTAATAATTTAAGGCACTGAATCTGAGCTAATGGGATCAAGGTTGTTACAGTTTTTATCTAAACAAGTTTAGTAGAAACCTTTAGGATTATATTTATGAGAATATAAATTTGGGAATATTACCCTATGACAGACTCTAAGGATAATTATATAAGAACAACCAAAACAAACCAAGTTTATTATTATGATATTATCTATGCATGAAATTTTTATTTTGTGACAAGTATTTCACTAGTTTTGAGATTATATATAATGAAATGACGTAATATTTTGTACATCATCATTTGCAAATGGTTCCTAGAAGAAGGAATAAGAACATCACCAATGCACAATATCTAAACATTATGAATTATCATATATTATATGGTCTTAAGACAATATTTTAAAGGCAACTAGTCTCCAAAACATTATCATTATATGAGGAGATAATATCATGTGCTAACAAGATAATCTTGGATATTGACTTCATGAAACAATAGATGAAGTGTAAATTTATAAAAGCACAACCAAATGATTGAAATTTTCTTATGATGTGGAATGAAATAAATTTAATATATTTTATCATGATAAGAAAGTAATATATCCTCTCCATGAAAAGGATCTTAAAATGAAATGTTAAACTATTACCATCATTTCCAATAAATCTATTGTCACTTCACTCTATACAGATTTATGGTTTTTTTGGTAGTTAACTTTCTCTTTACTATGTGATTTATCACCCTCTATCAACCCTTGTAAGGTATTTTCCTCTCCTATGTCTATATTTTAACATTCTTCTAATGTATTAATATTTGGAATCCCAGTTATGTGTAATATAATTGACCAACATATTTTATTTTTACACTTTTCATGATGATGTTATATAAACCCTTTTTATGATGTGTGATTTCTAAAAAAGTAAATTTTAAATTTCAAATCAATGATTTTTGAGCATAAGTTAAAATTGAGACGATGAAATTTATTAAATTATTTAGAATATAACACACTATTATTTTAAAATGATGAATCTTATGTTTGATAATGTATATGACACGTAACACTAATCTTAAACAAACCCTGAAAAGTTATATATGACCATTATAACCAAACCATTGAATTTAAATGTATGAATAAGAATAACCAAATTATGATATATATATATATCCTACTGAAAATAAATTTATTGGTTAATTATTTTTAAATAAGAATTCAATTTTTTGAAAAGTTATATTATATGTTAAAAAATACATTTCCGTAAGAAATTATTTTTATTCATTTTTGTAAGAAACTATTATATTTAATTTTTGAAACTTTTACAAAATTTATTTCATGAAATAGTTAAAATTTTTTGAAATAATTATATCCATATTATCTTAAGTGGAATTTCAGGGTTTTTTATGATTTATTTTTATTTTCCTGCGAATAATGAAAAATAATGATTTTTATTGAAAATTGTATTTTTTTATCATGTAAAAAGATGGATTTTTTAAATATGGTTTCAAATTAATGTTTGTTATATTATATTTGAAAAATATAATTATGTTCATTGGAATCAATTATATTTTTTAAATTGGTATAAAAACATTTTTATACGTAAAAGACATTTTTTCTGAAAGAATAGTTTTATGCACGCAATGTATTTTTATATTAATAATTAAATTTATCACTATTGGTGAATGATTTTAATGAAATTAATATTTTATATACGCAATAATTTTTTAAAAAATTCATCTAAAATTTATGTTATGCATGTATACGAGTAAATCTAGTTTTACACTTAAAAATTATATTTTCTAAAAGCAATTTTCATCGC
Organism: Viscum album; assembly: GCA_963277665.1. Taxonomy (NCBI): domain Eukaryota; kingdom Viridiplantae; phylum Streptophyta; class Magnoliopsida; order Santalales; family Viscaceae; genus Viscum; species Viscum album. The sequence goes on from OY728141.1 coordinate 1,753,627,247, forward strand.
ATTTTATGTACTTATTTTAAATTTAATTTATGTGACTTATAGGTAATAAAAATGAAAAAAATTAATCCATATTCTTAAATAGGGTGTTATTTTTGTTAAATATAACCTTTTTATTTATGTCCAGTTTGAATATTAACTATGGAAAAATTTATCTCCTTGGTAAAGGGTATATCAGGTAAAACTTGGTTAAAAATAAGTAATAAGGAATTTTTTTTCATAATAATAATTATTTGATGAATTTATTTTTAACCTTTTCAACATATTATCAAAATTTATGTCTTTTATTGAATCTTTTTTTTGAAAATTATCTATATAATATTTAAGGCAAAAAAGTTAGAAAATGTCTCCCTCTTTATTTTAATATCTCTTATATGTCCACATAGGGAAACAAATCTAGTTATTATTGAAAATAATAGTTTATTTTTAGATTAATAAAATTATTATCTATATATAAAATTATTTAATTTTTAAAAAAAATTATATATTTACCTTTAATGATTATGCAACACTGAAAAATTATTTATTCATTTAGTAGAAAAATATAAATGATTTTAAAAATATTAAAAGTAATATAATTTGAGTTATTTATAGTTTTAAATGAATTTTATATATTAATATGACATATTAGTGTCAAATAAATTGATTATATTCGAATTAAAACCTTTTATAAGTCATTTATGTAAAATTAAATGAATAGTTCTGAAATTGACATTAATAATATTTTATAAAATAATACATTATGAAATTATTTAAAAATTATAAAAAAATGAAATAGGATAATTAGGATAATTTATGGTCTAAAATTTCATCATATTTTCTATTTATCATTCAATAGTTTCCTTTTAATTATAATTATAACCCTCTAAGTAAGAAACATACATTACTATAGTTAATGTTAAAATGGGTTAACTATAAACCAAAATATAAGATTTAAAACACTACATAAGCCTATAAAATTTGTATTGGGTGATGGTATTAAAAACACATAATATATTTTTTATAATCCAAGGACAATTTTTGTAATTTTTCTCTAGATAATTTATTTTTTATAATTTATTATTTTATGAAATTGAAAAAGTGCCCCTCACCTCAATTAAAAAAGAGAACCTCATCTCATCACATAATAAAAAAAATTTAGCCTTCTATATCAAACATAACCTAAAATATAACTTATAAACATTATTTTATACATTATATAGGTGAGTTTATTCCAAAAATAAAAATTTAGGGATCCTTTAGAGGGGATCGAAAGGAGTTAATTCAATGTAGAGGTAAACGCCTTAACTGTTCACTTTATTTTTAAGTCATATTTTACCTCATCTAAATATGGGATATTTTAATAAAATAATAACATAAATATCATCAATATACTGATATTATTTTACTATACATAATCCTCCATTAACCACCCTCTTTCCCATCAAATGGAAAGTGAAAGTTTCTCTTATGTGTATATACAACCTACCATCTCCAAGTAGCGATACAATTCATTTATCATCACTATATTTTATGGATGGGTGTTTTTATGGGTTTAATGTTTATATATTATACTTATAATATAATTAAACCTATTTAATTATAATATCATATTTATATTATTACCTTCCAATCTGTTTGGAAATGATAATGTCGCTCGTGCGTACATATGGACCACCACCGCCACGAAGTGAGGCGTTTATTCTCATCTCTATTTCACATTTATAGTAATAAGGATATATTTGATGAATATATATTATTTATATGATGTAATAATTTTTAAATTACATTGAATTAATATGTAACTTTCTTTCCATCCAACCGTCGAAAAATTAAAACAACTTTCATGCATACATACAACCTACCATCTTCATGAATCATGTGATTCATTTTTCTATATCTATATTTTATTAATGAATATAAAAATTTATATAACTAATATATATGATATTTATATGATATTTTATATTGTTTCTGTGATCCAAAAATGATTAAAATAAAAGACCCAAAATTATAAGACTAAAAAATACATGAAAAATGAAGGGGATATCACATGTAGTAGTGATTTTAATAAATAATTTCTAAAAAATGCATGAGAAAAGGTTATAGAGAAATAATATATTGTATTATGTAAATTATTATGTATAATTAATATATATTTATATAAAAAATCTATATTTATTATATAGGGGGTTACAACACTTATGATGGTAGAGTGGACCTAAAGTAAGGGATTTTCCCTTCATTTATTTCTGTGCTATGCATGTCATATTCACAAATTTATTATTTTATGTTTTTTATATAATTCCCATTAGTATCATCTAGGATAATTATTAGTAAATTTATATTCATTTACATATTCATATAAGGTTATTTCTTTTATGTGGCTTTCAACTCAAATGTTACCAAAACAGTGAGAGTTTTATGTTACAATGTCATAGTTAATCAAGTTTGTTTAGGATTAAGTTTTTCTTATGATGAAATATTTTTATCTAACTCTAAAAAACTATTGAATATTCTTATCCTATGTTTTTATATATAATCTATTTTTATTTTTATTTTCTTATCTTTGTGTACTCAAGAGACTAAAGATTGTTTTTACTGAAAATATACTTCATTTCCCACTTCGTTCAAAAAGCATTTCTCTTCAATATCCATGTTTTCTAAAAATATTTTCAATAATTTTTTTAATATTAATGAATTAATGTTTAAATAAATTTTTACCCATGTTTTAATTGTTTATAAAATGGTTTAAAATGAATCATCTTGTTGTTTTTTGAATGAGTTTCTTTTTTACTTTCACAACAATGGGAATGAAATGTTTTCTTTTTAACTTATATGTAATAAGAATAATTTCCCATCACTATGACCAATAAATACTATAAATATTAATTTATAAGTTTAAAAGGATTTTTTCAAAGAAAAATATTTCCACAATATTTTATGAATTTATGGTTTTGGAAAAGTAAATTTAAAAGTGTGAATGATATATTCTTCAAGAATGTTGTAATGATATTATAATGGTATTTATATTATTTAAAGAAAACAAAACATAATTTCACTTATAATTTACTGAAGAAATGATCCAAGGGAACTGTATTTATTCATTCACTTTATGTTTTATGTTTATAATGATTTGTTTTTATGAAATCCATTCTTTTTTTATAGGTTATGATATGATGAAGTTATTAAATGATTTTGAAACCCATTTCTTTTCCACAGGTTATGATATGAGGAAATATTTATAAAAACCATTTCTTTTCATTGGTTATGATCATATAGAAAAATTATGTATGAATTTAATGTCACATGTGTGACTTATATCCCCCACTAATGAATTCAGTAAAGATAGATATGTTATGATATAAAGATGAAAAGAATGGGATTTAAACCTAGTTCAGTAAGTGTGACTGTGAAATATGATTTTCTTGAATGTAAAACATGACTATTAAAATATTTTTTGGAGAAAACCCAATCCTCTATGATAGTCTTGGGAGTTATCCTTGACTACTATGATGGTTTTGGGAGCCAACACCATCTACTATGTTAGGCTTGGGAGTGAACATTGGCTGCTATAATGGATTAAGGCGTAATTCCAATCCACTATTATATTCTAGGTAGTGAATCCTTGAATAATACTATGTAAATGATTTTATAAACTTATATGTACACCCCAATTCGATTTCATATGCTAATGTTATGATCTTGTGGATAATTTTCTTTGATTCCTTTATGATTCTTATTTTACGAACTTTTAAGATTTATGCTATGACTCAAGATTACGATCAATGATGTATAGATTATGTATTTAAAATATTAATCTCCTATTCTCATACCCTTATTCTGATTTTATGATTATTTTATCAGTAATACCTCCCTTTTTTATCCTTACTATGCATCTCATCTCACACATTCTTTTGTTTCCTTACCATGGTTACAAAGAATGTTTTTATGAATGATATGTCTACGAAGGGTGATAGTTATGAATAACATAATGGTAGTCTCTTATAAAAAGATTGTCTATGTTTCCACGTTTCCAAATATACAAGACCTATATGATTCTATCATGGATAATTATGATATAAAATTAATATTAATCTAATAATATAATATAATATATATATATATATATATATGAAAAGTATGTGTTGTTATATGATATTTCTTAGGTGTCCACATGATCATGAGGCTGATTAATATCACTTATTGTGAATTATATTCTCATCATATATGTGCTATATATTGGGACGAATGAGAAAATCTTGGTAATGTGAGGATATTCTTCAATAGGTTTTGTCAGGTTGTTCAACTGAAAGTTGGTAAATGAAGTCAAATGGTAATAAAATTGTGATATAATATAGGGATATGTCTTTTTAATTAAGTTTGGATATTTAATGGGCTGTGGATGGTGAACAGAAAACTTGGTTTTTGAGTTTTATTTATTTTTAATAGTTATCAGCAGTTGTCAATGAATGATTTCATTGATGTAAATATGATAAAGAGGATATGGAGAGGGAGTTTCTTGTTATTTTGACTATTGTATCAATGTCTGTTAATGATAAAGATGCAGCATAAATGTTTAAATAAAGAAGGGAAATGCTATAATGTTACCATGTAATGTTATCTTATAATATGAAAAATTATTCTCATTTCCATAGGTAGATCTAGAGATTATTTATTACATAAATGTGAAATTTACATAAAGACATTGAGATTACTTATGATGATTTGTGAGATGGTATTAATGATTATAGAATGTACTATGCTAGTTGGAGAAAAAAATTTACCAACATTTTAACGTTTCCTGATATAAAATTATGAGATTAATGAAAGAAGAAAGATAAGATGACCAAATAGATTCCAATAGTCTAAAGTGATTGGACAAATTTGATTAGACCAAGGTGATCAGATAGAGTCGATCAGATCAAGGTGATGAGATAGCATGTGGAACCAATTGATTGTTAGATTTTATTCATAGTTACATCAGATAGGGATTTATTAATCGAATAAAATTAGTCATTTCTTAGTGAATTATTCCACATTGATTAAACATCACAATTCATTTTTTTCATTGATTAAAGTGAATTTTTTGAAGAATAAATTCATTTATATAATAAAGGAAAATCATGAAAATAATGTTTAAAAGAATAATATTTATAAGTCAAGTGGATATAAGAGAAATATAATATTAAAAAAAATTTGAATCAAAAAGAGAGGAGATTTTATTGTACTAAATAAATAATGAAAGGTCATTGAACCAAGTTTTTGGAAGTCCATAAATGGATTATTAAGAATCCCATCAGATAGAGAAACTCCAGTCCATCAGAGATATTTTAATGAGGTCATCAAAATGGGGATTTTATGATAGTAAATAGATTATAGTGAATGATAAAATAAAGGTTTACTAGGAAATTCATTAGATAGGGGTACCATGTGAATATCATCTAATATAGTTTTCCAATAGAAGGCTTCAAATATATTTTTCCAAGAGAAGGAATCATAAAGAAGTTTATGTGAAGAGTTGTTTCATAGAAGTTTCCAAACAATATTTTATTAGATATAAGTTTCCAAATTATGTCATCAGATAGATTTCATTGAGTGAAATTAATCAAAAATGAATCTATAAGCGATATTATTTTATATAATTGAATAATGACATTAAAAAGAGTTTTGAAAAGTTATCATAAAGAGTAAAGTCCTTAAAAAAGTATTTTGGATACAATTTCAAAGGGGGGTCTAATGGATTCATTGAAAAATGAAGTTCTAAGAGAAGAAAATTATTTTGAAGGGACACTAGATATATTTTAAAAGATGAAGGATGTATCCTTAATAATAATGAATTTATGAAGTTCATGTGAATAAACACCAGATAAAGGTAGAATGATATTTACAAATTATTTTATGAAGTCATGAATTGTGATAATGCTGAGACAGATGTTCAATTATCTAATAATCATGATGTATCTTTTTTATTCGCACTAAGATTTTATGAGTATTAAATAATATATTTGATATCATTATATAAGGAACTTTTTTATGAATATTATTAAATCCTATATTTAAATAATTTTTATGGTGGTAAGAAAAATAACGATTTATATGGGATATTCAAATTTTGATGTGGGAAATTAAAATTTGTGTTCAGGGTTCTCCCAAAAATTATATATAATAATTTTCTTATGTAAAGGGTATTAGGTGCACTATTAAGAGGTTTATAGAGATATTTTATGCATAATTTGATGTGGTTGGGCTTCCTGATTGAGGAATTAAAGTGACATTGTAAAGTGTTGGATAAAATTTTTAAGAGTAATTTGACTATAGTTTGAAGTATAATAATAAGGATGAGTAATTTTATAGAGAATGGAAAACCTATAAACAAGTACTAGATGGAGGGGAAGCACTATATTAGTTAGTAAAGTATCAAATGGAGTGTAAGCACCAAATGTATCAATATAGTACTAGATGAAGTAGGAATCGTCAAATGAAAAATAATAGGAAAAGAAGATATGTAATAGAAGAAGGAGAATATATAAATAAAAAATGATCCAAATTAACAGTAAGTGATAGATAGTATTTTATGAAGAGGAATTTAATGATGTGGTACCAAATAGATGAATTAGGTGAAAATTAGTACCATATAAATAAGGAAAAAATAGGTGAAGAATAAGTTTTGAAACCAGTGTAAGTAAATTTATATTAACTTTGTTTTTGTTAATATAATGAAGTTTTTACACATTAATTTTCATTTAATATAAGAATAATAATTTTTTCTTGTAAATTATTGGTAATGTAAACAAAGTGGTAGAGAATAACAATGTAGCACTATGACATTCAACACAAGTCAAATTGGTGGACTAAATTCTTGATGTTGTGATGTATATGAAGAATAATTTGAAGAATTTATATAAATATATTATAAAGATCATAGAATGATCTATTCTTGGACCAAGTTTTCACCAATCCAAAAAATTATTATCATTTATGTCCCTACTCCAAAAGATTAGGGAACCACGATTGATTTTAGGAATGTTTTCTTGTCAAGCCACTATATTTTGGTATCTCATTATAGCATATAATCCATGTATTGGTTATCACCAAACAAATAATATTATATACTATTTTATTGAGTAGTGTAAATTATAAATTCATCATGTGTTATCTTTTACTTACTTTAATGTACCTGCAGACGATAATAAAGAGAGAAAAAGAGAACCAAGATTGTAACTGGACTAAGAGTTAAAGGGGAAAATATTTTTAATTAGTTTAAAATTAGACAATAATCATTCACCCCTTTTAGTGTTTATAACATCCTAATGTGGTATTTACAGGTGGTATCAGATTTAGGTTCACTTGTTTTTTATTTTCTATATTTCAAATTATTCACATTGGAATATTTGAGTATCATTCTTATATTAATAAAGACGTTTAGTTTTAGTGAAGATTCATTAATATTAGATTAGAATTATTTTCTTACTAAGACCATGATATATATGAAAAAGAAATAGAAAATAATGTATAAATATATTATCCTCTTAAACCAAGATAAAGGAAGTTTTGTTTTTTCATGCCATGATAATAGGGATGACTGTAGTTGCTCATAAAGTAAATAATAGGAGGTTGAAAATATTACCAAGGAAAAGGAAACAAATTACTACCTCAAGTTATCATTAAGTATGTTATAACACATTTTTTAAACTTTCATTAAGAAGAAGATACTTGAATAAGTTGTTATGATTATATATATGCAACTACACAAGATATATCATTTTGTAGGTGAAAAGATATTATGTATTTTGATACCAGAGAAATAGGATCTCTGGTTTTTGGATTCTTTGAATGTGTTGAAGATTAAATCATCCAAATATTAGAATAATTTATTAATATTGAGAAATATTTTCAATAAAAGTATCTAAAATGTATAAATGTCACCAATTTGGTAAAATCCTTTGAGACCATAAATGTAGATCATGAATCAATTTCCTAAAAATTTAAAAGTAAATGTCTCAATGAAGTTGAAGAAAAATATGGATTCAATAATAATTTTAAAATAATATCCATGAACATCAATAAAAGTTTTTAAATAGCATTAATTTGAACTATTTTCAAGTGTTTGTGAATTCCATGAATATTAAGGAACTTGAATCATTGTGACTAAACAAAGTTAAGGTACATGATGTAGAGGTTGATATAATTAATAATGATTGTGAAGATAAGTTGGTTTGGATTAAATATTAGAAAAATAATTTTTTATAAAATTTATATAATTAGAAATTAAGGTGGACTATCTAGAGAAGACATATAATGAGTCTTCACAAGGTAAGAAGAAAGCTGTTGTTTCCACTCAACTCTATAAAGAGGATTTTGATAACAAAATAAATCTAGCGTGTTACAAGAATAACATGAATTCATATAATGATATATCTCAAAAAGATATAAAGGAATAGGTTCCATTTATATCCTCTTGTAATAATCTATATAAACCTATTTTCATGAATAATATATGATGGAAAACATTGTACAATTATGGATGAAAAAAAGTGATAATAATCCAACAACCATGTCTATGGTGGATAGAAAAAATAGTGTGGAAGCCGGTTCCCCTCAAAGACCACAAAAAGTTGTGATGAAGACCAAAACACAATATATTCTTATCACATGATATATTCACCATATGTAGTTGAAATAATAAAATTAAGGTTTTTTTTGTCAATGTTGGTGCCAAAATATATTGAAGGATTATGCATTATATTTTTTTTGTAAAATCCTTTAAATTAAAATGAATAAAGGAAGTCCATGCCAAATGGAGAGCATGATATAGATTAAGAAGAAATATCAAAAAATTAATAAAAATAGGTATACTTCAATCATATTTGGAATTCATGAGAATATGTTTTATGTATTCAGTATTTATGATCAAAAGAATGGTTTATGCTCATATGGACATGTATAAAAATATAATTAGAAAAGAAGTGCATATAAGTTGGTGATGAAATGAAAATAAACCATGTGAAGTAAGCCGAAGAATGTTGGAAAAAATTACTCTCCCAAAAAGATATCATGAAAGATAAGTGAGAAGTTCTTGGATTCAAAATCCATGAATTTGTAGAATAATTAATCATTTAAAATAACTAATATGAATAAATCCAATTATAATAGGGAATACATAAAATGAAAACATGATTCCAATGTACATAATAATATTTTAGTAATTTAGATGGAATATTTGAAGATAGATATGAATATGGAAGAAGAACATGAAAATGATATTGAAAAATGAAAATATTATATATTAATAACTTTATGTTCATATAAGGGTTTCCAAAAAAGACAAATCATGCGTTAAATAAGTGTTTCTTGTAAGGTGTAACATGTATGGAAAAACTCGATGTGATTTCTCTAACATAAATATAGTAGAAGGAAAGTACTTAAATAAGATGAAATTTACATCATGTGATATATGTAACTATATGGATATTGAAATTTGAGGATTCATTGATAATGAAATTCAAAATTATTTAAGACCCATGCTTCCCCAAGAAAAATCAGAACTGATGTTCATTTGTGAAAGCATAATGAATGGAAGAAATGGAGCAATAAAGTTGTGAAAATAATGTCAAAATTATTGTTCAAATTAAAAATCAAGGAATATCCATATTATTCCATAATCCTTGATGAAGTATATTTGTGATTATTATGTAGGGAATTGAAGGTGATTTATAATCTCAGGGTTAGAAAAGAAGAGTTTACTGTCAAAATTGAATATTTCAAGTAGTGTATATGCTATCAATATTTGGATATATTATATAATTAAATTTTTATCATTTAATGTTTCCTAAACTATTACAATGACACTTCCTATAATAGGATCATCCGTGATAATGTATATGTGGTTATTTTAATCACATTATAGTAAGTGGAAGAGTATAACATTCTTGTTTGATCTTAGAGTTTGAACTCCAAAGGAACATATTGAAGAAGGTCATCTATGGTGAAGGTGTGGATACTATCAAATCAATTAAAACACATGAAAAATATCCCTGTTGATATATCCTAAACATGTATACCTAAAATCAGATACATTTAAAAGATTTATCATTATGAATATTGGGAGAAATAGCTCCTTGAGCTAGAGATAAATTGAGAATGTTAGAGAAGACTCTAGAATCCTTATATCATACAAACATAATAATTTTGGAATTTTATTTATGTAATTTCATTTAAAAAGGTAAATATTTCTTAATATCCCTTTAATTGTTACAAAAATAAAAAATCTTATGACAATGGGGGGATTGAGTTAATCATTGACATAAGAAAAGTATAAGAATGAAAGTCTATCATGATATATTATCCTTCTGTTTTTACTTGAATGATTTTTTTTGGTTGAAGTGAGTGTTGGAGTTTTTGTTTGATTCATTAAAAACATTTCTAATCAATAATTTGCATCTTTAACAAAAAATAAAAGTGTACAAACCATGAAGACAAGATTATGAGAACACATTTCATGTGGTATCAAGATCATTTGATAAATGATCAAATTTTATTAAAATCAAATATTGTTTTTTCTACATTGAGAATGGATTACGTAGATTTAGATTGAAATGATTGATGAAAAATTTCATATGTATGAACTGATACCTATGAACTGATACCCTTTTCCTAACTACTTTTTATTTCTTGTCGACTAGAGAAGATAAATTAAAAATTATGTTTAAAAAGAAATTAGTGAGATAAAATATAAGGATTCACCTATTGATATATTCATTCTAAAGATACATTGATGGTATTAGAAAAAAAATATAAGATGGGGAGTATTGAAGATACCATGTTGGGTGTGAGTTTTATTTTTTTGACAATATTTTTCATTTATTTCCAATGAAATATTTCATTGATGTTAATATGAAGAATAAATGATAAAGAAGAAGGTTCTTGCTGATTTTAAGGAAGTTAAAATGTATATTAATGATGATGATTAATCATGGATGATTTAATAATTAAGATAATATGTTATAAAGTTTCCAATTCGTATTATATTAAAAGAGGATAAAAGGCGTCCTTGCCTTTGGAAGATATGGAGATTATTAATTACTTAAGCGGGGACGTTGTTTGAAGACATTGAGTTTACTTATAATGATTTGCGAACCAATGTTAATGTTTAAAAAAGATCTATTTTGGTTGGAGAATAAAATTTTTTATAAAAATTATAATGTTTTCATACAAATAAGAATGAACTAAAAGATTGGGGAAATATGAGATTATCAGATAGAGTCTAGAAGGCTAAGGTGATCAGTGGAAGTTGATCAGAACGAGGTGATCCGAAGGAGCTGATTTGAATGAGGTGATTGAATCGAGGGTAGAACCAATTGTTTAGATAATTATATTCATAGATACATTATATATATAATGATAAGAAAAACAATATTCTATATTACATAGTGGAGGTATTAAAGATAAGATTCGAAGTGAAGGAATCGAAAAAAGGTTTTGAGCAGTGTTATCAGATAATTTTTTTTAATGAAGTTGTATCTAATAGATTTTTACAAATTAAGTCATTATATAGTGGTATCCAAGTGGCATTAATTGGAAAAAATTCTCAATTTTACGACATTTGACATAATTCAATGACAACACCAGAGATATTACTACAATGTCGTCAAATAGTGTTCTATAAAGTCATCAGATAGAGTAAGAATAGATGACCTTAATGTTTTCATCAAAATAAGAATAATAAAAAAACATATGTGAACCCATCATATGGGGAAATATCCTAGTGAAAGTATATTATTCATAATTTCAAGTGTGGATTGAACAGAGTAATCAGATAAAGAAGTGTTTGTAGAAGACATTGGAAGTAATGGAACAACAGATGAATTATTTATATATGGAGGAGTTCTCATAAAAAATAACTAGTAAAATAAGTTCATATAAATATGTACAAGATTAAGGTTTAATTTTTTAAATAAATCAATTTATAAAGAAAATATTTTTTATGATATTGAGTTGGACATTCAATTATCCAATAATCACAATGGTAGTATCATGATTTCATGCTATATTTTAAGAGGATTGAAGAAGATATTTGACAGTGATATTTATGTAAAGTTTATATGAACCTTTTTTATAACGAACTAGTATTAACGTACATAGAAATTATAACATTTTTTGAAATACTTAAACCATTAAAAATAGATCCCTAAATACCATATTAGTCCAATGACTTTGAAAACATGAAAACATGAACATTGGTACATAAGTGATGTACATTATCTCCCACTAGGTTCTTATTCACAAGAAACCTTCTTAGACACATCATAATTAATACATATCTTCATAACATGGGGATGAAAAAATAAAAAGGGGTGATATCAGATTCTCAATATGGGTAAAAATAGAGGCATGTAAGCATGAACGTGATCATAGGTGTATTTGAGGGTGATCAAAACATTTCAATATTATACCCTACATATTAAAGATCATAAAAATACATAATTTCATAAATAATGATATTTCATAATACATGAATCATAACGAAATAAAGAACATACTACATGACATAATAACATAGGAATAATACCTGGAATTGTCACAAACACATAATGATATAATATGATTTCCCTAGTGCCTAAGGAATAACATCCAATACCATTTTAGTAGTATGGGTTCACTCCCCATAACATATTGGCAGTCATGATTCACACCCATGGACATCTTAGTAGCATGAGTGTAATCCTTATACCATCTTGGTAGATATGGTTCACTCGCGTGGCCATCTTATTATTCGAGGTTCACTCCCAATACCAACTTAGTATATCTCATGAGATAAAAATCTTAACCTAATGAATTGGAGGGAGATATATATCCCACCCATATAATAATGAAATCATACATACTTTTTCTACAAAATCACAAACAATCATATCACAACCCATGAAATGAAATGGGTATCATCAACATGAAATCATATCATAACCTGTGGAAAAAGATATTGGTTTCATAATCATTTCACCAAAATCATAAACCACCAAAAAAGAATGTGTTAAAATCATATAACCCATAAAAAAGTTTCAGGTTTTATAAAAATAATGAAATCAAAATGGAAACAACTTAGATATAGAATAACATTGAATCATTTCCCTATAAATTCATTAGTAACACCAACATATGTTATATATTTTGGGAAATAAATTTGAATGTTATTTTAAAAAAAATTATTGAGGAAGATATACTTCTTATTTGGAAATATTTTTTGAAACATAAAACCTTTTGAAAGATATTTTATTTGAAAATAATGTTGAATAATTATATTGGGAGATTGAAAATAATTTTAAAACCTTTTTTCATAAAACAGATAAAGAATCATGACAACCATTTCAAAACTATTTTCCTTGAGAACTTATAATATACTATTAAAAACCTTTTTAAATAGAAACCCATTTAATGAAAGATCATAATCTGGATATTCAAGTACCCATTAATTTAATAATATGAATCACAGAATACATTTTTTTTAGTATATACACCACACAAAATAAAAGGGTGGTGAACATGGTGTGTATCTAATAGATATGAAAACATGAGATGACATTCCCTTATCTTGTGTTTGGACTATATTTGTACTCATAAAATATTAATTTATAATAAATATATGTTTATTTTATATCTTTAACATAATAATATTATTATATTTAATTCCATATGTGGTTTCATTATGACCTTTTATTACACTCTTGTTAATAATCCTATGTTAATGTTTTACTTTGAGTAATATTCGCTGTATTCTTCACATGTGTCTTAATTTTTTATATATTTGGTCCTTAAACTTATATCATTATTTTCAGAATTCATAACATGTGATAAATATCATATATATTAATTATATTTATATAATAATAACATATAGAATATATATGTATGAAATGGAACACACTGTTCACGGAGACGGTAAACCGTACATATGCTTGAATGTTATTTCTGTTTTTATTATTGTATTGAAATAAATAATGAAAACAACATATATATATATATATATTATAATTAAATTAGAATTATTATTTCATATATATCATATAATTTCACTAAACACATCCTCAATACATTCCATGGAGTGTGTGAATGAATCACATCACTTTGATGGGGCGGTAGTCCACATTTCCTCAAATGAAATTTTTTTATTAACACAAAATATAAATTATAAAGATAAATATTGTTAATGAATTAAAAAAAGTTTAAAGACGTAATAAATATAATTTATAAAATATATAAACTATTTTTATGTCATAATTTCCACCATGATAGGTGTTAAAATAAAAATTAACAATCATTAATTTGTGAGGTGGTAGTTAGCCATACAAATAAACAAAATGTTTATTACCCATTACATTGAAGTGTGTGTATGGATAGGAAGAAAATATAGCATAAAAACATTTGAGTATATTTAGGATACTATTATTTTATATAATCATGGAATAATAACATTTTAGGGATTGGATAAATAAAATAAAATAGTGTTTGAGTGAGGGTGTTACCTCTTAATCGGGCAACACCTTCTGGTTTTCACCAATGAGATTCCTTGGAAGGATTTATGCCAAAGAGAGGCTTCAAGGAGAAAGGGAGGAATGTTGGGGTTATAATTGGTCATATATTGGCTGAAATTAAGTGGACTGAGAGGTGCGTGTAAGTGGGAGGATATGAGTCCTTTCATAGCGGAGGAGTGTATCTCTTGTAATATTTTTGATAAGGAAAACCCCACCCACGTTTATTTGAAAGTGGATCCAATAATGTTTTAAATTAGATAAATGGTAGGGTCTGTTATAAGTATAGACGTCCAATAGATTTTGGACAATTTTATAGGTCTTTTTGGGGCTTAAAGTTATTGTTTAGTCACTTATTAAGCTTAATTTAACCTTAATCATTATAATTAATTATAATTACTTTTACAATTTTTTTTTAAAATACTATGTTTGAAATATTATAAATTACAAATTATTCTGATTATAAATATTGAATTATTTTTTCCAAATTCAAAACACAAAAGTGTCAGAAATTAATCTAGTTATAATCTTGAAAATTTGACAACAATGTGAGCTTTTAAATTTAAATCATTAAAAATTTACTATGTTTTTATATTCAATTTCAAATTAAAATTTATTTCAGTAACCAAAATTGGATTTATTGAAAAAAATTTAATATAATTAAAATATAAAAAAACATAAAATATAATTTAACTATATAAATAAATTAGATGACAAGAATATTTGAGTTAAATTTTAGTATTTATCAGTATTCATTAAAAAATGAAAGTTCACAGAAAAATATAATAAATTAACACTAAAAAAATTTTATTTTGGGATTTTAAAAATGAATAATATTTTGACTTATAAATTTAATTAATGTGAAAAAATTTATATTTATAATAGGTTTTCTATCAAAAGGATGTAGAAGTACATTAATAAAAAATTTGGTTTTCTGTGTAAAATTGGGTTTGTTCATATCTGATTCCAATAGAATCTATTGGATGAATATAAAAAAAATTTTATTGAATAATATATATTAATATATATTACATTAATATAACTAAATACTTGTTATGAATTTAATTTATTAGGATAAAATATCATTGTGAGCATAAAAACAGTTTTTTATAAAAATATATATTTTAAATTCAATTGGTTTATTATAACTAATGAATTCAACTTATATTTATGTAAACCATATATTATCATAAGATATTTAGTACTGTTCATAACCTAAAAATTAATATATAGGTCAAGTCATAAAATATAATATTTTAATAATATTGTTGTTTGGTAAAACATAGCATTGCATGTAATGTATAACAAGTCGGTGCTGTGTGAAAGGAATTCTTAACATTGTGAATTGAGAAACATCAGTGTAAATTAACTCATTAAAATAAAAGTCTATAAAAATATGGGGTGCAACATTATTCCCCGCTATAAAATGAATTTCTCCCTCAAAATTATTCATTCCGATACAATAAAATGAGGATACCTATTATTCATCATATCCTCAAATTCCCACATAACATCCTCTAACTAGTGATTTATCCACAAATATTTTACCCGGTGAGGTGTCCTATTTCGTAGAACTTTCTGTGTATGATACAAAATTTGAAATGGTTGTTCCTCGTAAGAATGATCCTTCTCCAGCAGTACGACCTATGAGTTGAGTACATGTGAATGGTTAGGTATGTACTTCCTCATGAGAGATAAAAGAAACATATCATAGACATGAGAGATATTTAAGGTAAGTGATAAGAGATAGGCTACCATCCTAATAAAATCAATATTCTCAATGTTTTTGATATACCTAGGGCTTAGTTTCAAATTATTCCTAGATCTCATAACCTTTTTCCTGGGATAGATTTATAGAAACACCTTTTCACAAAAATCAAATTCTAGATCATGCTGAATGTTATCAGCATAACATTTATTCTAAATTTGAGCGGCCTTGATATACTGCAGAATGTCTCTAACCTTCTCAAAAATTTATTTAGTGATATTAGGTCAAAATATCTATCTTTCTCCAACTTCATGCAAGAACATTTGATCTCTACATTCATTATCATTGAGGTATTTATAATGTTCCATATGATTTCTTGAGTGAAAGCTATTATTGTAAGAAAACTCAATTAGAGGATGGTGCTGATTCCAACCAACGTATAAATATAATGAAAAATATCACAACATATCTCTTAGGTTTTTAATTATTATTTTAGATTGACCATTTTTTCAGAGGATGATAATCAGTTTTGAAACTCAACTCTGTATCTAGTGTTTGTAGAAGACTTTTCTAGATTTTTTAGGTAAACCTCAGATTCTGATCAGATATAATGAAATGTGGTACTCCATGAAGCCCTAACACTTACTTGATGTATTTCCTAGAAAAATTTTACAGAGAAAAATATTCTCAGATATAAATGAAGTGTAATGACTAATTAAAGAGAACAACTACCACCCATATAGAATTAATCCCTTTAGAAGTTTTGGGAAGTCAACTGATAAAATCCATAGTGATGTTATCCCATTTCCATTCCAGTATGGGTAATGGATGCAACATCTCTTTAGAATTGTGTCTTTATACCTTATGTTTCCATCATACAAATCACCGTGATAGAAACTCCATTACTTCCCTCTTCATTCCATTCCACCAGAAGTATTATTTCAAATCATTATAGAAAATCATACTTACAAGATGAATAAAGAATGAAGAATAATGAGATTTTTCTAATAACTACTTCGTTAAATCTGGTATGGAAGGAACATATACATGGTTCCTAAACCTTATCATTCTATCATAATCAAGATTTACCTCAGGAAAATGTATAACTTTATTTTTCTGCTCTACAGCTTTCTTCTATGACTTCTTAATATTCACTTTGATAGAGGGTTTAACATTTATTTGAGAAAGAAAATATTTAATCCATTAATTCATTATTTATAGATCCATCCTTCGAAAATAAATAAATATTAGATCTTTTGTTATTCTCATCATGGATAAGCAATAATTATCCTTTTGACTTAAATCATTTTCCACCTTGATTGATTTCTTAAGGTGGTAATCTATTGAGTAGTCATAATCCATTATCAGCTCAAACCATCCTCTATAGTGAATTTTCAAATCCTTCTTTGTGAATATATATTTCATACATTTATAATTAGTATATATATCACACTTTTCTCTATAAAGATAATGACTTTATATCTTTAATGCATGAATTACCACAAATAACTCCAAATCATATGTTGGGTAATGTTACCCATGAATCTTCAACTATTGTGAGGAATAGGATATAATCATGTTATTCAGCATAATAACACCCCCAATCCCATCTTGGATGCATCACTATAGATTAGAAAACCTTCTCCACTATAGGTTAATGTAATCCCCGGTGTACTGTCTAAACTTTTCATCAGATCCTTTAAAATTTTACTAACATTCATCTATCTGGAGAAACATGACACCTTTATGAGTTAACTTGGTCATAGGAATAGATTGTAAATAGAAAATTTCCAAAATAAATCAATAATATATAGAATAACCATTAAATATATGGATCTCTGTCACAATGGTTGGTTTATGCCAACATTCAATAACCTTTGTATTTGATGGATTTAATGTTATATCATCTATTGAGATTATGTGACCCAAAAAATGAAACATTTTTCATCCAAAATTAATACTTTATAAATTATTAATATATTTTATTTTTTCTTTGTGTATTTAGTACAATTATCATGTGGTCTTCATGATCTTACTTTCTCTTCAAATAGATAAGAATATCATCTATAAAGACTTGAAAAAACTGATCGAGGTAATCTATAAAGACTCTATTCATTAAATACCTGAAGAAATAAGGAGAATTAATAAGACCAAAATTAATTATTATATACTCATAGTTTCAGTACCTTTTATTTAATACCTTATTTAGTATATCCCCGTTCTTAACCCTGAATTGATGATTTCAAGAGAGAAGACCAATCATGGAAAAGTATTAAGTTCTATGCAGTTTTTCAGAAAATTTATCTATATGGGAAAGATGATACTGATTTTTAATTGTGATTTTGTGAAAATAATGATAATCAATATAGAGTCTCGTTGATCTATATTTCCTTAAAAAACAATAGGTTCACCCCATGGTGACACACTTGGATGAATGAATCCCTTGTCATGGTTTTATTGGGGATTATTATTAAATTCTTTCAATTAAGTGGGTCCATTATCTATAGAGTCTTTGATATTGTTGTGAAAATATGTGTTACTTCTATTGGGAACTCAACTTCTTGTTTTTATTTAAGGTTTTTAATGTATTCAGTAAATAAATCCTCAAATTCTTGAATAATGGGTATTTCATTGATATCAAATTTCTCCCCAACCATATGAGATAAACAGTTCCTGTGAATAGGAATTAAGACCTACACAATATATGTCATCTCCACAAGATGTTTATTCTTATCATCAAATTGATGTATGCTCACATAAGGGTTTGAAATATCAAATTTATCTTCCCTTTCATGACAAATGATGTGGGATTTATGTAGATAAAGATTATCCATGCCTAAGAATACATCATATTCAATCAAAAAAATAATGAAAATATTTGTAGGAAGAAAATTACCAAAAACCTGAATCAGAGAGAAATCATAGATTTGGGATGAAATCATCAAACCATTATGGTATTTGAAGTTGAAATGGATTGAATAACAAATGGTGGTGAATCAAATGTTCAATTAATATAAGTTTCAAAACATTTTGAAACATATCCCCTTAAAACAATTAAGATTTATTTCCTTATAAAATTTTAGTAAATACTAATGCATGAAAAAGTAGGAAAGAATGTAAATCACACCTTATTTACAAGGTTCATCCTTAGTTTAAGAACCTTCATCCTTCCCATAGCCACTCTTGTGAGACTATATAAATACCAAATTTTGAAGAAGTGAATAAAACTTGTGCCATATCTCATTATAATCCTTCTATATCATTATAGGAACGATCATAATAATTCCCCTTAGTTTAAAATGATTTCTTATAAAACAATTGTGCCAAATAAAAGAGTGAATATTTATTTGGAACTACCCCAGAATTTATCAGTCTAAATCCATAGTATAATTTGGATGGATCCAATTTTCTCAGTTCGATGAGTCTGGGTCTAATTCTACCAATAAAATGATTCATGATATGATTCTCTCAAATACAATGATTCTAGATCTGATTCACGCAATATAATTAGTCTAGATATGATTCTCTCAATACAATGAAATCAATATGATAAAATCATTCTCAATCTGCAAAACTCAAACTCTTCTCAAATTCTCAATATGATCTTATTCAGTCCAATTGAATCAAACTGATTGATTGAATATGATAATATCATTATAATAAACTCAATAAAATATTCTCAATATTATATTGATCAATCTAGTATACAAACAGTTTACTATCTGATCCTACTTACAATATCATCAGTCAGTAATGATTGCCACATGATTTTTTCAAAGCTAAGACTTTTCTGATTACGAGAAAGTTATCTCAGAGAAAAGTATATTATAATGTATTTATACACTACTTAGAAAAAAAATTTAACTTTAATACTTTCTTCGCTACCTCATGTTTCAAAAACATTGAATATATCTCACATTTAAAACATCAAATTTTTCTTCTTCAAACCTCCTTAGATTTCTCTGAGATTTATGCAAAATTTAATTTCATGTTTGACCTCCTCAGCTATATATAAAAAAATTGCAATTATCTATTTGAGTCTTCTTCATTATAAACATAGTAAGATTTTTTTTCTTTCACAGTGAGTCTGATTTCTATTTCATTCTCTATGAATTTGAATTCTGTTTCTTCCTCAGTGAATCCAAATTTTATTTCATTTTCAATGAATCAAAATTTTGTATCCTTCTCAATGAATCCAAATTATATATCCTTATTAGTGAATATGAATACTATATTATTCTTAGTGAATCCAATTCAAGTTGCATTTTGATGGAATTTTCATTCTGATGGATATCCCAATATTATGGAATCTCCATACTGAAAATTTTATGTTCTTTGAACCTCTCCACCATTTATTTAAAATATTTTATCATGAATGTTTTCATGAATTTTGATAACTTTATGACCATAAAATCATTTTCTAACATGGTTATGAATTTATAAATACTTCTTAACTCCTGACGTAAATTAATTCAGAAAACTTATTCAGTAACAATATTACTTCCTCACTCAGCAAATGCTTTCTTTCTCTGATTAATAAAAATGAAAACTTCCATATCTCAAAAAGTTTTTCTTCTAATTCTTCTATATCTAATTATCAGATTCTATTTTAGATGAATACAATACACTAATTCTAATGATTATTCATTATAATGGATATGGGACTGATTCCCTAATTACAAAAACATTATTTTACAATGATTTTAGTTGTCAAGAAACACAAAAAGTTTGTTAAAAAATTATCAAAAAGATTATTCAATAACCCCCTTTGTATTTGTTGCAAACCATTGTTAAAAACTTTTACAACCTTCATAATGTTTTCGCAAATAATTTGTTATAAACAACTAATGTTTATTTTACTTTTTTCAAAACATAGGCTTTCTCAAAAGGGAGAGTCTTGACACCAAAATACTATATAAAGTAATTATTAAAGGTATTTCATCCCTCAATAGAAGTTAAATATTGCAGGTTTGTAAAGATAAATCCCCTTGATTTTATTATTCTCTAAATTTGTATTTTCTCTCCCCCATTTTAGCATAACCTTAGATTCAGATTAATTTTAATAAATATAAGTAAAAACTTCTTATAAAGTACAATGTTATTAATTTCTCTCCACATTTTTCAAAATAATACAAGGAATGGTGTTGATTCATTAATATGAGGTATAGGAAGACATGGGAGGAGGTTGAAAACAAATTTGCATCCTAAATTCCCCAAATATTTCTTTTTTACATTGCTTTTATAAAGATATTAGCATTCTGATACTTTGTTGAAATTTATTCTAGAAAAACGCCTATAGAAGAAAATTTTTCTTTTATAAATTTAAAATTTATATCAATGTGTATTGATCTAGAATTGTGTACATGATTCTTAGAAAGATGAATTGCACTCTAATTATCACAGATTATCTTCAGTTATTTTGAAGCATTTACTTTCAAATCTTCTAGATGAACTTTCATAAAAAACATTTGAGTTAAATCCTAAGTAGATAATACATATTTGGATTCATCTATTATCAATGTTACTAAAAATTCTATCTTACTATGCCAACTCACACAACATTCACCCAAGAAAAATGTTCCTCCAATGGTTGATTTTATAAAATTAAAATCGATATCCCAATTGACATTAGTATAACCATGAATCTTCATCCCACTATTTATGTTGTATTACAAATCATGTGAATTTGTTCATTTGATATATCTTATAATCCTCTTTGCAACCAATAAATGTGATTATTTGGATTACTTTGATTTCAGGAACAAAAATTCCCAACATAAAACATATCAGACCCTGAGGAAGTAATGTAAAGAAGACTTCCTATCATCTTCTAAAAGACTTTCTGATTCAAATTTGTTCCGAATTCATCATTACTCAACTTCATGCTCACTAAAATAAGAGTTGAAAATTATTTGGATTGTTTCATCCAAAATTATTAAATATTTCCTCAGAATACTTTTCTTGAGATAATAATATGTATTATTCCTTTTTTGAACATGTAATCTAAGGAAGATAGTTAATTATCTGAATTAATAAAATTAATTTTTTTTAATTTCCTTAGAAAATGTCTTTCAAAAATATTCTCTATCCCCCTAAAAAATTATATCATCCACATAAACAATTAAAATTAGAGCTATAGAATCAACATCATTCACATATAATTTTCTATCAACTTTTCCTTCATAATAGTTCAACATTCTCAAACAATTTTCATGTTTAGAATATCAAGAACATGGAGCTTGTTTCAACCCATACAAATCATTCTTCAATTTTTATACTTTTTTCCATCCTCATCAATTATAAACCCAAAAGGTTTATCGGTGTAAACTTCTTCCTTAATATTATCACATAAGAAATGTAACTTTACATCCATATGATAATTTTTTTTATTCAAATGTGCTTCCCTTTATAGAGAAATTCTAATAGTTTTCTAATCTTGAAATTAAAGCCAAATTTTTATCAAAATTTACACCTTCCATCTATGCATATACTTTACAAACAATCATTGATTTGTTTCTTGAAACTTCTTCATGTTCATTAAACTTTATTTTGTAAACCCACTTGGTTCTAATAACATTTTTATTTTATAACCATGAAAAAGTTTGATTATTTCATTCTTCCCAATCTAATTTAACTCTTAATTCATAGAATTCACCCAATATTTATGTTGAATAGATTCTAAAAATGATTATCGATTAACTTTTGAGATAAGTAATGTTTTATTATCTAATATCAACTTTCTTCTTGTATATATTGAAGCCTTATGATTCCCAATAATGTTTTCATATTAAACATGTTTTTGTAAGGTAGGAAATTTCAATGTTTCTTTCCCAACTAAAATTTCGTCATCACATGATTCTTCTGAATCTTGATAATGATGTTTTGAATTAATTTCACCATTCTTGGAATTCTACAGTTTACCGTCCTCAACATTTTAAACAAATTTTGTTAGGGAGCATTTATTTTCAATTAACTTCACATCATATGAGTCCACCAACATTTAAGAACATTTTTTTCAACATTATTAAATTCATCCATTTGATGAATAACCAATAAATGTTCCTTCCTATTCTCTCCCATCCATCTTTCCCAAAACTGAATTTTTGATTTTGAGAAAACATGGACTTCAATAAACATTGATATATTTAAATTACAGTTTTTTGTTATACCACATTTCATAAGGAGTCATGATAGGTTCCAATCTCAAAAATCATCTATTTTGATCATGTACAAGTGTACTAACAACTTATATCCAATATGATTTTGAAAGTTTGTATTATGATAACATACATTATCCCATTTACAAAAATAGTCTATTATTTCTTTCCAATACTCCATTTTATTCTTGAGTATAGGGATTACTATACTGATGTTTGATATCAGGCTTTCTCAGTTAATTTTCAAAATTATTTCTTGTGAATTCAGAAGCATTATATGTTATCATCTTTTTATAGAAACCCCTTTTTCTTTATAAAAATATTTTCTAAATAATTTGAACATATCAATAGCCTCTCACTTGTGTTTAATAAACATGAAATTTTTTATCCAAGTGAAATCATAAATAAAAGTGATAAAGTATAAGTCTACTTTTATTGATTGAAATCTCATTGGATCAAATAAATCAGAATGAATATGTTCAAGTGGTATGATAGATTGAATCTCATCACTTTTATGACTTTTGTTAGTAATATTTAATTTTTTATATGTAACAAAAACATCTTTTTCTATTCTTTTCAATTATTGTATGTTTTGAACGACATCAACATTAATAATTTTGTTCATACTTTTGATTCCATGGTTCACTAGTCTTCAATGCAACAATTTTTTTTCATCTTACACACTCAAGTAACACATGTTATTGAATTATCCTATATTAAAGAGATTCTAGCTATTTCTTTCCCTTTAGCAATGAATTTTTCATTTATGATGATATTGATGATACAAAAATATTTTTTAAAAAAATCTATGGTTTCATCATAAAAAATTTCACTTTCAGTAAGTAAGTTATGTATTATCCCATCAACAAATAAAAATAATTTATATTTAAACTTTTTAGCTTCATTCTCAGATGTTCGGATTCCTATTATTTTTAAGGAACTATCATTTCCAATGTTAAATACTCTCCCATCATGAATTTAAATTTGATTCAAGGTTTTTATATCAGCAATATTATGTGAAGATTAACCACTATTAAGTATCTATGATTTGTTCCCTTTACATACATTCAAAGATGTCTCGATAACAAAATATCTTTATTACACTTTTTTATTTTTAGCTATCTTTTATTTTCTATCATAAAAAACATTTTCTAGAAATAGTATCATAAATATTTCTTAATGCTGACCAAACTTATCACATATTACAAACACTTTTTTCAGACATTTAAATTTATTTGTTATTATAATGTTTTTAACATCTTTAGAATTTTATTTTTCAACTTTTCGTAAGTTATGAAAGTTTCTCATTCTAATTTCACTAATTATTTCACTTCTCTCAAACCGTGTTCCATGTATGGATATGATGTGGTAAAAATTATAAGCCTTGTTCCCATAGATTCGCCAACACCAAAAATAACCCTGAAATCGTGATTTTTTTTATTTAAATAAGATCTTTCTCCATTGAAACTGTTTTGATCTTGGTAACTTATTTTTTCTCTGACAAACTCAGGACTTGGACCATATTTTCTTATAAGTGAGTTATTTACTTTTTTAGATTTGATATGATTATCACATTATTTCTCCACCCAAGATTTAAAAAATAATTTATCTAGAACCTGTAATGATAAAATAATCAGATGAATACTTGTTTTTGGTAAGAGATGATTTCACATGATTCTTATATTGATCCATGTCTACATCTTCGTAAGTATTATATTTTATTTCTAAATCATTTTTGAATTTATTATTCGTCTTCCTCAAGGTATTTTTGGACTCAATTAGACTTGATTGAAACTTTTTAACCTCTTCTTCCTGAGCTTCAAACATTTTACTAAGATATTAAATAATCTTTCCCTGTTCATCAATTTCAAATTTGTATCTAAAAACCGCCTGAATGCATTCATCCTTCTGCATGATGATAACTTTTCTTCCGACATAAAAATATTTAAAATATTTATTCATTTCAAAAATTTTATTATTGAGAGATTTGTTTTGTTCAGGACATGAAACATGTTCTGTTATGAGAAAATACTCTCTATAAGATTCTTCACCCCCTCTTTACATTCAAAGAAATCTTTTGTTTTATCAACCTTTTCAATGAAGGTTATATTATTTTGAACTTTCATCTTCAGAATATTTTTTTTAGTTCAGTTAGATTCAAATTTTTTTCTCAAAATACTTATTTTTTTTTCAGTGTAATTATTCTTGTATATATTGGACGACATGCCTAATTTATCATTTTTTCCAATTCTTCCATCAAGGGTTTTCACTAGAATCATCTTGATATTCCCCGGCATTCTTCTTAGGGAAATTCATAGAAACTTTTCTGACTCCTCCACACTCAAAACATTTGAGATGAAGCTTACCTACATACTTTCTTCTTACTCTTTGAAAGTTCTTGGATATAAGAGACATAATTTTTTCATTCAAATCATTATCATATTTATCTTTAGACTCATAAGGAACATTTTATTCAATATATTTGATTTTTATCTTTCTCATAGATTCAAAATACATTTCATATTTCATATTCTTTTTAAACATTGGATCCTTCTTCATTTCATAATACATAAGATGTTTATGCAATTTATCAAGAGACAAATCATATTTAGCTTCTAAAGTAGAAATTTCAGAATCAAACATAATTGGAATGTTCTCTATATGTTTTTCAATAATTAAAGATTCATCCCAGACATCATTAAATACTATGATATTGGAAAAACATTCATTTACTCTAGTGAAATATTCCTAAATTATTTCTTAATCTCTCATTCTGATGTATTCATACATACTATTTTATATTTGTAGAATTTATTCCTTAAAAATTATTATTCCATTCAAATACACTGTCCTACTTGTTTGATATACATTTTTAAGTTTTGAGACCCCTCACCTTCTGATAAATGTCTTCTGATAAGGACATGAGAAAAAAAATTATAGCCTTTCCATAAAACTCTATATTTCTCTTATTTATAATGTTTATTGTGGAATCATTATGAATAGTTTTAAAGCCTATATTAGAAGCATCGGAAACCTACATTCCATGTGATAGGAGATAATAAATCAACCTATTTTTTCCATCCAGAATATTGTTTCTATTAAATGTAGGGATTTTTTTTCTGTTTACAAAATGAATATTATCCATGATAAGAGGATTAAACAAGGGTACATGCCCTCTATAAAAATTTATTTTCCAATGGATTGAATATGAACTGATAAGGGGGGGGGAGGTTAATTAGTTTTTCACATTTTATAAGTTTCAAAAGATTTTGAAACATAACGCCTATAACCTGTTAAAATTTATTTCCTTATCAAGATTTAGTAAATACTCATTCATGGAAAATTTGGAATTCAAGTAAATCACACAATATTTATTGGTGTGTTAACCAAAATAATTTCCATAACTAATACTATCATTATATGGAAATATATCATATTAAGATGTGAGTAAAATTTCTTGACAACTACCTTTAGACACCTTCTATATACCGATATGAAATATTATACCGTCTCTCATCAATTTAAATGATTTCTTATAAAACAATTTATCCCAAAAAGAATAATGATTTTCTAAAACTTTTCTATAATTGATTAGACTGAATCCTCAACCTAATTTTTATGGATCCAGTTTTGTCAATCTTATGAGTTTGGATCAAATTCTTTTAATACAATCTGTTTGAATATGATTCTCCCAATACAATGAATCTAGATCTAATTATCTCAATACAATAAGTATGGATCTAATTCTCTTAATACGATAAACCCATTTTAATTTTAAAAATATCAAATATGCTCAAATTCTAAATACGACATTCTTCAGTAAATTGAATTAATACAATTTATTGAATGTGATCTTTTCAATCTAATCAACTCAATACAATCTTCATGGTACAATATGTCTCAATCCAGAAAACATACATTTATATGTCTGGTCTTTCTTATGAGATCTATGACTGATAGTGACTCTAACATTATTTCGTCAGTACTTCACCTTTTCCTAGTGTGTGAAAGTTCACTCAGAGGAAATGATCTAAGAATGTATTTATAGGTGAATCAGAAAACAAAAGCAAGAAATTTTAATACATTCCCTACTTCCTCAAATTAAAAAAACTCAAAAAATATATCACATTTAAAACATAGACATTGACTTCTTCAATCTTCCTTAGATTTCTCCATGTTTTATGAAAAATTTAATTTAATTTTTTCCCTCTTCAAATCATCATAATACTTCTATAATCTTATTTTTGAGTCTTTTTCGTAATCATATTAATATTATTTCTATTTAATTCTCATAAAATATAATTTTTGTTTCTTTCTCAGTGAATCTAAACTTTATAACCATTATAGTGAATGAAAATTATGTATAATTCTTAGTGAATCTAAATTCTATATCCTTCTTAGTGAATCCAATTTAATTCCTATTATGATGGAATTAACTTTACGATGGAATTCTCATTATGATGGATATCCCATTACAAAGTATTATCAATACTGCAAATATGAGATTCTTCAATCCTTTCCACCATTCATTCCAAAGATTTTATCATGAAAGTTTTCATTATTATTGAGAACATTATGATCATTAAAGCATCATCTGACTTTCTTTAGAATGTATGAAAACATTCTCACTCTAGAATTCACTTTCTTCAATAAACCTATTTTACAAATGTCACGAACTAAATCTGGTCCCCATCCAACCAGCACCAAACCCAGCTCATGGCAAGACCCGAAGGGAATTCCCCATCCCCACGGGCTGGCACAAGTGCCCGGGTATCATAAAAATTCATTTGGGAATGATTTACCCGAGTTTGGGTTCATAAGATAACCAAAAACAAACAACAAACCAAATCTGAAAAATTATGCCAAACAAGAATTAATAAAAATTAAGAACATAGTATATGAGATTAAACAAGACACAAGAGGTCCAGAGGTACATAAAAGTATCAGCAAATATCCCATGAGACTCCACACGACAAGGGGTCATCACCCACAAGCCGTCTCCACAACACCGCACCATCGAGAGAAACTAGCAACCCAAACCGCCATCGCCCAAGGCTTTTCCTTTGCATGTGTCAAAAATGATCAAGTATACTTACACCCAAAGGTGTAAATAGGTTGGGAGACTAATCCCAATAGGATATCACCCAATGATTTCAAGTTATAGGCATTTTAAAATAAAAGGCTTGCAAGAGTTATAAATAGATAATAGTGGCATTTATTTCTAAAAGTGCAACTTTGAAAAGAAAATAACTTTCAATGGGGATAACTATAAAGAATGAGTGAAATTGAATAAAACTTTCAAGCTTCTGGTTTTCACATCCCAAAATACCATAAAGAAAGTTTAAATTCCAAAAAGGCCACGAGCACCAAGCGTAGTAACACCCCTAGGTACTAGTTTGTTGTGAGCCCCAAGTACCTCGTACCTCGGTGAAAGTAACCATAACGAAATTCGTTCTCATGCACGAGCCACTAGTAGGGAGCATACCCATAACCTAGTGGTCTCCAATCATCTCCCTTAGAGTTTTTTTAGTGTTATTAATGTAATACTTGCTATGTGAACCATGGTCAAAACCCCTCCGTTCACTAGCGTACTAGTACACGTTAGCCCACCTAGATACCTGGGTTTCCCGTATTGTGCTCAAATAGTCACCACATGCTACCAAAATAAATTTTCACATATAAATATCAGTTCTGGTCACACACATTCAAAACAGTATCTACACATTCTTTTCACCTTTCGTATAACTCAATAAACCGTTTATAATTTCCATAAAACAATTTCAAGAAAATTAATCAAATGTTGCACATTAAATTCATCTAAAATCCCATATTTAAAACCAAATGGATGCCAATATTATAACAAAACATAAATTTCAGCATCAAAACATTTTTATGAATCCAATCTCTGAATTATAAAACAACACCAAGAGGCACAACATGGGTTACACATGTAAAACACCCATTTTCACACAAGATTGGCACTTAAAAATCAACCACTTTTAAAATGCTACCCAAATAAATTCTTGAAATAAAAATACTGAATTATGGACATAATGGAAACATAAATACAGAAAGCCAACTCATTATACAATACCTACATATGAAATCTCCTACCAAAAGAGTCAAAACCCCCAAATCCTTGTGCGTCACTTCAACCGCACCTCCGCCGCACCACAAAGGAGTAAGATTGAACCTAAAA
Source organism: Viscum album (assembly GCA_963277665.1). Lineage (NCBI taxonomy): Eukaryota > Viridiplantae > Streptophyta > Magnoliopsida > Santalales > Viscaceae > Viscum > Viscum album. The sequence goes on from OY728141.1 coordinate 1,753,656,815, forward strand.
CCAGAGGATTGGACCACGAAACTCAAACCTAAAACCCTAGGTACGAAACCCCATCTTCAGGACATTTGTACACTCAATAAAAAGGGAAAAAACCCTAAGAAGAAGGGTGGAATAAGGAAGAGAAACAACTTACTTGAGAAATCTGGACGTTTTTTGGAGCTTCCGCAGTTTGGCCCTAAATCGCCATCAATATGAGCTCCAAAAAGGCGAAAATGAAGATGGGGGTGTGACTGGGTTCGATGGGAATGTGTGAGCGGTGGAATCACCGAAAAAGGATAAAAAATAAATATTTTATTAAAGAATTACAAAAATATTTCAAAATTGGAAATGGGCTTTTGGGTTGGCCCAATACCTAATTTGATCACCCAAATCCAAGTTTCTAATGAATATTTAAGGGGAACAAAATTATTTTGTGCTTTTAATATTTAAATGAAGTTCATTTTGGAAGTTTAATGGTTGAAAAATGTTAAAAAACGAAGGAGTTATTAAAGAAACAAAATATACTTTAAAAACTGGAAATGGGCTCTCAGGTTGGCCCAAATTTTGGAAACCCACTATTTCCTTCAAAAATGCATGAAAAACCACCAAAACCAAGAATGGATGTAAATTAAATGAAAAATACCTCTAAATATTTCATGTATGTGACAACAAAAATATGAATTTATCACTCAAAAAATTATTTATTTCTTTAATGAAGGGAAAGGAAATATTTGTGCAATCAATAATTTGTACCTAAAATTATTCTAAATCTAATGATCTGATTACAATATATATTAATATGATACTCTCAGTCAGATTAATCTTTATTACAATGGATATGGGTCATATTCCTGAATAATAAAAACAGTCTTTTATAAATAAGTTAGTTTTCCACCAAATAAAACTTATTAAAACAATTTATGACAAATTTCATTTAAGTTTTCAATGATAATAACACATATAATCGTTTTTGTGAAATATTAACACCCTTAGGAAACTCTTTAGATATGAATGAGTGGGTAGATCTAGATTGAAATGAGACATTAGCAGTTCTAGAGTGGATGGTAAGTATACCTTTCAACCCATAGTTGTCACACCCTTCATCACAAATAATGATTGAATGATATTTCTACTTTTTCCATGGATTAAGAGGTTTCTAATTTAAATCATCATCACCAAACCATGGGTTTGGGATCTGGTTAACAAATTTCCCATTCTCTTAACGCTTTTAGCACTGAAGCAGGAGAGGTGCATTGTGTGCAACTTTCACTCCATTATCACTATTAGTTATCTTCATCCCATCACATTGACAATATATTTCCCAATTAAATTCCATTACACACTTAAAACTTTTATTAGACCCCTTAAGACAATTTACTCCATGATTTTTCCCATACATAGTGCATAAAGTAAATATCATTTTCTTCACTTTATGGTTTTTAGATTTTTCTTTAAACTCAATATTTCTTTTCATGTCAAAACCATGAGATTGATATGTGACTCTAACCTACATTTCAACATTGATTTCACAACACACAATATCTTTATAGCTACTAAATTCACTTATGGAGAACTCCATTCTTGAGACTTGTCTTCAATCCACTTATGAACTGATCAAATTTACTTTTTGGTTGGATGATAATTCCTGAAGCATACCTCACAAGTATCTTGAAATTAGCTTTGTAGGTATCGACACATTCCTCATCCCTTTGCTTAAACTCAATGAACTAATTATCTATATCTGTAGGAAGAATTAGAGGAATGACCTTATTGAAAAATAATTTCATGAACTTGTCCTAATCCATGGATTCAATGTACTTGATACCTTATATTCTTAATTGGATTCCACCACTAGTGCACTTATTATTTTAACTAATGAATAACCAGAATGAATTTATCATGCTCATAACACTAGATAAAAGAGAATATATTTTTAGTAGTACATACCCATCGTTCAGTAACAAGTGGATCAGAAGAGCCTATGAAAGAAGGTGGTTGTTTCCTCATGAATGACTCAACAAAATATTGATACCTACTTTTATGATTTGGAATTCCACCAGAATATCCATAGACATGTACTTAGAGTTCTCACTATGTTTTTCTCCTCCTAGTTTCCAAATGTTAACAAAAAATTAACTTTGATACAAACTATAATGACCTGTTCTTAATGTATAAGAAATTACATCACTTTTTTAGAATACTAAAAACATTATAAAATAGACACCCAAAGACCCTATTAGTCTAGTGCCTTTGGAAACATGGAAACATAAACAGTAGTACATAAGTGATCTACAATATCTCCCACTAGGCCCTTGTGGACTAGAACCCTTCTTAGACACATCATACATAGTATATATCTTCATAACCTAGGGACGTAAACATAAAAAGTTGTGATCATAGATGCCCAGTAAGTGTAAAAAAGGGAGATATGTAAGAATAAACATGAGAATAGAAATATATGATAAAGATCAAAAAAATTTATTATTATAACATATATATAAAAGATAATAAACATGAATCATGGAATAAATATTATAAGTTCATAATACATTAATCATAAGGTAATGAAAAAAATAAGACATTAATTCATAACATAGGAATAAGACATGGAATTGTGGAAAACACATAAGTATATAATATGATTTCCATTGTAGCCAAGGTATCGCTTCCAAGACCATATTAGTAGTATGGTTTCACTCCTCATACCACCATTGAATTCCTTGTTCACTCCCATGTACATATTAGTAGCATTAGTTCACTGCTCATACCATCTTGGTAGTCATGGTTCACTCCCGAGACCATCTCAGTAGTCAAGGTTCACTCTAAAGACCATCTTATTCTATATGTATATCAAAACCACTGAAATGAAATGAGTATCATAAACATGAAATAATATCATAACTACTAGAAAAGATACATGATTCATAATCATTTCATCAAAAGAATAACCCATGAAAGAGAAATGGGTGACATAATCATAACTCCAAAAAAACATAAACCATTAAGAGAAAGAATAACATTTAATCATATCCCCATAAAGGAATGAGTAACCCCAACGAATGTTATCATAGATGGGAAATAATTTTGAACGATGTTTTAAAAACATTTCTTGAGTAAAATATTATTCTTCTATGAAAAATTGTTTTAAAAATAGAAAAGCATTTCAAAAATTTTTTATTGTAAAATAAACTTGAAAAATGATAACTGAATTTCGAAAAAAAAAATTATACCTTCTTCCATGAAACTTATAAAGAATCTTGAAAACCATATCAAAACCATTTTCCTGGAGATCTTATAAAAGACTCCTAAAAAAGTTTGGAACATAAACCCTATTAAATAAATATCATTGAAAGGATCTGCAAATACCCATAAATATAATAATAATAATCATATAATATAGTCATGATTAGTATATACACCACACAAAATAAATTGGTGGTGAAGAACGTGTGTATCTCATAAATACAAAAAAGTGAGATGAAATTCCCTTACATTATGCCTTGACTCTCTTCATATACCTACAATATTCATGTATAGTAAATTTATGTATATTATAAATATTTTTTAGAATCATATTATTATATATAATACACTAAATTTTTTTATTATGAACTTTCATTACCTGCTTGTTAATATTCATATGTTAAGGTTTTACTTCGGGTAATATTTACATTGTTCTTCACATGTGTCCAAATTTGTTATATCTTAAATCCTTATACGTACATCATGTTTTAAATAATTTTAAAAATGATATAAATATCATGTATATTCAGTATATGTGAATTATAATATTCTATATAAAATATAATTATGAAATGGAATACACTGTTCATGGAGACGGTAATCCCTACATATGCATGAATGATGTTTCTATTATTTATTGTCGTATTAAAAGTAAGAAAGAAAATTATATATATATATATATACATATATATTACAATTACATATGAATTATTATTTCATATATATTATATAATTTCACTTAACTCATCATTAATAAATTCTATGTAGTGTGTGAACGAATCACATTTCTTTCAGGGGGTAGTAGTCAACACTTCCCCAAATGATATTATCATTTTAACAAAAAAAAGAAAGTATAAATATATGTGTTATAAAATAATTAAATAAACATAAATACTTAATATATATAATATATAACATATATAAATTTATTTTATGTCATAATTTTCTCCATGAGAGGCAATAAAATAAAAATGAACAACCATCGTTTAGTGAGGCGGTAGTTCACTGTTCACATAAACAATATATTTGTTACCCATTAGATTGAAGTGAGTGTATGTGTTGGTAAAAAAATTATCATAACAAGGTCATAGTATATTGATGATACTGGTTTTTTTATTCAAGTACAGAATAAGAATATTTGAGGTACAGAAAAAAAATAAAATAAAGTATTTTGAGGGAGGGTGTTACCTCTTAATCGAGTAACTCATTTTGGTTTTCACAAATGGTATTCCATAAAAGGATTTATTACAAATAGAGGATTCAATAAGGAAGTGAGTTATTTTGGGGAGATATTTGGGTAGAAATTGTGTGAACTTAAGTGGCTTTATATTTTTGTGGTTTTGGGAGGAGAGGAGGCCATTTATTGTGGAGGAGAAGTGGCACTCTTGTGATATTTTGGAAAAGGGAAACCTGGGCTAAATTTTTTTATTTAAATTGGAACAAAAAATGAATATAAGTAGATAAAAGGTGGTATTGGATCCAAATATGCACAGAAAATGAATTTCTTACATGTTTATAGGTCGTTTTGGGCCTTAAGGTTTTGATTTGGTCCCTCATTAAGCGTAATTTAACCTTAATTGTTGTAATTAATTTTAATAAATTTTACTAATATTTATTGTCAAAATCTAATTTTAACTTATTATTCAATATAATCAATGATGAATAAAAATATGGAATTCATTTTTCCAAATTAATGTCATATAATTGGTAGAAATTAATTTAAATATAATCATGTAGACTCGATAATAATGTAGGGTTTTAATGTAAAATAAATAAATAAAAATTCTATGTTTTTATAGTCATTTTCAAAGTGAAATTTATTAAAATGTCCAAAACTTTATTTATTGATAAAAATATAACATAAATCAACTTTAAAACAAATATAAATTATAATTTAAATATATAAAAATATTTTCTGAAAAATAATTTTTGTTTTAAATTTCAGTATTTTTCATTATTCATTAAAAATAAAACATCAAAAAAAATTCCAAAAATTCACCCTAACCTAATTTTTATGTTTTTATTCCAAAAATGATGTTTTTGTGACATATAAACTTTATAAAAGTTCCAAAATTTATATTTAAAATAGGTTCTCTATCAAAAGGTGGTAAAAGTAACATAATAAAAATAATGGTTTTTATGCATGAAATTAGGTTTGTTCTTATATTTTGCCTATCGAATATAATATATTAGAATAAAAAATATTTTATTGAATAATATATATATATATATATTATATTATATTAATACCACTCAGTAATTATAATTAATTTAATTTATTAGGATAAAACATCTTTGTGTGAATAAAAATAGTTTTCTATAAAAATATTCCAATTATATTCATTTGGTTCATTGTAACTAAGGAATTAATTTTATACATTTTTAAACCATTTTTTTTAAAATTTATTTTAGTAATACTCATAACCACTAAATTTAAGGCTAGGTTAAGTCTAAATATATAATATTTTTGTAATATTTTTGTTTTATAAAAATCAATGTTGCATGTAATGTATGCCAAGTCAGTGCTATGTAAAAGAAATGTTTCACATCATTCATTGGAAAAAGTAAATATAAATTAATTCATTTTAAAAAATGGTCCATAAAAATTTTGTGTGTTACATTATAGACTCATATATTTTAATAATCTTATTGGTAGTCAAATAAAGAATTATTTGAGCGGGATATTATAATTTGAAATAAAGAAATTTATATTTGAGTATTCACTATTCCCTAATTTTTTAAATAATCATTGCTTAGATAAAGGGAATCAGGTGTCCTATGAAAAGGTTGATCGATATATTGAATGATAATGTTATTACGGCTATGAATATTGATTTGGGTATTAAATTTTCATTGTGAAGTGTCTATCATAATGCAAGATTGTAATTATCTTTTATTGCAATGAATCATACTGATCAAAAAACCTTATGTTGGAGGTGGTCTTAGACAGATAGGTTCAATAAGGATTTAAAGTAACAGGTGTATCAATAATGTACTAGATGAAAAAAATGAACTCGATGGATCAATAAAGTATGTAATGAAGATAGAATAATTAAATGAGTAGTACCAGATGAAGAAGAGAGGTACGGTAAAAAGAATAAGTTATCATAAGAACTTGTTCTATATGAATTGTAATAGAAAATCAAAGTCAAATGAAGATTAATTTTTTTTAATAATTATAGAATGGAATAATTAGATGAAAAATGGTACAAAATTATGAAATAATAATAACAAGAGAAGAAGAATTGTTGAAACTAGTAAAATAAAATAATTATTTAGTTTTATACTATGAAAGAAAAGAAGTTTCTCTATATTAGATTTCATATAAGAAAAGAAAAGAAGAGTTTCTTTTTTGTTGTAGTTTAATTAATAAAAGAGGAGGAGAAGAAACAATGACCACTATGAAATTCAATAGTAGTCACATTGGTGGAATAATTTATTTATTGTGAAATGTATCTAAATAAGAAGTTGAATACTATCTACATAGGTAGTATACTGGCCTAATTAGGATATCGAGTTAGACTAGGCATTCGACATTCTAAATAATTAGGATTGTTTTCATCCTTCATCCTAGAGTGTAGAGAACCATACATGGGTTCTTGATTTTCTTATGGATAAAACTTTTTATTGATGAACCTCATTATAGTAATGATTAGGTGTACTAGGGTAATGTTTTAATTGAATACATGAAAAATTAATTATTTACGAAACATACTAGAAAACGTATGGTATAATAAGGAATGTCGTATTTGACTAGGAATGGTTGAATTATGATATGAAAACAAAAAAATAAAAGAACAAAAACAAAAAAAAAATAGAGGAATATGTTAATTGATGTTGATTGTTTAAGTGATATAAAAAAATAATAAGTGTAAGTATGATAGAGTGAAAAAATAATCCAGAGGAAGAATTCAATGGGTGTATAGATAGGGAACCATATATCATTCAATCGATTTTTTTAAATTATTTATGAACTAATTTTTGAAATAAAAATAATTCTATTTCTTAAAATCATTGTTATGAAACATATAATTTTATCTAGGTGCTCAACACTTTTGATTACCTCTCCCAAGAAATTTCTTTTTATCAAAATTAAGGTAATGTTTGATTCATTATGGAGAATAGAATCATCAAAATTTTCCAACTTTATAAACCTAAATTAATGATATATTTATGTAAAATTTTCTATCTTTTTATTCCAGTTCATAGAGTAGTGAAGAAATGACACTCTTAAAAAATAAAATTGAGATCATTGAATATGAAATCACAGTAGAAAGTATCACAAGAAAAAGAGTAGAAATATTAAGAAATTCAATCAATTATTAACAAATTCCCTAATTTTTTTATCTAATTCATAGTGGAAAAATGGATTTATTCAATGAAAACATATTGAATACAAAATAATGAAATGAAATGTTGTAAGAGAAATAATCTTCTTTGGTTGAATACAACTCAATCCTCCTACCCACGATCCTTTGTCTTATGCCTCGAGAGCTATCTGTTGTGTGTTATCTATTAATGATTGATGGATGAGTGATACCTTTTAATAAAGATGCACATAAAATCCCATATTAAAGCTCATATAAAACACACTTTCATTCATGATTCATCATCTTCCACATGGTGCCGATCACTATTAAGATTCTTCATCTTGTGGCTCGAGTTGAGTTCTCAAAAGAAATGACAACATCCATATGTGATCTTCAAAAACACAAACAATTATCTAAAATATTCAATATTCATAAAATAAAATGAACTCTTCATCAGGATTTATTTAGTATTTCCTTTATTTTTAATTGAGTAGAAAATATTGGGCACTTGTGTGTATTTTAATCCTTCAAAATAAAAGTATTTGTAATAACACAAACGTTTACTTGTAAAATTTCTTTTAAGATTGAATTAAATTTGCTGCTATGATTATATAAAACACATTAACTTATTTTGTTTTATTATATCATGCCACATTTAAAGTACTATTAAGAATATTAAGCGTTAATAATATATACCTTAAATAGTGATCATATGATTATTATAGATATAGGGTTTTGATAAATAAAATTTACACAAAGGTAGTGATAGCCTCAACCAGTAGAATTATACCCTATTAATCCCATTTATAAGATATTTGATGGATATAACATCACTGGTATTTTACCTTCATCCATATCAATCCAAGATCCAGAAATTAAATCATGAGTGAAACCATTTATGTGAGAAGTTCTAGCTCATCGATATCATGACCCAAACAAAGTACTCATAAAACCCCAATAAAAATATTACAATCACACACCATACCCTTTGGGTGTTTACTATTGTAATAGAGGAATATGTATCAGGACCATGATAATATTAGTATTTATATTGACTTTTCAATATAATAATGGTAATATTTACTTCTTATTGTTATTACTTCATAAATGATTTTGATTTTGATTCGATAAAACACTAGTTGTATTTTTGGGTAATATGGAATTTCAATTGAGAAATTCCTTTAAATGAATTAATATATTTTTGAAAGAAATTATATATTAATAAAATAATTTTGTTAAATAAGTTTTAATAAATATAAATTTTAATGTAATTTTTATGATGTCAAATGTATTTTTTATAAGGGTTCAAAATTATTATTGTAAAAAAACTTTTCATTTGTTAAAAAATGTCGATTGTTATTTAAAAAGGGAAAACTAAAATATTTAAAAAATATTTTTTATAAATTTTTTTTTTTAAATTAAAATGTAATAATTCTTCAATAGTGAATTTTTCAAAATTTTTTGAGTCCTTCGAAATTTTATGTAAAAATCATATATGATATAAATATAAAGCATGTATTATTACATAATAATGAAAACAATTATATAATAAATTCAATAAATGGTATACACAGCCAAATATATTCGTACCTATTAAAATAATGTTTTTTAGAGGTTATTTTATAAATTTTATGAAGCATTTATGAATCCATTAAATCTTATATTGTATATTAAGATTTTAAAACCAATTCATTATGAACATGACTCACTTCCACCTCACAAAGGGAAATATTTTTATGGTTTATGCCATTAGAATTTCAATATAAACAAAACTACTTATCTTTTTTAGAAACCATGGGAAGGTTTTTGGTTTTTATCTCTTAATTATAAAGAGTCTAAAACCTATGTTTGGGAAATAATAAATAACTCACCTCACTTTTCCTATATAAACCCACCCCTGATCCCATTAATATTCAATAAAAAACCTATTAAAACTTCCATACTCTTCACATCCTTCTCTATATTCTTCCTAATGTTCTCAAAGCTCCCAGGAATATCCTCCCAAACTTCTTGAATCACCCTCTCAATGTAAGGGACCTCTCTTTTTTCATTTCAATTCAAGCACCCTATTTATATTTATAATTTTAAATATATTTTTGTTATGATTTCATGAATTTATAAAGATACCAATAATTTCCAGTTTATGTCCTAATAATGATATATCATTTATATCCTCTCAGTCTACAATTTACCTAAGTAGTAAATATTATGAAATTTAGAAAGGGTTATTTCCTTCTCCTCTTTATTCTAGCATCTTACATATTTTATGGATATGGATTTACAATTCCTAATTCTGGGATATGCTATTTCAAATAATTATTAATATTATTTTTATATTAATATTATGGGAGACCCATTTAAATCTCAATTAACCATTCTGTAAATCTTTAATCACCATTTTTATGCTACAAAAATTTCACTTCTTTTCCCAATGATCTTGTCGTGAATATCAACCCCCAATTTACACTCATGGTTATTCACCTAGATATTCCTAACATTCATTGATTAGTGAATACCATGTATGTAACCCATAATCCAAGATTATTGTTATAAAATTGATCAATGAAACCTTTATGTAGTACGATCCATGTGGAACACTTATTAACGTAAATTATTTGAAAGTTATGGGTTCGCCTAGAATAATATAACACTCCAATACATTTGGAAATATTTTAGTCTCACAAGACATCATACAAGAGACTAGGGAGTGAAAATAATCCATCACATGACATTTTCCACCATGTTATGATGTCTTGTAGTTTAGCATTCACCTATGTATATGATGTCATGGTTAATATTGTTTACACTTTTCCAAGTTACATTTTTGTTAACTTGTAATATCATTATTCTTTGTTCATGTCTATGACTCTCACCCTTATTATGTCCCATTAAAATTCATAATTTAATACATGTAACACATTGTTCATGTTATTATTTTTTTATTCCTTTACATGGCTTTATATCTCACCCCTTTCTTTAGTATGTCCCTAAGTTATACCATGAATTTTTAAGAATAATGGAAAATTATGATCATGTTAAAGAAGTTATCAATAATTATGATGTACCAATATTTAAAATTGTTACGTAATTTACCTAATTAACCAAACACACTAGACTTTTTGATATTCTGAGTTATATTATGTGTATTATTATGTAATAAAAAAATGAATTAATGTGTAATAAAGAAAAGGGTTTTCATAGTCGGTATTAGGGGAATTTTTAGTCATTTTTAGGATTAAGATTACAAAATTTTATCAAAATACATATGTATATCTCTAAACATAAGAAAAAACATTTAATTATTTTAAAATTATAGAGGATGTGATTTTTATGAAAATATGTCAATGTTTGGATACTACAAGTGGATGTGTATTTGTTAGTGATGTAGAAAGGGGTAACACCCAACAACACTATATTGAGAAAAAATCAATCGGGAACTAGTGTATGACAACATGACTTTATTCTCACCTATTTTGACACTCCTGGGGGATATGCTTTGGTAATTTCACAATCTTACTATGAACCATTATTAAGGGAAAAATTACTCCCACAAGTGTTAATGTTAGTAATTTGATAATGGATAAATTACATGAAAACATACAAATTATTAATTTAAGGAATATATTAAATGGTATGTACTATTATAGATAATAGATAAGCTATAATTTAAGAGAATTTATTTTTCATATTTTTTGAAATGTTCTTACTAGTCATTAGATAGTCATTTAAGGAATTGGATTATGAGTTTGAGAAAACCCAACATAAATAAATCTATATTGATCCAAGAGTGATATAGGTTGACATGAAATTAAATTAGTCAAATATTTGGGCACCTTAGACATTTATAATATGGATTATATCAAATCTATAAACTTTATTCTCTCAAGGTATTATAAGTCACTAATGATTTGAAATTTTGTTTTTATTAAGAGACAAAAAAATAAAAGGTAGTTGATTTCATTATATGGTGGTGGGAAATTAATGTCATTTATTAATTTATTGTTTCTAAACAGATTATAAGATGTAAGGAGGAATATCACAAACAAATATTCTCTCCCTTCCAAAAGAACTACAACAAAGGATTATCCAGAAATCATTCTTATATGTATTCAAAGCATTATCCAGTATCCATGTTACATGAAACCAACTTTACAAGGAATCTAATACCTCTACCATCTCCAAATTCTTTCTAGGATCATGTATTTTCTATTCTAGAATCATTCACTCTCAACATTCATATAATGCTAAGCATGAGAAGAAACATTAGGGACTATTCAAATTCTTATCATAATTTCAAACACATGAAGAATGTAATTATTTATTATATTTTGCAAAAGAGGGAGACCTCCGAGCTAGATATATATATATATATATATATAATTATATATTTCTATAATTGTAGAAATATAAAACATGATTTAGGAAAACCCTATTTTTAAATATATGAATATGAATCATTAAGATTGTATTATAGAAAAAAATTCAATAAGATATTTCATAATTATATATTAGAAATAAATTTCCAACTATTTATCGATGGTTTAATTGATAAAATCCAATATTACTGAGTTGTATTTGTATAAAAGAAGTCGATGATTTTAAAAATATTCTCAAGTACCATTGTGATGCATGGCCCTTTCTCCTTGAAGGAAACACCATTAGGAAAAAATAAAGACATCATTGAATGGATGAAGAACCTAAAGAATGAATCTTGGAAGTGATATTTAGGGATTTCTCATGTTTGAAAAATAAAATTTCAAGGGTGAAATTTTTGAAGCGATAATATTTTAACGACTCAATCATTTATAAATAAAATTCCATTTGTGAATGAACTGAATTCCAAATTATGGTTGTAAAAAACAGATGAACTTATTTGGTCTTATTACATCATATCATATTTAAAATACTTTTAAGAATCATAATAATTTATAAAATACACTTTCAATAGTGATTATATTATTAGTATAAATATCGGTTATTGATAAATACAATTGACATATACAAAGGAAGTAGTGAAATTGCAGTAGGATTATAAACTACAAAGACTATTTATTGGAGCCTCCATGGGAGATAATATCACAATAATTTTCAATTGAAAAATCCCATGTCCAGAACCAACAGCTAAAGCATGAGTGAAACCATTTATGGTAGAAGTTGAATTTCATCAAGATCATAACCCAAACCATGTACACCGAACCAACCCATGAAAATATTACCAGCACTTACCTACCTATAGAGACCCTCTCTTTTCAAAAAATAACATTACATATAATTTTTAGAATACTTAAAACATTATACAAATAGATTCTCAAATACCTTACTAGTGTAGTGTGTTTAGAAACATGGAAACATAAATACTAATACATAAACGATCTATACTCCCATTTGGTTCTTATTAACTAGAACCCTCCGTATACACATCAAACAAAAAACATATCTTTATAACCTAGGAAAAGAAACATAAAACCGGATGACCTAAAATTCTTAGTAAGGGTAAATAATGGATATATATATATAATCATAATCATGAGCATAAGAGAATGAGAACATTATCATGAAAATTATAGATCATACCTGACATATCAAAGATCATATACATGAATCATGGAAAATAGATTAGCAGTTCATAAGAGATTAATCATTAAGAAATAGAGAACATAAGTAATTATAGTATAACATATGAATAAATCCTAGAATTGTGGATGACACAAAAGAATATATAATATGTTTTATATAGTACCTAAGGAATAACTTCCAAAACCATCTTAGTAGTATGGGTTCACTTCCCATACTATCTTGGTAGTCATGGTTCACTCCCATGGCCATCTTCGTAGCATGAGTTCACTCCTAATACCATATTTGTAGTCATGCTTCACTCCCATGGATATCTTAGTAGTCACAGTTTACTACCAATACCATATTATTATATCTAATGAGATATAAACCTTACCAAATGCATTATACGGAGATATAGGTTTCACCCATCTCAGAGTGAAATCATACATACATGTTCCACAAGATAAAAAATAACCATATCATAACCCATGAAATTAAATGGGTATTATAAACAAGTAATCATATCATAACCTATGAAAATTGTTAGGTTCATAATAATTTCATCATGAACATAACCCATGAAAAGAAGCGGGTTTCAGAATCATATAACCCATGGAAGAGAAATTAGTTTCATAAATATCATGATTTTAAAACATAATCCAATTAGATAAATAAGATGATTGTAAACATTTAATAATTTCCTCATAAATGAATTAGTGACACCTATTGATGTTATCATAGATAGGAAATAATTTTGAAAGATATTTTAAAAAGATTTCTTGAGGAAAATATCTTTTATTTATTTAAAATGCATTTAAAACATAGAAACTTTTTGAAAAACATTTTCTTAGAAAATAGATTATAAAGTTAAATTAATAATATAAATTGTTTTGAAAATCCTTTTCCCTTGAAAATGACATTTAATTATCTTTTGAAAACATTTTTTTAAAATGGTTTTTGAATATAATAGATTTCTGAATAGGGACACTAACTGTCAGATTTTACTTAAAAAAATTATCTTAAGTATAAAAGAGAAGAAAAAATGGCACCAATACATGGATATATCATTAATAAATAAGGGATAATGAAAATCATGAGTTTTCTTGGTATATGTATCACAATATTTCATCAAAGGATAAACATAAATAATCATGAAAAGTTATGAGATTTTCTTAGTAAATTATTATAAATTGGTAGCTTGGGATCATACTCTCCATGTAAAAAACCAAAATTAAATGAATCATATAATTTTATTAAACAATATAAAATCATTATATAACATGTAAAATGGAAGTATAAACATATAGAAATAGAATTTATGTGCGTAATAAAACATGAGTCTCAAGGAAAATTGAGAGAAAACTATTTTACAGATTTGAAAACATTTGAAACATAAACCCCATGAAATAATGATCATAAAATTGATATGTGAAAACAAATATATTTAGTTATAAGACACATATAATAAAATCAAGGTAAGTAAATACACCACCAAAAAAATGAAAGAGTGGCGAACATAGCATGTATCTCACTGAAATAAAAATTGACAAGGTATCCCCTCACCTAGTGTCTTGACTCTGGTCATACTCATTCAAGAAAACTTTGTAATAAATACTAATTTATTAAATATAATTTATAGAACCATATTAATATATCTAATACCATATAAATTTTTATTACGACTTGATATTACCCACTTGTTAACAATCATATGTTAATGTTTCACATTATATAATATTGTTTTGTTCTTCACATGTATCTTAATTTGTCATATATTTTGTCCTTATAATTATATCATGATTACAGAATATAAAACATTATATAAATATAATATATTTTCATTATATTTTTATTATAATAATGTACCTAATATAGAATTATGAAATGGAATACAAACATCATGGAGATGGTAAGCTTTACATACACATATCGTATTATAAGAAAGATATAAAATGACCATTGTGTATATATATATATAATATCATTAATGTATAATTATAATATTATATATATCATATAAGCTCACTAAACCCATCCTTAATACATTCCTTTTTGTGTGTTAATGAATCACATCACTTTGAGGGGGTAGTAGTGCACACTTCCTCAAATGAAATTATCATATTTACAACAAATGGAAAGTAAAAATATATGTGTTGTGTAAGATGAATAAAGAAGCTTAAATAAAAAATAAATATAATAAATAAAATATATAAATATATTTTTGATCATAATTTCCACCATGAGTGGAGGTAAAGGGAAAAATTAATAGTTATCTTTCAGTGAGGTTGTAGTTTTCCATAAACATAAATAGAATGTTCGTTAACCGTTACATGGAAGTGTGTATAAGTGTATGTTGAAAACTTAGAATAAAAATACTAGTATATTTAGGATACTTTAATTTTTATACAATAATGGAATAATGATAGTGGAGGGGGTGGATAAGGAAAATAAAATAAAGGATCTTGGGAGAAGATGTTAACTCTTAATCGTGTAACTCCTTTTGGTTTGTGCCAAAAGTATTACGTTGGTAGTTTTCTTCCCAAGGGGATGATACTATGAGTACATTAGGGTAGTTGTTAAGTGTATTATGAAGATCATGGATGATCCCATGTGGTTTTAGGGGTGTGAATAAGAGGGAGAGGTCGTGGAATTTTATTGGGAAGGAGGAGTGGAACTCTTGTAAATATTTTAATAGTGATTTCGACACACATTTTTCAAGTTGGAAGTTGATCCAATAATGATCCAAATTCAAGAAAATGGAGGATAGATCTAAAACATGTCCATAAAATGGATTTTGGATATGTGGATATGTCATTTTTCAACATAGATTATGTTTTAGTCCCTAATTAATCTTAACCTGACCTTAATCTTGGTGATTAATTTTTATCACTTTCAATAATCATTTTGGTAAAAAATAAACATGATACAATTAGAATCTAAATTTTATAATAATTAAAATGGTTTAAGTGGGTTTTTTTAAATTAAAATCATAGAAGTATACAAATTTAGATTAATGTTAATCCCATAGAGGAGACGAACTTACTGATCATTATAGTAGAAATAAGTTTAAAAGTTTATTATGTTTTTATATTCAATTTCAAAGTGAGATTTATTATAATTACCTAAATAGTATTAATATATGCATAATTTATCTAATTTTACCTTAAAAAATTAAAATAGAATTTAACATTAATAATTATTTAAACTAAAATGTAGTTTTAAACCGAAAAGTAGTATTTTTCACTATCCATCAAAAAATGAGGCATCTCAGAAAAATCTAAAAAAATCACCCTAATATAATATTAAAATTGTAAATTCAAAAATTCAGTTAATTTTATCAAATTAAATTTCTAAATTATTCTAAAATTAATTTGATTATTAAAGATAGTTCATTTGAGAAGACATTATTTTTAAACATAAAAGAACATTACCAAAAAATCAAATATTCCATTGTCAATTTGTTTTATTTATATAAAAAAATTTAAAATATATTTGAAAAGTATTTATTACTATTAATATTACAAAGTTTAATGACTATGTTATAATTATCACATTTAAATAATTATAACAATAAAATGATGTTTCACGGAAACATCAAGGTTGAGTGTAATGTATGAAAAGTTGGTGTTGTGTGTAATATACATCGAGTTGATGTTTTCTGTAATGTACACCATGTTCTTAACACATAATGCATGCTAAGTCAGTGTCCTGTGAATGGAATTTTTGACTTAGTGAAATTCAAGACATCAATGATTTTATAATTTATTTCAAAAAATGACCATAAAAACCTTGGGTTTTATATTCTACCCCCACATAAAATAAATTTATCCTTTAAAATTAATCACTCATGTAAAAAAATATGGATACTTACGATCATCATATCCTCAAGTTCCATTTTAACATCCTATAACTGGTAATTTCCCCACAAAACATTGACCAGGTGATTAGTCTTGTGTCGTAAAACTTTCTCTAATCAGTCCTAAATTTCAACAGGTTGGTCCTTGTAAGAAATATCATGCTCCAATGGTATGACCTATGAGTTCAACACATGTGAAAGGTTAGGTATATACTTCATTAGGAGAGATACATGGAAGAAATCATGGACTTGAGTGAGATTTGGAGGATGTTCCAAGAGATAGGTTACCATCCCAAGACGATCAAGAATCTAAAAGGGACCGATATAGTTAGGGATTAGTTTCCATTTATTCCTAAATCTCAAAACCTTCTTCCAAGGTGATATTCATAGAAACACTTCTTCAACAACTTCATGTTCTAGATCATGCTGATGGTTATCAGCATAATGTTTCTACTGACTTTGAGCTTCCTTGATATGTTGATGAATCTCTCTAACCTCCTTAAAAATTTATTCAGCAATCTTTGGTCCCAATTGGGTTCCTTATCCAACCTCATCCAAGAACATTGATTCTCTACATTTTTCCCATAGAGGGTTTCATATAGTTCCATTTGAATTATTGAGTAAAAGATATTATTGTAAGAAAACTCAACTAGAGTATGGTGTTGATACCATCCACCATTTAAATCCATATAAAATGACCTCAACATATCCACCAGGGTTTTAATTTTTTTCTTATACTAACCATATATTTTAGGATGATAAGAAATGTTGAAACTCAATTCTATATCATGCGCTTGCTGAATACTTCACTAGAACATTAAGGTGAACCTCAGGTTCCCATTTGATAATATAGATTGTGTTACTCCATAAAAACTTATCACTTCAATAATGCATATCATAGAAAGATAATCTACATATAATTTTTCTCTTATAGGGATAAAGTGTGCTAATTAGTAAGGTGATCGAATACCACCCATATAGCATTAAACCCTTTAGAGTTTTTGGGTATTCCAATAAAAAATTCCATATTGATGTTCTCCCATTTCCATTTTGGTATGGGTAATGGATGCAATATCACATTTGATTTTTTTATTTCAGAATCAACTTGTTGGCATACCAAGCACTGATATACAAACTTTGTGATATCTCCCTTTATTCCATCCCTCCAGAAGTATTATATCATGTATCTAAACATCTTTTTACTTACAATATGAATATATAATGAATAACTATTAGATTATTATAAAAAATCCGTATTCTTATATGGTATGGAAGTAACACAAAAAAAATTACAAAACCTTATAATTTCATTAAGATCATGGTTAATATTAGGAAAATTTCTAAATTAATTTTTCACCTCTTCATCTTTCTTGTCCACCTACTTAATCTTTACTTGGATTGAGGGTTGAACATTCATTTGAGAAAGATGATACTTCTAAACTTCCTTCAGAATTTCTAGTTCCAAAATTTTTAAATCCAAAAATATTTGACCTCTTCTGATCACCTTCATAGATAATCTAGAATGATCCATTCAACATAAAGCATCATCTGCCTTGTTATCTTTTTTAGGGTGTTAATGAATTGAGCAGTCATAATAATTTAATAACTATAACAATCATATTTGGAGAATGTTCAACTAATTCTATGTGAATATATATTTTAGAATTTTATGATAAGTATTTATATCACACTTTTCTCCATAAATATAATTCCTATATATCTTTATTGAAACAATTACCCCTGTTAACTCTAAGTCATGAGATTTGTAATTTTTCTTATGAATATTCAACTACTACGAGGAATAAGAGATTACCATGTTATTCTGCTTAAGAAAACATCCCAATACCTTACTGGATGCATCACTATAGATTATAAACCCTTATCCACTATAGGGTAATGTAAGAACAAGTTCAATGACTAACATTCTCTTTGGTTCCCTGAAATTTTCATCACATTCAAATGACTGGAGGAACATGACACCCTTCTAAGTTGACTTAGTCATTGGATTATTAAGTAAAAAGAAATTATCCACAAACCTTTGATAACATCCATCTAAACCAAGAATGATATGTATCTTAGTCCCTATGGTTGGTCGAGGCAAACATTCAACAACCTCCATTTTTGATGGATCTTCTACTATACCATATCGTGATATAATGTGACCCAAAAAAATATTTTGCTGGAAAAAATCACACTTTTTATATATTTTATATGTAATATCCTTTCATTGGGTCTTAAATACAATTATCATGTGATATTCATGATCTATGTTTCTCTTTGAATAGATAAGAATATCATCTATAAAATTATTACAAATAGATCGAGGTAATATATAAAGAATATATTCATTAAATCTATAAAGATAATAGAGGAATTAATAAGACAGCAATGAGTCACTATATATTCGTTCTATCTATCCCTTTTATGTAATTTGTCCTTGGATATATCATATTTTTTTACCCTCAATTGTTGATATCCAGAATGAAGGTTCATCATTGAAATGTATTGAGCTACATGAAATTGATCAGACTAGTCATAAATAAAGGGAAGATGATACTTATTCTTGGACTTGATCTTGTTCAACTCCTGATAATCAATTCAAATCCATATCAATCCATCAATATTTTTCACAAAAAGTACATGTGTACCCCTAAGAGACACACTTGGCTGAATGAGTCCCTTGTAAAGGTTTTCTTGGAGTTGTTTCTTCAATTCATGCAATTCAATGGGAGACATTATATAAGGAATAATTTAAATTACTATGTTAATAAGTATGAGTTCAATTAATAACTAAACTTTTAATTTTGGTTGAAGACTAAGAAACTCTTCTGGAAAGACATCCACAAAATTTTAAACGATTGTAATATCATTTATTTCGATTCTCTCCCAATTCATTTGAGATAAACAACCCTTTTGAATTGGAATTAAGATCCATACATTTGATGTAATATATATATGATTTTTATACTTATCATCACATGGATAGGTGATGATAAGAGGGTTATAAATAGAAAATGTAACGTCCCTTCATTGATAATTGATATCATATTTATTCATATAAAGACAATACATTATTAATATGACATCAAATACATCCAAATGAAGAAAAACAAGATTTTTCAGGAAGCACTTTCCCATAAACATCAACTAGAGAGGAATCATAGCCTTGAGATTCAATTTTAGTACCATTAGGGGTTGTAACTCCTAATTTCACATATATTTTTTTGGAGGAATATTAACACCCTTAACAAATTTTTTAAATATAAAAGAGTGGGTTTATCCAGAATCAATATGACATTAGAAGTTCTAGAGTGGATGGTAAGTTTAACTTTCATCGCATCATTATCGAACCCCTCAATGGAAATAGTGATTGAATGAGATTTTTCTTTGTCCCTCATCATAATATGTTGTTGAGATTGATCATCATCACCAGCCCTTGGGTTTGGGTAGTTGTTATAATAATGCTCATTCCTCTTACACTTGTATCACAGAATCATGGGAGGTGATATTGTGTCAATTTTATTTTCCAATTTGTAACATTATCTAAATTATTCTCATCACTTTAGTAATCAAATGATCGATGGGCTTACGTTATACACTGAAAAAAGTTATTATAACACTTCAGGTAATTTACTCCTTGATTATTTCTACACATAGAGCATAAAGGGAAGCTAATCTTCTTCTCTTAATGGTTTTATATTTTCCTTTCAAATTCATCTTCCTCTACTTATTAGAACCATGAGATTAATATGTGAATCAAACCTCGATTTCAATCATGATTTCACAATGTGAAATCTCTTCATAACTACTGTAGTCTCTTATAAACAGCGACCTTCTTATAATTGGATTTAATCCACAAAAGAACCTCTCAAAATTAATTTCAGGATGGATGATAATTTCCAAATAATACCATGAAATTCTCATGAAATTATCTTCATAGGTACCAAGAGATTCATCATCAATTTTCTTCAAATCATTTTAGTCTTTCACCATGTTGGTATTAAGAATATGAGTAAAGTAATTATTTAAAAATAAGTTCTTTAACTCGTCCCAATCCAAGGATTCAATTTCATATTTCGTCCTCGTATTCTTAATTAGGGTCCACCACTGGTCATATTTCATTTCTAAATGATAGTCAGCCAGAATGAATTTCTCATGCTTTGAACACCGGATAATTGAGAATATCTTATCCGTTATACAAATACATTGTTCAGAAATAAGTGGATCAGAAGAACCTATGAATGATTGTGGTTGTTTCCTCATAAAATACACTATATAATATTATTCGTGCCTTTCTCATTTGTTATTCCACCAGGTTTAGTAGCATGAGAAAGATGTGTGTGCATAGAGACAAGATTTTTTATTCTATATTCTACAGTATTCGGTTTCTTAGGAGGAAAATCGTTACATTTTCCATTACAATCACCATTAATGTGGTTCCTTTGGGTTCCAACCCTTGACTAAAACAAAAATTCATAGACTAAGAAACAATTATCATAATGAGGACTCACAAAATTCTGACAAGTCACGTATAGGAGGTATAAATCATGAAAAACTCCTTAATGTATGACATATTAGGTTCATCTATGTTTATTTATAGGAAAAATCTATTTAAATCCTTCATGATGCCTCATGAAGTGTTTATGAATTTACAAAACATATCTCTGGAGAGTTTTAAGCCTTGTGTGATGGAAGGCCTATTGTCATGTACCCAATTACCCAAAGTCAAGAAAAAAATTTATTTTCATATTTTTATTCCTAGTTACATTTGTGCAAGATGCCCATACACTTGTAGCATCCAGAACTGGATATATTTATAGAAAACCACTCACACTATCCTTTTCCAAAATTCCAAGATATTTTCCTATACTTTTCCTTTTCCTTAGACATATCCATATTGTAACACCCCAATATTTCATAGAGTGTTATTTCTCCAAAAATAATCATCAACTTGCACTACACATAACACCGAGTTCAAACGCACCATGACTTACCAAACAAGCCGTCTAAAAGAGGTTATGAATAGTATCAACTAAATTTTAAACATTATATAATCCTTATAATTTTAGAATCCTTATTATAAGTTTCTTAGATATAATGTATGAACAAATTCATTTTCAGTATTTCACTTTTACAATATTTTAATAGTGAACCCTTTTTAAATCCAATATTTTAAACATTTATATATTCAATTTGACTAAATAAATTTACTTTTTAGAATGATGAAATCAAAAATTTACAATGAAACATCCCAATCTTCCACAGTATGTTTCCCATTTGAATAATGCAATGACGTGCATTGTACGCAACTTCGAGATTCTAACACACCACAACCAATCAAACTAGCCGTTATGGATAGTAATACCTAGTTTTTGAAATTTTATAAATTTTATCATTTTAAATGGACTTCATTTTTGGATTCGTAATATCGAAATTAGATTAGGGTGAAATTTTGGTACTTTTTAGATAACTTTCATATTTTGATGAATAGTGAAAATTGCTAAATTTTCATTAAATTTTTTTAATCAAAACAATTAATAGTGATACATTAATAATTTGAGTGGTTTTAAAGTATATTTAGAATATATTTTTACCATTTAATACAATTTTGTTCATTGGATGTAATTTCACATTTAAACCAGACATAAACAAGTGTTAATCTTTTGATATCTATTGTTTCTTAAAAACACGTTATTTGTTATAACAGCGGGAATTCATTATAATATTAATTAATGGAACTTTTATATTAGAATTTTGTAAAATAAACATCATTTTTGAATTTTTAATATCAATCATAGATTAGGGTGAAATTTTGGCATTGTTCTGAAAAACATCAATTTTTGATGAATAGTGAAACTACTAAGTGGTAGTTAAAAAACAGATTTTTTCATAAACCAAAATTTTCCAGCTTCTGCGATTGGAATTTCGAAAAATCAAAAAGACATGGTTAATATAAAGAAGTAAAATGTGGTTCAATGAGATGAAAATATTTTTTTTGGTGAATAATAACTTTTTTCTTTTATTTACAATAGTTAAAATTAAATAAGGTAATTAAGGGTAAAAATGATATTAATATTACCATAACACATGTCCTAATTCTATTGGAAAAGTGTATCTCGACCAAAAACAACCTTATTAATAAAATATTATCATTTAGGTCCACTTGGATTAGATTAAGACATTCAATATTATTTAATTCAAAGAAGAGTTAAAAGAGTTAAAATCAACGTTTATTTACTAAAACATTTTTAATATAGGGTTATACATAAGATAAATTCGATTGTAAATATTCATTAGAAATATAATAAGAGTTCCTACATAATGATATTTTATTTATAATTTTTAGACATCATATAATTTAATTTATATATGACACAATGATGATGCAGTAATTACCATAATAGTGAAAAATTGAAATAATTGATATTATAAATATCCAAATAAATATAATTTCAGACTTTTAATGAATTAAAATACTTTTCTAAGATAATATGACATATTAGGATTTATTTAATTGACTTTTTTCAATGTAATAATTCTGTTATGAGTTTCACAAAAATCAACTATTGAATAGTGTCAAAAATTGACATAAAAGAGTTTTTAAAACAAATATTATATTATTAATTGATATTAAATTCTTATAAATATACGGTTCAGCCAAGAGACTTATATCATGATAGGTGTATCATTAATGGACCACTTGGGGTTCTATTGGATTTATATAGTATGTTTATTAACTGTATAATATCAAAATACAAAGTGACATGGTAAATGTCAAACTAATTAACTAAGAGTAAAAAAATAAATATAAGGTTAATATAATGACCCAAACCTATATAAATTCTATTGGTTGAATGGTTTTCGACCTATCCCCATTTTAACCTTTTAATAATCAACTTTTTAGCCATTAGAAACCGAATATGAATTTATTATAAATTAATATTTCTAGCTTTTCCAAAGGTGCCCCTCACCCCTCTTATAAAAGGGCACTCCTCCTTCTCATTTCATCACACCTTCAAAGCCTTTTGGATCGGCCAAAATCTGCCCAAATACACTCTTAACTTCCCTCACTACAACCTAGAGGCCTAATTTTGATCATAAAGCCAACCTATGGAGCCCTTTTGATCAAACCAAAAGGAAGAACCCGAAGAAGATGTAATGTTTTCACCACCCTTTTTCAAATTCATTTCTTCTTCCACTTCTTCATTCTTTGTTATTACCAATATAAAATAATAACTCCAGTATCTTATATATACTGTGATGTTATTACAAATATGGTACAACCATATTCTGTATTCTATCCACCCTTTGAATAACATGTCACCATACGTGCGTTCGTACGGCTTACCGTCTCCACATCATGGTGTAATTGTTATTCAATATATTATTATTTGGATGGGTATAATAATGATGTGTAACTCATGTAAATAATAAATATAACATGATAATGATTCTTTATATATGACATACCATCCAATTATATATCATTTTAATATCAAAAGAATGATATTGTCGCTCGTGCGTACGTACGGACTACCGTCTCCACGAAAGCGATGAGATTCATTCTCCATCGTATCCATTCAAGTATAATTATCATTTGATGATTTAAAAATAATGTTTAAGGACTTGATATCATTATGGATATGAATAATATACAGCCTATCTATGACAATCATGGCTTACGTAACAAAACATATAAAAGAAAACGAGTTAGTTAACACCCGAAACGACGATAATACTAAGATATTATTAACAAAGAAATGTTAAAAGATCATATATGATATCATATTAATATATATAATTCTTTTATAATTTAAAAAAAATTATTTAACCATTATACAGGAGGTTAACCTACCCCAACCAAGGAAAAGTACATGGTGCGTGGTTTTCATCTGACTCCTTATTCTCGTGAGATTCATGCCATATTGCCACCATTACCTTTTGTGTGGTGTATGTACTGCCCATAATTATATTCTTTGTGTAATACACTTTAATTTATGTGTATTTACATATTCATTGTATGATACCTCTTTCATGGGTTGTACGTTTCGTAAGTTACCAAATTGGGAAGGGTTTATTTCACAATCGCTTCATTATCTGAGGTTGTATATACGTAATAATCTACTGGGATCTCATTATCATCCACATCCATGTTTCTTAAAAATGTATATCAAACCAATTTGACTATATACAAGAATATCGGTTAAAGACATTTATAGCCTTGTTTGACTTTTTATAAGAGGTTTATAAAGAAATATTTCCGTCATTTTCCAAACAAGGCCCTTTTTAACCTTTTGACAAAATTAAGGTAAGAATGTCTTTTTTTAACTTATACGGCAGGTGCGGTTATTCTCCGCCGTTATTACACCTTTGAAGCTTCCTTCAAAAGCTTATAAAGATATTTTCAAAATAAAGGTTTTCTCTATAAGTATATTACTTTTAAATGATATCAAAAAAAGAGATATTTCTCTCAAATAGTATTGATTTCATCTATGTCAACATCCTTTGATAAATTTTAAAATTGTTTCAAGTTGATTTGTTATGATACAAATCATCAATATTTTATTTAAGGTTTTGTGATATTTTTGACTATGGATGAGTTATTTTTATGCCATTAATGGTTTATTATTAATGTTTTTACATTTTTTATGTTAGTTTTAATACGAAGGTTTATGTTATATTTCATCCTCTTCTTAAGATGAATGTGTTGGACTAGTATGTTCCTGGTTGGGGACCTATAAAAGTAATCCCTTCGGGTTGGTGTCCGGTTATTAGAGGCACTCCGGGTTGGTGTCCGGTTATTAGAGGCACTCCAGGCTGGTGTCCGGTTATTAGAGGCACTCCGGGTTGGTGTCCGGTTATTAGAGGCACTCCGGGATGGAGTCCGGTTATAGAGGCTCTCCGGGTTGGGTTCCGGTTACAGTTATCCATTAGGTCTTTCCACGAGGCCTCGACACAGAAATTAAAGTTCGGCATTATGAATTCAATCATTACGAAATTGGTTATTGATATTGAATGTGATTATTCTATTAGTAGATTATCCATGTGAATAAGTAAATGGAATTATTTCATTTTATTTTTTCCATACTATGTTGAAGTTCATGTTTAAAAGGCGTTTGTTTTAGTTATACACTGCCTTAAATGTTTATTCTTATTCATGATAGTTTTTTTTATATTGTTATCTTTACTGGGCATTTGAGCTCACCCCTTTTCTATGTTTTATTTTTCCCAGGATGTGAAGAAGTAATTATGAATGACCTGCAGGGATATTATGAGGGGATAATAGTGTGGACTATGGAGACAATATGTTGTTGTAGTAGTTTTTCACTTTAGGATGTAATGTAAAACATTATGAATATATCTAGTGTTTCCAAGGATACTAAACCAATCGGTCTTTCAAGATTTGATCTTCCTTGTGATCATGCCAATGTTGTGTAATAATGCACCGACTCTGGGTAACTAGGGTCGTGGCATTATAATTGGCATCGAAAGAAGTTTAGTACAAACCTTGGAAGCTAGATTTAGATAACCTCTGATTATAGCACATAGACCTAGGATAATCTTTGAGGATTAGTATAGAAGAACTTCCTAGAATTTTGGTATTGTAGAGATTTTGTGAGTTTTCCGAGCAATAAATCCCAGTCTGGATACGAGCAGGTAGAGGCGGCTCTAGCACAGATGTACCTAGGGGTAAAACCCGAAAACACTACTTTGAGCTAGACTCGAACAGGAATTGGTTCACGACAACAGGCCTTGCTGCACTCTTGGTTACGACACTCCCGGGGGATATGCTTAGGATAATTCTCATTTTCATTACAAACCATTATGAAGGGTTTATGATTATATACTTCCTCAAAGGAGACATTTTTATGATTATGGATTATATCCATAAACTATTTAATTTATGTTATGTGTTTTACAAGGATGGGATTAGGTATTTTTATTCATTATCTATTATAGTGTATGTCATTGTATAGAAATGGCGCTCAGTAGAAGGAAAGAGAACTCCAGCAATGCACATGATCCAAAGAGAAAGAATGATCATATATTTCATGGTCTTAAGCTAGAATTTATAATAGAAATATTCTCCCATGTATTATCATCATATGAAAAAATAATATCATGTGTTGATAAGATAAGTAAAGAGTTTACTGAGTCTTATGGCTTTGAAGGGAAGAATGAGAAGAAAAGGATGGAAGACAGAAAGATGGATAAAGGGAAGAGGGAAAAGAAGAAGTTTCTCATATGTGATAACTATGGGAAGGAACACCCTGGAACATGCCTGAAAGGAATGGGAGTTTGTTATAAGTGTTGAGGAAAAGGGAACAAAGTACGTGACTGCAAGGGTAAGAAAATGGTTTCAAATGTACAATGCTTCATTTGTAAGGAGTTTGGACACTACGCGAACCTATGTACCAGTCATCAGACTATGCCGCAAATGATGCTATTGGATAATAATCAAATTATTATACTACCACAGATGAAGAGGAATGATTAGCGTTCTTATGTTGATTATGTCATTTGAGTGTTGTATCAACAATGTACTTGTTATATTAATTATGTAGTATATAAGGATTGTACGACAGTACTATTTCATTAAGGACTTGAGATTGTGTAGAATAATGAAAAGTGACTCAACAGCTGGTTAAATTTTTGGAAAATATATGGTTGAGAGAAAGATAAACCATAATATTGTTCTGATACCAAGGTAGTGATTTTAGAATAATACATGATTGATTTGGATAAATTATATTGGATATTCTAGAATACCTTGAAACTGATTAATGATTTGTATATTCCAACATTGTTGGGGTTGACAACATTTTTGGGATTGAAGGAGTATATCTGTTATTCTTTAAGGAATAAGGGATCATGAATGTAATCAATTAGGTTTTATGGTAATTCAGGATGTTGCAATGTTTTAAAAGAATACATGATGAAGGTGTTCACATGTTATTATGCGGAAAAAAGGATCTTCATTGTGTTTACCTTCATTATAAATTTTGGACTTAAGTATTTTGGTTAGTTCTAGTTTGGATTATTTTGGATTTCCATAAAAGGACAACCCGGAGGTCGGGAGGCAACCCGTCGCGTCCGGCAAGGCTGCGAGGCTTGAAACCACAACCGAAGGGTGACAAGGGTGTATCACCTACCACTGACCCACGTGATGTCCTGGATTGAATAATGTCGTCTTTTTAATCGTTCTGCTAGATGAATTATTAATTCATTTTTAACCCTATACGAATTGGATAAATAGAATATTATTTTTAAGTTCTATTATATTTTAGAGTGAAAGATGAGTTTGTGGTAGAACTTAGTTAAAGGATGAGACTCCACTTGTCAAGTATATATTTTCCTTCTTTCCTTATTCAATGATGAAATTAATTCTTATATTATATTGAAGGGATCGTAAAACAAAAAAAATGTGTTATCCTAATACTATATGTTTTTTGAACCGATGGTATTTAAAATCATCATAGATTGATGAAATTAAGGCCCTCAGTTTTACACATGTTTGTGATTGATGACCTCAATCACTACCTATAAATATTTACGTTTTTCCTCTAATTATATGTCTATAATTTCCACCAATGTTCTCCGAATAGAGATCATAATTTGGTGGTGACCCTTTCATTTCTCTTTTCCTCTTCTTAAGACAAAATTTTATTAGCCCAATTTCCGATGTGGGTTTTCCCACAAAGATATTTTCTATATTCAACCTTTTATTTTCGAAGAACAACTTCAAATTGCGAGGACGCAATTTATTGAAGGAGGGTAGAATGTAACACCACAATAGTTCATAGTGTGTTATTTATCCAAAATAATTCAGTAACTTTCACTATACGCCACACCGTGTTCAAACGCACCATGACTTATCAAAAAAGCCGTTTAAAAGAGGTTGTGAATAGTATTAACTAAATTTTAAACATTATATAATCCTTATAATTTTAGAATCCTTATTATAAGTTTCTTAGATATAATGTATGAACAAATTCATTTTCAGTATTTCACTTTTACAATATTTTAATAGTGAACCCTTTTTAAATCCAATATTTTAAACATTTATATATTCAATTTGACTAAATAAATTTAATTTTTAGAATGATGAAATCAAAAATTTACAATGAAACATCCCATGATTCCACGGTACGTTTCCCATTTGAATAATGCAATGACATGCATTGTACGCAACTTCGAGATTCTAACACGCCATAACCAATCAAACTAGCCGTTATGGATAGTAATACATAGTTTTTGAAATTTTATAAATTTTATCATTATAAATGGACATCATTTTTGGATTCGTAATATCGAAATTAGATTAGGGTGACATTTTGGTACTTTTCGGACAACTTTCATATTTTGATGAATAGTGAAAATTGCTAAATTTTAATTAAAACAACTTTTTTAATCGAAATAATTAATAGTGATAAATTATTAATTTGAGTGGTTTTAAAGTATATTTAGAATATATTTTTACCATTTAATTCTATTTTGGTCATTGGATGTAATTGCACATTTAAACCGGACTTAAACAAGTGTTAATCTTTTGATATATATTGTTTCTTAAAAACACGTTATTTATTGTAACAGTGGGAATTAATTATAAAATTAATTAATGCAGATTTTATGTTTGTATTTTTCTAAAATAAACATCATTTTTGAATTCGGAATATCAATTATATCTTAGGTTGAAATTTTGGCATTGTTCTGAAAAACTTCAATTTTTGATGAATAGTGAAACTACTAAGTGGTAGTTAAAAAAATGAATTTTTCATAAAACTTAATTTTACCGCTTCTCTAATTGAAATTTTGAAAATCTGAGAGACACGGTTAATATCATGAAGTAAAATGTGGTTCAATTAGATGAAAATATTTTTTGATGAATAGTAACTTTTTACTTTTATTTACCACAGTTAAAAGTAAATAGGATAATTAAGGGTAAAAATGATATTAATATTACCCTAACACATGTCCTAATGTTATTGGACAAGTGTATATCGACCAATAACAACCTTAAAAATAAAATATTATCATTTAGGTCACCTTTGATTAGATTAGGACATTTATTATTATTTAATTCAAAAAAGAGTTAAAAGAGTTATAATCAAAGTTTATTTACTAAAAAATTTTAATATAAGGTTATACATAAGCTCAATTCGACTGTAAATATTCATTAGAAATCTAATAAGATTTCCTACATTATGATATTTTATTTATAATTTTTGGACTTTAAATAATTTAATTTATTTATGACACAATGATGATGCAGTAATTACCATAATAGTGAAAAATTATAATAATTGATATTATAAATATAAAAATAAATATAATTTGAGACTTTTAATGAATTAAAATAATTTTATAGGATAATATGAAATATTAGGATTGATTTAATGCACTTTTTTCTATGTATTCATTCTGATATGAGTTTCAAAAAAATCAACTATTGAATAGTTTCAAAATTGACATAAAAGAGTTTTTTAAAAAAATATTATATTATTAATTGATATTAAATTCATAAAAATTTAAGGTTAGGCCAAGTGACTTATATCAGGATAGGTGTAGAATTAATGGACCACATGGGGGTCTCTTGGATGTATATAGTATGTTTATTAACAATATAATATAAAAATATAAAGTGACATGGTAAATGTCAAACTAATTAACTAAGAGTTAAAACAAAAAGATAAGGTTAATATAATGACCCAAACATATCTAAATTATATTTGTAGAATGGTTTTAGTCCTATACCCACCTTAAACTCTGAATAATAAACTTTTGAGCCATTAGAAACCAAATATTAATTTATTATAAATTAATACTTCTAGCTTTTCCAATGGTGCCCCTCACCCCACTTATAAAAGGGCAATCCTCATTCTCATTTCTTCACACCTTAAAAGCATTTTAATTCAGAAAAACTATTCCCAAATACTCTCTTAACTTCCCTCACTACAACCTAGAGGCCTTAGATTTATCAGAAAGCTAACCAATGGAGCCCTTTTGATCAAATCAAAAGGAAGAACCCGAAGAAGAGGTAATCTTTTCACCACCCTTTTTCAAATTCATTTCTTCTTCCACTACTTCTTTATTTGTTATTACCATTCTAAAATAATAACTACAGTATATTATATATACTATGATGTTATTATAAATATGGAACAACCATATTCAGTATTCTATCCACCCTTTGAATAACATGTCACCATACGTGCGTACGTACGGCTTACCGTCTCCACGTCGTGGTGTAACTGTTATTCAATATATTATTATTTGGATGGGTATAGTAATGACGTGTAACTCATGAAAATAATAAATATAACATGATAATGATTCTGTATATATTATATACCATCCAATTATATATAATTTTAATATCATAAGAATGATATTGTCGCTCGTGCGTACGTACGGACTACCGTCTCCATGAAAACGATGAGATTCATTCTCCATCGTATCCATTCAAGTATAATTATCATTTTATTATTTAAAAATAATGTTTAAGGACTTTATATAATTATGGATACGAATAAGATACAACCTATCCATGAAAAACATGGCTTACGTAACAAAACATATAAAAGAAAACGTGTAAGTTAACACCCGAAACGACTATAATACTAAGATATTATTAACAAAGCAATGTTAAAAGATCATATATGATATCATATTAATATATATAATTCTTGTATAATTTAATAACAATTATTTCACCATTATACAGGAGGTTAACCTACCTCAAACAAGTAAAAGTACAAGGTAAGGGGTTTTCATCTCACTCCTTATTCCTGTGAGATTCATGCCATATTGCCACCATTACCTTTTGTGTGGTGTCTGTACTACCCATAATTATATTCTTTGTGTAATACACTTTAATATATGTGTATTTTCATATTCATTTTATGATACCTCTTTCATTGGTTGCACGTTTCGTAAGTTACCAAATTAGTAAGGTTTTATTTCACAATCTCTCCATTATCTGAGGTTGTATATACGTAATAATCTACTGGGATCTCTTTATCATCCACATCCATGTTTCATAAAAATGTATATCAATTTTTCTTTACTATTTACAATAATATGGGTTAAATAAATTTATACCCTTGTTTGACTTTTTATAAGAGGTTTATAATGTAATCTTTCCGTCTTTTTCCAAACAAGGTCCCTTTTAACCTTTTGACAAAATTAAGGTAAGAATGTATTTTTTTAACTTATACGGCGGGTGAGGTTATTCTCTGCCATTATTACACCTTGGAAACTTCCTTCACAAGATTATAATGATATTTTCAAAATAAAGGTTTTCTCTATAATTATGCGACTTTTAAATGATTTAAAAAAAAGAGATATTTCTCTCAAATAGTATTGATTTCATCTATGTCAACATCCTTTGATATATTTTACACTTGTTTCAAGTTTATTTATTATGATACAAATCATCCATATTGTATTTAAGGTTTTGTGATATTTTTTACTATGGATGAGTTATTTTTATGCCATTAATGGTTTATGATTAAAGTTTTGACATTTTGTATGTTAGTTTTAATACGAATGTTTATGTTATATTTCATCCTCTTCTTAAGATGAATGTGTTGGACTAGTATGTTCATGGTTGGAGAACGGTAAAAGCCAGACCATCGGGTTGGTGTACGGTTATTAGAGGCACTCCGGGTTGGTGTTCGGTTATTAGAGGCACTCGGGGTTGGTGTCCGGTTATTAGAGGCACTCCGGTTTGGTGTCCGGTTATTAGAGGCACTCTGGGATGGAGTCTAGTTATAGAGGCTCTCCGGGTTGGGTTCTGGTTACAGTTATCCATCAGGTCTTTGCACGTGGCCTCGACAAAGAAATTAATGTTCGGCATTATGCATTCCATCATTATGAAAGTGTTTATTGATATTGTATGTGATTATTCGATTAGTAGAATATCAATGTGAATAAGTAAATGGAATTATTTATTTTATTTTTTCCATACTATGTTGAAGTTCACGTTTAAAAGGATTTTTTTTATTTATACACTTCCTTAAATGTTTATTAATATTCATGATAGATTACTCTATATTGTTATCCTTACTAGGCATTTGAGCTCACCCCTTTTCTATGTTTTATTTTTCCCAGGATGTGAAGAAGTAAATTATGAATGACCTAGAGGGATGTTATGAGGGGATAATAGTGTGGACTATAGAGTCAATATGTTGTTGTAGTAGTTTTTCACTTTATTATGTAATGTAAAACATTATGAATATATCTAGTGTTTCCAAGGCTACTAAACCAATCGGTGTTTCGAGATTTGATCTTTCTTGTGATCATTCCAATGTTATGTAATAATGCACCGACTCTGGGTAACTAGGGTCGGGGTGTTACACATATATATTAACATAGGGTTCTCACTAAGGTTTTTTCATCCTAGATCCCAAATGTTAGATAAAACGTTTCTCTGATACCAACTATAGAGACCCTCACATTTCATAAATTAACAATACATATCTTTCGGGGAATACTTAAAACATTATACAGATAGACACCAAAAGAATATTCTAGTATAGTGAATTTGGAAACATGGAATCATTAATAATGATACATAAGAGAGATACATTATCTCCCACTAGGTTATATGGACTATAAACCCTCTTAGACACATCAAACATAATACATATCTTCATAAAATGGGGAAGGAAAAATAAAAAGGGGTGAGATCAAATGATCAATAAGGGTAAACAAGGGAGATATGTAAGATTAATCCTGAGCATAAGGGAACAAGGACATTATTCTGAAAATTCAAGATCATACCCTGAATGTCAATGATTATTTACATGAATTATGCAATAAAACTTC
This sequence comes from Viscum album, assembly GCA_963277665.1. Lineage (NCBI taxonomy): Eukaryota > Viridiplantae > Streptophyta > Magnoliopsida > Santalales > Viscaceae > Viscum > Viscum album. The sequence continues at coordinate 1,753,690,589 of OY728141.1, forward strand.
CTAGTTCATATAAAATGAATCATAAAGAAATAGAGAAAATAATCCATGAAATCATAACATAGGAATAAAACATGGAATTATGGAAGACACATAATCATATAAAATTTGATTTCCATAACATCCAAGGAATCACCGCCAAGACCATCTTAGTAATATGGGTTCAATACCCATACCATCTTGGTTGTCATGGTTCACTTCCATGTATATCTTAATAGAATGAATCCATTCCTCATACTATATTGGTATTCATGGTTCAATCCTATGGATATTTTAGTTTTCAAGGTTTTCTCCCTAGACCATCTTATTCAATCTCATGAAATATAAATCATTACCCATTGCATTGTAGGGAGATATAGGTCCCACCCATATCATAGTGAGATCAAACGTACATGTTACACAAGATTATAAATAATCATATCATAACCCATGTAATTAAATGGGTATTATAAATATGTAATAATATCATAATCTATGTAAAGATAATATTTTCATAATCATTTCCTCATTAACAGAACTTGTGAAAAATGTGGGATTCAAAATCTTATAACCCATAATAGAGAAATCTCTTTCATAAAAATCATTCCATCCAAATGTAATCCATTCAGTGAAAAATATGAATGTAAGCATTAAATAATTTCTTCTTAAAGGCACGAGTAAATCCAATGGTTGTTATCTTTGATGAGATATAATGTTTTATGATATTTTAAAAACATTTCTTGGGGAATTATTTATTGAAAACACTTTTTAAAATATAAAATCTTTTTGAAAACATTTTTATTTTAAAATTATTTTGAAATGTTATAATAGAACCATATAAAACGTTTTTAAAATCTTTTTTTACTTGAATATGGGCTTCAAATAACATTTTAACACATTTTTAAAAATATGTTTTTTGAATATAATACATTTCTACCAAGAGAGAGGGAATTCAATTTTACTTAAAAACGTTATCTAAAGTACCAAAGAGTAAACAAATGGTAATAAAAAATTTATATATCATGAATAAACATAGGATAAGGGAAATCATGAGTTTTCTTGATTTATGGATCATAATATTCATCAAAGGAACCATAAATATAAACAATCTTGAATAGCGATGAGATTATCTCAACAAACTCTTATAACTTAGTAACAGGGGATCATCCTATCCATGTATGAAAAAAATTACATGAAGATTAAAATATAATGAAACAAGGTAAATAAATTATAAAACATGTAAAATGTAATTATATACACCTTGAAATATATTTTAGGGGCATAAAAACATGAGCCTCAATGAAGGAAATCTAAGACAATACTATTTTACCGATTTGGTAAATTTCAAAACATAAACCCCATGAAATAAAGATAAAAAAATGGAATTTTGAATAGAAATAATTTTAATTATATTATACATATAATAAAATCATTTTCAGTATATACACCACACAAAAATTAAAGAGTGATGAATATAGCTTGTATATCATGCAAATAAAAAGTGAGATGAAATCCTCTTACCTTGTATCTTGACTCTATTCGTAATCATTCAAAAAACATTTATAATAAATATATATTTATTATAAATATTTTATTGAACCTTATTATTATATCAAATACCATATATGTTTTTATTACGACCCTATATTACCCTCCTAATAACAATCTTATTTTACGGTTTCGCATCGTATAATATTTTCTTTGTTCTTCACATGTGTCTTAATTTGTTATATCCTAAGTCCTTAATATATTAATAGGATTCCAAAATATAAATCATGATATTTATAGAATTTATATCAGTATATAATTATTATAATAATCTATATAAAATATAATTATGAAATGGAGTACACTATGAATGGCGATGGTAAGTCATACATATGTGTGAATGTTGTTTCAGTTTTTATTATAGTATTATTATAAAGAAAGAAAATGACCTATGTGTATATGTGTATATAATATCATTACAGTAAAATTATAATGTTATATATATCATAAAATATCACTAAACCCATACTTAATAAGTTCCATGTAGTGTGTGCATGAATCACATCGCTTTGAGGGGGCGGTAGTCCACACTTCCACAAAAGAAATTATATTATTTACACCAAACAAAAAGTAAAAAAGATATGTGTTGTAAAAAGAATAAAGAAGATTAAATACATAATAATTATTACTTATAACATATATAAATATTGTTTCCATCATAATTTCCACCATGAGAGGCAATAGAGGTATAATGAACAATCATCGTTTAGTGAGGCGATAGTTTGTCGTACACGTAAAAAAATATGTTTGTTACCCATTAGATGGAGGTATGTTTATATGTAAGTTGAAAAATTATCATAATGAAATTATATTATATTTATGATAATTTTTTTATAAAATAATGGAATAAATTTATTGTAGGCTTTGAATAATTAAAATAAAATAATTGAGTTTAAGAGAACACATTACCTGTTAATCGGGTAAATCATTTTGGTTTGTGAAAAAAAGGATTCATTGGATATCTTTCTTCCAAAGGGGAGGAATCTATGAAGAAGGGAGAGATTTTGGGAATTCTATTGGGTAGATATTTTCTTAACCCAATTGGTTTTAGGGGAGTGAATAATAATGGGATATTGTGGCCTTTTATAGGGAAGGAGGAAAAACATTTTTGTAAATATTTGAAGAGAGAATTCCACCAATGTTTTTTATGTTGAATGTGGATCCAATAATGATAAAATGTAGATAAAATTGAGTATAGAGTCAATATATTTAAATCCAAAGGTGTTTTAACAAGAGAATATGTCATTTTGGCCCATAATATAAATGATTACTCCTTAATTAATCTTAATTCGACCTTAATAACTATGATTAATTTTAATCACCTTTACTAATAATTTTGTACAATAATTAACATTATTTAATTAGAATATTAATATTATATAGATTATATAGATTTATGTGAGTTTTTATTCATTTAAATCATAGAAAAGACAAAATTAAGATTAATTTTAACCATGCAGATGGGACAAAATTACAGGTCTTTAAAGTAAAAAAGAAGTTCAATAGTTTATTATGTTTATATATTCAATTTCAAAGGTAAATTGATTATAATAACCTAAATTTTATTAATTTATGTATAATTTATCTAATGTGACCTTAAAAAAAATTAAAATATAATTTAAAATTAATAATTATGTAAACAAAATACAGTGATTAACCTACAAGCAGTGTTTTTCACTATTCATCAAAAAATTATGTTTTTAGAAAAATATAAAAAATTCATCCTAAGTTTATTTCAAATTATAAATTCAAAAATGAAGTTTATTTTAACAAATTATGTTTCTAAATGTTTCTAAAATTAATTTTTCTATTAAAAGTGGTCCATTCAAGAAAATGATATTTTTAAACATAAAAGAGCTTTACCAAAAATCCTTTCATTATAAATATGTGTTATTTATATAAATAAAATAATAAAAAATATTTTAAAAGTATTTATTACAATTCATATTACTAATTTTAACTATTAGGTAATAATTATCTCTTTTAAATAATCATAACAACAAAATGATGTTTCGTAGAAACATTGGTGTTTTTTGTAACGTACGACAAGTCGTTGTTGCATGTTACGTATGACAAGTCGATGTTCTGTGTAACGTACACCCAGTGGGTGCTGTGTAATTTTCTCCAAGTTAGTTTCAAGTGAATAGAATTTTTGACATAGAGCATTTCAATACAAAAATGAAAATTTAATTTTTTTTTGAAAAAAATGTTCCATAAAAACTCATGGTGTTACACAAACAATTAGGGAATTTTCTTGTGTAATAAATGGATATGTATAAAGACCATAATAATATGAATATTTATAATGTATTTTAAATAGAATAATGGTTAAATTTAATTATGATTTTTTTTACTTTAAAAATGATTTTTATTTTGATATGATAATACATAAATTGTATTTTTGGGTAATATGTTATTTCAATTAAGATATTACTTTTGATAACATAATGGTTTTCTTAAATACATAATATTTTAATAAAATAATTTCATTTAATAATGTTTATAAAATATAAATGATATTATAATTTTAATGAATTCAAATGTAATTTTTATAAGGGTTTAAAGAATTGTTATTGTAAAAAAACCCATCATTTCTCAATAAATATAGATTCATGTTTTAAAAGTGAAAATTCACATATTTAGAAATTTATATTGATCAAATAAATATTATTTTTATTGAATCATATTGTTTAAATTATACAATTTTTATATTTTCATAATTTTATAAGATAGTCGAATATTTGAGTAAAAATTAAATACGGTATGAATATACCGTGTCTATTATGACATCATAATGACCAAGTATTTATGTAATAAATTATATAAATTGTATCCATGAGAAAATTTTTGTTTTCCCTTTAAAACTATTTGATTTTTAGGTAATTTTATTATTTTTATAAAGCCTTTATGAATCCTTCAAAACATATATTAAGATTGAAAAATCAATTCTTTATGAATATGACTCACATTCACATCACCAGGGATAATATTTTAATGAGTTAGAAACTTGTACATCTGAAATAAATAAATAAACTATTTGGAATAAAAAAAATTAAAAAACCATGGTATGGTCTATTTTTTTGATTACTTTATTATATAGAGTCTAAAACATATGTTTGAGAAATAAAAAAGAACTCACATCTCTTTTCCTTTGTAAACCCACTAAATATCCCATTAATCTTCACCAAAAAACCTTTAAAAACAAACCTAATAATACCTCTCTTAATATATAGTCTTAACAAGGTTCACCGAGCTCTCAATAAGCTCTTACGAAGATTTTTGAATCACCCTCTCAAGGAAACGGAACACTTTATTTTTTTTCAATTCAAGAACCTTCATTGTGTTTAGAATTTGAAATATCAATTGGTTATGCTGTTAGGACTTCATAAAGTCACCTATACTATAAAATTTCTATACTAAAAATTATATATCTTTTTCCCCTATCATAATTCAATTGACCAAAGTTGTTACTTTGCCAAAATTTAGAAAGGGATCTTTCCTTTTTCTTATTTATTCAAGCATTTTCCCTGTTTTATGCCTCTAGATTTAAAATTCTTAATATTGGGATATGTTTTTAGACAACCATTTTTATATTATTCTTATATCCAAATCATTAGTTACCCATTTGACTATAATTAAACTATTTAATGAATCTTTAATTACTACTATTATGATGCTAACATTTCACTATGATTTTTCATGCCCATCTATTGTGTCGTGAATACCCACCCCCCATTTCCAGTCAACGTTATTCTCATATTTTTACCTAACTTTCATTTATTGGGGAAATACATATATGTAACCCACACTTCTAGATATTTTGGTTAAAATTGAAGAAATAAATGTTAAATCTCTATGATCTATGTTGAATAATTATGCATGTAAATGATATGAATGTGAAAGGTGAGCTTAGAATTAAATGATTATCTAATGAATTGGGTAATGTTTATTCCCATGAGATGTCTTGATAGTGATTAGGGAGTGAACCAAATCCATAACAAGACTTTTTCCACCATTATATGATGTCTTGGAGATTATCCTTGACATATGTATATGATTTCATGTTTAAATTTGATTACACTTTCCCATGTTTCCTTCATGTTATCATGCTATATCAACCCTCATTGTTCATGTCTATGATTCTCACCCTTTTGTGTCCCACTGAATTCATAGTGTTTATCATGTAATAGTTTCTTCTTTTCATGATTTTTTATTCCTTTATTGGTCTCTATAGATCACCCGTTCATATTTATTTCCCCAGGTTATCCCATACATTTTTAAGAATAATGGAAAATTATGAGCACGTTACGAATGTTTTTAATAATTTCTATGTACCCATGTTTTATGTTGTTATGTAATATCCTTAATTACCCAAATAAACTATAATTAATGATATTATGGGTTTTATTATTTGTATTATTATGTAATAAATCATGAATTTATGTGTAATAAAGGCATGTTTTTTCATAGTTGGAATTAGAGTAAATTTTAATTATTTTTGTGATTAAGATTAGAAAATTACTGATAAATACTTAGTGATAATACTAAACAGAAGAAAAAAATCCATAAGTTTTTTTTAAAGTATTGATTAAGTGGTTTCCATGAAAATACGACCCTATATTGATATAATAAGTGTATGTCGGTCTATAACATATATAACGAGAGGTAACAACCAAAACCATTGTATTAAGATAGACTTGATTGGGAACTGGTGCATAAAAATGAGAGTTTGTACCCACATTTTTTGACACTCCCAGGGGGTATGATTTGGTAAATTCACAATATCATTATTTACCATTATTAAGGGGAAAAAATTCCATAAGAGTTTATGTTAAGAATTATATTGTGGATAACATAGATTAAAACAAAAAATTTCTTAATTTAAGTAATATATTAAATGATATATACTTTTATGGATAATGGAAATGCTAAAATTAAAGAGCATCGATTTTTTTAATTTTTGAAAAATTACATGATAATTATGGGATAATAATTTAATGAATTTGGTTATGAGTATGAGAAAACCCAACTTCGATAAATCCAGATTGATCTAAGAGTGTTATTGGTTGACATGAGAGTATACTAGTGAAAATTTTGGGCACATTTTGAATTCATAAGATGGATTAATCCAAATGAATATAATCTATTATATTAAGATATTTTTCATCACTCATGATGATGTATATATTTTTGAGATAAATGAGACATGAGTTAGTCTCCCAGCCCATACATCTATGGAATTTATAAAATAAATTATGATTTATAATGAAAACATGACGTGTAATGATCTTACAACATCAATAAATCAAGTGTGATTACAAAGAATCATGATTATGTATACTGTTATTATTTTAAGACTAAAAAATTAATGGTATTTAATTTTATTTTAAGGTGGTGGGTAATAAATTTCATATATTAATTATATAGACTCTAAATAGATTAAAATATAAAATGAGGAAGATCACCAAAAACACATCCTTCTCTTTTATAAGAATGTCTTGCAAGGATTATCCTTTAGTCATGATCATATGACTTTAATTTTTTTTCCAATATCTATCTTACATGAAAACTAATATACGAGGAATCCAAAACCTCTACCAACACATGATTATTTAAAGAATCATTTATTGTCTATTTGGTGAATCTTGGGCTCTCAAATTTTTTACCATGATAAGCATGGGAGGTACCATCATTATATTTTCAGATTCACATTTTTCAAGTATGAAAAATGAAATTTTAAATGAGAAATTTTGGAATGGGTGAAGATTGTAATGACCCGAACTTTTATAAATAAAATCCCCGTTTTTATTAGAATAAATGATCTATTATTGTTATAGAAGTCACATTTAGCTATTTTATTTTATTATATCCCTTCAGATTTAAAATACAATTAAAAATCATAACCATTGATAATATAACTATTGAACAATAGTGATATGATTTTTGTAAATGTAGGGTTTTGATATGCCCAATTGAAATAGAAAAAAGAATGTATGGATTCAATCAGTAGGACAATACCCTATTAATATAATTTATCAAATCATATATTGGAGATAACATCACATGGATTTTCCATTTAAGAATCCCTAAAATATATCTAAGAACTAAATCATGAGAGAAACCATTTACAGTAGAAGTTCAATCTCATCGAGACCACGACCCTAACCATATACGCAGAAACATCCCATGAAAATCATACCATCACAAATATTAAACTTGGTGAATTTTTTGGTGTATTAAAGGGATATGTATCATGACCATAATAATATAAATATTTATATGTTAATTTCAGTAGAATAATGTTTATATCTACTACTTATTTATGTTACTTTATAAATTATTTTTATTTTTAGATGATAATTAAAAAATTATATTTTTGGGTAATATGAAATTCCAATTAAGATATTCTTTTTGATGAATTAATTAATTTTTATGTAAATTTTATTTTAATAAACTATTATTATTAAATATTTTTTCTTAAAAATAAATGATAATATAATTTTTATGAATTCAATGGTAATTTTTATAAGGGTTCAAAAAATTTTATTGTAAAATACCCATCATTTCTTAATTGACGTTGATTGTTATTTTAAATGTGAAAATTCAAATATTTATAAAATTATATTGAAAAAACAAATATTATTTTTGGAATTATCAAATAAAAAATATCCATTGGTTAATTTATTACAATTTTTTGAGAGACTCAAATTTTTGGGTAAAAATTAAATATGGTATAAATATATGCTGTGTATTATGAAATCACAATCACCCAAAATTGGAGTAATAAATGATATAATATTGATTAGTGAGAAAATATATCTTTCCTCTTTAAAATATTTTTAGTTTTAGGTTATTTCATAAACATTTTAAAATACTTTATGTATCCTACAAAACCTATATTATATATTATGATTTTAAAATCAATTCTTTATGAACATTATTCAATCCCACATCACCAAGGATTATATGTTAATGAGTTTTTACCATGGAATTATAAAATAAATAAAATCCATCAAATTTGAAAGAAACCATGGTCAGAATCCATGAGATGGTTTTGGGTTTTGATTATATTATTATAAAGAGTTAGAAACCCATGTCTCGTAAATAATAAACCTCCGAATATTACCATATAAACCACACAATCACCCATTCTTATTCGTTAAAAACCATGGTTCATGTAATTACCTATATCATGAATCGATGGTGCCTCAATCTCTTGGCTGCAATCGGGCTCTCGTCTCGGATCGCTCCTCGTTCTAGGGTTTCACTATTCCGTCACTGGTGATGGAGTCTTCGCTCCATATAGTTCTCTTCCCTCTATCTCTCTCACTTTTTCCTCTCTCTGGGCTCTAGCTTCTTCTTCTCTTGTTACTTCTAGGTTTTCATCCCCCCCTCCTCCATATGATTTTTGGCACTTTAGCTTTCTTCCAGGCCATCTCCTCCGCACTCTGACCTTGAGCTTCATTACTTCTATCTAGGCCGGATCTGAAATGAGGAGACTTGGAGGTTTTGGATTTAGCAGACTGGAGGTTATGGATTTCTCAGCACCACGTCTTTCCTTTGTTCAGGTGACGACCTCTCTTTTCTCTTTCTCTTCGTTCCTTCTAGGGTTTCATCCCCCCGATTTACTTTAGTCCTGGCATCTGTTTGGATTCCTATCTCATTTCTACCTCATTTTTCATGATTATTTTGATTTTATTTTTGACTTTATTGGGGAATATTGTGGGTGATGGTTTCTGTTTTTGATGAATGTTTTAGTGACGGTGCTTGTTCTCGGTGGCTTGCTGTGGAAGTATCTCTGCTCGCCCCTCTCTGGACTCTAGGACCACCACCCCTTCTTGGTCGTTCGGGTGAGATGGTCCAAAGGAGCCTTTGGGTATGCGGTGTGTTGTGGTGATGGGTTCTCAGTGGTTCAGGCGAGGAGCATCAGTTTTGTGTGGCTATGGTGATGGAAAATGTCTGAGGTGGTGGTACAACAAGGTTGACCTAGGAGAAGGTGGTGCGGCGACTGGGGATCTGTTTGGTCATGATCTTCTTTGATGCAGGTTTACTCGATAGCTCACTGGTCTTCATAGAGCATTTCCATTTCATAGTTAGTTGGAGGGTTCCGGTGGATCATGAGGTCATAGGCGGTATTTATTTCTTGGGGATGATGGCGAAGGTTGCATCAGCATAGCTGATTTAGGAGGCTTGTTTTCAATGTTTTGATTTGTCTAGTTTATTTTGGTTGTCTCTTTCCCCTACTTCGAGGATTTCTTGGTGTGGTGCTTTGTTCTCTGGTGATGACGATGTTCTGTGGATGGCACTTTACAGCTGTGATCAACTTAGGTGAGAATGGGTTGCATATAGGGTGGTTCTTTGACCTTGACTGGATGTTTTTTTAATGTGGAAATTTCAATTTTTTGTATTTGGCGGTTGTTTGGTCTTCGGTATTGGCGGGATTTGTTGGATTTGCCGGATATGGTGTTTTGTTTGTCTGATGGATCTGGTTGGAGTTGTACTGGGTTCACACTTTCCTATTAAAAGTGTCTTTTAAAATACAAAAAAATATGGATTGTGGTAATTACTCATATCTAAACACTACAGTGTCCAACCATGTTTCCCCCATGATTCCAAGAAGTTCCTCCAAAGATTTCTGAATCACTCTCTCCAGGTAAGGGGACTCCCCATTTTATTTTTAATTCAATAACGTACTTTGTATTTAGTCATTTGAATACGAATTATTTCTAATTTAATGACTTTATAAATATCAATATACTATTAAATTTATTTAATAATAATTATATATCATTTATCCTCTCTCATTATAAAATTTACCAATGTCATTACTATGTTGATATTTAGTAAGCGATCATTTCCATTTCATCTTTATTCAAGCATCTTCCCTATTTTATGACTCTTTATTTCCAATTACTAATATTGGGATATTTTTGTTAAAATACATATTACTTCACTTTTTACATCAAAATTATTATATTCCCCTATGAATCTCATTAAAACATTTTATGAATATTTAAGTACATTTTTATGGTGCCAATATTTACATGTGATTTTTCATTCCTGATGATTGTGTTGGGAATATCCACCCATAATTTTCACTCAAGGGTATTATCCTAGATGTAAATATCCTTTATTTATTTTTTAATTCCTTATATATAACCAAAACTCCTTGATCATAGGGATAAAATTTATGAAATAATATTTTTTATTGAAGGATATTTATGGCACGCTTATACATGTACATGATATGAAGGTGATGGATGAACTCGAGATTATATTGCACTCCAATGTATTAGTGAAAATTTTAGTCTCATAGTACATCATTCAAGGGATTATGGGGTGAAAATAATTCATCATGTGACCTTTTACACCATGTTATGATGTCATATAAGTAATACTAGACCTATGTATATGATGTCATGTTTAATGTTGTTCCCCCTTTGCCACACCGCCTTTATGTTATCATTCTATATCATGCCTATTTTTTCAGGTTTATGATTCTACCAAATTTTATTCCCCATTTAAATTATTATTTTCAATAATTTATTACATAATTCTTATAATGATTGGTTTATTTCCTTACTGGGTTTTGTAGATCATCCATTTCTTATGTATGTCCCCAGGTTATCCCTTTCATTTTTAAAAATTATGGAATATTAATAGTATGTTAAGGATATTTTCAATAATTTAGATATATCAATGTTTTAATTAATTATTTTATGTACCTAATTACCCATATACACTATAATTATTGATATGTTTAGTTATATTATGTGTATTATTATGCAATAAATCATGAATTAATGTGTAGTATTGGCGTGGGTTGTTATAGTATTCGAATAGAATGACCATTATAAAGCCTAGTTAGTGTTTGGAGGACCCTTATGATGTCCTAAAAGGTGAGAGAATACCCTTCCACAAGAATTTAACAAACTTTCCTTAGCTCAACATGTACTTTGACGTAGCTTTTGAATCCTTGGTCTGACCCTTAAATATGTTCCTAAAGCGGGGTTCCACCCTTGCAAAACATCCCATTCACCCTCACATAATTCTTAATACTAGTGAAGTTACCATTATAGGGTCTTAAGGAACATATGGTGACAATTGTTTAGTTTTTTATTTCACATTTACATAACCTTTTAATCCACAAAATGAATCATTATGTAGTGCATCACTACCTACCCATAGTGCGTTACAACCTTTATGAAGCTCATTTGAAGCAGTGGAGTACATTTATAGACCCTCTAAATCTATATAGGGACCTTAACATAGGTCTTAGAATGAACTTTATTTAACCAAGTTCACACTTATAGAACCTACCCTTTACAATGTTAACATTTTTTCAAGCTATCAATACCCTTACAAAGGCCTTATAATCTCACATATACCCATATGCAAGCACACTCCCAAATTTACTCAGACTGCTTCAACACAAAAAATTCAATATTCTATGAAAATAATAAATTACATGTGTAAAATAATATATTAATGTAAAAAAATTAAACCAATAAATTCTAAAATTTTAGGAATGAAATATTTCAAAAAGTTATGTTCAAAATAATAACATGGAATTTGATAGAGTTAATTTTACAAAACCAAAAAATTAATTCCAAAATATTTTTTCAATGAAAATTCCTTAAAAATATAAAAAATTATTTATTCTAAAATATATATAAATTAAATCTAATATATATAAATTATTTAAACATCAAAAACACTAATTTTCATTATCATATTCAATGAACTATCTATTCATCGTAAAATTAACCAACTTCCATAAAATCTCAAATACAGGAACAATTTCATAACAAAAACACTTTTAATTCACTAAAATGATGTGGAAAAATGTCAATGAAAATAGAATATAAAATTACCTCACACTTAATGTATTTTTGTCCTTGAGTAAACCTTTAGTCAAATTTAATTATTTAAATAATTATCAAATAAAAAAAAGGCCCAAAATAATTTATGTAGAAATTTATTTACCCTATATATCATCTTAAGTATAATGTTTTAATTATTACTGAAAATTAGGTAGTTTCAGTGACTTATTTTTTTAATATTTCTCAAAAATGACTATTTTTTAATTTGGTTGAATCGGATTAGACAAACATTAATATGAATTTTGATGAAACATAAAAAATTCTCCTTAACTCTATGTGATTAGAATCATAAATTTTAGCAATCAACTAACTAGACACAAAAATTTGGAGGAGTGATTTCAATAAATACAAAGAAAAATAAATTAATCACTATACAAGTTAATCTTATAGAAAAAAAGAATAAAACAACAGAAGAAAGAGGCCCAACATGGGTTAAGATTTTACTTTCATAACCTATTTAAATACATATCATATAAGTTAGTTTTAAGTAAAAAAAGTTACAATTCAATGATATGTGTATAACATTCTCTCAAAATCTGAACAATAAAAAATGAATTCAAGAAGGAAAAAATTAATAAACCAAATTAAACCCATGGGGTAATAAAGTATAAAAACTTTAAAATTCCTTTACAACTTCCATAAATAATAAAACTTTTCACCACTAAAAAAATTTAAATGATGCCTAAAACTCACAATTTTAATAAAAATGGGGATTTGATGGGTTATACATTAGAGAAACTTTTATCTCATTTATGAATACCCCATTCAATACACCTAAAATATAACATTGTCTAGAATGTTTAAGCTTAACGTGATAAAAAAGAATTATAAATGTAGGTTCAAAAATTATTTTCAAATTGGTAGTTCAATTACATATTCAAGGGTTATAATGAAATTCAAAAAATAATTTTATACATAAAAATACAATAAAAACCTGCACAAGATATTCCATTAGCCACCACAAAGATGTTCAAAACCAAACAAGGAATTTAAAAATATTTTATGCGTTAACATTTTAAGTAAACATTGTTTTTTAGAATATAATAGAAAAGAACATATATTATTACAACACAAAATAGTGAAAAAATAATATACCAAAAAATTACTAATATTATGGAATGAATAAAATAAATGAAAAAATTCATTTTTAGTCATAAGTAACATAGACCAGAAACAACATTCAAACATATTTGGAATCATAAAATATCAAATAATTAAGTCAATTACTCCATAGAGAGAAGAATATTTTTATGATGTTTGTTAAAAATAAAAACATATATATTAATTATCAATAAATATAGCCCCACATGTAGTTCCTACAATATGGAAATATAAAATATAATAATATATGAATTAATTTTCAAGAAATAATTCATCCAATGATAAATTTCAAGGGAGGTGTATGCAAGTTATTTATTCTTGTAGATCCTTACAGAAATGAATAACTTCAAAACATATATTTATAAAAATTTCATCAATCGGCCACTTAAATTAAAGCAACGATAACTCTATATATTGAATGAAACAATGCTAGATATAATTATTTAGAAAATAAAAACTAATTTCAAATTTATAAACCATAGGTTTCCTCCCATACAACATTAAATTTTAAGTATTTAACAAAAATTCATCCCGAAAATGTATATCCATGCTCATTTGGAGGAAATGATGAATTTATGAATAAAGATTCATTATTTGAAAGTAAATGTTTGTTACATTAATCTAATACCCTATGAACACCAACAACAAGAAAATAAATTTTATGTTTCATTTAAAACCATATATTAAAGTTATTGTCCATTTATTTTACAATGTCCATATTTTCAAAAAGAGATAAAAAATATGATGAAAAAATATAGAAAAATATATAATAAGACCAAAAATTCTTTGTAGGTTTTCTATAACACACTGATATTTTAAAATTGAATCATTGTGTTCGATAGTGTATACGGCATGCGACCCAACATTAAATGATCCATAAGATATATTATTTAAATATGACCATTATAACATATTCATTGAATTAGAGGGTATGGATAATATTAATTGAATTATGAAATATATATAAAAAAGTACTTAATAAATGTTATTTTATTTATAATAATCACTAAATATTTTGTAAATTCAATTTTTTATTCAAAAATTAAGATTTCACAAAAAATGGTTTTTACTGCTCTTTCTGATAAAATCTTATAAATATAATTTTTTCAATTTTAAAAAATTGTTTTTAAATAATTATCTTCATTTTTGAAATCATAATCTCAAAATTATATTAGAGTGATTTTTTGTTATTTTTCTACAATGATTTATTTTTCGTTAAATAGTGAAAATACCAATTTTTTGTGAAACTATCATTTATTTTCAATAAATTAACTAATTTAAAAGTCCTTTTTTTAATTTAATTTAATCTAAAATTATCATAAATATAAATTAGTTATATTTTATATAATTAATTTCATGTTAATAATGTTTATACCGGATTTTGGTATGAGTCTATTTTTTAGGCTTGAAATGCATTTGTCTAAAAATTGATTTTAAGTGCCTAATATTTCTTCTTCTCAATTAATTAAAATAATTATTAATAATGAAATATTTAATTTATATTTATATAATATATATCAAAATATATAAATTTAAATCAATATAATTATGATTAATATTCATATAGTTAATATAAGATCATCTTATTTTTTAAAAATGCATTGCTTGAAAAATTGTTCCTCAAAACCATTTTTGGATTTATTTTTAAATTAAATATTAGCACTTAAATGAATTGAATTTCATAAAATTTACTCCATATTTTTAATTAGAAAACTTAATATTATATAATAAATTAAATTTAATATTTGGTCATAATGTTAGTAAAGACGGTAAAATATATTTACCGTGATTAAGGTTAAAAGAGGGCTTTGTGATTTACATGTTCTGGTGTTAAAATTAATTTTAAAAACACATGGAATTTTTAATTGATAAAATTTAATTATTTTTAATTTTTATTTATTACAAATTATATAATAATTCTAACTTTTTTGGCTCGAAAGGATAACTTAACAAGATTAAAAAACTAATTACTACGGTGAAATCTAAAATGGTAAAAGTTAGTAAACATGAAATATTAGTGAATAAAATGGTCCAAAAATGATTATTTATTTTTGTGAAGGTTTTGATCAACCTTATATTCCTTAAAATACATTACATATCAATTTTTGGGGAACATTGGGTGAGTGTAACTTCGCATTATTGAACAGTTTTTGGTATTTATGAAAATGTCCCTCCTCCTCAATTACAAAGGGGCACCCCTCCCCTCACTTATTCACACCTCCCAATATATTTACCTTGAAAAAACCATGAAAACATATGTCTAAAAAATCCTTATACAGATTACAAAGCTTCTGTTATTTCCAAAATACCAACCCAAAGATCCTTAAGAAGATATCTAAAAGAGGTTTCTCTATGTTAAGGCAATCGTCTTCATGAAGCTCTTTATTTTTATTTATTCTTTAACAATCATAAAATATGAAATAATATTTACAATTTAACAACACTAATGTCTTCAATATAATAATATATTATTATGTTAATGTAATAATATTTATCCACCTTATACTCCACTAAATGGGAAAAAAAATTAATCGCTCGTGTGTGTTGCAGACAACCGCCTCACGAACCAATGTAATTTGTTTTCCATCACAAAATCACATGGATAGTCATAATGAGGGAAATAATAAATATATATATTACCTTTAATATTATTATGACTCTATAAAATTAATATACAATCCATTTCCTCACCCTTTCACCAATTATTATAATGATATTGTCGCTCGTGTGTACGCACGACCTATCATCTTGACGAAGAGATGTGATTTATTTTCCATGTAAAACATTAAAAAAATGTAATAAAGATATAAATAATACGTAAATATGACATTTATAACATTAATATATTTCTATATATAATGTTACTGTATCATATATACAAGAAGTAAAACATTCATGACAAAACACACATAATAAAACAAGGAAATTAACACCCAAAACAACAGTAATAAATAATAATTATCAATAAATGGGTGATAATATGTTATAAAAAGATAATATATAATATTTTAAATATGAATATGGTTTTTAATAAATTAATAAAATGTTTAAAACCATTAAATAATATTTTAAAATACGATCAACTAAAGGGAAATGAGTGGTAAGGTATTTTATCTCAATTTCAAATTCATTTAAAAAAATTTGTTAATATGAACCTATTAAATTTTGTGTGGTTTAAATATATCCCATTTTATATATTTAAAAATAATACATATTTATTAATTATGTTAAATATTTCAATTCATGTTTATTTTTTCAAGGGGTTAAAATTTGAATGTTACCAAAGTGGTAAAAATCTATTTTAAAATCACAGTTTTTTTCACTAAAGGAAAATGAGGCTGTAATAATTATTCAAAACCATTAGTATAGGGGGGAGAATTTTTTTTATAGTACCATCCTAAACAACCCATGTCGAGATAAAACAAAAAAACTAAGAACATAGATGGGTGATTATATATATTTCCCACCATAAATTCAGGCTCACAATCAACTCTAACAATTGAAATATTAGAGTATTCATAAGTAATAAATTGAATAGGTTCATTAGGGATAGTGATGGTGTCGATTTCATCACCACCATCATCAAAAATATTTCTTGGTATTCCATCAATAATGAAACTAAATTATGGTCATAGATGATGTTTCATATAAAAAACTTGTTTCTCCGACGATGCCAATATATATGGATCATTCATAGAAAAAGTGAAAGTAATGACAATAAATAAAAATCCAAAATCATCAATAAATGTTCCATGTTTCATTAAAAAATAAAACCACTTTCATTCAATCATAGTGAATCGACCATGAGAGTAATAATAAAATATTAGTATGTTCTCAATGACTCTAAAAGAAGATACATTTTCAAATTGTGGTATAATATCTTGTGTACCAACATAATA
Source organism: Viscum album (assembly GCA_963277665.1). Lineage (NCBI taxonomy): Eukaryota > Viridiplantae > Streptophyta > Magnoliopsida > Santalales > Viscaceae > Viscum > Viscum album. The sequence goes on from OY728141.1 coordinate 1,753,707,996, forward strand.
ATGTATTGTGGATTTTATAACAACACCATCATATTTTTTTATCGTGTTCATTGCTCATTCCATGATAAAAAATTTGTACTCACTGATTAAAATTGATTTTAATTCATAAAAGATAGAATTAAGACTAAAATCCCGAGCACTTATTTCTATAGAAACATATTCAATATGAAAAAGTAATACAAAAAATATAAATTATTATTAAGATTAACTAAATATTAGTTTTATTTATTTATTCTAGTAATAATTATACCTTTAATTTCAACCAAGTAGAAATCTGTTTTTTATGAAAATTATATCTCCTTCTCAATGATAAATAATTTTGTTTTCTATTTATAATTTGTTTATGTTCATAGATATAAAAATAGAAATAATTTAATATATATGTATAATTACATTATTTGAGATAACATATACATTTTAAATTTTCTTATATGATGTATTCATCGAGCAAGTCATAGTTAAACAAAATTTTGTGATCTTCTATCTCCAATTTTTTAAGGCTTAATGTAGTTAATGTATATGATCCATTAATTGACACTATTTAGGAAATTCATGTAAAACTGGGTTAATTTTTCTCATAAAACTCTTCTTTATTTCTCATTTTTATTTTCCATATTATAGTCACATCAAAAAAATAAATTGAACATAAACACATACATTCTTGAGACAAGTAATCTATCAAGGATGAAATATTTATACGATTCTTATTATGTACATAAGACTTAAATGTATAGTTATTTATTTTTATTGGATACATCCAATAAAAATAAAAATGTCTTCAAAGAAGAATTTATGTTTGAAGATGAATTTTTAGATGCAACATTCATGTAAAAAATTATAGAGGAAAAAAATTATCTCACTCAAAAAAAAATTAATGGAACCAATTCCATCATTTATTACAGGAAATAAATGGAAAACTTATTATCACAAAAATCTCTATAAGAACAGAATAATTGAATAACTACCACCCTTAAATTATTGGATAGTATATGACATATTGATATTCGAATCATCTGATGTAGAAGGATTTGATAATCATTATTATTCAAATATTTCATCTTTAAGTCTCTTATATTAAAATATTTTGATATATTTCTGGAATATACATCAGTAAATTTGATATTCTCTAGTACTTCCATAAGTTTATTTTTTACCTTAGGTTTCATCACAAAATAATCACACAAAACATTCCATATATCTTCAATGATAATGATTAGATGCAATTATAGTCTGAAACACCAATTCACCATGTCACACCGATACTGTAAATCATATTTTTTTCTTTACCTTGACATTTGGAATAATTGAACGAAACATTTCACATATATATTTTTTAATGTGCATTAAATCAATATAATGACATAACAAATGGGTTTACAAATAAGAAAAGTCAAAGAAGATACTTTTCTTCATCAAATGTAATTTTATTCTTTGAAGCCATTTTTATGCTTTATAGATTTCATATGACCCTTATTGAATGAAAAAATGACATATTTCAATTAATTAAGCACTTCAGTTCTAGAGATACCAAATAGTAGAATTTTAGTTCCATGGTTTTGTAAACATTAGATGATTATTCCAATATGGATGATCTATTTGAATGAATTATCAATATACCATAAAAATGAAACTATAATGATATTTAAGTATTTCGGATTATGAATTAATCATACAAACATGGCTTGAAATTTTTCCCGTTGTTCTCCAGCCATGCTTCATTACATAAGCAGAAAAATGAGTTATCATCCAGACAAGCTCAACACACATAAAATAAACCATTCAAACTAGCATTGTACGTGAACAAAACCATATTCAAAATAGGTTTTGAATATTTTATTGAAGGATCTATGTATACATTTATATCATTCACATGATCAAAATCTCTAAATATGAGTATACTCGTGAAATTGACAGGTTTTTTCTTACACATCCACGGATGAAGGTTATAAATGTGTATTAAAATATGCCATTTGTTGTGAGATGTAATAATTATCCCAAATGGATTATAACCATAAAATGATATACCCAAAATCACATTACACACATCAATATAAAAATCAGGATATTGAGAATCAGGTGGCTTTCATGCTAATCCATCTTTAGGATGAAAAAAATCACAATTATCCTTATTCTCTCAATATCATTCCATCACATATTTATTAATATATCACCTGATATGAAAATATTACAGAGTTTTGGACTTAATGTAATTTTCCCTCTTAATTTTTGGGGATCATGAGATGGCGTTACATTATGTTTTGGATTCCATTGGTATGTTCCACATTTAAAAAAATAATTTTGTTTAGCAGTATCCTCCCAAAATAACATGCAATCTTTTGGGAAAGCATGAATTTATTTTATAAAAAATCCATGATCATTTACTATCATCTATTAGATATAATGGTTTGAGGAAATATCTTCATCCTCAATAAGTAATTTTTTCAAAAAGATATGAATATAACTAGTGGAACTATTAGAAATTGCATATATGGTTTTCATATTAAAGAGTCAGATTAAAAATACATACCTTTTAATTGTAACACATTTCCAATATACTAGAGTTGTGGTTGATTCATTAAAATTTTCACCCTTTCAACATCTTAATTTTCATTACGTGAATCATGTGTGCTCGAATTGAATCCTTCTTGGGTTGGAATCCTTATCTTTCTTTTGATGAGGTATAAACAGAAACCAATAATCTAATAAATTCTCCAAATTTTACATATCATTCATATGATAAACATTTTAAGATTTCATTGTCTCCACATTATGATACCAGACATAGTAGTTTGTTTGAAAATCATATTTTGTTATTTACAACATATATTATTTACAACATTACTATGGTATTCCAAAACATTTATAACATGGGTAACATATATTACCATAGTCTAAAGCAATTTTATATGAAAAACCTAAAATTTTCTCTAATATGTTTTGAAAACCGCTTGAGATCTGATTAGGTTTATACTTCATGATTCAATCCATTATATAAAAAAAAAGTTATATGTTATGTTTTAAAATAAGTTAAATAATATTAAAGATTAATAAAAAAAATTTAAGTAAATGAGAATTGTTCACTTTATATAAACCCATAACTAAAACATTAGTTTATTTGAGAATCAAAATATAAAAGACAAAAAAATGATGTATATATATATATATTTATAACAAAATACTATAAATATAAAACCATGATATTTAATTCCATTATATTAATGATTAATAAAAATATATAATACTACAAAAAATTGTTTTTATAAACGTTTTATTTATTTTTTATCTTATTATATTTACATTTGAACATATGTTATTCTTATTCAATGTATTCATTTATAAAATACTTTTATTTATAAGTAATAATTGCTTGTAACACACATAAATTATGAAGTTATGTTGTATAAATACATAATTAGTGGATTCTCTTATTGAGTGAAGATAAATTGATTCATTCTGAGATTTACTAATTATACCCTAAGACTGTAGTTTTGGAAATATTGAATTTGTTATAGAACCCATTTATGCTGAATTTAGTATCCTTTTTTATACTTTACAATGATTCTATGGTATTTTTATCTACATATTTATATAAAAGAAATGAATTTTCATGACAAATAATATGTTTTTGTTCAATAATAGTGTTATTTAGTTTGAATATGTAGTTTCAATATGATTTCTTCGTTATAGTATGAAATCAGTTGGATTTTTTTGATTATTTTGAAAATATGTACAGTTAACTATGATGTTTTATCTGAAGTATCACATGCTTCTATATAACATAAATTAGAAAATTTAAAGTAGAAATGGGATTAATGATATGTATGGAAACACATAATATGGGAGGAAGTGTGTGTGATGATGATTGAATTTGCAATAGAGGTGATAAAATATATGAAAATAAAAAAAATAGAAAAAATAAATAAAGATTGTTTGTGAAAAAAACCATGGGATGAAATGGGAAACTGTGAAAAATGAGTGTAAGAGAAAAAATAATTATAAAGTGAAAGAAGTAATTAAAACATTACCAAAATCTATAAAATTATTCTAAGTGGGATACATTTGATTTGTTTTTCTAGATATGTTATCCCGAACATATATTTTTAATATAGGATTGTAACGACCCAAATTTTTTTTTCATTAATATAGACCATTTTTCCATTCAAAAAACTTTTTTTTCTTGTTAAAAATTATCTATGTCTTAAGGAAGGTTTTTGGAGATTCCAAGGCTTGTTTGAAGCCTAGATCTATGGGAATTGGAAAAATGGAGTGCGCTACATAGTTAGTACTAAATGTGGGACTTAACTCTGTGGGGCACTTGTTTCATAGGAGAGGCTGCACAATTTTTCATCAATTGTGTGAGACAAGGTATGTACCTTTTCATGGTTTTAGTCTTTGGTTATAGTGTATTTTTTCTTAGATTTTGTATGGTTATTCAAACCATGTGCCCAGCTTGTGTGGGGTACCTCTTTAGACAGTAGAGGTAGCATGGTTTGAACACATTTTTTCTAACCATGTGGCCAACACATGTGACCCCATTTTTAGGTTGAGATTATGTTTTTACCCTTGAAATGTTTTAAAACATGAAAACATTATTTCCCTTTTTTATCCAAATTAATGTGATCTTCTTTGCCTTTCTCCTGAGCTCACCCTCCTCTTAATCTAGGGATCTTGGTTGCACCTTCATCTGAACTCTAATCAGATCACTGTTAGAAGAATTGGATCTACATCGGTAATATACATAATCGTATTTCTTTATTATGTCATTTATATTCCCATATATTATGATATTTTGGTTTAAGATCATATGCCCTATTTTCTGGTATTTGTACTGTTATTCCATTTTATTCCATTCTTCTTTGAATCAAAGGCCGATGTTGTATGAGACTCCATCCTTAAACCTAAGGTAGGTGGTCTAGTTTTTTCCCATAAAAGTCTTGATTATTTCATATATTCTCCATTTCTCTTCAATCCAACCATTTCTATGTGTCTCCCTTAAATGTGTTATACCTTTATAAATAAATATATCAATATTGTTAGACTCTTATAGACCATTTCTATGTGATTAGCGGTTGTTGAACTCATTTATTTCCACCAATTTGGGTGTTCTATGTTAATTTCAACCATCATATAGATGATAATAGACCAAGACACCTACCAAGTGGTTCTTTATGACTATAAAATGATTCTTTTATTCTTAATTAAATTAAAATTTCTTAGTTTAATTGATTGAATGTTGGTGGAAAGGGCATTCCACATTATTTAGAATTATAAATGGTAATTTAATAATATGGGATGCCCATTATTGATTGGACATGATGAATTGGAATGATTTATATATACATATATTTTATATATATTATAATTATTATTCCATGGATTTTGGCTGTTGAATGATGGATAAGAGAATTATTAATAATGGTGTTTCACACTCCCATACATTATCTGTTGGACATGATATCTAACACAAGTATACTTTTATTTGGGTGATGTGTATGATGTTCCACATTACTATATATATGATGTTAGGAATGATGAATCACCCCACTATCACTAAATATGGTTAATATGTCACACATTCATCATGAGATTCAGTAATTGTACCATTTCATGATCATATAGCTCGTTAGTATAGTTATGGATGCTTCAGTTACGCCCTCCGTCCAACATACACCTAGTATTCATGTACATGAATAATGATTTCCTCACATTATTAGTACATATATGTGTATATATTATATAATTATATATATATATATATTATTATGTATATATATATGGTATTTAGATCAGACATGTTCTGGCTTCTGTTGAAGTAGGCAGAGTCTCCCAGGCATCCAAATGGAACCTGAGCCAGCCAGTACTTATTTATTAACATTTTTTATTATTCCTCATAAATGCACACTAAATTTCTATAAAATATACTTGAATTTTTTCTAGACACCATTGGTTGTGGTATAATTAGTTAATCTCACACCCTATTCATGCCACCTCTGGTACCCAAGTAGATTTCAGGTATATAGGAATAGATTAGGGAAACGTCACTACTACATATGTTTGTTCTATTTTACTTATATATTAAATAATGGGAGAAGAATACCGAGCATATTCTTATTATTCTAGAAGATCTTCCTTTTGGGATTTTTTTATTTTCTGTGTAGCATGATTTATATGTTTGTCCCTTGTTTCCCATTTTTTATATATCAGTATAACATTAAATCATTGTGTATGAATTAGCCTTGTTGATTTTGATATTATTTTTTGGTTATTTATGCATGAAAATTTGATTATTTTACTAGTTTACATTGATCCATTATGGTATATTATTCTTTCTCTACATAGGTTTTTTATTATATCAGTTGTGCTAATCTGATATGAGGGTATAATCTCCCCATTATAATAAATTTCATCATCTTTTCTAGTCAGTATCCTATTACATATGGGGGGTGAACATGAGGCCATGTGGCCCATTGGATTAGGGAACCAATTAAGTGGACCCTGATTCATGATGTTAAAATGTGGTATCATAGCTTTTTGTCATTTTGTTTTACTAATTGGATATTATAAATTCCACTAGAGGTAATGAAAACTAGTAATAATGTTATGCCTAGGAGTAGTTAACCCATGTATAGGGGAAACCCAAATTACCTGATATTTGTTATTTTTGTTCTAGTATTTTCCTATTATAGTAGATATAGTTTTATCATTGGGTGGTGCACATGTTTTGCGATGTTACTAATATTTCAATTATTTTATTTATTATGGATTATTTTTTCTTTTCATGGTATAGAAAGGATTTAGTATCTCATGCATCATTATAGTCACATTAGGACTAATATTCCATTCATTTTACCATACCACATATACTTTCGTGTGCAATTTCTCATTGAATATAGATTAGTTACTTATTTTTATATATTTCAATGTTCTAACATTTCATTACGGTAAAATATATTGGGACTATGTAAAGTACCTATATCAATATAAATAATTTTTTCTTGTATAGCTTTGTTATAAAACATTGTTTGACTAATTATACCATATCGTGGGTTCTAGACAAATTAGTTTGACACTATGATTTAAATCTATATATTATATAAAAAATTAAAAACTATAATGAAATAAAAATTTAAAATTAATATGGTTAACACTAAATGGGATGCTAATTGTAATGTAAAGGGTGTTTTCCTCTATACCATTGAATTGAAACTCCTTATATGAAAACCCATATTACGTGATATGATTCCTAGATCCGAAACCAACATTAGTAGTGGTTATTTGGGATTTTCTCTCACATTTATATAGCCTTTTATTGTTTTCTTTTGCCACATAAATATGGATTTTTAGAAATCATAAAGGTGTGATCTTTTCTATAGTATGGATATATACCTATCCAACTATCTATCTATGATATTTCCAAAAAATAAATTCTATTATGATCCATCCATTTTGATATTTAGAAACATTCCACCATGATATCCTTGAGTTTTATTCCATGAATGTGGTGAAAACCATGATATAGAGGTGGTGTTCCCTTAGCTGACAGTGATACCTCTCACTGTTCCACTAGAGGCACCACCTCCAATTGCTGATATGGGAACAAATTACCAGTTTAAGAGGGATTCTCCCATATTATTCATTACCTTAAAGTTATTTCTTGACCTTCCTCAAATATGATAGAGTTGACTCATTAGTTTCACCAGAAACATCCTCCCACATTTTCTGACAATGCTGGACCACATACTTAGGTGTCATGGTTGGAGGCCATGCTTTCAATTTTCAATCATTTGGATATGCCTCTATAGAGGATGTTAATCCTCGCTACATAAATTTTGATTGATTCTACCCTGAAATGGTGGGATGTAATTAACTAGGAAAAATGTTGTTGAGATATTATAGGTGTGGAATTACATACAATATTTTATATCTAATTCATTCAAACGTCCATAAGGGTTGACTGAGTTAGAGATTTTATGAAACTACTGCAACGAGCCATCACTGCAATGGATTATTCTACTAACTTCTCTAAGATACAATGGTTTATAAAAAACTTATGTAGTGTTGATCTCATTACTACCAGGATATTTTTGAATGGGTTGGTATACTCCATCAGATCGTAGCTTGAGGTATTTCAACTGAAAACTGTATCTGAGATAATCAACTAGGCTCTCATTACTAAGAGAAATCTGAGTGAAGCTGAAAGTGGGAACTAATGGGTTCAATCCCAAGATATGTTAGTATAATTTTCCAAGCCATTTACAAAAATTATTAAATTATTTTAATAATTATTAACCAATTATTACATTCCAAGTATCATAAATTCAAGTGTCTTTGGAAAATTATATACATAAATCCAAAAACATGGGACTAAAATTAAAAATATATTTAATTATTATCCATAATGAAATCCTAACACATTTGAGATAATAAATCTACATAGAATAACATGGGGAATAAATTAAAAGCGTGATGATCTAAAATTCCCAACAAGGGGATAAACATAGAAATAAAGCAGGTCACATTGGTTAGAGGGAATAACTTGTAGACATAAAAAGTAATGATTAGACACAAGAAAGCAGAACTTGTATAAAATGGGATCATGTAATAATGTATAATAGGAATTTTGAAACAACATAATACATGAAATAATCATGAGTCAAGGCTAATCGTTAAGACCATTGCACATGGTGGAGCATGAGTCATGGTTAACCATAAAGACCATTGCACATAGAGGAGCATGAGTCAAGTATAACCACCAAGACCCCTGAACATGAGGTCTCATGAGTTTAAAAATTACTCAATTCTTTGGAGTACTATATGGTTGCACACATCATAACATGTTCATGCATATCTGTTCCACATTAATAATTAATAATAAGGCTTACCTATGGAAAGAGTTGGGTATCTTAATCATGTCATAAGGAATTAAAAAATAGAATATCATAATGGTGTCAATGAAATAATAGATTTAAATCATATATGTGCACTCATAAGGTAAAATAGGAAGATATCATGATAAAATATGTCCAATTTATGTTTAAACATGTAAAAAATAGTGTTTAAGAAACAATAGAAATGAAAACTTTTGGTGCGGTTTAATGAAAATATCAAAGGGAATTTAAATTGGAAATGAAATATTTGTTTTAATAAAAACAGAAATGAACCAAGTAGGTTTTAATGATAATACTAGTGAATTTTTTAAAATTATTTTTTCTTGAATAATTTAATGGAGTTCACATGGAAGTGGGAAAGAAATCCCGAAGTTCCTTTTTATCGGGCGTACTTATTAGGATGAATTGATAATGGTACCTTTTGATAACATGTATTAACCCATCAAATAATGATTATATGATTTGGATACATTATTTTCAAACATATAAACATAATTTATAAGAATTAAACAAAATTAATGAAGCATTAAATTGGTATAAATAGAGAGAAAGAGTAACCCGAAGGAAAAAATGGAGGTTCGGGTAGAATCTCTTAACTTATGTTTAAAAGTGTTATGCACTTGTTATTAATGTTTTGGATAATAAGATTATATATATTTATTAATTATGAACCTTTTATACATTTTTTTTATTTTTAATAATTCTATTTAGTTTATTTATGGCCTTTTGATGAGTTATAAGATATAATTTTATCATTCACGAGCATTCGTTTCCTTGGTTTTGATGATCAATTTTCTTTTATACATGTTTAAAAAATCATGTAAATTTATAATAGTTATTAAGAATTGAAATTATATTTTTTAAATTAAATCTCATAATATTAAATGGTCTTATATATCATTTTGGTTTCAGATTTGAGGATTATTCATTAGATAAAACATTAATGATATCCGTTTAGATTATTTTTTAATTTTTTTGTTCACCAAAAACTGGTTTTGTATTATTAATTGATATTATGTATATATAAAAGTTATAGATAATTATATAATATTTAATTCATATATTATAATATTGTTTACTATGAAAATTGTATTATTACCATCCTTGAAGGTGATCATAGAAATTGAAAACTCTTCATCCTTGAATGTGATAAATAAACACATCTTGTATGATGTTTTCATTTAAAATAGGCGAGGGGAATAAAATTGATGATGAATTTTTCTATAAACACTATAAAATTACAGTATATATAAATATTGGAGTTATCATTTCACTTGGATAAGGTTAAATGATGATAGTTAAAGAAAATTAAATAAATTTAAAAGAAATTAAATGAAAAAGAAATAGGTTTTTACCTCTTGAATTATTCTCAATGAGAACCTCCTTGAGAAAATTTTGTTTGGAATTTTTTTGATACAAAATTCTCTTATTAAAAGGGGGTATTGGGTGGAATTTGGAGAATATTCAATGATTTTGAGGTGTGAGGATATGGGGAGGTATTTATAGTGGATGAGAGAGGGGTTTTTGATTATTTTAATCATTTATTTATTATTATGGATCATGAAAAAAATAGTGTGTATTCTTGTGAATGTTTATAGTACATAGTTCATGTTAGTTCAAACTAATGGTTTATTACATCACGAATGATGTTAAAATTCATTTATTGGGCTTAATATGTTAACTAATGTAAATTGTCGTATTTCACTATTCATAAAAATTCAACTATATCAAAAGAATCCCAAAAAGTGACCCAATTTTTTTCGATGTGTAGAATTAAAAAAACAACATTTTATGAAAATAAATTTATAAATATTAAAAATTTATTTTTTAATTAAAATCATTATTTACTTGAAAAATAACGATTTTAAATTTATAGATTATTTTATAACACTTTGAAAAATTAATTATGTTCTCATAAGATTAACTTATAATCATAAGAAAACATAATATTAATTTTTGAATCTATTTTATGAAAATAAATTTTCTTTTAAATCATTATATTAATTATAAAAGTGTTAATAAAATTTATGTTTTATAAAAAATACCAAATCTTAATTTATCATTTTCAAAACATTAATTTAAATAAAACATGACATACTTATATCATATTTTTATTTATAAGAATCATAAATTTTATTTATAATTCTATTGGTGAGTTTACTATTATAGTGGATGATTTACTATTCATAAGGGTTGTATTATTATTCCAAGGTCATGTAACTTTTCCATTGGTATAGGTTCCTTAATTTATAAAAAAGCGTCTTATTACATTCAATGATCATTTATGAAGTTTCTATAGTGTTAGTTTTGTGATATTATGTGATTTATACTATATGAAATAATTATAATAATTGAAATTTCATTGATAGAATTTTGGGTCATTACATTCAGTTTTTATTCAAGTTAGAGAAAGTGGTGTTTTATGGTTTCTCCTGGGGGTAGCAATAGTCATGAAGATATTATCGATAGTTTCCCCATATATAAAAAGTGATAGAAACTGAGACATATGAATCCTCGGTGTATGAAATATCTAGTTGAATATAGAGGTTGTGTTTGGATGGGAAAAATCTAGTGCTTCTACAAAACTTTTCCAACAGTACCTTTCGAGAGGGGATCTATTAATACCCCATGTTCTAGAGAGGGGCCAATATTATCTTGTGGAAGGTAGTATGAACACCACGAACAACACATGAAGTGATTTTGGTCAAGGAAGAGGGATTCAAGCTTAGGAATTACTGTGCCAGCAGAGTGGGCATGCTCGGGGTAGTTAGGTTGTAACTTAGGGATGTGGCATGCGATAGTTACTTGAAGTGCTACCTATAATGGAGGAGAAGAGTGAACTACCTTATACTATTCTATGTAATATTATTATAGCCTCTACTTTAGTGTCTTCTTTATTGGACATAGGTTCATCAAACTGTTTTATATTTTCATAAATCATAGACTCTAGGCCATAAGATAGAGTTTTTTATGGCGTCATGACACTAAATACCCTATTGCCTATCCGGTAAGAGATTTTTCTCCATTGTAATAATTTTTCACTTGATAAATGAGGATATATATTCATAATGAATCTATTCATCCTCAAAATGAAAGGTTTTCATATACTGATTATGATGGATTGGTTAGTTTTCTATCAAGACCATATATATTTTTTGTCACCATAGTGTGACATTTAATTCACTAGAGGCTAGTAGATATATACATAAGTTAGAATGGTGCTTCCATGCATCTCAAACTAGAACTAAGAATAATGGGGTGTAAAGAGTGAAAATTTATATTTCCTATCTCTTCATGGATGATTTGGGGTTATGACCTAATTTTTCCCCTCCCACAATTAATCATTTTTTGGATTTCTTCTATGATGACATTTCTAGGAAACCTCTAGTGAGAGAGTTGAAATTTACCACTAATCTAGTGCATAGAGGGGAATCTATTTCCATTCCTTTATATATGACCGAACCTTTTCTGATTCTAGTTCTTAAGAAACATGTTTTTTTCTAAGAGGATAAAGATTTTATATGGCCCAACACTTCTCCATGGAGTTCACCGGTCCTTTATCCAAGAAGTAGGTTGGTACCCTCAATATTTTCATGGATTATTGATGGTTCAATCATATTATGGTGAAGAACCGGTATCCACTTCCTCAAATAGATGACTACTTTGATTAGATTCTATGAGATATGATGTTTAAAAAGATTGATTTATGGTTGGGATATAATCAGCTACATGTGAGATCCATAGATATACCTCATATAGCATTCTAGATTAGGTATGGTCCTTTTGCATACATGGTTAAGATATTCAGTCTCACGAACACACCGTATTTTTTCATTGCTTTGATGAAACAAGTTATTAACCTGTACATGGATTTAATCATTGTATTATTTGTAAACACAACTTAGTGTATTATCTTTCTCAAAATGAAAATGATCAAAATAATGATATCTTACAGAATGCATTGATAGGGAATCAAATTTAGGTTATGATCAACGGATAACACTTTTGGATCGAAAAATTCCACTTCCCAAGTCACATTATCTTAGAGACAGGAGTATCTGTAGATCTTGAAGATGTGAGAGCTATTGTTTTCTAGAAGTATCCCAAAAATGTATTTGATATACATAGTTTCATGGGGATATCGAGGCATTAAAGACAGTTTTTATAGGATTTCCCATTCCTAGAATCTCCACATATGGGCTTTAATAATAAGGGTGAAAAATTAATATGGGTATATTTTATAGAGCATCCTTTCATGAGTTGATGGGGAGAGTGACTTAATCACCAATACTAATTTTCCTAGAGCAAGGAAGAAGCTATACTATTTACTACAACACATACAGTATCGAGATGGGAGTTATTATGATGTATGATGATCAAGTCATCATATATAGGAATCATTATTTGAGATCTGGCAAGTGTAATTACCAGGAACATGACCTCGAGCTTGTGTATATTGTTCATTCTCTATACTATTGGAGACATTATTTAGTTATGGAGTTTTTTATAGTATTAACGTATGAAAAAATTACACAATTATATATTTACATAGCATGATATAAATCTCTGGGAGCATATATTGGTTGACTACCTATAATCCTTTGAATTTGAGATCACATAAATGCTAGAAAAGGGAAATGATGTGGGTGATTATCAGGGCCGAAAGACTCAGAAACATTCATATTAGGAGTCCAATGGTGAAGGGAATGTCATGGAATTGTTTTCAAAAATTCACATTGAGGACCATGAGGATCATGGGAAGAAAATAATATCCACATTAGAAGTGACCTCTACCCTTATGGAGCATGTGAGAATGAAGAAACACGTAAATCATGAGGGCTTAGTACCAATGGAGATAGTCTTATATTTCGATTTATATTATGGTTGGAATGTGGATAAGGATGATACATTAAGATTTCATGGGTGATTTCGGGTCCCAAAAAACATCAGAGAGGTGCTGATGTAGGAATTTCATGCCTTGTTTGGGAGGTACATCATACTATCACAAAGATGTATCGAGAGTTACATCACCTATATTGGTTGTTTGGTATGAAGAGGTATATGTATGAATTTATTACTCATTGTTCCAACTATTAGTGGGTGAAGGAAGAACATCATCAATTTATAGGAATTTTATACCTGTTATGCATTCTTGATAGGAAATGTGATGATGTATCTATGGACTTCATGACTGGTTCTTCGAGATCATATGATGGAAATGATGCACTATGGGTGGTCATTGACCGTTTGATAGTGGTCAGACACTTCTTAAATATTCATGAGACATTCTCAGTAAACGATCTTTGGGAGATTATACATCAGGGCGGCCATAAATCTTTATGGGTCTCTACAATATATCATTTCTGAAATGGACACTTGCTTCATGTCTAGTTTCTGGAATGGGTTGCTAAAGGAATTGGGAACAAATTTGATTCTGAGTACAACCAATCAACCTTAGATCTATGAACATATAATGCGCCCAATTTTGGTGTTATTGGACATGATATTTTCATGTTTCCTTGACTTTTTGTATTTTTAGGAAAAAAACATAACCCTTATTGAGTTCTATTATAATAATATCTTTCATGTTACCATTTAGATGGATCCTTATGAAGCCTTGTATGTTAAGACATTCTCATAACCTCTATGATGGTTAGAGGTATTAGAGGCAGCTTTTCATGGACTATTTCTTATCCATGAGATGTCAAAAAATGTTCTTCTAATTAGAAATTTCATGTGGAATGCTCAATACAGAATGTAGTATTATTCCAATCACCACAGAAGAAATCATAAGTTTGAGGTTGAGGATCATGTTTTATTACATGTTTTTCCTAGTTTGGGTCATCAATGAATTTAGAGGTAGGGTAAGCTTTTACCTCGATTTGTTGGACCATTTGATGTTTTGAAATGAATTAAAACATTGGATTACTAGAAAGCACATCTTTAGAGATACTAGTCTATGCATTATGTCATCCACATATCTCATCTCCATTGATACTATCTAGACCCAATGCATGTTTTCCAACCCGACGAGTTTGAGTTCTATATAGATGCTTATTTTGAGGAGTATTTAGTGTGTATCATGGATTAGAGTGTGGAGACAATCCAAGGCATGCCAGATACTTTATTACGGATGCTATGGAAGCACGACTGAGTACAGAACGAAACATTAGAGTGGAAAGTTGATATACTAGACCAGTGCCAAGAAACATTCTTATATGATACCTATTTATGCTCTAATGGCGAACTCAAGGATGAGTTTTGTTAAAGAGGGGAGGTTATAAAGAACATGATTTTTTTATCAAAGGTGATGATCCTTTGATTATCAGTTCAAATACATTATTTTATCTTAGTAAATGTACACTACAACCTAAGGATGATTTTAAGATCATCTGGGTCTTGTTCAGAGCCCAAATCCATGAGAATTGGAAAAACATTTTAGGATGCATGGTTAACGCACTGTTCGTACATACTATGAATCTTAAATATGAAGGGAACTTGTTTCATAAGAGAAGATACACAATCTGTATGAAATCGTGTAGAATTAGGAACACTCCTATATGAGATTTATGAGTTTGGTGATAGTTTATTTTTTCATGAATTGTTCACGGTTAGTGAAACAATGTGCACAACCCATGTAGGGTCCAACCATAGATAGTGGAGGCAACACCTCAGCACACAGTTTGGAAAATTGTGTGGCCAAACTGTGAAACCCCATTTTTAAGGTGAAATTACCATTTTCCCTAAAGTTTTTTAAAACATAAGACCATTAATTAAATTCTCTTTTCTGGTGGACAAGATCTTCTTCCCCTCATTCGTGACGTCTCCCTCCACATAATCTAGGGATCTTGGTTGTGCCTTCATCCAAAGTCTAATTAAACTACCATCAGAATCAATGGATCTGCATCTATAAATCCCTCGTTATCTTGCTCACTTACACCATTTATCATCCCATATCTTGTGTGATTTTGGTGCAAGATCATATTCCCTATTTTCAGGGAATTGGGATATTGTTCAATTTTCATCCGTTCTAATTCTAATAAATGGTTGACACTGAATGAGTAGTCATCCACAAAACTAAGGTAGGTTATCTTGTTTTTTTCCATTAATGTCATTATTTTTTCATAGATTCTCCATTATTACACATGACATTAATTTTCCCATGTTGCATATAAATTTGTTCCACATTTATAAATAAATATATGCATGTTTCTATACTTCCACGGACCCTTTCTATGTGATTATAGGTTGTATACCTAATTCATTGCCAGCCCTTTGGGAAAATATAGTTAATTTATACCTTGATATAAATGATAATAGACCCAAACACCTCTTAAGTGGTTTTTCAGGACTCTGAAATGGTTCATCCTTGATCAATTAATTAAATAGATTCGTTTAATGGATTGAAAGTTGTTGGATAGGCCACACCACATGATATATAATTAAAAATTGGGAAATTATAAATTGTGATGCCCACAATTCATTAGGAATGGTGAATTTAAATTATACTTATATAAACTTTATATTATTATTGGTGATCCATGGATATTGGATGTTGAATGATGGATAACAGACCTATTGAGTACGATGCTTCCCACTCCCTAACATCTGTTGGTGGGCATGTTTTCTCACATTATTATTATCTTATTTCGATGATGGGCATGATGTTCGACATTAATCCATATCAAGTGTTGTTAATAATGACTCACCTCAGAATATATAATGATGGGAAATATTTCTCACATTCATCATGAGTTTCAATGCTTTCACCCTCTCTTGATCTAATAGCTCATTAGACTAGTTTTCAATGGATAATTTATGCCTTTGGTCCAACTAGAACATTGTATCCTTGTATATATAGACTTATATCCTCACTTACTTAGTGTATATATGTGTATACAGTATATAAATATATATATATTGTTAATTATATATATGGTATTCGGATCAGATATATGCTGGCATATGTAAAAGCAGGTAGAGTCTTCCAAGTGTCCAAATAGAACCTATGATGGATGATATTTATTTATTCATCTTTGATTATTATTCATTATACATGTAGAATGATTTTTTATGCAATGATCAGATTATTTCTATACACCATTGATGGTGGCCTTCCGAGTTTATCTCACACCCTACTCAAGATACCGTTCGTACCTAAGTAGACTTCATGTTTGCAAGAATAGAAAACAGAAACCTACTTTCTATAGTTATTTTATCTATTTTACTTATAGGATTGATCATGGGAGGATATGATCAATTGGATGATCGTGATTCTAGAAGATCTACCTTTTGGAATTTTTTAATTTAAATATAGAATGATGTATATTAATATAATCTATTTACCATTCACTATATATTATAAAGACACAAAATCGTTGTGTTTGAATCAGCCTTTAGGATTTTTATTATCATTACAGTCATTGGTTATTTATGCTTCCTCAGTTGATTATAGTGTTTATTTCCACTGTTAAATTATATATTATTATTATTATTTTACATGTATTTAATTATTATATTCTCTATTCTTCTTTTATATGAGCATATTGTCTCTCCACTGAACCAACTTACACCATTATTTTTAATCAGAAGACTATGGCACATAGAGAGGTGGGGTTGAGGCTATGTGACCCTCCCGCTCGAGGAAATGATTAAGTGGATCCAGATTTGGGATGTTACAAGGATAAAATATCCACTTATACTATGTTAGGGATCTTCATAAAGAGTTATCAACCAATAAATAACTTGAAAAACACTATTCAAAAAAAATTCTAACTAGTAATAAGAATTAAATTTATTTCAAAAGGCCAAAAAAATTATATATTGTTAAATGAAATTACTATTGTTAGAATCACTAGTGCACTATTTTTTATCATTTCAATTTAATACTCGAGAAGTAAATATATTTTTTTTTGAAATATTTATTTTCTCACCGTGCACATGTTGTTGAAAAATTAAAAAAACTATAAGTGAATGAAATTACCAAGAGAGTCAAATTCGGGTTCAAATATTAAAAATGAAAGGCTGATAATTATAGTGGGAACCACATCACTAAAGAAGTCCCATAGAGGGATTGACAAAAGAAAGTAATCTATTGAAAGACTAAAATTATATATATATATTATATTTTATTAGTCTATGTAGAAAATAAGATAAATAAGTAATAAAAAACCAGAAAATTAACAAACTATTCTTCAATATATGTTTGAAAACCCCTTATTTCAATATAACACTAGAATTTTTAAACATATTAAAATAAAGTAAATGTGGAAAAAAAACTACAGTAGTGTTTTATACATAGGATATAAATGAAATTGATTTTTTATATAAGAGATGATTGATTTAGAAGTCACTGATTTAATATTAAAGAATAATGGAATTAAAACAAGAACATAGGAGTGATCACCATGGGTGGTTAATAAAATGGAATTCTTAATGCTATTAGTGTATTCTAATGTGAATGGTATTGAAGGATATGAGTCTCCATGGGTTGAGTAGATGTAGAATATCTATGCCAATTGTTTTTTGAAATTTTTGGTATATTCATATCTATCCCTATTATTTTTTAGACCATTAGGATAGACATGAGATAAAATTCCCATCCCATTAGTAATATTGAACCATTTATATAATACCACCTATACCAATGGTTTTTGAAAAACCTTGGAATAGGTATATGTGTATAGACCCGCTTTCCACTAGTGTTTTCAATGACTTTTAGTTTATTTGAAGGAATCTGATCAGTTATCCAATATAAGGACCAATAATTTTATCATCCAATATATATTTACGTATTTTTCATATTTTTTCCAAATTTTTCTTTCTTTGGTACATAAATCATTAAGTGAAATATTTAAAAGAAAAACTGATTTAATTTAAAGTTAAATCATTTTTTTCAACGACCAACTTTTTTTAAAAAAATATATTACAAAATTCTTTTTTTTCTCAAATAATTTATTATGTAAATTTTATGTTTTCTGACACTTAAAAAAAGGTTATAAAAGGAATAATTTCTACTACATTCCAAATGGAAATTTTTTTAGAAAAGTGAAATGGAATGTTTTTTAATATATACGATGAAAACATACTTTCCTCCCCCCATTACGATTTCTTCTAAAAGTATATTAATCTAAAAAATTTTAATGGTTTAACAAAAAAATCCTTTTTATGAAAAATTATTTTAATATTACACTTTCACACCCTTAATTCTTCTAAAGAATATGCTTTTATTTGAAAAAACCAGTATTCCCAATGAACTGATGGTTACCACTCCTCTCATGATTAATTTTGTGATTGTTCAAAATCTCTTGAGGCAATTTCCTTATTTTGTTAAATTTTTTTAGAAATTTCATTTCTATTACATATCCATATTCTTTGTTCCATGGATATTATTATTTCCGAAAATGTATACCATTTTAATATATGGTGTTTCCTTTGAATGTTATTTTATTAATAGAGGAAATACTTATAAATCTATATCCTTTACTCAATATGGATATTCTTTGATAAGGAATATTGTTTTTTAATTAAATCTATCATTAGATTTGTGAGGAATGATCTGAAAATGTAGTGATGGGTGGGGTTTATAATTATATGTCCAGTTGATGCATAGAAATGTCTTATGAGACAAATAATTTGAAAATTTTAATACTTTTTACCCATTGTTAAAAACTTTATTGTTGTATGGTCTTGATGGTATATAACGAATGATTTCTGGGATTATGACATCCAATTCTAATCATTTCTTTCCTTGAGAATTCCATTTTTAATATCCATGAAATTATTTCATTAATATTATCCATGTAATAACTTCATGATTTTGTGATTATTTATATGGAAGTATTTGACCATCATTTATTCCTTGCATATTATTATTCTTACTCATTTTGTGGAATAATGTCATGTTATTTATTTATTTACCCATCCATATTGATTATGACTTATTGATTCATGATATCTTCCACTTTACGTAACCCTTACTATGCATTTGAGCAATCCCTTATTTTACCCCTTTCCCTAGGACATGAAGAAGTTGTTATTTGAATGATTTCAAGGATGATTAATATTTAATTTCCTTATTTTTTTACGTTATGTTTTGAAATTTATTTTGAAAATGACGTATTTTTCTTTTTTACCAAGACTACTAAGCTATTCAGTACATTAGGATTTGACCCACTATATCAATACAAATGTATTATAGTGACCACTAGATTTAGGTTGCTGGGGTCGGTGTCTTTATAGTTGGTATCACATGAATTTTATTATATATCTAGGTAATTATATTTAGAAAAATTTATATTAGGAAAGACAAACCTAGGGTAGAATAATTATATAAAACATCATAATTCATTGTTAAGTAATATATTAGGTGTTTTTTAATAGAAATAAATACCTGTATTAATACTAAATGTGGACGTTGTTTTGGCACAGCTGTATCTAGGTAAAATAACTTCGAAAAGGGTGCATTGGGACTTTCCTCAATCACCTCCTGGTAAACATTAATAGAATTTACTGTGCACCAGTATGACAATCCCTTGATGTAACATGCCATGATTTTGATAGTAAATCTAATATTGAATGCATGAAACACTAAGAATCTACAAAACACAAATTTGTTATAACCTATACAGTAAACATAAATTTTCCACCTATAAGGTTTTAATTTTTAAAAAATGACTAACATGTTTGCGTTCATTAAGACATTTAGATTCTGATAAGACAAACATAATTTTTTGGTGAATAGTGAAATACCCTTATGAATAGTAATATTACACTTATGAATAGTAAATTAATTATTATTTTATTATCTTATTGTATTAAGATAATTAGATCTTGATTAAATTTTCATAGTGATATAAAACAGATTATAGTTTAAAATTTTTATTTTTCAGGAAATCTAGGATTTTATTTAAAAAGTGAATTAATATTATTTATAAAATTGTTTTCCAAAAATGGTGTTCATTTTTGAGTTCTACATGTCGAAAAATGGTTAGGGTGAATTTTTAGTGTTTTTTGATTATAGTCAATTTTTTTTATGAATAATAAAATATGGTAATTTACCGTATATATACATTATCAGTTAAATTCACGATTCCTAGTATCATAGATAATGTAAAAACACTTGGTTTGAACACACACGAAAATATTTCTATTCTTGGTCACAAGAGTAAAAAATATTGGTTGTCTTAGGAAAAATAATAAAATAACAAGTCAAATAGTGTGAAAACCCTCCCCTTCTCCATTATACCACCAACTCCCTCTTCTCTTCATTACTCTATGCCATGATGCTCCTAAAATTTCATCCAAAATACCCTTCCCTAGTCACTCCCCACACCCTTGTTCTCTTGGTCTTTCCAAAAGACCAAAACCTCTACCCTTAAAGAGAATCTCAAGGAGGTGGATTCAAGAGGTAAATTCACATTCTATTTCATTCAATTTCATTTCAAGTACTTTATATTGTTATCCTTGCCTCACCTCCTTTAATCAAATAAACATGTTAACTCCAGTATCATCTATATAATAGAATTATATCATGTTAGTTAAAGAACCATAATCAATATCCATATTTTCTCTGCCTCTCTCTCTTTTATTTTATAAACAAAATCATCATCAATGAGGTGCCAGTTTACATCCTTTATGGACGACAAAGATCCATTATTCCTTTTCCCCTTCAATATTGATCATGAATGTAACATCCCAAAATTTCCATGTATTTTATAAATTATATGAATTTAATTGAGACTAAACGCTCTAACGACACATGATTTCGAGGCCGGATGAACCCAGAATGGATTTTTGATCTTTTATTAAGGTACATTTAGTAAATGCACGAGTGGGTTTTTTTAAATTTTGAACCAGTGCTCAGAGAAAAATTCCGAATTCACTATTGAACTCATAATGCTGGGATTTTCCTAGAAAGGACATAACTTCAGCTGGTAAGGGCCGAATAGAAAAGTTAATTTTCATACTTTTCATGAAAATTAATAAAATAACTTAATGGTTTTTTATTTATTTTATCATCAAAGAGAAATGACGCAACAATGCTGCATTTCAGTGATGAGGCAGTGGTGAGACACATTAATGGAGATCATTATTGGATCATTAACACACAATGTAACGAGGCTTTAATGATATGAAACTGTGAAGCTGTTTCATAAATTAAATTGTTCAAAAAACCAACGTCACAACATAACAGAAATGTTGAGACGTGTTTTATTTAAAATAGTTTTACACATTGGATGAATTATCATTAATCTATGAGGATTCTCTGATGAACGTCCAATGGAATTCCTCCTGAATGAAGAATAAAAAACGTCGACAGGACGTCATCGACTTCGAATTACATCTAAGAACGACGAATGCCATCAACCTCTTGAAACCTCAAGGATGAAACGATGTGGAAAGGAATGCCAATAGGTTATCAGTTTGTTTTATTTTTAATTTCTTCCTCATTCTTATACTAAATGAATAACGTAGATCAACCCACAAATAGGTTGATCTGAATACTGTTCATTCTTGTGGGAGGGTGAAGTTTATTTTGGGTTTTCTCTATCTGGGATTAAGTTATAAATTGATATGTCTGAACATATTCCCTGAACCTCCCCCATGTTTTGAAATCTTAATGGGGAGGGTGCATGCCAACACAAACAAGGCCCGAACCCCTCCACCTTGTATGTTCTTCATGAACAGAAATCTGAATCGATGACAAGGTGGGATTGAGACCTTCATAGTGAAGAGAACATTCCCAAAAGGCCGTAGGCGCATGAAGTGGAGGCATCATGGGATGTGCCCCAGTGGCCCACCGCGGCATCAGATGCTCTGAATGACGTGGTCCGCACTGCTGGAGACCCGCGACACCAGTCTAGTGTTGCATTGATGGATAAACCCCATGGACTGAGTCTCTGGGTGACGTAGAGGGGGAAAACCTATCTACGCCACTCTGGTGTGCTGGAAGCCACGATTGCTCGATAGAGGTAAGATGGAGGCCTCTAGAACAAACCGCGAGGCAGGAAGGGAGACCGAAACGATAACCGGCCATGTCCCAACCTTGAGCACACCATCACCCCACTTCAAATGGGCCAGACTCCAGCTTGCAGGCCACACCCCTAGTGAGTGGGCCAGGCCAAACCCACGCTGGGGGGTCGGGCCCATACCCAGTGTTCTGTACCTGCACCGACAGATTGGACCTGCACCCTTCAGCCCGGGATAGATGAGACTGATTGGCCAGAAGATCCGGATGGCAAGGCCCCTAGCCAAACTAGGTCGGGCCTAGTGAGGCCCATTGGTCTATACGCATTGTCCATGCCGGACCGGACCTACCCTGGCCCAAAACAGGTTAGGACGGCCCAATTGAATTAAACCGGGGTATGTGGGAACCCCGAGCTAGGTTGGTCGGGTCAGTCTGATTGGGTCATACAAGGCCCACACGAAACTGTACCCTGATTAGTAAAAAACTAATAACTTGTAAATTGGGCATCCGATTGATGAGTCCTTTGGGGAGTTGGGACACACTCAATGAGGCAGAGATTTTAGTATGATCTAAAGAGACTTACAAGGAATTTAAAATTAAACATATGGCTTTTGAGAGTGGTTATCCTGGGATCAAGAATACAGATGCATAGCAACTGTGTGGACCTCAGTGGCTAGGCAGACGAAAATTTGGGTGGACCTCAGTGGCCCGACAGACCAGCACCCTTGGGAACCTCAGTGGCTCGATAGAGTAGTGTGCAAATCAGTGGAATAGAAGATGATCATCAGTCATGTGGACCTAAATGGCTCAATAGAATTCAGCATCTCATCAGGGATGAGTCCCTCAATAGAATGAAATGTTAATCACTTTAACTGATAATCCTTTCATACTCGATAATATACCTGGTGTGAGATTTCCATACTTGTGGCAGTGCTTTTGTAACGCCCCGACCCCAGTTACCTAGAGTTGGTGCATTATTACATAAAATTTTCATGATCACAAAAGATCAATTCTTGAATGACCGATTAGTTTAGTAGCCTTGGAAACACTAGATACATTCATAAGTCTTACATTACATCATAAAATGAAAACTACAAAAAATTCTTGTCTCCAGACTCATATCCCCTAATACCATCCCTTCAAGTCATTCATAAAATACTTCTTCACATCCTGGAAAAAATTAAACATAGAAAGGGGTGTGCTCAAATGCCCAGTAAGGATAACAATATAGCGGGAATTTTCATAAATAGGCATAAACATTTAAGGCAATGTATAACTAAAACAAAAGCCTTATATACATGAACATTAGCATAATATGGTAGAGATAAAATGAAATAATTCCATTTAATTATTCACACACATATTCTACTAATCGAATAATGACATGAAATATCAATAACCACTTTCATAATGATGTAATGCATAATGCCATACTATCATATCCACATAGTCAAGGCCTTGTGCCAAGACTAAAAATAAGATTTTGTCAAGGCCTTGTGCCAAGACACTAGTTTTTCTCATGAAACCTACCGATGCATCGAGGATCTATATCGGGCCCCTCCCGTCACTTATTAATTCCAATGCATTTCTCATATAATCAGGTTTAAACATAACATATACATTTGTATTAAAACTAGAATACAAAATTTCAATACATTATCCATAAACCATGATTGGTATAAAAATAACACATCCATAGACAAACATATCACAAAACCTTTAATACAATATGGAAGCTTTGTTTCATAATAATTCAATTTAAAATAAGCTTAAAATCCAGCAAAGGATTCTGACATAAATGAAATGAAAACTATTTGAGGGAAATATCTCTTTTTTTTAAATCATTTAAAAGTCACATAATTATAAAAGAAAACATTTACTTTGAAAATATTCTTATAAGCATTTAAGGTAAACTTTGATGATTTTATAATGGCGTAAAATAGCCGCACACATCATACAAGTTAAATAAGACATTCTTACCTTAATTCTATCAAAAAGGTTAGAATGGACCTTGTTTGGAAAAAGACATAAGGATTCCATTAGAAAATTCTTATAAAATGTAAGCAAGGGTATAAATGAATTTACCCCATAGTCTGTAAAATGGTAAGAATGATTTGAAATTCATTTTTAAGAAACATGGATGTGGATGATAAAGAGGTCCCAGTAGATAATTATATATAAACAACCTCGGATAATGAAGAGATTGTGAAATAAACCCGTACCTTGTACTTTTACTTGGTTGAAGGTAGGTTACCCTACTGTATAATGGTGAAATAATTTTTATTAAATTATACAAGAATCATATACATTAATATGATATCATATATATTCTTTTAACATTTCTTTGTTAATAATATCTTAGTATTATTGTTGTTTTGGGTGTTAACTTAATCGTTTTATTTTATATATTTTGTTACATAAGCCATGTATGTTATGGATAGGATGTATCTTATTCATATCCAGAATAATATCAAGTCTTCAAACAAGATTTTTAATCATCAAATGAAAATTAGACCTGAATGGATATGATGGGGAATGAATCACATCTCGTTCGTGGAGACGATAGTCCATACGTACGCACAAGAGACAATATCTCTCTTTTGATATTAAAATAATATTTAATTGGATAATATATCATATATACTGAATCATTATCATGTCATATTTTATTATTTACATGAATTACACATCATTACTATACCTATCCCAATAATAATGTTTTGAATAACAATTATACCACGACGTGGAGACGGTAATCCGTACGTACGCACGTATGGTGACATGTCATTCAAAGGATGGATAGAATACTCAATATTGTTGTACCATATTTATAATAACATCACAGTATATATAAGATACTGGAGTTATTATTTTATAATGGGAATAAAAAATAAACAAGAAGTTGATGAAGAAAGGAACTTGAAAGAGGGTGGTGAAAATATTACCTCTTCTTCGGGTTCTTCCTTTTGATTTGATCAAAAAGACTCCATAGGTTGGATTTATGATCAAACTACATCCTCTAGGATTATGTGAGGGATGTTGAGAGGATATTTGTGAAGGTTTGGATGAGACGAAAGGCTTTGAATGTGTGAATTAGAGAGAAGGGGGAGTGCCCTTTTATAAGAGGGGTGAGGGGAACCTTTGGAAATGCTAGAAATATTATTTTATAATAAATTCATATTCAGTTTCTAATGTATCAAAAGTGGATTATTTAATGGTTAAGGTGGGGATGGGTGGAAATAATTTCAAAAAAAAGATTTTAGATGGGTTTGGGTCACTATATTAACCTTATCATTTATAATTAAATCTTAGTTAAATAGTATGACATTTACCATGTCTCTTTGTATTTTTATATTATATTGTCAATAAACATACCATAAACTTCCAAAAGACCCCCAAGTGGTCCATTAATAATAAACCTATCATTATATAAGTCCTTTTTCCGAACATTAGATTTCTAAAAATATAATATCAATTAATAATATAATATATGTTTTAAAAACTCTTTTCTGTCAATTTTGACACTATTGGGTATTTTGTTTATGAAAATTTTATAACAGCATTATTACTTCAAAAAAATTTATATAACCAATCCTAATATTTCATATTAAGATATAAAATTAGTTTAAATCATAAAAAGTCTCATATTACATTTATTTAGATATTTATAATATCAATTATTTTAATATTTAATTAATTAGCTAATTACTGAATCACCATTATGTCATAAATAAATTAAATTATTTAATGTCTAAAAATTATAAATAAAATATAATTATGTGTTAAATGTTATCATATTTGTATCGAATATTTATAATAGAATTTATCTTATGTATAACCTTATATTAAAAATGTTTTAGTAATTAAACTTTTATTTTAACTCTTTTAACTCTTCTATAAATTAAATAATAATAAATGTCCTAATCTAATCCTAGTGGACCTAAATGATAATATATTATTTTTATGGTTGTTTTTGGTTGAGATACACTTGTCCAATAGAATAAGGACATGTGTTATGGTAATATTAATATAATTTTTACTCTTAATTACCCTATTTACTTTTAATCGTGGTAAATAAAATTAAAAAGTTACTATTCACCAAAAATTATTTTTATCTTATTGAACCACATTTTACTTTTTTATATTAACTGTGTCTCTCAGATATTCGAAATTCCACTCATAGAAGTGGTAAAATTAAGTTATTATGTGAATTTCAATATTCTCCTAGGAGGTGGGTAAAAGACTGTGAAAAGTTCAATAAAAATTTTATATATCTAACATTATTATAAACTAACTCCAATTAATTGAATTGAACTTATATAGGTATTATGTATATATTTTGACCTTAATTAATTTTAAATAAAATAAATAATTATTTGAATAAAAATTTGATTTTAAACTTTAACTTAGTGTTTTTTCACTATTCATCAAAAATTGAATGTTTTCAGAAAAATAAAAAAAATTTACCCTAAGATAATTTCGATATTTCAAACCAAAAAATGAAGTCCATTTTGAAAGATAAAATTTATAAAAAATTAAAAATTGGGTTTTACTATTCATAACTGCTAGTTTGATTGGTTGTGGTGTGTGTTAGAACTCGAAGTTGCATACAACACACGCTACTGTATTATTCAAAGGGAAGAGTACCGTGGAAGATTGGGGTGTCACATTCTCCCCACCATCAAATAATTTCATCCTTGAAATTTATAGAATACTACCGCATGAAAAGACTCGGGTGATTCTTCATCATATGTTCCTCGGGTTCCCATGTCGCTTCTTCTATTTTATGGTTTCTCCATAGAACTTTTACTAGACGAGTCGTCCGTTTTCTCAGCACATGATCTCTTGTATCAAGAATCCTGATGGGCTCTTCTTAATAAGACAGATCGGGTTCCAGTTGTAATTCCCCGTAAGTGAGTACATGTGTTGGGTCCAGCATGTATTTTCTCAACAGTGATATGTGGAACACATCGTGAACTTTTCAGAGACTTGGAGGCATTTCCAAATGGTATGTTACAACCCCAATGCGTTCTAGAATTTCGAAGGGTCTGATGTACCTGGGACCCAATTTACCCTTCTTACCCAAACATATAACTCCCTTCCATAGAGATAACTTCATGAAAACATGATCTCCTACCTGAAATTCCAAATTCTTCTTTCAGTTCTTAGTATAGCTCTTCTGCCTACTTTGAGCTTCTTTGATGTGGTTTTGGATTACCTTTACCTTTTCCATCGTTTCCTCCACCAGTTCTAGGCCTATAAGTTTTCTTTCACCAACGTCATCCCAACAGGTTGTTGTGAGACATCTCTTTATGTCTATCGCTTCATATGGTGCCATCCGAATACTTGAATGGAAGATATTGTTATAGGAAAATTCTACCAGAGGTAAATATTGATCCCACATATCCTGAAAGTCATGTGATAAAGATATCAACATGTCTTCTAAGGTTTTAATAGTTCTTTCTGATTGTCCATTTGTTTGAGGGTGGTAGGCAGTGCTCAAATGATGTTCAGTATCCAGGTCATTCTGAAGACTTTTCCAGAATCAGGAAGTAAAATGGGGATCACGATCAGAAATAATCAATAGGGGTACTCCATGAAGTCTCAAAGCTTCATTAATATATAGTCTTTCTAGATGGTTTAGTGGTATATATTCTCTTATAGAATGAAAATTTTCTAACATGGTAAGATGATCAACAATGACCCATATTGCATCGTTCCTTCTAGTAATCTTTGGTATTCCCATGACAAAGTACATTGTGATATTATCCCATTTCAACTCAGGTATGGGAAGAGGTTGCATGAATCCTCCTGGCTGTTGACTTCCAGCTTTCACTTATTGACAAACAATACATCTTGACACAAAATCAGCAATCTCCCTCTTCATGACCTCAGACCAAAAATGTTCCTTCAAATCCCTATACATTTTGGTGCTCCCATGGTGTATAGAGAAATTGGAACTATGAGCATCATCCAACAAATTCCTTTTTAGATCAGGTATATTGGGAACACAAAGTCTCTTCCCAAATTTCAAAATTCTATCTTCATACACAAAGTCACTCAATCTCCCATAATTGAAAGCTTTAATCCTATTTTTAAACTCTTCATTATCGGTCTGAGAACTCTTTATCCTTTTTAGTAAAGACGGTTTGGCAACCATTTGAAAAATCATTGATGTTTCACCTTCCATGGTAATTCCCATACCCATCTTCACTAGATCCATGAAAATAGGATCCCTTTCAATTCTCATCATGTTCAAAACTCCATTATCCTTTCTACTCAAAGCATCTGCCACCTTATTTTCCTTCACTGGGTGGTAGTGTATCATGAAATCATAATACTTGAGTAGTTCAATCCATCGCCTTTGACTCATGTTGAGTTCTTTTTGTGATAAAATATACTTCACACTCTTTTTATTAGTATAAATCTCACTCTTTCACCATAGATATAATGTCTCCATATCTTCAACGAAAATATTACAGTAGCTAACTCAAGATCATGAGTAGGATATTTTTTCCAATGGATTTTTAAATGTCGTGATGCATAGGCAATAACCCTATCATTCTGCATAAGTACACAACCAAGTCCTTTCTTCGATGCATCATTATAAATAACGAACCCATCATTCCCCAATGGTAGATTCAATATAAGATCATTAACTAATATTCTCTTCAGTTCTTCAAAACATTCTTCATAGTCTTTTGTCCAATAAATTTAACCCCTTTACGTGTGAGATTCATTAATGGGTTATCCAATCAGCCAAAGTTCTGGACGAAACATCGATAATAACATGCTAAACCAATAAAACTATGTACTGCAGTCATACTCGCTGGTGCTGGCCATTCTTGGATTTCCTTGGTCTTAGAAGGGTCAACAGAAATTCCATCCTTAGATACAATATGGCCAAAAAAAGAGATCTCCTGAAGCCAGAATTCACACTTGCTAAACGTCCCATATAATTCATGTCTTCTAAGAGTCTTCAAGATAATGCCCATGTGATTTTCAGGGTCTTCATAGATTTTGGAATATACCAAGATATCATCAATAAATACCACTAAAAAATCATCGAGATATTCATTGAAAACTATGTTAATTAGATCTATGAATAGAGAGGGCACATTAGTCATCCCAAAAAGCATTACTGTAAACTCGTGATGCCCGTACCGGGTTTGAAATGTTGTCTTAAAAATTTCTTCTTAACACACAACCGATGGTATCCATATCGAAGGTAAATCTTTTAAAATTATTGAGCTCCATGCGGTTGGTCAAATAAATCCTCAATGTGAGGTAGGGGATACTTGTTCTTTATTGTTATAGCATTGATCTCCTTGTAGTCGATACCTAACTTTATAGATCCATCTTTATTTTTAACAAAAAGATTAGGGGATCCCCACAAAGAAACAATAGGGTGAATAAATCCCTTATTACTCAATTACTCTAGTTATTTCTTTAGTTCCACAAATTCCACAGTGGCCATTCTATAAGGGGTATTCGATATGGGCCTTGAACCTGAAATTAAATCAATGGAAAACTCAGTTTCTCATTCAGGAGGATGTCTAGGTAAATCATCCTGAAACACATCTACATATTCTTTCACAATATGTAAATCCTATATTTGAAAATTCCTTTCCATACCCTATGTTATTTCATTCTCTCCCTCCCCAATAATTGAATTTTGTTGAGCTACTGGGGGTGGATCTAGGTAAGAATCAAGTGGTGATGATTCTGCTATAAAGATAAGGTGTTCCTTATCATCATCTTCAAAAATAATAACCTCCTTCTTCTTAAAATAATTATTCTCATCATGGTCCGAAAGCCAATACATACCAAGGATTATATCAAATTCATTCATGGGTATGATAATGAGATCAGCAGATAAAGAACATTTATATTCCCTAATGGGGACGAATCCACAAAACATTGTAGCAATGATACTTCCCTTGGGAGTTTTAACTGACAACTCCCTTGTTAAATAAAATTGGAAATATATAATTTTATTAGAAAAATTGGAAGATATGAAACAATGTGATGATCTAGAATCAAACAAAGAATTGGCTAAACTTGAGGAAACGATTAAATTACCCTCCACCATGTCTTTCGGAGCTTGTACCTCAGTAGTAGTGATAGCATAATCATGGCCATGATCTCTTGGCCTTTTCTGAGGTATGTTCCCCTGATGTTTAGGACATTCATTTTTATAATGTCCCATCTCCATGTAGTTGTATCATTGAACATCAGTAGCTTCTTTCTTCCCCTTGCAATCATGAGCTTGGTGGCCTTTTTCACCACACTTGTAACATAATCCAATTCCTTTTAAGAAAGTACCGGGGTGTTTCTTCCCAAATTTACTACATGATGGAAATTCAACTTTTCTCTTCTTCCCCATATTTCCATTTCCAGAGTGATCAACAGATATCTTCTTCTCTTCCCTTGCTTTAAATTCGTAAGACTAATAGAATTATTTTTCTTTCTTGATATCACATGAGACAATATCTTCGTATGACGAGAAGGATTGTGACACTAATACTCAACAAAGAAATGGTTTTAACCCATCAAAGAAACGATGAATCTTACTTCTTGGGTTATGTATATAATCTCCAGCATACATTTCTAACCTTGTAAAGTTAGCCACATACATTGCGACATTCTCATCCTCCTTTGGTCTGAGACTCAGAAGTTGCCTTTCCATATGTGTTCGATTGTCATGAGGAAAGTATTTTTCTAAGAAAATCTCTTTGAACTCCCTACATTCCATATTTGATACATCATAATCTTCCATTGTGTTTTGAATCAATTACCACCAATGATCAGCATCTCCAATGAGGTGGTAAACTGCCATGATAACTTTTTCCCATTCACTACTCCCCATGGCATGGAATATTTTCTATTAGGAATTTATCCATTTCTCAACTACTAAGGGATTTGTGCTCCTATTGAATTTTGGTGGTTGTTTACTCATGAAGCAGTCTAACATTGATCATCCATGTTATGGATGAGGGTCCTCCATATGGGTAAGGTTATTATTAATAACCTGAGTGAGTTGTCCCAGTATAGTTATTAGCTTCTCAGTACCAGTTACATCACTAGCTCCACTAAAATTATCTTGAGCAATAGGGAAATCCCTACATGGAGTGCATGCATTGATACAGTTTGCATTCCTTCCACTAGGCACCATTTCTAAATAGTGGAATAAATTAGATCAGTTTACGAATCAAAATACATAATTCCATAATTCTAAAACCCTTAACATAAATTTAACTATTTATGGATATAATCCATAATAATAATAATAATGTTTTCTTTGAGAATGTATATACTCATAAACCCTTCATAATATATTTAAAAGAAAATGATAATTATCCTAAGCATATCCCCTGGGAGTGTTGTAACCAAGAGTGCAGCAAGGCCCGTTGTCATGCACCGGTTCCCATTTGAGTCTAGCTCAAAGTGGTGTTTTCTGGTTTTACCCCTAGGTACATCTCTGCCAGAGCCACCTCTACCTGATCATTTCTAGACAGGGATTTATTTCTCGGAAAACACAAAAAATATCTACAATACCAAAATTTTATAAAGTTCATATATACTATTCCTCAAAGTCCATCTTATGTCTATGTTCTCTAATCAAAGTTTATCTAAATCTAGTTTTCAAGGTTTTTACTAAACTTCTTCTGATACCAACTGTAACGCCCCGACCCCAGTTACCCAGAGATGGTGCATTGTTACATAACATTGGAATGATCACAAAATATCAAATCATTAATGACTGAGTAGTTTAGTAGCCTTGGAAACACTAGATACATTCAAAAGTCTTACATTACATCATAAAATGAAAACTACAACAACAACTTGTCTCTACACTCATATCCCATTATACTATCCCTGCAGGTCATTCATAAAATAGTTCTTCACATCCCAGAAAAAATAAAACATATAAAGTGGTGAGCTGAAATGCCTAGTAAGGATAACAATATATCGGAAACTTTCATAAATAGGCATAAACATTTATGGCAATATATAACTAAAACAAAAACCTTTTAAACATGAACATTAGAAAAATATGGCAGAAATAAAATGAAATAATGCCATTTACTTATTCACATGGAAATTATACTAATATAATAATCAAATTCAATATCAATAACCACTTTCATAATGATGGAATGCATAATGCCATACTATCATAAACACATAGTCAGGGTCTTGTGCCAAGACTACAAATACGATTTTGTCAAGGCCTTGTGCCAAGACATTAGTTTGTCTCATGTGACCTACCGATTCATCGAGGAGCTATAGTGGGCTCCACCCGTCACTTATTAAGTCCAAAGCATTCCTCATATGTATAGGTTTAAACATAACATAAACATTTGTATGAAAACTAGCATACAAAATGTCAATACTTTCTCCATAAACCATGAATGGTATAAAAATAAAACATCCATAGTCAAACATATCACAAAACCTTCAATACAATATGGAAGATTTGTATTATAATAATTCAACTTCAAATAAGCTTAAAATCTATCAAAGGATGTTGACATAGATGAAATCAAAACTATTTGAGAGAAATATCTATTTTTTGTAAATCATATAAAAGTCACATAATTATAAAAGAAAACATTTACTTTGAAAATATTTTTATAAGCCTGTAAGGGAAGATTCGATGATTTTATAATGCCAGAAAATAGCCGCACACACTGTATATGTCAAACAAGTCATTCTTACCTTAATTCTGTCAAAAAGGTTAGAAAGTACCATGTTTGGAAAACGACAGAAATATTCCTTTATAAAATTCTTATAAAAGTCAAAATAGTGTATAAATGACTTTAACCCATATTCTGTAAAATATTAAGAATTATTTGAAATACGTTTTTAAGAAACATGGATGTGGATGATAAAGAGGTCCCGGTAGATAATTATGTATAAACAACCTCGGATAATGAAGAGATTGTGAAATAAACCCTTACCTTGTACTTTTCCTTGGATGAGGGTAGGATAAACTCCTATATAATGGTGAAATATTTTTTATAAAATTATACAAGAATCATATACATTAATATGATATCATATATGATCTTTTAACATTGCTTTGTAAATAATATCTTAGTATTATCGTCGTTTTGGGTGTTAACTTACTCATTTTCTTTTATATGTTTTGTTACAAAAGACGTGTTTGTCATTTATAGGTTGTATCTTTTTCATATCCATAATGATATAACGTCCTTAAAAATTATTTTTAATCATCAAATGAGAATTATACTTGAATGGATACGATGGGGGAATGAATCTAATCGCGTTCGTGGAGACGGTAGTCCGTACGTACGCACGAGCGACAATATCACTCTTTTGATTTTAAAATAATATATAATTGGATTTTATATCATATATACAGAATCCATATCATTTTATATTTATTATTTACATGAATTACACATCATTATTATACCCATCCGAAAAATAATGTTTTGAATAACAATTACACCACGACGTGGAGATGGTAAGCCGTACGTACGCACGTATGCTGAAATGTCATTCATAGGATGGATATAATACTTAATATGGTTGTACCATATTTATAATAACATCACCATATATATATTATACTGGAGTTATTATTTTATAATGGGAATAACAAATAAAGAATAAGTTTAAGAAGAAAGGAACTTGAAAGATGGTGGTGAAAACATTACCTCTTCTTCGTGTTCATCCTTTTGATATGATCAAAAGGGCTCCTTACGTTGGCTTTCTAATCAAACTAAGGCCTCTAGGTTGAATTGAGGGAAATTGAGAGGATATTTGTGTAGGGTTTGGCTGAGCCAAAAGAATTTGATGATGTGAATTATAGAGAAGGTGGAGTGCCCTTTTATAAGAGGGGTGAGGGGCACCTTTGGAAAATCTTGAAATATTATTTTATAATAAATTCATATTCAGCTTATAATTGCTCAAAATAAGATTATTTAAAGGTTAAGGTGTGTACGGGTCGAAATCATTTCAACCAATAGATTTTAGATAGGTTTGGGTCACTATATTAACCTTATCATTTATATTTATCTCTTAGTTAAATATTTTGAAATTTACCATGTCACATTGTATTTTTATATTATATAGTCTTTAAATTTACTATAAACATCCAAGAGACCCCCAAGTGGTCCATTAATAATACACCTACCATTATATAAATCCTTTGGCCAAAACATAGATTTTTAGGAATAGAATATTAATTAATAATATAATATTTCTTTTACAAACTCTTTTATGTCAATTTTGACACTATTGGGTATTTTGTTATTGATAATTTCATAAAAGAATTATTAATTCGAAAAAAAATTATATAACCAATCCTAATATGTCATATTAACCTAGAAAATTAGTGGAATTGATTAAAAGTCTCAAATTACATTTATCTTGATTTTTATAATATCAAATATTTTAATATTTCATTAATTAGGTAATTACTACATCACTGTTATGTCATAAATAAATTAAATTATTTAATGTATAAAAATTATAAATAAAATATCATTATGTGTGAATGAATTTTATCTTTCTAATTAATATTTATAATAGAATTTTTCTTATGTATAACCCTATATTAAAAATGTTTTAGTAATTAAACTTGGATTTTAACTCTTTTAGATATTCTTTGAATTAAATAATAATAAATGTCCTAATCTAATCCAAGTGGACCTAAATGAAATTATTTTATTTCAATGGTTTTTTTGGTCAAGATACACTTGTCCAATAGAATTAGGACATGTGTTAGGGTAATATTAATATCATTTTTACCCGTAATTACCCTATTTACTTTTAACCGCAATAAATAAAAGTAAAAAAGTTACTATTTACCAAAAATTATTTTCATCTTATGGAACCACATTTCACTTCTTCATATTAACCATGTCTCTCGGATTTTTGAAATTCCACTCAAAGAAGCGGTAAAATTAAATTTTTTGTGAATTTCCAAATCCTCCTATGAGGTGGGTAAAACACGTTGAAAAGTTCAATAAAAATTTTATATATCTAAACTTTTTCTAAAATAACTCCAATTAATTACATTGAACTTATATAGTTATTATGTATCTATTTTTAATTTAATTAAATTTAAATAAAATAAATAATTCTTTAAATGAAAATTCGGTTTTAAGCTATAACTCAATGCTTTTTTACTATTCCTCAAAAATTGAATGTTTTCAGAAAAATACCAAAAATTCACCCTAAGATAATTTTTTTACTTCAAATCCAAAAATGAAGTCCATTTTGAAAGATAAAATTGATAAAATTTTAAAAAGTGGGTATTACTATTCATAACGGCTAGTTTGATTGGTTGTGGTGTGTTTTAGAACTCGAAGTTGCATACAACACACGCTACTGTATTATTAAATGAGAAGAGTACCATGGAAGCTTGGGGTGTTACATATCTGTGGATTAATTTTGGTATTTCTCTTTAGTGGACTAGGGTCCCCTACTGAGTACTAGGTGACTCACCCCTGCATGAACTTCACCCGAACATGTTGTGTATTGTGCTGACGACAAACATTTCCACGAAGGAGTTAGTGGACTAGGAGCAGGCTGGGCCTAGTAGGATCTAGCTGAAATGATGTACTACTAAATATTCCAATAGCTACACTTCTCTTACCATCATGTGGGATTTTCAATGGATGGATGCCCGAGTCCCATTGTACTTTGCTGTTTTTCAATTCTTTTTGTTGGGTTTGTATTCTGGCCCACTCATTTTCCGATGTGCTTGTACTCAGCACATGTTTTAATATACTTGTTTTCCCTTTTCAGTTTGTGGGACGTGGTTGGGTGTGTGTTTTCATAGTTCTACTCAGTAAAATTCTTCCTACTTTCAAGTTTATGCCTTCGACTCTATTCACCATCCCCTTCCATTCGGGAAGAGGGCTTGGGGTATGTCATGGTACGAGCCTCAGGGAACGGGTTGTGACAAAGTGGTATCAGAGGTGGTTGGTTCAATCTCAAAGACTGAGATTCTATTGTTTTAGTTTTGGGGAAATAGTTTTACATGTTGCGGGTCCAACATTCAGATTCATGGAGTCTAGTGTTGGTGCGGAGTGCAACGTATCCACACACCATGACCTCAAATTCTTCCTTTAGGCTCAATGAATAAAAACACTGGTCGCAAAAGGGACTCTTTTTGTTCTTTGGTATAAGAGTCTGCACACCGGGTATAATCGATTTACCATGGATCATATTTTTCTATTTCAGGATGCCTCCATGAGGACGACCAGCTAGGAATCCAATTAGTGGTCAGGAGGACATCCCACATAGTGACCAAGCATACGTTCAGGAACCAATTCTCAAGATGGCCCCAACGGGTGGTGCGCTAGTGCTACCACCACCCTTTGGTTAGAACCTACTACTGGTGGTACTGGCAGTGGATGGTCACAGACTTAGTACCTTGCAAAAGTTTCAGAGATAGAGACCTCCCTAGTTCATGGGAAATATGGATCCTCAAGTTGATGAGGTTTGGATAGAGGAGGTGACACGAGTCTTCTGCATAGTGATGACACCGATTGAACATATGAAGATCTTAGTTTCAATCCTTCCTTAGGGATCGATAGGGAGATGGTGGAGTCAGACGATTCAGAGTTATGATGAGGAGACCCTCACCTGGACGGACTTCAAGAAAATTTTCTTGGAGGATTTATTCCCCTCAAAATTGTGCTCAATAAACATTCAATATCTGATTCACCAACATCTAGGTATCATGAAGGTGTCCTAGTACTCAATGAGGTTCGCCGATCATTCCCACTAATCTAAAAAAGGGCTCGAGACCCTTTCTTTGGGAAACAAAACTTTTAGAAGGGACTCAGGCAGGAGATCAGGGCTTCGATGGTGTCTCTCAGCATCCCCCTATCAGATGGAGTTATGGGTCAAGCATTAATTATAGAGAGCTTCCTCACAGAGTAGACATTGACAGTGGGTTCCACCAATGGGAAACATGTAGCAGAGGCATCCGTGGAAGGTAGCTTACAGATGAAGAAGCTATCAAAGTAGGCCAGATCATCTAGTAGGCAATCCCATGACTCCGGATCGATGGTGAAAGGACACTAGGATAACGAGAGACAACATAGGTGTAGGGTGTTCTACTCGTAAAGTGGGTACAAAAAACATGGCTCATGACTACCAGAACCACCGTACATAAGATCAGTAGACGGTCGAAGGACTACTGAGATAGAGGTAAAGGTTCGATTGAGGAGGGATATGTGGTGGAGAAAATGGTAGGGGAGCAGTCCGAGTAGCAGGAAGTGGGTGAAGGTTCAAGGTACTACAGCCAAAACCTTCAGGTGGTCCACCCTGAGCGCAGGGAGCTGACAGATATGGGATACATCAGCTTCAAGAAGCATAGTCTTATGACCACAACACTTCAGAGTTTATTTCTGGTACGATCATTGTCTTCTCCACCATAGATGTAGTTCTTATAGACAATTGTTCTAGTCACTATTTCCATTCCACAACTTTCGTTCAAAGCTCATAAATTCTGATTAATCCATTGCCTCGATCCTTATGGATAGAGACTCATATGGGATGGGATTCAATGATTACACACTGGTGATGGTAGTGTGAGCTTACTCTAGGAGGTGACAGATTTGATTGGGATATCCTAGTAGCAGCATCGAGGCCTTACCGCATCATCCTTGGTATGGACTCATTATCTACATCCTGTGCACAGATCGAATGTTTCAGGATCCATGTGTGGTGTGTATGTGAGGATGGGGCCAGGTTTTCCTTCACCGATGAGAAGGAAACCCTTTCATCATAGGATATACATTCATGGAGGAGGTTGCAACTGATCAATCAACGGTTTTCTATCATAACCTTTGGTGTAGTGGATGAGAGGATTCCAAGATTTCCTATAGTGGTGGATGAGTATGAGGACTTTTTTAATAAGGATTATCAGGGACTACCTACACACAGATAGATGGAATTTTTCATTGACCTGTATCCCAAGACGAAATTGATATCCACAATGGCATGTCAGACAGCTCCCACAAAGCTTCGTGAGCTGTGGTTATAACTAGAGGACTTGTAGGAGAATGGGATTTTATGTACCAAAATTTCCCTATGGGAATCCCCATTTTCGTCTTCCAAGAAGGAAAACGGATGTTTGAGGTTGTACGTATACTTCCAGTTCCTGAACCAGGTGACCATGAAGAAAAATAATACACTTCCAAGGATTGATGACCTCTTTCAATAACTAAAGGGAGTGAGGTGGTTCTCAAGGATCGACCATAGATCAGGATATCATCAGCTTCAGGTATGGGATAAAGATGTACCAAAGACAAATTTTAGATGATAGTACAACCACTATGAAATCTTGGTGATTCCCTTCAGTGTGACCAATGCCCCACCAGTTTTCATTGGACTCATGAACATAATATTCTATCCTTACCTCGATAATTTTTTGGTAGTCTTCACCGATGACATCTTGGTGTACTGAGCATCAGAGTAGGAGCATGCTACACACCTACAGATAGTCCTCGATAAACTCTAAAAGCTCCAACATTATGGTAAGAACTCGAAGTTCCATTTCTGGATTCATGAGGTCCAATTTCTAGGACACCTCATACTAAAGGATGGATATGTAGTGAATTCAGAAAAGATAGATGTAGTTCTCACTTAAGATCCACCCAGGAGCACGAATGAGGTGCATAGCATCTTTGGGTTTGATGGTTATTATCCGAGGTTCGTGCTTGACTTTTCCATAGAGGAAGCACCCTTATCAGATTTATCACAGAAGGTAAAACCCTTCGTGTGGATGAATAAATGCCATCAGATATTCCATGGGATGAGGTTGATAATGACTAGTGCCTCCATCTTGAGACTACCAGAGGACGGCGTTGAGTACGTAGTTTTCTGCAACGCCTCAAGGACTAGTATAGGTTTTTTCCTGAAGCTGGAGCAAGCAGTGATCACCTATGGCTCACAAAATTTGAGGTATCATGTGATGAATTATGTGACCCATGACCTGGACTTAGTAGCCGGGGTATATTCTTTGAAGATGTGTCGTCACTACTTGATGGGTGACTAGTTTACAATTTACGCAGACCACAAGATTCTTAGGAATATATTCACACAAAAGGACCTAAACCTGAGACCACAGTGATAAATAGAGTTCCTATAGGAATATAAATTTTAGATATTCTATACTCTTGGGAAGGGGAACATGTTTGCAGACACGCTTTTCAAGAGGACCAGTTTGTAGCTGCTGAGTGAGGTGACAGATCAGCTAGCCACGATGCAGATATCCTTTGTCGATGTTGTTGGAGAAACTTACCTTCAGTCAATTACAATTACTCACCCACTCTTATAGTGATTCAAGGAGGCATAGATGGTGGATATTGACTAGGAGGCTCGACGTACTCAGTTATACTTAGGACATTTTCTGGAAAAAAATTTGATAGGAGGGGAGCATGTAATCCTTTTTAGAGGGTTCACCGCATGACCAGTCCCATTACAAGAGGAGGTGTTGAGGGAGTTCCATACATCACCTTTTTCCGTACATCCTAGAGTGTCAATGATGTACCAGGACCTCCGAAGTCAGAACTAGTGTCACAGAATGAAGAAAGTTGTGGTAGAGTTGGTCTCATGATGCCTCCCTTTTTATCAAGTAAAGGTCGAGCATCAGGTTCCAACATATCTTTTCATCCCCAGACAGATGGTTAGACTGAGCGGACCATACAGACAGTGGAGTACATGCTTCACTCTTCTATCTTATATTTTTTGTCATAGTTGGGAGCACCACCTAACACTGGTGGAGTTTCCATACAACAACGTGTATCACTCCACCATTGGAATGGCACCATTTGAGGCCTTTTACAGGTGGCCTTACAGGACACCTCTATGGTAGACAGACCCATGGGATTTGGCACTCATAGGTCTAGAGTTGGTTTTAGAATCCACTGAGAAGGTTCAGGTCATCCAGGAGTGGATAAGGACTCCAAAGAGCAGAAAAATGTTTTATGCTAATGGATTATTGAGACCCTTGCAGTTTGGGGATGGTGACCTTTTTTTTCTTCGGGACTCTCCTCGACGGTGATTGGAGAGATTCAATTAGGGACACAAGCTATCTCCAAGGTTTATCAAACCATTTCAGATCCTGAGTAGTGTTGGAAATGTGGTGTACTACCTAGTTCTTCCCCCATAGATGAACTTGGGGGGTACAATGTTTCCCACATGTCATAGTTGAGGAGAAATGTGCATGATCCATCACACGTCATCATTTGGGGTGAGCTGGACATTGATGATTGCATGATGTTTTCAGAGTTCCCAATAAAGATAGAGGATCAATAATTGTGGGTCTTGTGTGGGAAGTCGATTCCCCTAGTGTAATTTAAATGGTGAAACGGGAATCACTAGGAGATCACATGGTAGTGGGAGGCTCATATCCGTGCTCAATAACCCTATTTGTTTGAATTTCTATTTTTTAAATTTGGGGATGTAAATCCATATGGTGGGGAGAATGTAATATCTTGGAAATTCCATGTAATTTTTTTTAAATTATAAGGATTTATTTTGAGACAACACACTCTGACGACATGAGATTCTGAGGATAGGTGATCCCATAATAGGTTTTTGAAGTTTTTTATGATACATTCGATAAACATGCAAGGGTTTTTTTCTAAATCTTGAACTTGTTACCTGATCAAAAATCAAAGGGTACCATTGAAATCATGTTTCTGGGACTCACCAAGAATGTACATAACATTTTCTGGAAAGGGAGGAACGGAAAAGTTATTTTTTTGGACTTTTTTGAAAAATAATAAAATAACTAAAAAAGTTATTTTATTTCTTTTATCACTGATGAACAAGGACACAGTGACGCTACAGTGTAGGGATGAGGCAGCGACAAGATGCATTAATAGAGCTCATTAATGGATCATTACCACACAGCCTATTGAAACTTTAATGATGTGAAACATCGTAATTAAGAGACGTCGTAACGTAATAGAAATGTTGAGACATTTTTTATTTTTAATAGTTTGAAATATTGGTGGAATGAGGAATAACATTTGAGGGTTCTATTACAAAACTATGACAAAATTCCACCCTAATGAAGAACAATAAACAATGGGGGGACGTCATCTAATTCAATGTACTTTGAAGAAAGAAAAATTCCATCGATCTCTTAGACCCTGAAAGACAGAACACTGCGTCAATGTGGCAGGGGTTTGTTTCATTTTGATATTATTATCCATTCTTATTATAAATGATGAATGTGGATCAAACCATGATTAGGTTGATATCCAGACCATGCATTCTTGTGGGAGGGAAAAAATTTTTTGGGGTTTTATCTATCCGGGATTATGTTATTACTTAATATGTTTAAACATATTCCCCGAACCTCCCACATGTTTTGGAATCCCAATGCAGAGGGCGCGAGCCGACACAAACAAGGATCCAGTCCCTCCAGCCTGTGTTATATTTGTTTCTATGAATACAAATCAATGACAAGGTGATTTTGAGAATTTCCCTAGGAAGAGGATGTTCACTGGAAGCTGTAGGCACAGTATGCCGGAGGAACGGAGCACTGGAGCGCGTCCGGTGTTCCACCTAAGTTTCTGATGGCATTCTGAGGCGGTGGAAGCCATGACCCATGCGGGTCATGGTTCTAGAGACTCATTATGCCATCCTGTCTCCACATTGATGGGTCAAACTTGTAGACTGAGTCAACATGTGACGTGGAGGGGGAGACCATGTGCAGGCCACCTGGGAAGCTACGAACCGCGATCGCTTGAGTGAGGAAAGATAAAGGCCCTGCCGATGAACTGTGGGGCAGGCGGGGAGCCGGATGTGGCAACCGGCCATGTCCCAATCTGGCACACATCCCTCGACCTTCTTCTAGTGGACCGGGCTCCCAATGGAGGGTCGTTCCCCTAGACAGTGTGCTGGGGAAGACCTACACTGGTGGGCTGGACCAGCGCGTAGTGGGCCATACTAGCTTTGGTTGACCGGACCCACACCCTTTAGGTAGGGATGGATGAGAACAAGTCTCTAGCGGACTGGATGGGCTGGACCCCCAACCAAACTAGGCTGGGCCCAGTAAAGCCCACTCGGCCATGCCCACTGGCCGGGTCGGACCAGACCGACCTTGGCCCAAACCAAGTTAGGTTGGGCCGGTCCAATGAAACTGGGGTATGTGGGACCCTTAGGTTGGG
The DNA here is from genome assembly GCA_963277665.1 of Viscum album. Taxonomy (NCBI): domain Eukaryota; kingdom Viridiplantae; phylum Streptophyta; class Magnoliopsida; order Santalales; family Viscaceae; genus Viscum; species Viscum album. Next base: position 1,753,751,030 of record OY728141.1, read on the forward strand.
TTTGTTGGGTCGGTTTGATCGAGTCAGATCGGGCCTAGATGCAACTGGCCCCTAATAACTAAAAGGATAGTACATGCAAAACGAGAGTCTGATTGATGATTTGTTTGTGGAGTTCTAAACCTCTTAACATGGTGTATATTTTGATATGATCTAAAAATACTTCTTAGGATTTTTACTTTTAACGTATGGTTTTGGGGTGTGGTTCTCCTGGGATGAATCACGCAGACGAGAAGCAGCTGTGCGGACCTCAGTGGCTCGACAAATGAGCATCCACATGGAAATTAGTGGACAAGAAGACCAGCTGCCATGTGGTTCTATATTTCCCAGTTGATCTGTGTGGACCTTAGTGGCCTGAAAAATGAGCAACATCTGTGTGGACCTCAGTGGCCTGCCACACTTCAGGGACTCATCAGGGTTGTGTCCCTCAGTAGTACAAAACATTAATCACTATAAAATAAAAAATTTTCCTTCTCAAGAATATACTTGGTGTGATCTTCCCTTAATTTTTGGATTTTCTTTGTGGTTTCATTGTGATATTTCTCTTTAGTGGACTAGTTACCTACTCTTGCACGGGCTTCGCCAGCACAAGTTGTTTATTTTGCAGACGGTAGACGTTTCGATAGAGGGCCCGGTGTCCTAGGAGTAGGTAGGGCCTGGTAAGATCAATAGGATTGGACACAATACTTCAAATTACAGTATATACTCTTACCATCATGTGAGGTTTTCAGTATATGGATACCCCAGTCCCTTTGTACTTTGCGGTTTTTCGGTTCTTTTAATTGTGTGTGTATTTTGGCTCACTTGTTTTCAGTAATACTTGTACTCAACACTTGTTTTAGTATAAATGTTTTCCCCTTTCTGTTTTTGGTATGTAGTTGGGAAAGATTATGTATATAGGTAATAAAATAAAATGCTTCCCACTTGTAGGATGATGCCTTCGGTGCTAGTCGCAAACCCCTGGCCTTCCGGAGGTGGGCTTGGGGAATGTCACGACATGGGCCTTGGGGGATGGTTCGTGACAAAGAAACAATTTTTATGGTTGATATAGAATATAATATATGTATTAAAACTTATTTAATAATTATTAACTAGTATATGTAAATAATATTAAATCATATGACCAAACTAGTTCCTAATAATCAAAATATAGCTAAAATAATCTCAGTGTTTTTCAATAATATTTTATCGAATAATTCAACCTTTACATGTAACCTAATTATATATATTACAACTAAAAACTATTTATTCTTATAAATAGTTTTTAAATTCCATTTTTTATATTTTCATCCATCCCACATTAACTCCATTACATAAAAATAGGCGAACTAATTTTGAAAATCAAGAAAACGAACACTCTGGAATGACAGAATTCAATATTATAACTCGTCAATAAGAACATAAATGATCAAAATAAATAATTATAAATGAAATACATGTCTAATAGGTTTTTAATTAAGTTATTAATGATTATATTTTAATATTTTAGGACCATATGGTCAAGAGTAGATCATTCGGACTTAAGGTAAGGGTTTCCCACCCGAACCTCCATTTTCATTCAGGCTACTTTTATTTCATACCTACCCCAATGAAATTATTTTTTATTATTATATAATCCTCATAAATTATATTAGATTTTTCTATATAGGTTTACGAATCGTAATACTTATTTATTTTGGGGTATAAAAACATCTTAAAAGGAACATTCAAAATTATTTCCAAAATACAAGCGCGATTCAAGGGAATTTTCTCAAATTATTACCTATTTTCATGGGAACTATATAATCTATTTTTGGATACCATTATCATTATGAAATCACTCATTTTATTATTAAATTACTAAAATAATTCACTTCTAGTTTTATTAAAATATTTTACATAAATAAATGTTCTTTTCAATGTAAAAGAGTATTTATGTAAAGAATTACTCGATGATTTTATTAGAGTATGTTTAGCTATTTCAAAACTCTTGTTTATTTTTATGAATTATTGGAATTAATATTTTATTATATCATATAACATATATAATTTAATGTTTTATTATTAGATTTAATATGGATGTGCTATCTTAAAATCATTCACCAATTTACCTCGAATGGTTAGTGTTTATGCTTAATATTGGGGGAAAGTTATTTACATTTCATTTGTTTATTTAAATATTATAGTATATGTTGTTTATGTTTTTCCCCATTCATATGAGGAATTAATTGAATTATTAAGTGTTATGTGGGGTCCTCTATATCCTCTCGGTGCATCAGTATATCTAATGAGAAAAATTAGTGTCTTTGTGTAAGGCCTTGATAAAATTGTTATTTATGGTCTTGGCAGGAGGCCTTCATCATATAGTTACGATGTCCCAAATTATTCATTCTAATATTATGAATCTAGTAATTAATATTTCATGTGGTTATTTTACTAGTAGAATATCCATGATTATGTTTTATTATGTCATTATTCTTTCAGCTCTTATTCCTACCATAATGTGTTCAAGTTCATTTTTTAAGGCATGTGTTTTTAAGTTATTCACCATGAATAATTTTTATTTTTATGATAAATTATACTGTATTTATGACCCTTATTGAGCATTTTAGCTCAACCCTTACATATTCTTAATTTTCCAAGGTCATGAAGAGGTATATTATAAACGACTTGAAGAAATAACCTTGGAGTTATGGATATAGTCAAAGGAGTTTCTATGTTATATTTGTTTTCAAGTTGTAATGTTGAACTTATGTGTATATCTTGTTTCCAAATTAGATAAACTACTCAGTCCTTTGGGATAAATATTTCTTGTTTATATGACAATTTAATTAAATATGGTAAAGACTTTAGCCAACTGGGGTCGGGTCCTTACATTTGGCATTCGAAGAAGTTTAGTAGAAAACATGGAAACTATATTTAGATTACATGGATTAGGGAACAAAACCCTAAGATTGATTTTGAGGGTAAACATACAAGAAAATTCTGGATATTTTGGTAAGGAATAGATTATTTGGATCTTTCATGAAAATACATGCATGTCTAGATACTATAACTGGACGTGGTTCCAACACATATGTACCTAGGAGTGAAATATCCTATAATGAGTTTCAGCCTTGACCCAGGGTATCCTACCAGACAACGACCCTTACTGTGAACCGGATTTGATGCTCCTGGGTATATTCTTTTGTTCATTCAAATTTTATTTACTATCCCTTGTGAAGGATATAAATGTAAATTTTACCCCAAATAAACCATGTTTATGATTATGAGATCAGCTATGTATAGAATTTCAATTTTTCTAAAATATTTTTTTTTTCATTTTGATTATACATTATGATTCAAAACCAAATATAGTGGATACCATTATTTGGAAATGGCTCTGTAACGCCCCGACCCCAGTTACCCAGAGTCGGTGCATTGTTACGTAACATTGACATGATCCCAAAAGATCAAGTCTCAAAAGACCTATCAGTTTAATAGACTTGGAAACACTAGATAAATTCATAAAAGTTACATTACATCATAAAGTGAAAACCTACAATAACATGGTCCCCATATTACACACTCATATCCCCTTCTAACTATACCTGCAGGTCATTCATAAAATACTTCTTCACATCCTATAAAATATTAAAACATCGAAAGGGGTGAGCTCAGATGCTCAGTAAGGATAACAATATTGTGGAAGCTTTTATAAATAAACATAAACATTTAAGGCAATGTATAACTAAATCAAAAGCCTTTTAAACTTTAACTTTAGAATAATATGGAAAAATTAAAATAAAATAATTCCATTTTCTTATTCACATGGATATTCTACTAGTCGAATAATCACATGAAATATCAACAACCACTTTCATAATTATGGAATGCATAATGCTAGACTATCATAACCACATAACCAAGGCCTCGTGCCAAGAATAAAAATAATATTTTTTCAAGTCCTCATGCCAAGACACTAGTTTGTCTCATGAGACCTACCGATTCATCGAGGAGCTATAGCAGGCTCCACCCGTCACATATTAAGTCCAATGCACTCCTCATATGAACAGGTTTAAACATATCGTAATCCATAACATAATCATATCACATAAAACATGCATAAATGAAACATAACATTTCCACGTTTCAATCACAAGATATAAATAAAACACATTGATATAAAAAACACTTTCAAAACCATTTTCAATACCAAAATAAAAGCAAATTAAAACGTTGTAATTAATTTTCATTTAAAAAAGTTATGGCTTGTAGAGGAATTTGAAACTCAAATAATGGTCACGGTGGTGGAGAAGTCATTGTCCCCGCGTACGTAAGACAAAAAAAATACTTTTTTTCGTTTATTAAAACACTTCATATAAAAATATTCCTTTTGAATAAACGTAAAAGTCAAATGGGTTTATACACCATATAAAATAAACTTGTGTATAAAACAAAATATGCCTCAATGAAAGGAGATTGAGACGAAGTCCCTTATAAAGAACATTTTTTAACTAAAAATACATCTATTATGTGTATTCACTATACGTACACATAAAGACAGTACAAATAAAATATTTAACATAATAATATCATGACATAATTTGAAAGGAGGAGATTAACCCAAAGAATGTAAATTGGGTTAAGAAGTTCCCTTACCTCGTGTCCGACTTGACTTGATCATTTTTTAATCTCCTGAATAATAAACTAGAGTTAATTTATACTTTCTTAAAAACCTTTTTCAATTTCATTATTCCTTTTATATCACTTATTACCATGTTATTAACATTATGTAATTATTTAAGTTAATAATGGTCATTTTTTTGATCTTTGGTACTTAAGTCAAAAATAAACTTCTTATATTTACAAGTTGTTCATGTGGTAAAATATCCATTATATCCAGAATTATATTCATGATGTAGATATCATATATATCATATATATCCATTATATACCTGAATTTATAATATTACATTACATTTAGAGGTAATAAATAAAATGCACCGTTCATGGAGACGGTAAGCCGTACATACGCATGAATGCTACTTTAATTACTATTTTATATTTAATGGAATGAATTCATAATTATATATTGGTATAATATAATTCCAGTACAATATAATGTATAATACCATTTACTCCATCCTTTATACATCCCACATATGGCATTAACGATTCAAATCACTTTGAGGGTGCGGTAGTCCGCACATCCTAAAATGAAATTATCGCGTTTACCCATAATGGAAATCATAAAGGTTTGCAATAAAGGAAAAATACAGAATAATAAGGTAAAATAAAACATAATATATATAATATAACAAAATAGTTTCATCATAATGGCAACCATGAGAGGTGTTAAAAGAATATTGAACAATCATCGTTTCGTGTGGTAGAAATTCGCCAACCACATAAACAATATGTTATTTAACCATTAGACGAAGGTGTGCGTAAGTTTAAATAAAATCCTTCTCATACAACATCATAGTATATTGAAGATACTGGTGGTGTTACAAAATAAAGGAATAAAAAGAGTTAAAGGGGTTGGAGAAACAAAAATAAAACAAAATAACATAAGAGAATACATTACCTTAAAATCGGGTAACTCTTTTTGATTTGAGCCAAAGGCATCCTTGGGAAGACTTCATCCCAAAGTGAGGATTATATGAGTAATAGAGGAATGTTTGTAGAGTATTTGGGCAGAGTTTGGCCGAGAAAAATGGCATGAAGGTGTGAATAAGGTGGTAGAGGTGGGGGCCTTTTATAAGAGGAGAGGAGGGGCACTCTTGGAAGGTCATGAAATGTTACATTATTATATAGTGCTTTTGCAGTTATAAAATGTCCCAAAATGATATATTTCTAGGATAAGGTGATAAGGGTTCTAAATATACCCATCCAATAGGTTTTAGACAAGTGTATGTCTTAGATTTTACATTATCTCTTCATTTTATTTAAATCGTTAATTAATGAGGTAATTGTTGCATCATCTTGGTGTCATAAAACATTTAATTTATTTAATGTCTAAAAATTATAAAAAAATTACCATGATGTAGGAAATATTTCAATATTTCAAATTAATATTTATATTCAAAATGTTAACTTATATAAGTCCATGTAATAATTGATTTAGTAAAACAACACATGTTTGTGACAATTTTATTTTTACTTTAAATAAAAAGTTATTAATGTCATTTTCTTAACCAAGTGGCTCCATGGGGTCCCCAAGTTGAACTATAGATTGTCTTGGTCTACCATGACTCATCCAATAAGGATAGGACAAATGTAAATGTTTTTATATATTTTTATATTATCATTTTTACCTTAAATTTCACTAATTACCATTACTCACGATTAATAGAACTTAAAAGTTACCATTCACCAAAAATTATTTTAAACCCATTGAACCAAATTTTACTTCCTAATAAAATTGATTTATGTTGGATTTTGGAGATTCAAATCACAGAGGTGGTAAAATTTCATTTAAACAAAAATCAGTTTTTTATCTACCACTTAGTGGTTTCACTATTCATCAAAAATCGAAGTTTTTCAGAACAATACCAAAAATTCACCCTAAGCTATATTTGATATTCTGAATTCAAAAATTATGTCGATTTTACAAAATTCACAACCATATAAGTTGAATTAATTAATTTAATAATTAATTCCTGGTGTCATAATAAATAGCGTGTTTTTAAGAAACAATATATATCAAAAGATTGACAATTGTTTATGTCCAATTTCAGGTGAAATTAATTCTAATAACCACCATTGGATAAAATGGTAAAAATATATTCTAATTTTACTTTAAAACCACTCAATTTTATAATTTATCACTATAAAATATTTTGATTAAAAAAGTTGTTTTTAAGTATTTTTCACTATTCATCAAAAATTAGAAGTTCTCCAAAAAATACAAAAAATTCAACATAGGATAATTTCGATATTCGGAATCCAAAAATGAAATCCATTTTGAATGATTAAATTTATATAATTTCAAAAAGTGGTTATTACTATTCATAACCACTACATTTATTGGTTGCGGTGTGTTAGAACTCGAGGTGGCGTACAACACACGTTGCTCTACTATTCAAAGAGAAGCATACCATGGAAGCTTGGGGTGTTACATTCTCCCCTCCTTCAATAAATTGTGTCCTCCCAATTTGAAAATTTTCTCTGAAAATAAAATGATGAAAATAAAAAATACCTTTGTGGAAAACCGACATCGAAAATAAGGTTAATAAAAATACAACTTTAAAAAAAATAAAGAGAAGTACAAAGGTCACCTGAGATAGCCAATACTAGGATTCTATGAAAACATAGATATGGAGGAAAAACAAACCATCAAGGTCTGATGGAGAGTTGTATAAAATAGGATTAGGAGAAAGTTTAACTACAAGAAAATCACAAACTTGTGATTGGTTAAATGATCATTGATTCCCCAGTAGGAAAATTTAACAGACAACTTTTTTCTTTTAAGTTACCTTTCATAATGTTGAGGAATTTATTTTGGAGATTTACTAAGAACATGAGGAAATATACATACATGTCATGTAGACTTTCATTATTTAATAAATTTTTACCACAAAGCCATCTTTCACTCAAAAAGATAATAGAACTCAAAAATATTTTATTTATCCTAATTGTAAAAGGTTCCAAATATTAACACATACCGTTTAGATTAGGACAACTATTTTGTAATAACCAGGGACTTCCTTTAGGCTAGTGGTAGGTAATAGAGGCATGTCGCACTATGGTTGTGGGTTCGATTCCTACATATTTTTTTGACGCGACGGGTTATCCCCCAACCTACAGGTTGTCCTTTTCCTAAAACTATAGTATTATAATATTCCAAAAATGATCTTCATAATTGTTTTACCCTTAAACAATACTATCCAAAGTTCAAATTAATCCATTACAACCTTTATAGTTATCCAAAATACCTCTGTCCAGACTTTCTCTAAAAGGTCTCAAAATTCCAAAATCAATTGTATCATCAGATTACTCAAACATAGTAAAGTATCTATTATTGTCACATTCAAAAATAAGATTACCTTCATCATATTAAAACCTTAATGAAAACAAAAAGTACTGCAGTATAATCCATATATATATCACATTATTCTTATAACCTTAATATAGTTCTTGAGTCCAAAAACACAAATACAATAATTATTCCACTTCAACTATAGAAACAACATAAGATTGTCCTTGATCCCTTGGACTTTTCTGAGGTATGTTTCCTTGGTGCTTGGGGCATTCATTTTCATAATTCCTCATTTCTCTACAATTGTAGCATTCAACATTGACAGCCTCTTTCTTTCCCTTGCAATCACAAACCTAGTGACCTTTTTCAACACATTTATAACAAACTCCCATTACTTTTAGGCAAGTACTGGGGTGATTCATCCCACAATTATCGAATAATGGAAAATCCTTCTTTCCCTTTTCCCTTTATCTGTCTCTTGTTCCACCATTCTCTTCTTCTCTTACTTTACTTTATTGTCATAGGATTTAGAGAATTCCTTTTCTGTCTTGATAGAACACGCGACTATATATTCGTACGTTGAGAGATATTGTGATACTAATGCTCGATGGAGAAATGGTTTTAACCCATCAAAGAAACGATTGATAATTCTTCTTGGGTTATATATATAATCTGCAGCATGCCTCTCTAACCATGTAAACTTAGACTCATAATTTGCAACATTATCATCCTCCATCTACCTCAGACTAATAAATTGCCTTTCCATATCTGCTCAATGGTCACGAGGAATGTATTTTTCTAAGAAAAGATCATTGAGCTCCCTCCATTCTATATTTTATACTTCGTCATCTTCCTTTGTGTTTTGAATCAATGACCACCATTGATCAGCATCTCTAGTGAGGCGGTAAACTGCCATGATAACCTTTTCCCTTTCACTACTCCCCAAGGCATGGAAGATTTTCTCTAAGGAACTTATCCATTGCTCGGCTACTAAGGGATTTGTACTACCATTGAATGTTAGTGGTTGTTACCTCATGAAGCGGTCTAACATTGATCCTCTATGTTGCAGATCAGGGTGTTCCATTTGAGTAAGGTTATTATTCATAACCCGAGTGAGTTGTCCCAGTATGGTGATAAGATGATCAGAACCAGTTGTATCACCAACTCCATTATAATTATCTTGAGCCGGAGGGAAATCCCTACATGGAGTGCGTGCATTGATATGGTTTTCATTCCTTACACTAGGCGCCATTTCTAAACAATGTCATAAACTATATTAGTTTATGAATCCAAATACATAATAACAAACTTGAAAAAAACAAAACATAAATTGAACTATTTATGGATATAATCCATAATCATAAAAATGTTTTCTTTGAGGAAGTATAAACTCATAAACCCTTCGTAATGGTTTGTACTGAAAATGAGAATTCTCCTAAGAAGAACCCCCGGGAGTGTCCCAACCAAGAGTGCAGCAAGGCCTGTTGTCGTGCACTAGTTCTCATTCGAGTCTAGCTCAAAGAGGTGTTTTCGGGTTTTACCCCGAGGTACATCTATGCCAGAGCCGCCTCTACCCGCTCGTATCCAAACAGGGATGTATTGATCGGAAAACTCAAAAAATCTCTATAATACCAAAATTCAAGGTTGTTCTTCTATACTAATCCTCAAAGTCTATCTTAGGGATATGTGCTCTAATAAGAGTTTATCTAAATCCAGATTCCAAGGTTAGTACTAAACTGCCTCTGATACCAACTGTTATGCCCCGACCCCAGTTACCCATAGTCGGTGCATTTTATGTAACATTTTTATGATCACAAAAGATCATGTCTCAAAAGACCGATTAGTTTAATAGTCTTTGAAACACTAGATACATTCATAAAAGTTACATTACATCATAAAGTGAAAAACTACAATAACATGGTCTCCATAGTCCACACTCATATCCCCTTCTGAATATCCCTGCAGGTCATTCATAAAATACTTATTCACATCCTAGAAAATATTAAAACATTGAAAGGGGTGAGCTTAGATGTTCAATAAGGATAACAATATTGTGGAATCTTTCATAAATACACATAAACATTTAAGGAAATGTATAACTAAAATAAAAACCTTTTAAACTTGAACTTCAGCATAATATGGAAAAAGTAAAATGAAATAATGCCATTTACTTATTCACATGGATATTCTGCTAGTCGAATAATCACATGCAATACCAATAACCACTTTCATAATGATGGAATGAAAAATGCCAGAATATCATAACCACGTATCCAAGGCCTCGTGCCAAGACTACAAATAAGATTTTGTCAAGGCCTCGTGCCAAGACACTAGTTTGTCTCATGAGACCTACCGATGCATCGAGGAGCTATAGCGGGCTCCACCCGTCAGTTATTAAGTCCAATGCATTCCTCATATGAATAGGTTTAAACATATCGTAATCCATAACATAATCGTATGACATAAAACATGCCTAATGGAAACATAAAATTTCCACATTTTAATCACAAGATATCAATACAACACATTGATATAAAAAACACATTCAAAACCATTCTCAATACCAAAATAAAAGAAAATAAAAAAATTGTAATAATTTTTCATTTAAAAAAGTTATGGCTTGTAGAGGAATTCAAAACTCAAATAAAGGTCACAGCGGCGACGAAGTCATTGCCGCCGTGTACATAAGACAAAAATACATTCCTTTTTGTCGTTTAGTAAAAGTCTTCCTATAAAATTATTCCTTTTGAATAAATGTAAAATTCAAAGGGTTTTATACACCATATAAAAGAAAGATGTGTATAAAACAAAATATGCTTCAATGAAAGGAGATTGACACGAAGTCCCTTACGAAGAATTTTTTTTAAATAAAATAGATCTATTATGTGTATTCACTATAGGTACACATAAATAAAGTAAAAATAGATGATAGGAATTAATAATATCATGCCATAATTCTAATGTAGGAGATTAACCCAAAGAATGGAAATTGAGTTAAGAAGTTCCCTTACCTCGTGTCCAACTTGACTTGATCGTTCTTTAATCTCATGAATAATTAACTAGAGTTAATTTATACTTTTTTAAAAACCCTTTTCAATTTCTTTATTCCTTTTATATCACATATTAACATGTTATGAACATTATGTAATTATTTAAGTTAATAACGGTCGTTTTTTCAATCTTTGGTACTTAAGTCACAAATAAACTTCTTATATTTACATGTTTTTTATGTGGTAAAATATACATTATATCCAGAATTATATTCATGATGTAGATATCATATATATCATATTTATCCAGTGTATAAATGCATTTATAATATTATATAACATTTAGAGGCAAGAAATGAAATGCACCGTTCATGGAGACGGTAAGCCGTACGTACGCATGAATGCTACTTTCATTTATATTTCATATTTAATGTAATGAAATCATAATTATATAAGGGTATAATTTAATTCCCATATAATATAATGTATAATACCATTTCATCCATCCTTTAAACATCACACATATGGCATTAATGATTCAAATCACTTTGAGGGGGCAGTAGTCCACACTTCATAAAATGAAATTAACGCGTTTACCCATAATGGGAATCATAAAGGTATGCCATAAATGAAAAATAAAGAATAATAAGGAAAACCAAAACATAATATGTATCATATATAAAAATAGTTTCATCATAATGGCCACCATGAGAGGAGTTAAAATAATATTGAACAATCATCGTTTCGTGAGGCAGAAATTCGCAAACCACAGAAACTGTATGTTCTTTGACCATTATAAGAAGGTGTGTGTAAGTATAAATCAAGTAATTATGATACAAAAATACTAGTATATTGAAGATACTATTTTTTTACAATATAAAGTAATAAAAAGAGTTTATGGGGTTGGAGAAGCAAAATAAAACAAAATAACATAAGAGAAGACATTACCTTAAAATCGGGTAACTCTTTTTGATTTGAGCCAAAGGCTTCCATGGGAAGACTTCTGCCCAATGTGAGGCTTCTAGAAGTAACAGAGAAAAGTTGGGAGAGTATTTGGGTAGATTTTGGCCAAGAAAAATTTCTTTAAGATGTGAATAAGGTGGTAGAGGTGGGGGGCATTTTATAAGAGGAGAGGAGGGGCACTCTTGGAAGGTCATGAAATGTCACATTATTATGAAGTGATTTTCGGATTTCAAAGGTCCTAAAATGAAATATTTCTAGTATAAGGTGATAAGGTTTCTAAATATACCTATCAAATATCTTTTAGTCAAGTGTATGTCTTAGAGTTTACATTATATTTTCATTTTATTAAAATCGTTAATTAATGAGGTAATCACTGCATCATCATGGTGTCATAATAAATTTAATTTATTTAATGTCTAAAAATTATAAAAAAAATTACCATGATGTAGGAAATATTTTTATCTTTCCAATTAATATTTATAGTAAAAACGTTAACTTATATAACCCAATGTAATAATTGTTTTAGTAAAACAACACATGTTTGTGACAATTTTATTTTTACTTTAAATAAAACGTTATTAATGTCATTTTCTTACCCAAGTGTCTCCATGGGGTCCCCATGTTGACCTATGGATTTTCATGTGTGGCCATGACTCATAAAATAAGGTTAGGAAAAGTGTAAATGTATTTTTATATTTGTATAATATCTTTTTTACCTAAAATTTCACTAATTACCTTTAATCGCGATTAATAGAACTTAAAAGTTACTGTTCACCAAAAATTATTTTAATCCCATTGAACCACATTATACTTACTAATGACAATTATGTATGTCGGATTTTGGATATTCAAATCACAGAGGTGGTAAAATTTCATTTAAACAAGAAATTATTTTTTTTAACTACCACTTAGTGGTTTCACTATTAATCAAAAATCGATGTTTTTCAGAACGATATAAAAAATTCACCCTAAGCTATAATTGATATTCTGAATTCATAAATTATTTATATTTAACAAAATTCCAAACCATATATGTTGAATTAATTAATTTAATAATTAATTCCCACTGCCACAACAAATAGCGTGTTTTTAAGAAATAATATATATCAAAAGAATGAAAATTGTTTATGTCCAATTTCAAAGTGAAATTAACTCTGATGACCACCATGGGATAAAATGGTAAAAATATATTCTAATTGTACTTTAAAACCAATCAATTGTATAATTTATCACTATAAAGTAATTTTATTAAAAAAGTTGTTTTTATGTATTTCTCACTATTCATCAAAAATTGGAAGTTCTCAGAAATATACCAAAAATTCAACATATGTTAATTTCGATATTAGGAATCCAAAAATGAAGTCCATTTTGAAATATAAAATTTATATAATTTGAAAATGTAGGTATTAATATTCATAATGGCTACTTTTATTGGTCGTGGTGTGTCAGATCTCGAGGTTGCGTACAACACATGTTGCTCTATTATTCAAAGAGAAGCGTACCATGGAAGCTTGGGGTGTTATAGGCTCCAAGTGGAAGGAATGGGAACCCCGTGCACACGTGTATCCCAAATAAGGATTTCCCTCTGATGCAATATAATGATGTTGGATCTAGAGCTATGAACATTGATGAGGAAATTATAACTATACTAGGAAAACTGACTTAGGTTATGAACAATAACCTTACCTATATAGAGAATCCTGATCCAAAACATGGAGGGAATTTGATGGATCTCTTTATGTGACTACAACATCAATCATTAAATGGGCCTATAAAACCATTTGTAGCTGAGTAGTGGATAAGTTCCCTAGAGAAGATATTTCTTGCTTTGTGATGTAATGAAAGAGAGAAGGTTTTCATGGAATTTTATCATCAATCAGGAGATTTAGATCGGTGGTGATCATTAATCGAAAACAAAATGGAGGAGGAAGAAATTGAAATGATGGAATGGCGGAATTTTAAGGAAATATTCCTAGAAAATTATTTTCACCATGAACAAAGAGTAGATTAGGAAAGGAAATTCCTGAATCTGGGGAAAAAAGAAGGATTAAAAAGTTTCAAAGTATGAAGATAACATCACAAGGTTAGAAAGACATGCTGCAGACTACATACATAATTTAAATAGAGAGGTTGATCGATTATTTGTTTCTTTAAAACCATTTATCTAAAGGGCACTAGTCTACCACAGTTCCTAATCATATAAATATATATTCTCAAGTGCTATCAAGATGGAAAATGGATTTTCTATGTATTACGACTTTAAAGGAAAAGTAGAGAAGAAGTGGGCTTCTGAAAAGTCCTGAAAAGGAAATATGGAAATATGGAAGAAGGGAAGAGTTAACCTTCCATCCTAAAGTACTTATGGGAAGAAACACCCAGGTACATTCTTGTAGGGAATGTGAGTCTATTACAAGTGGAGAGCAAAAGGCCACCTATCTCGAGATTGTACGGGGAAGAAAAAAGCAACCAATGATCAATGATACAATTGTAAGAAGATGTGACATTATGCACATGAATTTTATTAGTGTCAGGGAAAAATTCTCCAAATAAGACCTAGGGAGCAAGAAAAGGATTATGTGGTCACAACTATGAAGATTAATGTTCCAAAAAATGTGGCGGTATGCACTTTAATCATTTCCTCGACCTTTGAAATTTCATTATTTCAGTCTAGATCATCATATTCATTCATATCTTCCCATTTTTCCAAGAAATTTAATATTTACAATTTGATTTAATAATCGGTTTTTTAGTCAAAACACTTTAGGGAAGTATCAATTTAAGAAAGTTGTGTTAGGAAGTCCCCATTTGGTATATAAATGTTCTTTATCAGGTTATTTTATTGTCATGGCCATTATTTAATTTGATATAATCCTTGTTATGGATTATATTTTTAACCATGGTGTGAAAATTTATTTTAAGAAAAAGTATGATACAATTTTTAATGACAATGTTGAATCCATTTTCTATATAGAAGAAATATCACCAACTGATTTTCATCTAGATCCACCCAAGTAGCTCTACTGAATTCAATTATTTGGGAGGAATGGAATGCTATAAATATTGGTGAGGAAATGAATGTTAAAATAGAGGATGTATATATTGTAAAGGAATATGTTGATTTATTTCATAAGGATTTACCAAGACATCCTCCAGAGAAGAAAATTGAGTTTTAAAATGACATAACTGCTAGTTCAAACCCAATATCAGTGACTCTTTATAGAATGAAAATTGTGGAATTAGTGTAACTGAAATAAAAAAATGAGGAATTGAGTTATAAAGGTTTTCATCCCCCTAGTTTTTCTTTATGTGGAGCCCTTATTCATTTAGTTAAGAATAAATTTAGATCTACGAGGTTGTGAGTTTACTATAGGGAGATAAATGCTATAAAAATAAAGAAAAAGTATTACTGCCCTCACATTGATGATTTATTTGATCAAAATCATAAAGATCAATATTTTCCAAAGATTGACCTTCGATCTGTATATCATATGTTTCTTGTAAGGAAATAAGACATTCCAAAAACAATATTTCAAACAAGGTATGTGAATTATGAGTTTACTGTAATTCCTTTTCGACTTAGTAATGCAGCTTCTATATTCATGGACCTAGTGAATAGAGTTTTCAATGAATATAATGATGAATTTGTGGTGTTATTTATTGATAATATATTTATATACACCAAAATCATTAAATATCATTAAAATCACATGCGCACTACTCTAAAGACTCTTATAAAGAATGAATTTTATGGGAATTCTAGCAAGTGTGAATTTTGGATTAAATCAGTTTCCTTTTGAGGCCACATTGTCTCTATGGATGGAATATCTGTTGATCCTGAAAATAAAAAGGTTGTACAAGAATGGACGACTCCAACGAACATAACTAAGGTCCATATTTTTATTGGATTAGCAAGTTATTATCATCGTTTTTTTTGAACGTTTCTAGTTTAGCCAACGTACTGGCCAAGCATACAAGTAAGGGGTTAAGTTCATATGGAAAAAAATAATGTGAATACTATTTCAAAGAATTGAAGAGGAGATTAGTGAATATTTGATCCTACCACTACCATCAGGGATTGATGGATTTGGGATCTATAATGATGCATCAAAGAGAGGGCTTGGTTGTGTCCTTATGTAGAATAAAAGAGTTATTTCCTATGCATCAAGGTGGTTAAAAATTCATGAACAAAACTATACTTCTCTTGAAAATTAGTTAGATGATTTGATATTTTCTCTAAATGTATGGAGACACATTCTCTATGGTGCAATATGTGAGATATATACGGATTACAAGAGTCTGAAGAATATCTTATCAAAGAAAGAACTCAACATGAGGCAATGATGATTGCTAACACTAATCAAGGATTATTATTTTTCTATAAAATAACACCCAGGAATGGAAAATATGGTATCTGATGCATTGAGAATGAAGGATCATGGATTTTTTTTAAAAAATGAGTATTGAAAGAGATCCTATGTTCATGGATTTAATAAGGATAGACATGGGAATTGTCAATGAAGTTGAAGTGTCATTAATTTTTCATTTGGTTTCCTAACCATATTTATTTGAAAGGATTAAAATCTTCATCCTGATGATTAGAACCTTCAAAAAAATTAATGCTGTGAAAGATGGGAAGTTGGATAACTTCATATGTGAAGATGGAATTATGAAAATTTATAAGAGGCTATGTGTTCCGTCTATAACCGAGCTGAAAAGGGAGTAATTGGATGATGATAATAGCTGAAATTTACTTATACATCATGGTATCACTAATATGTAAAGATATTTGAAGGAAAATTTGTGGTTGGACATCATGAAGTGGGAATTGGTACATTATATACCAATATGTCTAGTCTATCAACAAGTGAAGGTTGGATGCCAATATCCTAGAGGATTCATGATACCTCTACCTATTAATTTATGGAAATCTGATCACATCACCAAGGATTTTGTCATTGGATTACCCAAAAATCCATGAAAGAATGATTTAATATGGTTAATTGTGGACAGACTTACAAAATCTGCACATTTCCTCACTATAAGGTTGGATTTTCCACAAGAGAGTCCTGTATGACTCTATATCAGTGATGTTGTAACAATTCATGGAGAAACAAATTCAATAGTGTCTGACCGTGATCCATTATTTACATCAAAATTCTTGAAAATTATTTAAAAATCATTGTATACCAATCCTTGTTTGACTACTTCTAACCTCCCACAAACTAAATGGAAATCAGAAATGATGATCCAAACCATATTGGACATGTTGAGATCATGTTTGCATGACATTCAATGTATGTGGGATCAATATTTACCTTTATTGGTGTTTTCCTACAATAATAGTTTCCATTAAAGTATTCAAATGGAACCATATGAAGCATGGAATGGAAAGAGATGTTGTTCACCAACTTGTTGGGATGAAGTTGGATAAAGGAAGATTATAGGCCCTAGGATTGTGGAGAAAACAACATCGAAGGTAAAGACACTTCATGGCCATATCAAAGTAGCTCAAAGCATAAATAATATATGATGATAATTGAAAGAAGGATTTGGAGTTTCAAGTGGGAGATCATGTTTTCATAAAACTAAATTTATGGAAGGGTGTTATAAGATTTTGGAAGAAATGAAAACTGAGCCCTATGTACATAGATAGTTTTTAAATTATAGATAGAATTGGACCTGTTTAATATGATTTGGATATTCCACATAGTATTTCTAAAGTACACAATGTGTTCCATGTCTCGTTGCTATGAAAGTACATGCCATACACAACACATCTCCTCACTTTTGAAGGTATAGAATTGGAACTTTGCCTATCTTACTATGAAGAGTATATGTAGATTCTGAACACTAAAGATCTAGTGTTGAGGAATCAGATGACGAAACTTGTGATGATAATTTTGAAAAATCATAAAATCGAAGAGGAAACATGGGAGCCTGAGGAGCATATGATGATGAACTACCATAATCTTTTTGTGAGGTATCATTCTCACAATTTCGAGGAATTTTTTTTGTAAGGAGAAGATAATGTAAGTCCCTGTGATTTTGAAACTAAATTTAATATTGAATACATGAAACACTAATTCTCTAAAAAACACCACTTGTTATGACCTAGTCAGTAAAATAATTTTTCCACCAATGAGATTTGATTTTTGAAAATCTCACATACACGATTGTGTTTAGAAAGATATTTAGAGCTTTATAAGAAAAACATAATTTTTGGTGAATAGTAACATACCCTTATGAATCGTAATAATACCTTTATGAATAATAAATAAATTATTATTTT
The DNA here is from genome assembly GCA_963277665.1 of Viscum album. Taxonomy (NCBI): domain Eukaryota; kingdom Viridiplantae; phylum Streptophyta; class Magnoliopsida; order Santalales; family Viscaceae; genus Viscum; species Viscum album. Next base: position 1,753,769,211 of record OY728141.1, read on the forward strand.
ATTGTCTTATGGTTATAAGATAATGAGATCATGATTAATTTTTCAAGATGATATAAAATGAAATGTAGTTTAAAATTTTTATATTTTGAATAAATTATGATTAATTTAAAAATTAAATTAATAATATTATAAAATTATATTCATAAAATTGAGTTCATTTTTGAATTATAAATGTTAAAAAATGGTTAGGGTTATTTTTTTTATTTTTATGAAATACTCAAATTTTTTATGAATAGTAAAATATTGTAATTTACCGTATATATACATTATCAATTAAAATCACTATTCCTAAAATCATTGATGATTTTATATCACTTGGTTCAAACTCACATAAAAATATTAATAATCTTGGTCACAAAAATCAAAACTATTGGTTGTCTTTGGCAGAATAAAAAAATAATGAGTAAAATAATGGGAAAACCCTCCACTCCTCTACTATAAAACCCCCCTTCACTCCCTCTTCTCCTGACTCTTATATGCCTTTATGATATTAAAAGATATTCACAAATACCCTTCCATATTCCCTACCCACATCCAAGAGCACTTGCTCTACCAAAAACACAAAAAAACCTTCCCATAAATTGATTCTCATGGTGGTGGATTCAAGAGGTAAATTCACATTCTATTTCTTTCAATTTCATTTGAAGTTCCTATCATTTGTTATCCTATAAACAAATCCACGATTAAAATGAACATGTAAACTCCAGTATCCTTTATATAAAATAATTTTGTCATTTTAATGTAAGAACCATCACAAATATCTTTACTCTCTCTCTCTTTTATTTTACAAATGAAATAATCTTTTGTGAGTTGTGAATCTACAACCCACTTGGATAATGAAGTTTCGTTCTTCTTTTTCCACTTCAATACTGGTCAAGAAACCATTTTTATGGTTGATACAGACCATGATAATGTATTAAAACTTATTTAATATTCACGAACTAGTATATGTACAAAATATTAAATCTTACTACAAACTAGTTTTTAATAATCAAAATACTGCTAAAATAATCTAAGTGTTTGTCATTAATATTTCATCAAATGATTCATAATATACGTGTAAAAAATAATATAAATGACAATTAAAACATATTTACTTTCATAGATAATGTCTAAATTTAATTCTAGATATTTACATGTATTCCACATGAAATCCATTACTTAAAAACAAGTGAACCGATTATGAAAATCAAGAAAATGGACACTCCGAAACATTACAATTCAATATTATAACTTATCAGAAAGAACATATTTGAACTAAAAAATTATGATAAAATAAATAAATTTCTAATAGGTAATTAATTAATTTATTAATGAGTCTATTTTAATATTCCAGGACCATAAGGTCAAAATCATGAATTTTAGACTTAAGGTATGGGTTTTCCACCCGAACCTCCATTTTCATTCGCGTTACTTTTATTGCCAACATACCTCAATAAAATTATTATGTACTCCTAATAAATTATGTGTTAGTGTTATATATATTTTTACCAACATGAATACATATTAATTTTATGGGAAGATACTTGGCTTAAATGGAACATTCAAAATGCTTTCCAAAATACTAGCCCGATTCAAGGGAACTTTCTAAAATTCTTACCTATTTTTCTGGAAACACTATAATATGTTTTTGGAAACCACAAAAAATATGAAATCACTAATTTTATTATGAAAATACTACCTTACTTCATTTATTCTTTTATAAAAATATTATTCCATGGGAACTCTTCTTTTTAATGTAATAGAGTATTTCTCTCATGAATTACTCGATGATTTTATATGTGTGTCTTCAGCTATTTCAACACTCTTTTATTTATTATGTATAATTGGGATTAATATTTTATGATATCATCTAAAATATTTAATTTAATGGTTTATGATTATTATTACTATGGATGTGCTATCTTAAAACCTTTCACCAATTTACTTTGAATGGATAGTGTTTATGCTTAATGTTCCGAGATAGTTATATACATTTCATATATTAGTTTCAATATGCTTTTATTTGTTGTATATGTTTATCTCTATTGATATGAGGAAATCATTGGACTTAGTAAGTGTCAGGTGGTGCCTTCTATATCCCATATGGTCATCGGTAGGTCTCATGAGATAAAATATGATTTTGGCACAAGGTCTTGACCAAATGGTGATTTATGATCTTGACATGAGTCATTGACAACATGGTTATGATGTCCCATATTATGAATTCCCACATTATGAATCTAGAAATTGATATATCATGTGGTTATTAGACATGAATAATACCCATGATAACGCTTTTAGTGAATTATTTATTCAGCTCTTATTCCTACAAAAATGAGTTTAGGTTCCTTTTTAAAGGCATGCATTTTTTAGTTATTCACCACGACTAATGATTATGTTTATGATATCTACTGTGGTATTTATTACCCTTAATGAGAATTTGAGCTCATCCTTTTCTTATGTTTAATTTTACCAGGACACAAAGAGGTATATTATGAATGACAAGTAGAAATAATCTAGGAGATATGGATATAGTCAAAGGAGTTTCTATATTGTATTTCTTTTACAACTGTTAGGTTGAACTTATGTATGTATCTTTCTTCAAAAGTTGTTATACTACTCGGTCCTTAATGATGAATATTCCTTATTTATATTCCAATGTAATAAAATAAGGTAAAGACTTTGGGAAACTATAGTTAGATCCTTACACTTGGGATATTTTAAGGATAATTCCCACATTATTTACAAACCTTTATAAATGATTTTAAAATAAAGATATCCCAAAAGACACTATGTTTATGATATAGAGGAGGATAGTTTAATAATTTTTGGCACCATAATATGTTACTAGGTTTATGTTTTATTATAAATTTGATGGTACAATTATCCATTATGTGGTTTTATGTGATAAGTGTATATTGGATACTTTTATTGAGTTAAAATAGATGTTTTAGGTATATGTAACCCTCATGTATAACTTCTTTTAGTAATAATGTTATTTGAGATATAATTCATTTATATTTTGTGGATATATGTTTTAGGTTATTGGTATCTTTTAGGGTTAATATAATCTTTGATGTTAAGGTAATAATGGTCAATTATGATTATTTATGTTTGTAAAAAAGTCTTATAGAAAACCTTAATAGTAAAAAATGATATGTTTATTAATTTGTTTGGGATGAATATCATATTTTTGGGAACATTATATGAATTATATTAATATGGTTCTATAAAATGAAAAAAAACACATTTGGGTGACATCCCATCACATCCAACAAGATCGTAGGGCTTGAACCCACAATGAATGTGGGACTAGGGAATAGAACCTAACACTGGACTACATGATGTACTTGTTAGTAGGAATTTTTTACGTAAATGATTTGATTGATTGATACTTATGATATTGATTAAGTTGAATTTTTGGTGTTACTATTGATGCTTTAGTGATTAATGTATTATATTGGATACTTTGTTCTTGCGATTTTCGTTTTGGTAAATATTAAGATTTATAATAAAATACTGTGATGATTTTTTGGATCTTATTTCTCGTTAATATTTAATTTTAGTGCTCTAGGAATAAAAAATTAATCTAGGATATTAATTTATTGGGCTAAAAAATAAAGTTGAAATTTATTGAAGCATAACCAAAGTAAGAAATTCTTCTTACAAAAATATTAATATACTAAGAGGACTGGTTTGGGATATACCTAACACTAGGAGTGGGGTGAATCACTGTTGGGGACTTTGGAAACCAATTAAAACTTTCTATCCTTGTACCTCTTGACATGCTAGGATCTTGATTTAATTATTCTATTTTCCCTATTGCATGCAATAATAGAAACCTGTAAGAATATGAACATGATATTCTTACAAGGTTCAACACTAAAAAAGATCATCTACGTCCTTTCCATGCATGGGGATGACCAGTGCATGGATTCTCCACTGTAATGTGATATGCTATTACAGTGGGTTGACAAGGAAAACAATCATCTAGTCAGTGTGGCTCCTTACAATTGGAGGAGGGGAGGATGTAATCACATCCCGGTGTTTCTCCCTATACTCGGATGGGGAAAAGGAAACAATTCTCTTCCAACATTCAACAAGTAGGATATACCCTTACACTCGTTGGTTCTATATACATCCAATGTAGACAGTCTCTTGCAGCCTCTAGCTGGTTCTTTATACTTCCTATGAAGACAATATTCTCTCTGTTAAAAGTGTTTGCAACAGGAAATAAATCAATCACCATTGAGACCTATTGGATGTCATAGTTCTACTTTGTTCTTCCTCTATTAAATTATTACCATCCTAGTACCATGCATGTAAAAAACCACTTCTTTCTCTGCAAAAACATGAAAGTTGCACAATCTTGTTCCCCTTTTTCTTCAGTGAAAAACCAGCTGTACTGAGATCACTTCTGCTTCTATCTACTAGAATCACAAACTCACATTGTGATTATCATAACAGTGAAGACCAGATCATATTAGCATCATCACATTATTTATGGCCTGAATAATATAATATATATTTGCCACTCTCTTCATCTTCTATTCCTTCATACTGACACAATATAATATTGAATAGTGAGACATTGTCTTATACCATTTCTTAAAATCTCAATACCAACACAAGACTGTGTCAGTATACTTCATACTTCCTTTTTGTGGATATGAGTTTTGTTGCACATCTGAATCCTCATCACACAAGTAACAACATCCCTACAAAAAATGTATATAAATCATGAAACCAAAGAGTGTTCACCATTGTACAATCAGATAACCCCACAAGTCTCCTTCTATATGCATAAGACGCATGATTATTCTTCACATAACAAGGGATGATTCGTGGATCTGTTTTCACGAATTACAACAAGGGTGCAGTCTTCCTTCTTCATAACACACTTCAACAGTGAATATCACTTTTCAAATCCCTGCGGTACGCTCAAATCTTTCTCACACCATTCTAGGAGGCTTGTGCGAAAAATTCAAACATTTCTTGTAAAAAAAACTTTTAGCGTGAAAAGGTCTTTTCGCACAACTCTTCTTTTTCGGGAAGAACATCAAATTTCACACAACAGTTCCTTTTTCGTGCAGCACTTCTTCTTTTCATGCACTACTATATACTTCAATATTTCCGCATGCCAAGGCTCAGGATTGGTTTAATTTATGAGCCTTAACAATTTTGAGGGGTAACCTAATATTTATATTCATTTTTAACCCTACGTGAAAACCACTAATCCGCGCGTAAAACCCCCTTCATGAGTATAAAAAACTCTTTCCGCAACATCATACTTCACGCAATGATCCAACTTTTTGCGTAACTCATGTCCTTGAAAATTTCTAATCATCTGATATCGAAACGCCTCTTTCGAAAATAACTTCATTCATCTATTTCATGCACCACACTAATATTTTTCACAACCATTCCTTTTTTGTGAACCACAAAAATATTTCATGCAACCTTTCCTTTTTCATGCACCAAGCAAATATTTTGCGCACCACATTCATTTTTCATGCACCACTCTAATTTTCGTGAACCTTTTTCCTTTTTTGTGCTCCACTCTTATTTTTTGTGCACCTCCCTTTTCCAAAAACACATCTCTTCATTTTATAATTTTCAGGGCCAAAAATTTGGTGAACACCGTAAAATGGTGCCACCTTAATCTGTTTTTTTTGTGCCACCTCCAAATTTTCTGTTCATTTGTCATTTCTCTCTTTAATGATTCACATAACCATTCTACAGATTTTACCATGAACTCTACTATCGTGATATATATATCCTTTGATTGACTAGATTTAACATCTTCAGAGTTACAATGGGAATCAATGAAAATTCCTTATCTTTAAACAACATCATTCGATCCAATAAAAACTGTATATGAATGGCATCATCATTTCTCCCCCTTTACTTCATATGGCTTGGACCACAAGTTCTCATAACATATGATATTTGTGAAATACATATCAGCAAAGCGTTATCTGGTTCATCAACATTCTTCATTGTTGTAGACAATGTAACACCTTTGATACATGGGCTTTGAACTTTGTATCAGCTCAAAAATCATTTGAATTTTACTTCATGGAGAATTTAACAAGCATGACATTCAATGTTATGATTTCATAACAATTCTCCAATAATCATCACTTCATCCGATCTTCATTAACTTTGGAGTCCTTTTCATCTCCTTCATCATTTTGACCAGCATTTACAACTTTAGACAGAAAAATACAATCTTCATACAGAAAGTAGTCCCTATATATAAAAAGTAATTATATTTATATATGTTCTCTATTTTGATATTATAAGAATAACTTAAATATATGAATGGGATCTTGAAACAATAATGTTTTCTTATTACCTGTAAATCCAATGAACCAATGATCTTCTAACTAATTACAAATTTATGCTTTTGTGGTTGTAAAATTTCTCTTGATCACTCAATTTCTTGTGATTAATGATATCCATAAATCCCCATAATTATTTACAATTTTATTTTATTTCAGTATTTTCACTCCCCAATAATGTTCTCAACCATTGATACCAAGTTAGGTGTTATTCAAGATGACATTAGTATTTCACTTTCCCTCTTTTAAGTGGAAGTTTTATTAACCCTTTTTAAGATATGATTTTCAAAAAAAAGTATTTTAAATTATCAATCCATTGAATTTAAATAGATATTTCAAATTTCAAGGATGAAATTTATTTAAGGTGGGGAAAAAACTTTCCATATTTTAAAATAATAAAATTATGTTTGGAAACATATATGACATGTGAGACTACACTTAAATGACTCACAAATATTTTTTTAAATAAGACCGTTATAACCTAGACAATGAAATGAAAAGTATGAATATGATAAATTTAACTATTAAATATATATAATCCTATTAATTAATATATATTTTTTGATAACTATCACTTAATTTTTTGTGAATTTAATTTATTCTCAAAAAATTCATTTCCATCAATTTTTACTACTCTTCATGAGAAAACAATATAAAAACTTTTTGTCACATTTAGAAAGTTTATTTGATAAAATTTATTCCATTTTTTTATCAAAAAATAAAAATTATATTAGAGTGAGAATTTTTTATTTTCATGTAATAGCTGACTTTTCAGTTAGTATTTAAAAATACCGTTATCATTTATTTTCAATAAATTGAATAATTTAAATGTCCAAATATTATTTGAATATATTTTAAAAGTAAAATAAGTTTATTTAAATATATTTAATCTAATTAATTATATTGGAATAATTTTTTTACAATAAATTTGTTGAAGATTATTTTTTTGGATTAAAAATGCATTTATATGGAATTTATTTTAAGTGCATAACGTTTCTTCATTTTTTTAGTTAAATTAATTCTTAATGATGAATGATTTAATTTAAATTTACTTATTATATATATAAATATATGAATTAAAATATATATAATAATGATTATAAATCATATAGTAAATATAATATCACCTTATGCTTGAAAAATACATTTCATGAAAACCCAATTTCAACAAAATTTGTAGGTTTATTTTTAAATTTAAATTTCCCACATATATAAATTGAATTTCATATAACGGATTAAATTTTTTAAATACAATAATTTTTCTTTTATAATAATTTAAATGTAATTTTTGGTCATAATGAATCATAAATACAATAAAATTTATTTACCGTGATTAATGTTAAAATAGGGATTTCCACGTTAAATGTGTGTGTGTTAAAATAAATTTTACACAGTCATGTAATTTTTAATAGATAAATTTGATATAATATTAATATTAATTTATTCTGAATTATATAATAGGTGTCATTTTATTTAACACATAGAGGATAAATTACATAGGTTAAAAAACTAATAACTATGGTAAAAACTAAAATGGTATTAGTAAGTAAACAATGAGGATAAGCGATTACCATTTTATGAACATGATTATTTTTTTGAAGGGTTTTATTTACCTTATATTACCTCTACTAAATTATGTATCAATTTTGGAGGCACTTGGGGTGGGAGTGACTTCTCATTATTGAAAGGTTTTATGCATTTATGAAAATTTCCCTCATCAATTGTAAAAGGGTTTATGTCCCATCACTTATTCTCACATTTAAATCCATTAATCTAGAAAAAACCAGAAATTATATCTCCAAAACATCTTTATAAACTTATTATTCCTTATTTTATTTCCAAAATGCTAATTTCAGGATCCTTAAGAAGAGATCTGATGGGGGATTTACTATGAGAAGTTAATCATCTTAATGAAGCTTTTTATTTATCATTCATTTTTTAAACCATAAAATATGTATGAAAATGTATAATTAAATAAAAAAATAATCTAAAATATAGTAATATATTATTATATTTATTTACTAATGTTTATCCATATCCTCTGTGAAATTGGAATCAAATTCAACACTCTTATGTACTACAAATTGCCATCTCCCGAAACGATGTAATTTGTTTTCCATCACTAAATTAGATGTATAGTAATAAAATGAAAATAATGAATTCATATAATAACTATTACATTATATTTACTCTATAGAATTTATATATCATCTAATTCCTTACTTTTCAACCATTAATGGAATGATATCATCACTTGTTCGTATGTATGCCCTATCATCTCCCCGAAGTGATGTGATTCATTTTCCATGTACAACATCCAATAATGGTTATTAAAATGTATATAATGAGGTAATAAAAAATTTGTAACCATAATATAATTATAAATATTATATACCTATATTCTATTGAAAAATATCCTAACTTTCATAACAAAACATCCATGAGAAAACAAGCCAATTAACACCTGAAACAATAGTAAAAAATAAATTTTTAATAAAAAAGTGATAATATGTAATAATACGATCATTAATGAGGTTATAAATATAAATATGTGTATTTAATAAATTAATAACTTGCTTAAAACCATTATAAATGAGGATAAATCATTATTAATTAATGGGAAACATGAGGTAATAAATTTTGTCTCAATTTCTATTTCATTGATACATATATGATAATATGAACCAATTCACTATTATGTGGTTTATATAACGCCAAATTATTATATTTAACATGAATAAATATTTTTTAATTATGGTTAATTTTCCATTCATGTTTGTTCTTTAATAGGCTATAATTTAAAAGTTACATAAGACGTAAGAATCTATTTTAAAATATAACTTTATTTCGTGATCTCTTTTACTTATGGTGAATAAACGTATAATTTTTATTTCATAAGATCCAATAATTTTATTATACACAATAAATTTAAGTAATTTCCTTATTTTCTCTAAAAATTTAATCTCTTTGTTACTTTAATAAATCGAAGAAATGTTTAAAATAGAATTTTTTTCTATTTCTCTTTAAATTCAATATATTTTTCTTCCATCTCCATATTTTAGAAATTTATTTCAAAAAAATTATTTTTATTACACAAATGATTTATTAAGGAAATTTTAATTTATTATTTAATTTTAAAAAATGTTTTCAATGTAATATTCCAAATAATTTCCAAATGGAACGTTTTTATAGATATTAAATAAGAATGTTTTTTAATATATACGATGAAAAAATACTTCTCCACTAACAAAACCATTTTATAAAATGTTTTTTGTTCTAAATATTTTCAATAGTTTGACAAAGAAAACTAATTTTATGAAATATGAATTTATTATTTTATGTATATTAACTTTATTCTTAATAATAAAATAATTTTAATATAAATGACTATATTCTAGATGAACAGATTTTCTCATATCATCTCTTGATTAATTTAGAGATTTTGGAAATTCTTTTGAGATAATCACATTATTATGATAATTTTTCATTGGAGGTTAAATCTATCATAAATATACATATTATTTTTATCATGGATTTGATTATATTTCAAATCTTACACCATTTTCACATATAGTATTTACATGGAATTTTAATTGATTAACTATAGAAATATTGGTAAATTTTTGTCCTCAACACCATAAAAATATTTTTTTGAAATGAATTTTGTTCATGAATTAAATTGACTATTTTAATGATGAGGAGTGATTTGGACATGAAATCATGGGTGGGTCCTAAAATTATATATCCCATCGATGCATTAACATGTATCATTAGACAAATTTTGTGGTCAAATTAAATTTTGTTTTACCCATAGATTTAAATTGTCTAAGAATACAACCATGAAAGTATATATATCTTAATGTATGACATCATGATGTAAAATATTAAGAATTTAATTCATTGATAATTTGATTATTATTATTTATGATATTACTACATTGATATTATCAATATAATAATATCTAGATCATGTGATTAATTATATGGAATTATTTGATCATCATTAATTCCAACTATATTATTCTTTCTGCCAAATTTATTGATTAAATTGAATGTGTTTCAACTATATACCTTTTTATATAGATTTTTTCTTATTGATTCATGATATATTCCACTATATGTGACCCTTACTGACCATATAAGCCGACCCTTATTTTGTTTTCATTCCCCCATGATATGAAGACCAATTATTTGACTGTGTTCAAGGATGCTGAATATTTACATTCACTATGCTTTATTTTATACATTTAAATGAAATATGATACTCAAGTATGTATGTAGTTTACCAAGAATAATAAACTATTTAGTACATTGAGATTTTACCCCTTGTATCTATGCCAATATATTAATGTCACCTCTAGCTCTGGGATACAAGTGTTGGGGTCATTAAAATTTCCCCCACATTTTGGGCTTCCAAACACTAAAAAAATGTAATAACGAACTAAAAACTGCTCATAACTAGTAACAACTATTTTGAAAGAAACTCTAGAAAAGAACTTCTCAAGATGATTCCACTAAAGGTTTTAAATTTTACAAATAAAATATATTTTATAGTTTCCACAAAGGACTTGAAATATGTTCATTTCTCAAAAATAGGTGTAAAATAGTTTTGGATAACATCCAACATAGATGTCATGAAACCATAAAGAATTTTTTTTTCAAATAACCATAATTATTTTATAAATAACGTACCTTGAATTTTCTATAGCATTAAAGACTTCTAAAAACTCATTATTATTTTAAAAAACTCAAAATTTTTCTAAAAAATGTCAGTAATAAAATCATTTAAATTTAACTGCAGATTTTCTTTAATAGAATTAATTTTTTCATAAATTTATATTTTTCAATGTTGTGTCACATCTTGAATGATATACTCAATGATAATTGTTTTTTCAATTTTGACCAGTTATTGGTTTATAGAAATGATTTTAAAATGTTTTCTATCAATATTTAATATCTTTTCAATATCTCTGTTTGATTCAGATTTAAAAAAATCACGTGAAAATGTTCAAAAAATGATTCATTGATAAAATGTTGAGAAGGGTTATGATTTTCTTTACTAATATCAACTCTAAAAAATTACTCAGAAACATATATAAAATTTAAACTCACTATAAGTGAATAATCATTAAAAATGTGAAACTATTATTGATCCTCACTAATTTAAAGAGTTTCTTTACCTTTTCCAATATCTATGTCATCCCTAACAATGGATAATAAATAACTCCCTAGAATGACCTAAACTTGTTCATCACAATCTATTTAATAGATATTAAATTTTTTTGATGGGTAACCATTCCTACAATAACTAAAAAATAATCTACCATTCCATATAGATAATAGATTGACATATCAATGAACTATAGAGAAATAGGATTTTACATCAATTACCTAGGACCTAGATTTCAATACAAGGAATAAGGCATAATATTGATTTTAGCTACCATGTCACAAATAGAGTATATTCTCTCACTTTATTCTATTTTATAATAAATAACAAAGATTCTAGAGTCCATTAATTTTCGAGGTAATTGTTTTTGAACACATTCAATACAATACCTGGTCATATTAATGGTAGAAAACTCTCCCCAATACATTTTTTAGGTAAAAACATTTAATGAAATTTTTAATAGGATAGAATATTCTACAAGGCCTCCACCAATGGAATGTTAATATTTAAGGTCCTAAACATCGTAAGAAACATCAAATAATCAGGAACAACACTCACTTTAATTCATTGGGAAAAAGATCTGGGAGATGTAACATTATTCAAAAAATGTATATTATTATCCTCATCCCCATTAACTCATCTTTATTTTATTTCCTCCTTGATAGAGTTCCAAATTCATTTTATTTTTTCTATGTGAATTTACTTGTAAAGATTTTCTTTTTTTTAGATTTAATAAATCTTTATGAATTTTTAGTTTTGGTGCTTACTAAATTTCTAGTTTCAGTTTTCAGAAGCTTTTTCAATTTTCTCATTCCTAGGTTATTCCCTAACGGGTTAATGATTTTTCAAACAAATCTTATTGATTAAATCCATAAAAATATCTCTAGGAATAAGCTTTTTTAAACTAGGAAAATTTCCTTTTTTTACTTTTTCCTAAGTCCCTACAGTTTTTACCATTTTAAAATATCAATTTTTTAATATTATATAATTGAGAAAATAATTTTTAGTCAAATTCATGACTAATCCCTATATTTTTACATTATAATTTGAATGTACAATAATATTTGGAAATTTATTCCTTGGATCATATGAGAAATCATGACTAGTAGCAGCTTTTAAGACACCTTGTTCTCTAAAAGATATATTTGATTGATTTTTTTATTCAACATTATACTAATTGGAGAAAGGGTCATTTATATCTTCAAAAATCAAAAAAATTAAGCACTCTCTTTGGGATTCATAGAGAGATCAAAATTGTTAAAACATGTTTAATTATGGCCATATATCCCAAAATGAAAACAAATTCCCCTATGTGAATTTTCATAAACTATATAATCCTAGGTTGTAGTTTCAAGACTATTAATAATTCTATTCAATATTATTTTGTGTTGGGACTTTTTTGATTTTTTTAAATACTTTTCTGAGATCATTTTTTATCATGTATGAACAATCATCAACATAATATTGATCCACAATATTTTAATCACAAGTAGTAAGACAATTATAGTATGTATCCACAAATATATGAAGGAAATGTTGGTTATTGGGACATTGTATAAGAATTTATCTTATCCATTCACAAGAATCATGGAAATATTCATCCCCATCTTGAATAAAATCAATAATTATATTCCTCATTTCATTGGTGGTCTTCCTAGGATCCAATTTCATTATAAACTAATTGAAGAGATGATCCCAAGTATCATATATTTATTTAAATAAGTTATGGAATCAACATCTAGCATTACTCTTTGAAAAAGGGGATGACTCTCATCCTGAGATCCTCCTCACTAAACCTATGAAATGGTAACTATTTTAACAGACCATAAAAATCCCAAATGAATTAAAGATAATCCTCACTGAACTAACCACTAAAGGAGGATGACATAGAGAACTAATGTTATTTGATGTGATAAATTATATACCTAGGGGATAACCATATGAAAGATTATTTTTCTCAAATTGTAGGAAGATGGAAATACCTAATCCCAGTCTTCCCAGAATTATCATTCCTAGGGTTAAGTGAATCCATGTTTTTATTTTCCAACATAGCTCTCCGAATTTCCACATTTTGATTTTCTATTTTATATTTTTTCTTATTATCATGGAAAAAAAATCAATGTTTGTTTTAGGAATTAGTGGGTAAAATTCAAATTATGATTGATCTCTTACGTGAATATTATTTCAGTTTAAAAAATTTAAAAAATAGAAAACTATAATGAATGAAACAAAAAAAATTTAGAATGTTTTATTATATTTTTTAGATACATGTTAATTTTGTTAAACTTATTTTATCGTTGGTTTTGTGTTCCATTCCCATTAATAGTTAAAAAAATTACATTTTTTCGTTAAAATTTTTAATTTTTATATATTTATAAAACATACTATAACTAGTATATTGGAAAAAATGAGTATCTTACTCCTCGATAAGGATAAAATGATTTATGAAAACAAAAAAAAATGAAAAACAAAAAAAAACTGAAATTGTAGATGAGGTGCGTTGGTTGAGATTTTATAGGTGATAGGAAAATAGTGGAAGTGGAAATTTTAGAGAAGGGAGAAACATGTGTAGGGAAGAACTGACTATGTGACGAACAAGAGATCTCGATATAATTGGATAGATTTTTTAAAATTAGTTCAATCCCACTTCTTAAAATCAAAAAAAATTACGATGCCAAAAATTATGGTGGTGAAACCTCTATTTATCATTAGGTGCTCAACACTATCAATGGACACTCCATTCAAATTACTTTTTAATCAATACTAATGTAATGTTTGTTTAAATATGGAGTAGAGAGTCATCAATATTCCCTAATTTTTAAAACATTTATTGTTTATCAATGTTAAGTAAAATCCATTATAATATCTTGTTGGATTATAGAGTAGTGAAAAAATTATACTCATAAAGATTTAAATTTATATAATTGAAAATGAAATTAAATTAGAAATTATTACTATAAAAAGGGTAGAACAAAGGATAAAATTCAACCCATTACTATGAAATTTAATAAATTAATTTAGTTTCACTATTTAAAAATGGTAAAAATGAATTTATTCAATTAAAGAATTTTAAAAACAAAAGAAAGAGATAAAAGATAATATGATAATGAATCTTATTTACTTGAAGTCACATTAATCCACCTACTCCAGATCCTCAGTATTTTTCATCGTGATATCTATATTGTGTGTTCTTTGTTAATGATAAATGGAGGAGTTCTTATATTTAATAAATTCACACAACAGGTCCTATATTGATTGTCAAAGACAACACCCTTTCATCCTCAAATCTTCAGGCTCCACATGTAACATGTCACTATTCACCATCTGCATTCTGTGACTCGAGTTGAGTTTAATAAAATATATCAACAACCGTACATGATAATCAAACAACCATAAAATTAATTTATAAGCTTTAAAATTATTTTAATTCAACAAACACTTATTCAGGATCATCTTCGGGGTTCCCTTGATTTTTAACTTAATTGAATAGTTAGGGCATCCATATGTGTTTTAATCATTGAATAAAAAAATATTAAAAGATAATGACCATTAAAAATACCATTTGAATTATGGAGTACACTTATAATATTTTCAAATGTGAGGTACTACCCTTACTCAAGTAGTACGTCACCATTATTAGAGATAAAGTCTAAAATAAACTAGATTTTGAAACCTCTTTCTGACCCTTAAATGATTTACTAAGTTGGGGGTAACCATTAGGAATCATCCCATTCATACTATTAAAATTCTATAACCAATCCTGGTTACCCATATTTAGGCTTAAGGAACTTTGGTTAACCCTTATGCGGGATCCTTTTAGCATTATGAAACCTGTTCATCTGCATAACTACATTTAGAAAACACAGAAATACCTTTGCACAATGCTTCAATACCTTTATGTATCTTGTTTGAAGCAATGTAGTACCATTATATACCCTTTGAATCAAGATTATTACCATTGAATAGGTCTTATAATGACATTTACATAACTAGGTGTACCCATACATCGCCATTCCTATGCCAATTTTACCTTTTCACAAGCATGTTTTACCCATACATTGGCCGTAAAATCTCATAATTACCCTTACACAAGATAACTCCTATATTTATTAAGCCTTCTGAAACAGAAAAAAAAATGGAAAATATAAAATTCCAAACCAAAAAAAAAAATTATATTAAAAAACTAAATCATTTAATTCCCATAATCACGAAAGGGAAAAAATAAATATTTCAACACGTAACGATTACAATAAAAACATGGAAATTAAGAAAATTAAATTTTCAAAACTAGAAACCATAAATTTGGTTTCAAAATATCATTTCAATGAAAATTATATAAAAAAACTACTCTTAAAGATATAAAAAATATATCAAATAACATTAAGTCATTTAAACTCCATAAACACTGATTTCAATTATTATATTCAATGAACTATAGATTCATCATCAAATTAAACAACATTCATAAACTCTACAATATAAGAAAAAGTTCAAAAAAGAATCGTTATTCACTAAAATGATATGGAAAACTTGTAAAAGATTAAAGGAACATCAATTGATCAACACCGTAGGTGGAAATTACTAGCTACATATAATGGTCCAAACATTTCATAGATAGATATTAAATCTAAAATAGAATAATTTTCATTACATAACATAACAAAACCACACATGAATCACATAGTTTTATTGTATTTGTAAATTGGGAAAATTATACAAGTAATACTTACAACATATATTTCATATCCTATTTCTTCCTTTATAACTAGAACACTTGTTTGAAAAATCATACTTAATATATTTCATCATATACAATGGAAAAAACATAATAAATTTGAAACATCAGATGCTTAGTAAGGGTAAAAATAAGATATCAATCAAATCATTATTTTAAGACATAAAAAATTATCTAGAACATTTGAAAATTATATCCTTTATATCAATGATCATGAAATCATGTTATGCATTAAATAATATAAGTTCATAAATAATAGAGGAATATATTCAACGAGAGAATAATATAAGACTTGGAATTATGGAAGGCTCATTATCAAAGATAATCATTTCCATATTAGTAAAGGATCATTTCCAAGACCATCATAGTGGAAAAAGTCCTTACTGAACTGGATTCACTCCCTCTTCTAGGAATGTATTTCTCAACCAAGTTCACTTCTCATTCTAGTCATATCTATATAATTAGATATATCTATTTACCTAAGGAATTTTAGGGATATATAGGTCCAATATTTCATATAATGAATGCCATAAATTTTTGTTCCCTAAGAACATAATTAATTCACCATATCAGAACCTAGTGAAAGAAATGAGTTTCATAATCCTTTTTCCATCATAACATAACACATGTAAAAGAAATTGGTTTCATAGATATCATTCCCTAAAAAACATAAAAAATCATAGAAAAATGCGAATAATATCATTTAAAATTATTATTAATAATGAATAAGTAAAATTAAATATTATTATCAAAAATGGAAAATAATGTTTAGAGATCACTTGATAATAATTCATTAGAAAAATATCCTTTCTACTTTTAAAGATCATTAATTTTTTTAAATTCTTCATTATTTTACAATAAAAATTATCTTTGAAAATAAACTCCTATGATTATAAGATAAACTTCAAGGAATTAATACACCATGAAAATATAAAAATCTATTGATTATTTATATGTTATAAAACATTCCATTCTTAATTTTTCTAGAGAGTATACAAATTACTTCATTTGGAGAACAACAAAAAGGTTCCTTTCAATATTTATATTAAAAATTAGAACATGGGTAAAAATAGATTTAAAAAATTGTAGAATAATCGTAAAAATATTTTGGAAAACACTTTTAAGAAACATGTACATTGAATAAAAACATTCCGGAAGATATAATTATATATAAACAATCTCAAATAATAATGAGATTCTAGAATTAACATTTACCATAGGTTCTATTTCTTAAATACATATATGATCCTCTTGTATGATGCTTTAAATAATTTTATTAGTTTATAACAGAACCATGTTAAAATTTATTAAATTATATATGATCCTATTATATCATATTATCACCCTTTTGGAAAAAATATTTCATTATTACCCTTCTCTTAGGAGTTAACTGCTTCATTTTACTATAAATGTTTTTTCATATAAGTCATAGTTCTTCTTTATAGGGTATATTTCTATTATATAAATAAGTATATTAAGGTGAAATATATCATATTTAATCATTATATACATTTATATAATCATTCTTTAATGGTGAACATTTAAAATTAACTGCATCACATCATGGAGACTGTAGGCTGTGAGTATGCACAAGCGATGGTATCATTCATTTAAAGGTAAAAGGGTAAGCAAGTGGATGGTATATATATGTTTTTTCCGAATAAATATCATGTTAGAATATATATATATATATAAATTATTTCCATCATTATACACATCCAAATAAAGTGGTTATGAAAAACAGATTACATCAAGGCGTGGAGGCAGTAAGCCATACGTGCGAATGCGCGGTTCTTTTATTTTTCATCAGATTTATAAAAGGGGGAACATGGTTGTTTTATAATAATAATAATAACAAATAATATAGGTGATAATTTATTTACTAATTTATAATGGAAACTATTCATGAAGATGAAGTAGAAGAAGAAACAATCTTTAAAGAGTTAGTAAATATGATTACCTCTTCTTCGATGAACTCCCTTTAGATCTCCTCATAGGGACACTAGGGTTGGTATATTGAGAAGAAAATAAAATATATAATGTGTATAAGGATGTTTAGAAGATAAATTTTCAGTGTATATTATATATTTAAGTATCAATGTGATGTTTTTAGGTGAGAGAAGAGGTTCCCTTTTATATGTGAGGTGAGGGTCACTTTTGAAATTTTATCAAAATATTTATCTATATTAAATTAAATATAATTCCAAATACCACAAAAATAACATTTATTCGTATATAATATTATATATGGTTGTAATATAATCATAAAATATTTTTTAGACATGTTTTTATTTTATTTAAAACCTTATCATTTTGATTAACACTTTGTTAACTATTTTATGTTAAACTAAGGTAACAAATTATTTAATATTAAAAGGTTGTAATTTTTACTTATGTGATGTCAATTAGACAATAAATGAACAATTATTAAAATTTTAGAACATGTTTTTGTTATTTTTTGAAATATTTTTTAGGACTTTTAAATAATTCCAATAATATATTATTTTGATAAAATATCATTAGTTTCAATTTTGGAAATATTCATTACTTGGACTCTTAAAAATATCAATATAACAAGTTAACATTGAAAAAACTATTTTTTTATATCAATAAGAGGTATAATTCATCTATAAATTTTTTTATTACATTATTTTTCATAGGTTATATTAATTTGAATATTTTTAATAATATGTATTTGATATTTCCATAATAAAATAATTACTACATCAACATTGTGTATTTATTTAATATTATTATTTCTTCAATAAAAAATTAAATTAAAATACCATGATTAAGATAAATATTATATATTTAATAATAATATCTAGAGTTGAATATATATATTTTTTAACCCTATATTAAAAATTATAAATTATTTAAAACATGAATGTTATATCTTTAAATTTTCATTAAATAAAATATTATAAACTTCATAATCTCATATATGTGGCAAAAAAATAAATAAAAATAAATTTTTTTCATGAAAATATGTTTATTTTAAGTAAACAATTTACATTTATATTCATTCATAACACACCTTTCACTCCTTGTGGACACATAATATATATTTATGACAAATAAATTGGCATTTTGTGACATTCAATAATTTAAATATAATATTAGTCATTTTCATGGAAAAGTGTCTATGAAGAAACTTAATTTAGATCCTTATGTGATAATAGTAAAATTATATTCATCCAATGATTTTTTTTCATGTGTTAATGTAATTTTATAATATTTATCATTCTATTTGAAACCTAAATTACCAAAATTACCCTTTATCTTGGTAACCGAATTTACCATGATAACTATTCATATTATCCAAAATTAAAATTAAACTATTCAAAAAAAATTAAATTAGGAATTTATATTTTCCACCCATTTTTAAAAATTCAAAACACATAATTTTCATTATTTAATTTAAAATAAAACCGGTAAAATTCCATGAAAATCATTTTTTCAAACAAATTCTGAAAACAGAAATTTTTTTTATAATAAATTCATGTGTAAAATCCTATTAAAAAAACATAATATTAATTTTTTTATATTATTAAAATTTAAAACTAATAAAAACAATATGATTACCCTATAAATACTTTTAAAAAAATTCAGTTTTCAATAAAGACGTGCATTTTCACTATTCCTTAAAAAATTAAATGTTTTATGAAAAAAATAAATTTACAATTATATTGATTTTATGAATTTAAAATGAAATTAATTTTCTAAAATACATTAATTATAACTTATAAATATTAATATTCATTCACAAAAACAAAAATAACTCATTTATGAAGAAAACATGTTTTTAATGAAAAAAGCGATTTTACTAAAACTGTGCGATTATTTTATAGGAACTTACCAATACATTCATATTAAATTGAAAATTTTTTATTTAATAAAATTGTTATTAATAGATATTCCTTCCAATTTAATGGTTAGGTTAGAATTAACATTTTATTCAAATAGTTTCTCATAATTCACTTAAACTCACAGTTGCGTACTATGAAAACTCTTCAAGAATTAAAATTATTTATATAAAAATATTTATTAAAATATCAAGGTGTTACATTATAACCCACATAAAATGAATTTATCTATAGAAATTAATCTCATAGATACAAATATATGTGGATACATATACATCTTGACATCATCTATTTACCACGTAGCTTCCTCAAATTGGTGGTTCCGCTATAAGACATTAACCTAGAGAGAGGTTCTATTTCATAGTAATATTTATATCAATACAAAATATCAATCAGTCATTCTTAATAAGAAAGATATTTCTCCAAATGTAAAACTTCTGAGTTTAGTACATGACAAGGACCATGTATGTACATTCTGAGGAGAGATACATGAAAGAAATCATGAACTTAGAAGAGATTATGCCAAAGCACCAATATATAAGCTACCTTCCCAACATGATCAATAATTTCAAAAGAACCAATATACCTAGGGATGAAATTTCCCTTAATTCAAAATTTATTTAATCTAATATTGTTATATTATTGTATAAATACCCTGTCAACCACATCATAATCATGGTATTTTTATTGATTTTTAGCACAACTTTTTTATCGACATTAAGTTGGTCTAATGTATTGTTGAATATATATAACATTATCTACTATATATTTGACTATATTAGGTTACAATAGATTTATTTCCTCAATTTAATTCCATCATAATGGTTTTCTTCACAACTTACCATAGACGGATTCATAAGGAACCGTTTGAATACATGAGTTAAAGATACTTTTTGAAGAAAATTCTACCAATGGTAGGTGTTGTTCCCAACCAACATTAAAATCCATAGATAAATCACTCTACATGTATTCTATAGTTTGAATTATCTTCTCAGATTTACCATATTTATGAGGACGATAAGAAACTATGAAACTTAAATCTATATGCAGAGCTTACTAAATACATCTCCAGAACATTTAGGTTAACCTCATGTACCAATCAAATAAAATGGAAAGTGGTACTCCCTGAAATGTCCCCACATAAATTATATATATTATGGAATTATAATCATGATATAAGTCTTAAGTAATAGAAATAATTTGTTATGTATTCATAAGGTGGTAAACATTAACCCATACTGAATTATGGGTTTTAGATGTTTTTATAAATCTGATGGAAAAATCCAGGGTGATGTTTTCTCATTTCAATTCTGGTATGAGTAATGATTTTAACATCCCCTTAGGCTTCTATCTCATATCCTTAACTTTCTGAAAAACCATGCTCTGAGAAAAATATTCTACAATATCTCTCTTTATTATTTAACACAAAAAATACTCTTCTAGGACTCTATATATTGCAAAACTCACTTAATATACATTACTTTCACATAGTTTTTATGAAATACTTAATAAAATACACAAATATATTCCAAAAGACCATATTAGTATAGTGAATTTGGAATCAAGGAAACATAACACTAGTACCTAAATAAGAAACACTATCTCCCACTAGGTACTCCATTAATAACACTCTTATTAGAAATATCATATATAATACATATCTTCATAACATAGGGAAAGGAAACATAGAAATGGGTTAACTTATATTCTTAGTAAGGATAAAAAAGTGTGATATGTAAGTATTGAAATTGGAATAAAGGTATGATAAAGTGATCATAACATATTAAGATCATACTCTACATATCATAGTTCATAAAAAATGAATCATGGAATACAAATTGGAATTTCATAAGACATGAATCATAAAGGAAATCAAGATCATAAGACCTGAAATAATTACATGGGAATAAGAAACCGAAATGAGGAAGACAAATAAACATGTGATATCATTCCATATAATTCAAGGATCATTTCCAAAACCTATCAGTGACCATTATGGTAACAACACATACTGGGTGGGACACACTACTATCCATAGTCGTTTTTCTTTCCTTATAAGGGATCAAGATTCCCCATCTTCCCATAGTGGATCAGGTTTCCCCATATTCCCATTTAGGATCGAGTATCCTCATATTCCATAGTGGATCAAAATAGTCAACATGATTCCCATCATTATATCATGATATTTAAATATTATCCAATGCATTGGAGGTAGATATGGGCCCCACCCATATCATAAGGAAATCATACATACATGTGGCACAAGTTCATAAACAATCATATAAAAACCCATGAAAAGAATTGTTTTTCATAAAAACGTAACCATATCATAAAATGTTAAAAAATATAGGTTTCATAGTCATTTAATCAAATCATACACAGTGAAAAAAGTGGGTTTCATAAGAGTATAATACGTGAAAGGGAAATGTGTTTCATAAATAACATTCCATCAAAACATAATCCATTCCAATTAAGAATATGAATATAAACATTTGATCATTTTCCAATAAATTCGTGAGTAACACTATTTTATTTTATCTTAAATGGGAAATAATTTTTTTAATATCTTTTGAGAATATTTCTTGAGGAAAATATCTTTTCTTATTTGAAAAATGATTTTTAAAACATAAAACCTTTTTGAAAACTAATTTATTTGAAAATAGACTTGAAAACTTATAATGGATGATTTGAAACCATAAAAAATTTCTCAATAACTTTTCCCTTAAAAATTATCATAAATTATTATTTTTAGAAACATTTGTGAATAAATTTTCAAAAACATGGTTTTTGAAATAAAATAGATTTCTAACTAAAGAGATAAATAATGTTTGATTTTAGTAAAAACATTTTATTAATTATCTCAACTACCAAATAGTGGAAAATGAAAATAAGAATAGATTAAATAATTACAAAACATTGGAGAATAAAATTAAAATTTTTTCTTGAAATATGGATCATAATATTTCATCAATGAAATCAAAATCATACACAATCCTCATAAATTATGAGATTGTTGCAATAAACTCTTAACACTTGTTAATGTTGAATAAGAATCCCCATGTAATAACAATACTTTAAATTAAGCTCAAAATATCATATAAAAATTATATTTGTGATATAAAAAGTCAAATTAATTGTATAAAACTCTTAGAAGAGTATATGTGTATATCACAACATGTGTCTCAAAGAAGGGAATTTGAGACAAAACTACTTTACCAATTCGGTTATTTTTAAAAATTAAACCCCATTAAAGAGAGTTCATAAAATGTATATTTAAATACAAAATAATTTATGCATAATAAACATATAATATATTCATGGGTAGTATATACACCACACAAAATAAACGAGTGGTCAATAAGGCACAAATCTCACAGAAATAATAGTGTTACTATAAATCCTCTAACCTTATGTCCTGACTATTCTCAAACTCATTAAAACATAATTTATAGTAAATATAATTTTATTATACATGTATAAAAGAACCATATTCTTATATAATATACCATATATTAATTTATGTTACCTGATTATTAACAATTCAATGTTAATGTTACGTTTCGGGAAATAAATGCTTTGTTTTTCACATCTGCTTTAATTTGTTTTATTTGTGGTCCCCATACATATATAATGATTTTTATAATTAAACCATGAAATAAATATCCTATATATTTAGTATATATTCATTTATAATAATCTTTGAAATATATATATTGATGATAAAATACATTATTCATGGGACGGTAGGTGGTACGTATTCATGAACACCGTTTCCATTTTCTTGTAGTATTAAAAGAAAGAAAGTAAATGATATATATATAATAATTCTAATTATAATTTTATGTTATATATGTCATATTATTTTACTAAAATAATCATTAATACATTCTTTGAAGAGTTTGAATGAATCATATCGCATTGAGGAGGTGGTAATCCACAATTTCCCAAAAAATATTATCAAATTTACAAAAAAAACATGGATTTAACTGATATATAATAATTATAAAAGTATAAATACATCATAAATATCAAATATATCATATTAATAGATAGTATCTATAAAAATTACCAACCATGAGAGTTGGTAGAAGAAAAATGTACAACATAATTTCTTGAGGCAATAGTTTTTAGTACATAAGAACGGTATGTTTGTTACCTATTATATTGATGTGTGTGTAAGTGTAGGTATAACTCTTGTAATAAAAAAATATAATAATATTTAGGATACTTAGGTTTTTATATAAGAATATAATAATAGAATTTTAGGGATTGTATAGTGAATATAAATTTTGTTATTAAGGACAAATGTTACCTCATCTTTGGGTAACTCATTTGGGTTTGAACCAAAGGGACCCATTGGATGTTTTTATGCCAAAAGAATGGATTATAAGTTAAATTTAGGGATTTTTTAGGATATTTTTTTAGAATAAGTCTTATCTAAATGGATTGAGTGTAAGGACCCGACCATAAACATTACATATTCTATAATTAAATGAATAATTCACCTTGAGGATCTTTTCAGGTTTAGATATTTAGAGAATTAGTAATAATAATTACATTAGAACATGAATATTACATGTAGACACTACTACTCAGTATCAATTTTTTCAGAAAATAAAAACACTTAAAAAACATGTCTAGTTCAATGTTTTATATAGCACGACTTTTACATAATCCCATCTTTGAACCTATACATCGTTAAGTCCTGTGGAAAACATTTCAAAAACCTGGGATGAGCATAAAAACCTCAGTAAGGGTTATAAAATAAGAAAGGAAAACATTATCCCTTCAATAAATAAAAATTATTGAAACCATACTTTTCAATCATAACATAACTTACGAAATCTTATGATTTATGAATAATAGACACAAATCATAAATCATAATCGTTACTTATGGAATTTATATCAAACATAAATTGTAGCTATCACAACTACATAGGGAGTTACACTTGGAATACCCATCACATTACATTCCCTAAATCTCTTAGGAGAAACATCACGTTTACCTCTGTCACGTTACCCAATGCATTGGAGAGCTATCTCGGGTTCACCTGCCCTCGGTTTATCATGGAACGACCCGTATATGTAAAAAATGCACAATAACCATAAAATAATCATAAAATATAACACATATATAATGGAAAGATAACATTTCCACATTCCAATATATCAAATCAAGATATTTAAATAAACAATGTTTTAACAAATCATTTTCAAAACCTTTTAAAAATAGATTTTTGAATCAAAGTGTCCCATACCAATTTGTAGATTTTAAATGAATTATCATTTGAAAAAAATAGTTTCCCTATAAATAAGTCCTAAAACCCATTTTGAAAACATTTACATTAATGAGAAGTACTTAGAAGAATAAATCTTTAAATCATTTAAAACGATATTTTAGTTAAAGAGTTTTTAACAAAATGAGAGACGCTTGAATTCAAATAATTGAAAAATAAAAAATTTAATCAGAACATTATAATTTCATGAGAATAAAGGTATTAATGATATAATATGAAAAAAGGATGGTATATACACCATATAATATTAAATTGTTTCTTAACAACAATGAAGTCTTAATGGAATTTAAATTGAGACGAAATCCCTTATAAAAAAGGTATCCTTAGACTAAGGATAAATCAATTACATAATAATGTGTGAAAAATATAAATACACTCTATATGATTGAATATTCAGTGTAAATCAATCAAAGGGCATTCACACATGTTCTTTTTAAGAAAAAACCAATGACATGGTTGTTTAACTCAATGAATGGAAATTGAGTTAAAATTATTCTTATCATCTTCATATCAATGACTAGAGAATTTATCAATGGAGTAATTATGTGTATCAAAATTATATCCATACAAAGGGGAGTGGAAATTACAACAAAAATAAATAAACAATGATTCCACACATAATCATAGCATGAAATAATTAAGAATTAGAAGATTAACCCAAGGAATGAAAACTGGGTAAAAAAGTTCCCTTTACCGATTTGGTAACATACGAAACATACACCACATGAAAGAAGGATTATTTAATGAAGATTTAAATACCCATAAAAGAAAGTATATTACAGAAAGAATATAATCATGGGCAGTATGTACACCACACAATGGAAAAGAGTGCTAAATATAACATTAATCTCACAGAAATAAAAAGTGAGATGAAAACCCCTTAACACGTTGTAATCAATCGAGTCATATGACCAAAAGTTAATAACAACTAAATAAATCATAGAATACCATGAATATACAGAGTATCATGATAATATATATCAAATGGAAGTACACAATACACCACATGCAATAAATTAGTAGGGAACAATGGAAATCTCACGGAATTAAAAGTGTGATAAAAAATCCCCTACCTCATGTCTGAATTGACTCGATCATTCTTTAATATCCTGAATAATGAAATAAAGTTTATTTATACTTGAATAAGAACCTTTTTCATGTTTATTATTCCTTTTATATCACTAATTACCATGTTATAAAAATTATGTAACCATTTAAGTTAATAACGTTCATTTTTCGATATTGGGTGCTTGAGTAAAAAATGAACACCTTGTATTTACAAGATGTCCATGTGGTCAATAGTCCATTATATCCAGAAGGAAAATAATTATTTAGATATCATATACATCTTATATATACAGTATATATATATTTATAATAGTACATAGCATTTAGAGGTAAGAAATGAAATGCACCATTAATGGAGACCGTAAGCCGTACGTATGTATGAACGACACTTCCATTTCTATTACTTATTATAATGAAATTTAAACATAATGATACATAGGAATATTATAATTTCCGTATAATATCTTATATAATATCATTAAATATATACTTTATACATCCCACATAAGTCATTAACGAGCCACATCACTTCCAGGGGCTGTAGTCGCACATCCTCAAATGAGATTATCGTATTTACCCACTATCAAAACCATAAAGGAGTGATATAAATGGAAAATATAGAAGAATAATGAAAACATAAACATAATATATATCATATATAAATACGGTTCCATCATACTGGAAATCATGAGAGGCGGTAAGAGGTAATTGAACAATCATCGTTTCGTGAGGCGTTAGTTTGCTATCCACAGAAACATTATGTTCTTCACCCATTAGATGGTGGTGTGTGTAATTTTAGTTCGAATAATTATCATAAAAACATCCTAGTATATTGATGATATTTTTTTTTTGTTACAAAATAATGGAATAAAAACAGTTTAGGGGTTGGAGAAGTAAAATAAAAGAAAACAATTTAAGAGAAATTGTAACCTTTAATTTGGGTAACTCACATTGGTTTGAACCAAAAGAATTCTTAAAGTGACTTCTTCCTAGGGTAAGGCTTCTATGAAGAGTAGATGGATTTATGGAGATTAATTGGGTAGAGGTTGTATGAGAAAAAAGGCTTCAGAGGTGTGAATAATTGGTTAGAAGTGGTATCCTTTTATAAGGGAGAGGAGGGGATCTTAAGGAAAGTGTGAAAATATTACTTTATAATATAATGATATTCTGTTTCAAAATATCCAAAAATTATTACGGTCTAAGATAAGGTGACTAATATTAAAGATAAAATCATCTAATCATAATTTGACATGTTTTGGATAATATTATAATCATTATAATCTTATTTAGTTAAATCATATATTAATGAGGTAAATATTGCATCATTATTGTGTCATAAATAATTTAATTAATTTGATGTATAAAAATTTTAGAAAAAATAAAATTTTGTAGGAAATCCGTTTATATTTTCAATGAATATTTATAGACAAAAATATTACGTATATAACACCAAATAAAAATTAATTACTGACAGATTTTTGTTTATGTCATTTTGTCCTTTACTTTAAATTAATTAATCTAAATTGTCATTATCACTCCCAGGTGGCTCAATGGTGTCTCAAAATCGACCCAAATATTCCCATGGTCTTTAATGGCTCAAAAAATAAGGTTTTTACAAGTGTTAAGGTAATTTTGAATTATTATAATATTCTTTTTACCTTGAATTACCTTATTTACCTTTAACCGTGGTAAAGAAGAGTTAAAAGTTACTATTCACCAAAAATTATATTAATATTATTGAACAAAATTTTACTTCTTGATAATAACCATGTATGTCAGATTTTAGAAATTCAATTTACAAAAGTGGTAAAATTTCATTTAAATCAAAAAGTCAGTTTTTTAACTACTACCAAGTTGTTTCACTATTCATCAAAAATTGAAGATTTTCCGAAAAATACCAAAAATTCATCCTATGATTTATTTGATATTTAAAATTCGAAAATGATGTTTATTTTTCAAAATTATAAACATAAAAGTGTCATTAAATAATTTTAAAATTAATTCTCGTTGTTAAAACAAATAGAGTGTTTTTACGAAACAATAACCATGAAAAGATTCACACTTGTTTATGTCCAATTTCAAAGTGAAATTAATTCCAATAACCAAAATTGGATTAAATGGTAAAAAAATATTCTATTTATACATTAAAACCAATTAAAAACACTATATAACTATATAAATAAATTATATTAAACCACATTTTTCAATTAAAATACAATATTTTTCACTATTCATTAGAAAATGAACTTTATTAGAAAAATTCCAAAAATTTACACAAAGTCAATTTT
The DNA here is from genome assembly GCA_963277665.1 of Viscum album. NCBI lineage: Eukaryota > Viridiplantae > Streptophyta > Magnoliopsida > Santalales > Viscaceae > Viscum > Viscum album. Next base: position 1,753,797,963 of record OY728141.1, read on the forward strand.
GATTTCACCATTCCAAAGAACGATTTTATTTGGTCAAATAGAATGTATCAAAGTGACCAAAATTAGATTTAAATAGGGTTCACCATTAAAAGGCGGTAAATCGGCATTTTAATGAAAATTATGCTTAAAATAAGATTCATTCACATTTTAAGCCTCTAACTTTTATTGGATAAATGAAAATACATTTAACAAACATTTATAATCATATTGTATTTAGTTTTGCTCATTACCTCTAATACAATGGATAGGAGTTAAAAACCATTTAAAATAATAATATTATATTATTAGTGGGCAATGTAAGATTTCAAAGATAGCTGTTGTTGCATATCTGATATGCTATCGAACATAGAATCCCCTTTAAAGTAAAATAAATATTTAATTAAAAAATTATTAAGAAATACGAAATATGGCTTATTCTTTATTTACCTGGGATGTTTCATCCTTCCCCCCTTTTGGGAATTGCATCCTCAAAATTTTAAAACTGGGCTTGGAAACATCATTAAAAGTCACAAATCGGAAAAAGAGTCAGTAAAACAATCACTTTAAAAGAAAGAAAAAGAAGCACAAAGGTCACCCGAGATATCCCATACTAGTATTCCATGTCAGAAAACATGGATATGGAAGAGGAAAGAAAGGTTCAACTTCTTATGGAGATTGATAGAAAACATGATTTGGATAAAGTTAACCACCAGAAAATCACAGACATTAGATGGGGTCAACGGTTCTTGATTCCCCAGTAGGAAAAGTTAACAGACAATGTTTTTGTTTTAAGTCACTTTTCATTGAGGAATATATGTATTAGTTTAAATAAAAACATAATAAAACACAATTAATTTTCATGTAGACTTTTATTATTCACTATATTTCTAACACAAACTCATATTTATTCCATACGATGAGTATTCAAGATGACTTATTTACATTAAAAGTGCTATAATCAAATTCGAGAGAATCAAATAATCCAAAAATGATAAACAATAAATTTGCATTGTCTTTAGATATTAACTAAAACCAAAACATTTAGTACATGATTAGATAATCTCCAAAAAGGATAAACTTTTACATAAACAGAAACTACTCTTAGTCTCCAAAATTTGTCTAACAAAACCCAATGTTCAACAAAGATCATTCAATAAACAAATGTCCCTAAAATCCTTCAAATGAAATCCAAAATATGATTTTAACCTAAATCTCATAAGGATTTAATTATATAGACATCCAAGATACATCTTAACATTTCTCTCCAAGTAACACCAGTTACTCATAAAGTCTCATATTGAAAAGTAATTAACCTAATCACATATTCTCCATGATAGGTTAATCATTTTCATAAATAAATAAAATCATCATGTGTTCATAATAAAAACATAGATTCTTCCAAACTAATATTTCAACCATTACCTCACAATTGAAATCCTATAGTATTCTATCTTCCATAGGCATATAGTGTTTTCTCAAAAGAGAGAACGTCTTCCAAAACTACCTTTATCACTTAATCATTAAATCATTTTTCTATACAAGTATATAAATTTGATAAAAAATAAGTTCCAAAAATCAACTTATTCTTATTATATAAAGTCATTTTACTAAAATAATAAGTCATACTAACCAGGGACTTCAAGTATGCTAGTGGTAGGTGATGCGCCCTTATCGCCCATCAGTTGTGGGTTTGATTCCTGCGGCCTTACTAGATGCGACGGGATGTCACCCATCCTATGGGTTGTCATTTTTATAAAACTCAAAAATAACCCTAACATGTTTTAACCTCAACTGTTTCCTTATACCTATTATTTTCATCCAAATTCATTATCATCTCAACATCTTAATTCTTGAACTCTTATTTCACCACCATATAAAAAATAAAACAATCCCCAAAATGAATAACAACATAACTTTATAATGGTGTCCATTTGGTTTCATCATCATCTTTTTCATGTTGGTATAAGGTCCATTCATTGATGAAAAGATTTATAGATCCTTCAAAATCATTTTCTTCCTCCATCTAAATACACCTTGTACAACATGGGTCATATGGGTGTTCACAAAAAATAGTTTTTGAAAGTAATCATGTATGACATATAATTTCAAAACATCTGATAAAACCTGATTTCTATAAAACTTTCGAACCAAATTTGATTTGAAGTATTAAATTAACGGTCCTTTTAAAATATGATAAGTATGTGCTGAGAGACTATATCTTAAAATCAAATATAAATAGGTTGTGCAAGGGTCTCCTTGTTCAACACCTTTTTTAAAATAAAAATATGCTTAAAAAATCCTGTGATAGGGTAAAATATTTGAAAATGCCTTTATAATATTTACCTTTCTTGAAAATATGTGAATATTGTGAAACTATGATTTTCCTAGATACAACCCATGATCCACGATGATAACGAGGTATAGTGGAGATTTTTGATATCTCAAACAACTGCTTTCACGTGAGTTGTATGCCAGAAAAATTTTCACAAACATTCGAACATGACTTTGCAATAATTATTACAAGTATATCATTAAGAAGAGATATGAATTTCATTTGAGATCCTCCTCCTCCCATTTGTAACTAACTTTCCTTGATCTGAAAAGGTTATAAAACAAGGATTTAACTGAAATAATAGAGAAAGGGACTGACCATGTGTTTAATGGAAACTCTTAATACCTAAAGTTGTCTAAACCGACCTCTGATTCCAACTATAAGGACCCGGCCATAAACATTACATAATCTAGAATTAAATGAATAATTCATATTTAGGGTCTTTTTAGGTTTATAGTTTTAGAGAATTAGTCATAATAATTACATTATAACGTGAATATTACATGTAGACACTACTACTCAATATCTATTTTTTCATAAAAAACACTTAAAAACATGTCTAGTTCAATGTTTTAGATAGCACGACCTTTCCATGATCTTATCCTTGACCATATTCATCTATAAGTCCTGTGGAAATTTTGTGAAAAACACGGGATGAGCCTAAAAAGCTCAGTAAGGGTTATAAAATAATAATGTAAAACATTATCCCGTCAATAAATACAAATCAGTGAAACCATAATTTTCAATCATAACACACCTTACGAAATCATAGGATTTATGAATAACAAACACAAATCATAAATCATAAAGTTTACTTATGGCATCCATATAAAAATTATATTGTAGATATCACAACCACATAGAGAGTTACACTTGGAATACCCATCACAGTATATTCCCTAAATCTCTTAGAAGAAACATCATGGTTTCATCCATCACATTACCCAATGCATTGGAGAGCTATCTCAGGCTCACCCACCATAGGTTTATCACGGAACCACCCGTATACGTAAAAAATTCTCAATAAAAATAAAATAATCATAACATATAACACATGTTTAAAGGAAATATATCATTTCAACATTCCAATATATCAAATCATTATATTGAAATAAACAATGTTTTATCAAATAATTTTCAAAACCATTTCAAAAGAGATTTTTGAATAAAAGTGTCCCATACCACTTTGAAGCTATTAAACGAATTATAATTTGAATGCATTAATTTCCATAAAAATAAATCCTAAAAACCATTTTGAAAACATGTACATTAATGATAAATATTTATAAGAAAACATCTTTAAAACATTTAAAATTATATTTTAGTTAAAGAGTTTTTATCAAAATGAGAGACACATGAATACAAATAATTGAGAAATAAAAAATTTAATTAGAACATTATAATATCATGAGAATAATGGTATTCATGATATAATATGCAAAAGGACAGTATATACACCATATGTGAGTAAATTGGTGCATAACAACAATCAAGTATCAATGGAATGTAAATTGAGACAAAATCCCTTATAAAAACGGTATCCTCTGATTGAGGATAAATAAATTACATAATAACGTGTGAAAGATATAAATACACTCAATATTATTTGGTATTCAGTGTAAATCAATCATAGGGCATTCACACATGTTATTTTTAAGACAAAACCAATGACATGGAAGTTTAACTCAATGAATGGAAATTGAGTTAAAATTACTCTTATCAAGTTCATATCGATGACTTGAGAATTTACCAATGGAGTGATTATGTGTATCAAAAGTATATCCAGACAAAGGGGAGTGTAAATTACAACAGAAATAAATAAACAATGATTCCACACATAATCATAGCATGACATAATTAAGAATTAGAAGATTAACCTAAGGAATGGAAATTGGGTTAAAAAGTTCCCTTTACCGATTTGGTAACATACGAAACATAAAGCACATGAAAGAAGGATAATTAAATGAAGATGTAAATACCCATAAATGAAAGTATATGACACAAATAATACAATCATGGGATGTATTTACACCACACAAAGGAAAATAGTGGCAAATATAACATTAATCTCATAGAAATAAAAAGTGAGATGAAAACCACTTACCACGTTGTAATCAATCGAGTCGTATGACCAAAATTTAATAACCACTAAATAAATCATAAAATACCATGAATATATATATATGATCATTATAATATATATCTAATTGAATTACACAATTCACCACATCCAATAAATTATTGGCGAACAATGGAAATCTCACGAAATTAAATGTGAGATAAGAAATCCCTTACCTCGTTTCTGACTTGACTTGATCATTCCTTAATATCCTGAATAATAAACTAAAGTTACATTATTGTTTCTTAAGAACATTTTTAAAGTTTATTATTCCTTTTATATAACTTATTACCATGTTATAAACATTATGTAATCATTTGAGTTAATAACGTTCATTTTGTCGATATTTGGTACTTGAGTAAAAAATGAACACCTTATATTTACAAGTTGTCCATGTGGTCAATAGTCTATTATTCCATAATGAAATTAATTATTTAGATATCATATATATCAAATATATCCATTATATATATATTTAGAAAATTACATGACATTTAGAGGTAAGAAATGAAATGCACCATTGATGGAGACGGTAATCCGTACGTACGCATGAACGCTACTTCCATTCCTATTTCTTATTTTAATGAAATTTTAAAGTAATGATACATACGTATATGATAATTATAGTATAATATCATATATAATATCATTAACTCTATACTTTATACATCCCACATAAGCCATCAATGAGTCACATTACTTTGAGGGGGCAGTAGTCCACACTTCCTCAAATGTGGTTATCGAATTTATCTGCTATGGAAACCAAAAAGGGATGATATAAATGGAAAATACAGAAGCATAATGAAAACATAAACATAATATATATTATATGTAAATACAGTGCCATCATAATGGCCACCATGAGAGGCGGTAAGAGGTAATTGAACCATCATCATTTTGTGAGGCATTAGTTTTCCATCCACAAAAACATTATGTTCTTCACCCATTAGATGGAGGTGTGTGTAAGTGTAGTTATAAACCATATCATAACAAAATCCTAGTATATTTAGGATACTGTTGTTGTTAAAAAATAAACGAATAAAAATATTTTAGGGGTTGGAGAAGTAAAATAATATAACACAATTTAAGAGAAACTGTTACCTTTAATTGGGGTAAATCCCTTTGGTTTGAACCAAAGGACTTATTGAAGTGCCTTATGCCTAAGGTAAGTCTTCTAGTAGGAGGATATGGATGTAGGGATCTTAATTGGGCAGAGTTTGGATGAGTCAAAATTCTTGAGATGTTTGAGGAATTGGTTAGAAATGGTCTCCTTTTATAAGGGAGAGGAGGGGCTCTTTAGGAAAGTGTGAAAATATCATTTTATTATATACTGATATTTTGTTTAAAAAGGTCAAAATATCATTAATGTAGAAGATAATGTGACTCATATTCTATATAAAATCATCAAATGAGAATTGGAAATGTTTTGGATAATATTTTAAACAATATAATCTTATTTAGTTAAATCATTTAATAATGAGGTAAGTACTGCATCATTATTGTGTCATAAATAATTTAATTTATTTTGATGACTAAAGATTATAGAAAAATTACCATGATGAAGGAAATAATTTTATTTTTCAAATGAATATTTATAGTCAAAAATATTACTTATATAACACCATATAAAAATTAATTACTAACAGATTTTTGATCATGCCATTTTGGCCTTTACTTTAAATTAATTAATCTAAATTGTCATTATCACTCCCAAGTTGCTCAATGGGGTCCCCAAATCGACCCAATGATGCCCATGGTCGTTAATGACTCAAAAAATAAGGTTTGGACAAGTTTTAAGGTAATTTTGAATGATTATAATATTCCTCTTTCCTTTAATTACCTTATTTACCTTTAACTGTGGTAAATAAAAGTCAAAAGTTACTATTCACCAAATATTATTTTATTCTTATTTAACCACATTTTAATACATGATAACAACAATGTATGTCATATTTTCTAAATTAAATTCACAGAATTGGTAAAATTTAATTTAAATTAAAAATTCGGTTTTTTAACTACTACTAAGTGGTTTCATTATTCATAAAAAATTGATGTTTTTCAGATAAATAAAAAAAAATCTGCGTACAATTTATTAGATATTCCGTATTCAAAAATTATGTTTATTTTTCCAAATTCCAAACTTAAAAGTTTCATTAATTAAATTTATAATTAATTCCCGTTGTTAAAACAAATTACTTGTTTTTACAAAACTATACCTATCAAAAGATTGGCACTTATTTATGTCCAATTTCATAGTGAAATTAATTACAATGACCAAAATTGGATTAAATGGTAAAAATATATTATAATTATACTTTAAAACCTATTAAAAATAAAATCTAACTATATAAATAAATTAGATTACAATACAGTTTTCAATTAAAATACAATATTTTTCACTATTCATTAGAAAATGAACTTTATCATAAAAAATCAAAAAAATTACACAATGTAAATTTTTATGTCACCATTCTGAAAAAAAAATTATTTTGTCAAATAGAATGTATTAAAGTGACCAAAACTATATTTAAATAGGGTTCACCATTAAAAGGCGGTAAATCAGCCTTTTAATGTAAATTATGCTTAAAATAAGATTCATTCACATTTTAAGCCTCTAACTTTTATTGGATAAATGTAAATACATTAAAAAACCTATATAATAATATTTTAGTATGTTTTGTACATTTCATCCAATACAACGGCTAAGAGTTAAATACCATTTAAAATAATAATATTATATTATTGGCATGAACATAATATTTTAAAGAAACCTGTTGTTGCGTATCGGGTACGCTATCGAACATAGCAACCCCTTTAAAGTAAAATTAATATTTAATTAAAAAATATTAATAAATATGAAATATGTCTTATTCTTTATTTACCTGGGATGTTACATTGAGAGGTGTGAAAAAGTGGGTGGGTGAGAGCCTTCTTATAGTGGTGGTGGAGTGACATTATTGAAAATTTATGAAAATAAAATTACACCCATATTTTTCCCTAGGAATGTGGTTCCAATAATGGTAAAACCCTATCCAAGGTAGTAAATGGTATAAATATTAACATATAATTTATTTTTAATATGTTTTTAGGTCATTTTATGCCTTAAGATTATGGTTTAGTGTGTTTTTAAACTAATTTATCTCTTAATCTCTTTAATTAATTGTAAACACTTTCACTTATTTTTTTTGTAAAAAGTATGTTTAACATATTATAAATTATAAATTAATCCAATTAAAAATAATTAATAAATTTTTATAAATTCTAATAATATAAGTGGGATAAATTAATTTAAAGTTAATCCCACTTACGTGTCGTGATATTAGGGTTTTTAAGTTGAAATATTTACATGTTTGGGATGTTTTTATATCAAATTTAATTGTGAAATTGGTTAAAAGAACTTAATTATATTAATTTTTGTAAAATTACTATAAATATAATTTAAAACTAAACTAAAATACATTTTAATAATATAAATATATTAGATGAAAAAAATACCTTTGAATTAAAATTCAATAGTTTTTACTATTCATCAAAAAATGATTTTTTTAGAAAAAACCCAAAAATTCACCCTAATCTAATTATGATATTTTGAATTAAATAATATGCTTATTTTATCAAATTAAATTTCTAAATGTGACAAAAATTGATATTATTATTGTTCATAGAAGGACATAAAAAGAAGTACTTTTAAGAAAATAGTATTTTCAGACATATAAATAATTTAATAAAAATTATATGTATTACTGTCAATATGATTCATATATTTAAAACCATTACAAATAATATTTTAAAATTAGTTATAAATATTCATATTACAGTATTTAATGTCTATGATATAATTATCCCTTTTAAAAAATTACTTAATAAAATGTTGTTTCGTAGAAACTCAGTGTTGCGTGAAGCACAAGGCAAGTAACTGTTGAATGTACTGAAAGATTACCTAGGTGAATCTTATAATGAAAACTTAACATGGTTCATCATGCAATGTAAGTCATCTAATAATAATAAATTTATCAAAGAATGGTCCAAAAAATGGGGTGTTACACCATACATCATATTGCTTCTAGGATGAAAAGAGAATGATGAACTATGAGCCTCATCAAACAGATACTTCCTCAAATATGGTATGGTGGGGACATAAAAGATTATATTGGAACTTATTATCCCATCACAATCAATGTTGTAATCACGAAAATTTGTCACCTTCTTTTGCTGATATAAATCTTCCTTATATTCCCCCTTAATCGTCTCTTGTATAGAATGTTGAACAATCGTCTAACCAAGATAAGACTTATCCCCATCGTTTATGATTTATAAATCCATCATATTAAAATCCATATATATCATATTGTTTTTTATCCACATCATTGATAGGCTCACATGGCCCTTTCAACTCAAAGCGTCTTCCACCTTGTTCACTTTCCCAGGGTGGTAATGTTTTAGAAGTCAAAATCCTTAATCAAATCCAACCATATTATTTGGTTCATAATTAGATCAATTTGAGTGAAAATATAATTTAAACATTTAATATCAATATATATGTCATGCATTTCTCCATAATGAGAATGCCTCCATATTTTGAATGAAAAAATACCACAGCAAAATCCATATCATGTGTATGATAATTTATCTCATGGATTTTCAATTGTCGGGATGAATAAGCCATCACCATATAATTTTTCATGATAACACATAATATTCGCTTCATTGATGAATCTATATAGATAACAAAACTTTCCCCACTATAGGGTAGTGTGTACACAAGTACACTCACTAACCTTATTTTAAACTCCTTGAAATTCTCTTCACATTTCTCAATCTATATGAACTTAAATCATTTCTGTGTCAACATGGTGAGTGTATTAGATAATTATGAGAAATATTTCACAAAACATAGATAATATCCATCCAAAACAATAAAACTTCATATCTCAGTTATAGTTGTTGGTCTAGGCCAATCTTCAATAACATCCATCTTTCCTGGATTAATAGATATCCCCACTCTTGAGATTATGCTACCCACAAATGAAACATTATGAAGCCAAAAATTTAAACATGGAAAAATTTCATAATGCATACCCTTTCGAATGGTCTTTAGTACAATCCTATAGTGATCTTAATATTCTTAGTTTCTCTTCGAATATGCAATAATATCTTCTATAAATAATACCAAAAACTAATTCAGATAGTCTCTATAGAATTTATTCAATAAATCCATGAAGATAGCTGGGTTATGTGTAAGAATAAAATGGATCAATTTAAATTAATAGTTTACATTCTTTGTATAGAATTCCATCTTGGGTATATCCTACCATTTTACCCTCAATTGATTATATATATAATCAATATTTTTATTGGAAAAGTATTGGAATCTATGTAGTTGATGCAATAATCATCAATATTGAGGAGATGATATTTTATCTTGATAGTGATCTCATTATGTTATAGATAATCAATGAAGAGTCTCATGGATCCATATTTCTTTATAAAAAATAAATTAGGATCACCCCAAGGTGATGCACTAGAGAAAATTAATACATTATCATGATTCTGATGGAGTTTCTTCTTAAATTACTAAATCTCATTTGGGTCTATTATATATGGTATCTTTGAAACAGGCATAACACCCGATATGAGTTCTAATGAAAACTCATGTTCAATATTTGGAGGAATACCTAGGAATTATTCCATAATATAATAAAAAACTCCTATAAAATATATGTGTCTTTAATGGTGAGTTTCTCCCCAACCATTTCAGGTAGAAAACCGTCATTTATAGGAAGTAAGACCCACAATATGGAAGTAATTTCCACTAGATGTACATATTCATCCATGTATTGATAGATGATCATAGATTCATTCTGAAGGGGAAATGTCACATCCCTTATTCGAAAATTGATACTAGTTTAATATATAGAAATACAATCCATGCAAAAAATCATATGAAATTCAACTAAAGGAAGTATAAAATTATTTATAAGTAGAAAATTCCATCACACTACAATTAGAGATGAATTATCAAATTGTGATGATGTCATTGCGAAGTTAGAAGTTTTCACAACTAACTGAAAATGAAATTATTGAGTGAATACGGATATAACCATAGAAAATTATTTAGAAATAAAAGGGTTGGTGGATCTAGAATTAAATGAATCATTAGCTATTTTAGAGTGGATGGTAAGTGTACATTTCACCACTTCATTGTTGTACTCCACATAACCAGGATGGATTGCTCGAAATTTTCATTGAATTTGGCCTTAAGAGGTTTCTGGCATCGATCATCATTGGTAAACCTCATGTTTGAGACTTAGTTATCATAATAAAAATTTTCCTTGAACATGAACCATTTATGTGTGGGTGGTTCAGTCAGTGTATCAATTTTGGTAAAATCATTATTTTTTCTAAAGTAAGGATGTGGCCACCGGGCCATGACATACACACTAAAAACCCCCTAAGGGATGCAAAAGTGGTGTAAACCAAGAGAATCCCCTTGGAAAAATGGAAAACAAACCACAGGGAGTGACTCAATACTATTATACACAACAAGAGACACTTCTAGGCTCCCCAACCCGACAAGAGTGTTAGCAGAAAAATTAGCTTCCCTCCACATGAGATGGACCTATTGGCCAGATTTCGTCTCCAGCAACGACATTCTAGTTAATGAACAAAGGATCCAGGGCACCTCACAGGTCCCTTTGACCATCTTGAACAAAGCCTCAGAATCAGACTCAATAACCTCGACCTGCAAGCCCAACCTCATACATATCGTGAGCCCTTTGAGAAGGGCCCTCATTTCTTCTCCTAGAGAGTTTCCTGAGCCAATGAAGTAGCTGAAACCCACTAAAACATTGCAACATGAATCACAAATTAGAACATCACCTCATATAATCCCACTCTTATAGGAATCATCCACGTTCAACTTCAACCCATGCATGGGGGGGGGGGTGGGTTCTAATGGACCCACCTACTCCCCAAACGACCCTTAGAACCGGCAGGGCATGGCTTGTCGGGGAAGCTGTAGAAGGCCTGAGAGACCTAACCACCCTTGATGACTGGACCCAACTCAATGGTGAGTGCCTTCGTATGCACCTGAAGGAACCGCACCGTGGGGCGATCACCCCTCCTCACCTGGTTTTGTGCCTCCCAAAGAGTCTAGAAGCTGGAAGAAAGTGCACATGCTTGAATTTTGATCCCTATCACACTGACCCCTACCCCATGAAACTAGGAGGAAATGAAATCATGGAAGGAGGTCTAGGGCCACCTACAATGAGAATGGGTAGAGAACATGGGAAAAGGTGTTCAGCCCATTTGCTCTGGAAGAACAGGTGAATCATTGATTCCCTCTACGGATGCTCACATTATAGATAGCGGGATACCAAGGGAATGTCTATCCTTTGCAGACTCTCATCCTTCAGCAGGGCAGAGTTCCTAATCCTCCAAACAAAGTAGTTTCTCTTAGTGGGAAACTATTTTCACTAGAATTTTGAGGACCACTCGTCCAGGGCTGCATCTACAGCAAGAGGCCGAATGTGATCTCATATAGAGAATTGGCCTGAGGCAGAACCTGTGAAACCACACCTATCCACATCATTATTTAGGGTTATGCTATCAAATATCTCCCTTTGTTCCTGACTGATAATGGACTGGTTGAAATATGGGAAGTTGCATGCCTCCATGAAGGAAACCACATGAATAGGGCAGCTAGGGAAGAAGAGTGGGATGCCCGCCCAATTCGACCTCCAAAAAACTAACCTTTCCATGGAAAATAATCCAAAGGGATGAACCCAGAAGATCCTTTAAATGGGATAGAATATCCTTTGAGTGTGTGGAAGGGCTGATCCCATTCATTGTGGGGGACTCACCGTCCCACTTGTATCGTAATCTGAAGAAATAATCCCATAAGGAGTCCCCCGTTACAACCTCCCATGCCAACTGCACCTGCAACCCCTGCATGGTCCCAAAAATGTCAAGGATCCCCACACCACCCTCATCCCCATGCCTTGCTAACTGCCTCCAGGAGGCCCAATGACACCGCCCCTCATGATTGGGGTCTCAAAGTAAAGAGGTACAGATTTTATCCGTCCTTGCAATGATACCCTTTGGTGCTTTAATTATTGAAAGGATGTGCCTTTGGATGGACATGAGCATGTTATTTATCAACGTGACTCTCCCCCAAAACTAAAGGAACTTACACTTCTAGTTGGTGATTCGTCCCATAATTATATTCATTTCCCAATCAAATAAATTGTTATTGAAATGACCATGGGATAAGGGAATACTGAGGTAGATCATCAGTAACTTCCACCTTTGGCACTCCAAAATTTCATGGATGTCCCTGCAGTGTTGGCCTTAGCACTTGTTAAAAATGAAAACTTGACTCTTGGAGTAGTAGATACCTTGGCCGCTCAAGAACTCATAAGTGTGCATGATCTCCCTAAAACCCTGCAACGTTCTCCTCCTCCCATTCAGAAACACCCGGATGTCATCGATGAACATGAGGTGGGAAAACCCTATGAAAAACCAAGTGAGACAAAAGGAGCCAGCCTACCCTCTACCAGCCCTTGATGAAGGTTTGGAGAGAGAAAATACTATGTGAGTACGAAGAGGCTCGGAGACAGGGGATCTTCTTTCCGAACCCCATGCACCATCTTGAAGAATCCAAACACCTTTCCCATAATGGAAATGGACATCCAAGGGAAGGAATTTCATCAGAAGAAAAGATCCCAAAACCATTCTTCAAAGGCCATCTTCCTCATAATCGAAATCATGAAGATCCATTCCATATTATGGTACGCCTTGTCCATGTACACATGAAAAATGACATTAAACCCTATTGCCTTCTTGTTGATATCCCTTACGAGTTCACTAGCGATGCCCACCGCTCCTTGTATGCTCCGAACATGGATAAAACCATGTTGTTCCCTTGAGACGAGCCAATGAATCACACTACAGAGCCTTCATGATATAAGGAAAGCCAGAATATTATAGGACATGTTGCGTAGACAATTATTCCAATAGTGAGTGAGTCTAGATGGATCTTTGACTTTTAGATTTAGGAAAAACCTAGAGGCGTAGGTGCTTCTGTTGAGGGCGTCTCCTCGGAAGAAATCCTGGATGGCCTCCACCACCTGAGGCCCCATGATCACCCACGCAGCCACATAAAATGATCATGGGAACCCGTCCGGCCCCAGGGAACTGTCCAATGACATCCCCAGGACCAAATCCATAATCTCCACTGAAGATAGTAAATCCATCAGCCGCGAATTGTAAGGCCCCTCCACTAGTGGTGCAATGCAACCAATGAAGTCACCAGCCCCCTCTTCAGCTCGTTGGTTATGCCTGAAAGGCCACCCACTTCCTAGAACCTTTTCATAGTGGTCCAAATCCATACAGCTAGCAACCCCTACATCCGATGTAAACACCCCATTACCAAGGTTTAGGTTGAGTTTCATGCTACTCTTCTCCTTTAGAAAATCATGAAAAAATTCACTATTCATGTCTCTCTCCTAATTCCAACGAACCTGATATCATTGCATATTGGACCTTTCAATCTCAGGTAGTTCATAAATGTGAAAAATACGTTTGTTGCAAAGAATAATAAAACTATTCTCATTCTAGTTGGAATATAGCTCTTGCTCCATGCTCTCAATATCTATCTGAATTCTTTCCACCCCCATGCTGACCTGAGGTCTCTCGACCAAACAGGTTTGGATATACTTCTTTAAACACTTCAAGAAATTTGAATGACCACACCATGACCTCTCGTTTTCCACCTGATCCCATGAGCTCCTCACCATCTATAGGAAACCCTTCACCACGTGCCACTTTCTGTCATAATGGAAAGACAAACCTCAAGCATGCTCCCTTAGAAGCATAACCAAAAGTGGGGCATCGTCAAAGAGCAAACCAGATAAGTGGGTGACCGAGTACTGTGTGAAGGAATCCAAGATTTGATGATTGGTAAGACACCTGTCCAGCCAACTCTAAATGTGGTAAGTTCCCCAGCGGTTGTTTCACCAAGTATATTTGTTGCTGCTGAAACCCAAGTCCAACAGACCCGCAACTGTAAGGAAGTCTTGGAAGTCCTATATTCCACTGGAAACTAACGAAATACCCCCTCGTTTCTCGGTGAGGTCAAAAATGGAGTTATATTCACCCCATGAACCATGGAAGGCCTTACATATAAAAGGAGGAGAAAAAAGGTGCAAAGATTACTCCTCTTTGTCCACTCAGTACTGGCATAAACAAAAGAAAAAATCACAACGCTCCCCCTCCTGAAACACTCACGTAGACGCACTGGTCTGTAACACTAAGCACCCCCCCCCCCAATTGCACATTCTTCTTCCAACAAATCAAAATATGGGAGTTATCGGGGCCTCCATTCCATGACCTATAGCAACCGATTCTCTTAGCGAGAACCTAAAGCTTATATGTGTTCTGTTTGTGTTCCAGAATAACCATGAGAGAAGTGTGATGATTCTTGGACTTTGAGGCAATGAAGGAGCATTTAGCTTGGAACCCCAAGCCCCAGGATTTCCAAATAATCACAGATATCATTAGACACGAGACCTCCTATCCTTCTAGCCGAGAAAACTATCAGGTGTAGGGGAAAGCAGCAAGCCCTTGTCCTTGGACCTTGAGGTGGGGGTCTACTCCATGGTGCCCTCGTTACCAGCCACATTCCTAGTTTCTTTGTCTCCTGTCCCTCTTGGGGTTGACATGGTTTAACCTTTCACTGTCCTTTCTCTGATGATTTCAGTTTAATCATTTCATTATTCACATCATTAACAATATTTTTCTCATCAATTTGGTATTCAATTGCTCAATGGGATTCTTTCCCACACTTAAAACATTTACTAGTCCGCTTAAGAAAATTTCCTCCATGCTTCATTCCAAACATTGATCATAAACAAAATATCATATTCTATCAACTATGGTTTTCATATTTTCCATAGATATCCATTTTTCTCTTCTTATAAAACCAATAAGATTGATGGGTAAACCCAATATTAATCTAAAAATTTACATCACATCGAATGATTTACACATAGCTACTAAATACCCTTATATATAATTCCTTTCAGAGAATTGGTTTTAATCCACAAAATAATAAATATATCTTACTTTCAAGTTGGATGATAATTCTATATGCATACCTTCCAAGTCTTTTAAATTTTTTTTCATAGGTACCAGTGGATCCATCATCATTTTTTTAAGCTCTAGAAACTCTTTCTCCATCTTTATTCAAAGAATACAAGTAAAGTACTTATTGAAAAATATGTTCTTGAACTCATCCCATTTCAAAGAGTTACTTTCATGTCATTACCTTGTATTAGTGATAATATTCAAACATTGATCCACTTCAGCATCCAAACGTTAGTAAAGAAATGAATTTCTAAATATTTTAACAATGGATAACTAAAACTATATTTTCAATTGTACTGATCCACTAATCATACACCAATGTATCAAAAGACCCACTGAAATAAGTTGAATGCTTCCTCATGAAGGATTCAAAACGGTGTTGTTCCGTGTTTTCCTCTTTTGGAATTCTTACCTGAATCATTTCATGAAATTTTTTTGTGATCATTGTAATAGTATTTTTCATTCATACTCCCATAAAGTTTGGTTTCTCATGAAAAAAATCATTTTATTTTCAATCACATTCTAAATTAACATAGTTCCTTTAGGTTCTATCCACATACTAAAACAAAAGAAATATAGATTGAGAAACACTTATAATAATGGAAGAAACACATAATTTAGCAAATTTACTTATAAAATTTCAATTTATGACACCTTATGTTCTATATTAGGTTATTCAGGATGATTATCGAAACTCTAGGATTTTATCATATACATAGAATTATTATTAGGGTTCTTACTACAGTTTTGTCATCCTGGTTTCCAATGGTTAACTAAACCTTTCTCTAATACCAATAATGCCAGTCCAAACTTTTCAAACATATATATTAAATATAGAATAGAAGAATATTAATTACATAAAATAAAAAACTATTCCTTAACCCTATAGGTTTAGAGTCTATGGAAACTGGAAAACATAAACAACTAATTTATAAAAAACTACATTATCTCCCTCTTACTCCTTCATAAGTAGAATCGTTTTTGATACATATTACTGAATATAATTATTCATATGTAAGGAAAATAAAAATAAGAAAATGATAAGCATGGATGATTGATAATGGTAAAAAATAGAGATATCAATCATACCATAATCATAAGATATAATAACATAAAAAAGTATTGAAATTTATATCCAATATATCAAAGATCATGATATCATATCAGGGGCTAAATCATAGAAGTTCATAATGAATAAAAGAACATATAAAATTAGAGAATAAAATAATACAAGGAATTATGGAATACACCTAATCACATAAAATCATGTTAATATTAGTAAAGGATAATTTCCAATTCCATCATAGTGTAAAAATTCTTTACTAAACTCGGTTCACTCCCAATTCAAGCCTTGTATTTTTGTACTAATTCAGCTTCTCATTCCAGTCCAATATATCTCATGAGATTTAAATCCATACCCAATATATTAGAGGGATATGTTAGGAAAAAATATGACATAATGAATATATATATATGTTCCAAAATAACATAGTTCATTCATCATATCAGAATCCATAAAAAGAAATGGGTTTCATAAACATAATTCCAACATATCATAACTCTTGTAAAAGAAATGGTTTCCTAAATATTATTCCATCGTAAACATAAACTAGACATATAATGCATATGTATATTATACATGAAAAAATATCCCCAATAAATCATTTGTATAATCAAATAATTTTATCGTAGATGGAAAATATTTATGATAGATCACTTTAAAAAAAATTCTTGATGAAAATATCATTTCTTTTTTGAAAATGATTTCTTTTCTTAAAATACAGTGAAATTTTAAAAGAAAAAATTTTCATTGAAAATAACATTATAATATTTCAAGGGAATCTTTAAGATATTATTTTTTCATTAAATTTTATAAATCCATATTTTCTGTATAAGTTAAAAAACATTCCTTTCATACTTTTTTTTGGAATATTAATAAATTACCTCATTTAGAAAATTAAAAAACGATTCCTTTCAAACTGTATAATAAAAATTCACACATTAGTAAAAATAAAATAATAAAATTGTATAATAATAGAAAAAAATATGAAAACATTTTTTAAGAAACATGGACATGAAATATAAAAATTCTACAGTAGATAATTACATATAAAAAATCTAAAATAATAATGAGATTGTCGGATTGACCCTTATGTTAGGTATTATATCCATCATATGTATTTGAAAATCATGAATAACAGTATAAATAATTTTATAAATTTATTCCAAAACAATATTAATATATATTATATCATATATGATCATATTATATCATCTGATCACCCCATTGTTAATAATATTTCATAATTACCCTTCTCTCATGTGTTAACTGCTTCATTTTAATAAAAAGGATTCATCGTATAAATTTCATTTCTTATGCATGGGGTGTAGTTAAATAATCTATTAAATAATTTTATGGTAATATATATCATATTTAATCATTATATACATTTATAAAATCATTCTTGATTGGTGAACATGGAAAATGAATCGCATCACACTGTAGAGATGGTAGGCTATACGTACGCATGAGCGAAGATATCATTACTTTATTGGTAAAAGGTTAAGGAAGTGGATGATATATACATATGTTATACCAGAATAAATATCATGTTATAGTTTTAATATATATGTAATATTTATATCCTTATAACCATCCAAATAAAGTTGTGATGGAAAATATATTACACCATGGTATGGAGACGGTAAGTCGTACGTACGCATACATGGTGCTTTTGTTTTTTATAGGATGGATAAAAGGTGAAATATTGTTGTTACATAGTCATAATAACATCCCATAATATATTTTATACTGGTTTTATTATTTTATAATGGAAAAACATATAAATATGTTGTATAAGAAGAAACAATGTTGAAAGAGTCGGTAATGACGATTACCTATTTTTCGGTGAGCTCCATTTAGATATCTTATTAAAGACACTATAGATTGTATTTTAAGAAGGAAGGAACCTCTAGAATGTCTATATGGAAGTCTATAATATAAATTTATAGGTTATGGTCTATATTTAATACTCAAAGTTATGTGTATAAGTGAGGGTGTATGTGCCCTTTTATAATTGATGTGAGGGGTACTTTTAAAATTTTGTCAAAATATTTATTTATATTAAATTTAATATCAATAAAAATACCTTCAAAGGAATTTATTCTAATATAATATAAGATAAGGTTATAATATCATCAAAAAATATATTTTAGATATATTTTATTACTATTTTAAAGCTTATAATGTTTATTAACCCTTAGTTAACCTATTTTAATTTTGACAAAGGTACTAATTTTTTCAATATTAAAAGGTTGTAATTTTTACTTATGTGATTACAATTAGACCATAAACGAAAAATTAATATAAATTAATACCATATAATAATTTTTTAAAGATGTTTTATGATATTTAAATAATTTTATTAAAATATTTTTTGGATAAAATATCATTACTGACAATTATGAAGCTATTCATTACTTTTTATTTTAAAAATATAAATATAACAAGTTAACTTCAATGAAAATATTTTATTATACCTATAATAGGTAATGGTAATATATAAAATCTGTTCATCACATTAATTTTCTCAAATAACATATATTTAAATATTTTTTATAGCATTTATTTGATATTTCCATTAATAAAATAATTACCACATATGCCGTGTGTAATTATTTAATATACTTATTTGTTAAGTAAAAGATAAAATTAAAATACCATGATTAATATAAATATTCTATATTTACTAAAAGTATTTGTAGCTGAATATAGGTTTTGGGTAAACTATGTTAAAAATAATACAGTATTTATAACATGAATGTGACTTCTTTAAATTTTCATTAAATAAAATATTGCAAATATCATAATATCATTTAAGTGGCCCATAAAGACAAAGATCATTTTTTATCAAGAAAATAATTTTATTAAGTTATACATTTACATTTATATTCATTCATAAAATACATTTTTCACCATGTGGACACATAATGGATATTTAAGACAAAGAAAGTGGCATTATGTGACTTTCTTTGATTAAAATATTATAAAAGTGGTTTTCATGGACATGTGTCCATTAAAAAAAATTACATCCTTATGTGTTATGGTTAAATGTAACATCATCTAATTAATTTTTTTCAGGTGTTAGATTCATTTTATATTCTTTATTATTTTATTTCTAACCTAAATTACCCAGTTTACACTTTATCGTGGTAACAAAATTATCCATGGGTACTATTCATCGATGAAAAAATAAAAGTGACCTTTTTAATAAATTTGGAACATATGAATCTAAATTTGGAATAAAATATTCCAAATCCAAAACACATAATTTTTATAATTTAATTTATAATAATATCGGTAAAATACCATGAAAAACAGTTTTCCTAGTAAATTCACTTTTAAAACATAAAAGGATTTTATAATAATTTGAGTTTGAAATAATTTTTGAAAAACCATAAATCTACTAATTTTAACTAATAAATATTTAAAAATAATCTGAAACCAAATTTTACATTGTAAATACTTTAAATGGAAATACAGTTTTCAATAAAAATCAGTATTTTCACTGTTCCATTAAAAAAAATTATTTTCAGAAAATAAAATAATTTTAAGCGATTTTTTGGATATTATGAATTAAAAACTGAAAATAAATTTTTCAAATAAATTTTATATATCTTATTAAAATTAATATTCATTCATAAAAAGGAGAAATAATTTTTTTATGAAAACAAATTTTTAAAGAATAAATTGATTTTATTAAAATTGTGTGATTCTTTTTAGGAACATCCCAACCGATTCATATACATATGGGATTTTATTTTTTTACTCCATAAAGTTGTTATTAATATTTATTCCCACCTATTTAATGGCTAGATTATAACGACCATTTTATATAATAGTGTCTCGCATTTCGTTTAAACTCACGATTGCATGAAATTAAAGCTATTGAATAATTAATATTATTCAAATGGAAATATTTATTAAAATATCAAGGAGTTAAACTACACATACAATGTAGTGAAACTTATAAAAAACATGTGTTTTCAATTACTTTATTCTATATACCTTCTAACAATAATTAAGAGAGAACAAGAGAATCAAGATCATTATATGTCTAAGAGAAAAATGCATAAATAGTATTAATTGGATTAAAAGTCCCAAACATTGATTCACCCCCCCCCCATTTTTAGATCATCTTGAAGGGGTCCTTGAAATTTTTGTGTGAAACCATGTGATACTAACTGGGTTGGAATGCCAAGGGGTGTTTTTTATGGTGGAATATGGGAATCATTTATCACTTTAATATTATATAATGTAGGTAAAGGATAACTTGTGGATTCCTAAGAATGGGTGGAGTTGGCTGGGTGGTTTTCATTATTTTTCATATCTTGAACTTTTAATAAACATATATATATATGGATATTATATAGGGAAATATTTGGTGGGGGCGTATTGAGATTATACTCACACCATGAATGTCCCATCAAGGATGTGTGCCGATTTCATATCTCATAATAAATGAATGGGAAAGGACAATATGTATAGATATTTTTAGTTGGTAGCATTATGGGTAAATGAGATGGATTTTTATGGTTATAAACATACCATTTGTATCGTTAGAGGGGATTTGGTGGTTTATTTTTCATTATTTTTAGTTCTCTTTATATTTGATTAGCCTACGGGAAATCCAATTATGTCTCATGTGAATGGTAATACATTGTACATGTAATGTTGTATGTATTATGATATTTTGTTTTATTACGAATGATTTTTATATATTTTTGGATGTTATTTTTCATTATTCTATTATTTCATGTTTTCATTTTTCATTTATAACATGAGGTTATTCTATCCCCGTTGTGAACTCTTATACCGTTACTACTATTTGGTAGAATTTGGGGCATGGGGAGGTGAAAATATGGTTAGTGGGTTTATGGATTGGGTGTTGTTTTGAAAATATAGGTAGAGGTTATGTTGACAACTACAGAATAGGAACTAACCATTCTAGAGTTAACAAAATTATTGAATTATGGGTATTGTTTTCTCCGAAAAACAAAGAAACGTGTAGCATGAATTCAAGGTGTTCGAATCACACAGATCACGTAACCTTCAGGAGGATATGAAATCACATGAAATTTAGAATACCATTTGGGTAGATCATATGATGGTAATGATCTTTTTATAATCATCTGTATTCCCCTTGAAAAACCCTCTTGTTCTCACAAATGCATCTAGATATGTTCTGATGATTTTGTAAAGGCTTCCCACTGAGTTCCTATAATCCGAAAACTTGTCAATTGATGGAAATTTGGAAATAAACCAGATACCTTTATTAAATAAAGGATGAAAATTTAGGAAGACTTCTGGGATAAAATGATACTTTGATCCCCATGCAGAGTGCATATGACATTCACAAGACCTCATGAATCCCATGATGACATGTCGACCTTGTCAGGAAAATGCATTTCATAATGTCACCTTCATCATCTTAAGGAACCAAAATACATCAATTCAATCATGTGACACTCCTTTAGATCCATAAATAGGTGGAGGAGTTTTACATGATAATTCTATTGTATCATCATAAGATCCATCATTGATCACACTATTAATTTCTACCAAGTGGAGAAACTATCCATGACGATGCCCACGTGGAATTAAGAGATCTTCTATTGATAAAAAAACCTTGATGAACAATCAATGTCAATGGGCTGAGGTAAAAGTAAATAAATGGTTTAAATGGTAGAATCCTCAGGTGAATGTATGTTCTATAATTTTTAGGAGAAGACCATCAATCATTCCAACTTGATCTCACGAAGGGACACTGACTGACCAATTTGATATCACAAAAGACCCTATATGAGTCTGTGTTGATCACATGACAGCCTCTCCACATGAATTATAATCTCACAAGGCTCTTAGACATGACAACTTGATCTTATTAAGGCCCTCTGATGTAGCAATATGGTTATACAAAATCCCTTTGACAAGCCATGGGTCCAATAAATATAGAGATGGAGAAATAATATCACATTCGTTGAATACCATGTGACGCCATGGATTAACCATAATTAGATCTTGTGAATCACGTGATGTAATAATACCACCACAAACTCAAGACCATATATGTGAGATATGCATCATATAAGGAGAACTTCTATTTCTCAGTATAGCTCAGTGAATTTCATCACAATCAGAACAACACATTATGTGGTCTAAGACACAAATATATAGGGACATAATATGAAAACCATTACTCAAATGGAAGGTGATCTAGATGCACCAACGGTGGTTGTTCGTACACATATTTAGAGGGTTATCCAGAATCTGGTACCTACAATGAAAATATTTCTACCATTATATTTAAATATTTTCTAGGATAAAGAGAATGGTGTGGTTATATCCCACTGAAAACCAATAAGATTTAAAATTAATTCCTTAGAGGAATGACTGGAAAAATATAAAAAAAGTTTAAAAATATTATAATACTCAATGAGAAGATACTCAATGGAAACAGTCTTACTGGGTATCATCTTTTAGAAAGAGATAAATATTCTTCAAACCACACATCAAGAAATAGATAATCCAACTGTATGATTAATATCTAAGTGTTAGTATAGCTCTGGATCAAGGGATAAAATTTATATAAATGATGAATTCAAATATGATAATGACTTCACTCCATTACGAAAACAACATCTCCCCCACCTAGGTAATCATTAAATATTATCACTAATCAATAATAAGTAGGATATGAAAATAAGGCCACATAATCATGACATGCCCACTACCTATAGAATGGATATGGCTCAGATAGTGGTACCTATAGATGTGATAAGTGTTATTGAATCATTGGCTACTCAAATGGAATCTAGGTAAGGGTGGTGTGCACCAGTGAAACCCTATAAGTGGACATATCCCAAATGGGTTAATGAAACATTGCCTCAACACAATTTCATAAATCATATATTCTCAACCATTGATGGTATAGAGGACTCATAATAGTGTGTCAAACACTTTCTATCTCAATTTGGCACAATGAAGGACCCTTGAGTTTACCTTGAGGGGACCAAGTTCAGATGAATTGTACATACTATGGTGGGACAACCTTCATTCAGTACAACCACCTTCTATCCATATCTTATTGTAGGATTTGAAAAACATCATCGTCAATTCCATTATCAATTCCTCTCTATGATATGGAAAATGAAAATTGGAAATATTATGAATTGTATGATGTGTGAGAATGAGATAGTTTCTTATTTGATCACCATATTAAATGGTTTAACCTTTTTTCTCAGTATCCATCTCTCGCAATAGAAATTTCTACATATCCGAGGTGAATATAATCTATGTGATATTACAATACATTTGATACTAATAATGTATCTCAGTGGATTCCGTGAGCTTTTAGAAATTGAACAGCTCCTAGAATATTCCATTTATAGGACCCAAGATAAGTCTGGACTGATTCCCTTGTCATAGGGAAACAATATTTCTCTGGACGAGACTATCGTTTTTACTCTCAAACCATTAGTAGTGCACATTAAAGCACCCAGGTTGGCCTTGAATCACCCGACGACTCCTGTCAGGTAGCAATATTAAGAAAACTGTCTTATCCAAAAGAAAATAGAGGTTAGGGTCACATGATATTTTAGGACTAGGTATTGAATGTTTATTCCTTTAAAAATGACTATGTCCTTGGTTATTTTGTTTTAGCCCTGGAAAAATAACATACTTAAGTTATCGTATCATAAGAAACCCAATGAGGTAAACCATACAGATCTTCATAACTATTGATCATTCTGTAGGAGTCTAGGTCACACTATACAAGATTGTTTCCTCTTAAAATAAATTCTACAAAGAATGGTGAATTACGTATAAGTGTATTGAAAGAATAGCAAGTACAATTGAGTTTTGTAGTTGCAACCAAATAGATGAAGTGGAAGGCTTGAAAAAAGTTCCAGCCTAGCATGGATAAAAGTTCAATAGATGGATGCCTCGAATGAATGTTGAGTTGAGATTATGACACCCTAAGGGAAGAACATTAAAATACAATAATGATATATTTACCTAGGTAGGTGGAATTAATTACATGTTCCATATATGTGAATAATTTCATGAAATATGAAGAAACTAAAGTGGAAGAGTCGTATTCAGTTCTAACACAAGATATGACTCACACATATTTCTTTTTCGTCAATATACATAGAATATGAATAACCCCACCAAATGGAACCTATATAAATAAGAAATAATATTTGGTTTTATTAATATGGTTCACCTACTATAACCATTATATGATTATTAATAAACCTTTTAGCATGAGTTTCCCATACCTGACTGGGGAGTTGGAGGTCTATGATGCCTGAGATGAGGATACAGAGGACAACACAGGCATGATTGAACCCAATATTTTGTCCACATCCCCGCAGATAATATATATTTTTATGATGATGATGGTTGAGAACACCAACAAGATCATAAGAGACACGAATATTCCTTAGAGCCTTCTAGTGGTCATCTGAGACCAGTAATCTTATTCGACCATCTGGAGAGGGTGCGATTGTTAGATTATCCCAGACAAAGGGGAAGGAAAAAAACATGTGTAACCTATAATAGAAACCCTTTGAACATCCTATAAATCAATAGGTCCTTCCACCTAAAAATACCCAAATCTTGATCCACATAATATTGTGATACCCAACCATTGAAAGAACAAAACTATGGTATAAAAGTATGAAATTATGAAATAGTATATAGTCGTACGAACAACAATCTCAGCCCTGTATGCTCAATATCTTCCAAATTAACTCATAGAGGCACTAATAAAATACCTCCATAGGATAAGGAAATTTGATATAGAAGTTACTGCAACTGAGGATTATCGAGTGGAGACTATGCTATCAGAATGCCATGTCACCATATCATTCACATAGCATGATCAAGAAGAAGTTATTAAAGTACATATCAGACACCTATATGTTTCAAGTAAACTCAAAATCATTGATATCTAAAGGGATATGACTGAAAATGGTCCCAATATCAGCCTAATCCGAATTGATATCTCTGGACATTTGAGTTTTAGAAAGGGGGAATTATCTCTAAGGAAGCTAACTATTCATGTGAATGACAATATCAAGAAAATAACTCTTAGGAAGATCAAGATCGATGATCAGTTTGTGGATCTAACATCTAATTTTGAGTTCATGGTTATCATGAAATAAAAACTATATAATTTCTTACTTAGAAGTCCTTGTCTCCACAACCATGTGGCAGTACCTTCATAATTTCATCAGCGTTTGAAATACCTAATAAAAGGGAAGTTCAGCTTACTACATGTTGATAGTGACACCTTTTAATACTTTTAAGATGTATATTCTAAGGAAGGATTCTAAAAAGGGTGGTATAACAACCAATGGTGGATTATGATATAATGGTTTCATCCCCAAATAGATTGGAGACTACCACTATGAATCCTCAGAGTATGATATATAGCTATTATACACTACACATAAACCAGATTTAGGAAATATGATTAATACTATATGTTCAAGCTACTTTTATCCACAAATACAATGTAAATGAAAAAAATCAGCTCTGGAATCTCTTTGTGATCACTCTGGAAGTTCAGGATGACAATTTATCTTCCAATGTCACCTATCACCTCAAAGGGGGCAGAGATTCACCTATATTATCCACCATGTTTGAAAATGACTCCATAGACCTAAAGGATTATGAAGAAGAGATTCGCCTCCGGAACCCTCATCCTACATTTGAGGAAGACATCTCCACCACCACCAATTAGCTCAGGCAGGTAAATATGAGAATAACAGAATTATCTATTCACACATTCATTAGTCTCTCGATTCCTCTTGAGGAGAAGGATATGTATATTTTATTTATAAAGTAGCATTGATACATGTATTCATGGAATTATATGGAAATTACCAGGATGATACCTGACGTGGATATGCACCATCTAGGCTTACCTAATGACCATCTATGTTTCATGAAGGAATATAGAAGAATTCAACCCACTCATGCCATTAATATAGAGTTAAAAGTTTCCAAATTGACCAAATCCAATTTTATCAAGGACATGTGTTAACCAAAATGGTTCACCAACATCGTCCCCCTCAAGAAAATAAACAGACAAATTAGGTTTTAAAATGATTTCAAATATCTTAATCGATACTTCTTAACAGATGATTTCCAATTTCAGAACACATAAATCTTGATCGATGCAACTACTGGATTCCAAGCCCTTTCTATCATGTATTGGTATTCAGGGTACTACAAAAAAAAGATAGCCCCTAAAGATGAGGTATCCACCACCATTAGAGCAGCTTGAAAGATCTTTTTCTATTAATTTATTCTCTTTTAATTAAAGAATGTCATCGATACATACCAAAACACCATGAAACACAATTTCAATTACTTCTTAGGATGAATAGTGGAATTTTATGTCAATGACCTAGTTTTAAAATCATGACAATTATGTGATCACATAATGGATCTTAAAATTTTTTAGTAAGTTACAACAACATAGTTTGAAGATGAATCTTCTAAAGTGAACTTTTGGGGAAGTTTATGGAACATTCCTTAGCTTTGTGGTCTTCCACCATGGTATTGAGTTCAATCATGAAAAGACATGTTAAATTCTATCAAGGTTACCTCGTCATAATCATAATGAATGGAGAGGGATCCATGTTCACATCTAATAAATCCAAAATTTCAT
This sequence comes from Viscum album, assembly GCA_963277665.1. Lineage (NCBI taxonomy): Eukaryota > Viridiplantae > Streptophyta > Magnoliopsida > Santalales > Viscaceae > Viscum > Viscum album. The sequence continues at coordinate 1,753,825,282 of OY728141.1, forward strand.
AGACAAACTAGAAGTAAAATCACTTCCCTTAACAATGTTAACAAATAAAGGAGTCACCTACCTATTGGATGAGGACTACCAAAAATCCTTTGAGATTCTCAAGAAGTACTTTCTCCACCCACCGGTCATGATGCTGATGGTGGAAGGAAAGACTCTCATATTATATGTAGTCATCATGGTTCAATCACCATGTGCTCTCCACACATATAAAATGATGTGGGGAATGAAAACGTATCTACTACCTCATTCAAATAATGCTGGGTACCAAGAATTGATATTCTGACATCGAATAAATCTTACTTTCACTAATCATTGTGGTGAAAAAGATGAGGCATTACTTAAATCACCATGAATTTCACTTGGTATCTCATATTTACCCACTAATGTACATCCTTGTTTTCCCTATATTGACTATGCATTTGGATTGGTGGGAAGTTATTCTACCATAATATGAAATATTGTTCTTTTCATAGAAGGAAATAAATGAATTGACCCATGCTGATTTCCTTGCAGAACATTTTACCCCAGAAAGTACACCAATAACCATTGAACTTCCATAAGAAGAGGTTTTCTATGCCCATGACACTCCCCAAACGTGGGAGATGTATTTTGATGGTTCCTTCTATTGTTCTATTAGAAAGATGCTATAAAACCTTAAATACAATAGTGTTAGATTTGGGATTTTTTCCCTCTAGAAAAACACATTTCTACCTAATTTTTTCCACATCCTAAAGGATTCACTAATAATGATAAAAATACTTATCCCTAATCATGGGATTAGAACTAGTCGTGTAGCTGTTGATGCCCTACCTGGACAGCAAGGGGTATTGGATTTGGTTATAAAACAAATAACGGAGAGGATTCTACCAAGAAGGAATAATTGAACCCAATCATGGGTTATGTTAGGGGGATTTTGGTATATTTACCTTTTGAACTGATGTTTCATCATTTACCTCAATCATAGAACACTAATGATGATTAGATGGATAATTTTTCTATAGTCCTGGCCAATCCTGATCTATATGAAGTGATTTTCTACAACACACATAAAAGGATAGTCTCATCAGTCATCATCTATGGCATGGAGAAGATCTATCTAATCTACAGATTTCAAGAGATTGATTAACCAATATCTTACTCAGGATAGATTTAGTCCATAATGGATTATCACCAAAAGGGGACTCTCCTATTATAACAAGATGTAAGGGAACAAAATCAACACTAATTAATGAACTTTATCCTTTGAGATGTGATAAATGAGATCAATTACTCTACATATGAGGTTTTTTTGGAATACTCCTCATATTCATATAATAAATAGTGATACCCACCCTAATATAAGATGTCCATGTAGGCTTATATGGCTCACATTAATCTTGGACCAGGCTCTCCTAATAAATTAAGAGGATTGGTTACTATTGGAGAACCATAGTAAAAAATTGTTTGTAGTTCACCAGGAAATTTCATGTGTTCCATATTCATGAAAACATTAGCCATCAAGCCACATGATTATGACATATAACTAAATATTCTTGGCTATTTTCTGTATGACGAATGAATGTCATAGGGTCATATCCCCTAGCCATAACTAAGTAGTTTAATTATATCCTTACTTCTACAAACTTATTTTCCAAATGGATAGAGGAAATACCCATCAAGGAAGTCATAAGAAAAAATATAATTATCCTCATAAAGTCCAATATCATCATGTTGTTCAATGTTCTTCACACAATATTGGAAAACAATGATACCGGACTATATTTTACTAAATTGAAGAAATTATATCTGGATTACAACATCGAGTCCAACCATTCCATCAACTACAATGAAGTAAAAAATTGTCAAATAGAGACCTTTAATAAGACTATATTTAATATACTCTAGTAGATGGTGAGGAAAAACACGAATTTCTATCCATACAAGCTCCATTATTCTTTATGGTCCTACCGTATAACCACATGCACTACTACACAAGTGAATCCATATTCATTAGTGTATAAAACATAAGAAATGTTTACCATAGAATTCCAATTTCCCTCACCTCAAATAACTATATGGTGGAAAATTTCATATGATGAGAAATAAAAAAAAGTGCTTGGATGAGATTGAACAACATGATGTGAAAAGGTTCCATAAACAGCAAACATCAATTTCTATCAGAATTGGATCACATGATCCCTATATAAAAATGATCTAATAAATTTTTTCATTCAAGGAGAACTGGTATTGGATCTTATAACCCTAATGATGATATAAAAAACAACTAAACATGGAACCGAAATGGTATGGGCCCTACATCATACATAAGGTCAATTCCAGTGGATCATACTCATTGGAAATAATTGTTGGGGAAAACACTACATCACACCACTAATGAAATGTTGTTCAAAATTAATCATTAAAGATTCCATCAATTCTCCATCATCATGATATTTATGACATTAAACTATATGTAATTTCATTGTCACATGATGTTAAACCGCATGGTACGTTCTTGTTGGATGATGTTAAACTACATGATTCATCTTTATGACATGAATTTAAATTTTATGGCTGATATAACTGTCATTCAAAGTTAAAATTATCCCTCATACTGATCATATGATGTTAAATTTCATGACTCATTATTACTGTATGGAATCAAAATACAAGGAAAATATCAATTCACAAATGACTTATTACACATGAGATAGATCGGTGTGAAAGAAAAATGAAGTTCCCCCATCCCTGTGTGTGAGTCACATCCACATAGAGAATAAAACAATTCAATAACTACATGTGGATTGATTCCTACCATTATAGGATATGTAGTGATTTCCATATCTTTGGTATTGGGTCCAATCATAGTATTTTTTTCACATTTAGTGACCTTCATCCTTACAACATAGTGTTAAATTGTATGGATGGCACTCTTTCTCCATGATGATAAACATCAAGGTTTTTACATAACAAAATATGTATTTATTTCATTCCAATGAGATACATAGTGTTTACTAGGTCCTATATCTTTCCCCACCCACTATATGATACAAAACTCCCTTACCATTTCTTTTAATCACCTATCTGTGGTGAAATAAAAAAAAATTTAATTCCGTTTTTCTCACATAGCGAATAGATCATGTGTTATTTAGATTTTTGTTAATGGATTCCCCACATGGTCAAGACAAGTCCATTAAAGATAGGGTTAGTGTGGTTATGTAGGTAAGACCATAAGAGACACGCCATATGTTATTACCAAATTATGTTAAGGTACATGGTTAACATAGATTGCATGTTGAAAGACTATGTATAATTAGAGGCCTCACCTGAGAGGGACACTATCCTCAATTTTGGTGTCTCACCACACCTAGAATAAAAAACATTTTGTAGAATTATTACTATAAAAAAGGATATATACTGACACCAAAATCTAAAATCCTATATCCTGCGACAATATATTTAACCTAATCAGAAGACTGCGATAACATCCTCGACAAATGATGTTAAAATGTATTCTTACCCTTTGTATCATGCATGGGATGCCTTTAGGAACCATATCATGAATCCTTATATCATCAACATGGGATTTATCTAATTTTATGATTTCAAAAATTCCTATAAAAAGTTTTTAGGGCCTTGTGACCTCTTTCTTCACATTGAGAAACCTTAATCCTTTCTACAAGATGTTAAACTACATGGTTTTCTAAGAACAATATGATTCCTGATTTCAATAATCATTGGATATGTAGTGATGTTTGAATCTCCAATCCTATGTATATCCATATACAATGATCATGTACAATTTCCACCTCATCATATGGACCATACCAATATGGAGAGTTCCCATTAAATAACTATGTGTGGAATTATCCATATCAACACAACATATTTAGTGAAACTGGGATCTCCAATCCTAGGTCCAACCTAAAATAATTAATGGGAATAATTCCCCCTATGAATATGGGTCATACATACATTGATATTTTACCATTAAATAACTAAATGTTTCATTATTCCTATCATCAAAGGATACATAGTGATGGAAAAATTTTCAATCTTAGGTCCAACTTCAAACAATCCATGGGAACAATACCCCCTTTGAATACGACTCAGACCTAAATGGATAGTTCTCAATTAAAGAACTATGTGTGTCTCAATTCATATCATAATTGGATACACAATGATTCTCAAATATCCAATAATGGGTCTAGCTATAAACAATCAATGAGAATAGTTTCCCCCTATATGTATGGGTTAGACATTCATGGAGAGTTTACCGTTCAAGAACTACACAAGGCTTGATTCCTCTCATCACATGATACATAGTTAATCCTAGATCTAAAATCCCGATTCCATTAACATTATCAATTATATAAAATGAACCACTAACTACTTATGGGTTGGAAATATGTAGTAATCAATATGAGAATCACTGTGACACAGCTTAACCGAATGCCATTGGTCCCTTGTTTCTCATACCGAGCATGGATCATATGACCTCAAAGAACATGTAAATATTCTATAGATGATTCAAAAAAATTTTATTTCAAATAAGGAATATTTTACCAATAACATAATATTTAAAGTCATGACCATATACTTTATAAATTACATTAAACTACAAATAAAATTTCTTTACTGCATGATTTTAACTATAAAGAAAACATTCTTCTAGCATGACTTTTAATATATATGAGAGATATGCCACCACTGGATAACATTAAAATTTTCAGGCCATCACCCATCACAATTTGTTTTCAAAGAACCACAAGATCCATAAATAGGTGAACTAGAGTACTAGGTACTTTTTCATCTTTTAATTTATTCAACCCATAATTCACACTTTATATCTCGAGCAACTTGAGTTTTTTCAAACGTTTCATAACCCTTTAAAACGAAAATAAATCTCCTTATTTGACCATGTTATCATTTTATAATATCATTAAACAAACAATTAGAGAAATCATGGCCTTGTGGGAAGGTCTTTGTGATCCATGGGAGTCTGACATCCCCCTGGAAGAACTCGTCAACATAGGGTGTTCTAGGTCATCCCTAGTATGGTTTTCCCATATAATTACTCATGACTAGAGAACATTGAGAAATGGTTAATGACATTTTCATTTCCCGATCAAAAGGATTATAAATTACTCTTGAACCTAGTTATCCTAATTATTCTATTTTGTAAAATTACCCTCATAACAGGTTGACGTGAATCATGACCTTGAGGTCAAATCTGTACGACCTTAAACATTATCCTTTAATATTCAAAATAACAAGATTCTAAAATTTATAGTAAAAGAGACTTAAAACTTGTTATGTTAAAAACACACCAAGAGTATCTTGAGAAGAAGTCAAGTATGTTCTCATTAAAATCTTAATCTCAAGAGTTTAGAAAAATGTTATAGCATAAATGAACAAGGCATAAAACCCATAGAAAAAACTTGGTGACCCTATTTAAATATGATGTATTCTTTATGTACCCTATAGAATATGTAAAAGTTAGATAAATGGTTTTTCACATCCCCTAACTGTGATAATGTGTTCACTAGGTAGTGACACAACTTCTAGGGTTCTTGAACCCTTCTTGAATGTTAAAATTTTCACATATCACACATTATGTATTCAGTACCTTGGGTTACTCCCAACCTCTCATGGACAATAGAAATGGAAACCCAACTTCAATGGAAAACCTGGTTGACAACAATTTTTTCCCCTAGTTCTTTCATTTGAGCTCTGACACATCAATAAAATGCATCATACATTCCCAAAAGGTATTTCTGATCCTTGCGAGCCCTGATGTCATCATGGTAGAACTAATCACATTAGGTTGTTTTGGGTCTTCCCTATAAAGATTTTCCTATGCCATCTTCTTGACCTGAGGACTATGAACTATGATATATAATCCCCATAACCATATAACACTATTCATGTGGGTTTCACATCCTTGTAATTACATGATAAATTATTGTAACCTTTATCAAATAGGTAATGAGAGACTCCATTCTTAATCCATTTTATTCCTTATACCATGTGACTCAAAACGACACAGAATGAGGTTTGATTCTTTCATCAAATAGTTAAAACCATATAGGGTGGTATAAAACATCCTATATATCTCTTTTATCTATATCACACTTCATTATCCATATGTTTGATTCCTCAAAAATATTTCGTGGTCCTTGGAATATAGTTGAGATCATGTTTACTTGACCATTAATGTGACCCCTATGGGTTCATGCACAAGGGATTCTGTCCTACTAGCTAGAGGCATCACCTAATTGTATGATGTAAAATCTAATCCTCATGAACCATGGTAACAATGTGTCAGAACATAGAACCATAGTGTGTTTTTGGTCATCCCTAGTAAATTTTTTCTAGTCCATTATCATTTATTCAACATTTTGGGTAATTATATAAACCATATATATTAAATTATCTAGGTGGATTCAACCGTATTGATATTTTATCATCCACAAATACCATCTCCAAAATCATTCATAGGCCTTGGAAAAGAGTGAATATCCTCTTTTCATGAACATTCCTATAATACCCATGGGATTATTCATAAGGGAATCATGCCCAACAACTATAGGAATATCCTCATTAAAGGAAAATAACTATAGTCCTCATGAGCCCTGAAAAAAATGGTGGAAATCAATACCTTAGGGCGTTCTGGTTAATCCCAGGAATGTCTTACCCATTCCATATTCAAAAAACCATGTCCTGGTAGTAATAAATTGAACTGCACAACATATCAAGTCTTTGAATAAAGACATTAAACTATACACCATCCCAATTCTTGGTAACATAAATTTATATTAAAAACCATATCATTTCCCAAAAGAAAAACATTAAAGTTCACAATGTCTCATTTCTTGCCATTAAGACTTTAAAAATAATAGAATTACATGTCTTTTCCAAATTACATTTAACAGAGTTGATTTATTCTTTACCAACTGATGTGAAATTATACTGAAGGTGTCATAATCACATGGAATTAAAATTCACGGAGAAAGAAACATTTCAAATGGCATATTACCAGTGAATAATAGTTTGGTCTAGAAGAACCTAAACAATAGAAGACAATAGTTTAGTAGGAATTACCATAAAACAACCAATTAAATGAGACACAATTCTTTCAAGGTTGAAAATATCAAAGGGAAACATGGGAGGGAGTTGATTCTATTCTCACAGGGCATGAACTCTATATTATCCATGAAATATTTAGAGATCACAAAATCAAAAATGAGTAAGACTTCTTAGGATGAAAACTCCTAAGAGAGAAATCTATGAAAAATATGAGTCCATACTCACTAATCTTTCCACACATGAATCATACACAAATATTATGAAAATATTAAAATAAAAGGATAGAAAGCTTGAATGGATCATTATTTCTCCCATGAAAAAGTCAATATATGCTCACTAAGTCTATTTAATTATGAGAATATTAAATAATTCTCCATATAAGATATATATTTTTCCAAAATTATACCTTTTAAATTAGGTGATTTCAAGAAAAGTAGATAAGGTACAGTAATGAGGAACCTCATGTTGGAGGGAATTCAAGAACCGTTCTTAGAAAAAATATATTAAATTTTAAATAGTCAAATCCATTTTTTTGGGTTTACATGATGTTATAAAAAGTGTGGTTATAGTTGATGATTCATATAACATCAAATCCAGGAAATTACATTCACATCCTGAATGAATGAATGATGTAAAAAAATATATAAGTTCTAAAGATTAATTTCGTGGTAAAGTGTATAAAAAAGAATATCTGTATTGAAGATCCTACAAAAGGATTCAATAAAGAAGGAAAACATTTGTAATCAGATTACAATAAATCAAATCCTCTAAATTTTCATAGTCAGCCAGATTCTATTTAGAATTGTTGATTGAGCACTGAAGTTCAATCCACCCTACTACTTCTACTATTGACAAAGGGAGAAGATTTTTGAAAAAAGCGATGAAAACCTGAATTTTCTAATGCTTATTCACTAATAATGATGATTTATAAGAAAGTTAATACTTTTAAAAACTATGATCTTCTAATTTTATTTTATATATGTAGCTAAGACATCGATCAGTGTGGGTAGTTGAGAGACTATATGATTTCTCTATTCCATAATCTCCAAATCGCCCCATATTAGTTTGACCAGATTAGTGACATCATCAAAGATGCTATAGTACCCTAATTTACTTTCCAATTTTTACTGATTCAAGACAATTTGGTCACATGATCTCATACAATGGCTGACAATTGATGTTTCCTTCCCCCAGATTGTGAAATACCTGGAGAAGGAGTTCCACATAGCCACAAAGATCCATCATAGGTGTCTCAGTGATCAAGATCTGAATTTCTTCCAAATAATACTTCATTATTTTGGATTCTTTTTAAAATTCATATAGATCTGTTGGAAGGGGAAATGGTTGATTGGGATGATGAAGATGAAAGAGGAGTCTTAAGAATCCATCCACCCAATAGATTCATTGTTTTTCACTTATATTGAATTAATATGCTCCTAAACAAATTCAACCCCACTATTGGAATATTCATCACTAGTTAGAGGGTTCCACCTCAAATAATACCCTATGTATTGAATAAACCCCCTTGATACTACAAATAATGGTTTTGGTGGAGCACAAGGTTTGTAAACCCTGATGGAAAAATCTATTTTGTACACAACCTATGTAGGCTTCTACCCAAGTCTGGTCATATTTATAAAATATGAGGACATGGTCACTGGATTTTGGTGGAATAACCTCAATGTTTTTTATTCATGCTCCAACAGAAGAAACAATTGTCAGAAAATCACGAGATTTTATTCTCCCTCCACCCCAACTAGAGGGAGAGGAGAAACCCTTCGAATAAAATTAAATTGGAAGGATAACTGACATTTATTGTATATATCAGAAATGATTATTTCATCTATGTGTCCAGAAAGAACCCTAAATATGAGAGAGATTTTGTATGACCCTCATTGAGAGCCACAAAAATTATAAAAAATCACCCCATATGGTGTGGGGGAAAGTATGAAGTTGAAATGGTTAAGTCAGATTAACGTGCAAAAAACCTCATCAGAGCCGAGATGAATTTCCACAACCTCAAAAACATTCAGTTGCATGGGATGGAATGCAACATCAGAGATGTAAGTAGTGTATTGGTATTTTTAATAGAAAAAATTCTCTCTTACCTAGATGAATAAAAACTAGAAGGGGATGCTTATGTTGTAAGGTATGTTTCCTTATTTAATGTGTCTGAGAAGTTGATATAGGTGATTGAGATTTTTTATGTCTAGGTTAAAAGTCCTTCTCTATGCTAACCGAACATTCATTACCTGATTTCCCACTCAAATTCCCAAGCATGCATCCCCAACCAAGAAAATTAATTTGTTAGAAAACATGGGTAAAACCTTAGCCAATAGAAGACTCATGGAAACCTATGATAACACTTCATATTCCCACAAGGGATACTCTCTGCCCTTATTAATTTCCCAATAGAATACGAAACCTCAAAGAATTTTTTGGGAAGGGAACCGATGTTGGAATATAGCTCCCAACGGAGTCCTGATACAATAGGGAAAGATGTTTATATAGTCCTTAAAGGGAATGATTGAGTGTATATTTATATCATTCCTTAGCCACTCATTGAATGTTGTATGAATGTCCCATTCCAAGGTTGGAGTTTGCCTGGGGTCATCCCAGATGACTGTAGATGGAAGAAACTCATCATACATCTCTTCAGGAGGATATATTCCACCCAGCCAACACATGTCATAAAGGATAATTATAACTTCTCCATGCGATAAATGAAATGAATTAGTGCTAGAAAACCAATGTCTAATCAAATTATTGAGATGTTATGACTGATGATATATGAAATACAGAGACATCCATCATTCCTCATAAACATTAATGAAATATAACTAGTTATAGAAATTTTGATCAGCTCTTCCTGACCCAGAAAAACCATTCCCATTCATCAGAAAAGTTACCATCAGGTTATATGTCCCACATGAAGCTCCAAGCACATCTCGGAGTATTCAAATTGGATATTAATATTCAATAATAACATTAATCATTGGACTGGTGGAAAATATGGAAGATGTTCGAACCCAAACGGGAGTTATCTAACATATAAGAAAACTATACAAACAGTTCTATGAAAAATTGATTTTATTCTGAAATATTTGATTGAATAAACTCAAGGGAATATAAAAGAAAGTACAATGGAAGTCTGTAATATGGAAATGGAATGATAAAATCAACAGGAAAACAAAATTTTAAAAAAGTAATTCGATGTGATAGGGGATTATTCTAAAGATCAAGTGAGAGAATCCCCTTTAATGACTCTTTGTTAGAGAAAATGTGTTACTTAGGGTTGACATTTCAATTCCAAAAAATCAAATCCCTCTAACCGACCATGTTGTAAGATGCTTAAAAATGGAATCCATCTATTCAATGTTAGAAACGCTATCCAAATGAGTGATTATACTTTCCAAAATAATATAATGACTGAAACGGTGTTATGAAAATCACATGTTCCGAATGAAGATTCTTGATCACATGAACTACCACAAGTATCATGAGGCACATAAACTATAGAGCATATAAATTATATTTTAAGTATCATACAGTGGCATGATATTCTGTAAGAATCATGATCATGTGACCTTGATATGGTCATGCAAACTACATGATTAAAAAAATCATACGACCAAGGCAGATGATCGTGAGAAGCCCGTAATATAGAAATGTAGCCGAAGAAATCAGTTAATGTCCAAGATATTTACCTATATTAAGCTTATGATTTGATAGAACAATTTATCTGACAATGAATTCTTGTAGTGAGATCTCATGAAACCGTCTCATGAAATGGTATTGTAATTGGTTCTTGTGGAAGGGTCTTATGAAATGGTTCTTGCAGCAGAGTCATGTGAAGTAATCACACTATGGGGGAAAATCCCAATAACATTAGAATTAAATGTCACTTTTGGAATGATCCACCCCTTGCTGCCTAATTTATTAGAGGATTTATAGAATAATAAAGGTCACTTGGTATACCAAACAATACCCATGGCACTGATCAGATGAATCCTCAAGGACTCTGGTGGGAAATTACTTTCCTAAAAACTAATTCCTTTTCCCAATAGACCTCACTTATGTAGGGGAGGGGTATGAAATTATAATGCTAGAAATATGAGAAATATCAATTCTATAGTTAATGAAATCCACAAATTAAGGGTATTATTTTCTTCTAAAAAATATGGAGTGGTATAATTTCTAGGAGGAGGAATCATGTCAATCGTTAAACCTTTAGGATGACATATGACCCCATGAGATTTCAAAGATCATGCAGTTGCATCATGCATTGCTCATGATAAATTTATAATCATGATGAGCCCCTATGAAAAACCCTAATATTCTAAAAATGATATGGAAAAAATCACAATTGACCATGAAAAGACTGCTAGATGAGTTCTTATTATCATGTGACTTTTCAATTAATGGATTCTTGAAAATCACCCAAATCCCTGTATAAAATAATTGTTGAAAAGGGTAGGATACTTATGTAATAGATATATACTTAGATCCTCATGTTGCATGCTTATGTAATTCGACTAAGGGTTGGAACCTACCCCTGAACGAATTCATATAATACATGGGTGAAAAGATGGTGAGCGCTTCTGAGGGTGGTACTTCGGCGACGACGAGAGCTCCTGCGGGGTGTTCATCAGCAGCGACTAGTGGTCCTATGGGCGAGGCTTCTGTGTCAGCTTCAGGTATTCTTTCTGGAGGTGGTGAGGCTAGGGTTGGGGCTGGGGCTGCGTTGAAGGCCTCTTTTAAGTATGTTCTGTGCGGTACGGACCCCAAGGGCTTTGTTGGTGGTCTCTCTTCTGCTGCTCCTGTTCCTGAGATACCACCAGTTGAGGTGTTGAGTCGGCCTTCTCGGCAGGTAGATGGGGTCTCGGTGGTGAGTTTTTCGGCACAGGATCTCCGAGAGGTGGCTTCTTTTCATGACCTTTCTTTGGTGGCGCATTTGGGACACAACAAACCCTCGTTGAGTTTTTTTCGAATTTTTGTGGGTTCGTGGGGGTTGTCCTATCCAGCAGCGATTTCAGAGTTATCAAGGGTTGCGTTCTGCATTCACCTTGCTTCCAGGGAAGACTTCGTTAAGGCATGGATGAGGAGGTCCAGGTTTTTTGGTTCTTGGCGCTTCTCTTTGACGAGGTGGTCCTGGAACTGCCATTATGGACAGGAGTCCTCTTCGGATGCTGTGTGGTTTTCCCTTCTAGGCCTACCTCTCCCCTTACATAACTCGGCGATACTGAAGGTTGTGGGGAACACTATTGGGTCTTTTCTGCATGAAGATGACAATAAAAGGTGTCTTCAGGCGGAATCAATCCCTGTATTTGTGTGGAGATGGACTTATCAGTGGAGCAGCCTTCTTGGGTTTTGATTGAATCGGATGATAGTTTTTCTTGGAGGCAGAGGATCTTTTACCACCAGGAGTCCTGGTTTTGTGTTGGTTGTGGTTTGCATGGCCACCAGGTGACGTCATGCTGGAGACGGCGGGATACAGAGGAGTCTTCCCGAAGGGGCAATGTTGTTGAGTTGGGTCAAGGACCTCTTGAACCGGTTTCCAAGGAGTTGAGTGCGGCTAACGTTACTCCTCGACCGTTTTCAAATTCAAATTTGTCTGAAGGCCCTCGGGCGACGGAAATAGCGGATGGGGAAAAAGAAACTGACATGCTCAGTTTGCAGTCGGCCACTTCCTCAGAGATTGTGGATCTCATTTCATGGTCTCACGGCCCGGTCCAGAAGCTATCTCCTTCTTGCAGTGTGCAGATTCTCACTTAGCAGGATTCGGAGGTTCACTTGGCTTTTTTGTTAGGAAGCCCGTTTAGATCACTGTCTCTCCCACACTCTTTGTTCTATATCTCCTCTCAGTTGTCTCCAGATATGATCAGTACGTCCCTGGTATGTAACCTGACCTTATCACCACATGGAAGTAGGGAGGTTCATGGCCTATCGAGGGGTGTAGAGAAGAAATTGTTGGTCGCATGTCTGTCGCCTCATCGGTGTCTGTTGGCTTCCTTAGCTCTTGGGAACTTGGAGGCAGGCGGCTTGGATGTTCTTCCTCCGGGAAGGAACCTGTAGTTGGAGGATGAGGTTAGCCCTTTTAAGAAGGTTATTTTATCACCGAAGAGGAACTTCGGTGAGGATGGATGCTCTGGTCCAACGATGCATTCCATGGCCAAAGGGAAAGGCTTGGTCGAGTTGCCCCTCTTACCTCCCTCTCCGTTGTAGAAGGCCCGAAAGGGCTCGTGGTGATGTTTTCTCTCATCATTTGGAATGCGCGTGGTTTTGGACCTCAAGACAAGCGTTCTTACTTGGCTTCTGAAGGCAGGAAATCTAGGCTGTCCATGATTGTGGTTTTAGAACCGAAGCAGAATCCATGCAAGTTGGACGGGTTTTCCAAGAGTATGGGTTTTCCAAACTACTTTCATGGTGGATCTATCAACTTGCAGATCTGGATCGGTTGGAGAAGCAAAATTTCGGTGGAATTCAGGAACATTGTGTCTCCGTGTATTGATACAAGGATTGATGTGAGAAACTCTACCCTCATTTTCACGTTTCTCTATGTGAGTACGATGGTTAATGGAAGAAGGGAGTTATGGAGCCATTTGGAGACACTGTAAGTTGGGTCTATGCCATGGTTTGTGGGAGGGGATTTCAATGCCATTGCCGATTTTTCTGTGAATAGAGGTGGATCGGGGTGGAACCAGGAGAGCATTCTGGAGTTTCAGGAGTGCTTGACACGCACGAGGTTGTTAGATTTTGGTTTCAGGGGTTCTAAATATACATGGTTCAACAACCCCCAAGGGTCAAACCACATTTGGAGTAGGCTGGATAGGTTTCTCACAAATGTTCATGGTCTGGATCCTTTTTCAAGTACTTCTGTAATGCATATCCCATGTATACTCTCAGATCATGCACCTCTCCCGATTGAAGCATGTCGTGAAGCGCTTCTGGGTAGGATCTTTCATTACTCCAGCGAATGGCATCGCGACCCGGGATTCATGAAAATGATGAAAGTCTCTTGGACGAAGGAGGAGGATGAGAGGTCATGGGTAGTGATCGTGAATCATCTCAAACGCCTTAAACATGACATTAGAAGTTGGTTAACCATGCAACCGGACCTTTCCAATGGGGTGGCAGGTTTACAGGTTGAGGAGGGGAGACTGGAGGAATCCCTACAGGACTCCAGGGATGAGAACGTTTTTGTTATTTTATGTGACAAAAAGGTTATTCTTGATGAAAAACTATTAGAGATTGAGATAGTTCACAAACCGAGGTCTCGGGTCCGTTGGTTAAGGGAGGGTGATCGGAACTCTGCCTTCATTCAGGCTTGCATTAAGGAGAATAGAAGCATGAAGATAATTATAAAACGTGAGGATGGGTCCTACATGTCTGATGTGAACACTGTTGGGTGGTTGGTGTTGGAGCACTTTGAGGGGCTGCTGGCTGGGAGGGATACTACAAGTTTTGAGAAGGAGGCGGCGGATTATCCTGACTTCTTGCATGGTCTACCCCTGGTGGTCAATGAAGTGGATAATGCTTCCCAATCTTCTATTCATAATGGAGAAGAGATCAGGGAAGCTTTGAGGAGTATGCGGTAGGGGAGTTCCCCTGGACCAGATGGCTTCCCGGCCTCCTTTTTCAGTGTAGCATGGAATGTCGTGGGGCCGCAGGTTGTGCATGCGATCCAAGATTTTTTTGGTTGCGGGTTGCTGATAAAGAGTGTTTCCCCATTTCGGGTGGTACTGGTTCCAAAAGTTCGCAGACCCTAGCCGCCTGAACCATTTCCGGCCCATATTTCTCTATAATGTTTCTTATAAAACTCTAGCAACGAAAATCAATAGGAGGTTGTCCAGAAGGTTTCCTAGGTTGATATCTACTGAGCAACATGGATTTATAGAGGGCAGAAGCATCCAGGGGGCGGTCGACATAGCGAGTGAACTGGTTCATGATATTAACAGACGTACTATGGGATCGAATATCATTCTCCATGTTGACATGAAAAAATCATATGATAGAGTATAATGGAGTTTTATCATTTGGGTCATGAGGGAGTTTGGATTTCAGGAATGGTTTTGTGACCTTTGTTTCAGGTGCTACTCATCTCCCTGGAAATCGGCCTCCATGATGGGGAAATTTTTCTGTTTTTTTAAAAGTGTCTGAGGCGTTCGACATGGCAATCCATTGTCTCTAAATATTTTTGTTCTAGCTCAGGATGCGTTGTCCATGAAAATGGTTAGAGGCCTAATAAAGGGTAAGCTGAAACCATTCTGTGGGAGAAGGAATGCTAGCTTCATTTCACATTTGATGTTTGCGGATGATATTTTGATCTTTATGAATGGTTGTAGTAGATCCTTGAAGCACCTTCAAGTCATTTTGTCCAGGTATAGTAGGTTTAGTGGACACTCTATTAACTATTCAGAGAGTCATATTTTTATCATGGATAAGTGTTCCGTGAGGGGATGTAAGGTGATCCAAGAGATTTTGGGGTGCAAACTGAAACAACATCCTATGATGTACCTTGGGGTTCCGCTCTCTTGTGGACGAATCAAGAAGGACCACTTTAATGGGATCCTTGATCGGCTTTGGGGTAGGATTTTCAATTGGAAGAACAATATGCTGTCGTTTGGAGGTCAGGTTATGCTAATTAATAGTGTTCTCTTGTCCATTACCATGCACGTATTTTCTGTTATCAAACCACAGAAAGGCACGGTGTAGAAAATGAAGGGTGTCCTTTCCACTTTTCTTTGGGATGCTAAAATGGAAGGAAGATTCCATTGGGAATCTTGGAAGTGGCTGGCTCGTCCAGTGGATGAAGGTGGAGTTGGTCTTCGTGACGTTGAGGATACCAATTTGGGAATGCAAGCACGGTTAGCCTGGGAAGTCATTACGGGGGAGACACTATGGGAAAGGTTTTTCAGAGCATGATACAGCTCACATGGGGATTTTTACATGCAGGGCGCGACTAGTTTAACTAAGAGCATGTTTGATCATATTGAAATATTATCTTGCTATGTCAGGTGGATTGTTGGCCGGGGGGAAATCAGTTTTTGGGAGGAAAACTGGGCCAGTGAAAGGCTGACATACTCGGGTTTCTCTTCACCGAGGGTCTCTTTTAGGGAAGAAAGTGGCATGTATGATTTAATATAGGCAACTCTTACTGCCAGCCGAATCGAACAGTTTGGAAGCATTGTGATGAATGATGAGCCGGACTTGTGTTGTTTCATGGAGGAAAGCACTGGGAGGTACCCCTGTCGGGGGATACAGGAAAATCCTTCAGGGTGAACGTACTATGGGAGAATGGCAGCCGTCTGTTTGGTGCAAGGAGATAATTGTGAGAATGAATTAACTGGCACAGAGGGTTTCAAACAGAGGGATACCAATGGAGGATAATATTCAGAGAAGAGGGGTATCCATGGTTTTGCGTTCTTACTTTTGTGAGCAGCCGATGTCAGAAATGATGGCTCATCTTTTCTTTCATGGACAAGGGGCCTCCTACCTCTGGGCTCTCTTCACCCACCCCCTTTCACTGATGGTGAGTCTTGCTGTATCCAGGATTACATGGTTTCCTGGCTCCCAGGTTCCGAAAATAGTGCAATGGAGCGGGCTGTCAGAATCCTCATTTTGGTTGCTATCTATTGGGTTATTTGGGAGGCGAGGAACCAGGTTCGACTGGGAAGTAAAAGGTCTTTGGTGTCTATCTAGGTCCAGATTAAATCACAAATTGTCGAGATGGCTTCTCTTGTCAAAGGAGGGATCTCATCGGTGGTAGTGTGAAATCTTCTCAGTCGCCCCTACATTCAGCCTAGAGGCAATGAAAGATGGGTGGGGTGGCACCCTCCGAACTAGGGTCTGAAGCTGAACATTGATGGCTCCTGTATGGGGGGGGGGGGTCATGAGGGGTGGTGGTCTGCTTAGGGACTGTTGGGGTTCTGTTCTACTGGATTTTAGTGCCTTTTATGTCTCATGGAATTCTTTGGGTGCGGAGGTCCGGGCTCTCCTTTCAATCTTGATGGTGTGTAGGCGGAGAGGGATGCAGGTGATGGAGGTGGAGTCAGATTCTAAGATTCCAGTGAAGATGTTACAGGGAGGCCATGGCACTCCATGGGAGTTGATTTATCTTATTTGAAGGTGCAGGTCAGAGATAAACTATGGAAGGTCTATTCATCATAGTGGGAGGGAGTCTAATTTTGAGGTAGATGCTCTCGCTCGATTGGGCAGACATGAGGAGCCACTTATGATCTTTGATAGTTTGAACTCCCTCCCCCTTGAGTACTTCATTGTGGTGCAAGGGGATTCTCTTGGACTTCAATATTTTCGGCCTCCTTGAAGGGAGGTTCCTTGTGTTGTTTCTATCATTCCGAGAATAATAATAAAAGTAACTTCCATCATGCTTATGTAATTCACATGACCCATCAAAGCCCCTACTAATAGGTTGACCTTGTCCTATGAATAAATTCCGGCTTGTCACCTTCGTCACATGAATTACCTCAAGCTATTCCATTCAATCGTGTGATGCTCCATTGGATCCACATACCTGATATGTGATTATCAATTAAAATAATTGAACATTATCTCAAGATCCATCACTGATCACATAATTCATTACATGGAAGTGGAGCTACTATCCATGATTATTATCACAATCTATCACAAGATTCTCTATCGATAACATAATTCCATGAAAGACAATAAATGTCGATTGAATTGTAAAATAGAAGATAAAAATTGTAAAACGAGGAAGCCTCGTGTGATGGTAATTTACACTATTTTTATGAAAACACCCTCGAAAATTCAATTTAGATATTGCAAAGTGAATTTGACTGACTATTTTGATCACATAAAATACCCCATAGGAGCCATTATTGATCTCATGAAATTCTCTACACAAGAATTTTAATATCTTGAGGGGTCTCTGTAGAGACCCGAAGCTTGATGTACATGGACATTACATAACATTAGTGGAATACTTAATACATAACAGACACACAAGGATCGTAATAGTTTAGTGTCTCTGAAAACTCGAAATATAATCTTCTAATCGTGGTGAAAGATCTTCAACATCTCCCATAAGATATTCCCATTTTTTTCCTTACCTAAAACATTTAATTTAATCCTGGGGAAAATAAAACATAAAAAGTGTGAGTTCAAATGCTCAGTAAGGGTAATCATGGAAAAAATAAAACATACCAAATACATTTGAACATAAAAACATGAACATAATGTTTAAACATCAGAATCTTGAGCAATGACATAAATCATGGAAGTACATAAGGCATAGATCATAAAGAAACATTAATCATGACAAAATATCTTGGTAATTAAACTTGTAATTGTGGAAAACCATTAAGCACATGATATTATTTCCATAGTAGCCAAGGCATTGCTTCCAAGACCATCTTAGTGGACAAAGTCCCTTTCCGAATCGAGTTCACTCCTCGTTCCAGTCCTGTATTACTGAACCAGTTTAACATTCTATTCTAGCCATGTCTATCTCATGAGATATAAATCTTTACCCAATGCATTGGATGGAGATATAGGTCCCACCCATCTCATAATAATTCCATTCTTATGTGTGCCACAAAATCATAAATCATACATCATTGCATAACCCATGTAATAAAAATGGGATTCTTAAACATCGTGACATCATAAAAAAATTCATATAAGATAAATGAATTCATAAAAATAATTCCATCACAACATAATCAAATCAATGTAATAATAGGGATAGAAACAGAACCCTATATTATCTTAGATGGAAAATAATTTTGATAAAAGACTTGAACTCCATTCTTGAGGAAAATATCCTTTCTACTTAAAAAACAATTTTTCATTCTTACATGTCATACAATTTGAAACTAAAATAAGTTGATTAAAAATAAACATGAAAACTTATAAATGAAGCTTCTTGGAAATAATATTTTAAAAATCCATTCATTCCGTATAAGTTAAAAAAACATTCTTCTCATACTTTTGTCGGAAAAGTCAAAAAGTACCTTATATGGTAACCAAAGGAAGGATTACATTCATTCAATGTGGTAAAAAGTAAATAAAGGGTAAAAATGACTTTAAAAATTCATGGAAGATTGGTAAAATTTTTATGAAAACATTTTAGGAAAAACATGGTCATGGATGATAAACGTAACCCCAGTAAATACTTATGTATAAGCAATCTCGGATAAAAATGAGATTGAAAATTTATCCCGTACCTTAGGTTCGATATGCTTCGTACATATCTGAACCTCCTGTATAATGATTTAAATAATGTTATTGGCTTATTAAAGAATCATATTCATTGTTATGATATCATATATGTTTCTCTTATGACATTATATTACCCATTCTTTTGTAAATTCCATGTTAAGCAGCGTTTTGGGTAAAATCATTTCATTTATCATATGTGTTTCAACTTTTCATTCTTGATATTATTACTTATATCCTGATTTACATAATTGAAGAATGTAAAACATGATTTCTATATAATATATATTCATCATATACAGATATATATTATAGATCGACAAAAGGAATGAAATACACCGTTCATGGAGACAGTAGGCCGTACGAACGAATGAACGCTATTTTCGTTTCCTTATTGAATTGAATGAAACTAAATAGATTACATACATATATATATAGATAAATACATTAGCATTCATATATTTCATTATTATTCATTATATAAATTTTATGATCATTCATGTATGGTTAACATGGAGAATAAATCTCATCGCGTCGTGGAGACGGTAGTCCGTACGTACGCATGAGCGATGATATCGTTCCCATAATTATTGAATAGAATTGGAGTGGATGGTATAATATATCAGAATCGGTATGATGTAATAATAACCATATATTGTTATTCTTTACACCATTATACCCATCCATGAAAGGTGTTGGTGGAAAAATAGATTTCACCACGGTGGGGAGACGGTATTCTGTACGTACGCACGCGTGGTGATTTCGTTTTTCGTAGGATGGATAGATGGTAAAATAGGGTTGTTTCATATGGATAATAACATATAATTATATGATTTATACTGATGTTATTACTTCATAATGAAACAACTAAAGAAGAAGTAGTGGAATAGAAATAGAGTTGAAAGAATCGGTTACGGACATTACCTCTTCTTTGAAACGCCTCTTTGAGACCTCCTCTTAGGGAACTAAAATTGGTATTTGAAGAAGAACAGAACCTCTAGGATGTTTTTATGGAAGTGGAGATGTTAATTTGTCAGGTTTTGTCTAATCATGAAGGCTCAAAGTGGTGCGACGAGGAGAGGGAGGAGGTTCCCTTTTATATGGGAGGAGAGGGGCACCTTTGGAAAAACTAAAAATATTATTTTATTATAAAGTCATATTTGGTTGTTAATATCTCCAAATTAATTTATTTTGAAAGCTAATGTCGGTATGGGTCGAAATAATCTCATCCAACAGAATATAGACATGTTTAGGTTTCTATTTTAACATTATAGTTTATATTTTACCTTAAGTTAAATAATTTTACTTTTACTGTGTCTTCTTGTTGTTTTAGTCTATAAGGATAATAAACATACTATAAAAAACCAAAAGAACCCAAAGTTGTTTATTATTAATATATATAGCCTTATCTAAGTCATTTTTTCAGAACCTTATATTTTTAGAAATAAAATAACAATTAATAATATAATATTTGTTTTAAAAACTATTTTATGTCAATTTTGACACTATTTGGTAATTGATTTTTTGTGAAAATCATAACAGAATTAATAGTATGAAAAAAGTTAATTAAATCAATAATAACATTTCATATTAACCTATAGAATTAGTGGAATTCATAAAAATACTCAAATTAAATTTATTTGGGTATTTATAAGATCAATTATGTCAATATTTCATTAATATGATAATTACTGCATCATCACTTTGTCATAAATAAATTAAATTATTCAATATCTAAAAATTATAAATAAAATAACATTATGTAGGAAATCATTTATTATTTCTAATGAATATTTATAGTTGAATTTATCTTATATATAACCCCATATTAAAAATGATTTACTTATAATACTTTGATTTTAACAATTTAAACCCTTCTTTAACTAAATTAATAATCAATGTCCTAATCTAATCCATGTGGGCCTAAATGGTCACATTGTATCCCTAAGGTTGTTTTTGGTCGAATTAAACTTATCCAATAGAATTAGGACATGTGTTAGGGTAATAATAATAACATTTTTACCCTTAATTATCATATTTATTTTTAACCGTGGTAAATAAAAGTAAAAAGTTACTATTCACCAAAAATTATATTCATCTCATTGAACCACATTTTAGTCCTTTTTATTAACCGTGTCTCTCAGATTTTCGAAATTCCTCTCACAGAAGCGGTATAATTAAGTTTTATGAAAAATTCAGTTTTTTAACTACCACTTAGTGATTTCACTATTCATTAAAAAATGAATGTTTCCAGAAAAAATACAAAAAATTAGGCCTAATATATATTTGATATTATGAATTCAAAAATGATGTCTATTTTACCAAATTCAAAACATATCAGTTGCATTAATTAATTTAAAAATTAATTCCCGTCGTCAAAACAAATCAAGTGTTTTTAAGAAACAATAACTTTCAAAAGACTGATACTTGTTTATATCCAATTTTAAAGTGATATTAATTCCAATGACCAACATTGGATTAAATGGTAAAAATATATTATAATTACACTTTAAAACAAATTGAAAAGATAATCTAACCATATAAATTATTGCGATGAAAAAAGTTGTTTTTAATTAAAATATAGCGAGTTTTTACTATTCATTAAAATATGAAAGTCATCAGAATAATATGAAAAATTTATCCAAAGTAAATTTTTATACCCTGATTCCAAAGAAAAATTTTATTTTGTCAAATTGAACTTTTATACATGTCAAAAACAAGATTTATGGTGGGTGCGCCATCAAAAGGCGGCAAAACTA
Organism: Viscum album; assembly: GCA_963277665.1. NCBI lineage: Eukaryota > Viridiplantae > Streptophyta > Magnoliopsida > Santalales > Viscaceae > Viscum > Viscum album. The sequence continues at coordinate 1,753,847,310 of OY728141.1, forward strand.
CTTTTTTTGAAAAATACTTATTTTACTTGAAAAAATGATTTTGTTCTCATACCATGTTCTAGAAATTGTGTAAGATGAAAATAATGTTATAAAAATCAAAATTTAGTTGTAACTATTCATAAAGGCTAGTTCATAATAATATTATAACCATATATCGTTGTTTAGTGAAACCTGATATTGCGTACAACAAACGCTATCGAAGAAAGTCGCGATTGTGTGTAATGCAAGTCTAGTCAGGGTTGCATGTTGTTCAAGACTCCTCCATTGTTTCGTATAATAGAATCCAACCATATTTCATTTATACATTGAATATATATATATATATATATATATATACACTCAATGTTTCATAGAATAACTACTATCAAAATTGTGTGTAACATGATCCAAGAATACTGTTGTGTACACTGCATGCTCATACGGTGTTGCATGTAGCTCAAGGTAATCTTGTGGTAGCATACAACACAAGACATAAATGATATTAAAAGAATTTTTTTCATAAAATCTTAGGGTGTTACATTCTACCCCCCTTAAAATGAATTTCGACCTCGAAATTTGTCGGTGTTATAAATGGTTTACTACTCAAATGTTTGATTAATAGAAACCCACATCGTCAAAAAGAATACCAAAACATGGCTTTAAAAACTAATGTATGAAATGTAACGGTTACCCAAATTAACTCATCACTGGGTTTCCACGTAGGAAAACATAGGTGAAAATATGGATATGAAAGAAAAATCTAACCATCAAGTTCTGATGGAGAGTGGTAGAGAACATGGCTATGAAAAATCCATCGATCACAAATCCATAGATTTGTGATGATCTAAGGTACCATCTGATTCATCCGATATAAGAGCACTAGGACAACATTTTTTGTATTCAAGATCATTTCCCTATTGTTTATGAAATTGGAAATAGAAGAAATACGTTTGTGATTTTGGTACAGTCTCACCGTAGTTCATTCTTTAGAAAATTTCTACTTCATCTCATAATGAAATGAAGTTGAATTTGTCATTCGTGAAGTGTTAGCAGATCATGTGATAGAATGATGGGTCAATCAATCTGTCTCAAACAAAAGATTATAAAAGATATCAAAAATACATAAGTCCATCTATAGTGAGATTAATCATATATAGTTCCTAAAATGGACTTATACTTCATATATCATACTTCTTAATATAATAAAACTAGTTTCTACTAAACATGGACTTCTTGTAGGCCAGTGGTAGGCGATAAAGGCCAGTTGCACATCGGTTGTGGGTTCGATTCCCACAGCCTTGTCTGACACGATGGGTTGTCGCCCGTCCTGCAGGTTGTCCTTTTTCTAAAACTACATTACTATTACATCCCATTAATAATATCATAATAAACTTCTATCCTTAAACAATACTAACTTATGTCCAACATAATCCATTCCAATCATTAGGTTTATCCCTAATATTGCTGTCCACTCTCATATTATAGTGAAAACGATTACCAGATATTTCATATAACAAGCTTGTCAATTCCATCATTGATCCCCATATATCATAAGATATGTCTTTTTTGTCACATTCCAAACATTTGAAGGCCTTAATCAAGTATTCTCTTGAAAAATGAATACCCATTGAATCATAGTGAAAACATGAGTGCTGTCAAAAGTTAACTCTTTCCACATACCAAAACCCCAAAATTCGATATACTCAAACCATGATATAACTATTTCTTTATATCAGTCATGAGCTCGTGAATACTATTAAACATTTAATTTTCTCTTTATCCCTTCATTATGCGCATATCATCTACTTTCCAAAAATATCTGAATAAACATTCATGGTTACTGGTACCATTAATCATACACTTTCAAATCATAAGGAAAGACAACAGTGTAACAATCCTTATATGTCTCTTTATTCCATAGTACCATGAGATTACTTATACAACATTACACTTGGTAAACATGTAATCAATCCACTACCTTCTTAAACCATTGACCGAGCTTCAACAATTCTTTTATCTCACATATCATTTGTAGTCTCTTCATCATCATCAACACAAATACTACCCATATGACCGTACTGATTCTCTTCATGAGACTTTCCCTTAGGGAATTGGTTTGAATAATGCATGTACATTCCACATTTAAAACATTTAACCATTGTTGATGTTGTAGCAATACCATTATCCTCATCCATGGTGTTAACTGAACCTTTTCCTTTGCCCTTATTGGCTTTGTGTCCTTCTTTTCCACAACCAAAGCATCTTCCAGTTCCCTTGAAACAATCTCCCCGATGCCTCTTCCCACATGATTTACATGAGGGAAATTGAACTTTATTTCCTCTATGATCATCATGAAACTCTATCTTTCCCTTATTATCTGTGTCGGGAAACTTACCAAAGTTGAGATTATTGATCATATTATGAGATTTCTGAATAGGCATAATAACAATGTTTTGACTTCCAAATCCCGTTTCATTAGGTTTCTCAGGAAGAATATCATTCCATTGTCCGTCATATCCCCCATTATCATGAATCTTCCTGTTTCCATCCATTTTATAAAACCCAAATAGAATAGTTTGAGAGGAAAAAATCATGCCTGGGAAAACAACAAAGTAAAGGGGGAGCACCCTCAATATCTATCATCTTAGGTTAAATTCTACGATTGTTACTGTAGTTCTAGGACTATATCCTATACGTATACTTATCCTTGGGGACATCCCTAGACATACCCTAAAAATATCTCTAGGGATCTCACTAATGTTTTCGCATCCAAAGGATGACTAAACCATTCCTCTGATACCAACTGTAGAGACCCGAAGCTTGATGTACATGGAAATTACATTACTTTAGCGGAATACTTAATAAATAACAGACACACAATGAACATAATAGTTTAGTGTCTTTGGAAACTCGGGATATAAACTTCTAATCGTGGTGAAAGATCTTCAACATCTCCCATAAGATCTTCCTCTTTTTGGTTCCTTACCTAAAACATTTCTTTTAATCTTGGGAGAAAATAAAACATAAAAAGGGTGAGCTCAAATGCTCAGTAAGGGTAAGCATGGATAAAATAAAACATACCATATAAATTTGAACTTAAAAACATGAACACAATGTTTAAACATCAGAATCTTTAGCAATGACATAAATCATGGATGTACGTATGACATAGATCCTAAAGAAACATTAATCATGATAAAATAGAATTGGAATTAAACATGTAATTGTGGAAAACAATTATGCACATGATATGATTTCCATAGTAGCCAAGGCATTGTTGTCAAGACCATCTTAATGGACAAAGTCCCTTTCTGAATCGAGTTCACTCCTCGTTCCAGTCTTGTATTACTGAACCGGTTTAACTTGCCGTTCCCGCCATGTCTATCCCATGAGATATAAATCCTTACCCAATTCATTGGAGGTAGATATAGGTCACACCCATCTCATAATGATACCATTCGTATGTGTGCCACAAAATCATAAATCATACATCATTTCATAACCCATGTAATAAAAATCAGATTCTTAAACATCGTGACATCATTTAACAATTCATATAAGATAAATGAATTCATAAAAATAATTCCATCAGAACATAATCAAATCAATGTAATAAAAGGGATAGAAATAGAACCCTATATTATCTTAGATGGAAAATAATTTTGATAAAACACTTGAACTCCATTCTTGAGGAAAATATCCATTCTACTTCAAAAACATTTTTCCTTTCTTACATGTCATAAAATTTTAAACTAAAAGAAGTTGATTAAAAATAAACATGACAACATGTAAATTAATCTTCTTAGAAGTAATGTTTTAATAATCCATTCATGCTATATAAGTTAAAAAAACATTCTTCTCGTACATTTGTCGGAAAAATCAAAAAATACCTTATATGGTAACCAAAGGAAAGATTCCATTCATAAAATGTGGTAAAAAGTCAATAAAGGGAAAAAATGACTTTAATCATTAATGGAAGAATGGTAAACATTTTATGAAAACATTTTTAGAAAACATGGTCATGGATGATAAATGTAACCCCAGTAAATACTTAAGTATAAGCAATCGCGGATAAAAATGAGATTGAAAATTTATCCCTTACCTTAGGTCCGATATGCTTCGTACATATCCGAAACTCCTGTATAATGATTTAAATATTGTCATTGACTTATTACATAATCAAATTCATTTTTATGATATCATATATGTTTCACTTATGACTTTATATTACCCGTTCTTTTGTAAATTCCATGTTAAAGCAACATTTTGGGTAAAATCATTTCATTTATCATATGTGATTCAAATTTTCATTCTTAATAATATTACTTATATCCTGATTTAGATAATTCCAGAATGTAAAACGTGATTTATATATAATATATATTCATCATATACATATATATATTATAGATCGATAAATGGAATGAAATACACCGTTCATGGAGACGGTAGGCCGTACGTACACATGAACTCTGTTTTCGTTTCCCTATTGAATTGAATGAAACTAAATAGATGAAATACATATATATATACATAAATATAGTAGCATTCATATATTTCATTATTATTCATTATATAAACATTATGATCATTCATGTATGGTTAACATGGGGAATGAATCTCATCGCGTCTTGTAGAAGGTAGTCCGTACGTACGCACGAGCGATGATATCGTTCCCATAATTATTGAATAGAATTGTTGTGGATGGTATAATATATTATTATCAATATGATGTTATAATAACCATATATAGTTATTCTATACACCATTATACCCATCCATGTAATGTGTTGGTGGGAAAACAGATTTCACCACGGCGTGGAGACGGTATTCCGTATGTACGAACGCATGGTGATTTCGTTTTCCATAGGATGGATAGATGGTGAAATAGGGTTGTTTCATACTTATAATAACATATAAGTATATGATTTATACTGATTTTATTACTTCATAATGAAACAACTAAAGAAGAATATGTGGAAGAAGAAATAGAGTTGAAATAATCGGTAACAGACATTACCTCTTCTTTGAAGCGCCTCTTTAAGACCTCCTCTTAGGGCACTAAATTTGGTCTTTGAAGAAGACCAGAACCTCTAGGATATTTATATGGAAGTGGAGAAGAGAATATGGCAGGGGTTTGCGAGCATGAAGGCTCAAAGTTGTGTGAGGAAGAGAGGGAGGAGGTGCCCTTTTATCTGGGAGGAGAGGGGCACCTTTGGAAAAACTAAATATATTATTTTATTATAAAGTCATATTCGGTTTTTAATAGCTCCAAATTGATTTATTTTGAAGCTAATGTGGGTATGGGTCGAAATCCTCTCATCCAATAGAATTTAGACATGTTTAGGTATATATTTTAACATTATCATTTAGATTTAACCTTAAGATAAATAATTTTACTTTTACCGTGTCTTCTTGTTTTCCTACACTATACGCTTAATAAACATACAATAAAAATACAAAAGAACCCCAAGTTGTTTATTATTAATATATATAGCCTTATCTAAGTCATTTGGCCGAACCTTATATTCTTAGGAATAAATTAACAATTAATAATATAATATTTGTTATAAAAACTATTTTATGTCAATTTTGACAATATTTGTTAATTTATTTTTTGTCAAAATCATAAAAGGATTGTAAGTTATAAAAAAGTAAATTAAATCAATAATAATATGTTATATTAACCTATAAAATTAGTGTAATTCATAAAAATCCTCAAATTAAATTTATTTGGGTATTTATAAGAACAATTATGTCAATATTTCATTAATATGATAATTATTGCATCATATTTGTGTCATAAATTAATTAATTTATATAATTTCTAAAAATTAAAAAAAAAACATTATGTAGGAAAATTTTTTAGCTTCTTATGTAATATTTATAGTCGAATTTATCTTATGTATAACCCTATATTAAAAATTATTTACTTATAAAGCTTTGATTTTAACTATTTTAACCCTTCTTTAAATAAATTAGTAATAAATGTCCTAATCTAATCCATGTGGGCCTAAATGGTCATATTTTATTCCTAATGTTGTTTTTGGTCGAATTAAGCTTATCCAATATAATTAGGACATGTTTTAGGGTAATAATAATATCATTTTTACCCTTAATTATCCTATTTACTTTTAAATGAGGTAAATAAAAGAAAAAAGATACTATTCACCAAAAATTATTTTCATATCATTGAACCACATTTTAGTCTTGATATTAACCGTGTCTCTCGTATTTTCGAAATTCCACTCACAGAAGCAGTAAAATTATGTTTTACGAAAAATTCTGTTTTTTAACTACCACTTTATGGTTTTACTATTCATCAAAAAATGAACGATTCCAGAAAAATACCATAAATTAGGCCTAAACTATATTTGATATTATAAATTCAAAAATAATTTATATTTTACCAAATTCAAAACATATCAGTTTCATTAATTAATTTAAAAATTAATTCCCGTCATCAAAACGAATCGCGTGTTTTTAAGAAACAATAACTATCAAAAGATTGATACTTGTTTATATCCAATTTCAAAGTGAAATTAATGCCAATGACAAACATTGGATTAAATAGTAAAAATATATTCTAATTACAATTTAAATCCAATTGAAAAGATAATATAACCATATAAATTATTGCGAGGAAAAAAGTTGTTTTTAATTAAAATATAGCGTGTTTTACTATTCATTAAAATATGAAAGTTATCAGAATAATATAAAAATTTCATCCAAAGTAATTTTTTATACCCTGATTCCAAATAAGAATTTTATTATTTCAAATTGAACTTATAGACATGTCAAAAACAAGAATTAAGGTGGGTGCGCCATCAAAAGGCGACAAAACTACATTTTTTTAAAAATACTTATTTTGCTCGAAAAATTGATTTTGTTCTCATACCATGTTCTAGAAAATGTGTAAGATGAATAATAATGTTATAAAATTCAAAAAGTAGTTGATACTATTCATAACGGCAAGTTCATAATAATATTATAACCATATATCGTTGTTTAGTGAAACCTGGTATTGCGTACAACACACGCTATCGAGGAAAGTCGTGATTGCGTGTAATGCAAGCCAAGTCAGGGTTGTGTGTTGTTCAAGACTTCTCCATTATTTTGTATAACAGAATCCAACCATATTTCATTTATACATTGAATATATATATTTATATATATATACAGTCAATGTTTTGTAGAATAACTACTATCAAAATTGTGTGTAACATGATCCAAGAATTGTGTTGTGTATACTGCAAGCTCAAACGGTGTTGCGTGTAGCACAAGGTAATTTTGTTGTAGCATACAACACAAGACATCAATGATATTAAAAGAATATTTTTCATAAAATCTCGGGGTGTTACAATCTCAGATATGTCATCCTAATATTATGAATGACCTTTGAAATGTAAACATGGTTATAAAAAATCCATTTGTTAATCCATAGCTCTAATAAATACATTAATGGGGGAGTACTCTCATTGTTGATGAATATCATGAAAATACATGGATAAACCATGGAAAGACCATGTGAAACACATGATAAAACACTCTCTTAACCAACTGAAGCCCATATTTGTATGATACACACCATGAAAGGTGGAATATAATTAGGGTGGTGAAGACTATAAACCCACCCCCTTAATATAATATTTGAAAATATGTAGATGATACATGATGACAACTAAACCCGTAGTAGTGTAGAATAATGGACTTCTCAGAGCAGAAAGTCACACGATTACATAATCCTTACACGAGGTAAACTTTTTTGGAACAGACTAATGGATCACCTGTCATGAATACATTCTTCGCTTGATCACTCTATACATTATGCGAAGGACATCCAAACGGCCAACAAAATTATTTAAAGTACTTTCTGCATGTATAATTGGTCACCTGAAAATAAAAAAAGATATCTCTTGACAAACCATGATGAACATATAAAATAATTACAAGAAAATGATGGAAGAATATTGAGAAGATAGATATTATAATGTTCTTGTGAAGTAGTCATGGATTTCACATGACCCATCCAGATCATGCAGTAGCACCGTGACATTTATACCGAGTCCTTCAGACATGTCACCCAAGTCATGAGATAACACCGGGACATGTCACCCGAGTCTGGAGAAGTCCATAGGACATGTCAACCAAATATTTTGAAGTGCTCTGTACATTTCTCAAATGCTATACGACAACACTAGAAAATATCACCAAGGTCTTGAAAAGTCCTCAAGTCATGCCAACCAATTCATAATAAGTCCACTAGACATGTCGACCATGTCATGAGATATCACCATGTCATGTTACCCACGTCTTGTAAAGTCCTCAAGATGAGACAAAAATCATTGTGGATCCATTTATAAATATCATATAAGTCATGACATAGTTTCAAGACATGTTGTCCAGATCATACTATGTCTTATGAACTTTCATTTGAGTGATGAAATGCCCTCCGGGATTGCCATCCATGACATGTTCTATCCTCGAAACATTCCATACAAATCATGTGACATACTCTAAAAAAATAAATTGGATCATGATATTATCTTTGTAAATGTATCCTAGGAAACCATGACAAGTTTAAACATCCCCATACATGTAAGGAAGACACTTGAGCCTTGTCAGGTAGAAAATAAATATATTTTAGGAAGAAACCCTAGGAAATGGTAGACTTGTTCATTGAGAAAATTTGGACATACCCCAAAATTTTTTTAATGAAACATATGATTCACATTGAAACAGGATATGTAGGATTCCTTCATATGTACCAAAATAAAAAAGGGATTCCACATTAGTGGAAGTCACTCAATGCCTCGGACACTCCAACCCATGGGACTCAAACCCTCATATGGGTTCATATTTCTTTTTCATCCATCACCATATTGAAGTGTTAAATGAACTATAAAGACTCTGATTACTTCTATATGTATGATACATAGGATTACTTCCTATGTTATGATCTCTACATCAAACACACCATAACGACTAGCCTAGTGAATAAGCCTTGAATCCAAATTCAGTGGGATAAATCACTTGTTGTCCCATGTTTCCCAAAATTATCATGGCTCATATGGGATAGAGTATTTTCAACGATATTATCATTTGAATATAGAATTTAACCCTATTATGAAATCCTCATTGTACAAACCCCATCGAGTTGCATGATTTTACTACCCCCATAAAAGGGTATACTCCTCCGGTAAATTCGCTAAATTAAAATAGAACTATGATGACTCTGATTCCTACTATAAAAAGGATACTTATGATGAATTTCTATGTAATGGCCCAAAAGTTCACTAATGTACGTTTTGATCTAATAAAATGTATCATTATGTAAAAAGTTTATATAAAATGTGAACATTATTGTTTTTATGTTTTTTGATTTTATAATACCATTAAGAATTGTGAAAATTGCTAATATAGCCATTGAAGATTGATCACATGGTTAGTATAAATATAGGTATTTAACAAATTCAATTTACTCAGACAAAGGAAGTGATGGATTCATCCAGTAGGCTTTCCCCATATGAAGCCCATTTTTCAGAGCTCGGAAAGGAGGTGGATTCATTGGGTTTCTCTCTTCACCAAGCCCAACCTGATCTTAAACATGTTATTCTCGAACGAAATCACTTATGAGGGATGTTGAAGTTGATAGAGATTACCACCCTAGAAATTTTATCTGATGTAACACCCCAAGCTTCCACGGTACGTTTCCCTTCGAATAATGCGATAGCGTGTGTTGTACGCAACCTCGAGTTCTAACACACACCACAACTAATTAAAATAGCCGTTGTGAATAGTAATACCTACTTTTTGAAATCATATATATTTTATATTTCAAAATGGACTTCATTTTTGGATTCGGAATAATAAAATTATCCTTGGGTGAAATTTTGGTACTTTTCGGATAACTTTAATATTTTGATGAATAGTGAAAATTACTAAATTTTAATTAAAAACAACTTTTTTAATCAAAATAATTAATAGTGATAAATTGTGAATTTGAGTGGTTTTAAAGTATATTTAGAATATATTTTTACCATTTAATATAATGTTGGTCATTGGACATAATTTTACAATTAAACCGAACATAAACAAGTGTCAATCTTTTGATAGTTATTACCTCTTAAAAACACGCTTTTTGTTTTGACAGCGGGAATTAATTTTAAATTAATTTCTGCCACTTATGTGTTTTTAATTTAGAAAAATGGATTCCATATTTGGAATCAGGATGTCCAAATTGTGTAAATAGGTAACTTTTATTTTTAGACATTTTGAATAATTACTGTGGTAAATATTTTATTTACCATGGTTAAGGGTAAATCCGGTAAATAAGGGTTAAAAATAATATTATAATAATACAAAATTACCCTAAAACGTGTCCTAACCTTATTGGTGGACACATACCCGACCATGAGCATCCTTGGGTCAATTTGGGGACCCCTTGGAGCCACTTGTATGTGGTAGGGACACTTTATATTAATAAAGTTAAAATAAAAATAAAAATGGCATAAGCTTACATCTTTTAGAAGAACAATTTTTACATAGGGTTATACATGTTGGATTTTCGATTATAAATATTCATTAGAAAGATAAAAAGATTTCATACATAATGATATTTTATTTATAATTTTTAGACATCAAATAATTTAAATTATTAATGACACAATAATTATGCAATGTTTACCTCATTAATAAATCATTTAAATAAATAAGATTATAATGATTAAAATATTATCTAAAACCTGTCCAATTCTTATTGGTTGATGTTATTTAGAATATTAGTCATCTTATCTTCGACCTCAATGATTGTTGGACCATTATAAACCGAATATAATTATATTATAAAGTAATACTTTCACTCTTTCCTAAAGAGCCCCTCTTCTCCCTTATAAAAGGAGACCACTTCTACTCATTCCTCACATCTCTCAAGCCACTTGGCTCGTCCAAACTCTGCCCAACTAAGCTCCCAACATCCCTCTCCTCCTCCTTGAATCTTCCCCTTAGGCAGAAATCATTTCAAGAAGTCCTTTGGTTCCAACCAAAGTGAGTTACCTAAATTAAAGGTAACAATTTCTCTTAAATTATTTTCCTTTATTTTGCTTCCCCAACCCCCAAAATCTTTTTATTTCCTTTCTTTTGTATCAAAAACAGTATCCTCAATATACTAGGATGTTTTTATAAGAAGCATTCACACTACACATACACACAACACCATATAATGGATGATGAACATAATGTTTCTGTGGATGGCAAACTAACGCCTCACGAAACGATGATTGTTCAAATACATCTTACCGCCTCTCATGGTGGCCATTATGATGGCACTGTAATTAAATATGATATTAATGATATATATTTTATATATAAGCTTCTGTAATTCCATTTTCTTTCATACCATTATTCGTTTCATGTTGTATATACATACGATAATTTCATTTGAGGAAGTGCGGACTACCACCCCCTTAAAATGATATGACTCGTTCATACCACACATGGAACGTATAAAGGATGGTGTTAATGAACTTAAGTAACATATATAAAATATTATACTGGAATAGTAATATACCTATGTATCATTTGGATTCAATTCTTTTAAAATAAATATTAAATGGAAGTAGCGTTCGTGCGTACGTACGGACTACCGTCTCCACGAACGCGGTGAGATCCATCCTCCATCATATCCATTCAAGTCTTATTCTCATTTTAGGGTTAAAAATAATGTTAATATCATTCTGATTATGAATAAGATTTAATCTATCCATTACAAACATGTCGTACGTAACCAAACATTTAAGAAGAACAAATCGATTATCACCTGAAACGACGATAATACTAAGATATTATTAATAAAGAAATGTTAAAAGATCATATATGATATCATATTAATGTATATGATTCTTGTATAATTTAATAACAATTATTTCACCATTATACAGGAGGTTAACCGACCCCAACAAAGGAAAAGTACAAGGTAAGGGTTATTTCACAATCTCTTCATTATCCGAGGTTGTTTATACGTAATAATCTACTGGGATATTTTTATCATCCACATCCATGTTTCTTAAAAATGTATTTCAAAACATTTTTACTATTTACAAGAATATGGGTTAAAGTCATTTATACCCTTGTTTGACTTTTTATAAGAGGTTTATAAAGGAATCTTTCCGTCGTTTTCATTACAAGGTCCCTTTTAACCTTTTCGACAGAATTGAGGTAAGAATGTTTTTTTTAACGTATACGGCGGGTGCGGTTATTTTACGCCGTTATAAAATCTTCAAAGCTTTCCTTACAATATTATAAGAATATATTTTCAAATAAAATGTTTTATTTTATATGGATCTTAAATGATTTCAAAATAAAAGGAGATATTTCTTTAAAAAAAATTTGATTTCATCTACGTCAACATCCTTTGATGGATTTTAAGATTATTTGAAGTTGATTTATTATGATACAAAACTTCTATATTGTATTGAAGGTTTTGTGATATGTTTGACTATGGATGTGCTATTTTTATACCATTCATAGTTTATGGTGTAATTATTGACATTTCATATGCTAGTTTTAATACGAATGTTTATGTTATGTTTAAACCTTTTCATATGGGAATGCATTGGACATAATAAGTGACGGGTGGAGCCCGCTATAGCTCCTCGATGCATCGGTAGGTATCATGAGACAAACTAGTGTCTTGGCACAAGGCCTTGACAAAATCTTATTTGTAGTCTTGGCACGAGGCCTTGGCTATGTGGTTATGATAGTCTGGCATTATGCATTCCAACATTATGAAAGTGGTTATTGATTTTTGCATGTGATTATTCGATTAGTAGAATATCCATGTGAATAAGTAAATGGCATTATTTCATTTTATTTATGCCATACCATGTTGAAAGATCATGTTTAAAGGCTTTGTTTTAGTTATACATTTCATTAAAAGTTTATTCTTATTTATGAAAGTTTCCGCTATTTTGTTATCCTTACTGGGCATTTGAGCTCACCCCTTTTATATGTTTTATTTTTTCCAGGAAGTGAAGAAGTAAATTATGAATGACCTGCAGGGATATTATGTGGGGATATGAGTGTGGATTATGGAGACTTTATGTTGTTGTAGTAGTTTTTCATTTTATGATGTAATGTAAAACCTATGAATATATCTAGTGTTTCCAAGGCTACTAAACCAATCAGTCTTTCGAGATTTGATCTTTCTTGTGATCATGCCAATGTTATGTAATAATGCACCGACTCTGGGTAGCTGGGGTCGGGGCGTTACAGTTGGTATCAGAGGAAGTTTAGTACAAACCTTGGAAGCTAGATTTAGATAAACTCTGATTAGAGCACGTAGACCTAAGACAAACTTTGAGGATTAGTATAGAAGAACTTCCTAGAATTTTGGTATTGTAGAGATTTTGTGAATTTTCCGAGCAATACATCCCTGTCTGGATACGAGCAGGTAGAGGCGGCTCTGGCACAGATGTACCTAGGGGTAAAACCCAAAAACACCGCTTTGAGCTAGACTCGAACGGGAACTGGTGCACGACAACGGGCCTTGCTGCACTCTTGGTTACGACACTCCCGAGGGATATGCTTAGGATAACTCTCATTTTCTTTACATATCATTTTGAAGGGATTATGAGTATATACATCCTCAAAGAAATATTTTTATGATTATGGATTATATCCATAAATAGTTCAATTTATGTTAAGTGTTTTATAAGTATGGGATTATGTATTTTGATTCATAAACTGATCTAGTTTATGCCATTGTTTAGAAATGGCGCCTAGTGGAAGAAATCGAAACTGTATCAATGCACGCACTCCATGTAGGGATTTCCCTCCTGCTCAAGATAATTATAGTGGGGCTGGTGATGCAACTGGTGCTGATCAGCTAATCACCATACTGGGACAACTTACTCAGGTTATAAATAATAACCTTACCCATATGGAGCACCCTGATCCGCAGCGTGGAGGATCAACGTTAGATCGATTCATGAGGCAACAACCACCAATGTTCAATGGGAATACAAATCCCTTAGTAGCTGAGCAATGGATATTTTCCCTAGAGAAAATATTTCAGTCTTTGGGGAGCAGTGAAAGGGAAAAAGTTATCATGGCAGTTTACCGCCTCACTGGAGATGCTGATCAATGGTGGTCATTGATTCAAAACATGAAGGAAGATGATGAAGTATCAAATATGGAGTGGAGGGAGTTCAAAGATCTGTTTTTAGAAAAATACTTCCCTCACGACCATCGAGCAGATATGGAAAGGCAATTTCTCAGTCTAAGACAAAAGGAGGATGAGAATGTCACAAAGTATGAGGCTAACATTACAAGGTTAGCGAGGTACGCTGGTGATTATATTCGTAACCCAAGAAGTAAGATTGATCGTTTCTTTGATGGGTTAAAACCATTTCTCCGTCGAGCGTTAGTCTCACAATCCTTTTCATCGTACGAAGACATTGTCTCAAGTGCTATCAAGACCGAAAAGGAATTCTCTAAGTCTTATGACTTTAAAGCAAAGCAAGAGAAGAAGAGACCTGCTGATCAATCTGGGAATGGAAATAAGGGGAAGAAAGGAAAGGTTGAATATCCATCATGTGGTAAATGTGGGAAGAAACACCCCGGTACTTGCTTGAAGGGAATGGGAGTCTGTTACAAGTGTGGTGAAAAAGGCCACCAAGCTCATGATTGCAAGGGGAAGAAGGAAGCTACCAACGTTCAGTGCTACAATTGTAGGGAGATGGGGCATTATACAAATGCATGTCCTAAGCGTCAGGAGAACTTACCTCAGAAAAGGCCAAGGGATCAAGGCCAGACTTATGCTATCACTACTGCTGAGGTAGAAGCTCCGAAAGACGTGGTGGCGGGTAATTTAATGGTTTCCTCAAGTTTAGCAAATGCATTATTTGATTCTGGATCATCGCATTGTTTCATATCTTCCCAGTTTGCTAAGAAAATTTGATATTTTCAATTTGATTTAATAAGGGAGTTGTCAGTTTAAACTCCTAAGGGAAGTATCGTTGCAACAAAGTTTTGTGAATCAGTCCCCATTAGAGCACATTAATTTTCTTTATCTGCTGATCTCATTGTCATACCTATGATTGAGTTTGATATAATCCTCGGTATGGACTGGCTTTCGGACTATGATGCGAAGATTTTTTGTAAGAAGAAAGAGGTTACGATTCTTGATGATAATGATAAGGAACACCTTATTTTTAGAGAAGAATCGTCACCACCTAATTCTTATTTAGATCCACCCCCAGTAGCTCAACATAATTCAATTATTGGGGAGGAAGAGAAAGAAATAACTATCGGAGAGGAATGGAATGTTCAAATAGAGGATGTACCTGTTGTGAAAGAATTTGTAGATGTATTTCCGGAAGATTTACCTGGACATCCTCCAGAACGAGAAGTTGAGTTTTCCATTGATTTGATTCCTGGATCAAGGCCTATATCGAAGACCCCTTATAGAATGGCCACTGTAGAATTAGTCGAACTAAAGAAACAACTAGAGGAATTGAGTAATAATGGATTTATTCTCCCTAGTGTTTCTCCATGGGGAGCCCCTGTTCTTTTTGTTAAAAAGAAAGATGGATCTATGAGGTTATGTATCGACTACAGGGAGATCAATGCTATAACGATAAAGAACAAGTATCCCCTACCTCGTATTGATGATTTATTTGACCAACTGCATGGAGATCAATACTTTTCAAAGATTGACCTTCGATCTGGATACCATCAGTTGTGTGTGAAGAAGGAAGACATTCCGAAAACAGCATTTCAAACCAGGTACGGGCATTACGAGTTTACTGTAATGCCGTTTGGATTGACTAATGCACCCTCTGTATTCATGGATCTGATTAATAGAGTTTTCAAGGAGTATCTCGATGAATTTGTGGTGGTATTTATTGATGATATCTTGGTATACTCCAAAACCTACGAAGATCTTGAAAATCACTTGCGCATTATCTTGAAGACTCTGAGGAGGAATGAATTATATGGGAAGTTTAGCAAGTGTGAATTCTGGCTTCAGGAGATTTCTTTTCTTGGCCATATTGTCTCTAAAGATGGAATCTCTGTTGATCCTTCTATGACCAAGGCAATCCAAGAATGGCCAGCACCTATGAGTATAACTGAGGTACGTAGTTTTATTGGCTTGGTAGGTTATTATCGACGTTTCGTCCAGAATTTTTCCCGATTGGATAACCCATTAACGAAGCTCACACGTAAAGGGGTTAAATTTGTTTGGACAAAAGAGTGTGAAGAATGTTTCGAAGAACTGATGAGAAGATTAGTCAATGCTCCTATATTGACTCTACCATCGGGGAATGATGGGTTCGTTATTTATAGTGATGCATCGAAGAAAGGACTTGGTTGTGTCCTTATGCAGAATGATAGAGTTATTGCCTATGCATCACGACAGTTGAAAATTCATGAACAAAACTATCCTACTCATGATCTTGAGTTAGCAGCTGTAATCTTTGCTTTGAAGATATGGAGGCACTACCTCTATGGTGAAAAATGTGAGATTTATACTGATCACAAGAGTTTGAAGTATATTTTCTCACAAAAAGAACTCAACATGAGGGAAAGGAGATGGCTTTAATTACTCAAGGATTATGATTGTACGATACACTACCACCCGGGGAAAGCAAACAAAGTAGCAGATGCTTTGAGCAGAAAAGACCATGGAGTTCTGAACATGATGAGAATTGAAAGGGATCCAATTTTCATGGATCTAGTGAAGATGGACATGGGAATAACCAGGGAAGGTGAAACATCAATGCTTTTTCAAATGGTTGCCAAACCATCTTTACTAGAAAGGATTAAGATTTCTCAGACCGATGATGAAGAATTTCAGAAGAAGATTAAAGCTGTGAATGATGGGAGATTGAGAGACTTTGTGTATGAAGATGGAATTTTGAAATTCGGGAAGAGACTTTGTGTTCCCGATTTACCTGATCTGAAAAGGGAATTGCTAGATGATGCTCATAGTTCCAATTTCTCTATACACCCTGGGAGCACCAAAATGTATAGAGATTTTAAGGAACATTTTTGGTGGGACAACATGAAGAGGGAGATTGCTGATTTTGTGTCAAGATGTATGGTTTGTCAACAAGTGAAAGCTGGAAGGCAACATCCTGGAGGAGTCATGCAACCTCTTCCCATACCGGAGTGGAAATGGGACAATGTTACGATGGACTTTGTCATGGGTCTACCAAAGACTCCTAGAAGGAACGATGCAATATGGGTTATTGTTGATCGTCTTACCAAGTCAGCACATTTTCTTGCTATAAGAGAAGATCTACCCCTGGAACGTCTAGCAAGACTATACATTAATGATGTTGTGAGACTTCATGGAGTACCCCTATCGATTGTTTCTGATCGTGATCCCCGTTTTACTTCATGATTTTGGAAAAGTCTTCAGAAATCCCTGGATACTGAACTTCATTTGAGCACTGCTTACCACCCTCAGACAGATGGACAATCAGAACGGACTATTCAAACCTTAGAAGACATGTTGAGATCTTGCTCACTTGACTTTCAGGGTATGTGGGATCAATATTTACCATTGGTAGAATTTTCCTATAACAATAGCTTCCATTCGAGTATACAGATGGCACCATATGAAGCGTTATACAGAACGAGATGTCGTACCCCAACCTGTTGGGATGATGTTGGTGAAAGAAAACTTGTAGGCCCAGAACTGGTGGAGGAAACGGTGGAAAAGGTGAAAGTAATCCAAAATCACATCAAAGCAGCTCAAAGTAGGCAGAAGAGCTATGCCGATAATCGAAGGAAGGATTTGGAATTTCAGGTCGGTGATCATGTTTTCCTAAAGGTATCTCTATGGAAGGGAGTCATACGTTTTGGTAAGAAAGGTAAATTGAGTCCCAGGTACATCGGACCTTTCAAAATTCTAGAACGAATTGGGGCTGTAGCTTACCGATTGGCAATGCCGCCAAGTCTCTCCAAAGTTCACGATGTGTTCCACGTATCTCTGTTGAGAAAATACATGCCTGACCCAACGCATGTACTCACCTATGAGGAATTAGAACGGGAACCCGATCTGTCTTATTGTGAAGAGCCCGTCAAGATTCTTGATACAAGAGAACAAGTACTGAGAAACCGGACGACACGTCTGGTAAAAGTTTTGTGGAGAAATCATAAGATGGAAGAGGCAACGTGGGAACCCGAGGAACTTATGATGAAGAACCACCCGAGTCTTTTTATGCAGTAATACCCTAGAAATTGCAAGGACGCAATTATTTGAAGGAGGGGAGAATGTAACACCCCAAGCTTCCATGGTACGTTTCCCTTCGAATAATGCGATAGCGCGTGTTGTACGCAACCTCGAGTTCTAACACACACCACAACTAATTAAAATAGCCGTTGTGAATAGTAATACCTAATTTTTGAAATAATATATATTTTATATTTCAAAATGGACTTCATTTTTGGATTCGGAATATTGAAATTAGCCTAGGGTGAAATTTTGGTACTTTTCGGATAACTTTAATATTTTGATGAATAGTGAAAATTGCTAAATTTTAATTAAAAACAACTTTTTTAATCAAAATAATTAATAGTGATAAATTGTGAATTTGAGTGGTTTTAAAGTATATTTAGAATATATTTTTACCATTTAATATAATGTTGGTCATTGGACATAATTTTACAATTAAACCGAACATAAACAAGTGTCAATCTTTTGATAGTTATTATCTCTTAAAAACACGCTTTTTGTTTTGACAGCGGGAATTAATTTTAAATTAATTTCTGCCACTTCTGTGTTTTGAATTTATAAAAATGGATTCCATATTTTGAATCAGGATGTCCAAATTGTGTAAATAGGTATCTTTTATTTTTAGACATTTTGAATAATTACTGTGGTAAATATTTTATTTACCATGGTTAAGGGTAAATCCGGTAAATAAGGGTTAAAAAATAATATTATAATAATACAAAATTACCCTAAAACGTGTCCTAACCTTATTTGTGGACACATACCCGACCATGAGCATCCTTGGGTCAATTTGGGGACCCCTTGGAGCCACTTGTATGTGGTAGGGACACTTTATATTAATAAAGTTAAAATAAAAATAAAAATGGCATAAGCTTACATCTTTTAGAAGAACAATTTTTACATAGGGTTATACATGTTGGATTTTCGATTATAAATATTCATTAGAAATATAAAAAGATTTCCTACATAATGATATTTTATTTATAATTTTTAGACATCAAATAATTTAAATTATTAATGACACAATAATGATGCAATGTTTACCTCATTAATAAATCATTTAAATAAATAAGATTATAATGATTAAAATATTATCTAAAACCTGTCCAATTCTTATTGGTTGATGTTATTTAGAATATTAGTCATATTATATTCGACCTCAATGATTTTTAGACCATTATAAACCGAATATAATTATATTATAAAGTAATACTTTCACTCTTTCCTAAAGAGCCCCTCTTCTCCCTTATAAAAGGAGACCACTTCTACTCATTCCTCACACCTCTCAAGCCACTTGGCTCGTCCAAACTCTGCCCAAATAAGCTCCCCACATCCCTCTCCTCCTCCTTGAAGCTTCTCCTTAGGCAGAAATCATTTCAAGAAGTCCTTTGGTTCCAACCAAAGTGAGTTACCTAAATTAAAGGTAACAATTTCTCTTAAATTATTTTCCTTTATTTTGCTTCTCCAACCCCCAAACTCTTTTTATTTCCTTTCTTTTGTAACAACAACAGTATCCTAAATATACTAGGATGTTTTTATAAAAAGGATTCAAACTACACATACACACAACTCCATCTAATGGATGATGAACATAATGTTTCTGTGGATGGCAAACTAACGCCTCACGAAACGATGATTGTTCAAATACATCTTACCGCCTCTCATGGTGGCCATTATGATGGAACTGTAATTAAATATGATATTAATGATATATATTTTATATATAAGCTTCTGTAATTCCATTTTATTTCATACCATTATTCGTTTCATGTTGTATATACATACGATAATTTCATTTGAGGAAGTGCGGACTACCGCCCCCTTAAAATGATATGACTCGTTCATACCACACATGGAACGTATAAAGTATGGTGTTAATGAACTTAAGTAACATATATAAAATATTATACTGGAATAGTAATATACCTATGTATCATTTGGATTCAATTCTTTTAAAATAAAAATTAAATGGAAGTAGCATTCGTGCGTACGTACGGACTACCGTCTCCACGAACGCGGTGAGATCCATCCTCCATCGTATCCATTTAAGTATTATTCTCATTTTAGGGTTAAAAATAACGTTAATATCATTATGATTATGAATAAGATTTAATCTATCCATTACAAACATGTCTTACGTAACCAAACATTTAAGAAGAACGAATCGATTATCACCTGAAACGACGATAATACTAAGATATTATTAATAAAGCAATGTTAAAAGATCATATATGATATCATATTTATGTATATGATTCTTGTATAATTTAATAACAATTATTTCACCATTATACAGGAGGTTAACCGACCCCAACAAAGGAAAAGTACAAGGTATGGGTTATTTCACAATCTCTTCATTATCCGAGGTTGTTTATACGTAATAATCTACTGGGATATCTTTATCATCCACATCCATGTTTCTTAAAAATGTATTTCAAAACATTTTTACTATTTACAAGAATATGGGTTAAAGTCATTTATACCCTTGTTTGACTTTTTATAAGAGGTTTATAAAGGAATCTTTCCGTCGTTTACAAAACAAGGTCCTTTTTAACCTTTTCGACAGAATTGAGGTAAGAATGTTTTTTTAACTTATACGGCGGATGCGGTTATTTTACGCCGTTATAAAATCTTCAAAGCTTTCCTTACAAGCTTATAAGAATATTTTCAAAGAAAATGTTTTATTTTATATGGATCTTAAATTATTTCAAAATAAAAGGAGATATTTCTTTAAAAAAAAATTTGATTTCATCTACGTCAACATCCTTTGATGGATTTTAAGATTATTTGAAGTTGATTTATTATGATACAAAACTTCTATATTGTATTGAAGGTTTTGTGATATGATTGACTATGGATGTGCTATTTTTATACCATTCATAGTTTATGGTGAAATTATTGACATTTCATATGCTAGTTTTAATACGAATGTTTATGTTATGTTTAAACCTTTTCATATGGGAATGCATTGGACTTAATAAGTGACGGGTGGAGCCCGCTATAGCTCCTCGATGCATTGGTAGGTCTCATGAGACAAACTAGTGTCTTGGCACAAGGCCTTGACAAAATCTTATTTGTAGTCTTGGCACGAGGCCTTGGCTATGTGGTTATGATAGTCTGGCATTATGCATTCCAACATTATGAAAGTGGTTATTGATTTTTGCATGTGATTATTCGATTAGTAGAATATCCATGTGAATAAGTAAATGGCATTATTTCATTTTATTTATGCCATACCATGTTGAAAGTTCATGTTTGAAAGGCTTTTGTTTTAGTTATACATTGCCTTAAAAGTTTATTCTTATTTATGAATGTTTCCGCTATTTTGTTATCCTTACTGGGCATTTGAGCTCACCCCTTTTATATGTTTTATTTTTCCCAGGAAGTGAAGAAGTAAATTATGAATGACCTGCAGGGATATTATGCGGGGATATGAGTGTGGATTATGGAGACTTTATGTTGTTGTAGTAGTTTTTCATTTTATGATGTAATGTAAAACCTATGAATATATCTAGTGTTTCCAAGGCTACTAAACCAATCGGTCTTTAGAGATTTGATCTTTCTTGTGATCATGCCAATGTTATGTAATAATGCACTGACTCTGGGTAGCTGGGGTCGGGGCGTTACATCTGAGCCACCCCAAGAGCCTGTAACCCTAGCACACCTTACTATTCGGTCTTATGAGGGTGTTATAATGGGTTATGTAACAAGACCATAGTACTAGGATTATGTTCATTATTTTGTATACAATAATGAATATACATTCATTTTATTATTGGTACTTTGTAAATAGTTTTTAATGTGCAAATAGTATTTTTAGATAATATTCAACTAAGAAATATTTTATGATGAATTAATGGATTATTAAATTAAATAATATTTTAATAAAATAATAAAAATATTAATAAATTAATTTTTATTAAATATAAATGATATTATAATTTTATGAGTGTAATTGTAATTTTTATTAATGTAGGAAATCTTTTTTTGTCAAAACCAATGAATTTTTTGATAAAAGGAGGTTTTTAATTAAAAATTAAAGATTCAAATATTTAGAAAATTATTTAGATAAATTCAGTATTATTTTTGTAATCGGGATGTTGAAATTATCCAATGGTAAATTTTTCATAATTTTCTAATACAGTCGAATATTTTGGTAAAAATTAAATATCGTTTAATATATAATGTAGTTTATGACATCATAATTACCCAATAGTGATGTAATAAAATACTATAAATGATTTTTTCAGCCAATATATGTTTTAAAATTAAAATTATATGATTTTTTGTTTGTTTAATTTATTTTAAAAAATGTTAATGGACCCTCGAAGAGTTATAAAACATTTTCACTTTTTAAATGAATTTCCTTGAGAGTTTGACTCACCTCCACATAAGCAACCATATTATTTTAAGAATTTATGCCATTGGACATATAAAATATTGTTTTTTAATCCCCTTTGGAAAAATCCATGGGAAAAAATGCTGTGATGATTTTTGGTATTGATTAGATTAATGTGTCGTGACCCAAACCAAAATAATAAAGAATTCCCTCTCCTTTCCTATATAAACCTACCCAAGCTCCCACTTCCTCTTCACTCAAAGACATTGGAGTTATTAAATCCTATTCCATCCTTTCTCTAGAATCCCCCTAAGCAGTCCCATGCTCCCAAGACACCTCTTTCAAGCCTCTCCCAAGCCTTTGGGATCAAACTTTCAATTAAGGGATTTCCTCTTTCTCATTTCTATCTCAAATTCATTACGTTGTTTTACCATTTTAATTTCAATTAAAAAAGTTGGGGTATGATTTTTCATCTCTCCAAAGTTCCCTCTTTATATTTTAATTATGAGAAACCCCTCTCACTCCCATTTAATTTTTCCCTTGTACACCCGTTATAATGCCAAAATTCTGTAAGGAATTTATCTCTTCACATTTACATTCAATAGATTCCTTTGTATTATGAATCTCAATTTTATTAATTTTTTGGGAAATGTTTATATATTAAACCCTTAATTTATATTTCATGTAAATATGATGAGACACCACTTTCCCTCTCATCAAAAATTTTTATGAATTTTTAGGTCACGCCGTTATGCTGCCGAAATTTCACCCTGATTTTTGCAATTCAAAATCATTGTGTAGTGAATACCATACCCATGTCTCTATCAAGGTTATTAAAATTTAGGAACATATACATATTGAATGGTAATTTCATATGCTTATTCCACATTTCCTAATCATGGAATAACATATGATGTTGAATGCTTCTATGTTATATGATCCATGTGGCACATTAATGCATGAAATGAAATGTTTATGAAGGGTGCACCCTGACAGAACTCCAATGCATTGGGTAAAGATTACTATCATGATATGTCAAGTGAAATTAGGTTTTAATCATGATAATTCAAGTGAAATGATGGTTTACTCATAATTCACTTGCAATGAGCAATGGCTCATGCTAAAACCATTTTAAATGTTGTTGCCACATTTCCTAGTAATGATTATCAAGCTTTATCATATCTTTATGTTTCTCTTGTGCTCCATTGATAATCCTATTTTCTAACACATATTGTATTACTCATGTTATTACATGGCTATTCCCATATTGGGCTTTATATCTCACCATTTTCTTATGCATTCCCTCAGGTTATCCTATGAAATGTTATGTATGATGGAATGTAATGGTCCTGTAAAGGAAGTTTTCAATAACGATGTTGTATTTAATGTTTTAAGTTGTTATGTAATGGTCCTAATCCCCAAATACACTATACCTATCGATCTTATATGTTGTATCAAGTAATTATTATATAATAAATCAAGTTTAAGTGTGTAATAAAGAACAAGGTTGTTATAGTTGGTATCAGAGGTTAGGTTTAGTTATTTTTGGGATTAGGATTAGAAAACCCTCCTAAACCCTTAGAGACAAGAATAAGTATAATGAAAAAATACATATGATTGTGGAGTATTGGGAAAATGGGTTATCAAGAAAATACATCACTGTTTGGATACAAACAGGTAGAGGTGGCTCTACTATAGATATACCTAGGGGTAAAAACCCTGACAAGGAGATTCAAGCTTGGACCAGGGTACACTAGTACACGAGAACAGGCCTTGCTACACTCTTGGTTACGACATTCTCAGGGAATATGATTCGGTAAATTCACAATATTAGTATGAAAACTTATTAAAGGAATTAAAAAAATTCCCTTAATAAAATATGTTAGAAAGTAAATCAGGAATAGCATAGATTGAAGAATATGGATTCATAATTTAAGGAAATAAAAGCTATTTATAAGTCATCATTTTTTCCATGGATTACCATTTATGTGTTTCCCATAACTTTCCTTTTATTCTATCTAATGGAAGGTAATATGATGACTCGAGCTAACAATTGATGTGACGATATATGTGATGATTGTGCTAATGAGATGCACAATTGATGGGAGCAGGAACCATGAAAATTTTCATGCTTCTCTCTTAGTTAACATAACCTTTGAATAGAAACATGGGTCAAGAGGAACGTTCGAACCCCCCTAGGAATGTACAAGTCGCTATCATAAGCTTCATTAGACAATGGCCTCATACATTTAATGGATCATTTGATCCCTCAATCACTGAAAAATGGATAAAATCAATTGAAAAGATCTTCTCTATCCTTCAGTGTTCCGAACAAGAGGAGGTTCTCCTTACTTCTTATCATATTGATGGTGAAGCTGATCAATGGAGGGCGTTGACCAAAAATATGAAGCCTGAGGAGGAGATCAAGGTGTTGGAATGGAATGATTTCTGGAATATGTTTTTGGATTAATATTTTACATGCACACTCTATCTTAATATAGAAAGGGACTTACTTTGCCTCAAGAAAAAAGAGGATGAATCTGTCAGAGTGTACAAGGAAAACATCACAAGTCATGTACGATACACCTCCAGCTTTGTCGTGACCCCTGAATTCAAGGTTTACCTCTTATTTGGCAGGATGAAACCTAGCATGTGGAAAGCGTTGGGGATCTGTGACTTCAACAGCTATGAAGAAATTGTTCTTTGTGCCCTCATGGTTGAAATGGAGATCAGATAATCTCAGGGGTATCATGGGGATATGAAGCATATGGTGTAATTCGATGCTAGTGGTCCGATAAATAAATTCAATGGGGCTAAGAGGATCCACCACCCCATATTCCATGGGTGGGGAAAGAAACACCCTAGAAATTTATTGAAGGGGACGAGGAAATTCTTTAGGTGTTGAAGAGAAGGGAACCTGTCCATTAAATGCCGGCAAGAAAAACCCGCAGTTGCTACAGATGAGAGGACTGATCCACATTACTGTCAGTGCATTGGTCATTGCTTCAACTACAAAGAAACATGGCACTTTTCAAATCAGTTCCCTAAGCCATGGGTTTTCAGAGGCATCTAACAACCTCCAAGGCATCAAGGGTGATATTTTTCCAACACTATCACCGAAGTGAACCCCAACAACATAGTGATAGGTACTCTAGTAATTCATTCATGAATAGAGAACATACTTTTTTATTCTCGTTCTATGCATTATTTTATATCCCAAATGTTTATTAGAACAATCATAGGACCACAAAAAATCATGGAAGTAAAGATGTCGGTGAGTGGGGAATGTGGGGAAATCATTTCATCCCATGAATATAACTCTTCCGATATCATAATATATGGATTGAACTTCCCGAAAAACCACGTCGTACTTCCTCTGGTGGGATTTGATGCAATTCTTGGGATGGATTGGCTTTCCTTATATAAAGCCAACATAAATTGCTGTGAGAGGGAAATCATTCTCCATGTGGAAAATCGACCCCCGATCCTATACAAATGCAATGAGGAAGATGAATATTTATTAGCCCCATCATATCATGCATGGATATTACTGCCCTATGAGCACATTTATCTGCTCAGATGATTGAGACTAAGGAGGAAACCATCATTGAAGACATGCCGACTGTGAGGGAATTCACTAAAGTGTTTCCTGAGGAATTGTCTGGTCTTCCTCCAAGAAGAGATGTTGAATTATCAATTGATATTATACCTCGAGAATTGCCAATATCCAAGAATCTGTATAGAATTTCTATTGTGGAGCTTGAGGAGCTGAAGAAACAACTACTAAAGAATCTGGATAAAGGGTGTATACACCCAAATGCTTCCCCATAGGTTGCAATAGTCCTCTTCATCAAGATGAAGGATACGTCAATGAGAATTTACATCGATTATCGTGGTCTTAACAAAATTACGATAAAGAAAAATTATTCTCTCCCACGTATTGATGACTTGTTCGATCAGCTGTGTAGAGCACAATACTTATCCAAGGTAGATTTGCGGTTGGGATATTATCAAGAATGGTAAAGAAGGATGATATCCACAAGACTGCTTTTTGAACAAGATATAAGCACAATGAATTCATAGTAATGCCTTTTGGACTCACTAATGATCCAGCACTCTTCGTGGATTTGATGAATAGAGTCTTTAGAGACTACCTCGACAGATTTTTCATAGTATTTATAGATGATATTCTAATATAATCCCAAACCAGGGAGGATCATGAGGAGCATCTAAGAACTATACTAGAAACCTTAAGAAAGGATAAGCTCTATGAAAAGTACATCTAGTGTATGTTCTGGTTGAAGGACGTCTCATTCTTGGGCCATATCGTCACAAGAAATGGGATATCTATGGATACCTACAAGACAACTTCAATAGGGGGATGACCGAGGCCAACATCGGTAACGGATATCCATATCATTTTGGGGTTAGATGGACATTATTGACGATTTGTGAGAAATTTATCACAATTGTACAACCCACTTACCAAGCTAATTCGAAAGGGAGTATAGTTTTCGTGGAGTGATGAATGCGAAGAAAGCATCCTGGAGGTAAAAAGGGGCTTATCACTATGTTCGTGCTCAAATTACCAATAAGTGGATAACTTTTTGTGGTATTCAGTGATGATTTGAAGAAGGGAATGTGATGTTTGTTGATGCAAAATGACAAATTCATTTCCTATACTTCAAGAAAATTAAATGTTCATGAACAGAATTATCCAACACATGATCTGGAGATGGATGCAGTGATCTTCGCTTTTAAAATTTGGTGGCATTATCCCATTGGGGATAAGTGTAAAATATATATAGACCAAAAAATCCTCAAGTATATATTCAAATAAAAAGAGTCGAACATGAACCAATAAATATGGTTAGAGATGATCAAATACTACGACTACTCAATCCATTACAGCCCTGGGAAAGCGAACAATGTGGAAAATTCTCTATGTAGAAAGGACCCAGCAATTCTATCACTGGTAAAAATTAAGAAGGATCCAATCTACATAGATTTTATGAATATGGACACAGGAATCATAAAGAAGGGAACATCATCAATCCTTTCATAAATTATTACTCAAACATCTCTTTTTGAAAGGTTAAAGGATGCTCAGAAGGATGATGTGGAAATTTAGAAGAAAGTGGAAGCTATCAGAAGAGGGAAATTATCAGAGTTGAATGTTAATGAAGAAGTAATTGTGAGATTTGTGAAAAGACTAAGTGTTCCATCATGTTCAGAGCGGAAAAAGAAACATTTGGATGATGCACATATTTTATGTTTTTCTATTCACCTAGGAAACACAATGATGTATCAAGATCTCCGAGAGAATTATTTGTAGGATAAAATGATGAAGGAGATCGTTGAATTTACATTAAAGTGCCTAGTGTGTCAGCAAGTGAAGGATGAGAGATAGAAGTATATGTAGAGGATGCAACCATTACCCATACCATCATGGAAATGGTAGAACATCACCATGGACTTTTTCATCAGACTTACGAAGAAATCCAAATGCAACAATGCAATCTGGCTTGTTGTGGATCGTCTTAAAAAATCTGCACACTTTATTTAAATTCGGGTGGATTTCCCATTGGATCAACTGGTATAGATATATATTTGGGAAGTAGTAAGGCTACATGGATTACCTCTATCCATTATATCCACTGAAGATCCAAGATTCAACTCTATATTTTGGAAGAGTCTTCAATATTCTCTCGATACTGAGCTCAAATTCTGTACATCCTATCATCCTCAAACTGATAGCCAATCTGAGTGGACTATCCAAAAACATGAGGATATGTTGAGGGCATGCTCAATGGACTTCAAAGGAGGATGGGATCAATATATTTTTCTGGTTTAATTCTCCTATAATAACAGTTTCCACTCGAGCATCCAAATGGCACCATATGAAGCCCTTTATGGGAAAAGGTGAAGAACACTGGCGTGTTGGGATAAAGTCGGTGAGTGTAAGCTGCTAGGACCATCAATGGTCGAAGAAATTGTAGAGTAGGGGAAAACCATTCAACATCATATAAAGGAAGACTATAGTCAAAAGAAGAGTTATGAAGATAACTGCCAACGAGACCATGAGTTTAAAGTTTAAGACATTGTATTTCTATGCATATCTATGTGGAAGAAGGTCATGAGGTTTTTAATGAATGGGAAGTAAATTCTAGGTACATCGGCCCTTCCAGGATTATTGATTGTGTCGGCCTGTGGCCTATTGACTATCACTTGCACCTACTATGGACAAAGTACATGATGTCTTCCATGTATCCCTATTAAGGAAGTACATAATGGACCCTTCACATGTACTCTATTTTGAGGTGGTAAAGTCAGAGGATGATATTTCATATGAGGAGAAACCAGTGAAGATCTTAGATCATAGAGAAAAAGTTCTATGAAATAAAAAAATGCCCCTCAAAAAGGTGTTGTGGAGAAACCACATGTTTGAAGAAGCGATTTGGGAATCCAAGGAAACGATGAGGCATAGTTACCCACATCTATTTTTGTGTGGGAAATGGAACTTTCAAGAGAAAAATTTCTTAAGGGGGGAAGATTTTAATGACACAAACTTTCATTAATGGAAATTCATTTTCATCAAATTAAATGTCTCATTATATAAATTTTTTTTATAAAATGTGAACTTCTTTGGTTTTATGTTTTTGGATATTAAATTACTATTATGAATTATGACCGTTGATAATATTGACATTGAATAGTAACCACATGATTAGTATAGATTTAGGGCTTTAACAAATCCAATTTACTCACACAAAGAAAGCGATGGCTTCATCCAGTAGAGTTTCCCCGTATGAAGCCTATTTGTTGGAGCTCGGAAAAAAGGGGGAGTCATTGGGCTTCATTCTTGACCAAGCCCAAGATGAGCATCAACATGTTAAGATTTACCGGAATCACCTATGTAGTAAGTGGAAGTTGATAGAGATTACCACCCGAGAAATGTTATTAGTGCCACCCCAAGATACTGTCACCATCAGCCACCTTACTATTTAGTCTTATTCGGGTGTTATAAGGGGTTATGTAACAAGACCTTAGCACTATGATTATGTGAATTATTATGTATATAAAAATTAATATACATTCATTTTATTATTGTTACTTTGTAAATAGTTTTTAAAATTCAAATAGTATTTTTAGTTAATATACAACTAAGAAATCTATTATAATGAATTAATGGGTTCTGAATTAAATAATATTTTAATAAAATATTTTTATTATTATTAAAATAATTTTTTTAATATCAATCATCGTATAATTCTTTGAATGCTATTTTACTTTTTATTAAGGTTCGAAAGCTGTTTTTGTCAAAACCCATTAATATTCTATAATTAACGGTTTTTATTTTTAAATTAAATATTAACATATTTAGAATATTATTTAGATAAAATGAATATTATTTTTTTTAATTAGGACATCATAAATATCCAACGGTGGATTTTTCATAATTTTATGAGACAATGAAATTTTTGGGTAAAAATTAAATACCATTTAAATATATAATGTGTTTTATGACATCATAATGACCCAATAGTGATGTAATAAAATACTATAAATGATATATTCGTCCAATATAAGTTTTAACATTAAAATAATGTGATTTTAGGTTTGTTTTTTATAATTTACCAAATATTAGTGGACCCTCCAAGAGTTACACAAAATTTTCACTTTTGAAATAAATTTCTTTGAGAGTGTGACTCACCTCCACATACGCAACCCTATTATTTTAAGATGTTTGGACATTTACTAGATAAAATATTGTCTTCCAATCCCCTTTAGAAAAATACATGGAAAATAACCATGGTATAGTTTTTGGTATTGATTAGTCTAATGTGTGGTGACCCAAACCTAAATAATAAAGAATTTCCTCTCCTTTACTATATAATCACACCCAAGATCCTACTTTCTCTTCACTAAAGGCCTTTTTAGTTCGTCAAAACTATTACCTATTCTATATATAATCCTCATAAGGCGCACTAAGCTTTCAAGAAGTCTCTTTCAAGCCTCTCTCAGGTCATTGGGATCACACATCTAAGTAAGGAATTTCAACTTTTCTCATTTTTGTCTCAATTTCATTATATAGTTATACCCTTTTAATTTCAATTAAAAATGTTGGGCTTTTATTATGAATCTCCCCCATACTTCCCTCTATATTTTTGATTCATTAGATACACCTTTCACTCTAATTTAATTCCTCCCATGTACACTCGTTACCATGCCGAAATTCCATAAGGTATATCTCTCTCCACATGTACATTCAAGCAATTTCTTTTGTATTATGAATAAAAATTCTTTTACTTATGTTGGGACATGTTTTTAAATGAACATATTTCTGACCATTTCATTTAAATATTATATTAAACCCCTTTATCTCTCATCAAATTGTTTTATGAATTTTTATGTCACGTCGTTATGCTGCCGAAATTGGACCACGATTTTCCATGTCAAAATCATTGTGTAGTGAATACCATACCCATGTCTCTATCAAGGGTATTCACCATTATGCACATATACATATTTAACGGTACTTTCATGTGTTTATTCCAAATTTCTTAATTGTGAAATAAATTATGATGTTGAATGATTCCATGTTATATGATCCATGTGGCACACTTATGCATGAAATGAAATTTTTAAGAAGGGTGCGCCCTGATAGCGCTCCAATGCATTGTGTAAAGATTAGTATCATGATACATCAAGTGCAATTAGGGTTTACTTATTATAATTGAAGTGAAAAGAGGATTTAATCATACTTCATGTTAAATGATCCTTGGCTCATGCTAAAATCATGTTAAATGTTATTGCCACATTTACATGTTACGATTATCATGATTTATCACGACTTTATGTTTCTCCTGTGCTCCATTGGTAATACTGTTGTCTAACTCATTCATTATTCCCCATGTTATTACATGTTTATTACCTTACTAGTCTTTATAGCCCACCATTTTCTTTGGCATGTCCTCAGGTTATCATATGCAATGCTAAGTATGAGGGAATGTTGTGGTGATGTGAAGGATGTTTTCAAAAAATATGTTTTATTTAATGTTTCAATTTGTTATGTAATGTTCCTATGCGCTAAAGACACTAAAACAATCGATCTTCTATGTTGTATCAAATGAGGTTTATGTAATAAATCATATTTAAGTGTGTAATAAAGAACAAGGTTCTAATATGCTGAAACTGCAAATCAATACATGGTGCCCAAGTACCGCCATATATTTGTTATCTTCATGATGTGAAACTGCATGAATGAAATGGACTATGATGGTTTTTATTCATGTCATAAACATTACATATATATGGTCTCATTTATACAACCATGCCTTACACATAAAATTATTCGACACCTAATCATATTATTAGGGTTACCATTTCTATATTAGATTATGGAAGATATTCGTGAACATATATTAAATCTATAATAGAGTCTCCGAATATGAAATGATTCCCTCCAAAAGGGTAGGATGAGTCAAAACATAAATACCCATGACCAATGTCATTAGAGGAATCAAACACCTTGTCTCCTAAACATGGGACACCACACATTTTTTGAGCAAAATATATGATACAATGTGGTATTGGTATAATTTAAGATAAAATGTTTCTAAGTGGGTCTTGTTGTTATTTTTGATATGTTACATAAATGTTTAGGAAGGTCTAATCATTTGTGAGAAACGTCATATATTGTGTATATTTAAGAAAAATCTAGAATGATGTCTGTAATGGTGTGGAAATATTTCCACTAGACTATAATTGATACATAACAGGTAACTCTATGGGTAGATACACCTTGTGGGTGGGACACACTTCGATCCCAAGTGGCATCCCTTTCCTCATGAATCCCCTAGGCATAGATCCTTGCTTCATCTAATAGTCACACATGATTGTTCCGAATGATCAAATTCTATATTTTTCCTCTGATACCAACGATATAAACCTAGTATTTTAAAACAAATATATTACATTTTTTATGAAAATTCATCACATAACAAAAATACAGGCATTATGATCAGAAAGGTATAGTGCCTTATGAAAATTGGAAACCTAAAAAACTGGTTCATAAGAGTTCTATATCATGTCAGACTTAGTACCTTCTAACTAGCACACTTCTTAGACATATCACAAATAATAAATAACACTATATCATGGGTAAAATAAACATAATAAAGGATGAGCTCAGATTCTCAATAAAGGTAATCAAAGGAAATATATAAATGTTATGTGAGTTTAATGGAAAGAGAACATGCAAATAATGTATGAAAACCATACAATTTATATCAATGTTCAAAATATTGTGTCATGGATTACATATTTTCAATTAAAAATACACAAATCAAAATAAAATTGAATAGCATGACTCATGAGAGCATAAAATTTACATAATACATGGACATTTGTAATAAAAATAAAAATAATCATCATTTCTATAGTATTCAAGGATTATTTAAAAAGATATTACAGTGGAATGATTTCACTCCCCAAACTACCACAGTGGTCAAGGTCCACTCCAAAGACTATCGTAGTGGAAAAATTACATAACTAAACTAGGTTCACACCACATTCATTTACTATTTATATAATTATATTTTAATATTTACCCAATGAATTGTAGGGATATATAGGTCCCACCCATCATATAATGAAAATCATACATATGTGTTCTAGAAGATCATAAAACATCTGTTATATCAGAATGCATGAAAATAAATGGTTTCACCAAAAATATTATCATAGCATAACCTATGGGACGAAATAGGTTTTATAATTTTTTAACCATGTAATCATAAAAAACCCACAGAAAATAAGAGAGTTTCATAATAATTTTTATCACGGTATAATTTGTGGATAAGAAAAAGGATTCATAAACATATTATCATCATAATCATAATCCATTCAATGAAATAATAATAATGTTACTCTTAGATAATATCCCTAGTAAATAATAAGTAACATACAAGGATGCAATATTGGATTTAAAATGACTTTTGAATATCAATTCGATCATTTATCGAGGAAAATATCCCTTTCCATTAGAAAATCACTTTTTAAAATAAAAATGTTATAAAAAAATGTCAAAATAATTTTCATTTCAAATAAAATTTTAAATTTATAATGGAAGCTTTAAAGATCTTTTAAATTGTTTGTTGATGAATATATCCTTTTAAATTTGAAACAAAAATTTTTAAAACATAAAACACTTTTAAAATCGTTTTATTTGAAAATATTTTTTTAAAAAGTATAAAGGGATCTTAAAATAATGTAATTTTCATGATGGTGGGAAATTCCCTTCTTAATGTACAAGTTAAAGAAAACATTCCATTCAAATTTTTAGTAAATTTAAAGCGGGCCCTGTTTGGAAAATGAACTGAAGATCATTTTTTAAAACCATTTATAAAAATTCAAAAATTGGAAGGAATGTATTTGATAAATATTTTATTTAAATTTTTAAAAAATATGAATATGTTTTATAAAACATGGATATATGAAGAAAAGGGTTCTCATTCTAAGAAGGAAATAAATTTGGTTATGTTTAAAACAACTATTTTGGAATCATGAGCCTATAGTGGGAGGAAGAAGAAGGGAAAACATGTATTATCAAGAAATAACTATATGTTAACAAAATTGATGAATTTTATGAGAAATAGATCATACTATTTCATCATCGAATGTATATTCATAAACAGTCTTATTAAATAATGAGATTCCAATTTAAAACCTTTACCACTTCAGTATCTTTTGAATAGTAGGCCTCAATAAATAATAAAATAATATTAAACAATTGATATAATTGTAATAAGGATATTGATGATATAAAATATCCATGGTATGTATATAAACATCATAGGAGAAGATACGTTCTTTACATTACTTATGTCCCATAGAAGGAAATGTGGGAAAAAATCACTTACTACTTTTGTCGATTTTAAACCATAATTACCATTAAAGATATATACTAAAATAGAAATGAAAATAAAAATAATTCTGAATTTAATAATCATAAAATACATTATTGGTTAATATATACACCACATAAAGTAAATAGTTTGGGAATATTGCATGTGTCTCACAGAAGTAAAAAGTGACCTGAAAATCGATCCTCTTTAGTCATGGCTTCCTTTCATTAAAATATGAAAACACTATATAAAAAATATATGTTAATTTTAAATATATTATATAACCATAATTATATATATTATACCATATATGATTTACCTGTGAAATATTATTACCTTTTTATTACCAATTCCATGTTAAAATCGTGTTTCGGGCAATAACTTCTTTGTTTTCTCTTTATGTTTTGATTTGTTATTTTCTTTCATATTACTTTTTTAATGGTTCCATAATATCTAGAATATTAACCATTATATAAATATAATATATATTTAGTATATATATGTATTTATAGTAATCCATAAAAGTTTGAGAAAGAAAATAAAAAACACCATTCAAGGAGACAGTAGGTCGTAGGTACACATGAACACTATTACAATTATTTCAATGAATGAAATGAAATAAAAGAAAATAATATATCAGCATTATAGAATAATTTTTATTTAATATATATATATATTCATTAAATTTATCCTAATTACCTTCCGTTTAAAGCATTAGTGAAAAACACACCACATGACTTTGTGAGGCAGTAGTCCATTGTACAGAAAAACGACGTTATCGTGTCCCCCACAGAGTGAAAATTAAGAAGGAATATGTTATATAATAATTGAAAAATTATAATTGTGTTAAAAATATAATATATATTCATTTAATATATCATTATTTCTATCTAAGTAAAATATTAACAAAAGGCACATCACATCGGTTCACAAGTTGGTAGTTCACCATACACAGGAGAGATGTTATTTTTTTCAAAAGGACTGGGAGGTAAAAAGAATATGTGTTATTATAATTAAATAGGTATAATAAAATCTCATATAGAAATTCAATCCATAATTATATCCATTCATGAGCACTGGGGAAGGAAGATAGATAAATCAGTTTGTGAGGTGGTAGTCTGCCATACACATGAATGTTGATTTTGTATCCCATTTGATCGTAGTAGAGATGGATATAGGTTATTCCATTAAAATAATAACAAATACTTATATAGGATATAATATTTTTATTATATTATCATATATTTAAAATATATTAATAATTTACAATAATTAAAAAAACATATAATTAGAAAGTTTACCTATTCATCGAGAAACCTCTTTTGGTTTAACTTAAAGCCTTCCTAGATTGGATTTATGATCTCATGAAGAAATATATGACGCGTTGAGGTAATTAAGGATGAAATTTTTTAGTTATTGACTTATCAAAATGGTTTTATAATTGTAAGGAGGTGATGAGAGGGGTGGCCTTTTGCAAGTGAGGTCAGTGGCACACTTAAATTTTTTAAAATAAATAGGTGTACCCACATTTATTACAGTTAAAAATTATACAAAATGGACCATAATAGAGAATTATAGGAGATAATATCTCAATATTTCAATCCAATGTGTTTTGGAAAAGTTTATAAATCCTTTTATGTTATACATATTATGTTTAACGCCTCAGTAAACTCGTTTTAACCATAACTGCCATAATTATGTTCTACTATTTTTACTATTTATTACTGTAAAATGAATATAAAAATACTATATAATATAAATCATATATTTTATAAATATGTAATCCATTTTTATAAATTCTATTCATATAAGTGCATAATGTTATTTTAAAATTATTCCCACTGACATGATGAAAAAGCAATTTTCTAATGAGAAAATGTTCAAGAGTTTCAAAGGTTTTTATATGAAAATTAAATATGAAATTGATTACTATCAATTAATTTGTATTATTATATTAATAATTTAAAAAAATTTCATTTTTAAAACATATTAAAAGAAAATTTATCTTATAGAATATTTAATTGAAAAAATAGGTCTAAATAAAAAAAATTTACTATTCACAAAACAATTTATCATTTTGAAAATTCTAAAAAATTTACTCGAATATATTTATTAAATTTTTATTTAAATATAGTATTATTTTTTAAATTTAGGGATTTAAATGTTTCTAAAATAAATTTCAAAACAAGTGCACCAAATAAAGCAAAATTTCTTTTTATAAAAATACTGTTTTAAGAGTAAAATTGTATTTATTGTTATATCATGTATAGAAAACAAATAATATGTATGATAATAATTTGATTTAATATATTGTATAATTTTTTTTAAAATAAATCACCAAAATTTATTTTTATAATTTTTTTTGGTAAAATTCCTTTTTTGTAGGGAAATCATTTTTTCAAAAAAATATTTCATTTTTGTTCAAGTAGTTCTTATATATATTTTTATTTATTTGGTACCCAAAAATCATCTTAGATACTTTTTTAAACTATATATTTTTATAAATTAGTTAATCCTATCTATACCCTATATTACAACATCTAGGAGATAACTATTATATTAAATAATAATTTTTTAACAGTATGTCTCGATTCATTAAAAAACACAATGTTGCATGTAGCATTAGCTATCATAGAAATTAAAATTATTTGAAGAAAAATATTTCATAAAATTATAAGGTGTTTCATTCTAACCCAAAAAAAAATTATCCTCGGAATTTGAACTTGATCTAGGTAGTCAATTATTTTAACTTTTAAAATTCCATTCCAGAAAACCGACATTGTAAAAGTGTTGATAAACATTACTCTTAAAAAGAAAGGTAAAGAGAAATATGAGGGTCATCCAGAATGACACATAACTCATTCTCCAAATAGGAAAAAATAGCGGGAAGTAATGATATGGACATGGAAAAAACTAATCTCCATAGATCATTGATCACAATAAAGTGAATGATCATTAGATGATTAAATACCAAAAAACCATATATTAATAATGAGTTAAAAGACCATTCATTAATAAAAAATTAAGGTAAATGTATAACATTTGTTTGAAGATACTTTTTCCCAAATTAGGGGATTTAGCAGGGGAAGATAAACTTACATTATTTCATTCTATTTCATAAGCACAATAAATTTCTTTGGTTGTGATTTGATCAATATCCACTTATTCTCTAACTCTATGAAATGAAACAAAATTACTAGTAAAGCAGTAGTTCCTCATAAGATCCATAATATAATGAAAAGTCTTTACTTTTATCTCAATTTATTAAAAAAAATATAATTATTAGTATAGGTAATCCAAAATGTATAAATCTTGATATGGTTAAATAATATATTAATATCTAAAAACTCATAAAAATTCCAACTTAAAAAATCCTATAAATTGTTAATGTTATTAATCCTCCAAAATTAATAATTTATGAATATGGTATATAAATTTCCAAAATAAAATTAAAATTAATCCCCCAAATATCATAAAGTCTCTCTTAATTTTCAAATACTAAATGTATGAATAACTTGGTCATATATTATTAAAAAATATGTTGATAGATATAATTACCATATAACAATAATTAAATCGGAAATTATTCCTCATTTCATAAATAATACCACAAATAA
The DNA here is from genome assembly GCA_963277665.1 of Viscum album. Classification (NCBI taxonomy): domain Eukaryota; kingdom Viridiplantae; phylum Streptophyta; class Magnoliopsida; order Santalales; family Viscaceae; genus Viscum; species Viscum album. The sequence continues at coordinate 1,753,885,398 of OY728141.1, forward strand.
TTGAATAAATTTTCCTAAATACTAAAATAAAATAAAATCCCTCAACGATAACTTGACCAATTTTTCAAAAAATAATTAATCAGTCCCAAATTCATTAATAATATCATATTTACATTATCTATATCAATTATCTCTTTATCCTAACAAAAATCCATTATCTCAGCATCAATTAAATATTAATGTTTATCTTCCTTTAATTATGTGATTTTCATAAAATATCTACATTCCATTAAATAAATTTTCTTGGTCATTAGTACTATTGAAAATATTCTTGAAAATCTTTAATGTGAAACTTATACTAAAAAATTATTATATATTTCATGATTATTATACCATTAATCATGAAATACAAAAAATAAATACCTCAATCATTCACTTTATTGTTAAACCATAAACATGGCTTTATCATCTTATTCCTTAATACCACATTCCTATAATATGAAATATTAATCATTTATTATGATTAATAAACAAAAATTTAACCATGATTCTTATATTTAACATAAACAATTCTAGTAGGACAACTCATACCTTTCAAATATCATTCATGGTCTATTCATTATCTATTGTATAACCATTACTCATAAAACATTGATGATTCAATTCATAAGATTTACCCCAAGGAAGTCTATTTACATTATTCCAAAAAATTAAACATTTAATCATTTAATCCATTGATAATAATTTAGGGAGACCAATATTTCCGCAAATTTTAGTAACTACAGTTTTCATTCTCCGTTTGAAATTTCTTACTCTATTTACATCTTCTCCATACATAAAACATCCTCTCATTCCATTGATACATTCAGTTGACTGATTTATCCCAAATTTACAACATGTACAAAACTAAATCATATTTACCATATGGTCTCCACTACCCTAACTCTCAATGAACTTTATCCTTCTCTTCTTTGGTGAGTCTGAGAGTTGGTTAACGTGAATGTTTTTAGTCATATATTATCATAGATAATTAGGAATAATCATAATATCCTACACTCTAGTAATCATCCAATTTGGTTTCTTACCAAAACATTGTCTATCAAATTAATTTAAAACACAGTTCCTTTGGGTTCCCACTATTGAATAAGAAACAAATAGTGAAATCAACAATCATCATAGTGGTAAATTGAATAATCATGAAAAATCATTTAATGGATATCTAAATCATGACACCTTATTTCCAATTTAAGGAACCTTAGGTTTAACCTAAGACATTCATGATCATTATTTAAATCATTCATGATAGTTCATAATGAGTTTTTGAATTTACAAATAATATCCCTTGGGATATTTTGAAACCAAGTGTGTATGAAAGACCATTTTTGTACAACACGTGAAGATCAAGTCCACAAAAAGTTCCCCTTTTATATTTATTACCCCTAGGTACAAATGTGTTAAATGTAGTTCCATATGTAGTATCTAGAAATGGATTAATTTTCATGGAAGTCAATCACTCTATCCTTTTAAATAATTCTTGTAAAATTTCTGATGTTTGACTTATCCTTGACTTATCTATAGATTTATCCTTAATCATATCTCTAAACACATCCTTAGGTTTCTCACTAATTTTTTCTCATCCTAGTTTCCAAATGATAACTAAAACTATCCTCTGATACAAACTATAATAGTAGGGAATTATTTTTAGTGCACTATAATTCATACTTATTAGGGAAATCCATGGGTGTATACACATATTTAGAGTGACAAAGCCCCATCAATAGTGGTATACCTTTACTCATGAATCCCTTGGGTAGAGAGCTATGTCTAGTCTAACGCCCACACGTGAGAGTTCTCAAGGATATAATTACTTCAATTTCCTCTGATACAAATTTTAGTGACCCAATATTTTCATACATAGATATTACATATTTTTTATGAGCATTCATTACATTACAAAAACACGTGACTAAATATCACATTGTTATCGCAACTTTAGAAAAAAAAGAATAAAAAACAATTGTTTCATAAGACTTCTACATCAACTCCTATTTAGATCCTTATAAATAGAACCCTTTTTGGACATATCACACATAATACCTATCATCATAATCTAGGGAAAATAAACATAAGAAATATTGAGATCTGATTCTCATTAAATGTAAATAAGAGAAATATGTAAACATAATGGGGGAATAAGGGTGTGAGAGCATGATCATAATATATGAAAACTATCACCTACATATCATGTATACAAATCATGAGTTACAACATAAATATTGGAAATTCATAATACATTAAAATCAAAGAACATGTCATATGAGTGTATAAAATTAACAAACGACATAGAAGTGTGGCATACACATAATCATAGAACATAACTTCCATAGTATTCAGGGATCATTTCCAAGGATGTCAAGATAACATGGGTCCACTCCCCACACCATTTAGTAATCAAGGTTCACTCCCAAGACTATAATAGTGGAAAAATTCCCTTACTTATTTGGATCACCCTAAATTATATTCCTATTGCTCTCATGATATTTCAATATTTATGTAATGCATTGTTGGGAGATATAGGTCCCACCCATAAAATAATGAAAATCATACATATGTGTGCCACATGATTATAAAAAATTCATTATATTAGAACCTATAAAAAGAAATGGGTTTCATAATCATCTTATCATAGCCTAACCCATGGAAAATAAATAGTTTTCATAAATACCTTATCATAACATAATGCATGGAAAAATAAGTTTTCTTCATAAGAATGTTATCATGGAATAACCCATGGAAGTGAAATGAGTTTTGTAATAAACTATTCATCATAAGAATAAACCTTTTAGAAAAATAATAAGAATGTTTTCCTTGGATAATATCCCTAGTAAAGTATAAGTAACATTATAGGATATCATATTTGATGGAAAAGGATTTTTAAAGATCACTGGGAACATTTTATGGAGAAAATAACCTTTCAGCTTTGAAATTTTTTTTTAAAAATACAATTTTTTTTTAAAAAATTAAAATTATTTTCCTTTAAAATATATTTGGAAACGTATAAAGGTATCTTTAAATATTATTTAAAACATTTCTCAAGGAAAATAAACTCTTCACATTGAAAATAGTTTTTAAAATATTAATAAATTTTAAAATAATTTTCTTTTAAAACAACTTTAGAAACATAAAAAGTAATATTCAAAGAGAATAATGTTCATGATGATAGAAAATTACCTTTATATCATACACATTAAAAAAATATTCCATTCAAATTTTCAGTTAAACCAAAATGGGGCTTGATTGGAGAATGACCATAAGATTTTCTTTTAAAATAATTTTCAAAAATTAAATCATGGGTAATAAAGACTTTAATAAAATCTGTGCACAATTTTAAAAACAAAATTGAATAAAATTTTAAAAAATATGGATATAGAAGAATAAGGGATTTCAGCTAATGATAAAAATCATGTTTGTTATCTTAATAGACTTTTTAAAAAATCATGTATAATCATAAACAGTACCATTAAATAATGAGATTGTAACATCAAAGCTTTACTACATGGTCTGTTTTGAATAATAGGCCCTATTAAAGAATAACATTAAGTGAAAATTTTAATTCCAGGATAACAATTAGATTCATGATATTACATATAAATGGGTAGTATATACACATTATATAATAATATAGGTGCATAACATAAGTTATGTTCCACAGAAGGCAATTTAAGATAATAATCATTGACAGCTTTGGTAACATTTTAACCTTAAACCACATGAAATAGAGATAATAAAATGAATATTCAAATACTAAAAATTTTAAATATAATAATCATAAAATAAATTAATGGTCCTTATATACACCACATAAAATAAATATGTTGTGAATATGACAGGTGTCTTAGAGAAGAAAAACATGAGACAGAAATCCCATACAAAATGTCTTCAATTCAATAATACACATATCATCCCCATGTAACGCCCCGACCCCAGCTACCCAGAGTCGGTGCATTACTTTGTAACATTGGCATGATCACAAGAAAGATCAAATCCCGAAAGACCGATTGGTTTAGTAGCCTTGGAAACACTAGATATAATCATAAAGTTTTACATTACATTTCAAAGTGAAAAACTACTACAACAACAAAGTCTTCATATCCACACTATTAACCCCTCATAATATCCCTGCAAGTCATTCATAAATTACTTCTTCACTACCTGGGAAAAATAAAACATAGAAAAGGGGTGAGCTCAAATGCCCAGTAAGGATAACAATATAGCGGAACATTCAAAATAAGCATAAACATTTAAGGCAATGAATTACTAAAACAGAAGCCTTTTAAATATTAACTTTCAACATGGTATGGCAAAAGTAAAATGAAATAATGCCATTAAATTGTTCACATGGATATTCTACTAATCGAATAATCACATGCAATATCAATAACCACTTTCATAATGTTGGAATGCATAATGCCAGACTATCATAACCACATAGCCAAGGCCTCGTGCCAAGACTACAAATAAGATTTTGTCAAGGCCTTGTGCCAAGACACTAGTTTGTCTCATGAGACCTACCGATGCATCGAGGAGCTATAGCGGGCTCCACCCGTCACTTATTAAGTCCAATTCATTTCCATATGAAAAGGTTTAAACATAACATAAACATTCGTATTAAAACTAGCATACGAAATGTCAATAATTTCACCATAAACTATGAATGGTATAAAAATAGCACATCCACAGTCAAACATATCACAAAAACTTCAATACAATATAGAAGTTTTGTATCATAATAAATCAACTTCAAATAATCTTAAAATCCATCAAAGGATGTTGACATAGATGAAATCAAAATTCTTTTTAAAGAAGTATCTCCTTTTATTTTGAAATCATTTAAGATCCATATAAAATAAAACATTTTCTTTGAATATATTCTTATAATCTTGTATGGAAAGCTTTGACGATTTTATAACGGCGGAATATAACCGCACCCGCCGTATAAGTTAAAAACATTCTTACCTCAATTCTGTCGAAAAGGTTAAAAAGGCCAATGTTTTGAAAACGACAGAAAGATTCCTTTATAAACCTCTTATAAAAAGTCAAACAAGGGTATAAAAGAATTTAAAACATATTCTTGTAAATAGTAAAAATGTTTTGAAATACATTTTTAAGAAACATGGATGTGGATGATAAAGATATCCCAGTAGATTATTACGTATAAACAATCTCGGATAATGAAGAGATTTGAAATAACCCTTACCTTGTACTTTTCCTTGGATGGGGTAGGTTAACCTCCTGTATAATGGTGAAATAATTGTTATTAAATTATACAAGAATCATATACATTAATATGATATCATATATGATCTTTTAACATTGCTTTATTAATAATATCTTAGTATTATCGTCGTTTTAGGTGATAATCGATTCGTTCTTCTTAAATGTTTGGTTACGTAAGACATGTTTGTAATGGATAGATTAAATCTTATTCATAATCAGAATGATATTAACATTATTTTTAACCCTAAAATGAGAATAAGACTTGAATGGATACGATGGAGGATGGATCTCACCGCGTTCGTGGAGACGGTAGTCCGTTCGTACGCACGAACGCTACTTCCATTTAATTTTTATTTTAAAAGAATTGAATCCAAATGATACATAGGTATATTACTATTCCAGTATAATATTTTATATATGTTACTTAAGTTCATTAACACCATCCTTTATACGTTCCATGTGTGGTATGAACGAGTCATATCATTTTAAGGGGGCGGTAGTCCGCACTTCCTCAAATGAAATTATCGTATGTATATACAACATGAAACGAATAATGGTATGAAATAAAATGGAATTACAGAAGATTATATATAAAATATATATCATTAATATCATATTAAATTACAGTGCCATCATAATGGCCACCATGAGAGGCGGTAAGATGTATTTGAACAATCATCGTTTCGTGAGGCGTTGGTTTGCCATCCACAGAAACATTATGTTCATCATCCATTAGATGGAGTTGTTTGTATGTGTAGTTTGAATCCTTCTTATAACAACATCCTAGTATATTGAGGATACTGGTGTTGTTACAAAATAAAGGAAATAAAAAGATTTTGGGGGTTGGAGAAGCAAAATAAAGGAAAATAATTTAGGAGAAATCGTTACCTTTAATTTAGGTAACTCACTTTGGTTGGAACCAAAGGACTTCTTGAAATGATTTCTGCCTAAGGGGAAGTTTCAAGGAGGAGGAGAGGGATGTGGGGAGCTTAGTTGGGCAGAGTTTGGACGAGACAAGTGGCTTGAGAGGTGTGAGGAATGAGTAGAAGTGGTCTCCTTTTATAAGGGAGAGGAGGGGCTCTTTAGGAAAGAGTGAAAGTATTACATTATAATATAATTATATTCGGTTTATAATGGTCCAAAAATCATTGAGGTCAACGATAAGATGACTAATATTCTAAATAACATCAACCAATAATAATTGGACAGGTTTTAGATAATATTTTAATCATTATAATCTTATTTATTTAAATGATTTATTAATGAGGTAAACATTGAATCATTATTGTGTCACTAATAATTTAACTTATTTGATGTCTAAAAATTATAAATAAAATATAATTATGTAGGAAATCTTTTTATCTTTCTAATGAATATTTATAATCGAAAATCCAACATGTATAACCCTATGTAAAAATTGTTCTTCTAAAAGATGTAAGCTTATGCCATTTATATTTTTATTTTAACTTTATTAATATAAAGTGTCCCTACCACATACAAGTGGCTCCAAGGGGTCCCCAAATTGACCCAAGGATGATCATGGTCGGGTATGTGTCCACCAATAAGGTTAGGACACGTTTTAGGGTAATTTTGTATTATTATAATATTATTTTTTAACCCTTATTTACCGGATTTACCCTTAACCATGGTAAATAAAATATTTACCACAGTAATTATTCAAAATATCTAAAAATAAAAGTTACCTATTTACACAATTTGGACATCCTGATTCCAAATATGGAATCCATTTTTCTAAATTCAAAACACAGAAGTGGCAGAAATTAATTTAAAATTAATTCCCGCTGTCAAAACAAAAAGCGTGTTTTTAAGAGGTAATACCTATCAAAAGATTGACACTTGTTTATGTTCGGTTTAATTGTAAAATTATGTCCAATGACCAACACTATATTAAACGGTAAAAATATATTCTAAATATACATTAAAACCACTCAAATTCATAATTTATCACTATTAATTATTTTGATTAAAAAAGTTGTTTTTAATTAAAATTTAGTAATTTTCACTATTCATCAAAATATGAAAGTTATCCGAAATGTACCAAAATTTCACCTTAGGCTAAATTCGATATTACGAATCCAAAAATGAAGTCCATTTTCAAATATAAAATATATATAATTTCAAAAAGTAGGTATTACTATTCATAACGGCTAGTTTGATCGGTTGTGGTGTGTGTTAAAACTCGACGTTGCGTACAACACACGCTACTGTTTTATTCAAAGGAAAGCGTACCGTGGAAGCTTGGGATGTTTAATTTTAAATTTTTTGATGTCTCCATTTAGTCAAAAAGTTTAAAATATTGTATTTAAAAAGGTTTCACTATCAAAAGTTGATAAAAGTGCAATACTGAAAATGAATCTGTACTTGCATTATGACTAAGAATCTCATAATATGGATTCTAAAATTATAAGGATTATATAAAGTTAAAAATGTAGTTAATGCTATTCATGACCTCTTTTAATGGCTTTTTTTTGTAAGTCATGGTTCAATTGAACTCGGTGTTGCTTGCAGTGCAAGTTATTGAATTATTTTGAAGAAATAACACACTATGAAATCTTGGGGTGTTACATTCTCCCCTCCTTCAATAAATTGCGTCCTCGCAATTTGAAATTGTTCATCGAAAACAAAAGGTTGAAAATAGATAATATATTTGTGGGAAAATCCACATCGGAAATTGGGTTACTAAAATTTAGTCTTAATATGAGGAAAAGAGAAATGAAAGGGTCACCACCAAATTATGATCTCGATTAGGAGAACATTGGTGGCAATTAGAGATATATAATTGGAGGAAAAACGTAAATATTTATAGGTAGTGATTGAGGTCATCAATCACAAACAAGTGTATAATTGAGGTCCTTAAACTCATCAATCTATGATGATTTGAAGTACCATCGGTTCACAAAATATAGGGTATTGGGATAACACATTTTTGACGTTTCAAAATATCTTAGTTGAAATCCCACATCGAAAAATGAATTAACGAGGCCTCTATTTAAAATAAAGAGTCAAAAGTATGAAGATTACCGAAAATAACACATACTAGGGTTCCATGTAGGAAAATATGGATATGGAAGAGAAATCTAACCATCAATTATCTGATGGAGAGTGGTAGAGAACATGGCTATGAAAAGGCCAACAATCCCAAAGCCATAAATTAGTGATGATTTAAGGTACCATCTAGGAAAACATTTTTGTTCTAAGTTGCTTTTCTTAATGTTGAAGAATTTATTTATGAGATTGGCTAAGATCATAAGGAGATATACTTACTTTATAATTAGAGTTTTATCCATTAATAAATTTCAACCACAAACTCATCTTTCACTCGTAAAAAAAATTCTATTTATACTATTCATATAGGGTTCCAAAATAAACGAATTTATAATTCATCTACCAGATCTTTTAAAAAAACTACATTATTTAATCCAGGACATTTCTTGGGACAGTGGTAGGTGATACACCCTTGTCGCCCTTCGGTTGCGGGTTCATGTCTCGCAGCCTTGCCGGACGCGACGGGTTTCCACCCGACCTCCGGGTTGTCCTTTTATTACAATCCAAAATAATCCAAACTAGAACTATCCAAAATACTTCTATCCAAACACACAGTCCAACATTTATAAGTGAGGTAAACATAATGTAGAACCTTTTTACCCCGTAATAGAATATGAATACCTTCATCATGTATTCTTTTAATACACCGAAAGATCCTGAATTACCATATTCCTTATTGATTACATTCATGCTCCCTTATTCCATATAGAAAGCTGGATATACTTCATTAATCCAAAAATGTTTTAAACCCCAACAATGATGTAATATACAAATCATTAATCAGTTCCAGGGTAGTCAAGAATATCCAATATAATTTATCCAAAACAATCACATATTATTCCAAAATCACTACCTCAGTATCAGAACTATATTATGATTTATCATTCTCTCAACCATATATTTTCCAAAAATTTATCCTGCTATTGAGTCACTTTTCTTTGTTCCACATAATCTCATGACCTTAATGAAATAGTACTGCAGTACAATCCTTATATACTCCATAATTATTATAACAAGTACATTGTTGATACAACACTCAATTAACATAATCAACATAAGAACTCTAATCATTCCTCTTCATCTGTGGTAGTATCATAACTTGATTATTATCCAGTAGAATCATTTGCGGCATAGTCTGATGACTGGGACATAGGTTCGCATAGTGTCCAAACTCCTTGCAAATGAAGCATTTTACATTTGAGACCATTTTCTCACCCTTGCAGTCACGTACTTTGTGCCCTTTTCCTCCACACTTATAACGAACTCCCATTCCTTTCAGGCAAGTTCCAGGGTGTTTCTTTCCACAGTTACCACATATGGGAAAATTCTTCTTTTCCCTCTTCCCTTTATCCATTTTTCTCTCTTCCATCCTTTTCTTCTCTTGCTTCCCTTCAAATCCATATGACTCAGTAAACTCTTTACTTATCTTATCAACACATGATATTATTTCATCACATGATGATAATACATGGGAGACTATTCCTCTTATAAATTCTAGTATAAGACCATGAAAGATAAGATCCTTCCTTCTCTTTGGATCATGTGCATTTTTGGAGTTCTCATTTCTTCTACTGGGCGCCTTTTCTAAACAATGGCATACACTAGATCAGTTTATGAATCAAAATACATAATCCCATACTTATAAAACACTTAACATAAATTGAACTATTTATGGATATAATCCATAATCATAAGAATGTTTTCTTTGAGGAAGTATATACTCATAATCCCTTCAAATTGATTTGTAAAGAAAATGAGAGTTATCCTAAGAATATCCCCCGGGAGTGTCGTAACCAAGAGTGCAGCAAGGCCCGTTGTCGTGCACCAGTTCCCGTTCGAGTCTAGCTCAAAGCGGTGTTTTCGGGTTTTACCCCTAGGTACATCTGTGCCAGAGCCGCCTCTACCTGCTCGTATCCAGACAGGGATGTATTGCTCGGAAAACTCACAAAATCTCTACAATACCAAAATTCTAGGAAGTTCTTCTATACTAATCCTCAATGTTCATATTAGGTCTACGTGCTCTAATCAGAGTTTATCTAAATCTAGCTTCCAAGGTTTGTACTAAACTTCCTCTGATACCAACTGTAACGCCCCGACCCCAGCTACCCAGAGACGGTGCATTACTTTGTAACATTGGCATGATCACAAGAAAGATCAAATCCCAAAATACCGATTGGTTTAGTAGCCTTGGAAACATTAGATATAATCATAAAGTTTTACATTACATTTCAAAGTGAAAAACTACTACAACAACAAAGTCTTCATATCCACACTATTAACCCCTCATAATATCCCTGCAAGTCATTCATAAATTACTTCTTCACTACCTGGGAAAAAGAAAACATAGAAAAGGGGTGAGCTCAAATTCCCAGTAAGGATAACAATATAGCGGAACATTCAAAATAAGCATAAACATTTAAGGCAATGAATTACTAAAACAGAAGCCTTTTAAATATTAATTTTCAACATGGTATGGAAAAAGTAAAATGAAATAATGCCATTTACTTGTTCACATGGATATTCTACTAATCGAATAATCACATGCAATATCAATAACCACTCTCATAATGTTGGAATGCATAATGCCAGACTATCATAACCACATAGCCAAGGCTTCGTGCCAAGACTACAAATAAGATTTTGTCAAGGCCTTGTGCCAAGACACTAGTTTGTCTCATGAGACCTACCGATGCATCGAGGAGCAATAGCGGGCTCCACCCGTCACTTATTAAGTCCAATGCATTCCCATATGAAAAGGTTTAAACATAACATAAACATTCGTATTAAAACTCGCATACGAAATGTCAATAATTTCACCATAAACTATGAATGGTATAAAAATAGCACATCCACAGTCAAACATATCACAAAAACTTCAATACAATACAGAAGTTTTGTATCATAATAAATCAACTTCAAATAATCTTAAAATCCATCAAAGGATGTTGACATAGATGAAATCAAAATTCTTTTTAAAGAAGTATCTCTTTTTATTTTGAAATCATTTAAGATCCATATAAAATAAAACATTTTCTTTGAAAATATTCTTATAATCTTGTATGGAAAGCTTCGATGATTTTATAACGGCGGAATATAACCGCACCCGCCGTATAAGTTAAAAACATTCTTACCTCAATTCTGTCAAAAAGGTTAAAAAGGACCTTGTTTTGAAAACGACGGAAAGATTCCTTTATAAACCTCTTATAAAAAGTCAAACAAGGGTATAAATGAATTTAAAACATATTCTTGTAAATAGTAAAAATGTTTTGAAATACATTTTTAAGAAACATGGATGTGGATGATAAAGATATCCCAGTAGATTATTACGTATAAACAACCTCGGATAATGAAGAGATTGTGAAATAACCCTTACCTTGAACTTTTCCTTGGTTGGGGTAGGTTAACCTCCTGTATAATGGTTAAATAATTGTTATTAAATTATACAATAATCATATACATTAATATGATATCAAATATGATCTTTTAACATTGCTTTATTAATAATATCTTAGTATTATCGTCGTTTCAGGTGATAATCGATTCGTTCTTCTTAAATGTTTGGTTACGTAAGACATGTTTGTAATGGATAGATTAAATCTTATTCATAATCAGAATGATATTAACATTATTTTTAACCCTAAAATGAGAATAATACTTGAATGGATACGATGGAGGATGGATCTCACCGCGTTCGTGGAGACGGTAGTCCGTACGTACGCACGAACGCTACTTCCATTTAATTTTTATTTTAAAAGCATTGAATCCAAATGATACATAGGTATATTACTATTCCAGTATAATATTTTATATATGTTACTTAAGTTCATTAACACCATCCTTTATACGTTCCATGTGTGGTATGAACGAGTCATATCATTTTAAGGGGGCGGTAGTCCTCACTTCCTCAAATGAAATTATCGTATGTATATACAACATGAAACGAATAATGGTATGAAATAAAATGGAATTACAGAAGCTTATATATAAAATATATATCATTAATATCATATTTAATTACAGTGCCATCATAATGGCCACCATGAGAGGCGGTAAGATGTATTTGAACAATCATCGTTTCGTGTGGCGTTAGTTTGCCATCCACAGAAACATTGTGTTCATCATCCATTAGATGGAGTTGTGTGTATGTGTAGTTTGAATCCTTCTTATAACAACATCCTAGTATATTGAGGATACTGGTGTTGTTACAAAAGAATGGAAATAAAAAGAGTTTGGGGGTTGGAGAAGCAAAATAAAGGAAAATAATTTAAGAGAAATCGTTACCTTTAATTTAGGTAACTCACTTTGGTTGGAACCAAAGGACTTCTTGAAATGATTTCTGCCTAAGGGGAAGCTTCAAGGAGGAGGAGAGGGATGTGGGGAGCTTAGTTGGGCAGAGTTTGGACGAGCCAAGTGGCTTGAGAGGTGTGAGGAATGAGTAGAAGTGGTCTCCTTTTATAAGGGAGATGAGGGGCTCTTTAGGAAAGAGTGAAAGTATTACTTTATAATATAATTATATTCGGTTTATAATGGTCCAAAAATCATTGAGGTAGAAGATAAGATGACTCATATTCTAAATAACATCAACCAATAAGAATTGGACAGGTTTTAGATAATATTTTAATCATTATAATCTTATTTATTTAAATGATTTATTAATGAGGTAAACATTGCATCATTATTGTGTCATTAATAATTTAACTTATTTGATGTCTAAAAATTATAAATAAAATATAATTATGTAGGAAATCTTTTTATCTTTCTAATAAATATTTATAATCGAAAATCCAACATGTATAACCCTATGTACAAATAGTTCTTCTAAAAGATGTAAGCTTATGCCATTTATATTTTTATTTTAACTTTATTAATATAAAGTGTCCCTACCACATAAAAGTGGCTCCAAGGGGTCCCCAAATTGACCCAAGGATGATCATGGTCGGGTATGTGTCCACCAATAAGGTTAGGACACGTTTTAGGGTAATTTTGTATTATTATAATATTATTTTTTAACCCTTATTTACCGGATTTACCCTTAACCATGGTAAATAAAATATTTACCACAGTAATTATTCAAAATATCTAAAAATAAAAGTTACCTATTTACACAATTTGGACATCCTGATTCCAAATATGGAATCCATTTTTCTAAATTCAAAACACAGAAGTGGACGAAATTAATTTAAAATTAATTCCCGCTGTCAAAACAAAAAGCGTGTTTTTAAGAGGTAATAACTATCAAAAGATTGACACTTGTTTATGTTCGGTTTAATTGTAAAATTATGTCCAATGACCAACATTATATTAAAAGGTAAAAATATATTCTAAATATACTTTAAAACCACTCAAATTCATAATTTATCACTATTAATTGTTTTGATTAAAAAAGTTGTTTTTAATTAAAATTTAGTAATTTTCACTATTCATCAAAATATGAAAGTTATCCGAAATGTACCAAAATTTCACCTTAGGCTAAATTCGATATTACGAATCCGAAAATGAAGTCCATTTTCAAATATAAAATATATATAATTTCCAAAGGTAGGTATTACTATTCATAACGGCTAGTTTGATCGGTTGTGGTGTGTGTTAAAACTCGACGTTGCGTACAACACACGCTACTATTTTATTCAAAGGAAAGCGTACCGTGGAAGCTTGAGATGTTTCATTTTAAATTTTTTGATGTCTCCATTTAGTCAAAAAGTTTAAAATATTGTATTTAAAATGGTTTCACTATCAAAAGTTGATAAAAGTGCAATACTGAAAATGAATCTGTACTTGCATTATGACTAAGAAACTCATAATATGGATTCTAAAATTATAAGGATTATTAAAGTTAAAAATGTAGTTAATGCTATTCATGACCTCTTTTAATGGCTTTTTTTTGTAAGTCATGGTTCAATTGAACTCGGTGTTGCTTGTAGTGCAAGTTATTGAATTATTTTGAAGAAATAACACACTATGAAATCTTGGGGTGTTACACCCCATGTATAATAAACATATATTTATTATAAATATATTATTGAACCATAATCATATTTACCATACCATATATTATTTACTTATAAAAATTTATTACCCATTTATAATCAATTCCATGTTAAATTCATATTTCAGGCAATAACTAATTTTTGTGTGTGTATGTTTTTATTTGATATATTCAATATTATTACTTTTATCATGGTTATATAATCTCCATATTTTTATCCATGATATTAATATAACATATATTCTTTATATATGTTTTTAAAGTAATCCGTAACAATTATATATTGAAGATTAAATACACCGTTTATGGAGAGTGTAGGTTGTAGCTATACACGAATATTGGTTCCATTTTATCGAAATATGAAATGAAATAATGTTAATTAATATAATAAATTTATATTAATTTTTATATTTAGTATATATATATATGTCACATATATTAATTAAATTTACCATAATTACCTTCCATGAAAATCATTTGTGAAAACCGAATCACATCGCCTCACCAGGCGGTAGTCCACCGTACAGACGAATGACATTATCAAATCTCCTATGGAAATGAAAGTAAGAAAGAATATGTGATATAAAAATTAAATAATTATAATTATTTTAAAATTTTCATATATATTCATTTAATATATTCCTATTATCATCCTTGTAAAACATATGTGAAAAGAACATCACATCCGTTCGTGAGGCGGTAGTCCAACGTACACATGAGTGATGCTATTGTTTTCCAATGGGTCGTGAGGTAAGGAGTTATATATGTCATTATAATTATATAATTATAATAATTTAATAAATTTCTCATGTAAACATTAAATCCCTCATTATATTCATCTATGATAGGTTGTTATAGAAAACAAATATCATCAATTCTCTAGGTGGGGGTCTTTCATATACACGAATGATGATTTTTATCTCATTTGATTGGACATGAGATGGATTTAGGTTATTAAATTAATATAATGACATATAAATATATATTATACAATATTTATTATTATTATATTATATTTGGAAAATATTTTATGGATTCATAATAATAAGTAAAAAAATGCATGGTCATAAATTGTACATTTTCTTCACACAACCTCTTTGGTTTAACATAAAGAATTCCTAGATCGGATTTATGATCCCACCAAGGACTCCAAGATTTGTTGAGGTAATTAAAGAAGTCATTTTGGAAGGTATTTTATAAACCAAATGGTTTTAGATGTGTGAATAGGATAGTATTGTGGGTGACCTTTTATATGGGAGGTGAGTAGCACACATATAGTTTTTCAAGAGAAAATGGCACAATCACGTTTTTCACATTCCACATGGCCAAAAATGGTCAATTATAGAACATTATAGGTTATCATTTCCAAATATGTCCATTATATTTGTTTTGGGAAAGTTTATTAGTAATTTTTCAATTTATAATTTTAGTTTTACCCTACAATAAACCCGTATTAACATTAACAACAATAATTAATTTTTACTGTTTTTTAGTAATCATTATAGTGAAAAATTAATTTAAATGTATTAGATAATATTAAATATAATTATTTGAAATATGGAATCGATTTTTACAAAATTCATTCACAAAATTGGAAAATTTTAATTTAAAATTAATCCTACAGATGCGATAAAAAAGCAGTTTTCCAAAGTGAAAAGTTTCAAAAGTATAAAAAGATTTTATATAAAAATTAAATTTTAAATTTATAAAATGAAATAAATTGGATTAATATAAATATATAATTAAAATAATTTTACTTTTAAAACCTTATTTAAATAAATTTTATCTTGTAATGGCTTTGAATGAAAAGATGGGTTTTTATTATAAAATCATATTTTCACTATTCATTGAAAAATTCATCCTTTCAGAAAATTATAAAAACATCAAAAAAAGTTCATTATTACATTATGATTTCAAAAACTAAATTTATTTTTCCAAATGAATTCTCAAAATGTGTTAATAATTAATTTTAAAATAAGTGCCTAAAATACTAGGAAACCATTTTTCAGAAAAATAATATTTTTAGGCATAAAATAAGTTTTATTAAGATCTCATGTATAGATAAGACATAATATTAATTTTAAATACTTTATTTAATATATGATACCTAAATTTAATTAAAATAATCAACCAAAAGTTATTTGTTTAATTTTTTAGCTAAAATGCATTTGTGCACCATAAAACTGTTTTTTAGAAATGGATATCTTTTATTTTTCAAATATATAATGTTTTAATTTCTTGTTAATTTGTCCATAAATAATTTATATTATATAAATTTATAAACCATATATTTTCATAAATTATTTTATCATATTCATACCAACCATTACAATGACTAGGTGATAATAACCATGTTAAATATTATTATTTCAATAGTATGTCATGTTTCATTAAAAACACAGTGCTGGGTGTTGAAAAATATATCATAGAAATTAAAATTATGTTGAAAAAATATTTCATAAAATATCATGGTGTTACTTTATACATCCTTAAAAAATTACATCCTTACAATATGAACATTATCTTTGTAGTCAAGTGTTTAACATTTGAAAATTACTTTACACAAAACACACATAGTAAAAGGGGATATAAAACATCATCTTAATAGAAATAGAAAGAAAACTATGGTGTTCATATAGAATAATACATAACATGGTTTCAAATATGAAAAAATAGTGGTATGTAAATATATGGTAATTAGGAAATGTAATTTTTATAGAAAATTGATCACAAGAAAGTGAAGGATCATGAGAAGGTTAAAGACTAATAAAACATAAATCCAAGATGAGTTAATGGACCATTATTTCATCATAAATGTTGGTAAATGTATAATTTTTTTATTTTAATATTCCATTTATTAAATTTGTGTAATATTCAGGATAATATATAGTAATTTTATTTTATTTCGTTTCAAATGAATAATATCACTCTTTGGTTGTCCTTTGATCAATTTCTACTTTATAAAATACTCTAAGAAATGAATAAAATCATGATTACAGAACTAGTGGTTCATAAGATCCATAAATGAATGATAATCCATTCATTATATCTCTAGTTATAATCCAAAAAATATATTTTTATAATTTTTTACCCAATATTCATAATTATTAATATTGAGAAATAATAAATTCATCTCCAAAACCTCACCCAAATTTCAACATAAACCATTCCATAAATGGTTAACCATATGAAACTTCTTATATTACAAATTTATTAATAAGTTCTCTATATTTCTCAAAATATACATATCATTTATCCCCAAATTTCATAATGTATCTATTAATTGTTACATACACTATATTTTAATACCTCGGTCATACATTCTCCTGATACATGTTGATAATCCAGAATTACTGTAAAACCTCAATGAAAATATACATAATTCTAAATTATTTATATAAAACCACATATAATTGAAAAAATTTGGAAAATCCCAAAATTTTTAAACTCATTCAATGATTACATAACCAATTTTTCAAATAATCTATAATCAGTCACAAGGTTATCAATACTATCCAATTTACCTTATCCATATCAATTATTTATTTATCCAATATAAACATGATTATCTAAACAAAAATATCATATTAAGGTTTATCTTCTCCTAATCATGTGTTTTCATTAATATATCTCGTTTCCACTAAATCAATTTTCTAGTTCACCTACACAAAAACTTATTCTTGTAAATTCTTAACATGAAACCTATACTAAACAATCCTTATATGTTTTATGATTCATATACCATAATTATTCAATTATAATACATAAATATTTCAATCATTCAACTTCATTCATATAAAATTAACTAGGATTCATCACATAATACATTAATTCATCTTTCCTATAATATGAAATGTGAATATTATCTTATGATTAATCAACGTCAATTTAATAATGATTCTTATATTTAAAATAAATAACATAGTTAAGAAAACCTATCACTACTAGAAACATAACCTGTACTGATGGTTTTGAACCATGTGTATTTCCCATAAAACCATGGGTGTAGTCTATAAAAACAATGTCATGAACTATGGATTATGGACCCATCAAAATGAAGCTATACCCATAGTTTCTATAGAAACCATGTGTAGAGCCTTGAATATTTAATCATACCCATGGTTTCGGTTAAAACATTGGTATATATCTTTACCCATATTTAGTAGAACCATGGTTATAGTTTTTTCTACGAGAAAACATATATCCATGGTTAACTGAACCACAAGAATAGCTACCTATCTTAATTTGGTAGCTTTAACCCCTATAATCATTCCTAAACTAGTAAAAAAATTCATACCCTAGTACACATGAAATGAAATACATATATTGTATACTTAGTAATCAACCAACATCTTGTAAAAATAGTAAAACCATTTACAATACTGTAACATAGATATACATCCATACAACCAATCAATTCAAGTCATGAAACAAAATCCAGATGTCTTTTTATCACTGTCAAAAATGGAGGGGATCAATATCTCTCCCATCACATACGTCCTCCTCATCATCACCATCAATAACATCCTCATCACCAACAACATTATCTGAAGCACCAACATCTTCATTTTCATCATCATCATCTCTACCACCACCACCACCATTGCCACCACTTTCATCAGATCAAACTCCACAAGGACCATCATTGATATCACTTTTGGCATCATATAAATACCACATTTTTCAATACATGAATCAAAATTAGTACCATTTTATGATGGAAGTGATAAAATTATAACTAAAATATATTGGAGGATGTGTTTGAGGATAAGTTTACTCCTTTCACATTTCTTTAATGTTTTTTCAACTCAACTACTTCTATAGGAGGAGTTTTCAACTAGTGGTCTGATAGGTTTTAGAGTCGTCTAAAGAGGGCCAACGCCTAGTGGGGATGATGTTTTTCTGGTGTCTAGATCAGACGCTCCCCTGGTTCGCCACACCTAATACCTAACTAAAATGATCATTTGGACAAATGTTTTCAACTTATTTCTCATCAAGGTTCTCTCTGAAATATTGTATAAAATATTAACATAAAATATAATTATGAATTATGTATAAATATTTTAAATATAAATAACAATATACAGTCCTTTTTTGGTTTTATGCATTTATTACACTTCCATCCTGTTTGTTCCTACCGAAGTGAAATAAATTTTTTCATGGCACACAACCTTCAATTCGCAATTTCTCTTATTTCAAATGACATTGATTAGTACAATAATACATTATTTAGTTTTATGAAGGCGATAAACCTAAAATTTATTATAATTGTACATATTGATGAAATATATAAAATAAAGAATCATATAAATATGAATTTAATTTGAAATATAATACTAATTTAATAACATAAAAAATACATACTAATAAGAATTCTAAACCTGGATCTATTATATATTCCTTTTATATGTTCATTCTGTCCAATTCTGTTTGTGTTACGATATTTGGTTATTCAGTCACTTGGTAAATTTGATCATTTGGTCATTAGGTTATTTCTATGGTTAGTTTGTGTAGTAAATTTCTTAATTGGCCATTTTGAACATTTAGGCCAACTAGAAAAATTAGGCCATTTAAGCCAATTAGTCTAATTAGGTTAATTAGGCCATATAGGGAAATCATGTCATTTATGAAAAATAGCCGAACTAGTCAATTTAGGAAAATTAGACCATTTTTGAATTATATAAAAATTATAACATTTTTTCTATTTAGTCCATTTTCTCTCATTATTCCAATTAGTTCATTTTGGCCATTTTAGCCAGTTTAGGCCACATAGACAATTTATTGGGCCAATTTAGGTCAATTAGTCCAATTTAGACCAATTAGGAAATTTATGCCAATTATTACATTAATTACATTTTAAATAATTAAACTAATTATTACAATTTTCCCAATTAGGCCAATTTAGTTCCATTAGTGCATTTATATGGATAATATAGGCCAATTTGGTACTTTATTTGGCCAATTTAGGCCAATTAGGCCATTTTAGCAATTTTAATCCAATTCAGGAAAATTCATTCCAATTATTACATTTATGTGAATTATTAAATTTTGGTCATTTTTACTATTTAGGAAAACTATCCCATTTAATCCATTTAGGACATTTAGTCCAATTTGTTCAATTAGACCATTTAGTTCAATTATGCCAATTAAGACAATTATGCTAGTTAGGCCATTTAGGACAATTATTCCATTAAGAAATTAGTCCATTATCCCATTAATTAATAAATAAATTAGAACATCAGGTCATTAGGCTATTATTTCATCATACCAATTATCAATTATTCCATTAGTCCAATAGACCAATTAGGCCATTAGAAAAATAGGTCAATTAGGCAATTAAGCCACATGGAAAGCAGGCCATTATGGCAATTGTCTAATTAGGCCATTAGGCCAATTGTCCAATATTCCGTTAGAAAATTATTCCATTAGAGACCAATTTTCCATTAGACTATTATTCCTTAGGTAAATTTTGCCAATTGGCCTTTATATCATTAGACCAACTGGCCATTATTCAATTAGGATATTATGCCATTAGGCAAATTTCCCTTCAGTCCATTAGGACAATTATTTGACTTTTCCTTTTTTCCCATTAGGCCAATTGTAGATTAGGACATTAGTACAATTGTACAATTATTTTATTAGGCCTATTGGCCATTATGCCAATTGGCTAATTTTTTTAGGTCATTTGGCCATTAGGGAAATTTTAAAATTTTTCCATTATGAAATTTGGATAATTATAAAATAGGATATTAGTCAATAAATCCAATTTTAAATTAGGTAAATGGCCAATTGTCCAGTTATCCCGTTAGGGAAATTATAAAATTGTCCATTAGTCCATTAAATGATTAGGCCAATTGGCTATTAAGTCATTAGAAAAATTGGCTATTATTCCATTAGGAAATTTGGCTATTAGTACATTAAAACAAATGGACATTAATCTATTAGAAAATTATTCCAAATTGGAATTTTTCCATTAGGAAGGTTGTTCATTAGTCAGTTTGTCGAATTGGACACTAGGCCAATTGGACAATATGTCACACCACAAGCTTCCATGGTCCACATCTCTTTGAATAATACAATAGCGTGTGTTGTACACAATTTCAAGTTCTAACACACCATAACCAATCAAACTAGCTGTTATGAATAGTAATACCCACTTTTTTGAAATTTTATAAATTTTATCTTTCAAAATGGACTTTATTTTTAGATTCGGAATATAGAAATTAGCTTAGGGTGAATTTTTTGTATTTCTTTGAAAACATTCAAATTTAATGAACAGTGAAAACACTCAGATATAGTTTAAAAACTGATTTTTTATTTAAATAAATATTTATTATATTTAAATTTAATTTAGTTTAAAATAGATAAATAACACATATATAATTTCAATTTAAATTGTTGGAATTGGTTTATAATAATTTTAGATATATAAAAATTTTCTTGAACTTTTAACACTCTTTTACCCACCTCTTAGGAGAATATGAAAATTCACATAAAACAGAATCTTACCGCTTATATGAGTGGAATTTCAAAAATCCTAGAGAAAATTTTGATATCAGTAAAAAAAATTTGTTCAATAAGATGAAATTATATTTTGGCGAATAGAAATTGTTTTCTTTTATTTACCACGATTATAAGTAAATAGGGTAATTAAGGGTAAAAATGATATTATTATTACCCTAAAACATGTCCTAATTATATTGGATAAGTATAATTCGACCAAAAAAAACCTTATGAATAAAATATGATCCTTTTGGTCCACATGGATTAGATTAAGTCACTTATTATTATTTTATTTAAGGAAGAGTTAAAATATTAAAAATCAAAGTTTATTAACTAAAACATATTTAATATTGGGCTAAAAATAATATAAATTATAAAATAAATATTAATTATAAATAGTAAATGAAATCCTATAAAATGGTATTTTATTTATATTTTTTATACAGTAAATAATATAATTTACATATGACACAATGATGATGCATTAATTACCTAATTAAAGAAATATTAAAATAATTGATATTATAAATATCCAAATAAAAATTATTTTAGACTTTTTATGAATTACACTAATTTTATAGGTTAATATGACATGTTATGGTTGGTTAGATGAATTGTTTTCGAAGTAATAATGCTGTTATGAATTTAGAAAAACCTAAATACCAAATAGTGTCAAAATTGACATAAATGAGTTTTCAATAAAAATATTATATTATTAATTTGATATTCTATTCCTAAAAATCTAAGGTTTGGCTAAAGGACTTATATAATTATAGTTAGATCATTATTTAACCCCTTGGGGTGATCTTGGAATTATATAGTATGTTAATTAAGCATATATTATAAAAATAAAAAGAGACATGGTAAATGTCAAACTATTTAACATAGAGTTAAATATATATGATAAAGTTAATATAGTGACTCAAATCTGTCGAAAACCTATTGGTTGAGTTGTTTTCGATGCAACCCCAACTTATAATTTAAATAATTCATTTGTGACCCATTATAAACCGAATATGATTTTATTATAAAATAATATTTCTATCTTTTCCTAAGGTTCCCCTCACCCCTCTTATAAAAACGAACCCCCTTCTATCTAATTCACAGATTCAAAGCCATTTAGCACAGAAAACCTCTACCAAAATACACTCTCAACTATAATCCTTTTATAATAGAGGCATTACATTAGTCATAAATCCAAAATAAGGATCCCTTTTGATCAAATCAAAAGGAAGAACCCGAAGAAGAGGTAAATATCTCACCACCTCATTCAAGTTCCTTTCTTCTTCCACTTCCTTTTTATTTGTTGTTCCAAATATAAAATAATAACTCCACTATATTCTATATATTGTGATTTTATAATAAATATGGTACATCCAAATTCATTATTCTGTCCATCCTTTGAATGAGATGTCACCATAAGTGCGTAGGTACGGCTTACCGTCTCTACGCCATGGTGTAATTGTTATTCAATACATCATTATTTGGATGGGTATAATAATTATGTGTACTTGATTTAAATAATAAATATAACCTAATAAAGGTTTTTTATATATGATATACCATGAAATTATATATTATTTTAATATCAAAATAATGATATTGTCGCTCGTGCGTATGTACGGATTACCGTCTCCACAAAGGCTATGTGATTCATTCCCCATCGTATCCATTCAAGAATAATTTTCATTGGATGATTAAAAATAATATTTAAAGACTCGATATCATTCTGTATATGAATAAGATACATCCCATTCATAAAAAATATGACTCACATAACAAATAATATAAAGGAAAACGAATCTGTTAACAACCAAAACAACGATAATAATAAGATATTATTAACAAAAAAATGATAAAAGATTATATATGATATCATATTAATGTATATGATTCTTGAATAATTTAATAACAATTATTTAACCATTATACAGTAGGATAACCCACCATCGGCCAAGGAAAAGTACAAGGTAAGGGCTAATTTCACAATTTCTTTATTATCCAAGGTTGTTTTTACGGAACTATCTACTGGGACCTCTTTATCATCCACATTCATGTATCTTAAAAACATATTCCAATTTTTTTTAATATTTACTAGTATATGGGTTAATGTCATTTATATCCATGTTTGAATTTTATAAATTGGTTTTAAGGGAATCTTTCCGTCGTTTTCTAAACAAGCTACTTTATGGCTTTTTCGACAAAACTTAGGGAAGTATGTTTTTTTTAACTTATACAGCGGGTGCGGCTATTTTTTGATGTTATAACATCGTCGAAGCTTCCCTTACAAGCTTATATGAATATTTTGAAAATAATTTTTTTCATTATAATTTTGTGACTCTTAAATGATTTCAAAATAGAAAGAGATATTTCTCGTAAAAATCTTTTGATTTCATCTATGTCAACATCCATTGATGGATTTTATGTTTATTTGAAGTTGATTTGTTATGATACAAAACATCCATATTTTATTGAAGGTTTTGTGATATGCTTGGATGTGGATGTGTTATTTTATACTATTCATGGTTTGTGGATAAATTATTGACATTTTATGTTCTAGATTTAATACGAATGTTTATGTTATGTTTAAACCTTTTCATATGAGGAATGCATTGGACATAGAATGTGATGGGTGGAGCCTGCTATAGCCTTTTGATGAATCAGTAGGTCTCATGAGACAAACTAGTGTCTTGGCATAAGGGCTTGACAAAATATTATTTGTAGTCTTGGCACAAGGTCTTGACTATTTGATTATGCATTCTGGCATTATGCATCCCATCCTTATAAAAGTGGCTATTGATATTTAATGTGATTATTCTACTAGTATAATATCCATGTGAGTAAGTAAAATCCATTATTTGATTTTATCATTTCCATATTATTCTGAATTTCAAGTTTAAAATGATTTTTTAAGTCTTATACATTGCCTTAAATGTTTATGCTTATTTAAGAATGTTTCCGCTTTATTTTTATCCTTACTGAGCATTTGATCTCACCCATTTCTATGTTTTTTCCCAAGATGCAAAGAAGTGTATTATTACTGACCTACATGGATAGACTATGGGATCTCAGTTTTTTCTATGAAAATAATGTTGTTGTAGTTTTCTATTTTATGATGTAATGTAAACTGTATGAATGTATCTAGTATTTTCCAATCCTACTAAAGTAATTGGTCTTTTGAGACATGATCTTTTGTGATCATGCTAATGATACTTAATAACCCACAGACTCTGGGTA
Organism: Viscum album; assembly: GCA_963277665.1. Classification (NCBI taxonomy): domain Eukaryota; kingdom Viridiplantae; phylum Streptophyta; class Magnoliopsida; order Santalales; family Viscaceae; genus Viscum; species Viscum album. Next base: position 1,753,910,407 of record OY728141.1, read on the forward strand.
ACTGGGGTCGGGGCGTTACAGTTGGTATCAAATGAAGTTTAGTATAAACATTGGAAACTAAATTTAGATAAACTCTGATTAGAGCATGTTGCCCTAAGATAGAATTTGAGGATTAGTATAGAAGAACATCCAAGAATTTTGGTATTGTTGAGATTTTGTGATTTTTCCATGAAATGCATCCCTTTATAGATATGAGAAGGTATAGGTGGCTCTGGCATAGATGTACCTAGGGGTAAAACCTCAAAACACCACTTTGAGATAAACTCGAACGTGAATTGGTGCACGACAATGGGCCCTGCTGCACTCATGGTTAAGACACTCTCGGTGGATATGATTAGGATAATTCTCATTTTATTTGAAAACCATTATTAAGGGATTATGAGTATATACATCCTCAAAGAAAACATGTTTATGATTATGGATTATATCCATAAACTATTCAATTTGTGTAAAGTGTTTTAAAAGTTTGGAAATTTTTATTTTGATTCAAAAACTTATCTTGTTTACGCCATTGTTTACAAATGTAGCATAGTGGAAGGAATGGAAACCATATCAATGCATGAAATCCATGTTGGGATTTCCCTCTTGCTCAGGATAATTACAGTGGAGTTGGTGATACAATTGGTGCTGATCAGCTTATCACTACATTGGGACAACTCAGTCATGTTATGAATAATAATCATACCCATATAGAGCAGCCCGATGCATAGAATGGAGGATCAATGTTTTATTTCTTATTTAGGCAACAACCACCAACACTCAATGGGGTTACAAGTCCACTAATAGCTGAGTAATGGATAAATTCCTTAGAGAAAATATTCCATGCCTTGGGGAGTAGAGAAATAGAAAAAGATGTCATGGCAGTTTACATCGTCACTAGAGATCCTGATTAATGGTGATCATTGATTCAAAACACAATGGAAGATGATAAAGTATCAAGTATGTAATGGAGGGAGTTTAAGGAAATTTTCTTAGAACAATACTTTCCTCATGACCATCGAGCAGATGTGGAAAGACAATTTCTGAGTCTGAGGCAAAAGGAGGATGAGAATGTCACAAAGTATGAATCTAACTTTACAAGGTTAGCAAGGCATTATGTAGATTATATAAATAACCCTAGAAGTAATATTGATCATTTCATTGATGGGTTAAAACAAATTCTACATCGATCCTTAGTCTAACAATCCTTCTCATCTTACGAATATATTGTCTCTTGTGCTATCAAGATAAAAAATAACTCTCTATGTCTTATGACATTATTGAAAAGCAGGAGAAGAAGAGATCTGATGAACACTCTGGAAATGGAAATTAGTGGATGAAGTGAAAATTTGAATATCCATTCTACAGTAAATGTGGGAAGAAACACCCTGGTATTTTCCTAAAGGGAATGGGAGTCTGTTACAAGTGTGGCGAAAAAGGCCACCAAGCTCGTGATTTCAAGGGGAAGAAAGAGGCTATTGATGCTGAATGCTACAATTCTAGAGAGAGTGGGCATTGTGAAAATGAATTTCTGATATTTGGGGGAACTTACCTTAGAAAAGGCCAATCAATCAAGGCTAATCTTATGTTATCACTACTGCCAAGGTTGAAGCTCCGGAAGACAGGGTGGCTGTTTATTTAATGGTTTCCACAAGTTTAGAAAACGCTTTATTTGATTCTGGATCATCATATTGTTTTATATCATCATTTTTTTCTAAGAAAATTATATATTTCCAATTTTATTTTACAATTTACTTGTCGGTAAAAACTCATATGGGAAGTTTCATTGCAACAAATTTTTGTGAAATAGTCACAATTAGAGCATAAATATTTTCTTTATCTGCTGATCGCATCGTCATTCCCATGATTGAATTTGATATACTCCTCGATATGGATTGGATTTCAGACCATGATCTGAAAATTTATTGTAAGAAGAAGGATGTTACAATTTTTGATGATGATAAGGAGTAACTTATCTTTAGAGCAGAAAATTCACCACCTAATTCGTATCTAGATCCACCCCCAATAGCTCAACTAAATTCAATTATTGGGGAGGAAGAGAATGGAATAACTGTGGGTGAGGAAAGGAATGTTAAATTAGAGGATGTAACTTTTGTGAAAGAATATGTGGATGTGTTTCCAAAATATTTACCTAGAAATCCTCTAGAATGAGAAATTGAGTTTTCCATTCACTTAATTCCTGGTTCAAGGCCCATATCGATGACCCCTTATAGAATGGAAACTGTGGAATTAGTGGAACTAAAGAAAAAACTAGATTAATTGAGTAATATGGTATTTATTTTCCCAAGTGTTTCTCCATGGGGAGCCCTGGTCCTTTTTGTTAAGAAGAAATACCGATCTTTGAGTTGTGCATTGACTACCGGGAGATCAATGTTATAAAAATAAAGAACAAGTATCCCCTACCTCACATTGATGATTTATTCAAACAACTTCATAAATCTCAATAATTTTCAAAGATTGACCTTTGATATGGATATCATCAGTTGTGTCTGAAGAAGGCAGACATTCTGAAAACATCATTTTGAACCAGGTACGTGCAATATAGTTTACATTAATGCCTTTTGGATTGAATAATGCACCCTCTGTCTTAATGGATCTAATGAATAGGGTATTCAAGGAATATCTTGATGAATTTTTAGTGGTATTTATTGATCATATCATTGTATGCTCCAAAAGCTACAACGATCATAAAAGTCACATGTGCATTATCCTGAATACTTTTAGACGAAATGAATTTTATGGGAAGTTTAGAAGTTGTGAATTATGGCTTCAGGACATTTATTTTCATGGACATATTTTCTATAAGGATGGAATCTCTATTGATCCTTCTAATACCAAGGCAATCCAAGAATGTCCAGCACTGATGAGTATAAATGAGGTTCGCAATTTTATTGTTTCAGGAAGTTATTATCGACGTTTCATCCAGAATGTTTCCCGATTGGCTAACCCATTAATAAAGCTCACATGAAAAGGGGTTCAATTTGTTTGGACAGAAGAGTGTGATGAATTTTTTGAATAAATAAAGAGAATATTTTTCATTTCTCCTATAATGACTCTACCATCGGGGAATGATGAATTTCTTATTTATATTGATGCTTCAAAGAATGGATATGGTTGTTTCCTTATGCAGAATGATAGGGTTATCTCCTATGAATCACAATAGCTAAAAATTCATGAGCCAAACTATCCTACTAATGATATTGAGTTAGCATTTATAATATTTGATTTGAATATTTGGATACACTTTCTCTATGGTGAAAATTTGATATATATACCAATCACAAGAGGTTGAAGTATATTTTCTCACAGAAAGAATTCAACCTGAGGAAAAATAGATGGATTGAACTACACAAGGATTATGATTACACGATACACTACCACCTGGGAAAGGCAAATAAGGTGGAAGATTCTTTGATTAGAAGGATCATGGAGTTTTGAACAAGATGATAGTTGAAAAGGATCCTATATACATAGATCTAGTAAAGATGGATAAGGGAATCACCATGGAAGGTGAAACACCAAAAAAATTTCAAATGGTTGCAAAACAATCTTTACTAGAAAGGATAAAGTGTTCTCAGATCAATGATGATGAGTTTCAAAATAATATCAATGTTGTGAATGATGGGATATTGAGTGACTTTGTATATGAAGATGTAATTTTGAATTTGGGACGAGACATTGTGTTCCCGATATACCTGACCTAAAAAGGGAATTGTTGGATGATTCTAATAGTTCAAATTTCTCCATAAAACCTAGTAGCACTAAGATGTATAGACATTTGAAGTAACATATTTTGTGGGACAACATGAAGAGGGAGATTTCTTATTTTGTGTCAGGATGTACGGTTCGTCAACAAGTGAAAGCTGGAAGGCAATAACCTGGAGGAGTCTTACAACATCTTCCCATACCTGAGTAGAAATGGGATAATTTTACAATGGAATTTGTCATGGGACCGCCAAAGACTCCAGGAAGGAACGATGCAATATGGGTCATTATTGATTGTCTTACCAAGTTAGTACATTTTCTTGGTATAAGAGAATATTTACCACTTGAACGTTTTGAAAGACTATATATTAATGAAGTTGTAAGACTTGATAGAGTACCACAATCGATTGTTTCTGATCTTGATCCCCATTTTATATCATGATTCTAGTAAAGCCTTCATAAATCCCTGGATACTGAACTTCATTTGAGCATTTCCTACCACCCTCAAACTGATGGAAAATCATAACGGAATATTCAATCCTTAGAAGACATGTTGAGATCATGATCTCTTGAATTTCAAGGTATGTGGGATCAATATTTACCTCTGGTATAATTTTCCTATATCAATAGCATCCATTCAAATATTCAGATGGCACCATATGTAGCCTTATACGGAATGAGATGTCACACACCAACCTATTAGGATGATTTTGGTGAAAGAAAACACGTAGGACCAGAACATATAAAGGAAAACAAATTTGTTAACACCTGAAATGACGATAATAATAAGATATTATTAACAATGAAATGTTAAAAGTTCTTATATGATATCATATTAATGTATATGTTTCATGTATAATTTAATAAAAATTATTTCACCATTATACTAGAGGATAATCTACCCTCGACCAAGGAAAAGTACAAGGTAAGGGTTAATTTCAAAATCTCTTTATTATCCAAGGTTGTTTTTACGTAAGTATCTACTGGGACCTCTTTATCATCCATATCTATGTTTCTTAAAAATGTATTCCAAAACATTTTTACTATTCACTAGACTATGGGTTAAAGTCATCTATACCCTTGTTTGACTTCTATATATTTGTTTGAAGAGAATCTTTCCCTCATTTTCCAAAAAGGTACTTTATGACCTTTTTAACAAAATTAATATAAGAATGCTTTTTAACTTATACGATGAGTGCATCTATTTTATTCCATTATAACATCGCTGAAGCTTATCTTACAATGTTATAAGAATATTTCAAAAAAAATGTTTTCATTATAATTCTGTGACACTTAAATGATTTCAAAATAGAAAGGGATAATTATCATAAAAAGGTCATGATTTCATCTATGTCAACTTCCTTTGATGGATTTTATGTTTATTTGAAGTTGATTTATTATGATAGAAAACTCCAATATTGTATTGAATGTTTTGTGATATTCTTGACTGTGGATGTTTTATTTTATACCATTGATGTTTTATGGATAAATTATTGACATTTCGAATTCTAGATTTAATACGAACGTTTATGTGATGTTTAAACATTTTCATATGAGGAATGAATTGGACATAGTATCTAATGGTTGGAGCCCGCTATAGCTCCTCGATTCATCGGTAGGTCTCACGAGTGAAACTAGTGTCTTGGCACAAGGCCTTGAAATAATCTTATTTATAGTCTTCGCACAAGTCCTTGACTATGTTATTATGCAGTTGGGCTTTATGCATTCTATCATTATGAAAGTGGCTATTGATATTTAATGTGATTATTCGACTAGTAGAATATTCATGTGACTATGTAAATATAATTATTTGATTTTACCTTTTCTATATTATGCCGAATTTCAAGTTTAAAAGGATTTTGTTTTATTCTTATGCATTGCATTAAATGTTTATGCTTATTTCTAAAGGTTTCCGCTATAATTTTATCCTTACTGAGCATCTGATCAAACCCCTTTCTATGTTTTTTCCCATGATGCAATGAAGTGTATTATGACTGACCTATAAGGATAATCTATGGGATCTTAGTGTTGCCTATAGAAACAATATTGTTGTAGTTTTCTATTTTATGATGCAATGTAAACCATATGAATGTATCTAGTATTTATAATCCAAATAAACTAATAGATCTTTCTAGAAATGATCGTTTGTGATCATGCCAATGATACTTAATAATGCACCAAATCAGGGTTACTGGGGTTGGGATGTTACAGTTGGTATCAAAGGAAGTTTATTACAAACATTGGAAACTAGATTTAGATAAACTCTAATTAGAGCACATAACCCTAAGATAGTCTTTGAGGACTAGTATAGAAGAACAAACTAGAATTTTGGTATTGTAGAGATTTTGTGAGTTTTCCAGGAAATACATCCCTATCTAGATATTAGTGGGTAGAGGCTGCTCTAGAACATATGTACCTTGGGTTAAAACCCTAAAACACCATTTTGAGCTAGACTCGAATGGGAACTGGTGCACGACAACGATCCTTACTACACTCTTGGTTACGACACTCCCGAGGGATATGCTTAGGATAATTGTCATTTTCATTACAAACCATTATGAAGGGTTTATGAGTATATACATACTCAAATAAAACATATTTATGATTATGGATTTTATCCATAAACTGTTTAATTTATGTAAACAGTTTTACAGGTTTGGAATTATGTATTTTGATTCATAAACTAATCTAGTTTATGCCATTTTTTAGAAATGGAACATAGTGGAAGGAATGAAAACTATATCAACGCACACACTCCATGTAGGAATTTCCCTCTTTTGCAATATAATTATAGTGGATCTAGTGATACAATTTGTGCGGATTAGTTTATCACTATATTAGGACAACTCACTCAAGTTATGAATAATAACCTTACCCATATGGAGCAACTTGATGCACAGTGTGGAGGATCAATGTTTGATCTCTTAATGAGGCAATAACCACCAACATTAAATGGGGGTAAAAATCCACTAGTAGCTGAGTAATGGATAAATTCCTATGAGAAAATACTCCTTGCCTTGGGGAGTAGTGAAATATAAAATGTTGTCAAGGCAGTTTACCACGTTAGTAGAGATGCTGATCAATGGTGCTCATTGATTCAAAACACAATGGAAGATGATAAAGTATCATAAATGTAATGGAGGGAGTTTAAAGAAATTTTCATAGAAAAATACTATCCTCATGACCATCGAACAGATGTGGAATGTCAATTTCTGAGTCTGAGGAAAAAGGAGGATGATAATGTTGCAAATTATGATGCTAACTTTACGAGGTTAGTGAGGAATTATGTAGGTTATATATGTAACCCAAGTTGTAAGATTGATCATTTATTTTATGGGTTGAAACCATTTCTCCATCGAACATTAGTCTCACAATCCTTCTCATCGTATGAAGATATTGTCTGATGTTTTATCAAGAAAGAAAAAGAATTATATATGTCTTACGACTTTAATGTAAATGAAGAGAAGAAGAGATCTCTTGAACACTCTAGAAATGGAAATAAGGGGAAGAATGGAAAAGTTGAATATCTATCCTGTAGTAAATATGGGTAGAAACACCCTGGTACTTTCCTAAAGGGAATGGGAGTCTGTTACAAGTGTGTTGAAAAAGGCCACCAAGATCATGATTGCAAGGGGAAGAAAGATATTGTTGTTTGTGAGTTCTACAATTGTAGAGAGAGGGGGAATTATGAAAATGAATGTCCTAAGGGTGGGGGTAACTTACCTCAAAAAATTCCATGTGATAAAGGCCAAGATTATGCTATCACTACTCCTGATGTTGAAGCTCCGAAAGACATTATGTCAGGTAATTTAATGGTTTCCTCAAGTTTAGAAAATGCATTATTTGATTCTGGATCATCTCATTATTTCATATCTTCCCAATTTTCTAAAAAAATTAGATATTTAAAATTTGATTTAACAATGGAGTATTCAGTCAAAACTCCTAAGAGAACTATCATTGATACAAGGTTTTGTGAATCAGTCCCCATTAGGTCATATAAATGTTCTTTGTCTGCTAATCTCATCATCATACACATGATTAAATTTGATATAATCCTCGGTATGGATTGGATTTCAGACCATGATGTGAAAAATTATTTTAAGAAGAAGGAGGTTACATTTTTTGATGATGATAAGGAGTACCATATCTTTAGAGTAGAAATGTCACCGCCTAATTCCTATCTAGATCCACCCCCAATAGATCAACTAAATTCAATTATTAGGGAGGAATAAAATGAAATAATTATGGGTTATGAAAGGAATGTTCAAATGGAGGATGTACCTATTGTGAAAGAATATGTTGATGTGTTTCCAGAAGATTTACCTGGACAACCTATAGAATAAAAAATTGAGTTTTCCGTTGACTTATTTTCTGGTTCAAGGCCCATATCGAATACCCTTTATATAATGAATACTGTGTAATTTGTGTAACTATCGAAACAACTAGAGGAATTGAGTAATAAAGGATTTATTCACCCTAGTGTTTCTCCATGGGGAGCCATAGTCCTTTTTGTTAAGAAGAAAGATGGATCTATGAGGTTGTGCATTGAATACAGGGAGATCAATGTCATAAAAATAATGAACAAGTATCCCTTACCTCAAATTGTTGATTTATTTGACCAAAATCATGGAGCTAGATAATTTTCCAAGACTGAACATCGATCTGGATATCATCAGTTGTGTGTGAAGAAGGAAGACATTCTGAAAACAACATTTAAAACAAGGTACATACATTACGTGTTTATAGTAATGCCTTTTGGATTGACTAATACACCCTCTGTATTCATGGATCTAATGAATAGGGTTTTCAAATATTGTCTTGAAGACATTGTAGTGGTATTTATTGATGATATCTTGGTATACCCCAAAATATTTGAAGATCATTAATGTCACTTGCACATTATCCTGAAGACTCATAGAGGAAATTAATTATATGGTATGTTTAGTAGTTTTGTATTCTATGTTCATGAGATTTCTTTTCTTGGACATATTTTCTCTAAGGATGGAATCTCTGTTGATCCTTTTATGACCAATGCAATCAAAGAATGTCTAGCACCGATGAGTACAAATTAGGTACACAGTTTTATTGGTTTAGTAGGTTATTATTGACATTTCATCCAGATGTTTTCCAGGTTGGCTAACCCATTAAAAAAGCTCACATAAAAAGGGGTTGAATTTGTTTGGAAAAAAGTGTGTGAAGAATGTTTTGAAGAACTAAATATAAGATTAGTCAATGATCCAATATTGACACTACTATCGGGGAATGATGGGTTTGTTATTTATTATGATTATTCAAAGAAAGGACTAGGTTGTGTCCTTATGTAGAATGATATGGTTATTGCCTATGCATCACGATAGCTAAAAATTCATGAGAAAAACTACCATAATAATGATATTGAGTTAGCAGCTATAATCTTTGCTTTGATGATTTGGAGACACTATCTCTATGGTGAAAAATGTGAGATATATACCGATCACCATAGTTTGAAGTATATTTTCTCATAGAAAGAACTCAACATGAGGAAAAGGAGTTGGATTGAACTAATCAATGAATATGATTTCATAATACACTACCACCTTGGGAAGGAAAATAAGGTGGCAGATTGTTCGAGTAGAAAGGATCATAGAGTTTTGAACAAGATGAGCATTAAAAAGGATCCTATATACATGGATATAGTAAATATGAATATGGGAATCACCATGGAAGATGAAACATTGATAATCTTTCAAATGGTTGCCAAACCATCATTACTATAAAGGATAAAGAGTTCTTAGACCAATGAATAATTGTTTCAATAGAAAATTAACGTTGTAAATGATGGGAGATTGAGTAAATTTGTGTACGAAGATGAAATTTTGAAATTTGGGAATAGAAATTGTGTTCACGATATACCTAACCTAAAATGGGAATTTTTAGATGATGCTCATAGTTTAAATATCTCTATACACCCTGGTAGCACCAAGAGGAATAGAGATTTGAAGGAACATTTTGGTGGGACAACATGAAGAGGGATATTGCTGATTTTCTATCAAGATGTATGGTTTTTCAGCAAGTGAAAGTTAGAAGGAAACAACATGGAGAACTATTGCAACCTCTTCCCATAAAAAAGTGGAAATGTTATAATATTACAATGGACATTGTCCTGGGACTACCAAAGACTCCTAGAAGGAATGATGAAATAGGGGTCATTATTGATCGCCTTACCATGTCAGCACATTTTATTTCAATAAGAGAAGATTTACAACTCTATGGTTTTGAAGGAATATATATAAATCAAGTTGTAAGACGTCATGGAGTACCACTTTCAATTGTTTCTAATCATGATCCCCGTTTTACATCAAGATTATAGAAAATTCATCAGAAAGCCCTGGATACTGAACTTTATTTCAGCACTTCCTACCACCCTCAAACTAATGGACAATCAGAACGGACTATTGAAACCTTAGACGGCATGTTGAGATCATTCTCACTTGACTTTCAAGGTATGTGGCATCAATATTCACCTCTAGTAGAATTTTCCTATAAAAACGGCTTCCATTCAAGTATTCAGATGGCACCATATGAAGCATTATACGGAAAGAGATGTTGCACACTAACCTGTTGGGATTATGTTGGTGAAAGAAAACACATAGGCCTAGAACTTATAATAAAAAACAAATCTGTTAACACCCAAAACAACAATAATACTAATATATTGTTAACATAGAAATGTGAAAATATCATATATGATATCATATTAATGTATAAGATTCTAGTATAATTTAATAACAATTATTTCACCATTATACATGAGGTTAACCTACCCTCGACCTAGGAAAAGTACAAGGTAAGGGTTAATTTTACGATCTCCTTATTTTCTGAGGTTTTTTATAAGTGATTATCTTCTGGACCACTTTATCATCAACATCCATGTTTCTTAAAAATGTATTTCAAAACATTTTTAATATTTACTAGATAATTGGGTAAAGTCATTTATACCCTTCCTTTTCCTTATATGTTTTGAAAGTAATCTTTCCATTGCTTTCCAAACAAGGTACTTTATAACCTTTTCGACAAAACTAAGGTAAGAATGTTTTTTAACTTATATGGTGGGTGTGGATATTTTCCGACATTATATAATCGTCAAAGATTCCCTTACAATAATATAAGAATATTTTCAAAATAAATGATTTCTTAAATTATTTCAAAATAGAAAGATATATTTCCCTAAAAAAGGTTTTGATTTCATCTATGTCAACATCCTTTGATGGATTTTAATCTTATTTGATGTTGATTTATTATGATACAAAACATCCATATTGTATTGATGGTTTTTTGATATGTTTGACTACAGATGTGTTATTTTTACACATTTCATGGTTTATGGATAAAGTATTGACATTTCGTATGCTATTTTTAATACGAATGTTTATTTTATGTTTAATCTTTTTTATATGGGGAATGCATTGGACTTAATATTTGATGGGTGGAGCCCACTATATCTAGTTGATGCATCGGTAGGTCTCATAAGACAATCTAGTGTCTTAGCACAAGGCCTTGACAAAATCTTATTTGTAGTCCTGGCACAAGGCCTTGACTATGTGGTTATAAAGTCTTGCATTATGTATTCCATCATTATAAAAGTGGCTATTGATATTGCATGTGACTATTCTACTAGTAGAATATCCATGTCTCCATGTAAATGGAATTATTTTATATTATCTTTTTCATATTATGCTGAATTTCTAGTTTAAATGGCTTTTGTTTTAGTCTTATATATTGCCTTAAATGTTTATAATTATTTATGAATGTTTCCACTGTATTGTTATCATTACTGAGCATCTGATCTCACCCCTTTCTATGTTTTATATTTCCTAGGATGTGAAAAAGTATATTATGAAAAACCTATAGGGATAGTCTATGGGATATCAGTGTTGTCTATGGAAACAATGTTGTTGTAGTTTTCTATTTTATGATGTAATGTAAAGTGTATTATTGTATCTAGTATTTACAAGGCTACAAAACTAATTATTCTTTCGAGACTTGATCTTTTGTGATCATGCCAATGATATATAATAATTCACCGACTCTAGGTAACTTGGGTCAGGGCATTACAAAATTGGACATTAGTCCAATAGTCCAATGGTCAAATTAGGCCACTAGTCTATTAGGACAATTGACAAAATTTAAATTATTTCATTAGGACAATTGTCTATTATGTCATTAAGAAAATATACCATTATTCCATTAGAACAATTTTCCATTATTCCATTAATCCATTATATATATTTTCCATTGGTCCATTAGGAAAATTGGATATTAGACCATTGTTACAATTGGACATTAGACCATAAGGTCAATTGGAATATTTTCCATTAGGACATTAATGAAATTGGACATTAATATATTATGAAATTAGTCCAATTACCCAATTGATTTTTTTTTCAATTAGGCCATTAAGCCATTAGGCCAATTAAATTTTTGGACATTGGGCCATTAGCCCAATTTTAAATTTGGAAATTAGACCATTTGGATATTAGTCCAATTTGACAATTGGCCATTAGTAAATTATGCTACATTGAAATATGGACATTAGGCCTCTAGGCCAATGGTATTTTAGTCCATTAGTCCAATTTCCCAATAGTGCATTAGGCCAATTGGACATTTGGCCATTAGGCCAATTGACCAATTTGGACATTAGGATGTTAGGCCAATTTTCCAATATCCCATTAGGATATTATATCAATTTTCCATCACGCCATTAATACTATTCTCTATTAGAACAATTTTTCGTTAATCTAATTATGGAAATTGTCCATTAGGAACATTAGCCAATTATTCCATCTGGCCATTAGGAAAATTTTCCAATTAGCTATTGGAAAAAGTTTCGTCAAGCCATTAGGATGACTGGACATTATGGGATTAGGCCAATTGGGTATTAGAACATTATGCCATGAGGACAGTTGTACATTATTCCATTTGTACATTAGCCCAATAGTCTAATTTGGCTTTTAGGATATTAGGTCAATTGGACAATTATGCTATTAAGATATTTGGCCATTATGCCATTGGGGAATTAGGCCAATGGGCCAATTTTCCTTTTTGGAATTAGTAAATTTGTAGATTTGGACATTATGCCATTATTCCATTAGGATGTGTGTCCACTTTATCCATTATTTCATTAAGAGCATTTTTTGTTAGGCCCATTGGCCAATTCACCCATTAGGCTATTAGGCCAATTGGTCGTTAGACCATTAATCTAACTTTCCATTAGGTAAATTATCTAATTAGGTTATTAGGATCATTTTCCATTTGGTAATTAAGACAAATTTTCATTATAAAAATTTGGGAAATTGTCCACTATCCGAATTAGAGAAATTGTCCACTAGGACATTAGGCCAATTAGGCCATTTTTTCAATTATCCATTTGGCCATTAAAACATAAATCCATTTGAACGAGTATTTACATACTTATATTAAAGGGATTAATAATGATAAAACTTAAATTTCAGCAAGAAAATATAACTAAGTAATAATATAAACCTAGATATAATTTCTATTCATATTAAAGTACTTGTAACATCTCAGGAATGAGGTTTCTAGTATTCCCCAAATAGTGAAAATATGTCCTTGAATATTTTTTCAATTTTTTTTTACTAAAAAAATTCAAAAAAATCAATACAAATAATAATAATTAAATATTATATGAAATCCATTAATGATTATGAATACCGTTAAATAATCTCTCTTCTAATATACAATCATTTCATGATACTGTATTGTTAGAGAATAGGGACATATTAGTACATCCTCTAAATGAGAACCATATCTACTCTTTTAACCAATATATAACTCATGATTATATGATTGATAAAACTCCCCAATATCCATCAACCATGAAACCGTAATAGCTTCTCCATTATGAATGTTAAACCGATGCCAAAATAAACATGTTAATTCATATAAATACAACAATAATAAAAATATAAATTTAACAAATTTTCTTAATCATATCCCCAATATTTATTTTACTTGATTTCTATATTGATATGCCACCATGAGACTAGTTTCAAAATAATGATATCGTTGTACTTGGATAAATTACCATTAATTGTCTACACTGTTTATAATTTTTACCAATCATATGATTACATTCACTGTAATTGACTATTAGTTTTATTTGGAGATTATAGGCTTCACACATACGGTTTCACCCATGTCACCTACAGAAGACCCCCTAGGTACGTTCAAAATTAAAAATATATGAGTTATATCACATTATAATAGTGAAAAAAATCATGTGATATAATTTGAAAAACATATAATAAAAAAATTGATAGAGGCTTCTCCTTAGGTTCTTATGGATCATTGGGGTTTCATGATTCAATGACCTTTGGAAGATATGCCTCTTTTAATGCATGCTGTTAGTGATCTGCAAGCACTAGAGTTTAACCCGATCGAAAGGAGTCATCATATCCTAGAAGGATAGTAGGAATTAGAGGTGATGTATATATTGAAGAATATATATAGTAGTGTTGGGTATAAATCAAAGAATATATATTTGGTAAAAGTGGGAACATCCCTAGAAGAGGCATAGACCTGGTATCAGAGGAAGGGGATAATTGAGAAAATGATGGAGGCATGGGTGGGAACATCCCTAGATGCTCAATTAAAGGATGTAAAGGTGTGGTAGATGGGGTTTCCACTGGTGATTTAGGGTTGGAATGGGTCTGAAGAGCGATCTGCCTAGCTCTAGGAGCACCCCTGCATGGATCGATGATAATAAGCTAAGCATGAGTCAGCTGTGGTTCAACTAAATGTCCCTAAAAATTGCAAAGGAATAAAAACATGACATTATCTATAATATAAAAGAAAAATATTACAATTACTATACTAAGGGAACTATAGGAGGGAACCCACACACTTGGATCTGTTATTCAAAATCAAATAATCGATTGCATCACAATTCATCAGTATTTTTCATAATGTTCATAATAATTAAATGTGCATTTTTTTGAAAATGCTTTTAAAAATCTTCCATACAAATTTTTAGTCAAAGAAATAATAAAAAATTTCATAACATGTTTTAGAAAAAATTATTTAATAAAAATTTATACATTTATCTAAAACCTGTTTTAAACACAGTTTTCAGAATTTAAATAAATCCAACTAAATTTAATGAAGCCAAATAGTACTAAAAGAAGTATATCCTTCCAAAATAAAACTAAATTAAAGAAATTATAGTAGTACCAACCTAAGAAACCTACTTCATGGAAAATTAAATGAACTTTGAACATATATGCTTGCTTCTATATTTTAACCACTACTACATCAAGTTTCACATAAACTCTCACAATGGGAAAATTATATTCATCAAACTAAATATTTTGGTCAACACTAATTGGGGCCTCAATAGTGTCATTTTCAACCCCACCACTATGAAATATATGTCATGGAATTACCTCATTAATGACACTATAACAATATCGCATATAATATTTTATATCAAACACTTGATTTTAAATTGATTCCAAATCGTATTCTTCATCAATAGCCAGTAATTGAATCATGTAAATTACTCTAAATCCACTAGCATCAATAAATGTACTATTTCAAATCATTGGATCAATTTTTTTTACATTTCATTATAGTGACTTGACCATGAGAGTAGTAATCCAATTAAAATATTTTTTCAATGAGTCCATAATTAGACAAATTCTCATATCTAGTAATATTATGTAATGAACTGGAATAATAGTCTTTGGTAGAAGTTAACATAATTCTACCCGGCTATGTTCTCATTTTCACCCCTCAATTAGTTGTAAAAAATTTATAAGCATTGATTCTTAAAGTTTTTCATTCAAGAAAAAAAGACTTTGGACCAAAAGAGAAGGTTAAAAATTCTTATGAAACACACTCAAAATCTAAACTCAATAACTATATACATATGAATAATAAAATTAAATAAATATATATATATATTTAATATTAATTAAGACAATGGACATACCATTGATTTCAACCAATATAGAAACGATTTTCTATGCAAAGCCTCTCTTCTTCTCAAATTAAAGGATTGTTGAACTATTCTTATAATTTGTTTATGTGCCTTCATAAAATGAAAATAACATATTAAGTCATATGTGAAACAACATATTATTATATAACATAAAAATATACAAATTACATAATTTAAATAGTCATCAAACAATCCATAGTTAAACAAGACTATGTGATGTGTCATATCTTTCTCTTCAAAGATAAATGTTGCTAGTGTATATAACCCAAAATTTCCTCCAGTTTGGGGAAGATATGGAAATAATGGCTCAATTTTACCATATTTTTTCTTTTCTTTTCTCAATGGATGGTTATGAAATTTTCTCACAATAGACATGTACATTGAATAATAATCCATACACTCTTGATCCAGATAACCTATAATAATGGAACCATTAGAATGATTCTTATTTTGAGCATAAGGATTCATTGTGTAGATATTTCATTCAGTTGGATACATCCAATGAAAATAAAAGAGTCCCCCAAGATGTTTTTGATTTGGAATATGATTTATTACATGGAACATGAAAGTGTAAAATGATGGAAGAATTTTTTACTATTCATAAAAAAATAATGGTACTTATTTCTAAAATTTTCTCAAGAGTGACTTGAACAAAATTTTATCACAAAAATATTTAAAAAATGGAACAATAGAATCACTTTCACCTCTACATTATTGGATCAAAAATGTATAATTATTATAGGAATGATTTCATGAAGAAAGATATGATGATCATGTTTTTTTGAAATTTTACATTGAAATCTCTTATATTTACTCAATTAGATATATTACTGAAATATCCATTTGAAACATTGATATTATAAAATAAATATTGAAATTTTTTTTATATAAAGGATACATCACATAATATGATCAAGGTGATTTCAATTTTTTTCACCGATACACACATGATGTAATTCAGGTTGAATACCCCAATCCAACATGTTCCAGTGAGTTTAGATGTCATCTGTGGTCATCCCATTTATATTTAGAAGAATTTAAAGAACAATTTCACACATATTTTCCCCATTTTTATTACATATAATACATTATCTAAATGATTGGTAGACTAATATGAAATTTTGAAAAAGAATCTTCTCTTTTTTTTTCAATTATAAGTGGATTTAGTGTCAACGATCTTCCTCTTTTTAGATTTAATCTGACCATTAACTAATGAAAAGATGAAATATTTCAATTCATTAATCAAATAATTTCATAAAATATATTGAGGTGGCTATTTAGTGTCAATATTATTATCAAACCTATGGTGATCCATCCAGTATTGATGATCCATTGGAAGAAATCATCAATTCCCCATGTAACTAAAACAACAACGATATTTAATCCTTCCCAATCTTGTATTATTCAAACAAATAAGAAATGATAGTTTTACTTTTTTAATAGACATACATAATTGTTGATGTTAGGAAATCATTTACAGTCCTATAAGGGAAACACAAAAAGGGTTTTTTTTAAATCATTGAATGTGAACACACCCATATCCCAAATTTGTTTTAACTATCCTATAAAGATTTCAAGTAGAAGTCTATAACATATATAGGATTGAAAGGTCATGATATTAGTATACTCATGAATTTGAATAGTTCTCTATACACATCCATGGAGAAGGATTATAAAAATGAATAAAAAATATCAATGTGATATAAGTAGTAAGAATCTGACAAAACAAATTAAATCCATCACATGATAGACCCAACAACAAATTACGCACCTGAGCTTATTTTTTTGGATTTTATACACCAAATTCCCTCAAAGTTAAACCAAATTAAGGATGAAAGAACACATATATACCTTTAATTATCTCAGCATCATGTCATCATATATTGGATTAGATTTATACAGAAATAAATAGATTTTGAAGCCTGGGAATCAATGGAAATTCCATATGACTTTTTATTCGACACAAGATGGTGTTATATCTACATTTTACATCAGTAGAGATGAAACATACCATTTAAAGTAATTTAGGATAACTGTGTCCTCCAGAAATGAACTATAATATATCAGACAAGCTTGATTTTTTTAGTAGAAACCATTATTTTCTTAATTAACATGAATTCCTTATAATGGTTTGGGGGAATATCTAAACTATTTAAAAGAGTGTCATTAAAAAAAGTAAAAATATACGCAATGGGGTATTAGAAATTCCATTCATAATTTTACATTATATAACCGCATTTAAAATTCAAAAATTACCATTTTAGTACAATCCTAATATACATGACTTATGGCATCATCCATTAATTTTTTCACTATCCCAAAATCATCATATTTAGTATTTTCATCATGTATATTGATATCATTTCCTTCTTTATTTTGAATATTATCTCTCTTACGATGATAAAAAATTTGAGACCGATCAAATATAGAATTCTCTACACCAATTCTTTCTTTCCATTCATGAATATTAGAATATTTTATTATCTATATATTTTCATACAAAACCTAATATTTTTTTGGAATACAGGTTTATTTAAATGTTATCTAAAGTTTTCTTGGAAACCATGGTCTTCCAACACAATTATAACATGGAAACTGTATACAAACTCCATGTGAATTATTTTTAAAGGAAAAATAAAATAAAAATATACAAATTATATTGAAAATGGATTGAAATCAGATTGTTATAATACATCCAGAATCTATTGATTATATTAAAAGATAAAAAGTTATGTTGTAATCAAAAATTTGAATCATAATTACAATTATATGATAATTCAAAGTCATATTAAAATTATATTATAGAGGAAATTAAAGAAGACTAATTGAAATCCAAGTTGAATACAATGCATCGAGAATGTGGCCACTACAGAACACTATTATCCATCCAAACAAAAAAAGGCATATCATAAGAAAAAAATCAAGGAATAGTCATTGAAATATAAAAAAGTAGAATGTATTTGAATAAATAAAAACTAAGTAATACTAACATAAAAATATTTATTTATTATTAATATATGTCATCTCATTTGAAAACATAATTGGGGATAACATTTTGTTATGAAAGGATTTTATTTAAGGATAAAATTACGTATATTATTAAAAAATAAGGCCAATAGATTTTACATGATGTTATATTTCAATTTATAAAATTATTTAATTTAGAAAAGATCATTCAAAACTAAATAATTAATCCATTCCATCCCAATTTATGAAACTAGTCAATTACTTCACCACTAATGAAACCTCTAAAAAGAAGTGTTGTGTGTTTAGAGGATTTTTTTATTCATTTAACCTTTAGTAAAAATAAATGGATAAATACTCAATGCATGATAAATGAACTATGGAATAATTATTAATAATGAACTATGATATACAAAATAGTTAATCAATATAGGTGAAACAAAGGTTAACACCATTAAGGTTATCTTAAAGAACTAAATTCACATGTCAAACATTATCAATGGAAACTATGTTTAATAAAATGTATATCACCCAAAAATATTTACATTATAACATAATTATTTATTTCATGATATTTAATAAAGTATTGTATAAATAATTTTACATAATGTTGGCTTAAAAATTATTATACATCAGAAATTTAAATATTTAATTATTAAAAATAATATTTTAACATTCATTCATTTTTAAATCATAATAATGAATTATATAAAAAAACTGAGACAAGTACTATAAATTAAATAGAGAATTTATAAATAACCAACATTCATAGATAAAAAACATTCTATATTTACATATAATAGTATAATGATGTATATCATTATATAATTATTTATTATTTGGGTTAAAACAATCCAATAAATAATTTAACCATGGTTCATTATATTAAAATATAAATTTCAATAATTAAATCCACTGACTCTAGGATAATAAAATTCAACATTAACCCTTAAATTAAACTTAAATATAATTCCCAACAATAAAATATGTAATTCGATAAAATATACCACTAAAATAATATAAAATTTATAATAATTGTAAAATAATCCCAAGGATTGTTTTCAAAATAAATAAATTATTGTTAAATTAGTACTTTTAAAATTTTAATTTACTATATTTTATCTCTATTAGATTATAAATTTTAAAACAATAGTGATGGATGTGATGACAATAGGATTGAGTAGAATAGCATGCATAAATATAAATGAAAATAACAGCCAACAAAAGAGATGACAGAATCAGAACTCACTAATTAGTTTTCATAGAAGGGAGGAATAGTAAATTATATGAATTTGGGGAGAACACTGGAGAAGAAAAATAGATGTCAAATAGGTGATGTGAGAATATATAATTTTAGGGAATAAAATATTACCTCTCAAAGATCGCAACAAAAAATTCCATAGATTGAGGAAGAACACCAGGGTGATGGTCCAATATCACTTAATGAGGGTAGGGTTCACTAAGGCTCATAAGAGGATAGATTATTAGAACATAAAATGGTATGGGGTGGGGGATCCCATTGAAATCCTGATTTATAAGGGGATATACCCACATTTTTTTAAAAACCATTGGTATAGTTTAACCTATTCCAAAATATTTTTCAAACAATTGGTATAGATTTTGGGTAGAATATTTATTTCCACAGTTTCTATACACCATCGATAAAGATGTGCGGTGATAAACCCAATTTCTAGTAGTGTATTACATTCATATGACATTCATGATCTCTTCAATATCAGTAGTTGAACCATTACTCATAACACCTTACTAATGTTGTTCATGAACTTTCCCCCTTGGACATCAATTTTCATAATTGTTATTATTTCAAAATTTAAAACATTAATCCATTAATAATAATTTATGGAGACCAATATTTCTATAAATTGTGTTAGTAGAACATTTCATTTTTCTATATCAATTTTTGACAATATTCTCTTCTTCAACACACAAAAAAACAAATTTTTGTTCCATTGAGATATTCCCTTGATCACTTCATCCCACATTCTCAAACTGTAGTAATCTCTGTTTTCTATGTTCTCCCTCACCTGAAATATTAATAAACTCTATCATTAAACTATTTGATGAGTCCAAGAGTTGATTAAGGTGAAATTTATTAATCATATAATGTTATAAATTATTAGGAAAAATCATACTATCCCTCACACTAGTAATTATCCAATTTTGTTTTCTAAAAAAACATTTTACATCAAAATAAACAATATCATAGTCTCTTCTAGTTCCTTCCATTAGATAAAATCAAAACATATAGTGTGAGTAACAATAATCATAGTGGGAAACCAAATTATCTTGAAAAATAATTTATAGGGTGTCTAAATGAAGTCACATTTTTTGAAATATATGGAACTATAGGATTAACCAAAGTCATTCATGGTTATTATTTAAATCATTCATGATGGTCTGTAAGGAAATTGTGAATATCCAAAGAATATCGCATGGGAGTTTCAAAATAGGTGTAAATAATGGACAATTTTCATTAACCGGGTGATGATTGAGTTCTGATGAAAGTTCCCTTGTTGGAGTCATTACCCCTATGTACTACTATCCCAGATCTATATCCACATGTAGTACACTAAAAGGGATGAGTCTTTTTGGAAACCAAAACCTCTATCCTTTACCATAATTAAATGAAATTTCCCTATAATTCTCGTTATCCTTTCTATAAGGACCCAACCATAAACATTACAAAATATTGAGTTTTATTGAAGAATTTACATTTTTTCACTTTTATGATCTTTTAATCTTTAGTGTTTTATAGAATTAGGCCATAACCTATAAATTACAAAATTTTATAATACAAAGTGGACAAATTTGTCCAGTATCCATTTTCCACCATATAAAACTTATTTTTTTATTTTCTCAAAGAATTATAATGATGTTCCACTTGAATTCATACATTACCTTTCCCATCCTATAAAATTTTTTTAAAAAAAGTTGAATGTGTACAAAAATCTACGTAAAGAATATAATACAAATGAAATCGTTATTCTAGTGAAAACATGAAAACTCATATAACTATTACCTTTATCTTCAATTTTCTTTGAGAACCTGAAATAAAAAAATTTCACATAAAAAACCAACACCTTCTTGCTATAATTAAATCATTAAAATCCATAAAAATCAATTAAAAACCCCTTTTGGTGACTCAGAGCATCAAATTACTAAAACCCTTTCAAAAACCTTTTTATTAGCACTATATGGGTGCTCCAATCATTTAATATATAACAGGATCTCCCAAAGCTATCAGGACTGAACCACTATATAAGTTGTAATAGGCTCACCTGACGGTATCTAGAATTCCCCATCATATAAGCTATAATGGGCTCTCCTAAATCTATATATGAACACCCAGTTCTCATGTATAATTCTAATGTAATATGACATGAATAAACCAATTTTATGTTTTCACTTTTTAAAGAATCTTTTAAACTTGTAAACAAGTCACATATGGATATGAAAATACCCTTTTATTTTAAAACCTATTTTAATACCAAAATAACGATTTTATTTTGCAAAACAATTTTCAATAACCAAATACCCATAAACAGAGGAAGTGTAATATTTTAATAATACATGTAATATTTCAAAGGAATTTAGAAATCAAATAATGGTCATGGATTTAGAACATTAATAATATCTGTGTATGTTAAGAATATAACAATCATTTTTTCATTTGTCAAGACGTTCTATATAAAACACATAAAATGATTCCTTTGCAAAAAAACTAAAATAATGTAAAAGATACATAAAATGTACTTCATAAATATTTTACATCCATATAAAAACTATTATAAAATCATTTTAAAGGCATGTACATGTAAAAAAGAGAAAATTTGGATGGAATAAATTATTAGATAATTTTTAATCAAATACAAGTCCCTTATCACTTGGGAAACACGTGAATAATAAAACCCATTAAATAATAAAATAAAAAAACATTAAATATCATTGTAATATATAAAATCATGGTATATTATGCTTAAATGGATTTATATATGCCTCATAAAATAATAGATTCATATACCATCAGGATTATCCTCAACTAAAAGAGATTGAGACAAAGTCCCTTACCTTATGTCTAACTTGTCACATGTGTCTTTATATAACTAAATAATAATATTATGTAAACTATTTTCTTAATTTAGAACCTATTTTAGGTATATTATTACTTTTATTTCACTTATTAATAGTTTATATACAATTATATAAACAATTATGTTTTAGTGAGATGTTATAACCATATTAGGTATTAGTGTAAAAAATAAATTTTGTAGGCCAAATATGGTAGTAGGATTCATTAATTAAAAATAAAAATAATAATAGTTGTGGAATAATTATCATATTTATACATAAATTATATATTTTCAACAAATCAAGGAATATGGTTATAAAAATTGAACTAACGTTATAATCATGGATACGATTGGGTGTATGTATAGAAGAGTAATGCTTCCATTTTCGATGATAATTATGGAAATAAGGTAAGTAATATTTTATATTTATATAATTATAAATATATAAATAATACCATAATAATTACTTATATCTACTCATATATATCTTTCTTTTTTATGTGGTGTTCAAAAAAATAATCACATCACTTTGGAGAGGTGGTAGTTCACACATCCACAAACGACGTTATCAATTTTTCAACGAGTGAAAAGGTAAGAAATGAAATTGTTTAATATATTTATATAATTATGAATATGTAATTACTATAATAATTATTTCATTTATATCACATATATTCATTATATTTACCCTTATTACCATCCATATAACATGTTAGTTAAAATGAATCGCATCACTTCATGAGGCGGTAGTCCACCATAAACATGAGAGATATTATTGTATCTCCTATATTATAGAATATAAAAAATATATTAATGATATAATGAATCCATAGGTATAATTATTTTATATATATCATATATAATATTTGTATCCATCATTATACCCAACCATTATAGGTGGTAATGGAAAAATGAATGATATTGTTTCATGTGGTGGTAGTCCACTGTATACATAATTAATGATTTCACAACCCATTTGATGGAAGTGTGTGTGGTTGTGAGTAGAAAAGTTAAAAAAAATATCTATTTATATGGAATATATTTTTGATATGATATAATAGTTGTATTGGAATAATTAAAGGGGGTGTATGAAGAAATAAAATAGAAACGATCATTAGAGAACAATATTTCTTCTTTAGGTAAATCATTTTTTAACCCAATGACTTCCTTGGATGGTTTTATTCCAAAAAATGGAATATAGGATTAATGGAGGGAATTTTATAAGTGAATTTGAAATTTATTTTCTCAACTAATTAATTCTGAATGTGTGAAGAGGGGAGGATAAATTTGTCTTTTTATAGGTGAGGTGAGTGAAACACTTGTGATTATATGAAAGTGTGATGTCCACCCATGTTTGTTTCATGTAAACCGGACACAATTATGTTAAATTACTCATCATAGATGTAATATGGTCTAAATATATCAAACTAATGTGTTTTGAACATGTTTCAAAGTCATTTTTACACATTATATTCTAAGTTTACCGACTAAGTAAACTCATTTTTACCTTAATCACTACAATTAATTTTATTATTTTAACTAATATTTAGGGTAAAAAATAAATTTTAAATTATTAAAAATTAAAAATTATTATGAATCAAAAATGGAATCCATTTTTTAAAATTTAATTTATATAATTTAATTTTTTTTAATTTATTACTAATCCCTCAAATGCTGCGAGAGAGTGGGTTTTTTAGAAAAGTACTTTTTTTAAAAGAATATTATATATTAATTATACAAAAAATATTAATAATTATTTTAAAAAATTATAGTTTTATGATATATAATTTATAAATTTCAATTAAAACATTCTCAGTTAGGTATCATTTTAATTAATTAAATAGGAGAAAAATTATGCATTTTAAAACAGTTTTTAGAAAACCCCATTTTCAAACCCCCAAACATACTTAAAATAAAAACCAACATAAAGTTATTTCAAAAGTAATTAATTCTATTAAATATGACTTAATAATACTTAGTTAACTTTAATTCATATTTTTAACATATTGAGCATGACATCCTCATCCCAGAATTCACTAACCTGTGCCCTGAGCTTGGTTGCCACATGACTGGAAGCACACCTCCCCATGCACCAAAGGTTTCCTACTTGTGGAGAGGGTCCGGTAAATTACGTGGGGAGACTATAACCTATATTTCATTGTGGTCCCAAATATAAAAATAACAAAAAGAATCAATAACCAATTAATGGTGAACATGGATGAAGCAAGTCCCAAATAGGGTACAAGAAAACAATGTAAAAAACATGTCATGTAATGATAACAGTGCATAAAGTGAATATAAAACCCTAAACAAACAAAACCATTGGACTCCCCAAAATGTTTCCTGACACCATGTCAAGATCCACATCCATGCACTCCCCATTCCCAACTCAACTCCCTAGAACTTGGCCTTTACCCTTGTCTAGACCTACAACCATGAAATCTACTCAGGTACACAATGGGGGCTAGAGTAGGCTGCGAGTAAAACTTTGTAGGATACCACCAATGGTATCTATCAAATTTTCAATTTGAAAAAATAGTACATTCAAGAACTAAATGAATGAATGAAAGAAAGGCAACTCAGTTTCTAATAATCAACATCATTTAGTTAAACTTCTTTCATCATTAACTCAATTACACTAGTTATACCATATTCATTACTTCCTTCATTTTAATGACAATACCTATTGTTTGAGCATTAAATCATTGGCACTACAGCCTAGGCCAGTCACAAATCTTCCTTAAAAGAATAAATAGGGTTCCTGATCTCATTATGGATATAAATATCATAATTAATGAAGTCACACTTTTCTTATATCCCAAGTCCAACTATTTTTATCCAATAAAACCATTAAGGGCCTAGAGTATCATTCTGACCCCCTAGTTCATGCATTCTAGGGGTGGGTTTAGTGCACCAGTCATACCCGACCCATGGAAGATCGTCATTCCTTTACCGAACACCACTAAGCTATGTGAACATGATTATCTATCAATTTAACACATATATAACAAATCAAAACCATACATAATCGTAACACATAAAAATAACTCTTATCATTGAATTTATCACATAAATCATCCTAATGCCTTAAGCCATTATCTCATTTACTATTTAATTATCATATCACTTTTTACCCATTACACAATACATAATTTATCCTCTTTATCATAACCAACAAGTTCCATACATATCCCATTTAACATATTCATCAATAATCATGTATTAATCCCTTTACAAATTGATAATTTCATAATCCTTCATCCAATTACATATTTCCAATACAAATTCATAAACCAATAAACCATTCACATTAATCCAATTATACTCTATTTTCCGCATTATGCCAGAAAATCCCATATGCCAGTATAAAAAACAAGACACAAACAACAAAAATACCATTTAAAAAATATAACAAACATATCAACGTAGTTATTATTGGATGTGCATACTTAAAAATATAATATATAAATAACTTTATAATTCTCGATGCTAAAAAATATCGGCGCACCCCTATGGTGGCCCAAAATTAGTCAAGTAAAACTCAACACATTCCATGAGAATTGTGAGGTACGTATATAAATAATTATTTATCCATCCATTTTTAAAAAATCATACTCAGGGAATCCAAAGCACAATAAAAGAAAATCAATATCACAAAACACATGAAAAAATAAAAAACAACACTATGGTATATAACTTTTATACCACCTACGTCAAGTCTGAAGATGAACACATCCTTAATCGTAGCCTTAGATCTATTTTAAAAACCCATTTGAATACCCATCCAAGATTCTACCATAAAAGAGGTTTTTAAGGTTTTAGATGACTATGAGAGAATATAAAACCCCTAATCACGAAAATATAAGAAATAGAAGTGTAAGACTTACCCAGAGCTTTGATCTTCTACTGATAGCGCTCCAAACAGTAAATAATTGAAGGCGGACTACTTTTGGGAATCATGGGTCGATTTTGTTCTTCCCTAGGGTTGAGAAGGGAAAAACTAGGGATAAATCAGATGAGGTTCTAAAATATATAGGGTAAAACAAGTAATTTTTCAGTTTTTAATTGGGAGGACAGTTTGGACGTACAGTTTTCCAAACCATGCAGAAATCGTGCATCATACACTGTCCAAGAGGGGTTGAGGCCACGTGGTTACCTTGGAAGCCCTGAAAAATTAGGCAAGCCATGAACCAATAATGTGGAATGCCCCTATCTCAAATTCCTTGGTTTTATTCCCCCCTCACACTATTTTCACTAACATTGCAAAAACCTTGAGACTTGAACAAAATGGCCCCATTCCCTTTTATGTTGTGTCTCGAAACCTCAAAACACACTTGAACATTCAGAACACTCCCGAAAAACCACAAATATATGATGAAACTTTTATTAATCAAAATTAAGTGACTTATTCCAAAATATAAACATGGACATACCATCATGATGTCTGGGATCTTATAACCTCCCCACCTTATAATGGACCATCCTCAAGCCACACTTCCCACCATCACTTAGCCACTAAATAAAAGTGTTCATGACACTGTGTCTGCATATCTAACATTATTTCCCATGTTTCTTCTGGTAAATTACTATGAAACCACATAAATCAAACCAAAGTTTTGGTCTTTCCCCTAATACTTTCTCACTAAGGTCCACAATACAAACTGGATGTTCCAAAAAAGAAACATCAGCCTCTATCTCAACATTCTAAACATCAATCTCATGAGATGGATCCACGTTTTACTTCCAAAGTTGTGAGACATGAAAAAAATCATGCATACCACTAAGACTCCATGGTATGGATAATAGGTACTCCACTAGTTTGATCCTCTCCATGATCTCATATGGCCTCATGTGCCTAGGTGTCAACTTAACCTATTTCTAAATTTGACGACGCCCAACATTGGAGACACCAAAATAAACACTCAATCACCCAACAAGAAATAAATAGGTCTACAATGCCGATCCGGATATGAATTATTCATACTCTATATCGAATCCATGTGCTTCCAAATTTATTGAAATTTATCTGACATCATCTACAAGAGGTCTATAACCAACAATTCTGATTGTCCAACTTCCATCCAACACAACATGGATCTACACAATCTACAATAGATCACCTAAAACAATTCCATATTAATTGTATCCTCGTAACTATTTTTGTAAGAAAAAAACATGTGCAAAATACCATTACAATGATTATCCATAATCTAGTACACAACCTCTCAACATTTACTCCTACACATAAATATTACGTTATGGCTACCAATCCATCTATGGGTGAAAAGAAGTACTCCAAGATACCTCAATTGTAAATTCTCTCTGTAATCATTACCAGAAGCTTGATGTGAAACATAAATCCTTATCAGAAACTATGGTATGTGTTACCCTGTAAAATTATACTATATACCAAAGATACAACTAACCCAACTAATAAACAGTAAAAGTATCTCGAATAAGCATAAAATGATCTACCTTATTCAATTGATCCACCACTACCCAAATAAAATCATTCTTCCAAGACAACCTCAAAATTACCACAACCAAACCCATCATTACCTAATCCCAATATCATTCTAAAAAAGACAATGTTGGTAAAAATCCACATTGTCGTGGATGCTCAGCCTTCACCTACTAGTAGTTAAGGAATCATTCCATGAAACTTTCAATCTCATTATTCATTCCTATCCACCAATAATTACTAGGAGGATCACAATATATCTTTGTCAAACATGGACTTGGAACCCACTCTGATGCATGAAAATCACGAACTAACTATTCCCACAAACACGTTGGCAAAATCACATTCCCACAAACATGAATTAATCCAGCATCCCAAATGGTCCATCCAAAAGGTGACTCCCCACCATTAAAACATTTAAAAAATTCCTATAATTCAGGATTCTCATACTACATTTCCTTAACCTGACTAAAAAGCATCGACTCAACTATCAAGGATGCAAGGGTTATCTACCCCTGAGAATTCTACACCTCAATGATCATCTCAACAAACAATTCCATCATCTTCTATTCATATCCTAACTCATGGACCGCCTAATTTTTAGTTTTCTGTCTCAAATAATCGTCAACACAGTTTCCCTTTCCTGGTGTATATAACAGATCAAATTCAAGGGATGCATGTACAAAACCCATCTTTCATTCTAAAGATTTAAATCATGATGTTAAAAATGTATTTAAGGATTTTATGAACAGTATAAACTTTAAAACATTCTCCCAGGAAGTAATGTTTCCAACACTTTAAATAATAAACAACTACAACAAATTCAAGGTCATATTTTGGGTAGTTTCTTTCATATTGACTCAAAAATCATGATCTATATGTAAGAATTTGATATTCACGCATTTAAATATCCCTAATATCAACACAAAAAGAGTCAAAAAACATGGTATACTGCTTACCATGCTTAGGTAAGATCAAAATAAACATGGTAGTCAATCACTTCTTCAACTCTTGGAATTCATTCTATCATGCCACAGACTATTCAAAGTTGATACCATTTTTGGTAAAACCTAAAAGTGGAACCACTGAATGGGTGAAATATTTTATGAAACTTTAGTAATAACCGGACAAACTCATAAAATAATGGACATCAGAATCATATTTGGGATACTACCATGTTAATACCGTTGGAACATTCTTCAGGTACACTGAAAAACCATCCTTATAAATAATGTGACCCAATAAATTCAACCTTTCGATTCATAAATGAAATTTGGATATCTTGGAATATATTCTATTATATCTTAGTGTACATAGGTTGATTTCAAAATGTTTGGAATGATCATCATGGGTTTTAGAGTGTATTAAGATATCATAAAAAAAACTATAAAAAAATCTAGGAAAGGATGAAATATTTAGTTCATTAAGGCCATAAATATTGAAAGTGAATTGGTCAATCCGAATGACATCAAAACAAACTCAAGGCACCTAGATGATATCATAAAGGTAGTTTGTGTTATATTAGAAGCCCTCTCCATTAGATGATGATACTCTCAAATAATATAAATTTTTGAAAAAACTGAATCACCTCTCATCCAGTCAAACATATCATCGATTTGAAGAAGCGAGTATTAGTTCTTTACCATCTTGTAGTTCAGTTTTTTATAATCAATGAAAAATCAAAATGTTCCTTCTATTTTCATGGAAAATAGCACTAAATATTTCCATAGTGAAATACAAGGATGAATGAAACCATTACATTCTAATTCCTCGAACTGAGTCTTAAACTCTTAGAGATCTACTAATACCACTATATATGGTCGAAAGGAAACTGGTTCTTTTATTAGAAGTAACTCTATCATGAACTCAGAATCCCTCTCATAAAGAATAAATGATAATTACTTATGAAATAAATCCTATGAAGGATCCACCATAGTTTGGAAAAATTGTTTCTCTTCTCCACCACTACCATGAACATGATAATCCAAAAACGATGTGAGTGCACCTAACTACTGACAAACTATCCTTGAACGGTCTTCCTCGAAAATACTATTCACCATAAAGAACATATGTTCCCCCTCAAGTTATGTCAATGTCACCCTATAGTGGTAAAAATAAATATTGAATTGGTACAAACCAACCATTCAATACCCAGAATCAAGTCAATACTCAGGATTTCTAAAATAAAAAAAAATCTCAAAGGAAATAGTACCCACTAATGTCAAGAGAACAACCCTTAAAATTTCTGATATTTCCTAAGGTCACCCCTAATGGAATATAAATTGACATGAACCCACATGAATGTTACACTTCTAGACCCAACACTCTCACAGAATGAGAATATTTAAAAGAATACGAAGAAAATGTATCATACAAAGTAGAAGAAATAATTGATGTTATAATAATCATACCTCAAAATGTAAATGGACCAGCCTCACCACCTCTAAGTGATGAATGATCTAAATGATTCTAATATACCCATATATCCTCCACACCAATATGAACTCCTTTAACTAGAATACCTTTCTGGTAAGAGCACTATCACCTTGGAGGGCCATGTCCACACCTCTACCGGTTGGGCCTATAGTGCTCAAATTTCCTACCTGATATGGGTCAATTGACCCCCTGAACATACACTATTCTATCCTCGGGCCTCCATAATATCTAGATTATCAAGGGTTCTAATATAACCTACTCACATTCCCCATTCCACTACAACCTAGAAACTCAACTATTGTTCATGGGGAACTAATTATGCACATGTCCTAGCATGCAGCACAGATAGAAAAAAACACGATTTCTACCATGAAAAACCATTTCTTCCTTTTGAATACCCTTTACACCACCACAATAGTATAAAATATTGAAATTTCAGTTCAAAACATCAGAATCTGCTCCACCTTGTCTCCCAACTTTAGATACACGCCCACCACTCGAATCTTCCTTGATGTTTCAATTTGAAATGAGGGCATAATCCAGAACATCATTAGGACTTTTTAAATGGATAATATTCACCTGGTAATTAATCATCTGTCTAAGACCATCCTATAAATGTCTCTTTATGGAAGCCTCATCCCCCACCAATGTTGGGACGAAATGCTACATTTTTGTGAAACTAACAACATACTCCATCACTAACACAGATCTCTTAGTCATCCTCCAAAACTATTGCACCTTCTTCTATTCGAGGGTCTTCAGATAACAATATTCCAAAAAATATTCCTAAAATTCTTTCCATACTATATCCTCATATGTTTGGGTCTAAACCAAAACATCCAACCATCACATTGCATATCCCCAAAGTATATAAGTCATCATCTTAATCCACTACTCAGGAGGAGTATCTATGTGATCAAGAATCATGAGGATGAAATCTACCAAGAACATGGCTACATCAGGTCCACCCAATCCAAAAAATTACTAGGGTGTTGTATTTAGTACTCCCTATACATCTAATACATACTCGGGATGACCTTCCCCAGGTCCCATTACACCATCTTCATAAAATTAGTGATGTTATCATGATAGTTCTCTTCTCCCCTGATACACTGAATACTCGGTTCACTTTCTCCACCACTTGAGGAGGCTTCTCAAAGACATCTTCTAGTCTCCCAACCGACACACATATTCATGGTATAATTTTTCTACAATTCTAAACATGGGTCTTATATCATATAATATAAGTTTTCCTCAATTTATATAAAATAAATATCTTCACTAGCCATAACCATCTCATTTTTCATACATTATCTCATCGAGACATGTAATTTCATGAATAATACCCTCCACAATCTCTACGACCAGAAATGTAAAACATAGTGTAAAAAAAGATACCTGGAAATCATTTCATTATGAAAATTTATTCAACACCATTTCTACTTTTTACAACACAAGTTTTTTCCCATCTAACATATTACTCATTTATGAACATTTTACAATCAAACTTTAACTTATTTATATTCTATCATTATGAAAATTTCTTTAATATTATTTTTATTTAACCATTTTCATCATCTTCATTAGGCACCATTTTTTTATATTTTTAATGATGTGAAATGTACTATACTATTTATTCCCCACAACCTTGTGTGCTGATCATGGTGAATGTCAGCTATATCCCAGATTCCTAATATGATTCATAGATGTCCAACCTCATATAATTTCATCCATGAGAAAAATATCATGAAACAGTCATATCACACAACATGTGAATCACCCAATGGTAAAATATCAATCAACTATGAAATCACATTTCAAAAAACAACAATACCCACCTTACAGACTTGAATTTTACATCGTACATGAGGTATATACTCCCAAGCATGATATCATTTTTCTGGCCCAAAAAATCCAAATATCATGGCTATCATATAAGATTATATAAAATAACCACTGAGATAACACTTTGTAATACCCCTAACCCTAAATCCACTAACCGGTGCCCCAAACCAGGTCTCCACATAACCTCATGTATGGATGCCCATACGGCAGGGTTTACTGAATAGCAGTTAGGTTCTGTAAATCACATGGGAATACTATATTGTATCATTCAAATTAATCCTTAATTGAAGAAAAAGAAAGGAAACTTTAACCAATAAGACATGAACAAGAATTGATAACGAAACCCCAAAGAGGGTACAATACCCAACTAATTAACAAACATGTCAAGTCATGCTAACAGTTCCAAAAGTTAAAGGAAACCCCCAAATAGAGAAAAACAATGAACTCCCCAAAATGGGTTCTGCCACCATGTTTAGATCACCACCAATGCATATCCCATGTCAAACTCAACTCTCTATCACATGATCCTTTACCTTGTCCTGATCTATAACCATGAAATCATCTTTGGTACCCAATGGTGGCTAGAGCGTGGTGTGAGTAAAATCAGCAGTCCACCACCATCGGTGTCTAAAAAATATCCATTATGATCAAATATTTCATTCAAGATCTCAATTAAAGAAAATTAAAAAAAATGAAACTCAGTTTAGAAAAATATAAATCATTCAATTAATCCATTTTTATAATTAATCCCATTATAATAATTGTTACATTTTCATTAGTTTATTTATTTTCATCACAAAACGCATGTGTTAAGCGTTAAAAAATTTACCTTACAGCCAAGGATGATCACAAATCATATGAAAGGGAATAAATATGGTTCCCTATCTAATTAGGGAAATAAATTTCATAATTAATCTTCTCCCACTTACCTTAGAGCTTTAGTCAATGTGGTTTCCACAAATGCCACTATTAATGGCTTAGAGCATCTGCATTCCACCACAACATGTGCATTTTTTGGGGTGGGTTTTGAGCATTAGTCCAACCTAACCCGTGGTAGTAGCTTCACTCCATTACCCCACCCCACCGAACTATGTGTGCATGCATATCCATCTCTTTAGCACAAATATACCAAATCAAAACCATCCATAATCATTACACATAACAACCACCCTTCTAATTCCTTTTAGATGATAAATAATATTTAATAATTTAACCATTTCCACATTTATCATTTAATTAGGATATTTCTTTTTACCAATAACCCATTACATAATTTAGACCATTCAGCATAACCAACAAGTTTCATAATTATCCCATTTAAAATATTCTTAATTACTCATCTATTAATCCCTATACTCATTAATATTTTCATAATCCGTAACTCAATTACATATTTCTATTACAATTTTTAAATCCAATAAACAATTCATATTTATCAATTTACAATAATTTTTACATGATATTACAAAAAATACATTATTCGTATCAATAATGATACACAGCCACAAAAAATACAATTTTACAAATACAAATAACATGTCCACAATGTTTTCATGCGTTATACATTTTTACAAATCAAATCAATACATAACTTTACAATGTTCTATGTTCAGTAATATTATTGCACCACTAAAGTGGCCCTAAATCAGTCATGTCAACCTCAATACATTAAAAAGGACTTCTGAGGGGTCTAAATCATTATGTATCCAACCATTTATTCTAAATTTTACTCAAGGAATATATGTAACTACAATAGGGAAGCAATATCCCAACACACATGCAATAATACTTATCAAAACAATGGGATATAACTTGTAGCCCACCTACCTCAAATCTAAAGATGAAAAAAATTCTTAATCATTTCCTAAGATATGGATTGAAACACCCCATGAATCCCCAACCAAGATTACTCTAGAAAAAGATGGTTTAGGATTTCTGAAGAAGATGGAAGAAACTACAAAACCTAATCGATGAAGAGAATAAATAATGGTGTTAGACATACACAAAGCATTTACCCACAACTGATGACACTCCAAACGACCATGAATAGAAGGAGAACCACCATTGGGATGCATGGGATGATTTGGTTCATCCCTATGGTTGATAGGGGAAGAATCGAGGGATACATCGGGTGGGGGTATAAATCCAAAGGGGGAAACTTTTATATTTCAACTTTTTAATGGGGTGTATGGTTTGTCCTCATGGTTTTCCGAATCGTGCGTGAATCATGCACCAACCACTGTCTATGATGGGTTGACGTCACATGTTTACCTGGGGAGGCACACACAGTTTAAAAAACCATCCTCTAACCATACAGAATTTCATTATCTCAAACTACATGGTTTGGTTCCCCCTCACACAGTTTCATCTAACCATGCAAAAACTAGGATAATTGCACAAGAATGGTCTAATTCCATTTTCTTTCATGTTCTGAACACCTAAAACACTCTTTAAGATTTAGAACACTCTGATACTTCTACTAAATCCTGTAAACCATTAATTAAACCAAAATAATTTCCTTAATCTAATAGTTAAACAAAGAAATACCTTCATCATTTTTAGGATATAACATTTCTAATTTAAATTTAATTAATTTATGAAAAGAAATTTTTTTTTACAAAAATCAGTATTTCACTCTTCACTGAAAAATATATATTTCCTAGAAAGTAAACAAATTTCACCCAAACTAAATTTTGATCTGATTATTAAAAAAATTATACTAATTATATCATATTCAAATAAAAAATCTAGAAATTATTCTTTTAAATAAAATGTTACCGGAAAATTGTTTAATTAAAAGAGTTTCTTTTTTGATTAAAAATTAATTAATAATTTAATAACTAATATAACAGTCTAATTCATGTTAAAAATGTTAAAACGATCTATTATACCATTACATATGATGTTAAATCCATTCATCATTTTATAAATTTCATCATCACAATTTTATTCACCTGTTAACCAAGTAGGGACATCTTTCCCTCATTGCATCTTCTTATTATCAAGTTTCCACTTCAACCATATGGGTTTTCCATAAAAACATAAAATAGTGAATCAAATTTTTATACAAAACATTCTATCTACATTTAAGAATATAAAAATTTTTTTCCTCATAAAAAATATTCTCTTCCAACTAAACTACTTCATGTATCAAATCCTAATAAGAATTCGACACAAGTTTCATTAACTTTAAAGCATGTAATACATTGTGTATCTAAGATAAACTAATATAAAAAGTAACTAGGTAGTTAAATGATCTAGTTTTATATAGTATTTCCTATATTTTAATGGAATATGGACTTATATTTCCCTTTTAATAAAAATACATAATGCTTTTCCATGTAGAAGAATTGAGAAACACATATTATCCAACCTCAAACTAATGATCTTTCCTAAATTTATCCACATAACGTTTATACATGGTCTTAGCTATAACCATATGTTACTGAATCAAATATATCTTCCCAATAATTTCTTTTACCAAATCTGGTCCTATAATCTTTCATTCTCTTAACAAATCCAGAAAAGATGGTGTCTAAAACCTCTTTCCATTTATTTCCTCAAATGGTCCCTTATATATTTATGGAAGAAAATTTTCATTATAAGAAAAGTCAAAAAATGAAAGATATTAATACCAAATTCATTGGGAATTCATTAATAAAGAACAAATAATATATTATATGATATTATTTTTCTACCGAAACATTCCATCAGTTTGATGAGGGAAAGATGAAATGAAATTTAATTAAGAAACAAATGACTTATAAAGTCCTTTCTATAAATTTGATGAAAATTTGGTATCACTATCTGATATAAAGGAGATAGGAACTCCATATGACCTATATATATTATTTATATACAATAGAGAAAGATAATATAAAGACATTATATATAGAATGTGATGGAAATGTTTATAATTAGTTAATCAGTCAATAATTTTCAAATCTCATTCTTACCTCTTGATGTCCTTAGTAATCTAACCATGAAATCAATTGATATATTTTCCCATTTCCACTCCAAAAGTAGAAAAGGTTTAATAATTCATTTCAATAACTATCAGTTTACTTTAAACTTCTAATAAATCAATAACTTTCTAGTGAATTTTGTAATATCTATTTTAATTCTATCTCACCATTAATACTTTTAAAGGATTCTATACATCTTAGGGAAACCTAGATGAATTGAAAATGGATAACATTGATCCTCAATAAATAAATCTCTTTTCAAATGTGAAATAAAAGGAACAAATACTATTATTTTTGGAAAAGATGACGTCACTGAAGCATGAAAAAATATAATATTTCTATATATCCAAACCTTCTAGAAAAAATTTATCAAATCATTAACAAAAGGTTCACATTCCAAACATAACATGGTTAATTGAGTATTATATTTTATCCTAAAGCATCATCCTATTTTTGATTTTCGAGGATGATAATTAATCGTGAAATCATAATCCATAATCACTTCTAGCCATATTATATATATCATGTACAATTATTTACGAGTGAATATATAATTAAAATTTTATGATCAGTATATATTTCACCCTTTACACTATATAAGTGATGCCTTTTAATTGTTAAAGAAAAAGACAAAAATGTTAATTCCAAATCACTTTTAGGGTAATTTATCTCATGAGGCTTCAACATTAGTGAATCATATGAAATCAACTTATCACGCTAAAATAAAAAACTACCAATTCCATTCAGTGAAGTATCATTATAGAAACAAATTCACTATTTTTTTATGGTTGGTTGAAAATTGGACCATTCAGCAATGTTTTTTTATTTATTGAGACCAATCATCACATTATTTTATCTAGAATAATTTAAATCATTTTTGAGTAAAATTATTTAGTGGGATATATAAACAATAAATGTTTCCAACAACCCGTTGTTAATAAAAAATTAATCCAAGAAAAATATAAATCTCCTTGATATTTGTGGGTCCTGGACATTTTCAACGAAATATTATGTTATCACGGATAAAATTTATTCAATCATTAAAAAATATTTCCAATAAAATAATGTTTTTATATAAAAAATTTATAGATGATAAATTTACAATATATTTTCTTTTACTATTATTTTTGAAAAAAACCGTTAATTGTATTTCATGCTCTAGTTGAATTTTAGAAAATATAAAATTTTCACCAATAAAAAATAAAAAAACATGTGTATGAAATAAATAAATGTTCTATTAATAATTTCCATAAATACAATAAGTGAATTCGATAACCCGAATGACATAAATTGAAACTCATAGTTCCCATATCTAATTTGAAACACAATATTTAGAATATATGCTTCTATAATATTCAACTAATGGTACCCCAACCTGAGGTAAACCATCAAATAATATTGAGTTCCTTATACCATATCAAAAATGTCGTTGATATGAGTAAAAGGTTACTTATTACTAAAAGTGATGATATTCAAGGATCTATAATCAAATAAAAATACAATTGAAACATATTTTTTTAACAAGAAAAATAGGAACACCCTAAGTTGAAGTGATAGGTTGGACAAAACTTTTATCCAATAATTCCAAAAATTTATATTTAAATTCTAAATTGAACACATGATCCATTAAATAAGGGGTTTTAGAAATATGATTAGCATCTAATACTAAGTTGACAACAGACTAACCCTCCAAAAATGGAATAACATCAGAATAATCACTAGGAAATACATCCATTTATATCATTTACTAATGAAACATCGCTAATTTAAAAAAATTATTTA
This sequence comes from Viscum album, assembly GCA_963277665.1. Lineage (NCBI taxonomy): Eukaryota > Viridiplantae > Streptophyta > Magnoliopsida > Santalales > Viscaceae > Viscum > Viscum album. Next base: position 1,753,948,654 of record OY728141.1, read on the forward strand.
TTTCTAATAATATGAACCAGGTTACCTACACTACAATCTCAAATAAATTTTTCAACTTCTTGTTAAGATATCAAAGGCATGAAATTATCGAACACAACTTTCATATGTCTAAGATCTATCTTATCATGATAAAATAAAAGTAAATACATACCTAGAATGATAATAAAATATAATATGTATATTTCAACAATATTTTTCGGATATAATTTTCCCCTTATAACAATAGGTATATTTCTATAAATTTCTGTTTCTTTAATACGTTCACATAGAGTTTTCCCCAAAAGTTATATATTACAATCATGAGGTGATATTATTAATTTAATTTCAAATTTATCAGCAATGAATGATGGTGATGATCTAAAGTCAAATAGGGTGTTATCTTATTTCATGTACATAAGTAACATACTTTTCAACACTTCATTTTATTAACCAAAATCCACTATAATAGAAGAAATGACTTTGCTACAGTGATTTAGTTTTCAACCGTGATGATTTACATACTATAGAACTAACTTCAGAAAAAAATTAACATAATAACCCAACTCCTTAAACTAAATCAACTCATTATTGGATGGCTATTAGTTACTCTGTTATTTAGTTGTTTAAAACTCTGTTCCTTACAGTCATGATCCTTGTAATCAAAATGAAAAGACCAGAAACACTTCCCAGAACTTATCAAACCTTCTGTGAAATTTCATTTTCCAAACATGGAATATTTTGTGGGCTTACCTGTGGAATTATTTTACTTTTGTTTATTAGTTTCTGGCTGTATTAAAATTTTATTACTATTTATGTATCGAGGAAAATTGGTTTTAGGAAACTCCACCTCAATCTTCTCATAAAAAACCACATTCTTGTAGCATTTAAATTATCATGCAGCCAATGCTCTTCGAAGAATTCATTTCAATCCTATGTAATATATATTAATTTTACTTTCAGTGTCCCAAAAAACACACCACATATCTAGAAAATATCATGAATCTTATATTATATGTAGCTACCAAATCGTTAACATTTTCCAACATTTCTATGAATTTGTTTTCCATTCAGAGTCAAACAACCTTTGGGATATACTTCATAATGAAAATATCCTTAAATGTTTCATATTCCATGGAATCAAGATTATTTTTATATTTGGTATTCTTAACCAAATAACACCATAGATCAGTTTCACATTTAAAATTATAAATGGAATGAGTTACCATTTGGTGTACCGAACAACTCATGCCATCAAATATATTATTTAGGTAATTAATCTATCTTTCAGTTATCACATGTTCAGATGATCCAATAATATATGGGGGATGTTTCCTCATGATATTATCTACAAAATATGTGTTCCTTAATTTTATATTTGTTTCCACTCTGGTTTGGATTCCCCGACCAGTTTTATCTTGTTACAATTGAGCAATCACTATAAAAAATTGTTCTATTTCAATTCCAACCATCTCTAAATACTAATTTATAAGGATATTTTTCTTTTAGTTCCTTCCTAATAAATCATATCTATTACCTACTTAGAAAACCATTTTGAACTAAATTACAATCTGTGATGAAATATTGTCATATTTAGATTCCATATCATTTTAACATAACCATAAGCTAAAATATTTAATGGGTAATAAATTAATATTATCATAACATATAATGTTATCTAAATTAACCTTTGATACAATCTATAACGACCCAACCTCAAATATTACAAAACCTTGAGTTTAGTGAAGAATTTACTTTCTTTTACTTTATTGATGTTTTTAGGATTATATATATAGAGAATTATGCCATAAATCATACATTAAAAGACCATATAATACAAGGTGGACACATCCGATTAGTATCAAATTTTCCAAAAATAGAATTTTTTTTAAAACAATCATTATTTATTTCATGAATATTCTTCATGAAATAAAACATGACTTAATCCATTACCCTACCAATGTGTGAAAAAATTTCAAAACATGGTATGATCTCAAAAATATAAATAAGGTATCTAAAATAATAGAATTAATTAATCTAATTAAAACTTGAAAAACAATATAAAAATATTCTTTTATATGTGATTTTATTTTATCATGTAAAATAACATATTATAACATGAAAAAAACAAACATTTTTACCAAATAAAATCATTAAACCCAATAACGATAAATTAGAACCCATTTTTGGTATCTTAGAGAATCATATTATAAAATAAATTTTAAAAATTAATAATTATAATAACCATAAATCCAACATATAATATAATCATTACCAAATGAATTGGATCACTATCTAAGAACACCCATAATTTAAGATATAACTAGCTCACCTCATGCTATCTGTGTCACCCAAGAGTATATGATATAACACGCTCATCCAATTATATCTTAGTTTTCCCATCATATAAGCTATAATGGGATGACCTGACATTATTTAGTATGCCCCCATCATATAAGCTGTAAAAGGATTTCAAGATGATATCTGGTCACACCCATTTCTCATGTATAATTCTCATGTACCATGATATGAATAATTTTTTTATTCTTTATATTTTTAAAAACTCTTTTAAACTCGCAAAAAATAACTTTTGTATATCATAATACATTTTTTTTATTTTATGAAAACATTTTCAATACCAATATAACCCTTTCTTTTGAAAAAACCTTTTGACCAACAGAATAACCAAAAAAGGGAAAATATTTTATTAAAAAACATGTTAGATTTCAATATAATATATTAAAAAAATAATGGTGGCGATGCTATAAATTTAATTTTATCCGTGTATGTTAAGGATATACAATTCCTTTTTCATTGTTCAAAATATTCTATATAAAACACATAAAAGGATTAATTTTTGAAAACCATTTAAACAACGTAAAGAAACAAATACGTTGTTTATAAATATTTTATGTAAATATAATCCCTTTAATAAATTTATTTTAAATATGTGGATGTTAAAAAGGAATATTTGGAATAAAAACATTAAAATAGATTTTTTTTCAAAGAAAAGTCTGTTATCACTTGGGTGACACTTGAATCTCAATCCACATTAAAGAATAATATTAATCAAAACATTAAGTATCATGAGAATAGAATACTTCATGATATATAATACCAAATGGGTTTTATATAAACATATTATAATAATATAGGTTCATAAGATCATGATACACTTCAATGAAATAAGATTGAGGTTTAGTCCCTTACCGTGTGTCACACTTGTCACATGTGTATTTTTATTAATGAATAATAACCTTATGTAAATTTTTTAATTTCTTTATTAAAATTTTCATTTATATTATTACTTTTATTTAACTTATAAAAAATTTATATGTAATTAAACAATGAATTATTTTCATGTAGGATGTTTTAACCATATTTGGTTAATTTGTCAAAAACAACTTTGGTAGGTCGACTATGGTCAAAGCGGTCATTATTTAAAAATATACATAATAATGTTTCAATTTTTCTATGATCATTATGGAAAGAGGGTAAGTAATATTTTACCGTTATAGAATTATATTTATATAATAAATAACATTATTTTTAGTTATATATACTTATATGTATATAATTAATTTAATTTGGAAATGAAAAAGGAATCACATCTCTCTGAGGAGGCAGTAGTGAACACATCCATGAATGGCGTTGTCACTTTTTTATTGGGTGAAAAGGTAAGTAATAAGATGATATATTATATTTAAATAAAAATTAATATTTAATCAATATCTAATTATTTCATTTATATCAGATTTCTTTATTATGTTTACCCATTTTTACCATCCATGTAACACCTTATTGAAAAAAATCACATTGCTTCTCAAGTTTCTAGTCCACTATACACATGAGTGATGTTATCACATCTCCTAAGGTATGGAATATAAAAATGGTATATATAAAATAATTTATCAATTGGTATAATTAGGATATAAATAACGTATATATTTTATATCCATCATCATACACAACCGTGAGAGGTGGTAATAGAAAAATGAATCATATTATTTCCCAAGGTGACAATCGACTATACAAAAAAATAATGAATTCATAACACATTTGATAGAAGTGTGTATCATTGTAGGATGAAAAATTAACATAAAAATATAGTAATATGTAATATAATTATTTTATTATATGATCATAGTATATAAATTATTTATTGGGGTGGAGGAAGAAATAAAATAAAAACCCTCATTGGATAACCTTACATCTACTCCAAGTAACTCCTTTTGTTTTCCACTAAAGGGATTCATTGGTCGAATATATTACCAAAATATGGATTCTATTATGTGATTAAAGAATATGAAAGGTTATTTGGGAATTTAGTTTCCAAACTAATTGTTTTTAAATGTGCTAATTGTGTATGACAGGTAGTGGCCTTTTATAAGAGAAGTGAGTGGTACCCTTGTATTGTTTTGAAGGTGTAAATTCCACCCACAATTTTCTCATATCACCAGGCCCCAATAATGTCCAATTATCACTCATTTAAGAGATAATTTTTAAATATTTCTATATAATGGGTCTTGGAGAATGTTATAATTCATTTTTAGGCCTTATATTCCATGTTTAACCACTAAGTAAACTCATTTTTACCTTAATCAATATAATTAATTTTAATTATTTTCACAAATAAATAATGTAAAAAATTATATTTTCCTTTTTAATAATTATAACTTTTTATGATTCAAATTATTTAATACATTTTCCCAAATTAAATTTAAATAATTGGGACATTTTAATTTAGAATTAATCCCATAGACATTGTGAGACATTGGGTTTTTAAGAAGAGTATTTATTAGAAAAAGATGATTCAATATTAAATATAAAAATAATAATAATCAATGCATGAATATTAATTAATAGTTAATTATATATAATATATAAATTTAATTTATAACATTTCCTATTAGGGATTATTATTACTACATAAAAATGAGAAACATTATGCATTTTAACCAAGATTTTTTTTTAAAATTAATTAAGTTTATTAAAAGTAAAAAACCAATACGTGGATAATTTAAATAATATTCAAAACATATTAATTTATTTAAATTACTTAATTGATTAAAAACAAAATAATTTTTATAATTAATCGTATTTTAAATTTTCACTAATAAATCAATATTTTCTAAAAAATACCAAAATTTAAATAAAAGTTAATATTCATATGATGATTTGAAAATTGATATTAATTTTCTAAAATTAAAATTCTAATATTTATAATTTAATATTTTATATAAAACATTTTTAGAAGGGTTCTTAATTAATTAAATTATTTTGATTAATTGTTACATAATATATTTATAACTAATATGACTGTCCAATTGATAATAAATAAAATTAAAATGATTTATTTTATCATTTCCTAGGTTTATAAACATACTATAGTTCCTAAAAACATCTTTAAAAATATCCTTAGACACATACTTAGGGATCTCACTAACATTTTCTCATCCTAATTTCCAACATTTGTCTAAATATATCTCTCAATACCAACTATAAAAGTATGGAATTATTTATAGTCGTCTATAATTGATACCTCTTAGGTAACTACTTAGGAAGATAAAAATCAAAGGTGGGACACACCATCATCCTTAGTTTCATCCGTTTCCTCATGAAGTCATTGGGTAGAAATCCATGCTTCATATAATACATACACAAGAGAGTTTCCATGGATCAGATTACATCCATTACCTTCTCATACTAACTATTATGAACCATGATTTTAATACATATATATCACATATTTATTAATAATTATTCATTAGATTAAACAAACACAAACTTGAGTATCAAAAATATATAGTTTAATTAGAAACTTGGAATAATAAACAACAGGTTAATAAGAGCTATACAACAACTTCTACTTATTTTCTCATAACTAGCTCCAATCATAGACATATCACATGAAATACCTATCATAAAATCGTAGTGAAATTAAATATTATAAGGTGTGACAATAGATTCTTAGTATGAGTAATCAAAGTAAATATATAATCATATTATGAGAATAAGTGTATGAGAATATGATTTTAGCATATGAAAAATATAACCTACATATCAAATAAAGAAAATTAAGAATTATGACATAAATATTAATAGCTTATAAGAAATCAATCATAATAAAATCCAAGAATATGAGCCATGAGAGAGTAACATTGACAAAAGTCATGTTATTTTTGAACACAAATAAGAATATTAAATCATTTCTATTGTATTCATGTCTCACTAAAAAAACTATCATAGGGGAATGGGATCACTCCTCAAATAACTATATTAGTCATGTTTCACTCCTCAGACTATCATTTGGGAAAAATAATTTATTTAAATGGGTTAACTACACATTCTAGTTCTATTTATCTTATATGATTTCAATCTTTACCCACTGCATTTGAGTTATATATATGCACCAAACATAAAATAATAGAAATCAAACCTATGTGTGACAAAAGATCATAAAAAATTTATCATTTTAGAACCCACGAAAATCAGTTGGTTCCATAAACATTTAATTAAAGCATAAGACGTGGAAAAGAAACAAGCTTCAAAATTATTTCATCATTTCATCATAGTATAAACCATAGATAAATAAGGCAGTTTTATATAAATTTTATGATTGTATAACCCATTGAAGAGAAATGGGTTTCATAAAAATCTTATAATGATAATCATATACTATTCATAGAAATAATAATAATTTTATGCTTGGATCATATTCCTAATAAAAAATAAGCATCATAAAAGGATGCCATATTTGATGGAAAAAGATTTTTAAAATAACATAGAACATTTCTTAATGAAAATACCCTTTCCAATTTACAGATAAAACATTAAATCATTTTTTTAAATAAAATTTAAAATCCATTTAATTTAAAATAACTTTGAAATATTATTATTTAATCTTAAAAGATCATTTAAATCATTTCTTAAGGAAAATAACCTTTTCACTATGAATATTTATTTTTAAAATTTAAAAAACATTAGAACAATTATTTTAATAAATATTAAAATTTTAAAAATATAAAGGTATCATCAATGAAAATAATTATCATGAAAGAGATTAATTACCTTCATTCCATACAAGTGAAAACAAATATTCCTTTCACATATATGATAAAATAAATGAATTACTTAGAAAACGATATGAATATTCCTTTTTAAAAAAAAATTAAAAATTAAAAAAGGTTTAATAATATAGTTAATAAATATTTGGGATAATGTTATAACGCTTTTTGAAAACATTTTAAAAAAACATGGATATGGAAGAAAGCAAGGGTTTGGCTGAAGAGAGAAATAATGTTGGTTCTCTTTAAAATAAATTATTTGAAACAAGAGTACATAATGAAAAGAAAAATCAGGGAAAATATATTCTCAATAAATAACTATAGGATAATACAATTCATAATTTTATTAATAAATATATTATAAAATTTCATCATTGAAATCATAGTCATAAACAATCCCATTAAAAAATGATATTATAACATTGAGCCATTACCATTTTGGTATCATTTGAAACATAGGCCCCATTAAAGAATAAAATTAAATGAATCATTTAATACAATTATATTGGGTATATTTATGATATTAATTTTCAAAGGGTAGTATATACTTCTCAAAGAAGAATATATTTGGAGAAAATAACTTATGTCCCATAGAAAGTAATTTGAGAAAAAAAATATCTTTCCGCTTTAAAATATTTTGAGCCATAAACCCCATGAATGTGATGTCCTAAAATTGATATGTAAATAAAGACAATTTTCATGATAATAATCCTAAAATACGTTCATGGGAATTATATGATCCATATAAAGAAATAATTGGTTAATTTGAAATATTCCTTAGAGAAGTAAAAAGTGAGACAAAATCCCTTACCCTAAGTTTAGAATTTATTCATACACAAGAAAACCCATGTAAAATAAATAATTTTTTATTTTAAATATATTAAATGAAAATAATTATATAAATACATTCATATATTATTTACTTATGACCTTTTATTAACTATTTATTAACAATTTCCCATTAAATTCATATTTAGGAAAATAACTACTTAATTTTTTATGTATGTTTTGATTTAGAATTTTTATTCGACTTAGTTAATAATGTATTCATAATATTAAAATTTATTACCATGATATTTATATATATATCTAATATATATTCATTATATATATTTTTAGAATAATCCATAAAAAATATATATAGAGAATGAAATATATCATTCATAGAGACGGTAGGTCATACGTACAGATGAACTTTGTATCCACTTTCTCGACATATGAAATTAAATAATGGTTATTAATTGATTAATTTTATAGAATAATATTTACCCAACATATATATAGCATATATTTGTTATATCTACCCTAATTACATTCTATATAAAGCATTGGTGAAAAACAAATCACATCGTTTCCCAAGGTTATAGTCTATCGCACACACGAATGATATTATTATATCCCCCACTCTGTGAAAAGATAGAAGGTATATGTGATATAATAATTATGTAAGTATATTTATTTTAAATATATAATATATATAAATTTAATCTGTTCTTATCACCATCCATGTAAATCATCAATGAGAAAAACATCACATCGGCTTGCGAGCCGGTAGTCCACTATACACACAAGCAATATTTTTTTTGCTAAAGGGTTGTGAGGTAAGATTTTAGATGTGTCATTATGATTAAATAGGTATATTAATATCATAAATATATCATAATGACATTCAATACATCTTTATATCCACATTTGAGAGTATAAGATGGATAATGAAAAACATTAGTTCGTGAGAATATTGCCCACCTTACACACGAATAATGATTTCATATCTCTTTTATAGAAGTGGAAACAGATATAGGATATTAAAATGACACAATAAAGTATAATTATAAATTAATTATTGGTTTTATTATTTTAACATTGTTTGATTATATTTTATGTATTTCAAATAAGAAGTAAATAAATAATTCTTAGTTATAAATTTTATGTCTTCTTTGAAAAACCTATTTAAGTTTAACAAAATAACCCTACCAAATAAGATTTATGATATAAACAAGGAATATAGGATTTATTTATGGTATTAATTAAGAAAATTTGGAAGGTATTGGTAAGACCAACTGGTTTTGTAAATGTGAAGATAGAGGAGAGGGTGTGGCCTTTTATAAGTGAGGTTTGTGACCCACATGTAATTTTTGAGATGAAAAAACGTGAACCCTTGTGTTTTAGATTCCTAAAGGTCCAAAATGGGACATAATCTTAATCTATAGGTTATTAGTTCTAAATATTTCAATCCAATGTGTGTTTTAGATGTGTCTATGTCATTTTTATGATTTTTTTAGTTTACCCCCCAATAATCTAGTTTTAACCATAATAGTTGTAATCAAATTTAACTTTTCATACTATTAAATATGGTAAAAAAATATGTTGACCTTATTAGATAACAAAAATTTTCCTGATTCAAAATTTTTTCTCTATTTTTACTAATTAAATTAACATAAAAATTACAATTATTCCCAAAAAATGCGACAAAAAGTTTTTTTTCAAAGAGAATGATTTGAAAAGTTTAATAAGTTTTTATAATACAATTAAATATGAAATTAATTAAAATGATGTAAATTTGATTAAAATATTTATAAATATTTATTATTAATTGAATTATTTTTTTAAAAAAATTACATTAAAATGAAATTTATCTTGAATCTTCTTTGAATGAAAAGATAGGTTTTAATAAAAATTTGATTTTGTCATTATTCACTGAAAAAATATCCGTTCTAAAATTTAAAAGAACTTCATTCTAAAATAATTTTTAATTTATGATTTAAAAAATTATGTTAAATTTTCCATGTGAATTTTCTAATTTTTTCAAAAATTAATTTTAGAATACGTGAGAAAAATATGGCAAAACTGCTTTTTAGAAAAAAAATACAGCTTTTTAGAGTAAAATTGGATTTATTCTAATATCTATTATAAAAAAAATATAAAATGAATGTTAAATATTTTATTGAGAATATAATATATAAATTACATTAAAATAATTTACGAAAATTTATTTTTTTAATTTATTGAGGTAAAACATATTTTTTTATAGAAAAAATAAATTTTTTAAAAAATTTCATTTATTTTAAAATGGATCTTATTTTAATTTATAATTAATTGGTCACCAAAGAATACAACATATATACATGTGTAAATAATACACTTTCATAAATTAATTAGTTATATTCATAAACATCATTCCAATGGCTATGAGATAACTATTATAATAACAATAATATTTTAATTGTATGTCATGTTTCATTAAAAACACAATGTTGTGTCTAGTGAATTCTATGAATGAAAATAAAACAACTTGAAACAAATATTTCACAAAATATTAAAATGTTATAAAGTTTTAATTAAAATTTAAACTATGAATTTTTGGATTTTTTATTATAGTTGAGTTATTTGATTTGGAAAAATTAGCATTTGATGTTCGTTGATGTAAATATTATGATCTTAGTCCCAAGAGGTAAGAGGTGGCACTACTCATACATCATTATAAACAGAAAATAATCACATGAAATGTATGTTTTTTGGATTACATTTTGGATCAAGACATGGAATTTGAAAATGTTTAGTTATTTAATGTTTCAATTATAACATATATAGGGTTCTTCCATATTTATTTGTGGTGGAATTCTTACTCAGCGATACAAGGGATATGATTCATAGTGGTATTGATTTTATATATTAATCATCTGTGTGATGTGTGTGATACCTAACCCTAACATTGTAAGGTATGGACTCATGTATTAGTTATATTTGGCTTGGATGTAGGTATGTAAGTTTATGAGTTAGTGTGATGCACTTTTTATTAGATCTTTACCAATTTGTGATATTTTGTATTTTTATATGTATTGAAAATTGTAGTTGTTTCTCAATGATATTCCACCTAGATAGAATATATTAGAGCATTATGTGCGAGGAGATATAATTTAATTAAGTCATATACCTAATGGATTCCCTAGGGGTGTAGGTGAGTTTGATCGGTAGGTAGATGTACCAAGGTAGGTAGGTCATCTAAACAGGTTAGACCCATTTTGAAAATGGTTGATGACATGATCAAGGTAGGTTTAAAATGGGTTATAAATAGAATTAATCATAGAGATTATAGAACCAAGATATCCATTGAATATCTTATGTGGGAGTTCTAGTAGTGGAACCCTCCCTTATTATAGGGAAAGTTTAAACCCTAAGAAAAAAAATAAATGAATCAATTCAGTTCATAAAATAATTTATTTGATCATGATTCCACTTGGTAAGATGTTAATTTTAGATACATATATGAAAAGTGGGATAGTGAAACACTGGTGGGATGTATATTTATAGGATGGTATTCTTGAAGGGATGTAATTTAAGGACTTCAAGGTAAGGTTCTTTGGGAAATTTGACCCCCATATGATAAGGGAGGAACGAGACCATGAGTTCTTTCAAAAAAGTGAAGAAGAGAATTTGACAATGGACATTGTCATGAGAATTAAAAACATATTGTGACTCAAAAATATTTTATTGGGAGCTTATATTTACAATGTGTAGTGATAAGATAATGATTTATAGTATTGCATCTGGGTACAGGTCAATAACTCCATGTTGAATTTCTTTTGAGGCTATGAACATGAAACTAGTAGTGAAATGGAATATAAAATATTTGAATATAATGATACATACAATGGGGTTAGTATTGAGAGGAGGAAGAGCTTATAGTTTATGGAATCATGAGTATGAGGAGACCCAATAATGTGATTATAAGAGAGGGTTGATTTTTCCACCTCTAAATGTGCCATTAGTGAGAAATTTTTTAGTATCACAAGACATACTACATTTAGGCATAGTGAAATCACCCATTAATAGAGTTGTGAGATTTTGGTTAGATGGGGTATTTTGAATGATATTTCCCAAGGACCTCATAGTTATATGAAGGCCAATAATTTGGTCAGAATCAAGCATCTGATGTAGGACTAGGAGTTTTGTTGGGAGGTAGACTCCCAGATTCATTGTCAGGTGCAGCTCATGGATGTATACCTGATTCTCAATAATGAGGGTAGTTGTAGATACAAAGGGTGTAACTATAGGGGGGGAAATATTTGGTTAGTTGTACTTAAAACTAATTATATGTGATAAAGATGATGTATTCTAAATAGAATAAACACTTTTCACCTATCATGGGTCTTCCATAAGTTTTTTGGTTTTTCGTTTTGAGTTATGGATACTGGTACGTCGTGTGTGTTTGTGTATTTATGTGTTTATGTGTAATAATATAACAAGGAACTGGTCGAGGTGTTTGAATTTTATGTGATGTGTAGTAACTGTGGGATCCATAAACATTGGTTTGATGTGTGCTGATGGTATATTGATGGTTTTATGATAATAAATGGTATGCATGTAATTCATACTGATGGTAGTGTATAGTACTATTTTCATGTCAGTTGTCTCAGGTATGCTGAACCTGGTATGCAGTTCTTATAGTCTGGAGTTACCATAGAAGGAATAATTTGTCTTATGTTTTTTTTGGTAATGGTAATAATGACTAAATATATGTGTTTGGATGTATATTAATCTTTAAAGAGTATGTTGAGTGTAAGTATTATGTTTTAGGTAGATATAATTTTATTCAGGTCCTGAGGGAGCTCAGGTATGATTTTTCATATGGTGGGAGGTTTTAATAGTTGGGTGATCTAATTTGAGCCCAAGAGTTTCCAAATTAGTTATATTTAGGAATGCTTGGTGTGTTAGGTGGTTATAAAACACCCATATGTTGGGTTCATGAAATAATCATGGGTAATAAGATCTATATTTTGTGATATGGAGCATCTAGTGCCTAGGTGGTATACACTAAAAACCAATTTTTCTTGACATGGGTGGTGGTGGCCAAGTGTGGTTAGCCAACCACCTTATGGACCCACTGAAGGTACCCATTGGATAGATGGTACCCAATATTTAATAACCAAGAACCTGGTGGGTGAACTAAGGGTTTTTTGGAAAAGAAAATATGTAATGTTTTAAATTATTTAAATGGGGAAACTATCATTTGAGAGTGTAATTGGATAAGAGATCATGCCCATTATCCCCCTTTTTTTCATTCACCCCATTGGGGAAATATTCATTATTTACCACATATTATTCTACCAGTTGGTTTCTAAGAGTTAATATAGGTATGTATTTACTTACATTACCTTGTATTCTCAGTTTTATTACTGTTATGGTGAGATTCAACTAATATCTCTATTTTAAGGGTTTTTCCTTTGGTTCTATGATTTCCTCCTCCTCTGGTGGAATAAAAATATGGAGGTTGACATGTGTTCCTTTTATAATATGTGTTTGGTCATTCTTAGATATTACTATTGTTATTAAAGTATTTATTTGTTATGTGAAATGTGTGTATGGATTGGGTTATCTGGGAGACTAAAACTGAAACCACTCACGGTATCTCGGGTAACTAAGGGTAGACATAGGGTGGTCTAGTGTTGCTGTGTATAACTACAGGTTGAGTTGTGTATATGTGATGTGTTGTGATAATCTCTCAATCAATATCTTGTTCGGGATGTCAGGCTCATGGTACTTGATTTTGGTTTGGATACATTTTAATGATTTGAGATACGGTTATGGGTGGTGATGTTATGTTCTAGTGAGATGATGGTGATATATTATTCACATGGTAGAAAACATAAGTTTTTTTGGATGATTTGTATCTATAATTTAGAAGATTTCCACTCACCACATGGAAGAGTCCCTTAGGATTGTGTACACATGACATAAGGCCCATTAGGTAATTTTTGAATATTTTTGGAATCATCTGTCCTAGATTTCCAATATTATGGGTGATGGTGTTGAACATCATTTTCGGGGAGGGATACACCATAGGTGACCACTAGATCTGGCCGGTGATTAATAACACATACTGAGAGTGGTATTATCACAATGTTTGTGGGATATATTGAGGAAAATGGTCTGATATTGGTAAATGAGGATGTTCACAATCCATTGGGTTTCCTGGGGTTTTTGAGAAAGTATTTGGTAAAGGGGGTCAAATTATTGTATAACTTATGTAGTGACATGGGGGCATGTATTTGCATTTTGTATGGTTTGGAATTATTTTTGGGTTTTTATTAGAATTTTATAACATGTGATGAAAACTTGATTATAAGGCCATGGGATATTCTAGTTTGATAGACTGTGGGGATCTTGTCCTACTTCGTCACTGACCAAAGTAGGTAAAGGCTCACCGATGTCTATATGAGTAGGGGTGGAGTGGGTTTAGGGGGTTTTCTTTTCGTTTTTTTACTTTATAATTTTCATCAACTCATATACATATCGATATTAACTAGGTGTACTATTGATAGTGGCCTTCTACGTTCATACATATATTCTACATGGGCCCTCTGGAACATGTATAGACTTTTTGACTCATGATATAGTTAAGGGAAAGGGACTATTGTCAAGATCTTAGTAGTTACCTATGTTATTGGAACACAATAAATATTTAGAAGGTTGGAGAAGGATGGGGTAGATCCTCAATGTCGAGATTAGTTTTTTCTTTCATTTTTTGGACTAATTTGAATATGATCGGCCTATGTGAAATCAAATTATATCATGTATGACCGATATTATATCATAAATATATTTTTGTATAGATTATGGTGAGTTTTTAGTTTTTATATGGTTTTATATCATATTGGTTGTTATTTATCTTGGTTTTAATATATTTTTTTCATTTATAAATATTGGGTATATTCTCCCCACTATCACCTCCTATACTATCGATGGTAGTCAGCAACCTCTATTGTATGGTGGAATACTCATTTGATAATGGGTTCATTGTCTCATGTTCTATTCAGAAGATCTAGGTTAGGGATACTATGACATTTTAACATAATGTGATAGAATACGGCAAGTGAATCATAAGTGATATGTCACTAATTGAATGGTCAAAAAATAATTTTTCACTTCTATATAAATGAATGATTATTTCTCTGTCCCTTTTATTGAAATTGACTATCTAAAAAATTCCATGGTAATGGGAGTTTATAAAACACATTAATTCTGAGATCTATAGAAAGATAAACTGAACATATAGGATGATGACACAAGGATGCATCTTTCTTAATGAGATATTTCTTTAAAATGGATTGTATTACAATGTAGTATTCATAGGATGGTTTTTATTGTTTCTATATTAACTTCATTCTATAAGGGTTCTTTAACATGATTTTAAATGTTGCTTTTAGACATTAGGTAAGTTTAACTATTACCATTGAAAAAGGGGGATATAGGGTAACATTTTACATGTATCCAGAATCTCAATAAGTTATATTAAATTTTAATTTACGAATAAATTTCTTCCCTGGTTTGAAGAATGTTATCTATTTTGGAAAAAATTAAATTTATAAAGAAATTCCAAATTTATTCAAATATATAATATATAAGTTGAATTTTATCCATTTTTAATTTAAAAATTAATGAATGTGATATTTATTTATTCAAAAAATTACTGAATAAAAAAAATAAATACTTATTCATGATTCATAAATATTTCAAATAAATATTTATTCACATGTTTAGTAAATATAATATTTTAAAGAAGGATATTTTTTGAGCTCAATGATCAAAATTAAAGGATATATTTTTATTTGATATGATTTAAATAAATAAATAAATATTTATTTTAGAAATGAAATTATAAAAAACAAATTATATAGGATTTAATAATAATAATAATGCTAATAATAATTTTATTATATTTTTAGATAGGGAATGAATTAGAATAAATAATTGACGTGGTCATTTGTGTTATTATATTTATTTAACCCAAAGTATATATTCTAAATTATATAATTTTTGGTTGATAGGTGTTAACAAAATGGTGAAATATCCAAAAAAATTATATTAATCCGTAGAGTGAAATATTGTCTTCATCCCTCCAAATAATATATAGATAGAAAAAGTTATCATTGATGAGATAAATTATGAATGATGTAAAAAAATTATTTCTTCCTTCATAACACATGTATTTTCGAGAAATATTTTTAATGATTCCTGGTGCATGTGTGGAAACATTTAAATTAATCTTATCATAATTATCCAATGTAAAGACCAACTCAACAAAAGTGGGATGAGAATTTGAACAAGGAGGATACCACATATGAGGTAATTCTTATTTATGTTAATTATAATCTAAAAAGTCATGATCATGTCTAATAAATATGGTGTACCTTCATCTAAATGTTCTTATTTTCCTATTAATTTTGATGAATAACCAGAAATTGGTTGTTTTCCCAATGCTTAAGCTATACCCGTACACCTTTAAGTGGTGTCAGAGTTGTCAAATTATAATTTACCATAATTAATAATTTATTTTATCAATTTCAAGATTTTTTTTGTTATTATTCATAGAAAATTGAGCAAAAACAATTATGATTTTTTCTTGTAAAAAATTTCATTATAATTTAAATGATAAAAAAGAATTGGAAATACAACATCATATATAAAAGAATAGTAAAGAAATGCCTGAAAACACTATAAGGATCCATCCAAAGGTGTGAAGGTTAATGTATTCTATAAAATATTACATGAAATATAACATAATAGTAAACACTAAGTATTATATTTTTCTCTTCATAAGGTACACACTGTGTGATTTGTGGTTCGTCATGTGGGTTAGTACAGAATAAAAAAAATGTCAAGTATTGACAGCTTGTATGGTACGCAGGTTGAGAGAGACTACACGTTTCATAAATAATTAGTATATTTCATGTAACCCCATTCAACTTTCACACTATTTTACTGATATTACATTGTGTGGGATAATACAAAACTTCATTACAAACCTCCTATTAACTTCTACACGGGAATATGATAATATACGGACTACAAGACATGTAACATTCATACATGTCTTGTGACATGTAACTTTCATACATGTCTTGTGACATGTAACATTACACACCTGGTACATGATGAGTTTTTTAGTGCGTCATATGGGACAACATGTGGTGTAATTACAGTAGATGTATTTATTACTTTCACATGGATTGTAAATATCAGTTACACATAGTTTAATTTATAAGCATTCCACTGGTACTTGCCTTTTGTACTAATAGTGGGTTGTATAGATATACATGTCATGAAGACTATGATATTGACCATGAATAAATACACATAATGTATTTCAAAACATGTTTTGTGGATTTACATATTGTGTAGTACATTGTAAACACCACATATGATGTATGGTTTTTTAGTTTTTTTGAAATTATATTTTAATATAATTTTGGTAGAA
Organism: Viscum album; assembly: GCA_963277665.1. Classification (NCBI taxonomy): domain Eukaryota; kingdom Viridiplantae; phylum Streptophyta; class Magnoliopsida; order Santalales; family Viscaceae; genus Viscum; species Viscum album. The sequence continues at coordinate 1,753,965,955 of OY728141.1, forward strand.
TACATCAAATGAACTCAAAAAAGTAAATATCATATAATGAATTATTTTGAATTAAAAATTATATTTAATAAATTTGTTTAATAATAATTAATGGGATTATTAAAATCTCCTTGGACCAGTATTTGGGGAAATTTTGAGAAAAAGTATAATTTAATTAATTAAATTATTAATTTATCTCTTAACATATTATTTAATGTTATTTTATCATAAATAGAATGATTAGAAATGAATTTTAGAAATACAATACTTGATTTAATTAAATATTAAGAATGATCATGCCATATTAATGACCTATGTATATGTTGGATTTATTTATTTAATCTGATTGTAACACCCCATGATTCTGTGATATACTAATTTCAAATTAATTTCATTCTTTATTTTATTTTTCGTTGAATGAAATATTTAGTGTGTCTTTCAATAAATGAAACACCATGTTAATATTGTATTACACAAAAAACTATGTTAATCATGTTCTTCATTAAACACTATGTTTATATTGTATTACACATAATATGGATCATAGCTTGCATTACACACAATATTGATTTCAAATGGAACATGACATATTATTAATATAATAATGTAATATGATATTTAAGACCATGAAATTAAAATGGTGTCTATTAATAAGAATAAATAAATCATGAAAACATATGGTTTATAAATTTATTATTTTTGCGACCAATTAATTAAAAATGAAAATAAAAACTACATAAAAATATAAGAAAACTTATTTTTTAGAAACTATTTTTATGGAAAAAAACATATTTAACCAAAATAAAAATAATAAAACCAATTTTAGTGAAGTTTTATATTGAAATTAATATATTATATATTTAAGAAAATATTTAAAAATATTCTTATCTATTCTCTACAAAATATATATGAAAAAGCTAAATCTTACGTTTAAAAATTGTATTTTTTAAAAATAGATTTTTTTACCTTTATAGGGTGAACACATTTAAAAAATTGTTTTTGAGGCATCGAAAAACTTAATTTTACAAAATCATATTTATTTTCATGAAATTATAATTTCAAATTTACCTTAGAGTGAATTTTTATTATTTTTTTAAAAAATATTCATTTTTGATGCATATTAATAAGTACTTAATTTTAATTGAAAAATAGAATTTAAATTAAATAATTTATGTTGATAAATTATATTTTGAAATGGTTTTTATGAAATGATTTTGAAAAAATGGATTCCATATTTTGAATTAGAATAATTTATAATTTCTAATAAGTTCAACATAATTTATAACCAATATTAACAGTGAATGCAGTGAAAATTAATTATAATGGTAAAGGTAAAATATGGGTTTTTGGGGAGTTGAACAAAAAATATTAAGGAATAAATCACATATACACTTGTATTAAAGATATATTATGTAAATATTCTATCCATTTCACCTATTTTTTTCAATAATGAAATTAATTTGACCCTTGTAACATATGAAAAACATGGGAGAACATATCACAATTAAAAATTAACAAGGGTGTCTGGACACCCACTTATAAAAGGCGTCCCTTATACTATATTATTCCTACCTTAAATCCTTTTTAGTTTGGAAAACACCTTGAAAAAAATTACTAATTTAAATAATATCATATTAGAATCCTTATTTTATACATAAATATAAGGATGGAAGGATTTAAGTCTACACCCAAAGAAGATGAGGTTTAAATGAGTACAATGGAAGTCAAGACTTAAGGTAAGTGGATTTATATTAACACTTTTATTTGAGAGATACAAATAACATATTCACCAACAAATTCCCTTTTTTAGTGTAAATAATTCCCTATGACATGATATATTATAAATATACTTCATTTCATGATAATTAAATTTTCAATAGATGTCATTATTTCATAAGGATTGTGATTCAAAATTTAGTCGAGCAGTAAAGGATTTTGCCTAAATATTTCTTCTTTAAGACATATTTTATGTTATGAGCCTATAATATTTCTCAGGGATTAAATTTTCCATGTAATATAATTAATTTATTCATCCTTATGATATTTTAACATCAATTTTATGTTATTCGTTCATAGTTAATACAATTTTTGGATACTAATGTTGTAATATTTTATGTTTCAATATCACTGATTAAAAAAAAATTTTGTTATTATGTTTTGGATATTACAATATTATGATCTGCATTTCAAGAAACTCCTGAATTTTATTCTCCATTTTTTATTCATGATATTTTCAAGTAATATCACCATTTTTCCACTCTTTGGTAATTAATAAAATTAAAAATATTTTTATGAAAATTGGACATAATTCCTCTCTTCCGTAAAAAATACTTTTTATTCCAAAACCATGTTTTCAAAAAAAAAACTATAAAGTTTTATTATCCACTCACGTATTTAAAAATAATTCATTAACTAAATTTAATTTCTTTAAATATTATTTGAAATGAACCTTCTGGTCATTTTAGAAAACAATGCACATTTGAATTTTATCGTAAATGTGAAAGGAATATTAATTTTTAAGAATAAATTCATGAATAATATTTCCCTTAATCATGACCACTCAATAATTTCAACAATCTCTTATAATTTTACAAATTTATTTTCCAATAAAAAATTTCCCCTGAAAGATTTTAATTTTTTTGATTTTAAATGTTTTCAAAAAGAAGTTATTTTGAAAACTTTTAATGTTTTCATTAAAATTATTTTCAATGTGGAATGGATATTTTCCTCAATACATGTTTTAAATTATTTTTTAAGAATACTATGTATATTTTAATGGATATTTTCAAAGTAAAATTTTTTATAATTTTTTATTTTTTAAAAATTAATTTTCAATGAAATGTTATTTTCCTTAAGAAAATTTTTAAGTGATATTTCAAAATAATTCTCTATATAAGAAAGTATTCATTGAGGTTACTTAATCTTTACTGGGGATATGATACAATGATAAAATTTTTATTATTTTACTAATTTTTTTAGGAATCAAATATTTATAGGAAACCTGTTTCTATTCCAGAGGTTATACCATGAACTTTTTTTTAATGAAACCAATATCTTTTCCACAAGTCATTTTATGAAAATATGATGAAATAATGAAATTATTATGAAACCGATCATTTTTTCATAGGTTATTATTTGATGAAATTTTTATGAAACCCATTTAATTTCATGGGTTTTGATATGATGAATGTTTCATGGTGTTTTGGAACACATATATATTATTTTCATTATGTGACAGTGGTTACATTATAACCAGGGAAGGTGGTTACATTATAACCAAACATTGGTGTGATGTTTATATCCATCCAATTAATTGGGTAATGATTTTTATCTCATGAGATAAAAATGGGAGACATGTTTATGGGTTTGACCCACTATGGGAAATAAGAGAGTCCTGATTCACTATTTTAAACATGCATGTATTGATCCACTATGGCAAATAGGTGTGCCCTGACCCACCATAGGAAACGGGTATGTCCTAATCTACTATTGGAAACATGCGTGTCATAATCCACTATTATATATATGTGTGTACTGATCCAAAATGGGAAACAAGTGATAAACCTTGATCCACACTATTTATAGTCTTGGTATTTAACTTCTGAAAATGAAATGTTTTTCTATATTTATGATGGTGCCAATGTTTTATGACATGATATTACAAGTCATGATTAATTTATGATGATTTATCACCATTATGGTCCATTTTTTTGAAAATGATAACATTTTAGCCCCTAAATCATGTTTATGTTCTTTGACAGGTTGTGTATAAACATCATAATTTATATTCTTGATATCAATCCCTCATTATTATCTTTTGATTATCTTATGATTATCATATGACTTAATATGAGAATAGCTTGATATCTCTTTTTTTTACCCTTACTGAGAATCTGAGCTCGCCCTTTATTATGTTTCCTTTCCCCAGGTTATAAAGAAATTTTTTATAGGGTATGTTTATGAATAGTACTAAATGGGAAGATATTTGTGGGAATAATTGAAGATATTTCACCAAGTTAGAAGATGGTGTTCCACATTTCTGACGGAAAAAAATATTATGGTCCTCAGACATGTGTTGGTGTATTATAATTAATATTCATCTAAAAATTGTTAATGTCCATATATGATAATCATAGATTTATATATGTGGTATGAAATTAAATGATTAGATAACCTTTTGAACAAGGATGAGAAAACATTAGAGATATCCATACGTATATTTATAAGGATATGTATATTTATGTATTTACAGATAATTCAAAGGATGATTAAATGTATTGTAAAATATCCTAGAATTTTGGATATGGATAGAGAATGTAATTTCAATGAAATGAAAACCCTGTCAGGATACTACAAGTGGTTGTGGCTCTGTCCTACATGTACATACGGTTAATAACTCTGAAAATGGAAAATTGAATTGGACTCAATCATCACCAAGTGTATGACAATGGGCCTTACTGCACACCTGATTTTACAATTTTGGGGGATATGCATTGAAAATTAAGAAACAATTTATGAACCATCCTGAAGTATTTTAATACATGATAAATATTAATTGTCTAGGATAACACTATGGTGTCATTTATTAAATATACGGTGTCTCTATTTCACCTCCTATGTGATTTTTAATGATCATGTGCTTTTACAAGATGATTAGAGTTTATCACACTATTATTTTTTGTTTTGGTTATAAAATTGAACCAAATATAATCATATTCAAATTTAATAGGATTGGAAATTCAGTGACTATGAGAAACAAAATTAAGGGATGATTGGAGAGAAATATATTTCGATTATATCTAATATGCTACGTTAATTTATTATTGACAACATGAATTATGTCGAGATACATAAAACACACAAAAAGAGGAAGTGGGGTTTTAATGAAAGTTCATATGGTAATGAAAATAGGATAAATGAGGTTTTAATTCCTACTTTTTATGATCATTTGATGAAGAAACTCAATGAATATCTTAAATTTAGGAGAAGTTGTTATCTGTGTAGAAAATTAGGTTACAGAGTGAGAAATTTTCAAAGCGTTCAATTTCTTATGTCTGGGGAGCATGGTAATTATCCACCTCAATTACATGGCCTAATTATTAACTTCTAGAACAAGGAAGTAATAATTCCATGCCAATAATTTATGTTGTTCTATGAATGTATTTATTTACATGGATTCAAGAACATTTGTGGTAATAAAACACTTTGGGTTTTAGGAGGAGTGAATTTTATGGAAATATGATTAAAGTTATTGGTAACCTTTAGGGATTAACACATATTTTATATTAAAGTAGTTTTAGGTTATTATAATTTCATATGGTATTATTAATATAGTTTTGGAAAAAGGATAACCCACAAGTTGAGTGACAACCTGTTTCATTTGACAAGGACACATGTCTTGGACCCACAATTTAAGGGACAAATGTTTATGAATCCTACTGCTGGAAATTATGAATGATTAGAATAGGGATATTTATGAGTTTTTATCTTGATGCGTATTAATTGAACAAGTCAATTCTATGGGAAAAATTCTAAGAGGATTCTACAACCATTATCCATACTAGAAAGAATATGGAAAGACAAAACTGTGGATTTTGTTTTTGGACTCCCCAAAACATATAAAGGGAATAATTATACATGGGTTTTATTAAATCATTATTAAAATTAAATAAACTTTATATAAAACAGAGAATATTTCTATTGGGATAAGTTTTACTTGATATACATTAAAGAAGAGTTAAGGTTTCATGGAGTACAACAATAAACTGTATCTGACTAGGATATAAAGTATACATCAATGTTTTGGTCAAGTAATCATAAATATCATGATATATTGTTGAGTTTATAAACTATGAGAACAATTCAAATCTTGTAGAGTATGTTGTGATCTTGTTATTTGTATTTCAAAGTTGGTTGGTATCAACACCTACCACTATTTAGCTATTTATACAAAAATAGATTTCAGTAAATAATTTAGATGGATCGTTATGATGAACTATATGGAATAAAATATAGAGGTCCATAATTTTGGAATGATTTTTGATAAATATATCTATTGGAACCTAATATAGTTAATGAAATGTTAGAGAATGTTAAATCCATTCAATAACACATTTAGGAATATCAGAGTTATCAAAATGGTTATACTAATGATTCTTGTCATGATATAGAATTTGAAGTTGGGGGGAATATGATTTTAACAATTTCTCCTTCAAAGAAGCTTATGTGATTTATTAAATGAGGGAACTCGAGCCCTACGTATATTGGTCACATTTAAAAACTTGATCTTATCAAGATAATAACATATCTGTTGGCACTTCCATCGAACCTCTCATAGGATCAAAATGTGTTCCATGCATCACTTATAAAAAAGACATATATGATACATAAAATTTAATAAACTCAGAGGTCCTACCAATGGATCATGATATTTCATATGAGGACCAACCAATAGAGATTCCGGATTTAATAGAGAAAGTTCTATGAAATAAAACCAATCATCTGGTTAGTATTTTTTGGGGAAACCTGATGCTTGTAGAAGCTACATGGGAACTCAAGGATGTAATGAGGTAGAATAATAATCAAAATTTTTTCATAAATTAATTAATTTCATGTTTTAAATTCATTTTATGGGGGTTAGGATGTAACACCCTCATGTATTGTAAAATATATTTTCAAATTATTATTTTTTATCTATTACATTTTTCATTAAAAAGTGTATTTTTTTTGTCTCATGTTACACATAACACAACATTATGATTACGTTACATGAAACACTGAGTTTATATTGTTTTACATGAATTAATGAGTTTATCTTATGTTATATGAAGCAGATATCATAGTTTTTATTTAATGTGACTGTGAGTTTAAACGAAACGTGACATATTATTAAAATAATTTTTTAATATGATACCTATCAACTCGATGTTAGAATAATTTTTATGAATATAAAAAAAAATATAAAAAAATATTTTTTATAGATATACTCTTTGGTGACCAATAAATTTATATCTAAAATAAAAACTATTTTAAAAAATAGGAAATATTTTTCTAAAAAACTATTTTTATTAAAAAAACAAATTTCACATTAATAAATTTACAAAAACAAATTTGGAGAATTATTTAAATAAATATAATAAATTAAATTATCAATAGAATATTTAACATTAATTTTATGTGTTTTTTATACTTGATATATTAATAAATCAAATATTATGTTGGAAAACATTTTCTTTTTCTAAAAAAACAGGTCTGTTGCCATTTTTTGGTGAAATTATACTGAAACTTATTTTTAAAACATTCATAAATTAAATTTTATAAAATAAAATTATTATTTTTAATTATAATTTAAAATTGTCTTTGGGTGAATTTTTGTGAATTTTCTGAAAAGTTTCATTTTTTGATGAATAGTTACAATATTGAATTTTAATCAAAAACTACATTTTTCATTAAATATTTTGTAATGATAAATTATATATTTAGTGGGTTTAACTTAAAATTAGATCAATTATATATCCATTAATCCAATTTAGGTAATTGTATTCTCTTTTATTTTGAATTACGATATAAAAAATCTGTATACTTTTGAATATATTTTTTAAAAACTCAAATTATCATCTTGTCAGCTGGATTAATTTTAAATTAAAATGTTAAAGATATGTGAATTGAATTAAGAAAAATGGATTAAAAATTTGAAAACATCAAAATTTCTAATTTATAATTAGTTCTACTTCATTTTTGTTACGAATATAAATAATGAATATAGTAAAAATTAATTACCGCAGTTAAGATAAAAGTTGGTTTACAAGGGAGTTAAACTAAAAATGTTAGGTGTAAAAATCACTCATTCACTTTTATAATCACTATTGGAGGGAAATATTTTGACCATTAAAGTTATATGGTTCTATAATGTCCAAATTTATACTCTTTTACATATTAAAATCATTAGAGATCATATTGATTTTCAAAAAAAAACAATGTGTATCTGCTCCCTCACTTAGAAAATGCCACCCATCTCCTATCTTATACACACCATAAAACCAATTTGGTTCGAAAAAACATTACCCAAATCACTTCCCAAATTCCTTCATATCATACTTTATTAATTACTTTTGATATAAATCCAACCAATTAATGATTTTAGAGAAAATATAATGACGAAACATGAAGAAAATGATGTTTGAATGAGTATGATGGATGTTAAGACTTAGGTTAAGGGGATTTCTAGTATCACGTTTATTTTTTAGATCCCTACAACATATACCAATTGTGTTAGTTTTTTGGCATTAATACATTCATTTAAGATGATAAATTATGAATATTCATCATTTGATTATAATTAATGTTTATATTGATGTCATTCTTTCACAGGGATAACAATTCAAAATTTACACAAGGGGTAATGGATTTATATCCCAATTTTCCTTATTTTTTTCGTATGTATGTTATGGAACTATAATACATCATGAGGTGTATATAAAACCATTTGAAAAGTAATATCATGATATTATTCACCCTTATGATATTCTTTGTTATTTTTATGTTATTCCTTCGTGGGGCTTATGATTCAAGGATACCAAAGCTGTAAGATTTTATGTTACAATATCATCATTAATTGGGAATGTTTATGATTATGTTTCTGAGGATAAAATATTATGATCCACATGTAAATAAACTCGTGATTTTTATTATAGTCTGGTTATTATTGTTATATTCAAGTAATATTACAATTTTGTTCTATTTATTACATAAGAAATTTGAGAAAATTTTCTTTCAGAAACTGACTTTATTTCACTCTTCTATTAGAAAAATATATTATTCAAAAAAATATATATTTAAAAAATGTTTTTAAAAATTATTTTTAATATATTTTTTACCCTTGTTTTAATTTTTAAAAATTATTTTGAATGGAATATTCATTTCTTATTCCAAAACAATACTCATTCATCTTTTAGAAAAAATGTGAATGTATAATTTTTTTAACAAGATTGACATGAAATGTATTTCCCTCTACCATTCCATATAAAAAATTTCAGTATTCCGTTACATGATATCAATTTTATCATCCAAAAATATCATTATTTAATATTTTTGAAAATTTTATATTTCTAATTATACTTAATATAAATGTATTGGAAAATGTTTTAGTTTTTTTAGAAATATTTTCAAAGTTGATAAGATATTTTCCTCATGTAATGTTTTAAATTATTTTTATATCATTCTTTTTAAATTCTAAAGGTTATTTTAAATGAAAATAATTTTTAAAATGATTTAAGTTTCAAAAATTTATTTTCAATGAAATGATATTTTCCTTAAGAATTGTTCTAAGTGATCGTTCAAAATCCTTATCAATCTAATATGACATCCTTTGAGATTTCATGTGATTTAAAGGGGATATGATACAAGTATAACATTCTTATTATTTCTATTAATGGTTTATGTTTATTAAAGAAATTACACTTCCAATGGTTATACCATGAAAAAATGTTTGTGAGACCCATATATTTCCATGGGTTATATTCTGATAAAATAATGAAATGATTATAAAAACTATTTCTTTTCAATAGGTTATGATATGATGAAATATTTATGAAACACATTTTATTTAATGGGTTATAATATGATAAATATTTCATGATCTTAGGACACATGTATGTATGATTTTCATTATGTGTCATTGGGTACATTATAACCAATGACAGTTGGGACCTATATCCCCCTTCTAAATTCACTGGGTAAATATTTACATCTCATGAGATAAAAATGGGAAACAAGTTGATGATATTGATCCACTATGGTAAATTGTTGTACCCTAATCCACTATAAGAATTTGGTGTGTTTTGTTCCCTTATAAGAAACAACATTGTCCTCATTCACTAGGGGAAACTGATGAGTCTAGATCCACTATAAAGAAATAGGTGAATATTTTTCCACTATAGTTAATAGGTATGTCTTGCTCCACAATGGAGAATAGGTGATAATTTCTAATCCACTATATTGATTTTATTGGTATTTAACCTTGATGTATGAAATGGGTTTCTATATCTATCATGGTTATACACATTTATGACATGATATTATGGTTCATGATTAATTTAAGATGATTTATTAGCTTTATGGGCCATGTTTTCAGAAATGATACATTTTTTATTCCAAAAATCATGTTTATGTTCTATGAAGGGTTATGTTTGAAATTTATAAGTTATTCTCATTATCACACAACCAAATTACTATCATATTCTTTCATATGATCATATATTGAAATCAAATATGTTTACCCTTATTTTTCATTATGCGATAATTATTATTAAAATAAATATGATGATATAAGAATCATCACACCCTTCTTTATTATGTCTATGTTTTCCTATCCATGTATTATTTTATATAACTATTAAACCTATTACCCCTCACTTATATTCTAGTATACATTTATAAAGGTTGAAGTTAGAATAAAAATTAGTTTTTTAGGACCCAATCTGAGATGGATCAGAACAATATGATAAATAAGAGAATTGTGAAATGTTTCTACGAGATCCAAATAACTTCTCAAGGAGTAACTTCCACTAGGGTTATGGTTTGTTTATAACATCCTAATAAACTAACTAATAGATAATGTTCATGAACATCTCATGTATTTAAATTATTTTATAAATTAATAGTAATTTTTTAGTTTATAAAATAAATTTTTTATTTATATAATTAAATGTGATCAGAAATTATAAATAACATAATGATCATTCAGATAAAAATTAAACTGTATAAGTTTATTTTATCAGGAATAGTTTATTAACTATATATGTTATTTATAATGTAATTAATAAGGGACAAAATAAGATAACTTATAAAATTAATGTAAATATGTATATATTATTTTACCAAACATTGTAAAATAGTCATCAAAACATCTTATAAAATTAACAAGCATGTGAATAATTAGATAGATAATTTTTATGAAGAAGATGATAGAAAATTCCACCACATAAAATATAAATTCATCAAAATTAATTCCATCACATGAGTTAGGATATAACCATAGTTTAAAGTATTTTACTATCCTGCATTATGGAAATATAAATTATCAATGGGTTATAATAAAAATATGAGGATGACTTAACAATGTTATCAACAAGATAAGTTCTTCATTATCGATGTTTTATTTTAAAAAAATTCACTTTTTGGGTGAGGTGATATCCCTCACAAACTAACATGTAACTTCAAATCGAAATGTCCAAAAAATAAATCCAAATTCGAGTAATGAAATAGAAATTCAAATCTCAAAAAACAATCACAGAGCTGGGACCAAGATGATCGGATAGTGGAACTCAAGGACAATGTCCACCCCATACCCATATAATATGTAACACAATTTTTCTCACCATCTCTAATTCCATCACTACTATAAGAAAAAAACTTCATTGAACCATCCATGTGTTGAGATCTTCAACCCTACAAAAACTAGAGGTCATGAAAAAACATGAAAAATCCCCAAGAAATTTATTTCTAGGAGCATCACTTGATAAGAAACTTCCCCATAGAACATAATTGATGAACATAACTTCACCACTAAGAATCCATATAACCAAAAAAACATTGCACCAACTTCGAGAAAATAACATAAAAAAAAAGAATGGCACCCAAAGACACCAAAACCAAACACTTCCCCTCCAATGAAAAATCACCAAACCAGAGGACCCATTGTCACGCATGCTAACCGAGCTGACCCCAATCATCCATGATATACAAGTTTCCAATCCAAATAAGGGGTATTTCATGGGGATTTAGGAGGAAAGGTAAGCATAAGAGCTCAGATAGACGTTTAAACTAGAAACCATATAATAAGAGCATATCTAAAGAAACAAACCGAAGCTGCGGGACACCGAATCAGCCAAATGAGTCCATGTTGGACAATATGTAGTCAATATGACTGGTTATATTGAGTATCTAGAAATTTGGGGAATCAAGATTCATAAAGAGTTGTACATAGAACTCATCCCCTAATATCATCATCTAAAATTGTCAAGTTGCACTGTTAATTTAGAAATAAAAAGAATATATAATTACTTCATTTTAACACCCAAATAAATTAGTTTATAATTATAGTTTTCTTGATGAAATTATTAACATGAAAAACAATTCTTTATGTGAAATGTGATATTCTATAAAAATATTATTCAAATGTATTCATCAAAACCATGCGATTAAATTGGTGGTATGAATAGGAATAATAAAAATATGAAAACAATATTTATTGGTTTTATATATTTAAAATTAATTTAATGATGAATAATACATAATTACTCAATTTTCAATAAACTCATTTTATGCTTTAAAGATATGTTTTCTAAAAAAATGGATATTCTGTAATTTTGTGTCAAAAAATTATAATAAATTATTACCATTTATAGGAATAATATTTAATTAAATGAATATAAATTTTGAAATAATCATATAAAAATTATCTTAGGGTGAGTATTTGGGATTTTTCTAAAAGCATGTATTTTTCAATGAATAGTTAAAATACAGACTTTTGTAAAACATTCATTTAGGATCATTTAATAAAGTAAATTATAATTATAATTATGTTTATAATTGTATATTAAATTAAAATTAGAGATATTTAATTTTAAATATTATAATTTACAACATAGTAACCATAATTATAGTTTATTTTGTTATAAGTTCATTTTTTGGCTTGAAAACACATTTATCTAAAAAAATTATACTTGCATTGTATATTTATATTAATAACATATATTAATATATATTTATTATTTTTTAAAATATATTTTTAGATTTTATTTGAAATTAAAATTCTATCATTTATTTTATGATTTTTACATGTAAATGAATAGAAGTAAATTCAGTTTTATGCTTTAAAATGGAATCTTCTAAAAATGGGATTTCATTGCAATTTTCACCCATATTTAAAATAAAATTTAAGAAATTATATATATTTTATTTTTAAAAGTATATTTCATATTTTTTATCATCATAGATAATATAATTTAATAGTTTTAAAATAATTTTTTTTCATAATGAATAAAAAAACTATAAAATTTTGTTATCACATTTAAGGTTAAAACAAGTTTACAAAGGGGTTAAATTAAGACATGAGGGTTATATTTTAAAAAACAGTGTATAATTATTATTTTTTGAATATATTTTGAAACAATAATATATTAAAATTTAATTATTTTACATTTGGAGATACTTTCAAAAGAAAAATATATTATATCACTTAAATCATTAAAGTAATTCCATGTGTTTCATCTCAATCACTTATAAAAGTGAACAATTTAACCTCCCTTATTCATGAAGATGATACTTATATATCATCTAATTCCTACCCCAAAACGATTTTATCTTTTTTCACCTCATACTAGATTCCATTCTCTTATCATAATACTAATAATTAAGGGCCTAAGGTGTGAGCCAAAGGAGGTTAATCAAAGAATATGTATAAATAATAATCGAGCACTTTCAATTTTGTTTACTATTCCAAATTATCATAACCAATTATTTCCATAATAACATGATTAATCCAATAATATATATATATATTTTAATATAATTATTCCATGGCGTTTTTTTTCATTTTCTTTATATAAAACTTGATATGAAAGTATCGCTCGTGCATACGTGTGGACTACCACCACCACAAAGCGATGTGATTCATTTTCCATAACCATATTTCACAGTTGGTTATTATGATGGATTTAATACTTAAATATGATATTTATACAAAATTAATCTTGTATATTTTTACTATATTATCTACCTTCTTACCTTCCCATCAATTTCAAAATTACAATCTTGCTCATGCATACGTGTGTAATACCACCTCTATGAAGAGATTCGATTTGTTTTTCATTTAAAATTTAGAAGATCTCAATAAAGATAGAATTAATTAATGTATTTTATATTTATGATTTGATAACGATTCTATAAATTTTTATTATTACTTATCTTTCTTTCATTCCATACATCAAAAAGTGGATACATCACTTATGTATGTACGGACTACCATCTCCACGAAGTGATATAAATCATTTTTCATCATCATAGTATATGAATGGTTATAAAATTGTACATAAATATTAAATATTACAGTTATGAAATTATTATAATTATTTATATGATATTCAAATTATCAATGTGAAATGACCATAACTTCCAAACTGAAACATCCATGAAAGACAAAATAGTTTGCATACAGAAACGATCATTTTACTAATTAATTACTATTAAATGTGTGTTGAAATATTATATATTGATAACATATGATATTATAAGAGTGAATAAGGTCATTTTTTAAAATTATAATAAATATAAATTTAGAATATATTATGTATGATTTCTTATGAATGATGTTAGACATAAGGTAAGGGTTCTTCATATGAGTGTTCTTTCATTGATACATGTTTGATGCAACACACCTATTTGGGTTTTTGTGTTTTATATACTGTAAAATTTAAATTAAATATAATGGATACATATAAACTCATCATATTTAATATTAAAATTTTAATTATTTAACCCAAGATGTTTTTCTTTGAACTTTACCAATGTGGTAAGGATTTTTCATCTCACATTTGTTTCCATGAGACATATTCCATATTCACCACATGTTTCCTTCATGTGGTGTTTATACAATGCTTTTGATATGATATATCATGAATATATTTATATTATTAGTTTTTAAAATTTTATTTTAATTTATTTCATTCATGGGGGTCATGATTCAAAAGTTACAAAAGCGGTAAGGGATTTACATTACAATCTCGTTTTTCACTAGGATTTTTTATTCTTAAATTTATGATGATGAATGTATATGATATATCTCTTTGAAATATTATGTGTTTTAATATACTATGTTTATTTCTAGATAGTAAAAGTTTTCCATTTTTTTACTCTATTTATGTACTCAATTGACCAAAACAATAGTTTTAATGGAAATGTAATTTATTTTTTACTTCAATTGGGAATCATTTTCTTATATGTATATATATTATTTTAAATATTTTAAAAAATTATTTTTACGATTCTCTCATGAATATATAAATTTATTTTTCCCATTTTTTACTTTCTATTGAAATGTTTAAAATTAATCATCTCTACATTTCCCCAAAAAGGTACTTTTCACTTTTTATAAAAAATATGAATGGAATGATTGTTTTAACATACCCTGCATAAGTGGATTTTCCTAAGGTAATGATTTTTTGGAATCATCCCCTAAAATATATATTTTTAATTTTCAAAGAAACCGATTTTCTCAATATTTTTTAAATTTTCAGTTAAATTTTCATCAAAAGAAAAGGATATTTTCTCATGTTTTAAAAGAATGATTCAAAGGTTCTTTTAAAGGTATTTTCATATATATAAAAATCCTTTGACGTTTCCTATGATTTACTATGAATGTGATCTAATTTTACCTTATTTATTCTTTTGATGGATGATTTATTTTTTATAATGACAGAATATTGAAGAAACCTTTTTCCTTTTTGACGGGTTAAGAATTAATGTAATGATAAATGTTATCATGACATTCTAGCATACATATTAATGGATTAAGATTATGTGATGAGTGGGTCCATTATAAAAATCTTATAAATTAGGTAAATATTAATGTTTTATAAGATCAAAGGGTACACATTAGGTTATTCCAATCCTAAAATAGAGTCAATGGGAGGTTATCCCAAGCCCCAAATAGGGTAAATTATTGGTAAAACCAATCCTGAAGGAAGTAAATGGGTGGTTATCTTAAGACTAACATGTGTTTAATATATTGGTGGTTAGTATTGAAATAATATTTATATAATTATTATTATTCCACATTTTTTTCACTCTTTTAAGACATGATATTATGTCCATGTTATGCTCTCATTGCTCATATTATTTTATTTCTTTATGCTGAATGTTTTATGGAATAATAATATTTATTTTGTGATGAAACAATATGATCTATGAATTTTTGGGTATCGTTTTCAAGTGATAATATCATGCTCTAACACCATTATTATCATTTTATAATTAAATAATCATCAATATATCCCTCGTTTTCCATTTTTAGGATATTATCTCACTCCTTAATATGTTTCATTTTCCCCAGAACTTGAAGAAAGGTTTTATATATGAAATTTCTAAGAAGGGTTCTAGTTGTGAAGAATATAATGGGTGATTATGTGGACATTTTATTTAATATTTTTTATGTAACCATGTTACCAAAAAAACCAATCCTTTATAGTGATGTAAAAGAAAATGATGATATGTAATGAATATTCATCTAATAAGATGAAAACTTTATGTAGCTAATGTTTGGTTCACCTTAGTTGGTATCTGAAAAATGTTTAGTTTTTTGGAAACAATAATTAAGAAACCTTAGTGATAACCATTAGGATAATGCTAATTATAGAATAGTATCCATAATTTTAGTAAATAAAGGATTATAATTTTCAGAGAAAATAAGTCCTTTTTCAGATACTTGAATGTGGATGTTTCTATGAAATAGATTCACCTAGGGTTAAAAAATCCTTAATGGATAGATTGGTTATTAACTCAATATTCACCTATTTCAGATGAGTTGGAATAAGACTGCAAACCGGGCAAGACACTTTTGGGTGGATATCATTCTTCACCAATAAATACTTATCATATTTGAGAATCATCTCTTGGAATATTTCTCAACCAACTTAGGAAAATAATACCAAATATTAGACTAAATCTCTTAAGATTCTACTTGAATTAGGCTATACAACCATACAATCCAAATAAGTGGAATTATGTTCCACAAAACACCATCTCACTCTAATGAATTATCAACATTGGTAATTCCATGAATGATGTGTCTAGATCTAACTCAACATCTTTATAGTCGATCACATACACATGATCATGAATGTACCTATGATGCTAAGACACATAGAACTTATCTTGCATACCTTGCTAATGCGAAGTAAGATCCAAATTTAAATCCAAGAATTTTACTTGATGAGTAAAATGTAATGGTTTTAAAGTATAATTATTATCTTTACATTATAATTTAGTCATAAAATCACTATTTGAGGATCCATCTCTATGAAAACTTGTTTTCCCACATTGAACTATAGTGGACACCTGCTCCCATCAATATATGATTTCTTTCTTCTCTTAGTAGTGGTAAAAAAATTTCTAATCAGCTAAATTTTTTGGGGGTATTATATATCATGATCATCCCCCCAATAAATTCCTCACTTTTTTTCCAACATAGAAATTAGCAATATAGATGACCATAAGAAGCCTCAAAATGTTTCATCTATATTTAATACTAGAAACTATTAATTTACGTAATCTAAAATAAGTATAGGTGATAATACCAAGTCCCACCATAGTCTATAACTCATGAATAATTCATATCCCCTAATATATAGATCTTTCTCTCTAATAGACCATTAGTTAGTGGATGATATGTTGTACTTAGATTTAGTTGAGTACCAAAATAATTATATAATATCAAAAAAAACTATGACATGAAACACACATTTATATAAAATAAATTGCAAGAGTAGAATCCATCTAGATATAAATCTCCTATACATATATCATTCTCGACCCATTTATTTAATGAGTATCTCAAATCATAACCCAATGAGACACTTTCTTTAATCGGTCCACTATCACCCAAATGAAATCATGACTCCTGAGGATCCTAAGTAACCCCATCACAATATTCATCACCACATCGTCTCATATATACATTGGAAATACAAATGGATAAAGAAAATAACATGGATGTTGATGATAATCCTTTATCCACTCGCAAGTAAGGCATCACAAGACAAAATGGGCGATGAGTCTCTTCATACCTAGCCATCAAAACTGATGTCGAATATCATGGAACATATTCATTAACCATGGATGTACTTCTCATTTCAAATAATGTGAGTCTCTCATATATCATCCCTCAAAGAATCTATAGTAACTACCCATTCATAGAAATATATCATGTCAATGTCATATAAGGACTACCCTAAATGATAATGTTCTCTCTCTCTGAATTCCTGTATCACCACACACTTAGGATCTGATTCATTTCTCACATTAACTTGGCCTACCCAAGGAAAAAAAATTCACTAAAGGTTAAAATGTATGACCAAATTGTTCCTATGATGTATCTACTAGAAATTTCTCCATTAAACCCATAAAATATTATTCCTCTTATGAAGTCCACTCCCTAGGCTCCTATGCGTTTGGAATTTTGTAACTAAGAGAATATGCAATTAAATTACCCTTTCATAGTGCATATACCATATCAAAGTCATATTAATACAGATACTCCACCCGATGCCTCTATCCCAAATACAGATCACTTTGATAGAAGATGTGTCACAAGATATTGTGGTCATTGTTGTTGAAAATCCTCTCACCGAAGATACAATGTCACTAAAACCATAGGTAATGGACAAAAAATCCAAATAAAATCTAGGTGTTGGTTAGTTGAACTCATGGGGTTATAGTTGACATGACCCATAAGAAATTACCTGATTTCTCTCTATTGGTGAAACTCCAAACCAAATCCTATGCATCATATAACACTGTGCATGTAATACTAAGATCTTGATGAATCAAAAATAGTGTTTTCTTCAATATTCTATTCAATGAAATATATTCTTCCAAACCCTAATCAGACCATTAAAAAATCACCCCTTATTTATAATTCCTATCATCAGTTCATCTAGTTGGGAGAATCCCTCAATGACCCATAAATGTTACCATGCATATCTAAGGAGAAACATGATCTAAAACACATTAATTTGAAATTCCCACATTTTCATGACCTATATCGTCTCTAGGACCATATGAAATCACACTTTATAAATTTCATACCCAATTAACAACACGCCTTGATTCAATAATTGACATATCTATATATTTGAATGGATATGAAGTACCTTAAGATTACTCAATATAATATTACGGTTCCTAGAATGCATTTCTATAGAATTAGAATATATGAAGATGTCATCCATGAATAAAATTATGAATGAGTCATGATTTGGATGAAAAATATTGTTAATGATATCCATGAAAACCACTAGATAATATTTAAACCCAAAAGTTATGATAAGATACTCATATAACCCATATATACTACAAAACAATTTTTTTGAGAATATCCTTCTCTTTTACCCATAGTTGATGGTATCATGAAGGGATATCTATTTTGGAAAACCACTGGTCTCCCCAAAACTAATCATATAGGTCACCGATCTAATATAGAGGGAACCTATTTTTCCTCATTAAATAATTTTGTTTTCTATTATAAAAATAAATTCACATTCTATATTCATTCTTCTTAGAAAACAACATTGGATCAACCAAGGGGGATGTGATCGGTCGAATGAAACTCTTCACCTTTTAATACGTTAGCTTCAAATTGAGATAATATAACTCTATTAGACCCATATTATATTATGGAATCGATATTGTTTGTGTCTCTAGATTATGTTTTATCCCAATGTTATCCCCTATATATAGAGGTATTCTTGAGAATTATTTAGGGAAGACATCCTTGAATAGGTTATATATATAAGGAAAGAAAGAGTCTACTACTCGATTTTATGAAAGAACTGTGAAAGCTGCATAAGATATAGATTCTATAATCCTCTGTTTGTTTAGTTCCAATCTTCCTTCTCCAACATCCCACTCATTATTCAAAACAAACTTCTCTCCCTTAGGTGTAGTAAATAAAACCTATCTCTAATAACATTCAATGTGTGCTAGATTATTTTTTATATATTCTATAACAAAGATAGAATAAAAACTAGTCGCCTCTAAGATCATAATGTCCAATAGTTATCCATAGTTATAAAATACTATAGGTTACAGTAAACATCTTTGAATAAAATAATATTTATTTCCCAAGTGCATGCCAAGAGACAATAATTTGGAAGATAAATCAATCAGTATATTATTCCCTATAACAATTTGAGCCGATATAAATGAATAGAACGGTCCCATATCAGACAGGGAACTATAAATAATTAATTTTATCAAGAATATACCTCTAATCGTCAATAATCCCTATCAAATTTTAACTAAAATAAAGCCTAATGAATTCACCTTTCCTACCCCAGCTCCACAGATCTATCCATGATATACATGAATCACTAGAGTTATCATCCTTTAAGGGATCTTCTCCTACTAATGAGGACCCATACTTGTCTAATGGATCAATTCCTATGTTTTAGTTAAACCCATGAGACACATATTCTATGATTCCATTTAGAAAAAATTCAATAGGTACCTAATATTACAATGTCTATGGCACTTCTTCTTGTCCTCTATGAAATAATTGAATCAATTTCAACTCTACACATAGTTGTTACATTGGAAAATACTGACCCTGAGAGGGAACTGATGAAGACCTACCAGGTTTCATATGTATATCACTATCCTATTAAATATCCTCATATATCCTTTTCATACCCCTAGACTATGTAATCAATAGTTTACTGGGTATTCCACTCATCAATCAATTATGAACTAGAAGAATATTTATTATAGAGTTCTCTTCCAACCCCATATCAGTTGTGGGAGCTTTGTACAACACCTCATGGTAATTCATCGATTTAATGTTCTTAACCCAACATCTGAGCTATGACCAATGACTTATCTCAATCTTCATCACCTTCTGTGATTTATTACCATCCAATATAGAATAAAAACATAGAAACTATCTAAAATGGGATAAATAGGAATAACTCACATAATCTATGAAAAATATCCATGAACTCTTATACTCAATTCATCTTCATTGAGTAAGGAAAGAACTCCTTGAATAATAAAACATTAATTTAAGCCCATGTTAGACCCTCATGTGTACTTGTATGATTTATTATACTCCACCATCTCCAAGTGGGTCCCTAAAACATTATGGTGGAAAACATAACCCACCGGTCCTTAAAAGTCTCTACCATGTAAAATAATCCACCAATTATGTCAATCCTTTCACTGGTTCCATGGGGACTACAGGTTTTATGGAAATATGGGGTATGTTAGAGCTATAAACTTTGGTCATATTCAACCATGGTCATTTGTGTACCTCTACATTGAATGTTCATAATATAAAAAATTCTTGGATGGATCAAATCAAATACCTGAATCATTAGAGAAGGTGAAAGATCATGGTTATATACAACTTTATATACATTTGGTAGGGGAACATGTGAACTCTCCCTTCATAGTTAATTCATTTCCACTACTGTAGGTGGTCCCATCAAATTTTTCTAAGGTGGCATTTTATGAAATTTCAAATGAATCATTATAAATCCTACAGAAGGTGGATTACAAGAACAACCTATGAATTTATAATTCAAAAATAAGGAATTCAATAGAAATATAAATCCAATGACATTACCCCATTTAATTTATAGCCATACTAGTTCTACCCAAGGCTCAAGACTACTCTTAGAAGCCTGTATTTTATTCATAAATATATATTTCTCATCAAAATATACTAAAGTTCCACTATGTAATTCTAATCAGATATATATCAACATTAGAGAATTAATATATCACTCAAAAGTTTGAAAAAGTAATGTAATTTAATTAATTAACTACCATGAAACACTCATATGGTATATATATAGAATGCGATCCTATGTTCCAACACATTATGAATGAACACACCCAAATCCCAAAAAATTTTAATTGAAATCCCATCATTAGTAACATTGATGTCTCTTGTACATGAGCTATCCAGGTAGATGGAAACTCCCCTACTCATGTTACCCACAACCTATCTATATTCTTACATGATCCCAAATGAATAGAATTAATGGAACCATGACTTTTGAAATGATTTTCTAACTCACAGCCCCATATTTATTGAACAGAACCTATGCGAATATTCAATAAAACATCATGTGAGCCTATCCATAGATAAGATAAAGTTGACTAGCAATGAGGTTCTAAGATAACATGGGAAAACTATATGCTCTGTAATCATATCCATATTTGGAAACTCACAACATACATATATACCAAATAACCCTTATAGAAAAATTTATCCATGAAAAGCTAAAAAGATAGTATTCCAAGTCATACAAGTTATTTTTATAGTCCCTCAATGTGGCGGGTAAAACTAATTATCCATAAATGGAATACTATATAAATTTAGATTAAATACTTTTGCATATGCCATGATATACCTTCTAACTCCATTCCTCTTTCTCCATATATCCCCATCACATGGCACTTTCCCTTCAAATATCCCTTATCATGAAATTTTCATGTGCATCGAGAAAGTGGTGCAGGGTGTGAGTATAAAAACATTATACACCTTATATGACTCCCTAACATAAGTTCACCTATATACACATTTCTATTCTATGATAATAAAATAAACACTAACACAATAAAACAATAATAGTTTGTGATTTTTTTCTAACTAAGTCACTATGTAGGCTGACCATAACAGCCTTTTCTCAGTTCTAGGAGAATAAAAAATGGTTATTGGAACGTCAGAAGGGTATGAGAAAACTAGAATTATAATTAGTATGTGTATAATCCCTATACTTCTAGTTCAGACCACATAAGGCCACCATTCCTCATTTTTATCTCTCGAGATTGATCACATAAGACCATCATGCCCCACTTTTGCCTCTCGTGTATAGTCACATAAGGCCATCATTCCCCCAGGGAAGGCCTCATAAGAACATCATTCTCAATTTTCAAACTTATTAACAGCACAATGCTATTAGGAGCATCTATGAATTCTCTCACACTAGGGCCACTAAGCCATGATGGGTTGACCTTTCACTCTGTCACCATGAAAACAATATAAACCTATCATATACCAAATACATCATATGGAACCAGTTTCATTATATTTGGGATTTTTATTGGGTGGAAATTATCCATATAACACTACATATTTAGCAAGTTTGAAATCCTCAGGTCCCCATTTATGGGAAAATTCTATGTGTGGTCTACCAAGGTGGTAGAATGTGCGGCGAGGGAAGCATGTATAGTGGAAGAATGTGCGATAGGTTGTGAAGTCACTACTTCCGTAACCAAAAGTGGAGGAAAATGATGTGTTCCCCAGCTCAACAACAAGGGAATGTGATTTAGTAAGGTTTTGTTGTGGCAGAGCATCATATTGGTGACACAGACAATTCACAATTAGATTCAGAGATGCAGGTAATGGCAGGACCACATGGCTAGTGATGAGGGAAGAAGAAGGATTAGGTAAATTCTAGGCATAAGAAATAAAGTGATTATGATTTTGATGATACCATATGTTTATGGGATCATTGATAGGTTTTAATCCAATTTTATAGGTATTGGTGTTATCTGGGAATGATGTTGGAAGTTTCTAGACCAAGAAAGTGTTGGTGCGTGGAATGGGTACAACACATATGGCCTTCGGTCTTGTTTCACAGAACTTTGGGTTAATGAATGTATTAGAGTTTAATTCCCAATATTCCAATAAAAAATGTCCATGTAATTGGATTACAATACCAAAAACAACAATAAGGTTGTATTCATTTCAATAAAATAGTGAGGGGATACCCCTTACCTATTAAAAAAACATTGTCATCACATCATACGCACACATTTATTTATAGGTATAGCACAACAAGCATGTTTTTCATGGGCTACACATGAAAACACAAATTTAATATATCACACAATGGTTCTCTATTCAATTCATGCACATGGTCCAACAAGTTATGCCACACTGGGTACCTATGGCTCTGAATAGACATAAAATTGTTAATAGTTTTTATAGAGTATAATTATATTTATAAAAAACAATATTAAGTAATTAAAATCCATTATACAAGGATATCAATGAAATATAATATGAAACTACATGAAACCTACAATGAAGAAAATATTAAAATACACATGTTCCATACACCATATAGAAATGTATATATATTCATCTTCATCTTTTTGTTTGATAATGATCACAATGTCGAAGAAGTATCCCAACTCCTTGATGTATCTATAGGCTGCGCCAAATCATCTGATGCTCATATGGGATCTAACTTTTCTACACGGTATACTATTACAAAAAATGAAAATGAGGAATATAGAGAGAGATTTTAGTAATAGAGTATCATCCATTCATGGATCAATCAAACACAAACTATAACAATCATATTGTTTTATAATTTATAATTATCAAGGCAACTCCTTGGGCTAAATCATTTAATCCTAAATTAAAGCATTTGTAAAATTACCATGGCTGGTATGAATGAATCATATGAATTTACTCCCAAACATTTCATTAAATGAAACAGTTAATTAAATGATATTTTTGTGGATAATCAAACATTCCAAATGATAACTATTTTTATAGGACATATATACGATATTCACCTTTCTTCATGACAATAAAAATCTACATGAAAGACATTATATATATATAATGATTAAGGGTACATATCTATCAATATCTCACTTCCACTGAAGAATAATATAAATTATTCCATTTCACATTATATTTTATCATATATGATAACTTGTGAAATCATATCCAAAACACATTTTTTATGTCTTCCAAAAAACATTCTGAAATATATCACTAACATCATCTGGTATTACATAAAATGAAATCCCTTGTGATAACCCAACCAAGACACTTTTGGATTAAATATAAAATAATTATAAATTAGTTATCTAAGACTAACCCAATCTCTGTTCATTCATCCAAAAAGTGTGACCCCATAAGCCTTTATATAATTAATAATAATTATGAATCTCTATATCCATATGTTTAAGCAAAGAGAAGCCTTCTGGAAAAAAGTAATTATACTCAAGTTATAAGGGGATCAGATATGATCATCATCATACACATGTATATTTATAGCTATTTCCACCAGTATGTATCATATAAAAATGTGTTTTCTCATATTTTCCCACTATCCAAGACACGTGGGACACGAATAATGTAAATCCCATATAGACAACTCATTTTTCCAGGATTCATGAGGTGTAGACTGATATAATTGATGAATTCATAAAATTTCATTCATTCTTAAGGATTAGTACACTAAATATCCATTATAAGAATATATATAAAATATCAAAGTGATTTCACATAGTCTATCTCAATTGAGGACCCTAATATCATACTCATTAAATGAGAGTAAAAATACAATATTTGTTAAGATCTAATAGAAAAAAAGATCAATAACATACCCAACCAACCATGTATTAGATAAGTCAATATGTAGACTTTCATCACTAGGGTACTAATGTAAGATAGTTATCATTCTTGGTATCTCATTGACCTCATGTAGTTGGAACTCAAATATTATCCATGAACCAATAGTATACAAAATACATCTGTATAACACTGAATGTTGTATACTTAGTGGGTCATTTAACGTACACAAGGAATGATATTCTTTGTTTTATGATTTATAATAATATTTTTTATCTCTATATTATAACCTTACTAATTATAACCTTAAATGTTTACCCTAACCTATAATAATTTAAGATGAAAAACAATTAGGGATAAACTCAAAGTCATACATTGAGAGGTAAATTATCCTTACACTTCATGAAATTTATATATGTATATATATTTGTGTATCCAACATGAAATAATGAAAAAATAGATCTTGTATTTCGTAAAATACATTTTAATATTTGTAAATTATTTAATAATATTTCACAAAACAAATATAATAACTGTTCTATAACATTGTATATGACAAAATTCTTCATCAACCTTATGTTTAATATACTTATTATGTTTTTCTAACTCATTAAATCATATGTAATACATGTCACAACTCTATGTGAACATTTTATAAAACTCTCACACTAAATAATCTAGTGATAAAAATATTTGAAGTATGCTAGTTTGAATAATGGTGACATAGGAATCATATTCCTAATTGTTTAAATTGTTGAACATATTCATACATATTAACATCACAACATCAAATGTGACAATCTAGAATTATTTTGTCTACTTAGAACACTTTATAAGTTCATAATGATCAAATTTTGATATATATTTCATCAATTTTTTCTTTCAAATAATTTATTTAGTTACATTATTATCAATCGTTCCTCCTAAACTCATTTTGGACAATGTGAATACCAATTTGTTATAAAATCTAATTAAACTCTTTAAATTTTTTATTAGAATTATATACCTTAATCAATTTTAGTATATTTTGGGAGAATATATTCTTATTTTAGACTAATATTATCCTTCAAGGAATAGTGACTTTCATTATTCATGATAACTAAATGTAACCCTATAAAATTTTCTTTTTCATCACTTATCCCAAATTAATTTAGGATAATAACTGAAAAGACATTATCTTAAATTGGTAAAACAGAGATACCAATTTATTAAATGGTATTTAAATGAAATACTATAGATTTTTCATTAACATTAAATACCCAAAAATTGATACTATTAAGTTTAGAACACTTTATCTTTAGATTGGTGTTATACTTATTTTTCTAAATTTTAAATTCCTTAAGTCTTCACATACCCCCAATAACCTCTTAAATACTATATAATTTTTAGAATATATTTCTATGATAGACAAAACCTTTTTATTATGAAATAAAAATTTATTTTCATTAAATAGGAATGTTAAATAAATAGACTACATCATATATGGTATTCTGTGTGTTTGGGAAATTTATATTTGAAAAGAAGTCTTTATTGAAATAGTTATTATGTATGGAATTCAAAATAAATTTCCATAACATTCATATATGACATGGACATTATAAGGAGTTTCACAAACTATTTCTCGTATATATTAGAAAATACAATCATATTGAATTGTTACACTTCCTTAAATCATGTTGTATAATTAAACATATCATAAAGTATGTGTATTAAAAACACCCATCTCATTTCATTTATATAATTATTGTTTAAATTATCCTCAAAAGAGATAAATGAAATAAAATACACTTCTTATGATGATTTTATCAATGTTTTAGTCATCCAAGTTATCAATAAAAAACTACTTTGTTCCATAACTTTTTTATCAAAATCAACACTTGGTTAATGGGGAATGAACTATTCATATACATAGAAGATTCGATAAGAACATTTCATAAATTACTAATCTTATTTAAGAACATTTATTTTGGAACCATTTTTAATATCTATTTACATTAAGCATCTCATTTTTGATGATTAATTATTATGTTTATGTTGATGATGATGATGATGAAATTACCTATAATGAAAGATTTTATCATATGGATATAATGTATTATTAACCATTTAATAAGTACATTTATCAAATTGAAACCATTAGAATGTTAACCCTTTTTTAGAAACATGTCGTATCAATTTTTTGGAAAAGATCCATATATCACAATGAAATTACCCCACTATAGAGTTTCCCTCACTAAATAGTGATTTATGTACATAATCATCCTAGTTATATAATATATGAATCTTAGATAGTTATGAAGAAAATAGTTTTTCCAAGCCATCATATGGATAATCCCAACTCTATTCCACAAGTAAACTAATCCTATTTATTCCTCACAAATAGTGTATCAAAAAACAAGAATCATGAGAATTATAAAAAAAGGAACATAAAGGGGAACCAGTATATGGCATAACCTACCTAGTTGGATGATCAAGTGTTACTCATCCTTACATTCCTTATACAATATAATCTGGGGGAATCCAACGATGTCATGACCTACCCAGTTTGTTGATCGAGGTCTTGAAAAGTGTTTCTTTGTATGGAATCTCAAAATTAGTATTTGTAGGGGATTTTATCTAACCATATTTTATAACAAAAATTTCCATTTTGTATTAATTATTCTTGAAATTTTGTTTTTAATCTTATTCTCTCTACCTAATCAATATGTTCATACCATATTGATGTGTAACTCTTTACACAACCAATTTTTTATATTCTCATTAATAAATGACAAACATATTTTTTCATATCTATATTCATATGATGACTATTGTACATGAAAAATTCCTGTTTATGCATAGAGTTGTATGAGATTGAAAATCTCCATTAGAGTAATGCAGGATACATAGATTTACAACCCCACTAACCTATCTAAATAAGGGAAAGTCTCTTGGTAGGTAGGTAGTCTAGCCTCAGCTGCCTTAACCTCGGGATAATTTACTCATATATAATTGAATTACTTATAAATATAGCACTAAAAACAATATTCAATAACTAAATACAATATATGAACTATAATTAAAAACTGAGGTAAAGGTAGATGAAAAGATAAATTCACTATACAGTCACTACTAACATTAAATTCTATGTTGTATCCTAGAATATGTGTAAAAATTAATCTAAAACATACCAAAAATTCCAATTTCTAATAAAATATTAAGATTGAATATAGTATGGTATTTTATTTTAATAAATTAATATTTCAAATATTTAAACATGAGGTAAAGATTTATGAACAATTCATAATAAAATTTAATTATAAACAATTTTATATTTTTAATCATTTTTCTTATCTGCATTCCATAATCTTGATTATAAAAACTTTATATTAATTTGAATATTAAATCATTCATGTTTATCACTATATGGGATTTATATTATTAATATATGATATTATATGAATTAAAAACAAGTTAAAATCCAATTTCTATAATGTAAAAATTTTAAATAATCTAAATAGAATATACTTATTTATTATTTGTACCTATATCATATGAATCATCAAAACACTTTTTATGTGCCTCAAATAATATCAAAGCAAGGATTCCCTTTTATTTTGAGAAAATCTAAATAATTTACCATGAAAAATTCATAATTTCAAAAGAAAGATTTTATATTTTGGTCATATTTCATTATTTACAACAATTTATAATTTATTTTTTTTATTATTTATAGATAAATTTTTTTCTTTTTATATTATAAGACATTCCATATAATATCAATAAAAGGTATTTCAAATAATAAAATTTAATAGTTGGGGATAAAAATGTTTCATAAATACTTATTTAATTTAAAAATAAACCATTTATATTTAATCATTTAATTAATAAAACATATAGATTTAATATTCTAAAAATAACTTTTATAATAATATAGAAACATTCTATAAACCATTAAAAAAATTTAATAAATTGGAAATAATGTATACATTTTTTTCTAGTTAACGTTATATTGGAACTGATTCCTACATAAGGTTATCCCAAGATTACCCTTTCATGAAACCTTTTCATCAGGGTAAACCAGTTATGGTGCCCTTGTGTATTGGTAATTTTCAAGATGCCTTATATAGAATATGCTTTGTAATGGTAGAAATGATCTTAACTTTATGTGTACTCTTTTCATAAGGGGTTATATAAATCTACATTGGTTTAAATATTTTAAAACCCGTTGAATAAGGCTATAAGGGATACTAACATAAAGTAAATTCTTCACATAAGTGTAGGTATCATCCTAACTTTACGTGACCTTCTAGAACCACTGTGTAAGCGTATTGTCTTCATGTTTTCATCTTTCGTACGGGTATAAACATTAAATAGCCATAAAAAATAAATTATTACCTTTACTCAAGATACCATATATACGAATTAAATTAGATACTTGTACGTGACCATAATTTCTCATAAGAGTAAGTTTTAACTTACATATACGCAACCTTATTAAAATAGTGTTTACCCTTATGTGAACCCCTTAATATATAGATAAGTCATTAGTTACCTTTACATGACCATTAATGTATTGTTATCACCATTATTACCCTTACATAATTGATCTATATAAGTGAAATGTATTGGTTACCCTTACACAAACCATTTATGTGAAGGTAACACATCATTTACCTTTACGTGGATCTATTTTTTAAGGGGAAACCATTTTTAAATGCTGAATTTCCAGAAAAAATAACAATTATATAATATTTCAGTTTTTTTCATCATTTCATCATAAGTTTGATAAAACCTAAAAAATTATCCATCTGGTACATCAGAAGGGTGTTAAAATGTATATTCCTTATATGAACAAGTCCAAAATGATTTAATGGTCTATGGAATTCTTCCATGATTCTGATCCCCCCATCATTCCTATCTAGATAGGGTTCCCGAACATTACCTTATACCTTTTAAAAAAGATGGCCCTGGTTGACATTGTTGGTCTGTTTAGTCATCCCATCAAGTTAGACTCTACAAACATAAACATCACATGACCGTCTGTCGCTTGGATTTTAACTGAGGTTTTTATTTCTAAAATAATACCTTCACAATTCTGTATTCAAAATAGGGATAATGGATTCATTCAGGAAGATTACTCTGAGAATTTCCCAACATTCTGCAAAAAAATGCTCACTAATTCGCCATTCATTATATGAATTTGAGAACCAATATAAGGATCCCCGACCATCCCCAATCTTCAAATATGTTTGGGTGGAAAAGGAAGTCTTCAAAATCCTCCATCTGTCTCAGACAGATCACACTACAAACTGCAATAACATCATTCACTCTTCTGGATCCTCTTGGACTCTACCCACCATCCTTTTACTAGAGACCCTATAAACCCTCAAGCCCTCTAAAAATAAAAATCAAGATCTCTTCAATGAAGAATCATCCAATATTGATCCAAGAAAATATTTGGAATGAGATATTAAAACTATGTAATCTGACCAGGAAGAAACCTTGTATGTTGAGCTTGACAAACCATGCCAATTGGAAGAAGACTCCGTTAAATCAATAGCTAGAAAATGGAAGTAAGATATAATTGTCTCTGATGGATTCATTACTCTTATTGATAGGAAGACCTGGAAATGTAGGGATAATAACAATGCTGAAAGAACAATTATTAGGAATTTTATAGCCACAAGCATGAAGAAACAAAACGTAATTCCCTAATAATCAGACCCTACTGAGAATGTGTCTGACCACTCAGCTTCTTCATTAAACTCCTAGGATTATTCAGACTCTGAAGGGTCATCCTGTGATGATGATAAAAATGAACTTTCATGTAGGGACTCCTATGTAATTCCCGAAAAATTGGATTTTCCTAATGACCTCGACTCATGGATGGAAGAGAATGATAGAAATACATTTAGGCAGTATAAAAATGGGGATATAACATCAGATGCCTATTTTGATCCTATAAATAGGATGTTCATCAAAGTAGTTGAGGACTTTAAAATGGATGCAAGTTTCAAATTTGCATATATCCAATGATAATGAATCATTAGGATTATTTTGTTCTCTAGTTGTTCTGTTTTACCCCTCTCCACCCGTTTATTTTGGCTTTTGTTGTCTGTGAATCCCCCTGCTTGGTTTTCACGGACTATTTTCTCCTAGAAATATGTTTTTCCTCATCCAAATCTGATGCCGCATATCTGATTTTTTTCCAGTGTATGGTTTTCAGAATAGTTATTGGGGACACCACTGTTGATTGGTTTTTTCACTTGAAGAGGCTATTATGACCTTCAAGAGTGTCTTTAGAAGCTACTCGGACTTCTCTACCAAAATTTTGTTTTTCCAACCTTATTTTTTCTTGTTGCATAGATGAAGCAGTTTAGAGGCCTATATTTTCTGTTTGAATCTCATTGTTTTAATATTGTTTCTATAATTTTCTATTAGTGTAAATACGTTAAACCTCTTTCCATCCTTTTTTTTAAAAATTTATTTCATTAAATTTCTTTGGCCATGAATAGGTTTACCAATTCATGTCATTTTTTAAAAAACAATTCCTACATGACATCCATGTGAACCTATCCTGGGACTCCATTACCCAAACACTCTGGGAATGAAAATCATTACATTACAATCGAATTCCTAAGAATATATTCTAAAATTATATTTTTTCATGAATGAGATTTCATAGGACTCATTTAACCCTTTTAAATTTTATTTGACGATGATAAAGGGTTTTATTAGAGTCTAACATCATTTATAAAATCAATCATAATTGATTAAAAAACCTTGTATGAGGATCTCCATGCAAGAAAATATGAAACTGTATAAAAACTGGAATGAAAAACATCTTTTAAAATATTTATACCATACATTGAGGGGAAACTTTTACATCATTATCATCATCATAAGGATTGATAAAGTTCACTATGATTCAAAATTATCCCACCTCAGTGACTATCAACTAGTTTTACTAAATAATCTATTGCTCGGGTGGGATATATCTTCTCTCCATTGTATGTTAGTACTAAAAATGTGAAGGAATAATATCGAAATACCATTAGGCCAAATATTATCACCCAAACATGAAGAAATAACACACATACACTCACAAACACACTACAACCATCATATTGAAGTATAATTTAAATGCCAAAAGGATGCTCCTTGGGATATCACATTTACTCAGATATTAAAATTTTTGAATAAATACCCTGGTCAATATGAATTTATCATATGAATTTACTCCCAAACTTTTCATCAAATAAACCACTACCTTAAATGATAATATTATAGTTAATAGAACAATACAAACAATAACTATAATCATTGGAAATATAAATGATATTCCAATTTTTACATGAAAATCAATATTTTTAGGAAATCCATCATATATATATATATATATATATGTTTATAGGTAATATATCCACGAAGAAAAAATTAAAATGACATCAAGATCATGTATACATATGGTAAGGAATTCCTACCTCAATCATGTTGATGAAAATATCTAAGACCTACCGGGAGATGGAACCTGATGCATGCTCATGAACCCACTAGATTGATCTCACATTCCCAAGACAACTAGAACCAATAACAACTAAATCATATGAAGTTCCCTATAATGAAATTCCAGAATAATATATACCAAATGGATTTATTCTATATCAAATTACATCTCGGGACCCCCCAGTATCACTAAATATGAATTTTATTAACAGAGAGCCACCAATATAACAGACCAGTCAATGATCTAGTAACAATCAAAGAATTCCTCATTTGGTGATATCCGAATCCATATATCTAGCCATGATATTCTTGTTTTATGATTTATTTCAAGGGAAAAAGGTAATATCAATAAGAAACATGATGAACATAGGTATGTGGACCACATACCATAACTTCTAGATCACTAACAAGTTTATATCCACTTTAATCATGACAAAAATAAGGGAATCATTAAATAGTGTTATTGGGATCTCTATATTAAAGTGATATGTTCTTAAGAAAAAATATAAGACAATTTATATGGGTAATTGAAATTAAATGGGATCTTCAGATCATTAATTTCACACACACATGGTTTAGTCTCATGGCTAGTCATGTCACACACCAACTGCTTGAGATACCCAGTTTTCTTAGGGAACCCACCTAGTTTAGTCATGTTGTTTTTCAAACCATGTACCATCTATGTTTTTTCTACTATAACAATTTTCACAATTTCAAGTATATTCCACAAAATTTGATAAGTGGAACACCATAATCATGTTTTGTTGCATTGTTACCTAGGAAATATTGCATGATTATACAAACCAAGTTTTATAACCACAGTCCACCACAAGTTCACCTATAAAAAACATGACATTTTTTAGAGAATTATCATTTATTTGGTGCACCATGCTCCATTAAAAAAGAAATAAACCCCTCAAAACCCTACTAAATCGACCCATAAATCAAACAAAATACCATAGATAAAAATAGATGATTAAAAGGGTTAATCATAACATTATTAAGAAATATTATGTTATTGTAGACGACTATCAAAAGAACCATTATTATTTGACACATTTCTTTTGAAATACATGAGTGTTAGATAATTAGTGGTGTCTAGGTATGTTTCTAATCATGTCTTTTCTTGGAGCATAACCATGTTGAGATTTATCATACAATATTAATTGTAGTACATTTAGGCCCTAAATTGAGTTTGCATGAAGATGTGTTTGGAAATATCAAGATAGTACATGTGAAGTTATTATCTATTTATATGAGTTTCATGTGGTTGGATCATCTATAATGTCTAATGAGACATTATTTATTCATAAGCCTAATTAGTTTATACTCTATGAAATTTGAACATTTAATTTTTCTATATGGAATTAAAATAATCTATGTTTCATGGTCACTCGATATCTTTGAAAAATACATCATATGAAAATGCATGAAAAAATATGAAACAAATGGGGGACACAATAATAGAGATACATGTGTTAGATTGATATCCCATTAGTTATCTTTGTAGATTGAGTATTATTGACTCTTTTCTAGAGTCTACAATTTTTTTACATTAATGGTTTTGGGAATTAAAATTTTTTGTTGGCACTATAAAAGATCATGGGGTTATAATTTTTGGTTGACAAAATGGGGATTCAGTTTTACTTTCATATATATATTAAAAGTTTCATTGAGTAAATCCAAAAGGTGTTTTGGATGGGTATTCATAAGTTATTTCATATTGTATTATACAAGAAGAAATTGATGATAGATATCAAAAAGTGTTTTGAAAGATATATGAATTGTGTCTTGGAAATTGATTTACAAGTTACTGTATATGATACAATATTTTGGAAAAAATGTACTAAGTTGAGTTGGCTTTAATCAATTGGGATGTTATTAGATATGTGGCCTAAATTCCTAATATATATATATATATATAATATGGGATGGTTATGACTTATGATTTTTGATTTCATATAATAGAACATACAATGTCTCAATGGTATATCAAATGTCATTTCCCATATCATGATGTTCTCCACTAAGGGTATTTCAATATATATTATGCGACAACAAGGCACTACCTTTACATAATAGTAGAAGTATTAACATCTTAATCTTCCAATGATGGTTATCATTAATATATAGAATTTCACAAAATTAAATTCATATGTCATGTAGTGAACCTATTTTTTTCTTATAAGAGTTTGTAATATTTATACATTTAATTCCTTAGCTAAGCACTAATACATCGTGAAATTCATTAGCCTGGTGTTTCTGGAATAAATTATACAAAAATATTAAGTGCATTTTACTATTCACATAATGGAAATGGGAAATCTCTTAAATAGTTACTCGGATTTGAAATTTGAGGCCATCGTTGAGTCTATAATGTGGCATTTATCCGAGTCACGGTATCAATTTTTTTTGTGGGACATCTATGAGAAAAGTATCCCAGCGGAAAAATTGTAAATAAAATAATTTTATTTAGTAAATTTATTTCTAATGTTGAGAAAAATAAATTTTAAACGATGTCTGGGATTGGAAATCTAAGACCGCCGTTGAGTTTGAAGTGAGTTGTTTTTCCTAGGAATGACATAGAAATAGGGGGCATCAGAATTTCAGACATCCGTGCCGAGTGGGGCTTCTGTAAATAGAATTTTATGAATTATAATTAGGGTTAGACACTAATTGTATCCCTCTCTCTCTATAAAAATCCTATATCCCCTCTATCTTTCTTTTTTTCATTAGTGGATCAAGGGAGGATCAAGAATGAAACTTCGACGGATCAAAGCAGGATCGCGGTGGGCACATCATAAAAAATGAATGGATCAAACGAGGTAGAATTTCATCTTCTTTTGAGTTCTAATTAAATATTTTATTTAAAAATACTTCGTTTATTCTTATATTCTTTGTAATTAATATCACCATTTATGGCTGCACTAATAGAGACATCAATCCACACTAAAATTAACATTCTTTCATTGTGTACTTTCCCAGTTCTATGTGTTTATCGACGTTTAATTTTGGGCACAAAAAAATACAATCGGGTTGTTGTGAAAAGCCCATGGATCTAAAGTTATAGTATCAATATTTTCAAAACTGGCCCGTTAATGATTTATGGGATCTTGGTGAAGTCACAATGGTCTACAAAATTGACCAATTGAGTAAGGAAAATGGGTGGAGACAAACAATGGACATGGAGGCAACAACTTAAGGCAGCGGTGGGGGTCGCGGTTCAGAGGCGCCGAAGGTAGAAGGGGAAGAAGGAGGCCAGGAGTGGCTGGAGGCAGTCAGAGTAGTTGAGTCTAGGAAAAAGATTTTTTGAGTGGGTCACGGTTGGCAAGAAGAACTAGGTAGTGAGCCAATGAGTGCGTCAGACAGGCGGGGGACGGGTTAGTCGATAAGGACTTGCGTCATGTGGGTTGTGTGTTGACGCAGAGCAGAGGGGTGCCACAGGGAAGTACGCCAGCGGAATAGTCCGTGAAGGCTAAGCTAGGTCAAATATAGCATGCCAGGATGGTGAAACGTGGTTGGGATGACAAAAAGTGGGCTACCGACCATGGATCAGTACCGGGCCGGCCGGAGCAGGCCGACCCAGGAAGAAGTGTCTAACCAATTAGGGTTGGACATGCCCAAATTGAACCATTGATCCTTCAAAAAACTCATGTCTCATGAACGATATGTCTAATTGATGTTCTATCTACAGAAACATGATCCTTGAGTTGAGACAAACCATTGGAGATGGTTTGTGGAATTTGAAATTTCATTCTAGAGGTCGAGTGGCGTGAAACACTCACTTTATTAATAATAATTTATTTTTTATTTTTCATACTTCATTATTCTAGATGTAGCGCCTACATCCAAAGTACGATTGATGCACCCTCTATCGCCACATGTACCTATCATCGAGACAGATATTTTTACACTGGGTTATGACTTTTAAGCTTTGGTTTCACTGTTTAGTTTGATGAGATTCTTACATTTAATAATAATAATTTAATTATTTTTATTTAGAAATATTGTACCAAACCTATATTTTAAAATGAATGTCCATTGGACGTGGTGTCACTTTCAGAATTATCTTGGCATTTTTATGTACTTTTCATGACAACTTTCAGGGTTTTATACTAAAGACATGGTATGGGTCCCATGAGGCCCGGTTTTCACGCTTTTCGGTGAAATGCAACTTTTTAACCATTTATCCATTTTGTAAAAATGGGTAGTCAATTCAGTGGGTTATTTAACAAGGATCAAAATGGTGTGATTCATATAACTGTTGTGGGATCCTAGTGTGGGACACATAGAACATATTTAGAGTATAATGCAGTGGCTTGTGAATTTTCCACTGGATATATTTTTGGAGCGATTGAATAGTTTATCTTGCATGTTTTTTTATAAGGATCATAATGGTGTGATCCATTGGAACTTATAGAGCCCTATTCGAAACCTCCTTAAATGTGAAAAAAGATTAGAATATCGGTAGAAGATCCTCTTGATGTTTTTATGAGAACACATGGCTTGGGATAGATTTGAATCTTCTGAGAGTGGAGAAGATGTATAAAGAGATATAGTCAAATGTTCTGGAGTTGTTTGAGGAGGTGTTCCAAGGAAATTATGCCTTTGGACATATGAATCAATGATGGGCATTGAGTAATTGTCT
This sequence comes from Viscum album, assembly GCA_963277665.1. Taxonomy (NCBI): domain Eukaryota; kingdom Viridiplantae; phylum Streptophyta; class Magnoliopsida; order Santalales; family Viscaceae; genus Viscum; species Viscum album. The sequence goes on from OY728141.1 coordinate 1,754,003,226, forward strand.
ACATTTTGACTAGGTGTGTCACATACTCTGGGAGTAAGATGATATGCATAGGGGTACTTTTTCATAGTCAGTACTCGATAATGGTTAGGTACATGGTCAGGTTATGATGTAGGGCCACACATTGTGTGGGGCCCCACATGCAATGTATACTATTATATGATTATTCTATCTCTCATATATTTTTACTTTGGAATCAGATTTTGGAATTCGAGTAGCCTATCCAGAGTGTGTTTCTACATAGAACACGATGTTGCCCTCTCTAGTGACTTTTGAGTTACGATGTGAGATGTTCTAGGTGTGATGCCTATTTTGGAGGCACCTAATGAAGGTAGTGGTGATTATTTTTTGAGAGGTACCATTGAGAAGTGATATCAAGAGTAATATCAAGTCTACCTTTAGTAGGGATGTGAAGTGGTCCCTGATGGCAGTTCCAATTTAACCTCTAATTTGGATGGGAAGAGGTCCCCGATGGAAGTTCTGGGTAACCCTCCAACTAGGATAGGAAGTGTGTCTCATCAAAGACTCTTTTCTGGTATTACCCTATAGCTAGGTAGGGGAGTGGGTCATAGTAGACTATCAGAGTGGAATTCTACTAATGGATCAGGGCGTCGATAGTCTCTATGAGTAATATCTGAGTTTACTCTCCTTGTATCATTAGGGCTTGGGTAGCCTCCACGACTATTATCATAGTGGAATCCCCCGAATGCATCATTTCTTGGGTATCCAGATCAAATAATATGAGATTGGAAACCCCCCCCCCTAACGTACTAGGGTGTGGTTATCCTCTACTTTAGTATTATAGCACGGTTGTGAGACACTCAACGATATGTGGTTAAAGTACCTTTGAACTCTAAAGATAGAGGGATGATTTTACCACCAAGATGAATCCTCGCAACGTGACCTAAAACTATGAGGGAAAGACAGTTTTTTCCAAAGAGGATTCTATCAATGTGTGATGTTTTATTCCCATTGACTTAATGTTCAGTGCAAATGTTTGAGATTCAAGGAATTTATGGTTAGTTACGGAACTATCGGATAATCTCATTCTTTGGCTGATATGTGGCATGTAGATCCCCTTAATCTCTCATTTGGGATTCTCTGACTGATCATATATATATATATAAATATATTCTCTTTCCATTACCCACTTCTTGGGTTTTGGATACTCTTCTTCTAGGAGACATAATGGCGCATGCGGTATTCCACTTGCTTTCCGTGTCTAGCTTCTCATGGTTAGACGAGTCTATTCTACAATTATAGGTAGAAAAACTCAATGTGAAGTTCATTTTATCACCATTTCTAGATCCTTATATTTGGGTATGAATACATCACTCTCTTAACGAGTTGAGCTATACTATATTTCTATTCCTCATCATATCTATTGATCCCCTTTTCAATGTACCCCCTTTTGTTTCTCCCTCAAGACTTTCGGGAAACCTTCTGAGTATTTTTCATACTCAATGCTGATTAGTTTTTTCCGGCACTTGGTGTAACCTAGAAGATAACATACTTTTTGATCATTAATTCAGTGGATCATAGGGGTATAGGAGATTGTAACACGTGTGGAGATCATAGATTGGGATTTATGAGAGAGACACTCCCAACTGTCATACTTTTTCACATGTTTTCTGGTTTTGGCACTTTTCTATTTGGGAATGTATTTCACCCCTTTTCTATTTCTGTTTACTTTTCTATACTTTCAGTATTTTGAGTTTGATGCATACTTTTCAATTATACAAAGCATTGTTCTATCATTTCCTTTTTCCTCAGCACCTTTTCATTAAGTTGTTTGCGTGCTTGTGTATAGTTACCCAGGTGATGGCCTACTCAATTTTTTTATTCCTTTGGTTCTTGTTTCCATCCCATGGAATATTCAGGTAGGTTTGGGGTAGTTTTGTCTCGATCCCTAGTAAGGGTCAGGTCGTGAATAAGTGGCATCAGATGAAGTGTGACCATTGGTATGCAATTATGTCGTTTCACTAAAAGGGTATTTGATGGGTTCATGGAAACAGTGTCAAAGTGTCTCGTGAGTGGCTCTTAGGATAGGATGTCTAATGATGGTATGGGCATCCGACGTAACCATTCATAGGGACTCTGATTACCGACTTGTCGAATCGGCACCCTAAGACACTTGTTTAAGGGAATAATGTAACTTACATAGTATAGAAATGATTTATTGGATTCCCATATTGAGTCAGCTCCCCAATATTGTTATTGATATATATATATATATATATTTATCTAATAGTTGTACTCCTTGATATTATTTAGGATGTCTGTATGATGAAAGATAGTTAAGACATTAACTCTAGTTCATGAAGACGATTCTATGAGTGATGAGGCCTTAGTTCTAGACCCATCATGTGATTCCCTTACTCTAGGTTCATGGGTAGCAGCACCTCTACCTGTTGAGTAGCAAACAACCCCCACTGTGGGGGATTAGGATGTGTGTAGGTTGGGTGCACTTCACGATTTCCAGCAACAAAAACCACTGAGGTTCCATAGTGGGCCAGACTCTCAGGCAGGAGAGGTATGGTTAGATTTAGTGGTCTGCCTATTCAGGATTACACAGACGCTGAAAGTTCATATATTGGATTTGGGAGCCAAAATTTTCCATGCATCTGCTTGATGTTGGCAGAACTTGGTTACTCTGATGTGGGACAAGTCATAACTCTCAGGGGAGGACTTCCAGTAGATGTTTCATGAGGCGTAATTAACCACAAGCTTGTTCTCCATTCATCATGAAGAGATTTTTTAGTTTTAACATGGAGGGATTATGGTGACTGAATGTTGTTGGGTTCCAAAACATTGCACACTACTCTCTAGGAATGATCCACGAAGGCAACTTCGGGGCATGAAATTTTGAGTAGGGACTCTATAGAGAAATTCATGCCATCAATGTGGCCTTCTGCATCCCCACAGATGTCTGGGTGCTGGAGTTGTAACTGGTGGTAGAGATATTTAAGTTAGGGAGATTCCATATAGCTGGTTGTGGTAGTGGGAATAATAGAGATGCAACATCTTTTTTAGCTAGCAGACGCCAGTCGACAAGATCGTGATGCAAGAGGCATCCCCATAATCGGTCTCAAGCACACAATCCTGTGAGGATTAGGTAGAAAAAATTTTATAGATAGCCTAGGGAGGGATTATTTTATGATTTTGATGGGAGATGTGACATGCCCTGAGAACGCCCAATCAGACATGATGAGAAACCCAGGTTGGTCGTTGGTGGACCATCGCGACATAGGTAGTGCCATGATCAGGTTGGTCCCTAGGGAGGTGGTGCTCACAGAGGATCAAGAGAATATTGATGTGGGGGTGAGGATATGAGGCCTTTCAAACCCCTCTAGGATTCCCATGTTAGTCTTGTAAAACATATCACTAGGTCCACAGACAACCAAAATCTTTGTAGGTCTACGATCTTATAGAAAATGTGACGATAAAAGGTACACCCCATGTATTTTATACTTTTTAAGGTAGATTTTGTTAGGAACCTTGTGATGTACTCTTTCTCTCCATGTTCCTTTCTTGAGGGTTTACCAGGGTGATACAACGTATCAGTGTAACTATGTGCCAGGGTTGTTATATGTAGCTATGAATTCACCAAGAAGAGGGGTACCTCCCCTACAGAGACACATTTTTTTGATATGAAAACAATCATGGGGTAGAGTCAGTTCTACCCAAAGGGGATAGTATCGAGGTGCGGTGTAAGAGTCCCTCTAACTTGTGCATTTAGGGTGAGGTTGTGTGATGGAGTTTTGGTGCATGCATTTTCATTTCCATTATATTTTTTCTAACTGAAATCTCTATGATTGAGATTACACTAGTGGTTATGGAAGAATTTCTATGTTGGGGATTATTCTAGTTCTTGGATCGGAAAATAGACACGAGGTATGCCAATTTATTTATATGTCTTTCCTATTGAGGATGGATGAGTTTACTCACCTACCATTTCTTTTGGTATCTTACGTGCTCAACATCAAAGCTTGATACTTCAGTGATCAAGTAAAAGTTGAGGTGATAGAGACCCCATTAGAAGAATGACATGACTCAGTATCTAGTGCTTACTGTGGTAATCTTCACCTTGAGAATTTGGTGAAACTACAATCAATGATAGAGCTTTGCAGTTTGTTCTAACCATTAGAGTCTTAGGTGTGTCTAAACAAAGAGAGACTTGAACCGAAGGTTGTGATGTTGGTTGAACTTCATATATGTCTATGAATCTGAAATAGTATATAATCTTAAAATGGGAAGTGTTGCAAAACATCCCCTTTCTAAGAACTCCCAAATTCACCTAGTGTGGGAATTTTTAGTGCTATTAACTTCCCCACAACTAACCCTGGTAGAGTAGGAGGATATGACTTTTCTTTGATCTATTATGTGGACATGTTTTCTTCCCAAGAATTTTATATAGTCTCATTTATGAGACATCAACTGTGAAATCCCACGTGAACAGATATCATTGACTAGTTTACCATATGGAAATTCTTAAAGCGTGAGTCATGGGACATTATTATAGGAAAAAACATTAATTCTTGTCATGATGTTGGATGTAGAGGATTGGTCAGAGAGGAAAACTATCCCATGAGTTTCTTTGAGATGATTGAGACCGTGTAAAGAGATGGCGATGTTCCCTACTACTTTTTCATAGCTATAATAGAAGTAGTGGGTGCAAAAACTCCCGAATGTGTCATAGATGAGGAGATACATGCATTTCCCTTCGAACATCATCAACATGAAGAGACCTTACGAGGACAGACCATTCCTTTGGTTTACGTGTTGTGTCCACATGGTAAACATCTAGGAGATTCCCCACAAGTTGGAGAGGCAGGTGTGAGATCATTATCCCTAGTTGTTTTCCCTAGTTTTTCTTTTTGGGGAAGAAAATATTTTAGGAGGGAATGATTTACATACCCTTTTTCATCTTGTAAGAATTTGGAATATTTCTATATATAATACCAGATCTAGGAACTAAGATGAATTCCAATTTCAAGTCTCATTGTGTTCTAAATAAATTATACAAAAATATTAGGAGATTTTATACTATGTACATGAATGAAATGGGATATATCATCAATGGTAGGTTAGATAAAATAATATGAGGCCATTGTTGAGTCCAGAATGGGCGTTTACCCGTGGCATAGTATAATATTTGTCAGTGTGGGACTTCTTTGAGAAAAGTCACCCAATGAAAAAATAGTAAATAATATTATAAAAATTATGTATTTTATCTCGAATTCTATAACGAATAACTTTTAAATGGAGAATATATTTAGAAATTTGATATTGTTGATGAGTTTGGAAAGAGATGTTTTGCATAGTTATGATGTAAAATGATGGGCCCCAGGAATTTCTGTCTTCTAATCTGAGAAGGGATTCTATAAATAAAAGTTTAATAATTAGAATTAGGGTTATCCCATAATTATCTCTCTCTCTACAAAGCCTATCTCCCTCATCTCTCTTTTATTTCTTCAGCATATCAAGGGAGTATCAATATGTGTTGTTTAATGGATCGAAGTAATATCACAATGGGAATGTCTTCAATGACAAATAGATCCAGTGAGGTCAGATTTAATAAACTTTTGAGTTCCAATTCAATATTTTAATTGAAAATCCTTTTATACATAATTACTTTATTGTTTTTAATATCACCACATATGCCCAAAATAACAAGTCCATCAATCATTGTTGAAATTCTATTTTGTTCGTTGTGTTCTTTAACTGTTCTTTGGCCTTATCGACATTTAATTTTGGGCACGTCAAAACTCCATCGGGTTATTTAGAGAATCTAATGGCTATGGAGATATCATCCCGACATTTTTAAAAATGGCTTCAGAACAATAGTTGGGTTCTTGGTGAAGTTTTGGTGGTCCCCAAAAGGGACCATCCGAGAACGGTCGGCGACAGAAGTGCACGGTGGCCATGGAGGTTGCATTTTATGTCAGTGGTGGGGGCCTCCTTTCCAAGAAACCATGGATAATGGAGGTAGGGAGTGGTTGTATGTGGTAGTAGGAACTAATCTAGAGTGGAGTAGTTGTTGGTGGGGTGATATGGGTGGGTCCGGGTCACAGATGGAGGTCATATGTGGGTGGTGAACCGGCGAGCGCGTCGGACAGGCGGGGGAATGGGGGGCCGACAAGGACCCATGTACCTTGGGTCGTGTGTTGACGCGTAGAAGAGCGGGAGGGGTAGAGGGATTGTGCTACATGATCCGGACATAGAGGATGAGTCAAGTTGTCGGCAGTGGTCTGAGTTGATGGTGCGCATGCTGGGGTGCCGGAAAGTGGGCTGCAGGCCAATGAATCAAGACCGGGATGACCCAAATTGGACCGAGGCACCTTCATATGCCCTTATCTCCAGAAAGATGCTTCCAATTGACATGTTTCCTATGGAAAAATAATCCATGAGTCAATCCAGACCAGTTGACATGGTTTTTGAAATTTTAAATTTTAAGATCGAAGTCGGTTTGTGTGAAACAATCACTTTATTAATAATAATTTATTAATTATTATTCGCGGTTCCTTCTTCTATAAATAGAACCTACATCCGAATTCTGATTGTTACTCTATATATTGCCACATGTTCCCTTCATCTAGAAAAATATTTTTAGACTAGTTTTGGAATTTTAAGACATGGTTTCTTTGTTCAGTTTCTTGTGACACATATATTTAATAATAATAATTTAATTATTTGTATTTATAAATCTTCAATCAGATCTAACATTTAAAAGGAATGTATGTTTTATGCACAAACATCTATGGTGTGACCCTGGTCTTTGTTCAGACATTTCAATACATATTTCGGGGTTCTAAACTAAAGATAGGGTTAAGGTCCCATATGTCACATTGTGCACGCTTTCCTGTGAAATGAAACATCCTTATTAGTTATCTATTTTTAAAAAAATGAGTACTTAATTCTATGTGATTTTCATGAGGATTGGTATGGTAAAATCTATATAACTATTTTTGAATCAAGGCATGGGCCCCATATGACTTCTTTTAAGAACAATGTAGCAACTTGTGATTTTTCCATCATATGTCTGTTTCGAGTGAAAGAATAGTGGATCCTGTGTGTTTTTCATGAAGGTTCATTATGATGTTCTCCATTTGAAATTATGGAGCCTTGTTCGTGATCTCATTAAATGAGGAAAAATGAAAGTAATATTTTTAGAAAATCCTTTTATGTGTTTGAATACATCCCATGGAATAGGTCTACTTATACTCTTGTGAGAGTGGAGAAGGTATATGAAGAGAGACAATCAAATGTTCTGGAGCTGTTTGGCGAGGGTTGCCTGTGTAATTACACCATTATCCCTCTAAATCAACGATGAGTGTCATGTTGTTTTCGGAATTTTGAATAGGTTTTTGTAGTACCATAGGAGTAAGATAACATGCCTAGGGGTAGTTGTTCATAGTTTAATACCTAAGAATTGTTTTTTACATGTCCAGGCGATGAGGAAGGGTCACATGTCGTGTGGTCCCCACACAAATCGGGTACTACATATGGTTCCTCTATCTCTGATATCTCCATTTTTTGACTTGGATTTGTGCAGTTGGGTAGCCTATCCTGAGTGTGTCTCCATGTAGAATGTGATGAATTCATATACAGTGGATTCTGAGTTATAATATGAGATGTACCTGGTGTGATGCATATCTGGGTGGCACCAGAAGAATGCAGCAATGTTTCTTTTCTAAGAGGTACCATTTAGTAGAGATGGCCATAGTACTTCCAGGTTTACCTCCACCTAACTGTGAAGAGGTCCCCGATGACAGTTCAGGGTGAACAACCATTTGGGCTGGGAAGTGGTCCCCAATGGCTGTTTTGGGCTTCCCTCAAGTTAGGCTAGGTAGTGGGTCCCATCGATGACACTTTTCAGGTTATACCCTCTAGATGGGCTGGGTATTGGGTCCCCATTTATAATCAGAGTGGAATTCACCTGATGCATCAGGGTGTGGGTAGTCTCTAAAACTATTATCTAAGTGGAATCTCCATGATGAATCAGGGCATGAGAAGCCTCTTCAACTACAATCAAAGTGGAACCCACTCGACACATCAGGGAATTGGTAACCTCTTCCACTACTATTAGAGTGATATACTCGTAAAGCATCAGGGACTGGTTATCCTATACAACACCTATGAGGGTAGAATCCCCCTAACATAATAGGGCATGGGTATCCTCTACTTTGGGTTTATACTTAGGTTATACAGAACTCAACGAGATGTGGTTGACGTACCTTTGGACTCTCATGAAATAGGGAAACATCTCCCACGAAGACATGTACTTGTGATGCGACATAAAACTGTGAGGGTGAGATAGTTCCATCTAAAGCTGAGAGTATCAAGGTGTGCTGATTGAGTCTCTTTGACATACAGTTCAGAGCATGCGTGTGGGATATTATGCATCAATGGTTACTTCAGGAACTGTTGGATACTCCCTTTATTATGTTGAGATGGGATATGAATATCCTCTTACAATATCATTTGGATTTATTTGAATGAGAATATATATATATATATATAGATATATATTCTATTTATAGTTCCCACTTCTTCGGTTTTAGTTACCCTCCTTCCAGGATTGGTGAATACGCACGAGGTATGCCCCGCAATTTCAATGTCTAGCTTATCATGGTTGGAGGAGTCTATTATCCTACTACAGTTACTGAATACACGATGAGAAGTTCATATTGTAACTATTTCTAGATCATTGTGTTTGGGAAATATTGGATCACTCTTTTGATGGGTTGATTTGTACTATATTTTTGTTCCTTGTTCTACCTTCCACTCCCCTTTTCATTTTTACAAACTTTTGTTTCTCCCTCAAGACTTTGGGGCATCCAAATGTGTATTTTTCATAGTCACACTAGATTTGGATTTTCACACAAATGGCATGACCTTAAAAAAAACTTATATGTAGACTGTGGTTATAGAGGATCTTAGAGATACATGAGCTTGGACCATGTGTGGTGGTCATAGCTAGGAATTCAGGAGCAAGACAATCCTAGTTTCTGTACCTTTTCACCTGTAGTCGAGTTGTGGCACGTTTCTAGTTGGGAATTTATTTTTCCCCTTTTCCCATTCAGTTTACTTTTATATATATACATTATTTAGAGGTCGATGAATAATTGATTTTTATACATATATGTGTTGTATAATTCCATTTTCCCCTGAAAAATTTCAAAGAGTTGGTTTTGCGCATGTGTACATGTACATAGGCAAATACCTCCACAAGTTTGTTATTCCTTCGATGCATGTCACCAGCTCCTGGCTTATGGATGTTTTCTTGGGGATGTGGTGGCACAAGTCCCAGAACTGTGTGGGTCATGATAGGTGATCTGATGTATTCGTTCGACAAATGAATATTTGATGGTAGCATTAATTCATATATTATAAACATATGAGTTAATTCAGGGAATCATACCAACAGATATTATAGGGGGTAAAACCCCCTAATATGGTGTTGTTCGTTCCAACATAGGCCTCTAAAAATTCCCCAACTCCCTAAAGCTCTCTTTTTCATTCTTATTTTCTATGAGTGGCAATATTATATCATGGATTGAAGAGGGGTATCACCCATAGAATGGATGATTCACATCATCCCATTGATACACCATGGAATAGGGATGAATATAGGTTTTTTAAAGAGATCTTCATAAAAAATGTTTCATAAAGAGAGTGGTAGTGGATTTAATAAGTGAAAGGTACACAATGTTATTCATTTTACTCATAGTGTGCCTTTGGGTTTCATGCAAGATGATATTGACAGTTTTTTATTTTAATCATTTCCAATTTCCTTTTTAAGTGTAAATATATCTATATAAATCAAAAATCTATTACACAAGAAGTGGAATGACTGTATCCATCCGTGATGTGACTTATTAGTGGGAATCCTATATATGAGTTTAGTGGCTAGATATTTTCAATGACGATGATGAGTAACACGTCGCAGGGATATGCAGATATATAGTGAGTAGGGTTAATAATCCTCCTTTTTTAAATTATTAATTTGGTTTAATTTTTTTAAACCATGTGTATTTTGATAGGATTGGGATATTGGAGGAGTAGGCATTTTTCAGTGGTTAGATTTTGTGGAGTTGGACCTATTATGTAAAATCAATATTGGATTATAGATGGTATAAAACACATAGTCACTTTCATAAAATCATTCATCGTGGATGGATCAGTCCAGATAGATATCCTATCCATCCCAAATAAAGTGCATTTTTCATAGATTCAGAATCTATACTAGATGAGGAATCCATTATATATTTGGGATGGATAATTTTTGAGGGACATAAATCAACCCTTGATAATTGGGCATCCATTCACACCATTTATTATGTGAAATAATTTTATGTATTTATAAAATAATATATCTCATATAAGTATTTATTTGAAAAAAATATCAAATATTCATTAGATATATTAGGGTGTACACGATTTATTTGGGATATAATTTAATCTATATTTAATATATAAACACGCACACAAATTAACTATATATTTATATAAATAAATAAATATACAATAATATAATTATAATTAAATTTATATTTATTTACATATATAGTTAAATAAATATATATATATATATATATTTAAATATATATTTTAAATATGTTGTGTCCAAGGTCCCTATTATTAAATAAAAAAAGAAGGCCCTATTTGAATGTGGGTTAAGAGGTAACCACATATGACCTAATGTTCAAGAGGATAAAAAACCCAAATCAAAGTGCTCAGATAACCCAATTACTTGAAGGTAGAAACATGACCCGAAGAACCAATGAGAATATACTAAAACATGGAATTACACTATATAATATGTCATTTCCCCCTAAGATAGTTAAATTTGGACCAAAACCCAATTAGAAAAAGCCTCACCCCCTTCCCTAAAATGTTTCATCATGATTGAAACCAAAAGTAATTGCACTCATCCATCCAAAACACGCGAGGAGGGATTGATGGTGGGTTCTTACACACCCATCTCTCTTGTGAGCCACCCACATGGTGATGCATGTAAGATAATCGCTTGAAACACCTACATGATGCACCATAACCATAGAATAAACTCATGTTTAGAAAGTTATAAGTCAATTAATCCCTCCATATAGCATGGTAAACTAAGGAGATGTAAGGAAAGATGATAAGAACCAACATTCCTATCTCTGGAATCAAGAATTCCCACTCAGCAGTGCTACAACGCACTGTCATAATATCACTCCTAACAGTATACCTTGTCTCTAGTCTATTAAATTATTCCATATACTCACAATAATTGACTCGATGTACTAGAGGACCACAAAAACCAATCCAAATTAGAATCCAGGTGGTAAAACACCATGTTTCACTATTGACCATCGATTAAAATGCCACCACTAGGATACCATCAAAAACATGATGCTACCGTTGTAGTAAAAAAACACAAGTTCTTCCAACCCCACCTCCCATACTAATGGTACAACCCCATTTATAATAAAAATTATAGGCACCACAACCCATATCAGTGCTCACCATATCCAAGGAAATGACACCTCCACCATCATCCCAATCTCACTTATTCCCTGAGATGATCCATCACCAATTGAGAAACCCTGGATGAACAATTACCATTAAAAACATTGTAGCCCTAACTTGTAATTCAGAATCACCAAACATGAGAAGACAGAAATTATGCTAAACAGAAGGGATTACAAAAACTGATAACACACATACCCTGGTACAGATGTGGGTCAGGCCTCAAACCTTTTAATGACCTGATCTTTTTGAATGATAATTGTTTCCTGAAAATGTGCGTCATATTAAACTAAATTATTTTTTCCTTTAATAATGATGTGAGTAAAAATTGAAAATTTACCATCGAGTATGAACCATTATGTGAAGATTGTTCAATTTGAATATTAGAAACAATACTATTTATAATAATTTTAATGATATAATTATTATTATAAATAGAAATGATAATGAATAATTAATATAGAAATGAGAAGTGATGGCCCTAACCATTAGATTTGTGCCGTATGAATCCCATTATTCAGATCATGGGAAGGAGGTAGTATCTCTTGGATTATCTCTTGACCAAGCCCAATATGAGATTCAACAAGTTATGGTTGAACAAAATCACCTATGGGATAAGTTCTTGTTAGTGGAAATTACCACTCGGGAGACGTTATCCAAGACACTTGAAAAATCTATCACCATCACACACATTACCTTAAGTTCATATGAGAGTGTTATAAGGGGTTATTATTTGAGGCCCTAGTTACATAATGTGAAATGAAATTTTACAAATAAAATTTGTGTTCAATCAGTTTTGTTTAAAAAATATCATTCTTTATAAAATTGAGTTGGAATTTTATAAACTGAATTTTTTGACAAAAATTTTACTTTTGAAAAAGGATATTAATATTATAATAAACTTATATATTTTTAATAATACTTATCTAAATGAAATATACTGGTTAGAACACACCTATTTAAATTTAAATAATAAAATATATTTTATTTTTTCATGTGTTATAAATTACAGTATGCTTTTTATATCAGATATTATTTTTATTAAACAACAATTTTTATATTGAAATGTTAAAATTTTTACATTTAGATAAATTTTATGATAAAATAATTATAATTGTTGAAGTAATCGCATCTAAATTATTTTAGGATGAGTTTATGAGAATTTTCTAAAATACATGATTTTTTTATGAATAATACAAATATTGTTTGAGTTTTTAGTATGTTTAATAACATAATATTTATGTCACAATGACATAAAAAATAATTAACAAAATTCATAGATTTAATATAAGGCATTTTATAGATATAAAATATTTTTATATATTTTAATCAATTTTTAAATATATAATTTACATTCCAATTTTTAAAATGAAAACATTAACATTAAAAATGTAAATTTGTGAAACTATTAATATTCATTTCCAAAAATAATTAATATAAAATTTTGGTTTCCCATTATAGATTAAAATATCATAATAGGTGTCCCAACTGTCCAATAACATAAGAAAATACCATGGGAAAGCCCATGTTTTTGTATTTACCACAACCTAGGTGTCCAAGGGAATTAATAAACAAATCGTCATCTTTTTCTATATATACTCACTTATTTCTTCATTTACATTCACTTATAATTAATCAGTCATGAATACATGATAATTTTACCTCCCAATAAGTCCTCCAACTGTGTATTCAATCCCCTAAGGTCCCAATCATCGATTTTTAGGAGTTACTCATCACGGTAAGGGAAATCTAAACTTCACTTTTCATTACAATTTCTTTTTTTATGTGATATGCCTTTCAAATTTCCATTCCATGTTTTTATTGCCATTTAATTATATCCATTTTCTATATTAATAGTTTTTTATGAATGGGATATCCTTTTCACTATCGTTTTAATGTTTTTAGAAACCTTGATTGATACCTGTTAAGCTCCCTTTTTTCTTCTAAAAATTCCCCACTTATTTCGAAGAATTTTTTTTATTTTTGGTTGTGAATACCCAAACCTCTTTTTTTCTATGGGTATTTACCATGATTTAAAAATAATCTATATTTTTGGTATTAACATACATTTATATCAAGTTATTTTTTTGTGGGATAATAATGTCATAATGATCTCCTCTTTATGGTTTTTTTAAAACTCTATGATTTATATAAGAAAACCTGTTTCTGTTATTCTCCATGGGTTATTTCTGAATTGTTTTATTTTGATATATGTTTCACACATTAATTAATTCATATTAATGGTGTTCCATGATATCTCTCTAATTAATTTGGAAAATAATTTAATCTATAGAGATGATATTTTTTATGATACCTTAGTGAATAATATTGGTAATTTTTATGATGCCTCAGTGATAAACCTTGGTGATATTCTTATGAATGACTCAATTAAATTTTTTATCCACAATTCTATGTTATTATTAATTTTTTTACTATGATATATGTATTTTTTTCTTTTTTTCATTCCTTTATGATATTGTTCTTGTTTTTATCGATAATTAGCATTATCACTTGTAAACTGTTTCTCGTGCTTTCCCTTACAGGGCCTTATTCTCACCCTCTACGTTGATGTATGTTCCCAAGTTTTAATATGTATTAAATGTACATAAAAGGAACCTATGATGAGTCCTTTCGGGTTTATTAAAATATATTTTATGTTTTCATGTATTATGTATTGTTTTTTCTAAGAAAATAATTATTAAAAGATCATAATTTTGAAACATAATGTAATGTTTCATAAATAAAAGTTGATATTCTATTGTTGGTATCAAATAATGCTCTCGTTATTTGTGGAAATAATGATTTGAAAAAATTAAGAATAACCTTATATAAAATTTTAAATATAGGATAACATATCTATATATTGTTGATGTAGTAAGTTTGTTATTTTCGAGAAAATAAATCCCTCTATTCATACAAAAAAGTTAATGTGGTTTCAACAGAGATTTTCTTAGTGGCGGCAACTCTAAAAAGGTGCATCGGTCCGGACTCAGTGTAACCTGGTATATGACAACATGTGTTACTGTTGATCTAGTTTGACACTCTTGGGGGATATGTCTAGTTAATCATAATCATTTTATGAACAATTATAACGGATTTAAATTAAATGTAATTATTATTAATGAATAAAATATTTGACAATGATGTTTTAAGACATGAAAGAAATTTATAATTATAATATTATTAAAATTAATAATTTTATAACTATAGTTTTATTTATTTATACAATAATGGGAAATATGATAAACTATATAAATAGTGGTCATAACATACCAGGAACTGATGCCCATCCAAAATAATCCGTAATGGAAAACATCAAGAGAATGACTAATCAACTAACTCGAGTTATACGAAATAACATGAATAAATATGAAAGGCCAGATTCCCCAATAAGGTAATGACTCAATGTTGATTCCATTATTCATCAACGACAACCTTCTTTCTGTGGATCTACTAACCCATTGATTTTTGAATAGTTTATAAGATCTACAGAAAGATATTTTATGTAATCCATTTTTTCGAAATAAGAATCATGTATCCCTAACTATGTTCCTCTAAGTGGGAAGGATTATTAGTGGTGGAAACTTGTTAAAAACAAGAAACCAATAGGGGATGTTGATTTAATAGAACGGGACGAGTTCAAGGGAACCTTTTCAACAAATATTTTCCCAGTTCAATGAAAATTAAAATGGAAATCGAATTCATAGAGCTGATGTATAAGGAAAATTAATGTGTGGGAATCTATGAGATGAACTTCACAAGGCATTCCCATTACTATGAGAGATTTTTTATGGATACTAATGGTATGATTGATAGATTTTTTGATGGACTAATAAACCATCAATTGAAGAATCTAGCTAACCAAGACTATGACTACTGTGAGGAGATCACGATGAGTATTATTCAAGTTGAACTAGAGTTTGGGGAGACTCAACGGTCCCATAGATTAAATGAAAATAAGATATATTTGGATCCTATCTTGGGGATGATATTTGGCCAATGAAGTTGAGTAACTCAAGTGAAAATTCCCACATGAAAAAAATTTGGGAAGAAGAATTTGGTTAATTTCTATCTCGGGAGAAGGAAATGATTCAACTTTGAAAGATATGGAAATATTTCATTGAAAAATCATTGTGAGGAGAATCCTCAACTTCTCAACAGTAACAACATAAGGAATATGATGTCGACCCATCCAAATGTTCAATGCTTTAAGTGTGAATATCTTGGGAAATTTTCCAATAACTATCCAAATATAAAGACAGTGGAGGGTAGTCACCATCAACAATATCACATGCCAAAGGATGAAGTTCATGATTTTATATCACTAAAGGTGACGTTGGATTTATGAATGATGTGGTGAGAGATACTATCATTTTTCTAAAAAATCAATAAAGTACTTTGTTTGATTTTGGTTTTATGCATTCATTTATATCATCAATGTTTGCAATCAAAATAGAATCAATCCATGGATTCCTATAATTATAACTATCAGTAAAGACCCATAGATAGATAATCTATAAATAAACATGTTATAGAAACTCTAAAATTTACTTTGTTGAGAAAAATATCATCACTAATCGAACAGTCATTCCCATTCTTGAATGAAATATTATACAAGGGATAGACTGGATCTAAAATTATAATTCCAAGATCAACTACAGAAGAAAGAAAATATTGATAGTCTTGAATGGAAAAACCACATTGGTTTTCAATGGAGAGATATCTCAACCTGATATTTGTATAGAAGTACCTCCCATAGCTTTCTTTATGGCAATAATTTCTAAAGATGAAGAAGGAAATGAAAATATACGAATAGAAAATGTCCCCAAATTCATGCATACATTTATGTTTTTTCTAAGGAGTTACTGATAAATCCCATAGAAAGAGAGGAAGAGTTATCCATTGAGATTATGCCTAGTACCAATCTAATTTCAAAGTCCCTGTATAGAACAAAAAATATGGAGTTGGAGGAATCAATAATGAAACACAAGATATTTTAGAGAAGTGGTTTATCCAAAAATCGTGTTACCTTGTGGAGAACATATTCTACTTGTGAAGAAGAATGATAGATCTATCTGTAAATACATTGATTATAGAGAACTTAATATGGTCATAGTTATGAACAAGTTCCCTCTTCCATGAATTGATGATTTATTTGACCAACTTCATGGGGCCCAATTATCCACCAATATTGATCTTTGATCTGGTTATCATCAATTGGGGTTGAATAAAGAAGATATTACCAAGAACACATTTTGGTCAATATTTGGGCATAATTAGTTAGTTTCTAGGCCCTTAAGCTTGAAAAATTATCCTACTATTTGTATGGATATGATGAGTAAATTCCTTATGCAATATCTTGATAACATTGTGGTAGTTTTTTCCAATGATATTAAGATATATTCCAAAATTAATGAGGTGAATTTGGATAATATAATGTTTATATTTCAAACTATGTGGAAGGAGAGGCTATTTAGAAAGTTTAAAAAAATGAATTTTTGTCGTAACAAGTTTCTTTCATACGGAACGTTAAATTTAATGAAGGAATATAAGTTGATCCTCATGAGAAAATGGTTATGGTGGAGTTTTGTCAACCTATAATAGTAACTGCGATTCATAGTTATCTTGGATTATTGATATATTATAAGAGGTTTCTAAAAAACCTTTGATGAATTTTGGATACACTAACCAATTTAACTCGAAAATGGGTCAAGATCATCTATGAAAAATAGTGTGAAAAACGTTCCAAAGATCTGAAGAAGAGATTGGTTATTGCACCCTTGTTAACTCTATACTCTATCATAGAAGTATTCGTTATTTTTTGGAGATACATCATTGAAAGGGAATGGGTAAATCCTCATGAAAAATGATAAGGTTCTTGGTTATGAATCTTGATAGTCAAGACTTATGAAAATAACTATACTACACAAGACATGGAGTTGGCTACAATTGTTTTTTCATTGACTATTTGGAGGAATTATCTTTATGGGGAGAAATGTGATATATACAAAGTCCATCAAAGATTGAAGTATATTTTTATGAAAAATAAATTTAACATGAGACAATGTATATGGTTGGAAAATATTATAGACTCTTACTTTTCAATTCATTATAACTCTGGAAGAGAAAAAAAACCTTGGTAATGCATTAAGTAAAAAGGACCATATTCTTATGGAAATGGTGAGGATTCAAGAGATCCTTTGATCAAATGCCTAGTAAAACTAGACATGGGAATCAAATAGGATTGGAAGTCATCAATAGTATCCCATGTTATTTATTAACCATAATTACTATAGAAAACCAAGAAATCAATAAGAGAAGATCCTTTGTGACAGAAAAAGTTAGAGGCTATGAATAATGTGAGGTTATTTATGTTCTATATTAATTAAGAAGGTGTATTAAAATGTTTTTACAGGGTTATGTGTTTAAAATTTTCTGTAAATAAAAAAGTACATGATGGATGGAGCTCATAGCTCTACTAACTATATACATTCAATAAGAATGAAAATGTATAGGGACCTTCATGATCATTATTGGTGGGATATCATGAAAAGTGATATTGAGGTCTATACTCAAAGTTGACTTTTGTGTCAACAAGTGAAGGCAGAGAGATAAATTTCTAAATGGGTCTTACCACCAATAACCATACTAGCATTAAATTGGATAATATTACCTTGGGATTTGTCACTTCTCCCTCAAAATCATACAAAGGAAACAATACGGTATGGGTTATAGTGGACTGCCTCACCAAGACAACCCATTTTATCTCTATTCGGGATGATTTATCTCTTTACCAACTTGTAAATATTTACATAAAGGATGTTTTTGGGTTTCATAAAGTTCCCCTTTATACTGTAATTTATGGTGATCCATGGTTCATATCAATGTTCTAGAGAATTCTTCAACATTCTATGTGTACCGAATTGAATTCCAGTTGGGTTATAACCCAAAAATTGATGGATAGTATAAAAATAAAATTCAATCACCAATATACATTTTTATAACATTATCAATGGAATTTAAAGGTGGATGGGATCATTATATCACATTATTTGAGTTCTCATTCAACTAAATATTACATTCGAGTATTGAAATGGAACTCCTTTATTCTCTATATGGGATGAACTATATAATTCGTACCTCATGGTATGAAGCTGGGGAGATAATGTTTATTGGAACGGATCTTGTGTAAGAAATGATAGAAATTGTTCATGCCATCCAACAACACAATAAGACTTATCAGAGTCGACAAAAGAGATATGTTGACAACCATAGATGGGACTAGTTGTTTCGTGTTGGCAAACAAGTCTTCCTTTTAATTTCACCTCAGAAGATATTCATGTTGTTTGGAAAAAAAGGTTTGCTCAGCCTTCGGTACATTAGCCACTATGAAATCTTTTATTGTATAGGAGATGTGGCATATCATCTAGTACTCCCACCAAACCTAGTTCAAGTTCATGATGTCTTCCACATACCTCTCTTCAGGAAGTACATACCAAACCCTTCACATGTACTCTATCTGGAGGTGGTACAACTGAAACATGACCTCTATTATGACGATCAACTAGTTGAGATATTGAATTGTAGAGACACGGTTCTACATTAAAACACTACCCACCTCATTCAAGTGTTTTTTAGTAACTAGAAAAATTAAGAAGCCATGTGGGGACCAAAGGATACAATTATGTTGATGTGCCAACACATTTTCTGAACCTAGGGAATGAGGTGAAATTTCTCAGACGAAATTTATTAAGGTGGAATAATGTAATGACACTAATTTTTTAATGATAATTGTTTCTTGAAAATGTGTGTTATATTATACCCAAACAAATATATTTAAAAATGAGGTGAGTATAAATTGAAATGTGACCACTAGGTTTCAAAAATTATATAACAATTGGTAAATATGATCCTTATAAACAATAATCTTAATAATTATATTAACTTTTTAATTAGTGTTATAAATAGAAATTATAAGGGTTAATTAATGTTGGAAAAGAGAAACGATGGCCTCAACCGGTAGATTAAAGTCGTACGAAGACATTTTTTGAATCATGAGAAGGTGGAATTGTTACTGGTATTTTCACATGACTTTGATAAATCTGATCTTCAAAATGTTATACTTGAAAAAAATATCCAATAAGATAAGTTCAAGTTCTTGAAATGACCACTCCAATGATGTTATTTGAGCCGCCGTGAGAATCTATCACCATCACACCCGTTACCATTTGGTTTAATGTGAATTTTACAAGGGTTTATGTTTTGATTCCCAAGTTACTAAAAATGTAATGAATATTTATAAATAAAATTTTTTTTCTGTCAATTCTATTTTAAAATATTTTTCTGAATAAATTTAAGTTGGATTTTGATAAAATGATTTTTTAGACATAAGATATACTTTTCAAAAAAAAATTATATTTATTATAATAAACTATTATATTATGAATAATACTAATTTTAATTAAATAATAATGATAAAAAATCCAATTTATATAGAAATGATAAAATAATTTTATTTTTTTAGGTGTTAGAAATTTCAATATGCAATTTCACTATGCACTTTCTATCTGCGATTATTTTTATTTAATAAGGATTTATTAAAATTAAAAGAATGAATTATCATATTTATATAATTATTAGGATAAAATAAATATCATTTTTGAAATATTCTCCATGAAATTTGGTTAGGGTTAATTTAGGATAATTTTCTAAATTACTTTTTTCACCAATAGTAAAAATATAGTTTGATATTTTCGGTATGTTTAATAGAATCAAAATTATGAAATACTGATGTAAAAAGTAATTAAACACAATAAACAAAATAATAAATGTATGTATATTAATATAAATTATTTTAATATATTTTAATCTATTTTCAAATATATGTTTTACACTCTAAATTTTAAAATGGAAACTTTTACATTTAAAAAGTTATTTTGTGAAAATTTTAATTTTATTTGAAAAAATAAGTAATATAAATTGTTGGTAGAATATTTTGGATTATAATATGATATTAGGTATCCCACTCATTCAAAAACCATGGAAAATACCATGGTAATGCCCATGGTATTTCATTTACCACTACCTGGGTGTCCATAGAAATTAATAAACAAATCATCCTATTTTTCTATAAGTACACACCCATTTCATTATTTAATGAATCTTAAAACTAATCATACATGAATATATAATATTTATAACTCACAAGTAGTCATCCAATGTTTTCCTCAAGCCTCCAATGTCCCAATAATCTTGTTTTAGGAGTTAATCTTCACGGTAAGGGAAATCTCAACTTCTATTTTCCTTTTAAGGTTCGATTTATGCGTTATGTCATTTAAATTTCCATACAATGTTATTATACCAATTTAATTATACCCATTTTCTATATTTAGAATATTTTATGAATGGTATAACCTTTTCCCCTCTAATTTTATTGTTTTATAAAACCATGTTTCATACATGTTATGCTGCCAGATTTTCTTCTAAAAAGTTCTCTCTTTTTATAAAAAATATTTTATTTTATTATCTGAATAACCTTGACTCATTCTCTTATAAGGGTGTTAATCTATATTTTAAAATGATATATTTTTTTAAAATAATAAAACTAATTCAACCTTATTCCTGGTTTAATAATGTTATAAAGATCTCATCTTTAAGCATTTTTTAAAAACACCATGATTTTGATATAAAACATATTTGTTTCATTATCCATGTGGTATTTATGAAATATTTTATTATGGTATATGTGTCTCAAATTAATAAATAATTATTAATGGTGTCCCCTAATAGTACTCTAATTAATTGGTTAAGTAATTTAATCTCTAGAGATAAATTTTTTTACAATATCTTGGTGAATATCCCTGAATTTTTTTTGACACCTAAGGGTTAAAACATGGTGATATGATTAAGAATGACTCAATTAAATGTTTTAGGCACATTTAAATGTTACCATTAAAGTTATTTTTACTATGATATGTCTCTTTTTCATTTTATCTTTCCTTTGTGATATTTTTAATGTTCTTACAGACAATTCTCATGATCACTTCTAAATAGTTTCACTTTCTTTTCCTTACTAGGCCTTATATTCACCCTTTCATTTTATATATGTCTCCTAGATATGAGATATTGTAAATGTGCATTGGTTGATCTAATGATGAATCATTTCACATTTGTTAGAATTATTTTTATGTTTTCATCTATTATGTGCCATTTTTCTAGGAAATTAGACCTTCAAAGGTCGCCTATTTGTACAATGTAATGCGATGATATATAAATAAATAGTTGGATGTTGTATACCTCCTAGATATGATGAGAAAGGACCCTCCATGACTCTTCATTAAATTTCGAAATGGTCTTAAAGTCTATATTTTTGTGGCAAAATGACCATAAAATATATAACTCAATGGTTTAGTGAACCAAGGCCATTACCTAGTCCTTAGGATACTTTTTTATAGATTGTCTAGGTCTTTTATCTAGGGGTCATTCCGTGTCACCCCCTATTCACCAATAACCACAAACAATCACACCCTAATCACCCACACCTTGTGCCGACACCCCATTATGACCAATGTGCTCAATTCATATCATGCTCTCCATGCCCTCCAAATGCCTGATTCTAGACCCGTGTGCATGGGCATAAGGAAAAAAAATCTCTCCCATAAATAAGGGGATCAAATATACATGGGTTGGCATTTGAACCTTTGGCCTATACGAACTGAGTACCACTCAACTATGGTGTTATCCACTAACAAACTTAAGTACATGTTTTTTATAAATCTATGTTTAATTATTTACAAATATACATATATGAATATATATTATATTTATAAAAATTATAAATATGAACACATATGTTTCAAAATTGTATTATATAAATATAGAAATAACTATTCTATATATATTTATAAAATATTTTTTGAATGAATTTATTATTTTTAAAAATTTCTAAATATATTATTTATATAAGAATAAGTAATTAAATAGACATAATGAATTTTTTATAACTATATTATAAGTAAATATAAACATACACATTCCTAGGGGTGTCCATACCCAACCAAACAAAATCAACCCAACCAAAATTAATCGGTTTGGGTTGGGTTACTTATAGGATATGGATGGGTAGGGTTAGTTTTTTTGGGTTGGGATCAAGTTAGGTTGGGTTACATGTTGGAAAAATAATGAATCAAATAAACTCAAGAAATCGTTATTCTATTTCCTATGGGTTTTGGGTGCACGACTTCTCTTTTATAGACTCTTGAAAATCACTGCTACATATATTCCCTTTATCACCATGAAAAAAGAGTATTTATCGTGTTAAAAAATAATTTTTTTGAAAAAAAAAATTATAATGTGTTATATTTTATCCAATCTAGAAAAAGATTTGATAAAGACACCTTTTATGAGCACAGATAAATGGAGCTTTTATCATCACTTCTATATTAGCTGATAAGGGTTGTCTTTATAAAATATACAATTTTCATTACTTTTTCACACTAATAAATTCCTCATTTAATAGAGCTAAAAAAGTACGTAGAAAAATATGATTTATTCATGCTAATAATTTTTTTTCATCCCTCAGCACCCACCACACCACCATTATCTGCACTCCCCAACACCCGATTATCAATGCTCCCATATCCCCACATTCATTAGTAGTGGCCTTTTTTAATTAATTTTTTAGTAATAACAATGGGTGCCTTTATAAATTCTACTTTTATCAGTAGTTTATTTAGCATTGATAAATTTATCATTTGTTAAAAATAAAAAAAAATAGCTCTTAAAATTGGGACTATCAGTGCTAAATTTTTTTTCTCAATGCACAATACCCACCACACCACATTTATACGATCTCTCCAATATTGTTTTGTCAGCTATCCTCTGCCCTACCGATAATTTATCACTACTTCCCAACTAGCCAACACCTTCCTTTTTCCGCACTCACTTTCCCTACAATCTATTTGTGTCTGGATGGATTTGAAACTCAGACCTTCACCTTCATTACCCTGGGACCTTATCACCACTATGTATTACATTGTGCCGTAGTTTATGATATATATTTTATTAAATTTATTTTTATATATTTTTTTGTCCATATATTTAATCATATATTTAAATATAACAATTTTAGATACATTTATAAAATAGTTCGGTCTGCGTGTGTTCATTTGTGTGTTTTTATATTTATATTAATGTTTGTGTGTGTTTATATCGTATATAAATACAATGAAAAGATGGAACCATGGAAACCATGGTCCAAAAATAAATATCCCATTTATCCATGTGTAACTTAAGAAATATTTATTTTACAATTCAGTAACTAAATAAAATTATTATTTATCCTTCAGTAACTTAAGAAATCATCTTATTATCAATCATTAACCTATGAAAATTAAGATTTACCCATTAGTAACATAATAAATCTTCATGTTACCCTTCATTAAGTTAAGTAAATTTCAGAGTAACCTTCATTGGCTTAATAAATATTCATGTTTGTGTTCATGAACCTTACAAAAGTTCATGTCACCCTTTAGTAACTTCAGAAATATTTATGTTACCCTTTAGTAACTTGATAAATCATTGAGTTACCCTTCATTCTGATAACATACATCATTTAATTAAAATATGTTTATTTAATATATTTAAGAAAGTAATTATGATTTTTTCCAAGATTTTCAAGATAATATGATGTTGTATAATTAATATTTTCTATGTTATAGGTGTTTTAGAGTAAAATGATACTTTTAATATGAAAAACAATTCCAGTAATAATAGACACATCATGTTCTAGATTGATGTGAAATCGATTATTACATGTCAAAAGATAATTATGGATCATTTTACTAAGGTTTACAAAACAATCCTAGCCTATTGTATCATTTTGGATATTTTTATGCACGATTTAAACTAAAATAACACATTTTTATTGAAAAATTCACTTTGAGTCATATTGACCACATCGTGTGTGGGATAGATGTGTGGTAAATTCAAACAAGTCAAAAATAAATTATTTTTTGGTTTCATAATGTTTGAAAAAAATGGAAATTTTTTTTCTTAGGTTTGGCATTTTTGATTGTTTTTATACTAATATTACACTTCTAATGTGAAAAATAGCTCGATGAGATATACCAGCCATATAATGTGTCGGATTGACCTGTGGTTTATTCCAACATACAAAAAATTAATTATAGGCCATTGCCTGTAATTATCAATGAAATATAAGATTGTTTTCTCATTTTGGACAGGTGATGTGTTTTTTAGACTAAAATGAGAATTTCATTGTGAATAAATGAACTTTTATTTTTATAACCCAATTTGTGTGTTTAACATCCTAATATTTTTAAAAGAGACACTATTTTAAAAAATGTTCAAAACATCCCATATCGATCTTAAACGAAAAACTAAATATTATTATTTAATATGATAGTTATCACCTAGGTGTTATATTGGTGGGTTTGAATAGGACAAACTATACTATGATTACACATGTTAATAAAATTATTTGAAATTCATTTATTTTTAAAGATATATTTATAAAATTTAATAAATATTATTTGAAATAATAAAGCTCATTTTTGAAAATTATATTTAAATATTTATTTAGGTTAATTTTATTTTTATTTTTTGATAAGTTTCATTTTCTGGTGAATAGTGAAAAATACTGCACTTTAATTAAACACTAAAATTTTATCTAAATAAGATATATTGTTGAATAATATATTTAATTGGTTTAAAAAATTCGATCAATTATAAATCTATTAAATAAATTTAGGTTAATTTATTAATTTTTATATTGAATTTGGATATTTAATCTTCTCAAACTATTATACATTTTTACTTTAAAACTCGATTACTCATCCCGTATATGGGATAATTTTTAAATTAATTTTATCCAATTATACGATTGGGATTTTAAAAAATGATTTAATATTTGTAAATATAAGGTCAAAATTTTGTAAATATTTCCCTTTTATTTTTGAATTATATGAAAAATAAACAGAGAATTCTTTTAATAGAGTTATGTGTAATTGGGTAATTTTGTGTAAAAATAATTTCATAAATATTAGAATATAACATTAACACTTGTAAAAAATTTATTATATGAGTATGTTTCGACAAAAATCATACGTGGGTAAAATTTATGACCTCTTTGAGCCACATGGATGACATTAATTCCCTTATAGTATTTTTTTTATGAAAATTCAAAATCATCATAGTAATCTTTTTAATAAAATATATTTATATTAACCTAAATATTATTTTACAATAAAAAATATTTATATTTATCATGGTAATTTATTTTTAATTATTAGGAAATACATTTTTACCTTAAAGGCTTTCACAATGAAGATGCATTAATTTTTTAATTAATGGAAATTTAAAATAAAGGATATTAAAAATATTAAAATGAATATATTTTGAGATAATTAAAATCATAAAATTATATTATATATGAATTTGAACTGTTATTTATTTTTTGGAATATAATTTTTCAAATTTATATTAGTTTATCACTTTTTGTTAAAGTCAAATGTTTTAATAAATTAAAAAATAACATTAATTATATTTGAAAATAAAAAATGTATTATTGAATGATATAAAATTTCTCAAAATATTATATTATGAGAAATTATTTTTATAAGGCATTAAATGTCATAAATAATTCATTTGTTGGTTTTCTGGTATTTAAAAGTAATTATATTAACCCTCAAAGTGTAAAAATCAGTGTTGTCATGATAAGAGTTAAATGGTTAAATAAGTTTTAAAACAAATAGATAAGGGAATACATATATTAAAAACATCTAAAATATTATTGGATTAGAGGACTTATACCCAATATAATGAATTTTTTTAAATAAATATCTTTTCAACCCTTGGGAATAGAAACATAATTAATATTAATCAAATATTTTTGGAAATTCCAAGAGTGCCCCACCTCACTCTTATAAAAGGTCACAAGTTATCCACTTTTTTTCTAACTTAAAAACCTATCTTTTGTTGATAATGTATAAAAATAAATTCATAGATCACCTACACACACTATATATCTCTTATCTTAGGGATAACACAACCCTTATTGGTTTTAATGTGTCAATGAAAAGATATTGTTTGATGAAGAGATATCCTTTTTAATTATGTGTTTCTTATTTGTTTCTTCTTCCACCTACTTCATATATTATTCAACCATGATGAAATATTTTCTTTAGGGTCTTTCAGGAAAATTAGATTTTATTATATTAATATCATCTCTTGAATCCATCTCCACCTCCATCAAATGGGAAAAGAAGTTATCATTCATGGGTACGATGGACTACCAGGTTAGGGACCGAATAAATTTGTTTTCCATCACCGTATTTGAAGGATGGTTAAAATGACGTAATAAATTATTATATGTTATATAAATTAAATATATATCATTATTAAAACATAATATATCATTTATTGTAATGACTTGGAATTTCTGTGGAATTTGTTTAATTATATGGTAAAATTTCGAGACTGCGTCATCTGACTGCACGTGATTCTGATGCCCGGAGTGCCCTAAATGATCTGTCAAAAAAAATGATAAGATTTTAAGTAGCACATGTGAACAATTTTCCTGAAAAATTAGAATAAATCTTAAAATATTTCTCAGATCAGAAATCTGAGGGCACCGTTGCATTCAGGAATGCAGGTTTCCCCAAGGCGTGACTTAAATTTAGTGGGCGCATGCCCCTAGTGAGAAAACCCAAAAATGGCTTAACCGTAAATAAAATTATTAAATAAAATTATTTTATTTTTTAAATTCTTATTACTCAAAAATGGTTCCTTGGATTAAAAATATAACACCACCAATGAACTCGTGAGTGTATGATTTTCCTAGGCAGATACAAACATTGGCCGGTGTGGGCCGCTAGTGCAAGATAGTTTTTGGCCGAAAATAAAATAATTAACAATTATTTTATTATAAACACATTGAATTATAAATGGAAACACCGATTGAAAAACCAAGAGTACCTATACGAATGTGAGGACATTTTCCCTTTAGGAGGATCTTATCCTCGACCAACGCGAGTCAAGGGTTATTTTTAATAATGTTGTAAACTTTATTTAAGGTACATTCAGTAAACATGCATGCAGGATTTTCAATCTTTATAACCATTGGTTAGATCGAAAATCTAAGGGAACTGTTGAATTTAGACTTCTATAATTTTCCAAGGAATGAATTAAATTTGGATGGAAATGGGCAAGCATAAATTTTATTTTTCCTACATTTCAGGAAAAATAATAAAATAAATTATTTTATTTTCAGTCTCACCCAGGAGTGGCGGACGACGTCACTGCGGGGAAGATAAAATTTGGTAATGATGTGAATCAATGGTACTCATCAATTTTTCATTATCTCCTAATGTAAATATGTTTTAATGAAACGTAATAGAGACACAATTTCTTAAATATAATAGCATAACAACGTGGTGTCGTACCATAATGGGAACGCTAAGACGTGCTCTTTTTTATAGTTCAATGCACTGGGGAAATATGGAATAGAAATTTGTTGGATTCCCTAGCCAATTTTTGATAGAATTCTACCCCGGTGAAGAATTTATAACACTATAATAACATCTCCTTATTCAACTCCATTCGAATATGAAAACCGAGAAGCGACACCGACGTCTTAACCCCTTGAGGAAGAACGTGTGATAAAAAAATTTTAGAAGTAGGGGTTGTTTATTAATTCCTGAAATTCCCTCAATTCAATTCTTCATTCTTGAATTTGTGGGAGGTTTTTGTGGGGGTTTTGAATGAGGTTTATCATTATTTAAATGTGATGATGAAATTACCTACTTGTTATAATGCTAACTCGGAGGGCCTGGGACAAACAAAAAAGTCATGGACCCTTCGTCACTTTATTTTCATTGGAATTCATTAGAGGTAGGTTGTTCCAACTTGATAGAACCTTGAAACCGAAATTCATGCAATAATGGAGGCATTTCAGGATGACTGTAGGAACGTATGGAAGGATGAACAGACCACATGAGCTCACAGGGTGGCTCACGGAAGATCTGATGGTGTGGCACCGGCGCGGTGGCGCAGGCGACTAGTGCCGGAGGTGAAGGCGGCGACCAACGCTTGTAGGAAGTAGAGGAGGGCGGCGCTAGTCAGGGCTGTAGAGGATCTAGGAAGATTATAACATGGGTCAGCCATGGGGTTGCCAAGGTGGCATGCCATCGCGTGCCCCAGGTGGAAGCCACGACATAAAATCCACGACAGAAGGTGAGGAACCTACTCCCTCCTAGCCCCGCGGAAACCCTGGCAGAGCCACATGGCGTCACCACTTAAATGAACGAAATGAATCATTTGATCCATTCGAGAGGAAACCGCATGACTTGCCATAGGTCTTACCAGTGAGCGGGCTAGGCCGGCCCATGGCCCATGCTAACCGGGCTTGCCCATGCGAGTTTGGGCACGGTCGAGTTGGTCTGACTGGGCCAAACTGGACCCGGACCCCACTCGGGCCCAGAAACGCTTAAATGGCTATATTTTGTAAACCAGACGTCTTTTTGATGAACCATATATGGTGATGAGATACTTGGGGTGAGAATATCTTTTTGAGATAGATCATTAGAGTTTTGAATAACGTTGGAGTACGGCCAAGTCGGATCGACTGTGAATCCAATCGGGCCCTCGACACTAAAATTCCAATAACATATAGACCAAGTGTCTGGTTGACGTTCCATCTATTGAATGAGGATACTTATGATGTGGAGGATCATCGTGTTACTTTTTCATGGGAATTTGATCCCGTTGAAATAAGACCGATGGCTTGAGGAGCGGTTCTCTCAGAATCGAGCCTACTATGAGTAGGAATCCAGTGGCTAGCAATGCGGCAGAGGTTGGAGACAGATCATATGGTGGTTATTGCCGAGTGATCATGTGTGTATCAGCACCTAACAATCCTATGTGTATCAGTAGTATGCGACCTCATTTGGACCAACCATAGACTGTCCCATCATAGATCAGTGTCATACCGATCTTGTGTGGGTCAGATCCTTTGTGGCTCATCGCTCAACGATCCTGTGTGGGTCAGCGCATATTGATCATGTGTGGGTCAGATATTGTGTGGGTCAGTGCTAAGGGAACATGTGTCTGTCAGTGCATGTTGATCTTATGAGGGTGAGATCATATGTGAGTCTTCTGGGGGTTAAAAACTATCGACTCTAGGCGGGTCAGATCCTGTTTGGATCGTGCGGGGGTTAGTACCTATCGATCCTATGTGGGTCATACTCCACATGTTCTGGAGTAGTGCCTCTTGACAGAATAAGACGATCACACTTTACGACTAATAATTTGTACTCTTGTGTTTTACTTATACCCGGTTTGACCTGAGTCTTTTTTGTTCCTTGTTATTCAGATCATGCTTGTGATTTTTCCTTTTTGGATATCTGAGAGACCATTTGGGGTCTTGGGATCCCTACTAGGTATTGTTATACTCACCCTAACATGGGCTTCTCTCAAACCTTTTTGTGGCCTGTGAAGACGACGGGCATCCTTGAATGAGATTCGGGGAGCTAGGACCTGATGGTTTATGGTGGTGATGGTGGCGGGTGACATGACGTGCTAAGGAGATGATTTTTACCTACCATTCAGGTAGTATTATTGATGGTCGATCTCAGGCATTGTTTTTCTGTATCAGTTGTACTTGTATTTTTTCAGTGGGGCATGTATTCTTCCCCCTTTACGTTCAATACAATCTTTTACTTTATTAGTTTTACTTCGTGGTTGCAGATTTTTGCGTTCTAGTATGCATTTGTGTACAGGTATTCCTGAAAATTCTTCCCACATTCAGGTTGACCCATTCGGAACTAGTCGTCAACCTCTAGCCTTCGGGAGGTGGGCTTGTGGTATGTCACGCACATGCCCCAGGTGTCGAGTTGTGAGAAAGTGGTAGCAGAGGTGGTCGATTTAACCTCAATTACAAGGGTATGTAATTTTTTTTTTGTGAGCAATGGTGTTAACTATTTCGAGTTGGGATTTGAGGAAAGGGGCTCCACATTTGGTGTGGTGGCTGACGTATTCGTACATGAGGACTCTGGAAACCTATTACCCAACTAGGTACATGGAAATATTGGTTTCAGGGAAAAGAAGGGAATATGCATATTGTTCTAATGGTTGTGATTTCCATATTCCTTCTCAAGTCGATTCCCCAGATATAACCTTCTTACCATGGTATATCATGATCAATATTAGGATTCCTCCATGTGGACGAGTAGCCAGGATCCCAATATGAGTTCATGAGGACAACCCCCTGGCGACAAGGCGTCAGTTCGGGGACCAGTGATTGAGATGGCCCCACCGAGTGGTGCACTAGTGCAACCAGCACCTGATGGATAGAATCTATTGCAGGTGGTTCCAAAAGAGGATATTCATAGGCCCACTATCCTACATGAGTTCCATGGCTGATACCTCCCAGGTTCAGAGGCAATGCATATCCTCAGTTAGCTGGGGATGGGCTTGAGGCTATTACATGTGTTTTCGAACTAGTGAGGGCACCACCCAAAAAAACGGCAGTCTGGGATGAAAGCCTTCTTCAGGGATGAGCAAAATATGGTGTATTCTGAAGATTCAAACTCACAAAGAGGTGGACCTCACTTGAACATACTTTTATAGACTCTTTATATTGGGGTTCTTTCTAGCGACCTTGTGATCGGAATGCATACAAGAACTACTTCACCTACTACAGAGCAACATGATGGTAGTGGATTACTTAGCGAAATTCACAGATCAATCTCACTACTCCTCTGATATGGTACGTGACCCATAAATTAGGGCTCAGACCTTCTAGCATGGAATGTGTTGGGAAATCAGGGCATAAGTGATACCTCTCAGTAATTTGACACATTTTGAGGTACTGGGATGAGCCATGTTGGGGGAGAGCATCCTGGTGGAGGAGTAGAAGGATGTTACCTACGACAGAGGTTACAATGTTTGTGTGACTAATGGATCTAGAAGACCAATGGCTACCAGATCACGACATAAATGGAATACACTTTCATGGACATATACATGTGGGTCTATGGCACAATAGTAGTGTAGGTAACATTGTTGGACCATGTTTCATCTTGTGAGTTTGGGCCATAAATTTTCTGGGAGGAAAACACTAATTGTGGGGAGAATATAATGTCTTGTAATTTTTTTTGTGTTTTTTATTTATTTATATGGAATTATTTCGAGAGGGGGAAATATGATGGCACGTGATTTCGATACCTAGAGTTCCCAGAATGATCCATCAAAAAAATGTTTTTCTTTAAATAGCACATGTGACCAGTTTTCCAATAAAAGATGAATAACTCTTATATAGGTTTTCGGATCTAAAATCTGAGGGCAATGTTGCATTTCGGAGGGTGGGGTTACCCTAGGCATAACATAAATTTAGTCAGTGCAGGCCCCCACTGAGAAAACCCAAAATGGAATAATCGTAAATAAAATAACTAAATAAAATTATTTTATTTTTCAAATGGTTATAACTCAAAAATGGTGACTCAAATTAAAAAACTGATACCCCCATTAAAATCATGAGTATATTTTTTCTTTAGGTAGATATTAATATTGGTTGTCTCGGGTCACCAGGGGAAGTTAGTTTTTGGCCATAAATAAAGTAATTAAGTAACAATTATTTTATTATAAAATAATTAACATTAATACGGAAACTTGTATTATAAATATGAGAGTATCATTGAGATCAGGAGGTAGGTTTAACCTTAGTCAGAGCCTAACCTCGATTAACGTGTGTCAACGGTGACTGTTAATAATTTTTTTGAATATTTTTTTAATTTACATTCTATAAATGTGAAAGAAATATTTTATATCATTTGAACCATTGCTTGGATCGAAAATCCGAGGGCACCATTGAATTAATAACATCGAGATTCTTCTATGAATGACTTATCTTCAGATGACAAGGGATGAGTGGAAAAGTTATTTTTCAGACTTTTCGAGAAAAATAATAAAATATTTTAAATAAAATATTTTATTTTCTTCCTCACCTTGGAGTGGTGGGAGGCAATGCTACGAGGAATTGACAAAAGGGTGATGATGTGCATCAATGAGACTCATCAATGACTCATTATCTCATTGCTTAACAATGCTTTAATGGAATGTAACAGTGACATTGTTTCTTATATAAAATAGTATAACGACGCAACATTTCACAATAATGGGAATGATGAGACGTGCTCCAATTTATAGTTTGATGCACTGGGGAAATATAGATTATAAATATGGAGGATTCTCTAGAGAACCTATAACGGACTTACACCCCAATGAAGAACAAGGAACACCGATAGAACTTCTCCTTCTTCAACGCCTTTCAAATATATGAACCAAAAAGCAACACCGACGTCTTAACCCCTCGAGGAAGAACATGCGACAACAGTCATCAAGAGGTATGGGTTTATTAAATCATGAAATTCCCTAGATTTTATTCCACAATTGTGAATTTTCTGAAGGGTTATGTGGGTGTTTTGAATGGGGTTGATCATTATTTTAACGTGATGTATAAATTACCCCTTGTTATAATGATAACGAGGAGGGCACATGGCGAACAAACAAGGCCCAGACCCTATGCCGTTTGAATTTCATTAGAGTTATTTGGAGGTGGGTTGTTCCAACATGATAGAACCATGAATCCTAGAGGCATGAAATGACAACGGCAATTCGGGAGGACAATAAGTGTGTCCATAATGAATACTGGACCATCGAAGCTCACCCGATGACCAATAGAAGATCCGCTCGCGCGGTACCGATGATCTGCATCGGCGGCGAAGGAAGAGGTCGTCCCTCATAAGCCGCGGGAGAGGGTGATGCCAGTTGGTGCCATGAAGAACCAAAGGGGCGACCAACGTGGGCCGAACATAGTGATGGAATGGCGATGCACCATCGCACACCGTAGGTGGAAGCTATGACATCAATGTTGTGGCAGAAGGTGAGGGAACCACTCCCCATAGGTCTCGCGGACACCCATGTGGCACCACGTGGCACCCCCACATAAATGAACTGAACAGATCCCTTGAAAAGTTCAGTAGGTGACCGTGCGGCCCAATGTAGGTCGTTCCAGCGAAGGGACTGCACCCAGCCGACGTGCGGGGCCGGTCCACGACTGAGCCCAACCATGACGTACAGGACCCGAACCCCTCTCGGGCCTAGATATGCTTAAAAGGATGTAACATGTGAACCATACGTCGATTTGACAAACCGTCTAATGATCTGGGGTCGTTGGGGGGAAAAATTCATTTTGAGATACATCACGAGAGTTTTTAATAAGGTTAGAGTATGGCTGGGATGGATCAACACTAAATCCAACCAGGCCCTCGGTACTAAAATGCCAATAATCTACAAACAGGGCATTTGGTTGACACGCCTTCTGTTTCATTTTGACCATTATGACATGATAGATAATAGGGTTACTTTTTTGTGGGACTTCATTCCAATTGAAATACTACTGATTGAGTGAGAAGAGATTCTCCCATAATGAAGCATACTTTGAGTAGGAATCCAGTTGCTAGAAGTGAGCCGAATATTAGAGACCGATCATACAGAGGTTAATACCGAGCGATCCTGTGTAGATCATCACATAGATATACTATGTGGATCAGCAGTTGATGACCTAAAGTGGACTATCCTTAGAGAAGACCATCATGGATCGACATTATATCGATCATGTGTGGGTCAATACTCTGCAATCCTATGTGGATCAGTAGCTCACGACCCGACGAGGACTAGCCTTAGTGCGGCCCATCATGGATCGACATTATAACGATCTTGTTTGGGTCAGATCCTATGTGGGTCAGTGTGCAGAGATCCTATGTGGGTTAGGAAATACTGATCTTATGTAGAACAGATCTTGTATGGGTCAGCGCTCAGCTATCCTGTGTGGGTCAAATCCTGTGTTAGTCATGTGGGGGTTGGCACCTATCGACTCTGACCAGTTTGGATCCAATGTGGATCTTGAGGGGGTTAGTACATATCAATTTTATGTGGGTCAGGCACCGTATGGTCCAAACCATTTCTTCTTTAAAGAATAATATGATCAGGATTCATGACTAATCATCTGTATTTTTACGCTTTACATATACCTGGTTTGACCTGAATCTTTTTCTTTGTGCCTTGTGATAGAGATCATGTTTGTGATTTTTCATTGGTGTAAATATGAGAGACCTTAGGGGGTCTCGGGGTCCTTACTGGGTATTTTTATACTCACCCCTGTAGGGATTCAACCGCACCTTATTGTTTCATGTGCCGACGGCAGGCAACCTTGACTTAAAATCGGGGAGCTCGGACCTGACACTGGACGGAGGTGATAGTGATGTGTTATTTGGAGAGTTGAGGAGACGAGCTGTACCAACCCTTCAGATAGGATCCCTGGTGGAAATATCAAGATCTATTTTTCTATATCATTTATAGTTGTATCTTTCCATTTGGTCTTGTATTCCGGCCATTTACATTTAGTACACACTTTTACTATAGTAGTTTTATATCGTGGTTTCATCTTGTTGCGTTTTTTCTATGTGTTTGTACAGATTTAAAGGCAATGTCTTCCCATTTTAGGGATAGGGCTTTTTGGATCTAATTGTAAAAACTTGGCCTATGGAAGGAAGGATTGGCGTAGTCATGGAATAAGCCCTAGAGGATGGGTTGTGAAATTTATTTTCTTATTTTCCATGTGCATGAAAATGATAATTTCATTCGTTTGTATGTGTGAATTATCGCCTCCATGAAGCGATGTGATTCATTTTTCATCACCACATCTCATGAGATATATATATATATATATATATATATCACTTATATGATATTAATTATATTATGATAATTATTGAATGATAAAATAATACTTATATTATTTCCAAAATGATAATTGAAAAATAAATTTGTTACACAAGTGTACGAACAACTTACCATCTCCATGATTATAACATAGTTAATTATTCATAACCATATTTAATGGATTGATTGAAAATATTTAATTATTTATAAAAATTATTATTATGCGATTAATGTTTTTCTATATATGATTTAATTATGACCTCTTTCAGTATAGTTGACTTACTGATTCCATTATGGACTTAGGTACAAAATATCTTCAAAACGTCTGATGTGAACTTAAATGAATAAGTAATTGTATATAATATATAAATTATTGATATAAATTTAATATTAAAAATTAAAATGGTTCTCAATAAATTATAAATTAGCATAAGTTTGTTATCCAGGAAGATAAAGAATGTACATGATGAGTTTGAGTCAAGGTAATTAACTCTTTAACTAAAAACCTATGTTAAAATGTTTTAAAAATTAATTCACTAAATATTTATCAGTTATATAAATATTTTTAAAATAATTTTATGAATATATTTATATAGAAACTTATCTTATAAAAATTGAATTTTTGAAATTCTCTCAAAAGTTTTTAAAATGTAATCTTTTAATGGTTTTATGTGAAGGACTTTGTTTCAAAAATTATCTTTTGAAGTTCCCATTTCATTTCATTTTAAAAAGATTGAAATAAATGTTTTTTACATATATGTAATGAAAAACAAATTCTTTATTTCATGACTACATAATTCTTTAATGTTTCCTTTATATTTTTTAACATTGCTTTCAATAAAAATTATTTCATTATTGTATGTGTGGTTTTTATATTTTGGAAGTGGGCTTTATAAGAAAAGGTTATTTTGATATAAAACAGTGTTTTACACATGGGATTAATATTTTTTCATGGTGTTAATTCATGTAACTGTACATGAAAAATATATGGAATGATTGAACCCGATATATCTTATATGATGGGATGATCCCCATTATAGCTCATGGGTGAGCCTGATAATGCTTATACAAAGGGTAATCTTGATAAAATCTCTCTAATACATTATGTATTGATTATATTGGAAGATAAATATAATTTTATTAGTATTAAAAATGGTTTTAAATGACTTTATGATGGTGATGCTCAATGATACCAAAATTATTTTTTTATTTTCTTGCAATGTACTATAAAGGATTAATTTGAGAAAAAATGTGGGTGTGTTTTTCATGTAATTCAGTGAAATAAAATTGAAGGTAAAAATAAATGTTATATGTGTTTTTATGTTTTTCATCATACATATGGGTTTTCATAATTTTAGGTATTTTATTTAGCCTTTTATGCTCATCCATATTTTAAAATGGTTTTCAGAAGCTCTTAATGAATAGAAGGTACAACGATAATGTCAAGTTAAAAGTCATGACATTTTTTCATGAAAATATATCATGATTTCATTTAATAGTTTTATATTATGAAAAGAGTGGACATTATATAAAAGTTTCCACTTGTAATTCATGGTTTTACTATGTACAAGTTTTTCTTAATTCTCTAAAACTATAAATCTAAAAGATATTTTGGAAATGAATGTGATTTTTAGTTTTAAAAGATCTATAATATGTTTTGTTTCATCTCCGATACTTAGAGTGTGTCAGATTGATGAGAATTAAAATTATGCACATCAGAAATTAATTATGGATCATTTTTTCAAATACTGTAAATAATATGATCTCATTTACTTGGATTTTACAATGTGAAATGTGTCTTGAAGAATTGTTCCCCAGGTACATTCAATGATGATTATTTGTTCCCTAGGTATATTCAATGATGATTCCTGTGTGTAAACCATATAAAAACACATGGACATAAATAAGTATTTTTATATAATGCAATTATAAATAATAAAAAATTAATATTATTTCATACTTATACTATATTCACATACAACATTTGTATTTTCATCGACTAGTTTTCCCTCTTTATTTACACAAGACTAATTCCATAGAACATCACATGGGATAAAAGAATAATTGGATTTTGATTCATCAACCATCATATAAAACAAGGAATATATGTTGTTTCATATCACATTGAACTTTTACTACAAATTAGAAATACATACCATTCTATTTTTAATTTAATCATTCCCCATCATTTCTTTACAATAGGGGTATGTAGGTTTTGAATAAAATTACATATTTTCATCAGTCCTTTTTTATTTTATAAATTATCTATAATAAATCATACTCAATAAAATATTATCGACTTAAATACACTTGGAATGATTCCTCATCACAATGAATAATGGAATCCTTCTATTTTTATTAATTATAATGTGTGAATATTTAGATGGTGGGTGGGGGTTTCCTTTACCCCTTGTATCTTAGAGATAATGTTTTTTATAATTGTATGGAATGATAGATGATCATTTCCATTGATAAATAAAAAATATTTTTATGGTAATCATCTAAAATAAATGAAAACTTCAAGGGATAATTAAAATTAAATCAATGTTTCATTATATAATTTTTCATTAAAATATAGAAAGCATATCATGACATAACCCTAATATATCCCCACATTGTTTACATTAATTTAGGAATGACACTATACTACGTATCTGTATTAATTTGTACAAGCATTCCCATTGTGACACTAATGTAACTAATGAACATTTATTTGTTGGGGTCAATAATATTTCCAAATATATTCCAAAAAACCACAAATTTTATATCATTTCTTTTTTCCTTGATTACAATAGTTAACACAGTATTTATACACCACTATTTTATTATTCATCAACATGTTGCTGATCCCATAATAATCCTATAGTTTCATCATCAATCATGTATTCTTCCTTAGGCTTGATAATAATTATGTAGGGAGAATCAATAATTGGTAGGATTAGTCAATAATATAACTGAGATTACATAAATGAAATAGAAAAAAATTAATATTATGAAAAAAACATAGTATATTGAAAAAAAACATTAAACTTATCATTGAAATATATTTTTTATTTAAAGTCCGATGGAATTTGGTTCCTCTATAATGTATCCAAATTATATCCTTGTGATCCCCCCTAAAGTACAAGACACTGTCAATGTTTGTACTTCTCTGAAATTATTTTGATATACCAATTGAATTGGTTTATCCTCAAATTAATTTCATTCTATCCCTATAGATTTTTAAGTCTCTAATTGGAATGTTGACTAAATATAGTTTCT
The DNA here is from genome assembly GCA_963277665.1 of Viscum album. Lineage (NCBI taxonomy): Eukaryota > Viridiplantae > Streptophyta > Magnoliopsida > Santalales > Viscaceae > Viscum > Viscum album. The sequence continues at coordinate 1,754,041,803 of OY728141.1, forward strand.
AGTTTTCTGGACATAAGAACATGCACTTCTTTTGATTTTATTATGAGAGGTTTATATTTATACGCTTTACACTTAAATTCACCTTCATGAATCCCAATTCATTTAATTAGCTACGATCATATTTTCAACCCATTTGCAATGGAAAAATGACACTTTAAATGTTTCATAATCTAACATTAATATATATTTGATGTTACTGAAATATAATTGGTTTTTATAAATTCTAGTTTCATCCTTCGAACCAGATAAGTTTATCAGTTCTACCACAGTCAAAACGCTTCTGTTTTTCATCATACTACATTTAACATATTCTATTATATTGATGTTAAAACAATTAATTATAAAACCAGAATAAGATATAACATTTAAATTCGGTCGCCTGGATATCTATTATAGTCTCTAGACAATTAAAATCGTATTTCTAGATAAATCCTTATGAATATAATCTCATAACCATCCTATAAAATATTTATTATCGTTATATGTCCACTATCCATTATCACTTTATAGATTTAAATTTTTAAGAATTAATTTGTGGTATTTAATGTATATAGAAACATTTTCACTATTATGTAAAATATATTGGTGGAATTTCTCCCACATTATAATAGTAATTTTGACAATATATATTCTAGAAATATCTTATCCCATATACCGTCCATGGTGATAATATTTTTGGAGACAAATTGTACCACCATATGATAGGTAATCGGTACAAAATTCAAAATCTTCCTCAACAATACATAACTATACAATAAAACCATCCATAAAAATTGGATTCTTGGGGTACACTTTTAAAATATTCATATACAATTAAATGGAGTACATCGATTTGTAATGTACGTGAACACATAGTTGAGTATATATAATAAAGGTAACCATTATGTGGACTATTATATTTGTAAATTATAATGGGAAGAACATCTCCAATTCACATATTATGACTAAAATTTTATTATTAATGATTTGTAAATTCACAATGACTAAAAAATTTATTTAACATGTATTTGAGAAAGAATAAATTTATTGTTAATTTATATCATATTTTTTATGTATATTAAAATGTAAAGCTACATGCATTAAATCATTCATTAAAAAATGTCAGTATTGAGATTTTAAACCCAATAAATTCAAATTACTCATTGACATGACATTGTTTATATTTTGTGAACATCCCTTTTGATCTTTTACACCTTTAAATAAGTTTCAAAATTGAAAATTTTCTTTTTTTGGATATGGTGTAAGCTATTGGAGGAAGAAACGTTCATCTTTCACCCTAGAACTGTCTCAACTCTCCCCTTATCCCAATACAAATCTTGCATAACCTATCCTTAATTTCCTTTTTTTGGTTTATATTGTACATTTACAAATAATCCAATAACTATATCGTATAAATTTTTCTAAGTGAAAGATATCATCAAATTTTATGTTTTAAAAACAATTATTTTTTGTGAATTAAATGAAAAATTATCACTTTTTCCAACATGATTTTGTAATATTTCTCCAAATTGGTTTACCAAAATCAGTATCTATATATTTAAATATCTTGAATAGATGACCACCCATTACTGGAGACAATGGTGTACTATTTTTATAATTTCCATTGAATGATGTCATCTTTGATTGATATTTATGTCATTGGGTTAAAATTTGTGATGTCATAAAAACATAGCCATCGAGACATGTTTCAACCAAACTGAGTTTGTACAATCTTCACAAATGGGTCACCGCAACATTCCACTAGTTTTATAGTATGAAAAATTTCCATATGTTGGAAATTAATTTATCATCTCATAGAACATGATTTTTTATTTAAACTCTTCATTAATATGAGAATATTACAATTTAACACCTATATTCCACATCATGTCCTTATCTTTCGTCAATGGATCCAAATAGATGGCAATATATTTACACTTTTTTAGACTAGATATATTTAGAGACAATATAATGTGTTTATGATCCATGAATGACTATGCTGGAATGTTATAATTTATAAAAATAACAAACAATGTACCATGAGATCTAATATTACACCAAAAGGATTTATTCCATCTATAGGTAATGTAAGATATATCATTCCCACCTTGTTTCAATATTTTGGATACTCGTAATAAATTTTCTTTAATGATGAGTGTTTTCAAAGTGATGTTGTTTACCCAATAGAATCCTTTAATATGTTCTTCATTTAAACTATATTGGGCTTTATTGACATAAATTAAGTTGTCTATACCATGGAATTATAGGAAGTAAGCATAAATTTTTTGAAGGAATTGATTCATCTTTCTTCTGCTGATCCTTGCCACAGATTGGAAATTTTATGAGTGATTCAGGGTTCTTTTGAAAAAATATAAATTGTTTTGGAAAAACTTTTATTTTTTATATATTATTACCATTTAATATATATTTAACTTAGAATCATATATTTAGTAAGGAATAACATCTTCTTTTGGTATATTACAGCCCGTAAGATATCGTTAATTTCCTCTAAGGATACATAAATTTATTAATTTGTAAAATTTGGAAAAACTAATAGAAATATAGTACCTGGAAATTCTGAGTATTGAACACTCATTGATGATATGTATGTTCTAAATTGATTAATGAAATTTAAATTGAATCTTTTGGTTGTTTGTAAAAATAGAAAGAGTGATGAAATCAATGGGTTTGAAATTAGGAGAGAAGCATGTCGGGTTCAATGATTTTAGGTTCATGCTTTGGAGAATGAATTGGTAATGTGACTATTGAGTATTTAAATTAGAATTAGGTCAGGAAAGATACATTGTATTGTTATACTTACCGAATCCTATGATTTCACTAGTGGAATGGTCATCTAATATGCGAAAACACAAAACTATGTGACCCAAAAAGCAATTTAAACATAACTAACCTAAATTTCATAATGGTTATAAAAAATAAAAAATAAAATAAACCCTATAAAACGCCCCCCTACAATCACATCTATCAACACAAAGAAAACTACACACTCATGCTAGGATTGATGAGAATGAGAAACATGGATACATGAGGAAGAATGAAAGTAATGGAAAACAAAAAATAAGGGATTCAAGGTGTAACTCAATGTGTGTGTCTTGAATGTGAGGCTACCTCCAGTAATCGAATCTATTTATTTTGAGGATGAGGGATTAATTAATATGAATTATTATTAAAACATTATCAAATGAATTATTATTTTTCTACTTGAAGAAATACTCATGATGTGTAATATTTTACATGATGTATAATCCATGTCAGGAGTGGATTTTTCATATATTTCCTTTCCTAAATATTCATAACATTTATTTTTGAACCTATTGAGTAAATTTTTTCAGAATGTTCATTATTTCATGAATTTTAGTGAGTGGTGAAAACTCATCTTGATTCTCACATAATGTAATTTTTATTATCTAGTTCCATGTATCCACTATAATGTCAAAATTCTACTGTCATGTCGTGAGAGAAGATCATGGTGTGATGTTTATTTTTTCTCCTAAATTCATCTATTTTCATTCCATTTTAATATTTATTGTACCCTTCTATAAAAGATAAAAAAAATCATATTTTACCAAAATTGGAATGAATATCAATTAAATGATCCAATCAATACATTAAAATAACATAAAATATATGCATGAAATATAGATATGAGTATCATATCATTCAAGAGACCAAATAGTGTATTAAAATCGGTGCCACTCTATCAACATCAAGAATTCAAATTATATAACATCAATAAAACTTATAATGTTTTATATTTATTACTACTAGTGTAAGATTATTATTTTTTCAAATTATTTAACTTCTCAGACAACTTAGGAAAATCATAAAGGTCATCCTAATTTTTCATTATCAATTATTCAATATAATCTCCATCATAATTTACATTAGTATTATAATCAATTGATCTATTAATGGATGTACCATATCAGTCAGTATGCACATTATATTTTCCTCAGGTTGAGTTCATAATTTATAACATCTATCAATTTTTGAAAAATAAAATGTCATTCGAACTCTTATGGATGAATTCGTCTGGAATAATAATAATGTAAACACAGAAAAATTATCTTTGAATGGTCATATCAATGTTCTAGTGAAAATTTTATGAACTCTTTAACTCAATAACCATACTCCTTTTTATTACCCTTAAGATCACTAAAGGTCCTTTATCTTCTCATATGGACACAAATAATTCAAATTTCCCTAGATCAATTGTAGATCCTTCTAAATTTAGAGTCAGGGTTACCTCAATTCTTGGAGTTCTCAATGGGAGTTTGTAATTACCTATTAAAGAAATGAGATCTTTCAAGAATCCCCCAAACATTTTTTCTCTCAGATCATATAATGTCAACATACTTATCTTGGTATAATAATGACTACTTTTATTGGATGTTCTAATGGAGAATCTAAGGTTGCAAAATATTTTAGACAAGATTCATTATATTCCAATGTTATTGGATTACTTCACAGGCATGAGAAGGGAGGCCCATAAACTCTCTCAGTATACAAGAATTTTGAGATTCATGATAAGGATTTATAGGATAGTGAGATTGAGGTTTGGAAGAAAGTGATGTATAAAAAGAAGAAGTATATTTATAGATATACTACCTTAAATTTAGATAATATATTCATAGAGGATGATTAAAGAGCTATGATAATTTATTCTAAATGTGGGTATTAATTCTATTTTGATTATCAATAAGAGATAACTACTAAAGTGGATAATTAGTAGGGGATAAGAGGGAGAAAGTGTAAAAAAGAATCCATTTATTTGGGTTATTTTCTAGTCCCCCTTACTATAGATAACAAGGGAAACTCTTCTACATCAAATGTGAATAAAATATGGTTTTGGAAAGAGTAATAGTATTTTCCCAAAACTATGATACTAGGTCTACCAAGAAGGATACTATGGTGAAGGAGAAATGTTTTTTGGATGTATATGAATACATGATTGAAAGTTCTCCAAATATGATTGGTGGGTCATTGGAAAACTATCTTAATGAGGGTTTTCCCCATCTCTTCGAAGAGAAAATGAAATCAATTTATGAATAATTTTGTAAACTGTTGGATAAGGAAATTAATGTGTTAAATATTAAGAGCATTGTGAGGTACATAGAAGACAAGGCCAAGGTAGAGGGGATATTAAATATCTATGGCCTAATAGAGATAGATTTATTTGTCTATCTTACCATTTGGATGCAATTTTTCTGAAATTGGGTGGATTGAAATTTACTTTTGATTTTTTTTATTTGGTAATTCATTTTTATATCCACATATGTTTATATTTACCATAACCGTACCCTGGATGTGAAATACTAGTCTTGTAAATACTAGTCTATACCTATTTTGATCATCGATGTTGAAAGATAAGGTATGTTTTTGAATGTTTTTCATTTGTTTTTTTAGTTTTGGATGTGATTTAGGTCATTATAGCATGCTGTGTTTTATGTTTGGTAGTTTTTGGTTCCTAATTAACAAAAAATATGTTTAGAAAATAAAAAATTTTCTTGCATGGATGGATAAAGAACTCAATTAGTAACCTCATTGAGAGACAAATTATTACAACTATATTTTATTCTTATGTAAAATATTTTGAGTATCCAAAACTTTTGGAAATCATAATAATAATATAAAGAAATCCAATTATTTCTATTTTGAATGAATTAATCATTTATATAACAAATAAATAAATTAAAAAAATCATTGAGAGATAATGTAAACAACTACAAATTATTCATAAGAAAATAAAATTTTCAGTATTGAAACCCTTTGGAAATAATATTAATTATAAGAGTAAATCAAGTGAAGAAATCACATGTTAATAATGAGTGTGTGTGTGTGTGTGTCCTCTAAGTAAAATTTTAAGAATATATTCATTTCACACTCTAATAAAATTTTAAAAAATAAAAATTAATTTCATGTGTAAACATGCCATCATAACAAACTAGCCCTAGCCCAAAATACAAAACTATTCCAAATCCCAAGCCACATATATGCCCATTAATTAAATAAATAAATATATATCTCTATATGTGATATTCCTCATGTCTGTGTATTTGTGAGTGTGTATATATATATATATTTCATATTTTAAATGTGCTTCTGTGTGCCCATATATTTTTTATTCATTCATATAGTATGAAACCATTAAATGAAAATAGAAATACAAAACATATATCTGATTTAATTTTGGAAACTTTTTACTCCAAATTAGGAATAAAACAAATAGATTTATAATTTAATTTTTATTTTTGTATAAACGTTTCCATAGGTAACTATAAACATTCCTAGGAAATTCTACTAATAAAATGTTAAGTTCCAATTCCAAAACTAAAAAGTTAAAAGCACGCAAACAATGAGTATCCAAACCCTTTGCAAATACAAAATGGTTGTTTTATGGTACACGAGAAAGCCACTATATTACCCATATGATGAGGGGAAAGGAGTTAATATGGTACATAGGAAAATAAGAACTAAAAAGTGTAAAAAATGCATGTTTGACTAAAAATAAGTTGAAAGAATCACATACATTAGTTAATGAAAGGGGCAACTCATTTGAGAAGTTCAAGGGGGTAATTAAAGAGGTAAAGTACCGTGAGAGTTTGAATGGAATGAATTAGATTGGATCTCTTTTAGGGTTTTATATAAATTTACGAAAGGGTTTTACTCAATATTTTTATTTTATAACTAATTAAAACTATATTTTTTTATTCCTTTTGTAATTACCTAATAAAAATAATGTAAACAATTTACAAAATTATTAAATGAATATATATTAAATAAGAATTAATTATATAAAAATAAAAATTAACAAAATTTCTTAATGAGTTAATAATCTTAAGTGAATGTATGTTATAAATGAGTGAAATTTAATAAATAAAAACTAATATACATAAAAATTATTAAAAAATGAATAAGTTTGATTAATTTTATAAATTAAAATAAAATTAAAAATTAATATATATTAAAATAATGATGAATAAATAATACATATGTGCATTACAACCATATAAAAACATTAAATTTTAATGATTAAATACTTATAAATAAATATGACAAATAATTAAATTACATAAATATTAAATTAATAAATAATAAAAATGAACAAATTAAAAATGAATGAGCTTTGAATGAATGATTGTTAAAAAGGAGTAAAATTTAATAATTAAAAAAACAATATATTAAAAATTATATTATGAAAATCAATAAGTGTTATTAATTATATAGGTTATTGATGAAATTAAAAATGAATATAAGTTAAAATGAAAATAATACATATTAATTTTTTAAAATACAACTATATTAAAAAAAATTAATGTAAATTAATGAACATGTATAAATTAATTGTAAAATGGTTAAAATTACAAAAAAATCAAACAAACAAATTGAAAATAAAGAAATTAAAAAAAATATTAAAAATAATTAAAATTCATAAAAGAATTATTAATATATAAAAATTTTGAAAAATTATTAAAATTTAATTAATAGTATATATTGAATAAAAATATAAACAAGAATAATATATATAGATTCAATGAATAATATATATTGAAATTATTATATTAACAAATAAAAATAAAAAAATTTCCTAAAAAATTAAATATATTATAGAAATATTATGCATGTGTGTTTCAATACAATAGGGAATTATATAAATATTTGTGTGGGGGAAATTAATGTAACTCTAGTGGGATATATGTTGAATTTTAAAAAATGAAATTTTAAAAAAACTCTATAACTCGATACTAACTATTTAATATTTTTAATTAATATTAAATTTTTAATTAGAATTAGTTTTTCTAAAATAGAAGACTAATTTAATGGAAATACATAATTTTTAATATATAAATCATATTTCAGGAAATATTCTGTATGTTGATATATATATATGAATATATTTTAATCAAAAAAATATTAAAAATATTAAGGACTAATTTTGTATAAAAAATGTATAAATTACAAAATATCATGAAAATACATATTATAAATGAATAATTTTTTTGAAAAAGTAAAAGAATACATAAATTTATTAATTTTTAAAAAATATTAAATAAATGAATGTTAAAAATGAGTAAAATTTAATTGAAATATGAATAGATTGAAACAACATAAAAAATTTGACAAGAGTTTTTAATTGTATAAAATTTTTAAAAAATAAAATGGATATATATTAAAATGAAAAATAATACTTATATTAAATATATATATATATATATAATTTATTAAAAAAATTAATCATTAATTTAAAATATACCAAAATATTAAAAATAAATTAAACGACAAAAATATTTATGAAATGAAATTTTAAAATATTAAATTATAAGAAATATTAAATTTCATTTTTGAAATAAATAATTAAAAATCGAATAAATATTATATATATATATATATATTATAATGTAATAAATATTATATATTAAAAATAAAAAAAATTCTAAAACATTTTATAATTGAAAATTAATATAACAAATATTAAATATTAATAATAAAAATCTAAAATGTTAATATTAAATGCTTAATATTTATGTGTGTTTTTCACTATAAAATTGAAATAATTTACTATATGTACCAATGAAATTATTTTATGTCCTATTAAGTGAAACCTATTTAGTCAAATTTTAAAATTAATAATTAGATATTTAATATTTTATGTGTCACTAAAATTAAAAAAACTAACAATATAATAAAAATTGTTTTTAAATGTACATAAATATTATTAGCCAATATTTTTAATCAATATTAATTTTTAATTAACTTATAAACAAATTTTCACTAAATATATGCCATGTTAATATAAATATATTTATTTGTTGATTTTGACTTATAAATACATATTTAGTATTATATAAATCATATTTAAGAAATATATATATATATATATGTATATATCAATATCAATATATTTATATTTATACATTAAATATGTTGGTAATAATATATAAATGTTTCTAATTTTTATATAGTCCTTTTTCAATAAATATCTAATATATTAAGTGTAAATGTATATTTAGTCTTATATATAACATATTTAAAAAAAAATATTATATTTATATCAATATAAATATATTTATATATTAATATATATTTTTAATGATATATATTTTTCTAAAATATTCGTCTTCTTAGTGATTTTGGAATTGCTGATAAATGTTACCTTTATCGGCTCTAGGTAAAATAAATAATAAAGAGTGGAATTAATCATTTTTTAGAGCTAATAAGGGTATCCTTTATTAGTTTTTTTATCTCAAATAATGTCCCACCTTTATCAGAACTTTTATCCTCCAGGGATAAGGGGAAACACTGAATATCATTCAATATATAGTATTGTTAAGAGATAATGAGACACCCATAGCATTCCATGAATGTATTAATAGATCTAGTATCCATGATCGAGTTCATCATTCTACTAAAAGTTTATAGGGAAAAAATAAAGACACTTGAAGGGAAGAGATCCCTTATTGAAGGTTTTTATATGATTCAAAAAACAAATGATCCCAAAATGGTGGAGGAAGAGTTATTTTGGTTGTCCACAAGAACATCCCAAATGTACAGATTTATAGTTTTATACTCACAAATTAATTCAAAAAATCATTTTATTATTGTTATGAAAATGTAAAATAAAATCAAATAATAGAACCAAATACGCATGAATACATAAGAAAAATACAGAATATAAAAAAACAAAATATAAGATGATTTGGTTTTCATTGAGCCTGTGTGTTTAGTTGGAACATCCCCCAGACTATCTTCATTTATAGAAAAAACATGGAAAATAAAATTCTCAGAATTAAGAAATAGACCAGAGAAACAATCTGATGTAGCTGATTCTGCTAAATCATTTCACAATGATAAATTAATTCAAGTGGAGTTAACACATCCCACTAATATAAATACTCACACTAAAAACCAAGATAAATATAAATCATATTACATATAGAAATGAATAAAACATTGGGTTTAATTGTATGGTCATGTTTCCTATAATGAAACATGGTTACAATCGATGAAAATGATCATGTTACCTTTAGACAAAGCATCTTTTGAAGAGGCCTAAGATACAAATCCAATGATAAATTATTACTATGATTTATACTAAATAAATAATCCAATTATAATGAATGGTACATTGAATATAAAGGGATTTATTATAGGGCTCAGTTCGAATATTGTCAACCAAACTCTCTCATAATTTCATAGAGAAACCATATGTTCCTCTCTCACTCACCAAAAACAAAATAAAGAATCCAATCCCAATTTTAATATCAAATCCCTAAATTAATATTAAAATTTTAATGGATTTTAACACCTTAAAATTTTAGTAAATATATTTTATCGTATAAAAATTATGTTTCCTTCGAAAATAATTTAAATTGATTTTTCTGAGAAAATATAATAATTATTCTTTTAAACTTTTAAAATTGTTTTATTATAAAATTAAAATATTGATTCAGACATCATCTTCATATTATAATATGTTGAATTTTTTAAATTTTTTATGGAAAATATTGCTTTTTCTATGAATAGTAAAAAATACCGATTTTTGATAAAGTTGTGAGTTCTTTTTAAGAAATTAAGTTATTTAAAATTCACACTATTATTTTAATATTATTTAAAACATACAAAAGTGTTTTTTAGTAATATTTTATACAATTTATTATATTTTATTCATATTTATACTTTAATTTAATGTATTTTTATTTCTAGGCTTTAAACACATTTTTCCTGAAAACTATTTTAATCTTTATAAAATTTCACCATTAAAAAAAACATAAATATGAATGATTTAAATTAAATTTAAATATTATTTATCTATATATATTAATTGAAAATATATTATTATTATTTTTTTTATATAATTATTATAATATCATCTTATGCTTGAAAATTTCATTTCTTGAAAAAAAAACATTTCGTCACGTCTATGGGGTTTAGTTTTAATTAAAATATGCCTATTATGTAAATATAATTCGATAAAATGGATTCCATATATGGAATAATCATAATTTATATTATATAATAATATAAACTAAATATTTTTTCATAATGAGTAGTGACAATGGTACAAAAATAGATACCATGGTAAAAAAATTAAAAAGGTAAAAGAGAGTAACCTTAAAAATAAATGAAATAACATGTTTAAAGATTACTTAATTTCAATGATTATGGTGTTAATCAGACATATATATCCTCCAATAATTTATTTTTAAAATTTATAGGCACTTTTCGTGGGAGTGACATCCCATTGTTGAATACTTTTAGGGAACTTCAATAATTCCACTTCTCCTAAATTAAAAATAAAAAAACCCTCCCCTCACATATTCACTCCAATAAATATATAATATTTAAAAAACTACAAAAATATCACCCCAAAATCATTATAAACATTTTAGATATTCTTTTATTCCCAATATATCAACCTTATGGTCATTAATAAGAGATCCAAAGGAGGTTCTTTTTAGTGAAGGTAATCGTCTTCACCAAGATCCTTCTTTTTTATTCTTCTTTTTTCCACCATCATTTATGTATTACAAATTACAATATTATAACACTATTATATACTATATACTGATATATTATTATTTTTATGTAATTATACTCATATATCTCCACCTAAATCATATGGGAAACAAAACCATTATTCGTGTGCATGGCAGGAAATCGACTCACAGATAGATGTAATTCATTTTCAATCATTGCATCACGAGGCGATTGATGATAATTAATAAAATTTATATGTATTATAGTCGTGAAATATTTTTAATTATATAAAATTAACATATCATATACCTTATTACCATACTACACATTGAAAAATGATAACTTCGTTCATGTGTATGGTGGACTACCGCCTCACAAAGTGGTGTGACTCATTTCTTTATTACCACAACACATGGATGGTATACCTATTTGTATTTAAATAAATATGACAATATTTGTGATATTATGGTCATTATATAAATATCAAATAATATTTACCTTCATTCCATCATGATCATTGAAAAATGGAAAATTACTCATTCGTACATATGACCCAACATCTTCATGATTGTAACGTACTTAATTTTTCATAACCATGTTTGACGGTTAGTTTTAAAATTATTATTGATTTGTAAAAAATTAATTCTTATAGAATTATTATTATAGATATAATATAATAATGACCCCACTGACCACTGTCAACAGAAAGTTGTCTTTTTTAAAAAGACTCCGCGTGGACATAACTGATTCCATAATTATATACGTCATTTAAATAAATGAAGTAAATGTTTAAATTATAAGGTATTAAACTTTTAAAATTTTCTTAATAAAAAATATAAAAAATATAAGTTTATAATATAGTGTTTGAAGAAATACATGAGAAATTATTAACTTGTGGTAAGGGTTTCAATCTCAAAACATCATTCTTTCAGACACATGTTCTTTTATAGAAATAAATTCTATTAAATGGTGTATATAATACTTATATACAAATTATATAAGGAATAATTTATAATCCATTATATTTCAATTGAAAATTAATCAACATAATTCATGGTATGTTATGATTCAGATGTTATTATAGTGGTAAATGATTATGTTTTAATATCATTTTAGTAGGTATTTTATATGTAAAAATTTCCATTATTAGAAATAAATTGATGATTGTCAAAAAAAACATTTAATTTTGTTATCATATTTTTATGTATGTAATTTTCAATTAATATAATATTTGTTCTCTTCTTTGTACTTGAATATCTTGATAAAAGGTTTCATTTAAGAAGACCAACATTTTATCTCTCTTCAATAGAAAACACTTTCTCTTCCATGTATAGATTTTTGGTTAAGTGTTATCACAAATGTGTTTATATTCTACAATTTTTTTAATTCATTTTTATCTTTTATTTTATTAGTATATTTTATTTAAAATAAATATTCTTATCATCTACCAAAGAATATACTTTTGATTATTTATACAAAAAATTAAAAGGAATCATTTTTTAATATTCTAGGCATGTACAGAATTACATGACATCATGAACAATAAAATATCTGATTATCGATTTTCAATTTTCCATGGTTCATTTTAAATTATTATTTTTTATATAAATATTTTTTAAATTTTATATTTTGAGGATTTTATTTCAATGTGAAAAGGGTATATTTTCTCAATAAATATTCCATTTAATCTTTTAAAGTCATTTTCAGAAATGAATGTAAAATCTAAAGTCATGGATTTATTATAATATATATATATATATATAAATGAATCTCACATATATATATATATATATATATCTTATTATACCTTAAATTGACGAGGTAATACATACCATATGACCATTTCTTAAATTCCATCATTATGATATTTCATTTGATTATGATAAGAGGAATGATTTTCAACCCATTTTTTCCCATGGGAAATTATAATAGAATCCCTTATGATTGATTTTATTTTGTGGAAAATATTTTAACATTAAATGAATTTTATGGGTGCTCCCATAATTATATATCACTTCAATTCATTGGTTAATTTTATAGTCTCATGAGGCGTCTTTTATGAGATTAGGTTATGAACCTAATTAATTATGGTATTTTTCCACCATGTAATGTTGTCTAGATACTTATTGATGACTTATTTTTATCTAATGTTTTATGTTGATTAAACATTTCCTATGATTCCATGATCTTATGATAGTTTTTTATTTACTTTATGACCCCATGTTATTACTCACATGCCTTCACTTTCAGGATATCATGTCATGCTATGGACTCACATGTTACATTTCAAAATCATGTTTATTCCATTACTATGACTTTTAGATCACACCATTGACTATGAATTCCCCATGTTATCCCATGAAATTTAGAATCTCAAAAGGCTTTAATATCATAGAATGGAGAATAAAATAAAAATTAATTTTTTAGTATCATTTTGATCTATTATGAACCTAGTCTTCCAAGGACATTCAGCCTATAGATCCTTAGGTTATAATTAATGAATGATTATGTTAAACAATATAATAACATGTGTAAAAGAAATTGTTCACTGTAGTTTGTATGTTAGAATGTCATATTTATCTTTGGTTTTAGGACTATAATAATTTAGGGAGAACCCTAGTGATATGGATAAGGAGAATAAAAAATATAGAAAAATATCCTGGAATTTTTGTTGTGTGTTGAGAAAGTGGGTTCCAAGAAAATACATCTATGTATGAATAATACATGTAGATGTGGTAGTGAATTGTTTTACCTAGGGGTAATAAACCCCAAATAGTTCATTGATCTAGAATTTATCATCAATTACCTCACGATAATGGGCCTTCTAGAACACTCAGTTTGACACTCCCCGGGGAAATGGCTCGGAAGTTCACAAAATACGTAAGAACCATTATGGAGGCCATGAAAGAATAGTTTAGTTATAAAAACTAATAGGAAACGTTACCATGGATTCCCTCCATTGAAACCTAGAGACTCATAAATTGGGTTATACTTATCATTTATATGCTATACTTCTAGAGTTAAAAGTTTCACTTTTTTATGATAAGGGATTGTAATCTGGTTTCATTTATTATTTTTATTTAATTAAGGGAAATATGGGAGATCATTCCAATATCCAATTTTATGGTAAACATAATTATCTCCGTAAAAAGATATTCATCTTAATGGGAATGATAGTTAAAAAACATGTGATCATGACAATGGATCATTCATCGAACTATGATTAATAACTGGACCATAGATTAATTTTAAAACACATTAATGAGGAATGGGATGGTGTATTATGGAAACAGAAGTGTTAAAGATGATAAAGAAAATAATATTCAATTATTTATATATCAGTAAATTTTGAATGGGCACCACATATAATGTAATAATGTAATTATAAAATTCTATATGTATGGGAAATGATGAAAAAATGTAGCTAATTTCTTAAATAAAATAAAGATTCTTATTAACAGGACACATGGAAATAATGTTCAACATAATTCACCACAAATAGTTCAATGTCATATATGTGGGTAACCTGGACGTTTCCCAATTAAATTCCCCAATATAAGGGTTAGTTCCTAAGGTATTATTTTATTATTATCATTAATTTGGAATTATTGATGTATATGGGTTTGGAAATTCATTAATCATGTTGAATTATTTTTTTAAAGGTATTCTTCTTAAAATATTTTTCAAACTTCTAAGGATCTTTCAGATGTAGTTCTTTTTTATGGAATTTAATGAATATGTTTAATCGTACTAACAAACTAGAAATGTGATTTGATTCTAAGGTGATATTTTATGGATTTTTTTGGAAAGGAAAATATTTTACATGTCTTCTATGTTTAGGTAATTATAGTGATAATAGATAATTTTATGTGGTTCAAAAAAATAAGCATTATATAATACTTTAGTATTTAATAACTGATTTGATGGATAATGCTATTTCTAGTAAGTTTCTAGTCTTCAATGATAAATGTTTTATGATATTAATATATATATATATAAGGTTAAATATATATGATTATTTGGGAAGAACACTATTATCTTTTTAGAGATGAATGTTGAATGGTGTGATTTAACATTTAAGGGTAAAACATTATTTCATGTTGTGATTATTGAGGTTATTTGAGAGATATGATAACTTATTTAATATATGACCTAAAAAAACATGGTTTTTATGTTATAATTTGGAATACTTTTAGGAATATTTCCAAAACTAGGCTCTGAGTTGATGCCTGAATCTGGGCCCCAGAGAGCCTCGATGTAGTGATATTAAAAATATTAATGATAATTTATCACGTACACATAATTTTTCATTATAATTGGAATAAATCGTGATCATATTATTGGATTAGATATATGAGATAGTGGTTTAGTTTAGAACATTGTGTTTACCTTTATCATTACATAATGATTGTCAGCGTCAAGTCATCGGTTGGGGGTGTCTTGGTGGGGTGTTAAATGGAGGGTTATTAATTTAATAAAATAAAATTAATAACTCACCCCCATATGGGAATCACATATGATAGAAGGGATGATCACATTAAAAGATATATGGTGCAATAAAAAACTGAGGAGAGGAGGTACCACCGATCCCCTTTTTTAACACCAATCATCCCATGATCGAGATGCATCAATATTCAAATGTTGTTTTGGGACTCAATCCTCCAACGTTTCACCAAGATGTAGTTTGATGTATGAGATTAATGTCCTGGTACAATTTTTTTTCATTTTTAGGGTTTCGTATCCCTATAATGTATCCTAATGATCCCTCGATGGTAGATCAATGTGTTTCTATTAAAACTAGTGAGTTTCATATTGCTCATAAGGGATTATTATTTGGAATTCCTCATCAAACAACTTGTAGTGTAGAAGATCACACACTATATTTTATTAATGTTGTGAGAATCATAATTTTTAGGTTATATGATATGTATAGGGGGTACATTCTATTTAGAGAGATAGGTTTTGTGACCAAGGTACATGTCGAGAAAAATGTACATGACCATAGTACATAGTCATGGGGTTATAGAAATGATTATAGATTATGTAAAGGACCAAGTGGATATGTATCAAATACACTCCATATACTAGGGGAACACGAAATGTGGGAAGACATGAAAAAATGGCCATTTATGAGAAATGACACTCCCATGAGATCATATATGGTCACATGTCATGTGACATGAGGTATATAAAATGTATATTCCAAAATACACACTGGTTACTGATAGGTGACATGTCTTGGAATCGGTTTACAGAGACACGATCTGTATTTTGGGTACACACAATGTACTCCCTCTAGATACTTCTCTCTAATGAATCTCTATCTTCAAGACTCAGATAGAGGCCTAAAAGTATCATATCAAAAGTAGATTTTTTACTTTTGGCATGATGGTGGCCATGGTGTTGGCACGAAAGATGTGGAATGAGGTGAGGTTAGTGGGATTCTTGGTAGGGATGCATAGACCAATACCGGTTGAGTGGATTCCCTTATGTTATCCCTATGAGGATATTCTATGGCATTGTGTCAATGGTATAGGGCTATTATCCCATAAATAGGATTAACCAAGATAGAGTTGTTCAATCACACCATAATGTCGTGGTGAGATCCTCTATCATATTCCCAATGTTGGGTTCATGGTATTATTGCGACCTTCATATATGAGTGAAGATCTAATACCCATTAGTTTAACCTAGTAGGGTTTTCAAAATCATTATGTATATGATCCATTACTTAGAGGACTGTTTCATTAGGTTTTCTTCCATCAATATATATATATATTCTCCTAATTAGAGGATAGTTCTAGTTGGGTTTGTAGAACCTTGATGGGAATGATCCCATACTCAGTGGTTAGTTCTAGTGGGGTTCGCCGTATCATTCAGAGCACAATACCATAAAAGGCTATTGGGTCAAGATTTTGGGATGTATTTTATCCTTGTGGTTCTGGGAATGATCTATTATCTTTGAATCATGGGTTTGAGATTTATCAGTGTTTGTGGTATCACCCTATGGTCCTTTATGTGATCCTCTATATTATCGATATGATCTATAGAGTTAATGATTGGGTTTGTGGTGTCCATCAGTGGTCCTTAGTGTGATCCTCTATATTTGAGATGGAAATTATTTTTTTCTATAGGGTTTGAGGATCCCCCATCAGGAATGGGTTATACCCCATATATGTGTATCATGATTAGCTGAGTGACAACATGACTTATTTTTGGGTGAGACCTGATGAGCTTGTCCACTCTGATTCATTCCACCTAGGATGATAGAGATGCTACATATTCTTTATATACCTAATGTAGTGTGATCTATTATATGAGTTTCATTAGGGTAGTAGAGTTTTTCCAGATGGTGTTAGATCTCTCAAACATGTTCCATCTATGTTTGTGGGGATCATGGAGTGAGTTCTCCAAGATGATAATTACTATGAGACTCGAGTTGAATCTTATGGCTTGTAGTGAGGTTGTGACCTCATGAAACTAGGAGTATGAGTTGAGTGTGTTTGTATGTTTTCAATATTCCTTGAGGTGGTTTCATATATCATTATTGAAGAACCATGTGGACTAAGATAATTAGTCTTTTACAAAAAAAGAGTAGAAGAGATAGAGGGTTTTTCTCTCTCACATGGGTTACCTATGGATTGGGGTTGTGCAGACTACTACCTTTCTGTTGATCCCTTTTATTTTAGGGTTTTGGGGTAGGATCAAGTTATTTTTCTACTCACAATTGTATTACCTATATCTGTACATGTTTTTTCTTTTAAATATAATAGGCATTTTTATGCAGTCCAAGGATATTCCAGAGATAGTGAAGCATTGTGATATATACAGGGTGATGTGAATACCAATGCTTGACTAAGGTGTGATCCAGTGGTTTAATTTGATTTCAATCCCCTCCATCTATGTAGGTTGGTCTTTTTTAGTGGGATGTTATGTTACCCTTATTAATCTAATAGTAATTCTTTTTACTCTATTGTGGTATAACTATATGCTTTCATTTTTTCTATCAAATATTATTGTCTCTACACAGTTTCATAGAGATGTATGTGTGTTCATGCGTAAATGTAACATAGGATAAGGGATCATGTGTTTTTGATATTCCTACTCAATTTTAGTCGCCAGCCCATGGCCTATTTGAGGAGGCAATTGGGTAGTAATGAATCAAGCCTCATTAGGTCAGGATATGAAAAAATGATAACAAAGGTGATACATACCATTGAACAAAATTAGTTTCCTACTTGTGATATTTTTTTGGATTAATGGAGATAGAGTTATTGTTTCTAGAGTTTACCTTTCAGGCCAGGGACTCCATTGTGGGTGTGGTGGCCAATTAATCTATTCACTAGGACTCTGATAGCCTACTTGTTAACCCATAACGTTTAGCCATTGGTTGTGGGGAAGTTATAGTACATGCATCATAATGGATTGGGTTATGGGTTCCATGTACTTCTTGAGTCACATCCCCAAATATACTCTTTGAACCTGGTAAATCATGTCTATATTTTTGGATACTATTGTAATAAAATCAAAATATGGTTCCATAGTGGTATTATAATGTCGATCATCCTAGATATGAGGCTTCAATGTGGGGAACTGTATAGGATTTTTTATATCTAGGTGGTCCACGAGTTGAGCAACCACCCATTGAGTAGAATGTTGTGTTGGAGATCCAGGATGAGGATGCATGTAGGCTGATTGTGTGAAATGACTTCTAAAGGTAGTGACCTCTATGGTATCACCGTGATTTAGAACCCCATATAGCTAATGACAAGATTGTGGTAGTCACACATGTTTTAAACCTTGTGAGGAAACCTACAGATCAGATGGTTATCGTAGTGGTGACTATTTTATAGGGATCTTATATGTGATGGTGGTGTCTGGTAATGCAAACTCTCTATTACATGAGACTCACTTGGATATAGTTTGATTATCTATTCTCGGAATAGTTATTCCATCAAATTTGAGATATGTTCAAGTCCTGGAGCTTCTACATCTTAAAAAACACAGCATGACCAAGGAAGAGTACTCAAAGAGGTTCACAGACCTTTTTAAATACTCCCTAGATATGATTAAATACGTATTATTCAAACTATACAACTTAACATAGTGATTATTCCACGATATTAGTGATTTAGTTATATCAAATTTCATTTCCACCCATACTGTAGTTTTTTAGTGGGACTAGGTCGTGGAGGGACTTATGGTTGGAAAGACTCTAATTATTGTTACTCAAAAGATAAGAGATGAGACCACGAAATCACAAATATGGTGTATGGTTCAAGGATTTTAGAATATGAGATACTTTATGAGACGATCATAATATAGACGTTCTGTGGATCAGGTGTCCCAGGAGAAATTTTCTTATTTATGGGAGAGGTGGTGCTTAAATTATGGAAGATGATGGGATATTTAAAGAGATTATCCAACCCACCATAATTCTTAGAGGAAGATAGTCGATGCAATAATCTACTAGATAAAATGATAAGATCATGGAGTTCATCATGATAGTGGACATGGTGTGGGATCAGGGAGAGAAGGAGGTGGAAGATGATTTGATCTACTGACACCACCACCCCAGGTAGTTCATTCCAGGCTAAAGGATAATGAAGAAGGGGTTGAGGATAGCCGCATAACATATATTTATATGAGATGGGGGATCCAAGGATGATTATATATATACTCAATGCAATTTATTCTTTTGAAGTAGTATTTATAGACACTATTATGAGGAACTCTATCTTTTCCACCAATTTCTAAAGGCTTATCTAGGGTGAAGTGGGGATTTCTGAGAACATTTTTATGGATATTTTTGACATATATTTATACTCATAATAAATATATACACTCCCCCCCAGCAAGACACGTTCTTGGGAAGCAATAAAAAACCTTGTGGGTGAGTTAGTGATGCCAAAATAGGGTAGTATCAAGGTGTGGAAGATGAGTTCCTTTGAATTGTGTGATCAAGGAATGGTTTATTGGAGTGGCATAGTGGGACCGAGTGATACCATTCTAACCATTATTATCAACACTTATATTTCACAATCTTGAATATTGGACTAGTTACATGAAATTTATATTGCATGTGTTGCATGAATCTATAAGGAGGGTAAATCACAGAATATATATTCATAGTAGCAAGGAGGCCCTAACATATTCCCTCAATGTGGAATGGTTTTCTACCATCTAGGAATATAAAGATTTGAATATTGGTTGTGGTGGTGCTTATTTCTTGTGGGATTGAGTTTTCTTTTGAGGAGTTATCCTAGTCAAAGTAACGTGAAATCATGTGTTGGTGAATACAAGACAATTTTTACTAGTTGGTTAGTATGAACCATAGAGTAGTGGATGGAATGAGATTTTGATTTCTGATTGGTGTGGTGGGTTTGAGGATGTCTACCTATGTATGATTAGAAGTTATATACCCATTTATAGTTTGTATTCTTCATATACTAGAACCCATGGATTTCCTCGATTTTTATTCTAGAATATCAGGTCACTCTGATAGGGAATTTTTATGTATAGTGTAGTAAGAGTATTCAATAATAAGATCATAATAAGACCCATTGTGTATACATAGGAAGACCTATTCTTTTTATTTCTTCCCTCATGTGGTTGGAATATTTGTTGATTGTGAGACACTTGAGGATGAAGCGATATTTCATTAGCTAGTGGTGGTTAACAATCCTCTTTTTCATGGATATAGGGAGGCCTAGCTAAAAGATTATGTTCATGAGGACTCTCATGACCAAATATCCTCCAGAAAAATTCCTAATGGATTTTACGAATGTGGGAAGTACGTCGACCTTCTTAGAGATGATGATGACACTTGTAAGTCTACAGGAATATATGATAAAGAGTTTTTCCCCATATAATACACCCAGGATATGGGAGTTTGTGCCTTAGAGTGAACTATCCGGGATTTGGACAACAATAATTGGGTATGAATGTTGGCGTGGTGTAGTTTTCTCTCCAAAATTAGTATATCCCTAATTGAGGCCACCTTCGGGAGGCCCTATAGGCCACCACTGTACTCGTCAGAGCCAATTAGATGTAGTTATTGTGGGATTGGTGTGAGTTATAGCTATGGTTTTTGAGGGATTAGTTCATCCATGATTGGATGAGTACTATTGAGATACATCAGTGTTTGCATCGAGTTAGCAAGGTGGTGTTCCGCTATCCCCTGAGACCACAGATGCAGTAGGTAATTTATTTTATCCACCTTCGGTAAATGAGGATAAATGTTCACATTTTTTTTCAAAATATAAATATGGAATCAGATGCATTTTGGTTATTAGTTTTTGATGGTTCCCCTAAGTTCATGTTTGTATACATCATGAGTACCCTCTAGTGTGCTCACTGGTCAATGTCGATTGAGATGTCACTTTTTTCCCTTATGCCTTTTAATTTTTGGATAAAAACATTAAGGTGGGGAGGGAGTAAGTAATCTCATTTTTTCTTATACGAAATTTTAATATATCATTGAATATTTATGAAGTCGAGCGCTAATTCACCATAGGAATTAGAGGTTAAGAAATCATAAATTAAGTGATATTACAAATATTAAAGATATTTTTATGCACACCTAGTTTTTTATTGAAATAGAAACTAATGATTATCATATTGTTAAATTGTAAATTACTGATTGCAACTATGTTTAGAATAAGGGTTTTACCCTAGGCGTGACATAATGTTTATCGATGTCAGGTGATCAGTTGGGGTTGTATTGGTGGGGTGTTAAATGGAGGGTTATTAATTTAATTAAACAAAATTATTACCCTCTCCCTCCATTTTGGTCATAAAAATGGAATTTTTGTGGACCCAATTTCACAACAGATGACATGAGGCCAAAACTAGGAGATGATTTGTCATCGATCCCTGTTTTTGACAATGAGTGTCACTAGATTGAGATGAAGTTGATTTCAAACATTATTGTGGAGTCTATATCTTAAAAAAAAATTAGACAAGTTATTTGGATTTATGATATTTATATATTGACCCCCCCCCATTTTGATGAATTTTTAAGGTTTAATATCCTTATGTGATTCTAAATGATCTTATAGGGGTAGATATAGGTGTTTCACTAAAAATCGTGTTGTTTTGGTGGATTTGAGGGGATTTTTGTTCAAATTTCCTGATCACATTGTTTGTTGTGCATAATTTAACACCCCATGTCTTCTTCCCATTCTAGGAAGATTATTTTTGGAGACTATACACCATGTAATGGGGGAACATTCCATGTAAGGATCTCATGCCATGTGGCCTAGGGACACGAACTTACATTCATTGTCAATGGGCATGTACACGAGGAAGTACAAAACTATGTTAGATGTGAATGAGGTGATGGAAACATGCACATATTTGGGAGAAAAAATTATCCAGGTTTTAAATAAAATACATTTACTTATAATACACACTATGAGGGATAACATGTCCAAACAACCATGTAAGGGTGAGGACACACCTATGATATCAGATGGAGTCACATGCCATGTTACATGAGGCACATGCTTTGAATATTTCCAAATATATACTGAGTATCAATAGAGGGCATAGATAGGGTCCAATTTAAATAGACCTGATGTGTACTGTGGGTACTCATCGTTTACTATACTTTGGGACTCCTATCTCACATATCTCTCTCTTCTTGTCTCATATTGAGTCCATCACATTGTATATAGAGAATATATTTTCATATGGGATATGATGGTGGTCATGTTTTTTGTATGAGATATGTAACATGAGGTGAGGTTAGTTGGTCATCTGTTAGAAATGTATAGGCCATTACTGGTTTAGTGGATTAGCTTGATCTATCCCTATGAGGGTACAATATGGAACCGCATCCTCAGTATAGGAATGTGATCCCCCTGATAATATGATCTCCAATAGAGTTTTTGTATTCATATGGTATTATATGGGAAGATACACTATCAAATTTCCTTGGTGGTGTTCATGGTATCATCATGACATTAATACATGGGTGGTGATCCCCTCTCTAGCATGATATCACATTACGGTTTGTGGCATAATTGTGTATATGATCCCCTTCTTAGCGGGTGGTTCTAGAAGGGTTTGTGGTTTTTTTGTATATGATACACTACATATCGGGAAATTTTAGTAGTGGTTGAGGTATCGTTGTTGGTGTGATCCCATATATGGTGGTTGGTTCTATTGGATTTCATAGTATCATTGAGAGTATGAAGCTCTATTTGGCTATAGGGTCTAGATTTGGGTTTGTGGTATCTATGACTGCCTCTAAGAATGATAATCTATCTATGTAACATGGAATTGAGACTTATTATAGATGGTTGAATTCACCATTGGACTTGAGTGTGATACTATATTTATGTTGTATGAACTTTGGAGACCAAGATTTATTTCATTGTGTCCTCTAACGATCCTTAGTGTGTTCCACTATCTATGATATGATATCGATAGTTTTTTTAGTATGGTTTGAGGAGTCCCTAATCAGTGGTTGGTGAGATCCCCTATCTACGTATCATTATCACCTAGGTGAAAACACAACATCATTTTCAACAACACCTGATGCGTGTTTTCTCTCAGAGTTATGCCAGTAGGGATAGTGGGGGTGTTCAATTAGGTTTTAATACATAATGAAGATTGATCTCATAGATGAGTTATGTCAAGGATGGAAGGGTTTTTTCCTTATATTGTGAAATATCTTTGATGAATAACATCTTGGATGGAAGGTCTCCTAGATTGAGTTATGTTAGATTAGTGTTACCTGGATCCATGAGTAGAATCATGTGGCTTGTTGTGAGTTTGGAACATCATGATATTGGGTGTTTGAGACCAGTATAATTGGATGATTCTATGAGTCCACAGTATAAGGTAACATATTATTATGGACACACCATGTAGACTGAGATGACTAGTCATGCAAAACCAAGGAGTGGTCAAGTTTGAGTTTGTTTCTCTCAATATCTTGCTTCGTTTCCCTATAGCCTAGGGTCAAACAAGATGCTCCATTTTAGTTTCTATGTTCTATTTTGGGTATTGGGGTTCCTAATTGTTATTTTTATAATATCCACTACATAGGATATTCCCACACAATTCAAGTCTTATATAGATGATATAACATTTTATAGAGTCCTAGGAAGACCTACAGTAGGAAAATCATAGAGATCTAGACATATCAAGGTGTATACTAGTGCGTTACTGAGGTGTGTTCTAGTTGATTCATTTGAAAGTGGTCCCATATTTTTTAATTGGATGGTTGCTTTGGTAGTTTTTTGAGGCCATGTATATCTTCCTTTTTTATGCTTCAAGAACATTTTTTTTACAAAATTTTGGGATAGATGTATGAATTTATTCTTTTAGTTATGATTATATATTAACTATTTTCATTATATTTATATTTGTGTGTGGATACAGGAGCCATAGGCCCATGACACCCATGTGCATGATATTCCTACATGGTGCAGGCCACCAGCTCTTGTTTTATTAGAGGAAGATTTGTGGTTTTCAAGTCATAGGCTCACATGGGTCAATACATGACATTATATATGTCAAAATATTTGTTTTATTATTGAATTTTTGAGATTAATATATTCATAATGATTAGAGGTTTTTTCTTTCTTTGTGATAACAATTTTTCATAATAAAGAATGGAGAAATATCATGTTTCCATTTCATAGAACATATGATCTTTTTAAATTTAATATGAGTTTGTTAAGAATATAATATTCATATTTGATATTAATTCCTTAGAGTTATAGGTGAAGTGGAAAGCGTTGGAATCATAACCAATGAATGAAATAATGTTTATGAAATAAAAAGATACCAAGAAAATATATTTTATAGTGTTCTCTATCATGATAGTAAAATAATCCCTGAGCAATAAGAAAATGTTCTTGAATCAAAATTTTTTCCAATTACATTGTTATCTAATTAATTAACTTCCTTCTAATTCATAACATATTTATGGTTGTTTGGTATTTAACATTACCCTCATAAATCAATTAATTGTGATCAATGATCTCTATCACTACCATAATTATTTATGATTTTATACAATATAAATATTTTAACTTCCCACCAATTATATCCAACTTTGAACACTAGTTTTGTGTTATTATAGACTATATTTGAATTTATATTTTCCTCTTTTAAAGTGCGGGTATTATTAACCCTTTTTGTGATGTGTCTTTTACACAATGGAATTTTTCAATGTCAAACCCTTGATTACTGAGAACAAGTTTAAATTTAAAGGGTGAAAATTATTTAAGGTATATATAATGTAATGCCTTCATATTTTTAACGAACATTATTATCAATAATGTATAAAACATCCAACACATAGTTTAAAAGAACCATGATATATTATTAAAAATTATTATTGAAATGTGACTAATATAAAATAGTCATTAAATCAGTGGTATTAATAGTATTAATTTTTTTTAAAAAATCTATATAATTTTATAGCACAATATACATTTATTTATACATTTATAATAAATAATAAATCAACTTTAATAAATATATTTTATTTGACTAAAAATATGTTTCCTAGAAAAATCATTTTCTTTCATTTTTTTAAAAAATATTCTAATTAATTTTCAGAACTTATAGAAATTTTATTTTATAAAATGAGTATCCTTTTGGAAATATAAGTATCTATATTAACATGAAGTGAAATTTTAGTATATTTCAGAAAATATTTATTTTTCAATGAGTAGTGAAAAATACAGATTTTTGATAACATTGACATTTCTTTTAAATAAAATAAGATATTTTAAACCAACATCATTATATTAATATGAATTAAAATTAAAATATGTATTATTTACTTATATATCATCCATTTAAAAACATTTCAATCATCTATATTCTGAATTTTAATATATATATTTTTAGGCTTTAAACACATATTTCTGGAATCTATTTTAAAGTTTATAATGATTCTCAATTTTAATAAATTAAAATAACCCCTAAAGAGTAATGAATTTAAATAAAATTTATATATTATATTTATCTATAAATATAAATTGAAATTAATTTAACAATTATTACTCATAAATTTTTTTTTTATAAAACATTTAATACTTAAAAAATAATTTTCCTTATATCCGGTTTCGTCAAAACGACATTGAGTTTTATTGTAAATTATAATATTACACTTTTGTGAATGGAATTAGATAAAATTTATTCCATATTTCTTTTATCAAAATAATATATATTATATAAATATTCATCTTAATTTTATGTCATAATTAATAGTAAAAATCGTAAAAAAATAGTTATTGTGGAAAAAAATTGATGGGATAATGTGAGTAACCATAGTGGTAAAAGAAAGAATATATTTATAAATTAATTTATTTGAATTTTAGAGGTGTTTTTTGGAATTATATCCTCTCTAATAATTTATTTTTATCAAATTTTGAAACACATTTTTTGAGAGTGACATCCCATTATAGAATAGTTTTTTGTATTTACAAGAATGTCACTCCTCAATTATAAAAGGAAACCCTCTCCACTCAATTATTATCACCTATCATGAATTTTGGATAAACAAAAACCTTCCAAAATCTCTAACCAACATCCAAATACTCATTCAAGATATCAATTTTTTCCCAAAACACCAACCTTAGGGTCTTTAATAAGAGATCCAAAGAAGGTTATTCTAAGAGAAGGTAATCATTTTCACCAAGATCCTTCTATTTTATACATAATTCTCCACCTACAATCATGTATTGAAAATTAACATATAATTAATAAATTATCATTTATATAATAAGATTGTATTATGTTAATTTCATAATATTCCTCTATTTCCACTACCATCAAAAGGGGGATGAAAACATCATTCGTGTGTTTGGTGGGATAATACCTCATGAACCAATGTAATTCATTTGTCATAATCACCTCTCATGACTGTTCATGATGATGGATTTTATGTTAATATATTATATTGATTAAATATTAATCATTATTTAAAATTAACATATCATATACCTTTTTACCATACCATCCATTGTAAAATGATAATGTTGTGCATGTGTGTGGCGAACTACCACCTTGCGAAGCGATGTGAATCAATTTTTATCACCACATCACACAGATGATATATGTAAGTATATTTTAATAAATAATATGATATTAGGATATAATTATCAATATGTTATGATACAATAACTCTTAACATCTTTTCATCATCATCATTGAAAAAGGAAACGTTGCCAATGCGTATGTACGGCCTATCATCTCCCCGATTAGAAAGTAATTCATTTTTTTCAGAACCACAATTAATGATTGGTTTTAAAAGTATAATTTATTTTAAAAAAGTAAATTTATATAAATATTTTTATTATAGAGATAATTAAACATTTTTCCCTTATATCGTGGTCAACACAGCAATATCGTTTTAAAATTTGAATTGATCATTTCCATAAACAACTAATGTGGACATAATTGATTAAGTAACTAGATAAATTATTAAAATAAGTGAAGTAGATAGTTTAAGTATGAGAAATTAAACATAAAATACATTATTAAAAAAATATTTAATTTATATAAGATTATTATATCGTATATAAAATATATACATGAAAATTTGTATACTTAAGGTAAGTGTTTCGGTCTCAATACTCCCTTCTTTGAGGCAATGTTCATTTATACACCTAATTTATTTTAAATAGTGTATGTAATGAAAATTAACATATTATATAATTAAATATTCATACTTAATTATATTTATGGTTAAAAATCATCTACATTATTCATGGGACGTTATGACTCAAAAGTTTCGCAAGCAGTAAGTGTCTTTGTTGGAATCTCATTTTAATGAGGATTGTTAATGCTTAAATTTACATAATTAAAAAATAATTAAATTGTATCCCATTAAACTATTTAATTTTAAATTTCATAGGTCAATTGATGAATGTTTCATGTAATAGTTACATTTTTATATTTTTTGTACTTATAATTATTTATTATTTTTTTAAGAAAAATGACTTTATTTCTCACTTCGGTCGAAAACTCGTTCTCTTCAATGTCCATTATTTCATTAAAGTATTATAATTTTTTTAAAATTATAATATAATCCTTTTAATTTATTTTAACCAATCATGTATTTTTATAAAAAAAATTAAATGGAAACTTCTCATTATTTTTCAAATATGGTAAAATGTACTTTTTTTAATAAAAATGTGCAAGGAAACATTGTTTTAGCATACTCGACATACACATAAATACCCGCCATAATGAGAACTGAAATTTCAAAAGCATACATTACTATTTTAAATGGATATTTCCAAATAAAATCTTTTCTATATTTTTATGGAAATTATTATTTTTTAAATATGATATGTCAATGTGAAAATGGTATTTTAATCAGAAATTATTCGATATACTCTTTTAAAAAATATTTCATCAACGATAAAAAATATTTATGTTATGGATTTATTATAAATTATATATATGTATAAATGTCACTCTTTTATATACATAACTTTTGTCTTTTACATTTATAGTAAAATACAAGAATTATGATCATTTATCAAATTCCGTCATTATGAAATTTCCTTTGAATTATGATATGAGGAAAGATTATTACACCCACATTATTCTCATGGGTAATTCTTTTGTTATGAATGATGATTTATTTCCTTTTATTTCACACTTATGAATGTACATGATATAAATTTTATTAGCAGTCTTATAATTTCATATCCTTCTTATGCATTGTGAAATGTTATAGTCTCATGAGACGTCATGTATGGGATATGGTATTGAATTTAAACCATTTTGAAACTTTTTTTCACCATTTAATGTTGTCTTGGTAGTCAGATCTAAGATATTTTAATGTCATATTTAATTTTTCTCCCACATTTCCTATGATTTCAGGATTTTATGTTACAATGTTTTTTATGGTATTATCCCATATGATTACACAAGTTCCTTATCTATGATGATATCATTTTATACCTTGGAATAACACATTATGTCTCCTTGACATGTTTATTACATTACATGGATTTTTAGCTCATCCATTTTTCTATGAATTCCTTACGTTATCCCATACTGTTTAGGAGTTCAAAATTATTCCTGATCTCTTTATGTAGAGTTAAATAAAATATTTTACTTTTAGTATCACTTTTATGTATTATGAAATTAGTCTTCCAAAAACACTAGGCCTCATAATATTTCGGTTGTAATTATTTCATTTTTAGGTTAGAAGTTATATAATAATATTTTAAAATTATTGGGATACTATATGGATAGACGAAGCCGCATGCAGTGTTAGTGGAAAATTTGGATGCATGGCACATGGATGGTCGAGATCAATTTTATTTTTTACTTAATCGAATGCGGAAGAGAAAAAATAGAAACATAGTTGGATATATTAAAGTGTGATGGATTCACAAGGGTCAAATCTAATATCTAAGATAGATAAAGCACATCCCAAAGGAACAAAAGGGGACACATGGAATCATTAAATCAAATTGATCAGTGGTTCCAAACACCTTGTCAGATCACACTATTATGGAAAAAACAAAACAAAAATAAATTAAATACATGGGATATAAATGATTGAAAGCTGGTACATGTAAAAAGGCTAAGAACAAAATTCATGCATGCAGAATTAATGATCAATTACTCAACATGCATGTAAACAAATAAAAGCATATCAATTTAATTACAATATCAAATTAATCGTGAGTCACCATTTTTAAAAATCTATAACTTGTGATTAATATTATTATTATCAATTATTTTCATGAAGCCTAAATTTTTGAACTCGAATTAGGTTTATTAAACTTATGTAGTGTTTAATATTTTACAATAGTAATAATTTAGTCAAAATATCAGCCATATTTTTGGTAGTGTGTATCTTAGTGACACACAACATTCCATATTTAATAATTTCCTTAAAAATTGAAGACATTATGATTGTATGATTTGATTTTACATGTAAATCAAGAATCATTGTAAAATTAAGAGAAAACTAACTACAAAAATGTTCCTTTATACTAGAAGTTGATATAGAAAATTCATTTATCAAACCCATTAACCAAATTTCAAATTTTATTGATTCAGTTAAACAAATATATCCAAAATTGGTGGTGGATAATGAAACAAAAGATTACATGTTACACTTGTAGGAAAGAAGTCCTCCATTAAAAAATTAAGTAATAATAGATTTTCATGTATCAATATTGGGACCACATTTTGAATCAAAAAACTCAAAAAAAAATTTGTATAACTATTTTTATTTATATATCAAATTATAAATTTATCATATATGTAAAATACATGTGGAGTGATTTTAGTTACTTATATTTTGGTTTGATATGTTTTCTTATAAACCTATTCATGGTATACTTTAAAAATGAAATATCTAGTATACAACATACCATAACATACATATGAGTTGAACTTGTATTTGAATATGTTATATTATTCATAAGTACTACCTCATATTTACCTTTAAGGGATTTAGTAAGGGATAAAATAAGTGATTACCAAAATGAAGTCTAATAGTTATAATATTTTCAAATAGATATTGTTTTAAAAAATTTCTAATATAATATTGTTATGATATAAACAAGACATTCGTCACCATATCCTTAAATATTTTCATACCGAAAACATATTTTTTATTAACCAAGTCCATCATTTCAAAAAATGAATTGAGTAAAAAATTTATATAATTATTCATCCTCATGTTATTACAGATGAGATCTATTTAGTCTATATATAAAATTTAGTAAATCATTTATTGCTTACCATTATTGAAATAATAAAATGCATCATATTTAAATATATAAAAACAATTTTCGATAAAAAAACAACTGAACTACTTTAACCATTATCTTTATGAATATTTAAGTATATATAACGATTCCTGTAAAAGATAAATTTGTTTTTGTTTGAAATCTTTTGAAAATTATTTATTATGATTCATATAAATAATTTTTTCTAGTTTACCTTAATAAAATAGATTCATATCTATTTTTAAATTATGAATATCATATATGGAAAAAAAACCCTGTATTATATAAATAGAATAATTATTTAAAATAAATGAAAATATCATACTATAATTAATTCATTAAAATTTAAGTAATCCATTAGGAACTAGCTAACATTATATTTAATTTTAAAATACCTAATATTTACTTCTTTCTATTTAAAAATCCATTTACAACCAATTGATTTTTCCTTTCTGGATTTTAATACAATTAAATAGTTAAATTTTTTTAAAATGGAATACATTTAATATTATATATAATAAAAAGACTATTTATATTAGTAAAATTTATAAATGTTTTTAAAAATTTCTATCTCATCACTACTTGTATCTAAAGGAATATAAAAAGTATAAGTGGCCACATCAATGTGACTAAAACAAGAATTAAGTCTAATGGTAATCCTAACATTATCATTGGTAAAATGATAATCTATAAGATTATCAACTCCCATGGCATCATATAAAAAATCATAACTAGAAACACCATTATCCTAAGTTGGAGGGTCAGTAGAGACTAACATAGGTACAAGCCGGTTTTGAAGATTAATGGGTACCCCAGCACTCAAAGGATTGTGTGTTCCAACCCATTTAGGATCAAAAGATTTCGAATCAATTTCGATTTTTTTTCAAGAAAACCTCTTGAATAATAACACATTTTTGGTAACCATGTTTATGTATCAATATTCTATAAAGCTTATCACCATCCAGTTATGCCACAAAGATAAACTTCACAGCCCCGTGTTCAATATTTTTTTAAACGTTCACTTATCCAAAATGTTTAAGGAATAAATGATATATGAAAATTAAAAATGTCTGAAAGGAGAAGGTTAATTTCAATCCCTTTCTTGAAAATGAACCCATTCTAAAGGTATCTAGTACATGATATCCACCCCAAAACATTCATTGGCCAGTCCATCTACCACTTGATTTTCTTCCCATCATTTATGATGGATGATGAAATTGGAATGCAATAGAATTTACATTCATTCTATCTATTTTTTAATAAGTTTCCAAGATAAATGTAGTTTACCATTTCAAAAGGAATTTGAATCACACTATATCCTTAATTTTTTACTTCTCTTTAAAAATGAAAAATATGATGCATTGTTTATAGCATGCATTTTTTCTTCAACAGATGATTCCAAAACACATTATCCATAAAAAAATCCTAGAATCCTTCGGTCATGATCAGAAATGATAGAACCACAAACCATTGGGCCAGGGGTCCCTTTTGACACCCCATCCATGTTGATTTTTCTCCAATTATATAATTTTGATTTTCCATCAACCTCAAATATTCCAATTGGTAAATTATACATTCTAGTAACCCCCAATTATTTTAGAATAGTTAAATCATGTACACTGTTATTGAAATAAATATATTTTTTATCATATGTGATTCTCTGATTGAGATAATAATACTTGTCATTTAATACTGAACTCTAAAGACAATGATACTGTGACTATAAGAGTTAATAAAAAACCATATGGAATGAGGGAGAACAAGCTCTACA
The DNA here is from genome assembly GCA_963277665.1 of Viscum album. Taxonomy (NCBI): domain Eukaryota; kingdom Viridiplantae; phylum Streptophyta; class Magnoliopsida; order Santalales; family Viscaceae; genus Viscum; species Viscum album. Next base: position 1,754,074,785 of record OY728141.1, read on the forward strand.
ACATAGAAAAGAATATTTGATTTTTGGATACATTAATGCTTCCACAATATTCTTATAAAGAACACCCAATGATTCGAATCTTGGTCATGGTATTTAAAACATATCAAAAACTACCTCTAATAGAACTATATCCATGGAAAAACATAATAGTATATGATTTATATCTTCCCTTTTCTAGTTATAGATGGATAATGTTGAGCATGATGAGATACCTCATCCCTGTAAATAGTTTTCCAGGTGTAAGTGATTATGGGAAATCTGTTATAATATTGTAATGTTTGGGGGGGCTAATCAATGAATTGTTAAAATTATTTATCCTAGAAAAGTCACTGCTCAAGCTTATAACACAGCTGTTGTAGAAAATAGTATAATTGAGAAAATTATTCATGGATGGTTTCCAGATCAGAAATTTCAAACCTGAAAAAGGTATATCTACTGATGAAATTTTTGACATCCTACAGCAAGTGTGGATGAGTCTTAAAATAATAATTAATTTTATAGAGTAATCCCATGGATTATTCCATGAAATTAAATTACTCTATAAGCGGTAATACAATGTCATTGTAAATATTGAATTTGAGAGAGGAGTTTTTGTTACAAATCAATTGATATTGAGTCATGATATGCTGGTAGGTATTTTGATTTCCTTTTAAATAGATGATCCAATGTAGGATGATTTTATCTACTTATTCCAATCCAAAAATTGATCTTTGAGTAAGATAATGTCATCTGATGTTACATTGATGTGGTTCCAGCTGAACTGTACTAGCAAAGATTTATTGAAACACTTTATGTTTTTGATTCCTATACCACCATTATCAATCATATGAAATAACTTTTTCTAGAGGATTTTCAAAATATTTTATTCAAGAATATAACTTCTAAAAAATATTATATTGGAATAATTGATATTTTCAATCATCAAGTATAGAAATTTATAAACAAAAAAACTAGTTTAGTAAAAATTGGGAATTTAACAAGACGTAGTCTTCTACGAAAAGAGAATAACATACAATTATTTTCCTAAAGTTTAACTTTAATATTATTAGAAAGGACATTGAAATAATAATATTTTGATATTCCCCAAAATAGAGGGACTCCACAATAATTAAAGGGAAGAGTCCATTATTTAATCTTGAAATCATCCAATATGTATATATTTTAGCTAGATATAATCCATTTAAAAAATAAAAAAGATCCTTTTCCCAATTGATATATTTATGTAAAATTATCTCGTAGTAATTAACAATCCTTTTGATAACTCTGATGTTTCTCTTACTACCATGCAACAGAAGAATCACATCGTTAGTATATAAAAAATGATATGAAGTAGAAAGTGACATAGTGGCTTGTATGGGATTTAGTAAACATTGGTAAACCATATGGTTGATTAGCTTGTTGAGGTCAAGCTTAGTAGTAGAAAAAATAATAGATTAAATAGGATAACCCTATGGTATCCCTCTATACCAATTGAAATAAAAATTCATAGAGATGTTAATCAAAAGGAAATATGAGAAGATCCAAAAAGGCATTTCACCCTACTAATAAATGTGCAGTTGAACCCAACATTAGCTATCAATATTATTATGGATTTACAATTCATAGTGTCAATGTATTTCCTTAAATCAAATATAAGGTCTAGGTTACCACCTATGGTTGTATTTTTGAGAATATTAACACACTCGGATGTGGTTGAAATTTTCTCTTAAAAACATCTTCCTTTGAAAAATTGAATTTGATTCCAAGAGATTATTTTATTTCTGATAGAATCCATCAAGATAAAAAATAATACCAATGGTTAGATATATAGTTTAACAAGAGAAACTAGCCTTAAAAGGTGAATCTCACAAGCATTTTTAACATTGGGGATCAATGAGATAAATTTATCATTAAACTCAAGTGGAATGATGTCTGTAGTAAATAATAATGATACCTGCCTATAAATATCCACATGAATAATATATCAATACATATGGAAGAAAAAAATTCACGAATCCTTCCGGGTCAGGAGAATTAGTAGTGTTGAGAATAACAAAAGTTTCCATAATCTCAAATTCAATAGGGGAACTAATAAGAATAATTTTATCTACAAGATTCACATGGTTTAGAATGATACCCTCATTAAGCTCCCCCTTAATTCGAGATCCCATGAAAAGTCATAAAAAAAATATGTCACAATATGATCTGAGAGCCACTAATAATCATGAATGCATTGATGCCATGATTTCAGTAAACAAATAGGTCTACGATCTTTCTATACACTTTTTAATGTGATTAAAATATTTATTTTTATTTACCCTCTTTAAACCATCTTAACTTAAATGTTTCTTTTTAAATTTTTTCTTTATTGATTGATCATGATTTAGCCTAGTAGAAATAACCACCACTTGAGATGGTTGAAATATAAAATCATTTCTAGTGGATTTTTACTATCTTTGTTGATGTTCATTCCCAAGGGATTAAATTTACTTTTCTATACAGATGAATGATTCCATACTCTATCCATTTAATCATATCATCAAGAGCATAAAATTTAAAACACATGATGTATCATCCTGGGAATAAATAATTTTATCCCAAAAATATCTAATGATTATATCACCTTGAAAAAGATAGATCTATGAATTGTTGAATCTAATAGGAAGAGGAGTTCTCTACTACCTCTCTGTAAAAATATACAAAATAGGATGATGGCATGAATTACTCATTTGATGATAAATGCTTCATATAGAAAAAAATTGTCATGATAAATGTTATTGGAAAATGCCCGATAAAGATTTCTTGTAAACATGTTTCTAATATTCACTCAAAACTAGGTATTACTGGATCCCACCTAATTAATTTCAAATAGATCATTATCCTGAATAGTGGACATAAATTAATTTTAGTAAATGGAGGAGTGAATTTTAGTAAATTTTTCTCTATGATAAATAATGATATTTTAATCACCAACACAATTGTAGTCTCTTAGTATTTAAATTTTAGTCAATAATACTCTTCTATAATTTTACCTTTTTTTCATAAATGAATGAAAAAATAGAATTCCCCTCATGAATTTTTACATAAAGAGTTAACATATACTCCTCATTTCTGAAAATATGGTCCTTTTAAATTGAAAAAGGAGAAAAAATCAATAACGAATACATATAATAAATACAACCATTGGTTCCCAGGTGTTACTAACCAAATTTATACCATCATACATAACTTTGAGAGTATACATAATTTAGTTTTGAAATCACCAATAACTTGGGATTATGGTTATATATGTAAATTTTTATGGAGTTTATTGATTGAGGATTACCCATACACTGTAAATTCAAGAGAAACACATATATCTCGAAACATTTTTTAGATTTTCATTTTTCTTTATTTTTATTGCATTTTTATATCTTCATGATTGTATGCCTTTTTGAATAATCAGTCAACCTTTTAATTATCATATTTTTAATCTGTATGATATTATCATTATCTATCATGTCTGAACTATCTAATGTAGTGTTTGAACTGGGAGAAGAGACAGTAAAATAATTTCCCATTGGGGTGGTAACATCTCCAAGAGGGTCATGTGTATCATGTCTAGAATCCAGAAGGCCTCTTCATTCTATTCCACTTCAACCAATTTAATCCAAAGTTTTTATGGCTCAGCTTTAGAGTCATAACTAGTGGAAAATGGTTCAATGTTTTTCACATAAACATCACTTTTTGGTGAGTTTATCACATTAATAATCTCATCTAATAAAGAACCCCCAGATATTCCATAAAATTATATTCAAAAAATCATTTTTCCATCTCTTACCTCTACTGGTGGAGCTACTTGGATAACATGGGTAGGATTTAGCACTTTTTCTTTTCGTAAGTAATTTATTTCCTTCTCAGATTCCACAGGCACTGATCCAATGAGAACCTTTGGGGTTTTCATTTTCTTTCTGTTTCCCATGTCATAAAATATATTATGAGAACCCCCATGTAGTTTTAATTTAGTTCATATATTCCCCAACATTAATACCTATTAATGATGCCTCTTTAGAGATGTGATCTAATGATCTTATATCCAGTGTATCACAATGATTTATTTTATGTGTAGAAGTTATCTTATTATTATTATTATCCTTAATTGAGTGTTTTCCATTAACAAGATCAACTACTTTATCTTTTTTGGTTCTCCCAAATTCTTTCCAGACCATGTAGTTTTCACCAGTAGAACTCTTAACCAGTTTATTTATGATTCTACAGTTAGATATAGAATGAAACACCATTTTACCTACCTCAAAAAGTGGTGGAATATACTCAAACTAGTTTTTATCTCAAGAAAACTATAATTAACCATAAGATAGAGAACATCCATTTGTTTGGCATCCATATTGGCTTCAATCAGAATACATGCATCAATACCAAGTTTAACATACATTTTATGTTGATCTGTCCTATGAGGAATGACCACATATGTAGCTAGTTTATTAAGAATACTAGTATTTTAGAAGGCCAATACATTCTGTGTAGTCTCACTCAAATTTGAGATAATGTTTTTCTTTGTGTGAATGAATTAAGGATATGTTCCCACTCCAATCACCTGAGAACCCATATCTTGAGTATAGCATTCCCTACCTACCATCTATTACATAGATTGAACCATTTATTGAACATAATGTGAAAATATTATATTAAAATTAGTACATTTATTCAGTTTGTTAGGCCCCATCATTATCCCAGCCTAGCCATCAGATCCCATCTGTTTTATGGTTTTTCTCCTTGGAAATAAAAGATATGGCCAAAAGCTAAAAATATGCAAAAATCCAATATTTTATATAGAGAAACTTTATCGTCCACCATAGTGAAAATTTTATCATATTATTTTATAGGTGGATCCTTAAGTGATAAATCTAATTTATCATATTAAGAGGAACCCCTCAACACATCAAAAAAACACCTTTTCACTAGGAGCACTAAAATAATATGACCCCGTGAAGGTTTTGCATTCAATTTCTTCCGTGAAGATGATGAAAAACCCCATGATGGATAAAGACAAGGCATTAATACATGATTAAACAATTAATGATCTGGATCTCGGGTTCTAAATTATCTCTATGTTTAAGTCACTTTCTGACTCCCATCTTTTCCCTAGGTTTTAGAATATGATGTTTATAATGAGCATATGTTGTGGACCCAAACAATCTAAGGATGTGGAAGATGAGATATTATTACTATAAATACTACATAAGGTGTTTCAAAATATATTTTATAGAATATAAATGATTAATAAGATACACTACCATAGTGATATCTTCCTCTAAAAAGTATTGAGAAAACCCTAGTTTCGGATCATATATCTCACTCGCGTTAGGATATTATTATTCATTTTCTAAACTAAGCCATAAATTAATGAGATTCCCCAATTGTTTGGTTTTTAAGGAAACTATAAGTGTTCCATATTTCTATAGAATCATTTGAAAAATACTCCAACCCATTTAAAATACTAAGTATATTCAAATTCACACCTAATTAGTTTTTAACATCTGTTTTCCAATTATTATTTTATTGAAAGGTATCACATGTTTTATTTAGTATATAAATCCAAAATGTGCGTGAGAATTAATCAATATAGGTTATAACGAAATAGACTGTACCCTCGGATCCAATCCTAGATAGACCCCAAAGATCAATGAGGACTTACTCATTATGGTTTCTAGAATTGTAAATGGACCTATTGAAAATCACATGCTTAGACATACCATATAAAAAATATTCATATAAGGTAAAATATCTAGGGATATATCATTTAGTAAACATTTTTTACTATGTTCATCTGGGTCTTTATATCTCACATTTCCAAGTATTTTTTTTCTGCAAGATAGTATTGTCTGGAAATAGGAAAAATAAGGAATTCAACTACATTAGATGTGTGTTACCATCTAACACATACATCCAATTCAATAGGATAACTTTTATCATGATAATGGATCTATGGGATATTCTAAATCGTCTAGAGACTGATAAAAATATACAACTAGTCTATTCAATATCTCCTTGGGAAATGAGGTTCCTTTTATGTTAGTGTACCTATATAACCTTTTATAGAGTATTAACCATCTCATCATGTAGTTATAAATATACAGAACCTATAAAATGATATGATAACTCTTATTATTCCCCAAATACACATCACCTGATTCAATCCATTTTAACTCAATGATGTGATCCATCTTAAGAGACATATGAAAAGAGAAATTATAATATAAAAATCCACTAATCTAAAATATAATGTTTAAACACGTTAATAATTTAAAAAATTGAAAAATAAAATTATTCTAAAAGAGAATGATCATTATTTTTAAATTTATAATCATTCATGTTTGGAAAATTTGTCTTTATAATCCCAGGTTGTTCACATTGAAAACATGAAATAGACATATTATTATACTTTGAAGAATTATTAATAGAATATATTTTATCTCTATACTTACCCTCATCCTCATTACCACCTCTCACATTCAATCCACCAGTCATAGTTTTAATAGAGCCTTTATTTTTGAATTTCTAATAAATAATGTGATACCCCAACATTATGGAAAGCCTGTAATGAACAATCTAGAAGAGAAAATAGGGTCACTATAGGGGAATATACATCAATACACATGATTTTTATTCTATAAAGGGTTATTTTATAGCCATGTAATTAATAAGGTATAAATTTTAAAAATATGGGCGGTTTGGGTAGAAGAATAGAAATTAAGTTATTAATAAGGATTCGGCCAGAGGTCTTAGGTAGGAGAGTGGAAGTTATTTTATGTATTTTCTAAATTATATATTATTTTTATCACTCCAATGTGTAATATTGGTTGTGTATTACACAATATATACAAAAAATTATACTCATGGTGGACTGTGGTCTTCATGGTTCTATTATTTTTCTTGACCTATAATAATTCATTCATGGTAGGAGAGAATATCTAGAAACTTTGGATACATGTGAGCAATGTCAAAGGAGACTCTACTCAATGGGTGGGGAATAACAAGTAAAACCTATCATGAATATTATCCAAATGACAATAACGATATAGTATGAGTGAGATCAATAATGAAAATGAAAAATGTTAATTCTAAAAAAACATCACACTATTGGTGTATCTCATGGAAAAGATTCATTAGTTAGTGGAATTTTGGACCCATTTGTTGATAGAGTAAACTAATGTCCAGTTAGAGGTGATTATAAAAATAGTGTGTAGACAATGACAAAGAAATTCTACACAATATGGAATTTACAATGGTTAACATCATGATCTACACTCAATGAAGGCATCAAGAATGTAATGAGGAGGATAAATCCATAAAATTTAATACTGAAGCTATATATCATATAGATAAATAGCTGATGATGTATGATTAGCATGTTGGATTTTGTGTCATTGAAAAAACCTTATTTTTCTTCTGGATTACCTGTATTCAAAGTTTTGAATATTAATAAAATCATTATTAGATCACAATTATTCTTTTGCGTAACATAGTATGTGATAATTCCCTAAGAGTATATGTCACAATAAAAAGTAAAATTAGTTATATTCTAGGATGATAACCAATAAGTTTTATGAAACTATTAATAAATATATGTTTTATATCCAGATGATATCAATTTGGGGACAAAAATTATAAAAGCTATCTAGGGTGGTGACTCATGGGACTTTGAGGACCCTTGTCCTTGTGTATGGCTTCGGTAATATCTAGTGTAGGATATTATGGGAATGATAACCACAAGTAGGAAATCCAAATTTTTATTTGTAATTGGATATTACTATTTTAAGACTAATGTATTGATCCTTATAATTTAATTTTAATATTATTTAATATTATAAGTCACATACTTTGATTTATTTTCAGAAACTATGACAACATATATTCACTATGAGGCAGGATGAATTCGGTGAATCATTAGTAATATTACATTAATGAATAATATGAGATTGTATTGGTCTATTATGTTCATAAATTGGAATTGAGAATATAACAACATTGATTAAAACGATATAACCTAAACAAATCCCTGATCGTAGTGCTATATAAGAATGTTTTATTTTTGGAGTGTCAAAGGAAAAGACGTCAAGCACATAGGTAGGTGGAACCAACATGGAACCATATTTATTATTGACATAATGAAAAAGGGATTATATTACATAGTAAACATCCATATGAGGTATTATTACATTTTTAAATTATCTTTATTCTCTATGGGTTCCTCCACATGTTTCACGAAACTATCCTTGGGGTTTAGGATACTTCACCTAATGCCGCTCAGAAAGAGGCCTAGAGGGTTACATAATATGTGTATTAAAAATCTATGTTAAATAATATAATATTATTTATTCTTTAACAAATTGAATAAATATTATTCCACCATGTCATTTAATAATTATTCATGTATGTTTGATGACATATATTAAATCAATAGTTATCTGAGATAATATTATGTGAGTGCAATATTTAATAAAATTTTATTTTCTATTTACATAATATGAAATATATTTATTTATTTCTAAATAATGGATTGAAATTTATTTATCAAATATGTAGCCATTATTAAAAACCGAATAAATATTATAGAAGAATAGTGAACTGAGGTTTTAGGTCTGGTTAGAAATAATATACATTTAATATTATTTTATAAAATTAAATTTAATATAATTTTCAAGTTAATTTCATGTAATGAAAATAATAATATTATTATTATATTATATATGGGATTAAATTAGGGATTAAATGAATATTAAAAAGAAATTGTGAAATATTTATTTCTAAACAGTAGTGGTATTTAAACACAATTATATTATTTTTTAAGAGAGAGAATTATTTTTGTTAATAATGAATCCAAAAAATCCTCTTGAGGCTCTCCATAGATCCCTTCTTCATGAAAACTCCCATGAACGAAGAGAATTATTCCTCCACCAACAACTATTGACACAATAGAGTTCAAGGAGAATGTTTTGGGAGTTATTAACGTGGTGATCAGAAGTTAATAATACAAGTGATATCATATGTTGTGTTTGTAACACCTCGAGATTTTAAGAAAAATATTCTTTTTTAATTTCATTAATGTCTTGCGTTGTACGCTACACCAAAAGGAGCTTTCACAACACACATCCTCGACTTGCCTTTCATTACACGCAATCGCGACCTTCCTTGATAGCGTGTGTAGTACGCAATACCGAGATTCACTAAACAACGATATACTATTAAAATATTATTAAAACTAGCCGTTATGAATACTAATAACCACTTTTTGAAATTTTGTAAATTTTATTTTTTAAAATGGACTTCATTTTTGGATTCGGAATATCGAAATTAGCATAGGGTGAAATTTTGGTGATTTTCGGATAACTTTCATATCTTGATGAATAGTGAAAATTACTAAATTTTAATTAAAAACAACTTTTTCAATCGAAATAATTAATAGTGATAAATTATTAATTTGGGTGGTTATAAAGTATATTTAGAATATATTTTTACAATTTAATACAATGTTGGTCATTGGATGTAATTTCACATTTAAACCAGTTATAAAGAAGTTTCAATCTTTTGATAGTTATTATCTCTTAAAAACACGTTATTTGTTTTGACGACGGGAATTAATTTTTAAATTAGTTAATGCAACTGATATTTTTTGAATTTGGTAAAATCTAAATCATTTTTGAGTTCATAATATCAAATATATCTTAGGCCTAATTTTTGGTAATTTTCTGAAAACTTTAAATTTTTGATGAATAGTGAAACCACTAAGTGGTAGTTAAAAAACTGAATTTTTCATAAAACTTTATTTTACCACTTCTATGAGTGGAATTTCAAAAATCCGAGAGACATGGTTGATGTCAGTAAGTAAAATGTGGTTCAATGAGATAAAAATAATTTTCTGGTGAATAGTAACTTTTTACTTTTTTAACCACGGTTAAAAGTAAATAGGGTAATTAAGGGTAGAAATGATATTATTATTATCCTAACACATGTCCTAATTCTATTGGACAAGTGTAATTCGACCAAAAAAACATAGGAATAAAATATGACCATTTAGGCCCACTTGGATTAGATTATGACATTTATTATTAATTTATTTAAAGAAGGGTTAAAAGAGTTAAAATCAAAGTTTATTTACTAAAACATTTTTAATATGCGGTTATACATATGATAAATTCGGATATAAATATTCATTAGAAAGATAAAGAGATTCCATACATAATGGTATTTTATTTTTAATTTTTAGACATTAAATAATTTAATTTATTTATGACACAACGATGATGCAGTAATAATCTTATTAATGAAATATTGACATAATTGATGTTATAAATACCCAAATAAATATAATTTGAGAATTTTTATGAATTAAACTAATTTTCTAGGTTAATATTACATGTTAGTATTGATTTAATTAACTTTTTTTGAACTTATCAATCTGTTATTATTTTCACAAAAATCAATTACTAAATAGTGTCAAAATTGAAATAAAATAGTTTTTTTAAAAAATATTATATTATTAATTGTTATTTTATTCCTAAAAATCTAATATTCGGCCAAATGACTTAGATAAGGTTATATATATTAATAATAATAAACTTGGGGTTCTTTTGGCTTCTTATAGTAAGTTTATTAACCTTATAGTGTAAGAACACAAGAAGACACGGTAAAAGTAAAATTATTTAACTTAATGTTAAATCTAAATGATAAGGTTAAAATAGGAACCTAAACTTGAATAAATTCTATTGTATGAGAGGATATCGACCCATCCCCACCTTAGCCTCTAAATAAATCAATTTGGAGCTATTTAAAACCGAACATGACTTTATAATAAAATAATATTTTTAGTTTTTCCAAAGGAGCCCCACTCCTCCCTTATAAAAGGGCACCTCTTCCCTCTCTTCCCCACACAACTATGAGCCTTCAAGCTCGGAAAAACCCTTCCAAATTCTCTTCTCCACTTCCCTAGAAATATTCTAGAGGTTCTGGTATTTCTCAAAGACCAATTTTAGTGCCCTAAGAGGAGGTCTCAAAAAGGCTTTTCAAAGAAGAGGTAATTTCTATTACCGATTATTTCACCTTTATTTCTTTTTCCACTTGTTCTTATTAGGTTGTTTCATTATGAAGTAATAACATCAGTATAAATCATATACTGATATGTTATTATAAGTATGAAACAATCCTATTTCACCATCTATCCATCCTACGGAAAACAAAATCACCGCGCGTGCGTACGTACGGAATACCGTCTCCACGCCGTGGTGAAATCTATTTTCCAACACCACCTTACTTGGATGGGTATAATGGTGTAAAGAATAACTATATATTATTATTTTAACGTGATATTTATTCTTAAATAGTATACATACACTCCAATACAGTCCCACGATCACGAGAACAATATCATCGCTCGTGCGTACGTACGGACTACCGTCTCCACGACGCGATGAGATTCATTCTCCACTTTAACCATTCATGAATGATTATGAAGTATATATAATAAGTAATCATGAAATATATGACATAATAATGATATTGTATTTATGTATATATATATATGTATGTCATCTACTTAATTCCGTTCAACCCAATGAGGAAATGAAAACAACATTCATGCGTACGTACGGCCTACCGTCTCCATGAACGGTGTATTTCTTTCCATTTACTGATTTATTATATATATGTATATTCTGAATATATATATATATATATATATATATATATCATGTTTTATATTCTGTAATTAAGTAATCATGATCTAATTAATCATATAAATAATTACAAGTCAAAACACGAGCGACAAATGAAACAATTTTACCCAAAACGCTCTTTAACATGGAATTTACAAAAGAACGGGTAATATAAAGTCACAAGTGAACCATATATGATATCATAACAATGAATATGATTCTGTAATAAGTCAATGACATTATTTAAATCATTATACAGGAGGTTCGGACACTTACGAAGCAAATCGGACCTAAGGTAAGGGAAATATCACAATCTCATTTTTATCCGAGATTGTTTATACTTTAGTATTTATTGGGGTGTATTTTGTCATCCCCATCCATGTTTCCTCAATATGTAATATTACTACCATCCACCTACTATTTTTTAAATCCAATTTTACCCTTCGGTGAGTTTTTAGTAAAAAAATATGAAAGGAATCTTTTGTCGTTTTTTCGTACGAGGTACTTTTTGACTTTTCCGACAAAAGTACGAAGAATGTTTTTTTAACTTATGCGGAAAGAATGGATTTTTAAAACATTATTTCCAAGAATCTTCCTTTATAAGTTTTCATGTTTATTTTTAATCAACTTCTTTTAGTTTATAATTGTATGAAATGTTAAGAAAAGAAAAGTGTTTTTGAAGTAGAAAGGATATTTTCCTCAAGAATGGAGTTCAAGTGTTTTATCAAAATTATTTTGCATCTAAGATAATAAAGGGTTCTGTTTCTATCCCTATTATTAAGTGGATTTGATTATGTTGTGATTGAAATATTTTTTTATGAATTCCTTTATCTTATATGAATTGTTTTATGATTTCACGATGTTTAAGATTCCGATTTTTATTACATTGGTTATGCAATGATGTATGTTTTAAGATTTTGTGGCACAATAAGAATGGTATCATTATGAGATGGGTGGGACCTATATCTCCCTCCAAGTCATTGGGTAAAGATTTTATATCTCGTGAGATAGACATGGCTGGAATGGTAGGTTATACCGGTTCAGTAAAACAGGACTGAAACGAGGGTGACTCGGTTCAGAAAGGGACTTTGTCCACTAAGATAGTGTTGGCAATGAGTCTTGACTAACAAGAAATGATTCTCTATGATTATGTGTTCATGCCACAAAGTTTAATGTTTTAAGTTATGATTATTGTGATTACATTTCACTGCCATGAGCTATCCCAGGTTATAAAATTATGATCTCTTGTACATGTTAAGAATTCCAAAAGTTATGTGCTTATGTATATGATGTGATTGATATTTCTTTTGTTTACCCTTACTGAGAATTTGAGCTCACCCTTTTATGTTTACATTTCCCCAGGATATAAAGAAATGTTTTAGGTATAAAAAAAGGAATATCCTTATGGGAGATGTTGATGATCTTTCACCAGGATTAGAAGATTATATTCAGAGTTTCCAAAGACACTAAACTATTACGATCCTTGTGTCTGTGTTTTTGTTATGTACTAAGTATTCCGCAAATGTAATGTAATTTCAATGTACTTCAAGATTCGGGTCTCTACAGTTGGTATCAGAGGGAGGTTTAGTCAACCTTCGGAAACTAGGATGCAAGAACTTTAGTGATATTCCTAGAGATATTTCTAAGGTATGTTTAGGGATGTCTCTAAGGTTAAGTAATTTATAGGTTATAGTCCTATAATTGAACTAACGATCTTAGAATTTAACCTAAGATGCTAGATATTAATGGTACTCCCCCTTTTATTATGTTTTTTTTCCCTAGCATGATTTTTGCCTCTCACACTATTCTTTTTGGGTTTTAGAAAATGGCTGGAAACAAGATGATTCACGATAATGGAGGATATGATGGACAATGTAATGATATTCTTCATGAGCAACCAAATGAAATGGGATTTGGAAGTCCAAACATCATTATTATGTCGAATCAGAAATCTCATAATATGATCAATAAATTAAAATTTGGTATGTTTCATGACTCAGATAATAAGAGAAAGATGGAGTTTCATGATGATCATAGAGGAAAGAATGTTCATTTTCCCCTATGTAAATAATGTGGGAAGAGGCATCAAGGAGAATGTTTCAAAGGAACTGGAAGATTCTTTGGGTGTGGAAAAGAAGAACACAAAGCCAGTAAGTGCAAAGGAAAAGGTTCAGTTAACACCAGGGATAAGGATAATGGTATTGCTACGACATCAACAATGGTTAAATGTTTTAAATGTGGAATGTACGGGCATTATGCAAACCAATGCCCTAAGGGAATGTCTCATGAAGAGAATCGGTATGGTCGTATGGGTATTATTTTTGTTGATGATGATGAAGAGACTATAAATGATATGTGAGATGAAAGAATTGTTGAAGCTCGGTCAATGGTTTAAGAAGGTAGTGGAATGATTACATGTTTATAAAGTGTAATGTTGTACTATATAAAAAAAAGACATCTAAGGATTGTTACAATGTTGTCTTTCCTTATGTTTTGAACGTTTATGATGAATGGTATGAGTAAAAATGAAAGGTTATTAAGATATTTTTTGGAAAGTGGATGATATGCACATAATGAAGTGATAATGAGAAAATGAAATGTTTGACAGTATTCATGAGCTCATGATTGATATAAAGACTAAGTGATATCATGGTTTGATTATAGAGAATTTTGAGGATTTTGGTTTGTGGAAAGTGTTAACATTTAATTGCATCCATGTTTTCAATAAGGTTCAATGGGTATTCAAGAGAGTACATGATTAAGGCCTTTGAATGTTTGGAATGTGACCAACAAGACATAACTTATGATATATAGGGATCAACGATGGTATTAAATATCTAGTAATCATTTTCAATATTTAATGAGAGTGGACTGTAGTATTATGGATAAGCCTAAATATTGGAATGGATTATGTTGGACATAAGTTAGGATAAAACGTTTTTTGATATCATTGATGGGATGTCATAGTAATATAGCTTTAGAAAAAGGACAACCTACAGGACGGGCGACAACCCATTGCGTCGGACAAGGCTGTGGGAATCGAACCCACAACCGAAGTGCGACTGGCCTTTATCGCCTACCAATAGCCTACAGGAAGTCCCTGTTTAGTAGAAACTAGTTTTATTGTATTAAGCAGTATGATATATGAAGTATAATTCCATTTTAGGAACCATATATGTTTAATCTCACAAAAGAATGACTTATGTATATTTAATAACTTTTGCAAACCTTTTGTTTGAGACAGATGGAATGACCTGTCATACTAACACTTCACGAATAACAAATTCAACTTCATTTATTTAATAGATGAAGTGGAAATTGTTCAAGGCACGAACAACAGTGAGATTGTACCAAAATAAAGTAAGTATTTATTCTAATTCAAATTCTTCAACTTTAGGGAAACGATCTTGAAAAAAAAATGTTGTCCTAGTGCTCTTATATATGATTAATCAGATGGTACCTTAGATCATAAAAAATTTATGGATTTGTGATTGTTGGATTTTCCATAGCCATGTTCTATACCACTTTCCATCAGAACATGATGGTTAGATTTTTCTTCCATATGCATATTTTCACCTATGTGGGAACCCAATGATTAGTTTATTTGGATAACCATTACGTTTCATACATTTGATTTTAAAGATTGGTTTTGGTATTCCTTTTTACGATGTGGGTTTCTATTAAAGAAACTTTCGAGTAGTAAACCATTTATAACCCCGACGAATTTCGAGGGAGAAATTCATTTTAAGGGGGGTAGAATGTAACACCCTGAGATTTTATGAAAGATATTCTTTTTTAATTTCATTAATGTATTGCGTTGTACGCTAAACCAAAAGGAGCTTGCACAACACGCATCCTTGACTTTCCTTTAATTACACGCAATCACGACCTTCCTTGATAGCGTGTGTAGTACGCAATACCGAGTTTCACTAAACAACGATATGCTATTAAAATATTATTAAAACTAGCCGTTATGAATAGTAATAACCACTTTTTGAAATTTTGTAAATTTTATTTTTCAAAATGTACATCATTTTTGGATTCGGTATATCGAAATTAGCTTAGGGTCAAATTTTGGTGATTTTCGGATAACTTTCATATCTTGATGAATAGTGAAAATTACTAAATTTTAATTAAAAACAAATTCTTCAATCGAAATAATTAATATTGATAAATAATTAATTTGGGTGGTTTTAAAGTATATTTATAATATATTTTTACTATTTAATACAATTTTGGTCATTGGATGTAATTTTACATTTAAACCAGTTATAAACAAGTTTCAATCTTTTGATAGTTATTATCTCTTAAAAACACGCTATTTGTTTTGACGAAGGGAATTAATTTTTAAATTAGATAATGCAACTGATATGTTTTGAATTTGGTAAAATAGACATCATTTTTGAGTTCATAATATCAAATATAGCTTAGGCCAAATTTTTGGTATTTTTCTGAAAACATTCAATTTTTGATGAATAGTGAAACCACTAAGTGGTAGTTAAAATACTGAATTTTTCATAAACCTTAATTTTACCGCTTCTGTGAGTGGAATTTCAAAAATCCACGAGACACAGTTGATTTTAGTAAGTAAAATGTTGTTCAATGAGATAAAAATAATTTTTTGGTGAATAGTAACTTTTTACTTTTTTTACCGCGGTTAAAAGTAAATAGGTTAATTAAGGGTAGAAATGATATTATTATTACCCTAACACATGTCGTAATTTTATTGGAAAAGTGTAATTCGACCAAAAACAAACATAGGAATCATATATGACCATTTAGGCCCACTTGGATTAGATTAGGACATTTATTATTAATTTATTTAAAGAAGGGTTAAAAGAGTTAAAATCAATGTTTATTTACTAAAACATTTTTAATATTGGGTTATACATAAGATAAATTATACTATAAATATTCATTAGAAACCTAAAACTATTTATTACATAATGGTATTTTATTTGTAATTTTTATACATTAAATAATTTAATTTATTTATGACACAACAATGATGCAGTAATTATCTTATTAATGAAATATTGACATAATTGATGTTATAAATACCCAAATAAAAATAATTTGAGACTTTTTATGAATTACACTAATTTTCTTGGTTAATATGACATGTTAGTATTGATTTAATTAACTTTTTTCGAACTTATCATTCTGTTATGATTTTCACAAAAATCAATTACTAGATAGTGTCAAAATTGACATATAATAGTTTTTAAAACAAATATTATATTATTAATTGTTATTTTATTCATAAAAATCTATGGTTCGGCCAAATGACTTAGATAAGGTTATATATATTAATAATAAAAAACCTGGGTTCAGATGGCTTCATATAGTATGTTTATTAACCTTATAGTGTAAGAACAGAAGAAGACACGGTAAAAGTAAAATTATTTAACTTAATGTTAAATCTAAATGGTAAGGTTAAAATAGGAACCTAAACTTGTATAAATTCTATTGGATGAGAGGATTTCGACCCATCCCCACCTTATCCTAGAAATAAATCAATTTTGAGCTATTTAAAACCGAACTTGACTTTATAATAAAATATTATATTTAGTTTTTCCAAAGGAGCCCCTCTCCTCCCTTATAAAAGGGCACCTCCTCCCTCTCCACCTCACACAACATTGAGCCTTAATGCTCGTCCAAACCCTGCCAAATTCTCTTCTCCACATCCCTAGAAACATCCTAGAGGTTCTGGTCTTCCTCAAAGAACAATTTTAGTGCCCTAAGAGGAGGTCTCAATAAGGCTCTTCAAAGAAGAGGTAATTTCCGTTACTGATTCTTTCACCTTTATTTATTCTTCCACTTCTTCTTCTTAGGTTGTTTCATTATGAAGTAATAACATTAGTATCACTCATATACTGATATTTTATTATATGTATGAAACAATCCTATTTCACCGTCTATCCATCCTACGGAAAACGAAATCACCGCACGTGCGTACGTACGGAATACCGTCTCCACGCCGTGGTGAAATCTGTTTTCCACCACCACCATACTTGGATGGGTATAATGGTGTAAAGAATAACTATATATTATTATTTTAAAGTGATATTTATTCTGAAATAGTATTCATACACTCCAATACAGTCCCACTATCACGATAACAATATCATCGCTCGTGCGTACGTACGGACTACCGTCTCCACGACGCGATGAGATTCATTCTCCACTTTAACCATTAATGAATGATTATAAAGTATATATAATAAGTAATCATGAAATATATGACATAATAATGATACTGGATTTATGTATATATATATTTATGTCATCTACTTAATTCTGTTCAACTCAATAAGGAAATGAAAACAGGGTTCATGCGTACGTACGGACTACCGTCTCCATAAACGGTGTATTTATTTCCATTTACTGATTTATTATATATATGTATATTCTGAATATATATATATAAATCATGTTTTATATTCTGGAATTATGTAATCATGATCTAATTAATCATATGAATAATTACAAGTCAAAACACGGATGACAAATGAAACAATTTTACCCAAAACACTCTTTAACATGGAATTTACAAAAGAACAGGTAATATAAAGCCATAAGTGAACCATATATGATATCATAACAATGAATATGATTCTGTAATAAGTCAATGACATTATTTAAATCATTATACAGGAGGTTCGGTCAATTACGAAATAAATCGGGCCTAAGGTAAGGGAAATATCACAATCTCATTTTTATCCGAGATTGTTTATACTTTAGTATTTACTGGGGTGTATTTTATCATCCACATCCATGTTTTCTCAATATGTAATATTATTTCCATCCACATAATATTGTTTAAATCCAATTTTACCCTTCTGTGAGTTTTTAGTAAAAAAATATGAAAGGAATCTTTTGTCGTTTTTTCGTACGAGGTACTTTTTGACTTTTACGACAAAAGTACGATGAATGTTTTTTTAACATATACGGCAAGAATGGATTTTTAAAACATTATTTCCAAGAATCTTCCTTTATAAGTTTTCAAGTTTATTTTTAATCAACTTCTTTTAGTTTATAATTGTATAACATGTTAAGAAAAGAAAAGTGTTTTTGAAGTAGAAAGGATATTTTCCTCAAGAATGGAGTTCAAGTGTTTTATCAAAATTATTTTCCATATAAGATAATAAAGGGTTATATTTCTATCCCTATTATTACATGGATTTGATTATGTTGTGATGGAAATATTCTTTTATGAATTCCTTTATCTTATATGAATTGTTTTATGATTTCACGATGTTTAAGATTCCCATTTTTATTACATGGGTTATGCAATGATGTATGTTTTAATATTTTGTGGCCCCAAATAAGAATGGTATCATTATGAGATGGGTGGGACCTATATATCCCTCCAATGCATTGGGTAATGATTTTATATCTCATGAGATAGACATGGCTGGAATGGTAGGTTATATCAGTTCAGTAAAACATGACTGAAACGAGGGTGACTCAGTTCAGAAAGGGACTTTCTCCACTAAGATAATCTTGGCAATGAGTCTTGACTAACAAGAAATGATTCTCCATGATTATGTGTGCATGACAGAAAGTTTAATGTTTTATGTTATTATTATTGTGATTACATTTCACTACCATGAGTTATCCCAGGTTATGAAATTATGATATCTTTTACAGGTTAAGATTTCCAAAAGTTATCTTCTTATGTATATGATGTGATTGATATTTCTTTTTTTTACCCTTACTGAGCATTTGAGCTCACCCTTTTATGTTTACTTTTACCCAGTATATAAAAAAAGGTTTTAGGTATAAAAAAAGGAAGATCTTTATGGGAGATATTGAAGATCTTTCACCAGGATTAGAATATTATATTCCGAGTTTCCAAAGACACTAAACTATTATGATCCTTGTGTGTGTGTTTTTGTTATGTACTAAGTATTCCGCAAATGAAATGTAATGTCAATGTACGTCAAGCTTTGGGTCTCTACAGTGTTAGAACCCATAGATTCCTATGAAGATGTTTGAGAATTTATGAAACATTTGTGGAGCATCGTTAGAGGTAAAAATCTCCCAATTCTCAAAATTGAATGATATTACAACATAGATCTATTTTAAAATCCATAAATGATGAAATAATTATCTCAAGGTAGTTATTTAATCGATTAAATTAATGATAAATAAAATGTGATGATCCTCTATCTGGTTCCAAGGTTTTATCAATTTTAAATTTTCATTGATTTAATTCTGTTAATCAATGAATTTATCATTATATAGATCTAATTTTGATAGTGGATCATAAAAAAAATTATTAGGAATGACCCATGTAACACTTTTTATATGAACGGAACCTTCAAGTGGGTTCTGAATGGTAGAATTATTATTTATAATTTTATAAATATTGGTAATTGATTTATGAATTTTTAATTTAGTTTTCAGTTCATGTTTAATCATTATTTAATTAAAATTTTGATATACGATTCATCCTCTTTTGTTTCTAAAATATCTAATATAATTGATTAATTTCAGGAATTAAATAAAATTAGTGATTAGATTTGGAGGAGTTGAGGATTCTGGATGGATAACACAATAGTGTGTGTCATGTAACCAGAGTTACACACCATGTATTAGATATTAATTCACTAATAAATAATTCGGAATTAATTCAAACAGTGTTCATTGAATACACGTGAGGTATTTAATTTCTTACATTTTATCTTGACTAGGCCGGCCTAGCGCACGATCAGTGTGAGTACACATCATGTAGACCACATAAATAACGTGTAGTATTTTAAGTCACAAAAGGGCCATGTATTTTTATACACAACCTTTATTATTGGTGACCATATAACTCAGATATTACACACCATGTATCCCTTGGACACAAAGTGTACTCTAGTTTTTCTAAGCATGATTTACACTCTGAGTCCCTAGGTCTGTGCCTGAGATGGACTGTGAGATACACAGATGCCTTGTAGCTCGCTTGTATATTCCGCATACTTATAAATAATAACACATAATTGAAATTAATTTATTATACTATGTTAACATATATCGACCTATTTTCGTGTGTGGTCATTATGATGATAGGATATACCATCTGATGGGGTTTAATAAAGATATAAAATTTTAATTAATGTATATGTAATGTTCGGATCTATATATCTTCTATGTGTCCTATTAAAATTATTACTATATATGCATTGAAGTATTACACATGAGAGAAAAATTATGTAATTCTTGTAATCATTAAGTTAATAGTAGTCATCATGAAAGTACATAAAAATTCGTGTATACCATATGTCACAAGAGTAAATAATATACGAGTATAATATATGCTAGGTAGATTCGGATGGGTATTCACCATGTTTTCTCCAAGGCACATTTATGTGCACATTAAATTTTAAATATATTTATTTAATTAGTTTAAAATTATAATGGATGAGAATCTCAAAGAAATTATCATGTGAATTAAGATAAAATAATTGACTAATTGAAGAATATTGTAAAGACCCGAAATTTTGAATAAATCTTGTTTCCTAATTTCATGTGTTATTTTATTTTATTTTTATACTCAACAAAAATGTTTTATTTGATAAACATGATTATAATTAAAATGAGACCATTGGGTTCTGACTGTTATATGACCATCGGTCAATATGACCACTGTGAACAAAATGTTTTGATTATTGTCTCTAAATAAAAGTAATCTTGGTTAATTATTATAGAAAGAAGATTCGATGGCCTCACCTAGTAGTCTTGGACCGATCGACGCCCATCTAACAGAACTTGGGAAGGATGTAGCACCATTGGGCTTTGCTCTGGACCAAACCCAAGCCGAACTTCATCGTGTGAAGCTAGAACGGAATCGCCTTCACGAGAAGTTCAAACTGATTGAAATTACTACTCGGGCAATGTTGGCCGAGCCTCCCTCGGACTCTCTCACCTTAGCGCACCTTACACTTAGGTCCTATGCTGGTGTGATAAGAGGCTATGTTAGGAGACCGTAACTACCTTGTGTAATCCTTTGCATTAAATAAAAATTGGGATTTCTTCTTATGATAAAGTTTATGAATTTTCAAATGACCGGATTAATATAGTATTCATATTTTTGATGAATTTTAGAAAAAGTATATTTTAAAAATGTTTATGTAAACCTTAAATAATTAAATATGTGTAATGATTTTCAAAAAATGGTCTTCTACAATTATGTTCAGTACAAAATTTGGAGTCTAATAAGATCAACTTGATTTTTGATGAATAGTAAATTATGAATAGTGATTTTATGATTAGGATTAGTAATATGACCAAATGGATTAGTAATCTCACTTAAAAAAAGTTTTAAAATAATGTAGGCACTTTGATTAAGTAATGCGATTCAATAAAATTGTTAAATAATGGTTTCATAAATTATTATTCAAGTATTAGTTTTTTCGGGTGAATACTGTTTTTTAATTAAAAATTTAATTAAAAATATTTAAAAAATTATTTTTATAAAAATGACTTTAGTTTTGAACTCAGATCATCGATATTATGTTATGGTAATTTTTGGGGATTTTTCTAAAAAAAACGAATTTTCGATGAATAGTGTTTTTATTTAAAAATTAAATTAAAATTATTTAGAAAATTATTTTTATAAAATGGAGTTCATAAATGTATTTAGAACATCGATATTTGGTTAAGGTGAAATTTTGGGATTATTCTGAGAAAGTTGAATTTTTTGATGAATAGTGAAAATATAGTTTTTAAGTTACGGGTGTTTAATGACATCATTAAATGATGTATTAAGTATATATTCAATATGGTCGAATTATTAATAGTAAGATAAGGTATGAGGTGTCCCAAGTGGCCAATACCATGGGCAAATACCATGGGCAAGCCCATGGTTTTGCCAAAACCACTAGTGAGGTGTCCTTTGGCCATTAATGCCTTGTCTCCTCACTTTCCCTATAAATACCCACCCTTTCCTCCTTTACTTTTCACTCCCAACTCTCCCCCAACTAAGTTCGGGTCTCATTACCTTCCAAAGAGTCCTCCCAAGGTGCCCCCAATCCCTCAAGGTCCCATCCTTTGAGGTTTAAGAATTACATTTTAAGGTAAGGGATCCGACCTCTCTCTTTCATTTCAAGTAATCTCTTTTATGTCATTCCTTTTATTCTACATGTTCTTATGTTGGAGGATGTTCTTTTATACTCCTCTTACTGCCCTTTTTATGTTCATATAATGAGAGATCCCCTCTTACTCTCATTATTTCGTTTTATAACGTTTTAAGTGGCGCCGTTAGGTTGCTGAAATTTTTGTAACGGATCCTTTCTCCCTTCTCATTTTTCAAGATCTATTTTCATGTAAAGTATTTCAAGTTCGTTTTTATTATGTTGGGGTATGATCTCTAAATTTATCATACTGATCTTTTATGATCATATGATGAGAGACCCCATTTGATCCCTTCAATTCAGTATTTTGAAGTTTTAAGTGGCGCCGTTAGGCTGCCGAATTTTTAAGTGGTTTTTTCACCCTTCTAGTTTTGAAGTTCTACTTTTATGTCAATTCTTTCAAGTTCCTTTTTGTTATGTTGGGGTATGATATCTATATCTATCATACTGTACTCTTATGTTCATATGATGAGATACCCCATTTGATCTCTTCAATTCAGTATTTTGAAGTTTTAAGTGGCGCCGTTAGGATGTCGAATTTTTTTAGGGGATTCTTTCACCCTTCTCATTCTTTTCAAAGTTCTACATTCATGTCAAGTCTTTCAAGTTCTTTTTTAATTATGTTGGGGAATTATCTCTATATCTATCATACTGAACTCTTATGTTCACATTATTAGAGACCCTATTTGATCTTTTCAAATCGTTTTTGTTGATGTTTAAGTGACGTCATTAGGCTGCCGAACTTTCATAAGAGAAATCTAATTTTTGTCTTCCTTCCATGTTTTTCATTTCAAATGGTATGTCCTTGAAATGTCATTACCATGATCATGTATCCTTTTTATTCTGTCCATCTACTGTTTTATGGGTTATTTATGAATGTTTGACCCATTTTCCCTCTCTTTTTAATGTCTTCTAAAACCTCGTAACATAGCCGTTATACTGCAGAATTTCCGTCTCAAAATGTCTCTCTCTTTTTCTAAAGTTCTTTTATATTATTAAGTGAATACTCAAAGCTCTTTCTTCTAAAGGTGTATTCACATATATACCAAAATGTCTATTTTAAATTCTGGGATTTACATACATGAGACCCACCTTCCTTTTCTGTGGGTTTTAAAGTGACGTAAAGATCATGTCTTTAAAGCAATTTTTAAAACGTTATGATTATGAAATAAAACCCATTTATTTTATGCTATATGGGTTATTTATGAAATGTATGATGATGATATATGTTGCTCGCATGATAATAAATTAAAATTTAAGGGTGCACCCTGATAGCGCTCCAATGCATTGTGTAAAGACTTAATCTCTAGAGATGACCATTTTAACGACGCCTTGGTGAATAACCTTGGTAATTTTTAACGACACCTTGGGGATGGACCTTGGTGAAGCGAAACGATTGTCAATATTAAATGTTCCAGCCACATCTTCAAGTTATGAAAAATGTTACTTTTATTATGATATATCTCATGATTTCTTTCTCATGCCTTAATGTTCTTTTCATGACCTTATTGAAGTATCTCAAGTTCACATGTAAAATGTTTCTCTTGTTTTCCTTACTGGGCCTTCTGCTCACCCTTTCCTTTGATGTATGTCCCCAGGTTCTGAGATGCAGAAATGAACCTAGGATGAACATAAGGAGAAACCTTTCAAGTGTTTATGAAGAATGTTTTTGTTGTTGTTTCATGTTTTAAGTTCCTGGTTTCCAAGACACTAAACCTTAAAGATCCTTGATTTTGTAAAATGTAAATGAAAGTTTATGTGATAAAAAGGCGGGATGCTATAGTTGGTATTAAAGGATGGTTTAGTTATTTGTGGAAATTATGATATGAAAACTTTAGGAAGAAGCCTATAGGAATGTTAAAATATAGGAAATCTTCCTGGTATTTTGGTGAGTATTGAGTAAGGGGTTTCCAAGAAAATACATCCCTGTCTGGATACGAGCAGGTAGAGGTGGATCTGGCACAGATGTACATAGGGGTAAAACCCGAAAACACCGCTTTGAGCTAGACTCGAACGGGAACTGGTACACGACAACGGGCCTTGCTGTACTCTTGGTTACGACACTCCCGGGGGATATGCTTTGGTAAATTCATAAGCTTAGTATGAACCATAATTAAAGGAACTAAGATAAAATAAAATGAAGATTCACATAAGAATATATGATCATGGATAACCTAGATGGGAACCTAGGGGATCACAAGTTTGGGTATACTTTTCAACTACAAGTTATCCTTATATGCTTTAAGTTTCTTTTCATGATTATTGGATAAGTAGTTAAGCCCCTAATTAAAGTTTCTTTTCTTAGTTAATGGCGGGAAATGGAAGAGCATGTCTCAACAACCAATGTGATAGGAAATGCTACGATTACCGTACTAATATGACAGAGATGATTAGGGGATTAAAATATGATTTTTATTTTGGAAGACGTTGACTATTTTGGGGACCCTATATGATCGAGGTAAATAGATTACAAGGGTATTTTCATTGAGGACTAAGGTTGACTTATATTTGAAGAATTGATGAATTTAAGGTGGACTTATAGAAATTTAGGTTACTTATGGGAATGGCTAACCTATCTTGGGTTAAATATGATTAGGTTCGATACTTTTGTTATAAGATGTTAGGAGTGGTTGATGTTGTTTGGAGATGAACAATGAAGTTTTGGAAGACTATGTTATCAAATCCTTCTTGTATTTGGGTTTCAATCTTAGTTTGGTTTATTTTGAGGAATTTTAAGGACAATTATTTATGGAATGGACTAGGATGAACTTTGGGTAGTACCATTGAACTTTGAAGATTTAAAAGTAGTTTCCATTCCTATGGGATTCTTTTTTTTTTGAAGAGTTGTTTTACCTTACCCTTTCGGTTTTTGGGATAATGTTTAAAGATAAAAGAAATATATAGTTAAACTTTTGTGGATTATGTGATTCTCTAGAAGATGATTCTTGTATTTTGATGAGACCAAGTAGTTTTGAATGCTCATAGTTTAGGGAAAAGATTAGTTTTGGGTAGAAACTTAATAAACGATGAAACTCTACATGAAGGTAGATATATTTCCTTATGTTTTTGTTCTATGTTGTAAATGAATTCCTCAAAGTTATGAAAAGGAACATAAAAAAAACGTTGTT
This sequence comes from Viscum album, assembly GCA_963277665.1. Taxonomy (NCBI): domain Eukaryota; kingdom Viridiplantae; phylum Streptophyta; class Magnoliopsida; order Santalales; family Viscaceae; genus Viscum; species Viscum album. Next base: position 1,754,100,729 of record OY728141.1, read on the forward strand.
GGTTTACGTTTCCTACTAGGTAATCAAAGACCACTTGCACACATCATAATTTTGGGATTTTCTGGTGGTTAACTTCCTCATAATCATGTTTTCTATCACTCTCCTTTAGGACGTGGCCCTTTGTTTTCTCCTCCATGTCCATGTTTCCTACATGGAATCCTAGTATGAGTAAACTCGAGTGGCCTTTGTACTTCCTTTTCATTCATTTAAAGTAATGGTGTCACATACTCTTTTTCCGATGTGGGACTTTCAATGAAATTTCAAAACCCAATTTTTTTAAAATTGCGAGGACGCAATTTCTTAAGGGGGGAAGATTGTAACGACCCGAAATTTTGAACAAATCTTATTTCCTAATTTCATGTGTTATTTTATTTTATTTTTATACACAACAAAAATGTTTAATTTGATAAACATGATTATAATTAAAATGAGACCATTGGGTTCTGACTGTAATATGACAAAATCGGTCAATATGACCGCTGTGAACAAAATGTTTTGATTATTGTCTCTAAATACAAGTAATCTTGGTTAATTATTATAGAAAAAAGATTCGATGGCCTCACCTAGTAGTATTAGACCGATCGAAGCCCATCTAACAGAACTTGGGAAAGAGGTAGCACCATTGGGCTTTGCTCTGGACCAAACCCAAGCCAAACTTCATCGTGTGAAGCTAGAACGGAATCGCCTTCGCGAGAAGTTCAAACTGATTGAAATTACTACTCGGGAAATGTTGGCCGAGCCTCCCTCGGACTCTCTCACATTAGCACACCTTACACTTAGGTCCTATGCTGGTGTGATAAGAGGCTATGTAAGGAGACCGTAACTACCTTGTGTAATCCTTTGTTTTAAATAAAAATTGGGATTTCTTCTTATGATGAAGTTTATGAATTTTCAAATGACCGGATAAATATAGTATGCATATTTTTGATGAATTTTAGAAAAAGGATATTTTAAAAATGTTTATGTAAACCTTAAATAATTAAAAATGTGTAATGATTTTAACAAAATGGTCTTCTACAATTATGTTTAGTACAAAATTTGGAGTCTAATAAGATCAACTTGATTTTTGATGAATAGTAAATTATGAATAGTGACTTTTTGATTAGGATTAGTAATATGACCAAATGGATTAGTAATCTCACTTAAAGAAAGTTTTAAAATAATGTAGGCACCTTGATTAAGTAATGTGATTCAATAAAATGGTTAAATAACGTTTTCATAAATTATTATTCAAGTATTAGGTTTTTCGGGTGAATAGTGTTTTTTAATTAAAAATTTAATTAAAAAAATTTAAAAAATTATTTTTATAAAAATGACTTTATTTTTGAACTCAGAGCATCGATATTATGTTATGGTAATTTTAGTGGATTTTTCTGAAAAAAACGAATTTTCGATGAATAGTGTTTTTATTTAAAAATTAAATTAAAATTATTTAGAAAATTATTTTTATAAAATGGAGTTCATAAATGTATTTAGAACATCGATATTTGGTTAAGGTGAAATTTTGGGATTATTCTGAGAAAGTTGAATTTTTTGATGAATAGTGAAAATATAGTTTTTAAGTTACGGGTGTTTAATGACATCATTAAATGATGTATTAAGTATATATTCAATATGGTCGAATTATGAATAGTATGATAAGGTATGAGGTGTCCCAAGTGGCCAATACCATGGGCAAATACCATGGGCAAGCTCATGGTTTTGCCAAAACCACTAGTGAGGTGTCCTTTGGCCATTAATGCCTTTTCTCCTCACTTTCCCTATAAATACCCACCCTTTCCTCCTTTAGTTTTCACTCCCAACTCTCCCCCAACTACGTTCGGGTCTCATTACCTCCCAAGGAGTCCTCCCAAGGTGCCCCCAATCCCTCAAGTTCCCATCCTTTGAGGTTTAAGAGTTACATTTTAAGGTAAGGGATCCGACCTCTCTCTTTCATTTCAAGTAATCTCTTTTATGTCATTCCTTTTATTCTACATGTTGTTATGTTGGAGGATGTTCTTTTATACTCCTCTTAATGCCCTTTTTATGTTCATATAATGAGAGATCCCCTCTTACTCTCATTATTTCGTTTTATAACGTTTTAAGTGGCGCCGTTAGGCTGCTGAAATTTTTGTAACGGATCCTTTCTCCCTTCTCATTTTTCAAGATCTATTTTCATGTAAAGTATTTCATGTTCGTTTTTATTATGTTGGGGTATGATCCCTAAATTTATCATACTGATCTTTTATGATAATATGATGAGAGACCCCATTTTATCCCTTCAATTCAGTATTTTGAAGTTTTAAGTGGCGCCGTTAGGCTGCCGAATTTTTAAGTGGTTCTTCACCCTTCTAGTTTTGAAGTTCTACTTTTATGTCAATTCTTTCAAGTTTCTTTTTGTTATGTTGGGGTATGATCTCTATATCTATCATACTGGACTCTTATGTTCATATGATGAGATACCCCATTTGATATCTTCAATTCAGTATTTTGAAGTTTTAAGTGGCGCCGTTAGGATGTCGAATTTTTTTAGGGGATTCTTTCACCCTTCTCATTCTTTTCAAAGTTCTACATTCATGTCAAGTCATTCAAGTTCTTTTTTAATTATGTTGGGGAATTATCTCTATATCTATCATACTGAACTCTTATGTTCACATGATTAGAGACCCTATTTGATCTTTTCAAATCGTTTTTGTTGAAGTTTAAGTAACGTCATTAGGCTGCCAAACTTTCATAAGAGAAATCTAATTTTTGTCTTCCTTCCATGTTTTTCATTTCAAATGGTATGTCCTTGAAATTTCATTACCATGATCATTTATCCTTCTTATTCTGTCCATCTACTGTTTTATGGGTCATTTATGAATGTTTGACCCATTTTCTCTCTCTTTTTAATGTCTTCTAAAACCTCGTAACATAGCCGTTATACTGCAGAATTTCTGTCTCAAAATGTCTCTCTCTTTTTCTAAAGTTCTTTTATATTATTAAGTTAATACTCAAAGCTCTTTCTTCTAAAGGGGTATTCACATATATACCAAAATGTCTATTTTAAATTCTGGGATTTACATACATGAGACCCACCTTCCTTTTCTGTGGGTTTTAAAGTGACGTAAAGATCATGTCTTTAAAGCAGTTTTTAAAACGTTATGATTATGAAATGAAACCCATTTATTTTATGCTATATGGGTTATTTATGAAATGTATGATGATGATATATGTGGATAACATGATAATAAAGGAAAATTTAAGGGTGCGCCCTGATAGCGCTTCAATGCATTGTGTAAAGACTTAATCTCTAGAGATGACCATTTTAACGACGCCTTGGTGAATAACCTTGGTAATTTTTAATGACACCTTGGGGATGGACCTTGGTGAAACGAAACGATTGTCAATATTAAATGTTTCAGCCACATCTTCAAGTTATGAGAAATGTTACTTTTATTATGATATATCTCATGATTTCTTTCTCATGCCTTAAAGTTCTTTTCATGACCTTATTGGAGTATCTCAAGTTCACATGTAAAATGTTTCTCTTGTTTTCCTTACTGGGCCTTCTGCTCACCCTTTCCTTTGATGTATGTCCCCAGGTTCTGAGATGCAGAAATGATCCTAGGATGAACATAAGGAGAAACCTTTCAAGTTTTTAAGAAGAATGTTTTTATTGTTGTTGTTTCATGTTTTAAGTTCCTAGTTTCCAAGACACTAAACCTTAAAGATCCTCGATTTTGTAAAATGTAAATGAAAGTTTATGTGATAAAAAGGCGGGATGCTATAAATATAATTAATTTATTCAAGCACAAATTATCTAAAATGATAATTATTAAGAATTGAATGATATTTTTATTAAAATTTTAATTCCACACGTGCATTGGTATAATCATGAGCATAGAACAATAATTTCTATCCAATTGGTTTAGTTTAATTTAATATTAAAATAATTTTATTTCTAGTGTGTCATCTCTAATATAATTATGTACAATCCTGGGTTCCCGTGGTTTCATTTACATAAAACATCTTCCCTTCACCTGTGTGTGAGTAAAATTGTACGTAATCGATGATACTCCCAATATAGTGGAGGTGTTTTATGTTTGGAGATGAGGAGAAACGAATCAAAGATGGATGCATAGGTAGACATGTAAAAATCTATAACACGAACCTTATTGTTATTATGGTGTATTTTCCCTAGGACGATGGTTATTTTAACATCCAATAGATAATAAAACCATTAGTAAAAGTTCATGTTCATATCACATTATTTTTTTAATGTTTCATGGTTATTTCATTGTGGATGTTTTTTCAGGATCACATGAATTAATGAATTAATAATCATGAAAGATTGAACTGAAATAAATTATCTTATGCTTAAATATTATCCAATTTTTATTATCCAATACTAGTTGAATTATTTTTATATATTATTGAGGCATGGTTAAAAACTTAAGTAAACCCACTCAATATTAAAAATCATGTGATAAAGATAAAAATGGGAAATTATTACCTAAGAGGATAAAATCCATCAATAATATATACTAATTTGGTATAGCCCTTCATAACATCAGTTCAAATTGAACCATACATTAAAGTGCTTTACCAGATAAATTTGGGGTATTTTAGAATATTGGTTATTTATTCCATAAATTTAAAGTCTAATTAAATTAGTTTACATCAAGGGTTAACCAACAAATAAAGACATGCTGTAACTGAGAGGAAAAAGTTTAGGAAATCCAAATAAAGGATTTTATGACTAGAGAATCCACTAAAAAAATCAAGGATGTATGATTTAATGGAGATTAAATTTGTAATACCTACCTAAAACATTTAAATTTAATTACCAACTAATTTGGTGGTTACAAGATGGGAATTGTGGATCCTTTCTAATAGAAGTCCCAAAAAACTAGATATTTCAAAGCCAATGGTGATGGATATTGAGTTTTAGTAAAATAGTGGGAGATTAATAAATATAATGTTTATTAATTTGTCTAAATTGTTTCAGATAAAGTAATAAAATTAACCTACTATTACTTTTAGAATTAAAAAAATTATTTAAAATAAATCTCTAGATTCCATACCATAGAAGGATAACCTTCTCACTGGAAAAGATTTCCAAGAGTGAAAATGGCTCTTACACGTTATCCTAAGATATGAAAGGAAATTATGTGCTGGAGGGACGTATTAATAATTCACCTAGATATAATGATAGTGATAAAGAGTTAACTCTCTATGAGAAACATTTTTAGGATTCCAAGGATGTTCAATGTTTCATGATATCCACCATTAAAAATGACATTTTGAATGAACATGAGGACATAGCTGTGTATAACATGATGTCTCACCTTCAGGATCTCTATCATGAGAATGTGATACAAGAGATATACAATATATAGAATTTATTTTTACACCAAATCCAAGAGTGTGTGTGCAATTTGGGCCTCATGTATTCAAAATTACTGGATATATTTAATGCTAAGATTCGGGATTAAATTACAATATGAGTTATGCACAAATATCATACTTTTGTCACTACCCAAGACTTTGTATAGTGTTATTGTTAATAATAATATGATAAATAATGAGATGAGCCTTTGAAAATTAATACATTGATTTTTTATGTGGATAAGAACATGAGGTGTGATAAACCCCTGATCCTTAGCGTGAAGAAAAAAAAGAAATAATATCGAAAAGGGGACCAATAATCCAAAAGCCTAAATCTGCAATGAATTATCCTTCCATGATGTATAATATATAGGGGTAGAGAAATGAAAAGGAGGTAGTATGTTTTTCATGTGGAAAAAATTTCCACTAGAAAAATAAATACACACATAAGTAAGGGGAAGCTAAAGGTATTTTCCTTATGAAGTTTAATATTTCAATATCCACACAATGTGTATTAGATACAACCTATAGTTATCACATATATATCAAAATGTAAGAAACATGTATATTTTGAAATATTTATAGTGGATAGGTTGATCTACGAGCTGCCAATGGTGCAAGGCTAGTTATGCAAGCGATTGGTGACTACCACCATTAATTTCTAAAGGGAGTGGTTTTTGTTTGAAAATATTGTTATTATTAACCAAATTATACCAATAACATAATTTATGTATCATTATTAGATGCATATGGGTTTGTTTTCATGTTTTGAAATAAAAGTTGTTACTTTTATAAATGAAATATATGTTATGGTACATAACATTTTTATATAGGTCATTAAAAATTAAATAATAAAATCCATGTATTGGAAATTGATAATGAATCATGTTCACATGGATCATATAATACCTAGTTGTGGTATCACCATCTAGGTCATATAAATGATAATAATATGAAAAATATATATCAGGATAGTTATTTATACTCTTCTGAGCTAAAACCTCATGAAATATGTCATTCATGTTTACAATGAGAAATGACCAAAACAATATATGGGACAGTGTGAAAGGTTCACATATATTCTATGATTTGTACACACTGATGTGTATAAATTATTTCTAGTAGAATATGGAGGTGGGTATTTTTAATATATAAATTTTATTGATGACCTGAGTAGATATGTATAATTATACTTGAAGTGGTGTATGTCTAAGTTCTTTGATAAATTCAATGAATTCATGAATGAAATAGAGAATAAACTATGTGTGAATATAAAGAATAGTCATCCAGATTGTGGTGGTCAATATCTAAACTAAAATTTTATCTACATATTTCTTGATTTTGGGATTATATCTCAAATAAATCAACTTTACACACCATAGGGGAATGGTGTTAGTGAAAGGAATTACAATACATTGTTAGAAATGATATAGTGGATGATGATACATGAAAATATTTTATTATCCTTTTAGGGATATTATTTACAAACAATGTCATACACCTTAAACAATGTATAAACTAAAATGAAAAATGGAATTCCCTTTTAGTTATGGAGTGGATGTAAAAAATTTAATTGCATACACATGTATGGGGTTGCGAGGAAATTGTTAAGGCATTATAATGAATGAAAATAGAACCTCAGGACAAAAAGTGTATCTTTATAGGGTATCCCAAGGAAAAAGAGGGATAATACCTATATAAACCCTAAGATAAGAAAGTGGTTGTCTCAAGGAAAGTCATATTTTTTAGAGGGATAACGTACTCAATAAGGATATTGGGATCAATATTGACATTGATGAAGTTGATGATCAAGATACACAATAGTTGGTTGAGGAAAAGATTCCACATGTACCCAAAGAATATCTAATTCTTGAAAAATATGTACTTAATTGTAGAAGAAGAGAGGTAATAGAACCCGAGAGATATGTGTTTCTATTCACCGAAGACATTGACTCTTTATTGGTCAACAATTATGATCCTATTTCATACAATGAGGTAGTAGAGAGATCAAATGCTTAATGATGGCAAGAAGAAATGGATTTTGTAATGGATTCTATGTATCATAATGAATTTTGGGTTCTAGTTAATGGTACTATTGAAATAATTTACAAGGGGTGAAAATGGGGTTTCAAGATACAAATGGACGCTTAATGTAATGAAAATACATATAATTAATGGCTAGTGGATAATGGTTTAAAATAGCATCATGTAATTGAATACGATGAAATAATTTCACTATTTTTTTGTTTAAATCCATTCTAATTATTCTTGTTATACCAAACTTCCATGATTATGAAATTTAGAAGATGGATGTAAAAACTGATTTCTTTAATGGAATCGATTTTAGAAATTCTTATAAGACGCAACTAGATGGGTTTGTGCCTCTTGGGGGGGAAATATTATTTTTAGGTAATAGAGATCTATTTATGGATTGAAGCAAGCATCTTGCTCATATAACATTTGATTCGATGAAGCTATAAATAATTGTATTTATTAACAAAAAATGTGAGCCATGTGTTTATAATAGGTTTAGTGGGAATTTTTTTATTATCCTAGAAAAATATGTTTATGACATATTACTTATTCAAAAAACATAAAAGTCTTACAATCTAATAAGGAATGGTTAAACAAGTGTTTCTCCATGAATGAATTCCATGAAGAGGCATATATTATAGGGATCAAGATCATTCGGTATTGATCAAAGATGATTATTTGACTAAGTTAATGTACATATATTAACTAGATACATACGATATTTTTTATGGAACAATTCAAGAAGGGATTGGTTGCAATGTCACATGGTTTATATCATTCTAAGAAAATGTGTTCTCAGAAACAATAGGAGAACCATATAATGAGTAATATCTCATATTCATCAGTGACATGATCAATCATGTATTCCAATTTATGTAATAGACTTGATGTTACATATGCATTGATAATGATGAAAAAATATCATACTGATCTTGGAGAACAAAATTAGTCTACTATTAAGGTTATCCTTATGTGTCTGAGAAGAAATAAAGATATGTTTCAGGTGTATGGAAGAGACGAAGACCTGAACATCAGGCGTTATATTGATGCTAGTTTTCAAACATATCATAAGGAACTAAAGTCTCAATCCAGATATGTTTTCTGTCTCAATAAAGGATGTATGAGATAGAAGATTTCAAAGCTTCCAGTTTTAAAAGATTCTATTGAGATGTACGGGTATATAGTAGAATCTAACGTGCTCAATTAATTTATTTGGATATGATACATTTTCATGGGGCTTGATGTGGTACCTTGTAGTAATGATCATATCACATTGTATTTGGGTAATACTATATTGGTGGATCTTGAAAAAGGTCGGAGGTTATACCAATAAACAAATAATATACTTTGGAAGTATCACATAGTGAGGGATTTTTAATAAAGGGGTGATCTTTTAGTAAGATGAGTACCCAAAAAATAAAATCTGGTGGACCCCATTACTAAAGGCATATCCTAGAAGAATCATGATTATCATGTGAGGGAGGAATGAAGGTTGTTAGTAGTTTTAACAAGTTCAAGTGGTATCCTGTTGGATTTGGTGCCATAAAAAATAATTATTTGTACTTTATTATAACCTATATCAAAATTCAAAAAATTAGAAAACTCTATCACATTATTATTGTTTATTTTTGTAACATTGTTTGTGATAATTTCTTAAGAGTCTATTTATCACTAAAAGTTTATATAAGTTCCCCGCTATGATGATGACCTATAATTTCTATGTAAATATTCTTAAATAAATTTAATTTAATCAGATTATATCATTTGTAAGATTGAAATGATACAAATTTTCATGTGTGGAGACTCATTGGAATTTGAGGTACCTTTTCATGGTGCACCCCCTTGATAATATCTCATATAGGTTATTATGAGAATGAGACATTCCAATATAAAATTCATATTTATATATTCCAATGGATCTTCATATCTATAGATGTGTTTATTGATCCTTGGACTAAAAGATTATTATTAATAAATGTTATTATTTTTGTACATCTATGTATTGATAAAAACAATGATGACATATGTTCGTGATGTGGTAATATATGTTGGGTGTGTCATGAGTAATGTTGTATTAATGAATAATGAAATAAAGGATTTTCCATTTTTTTCTTTAATGGTTGTTGATATCTCAATTCCTTTTATAAAAATGATATAGCCTAAATAAATCTGTAACCATGGTGTTCTATAGGAAAGTTCAATTTCCATAAAGTGGAAGAAAGAGACAATGAGCATAAAGGTTGATTACACTATCATAAATCCAACATAATTAGATATATCATTATAAAGTTTTTATATCACACAGTAATATCCCATATAAGGTGTTATGTCATTTTGTAATTAAGGTTTTTATCCAATGGTGCATTGGTGTGTTTCTAGATGCTAACAATAGTCTTTAGACTAGTTCGCCTAATGCTACTAAGAACGATTCCTAGAGGGTCACACACCAAGGGTATGTAGAATTTTGAGTCAAATTATATATTATTATTTATGATATACCAAGATGAATAAGTATTATCTTCATATGTGGTTTAATAATTATTCATGTATAATTGATAGTATATATTCCATCAATCATTGTTCGAGATAATATTATGTGAGGATAATAGATAATATATATATATTTGTTAATTTGTAAATACAATATTTATTTATATATTGGATAATAATGATTTTATATTTATTTAATAAATAAATTGTTATTATTCAAGGCTCGATAAATATTATGGATTACCTGTGAACAGAGATTTTATGACCCATGAGAAAAAACTATTGAATATTATTTGATTCAAAAATATTTAATTTAATATGAATGTTAAGTTAATTTAAAAATTATAATTTTATAATTATTATTTTAGACATGGGGTTCCTCAAGGGATTAAATAAATATTAATGATAAATTTTTCAGATATTTATTTTAAAAGATTAACTGTATTCAAACCCGATTATATTAATTTTCTAAATAGCTAATTCATTTTTTTTATTTTGCACAACAAATCCAGAGAATCTACTCAAAGCCCTAGAAAACTCACTAATCCCAGTATACTCCCAAGAATAGAGAGAGATCTTCCTCCAACTCCCACTCTTAACACAAGAGAGATCATGGAAAATAATTTTGTAGTGACTATCAAGTAAATCAAAGGTGAATAGTGAAAGTGATAGGATCTACTCTACTAGAACTCATAGATTACTATGATGACGTTTCTAGATTTTTTGAAGGCGTGTGGTCCACTTCTAGAAGGAATTTTATAATGATTTTTGAAACAAAAAAATTGTTCATGTTAGATCTATTTTCATATATATTAATGAATATGGAATTTACACAAGGTAAATCAATAGTTGAATAAATTAATTATTAATAATATGTGATGACCCTTTATATGGATGTAGTGTTTAATACATTATCTATTTCTAGTGATTCAATTTCATTTATCACCAAATTTATCTTCGTGTAGATCTTTTATTTATCATCGATCATGAAAATACAATCTCGGGAATGTCCCGTCACTCATTTCCACTACACTCGGAACCTTCCGAGAAGTCATCACTTATGATGGAATAATATAGATCTCATTATACTGGCTTGGGTGAAAAGGTTGAATAATATTAAAATTTTCCATGGAGGATTAATTCAAATGGTTTCATGAAAGACCAAATACTGATAAATTTGGGTGAAGTGTAACTCATTTTTTATGGTAAGGACCCAAGGATCTAAACCGTACGAGCCGAATTATAATTTCAGGTCAACCATGCTTGAGGAGTCGATGCCATTAATCACTCATGTATGTATGGTTGGAATTTAAATCAGCTAGTTTAAAAACATTTGGAAAACCATATGAAATTAACATATAATATTTTTAGGTTAAGAAAAAATGTATGATTTAGTGTACAAATGTAAAGTCCAAGAAATCCTGGGGAATTTTTTTTAATACATGTGATTTTTATGAGTTCGTGAACACTGACGACGATTGATTCCGAGTCACGTTGTGTATGGAATCAATTTTTGAAGTTTTGTTTGGGTACGTTTAGTAAACGTACAAGTGGGTTTTAATATCTTCTGAACCAGTGCACGGAATTGAAATCCAAGAGCACCATTGAACTCACAACACTGATATTCACTTAAAAAGACTTTCACTTCGACAGTAGTGAGTTGAGGATAAAAGTTAGTTTTTGGGTTTTCGTGTGAAGTAATAAAATAAAGTAAGCTCAATTTATTTTATTTTAAACCGCGATTTGTAGGTTGGGTAGTTAAAACCACCTCATGAGTGTTAGAGGTGAGACCAACACACTTTAACCTCCCTTGGGAGGTTATGGTTGTGGGGCCCACCCAGGCATAACCTCCCATGAGAGGTTATGATGTGGGGACCACACGAGGTTTTACCGTCTATTAATGGAGGCTGGTAAAACCTCCTCAACTCCCCATTAAATGAGGAGAAACCCTTTGACCTTATCCACCTTAATGGATCCAACTCCCATTTAATTTAATTTGTGCCACCTATCAAGCATTAATTTGGTGGAGCCAATTATTTAAAACCTCCCATTTGAATTGTTATGCCAACTCCACCCCATTAATTAAATGAGTCAACTCATTTAAATAAATCTCTCAATTTGAAATTACACCAACGAACATAAAAGATCCTAATGTTTTATTTTTCTACGATTTCATTTTTTGGGTGGAGTGGATAGAAAGGAGGAACTTGGGAGAAATATTGGGAGAAGGCTCCCATCGAAGAATTCTTTCAACGAAGAACACCTTCGAAAATGAAGAACGATCTTACTAGACATTCTTCCTCAGAACCCCCTTCGATGTGGGATGCCTTCGTCCGATCTGCCCTCCTCATAGTCATCAACAAACCGATGCACCATCTTGGATTGGAAGTGCGTGGCAGACATGACGAACGAAGACAACATCGTCTTCTTCCAGTGACTTCATCGTTGAGCAACAGTCAAAAGTAGGGGGTTTACTTTGAGTATTATTCCTTTCCTTCTTCTCTTCTACATTTAAAAAAGAATCGATGCAATGTATTGTAAACAGTCGTTGTTCAACATTCATCCTCTTTTTTGAACCAATTATTATTATCCCTAAACGTGGAGGGTGCGGGCCAAACTAACATGGCCCAACTCCCTCCCCGATCTCCTTGTGAAGTTTCTTTCAGCATGGCGATGACACGACAACAAGTCGATGAAGGCCTCAACAAAAAAGGCCACGCTACATGTGACCTCCATGAACTACGCTACATGCGGCCTCCATGAACTGGGCTGCCCTCGCGGAGTCCCGCACTGCCTTCAACCGAGCCCGTGAACTGCCCATGCCCCGCAGACCTGCCCACGCGCTACCCGCGCTACCCGTCGTCGTGCATGCGCGCTGCCCGCACCCAATCTGCCAGACCGCACACCCCGCCAGCCTACTCGCCCACTGCCCGCGCCCCGCCGGCCTCCCGCGCACTGCCCGTGCCCCACCGACCTGTCCGCACACTGCCCGCGCGACCCACTTGCTGGCCTGCCCGCTGCCCGGCGCCCCGTGGCCAGCCCGCGTGCCTCGCAGCCTTCCCGCGCACCACGCGGCCTGCCCGCGTGCTACCCCCACCCCGCGGATATCCCGTGTGCTTCCATCGCGCCCTGCCATCCTGCCCGCCCGCTGCCCGGCACCATGTCGGCCTGCCCGCACCCTGTGCGGCCTGACTGCGCCCTGCCCGGCGCCCCACGCCGCCTGCCTCTACCCCGGCTCTAGGCCGCACCGGCCGAGCCGTGCCGGCCACCCGAACCAGCCCGCGGCGTCCTTCGGGGCATCGCTGACCTATCCGACTAAACTTTTCGGGCCGAGCCGCCTAAGACGCACACCACGTGTTGTCTTAAACTCATAGATTATAAGGGATCCTTGATCAAATGAAACAAATGTTGTGATTCAGGAATGGAATGTTTTTTTACAATGCATTAGTGTGTTGAACCAGAAACGAAGGTGAATATATTGGGTAAGGAAAAAGTATTCAATGGGGATAAATAAGAAAATATGGTGGATGATAGTGTGCATAAGGTAGAAAAAGCCCATAAATTTGTTGAATACCTGGAGTTGGATAGTGGTGAAACCCACAAATTAATACCTCCAAAGTTCTTCCTTGATGATGGGAAAATAACCTGGAATATTGCATGGTGTGCCTCTATTGAAATGGAATATTATATTTAACCCAAAATATATTATCCTATTTCACCACTACTATCTTGTTATACCCAATGAAAATAATACAGTGAAGTAGAATATTGATGGGATTTATTGGGTTTATCATATAAACATGACAGTGGGAACAAAACCATATTTTTATGTTCTATCCTTAATAGAATCAACATGTACATGAAATATGAATAACATATATATATGTGTAACTATATAGATGATGAAAAATAATCCATATTCCTTATATTTTTATCGATACTGATTGCAAAGCGATAAAGCTATTCCTCTTACCTTGGGGGAAATAGTTAATGGATCCATGTTCATAACATCAGGAATCCCATACACTAATGTGGTGTATTCCCCTTAACTAAGGATTAATGAAAAATATTACATGATAAATGATTGTTATAGGATAATTTTCATGAAACTGATGATCAAAATCACAAATTCACACTATCACATACTAAATAACGAGGGAACCCATTCCCTTTTATAGGCCTCCTCAATGTGTTCAATGAATTAAGGAAGTGCTATACACATTAGATGTTAACAAATTCACCCATTAATTGAAATTGATTTAACTAACCATTTAATTCATTAAATTAACATATGCAAATCCTTTAATCTATTCCAAATGTATCTATAATTTATGGAAACAATGTGAGAGAATCAACCTAAATAAATTCATCATTGGGTTGCATTGCATGCAACCAGGTTATGTGGATATCCATATTACCTTAGGATCATGCTTAAGGATATGTTAGAGACAACATATCATTAATATACCTACATCATATGTATATTGTTTTCATTAAATTAAAAGAAAATTTCACTATCAGTAAAATTCATAATGACTTCTCGAAAAACATCACAACCTGTTTTGAATCTATCTTGAACTCCTTTTAGATATGTTTCCATCTAGATTTATTTAGTTTTGCAAGAACAAATTTTTTGAAAAAATAATTATTATTCATTTCCCCTACAATGTGATCTTGAAGGACTTAAAATTTTATAAACCAAATTTAAAATACATAATTTATAGATCAAACCAAAGAGCGTCCCTTGACAAAGCATTTTTTTTACTCAAGTTATTAATGGGTATAGTGTGATCTCCATCAAACATAATTATATATCTATATGAACATGTATCAAAAAAATATGTATCATGTAAATAATATATAACCTTTAATATAACTTTTTCCTTTACATAAGGCAACCACATGTTACGGAACATATCAATCAAGTATAGGATAACATATCATTTCTAGATTATTCAAAACAAACATATCAATTTAATGAAAACATCATGTTTCATTCATAAAAAGAGAGAGAACACCCAATGATATTCATCCATGTATCTGAACACATCATATGTGACTCAACCAAGAATGACCAGCCATTTACTTAGTCTAATTAAATAATGTTCTAGATGTCCTTACTTTTCATACTAGTGGTCAAATCCCATCTTGATTTCACTCTAATCGATGATGTGATCAATAATATAGCCAACCCTACATAATTTACTATGTAACATTTTTTTTCATAACAATGGTTATAATGTTTTGATATTATCATTATTATTATCCCAATAAACTTAACATTTTTTTTCATAACAATGGTTATAATGTTTTGATATTATCATTATTCTTATCTCATATAACCCATTTATAATGAGTTAAATAATCTAATCATAATAACTTTAACATATCCTCTAAACCCAATATACTATATCATGATCATCAATTTCAGATAACCCAATGTCATACTCTACAGGGATATCATCATTCGACCATTCAAGTAATGTAAAAAACATCACAGATGGTTGAATGATAAGTATAGGCATCCTTTTATTCTAAACCAGGATATATTTAGAACCATTACAATCAACATCACAAATGTTTGACAACTAGATATTCTACATGACCCTCAGGTTGTTGTTGTGGTAGTGGCTTCTTTAATGGATCTGTTACATTCTCTTTTGTAGCCACCCATCAGGTCCTAACATTACTCATATCGTGATATCTTACATGATATTGTATTTTTGAAGGATGTGTTTGGAATTTTTGTGAGATCAGGGTTATATATCCATTTTAGTGGATCCATTATTGCCACAATATATATTGATCACATCTTCAATGAAAGGAACCACTCCTTGTTCCTAAATTAACTTCTTAACCCAAATAATATCATTCACAACATTTTCTATTGCAATGTACTGAGACACCATTTCTGAGTTTTCCAAAATGGATTTTTTAGAACTCATCCAATAAATAACTCCACCATTCAAAATAACACAAAACCAGATAGAGATCAATGTTAACATTATCAGTTTGGATATAAGAATCAATGTATTTTTTTAAATAGAGCCCATAAAATTATCCAAAGGCCATGAATATATTCATATTACTCAAGTACATATGGATGTTTTTAATATAAATTCATTGAATAACTATAATTGGATTGGTATCTAATGGATATTCCCAAAGCAAGAGGGACATCATGTTGGGAACAGAACATGAAGAAGATGATAGATCCTAAGGTGAACATTGATGAATCATATTCATCATTTCAATATATTTAGAAGTATCTTAAATTTTCCTAAGATTAATGTATTACAATATTGTTAAAGTCCCATTCATAGAGTTCACAAATCAAAAACTATTTTCTAATTTACCAATATTTGTGTTTTGACTCGATCTAAACATCACCTCCATGAATTATTAGGATATATATTCTGATAATTTTTATTCAATATATATACATATATATTTAATACAAATAATATTAATATTCTTACACTAATCCTATTATATAAAAAAGAATTATATGTGTTTCTTATGAAACCAACCCTTTGATAGAATCATAAAACCAAGTATTACATATTTACAAAGCTTGCATCAATCCATAAATTGATCATTATATATTGCATATGAAATGAAATTTTGAGACCCATTTTATATATAAAATAAAAAAATAAGTTTTTATTTTATGTAATATTCAAATGGACTTTATCTTCAAAATAATTAAAATGATTTATCCATAGTAAATACCATAATATTTTTCCATCCATTTACTAATAAACAGGTTTTATAGGTAGAATATCTATCATCTATGTCAGCTTTATTGTGGGAAACTCACGTGCATATTATGGGTCCTGAACCTTGAGGTACATCCATGATTTTTTAAACATAGTTAGTGTACATGGGGTTTATTATAGATTTAATGGATCTTATCAATTTGGGAAATGAGAACATTATATAGACTCATTTTTTGATATCGATTCATATCACATGAACATTAAATTATAATCATTTTAAATGAAAATTAAATTTCTCTTAGGTTCCAAAAAAATCTTACAATACCATTATGGTCATTATACAAATTGACTGAGACATTCTTCTAATACTCATTTTATAAGTTCACAACATCATCCATAGGAAAAAATTATATTTATTGGTCTTGAAATTATCTAAGTACAAATTTACTATCATGTAATCCTTGACTTATGTGTTACTTATCAATGAAAAAATAACATTGGGTAACAAATTTTTTGATTTCATTAATATTATTGAAATAACATCTCACAGTCTCATTTTATTAACTAAAAAATAAGTATTTTTAGGATTTAGGGATGAGTTTATTCGGAGATAAATTTTGGGCATAATCTCAAAAACCCAAAATCCATATAAAATACATATGGGATATTTCTCATACTACTTCTCGCAAGTTGTTTTTAAAAAATCATTAGATGGAACATGGTTTAGTAATAATGTGACAATATCTAGAGCATAACCCCAAAATTAAATAGAAATGTCACATTGAATAATAATTTATCTAACCATTCATATCAAGGAATGATGACACCTTTTAGACCAACCATTATATTATAGTTTTCTGGGAGGGGTGATCTATGAAACAATTCGATGATCTTTTATATGATCAATGAGTTCCCAAATTATGTATTCACCAACCTGATCTGATTAGAGAAATTACATACTTCTATCAATTTGATTTTATACTTACTTCAAGAAATACATGAACCAGTTGAATGTTTCATACTTGTGTTTCATTAAAAATTAATATCCATATTTACTAAAACCATTTGTAATTATATTTAAGTACCTAAAACCACCACATTATTGTGTTCTCATTGGTCCAAATACATCACTATGTGTGAGATCTAACAATCCACTATTACTTTTACCATTTATATTAATATTTTATTTAGTGTTCTTTCATAATAATATACATTCTCTTGTATCAAATTATTCATGACTGATTGATTCTAACAATCCATATTTACAGAATTTTTGTCTGAGTTTCTCATTTATATTTCCCAGGTGACAATGCTAATGGTGGGTGGAATTAGAATAAATCATGCCCTTCTAATTAGAAATTTTATAAATAGGATTATTTATATAAATATTGTATCAAGCATTTGTTATATCCATACAGAATAAAACATTTCAATGTTTCATTTAGGATAAATTTTGTTCATAATATATAATTAAAATCATTTCTGGACGAACCAATATAGATAAATTATACTCATTTTTATGGTTGTAATGTAATAATAATTTTCAAATTATATCAATAATTCACTAGGTAATCATATATCATAAGTTATAACCTCTATTGTATAAAGTCTTACTCCATCACCTACATCAATATAAACATTATCCCTTTTCAATTACCCTCTATCATTGAATCTATGTCTGTCATAAAATATGTGTGACACATACCCAGTTATCTAATATCCATGATTCAATGGTTGGAATTAATATATATAATATTCACATTTATTAAAATAATACTGAAATTTGAGATTTTAATGATCTCAGACAATGTTCATCTGATAATTAATAAATTATATGTTTTTTGTTACTAACTTTTATTTTTTTGCCATATATGAAAATATTCATAAGTTTTAGAGACACAGTAAGAAATATTAGATTGATTTCATGATGAAATTTATATATTATAAAATTTTTAATAAGGGTTTAAGTGACAACATAGAAAATTGGAATGACCACAAACAAAATAGATCAGTAATAGTGGAGTTTTCACAAACTTATCAACAGTCTTCAAGAGTAACCAAGTGACCACAAGTCTAAATAAAGAAACCACATTAAATTTCTTAAATAAATGGAAAATTATCATAGATAATTAAATTGTTTTTTGATCGGCCACATGATATAGTTAATAAACTATATGAAAGAGACGTATTTTTGTCAAAGTGTTGAAGTGACTATATGGAATTAGAGCAACCACACATTCAGATAATGTGACTGCATTTTCTTTGGATCGACCGCATAACATTTCAAGGGAATGAGTTATGTTCTTATTGATGTATTGGAGTGACCGTTTTAGGTAGTTGGTGTCATGTATCTGAATTTATCACATATCCAAATGATTTACTTATTAAAATGGTCTATGTAGTCAAATGATCTAAAGAACCAAATTTTTCGCATAGTTAAATTTGATAGACTTCAACAGACCATGTGAGACTAGAAATTTATTTTAATAATATATTCCAATGTCCATCTATGTAGAAATATTTACAATCTCAGTAGAATTTAATACTTTTATTTCATTATTTTAAAATATTAGTTCACAGATCATGGTGGGGTGTGCTGGTTCTCCATTTCGACAACTTATGAGAATCATTTTTTGATATGATTCACTTTATGAAATTATTTTTTTATTCATTAAATCATCTTTCATAACTATTGTATGTCATTCAGAGGATAATAGAACACTATAAAACAACATATATTTTTTATGTTCTAATCATTTCATTGAACATTAATCTCTCTCCCTATTTTTTTATGAGTGTTTCATTGCATTTTATTTGTGTTCAGTTTTTGTTGAATATTTAATAAGATCATACTATTCAACATCTTATAAGATTACTCAATTACTATTTACTTAATTTTACTCATATTTGTTTCACCCATGATAACTATGAAAGTAGACGTGTGATAGCTGGGGAATCATATGGTTTTAATATGTAAACCTGATTCATGTTGTGTATTTTATATTAATATCAATAAAATTTATTATTTGTGGGTTATGTTCAAGTGGATATGAAAAGGTATCAGCTTAAGACTACACGTCATGTTTTTATATTTCCATAATGTGTTTTATGTTTTTATTAATTAAATTTAAAACTATTTTTAAAATCACATTAGTAAAACTATAAATTGAAAGGTAAATTTTATTA
Organism: Viscum album; assembly: GCA_963277665.1. Lineage (NCBI taxonomy): Eukaryota > Viridiplantae > Streptophyta > Magnoliopsida > Santalales > Viscaceae > Viscum > Viscum album. The sequence goes on from OY728141.1 coordinate 1,754,120,507, forward strand.
GTGATATATCTAGTATTTAGTGTGATTATAGTAGTCTAGAAAGGATAGGAAAATATAATGTTATTTTGTCTATGTTATGAAAAATATATTTGGATAATATTTCAAAAAAATTAAATTAATTATACATACTGTATTAGTTAATTCTGTGTTTTCTAAATTGGGGAATAGTGTTTAATAATTTTTTTCAATTATTTTTATTTGATACTCAATCCACCCCCTATTGAGTACTCCACTCTGACCTGAGAAATTAATATTCTCATAATGATTCTCCTCAATAACACTTTTAAACTGTAGATATCAATAACAAATTATTTTATGGTTCATAAATATAATCGATCCCAATATTATTATCATAAAGTATTAAATAAATAATGAAGTGGTAGAAGGAAGAATTTATCCTTGAGAAAAATTCCCCTTGATAACACATCTATTATAAGTCTTCAACAAATTGGATTGGATAAAATAAAAAATAAAAAACATCCTACAATTTTCAAGACTATGATTAATGTATATTATTTTCATATTTACTTTATGGGTGAAGGGATCAATAAATATTTCAATTTTATTAATAGATTCTTTATCATAACTCATTTAGAGAAGACTACATATGAATTATGGTATACTTTAAAAACTATGGGTTTTTACATTAGACACATTAAATATAAAGTATTAATTCTGAATATAAAATAGAATCAAGAAAAGTTTTTCCTAAAGAGTGAAGATGGTATTAATATTAGGTTATTCAAACTCTAGAAAAACCAATAGAGTCTTCAATAAATTAACTAATGTTATGGAAGAATATTCACACATCAACATTAATGAAATTTATCCACATGAGCCTTATAATTATCTATAAAACCTTTATGGTGATATGTCAAGTTTTAATATTAATAAACCATCAAAGACTCCTCACCAATTTACAAATTTACATGCTAAATATCACAAAGATGAACAACATGTCCAACCCATTTTTGATGAATACATAGAAGAACCAATTACAACTATTTCTAAAACAATTAAAACCCATGGTGATAATCCATTATATGTTTTTATATAGACTTAAATAATTGATATTTTACTAGATCTCACTTAGAAACATGTTTAAACATCCTGATTTGTTCCACAACTTGAACCAAAAACATTACTAAAAATATATATAATGAATTTAGGACCACATTTATTAAAAAATATTTAATTTATCTAAATGTAAAAAATAATGAAACAGGTTGAAATACCAAAAGAAGATATAATTATTGAATGTAATTGAGGTTTTGGAATCATGGTTGATGAATTAGGAAGTTCACTTATAAATAAAGATAGGATATTTGAAAAAGTCTATTATCAATAAAATGGTATTGGATGTGAAGAAATTAACATATGTAGCTATACTTGAATCCATTGGAACTATTCTTTATTATATAGAACATCTGAATTTTAAACCATTTCAATGGATTTCATGAGTGAATTCATAAATGGTTATATTGTTGAGAATGTTTTTGTTGAACAACCCACTATATTTCAAAATCATCATTTTCTAAATTCAATTTGAAATCATCCAAATGATCTTTATGGTTTAAAGAAAATACTAGATCATGGTATGAGAAGTTTATTTATTTATTGATTTCTAATGTTTAAAAATAATAGATGAAATTATCTAATTTACAAAAAATAATTTAAAAATATGTTTTATTAGTTCAAATCTATGTTGATGATATTATTTGAAGTTATTTTTAAAAATAATTTATGTTTTGAGTTTTCTTAAATGATGAAAAATGTATTTCAAATGAGTTTACTGGTAAAGTAAATGTTTTTTCTTGGTGTAAATGTTTTCCAAAATAATGTATTAATTATTTTTAATCAGATAATATACTCAAAATATATTTTAAAACAATTTTGAATAGATAATTACAAGGGTATTGTAGCACCTATTATTATAAATAATAAATTTTAATTAGAGGAAACTAGGAAAATATAATAACAAATAGCTTACAGTGGTAATATTGAAATTTGACTATACGTGGCTGCTTATAGGCTTAATATTATGTATAATATTTCCGAATTTTATAATTTTCATGAAAAACAAATATAATATCAACTAAATTAAATTAAATTAATTTATAAATACCAGAAGAATACTATTATTTTGGACTATTTTATTCTAGATAGAATGCTTTTGAGTTAGTTAGATATTTGAATACCAATTATAGTGTTTTTATGATATATAGAAAAAGATCCTATAGAACATGTCGCATTATTGGCATGTATGTAGTATGATTGTATAGTAAGAATTAAAAATATGTTTTGTTGTATATTACTAGACTAGAATATATAGCAACAGTTTGTTGTTTCGGACAAAATTTTATGGATGAACCACACATTGATAGATTATCGATTTTAGTTCTAATATTTCCCTATAAACTGTGATATCATAAGTTCTACTAATATTTCTACGAATAATGTTTCTCATTGAAGGACTAACAATATAGATATTATAAATTACTTTTTTATAGATCATGTTCAAAAAGGATACATCACTCTAGAATTCAGTGGCATTGACCATTAGTTTGATGATATCTTTACGAAGCCTACAAATACTGAAATAATGAATTGCATCAGTCATTAATTAGAGATGATTAAATATGTATAATTATTTTATGATATATTTTAAATTAATCTATATTATTATGTTTTTACAATTTATCCTATTTCATTTTATAATTAATGTAGTAATATTAGGTTTCTCTTTTTTTGTTCATACGATCTATCAAGTTTCTTGTACGGTCTATTGAACATTCCTTACTAAGTTTGAAAAAAAAAATTTACTATGTCTTATTTTCAAAATAATATTTTTTTATTTATTTTATGTCGATTTTATTACTTTCCCATTCATTACTATTCACCAATCTCTAAAATATTTTTAATAGCATTGAATTAGAAGATGAATCACATATTCTTTTTCAAAACTAACCCTATCTTAATGTATCACCAGAATAAAAAATGGGTAAGTCAAGATGAAACTTTTAAATTTATTTAAATAAATAATAAATAATGGAAATGAAATTAACCATGGTTATTATGAGTTTAAATACTAAGTAGCCAGTAATGGGGATGCTCCACCAATTCAGGGAAAATGGAAGATACCAAAGTATGAAAGACACAATGAAATATTATAAATTTATAATATTTAATATCTACTAGTAAAAACGAGTGAAAATTTATTTTATTTAGAAAAATAATATATATTAATGATCTAAATCGAATTATAAGGCATGAGGGAACTCGAAGATCGCATAAAAATCATAAAAACACTTTCCAATGAAAATTAAGGACCTTGTGAGAAAAATTACTTTAATTTCTTATTGATTATTCTTTTACCTATGTTATCATTACTATTAAATGTGATTCCATGAATTTATATATATATTCTAGAGTTTATATGTCGGTTTGGGCCCTATATAAGCATGTTGTGGTAGACTATTTTGTTGGATGTCAAAAATTATGGGCCGGTCCAATTCGAATAACAATTAGAATTAATATTATTATCAATCCCAAAAGTATCAACCATAGGTTTAATATATTCCATATCATTCTATTCTAGTTGGAGTGAATTTTCCCTTAAATCCATTTCATCTTCATCTCCAACGAATCGATACAATTCCCAAATGATTAAAATTGAAGAAACAAAATCAAAATCAACATAAAAATCAATCTTATAAGAATTATATACCACTTGTTCAAGTACATTGAAAGGACCTTTATCTATTGGTTATAGATTTATATTAATTTTTTTATATAAATCTCTCATTTTAAATGTGAATTAACACATTATATCTAGGTTAAAAATGATCTGCTTCTGATGATTGTTAATTCACCTCATGTATGATTCATTAATCCTTTCTATTTGTGCATAACTTGATTATGTATATCTCTTCATCTAACTTTCCTTCATTTCTACATTAATAATCACATAAAATTATGGGGTAAAGATAAAAAATATATAAGAGTGTATTTATTCTGTTAGCCAATTCTAATTGATAAATGAGGAGCGGAGAATGAGTTATCTTACCTAGAATTCATGAAACACAAATCTTATGAATAAAATAGATTCAATGGATAAAAAGGGTAAAAATGGAAGAATAAAATAAATTTTCTCCCCATTATAAATACACAATTATATGATAAAAACATTAGGGGTTAATAGAAATATACCCCCTATGAAATTATATGAATATCCTTGAAAAAACGATTGCTGCACTGGATCATGGCATGAATGAGAAGTTCAAACTATGAATCTTCCTATAAGAATAAGAAATCTCATATAACTTCAAGAATCGATTGTTTTAACCCTATAATCACATCATTAATTCCCATATTAATATATTTCTTATAGTGGCTACATCATTCCAAACATGAATCACATATGTGAAGGCCATTCATGGTTTGAATTCCACCCATAACACAATGAATGGAATTGTGCTACAATTTCTATCTCCCTAATACTCTAACACTATTATGAGTTCTATAAAAACCGATAAAGAATCCATAAATACTTTTCCCACTTCTAAATACATAATTTATGGACCAAAGTACAGTCAAAATCCCAATTTGAGCCATGGTTCCCAAAATGAACTCCTCATAATATCAAAAATTTAAATTCAATAAGAAATTCACAGCCTGCGATGATGCGGATCATAAACCCCCTCTCATGTGTGTATTCAAATTTATAAATGTTATATAATTGGTTTCTGATCTAGGTTTCCTCTTATTAGATCTAGTGTTTTATCACAACTAATACAAACTAATATTACATCCTTTCATTGTTCAAAAAAAGAATTCCAATTTTTTTATCAAATATATATGAAGTGAAAATTTAAAATGATTGAAGAAGTTTCAAATAATGAAGAATCTACATACATACCAATTAGAAAATATTTTTAGGTTTTAGGTAATACCATGTTAAATATGAATAAGAATGCAGATGGAATGCAAATAAAGGTTTCAAGGAAGGTGGAGGAAACACATTTAATCGACGGTAGGAAAAATGGAAATAATTTGTTAAAAATTTCTATTAATGATTGTTCCTCTGGGTAATTTTTCTCATGTTGGGAAAAAGGTGGTTAGGTGATTCACCTAATGAATTTTTTTTGAAATTAAAATTCACTAGAATAAGGGTACCACTTGAAGTTGTAACATATTTATTATTTTATATCATGGTACTAATTGGTGAAAATTCGTAGCTAAATGAATTAGTTGAGGATTTAGAGGATTAATTATCCATGATGGTGAGTAGATTCAATACTCTCATCAATAAATTGAATTTATATGAAAGAAACACCATACATTATATGATATAACATTAATTATTGGTGAGGAATTTCAAATAGAATTCTATGATAAATTGGTGTTTGATAATGTTGTTAAATAATTATTCCATGCATTTGAGAAAATATATAAATTCTTCTGGATGTGAAGTTTGCATAGGTGACATTTTAATCAAAAATGGTAAATGGAATTGATATATTTGTATTGTAGAGATGGAAAATTCATGAGATTTAAAAATTTATCTGTTGAAAAATGATAGAGAATTTAGGATAAGATCATTAGTGGATGAGAAGTACACCCTCAAAATAAAGTTCCTTGAGTTTGACGCCATGCTAAGAAATATAGACAATACACCTTATGAAACTATACAATCGCTTGTAAACAAAGGATATTAAATTAACCATATTTCATATCATAGTTTTACATCGAAGAAGACTCAAATTGGTGGAAAAGAGATCCTGAGATCCACTAGTTAAACCTCAACCACATGTTTATCGAAGAAGGTATTTGACATACATGAAAAATATATGTCTATTAAATAATTTTACACAAAATGTATGGATTTAGATTCACATTTTTTATAAATGTGGTAGAGAAAAAATGTTTCGACATCGACCTATATATAAAGCATGATGCTGACCATGTCCACGAAAATTTTCAAATAAATGATAGAATAAAAATTTAGTATTTCAACTAAAAAATAACTATCATATTAGTGTTATTTAAGTATACTAATAATAAGATACTGATATTTTTGGAGATTTGGGAACAAATATATTTATTTCTAGAAAAAAATATTAGTATGTTTGAATCATATAATCTTTAAATTTAGGAGAGAACATCTTAATATAGAAAGAGATCTATAGTCATAAAGTATACCTCATAAAAAATCCAATTTGAAAACAAAATTTGATGTCATTTAATATTAAAGTGAAATATGAAAAATTATTTGAAAATATTATAATAAATCATTCTCAAATAGTTATAAGTATCATACATATAATGATGAGAAGATAATACCATCACATACATAGAAACATGTAATGTTAGAAAGTGCTTCTTCTATGGGAGAGAAATCATTGGATAAGAGTACATCCAAGAAGAAAATAAAGAAGGCTAATCAGGGAGAACAAAATAAATGGAAAATGATGTTTCTATTATGTAAATATATTCAATATCATGAACCATTAAAAAAATTTATTTGAATCTCAAGAAAGAAGGGATCCTTATGAGATCTAAAAGGGAATAAATTCAAGAAAAAGATATCTAGATTAGTATGTTTATTGATACTCTTAGTGAAAAGTTTAAAATTATTCCAAACATGGGAATGTAAAAGGTGGTCAAATATTTTTTTTCAAGGCGAAAACATGTAAGACATATGGCTATCATATGTATGACTATCTTTCCAAAAAAATGAGAAATATTGGGAAAGCCCAAATTATTTATTGTGCACAAAATGTAGATATTTGAATAGTCCCCTCACTCAAATTTAATGATAAGAATGAGGATAATGATCTAATAATTATAAGGAAAACCCTCAAGAAGTGTATAAGAAAAATAATACAGAATAACATAATGGAAATTTATTAACCTAAAACTACTAATACAGTGAGTCTATCTAAGAATAAATAGGAAAATAGAAAGAGAAACTTCCTTGCTAGAGGAGAAATTACTTGGAGAATCATGAAGGAAAAAATTATGGAGAGGTATGAAAAATTTAGACATCAAAATAAAGGTGTTATTGGATTGATAAATCTATTTAAGCCCCATTCCTTATGGTGATGAGATAATGGATGATCCAACTTAATCTTAACTCAAATATGTTTTTATTAAAAGTTGGGAATTAAAGGTATAAAAGTGGGAAGAATATCATTTTATTTAGAGATATTATAAAATATAATGATTTCAATGATTCTTCATTTTATGAGTAATCAATTAATCTGGTTATCCCCACTAAATGTTGAAGGGTAATGTTTTATTTTTAGTCACTGATACCTATTTTGTCTCCTTTTACATTTTTTATAAAGGGGGAGTTGTTTTATAAATAAATGTGGAAGATAACATCAAACATGAAATGTTCTGATGTGTGGTAATGGTATTTATGGTTCATGAAAATCCTAATTTTTTTTTTCTTAGAATCCCTTGAGCAATGAATGTTTGAGTTTATGCCACATTTATTTGAGTAGATGGACACATGTTTTTTCTAGACATGTAAATCTTTTTGATCTACACTCGGTTAGCCTTGGTAAACATTGAAATGTCATGTTGATTGAAATTTTCTAATTAAAGGCGGTAGTAACCTTATAATATGGATATATTGAAGAAAATTTGAAATTAGATGAAAATAAAATATAAAGAAGATGTTATCCTTAAAATTAGAATATTTTTTGGTTATAAAAAAGCATACCATACCATGTTAGTTAGGGGTAAGATACAATTCATGCATTTATTTTTATATTCTATTAGGGGTAGAATAATTAAATTTATTAATGATTTATATTTTGAATTTAAATAAAAAATAATTTTTTTGATTAAAGTACCCAATGGTATTTTGTTTTATTTTTTTGTCATTTATTCTTTTATAATGATGAACATGTATTTAATAAAAGAAGATGTGATCTCTTGGGTGATAAAGTGATTATCCACCGATTCATGGTGATCTTGTTGTTTCTATTTTCTTTTCATGGAAACTGATAAAAATAGAGGTATTTTAATAGATACATTGAAGGATTATTTGTGAAAAATCAAACGATTAGAGAGTTGGTCTTCAATTATTTGGGAAGAGAAGTCCTTTCTATAGTAGACATTTCTGAAGTTGAATAGTTGAGATTTGGAAGGATATTTAACCTTTTCATTAAAACTATTGTAAGTCATATTTTATATGTTTTCATCATGTTCAATGTGTTTGACAATGATATTTGAAAGTATGGAGTCCATCATGGGAGTTTATAATATAATTTCTGTTGTGTTACCAATTTTATAACACCTAGATGAAGATTTATAATGGATGGAATTTGGATGAAAATGGAGTTAATGTAAATTATTTATTTAGGGTATTTAATATATTTTAAAACATTGAAAAAGGAGTAAAGTTATTTGGATTTATTTTAATAATCCCACAATTATTTGAATCCATTATTATGTCATTTGATTTGATTGAGAAGGCCCAAAATTGATTTGGAGAAGCCCATAATTTGTTTTAATAAATTTTCAATTACAGTGATGGATCATGAAACATTTTAAAGGAAATTTTCATATATATCTAGTATGGGAGAGAATGGATCTTCATAGAAGAAATTTTCCTACTATAGTTGATATTTGAGGATAAATGATTTCTATTATAGAGAAACTGGAAAAAATATAGAGGGAATTATCCTACACATTGAATATATTTCCTATTCACAATAGAATTGAGAGACATGGGGCACTTATAAGACTTATGTACCATGCATAGGATATTATTACTAGTGTATAAGTGAATTGATATATGAGATCAACCAATACCATATTTCGTAAATCATGTTTGATATTGTGACAGTGTAAAAAATTTGAAAGGTAAAAGTTCATATGGTGTATGTAACATGGGATTCTCATAAGATATTTTAGAAAAATAAGTAATGTTTGAATAAATGACAAAAATGAATTCATTAATGTGAATGATATTTTCTTCTACAAATGATATTTCAGTGGGCTGAAAATTTTCAAAGGAAAAATTTATACAATATATGATATCTCAAAAAGATTTAAGATACTTTCAATGAATTAGTTGATATTTATGTTTGTAAATATTTTAAATGAGTTTTTATAATATTTATGAGAATATAAAAGATTTCTATGTTGTAAAACATTCTGATCCATGTAGGATATTTGAAATAGGATAATTTTATGTTCTTCTTGGGTGAAAAATAATGTTTTTCTAAATTTCTTATTATGAATATGAAATTAAATCTAAAGACGATGGACCTATTCTCATGTGTTATAATCATCAGTAAGTTTCATAGATCTATGAACCAATCATGTGAATATAATAAATTAGGCTATAATAATATGACCAATGTGTGGAAGAATGTCTCTAACATCTAATTAACTGAAATTAATTTATCATGTTTTAAAGAATAATATAGATGAATTCACAACAATTCACACCTTATATATTATAGAATAATTTATTTATGAAGAAATATTCCTAAGAAGAAGAAAGAAAAATGTGTGTCGAGTTACTATTATTGTTTATAGACTTATGTATTTTTACAATTTTTAATGTTCATAAACTATTTCATGCTGCAATGTAAGAGTCTAGGTCAAAATTTGAGTTGTTTTTTGTCTTCAGTAACGTTTGAGATATTGAAGGGAATATTTTTATAGTGGTTTATTTTGTAGTATAAAAATAATTGATTTCATGGAATTTCATTGGAGAAAATTAGTTATTAAATGGATGATATTCTTTGATCATTCTTATTGTGGGAAATAAAAACAGGGTTCCCTAAAAGATGTTTTTTGTGCACACATTACCTTTAATATTTACATTTATTGAAATATAATGAGACACCAACAATATGATTTTATCCACCCAGACTGAAAGGATATTAGGGCCCACAAAACATGTTGGTATTTTATATATTTTATATACAAGAAAATAAAATTCTGGTGTCCTATATATAAAAAATGACAATAAAGAGAATTTTTAGGGTGTGATAAATGAGATATCAAAATTTTTTAATGATGAACAGATAACCAATGACTTTTGAAGGAATTATAAGAATAAGAGTCTATTATAATTTTATAAATAAAATAGTGTGTGATGAGCCTCTAAAGATTAATTCTAACCTACTAGGAATTGAATAAGAAATAAGGGAATCTATGTGTATTGACTTGTTCTTTCTAGACAATTAAAATCAAGGAACAAGAAAGAATAAGAAAAAGAGATGAGAAGCTAAATTCAAAATCATGTGAATCTAATAAATATATGTTTATATGATCTTATAGTGTTGATATTTTGAGTCGATAATTATAGAAATATGTTTCAAGATAGTATCCAGAATATATGAAATGATAGAGGGTGAGTTGTGTGGTCTAGTTGTGAAGATATTAAGGATGAAGAAGAAACTCTAGATGAGTAATTGGATCATCCTTATAGATGTAGATACATCCCCAAATAAATTTTTATCCACTTTAATAAGATAAGAATCATCTAAAAAAGAATTAGTGGGATGGTATTATTAACAAGTTCCTTGGGATGCAGCAGTGATCACATGTCTAATATAGTGATCTCAAACCTATTTAATAATATATAATGACATGGGATTAGGATGATACCTGGAATATTTCACTTGAAAGTATAAAAGGATTGTTAGTGATTTCTTTTGAAATGGACATCTCACCTATAAAATGATGTAGGATTCCTAGGAGGGATGAACCATTCTAAATAAAGTTATAAAAATTGATATTCATAAACTAAGTTTCGTATAGCAGTTTGTTAGGATAAAAATAAAAATATACAACTGTATTAACCAAAAATAGAGGTTTAAATCCAAAAGTGGTTTAATGAACTAACGAAATTTTTTGTTGGAATTTCTAAAAAACAAACAACAACTGATTCATCCCCAGCTGTTTCTACATGGTCCACTAGTTTCTACACATTTTCTTTAATTTTATTTGATCGATAAAAATTGTTTGGTTTTAGCATTCAATTACCTCACTATAAAATGATAAATAGGGAAAATTGATTTATCATTATACACTGTTCTTAGTATAGTATTCACTGAATTCTATGGAAGTGAATAGGCCACCAAGTAAAGAGTAGAGGAACTTCATCATACACCATATTTAAACCACTATTATCATCTAAATACCTATAATCAACATTTATAACATGTTATTAGAGGATGAGTATACTTTTATATATCTTGAAACTCATGTCATATTTGAGAAGTGGAATTTAATGGTTCCCACTCTACATTACTAATGTGATTGACCATTAAAGGTTATCGTAGATAAGGCTGAGGACATACATCATGTGAGGCTTCAATATCTCATGGAAAATAATAATCACTTCTTCCCAAGGAGATATTTATATTAGACATGATATACCTAATCAAATCATCTTAGACAACACACTATTACATTTTTAGAGAGTTGCATAAATTGTGAAAAATCTGGTGTCCATACCTAATGTCATATCACCCCATAACTCCACCAAGACCCACTCTGACAAGCATACTGAATATGTAGTGTTGAGTCTGATATTGTATAGCTGATCAGGGAATTACATTAACCATAACAACGAACACTATTACCTGTCCCATATCCATTGGATTCCACTGTAAATTAATATCAAAAAACCCATTACTTTCAAGTATTATGATTCCAATTATTTGGTGGTTATCCTCATTATAAAGTACACCCATGTGGAAAGACAATGGTTACAAATCATATGGGTGCATAGAATTATCATGCACCACTCGATGTTGGAGATGATGCTATTTCCAAAATCTGGAATTCTATGAATCTCAGAGTTAAGCTCTGAGATGATATTGTGAGAGCCAATAATTTGTCTTTTTAGGGACAAATTTCATGTTCCTCAAGGTTTTTATCATGACCCTCCTATGAATCTAGTTTTCAAAGGCCTTTCCCTCAACCAACAAAATAGGGTTGCATCGTAGTGGTGTGTAATTTTGTGTAGTGGATCTTTTAGGTGGGGAATCAGACACTATAGCGTCTTCCCTTTACATTAAGAATGTGGGATTATAATTATTAACCAAAATTAGATGAGACAAATGTTATTTTATCTATATATTGAAATAATTGTCTCAATTAGAAATTTTTCTATAATGGTTGAATTTTTTTCTTGATACATCACAACCACTACTAGATCCAAATACATACGTAACATTATTACCACTACCACCTTCAGTATTTCATTACAGTTATATAAGAAATTTGTTGTCAAACTTGGTGTTAATTTTCGATCCCTTATTTAGACATGAGTTCTTCATTTGTGAAACTCGCCACCTTGATCAGAAGCATCTTCCCTCCAATATTGATTGTGGGTGCAAGATCTAAATGGTCCTCATCCATTTTGAGTCTCCATGTTACCCTTATTCGATGTAATCTAAAACAAGATGCACCATGCCTTGGTGGTTCACAAGAAAGGTGGAAAACCAATATTTTAATATTTTTTTCCTATTTTTTAATTATTTAATCCCAATAAATTATTATTTTAGGGGGTAATTATCACATTTTAATATTATTGAATCATTTCAAATTTAATTCTATAAATGGATTAAATATTTATGTTTTAATTTCATTCATTGATCATTCTAAATTGATAGAATAAATCCAATATTTAAATTGAAATGTTTTAATAATAATTACTGATGATTGAGGTTGCTTTTAGGATAAATAAATGTGATTTTATTATGAATATGGGAGTCTTAGAACTACTACTTGCAGAAAAAAAAAATTAGAAAAATGACTAAAAAATGATATCATTTCCGATCATAATGATTTGGATCTATGAGAATTTTTTTTGTCTTAATCATAAATAATCAGAATATTTTATAATAAATTTAATAATAAGGCACAATTCTAATCTGAATACTTTTTATCCTAATAATAATTCATTTAAAGCCATCATTGGGATTTAGATATATGTTTTCTTGGATGAAAACCTCTTCTCCATTATAAGACTACATGCATTTCTTAAAAATAAAATTCTAAAATAGCCAATATAGGGATTGGTGGAATCACTTAGGAAATCAAGTAAAATTTTTGGATACCACTCCATCCCTCATAATACTCTTCAATGCCTTTCACATAGATTAAAATCATTTTTATTATTTTGATCAAGTATTAAATAAGAAGGAAAAGATTCTATAGAATACCATATCACATGTAGATTATAAGTAGTAAAGAAAATGGAAACGAGAAAAATAATCAAATCTTGTTAGTATCTCAAGGGTTTTATTGAATTAATAATAAATAAAAATCCTTATATCTTTAACGTAAGAAATAGTTATATATTGAATATAGATGACTAGCACTTGTTCATGGACATGTGCCCATATTCTATTGATTTATTTCTTGTTTTTTATTTTAATTTTAGTTTTTAATGATTTTATCTTCCCATTTATTCATAGTCACCAATCACATAGAGGGGTAAACTCTGAGTTATTAGTGAAGGGAATATGAAAACCATTTTCAATGATTTATTTCATATTCTTTATATAATTAAATCTAATTATTTCTTCTGTTAAACTAGTTTCAATACTAAATTTTAAATCATTATTATAAAGTTTTAATGAATTTTCATTTAGATTATAATAATGGTAATTTCCTAGTTCAATGATCCATTATCTCTATTTACTTGGATATAGTCTATATATGATGGAATAAGCTAGATGTAAGTGGGGAAGTTTTTGAAATTAGTCAATACGTGTGGAAGTGGTAGTGGGAATTTTTCGTAATTTAGGAATAACAAAACCCAATTGAAAATTTTCAAAGTCAACTCGGAGGAACCTCTACTAAATTGACATATATAAGTCAGAGGGTAATAAACAATGATATATTAGTTAGGTATATTATCACCATAACATCTAGTAGACAGAGAGTGAACATGAGATTGTGGAATCACTCTCTCATCGGCCTAACTAGAATATAATGGATAATTTTATGTACTAGAATAGAATTTAGATTAGTATATCTAAACACATCCAGATCACTTTCTAACAAACTATTTTCAAACCGCTATTTTAAATTTTTTTATTTCTTTTCAAATCCATAATCAAAATCAAAACTCCATCCATTTAAATAAAATAAATATGACAACTAATTTTTTAGTACAATAAACTCTTGGAGATAACATAGGATACCACAATTAATATAGTTAACATAGGAAAAAATTGTTTTATCATGACCCATGATAATGATTGAATCATAATACATATATTATAGTTATGAATTTACATTTTATACATGCATGTGGTGCTTGTGTCTTTCCACATTCATCCACCCCAATTTTAGTGTTCCCCCTAAGAGAAAGGAGGAATATGACTGCTTCTCTTAATGATCAATTTGATACATACTAAATCAAAGATAAATATGTATGATACTAATATTTGAGAATTTGATATACATAAATATATTTTTGGACATCATAAATCTTTTAAATATTTTTTTTCTTGTAGATATGTTGACTTGTGGTTTTGATCATCTTTTTCTTCTAATAGTCATTTGAAAATTGAAAGAGACTCTTTAGTGGAATCAAAGTAGAGGATAACAGGTTAAACAATTCATAGGAACTATCATCCATGTAAATATTACTAATTGTGAATATTATCCACGGGCTATCATTGTGATACAGAGAAGTTTATGCCTACATATTTATGGAAGTAGAGTGAATTGATTGGATCACATGGATCTCATAGTGGACATGTACATATGAGGTAATGTTATTCCTCCCATAAATAATACCACATCAAGTCTATTAGAGAATCAATTGTTTGTAGTCCATATTTTTGGAAACAATTAATATCAACATGAAATAACAATACCCATTATAGTTATTCACTGGGATTGTTCAGGTACCACAACTAGATCCACAGTGTAAGAGTCCTCTTGGTCATTCAAAATAGCCATAGGATATATCACCCTGGTCTAAATGAAGTAATGGTTATATTTTTACCTTTTATAGTTGAGTTATATCATTAAATCTCTTATTTACCATTACAAATGGTATGATATGTAAAGAGAATCTATAATTGTTGACCCTTTTGTGATTTTCTTCTTTGTAAAGGCATGGGTGATTACATTTACACGAAGTGATTCTGCTGAAAATGGTCACCATTTAAAGACCATGACATAGAGAAATTCAGGATTATCCTTAAAAGTACTTAAAAAAATATTTTCATAAATTTAAATAAATGTTTATAAAAGAATTATAAATTATAGTTATTTTTTTAAAAAACTGTGTTTTAGGACATAATTAAATATGATGAATTTAATATTTGTTTAACATGATTTAATAAATGAATAAATTATTAATTCAATAAAAAAAATACTTTTATAAATTAAACTACATTATTTATAAATTATTTTTAAATAATAAAATGGATATTTTATAACTTTTAATAGTATTTATGTGTAATATTCTTAATGAATAGTAGGATTATAAAATGTTTATAATGGGAATTATTTCTGAAAAGGTTCGTACGATTTTCTCATGTAATTGTTTATTTAAATGATCATTTTTAGAGGTTTTCCCTTGATTTATTTTCATACATAAGATAATTATTTTGTGAATAATATCTAATATTTATTTAAGTGATAAATTGCTTCTATGAGATATATCATTTCATTTCATGCTATGTTCCACTATATAAAATTTAGTTTTTAACTACTTTGACCTTAGTGTTTTGGAGTTTTGAGCATAATAATAGTAATTGAATATATTTTATTTCATATTAGGTGTCATAATATTAGGAATTTAATTATCATTTGGGTAAATTATCTATAGGGAGTGGAACTTGGGGTTTGATCTACCTACCATCCTTGAGGCCTATGTAGTATCTCGAAAGGTGAATGGGGGTTATTATCTATCGCTTCTAGCTTATTAATGTGGATATTATCAATATCATAAAAATATATTCCTTTACATGTCAGTTATTAATATAATTCATTTAAATATGTATGAATATGGTTTCAATCATATTATTGGGCTCGTAACACATATTGTTGTTTGTTTAAAGAGTAACACATTAATATTTTGTGAAAACATTAATTTGGAGGTCTCAATAAAGTATTAAATAATCACTAGACGAATTAATAAAATAGAAAATAAACCTTGATAAGGTAAATATTTCATTGTATTTAATGGATTTAATAAGAATAATTTATATATTAAATATGTGATACTTAGAAATCCATCCAAAAATTATTGGGAGGTTCCTTCCAACATCACACTTTTCAATAATTTAATAATACAACAAGGTAGTTCGGTATCATATCCAAGTGGGTAATCTTTTGAAATGAAATATTATAATATACAAGTTTAAATTTCCATGTTTTTTAGTTTCATTCCATTATTGGGTTCCGCTAGATTAATCTAGTGAAAGCTTGTTTTTGACATCTTATTTGGGATACAGTAGATAGAAATCCTAAAAGTTA
The DNA here is from genome assembly GCA_963277665.1 of Viscum album. Lineage (NCBI taxonomy): Eukaryota > Viridiplantae > Streptophyta > Magnoliopsida > Santalales > Viscaceae > Viscum > Viscum album. The sequence goes on from OY728141.1 coordinate 1,754,136,992, forward strand.
TTATATGATAGGAATAATGTTGAGTGTATCCGTATTATGGATTTTGATAAAGATATACCGATAAACAATCCAAGAATCAGAAATTTTTTGATTGATGTGATTCGGTAGCTAAATAATTTTGTTATGAAATTAACCTACCTAAATTGATATGATTCTTGGTGTTATAATTTATTGTGATATCACATTTATTTTATTTTATTAATAAAATTTTATAAAAAATTTAACTCACCCAATATTATTTACTTATTTTGGAATGTTGAATTATTTATGAAAATTACATTGTGATCATTAATAGTAATTACAAATATTTTTTTGGAGATTTTTATCTGGAATTGAAAATGGTTCTCAAGGAGAAACATTATGAGAAACTAAATATGAATATTGTAGAGGTAAATTCCACTAACAGTATTGGTATTTGAATTTAGGAGTGCATCACATATTTATTTTGATAATAAAATACTTATTGATAAAAGGGAATTGGAAAATGATGAAATAAATCTAGGTGTTTGAAATTCATCAAGAGTTATTCCGTGTGAAATAAAAATGTATGATCTGTTTTAACCAAGTGGTTTAATCATAGAATTAGAAAATGGTTATTTTGTTCCTTCTATAAATTGAAATTTGATTTATATATCTTATTAGTAAAATATTGGATTTTTATTCATTATTATCAACAATATTTTTTATACACATATGAATGAAGGAATTGGAAATATAAATAACATTTTATATTTTCTTGGTATGGATAATCATATTTATAACATTCATGATAAGAAGTAAAATATTGGTTCTAATCCTACTTACCTTTGGTATTGTCACCTGATATATATAAATGAGAAAAAAAATTCAAAGACTCTATAGAGATGGATGTTTGGAATCATTAGATTATGAATTGTTTCGAACATGAGAATATTGATTACTATGAAAAGGGAGAAAGACATATTTTTTGATAAAAGGTGAAAGGTATAGTGAACTATTGGATCTCATATATATTGATGTATATCGATTGATGACTAATCAATTGATTTATGGTTTTAAATAATTTTCTAAATTCACTGATGACTTATGTTGGTATGGATGTGTGTTCCAAATGAAACACAAGGATGAATATTTATAAATGTTCAAAAAAATTCCCAAAATAGTACAAAATACACTAGGAAATAGTTTTTAGACTCTTCAATCTAATTAGGGAGTTAAATACTAATGTTAGGAACGTATAGATTATATGGGAGGTTGCAGAATTGATTCACTACTAACTCATCCAAGAACAGAATGATATAATGTTGTATCTGAAATGAGTAATGAAACCATGTTAAAAATAGTTCAATCAATGATGAGTCTATACGAACATCCTATTTTTTTATGGGGTTAATGTATAGTGACTAAGGAATTTATACCAAATCACATTTAATATAAAGTATCCATAAAGACACAATATGAGAGATGGAATGTGAGACACATTAGTTTATCTATTTGAAGGTTTTGGTTTTTGAAGCACTCGTATGATGATTGTATTATGATAAACATGATCATTAGTTTGGAAAATTCTTATTTGTTGGTTACCCTAAAAAAATTAAGGGATTTATTTAAATAATCCAAATGAACATCATGTTTTTGTTGCTCAAACTACTGGTATATTTGAGATGGAATTCTTTAATTTAGGAGTTATTGGGAGGAATGTATGAAATATTGAATATTAAAACCAGAAAATTAGAAGTATTCTATGGATGGATGTTCAGTTAGTTCCACATAGAATTGTGGAAGAAGAAATTAATCATGTTACACGAGAACATCAATGTTCTAGAAGGATAATTAAACAACCGTGTAACATCCTACGTAAATAAAAAATATGAAAATTTCATATTTATTAATATGTGTGAATTAAATGTTAATTTTTATTTAAAGTGGATTCTATGTTTGATGGCATACTTGAAACACAATAATAGGTTTCTCCAAAATAATATGTTGTTCAAAAGGCTGAGTCATACTGAAAATAACCATAAAATAATATTATTATTTTAAATAATAGTTAACGCCATGTTGGTATAATGGTGGGAATGAATAGAAATAACTACATTATGATTAAATAGGTTTTTTAAATGTTTTTACATTTATCCAATAAAATTTAGAGGCCTAAAATGATAATGAATCCAATTTTTAGAATAAGTACTGTAATATTTTTAAAAGGTAGTTTTACCACCTTTTGATGGTGAACCCATTTTAAATATAGTATTTATTACATTTATATTTTCCATTTGACAAAATAAAATTCCTATTTAGAATCTAGACATCATCATTAACTTTGGATAAATTTTTGTTATTTTTCTGATAAAGATCATTTTTAATTAATAGCGAAAAATACTTTATTTTATGTCAAAAATACATTTTCATCCAATTTATTTATAAAGTAATATTAAACATTTAATTGGTAAAATTTCAATTAGATAATAATTATATAATTTAATCCTATTTTGGTCATTGTATGTAATTTAACCTTGAAATTGGATATAAACACAAGTCAATATTTTGAAAGTTTTATTTTCTTATAAACACATTTTTTTGTTTTGACCACATGAATTAATTTTAAATTAATTTCCACAAATTATGTGTTTTTAATTTGAAAAAATGGATTCAATATTTGGAAATAGGAGGTCCAAATTTTGTAGATTGGTATATTTTATTTTTAATCATTATGAATTATAACTTCAGTAAATATTTTATTTACCATGGTTAAATAAAATCAAGTAAAAAAGGGTAAAAATTATAATATAATAAAATTAAATTACCCTAAGATATGTCCAAATAATATTTTATTATATTTTTAAGACCATTGGCATCCTTGAGCCGATTTTAGGACCCCATGGTGCCACTTGTGGGTGAAAATGACATTTAATTACTTTTAATTTAAATTTAAGGAAAATATAACCTATGAATATATATTTTTCTAAATTTTTTTATATGGTTATATAAGTGATATCTTAGACTAAAAGTATTAATTAATAATATTAAACAACTTCTTACATCGTGGTATTTTATTTATAATTATTTGACATTATATAAGTAAATATATTTATGACACAATTATGATGTAGTGATTACATTATTAATGAATGATTTGAATAAATGAAATTATAAAATTTAAAATAAATTTATTTTGAAAATTTTTATTCCTTAAAATAATATCATGGATAAATATGAAATGTTATATTTTAATTAATGATGATTTTTTTGAATGAATCATGTTGTTAGGTATTTTTAAAAAGTCATGATATAAATAGTATAAAAATTGACATAAATGATTTTTTAATTAAAATGTTATTTTAATATATGATTTAACTATCATAAAAAAATAATATTCATCCAAATGAAATATATAAATTTAAAAATGTAATTAAATTTCTATTTTTTTGTTTCTTGGCATTTTATAGTAACTATGGTAACCATATATTATAAAAATATAGGAATACATGGTAAGAGTTAAGTTAGTTAACTAAGGGTTGCAGCTAAACGATAAGGTTAAATTTATGACCTAAACATATATAAATTTCATATTATGAGAGTATTTATAATCATACTCATCCATTATTTAAAACATATCACTTTTGTGTAATTATAATTATAAAATCAATTAATAATAAATTAATATTTCAAGACATTCCTAAAGTGCCCCTCCTCCATCTTATAAAAGGACACCACCTCTAGCCCATTACTCACACATCTCAAGTCCTTTTTCTCGACTAAACAATGATCCAATAAGCTCCAAACACTCCTCTATTCATCATGGAATCCTTACCCTTGGAATATTGAAATAACAAGAAATCCCTTTAACACAAATCAAAAGAAGTTACCCGATTAGAGGTAATGCCTTCTCTCAAGTTCTTTTCCATTATTTTTCCTTGTCTACTCCCAATTTTCTTATTATTATGTGTTTATATAACAAAACAAGTATAAATAATATAATAGTATGTTTTTATGATTATTATTTGAGCTACACTTACACACCTCCATTTAATGGGTATTAAACATAATATTTTTGTGGATGGTGAACTATTGCCTCACGAAATGATGATTGTTCAATCTTCTCCTACCACATCTTATTGTGTCCATTATGATAGAAATTTAATTTTATAGGATATATATGATATTTATTTTATCTATAATCTTTTTTAATTTCCATTTAAGACATACCTTTAGGCTTTTCATGTAGTATAAACACGATAACTTCATTTGAATATGTGCGGACTACCGCCCCCTCAAGGTGATATGAATAATTCATGCTATAAATGGTACATATAAATAATGGAAATAATTAAATTATGTAACATATATAACATATATATTATACTATAATTATAACATACCTGTGTATCATTTATTTTTTGTTCCTTTATATACGAAAGGGAAATGAAAGTATCGTTCATGCATACATATGACATACCGTCTCCATGAACAATGCATTTCATTTCATATATCGAAATGAAAATGACTATTTTAAATTAAAATATACTATATATATATTATATATATGATATATACATCATTAATATAATTCTATTGACAATGTACTTTTAACCACATAGATAATTTGTAATTATAACAAGTTCATTTTTGACTCATGTACCGAACATTGACAAAATAACCTATATAAACTTAAATAATTCATTAATTTTTATGACATGGTAATAAGTTATATAAACAGAATAATAAACTTGAAAAGGGTTCTTAATAAAGTATAATTTAAATTAACTTCATTATGTAGAAAATTAAAGAACGAACGAGTCAAGTCAGACACGAGGTAAGGGGTTGCGTCTCAATCTCTTTTCATTGAGGTATACTATGATTAAGATATGGTTTTATTTTATAAAGTATATAAAACCCTTTTAATTTTAATTTCATTAAAAATGAATCCTTTATTTCTACAAAGCATTTCCCAAAACGAAATAAATGTTTTTAACGTATGCAGCGACAATGACCTTTCTGCCGCTGCAAGAATTATATGATATATAGATTCCTTAACAAGTAGTAATGTTTCTAAAAGAAAAATAAATACCATATAACCATTTTTATGTAATTTTTTATTGAATATTTTTTGAAATTGATTGATTATTTCAATATCTTGAAATTATATCTTGTAATTGAAAATGAAATGTTATTATTGAAATGTGGATATTTGTTATATTTAATGTGTTATGATTATATAAAGGTACATGGACATTTGACTGCTGGTTACGTGATAAAACATTTACTAGTGGTTATGTGATAAAATAAATTATGGGTGGTTCTATGATAATCTATTGAAGGGTGGTTACATTATAAACTCTAATGCATTGGTTATAGATGTCGGTCATGTGACTATTCAATTTGTAGTAATGATTTGTGGAAGTTGACCATATGGTTTTTCTATTTACATATGATTATTTCACAAGTATAACTTTTATATATTATGTGTGCTTTATATGGGTTTTATGGTAATATTTTGGTTAAAAAAGGGTAAAAAAATTAGCTTTTATTTAGTGAAGAGTTTTTACTACCTGATAAAGGTGAAAAGTATTAATTATGATAAATTATTCATCCTTTACATGTTTTCATGAAAAGAAACTTTTTTCATTCATTGTGTAACCCTTAATGATATTTTTATTCTCAACCCAAGTTCTGAAATGTTTTCACATGATTTTAAGGTGAATAGAGTCAATGATTGGATCACAGAAATTTTGCGATGTCTAAGCATGAAGAGAAACCATGTTATTTTTTAAAAGAGGTTGATTTATTGATTGTGAGTGGAATAGTATATTTGTAATAATAAAGATTTTATATATAAGTTGTGTTCTTATTCTCTAATGCTCTAAACTTGGAATTATCATCAATGTGAATTATTTACATTATTCAAGATTATGTAATGTTTAAGGGTGATTCCTTATTGTTTTTATCCGAAGTCAGTTTAGAAAAAATTAAGAGTTATAATTTTGTTAATACAATATTCATAGAGGAGGTTTGCATTATTGTAAAATTAAAATTATATAGTATTTTAATATAACCATGTTTCTTCATCTATGATATGTTTTTTCAATATGGTTTTCTGTAGAAGAATTAGGGAATCAGTGCTGGGAAGGAATACAGAGGAGAATAACCTTCCAAATCATCATCATGAGATGGTTGTAATTGGAGTGAAAACTATTTTTTGTCGTAATGTAAAAGTTGACTCCGGCTATAAATGGTGGTGGTATACATGCACAAGATCAACCAGATAAACCATAGTGTAACATGTCTATAGTGGATACTTTTATGAGGCAACATCTCCCATAATTCAAGAAGATTATCTTACCCTATTCATGTTTAATGGTGGATGAAAGAACTGGAAAAGATTTTATAAGTCATGGGTTGTACAGAAAGTAAAATGGTTAGTCTTTTTTTATTTTTTTGAAGGATAATAAATTAATGGTGGTTTATGGTTAATATTATTAGGGAAAGTGGGGAGAGTGATACTATTGGTTTCGATTTATTCAATGAAATGTTTCTTGAGAAGTATTTTTCGAAGGTTGTTCTACCTAGGATGGAAATAAATTCTTGTAATTGAGTAAGGAGGATGAATCAGTGGTATCTTATGAAGAAACATTCACTCAACCTGCAAGGTGTCCTCCAAATTTCATCTAAGATATTGAATGTAAGATAAATCAATTTTACTCAGGGATGAAGTTGTAATAATGAAGATCATTAGCCTCTCTTGAATTGAAAAGCTATGAGAAACCTATTAGATGTGTCAAGAAGTTATAAATTGTGTTTTATGATGATCATGTGTTCTAAGGGAGCATGAAAAATAATATTTTCAGTAGGAAGAAAAGTGGAATGCATTCAACAAATATTCCTTGCAGTAAGAAAATTAAATTTCCATACTATGAGAAGTGTGGTAAAAATAAACCTGTAGATTGTTTATCTAAGTATGGGAAGTTCTTACAGTGTGGTAATACTAGTAATATTGTTGATAATTATAATTATAATGATTAGACATGAAATTATAAACCAACGATAAGATGTTTTCATTGTAATAAGGTTGGGAATTATTCCAATGTGTGTCCAAAGTTGATTACATTGGGTGTAAACCAGTCAGATCATAAGAAGAAAGGGTATGAAGAATTATTTTGAAAATACTACGGTTGATGTGGGACCATAAAATAATGTGCTATTCGGTAATTTTTCTATTCTTTCAAATTATTCCAATGTGTTGTTTAATTCAGGGTCTACACATTCTATCATTTCGTTGAAATTATTGGCCAATTTTGGAATTTCACCTCACAAAATAAATCCAAAAATTATTTTAAAAACACCGGTGGGAAATGTTGAGGCATGAAATAAATTATAATAATCCTCCTATCCTTATTTTTTGAAATAATTTACATGTTAACCATGTTGTTTTTCTTATAGTATAGTTTTATGTAATCTTGGGAATGTATTATATTTTTGTTTACCATGGTATTATTAACTATATAACTAAAGATGTTTCTTTTTAGAAAGGATATTAGTTTGTGTACAATAATAAACTCTTATATTTGATATCATATTAAAAAGTTGAGAAACTAGTGAAAGATGGAAAATGAATGTTATCACAGACATATTGTAGAAAAAAAAGAAGATGTTCAGATTAATGATGTGCTAGTAGTAATTGAGTATCTTGATGATTTTCCTGATAAATTTGATGGTATTATATCTATTCAGGAAGATTAATTTACTATTGACATAGTTCCTAATGCTAATCAAATTTTAAAACCCCCTTATCTAATGTATCAAATTGAACATTTTTATTTAATGAAACAATTATAGGAGTTGTTAGATACTGATTTTGTTTAACCTAGCACAACATTGTAGGGTGCCCCATTCTTGTTTTTTAAAAAGAAAGATAATTTTATGAGGCTTTTCATTGATTATAGAGACTTGAATGATATAACTATTAAGAATAAGTATCCTTTGCCTTATATCGATGATTTGTTTGATCAGCTCCCGATAACTCAGTTTTTTTCTAATATTAACATCAGATTGGGGTACAATCAGTTGAATGTAAATGAAAAAGAATATTTGAAGACCATGTTTCATCCATTATATAACCATTAGGAATTTTTAGTTATTCCTTTTGGGTTAACCAATGCACCTATTATATTCATGTATCTTATGAATAGAATATTCCTTGTATTCTTGGATATGTTTGTGGTTGTGTTTATTGATGACATTTTGGTATATTTCAAATGTAAATAGGAACATGAAATTTAATGGTTGACTTGAAAACCATGAAGGAAAATAAATTTTATGGTAATTTCAACAAGTGTGAGTTTTGGTTACAACAAATTTCATTCCATGGTCACATTATTACAAAAAATGGTATAACTATTGATCCTGCTAAAACAAAAGTTGTTCAAGAATAGCCATGACCCATAAATATAGTTGAGAATTTTAGTTTTCGTGGTTTGGAACAATATTTAACGAAGAATTGTTGATAAATTTTCACGGTTATCTAGACAACTGACTACGTTAACACGAAAAGGTGTTAAAATTGTCTGGAAAAATGAATTTGATGATTTTTTTCAGGAATTGAAAAAAAATATTGATGAATGCTCTAGTTTTGGAACTATCTACCAGAGATGGTGAATATATTTTCTATAGTGATTCTTCAATGAAAGGATATGGTTGTGTCATAATAACGAATGATTTGGTAATCTTTTTTTCTTCATGTTAGTTGTATCCTCTTGAGTTAAATTACAGTACACATGATTTGGAAGTAGATGTTGTTGTTTCTTGTTCTAAAAATATGGAGGCATCATCTGTATGGAGTAAAATGAGAAATATATACTCACCAAAAATGTTTGAAGTATATATTCACTCAGAAATAATTTAATTCGAGACATAATAGATGGATGTAAGTAATAATGGATTTTCATTTCACTATTCATTACCATAAAAGAAAAGAAAATTCAGTGGATGATGTTTTGAGTCGAAAAATAAATGCAACATTAACTATGATACATTTGGAACAAGATCCATTTATTAACTAGTTGATGAACTTTGGTATAAATGTTTTTAGTGGGGGAAATTCCTATGTTTTGTTTTAGGTGTCAGTGAATGAATTTCTATTAGATAGAATTATGCAAGGGTCAAAGGACAAAAGTGGGTTGACGAAAATGGTAGAGTTGGTTCAAAAGGTTACGCTGCCTATATTTAATATTTATAATGATTATATTTTGATATTTTGGAAGGGATTATGTGTTCCATGTGACACAAAGTGGAATAAAGAGTTTTTCTGTGAAGCTCATAGTTCTCTGTTTTCAATTAATCCCAGAAGTAATAAGATGTACCAATATCTTAGAGAGTATTATGTGTGGTATGGAATGAAAAGAGATATTTCTAAATTTACTTTGAAGTGTAGGAATTTTCAATATGTTAAATAATAGTGGAATTTACCGAAAGGGAGAGTCCAACTATTACTAGATCCATAGTGGAAATGGGAAAATATATCTGTGGACATCATTTTAGGTTACTGAAGAAATCTCGATATAACAATGCAATCTTGGTTATTGTTGATCGATTGAATAAATATTCTCATTTCCTTCCTATCCGAGAAACTCTTTATCAAGATAAAATTTATTGGTTGTATGTTAAAGGGATATTTAGGTTTCATTGAGTTCCCCTCTCTATTGTAACTAATCATAATCTCGGGTTCACTTTTATCCTTTGGAAAAGCCTTCAGAAGTAATTGAGTACTGAATTAAGTTTTATTATAGCTTTTAATCATTAACCTGAAGGGAGGTTAGAATGAACAATTCAGACATTGGAATATTTTCTATATGCTTGATCAATGGATTACCTGGGAATATGGGGAAACCATCTTTCTTTGGTTGAGTTTTCTTATAATAACAGTTTTTAATTCGAGTATACAAAAGGATCCATTTGAGGCATTATATGGGAATTAGTGTCTAACTCTGTCTTTTTGGGATGAAGTAGGTGAAAGGAAACCGATGGGACCAATATTGGTAGAATAGAAGGTAGATAAAGTTTACTTGATACATAAACATGTAAGATAACTCAGATCATGCAGAATCGTTATGCAGATAATCAGATGAAGGATATTTCTTTTGAGGTAGGTGATAATATATTTCTCATAGTTTTACCATGGAAAATTGTGATATGTTTTGGTAAAAGGGGAAGTTGAGTCTAGTGTTCATTAGACCATATGAAATTTTAGAGAAAGTTGGATAATTTCCCTATAGAGTGACTTTACCTCCAAGTTTATCATATGAACACAATGTTTATCAATTTTCAATGTTGATAATGTATATTCCTGATCTATCTCATATTTTTTGTCCAGAGGTAGTTCAGTAGTAAGAGAATTTCTTTCATGAGAAACAACCAAATAAAGATAGAAAGTGTGGCATAATATGGTAATTAATCAGGTAATTTTTTTTGTGGAAAAACATATAGTTGAAGATGCAATATGGGAATATGAAAATTCTTGGAGGGATAACTACCTCTACTAATTTGATATGTGAATAAAATTGAGAGGACTCCATTTCCAAAAGGGTGAAAGGATGTAACATCTCACATAAATAAAAAATATGAAATTTTTATATTTAATAATATTTTTGAATTTAATAATAATGTATCTTTAAAAGGGATGCTATGTTCGATGGTGTACCAAACACACAAAAATAGGTTTCATCAAAATCATATATTGCACACAAGGATGAGTCATAATAAAAATATAATATAATATTATTAATTTAAATGGTAGTTAACACCTATCTGTTGTAATGAATAGAATAAAAATAATTGGCTATATTATGACTTAAAATGATGGTTAAATGTTTTCACATTTATACAATAAAAATTTAGAAGCTTAAAATGAGAATGAATCTAATTTTAATCATAATTACTGTAATATTTTTGAAATGTAGTTTTGCAACCTTTTGAAGGAATATCATTTATAAATCTAGTTTTTTCACTTATAAATGTTACATTTAACAAAATAAAATTCTTATTTATAATAGGGACATAAAAATTTACTTTGGATAAATTTTTCGTATCCTTCTAATAAATTTCATTTTTTAGTGAATAGTAAAAAATACGTCATTGTAAGTCAAAACTGATTTTTTATCTAATTTATTTATATAGTTAAGTTATAAATTTAATTGTTTCTAAAGTGTAATTAGATTATATTTTTATAATTTAATCAAATTTTTGTCATTGGAAGTAATTTCACATTGAAATTGGATAGAAACACTTGTCAATCTTTCGGTGGTTTTCACTTCTTAAAAACAAACCTTTTGGTTTTGACAACGGGAATTAATTTTAAATTAATTTCTAAAATGTCTTTGTTTTGAATTTCGAAAAATAGATTCCATATTTGTAATAAATATGTTCAAACTTTGTAAATAATTATGTTTTATTTTTTGACATTATGAATAGTTATTTCAGTAAATATTTTATTTGTCGTGGATAAAAGGAAAATATGGTAAATATGTGTAATAAATAAAATTATAATAATATTAAATTACCATAACATGTGTCTTAATCCTATTTTATGTGATATTTCAGACCATGGGCATCCCTAGGTCAATTTTAGACCCCTTAAAGACACATGTGTGTGAAAATGACATTTAATTAATTTTAATTTAATGTTATGAAAAATATAACCTAAGCATATATATTTTACTAAAGAATTTCTTATATGGCGTTATATATGTTATATATTAAAAAATAAGTAGTCATTATTAATTGAAAAACATTTCCTACATCATGGAATTTTATTTGTAATTTTTAGCCATCAAATATATAAATAAATTTATTATATGATGATGTTGTAGTGATTACCTTGTTAATGAATTATTTGCATAAATAAGATTATAAAAATTAAAATAAAATTATTTTGAATGTTGTTATTCCAGAAAATAATTTTATGGATGAGTATGAATTCTTATATTTTAATTAATGATATTTTTTAGAATGAATCATGTATTCATGTAATTTTGAAAAGTCATGATATTAATAGTATACAAATTGACAAAAATGTGTTTTTAAAACAATTAATAATTCATTAATTGATATAATAGTCCTAAAAACTAATATTAAGTGAATGACATATATGATGTTAAACATGTCATTAATGATTCATTTTTGGGTCTCTTGTCATTTTATAGTAACTATTGTAACCATATATTATGAAAATACATTAAGATATGGAATGAGTTAATTTATTTGACCTTGGGTTATGGCTAAAAGATAAGGCTAATTTTATACACTAACCATGTCCAAAACCCATTGAATGAGGAAATTGTGACCCATCCTAATATTATATTCTATATATATCACTTTTGTGTTATTATAAATCTAAAATCAATTAACCATATAATATTATTTCAAGACATTCCTAAAGTTTCCCTCCTCTATCTTATATAAAGACACCACCTCTAACCCATTACTCACTCCTCTCAAGACCCTCGGAACATCAATACACTTCTCAAATAATATCTCACAATTCCACTCTTCCTACTAGAAGACTTACCCTAGGCAGAAGGCAATTGAAGAAATACATTTGGATTAAATGAAAATAAGTTACCCATTTTGAGGCAAACTTTCTCTCAAGATCCTTTCAATATTTTCCTTCTCCACTCTCTATGAACATTTTATTCTTTTTTATATAACAACACTAGTATCCTTAACATACTATGTTGTTGTAATGATATGTATTAGAGCTACAATTTCACACACCGCCATTTAATTGGTATAGAACATACTATTTCTATGGATGGTGAACTACTGCCTCATGAAAAGATGATTGTTCAATTTTCTCATACCACCTATTATGGTGGCCATTATAATGAAAATGTAATTATAAAGGATATATATGATATTTTTTAATCTCTATGATTCATTAATTTAAATACAACACAAAACATTATGATTTTCATGTTGTACAAATACGATAATTTAATTTGAAGAAGTGCGAACTACCTCCCCCTCAAAATGATATAACTCATTCAAGATATAAATGAAATGTATAAATGATGGATTTAATGAAATTATGTAACATATATAACATTGATATTATAAAATAATTACAATATAACAATTTATCATTTATTTTTAATTATATTAAATATGAAAAAGAAATGAATATAGCGTTCATGTGTATGTATGGCTTACCATCTCCATGAAAGGAGTATTTAATTTCTTATATAAAAATGATATGGAATATTATAAATACATATATAATGGATAGATATGATATATATGATATCTAAATCATCAATATCATTCTATATATATATTGTACTTTTGACCACATTGACATTTTGTAATTATACCATGTTCATTTTTTACTCAATTATCTAACATCGAAAAAAAACATATTAGGTCAAATAATAATGTATTTTTCATAACATTTTAATAAGTGATGTAAAAATAATAATAATCATGAAAAAGTATTCGATGAAAGTAGATATTAACTTATGTTTATTATCCAGTAAATTAATGAACGAATGAGTCAAGTCAGACATGAGGTAAAAGACTTCGTCTCAATCTCCTTTTATTGAGGCATAAATTGATTTATAAAAAAAATTATTTTATATGATGTACAATCCCATTTGACATTTAATTTAATTCAAATGGTACATTTTTTTATATGAATAATTTAACATAATGAGAAAAGGTATATTTTTAACATATGCGATGACAACGACCATTCCGCCACCACGAGCATTAATTGATATATGGCTTGCTTAACAAGCCACAATGTATATAAATGAAAAATAAATACCACATAACCATTTTTACATAATTTGGTACAGAAAATAGTTTTTTAAATGGATTGAGTATTTACATACCTTTAAATTATTTCTTGTGATTTAAAATGAAATCTTATGAGTGAAATTTTGATATTTTCAATGTTTTATGTGTTATGATTATATAATGTTACTTGGGCATTTTACAGCTGGTTACATGATAAACCAATTATTGGTGGTTATATGATAAACCAAATTATTGGTGGTTCTGTGTTAAACAAATGATGACAGGTCACATTATAACATCCAATGCATTGGGTAAGGAATTCTGTCGTGCGGCTATTGCATTTGTAAGAATGATTTGTGGAATTAAACTGTATGGTTATTCCAATTAAGAATGATTATGTCCCATTTTTACCTTTTATATACTATGTGTAATTTCTATAGGTTTTATTTTAATCATTGGTTAAAAAAGGGTATGAAATGAGCTACAATTCAGTGAATAATATTTACTATATCAGAAAGGTGAAAAGTATTACCTGTGATAAAGTATCCATGGTCTTCATGATGATTTCAAAAAACTAATAGTTTTCCTTCATAGTGTAACCCTTACTGAGATTTTTATGATGAACCCAAATTTTGAAATGTTTATCACAAAATATAATGGTTAATAGAGTAAAGGATGGTATGAAAGAAAATTTTTGATGTTTAAGTATGAATCAAAACCATGTTCTATTTTAAAAGATTTTTTTGGATAGTGAGTAGAAGTGTCTATTTGTAATAATAATGTTGTCATGTATATGTTATGGGGTAATTTTCTAAATCTATAATCTTTAAAAGATCATCAATGTGAATTATTAACATAATTCAAGATTATATAATGTTTATGCTTGGCTCCTTATAAACCCAATAGAAATGGATTTCATATGGATAATGATTATGAAGTAATGTCCATAGTAGATTAGCCTATTACCCGTGAGGAGGCTATTGAGATTTCAAATTTGAAGAAATGGTTATAACACATGGACTCTGAAATGGACTCTATATAGACTTACCAAATTCAATACATAGTCAATGCACCTCAAGGAGAAATTACTATAGGTTCTATGTGGGTTTTCTATATTATATTTTACACATATGGTATAGTTTCAAACTATAAAGAAAATTTGGTGACTAATTATTATATTAAAATTCAATGTATTTGTTATAAAGAAACATTTTCACCTCTAACAATGATTTGGCCCATTACATTTTTTCCAGATGTAGTAGCTCATTATGACTATAAAATATATCAAATGTCTATCAAAACATTTTACATAATGAGAATTTAATAGTGTTTGGGTATATTACACAACCTGAAGGTTTTGATGTTCCAAATGAGACATTTATGGTTTGAAGGTTACAATGATGCATTTAAGGACTGAAGAAAGATTCCTAAAGTTGTAATATTTGGATTAATGATGTTATAAATGAATATTTTTCATTAAATGTTTTTATTATTAGATTATTACTTGTAATTAATTATTTAATTATCAAAAATCAAAATTTCTTTATTAAGATTTAGTATTCCTTTAACCTTCTGTCAGTTTCTTAATGTCTCTTTTACCCTTACACAACAATCTTATGTATTATTTTAACTTTACACAAGATTTAGGGTACTATTATGTTAGTTTTGTAAATATGGTTATACCCTTTTATAATCTCTATGTACCCTTACAAATGTTTGTACATACCATTAAATCTGACTTTTATTACATTTAAACAATATTTTAAAAAAAATTCCCCTTATGAATTTTATTACCTTAATGAAATATTTGAAAAATAATTTTTATATTTTCATATGAACTTTATTACCGTTAAAAAACTTATAAAAATATTATTTTACAATTTAGAAACTATTATATAACCATTAAACTCTATATGAGTTTTTTTACTCGCATGTAAATTTCAATTGAAAATTTATCTACGTCCACATTACTACCGGTAGTTCAAATTTACTTCTGTCAGTTATAACCTAATACCACTAGTTTATGAATACTACCCCCAAAAGATCTATCTAATGGTTAGTTAAAATATGATACTACCAGTGAAACCATGATACCACTATTGTAATTATACTACATCCAAATGAATCTGTTATAGTTAGGCGAAACAACTTATTCTTGAATGAACCTACTACTACGAGTCCATTTACATTTTTTTAAGGAATTCATGAAACCATCAGTATAAATATTCTAATTATAGGCCATGCATTCCATTATTATTGAAGGTAATATATCTATTGTTGAATCCTATTATCATTGGTTCAAATATTTGTACCACCAATTCAATATTCTACACATAGTTGAAAGTATTCAACCATAGTTGTATAAACTAATATTTAAATTAATTATTCCAATATCCAGTTTGTGTAATTTAATTCAAGGATGATACACATGGATTTATGAATTTACATTCATCAACAAACTTAGAGATGATAAAGGAAAAGTTAACCATTAAAATTTTTACACTGAATATAATGAATTATCTCAATTTATTTTTATAATCCAATATATAATTCGAGACACCAAAAATATATAAAGTTAGAGTAAACCGTAACATACAAGTTATTAATAGATAGCTAGCTAAAAAATCATATAATACTATTTTACAAAATTACCAAACAATATAAATGATTGTCCAAGGCATCATCGGACACTATGTTATTCTAACAAAAATGGAAAACATGGAAAGAATACTCACTATCGTCAAGGACCAATTTAAATTTCATTAAAACAAGAATAATATCATTAATGATCAAATCCTTAATTGATCAAATAAGGAAGAACTAAAAAAACATTTATAAAATCATTAATTTTTCTAATTTTTCTTATTTTCATAAAATATTACCTTAATTTACAAGGTATAATTAATAGCATGATCAAATAAATTGTATTATAGAACACTTAGATTACATCTTATTATAATATTTTACATTAGTTATCCCATGTATTACTATAGAAGAGGACGTGTGTTTCTTGGACATTGTTGTGTGAATTTATATGTATGAAATTGATCGTGGTTGTCAATCAAGTTTGTTATCTAATAAAATAATTAATAGTCGGTGATTTACAAATGGAGAGGACTAGGTCTCGGCTTGATATTAAACCTATTTTTTTATTCATCTTCTTTGTTTTCTTGATTTTTTTTACTTTTCTATATAACCAAATATATTCTAGTTTTTAGAAAATCCATAACTAAATATTACTTTATTATTCAATGTTAATAATTGATTTTCACACTATGATAAAACTGAATGTATTTATTTCTAAAGATAAAGTTACTATGGAATTAATTTATCTTATGTCTGATTGATACTTTGAGAAATAATTTAAAAACATTAAATTTCATATATCAACTATTTTAGATAACCAGTCATTGTTTATAAATTGTTCTATTTAGTCTTAATTTTTTTAAATATCGATTTTATTAGTAACTAAATTGATCGCTTCTTGGATTTTTCTCTTGATCTAATATTTTGTGTTAGAGAAGGATTTTAATTCAATTTTATGACCTTTAATATTGATCGTGTTTTTAGAAATAATCTTTTACCTTCTATTTATTCCTTAGTATTTTATTTTAGATTCCATGTCTTATGTTTATTCTACAAACAAAACTCCCTACTTTAATGGTAAAAATTATGCTCAGTGGAAAATAAAAATGAAAATCGGTCGTGAAAGAATGTGTCTTCATATATAGGGATCTATTACATATAAATATAAAAAACCAAGACTAATAAAAAATAATGGGATGATCCTTGAAATATATTTATTATTCAGAAAATAAATCTATAAATGTATTATTTTGAGATTTAGGATATAATAAATTTAAAATGAAACTTGTCGAATCTATCTTTGACACATATCGCAGGTTTACTGAGATTACAATGAATATGATTACACTTAGAAAAATGATGATAAAAAATGTTCAAGGGATGAGGATCTCGAGAGGTATTCAAGATTATTGGAGAGGTACTTCAATATCTATTCGAGAATCATGTGACACCAGAAAAATAAAAATCATGGAGTTTATTGGAAAGTGCATGATGGATGAAGAGAGATTAAAGTGAAAATTGTACCTGATTGACCTATGAGGGATTCATTTTTCCTTAAAGGAAGTATAATCAAAAGCTAGATAAGCTATCAAACTAGATAGTAAAAGTTCATGTAATGTTTGAGGTGATTGAGATGTGTAAATAGACTAGCTAATTAGATATTTTAAGAAGATTTATATAAATAAGAATTTTTTATTATGATAAATTGGAATGAAATGTATGAAAAATGAGGTAACTATTGCAAATATCAGAGAAATAATTCATCCTCAAATGATATCACCTACTATAAATGAACGAGGAAGTGAATCATAAAATACAACAATCTAAAGAAAATATTAAAGAAACGATATTAGGATAAAGAGAAAATACCTAAGAAATCATTGACGTCCACATATATTTCATATGAGGATAACTCTAGGGACTCTATCTCTAGAAAAGAAGATAAAAATGGAAAAGAAAATCTATTCTTTATATATATGTATTATGAGGTATGTCTACCTAATCTTCTCATATATCTACGGAATATGAAATATCAAATTAATAATAATAAGAATATTGTGACATTTTGGAAGATACCATGTATGAATTAATATAAAAATAAAAAACTATGAAAAAGTTCTTGTCTTATGTGTGGTATATAAATTTGGGATTATTATGGAAAAATAAAAGAACTCAAATTTAATAAAGGAAAACACTAATCTTATTTTTTTAAATAAACAGATAAAAAAGACTGGGAACAATTTCTTCACATAAACAAAACAATGAATATATTAGTGGGTGAATAATAAAATCTAAACACCAAATTTCGAATTTGAAATGTACTTATACTAAAAAATAATCTATATAATATTTCTTTCATTCAAAATCCAAAAAATATATTAGTTTCTAGAAACAAAATTGGTATGGTAAATATTTTAATGAAATTTTAGACTCAAAAGGATTTGCGGTCTAAATAATCCATTTTGTTTTTGTGTAATCTTGTTAAATAAATATGGATTCCAAAATATTTTATTGTTAACCTGCATGGACCCAAACACATCTCAATTACGTAATGAATGTGTATTTAATTTATTACATGAAATAGGATTAAAAAGAACCTATAATGATGATGGTGGACATGTCATTTTTGGTGGAAATTAAAAAGTTATTGTCAGTTGACTTGATAAAATTGGAGAATATGAATATATCCTTAATTTGAAGGTGTTAGTTATTGAAGATTCAAAATAAAATCTACTTTGTATTTCATAGTTTTGTGATGAAGATATTTACAGTAAATTTGAGGAAAATTATTACAATATTTATTATTTAATGGATAATTTTTTATGTATTTATTTTAGAAATTATTATTTTTATGCTGTTAATTTAGATTCATAGTTTTCTAAAAAGTATTCTCATTAATCACTTTTCATATAAGAACATTGTTATTGCCCATGATACTAGGAAACAACAATATATACTCACTTAAAAATCAAAATAATAATGGTTTAGTTAAGGATCTTCCAAATTTAGAATTTATTGAAGAAAAATTGAGAAACTCCTATCAGAATAGAAATAAAATATTTATATATTTCAAACCAATGAAAGAGGTTTCTACATATCAACCATTAAAAATTTATCATATGGATTCAGTTATACCATCTAGAGTTTTTAGTTAGGTAGTTAAACACTATAATTATGTCATTTTTTTTATTATTCAATAAATAAATGGTTTTTTACCATTTCTCATGAAAGAGAAGATCCTTAATATTTATAAAAATATGATAAGTCAATATAAATCCTCAGTGGAATCACTATCATGACCCTTATAAGTGAACTTCTTTGAGAGTTTTGGAATCAAGATTTGGAATCTCATAATAGAGATCCTCAAGTCCTTATTTACACACAATAAGACTTGGTATAACCAATTACATAGGTCCCCAAAACCATTAGAACCCTTAGAGACCCTCCATTAGTTATTATTCTAGGAGACCTAGATAATTTTACTCAAACCCAAGCATCAATAAAAAGCTAGGTTGAACATCATTCCTTTTTTCACAACTAGAACCTAATATTATAAATGAAGTAATAAATGATAAACATTGGGAAATGGAAATGTAATATGAATTTAATCAGTTTATGAGAAATAATACTTTGGAATAAATTTATCGACCTAAAAACTAACATAATATTGGCACCATGTGGGTCAATTGGAACAATGTAGAATAATTTGGAAGAATCATTAGAAAAAAATCTATATTGGTTTATCGAGGATATATTCAAAAACAAGGTATTGACTATGAAGAAACATTCACACCAGTATCTGGAATTGAATCCATAATATTACTAATTTCATATGATACACCTATGAATTTAAAACTATATAAAATGAATGTCTATAGTGGATTTATATATGGTTACATTATTGAGAATTTTATTATTGAAAAAACCCCTAGTTTACCAAATCCTAATTTTCTAAATCATGCTTTTAAATTGAAAAAATATTAGTATGTTTTAAAATAAGATCCTAGATCATTGTATGATAGGTAAAACACTTTTCTTATTTCAAATGGGGTTTCAAAAGGTGTTTCCAGAAATACTCTATTAATAAATATAAATTTTATTGATATTTTGATAGTTCAAATATATATTGATGATATCTTTTTTAAATCATCAAAACACTCCTTGTGTATTGAATTTCCAAAATTTATGAAAAATTTATTTGAAATGAGTTTAGTGGGTGAGTTAAAATTATTAGAATGTTTTCAATTTTTTCAAAACAAATATGGAATTGTTTTAAAGCAACAGAATTTAAAAAATTATATTCTATGAAAATGTTGTATGAATAGAAAAACATGGTGATTCTCTTATGAGTACAAGTTGTATGTTAGATATTTATTTAAATTTTAATTTAGTGGACCAAACTACTTATAGTGGTATGATTGATATTCTTTTATAAATAACTGCAAGTCAACCTAGATTTTTTAGTGAATGTGTGTGTTCAAATTTTAATGAAATCCCAAAATAATATCCCACAAATACGGTTATAATAATTCTTAAATAAATCAAAATTATTACAAAATTATTATTTTTATACTATAGAGGACATGGATTTGCTTAGTTAATAATTTATATACTAATTCAAGAGGTTTTAAGTTAGACAGAGATAACCTCTTGAACAAGTAAATTTTTGGGAATGTATCTACTATCATGATGTAGTAAGAAACAAAATTGTGATGCACTATCCACTAATGAGGCTGAGTATATAGTGTCAAGAATCATTTTTCACATATTATGTGGATTAAAATCTCTTTAATAGACTATGAGTAAAAATTTAGAAATAACAATTAGATTTTGATAATAAAAGTGGTATAAAATTTTCCATGACTCTTGTTTCTCACTCAAGGGGAAACACATGTAGATATAAGACATTAGCTTTTGAGAGATTTTTTTTAAAAAAGGTTATATAACGCTTAGGTAGATTGGAGCAGAACATTATCTTGCTAAAAAACATAAAATACATTTGAATACCAAAAAAATAAGATATATTATACATGATCTTAGAATGATATTTTTTAGTTATTTATTTATTTTATTACTTTGTTTCTAGTGGAGTTGATTCACAATTTTTTTCTTCTATTTATTATTACCATTCTTATCTACCATTTATTTCTATTTTTTCTTTCACCCATTGCATTTTATATTTTTATTAATACCATTAGGTTCTACAATCCAGTTTTTGCCTCTCTACATGATATTGATTCCAATTTAGTTAATTAAATATTAAATATTGTATATCATTTTAAATAAAATATTTTATATTCTAAATTATTTTAGATCCTTAAATGAAAAAAATACTAAATCAGAGTCTTAATAGAATTTTATTTCCTATACTCCCTTAAAAGCTTTTTCTTTATCTCAAACCTATAATTTATTACCTTCAACCTCCAACCCTCTCGTTTATATAACAATTGTGAGTGTCAATAATGAAGCTGATTTTTTGGATGAATCATGACACAAAAATAAATCTAAAAGGGAATCGAGTGGACTGGTTTATATAAGAAACCCTTTTATTTTGATGCATGTTGTAGTATGTAGGAAATTAATATATTCTTCTGGGATGAATTCTAGTATGTAATTTGTGTGGGAATTTCCTCACGAATAAGGATGGGATGAATGGTTTTTAGGAATAACCAACCCTTATATATATGATGAGTTTTGGATTTCAATATTTTTTTGAGTTCAATTTTTAGGATATGAAATAATTAAATAGAAAAATTATGGATGTAAAGGATATGGTGTTTTATTCTAAGAAATGGGATTTATAATTAAATGTTTCTCATAATGGAATAAGTATTGATTATCAAGGTTTATATACCATTTACCATGGATAATTCTTTTCGCGATTCCCTTATTAATCTTACTGATGATGGTTCTATAAAAATATCATCAAAAGTGGAACTATATAGTGGTTGTTAGTTTCATTTTATGTAGATTCAATAAATTGTGTGTCCTATGAATGGAGATTTCTATATGATGAGATATCAAGATGTTTTATTTTTTGTATCTAATGAGAAAAGGAGATAACATAAATCACTACATAAATTTTCCTGTTTACATGACAGAATTGGGAAAGCCAAATTCAAATTCATATTCTCTTTTATATCATAATATGATATATTCCCCTTTAATGCCATTGAGATTTATTTTTGTAGAGTAAAAAGTAACTAAATTTTATGGTTTCTTTATCTGTTAAATCACAAATAAATGAATAATGGTAAATTGGATGCCTTGATTAAAGAGATTGATGGTGGACAAAAAATATTTTAAGCTATTTTTAATATTGTGGATAACCATTATGGACAATGTGACTTGGGTTGTACTGTCTTATATCCAAATTAAGTATTGGTTTTAACTTATGAAGAGGAGGTGGATGAGGGTAGTTTTGAGGCAATAGAAAAATATGATGAATTTATAGATAATGAAATTGAAGAATTGATAACTTTATTAGTTGAGGAATGGTGTGACCATAATATTTTAAAGAGCCCAAATGATTCCTTTAGACCACCTAACTATCATACTTCCATAACATTTAAGGAAATATTTCTGAAGTATGGAGAGGCATATAACACGGATGTCTCAAATTTTTCTCAATTTATATAATAAAATTAACAGAGTTATAAAGATATGATTTATTTTTTATATTTATAATTTTATACTATCATTGGTAAAGATGAGGAAGTATAAAAAATATCATTTCTTTACTATTTTTGTGTTTATGAGAACTGTATGTGGATTTTGTGATGGAAAGTCCTAAGGGATTCTTGAAATCTGAGTTACGAGAATCCAAGCATGGGTAGATGGGGTGGACGAAATTAATATGAACACAACATATAATCTATATAACCATTTGGTATCTATTGTTCTTAGTTATACTTATTCTAACACTTATTATGGTCATGATAGTGGAAGTCCACCAGTGTTTGGTGGACCTTTGATTTCAGTTCTTCAGAGAGATCCTATGGTATCCTGGTTGGAAATAATTTATTAAGAAGAATTTATTATACCCTTTAATTTCTATGTGTATTATAGTTTTTAGGAATAGGTATCTATATCTTAAGTTTTTTTTGTGGGGGATATTATTGAGGTTGATGTTATGAGTTCTTGTAACACACTGAAATTCATAAGGACTAACGTTTTATATAGTTTGTTTTGTGACACACAACACCAAGAATATAAGGGAATATAACATCCTATTAATTTTCAATATATTAACTATTTTTAAAAAACTAAATAGATTATATAGCTTGGAATTTATAAAAAATTATTTTATCTTACGATACATGAAATGATGAGTTTCTTCGGAATCTTGCACTACCCCCAAGGCTGAGTTCTATAAAAGAAAAATATAATCTTCACATTATTATTCAATATGACAATTATAACCTAAAATTTGGAATAATTAACTAAATTATGAAACTATATATTTTACAGACATTTATTAGTAATCTATTTATAATAATTAATAATAATAATCATTTAAAATTAATATAAATGTTTATGAATAAAATGCATTTTTTGAAAATATTTTTTTGTTGTGCTTGGAAGATATAATTTAAAATTAATTTTTCCTACTTACATAAAATTTATAAGAATAATAAACCTTTATTTTTTAAATAATAATATCAAAATTATATTAGGGTGTACATTATATATTTTATTGAGATGTTTTATTTTTTGATGTATAGTAAAAAAATACTAGATTTTAATTGAAATATTAATTTTCATCAAAATTATTTATAATGTTAAATTATATTTTTGAATTGATTTTAAGGTCAAAATAGTTGAATAGTACATATATTATTTCTTTTCATTTAATTTTAATAATTTTAATATTATATATATTGTAAATCCTAGTAAGCATTTGGAGATTTTCACTTTAAAAACTCGCTTTCTCACCATATATACGAGATTAATTTTAAACTAAATTTCATAAATAATGTGAATTTATTTTTGAAAAAATGATTTATTAATTTTAATTATATTTATCAATAATTTATAATAAGGTCATGTTTATTTTTTACCAAAATTATTAGTGAAGATATTTTAAATTAATTATAGAGATAAAGAAAAAAATGAGTTTACACAGTGGATAAACATAGAATATAACATGTAAAAATTTATAAAATCTTGTAAAATAGTATTATAATTACATATTTAGACCATATATATAATAGTTTCAAGAATGGAACATTATTGTTTCCTACTGAAATTAATAAAATGTGTGTATAATTCAATCTTTCAAAAAAAAATTATATGCATGCCACTCACCCACATATAAAAGGGCACCATCTATCCTCCCAGATTCACACCATAAAAGAAATTTGGTTTGGAAAATACATATCCAAATAATTTAAAAAAATTAATACCGTCACCCTAGAAGCCTTATTTTTGGAAAAAATGATTTCTTTTATGATTATAGTGAAAACCTAAGGAGGATACCTGAAGAAGAAGTAATGTTATTATAAAAGAGTTTTATATTTTATTTCATTATCTGAAAAATTAAATCCTTATTGTAATATTATTTTATAATAAACTAATCATTTCAAATATTATTATATTTTTTATGTTCTTTTTATGAGAAAAAACATTACACACTTTCATCAAATGGGTTAAGAAATCATCATTCATGTGTACGGAAGGCTACCGTCACACAAACTGATGTCGATACATTTTCTATTACCACCTTTCATGACTGTGAATAATGATGGATTTATAGTTCATATAAAATATAAATTATATTTATGATTATATTATTCTTTTATGATAAGTATATCACACCAATCCTCATGATTTCCATTTTTGGGAAAACGATATCGTCGGTCATGTGTATGGCGGACTACCGCCTTGTGATGTAATGTGAGTCAATCCGTATTTTCATGGAATTCATTATGTATGTATTTAAAATAAATATTTTAAATATATGAAAAAAATTATATTTTAATTATAATATATATATATATAGTTTTTACTTTTCATTCTTTTAATTTGACAAGAAATAGGAAATGACGTTCAGGCCTATGTACGACCTACCATCTCCATGAACTATTTATTTTATTTCCTATAACCAAATTTTTTAGATTGAAATAAATAAATATATACTGAATATATATATTTATTAAATAATGTTTTACATTGTGGATATGATTATATCATGGCCTAAGTAAGAGGGACATAAAATAATATGTTAAAACATAATAGAAAAGAAATTCAATTAACACCCAAAAATTGAAAATAATGTATAATTATTAACAAAAGGTTATAAGATGTTATAAATGGATTATATATGATATTAAAAATATTAAAATGATTATTTTATAAGTTAATAAAATTCTTATAACCACTATACAAGAGGTTAAATCATGTTCAACCAAAAGGATGCACATAGTAAGATATTCCATCTCAATATCATTTCATTGAGCCATACTTTAATGGTATGCACCTAATTTATTTATATGCTATATATACATCCCATTTGATATATAATATCAATAATATTATTTTATTTATTTTATATTATGTTTGAATTTTAATTATTTCATCTAAAATAATTTCAATTAAAAATTACCAAGTGGTATATAAATTCATAACTCAATTTTCTTTTCATTGGGATACACTATATCATCATTGAAATTATATAATTCTATTTATAATGAATTTTTACAATCTATTATTTTATTTACACTTATTATTTGAATTTATATTCAATACACATAATATATTCATTGATTAATAATTATATCACCATTATTATAATTTTATTGGTTTATATTAAATTCTCATTCAAAGAAAAAGGGTTTAATCTTGAATTTAATGGAAATAAAATTTTATTATCCTAGTTTTTTAAACACTTTCATTATATTATAAAATGTATACTAGTGATATTTTTCAATTCATTATACCATTTTCCCAAACTTTGGTTTATAAAATTATTGAGAAATTGTTCTAATAAAATCAGAGTATATTTTTATCATTGGTAAGAAATCTGTTTTCCAATAAACTTATGTATTCTATAAATGTTTTAATTTACCTAAATTTTATTATTAAAAAAAATTGTTAGCCATTTTTTACTTTTAAAAAATGTTTTCAATGTTATTTTCCTTTAACTATTATATAAGTTATTCTACTCATATATTTTCAATGAAAAAAGAATATTGATTATGAAATTTATGTAATTACCTACCAATATGACCAACATTTATTTGAAGATTACTGTTTAATCATATGAAGATATTTTTAAAGAAAATTTTGTAAGAGTAATTTTTAAATATAATGATTTTAAATTTTCTTTCAAAATGAAAACAGTATTTTCTCTATAACATTTTTATGATCAATCTATGGTATTAGAATTACTTAATGAAAACTAACCTTATTTTATATATACTACCATGGGTTATATTGATTTGATACTATACTAATACTTACTATGGATGGTTTATTATCATTATACACTGAGAAGATATTGAAATTCACTTCATTGATTAATTTTTATAGTCAACAACTTCCCTTGAAATATTAATGTTCATGTGATCATTGGAAATTGTGTTTCCCTTAAATATCCATATCAGTTACCATGGTTATATTGACTGTTTAAACCAAATATCATTTCAAAATAATGTGTTCTAAATTTATATTTATTTCTTATCTAAGGAAATATTGATAAATCGTAATCATTTAAAAAATAAAAATATATTATGATTATAAGGCCCCAGCCTTAAACCTTACTTAATCTTGAGTTATTACAAGATTACAAATTGAGGATCTTTTCTGGTTTATAGTTTTAGAGAATTAGATCATAAAACTTGCATTACATTCCACATATAAACAAATTGGTTACATAAAGATTGTATTCTTCATTACCATCAATGGAAACATATTTAAAATAAACATGGATTCTTTCTTGACACTTCTCTGACACTATCATCATATCATGTACCTTTCCCTTGACCTGTGAAAAACATTTCAAAAAAACTTGGGTTGAGCATAAAAAGCTTAGTAAGGGATATAAAAATATGGAAAGGAAACATGGGTAAATATATACATAAGGATGAGATCATAATTTACCCATAAAACATAATCAATTTAACATGCCTCATCAAATCATGATTAAATCATAGAAATCATAAGACATAAAGGTAACTTGAAGCATTCATAACATTCTTACGTAGAGAGTAACCCTCTTGGTTACGTTTGGAATACCCATCATAGTATATTCCCTAAATATCTTCGGAGAAACCTTAACGTTTCACTCCTTCGTGTTACCCAATGCATTGGAGAGCTATATCGGGCTCACCCGCCCTTAATTTATCACGGAATCACCCATCTTCATAATAATTCCCAAGAACCTCAACATAATCGTATCACATAAAACATGCATAAAGAAAACATAACATTTCCACCGTTCAATCAGAAGATATCAATACAAAACATTGATATAAAAACATTATAAAAACCATTTTCAATACCAAAATAAAAGAAAATTAAAACACGATATTTTTTTTAAAAAAGTTATGGCTTGTAGAGGAAGCCGAAACTCAAATAACGGTCACGGAGGCAGAGAAGTCGTTGTCACCGCATACGTACGATAAAAACATTCCCTTTTTTCATTTAGTAAAACACATCGTATAAAAAAGATTCCTATTGGATAAACGTAAAAGTAAAAGGGGTTTATACACCGTATAAAATAAGGTTGTGTATAAAACAAAATATGCCTCAATGAAAGGAGATTGAGATGAAGTCCCATACCTCATATCCGACTTGACCCGACCGTTCTTTAATCTCCTGAATAATAAACTTGAGTTAATATCTACTTGCTTAGGAACCTTTTTCAAGTTCATTATTCCTTTTATACCATGTTATGAACATAATGTAATCATTTAAGTTAATAATGTTCATTTTGTCGGTATTTGGTTCTTAAGTCAAAAATAGACTTCTTACACTTACATGTTGTTAATTTGGTAAAAGGTTCGTTATATCCAGAATGATATTAATGATTTGGATAACATATATATCATATATATTCATCATATACATGTATTTATAATATTAAATCACATTTAGAGGTAAGAAATGAAATGCACCGTTCATGGAGACGGTAAGCCGTACGTACGCATGAACGCTACTTCCATTTCTATTTTGTATTTTCTGGAATGTAATCATAATGATATAAGAGTATATTATAATTCCAGTATAATAACATATATAATATCATTAACTTTATCCTTTACACGTCCCACATATGGTATTAACGAATCAAATCACTTTCAAGGGGCGGTAGTCCGCACTTCCTAAAATGAAGATATCGTGTTTACCCATAATGGAAACAATAATGGTATTCCATAAATGAAAAATACAGAAGCTTAAGGAAATAATAAACATATTATATATCATATATAAAAATAGTTTCATTATAATGTCCACCTTTTAAGGAGTTAAATGAGTATTGAACAATCATCGTTTCGGGAGGCAGAATTTCGCCATCCACAGAAACCGTATGTTCTTTAACCATTTGATGTAGTTGTGTGAGAGTTTAGCTCAAATAAATCTTATAAAAACATCCTAGTATATTTTATATACTTGTGTTGTTACAAAATAAGTAAATAAAAAGAGTTTAGGGGGTTGGAGAAGCAAAATAAAACAAATGAACATGAGAGAATGAATTACCTTTAAAAGTGTAACTCCTTTTGATTTGAGCCTAAAGGCTTTCTTTGAAAGGATTCTTCCCAAAGGGAATCCTCTAGGACGAGGATAGGGATGTGGATAGAGTAAATGGGTAGGGGATGTTCGAGCCAAAGGCTTGAGGAGTGTGTGAAATGAGGTAGAGGTGGGGGCCTTTTATAAGAGGAGAGGAGGGGCACTCTGGGAAAGTAAAGACAAGTTACTTTATTTTAAAAAGAGTTTCGGATTACAAAGGTCCCACATTGATATAATTATAGGATAAGGTGATAAGGGTTCTAAATCCGCTCATACAACAGGTTTTGGCCATGTGTAGGTCTTAGATTTTACATTATCTTTCCATTTTATTTAAATTGTTAAATAATGAGGTCATCGCTGCATCATCATGATGTCATAAATAATTTAATTTATTTACTGTCTAAAAATTATAAAAAAATACTATGATGTAGGAAATCTTTTTAGATTTCTAATTAATATTTATAATGAAAAATCTGACTTGTATAACGCCATGTAAAAATTGTTTTAGTATAACACCTTATGTGTGTGTCATTTTTACTTTAACAATTAATAAAAAGTTATTTATGTCATTTCCTAACCAAAGTGGCTCCATGGGGTCCCCATGTTGACCCATGGCTTGCCTTTGTCTTCCATGACACAACCAATGAGGGTAGGACATGTGTCAAGCTCACCTCATTTTATAAAAGCATTATTTTTACCTTAAACTACACTAATTACCTTTAATCGCGATTAAGAACTTAATAAGTTACTATTCACCAAAAAATTATTTTAATCCCATTGAACCACATATTACTTCTTAATGAAAACCATGTATGTCAGATTTTTGAAATTCAAAACACAATGATGGAAAATTTTCATTTAAACGGAAAAATCAGTTTTTATAAGTACCACTTAGTGGTTTCACTATTCATAAAAAATTGATGTTTTTCAGAAAATTACCAAAAATTCACCCTAAGCTGTATTTGATATTCCAAATTCAAAAATGGTGTCTATTTTACAAAATTAAAAACATAGATGTCACATTAATTAATTTAATAATTAATTCCCGCTGTCATGACAAATAGCGTGTTTTTATGAAACAATAAGTATCAAAAGATTGATACCAATTTAAGTCCAATTTCAAAGTGAAATTGATTCCAATGACCATCATTGGATAAAATGGTAAAAATATATTCTAATTTCACTTCAAAACCAATTCAAAAGATAATATAATCATATAAATATATTAGATTAAAAAGAGGTTTTGAATTGAAATACAACATTTTCCACTATTCATTAAAAAAATGAACTTTATCGGAAAAATATCAAAAATTCACACAAAGTAAATTTTGATGTACCAATCATAAAGAATAATTTTATTTTGACAAACATAGCTTATAAAATTGACAAAATATAGTTTTAAAAATGGTTTTCCATCAAAAGCCAGTAAAACAATCTTTTAGGAATATTAGTGTATTCCATGCTTAAGATTGGATTTATTTTCATTTTAAGCCTCTAAAACACTATCTAATTCATTAATAGACATAGATAAAAATTTATATCATTCATTACTTACTTGGGATGTTACATCCTTCCCCCCTTTATAAAATTGCGTCCCCTCAATTTATTTACTTATCAAATAAATGGGGGTACTTATCCCTCATTGCATTTTCAGATTCCCATGTTGCCTCTTCCATCATGTGGGTTTTCCACAAAACCTTTACCTGCTTAATCACTTCATTTCTTAACACTTGCTCCCTGTGGTCAATAATCTGGACCAGTTGTTCCTCATAAGATAGGTTCTCTTCCAGCTGAACTACCTCTGGACTCAAAACATGAGATGGATCTGGCATATACTTTGTCAACATCGAAACGTGAAAAACATTGTGTACCTGAGAAAAACTCGGAGGTAAAGCCACCCGGTATGCAACTGATCCAACTCTCTCAAGAATTTCATATGGTCCAATAAACCTTGGACTCAACTTTCCTTTCTTACCAAATTGCATCACACATTTCCTTGGTGATACTTTGAGAAAAAATGACCACCTACCTCGAAAGATAGATCCTTCCTCCGGTTATCCGCATAACTCTTCTGCCTGCTCTGAGCTATTATCATGTGCTTCTGAATCAGCTGAACTTTTTATGCCATCTCTTCTACCAATTCTGGTCCCATCAACTTCCTTTCACCCACTTCATCCCAGAGAGCTAGAGTTCGACACCTCTTCCCATATAATGCCTGAAATGGTTCCATCTGTATAATGGAATGAAAACTGTTATTATATGAAAATTCAACCAAAGAAAGATGTTGGTCCCAACTTCTCTGATAATCCATAGAACAAGCTCGTAGCATATCATCTAAGTTATGAATTGTTCGTTCTGACTGCCCATCTGATTGAGGATGAAAAGCTGTACTAAAATTTAATTCAGTACCCAACGACTTCTGAAGGCCTTTCCAAAAGTTAGAAGTGAACCTGGGATCACGATCAGATACAATGGAAAGAGGAACTCCATGTAACCTGACTATCTCTTTAAGATACAAACGGGAAAGTTGATCTAGGGAAAAAGTATCTCATATAGTAAGGAAATGATCAGATTTGGTCAAGCAATCAACAATAACCCAGATTGTATTATTACCTCGAGATGTCTTCGGTAATCCCACAAAAAAGTCCGTGGATATATTCTCCCATTTCTACTCTGGCACTAGTAAAGGCTGAAGCATCCCTTTCGGTAACTGCCACTCTACTTTAACCTGCTGACAAGTCAAACACTTCATAGTAAAATCAGAAATATCTCCTTTCATTCCATCCCACCAGTAATACTCCCACAGATCTCTATACATCTTAGTACTGCCAGGATGAACTGAAAACCGAGAACTATGAGCTTCACATAACAAATTTCTCTTCAACTGTGAATCACAAGGCACACACAATCTCTTCTTAAATCTTAAAACACAATCATTATCAGTGTTGAATTCATGAAACTTACCTTTCTGAACCAGCTCTACCTTTTTCTGCAACTCACTATCTTTCTTCTGTGCTTGCTTGATTCTATCTGATAGAGATGATCTCACTGATACCTGAAACAAAACAGAAGAACTTCCTGCACCAACAACTTCTATGAAAAAGTTCATCAAATACTTAACCAAAGGATCACGTTCCAAACGCAACATTGCTAAAGAAGCATTACTTTTTTTGACTCAAAGCATCAGCCACTTTATTTGCTTTTCCCGGATGGTAATGAATTGTACAATCATAATCCTTGATTAATTCCAGCCATCTCCTCTGTCTCATGTTCAACTCGTTCTGAGTTAATATATACTATAAACTTTTGTGATCAGTATATATTTCACACTTTACTCCATACAAATTATGCCTCCAAATTTTCAATGCAAAACAACAACAGCTAATTCCAAATCATGTGTTGGGTAATTTACCTCATGAGTTTTCAACTGTCGTGAAGCAGAAGGAATTACCTGATCATTCTGCATTAGGATGCAACCAAGTCCTTTCAATTAAGCATCACTTTATATAACAAACTCAACATTCCTGGAAGGTAGTGCCAAAACTGGAGCATTCACCAATCTTCTTTTCAATTCCTGAAAAAAAATCATCACATTCTTTTTCCCAGATAAACTTAACACCCTTCCGAGTTATCTTAGTCATTGGACTAGATAACCGTGAAAAATTTAAAACAAACCTTCGGTAATAGCCTGCCAAACATGAAAGCTACAAATCTCGGTTACATTTGTGGGTCTTGGCCATTCTTACACAACTTTTGTTTTTGTAGGATCAATAGTTATTCCATATTTAGAAACAATGTGACTAAGGAAAGAAATTTCTTGCAACCAAAACTCACACTTGCTAAATTTTCCATACTGTTTCTTTTCTTTTAAGGTTTGCAAGAAAACCCTTAAATGGCTTTCATGCTCCTCTTTACTTTTAGAAAACACCAGAATATCATCAATCAAAACCACCAAAAACTTATCCAAGAACTCATGGAAAATTATATTCATTAAGTCCATGAATACAGCAGGTGCTTTGGTTAGCCCAAAAGGCATTACTACAAATTCATAATGGCCATATCTCGTACGGAACGCGGTCTTCGGAATATCTGCCTCGATTACATTCAGCTGATGGTACCCTGATCTCAGGTCAATCTTTGAAAAATACTGAGCTCCCTGGAGCTGATCAAACAAATCATCGATATGAGGCAAAGGATATTTGTTCTTAACAGTGATATTATTCAAGGCTCTATAATCAATGCAAAGTCTCATTGAAACATCTTTCTTTTTAACAAACAAGACAGGAGCACCCCAATGTGATGTGCTAGGTCGAAAGAAACATTTCTCTAATAAATCATGAAATTTCTCCTTCAACTCTAAAAATTCAATTTGTGCCGTTCGATAAGGGGGTTTCGAAATTGGCTTAGCATCAGGAACTAAGTCAACAGTAAATTCAACTTCCCGATCTGGTATTATTCCATGCAACTCATCAGGAAAAACATCAGGATACTCATTTACCACTAGCACATCATTAATCTAAACAGTTCCTTTATTTTCAACGAGGTGTGCAAGGTAACATTCATTTCAATCTTTTACAAGTTTCTCGGCCTCTTGATATGTTATCAAAAGTAAGGGTTCATTCTTGTAAACAAACTGAAAGTCTTTCTGAAAAGAAACTTCTTTAGCACTACAGTTAATCTTAATATGGTAAATAGAGATCCAATCCATACCCAGTATAACATCAAACTCTACTAGAGGTTGAACAATATGTTTTGCAAGTAGGTTTTTTCCACAGATAAGGATAGGAATATTCTTATAAATTCTTTTTGCCTCAACATTTTCCCCATGTGTTTTTACCACAAGTTCAGGTGCCATTTCTTGAGATGGTATTCCCATTTTACTAGAAAAGGTTTTAGAGATGAAAGAATGTGTAGACCCCAAATCAAATAACACACTCGCATAATCTGAAAAAACAAAACAAGTACCTGATACAACATCATTTGATAGCCCGACATCTGCTGAAGTTGTTGCAAAGGATTTCACCACCCCTTTCTGCTTGTAGTCTAACTACTTCTCATCACTCAAGCTCTTTGTCGGACACTCATTTGCATAGTGACCCATCTCATTGCACTTATAACATTTCACTAACTGTAAATCAAATTTGGTCTTACCTTCACCTTGATCCTTTTAAGTGCAATCACGAGCCTTATGTCCCATCTTACCACATCGGTAGCACTTTCCAAATTTCAGAAGACATTCCCCAGCATGCCTTTTGCCACATTTATCACAAACTGGAAACTTAGTTTTCTTACCATCAGACTTTTTTGAAGAATTATTACCTTTCTCCTGCCACCTCGGTCTATTCTTCTATTGTTTGTTATAGAACACTTGATCATCGGCAAACTCCATTTCCACCTTCTCAGTCCATCGAACAAGCTTTTCATAACTTTTAAACTAACAAGAAGCTAATACCTTTGATATTTTGGCTTTAATCCTGAGTAAAAACGATTGATTTTACTATCAAGGTCTCAGATAAAATTTGGATCATACCTTTCCAATCAAGTGATCCTTTCTTCATAGGTAGCCACTGAGTCTTCCTCTTGCCTCAATTCCAAGAATTGTTTCTCCATCCTAAGTCAAACAGCCTTAGGAAAATACTTTTCAAGAAACATACATTTGAATTCATCCCAGTCGAGAGCATCAATCTCATCGGTGTACCTGATATTTTTATCCATAGACCACCACTGATCTGCCTCACCATCCAAACGGTAAATAGAAAGACTAACCTTTTGATTGTCTGAACACCCATGACATCGAAAATCTTCTCCAGTGCTTTAATCAACCCTTCAGCTAACACAGGGTCAGATGATCCTCTGAATGATGGGGGATGTTGCCTCATGAAATGTTCCACCACTGACATGTTCCTCTGCGGTTTATCTGGATGATCTCGTGCATGGATACCACCACCATTTATCACTTGAGTCAACTACGTCATTACTGCAACAAACTGTTCAGTTCCAATTCCGACCATCTCAGGATGCTGATTCGGAAGGTTATTTCCTTCTGTATGACTTCCTAGCACTACATCCATGTTTCCTCTGCGGAAAACCATTCCGAACAAACATGTCTTAGATGAAGCAACATGGTAATCTTTAAATGCTATATCATTTCAATTTGACCATAAAAAAATCTTTTGGATAATCATTCCATAGAATTCTAACTCCTAAATTTATCTAAACCGACCTCTGATACCAACTATAAGGCCCCAGCCTTAAACCCTACTTAATGTTGAGTTATTACAAGATTACATATTGAGGATCTTTACGGGTTTAGAGTTTTAGAGAATTAGATCATAAAACTTGCATTACATTCCACATATAAACAAAGTGGTTACATAAAGATATTATTCTTCCTTCCCATCAATGGAAACATATTTAAAACAAACATCGATTCTTTCTTGACACTTCCTTGACACTATCATCATATCATGTACCTTTCCCTTGACATGTGAAAAACATTTCAAAAAAACTTGGGATGACCATAAAAAGCTCAGTAAGGGATATAAAAATATGGAAAAGAAACATGGGTACATATATATATAAGGATGAGATCATACTTTACCCATAAAACATAAGAACTTTAACATACCTCATCAAATCATGAATAAATCATAGAAATCATAAGACATAAAGGTAACTTGAGGCATTCATAACATTCATACGTAGGGAGTAACCCTCTTGGTTACGTTTGGAAAACCCATCACAGTATATTCCCTAAATCTCTTCGTAGAAACATTAAAGTTTCACTCCTTTGCGTTACCCAATGCATTGGAGAGCTATATCGGGCTCACCCGCCCTTAGATTATCATAGAACCACCCGTCTTCATAATAATGCCCAAGAACCTCAACATAATCGTATCACACAAAACATGCATAAAGGAAACACAACATTTCCACATTTTAATCACAAGATATCAATACAAAACATTGATATAAAAACATTATGAAAACCATTTTCAATACCAAAATAAATGAAAATTAAAACATGGTATTTTTTTTTTTTTAAAAAGAAGGTATGGCTTTTAGAGGAAGCCGAAACTCAAATAACGGTCACGGCGGCGGAGAAGTTGTTGTCGCCACATACGTACAACAGAAACATTCCCTTTTGTCGTTTAGTAAAACACATCGTATAAAAAAGATTCATTTTGGATAAATGTAAAAGTCAACGGGGTTTATACACCGTATAAAATAAGGTTGTGTATAAAATAAAATATGCCTCAATGAAAGGAGATTGAGACGAAGTCCCATACCTTGTATCCGACTTGACCCGACCGTTCTCTAATCTCCTGAATAATAAACATGAGTTAATCTCTATTTTCTTAAGAACCTTTTTGAAGTTCATTATTCCTTTTATACCATGTTATGAACATAATTTAATCATTTAAGTTAATAATGTTCATTTTGTCGGTATTTGGTTCTTAAGTCATAAATAGACTTCTTACACTTACATGTTGTTAATCTGGTCAAAGGTTAGTTATATCCAGAATGATATTAATGATTTGGATAACATATATATCATATATATTTGTTATATACATGTATTTATAATATTACATCACATTTAGAGGTAAGAAATGAAACTCACCGTTCATGGAGACGGTTAGCCATACATACACATGAACACTACTTCCATTTCTATTTCGTATTTTTTGGAATGGAATCATAACGATATAAGAGTATATTATAATTCCAGTATAATAACATATATAATATCATTAACTTTATCCTTTACACATCCCACATATAGTAGTAACGAATCAAATCACTTTCAGGGGGCGGTAGTCCGCACTTCCTAAAATGAAGATATCATGTTTACCCATAATGGAAAAAATAATGGTATGCCATAAATGAAAAATACAGAAGCTTAAGGAAAGAATAAACATATTATATATCATATATAAAAATAGTGACATCATAATGGAAACCTTTGAAGGTGTTAAATGAGAATTGAACAATCATCGTTTCGGGAGGCAGAATTTTTCCATCCCCGGAAACCGTAAGTTCTTTAACCATTTGATGTAGTTTTGTGAGAGTGTACCTCGAATAAATCTTATAAAAACATCCTAGTATATTGAAGATACTGGTGTTTTTACAATAGATGTAAATAAAATGAGTTTACGGAGTTGGAGAAGCAAAATAAAACAAATGAACATGAGAGAATGAATTACCTTTAAAAGTGTATCTCCTTTTGATTTGAGCCTAAAGGCTTCCTTTGAAAGGATTCTGCCCAAAAGGAATCCTCCAGGATGAGGAGAGTGATGTGGAGAGAGTAAATGGGCAGGGTATGGCCGAGCCAAAGGCTTGAGGAGTGTGTGAAATGAGGTAGAGGTGGGGGCCTTTTATAAGAGTAGAGGAGGGGCACTCTTGGAAAGTAAAGACAAGTTAGTTTATTTTAAAAAGAGTTTCGGATTCCAAAGGTCCCACATTGATATAATTATAGGATAAGGTGATAGGGGTTCTAAATACACTCATCCAATAGGTTTTGGCCATGTGTAGGTATTATATTTTACATTATCTTTCTATTTTATTTAAATCGTTAAATAATGAAGTCATCGCTGCATCATCATGATGTCATAAATAATTTAATTAATTTAATGTCTAAAAATTATAAAAAAAATACTATGACGTAGGATATATTTTTATATTTCTAATTAATATTTATAGTCAAACATCTATCTTGTATAAACCCATGTAAAAATTGTTTTAGTAAAACACTTTATATGTGTGTCATTTTTACTTTAACATTTAATAAATAGTTATTTATGTCATTTCCTAACCAATGTGGCTCCATGGGGTCCCCAACTTTACCCATGGCTTGTATTGGTCGTCCATGACACAACCAATGAGGGTAGGACATGTTTCAAGCTCACCTCATTTTATAAAAGCATTATTTTTACCTTAAACTACACTAATTACATTTAATCGTGATTAAGAACTTAATAAATTACTATTCACCAAAAAATTATTTTAATCCCATTGAACCAAATTTTACTTATTAATGACAACAATTTATGTCGGATTTTTGAAATTCAAAACACAATAATGGCAAAATTTCATTTAAATGGAAAAATCAGTTTTTATAAGTACCACTTAGTGGTTTCACTATTCATCAAAAATTGAAGTATTTCAGAAAATTACCAAAAATTAACCCTAAGTTATATTTGATATTTCGAATTAAAAAATGAAGTCTATTTTACAAAATTCAAAACATATAAGTCACATTAATTAATTTAATAAATAATTCCCGATGCCAGGACAAATAGCGTGTTTTTATGAAACAATAAGTATCAAAAGATTGATATCAGTTTAAGTCCAATTTCATTGTGAAATTGATTCCAATGACCATCATTGGATAAAATGGTAAAAATATATTCTAATTTAACTTCAAAACCAATTAAAAATATAATCTAATCATATAAATAAATTAGATTAAAAAGAGCTTTTGAATTAAAATACAATAGTTTTCACTATTCATTAAAAAATGAACTTTATTGGAAAAATACCGAAAATTCACAAAAAGTAAATTTTGATGTACCAATCATAAAGAATAAGTTTATTTTGACAAACATAGCTTATAAAATTGACAAAATATAGATTTAAAAATGGTTTTCCATCAAAAGGCGGTAAAACAATCTTTTAAGAATATTAGTGTATTCCATGCTTAAGATTGGATTTATTTTCATTTTAAGCCTCTAAAACAATATCTAATTCATTAATAGACATAGATAAAAATATCTATTATTAATTACTTACTTGGGATGTTACAATGATATAGAAAACTATTTATATATCGATTATTCGATATATGAAAATGCCTTAGACCGGCACAACATATGTGGGGATTGGTTAAATATTTTGCTTCAATGAATTGGTAGCTTCATGTGATGAAATAGTTAGTTATCCTTATTTATGTGGGTTTTTACCTTGTATGTTTTAAATAATCATGTGAATAGTATTGATGATAAATATACCATGTACCCTGGAATATTTACCTCAAATACTAAATAATTTCCTTCATTCTGTATTCAATTTATTCTATCCAAAACAAATTCACCATGACATTATCTCTAGATTCATTTCATTATTATTTATTGATTAAATGGTATTTGTATTTAGTTATTTACCTTTCCATATTAATTATTTCCTATCCAGTTATTCTAATGGAATGAGTTTTAGTTACTTACCTCATTATATTGTTTACACACTTTCTTCTTATTTTATTGATCACATGACTTGTGTGTTCAGTTATTTACCATTCCATATTTTTAAAACACCTAGTTATTAATTAAATAATTACATGGAATGTGTGCTCAATTATTCAACTTTCCATATTAATTATTCTCATTGATTCATTTTAACACCCATAAATTCTAAAGTAAGAACTTTATATTCGATAGCGTTCTTGACACACGACACCCAGATCGTAAGGGAAAATAATATTATGAAAATTTAAAATATATATTCTATTTTAAATAGGTATTATATATTCTATATTTGGTAATTTTCACAACACCGAGTAACATTATGTTGCATGAATGAGTTCCTTTCTTTGAAAGAATATATTACACACATGACCATGTTTTAATGAATAACCATATGTTATTATATTTAATAAGATATAACATAACCATTAAATTCATAGTTATTAAAAGTGGAAACTATTTTAGGAAACTATATGGTTTAGAAAAAATGAAATTTAATTCATTGGTTATAAATTAATTCGAAATGAATATGATAACTGATTAAATATAAAAGAAAAATATTTTTATATTCAAAAAGCTATTTTACAAGAATATATTTAATTAATAATTTTTTTTGGGATATGTCAATTTAATATATATATATATATATTATTCAATATAATATTCTTTAATATCTTTCAATCGATTTGATAAGCATAAGATAAGAATAAACCTAATATTACACTTAAAAACCTATTTTTCAAAAAGGTACTTTTATGACCTTTAAATAGAGAGCACATTTAAAATATGAATTTTGAAAAATTAAAGGATTTAATATTTGTAAATAAACATCATATTTTAAATTTAATCATAAATATTAGGTTGTGGTTAATTTTTTACATTTTTCTGAAACATTTAATATTTGATGAATAATGAAAAATACCGAATTTTAGATCAAAAATACTTTTCAACTAATTTATTTATATGGATAAATTATCATTAAAATTGATATTAAAATATAATTATATCATATTTTTATAATTTAATCCAATATAGGTTATTGTGAAAAATTTTAATTTCAAATTGAATGAAAAAACTTATCAATATTTTTGAAGTTTTTACATAAAAAACATGCATTATTGTCCCACATGATGGATGAGTTTTAAATTAATTTCATCCAATTTTTTGATTTTAATTTGTAAAAATAAATTCCATATTTTTAATGATCATAATTTATAATTTATAATAAGTTCAATTTTGTTATTGACTAAAAATTTTAGTCAAATTAATTAAAATTAATTACAATTATTAAGGTAAAACTATGCGTAATAAAGGAAAAACCATTAACATAAAGACCCAAATAACCTAGAAACTATTACAACAACCATT
Source organism: Viscum album (assembly GCA_963277665.1). NCBI lineage: Eukaryota > Viridiplantae > Streptophyta > Magnoliopsida > Santalales > Viscaceae > Viscum > Viscum album. Next base: position 1,754,177,683 of record OY728141.1, read on the forward strand.
TTATCGAAATAATTTGTGAATTAACCTTAAATTATTTGATTTTTCAATATTTTTAAACTTGTTTAGGAATAAACGTGGGTATACACAACTTATTTTAAAAAAAATACCAAGTGAGTACTTTTCCTCCCTTATAAAAGGCCACTACCTCTCCCCATTCATAACACCTATAAAAACACTTAGGATCGGCCAATAACTTCCCATATAGATTCCAGAAATCCCTAAACTTGTCCTTAAATACTACCATTTATAATAAATCCTTCCCAAGAAGCCTTTTTGTTCAAACCAAATTTACATAACCGATTAAGAGGCAATGTCTTCTCTAAAGATATTTTGTATTATTTCTATTTTACACACCCTAAAATATTTTTTATTACATGATCATGTTAAATAAATGTATCGTAAATATATGTATATGTTTTTATGCAATGGTTTCAACCTAAAATTACAAACAACTACATCTAATGGGTAACCAACATTATGTTTCTATGTATAGTGAACTACTGCCTCTTGAAATAATGATTATTATTTTTTCCTTTACCACATATCATGGTGGAAATTATGATGGAAATATGTCTATATATGTTAAATATGATATTTATAATTTTTATTCTACTTCAATTTTAATTTTATAAAATATATTTATTCTTTCCATATTTTGTAAATATGATAATTTCATTTTAGGATGTGTGGACTACTGCTCACTCAAAGCGAAATGAAACGTTCATTACATACCTAGAACATATGAAGGATGTTTTAACACAATTATGTGTCATATATAACATATATATACATGTTATTTTAATTATAGTATAAATATTTATGATTCAATTTTCCTTCTTTTCATAAAGCAGTGAAATGAATGTAGCATTCATGTGTAAATACGACTTAAAATCTCTAAGAATGGTGAATTTCATTTCTAATCTCTGAATATTTTAGACTACTATAAAACCACATATAATAAATATATATTATCATTAATTCACGAATTACATTATGGATATTATGAAATAAGGATTTAATTAATAGGAACAACAAATCACAAGTCAAAACATACTTATGTAAACAAGGAAATTAACACACAAAAGAGTTAAAATAATGAAAGTGTGTTAAGAAACTTTTAATAAAATATTTTAAGATGTAAATATATGATATTATTGAAACTATTATTGGTAGTTTATAAGTTAGTAACATATTTTAAACCACTATATAGGTGTATAAATTCCACACAATAATAGGAAGGTTACGGTAAGTAAATTTTGTCTTAATTTACATTAAATTAAGAGTTATTTATAATTATACACCAATTCAATTTTATTTGATGTATACACTTCCTTTTTATATGTTATATCATGAATATATATACTCTAATTATATTATAAGATTAATTTAATTTTATTCCATCATAGGGATTATGATATTATGGGTTGAAATTGGTATGGGACACTGGAATGTTTAAATACTATTCTTTTAAAGAATGTTCAAAATTATTTTATTTACAATCTGACTTACTTTTGTTATCGTTAATATTATATTAAAATAATCACATTTTTTTTATCATTTTCATTCTAATATTACTTGAATAACTATAGTTACCTAGTCTTGACATACTTATATATTAAATCAGTTTAGATGAATATACAGTACATTATAAATGCACTTGACCTGAGGAATATAATATTTTAGTATCTTTGGAAACATGGAAAAAAACCTCTATCCAAGTGAAATCTCTTCAACATCTCAAATAAAAAAATCTACCTTTATTACTTATACCTAAAACCATTCATCATAACCTGGGGAATGAAATCATAAGAATGGGGTGATCTCAGATGCTCGGAAGGGGTAAACAAAAGTAATGTGTTAGCCTTACATGAAAAAACGAGTATAGAACTTGTGGATAACATTTGAATACCCTTCCCTACATATGAGATATCATAATAATGATTTGGATTTTTTATTATACGAATAATTTTGTTTACTGTACTAGGTTAACACCAATTTCTAACCTTGTATTACGGAACCACGTTAACTCTTCATTCCAACCCTATAATATTGAAACTAGTTTATTTTTCATTAAAACTGTGTAATACTAAACCAATTTAATTTTTTATTCAAGACCTGTAATACTAAACTGATCTCATATCTAATTCTATCCTTGTAATACTAAACCACGATCATTTATCATTCTAGCCATGTCTATCTCATCCAATTTAATTCTTTTCCAAATTAATTGGAGGGAGATATAGGTCTCACCAATCTCATAATTAATTTTGACATACATATTCCACACCGTCATAAACAACCATATCAAAACCCATGAAATTTAATGGGTATCATATACATGTAAATGAATAATAATATATGGAAAATGATATATGTTTAATAACAATTTAATATAAATCATAACCCATTAAGGATAAATATATTTAATAAACATATAACCTGTGAAAGAGAAAAATATTTTATAAAGACCATGAAATTAAGCATTACCCATTGAAAAAAATAATATTAATGGAACCATTAGGGAAATTCTCAGAAGGCCATGGAGAACAACAAATGTTTTTGTTTTAGATGGAAAATAATTTTGAAATATCTTTGAGAAAAATTCCTTGTGGAAAATATTATTTCTACTATTAATATATTTTCAATATATAAATCCATTGGAAAATATATTTTTTATTAAATAACTTGAACATTTATAAAGAAGATGTGAAATCATTTTGAAAACCATGTTCCCTAAAAACATATAAAATAATCATCCACGCATTTTAAAAAAAATTCTTTGAAAATACATTTATAACTTATAAAGAAACATGGAAAATGATTTTAAACCCATTTCATCGAAAATATATTAAAAACATATGAATAATATTGATTTTTTTAAAAACATTTTACATGTAAATAGATGAAATATGTTTGAAAATGTTTTTAAAATAAAATATTTGAATATACTTTGGGAACATATAATGGAATCTTGAATATTTTTTGAAAATATTTTTACTTGAAAAAATATGAAGGATGCCGGAAAACATTTTGAAAACAAATTCTATTGAAAACATATAAAAGAATCTTGAATTTTTTGTAAAGCATTTATAGGAAAATTTATTTTAAAATACATTCATAAAAATTATCCATTAAACATGAAAAGTATGTTTGAAAATATCGACTTTGGATAAATCTATACATGTCATATGAGGTTAAAAGAGGATTCCATTTGCACGATAAAAAGGATAGAAAATGATGCATTTGGTAGGAGAAAACAAGATTATATTGAAATCATTGGAAATAAAGGATAAAAATTTATTTTAATGAACATAGTAAAATTGTATAATATTCTTGGAAACCGTTTTTTAAAAACACTATTTTAATGGTAGACATATTTCTTGACTGAAGAGAGGGTAATGTCATGATTTCTTAATAGAATTTCTTAACTATATTACGTAACAAAGAGTAGAATAAATAGTAATAATATACGAATAAATCATTAATAACAATCAGAGAAGATAAAACATGAATTTTATTGAGATATGGTCCATAAAATTTCATCAATGGAAGCATATACATAAACAATCTTGTTATGTGATAAGATTGTCCCAATAAAATCATATAACTTGGTATCTTGGGATCATACTCTCCAGGTAAGAAAATAAAATCTCATGAAGCATTAAATATCATAAAAATATGTAAATTCGTGAAATGACATGTAAAATGGATGTATATACACATCAAAAGAAAATTTAAGTGTATAATAAAACATGAGTCACAATGAAGAAAAATTGAGACAAATCTATTTCACTGATTTAAAAACATTTAAAATTATACCATTAAAAAGAAAGATCATAAAATGGATATTTTAATACCCATAAATTTACATGTAAGATACATGTAATATAATCTTGGGAAGTACATACACCATAAAAAATAAAAGGGTGGTGAACAAAACATGTATCACACTGAAATAAAAAGTGAGATGAAATCCCCTTTCCTAATATCATGAGTCTTGTTGTATTTTATCAAACCACCTATATAAAAAATATATATTTATTATAAATATTTTAAAGAATGATATTATTATATTTAATACCATATATGGATTGATTATGACCTTATAATAAATACATCTGTTAATAAACCTATGTTATGTTTTCACTTTGTATAATATTCACATTATTCTTGGCATGAGTCCTAATTTGTCATATTGTTGGTCCTTATATTTATATAATCATTACAAAATGTAAACCATCATATAAATAAAATTAATATACCTAATATTTTTATTATTGTAATCTATTGTATATTTAATTACCCGATATAATACACCATTCATGGATATGGTAAGCCGTACGTACGCATGAACTAAATTTGAGTTTTTTTTTTCATATAAATAATGAAAAAAATAAAATATATTTATATGTGTATAAAATTATTACCATATATTTATGAAATCATATATATAATATATATTCATTAAACCAATCTATAATAAATTCCATGTAGTGTATGAATCTATCATATCTTTTTTAAGGGCGGTAGTCCACACTTCCTCATACAAAATTATTATATTAACAACAAATGGAATGTAAAAAAGACATGTGTTGTAAAAGGAATAAATAACATTTTATAAATTTTAAATATAATTTGTAACATAAATAAATATTGTTCCATAATATGTTCTACCATGATATGCGGTAAATAAAATTGAACAATCATCGTTTAATGAGGCGATACTTCATCTTACACGTAAATAGTATGTTCACTATCCATTAGATGGTGTTTTTGTAATTGTAGGATGAAAAATTAGCATAAAACAATCTATTATATTTAGGATAGTTGTTTTTTATACCATCATTGAATAATGAAAATGGAGGGGTGGAGAAATAAAATAAAAGAAAAGACATGAGAGAAGATGTTACCTTTTAATCAGGTAACTACTTTTAGTTTGTTCCCAAAGGATTCCATTGAGTTCATTCTACCCAAGGGAAGAATTTTTTGAGGAAGGATTACTGGGATGTTAATTTATAATATCTTTTCCAAAATTAAGAGTTTTTGGTGGTTTTATGAAGTGGGAGAGGTGATGGCCTTTTATTGGGAAGTGAAATGCATCACTTGGAATTTTTTGAAACAAGTTAGGTGTAGACATGTTATTACAAACAAAATTCATAAAGCCAAATATAAACAAATAATTTAATGTTTATAAGACAAAATAGACATTAAATTGTCTTTGGACAAGTGTCTATGACATTTGGTCCCATAATATTTTGGTTTTGTCCCCAATTAATCTTAATTGATCACTATGATTAATTTTAATGAGTTTCACTAATCATTTTGCTAAAAAATGACATGAAAAAATTAAAATAAAAATATAATACTGATTAAAATGGTTTATGATTTTTTTATAAATTAAATTCATAGAAGAGAAAAATTTATGATTTATGCTAATCCCACAGACAGGACGAAATTACAGATTTTAATGTAGAAAGATGTTCAAAATTATATTAATTTTATATATTCAATTTCATGGTTAGATTTATTATTATAACCTAATTTATATTAAAATATTTATAATTAATATAATTTTACATTAAAAAATTATAATATAATTTAACATCAATAATTATTTAAACTAAAAGGTTTTAAAATAAAAAGCAATATTTTCACTATTCATCAGAGCATGATGTTTCTCAAAAAAATCCAAAATAATCACCTGAATATACTTTCAAAATTATTAATTAAAATTTTATATTATTTTATATAATTAAATTTATAAATTTCCTAAAATTTAGTTTTTTTACTAAAACTGGTTCATTTGAGAAAACAATCTTTTTAAGTATAAAATGACTTTACCAAAAATCATATCTTTCATTTCTAATATTATTTATCTATATAAAAAAAATATAAATCATATTTTAAAATTAGTTACTAAAACTCATATGTCCATGTTTAATGGATTGGTTATAATTATCTCATTTAAATAATTGTTAATATAAAACGATGCTTCGTCGAAACATCTGTGTTGCCAATAACATACACCTGGTTGGTGTTGCATGTAGTGCAAGACAAGTCACTATCACGTGTATCATAAGAAAAGTCAGATCCATGTGAAAGGAATGAAAAACATCTATTTACAATATATATATATATATATATAACTATTTCATGTGTCATCTGAAATGAAAAATATTTAAAAAAAATTATTTGAAAAAAAATATTACAAAAAATATCAGGGTGTTACATTATACCCCCCTTAAAATTATTTTTACCCTAGAATTTCATCTAGGTTTTCAAAATTATAATACCTGAATGTTTCGTTCATATAAACCCCCATCATAAAAATGAATCCTAAAACATCCTTTAATGAGGGGAAGTTGAAACCATAACAGTTAACCAAGGTGACATATAACAAGGTTTCCAAAAAAGAGAACATATTTTGAAAGTGAATATTAGATATGGAGGGAAATCAATAATATTTATCACATGTGATTTCAGTCATTAATCACAAATAATTGAATGATCAAATAAAATTTGAGGCTCTCAATGTCATAAAACTTTAATAATTTAAAAATCCATCGATTCCAAAAAATAGTATATTAGGATAACCAATTTTCTTTCAATCATTATCCCAAAGTTGAATAATTTTATTTATTGACAAGGAATATATAGAAATAAAATGACATTATATATTTATATAAATAAAATTTCATTCTTTAGTTATGCTTTTAGCAATTTATATTTCACCCATTACTCTAGGAAATTGATGTCATGAAATTAACATTGATGTCTGAAGAACTAAAATACTCTTTTAGAATTATTATGCCCTATAATAGAATGAAAATTATAACTATTTGAATAAAATATTATTAAAAAATAAAAATGGTTAATACATTTATCTCTAATCACACAAAGTAACTCTACTGTTTCATCATAAACAATTATTCATAAAAAATAATAATATATCAATGCAGACATCACATAGGCTAGTGGTTAGCATTAAACCCTTACCATCCATTATTCATGGGATCAAAAATTGTGGCCTAGCTAGAATTTATTGGTTTCCACCCAAATTACATGATTTCCTTTTGTAAAATCATACTATTAAAATTACCAAAATATGATTGAAATCCTTGAAATAAGGTTAATCACTAAATAACATTTTAACCAAGGTTTTCAACAAGAACCAAGTGCATAAATACTTCCTCAAAATATTTAATTAAACTTTTCATGAAATATTAATCTTATAACCCATATGAACATTTAATATTAAAACAAATTAGAATGAACGTCCTGAAATTAACATACATTTGATCACCCATATATCATAAATTATCTCTTGGTTATCACATTCCAAACATGTGAATACCCTCATGGTAAATTCTCCAAGAACATTCTAGAATCTTCAATTAAAATAAATAATTATGGATAACATGGATACTTCCATATTCCTTAGATTATTAGATATATTCCATAAAGTAGATAAGTTGCAAATTTCATCCATGATAGCATGAACAACTTTTCATCAAGTCCTTAAGAATCTCCAAGGTTATACATATCTTCCAATTTACATAATCATATCCCACATATCTTTATCCAAACCACAATATATAAACATAAGAAACATATTAAGGGTTATCTTTTTCTTAATCATGTGTTTTCTGTGGTCATAACTTTTCTATTAAATCACTTTTAAATTCCATCAGATCAATTCAACGTATTCGTATAAATTTGTAAAGATAACCATAAACTGAACAATCATTATATTTATTTCACCTTTCATAAAACATAATTATTCAATCCAAATACATAAAATCTTTTATTATTACACTCCATCCTTATGACATTATCAAGGTTACCTCGTCCTATTACACCATACCTCTTTCCATTAAAATTTAATTTTTTGTCCCGTTGTCATCACAATATAAAAATTACTAACACCACCATGCTTGTTAACTTCTGAATATTTCATCTTTGGACGTTAAGATAAATAATTAACATTTATTTAACTCATAAAACACATAACCTTTGATGATGTATTAGGGAGACCAACATTCTCATCCATTTTGTTAACTGAACTCTAATTTTTTTTTTCATATAGTCACATTATTTGCGTCTTTCATTTCCATATTCAAAAAATATTATTGTTCCTCTAAGACATTCTCTTAGGTGATTCATTCCACATTCTTTATACAGAAGGAAAAAAATATTCTTTCCTCCATGGTTAACATTACCTTAACTCTTAGGAAACTCATTATTTCTCTTCATTATTGAGTCTGAGAGTTTTTTAAGGTACACATTGTTAATTGTGATCTATGAAAACTAATAAGTCATAATCACACCATCTTTCATTCTAGTGATCACCACAAATTAATTATCATTAAAAAATCATCCATCACATTAACCATTAATCAAATTCTGTCTGGTTCACTTTAATGACTGAAAATAGAAGCATAGTTTGATCATTACTTATCACAGCAGAAATCCACATTGTCATAAAAATATTTTCTTATAGGAAGTCTAAATGACAACAACATCCTTAATCTCAAACACTGTTTGTTGATAGAAGGATATTTGTATAAAACATAGATTTAAATCTTGTGTGACTATTTTTTATATGTTTTGGAATTCTCAAAGAATATCCCCTAGGAGTGTCAATCTATGTGTGCATCAAGGCCCATTGTCACATACCTGATTACCCCGAGATAGGCCCAGAACATCTTGCTGGATTTCTTAATCCTAGGTACATCGGTACCAACTCCACATTCACTTATAGTGACCAAACAATGATTTATTGATTAAAAATCACTCACTATATCAGTAAACAAAATTCCAGTAAATTATCCTATAGGTTAACTCATCCCTATAATTATACTTAGAGACAACCCTACAAAAATACATATTAATATACATAGGGATATCACTAATGTTGTTTTTCATCCAAATTTCAAAATGATGACTAAATATTTCCATTGATATAAACTACAGCGACAAATTATTGACATAAATGGATATTACATCGTTTTAAATGAATATTCAGAACATTACAGAAATATATGACCAAGGAACATAGTAGTTAAGTATATTTGGATACATTTAAAGAAAATAATTAATCCTATTAAAATATCTTCAACATATCTAAAAATATCCCTGAGTTTAGTAATTCTGCCTAAAACCCCTCTTAATAACATGGGGAAAAGGAAAAATAATAAAGGGGTGAGCTCAGATTCTCAGTAAGGGTAAACAATTAACATGTGTAATAATAACATCAAATAAACGGTATAGAACATGAGAATAACATTTTATGATCATACACTACATATTAGAGACCCTACTAATGATTATAAGTACATAATACATGAATCATAATGATATAAATAACATAATCCCTGAAATAATAACATTGAATTAATACATGGAATTTTCGAAGATACAAAATCATATAAAATTATTTATATAACAGTCAAGGAATTACTCATGAAACTATCATGGTGAAAATAGTACGTTATTAAACATGGTTCACACCCAATTCCAGACCAATATTACAGAAATGAGCCCACTCCCCATTCCAACCCAATAATACTGAACAGAGTTCATTTCACATTTGAGTACAAAAATACTCAACCAAGATCTTTTCTCCATCCGAATTTGAAATATTTAACTATATTTATTTCTCATTATACCCTTGTAATAATGAACTGAGTCTATTTCTCATTCCATCCACGTTTATCTCTTGAAATATAGATCATTATCTAATACATATAATGGATATATTGGTCCCACCCATCTCATAATGAAATCATGCACACATGTTCCACAATATCATATACAATAACATCATAACCAATATAATGAAATGGTATAAAAAACATGTAAACATATCCTGACCTATGGAAAAATATATAGGTTTCATAACCATTTAATCTAACACATATCCCATGAAAGATAAACTGATTTCATTAATATAAAACCCGTGAAATTGAAATGGGTTTGATAAAGACCGTAACATTAAAAATAACACATTCATTGAATTAAGAGAAATGGAACCTTTATATCATTTCCTATAAGGGAATTAAGAACATAAATATATGACATATTATATGGAAAATAATTTTCAAATATCTTTCAAAATTGTTTCTTGAGGAAAATATACGTTCTTCTTTGAAAAATATTTTTGATTCATAAAACAAATTAATTTTTTATAGAAAATACCTTGAAATCTTATAAAAAATAATTTTAATCAATTTAAAACATTTTTACATTAAAATTCATGAAATAGACTTCAATGTTTTTCAAAACCGTCTTATTTTAATATAAATTGAAAACTTATAATGAATGATTGAAATTTTTCTGGAAAAAGTTTTACATTAAATTATATGAAAGAAGCTTGAATTTTCTTTGAAAAAAATTTCATTGAAAATACTTTGAAAAAATATAAAAAAATATTGGAAATGTTTAAAACGAAATTTCATTGAAAATAAATTTAAAACATATAAAGAAATATTGAAAATGGTTTGAAATAATTACCTTTCAAAATCATCTAAGTCTTATAAACGTGACTTGAAATCATTTTGAAAACAATTTTCCTTGAAAAATTTTAAATTAATCATGAAAACATTTTTAAATAAATTGCCCTCTAAAACTTATAAAAGAAGATTTAAAACAGTTTGAAAAAAATTTCTTGGAAAATATATTTTAAAAAAACATCCTTAAAAATTAACCATTAAACATGGAAATAAATATCAAAGGGATTGACGATGTACAAATCCATACATGTCATACGAGGTAAAAAGAAAATTACTTTTTCATGATATAAGGTTAGAAAAATGCCTCATTCAGAAAGAGAATCAATATTAAATTGGAAAAAATGTAAAAATACCAAAATGGTAAAATAAATTTTATTTATTAAAGGATAATAGTAGAATATTCTTAGAAACACTTTTTTAAAATTATTTTAAAATAACCCCAATTTTTATCTGAAGAAAGGGTAATGTTAGGGTTTTTTAAAAACACATTATTAACAATATTATATACCAAATGGAAAAAAATGGTAAAAATACTTGAATAAATCCTTAATATACATAGTAGAAGTAATTTAAAGAATTTTCTTAAGATATGGTTCATAATATTACATCAATTGAACCATAAACATAATAAATCTTCAAAAGTGATATGATTTTCTCTATAAACTATTGTAACTGGTAACTTGGGAACATACTTTCCAGTAAAGAAATGGAAATTTAATTAATATATAAATATAATTAAAAATTTAAATCTATGATATAACATGTAATATGAATTTATATACATGTTATAAGATAATTTTTGTGCACAAAAAATCATGAGTCTCAAAGAAGGAAATTTGAGACAAAACTATTTAACCAATTTATCAACCTTTAAAACTAATAAACCATGATAAGAATATCATAAAATGAATATAGGGATACGAAAAAAATTATTATTAAGATACATTGAATAAAATTATTGTTAGTACATACACCACAAAAAATAATAGTGTAGAACATACAATGCATCTCAAAAAAATGAAATGTGATATGAAATCCCCTTAGCTTGTGTCTTTAGTCTCATAGTAATCAGTCAAAACATCAGTATAAAAAATATAAATTTGTTATAAATAATTTAACTATCCTTTTTCTTATATCCAATAACATATATAGTTTTATTATGACTTTATATTACCCATTTGTTAATCATCCTATGTTAAGGTTTCACTTTGAATAATATTCTCTTTGTTCTTTGCATGTATCATAATTTTTTATATAGTTGGTCATTATAATTATGAAATTATTTCTCAATTTATACCATGAAATAAATAATATATATCCATTATATATCATTTATAAAAATATATAGAATAAAAAAGTATAAAACACAATACACCATTCAAGAAGATTGTAAGATGTACACATGCATGAACGATGATTCTATTTTTATTGCCAAATTAAATTAAAAAATGAAATATATTTATATATGTATATCATTATTACCTTATATTTATGATGTAATATATATCATATAAATTCTCTAAACCCATACTCAATACATTCAATGTAGTGTATGAACAAATCATATCGTTTTGAGGGGGCTGTAGTCAACACTTTCTCAAAAAAAAATATCTTATTAACACGAAATGGAATGTAAAAATAAATTTGCTGTAAAAGTAATAAATAAGATTAAATAAATAATAAATAAAATATATAACATATGTAAATATATTTTCCATCATAATTTCCACCATGATAGTCATTATGGAAAATTGAACAATTATCATTTAGTGTGGTGGTAGTTCACCTTACACATAAACAATATGTTCATTATCCATTAGATCGAGATGTGTATAAATGTAAGTTGAAATATTAGTTGAAAAAATTATATTATATTGAGGATAATGTTGTTTTTATACAATAATTTAAATAATAATGTGGATTTGGTTGTGAAAGAAAATATAAGAAATGACTTTAGCGAATACCTTAAATCCTATTAGGGTAACTCCTTTTTGTTTGTGCCAAAATAATTACCTTGATTAAATAATTTTCTTGGAATGGATTTTGGAAGGAATTTAGAATTTAATTTAGTGGCATTTTGTATATTTTGGATGAACATAAGTGGTTTTATATTTGTGAATAAGTGGGAGGGGGGTGCCCTTTTATAGGGTAGGAAAAGGACTCAGTAAGAATTAATGAAAACAATTTGGGTGAACACAAGTTCTTACCTTATAATAGTCATACTAAATAACCCTAAATCAATAAATGAAGGTTTATCGCCGAAATATGTCCATAAAATGGTTTTTGGACAATTGTGTAGGTGTTTTGGGACCCTAATATTAATGTTTAGTCCCGAATAATGTTTAATTTGACAATAATCATTATGATTAATTTTAATCACTTTAACTCATTATTTTGTTAAAAATTAATATGTTCCAATTAGAATATAAATATTATACTGATTATAATGGTATATTTCTATATTTTTATATTATATTCAATGAATCATGAAAATTAAGATTTATTGTAATTCTATAGACGGGATAAAAATAAGGGTTTTAAAGTTAAAAGAATTTCGAAGGTTTATTATGTTTCTATATTCAATCTCAATGTAAAATTGATTATAATGAACTAAATTATATTAATTGTTGTGTAATTTATCTAATATCACCATTAAAAATTTAAATATAATTTAACATTAATAATTATTTAAATAAAATGTCGGTTTTTAACTAAATGTAGTGTGTTCACTATTAAACAAAAATGGGGTTTCCGGGAAAAATTTCAAAAATATACCCAGAGATAATTTAAAAAATAAAAAATAAAAATGGTGTTTATATTATCAAATTTTTTTATAAATTTGTCGAAAAATAATTTTATTATTAAATGTGGTTCATTCGAGAAAATATTATTTTTAAACAAAAATGATTTTACCAAAAATAATATATTTACATAAAAATATGTTATATCTAAATAAATAATTATAAATAACATTTGAAATTTTTTTGTTACTATTCATATAACTATATTTATTGGATAAGGATTAATTATCCCATTTAAATAATTATAATAAAAAGGAAGTTTCATAGAAACATATGTGTTTTGTGTAATGTACCCCAAGTTGGTGTTTTATATAGTGTAAGCCATGTTGGTATTGTGTGTAGCATAAGAACAGTTTGTTCCATGGGGAACTGTTTTTGTCTTATTGTTTTAATATATATATATATATAAATATATATATATAGAATAATTTCCAGTGTCATGTGAAATGAAAAATATCAAAAAAGATAAATTAATTTGAAAAAAATAATTCACGAAATCTCTTTGTGTTACAATATCTATATTTCATCCAATCAGTATTAGTAATTCCTAAACCATATAACATTTTACATAATCTGTTCACATTAAAATTTATTTTATTAACTGGGAAATTATTGATAAAATCATTTTCTTTATTCAATATAGATATTTGATAAGGAATATTATTTGTTTTGATTAATTGATATGGGGAATTACTTGGACATGTAACGACAGGTGGTGATGGGAATTTATATTGCCCCTTGATGCATTGAAAAGCTCTTATAGAATGATTATGTTGGAAGAATTTAATGGGTTTATATCATTTTTTAAACATCTTGTTAAAGGTTTGAAAACATAGGTTTTTATGTGCCTAAGACATGGCATCCAATAAATACACATTCCCATCAAAGATATTTCAATTATTATTTATCCTTGAGATTTTTCATCGATAAATCATTGTATTTGTTATATTCTAAGTTTATTTATTAAGTGGAATGTGTTATAGAATCTTACCATTCCATAATGAATTTGATTTATTTAGTTATTTGAATGACATGTGATATAATTTATTTAAATTTCCATGTTTATTTATTACTATTGATTCTACTATACATACCCTTACAGAGCATTTTATCTCACCCATCTTATGCATCCTTTTCCCATGTTAGGAAGAAGGAATCTTTGAATAAGTGTTCAAGGATGCGGTTTATTTCATTTTATTTTGTACCATGTTTGTATTTTATATTTCCCAATGCTTAATGAGTATCATGTATATAATTTATCTTTCTAAAACTGCTAAATTGGTATGTCCTTTGATATATTATTCCTTTTAATCATTCCAAATAAATAAAATATCGCACCAGCTCTTAGCTTCTAGGGTTGGGACAATACAGTTGTTTTCAAAAGAATTTTAGTTGAAAACATGGATAATAGATTTAAAAAAATAGATTACAGTGAAACCCCATAAGAAGATATTTAGAATAAGTAAAGAAGATCATTTTATGATTATAGTAAGGAAGATATTATTTGCTAATTCCTCACAATACATCATTGTTTGGATACTACAAGTGGATGTGGTTCTTTCGAAGATGTAACTAGGATTAATAACTCTGGAAAGGTGTTCTAAGAGTGACTTGGGGAACCTGGTACTCGATAAGGGAACTTACTATGCACCTGATTTGAAATTCATGGGGACATACCCAAGATAATTCACATATTCTTTTCAAACCAATATGAAGGATTTAAAAGTAAAGATATACCCAATGAAACAATTTTTAGGATTAAGAGATTATATTTTTCAATTTATATTATGTATTTCAATATTTTAGGGACTTTAAATTATGTTATGAGTTAATATAGTATTTTCCATTGTTTAGAAATGGAACCTAGAAAAAGTAATGATAACTCCAATAATTCATGTGATACAATGAGTAATAAGGATCATATCTTTCATTGTCATAAGCCAATATTTTATAGGTAAATATTCTCCCAATTATTAAAAACATATGGGGAGATATTACCATGTGTGAAAAATATGAGTAAATAATTTTCTAATTCCGTTGGATTTTAAGGGATGCAAGAGAACTAGAGGATGAAATAGATAAGAATGGTTAAAGGGAAGAAGGGAATGAAGGATTTTCCCACACATTGTAACCGTGGAAAGAATCACCCATGTCCATTCATGAAGGGAATAAGGGTTTGTTATCAGCCTAGAGATAAGGGTCACCATGCTAAAGAATACAAAGGGAAAAATAAAAAGGATAATATTCGGTGTTAGAACTGTAAGGAGCTGTGACTCTATGAAAATGAATGTATCCAGTGTTAAAGGGAAATACCACAAATTATGACATTATATACTGATCAAGTTCTTCTATTAAAATAGGTGAAAATTAATTATTAATATTCATATTGAATTATTATGTCATTTTTGTATTTTATCAGCAATGTACTGGTTATAAGAATTAGGAAATATATGTGGATTGTACTAAAATATTTTTTCATTAAGGATTTGAGATATTTTGTTGAATGGTACCAAGATAACTTATTCATTAAAAAGATAAACATTTGAAAAAAACAAGTGATTGTGGTAAAGGAAACCCTTCATATGTTTTTGATTTTGAGATAATGAAGAAGAAATAGTTAATTTGGACATGATCTTACAACCTTGGAATTGAGTAATGACTTTCCAAGAAGTTTTATATTCTATTGTTTTTTGATTTTAAGACACTTTTGGATTAAACGAATATATCCAATAACATGTTTCTTAAATAAGTAAAAATGAATAATTCATGTTTTGAATACGTTTTTATGGTGATTCGAGTTATTACGATAATTCAATAGGATACTTGATAAAGTTATTCACATGTTTGTAATGTGAAAAGTTATAGTTTCATCATATTTATTAAAGGATGATGATAAGTTCATCTTTTAAATTTAGTGACCCTATATCTAAAGTGGTGGATCATAACATTTTCCAAAAGTTGACAATTGATAAAATTGTTTAGCTTGATAATTTAATGATATTTTCAGGGGTAATGTATTACATCTCCATACAATATATCCTACGCTAAGATAAAAATTAGAAATAGTTCAAGGAGGAATAAAAGGAAAATATATGTTTATATAAATATATATTTATTATATTCTTAGATAGTGAATCAAATATAGAAAAAAATGATATTTAAACCAGAAATATTGTCATTGTTCCTTAGATTATGATGAATCCAATGAACCATAGATCATAACATGTTTAGGGATTTCTTATTTGAAACATTATATTATCCGTCCATCAAAAATTTATTGTTACATTTTTCCTAGGAGTCCATGTTTCAATTTCCACTTATGTTCTCCAACCAAAGGACCTATTTACGTGACCATTGTTCTTTTCTTTCTATCTTATTAATATGATGTGATATTAACATTTTTTTGGATGTGGTCATTTCAAAAATAATATATTTTCAATCATTATATTTTTTTGATCAAGTCTAAATTGCAAAGACACAATTTATTTAAGGTGGGGGAATGTAACACCCCAAAATTATAAAGTAAGAACCATATATTTGATATCATGCATGAAATGAGAAACTAATTGATTAGGGGAAAATAACACTCTAATAATTTAAAATAAATATACTATTTTAAATATATTTTATATATTCAATAATTTGTAATACAATCGACAATGAGTTACCTTGTGTCACATGCAAGAGAGACTTTATTTGAATGCTCACATTACACACAAGACTGAATTTTACTGAATAACAATATTTTATTAGATTTAATAAGATATATAATAGAATTTAAATTTTTAGTTTTGAAAATTGAAACAAAATTATGAAAATATATGGTATACAAAAATTTAAATTTATTGGTTATAAATTAATTATAAAAGAATATGAAAACCGATTGAATATAAAAGAGGATATTAATATTTTCACAAAGATGATTTAACCTAATATATTTGAAAAATAACAATTAATGTGTGATATTAATGTAATACATACATTATATAATTCGATACACGGTGGGCTGTGATAGAAGAATATTATAGGGATTGATGTCATAAAATAAGACCATACCCTATTAGGTGAGTTCCTTAGGAGACTCACTGCAAGTGTTTGATGTTAGAGAAGACATAATCTGTCTATTCAAATCATCATATCCTATATTGTTATCAATTGAAGTTCTATTGTGTGGAAAATTATGAGAGAAATTTTTATTTTGGTTATTTTTATTCGAATAAGAATATATTTTCTGCCATCCCCATGAATATAGGTCACCCTAAACAAACCACTAAAAATTTTCATCTTCATATCTATTTTTTGGTTTCCCTACTATCATGTTTGATTTTGATAGTGAGGGAGGATGATTTTTCACTACATATCTGTTGGATTATTTTCAGAGAGTAGTGAATCATTTGGAGAAATAAGATTGGTCTAGGTTGAGGGACCCAAAATCAATGGAACAACTTCCTATGGGTAGATTAATCCAATTAATGAAATTGGTCCAATATTGGGGTTTCAATGATTGTAAAAAACCAATGAAAAAGAGAAATCTGATTTGGGATTCTCATTAAATGATTATGTTTAATATCACTATGGATGGGTCAGAGATAACCAAATAAGGCTTTCATGGGGTGGGGTATGTATCCCAAAGAGTCCCACTTCCTCCGTTGTTTTTAGAGGGGACCGACATATCCTGTTGTAGTTGTGACCACAAAAATTTACTGCATCAGTTTAGATTATGAACATATAGAGGACATATAGAGTATAAGAATTCATCAATTTAATGAGAATATATTGTCAACTGATATCATTCCCACCTATATTCAGCCGGATCCTAGATTAAATATTTGTAGAAAAATAAAATATGACACAACTTATGAGGGGATGTGGGACCCACAAAATCCAAAGTCTAATCGCCTATGTGATGTAATTTTCCCAATGAATTTGAAATCCTCCTAAGGAAAACATTGTTTTAAATGGGTGGTGGATCTCTAGAATATGGTGTTAACTAATATCAATTATAGAGATTAATTACATAGTTACTTTCCGCCCTTTATTCCTTACCCTCATTTATGGATTAATGTGGTTTTACCACATTATGGATTCCATGAGGTTTTAATTTCATTGTAAATACTCCTATATTTTGTGTGTGTGTGTGTGTGTCTATATAATGAAATGTAAACCCCTCTAAATACTCATGCCACCTGGTGTTTTGTGAAACATCTAGCATGTTCTATAATTTTTATAACTCCTTGATTTTTAGAGTGTTGATCAATTATGAATTTCCTACAATTGGTATCCTAGGGTGGTTTAATTAATCTATGATTTCGAAATCTGATCCCTCATCACCGCGACTATCCATGACATTATCAACATCTCCCATAACCCTTTTTGAAGGTAGTGGAGGACCTATTGTTGTACATTTGGTGGTGAGGGGGATTGGGGGGAGCGACGATGTATCTAATACTCATGAAGGAAAACATAATTGATTGGTCCTTGATGATGATGGTTAATCTCCAAGTAAAAGGACTTCATGATTCCGTCAACACTTGTGATGCCAAAATCTAGGATGATCAGTTGGTGATGGAGTCCATCTTGCATGCTTTCCCTCCAATGATGATATCCTTAAATGTCGTTATGGAAAGTGACATGGAATCATAGGAAACAATCAAGACCACCTGTATAATCATCGATCTACGGTGCAATGCTAATGCCTAGAAGCACTGCAATTCTAATGAATGAATTTATTTCTAAAATTGAAAATTTATGGATGACATTGGAATGCGGATCATAGGATTGGTGAACTAGCTCATAATTCTTAGTTATTTGGAGCCTCAAAATAAGGTCGTTGAGAAGAACACACATGTTTTCCCCTCTATGTTCTCCTAAATTTCCTATTCAATTGATACTCTTCATGAAATATTGATTCTCTCCATAGTGGAATTAAATGGGAAACTGAAAGAAACATAGGGCCATTTTGATATGGAACCCACCAATGACCCTAGTGGTAAGTTACTCATCACTGAGGATGAGTGTGTTGCATGGATGAGGGATTTTTTGATGAGGGAGGCATCCTTCAATGACTCCATGTCTAGAAACATAAATTACCAAGGAACATGACAAAACACTGATTGTGGAAATAATGAAAATGGAATTGATGGATCTAGATAACGTGAAGACCCTGAAGTCTCAAATGAAAAAAATAAAAATTGATGAAAATTGTATAATTGGGCCAATGATTGTCACAAGATGTGAAAAAATTATTATTTCTTTCTAACCCAAGGTGATGATCATGAAATCACCGTACTTATTAAAAGATCATGTAATGTGGTGACTGATTCATGAAACTGTAGTCTTCCACCCCCAATATTTAAAAAAAATGCACTCCTCTAAGGTTGGTTGAGGAGAATGTCTTCACACAACTGGATCAAGAGGAGGCATGAAATGAAGACTTCTGGTACCTCGAAACCAGTTCCACAAACCACATTACTATCACACATACATTCTTCTATGAGGTTGAATTTGGTATTTTTGACATCATGATATTTGGAAATGGATATACATTCAACATTAAGAGGTGTGTGACCATATTTATTTCCTATATAAATAGAGATAACCACATGATTATGGAGGCATACTTCATCTTGAGGCTCACCGTGAACATTATTTTCATTATACAAATTTATAATAAAATTTTCTAGATACTAATAGAAAAGGGAATACTGGGTATTCGTGACTAGAAGGGGAACCTACTAGATGAGGATAAGGACTTCCCCAAATGGATGTACAAGACAAAACTCAACATTGCACAACTACTATTCTCTTTTAAATATGTGTAAGAGAGGGCGTAGATTTGGGATGTGAGGTATGACCACATGAATATCGTGGATCATTGTAATCTATCTAAATGCAATATTATGTGAATGTTTTCATATATTGAATAGTTGGATCAATTATTTGACATCTTCCTCAATGGAAAGTATTGATTTCTAAATTTCCTTGAAAAAGTGAAGAATTTTTTGGAGGAAATATTTGAACAAGTCTATGGTGTCCTCTGTGGTCCGATCATAATGATGATGCCAAACATAAACTATTGATTCCTTTTTCTTAGTGATGACATGAGACACTACATTTTATTTGTTTATTCTTAATGAAAAACTCTCTCTTATATCAATAAAATTCATTCCAGATAGAATGGAGGTAGATATTGGGTAAAATAATAAAGGTCTTCCACAAAAACATTATGGCGAGTAAAAATTAGTGGAATTCAGGGAATACTATGCCAACTGTGTCAAAGAATGAAAAATCAAGGAACCCTATTAACCAAAACAGAACATGTTCATTGAACGACACAACCAGATAGTGGTATTCATGGCTCGAATCATGATAGAGGAAAAGGTTCATCCAGAGATGTTCTTGGGTGGGTTTGTCTCCACTATCAAATTCATCCTCAACCACATGTCAACATGAAGAACTAATGTGATGATTTAATACATGGCCTGGAATTAAAAATTACCAGTTTACCTTATATACACCTTTTTGATCATTGATCATGCCATTATCATGAATGATCACATAAAGAATTTTGATGACCGGAGTAACCATATGATGTTCATCTTGTATGAGATCATATATAAGGAATAACATGTGTATGATCCAATTAGAAAGTGTGTGCACATAACAAACAACGTCATCTTAGATGAGTCAGAGTAGTGGGATTGGTGTGCTCAAGATGAAAAATGCGTGTTCTATAGTGAGGAACAATTAATCTTCAAACAAATAATGACATGTGTTCCAGGGATGACAGAGACCAAAAACACTATCAGAGACTATAGATCATCATTGAAACCCATTAGTGTACACTCAATAGAAGCAAAAACACCAGAAGTGGTAAGGTAGATTCATTTTTCATCATTAGTAGTAGATTTAGCCTCACCGCTATCCCAAAAAGGGAAAACCACTATACATCGATCATGATTATGCCCTGGTTAGATTCTTCACCATCGACAACATCATCGAGGCCACAAAAGTGCCTAGATTTTCACCATGTGAGCTAAACCCTAGTGATCTATATTTAAAAATAGTATAAAATAAAACATATTTTGGTGATTGATGACAACTCTAGTGTTGTCACAAGGATATTCTTGAGGAGATGATGTTTATTGAGGAGAATGACACATGGGACCTAGGAAATCTACCCATTGGACATCATATAATTGGGATCAAGGGGATCTTCATGGTGAATAAAAAATAGAAAGATATGGTAGAAAAGAAAATGGTGAAGACCATTATAAAGGGATGAATCTAAAAGTAGGGATAAACAACTATGAGCGATTTTATCATGTTGCATGCATGGAATAAGTATGAATCCTCACCATGGTGATGGTGCAAGAACAGTGGCAAGAAAATATATGGGATAATGAAGAATAATTACTAAATATATAACTCCATGATAAGGTATATATCAATCAACCACCTATAATCATCATCCACAACTATAAGCTTTCGGATCTCCATCTCTGGAATGTGTTGTATGGCCTTCTCTATGAACCACGATCATGGAACATAAATCATGATGCAAGACTTCTGAATATTGGGTTTCACATGAGAGGCTCTCCGAATACTATGTAAACTCATGGAAATAAAAAAATATCATATGTTCATTGAGGTGTATATAGATGACTTGATCATCACTGAAACTGACATCAATAATATTATAATGTTCAAGTCTGAGATGTTGAATCTCTTTCATATGAGTGGTTTGGGATTTCACTCATACTAACTAAGGAATAAATGTAACCAAGGGAAAAGATTCATTTCCCAATTTGAATCATTATATGATACTATGATATTAGAGTAGACTGAAATGGGAGGTTTCAACCCATGTGAAGTGCCGATGGAGGTCCAGTTAAAGCTGAGAAAATCTAGCACCGTCACGTTAGTCAATGGCACTCCATACCAGAGCATCATCAACACCCTCTGGTACCAAGTGCATATATGAACCAACATGACATAAATGGTAGGATTTATAATCCACTTCATGGTGTAACCACAAGAAGATCACTTGGACGCATTGAAGCACATATTGTGCTGGATTGCTCAGATATGAAACTATGGTGTCAAATACGTAAGGAGGGTAAATAGTATATCGATCTTGTTGGAATTTATTGATATAAACATGGATATTGACGGTGAAAAAAACAAGAGCACCAATAGTTGGTTCATATCCCTTATAGACAATCCCATCACTTTCAAATCACAACATAATAAGGTGTTTGCATTTTCTTTATGCGAAGAGGAGTACATTTATACAATGACCCCAACATGCCAGTGCATCTGGTTGGATTGACTATTAAGATAATTTATCTACAATGGCCTCAGTGAACTGGTTCTCAACATGTAAAAAAATCACAACATTTCCTTAAGAAATAACCTTATATTCAATTACTGGAGAAATAACATCGACACTCGTTTCCATTTTATTTGAGAGTGCATTGATGGAGGAAAATTCTTTCTTGAGAACATTCACACTGGGGACCAGCCTGAGAACATTCTCAAAAAGTCACTTGGGTGTGCCATTATTCATGATCTACATATGAATATTGGCATTATTGAGATCTCGTAAAATCAATAGAGATAGAAGTGGTGATTTTGGACTTGTATCAATAATGGGGAATAACCACAACATTATTTTCTCCCCCAATAATTATTTTCTCTCATCTGTGGCTCAATACAGTTTAACCTCCTTAAAAATTCTGTACGGATTTACATTTATTACAAATACACCTTGATTTCAAATGTAAATATTAAAAAATGAAAATATCCCCAAAAAAGCATCCCACTTTGTGGTGTGAAAAACATCTCTTATGATATAGAATTTTCATTCCTCCTTGTGTTTTGTATGTGTTGATTAGACTGAAATTTAAAGAATAAGGAGGCACAAATACACCCATGTTGGATCCATGACTGGATGGAGATCCACCATCCACTATTAGATAATAAATAAGATTCATTGAAAATTGTGTGCTTCAAAGGACCACACTCTAGAGAAGTCTTAAAAAATAATTATGAAAATTCATAATGCATATGTTTTTGGATTCCATGGAACTAATCAATGAAAAAATTTGTAGTCCCTAATATATGTTCACCTATAATGTAAAATAGGATAGAGGCTAGAATTTGAGGTTGAGCATCCTGATGGGGGTACATTAGTGTAAATTAGAAGCTCTAGAAAAATCATTAAAGCGAAAAATAAAATAAAGTGCACCATCATGATCTGCCTTCAATTTTATAGATATATGGATCATTGGTCACAAAAGGAAAAAAAGGAGGGACCACTATTGGATAAGGTAGAAACCTGCAAAAGGATAGTGGAAGGAAAATGGTACAAGGATTTAGTTACCAATCATCTGAAAACTATTTTGTGGCTTGCATAGAAGCTATGGAAACTGTTTAAGCCATCCTTAGAGATTCAGGGTGTGAATCGTTTGTATGAAATTTATTATAATCCAAATATTGGTTCAAATATCATAAATGTGGTGGTTTAAGTCTAGTGGGTGGGATACAGGGGTGGTTCAGGTCATTCAAGGGTTCTATGTGGGTCTAGGAAGGTCATTTTTTTATATTTTGAAAATATATTCGGTACAAATCATTTCATCCCAAATATTTTACAAAATATTTTCCAGAATACTATATCCTAAATAAGATTTATATATCATATAGATTAATCCATCCTAGATAAATTTGTGGGGAAATATACATCTATGTAATAAATTTGACCATTCCTTTTTTTTCTATAAACATATGTTGGATAGGTATAATCTTTCCTATATAAATTATTTAATAATAATTAAAAAAATAATCTCAAATAATATTATTCATTGTTAATTTTTTTGGAAATTATTATTTAGAGGAATATACTTCGATGAAATGTTTTTGGGATAATTTTTTAGTCAGCTGGGATATATAAAATTGGCACAAATGCCTTATTTTTATGTAGTATATGTGTTACTCCTTGAGATTTTATTGGGTAGTTTATTTTAAATAACAACAATGATGAGTATCTTGTATCACATGGAACAATAAAACAAAAATTTCATGTGATATATTTCATTATAATGCATGATAAAATTTAATATATTATGATCATATATAGTGAAATAACATTAAGAATTTTATTATAATAATAAAAACACAAGTAAACTAAAATATGATAAAACAAATTATTATAAAAACATGTATTTCAAATTTCATATATATTATTATTTTTATTTTTAAATCATGATTACATTTTTGCCTAGTACATATGAATTTATTAGTGATTTAATCGTTATATGATGAAAAACAAAATACGTGCAATTAAAACTATTTAATATTAAAAGGGTTATTTTTCAATGAACTATTTATATTTTTTCATTTAAATTTTAATATAAAATAATCACTTTTAATTTTATTTTATAAAACAAATTAATATGTTAAAAAATAAATCAACAATTAGTATTCATTGATATGAAATAAGGTTATGAACACTTAAAGACTAAAAAAAATATTATTGATAAAAAAATGATTACATTTTATCATTTTATTTATAAAGATCCCCAGTTTAATAATTTATATTTGATAAAATGAAGTTAATTTTTTAATTCCATATTTAAAAATTAGTTAGAGTGAATTTCTACTATTTTTTCATAATAGTTGATTTTTAGGTGAATAGTGAAAAATTGTTTGTACAAATACTATAATTTTGATAACATAGTAATCATATATGTGTGACTAAAAAACATACAATATTTTGTTTCTTGACAATATTCAATTTAAGGACTTAAATAATATATTTAAAATTAATAAGTTAATTTTAGGAATCAATGTTTTACTTTTTGGCACCCAAGTTATATTTTAATGCAATAAATTACTATTTTGTTCATTTTTATTTTATCATGTATTCAATATGAATCATTCAGTTTTATGAAATTGGTTGTTCAATTAGTGGTGTAAGCTCAATCATTATACACCAACAATCTGAGTTCAAAATTGGGGGGGGGGAGTGAATCTTCTTAGGCATTGTAGAAGAAATATAATAGGTATAGTAGAATTGTAGTACTACATGTAATGAAACATATAATATCGTGGGAGTATCGTAGAAAAAATACCATTAATAAAAATTATGATTTATGGCTAAAAATTGTTCAATTGGTATATAGCGATTTCAGGTCATAGTGCCTTCATTCCATCGTTGTTCTTCAGGACATAGTGCATTCAATCCATGAAGTAAACCAGGTTTTCCTATAAAGTAGTAGCCATAGTGATGTGAAACACACAAAGAATACTAAGACATTATAATGAGTGGATAAATTTTTGTTTCATGGACAAATGTTTCATGGAAGTATTAAGTGGTTGCAATAGATAAGGGAGCTCATATTCCCACAATAAAGGCCCAAACCGATGCTACACTGATATAAGTTGAAAATGGACATATTATCTCTATTATTAAATCCAAATAATGTTATTTTAATCCTATACCACATGGTGTCATGAATATTTATGACCATTCGTATTATAGCATACCCAAAGTTAACATTGGAATAAAATTAGGTCAATTTTGGTGGGCTAGGAAATCATTGTCAAGATGTAGGTATGGAAACCATGTGCTATTTTTTTAGAATGCCTTGATTAAATTTATCTTTTCATTTTTTGGGAAAAGGGTAGTAATGAGCTTTAGAATTTAGTTTATTAAAACCTTAACATTTTTTATCACCCATTTTCAATAAATATCCACCCATGGAATTGTATTATATTCAATTTTTCATTAATAAAACTCTATTAGTTTATTCTCTCCCTTATGAAATTATTATCATCCCCTTATCTCTTTCCCATTCTTGTCTTGTTAGTATATAATTTATATTTCTGATAGAATATCATAATCTTCCCTAATTAGTTCCTTGATCCTAGTTTTTTATTTTCTGAAGTGTCCATCCCATCCCTCTAGTACCACACCAGGGATTCGTCAGTTCTAATGAGGGTACCAAAGTTAATAATTTATAGGGAACATGATTATATAATAATTGAATATAAATTAAGTGGTACAAGATTTTTGATTCCCATGGTTGATCAAATTATAATAGGTTTGTAAAAATTAGTTAATTTAATAATATAGATGTATACTATTAATGAATGAGGAAAAATAAATCTAAAATACTAGGCATGTGGTTATGTAGATACAAAGAGATTATGAGCATAAAATAACAAAGGGGTTTTGGGTAATTTTAAATCAAGGTGCATGAAATAATAATTTTTTAAATAACTATCAAATAGTTATATGTTTAACAAAATTTATTGTAAGTTAATCCCATTATAGGGGTACAAACACTTAATCTCAGGACTCTCAATTTCATATGGTCAAGTACTTAAAATAATAAAAATATATGATACTTGAAACCATTTTTAAACATATGATTAAATTAAACTATTAATCATCATGGAAACATAAATCTATATAATGCAATAAAAACCACTCCCTCAACCACAGATAAGACTATGGTGATGCATTGAATAATTAGTGAAGAAGAGATGTGAGAAAGTAGATGAATGTAAAGAACTAAAAAATAAGGTATATATTAAAAATAAAATATGAATTACATAAATTAAACTATATTTAAATATATGAATCACAAATGAAAATGACCACCACATGCTAGTATTGGGACGTTTATAAAAGAAAATAAAGAATAAATCCTATAAAAATTGAGTTGTAGGCATAGTAAAGAAATTTTTAGCAAGGAAACACCAAGCATCAAGATCTAATATTCATTTACCTTTCTTAGAAATGACATTTCCATGTATTTATAGGTGTAAATTCATCTTCCCAATCATCTTGAATTTCCATTTAATTAGAAAATAAGTCTATCAATGTCAATCATGGGGGTCTAGTAACATTTAATTGTGTATCCTAGACAGTAAAATCACAAAATCAGTGTTGAAATTTATTTTGACACAAATTCATAGTGTGAAAGGGGGTGTCACCCCCTGAATTTTCTATCTTTACCCCCAAAATCATTTTTCTATTGACTCGATCTCCCATACGAGATTATTTGTTAAAATCATGTAATGAACAAGTATTTGACAATGTGAATTTTTGTTTTTTAGTAAATTTCACTTCATTTTTACATAAATAATGAACTCCAAGCTGTGAAGTAGATCATTTTCATATCATACATTATGAGATATCGTTTTACATATTGAATATATATCCTTTTATATATTATTACCTTAAATTTATTCCACAATTATCCTACCATATATTTCTATGAAAATTTAAAATTATAGCATGATTGACGATTTTAATTACCAAAATCTATGTATTTTATAATTAAAAAAAATATGCATAAAATGTAGTTATCAAATCCCCCCACAATCCAATTAATTTTTCTCCCTAATAATAAAATATCGAAATACTGTAATGTATTCTCACTCTACCATATTTTAAATCCATATTCACTATAATCTAGTGATTTAATGAATAATTAAATTTATGTGCATCACATAAGAAAATATAATCAACTCTTCAGTATTCCAAGAAGTAAATCACTCATGGGTTCTTCTTATTCTCTTTTAATTAATCATGTCTTGTCTCTCTTACATTATTATTTCTCAATTCACCATCAATGTGAATGCAAAATTTAATTTTCTTCACTTTAAATTCCTTATTCTCACCACCAAAGGTATAAATGTAAATATATTTTTTCTCCTACCATGAATAATACTCCTTTCCCTAATCCTGTAGTGAATCTACTTTCATATCCCCATAGATAAAAATAACAAATAATCATGAGAATTCCATCATAGGATCAAATGAATCTATGAACTCAAAGATAGTATGTAAATGAAGTGAAAATAAATGAAAATTATAAGGATGATAAATTTGAAAACATTTTTTGTTATAGTCAAATCAGCTCAACAAACACATATAACTTCAACCTGGAATTTTACATTTTCCCAAAACCCAAATGAAGTTCATTAAGCAATTATGTATAATTGATGATGCACCTAATTGAATATTTTTTTTGGGAAATTTTTGTTCGTGTAAGTCTCACATCCACTACCCAACCCCAAATGACAAAAATCATTGGTCATGTAAATTATGACCCCCTAAATCAAACCGTTTTTCAATTTTATTTTATTGAGTGTGGATTAAAATAAAATAAATTAATAATCATGAAACATCCCAAATTCCTAGGAAACACCCCCATGTTATATGTTTTAATAATAATATCTCTTCTAATATAACATTATCTACTTGACACTCAATTTCATGATAATCATATAGAATACCTAGATTATGGTAGGAAATGATAAAGTAGTCATATAAGGTGGATAATTTCTATCAAAGATATTCATGGATTAAATTTTCTTAAGAAGTATCAAGGTACATTTTTTTCCAAAGATAATGGTTTTAATAAAAAAGAGTCCTTAATCAAGTAAAATGTTAAATTTTAAAATCATATATTCTAAAAGATGAATCTGATGTTATTGAATAAAACATGTACAAGACTCTTCAGAAATATACCAAATAAATTAGCGATTGTATTAGGCTTATAAAATTTATTGGGAATTTTAATATTTAATTAAGAGAGTTACTTAAGGAAATTCGTACTAACACTATAATCTTATCCATAAAAATTTTACAATTTTAGGGAATGTAAAATTATTTTAAAATTTTAATTTACATATATTAACCAATATCATGAATAATGATATGAAAAATACATGTTCCAATTTATATATCTATTTATTTATTCATCCATTTTCTCTTTTAAATTTATTTAAAAATAAGTTAAAAACCTGGAATAATGAATATAGTAATAATATTTTGTTATTAGATTAGAAAATAAAGAAAAAAAAACGTGTGGGATATGAAATATAAAATTTAAATAAAAAAATTATAAAGTAAGAGATTAATGAAAAATAATATAATTAAAACATATACTCCCCTACTAATTTATTGTGCCTTTTATTGTAGATTTATATTGATTTCCATTTTTCTACATGAATTTTTTTTATTATGTAACTAAAAAAATTAACAACTATTCAAAGAACAATATCCATTTATTAAAACTCAAAAGATAAATAGAATTGATACTGAATTACTAATATAAAAATATTTCTTAAAAAATAAATAAAAAACTTATTTACAATAAAAAAATAAATAAAATTAGGTTTTCCCATGGAAGATGAATTTTTATTATTACATATCTAAACCTTTACATTTTTTAGTTAATTTTCATGTGATAAAATGACAATCATATTGGGTTTACCCATTTATATGTTTGAAGTGCATCAAACTCTGCCAATCTCCTCTAAATTTAAATGAACTTGAAATTATGATGATGTGACAGAAATCTGAAAAATATGAAGGTTTGATGAAATATTTTATTATTTTTATAAACATATTAATATTATTATTATAAAATATGTAGTTGTGGATATTCTAGTTTATCAATAATATATTTGGGCTTGGTATTCTGATAATCAACTTCTTTATTCACTTCTTCTTCTTGTTCTTAGGAAAAGTCATTTTAGTTTATTGGTTATTATTTTCTTATTATTATTATTATTAAGGCACACTACAACCTTATTGAAATTACATTATAAATATATAAATTATCCTCTCTTATTATTATTATTATTCCTCTTGTTTTATCCTAGAATTGTAAGGATCCCATGTAATAATTATAAAGACGAGGTCCCTTTTCCTCCTCCTCATCCTTCTCCTCCTATTCTTCTTATTATTATTATTTTTCATCCTCAACACCTAAAATGTTATGTCTATTGTTTATATGAATAAAATATGAGTTCTTCATGGATTTTAACATAGATTTGTTGACCATGTTTTCAATCTCATAAAACTCCTCTTCAAAATATGATTTCAGACCATGGAATGTTGCCTCTTTGTTTTTTGGGTACAGTTATATGTTTGTTTTTTGACTATTAAACCTTCCAATCACATAAAATTAACATGAGATATCCCAAATAAGGATGGTGAATTTTCCTTTTTTAGTCATAATAAATTTAAATTCATCCATCATATTAAAAAATAAACAAGTGTAGTAAAATAAATAAAAATGAAAAATGAAAATACTAATCTAAAATAAAGTAAACCGAAAAGTTGAGTTAATAATTTCTTCAAAATTATAAAATTATAATATTTTATAAACTAATACATAATATTGGATTCAAAAAAATTATAACATGATTGTGTCATTAGTTGCATTGGGGGTACCGAATATATTAATTGATAGAGAATACCAAACAAGAATAAATAAATATAAAATTAATTTGTTTTAGATTTTTATGTCTTGAGGTAAATCCAAAAAGTAAATTTTTGGAGAAGTATTTAAAAAAAAATTAAAAAATTAAAAAATTAATGATTGCATATAAATAAATCATAAGTAATTGGCTCGTGGGTTTGGAGAGAGATAGATAAAAATAAAAAAAGTAATTGATAATTGAAAATATTGGTGCATGAAATAATAAAGTATAATAAAAAACAAAAAAAAATTCATGGCCATCATAATTGAGTATATTTGAAACCCTTATCCAGGTTAGAAACAGTCATTCTCAACAATTTTATTTTATTATGGTCAAGTACTAAATATAATAGAATATAGGGAACCCAAAACATTTTTTAATCATACAATGTAAATAACCCAATGACCATGATGGGAATAACATTACTTTTAATTAATTATTAACTACCCCCTCACTTAAATATAAGACAATGGTAATGAATTAAATAACGATATAGGAATATATACGAGAAAAGATATGAATTAAAAACACCCAAATGCATTATCTATTTTGAATAAAATACATATTACATCAATTACCTTCACTGAAGTCATTGTGACATGAAATAAAATCACCACTCATGATAGCCATGACATTCTAATAAAATGAAATAAAATAAAAAACCATTATAAATTATGGGGTTGGCCTGATGAAGGAATTGCCAGTAGTGAATCACATTTCCCCATTAAATTTTCTACATATCACATTCTTAGAAGCAGACTAGACTTATATTTATAGGTGAAAATGTTTCCCATGAGAGTCAGTATTTTTTATTAAAGAACCAATATAATATTTCCAAGTTAATATTGGGGGTATCTAGGAATATAATTTTTTGTCTAGGATAATAATTTAATAGAATCAATATTACAATTTCTCACTAAAAAAATTCATAACGTGATAGGGGTGTCATGTCATAATTTTTTGGGCTTCACCTCTAACATCAATTTTTCATCATCTCATTCTCCCGTGATGGATTATCAATAAAAATCAAATTATGAATATGTCATTCATGACATGAATTGTTTTTTCTAGAGTAGTTCACTTTTATTTTACTTGAATGGTCAATTGAAAAACATGAACATGATACTTGATATATCTTATGTTTTGGTACATTCATTTTCATCTTGAATCTATATCATTTTATTATTTGTCACTTCGAATTTATATGAAATGTAGCCTAATAGAAATTAATAAAAAATTAAATATCAGAAAAAGATTAATCATTTTAATTACAAAAATAATTGTAGGTTATATTTAAAAATATATGAAAAATATGGAATTCAGACTCCCTTCAGTGTGTTTTCTATGTACTAGATCACAATCTAATATAAAATTTATTGACTACATTAATATTCCTAAAACTAAACAATTTCTTTACCACAGCCACCAAATCAATTTTCCAACATCCAAAACTATAAGATCAGAACTCCCCATGTAACATAAGTTAGTATCAGGGATTCAGTTTGCATAGTAAGCATCTATCATTTTATTTCCACAATTTTTCAATTATCCCTTTTACATTTCCAGTTGATCCACCCATTCAGAAAACCCGAAAAATACTGTTTTCATGAAAGCAACTAGAATTTATCCCATATTATGAAAATTTTAAATTTATATATTGATAAATCAGTCATACATATGTATTTACATTTCCATTTACACTATTTTAATTTATTCCTTAAAATACTCCATATCATCTATATTTTTCTTTACTTCATTAAGAATAATTATTTTATAAGACACTAAAAAAATAAAGGTTGATCATTTTCACTTCTTTGGGCTTCATATTGTTAGCACTATTCAATTTAACCAAATATTCTATTATATTTTATATATTTGGATCTTATTTTCATTATATTATAATCTTTCATAACTATTGAAAAAATACACATATCATATCCATCCACCATTTCCCTCATCGTTTTATATATTTTAACACTTGTTTCCACCCAATACCATCATTATATCCATTTTAATGTCAAATAGGGTGTGTTTTTTCATTTACCTACACTACCTTGGTTGGGTAAAGATTGGCATCATGGAATCTCCAAATAAAATGTATTAGATTTTATAATATATTGATATTCAAAATTATTTTTGAGAGTGGAGAGAAAAATGTAATTAAAAATTCTTAATTGGGAAACATTATTTGTCTGAGTGTGTATCCTTATGTACCTGAATATGTACATATTTTTCGTGTGAGTGTATATACCTTGGGTTTTTTCTGTGTGTATCCTCTTGTGTGTGAGTGTACCTTTGAGTGTGTGGGATAGTGTGTATAATTGTTTTTGTATCTTTGAGTGAGTTTGGGCATTTACATCATGGTTGTGTCAGTGTGTGTGTGTGTATTTTTTTTTAAGTTTTCCCCGTTAGCGTGTATGTGTTTTTATGTTATTATCATTTTAAGAGATAATGTTAAGATCATTTCATACATTAGTAATGATGGAATCTAATTTAAATCTCCAATACTAGAAGCCACACAAATCCAAATTAATTCTTTGGAAATCCATTTTGAGAGACATATTCACAAGAATTTTATGGTTCTACCTGAGAGGATGGATGACCTAGAGAATAAACCAATCCCAAGTATTATATACGGTGTCCCTTGATGCAACCTAGTATCATGTACCCCCCACATCATGGAGGAGGAGATAGATAATATTAATTATAATTTTGACGACATCACACAATGGAGGATGTTTTCTAAAAAAATAGTGGAGGATAAAGGAGACCACATGAATTTTATATCCTTAAGGTATTCTACTAAATGTGTCATATTTTCATGAAAAACACGATCCCGAATCATAATTCTCGTCAGATATGTACATAGATAAATTATTTTCATGCTATAAATATTATAAGGAAAAAATGGTGAAACTTTGTTCCATTCAATTTTATGATTATCCTGTAATTTGGTGGGATAAAATGAAAAAGGATAGGGCTACATATAAAGGAGTTCCCATCCACACATGGTATGGAATGATGTTTTTCATTAATATATCATTATTTACCACACACTACCATAAAGATATCCACTAAATGATTAAATTCCTCACAAAAATTTGTAAGAGTGCTGAAGAATACTATAAGGATAGGTAAATTAAATTGAACAGAGAAAAAACTAAAGACAATCCGATTGAAATTGGGGGATCATTTATACATGATCTCAATTGAGAGAATTATGACTAAGTAGGGATGTACCACCATGGTGATACACAAGATATGATCCACTAATCCACCATTATTGAGAAACACATATAAAGGAGGAGAAAATGAGGAACCATAAAACCGCTATCACTCAATTGAGAAATACAAGGAAGGTAGTTAGAGAATCATTGAATCCTAATCTGGTGGTTGGTTAAATTAATAATAATCAAATTCAATAACCTTATAAACGTATTTTTATGCTATAAATACAAGGATACATGATATTCTATGGTTCAAATATCAGGGAAGGGGTCATATTTTTAGTGAAATCCAAAACTAGTACACCGTGAGTACCAACAAGTATGGATAATAGGAAACCTATCAATCTTTAATATAGTAAGAGGTGAAATCCACCAAAATCTAAAATGGAAAATTTTTAGAATATGGTGATAATCATGTCATCAGGAGAGTTTTACATACAAGAATTGTCAATTAGAGAGGTTTAGTGAGAGAAAATTTCCCATACATGGTGCATGATACATGGGAAGGTATGTAGTTTTATTATTTATGGGAACCTATAGTACTGTGGAAATAAATGAGTTGGTGGAGAAGATGAGCCATATAGTATTGAAGAATTAAAATCTATATTGGATTTCATAATTGATTGACTATTGAGTGTTGAAGGATACCAAACAGGTGAATGAATTGCTCCCCATTGATAAATATAAGGATGATGTATTGTATGAATTTTTTAATAATAAATAATGCCATTTGATATTGGGTTGATCTTGGTAGTACAATCTAAATTTTACTCATGGTGGGTTATTTAACAATCATTATTTTTTAATCTAACAGGGATATATATATCCCTAAACAAATGTCACCCAAATTTTTTATAGGAGATCATATCTTGAGGGAAAATTAATTAGTGAGTGATAAATATAAAATAAGAAAAATATAGAATTAGAGGGAAAATAAATGCAGTTTAAAAAAATAAAAACATAAATGGAATGTAATTTTGAATAAAATTTTATTATTAGAAATAAATGAGGTTATAAAAGATTTATTTTCACAATAATCGGTGATGGTACACATGTAGAAATAGGTGATACTAAATATGAATGAAATTTTCCATTTACCAAATGTTTTTTAATTTTTTTTGTACGATTAAAATGATGTATCATTATAAATGGTGCTATTGGGTTTTCCATAAATTAGAAGTGTTGAGAATTAAATTGGCCACACATCCAATGCATTGCTAACGAACCACCTAGTATATTGTTGCAACATAGATGAAAAAAAATTCATTGAAATGTTTGTTAAGTATCATAAATGTGATATATTAGATATATCCTTACTCCATGTGTGGAAATGATGCTTCTGGTACCCATGAATGATAGAACATAGAGAAATTGAATTGACAATAGTGACATTAATAAAATCATAGTCATGTATGATCATCATATCCTGAGGTTAGAAGATATACTCTATGAATTAAATGGATATACTATTTTCTAAAAAAAATAATTAAGAAATTTCTACCAAAAAATTATTATGAAATAAAGACATGAGTAGGAAAATGAATTTAAGAAAATACATGGTTGTTATGAATGGATAATAAATACTTTTGGGTTCTTCAATGTATATTACAAATTTATGAGGTTATTGAATAATTATTTGTGTGAATATATCGGTAAATATGTTGTAGTATACTTATATGACATTTTAGTATAAGGTTAAACTTTCGAAGAGCATTTACATCAGTTGATAAATGTCATGGTGGTGTTGAGGAAGATAAATTTGATTGGAATCCTTAAAAATTTCTAGCATTTTATTGATAAAATTATTTTACATGATTTTTTATGTGGATATGGAGTTACAGTAAATATTAAGAAGAGAAACACCATTCATGAGTGGTTTAATCCAACCTCCACTGAACATGATTGAAGTATTCATGGGATAGCTAGTTTTTGTAAGATATTTATGATGTAATTGATCACCCTGAAATCATCGTTAACTGTGTTGATAAGTAAGATAATTCCTTTATAATGGGGGATTTTTTAGGAGTAGGATTTCTAGGAAATAACTAGATATTGACCCACTCACCCCTAATTGAACTCCCAAATTTTGGTATGACTATCAAAATTAAATTTGATACGAGTGGAATTAGTATGCATGGATTATTCATGAATGATGTTTAGACTATTACATATTTTAGTGAGAAGTTAAAATATCGTACTCTAAATCATACAACATATGTTATGAAACCTATATATTATATAGCATATTATAAACATGTAATCAATATATTTGGATTAAAAATTTTATCATTCATTGTGTTCATGAGGCTTTTAAACTCATTAGGATAGAATAGATATTAAACATGATACATGTAAGGTGTCCAATTTTTTTGGAACATATACATATGTCATAAAGAATAAATTTTTGAAATAAAACATCATTATTGATGAAATTTCACACATACGTTTTCTCATCTCATTATTGGATTCTAAAATCATGGGTGTTTGAATTCATTAAAGATTCATTTTCTATAGGAACTGTTTTTTTCAATCCTTTTAATCATTGAAAACCCAAAATTATTTTAGGAAATATTTTATTAACAATATGGATTTTTATTTAATGATGATAAACATTACTCTCCCAGTCGATCTAGTTTTATCAAAATAAGAAAATTAAAGAATATTAATACATATTTTTTGAACATATAATACATTATGTGCCCTCAATGATCAGTTTAATTATCCTATAATTTCTAGGGTTGTTAAAAATGTTTTGAAAACATTCATTGAGTTCCATAAATAAAGAACTAATATAACCCCCAATGGATTACACCTACCCATTCTTATCTCTAATTACCCTTATATGGATATATTCATGGTCATTGTTCTTTGATTACATTGGACCAAGAGGTGGAGTGATTTTACTAATTTATCCACGGATAGGTTTTCTAAAATGGAACATTTTATTCGATGCCATGAAACTAATTATGCTTATACCATATATTATTTATTATTCAATAAACTATGAGGATTTGTGGGATTCCATGAATGGTTTTTTCTGATTGAGATACTAAATTACTCAAATAATATTGTAAGGCCTCATGGACTAAACTTGGGACCATGTAATTGTTTCCCATACATGTAATCCATAAACAGATGGAAATTCATAGGTGGTTAATAATATAATTTCTAATCTCTTACAAAAAACACCTTAAAATATAGGAAAAAATAATTTGACTGCATAAACATGTGTAATTTTCATATAACAGTTTCAAAAATTCTATTACTCAATTTTATTATTGTTTATATATTTATGGATTTAATTTTATGGCCCCTATTGATATTGTTCCTTTGGATTTTCTGGAATATAATAATATGGATGGTAAAAGAAATATCCATTTTGTCAAGAAGATCCTAGAAAAGTAAATGAAAAATATTGAGTTAATGTCCAAGAAATAAATTGATTGTGAATATAATGATCAGATGAAAGTGTTGTTTGATCCCTGTGACTAATTATAGATTCACATGTGAAAGGAATGTTTTATCAAAAAAATGGGAATGAAAACTCAATAAATTTATAGATGGTTCATATTGGGGGCTCAATAATATTTCCTAAAATTAATACAATATAGATTTTTTATGTGAGTATGGTGTTGGTGATACTTTGAATGTTTCTGATCTTACCCCTTTTTGGGTGTATATGATAGTGATTCAAGGATGACTCTATTCAAGAAGTGGATATTATGAGAACCATTCCATGGAATGTAATATTAGTGTATGAGTAAAGAATATTGAGTTTCATGAACTAATTACATGTGGAAGGATTATGTTTTTGCAAGAGACAGTGAGATCACATGCCATCACACTGAAGGGCCAAACCCTTGCTAAAAAAATGAATGATGAAAACATACCTACTATCTATCATATTAAACACCATACATAATGTTTTTAATTTTGAAAATTTTATTTCAAAAATTTGTAAGGCCATTTATAATATAGAATATTTAAATTCATGGTTTGAGATAATGAATCCAATTTCAAAGAGCTAGGAAATCAAACCAAAGTTCTATGTCTTTAAATAATTTGATTCTTCTATGGAATGTCTCTATTATAATCACCATGTTGAAATTATGGGGACAAGGTAGTAATATGATTTATGAATTTAGGGTATTAGACCCTTGAACATTTCTATCACCCCTTCGTCCTAAAATATGCACCCATGGAATTGTATTTCAATTCACATTTTCATTAGTGAAACACTGTGATTTTATTCTCCCCCTTATGAGATTATTTTCTTATACATATCTCTTTTAAAATATTTCGTTTACTATTTACAGGTTTTATTAGTGATAAAAGGTCACAATAACTGCCAATTAATGTCTTAGACATTTTTCATCATTGAAAAAATTTCCCATAAAATCCATTCAGTGAGTGTGTTATCTATGTAATGGGTCATGATCATATATATTATTAATTTAATAAATAAATATACCTAACCCTAAACAATTGAGTTAACCCATCCACCTAATAAATATTCCACCATCATATTCAATGATGATCGGGCCACCACATGATTCTCACATCACATAGGATTATGGATTAGAGAAGTAGTTATAACAAAGAAGAGCAAACTAGACATTGTATTGAAGTATGGGTATGATGAGAATTCCATCAACCTATGTAACTCTATGTAGGGAATTACAATCTAATAAAAATGTTAGGTGATGCGCTATGCACATAATTGTAGTGGTTCTGGGGATATTTTATATTTTTATAGTTGGTTATGTTATATTTGTAATATAATTATGTATATGGGCCAATAAACCATGAAATTCTAATGTCATATTTCCTCTAAGAAATTGGTTTATGTAAAAGTTCCCTCATAGCCAACTAAAAAATTATGATTATCATAAATAATAAATAATATAATTAAACCCCTGTCTGGGGTGACCTTTATTTGAAATCTACTAATCTATTATTTTGTTAATTAGAATAAAATATATATCATGGTAATCAATAATATAAATGATTTTGATATAAAATGATGTTTATACATAAAAGGATATTTTTTATACTAAAAAATTTCTATGTTGTGAAAAGTGATCATTTTTAAAAATTTATATTTTCCTACTCTTAAATATAAATATTTTACATTTTTTTATCAAATTGTGAATCAAAATAATCAAAATATTTAATAAAATATATTTGATTTTTATTCATAGAAATAAGTTACTATAGTGAAATTTAGTCACCTTGATAATGGTTAAATTATTATATAGGGTGAAAAAATATTAACAAATCATATCTTTATATGGGTGGATAATATATTTTAAAAGATACCTTTTTTTCCAACTATTGTGTATTTTGTATTCACATTCATTGAAAATGATATTTTTTTTAATAAGAAATTTATATTTTAAAAAATCGTCTCTCCCACTTATTATCTTAAACATGTTGTTATGAATAAGATACGAATACAAAATATTTTTAATGGTTCAATATGGGTATAACTATTATTAATAACTTGTATTTATTTTTTCTATTTTATTTAAAATTGTAAATAATAGTATAATTATCTAATATGCTTATAAAAAATCATTACATAAATTGTAAAAGTAGTAGAAAAGTCAAGGAAATTATTTTTAAACGTATTAAATGTGGTTGGTTAAAATAGAGGCTTGAGTGAATTTTATAGATAAGAATTATTGTTAATATGTAATTTTAATGATTAAATTACAATTTCATGGTTATGTAATATCATTGATGTCGAGTTATGTGAATTTTCATCATAATAAAATTAAAGAGTATTTATTGTTAAATAATATTTTATTAATGAATTTCAAAATAAAAAAATATTATCCTTAGTAATTTTGTTAACCAATTGTCTATAATATCATAAATATTTCCTTCAATGACTACTTTTCATTTTAAAAATTATATTCTTCATCATTAAATAATGATTTTTTAAACTCCATTGATTGTTGCCTTTAAAATGGAACTCAATATAACCCTTCTTAAGACACATATGAGCCCATTTTTATCACACAATTCAACCCAAAAACGTATAAAAAATTCCCTTTCCATGTTTCCAAGCCCACATTGTGGCCTAAAAACTCTTCCAAAGGACTTAAGTAAAATTAGAAGGAGGATATCATAAGAATATACAATTACCTCAAATTAGTTCATTAGAGTTTATTTTTTTCCCACCTCCTCCAAATGTATTATAATAATACTAATATAATTAAATCAGAATAAAGAATAATTTGAAATTTTATTATGTTTATGTAACAACCATAATAAATATTCCTTCCATCCATTAGAAAATGAAGATGTCATCCATGTTATGGGCATACCTCCATCTTCATAAATGATGTATTTTATTTTTCATCACCACCGTAAATGGTTAGTTTTAAAAATGAATTTAAGGAATACATATGATATTTATAACATGAATACGTGTTTTAAATATATTTCTGTCATTCTATTGATAATATTAACAATAAATGGACATCAAATATTTTTACTGTCTAAAACAATCATAATGAGAGACTATGTTAGTAATAACATCTTACCATTCATTTCCATTTATAATATTCATATATATATATATATATTATTAAATTTTATTTTAAAATTTATATTTTTATAACCCATTATGCTTCAGTAAATGTTATATTACAATTAAAAAAATATCATGTTCATACTCATTTAAACATTATAACATTCCTTATTTTGGTCTGTTTTACCTAATCCATGAACATTTTTATAATGTTTATTTCGTGAATGGATAAGAAAACATATAATAACAATAATAAAAATAAATAAAGAAAAATTTGTTATTTTTTACTTATTTTTAGTGTTAATATTCAAAATTATAATTTTTTTGACAATTTCAATTGTTTTATTTATTCAATAATCACTAAAAAATGGGAAATTTTAAGCGTTCTATTTAAAACCTCAACATAAGATCCATGAAATTGATATAGAAATACATAAATACATCAAAAGAATTATTATATAAGAAATTAAATTATATAGGTTATGAAATCCAGAAAAAGTCCATAGTACCAGAAATACCAAACCAAATATCATAAGGCAAACATGACAGTTTACACCTCAATAGTAATTTTAACAATAAAAAATTAATATGTAGTATATTAGGAATTATATATAGATGTTACAAAGTAAAAAAAATTGAAAAGGTTTTTATCAATTGAATAATAAATATTAAATTATCATCAAGGTAATTTAGAGCATGTGTGACAAAGGGTAAGTCTAAGGGAATGGTTATTGGTCTTATTTTAAAATTCCCAAGACATATTTTATATTGTTCAGGATTATTTTTTTGTGTATAATAATTAAAACATCATGAATTTTTTTTGAAAACTTATTTAATTAAATTCCTGGTATTTACCGAATCATTTCATTTGTATTATTTTCAATAGATATTTATTCAACTATTACTAATATTTTAAGGGGAATTCATCTAAATATTTCCTCATTTGATACACTTTTTGTATTATTTACCTATTTACACTAATTTTTTGTACTTACTACCCTTTGAAATATTATATCATGATTTACTATTTATATATGGTATATAAAATTTTATTTCATGTTTTATCATTCAATGTGTTTTGACTCAAATTATACGAAATCTATATAATGATTTATTTTATAATCCCACTTTTTATAAAAAAATTATGTTTCAATTTCCTTTAGGGGTATTTTATTTTATTTCTCTCATAATACCCATATATTTTATTTCATTAAATATATTTTCAAATTTATTAATTAATATTTCCATTCTCCTATCTTTGGAACTAATCTAATCCTATATAATGTTTATATGAATATACCACCTTTTCATTCTTTTTGGTAAGAAATCTTTCCCCTCTATGTCAATATTCATTATTTTTACTAAATATGTTTTTTTATAATTTAATTTTTTCATTAAGAAAATTCATAATGA
This sequence comes from Viscum album, assembly GCA_963277665.1. NCBI lineage: Eukaryota > Viridiplantae > Streptophyta > Magnoliopsida > Santalales > Viscaceae > Viscum > Viscum album. The sequence continues at coordinate 1,754,219,459 of OY728141.1, forward strand.
TTTTACCTTTATATTCGAACTTCTAATATGAATATTTTTAATGATTCTCAAAAAAGAAATTTCTAAATTTATATACAACAACATGAAAAGAATATATTTTTCAAATTTGTCTACATATATTATTATTAACGCCATCTTGAAAATTATATAGTATTTATCATCCTTTAAATGGTTTTATATTTTTTATAATTAATAATTTTTTCCATTTTCTTAGGAAACGTTTGTTTTTATATCAAATGAAAAGGTATTATATGTTTAAAATAATTTTAAAAAATATTTCAATTAACTTACATATATTTTTATCTTCCACAAAATATTTTCATTGAAACATACAATTTTTTATCAAGATTCCATTATTTTAATTTATTTACAAACAAATTTTTATCTTTTAATTGACATATCTTGAAATGAGTTTTGGATGTGATTTATAACTTTTTTTTTCAATAATGTTACAATAACATTAAGGTTTTTTTAAAATGTTTTTCTTCCATTTTCCTCTTTATCTTTCAAAATATTTCCCTATAATGAAACCCCTTCATTTATGATTATTTTATGATATCATTAAATATCTTACTAATTTATGGTCTATATATTATTTTGTTCATAATTGTTATTTTAGAATCATTCATTACCCTGTGATTGTGTTATTTATCAATCTTTATATCACAATTTTTTTTGTCCTTCATGTAATGGTTTTTATTATCATTGATTCATTATGAATCATTTATATTATTTAATTACATTTATTCTCATTATTCTATATGGGTTTAATACCCTATTATACATAAATAAAATTGGACAGTGTTCATTAATAATGATGATAAAGATATTAAATTTTAAAATACTGACAATTAGTGTACTTTTTATTTCTAGAGTGATGATTACTGATTTCTAAAATAATATTTATTATTTACATGGAAAAAATAATAAACCATTACCTAAATATAGATTATTTTTTATTATAAATTTAAATTTATTATGTATTAAAAATTTATTCATTCCATTCTTATTATTAATTAAATGGACTTATTTAGTGATAGGCAGGTCATGGAATTATATATCTCCTCTATACATCAATAAACCACATGAGAAAAAATATATTATGTATTTGGTGTATTAAAGATATTTTATAAATAATGGATTGGAATTGGAATTTATAACATGTATTATGTCTTCGAATAACACCACGATAGTAAGATTAAGATGTCTAACATTATGCATTCCTTCACTATGAAAACAATTTTTTTTCTATGTGATTATTTACATTGTTATGTTATCCATGGATATATCACATACTTATGTTATTATTTATATGAAATTAATTTACTTTTTATTATTGCTACCATATTATTCATTCCATGGTCATTTTATGATAACTACCCTTACTGATCATTTGAGCTCGCCCAACTTATGTTTCCATTTTATAATATTACAATGATAACTATTATATATGATTTATTTAGAGAAGTATTATGTAAGGGGTAATTTTTGTGATATATTGAAGACATAAGTACTTAAGAATGGGTTTTACCACTTAGTGGGCGGTGAAGAAATGGAACATCATTTTAAACATTCTTTTCATTGAAATAATCCATATGGACTTATTCAAGTCTAATCATAATAATGAAAAATATGCTTACAAGGTTCTCTCCTAAGATGGGTTACTACATATTTACTATGGTAAACATAATCTGATCCATAGATTACATACTAAAATAAATCAACCATTCAAATGGATTTTCAAGGTTTATTCTTAAACCATCGATGGAAGGTATCAAATTAACCCCAATATAATGTCTCCAAAAGGGTTTTATTATACCATATTCCAATTTTTTACAAACACAACTAAAACATAATAAGAAATAGCACAAATTATCTAAGATTCTGCTTCGTTAAAAAATAGATCTCCATAAATGTTCATATTAAATAAGGTTATATTACACTCAATCAAAAATTCTAGCACCTTCATAATTGGTCTTCACTATATTGCTTCAAACCATATACTAGGGAAACCGAACCACAGTAGTGATTCTCAACACAATTTTTGAATTCTATCATCAAATAATCATATAGTTTCTTCCATGAAATTTCTCTTTACAATTTACTTTATTGATTTATTCATGTAAATATTTAATGTGACAATGCTTCATGTTACAAAAAACAAACACATTATATATATATGTATCGTATTCATATATAGAAGAGTACATGAAAACCCACTATTATTTAGGCAACACGATCACATTTTTAGTGTGAATGATTCTTTTATGTAGGAGTATGTGAAATATATTTTTTTCATTAAAAAATAACAAAATATTCCAACATTACAAAAAATTGAATATATTACAAAATCATATTCTTTATTTTCACTATAGTACAACTATTTTTTCCCCAGTTGATGAAAAAATTATGAATAATCATAAATATAGTGTATCACATAGTTTCCTCATCCACAAAATACTGAAGAATGAGGATATCAATAACTTCTTACTTGAATCCCTAGCTTGGGATATGTAGGCTTTATATCTAACACTTCACATAATAGAGTACACATAAATTATTCAATTCTTGTTCTTAATGAAACATCATATTCATAGGAATTCTAACTTCTTCATGAATGAATTGTAAAACACAAATAAATTAGTCATATTATGTTCTCGGATCGATTTCTACATAACATAGTAATGAAAATTTAGGCCACGCATCAATACTATTCATCAAAAGAACTCATGAATGTGTAATGTAAAAAATAGTTTTTAGAACATATCACACATGATGAGTCCATGACATATTATAAATCTCACCACAATATTTGAATGTAACAAACATTAATAAAAAACATTCAATGTTTTCTCCTCTAATTCCCATGAAATATTTTTTATTTCCTCAAGATACTCATGACTGTTATATTAATGCATTATGAAAATGATATATTTGAGAGTATTTATTAGATCTCTGCACATAATTTATTCCCATTTAGATAGAGTGACCCATTGGATCCAATACCATGATTTATCATATATTGATATCCACACAATCCACTACCTTAAAACACTATGATCACCAAACATCCCAATATCACACTTCAACATAGTTTAAGTGCATTAAATAAAAATTTGAATAAAATTACCACACAAAATAGAAAACATATCTGAATTAGAGTATTATTCCTAAAATCCACATCATTGATGAAATTTTTTATGTAGTTTTAGGTTTTTTTCCAAGTAGATGTTGACATGAATAACCTTTAGTCATCTTGAGGAAGAAGATGGCCCATGAACTTTGATTAGGTGGTTTTGAAATGTAATATATGACATATCTCATTCTTTATACATGTTTTCAAATGGTTTAACAGTGTATTTATGTCATATGATCCCATATTTCTAATATATCCACTTTTATTCTTGTTAGTATGTTGATGTGATTCCTCAAGTCGGCATAAGTGAGTAATCTGGTGCCCTCTGGGCTTCCACTAGTAATGAATAGTGACTTCATATTCCACTACATACCCTCACCATGACACAGATTCTCTATGAACCTGATGTGTGAAAACACCTTTCAATATGAACAACTCATGCACTATGATATCATAAAAAAATTGTTTCTATGACACCTTATGATTTTCATGAATGAAATTGGTTTGGTTTCAGAGGATAAATGGGATGTTGAATTGAATTTTCATGTGTAACTAGATCCTAAATTTTAGTTATTTTCATAAACCATAGAGGATGTGATTGTATCATGTTTGGGGAACTAGGGTGTATCAATTATATATTTCAGTTCCTCCAATTTTGAATTAGTAATGGAAATGTGTAATGGTTATGGTATAGAGTCATAGACGGTGGAGTTCAGTATGTTATTCCAATTTTTGGGTCACTTGAACATGGATCCAGGATGAGACGTGGCCTTCTTCTTAGAATTGTAATTTTTAGTGTGGGGTTTCCCTTATGGTGTGGCCTCCTTGCATTGTTTATGGGATCTCAACACTAACTACACCATGGTTCTTGGATGCGGTTTTTAGTGGTACCATTATGGTGTAGTACCTTACCATAAAAATTATTATTTTTACATTACCTTCCTTTTCATTATAGTGTTGGGATTATTCCGGGGTGTTATGTCTCCCAATGTTTCCAAGAATTTTTAAGATTCCTAAAACCTAGATTTCTCCTATAATTCCTTCTCAAATATTATGTGACCTAGGTTTTTCCTTAGGACGAATTTAAAACATATTTCATATATTATATGCTTTCCTTGATAGATTTAGTTGTTGGATTCCATATGGTATGGTTCATACATGTATGAATTCCCTTCGGTTTATTCTATAATTTTCTATTGATCTAAGATATATTGGCTCTTTCTATGAATTCAGTTTAGATCAAATGAAGTATTCTAATCACATTGATTTATTTACATGTATCTTGAGGGATTTCAACCCGTACATGAACCAAATAAATGTACATAATTAATAATAGATTTATTTAGAGTCGTTGGTGAATGGGTATGTTCCAGTCAGTATTTGGGAATTAGTTGTTATTAAATATTAGAATATAGCAATGTGGACATCAATATGCCTAATGTAGGAAGTTCATTTCCATTTAAATCCATTATATATATCTTTTTGATAATGATAAAATATGTTTGTGTATGGATACTGATACTAATTCATGATATACTATGTTGTGCCAATATGTGTTATTCCCAATTTCGTGTGAATGTAAGGCCTTTGGGAGTTTTTATTGTTGTCGAAATTGATAGGTGGGAAGTCATAGATTGGTTATCCATTTGAGAGGTAGCATATTTGAAATGTGCTGATGGTGTTGATTGACCGATACACATGGAATGGGTTCAAAGACCTTGAGACATGAACCATGGTAGTTCTAGTTTATGAATACCTTGTGTCCCAACCTGATGTAGAGATGAGGTAAGTGGCCTCATGTCCTAACCCTTGACTATGACAAGACACAATCACTTTATGGCCAGACCCAATGATCTATGGCCTTGTGGAATAATAATTAATGATATATCTAGATAAATTATGGCTATCCCTTGGTCATTTCATTCAATATGATAACATGGTTCCGAAATAGGTACAACCATGGTTCGTGGAAACTTGGTTAACACACAACTTGTCAACAGATGAGAAATTATTACTTACATAGATTCTCTTCTATTATCGCGATTTAATCCAATTATGAAGGTTCACATATGATATTAACATTATGGTGGTTTCCTGTAAGGTTTTCACTCACATCCTAAATGTCCATGTATATGCACATGAAGACATCATCATCAGGGATCCAAGAATGGGCAATGACTCTATTTTAGGGAGTTGAGATGATAGATTTTGGATTCTAGAGGAATTATCAGGATAAACTCACGATTTTTTAAAACAATTTTTTTATTTACATTCCTATTATCGTATTATCCTCTAGTTTAACCTACCACTTTTGGGTGTCCATGTTTTATTATTTTATATTATATGAGAAACCTACCATGTCATATGTTATATCATGTTATTAAACATCACTAATAGTCCTTTTTGGTTTATTAATTACTTTTTATTAGTAATTAGTCTAGTATATGACCATCGATATCGATGGTATATAATCCATAAAGGAGGATTTCATGAGGTCATTTGGAATCCCAACATGGACAATGTGATTTGGGTTACGGTGCAACAAAGTGGGATCAAAGGATGTTTTCATTTCCTTTTATTCATGATTATGTTGTGGAAATGGTATAAAGGTATATAGAATAGTGGGAATCTAGTAGGGGAGTAACAAAAGTTCCTGAATAGATCTTATGTGATAGAATTCAGAGATAGGAGTGATGAAACTGTTGTTATAGTTGTGGTTGTATGATTTTATACAGGTCCTATGTTTTTTGTGATATTGAATTTTATGAGATTTATATGAGTGCATGAAGCATGATTGGGAATGTCAGATGAAAATTCATATATATTTGTTTCTCTCTATGCACATAGCCCTCAATAGTAGATTCATACCCAATAGAATTTGATTGACCAGATGAGTTATGCACATTAGGGGAACACCTATAATGCTGATCCATAGAAATTTCATGCAGTGCACTAGGATTCAATGGAAAATGGAGGGGGACCATTAATTGATTGAGGTATTTTCTTGGTCAAATATATACTATATTAAATGTTATTTTATACATGATATTGTCATTAAATTATATCCACTCATGTTGTTATTGGACATGAATTTCTAGTAATATTATATTCTTTGTTGTTATATCTTAAAAACCCCTGGGGAATGAAAGTGGATAATCTCATAATATATCTAGAATATATTATAGTAGTTATTGGATAAACAAATATATGAAATTTTTTGATTTTTGGTCTGACTAGTTTTGTTGTGAACTTCATCATGGACTAGTTGGCTAGTTTTTTAGAGCACATCGACTACTATAGAAGACGAATACGCTTTACTATAACTAATGGGAAGATGATTATTTTGATTAGTGAATGATATGTTTTAGAAGGTATATTTAGTTTGAATTAAAGTTATTTTGGGAATTTTATTGTAAAATTAACAAGGATTATTCAAAATGGAAGATCAAATAATATCCCTATAATTTTTCCTCCTATGGTGGACCTATATCAGGATGTATTTATAAAAAAAATTTGCGGACTCCGTCCTAATAGAGGGATTGTATATGAAATTAAACTCATTCAATTTTTTTTATCCTATATAGATTCATATATATTTTACAGTGCCATATGAGTTGGAGGAACAGATGTTGTAGCTTGGGGATTTAGAGGTTAATGGTTTTATCAGACCAAGAACATATCCCTGAGGCTCTCTACTATTGTTTTCAAAGAATGATAGAAATTGTATTTGGTTGTGTGTGTACTATAGTATGATGTACTAGTTGACCCAAAAGAACATTTATCCATTTTTTTAGGATCGTTAATTTTTATGGTTAGTTATAGGGTTCCTAGTGGTTCCCAAGACTGGCCTATAACAAGGCCACAAATAGCTTTAAGTTAGAGAGAAATATATTCCTATGATAACATTCAAGAGTAGGTATAGATAGTAGGATTATCTTTTCATGCCTTTTAGGATTAAAAATTCACCAATTACATTCATGGATCTCATGAAAATGATCATTCATCTATATATACACAACGTCATTGTGGTGTTTGTTGATTATATTCTAATATATAGATACACCACAGAGAGGAACGATAGAAAGCTTTAGATTATGATGATTAGACATAGTGAACATTGGATCAACAATAATCTCTAGAAATGTTCTTATGGATCTAGAATATATGTTTTCAATGTAACTCCATCTTTTAGTAAGTAATTTCTGTTAATTATAAAAATTTAGAGACTCTAATGTATTTGGAATGGTCTATAATTGTTTCTGAGATGAGAATTTTCCATAAATAGGTTGATATTACTGATTTTTATACATGAATATTTCCAACTGAAAGTTCCTATGAATTAGATTACTATAAAGGGGGTGAAGTTCATGTGGATATACCAATATGTAGGGGACTTTTTGGAGCTGAAGAGAATCTTTCCGTCAATTTTGATCTTGAAATTTCCTAAACCCATGATTGGATATAAATATTACTGTGATATATAAGTAGTTTTTAGATGATGTGATGATGTATAGGGATCAATTAATTTCATTTTGGTGTTCTCAATTATGAACTCATGACGAGCCCTATGATTATAGGTTGAGAGTTGTGATCCATGGTCTGAATTTTTAGCATTGTTATCTATTAGGTGATATATTTTTCATATAAATGGACCACAAGGGATTATGGTTTATATACTATTAATGATATTGGAATATTTAATAGTGTAATTTTTTGTATTATCATTAAAACATTTACATTAATGAATCTTACTCTATAGGGAAATGAAATTTTGTTGTAGATTATCTCAAAAAGAAAACACACAATCTTGGAGAGAGACCATCAAAGGAGGAATAATGATTGATGAGCTCGATGGAAGAGTGGTTAGTGGATGCATCTGAGTACCAAGGTGTGTTTAAGTGTTATACCTTAGTTATCATGTCAATTTTGGAAGACTTGGAAAATTCGATCCATGAATCAACTCCTAAATTCTTTGTGATGTGGGAATAGTTGGTAGGAAGTGACCCAATTCTAGGAGGATCTATGAATTTTGATTATGTAATCTATTCCCATGGGAGAGATGATTTTTTTTCCACTATTAGGAAAGATATAATGAAGAAATTGTGCGATTATCAATAGGTAGGAAACCCAGATTCAATAAATATGTATTTATATATCATGTAACACTTATGGGGGAGGGGGATAAATAGATACATTGTAGTATTTTCCCAAATTCCATGTCCTATAAGAGGATTGAGATGGATCATAAAAGACCAAGATGATTACTATAAACACTTATATGTCCTATGGGAAAGTGTTATAAGGTAATGAATGACTTTTTTGTGGGGGTTACAATGACCTTGAGAAGTAGATATGTTGTTGGAGTGATTGTTCATTAGTTTACCAACATGTCAATTTTATTTCCACATTACGATAAGTAATATATAGATGAGTGGAGAGGATTAATGATCAAGGGGTTTTACAGATACATGGAGAGACTTATTGTATTTGATCGTATATGGATGCATATTCTACAGTATGGATTTTGTGGGACATGTTGATAGCTTTGGAGACTCGTTTAGAACTGATTATGATATATCATTCATAACCCGATGAACAATTATAGAGGATGATCAAGATCTTAGAAGATATGCATGAGATATGCATCCTAAAATTTTATGGAGAATGGGATGATCATATGGAATTGTTGGAGTTCACTTAAAATCAATTTTCCCATGCTTTTATTATGATGAATTTTTTTGAAGAACTTTATGGATAAACATGTCCCTCATTGCTGTGTTGGAATGAGATGGGCCATGTATCTATTTTTGGGATGAGTATGGTGAAGGATACCTCTATGATTTTGAATTTTATCAGGAACATGTTTTTTATTAATCATAGTATAAATTGATCCTACTCAAATAAAAGGATATGACATATAAAGTACTTTTTCGGAAACTGAGTTTTCTAATAGGCGTCACCTTAATTTGGGAATCATCATTTATAGAAGAAATCGATGTCGAAGTCATAGTTTGTTGGACAATTTGATATTACCAAATTTATATGAATAATTTCATTTTGGAACTTCCACCATGATATCGAGGTATCCATAATGTGAAGTGAGTTTCTAAGATTCAATGGTATAAAATTGATCCTGCACATGTGATCAACTGGGATGATGTTGAGTTGGAACTCGATGAATCTTTTATAAAGATTGTGATGAAGGTTATATACTAGGGATTCAATGTGTTGAAGGGAAAGATGATATCACTTTTTTGAGTCTTGTGGTAGTATATAAGGATCCAATAGGATACATCAAATAAATAGTTTGATGTTTGATCATAATTATCCATGCTGTTAGGGGTTGTAATTATAGAGGATATTCTAGAGGATAATAAATAATTAGAGTGTGAGATTTAAGAAACCCACATATTTTAATGAATTTCGTAGAGTTTGTTTATGTGTGGTGTTTATCTTGTGTTTTGAATGACATGGTTGCAGAATGGTAGAAAATATTTGGAGCAACTGTATGATTTGGATGTACTACCTATTTAAATATAGCTATTTCATGGAGAATTAGAAGTAGTAAAATGTGCTGGAAGGTAGGGTTCGAGTAGTTCTACTAATTTTCATATCGCTATGCCATAGAGCAATGATACAATGTGGACTTTTTTATAGATTATTAATTCATTAGAGTAGTGATTCCCTTGTGAAATCATCTCCTTTCAAATTTACTGTATCTCAAATTATACTATATCATGGTTCTCTAATGTGGTTTTTACCATAACCATTATGTTGTAGTCCTTTATCATGCATCATAGTTTTCTTTTATGTATTCCTCGTTTCTCCATAGTGTGGGGCCAGTGAAAGAGTGTTATGTCTTCGATTTTTACTATAAATTATTGGGACCCCAGAAATCTAGTATTCTATTTAAATTATTGGGTTACCTAGGTGTGTTCTTAAGAATAATTTTATTCATCTTTTATTGGATTGAAACCCTATACATGATAGATCGGTTGGTTGGTTTCCGTGAAGTAAGATTCATCCATTAATTCATTATTCCTCCATTTATTAATGAACAAAACATTAATTTAAGCTATGTTTTCTATATTTAAGAATTTATCCCTGATTTAATGACAGATTATTGGCACATTGGTACATATTCTGTAATCTAGTGATTTGGTGACCCTTCCTTGAACTAAATCTAGATTCACCAATTATAGTAGATCTACTTGGAATTGATGGCTTGAATTCATGATCCTATTGGTGTGCATACATGAGTTTATTATTATATCATGGAGATAAATTATGTTAATAATATCACACATGATGTTCGATGTTCATTTCCATTATATAACTTTTATAAGTTATTTATTTGTATTGATGAATTTTTTTTTGTATTTCTTCTCAAACTCATGGTTGATATTATATGTTTTCCTATAATTGTTATTCAAAGTAGTGTGAGAATGTATATCATTTAGGGGTATAGGTTTTTATAGTAAATGAGATTTGGAATCTCATGTATTGGTTAACCCTTATGTGTGACATGAGATGATGATGATAATAGAATAAGACACATGGAAGAAGTGTTATGACCGTATATCCTGACCCATGGTAGTGTCAGGATACAAATACCACATAGAAATAACCAATATAGATATATGGAATGATGTCTATGTGGCCTAAAAAGTGACTAAGATGGGACAACATAACCTTGTGGCACAACCTAAGGCTCTATATTCTTGTGGCATACAACTCGGAGATATATGTGGAGGACTTGTGGATGAACCTTGTTCATGAGTTCTCTTATTAATGTCCATCCAACATGGATCTAAAGCATGTAAGATTGAGGTTCCTGGGATACTGGTTAGTGAATAACCACTAAACGCATAATTGAATGAAACTCACTTGATACTTCATCTATTATCATAGCATACACCTCTTATTCAAGTTCACTTTTGGTAAGTAAAAACAGGTGATGTCATACTAGGTTTATACTCACACCCTAAATGGGAATCTTTATGAACATGAATACTTCATGAACAATTTTCTATGAATGGAAATGGAACTAAGGATATAGAGCTAAAGAGACAGTGTTTGGAATTTTAATGTGGCACCAATATAGAGAATAGACCATTTCCATAGTGTCTTTACATATATTCTTATTAGTTGATTAAATTATGGTTTGACCAACCTCATTTGGGGATTATTAGTTTATTATTTTTCAAGTGTTGAGATACCTACCATGTCAATTTATACAGATTTTTATTAACTTATACCACTATTATATTTTGGTTTACTATATTCTATTGGTTACTATTCTACTATGTGTACATTAATACTAAGGGGACTATCTCCCAGCAATACCATTCAGACCCTCAATTCTATACAACAGACTCTTGTGTAGGGGGTGGCACAGATTAGGTAATGTGACAGTTCAGCCTAGACTGAGTGATTCATGTTAAGGATATATTTTTTTAATCCTTTTAATATAAATTTATAATAAAAAATACAAAAAAAATAATTAGAGTACAAATAATATTTCATCTCAATAAATTATTTTAGGAACCACGAATTGAATCCATATATTTTATTAATTTTTAAACATAAAAAATAATTCTTCTCATATTTTTAAATCTAATAAATAAATTATAAATTCAAAAAATATGCAATATTAAAATAATATTGACTCATTTATTTATAATAAAAAATGTGAATTTTCCTAATAAAACAAGAACATGTATTGGTAATTAAGAAATTCTCTACTATAATCATAATTGATGTTGAAAAAAATAAAAAACCATCCAAAATTATTACAGTTCTTAAATAAACCCTTTGTATTTTTTTGAATACTAATTTTCTCCAATAAAATTCACAAACAGTCATAAAATTAAAACCATTATCATAGGAAATTATATTCACTCCACACTACTAAAAAAGATAATTTTTGTGAGTGAATTCCATCACCCTATGGAAAATTTTTTTGCCTTGTGAATTAGATTCTCTCCCCATCATGTAATACCCAAATTCCCCTTTTTACAATAACTAAAATTTTCAAATTCAAAAAATACAAGAAATGATATGTATTCGTCTCCCACAATAAAAATAGAATCCTATGAATAACGGGGGAATCTCATTACTCTCTATGTGAGAGGGGAAGGATGAAATTGATGTTTTAGCTTGAGTTCCTCTAATATTTATCTTGGTATATATGTTATTATCATATCTACAATTTATAATTCTATGGAAATGTAATCTAACATCATGTATATTTTTTCAACATTTTACTTGATGTAATGATATTTAATATCAATATTTTTAAATCTAAAGTGTTTCAATGAGTTCATTGAGAACTCAATTTCACTATTATTTCCATTAAAATAATCAATAGTATTTCAAGATTTCTTTTAGACCATCCATCATAACTATCATCCATATCATCTGAGTACAATAATTAGTAGAAAAAACAAACTTTATGTTAGTAATATATAATGTAATAATATTTTTAATAATATTCTTGATTGCACACCTCTCTTCTAAAAAGAATTTTCATCCTATTGTTGATTTATGATCATTGAAATTCCCAGATGGGTCAACAAAAAATGAATCCTAGAAACATCAATTACCCACTTATTTTATAAATTAAAAAATAATTTGATATTCTATTGGTATATCTAGGAATTATATTAGTATCCAACATGTTGTATTATTTTATATCACTCTGATATCTTTCACAAAAAGTAACTACATAGACAATATTTATTCTTGATGGGATAAGGTATAGTAATATACAAATTAACCTCATTAAATATTTTTTATTTAAAATCTATCATTTTTTATATTTACTCAACTTCACCCGAACCATGATAGGTGTTGAAACATACATTGAGTCTTCCCCTAAAAAAAATACTCAACAACTCCTTATCATATCATTATTCTGAAAGGAAGATTTATCTTTCCTATTTGTATAACATATAGTCTTAGAGAGAAATTAATCTCATATATAGTTGAAATTTCAAAATACATCATCATTTGATTGTATAATTATTCACATGAGCAGTTATTATCACATGATAAAATTATGCCATAAACATGGATAATTACAATCATTTAACTAAATTTCTAATAATTCACATATATGTTGCTATCAATTTTTTTAAAAAGTTCAATTTATTTAGGAAATTATCTTGTTTAAAATAATTGTACATAAGGTCCCATTTTATCTTATAAAAGGCTTCGTTTATCTTTCAGACATTGGATCCATCAATAGAAAGTGTAAAACCTTAATTTTGTTAATGAAAACATATTCATACATATATCCATTAAACAAAGTACATTTTATATGAATTTGGAGTAATTTATAGTTTCTATAAGTCAAAAATGATAGAAACATTATAATATCCTCATGTCTAGAAATAGGTGATATTCTTTCATCAAAATATACACCTTGCACTTCTAAATAACAAATGTAGAAAAATCTGTATTTATTTCATGAGATTTCAACTTTTTAATTAGGTTTGAATCCAAAAATCTATTTGTTTATTATTATATTCAATCCTTTAGGACTACGAAACATATAATAGGTTCTATTTTCCTCAATTTGTTAAATATCTTCATCCATATCAGTAATCCACCCTTTATGTTCAACTTCGCCAACAACTATCCACCTGGTGATATATGGAAAAAATTCTATTATATTTTCAATTATCTGTATTATTTTGGTTTGTACATGATCTTACTAACTGTCAATTATATTTTCTGATTCAATATGATTTTTCAATATTATATGATTTATTTTTGCAACTCAAAAAATTTAATCCTAATTTCTAGTTTTATATGGGGCCACATTAATTGAACCCGGTTCATGAATAATATTTTCATCATTCTGTTTTCTAGAAATTTTTGTTTTTTTTATTCAATTTTCTCCAAATCATCTCCATTTATTGAATATATGATGGTTCAATTGTAGATAAACATCAAATCATATAAATATAAAAACTTATGTTGTATTTTATTTCAAGATTATATATCATCTTCAATTATATTGAAAACCCATGAATATCCCTTCTTCAAATTTATCCTTGAATTTTCCCAAATCTGTATTCTTTATTTTCATGAAACATTGACTACTAAAAACATTAAAATATTTTGAATTCAATGTCTTGTTAAAGAACATATAATATAGAGAGATATTAAAGGATTAAATTTAAAAATATATGTTTTGTATATGTACATATATAAACATAACTTATCCTTAGTATAATTTTTAAAGATTTTGTTCACTTAGAAGGGTTTAGTCAATTTTTAGCAGGCTTCTATTCATTATCTCTACTACCCCATTTTTTGAGGAGTGTATAGAGCACTTTATTGATACTTAAATCATTTATTTAAAATATTTTATTCAAATTCATCATAAATGGACTCCCTAACATTATCTGTTCTCAGTATTTTTATGTATACTCCACATTATATTTTTACTCGTCTTCTAAAAATCTTGATCAGTTTAAATACATTAGAATTATTCTTAATGAATATGATATTTTTCATCTTGGTAAAATTATAAATGAAAGGGATGATATAATGTTCAAAACTAGTGAAATGATGTTTCATAGGCCCCCACAAGATAGAACTATAAGCTTGAATGGTATAATATATTAATCCCTACCCATTTATGAAAATTCCAAACAAGATTTCTCTTTTGACATGTTTTTCAGAAAGCTTATTTTTCTATATACAGATGGGTAATACCACATACTACATTATTCTTTTATTTTTTTCTCATATTTCTAATTTGAAGATATTCAAGTTTTCTCTTACACCTTTAGTTTTCATCTTTGACACTCAAATAATTAGAATTCATAGGATTCAAAATTTGAAATAGATTATCAATTGTTCTCAATAACTTGGTGGTAATTCTTACATGCTTTATGATTTTTATTGTGAATGAATATTTCATGAAAATAAATTTTATTTCCATCATCAAAATGCTTCCCCACAATAAATAGTTTTAGTTAATCTGTTAAAAATAACATCTTCATATTTCAGCTTATAGGATTCCATCATAGTTGTACCAACACCATTAATTTTAAATAAACATTCCTTACCTAAATTATCTAAAACACTATAATATTATTCAATTTTCATTGGGATTTTTTCCTCACCAATCATATGAGAGGAACAACCACTATCCATAATTCATTGTTTTACTTTTATATATCCTTTAAAGCAACATAAAAAATTAATGATATTTCATTTATCCTAACTTTTGATTTTCATTTCCCATTTCTTAATTGGAGACTTTTCATGGAAGGATATTCACACATTAATCAAATCAACATACCAATTGATCGCATCTTCTGTATTTTTTTCAAAATACGTAATTACTTTTTGAGTGGATAAAGTAGATAACTTATTCCTTAAATATTTTATATTCTATAAATTATTCTTCATCAGTATGAAATTTTTTATTTTCCACTCATTACTAACCCTAGATCATACCAACTTTTTGGGACATAAAATTTCTTCCCACAAGGGATGGATTTCGGCCCAAAAAATCCATATCATTGATAATAACTATTAAAATCGTATCTTCTATAATGTTAAAAATTCTGTTCAGGAAGCATTTATTGTTATCTTTCAATATATTATACTTCCATCTATCATAAGGGGATAAAATTATTAGAAGTTTCTATATCATTATTATTTGTATATAAATAATTTTAATTTATCTTATTAGTGAATATTTTTACATTATGTGTAATAAAACAATGATTATTAAAAATAATGATTTAAATTTAGTTTTAGAAAATGAATATGTGAAATATTTATTTGGGAATACATTATTAACTATCTATGATTTTTTATATTTAACATTGACATATTTATTGATATCCTATCTAATAATACTAGGAAAATTTTCATCATGATGGTACTTTAACAATTTATTACCCAATTCATCATCTTTAAGTGCTACTTTTTCATTAAGATTTTTCACTGTTTTGTCTTTCTCTACAACATTTAGTTTAAATTTATTTATCTCATTAATTAAACTAGAATATATTTTAAAATTTATTATTTCCATATATGATTATTTTAATTATATTTTTCCAAAAACATGATTTCAATCTTGAGTTTTTTATATTTCTCCTAACAAGATTCAAGTTCAAATTTTAACTTATATTCCTTGTATGTCCCTTAACCATCTTACTCACCAATAATAAATTATTAATAATTCTTTCCGATTTTATCCATAAATTTCAAAAAAAATTAGAAACCTATTATTCAGAATGACTACCCAAGGAGGTGTGATACACCCATCTTTATTTACCAAATAATTTACTTTCCATCATTGAATCATTTTATTATTATTAGAATATTTTATAACCAACTTTGATATCTTACCCATTTCTTTTTCTGAGGTCTTTCATCTTGATCATTATCATCATAATCATCACTTTTCATCTTTGGGAATGTATCTATAGAATTTTCAATTCCTCAATAATAGTAACATCTTAGTGGATGTTTACCTTTATACATTCTTTTCACTTTTTTGATGTTTCTTGAGATATAATACTTGAATCTATTACCCTCTTCATACATAACTTCCCAATATTTTATATCACCATAGTGTTCATAATCTTTTTTCCTCGATCTTTTTTTTTTCATTGAATTTAATGTTGCTTCATACATAGATTTTTTCTTGATAACATGAGCCTTCCTCGTCTCATAGTTGAGTATAGTATTGTGTTCCTCATTATGATAAATGGCTTCCCTATATTTCATTTCCAGGATAATTTGGTAAAATATATCTAAAAATTTTATCATTAACTTATTAAAAATATTATAATAATACATATTTTCTACAAATCCTATAATATGACTACAAATTCTATTAACCGTAGTAAAATAAATTTCCAATATAATTTATTTTTTCCTATTAGTGATCTTAAAATTGAACGCTATAAATTTTCAATTTGGATATTAAAAAACTCTAAATTACTCTCATAATTTTTATCAAGTATGTCTCACATATCCTTTACTATTATTAGATAAATAAATTTTTTGAAAACATTATCATACATGGATGATAAATTTACATCCCTAGCTTCCCTTCAAATTCCATAGCTCTTGTGTCTCAAAATTCAATAGGAACATATCTCTCATGATCAAAACACTATTTTCACTACATAGCAATCCTGAAAAACTTATGAAATCAAGTAATAAACAATCACTTTTTCTAAACAAGAAATTTATTACCATTAAAAATTGTAACACCAATAATTTTAATGAATTTAAATTCTCCATCACTAATTTTATATGTATCTTTCATAGGGAGCATGCACTGATACCAATTTAAGTACCCAAGAGTTGGTTGAACCACTACGAATGGGTAGTTGAATTATGGTACATATAATTATAATTTATTTTCTTCGATATAAATCTGTGATACTTTTTATAGTTTGACCCCAATTATGCATAATATTTTTACAAGGTTTTACCCTAGGATGCGGGACTATGTCCTTACTATGGTCATAATAATATGATACAAAAACTCTACACATAACCCAATTAATAACTATAAGTGGGAGGGTCGGGATTTATCTTTAAAATATAAATGTAGGTATAAACCATATTCAAATACAGTTTCTCATAACAAATTTGTCCATTCAAGATACAAATAGTTTAAAAACACATCACCAACACAATGAGTGAGATCATATAGACTTCAAGAACCTACTATAACACAAAATTGATCTTCATATTTGAAAATATTCATCAAGATGATATCATTCATTCTCACTGAATTTAATAACCTCTATAACTAAACATTACAACAATAAATTACAACATTATCTAAAGAAAATAATTTACATTATTTCTTCTCAATGAACTATTAAAAGAATCTCATTAAATACTAAAACAATTTTTTGACTGAAACTTTTCTTTTCAACTCAAAATTCTAATTTGTTCATAAAAATATTTCATGTGATCCTACTTCAAACTAGAAATAACTATATATCTTTCCGTCATGCATATTTGAGTATAAAGAATCATGTTCATCTTCACAGTGAATTTTCATTTTTTTTCAAAGTGAATGATTCATGTATGTAAGTGTAGGAGATATATATATATATATAATTCATGAAAACAAACAACACTATACCTTCATGAAAATAGTATATATTAAATCAAAATATCTATTACTTTTGATATAGTATAGGTGTTAATATCATGGTATATAGAAAAATGTTTCATGATATTTTCACCAATGTATCGCATAGGTGTATACTCTTTCATATAATACACATGTGTGGGTATATTATACTCTTCTGACTACATACCCTGACTTAGGATATTCATGTTTATTTCTAACCCTTTTGCATAATAGTGCATGTGGTACTTCCCCAATTATTATTCTTCATGAAATATAATATTATAAGACTTATTCACCTCATTAAGAATTCATATACGATCATGAATGGATTAATCAATTTATATTGAAACAAATATTTCTATATCTCATAATACGGAAAATATAGGCCATCGATTAATTATATTCATCATAGAACTCATGAATGTATAATGAATAATATATAGTTATCGAATCAATCCACACTTAATGTGACCATGAAGGATTTATAATCCTATACAATGTTCTTAAGAAATAAAGTTGAATAAAAAACATTCTCAGTTCACACTTCCAATTCTTTTACTCTATTTTCATTACTTTCAAGATCCCGTGGCACTTTAATTTCATGCACATGGAAAATTTCTACATAGAGGGGATTTTGAGTCTCACCGAACAAACAAATTCCTATTTAGATATAGTGATTCATTGGATCCAACTCCTAGCTTCATCATCAATAATATCTACATTATCTTCTACCTTAATACTATATGCTCACTAATCTTCTCACTAACACACCTCAACTTAGCTCGAGTGTATTGGTTATGCAGTTGACCAATACTCAAATATTTAAGATCATGAATTTATCTAAATTCATTTGATATTTGTGAGATACATGTATTTTTTATAAATTTTTTAGGATGTTGTATGATTTTTATCTAGTATATCCCAACATATAGAACTAATCATCAGTATGAGGAAGAAGATAAATCACATCATTTGATCAGGTGGTTCTGATCTATCATATTGTATGGTCCTCATTATTTTGTATATTTTAAAATGGATATACTATATCCATGAATCTATGTATCCTACATAACTAATCATTCTGGATTCACACTCATTAATATGACATTGCACTTCTTTAACATTCCTGAAGTGAGTAGCCATATCTTCTCCAGGATTCCACTAACACCGACCCGTACTGACATCTTACTTTGTGATTCCATCATAGGTTGTGGCCTCTATACTCACTATGTGTATTAAATTCATTCAATATGATAATCTCATATACTATTCTACTTTATAAGATTGTTAGGAAAGTATTAATATATGCTCAGAAATAAAACATAGAAAAATAATAAGTGTTAAAATCAAATACCATCTCAATAAATTCTTTCAGGAACCTCAAATTAAATTGAAAATTTTATTATATATCACAATCAATAAAAAATTATCCTCATCCATTTATAACTTTTAATATATTCATAAATTCCCATAATCTTCAATATTAAAATAATCACCACTTCTTCATTTGTAGAAAATAATTTCTTTTATCTGAATGAAAAGTATACTTTTGTTGGTCATTAATAGATACTATAAAATTGAAAAAAAAATTCAAAGGAAATAATAATCGTTAATGAATATCTAGGTTTTTTAAATTCTAATTCTATAATAATAAATTCAATGAAATGTTGAAAAAACTGCCCATTGTGTGAGAAAGATATGAGTGTTTCAATTTTAATGCTTTTACCAATAATTAAAAAAACTAAAACTATAAGTTATTGGTTAGGTAATATAATAAATATTGGTTATTGATAATATATTTATGGATGATAAAACATGGGTTTCAGTTAGTAGGTATCATGCCTATTATTAAAAAAATATTTTTTAGCACCAGATATGATTGTATGTGTGTGAGGAATGCCATTTACTATTAGAGAATATATTAGGTAACTTTATAGGTAATAATGTTATCATATGGGGATAATTTAAAAGTATTCAATACCATTATTGGTTGACAATTTTAAATGTGATCATATATAAAAATGCATATATGAAATTTTGAGGTATTATATTATCAGATTTTGAGGTAATTAATGATATTTTAAGAGACTTTTGTTAGGTTTAATGAATAATACATAAACTTGGTTTTGAAAATCCTTAGGGTTGGTATGTGAATTTAAATTGATATAATGATACTTAATTATAGAAATGGTTTTATTATTTTGGATAACCATGAAAATTAAGAAGTAATTTATTGTCAAAGGGATTTATGTTATTTTGAAAAATGGTTAATATCTTTTTAGGTGAATATATGATTAAGGTATATATTGAATGGTATATGATTTTACGAGTGATTAATGTGGTTTGAGGATAAATGTTATGCAGAATTCTAGGAACATTGGTTCATAAGAATTTTTTTAGAAAATGGTGTAAAAGATCATTAAATTTTTGAGTTAGATTTATCTAGAATTAAGTTATTGATATCAAGAGAATAAAAATAAAGGAAATATGGGATGAACTAAAAAAACTATATTTTGAATCAATATATAAACAAAATATACCTTGGGTTTAAATTATGGTGTCAAAGTATATAATAATTTCTGTTGTTTTTAATATTTTTATCAATTATTATCATAACAATTTTGTTTAAGTATTTTGTTTAAGAATGATCTAGAAAATGATTTTGTGACTTCTATGAATAAAGAAACCACTTAGTATTATAACTAAGGATTTATATTTAGCACAAATTCATATTAAATATGAAAATAAAAATATATGTATAAGTGTTGTAAATGATTAGTTTCTTAGTTCAATCCACGATATTATAGTAGATAACTCCTAAAAAAATACATCATGATTCTGAAAAATATTAAGAACATACTAATATGTTTTTAATAGTGAGAGATATTAGTATGGAGTGGAAATAATTATAATAAAGAGGTATAATGTAATACCATGATATTTTACTATGTATTTCCTATTAAAAAATAGATTTTAGGATATTATTTCGCATGAAACACCAAACTAAAGTGGAACATTATATAAATTATTATATTTAAATGTAAAAATTAATATATTATGATTGAAAAATATGAAATTTAATTTACAACATTAAAATAAGATAAAATAATCATCTAAAAATATAATAAAATTTTATAATATAAAAACATGTATTTTTAATTCCTATCATATTTTTTAAAGAATAGTTACGTCACGACCCAACTGAAGTTAATGCTAGAGCTGCAACTACCTCAATCCCACCTATATAGGATATGGGAAGGGGACCAGTGCTAATGTTATAACTAACATGAGGAGTCATTTTTCTATGTTCCTTTATACACTCGTAGAACCATATCAATGAAGAAGTGAAGAGGAGGTAAATGTAAAAGAAGTAGAATGAAAATGGAACAGTCATGCATGAAAAAGAACAATATAGTAATAAATTATGATAGTGATAGAAAAAATTAAAGTGAAAAATAAATTCCCAACTAGAAAAATATACCAACCTGAAAAAATTGGAATGTAATATTTTGAGAGAGATCATTTTTTGAATTCGATGATGCTACAACTATACACAGTCCAAAATACCATGAATGCCTAATCTCCTCTGATGTCAGCAAAGACGTAGCAGTTGTCTATATAGGTCATGACAAGTGTGGGTAAATCCTATGTAGGGGTGAGCATATACATACCCAATATGACACCCTAAATTTTGGGAGGGAGAAGATAGAGATATAACCAGAAATAAAGTCCAAATATAGGAAAAATGTGTAGATACAAGAAAATAGTATAGGTAAACAAAAAACAAGAGTGAATATAACATAATATAAGAACAAGGTATCTACACGGTTAGTAGGTGAACAACATGTCGCGTATTCACCACCTATAATAGGATAGTAGACTCATCCAACCATGATAATCTAACCATAGAATGCATGTGGAATACCCCAAATATCTCTTCCTCTCATAGAATAAGGCTACCAAAATAAAAGGGGCGGATATGAAATAATAAATATATTCTCAGTCAAATTAGGTCAAAACAAGAGAGTAATTTGATTTTAATATCACAACATAGACAATGTAGAGGATTCCCCAACTGTTCCAAAAGTCCATAACAATTTCCGAAAATCTCACACATCTTCCAAAAAGCAACTTTCCAGGTCAAACCATGCCTCCCATTGTGACTCACAGTTGTGGGGGTAAAAACTCATGTTATGGAACCCATTCCATAGTAAAATAGGAGGGGTATACCCTGATAATCACCAAGGAACTAAAATTACATGCTCTAGTAGAGGTCACCACACGGAATGGCCATCAAGGTGTTCAACTAGCCTGGTCCATTATAGGGTACCACTCAGAATGGTCCCTAAGGAACACCACTACACAGATTTTCTGGAGAGTACTTTTCATAATCATAATCGATGAAGTCCAATTTCCTTCCCTAATGTAGGGCTCTTCTCAGAAAATTCATCGTGAAACTCCAATTCCATGCATCGTTAAAGGGTACCACTTAGAGAAGTCATCATGGAACTCTAATACTCATCCCTGATGTAGGGTACCACCCAAAATTTCTAATAAGGAAATCCACAACTGACCTCTTTTAGAGGGTAATCCTCTAAATTGTTTTCAAGTAACTCCATCACCCAGTCCAACTGGAGGGTTCTACTCAATATTCTATGGTGAATCTATGTGATTACCTCCATCATTGGTAATTTTCTAACTTAGTATCATGACGAAAAAATTCAATATCATATCTCAAAATCCACAATGGTTAGGAAAATTTTATTCTAAATGGGAAAACACTAAGTATTTTCTAATCATTATCCAAATTTAGCCTTAAAAAATGAGATATAGATGATTGATGTTTCCACAAAAGTTTCCTTAGGGTACATGTCATGTAAGGGTACTAACACAATATTTTGTATATCTCCACTACCTAGATTTTTTCACGGTAGTAAATAGATCCCTATACATGTAGTAGTACACGCCGTGAAGGTGGACTACATGTTGTGTCCAATACAACGAAGATCAGGACTTGTTCTTTTGGTCATGTCTGTGTAGCCGAGAATGTATTAGTATACTCAGGTAAATGGTCATGTAATTCTATAAGGGTTACCACCATTGGGATTGACCACGCGTGATCCCCAACCATGGGTAACACAATGATCATGAGGTATACACATCGTTTCATACTTAACATTTCGAAAAACCCAATCCACCATTGCTGAAGGACTACACGTAGTGTGTTAAGCCTCATACATTGTATATAGCCAGAATTTCTCCAGAATCCTAAATGACCATCCTATGCCTTGAATCTGATATATCACTTTTATTTTTTCTTTTAATCATCCCAAAACATATGGGTATGGAAGAGATATATCATCTCTATCCACCGTTCGATGGAAGAGTGGATTCTCGGGGTGCATCAGGGGTTTCATCGGTCAACCCATGCACAATTATCCTTCTTTATTTTTTTTCATTGATACCCAAACATAAATAAAACTCATTCATTGTAAACACCCCATATGTAACCTTATTTCATTGATCAAAGACTCTCCTATCAATCCTTCATGATTTAAGGTTTTCGATCGGGCTCGATACCACCAGAAACAGTTGAACTGGGACCCTGAGGTCATACCATTGATGAGTGCAAAGATGAGTTGGGATAAAAGAACTATAAAAAATATTCAACCATCATTTTCCAATTTTTATTGGAAAAATATTATGAACATGTTTATTGGGGTAGGAAACATTCAATAAATCATTTATGATTTCCATGTACAAGAGCATGATCAATCCAAAATTAGCACAGATCGATAGAATGTATTGATCTGATCAAACCATTTTTATCAAAATCATTTATATAAATATATTGAAAATTCATACCTGGATATTGGATCATTCCTCATCAAATAATGAACGTTCTATTGATCTATGTATGTCATTTTACTTCCTTCATCCCAATATTCTTTAGTATAATGATTCATTGTCGTCAGATGTTGTTTTTCAATTATTGAGGAAGAAGGATATTTGGAATCCTCATAGGGATTATGTGGCTAAACATAGAAGATTATCTATGGATATATCCTTATAGAATATTTGGTTTCATCAAAATGAAACAATTAATTAATTTAATATTTAATTATTTCAGTGAACGTACCACCATAGTGTGAGGAGTCTGAATGCCCCAAATCTCCACATTTAATTTCCTTCATAGGGAAAAACATAATTCTAAACAAAATTTTGGCCTATTATTTATGATATGATATTATATTTATGAGATATCCCATTTTCTTTATTCCACGGTAAATTCTGGGAACAATTAGACTTAGAATTTCACATCATCTTCTCACCTAGATCTTGTAATATATATAGAAATATTTCAGTGTCTTCAATAAAATGGGTCTCTATATAAATCTATATGTAAATATTTTCATATCTAAGAAGAAAAATTAAACAAATACTTGGGATACTAAGCCCAATCATAGATATCTGTCTAGAAATAACACTCATGAATTTTCTCATACTGCTATAATATACAAACCAATGAGATTTTATATCAACACAGGGCCCCCTTGTAATGTATTGATCTCTAATGAGTTATTTGTAAAAGTGTCTCCATCCACGATGTCCAACTCCCCCCAATGGATTACACGTACATGTTGATGTACGTATCCCCTCAGTTGGTAAACATGGAAGACATATTGAAGCCACTCCAAATATTGTGGTAGGTCGAGATTTTAAGAAACCCCAATAATCATATGAATGATGCTGAACATCTTGATAAAACATAGGTATAAATTTCATCCCAACCCAAACATCTACAATTTTTATTTTGGAGAGACTCTCTGGAAAAAAAGGTCTCCCTCTATGAACACCATGGGTCTAAATTTGCGATGTGATTTATATTTTCTCTAGTCTATCTCATCTACTCGTGAATGACCTGATCATTCCCCATCACCACCTACACCATCTATGTGACCAAAAGATATATCTCACCAATATTGTTCTAGTATAAGGGTTAACTGAAGGGTCTATTGTACAGGGCCTCAAAATTTGTAATGTCGATTACATTGTGGTAGCTATTTTTGTATGAAAACATGACAAAGGTAAGGTGATCCTCCCAAATCTCGAATAAGTCTAATAAAAAATCCATCAGCATATCCACCAACATAGGGATTGTGCAATCAGTTTACCCATATTTCTAGGAGTGAAAGGTTGTAATCCTCATCATTTGGATCCCAAGTTCCTCATCCAGATGTCTCCAAAATCATTATGTAAACTGCATTCCCTGATCATAGAGAATCTCCGAGGGTACCCCATGAAGGAGAATGATATCTCATTTGAAATATTCTTCCAAACTCTCAACTGAACACTTCTCTCTAATAGTAAGGAAGTGTGTCTCCTTTGTGAGTCATTCAAATATCACCCAGATGGAATGATGGATATTCACTATTCATGGAATCCATTTTAGAAATTCTATGGATTTGCCATCCCACAGCCACTCCATGATATCAAGGGGATGAAACAAATCTTCTAGAACATGGTACTCACCCTTCACCTGATGAATAGTGATACATTAAGAGATGAACTCAGCTACTCTCTATCTCATTTTGGACCACCAAAACATCCAATAATGGTGTCTACATATATTCCCAACATCAGGACGTACAACTAGTGTAGAAGTGTCGTACACTCCCATCACCTCCTCCATTATTGTAACTAGAACCACCGTTCATCCCTAAAAAAGATGGCCTAATTCACTCGGTTGGAATATAAATCTAGAGAGTCACATGTGAATATATAGTCATGTATGACCTCATAATCGATGTTTCTTAGATGGGACTCTCAAAAAGGCTCAAGAATTAGATGATTCAACACTATTTATTTCAAAAAGGTTGTACCATTCTGCTCAATTAGGTCCATCTATAGGGAAGCTAACTACTTAAAATCATCATGAACCAAACAATCATGCAACTTATAACTAAGGGAATATGATACTACATTACCATTTCCTAGAGTATACACTATATAGAAGCCATTTTACTATAGTAAATACATCCAGAGTTGATGTGTCTGGTTCATGTATCTCTGTGTGAATATATACCCGACACTCTGATGGTCTGAGTAAACTACAATGTGCTCCCCTAGAAGGTATTCCCTCTACATACTCAAGGAAAAGAACACTAATTCCATCTATGGGTCATAGTCTCATAGTTCTTCTCAGGGGGACTCAAATTCCTCGAACCATATATGATAACTTCGTTCCACTACATCAAGACAAAGATGAGCTTAACTTATATGGAATGAAATTCACAACGTACTCCAGGTCTTCCTACAATAATCTCAAAATAGAATAACTCTTCAAAATCATCTTCAACTCCCCAAAGGAAATCTTCCACTTGGAATACCATGTAATCAACGAACCATTCCACATTAGGTTTTTCAAAGGTGAAAAATTAATATATATGTATTATAAAAACCTCTTGTAGTACCCTACCAAGTTATGAAATATCTACACCTCTGACGTGATCTTGGGTGGTTCCCAAGATATAACTACATTGATCATATCTGGATCTAAAATTAAACTGTGATCAGAAATGAAATTCCTCAATAAGTGAACCTAATCAATATAGAAATGGAACTTTCAGAGATTCCTATAAAGCTGGTTCTCTCAAAGTAAATCATGAACCATCCTCAAGTGATCTGCATGCTTCTCCTTTGATGTAGAGTAGATGAAGTTTTCATCAATGAAGACAAGAAAATAATGTTCCGTGTATGTATATAAGACATGGTTCATTAAGTCGACAAACATATACATAGAATTCTTCACACCAAATTGTATCAGTAGGAACTCATAATGTTAGTAGCGGCATCAGAATTATATATTTGAAATACTAGCCTTCTTGACCACCAATGGGTTGTAGCCATACATGAGATCTATATTTGAGAACCATATCGAACCTTTTAAATGGTAGATTAGGACAATATTACTCATAAAGTGGCAATTTTTTTTATCATGGCATAGTTCGGGTGTTGATAATCTATTAAATTCCAAAGGCTCCCATCACTTTTTTCATGAATAGGACTAGAGCTGCATAGGGGGACATACGACGTTTGATGAAATATTTTGAGGGTTCTCCCACTATAACCCAAAATCATAATTCTTGTTAGGGGCCATATGATATGTTGTGAAATATATTGAAGAATCATTGGGATTTATATCCATACAAAACTCCAACTCCCACTAAATATGTTTTACTAGAACATTCTTGGGGAAGAATTAAATGTAATACTCGATAATTAAAGTAATATAGGTTCCTGAGGATCCTACTACACCAAGTCATATACTATCTAACATATGGGATATGTCTAAATTCCACCCACTCGCAAAACCCACTTACCCTTTCCTGAGATCTATCTCACCCCTAAAGGTTAATCTCATCACACTAGTGCATAGAAATATGACCCATCTGCAGTGACAGTTAATTTGGGACTAGTCCGTGGAAATCCACTCCATAACCAATATGAAACAATAGGGTTTCATCATGATGAAAAAATGTCCCATGTGATCCACTATCCACAATGCTATAGCTCTCACTTCCAGAATATAAATCATATTGAATAAGCATTCCCAATATGAAACATGAGATGAAGATACTAGGATAGTGCCTAAACTGAGTGCTCTGGATATCGCAAAAAGAGTATAGAGATTAAATAATTACTATAATATGAATCTCATTGTATATTATAAATATTATAATAAACACATGTCATACTACTAATCATCTTATTTGTTGCTGGATCATAAAAATCCAACGCCTACAGTTGTCCGTAGCCCAACCGACAGCTCAATGATCATGATGTTGGATGTATGTGGGAGGTTTTTGGATGGATATAACAGTTTCATACACAAAATATAGATTATAATTCACTTATACAATAGAAACACTCCTAGGGATTCCTCACTTCATTGTCTCAATTTTTGGCAACTCCTCTTCATATTTTTTTCTCGTATGTGTCTGCATGCTTCGTCGGCTCAGTTCTTAGATTTTCCATTTTTTTCAACATGTTGATCCCATTTATGACACCTTATTTAGCTTCCATCATTCTTTATCAATTTCTAGTTTTGTGGGGTTTTTACTCATTGCATCACCCACTTTCAGGTTCTCTATTATTTTTTGATTCAGAGTTTAAGCCTCAGGTGGCAGTCCTCTGTCTCGATTGTTTCAGATCCCCTTCCTAGGGCCCCGTGCGAATCTGGGGGTAGTACATCCACCCCTGAGAGGAAATGTATCATCATTTATTTACTTTTTATGATCATATGCTTGGTCAAACTCCCTTGGAAGAATTATTGTGGGTTCATTTCATTTGGAATGTGTTTCATTGATTTTGGGTTTTTTTCTTCGCTTCCTTCGTTGGGACTCCTACAGGTGATTCATTCCCAGTGTTTTTGATTGTTCTCAAATGGTGGATGATGATATAAGAAGTTGAAATTGGTTATCTGTTCGAATTTTTGCATGTTTTCTTTCTATGTTATGGTGGTTCTGTCAATAATGGGTTTGAAGTTAATGGAGGTGGTTAATTTTTTTCCGGTGATGGTAGAAGACATCAGTGGTGTCTGTTTTCGATGGTGGCTCAGTTTGATGATGATACCAGTATGGAAAGAATTTTTGGTGTGATTTTGTTCATTGTGGTCTGTTAGATTTTTTCTTGGCCTATGGCTTGTTCCCCTGGTAGCATACACTTCCTTAACCATGCCTTGGATCAAATTTCCATTTCTCCTATCTAGGTGAGTCAGGAGCATTACTTCATCGAAGCATTGGGAGGTGGTGTTCAACAATTCTTAGTTCTCCAGGTAATGATCCCATTGTTACACTGTTTGGTGAAGTTGTCTCATGGATTAAGAGGTCACTATATTTTCGGTCACTCAATTTTTCATCTTCGAAGATGAGAGGGCGGTAGACCCATATGAGTTTATTTATAAAAGCATTTATTAAAACGGTGATCAGATGTGATGTAAGATGACATTGTTGACAAAGATGAAGCAACACTGGCGGTGACAATGACAGGTCGATAGTGTTATTTTGGAATAAATTTGAAGGTGATAGGTCAGTTGTGAAATGGTGTAGTTTCTATGTTTTATCGTTTTTTGAAATATGAATTTTGAAATTTGTATCTGGCACGGTGGTTTTTGGCGGTTTTTGGGATTTCTGAATTTTCTAATGTAGTATGTAGAGGATTAAGATTATGGGGGATTTACATGTACTATTGTTTCATGTATAGTTGTCTCTACCCCCAAAGTTTCTTTTTAAATAATAATTAAAAGGATTATGTAGTACCATCTTGATTTAAATTTTTTTTATCACGGCCGTATTATTCCTACATAATTAACACTGCATGGGATAACATGAGGACATACATAAGAAATGGGAGAGCTATAAATAAAAGTAGGGAAATAACCATGGATTAACATTAGTAAAATAAAACATGTTAGAAAAGTAATATCAATGAGGTTTGAAGGAAGATGAAAATAAAAGCATGATATAGCATGATAATCATAACATAGAAATGGGGAAACAACTTAAAACACATCATCATAAAAAAAGGAATAAGGTAAACCCATATCCCAACAAGGTTGCAAAATGTATCATAAAGGAAAAAGGTAAACCCCTATCCCATCAAGATGTATCATGATACCAAACATTACCCTATGAATTGTGGCGCTATCAAGGAACACCATTCATAATCATTTCAATATCATGATTAATTGTTACACATATATCATATGCCATGGATTCATTCAAAAACATTATTTATTACACAATAATGTAACATTGAATAAAAACGTGTATATTCTAAATAAAAAATTATAGGTTCATAAAAGTTAATATCCCTAATATAGGAATGGGTATGGTATTTACTAAATTATGATTTTGGTATGGAAAATCATAGTGGAATTTTGGCCACATAACGACGTCATATTGAAATTTTTAAAAAGGGTTGACAAGGGAAAAATTGGTTGGTCATCATATATATTTTAAAAGGGAAGTAAGGGGATCATGGAACATAATATCCCAACATAGGAAATGGAATTTTGGATTCATATATAAAATAAGTGGTTTAATGGGAATGACGAGAGGGAAATCCCATACAGAATTTTGCCATGCTAACAGGTGTATATAAATTTTTCATGAATGGATTAATGAGTTTAGAGTGAAGAACTAGTTATTTATAAATCAAATGGATAGTATGGGATATATGTATGAAAATATCCCAACATATTACATTTGAAATTAATGGACCTTTTATAAAAGGGGTGATTGATAAAAGGGGAGAATTGAAGATCCATTACTTGGATGTGTGACTCTAAATTATTGGGTGGTGCATCATGTGAGATTGGGTTTCCTTATGAGGACTCTAGGTAGATGGTGGATCAATATGGTTGAGATCCAAAGCATTTGAGTGATGAAAAATGGATGTTTGGGTGAGAATATATAGTAATTATCAAGGATTTCATTTTTTTATTTTGGTGTTGGACACCTCATAATAAAATATTCAAAACCACAAACAATCCCATATTTTTGTCCCATGGTTTTGGAAAGGTGGAGTGTTATACATTATTTTCTAAGGATAAGGGCCAAAAATATTAACACACTTCCATTTCTTATGTGGAGGTGAGTCACATTTTCATGAAAATGATTTTAAAATATTAAGATATATTATATATTTTGGAGGATTCTCTATGGATTTATAAAGTACAAAAAACAAACATAATTTAACATTATTTTAATGAAAAAACATATATTTGGATGGACATAACTTTTTTGGATTTATTTCATCATTATTGAGCCATTATGATGTCATAAAACACATCATATTTTTATACATTATTTAATTTTTACCCAAAAAATAGACTGTCTCAGAAAATTCTGAAAAATTCACCTTTGGATAACATCAACATCCCGATTCAAAAAAGTATTAATTTTATCTGATTAATTTTCTAAATATTAGGATTTTCACTTTTAAATTAAAAACTGATATTAATTGAAAATTTATGGGTTTTGACAAAAATAGTATTTAAACCTTAATACAAATTACATTTGACTTCAAAAAAATTATACGATCATTTATATTTAATAGAAGTAATTTAATAATAATATTTTATTATAATATAATTTATTTCACATATATATAAATTAAATATATATTTATTAATTTAATTTGAATATTAACCAATAATAATATTTCAGTTTTAAATATCTTTTACAAAGTAATAATAAAAAAATGAAAGTATATTAGTTATCATTTTAAAAAATTAATGTACATAATCTCAATTATATTGTATTATTATATATCCACTTATTACACTATTATACACACTACGTGTAAGATGTACGATGGAGGGGATTTCATCGGGCCGTGTTGTGAACAAGGTTGGAGTCGTGATCTCGTTGAGCTTGAACTTCTTCTACAAACGGTTTGACTAATGAAAAAGTAGTTGAATATGGCATCGGGCTGATATATAAAAATCCAATAAATGATATCTCCATTGGATTCTCTAATAATCAAGCTTCATATGGAACAATCATAATATTTGAGGACAACACTTCCATTGTATGTGCCAAATATATTTGTTAAAATCATATATTTATACTAGTCAATTGATCACTATTCAATAAATATATTATCAATGTCACTGATACATAATGGTCAAGTAAATCTATCTGGATAAAATTATAACTTCGTTTTTCTTTTATATCCATAATATATTTAATTTAATAAAAAAAGGGTAAATTTATTCATAATAGTTTGGGTTGTTACGACGTTCCCCCCTTTAGAAATTTCAACCAAGAAATTTTATTTTCCCACACTGAAATATAAGAGGGTTACTCAACTTGATCACATCCTCTAGTTTATTCAAACATGTGTTTTCACCATGACACCTCGATGAAAGGAATTGTCTTAGTTCATATAAATTTTTCTATTCAATTTGAGATCTCCATCGGCAGCTCCTCATATAAAAGGTTATATTCAAAGGGTACAACATTCGTATTGAGTACATGTGATGGGTTCGATATGTACATTATTAAGAGAGAAACATGGAATACATCGTGTACTTGAGACAGGTTCGGTGGTTGTGTTAGTCAATATCCCACTTCTGCAATGTGGTCGAGGATCTCAAAAGGGCCAATGTACCTTTGAATAAGTTTTCCTTCTTCCAAAATATCATCACTCTCTTCTATGCAGATATATAGGGGAATACTATTTCTCTAACATGAAACTATAGTTCATGTAGATGGTTATCAGCATAGCTCTTTTGATGACTCTAAGAAGCTTTTATGAGTAGCAGGATGGTCTTAACCTTCTCCACCATTTCATCGACCAATTTCAGACCAATAAGTTTTAATTCCACATCATGATCCCAAAATTCTACTATTCTGTACATCTTCCCATAAAGGGCTTCATATAGAGCCATTTAGATTCTTGAATGGGAATTGTTTTTGTATGATAACACCACCAATGTAAGACATTGGTCCTATCCACCATTGAATTCAATTGATAAATCTCGCAACATATCATAATGATTTTAGATAGTCCCCTCAAAATGGTCATCATTTTGGGGGTTATAATCATTACTAAATTTTGACACAGTGCTTAGAGCATGAAGGAAACTTTTCCGAAACATAAAGGTGAATCTCAAATTTCAATCTGATAAAATCGATAGTGGTACTCCATGCAGCCTAACAACTTATCTAATGTATATTTGTACTAGTTTATGTAGTGAGAAATTCTCTAAAATCACAATTAAGTGTGTAGTATTTGTAAAACTATAAACAAAAAACCAGATAGTATTGTTTCCATTGGATGTATTTAGATGTCCGTTGATAATGTTCGTGGTGATTTTTTCATTTTCCACATTGGTATCAGTTATGGTTTCATCATCCACTTAGACTTCTGCCTCTCATCCTTCACTTAATGATATACTGGGAACGTTGACATATATCGAGTGATATTCTAATTCATGTTATCCCACCAATAGTGCTCCCAGATATATTGATACATCGTTGGGTTTCCTAGGTGAATGGAGAAATTTGAACTATTTTCATCACCAAAAAGTTCATTCTTTAACTCAGGATTTGATGGAACACCAGGCCTCAAATAAAATCATACAATTCCTTCTTCATTAACATTGAACATTGAGGAATTACCTTTTATGATAGTTTCCAAATTCTTATGAATTATATCATCATCTTTTTGGGTATACATTATCCATTCTAAAAGATAAGGTTGAGCAATCATTTGTGAAATGATTGAGTATTTCCTCCTCTTCATGATTTTCATGTCCATGTTCATCAAATCTAAGACGATTGGATATTTTTAAATTCTCATCAATGATAGAATTATTGGGTCCTTTCTACTTAGAGCATCCACCACCTTGTTCAAATTCCTAGGATGGTAGTGGATTGAGAATTCTTAATCCTTGATTAGATCTTACCATCTTGGTTGGTGAATATTCATCTCTTTTTATGTGAATATATATTTTAGAATTTTGTGATACATATATATTTTACACTTCTCCCCATAGAGATAATTCTTTAATAATTTTAACGTAAATATAAAAACTTATTACTACAGATCATGAATGGGATAGTTTTACTCTTGAATTTTCCACTACCTTGAGGCATTGGTAATGACTTTTTCATTATTCATTTACACCCATCCAAACCATTCTTTAAATCATCATTGAAGATTACCAGAATATTCCCATTTGTGGGTAGTGAGAGAACACAGCCAATGAGAAGCCCCTTTTTCATTTCCATGAAGCTTTCTTCAAATTCATGATTCTATGAAAACATAACTCTCATCCAAGTTATCTTTTTAAGAGGGTTTGATAATTGTAAGAAATTTCTCAAAAATTAGTGATAATAAAAAGATAATTCAATAAATCTACGGATATCAAACATAGATGTTGGCATTGGACATCCCCGACTTTTCATTATCTTCGACAGTCTTGTAGATATCACATGATTGTGGTGATATTTCCCAACAATGATACTTCTTTTAACAATATATAACACTTTTTATACTTTGTATAGAAATTCTCCTTTTGCAAGGTATTTATCACGGTGATTATATGCTCCTCATAATCCTCCATATTTACGGAGTATATTTGAATATCATCTATAAATACAACCTTAAATTTGTCAATATAATACCAAATGTCTCTATTGATCATGTCCACAAAGATATCAAGAGAATTATTGAGTTTGAATTGAATCGATGTGAACTAATAATTCTCGTACTATGTATAAAAAAGAGTCTTGGGGATATACTCCATCTTTGACTTTTCTTCGTAACATCTTGAATGTATATACACATTCAAGAAATATTCTTCACCACACAGCTGGTCAATAATGTCATAAAATCATAGAAAAGGAAACTTTTTCTTTAGTGTGATTTGGTTAAGATCAGGATAATCAATTAAAAGGGGAATTTACCCATAATTATTATTGAAAAAGAGGAATAGTGTTCCCCATGGTGAAGCACTTTGTCTTATAATCCCATTATCTAGATTCTCTTATAGTTCTCATTAGTTCTTCATGTTCAAAATAATTAATTCTATATAGAGTCTTGGTTATTTTAAATTCCCCATGTATAAGATCAATCGATAATTCAACATCTCTTGTAGGAGGATGACCAGGGATTTCTGTTGGAAACACATCAGCATATTTTCTCACAATAGGCATGTTTTCTAGGATGGTTTGTTCAATAGACTCAATAATATGAGAATGATACGCATTCCAATGGTAAGTAATGTCAATTCTTGTGATGATAGTTCTGGAGAAGATTCATCCTCCTCCTTGCACATGTATAGAATTGGGGGTCGATTCACTATATTGAGAGTGAATTCACTCTTGTTGAAATTTGTGTTCTTTTTATATATAAAAATCCCACCCATTCCCATAATTTCTTCATGTTAGACCACGGAAAGTATAACAAGGTTTACTAGGATGTTGAATACACAAATAGTGACATGGGAGAATTTATATTCCTACGATTCAATAATTTCCCCATTTTCTGTCTTCCCCAACATCTCTACTTCGATTATTTGTGGTGGTTTTCAGATTATTCTACTAACCTTTTGGGATATAAAATAATGAATAGAACTACAATCAAAAATTACATTCACTATTATTGAATGAATAACTAGAATACCTATCACTAATTCATTGTTGATATTCACATAGGTAGGGATGCAAAAATGTCACCCATAATTCCTTAGTGGTTGTTGGTTGCCTTTTAAAACTGTTATCATTGGGCACTAGTTCGTAATGTCCCATGGTTCCTTACAATTGTTGAAATGAACAATGTGTTTATGATTTATTGAGAGTTTCTTTACTTTTTCACATTGGCGGGTTTCTCCTATCAGCAATCATTGGTGATGTTCTTGTCTTTTCTACACCTAAAATATTTCCTTATTCCCATTAGGCAATTTTTGGGATGCATTCCCCCACCATTGAGAAGATGGGTGCTGAAATTTCATAGTACCATTCTATTTATCTCTCAGACCTCAAAAAATAAAAGTCCTCCTTCCTGTTCTTATCCCCATGATACCCCTAAGATTCACCAATCTCAATCCTGACATTGGGGGCACGTCT
This sequence comes from Viscum album, assembly GCA_963277665.1. Classification (NCBI taxonomy): domain Eukaryota; kingdom Viridiplantae; phylum Streptophyta; class Magnoliopsida; order Santalales; family Viscaceae; genus Viscum; species Viscum album. Next base: position 1,754,255,370 of record OY728141.1, read on the forward strand.
AAATAGTTTTTCATATCCTTCAAAGTCATATAATCTTAAGGCTTTTCATAAGATAATATTCAAAACACAAAAGAAATAGTCAACCACATATTCTAGGGCGACGAAAAAAAATGTATCATGTCATCAATGTCTTGTGATGTTTACTTCATACTCTCCAAAATATTCATCATCCTTTTTCTATAGTGTGAGGAAATATCTTTCCATCTTAAGGTGGAGGGTGCAAGGAAAATATTTATGAATTTTTTTCCGAGAATTACTTCCACTCCATTGCCTCGATATATTCCTTAGGAATTTTATTCATGATTATAGTATACCAATGATCTTCTTCAACCTCCATATGATAAACACCTATAAAAAACATCTCTAGATCGAAAACAAAAAGGTTAAGAATATATTTTTGATGGAATTGATCTATTTATCCATGAATAATGGATCAGATGATCTATTTAACATAGCAGACCATTGTCTCATGATGCTCTCGACTATGAGTTTCTATCTCTTAGAGGGGTTGGGTGATATTCTAGGTCTAGGGTTCGAGTTATAACTTTATTTAACTAAGAGAGTATCATAACAATGTTTTCGATTCCAACTCCCATTAGGTTTGGAATCTCCATGGTGAAATCCCAAACACTACCCTTCACATCAGTTGTTAAAACGATTCCTCATATTACTAGATATTAGATAGAATAAAATAAAAATTATGGATGACTGTATTAAAAATTTAATCACGTAATTGGATTCCAATGACATTAAAGGGATGAAATATAAATTACATTTATCTCTTTATCTTATGAGTTTATAAGATTCAGTCCATGTTATCCATGATCTTCTTCCTAAGTATATATTATTATGGGCATGTTTTTATCCCCTTAATAATGGTTCATATGGAGCTTATGAATTTACCAAATCATATCCTTCGAGTGTGTCGAAGAAAGAGTTAATCAAGGAACATTTTAATTCGCCAGTTCCCATTTGATTTTATCCTAAAGGGGTGTATTTGGATTTTACCCCAAGCTACATCTCTGAAAGATCGACATCCACCCATTCTTATGCAGAGAGGGATTTTTTTCTTAATAAACCACATACTCTATACTCACCAAAAATCAAGGTACGTTTTTATAATACTTATTCATACCCCTAAGGGGTTTCTATAGGGTTTTCTAATCCTTATCCAATAAATATTTATACCCATCCACTGATACCAACTATAACAACCGTACTATTTAATATAAATTTAAACTTGATTTATAACATAAAATTTCACTTAATACAACCCAGATGATCGAGAGATATAGTGTCATGTAAAACTGAGAACATTACATAAGAATATAAAACTTGAAATAAAACATAATTATTGAAAACTTCTTTTACATGACCACATTATTCCTTCATACTTAACACTGCATGGGATAACCTAAGGACATACATAAGAAATGGGTGAGCTATAAGTCCCATTATGGGAATAAACATGGAATACCATGTTGATAATTATTCATTTTAGACAAGGAATATCAATGAGGCATGATTAAAATGAATATAAAGGGATTTTATAGCATGATATTCATAACATGGAGATATGGAGAAAACTTAAAACACATCATCATGAACAAAAAGAAATCATGTAAACCCTAGTCTTAACATCATGGAAAAATTCCAATAAAATAATGTGGTAAACCCCTATCCCAACATGACATATCATGATACTAAACATTATGCAATGAATTGGAATTCTATCCAGCCTCACCATCTATAATCATTTAAATCTCATGCTTTAGTGTGCCACATAGATCATATAACATGGATTCATTCAGCATTATCTTTAATTACACAATAATTAATGTGTAATAAAAACATTTATGTATTCAATCAATAATATTATGTTCACACAGGTGATAACCTTTAATAGAGTAATGGGTATGTTATTTGCTACACGATGATTTTGGCATGGAATATAGCAGTGCAATTTTGGTAGCATATTGACGTCATATAGAAATTCATAAAATGGGTTGTTGAGAAAAAATGTGGTCTATCATCATTTATAAAATAAATTTGAAGTAATGGGATCATGGTACATAATATCCTAACATATTAAATGTAATTCAAGATATAAAATATGAAAATGTGGATTAATGGGAATGAGTAGATGGAAATTCCTTACAGAATTTCGGCATGGTAATGGGTTTATATGAAGGCTAATGAATATATTGCCGAGAGTTAATGTAAGCTCTCAATATTTATAAATCAAATTGATAGTAAGGTGACTATGTATTAACGGATCCCAAATTATGCAATTTGAAATTAAAATACATATTATAAATGGAGTTCTAGATGAAAGAAGAGAATTGATGATCCCTTACATGGATGTGGGAATACATAGGCTTGGTTGGGGAATCCAAGGAGCTTGGGGTGCCATGGGTGGACTCTAGGGAGTTGGGGGAAGAAGTTGGTCGAGCATCAATGAGTTTCAGTGTAGAGAAATGAAAGCTTCAATGGGTTTATATAGAAATGGAGAGGGATTTATTTATTATTTTGTTTTTCGACACATCATAAAAAATATTCAACACCAAAAACCATACCATGGTTATGGCCCATGGATTCAGGAAAATGGGAGTTGTATAAATTATTTTAGAAGGATATGGTATGATGATATTATAATATTAGACATTATTATGTGGAGGTGAGTCATACTTTCAACGAAATGATTTTAATATCTTATAATATATTATATATTTTGGAGGATTCACTATGGATTTATAAAAATAAATAAAATAATCATATAGTTAAATTAATTTATGAAAAAAAATATATTTGGCCAAAGATAACTTTTATAGGATTTATTACATCATTATTTGGCCATTATGATGTCATAAAACACACTGTATCGTTATACGATATTTAATTTTTACCGCACGTTTTGATTCCCAGTTTTTTTTAAAAATTCACCTATAGATATTTTTTTCTCCTAATTAAAAAATAAAATTAAAATTTTCTAAATATTTTTCTAAATATTTCTATTTTTACATTAAATGTAAAAACTAAAAATTATTTAAAATTGATAGGATCTGACAAAAATATTTTTTAAAACCTAAATAAAAATTACGTTTGACTTCCTAAAAATTATATTATAATTTATATTTATTAAATTTAATTTAATAATAATTTTTTATGATTATATTAATTGTATTATAAATCCATTAATTAAGAATAAATTTTATAATTTAATATGAATATAAAACAAAAATACAATTTCTGATTTAAATATCATTTACAACGTAACAATAATAGAATGAAAGTATATTCATTATTCTAGAAAAAATAATGAAAATAATAAAAATGAAAAAGTCTAGTTATATATCTCTTTATTACAATACATTATACAATAATTGTATGGTGTGAGATGGTGGGGCTTTCATGGGGCTGTATGGTGAACATGATTTGGCTTGTGATCTCAAGGAACTTAAACTTCAACTGTAAATAGTTTCATTCATGATTAAGTTGTTGGATAAAAAATAAATGGGCTTCATAGGGAATTATCCTACTGGTGTAGGGCATCCCTTACTTTATCTATGCCAAAATGGATTTGTTAAGACCCTATATTTATACAAGCCATGTGATGGTTGTTCAACAACTATTTTATTTACTACAATTATACTTGAAATTCAATTAATTCAAACTGGATATAGCAAAAAATTAAATTCACATGCTTTCTTTATACATAATATATTTTATTGAATCAATATTAGGGATTTTTTTCATAATAGTTTGGGTCATTACATCTACCATTTTATTCTACATGGGGAGTAACCTATCATCACAATGGAGATCCCTGATCATGAGACTACCTCTAAAGTGATGTTACATCAACATATTAACTCAACTCTTCATCATGTCGTGTAATACAATCACTCTCAATGTGACCTGAACCAATATAATAATATCATTGAACCTCTATGGGCTACCCTGAGGATATGTATTATGTTGGTAACATTTGACCACTTATATGAGTCTTCTCATTAATGTGTTTCCCATTCTATGGTCCCATCGACTTATGCCTATAGCTCTTATAGATGACCCAGATATGTTACACCAACATCCACCCCCAACCATCCAGTGTCCCTCTAACACGAACATATCTGTTAATAATGCCTTATCCAACTCCCTATAATAGATGAAGATACATAAGGGCAGTACAATGGCATGAATATTTCTTTAGATTACATACTCTAACTTCCATGATTGGAATTAGCCATCAAATATTATATCAAGGGAGTACTAGGTATGGTATTTGAACCTTTCTATGTACTTATCCACTATCAACCCTCCAAAATGTATCTCTAGAAGATCCTGAATTCATACAAAGTGAAAAGAGGAGGGGTAGTACTACACATGAATTAAATTCTGGATGTAAGGCCATGAGAGTGTCAAATTATCAGGAATATATGTAATGAGGATCCAGTGATTCCCAACTTCGTCATGGAAAATGTTGGATAGTAGTGTAAAAACCTAATATTTTTTTGTCTGAACAATCCCAATGATAGACACCACCGACTCTAACATACCAATATCTACTTGTGGATATGGATCACCGTTGTTCCTCAGTGGCCCCTAGCACTAGACGTTGTAGAGAATGATGATCATGTATGTATCTTAATCCTACTCTTCAGGAATGATCTTCTATTGGATAGGTGGAGGGGATGTTATCTACCTACACGGAGGAAGGGGGTTGCGGAAAGACCCTAAAATAAGCCCAATTCACTAATAATATCGTTTTCATGGTCCAAACCAGGAATCCTATCTTGTAGCCATCATAGCGGAATCTTGAGATTCATCATGATGTACCATGGTCTGATGAGAATATATATATACATATATATAACAAAAATGGGGAGATGAGTCAAGAGGTATAGTCAAAGACTCAATCCTATATGATTAATGTAACATTGATCCATGGAAGAATTATCTCGTAATGAGAAGTCAAAAAGATGGTATTCATGGTCTTTGTGAATGAATACATTAGCCGCCTACACCATCACTAGATTCCATATCTTGATATCTACACTTGAGACACTCGGAAACTGTTTCCATAAATCCCAACTAAATACTCATAAGGGGAGTAGTCAAAACCTCTTCATAATAATAGAGTGACCTTTGATAGCAATCTGTCATGAACCGATCCATATTGGGGTTGGAGCCACATCTACCCCAAGCCATCCTCCATAGGAAAGGGGCAAGAAACCAACACCTACGGGATAACTAACATAGGTAGGCCTTTGAATAAGTACATGTATGAACACACAAAACCATATCAATGTAGAAGTGAAGAGGAATTAAAAAAAGAAAAAGAAAGGTATGAAAAAACCCATAAATTAAATAAAAATATATAGTACAAAATACGGTAGTGGAAAATAAAATGTAAACGAAAAAATACACACCCAATCAAAAATATGTCACAACATGAAAAAACTATGATGTGAGTTAATAAAAGATCCCAACTCCATAATCCATATATTTTTCCACCGTATGTGGTCCAAAGTAACAGGTATCCCTAAGCTCATCTAAAGCCACCACCAACCTATATGTCATCTATATAAGACATGAAATGTGCAAGAAAATCCCATGAATGTGTGAGTATATTTATATCCCTTAGGATTCACCAAAATCATCATGGGGATAAGTAAGATATACAACATGAACGAAGTACTAAAGTAGAAAACTTATGATGATACTATAAAAGAGTACATCTAAACCCAAACCATGAGTGATGGTATCCTTGTAAATGAATAAGATGATATAATGTCTGATTATGCGAAATACATGTCGAGTATTCATCACCTATAATAGGATATTAGACACATCTAACCAGAAGAAGCTAATCACAAAAGGAACGTTGCATACCCTGTGTGTCTTTTCCTCTCATGGAAGAGAGTAACCAAATCCAAGTTTTATAAATTGAATAATATATATATATATATTATTAGTCAAAATAATCCCAAATTGTTCTAGAAGTCGATCAACGATGCACAAAATCTCATGTAAAAAAGGAGGGTTATCCTCTGACCATGAAGATGATTCATCAATAGTTCCAGAAGTCCATCAACGACACGCAACATCTCACACATCTTTACCGAAGTTACCGTCTTGGTCAAATAATTCCTTTCCATTATTTGAAACAGTCAATGGTGTATAAAATATAGGCAAAGAACCCCCTGACCCGGTAAAATAGGAGGGCTATCCTCTAACAGTCACTGAAGAAATCCATTGCCCAGCTCTACTGGAGGGTTCCACTCAGAAAGGTCATCGAGGTAGTCCACTTACTAGCTGTGTTGGATGGTATAAATTGGAAATGTCATCAATGAACTCATATTCCCATCACTGATGGTGGGTACTACTCAAAAATATCGTTTAGGAACTCCACTGCCCAATTGTACCGGTGGGTACCACCCAGAAAGTTCACTGAGGAACTCCGCTGACATGAATTTCTTGATGGTACCACTCGGAAAGGTAATTGAGGAACTATACTAACGAATCCTTCTATAATCCATTTCTATAAAAGTTCATTGAAGAACTATAATATCCACCCCTACTAGATGATACAACCTGCTTGTCTCTGGTCTTCCTGCATGATTACTCCCATCATCAGGTCTTTCTTAACTAGGATTTTTAGCCATAACAATACAAATCATATCAAAAAATCTGAAAAAGAGGGATCCATCATGTTATACAGGAGAACACACTCAGGATAAGATACACAAAGTCCAAAATCCATGTTGAAAATAATGTATATACATATGATTGATGATTACTCAAAAGTGGCCAAGGGGCACATGATGTGTGAGGGGACCCGCACAACAGGTGGTCCCACACCACCTCCTGGTCGTTTCCATGGATAGTATATGGCTCCATATTCATGTATTAGTACATGATGTGCAGGTGAACTACATGAAAATTCCATGCAAACCGAGACATGGTTCTATCCTTTTGGCCATGTTTGTGTAGTCCATAATGTGGCTTTGTACCCTGGCACAAAAATATTTAATTCAACAAGCGTTTCATGTAATAACACAAAAATTTATCAATGAAATTTAACCATTCTTGTAGTAATTTCATAATCATATAAAATAAAATTAGGAAATACAATGCCATATAATTCTTAAATGATCTACTACGTGATCTTTAAAAATAAATTTTCCATTATGTGTTTTGAGCTTCAAAAATATGACATAAACAATTGTGATAAGTAAGATGTTTTGAGTCTAATAGGGAAAACATAATTTTTTGGAATATTAACATTCCCTAATGAATAGTATACTGCCCTAATGAATAGTAATTTGATCCTTATGAATAGTAAATCTTAAAAAATAATATTTACCTCACCAATGAATTTATAAATAAAATTTAGGCACCATATAAGTTATAATATGAGAATAGTAAAATGTTGGTATTTTTATATGTCATAAATATTTCATTACAATTGTATCATTTATTTAAAAATTATAAATAAAATTTATTTTCAAAAAATGTGTTCATAAATTTATATTTTGTTTTATTATGATTATAATATAATTTTACGATATCTTTATTAATTTTTCAATGTGTTAGAAAAGAAGTTTTAATTTTAAAATTTTTATTTTTAAATTAAATTATGATTTTAAATAAAAATTATAATAGTCATATATTGAAAATTATTTTTGAAAAAAGAGTTCATTTTTTATTATACACATAAAATAATGGTTACGGCTATTTTTTGGATTTTTCTAAATTACATGAATTTTTTATGAATCTTGAATTACTATAATTTATAAAATAAGATAAGTACATTAATTATAGGTTCATCGATGATGTTCTATTGATGTAAAACCAATTGGTTCGAACTCACTATCAAAGATTACTGTATTTAGTCATAGAATATTCAATATATGTTTTCTTGTGGATAACTAATAAATTTAATTAATATAGTATAGTGAAAACCCCTCCCCATCCAATTTAGATACCACCCCTCACACCCTCATTTATTCACACCTCTTAAGATAAAAGACTTATCCAAATTCTTCCCAAATAACATCCCTAGACCCTACAACATTTCCATTATCCCTTGGTCTAATAAAAATACCAAAACCCATTCTTAGAGGAGGCTCTAAAAGAAGATATATTCAAGAGGTAATTTCTCTCTCTTTTCTTTCAATTTCATTTAAAAATTCATTTATTTTATTCTCTTATCCTAAACATACAATATTTAAATATCATGATAACTCAATATTTATTGATATGATGGTATTATATCATGTTAATGTAATATTATTAATTATAACCCTCTTTATCTCTCTCTTTATTTATAAAAATGAAACAGTTGCATCTGATGTGTTAATTTACCTACATCATGTCCTATACACTTACATTTTCTATAAATCCTTCATAGATATCAATAAAATCATGAAATGGTATAAAAAATATTTTAATATGTATTTTATAACCCATTTCATGTTATGGAAGAATCATTTATTCATAATATTAATTGATAAAACAAAATATCTTTGTTGTGATAAAAAAAATAGCCCAAATTAACCAAAAATGATCATAATTAAATATTAACTAATGATTCATCCACAATGTGTAATAAATAATTCATTAAAATATCATTTAAAATCCCATAAGACCATTAATATCTTGTAATTTCAGTTATGGATGTTTATCTATTTTCTACACGAACTTTCATTCATGTGTACAAGAGAATCGTTCCTAAAAACTATGAAAAATGACACTCTCAAACAATGGATTTAAACTCTATTACTCATCCAAAGGCCCATAAAAGTACTTAATGAAACAATAATGAACAATATTCATGAATTTAAGGTTATTTAATTTCTAATTAATTAATATAATTTCATTATATAATACATTAACGTGAATAAAGAATTCAGATAAAAGGTAAGAGGAAATTCTCAATCCCAACTACCTTTCTTCAGGTTCCCCCTCTTTCATTCCATTTTTGGTATTTTTACTTTTTAAAACTAATTTTCTCATCATTACATTCCATTTTATGGGATATAATTATTTACACAAGATTTTATGCCAAAAACCATGTTTCCTAATAGAACCTTTTTTCCAAAACACGGATTTATTTCTCACTCAAGGTTGATGGTTTATGTATAATGTATGTTGTTCCATCTTTAATTTGTGAACCAATTGTTTATTAATGTTTTATTAGGATATGAAACCCATTCCATTCCATGGGTTATTTATTCTCATTCATGATATATATTCTTTGTGTCTTTAATGATAATTAAAATGTTATTATGTGATGGGTGTTCCCATAATTATATATCACAATACGAATGTTTGAATGTGTCAGGTGTGCTCGGAATTATAAAGTGATTTAATTAATTTGGTAATGCGATGAATCTCACTAGATAATGTGAAATTATGTGTGATCATGGTACTATATTTGTTCAAAACTATGAGTTGTAGTCGGCCACTAAGACATGATGTTTCATTTTTATGCATTTCTCAAATCCATTCCATTTCCTAATGATCCCTCTCATGAGTTTTATGATGATGATGTTATGATCACCCCATTTATATTGTTTTATATTTTTATCTATACTCTTACTGGGATTTTACAATAACCCTTTTTTAAATTACATTCTTATGTGACTACTTGTACTATAGAGAAGTCAATATCAAATATGAATCTAGAGAATAATGAATTAAAGAAATGTTTATGCTCAATGTTGTAAATGTTTTTTATGGTCCTAGTTTGGCCTAGAAACTAAACCATTAGATCCTATCTGTGTAATGGTTTTATGTTTTTTATCATTAAAATTATGTAAAACTAATGTAAGAAAAGATGGGTTTCTATAGTTGGTATCAAAGGAAATGTTTATTTAATTTGGGAATTAGGATTAGAGAACTAAGAGAAAACCTCTAGTATGGGACTAAGAACAAATATTCACACATGAATATTTCCTAAATATGGGGATCTAAAATAATATGATTTTAAGGTAAGTTTCAAAAATTAATGATTGATTAATTCATGATTCATTGAATTTTGTTTTTTAAAACCTTTTCTATTTTAGAAAATGATGGGAACCATGAGAAACTAGGCCAAAAACTCATGAGAGGGTCAGTGAAATGATTTCCTGAATGACATCCCCAATGATATGGGAGGTGGAGTTAAAAAATTCATGGAGAGGCTTACCTAGGAATATCATGTTATGAACAATAACTTGAATAATGTAGAACGTCACCCTTTACATAAGAGGGAGAAAGTGGTTTTCAAGTGTTGTCTGTGGCAATAACCATAGACGTTTAGTAGATCATATAATCCTCTAGTTACAGAAAAATGGTTCAACTCCATAGGAAAGATATATTATGTACATTACTATTTTGAGATGGACAATGTGATTTTGGATCTTTATCGTGTATATGGAGAGGCTGATCATTGGTGGGCTTTGATTAAGAACACCACAATGGATCAAAAAATTGAAGATATTGAATGGGAATACTATAAGATCGTGTTTCATAAAAAGTATTTCCCACGAAAAATTTTTATAAATATGGAGAGAGAATTCAAAGAGATCATAAGAAATGGTAGTATGATATTTCACGACATACACAGTAAATTTCACAAGGCTTTAAAGTTACGACTTTGGTTTTGTTATCAACAATGATAGAAAAAAAATATATTATTTATTTGGTTAAAACCACAACATCGAAAGAATCTTTCAATTATATGATTTTAGAGTTATGAATAAGTAGTTCAATGTTCTCTTAGAGTAGATATGGAGTTTGGATAATTGTCCCATGGCAATGGTGATATGAAATGAAAGGTGGAGTTTCAAGAAAGAGGATCTAATGATGATGGAGAGAAGAAAAATCAACCACCCAGATGCCAAAAATGTGGGAAGAAGAATCATGGGAATTTCTTCAATGGGATGGGGTAATGTTTCAAGTGTGGTAGAGAAGGACACAAAGCTATTGAATGTTGAAAATACTTGAAAGGTTAGGAGAATGTGGTGGAAGAAAGTAAAGAACTACCTGTGGTCCAATGCTACAACTATCGAGTTAATAGTAAATATGCAAGATAGTTAACTAAACATAGATCCCTGAAGTTTAATCAATTTCAGCAGCCACAAATGCAAAAAAATGGGTAAGGCTTATTCCATCACTACTTTGGATGTTGAGAAAAAAAATGAAGTTGTACAAGGAACACATCCAATTCAATCATGAATCAAAAAAGGTTTTATTTTATTCTAATTCTACGCATTAATTTATATCTTTCATGTTTTCTAGAACTATATAATATATGACCTGAATATTTTAAGTATATATATATCTATAAAAACATGATGTGATGAAATATTTACCACCCATGTGTTGGACAATTCTCATGTTAGTGTATGTGGGAGATTTATTCAGCGAATCCAATAATACTTCCCTTAGTGGAATTCGATGCTATAATGGGAATGGATTGGATGTCGTTATATAGAGCACATATCAATTCTTAAAAAAACTGTCTTTTCATATTTCAAACCATCCCATGATCCTATAAAAATTTAAGGATGATTCGGAATCTCCATTGAAAATTACTTCATTGGTGTGGGTCTTGATTCCATGTGAAGAGGCTTAACACTTTTTAAAGGTTGAGTCAAGGGAAAGTGTCATCCTAGTTGAAGTGCCTATCATAATGTTATATAGTGATGAATTTACTAAAGAGTCTCTTGGGATTCCCCCAGATCATGAGGTAGATTTCTCAATAGACTCATACCTGATGCTACTCCAATCTCAATGTGTTCATATAGAAGGGATCATATAGAATTGAAGGAGTTAAAGAAGAAACTGCAAGAGAATTTGGAAAAATGTTTTATACTCCCTAGTGCATCATCATTGGGAGTTCTAGTGCTCTTTGTGGAGAAGAATTATGGATCAATGTGGCTATGTATCGATTATCGGGATCCCAAAAAGATAACACTAGTGAACAAGTATCCTCTTCCTAGGATAGATGACATGTTCAATTAGCTACAAGGAGGTCATTACTTCACAAAGATGCATTTTCATTCCGAATATCATTAGCTAAAGGTGATGAAGGAAGATTTTCAAAAGATTTCCTTCCTAACATGGTATGGGCACTATAAGTATCTAGTGATTCACTTATGACAAAATAATTCCCCTACAATCCACAGGGATTTGACGAATATAGTCTTTAGACATTACCTCGGCAAATTTATGGTAGTGTTTATTGATGATACTCTCATATAATCTATGTTCAAAGAGGAACATGAAAAACATCTAAGAAATGATTTAGTGAAATTATTAAAATAGTAGTTGTAAACCATGTTCAACATATGTGATTTTGGGTGAAGCAAGTCACTTTATTGGGACATGTGCTGACATGTGAGGGAATTTATGTAGACCATTATAAAATAAAGGTAAATGTGGAATGTCTCAAACCCTCTAGTGTCAAACAAATATATAGTTTTCATAGATAATTTTGGTTCCCCCAATATATTGTAATAAATTTCACTTGATTTTAAATCTCTCTAACTAAGTAATCAAGGAAAGGGGTAAAGTTCATCTGGATGGAATAATGTGAGGAATGATGGAATGAGAAAAATAGAATGATGATCACTGCACTTGTACTCACATTACCAAAAAGTGTAGAATGTTTTATTATATATAGTTATGCTTTGAATAAAGGATTTTGTTTTTTACTATTGAAAAATGATAACATGATATCCAACGCCACACAATTGTTGAAGATCCATCAGAATAATTACAGAACACATGATCTGATGCAAGAAAATGTGATTAATTCCATGAAAATATGGAGGTACTACCTCTATGTGAGAAGCCTTCTATATATACAAATCACAAGATTATAAATTTTATATTCACACAAAAAGATCTCAACATGAGTCAGTGGATATGGTTAGAGGTATTCAAGGACTATGATTGCTCTATTCACTCTCCTCTAGTAAAGGATAACAAGGTATCTAATGATCTATTTTGAAAATAACCTGCTTCTCTATCCATGATGTATATTTATAATGAAACTATCTTCATGGATTAGAATAGTATGGATTTGGAAATAATAATAGTAGGGAATACATCTACCATTCCCAAATGATTTCCTAACCATCTATCCAAGAGAAGATTAAGGAGAACAATGGGATGGTCTATAGTTACAAAGTAATGTTAATGGAGTAAAGGAAGGGAATCAGCAAGAGTACCATATCAACAGGGAAGGTGTCATTCGGGTTGGAACACGGGTTTGTGTGCCATAATCACCCAGGATAAAGAAGGAGCGGCTAGAAAATGCATATAGATCAACATTCCCTATCCATCTAGGTATCACCAATTGGTACCAAGATCTTTGATAACACTTCTGCTGAGATGAAATGGATAATTAGATTGAAGAATATATGTCATGGTGCATGGTATTTCAACAACTTAAATAAGAGTGAAAAAAGTACAAAGGGATGATGCAACTATTGGCTATACCCATGTAGAAATGGGAGAATGTCACTATGGGATTTGTATTGGGTCTCCTAGATATGTCCATGGGAAATAAAATGATATGGGTTTTGGTTGACCAACTGACAAATATTTCCCACATTATACTTATTCAAGAATATCTCTCACTCGAACAAAATTCTGAGATATATGTGAAGGATGTGGTTAGACAGACCGGTGTTCTAATCTCAATTGTTATTGATTGTAATCCATGGTTTGCATCTAAATTCTGGAGGAGTCTCCAACATTATTTAAATACTGAATTAAATTTCAGCACGACCTATCACTACCAAACTGAGGGACAATATGAATGGAAAATTAAGTTGCACGAAAATATGCTAAGAACCTTCCCTTATAATTCAAAGGATAATGGGATCAATATCTACCATTGGATGAGTTCTCATATAACAATATATTCCAATCAAGTATTCATATGGCTCTATATGATGCTATGTATGAAATGATATGTGAAACCCCATCCTATTGGGATGAAGTTGGATAATGAAATATACTTGGACATGGCCTTATTAAAGAGATGATACAGAATGTTAACGTCAACCAGAAACATATCAAAGTTGCTTGGAGTCGGAAATCGAGCTATGCAGAAAACCGTAGATGGGACTTGGAGTTCTTCATTAGAGATAATGTCTTCATTTTAATATGACCATGGAAGAGAGTGATGTGGTTTGCAAAGAAATGGAATCTAAGAGCAATGTATATTAGTCCACATTAAATCCTTGACCGCATAGAAACTGTTGACTATCAGCATTCACGTCAACTAATTATGGATCAAGTTCATGATGTGTTTCATGTAACACTCCTAAGGAAGTACGCACTAGATCCTTAACATGTACTGATCTCAGAGGTGGTACAATTGGAAGATGATCTCTCTTATGAGGAGCATCCAGTAATGAATTTGTACTGGAGAGATAAGTTTCTACACAAAAAGACCACCCATCATGTTAAAGTGTTGTGGAAGGACCATAAGATCAAAAATGAAACATTGGAACTAGAGGATGTGACAAAGGATAATTACCCTCACCTATTTATGTAAAATGAAATTATGAGGGTGAAATTTCAAAACAGGTGATGAATATAACGTCCCAAACATTTACCAAAGAAATTTAACCCTTCTTGAAGTAATGGAATAATAATATAAAATCAAATTAGGAAACACAAGTCAACATCTTGCTTAAATGAACTACTATGAGACCATTAAATATATATTTTCCACAACTGTGTTTTGAATTTAAAAATGTGTTATAAACAGTTTCCATAAGTAAGATGTTTGGATTCCAATAGGGAAAACATAATTTTTGGTGAATATTAACTTACCTTTATGAATATTAACATTCCCTTATGAATATTAATACGAACCGTATGAATGTTAAATCATCCAAAAGAATAATATCCTCACACGTGAATGAATAAATAAAATTTATGAATCTTATAAGTGATAATACGACTATAGTAAAAGCATTGGTATTTTTAAATTTCCAAAATATTTAATTACAATTTTATCGTAAACATAATAATTTAAAAGAAAATATACTTTCATATAATGTGTACATAAAATAAAATTTTTATTTCTTATTATTATAACATATTTTTATGAGATCTTTATTTATTTTTCAATTTGTTAGAAAAGCAGTTTTAATTTTGGGATTTTCATTTTTCAAGTAAATTATCCTTTTAATTAAAAATTAATTTATCATAAATAGAAAATAAATTTTCAAAAATTGGAGTTCATTTATAGATTCTACCCATCGAAAAAAATTTATGGATAAATTTTTATATTTTTCTGAATACTTGAATTTTTCATAAATAGTGGAATACTATAAACTACAACATAAGCTAAATATATTTATTATTGAGTCATGGATGATGTTATGCTGATTTAAGCTCAGTTGGTTAGAACTCATATTCTCATGTAACTTTACTTTTTCATGGAATAATTACAATTTATGTACTTTTTAAGTAATAATAAATTAATGAATATTGTATTATAAATACCCTTCTCCCATCCACTATAAATACAACCCCTCACACCCATATTTATTCACTCCTTTGAATCTACAAACCAATTATAAATACTAAAAAAATATATTCCCTCTCCCCTCCCCCACATCCAAAAATCATAGTTATGATAAAAATACAAAAACATGTTCCCTATAGAGGTTCCCAAAGAAGTTATATTCAAGAGGTTATTTCTCTCTATTTTCCTTCAATTTCCTTTCAAATTTCATTTTATTTATAATCTAATCCTCAAATTATCTTATTCAAATTTCATGAAAAATACATTATTATAGATATATTGGTATGATATCATATTAATGAAAGATTATTCAACTTATTTTCGCTCCATCCATTTGTTTTTAAAATGAAATCATTACATATGATGTGTAAATTTACCTACATCATAGGTGATACAATTTCATTTTCCATAAATTACCTCAAAGATGATAATGATAACATTAAATGGTTGAAAAAATAATGTAATATTTATTTTTTAACCCCTTTAATGTTATGAAATGTTTTTTATTCGGAACTCTAATCGATAAAACATAACATGTTTGTTGTGATACTATAACCACCCAAATTAACAAAAAACAATCATCATTAAAAATTAACTAATGATTCATCCTCATAGTATATAAAATAATTCATTAAAATATGATTTATAATCTTAGAATATAATTAAGAACATTTAATATCAATTAAATTTGTTTATCCATGCTCTAAACTAACTTCTATTCACGTGTAGAAGTGAACAGTTCAAGATGACAAATATAAAGAACACTCTCGTACAATGTATTTATATTATATAACTAATCCAAAGTTTCATAACAGAATTTAATGAAACCATAATGAAACACATTAATGTATAAAATGATTGGTAATTTTTAATTAATGAATATAATGTCCTTATACATGACATTAATGTGAAGAGAGCATTCAGATAAAAGGTAATGGGAAATTCATGAACCCATCATTCATTCTTCAATTTATCCCTCACTCACAAAATTTTTTGTATGGTTACACCATAAAAATAATTTTTTAATCATTATATAACTTTTTCTGTGATATTCATTTTTTCCATTGGAGATTATGTCAAACAAAATGTTTTCCAAAATAACCCTTCGTTCAAAAACTCACCTTTTACTTCTCACTCAATGTTGATGGTTCTTGTATCATGTATGTTATTTCGTATTCAGTTTGGGACCACATTGTTTATGAATGTTTTATTATGAGATGAAACCATTTAAATTACATGGGTTATTTATGTTCATGATTGATATA
The DNA here is from genome assembly GCA_963277665.1 of Viscum album. Taxonomy (NCBI): domain Eukaryota; kingdom Viridiplantae; phylum Streptophyta; class Magnoliopsida; order Santalales; family Viscaceae; genus Viscum; species Viscum album. Next base: position 1,754,272,179 of record OY728141.1, read on the forward strand.
TGTTCTATGTGGAAACCATGATAATGAAAATTTTATGATGTGATGGGTGCGCCCAAAATTATATAGCACAATATGAATGTTCGAATGTGATTGGTTTTCTCAAAATTATTTAGAACACTAATGTGTTAGGTAATGTGATGACCCTCATGAGTATAATTGAAATGATGAATTAACAAGATTATATCTTTTTTCACATCTATGGGTGGTAATTGTTCACTAATACATGATGCTTCATTTTTATGCATTTCCAAAATCCAAGCATTTACCTAATTATCCCTCTTATGAGTTCTATGGAGATGATGTTATGTTAACCCTTTGTTATATTATTTAATGTTCTTATCTATCCTCTAATTGGTCTTTTATCTCACACAAATTTTTGATGTATATCCCCAGGTGACTACTTGTACTAAGGAGATGTAAATAGAGAATAATAATATAGATAAGAAGGAATTAAATAAAAGATAATTCTTAATGTTTTAAATCTTATTTATTGTCCTAGTTTTCCAATGACACTAAACTGTTGGATCCCCTTTGTGTAATTTTTTTATGTTTTTTATGAAAAAATGATGTAATAGAAATGTAAGAAAGGCGAGCTCACTATATTACTTCCCGTGTGATCCTACACATGGGTTTCTTAGCTGAGGAAGGGGTATTTGAAATGTAAGAGGGATAAAAACAAATTCATACTTATTTTTCATAAAATATTAGTTGTTTCCATTAATGGTATTCATGTTTCGTGTTAAACCTTATACATGACATGCAGTCAGGTTTTCCCTAAAAATATTGATCTTCAACCGACACCTTGAATATAATCTATTACTTTGATCATAGTTTCAAATCCACCTAAAGCATTTAGATTTTAACAAGAGCAATCGTCTTTGGCAGCTGTTTTCTAGAAAAAGGGTTACAGTGGGAAATCAAGGGTTGTTTTAGTCAACCCTTAAGAAACACATCATTAACCTTTGATTTAATTGATAAAAAAACATCGACAAAATCATCCATTAGTTTTAACGATCCAAGATAAATCCTTATTCCCTTAATCGAACCCTCAATCAACGATTTGTCATGATTTTGGGGCTCTATTCAGTCATTATACCCCCGACAACGTATAACTAGGACCGCGAGGTCATACTAGTGATGAACATGAAGACGAATTAGGAGAGAGTCACCATAACAAAGGTTAATCCATCATTTTCTAAATTTTCATAGAAAAATAACATGTACATGAATCTAGGGTTATAAAACATTGAATAAATATACAATTATGTCAATCCATGGGGACATGCTCAATCCCAAATTGGGGAAGATTGATATAAGGGTTAGATATTCTCAAAATATCTAATAAAAAAGGAATGAATCACCAAATTGACGAGTCTTTCCTAGATATTGGATCATTCTTCACGTAAGAACCTACCTTCCAATGATCCATGGATATAATTCCATTAGTAGCATCTTGATCTACTCTGATATGAAATTTAATCAATTTTAGATGTGATTCACCAATGATGGAGGAAGACAAAGCATTGGAATCATCCCATGGGTTATGAGAATAACCCTGGAGGATTATCCATTGCGATATTCTTCTAGAATATTTAATTTAGTCAATATGAGATAATTAATTAATTTAATATTTAACAATTTCACTGAATGTACTACCAATGAACGAGGAGTTTGAATTCCCCAAAACATCCAATGTTATGTCACACCTTCAGTAAACACCTTGATATAGAGTCAAATGTGGTCTCTGATTTTTGACCCAAGCATCTATTTATGATTTATACCATTTTATTTATGTACCATGACACATTAAATATATAATATATTTAATATTTTTATTAAAATAATTACAGGCACACTGGGCCTCTGAATCGCACGCTCTCTCAGCTCCTAGCTCTAGAAATATATTTAGAAAAATGTAATAGTCTTACAAGGAATAAACTATATCTATATAGATTATAAGTGTCTTAGTACCATTTAATTTAATATCAAATCAATGGTTAGATAACCAATAATAAATGGGATGTGATTAAAACCATTTAATAATTAAAAGTATATTCCACAAATAATTGTTTTCTATATGGGTCTATATTTCAATATTTAAATTAATTAGTCAAATTTAAAGGACTTCTCTAATAATGTTTTTAAATTATTTAATTAACAGTAATTGGTAATTGATATTCAATAAGGTTATGAACACTAAATGTTTAAAAGCTAAATTTTCTATAAAAAGTTTTTAATTATATGTTTGTTTTATTTTGAATAAAAATTTCCAAATTTTAGAATTTTTAATTTAAGAAATGAGGTACATTTTTTAAATCATCATTTCAGCAGTATCTTAATGTGAATTTTTGGGATTTTTCTAAGATGGTTTATTTTTCAATAAATAGTGAAAATACAATTTTTAAAAATAACCTAGATATTATAACTTCATTAATATATAATGATTATTTAAAAATATATGAAACATATTTATCAACTATAAATTAATTAAATGAGTGAAATAATGAAATTAAAATTAATACATTGTTGTTTATCTTTGGAACCTACGACATATTTTATCCTAATAAAAATCCATTTCCTTCATTTTCTATTAATTATGAGTTCACAATGATCCATTCAGTTTTGGATTTCATGTATAGTTAGAAAAATATTCCTTACTTAATAAATAACCAATAAATATAATGGGTATCAATATTTTATATGATTTTGTTGTAAATTCATTTTTTTGGATAAAATGACATTTTTTTCTTCTATACTCTATTTTTATAGCATTAAGATAACCTTTATTAAGATTGATTTTTAACACATATATAAATGGAATATTGAAAAAGGGTTAAAAAAATTTGGAATCATTATATTATAATTAAGTAATATGGTCAATTTTATTTTTTTCATAATAATAAGTTACCACAGTAGAAGTTAATCACATCTATCTGGAAGAAATATGGTAAAATGGTTAAAATAAGGGACAAGCACACAAAATATCACAAAACCAAATATTTAAATGGGTTAATAGAATATTTAAAAACCTATAATTTATTCTATTATAATAGTTACTATTTAAGGATACACTTTTTTATATGGTATTTATTGTAAAAAAGTAATTTATATTTACAAAATTGCAACCCCACTCCCTTATTATTTTTAAATTGTTGGTATGGCATGTATAAGAATAAAATTACAATTTTCAATAGTTCAATGTTATATTATTGATGATTGATAATTCATATTTATATAATAATTTATTTTCTATTTTAAAAATAGAATATTTTTATGAATATCATACATAACTCTGAAAAATCCTTGTGAAATAAGTATAAATGATAATGTAAATTAGTTTTGAAATATTAATATTGATAAGATTTGGATGAAGAAGAGCCTACATTGTCATATTAAGATAAGAATTCATGTTAATGAGTAATTTTAGTGATTAAATTATAATTCTATGGATATATAGTTACAATTTATGCCAAATAATTTGAGGTGTCCAAAAAACGACTTTTAATGAAATTTAATTTTATATAATATTTTATGAATTGATTTTTAATTTTATTTAAAATTTTTTGTTTTTAATTTTATGATCATTTTAAAATGTTTTAAAACATATTATATGTATTATCCACTTTATATTCATAAATTTAAATCCTTAACCCTTATATACTGAATATTTTTAAAAACACCCTTGATTTTTACATATAAAATGGTAGTCAGTATGACTTTTACAAAGATAAATATTTGTTTGGTTTTATCTGAAAATTCAACTCAAATACATATAGAAACATCCTTCTACATGTTTATACATACCTTGTGCATCCGTAAACCACTTATCTAAAAATTTTATGTTCAATCGAAGGGAGGATATCAAAAGAAAAGGTAATTATCATAACCAAATTATTTCACATTTATTTCTTTTTCTACAACATAAAAAACTATTATAACAAAACTATTATAAATACATTAGAATAATTATCTTAAATAAATGTTATTATGTTTATGGAACATTCATTATATACCTTCTTTCATTCCATTAGATAATGAAAACAACTCTCATGTTATGTGTGGAATACCGCCTCCATGATCAATGTAGTTCATATTTCATCAGCATTTTATGAGGAAGATTGTTAAAATGAAATAAAAACTAAATATGATACTTATAAACCAATTATGGTTCTATAAATATAACATTCTATTTTTAATATAAATATAAAAAATGATGATAGTAAAATTTATTGGCCTAAAATAAAGAATTACAAGACAACATATACGTACTAAAATCATCTGATTGTCTATTAATTATATTCTTAATGTAACTATTAATGAATTTTAAATAACACATTATATATTTTCGTAAACCAATAAACTTCTATAAAATTTATGTTATCATTATATGATAACTTGTTCATACACATTCTACCATTATAACATGTTATTTGATTGCTTTTATTGGAATTATGAACATTTCTCAAATCTTTATCACATGAACGAATTGGAAAAATTAAATACTAGTAATTATATGTAATAACTATGAATATAAGATATTTTCCTATTTATTTAGAGGTAATATTCAAATTTATATATAACCAACACATCTATTTGTTTGTAAATTAAATCATCACCGAAAAAGGAAATTTTTAAGTCTTCCATGTAAACTGTCAATATAAATTCCAGGAAATGACTATGGGAATACATATAATAAAAAAACTATTAACTCATGAACACGAAAAAAGGAATAGAACCACCATGAATAAGTGTGCATGGAAAACAAATTTGTTAACACCTAAATGTTAATTTTAACAGCAAATGATTATTATATGGTTAAAAGGAATTATAAATGGATGGAATAATGAAATCCAATTATGAATAAAGTTACTATTAACAAGAATAATAAATTTAAATTTTTTTACATATGGAATGTATACCATGTAAAACTAAGATAAAGTATGTTGTATGGGTTATTTGTCGCAATTTCAATTTCTTGTAAATAATTCATATGGTGTATGATGAATTATTTTATATGGAATATTTAATACCACATGAATTTATTTTTACATATTATTACATAAATGTTGTGGTATTTATTTAATAATATCATGTTATTAATTTTTAATGGATTTTGATTCAATCATTACCAAAGTTGTAATTGTAATTCAACTCAATATTTTCTCTCTTGAATCATGTTTCTTATTTTGAAACAATTTAAATTTATATATATAATTTATTTCCCCATTAACATATTATATCATTATAAACTCTTTATTCGTGGTATTTAATGTTTTATTTTTCATAGATTTTTTATTCAAATGTTACCAACGCTATATGATTTTATTTTACAATCACAATTTTTATTGGGATTGTTTATATTTTGACTACCATTTGGGGAATTTTCTATTCATTATATCATAAAACACTTTTATTTTCATTAAATATGTTAATTTTTTTGGTTATATATACATTTTTTCAATTTCCCAATCTTTTTTAATAAATTAACTAAAATAATACTTTTATGAAAAAGTGATCTTATTTAATTTTTTTAGTCAGAATTATTTTTCCTCAATCTCCACATTATTTATTTATATTCAATATATTTATTTTCTATACATAAAATACTTATTAAGGAAATGTTTTGTTTTATTTTACATTCTATTCAAAAGAAATAAAGGGATGTTTTTTACATTTTATATACAATAAAATTTTGACTTTCTTTAGAAATGTTTGGAAACAATATTTTTTGATATTTTACTATAAGAAGGGATTTTCTCAACATCCTGAACATTCATCATTTTTTATCTTTCTTGAAAATATATCATTATATTATATAGTAATATAAATTCCCATTTTCACTGAATTTAGTATTTTATATCAAAATAAAAGTATATTATCTTCTTAAATGATTTGTAAAAGGATTTCATTACACTCATAAATTTGTTTATCTTACTCTCCAAATTTAATTACACAAGTATAGTTTCATTTCAATATTAAATTATTATCAATTATTTTATAACTGATGTTTTATTTTTTTCTTTAATACTTGATAAACACATATTTGGAAGCTATTTATAACTTCATTTTACCACAAAGATACAAAATCCTTCTGGAAAATTATTTTTGAATGTTCTACTTTCATTTTTCGCACAATATCCAAAAAAATTCTTTTAATATAACCCCTTAAATAATAAATAATTTATAGTATCCTCTTTTCCGAAATAATTTATCATTTACAAATTTTTAAATTTCCATATTGTTTATTCTTGGTTCATTCAATTACTTGTCATAATGTTCTCTATCACTCTCCATATCCCATTTAACTTTGTTTTTCTATATCTTGTCTTTGTTTTTTATTATCATGGTTGTATTAAAAATTATTTATTACACTGAATTAGACACATAATTATTAATATAAAAAGGGGTGAATACCATATCATATATAAATCAAATTATAGGGTGTTGATAAAAATTATAGTTAAATTCCTAGTTATGAAAATATTTATTAGTTTTATTATCATTACTTACCTATATATTATTATTGAATGATAAATTATGATTGATTTTTTACTAGTAAAATTTTTCAATATATTATCTCAATACATATTATTATTTGTTACTAAGGTATTTTGATTATGTATTGTAAAATTTATTCACTATTATAATATGAACAATGCATCGGACATATTTAGTGACATGTAGAGACTGCAATTATACAACCCATAAAAGCATAAGGGGTCCTCATGAGACAAACAAGATTGGGAATATGGGGTATTATAACCCATTTATTAATAATACATTGGATGAGATCATGGTCATATGTATGATGTGTTGGAATGGGTCATTGATAATATAATTATGATTTAGGAGATTATACATTTCCTCATAATGAAAACAATTACTGATTTTAATCTGATTATTTAAATTTTTATATTATCAATGGATATATCACACAGTAAGGTTAGTATTTATATGGGATTATTTTATTAATAATTATTCCTCTGATATTATTCTTTCCGTGTTCATTTCATTCTAGATGCCGTTACTGAGCATTGTTATACCCCATCTTTTGTTTTTATTTCCCCGGGTCATAAGGAAGAGTATTATATATGATATATTTATAAGTGTATCACATTTGTGATTTTTTTGGGATATATTTAAGTCCTAGTATGTAATAAAAAATTCATGGTGTAGTGAAATTTTCTTTTTTTTTCGGTGAGAAATATTTGTGTTTTTTTAATTAATGGGTTTTCCAAATTCTCTAAAACACCACACTAAAAAGGTATTGGGCATATAAGTGAATCACTGTTTATTGTTGACAATATAATTATAGATGGTTAATTTTTGGTCGCTTATAGTTGTTATCAATTCCATTATGTAAATAATAAGTTTTTACCTCTAGATCTGGGAGTATGGTTTTGGACATCTCAGATCCAGCAGACCAAGTACCTAATGGACTCATATAGTAATAGTGGAGTCCCTATAGCTCTATGAAACACCAAATGATAGGGAACATGGTACCCAATGGTCCTTAGGTATTTTTTTATAAAAATTAATTAACTTATTAATTTATTTTTATTTTTATTATAACTAGGTTTACCAAATTTGTCTCCCCGGTTTGGCCACATAAAACCTCCCACTTTATTCTCATTTTTTCATCCTCGAATGATAAAAATATTTCATTTGTTACAAGATTTTCATGTCATATTCTTTAAGGTATCTAAATGGGCATGTCTATGTAATCTCTCATTGTTGTTATTTGTTTTTTAAACTATTTCATTGTGTTCTTATAAAAATACATAATGTATATTTTTTTTCTAATTTATGGATTTTAGTTTACTGAGATCGATAATATTGAATAAGGGAGGTCATACTATGCTAAGTTAAATGATACCTAAAAATTATTATTGGATTATATGAATTTCATGCTGTGTTTGATGTGGGGGTAAAATGTAATTTCATCACATTGCTTGAAAATTGTATTTAAAATATTTCAGTATCATTATAATGAGTGTGTAAAGTCATATGGTGGCATGAGAGGCCATTGAGAATTATGTAGTGACCCCATGTTTTCTTATTACCATGTAAAAAATTCATTATCCAATGTAAATGTGACTTGAATCCATTTAAGGTGTTTTATTCTTAATATTTGACCATATGATCCATGTATGGTGTCATAAACTCTTTCTTGATAAAATTATTATTGGGAATGGGTTAGGTTGTTGATTTCATATTCCTTTGAAATTGGGAGAAAATTCATTCACTTATATATTAAACACTATAGTGAATAAATCACATTCATATTGGTTGGGTGAAATTTCATTCACCATTGGATGTTAATTCGGTGGTATATGGCCAATTATGAGGCATTTTAAGGGAGTATATTTTCCACCCTTGGGTGTGATTTCAAGATCAGAGATGTATGATTCAATTGGGGATTATGTTTGGTGTTGTATCTGTTACCAATTTTTGAGTGTGAGTGATATATATTTCTCCCTGGGAAAGTGATATGGTGTTGAATTCTTCAAATTGGGGGTTTCATTTAAGGATTTTACCTTTCACTTAATATTTATGATATGGAGACGGTTTGTTCGAATTATATGTTGTAATTATGAATCCTTATTCAACCAATATTCCACTTGGTGATATATCATTCACACTAATTATTTAAATAATAAGTGTTATATCATACACACTCATGTGGGCTGTTCAGACTACGAGTTCATCATCAAATTATAGCATCGGACAAATAATTTATGGTCATTCATGGGAATGGATTTCAATAAGTCAATGATACGATGAACATATTTTTATGTTTTTTATAAAAATTTCATACTAGGCATGTAATTACATATTCTATATTTGTAGGTATATCATTATTTGGGTCCCTTTAAATTGTACTCATGTCTTGTATGAAAGTCATAGTGTGCATGAGAAATTCATAATTTTAGATACTGTTAAGGGATAATGCAATATGATTGATGAAATTAGTTTATAAATGATTTTAAAACACTTAATGATTATAGAATATGATATATATAAACCAAATATAACTTATTACCTTTCTAAATATTGAAATAATTCATACCATAAATGAATAACTAGTATGTATACCACAAGTAAAAACCACTTCATTCTATACGGTATCCATATTCATCTTATGTGATTTATAAAGATCCCACGAGAGGAAACCACATAAAATACACTCTATTAAGGTATCTATAAACTAAGATGAATATTAAATCCCATGAGTGAGATCCTCCACACTCCGTGGAATGCTAGTGCCATTCTATGTAAAGGAGGTAAGAGAAGAGAACATCATGATAAATTAGTCTTGTCCAAGTCATGGAAATACCAACATTCACACAACCACACACCCACTGAATTGGTACCTTCACCATATAAATACCACCAAATCCACTCATATTGTGAAAAAACATGGATAAATAATGAAAATGGATTCCTAAAACAATTGTAAAAGGGGGACATATAAAGGATAATAAAAAATAACATTTCAATAGAAAATTATGTGATTTAAGAATAATTACTATGTATTTAAAGATGGAAAAATATCACTATATTTGGTACAAAATTATTTCAAAAAACATAAGGTTATAGATACTCTATGTTGAAATGAGCACATAAGGAAATGAGGTGTAATCATAATGCACATTTCTATAGTTTCCAAACTGTATAGTTGGTCAAAAATGTTATAGTAATTGTGTAAATAAGTCCATTGAGATGCAGTATCCTATTGGTGTCACAAATCATCTATAATAATGTAACCACGTTGAAGTCCACACCTCCTCAAATTTATGGACTCGTGTACAATATAGGTTTTAAAAAATTAAATAAATATTCATCCAATAGATAGTGAACAACTATTTCAGTAGCTTCTCAACACTCTTGAATTTACTCATGAATTATCATTGTTGAGTAATTCCATTAGACAATTTATGAAAAACATGTATTACTGAAACAAAATCCCATCCAGTTCATATAAAGAAACAACTTATTTAGTGATAGAAAATGTGAAATAATTATGAGTGATAAAAATTATCATTTAATTTACATTACTATTGAAGAAAATGACAATGTATCACATACAATTTTAGATGAATTTATAGTTTTTATTCTACATGTTTCATAGGATTACGATATATAATAATACCAGTCAAATATTATGATATTCATTGTTAGTGGTGTGAAAAATTCTTTAGGATATCTCTATATCATATAATATGATATAGAAAATTTTATTACATGAAATAAAGGATTTAGGGCATATATTATTCAATATAACACTTGAACTAAATCCTAATAGACTTTATTTCATTTCACCTTATATAATATAATATATGATTAATTGGAATGTTTCATCCAAAATTATTTAGGATATATTTGAAAACAAAATTAAAAATAATCCATCAACATCACTGTCTATCACATCGTATGAAATACCTTGTGAATACCCATCAAAAACTCTTTTAGATTAACTATAAATTTATTTATTGAAGATGTATCCCCATATAGTTAATGGAAAAGTGAGACACTATAATCCATATTAGTGTTTTAATGAAATATGACTCTTCAGATAAATAAATTTTTGAAATGAGTAGCCTCTAAAAATGATTCAATCGTACTAAATCTATCTATAGAGATGGTGTAATCTCCATCATATAGTTGTGTCATTATACCTATGTCAACATGTTTATTCACATGCCATCATTCTTTTTAATATATCTCATTTGTCTAAGATATCAAGTAACCAATGGACATGATTTATGTCAATCCCATATATCCAACCCATACATTCTCAAATCTCTAGGAATAAACAAAATTGGTCTTTGAATACATAAAATTCAATTAACCTTTATGTATAAGCACATCTTATTACCCTCGTCTGAATAGATAATAACGTAATATATACTATCTTGGAGGGACAACACAATCCATGGTAAATCAAAATAGAGGGTACAAATTCTATAATCATCACATCAGAGAATACATCACGACTTAGTTGAGCTCTAACTGGTGGTGAGTTCCAAAACGTACCTAACCACCATGTATTATCCAAGACTTGAATATTTTTTAATAAATGTATCAAATTTTGAAGGTTCTCATACTATAATATTGTGATCCTAAGGTTTGCGGAATCCCAATATGATCCATGAAAAACTAGTATACCAATGAACTAATGGATGTAAATCCATGTTATATACCCAGTGGGTTATATAGTGCCCCAAAATATTTTCTCTCCCTCATGAGAATATATTATATAACCATACAGGAATAGTAATCAGGATAACAACAATATTTTTTGATAACCTATAATTATACATGAAAAACATTATTTTTAGATAACTCAAATTTTAATTTTGAAAGGATAATTATAATAACACATCGTGAAATGTATATAAATGTATAAATATATGAATACAAGATGAATAAATGATAAATTTTGGGTTTAATTTTATATGATACATTATATATTCATAAACACATTTAATAGTACTTAATAAAACTATACCTAAGTTAATGTCTATCAAATCTTATATTATAGACTCCCATATCATCCTTATGTTTGGTACACTTACCAGGGTTTTGTTAAATCATTAAATCTATATGTAATTACTTCCACATCACAGTGTGACCATATAATAAAACCCATAGACTATGCATTTTACTGAGTAACATTTAAGTTGAAAGATGTTTGGAATAATGGGAATATTGCAGAATTATATTCCCAATGATCAAATATTTGAAAATATTCATACTCCTCAAATCCATATCATCAAATGATATGATATAAATTTTAGTTTTCTACTAAGTACAAAATCATCATTCTTTGAACCCATACCACCAATATTTTTTCCATGAAATCTAAATTTATCTATTTAGATTATCACTTACCAACTCATCCTAAACTCCTTTATGATAATGTGAAATTCAGTTAATTATTGTAATTAACTGTAAATTTATAAATTTATCTTTATCAACATATAATATAAATAATTTGGGATATTAAGTGAAAGTACCATTTTATTTTGATTAACATAATACTTCAGAGAATAATAATATTCAAATTCTCACTATTACAAAATATAACTATTTTAATTTTTTCTTTATCATTACATATAAAACAAATTGTAGGATATTATGTAAAAATAGCTTTAATTAGTTTTGATAATCTTTTATTTGTTAATTTTAATCTTTTTTATGTTAATTCATACTCTTACTATCCTCTTAGACATTATATTCTCTTCATAATATAATGATAATATACAAAAAGTTGTTATGTTAATAAATAATTATTATTTTCATTCAATATAAATATTTAACTTATATAATTATAATTTACATATCATATATTGTATATAATATTTTTTTGGAGAATTATATCTCTGAAAATTAGACTTTATACTTTAAAATATACCAATAATTGGTGGTCAGAACATCTTCCTTCTTATTTTGTTGAATATATGTATAATTTGTTTTTATTGTGTATAATTTTTTGTCCTTTTACCCTTTTTAAAAAATATCATTTAATATAATGAATCAAAAACCAAGTATATCTTCTCGCATTGTTCATAAAAATAATTTCATCACAAAATATTCCTATTTTTATATATGATAATTAAGATAAAAATACACATTTTTAATTTAGATTCATCCAATCATGACATATTACATTACATTCAAACCATTTAAGTAGAAAATATTTTCATAACCACTCGTATGAAAATTAATAAATCTAATAAATATTATTTGTATTTTGAACTATTTTATCTTTATATCACTTATAAAAATAACAATTGGTATCATATACCATTTGAAACTATGTAATTATATTTTATAGCACATATACCGATCATAGACATTCTATGGGGTTCCAAAAACCACTATAGGTATTCTAAAAGATTCCATCATAGGTAATCACTACATCATCCTTTATAATTTCATTAGGCATCAATGAACAAAACTAGATACACAATGAATAGTTATCTGTATCTCAAATTATTATTTATTCTATCATATTAAAATTTTACCCACTTGTACAATCTAAATTTTACTAGAACCTATAAACCAAATTCTAGTTCATTTATTCTCAACATTTGAGAATATCAGATAATTGTTTTTCAGTAATTAATTCATCTTGAAAAAGTGTTCAATTAATTATAAATTAATGAATTAATTAAAAAATATATTCCTCAAGAAGACATATATTCTCATTAATTCATTTTCATAATCATTAATATTGATTACCATTGACATACCCAAAAATATTGAGTTTTTTAAATTAAAAGCCTTTAGGTCATTTCACATATAACTCCCTTAAACATTAAGTGAATTGTTCTAGAATTCTCACATCCACTAAGATTAAATGGTTAAAAAATTCCATCACATCAGCAACCAAAAATATTGAGTATATGGATCCTATACCACAAATGTATATTTTTTATTAGATTTTGTATTATTTTTCTAGTATAAGTTTTTTCCTATATTAAGATACTCCTTTTTATAGGATTGATATCAAAGATAAGTCTAATGATAAAGTTAATGATTCCCTTTATAGATAATAAAATATAATGTATAATGAGTACCATGTAATACTACCAATTAATAAGTAAATTTATTAAATAGGGTACTAGTAAAATGATGTCCCCATTTATATTCATCAGATCCATTTGTGGGAAAAGACCATATGTCACTAACGAATAAGTTTTATTTATATTTTCTCTAAACACTTATCCATTTATGTTGTGAATCATCACAACTATAACATATATGACTCTTGGATAGATGAGAAGAAAATTGTTTTTCCAATAAAAAGAATGGATAAGACCAAATATATTCTTCTCATATCCTATGTTATAGGGTTTTTGAATCCATGTGTAATATAAATAAAATTCTAAAACAAGTCACAAAAATCATAGGGTCAACCCTTAACATACTTTCCATTCATAAGATAATGCAATGGTACCCATCTTTAGTTTCAACCTATCAATTTGGATGATCAATTTCATCAATAATTCATATTTTGATGGAATATAACATATTTTATTTTTACGGAAATTTTTTATCACTATCTTATCTCATGGTATTCCCATTATATAAGCATCCTTCTAGTGATTTAGTTTGGATTCCTATTCCTTACACGAAATCAATCTGTTATAACCAAATTAATGTGTACCTTTTTAAACAAACACATAGTTTTATTAGTTATCCATAACTAGAAGTCAAATATATTTATAAATATCTAAATGGATCTCATGAAAATGTTACAAGAAATTTTCATGTAAAAGTTTACAATTATATGAAATTGAAAATCACAATATGATTATTAATGAATTTATATATGTATAACCACATAATTTCCAGAATATTTTATAAGCATCCAAGCCAGTGGGATGTTTAACCGAATGTCTATCTACTATGTAACTATTTAATAAAAATAGATTATATTTTGACAATATTGTTTTTCTATTTTCCACCTTTGAATGTTTCTACTAATATTTTTGTGATTGTTCATTGGGATGATGAAAATTTGTAGTTGTAATAGAGCCTCAATGATAAATTTAAAATATAATATATTAATTATAGTTTATGCACATGAAATTGTGGAAAATTAGTTTTTAATATAAAAGGATCCTCAGATGGGAAATCTGAAACTGCGTGTTTTCTCCAAAAAAATTGTTTTTACCATTGGGGATATAAATTTCATTCAAATCAAGGCCCATTGAATTAGGATATCATTGGTGGTAATAATTAATTAAATTAAATAGAATAAATTAGTTGATCTATAGAAACCCAATATTCCTATTATATAATCACCTTTATGGACTATAATAAGGGTTTTCAAAAAACAGTAATTTGAATTAAGATAATAGCGATGGTTTCAGGGGATTCAGGAGCCGCTAAATGAAATCTTCATTGAAAATCAAGATCATAAAATAAAAAAATATATTTTATTAATTATAAACAAATACATTAGAAATTTATGGATTATATATATATATTACTTAATTATTTTTGGTTTTGAGTATAAATTTTTTTAATGATTGTTTTTAGGAAATATTGTCTTAAGAATTTATCATGTTCTCTAATTTGGAATAAAAAATAATGATTTGGTGTTATCCCTCTTTCTTTATTAAACATTATCACGCAAAGTTCAGTGAATTTTCATCATAATAAAAATTTTTAAATCTCATCTATAATATTCATTAGTTTTATATACCCCATTGTTCAATAATCCATCAATCTTATTTACATTAGTTACTGTTTCAACAAATATTGGCCTGGTTCGATGTGTGATCAAAATAATATATTAGGAACGATTGATTTGGGACTACTTGAAAAAATTAACATAAGAATGAGTGAAATTTAGTGATTATATATTCTTGAGGTGTGATGGTATGAGTAACCAAATTTTAGTGGATAAAGGGGTGTTTAGACAACATGTGAGGAATATTACTTTTTACCATCCAACTATTGAGAGAAATTGACATTTGGAGGCATAATATCCAAGAATGAGGAGTTTAGGGAAACTTAAGACACAATTAAGGATATTAATAGAGACTATATTTTGTTTTAAATTATTCTATAGGATGTGGGATCTAAGGGACAAACACATGATGTGTGTTCCTATGTCACATGTTATGTAGTTCCTAGGCAGTGGTGGCTTGGGATTTTGGAATAAATTAGTATAAAAAATGTGTTTCCCAAGTTTATATTTTGTGTAACTTTAATCTCTCTATTATGGAATGTATATGGGGTACATGACAGGATAACCCATTTTCTATACTTCATATGTGGGTTAAGAACACATTCCATGTAACTTTAGACCTGCATGACTAAAATCCCCCCCCCCACAAATTTATATGAGAGTGTTAGAAGAGTCTACACACTATATACCCTTTGGGTCACACCATTGATTTAAACCATTGCATTACATAAGTTATGGTGGAACACTTTGAGAACCTCATTGTTCAGACACCCCATATACCATAAATCACATGCTGCATAGGTGGACAATTACACACCATGTGGTGAGGTTGTACTTGTACATTCCATTTCTAAGGGGCTAAATTTCATGCAACCCTATTGTATGTTCCTTGTAATTTTATGTAATTATTGTATTTTTACATATCCTTTGATGTAACTCATATTTGGTTGTGTGAGTTATCAATATTGAGCATTGTTCATCACAAAAATCGATGTTGTGCATCTATTTAGAATCAGTGATGTGCCATGACATGATTGGAGAAATTTAGTCTTTTTATCTCTATAGGGATGGTGATGGGGACTAGACATGGTGATCAGAGCATTCTCAGGGTTGGTTCTCCCATAAAGGCATGTGGATGTCATGTCATGGGTCCCATGTTTTTTGTATAGGGTTTCGTTCACTCCCAAATTGATGGTGAAAAATTACTTTATCTATGGAGTCATAACTCCCCCATCTAAGAGATAAAGTGGGGTGGATTTCATTCACTACATATGTTACACCCTAATACAATATTATCTATCAGTGAGGGATGAGTCACTTATTATATTTCCATATATCTCATATTTATTTATGATTTGGTATTTTAACTTTTTGGTGTTTCTTGCTAATTAAACTAAGGATGGGATAGAGGAGTATGAATTTTTCCTATGTCTTATGTTATCTTCTTTAAAAATAATTTCAGTTTCTTCTAATGGGGTTTTCTGTTGGAACCAAGATGATCCAAGATTGTTACTTTGGTCTTTTTTTTCAATATGGTTATAGTGGTGATGGTTGTAGTGGTTAATTATTATATCATATTTTGGTGAGAAAAATAATATTTCAAAGGATTATTATTTTTTAATGTATTTGGGAGGTCAATGTTATTGGAAAATATTATTTTATGTTTGGAGGCTTCATGGAAGTTTTATGAAGAAATTACTGTGAATGATTTCCATATAGCACATATGAAACTACATATGATGTTTTTGATAATGATTTTATAAAGGAGGTTCTTGGATACAAATGAGGAACATGAAGCTACAAAGGAATCACATGAATCAGATAGAATTAACTTTTTCATCATGAAATAAGGAATTACACAAAGCTGTGATGGATTTCATTAATTAAATTTATAAAATAAAAAATTCCTTCCTTTGAGTTTCACAAATCTATAATAAAAATATGTTAACTATGAATCATATCATTAAAAAAGGGCTCATATTCTATCATGAACCCACCCATGTCGACCATAAACTAGGAATCCGAATTGATCTGTGGCATGACCCAAAGGGCATTCCGGATCCCAATATGGTAACACCTACTGTCAGCCATCAACTATGTACTCAATGGAACGATTGATTAAAAATATAATCAAGAACTAAGTAGCAGAAAGAAATGGATAGGAAAACATACATTTATATAAAATTGAACTGAACATTATTTATACAAGAATCCGAAAGTAAACATAAATAATAAAACCAACCAACCAAACCTGATGAAAAAACTATCACCATTTGACCCTACTGTTCACTCTCCATCACAACAAATACTCGTCCCCAAAACCGACCGAACTCATGCTGAAACCTACAAAAGGGGTGAAAAGGAATAAAACTATATACATGAGTATTCGAAAATAACAGGTTATCCCGATATTTTATTCCCATTAAACATAATTTATTATAAATAACATAAATTTCTAGTTTGAGATACAATATATAAATATATGTTTTCAAAATTTGGTTCTATTCAATAAAATTTACTAGACAAAAACGTCAAATTATTATAAAGATGAATTCTAGTAATAATTTTTCAAGGAGGCACAACTTCAAAATGAAAATAGATTTCAAGAGTGATTCATTAATGAAACTAAAAATTTAAATAAAAAAAACGTTGCTAAATTTACTATATAAACATCCCATATGCCTACAGTGAGTACAAAATAGCCAATGAGAACAAGTCACATGAACACCCCTTGGCACTTGTTCATTGTGAGCCCCACATATCTCGTATCTCAGTGTAAATGTAATAATAAAAAATATTCATTCTAACGAACATGAACCACTAGTATGAGAATAATCCAAAAGCTAATTCTCCCAAACATAATCATAATCATTGTTTAGTTACTGTTGTTAGTCTCAAACATGCTACGATAAACATGGACAAAACCCCTCTGGATCACTAGCATACTATTACACGTCTTCCCTCCTAGATAACATTGATTTCCATATTTTGTGCTCAAACATGTTAAAAATTTATGAAATACCATTTCTCATCAAGATTACATTTAAAAATCATACACACATCAAACATCCCACAAACATGCCTCACATTTCGTTCACAAATCAATAAACCACCATTGTTTTTAGAAAACAATTTCATGAATTATAATGAGGGATTGCACATAAAATCTATTAAAATGATATTTAAAGGAAAAAAATAACCAATAATACATATAAAAATATTTTCATCCCCAAAAAAAATAAAAAATCAATTTCATGGACCATAAAATGGCCCCAAAGTATACAACATGAAATACACAAGGAAACCTTTTTTAAAAGAAAAATTCCAAACGAGCCTTTAGGAATTATTCAAAAATAACATTTTCCAAAGGTATAAATTTCAATTTTAATAATGATTATTATACACACCATTTATAAAATAAAAAACTTTCATAAATCCCGTACAAAATTAAGGGTACACATTCAATGCACGAAAATATTTTTAAGGATGCCAAACGGGACATTTTCTGGCAACTTGGGCCAAAAAATCATCACCACCAAGACACCAATTTTTTATAAAATAGAAACTACTTTGGACAGCCACAAAAGGACCATAAAATACTAGTTTTCATCCTGAAAATGTATTTATAAATCCAAAAAAAATAATTTTAATTCACACTAAGAACATAATATCTATCTGAGGAATTTACCGAACACATGTCAGGAAAATTTAAACAAAAAACGTATTTTAATAACATGAAAAGGGATAAAATACCATTTTAATACCATAAATTTATTCAATTTATTAGATCATGTAAAATATACCATACACCATGTGTGTAATCTAATGAAACATTTATATAAGCAAGCGGTCTACACATTTATAAAAAAACAACATTACATTCACAAAGCGAAACTTGGACAACGATTTTTCATACCATGAAAATTATAAAAAGGATGGAAAAAATAATAAACATATATATCAGGTTTTAATAGAATAAAAATTATGAAACATAAATGATAAATCCATGTGCAAGGGATATCCTACGTCAAAACCATGGCAGAAAGGAACTTCACACCCTATATCAACTGCCACAGTTCCCAATACTCTAGATCTACGAAGACCATACCAAAAAGTACCCAAAACTCATAAAAATTATGGTATAACATAACACTATGTCTTTAATGACCAGGGTAAAACAGGAAACCAATGGAAAGTGGAAGGATAAGGAAGAGGAAGGAGAAGGGAGAAGGAATATCAGCTTTGAATGTAGAGAACACTTCATCTTCCCTTAAATATAAAACCTTATCGGAATGGAAATGTTATGGAACATCATAATGATGGTACATAGGTTTGGCAGAAATTGGTAAATAATACATGGGGTGGTAATATGAAAAAATTAGTGATTTATGAAAGAAAAAATTTTACTTTAACAAATCTGGATGATTTGAGAATCGTTGAGAAATTTATCTCTAATCCGCGATTAAGATGAGTTCTAAAAAGGTAAATTGGAACTTGGGGGGTGACTTGGGTTATTGGGACTGAGTGAGTTTTTCAATAACCTAAAAATATTAAAACATTAAATAGAAATTAATAAAACATATTTTTTAAAAAATAACTGGAAATGGGATCACGGGCTGGCCCAATACATGAATAAATAACCCAAATCCATTATGATTATATATTCAGAAGGGAATAAAAAAGAATATGGAGTATAGAATAGGTTGGGGGAGTCCATATGGGAAGTTTAATGTGTCTAAAATGTTTTCAAAAAGGAGTTATAAAAGAAATAAATTTTTCTTCTAAATCTGGAAATCGGCTCTCGGTTGGCCCAAATCATTATGTAACCACTGTTTTCTCCAAAAACATCCAAAAAGATCTTGGAATCCCATGATTGGATTATTATAAATATATGTAAGTTCAAAAATCAACATTCATATCACCCAAAAACAAGGAAAATTATCAGTATTTCCAAAAAATTGGATCAAAACCATGATAATAAAAAACCAGGTGTGACAATTTTCCTCACCATTAATGATTTCCCCCTGAAAAGCCAGAACAAATTTCAACTAATTCGCGAAAACCTAATGATTAATTATCAATGTGGTCCAGCCTATGATGCCAATTACATCTCATCCACAATAAATGAATCTTAATTATATTTCCTCAATAAAAACACATATTCCCACCACTTCCCGAGATTCAACCTAAAGATCAATTCAGTACCTACACATCCTATACAAGAACTAGATTTATGGTCATTCTCCAAATATACCAAACAATCACCCAAACCAAGGAGCAGTCCTAAAAACTAAATACTATTGGGGAATCCAAAGTAGACTCCCTGCCATTAATAATGAACTTGCACTTGTCAAATACTTAGGTAGAAACTCTATGAGACCCGTGGCGGTTTTCGCCGCCATTAAGAACCGCCGATCAATGACTAACATAGAATTCAACATGAACCTGGAATAGGTCACTCCTACAAAGTCCCACAAAATATATCTAACAACAACCTAAAAACCCATGGTAATTGGAACACAACATGAAAATTTAAACCCCCACCCCCGAACGGAGGGGACAAGAAATGGGACAATATTCTCAACATAGATATAAACCCCCACTACTTGGGGAATGGAGGGAAAGGGAATCAATCATTAGGACACATAAATAAGAAAATAAATAATGGAACTTCTACACTACCATGGTAGTGGAATGAGATTAGAAATACTACCCACAGTCCGGGGACTCCTGACTATGAGCCAACTTCACTCTGAGACCTATTTCTTGAGCTCTAGTGAATGAAGAATATCATTCCTCACAGTTAGGATTTGACGATCCCTAACTTAAACTCACCCCCATAGTTCCACATGGTGACTCAAAACACTCTCATTCAAAAACATGATCAATGGACACCATAAAACTCTATTTCTAAAACAAGAACATTTACCCAAACAATAACATTGATATACACAAAAATATTTTATCTTAGTTTGAATGAGGAGAAGAGTGGAAAACATTAATGGAAAAACACATCATCATCTCAAAGAAAAAATACCCCAACTGAGAGGGTCATCATAATGGAAAGGCACATTAAATCAAGCCCAAAAAACTCCCAATTACATCAAACAAGGTGAGGAATCACTCAAAGAGGTGTATTTAACATTTATAAGGAATACATAGGTTGATAACATGGAAATTTTGTTAAAGGAGAACCATCTGTGGCCACATCAAAACATCCATCACATATTTAGAAACCCACTAAACATTTCCCAAAAATAGATCGACAAACAATATACCTTATCATGTCAAAACTAGAGTATGTCTTTCACATCACAAGGAAGCATACCGAATAAACAGAATTTCTAATATATATGAAAAACCATCCATGTAAACATCAGTTTATAACAAACACAACAATTTTTCAGCATAAAAAACATTTGAAGAAGACACCAACTTTGAGTATTTTCACGTTCTCCAATAATTTTTCATCATGTCTCACTAATATGCATGTTTCTATACCACCATGAGCACCCAACCACCATTCCATACCATCCATTAATCCATATGTCCATAAAACCTTACATTTGAGAACCTATGAAAACATTATGTCTAAAACAAAACAATCAACACTCAAGAAAGAACCATGTACCTTCTAAAGGGACATTAACCACAACATCAATCGTAATTTTCAGATTTCAGAAAACAAACCACACATCATCAAGAACCACTTGATTAAAAACACAATCCATTTCATTTTATTAAACGTAAACAAAACCATTCTATTAAAAAAATCCCTTTCCAATTTTCAAAAATTTAGTTTGGTCCCTTTTCATAATCTGGTGACCACAACGGCCAAAACCCATTTCCAAAAAAACACTAGCTACTCAAAAAAAATTCTAAAACCACATCATCTGATTTAATCAATTTTCAACAGCCTAAAACTCACCATTTAAAAATATTTAGAGAATCACGTTAAAATATTCTACACATTCCAAAAATTTAATTTAATGAAACCATACATTATGATTAATGAAATCCAATACCGTTAAATCATTTCCTCTTAATCCACTTGATTTTTTTTCACAAAACCCAAAATTCCAAAACATTACTCATATTAAATTTTGAAAAACCATTTTCTACATTTTTTCAACAAACCATTCCTTTAAAAACCATTTTCACAATTCTGAAATAAGTATTTTCAAAAGAAAAATCTTAATTCAAAAAAAGTCATACAGACCCAAAAAAGTGAACTAGCATCAGTTGGTGGCATGACTATATATTTGGAGTCCATATGTCAAAAACAAATCAAATACAGAGGGAATCCTTATGACTATTATTTAGATCCACATGGCTAGGCTGGCCGTATGAACTTATGGAGACCATTAGTTCTACTCCCCTTGTCATATCCCAACACCGAATAATTAACAATAAAAAATGGCACAAATAAAACAAGACCTCCAATGGAAACACGAGGGTCAGAACAAGAAATATTTCATGACTCTCTTCAGGAAACTACCCATAATGTCCCAAAAATATGAATCCATCAACTTTGACATCCAAAAATAAAAAATTTCACGCATATAAGGAATGTCTGCTAAGAGATAATCACTTATAATACCATTTTGTCACGTACCAGCTTGGTTCAACCCCAAAACGGGGACCCGAACCAATCTGTGGTATGGGCCGAAGGGATTTACCATTACCCACATGATGAAAACTATATTAAATCATCAACCGAGTACTCATTGGAATTATTTCTCCCAAATATAATCATTAAATAAGCAGTGGAATGAAATGGGGAACCCAACAAACATTTATGTAAAATTTAAATGAACATTATTTATACAAGAAACCAAATGTACAAATAAACAATACAACCGAAAGACCAAACATAAATACCAAACTAAAACCATGTGATCCAAAAGATCACTTTCCAACATAATGAATACTTGTATCCCAATGCGGCCAAATTCATGTTGAAACCTATTCATGGGAAAAACAGAAGAAAACTATTAGAGTGTGTATTAAAATTCAATATGTTAACTCGATATTATATTCCCAATGAAGATATTTTAAAATAAAATAAATTTAAATTTCAAGTTTAATATAAAATATATAAAAATATGTTTTTCAAATGAGGTTCCATGCTATAAAAATTAACAGAAAAAACATTCAAGTTTTATAAAAAAAAATTCTATTAAAAAGTTTGCAAAGAGGTGCATCTTCGAAATGAAAATTGTTTTAAAGGGGCATGATTTAAAAAAAGTAAAATTAAAAATAAAACAAACATGATTTAGAATTTATAACAAAACACACTGTATAATGATGCTGAGTAAAAAATTGAAAATGGGTACAAGCCATAAGACACCCCTAGGCACTAGTTTGTGGTAGGCCCTAGTTACCACGTATCTCAGTGTAAAATAACCATAAAAAATATCCATTCTCGTGCACAAAAACCAATAGTAGGAGAATCATCCATAACCTAGTGTTCTCAAAAATCATCACCCTAATATTTTAGTCAGTGTTTCATCGTCAAAAATGCTATGTGAAACAAGGAAAAAACCCTTCCGGATCACTAGCATACTAGTACACATCTTCCCACCTAGATAACTGGGTCTCCACTTTTTGTTCTCAATGAAGTTACAAATCTAAAAAAATATATTTTTTTCATGAATATTCTATTTATAAATCATACCCACATCAAAAATCCCACACACATGTATCACATTTCTTTCGTGATTCAATAAACCAGTGAAATTTCAATTAAACAATTTCAAGAAGTTTAACGAGGACATACACATAAAATCCATTCAAAATGAACTTTTAAGGCCAAAAACCAACAAATACCATTAAAAAATATATTTGGGATACCGAAAAAAAATTTATAAATCAATTTTATGGCCCATGAAATGGCCCCAAATGATAGAACAAGAGAAACACATCGAAACCATTTTTACATGAAAAATGCCAAATGGGCTGTTAAGAATTTATCAAAACTAAAATTTTCGAATGGTAAAAATTTAATTTTTTATAAAGAGGTGTTTAAACAACAATTATATCAGAAAAAAATAATAAATATATTAAACTATTCAGGTTACACATTCAATGAATGACTGTTTTTTATGGATGCCAAACGGGCCATTTTCTGGCATCTCAGGAAAAAACATGTGTACCACCAAAAACCCAATTTTTTTAACACCAAAACAACATTACAAATTCATAAATGACCCAAAAATATCATTTTTATATCTTGAAATGTTTTTTAATGCAAAAATTAATTTTAAATCGCACTCACCACATAAAATCCAATCAGGCAATTTACCAAACACATGACAGGCACTTTTAAACAAAAAACATATTTTAAGCACATGGAAATTGATAAAATAAAATTTTCATGTAATAAATTTATTAAATCAACTGAAAGATGTTGAAAATACCATAAACCAGGTTATTAAGCTAATGGAACATGTATGTAAGCAAGCGGTGTACACGTTTATAACAAAACAACACTACTTTTCACAAAACATGGATTAATCAACAGTTTTCCACACCAATAAAATTATCCAAAGTCTAAAAAAATAATTAACATATATATATAAGGTGAAAAATAAGTAAAATTATGAATGTTAAATGATAAATTCATGTGAATGGGTTATCCTCCCTCAAAACCATAGCAAAAAGGAGTCGCACATCTGATATCACCTACTGCGGTTCCCAACACTCTATATCTATGAAAACCAGACCTAATAGAATAATGAACCATTCCAAAATCATGGGATTACATAACAATAGTCCATTCATGACTAGGGGATAATATTAAATCAAAATAAAGTGTAGGGGAAGGAAGATGAAGGAGAAAATAGAATCAATCTCACCATGGAATCTATAGAACTCTTCATCTTCCCTTATATCCACACCCCTATAGGAAAGAAAATGGATTGGATATTATTGTAGATGGTCTATAGGTCATTAAAAACCATGTAAATAATATTTGGAGGGAGAAGAAGAAACAATGAATTCCTCATGAAAGAAACAAATCAGTTTACCAATTTTACACGATTTGAGAATCCCTTATAAATTTATCACTAATCAATAACTAAGATGAGCTCTAAAGAGGGAAAATGGAATTTGGGGCTAAGACAAGGGAAATTGGGCTCAATTGAGAGTTATAATCACAAAAAAATATATAATAAATTATATGATATAAAATAAACAATTTATTATTTTTTAAAATGTAAATGGGCTCACGGGCTAGCCCAATACCTCAATAAATAACATTAATCAATTATGATTATGAATTAATAAGGGTTTAAAAAAGGATATGTTAGTTTCAATATGTCTGGGGAGAATATTTGGGAATTTTAATGAGTAAACAATTTTGAAAAATAATGATTTTATAAAAGAAACAAATTTTGTTTTTATGTCGGGAAATGAGCTCACTGTTGGCCCAAATATTGAAGTAACCACCATTTATCCAAAAACTCTCAAAAATGCATTGGGAAAAAAGTGGTGGTGTATGATTAGACATATATGGTGTTTTAAAATTCAAAAATATTATAATCCAAAACCTATGAAATGGATCATGATTTCCAAAAAACTGCATCAAAATCATGACTTGAAGAAGAACAGCTTGTGTCATTAACAAATCCTAAATGGATCCTTTCTAATGAATAACATTGTGAAGGAAAACTCTAAAATTTAATTATTAATTCTTTTAGGGGAGTTATAAAATAAATACATTTATTATTGAATCATTATGGATCAATGAAAAATTAAATAAAATAATAATGAAGATTTGGAATATCATAAAAAGTAAAATTGGGTTCGATGTAGATTTGTTCATGAAAAAAGAAAATCTATGGATGTGATTAATATGAATATGTTAACATAGGGTAGTTACAAGATTTTTTTTTCAAATAAGGTTTCTTAAATGAGGTCAGTGAAGTCAGTTCAATGGGGGAGGTTTATAAAGGATGTTCCAAATAGGAGTTACGTGATGTTAAAATTTGACAGAAGGATTTTACACAGTAAAAAATATACAACTCATAACATTGAAACATATTTCTATAAGTTTTTATTAGGATCATGAATTCTGTTTCTAAAATAATATTCCATACATCATGATGAAAATTTAAGTACACTTTCTTGAAAACATGGAATCAACCCAAATAATGATAAACTGAGAAACCATCTGTTTGGTGAAGTGAAAAAAGAATGAGTTAATAGATGTGATCCTAGAGAGGTGGTTTACTAATACCTAAATCAAATTGTAAAGGGATTGATATTGGAAAGAACTAATCTTGTACATAATATTAAAAATCACTTAATAGAGAAACTGTTTTTGGAATCTAGTACATTGATATGCTTCTACATGTGTGCTCATTGGAGCATACATTAATTGTGAACTAAGATAAATTATTGTTCCTTGATTTAATTTCAAGATTATATATTGTGCAATATATGATACTATCTATGAAAATGTTAATTATATCCTACCATTATGTGAATAAGATACTTATAACTGGAGAAAAAGTTCATATCTTGATTCACCCCTCCCCTCTCAAGGTGTCTCGGGTTATAATAAGTGGTATCAGAGTTGAGGTTATAGTTTTTGAGTCTATCATATGATGCTCATTAGTATATAGAACTCATAGAATTATAATTTAGTTTATTTTATTGACGGATCAAATTATCAGATCTAAAAGAATAAAATTATATGACATCTACAATCAATTGTTCTTAAGGTTTTATTTTTTACAATACAATTGATACATATTTGTTTAGTATCATAACATCCCATAACTAAAGTATAAATAATGCTATTAAATGATGATTTGAATGATAAAATTATTTATTTGGATCTTTTTCAAACAAAGTATATATATATGAATTTTTTTAGAATAAAATATAACATTATTATTTTAATAACCCCAAATCTTGTTTATATTGATTTTAATTATTATCCTATTTTCTATTTATAAATTTTTTTCATCCCAAAAAATAAAAAAATTAATAAGTCTTGAGATTATTATGCCATGATATCATGGGAAGGTTATGTAACCATGTAACATTACCAGAAGTTATATTTCACCTTACCACATGAACAAAAAAAAATTGATTCAAATGATAAAAATTGTCTATGTCATGAACTATATGTGCCTTAATGATTAAAATTACTATACGTTGAGAATTGCCTCACTGCATGTCAAATAATCCTAATGTGATATAGAGTTATAAATACCCAGTACCAGACAGTGAAAATTATTGATGTGGCCGTATTGAAGAAAAAACCTATCTGATGAAGAAATAAACTTTTCTTGAAAATGTATGTATAATTTTTCATTAACGAATATACTAACCCTATATATTACTATAGTGAATGCACGAAGAAACAACATATCTAATGAAGTCATAAACCCACCACATGTGAAATGTGTTGACCGCATGAAATAATGAACTGATCCTAGGAACTTGTCACTTCATCTGACCATTACAATCGACAGTGTCTATTTTTAATAAGATCAAAATACCATAGTTTTTGTGAAGACGTCATTCCATTTATAACTTAATAGTGGATCATTTAAAATATCTGATGACTAGTCAATAAAAAATTAATTGATGTGTCAGTGAATTTAATGTTTCATTAATTATTATTCAATGGTAAATTTTGATGAATATTTATATAAGAAGTATATACAATCATGGTAATAATTAAGTGGTGGTGTCACCACTAGAATTCAAGACAATAAAAACCACTCAAAACCATTATTATAGGATAGAAAACCATTGGTATAGCCTATACCAAT
Organism: Viscum album; assembly: GCA_963277665.1. Classification (NCBI taxonomy): domain Eukaryota; kingdom Viridiplantae; phylum Streptophyta; class Magnoliopsida; order Santalales; family Viscaceae; genus Viscum; species Viscum album. The sequence continues at coordinate 1,754,300,175 of OY728141.1, forward strand.
CACTCTCCAAACCATTTTTATAGGCTAGATTACAATTATTATATCCTATACCAACGCTTCTCCAAACTATTTGTTATATGATTGTTGGGATAGCCTTAAAAGAAATGTTTCTATTGAAATTTTGGTATATACTGAGTGTAATTTTTGTTTAACCAATGATTTGCATGGAACCATTGGTATATAATAAAATTGTTTTGAAACTTCTGGTATATCCACCCCCAATTCCTAGACTAGAAACCCCCACACCCTACCCACATAACCAGAAATCACACAAAAACAACATGCATCAATGCAAAAAATAAACAGATCCTCCGAAAATAGTCACCAGAAGCCATAAAACCACCCACACCATAGTCAATTATAAATAAATAGATATTTAATCCAATATAAAATTAATAATAACATAATAAAAAACTTAACCCATTCTAGATGTGATAACATACATTCAAATCTTCACATATATTCATTCAGAACAAATAATCACATATACTATGTGATAAATATTAGCAAAAAATACAAATGATCAATATTTCCCTCATCTCAATCAGTATCACTAGAGTCATCCTCATTTTCATTCATGGAACTATCCTCATCCCCATCATCATCGAATCCATATTCCTCGCCCTCTTCCTTTCCCTCTTCATCACCCACTTCATCTTTTTCTTCCTCGTAATAATCCTCACCATTACCATCGCCATTAACATCATCATACACAACCCCACTAAGACCACTCCTCAATTCAGTATATAATATAATCATCATCGACATATATGCATGAATATCCATGTAATAATCGGGTGTGTGTGATGGAAATAATAATTCAATAAATTCAATAAATTCATTATTGGCCCTTTGATTCCTTTCACACTCATGTATGAACATTGTTTACCTCTTATGCCTTGTCCTGAGCCAGTCGTTCTAGTGAATTTTATTTTTCCAACTCATTTATTCCAGAATACACTCCTAATGTGGGCCAATATCTTGTGGATAAAATACACTTCCCCTATAAAATGTGTAATTGTCAATGGTGATCATATCCCAAACCCTTATGTAAGTTATCAATTGGTCCAATGCTTTCAGATTTCTGCTCATAAAGGGTTTCCAAAGAACACAGTTAAAAATATAAATTGATTATTATGTTAACAAAAAGATATTAATATTTTTAGGTCAAAAATTTAAAAATTACAATCTAATTATATGTTGGGTTTTCTACCACGCTTTCATCATTTTTCATTTGACGTGAAAAAAAAATTTCTCAAGGCACACATCCTTCAATATTCAAAACCCCCCTCTATAAGTAAATTGAATTTAGAAACGAATTATTGAAAATAAGTTAAAAATAATTAATTTCAATAATAAAGAAAAATGAATATTAATTATAAATGAAGATGAAAAGATAAACATATGGTAGTTGAATTATAGTGACAATTTAAAACATATTTTCTCTTTATGATACTCAATAATATTTCTTTATCAAAATATAAAAATATGAATTTATATCCTATCACAAAAACATGTAGTGTAAAAAATACATGTCCCTCGATAATCAGTTCATACTATTTAAAACTGATGTGTCCCTATAGACTCACCATATCCCCAAATATATTTTGTTATCCGAAAAATGTCAGAATTAAATGTTATATGTCAAGGAATATTGACCTTTTGAAATATTTTATACCTAATAATGTGAAATAATATCCATCATATATAATATTTAAATTAAAATCTTTGGGTATCCTTATAACACCTTGCCTAATAATTTTAAATTTTTATCATTCATAAAATGGTATCAAGAATTATTTACGATTATTTCAGAAAGAAAATATTCACAGAAATGATGTTGGAAGAAAATACCTTGAGGTTTATATTTTAGTGAATTTATTTTCCTAGATATTTATCTTTTTTTTGGTAAATATAAAAATCTACACATTCATTAGTGAAGATAATGATGAGGTATTACATTAAATTTTTTATCATTATTTTAATATATATATTTAATATGGTTATCAAGGTGTAGTGATTGTCAATAAAAATGGTAATAAATTTAATTAAACTTTAATTTTTTTGATCTTTTTATTCATCTGTAGGTTTTCAAATCATTAAAATATGGTTTTAAAATACATAAAATGATAGGAATTTTTCATATAATATCATGACATGATGATGAATATTATTATCATTAGAAATGATATTTTTTAATACATTGGATTAGCCCAAGTCAATGTAGTGTTGTTTCATTTATTTAACATTAGTAAGTATAATGTGGTATCGCCATTCCCTCATGGAATTAAATTAATATTGTGACCGTGGATGATTGAATGGGGATACGATGAGTTTTAAAATTATAATATTGTAGGGGAGAATAATTTCCCACTTGAGGAACTTCCATTATAGTATGAAATGTGTTTTGAAATTATTATACATTTACAATAAATTATGTATTTTGTTTTGAATAGTAGTAATGAAACAATATTATGGAAGATTTAAAGGGAAGTCAACTGAGGATTAAGAGAATATTTTAAAGACATAATATCTGCAAAAAAAATTATTGATGATTACTACCACATGGGAAAAAATGGTTATTGATGATGCTGTTATGGATGGATCCAATCCACTAATCAAAATATACTGAAGCCAAAATATGTCACTAATACCTATTTAAACTATCCTTATTTCAATGCAATGATATTCAGTTTCAGTGAAATGCAATTTAGATTTTCTATTTTCTATTCTAATCACTTTTGTGAATTTTAATATAAAAGTTTCATTTTTTCTCATTATTATTTAATATACTTCATGTTTAAATATACTATAATTGTTTCTCTCTATTCATGTATAAATAATTATGGTGTTGATCTATGTCGGAATAAACTAGTGCATTGGTCTTGAGTTTTGAATATATTTATCTATTTTTTGTTCTCATTTTATGCTGCATTACTCTACAGTTAAACTATTTAGATGTTATTATGATTCTATTTCCCCATTAGTCTATAATTATTCTCACGTATCATGTTCTTTCAATTATTCCCTTAACTGTATTTTCATCATATGAATGAAATAATTTTAGGTATTTGTCACATAGGTTGGAGACCTCTATTAAAATTAATATGATCTCAAAAAATACATATTATTATTCACTCAACTAAAACTGACATATTCCTAATTAAAAGGATTAACATTTCATAAAAATATAATTGGTTGTATAGGTTTATGACATGATAAAAAACATGTCAATAATAATCATTTGAGGACATACTAAATACTTTAAACAATAAAAAATATACATGACCATTTATATAGCCCATTTAGAAATGGAATGAAATATAGTGGAATGAAAATTAAGTGTGTTTCCTAGATAAAAAATTATAAATTATTTTCATACGTACTTCTTCTCATAGATAAACATCATAGTACACCCCAATGTTTAGATGTGTTTTATAGTATCTTTGTTTATCTCAACTTGAATAAAAATAAAAATATTTTTTAATAATTAAAAACAATGGGTTAATGCAATTCACGGTAATTTTCGTTAAAAAACTGTAAATTTGATTTATAACGTGAACTTGATACTCATTTAATGAGAAATAATATCCAGAAAATATTCCCTAGATAGTAATTCAAGACAAGTGTTTCCTCTAAATCTGTACCAACTATTTTATGCGAGACACTATACAGATAATGCATATATGCTCTCTATGAATCACCTGATTTCATGAGTTGTATTTTCCTCATAGAGTAAGCATGAAGAAATTTATAATGAAGAATAAAAAAATATTAATTCTTATAAATTAAATAATAATATTTCACTAAATCAAATGAATTTTTTTTACCCAAATTTTCTCACAAGAATTATCTTTTACTCAATATCGATGTTGTCTCTGTGAGGTTGGCCCGAACAGAATGTTGTCTGAGTACTTGGAATGAATTTAAATAAAAATATTAAATTATCACCTTCTTTTTCTATTCCATTGAATATCCTAATTCATTTCCACCATCAGTTATTTGTGGTAGTTCCAAAACCTACATATTTTTTTACACACATCACCTCTCAAAAGATCAAACTATTTATGAAAGAAATATTATATCAATACATATTATATTGAAAATAAATTATGGTAATTTATATTACTAGGGTCCTATAAATATACTCGATGAACATGGATTAGGGGGTGTCATTGGATCCCTAGTCACTAAAGTAACATCTATCGGTACAAAAATATTGGGACCCAATATCTTATATAGAGAATTGAAATTCTTCATATTAGATGTCAGAAGAGCATGAATATAGAATCTTGTGGAGAATAATGTATGAGGAAACTAATATGGAATATAAGTATGTGGAAATTTATTATATGTATGGGGAGTAGGAGCCATCATCAGATATGGGAAAGACAGTTAGGGATATGGTGTATATAGTGGTGGAAATATAGGCGCCTTGAATATCATGGATGCCTCTAGAGACATTGTGCGATTAGATAGTGTGATAGATGGCATGCAAGAGGAAGGTACATGGTGAGATTTTGTATGATGAGTTCTACACATAGCTCTAATACCACCCACTTATATCACCTTATTGAGAAGTTGTTCCACTGGACTAGTTAAAGAATAAAAATCTCCACGGTGGTGGATCCAGATTAAAAGATAAAACAAAATTAATAACATGATATTTTATATATGTATACATATATATTTTAATTTAAATACACACAATATTCTCCAAACGATGGATTCCCATCTCTACCATTATCTAATTATTGTATGTCATAATTTTCCGTTATAACTCTTCAACAAATTATATATTCTTCATTTGAAAACAAATAAGGAATTGATTAGAAATCAAAAACTAATATTAATTCAAACAATAAAGATGTTGAGACATGTATTAATTAAGGAATACCAATTTTCAAACCAAATAAATGATATATGTCGATAAAAAAAATCATTTTTTATATAGTGTGATTAATATCAAAACATAAAATACATGTCCCAGAAAATTTACTATGTTCAAATTTCAATAATTAGAATCTGTATGATATATTTTTCTTCAATTTTAAATTTTATCTAATAAAATTTTTGTTAGGTAATTTTGTTATTTTTAGTCAATTCATTAGTTATTTTTTTCCAGTTTTATTTTTCATAGGTCATTTTCATCATAATTTTCATCAGGTCATTTTACAAATTTTTTATGAGGTCATTATTTTAATTAATTTTTATTTTCATTTTAATGAGGATAATATGATTCTATTCATTTCATATTGTTTCTTGTAACAATTTAATTGTTTCAAATTATTTTGGTTGGGTATGATCTAATATATTTCAAATAAATATTAAAAATTTAATCTCAAAGAAAATTGAATGTAGTATATATTGAATGTTCATATGAATTACAATATGCATATAAAATATTTTTAATCAATAGAAATAAAATTTGAAGAGTGACATCCTTAAAACCCATGTCGAGCTGAACAAAATCAATTGACAACATATATGGATTGTTCTTGAAATTTTCCAGTACAATATTAGGTTTACAATAAACTCCAAAAATTGAACAATCAGAGCCATCATAAGTAATAAATTGAATGGGGACAATGGTAGATAGAATTTTATCAATTCCATCATCAACATCATTAAAACTATTACTTGGGATTAATTCAATAATGAAAAGAATTCATGTTGGGGATGATCATTCACATTAGAATCATGTTTCTCCACTGATTCCAATATATATGTCACTTTGATATTAAGAGTGCAAGACATGGAAATTAATTGAAATCTACAATAATCAATTAATCTTTCTTGCCTCTTCATTGAATCAAAACACTTTCATTTCATCATAGTGACCCGACGACTAGAATAAAAATCCAATATTAATATTTTATAAATGAATCCATTATATGATAAATTTTAAATCACGGTATACCACCTGATGCACAATCATAATATTATATTGTGGTTGTTATAATAATCCCATCATGTTGTGTTCCCATGTTCACTACCCCCTCAGTGATAATAAATCTTTACCATTGATCACAATTTAACTATATTCACAAACCACAAAATTAAAATAAATACCCATCAAACATATTTCCATAGAGATAGATTCAGTAAGAAAATAAATACTTAAAATATAAATAAATATTAAATTAATTAAATATTAATTTTAATAATTTATTATAGAAGTAATTTTACCTCCAATTTCTACCAAGCAGAAAACTCTTTTATATAAAAAGTATTTTTCCTTCAAAAAGATAATGAATTATAAGATCTATTTATCATTTTTTATCTTCCCTACTAGAAAATTATAAAATTTTAATTAGATATGTACAATTACACGGTAATAGATAAGATAAAAATTTCCAATTTACATACATGACATAGTCATCGTTGAACTTTCAGTTAAAAAACGGGGATGTTCAATATCCCACTCTTTATGGCTTAATGTGGTCAATGTATATGATCTAATAATTCCCACTCTTTTAGGGATTGTTGGTAAAAATGTAAAATGTTCTCATACTATTTTTCATTTATTCACATTTCAATGTCTCATCATGTATTCATATCCAAAAAATACATTGAACTTAACAACATACATTTTTATTCAAGTAACTTTTCATGATAGTTCCTTGTTGACAATTCATGTTCTGGACAAAAAAACATTAATGTATACACATTTCATTCAGTTCGATACATCAAATGAAAATAAATATGTCCTACTAGAGTTATTTTTTTCGAATATAGATAGTTACATGTAGTGTGAATGTGAAATATTATGATGGATATATTTTCTTTATATAACAACAAAATTGTGGTTCATATTCCCAAATTTTATGTATGAAATAGATGGAAAATATAATATCCACAAGTTCTCTATAAAAATGTAACTAACAAATTAATGAAACACGTACATTATTGTAAAGTAGATTTAGATTGATACTTGATTCTACTCATGAAGAATGATCTTATAATCATGAATATTCAAATATTTTAGCTTCCAATCTCTTCTATTGACACATTTTGAATTGTTCCTTGAATATAAATCTAGAACCTTAACAGTATCAATTACTTACAAGAATTGAATTTTTCTACAGGTTTCATCACATAAGAAGCACACAAAATATTCAATTTATTTTAAATGATACACATAGGATGCAATTATGATCTGATACCCCACTCCACCATGTCACACTGATATCATATATTATATTTTATATTTACCATGACATTTAAAATAATTGAATTCCCCATTTCAGTGATATTCTTTTCAATGTAAATAACATCTAATAAATGATGTAACAAATTGGTTAACTAAGAAAGAAACTCATAGAAGATACATTTTCCCTTTATATAGTAATTGGTTTTTGGAAACATTATTCCTATTTATATATTTAATCTGACCCGTCCTAATTGAAAAACTAAAATATTTAAATTTATTAATCACATCAGTTCCAGACATACATGGGTATGGATTTTTGATCTCCATGATATTGTAAAACCATAGATTCTTATTGTTATATGAATGCTGTATTGGAAATAATCATTGATGTCTTATAAAAAAAACATGTAGATATTTAAGTCTTATGGATTGTGTATTCTTTATAATAATATGACATGATAGTTTTCCCTTCATTCTTCATCTAGACATCATTTCAGAAGCAAGAAAATCATTTATCACCTAAATAATCACAATACGCATCAAAAATATTTATTTCAAACATGCATCATATGTATACACACAAACATTACAATGATATTTCAACTCCTTTATTAAAGGTTTCAGGTATACATCTATATCATTGATAGCATTAAAAGGCCAGGATATGAGAATATTAATGAATGTGATGGGTTGTTTCATAAACATCCATGGAGTAAGGTTATAAATGTGTATGAATACTGGACATGTGTTGTGTGAAGTATGAATCCACCCAAAATAATTAAAATTGTCACTTTAAAGACCCAACCAAACATTTTGTGCATCCTCTATGAAATCAGGATATCAATAATCAAATTCCTACAAAACAAATCCATCTATAAGATGAACCAACTCATCATTATCCTTCATTTATTCAGTATAATGACACTATTGTTTTATTGATATTTTATTATACATGAAATGATTTCCATGTTTGGGGATCAATGGAATGTTCTACATAACTTTTTGGGGAAAATGAGATGGTGTTATATCACCATTTGGCTTCCATCGGGGGGTTCCGAATTTTATACAATCATTTCTTTCAATAGTATCCTCAAGAAATAAGATATAATATTTTTGTAAATCAAAAATTTTGTTTTTATAAAATACATGATCTTTAATTACCATCCATGCCACGTAGTGGTTTAAGGTAAAATCTGTATCATCTAGAAATAAGTCCTTCAAAAAGGTATGAATGTAATTAATGGAGGTTTTAGAAATCTCATATTTTGTTTTCCCATGATACATTCAGATTAAAAATTCAATCATTTAATTTTACCACTTTCTTGATACACTAGAGTTGTGGAAGAAACATTCAATTTTTCCACTCTATCAACATTATCATTTTCATTACATACATCATGTGTTCGTATATTGAAGCCTTCTTGGGTTAGAATCCATTCATTCTCATGATTATGAATAAACAAAAACATTTTATCTATCAAATTCTCCAATCCAATCCTATCATTTATATCATGAACATTTTGAGATTTTTTTCCTCACAACTATGATACAATACATAGTAATTTGATTTAAAACTATATTTGGTTATATGGTAGAAGAATTATTCACGACTCAACCAAGGTATTTAAAAAAATTATAATATTTTAAGAGTAAGAGAAAATTATTTATAGAATTTTTAAATTAAATATGTAAAAAAATCTCCAATAATTTTTGAAAATCTCTCGATATCTGATCAGTTTCATACATAACACTTCATTCCATTTTATAAATGAAATTATATGTCGTGTATTAAAATAAATTAAACAATATTAAAAATAAATCAAAAATATATTTATGTAAATGATATTTTTTCACATTATATGAATCCAAAACCGACAATGTATTTAATATGATATCCATAATATAAAAGACAATGAAATACTATATATATATATACTCTAAATATAAAACCATGATATTGAATTCATTTAAATGAAGGAATACAATAGCTGGTGGGTGGGGGATTTCTCCTTTGTTTAACCACAAGAGATCGATTGTACAATTCCTATAGAAATAAAATAATGTAATGTAGAAGAAAAATATTAGTCAATAGCAGAAAAAAATTAATTTATAATGTTTTTCATCCCCATTATTATTAAAAATATTAAATTTTAGGAATCTCATAATATGGGATGGTCCTCATGAATATTGATCCATTTTATAATTAAACTTTGATGGTATGAAATCCTAATAAATTATCAAATGAATCTCTTATTCCCATGAAGTATATAATATAATATTTTTCTTCATGGAATTAATTTCAATGCACTAATTCTCTTAATAAATTTCTTATTAATCTACATGTGTACAGGTTAATGGGTGAAGATTATTCAAATGGGGATATATCAATACTTTTACTAACATTGATTCATTCCTAAGATAATCATCAACATATCATTATTAAATGATTTTGATATGGAATATTTTGAGGAGAAAATAAATATTTAGTTAGACTAGAAAAATAATATGATTTTATATAAAACCTAAAGTCAATTTTTTGGAATTTGATTTTTATATTATATTAATTTAGGAATAATAAAATGGAATTTAATATTATGTTCCAACAAATACATTTAATATAATTTTAAATTTCATTTCTGTGATTCAATACATTCCAACCTCTCACATTATACATGTATGTTACATTTATATTCTAAAAAATTACTAATTAAAATCTATCATTTTAAAAATTATCTTATATAGTATTAAATTTATCATAATTTATCAAATATTGAATCTAATATTTTTAAAATATGTTCATTCCTCATAGAATGATCACCCCAATTTTTCATAAAAATTATAATATACATTTCATGGTGTCGTAGATATTTTCATATATATATATATATATATATATATATTTACATTATGTAACCCATATTAAATGTAATATTACTCTTATAAAATTTATAACATGGAATTAATTCAACTACTATCTTCAAAATTACTCATACACATTCTCTATAGAATTTTCCCCTTTTTATTTTTATTAGTTTGAAGATCATAGAATATAACATATCAATCAATATTTCTTAATACTAGTCCTTTGTCTTAGACTGTGGTTATTAAAAAAAATTCATCAAATTAATGTTTTGGGTGATTGATACAAAAAAATCTCAATGTGATTAAATCATAAAAATTTCCAAGCATTAAAAATTATTTTTTTAAACTATAATGAATAAAAATGGTCCAAATTTATTAAATTTATTACAAATTAAAGGTAAATATTTTTCAATAGTATATAAAATCCTAAAAACATTTCAAAATTATGTGTCCTGATCAGCAAACATATTATTTATTCAGTTATCACATCAAATATGAAAATAAAAGAATTTAATATTTCAATTTTCCCAAGACACATTATTTAACCAACATACATTTAAGCTCATATCATTAAATTTTGATACCTAAATAAACCAATGAACATCCCCATCAATCATCATACGAAATCAATATTAAATATAAATCTAATTTCATGATATATTAAAAAAATGAAATGAAATTATTTTACATGAATAATGAATCATTTTTGTTTACCCAACACCTAATAAACACCTCATTTTTTCCACGAATGTTATATTTTTATGCTACCTTCATTAATAACATCCTGAAAGATTATAAAAAATATATGCATTAAAAGGATCCATGAAATCCAATAATAAAAAAAATAAAATATTAATTGGACCCCCATATTAAATTCTAAATAAATATCCATGAACAACTACTATTAAATATAGAAAACTTATCCATGAACAATAAATGTTTAAATACATATAAGTAGATTTAAATACATCATAATAAATTAAATGTGTAAAATATTTAATTTATAGTGGTTTTTAGACCTAGAAAAAATATAAATTTCATAGATGATGGATTATGATAACTACTTAGAACTAACTGAATTTATATTGAAGAATAATGTAGGTAGAACAAGATGAGAGGGGATATTTCCATTAATATTATAGAAACTTGAACACAGAATTCTAGAACTCAGGGAAGATCTCGATTGAAATGTGTAGAGGAGGAGGATCCTATGTGGTATTTTGGGTAATACTATACTAATGGTTTAGTAAAATCATTGTTATAGGGAGATTTTTTTGTGGTAATAACTATTATTAGATAAAGCTATTGGTGTAAGTTTAAAAATTCAGACTATCGTAATAGTTTTAGAAAATCGCAGGCTTATCCCCAAAGGTTTAGATTTTCTTTTCCACTAGTGTGTGTGTAGTGATGAATAATTTTTCCCTTAAACAATGAATTATAGAGGATCATATACATGTCCAATTGTGGATCAAATAAGACATTATGAAACTCTATTTTTTCTTAACTTTCTTTGAACATTTTTTGAGCATTTTTGAAAGAAAAATTCAAGGGCTTGAGGTAAGAAAATATATTTATATTGATATTCATCACATTTTCTAATTCTTATAATATTTATACATTTTTTATTCAAAACATTAAATAAGTGTTTTTTTTATTTTATTATCTATAAAAAAATTCTCGTACGTTAAACTATAGTGTACTTGATACTATCTTGCATATTTCATTTCTATTTCCATGAAGAACTGTAGAAAATGTACATTCTGACCTTTAATTTTGACTTATTACATTCAAAACTACAGAAGTGGTGTTATACATAGATATTCCTCTGTACTATTATTTTTAAATACTAATCAAGTTTGTGGATCGGTTTATTTTATTAAAAACATTTGAGAATCAGGTAATTTCTAAGTGTTGTGGTATAATTCTCAGCTTAAGACCAAACCCCTTGTTAAAAATTTCACTATTATTTATTATTGGATATTTTTTCACATTAAATGAAACCTAAATTAAAATTCATTATAATTAAAAAACAATACTTTGATAGTTATCGTTAAGTAGGACTCGCTCGGGTTATTTCACAACATATTCGATAACTGGTTTTTCATTTAATATGAAATTAGTATTTATAAAAGGATTAAAGATACTATAATGTGGATTAAATTATACTTATAATGATATTGGGTATTATAATAGAATAAGAGTTTATAGAATATTGAGAGTCCATTTAAATTGTATAAAAATAAAAATGAGAGACTAATAGTATATGTATTTTAAAATTACGAGGATGGAAATTTCATTTAATTTTTAACTTCAATCAAAATAATTGTAATGCGTACACTAAAAAATTTACTGATAAATAAATGATATGATATTGGTTGTAATAATAAAAAGATAAATGTGGGAAATGTTGAATTATATAATGACTGACAGAAAGATTGTAATTGATGTATAATTTGTAATGTATAAATTTGTTGAATATTTTCAGCTTCATGAATTTATACACTAATCCATTGAATTTTTTTCCCATATGGCTTCAAATTTTAATACATCTAGAACGTATATTTTTCAGATACAATATATATAATGTTTTGAATAATATATTAAAAATGAAGTGATTGGGATGTTCATGAAAGAAGGAAACCAATTGAAGACTAATGGTTACATAAATGGAACAAGATGGAATTAGAGAGAAGATTTCCCAATATATGTTGTTTTGAACAAAAAATTAATAAATGGGCTTGTATGCTACCTTGGATCGGCAATATTGTCTGATCCTTCCCACCATATATCTATTCCAGTTTGTTTCACTTCACCACTACATGAAATAATGAAGAAAGTTACATAGGATATTCCAAGCTTACATCTGAAATAAAATGCCATGAAAATTAAAATTAAAAACGATGTTTCAACAATGAAGGGATAAAAGTTTCTTCTAAATAAATACCAGATCTAGCATTCTCTTGATAATTAGACAGCTGTGTCATTTCCACTTCATATGAATTTCTATCTTTTTCACTAAATGTCATATGTGTTGGGTTGTTGATTTTAATACTCTCCTCAATAGAGATGACTCTTGGGTAGGCAAATGGGAAACAATATTTCATTTCCCTAATTTGAGGCATTCACCCATGGTATGCAGTTTTGGTAGAGAGCTGGGAACCACTTTATAATACCTGAAAATGTGAAATTGAATAAAAAATATAACTGAATATAGATTGAATCTTTTTGTTTCCTCACAAAATTTCAGGAGTGCTGGGTTAGTATTTTTAAAGCTAAATTTAACTGAGAAAAATCCTAGGTCAATGGAGGGGCAACCATATTTCTTTTCCTGGGTTGGATTCTTTCACCCATGCTAAGAGACTTCAATAGAGAGCTGTTAACCACCTCAAAAGACCTGAAAACTTGTGACTGAATCCCAAAAATAGATTAAGACCTTCAAGAAGGAGTTTTTGGGGGACCTCCACTACAGTCAATGATGATGAAACTACCACACATTTTAAAACCCGGATATTGCAGTTTCAGTACATCAATATAAATTTTGAAAGAATAAAATGTAGATCTGCTAGGTTGATAAAGATCAAACATTCTTAGAGGATTCATGTTTTCAGTTAGGAGACGGTTGTCTGTGTATCTTTACAGAATTTAGAAATCAATCTTTGGATAAAATATGTCTTAATCCTATAAAATGTAAAAGTGTATACCAAATGAAAGTGATTCCCTAATTACTAAATTAGAAAAAGACATCTCTTGTTATAAAGAAAGAAAAATTCATATGAAAATGGAAATACGAAGAATTATATGATAGAAATAAAATTCACAGAGAAGAGTTTTGTAATGTTGTTACCAAGTGACCTCCACCAGGGTCATCCGGGTTGAAATAATTATAGGGTTTTAGGAGGTAGAGCACAGAAGTTATAGAAACAAAATTTAATTTTAAATATATAAATAAAGTATATTTAGATAGAAAATGGGGTGCTGAAAATATACCTTTTAAAAGCTGGAAAAACAATAAAAATAGATGTTTTGTTATAATTTAAGAAAAAATTAAAATAAAACGGATATTCTAAATGTATTATGATAGAAATAAAATTAATATGGAAGAACTACACGAAGATGTTTTCGGGTGACCTCTACTACAGCCAATGGTAATGAAACCTTCAAACTTTTTAAAACATGAATTTTACAGTTTTAGAACATCAACATAATGTAAGAAAACATAATATCCAGATCTGATAGGATGAAAAATATCCAACATTCGTAGAGGAATCATTTCCTAATTTAGGATATGGTAGTCGATCTATCATTACCGAATTTAGAACTCCATTTATTGAGAAATTATGTGTTAATCCTATATAACATCAATGTGAATACTGAATTAAAATGATTCCAAAATAACTTAATCAGAAAAAATATTTATCTCCCATAGAAAGTATTAAAAATATTTATGAAACGGGAAATACTAATAATTGTAGGGCATAAATAAAATTCAGGAATAAGAGATTCACAATGATGTTGTTGGGTGACCTCTACTGCGGTTTTCAGTGATGAAACAGTCTCGGTGTTTCGGTAGGTAGAGAATGAAGTATATAGAAAAAATGGAATTATAGATATTTAAATCTACTATATTTAGACAAAAAATGAGGGGCTAAAAAAATACCATTTGACGGTTGAAAAAAAATTCTTAAAAATAGATGTCTTATTATAATGTATGGAAAAATGGTATAAAAAGGGAAATACTAATGGTTTCATGGTAGAAATAAAATTATTTGACAATACCTTCATTTAGAAGTTTCTAGGGGACAACAACTGTAGTCAACGATGATGAAATTGAAACACTTTTTAAAACATGAATATTACATTCTTAAAACATCGACAAAAGTAGGAAAACATAATAGTCAGACCTACTAGGGTGACGAAGAGACAATGTTCATAGAGTAATTATGTCTTCATTTCAGAGATGGTAGTTAAAGTATCATTGCTGAAATTAGAACTCTGTCACCAGAGAAATTATGTGTTAATCCTATAAAATGTAAAGGTGAATACAAAAGGAAAGATATTCCCTAAGTACTGAATCGGAAAAATATATCTATTGCTAGAAAGTATTAAAAATTCATAATAAAAGATCAATACTAAAAATGGAAGGATTTAAATAAAATTCAATAAGAAGAGTTTCGTGAAGTGGTTATCGGGTGAACATCACCACAGTAGTCAGTGATCAAATAGTTGCACTGTTTTAGGAGGTAGAGCATATAAGATATTGAAACAACATTGTATTTCATATACATAAATCTAGTATATTTAGAAAGAAAATTAGGTGTAGTTAATATACCATTTGACACCTGGAAAATACACATAAATATATATGTTTTTTTAGAATTTATCAAAAATTTGTACGAAAAGGTAAATAATAAAGGTTTTAAGATAGATATAAAATAAATATATAAGATCTTCAAAAATAATATTTTGGGTGACATCCACTATAGTCAATGGAGATGAAACCATCGCACTTTTAAAAACCTGAATATCAATGTTTTAGAACATTAACATTACATAGGAAAACATAATATTCTTACCTGATAGGGTGATAAATATCCAATGTTCATAGAAGAATCATGTCTTCATTTAGGAGCTGGTAGTTGAAATATCATTTCAGAAATTAGAAAATTAATTTGTTGAGAAATTATGTGTTAATACTATAAAACAAAAAGGTGAATACCGAATGTATGTGATTCCATAATTACTGAATCATAAAATATAGATATATTTTTAGAAATATTAAAAATTATTAAGAAAAGGTAAATACTAAATATTTTAGGAAATAAATATAATTCATGGAGAAGAGTGTCATGATGTTGTTACTGGGTGACATCCATCATGATTTTTGGTGGTGAAATAGTTGTAGTGTTTCAGTAGTTATTTCATGAAGGATATAGAAAAAATAGAATTTTAGATTTTTAAATATGCTATATTTAGACAAAAAAAATGAGGTGCTGAAAAAAATACATTTTTTGGCTGGAATAAACTATAAAAAATAGATTTGTTGTTATAACGTGTGACAAATTAGTATGAAATGGTAAATACTAAACGTTGTATGGTAGAAATAAATTTATTATAGAAGTCCTTCTTGAAGATGTTTCTTGGAGGACCTCAACTGACTTCAACGATGATGAAATTGTCTCAAATTTTAAAACATGAATATTACTATTTCATAACATCGATAACAAGTAGGAAAAAATAATAGTCATACCTACTAGGGTGTCAAAGATCCAACATTCAAATATGAATCATGTCCTCATATAGGTGCTGGTAGTCAAAGTTTCAATGTTAAAATTAGAACTTAGTCCCTAGAGAAATTATCTGTTAATCCTATAAAATGTAAAGGTGAATACCAAATTAAATTGATGCCCGAATTACTGAATCGGAAAAAAATATCTATTGTTAGAAATTATTAAAATTTCATAAGAAAAGTAAAATACTAAAAATTATGGATACTAATAAAATTCATAGAGAAGAGTTTCATGGAGTGGTTTTTGGGTGACCTCCACCATTGTCGTCAGTGAAGAAATAATCCAACTATTTTGGGATGTAGAGCACAAAGGATGTAGAAACAAAATTTCATTTTATATATTCAAATCTAGTATATTTATACCTAAAGTGAGTTTGTGAAAATATACTATTTGATGGCTGGAACAAACACATAAAAAATGATTTGATAGAATGTATGAAAAAATTTAAAAAAGGGAAAATACTAATGGTTTAATAATATATATAATATTAATAGAGAAGACCTTCATAGAAAAGTTGTTGAGTGACCTTCACTATAGTCAACAGTGTTGAAACTATCACACATTTTAACAATATTATAGTTTCAAAACATCGATATAATGTAGGAAAACATAATATCCAGATGAGTAATATAGAATCAGTGTCATATAATAAATATGGATATAGTTATGTATAAGAAATATAAAAAAATTATATCAATGTTACATTAATATGAATAAAGGTGTACTAAAAAACTACCTCCAGAAAATAAAGTGACATTGTATCTAGAACTATTCCATTCATCCCGCTTTGTTGATTATAAGCAATATAGAAACACTTATGCATAATCAGCCTAGAAATAGTTTTACATAATTAAATTAAATAAATCCTTTAATTGATTACATACTCTTAAATGAATTGAAACACAATGTAATCATTGACCAAAAAAGATAAAAATACACTAAAAGGATAAGAATCCTAACCATGAATTCACACAGCTATGCAGAAAGACATCCAATTTTCCCAAACATGAACAACATAATTAAATCAAGCATAGATATAGATAAAAATTTCATAAAAATAATCTATCTTGCAGATTTAATAAGCCTACATAGAAATCACTCTTGAAATACTAAGTAAGAACTTCAATTGAAATGTCACTATCCTATTAAAAAATAGTTCTTTAATGAAAACCCCTCTCTTAAAATCAACATAATCCAGACATCGTAAATCAAATAATGTAAAAATATCACTAATTGGACCAATACATTTAAACATAAAACCAGGATGAAATAAAATAGTGTTAGAGGCTAGATATATCTTCTATGAAAATCTCGACAACAAGTTTCTATTGAATGGTAAATAAATATGAGAACCAGATGAGTATGAGAAATGTGAATCATGATGAGTGAGTAAGCTGAAGTTCTTTAAATGATCTGATTTCATACATAAACAGAGTTCTAAATCATGGATGATAGCTTTTCCGCTGAAAAATGTGTTATTGACCAAACCTGAATCTGACATTGTTCTTGAGGATTTATATCCATGGAGAATTATCTTATGATTGGTAACCTGACTATAGAGGTAGAAGAAGGAGTAGAAGGTTGTCCAAAGTGAAGTAGTTCTCACAGGTGCACATGAATAATAAGAGACCCTACACTAGGGATACCAATAACAACATCTTCACTAGGGAGAGAAAATTGAGA
This sequence comes from Viscum album, assembly GCA_963277665.1. Taxonomy (NCBI): domain Eukaryota; kingdom Viridiplantae; phylum Streptophyta; class Magnoliopsida; order Santalales; family Viscaceae; genus Viscum; species Viscum album. The sequence continues at coordinate 1,754,318,160 of OY728141.1, forward strand.
TGTTGAGGAATCCCTAGATTGGGGAGAACGTTGGAGGAGCATGATGGATTCAGGGATTTGGGGAAACCATAGGTGACGAAGAGGTGAAACCCATTATTGAGTTGGAGAAGAAAGAAAACAGAGAGGTGATGTGAAACCGAGAGAAAGAGCACATTTTAAAAGGTGGAGAATGGAGTGCGGTGTAACTAGGAGAGAGAGCTCGACAGAGGATGGGGTTTGCAGGGAGGGTATGTCTCAATGAGATTATACCCAAGAGGGAGTGAGAGTGGGATAGATAAAGTGGAAGAGAATGGGAGAAAAGGAAGTTCATGGATCCATGGAGGGCTGACACGTATGGAAAAAAGGATTTTTTTGTTGTTGTGAGAAGGACACATAATAGTGGAGGAATCCAGAATTAGAAACAATAGTAGATTAATACATTATATATAGTGTTTGTTATGGTTAATTAGTTCCCATTGCTGATGTACTTTCAATGTTATTTTAAGTGTGCCTTGATCAAATTTTATAGTATCTATTATAAAAAAAATTATATGTATTTTTAGTTCTGATTAACTGGGAATGATTACCAAAACAAGGGATTATGTATAAATTTTTTTAAAAAATATAATTTTTATTAGAAAATCATGTCATCCCTCTTAAGTTTTCCACTCCAACAATAATTTGGAATTATAGATGATTTTTTACTGTGATGTACTTATACTTAATGATAATAAATTTTAGTTATTTATAAAATAATTCAGTATGGATAATAATAGATAAGAAATAACCGACATAATTGAATTCCTTCTTTTAATGGGAATAATTATGATAAATTGATATTCAAAATGAAAATTCATTCATAAATCACGTTTTCTAATATTTATACTATTTCCAAGGATAAATATGATTTAAGAAAAGAGTTTAGAAGATATTTGAGTGATTCTACTAAGGATTATTATTAATGTAAATATAAATATATTAATGCATTGTACTGTGTCTTAAGAGATAAATAATTTAATATAATATCTGATTGGACTAATATTTTAAAATTTTGTATATAATAACTATTTCTCATAAAAAACTACCAAATTTAATGAAATTTACATAAACACCTACACTTTTAAATATGATACATAAAATTAAACCTGATGATCCTATTTCTGTAACGTATCATAGGGTCAATGGTATTTTTAACACAATTCATTCCCTAGGAAAAATGATTACTGAAAATGATAATGTGATGTAGATTCTAAAATACCTTCCAAAAAGATGGAGATGAACTCATGTGTCCATTATAGAATGTTGTGGCATTATCACACTAATAGTAAATTAGGTAATTAGAATGTTAATTATGTATGAAGAATAACATAAAGTAAAAAAAGAGGAAATAGATGAACCAAAAATGATGTCAGTATCCTTTAGGACTTCAAACATTAAATAAAAATAGAAGACCAATGTTGAATGTTCCAGTGATGAAGAATCCCCTTCTAACGGTGATGAAGAAATGAGTCATCTAGTGATATGATATCAAAAGTTCTATAAATATAATAAATTCATCAATTAACCCAATTGTAGAGGAATGTAAGATAATGAAAATCTGATAAAATATATAAGAAATATGAATTATCAAATGAAATAATCTATTATGAAAGTAAAAGGAAGGGACACATTAACAAATATTGTCTTGATATCATGTATAAGAAGAAATTTGAGGACATCGTCAAGAAGGATTAAAAAATCAATGAAATACACTTGTAGTGCTTTTAAGGATAGTTCTTGTGATTTAGACTCAAGAAGCAAAGATAGAATCAAAAACCATAATATTTCATCATTTTTGAAAAACACATTAAAGGTATTAAATGTTTTTCATAAATATCCTACATATATTTCAAATAATTATACGTCTAAAAATTATGATACTAATATGGCTAGTGATGAATTATCTAAATATCATAATGTTATATAAGAAACAATTAGTGAATTAAAAGATAAATAAATTTTTTCAATAATCCCCATGCTTTTTCTTCTTAATTTTAAATTGATTATACGATTGAAAAGAAAAGAATCCTAAATTGAATAAAAAATGAAATTGAATTTTATAATAAATAGTTATAAAAATATATGGATATGTTCACTAATTATATAAAACCATTACCAAGATTCGTTATAAATAGATAACTCCTTAATAAACCAATGAAATATAATATTAACAGTGACATAGGAAAATCAATACAAATAAATATTTTCCATGTTCTAATCCTTTCAATTATACTAGTACTTTTTATCATCATGTACCCAATGATGTCCTTATTTTTGGAGATTATTGGATCTACATAATATAAAACTATTAAAACAATTATGGATTCCTAAATCACTCATTACTATCGTATCTGGACTAATGAAAATTTGGGTACCAAAATCATTTTTAGTTATAATCTATTTTGCAGTAATCCTTCATGAGGGGTTCCACTAAACGGCTATAGTACATATAAATTGGATGTTCCAATCATATGACATGAGACTATTACATATTCAAAAAATAGATTAATATGGATAGTGGACAAGTAAATTTTAGTCACAATTCTAAATGGGAAATAATTAGACTTTTTCGAATGAGTATCTTTATTACAATTTTAATTTATATTGTTTTATTTATAGATAGATTATATAATTAATTATTTAAAATATATCATTTCTATGAAGATGATTTTTATTTTATTTTTGATAAATACTACTGTAATGTTTTGGACACCAGACATGCATCATTTTTTACTAAAATGACAAATGAAAAAGTTCATCTTATAAATTTAAGTTATTTGTTTCCTATAAATGTAATACCTCAACCCCAGAAGGTCAAATCTAGTCAATAATTTTTTTAATTTTCATGATTATAAGGAATCAAACCCCAAAGGAACGATTAGTTTTTTAGTATTAGAAAACGAGATTATATACATGATACTCATAATACATTAGGAAAAGAAAATAAGGAATTAAATAAGTAAACATGTAGCATCCTTGAAACTAATTCCTCGAATTCATCTTCATATCATAGGGAAAATAAATCAAATAAGGGAAAGATAAAATTATCAGTAAGTGTTATGTACAATAAAATAAAAAATAAATCAAAATTAATAATTAACATGACAAGGTAAATAACTAATTTTAGTTATTAAATTAATTAACTTGGAATGAAATGAATTGATAGATAATTTCAAATAAAAGATGTCATAGATAAATAATAATAAAAATAAATGAATTATAATTTAATTTATGGATTAATTATTAGACTTCATCTTAGAGCCACATGAAAAATAATACCATCATGACCATTCAAATTATGGCCTAAACATACAGGTTGAAACCCATTTAATTTGTCCAACTAATTTATCTCATGAGAGCTCGTCGATGCATCAAGGGGTTATATATTTTCTGATCCACATCTATAAATTATATTCTAAATTATTTCACATATATCGATTAATATTTTTAATTAGTAAACAATATTCCTTGTCATATAACTGTATTGAATAAATAATAAGTAATTATTAGCATATCACTTGTTAATCAAATAACCATCAATCTAAAAATTGTATAATATTTTTGAAATAACAATAAAAATCCTCCCTAAATTTTTAATTTTTTTTGCAAATGAAATTTAAAAATAAAATTTATAATAATAATGTGATTGTTTAAAGAGAAATTTGACAATCACAAAAGAAAGTGAGAATGTAAAGGTATCTTTTCCCACTTGCTAATTTTTAATTAAAAACCCTTGAATGAAATAATTCAATTTGAATCATAAAATAGAATTAATTATAATTTATTAGTGATATTGCATTTCAAATTACCACTCTATAATGCAAATAACATTGAATCTGTGAAAAATAATAAGTAATATTCAATGGAATGTTAATTCAGACAAAATCCCCTACCTTACACTCATTTTTTTGTTGATATCTATTTCCCCTCATGTATAATGGTTTTATGAATTTTATTACTTTACATAAGAACAATATTAATAATTATAATATCATTTATGAGACATTTATAACATATAATCACCATTTTTATATCAATTTTTCATTATTTTCATTATTTTAGGTGTTAATTATCTTGTTTCTCAAGTATATTTTGGATTGTTATATTTATATTCCTATTATGTAGATCATGATTTCATAGTTTCAAAAATTTAATTAATGATTTAAATAAAAATTATATTTAATATATATTTATGTATACAAATCCAAAAAAATGGAGATATGAAATGAAATGCATCCTTTATGTAGATGGTTGGCCTTACACACACATGAAAATTATTTCCCTTTTATTACTGTATTAATTGAATTAAAAGTAATTATATACATGGATTTATATTATAATTATAGTACCGTATTTAGGATATATTAATGATTTTTTTAATTAAAATCATCTTTAATAAATTTCAGGTAAAGCGTGAAAGAATTAAATTGCATTAAGAAGACAGTGTTCCACAGATCCACAAATGATGTTATTGTATTTCGAAAAATGGAAAGTATGAAGTTATGAGTCATATTATTATTCAATGAGACTAAATAAATCAAAAATATTATTAATATAATATATAAACCATAAATAAATTATTTTTACCAAGCAATAAAAGTTGTAATGGATGAAGGAACAACATTGGTTCCTGAGCCGGTAGTCCGTCGTACACACAAATAATAATTGTATATCCCATTTTATGGAATTATGTGATTTTTCAGAATGGGATATTATTAAGAAAAAATATAATTATACTAAATATACTGATGTTATTATATATTAATGTTATAACAACACTCAAAGGTTTATTTATATAAATAAAATGAAATATCTTATTCAATAAAGTTACCTATTCTTTAGATAACTCTTTTTGGTTTATAACAAAGACTTACTTGGAAGGGTTTATTATAAAATCATGGCTTCTAGGATGATTTTGGGAAATGATTTGGTTTATTATTTTTGTAATTGAATTACCAAAAGGGACGATGGGTGACATGATGTGAGGTTGTGAGTACCATTTAATAGTGGATGAGGAGTAACATTCTTATAAATACCAAAAGCTAAACAAAATTGGGAGGTCTCTCTAAAATCATGTGAATCCAATAAAAAATTTAATTAGTTAAAAGATGTTATATTGTAGGCATGTTCCTCTAAAAAAATTCAAACTTTTCTAGCTCATTTTCCACTTAATATTAAATTTCTAATACTAAGTAAACTTGTATTCACCCTAGTCGCTGTAATTAATTTTAATTTAACAAACTAATAATTTTGGTGAAAAACTAAGTTGAAAATAATATAAATAAAAAATTATTATCATTATAATTTTGAAATAAATTTTTCAAAATTCAAATCATTTATGTTTCATATATGCATTTAAAATTAATCCCATAGACCAGACTGGAAAGTGTGTTTTTAAATTGAAAATGTTCGAAAGATTGAAATATTCTTTATATCCAATTTAAATTTATAATTGATTCAATGACCACATTTAGATTAATTTATATATTATATATATATTTATAAAATAAATCCAATTTTAAATATTAATTATCAGTATAAATTATTTATATAAAAATTCAGTTTTCAATTAAAATTTAGTAGATTTTCATTATTCATCAAAAATGAAAATTCTCAAAAATACCAAAAATTAAACAAGATATATTTTTATAATTAATAATTAAAAAAATATTATATACTTTTTCCAATAAAATTTTTAATGTGTAAAAATTTATATTTAAAACAATCAGGTCCTTAAAAAGAAAGAAAAACTGCTTTTAAACTAATACAGAATTTTATGGGTAATATTTGATTTGTTCTTATCATATGCCTATAAGATCAATTTTATTAATGTAGAAAATATTTTATTTAAAATATCATATTTATATATCATTAATAGAATTCATTAATATTATTAAATTTAATTTATTAAGGTAAAATGCCTTTGGGAGTATGAAAATAGTTTGTATAAAAAAATTTACTTTACATGAAATTTATTTTTATATTAACTTATAATTAATTGGTAACAAATGTATTAAAAAATATATTTTCATAAGTTATTTAATAATATTTATAATTGAAAATTTATTTTATAGTAGAAAACTTCAATTTTACTAAATAATATTAATAGTATTCGTAAATACTCAGTCTTACATGTAATGTTGGGTATCAAAGAAATTAATAATTGTTTGTAATGCATGTTAACCATAGTCTCCCCAATAGAAAATAAAAATTATATTATTTGTAACCAATGATATGATCATTTTTGAGTATAACACATTTTATTGGAAATATTTAATTTATCTAAATATAAATATATAATTATTTCTCTAGTTTTTATATTTCATTCGACGCTTGGTGTTTTTTGTCGTACAGACATTCAAATACAATATCCATATTTTAGAATTTCATAGAGTTAGATTCAACACAAAATAAAAAAATTGAGTACTATCAATTTAAACATGATCATGGTAATCTAGGGTTTGAAATTTAGAAATGTATTTGTTTACAACCCCATATTGTAAAAGGGTTAGTAGAAATCCTTTTAATAATATAGAAAGGGAAATACAAATGTCACCCAGAAAACTAGGCTTTCAATAAAGATAATATTAATGACATTTGTATTTCCCTTTCTATCTTATTAAAAGGATTTCTACTAACCATTTTACAATATGGGGTTGTAAACAAATAAATTTCTAAATGTGAAACCCTAGATTACCATGATCATGTTTAAATTGATAGTACTCAATTTATTTATTTGTTTACAACCCCATATTGTAAAAGGGTTAGTAGAAATCCTTTTAATAATATAGAAAGGGAAATACAAATGTCACCCAGAAAACTAGGCTTTCAATAAAGATAATATTAATGAAATAATAGACATGTAATAGAAATATAATTATCATATTGTGATGGATAGAGATAAATAACATTGGTCAAAATAATGTGGGTGATCCATACATTGTTATGGATCAGAAGGCCATAAACCACATAGGTGTAAACAAGTTCATTAATATCATACAAAATAATGATAATAAGACAACATTATTGTTTCATGAACCTTTTCCTAGATTTGAGTAATATGTCCACTCTCAATGAATATAATGAAATACACTTACATTGTAAATTACTATTTCACAAGGAAAATCTAATCCATTGGTTGCACCTTGAATTATTTCAACATCATCTATAAAATAGGTTGCATGATATAGCTAGATAATAAATTAATCTCTAAAAGATTTTCCAAAGATCAAATCAAACGATTTCATAAATAGTTATCTTTTACAAAACATTTTGATCCAAAACATTATATGTATGGTCACTCAATTTTTAAAAATGACCATTTAATAAGTCTTCAATCAAAATGAAGTATCTCTTTTATCATCTCATACAAAACAAGTGAACACCTTCATCATGTATTATCTTGAAACATGCAAAGAACATCAATTATCATAATAACATATTAAAAAATAAATTCTTTTATATTACTTATGTATAACGTATATTATGGGATATATTATTTAAATAAAAATATAATATTAACTCCATCATTGATAGCATAATCTACTTTGTTAACAAATCATTAATTCTTTCTAAGGTTGTCAGTAACATCCAATTTACATTGTCCATATCAATAATCTCTTTATCCCAACATCATTATCTCAACATCTGGAAAATAATAGAGGATCTTAATATTGTGTTTTTTATGAAGTTCATCATTTAACTGGATTATTTTTTTCTTGGTCATTAGTATCGATCAACAACTGCATTTAAATTGTTGATGAAAATGCACTATAGTGAAATACTTATAAATGACATAGTGATTATAATTCTAATATCATATATAACATAAAAATAGAACATTTTAAAGGATCCAAATATTGGAGAAAATAAACCATTCCATATAATCTATATCAAAATGATAAGACTGAACTTGTTCTGTTAGGTTTTTTTGAGAAATATTATCATGATAGTTAGGGAATTTGTTTTCATAAGTCCTCATATCCTTGTGGTTATTACACTAAATAACATCTATTTAATACTTCATTATTCATTATTTTTCCTTGATAACCTTATCTACATATTTATAAGAAACTCTTAATCCCTTCAAGAACTTCTTAGGGTGAATCTTTCCACCATTATGTAATTTTTTTTAATCCTTCTTTCCTTTTATTCCATTATCCATATTTCTAATAGATGTAATATTTTTCTTGTGATTACCTTAAAATAAATAATACAATGATAAATCTTTCTCATTATGGGTTTAATTTGATATCTTGACCACACTGATGAGAATGTTTTGGAGACCAGTTTCGTTCAAATGATTGTCTTAAGATAGTAAAGTATATTATCCCTTTTACTATTGGGATCATGTTAATTGGTGAGGTTGCAATTTATTCTTCTATGTGATAATTATAAATTACTATTTACACTATATTAGGTTATATCATTATGAAAATTAATTTATAATATCAAATATTATGAAATAATTAACATACATTTAAAAAAATGTGTGAATATATACTCATAATAGAAACAATAGTTTCATTGGGCTACTCTTCTATAATTATAATCATTGTTTGTCATAGGGATTGGTTCTATAATAAATTTTTTACTAAATCATGTTTCCATGGTTTATACTATACTTACCCTATTACTAATTATAATTACCTGACCATAGAATCCATGAGTAGGTTAATTAATTTATTTAATTTTAATTATTACAATGAAAAAAAATCATGAATGATAGATTATGTTAGTAAATTTGGAAAACTGGATTACATATATGATACCCATAATATATTAGGAAAAGAAAATAAAGGATAACTAAAGTAAAATATCATCATCCTTGAAGATCATTCCAAGAATTCATATTCATATCTTGTGGAAAGAAAACCAAATAATTGTGAGATCAAACTATAATCAACGGTTAGATACAGTGGAAGAAATAATCAATCAATAAGAATAATATACATATAGAGGTATATAACTAAAAAACAATCCATTTTTTTGATAAACCGAGAATTAAATTCATCCATATATAATGTCAAACTAAAGATAACATGTGTAAATAAATAAATTAAAACTTAATTTAGAATGAATTAAATGATTAATTATTAGACATAATGAATGAGACACATGAAAATAAATATTGCCAAGTCCTTTCAGAATATAGTTTAAAACCCCAGGTAGAAAACCATTTAATGTACAAAATTGAAATGTCTCATGAGAACGTATCAATACATCAAGGGGATATATAAAATTTGTGCCCCACCTATCACTTATATTTTAAATAATTCCTCATATATCTAGTAATATATTTAATTAATTGATAATATGACTTATCAAATATCATTATTGATTAAAGAATATATATTTATCAATATTTCCCTAAATAATCAAACAATTCTAAAAGTAAACCCCATATGTAAAAAATAGTATATAATTTATGAAATGAAATTATAAATCACCAAAAAATGTGTTTATTTAATGGAAATTTAATTTACAATGAAAATTTATTACAATAGTGTGGTTGTTTCAAGTGAAAGTTAACAATAATAAAAAAGTGAAATTGGAAAGATAACATTTACCATTTGGTAATTTTCAATTCAAACCCATAGGGTAAAATAATTACAATTGAATTGTAATGTAACAAGTATAATAAATTATTCTTCATATTAATTTTCAGAGGAGCATTATATATACCAAATAAAATTTAATTAGTTTATATTAACAAATTAATCTAAATGGAATTTAATTTGAGATGAAATCATTTACCTTACACCCCCTTTTTGGTTGAACGCCATTTTCCCTCATGTATAATGGGTATATATATTTTATTTAGTTATACCAGATCCATATTAATATTTAAAATATCATATATTATCATTTTATAATATCTTACATCCCGTTTGATAACAATGTTTCATTATTTTTCACTTTTAAAAGTGTTAATTATCATTTTTCTCCATTATTTTTTGACAAGTAATATTTTTATTCCTACTACATAGCTCATTATTTAATAATATAAAGTATCTGATAAAATATTTAAATATCATATATATTCATTTTATATTTATTTAGAGTAATATATGAAATTTGGATATATGAAATGAATTGAATCAGTCATGGAGACAGTAGGTCATACGTTTGCATGGACATTAAAAATCTGGAATGAATCACATCTCATTGAGGAGGTTGTAGTCCACAAGTCCACAAATAATGTTATCAAAATCCCAAAAATGGAATGAAATATGTTATGTGTTATTTAATAATTATGAAAACATAAATATATCATAAATATTGTATAATTAATTTATAATCTAAAAATAGATCATTACTCTTATACTTTAATGATATTAATAGAAACTTGAATGGCATTAGTTCACGAGGTGGTTTTCTACTGTACACATGAATTATTACTGTGTATCCCATTTTATATAACTATGGGATGTTTTTAGTTGGAATTTCTTATAAAAAATATAAATATATTTAATTTAAATAGTTTATTATATAATATTGATATGAAAATAATTTATGGAGTATAGAAAGAAATATAACAAAAGTACTCAGTGAAGAACATTACCCATTATTTGGTAACTCCATTTTGTTTATACCAAATCCCTTCAATGGTTTAATTGATTCACAAGGATATTCTCATAGGACAAGTAGAGATATGTTTTAAGTCTATTTGGGTAGGTTTTGGATATTAAAAGTGGCATTATATTTTTTATTAAGATTTGTATGTTTATGGTAGAGTGAGTGCCTTTTTATAGTGGATGAGGTGTGACATTCTAGTAAATATTAAAGTATTGAAAACTATTTAGTGGTAACCCTTAAATATTGTGATACCAATAATGAACCATATTTTATAAAAGTGGGTATATGGTCGAAATATGGTCATAAAATTCCTTTTGGTAATGTTAAAAGGACATTCGGCCTCTTATGAGAAAAGTATATACATTAAGTAAACACATTATTACCTTAATTACTTTAACAATTTTAAATTTATTTAAAATAATAATTTGGTCTAAACTATGTTGAACTTAATATAAATTATATTTTTATTTTTGAGATTTTAATTTTGTAATCAATTTTAACAAATTCATAACGCATAATTAGCAGAAATTAATTTAAAATTTATCCCACAGATGGGATGAGAAAGTGTGTTTTAAAGTGGAAATGTTCATCAATTTGAAAGGTTTCTATATCCAATTTCAATATTATATTGACATAAATTACCCAAATTGGATTAATTTTTGAATAAATTTTCTTTTTATTCTTTATTGATAATTCAATATATAATTTATCATTATTAATTTTTTAGATGAAATTTAAGGGTTCAATTAGAAATCATTATTTTTTACAATTCATAAAATATAGAAGCTCTCAAAATAATAAAAAAATCACAACACTATAATTTTCAAATTAATATATCACAAAAGTGTATTTTTCAAATTAAATTTACAAATGTTTCAAAATTTAGATTTTTAAAAAAATTCTCCATTAAAATTTTCTAGAATATTTTTAGAAAAAGTTAACATTTTTATTCATAAAAATGAATTTGATTTTATATTATGCCTATCAAATATATTGGATGAATGTAAAAAATAAATTCTTCAATATATATTATATATTTAATTAATATAGTTCACTTATATTAATTAATTTATGTTGTTAATATCAAATTCATTTAGCAGCATAAAAATTTAATCTATTAAAACACTTCTATTAAATTAAAATGTTTTTATATTAATTTATAATTAATTTATAGCCAATGAATTAAACCATATATTTTCATTGGTTTTTTGAACATATTAATATATTATAATTTAACATATATTATATAATTTTCATTTTAAATAGTAATATTAATATTATATATTTAAACATGGTCTTGCATATTACACAAGCTATCGAAGAAGTTCATTCTTACATGTAACACAAGATAAAATCTATGATCAATGTAGGGAAATATAAACATTAAGGTTTTTTGTAATGTATGATAAGATATTTATTTCATGTAATACTTGTTGTTAGAAATAATTAATTTATCTAAATATAAATATATAATAATGTCTTAGATTGTAATATTCTTTTCTAGGCTTGGTGTTGCGTGTCATATAGGCAATGAAATACAATATCATTATTTTGAAATTTCTAGGAGTTACAAAAAAAATTTCTTATTCAATTTGTTTTCATAAATAATCTAGGATTTAAAATTGGATGGTAGTCCATTACAAGGTTCACTAACATTGAAATTTAACTAGGAATGGTTTACTCAAGGATCAACCCAGACTAGAATTCCCAAAAGAAAAAGTCTCTAATCACTATCAAAAGGGAAAACATCATAATATATATTTCAAACCAGAAGAAGAAGAATCAACTTTATATCCATTAGATTTGGTTTACCTGGACTTATTTAGACCCTTTAGAGTTTCTAGTTTAGAAAGAAAACATTATGCTTATGTTATAGTTGATTAGTATTCCAGATATACATGTTTTTTCTTTGATCATAATTTAAATACTCTTTCATTTTTTTTCAAAAATGACAAATATATATATAATAATTGAAGAATAATAATTAATAACATTATAAATGATCATGGACTTGAGTCTGAAAATCAGTATTTTGAATCATTATTCTCACACCAGGGATATAGTCACAACATTATTACTCATAGGACCCCACACGAAAATTTGTTTTGTAGAAATAAAAAATGGAACCCATCATGAAATTTCTTGATCAATGCTAAATGAGAATAATTTACCAAGATATTTTTTAGTATAATCTATGTATATATATTTCTCTATAATTGGTACAGTTTTCATCAGACCACGATTAAATAATAACCCTTATGAATTTCAAAAAAAATTAAACCCAAAGGTTTATTAATTTAAAGTTTTTTATAATAATTTCATCATAATAAATACAAAATAGAATATCGAATAATTTTCTTGCAAGAATGATGAAATACATTTCCTTGTATATTATATATCTAGTTATTTAAAAACTGTGTTTAATAAATTGAATAATATTTTTGAATAATATTTACATGTCATGTTTGATGAAACAAATCCACATGAGCATAAGATATTTCTAGAAAATATTTACGGTGTCCTTTCCATTATGAACATAAATTCTAAACCCTTTGACAATTATTACTGACCTCCTATAACAATCAAACCCAATTATATTGAACAATTTGAACTTTCACCTATATATGATAATGATGTGTTAAACACTTTTATTCCTAGATCTATTATGCCTCATAGATATCATCCCTTAGATGTTATTGTAGGTAACCAAGATAATGGAACTCAGACTAAATAATCTCTATGAAACTAGGTTGAACATCAAGAATTATTTCCACAACATGAATATGGGAACATCAATGATGAAATTAATAATTAATTATAGGTAATGGATATGTAATAAGAATTAAATCAGTGTGATAGAAATAGTGATTTAGAATTAGACGAATGATACAATGAGTACCTTACTATTGTAAACAAATGGGTGTTTAGAATAAAGGCTGATGAGTCAGGTGTAACATTAAGATATAATTATAGTTTTTTTGCCCAAGTATAATGTTAAGAAGAATTTATTTTATATGAGTAATCCTTTACTCAATTAGATATACATGAATCCACTATAATGTTACCTTCCTATGAGGATCATTTGAATTTAAAACTATTTCAAATGGATGTAAAAATTGAATTTTTATATGGTAATCTTGATGAGGAAATATTTATGAACAAACCTCTCAATATGATAACCATATAATTATTAAATATTGTTTTTAAAATAAAAAAAATCAACATAGTTTAAAATAATCTCCAAGGGCTTTTTATGACACTCTATGTTCATTTTTCTATCAAAAGGTTTTACTAAAGGAACAAATAACCCTACATTGTTTATTAAAATAATTTTAAAGAAGTATTTTTTGTATGAAATATATACTGATGATATTATTTTAGGGTCTATAAGAGATTTTTTGTGTATCATGTTTTCAGAAATGTATGCAAAGTGAAATGGAAATGAGTTTGACGAGAGAACCTAAATTCATTATTGGATTTCATTTTTTTAAAATAATGAAGTAGTTATTTAAGATAATTGAATGTACAAAAAATTAAATTTAATATTATTTGGCATGGATTGAACTAAAAATAGTGATACTTTCCATGAGTACTAATTGCATGTTGTATCAGGATGAAATTGTTAAACTTGTTGATCAACCCATTTACATATGTATCATTGGAAGTTTACTATACATAACTTCTAGAAAGCTTGATCTAATGCTTGTTATGTCTATTTAAATGTGTTTAAGAAAATCCAAAAGATTCAAATTTACTCCATTTAAATAGAATTTTTAAATTCCTAAAAAATACCACAAAATTAATATTTTTTTTACTTCGAAGGAATATCATTTGATTTTATTTGTTAATCAGGTGCAGATTCTAGTGGTTATAGGTCAAATAGAAAAAATCATCTAGAGATTTTCAGTTTTTCTACAAGTATATTGTTCATGTTGTTTAATGATACTAAACTGTGTGGAATTATCTACTACTAAATCTTATCATAAGCTATAAGAAGTTATAGAGCACATATTCTATGTATAAAACATACATTACTAGACAATGGATATCAATTCTGAAATGTACCAATAAGTTTTTATAATAAAAGTGTGATAAATATTTCTAATAATCATATATCTCATTATTGTACAATGAATATTGATATAATACATCACATTATGAGATATCGTTATATGAAATGCAATATATCAAAGGAATTCATTGATATTGAACATTTTGTGGATGATATATTTACGATACCCTGTAATGTAGAGAGAATAAATTATTCCAAACATTAATGTGTAGGATTAATTATTCCTAAATGTTTTAAATAAATTATATAACTTGAAGTTATTTATATATATTTTAACATCTATTCTCTTTGATTTTATTAAAGTACCAATGAATTATTCTTCACATGGTTTTAAATTTTACTATGACTTTTTTTGATGTAGTTATTATTCATGTTTTAAACACATTTTCATATATATACCATACATATCTTTATTATTTTCAAACACCTTCATTATTTTTACCATGAAAAATTAATTCTTCTAGTTAGTATAACTACCACATGGTCAACGTTAGAATGAAAACAATTCTTATATAATAAAAATAACCTTGTTCGGTAGACTTACTCAGTTGATTTAATTAGAAATTTATGTGAAATTTTTTGATTATGATATATTTTAAGTTTATTAATATTTTATTCCTTAAATGATTGAAATAGAAATAAAATTTCAATTGGAATCCACAAACGTATTTTTCCAAAAATAATTACCTTCTCATAAAGACTTAATATTTCTCAAACCACTATTATTCCACAAATCGGTTTCTCTATCTAATGTCTAAACCTCCATAGAATTCGAATCAACCCGAAAATGAAAAAATTAAACAAAACATCAATTTCATGCCTCATGTCGAGCTGAATACTAAAAAAATCAAGGTAAATAAAATGAGGTTATAATTTGTCAATAGAGATGAATAATCCACATGTAATCAATATTTCTGTTTCTATAGAATATATTCTAATTAAAAGTGGTTGAAATCAATTAGATAATTCGTTAGGAATTTAATCTAATGTCAAGAATGAAATGGTTGGAATAATGAAAATGGTAGAATTTTTTATCCAAATTTAGTCATGGAATATTATACACACCAGTAGTTCCTACATAGTGTAAAAATATGTGTCATTAAAACTATATTTAGTGGAAATGTTTTGGAGTGTTCCTTGAATCATTAGGAGATTTTTTTGGATTTGAAACATAAAATAGAATATGAGGTTTATTAATGATATTATCATATAATGAAAACTCCTTTTGGGTTATAAAATTCATTATATGAACTAAACGAGGATGAAACCACTAGGATGACTACTAATATCAAACTTAGTGGGGGAATACAAATGGTTGTTAAAGTTCATTCTTTATTAAATATGTCTAGGAAAAAGGGATTTCAGCATCCTAAGTAATCAAGACTTGCTCTTATTATTTTTTATGAACAGTGAAATTAAAATTAGTCTTTTCCAATATAACATGATTCTTATGGTGGAGCATTAAAATCCCTCTTCAGAGTTCAATTATTTTCCTTATCTTAAACACATTAAAACATTTCTAGAGTATAATGGATTATTCCTTAGGGGAAGAAATAATAAATTCATATGATATATTTTTTCTTACAGTAATTATTTATATGAAAATTTGAGTTAACTAGAATCTTTGTAATAAATAATGGGTGACTGACCTAGATAAATAGTAAAAGATGTTTATCTTAGTAATTTATCCTGGTAGACCTAGGGATCTGGTGGATCAAGGTCCCAAACCTAAGGATGTTATGATGTATTCAGATGATGGTGTTTATCCTTATAAATAATAATAATATGAATTATTTGTTTAAGAAAAGAAGGAAGAAGAATATATTAAAGCTATACACCTTGATGAAGAAGTTATGATAACAAAATACGTTGATTTGGAATGGATTAGGCTATTAGATCTGATGAATTTGTTGAAAGCTTATCAGGATCTCCTTTAAAGAGGATTAATCCTATATAGAATATTCCTAGTGCACCTTCTATGGGATAAAATCCAACTATATCTTTTGTTTCGGGCTTATACTTTTTTAATTATGATGATAAATATCTTGGATGTATTCCACATAGTCATGTTAGAAATTCCATTTTTACTATTTAGTGATCTTTATAAGAATACTTGGTTTCTAAGGTTGATTATTAAGAATAAATCGAGGTGTTTCCTACAATGCCTTTTCTTGATTGGACAATTCCTGACATCTTTAGTCATAGTCCCACTAAGGATGCTGGGGATTCTCATCTTTTTTTCCATGAGGACATAAAAATTATTCTGATAAAGGTGATGTTGAAACTTTTGAAATAATTGAGGATAAAACTTTGAAAATATATTTTTATAGGATGCACCTGAGGTATATGGTAGGCATTATAATAGTGATCCATGTCCCTCAATTCATGGACCATCCACTCCATCTAATTCATATGTCACTAAGAATTCCTTGGGATTATTTTAAACATAAAACATGGATAAGTTCTAGAAATTAGTTGTTAATTTTGACAACTCCATTCAATAATTGATAAATGATTATATTTTTGAATCTATTACATTGGTAATAAATAATTTTATACCATGATTTAATTTTAGAATAAAAATATTGTAGAATGATATTTTATATTTGAGAGGTCATGTTGGTGCACTTCTAGATGATCAATATGACAAGATGATTTAGTTTGGCCAATAGTTTATGGATATCATGTTTTTTCTTGTCATGTGCCTCCTCTTCCACCTCTTGATCAATAATTTTTGGATCAGGACAAGATAAAATCACTCATAAGATATTAACTGAATGTGTCTATTAAGAATATAGAGAGAATTTTGATGCCTATAATATTGGTTTTCAAACACATATTAACAATTCCCTTGAATTATTTCAAGAAGATTCCAAGCAGAATAGCCAAAATTGAAAATCCACCAAGAGGTGATTGATTATTATCTGAGTAATATCATAAAAAATTCAGATAAAAAATGGATTTCATTTAACTACTTCTTTATTTAGAATTATTTCACCAATGAATAATGATTTTATTTCCCATTTTGAGATCCTCAGAGATATATATCCAAGTTTCTAATCATTTATGGAGAACATATATTATTTTCTTCAGGATTTGGAGAACATTTCTCAAACAAGTAGTTATTTCATTATATGGATGGAACCATATTTATACACCTCTCTGAATGTTTTTATATCCATTTTAGGAATTACATTATCCCTACGTACCACAACTACCACCATCCATCCTTCTAGATTAACACTTTCTAATGCCTTTACAAGTATTAGACCAGTTTCTAGGTGTGTGGTTATTTGAGACTCAACATCCCCATCTACTTCTGAGACTACATCCAGTTATTCCTCTATATAAAAAGTTAAGAAACATATTCTTCATATGAATAATAGATATTTTCCTTATTCTGATCTAGATTTGGATATCTGATAGGAACATTTTGCAATATGTTTTTTAATCTCTTTAGATATAATATTATAATAATTTATTTTATTATCACCTATATATATTTTTATTAATATGAATTTTTTTCCCATCTTAAATTTTTTATAATTCCAAAAGAGGATTAAATTCATAAGTAGTTGTAAACTAAATATATTTAATCATTTTGAAACCAGTTCATGATTTCATTAATTATCTAAAAAACTATTATAATTCTTTTATAAATCTAGTTTTATTATATGGAATTCATTTGAATTTAATGTAATCCATTTTTTTTCATCAAAAACGGGATATTATTGGCTTTGAAACAAAATTTCGTAATTAAATGATCCCAAATAATGTTTATACTGTTATTGAGGAATCTCTTGTTTCTATAATAAAAATTTATCAAGAAAAAAATTTAAAAAATGA
The DNA here is from genome assembly GCA_963277665.1 of Viscum album. Lineage (NCBI taxonomy): Eukaryota > Viridiplantae > Streptophyta > Magnoliopsida > Santalales > Viscaceae > Viscum > Viscum album. The sequence continues at coordinate 1,754,336,674 of OY728141.1, forward strand.
TTAAGTCTAGAGAATACCATACCACCATATAATTTTCATTTCATGTTAATGTTTTACCTTACCATACCTTATATTTCAAATTAACATGTTAAAAAACTACAAACTGTGAGTCATATTAGAAATTTTTTTCTAAGTGTCAATCTATGTATGAATTGATGACTGAGATCCCCATATGTTTAGAATCACCTCATCAAATGTACATTAATCCAATATAGAGATAGAGCTTTACCAGTTGATGTTATAATCCTACTGTATACTCAAATGAGCTAACGACCTGAAATAGTGAACTGACCATGACACCTCCCCACATAAAATGACAATGAAAACTAACCTTGTGAATTTTTTATGAACTATAATAACCCTGATTTATGGGATCAAAACATTCCAGGGCTAACATAGCAATGTAGTGTTTCATATCTACAATTGATTGTTTTTTATGAATTAATTTGTGTGGTATTGTATTTAATATTTCGTTTTTTATTATTAAATGGTTAATTACAATGATGATTTATTTATGAATAATTTATGATCATGTGAAAAAGGAAGACATGGACTATATGGTATTGAAGGTTTTTTTATTCACATAGAGAATAATAGAGGATCATTTATATGTGCACCTATGCAATATACAAAACACTACAATGCTCTATTTTCGTTGAACATTCTGTGAACCTTCTTTGAACCATTTCAAAATAAAATTTCATAGGATTCTTACAAGAAAAAAATTCTTATTGAGATTCATCAAATTTTCTCATACTTGATCTCCGAATAATTTTTATGCTTGATTTTAGAGACGTGTTTTTATAACTTATTCTATCTATAACAAAATTATCCTTCTACATTAAAATACAGAGTACTAGATACTTTATCAAATTACTTGTTTTTTTTCAAAAATGTACTATTGAAGAGACCGTTTCTGACCTGATATTTTAGATTATACCATATAAAACTATGTAAGGGGCTCTATGAATAGACAACCCTATGTACTATTTTTTGTAAAACCTTATCGTGGTTATGGATCAGTTTATTTTATAATACACCTCTGGGAATATTGAGAATACCAAATAGAAGGGATTAAGTCTTACCTTTAGAACATATCCTCTATTAATAATTTTTCATCTCATTATCCATTTTTTTTATTTTAAATAAAAATTTATTAGATAATATTTTCTTTTTATGAAAACTTTATTGTACTAGTTAATCACAATGTTTGGATTATATATATTGTTTGTTTAATAAATTTAGTTTCAAAAGTTAAAGTAACTTTAAATTTATTTTAACTGATGCATAATCCATGTTTTTAGAAGCTATTTCAAAAATGAAATTATATATTTGTATAGTTTTTTAAAGGGGGATTTTAATAGAATTTTGGGATTATGTTTTAAAAAATATTTTAAACAGAAATTTTATTGGAAACATAATTCACTCCCCTCTTGAGCTGTCCACTCTAACCAACAAAAGTGATGAGATACACTAGCTCCAAGTCTATGGTGGATAAAAAATCAAACATATATAATGGTAAAAACTAGTTTAATGAATATAAGGATTAATCACTTAATAATAAATATCATAACATGAAATGTTTTCCTGATGAAAATGTCAATGGGTTCTTCAACTAAATCATTATATTTTTTGGTGATATTTGGGGTCATGTTGAAGTGTAAAATAATATTAATATCCTTATATGGACCATGTGAAGACTTTATCCTATTTTAAAAAAAATTATTCTCTAATGAAAAGAGGATCATGGAAGAAATCACATTAAAAGAATTATATGACAATGTGGTTTCATATGAAATGCATGATTATGTGGAATAAATTTCATGTCACATTGAATGAATATTACATTAAAATATATTGGGTATAATTGATATTATAAATGTTGTATATGAGGAAGATTATGTAATTAATAAATTAACATATCTTTTTTGAAACGAAGATTGTAATGAGAAAAGATAGATTTGAAGGAATGATTCCCATGGGTTGTTTCTATTGTGGAAATATTGGGAAAATTTTATGAATTTTTGCATGAAATTTTATGATGATGGATGTGAAGAAAAAAATTTAGAACCCACAAAGGAGGTTCCCTCCTAAATAATATTTCAAATTGGGAAATTCACCTTGAATGAAATTTCAAATAGAGATATTTTTAAACAAGACGAAGATGAAATTGAAGATTATCTAGAGGGACTAGAGATAAAATCTAAATTAGATATTGTAGACTCGATAATGGAAATTATTAGAGAGAAATAATATGAAAAATAAAATATTTCTGAATATGAAGGTTTAATTGGTCATAATTTTGAACCCGATGATTCAATTGAAGAGTTCATAGATCAAATAATGAAAAATATAAATATTTTCATTTTTTAAAAATATTATTTTTAAAATATTTATCATCTCAAATATGTAATTTAACAACAATAAAATAAATTTAAATATTATTTAACAATTTAAATGAACATAGAAGAAGATATGAATCTAAAAAAACTGACGAAAAAGATATAGTGATTGTTTTTCTTAATACATAAGTAAAGGAGAAAACAAATAAAGTACAATATCATGAATATGTTGTTCTTAGATTAATGATTAATTATAAATCATCAAAAAAATAATTTTATTTTAATAAGAAGATAAATTGTTGAGATTTATCTAAGGGGGAATTTATATAAAGGGAAAACTAAGCTTCTAAAGGCATTGAGAAATATTTTGAGTGAACAATGACCTGTGTTAATGGGTAAAAGTATATTCAGCTATGATGTTGAGTCATAAAATGTAGTAACAATGATTAAAAAGTAGAAAGTGAGGCATAATTCTAGTGTTTATGGTTTCAAAACCAAGATAGTATAATCAAATATAGTGATTGAACAAGATAAAATAAGTAATAGAGTGGGAAGTAGTCCTCAACAAACGAGGGATAATCAACTACTGATGAGGTATTAAAAAGATGTAGAAATATATAGGAGTGAATATGAGATTATTTTTTTATTACATAATTGCACATCCAGTATTTTATTTTTATTTTATTTACAGGTCATTTTTCTTGCTATATTTTGGAGAAAAATGGGTATTTTGGACCCGATAATAGTTGGTGCATAGTTGGTGTACAATTAAGAGAAACAGTGTCCTAGTAATGGAGAAACCATGCACTTGGGACAATGGAAATCTCTTGTCCACACATATATCCACACAGAAATGTTACCACTCCCAAGAAACCATGTTTTGGGTTACCTCTTGGAAAGAGGGGACTAAATAGTTTCCACAAGCTTGAATAACTATGATGGTTGACCATGAAACATGTCCAAAAAATTATAAATTGGAAATAAACCCCTATAACATCCTCAAAAATTATCCCCAAACATCCCCTAATTCCAATAGTGCTGGATTTCAAACCCTTTGATCCTTCTCATATCCTTCTTATCCCCCTTCAACATCAATTTTTGGGTGGATTTGGCCTAGGACCTTAAAATAATTATAATGTAAGTCTCTTTTCTCTTGATTTATTCATTCTTATTGGGTTCATATTCATCTCTCTTTTCAATATTATTTTCTAGTGGATTAATTGGCCTAATAAGGGTTCAATATTAACATTTTGTGTAATCTTATGATTCTTATCATTCAATTATTCTTTTATATTTTCCCTTTGATGTGTGGTTTTGGTTTTCCACCAGATTCGAGAATTTTAAAAATCACGAGGTAGGTGATTCATGTTTTTTCATTATTAGATGATTTTGGTATGCCTTCATTTCTTCATGAATGTATTCTATGATTTTTTTGAAATATGAAAATGTTTTTTCATCAGGTTTCAGGGTGAGTATATTTTTAAATGTTTTATTACAAATGGAAATGGTTGGGGTTTATAGGTGATTTCATTCTTATTATTCTAAATGTGTATTATAAATTCTTTACGTGTTCTGATTCATGTTTTGAAATCAGTTTTGTGTGTGTGTGGACTAGGTAGAGATTTTTCCTTTGACAAGTTGGGGTTTATGATATGTGTTCCTGAATCTTGATGTCTTTGTATGTGACTTTGGTGATATATTATACATGTGTAATGAAAAGTTGAACACCAATGGAATCATATGTATCTAGGTGGGTGGATTAGGATTAGTATGCTAGTTGGATCAGCATGGAAATGTCCCATTTTCTTCAAGAAGGATAAAATAAAGACCAATAATTGAACATGATGATTATTGAGGACCACTATACATTGGTATGGAATTCCCATAGTGTCTTGTTCATGAGGAAGATATGGGTTATGTTTTTGATACCATGTTTTTCTAAGATACAATGTTCTTAGGCTTCCACTTATTTTAGTACCTATTAGTATTTACCATCACATGGTTATATCTTATGATTTGTCTGATTCCATTGGTATATGGTGGACCTTACTCGAATATTAAAATTCAAATCTTTGTTCATTGAAAATGTTTTCCTTGATATTTTTTTAATTGTGTTTCCATGTTCTTTCTTAAAAAATTCGTGGTGATTTTTCATCTGATGTAATGGCATGGAATCTTTATTTTGGGTGGCATCCTACAGTGCATTGGATCATACTATTTATATATTCTATGGTTTAAATATTATTTATTATGTATTACCCTGGTAAATTCAAGATATATCATGGTGGTGGTGGTGGATCCGTTTTATACTGTTATTCTTCTGTAGGTGGTTATGGAGGTGGGTTGAGGGTGATGGACCTCTTGTAGCATTATGGTTGTTTGGTTTTGATCATATTGGTTCCCCTTCATTATTAGTATAATGGATTTTTGTTAATGTTATGAAAAGTGTAACATGAATTTTTGTATCCCCCTTTTTGTTGAGGATATTGATTGTGGTGTGATGAATCTTTATTTACAATTATCTACTGTTTCATATCATGGGTGAAATAATTCCCAAATATGTATGGATTATACGCATTCACTAGTTTCTTGTCATTTTGTATTAGGAATACCCTTCAGCACATATCACAGGCCGGGTCAAGTTTCAGGATGGATGGCACCCCTACTTGGTTTCTAAAAAAAGGTATAAAAGGAGGGTTCACAAATTATTTGTGTAATGTTTGGATATATTGGAGTTAGGATTGTCAAGTACTCGGGTTCTGGTTGTGAGTGGGGTGTATGTCCCACAGAACTCATGATAGATAATCAACCACCATGAGAGGTTGGGAATATGAAATGAATTCACCTCCAGGTTAGACATATAGGATGTTGACTGTACATGAACACTAGGTGGGGTGAAGTGGTCTGGCTCATTACAGTGACGGTTGTTCTTCTTTTTTACCGATGATGGTGTTTGATATTTATTGATACTGGAGATTTTTTTATAATGGTTTATTCATGTTATTTTTAAGAGGATATTTTTTATTGATGAAAAATGGCACCCTGGAGACTTCTTTCCAACCAGGGGAATATTCCAGAGAGTGTTCTCCATCAAAAGTTGATCAAAGACTAGTGGAATCTATGATTCAGGTCATCCATGAATTGTGTCAGAGAGTAGGATCTGATTCTTGTCGTGTTAAGGAATCCAAACCATGATCTACAAATAAAAAATCCCCACAGTTACTAAATAACAAGTCCTCTTCCTTTCTTCTTAGCATTCACCCTCAAGAATCTAAGGAATGGATAAAAAAAATTGTGAGGAATTTCTTGTTTTGTGACACTCATTAGGTGATAAATTTGAAGTGTGATTTTTTCTTATTAGAATGTCCTAGTGAGTGGTGGTGGGACTCAATGGTTCAAGAGCCGAATAATGAGAATATGGGATGTAATCATTTGAAGGTCATCTTCGATGAGAAGTATTTTCTTGAGACATTGTCCTTCAATAGGTCCAATGAATTTTTGGATTTTCACAAGGGGGACTAGATCAGGACAGAGCATGATGCTATCATTGTAGATTTTGTTCAGTTCACTGTCGAGGTAGTTTCAAATGTGCAACTGAAGTATCATACACTAATGGAAATTGAAATGATGCCCATGGGTTTAAATCATGGGTATAGTCCCAAAACTATGGGTATAGGCTATATGCAAAATTTGAGTACTGTGGCCACTTAAGGAATCTGTATATACTTATTCCCTCAGTTTCTATAGAAACTATGGATATAACACTATACCCATAGATTTATAGTCTTGGGAATATGAAATCCATCGGAGAACGTATTCCCATGGTCTAAACACTGTTGGTATAGGTTGCTTCATGCTTTTGGAAGTAGCCCAACTTCCTTCTTCACCAAACAATTAAAAATGTAAATCAAATAAACCAAAAAATATAAATTTAATGCAGTAAATATTTTCATTATTTTGAATCCGACCATAATGTTGTAATAAATTGGAATCTATATAAATTACCAAAATATGCATATTTATCCATAAAACAAATCTATTTTTGTTATTAGAAAACTGCACAAGTATTCTTCCTTCTATGTTAATAAAATAAGGTGATCAATATCTTCCCCATTTAGAAGATCCTAATCCTCACCATCAGCAACATAATCTTATTTATCTACATCATCCCCACCAACAAAATCATCTGGAGTGAAAAACATCATAAAAAACATTATCACCACCACTTTTAGCTCAATCACCACTCGGAATGTCATTTACAACACTTATGGAATTATTTAATTAATGCATCAATGCCAAATATTAATCAATAGTAGTAGTAGCCTCTGCTAGAAGTGACTAATTGATTACTATAAAATATTTGAGTAATTTCTCAGTGATAATCTTACTTATTTCAAGATATTGTTTACTTTTTCTTACACATATAAACATTTTTTTATTTAGAAACTTCTGTAGGGTGATTTTAAGCTCAATGGTCTTAGAGCCTTAAGAGGGTCCCAATGACGACCAGTACCCACTGGGGATGATGTTTTTATCAGGTCAACAACAGACTCTACATTGGTTCTTGACACTAAAAACCTTATAGAAAGGTTTGTTTGACCCAATGTTGTGTTATTATTTATCATCAGGGGCATCTAGGGAAATATGTTCAAAATATAAACCACATATTTAGTAGTGAATTTCAAAAATAAATATCTTATATATTAGTAAAAAAATTAAAATCTCTTCTTTTTTTGTGCATTTACTTCACTTCTATCTTTTTTCATCCTACATGGGAAAAATAATTTAGCTTGAGGTAGACACCCTTAGATTCCCAATATAGCTTCATGAAAATGAAATTTATTTGTATACTTATATTAAGATTATAAAAATTTTATGATCCTAAATAAAAAAACAGAATAACATTTAAATAAATGAAAATTTTATAATTATTGTGATAATCATTGATGAAAATTGTTAATTTGGAATATATGCTTATTGTCCTATACTCAAACTGGCCATCATTCCTATAGTCCAATAGCCCAATTTACCATTAGGCATAGTAACCAATTTTCCATTGTTCCTATAGGCCAACTATCCATTAGTCCTATAGACCATTTGGACAGTATACAATTAGGACTAACATGCTTAATGGCTAGTTGGCATATAGGCCTAATAGTATACTTTCCATTTAGACATTAGGAATATAGGTCAATTGGACATTAGTTCTATATGTCAATTTACCATTACTCTTATAGGACAATTGGATAATATTTCATTAGTCTTAATAGGAAAATTATTCATTAGCCCTATATAACAATTGGAAATTAGGCATGTGTGAAAACTGGCTGTTAGGCCTATTGGCATATAGGTTAGGTCCCCATTAAACCTATATGAAAATTTTCAAATAGTCTTATATGCCAATTGGACATTAGGGATAATGGAGAATTTTTCATTATTCCATTAGTCCTAATGGCCTAGAGTAAAATTTCCCATTAGGCCTATAAAAAACTATCCATTCGGAATATAGGAAAATTGTCAAATTAGTTATATAGGCCAATTGTACACTAGTCCAAATAGGACAATTGGCTATTATGCAAAATTTCATAATGTTCAACTGGACAATAGGCCGAATGGCCAATTGGACATTATGCATGTAGGCCGGATGATCAATTGGCCCTTAGGACTATTGGGCCTATAATACAATTGGACATTATGTCTATAGAAAAATTATAAATTCATCCTATATGACAATTACACTTTATGTCATTAGACCCAAGGGACAATTGCCCTATAGAAATAATGTCTACTTAGCCTATTAGGGAGATAGGCCGGTTGTCTGTTAAGCCTACAGGCCAATTGGCCATTATTCTGTTAGGAATATTGAAAATTATTCATAATGGAAAAATGTCGAATTGGCCAACAAGATTAATGGAAAATTTGGTGATATGCTTTAAAAATTCACTTATTAGACCTAAGGGCCAATTGGTTCGTAAGGAATAAGGGCTAATTATCCTATATGCCTAACATCCAATTGGCCTATTAGGCCTAAAGACTAATTTTTTTAGGACTATAGGCCAGCTGGCTGTTATACCAAAAGGATAATTGACTATTATGCCAAATAGTCTAATTAGACATTAGGATTATAGGATGAGTGTCCATTAGGCCTATCGGCCAATTGACCTTTATTCATATCAGCCAATTGACCATTAGGCCTGTAGGATAATTGGCCATTAGGTATACTAGAATACATTCTTATTGGCATATAGGGATAATATCCTATTCAACATTATGACACTTGGATCAATGGTGTATAGGCTAATTTGATGTTAGGCCTATAGGAAAGTTGGTAATTTTACCGTTAGGCCTAATAGGCCAATTAGACATTATACCTAATATACCAATTTGACATTAGGCCTAATAGGACATTTGGCCATTAGACATAATTTCATCATTTCCTAGTGTCCTAAATGCCAAAATAAAAATTGGTATATTAAGAATAAAGGCCAATTTTCCTTCTAGGATTAAGGGCTAATTGGACTATTATGCATAAATGCAAATTTTCCAATTAGGCCTATAAGCCAATTGGCCTTTAGGCCTATAGGGAAATTGGCCTTTATGCCTATATGGAAATTGACCTTTAGGCCTATAGTCATATTGAACTATTAGTCATAAAGCCAATTGTCCTATTAGGGATAATGAACAATTCGTCTATTTGTCCTAATGGCGAATTGACCTCTTAGGACTAAATGCAAATTGGCTTATTAGGCCTAACGAACAATTGGATTATTAGTCATAGCTACCAAATGGCCGATTAGGACTAACAACCAATTTTCCTATCGGCCTAAGGGAGAATTCACCTATTATTCCTAAAGGTCAAATGGTTGTTAGGCTTATAAGGAATTTGGTTGTTAGACCTATAGACTACTAGTCCGAATGGCCATTTGGCCTAATTTCCAAATTTCCTATAGGTCTAATATTCAATTGCCCTATATGCCTAATATCCAATTGGAATATATGACTAATGCTATAGTGTCCAATTAACCTATATGAATAATGGCCAAATGGCCTATTTGGCTTAATTTCCAGTTGGCCATTATGCGTATTGGAATAATGTCCAATGGGCCTCTAGGTCTAATGACCAACTGGCATATTGGCCTAAAAGAAATTATTCTTTTATGCCAATTGGCCATTAGGCCTAATAGCCACTTTGAATTATTCCTATAGAAAAAATGTGCATTATTCATATTAGTAAATTGTATATTAGGCCTAATGGACACTTGATAGGGGTATTTTCATCATTTTAATAAAAAGATAAATGATAATAAAACATAATATTCCTCATGAAAGGCTAACTATGTAAAAATATAAGTATGGGCATTATATTAATTTAGATTTATGTACCTAGTCCTTCTCTTGTTCGGGCATTGTAGTACTCACCAATTTGTATACATATGTCATTGAATCATTATTCTTTATTTATTTCCCAGATGCTTCTTAAAAAATCCATTACAGGAAATAAGAAATAAATTTTATATTAAAACCATTAATGATTGGGAATACCATATACTCATTTGTCTTCCAATATTGAATCATTTTTAGATATTGAATGTTTGGATAGTCAGGGAATGTGGTTACACCCTATAAATTTGAACCTACACTACTCTTCCAACAACATAAAAGTCATTATCATATGAACCCCATAACTCTTCGACATCCATCAACCCTATATTATTTCCAGCTTCTCCATCAAGACTTTTAAACTGACTCTACAATGAACATGTTACATCATATAAATACAACAATATTATAGATATAATCTTATAAAACATTATTACCCATATCATCTACCATGACTATTCATTGTTTTCTTTAATGATTTGTCTCTATGACACCGGTTATACTGGAATGATATCATTGTATTTGGCTAAAGAGGACATTAAACCTCTAAACCTTATTTTATTCTCACTTACCTTCTGATTTACTTCATTAGATTCAACCATTATCCATGTGCGGTGATTCTAAGGTTTCTACATATGAGTTCACCTAAATAACCTTGAAGGAGATCCCACTAAATTGAAAAATAGGGGAAAAATAAGATTAATTATGTCATGGTACATCATGAAAAAAAGTGTTATAATTTGACATTGTTTTAATAAAACAAACCTGTTATAGGCTACTCAATAGACTATAATGGATTTGTGGGTTGTAACGGATCAGAAACCTCTGAATGAAGTGTTCATTCTAATGCATGCTTTGATTTGTCTTTGTGAACTGAGTTGATGTTTAAGGAACAGACTCATTTGATTTTTGATGGATGGTAGGAATTTGGAGGAGGTGTAGATATTAATAAATGGGTATTAGTTTGGGGACAACATTATCGTATATGGGTATGGTAATGGTGGAAACATTCATAGAGGTGGTGTAGATATGGTATGGGTAGAAGAGCCTAAATTAGATAACAGAGTAATTAGTGGGATCATTCCTGGATGTGAGAAAGAGATTGTATGTGAATAATAGGGTATCTATGATGATGATGAAGACATGGACATGAAAATTCCAAGGGACTATAATTGATTATGTGAATTCTTGTTAGATGGGGTGTCTGTTGGTGGGTCAGTTTTGGAACGTGTATGATGGGTAATCAGTCTAGGTCATGGAATATTCCTACTCAAACCCATGCTAGTAGGATGGGGAGTCAACTAGAGTTGAACTGAATGTCGCTAAAAATTAATTACTGATTATTAACATGATGTTATTTGAAATGTAGTATAAAAACATTACAATTATTATACTCACTGAGGGGAGGTAAGGAGGAAACATATACTCACACACATGTCGATCTAGATCAAATAGTAACTTTATTCAATGTTTTACGGTATTTGGATTAATAATCATTTGAATGAAGGTTAAATTTTTTACAAATGGTTTTTATAAATCATTCATACAACATAGAATTCAAAGAAGTCATAATAAATTTAATAAAATCATTTTGTAAGAATAATTTAAAACCAAGTCATGAATTTTTTAAAAATGCTTTTAAAACACAGTTTTCAAATTTGAAATAAATATAATATAATGAAATGACATAGAAAAATAATAAAATAAACATAGCATTCCAAAATGAAACTAAATTTTTATAATTATAGTAATACCAACGTTATAAACTCATGATAAATTAAATGAAATAAACAATGAACACATATGGCTTTTTCTATATATTACCAACCACTACTTTAGGTTCAACATCAACTATCTGAATGTGATAATTTGAATCATAAAATAAAAAATATTGGTAAAAACTGTAACACCCGAGACTTTTATGAGAAATATTTTGTTTTTATGTTATATAGATCATCAAAGGAATCTTTCACTACACACAACACTAGTTTGGCTTGCTTTACACGCAACCACGACCTTCCTCGATAGCTTGTGTCGTATGCAATACTGAGTTTCACTAAACAACGATATGCTATTAAAATATTATTAAAACTAGCTGTTATGAATAGTAATAACCACTTTTTGAACTTTTTAAATTTTATTTTTCAAAATGGAATTCATTTTTGGATTCGTAATATCGAAATTAGCTTAGGGTGAAATTTTGGAACTTTTCGGATAACATTCATATTATGATGAATAGTGAAAATTAATAAATTTTAATTAAAAACATCTTTTTTAATCGAAATAATTAATAGTGATAAATTATTAATTTTAGTGGTTTTAAAGTATATTTATAATATATTTTTACAATTTAATACAATGTTGTTCATTGGATGTAATTTCACATTTAAACCAGACATAAACAAGTGTCAATCTTTTGATAGTTATTATCTCTTAAAAACACGCTATTTGTCTTGACAACGGGAATTAATTATTAATTTAGTTAATGTAACAGATATTTTTTGAATTTGGTAAAATAAACATCATTTTTTTAATTCATAATATCAAATATTTCTTAGGCCTAATTTTTGGTATTTTTCTGGAAACTTTCATTTTTTGATGAATAGTGAAACCACTTAATCGTACTTAAAAAACTGAATTTTTTCATAAAACTTAATTTTACCGCTTCTGTGAGTGGAATTTCGAAAATTAGAGAGAAACAATTAATATCCAGGACTAAAATGTGGTTCAATGAGATGAAAATAATTTTTGGTAAATAGTAACATTTTACTTTTTTTACCACTGTTAAAAGTAAATAGGGTAGTTAAGGGTAAAAATGATATTATTATTACCCTAACACATGTCCTAATTCTATTGGATAAGTGTATTTCGACAAAAACAACCTTAGGAATAAAATATGACCATTTATGCCCACTTGTATTAGATTAGGACATTTATTATCAATTTATTTAAAGAAGGGTTAAAATAGTTAGAATCAATGTTTAATAACTAATGAAATTTTAATATAGGGTTATACAGAAGATAAATTCGACTATAAATATTAATTAGAATGATAAAAATATTTCCTACATAATGGTATTTTATTTTTAAATTTTAGACTTTAAATAAGTTAATTTATTTATGATACAATGATGATGCATAAATTATCTTATTAATGAAATATTGACATAATTGATGTTATAAATACCCAAATAAATGTAATTTGAGACTTTTTATGAATTAAAATAATTTTATATGTTAATATGACATGTTTTTATTTATTTAATTAATTTATTTCGAACTAATCATTATGTTTTGATTTTCACAAAAATGAATTACCAAATAGTGTCAAAATTGACATAAAATAGTTTTTTTAAAAAATACTATATTATTAATTGTTATTTTATTCATAAAAATATATGGTTCAGAAAAATGACTTATATAAGGTTATATATAGTAATAATAAACAACTTGGGGTACATTCGGCTTGATATAGTAAGTTTATTAACCTTATAGTGTAAGAAAACAAGAAGACACAATAAAAGTTAAATCATCTAACTTAAAGTTAAATCTAAATGATATGGTCAAAATTGAAACCTAAACTTGTCTAAATTCTATTGGATGAGATAATTTCGACCCATCCCCACCTAATACTCTAAATATATCAATTTGGAGCTATTAAAACCCTAAATTGACTTTATAATAAAATAAGATTTTTAGTTATTCCATAGGTGCCCCTCTCCTCCCTTATAAAAGGGAACCTCCTCCCTCTCTTCCTCACACCACATTGTGCCTTCAAGCTCGGAAAACCCCTACAAATATCCCCTATAAACTTCCCTAGAAACATTCTAGAGGTCCTGGTCTTCTTCAAATACCAATTTTAGTGCCCTAAGAGGAGGTCTCAAAGAGGCGCTTCAAAGAAGAGGTAATGCCCGTTACCGATTATTTCATCTTTATTTCTTCTTCCACTTCTTCTTATTTAGTTGTTTCATTATGAAGTAATAAAATCATTATCACTCATATACTGATATGTTATTATAAGTATGAAACAACCCTATTTCACCATCTATCCATTCTACGGAAAACGAAATCACCACGCATGCGTACGTACGGAATACCGTCTCCATGCCATGGTGTAATCTATTTTCCACCACCACCTTACTCGGATGGGTATAATGGTGTAAATAATAACTATATATGATTATTTTAAAGTTATATTTATTCTTAAATAGTATACATACACTCCAATACAATTCCACGATCATGGGAACGATATCATCACTTGTGCGTACGTACGGAATACCATCTCCACTATGTGATGTGACTCGTTATACATGATCATCATTGCATAATGATTATATAAATGAATTGAGTGAATTAATATGATATATATTACACTAATACCATTGTGTAAATGAGACATATATAACCTAAAAAGAAAATTAAGAATTTATTCGACAAAACACGCATAAGAACAGAAAGTAATAAACACCCGAATAACAAGTAGTAATGAAATATTACTAATAAGATGCTACGAATATGTCCATATATGATATCATAAAAATATGTATGATTCTGTAATATGTCAATAAAATTATTTAAATCATTATACAGGAGGTTCAGACACTTACGAAGCAAATCGGATCTAAGGTAAGGGAAAATATCACAATCTCATTTTATCTGAGATTGTTTATACTTTGGTATTTATTGGGGTGTCTTTTTTCATCCAAATCCATGTTTCCTCAATATTTAATATTCTTTCCATCCACCTAAAATTGTTTAAATACAATTTTACCCTGCGGTGAGTTTTTAGTAAAAGATATAAAAGGAATCTTTTGTCATTTTTTGTACGAGGTACTATTTGACTTTTCTGACAAAAGTACGGGAAGAATGTTTTTTTAACTTATACAGCATAAATGGATTTTTAAAACATTAAATCCAAGAATATTCCTTTAGATGTTTTCATGTTTATTTTTAATCAACATTTTTTAGTTTAGAATTGTATGACATGTAAAGAAAGGAAAAGTGTTTTTGAAGTGGAAATGATATTTTCCTCAAGAATGGAGTTCGAGTGTTTTAACAAAATTATTTTCCATCAATGATAATAAAGGGTTATGTTTCTATCCCTATAATACATTGATTAGATTATATTGTTATGGAATTATTTTCAAGAATTCCTTTATCTTATATGAATTGTTTTATGTTGTCATGATGTTTATGAATACCATTTTTATTACATGGGTTATGCTATGATGTATGGTTTATGATTTTTTTGGTAAAAATAAGAATGGTATCATTATGAGATGTGTGGGACCTATATCTCCCTCCAATGCATTGGGTGAAGATTTTATCTCTCATGAGATAGACATGGCTAGAACGGAAGGTTAAACCGGTTCAGTGAAACAGGACTGAAATGAGGAGTGAACTCGGTTCAAAAATAGACATTGTCCACAAAGATAGTCTTGGAAATGAGTCTTGACTAATAAGAAATGATTATATATGATTATGTGTGCATTCCACAATGTTTCGTGTTTTATGTTATGATTATTTGGATTTCATTTCACTACTATGATTTATCCCATGTTATGAAATTATGCTCTCTTTTGCAGGTTAAGATTTCAAAAATGTTATGTTCTTACGAATATAATGTGATTGATATTTATTTTATTTACCCTTACTGAGCATTTGAGCTCACCCTTTTGTATGTTTTCGTTCCCCAGGTTAGGAAGAAGGTTATTAAGTAGGATATGCCAAAAGGGACTCTAGATATGATGAAATAAATGGGTGGCAAAGTAGATGCCTTATGAACCAGTTGTTTATGTTTCCTAGTTTCTAAAGACTCTATACCGTTACAGTCCTTTCATGGTTTTGTTATATGTTGTAATACGTATGCTTCAATTTTGATGTAATAAAAATTTATGTAAATTATGGGTCGTTATAGTAGGTTTCAGAGGAAGGGTATAGTCAACCTTTGGAAACTAGGATGTGAAAGCCTTAGTAAGAACCCTAAGGATAATTCTATGCATAGAACACAATCTTAGTGTTTTAGAAATGACCATGAATAACCTAGGATAAGACCTTAAGTGTGAAATTTTATTCTTGATTATGTGGTTTTCCTATTATAATTAGTGTTTCTCACACTATTCTTCTTGTTTTTAGTCAATGGATGGAACCCGAAGGAACATTGTTAATGCGGAATGCGACAAGAAATGAAATGATTGTCCCCTTGAGAAACCAAATGTTATGGGAGCTGAAATGCAAAATCTTATAGCCATGCTCACAAAAATTTCACAAGCTATGAATCATGCAGTACATCCAAACGAGCAAAGGAAGGAGTAACATTCTGTTGAATCCTTCATGAGGCAGCGTCCACCTTCTTTCAGTGGGTCTACTGATCCATTAGTTTCTGAATAATGGATTAGTACTACTTAAAAGATATTTTCAGTTCTTCAATGTTCTGAACATGATAAAGTCATCCTAGTAGTGTATCGTTTGGAAGGATATGGTGATCAATGGTGGAATCTTATTAAGAATATGAGGAAAAGGGATGAAATCAAGTCCATGGAATGGGACGAGTTCAAGAACTTATTTTTCAATATGTACTTCCCTCGTATTCTTCAAACAAAGATGGAGAAAATGTATCTTGAACTGAAGAAAAAGGATGATGAATCTTTTGGTACCTATGAAGCGAATTTTACAAGACTTTTAAGGTACGCTTCTGGTTTTATTATCCAACCTGAGAGTAAGATCAATCGATTCATTAGTGGCTTAAAACCAAGTCTTTGAAGGGCCTTATCCATAAGAGACTTCAATAGCTACGATGAAATCATTTGATGTGCTCTCAAAGTTGAGATGGATATTGTAGTAACCCATCAGTCATATGGGATTGTTATGAAGAGGAAAATGGAATTCAAAAGGAAAATCTAAAGATCACAATGAAAAGAAGATGAGCTTTCCCTTATGCTCAAAGTGTGGAAAGAAACATGGAGGGAGTTGTCTTAAAGGGACAAGTAAATGTTTTATATGTGGAAAGGAAGGTCATCGGGCATTTGAATTCCGTAATGATGGGAAGAACATGTCTAATGATGCAAAAAAAGGAAGGGGCACACGGAATGAACCTACTACACTTCAATGTTTCAAGTGCAAGGAGATGGGGCATTATGCCAATCAATGCCCAAATCCAAGGGTTGATGATGGTGGTCGATGTCAAAAAACTCTTAAGGCTAAAGACAATGGAATGTCACATGCAATTTCTATCAGCGATGTGGAGTATGATAACAATGTGGTGAAAGGTACACTTACCATCCACTATAAAGTAGAAAATGTTTTATTTGATTCTAGATCCACCCACTATTTTATTTATGAAGATTTTTCTAAGGGTATCATTGTATTACCTAAACAATTAGATGTTGAGTTAGTTGTGACAACACCTAATGGCACAACAGTCGCATCAAAAGTTTATAATTCTTCCTGGATTGAAATTTGTGGGAAAGTGCTTCCTGCAAATATTGTGATCCTTCCTATAGTGGAATTTGATGTGATTCTTGGCATGTATTGGCTTTCTTTATATTGAGATCATATCAATTGCCAAAGAAGGGAAGTCACATTTCATATTCCAGATCAATCTATGATCGTCTATCGATGCAAGGATGAACATAACCTTCCAGTGGAAATTTCTTCCATCTTATGGGTCTTGATTCCACTGAATGAAGGTTATTTATCTCAAATGTTTGGTGAGAAACTCACAATTAATAATATCCCCATTGTACGGGTGTTTGATGATGTCTTTCCGGAGGAATTTCTGGGTCTCCCACCAAATCGTGAGGTTGAGTTTTCAATAGAACTCGTACCGGGTGAATTGCCTATTTCAATGACACCTTCTAGAATGGCCCCAATTGAGTTGCAGGAATTGAAGAAGGAACTCCATGAGAATCTTGATAAGGGATTCATATGCCCTAGTGCGTCACCTTGGGGAGCACAAGTTCTATTTGTTATGAATAAAGGTGGATCAAAGAGACTCTGCATTGATTATCGAGAACTTAACAAGATCACTATCAAGAACAAATATCTTCTCCCATGCATTGATGTCTTATTTGACCAACTACGCAGAGCTCAATACTTTTCCAAGATTGATCTTCGTTCTGGGTATCATCAATTAAGGGTCAAAAGGGAGGATATACTAAAGACGGATTTCCGTACAAGGTATGGACACTATGAATTTATAATGTTGCCATTTGGTCTTACTAATGCCCCTACTATCTTCATGGATCTGATGAATAGAGTCTTTAGAGACTATCTTGATCAATTTGTGGTAGTCCTTATAGATGATATTCTTGTCTATTCAAAGAGAAAGGAAGAACATGAAGATCACTTGAGAATTATATTGAAGACCCTGAGAAAGGATAACCTTTATGCCAAATTTACCAAGTGTGAATTTTGGCTTCAAAAGTTTTCATTTTTGGGTCACATAATCTCAAAAGAGGGAATATCTGTGGATCCAGCAAAAACAGAGGTTATCAAAATATGGTTGAGACCAACAACAGTAACTGAGATCTGAAGTTTTCTTGGTTTGTCTTGATATTATCGACGTTTTGTGAAAGATTTTTCATGATTATCTAATCCAGTGACCAGGTTGACTCGGAAATGAGGTAATTTTGTTTGGACGAAGGAATGTGAAGAGAATTTAAGGAGTTGAAAAGAAGGTTATCCAGTGCACTTGTGCTCACACTGCCTTATAGTGGAGAATGGTTTGTGATCTACAGTGATGCATCCAAGAAGGGGTTGGGGTGTGTTCTTATGAAAAATGATATGGTGATAGCTTATGCCTCACGACAGTTGAAAATCCATGAGAAATATTACCCAACTCATGATTTGATGTTTGCTGTGGTAATCTTTGCATTAATAATTTGGAGGCATTATCATTATAGAGAAAGGTGTGACATTTATACTAATCATAAATGTTTAAAGTATATTTTCAAACAAAAGGAGCTAAATATGTGCCAAAGAAGATGGTTGGACTGATTAAGGATTACGACTGCTTAATTCATTCCCACCCTGGTAAAGCAAACAAGGTGGCAGATGCATTAAGTCGACAAGACCATGCTAGCTTATCCATGATGAGGATCACAAAAGAACCAATATTTATGGATTTACAAAAGATAGATCTTGGAATTTTAATGGAAGGGGGAAAATCTTATCTTTCTCAAATGAATGTTCACCCATCTATACATGTGAAGATTAAAGAGGCACAAAAAAAAGATGTAGAGTTACAAAAGAAGGTGAGAAATATTCCTGAATTCAACCTTGATTGTGATGGAATATTAAAGTTCAAGAATTGGGTTTTTATTCCTCCCATACCATAATTACAGGAGGTGCTGGATGAGGCTCATAGTTCTTCCTTATCTATTCATCCTGGAAGCACAAAGATGTATAGGGACTTGAGAGAGTACTTCTAGTGGGATGGCATGAAATGAGATGTTGCTGAATATGTCTCTCGATGCTTGGTTTTTCAGCAAGTTAAATCTGAGAGACAAAAGTCTAAGGGGATGTTACAACCATTACCGATACCCGAATGGAAATGGGAAAACATCACTATGGACTTTGTCATAGGACTTCATAAAACACCCAAAGGCAGTAATGCTATGTGGGTAATAGTCGATCGTCTTACAAAGTCCGCACACTTCATTGCTATTAGAGAGGATTTCTCTCTGGATCAGCTTGCTAGGATATATGTAAAGGAAGTGGTAAGATTGCATGGAGTACCACTTTATATTATATCTGTTCGGGGTTCAAGATTTACCTAGAAGTTCTGGAGAAATCTTCAGCATACTCTAGATATAGAATTGAGTTTCATCACTTCTTATCATCCTCAGACAGACGGTCAGTCTGAGAGAACAATTCAAACTCTAGAAGATATGTTGAGAGCTTTCTCTATGGATTTCAAAGGTGGTTGGGATCAACACCTACCTTTGGTGAAAATTTCTTATAATAATAGCTTTCACTCTAGTATTCAGATGGATCCTTATGAAGCTCTCTTTGGAATGAAATGAAGGACTCCAACTTGCTGGGATGAAGTTGGGGAAAGAAAGCTATTAGGACTTGATCTTGTTGATGAGATGGCAGAAAAGGTCCGATCTATTCAACAACACATAAGAGAAGCTCAGAGTCGACAGAAATGTTATGACGGCAACCGGAGAAAATACCTAGAGTTTTATGTGGGTGATAAAGTGTTCTTATGAATATCTCCCTCGAAGAGGGTCGTGATATTTGGAAAGAAGGGGAAGTTGAGCCCTAGATATATCGGTCCTTTCGAAATACTGGATCGTGTTGGAAAGGTAGATTACTGATTGATGCTTCCACCGAATCTCTCTCAAGTTCACGATGTGTTCCATGTATCTCTCCTGATAAAGTACATACCTGATCCTTCACATGTACTCAGCTCAGAAGTTGTACCACTGGAGTAAGATCTTTCTTTTGAAGAACAACTGATAGAGATTCTAGATCGTAGTGAAAACGTTCTATGGATCAAGACCACTCTCTTGGTGAATGTTTTATGGAGGAACCACCAATTAGAAGAAGCTACATGGGATCTTGAGGATATGATGAGGGAGATGTATCCTCATCTTTTTATTACAGAGTGATGAATTTCGAGGGTGAAATTCATTTTAAGGGGGGTAGAATGTAACACCCGAGACTTTTCGGAGAAGTATTTTGTTTTTATGTTATATAAATCATCAAAAGAATATTTCACTACACACAACACTAGTTTGGCTTTCTTTACACGTAACCGCGGCCTTCCTCGATAGCTTGCGTCATATGCAATACTGAGTTTCACTAAACAACGATATGCTATTAAAATATTATTAAAACTAGCCGTTATGAATAGTAATAACCACCTTTTGAAATTTTTTAAATTTTATTTTTCAAAATGGACTTCATTTTTGGATACAGAATATCAAAATTATCTTAGGGTGAAATTTTGGTACTTTTCGGATAACTTTCATATTCTGATGAATAGTGAAAATTATTAAATTTTAATTAAAAACAAAATTTTTAATCGAAATAATTAATAGTGATAAATTATTAATCTGAGTTTTTTTAAAGTATATTTAGAATATATTTTTACAATTTAATAAAATGGTATTCATTGAATGTAATTTCACATTTAAACCAGATAAAATCTAGTGTCAATCTTTTGATAGTTATTATCTCTTAAAAACACGCTATTTGTCTTGAACAGAGGAATTAATTTTTAAATTAGTTAATGTAACTGATATGTTTTTAATTTGGTAAAATAAACTTCATTTTTGAATTCATAATATCAAATATATCTTAGGAATAATTTTTTGTATTTTTCTGGAAACATTCATTTTTTGATGAATAGTGAAACCACTAAGTGGTAGTTAAAAACTGAATTTTTTTCTAAAACTTAATTTTACCACTTCGGTGAGTGGAATTTCAAAAATCTGAGAGACAAATATAATATCAAGGACTAAAATTTGGTTCAATTAGATGAAATTAATTTTTTGTGAGTAGTAACTTTTTACTTTTTTTTACAATGGTTAAAAGTAAATAGGGTAGCTAAGGGTAAAAATGATATTATTATTACCATAAAACATGTCCTAATTATATTGGATATGTGTAATTAGACCAAAAACAACCTTAGGAATAAAATATGACCATTTAGGCCCACTTGGATTAGATTAGGACATTTATTATCAATTTATTTAAAGAAGGGTTAAAATAGTTAAAATCAAAGTCCAATAACTAACGAATTTTTAATTTAGGGTTATATAGAAGATAAATTAGACTATATATATTTATTATAAATCTGAAAATATTTCCTACATAATGGTATTTTATTTGTAATTTTTAGACTTAAAATAATTTAATTTATTTATGATACAGTGATGATGCAGTAATTATCTTATTAATGAAATATTGACATAATTGATGTTATAAATACCCAAATAAATGTAATTTGAGACATTTTATGAATTCCAATAATTTTATATGTTAATATGACATGTTATTATTGATTTAATTAAATTGTTTCTAACTAATCATTATGTTATGATTTTCACAAAAATCAATTACCAAATAGTGTCAAAATTGACATAAAATAGTATTTAAAACAAATACTATATTATTAATTGTTATTTTATTCCTAAAAATCTAAGGATCGTCCAAATGTCTTACATAAGGTTATATATATTAATAATAAACAACTTGGGGTTCGTTTGGCGTGATATAGTAAGTTTATTAACCTTATAGTGTAGGAAAACAAGAAGACATTGTAAAAGTTAAAATATCTAACTTAAAGTTAAATCTAAATGATAAGGTCCAAATTGATACCTAAACATGTCTAAATTATATTTTATGAGATTATTTCGAGCCATCCACACCTAAGAATACAAATATATCAATTTGGAGCTATTAAAAACCGAATTTGACTTTATAATAAAATAATATTTTTAGTTAATCCAAAGGTGCCCCTCTCCTCCCTTATAAAAGGGCACCTCCTCCCTCTCTTCCTCACACCACTTTGAGCCTTCAAGCTCGGAAAACCCCTGCCAATATCTCCTCTCCACTTCCCTAGAAACATCCTAGTGGTCCTGTTATTCTTCAAAGACCAATTTTAGTGCCCTAAGAGGAGGTCTCAAAGAGGTTCTTCAAAGAAGAGGTAATGCCCGTTACCAATTCTTTCATCTTCATTTCTTCTTCCACTTATTCTTAATTAGTTGTTTCAATATGAAGTAACAAAATAAGTATCACTCATATACTGATATATTATTATGATTATGAAACAACCCTATTTTACCATTTATCCATCCTACGGAAAATAAAATCACCACGCGTGCGTGCGTACGGAATACCGTCTCCACACCGTGGTGTAATCTATTTTCCACCACCAGCTTACTCGGATGGGTATAATGGTGTAAATAATAACTATATATGATTATTTTAAAGTTATATTGATTCTTAAATAGTATACATACACTCCAATACAATTCCACGATCATGGGAACGATATCATCGCTCGTGCGTACGTACGGAATATCGTCTCCACGTTGTGATGCAACTCGTTATACATGATCTTCATTGAATAATGATTATATAAATTAATTGAGTGATTTAATATGATATATATTAAACTAATAACATTATGGAAATTAGGTATTTATAATCTAAAAAGAAAAATAATAATTTATTCGACAAAACGCGTATAAGAACAAAAAGTAATAAACACCCAAATAACAAGTAGTAATGAAATATTACTAATAAGAAGCTACGCATATGACCATATATGATATCATAAAAATAAGTATGATTCTGGAATAATAAAATAACATTATTTAAATCATTATACAAGAGTTTCAGACACTTACGAAGGAAATCTGACCTAAGGTAAGGGAAAATATCACAATCTCATTTTATTCGAGATTGTTTATACTTTGGTATTTACTACGGTGTATTTTATCATCCACATCCATGTTTCCTCAATATGTAATATTGTTTCCATCCACATACAATTTTTTAAATCTAATTTTACCATTCGGTGAGTTTTTAGTAAAATATATAAAAGGAATCTTTTGTCGTTTTTCGTACGAGGTACTTTTTTACTTTTCCGACAAATGTACGGGAAGAATGTTTTTTTAACTTATACGGCATAAATGTATTTTTAAAACATTACTTCCAAGAAGAGTCCTT
The DNA here is from genome assembly GCA_963277665.1 of Viscum album. Classification (NCBI taxonomy): domain Eukaryota; kingdom Viridiplantae; phylum Streptophyta; class Magnoliopsida; order Santalales; family Viscaceae; genus Viscum; species Viscum album. The sequence continues at coordinate 1,754,360,085 of OY728141.1, forward strand.
TACATGTTTTCAAATTTATTTTTAATCAACTTCTTTCAGTTTAGATTTTTATGACATGTTAAGAAAGGAAATGTGTTTTTTATGTGGAAAGGATATTTTCCTCAAGAATGGATTTCAAGTGTATTATCAACATTATTTTCCATATAAGATAATAAAGGGTTATGTTTCTATCCCTATTATTAAAATGATTTGATTAGGTTGTTATGGAATTATTTTTATGAATTCTTTTATCTTATATGAATTGTTTTATATTGTCACGATGTTTAAGAATCCCATTTTTATTACATGGGTTATTCTATGATGTATGGTTTATGATTTTGTGGAACACATAAGAATGGTATCATTATGAGATGGGTGGAACCTATATATCCCTCCAATGCATTGGGTAAAGATTTTATATCTCATGAGATAGACATGGCTGGAACGATAGGTTAAACCGGATCACTAAAACAGGACTGAAACGAGGAGTGAACTCAGTTCATAAATGGGCTTTGTCCACTAAGATAGTCATGGCAATGAGTCTTGACTAAGAAGAAATGATTATCTATGATTATGTGTGCATGCCACAAAGATTCATGTTTTAAGTTATGATTAATGGGATTTCATTTCTCTACTATGATTTATACCATGTTATGAAATTATGCTCTCTTTTGCAGGTTAAGATTTCCAAAATGTTATGTTCTTATGAATATGATGTGATTGATATTTCTTTTGTTTACCTTTTTTGAGAATTTGAGATCACCTTTTTGTATGTTTTCCTTCCCCAAGTCAGGAAGAAGGTTATTAAGTAGGATATGCCAAAAGGGGATCTAGATATGATGAAATAAATCGGAGGCAAAGTAGATGCTTTATAAACCAGTTGTTTATGTTTCCCAGTTTCTAAAGACTCTATACCTATACGGTCCTTTCATGGTTTTGTTATATGTTGTAATTAGTATGATTCAATTTTGAAGTAATAACAATGTATGTAAAGTATGAGTCGTTATAAAAACCAAAAATGAAATAAATGGTAGATAAATCATCAGCATAATTAAGAAAAAAAATCTCATCATCTTACATCGTTAATGAAATCATAATCAGTTATTAGTTGTTCTTTCACACAAGAAACTTGTTTTTACATTAATGTCAAAATTTATGGTTCATCTCTATATAAGAATCAAATCATGTTAATAAATATAAATCCACATTTAAAACACCCTGATATCATATGAGAAATATTTTCTTATGTTATATGTTATACGCAACACCAAAGGAATCTTTCAAAACCCTTAATACTGACTTGTCTTGCATTACACGCAATCACGACCTTCCTTGATAGTGTGTGTAGTACGCAATATCGGTTTTCATTAAGCAACGATATATTATTATGGACTAGCCGTTTTGAACATTATTAACTAAATTTTGAATTCTATAACATTATTATTCATCTTACACATTTTATAGAACATGTTTAGAGATGAGAATAAATTTTTCGCGTAAAATAACTATTTTTCAAAAAAAGAAGTTTTGCCGCCGTTTGATGGTGCACCAACATTAAATCTAGTTTTGACATGTTTATAAGTTATATTTGACAAAATATTATTATTCTTTTTAATCAGGATATAAAAACTTACTTTGGAGAAATTTATGATATTTTTCTGATAACGTTCATATTTTGACGAATAGTAAAAATACGCTAATTTTTAATAAAAAACTACTTTTCTCATTGAGATAATTAATATGGTTAAATTATAATATTTAATGGTTTTAAAGTATAAATATAATATATTTTTACCATTTAATATAATGTATGTCATTAGAATAAATTTTACATTTAATTCATGGGTAAAAACATTTCAATCTTTGGCAATGTTTTAACATCTAGAACTCGTTTTCTTAACAAAGAGATTAATTTTAAATTAATTACTTCAACTTATTTGTTTTGAATTTTGAAAAATGGATTACATAATTGGAATTAATGGGCCCAAATTATCTTAATAGGCTACTTTTTTTTGGGCATTATGAATAGTAACTACGGTAAATTTTATTTACCATAGTTAAAGGAAAATCTGGTAATTAAGGGTAAATATAAGATTATAAAATTACACCAATACCTTCCAAAATCCTATTGGATGACTAAAAATCGACCCATATCACCTAAGGGTCGGATTAGATTCATTTAATGGACTTTTTTCCATGAAAATAATTTAATTATTAATAAATCCAATGAAAGTGACAACATTTCACTTTCTTACATCTTATAAGTAAATTAATTTTATTTTAGTTATAAAGATAATGAAACATCAGATATAAATAATCTACTGAAATCTAAAACAATTATCTACATCATATGAATTTATTTATAATTTTTAGGGATTAAATAATAATAATTAATTATGACACAGTAGTGATGTTGAAATTATTTTATTGATTGAAATATCAAATAAATGATCTTAAAATATTAAAATAAATATTATATGAACTATTAAATGTTCTCCACTAATTTTGTAGATATTTATGACATTTTATGAATATATTAAATCATTTAGTTCGAACATATCTTCTGTATATATTTTATTTAAATTCAAATAAATGAATATTGTCAAAATTGACACTATTGTTATTTTATAAAAATAACATATTATAAAATTGTTTAAATATCACAAAAATATTTAAAATTTATAAATTAAAATTTATATGGTCTAAAATGTAATAATGTTTCAAAGTATTGAAAATTAAAAACACATATGTAGTTATTTATAATAATTTAAAATTTAGAATATTTTTACCACAAATAAAATTAAATTGATAAATAAGGATAATTCAAGTTGATGATGTTTAAAATAATTTCATAACATGTATAAATATTATTGGATAACATGATAACAACCCTATATAATCTAAGATTTGTATATGAGTCATTTTGTATGTTTTTAAGTGGGTTTGGGATTTAATATAAACTAATATTTCTTATATTTCCAAAGGTGCCCCTCTCCTCCCTTATAAAAGGGAACCTCCTCCCTCTCTTCCTCACACCACATTGAGTCTTAAAACTCTGCCAACACCAGAGAATTTCACTTATCCACTTATTCAGAAACATCCTAGAGGTCCTGGTCTTCTTCAAAGATCATCTTTAGTGTCGTAAGAGAAGGTTAAGATGAGGCGCTTCAAAGAAGAGGTAATGTTCGCTACCGATTCTTTCAACATTATTTCTTCTTCTAATTCTTCTAATTTAGTTGTTTAAATATGAAGTAATAACATAGGTATCACTCATATACTGATATGTTATTATATTTACGAAACAACCCTATTTCACCTTCTATCCATCCTACGGAAAACGAAATCACCGTGCGTGCATACGTACAGAATACTGTCTCCACGTCGTGGTGTAATCTATTTTCCACCACCACCTTATGTGGATGGGTATAATGGTGTAAATAATAACTATATATTATTATTGTAATGTGATATTGATTCTGAAATAGTATACATACACTTAAATACAATTCCACGATCATGAGACCGATATCATCGCTCGTGTGTACATACGACCTACCGTCTCCACGTTGTAATGCGACTCATTCTACATGATCTTCCATTCATAATGATTATTTAAATGAATTGAATAAATAAATATGATATATATTACACTAATAATATTATGTAAATGAGGTATCTATAACCTAAAAAGAATAATTAAAATTTATTCGACAAAACACGCATAAGAACAAAAAGCAATAAACACCCGAATAACAAGTAACAATGAAATATTACTAATAAGAGGCTAATAATATGACCATATATGATATCATAACAATGATTATGATTCTGGAATAAGTCAATAACATTATTTAAATCATTATACAGGAGGTTCGGAAACTTACGAAGCTAATTGGATCTAAGGTAAGGGAAAATCTCACAATCTCATTTTTATCTGAGACTGTTTATACATTCGAATTTACTGGGGAATATTTATCATCCACATCCATGTTTCCTCAATATGTAATATTATATCTATCCTCCTATTATTTTTTAAATCCAATTTTACCCTTCGGTGTGTTTTTAGTAAAATATGTGAATGGAATATTTTGTCATATTTTGTACGAGGTACTTTTTGAATTTTCCGGCCAAAGTACGAGAGGAATGTTTTTTTTACTTATACGGAATGAATGGATTTTCAGAAAATTATTTCCAAGAAGCTTCATTTATAAGTATTCATGTTTATTTTTAATCAACTTATTTTAGTTTAAAATTTTGTGGTGTGTTAAGAAAGGAAAAATGTTTTTGAAGTAGAAAGGTTATTTTCCTCAAGAATGGAGTTCAAGTGTTTTATCAAAATTATTTTCCATCTAAGATAATATAGGATTCTGTTTCTATCCCAATTTTTACATTTATTTGATTATGTTATGATGGAATTATTTTTATGATTTCCTTTTATCTTATATGGATTTTGTTATGATGGCGTGATGTTGAAGATTCCAATTTTTATTACATGGGTTATGCTATGATGTATCATTAATGATTTTGTGTAACACATAATAATTGTTTCATTATGAGATGGGTGGGACCTATATCTCCCTCCAATTCATTAGGTAAATATTTATATCTCATGAGATAGACATGGCTGGAATGGAAGGGTAAACCGGTTTAGTGAAACATGACTGAAACGAGGAGTGAACTCGGTTCAGAAATGGACTTTTTCTGCTAAGATAGTCTTGGAAATGAGTCTTGAATACTAAGAAATGATTCTCTATTATTATGTGTGTATGACACAAAGATAAATGTTTTAAGTTATGATTATTGGTATTACATTTTACTTTTATGGTTTATCCCATGTTATGATCTCCTTTGTAGGGTAAGATATTCAAAACGTTATGTTCTTGTGAATATGATATGTTTGATATATCTTTTGTTTACCCTTACTGAGCATTTGAGCTCACCCTTTGGTATGTTTTCCTTCCCCATGATTGGAAGGAGGATATTAAGTAGGATATTCCAAATGGGACTCTAGATATGATGAAATAAATAGGAGACAATGTAGATGATTTATGAACCAGTTGTTTATGTTTCCCAGTTTCTAAAGACACTATACCTATACGGTCCTTTCAGGGTTTTGTTATATGTTGTAATAAGTATGCTTCAATTTTGAACTAATAACCATGTATGTAATGTATGGGTCATTATAGTTGGTATCAGAGGAAAAAGAGGTAGGAATTAATCTGATCCTTGGGAACTCTCACATGTGAGCGTCGGACGAAGCATGGCACTCCACCCAAGGGCTTCATGAAGAAATGGCTTCCACTGGGTATGGTGGTGTTTCCCATAAAGGGGGTGTATCCACCAATGGAGTCCCATAATAGGTATAAATTATAGTCTATTGAAAGTATTTCCAGACCGTTATAGTTGGAATCATAGGAAAGGAATAGTCAAACGTTGGAATCTAGGATGTGAAAGCCTTAGTGAGAACCCTAAGGATAAGTCTAATCATAGAACACAATCTTAGTGTTTTAAAAATTTCCATGAACAACCTATGATAATACCTTATGTGTGAAATTTTATTCTTGATTATGCAGTTTTCCTAGTATTATTAGTGATTCTCACACTATTCTTATTGGTTTTAGTCAATGTCTGCAACCCAAAGAAACTGTGTTAATGCGGAATGTGACGGGAAATGCAATGATTGTCCCCTTGAACAACTAATCGTTATGGGAGATAGAATGAAAAATCTTGTAGCTATGATCACACAGCTTTCTCAAGCTATGAATCATGCATGACTTCGAAATGGGAAATGGAATGAGCAATATTCTGTTGAATCCTTCATGTGGTAGCGTCCACCCTCATTCAGCGGGTCTACTAATCCATTAGTGGCTGAACTATGTATCAGTACCACTAAAAAGTTATTTTCAGTTCTTCAATGTTCTGAACATGATAAAGTCATCTTAGCAATTTATCGTTTCAATGGTAAAGCTGATAAATTGTGGAATCTTATCAAGAATATGAGGAAAAGGGATGAAATTGAGTCCATGGAATGGGAAGAGTTCAAAAACTTATTTTTCAATAATTACTTCCCTCGTATTCTCTGAACAAAGATGGAGAAAGAGTTTCTTGAACTAAATCAAAAGGATGATGAATCTATTGGTACCTACAAAGCAAATTTTACAAGACTTTCGTGGTACGCTTCTGGTATTATTATCCAACCTGAGAGTATGATCAATGGATTCTTTAGTTTCTTAAAACAAAGTCTTTGAAGGCCGTTAGCCATAAGGGATTTTAATAGCTATTTATAAATTGTTCGATGTGCTCTCAAGGTTGAGCAGGAGATTGAAGTAACCCCTCAGTCACATGGTTTTGATAAGTAGAGGAAAATGGAATTCAAATGAAAATCTAAAGACCACACTAAAAAGAAGACGTGTTTTACCTTATGCTGAAACTGTGGATAGAAACATGGAGGAAATTGTCTTAAGGGGACAAGAAAAGGTTATAAGTGTCGAAAAGAAGGTCATCGGGCAATTGAATGTCGAAATAATGGGAAGAAGATGTCTAATGAGGCAAACAAAGGAAGGGATACACAGAATGAACCTACTACACTTCAATGTTTCAAGTGCAAGGAGATAGGGAATTATGCCAATCAATGCCCAAATCCAAGGGTTGATGATGATGATCGACGTCAACAAGCTCTTAAGGCCAAAGACAAAGGAATGTCACATGAAATTACTATCGGCGATGTGGAGTATGACAACGAAGTGGGGAGAGGTACACTTACCATCCACTCTAAAGTAGCAATTGTTTTATTTGATTCTTTATCCACCCACTCTTTTATTTCTGATGGATTTTATAAGGTTATTTCCGTATTAACTGAACAATTAGATGTTGAGTTGGCCATGACAAATCTTAATGGAACAACGGTTGCATCAAAAGTTTACAATTCTTCTCTACTTGATGTTTGTGGGAAAGTGATTCCTAAAAATCTTGTGATCCTTCCGATAGTGGAATTTGATGTGATTTATGGCATGGATTGGCATTATTTATATGGAGATCATATAAATTTCCAAATAAGGGAAGTCACATTTCATATTCCAGATCAATCTATGATCGTCTATCGATGCAAGGATGAACATAACCTTCCAATGTAAATTTCTTCAATATTATGGGTCTTGATTTCACTAAATGAATGTTATTTGTCTCAAATCGTTGGAGTAAGACTAATTATTAATAATATTCCCATTGTACGAGAGTTTGATGATGTCTTTGTGGAGGAATTTCCAAGTCTTCCACCAAATCGTGATGTTCAGTTTTCAATAAAACTCGTACCGGGTGCTTTGCCTATTTCAAAGACACCTTATAGAATGGCCCCAATTGAGTTGCAGGAATTGAAGAAGAAACTCCAAGAGAATCTTTATAAGGGATTCATATGCCCTAGTGCATGACCTTGGGGAGCACTTATTCTGTTTGTTAAGAATAAGGATGGATCAATGAGACTATGCATTGATTATCGAGAACATAACAAGATCACTATCAAGGACAAATATTTTCTCCCACGCATTGATGACTTATTGGAACAACTACGCGGAGCTCAGTACTTTTCCATGATTGATCTTCGTTTAGGGTATCATCAATTACGGGTCAAAAGGGAGGATATACCAAAGACAGCTTTCCGTACAAGGTATGGACACTATGAATTTTTAGTGATGCCATTTGGTCTTACTAATTCCCCATCTATCTTCATGGATCTGATGAATATAGTCTTTAGAGACTATCTTGATCAGTTTGTGGTAGTCTTTATAGATTATATTCTTGTCTATTCAAAGAGCAAGGAAGAACATGAATATCATATTAGAATTGTATTGATGACCCTAAGAAAGAGAAGCTTTATGCCAAATTAACCATGTGTGAATTTTGGCTTTAAAAAGTTGCATTCTTGGGTCACAATATCTCAAAAGAGGGGATATATGTGGATCCAACAAAGACAGATGTTATCAAAATATGATCGATACCAACAACAGTAACATAAATCCGAAGTTTTCTTGGTTTGGATGGATATTACCGACGTTTTGTGAAAAAAATTTCAAGGTTATCTAACCCACTCACCAAGTTGGCTCGGAAAGGAGTTAAGTTTGTTTGGATAGAAGAATGTGAAGAGAATTTCAGAGAGCTAAAAAGAAGGTTAACTGGTGCACCTATGCTCACACTACCTTGCAGTGGAGAACGGTTTGTGAACTACAGTGATGCATCCAAGAAGGGACTGGGGTGTGTTCTCATGCAAAATGATATGGTGATAGCTTAGGCCTCATGACAGTTGAAAATCCATGAGCAAAATTACCCAACTCATGATTTGGAGTTAGCTGTAGTAATCGTTTCATTAATGATTTGGAGAAATTATCTTTATGGTGATTGGTTTGATATTTATACTGATCATAAAAGTTTAAAGTATAATTTCACAAAAAAGGATCTCAATATGCATCAAATAAGATGGTTGGAGCTGATTAAGGATTTTGACTGCTCAATTCATTATCACCCTGGGAAAGTAAACAAGGTGGCAGATGCATTAAGTCAACAAAACCATGCTAGATTATCCATGATGAGGATCAAAAGAGATCCAATATTTATGGTTTACAATGGATGGATCATGGAATTATAATGGAAGGGGATAAATCTTATCTTTCTCAAATGAATGTTCAACCATCTATACACGTGAAGATTAAAGAGGAATAGAAAGAAGATTTAGAGTTACAAAATAAGGTGAGAAATGTTCTTGAATTCAACCTTGATTGTGATGGGATAATAAGGTTTAGGAACTGTATTTGTATTCCTCCCATACAAGAATATACGATGGATCTGTTGGATGAGGCTCATAGTTCTTCATTTTCTATTCATCCTGGAAGTACAAAGATTTACAGGGACCTAACAGAGTAATTCTGGTGGGAGGGCATGAAAAGAGATGTTGCTAAATTTTTCACTTGATGCTTGGTTTGTCAGTAAGTTAAAGCTGAGAGACAAATGTCTAAAGGGATTTCACAACCATTACCCATAACAGAATGGAAATGGGAAAACATCACTATAGACTTTGTCACTGGACTTCCTAAAACATCCAAAGTCAATAATGTTATCTGGGTTATAGTTGATCGTCTTACGAAGTCGTCACACTTCATTGTTATTAGAGAAGATTTTTCTTTTGATCATCTTGCCAGGATATATATAATGGAAGTGGTAAGATTTCATGGAGTACCACTTTCCATTATATCTGATTGGGATATGAGGTTTACCTTGAAATTCTGGAAAAGTCTTCAGCATGCTCTAGATATGGAGTTGAGTTTCAGCACTACTTACCATCCTCAGACAGACGGTCAATATAAGAGGAAAATTAAAACTATAGAAGACTTGTTGAGAGCTTTCTCTATGGATTTCAAAGGAGGTTGGGATCAATACCTATCTTTGGTGGAATTTTCTTATAATAATAGCTTTCACTCCAGTTTTCAGATGGCTTTTTATAAAGCCCCTTGTTGAATGAAATGCATAAATCCAACTTCCTAGGATGAAGTTGGGGAAATAAAGCAATTAGGACCTAATCTTGTTGATGAGATGGCAGAAATGGTTAGATCTATTCCACAACATAAAAGAGCAACTCAAAGTCGACAAAAAATCAATGCCGATAACCGAAGAAATGTCCTAGAGTTTGATGTGGGTGATAAAGTGTTCTTACAAATATCTCCCTGGAAGAGGGTATTGAGATTTGGAAAGAAGGGAATGTTGAGACCTAGATAAATCTGTCCTTTAGAAATACTGGATCGTGTTGGGAAGTTAGCTTACCAATTGGTGATTCCACCGAATCTATATCATGTTCACGAGGTTTTCCATGTATCTCTCCTGAGAAAGTACATACTCGATCCTTCACATGTACTTAGCTCAGAAGTTGTACCGCTAGAGCAAGATCTTTCTTATGAAGAACCACTGGTAGAGATTCTGGATCGTAGCGAAAATGACCTATGGAACAAGACCACTCGCTTGGTGAAAGTTTTATGGAGGGACCACCTATTAGAATAAGCTACATGGGAACTTGAGTATATGATGAGTGAGAGGTATCCTCATCTGTTTGTAATGAAGTGACGAATTTTGAGAGCGAAATTCTTTTTAAGGGGGTAGAATGTAACACCCTGAGATTTTATGAGAAATATTTTTTTATGTCTTATGTTATACACAACACCAAAGGAATCTTTCACAACACACAATACTGACTTGGCTTGCATTACACGTAATCACGACCTTCCTCGATAGCATGTGCAGTACTGAATATTGGTTTTCACTAAAACATGATATATTATTATGTACTAGCTGTTATGAAGATTATTAACTACATTTTAAATTTTATATCATTATTATGCATCTTACACATTTTCTAGAACATGGTAATATAACAAATTAATTTTTCCGAGTAAAATTAGTATTTTTAAAAAAATGCAGTTTTGTCGCCTTTTGATGGCGCACCCACATTAAATCAAGTTTTTACATGTTTATAAGTTATATTTGACAAAGTAAAATTCTTATTTTGAATCAGGATATAAAAATTTAATTTGGATAAATTTTAGACAGTTTTCGGCTAACTTTCATATTTTGATGAATAGTAAAAATACGCTAATTTTTAATTAAAAAAAACTTTTTTCATTGAGATAATTTATATGGTTAAATTATAATATTTTATGGTTTTAAAGTATAAATAGAATATATTTTTACCATTTAATATAATTTATGTCATTATCATTAATTTCACATTGAATTCATAGGCAAAAACATGTCAATCTTTGGCAATGTTTTAATTTCTAAAACCCATTTTCTTAACAACAAGATTAATTTTACATTTATTACTGCAACTTATGTGTTTTGAATTTTGTAAAATGGATTCCATATTTGTAATAAGTGCGTCCAAATTATGTTAATATGCGACTTTTTATTTTTGGGCATTATGAAAAGTTACTACGGTAAATTTTATTTACCCTGGTTAAAGGTAAATCAGGTCATTAAGGGAAAATATAACATTTAAAATTACCCTAACTCCTTCAAAAATTATATTGGATGACTAAAAGTAGACCCATATCACCTAAGGGTCGGATTAGATTCATTTAATGGACTTTGTTCTATGAAAATAATTAAATATTTATTAAAACAAAAGAAAGTGACAACATGTCACTTTCTTAAATCTTATAAGTATAATAATTTTATTTTAGTGATAAACATAATGAAGCATCGGATATAAATAGTCTCCGGAAATATAATACAATTATATACATCATATGAATTTATTTATAATTTTTAGGTATTATATTATTGTCATAAATTTTGACACAATAGTCATGTTGAAATTATTTTATTGAATGAAATATCAAATAAATGATCTTAAAAATATTAAAATAAATATTATATGAAATATTTAATGTGCTCCACTAATTTTCTAGATAAATATGACATTATATTAATCTATTAGTGCTTTTATTTCGAACATATCTTATATATATATTTTATTTAAATTCAAATAAATGAATAGTGTCAAAATTGACACTATTGTTATTTTATAAAAATAACATATTATAAAATTGTTTCAAATTAAAAAAAATATTTCAAAATTATAATTTAAAATTTATATGGTCTAAAATGTCATAAAGTTTCAAATTATTTAAAATTAACAACACATACAAAATTATTTATAATAATTTAAAATTTATAATATTATTACCACAAATAAAATTAAATTGATAAATAAGGATAAATCAAGTTGATAATGTTTAAAATAAATTCCTAAAATGTCTAAATTTAATTTGTTGATGATATTAAATCATTATATCATATAATATTCTAATATGATTCATTTTATAAGTATTTATGTGGGGTTGGGATTTAATATAAACTAATATTTCTTATATTTCCAAAGGTGCCCCTCTCCTCCCTTATAAAATGGCTCCTCTTCCCTCTATTCCTCACACCACTTTGAGCCTTCATGCTCTGCCAATACCTGAAAATTTCTCTTATCCAATTATCTAGAAACATCCTAGAGGTCCCGATCTTCTTCAAAGATCATCATTATTTCCCTAAGAGAAGGTTAAGAAGAGGCGCTTCAAAGAAGTGGTAATGTTCATTACCGATTCTTTCAACGTTATTTCTTCTTCTACATCTTCATCTTTAGTTGTTTCATTATGAAGTAATAACATAAGTATCACTCATATACTTATATGTTATTATAATTATGAAACAACCCTATTTCACCTTCTATCCATCATACGAAAAATGAAATCACCGCGCGTGCTTACATACGGAATACCGTCTCCACGCTATGGTGTAATAAATTTTACACCACCACCTTACTTGGATGGGTATAATGGTGTAAATAAAAACTATATATGATTATTTTAAAGTGATATTGATTCTGAAATAGTGTACACACACTTCAATACAATTCCATGATCATGAGAATGATATCATCGCTCGTGCGTATGTACGACCTACCGTTTCCACGATGTGATGCGACTCGGTCTACATGATCTTCCATTAATAATGATTATATAAACGAATTTAATTAATAAATATGATATATATTACAATAATACCATTCTGTAAATGAGGTATCTATAACCTAAAAATAAAAATAATAATTTACTCGACAAAACATGCATAAGAACCGAAAGAAATAAACACCCGAATAACAAGTAACAATGAAATATTACTAATAAGAAGCTAATAATATGACCATATATGATATCATAACTATGATTAAGATTCTTGAATAAGTCAATAACATTTTTTAAATCATTATAAAGGAGTTTTAGACACTTACGAAGAAAATCAGACCTAAGGTAAGGGAAAATCTCGCAAATCCCATTTTTATCCGAGATTGATTATACTTCCGAATTTACTAGGAAATATTTATCATCCACATCCATGTTTCCTCAATATGTAATGTTATATCTATCATCCTACAATTTTTTAATTGAAATTTTACCCTTCGGTGATTTTTTAGTAAAATATATGAAAGGAATCTTTTTTCGTATTTCGTACGAGGTACTTTTTGACTTTTCCAGCAGATGTACGAGAAGAATGTTTTTTAACTTATACGAAATGAATGGATTTTTATAACATTATTTCCAAGAATCTTCCTTTACAAGTTTTCATGTTTGTTTTTAATCAACATATTTTAGTTTAAAATTGTATGACATGTTATGAAAGGAATAATTTTTATTGAAGTAGAAAGGATATTTTCCTCATGAATGGAGTTCAAGTGTTTTATTAAAATTATTTTCCATCCAAGATAATATAGGGTTCTATTTCTATCCCTATTTTTACATTTATTTTATTATGTTATGATGGAATATTTTTATGATGTCCTTTTATCTTATATGGATTATGTTATGATGTCATGATTTTTAAGATTCCCATTTCAATTACATGGGTTATGCTATGATGTATTATTTATGATTTTGTGGCACACATAAGAATGGTTTTATTATGAGATGGGTGGGACCTATATCTCCATAAAATGAATTGGGTAAAGATTTATATCTCATGAGATAGACATGGCTGGAACGATAGGTTAAACTGGTTTAGTGAAACATGACTGAAACGAGGAGTAAACTCGGTTCAGAAATGGACTTTGTCTGCTAAGATAGTCTTGGAAATGAGTCTTGACTACTAAGAAATGATTCTATATGATTATGTGTGTATGCAAAAAAGTTTCATGTTTTATGTTATTATCATTGGGATTACATTTCACTTCTATGGTTTCTCCCATGTTATGATCTCTTTTGCAGGATAACATTTTCAAAATGATATGTTCTGATGAATATGATATGTTTGATATTTCTTTTTCTTAGCCTTACTGAGCATTTGAGCTCACCCTTTTGTATGTTTTATTTTCCCTAGGTCGGGAAGACGGATATTATGTAGGATATGACAAAAAGGGACTCTAGATATTATGAAATAAATGTGAGACAACGTAGATGATTTATGAACCAGTTGTTTGTGTTTCCCAGTTTCTAAAGACACTATACCTATACGATCCATTCATGGTTTTGTTATATGTTGTAATAAGTGTGCTTAAATTTTGATGTAATAACCATGTATGTAATGTATGGGTCTTTATAACAGCCATCAATAAATTTACCCTATAGCGTCATCAAATCAAACCATTTACATTTCATCATAGTGACTTAAACAAAAGAGTAGAATTCCAATTATAATATTTTCCCAAAAATTCCCTAATAATTCACATCTTTATATCATGGACGACTATTAGATGCACTAAAAAACTAATCTATTGTAGAAATTAACATAATTATATCATGTTGTGATCTCATTTTCTCTGCTCGATCAGTTTTAACAAATTTGTACCCATTGATTATAAAATATTTTAATTCATGAACCAATTGATTTGGAAAAAAAGAATACTATTTTAGTTCATGATAAATCGAGTCAAAAATTATAATCAATAACTGAAATAGTTATGAATAATATTTTCAAATGGATATATGTATTTTAAGCTAATTTAGGTAATGGTCATATCTTTTATTTCAAATATGCAGCAAACTCTATGCAACACAAAGAATCTCTCGTTATTAAAGTATAATATAGTTGAAATCTACATATAAAATTCTTATCTTCCATAAAAAAATTATAATAAATGTATAAGTTATATGTGAAATTTCTTAATAAGAGATAACATGTAAATATCCAAATTAATTACTTGATATTGCTATCTAAAAAACCACAGTAAAACAAGACTATGTGATGTACCTTACCACGATATTCAAGGGTGAATGTAGCCAATGTATAATACCCATAATTTCTTCCTATTTTTGGAAGAGACAGAAAAAGGCTCAATATCCCCATACTGTTCAAATTCATTTCTCATTGGCCGATTTGGCCTTGTTCTCACATTATAAAAATAATTCGAACAAGAATCCATATATTCTTGATCCAAATTACCTCTCATAATCACCCTTCAAGATAATTCTTGTTTGAAACATATGATTCCATTGTGCACATATTTATTTCAGTAGGATACATCCACCGAAAAGTAAATGGTCCCCAAATAAGTGTTTTAGTTTGATGATGTACTGTTAAATGCATCATACAGGTAAAAAAGGAAAGATAAATTTTTTTCATATCACACAAAATTAATAGTGCCTCATAATACAATATTTTGAATAATTCATTTCATAACATTTAACAAAATATTATCCAAAAAAATTACCATGCGAGTCACTATTACCCTTGCATTATTGGATAGAAAATTCCAAATTTCTATTCGACTAAATTCAGGAAGAAGGATGTGATAATCATTAGTTTTTAGAGATTTCGATTTAAAATCACTTCTATTAACACATATATACATGTTTATGGAATGTCCATCAAGAAAATTTATATTATCGAATACTACCAAAAATTGATCTTTATGTGATGGTGTAATCACATAATAAGCACAATAGACATTCCATTTGTTATTACCAATACACAAAGGATAAAATTCTGGTTGAATACCCCAATCCAACAATTCCCAATGAGATCAGAAGTCATATTTAATATTACATTTATAGATAATAGAATTTAAAGCAACATTTCAAATTTATTTTTCTCAATGTGAATAATTTCTATGCAATTATATAAAAAATATGTAGACTAATATAGAATCTCAAAAAAGATACGTCTTTTATTCTAAAGTATGTGGCTTTAGTGTCAACATTATTCCTCTTTTTAAATATCCTCTGACCTTTCCTGAATGAAAAACTAAAATCATTCAATTAATTAAGTACATCATTACCTGAAATACATTGAGGTGTTTGTTCAATTTCAATAGTATTATCAAACCTCTACCAATAATTACTCTATTGATGATCCACTGGAATGAATCATTGATTCCCCATGAAAAAAATCTAAAAAGATATTTAATCCTTCTCAATCGGGTATTCTTTATATATACAAGACTTGAATGTATTCCCTTCATGATCTAACAAGATATCATTGCATATTAAGGGAAATCATTTATAGTCCATAGATGGGCAATACGTATGTGAAATATATTTTTTGATGAAGAATCAAATGCCCACACACCCATATCCTAAAGTTGCTTCATCTCTCTTATTGAAGGTCACAAGTAGACATCTATATCATTATCAAGATCTTAGTCCTAGATAATAGTATAATCATGAAAGTAAATTTTTTTCATACACATCCACAGAGGGTGATTATAAACATGAATAAAAACAGACCACATGTTGTTAGTAGTAAAAATATGTCCAAACAGATTTAAACCATCACAGGATAGACACAATCTATCATTATCCAACTCGGATTAAAATCAATGATGTTGTACGTCAAATTATTTCAATGCTAATCCATTTGAAGGATGAACCAACCCATAATTATCTTTAATTTTCTCCACATCAGGACATCACATATTGGTTAAGAATTCTATAGACATGAATCAATTATGATATCTACGAATCAATTGAAAGTGCCACATGAGTTTCTATGGCACACAATATGGTATTCCATCTACATTTTTCTACCATCAACATGTACCAGATTCATAATAGTCATTACGATCAGTTGTTTTCTCACAAAATAAACTGTAGTCTTTTGGAAAAGGAAGAAGCATATTAGTAGTAAATCCAACATGATTAATTAACTTCATTGTCTTATAATGATTTAAGGTAATATCTACAGCATTAGGAGGAAGTTCCTAAAAAATTAATTAATACAATAATTGGAGGTATTATAAATTTCATACAAGGTTTTTCGATGATATAAGAACCAATAAAATTACAAATTTTTCATTTTAGTAGACTCTAGATATTCTGATGTTATGGAATCATCCATTAAATTTTCACTCTATCAAAGTCATAAATCTTTAGTATTTTCCTCATGTGTATTTAAATCATTTTTTTACCCTGGAATACTATCTCTACCATGATGATTCACAATTGGAAACTGATTAATTATCAAACTCTCCAAACTAGTTCTTTGTTTTTTGTTCATGAACAGTATAAGATTTTCTCATCTCTCAATATTGATACCAAACAGAATAGTTTGTTTGAAAAACCACTTTAATTATATAGTACCTAACAACTTCATAGATTAACCATGGTCTTATAACACAATTTTAGCACTAATATTGAATACATATTCCTCATAATGTATTGTAAGATTAAAAATCTAAAAAATTTACTAAATTATTTGAAACATTGTTTAAATCTGATTGGTATGATACATCCACCCTCTATCCAGTATATGGAATAAAAACATTATTTTAAAATCAATAATTTAAACCATAATAAAAAATCCTTACATCTAATTTCAATATTAATTTCATGAAAACATACAAGTAGCTAGAAAAACAACGAATACGATAAATAACATATGCTTCAAGAGATGACTACAAAAAACTAGCCAAGGTAGGTATCCCTAATTCATTTGTCAAGGTATTTTTGGATGAAATCATGGTTTACTCTGAAATCGTGGCGAGGCATGAAGGACACTTGTTGATCATGGTGGTAACTTTTCCATGAAAAAATTCATGAGCACAGAAGTGATGTTTCTAAGTCATGTGATCTAGGGTCGAGGGGTTTTGGTGCACCTCGAGAAGATTAGTGTTGCGATGTACGTGGAATAACAAATGAATGTTTTCGAGATCAGAAGTTTTTGGGGAATGGCAGGGTATAATAGATGGTTTGTTCTAGATTTCTATCATCATTTATTTCCCATGAAAAAACACATTTATAAGGGGTTATGTTTGAATAGAGCGTAGAGTTTCAATAATCTCCAAAGGAGATTAAGTTGTTCCTAACCATGGACTATGTTTTCATTTTTCTGGAAGATAGAATGGGATATGTGGTCTACTACGATTCATCAATTATAGGTAATGGGTTTTTGTTGATGTTGTATAATAATGTGGTAATATATGGTTCTCTCCAACCATGACAATAAGAAAATAATTACCCAACCCATGACATTAAACTAGGGGTTGTGATGTATTCCTTGAAGATGTAAAATCATTATCTTCATGGGAATATGTTTACGATCTATTCGTATCATATGATTTTGGCATCAATATTCTCAAAAAATATCTAAATATAGTGAATATTATTTTTGTTGAGTACCTTCATGGGTTCAATGATGATATATTGTATACCCTTAGTAAAGGTAATGTGGTAGAAGATTCATTGAGTCAGAATGTGTCGGTGCAAGCGTCAATAGAGACCGGTGAAGAGTGGACTTTTATGGGACATTTTTTCAGATGTGTTATGAGGCCATTGGGTATAGTGGAAGTTCATTCTTGGATATTGTTTTCCTAAAACCTTGTATTATAAAATTGATTCATTAGGAGTATATGAATGATAAGGTGTGTTAGTATTCTATAATGTCCTTATTGATGGGGATGTGCCTAGTGAGTGTTTATTGTCTCCATAGGGAGTTATGTACATCAAGGGTCACATCAAGGTGCCATTTTTATTTCAGAAGGTGGAGATTATTGATAAAACCCAGTATTAGAGGGACATTCATCTCAGGACCACCAATATGTTTTATTATGTGCATCATTGGTTCTGTTGGTTGAGCATGTGATGTGACATACCAGACTGTGTATCTCTCTATTATAAAAGTCACACGAATAAAAAAGTACACTAGAGTGCCATAATTTTTATTTAGTTATTTTTCATTCCTATAAGGAAGTGGGATGAGGTCTCCATGTATTTCATCAATGACATACCTCATACACCCCAAGTATTTAATGCCATATGGGTACTGATTTATGATCTGAACAAATTACCCCATTTTATTCTGATTTAGGATTCATCCGAGGAGGATTACTTGGATCTATTTTCTTTTTGAGATATAGTGAGGCTTCATGGTGTTATAATGGAAATAGATTCAAATAGAGACCCCCCATATTACCTCAAAATTTTGGAAGGCCTCTAGAAAGAAATGAGGTCTTAAATATTGTTGAGTATGATAAACCATCTTCAATTATTTTTTCAGACATGGTGGGTTAATTTTATCTTATAAGACATGCTCTGGGAATGTGTGTTGTATTTTACAGGCTCTTGGTATTACCAATTGGTGTTGGTAGAATTTTCCTATAAAAAAATACCATTCATCTATAAGGAATGAACCCATTGAGATTCATCATGGCTGACTGTGTCGGTCCACTTTGTGTTGGGTTCAGTTTTCTGAGACCTCATTGTTGGGACAAAGCCTTGCGAGAGAAACATCAGACCAATTCATGTTGATCGGGAAGTGGTTTTCGATAGCTCCGAGACAACACATGACTTTTCCGAATAATAGGAATCATGATATAGAATTCTATGTGGTTGTCTGAGTGTTTTTTAATGTGTCACCTCACATAGGTCACTTTCATCTTAGCAAGAAAGGGATGCTATGATCGATGCATTTCAGACCTTCTGAAATTAATAGTGCAATGGTAAGTTGGAATGAGGTCATATTTTATTTCTTAGTTGACGTTTATCCATAACATGTTCAATTTTTAACACCTAAAAATTTATAATGCGGACCTATATCATGTGCTGTATTGGGAATAATCGGAGTTGGAATCCATATTTTTTGTGTTTATGCAACCAGTTCAGATTGTGGATTTACATGAGAATGTGATTCATAGAAATTTCCTACCATTGATTTGGATTCTTTTATAGAATGGTAATTATGAGAAGGAGTCATGGGTGTAGAAGTGTTGGGTTGAGGATAAGTATCCAATTTTTATATCTGATCAAACATCATGATTACTTTACTCAGATAAAAAAAAATTTAGGGTGGGGGAGAAGTATTATCTGCAATTTTATTTTGAGGTATTTTTTTTTATTTTTTGTCTTTTTTTACCCCATGGTTTTATCAGGAGTTATTTGGTTAAAAATTTATATTTTAACCCTACATCTAGTGGCGCAAGGTGGGACACTATTAGGGGAAACCATGCTCTAACCAATGCAAAATCATGTGCTTGAGACAGTGGAACTATCCTACACATACAACTTACTGCATGAGCATGAGCCCTCCCCCCCTGAAACCGTGATTATAGTTTCATATAGGATATAGGGGACCACATATTTTCCACATGATTTTGAAAACAATGCTGGCTAACCATGCCTCTAGTCAAGATCATTAAAAATAAAAAATTCACCCTTATTCCCTCCCGTGATTTTAAACACAAACAAACCATAAATAAAACTTTATTTTCTATCCCTTAAAGCCTCAAACTCTTCTTCATAACCCACGTTGAATTCATTTTTTGTGTCATATTCCCCTAGTATCATCAAAGAATAATCACGACAATATTTTTTCTTTGGATTTTGTCCTTGTTATTAGGTTCCTCATCATGTACCTTTGATTTATTCTTTTATGGATTATATATTGACCAAAAATGGGTTAAATCATGAGTTGATAGGAATGATATTTATTTTTATTATTTGATCATGCCTCTATATAGTCCCTTTAAGGTGAGGTTGTGTTCTTCCACCATATTATGGATGTTTACAAGATAATGGTATGTGATTATATGTTTTATAATTATTAGATGATATATGTACTCTTAATTTTCTTCATTAATATGTTCTATGGGTTGTGTGAAAGGTGTGAAATGTGTTCTAAAAAATATTTCATGGCCCATGTTTTGAATAATGGTTTCACAAATTGAAATGCTTCCATTTTATGTGTTCATTCCATGTTTTCATTATAAATAGGTTTTATGAATTTTGCAAGGGGTGGGAATCATGTATTTAAGTGGATTTGGGGTGAATATAGACTTGGTTTGGATTTTTATATGAGAATTGATGTTTTATCATGTAAAATCAAAATTATTGATGTTTATTTATATGAAAGTGGCGATATATGTGACATTTGGAATGGAAATTTGAGCACAGGGGGAATCCTAGTTATCTAGGTGGGTAAACTAGGACTAGTATACTAGTTAGATCGGTGGGGCCTTATCCTGGTTTCAAATAGTATGATTGAAAATAAAACAGTAAATAAACATGATGATGACTGATAGCCACATGGCCTTGGAATGGATTCCCATATAGTGGCTCATTCATGAGGATGCTATGGTTATGTTTGATATACCATGTTTCGTAGAGATATGAGGTACACAAGGTCCCACTAGTCATAGTACTTTTAGGGAGTTCCCGTGTTTTACTGCTCTCTTTTGATATGGTGGTCGTTTTTGGTATAAAATGCTCCTTACTCATATGCTAATGTTCAAATATTGATTCTTCAAAAAATTTATAGTCATTTTTTGTTATTAAAACGACTAACATATTATTACAAAAAACATGTTGGGTGATTTCTCTTCTAATTTCATGGAATTGGATATTTCATTTGGGTAGAATCCCACTGTGGTTTGGCTCACACTCTACATAAACCATTGAGTGCATGTTAAATATTTTATATATGAACTGGGTAAAGAGACGATGTATTTTGGTGGTGACGGTGGATTTAGATGACAATATTATTTTAGTATTGGTGGTTGTGGATGTATTTTGAGGGAGATGGAAGTCTTGTTGCATTGTTTTTTTTTTGTTTTTGATATTATTGGATGAAATCCATTTTGAGTGTTTATGTTTTTAGTTATAGTTGTAAAATGTTTAAATAGAATTGTTGTACACCCTTTTTGGGTAGGGATATTGATCTTCATGTGATTTTTCATTCGTGAGAATTTGTTTTAGTAGCATATCATGGTTGAAATCATTCCCAATAAAGTATTTATGATACTCAGGCACTAGATTCAGGATTTGGGGGAAAGGGAACAAACAGTCGGCCATACCAAGGGCCGAGTGTCAGGTTGGACGACAGACCAACTCTATTTGTGGCATTAAATTTCATTTTTGTGGCTATCATTTCCAAACCATGTCCTATTAGGAAGAGGAATGAAGCTATTTTAATGGAGGAACACCCAAACATTGGAAAAATAATAATGAGGCCATATCCATCCTGTCATTTAATAATTTTTAATATCTATTTTTGATTTATTTTTATAAATTTAGAAATAAATCTATTGATTTTATGAACAAATAAAATAATTGATACAGCCATATAAGTGAAATTTAAATAAATTATAAATAACATAATATGATTTCATTGAAAAAAGATAAACCTAAATAGATGAAATTTTTTTTATGATTATTCTACTTGTGATAATGTGATATAGGAGGGGATATGTTATGCCTCAACACAAATGGGCATCTCATGGAAGGAAAAGAAACAAGGATAACCAGAAAATAAAATTCTGAAACGTAAAAATAGAAATACCACATAGATCCTTGATAGGGGTGTTTATCCCACATGATAATAAATATTATCATAATGAGAAATGTTAATGTATGAGTTTATGAAGCAGTGTGATTCAATAAAAATGGATATTTGGAAATTAAAGGAAGTGGAAATAAATGATTAATATGTGATGATATGAGGAATACAAAGGTACTCTAAATATATGTCTTAAGACATACCCCCTTAAATGTGAGATACATATTTGAATCTAGTGTCGAGATTATATTCAACCAATAGGGATACTTAATCCAAGGAAATTCTAGGAACTCTATCATGAGAAGATGAAGGAAAAATTGGCCTCTATTCTAGGTGGTTAGTATTTAAAATACATTCATGCTAACTGTTGAGGGGGAAAATAGCTTATGGAAATGAATACTAGGATAAATTCACCAATATAGGTTGGAGAATATACCCCAGATAAATACTACAGTGAATATTATCAATCTAAATCTTGATAATGATTATACAGTTTATTAATCTATACACGGAATGATGGTATGATGTAGTTTTTGATAGAAGATGAAAATTGAAAATAATATCATTGTTTTGTTCAAATAGGTGTTTCTGGTCTAATGAATCAACCATACATACATTAAGATAGGAGTTTCATTATTATTGTTGATGATTATAGTAAAATGAACCATGATGTATTTAGGAAAATTAATAAAGAGGTTATGATGCACAGGGGTTTGTATCGAAGGAAATTGTAAAATGAGTTCGGATGAAGAATCATGATTTTATTCCCATTAAATGAAACAAAATACATGCCCATTGAATATTGAAACTAACTGACAGAAATGAAACATATATAATTGTTCATCGTTAGTAAGAGTTCCATTTTATAATAGAATCATTGAATGAAAATAATTAGGTTTAAAATATATACAAAATCATTCTCATTGAGATTAGTATGTCTTGAGATTAATGGGAAGAGTTAGATTATATTATGATGTATAATTAGTAACATGTGGTGCTAAGCCCATGGGAGAAGATGATGCCCTATAAAATATTACCTCAATGGAAGACATCCTTGAATTATTTTTAAATCTTTAGAAGAATTTTATATGTCTAATATAAAGATGTGAATCAATGAAATTATAGAGATTCAATAGATATAGTTGTGTATAATTTATTCTTAATAAAGATCGAGTTATAGAAATGCGTCAATAAAAGGATGAACACAATTGCGAATAGTATTTCTGTAAAATTCATTAAAGGGAAAATTGAAAGGATCCTAAAATTTTAAAAATTGATGAATTAAGTGATGTATTGAATGATGCTGATATAAATCCCATGATTTTACAAATATCCCCCAATAATAGATATTCTATGGAAGATTCATAATATGGGATGATTATTAATTAAAGTAACTCAATGCCTCATAGGACAATAAAGAGAGTGGAAGTTGATCCATACATCATAATTAAAGATATAATTTCTCTAAAATATTAAAAATGAATGACGAATTTAGGGGATGATACTCTACTATTTACTTTGGAACCAATATCATATAACGAGGTTGTATAGGATAAATCATGTGTAACATCTACGAATAAATAACTAGATCAAATCTATTAAAATCATTCTCAGGAACATTTAGTAGATCTAAAACATCACAATGTCATGTGGATGATGTGTTTTTTAGGTGTAAATTAGAAAACATGGAAATTTGTTCTAAAATAAGATACATCTAAATTGTAAAGGCTATGCAAAAATTTATGTAATTAGTATTAAATAAACAATTACACTAGTGTCTCTAATTATGTTGATATAACGCTACATAATGATGAATATGTGAATAGATTTCATTATTTGTTTTATAGATGTTAAAATAGTATTCTACAATGACATGATTCATGAATTCATTCATATTGAACCACAAAAGATATTCCAAATTGGAAATAATAATCGAAGAGTGAATAGATTGAAGAAATAATTTTATGGTCCAAAACATGCACCAAAATCAAGGTATTATTGAATTGAAATTTATATAATCAATAATGAATTAAAAACCGGAATAATATATTATAATCTCTATTTGAAATCATATAAGAAAGATAAATTCATGGTTTTGGTCTACATGAATGAATTTATAATTAGTATAATTAGAGAAAAAATATGATGGGGAGTTTTCTAATATGATGATTTTATATATAAAAATATTCAAGAATACTAAACTCAATTATTTTATAGGGTTTAATATTGTTTAAAGGAAGATATACTATTTTATCTCAATGATAAGTATATAGGAGAAAATTATTGGGAAATGAATGCATAGTTTGGTTGAGTAAAAGGAATAGTGTCTCAGAATAGTTTGACAAATTGTGATGTAAATGTTATGTATCTTAGTTTTATATCACACTTTTAAAATATAAAGGATCATGATTTTTACTTATATTATGATGTTTACAAGGATAGTGATGCGGTGTAAATAATGTTTACAAGTGGTGGTGCATTATTCCTGGGAAATGAATGCATAATATGTTGAGTAAAAAATAATAAAGAACCACACTAATCCCATTAGAGGTAGAATACATCACAATAACCAAATTTTTTCCTAATCATATATAGATGGATAAATATTTAAAATATATTAGATTTGAAGTAAAATACCCTAAAATTATATTATGGGATAACATGTGTGCGACTGATCTCATTCAAAACCTAGTATAATACTCTTGTACCAAGAATATTGAAACCATGTATATCTTTATTAAAGAAAATGTGAAGTAGGGAATGATCCCAACGGTGAATGTTGGAAATAATTAAAATTTTCTATATATAATTACTAATACATTATCCTCTCATGGTTTTTATAATAAATGGTTGAGTATTGGTGTTAAAATGCCTCCCTTAATTTAAGGAGGTCCAAATTTATACCCTCTCCCTTTTTGAAACTAATGCATTATATGATCTGTTTCATGATTGGAAGGTTGTTTATATTTTTGGATTTATTATCAAAGTGTAATGATGATGATATAACTTATAAATTCAATTTCTAATGATATAGACACACTATTTATCTTAACAAGTGGTGTTCATGATCAATGACATGTTGTGTCTATTCTGAAAATATCTCATAATGGGGGGGGGGTAAATTGCATAAATTTTAGTTAGAGTTATGTTCCACATGTAATGGAATTTTATGAATCATGAAGACATTGGATGTTTTGGAGTGAGGAATTCCATGACGCAAGGAATTTTTTCATTATTTATTGTTTTATAAATAAATCAATTCCCATGTATACATAATGTAATGGTTGAGATATTTCATTTTCATAAGGAAGAAATAAAATATATATAGAAGTTAATTTCACTTTGGATTTCTAAAAAACCCAAATAATTAGAATTTTGGAACCAAGGGGATAAAATATTGGGGTTTTTTAATTTATTTCAATCTTTTTTAAGAAATAAATTTCTCCTTAGTAATTTGTTATGTGAAATTTTGGTGAGAAGAAGACTATTTTATGGGTGTCAACTTTTCTAATGTATTTAGGTATTCAGAATTAGTGGAAAATCATGGTATAAGTTTACATTTTTTAAAAAATTTGATTGAATAATTATGTTCAAAGCAAAGGATATCAACTATCAATGACATAATGGTGTAGAAGGTTTGTAGGTGGTCATTCAGAAAATTGGTTCATGGATGTGAACAAATTTTATGATCTACTAACGAGAAAATATTTTTCCCAAAATCATTTTCGAAGAATTGGTGGTATATATCTGATAACTGAGAATTAATGAATATCAATAACCAATATTGGTTTTAAAAAATTATTTTTGAGAAGGAAAATTTGTTTTATAAGACGTTCACAGAAACAAATTTTTTTATGAAAACTACAAATAAGATCATTCATGGAGGGATAATTTGAGAACACTGAGGGTATACATTATGAAAAGGTGTTGGTGAAGGGAAAGATTATAATTTTGAATATAGAATTCTTTGAGGTATTTTTTCATATAAATACCCAAATGATAGACTAATTATATATCAAATATAAACCAAAGTAAGTATCTGGTATTCATCAAATTATCATAGAAGGGAGAAAAATAAGTGATATTTAATATTGCATGAGGAAAGAACATCTATAAAGTAAAAATCAATGTTAATTGGGGTTCCATGAAGAATTTCATGAATGAAATTTCCATGATTTTTTTAAAAGAAATAATGTTTTCTAAAGGATATTCAAAAAGTGGTTTCCACATTGGATTTGTGCCAAATAGAGATTTAAGAAAACTGTATTATGAGGTGAACTATATATCATTTTAAACTTATACGCCTATTTTTGGAATTTATTACAATGATCATGGATTTTATCAGAGAGTCATATATAGGATATCATAATGAAAATAAAATCACATTTATTTGATGACATGGAATTGACACAAATGTCAATGATTTAAGAATGCATCTTTACAATTTAGTTTATAAAGGATGATTCTGCGTAATTGATCAGTGGTAGAGAGTTCAATAATCCCTAAATAAAATATTTTTTGTATTGGGACTATAATGAATTGGAAATGGATAAATAATAAAATATACCAAATCTAGGTAACTGTCTGGAATTTTAGTACACTGGAACAATATCATTTGTATACTCCATAGAAAATCCCTCAGTGATAAACCAAGTAAAATCATTGTGCTTTTTTAAATTTCCACTTTTTTATTACATTGATTTTGTATATACTAGTAAATTTATAATGACTTCAGCTACTATGGGAATAATATCCATATATTTTAAGAAACATTTCACATCCTAATTCACCCCTTCCCTCTCATGGTATCTCATGTGCAAATATATTCCTTCCTCCATGATTTATGGTATTATTTGATGAGTCATTATTACAATTCCTTAATTTTATTAGGTAATACTTTTAGGAATGTATATACTCACACATGCATGAGTCACTTCCACTGAACAATTTTTGAATTTTATGGACGATAGATATTACAATGGTTACCTTGATGCGTAGACCTTTTTAGTACATGGAGGGCATCGACTCATACAATGTTTATACTCTTTGGGTGTTTAATAGCATGAAATGATCATAATAAGTGTAAGTTATTGAAAACACAAGATGATATATATTTGATAATCAACATGTATATAAATTATATAAATGGTGTAAATATAAATTGGTAATGGTAGTAGTATTCTTCTTTATTGGTGAAGGATAATGCCTTCTGATGATCACGAAGTAGTAAACAAAATCAACATACCTCTGAGGGGTGTAAATTGGTAATGGATTTATGATATTATCATGTGGAAACAAGAATGTTGAATGGGTGCTATCAAAATTTTCTAAGATGACGAAAAAGAGTGTAGTTGGAAGTGAAAATTGAGAGGCTTTCTCAAAATTGCCTATCTACAATAAGAGGGATCACATTAATTCATATTTCCATCCATAAATTTTTTCATTTAATGAAAACAAATAAATGACATTGATGTTTCTATATACATTTGTTACCGTAATTCATTGAATCTTATTCAATGAGTAGTCAATCCAATTAATCCATTAAAAATGGATTATAACTGATAGTAAAACCTTTTGGGATAAGTAAATATATATGAAACATTTATATTAATTGTCCCATGTATTTAATAAATTCATTATAATGCATTCATAAAATTAATTTAATTAAATAAATACTCTAAATACTTAATATCATATTAGACACACTAGCAGATATATATATATATATATATATCTGTGTGTGTGTGTGTTGGTGTGTGTGTGTGTGTATTAGTACATATCTACCAATCTCCCACATTCACTAAAATAACATATCAAATGTACGCATAACATCAAAACACTTTTTGAATCAATCCTAAATCTTTTGGATTTGGGTTTTCATCAGACTCTCTTAATTATGAAGAGACCCTTTCTAATAAAATTACCCTTATCTAAGAGCCTTATTTTGTAACCTTGCTGACCCTAAAAGTTTTGAAAACAACTATGAAATCTTTATTCCATAGATGTATGTAGAAGTGGCCTCTAACAAAAAATTTCTTCTATTCAAGCTACTAAGGGTTTCAATGTGATATATATCATACATACTCAAATATCTTTATGAATATTTATCCCACTAGATATATCATATTCAACATATATATCATATATAATCCCTTTTTCTACGACATCAAGCAACCACTATACACAGATCATTTAAATATATTATAGGCCACTCATCGTTATATTGATTCATTGAAAAATACTGACCAAGTGGATGAATGCAAAACATTTCTTCCATTTATTTTATAAGAACATCATATGTCACATTTCAATATTTTTGAACACATCACAAAAGAAATAACTATGCATGTCCATGAGTTTTTGCATTCTAATTCAATCAAGGGAGATATGTT
Organism: Viscum album; assembly: GCA_963277665.1. NCBI lineage: Eukaryota > Viridiplantae > Streptophyta > Magnoliopsida > Santalales > Viscaceae > Viscum > Viscum album. The sequence goes on from OY728141.1 coordinate 1,754,388,743, forward strand.
TTTTCATGTCATAAATGTGGATAAATCCTATATTAGTTTCAATATAATAAATGATATTATTTTCATCATCACCAATGTAAAAAATAAAAAAATGAAATATTTTTTATTCATAATAATTTAATATTTTCAATATTTTCCATTTCACACAACATAGAGATTATCATTCATTACACAGAACAATAAGTTTATATAAAATGTGACCTAATATTAAAAACATATTATCCAATATTTTAGTTGTCACATAGGATTGAAAATTCTGTTTATGAAATAGAATAAATAAATTATTAAAATATAGTTGACACATGTATATATAATGAATTATTTGATGGAAAAATAATTAAAATGAAATTAAAACCTTTTTAAAAAAAGAATTATTTTTCTAAAAACTATTTCTATGCGCACAATTGAGTTTTAAATAAATAAATTTTCAAAATAGTTTCTTTGAATTATATTAATGATGGTTTTATATTATGTATTAAATCTAATTTTTACCATTCATCTTATGCATTTTCTAGAAAAGAGATAAAAATAAATACATCTTTTTGCCTAAAAAGTTTTATTTTCTAAAAATTATTTTTCTCATCATTGACACACTAAATATAAAAATAATTTTTAACACATTAAGAAAATTAATTTGAAAAAGAAAAATAATTTCTTAAGTCATCAATTTAGGATAATGTTAGGGTGAATTTATGGAATGTTTCTAAAATAACTACATTTCAGAGGAATAATAGAAAATGTAGATTTTTTATTGAAAATTACAGTAAGTTAAAATTATTTATAAATATATATTTTAGTTTAAAGAGTTATTAAAGTATATTTTTTCAATTATATATCTATTAATCCAATTTAATTTAAATTAGAGAATTTCATATTGAAATTGGATATAAAAACATTGTAAATATTTATAATTTCCCTCATCGCCTCTGAGGGATTAATTTTAAATATTTTCTTAAATTATATGAATCAAATTTTTACAAATAAATTCCTTATTATTAATAATAATAATTTATATTATATAGTAGTTTCAACTTATTTTTTGGACCAAAATGAATAGTTAAAAATTGTAAAAATTACTTTCTATAGATTCAGTAAAAATGAGTTTATTAGGCTTTAATATAAAAATATAGGTGTTAAAAATGACCCAAGAATTTTCCAAAAGCAAGTATATTTACATATATGAAACATATATTTTATAGGATTGATAATGGCCTATTTTTGAGATTTTTTTACTTAAGGAAAATGTTGGTACACATCTGTCATTTCAAAAAATTACAAGAGTGACACTCACCTCACTAATAAAAGGACACCCCATATCATCTACTCATTCCACCTTTAAAACATTTTTTTTCACCTATATATGAAAAAAAACTTATAAACCTCTATAATATTAACATGTAATCCTTATTTTCTGGATATACCAACATATGATATATTTTGGTGTAATCCTAAGGACGATACCCAAAGAAGAGGTAATGTTATTCAACAAGAATTTTTATTTTATTTCTTCTTAAAAATATATAAAATATATCTATACCATGTTGATATAATATCCTCATTATTATACATATACTACATTTTGTTTATAATGTAATGACTAACAACACCATCTGTACTTCAATCAAATGGGTAACGAAATCATCATTCGTGTTTTCGGAGGACTACCACCTCACGAATTGATGTCATTTGTTTTTTCATTACCACAACACATGTTTGTTATGATGATAAATAAATGTATATATATATTATATTTATAACATAATTGTTCATTTGGAGTCATTATATTACATATACATTTTTTACTTTCCATTCTAGAGGGATATGATAACGTCGCCAGTGTGTACGATGGACAAACACCTTGTAAAGTGATGTGTTCATTTTCACTAACACATTATATGGAAGTTAATGACAAACAATTTCATGAATATGTGAGATATAAAATCAATTATTATGAAATTTAGGACATATTTATCATTATTAAAGGATAATATATCATTTTATTTATTACCTTTTCACTCACTGAAAGATGAAAACATCATTCATGTGTGTGTGGACTACCGCATTAATGAAGTGATGTAACTATCTGTTTTCATATACACACCACATGGATGATAGATATAAGTATATTTAGTGAGATTATATATTATTTATGATATTATGATCAATATTTAGTTAAAATAAAAAACTTTCATATTTTCCTTAATGATCATTGAAAAATAGATATGTTTCTCATGTATACTTATGAATTATAATCTATATGATCATAATGTCAACCACTTATCATTATAAGAAACTTTTTACTTTTATTTTACATACTATATGTACTCAAGAGTTAAAAAATAATGTTTTTAATAGATATAATATATTTTATCAACATAAAATTTATTATAAAATCATATTTTTTTGAAAATGTTTTCAAAAATGATATTAAAATTTATTTAAAATGATTTATTAATTAATTTTTCGTCTATATATAAATTTTCAATTTTTTTTACAGGAAGCATAAAATGAATTTAATAATAAACTCCATCTTTAAATTTTAATGGAAAAATTTCATTCCTTGTTTTAACTTTTTTGAAATGAAAAAAAAACAACTCGTCATCATGATCATTTTTTATTTGATGCTTAAATTATAAATTTCCAAGTTTATTTTATATGAAAAATATTTAAAAACTGTTTTTTGTTTTAGAAAATTATTTTTTATTAAAATATATTTCCCTCAAGAAATTATCCAATTGATCTTTCAAAATCATCCTTACATAAAATGATATCATTTTATGCAACTTATATGTTTACTGGTGATATAAAATAAGGATACAATTATTAATCTTTCTATAAATTATTTATCATTAATATATGATTAAGAAGCTCATTTATCTTCCATGTGTTACAACATCATGAAATTATTATGAATCATTATCCTTTTAATAGGTTATGCTATGATAAATTATGAAATTATTAGAAAATCTGTCTATATTCCATATGTTATGGTATTATTAAATGTTTGTGTAACCCATTTCATTTCATTGGTTATGATATGAAAAATGTTTTTTGATCTTGTGACACACATATGTATGAATTTAATTATTTGACTTGTGTGAATTATATCTCCCACCAATTTATTGGGTAATGATAAATGTTCTATGATCTTGGTGGTTTCATGGGTGGTTTGTTGAATCGTGAATGAAGGTGCAAGAGAGGTCATACCAAGAAGGAAGATAGTACAAATGAGATTATCCCATGATAAACATGGTATGAATTTCTTAATGGGTATCCTTGACACAATATTTTCTATACATATTTGTTTTCAACATATATATGACATATGAAAACTATATTCTCTCATGAATCATGTTATTATTTTCCTTATGATCCATTACTTATGAACATCCAATCATAATTCCATTAATCAATATTTTATTCACTGATATAGAGGTGATGATTTTTATGTGTTATGCTCATGCTCCTATACCCTTATATAATTTTTATTCTTACATATATCCCTTTTTAGAATTATTAAACATCTACGCTCAACTTTTAATATGTTATCATTCCATAGATTATGATGAAATGTTTTTTAGTAATAGTCATAAAGGGAAACATATCTATGGGAGAATTTTAATATCATTCATGAATTTGGAAGACCATCATTTAAGATTCCAAAGGCACAAATCAATTGATGTCATGTGGCATGTGTTTCATTAATGTAATGAATATTAATTTAAAAAGGTACAATGTCCAGGAATTATAATAGTTGGTATCATGTTAAAGGATTACTTAACCTTTGGAAACTAAAGTGATAAAAATTTAGTATTATTTATAGGGTTATTTTTTAGGATATATCTAGGTATATATTTAAGGATAATTATATTGATGAGTAAAATTATAGGAAAATTCCTTGAAATTTTTTTATTGAATAGAGAGAGTTGTTTCAAAGAAGCTACATCCCTATTTAGATAATACAAGGGGATGTGGCTCACAAAAAGAGGCACATAGGGGAAATAACTAAAAAATGGCACATTGAGCTGGACTCGATTATTACATGGTTCACAATGATGGTTCTTGGTACAAACCCAGTTTGAAACTCTTGAGGGATATGATTTAGTTGTTCAAAAATCCATTACAAACCATTATGAAATATTTAAATAGATATTAATTTTTAATGTCATATGATAAATCTACTATTTCAATGTTGAAATATATTTTTTCTTTATAGAGACATCATATATGATATTTTTCATGATTATATTATTTCCCACATTGATTATTTTTTATTGAACATTTCTATTTAGTTTTAGTAAATTTATGGAACTAAAAGGAACTATGTTTATATTGAATGTAATAGATAATTTTCTGAGGAGTAATCAATTGGGATGATGACTTGAGTGACATATGTTTTGGTTATTCCAATGAATCTACCATGATACATGAACAACAATGTAAAACTTAACCAACCAATAGACTCAATGTTTCCGATGCTTTCTCCAGGGCATGCATCCATCTTTCAAGGACATGCAACACTGTTTCCCTACATTATCTCTTTCCAACAGCGGGTGGAATCAATTCCTTAATAAAAAACCTTTTCACTTTGAGCGAAATGGGATGATGGGATGTCAGTCTCTCCTTTAATGGATTCCTCCTTGGAACTTGTTACCCAATCTAGGTCTCCCTTAAATATTAAGATGTTGTTCGTGGAACTCATCATTGGTGACATATTTTATGTTCACCGATTATTTACATTGCTTATTTCTGGATATTTCAAGGTGTCATGTCAGTGAAACAACCATCGATCGGGGTAGTAGTCACGTTTAACATCGATGGAATGTCTTGATGTTGAAACGTTGGTCCGTCTGGGTTTCCTCCCCTAATATTAGGGCTTCTCGAGGTCACAGAAGCCAGAGGAATCCCATGTTGGGTTCAAGGAATTATATTCCATATGCATGTCTATGTGGTTTTCCTCTCCTATCCATTTTTAACAAAGGGTATGTCATGAGTTTAACATCTAGAAAAGACTAACCAGACTAATCAAAACATTGACAAGTGTAGATCTGATGGGTGCATCCCCAAGAGGTACCACCTATGTTGTATACTAGATAATTGGATCAAAATGTATAATGAAGACGAATTTGATGATGCTTGGGTCCCAACAAAGGGAATCCACAGTTTACCATATGATCTGACTGAACCTCAAGGAGGGTTCCTATATACCCTGTATGGAAAACAGGGATAAAAACCTACATAATACAATGGGATGATAAATCAGGGTGTACACAAAGGACAACGACACAAAGATTCTCTAGGGCTTACGCATGGGTAGCTTCTCATCACAATAAGGGAATTATTGGTTTGATGGTTTTGGATCTTGTGGGGATTACACATCGTTAGAAACCCAAGGAAATGGAATGAGCCCACTGGGATGTGGTGTCCTGGTTAAGAATGAGGATGGATGATGAATAGTTGAATGAAGTGGGTGAAGAATCTGATGGACCCAACCTGAAGAGATGGTGATTTTGGGATTTAACCTTTTGGAGGCTTCCTAGTTATCCCCATTGTGGGAAATTAATGTTCACATAGTTTGGTGCTACGATGGGACACATGTGACGTAGCCCATGAGAATGAATGCTTGGATGGGACCTGAAGGAATTAGAACCTTCGCGTAGGGGTATGACCTTCCCTAAAAACAAAAGAACAATGTAGATACCTGGATGGGCCATGAGTGATGGGATTGAACCTTAGGGAGGCTTACTATATATCCCTATGGCAGGGAATTGAATTTCACATACTTCAGGGTGGGGAATTGAATCAGGGTGTACACAAGGGGTAGCGACCCGACGACATACTAGGGATTATGTGTGGATAGAACCAGGGGTGATGGTCTAATTTCACTAAGGGAAAGACCAAAGATTTAGGTCACAAAAAAGGGGAAATCTACATTTACTAGTGTTTTTGGTTGAACCTCAAGGAGGATTTCTATGTACCATGTCTAGGAGACAATAATTAAAATCGACATAGTTCGAATAGTTTCACCATTATTTGGGGTTGAGCCTCAAGGAGGCTTCCTACATACCATGTCTTGAAGACATGGATCAAATCCCATGTTTTTTAAAAGAATACATTTTAACATCATGAGGGATGATGGTGAACTGACATGGAGTGATTGGAATCGATGGGTTTTGGTCTTGAACCTCATGGAGGCTTCCTGCGTACCGTGCGTGGAGCGGAGAGAGATCAAATTCTACAAAGTTCACAATGTGGGGTTTTGGGATTACAAGCTAAGGCGGCCCGAGGAGTATGCCATGTTCAATGCTTAGTATAAGCCCATGTGATTCATTCTCGGAGTGAAAACAAGAGGAAGCAAGGACCTGACGATCACGTCGCATAAAGATGAATCCATGAGGAATAGAGCAGGGATTGAGTGTGGTTAGAGGGCCAAGGAGGTGGAGATTAAGACTTACTCCAGGATGAAGGTTTAATGAAGATAAATTTCAAAAGGATAGGGACAGGGTAACAGTGGAGCATGTGCCCATCTATCCTCTGGTCATTGCACACAGAATAAGAGATGATGAGCAAGGATGAAAACCCCCACATGAAAGGTAATAGACATACACTAGGATAGTTTCCCACCCATGCAGATAGATTGTGACCCCTAAAAGGACGATCTCACTCCCGTGGAGAATAGTGGTCATCGAAAATGTATGAGATGGGGAACCCCATGTATATTTCAATTGGAAATGCCATAGTATAACATCATGTACTGTTGACGATGGTGCTTGGAAGTTTAGAATCGTGCAAACCGGTTTCCATTTCTTCCCGGCACATCACATTGAGAATTTTAAAACCCAACATAAATGAATTCCCAAAAAACATACGCTGATAGGGAGGCCACCACATCTTCAAATAGGAATTATATTATCACGAACCCATAGATTCTTCATGTGAGATGGGTAACGAATGATAACCCAATGTTTTTTGGCATGCTCATGAAAGATAAAAAGGATTATATTCTTAGTGATAGTCTGTTGATATGGAACTTTTGATACCAGAATTTGAAATCGATACAATATTGTCATAGGTAACACATGACGATATTATTCCATAGTCCAACATCACGAACAACGGTAATCCCCCTAGGGAAACATAGAACACAATCATGTACATCTTGAATCCGAAGACTAGAACTATTTTAGGAAGTGATCCAGTTCATGAGGAATCATCAACTCATTATGCGGGCAGTTTCAGAACCAGTATTACTAACAAGACAACATGTTGGATGGAATGGTAATTCAGGTATGGGGTAATTTTAAAAATCTAATGTGCTAGGTAATACTAGGTATGCAAGAAATGCGTCGAGATCGGTGTAGATCTATGATCTATTAGGAATTTTGAAGCTCTTTGTACATCGCAGCTTCACTTCTTCTGTAAGAAGGACCTGTTAGCGGAGCTGTTCAGCCGATGGTCTCCTAATACCAACCCCTTTTTGCTCCTCCACTGGGAGGTAGGTATCATTCATTGAGACATCCATTACACTAGGGGAATCCCCTTGGAGTTTTACCAATATGTAGAGTTCCTCCTATCTGAGAACATATCGGCGGATAGGACATACACCCCTCTTCTAACGTGGAATTTGTTGGAGCTAGCTAAGGAGAAGCTGTAGATCAAGTACATTGTAAAGGATATGTCTTATTCAGGGTGGTACAGTCTATTTCTAACATAGGACAAGGTTGTGAAGATGTCAGGCCAATGGAAGTAGTGTTTGAACACATCACATAGGGGGAAGGCGGGATCCTACTAAATGGTCCTAGAAATAGGTGAGTACAGATATTGGGGATTCAGTATAAATGAATGTTGGAACCCGATCATGCGATATTCCATGTTCCTTGGTGAATTATTGAGTGGGTGGATACTTCCAGTGAGGGACACAAGGATGGGGGCTTCCCAGAAACACTAGTGATGGCTGGGATCATGGTGGTGAAGAACAAGGTTATTTTGAGGGTTCTCATTCAGTCCATGCTATACAGCATTCTGGGACACATCTAAAGGTTAAATACGCCTAGATAGATATGTGGGCCATTTCAGATCCTTCATGGATGGGTTTTAGCTCACTACGATGGGTATGATATCCCGAATTCAGTTCTCCCATTGAGACGGTATGCAACCATCCCTCTTGAAAATTTGTGGAATCCTCCCACTAACTCTTAGAGTGGAAGGGATCAAGTTCATGACAGGTAGCCATACCAATTTTGACATTCATCAGTTCCAAACACCATTGGGAAGATGGTTGATGATGGGTGGGGCCCATTGGAGAAGAGTGATAACCTCCAAGGTATCAGGGGCAGTGTACTGGGTTCCTAGAATGATGGAAAAATCTGCGTCAAACCATATGTGCTGACCAGGTTTGCATAGCAGTTAAGGTGCATGCAACATATGCAAATGAAATTATGCAAAGAGGTTCGAGAAGAGCATCTTCCTTTAATTATTATCTATAATTGGGTAATTTTCACAACTGCATGCTTGGGTGAATTCATCACCTTCGCATTATCGATGTCATTGATGGCCTATTAATAGAGTATTCAGACCATTACACAAAAATATACCTTGATCTGATTATACAGAAGATCATCAGGAATATAATGACGGCGCTCATGGTTCCCGAAGAGAGATGAGGAAGACAAGGTGTTATTGGATAGGCTAGTCAACGAATAGTCCAGGATATTAGAACAACACGAAATGGAACTTCATTAGTGGTAGCATCACAATGAGAGAACATGCCTCTGCCTTATGTGGAGGTGTGGTTCCACGGACATCTAGGGTACATCTTGGGAAGAAGCTAAGGAATATCCTACATCCAAAAACTGATGCTATCTCCTTGTGTCTATGGTATTTGAGAAGGAATTTTTTTGAATTTATGTCCATCGAAGAGTTGTGGAGGAGTTTGTGTGTACTGGGATCGACATTCCAAACATAGAGAGCACCTCAGTGGAGGATAGGTTAAACCTTCACCGCCGACATGCAAACCTAGAAATCATGGATATGTACGCATACTAGTGAGGGTGGTAAGAAGAGCCTCATCTCTTAGTGAAGGTGATTCTTTTCCGGGAACATGACCCAAAGAAGTTTCCATCTGATGATAAAGAAGATGAGGAAGAAGAAGATGTAGGGGAAGATGAGCAAGAAGATGAAGATGAGGAGGAAGAATATGGGGAAGATATTGAAGGTCCCAAGGTGAAAGACACTCAAAAATAGCCTCTTACCTGGGAATACCATGTGGGAGAATAAAAATCATATTCTCTCACATAGAACTTCTTGAATAGATTGAGGTGAGTTTTTAACTATTGTCTCCACTGGACATTGTATTTTAAAAATTTGAATCGACTAACCAAACTCTATATTATTTAGGAGAAAATTGAAGATGGTATCTATGAAGTCATCCATGAAGAGGATGAATATATACCAATGGGGGTGATAGAGTATCCTCACGATCCAGCACTCGAAACCAACCATGGAGGGGAACCGACCTTAGTTGTAGTGGGAAGTGATGAATAGGAAGGAAGGGATGAAATGCTGGTATCCGAGTTTCCTACCATTCCCAACATTTAGAAGAAGCCAGAGCCGGTGATTGAGTTAACAAGTGCCAAGGGATATCTGGGGGTGGTGCCTCACATCATGATGTTGGCATAGGATACTTCCACACATGGATCTTCTAAGTCTTTACCTTCAATGGCTCGTATCTTTTATTGGGAATCCTTGATGGCCAATGTATTGATTCACAATGCAGTGATTACAAGACTGGAGTCTCAAAAAACTATCGAGTCTGAAACATCTATAAGATCCCCACTTGTGAATTCACCATCTTCCAAAGATCCAACTATTAATGCAAGCCCACCCCAGAACTCATTGAGACGGAAGTTGCATTCATGGGTGATAATGATTCCCGGGTGGAGCCCCAGGCCAAAGAGGTTGACATTTCTAAGTAAGAGATAATTCCAGTAGAGGAACATGCATCTAAACTCTTGGAGACCTTACCTAACTACTTGCATGCAGATCCGAAGGAGATGGAAAAATATGACCTAGACACGGTTGAGGAGAGTCGTATTACTAGCAGAAGTCATTTCAGTGTATCAAACACTTTCTCAGCCAGTCATAGGAAGAATGGCTAAGCCAGATGGGGTCACTTCTCACCTAGAAATGTTTTCATTGTGCTAAATGGTTGGTTTCTCACCATATTCTCATAATAATATGTGATTATATAGATAATAAAATATGTGAGGTTAGCCAATGCTTTGATATTTCTCGGTGCCAAAAGGAGTCATAGAATTCCCAGAAGTTCCTTAATCTTGAGAAAGAAGTCTGTTTCCTTGAAAAGAAAGAAAAATAAAGGGTGAAATTTAGTAAATTCCATTCTATTCTCATTGAAATGTTTAGGGACTAGAGGGTGGCTTCCTAGGAGTAGGTAGTCCAGGCGAGTTGCCAAAATAATTATATCCCAATAGACGAGGCCCGATTATAGGCCGGAGATAATGAGTTACACTCTGTAGTCACGGATTAATTGAGGGATACCAGGGAGAGAGAAAAATAAATGGAGTCTAAAAACCTGAGGGTAGAATCCCTAGAACAATAAATAAAGGCAATGATACCTAAGGGACCTGTTTTTCACTAACTCATAAAATTATATCCCTTTGTTTTTATTCATAATTGCAGGCATATACTGTTTATTGTCTTGGTTTTTTTAAATGCATTCCAACAACAAATTTATTGTAGTTTTCAATCATTACCTAATCTCATGTAGGTCATACCCAGTGTGAGAAATAAGAGAAGACTTTGTAATTGATAAATTTTTGTATGAGGGAGTCAGCTGAACATTTAAAACATAGAGCATGGATGACAGCCCAATTTTTTTTGGAATGGTAAAAGGAGCCTGGTCCAAGGAATATGGTTCTCAAAATCATTGAATTGTTACTTTCCCAATGCTCTATAGTGCTTGAGTGGGATAATTTCAAGTGAGTGGGGATCAATATGAACTAAGGGATGTCAGATGTGTGAATCCTGATACCCACAATTCGGAACACTGAAGGGGTATAATTATAATTAAGGACACCAATTGACAATGTTTGAAACACGGTACCGCTACTATGTAGACCTAAGTGGGGATAAAAAATGAGGGCTAACCTATGACCATGTTCGAAGAATGTGGCATGACTCAAAATGTCCTTCATAGTCTTCCGAAACATTGTCCTAGTATAGTAGATGAGCCATTGGATCATCATCTGGACTATGTGGGGGTGATTTTAGATTTTAGAGAGGGAGAGGATCTGAGTAAATGGGATAAAGAGCATGGAGGGTGAAGTGATGGTTTGTTCTAATGGAGTAAAAAACCCTTGAAATTACGCGACCATGACATAAGTACATCGAGTGAGCATATCAATCTAAACCCAAATCAAATCTATTTATTAGGGAGACCTCTCTAACGAGGACATATGATGGATTACATTTTTATTTCATGAAAAAAAGGATAAAAAATATGTAGTTTAACATTGTACGATGAGGATGTGGTTAATGAAAAATCTCAAAAGGGGGAATTATTCTTGGATGGATGTATTATAGGTATTACACGTTTGTGGCTAAATCGTGGAACTAGACATCCATATGTCATTACATATCCCTCTTGGGCGGGAATGAAGCCACATGTAGTTCGGAAAGACCTGTGAAGTTTAACATGATATTGTTGGATGGAGAGTGGATGGTTAGATCCCAAAAGGGGGAGTACGTGGTTCGTCTGGTGTAGGCCCAATATGAATGAGGACCAAAGAAGTCCATAAAACACTACGTAATCCCTGGGGATCTTTTGGGATGAGAGACCGATGATGGAAGGATTTGGGTTGGACCAATAACAAAGTGTTTGAGAATTCATATGTATCCTATTAGGATGGGAATCAATCCACACATCATTCTGGATATTACTTGGTGGGGTACCAATTCCAAGGGAAACACCATTGTGCAGGTCTGGCCCATGCACCCAAAGAAGCTTCATTTGGTGGATCTTGTTTGTCTTTTAGGGTGGATGCAAATTTTTTGGGAGTAAAAAACCATGGAAGGAGAATCTAAGCATTACTACAAGAGTCAAGACATGTATATGTCTTGAAAAATTGCTTGTTGGATGACTGATACTTAACATGATGTCCCCTAAAGCGAGGAAATCACAATGTAGTTCCATTTTTCATCGTGTGACTAAGATGACTGTTTCATAGTTTGGGGTTGTTTGATAGGAACCGCAAATGCATTTTAACATCGTAGAGTAAAAATGAAACAGTTTAAAGTCGCATAGGACAAGGAAACATTGTATAAGGTCGTATGGCTTGTAATCATGTCGGAGAATTAATTTTTAGATGAAATGCGCAAGGTGTTATAAAGAATACCTGACGTGAATGACGATAAGGCCCACACCACAACACGCGCAACTCCATAGGAGAATTCCATGGCTGAGGGGAAAGAATATACTAGAGGATGTGGGGGTGGACACGATGAAAAAATTTATGTGTGTTCCTATGTTTCTAATACGGATGGGAATCAAGCAATTTTTAGTTTCAGAAGATGTCATGAAACTTAATTTTATACAATAAGGATGAGGGAAAATCTTAGTTTATTGTTATAGAGTTCGGACTGAAAGAAGTTACTCTTCCAAGTGGGTGTGATCCTTAATCAAATCCCTTAGCGCACATGAGTGATGCTCAATTTGGGAAACAAGGGTGAAGAAGGTCATAAAAACACGTGTGATACAGGGAATGGGGAAACGTTGCAGATCCGTGAATGAAACCACACCGTGGATTCATCCTCTTAAAATAAAAACATGCACTGAGGGATAACACCCTGTGTGTAGAAATTCCACTTGGACATAATAGAGCTGGAAGGGATTTGAATCATACAACTAATATATATGTCATGAAGGGGGTGTCTTAACGATGGAGGATAACTATTGACCGTGTTTGAAACAAACATCAATATCATTTGAACTACAATGCGAATAGAAAAATGAGAATCGATGATGGATCATATTCGTAATGTGGGACTTGTTTCAAATTTTCCTCTGAAATCCTTGGGGAAGTTGGCCCAAGATGGTAGGATAGCTCTAAGGCCTAGCATATATGTTGTTCAGGAGTCCTTTCAAATGTGAAAGACGATGGAAGCCCAAATAAAGGGAAACATGAAGCATGGAAATGGTTGAAAACATGTCCATGTAGAATCCAACACTCATGTACCTGAACTGGAGCACCCCTATGCACAATGTTGAACATCCAAAGAAGAATGAGGGGTCCAACATGAGAGATGACGAATCGATATGATAAGTATATTAAAGGGGGTGGCGAAATCTCAAGCGGGTCTATTGCAAGTTTGAGGTGAGCAAGGACATAATCCCTCACCGTAACACATACCCCCTCAAAGGGATTAGGATGAGTGGATAGAATGAAGAGATGGTTTCTCTGAAATAGGGATGGACCCAGAGACAAAAAATTTGGATGTTCCTACGTATCCCATAAGGGTGGGAATCAATCCATACATAGTTTGGAAAATTTCATACAATTTATTGTCACGTGACAACGATGGGGAAAGGAGGGGTATATCAAAGAGGAATTTTTATGGTGTGGTGAATAACCTAATGTGAATGGGGAAAGAAGCCCACACATGTCTCACCATTCATAATGTAACACCCCAAGATTTTATGAAAAATATTCTTTTTTTTTCATTAATGTCTTGTTTTGTACGCTACATCAAAATGATCTCGCACTACACACATCTCTGACTTGGCTTGCATTACACGTAATCACGACCTTCCACGATAGCGTGTGTTGTACGCAATACCATGTTTCGCTAAACAATGATATGTTATATGAACTACCCGTTATGAATAGTTTCTACTAAATTTTTAATTTTATAACATTATTATTCATCATACACATTTTCTAGAACATGGTATGAGAAAAAAATCAATTTTTCGAGTAAAATAAGAATTTTTAAAAAATGCAGTTTTCCTACCTTTTGAGGGCGCACCCACATTAAATCTTGTTTTTGACATGTATATAAGTTCACTTTGACAAAATTAAATTATTATTTGGAATCAGGATATAAAATTTTTCTTTGGATAAAATTTTCATTTATTCTAATAACTTTCATATTTTAATGAATAGTAAAAACACGCTATATTTTAATTAAAAACAACTTTTTTTCATCGCAATAATTTATTTGGATAGATTATATTTTTAGTTGGTTTTAATGTTCAATTAGAATATATTTTTACCATTTAATTCAATGTTGGTCATTGGAATTAATTTAACTTTGAAATTGGATATAAATAAGCATCAATCTTTTGATTGTTATTGTTTCTTAGAAACACTCTATTTGTTTTGATAGTTAAAATTAATTTTAAAATTAATTAATGCCACTTCAATTTTATGAATTTGGAAAAATAGACATCAATTTTGAATTCGGAATATCAAATTATTCTTAGGCTTAATTTTTGGTATTTTTCTGAAAAACAACAATTTTTTATGAATAGTGAAACCACTTAGTGGTACTTAAAAAACTGGCATTTTCATTTAAATAAAATTTTACCACTTCTGTGAATTGAATTTTGAAAATATGAGAGAAACGGTTAATATGAATGACTAAAATGTGGTTCAATGAGATGAAAATAATTTTTGGTGAATAGTAACTTTTTATCATTTTTTACCACGGTTAAAAGTAAATAGGGCAATTAACGGTAAATATGTTTTTTTATTACCCTAACACATGTCTAAATTCAATTGGATAAGTGAAATTAGACCAAAAAACAACTCTTAGGAATAAAATAAGACCATTTAGGCCCACATGGATTAGATTAGGACATTTAATAACAATTTATTTTAAGAAGGGTTAAAATATTTAAAATCAATGTTTAATAAGTAAATAATTTTTAATATAGAGTAATAAATAAGATAAATTCGACTATAAATAATCATTAGAAAGATAGAAATATTTCCTACATAATGGTATCTTGTTTATAATTTTTAGACATTAAATGATTAAATTTATTTATGACACAAATATGATGCTGTAATTATCTTATTAATGAAATATTGACATAATTGATGTAATAAATACCCAAATAAATCTTATTTGAGACTTTTTATGAGTACCACTACTTTTATAGGTTAATATGACATTTTATTATTTATTTAATTATCTTTTTTCGGACTAATCATTCTGTTATGAGTTTCACAAAAAACAATTATGAAATAGTGTCAAAATTGACATAAAATAGTTTTTAATACAAATTTTATATTATTAATTGTTATTTTATTCCTAAAAATCTGACAATAGGCCAAATTACTTAGATAAGGTTATATATATTAATAATAAACATATTGGGGTACTTTTGGCTTGATATAGTATGTTTATTAACCTTATTGTGTAAGAAAACAAGAAGACACTGTAAAAGGTAAATTATCTAACTTAAAGTTAAATCTAAATGATAAGGTTAAAATTGATACCTAAACTTGTCTAAATTCTATTGAATGAGAGGATTTAGACCCTTCCAAACCTATTTATATAAATATATCAATTTGGAGCTATTAAAAACCGAATTTGACTTTATAATAAAATAATATTTTTAGTAATTCCAAAGGTGCCCCTCTCCTCCCTTATAAAAGGGCACCTCCTCCCTCTCTTCCTCACACCACATTGAGCCATCATGCTCGGCCAAACCCTACCAATATCTCCTCTCCAATTCCCTAGAAACATCCTAGAGGTCCTGGTCTTCTTCAAAGACCAATCTTAGTGCCCTAAGATGAGGTCTCAAAGAGGCGCTTCAAAGAAGAGGTAATGCCCGTTACCGATAATTATATGTTATTATAAGTATGAAACAACCATATTTCACCATCTATCCATCCTACGAAAAACGAAATCACCGCGCGTGCATACGTATGGAATACCGTCTCCACGCCGTGGTGTAATCTATTTTCCACCACCACCTTACATGGATAGGTATAATGGGGAAAGTAATGAATATATATGATTATTGTAAAGTGATATTGATTCTGTAAGATTATACTTACACTTTAATACAATTCCACGATACTGGGAATGATATCATCACTCGTGCGTACGTACGGACTACCGTCTCCACGACGCGATGAGATTCACTCTCCATGTTAACCATTCAAGAATGATTATAAAGTATATTTAATAAGTAATCATGAAATATATGACATAATAATGCTACTGGATTTATGTATATATATATTTTTGTCATCTACTTAATTCCATTCAATTCAATAAGGAAACAAAAACAGCGTTCTTGCCTATGTACGACCTACCGTCTATATGAACAGTGTATTTCTTTCCATTTATCAATCTATTATATATATGCATATTCTGAATATATTTTATATATAAATCATGTTTTACATTCTTTATGTAAGTAATCATGATCTAAGTAATCATATAAATAATTACAAGTTAAAACACGAATGACAAATGAAACGATTTTTCCCAAAACACCAGTTTAACAGTCATTTACAAAAGAATGGGTAATATAAAGTCATAAGTGAACCATATATGATACAATAACAATGAATATGATTCTCTAATAAGTCAATTACATTATTTAAATCATTAATCAGGATTTTTGGATACATACGAAGCATATTAGACCTATGGTAAGGGATAATTTTTCAAATCTCATTTTTATCCGAGATTGCTTATTCGTAAGTATTTACTAGGGTTATTTATATCATACATGTCCATGTTTTATAAAACTGTTTTCGTGTATGTTTAATGTCCTTTTCACCCATTTTTTTCTTTTACAACATGGTATGTAAGGAATTTTTCTTTTGTTTACTTTACGAGGTACTTTTTTACTTTTCCGAGAAAAGTATGAGGAGAATGTTTTTTTAACGTATACGAAATGAAAGGATTTTTACAGATTTATAAAGCCTTATTTTCATGAAGCTTCTTAAAAAATATTTAATAAATATTTTCAACAAAATCCTCTTCTTTTAAAATTGAATGACATTTTGTGAAAAGAAATTGATTTTGAATAAAAAACGATTTTTCCTCAATAATTCATTTCAAGTGTTTTATCAAAATCATTTTACATCTAAGATAACATTTTTTTCATATGTGTATGTTTAAGGTATAATGTCTCTATGATTTTAATGGTTTCACTTTTTTTATGATGAAATATCCATTTCTTTTATATGGATTATGTGATGATGGGATGATAT
The DNA here is from genome assembly GCA_963277665.1 of Viscum album. Taxonomy (NCBI): domain Eukaryota; kingdom Viridiplantae; phylum Streptophyta; class Magnoliopsida; order Santalales; family Viscaceae; genus Viscum; species Viscum album. The sequence goes on from OY728141.1 coordinate 1,754,405,998, forward strand.
TTATGAAACCCATTTTATTCATTGAGTTATTATGAATGATGTATGTTTATTTTGTGGCACAAGTAAGAATGATTTCATTATGAGATGGGTGGGACCTATATCTCCATCCAATGCATTGGGTAAAGATTTATATCTCATGAGATATACATGGCTGGAACGATATGTTAATCTGGTTCTGTATTACAGGACTGGAACGAGGAGTGAACTCGATTCAGAAAGGGACTCTGTCCACTAAGATGGTCTTGGCAGTAATGACTTGGCTACTATGGATATCATCACATGTGTATAATGGATGCCACAATTACATGTTTTATTCCCATTCTATTTTTTCATGATTTATGTTCCATTATGATCTATGCCTTATGTACTTTCATGTTTTATGTCGTTGCTCAAGATTTTGATGTTTAAAAAATATTTTCATTTATTTAAGTTCAAATGTATATGGTATGTTTTATTTTATCCATGCTTACCCTTACTGAGCATTTGAGCTCACCCTTTTTATGTTTTATTTTCCCCCAGGATTAAAAGAAAGGTTTTAGGTAAGGAAACAAAAAGTGTATGATCTTTATGGGAGATGTTGAAGATCTTTCACCACGATTAATAGATTACGTTCCATGTTTCCAAAGACACTAAACTATTACGGTCCTTGTGAGTCTGTTTTTGTTATGTATTAAGTATTCTGGAAAATGAATGTAATATCTATGTACGTGAAGCTTCGGGTCTCTAAAGTTGGTACCATAGGAAAGGTTTAGTAAACCTTTAGAAGCTAGGATGCATGAACTTTAGTGAGATCCCTGAAGATATTTGTATGGTATGTCTAGGGATGTCCCTAAGGTTAAGTATATGTATAGGTTATAGTCATAGAATTACAGTAAGGATCATAGAATTAAACCTAAGATGATAGATATTGAAGGTACTCCCCCTTTATTACATTGTTTTCACTATCATGATTTTTTCCTCCCGTACTATTCTTTTTGGGTTTTAGATGATGGCTGGAACCCGAAGGAACCGTGTTGATCAATTCAGTGGAAAATGCACTGATTTTCCTCCTGAAAAAACAACTGTTATGGGAGATAGAGTGAAAAATCTTATTGCTATACTTACACAAGCTATGAATCATTCTGGCCTTCCAAATGAGCAGAGAAGGGAACAATATTTTATTGAGTCCTTCATGAGGCAACATCCACCTTCTTTCAATTGGTCTTCTGATCCACTTGTTGTTGAACAATGGATCAGTACCACTGAAAAGATATTTTCAGTTATTCAATGTTTTGAACATGATAATGTCATCTTAGAAGTATATCATTTGGATGGTGAATCTGATCAATGGTGGAATCTTATCAAGAATACGAGGCCAAGAGATGAAATTGAGTCCATGGAATATGAGGAGTTCAAGAACTTATATTTTAGTAAGTACTTTCCTCGTATTCTTTGAACAAAGATGGAGAAGGAGTTTCTTGAACTAAAGGAAAAGGATGATGAATCTGTTGGTGTATGTGAAACAAATTTTACAAGGCTTGCAAGGTATGCTCCTGGCATTATCATCCAACCTGAAATTAAAGTTGATCGATTTTTCAGTGGCTTAAAACCAAGTCTTCGATGGGAATTATCTATAAGAGACTTCAGTAGCTATGAATAAATTGTGCATTGTGATATCAAGGTAGAACTGGATGTTGGTGTAACATATCCATCTAATGGTTTTGACAAGAAACTAAAGATGGAGTCCCAGGAGAAATATCAGAACAATGGTGAAAAGAAGATTAATGTTTCATTATGCTCAATGTGTGGAAATAAGCATGGTGGATATTTCCTAAAAGGTACTAGAAAATGTTTTAAGTGTGGAAAAGAAGGCCATCGAGCAGTTTATTGTCGATGTAATGGGAAAAAGGTTGCTAATGATGTGAATAGAGAAAATACCACAAAGAACTCTCCACCAACACTTCAATGCTTCAATTTCATGGAAATGGGGCATTATGCTAATAAATGCCCTAATCCAAGGGTTAGTGGTGATTGAATTGAGCAACCACTTAAGGCAAAGGAAAAATGGAAGTCACATGCGATCACCATTTGAGATATTGAATATGACAACGATGTGGTGGAATGATTAAGTGTTTATGTAATGGGATTCCAAAATAATGTTCTATATAGTATCGTGGAATATTAGAATATTTATGTGTTGGTATATTGTGGTTTTCAATAATTTTATGGTACCGGTAACCATGGAAAGTGATTGAGTTATTTTTGGAATGAACATGATATGCGCATAATGAAGGGATAAGAAGAAAAAGAAATATTTGATACTATTCATGAGCTCATGGCTGATATGAGGAAATAGTTATATCATGGTTTGTGTATATAGAACATTGGGGTATTGGAATGTGGAAAGAGTTAACTTTTGATAGCACTAATGTTTTCACTAAGGTTCAATGGGTATTCATTTTTTTTCCTAAAGAATACATGATTATGGCTATCAAATGATTGGAATGTGACCAACAAGACATATCTTATTATATATAGGGGATCAACGATGGTATTAAAATTCTTGTTATATGAACTCTCTAGTAATCGTTTTCACTATAACATGAGAATGGACATCAGTATTTTGGATAAGCCTAAAGATTGGAATTGATTATGTTGAACATAGGTTAGTATTGTTTAAGGATAGAACTTTTTCGATATTATTGATGGAATGTTATAATAATGTATTTTTTAGAAAAAATGGGACAACATGAAAGACGGGCGACAACCCGTCGCGTCGGACAAGGATGTGGGAATCGAACCCACAACCGAAATGCGACTGGCTTTTATCGCCTACCACTGGCCTACAGGAAGTCCCTGTTTAGTAGAACTAGTTTTATTATATTACGTATTATGATATATGAAGTATAAGTCCATTTTAGGAAGCATATATGATTAATCTAACTATAGATGGACTTATGTATTTTTGATAACTTTTATTATCTTTAGTTTGAGGCAGATGGAATGACCCATCATTCTATCACATGAGCTGAAAACACTTCATGAATGAGAAAATTCAACTTTATTTCTTTAAGAGATAAAGTGGAAATAGTCCAAATAATGACCAATGGTGAGACTGTACCAAAATCACGAATGTATTTCTTTTAATTCCAATTTCATCAACTTCAGGGAAATGATCCTGAAAACCAAAAATGTTGTCCTATTTCCGTTATATCCGATGAATCAGATGGTACCTTTGATCATCACAAATCTATGGCTTTTTAATTTATGGCTTTTTTATAGCCATGTTCTCTACCACTCTTCATCAGAACTTTATGGTTATATTTTTCTTCCATATCCATATTTTCACCTTTATTCTCCTATATGGAAACCCAGTGATGAGTTTCATTGGGTAATCATTAAATTTCATAATTTAGTTTTTAAAATTATGTTTTAGTATCCCTTTTTATGATGTGGGTTTCTATAAATAGTAAACGATTTATAACCCCAACGATTTTTGTGGGCGAAATTCATTTTAAGGGGGGTAGAATGAAACACCCCGAGATTTTATGAAAAATATTCTTTTAATTTCATTAATGTCTTCTGTTGTATGCTACACCAAAAGGAGCTCGCACAACACACATCCCTGACTTGGCTTTCATTACATGAAATCGCGACCTTCCACGATAGCTTGTGTTGTACGCAATACTGAGTTTCGCTAAACAACAATATGTCATATGAACTACCATTTATGAATAGTATCAACTAAATTTTGAATTTTATAACATTATTATTCATCTTACACATTTTCTAGAACATTGTATGAGAACAAAATCAATTTTTCGAGTAAAATAAGAATTTTTCAAAAAATGCAGTTTTCCTGCGTTTTGATGGCACACCCACATTAAATCTTTCTTTTGACGTGTCTATAATTTCAATATGACAAAATAAAATAATTCTTTGGAATCAAGATATATAAATTTACTTTGGATAAAATTGTCATATTATTATGATAACTTTCATATTTTAATGAATAGTAAAAACACGCTATAATTTAATTAAAAACAACATTATTTCATCGCAATAATTTATTTGGATAGATTATCTTTTTAATTGGTTTTAATGTCCAATTAGAATATATTTTTACCATTTAATCCAATTTTGTTCATTAGAATTAATTTAACTGTGAAATTTGATATAAACAACTATCAATCTTTTGATAGTTCTTGTTTCTTAAAAACATGCTATTTGTTTTGATAACGGGAATTAATTTTAAAATTAACTAATGCCACTTATATGTTTTGAATTTGAAAAAATAGACATCAATTTTGAATTCTGAATATCAAATAATTCTTAGGCTGAATTTTTGATATTTTTCTTAAAAACTACAATTTTTGATGAATAGTGAAACCACTTAGTGGTAGTTAAAAAACCGACTTTTTCATTTAAATGAAATTTTACCATTTCTGTGAATTGAATTTCGAAAATCCGAGAGATATGGTTAATATCAAAGACTAAAATGTGGTTCAATGAGATGAAAATAGTTTTTGGTGAATAGTAACTTTTTACCTTTTTTTACCATGGTTAAAAGTAAATAGGGTAATTAAGGGTAAAAATGTTATTATTTTTACCCTAAAACATGTCCTAATTCTATTGTATAAGTGAAAGTATACCAAAAACAACCTTAGGGAAAAAATATGACCATTTAGGCCCACTTGAATTAGATTAGGATATTTAATATTAATTTAATTAAAGACGGGTTAAAATAGTTAAAATTAAAGATTAATAAGTAAATCATTTTTAATATAGGGTTATACATAATATAAATTATAATATAAATATTAATTAGTAATATAATAATATTTCCTACATAATGGTATTTTATTTATAATTTTTAGACATTATATGATTTTATTTATTTATGACACAATGATGATGCAGTAATTATATTATTAATGAAATATTGACATAATTGAAGTTATAAGTACCCAAATAAATGTAATTTGAGACTTTTTATGAGTTACACTAATTTTCTAGTTTAAACATGATATTATTTATTTAAGTAACTTTTTTTAACTAATCAGTCTGTTATGATTTTCACAAAAATCAATTACTAAATAGTGTCATAATTGACATAAAATTGTTTTTTATACAAATATTATATTATGAATTGTTATTTTATTCCTAAAAATCTAATTCTCGTCAAAATGAATCAGATAATGTTATATATATTAATTATAAACATCTTGGGGTTCGTTTGGCTTGTTATCGTATGTTTATTAACCTTATAGTGTAAGAACACAAGAAGACACGGTAAAAGTAAAATTATTTAACATAAAGTTAAATCTAAATGATAAAGTTAAAATAGAAACCTAAACATGTCTAAATTATATTTTATGAAAGGATTTAGACCCTCTCCACCTTATCTTAGAAATAATTCAATTTGGATATATTAAAAAAAGAATATGACTTTATAATAAAATAATATTTTTAGTTTTTCCAAAGGTGCCCCTCTCCTCCCTTATAAAAGGGCCCTTCCTCCCTCTCTTCCTCACACCACTTTGAGCCTTCAATCTCGGCCAACCCTTGCCAATTTCTCTTCTCCACTTCCCTAGAAACACTGTAGAGGTCCTGGTCTTCTTTAAAAACCAATTTTAGTGCCATAAGAGGAGGTCTCAAAGAGGCGCTTCAAAGAAGAGGTAATGTCCGTTACCGATTCTTTCAACATTATTTCTTCTTCCACTTATTATTCATTAGTTGTTTCATTATGAAGTAATAACATAACTATCACTCATATACTAATATATTATTATAAGAATTAAACAACCATATTTCACCATCTATCCATCCTACGTAAAACGAAATCACCGCGCGTGTGTACATACGGAATACCGTCTCCACGCCGTGGTGTAATCTATTTTCCACCACCACCTTACTTGGATGGGTATAATGGTAAGGGTAATGAATATATAATATTATATTAAAGTGATATTTATTATGTAATATTATACATACACTTTAATACAATTCCACGATCATGGGAATGATATCATCGATCGTGCGTACGTACGGATTACCATCTCCACGACGCGATGAGATTCACTCTCCATGTTAACCATTCAAGAATTATTATAATGTATATATAATAAGTAATCATTAAATATATGACATAATAATTCTACTGTATTTATGTATATATATATTTTTTTCATCAACTTAATTCCATTAAATTCAACAAGGAAACGAAAACAACGTTCATGCGTACGTACGACCTACCGTCACCATGAACGGTGTATTTCATTCCATTTATCGATATATTATATATATGTATATTCTGAATATATATTATATATAAATCATGTTTTACATTCTGGATGTAAGTAATCATGATCTATGTAATCATATGAATAACTACAAGTTAAAACACGAACGACAAATGAAACGATTTTACCCAAAACACAACTTTAACATGAATTTACAAAAGAATGGATAATATAACGTCATATCTGAACCATATATGATATAATAACAATGAATATGATTCTTTAATAAGTAAATGACATTATTTAACTCATTATATAGGATAATTGGATACGTACGAAGCATATTAGACTTAAGGTAAGGGATAATTTTGCAGATCTCATTTTTATCCGAGATTGCTTATTCGTAAGTATTTACTGGGGTTATTTATATCATCTGTGTCCATGATTTATAAAAGTGTTTTCATGTATGTTTAATGTCCTTCTTACCCATTTTTTACTTTTACTACATGGTATTTAAGGAATCTTTCTTTAGTTTACTTTACGAGGTGCCTTTTGACTTTTCTGACAAAAGTACGAGGAGAATGTTTTTAAACTTATATGGCATGAAAGGATTTTTATAGTTTTATAAAGCCTTATTTTCATGAAGATTACTCAAAATGATTTCATGACTATTTTAAACAAAATCCTTTTCTTTTAAAATTTCATGATGTTTTGTGAAAATAAATTTATTTTGAAGAAGAAAGTATATTTTCCTCACTAATTCATTTCAATTGTTTTTATCAAAATCATTTTACATCTAAGATGACATTATTTCATATGTGTATGTTTCAAGTATAATGTCTCTATGATTTACATGGTTTCACTTTTCTTATGATGAAATATCCATTTCTTTTATATGGATTATGTAATGATGGGATGATTTTTATGAAACCCGTTTTATTCATTGAGTTATTATGAATGATGTATGTCTAATTTGTGGAATAAGTAAGAATGATTTCATTATGAGATGTGTGGGGCCTATATATCCCTAAAATGAATTGGGTAATTATTTATATCTCATGTGATAGATATGGCTGGAATGGTAAGTTAATTCAGTTCAGTATTACAGGACTGGAACGAGGAGTGAACTCGATTCAGAAAGGGACTTTGTCCACTAAGATGGTCTTGGCAGCAATGCCTTGGCTACTATGGAAATCATTACATGTACTTAATGGATTCCACAATTACATGTTTTATAACCATTCTATTGTATCATGATTTATGTTCCATTATGATTTATGCCTTACGTACTTCCATGTTTTATGTCTTTGCTCATGATTTTGATGTTTAAACATTATGTTCATATTTTTTAGTTCAAATGTATATGGTATGTTTTATTTTCTCCATGATTACCCTTACTGAGCATTTGAGCTCACCCTTTTTATTTTTTATTTTCCCACTGGATTAAAATAATGGTTTTAGGTAATGAAACAAAAAGTGGAAGATCCTTATGGGATAAGTTGAAGATCATTCACCACGATTAGAAGATTACGTTCCATGTTTCCAAAGACAATAAACTATTACGGTCATTGTGTTTCTATTTTCGTTATGCATTAATTATTCTTCAAAGGTAATGTAATATCTATGTACATCAAGCTTGGGGTGTCTACACATAATACCCATAGAGAACTTAGTCTAAGTTTCCAAGAAAAAGTATAGATGGACCCGGGCTGGACCCAAAGGCAAAATGTATAGGTTTTCCTGCGTATCCCATGAGGATGGGAATCAAGAAATAAATTGTTCTCGATATGGAATACATTTTAACATCATGAAACAAGGATTTATTATATCATAGCTTATGTTCATAATCTCAGACCAATATAATGACATGTGTTTGGGACAGAAGGGAGAAAAAGGTGAATCATAGTGCATGTTATTTGGGAGACCTCAAAAATGATTGTGGATAACCGCTTACCCTTTTAGCAACAAAAAAAAATCAATATTGTGTCTCCTATAAAAGAGGAAAACAATTGATAATCAATCACTGACTTATTTGTAACACAGGACTCAAGTCAAAATTTCATTAAAAATCGTCACGGATGTTGGCCCGAGATGGTAGGGGACCACTGAGACCTAGAATCCATTCCATTTGGTGGTCTATAAAGATGTAAAATATGACGTAAACCCATCAATGGGACATGTAAATCATGATGGTACCCATGCTGTTTAATGTCTTATGTCATGGACGATGGTGAAGGAGGGGTGTCTCAAGGGGATGTGTGTGGATTGGAAAAAATATCCCAACGTGAATGAGGACATAGAGTCTATACCATGTCGCATATTATTAAGTGAGAACATGGTATAGGGGGCCAAAAAGGCTGAATAACCTATTACTGGGCCAAATATGTGAAATTCCATCATTCCAATTTATCCCATGAGGATGGCAATCAATCCAAACATATTTCTCAAAGTGTCATGTAGTTTAACTTCATACGAAAAGGACATGGGAAGATATTATTTTAAGGTCATAGAGCTCAGACCATCTTCACATGCCCCTTCATGTAGTTATTTCCTTTACAATTCTCATAATCCATCATGAGAAATTTTCAGTGTGGGAAATAAATAATGGGATCATGTTCTCCACAGCACATAAGGGTATAAAAATGAAAGGAATAGATCAAGAGGGTTTGATCCCAACTAGACCAACAATCCTGATCGAGTCATACAAATGTTCAAAGGGATATCATGACAAAAATGAATTATTGAACCCAATATTTGGGACATATATGGGTGGTGATAACGATGGCGGATGGATGTTGACCATGTTCAAAACACAATATCCATATAGTGTGACATGAAATGGGGACATAAAATTAACATCGACCACTGATCAATGTCGGAACGTGGGACTTGAATCAAAGTTTTTTTTAATATCCTCTAGGAAGTTGGATCGAAACTATAAGTGATCTATAAGGCCGAGAATCTGTACCATTCGGGCATCCTTTCAGATGTATATGTTGATGGAGAACCAAATAAAGGGGAAACATGAAGCATGAATATTCCCATGAAGTTTAATGTCATGAAGTATAAAAGAAATAGGGGAAGATCTCCAAGAAGGGGGATACATGGTGTAGTCATGATAAAATAGATGTGAATAAAGGAAAATAAGGCCCGCACCACCACATATGTTTTTACACAATGGGATATCTTGATGTTTGCAGCTGAGCCTATGCACAAAATGTCAGAGCATTCCTACGTATCCCATGAAGATGTAAACCAAGCCACATGTAGTTATAAAAGGGCCATTCATTTTAACGTTGTGTAGTGAGTACATGGTAGTATAGACGAATGGGGAGGGGAACATGGTGCAATCATTGTAAACCAGAAACATGTGTTGCCAAAGAAGTCCATACTACACTCTGTGTGATCCTCCAAGAGAACTATACCCAGGGGGGAGCCAAAGAATAGAATTTGGGGGCTGGACTCTAAGATGAAGGGTCCAATTGTTCCTACTTATCCCATGAGGATTGGAATCAAGCCATAAATAGTTCTTGAGATGTTGTGTTTTTTAGCATCATGCAACGAGGAAGTGGGGATATCATATTTTAAGGTTGTGGATCATAGACCATTTTGCAGTTTATTATCATGTGTGATGGGTGATAGGTTTTTTTTACGTCCTTCAGCTAGGAATGATCACACATTTTAACATCATGTAGTGAAGATGAGATAGTTTAGAGTCATTTAGGACTATTCAAGAAAAATACTACATGAGGTTTTTAGCATTGGTGGGAGGAGTAATACACTAAAAATCCATTGTAACAAGGGAGTATCCACCATTGGGGCAAACCTTCTGAATGATGTAAGGTACTTTCCTTGTGGGCTCTAGTTTGGGTGGTTTCCAGCCAAGTATCATTGCAGTTCTTAGGGAGAACACAATTTCATCTTCTAAGAAATATCAGAGGTGGTCACTCTTGTTGAAAGTTCTAGGTATCTTGTTCTGATGACTCTCCTGATTGTTTAGGGTACAAAACATGCTCCCATCAACTGATTTCAGTTCATCCAGATAAATTTCAGGTACATTATCTTATCTTTGTTGATCATAGACAGCATTACGTAATGAAGGAAACTGAGTCTCGATGCGCATGAATACCTATGTTCCAAACACCATAGAATATGTGTTAACCAAAGTGGAATTTCAAGTCATCGTTTGATTATCCCTGACAGTGTTGGGTTGTTTATCTGGACAACTCTTCTTGTTCTTACCAACCATCTTCTACAAAATATTAGAGAGTATTTTCTTGAATGACCTGATATACCCATTTTCTTGTTCATGATATATGGATTAATGGTTATAAAAAATGTTGTACTGAGGATACAATATCTTTAGTTCACCGACCCGAATGTTGATGCCATTTTCGATGAGGATATCATGATAGAATCCAAATCGGTATATTATTCTGGAGATCACAAATTCAATAATAGAATGGTCCTTGACCTCCTTGAGTGGAACTAACTCTTACCACATGGAAATTAAAAATTTAGTGGTCAGTATGAACCTGCATTTCTGAGCTGTCGCCACTGGATATAGTCCCACAACATCGAGTTCCCATACCGCAATTGGAAAAGAGTAATTGGTTCTGTGGAGAGGCTCTAGTGGATGATGCACAGAATTAGCATGGATTTGTAAATAATGGAACCTATTGTAAAATTAAACATAGTCACAAATAATGGAAGGACTAAAATACCCCAATAATTATATTTGGTGAAATAATTTTTTCCTTATCTGATGAGACTAGCATGAACTGGTACAAACAACCTGCATGAATTGAGAAATATCACCTCCTTGAATGAAACAGAGGAGAACCCCATCAACCCCATTCATTTATAGGACCTTCTTTAGACTGGGATCAATCTATAGGGTGAATGGAAATGCATGCCATCATATTTCCTCGTGCTCGGCTCGATCTGCTGAAAGATTACCCAATAAGAAATACTCAATTAATGGGGTCCACTAGTCTGGAGTCACTTCCAAAACTGCATCATGGTGGTATGGAGATCCTGACATGGAGGCACTGATGGAGATGTGTCTTACATGGGGGCTATCATCGTCATCCGGAGTAATGAGAGAAATAAATATTTGATGGGCCACATGTATAATCAAATCATCCTGACTAGGCTCTTCAAGAGATACAACCATGTCAGACAAGGAGCCGGCTCGACCGTTCTATAAATGAGGGACATGATTGACATTCTTGCCTATGTGGGAACTAGGACATCAGCATGGAGGTATGTTCTAATAGTGGTAAGAGCTCCAAATTTCTGACGACGTAGTCACAATTGAACTTATTTATGACTAGTTTGGTGTCCACTTTCACATGTTGGTGGGGACCATCAATCTCGAGGTCCATCTCAAGACTAGTAATCAGATCTTCGTACTCAACCTCTATGTTGGTACATCCTTCTGAAATCAATAATGAATTAGGAAAAACAACTTGTTCTAACATGACAATGATGATACCTAGGTCCACATTGTTGAGTCTAGGATCATTGAGCTTATTCTAGTAAGGATATAGGAAGCACCATCAATGTACATTTTTAACATGGAATGGATTGATCTATAGAAAGTATTGCCTCATTTGGAAAATCACAATACAAATACTAGACTGCAAGAGCTAGATGGGTGATGAATGATGTCTACCAATTCCAGTTCCCTAATATATTTCTTGGGAAACAACATGATGTCAAACTACTGGAGGATCACTTCCCACCAATATAGACGGCCTTTCAACAAATGTCATCAAAAATTTTACTTTAGAAGATCCACTCAGGACACTAGCTATATGTCATGCTACTACTGGTAGTGTAACAATTTATCCACTATGAATATCATCACAAGGCAGCTCTTCTCGATAGAGGAATATCCAGTCTATATATCAAGGAGAATGTACCTGAGATAGTATAAATTGTTCATCATACCATCATTATTATTTTGTATGAGAAGGGCACCGAGATATTAGTCCAAAGTGGTCACATAAAGGACTAGAGGCTTTCTTGAAATAGGTGGCATCCGAACCAGAGGCTATAAATGGTACTACTTGATCTCCTAGAAAGCAGTCTGGCACTCCTCATCCAACTGAAAATCGAGACCTTTCTTCATGATATGGGAAAAGGGATTACACTTACCAGCCAGATTTTTGACGAATCAGCTTATATAGGCTATGTGACCTTGAATGCCTTGGAGCACTAGAATGTTGCTCGAAGGAGTCATCTGACTGATGTCCACGTTCTTCTCCAGATCGATCATGATGCCTATATATCTGAAAATGAAGCCGATAAATTTTTTGAAGGTGACCCCAAAGGTTAATTTAAATGTGTTCATCATGAGATGATGAGAACAGAAGATGTAGAACAATTTCTATTGATCTTTGATATGGTCTTGGTGCTGGTAATATTTGTTCACCATATCACCCATGTAGAATTCCACCAATGTACAAACGATCGGATTAAATATGTGATGCATGGAATGCTGATTGGAGGAACATTAATTCATTAGATAGAAGGGAATTACCATGTAGAATAACGCACCTTATAGTGCCCTGATGGTTGTAGAATCTTCATCCAGATGGGCCATTATAATTTTTTATACCATGAATAGTCATCCCTTAATGAGAGAGACTGGAACCTAGATGTGGCATCAATCAAAAGATCCATCGTAGGAATGGCAATGTCATCCTTCATGCAGTGATAGTTGTGATCCTGAAAGTTGATGCAGACATTAATCTGTTTGATCTTTTTTTTGATTGCAACATTTGTAGCCAACCATATTGGGTACATGACCTCATTAACAAAGATTGATCTGATGATCATTTCAACCTCTGGCTTTACCATTACACCATGAGAAGGTTGCATCTTTATGGGAGGTTGTTTTAACCCACGATGATTCACTAGAAGAAAGAGGTGGTGGATGAAAACATGACGATCTAATCCTAACATCTCATAATACTTCCATGAAAACACACCATGATGCTGGTTCATGTAGTCCATGTATCGTTGTTGCACTTCAACGGGCATAGTGGCACTGATAAAGGTTGGTTTAGGATCCGTCTCGTTACCAAGGTCCACTTGTACCAATTCATCGACCGTGGGGAAGACACCCTCTTCGAATGTGGGAGGAGTATCCTATAAATACATTTATATACTCATGAAGTAGGGATCCTAAAAGGGTGGTGATTCATTTGAGTCGATAGATGCAGATGGGACATTAGTGCCAGCCAGATCTGTGGTGGACACCGCATCTAGGAGCTCTTGTACTACCGAGACCATAGCGATGAAAGATGTCGACACGATCCCATATGGCATTTGGACCAAGGGGCCACAGTTTATGATATCAAAACAATAGTATCATGTCAGCTTTAGTAGGTTTATCCCGTCCCATATAAATAATAAAGATTAATTTATTATCAATTCCATGGGTTCGACAACCTGATACCTTATGGGAATTGGGTGCTCTGGGATTAGTCAAACCTAATTTGTAGAGAAAGATGAGGTAATCTACCTACAACCATTAGAAATGAAATGTTCTTCATACTCATTCCAGAAACAACAAAGCATGGCCCCATATCTAGGGTCATGGCCTCCAATCAATTGATTGGGAAAATTTAGGCATCATCCTTCTATTTCAACGGGTCGGTCGCAACCATCGCATGTTCAACCATGTTAGCTTGAATCTGCTTCTCCTTTCACCTATAATAGTAGGTATCCAGGTAGTGGGATTCTCAAGAAGAAAAATGGAGACACATCACCTTTGTGTATTTCCACTTGACTATTAAGGTACTACATTAAGTCATTGGTGATAAGAACAGGGGACTGCTGCATTCAGGTGGGGCCAAGGCCTGCCCATCAACATGTTGTAGGCAGTGTCTTGTGAGACAACCATGAACTTGGTGCTACCAACCAGGCCACCAAACTAGGTCTTTAGGTGGATCATTCCAACTGGTGTATGTTTTATCCTATCATAACAACTAATTTTCAGGCCAGAGGGACTTAGATCATCCTCGGATAGCCCAATATTTCAGAGTGTTGAGGTTTGGATGAGGTTGATTTCTGACCCTATATTGACAAGACAACATCTAAACTCCATGTCGTTGAAATGTCTAGTAGTGTATAGTGGGGGGATATTCCCTTGTATGGGAGAACCTTCAACTTCGCCAGATAAAGAGATAATGGCTCGCCATTCAGCATTCTCGACTTCCACGGAATGGAAGGATTCTACAGCTGCTACTCCATCTCAAACTTATGGGGGGATTACTAAAGCCTCGACAAGGGATTCTGGAATATATGATGATATGAGAAGATCCTATAGGATAGAGATCATCATATAAATTCTTGAATTATACTTAAGGATATAATACATCTATGTAAACTCTTAACTTATGATTACATGAGGTTTTTCTGTTACAGGAGGTATGACAGGTCCTTCGGTCTGAACCAGTGGCCGATGGGTGATGATAATTCCCCACTGCTCACTAGTAAAAAATCATGGAGTGACTACCAGATGATGAATATATGACTAAGGCAAATCCAGAATATAACATGGTTGATTGTAGCATGATTGTGGTGTCTAATCCAAATCATGTAACACAAACAGCAGTGGACATAGATCTGGTGATACAAAATGAAGAATTTTTAACATGTTGAGCTATGCGTTGGGCTTATTGTCTTGTTCTGGTAGCATGCACAACTTAGATGCAGGCACCGACCAATGCATCCCAGTGACTCTTGTAACCAAGGATCTGTTGACGTTGGCATCAGCTGAGGACATTGTGAGGATCCTTCTGGAGTTCATCTTCATTGGGAATCATGTAGGGGTTTGTTTTCTCCACGGTGTTATCTGATGTGTTCCCATGGTTGTCACTTGTGTGACACCCCAAGCTTCCACAATACACTTCTCTTTGAATAATACAGTAGTGTGTGTTGTACACAACTTCGAGTTCTAACACAAACAACCAATCAAACTTGCCGTTATGAATAGTAATACTCAGTTTTTGAAATTTTATACATTTTATCTTTCAAAATGGACTTCATTTTTTGTTTTAGAATATCTAAATTAGCCTAGGGTAAAATTTTGGTACTTTTCAGATATCTTTTATATTGTTTGTTGAATAGTGAAAATTACGAAATTTTAATTAAAAATATCTTTTTTAATCGAAATAATTAATAGTGATAAATTATGAATTTTAGTGGTTTTAATGTATATTTAGAATATATTTTTTACATTTAATACAATGATGGTCAATGGACAAAATTTCACATTTAAACTGGGCATAAGTAAATGTCGATCATTTGATAGTTATTATTTCTTTAAAACATGCTATTTTTTTTGGAAACGAGAGTTAATTAATGCAAAATATATGTTTTGAATTTGGAAAAATAGACATCATTTTTGAATTCATAATATCAAATATAGCTTAGGCCTATTTTTTGATATTTTTCTGAGAAACATCAATTTTTGATGAATAGTGAAAAACATTGAGTTACTGGCTAAATCAGATTTTTTTATATAAATAGTTATTATTTTATTTAAATTAATATATGTCAAAATAGATACATAATACTTATATAAGTTCATTTTAATTCATTGGAGTCAGTTTATAATAATTATATATATATATAAAATTTTATTGAACTTTTCGCCTTTTTTTACACACCTCCTAGGAGAATTTGAAAATTTACATAACCATTAATTTTACCGCTTATGTGAGTGGAATTTCAAAAATACGAGAGACATGGTTAATATCAAAGTGTAAAATGTGGTTCAATGAGTGGATAATAATTTTTTATGAATAGTAACTTTTTACTTTTATATACAACGGTTAAAAGTAATTACGGTAATTAAGGTTAAAAATGATATTAATATTAACCTAACACGTGTCCTAATTTTATTGGACAAGTGTATCTCCACCAAAAAAAACTTAGGAATAAAATATTATCATTTAGGTCCACTTGTATTAGATTAGGATATTTATTATTATTTACTTCAATGAAGAGTTAAAAGCGATAAAATCAATGTTTGATAACTAAAAGTTTTTTAATATTGGGTTATAAATAAGATAAATTAGATTATAAATATTCATTATTAATATATTATGACTTCCTATATAATGGGATTTTATTTATAATTTTTAGACATTAAATAATTTAATTTATTTATGACACAATGGTGGTGTAGTAATTACCTAATTAATGAAATATTAAAATAATTGATAATATAAATATCAAAATAAATGTAATTTGAGACTTTTTATGAATTAAACTAATTTTATAGTTTAATATGACAAATTAGGATTGGTTATATAAATTGTTTTCGAAGTAATAATGCTGTTATGAAATTATCAAAAACAAAATACCCAATAGTGTCAAAATTGACATAAAAGTATTTTTTAAACAAATATTGTATTATTAATTGATATTCTATTCCTAAAAATATAGGGTTTGGCCAAAGGACTTATATAATGATAGGTGTATGATTAATGGACCACTTGAGGGTCTGTTGGAGGTATATAGTATGTTTATTAACTATATAATATAAAATACAAAGAGACATGATAAATGTCAAACTATTTAACTATTAGTTAAATATAAATGATAAGGATAATATAGTGACCCAAACCTGTCTAAAATATAATGGTTGAAAGTATTTCAACCCATCCTTACCTTAAACTTTAAATTATGTACATTGGAGCTATTAGAAACCTAATATTAATTTATTATAAAATAATATTTCTAGATTTTCCAAAGGTGCCCCTCATCCCTCTTATAAAAGGGTACTCACCCTTCCCCTCTAATTCACTCGTTCAAAGAATTTGGATCTTCCAAACCCTGCCCAAATATTCTCTCAACTTCCCCCACTTCAACCTAGAGGCCTTATTTTGATATCAATGCCATCTTAAGGAGCCATTTTGATCAAATTAAAATGAAGAGCCCGAACAAGAGGTAATGCTTTCATAACCTTCTTTCAAGTTACATTCTTCCTCAAATTCTTCTTTCTTTGTTATTTCCATTATAAAATAATAAATACAGTATATTTTATATACTGTGATGTTATTATAAATATTGTACAACCATATTCAGTATTCTATCCATCCTTTGAATGACATGTCCCCATACGTGCAGACGTACGACCTACCGTCTCCACGTCATTGTGTAATTGTTATTCAATACATTATTATTTGGATGGGTACAATAATGATGTGTAATTCATGTAAATAATAATTATAACATGATAATGATTCTTTATATATGATATAACATCCAATTATATAAGATTTCAATATCAAAAAAAAGATATTATCCCTCGTGCGTACGTATGGACTATCGTCTCCACGAACGCGATGAGATTCATTCCTCTTAGTATCGATAAAAGTATAATTCCAATTTTATGATTAAAAATAATTTTTAAGGACTTGATATAATTCTTAATATTAATAAGATACAACCTATCCATATCAAACATGACTTACGTAACAAAACATATAAATGAAAATGAGTAAGTTAACACCCGAAACGACGATAATACTAAGATATTATTAACAAAGCAATGTTAAAAGAACATATATGATATCATATTAATTATTATGATTCGTTTATAATTCGAAAACAATTATTTCACCATTATAAAGGAGGCTAACTTACCATCGACCATGGGAAAAGTACAAAGTAAGGGGTTTCTTAAATCACTTTTAATTAAGTGAGAATTCCATTGTTCACCACTTATTTATTGCATGTGGTGTGTGTACTTCCCATGATTGTATTCATTGAATAATATACTTTAATGTATGGATATTTACATCATCATTGTATAATCCTTCTTTCATGGGATAATGTTTTGAAAGTTTCCAAATTGATAAGGGAATTTGAAATTTCAACTTCCACTCATTCGGCTTTACGCATTCTTTATTGATTATTTTACTCCAATATTATCTGTGGAATCACTATTTATTTGCTTATGTCATAATTTACACTCCCCATTTTTGGATATACTTTTTATACACATAATCACTCCATTGATAAATTCTCAAGTCATTGATATGAACTTGATAAGAATAATTTTAACTCAATCTCCATTTATTGAGTTAAAAATCTAATTCATCGGTGTTGTTTTTACAAGAATATGTGTGAATGTCATTTGATTTTTTTACACTTAATATCCAATATTATTGACTGTATTTATATTTTTCACACATATTTATGTCATTTACTTATCCATAACCTATGTATATGGCCTTTATAAGAGATTTCATCTCAATTTACATTCCATTGGGACTCTTTTGTTGTTATACACCAAATCACTTTTATATGGTGTATATGATGTACTTTGACATAGTATATAATTAATCCCTTTATTCTCATGATATTATAATTTTTTGATTACCTCAATTACTTTTATTCAAGTGTCTCTCTTTTGGTTAGGAACTCTAACTATAATATCATTTTAAAATGTTTTAAAGATTTATTATTCTAAATCTTTCTCATTAATGTCCATATTTTAAAAAGGGTTTTAAGGATTTATTTATTTGGACATTAAAGTTTTCAAATCAAAATTACTTTTAAAGTTTCAAAGTGGTATGAGACACTTTGAATAAAAAATCTATTTTAAATGGCTTCTTGACAAATAGTGTGACTTTTAAATGTTTTCATGAAAAGGGGGATATTTCTCTCAAAAGGTTGATGATTATTTTAATCTATGTCAATATGATTCATTATTCTCGATTGAGATAAATCTGATACAATACAATCATCCATATTGTATCGAATGAGTTATGTTTGACTGTGGATGTGCTATTTTTATACCATTCATGGTTTTTGGTTAAAGTATTGACATTTCTTATGCTAGTTTTAATATGAATGTTTATGTTATGTTTCAAAACATTCATATGAGGAATGAATTGGACTTAGTAAGTGATGGGTGGAGCCCACTATAGCTCCTCGATGCATCGGTATGTATCATGAGACAAACTACTGTCATGGAACGATTCCTTGAATAAATATTATTTGTAGTATTGGCACGAGTCCTTGTATACGTGGTTATGATAGTCTGTCTTGATGCATTCCATCATTATGAAAGTGGTTATTAATATTACAAGTGGTTATTGGACTAATAGAATATCCAAGTAAATATGTAAGTGGAATTAATTCATTTTATCTTTGCCAAATTACGATGAAGTACAAGTTTAAATGTAGTTTGTTTTAGTTATACATTGACTTAAATGTTTATACATATTTATGAATGTTATTTCTATATTTTTACCCTTATTGAGCATCTGAGCTCACCCCTTTCAATGTTTTATTTTTTCCAGGATATGAAGATGTAATTTAATAATGACCTATAGGGATAGTATGAGGGAATATAAAGAAAATATGTTGTTGTTGTTTTGTTACTTTATGATGTAATGTAAGACTTTTGATTATATCTAGTGTTTCCAAGAGTACTAAACTAATCGGTGTTTCGAGACTTGATCATTTGTGATCATGCCAATGTTTTGTAATAATGCACCGAATCTAGGTAGCTGGGTTCGGGGTGTTACAACTTGAAGAATCCTCCATCACCAGATGGAATCTATGGGAATTATCCAACTCTGGGGGCATGAAATCATAGAGTGTATGGGAAGATGATGATATCAGTGGGGGATTCTATTTTCCCTTTGGCTGTTGATACCTTCCCTTCTGGGAAGAGGAAGGCTGAGATGTCGATGAAGAAGTAGTGTCTGCAGGTGTGGTGGAGTCTTCTGAAGGCTTAGTTAGGTTCAAAAATGAATGGATAACACCATGGTCATGGGAAACTTCCTTAAGAGCCATCCAATCACCGTATTTCTAGGACTTGCGGCTGATAACCTACTGCCACCCACCATCTCTATCACTATCGTTCTTATGGTGTATAAATACAAATTCCCCATGTGTTGGGACTAGGCCTAACCTGACTATATTGTAATCAAACTGATCTTGAAACCAGTATTTAAGCACATAACACTGCTTGAGGGTGTGAACGAAGTTCTTGTGATAGGGGAAGTATCTACGGTGAACAGTGAGCTCTACCATTTTAGGCCTCCAGCATTTTGGCCACCATAAAATTACTTATTTTAAGCCACTTCGAAATTTACCATGGACTCAAGCCTATTTAAATTAGTAGGTCTGATTACATCTATCTAGAAAGGGGGCTCTACGAGCCTGTCCCTGATTAGGGGTTCTAGGATCATGTCGAGCAGGTGGAACATGATTATTTCCCATAGGTGGCAGTGGCACATTACACAGGGGCGACTGCCGATTCTGAGGTGGGTGCTTCTTGGCCGGAGTCTGCACCTGAGGTGGTGGGCCTCAGTGTGTATGTGGAGGTGTCTCCACTGGTAATAAATACAGCTACATGGGGCCTATATTTGGGCTACTATGGTGGAATCAGCCATAACGTCTCTTGTCGTAGGAACTACAGGACACAACAGACTTGCATGCTTGGCCTACTACATGGATTCCTCTAGAAACTGTTCTTGGTCAGGTAATTAATAAAATCCCCTTGCGTAGTTTTGTGTGATGAGAGAGGTGATTAGTTTGGTCTTGTAATTATCCTACCACGTTGTCCGCAGTTGTTCCTGAGTCAGTGACATATCAGGGGAGTAGGTGAGGCCTTTCCACATGGAGACAAAGTTTGTTACATGCTTGTCAGGCCTCTTCATTCCTTTGAAGATGTATGTAATACTCGTCTTCTCAGTGGTAGAGATTAACTATTGAAGAAAGAACCTACATAGATCCTCCCAGCTGGTTACTGGCCTAATGTGTAGCATGCTCCACTAAACAAACATGAGACCTTCCAATGTTTATATGAAATGCCAGAGTTTGGCATCCTCCTTCTACGCTAGAGTTCCCAGCATGAATCCACAACTTGAGTTGAATTGGGAAAAATGATAAATTGGATCACCCATCCCATTAAAGGGGAAATGTTAGGGATTCCAAAACTAGAGTGTGCTGAAATATCATCCACCCATGCCGGATATGGCTTTCCATCTGAAAAAATTTCCCCCTGTCGAGCTTCAAAATACTTGAGGTTGGAAATGAGTGATACCATTGGATCATCAGGGAGGGGATTCTTGTCTTGGCGAGGATCCCTAACCACCAGCGCATTTTTAGTTTCTTCAACATGAAATTTAGGCCTGGCTTCTCATGGAGCGACTGATGCGTTGTTCTGCGGGACTACTGGGGGAATGTTCTATGGAGCGGCTGGGAGAAATTGATATGGGTCCCGGGGGTTATGCTGAAGTTAGGGTAGTTTAATGATGAATTCCACAACCTCATTCCATAAGCTTCAGCTTCATCCCCCTCTATGTGGGTGGGATGGTTAGGGTCACCCTAAGTAACTTTCCAAGATGAGTGTGTACCTACCCATGCAGCCTCGGTCGAGGGATATCTGTCATGACCCCCTCCAACCAAAGATGACACTCCTGAGGTGGAAATGGTGAACGGGAGATAATTACCCCCGAGTCCTGCCTCCAGTAGGCCCCGGAGTGGCGACTAGCACTAAGGGTTTTTGTTTTCACAAATATGGGAGCCATTACCATTTTATTGATTAGGATTGAGAAATAGGATGAATCAAACACCAATGGGAAAAAGATACAAGTAAATGACAATAATCCCAAAACCAACCGTTATGCATGTTTTATACAAAACTGAAACAAAAGTACAAGTATAAGAAAAGCTCCAAAGTACGATACCAAAACGAAATCAAAAACGACAACCAGGAAAACTCCAACGCCCAACTAACAAGGTCTTGTATGGTCCCTAATGTCCTCCTGAAGAACTGAAAGTAAATGTAGGGTGAGCATACAAGTATACTCAGTTGGAAAACCTAAAGCTCTCATGCACAGGTGGGGAGACTTCCTAATTCCCCATGAGAAAACAAAAGTAACCAAAGCCTAGAAATTAATATATCCACCCAACCATACCAGCCACACTCACCAAATATTTCAAGTCAATAGAGTAGTATAGTAATATTATAAATGTATGGGTACCCCGAACCACCTTCCATCTCAATAATTCTAAAACCCTCATGCCTACTACTCTGATGCATCACCCACTTCCTAAGCTAGTGCCGCTAACTAACCATACGAATCTCGAGCTAGTGCAGAAACCTGGTCAAACAAAGCTCGTATTATCCCACCAACACTCAATCCTCGGCCATAACCACATCTCATCCTGTATCCCGATGACACTCAATCCTCATCCATACCCACATCTGATCCCGAAGACACCTCATAAGCACATCACATCTCCATCCTGATGACTCTTGGAAAATATCTATCATAACCTTCTCGAAGAATCTTCGGTTATAGAACCTGGAAGAGGGAGCACAGGGAAGAACAATAACCATCCATACTTTGGTTGTTTGGGAATCTCACCCCAAGTCCCACACATGTTCGGGACGTAGTTCTCAACATGGGTGGGGTGTGTAAAGATATATAAAACATACAGATTTATATAATTATATCAACCACTCATCCCATCCTATGGCTTCTTCACAAATGAACTAAGAACATGCCTCGACATTGCTACCATTAAAGTATTCACACAATAAATATCCCCAAAACCCATTGAGATTTTCATGTTTCAACAGTTTTAGTTTATTACTTCCTTAACTACCGAGCAACTAACAACAACAAAACCAAATCAATCGTTCTAAAACATATCCCAGCCATCCACAAATATTTTTAGGGAAAACAAAATCAACACATTACCATTTTCTTTTATCATCCAATCGATTCTATTGATTTTTCGTATTTAATCAACTACTATTCCCAACAATTCATTAGTTAACTCTTCCACTTTAATTCATATTCACAACCCATCCTTGTAGCCCTGCTTCCAACAACCATAACCACAAACACATCAGAACAATTCTCATACCACATCAGCATCCCTTCGATACCATTTCCCGCATCTCCATTTCCCATCACAACCATATCATACACACCAACCCACAACCAAACCAATTGTATCCCCACTGCTCACCAGTTCCATAACAACCCATGAAACACCCCCTTCACATAAATAAACCCCAACATGCACCCCCAAAATTTCATTATTTCGTTTAGTTTAACCGGGGTGATCATACAAGGGTTCCAGGTATCCATTTGATCAGCCAAATTTACATGATTAACCAATTTCTACATTCTATGAAATTGCCTCCACAAAGAAACACAAGAAAAACAGGGAAACATTTAATTGTGCAAACAAATGCCCCCAACGATCGTGATTTTCAGTAATCATAAGCCTATTAAATTCACTACATAACGAAAGGATAAACATTGATGGAAATAAAACAACTACATCAAAAAAATTTTCCCACACCCATTCTTTAACCAGTTATTATCTTTATTTATTGGTTCAATTGTACCTTATAAAAACAAGAGGATACCCACCACGAATGATGAACAATAGAGAGAGAGATGAAGGTAAAATCCCTACCATGATGGTCTTTGACGAAAACCCCAACAAACGATGAACGCACAAGAAAGCCGGGAAGATCCTCCAAGAATCCCCCTGAGGTATCTTCTACTAACACATCCAAGACCAAATATCATCATATTTGGCATCCACACACTTATATCTACCAATAACAGTTGTAGATATAAGAAACCTAGAGAAGAGGAGTAGTGGATCTATGTAGATCTAACAACCAAACACCAACGATCACATACCTCAAGATACCGGCATCGATTCGCCAAGGGAAGCCTTCAGATCGCATCCAAAATACTTCGGAGAGGTTCGCATATATTCAAGGGAGGGTAATCCCATGTTATGGCCGTTTAGGGGCTTAAAAGAACCATTTAGAGGAAAAATAAGTTAGTTCCACAATTTTAGAATCTATATTTAAGTGCCCGCAAAGTTAGTCCGCACGGTTTGACAAATTGTGCGCTAAACTTACGTTTGCTTTTTCCTCTTCAACACTCCTCGCACGGTTAGGCCACACGGTTAGACAAACTGTGCGCTAACCATGCGTTATCCACTGTCTTTAAAACCCACCTTTCACT
Source organism: Viscum album (assembly GCA_963277665.1). Taxonomy (NCBI): domain Eukaryota; kingdom Viridiplantae; phylum Streptophyta; class Magnoliopsida; order Santalales; family Viscaceae; genus Viscum; species Viscum album. The sequence goes on from OY728141.1 coordinate 1,754,430,269, forward strand.
GTTTGGCCGCACGGTTTGGCCGCACGGTTTAGGAAAATTATGCGCCAACCGTGCAAAAGCTATTTCCATTTAGCTTTCCTTAAAATTCCACACAACCGCACCCCCATGTCACCCTGACCTCCCGAAATAACTCCAACACCACATTTTACAAATTAATAGATCTGAGAGGTCCGGGCCATTACATCAGATACCTCTTAAACTATTCTCACCCTCGAGAATTAAAACCAGACCTGAAGAAAGGAGAGGGTTCCGAACAACTCCCCCCTCGAAAGATACCTATCAGGAGAGAACCGCCTTGTTACCAAGGAGCACCACCTTCCTCACCTATCTCTTGAAAAATAACAATCATACTGCTCCTCTCCCCCATGCAACCATGCAAAGAAATATATTAAACTATCTGGTCATGCGGGTGAGGGGGTTTTCTTCCTCCATGTTAAGATATTATCCGCTTTGGGCGGCACTGACTCGCCTGCATGGGTTTAGGCGCAACCACTTTAATGTGTTTTAACAAGCGATCAGGTACTCCCCTCCACACATTTTAGGACACTTCTTATGCAATTGAAACACATTTAATGTTATCCAAGTCATGCATTACATCGTAAATAGGTACGAAACAAAACATGATAATACTCAAAAGAACTCAGGGTATTGGGCATGCATCTGTGCTTCCCGTTCACAGGTACTCTCCTGAAACTGGCCATGCCTCCATAGCACATAAACCAAAGGAATTGTTCATCCACGAAGAACCTTCTCTTCACAACCTTCAATCATCACGGGTTGCTCCACGAACATTTCATAGTCCCAGATATCTAGCTCTCTGCAGTCGAGGACGTGTGAATTGTTATGTAGGTACCAACGGAGCTAAGAAACATGGAAGAGGTCATGCACCCATTTCAGTGGTGGTAGCAACGATAGTTTATAAGACACCTCGCCATCCTTCCGAAACACCTCGATGGGCCCGATGAACCTAAGTGAAAGCTTGCTTCCCTTTCCGAATCATCACTGCCAGCGCCGAGGAGAGACCTTCAAGAACACGTGGTCCCCGATCTCGAACTCCAAGGGACTCATACTATTATCAATGTATGACTTATGGAAGTCCTGAGCTGCCTTCATCCTCTCTCATGAAATATGAACCTTCTCCATCGTGCTCTGTACCACCTCTGGGCCAAGAAAACCAACTTCTTCGACCTCTGTTCAGCATATGAGTGAGATGAACAACCTCTCGTACAAGGATTTGAAAGTATCCAGGCCAATGGTAGAGTGATAGTTGTTGTTGTAAGAGAACTATATTAGCCGAAAGTGTTGTGCCCATGATCATCAAAGGCCCAAAACACATGCTCACATAATATCTTCTAATGTCTGGATGGTGCGCTCTATCTACCCATCTGTATGGGGGTGAAAAGTAGTGTTGTGGCATTGTCGGGTGCCAAAAGCATGTTGCAATCCTCTCCAGACCCATTATGTAAACCGAGTATCCTCCTCGAAGATTATAGATCTTGGAACTCCATGAAAAAACACCACCACGTTCATGTACCTATGAGTTAGGGCCTCAACCATACTTGACTCCTTGATTTCTAGGAAGTGGGATGATTTCATCAGCCAGTCCACCACTACCCAGGTGGTGTCGCAACCCCCTTGAACTCTGGGCAGCCCCGTGAAGAAATCCATTGGGATGTCATACCCACTTCCACTTGGGGACGTCTGATGGTTGTAACAGACCTCCTGGGATGTGGTGTTCAACCTTCACCTACTGACACATGATCCTGTTTGCGAGGAATTATTTTGTTGCCTGTTTCATCCTAGGCCACCAAAACTACCCTCTCATGCCCTTGAATATCTTTGAAGCTCCCGGGTGTACTTCCAGGGGTGATTTGTGTAACTCACCATGAAATCTCTCAAGCATTTCCTCTGTAATAAACAATATCCCCCAGAAAACCATCTGATTTAGACCATCCTCCGACCATCCTACCGGAACATTGCCATGTCTAGCCCAATCGCACAACAATTCACTCTCTATGTCTCCCCACTGAGACTCCTCCCCCTACCGTAGTAGAGAGGACTGCACTATCATCTGATACAGACAATCTCTACCACAATCTTCCCACACATTGAGGTGTAGTGCATCCAATTATTCCATCTCCATCCAAACATCTGCCATCTTTTGAACCACGCCCTTCCTCCTACTCAAAGCTTCTACCACCACATTTCCCTTGCCTTCGGTGTAAGAGATTTTGAAGTCGTAGTCCTGGAGGAACTCCATCAACATTCACTGCCGCAAATTCAGTTCCCACTGGGAGAATATATTCTTCAAACTCTTGTGATCCACAAAGACCACGAAGTGCTCCCCGATGAGGTAATTCCACCACAACTATAGTGCGAACACAACCACTGCAAGCTCTATATTGTTGGTGGCATAGTTACCTTCATGAGGATGTAACTGCCTAGACCCATAAGAGATCACCCCTTGCTGTTGCATCAGCACGCACCCCAAGCCTTGTCTTGAGGCATCACAGAATACCTGAAAAGTTACCCCCTCCACTGGTAATCACAGCACTGGGGCACTAACCAACTTTCCCATTAGATAACTGAAGACTGCCTCACACTGCTTATCCCACATGAAAGCTCGATCCTTCTTCGTTAAGGCTGTCAAAGGTACTGCAACTCGGGAGAAGTTGGGCACAAAACTTCAGTAGTATCCTTCTAGTCCAAGAAAACTACAAACTTCTTCCGCGTTCTTGGGTGCTTCCCAAGAAACAACAGCCTCGACCTTTGATATGTCCACCGATATTCCCTACTCAGATATCACGTCTCTATGGAAGCGTACTTCACGCATCCAAAACATGCTATTGGACAATTTCCTATTGAGTAGGTGCTATCAGAGGACCTCTTAAACTGTTCTCAGGTGCCCATCATGATCCTCCTATGATCTTGAGTAGATCAAGATGTCATCGATGAAGACGACTACAAACTGGTCTAGGTATTCCCGAATGACTGAGTTCATGAGTCCCATGAACACAGCTGGTGCATTTGTATTCCAGAACAACATGAACACAAATTCAAAGTGCCCATATCTGCACCTGAATGCAGTCTTCGAGATTTCACCCTCCTTCACCCTGAACTTGTGATATCCAGACCGTAGAACGATATTAGAGAACCAGCCTGCTCCCCTCATCTGGCCAAATAGATCTTCGATCCAAAGGAGGGGGTAACGGTTATTGATGGTTACTTGGTTCAGTCTCTGGTAGTCTATGCAAAACCAGAGACCACCATATTCCTTCTTTGCGAATAAGACTAGAGCACCCCATGGTGATGCACTCAGTCAAACAAAACCCGTCTTCATCAGATCTTCAATCAAAATCTGCAACTCATGTAGCTAAGAAGGTTCCATCCAATAGGGGGCCATCGAAATCAAATGCGCACCAGGTTGTAAGTCTATTCCGAACACCATGTCACATTGAGGGGGTAGAGTCACCACCTCCTCGGGGAAGACTTCCATGACCTCACTACCGATCTCAGAGACTAGTACCATTTGCGTATCTGCCGACTCAACTGATATCCTGACTAATGAGGAATGAAAGGGCTCCCCTCTCCAACTGCCCTCATGGAAACCCCACTCACTAATGAAATTCACACATCAGCCACCCACACCTGAAAACACAACCCTTCTTCAGAAACAATCGATGACAGCACACACTAAGAATAGCCAGTCGATTCCTATAACGACATCGTATGGCTGCATTTGCAGTAAAAGGAGATCTGCATTGGATTGGTGTGGCCCCAACATCAACCTACATCCCCGGAAAACATGAGACAATCTGGTCTGACATCCGAATAGCATACTCAAAACTAGGGGAATGAAAAGTGTCTCTATGTCTAGGCCCAAGGCGGAGGCCAGACTGGGAGCAAGAAAAGAATATGAAGCTTTCGATTCAAACATAGAATATCCAATGGCACTAAACAAGATCATTGTATCTCAAATGACTTCTGGCCCTTCTGGAACCGCTGCCTCTACGGCGTGAAACTTCCAACACCCAACTCCTCTGCCTCTCGATTGTCGGCCACCTCCTCGACCACGCCCTAGTCGAGATCCCAGAGGAGCACCCTGTGGTCGGCCTCCTTCTGCAATGTCTGTCCTCAGAGGAATGAGAGCTCGCTTCCCCTGATGTTGCTGCAGGAATGGCCTGGATGGAAAATGTTGTGGTTGAGGCAGGTGCTGTACTAGTCCACCTCCACATTAGTGTACTCGGCCCGGGCACTGGTTTCCGAAGGTGCCCACGGCTTCCACAGATGAAACACCTCAGTCCAGATCCCCTAGGAAATGGGAAAGGGCCAGGACATTGGAACTAAAACTGCTAAGGCATGCTCCCTACTAGTCGGAACCTAGAGGGATCTGATGTTGGAGGCCTGCTGCTGACAACATTCCCCTTTGACGAGCCCAACTGGAATCCCTCTTGTGACACACCTCCTAGTGTGTGAATTTTTTCCACCAATTCAGCCTTCTATTGGACCTCTAAATACATCGGTATGCTAAAGGGAGTAACAACATACTGAAGAGAAGGTCGAAGTTCCTCCTCCAAACGTCTCTCTTGAGACTCCTCATCTGGAAAGAGGTCCAGAGCAAAGCATAGGAGATCCTTGAACTTGATCCCCAACTCTCTCACCTAAATTCTCCTCTATGGGAGGGAGATTAGCTCCTTCCACTTCTCAGCCTTCATTGTGGAAGAGAGGAATTCCGCTCGGAACTCCCAGTTGAAATTTTCCCACGTAACCTCAGTCTCAGTCTTCTCCCCGAGATTGAGCATCCACCATTGATGCACCACTCCCCGCATCTGGATCATATCCAAAGGAACCCAGTACTCCGTCGGAGCCCAGATCATGCTGAAAGCTATCACCAGCTCCTCTATCCAGATTTATGTCTCCATGTTCGAGGTGCTACCCTCGTACATCCCAAGGGTCTGTCGCTGAAAGAACGAAGAGTCCTCTTCCACTGATCATCCTCCTCCTCTCGGCCAGACCTCTGCTGATCGGCCATGTCAACCTCTTGGCCCTCGATTTCATGCACTACTCATGGTCAACTCCTAGGTTCCATAGATGCAAGGTAAACAAGTAATACCTAAGCCAGAGTAGTGTAGAATATTGTTCTTATATTTTCTTAGACTTCTTATTAATTTTAAATCCCCAAAATTCCCTCAAAACACAAGAACAAAAGTCATTATGATGCATGTACCTTTCCTAGGGTCTCTACCCTACAATCAGTGTAGCCTCACTTGGTCGTTCGTTACGTCCATACTGCTTTCATCAGATCACGGGGGCCCTAAAATCCTGACTCCTAGCTTGTCTTCCCTGGCCTATTTCATGCTCTAAGATCACCCGACACTGTTTCCCCTCCATCCCATGAAATCCTCACTATTCCTATCTCTAGATTCCACCCTATCTCTCAACCTCTCCTCTGATACCATTCTGTCATGACCCTCTCCCACCATAGTTTCCCCTCCTGAGCTGGCAATGGTGAAAGTGAGATAATGACCCCCAATTCCTGCCTTTAGTAGTCCCCAGAGTGGAAAATAGAACCAAGGGTATGAGTTTTCACAAATATAAGAGGCATTACCCTTTTTATTGATTAAGATCGGGAAATAGGATGAATCAAACACCAAAGAAAAAAGGAACAAGTAAACGATAATAAACCAAAAACGAACCCATATGCATGTTTTATACAAAACCGGAACAAAATTAAAAGTACAAGAAAAGCTCCAAAGTACGATTCCAAAAATAAATCAAAAATTGCAACCATAAAAACTCCAACGCCAAACTAGAAATGTCCCACACGGTCCCTGAAGTCCACCTGAAGTCCTGAAAGTAAACATAGGGTGAGCATACAAGTATACTCACTAGGAAAACCTAAAGATCTCATGCACAGGTGGGGAGACATCCTAAGGCCCAATGAGAAAACAGAAGGAACCAAATCCTAGAAAGGAATCTACCCACCCAACCTTACAACCCACAATCACCAATTATCTCAAGTCGATAGAGTATTATAGTAATATTTTCAACGTATGGGTACCCCGCACCACCTTCCCACTGAATACTGCTCAATCCCTGATGCCTAACGCTCTGATGCTTCCCCCTCTTCCTAAGTTAGTGCTGCAACCTAGCTATATGAAGCTCGAGCTATTGACGCAACCTAGCCATACGAAGCTCATTGTATCCCTCCAGAAATCAATACTCGACCATAACCACATCTCATCCCACAGACACCTAGTAACCACATCACATCCACACCCCGAAGACTCTTGGGAACAAATCACATCCTCGTCCCAAGAATCTTGGGAAATATCTTTCATAAACTGCCCGAAGGATCTTGGGCTATAGAACATGGAAGTGGGAGCACATGGAAGATTAGTAACCAGCCATCCTTTAGATGTCTGGGAATGTGACCCCCCATCGCACGGGTGTTCCGAACGTAGTTCTCAACATGGGTGGGGTGCGTAAAGAAACATAAAAAATATAGAGTTATATAATTATATCAACCACTCAGCTCATCCTAAGGATTATACCCAAAAGATCTGAGCACATTCCTCAACCCAGATACCATGAACATATGCACAGAATAAACAGCCCCAAACCCCATTAAGCTTTTCATCTTTCAACAGTTTTAGTTTATCAGTTCCTTAACTACCATGAAACTGATAACAACCAAACCAGATCAATCATTCATAAAACATATCCCTACCAACCACAAATATAGTTAGGGAAACAGAAGAAACACATTTCCATTTTCTTTTATCAGCCAATCAATTCCATTGATTTTCCGAATTTAATCAACAATCATCCCCCACAATTCATTTGTTTACTCTTCCACTATTATTTATATGCACAACCCATCTCTGTAGCCATGTTTCCAACCACCATATCCACAAACACATCAGAACAATTCATGTACCACATCATCATCCCTTCGATACCATTTCCTGAAGCTCCGCTACCCATCACAACCATATCATACCCGCCAACCCACAACTAAGACAACTGCAACCCCACTGCTCACTTATTCTAGAAAAACCCAGGAAACACCGCCTTTACATAAATAAACCCCAACCGGAACACCCAAAATTTCATTCTTTCATTTAGTTTAACTGGGGTTACCATTCAAGGGTTCCAGGTATTCATTCGATTGTCTAACTTTACATGATTAACCAATTTCCAAATTCTATGAAATTCCATCCACAACGCAACCCATAAAAATAGGGAAACATTTAATTATGCATGAAATAGCCCCAAGGATAGTGATTTTTAGTAGGCATAAGCCTATTCAATTCAGAACCTAATCAAATGATAAACCTTGATGGAAATTAAGCAACAACATCAACCAAATTTCCCCAGACCCATTCTTTAACCTGTTATTTTCGTTATTTACCGGTTCATCTATACCTTATGAAATCAAGAGGATAACCACCACGAGTGATGAAACAAAACGATAGAGAGACGAAGGTAAGATCCCTACCTCAATGGTTTTTGACGAAAACCCTAACAAACGAAGAAAACATAAGAAATATGAGCTGATCCTCCAATAATTTTCATTAGATCTCTTCTGCTAACTCAACCATGATAAAATATTATCATATATGGATACCAGACACTTAGATCTACCCATAACGGGCATAGATCTATAAAACCGAGATAAGAGGAGGAGTAGATCTATGTAGATCTAACAACCAAACAAGAACGATCACATACCTCAAGAAACCAGCTTTGATTCGCCAAGGGAATCCTTCGGATCACCACCAAAATTATTGGGAGAGTTTCTCCTATCTTCAAGGGAGGGTAATCCAGAGTTATGGCCTCTTATGGGCTTAAACGAACAATTTAGTTGCAAAACGAGTTAGATCCAAAATTTTAGGAACTAGATTTATTTTCCCACATGGTTAGTCCACACGGATTGAAAAAATGAGCGCTAACTATGGGTTAGATTCTACCTTGTCAACACTCCATGCATGGTTAGGCCGCATGGTAAGACAAACTGTGCGCTAACTGTGCGTTAGCCACTGTATCCCAAAACGACCTTACACGGTTTGGCCGCACGGTTTAGGCAAACTGTGCACCAATCGTGTGAAAGATATTGCCCTTTTGCTTTTCTAAAAAGTCCACTCAAATGAACCCCCAAGTCACCCTAACCTCTCGAAACTCTAATAGCACCACATTTTACAATGTAATGGACCGGATAGGTCTGAGCCATTTCAATACCCTAGTCTGGTCCCTTGTCAACAACATATTCAATGGGAATTTCATCGACAATATTTTTATGTTTCATGAGATTTTGAAGCAACATGGACATTTCGGTATCATCCTCCATCTACTGCACCGTGTCTGATGGGTCAGAGGGTTTGATGGCCCCATTATTCTCTTTTTCTTTATTGGGATTCTGGCCGAGGTCTATTGACATGGTAGGTACGGGAAGGAATAGTAAATTTCTTTTCCGGAGATTAACACTTCTCAACGGATCCAATAGGTGTGGAACTCCCCCAAGGTGAATGTTCTATTCACGAAGCTCTATCTCATTCTCTCCCTCTGATAGGTTAGGTAGGTTAACCACAACTATAAATGGAGGTATATCCACAACATCTTCTAGAATGTCGGTCTAGCGCTATATATAACTGAACTGAATGTCTTTATAATACCCCAAACCGCATATCTAGATGTGGGGGAAGCCTCTTGTAAATTTTTCAGAGCACATTAGAGCTCTGAACACATTTTTTCTCTAGGGTCTAATGGTGACTAGGTGACTTTGGGCACTGAGCCACATGGAACACAACCATGTTGACCATGAGCCATTTGTGGCCAATATCTTCAAAGTGATCACGACTCTTGGAGTAAGCTACTTTCTGATGATGGAGACATAAGTGTTTCTCCCAAAGGGTCTCGAAAAATCACAGAACCTCCTCCTACGTATGTGATTCTGAACCACTGATGTTCATGGTTGCGACTGGCCAGAACATATCTGGGAAATGATTTTCAGTAAGGATCTCCCGAAAGCTCCTCGACATAGACTTGGGATATGGCCCATGGTTACCTCATTCTTTTACAAGGGGTGGCTGAGGGACCTGTAACATCACAGAAGGCAAACATTGATATGGTAGAATGGCCAATGGAGAATATGGAGAGTGATATGACAAACTGCAACATCTTAGTTATCATTCGTAGAATAAAATGGATGTGTCCCCATATATTTATAAGGTAAACTAGTGGCCACAACTTCCCTCACATGAGATGTGGCTGGTGATGGTGGGTAGGCTGTTGTTCTTCCTCCATAGGTCTTGAGAATAACTCTTCGTGATATATGGTTGAGGTAGAGAATGATCCAACTATAAATAGGGATGATTTGACTACTAGTACCCTAAAAAGGCCAAATGTTCCTCTTCTAGGGTGTATGTTCAGAGGGAGGAAAGAATTTGGTGGAACTCACCTTCCACGAGGTTGAGGCTTATATGCCATGTTTCTACCCTAGCTCCGACAGAGAGGATCAAGGTGAGGGTTCCATTATTGAATCGCTTTACGCCTCAAAATTTTAAAAGCATACAGGTTTAATCACGGTCTGATAGTTCCTTGAAAGCATCCTTTGGCGGTCGAGACCCGCCCTCCTGCCTTGGGATGGTTCTTCCGGAAAAGGGTCTGTTTTCAGCACGAGGAAGACCTTCGGCTGAACTAGTGCTATGTAGGAAAGGAAATACTCGAGGGTGAGTTGGGGTGTGAGGACCACCCGAAAAAATGTCATAAGAAACATGGGGAGGCCCTCTTTGTCCAATAGTCGGCACTCAGACGGAATCCCTGTGGGAAGTGTTGGAGCGGGTATGAACTCCATTGGAACTTGTAAGAGCATGGGCAGTACCTCCATGTTTATTTCTCTTAGCAGTGATAGTACTAGGGGGCCTTCATACTGGTCAAATTTAACACTAGGAAGTCCTCCTTGTTGGATGCCAATGAAGAGAGGCAGACCTCTGCTTCTCTGATTGTTGGGATGAGAAGGACCTTCATCAGTTGTAGTAAAAACATGGGGGTGATGCCGACATTGTTGGTTGATCGGCCGAGGAGAATCTTCACATTGGAGAACTGTGATAGGACGAATGACACCATACCTAAGATCATAGGTGTGAATGAATCCTTCGTATTGGATGTCAGTGTGGTGGGGAGGGACTTCGCTCTGACTAATGGTGGCATGTGGAGGACCTTCATTCTATTCTTGGTAGTGGGGATGACTTGTGATCTCATTGGAGGTGGAACGAGGAGGAAATCCATGTTGGATGTCATCACCACGGGTCGACCCACATTGGGAGTGGGGAGGACCCACACTCTCATGAGCGGTGCATTGGGAGGGCCTCAGTGCTGGACATCATCACCGCGGGTCACCCTGTGATATGAGATACCTGTGTCGGCAACTAAGAGAATCGTCCCAACTTTCCTATGGGGTAGATGGGGCCTCAATTTTTGAAAGTTTTATGAGTTCCCATATTCATTATCAGTGAGGCATTTTTGGTATTCATCGGTGGCGGCATGGTCCACTATAGATGTTGATGCTGACACCTCTTAGAGTGCATTCCCATCAGCTTACACCCAATGTTGGTGTCTCGTTAACCGAACTGGGGATGGTGGTGCTGGTATATATCTCAACTTCTCCTCAAAATGTTGTTCTTTTTGGTGGCACTAAAGTGGCTTCATAGGAACCCTCCTTGAAGGTCCTCGAGACGGGATCACGTTTGAGCTGCCCGGACATCCCTCACCTCATTAGTGAAAGGGATTTAGTCGTTAAAGTATTATAGGGAGTGTATCCCAAAAAAAATTTAGTTTGGAGTGAGGAGTTCTGGCTCCATCCGCGGCCCTTGGGGGAGGTGGGGATGATAAGGGAAAAAAACTTCTAGATCCTATCGGGCCATATCATGAGTTGGGATAATTATATCTTCCTTGTACCTTTGAACGAGGTCGTTAACCACACTTTTGATGCACGATTTCAGATGGTGAAATGGGGTGTGGTCACTCATCATCCGTGGATGTGGATAAAATTGTAGAAGAGATGGTGATGTGTGGGATTTTCATGTGGATGTTTCCCAGACCCTTGTGTCGGTGGGTGGGTGGGGATCAGTTTCAGGTCATAACGACATGGATCCTGCAAAGCAGGGAGATTCAACCATTAGCACCGAAAGGAGGAATTATATTTCTAGTTCCTGAGAACCATTCATTATCTAATGAATGTTAAGAAGGATCCACAATGACAACGTCACCGAACGAGTTGTACAACATTCAACTGCACCAATCATTGGTGAGTTTCATGCTGAACCCACTATTTTATTGGCAGGACCTAGTTCCGAATAATAGGATCCAGTGACATGCATATACAATGATGTCTCAAATGATACTAATATTCACCTTGAGGGGAATTAATTCACATCAGGTTCAACATTTCGTTTTCAAAAACATTTGTCCGGTCACACATCCATCCATCAAACACACACTGGGTTGTTTCCCTGAATTCTCGATTTCTAAAGGCAAGCGTAATCCTTCTCTTATTCATGGAAAATTTCTCCTTGATCGAAATGAGATGGTGGGATGCCGGTCTATCCTTCGGTGGATTCCTCCTCGTAACTCGTTACCTAATCCCAGGTCTGCCATAAGTATTCAGAAGTTGTTTGTGCAACTCTTCCCTGGTTCCATCTCTTTATGGATGCTAGTTAATTACTCTGCTTATATTAGGAATTTCAAAGAGATCAAGTCATGGAAGAACACTTTTATTGGGGGAGTAGTCACACTGAACATCACTGTCTTGTCTGGATGCAGAAACACTGGTGTGTCTGGGTTTCTTCCCATTATAATAGGGCTTGTTATGGGTTTCGATGCCCGGGGCTTCCCATAGAGAGTAAGAGGAATTATATGCCATGTGCTTGCATCAATGGTTTTCTATATCATCCCTTGTTTAACATAGGTTATTTCATCAGTTAAACATGTAATGGAGATGCATCATAATGATCATAACACTGAAAGGAGTGAATCAGATGGCTACATAACCATGAGAGAGCACCTTGGGAGTTTACTAGTTGAGTGGATCAAAAATTTTAATGAAGACAGATTCAGGGATTCCCAAGTCCCTATTAAGTGGACTCCATGGTTTACTATTGTATGGAGTTGAACCTCAGGGAGGTTTCCTACTTAACCTGTTGGGAAATAGGCATAAAATACTCATAGTTTGATGGGGTGATTAATTGGGGTGCACATAGAGGACAACGGCGCAGAGACATGATGGGGCTTACGCATGGGTATCCTCCCATCACAAGTGGGAAATTCTTGGTTAGATGGTTATGGATTGTGCGAGGATTACACATGGTTAGAAGACCATGGAAATGGAATGATCCCACTAAGACGTGTCAGGAGAGGTCATAATTAAGATGAATTATGGATCGTTGAATGAAGTGGGTGGGGGAATTCGATGGAACCAATGTCATGAGACAATGATGTTGGGATTGACCCTCTGGGATGATTCCAAAGAATCCATGTGGTGGGAAATAAAAGTCCACCTAGATTGGTGGGGCTATGGGACATCAGATAAGGTGGCCTATGAGAATGGACGGATGGAAGAGACTAGGAGGAAGTGGAAACATTGTGTTGGGTCATGAACTTACCTAATCACAAAATATCAATGGAGAGAACAGGACGGGAAATGGGTTATCAGATTGAACCTTAGGGAGGCTTCCAACATATACCTGTTGTGTGGAATCAATGTCAATGAATTTCAGGGTGTGGCACGAAATTAGGGTGTACACCAAGGGCAACGACCTAATGACATAATGGGGCTTATGCATGGTTAGTAGCGTAGGATCTGGTCTAACGTAACTATGGGATGGACAAAGGATGTATGTCCCAATAAAGTAGACACCACGATTTACCAGTTGCTAGTGTTAAACCTCAGGGAGGCGTCCTATATACCCTATCTAGGAGACAGGGGAAAAAGCATTTAGATTGAATAGGTTTACTATTCATTGGGGTTGAATCTCAGGGAGTCTTTATATGGACCATGCATAGTGGATAAGGATCAGAACCCACATAGTTTAAAAGAATACAGTTTAACGTCATGCGAGATGTGGGTGACCTGGAATGGAGTGGTCGGGATCAATGTGTGTTGGCCTTGAACCTCCGGGAGGCATCATACTTACCTTTCCTAGAGAGGGAAAAGTTCAAAGTCCACATAGTTCGGGATTTTGGAATTTGGGGTTTACATGCTAACGTGGCCCAAGAAGGATTCCATGGTCGATGTTTACTCTAACACAATGTGATTCATGCTCAGTGTGAGAAATAATAGTCATTAAAGAACTGACAATCACATCACAAAAGATGCATCAGTAAGGAATTGAGTAGGCCTTCTACGTGGTTGGTGGCCCAAGGAGATGGAGATTGGAACTTACTCCAGGATGGTGGTATGATGGAAATAATGACCAAAAGGAGAGGGGAAAGGTAACGAAGGTCCCTGTTCCCATATGTCCTCTGGTATTTGTTCACAGAAGAGTATATGAAAATAAATGATTCTTCATCCCATAAGAATGGTTTGGGGCTTACACTAGGTTAGTTCCCTCCCCAGCAGAAAGATATTGATTCCTCCTAGGAGGATCACATTCCATGTGAGGATGATCTCACTCCTATAGAGACCAGCAATCTCGGAAAATGTGCTCGATTGGGCACCCCATGTATATTTCCTGCGGTGATGCCACAATTTAACATCGTGTGCTGAGGACAACTGTGCTTGGATGTTTAGCATCTTGTATCTCAAACGATGAGGATTCACTCCTCACCCATATGACTTACATAACAGATTCCCACCCACACTTAGATAAGGGAAGGCATCAAAAATTCCATGATGAGGTGATTTTATGGAGTGGTAAACTGAGGAGATCATGTTAGTGTTTCTATTTAAAGAAGCGATAGCTGTTAGAATTCCTACGCGAATAACCATGAGGCTAAGAACAACAATATGATACACCACCCAAGGGACCTTTAAATCACTTCATACATAACTATAGGGCCGTATGGGAAAAGAATGTGCATGATAGGGGTGTCGTGCATAGAAAGGGATATGACATAGTGCCTTAGGGTGATTATAACACATGGAGAACAAGATATGGGGGATCATACAAGTTGATAGGTTTCGTGAAATATTGGTAAATTGCGTGAAAAATGGGTAGACTGGAAAAATATGGTTACACTACAGGGAGAAACTTTCACGCAAGAGGAATATTTGCCTGAAAATGCCTTAGAGTAAATGGAAATGGGGAAAGATCAAGACTATGTGGGTCTACCTAATGGAGGTCCCTTGGAAGACATATCACCCAAGATCCAATACCATGAGGTCATGGTATTTTTCATGTGTTCGTGGAAGTGATGTATTTCACATGGAAGAGCTTCAGTTCTTCTTATATAACCATTTTAGAAGGGTGTATTTTATGATCTTATTTATAGCATAAAAAATTGGAAGTGGTATGAAAGATCCAAAGGGCACAATATGTCATTTTATGTTGCATTGGGCATTCTAGAGTTTTCATGCCAAAGGGAAACTTGCGGGCACAACATTCTTCCTTTGCTCCATTTCCATGGTGGGTTTGCATAGGGTCTCCACAGAATCCACCATTTGACAACTCATTAGGTTCGCAAGGGTTTGCGTGAATATGTGAATCTCTGATGCATCCATTCATTCTTGAGGGAAACTCCCTTGAGCATCATAGAATTGTCTGTGGATTCGTAAAATGTCATTTTTTTGAATTGGCCATTTTCATGCAGCTATTCGAAATTCGGCGTTAATTTTCACTAAAGAGGATACTGAGAGAGTTCACTAAAATATTCCATTATATGGAAAATAAGGGAACAAAGTATTAGTTTCATATAATTCAATAATGCGGGAAGAATCACTCCATAGATTGTATTAATAGACTGTAATGAAATTTTATTTGGGGAGAAGAAGGGAATAAGGTAATTAATTTTAAATTGAATATGAAATGTTCAGTTAACATACTGGTTTTAAATATTGGTCTCCCTAATATAGAATTGATAGTTGAATTGTTCATTTGTGGAATGTATCATCATTATGGAAATGCATTTCCTAAGGGAAAATATAACGAAGAGTGTTAGCAAGGTTGTATGTGTAATGGTTTTTTATTTATGGTAAATATACTATGAATGAAATATGAAAAGTGAAGGACTGTTAAGGAATAAGAAAATGAATCATAGAAAATGGAGTGATTACGAAGGGGTATTATAGAAGCTAATATGAATTAGAATTATTGACATATATTTTATAATTAATTTTTAGTTTGAGTTTTTTGTTAAGGATATGAAAAAATATGTTAAATGGTACTGATGTAGTAGGAATGGATTTTAATATAAATTTGATATTTTGACAATAGTTATTATGATCCCAATGTTAGGATAATGATGTTAGGAGAATGAAATGTGGGATATGAATAAGTAAATTAGTTAGTACTGATTACCATGGAACTGAGTATTGATTTTCTGAAGTAGTGGTTTATAATAACATTGTTGGATTTGACAACATTATTATTTTATGTAATATATACAATAGTAATTTATTTGTTAGGAATATAGAATAATGTATGTTTTTAGTACATATTTATGGTAATTTGGGTTGTTTCTGTGTTTTAAGTGAATACATGATTAATTTGTTCACATGTTTGGTATATGAAAATAAACAACCACAATATGATATATGTGGGATTAATGTTAAGCTGTTTTTGATAAATTTAGTGACATTTATTAAATATTAAATATTGTATGGTTTATATGGTTAACCATTAATGGAATGGATTAAGATGATCATTAGATGCATTTTTAAGGGATAATGTATTTCATTAGCATATTAATATTTATTTACATTGGAAAAAACATTTTTAACCATTACTTTTAAATAAGATATCGATGGAATGAAAAATCATTCTTTTATGGTATTTATTTAGTGGTTTAGAAATGAAATAAAATTAATCTCTAAAAGTAATAAATGAAATGGAAATCATTCAACTGACAACCAAATGAGGAAATTGAGCCTGTGAAATAAAAATATATCATGTAAGAAAATTTTTATATGTTCTTAGATTATATAGAAATGGAGTTCCCCAATATTAGGAAAAGGATCATGAAATTAATTTTTTTTCATATGATCATTTTTTTGGAAATAAAATTTATTTCCCACGCCTATTAGGTTTACAGATTTTTGTTCATTACGATTCTTTAGATCCACATCATTCCTGTAATTGATGTTCTCTATCACTTTCCATTAGTATTTGGGTGTTATTTCACAATTAGATATTTATTTTTTCACATACCACCTATGTTCTTATATTTGGAATCCTAATATGTTTTATTCCAGATGACTTTCACAAATTCCAATATCATTCTCAAATGTATGTCATGTTAATCCATTTTAATGATGTGGGTTTCTATGACGAAATTTTCAAATGTAAAATTTGTGATGATGCTGGTTTATTTTGATGGAAAAATTCATTTTAAGGGGGATAGAATGTATCATCCTGAGATGTTATGAAATAAATTATATCCATATTAATTTATTATTTTCAATATTTTTCGTTACTCACAACCCAAAGCTTAGATTTAATTACACAGAATAACGTGTTCAAATAAAATGTGAATTAGTATTAATATATTATTATTTAATATGATAGTAATCACCAAGGCATTGGAATGGTGGGTATGAACAACATTAGCTAAATTATAAATATATGGGTTTCACATGTATAAATAATGAATTCTTTAGTGAACAATTAATTTTAAATGGAAATGAACTGAAATCCAATCATGAGAAACTATTTGTAAGAGCACAAGTATGTTTTACATCAATAAATTAAATTTAAATTTTTCTGAAATATATTATTCAAATTAATTTATTATATATTTAATTTAAAATTTAAAATTCATATTATGGATTTTCTATACAAGGGATAATAATGAAATCAATTTTATACCTAATACTGTTTAAAAAATATTATGATGCATTTGGCACAAATATTTTAAAAATAATTTTTACTATTTTTAAAAAATTATTTTTAAAAATCAAAATAAATTTTTAAATAAAAAATTTATAATTATCATAGGGTTATTTTTTGTGATTTTTCTTAAAATATTATAGTTTTTAAGAACTGTGAAGTGTACAATATCTTAATTCAAAACTGTCTTTTAGTTAGATTTTTTTATTTTTATTTTAAAAGGTTTTTAACAAAAAAAATTCAAATATAAATATATTATTCGAATTTAAATTGGTATACTATATTTAATATTGAAATTGGATAAAAAAATAATAAAATTTTAGATACTTTCTATTTCGAGACCTTCATTCTCCACACGTTTGTGGGATTAATTTTAAATAAAATTCTGATTCATCTATGAATTTAATTAGGAAAAATAATTTCAATAATTTTTTTAATAACAATAATTTATATTATATAATAAATTTACCTCAGGTTTTAAAAAATTAATTTTAAATTTAAAAAAAATCATTTACCCCGGTTAAGGTAAAAAATTGATTTAACTATGGTTAAAATGATAATGATTAAAAATTCAACAAAAGAAATCCTACATCTATTTTTCCATTTTTAAAACATATATTTTATTGGTTATATAATAGAATTCTTTTCCTTTTAGAATGTGAAAAAATTTGGTACACATTTTTATTTTTAAAAAATTACAACTGTGCAACTCATCTCACTTATAAAAGGAGACCCCCACTCCTTTCTTACACACACATTAAAACTATTTTTCTGAAAATAACATCCAATATCACTAAAGACATCTATACAATCATCCCAGAAGACTGAATTTTCAGAATAAATCCATCATATGAAGGCTTCTAGTGAAAACAAAATGGGGATACCCGATTAATGGGTAATGTTCTTCAACAAGCGTTTTTTTAATTATTTCTCTAACTCCTTCAATTATTTTTATACCATGATAATATAATAAATTATATTTCGTAAATATACATAGATGTTTTTATATTATTTTCATGACCTAAAACAATATCTACTTCCATCAAATGGAATTGTAAGCCCTATAATAGAACATCATTAAATGAAATGTAAAATATCACAAGGATATATAAATTAATGGAATTACAAAAATGGAAATGATTATTGAATAAAATCTCCTCATCTAACAAGATTTTCTATGATTTTGTTTATGTTGATGAAATATTATGATCCTTATCTCACAACACACATTAATTTTTTTATCTTTTTGATACATCATTATAATATATGTTTTCCTTTAATTTTCCACTCATTTTGTACTCAAGAGTTTAAAAAATAATATTTTTACAAATAATCATATTTTCAGTCGAAATCCTTTCTTTCTTCCAAAACCATGTTTTAAAAATATAATTCTAACGACTTTTTAAAATGTTGTTGTAAAATTACTTTTTAAATAATTCTCTAACCATTTTTAAATGTTTTTAAAGGGATCTTCATGATCTTTTGATAAACAATGATAATTTTTGTTTTGAGAAAATTTTGAAAGGGCTCTTAGTTTTAACGAGAATTTCATCAACAAAACATCCCACTTTCATGACCATTAATTTCCTTGGAGATTCCATTATATGTTTTCATGTTTATTTTGGAAGAAAATTTTTATAAAATTGTTTATATTTTAGAATTTTATTTTCAATGAAATTTTATCTTCCTAAATTAATTCTCCAAGTGATATATCAAAATCATTATCCATCTAAGAAGATGTCCTATTATGTATCTTATGTTTCACTTTAGATATAGACCAAGTATACCATTATTATTCATTATATTAATGGTTTATCATCACAATACGATAATGAAACCCATTTCTCTTAAATGGGATATACTATGATTTAATGATAATGAATCTCACTTCACATCCTGGGTTATGATATGATGAAATGATGAATCGATTTTGAAACCTATCAAAATTCCATTAGTTATGATTGAATGAAATTTTTATGAAACCTATTTCATTTCATGGGTTATGATATAATGATTTTTTCGATCATGCGGTACACAAAGGAACAATTTTAATTATGTGATGGGTGGGACCTATATGTGTCTCCATTACAATGTATAATAAAAATGATCCATGAGGTTATAGGGTACATATGTGGTTATCCCAATCCCAATAGTGGGTGTATGAGAGGCCTTCCCATGACTAATGTAGGTACATTGGTTGCTAGACCATGTCTAACATGTTGTTAATATCATTATGGGTATCCATGACATAAGATTTTATATTCCCTTGTGTATTACAAAATTATATGTCTTATTCTAATGTTATTATCTCATAGATCATGTCCTTTGAATTTCCTTATGATCCATGTCATATGAATAGCAAATATTTTTACCTGGATTTATGATTATGATAATTGATAGGATGGTTACGGTTTCTAAATGTCATGATCTTGATTTTATAGCTTTATATTCATGTTATTCTTAATTATATCCCATGTTTACCTTTAATGAGAATTTTATCTCACCATTTCTTATGTTCCCTTTCCCAATGTTATGAAGGTAGGTTTTAAGTTAGAGTACTAAAGGGATAGATCTTCAGAGGATAAATTGATAATATTTCAGGAATATGGATGATTTTTTCCCAAATCTCAAAGGGGACTAATCCAATAAGGTATTGAGGGGAGTATTTATGAAATGAAATGAATATTATTCTAAAAAGTAGTATTATCCATATATGAGAGGACTAGATCACTATACCTAACCACCCCTTGTATTGGATAATTTAATTTTTTGAATTACGCTAGTAGGGTATCTATGTATGAAGTTTCTCATACTTGGTTTCTCTAAATCATTAGGTTAGATGGATTGATAAAAATAATACCCCCTAAGTTTATATATTACTGTATGAGATTCCATGAGATATAATTTAATAGATCAGTCCATGTAATCTGTTTCTACCTACAACCTCAAGAATCTGTTATTCAATATTTATATATAAAACGCATTTATATGGCTATAATAATCTATTCAATTAAACCATAACATATCATCATAACCCAATATACTCCATTATCACCAATTAGGGGTAACTCAAATAGTTTCTATTTGATGGGATATTTATTATTATTCCATTCTAGAAAAATAAAATTCAGAATAGATGAATGAATGACAAGTTATGATTTCCGTTATTATAATAAAATGATATATTTTCAAACATTATAAAAAATATCATAATTTTCAAACACATAGAGACACAACATAACACTCTGATGGTTGATATATTAATTACTTTTGAATGTTACATTGAAATATAAATATGATTATATACCCAAATGTCCATCTCATAAAATACTTCTATTGACCTCTTAGTGAGTAATATTTATGATGAAACCAAGTTTGAATCATGGTGCAAAATATGAGTCATATTCATTTTGTTAAAACCATCAAACATATTTTCAAATGCATTAAATTTATAAAATAAAATGTTATAATGTTACATTACATGGTCTACGTAGAACTCTTTTTATGTACATTATCACCATCATCAACATTAGATTATTTTCTATAAAAATTATTCCTTAAATTTTTTAAATAATGTATATGTTTACATTATAACATTACCCGTACACCCCAAAATATTTTAGGATAATGTGTTATCAAATTTTATATGATAAATAATTTAAATATTTAAATTTTTCTTTACCTTCATGCCAAAAAATATTTTTAAGATAAATTGAAATTTTTTTTTACTCTAACTATTTACATCTATTTAAATTTCGCTTTACCATTATATCCAAAAAAGATTAAGATATATATATATAAAGCATGATTCACATTTCATTTTTATTGATAAAATACTTTAGTAAATATATTATTATTCATATTCTCACCGAAACTAAATATAACTATGTATATTTTTATTTGACATTACATACCATATTGTTTTAGGATATTAAGTGAGAAGACATTGAAAATTTGATTTTAAGAACATTTTATTTGTCAATGTTGAACTTCTTTGAGTTTATACATATTCCCAACAACTTATTAGGCATCATATTCTATTCATAATATAAATATAATATTCAATATAATTTAATTTTTTGTGATTACCTACAATTTCTATTTATTAGAAATATGAAACAAGTAATACATTTTTTAGAAATCCAAAATTTTATTCTATGTGTTTGAAACCTATCATTTAAAAAAAATTATTATAAAATATTATTAATGGATGGTGGGAACACATTACTTCATATTTTAAAAGATATCTAGAAAAACACTTTTATCATGGACATACAATTTTATCTAAATATGTTTCTTAAAACCTGTAAAATAAATACAATGAATCATAAACAATGTTTATACATTGAACCATCTCATTAAAACCATTTTTTATTGAAAACATCCCTTATCATATAAGATATGTGATATGAAGATAAAAAATTTTATTTAGAAAAATATAATATTGAAAAATTCTTTTTCTTTTATATTCATAATGGATTAAATAATACAATATCTTCTGAATAAAGATAAAAGATCTATCAATTATTAATTATATTTTTAACTGAGTTATGTATACATCAATTTGTAAGATATGAATTCATAATCAGATACCATTAAACAATTGTAGAACCAATTTCTATAAGATCTTTCCCTGATATAGACATTCCATGGAGTTTCAAAAACTCCTTCATTATTATATTCACTAATATTATAATATTAAATTATTATCATACCACTATTGATACCCTGGGGTTTTATTGAACATTATTTTCTTCTTAAAAATGATTTGTTAGGATTTTCAAACACGTTTTCTTCTTATGGTTGATACTTTTAGCCACATGTACAATATATATAATACATGAATCAATACATCATATACCCAACTCATCTTTTCTCAAAACATTGATAATATCAGGTATATTTTTTATTAAATTCATTTATATTTTCATAAAAATTTCATAAATGACAATAGGATAAGTTCCATAATCAGAAAATGACATTTCAGTCTCGCATTTGATGTATGTTATCGAATTAAACAAATCCTAAAAATGTGTAGAAAGACCCATATCATTTCATTTAATCAACCATAATTTAAAAGATGTTTCAAAGTTAAAATGAGACAGTATACACATCTTATGGTGAGTTTATATAATCATTACAAATCTATATAAATGATTTCTCATCTCCATTCATTCAATACTTCAAAAAAATTCCAAAATCAATTATTTTCATCTTTATGTCCGTTTATATATTTATAACACTTAGTAAAACATGTAGTTGATATCATATATATATCAGAACAATACAATTTATTTATATAACTAACAAATTTTTAAAAAAAATTTAGTCTCACCATGCAATTAATATTTTCAATCAAATTGAATATAATTTGACATAACTAAACCTATTGAGTATATGAGGCCAAAGAAACTTATTTACCCATATATACTAAATACATGAGTTGATAATAGGATTTCATTGGTAATTCAGAATCTATTGTCTTTGGATCCTTAATAGAAGATTTAATTTATTCCATAAGAATCTAGATTCACTATTTGAGTAATTTCCATAGCTGGTCACTCAGGAAAGAATTGTTCTAACACATATTAAATTTCCTAAATACAATTCTTAATAACTTTTTTTATGTTACAATTTTATTTTTTATATTTCATAATGAATATAACTCAAAATGATTAATTAAAAATTTTAGAGTGATGATGATGATATATATATATATCTATATCTAAAACAAGGGTTTTTATAATATTAACGTTAATTATTATATCTTTTTATTAAGATATTTGAATCAAATTGATTCCATTAAAATTGATGAAATTATACATCATAGACATTTAGTGAGCCAAGATCCATATTTCCCTAAGCATGTGGTCCTGTTATTGTGTGAAACTCAATGCATAATTATTTCCATTGGTAATCATCCTAATCAAAAAAATTATGATTCCTGGACAATTGAGTGGATAAACCTTTCTCCAAATGCATCATATGTATTCATTCATTTATATTCCAATGGTATCCCAACCCTTAACAATTTATTCCATGTTAAACCCACAAAACCCTAAAAAATAAGCTAATACTAGACAATCTTGGGGAAACCTTCTACGGTGTGAAACTAAAAATTAAATAAATGCAACAAACTAATTACTTTCTTTCATTATATAAGATTATCCATGGTCACATTTATATGAAATTAAACTACATGTTTGGATGATAATGTTCTCATAAAGTGTTTATATGGAGGGAATATCACACATAGTACTTAAGGGGTTTTAGTTTCAAGTCCAATAATTTATTTCACATCAAATGAAAAAAAAATTCATAATTATTAAATCCTATGTAATAATAATCTTCTCATGGTTTATTTAGTTTTGGTGTATGCATGATTCAAAAGATATAGTTTAATAATACTAATTCAAACCTCTAAATTAATTTTTTCACACCTCATTGATGTCTAACACTATACACAACCCACAATATTATGTCAATCACCATTAAATAGTTGTTATGTATATTCAGATATATCCAAATTTGTTATATGTATATGTTACATGAATAGATAACATAAAGGTATAGATTTATATGATATGGAAAAATTTCACAAAAGTATTCCCAAAGTTATAGATGGCCAAACCCATTCACTGTCGTAGGTAATGAAAGACTCACAGAATGTAGGTGGTCTAGGCTAAGTCCCCCAAACTCGGGGAGACATTAATCAAGATTGAAATAAATTCCTTAAAAATTATATATGTAATATTCAAAACTGCGTCAAAAAACTACTTTCAAATTCATAATTAATATTAAATAGAGAGGTCAAGGTAAATGAAAAATAAATTTTATGATATAAACAATTGCATGATATAAATGGATTTATCCTATAATCAATTCATTATTTACAGTTTATCAAATAACTATTCATAATATAAAAATTCATAAGTGAAAAAAAAATCTGAATAAAATCTAAATAAATTAACAGTTTAACATGATTAAGCAGGAGTTAATAATTTAGGACAAATTTAATAAATTTATTATAATCATATGATATTTTGTAATTTATCTTTTACATTTTTAAAATTTTGTTAATTTTGAATATAACTTCTTTATATTATATCAAATATATAAACATTTATGTTTATCAAAATATGGAAATTATTTTAAAATATATGATATTATATGAATTATAATCTACATAAAATTTAATTTATATTATGTAATCAATTTACATAATATAAATATAATATACTAAATTATTATTTATTTTGTGGTCATATCTATTATAAATATTTTTTTAACTTGGATTAAATAATATCAATATAACCACCCTTTAATTTGATAATTTTAAAATTAATTAATTTTGTACAAAATAATAATATTAATAATATTTAATAGATAAAAAATATATTTATTTTACATAGTATGAGACATTTATTACATATTTAAAAATAAGTCCTAATTATAATCATTTTATAAATTTGTAAAAATATAATCATTTTATATTCATGCAATATGAAACCTTTCAAATATTATATTAAAAAGATTTTATGAAATATATCGTGAGTTTTATACATTTTATAATTCAATATCTGTTATATAATAATTTTTATATAATCTAAATATCATATATATTGTAATTTTTAAACTATTTAAAAATTGCCTTTAATGATTTCTAAATAAACCATTTGATTATATATCATGATGAATTACATTAAATTTTTCAAAATGTATTAACAAAAATATTTATCAATTAACACTGAATATTTTATAGTTAAACAATTTATAAAAAACTATTATAAATTTATAAAAATGTTTCAAAATACCTATAATATTATTAATTAACAATTTTTAAATAATTTAATTCAATTAAAAATTTAACTCGCTTGATTTAAATAATAACATAGTTTATTTTCCTAAATAAGAGAAATATATAAAATGAAATGATATTTATTTCCAAGCATGAAAATTATTGTATTAGTATTAATTTTTTTTAATTCAATAAATATTTTTATTTTTCAAAGAAGCCTACACTATGAAAACAATGATGGTGTTTGTATGAACATCATATGATTATATGTAGTAGAAGTAACACAATCACAATGTGCTCTATATTTGAAAATCATTGTGTAAATAAACTATATAAACTATGTACAATGAAATCTCCAACATCAGTATTTTTTTTATTTCATGGTCAAATATAATTCTTAAAAAGGATCCTAAATAAGTTAAAAAATAAGCCTACTTATGAGGGTGGCATGGTACATATTTTAATGGATCCATGATTGTATTGTGTGGGTACCTGAATGATGAAGGGGTGCGAGAACCTTCCCCTATGACGATGAAAACAATCTTGAAGGAAGAGAGAATTTTGATTCTTACTCACAATTTAACATCTATAATAAGAGGGATCCCTCCCCTTTATATATCAATCCATGATTCATTTCTTTAAATGAATACACATAAACCATTCTAATTTATCCACCCATATATATATTTATCCCCATAATTATTTGAATCATATTCAGTTTGCTTTAAAGACAATTAATCTATTAATAACAGATTATAACTAATAATAAAATAATTGATGAAAAATAAATATATATCAAATATATATATTTTTCAATGCATGTATTTAATACATCAATTATAATACATGAATAATATACATGTAATTAAATATACACTTTATATATATATAATATCACACATATATATATAAATATATGTATATATATATATATAAATTTTAGTGCATATCTAACACATAATTGGAGATCGATCATTGGTGGGATATCTACACCAAAACTATTTAGGTTAGTTCTCATTCATGTGATTATTGGGAATGTATATTTCTCATTTTTCATCATGAACTATAATATGGTTATTTCTTATGGATCATAGAGGCATTTTAATGAATTTTATATGTATTATAATAAGATATTTGTTATCATATATTATTATTAAAACCCATGTGAAGATGTGTATTTTTTATAGTTGTATTAGGAAAGAAGATTCCATCATATATGATATTCCAACTCGATGTTATTTACCTACACCTAATCAATTGGATAATGGATTAAGGTTTGACCCTCAAATTACTACAACCTAGAAGGGTCCTCAATGGGTTGGTATATGTTATAGTGGTATCAAAGTTGATATGTCTTAGGGATGTAGTTTTGATTAAGATGTTTTGGGAGAATTTGTTTGGTATTTAGGGAAACAGTGTTAAGTGGTATCATGTTCATCTTTTATACAAGGGAACCTGTTATTTGTTTAATGAAAATTATATTAATTCACCCTGAATATTATTCCCTTCATGTCAACATGGAATACTGAGACATTAGTTACATGATATAATAAATGGTACATGTATCATATTGGAATAGGTAATCAATTTACCTTTCCCTCACGAGAATATTTTTTAGATATGGATGGTCTATATTACAAAAATTTATACGATTCCATCACATAGAGAATCATCTCAGATCATGAGGTGGGTTTGTTACATGCTTGTACCAGTGATTAAATATAATGATTCTAACCTATTAATCAATGATGAATCATTCCATTATCCAAATACCGAGGCATTACCACAAGAATTCAAGGATTACTGAATATTCACATTTATCAATGAGAAGAATGGACATATATTGTTTTGGAGAATATTCTTACAACTGTTGTGTATAAAATTATTCCAGCAGGGTAGGATGATGATGAACGTATAATGAGATCACTAAATTAGTTTCAATTTTAGATAGCTCCTAGGTTCTTAGGAAATATTGAATATTTGGTGAAAGAGGATTATCTTGAGATAATGTCATGGATGTTTCACCATGTTCAAATAACTACTGACATAGATGATAGTTCATGGAACTACTCTTATCTATGATTAATTTAGTTTCTGGATGGTATTGATCAACCAAACTCATGATGAGGTGACACTTCCTTGGTTAGAGTTAAATTCCCTATTTTTGAGGATTACTACTGGAGTATTTTAATTTCAATTTTTATCAAGGATTTGTTGGAGCTTTAAATAATAAATACATTTTTTGTTGAGTTTATGTCATGCATCACAGATCTCATGAGGCCATCTTATGACATAATCCATGAAGAATTCTTTTTATTGAAGAGTTTTGAGAACAGGCTCTATAAATACATCTGAGAAGGCATGGTTCCCCTATATAAACCACCCATGGTAATTTTCTGGAGTGATCCTTGGTGATAATGATATTTATAGATGATAAAAATTAGGTAGAACATGTTAGTGGTGATCATCCCATAACACAGTCATCCCTTACAACTAAATGACACTAGACATCAAGATAACAATGCAAGAGGAATTCACATATTTCATCTTATAACCATGAATGAAGAGATAAATATTTTTGTTTGGGATCAAACAAAAGTTTTGACGGTAATTGTAATGGATGTGGAATATGGGGTCATTTGGCATGTGACACTTTGAAATGTAGGGATTCTAAGGAAATTCATGTAGTTTATAGATCCTTATGTAAGGTAAGAACATATAATGTTCCCTCCAAAAGGTGTTAAGGCTATTCATCAGTAAGGTAATATTATTATAGTAGCTATTAGTGTGTTAGGAGGAGGAACTAGAGGTTGATGCAACAATACAATTCCACCACCACCCATGGGAAGTCAATGATAATCTGAGGGGGTTTGAAATCATGGATGTGGAATGATTTTAGCTATATATTTTTATCATCAATCTCCTTACATGGTACATGGAATGATTTTTATATAATCAAAATCATATCCCATAATATTATATACCATTATGATCCATTTCATTATTACCATATCCCTAGATTGAGATCCATAAATCCCGATAGATCCCCTAACATGATGCATGATGTTTGAGACTTCTACTGGGATTGATCGTATGATTTACCACCTATATCATTGTTTTTGAGATTATACATAGTGGAAAAAGGTTTCTATGGGACCTCATAGTGGTTATGGTGATTCACTGTGGAACAAATCATGGTATTTATTAGATTTATTCAATTAATTAATGGATTTTCAACCACCATTGGATGTTGGTGTGCATATAATATGATGTGTCATCATTTTATT
This sequence comes from Viscum album, assembly GCA_963277665.1. Classification (NCBI taxonomy): domain Eukaryota; kingdom Viridiplantae; phylum Streptophyta; class Magnoliopsida; order Santalales; family Viscaceae; genus Viscum; species Viscum album. The sequence goes on from OY728141.1 coordinate 1,754,458,396, forward strand.
TCATACGTTAGTGGTAATTTCAGTTGAGATGAGTTGTAATTTTTTGAAGATGGGTTCATATAATCACATATTAATTCGAGTGTAGTATTTATTTGTGATCAAAATTTCAAATAATTAATTTCTTACCACAGTGGAAGATTTCATGGATGTGTTTCCCTAGGATGTATCCAGGTTTCCACCTTGATGGGAGATTGAATTCTACATCAACCTATAAACAAAATCTACACTGATATCTTTATGTTCTTAATATATTAAATTGGATGAGCTCAAGTAGATTATGGTACAATTGGAGGATTTTAGGTGGAAGGGGTCCATCATACCTGGGGTGTCCCCCTGGGAAGCTCTAGTGTTTTTTGAATATAATATATATGCGAAATTTAGGATATGTGTTTACTGTCACTTTTAGAATTAGGTAAAATTCATGAACAAGTACACTTTTGATGAGGTTAAACAACCAATTTGATCAGTTGAATGCAGAAAAGTGAGTTTTGAATATCAAAATGATGTTTAACCATCACCGGATTTGGGATATCCCAAATATAACTTTTTTATTCCTCTATAACTATTATGAGTTTTTTTGGGATTCCCTTTATGTTGTAGAAATTCATATATTTTTTCATGGTACTTATAAATGTGATATTTTTAAATTTCAAGGACCGATTAATGTTTCAATTCATCGATGAAATCTACATAAATTCCTCAACAAAAGAAAACCATGCTGAGTATATGAGGATTTCATTAGATCTGCATTGGGGGAAATATCTACATTATAATATCTTGAAGTGTCATAAATTTACTCCACTTCCCAGGTCATTCCATCAAAGAGGGTGGACCAGGTTTAGAAATTATAATGATCAAAAAAATAATATGTTAGGAGCCACCCAAGTGTTTTCTCAAGGTGGAATGTTTCCTCATTTTGAAAAATATTAATGTAGAGTCAGGTTATATTTCACCGGGATTGTAAAACCATTGACTACCCATACATGGATGTAACATCCATTCAATTTGTATGAACGGTCCTATATAGCTTTTATAGAGTGGAAATATAGTTTGAAAATTTATCATATCCTGAGGGTTCAAATGTAGAAAGTTGAATATATGTTTCTCTATGATTCCTATTGATATGTTCTTGGATTTTTTATGTTGTAGAGGTGGAAAATGTTCTCTAGTGGGTCTAAATAAGTGATAACATAGAAATAGAACTACCTGGCCCATGATTTGGATCCAACAATGGATTTTTTTAGTTAGTGACATTAAGGAACAACCTTCTTGGTGAGTGGGTCATAGTGTATTTAGACCAAATGATTATCCTATATATATATTATTAGATGTATAGTAAATTAAAACATAAGTGTTGGTTGGAGTTTATACCAGACTATGACATCAAAATTACTTATACCCTGGGGGAAGGAAATGTGGTGGCTGATAACCATCATAATAAGAATCATTTTTAGTTCTATATGAGTAATATAAATAGTTCACCTCTTAATATTTATCGTTAGTGGGTGAGGGATAATTATATTGGCTTAATTTGATGTCCATGGACCTGCAACATATCCAATGAGTGTGGGAGTTCCAACAAGTATATGTCAATTGGGTGGTTTTTTATAACAATATGTCCTTGGGTGATTCACTATATATATATTTTAGTTTTAAGGACAATTTAATCCGGCTATAAAGATGGATAGTGGATATTGTCGCACTATGTAGATAGGTTCTATAGGAGTTCTACACTTCACCCTTCCTGGTAACTCTGGGGGTGGTGGTGATAATGATGTAACATGATCTCAAGTATCCGTTTTGGGGTAATGTATAAAAAATATTGTTTCTAAATTTATCTAAAAAAGTCGAACCTATTAGATGATGATGGAATAGTAATTGATCATAATAGTTTTGGCCCAAACCATTGATTTTTTTGAGCAGATGTAGGATTCCATATTAATGGATTTTATAATAGGGAATTTTTTATAATAGATTGGAACAATTTTGTCTAGGAGATCATCAACCAATAGGCGAAGCCAACACAATTTGTTGTTATTTGAGAGGGGAGTTATGTTTAGAGTTTATTAATCCATTATACAGAGGAGATCGTATTGTTTAATGGGATACCTTTGATTATCATTTCTAAATGAGGATTTCAGTGTATATCCTGACTCTATAGATGACTTAAAGGGGGGTTTGAGACTCAGTTATGAATGAGTATACTATTTTAAATAGAATGATGTCTATAATGAGAGAACCAATAATATTTTTAGGAATATACTAATAGATTTAATATTTAATTAGGTATGGATTAAAGAGTATAACATTCCATTTGGTGGGTTTGAATACAACACGAGATAGCACACTACTATTATCATGTAAACTATTATGTCCCTATACAGGAGACCCTACAGGTCACCCCTATGTTGGAATATGGTAGGGAAACCATCACTTATTAGGTTATAGTTGGTTTTTGAGATGAAAAATAAAGTACAAGTGATTCATGAGTATATGATTTCAAATCAGAATAACCATATATCCCACATAGTTTGATAATAATGGATATTGGAGTTTGAATAAGTAGATCATGTATCCTTGAATGTTTATCCATAGTGCGGGGTATAGAAATTTGGATGTGGTGAATAATTTATTATCATGGTTAATAGGTCCATTGTAGATTTTAGATAGGCTAGGATATTTTTTACTACCTTTAATTACTTCAGTAGCTAGACTAGGTGCATGATATCTTCCACATGTGGTTACTAAGGTAATATTTGAACGATCCATTGCAATTATTGATTGGGGGGATCTAGAAATAATGGACAAACACCAATTTCATTGAGTAACTTGTAGATATTAAGGAATGAAATAAGAAAACACTCCATGAATGATTTATTCCATTTTACCATGTTTATTATAAGATTAGATACCTTTAATAGAGCTCACTGGAACCTAAAAGTCAGATTCCTGGTTAGTGCCATCCCCATTTTGGGAAGGTTGAGATTTCTAGTCTACAAAAATATTAAGGTTAGGAGGACATAATGACCTTGGTCTTTTTCCATTAAATATCCTTGAATATTTCAACTATTTTTTCCACAAGGATTTTTGGGATGATTCATAGGTGTAGACACAGAAGAGCCAATACAATAAAATATTTAAATAATATATACTTTTTTTGGGAGAAATGAATTGTGGTGAAATGAATTTTTTATTCTAAAAATGGATCATATAGAAAATATGAGATCAAATTTTCATGTAGAATGGGGGTTTTGCAGTAGGGGATGTATATTTTTCATTCGCATCAGGTTCCTTGACATTATACTACTATGGTTGTAATTAATTAATTATGTTAACTGAACTTATACATTAATCAATGTATTAATTTCAAGAACCCATAAATATCTATTATATAATCCACTTTATTGACCCTAATTAGGTTTTAATATTTAAATTAATTATATAGGAGAGGAGAGGAACACATATGGGAGATCTAGTAACCATCGATATAAAACTCGATATTGGATCAACATTGAACCCAAAAATAAATGTGTTCCTCATCAGTGATTTATATATTAGTGAGTTAGGGATTATTAATACTCTATTGAACCATTTTATATAGGTTTGATCCTGGCTATTTTTTCGTTAATTTTTTCATGAAATCAGAGAGTGATTAATTTTTCATTTTATCTGATTTATCCTAAAAAATATGAATTTGTGCCACCATCCTTTTTTCTTAAAATATGACACCCAATGATCAGTGGAATGGATTTAAAATGACAATTTATAACTTCCATGTATGATTTCATTGATTTTTTCCTCCATGTTCATCACGCATTCATCACTAGTTTTTTTGGGCAATAGTTTGAAAAATATTATTTTAGTTTGAGGTGTGATAAAAATTGGTGACAATGATCAATTGTCTTGGAATCTACAATACAGAAGGAAGCATGTGATATGGATATCAATTGTTGAAAAATTAATGGAGTTATGTTACTAAGATTACATAATGTGTACTGTAAATTTAGTTATTAATATGACATGCATGGGAGTTGTGTTTTTTTCTAGCCGATGAGGGATTAAAATTAATAATTGGAGGCACAACATCCATGTATGGGGGGTTTTAAAATGATTAAGTCTTGATCAGGGGAGATAATGATGATGAAGGTTGGTTTGTGGAAATTATCTATGGTCTAGGATCAAAGGGACAAACATAAATTATGTGTTTCTGAGCCACATGGCATATAGTTCCCAAGCAGTGTCAATACTGGTTTTAGGTGAATTAAATTATATAAGATTGTGTAACCTATGGGGACACACCATGTATCCCCTAGTCGACTAGCATTTCATGTATAGAGATTACATGTTTATGTATAAATTGAGTCACACAAACCTTATGTGTTATGAGAAGAAATTTTGTACCTATATCACTATGTGGCTCAACATCCCTATAATTACATGGTGAGTGAGTTGGTTGATTCTACATTCCATATACCCTCTTGGGAATTCCACATATTTTGGCCATTACTCAACACAAATTGTGAAATTACATGCGGAGTACCCTGTCAGACCCACAAGAATTATACCCCAAATCATCTTCCACAAATGGAGATCATTACACTTCATGTGGAAATATTTTATTTGGAAGAACAATTTCTGAGGTGAATAAGGAATTTAACTCTATTGTATATGGCGTTTCTATTTCCCAGCCTGGATGTGTTTTCATATCTCCTAACATGATACAAGGATTTGGTCATGAGTATAGTCTATCATAAGAATTTGTATGCATATAACATGATAATGAACTTATCATAACAATAAGTGCTGATACATGAGGCAATGCAACGATATATAGTCATCATTGAACTATAGAGATGATAATGGGGATTTGGACTGGTTATCAAATAATTATCAAGGTTATTTCTTCAATGGTGGCATGAAAATGTGAGGGTGAGGTTCCCCCAAATCTCTAATTAGATTCAACACTCTCCTACTTACATGGGGAATTATTCCTCTATTTTTGTAGTTAGTACTCCCCTATCTAACAGATAAGGTGTTTCATGGGTGCTCCACTAGTGTCGATGAATTACTCATTTTACATTGTCCTTTGTGATATACGGGTCCCCACTATAGTTCTAGATATGTTATGAGGGTTTATTGTTGGTTAGTTCTAATACATAGTGCTACTTCAGGATTCTCATATGGATGGGATAATAAGATAATTTTCCCACAATTTTAGGAGTTCTATCATTTTACACATATTGGGTTTCTTCTAAAAGGTCATTCCTTCCCCATTTACTTTTTATTTTGAGATATCCATTTTTCCTTACTATTCCTTTATGGGTATTGGAGATTCTAACTAGCTATGTAAATACTCAAAATTTCATGGTTGTCTTCACCCACTCATTTTCTGTCTTATAGAAACCATCACTAGTTCAATGGTGGCATCAATAGACTTATTGTTGATGGAACATAGTGTTATATAGAGGTTGTGGCTGTATATGGTGTTTTTCTTCAGAGATTTTTCATTACAGTGATCTCTTCACTGAAAATATATAAATTATTTTTCATTCATGGATTTGTAGGGGTGTATCATACCACTTTTAATTTTTTTTTTTACATTGGTTATGAATTATTTATCTTAGATTTATTATCGTACAATTTATATATATGTATAATATATTTATTTTATCATGAATTATTATTATATCATTAGTGTAGATTTGTATTTATGTACAAATGAATTAGTATAAGGCCTCCTATAATGTGTAATATGTATAATCAATGCTATCCAAAAGCATGTAACATATTAGAGGTAGTCTTGGGGTGGAAAACACAACTTACCACTGACCAAGAGGGGAAATAGTGGGCTAGAACATATGAAATTTCAATTCATTATCACTCTAACAACTAATATGTAATTTTTTTCCCGAAAATAAATTTAATCCAATAATTTTTTACAAACGAAATTCAAGTTTTATGGAAACTAAATTCATAATCATACCTTGAAATGAACTCTTAATATTCATGTATGATAATCTCTATAATTATTTTAGTAATTTATATATAATAAATAACACCTTAATTATATAACTAGTTTATAACTATCAATAAAAACAAGGGAATAATGATTTAAAAAATGATCAATTAATATATTCAAATAGTAGATAAACATTGATGAATGATTCATAAATAAAATACAGTTATAAAAACATTATAGATTACCCATTTTTTTTGGAAAACACATTATCTTGAATATAAACACATTTTATCCATTTGATAATATTACATCATCCATCTTTTACATTATATGTTATTTTATATTAAATATATATATATTAAAATAAATATAAAATTATAAAATTATAATTTATATTATGAAAACCATTTATCAAAGCTAAATTTACATATATTACATTATTCAAACCTTGATCAAATCGATCATCAAAATTAATTTCCATGTGGTTTAAATAATTTCCCAATTGATTCCTTTAAAACAAACAATTAAATTTATGTTTCATTGTAAATAAATAATCACAAAATATAAAAAAATATATTTGTTTATATTTTTTATGTTATTATCACATTATAAATGACCCTTTTGATTTATAAATAAACACTTTACCTCTGTGTAATAAGGAATTATAAATAATTTTGTATAATGAATTTTAATATTAACAGTAAATATTATGGATTAATTTTTAAAAATATTTTCATAAATAAATAATTAATAAATTATAAAAAAAATACAATCAATCAATTTACAAACTCTTTAGTGAAGAAATATGTTTGAAGAGGGTGTTCAAGAGAAATAATAGCATTTAAAAAAACAATGATGTTCCTTCTTTACATTAGTATTTCTGTGAGTCCATGGATTCATTTAATCTTGAATGGGAAATACCATTCAAGGATGTGGTGTGTGAAATAGCAACAAATATGAAAAAAATTGTGTAATCCCGGGATATGGGTCAAGAAGAGGATGTGCATCAAATATACTTTTTGAGAAACAAGGAAACATACTTTTCAAAAGTACACTCTTGATCATATTCCATCAATGAGAACATCACTAATCTAGACAATATCAACATGGAATATGATGGTTCTCTCACACTAGGGAATGATACATATGCTTTCCAAAAACAGTTATGTCTATTCATGTTCTCCCATTTTAAACACATTTTAATCCCAAAGGGTGACAAACCATGGTCTACTGCGGACCTAAAATCCAGAATATTTCACTATTATAATATAATCAATTTGATTTTTATTCCAAGGGGAAAAGGATACATCCATTTTGTTATGAATAGTAAGGATGATCTTATCTTTTTTTGGATGATTGGAAATATTTACATGAACCTCATAGTATTTTGAATCACTAAATGAGAAATAACTTTTAATCATATTAATCAAAGGAATTCCATAGTCCAAATTTATGTAACAATTCATTTTTTCCCTTCGGTATTTTGAAATCCAATTATTTTGAATGATCTTTATTCATGCATTAGGGTACCTTTTAATGTGGATGATCACATGTTGATTGGTGATTTAGGCTTATATGAATTATTTATTGTTGATTCCAACTTTTAAGAAAAAACCCAAATGTGAATAACCATATTTCTTATAATCTTATATTTGAGGTTAATGTCTTGTATAGAAACATGAAACATTATGTGAAGTGTGAAAGATGGTTTGAAATTCATTTTTTAGATTTTATGTTATTTAGATACAATTTTAACTAGGTAATGATGACATACCATGGAAGGAGGGAAACAAGAACAAAAAAATTAGAGTAAAAATTTTTGGAAGGGGAGAACCTTCAAAAAAATGTTGAGCTTAATGGGTGAAAAGCTAATCTAGAGTTGGTATGGCAGGGAACTCATGGGCTACTCTAGTCTAGGAAGTTGAAATTGAATGTAAACCCTTTATAAACAAAGGGTATTCAAAAAAAATTTATATTATTGAATGTACCAAATATTAATTCTTTGTTACTGAATAAAAGAATAATAGCTTGATAATGGAGATTTCAATTGAGTTAAAAACCATATTTATCTCATTTGAATCTAAATTATGGCTGGTAGTTGTCACACAATATAGAAAAAATGATAACTATGTCACTGCAGACACATATGGTTGCATGGAAATGGAGATTTCCACATATTTCAAAAATCAGGTGGTATCATTTAAATGTGAACTCATAAAGGTTGAGTTCACTAAATGTAATATTTATATATATATTAACAAGGGAAATTATCAATTATACCATTATGAGGAAAATATAAAGACCCATACAAATGAAACTCATCAAATTTCAACTCCCAGTGGTATACATGACTTTATTAACCCTCTCTTATTGGAATGATCCATCCCTGCATTGAAATCCACATTGGATTTTAATAATATATTTTCTTATTTCATGGTTATAGACGGAAATTAAACTCCGTTGAAAAAATTGAGAGACTACTGAAGTTAAAATATATAATTCCATGAAATATGAATATATGAATGATACTCTAGCACTCGATTATAAGAAACCTATACCAACAAGAAGATCTCAAAGGACAAATAATACTGTAGGGGAATAAAAATGAGGATTCACAACTACAAACTATTCTAAATGATGTTTTGATTCCTGAAGTATCAGGAACTAGCCAACTAGTATACTATTAGTTCCTTCATTATCTTTATCAATAATTATATGTCGAATTGAATAGGTCTTATGGAACCAAAATGTGTTTACTCTACTAGAATTTCATCCTTGAGAATAGTGGATATCACCTTGTTTCTATGAATACATCACACAAAAAAATTAGTATATTATTGGAAATAATCCACTCAATCCTTGATAACATATCCATTTTTAGTTATAGTGAACAACATATGACTTGGAGCTTCTAAAAAAAATATTGTTCTATTACAAATGATTTAAACATGTGTCATGATAGAAGGACACTATGGATATAAATAATATCTATATATAGTATTAATAAATACACATGGAATTTAATTGTTGATTTTAATTATATTCTTTATCTTGATGGAAATATTTTCCCTATGAGATTCTCTATTTCAAACAGAGAATTCCTAATATGCAATAAAGATGACATCCTATTTGAGATAATCTTGGTGGGTTTTAAATACACATGTCATAAAAATAATCTTATTGGGATGATAGATAATAAAATTGATATATATTTTTCAAATAAGGCTTCCTTAATCACCTGGGGAAATATATTATACATTATTTGGAAATAATAAATTATTTCCACTATCTAATACTTATGAATATCCATCCATAATAGGTGAATCCACCCATTTCATTTAAATTTAATCATGTTTGGACCATCCATTTGGATTGTGGTAAGATTGTTCATGAAACATGTAACATGGTTGAAATTAATGAATATTATTTTTCCTATATTTTCATAATAAAATATCTCATGATAAATATGAAATATTGGAGAATAAATTATTTCACTACTTTAGAAAATGATATTGATTCTCTTTAAAATTAACTGAATGCACATCTAGAATGAATAACAGGTATAGATTTCCTAATTAGCCTTATATATTAAGTAGAGACCTCTTCTAATCTAAATAATCTTCAAAATATCAATTAGAATGTTAATAAGGAATATTTTATAAATATACATACAAATAATGGGGAAAATAATTCAAAATTTATCAATTATCTTTATAGAGTGAGGAAGGTTAATTGGACTTCTTTCTACTTATGAATGGTGGTCTACTTTTGGATGACATGAATTATTTATCTAATAATGTTGTTTATTTCTAAATGATTCATTTTAATAGACCTAAAAATAACTCAATATTATTTAATGATAAAATGCCAAACATTGTACATTCCTAGGACCACATGCTGATAAACTTAATCATTCTTGAATTTAATATTAAAGACGTTTTCTTTTACCTAAATCATGGATGTTATCCAATACCTGATGGTTTCACTAATCATTTTTTCCAAACCATATTTGATACCATTTATCATGTTGTTACGATATTATTCACACATTTTTACAAGTTTCTTCATCTCATTCATGGAACCAATGAACAATTCCATTCCCTTGTCCCAAAGTTGGAAAATGAAAATAAAATCAGCCATTTTAGACATGGTTCACTTATCAACACTACTGAAAAAAATCCTTTAATGAATCCTTACTAATAGGAAAGAAAAATTCATGAAAAAATTCATAAATTTGAATTAGTTTGGGTTCATCAAAAAAAAAACCATATAAGATTACCTCATCAAGGATTTGGAGTCAGTGAATCTACTTAATAAAACAAAATATGGGGTAAAATTTCATTATTTTTTGTATTAAACAATATGTTGACATAATCATATGGGGATTAAATTGTAAATTTATCATTAGAATTATATTTTAGGAGAGAATATTTCAGTAGAAAAAACACTATTAAATTTAGCTAATATCTCAGTTCTAATTAATGGGTCGCCTGATAGATTATTATATTTTTTAAGAGGGGTTTGTCATGGAGACCCGTTAATTTTTATTGTCTTTTTTATTTTATAGGACAATCCTTAGTCATATTATTTTTAATATGGTGGAAAATGATGATTTGAAGAATATAAATGATACAAGTGGTTTATATTCTCTTTCACATTTATTTTATAGCGATGAAATCATCCTCTTTACACAGGGATAAAATATTAACATCATGAATATAAAAAATGATCACATTTATAATGAGAGTTTTTTGGGATAGGAGATAGGTTGGAATAAATATTTCTTTTATTTGGGTAAATGTTTTTTAACCTCAAAAAAAATATGTAGGATAAAGGAACTATGAATAATAGAGGGGACTATCTGATTCAATTAAATTGGAGTCCTCTTGTTTTGGGTAAGAACTAGGGATTTTTAATCCATACATATTCAGAGTCAATTTATAAGTATTAGGACCTCATGTAATAGTAAATATATTTCTTGGAAGAGATTGTTTTCCTTGTGAATCAAATAATTTTTTATAAACTAGTTTATTCCTTTATAGTGAATAAATGACATACATTTTTGATTAAAAACCGCAACTCCTACATTTTGAATTTCATCTAGATTGGATTCATTTTTTGAAAACATGTTATCACGGTTCCATGTAAACATGTTTCAATGCTTATGTTATTTGTGGTTTTAGGATTTAAAACCTCCATAAAACCAACCAATTTCTTAAGGATCATTTTTTATAGAGGATGATAAATTAGAAAGTTGACATCCTTAGTTTTCATAGGTCATGATTCCCTGGAAAATTTAAATATGGATATTAGAATTTTTTTTAATGTCCAATATACCTTTACCTTTAATTGAACATTATAAGCATGTATCTGAAATATTACTTGTTGGTTAATAAAAAAATAAACACTTATTTTTTTGTTTTATAATTGGATAGGTCTTCCCCTAGTGGATATGATAGATTCCACTATGATAGAGAAAATTTACTTGCATATTTTGGATCAAATAATGAGTATTATATAATGATTTTATATGATAAAACCCATTTATTTCATTGTTTTTTTTAAAATAATGGGTAATTTGAGTTTTAGAATGAAAATGAGCTAAATTGTGAAAAGTGCATAATTTTGGATTTTTGGACACATTTTTAACACAAGGGTATTTTTGGCATTTCATAAAAAAATATAATTTCAAATTCAATGAATCTAATTTTTTTAGAGTCACAATTTAATTTCTTTATCGTTTTCTTCTGGAATAGGAGTAGATTCAGCCATCTAGTTGTCCTAAAAATTCATTGAATTTTGACATTTTTCCGGGAAGACAACATAGAGCACACTATTGTAACGGAACCAAAACTCATCCTACACACCTTACAATCCATTTCATCCACTTGGGGAGGAAAGGGGACTCAAATAGGAATTTAAAAAACAAATTTAATGGAGTTTTAAATCCATTAAGGTGGCTATTGAACGACATGTTCTTAACGGATCATTCCTGGAAGAATCATCCAGACAAAAAAGTCTTCAATGAAAAATTAATAACACGTTCATATAGTATAAAAATGAACTTCTATTTTGAGGTAAAATGGAATACACATTTATTAAAAACTTTTCAGAAGGGGTCCACGAGTGAAGCGGCCATTTATGGGTCCAAAAACTCGCAATATGACGGAAGACAGAAATATACATATAAAAGGAGAGGGGCTCCAGCCTCTCAATTCATTCCATCACATCCCATTCCAACCAGCGGAAAGCATCCAAGAGGAGAATAACTTCTTCCCCCCTGTTATTCATTTATAATTAATTCCTCCATGTTTATTTTTTATTTGAATTCGAGGAATCCACCTTGCATGGAGGGGTTTAATCTTTTGTGATTGAGTGAAGGGAAAGGGGACCCCATTTTGTGATGTTTGAGTTTCTGAGGTTTAATTCTAAGGAATTATTTTCATGTAATTGAATGATTATCAATTTAATTTATTTTTGAATTTAAATTAAATTTGATTTTATTTTGATTTATTATTAAATATTAAATTTATTTTATTTAAATATTATTCTACCATTGCATGATCTATTCATTTTTACACCGATTGGTTAATCTATGAAGAAAATCAACTAAAGGAGTGATTTGGTGATTGAAAAATCACATGGAGAAATTAAGATAGATTGATTTAATTATTTAGGGAATTAAATACCAGATTTGGTATTTACTTAGTAATTAATATTAGTACATTAAGAATTCTACACTTTGATAAATAATAAAATCAAAGGTGAAATGAAGAAACAATTTTTATTCAATTCACTTCATTATTTTTTCTAAAAACAAAGGATTCATATTTTAATAAAAACTATGATGACATACCAAATGGGAAAACCCAACCTAAATCCAATAACTTCTCTCTCTTATTAAATTCACAAAACATTTTAAGAAAACCTCTTGCTTTCTTAAATCAATCAAACATGTTATTTTCTTATGTGACACCAATATTAAAACACTACTCCTTGGAGAGCGACATTCTGGTTACCATTCATACTACACCCTTAGGGGGATTTAATTTTTTTTCCACACCTCCTGACATGAGTCTGTAAAAACTGGCATCATTGCCGGGGAGCAAGTGTAAATCTGCATGACCAGGACGTTAAACGAGGAACTACATGATTTCAACACTGAGATAGAAAGAAAATTGTTTACTAGGCGTAAGAATCTAAATATTGAAATCAATTTTGAGGAAATAGGTTTTGAATAATCATGTATACAATTAGAATCACCAATAACAACAAAAAACCCTATAAAAACCTTGAGGGACCTTTGTGCCCCACAATTTGCTAACCTGCAGAATCGGTTAAACGTGCCTGAACAACCAAATGATTTTTAGTAAAGAGTAAACATGATCCTCATTCTACCTAAATTTCATGGCCTTGCAGGTGAGGATCCCAATTGGTACAATCAATAATTCAGCAATGTGTGTTCAAACATCAAACCAAGAGGAGTATAGGAGGAGCAAGTGAAGTGGAAAGAATTCCCTTTTCCACTTGAGGAAGCAACGAATGAGTGGTTGTATACCTTACTACCCGGAGTAATCAACGATTAGGATGATCTCCAACAATGTTTCATGCAATGTTTTGTCCCAACCTCCCAGAGTACAAATTTCAGGAAGGAGATATACCACATTCGACAAGCTTCTAGTGAGACTCTTTACGAGTATTGGGAACGATTCAAAAATTTTAGAGCAAGTTGCCCACACCAAGCTATAGAGGAGCACCACTTCCTTGTATTTTTCTACCAAGGACTTATGGACAGCGATAGGAAACTTTTAGATGCATCTTTTGGAGGGGCATTGATTGAAAAATTACCCATAGAAGCCCGAAGCCTGATTGAGAAGATCACATAGAATTCACAATAATTTGGGACAAGAAGCACTAGTACAAGAGGGATGGATGAGGTAAGAACATCTGACTCATCTACTCTTCTTAAAACAAAAATTCAAGAACTAACAAGCCTTGTGATATAAATAGCCATCACGCGAGTGAATGAGAATCTATATCCACCTCGGTTATGTGGGTTATGTTCATCAACAAATCATTATATTGATCAATGTGCTGAGATACACGATAAAAAAGTTGTGCAGCTGCATTCCAACAAACGCAATTCACACAAAATCAACAATGGAGATAAGGTCAACCCCAACAAGGATACAGAGGAAAACAAAACCAGTCCATGCCACCATTTCAATAGCAATTTCAGAACTACACACCATACAAGCATCCCTTCCAACCACAACAATCATTTCAACCACCACCACTCCAATGAAAGAATTTTGAACAGCCTCCAACAAGTTCTATGAAGTTCTACCATGAAACAGAGATTGAAGAGCTGAAGAATACTGTGAAAAATTTGGACAACATGTTTGATAACCCTAGGGATCTTTTAACTAGGAATCAAGGCAAACTCCTAGACCAAACTATCCCAAATCCAAAGGATAATATTAGTGAAATTACGACTCGAAGAGGTAAAGAGCTTCCACCACCTGAACTAAATTTGATCCGAGAAAAAGAGTCTTTATGAGGATGATAAAATTAGTTTCTGAAAGAGTGTCTCAGCAGTTTCCACCCCACCTTAACCCAAAAAATGAAAAGAACCAGGGACATTCTCTATTTCCTATACAATGGGTTCCTTAGATATTTCTAATGTTTTGTATGACCATGGTGCATCCAAAAATGTAATGTCTAATTATGTCTTATCATCTTTGAATGTAGGTGAGCTGATGCCCATAATAGTGGATATCGAACTCGCAAATGGATCCATTGTTTATCCAGCTGGAGTTGTGGAAGACGTGCTAGTAAGAGTTAGAGAACTCAATTTTCAAGTAGACTTTTATGTACTCACCTTGGAGGAGGACAATGAACCAAAACATTCACCCATAATTTTGGGAAGACCATTCCTGAAAACGGAAAAAATAGTCATCAATGTAAATGAAGGAACTATGACCATGGAACAAGGAGATAGCAAGTTCAACCTCATTGTCCTTGACTCAAAAAGAAGCATGTCAAGTGACCATTACCTATTTTCAATTTCCCATGAAGAAGCTAGTGATCCCATTAATGATTTCGAGATAAAACTATCATTACAGGAGTTGAAAGATATCCAAATATAATCTGTTCAAAATTCAAGGACATAAAAAAGAAGAACCAGGGTGGAACAAGATAAAATGATCCAACCAAATACATTTCATCCAATAGACCAAATTCTACTATATAATTCCAAATTGAAGTGAATTCCAGGTAATCTTCGTTATAGGTTGGAAGGTCCATTTTGTGTAACTAATTTATATCCTTTTGGTACCATTGATGTTAAGAAGAAAGATGGAAACTCATTCACAATAAAAAGAAAAAGGCTGAAGAAGTTATTTGGAAGTTTAACTCAAGAACCGATGGAGGAGGTCAATGTTCTCCAACCCATATACTGATTTCTTTTCATGATTTAAGGACGAAACAAAGACATTAAATCAATGTGCATCAGGGAGGAAACTCGAGTTTCACTGTTTTCAGAGGATTTAGTACTCAGTTACCTCTTACATCACCAAATTTTCATTAATGGAATGGTTCTTACACTGCTATGAGTGGTTTTAATTTTTCATGAACCACCATGGAAGGAAACTAGAAGGAAGACCCATGAATAAGAGGAAGAGGAACAAAAGGCTTATGTCAAAAGGGAGTTTACTTTTCATGATTATCATTTAAACTCCCTTCATTTTTCATCAAAATCATGTTTTGAGCTGTAAAGATGAAATTTCATGCCCACACTTGAATTCATATTTTACTCGACTTATCTAGGAGACCTGAGTTTCTTAGGAACCCAGTGATTCCATGTTTTAGATTTCAATGTTGATATGATTAAATGATTGAAAGGAAGAATGTAATTTTTAAAATGAAGCATGGATATTGAAATAATGACTCATGATTTGAAAGAATTAATTGATTCATGTAAATGAAATTTCTCTACCATCTTTCAAGCTTTGAATTTCTAAAATCTATGTGAATTGATTTTTTATTATTATTAATGCCATGAGTGATTTTCCAATGTTATATTTCTTAGTCCCGGGTAGATTTCTAGACAAAGAACTTCCTATTTATCATTGAGCATATTTATTGAGTGATTTTGGAACATGTAACCATCTAGAACTTGTATTGAAACTTGTCAAAATTATGACTGTGCAAAAACACATTTAAAATGATTGAGGAATCCGTTGAAAATAAACTATTTTTCAAAAGACCACCTTTATATCAATCCTTCTTTTATACCATAGAGACCATGAATGACCTTTATAGGGATGATCCATTTTTCAAGCCATTTTTATCAATTCCTACCCAATTCTTGGTATTTTCATGATATTTTAAAGTTGAAGTGTGGGGGTAAAGAAAATAATGGTGGACATGATGATACACATTGTGAGGAAGAAGTGTGGGGGTGTTATTGTGTGAATTATAAAAGGTTGTGAAATCATTCATTATACTCTATTGATTTCCCCTCTTGAATTAAAAAAATGACAAAATGACAAAAAATAGAAAAATGGGTTTCGATTTTGGAGAACCAAAAATCACCATTTTCCAGACCGACGATGTTATGATTGTATGTGGTTAGGTGATGTATGTGCGGTTTGATCTAATCATAACTTTTTAAAAATGAAAAACAAGTACAAAATAAAAAAAATTCATCAAGAGGGTGAAAAAATCATCCATTATGATTACTTGATCATAACCTTTTATTTGAGTATTTGGAAGTGGGTGTTTCTATTTTAAAGGGGAGAATTTCATTACAGTTCTAATCTTAATATAATGCATTGTACATCAGAGATTAGCCTCCTCCTTGAGCCTTAATTTTTAAAGCATCAAATCCTACCAACCTTAAGCCTCAGAGTCATTTGAACCTTTATTGCAACTCCTCAAGATTTGTTGTGTCTTCTGTCTTTACAAAGTGGAGAAAGTAGTTCATTTACAATTCTATTGATATAGAGCATGTTCTCATGATATCAGTATAAATCAACTTGAATTTTATCATGAGCGATGAGAGAAAAAAAGTGAGGTAAATCATGACATTTTTTGTTTAAAAATGACGAATCAAGAAGCTTGAATGAATGAAAGGACAAATTCCATCAATTTTCAAATGGGAAAAGTAAAATATGTGAATTACTAGTTTCATTGAAAAATGGAAACTTAAATTTATATTTTATTCAGATTTTAAAAGTTTGATTTTATATTGATTTTTTTTATTTTATTTCATTGAAATTTGAATATTGGTAACATTGGTGTCCTCTGATTTCCATGTTGAGATTTTATGCTTGAGGACAATCATATTTTATGTGTAGGGGTATTAGATAGAGCAAATTTACGTGCATACATTGGATCAAATAATGAATATTTTTTAATGTTTTTAGATGATAAAACCCATGTATTTAATTGTTTTATTAAATTAATGGGTAATTTGATATTTATAATGAAAATGAGAAAAATTGTGAAAAGTGCATAATTCTGGATTTTTGGGCCGTTTTTTAACACAAGGGTATTTTTGTCATTTAATAAAAAAATATAATTTAAAATTCATTGAATCTAGTTTTTTTAGAGTCCTGATTTATTTTTCTTCATCTTTCTCTTCTGGACCAAGAGCTGATTCAGCCATCGAGTTGTCCTAAAATTCATTGAAGTTTGACATTTTTTCGGCCAGACAGCGTGGACCAGACCACTGTAACTGAACCAAAACTCGGCCTACAATCCTTCCAATCAGTTGATTCCACTTGAGGAGTTAATTGGACTCAAATTGGAGTTTAAAAAATTAATTAAATTGGGTTTTCACTCCATTAAGATGGCTATTAAACGACATATTCTTAAAGGAACCTTCATGGAAGCTTCATCCAGAAATAAAAGACTTCAATGAAAAATTTATAACTCCATCATATGGTGTCCAAATGAACTGATATTTTTAGGGTTAATGAAAAACAAATTTATGAACAACATTGAAGAAGGGGTACAGGAGTGAAATTGCCATTAATGGTTCCACAAACGAGCAATAGTTCAGAGGATATAAATTTTCCTATAAAAGGAGAGGAGCTTTGGCATCTCAATTCATATCATCACATCCCATTCCAGCCAGCGGAAAGCATCCAAGAGGAGTAGAACATCCTCTTTATTGTTATTCCTTTATAATTACTTCCTTCATGTTTATTTTTTATTTTAATTCGATGACCCCACCTTTCATGGAGGGGTAGAATCTTTTGTGATTGGGTGAAGGGAAGGGGGACCCCATTTTGTGATGGTTGAGTTTATGAAGTTTAATTCAGAGGAATTATTTTCTCTTAATTGAATGATTACCAATTTAATTTATTTTCGAATCTAAATTAAATGTCGTTTTATTTAGATTTATTCTTAAATATTAAATTGCTTTGATTTAAATATTAATCTACCCTTGTTTGATCTATTCATTTTTACACCGATTGGTTAATCTATGAAGAAAATCAACTAAGAGTGTGATTTGGTGATTGATAAATCACGCGGAGAAATGAAGATAGATTAATTTAATTATTTATGGAAGTAAATACCCGATTTGGTATTTCCTATGTAATTAATATTAGTCCATTAATATTTCGACACTTTGATAAATCATTAAATCAAAGGTGAAACGAAGAAACAATTGTTTTTTCAATTCACTTAATTATTTTTTCTAAAACCAAAGGATTCATATTTTCATAAAAATTATGATGACATCACAAATGGGAAAACCCAGCCTAAATCCAATCATTTCTCTCTCATATTAAAATCACAAACCCTTTTATGAAAATTTCTTACATTCTTAAATCAATCAATCTTGTTAATTTTTAAGTTAACCCATGAATAAACACTACTCCTTGGAGAACGAAATTCTGGTTACCATTAACACTACACCCTTAGGGGGATTTAATTGTTTTTTCCACACCTCACGACAAGCGTGTGTCACACTACAACAATGGATTATATGATTACCACCACAGAACAGAAATTAGATTTCTTTGAATCTCTTAAAAACATGATCAGTTAAATTTTCAATATCTATCACATCATTGATCATGAGGATCTACATATCTGGGTACTTGAAATTTATGGAAATATTAATTTTAAGGTGTATTTGGGAAATCATACTCGGGGTAACACACATAGTTTGATATGACCACTGAATAAAAGATGGGTAATTCACTTCGAATTTGGGTTAATCTGGAGACTGGAATTCTCAGTGATCCAAAGAAAAACAACTCATAAATCATTAGATGTTTCCCTCTATTAAATATTCCCATTTATCATTCAAAAAACATAATATGAAAGTCATAATTTTTTAATATTTTATAAAACCTTGACACTCTGGAATAAAACTGTTGACATATTTGAGATTTATACTCCCATTTATTCTTCTGTCCAAAATCTCTTAAAAGAGTTCTTTAGGATCATCCTTCCATGGATGCTTGTTATACATTCTCAGTCCATGCACACTGAACACTTTGTTATGAATTGTCATGGTAAGGACAAGAATATTCAATAAAATAAATCTTTTAAAATTCATTCCACCATTGTGAAAATTATTATGGAAGTGAATAATGATAAATATCAATATCATGATCACTATAATAACTATTTCTATGATGATCTAGTTCTGAAATGTATAAATATAGTAGGAAATCGTCACATACATAATGGTATTGTTTTATTCATTTGGATATCGCTACGTATATGATGGATTAAATTCCACTCTGAAGGGGAATCATGAGGTAATTCAGTCCCAATAGTATTTGAAGATGCCTTTAGATATTCTAATGTTGAATTAATAGGCTATATTATATGGCTCATGTAGAACTCCTTTATACATGTAAATATAAATTCTTGGTTTAATAAATGTTGTCTATATAAAAAAACAAAAAAAAGAACTATTTTTTTCTTTAGTGTGGCTCTAAATCTGTTTTTCATGTGGTTATAACTAGATTTTTCCACCACTCTTATAAGATAACTATATGACGGATAAAAGGCTTGGACATGTTCTCCTCATTGAACTATTTTATAAAACCTTAATTTTATGATGCTATTTCACTAACTAGTGGTATTTCAAATAAAGGGGTCAGTTTTGATGGTATCATTTTGTCTAATTCCCTCCACAAGGAGATAATTATACTTTTTAAAAGAGATAAATGATAAATTACATCCATTAATTTGATGTAAAATTATTTTTATAATAATGGAGACAAGTCCTTTAGACATGTTCTAGAATATTTTTTTAAAAAATACAAATGGTTATAATTTAATATCCGAAAATACCTTTCATAATGAAGTATAATATTTTGTACTAACAATATAAATCATTTCATCGTAAAATTTAAATAGTTTTTATCTTTATTAAATTGTATTTAAGGATTCAGTTCAGGTCATTGGATAATAGTAATATGCTAGAAATTATTATTCTGTTTAAGTGCTAGTAGTTATATTGTAGGACTAGAAAATATATATCAGCCCCTATAATAGAATATTGTATTTAATGATACACTTTGAAATCATAAAGTATATAAAAAGTTCACTTTTTGAAAAACATAGAATAATGATATCACTGAATATGATAGGATGATATTGTACAATATAATTAGCATTAATTAGTTGATTTTTTTCTAAATCTTTAGCAAAAATATCCTCAGATGAAATGTGTCAATTTATTCGGTATGAATAAAATAATGAATCCTAGTTTACAATTGGCAGTGCAACATCAAATAAGACTTCAAAATACTCATTTCTTACTTGATTTCATGAGAATATGGATTTTTATGGAATTAATACTAGTAATGGGATAAAAATGAAATAAATAAATGTTAATCAAAACATAAGAAGTTTATAATCCCAAAAATCACCAATCCATTCAATAAATAGAAATATTTCATACTATAAATGAATAATTATTACGCGTACCTTATAACAAAGCTATTTTCTACAAATTTTGTATCAGTATTCATCCCATATTGTTGATAAATATCACATTAGAGTAAACCATATGAAAAAACTACTCTAGAGGTATCTATTGGATATGTTGAACAAAATATAACATGAACATGAAATCCACCATGTATGACATTCTTGTGAAACAACTTGTAAAGGAGGTAGGATATGAGAGCTTCAAGATGAGGTAATTTTTTTTATTATTCATGAGAATAATTACATGCAGACACCCCCACACCTATCAAATGTTTATAGATTACTTATATAGATCCTTCATGGATGGTCCTCAAGGGATGAAACATTTAATCAAGAATTACAATGCATGAGTAAATTCTGCATATATTTTATGTAACAATTACATGAATTTAATTAACTCCCATCTATTTAATCTTATGAAATCTCATGATTAATAATATATTATGTGACTGAATTACATATTGATATCTACTATCATTTTATTACTATAATTATTGATGAAAATGAAATTTTAACTAACAAAATACCATATGAATATTATATTCATTTACTAGAACATTTATATGACCAAGACTTACTATAAGAATAGTCATATTTTATGGTATACATTGGGAAAAATATAGAACCATTCTTTATGATGTAAAATAATTGAAAAACATGATGTATACAATTTCATAACATTCCAAAATTATTTTGGGAATATATCTTCCAGATGGTTGAGTTAGAGTTTCATAGCAAATGATGGGATATGAGACCAGATGATAAATGATGTTCTATGTTTTTGTTTCCTCCAAATTTTTATATGATCGATATCATTGTATATAATTGATCGACGAGTGGACATATTTATTTATCAATGAATCATTTAGAATTAAAATATCTCATTTTAATAATCTATATCTACTCACCTATCACAATGTGTTTGTAAATAATATTTATTTTCCCAGTGCAACATAGTGGTTGAACAGGGTTATCTCTCTATAGGATATTTTTACATCATTCAGTCACTAAAAAAATTGTATATGTTTTTTTAATTTTATTTTTTATAAAATGAATAAAAAAAATATTTTTCATGGTTTAATGGAGGCAATAAAAAGAAATAAATTAATAATTAAATAAAAATACGTTAAAAGAAAGAATGTGGCCATATTATTGGATACCCAAGTTACATAATTATCTATTTTTATTTCTATAAAATATATTTTATGTATTATACCATCATACATGAATCTAAATTCCCTAATTTTAGTGTTAAAATTATAATTCTATAGAAATCTCTTCAATACAAAAAATCTCACCTCATTTAAATGTCAAGAAAGATAAACACGCCTAAATTTAGGGGTGAAACCTTCCATGAGATGGATCCATCATATATAATTTCAAATTTTTTTAAATACTTAATCCATCTTATGAAGAACATTTTTGAGAAATGGGATATAATAATGTTTGGTAGGGACCAGAATAAAATAGTTCATAAAATATTGGGAGGATGAAAAATGTTTAGATCACTCATAAATTCCTCCACATACCAAATAAAAATAGAAAATAATCATTGATAATTGTGGAATAATAATTTTATAACATTAATAAATCATTCCCTATGAAAAATCATAGGTTTAGTTACTCACTATTGTGAGACATAGAGATATATTGAGGATGAAAAAAGAGAGAAAATAAAAAAAGTAAGATAAATTGAAAATTATTTTTCTAGAAACTGAAAAAAATAAAACCCCAATATCATTAACCTCATATTTTTTATGTAATAACTTCTCATTTTGTAACACCCCAAGATTCCACGATATGTTTACCTTTGAGTAATTCAATTGCTTGCATTGTATGCAACATGGAGGTTTAATGCAGCACGACCAATCAAACTAGTCGTTATGAATATTAATACCCATTTATTTAATTTTTGAAAATTTCATATTTCAAAATGGACTTCATTTTTGGATTTGAAATATCAAAATTAGAGTAGGGTGAATTTTTCGTATTTTTCTAATAACATTCAATTTTTTATGGATAGTGAAAAACACTTGGATTTTGTTTAAAACCGACTTGTTATTTATATAATTAGTTATTTTATTCAAATTTATTTTATGCAGAAATAGATACATAATACCTATATATGTTCTATTTAATTAATTGGAGTCATTTTGTAATAATATTATCTATATAAAATTTTATTGAACTTTTTACTGTCTATTATCAACCGTCTAGGAGATTTTGAAAATTTGAATAATTTTTTTTACAGCTTATGTGAGTTGAATTTCAAAAATCTGAGAGACAACGTTTAAAAAAGTAAGTAATATATAGTTCAATAAGATGATGTTTTTTTAAATAGTAACTTTGGACATATATTTATCACAGGTAAAATTAAATAGAGAAATTAAAGGTGTCAATGATATTATAATAATCATAACATATTTTATAATTACAGTGGATAATTTTATTTCTACCAAAAACAACCATAGTAATAAAATATGATCCTTTTGACCAACATTAATTATATTTAGACATTAACTATTATTTTATATAAAGAAGAGTTAAAAGTGTTAAATTCAATGTTTAATAACTAAAACATTTTTAATATAGGGTTATATAATGTAAATTAGACTATAAATATTCATTAGAAAGATAAAATTATTTCCTACATATTGGTATTTTATTAAAAAAAATTAGACATTTAATAATTAAATTGATTTATGACACAATGATGATGCAATAATTACATTAGTAATGAAATATTAAAATAATTGATATTATAAATATAAAAATAAATTTAAATTGATACTTATGATTATTTTCACAAATTTTATATCTTAATATCACATGTTTCGGTTGATTATATAAATTCTATTCGACGTGACAACGATTTTATGGATTTCAAAAAAATTAAATAATAAATAGTGTCAAAATTGACATAATTGATTTAAAAAAAAAATACTATAGTATTAATTGTTATAATATTCTTAAAAATCTAAAGCTCAGCACTAGGACTTAGTTAAGGTTGTATATATCAATAAATAACCACTTGGGGTTTTATTGACATTTTATAGTATGTTTATTCACCTTGAAATAAAAAAATACAAAGAGGCATGGTAAACTTCAAACTATTTAACTAAGAGTTAAATCTTACTGATAATGTTTATATGGTGACCAAAACATGTATAAAACCTACTGGTTGAGTTTTTTTAGACCCATCTCGACCATAACATTTAAATTAACCCTTTTGGAGCAATTATAAACATAAATTTATTTTATTATAGATTAATATTTTAAACTTATCCTAAAGTGACCCTCACCTCTCTTATAAAAGGGAACATACACTTCTCTCAAAATCACCCAACAAAATACATTTGGATCAACCAAAGCCTGTCAAAATATACTTAAAAATACCATAAATTCATCCTAAAGGCATTACTTTAATTGGAAGCCGAATTATGGAGCCCTTTTGATCAAATCAAAATGAAGCACCCGTAGAAGTGGTAATTATTTCACCACCTCTTTCAAATTATTTTCTTCTTCCACTTCCTCTTTCTTTGTTATTACCATACCCAAATAATTAATCTAGTACCTTATTCATACCGTGATTTTATTATAAATATGGTACAAGCATATTTATTATTCTATCCATCCTATGAATAAAAAAGGCACCATTCATGTGGACGTAGGACTTAACGTCTCCACGTCATGGTGTAATTGTTATTCAACAATTCATTATTCTGTCGGGTATAATAATTATGTATAATTGATGTAAATAATAGATATAAAACATTAACTATTATTTATATATGATATAAAATTAAATTATATATTGTTTCACCTTCAATTGAATGATATTGTCGCTCATGCGTACGTACGGATTACCGTCTCCACAAATGCGATGAGATTCATTCTCTGTCGTAACCATTCAAGATGATTTTTTATTTTATGGTTAAGAAATTATTGTTAAGAACATAATTTCATTCTAGATATGAATCAAATACATCTTGTCTGGAAAAAAAATTACATACATAACAAAACATATAAATAATAATGAATCAGTTAACACCCAAAACAATGATACTACTGAAATATTATTAACAATGAAATATTAGAAGAACATAGATGATTTAATATTTATGTATATAATTCTTTTATAATTTAATAAAAATATTTAACTATTATAAAAGAGGTTAACATACCATAGACTATGGAAAATTACATGTTAAGGATTATTTATACAATATCATCATTATCTAAGGTTGTATATACATGAGTATCTATTGGATCCTCTTTTTCATCCAGATCTGTGAATCTTAAAAATGTATTTCAAAACATTTTTTGCATTTCCTAGACTATGGTTTTATTTCATTTATAACCTTGTTTGACCTTTATATTTTTTTATAATGGAATATTTCTTTTATTCTCCAATCAAGGTCCTTTATGATCTTTTAGACAAAATTAAGGAAGGAATTTTTTATATCTTATACGGTGGGTGCAGCTATTTTCTGCCATTATAACACCTTCAAAGTGAACCTTATATGAATATTAATAATATTTTCAAAATTACTATTTTCTTTATAATTACAACACTTTTAAATGATTTCAAAATAGAAAGAGATATTTCTTCCAAACAGTTTTTATTTAATCTATTTCACCATCCTTTCTTGTATTTTACACTTGTGTGAAGATGATTTATTATAATATAGTCTTCTATATTGTATTGAAGGTTTTGTGATATTTTTGACTTTGGATGTTTTATATTAATACGATTCATTTTTTATGGTTAAAGTATTAACATTTTGTATGATAGTTTTAATGCGAATGTTTATGTTATGTTTCAACCTTATCATATGAGGAATGCATAGGACTTATGAAGTGACAGGTGGAGCCCGATACAGCTCCTCGATGCATTGGTAGGTATCATGAGACAAAATAGTATCTTAGAACAAGTCCTTGACAAAATATTATTTTTAGTCTTGGAACGAAGCCTAGACAATGTGGTTATAATGTCTGAAATTATGCATTCCATCAATATGAAATTGGATATTTATATTACATGTGATTATTTGAGTAGTAGAATATCCCTTTGAATAAGTAAATGGAATTATTTGATTTATATTTTCCATATTATGGTCATTTTTATTTTCAAAAGGCTTGTGTTCTAGTCTTATACATTGCCTTAAATATTTATACATACATGTGAATGTCCCCGCTATATTGTTATCCTTACTGAGCACCGGATCTCACCCCTTTCTATGTTTTATATTTCCCATGATAAAAAGAATTATATTATTATTGACATGCAGAGATATTATAAGGGATATGATTGTGTTAAAATGATACACAATGTAGTTTTTTGTTTTATTATTTAATGTGAAACTTTTGTATGTATCTAGTAATTCAAAGGCTACTAAACTAATCTGTCTTTCTGGACATGATTCCTTGTATCATGCCAATGTTATGTAATAATGCATCGTCTCTGGGTAACTACGGTTGGGGTTTTATATTTGTTATCAGAGGAAGTTTTTTACAATACTTGGACATGAGATTTAGAAAAACTATAATTAGAGAACATTTCCCTAAGATACACTTTGAAGAGTAGTATAGAAATAACTTCATATAAATTTTTTAATGTACAAATTTTGTGTATTTTACAAGAAATACATCCCTCTCTAGATACGAGCATGTAATGGAGGCTCTGTTATAGATTTACCTAGTAGTGAAAAATTAAAAATGGAGTTTTGGGCTTGACCTGGCGTATCCTGGTACACGACAATGATCCTTGCTGCACTCTTGGTTACGACACTCCCGAGGGATATGCTGAGGATAATTTTCATTTTATTTATAATCCATTATAATGTATTTCTTAGTATATACATCCATAAATATTTTTTTGATGATTATGGATTACATATATAATCTATTCAATTTATGTTATGTGTTTTACAATTATGTAATTATATATTGAAATTCATAAACTAATATATTGTATGACATTATTTGTAAATGGATCCTAGTGGAAGGAATGGAAACTGTACCAATTAATGTAATCCATAGAGGGATTTCCCTCGTACTCAAGATAATTATAGTGGAGATAGTGATGCAACTTGTGTGGTTCAGCTTATACCCATACTGGGACTACTCACTCAGATTATGTATAATCACCTTACTCATATGGGTCACCCTGATCCACATTGTG
Organism: Viscum album; assembly: GCA_963277665.1. Classification (NCBI taxonomy): domain Eukaryota; kingdom Viridiplantae; phylum Streptophyta; class Magnoliopsida; order Santalales; family Viscaceae; genus Viscum; species Viscum album. The sequence goes on from OY728141.1 coordinate 1,754,485,506, forward strand.
GAGGATCAATGTTATACTACATCATGAAGAAACAACCACCAACATTCAATGGAACTAAAAATACATTTGTAGCTAAGAAATGGATAAGTTCCATGGAGAAAATACTTCCTACTTTGGGGGTAGAAAAAGAGAAAAAGTTATCATGGATGTTTATCACCTCATGGGAGATTCAGATCATTGGTGGTCATTAATTTTAAATACAAAAAAGGATGAAGAAGTATAAAAAATGGAATGGATGCATTTAAAATTAATTTTCATAGAAAAAGAGTTTCCTTGTGTCCATCATGTAGATATAGAAAGAAAATTTCTGAGTCTGGGGAAAAGGGAAGATGAAAATTTCACAAAGAATAAGGATAAAATTACTAGATTAGGAAGGCATGATGAAAATTATATACATAACCCAAAGGAGTAATATTTATTAGTTCATTTATGGTTTAAAAACATTTATCAATCATGAATTATTCTGACAATCCTTCTCATCATACGAATATATTTTCTGATGTGCTATCAAGACAGAACATTAATTCTATATGTCTTACTACTTTAAATAAAATCAAGAGAGGAAGAGATCTTTTGAACACTCTGGAAATGGAAATAATGGGAAGAAGGTAAATGAAGAATTTACATCCTATAGTAAATGTGGGAAGAAACACACTGGTACTTTCCTGATGGTAATGGGATTCTGTTACAAGTGTGGTGAAATATGCCACCGAGCTCATTCTTGTAAGGGAAAGAAAGAGGCAGTAAATGTTGAATTCCATAATAATAGTGAAATGGGGCATTATGAATATGAATTTCCTATGGGCCCAAGAAACATACCTCAGAAAAGTTAAAGGGAGAAGGGCCAAGATTATGAAATCACTACTGTTGAGGATGAAGCTCAGAATGATGTGGTGGTAGGTAATTTAATAGTATTTTCAAATTTAGACAATGATTTATTTGATTCTGGATCATTGTATTGTTTAATATCTTCCCAGTATTCTAAGAAAATTAGATTTTTCCAATTTGATTTAACATGGGAGTTGTCATTCAAAACTCATAAGGGATGTATCATTTTAATAATGTTTTGTGAGTCAGTCCCCATAAAGGCATATAAATGTTCTTTATATGCTGATCTAATTATCTTACCCATGATTTAATTTGATATAATCCATGGTATGTATAGGATTTTTAGACCACGATGCAAAAAATTATTGTACGAAGAAGGAGGTTATAATATTTAATGATGATAAGGAGTACCTTATCTTTAGAGTGAAAATGTAACGACCTGATTCTTACTATGATCCACCCCAGTAGCTCTCCTAAATTCAATTATTATAGAAGAAGAGAATGAAATAACTATGGGTTTGGAAAAAAATGTTTGAATACAGTACATAACTATTGTAAAAGAATATGTTGATGTGTTTCTAGAGGATTTAAATAGACATAATGTAGAACGATAAATTGTGTTTTCCATTGATTTAATTCGTGGTTCAAGGCCCATATTGAAGACCCCTTATAAAATGTCCACTATGGAATTAATGGAACTAAAGAAACTACTAAGGTAATTGATTAATAAATGATTTATTTGACCTATTGGTTCTCTATGGGGATTCCATACTCTTTTTGTAATGAAGAACATTTGATCTTTGAGGTAGTGCATTGACTATAGGGAGAACAATTCTATAACAATAATGAACAAGTATCCCCTACCCCACATTGATGATTTATTCAACCAAATCCATGGAGATAAGTATTTTTCTAACATCGACCTTCAATCTGGATATCATCAGTTTTGTGTGAAGAAGGAATACATTCTAAAAAAAACATTTCGAACTCGGTACGAGCATAATGAGTTTACAATAATTCCTTTTGGACTGAATAATGCACCCTCTATCTTCATGGATCTAATGAATAGAGTATTCAAGGAATATCATGATGAATTTGTAGTAGTATTTATTGATGTTATATTGGTTTTCTCCAAAATCAATTATGATCATAAAAATTACTTTGGAACTATTCTAAAAACTCTTAGAACAAATGAATTATAAGGGAAGTTTAGAAAGTGTAAATTCTGGCGTTATGAGCATTATTTTCAGGCCATATTAACTATAAGGATACAATCTCTGCTGATCCTTCTAAGACAATGGATATCCAATAATTTCTAGTAGTGACGAGTATAACTACGGTAAACATTTTTATTTCTTTAGTAAGTTATTATCGGTGTTTTGTCCATAATTTGGCTCGATTGGCTAACCCATTAACCAAGATCACACTTAAATGGGATATTTTTTTTGGGAAAATAGAGTGTGAATAATGTTTTGAAGAACTAAAGAGAAGATTAGTCAATGATCCTATCTTGACTATACTATTGGGGAATGATGAAATTTTTATTTATAGTGACACTTCAATGAAAAGATTCTGTTGAATCCTTATGAAGAATGATAGAGTTATTGCCTACGTATAATGACAATTAAAAATTCATGAACAAAAATAGCCCAATCATGATCTTTAGTAAGCAGTTGAAATCATTTCTTTGAAGATATGATGACACTATTTCTATGGTGAAAATGTGAGTTATATACTGATCACAAGAGATTGATGAATATTCGTTCACTGAAATAACTCAACATGAGGCAAAGACGATGGCTTGAACTAACAAAGGATTATGATTTAACTATACAATAGCACCCGAGGAAGGAAAATAAGGTGGGAGATGCCTTGAGAACAAAGGATCATGGATTTTTGGACAAAATGAGAGTTGAAAGGGGTCTTATGTTCATGGATAATGTAACTATGGATATAGAAATTATCAAGGAAGGTGAAACATCAATAATTTTTCAACTGTTTTCTAAACCGTCATTAATAGAAAGGATAAAAATTTATCAAACTTATGATGAGGGGATTAAAAAGAAAATTAAATCTGTGAACAATGGGATAATTCTAGACATTGTATATGAAGATGGGATTTTAAAATTTGGGAAGAGACTTTATGTTCCTCACATAACTGATCTAAAAAGGGAATTGTTGGATGATGCTCAAATCTCCAAGTCTCTCTATACATTCTAGTAGCAATAATACGTATAGAGATTTTAGGGATCATTTCATTGATGAGACATCATGAAAAGGAGAATTGATGATTATGTGTCAAGATGTATGGTTTTTTAACCTGTGAAAGCTAGAATACAACATCCTAGAATAGTCATGCATCCTCTTCCCATACCTGAGTGGAAATTGGATGAAATTAAGATGGAAATTTTCATGGGACTACTAAATACTCCAAGAAAGAAATATGCAATACAGTTCATTGTCGATCATCTTACCAAGTCAGCACAATTTCTTTATATAATAGAGGATTTAACACATGAACGTCTAAAAAAAATATATTAATGAAGTTGTTAGACTTAATGGACTACCCCTATTGATTATTTCTGATCGTGATACCCATTTTACATCAAGAATTTGGAAAATTCTTTAGAAGGACATGGATACTAAATTTTGTTTGAGAACTACTAATAAACCACAAACTGATGAGAAATTAGATCTAACTATTAAATCCTTAGAAGAAGTGTTGATATCTTTCTCAATTGGATTTCAAGTTATATTGGATCAATATTTACCTATGGTATAATTTTCCTATAACAATAGCTTCAGTTCAAGTATTCATATGGCACTATATGAAGCGTTATATAGAAAGAGATGTAACACACCAACTTGTTGGGATGATGATGGGGAATGAAAAATCGCTGGCCCATAACATGTTGAGGAAACAATGGAAAAGGTAAAGGTTATCCAAACCCACATCAAATTAGCTCAATGTAAGAAAAAGAGCTATTCCGATTACTGAAGGAAGGATTTGTAATTTCAGGTAAGATATCAAGTTTTCTTGAAGGTATCTCCATGAAAAGAAATTATAAGATTCGATAATAAGGGTAAATTAAGTCCCAGCTACATTGAACCATTCAATATTATAGAATGAATTGGGGTTGTTGCTTACCATTTAGAAATGTTGCCAAGTCTCTCAAAGGACCATGATGTGTTCCACGTAACACTATTGAGAAAATACAAGATTACCCAAAACATGTGAAACCCTATTAATAAATAGAACCGATAACTGAGCAGTCTTATTGGGAAGAGCCTATTAGAATTCTTGATTCCAGAGAAAAAGTGTTGAGAAACCATATGACTCGTTTGGGGAAAGTATTATGGAGAAATCATAAGATGGAAGAGGCAATGGGGGGACCCGAGGAATATATGATTAAGAATCATCGGAATCTTTTTAAGAATTAATATTCTAGAAATTTTGAGGAAGAAATTATTTGAAGGAAGGGATAATGATACACTCCATGCTTCCATGGCATGTTTCCCATTGAATAATGCAATAGGTTGCGTTGTGTGGAACATGGAGTTTTAACACTCCATGTCCAAAAAAACTAGTGATTATGAATAGTAATACCAACATTTTAAAATTTTTTAAATTTTATTTTACAAAATGAACATTATTTTAGGATTCAGAATAACAAAATTATCTTAGGGTGATTTTTTGGTATTTTACTGAAAACCTTAAATTTTTTATGAATAGTGAAAAACACTGCATTTTTATTTAAAATTGAATTTTTATTTAAATAATTTGTTATTTTATTTAAATTTATGTTACATAAAAATAGATACAAAATACCTATATATCTTAAATGTAAATAATTGGATTCATTTTATAATAATATTAGATAGATAAAATTTCATTGAACTTTTTACCGTCTTCTATCAACCTTCCAGTAGCATTTGAAAATTTTCATAAAACATAATTTTACCAATTTTGTGAGTTGAATTTCATAAATATAAGAGAAATAGTTGACAATATTATTTAAAATGTGGTCCAATATGATGAAAATAATTTTTGGTGAATACTATATTTTGACATTTATTTACCACAGTTAAATGTAAATAAGGCAATTAAAGGTAAAATTGATATTATAATTATCTCAACACATGTACTAATTCTATTGGATCCATTTATTTAAACAAAAATCAACCTTATGAATATAATTTGATCCTTTTACCCACTTGGACTAGATTAGTACATTTACTATTATTTTATTTAAAGAACAGTTAAAAGGGTTAAATTCAATGTTTAATAACTAAACAATTTTTATTATTGGTTTATAAATAAGATAATGTAGACTATAAATATTCATTATAAAGATAATAAGGTATCCTACATAATTTTATTTTATTTATAATTTTTATAAATTAAATAATTATATTTATTTAAGACATAATGATGATGCAATAAATACCTAATTAATGAAATATTAAAATAATTTATGTTATAAATATCCAAATAAATGTAAATTGTGACTTATGATTAATTACACTAATTTTATTGGTTAATATGACATGATGGGGTTGATTAAATAAATTTTATTCTAAGTGATAATGTATTTATGGCTTTAAATAAATAAAATACTAAATAGTGTCAAAATTGATATAATTGAGTTTTTAAATAAAATACTATATTATTAATTGATATAATATTCCTAGAAATCTAAAGATCAGGAAAAGGAATTTTTTGAGTTAATATATATCAATATTTATCCACTTGGGTTTCTCTTGGTAGTTTATAGTATTTTTATTATCCATATAATATATAAATATTTAGAGACATGGTAAATGTGAAACTATTAAACTAAGAGTTAGATCTAAATGATAAGGATAATATGTTGACCTAAACCAGTCTAAACCTATTTGTTGAAAGGTTTTCAGACAATAACTACCTTATCCTTTAAATAAAACCTTTTTGAGCCATTAGAAAACAATTATTATTTTATTATAAAATAATATTTCAATCTTTTCTTAAATTTACCATCACCACTATTATAAAAGGGGACTTCTCATTCCCTGAAAATCACATATCAAATGTCATTTGGATCATCAAACCACTGATAAAATATAATCTAAACTACCCTAAATTCACCCTATAGTAATTTATTTGACCAGAAGCCAACCGAATGATCCAGTTTGATCAAATCAAAAAGATGAACAAGAAGAAGAGATAATTATTTCACCACCTCTTTCAATTTCTTTTCTTCTTCCTCTTTCCTATTTCATTGTAATTCCCATACCAAAATAATAAATCCAGTACGTTATTTATATTTTGATGTTATTATAAATATATTATTACAATATTCATTATTCTATCCAACCTAAGAATGAAAAAGTCACCATACATTTGAACGTATGACTTATCATCTCTACGTCAAGGTGTACATGTTATTCAACACTTCATTTTTTGTATGGGTATAATAATATTCTATAATTCATGTAAATAATAAATATAAAATTCTAATGATTCATTATAAATGATATAAAATTCAACTATATACTATTTCACTTTCAATTTAATGATATATTCGCTCATGCGTACATACAGATTACCATCTCCACGAACGCGATGAGATTCATTCTCCATTGTAACCCTTAAATAATAATTTCAATTTATGTTTAAAAATAAGTTATATGAAAATAATAACATTACGTATATGAATCAAATTCTTCCTATACACAAAAAAAATTCCATATGTAACGAAAGATATAATGTAAAATGAACCAGTTAACTCTCAAAACAATGATACTACTGAAATATTATTAATAAAGCAATATTAGTAGATCATATATGATATCATATTTATGTATATAGTTCTTGTATAATTTAATAAAATGTTATAAGTATTATACGTGAGGCTAATATACCATATACTAAGAAAAAGTTCAAGGTAAGGGTTTTTTCTACAATCCCTTCATTATTTGAGGTTGTATATATGTGAGTATCTAATGGGACCTCTTTTTCATTCATATCTTTGATTCTTAAAAATGTATTTCAAAACATTTTTACTATTTACTAGACTAATATTAAAAATCATTTATAAATTTTTTGACTTTTTATTAGATGTTTATAAAGGAATCATTCTGTCTTTTTCCAAATAAGGTCATTTGTGACATTTATGAAAAAATTATGGAAAAAATGTTTTTTATCTTATACGGTGGGTACAACTATTTTCCGCCAGTATAACACATTCAAAGCTTCCCTTATAATATTATAATAATATTTTCAAAATTATTCATTTATTATATAATTACATGTCTTCTAAATAATTTCAAAATAGAAATATTTATTTCTCTCAAACAATTATGATTTCATCTTTGTCAACATACTATGATTGATTTTACACTTTTTTGAAGTTGATTTATTATGAATCAATATTCCATATTTTATTGATGTTTTTTTTATTTTTGGACTGTGGATGTGTTATTTTTATAGAATTCATGGTTTGTGGTTAAAGTATTAAATTTTTCGCATGCTAGAATTAATAATAATTTTTATATTATGTTTCATCCATTTCATATGAGGAATGCATTAGACATAGTATGTGACAGGTGGAGCCCGCTATAGCTTCTCGATGAATCAGTATGTGCCCTGAGACAGACTAGTCTTTCGGCACAAGGCCTTAAAAAATCTTATTTGTAGACATGTCACGAGGCCTTGAATATGTGGTATTGATGTCCAGAATTATGCATTCCATGATTATGAAATATGCTATTGATAATACATGTGATTATTTGACTAGTAGAATATCCATGTGATTACGTAAATAGAATTATTTAATTCATATTTTCCATATTATGCACATTTTTATGTTTAAAAGTATTGTGTTCTAGTATTATATATTTACTTAAATTTTTATGCTTATTTATGAATGTTTCTACTATATTGTTATCCTTACTAAGCACCTGAGCTCACTCCTTTCTAGGATTTATTTTTACCAGGATGCGAGGTAGTATATTATTACTAACAAGAAGGGATAGTCCAAGGGAGATAAATGTGTTAAAAGGAGACACATCTTAATTTTTTATTTCATTATGTAATGTAAAACATATATATATATATCAAGTACTTCTAAGGCTACTAAACTGATCGGTCAATCAGGAAATGATTCCTTATATCATTCCAATGTTATGTAATAATTCACTGAATCTGGGTAACTAGGGTCAGGGAATTGCATTTGGTATCATAGGATGTTTATTAAAAACCTTAGAAACTAGATTTAGAAAAACTCTGATTAGAGAACATTACATTAAGATAGGCTTGGTGGAGTATTATAGAAAAAACATGATAGAATTTTAGTAATGTTGATATTTTGTTTATTTTCCAAGGAATACCTCCCTGTCTGGATACGAGTAGGTAGAGGCAACACTGGAACTGATGTACCTAGGAGTAAAAAACTCTGATAAGGTGTATCGTTCTTGACTTGTGGTATCTTGGTACATGATAATTGGCCTTGATGCACCGTTTCTTGTGATACTCCTGGGGATATTCTTAGGTTAATTCACATTTTCTTTAAATACCATTATGATGGATTTATGAGTATATACCCCGTAAAAGAATTTTTTTTATGATTGTACATTATATCCATAAACGGTTCAATTTATGTTCAGTGTCTTATAGGTTTGGAATTATATATTTTGATTCCTAAATTAATCTAAGGTATGTCATTATTTAGAAATGGATTCTAGTGGATGGAATGGACACCATATCACTTCAAGTAATCCAAGTTGGGATTTCCCTCCAACTAATGATAATTATAGTAGAGCTGGTGATGGAACTGGTACTGATCATCTTATAACCCTACTGGGACAACTCACTCAGGTTATGAATCATATCATTACCCATATAGAGTACCCTGATCCAAAATGTGGAGGATCAATATTAGACTACTTCATGAGGCAAAAACCACCAACATTCAATGGGACTATAAATCTATTTTTAGCTGCGAAATGGGTATGTTCTATAGAGAAAATATTTTATTCATTGGGGAGAAATGAAAGAGAAAAATATTTCATGGCAGTTTATCGCCACACAAGAGATGCAGATCAATGGTGGTCATTATATATAAACACAAATGAGGATGAAAAAGTATCAAATATGGAATATAGTGAGTTTAATTTACTTTTTTAGAAAAATATTTTCCTAGTGACCATCGAGCATATATGGGAAGACAATATCTATGTCTACGGTAAAAGGAGGATAAAAATGTCGCAAAGTATTTGGCTAACTTTACAAGATTTGCAAGACATGTTACAGATTATATACGTAACCCAAGATGTAATATTAATTGGTTAATTGGTGGGTTTAAACCATTTATTCATCGATAATTAGTCCCACAATCCTTATCATCATATGATGATATTACCTCATATGCTATAAAGACTGAAAAGGAATTCTCTAAGTATCACAACATTAATGAAAATCAAAACAAGAAGAGATCTAATGAACACTCTTGAAATAGAAATATGGGGAAGAAGGGAAAAGTTTAATTCCCATCTTGTTTTAAATGTGGGAGGAAACACCCCGGTACTTTCTTGAAGGGATTGTGATACTGTTAGAAGTGTGGTGAAAAAAGGACACTAAGCTTGTCATTGTAAGGGAAATAAAGAGGTTGTGAATGTTGAATGTTACAATTATAGAGAAATGGAGGATTATCCAAATGAATGTTCTAACGGCCAATGAAACATAACTCATAAATGGAAAAGGGAGAATTTCAAATCTTATGCGATCACCACTACTGAGGTGAATATCTAAATGATGTGGTGGCCGGTAATTTAATGGTTTCCTAAAATTTATCCAATGATTTATTTGATTCTAGATCCTAGAATTTTTTCATATCATCGTAGTTTTATTAGAAAACTAGATATTTCCAATTTTATTTAAGAAGGGTGTTTTCTATCAAAAATCATAAGGGAAGTATTATTACAACAATGTTTTGTGAATCCGTCCCCATTAGGGCAAATAAATTGTCTTTATATGCTGATCTAATCTTCCTACCCATTATTTAATTTGATATACTCCTTGGTATGTATTGGATTTCAGACCATGATTTAAAAATTTATTATAAGAAGAAGGAGGTTACAATTTTCGATGATGATAAAGAGTACCTAATCATTAGCATAGAAACATCACCACCTGATTCTTAACTTGATCCACCCCTAGTGGCTCTACTAAATTCAATTATTGGGGAGTAATAGAACGAAATAACTACGGGTATGGAAAATAATGTTCCAATAGAGGACACACCTATTGTACAAGAATATGTTGATGTGTTTCCAGAGGATTTACTTGGTCATCCTTCAGAATGAGAAATTGAGATTTCCATTGATTTAATTCCTTGTTCAAGGCTCATATCGAAGACCACTTATATAATTTTTAATGAGGAATTAGTGGAAATAAAGAAACAACTAGAGGAATTTAGTAATAATGGATTTATTCACCCTAGTGTTTCTCCATTAGAAGCCCATATTCTTTTTTTAAATAAGAAATATGGATCTATGGGGTTGTTCATTTACTATAGGGAGATCAATTCTATAACAATAAATAACAAATATCCCTTACCTCGCATTGATGATTTATTTAACCAACATGATGCAGATCCATATTTTTCATAGATTGTCCTTCGATCTGGATATCATCAGTTGTGTACGAAGAAGGAAGACATTCCAAGAACAAAATTTTCAACCAGGTACTTGCATTTTGAGTTAATAGTAATGCCTTTTAGACTGACTAATGCACCCTCTGTCTTCATTGTTCTAATGAATTAAGTTTTCAAGGTATATCTTGATGTGTTTGTATTATTATTTATTAATGATATATTGGTTTACTCCAAAAGCTATGAACATCATCAAAATAAATTGTGCACTATTCTGAAAACTCAAAGAAGAAATTAATTATATGGGATGTATAGAAAGTGTGAATTATGGCATCAGGAAATTTATTTTGTTTGATATATTGTCTCTAAATATGGAATCATTATAGCTCCTTATAAGACAAGATCAATAAATGAATGTAAAGTATGGACATGTATAACTGAGGTGAACATTTTTATTGGTTTAACATGTTATTATTGGTGTTTCATCCGGAATTTTTCCCTATTGGATAACCCATTAACCTAGCTCACACATACAAATTTTAAATTTTTTTGGACAAAAGAGTGTGAAGATTGTTTTGAATAACTGATTAGAAGATTATTCAATGCTCTTATATTGACTCTATCATCGGGGAATGATGGGTCTGTTATTTATAGTGATGCTTAAAAAATAGGACTTGGTTTTTTCCTTATGCAGAATTATAGAGTAATTGCATATGCATCACAACACCTAAAAATTCTTGATCCAAACTATCCCTATCAGGATCTTGATTTAGAAACTTTAATATTTGATTTGATGATGTGGATACATTGTCTCTATATTGAGAGATGTGAGATATACACCAATCACAAGAGTTTAAAGTATATTTTCTCACAGAACGAACTCAACATGAGGCAATGATAATGGCTTGAAATAACCATGGATTATGATTGAACTATATAATACCACCTGAGGAAGGAAAATAATGTGAAAGATGCTTTGAGTAGAAAGGATCAGAGATTTTCGAACCTGATGAGAGTTGGAAGGGATCCAATGTTCATGGATCTATTAAAGACGAATATGAGAATAATCATGGAAGCTGAAAAATAGATACTTTTTAAATGGTTTCTAAGCCATGTTTACTATAAGGGATAAAAAGTCCTCAGACTTAGGATGAGGAGTTTAAAAAAGAAATTAATGCTGTGAATGATGGGATATTGATTGAATTCATTTATGATGATATGATTTTTAAATTTGGAAGAGACATTGTGTTCCTGACATACCTGATCTAAAAGGGGATGTTTTGGATGATTCTCATAGCCCCAATTTCTCCAGACACCCATGTAGTACATTTATTTATAGAGATTTGATAAAACATATTTGGTGGGAAAACATTAAGAGAGAGATTTCTGATTATGTGTCAAGATGTATGGTTTTTCAACAAGTGAATAGTGGAAAACAAATCCTAGAGGAGTCATGAAACTTAATCCCATACCTTAGTGGAATGGGATGATAATACGAAGAACTTTTTCATGGGACTACTGAAGACTCTTAGAAGTAATGATGCAATAGTGGTCATTGGTGATCATCCTACCAAGCCAGCACACTTTCATGCTATAAGAGATGATTTTCCTCTTGAACGTCTACTAGGAATATATATTAATGAATTTTTAAGACTTCATGGAGTAACCTTATCGATTTATTATGATCGTGATCTCTACTTTACATCAAGATTATTGAAAAAAAATTCAGAAGGCCTTGGATAATGAACATTGTTTGAATACTGCCTACCACCCTCAAATTGTTTGACATTCAGAACGGACTATTCATACCATAGAAGTCATGTTTAGATCTTGCTCACTTGATATTAAAGTTATGTGGGATCAATATTTTCCACTAATAGAATTTTCCTATAAAAATAGATACCATTCAAGTATTCAGATGGTACCATATGAAAAATTATCTGGAATGATATGTCACACACAAACTTTTTGGGATGATGTTTGTGAATGAATACTCAAGGACCAACACATGTTGTGGAAAAAATGGAAATGATTAAGGTTATCGAAACCCACATCAAAGTATCTCAAAGTAGGAAAAAAGATCTATGCCGATACCTAAATGAAGGATTTGGAATTTCAGGTAGGAGACCATGTTTTTTCTGATGGTATCTCCATAAAAGAGAGTTATATGATTCAGTATGAAAGGTAAATTGCATCCTAGGTACATCAGAGTGTTTGAAATTATAGAACGAATTGGGGCTATAGATTATCGTTTCGAAATACTCCCAAGTCTCTCAAAAGTTCATGATGTGTTCAACGTATCACTATTGAGAAAATACATGAAAGACTCAATGCATGTACGCACCTAAGAAAAAATAGAAATAAAACTCGATCTGTATTATTGCAAAGAGCCTATCAGAATTCTTGATACCAGATAACAAGAGTTTAGAAATCAGAAAACTCATCTAGTGAAAGTTCAATGGAGAAATCAAAAGATGGAAGAGGCAACATTGGAACATGAGGAACATATGATGATGTACCACCAGAATAAGTTTATGAAGTAATATAATAGAAATTTCTAGAATGAAATTATTTGAAAAAGGGGAGAATGTACCACCCCATTCTTCCATGGTACATTTCCCTTTGAATAATGCAATAACATGCGTTGTACGCAACATAGAGATTTAACACACCACGACAAATCAAACACGCTGTTATGAATAATAATACCCACCTTTTGAAATTTTTTTAAATTTTATTATTCAATGTGGACTTTATTTTTGTCTTAGGAATATCAAAATTAGTATACGGTGAATTTTTGTTATTTTTCATAAACATTCAATTTTTATTGAATTTTGAAAAAACCCTACGCTTTTTTTTAAAACCGACATTCTATTTATATAATTAGTTATTTTTTTTGAATTTATATAAGGTAAAAATAGATACATAATACCTATATATGTTCAATGTAATTCATTTGAGTCATTTTATAATAATATTAGATATATAAAATTGTATTGAACCTTTTACTGTCTTTTACCCACAATCTAGGAGAATTTAAGAATTTGCATAAAACATAATTTTTACAATTCTATGAGTGGAAGTTCAAAAATCTGAGGGACACGGTTGACATCATTTACTAAAATTTTGTTCAATAAAATGAAAATTGTTTTTGGTGAATAGTAACTTTTGACTTTTATTTACCACGATTAAAAGTAAATATGTTAATTAAAGGAAAAATGATAATTAAATTTCAATAAATCATGTCCTAATTCTATTGGATAAGTTTATTTCAAACAAAATAAACCTTAGTAAGAAAATATGATTATTTTGACCCACTTGTATTAGACTAGGACATTTACTATTATTTTATTTGAAGAAGATTTAAAAGAGTTAAATTACATGTTTAATAACCAAACCATTTTTAATACAGGGTTATATATAATTTAAATTTGACTATAAATATTAATTAGAAATATAAAAATATTATCTAAATAATGGTATTTTATTTATATGTTTTAATAATTAAATAATTAAATTTATTAATGACACAATGATGATGCAGTAATTACATTATTAATGAAATTTTAAAATAATTGATATTATAAATATCCAAATAAATGTAAATTGAGACATGTGATTAATTACACTAATTTTATTGGTTAATATGGAATTATGGGGATGCCTAAATAATTTTTATTCGATGTGATAATGTTTTTATGAATTTCCAAAAAATCAAATACCAAATAGCGTCTAAATTGACATAATAATGTTTTTAAAACAAATACTATATTACTAATTGATATATTATACCTAAATATATAAGGATAAGCCAAAGATATTATATAATGTTATAAATATAAATAATTTACCACTTGAGGTTCTTTTGGTAGTTTATAGTATATTTATTAACCATATAATATAAAAATACAAAGAGACATGGTAAATGTCAAACTATTTCTCTAAGATTTAAATCTAAAAGATATGGATAATATGGTGACCTAAGCCTGTCTAAAACCTATTCATTGAGAGTTTTTCTACCCATACCCACCTTTACCGTGAATTAAATACTTTATGGGCAATTAGAAATAGAAAATGATTTTTTTATAAAATAATATTTCAAACTTTTCCTAAAGTGACCCTCACCTCTCTTATAAAAGGGAATTTCCCCTTCTCTCAAAATCACACATTAAAATAAATTTTGCTCAGATAAACCCTACCCAAATATCCTCCAAAAAATCCTCACTTAATCTTATATTCCTTCCTTTGATAAGATTCCATCCTAAGGATCCATTTTGATCAAATCAAAAGGTAGCACCCGAAGGAGAGATAATTATTTCACCACCTCTTTCATGTTCTTTTCTTTTCCATTTCATCTTTCATTATCATTCCCATACCAAAATAATAAATCCAATAACTTATTCATATTTTTATCTTATTATAAATATGATACGACCATATTCATTATTCTATCCATCCTAGGAATGACAAAGTCACCAAACGTGTGTACGTACGACTTACTGTCTCCACGTCGTGGTATAGTTTGTATTCAATACTTTATTATTTGGATGCGTATAATAATTATATATAATTTATGTAAATAATAAATATAACATGGTAATGATTCTGTATATATGTATATCATTAAATCATATACAATTTCACATTGAATCGAATGATACTATCTCTCTTACGTACGTACGGATTACCGTCTCCTAGAACGTGATGTGATTCATTCCCCATTGTAACCATTCAAGAATAAATTTCATTTTATGTTTAAAAATAATGTTTAAGAACATAAAATCATTTTCGATATGAAGAAAATAATCTTATACACAACATAAATTACTTATGGAACAAAACATGTAATGGAAAATGAATCAGTTAATAACAAAAAAAAAAATGATACTACAGAAATATTATTAACAAGGAAATATTTGAAGATCGTATATGATATAACATTTTTTTATATTTTTTTAATAATTTAATAATAATGTTTTAACTATTAAAAAGTAGTTTAATAGTCTATAGACTAAGCAAATGTACAACGTAAAAGGTAATTATACAATCTATTCATTATGTGAGGTTGTATATAAGTGAGTTTCTACTGGGACCTCTTTATCATCCACATCTGTGTTTCATAAAAATGTATTTCAAAACATTTTTACTATTTACTATATTATGGGTTAATGTCATTTATACCCTTGTTTGATTTTTTATAATATGTTTATCAAGGAATACTTTCACTGTTTTCCAAACATGTTCCTTATAAACATTCCGACAAAATTAATGAAAGAATGTTTTTTAACATATATGGTGTGTGCATCTGTTTTCTGAAGTTATAACACCTTAAAATCATCCTTTACAATCATATCAGTATATTTTCAAAATAAATGTTTTCTTTTATAATTTAAATACATTTAAATGATTTCAAATAGAAAAAGATATTTCACTCAAACAATTTTTATTGCATATATTACAATATCCTTTGATGGATTTTACACTTGTTTGAATTTGATTTATTATGATACAATATTTCATAATTTATTAATGGTTTGGTAATATTTTTGACAATGAATGTGTTATTTTTCTTCCATTCATGGTTTATGTTTAAAGTATTAATATTTCGTATGATTGTTTTAATACTAATGTTTATGTTATGATTCATCCTTTTAATATGAGTAATGCGTTGGACATAGAAAGTGATAGGTGGATCTCACTACAGCTTCTCGATGCATCGGTAGATCTAATTAGACAAAATTTTGTCTTGTAACAAGGCCTTGAAAAAATATTATTTGTAGTCTTGGCACGTGGCCTTGACTATCTGTTTATGATGTCAGATATTATGCATTCCATCATTATGAAACTGGCTATTGTTATTACATGTGATTATTCGACTTGTAGAATACCTATGTGAATAATAAAATTTCATTATTTGGGTTGTCATTGCCATATTATTCTCATGTTTATTTTTGAAAATATTATGTTATAGTATTATACATTGACTTAAATGTTTATTCTTATTTATAAATTTTTCTGCAATATTGTTATCTTTACTAAGCTCTTTAGCTCACCCCTTTCTATGTTTTATTTTTCCTAGGATGTGAAGAAGTATATTATGACAGACATGCATGGATAGTCTATTGGAGATGATTTTTTTAAATGGAGACACAATGTTGTTTTTTATTTCAGGATGTAATTCAAAGCTTATGTATTTATTGAATACTTCAAAGGCTACAAAATGATTGGTCCTCGAGAGATGATTCATTGTATCATGCCAATGTTATGTAATAATTTACCGACTCTAGGTAACTGGGGTTAAGGAGATACAACATTATTCTAAAAAATAGATAAATATATTGTATATAAGTTGATATATAATTTTATAAGAATGAAATGTGGTAAATTTCATTCCAATTATATCTATTGAGAGTTTACACATGTTCAAAATATTCAATTTCTGAATATCATATTGTTTCTTTTTATGATGTTTTTTAGATGTGTGCAATGTCTTTCAACAAAATAAAATTTGTATTATACATTTGAAGAAATGTTTATGACCATATTACAAATATAAAATATTATATCTTAGGAAAATAATATAATTATAGGGCATCAGTTTCTTATGAATATATGGTATTGTAAACATTTTAATATTGACAATCCATAGTTGATAAAGTTATTTCCCAAAATATTAAATATGTACGTAAACGTTTTACCTCCTTTGGACTGGTACATTGTGATATATAAGCCCAACATTAAAATTTATAAAAAATAAGAAAATATTTCAATACTCTACATGTATACATACTTTTGGAATCATATGTTATTATTCTATAATTGTTATAGTTGAATTAAATAATTCCCAAAAATCATGTAATCCTAAAAAAATGATTTTTTTTCGATTTAGATTATATTAATGAATTTTAAAGTTGAAATACAAAATATATTTATTTTTTTGGTAATAAAAAATGATAATATTACAAATTTTTAATGAATTTTCATATAATGAATCGTAAATGAGGTTTAAAATAAAAATAGACTAAATTATGGGATGTACTTCCAAGATTATTTTGCAGATGAATAAAAAAATATAAAAATTATGAAAGAATCCTTTTTCAAAATAAAGAGAAAATTATTCCTCAAACATAAAAATTTTTCAATTAACCATAAAATGATAAAATGGTGGTATTAGAATAACTGAAACTAAAATTAAATGTTATTAAAATATTGGAAGTCTTAATTCCCAATATATAAAAATTTCACATTTAGGAAATAAACTTATACTCAAATCAAAATTCACATAAGAATCAAAGATAAAAAAATTTATATGATATTTCCAAAATAGAAATTCATTACCACCCATATATGAAAAATATTAACTTTCTATTTATTCTTAGAAATTTAGATTTATTCTACCTAAAAAGTCTATCCGAAACCTAATAATAACTAACCTAACATCAAAAATCATTTCCATATACTCTTTAAGGATATTTTATATTGATTTATGATAATACCTAGAAAATTCATGCATCACCATAGTCTTTTGAACATTCTCACCACACTATACAATAATAAGAAAAAATTATTTGTATATTGAGGTATTTTTATGTGACATAGTGGATATGGGTTGGTGGTATATGAAACTAAAAACGAAAAGGTTTTAAATAGGATGTTAAATAATGAATTTTAATTTCATGAATATTTGTGTAAAAATATAGGAAATATACATCCCATAATTCCACATACAAAATATTACACAACACATCCCCTTTTGGGGTAAGATATATGATTCCAACAATAATTAAAATTAATGATTTCACAATAATTATTCATTTTTATTTTAAATTTTTAGATATTAGTGGAAAAAGTAATGTAATGAATGAATGGTAGTTTATGAATTTATTTTTTAGAGAGATATGAGTCATAAAAATAATAAAAATGAAAAATTAAACCCCATATCTTAGTTTTATTTAATATTATTTGGATAAATGTTTTATAATAGATTAAATTTACTCCCTTCCATTCCGCTCCCAAATAATCTGAATATTGAGACATATCTCAAACAACCATAAGTGAGGTGCTGCATAATGAACACACATGAAATTCCCTTCCATCATAGTCAAAATTTAAATACACCAAAAATATTACGAGTCATGGTGAAAATGTGAAAATGCCCTTATAATTTGTATCGTGAATAATATGTTACAATTTGCTCAAAATAACTCACATGACAAGAAATAATAATTTTGGATTGTGTTTAATGGGTCTGAATTTCAAAAATTAGTAAAACTCATAAAAATGAAAGTGAATAAAATTCTTGTAAATGTTCCCTTATCAATAATCATATAAAAATATTTTTAATCCCAAATAAATTAAAATCTAAAATCACCATTTCAAGAGTGACAATTGATAATGAATACTCATTTAAACTCAATGTTCCTAAATTTTAAAAAAATTAGAAAATGATAAATCCCATAATAGGATTACCCTCACCAATAGTTAAATAAGACTACCCATTTATATTAAATAAAAACTAAAATACTCATAAAATATTGGTCCAGAGTCCAATAAAATGAATAAATACACCATAGTTTATTTTTTATCCTTTCAAATTGAGTTAATTTTGAAATTAAAATCTACATAATCTTATGTAAAAAATTAATAGAAATATAAAAAATTAAGAAAAACGGTAATTGAAAAAATATATAGGAATATATGTGTTACTCTCTGATATTTGTTTTGTTAGTATTGTCCACTATTAGATAGTCTTATGGTTATCCCTAATCCAATGTTTGTTAGATTTTATTTGATAGGAATGCCTAATTTTAGTTTCCTATCTGTCATTGAGTCTAAAACAAGAGTAGGCACCACATGAAAATAGAAAAATAACCCTAACCCCAAAATAGAAAAATGAAAAAAGTAGGGGTTGGGGGGGAATTAAACAATACCACTATCAAAATTCATTGTGTCCTCCAATAATAGATTAACTATTTTTGTAGAGTAAAATGCGATATCACCGCATCCTCCTTATGATCTTCATCATCTTCAACTAACTCATCTTGGGTAGTTTCATTGGTAACATGTAGTATTTGCTTCAAAAGTTTCAATAGTAAATTAAAATCATGTGGAAAATAATTTAACAATTACTTTTGATACATATTTAATTAGGAATAAATAAATTATTTATTATACCCCTAATTTTAATTAGATTTTGGCCAGGTTGTATAGCTCCTGGAACTTCATTATCATTTAATTCAGCCATTATGTTCTTTTTGATGGTGGTCACTTCATCCTTATCATTATCACTCTCAAAATAATTCCAATGTAATGATTTAATTATAGGAAAATAAAGATAATTACTTTCATTTGATTAAAATATTATATTAAAATTAATAGATTCTGGTGTTTTGTCTAATCATTTCAATCGATCAATATAAAGTTTTTTATTTTAATTCAAGTCCATTGAAGGTATTATAAAATTATGCGGGAGTTAGGATTTGTAAAAATATATTTCAACATCCATTAGGTCATACAAAAAAGTAGGAGGTATCATTTCTTTTTTTCATCAACCACCTATTTTTAGAAATCTAAAATTTATTTGAAGAATTCATCATTCTATTTTTACCGATGTATTGAAAATTGGTCATTCATGGTTCTCTTTCATGTCCTCAATGATAACCATAAATTACCTCTCATTATTATTTTATCTATGAACTAACCTTACCTGTTTGTAAATAAATAAATAAAATTACATAGCTGAAGGCCAAATAAAGAGTTGTTTTCCTAGATTTTTTAATTATATTTTATGTTAGAAATATATTTACAAAACGAATAGAAATAATGAAAAGTAAACTAATCTTGAATTAATATCTCTTCTTCTTTTAGATAACTAATAAATTAGAGGATCTAAAAACATTCACATATCTCTCTTGGTTGAATGGATTTTTTTTTCAATTAACATAAAAAAATCTTTTTATCAACCAAACATTCATTCTATGTATGTAATTAGAACAATAAATCACTCACAAATTACTTTGGAAACACCCATCCTAGCCTGGAACCTATAATAAAATCCATAAGTAACTTCCAAACACTCAACCAATCATCTCAAATTATATCACCATATGTATCCTTAAACTATCATGGGGTGGGATTATTGATCATAAATCCAAGAAAAAAATAATTAATATAATAAAATCAAACAAACCCACATTTTTTTAAAAAACTATTTCTTAATTTTTGAAACAATTGAACATGATTAATATAGTTTTATTCATTGAACTGAAAAAACTCTAGAATTAAAAAATAAGAATCCTTCCCAATAATTCTATAACTAAGCCTCTAATAAAAGGTTAGAACCAAAACATGGGGAATAATAAATTATTAAAAAAATAAATAAAATAGAAAATAAAATGAAGAAAAGTAATAGGAGAATTGATCTTCATCATAAAATCATGATAGAAAAAAAATTCCTACATTCATCACTAACTCTTAGGGTTAGGTCATCATTTTATATCCTTGTTTTTAGTTAGCTACATTTAGGATGAAGGGTAACCCAAAATACATGTATTTAAAATC
The DNA here is from genome assembly GCA_963277665.1 of Viscum album. NCBI lineage: Eukaryota > Viridiplantae > Streptophyta > Magnoliopsida > Santalales > Viscaceae > Viscum > Viscum album. The sequence goes on from OY728141.1 coordinate 1,754,506,523, forward strand.
ATTAAGGATTTTTATTTTAAATCTATTAAGTTCACAACGTCTTTATTGTATTATTTTCCTTACTTTTGACAATTAATATAATTTTTTAATGTAAAATGTCTCACGTGTAGATGAATTGTCATACACATGATAAATTTTTTTATTAAATGATGATTCTTCATATGTGTCAACAAATTTCATACCTGTATATGAAATTACATATGTAATTTCTCAAATATTTTATTCATAGGATAATTCTACTATGACATATTTATGTTTCATATGCTATATGGATTGTTCCTTAGAAAAAATATTGCAAACTCAAATATCATATAGAGGATAAAAATATCCTACAAACTGTTAAAATTTTATATAGATAGGATAATTCTCATACATAGATCAAAATTTCTAACATGTAGGATAATTATCCTATGTGTTGGAAAGTTTTTCTTACAAGAGCACCAAAAATTGTTTTCCCTAGTGATGATTTCAAATATAAGACATGTAATTCAAAAAAACACAGTTTAGGGAATGATTTCCTAGGTTATTCTATATTTGTATTAAAATAATAAAGATTAATGCTGGGATCCTATTAAAAATTTTATTATAAAATACAGAATTAATAAATATATTTTCCAATTAGTTTTAAAAAGGATAAATATACTTAAAATAAAATTCTCATACATTCATCAATTAAATTCAATATTATTCACAAGGATAATAATTGAGATATTTAAAAAATAATTGATATTTTTAGGGGGATTAATATCAAGAATATCAAAGTGAAATATATGATTATAGTGAATATATCAATTCCTTAACACTTAATCTTTTGTCTTGTGGAATAGTGAACTCTAAAATGATCACCAAAGAAAAATTTGAAATCATGCTAATGTATGTTTCTATTAAAATAAAATGGCCCACAACTAGTCATTACATCTTAGTTATCATAATTGAATTTTATTCATTACGTTCATATAATTAATATACACTTATTTTATCCTCTCATGAAAAATTATACCTACTTATTAACAAATATTTCATTCAACACTCATGTATGAATTTGAAGAAAAGTTTTTCTAATTCCAAGATCTTGAAAGGGTCACCATATGATGGATGGATTTATTAATATAAAACCAATGAGTCAATTATTTATGTACAAAATTTCCTTCTGATGGACTAAAATCTCTTACATATTGAATAATTATACATAATCCTATCAAAATTTCATTTTCCGTAATAAATATTCCATTGGAAAATTTTTGCACAGTCAAATGTAGTATTATTGACCAAAATATACTTTTACATATTAATGTTTTGTTGGATAATTGTTTTATATTGCTCAAAAAATTTAACACATAGGAAAATTCCCTTATGTAGATTAAAAATTACCCAATTAATGTGCTACAAGAAGTGTTACATAGCTAATTTTTCATTCCTTCAGAACTGTAATTCATAAAAAATTTAGGGAGGTGTTTTCTTGATTATTCATGATTTGGATTCAAATAATAAAAATCAATTTTGTGATTTTATTTACAATGATATTTCATAATTCAAAATTAATGCATTAGTGTTACAATTAATTCAAAGAATAAATAAATTTACTAAAAATCATATTTTCTTCAATTTAAAAATTAAATTCTAGGCTATTCCTAAAAATAAAAAATTTCATATTTTCATAATAATTGATCAAATTGATGGGATTAAATCATGATGAAAAAGTAAAATTTATGATCAAATGGGATAATTCATATACCTTTCAAAACCCAACTCTATTTTATTCTAGTTAATCATTAAAATAAACCTCAATACAATAAATAAATAGACTATATGAGGAATGGGGGAGAATAATGATTAGCAAGGAAAAAAATATAATTGTTGATGATTTTTTAGAATAATGGAAAATCACCACAACACCCCAGAATACGTAAACTAACCTATTAAAAATATAAAATAAACATTGAAAATTTATGAACAATAATTCAATAGCACTAAGAAACTCTCCCCAAGGTAAATCCTAGGGTAATTTACTCACCATTTTGAGTATCAAAGAGTTATAGTGTAATAAAACAAGAAATAAAATGACAAACTAAATATAGAAATATTATTATAAAAACAAAAAATATTACATATGAAAACCCTAATAAACTATAACTTATCATTTAGACTTGAAAACAATAATTTATATTAAAAATTAATAAATAATTTTAATATATGTGGATAACTATATTTATAACGAAGATAAAGGGCATATTTTCCTTCAATTATTTCCATTGAAATTTCACATATTTTTTTATAAATAAATTTTTAATACTAGAATGTGTTTTTATATAATTTTATTTGTATATTTAATGAATTTATTTTCAGAAAAAATTCATCTATTATATCGATATATATAAATCTATGAGATCATTTAAATATTCTAATTTTCTATCCTAGAAGAAGAATTGAATTCCAATAACCCAAATTTCAATTTATTTATATCCATGAAAAAAAATATCATGAATCCAAAGGTAATGAATTTTTTCCCATGATTTTTTATATCTTCGTAGAAAATGTGATCTAAATTGCAATATTACATTGTGATATATGAGCACAACATGAATTTGTTTAGAAAATTTCAATGATTTTAAGACTCCACTTTTATACATCATTTGGGTCAACAATGTATGCGTTAAAAAATTGTTCTATTCGAATAAAATAAACCACAATTTCCCTATAATCCTAAAAAATAATTTTTCAATTGGGATCAACTTATTAAATGTTATGGTCAAAATACCAAACTTTTATTTTTATATGAAAATAACTAAAATAATGAAATTTCCCTTAATTTATTATTTTATATATTGAATAAAAAATTACAATTAAATGAATTAATAGATTAAATTATAGTATTAAACTACATTGTAATTTTATAATTGAATAAAAACACTATAAAATAAATAATGATATCATTTTTATGATTTATACTTCATTATTTGTAAATCATAAAATAATAAAAGATAAACATAAAATAAAAAATTTTGTAATTTAAAAAAAATATAATTTTGAGTAAAATTAATGATAATATCATATATATCATATGTGTTATGTTATTACATTATGGTTTTCTATTATTTTTTATTCTTATATGTTTCGGATATGTGGTGATTATGTCATATTATTGATTCCATCATTATTTATGATTATCAGATAGAGGGTATCGCCTCCCCAAGAGCTTGTATTTGGAATTTGTTTACGTTTATAGCCTATGGAATATAGGGAGGCATTATTTATATCACATGGATCCCTCCGACATTGTTTTATTTAGGCTAACCTAATTAGGGAATTATAATTCTACTCCCAACTACTACTTTATATGGAACACAATGTAGATCGCATGCCACAAAAATAATTCAATTGGCTGAGTAACAATGTAATTTATTTATCCATATACTATAGAAACTATAATAACCCTTATAAATGAATACATGGTATTTTCCACCTTAATTAACTAAATCCACATTCTCGATGTAAAAAATATTTGACTACCACTACATCCTAAGGCATCTAATAATCTTCATGCACCAATATCTTAATCCACCTATAAAAGTAGACATTAACCCACCACATGACACTGTTGACCTATTAAAAGTGCAATACACTCATCCAAATTAAATATTATTACTTAATAATTTATTGGTGTTCTCATAGAGAGGATATTATTTATCAAAATCTGCCACACATAGTGGATTGATAAAAATCTTGGACCTGATGGATATTGTGTCATGGTTGATTATGGATTCACATTAGTTTCATTGTGGAAAATCATAGCAAATGAAACCACAAAAAATAGAAATTCATAATTATTTAAAAAAAATTGAACTAAAAAATCATGTTGTTCAATATTATTTTGAATTATTGGATTTCATAATATTATAAATTTAGAAATTTAAAAATGGTGATATAGTATCTAATTTTTAATACTTATAAATTTTTTTTATCAATTTACACAATCTAAAAATATATCTAATGATAAAAAAATAGTTCACCAAATTAACCCTATATCCTAATAATCCTTCCAAAGAGGAAGATATAGAGTCATCCTTTACATTTCTGTTTGGCCTCACTATCAATCCAAATATTGAGAATAATGATGAAAAAAAAATTTAGGAGGGTAATAGTTAGTATTTATATAAAAAATATAAGTCATTGTGGTCTAGATCGTTTTATTTAGTCACATTGTGGTATTTAGGAAGAAAATCCTTTAAAAAATATTATGCAAAATATCTTTTTATTCTATATACTTTTTCTTGTTTTTATAATTTTTCTTACCATGGGTCCTTGCACAAGGAAATTTTAATTATCATCTTTTAATTAATGATTTTATATAACCTTCATTTAAATTATCAATTTTTTATTATATATATACATGGACTATGAAATATAATAAAATAAAAAATGATGTAAAAATAAATAACAGACAAATTTATTCAAAAGAATATATGGATATCTTCATTGAAAAAATGAACAAAAGTGAACTTCTAAAGTTAAAATAATATTCTATGTTACAAATGTAATGACATAATAAAAATTGAGAATTGGATCTATATTGTTATAAAAATATAAGACGACAAACCTTAATTAATTTTTTATATTTTAAAATGAACAACATGTCATTCTGGCTATTGTTAAGAATGAAATAAATGAGAGTGTGTTTTTATAATTAAATCTATTTCTTAAGTAAAAAATGTGCCTCAAAAAATAAAAATAAAATAATAAATAATAATATTTTTGTTAAAATTTAGAATAATGGTCCTTGATTTTTTTATATTTTTAATGGAATATATTTTTTTTAGATAGGGTGATCAAAATAGAAAAAATTTATTTTTTCATTTCAAAATTATTGTATTAAGATAAATATTGGTATATGAAAAGGTAAATAGAATGGGGGTGAATAATTTTATGTAGATTTTAATCAAAAATAAAATCATAACAATATAGATCCATCATGAGAAGTGACATCTATATCCATAATAATATGTATAGATTGATAATTAAAGTGAATATAGACATATATAATTTTTAGTTGGATAACCCACTATAGTATATATTTACATAGTATATAACAATGATTTAACCATATATCAAATTCAACAAGTTAACTACTTTTTTAATTTATATTTTTGAGTGACCACACTAACCCTCCTAGTTTAAGACCCTCAATGTGTAGATAACTCACTACTCTCATTCACTATAATATCATTGTACTTTTCTAAGAAAAAATATAATAATATTCACTAAAAAGAGTGCTATTACATAGATGATGTTGTATCTATCATATCCTCCAGCATCCACATGATGAGGCTCCCTAAAAATTCCATGATATATACTTATAGACCCTCATCTTTTCCTCTCTATTAATTTACTGTAGAGATATGGATCCCCACTCACTGTCTTTTGTAAATTTTAAATTAAAACATAAAAATATTTTCTTTTATATGATGGATAATACATAATTTTGTATATAAACATACATAAAATTCACTCACCCTTGTTCAATATTCTCCTTGATGTAATGATAATATATCATAATACATAATGTACATAAGTTACAAATAACAATTTTTTCTATGATTGATAGAACTCATGTTATCACACATGATTAAAAATAGATATTTCATGAGAACAACAAAATTATAATGATGTTTCTTTATATATTGTAATCAGGAAAATTATTGAGTCATAATAATATATTAATATTACACAGTGATAAAATATATACAATCTTGCTTCATTCTTATGTAGGGAAAACACAATCCCAAAAGGTTTAATTTTAACCATAACATTACAAATTTAATGGAGAGAAAAATTCCAAATGATCCAATATAGTTCAAAGAGGAAAAAAATAATGAATTCTAAGAGAATAAAACATTATTAGATAAGAACATTTAGGTGGAAGGGATCATATACTGTAAATAACTGTAGTGGGTTAATCGAGAGTGAACCAATAAGCAAGAAAGTTTTTGACATTGTTCCATTCACACCATGTTTGCCTTACCTCCACCAATTTGTTAATAAATATCTTGATTCATTTTATATGATGAATAATGGAATAGGGAATACAATTCCATCATTGAAATTAATTTTAGGTAATCATAGAATCTATTTCCATAAACACTAAAGGGATATTCCTATATTGGAAAAGTTATATCCCATTTTTTAGTGCACATACCTCCTTAATAAGAGAATCTTGATGTCCATAAATTAGAAAACAGAAATTAAAATCGAGCCTTTTAGGTCAAGAAAAAAACTTCCTCCCATAATTGGTCCATTATTACATTTCCCATCCATGTAATTCTAAACACCACATCTTAGAGGAAACCATTTAACACATTTTCCTAGTGCCATGTGACTATCATAGTTGAAGGAGGAATATCTACCATATATGCATCTACACAATAATGGATCGTTATACCACTACATGGAAATAACTCTATGATTCACTTCCTGATCATGTGTTCAAATTTATAAGTCCAACTGAGGTCTTGGATTCCCCTAATGTTGACCCATGTTCTTATAATTCCAATTAAACTATTAATTTGTTGCTAAGAGAATCAATAATTCATTTTGTTTCTATTTATTATTTCAACTCCATGAAACCAGTTACATAAAAACTCAGTATTAGTGTGAAACAAAAATCAAAACCATTGAGACCACTAATATTCCCCAAAAACTACGCTTCACATTATATTTGGTAGTACAAATGGTTAGGGGACTCCTCTCGATAGTTAAGGAATCATATATTTTTAGAGGAAAGGGATAATAATATATGTCAACAATCGTTGTCTGTAGAGATTTCATGTGATCTTATGTAGTGAACAAAGAAGCAGTACGTTATATGAATATAATCACAGTAGAGGAAACCTCCACACTCATCTATAACTGAACTCAGAAGCATCAATTGGCTATATGCCTTGTCCGACAAAAGACCCGATATTGAGCTCATAAAAAATGTTTATCATATTTTCCATTCCAATGGATATTCTGAAATAGATATAGTTTATAAAAGATTATAATGGAACTAGTTAAGGATATATACAATATTTTTTTTATGAAATTATATTATAGGGGTTGGGCACCCCGAATAATCTAAAAGATCTACTTCTATATGTTAAATTGATATCATTTGGTGAAATGGCACTATCAATATCTATAAATCCCATTATATCACACTAGGAACTAGAAATAAAATATACTTCAAAATAATCCCTACATCTAAAATATTTTATTTTTATTGTTAATAATTTCATGTGTCTTTTTAAGGGATTTATTTGGAAGCATTTGAATTGAGAAGTATAAAATTGAATGTCAGGTCATGTTGATGTTAAATACAATATATTCCTAAATATTTTTCCATAGTCTATAACATCATCATAATTTCTATAATTATCCATTTAATATTTCCCATGGATAACATCTATTATTTTCATTACATTGTAATTACTCAAAATAATTTAACACATAGTTGGAATTTTTAATATTGTGAAATAAAAACTATATACATTATTTGTGCTGCCGGAAAACTTTGGAAAATGTAACTTCTAAAAATCATATAAATATCAATCTCATAAATCAATGACAACATAAAATTCATTAATTTTTCTCCAATCAATACAAAAAACTATATTTCATCAATATAAATGAGGATCATCATTCTTTTATTGTTAATCTTTTTGGAATTGATATTGTGATAAATTCATCCTCATTGAATAATCCACTTCTTTAGATATTGATAATGTCTAGAATACCAATCCATCGGTGATTGATTTAGTCTATATGAACCCTTATTCAACCAAAAACTTTATTTTTGTTATTATTGAATAATTAAATCATTCAATCATTTTATATATATATATTATTCATGAAATCAGTTATGGAATTATAATATGATATCAGTTTAGAATACATTGATTCCACAGTTCACTATAATGGATAAGAAAATTAAAATTTTTAGTAGTGATTATATGATAATGTTCTTAATATTTAAAAATTATATCAATTTTAAATACCCCTTCCACAAAATTTATGCCATTTTGAAAACAACCTTTCTATATTTAAATATTTTTTTATGGGAAACCCACATCATTATGAAATTTTTTTATTGTCTAGACTTGGGAAAATTTCTTATGGTTGATTCTTCTCAATTTATTATACATATTCAGGAATTTATTTTATTTTTTTAACTTTTTTTATTCCTATTTTTTTTTCCATCCCTATTATAGAAAGGATGTTTTTTGTGGAGCCCTTATCCATTTTGTTTGTATTGAGGATGTTTCGTAACCATTGATGCTTCATGATTGATTTTAGCCATAATCCTCGACTCAGTTATAGAATATTCTATTTTTATCATAATAATACATAGTGTATACTTTAGAATCATTCAAAACTATTAATTTTTTCATTTCATTTCTTATTTTCGTGTCACTTTCCATCCAAACCAGTTCATTTTTTTTGGAATTATTCTCACTTTCCAAAATAATGAAATATTTCACATTAATGTTTCATTAAATTCAGTTATTAAAACAATCATATACATTAATTTTAGATGAGAATACGATAAATATGACTTTATATCGATGATATTCAATCATCTAAGGATTCTCTTTATTTATAATATACCACTTTCCCTGAAAAATCAAATGCACTTCAGCACCATATTCTCCCAATGCTATGCCTTGTAAGGTGTGTTATATTTTTCTGGATATAAATAATCCCTATTGAAAACATAAATCAATTTAATGATTATTGTTTTATAGTATATATATTGTATAACCTTTTTAATGAGCATCGTATTTTTCATGTTGTTAATGATATTATTCCTCCTATAAACATCACTATTTTGTTGAAGTTTTCTTACCACTAAAACATGGTTCCTTAACCAATGCTTCTGAGATATTTATTCACCATATTATTATAAATTTCATTCCATTATTTGAATATTTTTTTAAAATTTTCATCACGATAATCTTTATCTATAATCTATGATAACTTTTAATACTATAGAACACTACTAATTTGTTAGAGGTTTCCACTAACATGAAAATAATACCATAATCATTGAGGAATAAATCATAGGACCTATTTTTGTCCATGTATTATGATGATTTTCTCTATCAAACATTGATGTGAAAAAACACAAGAAACATTAATGAATTATTTTTCTTCAACTTTCATAAATTTTCAAATATCAATCCCTTCTTAAATTTATCACACACGAAGATCTGATCATGAAAAGTTTTCTAGATATCATGGGATATTTAATTATTCAATGAATATTACATCGAATCTTGGAAAAAGTAGACAATTATTTTTTGACACAACTTGTTTTTATCTTCGTTGGATATAAAACACATTTCATCTTCTACACTAATAAGGTAGATGTTTCCCTTAATGAATTTTCTTTTCATTACTAATTTACCATATCTTCATTTTAAAATACAGGATGTATTGGGGTTGTGATTACATTTCTCTAGTCATATAATAGAACTACACTTATAAAATTGTGAATGAAGACTTTAACCACAAATATATCCATGAATCTCATGTCTTTACCTATAATTTTCGATTTCACAGGTCCAATAATTTTCAAACATCAATTATTTTTATATAAAAGGAGAAATTATTTTCTACTTGATAATCATGAAAATATCATCATTTATCATCATATAATAAACATACAACTACTATCAAGGATCTATAAATTAGATTGATCCATTACATTAATGTAAATATCTATGAAATTAAACAATTTATATTTTCTATTATTGGTCCATTTCTATTTCTTCACATATTTTATTGGAGAATTAACTTGTACCTATAACATTTTTTTCTATATTAACTATATATTATTTGGCTACAAAATGATTATACACAATTAACCTAGTCAATAATTCATGAATTTAATTTTTTTCTTATTTTTAGTACCCATTTTGAATTCCATTGATCCCTTGATGATAAGTGCATGTTTTTGTGTCCAGTAAATTTAAAAATAAAAACTCTATCCATCATAAGACTATTGAGTGTAGGAATTTTTTTCAGAATTTTTTCTATTACCCCATGATGTTCTGCCTTTCCATGGAACACATGTATTGATTATCTCAAAATATTCCAAAAAATAGTAACTAATTTATGATGTAATTTTTCATGTATTTTTTTATTTATAAATAAATTTTAGGACATTTGTGAATCAAATAATTCAATCTTCTATTGAGGCATGGGTTCTTATTATTTGTTTCAAAAATCGATGATTTTTATTCCTGTGGCCAATAACTAATTTATTTTTCCTATATTATTAAAATATTGTCATAATGGGAAACCCTTCAAATTATTGTATAGATCACCAGGTATTTACTCATTTTAATAGGGAAATATTAACCCATGTTTATCATAATAGTTTAAATAAAGAAACTAAAAACAAATTACTTATATCTAATAAATGAAATCATACATTATCTAAAAGTGAAAAACTATAAATCCAGGGTACCATTAATTAAATAATACAACTAAATCACCCTAATTATATGATTTAGGAAAATAATAATAGAGTAAGACATAATATTTCATACCAATGGAGTTATCTAGAGGTTTTTGAATGGATCAATGCTCATGCATAATACACCTCACTCTATGGTGTGTTAGCTCCCCAATCTATAAAAGAGGTATAATAAGACAGATACAAACAAGGGAGATTCATCCATGGATGAAGAAAGATTGAATTAATGTTATGAGATTGAGAATGATCATTTATAAATCATTTAATGAAACTCCTAGAATATAAACCCATTAAATCAAATGTTACAATTCAACACATGCATCAAATTGCAATTATTATCCAATTCGTGAAACAAATTCGTTAATTATTCTACCATTTTATCCTTATTTTAAATAATTTTGTAATGATAGCCAATTTCTAGGATTCACTTGAATGATAAATATTATTATTCAACCACACAATCCATCAAAAAAAATTATCATGGTTGTAACACAATAATTTTTTCATAGAATAGAATGCTTGATAACATTCTTAACTCGCAACATTGCGAATTAATAAAATTTCTATGTATCATTAAAATATTATTATTAGAAAACAGTTCAATTTTTCAGTATTAATATGATTAAACACATTGAGAAATAAATTTAAAATTATATTACAAAATATAAAAATATTTGTTAATTATTATTAAAAAAACACACATTTTTTATATAAGGCATTTTATTCTTTAGAATGCATTTTCTTCAAAAATCATTTTGTTTCAATTTTTTATGGAAATTATAATTAATTTATAGAATTTTTAAAAATTTATTTATTAAATAAATATTATTTCTTAAATATATATATGAAAATTAACTTGTGGTGCACTATTTGGATTTATTGAAATGATATTTTTTTCATTGAATAGTAAAAAATACCAATTTTTCAAATAAAATCATTTAATTTCATAAAATTATGTAATTTAAATGTAATATTTTATTTTGGATTTGATCGTATTTCTACATTTCATTAATTTTATTTATAAAAATATAATTTATTCCACATTAATAATCGGTATTCTCTATTTTTTACATATGTTATTTTTAAGCATAAACACATTTTTATGAATACATGTTTTTGTAGCGTTTTATGAATTTATATTAATATTGATTTATAATAGATTTAGAAATTAAATATTTATAAATCTATACCATATTTATAATCATTTGGTTCAAATTTGTTTAAGATTCACATTTTATTTTTTATCATATTAAATTGTAATCATGGTATGTATTTGTTACTATTAAAAGGTTAAATTGGGTAAATCATGTTTATAACCATAATATAGGGTCTCAAAATAGGCCCAAAGAATTTATTATTTAATTTAATAGAAGAATTTGTTCTATATAGTGATAATATATGAAAATATGTCATTTTGGTCCTATTTTAGTTTGATAATGATATTTATATTGTTTTATGTATATAAAAATTCCAAAATGTCAGTATCTTGACTTTAATACGTATAATATTTTAATATAATGATAAAAGTCTATAATGTTTTATGAATATTTACTCGATTGACTAAATTATTATTTTTATTATGGTATTTTAATTTCAATTTTAGGTAAGAAATAATTAACTTATAATCTTCTATAATAATGGAAAAATATTTGTTCAATTAAAAATAAAATAAAATAATTTATTCTAGAAATATTAAATGTAATATAATTTGGATGAATTATTCTGTTAATTTATATATATATATATATATATCTCTCATTTTAGGGAGGTTTTAAAGTATTATATTTTAATCCCATCATTATCACTATGTCTTTAATGTCAAATTAAATGAATAATTTTAAAATTAAAATTAATGATATTTTATGAAAAAAAATAATATGTCAAATTGTTTTAAAAAAAAAAAAAAAGTTTGAAAAGAATACATTTGAAAATATGTGGTCAAAAATTTAAACCCATTCAAATTTATGTTTCAACTGGTACACTATATGTAAATTTTTAACCATTTATGATTGAAAATGATGATACCACATTAAAGGGTAAATAATATAATGAAGGAGATAAATCAATGGGATTGGTTAAAAATGACGCAAATTATGTATAAATTTCATTGGATAGTGATATTCGGACATTTTAATGTATTTATTTTAATATCATACAATTTGGAATCATTTTTATTTTTAGTTACTTAATTATATTTTAACATTGTTAGGAATTATCTTTGTGTCCATTCCATTCATTATAAAAGGACACCAATTATCTCTTTGCTATTCAACTTCATGAGATATGTAGATCAATAAACTCAGGATTTATTTTAAAACATAAATATCCATGAATTTGAGGTGATGCAGTTATTAAGAGACCATTCCAAGGGTCCTTAACATGTGATCTAATGGAGGCCTAATGAAGAAGAGGTAATAAATTTACCCGACCACATTAAATGTATTTATTTTTTATCTTTTAAAAATATGAGTTATTCATCATGAAATAATTAATTTAGTATAATATATTTACAAAAATGTTATTATGATTATGAAACCACCAATATCTACCCCTATTTGATCAAATAGGAAGTGAAATTATCACTTGTTCATATGTGTGGACTACTCCCTCTACATTGAAGCACAATTAATTTTCTATCACCATCATTAAATGATATTAATTTCTATGGGTTTAATTTTTATATATTATTTTTACGTAATAATTTACAATTAGTAATTATTAAATCATTTCTACATTCTTACCTTTTAATTTCTGGAAAAATTATAACATCACTCATTCGTATGTGTAGACTTCCACATCCATGAAGCAATGTGATTCGTTTTTCAGTACCACATTACATGAATGGTAATATGGAACAATTTCTATGTATTAAAATGGATATTTTATTTAATTATAATAAATATAAATTCTTTATATATTAGTTTAAATTTCTTTTGGAAAAAGTATAACTCGAGGTAATCATTTCCCTTCTAATATTTATTTCGGTGAGGCATATTCCATATTGAATGATTCGTTTTCTTTATGTGGTATATATACCCTTGTTGAATGTTTTTTTATTATTTTCTTGAAATTGATGAGGATTTAAAAATCAATATCTGGTTATTTGTTTCTTGAGGTTTTTGTTTACAGATTACAATTATTGAAATAATTTTTCATCATAATATTGTTTCATTGATATATGTTTGATGTTATGAACCAATTATTGATTATGTAGTGTATATATTTAAAATTATAGAAGTTATATCTTCATAATACATAGTTACATGATAGTTAATTTTTTATTTGAATTTATTAATTCACCTGGATAACTATTTGAAATTTACCAAAGTGGTAATAATTTTTTCTTCCAATCAATATTTTTATGATTTTGTTTAACATAGTGAAATATAAATATTTACATCCCAATAAACTCATTATTTTTTACTTAAATTATATCAAGATATAACATATTTTTATTTAATTTTTATCTATTTGTGTACTCAAATTGATGAAATAATGTTTTTAATGAAAAATGAATTTATTTATCTCTTTATTAGAATATCATTTTACTTCCCATTCCACGATTATACGTAACTAATTAGGGATAATTATAACAATCTCAGAGGATTTTTTTTATTTAATTTTAACACATGATTAAGATTTTAAAAAAATTGTCTAAAATGAATATTCTTTGCATTTTATGAATGATGTACCTTATTAATTTTACTGAAAATGGAAAATGAATAATTGTTCTAACATACACGAAATTATTGAAATTCCCTATCTACATAACCAATAAATTATTTGAATATTACATAAGATGTTTCCAAGGATCTTTTCAAAGAAATAATTTCCAATAATATTTTAGAATTTTTCAGATTTGAATCAAGTGATTTAAATGTGAAGAGTTTATTTTCCTCATGAAATCTTCTCATGATATTTTAAATAAATTTTAAAAAATTATAAAATCCTTTGATATTTAAAATGATTCCCTAGGGATATGATATAATTATATTATCTTTATTTTTTCATAGTATGATTTTTGATTATGATGATTAAATTATAAAATGTTTTTGAAACCCACTTCTTTCCCCAGGTTACACTATTAAGAAATGATGAAATGGTTGTGAAACTCATTTGAATTCATTGGGTTGTATGATAAATAATGGTTATTGATATTTTTGAATTTATATATATGAATTTTCATATGTGATGATTGGGAATGAAATTATATATTTTCCCAATGCATTGTGTAAATATTTATGTAAGATGAGATAATAAGGACTTGAATGGGGAGTGAAATTAGTTTAGTATGGGACTTTGACCACTATTATTATGTTGGGAGTGTATTATGACTAATGATATGGCGGTTTGGATATTGTTCCCAATCCACTATTATAGTCTTGGAAATTAGGATTGACTACTAAGGAAAAGATTTATCTATTCATATTTTTATTGAATAAACATATATCATTTATAAATTTTATACTCCCGTGGATCATTTTATCAAATTACTTTATGATCCGTGTCATAGGAATTGGAATGTTTAATTAAATGACTCAATATTATGATATATGATATGAATGTGATGTTTTTTCAATGTTATACACATTTTTCCATACCCTTATGAAAATTTTATGTATATGTGACTACTGTTTTCACCCTTGGTTACCATTACCGAGCATCACACATTATCCTTTATTAGATTTTCTTTCCTTAGGTTTTGATGAATGGTTATTGGGATGTTATATTCTTGAAGGGTTCTAGTAATTATGAATGTAGTGGGATAGTTTTTTAGATATCTTACTAGTATGTTTTTTTTGTGAATCCAATCTTCCATGCAAACATACAATTTAATGTTCTGGCATCGATCATAATGTTAAGTAATGAATATCCATCAAATAACAAGTAATATAATTGTATGAAAATTATGGGTCACTATGTTGGTATTAGATAAAATTATATTTAATCATGGGAGATTAGTATTAGATATAATTGGTGAAAACTCTATGAATAAATCTATGTATATGAAACCATCATATAGTTTTGGAAAGGAATAGTTCTTATGGTTTTAAAAGAAATACACCTCTATTTGGATACTACATGTTGATTTGGTTTTGAAAAAGATTAATATTGGGGTTATTACCATGATAAAACATGGATGATTATATCTCAACCATCATTCTACTACACATTTAATATTCCCTTACTACACATCTGGTCTAACAACCCCCAAGGAAATTCGGTGGTTATTTTTCATTTTTCATTATGATCCATTATGAATTATTTGAATAGAATATAATATAGTAAAAACATGGTTAAAACATTGTTGTTATAGATTTAAAAGAAGTGTCATGATTTAGACACACTATAAATTATTTGTCATGATTATGATTTTTGTTTCTCACGCTATGATTTTTCATTTTTTTCAATAGCTAGAACTAGGAGGAAATTTTTTAAAACTAAATTTTAAGGATAGTAGAAATATTGTCATTATGAGAAACCATGTTAAATGTGAGTTGAAATGAAAATCCTTATCACTATTAATAATCAACTATTTTTATATTTTTCTAATAATCTCAACATGGGTGATTTTCCTAATACACCTAATAAGAGAAAAATGGAGTTTGATGAGGACTATAAGAGTGAATACTTAGTTTCTTACAAGTCATCTATGTAGGAAGAATCACCTAGAGAAATGTCTCAAAGAAAATGTAATATGTTATTTGTGTGGAAAAGACAGAGAAATATTATGTAATTATGGAGTAAAAATGTAAAGTCCTATTAACAAAAATTGATGATAATAATGGATTCCCCATGTTTTCATCAAAAGTTGAATGTTTTAAATTTAGAAAATATTGGAATTATATAAATCAATTAATGAAAGGGATAAATAAAAAAAAGTATCGTAAGGGTTGAATGAGTAAAGGATTTACTACTGATTATTACGTTAATATGAATGACATATGAAAGAAATGAGGAATTAATAAATTATATAGAGAAGTCTAGGTAATTGATTACAAAGGAAGTAGAATTATTGATATGATTATGTATTAGAATTATATAATAATGTTTTAGAAATATTTATATCAATTTATTTCTATCTATAATAATAATTAGACATTAGATGATTATTTTGTAGTAGTTTTTACTAATGGATTTTCAAGAATAATTTAAAAGTTAATGATAACCAAGAAAAGTGATATAATATTATGATTATATTTATATAAAAACTTATTTAGGGAAATATAACCATTAATTTTTTACCAATGTTGAAAAAATAATGTTTGGTTGATAAAAATTATTAATTATAATGTAAATGGGATAGAAATTTTGGCCTTCTAATTATTTACCGATGTGATGAAAAATTAATTTATTTTATCTCTGGTAGAGTTTACAATAATCTATATTTTATGGAATATATTTGATAATATTTTGTATTACATGAGGAATATGGTGAGGAATTTTTGTATATAGATGTATGTTTTGATGTATATTTTTTATTACTTCAGATGTATCCAAGTGTTATGAGTTTATACTATCATGGTAATCACATATTTTATATGGGACATTTGACGATACATTACATTATTTAGGTAGATTAATATAAATTTAATTCTAGAAATTTAGTGACATTAGTATTAAATTTTTGGACTATGAATTTGTGTAGACATATTTTTTTGGGTTTTAATGTTTACTACTTATGGAATGGTTTATGTTGAACTTTGAGTATTATTATTTTATGTTACAATATTATTTTCCATATCAGAGAACCTGTGATAATAATTTTGGTTTTTCTAAATATATAGAGATGAGAGGAACGCCTTTTTATTTTTTATGGATATTTTGATCCATTGAATGAAAATTGTAGTGCTTCAGGCCAGAAAATATCATCATTAATATTCATTTCATGTCGTTAGTAGATAAAGAATAAATTGATCAAAGAACATCTAAAGGATGAAATTGTACATATGAAATGGAAATAAATAAAGTATTTACATTTCATAGTGTTTTATATCATGATTTTAAATGATTTGTTCTACATTAGGAAATGTATCTTGAAATAATAATATTTTGCGTTTATCTTAATTTCATATGAATCATTGGTCTTTACACCTATAAAATATTTAAATTTTTTTGTCGTTAACTTTTTCATGGCCATATTCACCATCACCCTTATTTAGTCGATAGATGATTGTTTTATTAACCTTTTTTATAATTTAACATCTCAGCAATGATCCCTTTATATGGTAACCAAATTGTGTTTTGTTTTGGGAATCCTTTTTGTTTCAAACATCCCCGTTTAAAAAGATATTTTATTATCCCACTATACAATTTGAGTTATTAGAAATGGTATTTTTAAATATTGAACCCTTGAATACTAGAAAAAACTAGGAAATAATAATCCATTTAAGGTGGGTATAATGTAGCACCCCAAAAATATAGCCAAAATAATATGGACCTTGATAGTTTTCTTAGCATACAACTATGAGATTAATGCCAATTTTGATATATTAAAAAAATATTATTATAATATTTAAATTGAATTGGAGGGTAGGCATATGAGATAAAAATTGCGAAATAGATGTATAACTTTATTAATAAATACAAAATTATTAATTAATTTTTAGGAAATAAGTGCACAATTAATTATGAAGTCGCTTTTTTTGCTTTATAATGAATTTTCTAAAAAAATTATTTTTATTGCAATTTTAAATGGAAATTATAATTACATCCTTAAAATTAGATTTTTTTAAAAAATAAATATAATTTTTTAAATAATCATATATAAATTTACCTATGGTGAAATTTGGGTATTTTTAAAAATTGATTGATTTTTCAGTGAATAGTGAAAATGTCAATTTATTATATAATGTCCTTTCTCTTCATTAAAATAAGTAATTAAAGACACCACTAAATGTGGATTTGATAATATAATAAATTTTGATAAATTTTATTTATAATAATATAAATATTTCTATTTTAATGAGTAATATTTAATAATTTTTTATAAGTTATTGTTTAAGGCAAAGAAATCATATTTCTGAAAACTATTATTCATTATATTTATATGTATTTATATTAAAATGGATTTATGGAACTTGAAGAAACTCAATCATGATAAATGGATACCATTTTTTGATTTATAATTTTTAAATTTGATATATACTACCCTTTTAGTTTTTATCATTAGGAATAGTAACTATGGTAGTTATTTTTCACCTCTATATAATTAAAATGACTATAATGTTGTTAAAATCGTAATACAAGGTCTCAAAATAAATCCAACATTACCTTATTTTGTTTCATGAAATTAATTATACTATAGTAACTAATAACTAGAATATATATAATTTTGGTTCTATTTTCCATTGATAAAGAAATTTATATTACATTAAGTAATTCAAATTCAAAAATATCTATCCATTGGCTTTAATATCTCTTTAATTTTTACATAATGAGAATAAGTGGAATATTTGAGTTATAAAAATTTATCTTAAATTTGAATTAATTATTTTTATCATGGTGTTTTTAGTGACAATATAATTAACTTATTTTCATATGAAACAATAACAAAATATTAATTCATTTTATAAAATAGTAAAATAAATGATTTTAAAAGTATTAAAATTAATAAATTTCTGACAAATTATTTAATTACATTAATTTTACAGATACATATTATATATTATCGATATTTTAAAGGATAATATTCTAATTACATTATTTTATTAGAGCCTTTAACATAAAAATAAATTAATATTGTTAGAATGATAATAATGATATTCTATAAAAATAATATATTATTAAATTATTTAAAAATAAAGAAAAATCTTTTAATTGGTATATGCAGATAATTTATGGTATAAATTTTCACCTCATTTCCATTTATATTTTTTTACCATATAATAAATATTATTACATTTTATGATTGAAAATATAATTACCACAGTTAATGTTAAAATCAGTTTAGTGTATAGGTTAAACCGAATGATATGGATTAAAATGAAAATAAAACGAAAATAAATTTAATTGGATGATTATATTTACAACTTATGAAATTTATAATAAAATATATTACCATTTTGATGTATTCTTATTGAAAATGAATTAACTATATTTTAAACATTTTTGAAATTCCAATGGTGTCTTTAATTTCCTTTATAAGAGGAAACCCCTTATCTATTTTAATTACACCACCATGACAACTATATATCTACCAAAACCTGAAAACATATCTTCTAAAACTACATATCCATTAATTATATATTTTCATCTTCTTAAAATACCTTCACATGGTTCGTAAGGAAGGGATTTAAATGAGGCATATTGTATAATAGGTAATTGTTTTAATAAACCGCTGTAATTTTATTTCATTTCATACATTATATAAATATTTATTATTCAAAATTAAAAACAACCTAATTATCCTAAATATATATAAATTTTATTATGATTATGTTATCATCAATATCCACTCCCTTATTCCATTAAATGGGAATTGTATTTATCGCTTGTGCATACATGTGGACTACCACTTCCACGTATTGATACAATTTATTTTCCAATAACATATTTCCCTGCTTTTTTAGATATTTAATTATATATATATATAATATTTATGAAATTATTCTTATTTTTTAATTATGATATATTTTTTCCTTTTTTACGTTACATTATGTTCGAAAACGATCACATTGCTTAATCATTTCTGTGGGTAAGGCCACTTCCAAGAGATGGGATTCATTTTCAATTTCATCGTTATATGGAGGATTATAAGGGTATATTTATTGAATATATATCTTAAAATAATTATTATTTAAATTTTAATTATTATTATTTTTTTCATTCTTTCCATTCATCTAAAAGTGATAATAGCGTTCATGTGCACGTACGACTTACCGTCTCCATGAATGATGTACTTCAATTTTACTTATTTTTCATTTATTGATGAATATATATATAACTAAAATATATAATATTTATATAAATAATATGCTTTTGGAGATCATATAACAAGGATCAATTAATAAGGACCAGAACTACCAAACCAAAAATCCCATGGAAAACAAAACTGTAAACAACTAGATAGAAAAATTTAAAAAATTATTTTTTATAAAATGGGTGTTAAAATATTATTAGTAGATAATAAATGATATTATAATTTTTCAAATAAATATATTTTATAACAACAAAAATTACAAATTTATTATATAAGTGTTTAAATATATTTTTATGAATGTTGTACTCGAGGTAATAGTTTCTCTTCTCACATTTATTTTTGTGAGGAATATGATATGTTAACAACATATTTCATTTATTTGTTGTATATAAAACACGTGAATGTATTTTTGGATGATTATAAAGAAAAAGTTTGGATTTAAACACCCATATGATCTTTATTCATTCATTATATTTATATTTAGAGATTACCGAGGTTGTTGGATTTCATTATCTCCATATTGATTCATTAAGATAAATTTGTTGTTATGAAGCTATTTATAGTTATGAGGTGTATATTATAAACATGTGACATGATTTATCATGATTATAATAATCACAATGATATTTAATTATCAATTTAATTTTTTTATTTCATGAGGCTTATAATTCCAAAGTTACCAACGTGGTATGAGATTTATGTTAGAATCTCACTATTTATAGGGATTGTTTATGATTTGATTACTGATGATGAAATTTAATGTCGTATTTTTATATTAACTCATGAATTTTACTATCATGTAATTATTTCATGATAAGAAATTTTTTCCCTAAATATTTATCTAATAATTTACTCAAGAGACTGATATACTATTTTTATGTATGAAATGAAATTATTTTTCACTTTAGTCAAATAACCTCTTACTTCCAAAGATTTATTTTTCTAAAATATATTCATGAATGATTTTAAAAATATAAATCGTTTATTTAAATCTATTTTTAACAATAATATAATATTTAATAAATGGTTTAAAATGAATATTCTTTAAATTTTCTATATGGGACACTTTTGAATTTTTATTGAAAATGTGAAAAGAATTATTGTTCTATCATAGACAACATGAATCGAATTTCCCAGAATTATAAAAAAATTAATTTAAACATACTTTATATATTTATATGGTTGTTTTCAAATAGTTTTTCCATAATATTTTATGCCTTTTATATTTGGAATAAGTGATTCCCAAGTGAAAATGGTATTTTTTCAAGAAATGTTCTCGTGATCCTCTAAATGAAATTTAAAAATTTTAAAAACCCTTATATGATACCTTAGGTTTACTGAGGATATTATTCAACGATACAATCATAATTATTAATTATTAATTTTTATGATTTTTATGATAAAATATTTGTGAAAACATTCATCTATGGATTTTTCCACGATGAAATTGTGAAATTTTTATTAAACTCAATTCCTTTCCATAATTTATCTTATGATTAATGTTTTTGGATATCATAACATAGATATCTATTATATCAATTATGTAATGGGTGGAACTAGAATTATATAGCCCTCAAATATATTGGTTAACATTGTATATATCATGAACTAATAATTACTGGAATGTGGAGTGAACCTTGTTTAGTAAGGGACTTTATCTATTATCATAGTATTCAGAGTGGAACTTGACTAACGATTTGATGGTTTAGGGTGTGAAGCCAATCCAAAATGATATTTTTTTTAATTGAGACATGAGTAATAAGGAATTGATTTTCTATGATTATGTGTATACCGTATACATATGTTACATGCCAATGAAATATTCCATGGATCATGTTCTTTGATTACATTGTGATTTATGTCTTGTGAACTTCCAAGATATTTTTATGTCTCTTGATTATGAATATGATATCCATGGAATGGTTTTCAAATGTTATTCACATGATCTCAAACCCTTATACTCATGATTTTTTATGTGATCATTGATGTATCGCATGTTCAGTCTTATTGAGATTAAGTGATCAACATTCTTATATTTCAATTACATATTTTATGAATAATGTTTTTAGGAATTATATTTCTACGAAGGATGCTTGTTATTATGAAAATAGTAAAAGATAATGTAGATATAATATGAATAAGTTGTTTATGATTACATGTTTCCAATTATTGTAAACCTCTATGGTTGTTGCATGGATCCTAATTTTATGTAATTATTATTCATCTACAAATATGTATTATTTTTGTATAAAAATTATTAGTTACTATAATGGTTTCATATACTATGAAATATGATATGGGAAATAATTTATTTCAACTACATGGTTAGAGGCCTTATGACTAGATTCAATCATTCTAGATAATTTAATATGGGAGTGGCCTGAAATCTCCTTTCATGACTCTATAATATCCCTCAATCATAAAATAATAATTTATTAATTATATCACATGGATAATAGCTTTAGTGAATATCTCTATCAATATTCCACTTATACTAAATCATAATATAATTTATCCCATTTCACCATAAATCAGATCATATATGATAACATATGCATTCATAACTAAAAATATCTTGTAAATATTCCAAAACAAATTTGCAATGGTACATAAACATCACTATATATCACATTATATTTAATTCCTTGTGAATTTAAATCCAAAAGCCATTTTTATATGTAAAACATTTTAAAATTATCCCAATGAATAAAACTCAATCCTCACTATTTCAACCAAAACATGTGACACCATAATCCTTTGTAACATTGAAAACAAATAACAATCTTCAATTGAATGTAATAAAATGGTATACTCTAGAAAAACATCAATACTGCACAATTTATGAAGTTATTTGTTCTCATCTACATCAAACAAAATTGTCTATATACATGTATCCACTGGTTTCATCAAATTATCTCATGAATACACATATTTTCCCTTTTTCAAAGAAATAAAGTTAACATGGGACAAAAAATAAGCCAATATATTATATAAAATTCATACATTCTCAACACTCCAATTACAGACACAACGGGTCAATGAATACATCAAATATTATCCACCTTTATGGATGGGCACGTCACATATCCCACACTTCAATAGATATGAAAAACATATATTCCATCATAGTGAAGATATACACTCCTCACTCTATCAAAATTAAGTGTACAGATTCTAAACTCATCATATGATGGGAAAAAATATAGTCTTAGTTAAGATCCAACCAATTACATGATCAATGACATACCCAACCAATCCCTGATTTGATAATTCGCTAGGCTTGTGTACAAATGTAATCAAAGTGTTATGTTTATCATGATATATATACACATATATATATATATCACTATCTATAATAACCCAAATATAGTGACATAGATTTGGTTTTTATTTATTACATTTCATACAGGGTAAAAGGGATCTCACCACCCAATATCATTCAGTTTGACAGCTTTGGAAAACTAGATACATGCTTTAATTTCACATTACAATTGAATATGTAAAATAAATAATAGTATATTATTTGATAAAATTATTATCCCCATTACAATGTAAATTTATATCAATCATAGTAAACTTATTGATATCCTAGGGAAAGTGAAAAATAAAATATTGAGCTTAAATACTCAGTATGGGAATGTATACAACTGAAGGTGTCATATAATAAACAAGGAATGGATAATATTAAAGGAGTAAATTATTATCAAATAGTTTTATATAAATAATCACATTTCAAAATTATTTATCCATAGATATCATTAATCTATTAATAATCCCATATACATGAATAATAGTTTTCATAATGATGGAATGTATAATGTCCCTTAATCATACTATCAAAGCATCATTCAAGTTCATTGTACATAAACAAATATGTCATATACCAAAAACCCTACATATATTGTCTAATGAGTCCCACTAATGTATCAAGAAAATATTATATTTTGTTCCTAAATCATTTCTTAATAAATAACATGTAATCATCTTATGAATATATATAACAACTTAATAAACATTAATTAATAACCAAAAACCATCCATATTTGAAGAACTAGTACATTGAATTTCAAGACCATCTACATTCAAAATTAACATAATCCATCTAGAGAAATACGATGGAAAATATCATTCTATTATATCAAGAGGAAAAAATATGATTCATAAAATATATTGAAATTGATTAAAATTCGTTTAAAATATAACCCAAATATTTACTCAGAAAAAATACCTTTTCATTTTCAAATATATTATATTAAATCTAAAATTTACAGAATATTAAGAAAAAAATACATTGAAAAAAATGGAAACTTATAAGGGAGTATTCAATGAAAATACTTTTCATCGTGGAAATAAAATTTGTTTATGCGGTAAGTGTTAATAAAATATTATGTTCACAAGTTTAGTAAAAAATAAATCTCTTAGAGAAGAATAAAAAGATTCATTTTAAACATTTTAAAATAAATTAAAAAATTATGTAAATATTTATTTAATAAATCAATAGATAATTATATAAAAAATTCCTGAAATTTTTTAAGGAAAATAGAGTCATAAATATAAAATTTTCTAGTCGACTATAAAAAAATATGTCTTACTTAAAACAATTATATCGATATTTTGAGTAAATATAGAGAGAAAAATGAAAGGAAACATTTAATATATATAAATAACTAGATAAAATTAAAATTTCTAGGTTTCATGATTAAAATATTTTATAATTATATTAATAGAAACATAAACATAAATAGTCTCGAATAAGGATGAGATTGTGAAACAAACCCTTAATAATGTAAAATCTTTTGAATCCTAACCCCCACAAAATAAATGACGTAAATTGAACCCTAAAATAACCTAAATATATTTTATTGATGATATAAAATATATAATGAAATTGTTTATTGCATAGAAAACAATATTTTGGTGAAAGAGATGTATGTCTCACAAAAATAAAAGTATGATAAGAAACCCTTACAAAGATCGTAACGTTTAAGAGAGAATAAAGCAAGGAGTTGATTATATGATAATAAAATTAAATACGCATTAAATAATTGAAAATATAACATAATTTAATCAGAGGTGATAACACTTATAATCTATGTATAACATAGACAATGAAGATCTAATGTATCCAAATAAAAGGGAACTATATTATGAATCCCCTACCTCGAGACTGAATCTCATCATACGTACTTTATATCTTATTTAATGAAATAAAATTTATTTTATACTAAATTTCGAATCTTTTTAATGATATTTCCTTATAATTATCCCATTTATTACTTTTATAACAATTCCATATATAGTTGTCAAATCATTTATGTCAATGTCAGATGTTTTGAGGATATTCAGTTCATAATCACAAAACAACTTCATTAGGTTGACCCTGGTCAAAGGGTTAATGGTACTATTCAATTTTTTAATGTAAATAATTAAATAATTATTATTTTTATACATTTAATATGATTATATAATAATACATGAATGGTGTACATGAAAAGTTAATCACATCACTTTATGAAGGTGGTAGTCCACACATACGCACAGGTCACATTACCAATATTTAATGGGTGAATGGGTAAGAAGTTAAGTAATATATTATCATTATAAATTCAATATTATTTCATTAAAATAATTAATATTTATCAAATAAATCATAATAATAATCCTTTGGGAATGGTTATCAAAATAGAAACACATTACTTCATGGAGGTGTTAGTCCACACATACACTTGAACTATAGTTTCATTCCCTATAAGATAGAAAAGAGATGAAAAGGGTTGTACCATAATCATAAAAAAATTTACTATAGTGTAAATAATTGTACTACTATTCATTATTGATTAATAATATTTTATGTTGGTAAAATATAAAATAAATTTAAAATCCTTAGTTGAGAGTTATGTATCTTTTCTTGAGAACCACCTTCAGTTTACACCTTATGCATTATAGGATTGACTTTTGTGGAGGAAAAACCATATAATATAAGGGTATTTAGTATGGAAAGGGATCTATTTATGGTGTGGCTGATATATAGTGGTCAAAAGTTGTAGTAAATAGATTGGATGAGGTTACATTTTTTTGTGAGGAAAAGAAACACTTAGAATTAAGTAATTGATTAAAATATAATTAATTTCATTATAATGTAAAAAGACTCAAAATGGAAATGGGTTAAAATTAAATGTGCCTATTTGTAAAATATAAACATTAAATAATATTTTGATAGGTTTTGTTTTCATTTAATCCTTATTTTTTGTTTAGGCCCTTTAGTTAACCCTTTTAACATTAACTAGAGTTACATGCTGTTTAGCCTTTAAGGGTTAAAAATTTACTTATAAATTATAAAGTGGATAAAAATGGTACATTTATGTTATTCTGGAGCATTTAATATTAAAATAATCCCTTTTGAATGTTTTTTTTATTTTTTAATCATTTAATATAATTTAATTTAATATAAAATATCATTAATGTCTTTTCTGGGACTATTCATTGTATTTGACATATCAATTCATAAAAATTTCAATTTATTCTATGTATAAACTATACTTCAATAAATTATACATTTTTATTATAATAATTATGAAACACCATAGTGAATCCAATAATATATTTATTTTAATGTTTATATAATTATTTGGTATATTCTTCCCACTATATAGACAGGAAATAAGTCAACTTTGCCATAGAATTTAATGTAATTATACCATAAAATTTTATAAATCAAAAAAATAGTAAAAAATTATTTAGGTTCGATTAAAAAATTAATATTAGTTTATAACATCGTTTTACCCACATTAAATCATATATGTGAAATTTAAATTATGAGAGTGACATTTTTTATTTTTCTTTACCTAAAGTAATATAAATTCCATTAGCCAAGGTCAATCAAACAAAAATTTAATATATTAAATGGATCAATATATATTTAGAAATTAATATCATAAAATAATAAAATTAATATGGTGGGATGATTTAATGAACTTATTCCAGAGTTTTAATATTGCATTACCTATTTTCACTTATCGTGGTGACAAATCATTACTATGGTTAAGATTCAAAATGACTGATATAAAAAGGAACTAATTAATGAAATTTTAACCTACTGAATCCAAATGTTGATAGATATTTCAAAATTCAATTTTTATAATTGGATACAAGAAATATTTTGAAAACGTGTAATACAGTGTGAAGAATCATTATTTTAAAAAAATTGTTTTTAATTAAAATATAATCTTATATCCATAATAATTATGATGAAAATTATTTTATAATTAATCATATTATATATAAATATAGTTTAATTACAATAAATTAAGAAAAAAATCAAAACAAATTGGGAATTTTAAATAAATCGATATGAAGAAAAAAATGATAATTTTTTAATGATCATTATTTTCAACTATTCACATAAAATAAACAATTACAAAAAAATCCTAAAAAATCATTATACTATCATGACATAATAATATCAAAAAATATCCATTTTTTTAAATAAAATAAATTATTGTTGTGGAAATTAATTTTAATCTATGTGAAGAAAATTTAATAAAAACTGTTATTAAAGAAAACTTATTTTTGAAGAAAAAATGAATCTTCTGAAAATTGAATTCATATTTTATGTGAATTAATAAATAAATATTTATTATATAATACAATTATATATATTTTTAAGAAATTAGATATTCATATTCAAATAGATAGTTTAATGTCTAGGTTATAATAATCATATTTGAATATTAATATTTTTATAGTATATCATAGATCACCTGAAGCTCATTAATTCTTGTACAGTAAATTATGAAGTGTATTATGATTTAAACTATATTTAGGGGTTATATAGACTTCCCCATTAAATAAATATCATCCCACATTTTTATCTTGTAAAAACAAGGTCTATTATTTCGAAATACCATTAGTGAGACCCCACATCGTAAAAAAGATAATAATAGATTTTTTGAAAAGGGTTAGTATGAAACATAATAATTACCTTATATGACACATAACTGGGTTCCTATATTACTATAGAATTTATGTTACATGATGATAGATAACATTTTATTAATAATAAAGAGTGATAGTGAACATGATCATTGGAATATTAAGGACCACAAAACCATAAATCAGAATGGGATAACGAAGGCCATAAATTCATCAGAAATTATGGTTAAAAAAATATATTATTAAATATCCTTTTAATATAGTTAAGGTATTATATTTATATCACGATAAATAAAATTCGAAAATATACTTACTTGTTTTATTTGCATTTAATAAGCATAATTTCAACATCCAGTCTTTATTAGATAAATTGTCACTTTTATCTCATCTCTTACTCTATAAAATGAATAATCACTATAATTATTTAATGCCTAAATAGATGAAATAATATTTTAATGGAACACAATGTCAAATAAATGATTAAAAGTTATTCCTCATGTCTCTCTCCATTAACTAAGACCCTAATGGTGAGAAGAAGAAGAGATAATATCCCTTATGAATAAACCTCGACATAAAGAAATACTAAATTAATCTCCAATTATACAACAAAAAATCAAATGTTAAGAAAAACTTAATAATCAAAAAAATTTACTAGAACAAATTAAAAACTAGTTATTATAATTATTTGATTATATATTATTCCAAGATCGTCTTAATATCATTCTCTGAATAACATTTATCTCCCAAAAAGTCACCTACCAAAATATATATACTATAATAATATAATCAATATAGTATGAAAATTAGTTACCAAAATAATTAGAATCAACTTAAAACCAAAACAATTATTTCACAAGTTCACCAAATATTTATTCCTGAAATGGGATCCCATCCTAAAAAATAATATTCCAATTACCTTAATCAAATAATGTTCACAAAAAATAGAGAAATAATTCTATGAAAACATTAATACTTTAGTCACCAAATCAATTTTCCATCCAATTGTTATCAATATAATAAAACATATATTCCCAAACTTTAATAACCTATAATTACCTCATCGTTAGTGATCATATTATCCTTTAATGACATCGATACCATTAAACATGTGACGAAAAAATAGATAATAATTTTTCCTCAAGTAAAATCTTCCCTAAAAAACAAACAAAACCCAAGGGATATATTCCAAAAATGTCTCCTAACATATCCATAATCTTATCAACACCATCACATAAATATTGATAAGGATATTTATTCCACTAAGCTAATGAAAAACAATAAAAATATCAAACAATTTCACATTAGGTTTATCCCTTATGATAATTGAATATCATAGTTTTCCATATATTTTATTCCCTCATTAATCATAATGTTTTATAAATATAATGGTAAATAACATAATCATGTCTACTATGAGATTCTATATTTGTATATAGTCTTATAACTACACATATTTCACAGGTGATAGTAACATTAATACCAAATATACCCCTTTAAATGTTATTACCCCTAGCTGAATCTATGCCACATAGATATTAACAAAAAAATCTAAATAGAGATAAATTTCATATGTACATATAAATTCTATACCCTTATAAAATTAAATTGTGCCACAAAAATGTTCACTTATCCTTATAGTTTTTCACATGATTATGTTCTCTAATATATGTTTCCTAAATAAATATGAAATGGTATTATAGGATTGATCTGATGCCATCTATAATAAACCAAATCTAGTAACACAAAGAGATATCAAAATTATTACATTGGTTTATAATTCAATCTACCACATGAACTATGATATTTTAATTTTTTATAATAGGAAAAATAGATATATAGATGAATTTCACATTAAATTTTTAAAAATAAAATTTAATATAGTATTCTATTTGAGAACATTAATATTAACAATACCATATTTATTTATATTAGTTATAGTACAATTTATTATATCCCATGAAAAGAGAAAAAATTAAATGGGGGTCTCAGATGCTCTATATGGGAATGCATACAATGGAATCTATCATATATTTAATATTACATGAAAAATATATAATGAATATATGATGATAAAATAATGCCATATAAATAATGAAATGTGTTTAAAACTTATCAAGAAATATGTTTATTATTTGAATAATTATATGGACATTGATAATATATTTCAAACTAATTGAATGTTTATTGTCAAAAATCTTAAAATTATCATTGAAGTTTAATTCTAAGATATAATACATAAATATGTAAGTAATATGCCAAATACAAACCCCATTTCTTCTCCTGAGACCCATAGATTCATCTAGGTGATTTTATTTACAAACCCCACCCATTAATTAAAAAGTCCAATGCATTCATTAAATGTATAAAAAATACAACTTATTCAATATTCCATAATAATATCTCAATATCATTCATGGAATTACTATTATAATTATTTTAATAAACTCCACTTCCAAAATGATCATAATACTTCTAGATAAATACAATGTATGGTATCATTTTATTATTTCCCTTATAAATAATAATATTCATCAAAGGATGATGAGATAGATAAAATACATTAAAATGATCACCAAGAAATTTCATGAGTAAAATACTATTAAAATTTTTAAATAACATATTTAAAAGCTACAAATATCAATTATATTAGGAAATCATTTTCTATGAAAATAAATCTAGTTAAACTCTCTTTTTATATATTAACATTAAACTACTTTTGTGTAATAATTAATACATTACAAAAAAATACCAAACGAACATATTAGTCTAGTTCCTTTTTAAACCTGGAAACAAAAAAAGTGGTACATAAGTGAGCTATATTATCTCCGTATGGGTTCTTTCATACTATCACACTTATTAGAAACGTCAACCATAACAAATATAGACATATATTTTGTGAATGGAAACATAAAAAAGGTGTTGTACCCCACACTATTTGATTTTCATGATCACAATCACTTTCATATATGTTTAACTTTGTTTTTAAGTGTTGTGGATGATAGGAAAAAGATTGCTAAAGGATTGGCCCAAGAATGGACAAGAAATGGACTGAAATTCAGTCCACCGGCCAACCGGTGTGATAGCACCGGCCAGCCGGTGGAACTGGCAGAGGGATTGCCCACTGCCAGGTTCCACCGGTCGACCGGTGGCTCTGTCACCGGTCGACCTGTGGCACCCAGCCCAAATAGTGTTTGCTACTGTCTTGCCACCGGCCAGCCGGTGGCTCCTCCACCGGTCGACCGGTAGAGCCTGGACCAAATCTCCTCTTCTCTGCCAAGGCACCGGCCAGCCGGTGACCCTGTACCGGCCAGCCGGTAGCCCAGTCAAACTAGCCGTTGGCTTTGACCAGTCAACCCTCTTTTGGGCTCCAACGGCTCCGAAGCCTTTTCCAACGGCTCCAAAGCCCTCCAACGGATACTTGAAGGTTCCTAGCCTATAAATAAAGGCCTAGGAAGCCCCGGAACTTCAACCAAGCCACCGGACATATTGTTGATCATTTGGCGTACCTCCGGCGGACTTCCTCAAGGGAACCCAACGTGCTCCAATCCAATTCCACATCCAAGAGCACCTCCAAAGAAGCTTGGAAGCGGCCTTCAACATCTCCATCCAATCAAAGGCGCCCAAGGCTTCTCAAAATACGGTTTTTATTGTATATTTATTTTGAGCTTTAAATTTGGGTTTGTGCCTACAAACCCCAACCCTTTTCTCATCCCTCTTTCATTGGGTTCTCACACCACCACTAAGGTGTGAAGAGGTTTCTTCAAGCCTTACCTTGTAAAAGGCTTGAGTTGTCGGTGAGCTAGCCTTCACCCGTTAAAAAGGCTAGTGGGTTCTTGCTAAACCATCAAAAGCAAGTGGGTTCTTGCTTAACCACCAAAAGCAAGCTGTAATAGGTTCTAGTGCTACCTCAAAGCCTAGTGGGTTTCTTGCTAAAACCATTGAAAAGCAAGCGGTAGGAATCTCTCAACGGTTGAGTTGGGAGCGGAGACGTAGGCCGGGTTTTGGCCGAACTCCGTTATCAATTTTTTGTGTCTTGCCTTCTTTATTTCCGCTGCATTTCAACTTTGATTTTTAATTTGTTAATCATTTTTTTAAAAGGCAATTCACCCTCCTTCTAGCCATCATTTTCCCCGTTTGTTCCGACCCAACAAAGGGGTGATATCAGATGATTAGTAAGGGGACCAAAAGAGATATTTAATAATAATCATGAGAATAAGGGTATGAGAACATGATCATAAAAATAAAATATCATAACCTGCATGTAAAATATCCCAAAAAGGATATTTAAATAAAGATTAGTAGTTCATAAGACTTGAATTGTATGGAAATAAAGAACATGAGTTAAGAAAGCATAACATAGGAATATGGCATGGAACAATGGCAGACACTTAAGCATAAAATAATGATTTCCATGTTCTTAAAGGAATAAATAGCATATCCACCAAGTTAGTATTGGTTTACATTCCATTACATATTGGTAGTCATGGTTCACTCCCATAACCCTATTTGTGGAAAATTCTATTATGTATATTTCATGATATATAAATCTTTATCCAATGAATTTGAGGGATATATTGTTCCCACCTATCTCATAATGAAATTATATATAAATGTTCCAAAAAATCATAAACAACCATTTCATAACCCATGAAATGAAATGGGTATAATAAAAATTTAATTAAATAACAACATGTGGATAAGGGATAAGATTCATAATAACCTCATTAAAACATAACTCGTTAAAATATGTGGGTTTCATAAGAATAAAACCCATGATAGAGAAAGAGATTTTATAAACACCATGTGATAAAAAATAAACAATTCAAAAAATGAATATGAATTTATTCTATTGATAATTTATCATAAAGGAATGAGTAATACCAAAAATTGTCATCGTAGAATGGATATTTTATGGATAAGTTTTCTAAAAACATTTATTTGGGAAAATATCATTTCGTTTTTGAAAATGTTTTATTTAAAATAAAATACACATATTATTATGATAATAAATTTTAAATAAAAAAATTATTGAAATATTATAAGGGAAGACTCATGGAATTATGACTCCATGAAATTATAAATATTCATTCCTTCAAAATAATTTAAAAAGAAACATTATTCTTGTAATTTTGATGGAAAAGTAAAAAATAACATTGTTAGGAATATGAAAAAAAGATTATTTTATGAAATGGGTAAAAATGAAATGAAATCATTGTATAATAATGGTAAAAATATTTTGGAAGACATTTCAAGAAATAATTAAATGGATGAAAAGTATTATCTGACTGATATTTATGTAAAAAAATCACGAATAATAATAATATTGCAAAGCAACCCATTACCATAAGTATGATTTCTATTTTATGTATCTGAAAATGCTGTATAATGGATGAAAAATGGTTATTAAATTATGCTAGAAAAATATTCATATCATATCATATATGATGTTATTATGACCTCCTTGTTAATAATATTTGATTATTACTCTTTTTTTCTGGTGTTAACTACTTTAATTTCTCATTCATGTTTTTTCTTATAAATCATAGTTTATATTGATAGGATATATTTTTTAAAATTATTAAATAATATCATAGTAATAGATAAAATATTTATTCAATATATATGTTTTTATATAGTATTTATTTATTGGTTATCATAAAGAATGAATCGCATCTTGTCATGGAGATAGAAGGTCATACCTAGGCATGAGAGATGATATCATTCCCAAAATTGTGCAATAGTAAGGGAATGAATGATATAAGATTTAGTTCAGAATCAATATCATGTTACAATTATGATATGTATTCATTACTCTCAACATTATACCCTTCCAAATAAAGTGGTGATGAAAAATAAATTACATGATGGTGTGAGGACGGTGGGTTATAGGTACACACGAGTGGTAAAATCATTTTTCATTTGATAGATAAAAAGGTAAAATATTGTCATTCCATAATCAAAATAGAATATATTCATATTGTAGATACTGTATTTGATACTTTAGAATGGAATCAACAACTGATGTGGAATTATAATAAGAAATTATTTTAAAAAATTTGTTAACGAGATAACATATTCTTCAACAATCTCCATCTACATATCAACTTGGGGACACCAGATTTAGTCTCATGAGATTACCAAAACCACTAGAATGATACTAAGGAAGTTTATATAGGAAATGATTAGGGTTTTATTGAGATATAACACTCAAGGTTGTGTGAGAAAGTGATGGATGTTATACCTTTTTATAATAGAGGGGATGAGAACTCTTGGATACATTTAAAATATAAAATTAAAATAAATTTATTTTGGATTCAAAATATCTACAAAGTAATTTATTTATAATATAACATGTTAATGGGTCTAAAAAATATCAATATATAATTGTTAGACATTTTTAGTTAACAATATTAACTTTATAATTTATCATTATCCAAAATTTAAAACCAATATGTTTTACCATTAAAACAGGGCCTTTTAGTCTACAATGTTAATACAGTTACAATAATATGGCAAAAGAATCCAAAATTTACCATTTATGACCTATTTAACCATATTATAGTAATTTGTAAAAATTATATATTTTTATGAACTTTATACCATTGAATGAAATATTATTTATTATAAAGTATAAATTATAACCATTTTTATACTGTTGAATATTTTTCATAGTAAAAATATCCTAAAAATATGTTAAATAGGAAAAAAATTCACATTTATGAATAAAAAACATGGTTATGTATAAAAATCATTAATTTCATTAATTATGTCATTATATATTTATTTTTGCATTTTTACTGTCAATTTTCAATATTTATTTTAATTAAAAAATTCATGCATCATCATTTTGAAAGACTTAAATTAAATTTTTCATTCTATAAAAATAA
Organism: Viscum album; assembly: GCA_963277665.1. Taxonomy (NCBI): domain Eukaryota; kingdom Viridiplantae; phylum Streptophyta; class Magnoliopsida; order Santalales; family Viscaceae; genus Viscum; species Viscum album. The sequence continues at coordinate 1,754,541,777 of OY728141.1, forward strand.
TAAATAAAGATTCATGATTAAGATAAATATATTATATTTATAATGAAATTTTATAGTGTATTTTATCTTCTTATACAACACTATATTAAATATTATTTAATTATTTGAAATATTAGTATTACTTTTTTCGGTTATCAATAAATAATATATAATAAATATCATATTGTTACCCACGTGGCTTAAAAAGAATATAATTTAAACTAAGGTTTAGTTTTGTTGAAATCTACACATTCAAAGAAATTAGGTCAAGTGTTAGGGAAATTTAACAATTTTATAATATTATTTTTTCCTTTAATTACTTGATTTACAATTAATCGTGTTAATACAAATTTACTAAAATAAATATTCATAACATCCAAAAAAAAGATGATTCTTCTAGACTCTAAATATAATACTAATTACAACCATTTATGTCCATTTTTTGAAATCTAATCCACAGAATTAGAGAAATTGTGTTTAATGTTAATTCTACATATGTGGCGAAAATGTAGGTTAAAAGAACATTAAAAGTTCAATAATATTATATAAATAATTTAAATATAATAAAATGAATCCAAAAAAAGTTCAATTAATATGTGTATATTTTCCTATTATTACTTTTAAAATTCAATTTAAAATATTATAACTACTAAAATGAAAAGAGTATTTTTAACTACAATTCTGTATTTTTCACTAATCATTAGAAAATGTTACTTCTGAGAAAAAATCCATTATGTAATTTTGAAATTATGAATTAAAAAACCATGTATATTTTATAATATTAAATTTCTATTAGTGTCTAAATTGAATTTTAATACTATTCATAAAAAACCATAAAATGTTATTTAATTAAGAAAATATTTTTTTCAAACATATAATGATTTTAATAAGAAAATTATGTTTTTCATTATCAATATTTTTTATTTAAATAAAATCATTATAAAAATTATTTGAAATGTAGATATTACTATTCATATTACTATGTTTAACAGCTCTTCATGATCTTATTATTTAAATAATTAAAAAAATTATGTTTCATGGGAATGTGATGTTGCGTGTAACGTATGCCAAGTATGAATTTCATGTAGTGAAATACAAGCTGGTTCCATCTGAAAGGAATGATTGATTTACTGAAATGAATGAAATTAATGAAAAATAATTTTTTTTTGAAAAAATATTTGTGTGTTACATTCTACGCACATTAAAATCAATTTCATCCTCAAATTTTTTCATTCTTATACAAATGAATGAGTTTACTGATTCCTCATTATATCCCCAAGTTCCCTCATAGATTCTTGTAACTAGTGATTTCTCCAAAAAAACATTGACCAGGTGAGTGGTTTTATTTTAGATAACATTCCTTCTAAGATTAAAAATTTTAACTAGATTTTCTTCATAAGATAGATCATGCTCCAATGATATGACCTCTTTGGTCAGTACATTTGCAGGGTATAGAATGTATTTCTCATCAGGGATACATAGAACATATCATGGATTTGAGAGGGAATTTGTGGAAATTCCAAGATATATACTACTGTCTCGATACAATAATAAATTTCAAAGGGACTAATATATTTGGGGAGTAGTTTCCCAATAATCCCAAATCATAAAACCTTCTTCCATATATAAGTTCATTGAAACAGATTGTTACCAAATTAAAATTCTAGATCATTTTGTTGGTTATCAACAAAAAAATTCTACAGAATATGCGCTACCTTGATATGCTTTTTAATGGATATTACATTTTTAACCATATCTTTATCTTTACTTAACAAACTTCATCCCAGCATGGTTGAGCTCGACATTATTCCCAAAGAGGTATTCCTAAGGATCCATCTAATTGATTGAGTGAATAATATTGTTGTTAGAAAACTCGAATAGAAGAAGTTGTTTATCTGAAAAACCATTGAAATCTAAATAAAATGATCTCAACATATCTTAAAGGGTTTGAATGATTATTTTAGACTGACCATTTATCTGAGGATGATAATAATTTATGAAACTCAATTCTCTATCATGTATTCTGATGAAATTTACAATTTTTTTAGATAAACCTTCAGTCTCAATCAGATACTATAGAATGTTGTACTCTTTGAATCCTTAACACTTCATAAATATATATCCTAGATAGTGGATCCATTGAGAATACTTCTCCAATAGTAATGAGGTGTGTTGACATATTAAGGCAATAGACTACCACTCATATATCATTAAAACTATTAGAAGTATTGGTGATTCCAACAACAATATACTTGGTTATGTGCTCCCATTTCCAATTTTGTTTGGGTAATGGATGATAAATCCGATTAGATATTTTTTATACCTTAACATACAGGAATACCATTAAATGATATACAAACTATTCAATATCAATCATCAGGTCGTCCCTCAAAAATTATTATTTGATATATCTATAAATCTTCATACATCTATGATTAGTATAAAATAAATATCTATGATATTTTTATAAAATAGCCCTCTTCGAATATATTATGGGAGGAATACATCATGGTTCATGAACCTTATCATTCCATCCTGATCAAGGTTAATCTCAGAAATATTTATAAACATCTTTTTCATCTCAATATCTTTATTCTCCTGCTTTTTAATCCTCCCCATGAGTTAGGGTTGGACGTTCAATTTATCATTATAATCTATTCCCCTTACTTCATAATTTCTTGGTACATCATTTTCAAATCCAGGAATATTGGATTTTTTTGATCCTCATCATGGAAAATCTAACATTATCCCTTCAACTCAAAGAATTGGCCACCTTTTTTTCCTTTCCATGATGGCAATGAACATAACAGTCATAAATACTTATTATCTAAAATCATATCCTCTAATTCATGTTCAATACCTTCCATGTGAATACTTATTTCATACTTTTAGGACAGATATATATATATATCACACTTTTCACCATAAATATTATACATCCATATCATTAATGTAAAAAATGATGCAGATAACTCCAAATCATGAGTTGGGTAATTTTCTCAGGAATATTCAAACATATAGAAGAATATGTGATAACCTTGTTGTTATTCATGAGAACACATCCCAATAAGTTCATGGATACATCACTACAGATTAAAAATCTTCCACCACTCTATGGTAATTTAGGAATAGGTACACTAACATACCATCCCATCAATTCCATGAAATTTTCCTCTCATTAATCATTCTAGACTAAGATGGAACCCTTCTATGTTAACCTATAAATACTAATATATATTCATGATAAATTACCTACGAACCATCAATAATATCCAGATAAACTAGGTACTCTATAGAGCTCAGTAAATGTGGTTTGTGTAGATCATCATTAAATATCCTCCTTCATTTATGGATCTACTACTATACCTTCTCTTGAGATTATATGATCAAAAAATGAAACATTTTTAAGAATGATTCATACATTATATATTTAGGATGATGTTTTTCCATCATTAGGGTCTTTATGCAATTATAATTTTTTATTCATAACGTTACTTTCTTTTCAAATAGTTGAAAATGTTATCTTTAAGGATACCAAAAACTAGTAGAGATAATATCTAAATAATATACTCATCAAATCCATCAAGAAAATTTGGGAATTAGTAAGATTGAAACACATCACAATATACTCATAGTGTATATACATTGTAAATAATATTTTTTTCGTTATATCCTCCTTCCTGACACTTAATTAATGATATCTAGAAAAATGGTCAATCATGGAAGACAATTTAGCTCCACACATTTGATTAAACAATTCATCAATACAGGTAAGTGGATATTTTCTCTTGATTGTGATCCTATTCAACTCTTGATAATAAATGTAGAGTAACATTGATCTCTATATATTCTACACAAATAGAACTTTTTCACCCCAAGGTGACACAAATGGATGAATGAATACCTTTTCATAGTTTTTGTGGATTTTCTTCTTCAATTCATGCCACTCAGTTTGGGACCTTCTACTGGGAGTCTTTCCCATTGGTGTAGAACGAGGTATGACCTATAGAGAAATCAACATCCAATTTTGGTGGATGACACGGAAAATATTCTTGAAATGCATCCACGAATTCACAAATAAAATGAATATGATTGATTTCAATTTTCTTCCAAACTATTTGAGATAAAAATACATTTTTAATGGAAATTAATACCCATACACTATATGTAATCTACAATGTAATTTCATACTAATTGTCACATTAATAGAGGATCATAGGTTGTTTTGAAACATCAAACATAGTTTTGATTCCATAAAAAATGATGTTGGATATATACATAGAAATATCATACAAGTACATGATGACATAAAATTAAACGATAATTTGAATAAATTGTTTTTCCAGAAACACATTCTAAAAAATTTGACCGGAGAGGAAACATGACCTTGAGATTTAATCAACTTACCATTATGGGGTTTCACTTCCAATTATACATCCAATCATTTGACTTGAATATTAACAACTTAAAATTTTCTTATAATATAGTAAATAATTCAATGATTTATAATCAAATAATATATTCTTTGTTTTTATAGTGAATGGAATGTGTACATTTTACCACCTATTAATCACATCCCTCATCAATAATAGTGATCACATGAGATTTACCCAAGTCCCTTTACGTAAGTGTTTACTATAATCAATCATTACTGCCTCAAATCGGGTTTGGGTACTAGTTAACACAATAACCATTATCCTTACACTTGAAGCACTAATGTGTGGGAGGTTCTATTTGTGCCTGTTTGTATCCATTCACACCTTAGCAGATTTTTTTCTCATCTAAAGATAGGGGCCTATGAAGGGCGGCCCACCACTAGGTTTTCCCCCATCGATGCCCTTCTTCCACCACCATGTGTTGGCTAAATATTTTTCTCCTGGAGCTTCTACTCAGCATCCTTGTGGGATCGATGTCTTGGGGATCAGTTGTCTGATGCTTCACACTATTTTCTTTCCTGACTCACGTACTTCCCCCTTCGATGGATATGGAGTTCTTCGGCGGTATGGTGATTCTCTTGCGGTAAAGATCTATGGTCTAAGGGGGAAGCTTCATTCTTTGTCGGCATGGAAAATGTGGGGTGGTCTACAGTGGTCTTCGTGCATGGTTAGACGATTGTGATGGTTTTGTCATTAATCTCTTGTGTCATTAAATAATCTTCATGGATCAAGGTGAGATTTTGAGTTTTTGATATTTTCATTCTGGAATTTAGGGTGTTTCGGTCACCGCGGTACCCTATATCAAGTCTCAAGGTGGCATCGGGAGTCTCGGTATTCGTCTAGAAATCATGATGATGGTTAAATTTTCATCAGTGGATGTTTTGTGGGTAGATTTTATGGTGATGGGTTTTTCCCTTTGTTGTCTCAATTTCTTGTATCTTCTTATTTTTATGATTCTTCCTCTTGCGGTGAATCTGCTATGCGAATCTGATTTGTTCTAGTTAGGTGGTATGTTATATTGTGCGGTCAGAGTTCTAGGGTCCATGCTTCCTTTTATGCTTCAAAGACTGCTCCATGTGAGGTTTCTAAATGATATGTTACATCATATCATTGCTATTTGGAATCGGATGATTGAGAGGGTATGGATTTTTCCATCGGTACCTGGACCATGCATCACTTCACGGGACAGCTAGCCGAGTAGCGATGAGAAGGTGTAAGCTGGAATGATTGTTTTTTGCTGTAGAGGGGATACACTTTTTTATTTGATTTAGTTCAATGGATTTTGATCCTTTGAGTCACATTTTAATGTCTTACGACCTTGAAGTCATGTTTGGTTCCCTTTCATCCCATAAAAGTTGGTTTATTATATAATAAAAAAAATTATTTTCAGTCTGACTTTAGCAATCAAAATCCTGATGAACAGACATTCTACAATTAAAACATTTATTAGAACCATTAAGACAATTTAAGACAATATTATTCCCACACATGGAGTATAATGGAAGGATCCCATTTTACTCTTTATGGTATTTAGTTTTCCATTTGTACTCCAAATTCATCTTCTTGTAAAAACCATGAGATTGAAATGTGACTATGACATCTATTTCTTCCTCTATTTCACAACACAAAATATTTTTATATCTATAAAATTTTCTTAGGGAAAACTCACCTATACTACTTGTTTTTAAGCCACTAAAGAACCTTTCGACGATAATTTCAATTCAGATGTTTATTTTTAAAGAGTTCCTCACAAGCCTCATGGAATTAGACACATAGGTATCAAGAGATTGATCTTCCATTTCCTTAAACTCATGGAAATATTTTTTCAATCTTGGTATGAAGAATCCAAGGAAATTAATTATTGAAAAATAATTCCCTGAACTCATCCCAATCCATGTATTGAATTTTGTCATACTTCATAGAATTCTTAATTAGATTCAACCCCTTGTGCTCTTATCCATTAACAGATAAATAGCTAGAATAAATTTATCAATATCCAAACAATAGAGAATAGAGAATATCAATTTAGTAGTATTGATCCACTATTCAACAATATGTAGATTAGAATACGCACTAAAAGAAGGTGGATGTTTCCCCATGAATGTTTTACCAAAAAAAATTTCTCTCCATTTCTCATTTTGAAGTCCACAATGATTCATATCTCGAAGAAGTTGTGTGAGAATAGAAAAATATATTTCTAATTCGAGATCCAACATCATTCGGTTTCTCAGAAGGATAATTGTTTCATTTTATGTCGTTATCACTGTTAATGTTCTCACATCGGGTTCAATCCATTGACTAATAAAATTATAGTGTACGAAATAGTTAGAATAATGATAACCCACATATTCATTAAAGGTTTCAAATAGGATGTTTAATAATGAAACCATATTTAAACTATTACTACATTGTTTCCTACTACGTTATTCAATACCAACTTATAATGAAATCTTCCAGGATGGGTTGTGATGATTTTTTAATTAACAATGAATATCCCCTATACGTGTAATACTAAGTGTGCATAATGGTCCATTTTCATGTACCAGGTAATGACGGAGTTAGAACCAATGCACCATATCAGAGTTATTACCCATAGAAATATCTTTCCTATAGCCACATCCACATTTAGTATATAGTCATGGAATTATTAATATGGAACCACTCAATGTATCCTTTTCCAAAATTCCAAGACATTTTCATATAATTTTCTTTATCTATAGAATTATCCTTAGACATGTCCTTAGGGTTATCTCTAAGGTTTTATCATCATTATTTTCAAAGGTTACCTAATTTTAAAGAGCCATAAATTTCAAGGAAATTTTTTTCTTAACTTTCTTTGGAATTTTACAAGAACACAGTTTTTGACGGCACCTGATTCCGAGGCCCGGTGTGCCCGGAATCATTTTCCGAAGTTTGGCTCGGGTACGTTCAGTGAACGGATGAGCGGGTTTTTTTAACATTTGAACCGGTGCCCGAAATCAAATTCTGAGGGCACCGATGAAATCGCAGCGCCGGTATTTGCTTAGAAACGCCTCTTCCGGAGTTGCGTTTTCTCGGGTGTGGTTTTTAATTTTTGGGCTTAATGTTAAGAAATAAAATAAATTGTTCGACAAACTTTATTTTATTTCACGTAAGCCACTTCAAACCACTTGAAAGCCACTTCAACTGAGTTGAAACGGATATGGTGCTATCCAGAAATATCCTACCCCTTTGGTAGGATATTTGTGAGGTGGGGCCCGCACAAGCCCTGCCGTTTCTTTCTGCTAAGTAACGCACCCGCGAAAACCCATCATTATGAATGTCAACTGACGCGTTTTCTTAAATCCTTAATGCACGGTTTAATTGGGAGGTTTATTTCGTGAATTAAATGGGCGGTCTCTTTCGTTGAATTAATTCAACGAATTGATGGGTCATTACTTACCTTTTTCGTTTGTTGGCGTAATAATAAAATAAGACCAACAAGTCTTTTTGGAGGATTACTCGTTGAGAGATTTTTTCAGAGGTTCCTGAGCCTTCATTCTCCTTCACGAAGAACGCGTAGAACGCCGACCTCCGACGAAGAATGCCGAACCTGCGGAAGTCAACGACGCGACTCCGTGTTCCGTGACGCTGACGTTCCCTTCCTGCAATGTTCTTCTGCGACGTTTCTTCCTCCGCAACGAAATCTTCGATCAGCTGTTTGAGGTAAGAGACTTCGGGATTCTCTTAAATCTCCCTTGTTTTTTTTAACAAAACACGAATTTAATTTTATATAATTAAATTAAATCTTTTGTTTCTTGGTCTTATGAGTTCGCCGACTCAACACCGGATTCCGCGACGACGCGACGCCCTTCCGTGACGACGCGACGATCCCCTCCTTCCGCGACGAACAAATCTGTGAAGAACGTGCGTACGACGACGACTACGAGGTAGGGATTTTTATTTGGATTTTTATATTCCTATGTTGTTTCCATTCAAAATGAATAACCCGATTCATAAAATAATTTTATATCATTAAAATTGTTTTTGGATATGTGTTCATGTGTTGAACAAATCATCCGTTGTTTTTTTAACTAACGCGGAGGGTGCGGGCCAAACGAACACAGCCCGACAACCCTCCACCGTTCTTCGTTGTTGTACGGATTTTACGGGTGACGATGGAACGTGCCGCAACAGATGAAAGATGGTTCCGCAGTGAAGAAAGAGCCCCGAGAGAAGCAGCGGCTCAGACGGGAATATAATCGGACCACCGGAGCGACTCCGGCGGCCCGCGGAAGCCGCCGGCAGCGCGGGCCGCCTGAGCGGCGGCGCCGGCAGTTGGGAGCGGCGGCGCCCCGGCGCACCGCCGGAGAGGGCCGTCACGGTTGAGCTACGTCGGCGGCGCCCGCGGACCCACGGCCGCGTGGGTCCGGCGCGCGCGGGACGCGGCTGAAGCCGTGTCCGGCCGTCTAGGGCGACACCCCGCGGGTGTCGCGAGGTTATCACGTGGGGGAGGAGGCTCCCCCCAGCGTCGCTCGGGTCGTCCAGGGCGACACACCGCGGGTGCCGCGGGGGTGTCACGCGGGGGCTGTGGCTCCCCCCCCCCCCCCCGCGTCGCTCAGCCGCTCAGCCGAGCCGGGCCGGCCTGGCCGAGCCAGGCAAGTCCGACCAGGTCCGGCTGGGTTGGACCGGGTCGACCCGGTTCGGCCGACCTAGGGGGGGTCGGCCCGGGTCGGCCCGGGCCCTGACCCCCTGTCTTCGGACCATTTTCGGTCAAATGCCCGTAACATGGGCTACGAGCCTACAAACGATGCGTCATCATCAGAAACGTGATCCTTGGATCAAGACCGTCGTTTTGGTATATCGCACTCAAAGTTTCAGAACACTTTGAGTTCGGTTGGGTTGGTTCGTACACGAAACCAACCGGGCCTTCGGAGCGGAAACACTCATATCATGAGCCACAGACGTCCGATCGACGTGCCGTCAACTTTGATGAATTCCTCTAAGTGAGACAGATCTTTTTGCTCACTCTGCCCGAGGTTTGGACGCATGTGGAGTATGGTCGGGTTGATTTTTCCTTAAAAACCAACCGGGCCCCTAGAACGAAAAAGCCATTAACTCTCAGACCGGGCGTCTGATTGACGCTCCGACTGCGACGTTGAGTTCCTGTTGACGATATAGAACTTTTGGATACATCAACTTCAGACTTTGTGTCAGTTGATGTATCAGCCTCTCGGCTCGTGGAGCGGACCCTCCCGAACGAGCTTGCTGTGTGCGGGAACCCTAGAGCTGGCTGCGACTGCTACTTCGACAGCGACGACCGTGCAGAGATCCTCAGTGGACTGCGGCGACGACCGTGCAGAGAATCCTTAGTGGACTGCGACGACGACTGTGCAGAGATCCTCAGTGGACTGCGATAACTACTTCACTCAACGATCCTACATGGATCAGTGCTACAGGTCCTGTGTGGGCCAGATCCTGTGTGGGTCCGATCCTGTGTGGGTCAGCGCTCAGCGGTTCTATGTGAGCCAGCGCCTATAGGTCCTGTGTGGGCCTGATCCTGTGTGGGTCATTGCGGGGGTTAGTTACCTATCGATCTTTTGTGTGTCCGACGACTTATATGGATCAGTGATCATCTTTATCATCATCCGAAGAAGTATAACTGTGTGAGCTGAATCTAGTGTTACTCTCCTTTGTGGATTGTGTTGAGCTATCCTGTGTGGATTTACTGTTTACTCTCCTTTGTGGATTGTGTTGAACTATCCTGTGTGGATTTTCTGTTTACTCTCCTTTGTGGATTGTGTTGTGCTATCCTGTGTGGGTATACGTTTTGCTTTCCTGTGTGGATTGGGTTGTTCATGGGCTCAGACGTTGGAGCCGAATGGGAATTGATGACTTAGGTATATGTATGGGCATATACCTAAGTCCTGTCAGATGTTACTTCGTGATTGTATCTTTCCTTTGTGGATTATCCTTTGTGGATTTCAGGAGACCTTCAGGGGTCTCGGGGTCCCTACTGAGTAGCTTATACTCACCCCTGCACAAGCTATGCCCGCACTTCGTTGTGTTGGTTGTAGACGACGGACAATGCTGATCGTGGTGGAGGCATGCAGAGCAGGACGGTACCTGGAGGTGGACCACTGGGCGTGACGCACTCGGAGCGGATGGCTGGACCGAGGTGCTGTGGAGGCTATATGTACCAACCCTTCAGGTGGGACTTCCAGAGGACGGCTCGACGCTGCGACTTTTCTTTTCAGTTGCTGTTTTTCCCTTTCAGTTGTACTTTACAGTTGGCCTTGTATTTCCGGCCCCTTTTACTTTCAGCACAGCTTGTTACACTTTTACTTAGTGTTTCCTTTTCCACTTGCTTACTATGTGGTGCTTGTTTACTTTTCAAAGGCAATGCCTTCTCTTTTGTTGAGATTTACGCCTTGGTTCTTGTCACCAGCCCCAAGCCTATGGAAGGCGGGCTTGGGCTAGTCACGGCACGGGCCCCGAGGACAGGTTGTGACAAATTGGTATCAGAGGGGGTCGGTTCTACCGCAGACTCTGATCTTTCTTCTATGTGAAGAAATAGTGTTTAGCGTATTGGGTGTGGTTATCAGTCCAGGGAGTTCAGTGTTGGTGCGGCGGCCGACGTATCCGTACACCAGGAACCTGACTTCTAATTTCCGACTTAATGCACGAAAACATTGATTGCATGTGTGTTTCACGTTTTCTTTGTGATTACTTGTATCGGATGGACCCCGTTGAGCTTCGAGAGCTACTGGTACAGTTGGAGGACTTGCAGGGCAAGGGGTTCATCCAACCCAGTGTTTCACCCTGGTCTTCGCCGATATTGTTCGCCAAGAAGGAGGACGGGAGCTTGAGACTGTGTGTCGACTATCGTCTCCTAAACCAGGTGACAATGAGGAACAAGTATCCACTACCGAGGATTGATGACAACTTCGATCAGCTCAATGGACCACAGTGGTTCTCGAAGATAGATCTCAGGTCAGGCTATCATCAGCTCAGAGTTTGAGACGAGGACATGCAGAAGACGGCATTCAGGTGTCAGTATGGCCACTATGTGTTCTTGGTTATGCCTTTCGGTGTAACCAATCCTCCTGCAGTTTTCATGAGCCTCATGAACATGATCTTCCAACCATACCTCGATCGATTTGTCGTGGTCTTCATCGACGACATTTTGGTGTACTCCACCACGGAGGAGGAGCATGCCTACCACTTGCGGGTTGTACTAGACACACTCCGAGAGCACCAGCTTTATGGCAAGCTCTCGAAGTGCCAGTTCTGGTTACGTGAGGTCCACTTCATGGGGCACGTCATTTCTGAGGCGGGAGTAGCTGTGGATCCCGCAATGATCGAGGCAGTGCTAGCTTGGGAGCCACCCAGGAGCGTGACGGAGGTGCGGAGTTTCTTGGGTCTAGCCGGATACTATCGGAGAGTTTTTCCGGACATCTCTAGAGTTGTGGCGCCACTCTCAGATTTGACAATGAAGGGGAAACCCTTCGTGTGGTCAGAGAGATGTCAGCAGAGATTTCAAGATCTGAGGCAGAGATTGACCAGCGCACCTATCTTGAGGTTGCCTGAGGAGGGAGTTGGATACGTAGTCTACTGTGATGCATCAGGGAATAGACATGGGTGTGTGCTGATGCAGGAGCGGGCCGTGATTTCCTATGGATCACGTCAGTTGAGGCCGCATTAGCAGAACTACACTGCCCATGACCTGGAGTTAGCATCAGTGGTCTTCGCACTGAAAACATGGAGGCACTATCTTATGGGCGAGCTCTTTACAGACTTTTCTGACCACCAGAGTCTCAGGTACATCTTCTCGTAGATGAACCTGAACCTGAGACAGCGGCGATGGCTCGAGTTCCTCCAGCACTATGACTTTGAGATAGTCTATACTCCTGGGAAGGGGAACGTGGTAGCCGATGCCCTCAGCAGGAGGACGGGAATCCAGCTACTTGAGGAGGTGACAGAGCAGCTAGCCGCTTTGACGATATCCTTCATGGATAGGAATGGATCATCCTTCCTTTAGTCTCTCACAGTCACTCTTCCACTACTGCAGCGGGTCAGAGAGGCAGAGCGTGAGGATGCTGACTGTGAGACGCGGCGTGCACAGATATCCTTGGGACAGGCAACTGAGGGTTTCTCCCTTGGAGCAGAGCATGACGTCCTTTTCAGAGGACGTACCTTGGTAGCAGTCACTTTATGAGAGGAGGTTCTGAGAGAGTTTCACACTTCTTCTTTGGTGGTACATCCTGGAGTGGCAAAGATGTACCAAGATCTCAGATGACAGCACTGGTGGCCGGGAATGAAGAAGGTTGTGGCAGAGTTTGTTTCACGGTGCCTCACCTACCAGCAGGTGAAGGCAGAGCATCAGGTACCAGCAGGCTTGGTACAGCCCTTGGAGGTCCCGTAGTGGAAGTGGGACGGGATGTCTATGGACTTCGTAACTGGACTTCCACGCACTTCCAGAGGTCACGACTCCATTTGGGTGATTGTTGACCGACTCACCAAGTCGGCACACTTCTTACCCATCCGAGAGAAGGGCTTAGTGGAGAGCATGGGGTGTCTCTATGTTCAGGAGATTGTACGGCTTCACGGTGTGCCATCGACTATCGTCTCCAATCGATACGCTCATTTTACTTCTTGGCTTTGGAAGGGGTTGTAGGAGGCGTTCGGGGCGCAGCTACATCTGAGCACCGCCTTTCAACCTCAGACGGATGGTCAGACGGAAATGACCATTCAGACTCTCGAGGACATGCTCCACACATATGTCCTCGACTTTGGTCGCAACTGGGAGGACCACCTACCCTTGGTGGAGTTCGCGTACAACAACTGCTACCACTCCACCATCGGGATGGCACCATACGAGGCGTTGTACGGCAGGCCTTGCAGATCTCCTTTGTGCTGGGAAGACGCTGGGGAGTCAGCACTTGTGAGACTATAGATAGTCCGGGCCACGACAGAGAAGGTCCAAGTCATCCAGGAGCGGATGAGGACAGCTCAGAGCCGACAGAAGTCTTATGCTGACAGGAGGCGGAGGCCATTAGAGTTCGAGGATGGAGACCACGTCCTCTTGCGTGTCTCACCTCGACGTGGTTTGCGGAGATTTGGTCGAGGCGGCAAGTTGTTTCCATGCTTCATTGGACCATTCTATGTCCTCAGCAGGATTGGCGAGGTGGCTTATCGCCTGGCTCTACCACCTCAGTTGCACCGGGTGCACGGCGTCTTCCACGTATATCAGCAGAGGAGATACATGAACGACCCGACGCACATCATTGACCATGGGGAGCTAGACGTGGATGATGGGGTGAAAATTGCGTAGGTCCCGGTGGAGATAGAGGATCAACAGGAGCGGGTCCTACGTGGGCGATCGATTCCTCTTGTGCGCATCAGATGGCAGCACGGGAACCTCCAGGAGAGCACATGGGAGCGGGAGGCTCAGATGCGTGCTCAGTACCCACATTTCTTTCCCTTGTTTATGATATATCTTTACGGAGACGTAAAGCCCTGAGGTGGGAGTAATGTAAAGACCCGTAAATTTCAAGGAAATTTTTTTCATAATTTTCTTTGGAATTTTTCAAGAAAGCAGTTTCTGACAGCACCTGATTCCAAGGCCCGGTTTTCCCGGAATCATTTTCCGATGTTTGGATCGGGTAAGTTCAGTGAACGGAGAAGCGAGTTTTTCTAACTTTTGAACCGGTGCCCGGAATCGAATTCTGAGGGCACCGATGAAATCGCAGTGCCGGTATTTTCTTAGAAACGCCTCTTCCGGAGTTGTGTTTGCTCGGGTGTGGTTTTTAATTTTTGGGATTAAAGTTAAGAAATAAAATAAATTGTTCGACAAACTTTATTTTATTTCACATAAGCCACTTGAAGCCACTTGAAAGCCACTTAAACTGAGTTGAAAAGGATAGGGTGCTATCCAGAAATATCCTACCCCCTTGGTAGGATATTTGTGAGGTGGGGCCCGCACGATCCCCGACGTTTCTGTCTGCTAAGTAACACACCCGCAAAAACCCGTCATTATGAAAGTCAACTGATGCGTTTTCTTAAATCCTTAACGCACCATTTAATTTGGCGGTTTATTTCGTGAATTTAATGGGATGTTTCTTTCGCTGTATTATTTCAATGAATTGATGGGTCGTTAATTACCTTTTTCGTTTGTTGGCGTAATAATAAAATAAGACCAACAAGTCTTTTTGGAGGATTACTCGTTGAGAGATTTTGTCAGAGGTTCTTGAGCCTTCATTCTCCCTCGCGAAGAACGCGAAGAACGCCGACCTCCGACGAAGAACGCCGAACCCATGGAAGTCGACGACGCGAAGCCGTGTTCCGCAACACCGACGTTCCCTTCCTGCAACGTTCTTCTGCGACGTCTCTTCCTCCGCAACGAAATCTTTGATCAGCTGTTTGAGGTAAGAGACTTCGTGATTCTCTTAAATCTCCCTTGTGTTTTTTTAAAAAAACACGGATTTAATTTTAAATAATTAAATTAAATCTGTTGTTTCTTGGTCCGTTGAGTTCGCCGACTCAACACCGGATTCCGCGACGACACGACGACGCGATGATCCCCTCCTTCCGCGACAAACAAATCCGCGAAGAACATGTGTACGATGATGACTACGAGGTAGGAATTTTTATTTGGATGTTTATATTCCTGTGTTGTTTCCGTTCAAAATGAAGAACCCGATTCATAAAACAATTTTATTTCATTAAAATTGTTTTCGGATATGTGTTCATGTGTTGAATCAATCCTCCTTTGTTTTTTTATCTAACGCGGAAGGTGCGGGCCAAACGAACACGGCCCGACAACCCTCCGTCGTTCTTCGTTGTTGTGCGGATTTGACGGGCGACGACGGAACGTGCCGCAACGGAAGTTTGATGGTTCCGTAGGGAAGAACGAGTCTCGGGAGAAGCAGCGGCGTAGACAGGAACAGAATCGGACCACCGGAGCGACTCCGGTAGCCCGCGGTAGCCGCCGTCATCCGGGAGCGGCGGCGCCCCGGCGCGCCGCCGGACAGGGCCGCCGCGGCAGAGGCGCGGGGGTGGCGTCCGCGGACCTGAGGCCACGCGGGTCCGGCGCGCGCGGGACGCAATTGAAGCCGCGTCCGACCGTCCAGGGCGACACCCCACGGGTGTCGCGGGGTTGTCACGCGGGGGCGGCGGCTCCCCCCCACATCACTCAGGTCGTCCAGGGCGACACCCCGCGGGTGACGCGGGGGTGTCGCGCGGAAGCCGCAGCTCCCCCCCCCCCCCCCCCCGCGTCGCTCGACCGCTCGGCCGCGCCGGGTCGGGCTGGCTGAGCCAGGCCAGTCCGACCGGCCGTGCCGCGCCCTGGCCGGGCCGGACCGGGTCGACCTAGTTAGGCCAACCCAGGGGGGTCAGGCAGGGTCGTCCCGGGCCCGGACCCCCCGTCTTCGGACCATTTTCAGTCAAATGCCCATAACATGGGCTATGGGACTCCAAACGACGCACCATCAGCGGAAACACGATCCTTGGATAGAGACGGTCATTTTGGTATATCCCACTCAATGTTTCGGAACACTTTGAGTTCGGCTGGGTTGGTTCGTACCCGAATCCAATCGGGCCTTCGGAGAGGAAACACTCATATCTTGTGCCATGGATGTCCGATCGATGTGCCATTGACTTTGTTGAATTTCTCTAAGTGAGACGGAACATTTGGCTCACTCCTCTTGAGGTTTGGACGCAGGTGGAGTACGGTCGGGTTGGTTTTTCCATAAAAACCAACCGGGCCACTGGAACGAAAAAGCCTATAACTCTCAGACCGGGTGTCCGATTGACGCGCCGTCTACGACGTTGAGTTCAATTTGACGATATAGAACTTTTGGATACATAAAAATCGGCCTTTGTGATAGTTGATGTATCAGACTCTCGGCTCGTGGAGAGGACCCTCCCCAACGAGCTTGCTGTGTGCAGGAACCCTAGAGCTGGCTGCGACTGCTACTTCGACAGCGACGATAGTACAGAGATCCTCAATGGACTGCGGCGACGACCGTGTAGAGAATCCTTAGTGGACTGCGACAACGGCTGTGCAGAGATCCTAAGTGGACTACGACGACTACTGCACTCAGCGATCCTACGTGGATCAGTGCTACAGGTCATGTGTGGGCCTGATCCTGTGTGGGTCCGATCCTGTGTGGGTCAGCGCTCAGCGGTTCTGTGTGAGCCAGCGCCTACAGGTCATGTGTGGGCCCGATCCTGTGTGGGTCATTGCGGGGGTTTGTTACCTATCGATCATTTGTGGGTCCAATGACTTAGATGGATCAGTGGTCATCTTTATCGTCATCCGAAGAAGTATACCTGTGTAAGCTGAATCTTGTGTTACTCTCCTTTGTGGATTGTGTTGAGCTATTCTGTGTTGATTTACCATTTACTCTCCTTTGTGGATTGTGTTGAACTATCCTATGTGGATTTATTGTTTACTCTCCTTTGTGGATTGTGTTGTGCTATCTTGTGTGGGTATACGTTTTTCTTTCCTGTGTGGACTGGGTTGTGCTTGGGCTCGGACGTTGGAGCCAAACGGGAATTGATTACTTAGGTATATGTATGGGAATATACCTAAGCCGTGTCAGATGTTACTTCGTGATTGTATCTTTCCTTTGTGGATTATCCTTTGTGGATTTTGGGAGACCTTCAAGGGTCTCGGGGTCCCTACTGAGTAGCTTATACTCACCCCTACACGGGCTATGCCCGCACTTCGTTGTGTTGGTTGCAGATGACGGACAGCACTGATCGTGGTGGAGGCATGCGGAGCAGGACGGTACCTGGAGGTGGACCACTGGGCAGGACGCACTCGGAGCGGACGGCTGGACCGAGGTGTTGTGGAGGATATATGTACCCACCCTTCAAGTGGGACATCCAGTAGACGGCTCGACGTTGCGGATTTTCTTTTCAGTTGTTGTTTTTCCCTTTCAGTTGTACTTTACAGTTGGGCTTCTATTTCCGGCCCCTTTTACATTCAGCATAGCATGTTACAGTTTTAATTAGTGTTTACTTTTCCGCTTTCTTACTCTGTGGAGCTTGTTTACTTTTCAAAGGCAATTCCTTACCATTTGTTGGGATTTATGCCTTGGTGCTTGTCTCCAGCCCCTGGCCTATGGAAGGCGGGCTTGGGGTAGTCACGGCACGGGCCCCAAGGACGGGTCGTGACACTAATCATCTTTCTTTGATACCAACTATAGAGACCCATAATTTTTATAAAGTAACCTTAGATTACTTTTATATAATATTTAATACATAACACAATCAAATTCCCCAAGATGTATTAGTATAGTGGCATTGGAAATATGGAAACATAAATACTGGTATAAAAGTTAGATACATTTTCACCCACTAGGTTCTCCTTGACAAGAACCATTCATAGAAATAATAAATATAACATGTATCTTCATAAATTATTTGAACGGAAACCAAAAAAGATGTCAGATCAAATTCTCAGTAAGGGTAACAATGGAGTTATGTAAACATAATCACGAGCATTAGGGTATGAAAATGAGATCACAAAAATATAATATACATATCAATGATCATAAATATGATCAAAGAATAAATTTTGGTAGTTCAAAATACATGATTGATAAGGAAATAAGGATCATGATAAATGAATTAATTACATAGGAATACAACAAGAAACTATGGAAGACACCTAAGAATATAATAATAATTTCCATGGTAGTATTTGTATATCTTTTTTGGTAATCTTTGTAGTATGAGTTAACTTCCCATACCATCATGGTATTTATGGTTTAATCCCATGGTAATTTAAGTGGAAAATTTCAATAATATATATATCATTAGATATAAATCACTACCCAATGCATTTGTGGGAGATATATCTCCCACCCTCTATTAACAAAATCATATATTCTTGTGTTACAAGATTATAAAAAATAAACTCTTAAACAATGAAATTAATGGGTATCCTAAATATGTAATCATATCAAAACATGTGAAAAGAGGAATTTTTTATAATCATTTCATCTATGAATAACCCTTGAAATGTATCTAGTTTAATAATAATATAACACTTGAAAGAGAAACAAATTTTGTAAACATAATTCCATAAAATATAAACCATTCTGAGAAAGAACATGAATGGATCATATGTATCCATTCCCTTAATGGTACAAGTAACAAAAATGGATTTCATATTTTCTGTAAAATAATTTGGAGATATCTATTTAAAAATTATTAATGAAAATATCTTTTTTTAAATTTTTTAAATTTTAAAAATTACACACATTAATAACAAGAAATTTTTTCGTTAAAAAAAACCTTACAATATTATCAGGGAATTCCCAATGAATTATGACATCATGAAAGATGAAATTCTTTTCATACAATACAAGTTCAAAAGAAACATTACTCTCATATATTTGATGTAAAAGAAAAAAATTACCTCATTAAGAAAAAAAATATTTTCACACATGGAAAAAAATTACATTAAAAAATGTTAAGATATTAGTAAACATATTTTGGATAAAATTTAATATAAAAATGGAATAATAAGATAAATATTCCATGACAGATACTTATGTATAAACAATATCAAATAAAAATTAGATTGTGAAATTAACCCTTACCCAAGGTATGATTACCTTCAAACATATTTGAAACTTTTGTATAATGACAGAAATATTATTATTATCTTATTCCATCAACATATTCACATTATATCATATATGATCATAATATCACCTGTTTGTTAATAATATTTCATTTGTACTCTAATTTTGGGTGTTGACAGATTATTTTTATTATCCATGTTTTATCATTTAAATCACAGTTTATATAGATAAGATGTAGTTATAACATTTATATAATACTTTTCAGGTAGTAGATTACATATTTAGAAATTTTATACATTTATATATAATAATTCTTTGTTGGTAATCCTGGAGAATGAATCACATCATGTTGTGGAGATGGTAGGTCGTACGTATATACGAGCCACAATATCATTCCCTTAATTGTGAAATGGTATGGGAGTGTATGGTATACATTTTGTTCCGTAATAAATATGATGTTATAATTAAATTTTTTTTTCATTATATCTATCATTATAAACATATAAATAATTTATTGATGAATCAAATGACACCACATCATGGAGACGATGGGTCGTATGTACGCACACATGGTGAATCCATTTTTCATAGGAGGGATAAAAGGTGGAATATGGTTGTTACATAATCATAATAACATTTAATGTTACTGGTTATAATATAGTTATTACAATATAATGGAATCAACACATGATCAATAAGTAAAAGAAGAAATAATTTTGAATGTTTTGGCAAGGAGATTGCATCTTTTTTTATGATATCGCTCTAGATCTATTCTTAAGAGAATTATAATTGTTCTTTAGAGAATAAAAAACTATATAATGTTTATAGGTACGCTGATATGTGAAATAGTTAGTGTTTGGTCGTGATAGACAGATCAAGGGGGTGTGAATAGGTGAGGGAGGTGGTTCTTTTTACAAGAGAGGGGAGGATAACTCTAAGAAAATCTCTAAATAATAAATTAATAAAAAAAAATTTGATAAAAAAAATTCCAAAAGTGATTTATATAAATGATTAGATGATTATGGTCCAAAATAATGCCAAAATTTTGTTTTTATAAATTTTTTAGTTTATAATATTAACATTATCATTTGGCATTATCCCTTAGTTATACACATTATCTTTTACTTTGACAACTTGGCGTTTTACTATTCTGAGTTAATATAGTTACTAAAAAAATTCCAAAAGAAACCCTAATGAATATTTTTGGACTCCTAATGTGTTAATCATTTTTTAATAATCACAAATCTCATTACTTTTAATTAATCTTGATCTTCAGTGCACATCTTGCTAATGCTCTTCAAAGTCAACAATAGGTGCATATTATGTTTTTATAATAACAAATCTTATGGATGTTAATTACTCTTTACAATTTTTATTCATAATTAAAATTATCTCATATATTATCTCTAATGATTAACCTTAACTCATATTCTACATATCTCTGTCTTAGTCCAGATACAGATTTTTTTAGTCTAAGTATGGACTCACCGTGAAGGACTCACTATGACCAGACACCGTGACTAGATATCGTGACCAGACACCGTGACCAGACACTGTGACCAGACACGGTGACCAGACACCGTGTCCAGACACCGTGACCAAACACCGTGACTAGACACCGTGACCACACACCGTGACCACTCACCGTAACCCAGACACTGTGACCACTCATCGTAACCCAGACACATTGACCACTCACTGTAACCCAGACACCGTGAATGACTCATCATGACCAGACACCATGATCAGACACTGTGAAGAAGACACCATTTCCATGATCACTGTGACATCGTTTCTTAAGCTTTTTTCAATATTATTTCAAGTGATGCTAACGGTCATATTTTTTGTTTTTAATTAAATTAATGTTATTTAGTTCTAGTTGTTGCCTTGACAGGAAACCATATCTCGTACCTATGAAAAGGGAATCATTCCTACTGCCAGAGCTCATGGAATATAAAGAAGATAGAGCTGCATTAGAAAACGAACACACGCACGCGTGCACGCCTGACACATCTCGACACATATACTACAATACATGTGAGCTATGTACTGAACAAAAGAACAATATAGAGCACAACTGTGAAGAAAACATCTCACAATTCTCAATGAAGATCCATACATGTAATCCTACATTTCTGAAGAACACACGACAAATCAAGAGACTGTATAACACAAGTCGAACTATGACACTCTGTTTTTCAACAAGAAAACTAGAGAAGGACTCTGAAGCATTCCTGCTCAATCCAACGAGTCTAGAGCTATATTAACAATCACTAGATCCATTTCTAAACTCTACATCTCTGCTCTGTGATTCATTGTTTACTTTTTGAGCAGTGTGTGTCATCTTCGTTATTTTTACACACACACACTCTCTTGAACTTTAATCGGAGGATCTATAAATCCTCACTCAAACTCTTACATATTTTATTTCCCACTGGGATAGTGGTAGAGGCCGTGTGTGACCTGAGCACCTGTTTTGTTGTTGTTTTGATTCTCATGAATAACAGTGGTAGATGTGTTGGACTTGGACAGTTTTTGTAAAACTGTTGTTAACCCTGATCCAAGGTGTGGATCAATTTCATATATTTATTTGAGAGGACTAAGTCTCGGCTTGAGATTGAACCTCTTGTTATATCTGATGTGTATATTTTATTTACGTTTAATGTATACGACATATATTATATTTATTCCACTACTATTACATTAAAATACAAAATTATTTTGAAGCTACATTGATAGTTAGATTAGAAAGTGTTTACACTTATTGTAAATCAGAAGATTAGTTTTAAATGTTAGTTTGATCTTGTGGTTAAACTAACTGAGACCTAATCATTCTTTGAGAAGCTAAGTGAACATTTACAATCTGTATAAATTCACTACAGTTTAAATTATTTTATAAATCAGGGGATTTTAACTAGACAATGTTTTAACAGAAATTTTAATTGGAACTCAATTCACCCCCCTCTTGAGTGTCCACTCCAACCAATATTTGGTATCAGAGGATTTGTTTTTGTTTGTTCAATGACTTTTGAAATACTATTTTTTTCAACTATGATTTTAGTTGCATCTCTAAAGATCTTAAATTTCAGTTAGTTCTAAATTTTTTTTCTCTAAAAATTGTCTTTCTACAATCTTGTTATGGATAATAGACTAGAGGGTGCTGCTACTAACAGGCCACCTTTCTTCAATGGTACCAACTATGCCCAATGGAAGCTTAAAATGAAAATTCATTTAGAAAGCATAGGTTTTGATATATGGACTGCCATAGAATCACAATATAAACATCCCACTACTTCTAGATCAACTTGGGATGAACCTATAAAGACTGCTTACAATAATAATAGTAAAGCCATGAATTCCTTGTACTGTGCTTTAGAAGATGAAGAGTTTAACAGAATTTCTGCTTGTAAAACTGCTTTTGAAATTTGGGATACCTTAGCTATTTCTCATGAAGGAACAACTAATGTTAAGGAAATGAGATTAAATACTTATACTATTAAATATGATAATTTTAAAATGCAAACTAATGAACCTATTTCTGACATGTATCTCAGGTTTAATGAGATAGTCAATACAATGAATTCACTTGGAAAAGTTGTTCCAGAAAAGGAACAAATTATGAGAATCATGAGATGTTGACCAGACCGAGGGAGAGGCACATCTGTTTCAATCAGAGAGTCATGTGACATTTCGGCTCTACCTATTAAAGAACTCATTGGTAAGCTTATGATGTATGAGGAAGAACTCAAGGTAAACAAAGAAGAATAAGATGAACATAGAAGAAAGTCTGTTGCTTTCAAATATTCAACATCAAAGGACAAGGATAAGGACAAACATTACGCTATAAATGATAGTTCAAGCTATGTAGACTGTGAAAGTGATTCTGATAGTGATGATGAAATGGCTCACATTGCCAGAAGGTTTAAGAAGTTATATAGGAAGAAGAAGTCTTTTAGAAAATAAAATTACAAAGGAAAGTATGACAATAAGGAACATTGGAAGATGGATTGGAAAAATCCAGATAAAAGTAATGAAGTTGTTTTTTATAAGTGCAAGAGGAAAGGACATATTAAAGTAGATTTCCCAAAGCTCAAATTCAAGAAGAAATATGATTACAAGGACAATAATTACAAAAAGGATATGAAGGCTACTTGGAGCGCTTCTGAGGATAGCTCCACTGAATATGAAGTTTCTGAAACTAAACACATAAATAAGGCAAAAATGTGTTTTATGACAAACACTTGTGAGGTAACAGCTGAACCGCCCGCTTTTAAATTCTTATTATTCTGGAGATGATACTGACTCTGATAACATGTCAAAATATGAACTATTTGAATATTGTGATATGTTAGAATAAACATGTAATAAGCTGAAAGACAAATACAAAGGTTTAAAGAAACAGTATGCTTTAACTATTAAACATAAATCTGATATTGATATTGAAATGGAAAATAATTCTCAGTTACATAAAGAAAACACTGAACTGAAATTATCTAATGAGAAACTCAGAAAGGATTTAGATAAATTCACAAATAAAAAGGTTACAGTAACTCAAATTATAGGAAAGCAAGTTGCACCAAAATACACTACCGGAATAGGCTACAAACCTAGACATAGACAGTTTACTAAGAATGGATTTATTCTTAAATCTGGACAGACTGCTGGTAATTCTAGTTCTGGACATTTATATGCTTCAACTATTTATATTCATAGTTATTAATCTAATAAGGATTATCTTTCAAAGTATGTTGATTCTACAACTTTCATGAGACCCACAAGACAAATTTGGGTACCAAATGCTTTGATTGCTAACCTGTCTGGACCAAAGATGATATGGGTACCAAAATCATTTCCTGTCTAAATCTATTTTGGAGGAAACCTGCTTAAAGAGCTCCTATAGGAAGACCTGGTACATGGAAAGTGGATGTTCAAAAAATATTTCCAGAGACTTGTCATGCTTTAAAAGCTTAGTCAGAGTTGATGGAGGTTTTGTCACCTTTGGTGATAATTCTAAAGGGAAAATAATCGGCATAGGCCAGATTGGTAACACTGACTCAGTATTAATTTCTAAAGTTTTATTTGTTGATGGACTTAAATATAATCTGTTAAGTATTTCTCAGTTATGTGATGATGGTTTTAATGTAAAATTTGAAAATGATCTGTGCAACGTTTTTAATTCTAAAAATGCTTTAGTATTTTTTTCCCTACGAAATGAAAATGTTTATGTTGTTGATTTAAATTCTTTAGCTAAGAAGAATATTACTTGTTTAAATTCTTTTCATAAAGAGTCTTGGCTTTGGCTCAGAAGATTAGGACACTGCAATATACACTCGCTTAGAAAACTTACAAGAAAAACTTAGTTAGAGACCTACCGAAACTTGAGTTTCCAAATGAAAAAGTCTGTAATCTCTGTCAAAAGGGAATGAAACATAAAATTTCATTCAAGTCAATGAAAAAAGTGTCAACTTCTCAACCTCTTGAGTTGGTTCACATGGATTTATTTAGAACATCTAGAGTTTCTAGCTTAAATGGGAAGCACTATTTCTATGCATTAATAGATGACTTTTCTAGATATACTTGGGTATATTTTCTAGCTCACAAAAGTGAAGCT
This sequence comes from Viscum album, assembly GCA_963277665.1. Classification (NCBI taxonomy): domain Eukaryota; kingdom Viridiplantae; phylum Streptophyta; class Magnoliopsida; order Santalales; family Viscaceae; genus Viscum; species Viscum album. Next base: position 1,754,566,361 of record OY728141.1, read on the forward strand.
TGTTCTTACTTTTTTAAATACTCCAAATCTGTAGAAAACCATAGTGGAATTAAGATTAAAACTCAGAGAAGTGATCAGGGCCGTGAATTTGAGAATTATGAATTTGAATCGTACTGCTCTCGCAATGGCTATAGTCACAATTTCTCTGCCCCTAGGACACACCAGCAAAATGGTGTAGTACAAAGAAAGAATATAACTCTACAAGAAATTTCTAGAACTATGCTTAATGAGTATGAACTACCTGTTTATTTTTGGGCTGAAGCTGTAAATACAGCTTGTTATGTTATCAATTGAGTCTTAATCATACCTTTTCTTAAGAGGACCCCTTATGAGTTGTGGAACCAAAGGAAACCTAAAGTTAACTTCTTCAAAGTCTTTGGCTGCAATGTACTTATTCTTAATACTAAAGACAATCTCGACAAATTTTCATCCATGAGTGATGAAGGAATTTTCCTAGGTTACTTTATTTCTAGTAAAGCCTATAGAGTTTTAAATAAGAGAACCATGTGTGTTGAAGAATCTATTTACATCAAGTTTGATGGAACAGATCCACATGAGCCTAAAACCTCTCTTGAAAATCTTGAAGATGATCTCCTTGTTTTGAGCCTTAATGATAAAGTCAGTGGACTTATAGTTAAAACGTCCAATTCTGGAAATTTTCCAGAACCTGCTTCGGTTGATTCCCAACCTGTTGATGAACCTGAAATTTATAGCCCTACCTTTACTAGATCAACTATAATTCTGAAGAATCATCCTTTAGATACTGTTGTAGGAAATCTTGATAGAGGGACACAGACAAGAGCTTCTCCTAGAAATTAGGTTGAACATCAAGCCTTCTTGTCACAGCTTGAACCTAAAAACCTTGATGATTCTATTAATGATGAATTTTAGGAAATTACTATGAAATAAGAACACAATCATTTTGAAATAAATAGAGTTTGGAATCTTGTTGAAAGACCTAACAAAACTTTCAAAATAGGCACAAAATGGGTGTTTAGAAACAAATTTGATGAATCCGGAAACATAGTTAGAAATAAAGGTAGACTAGTTGCACAAGGCTATAGTCAAGAAGAAGTTATTGACTATGAGGAGACTTTTGCTCCACTATCCAGATTAGAATCTATTAGGATTTTACTTGCTTATGCTGCACATCAAAATTTAAAACTATATCAAATGGATGTCAAGAGTGCATTATTAAATGGATATATTTATGAGGATGTTTTTGTTGAACAACCACCTGGTTTTTCAAGACCTCATTTTCCAAATCATATTTTTAAATTATCAAAAACTTTATATGGTTTAAAGCATGCTCCAAGAGGTTGGTATGATAGATTAAGTACTTTTCAAATTTCTAAAGGTTTTACAAAAGGAATAGATGATCATACTCTTTTTATAAAACGAATTTTTAAAGATGTTTTAGTAGTACACATTTATGTTGATGATATTATCTTTGGATCTTCTAAAAATTATTTATGTACTGAGTTTTCAAAAATTATGCAAAATGAATTTGAAATGAGTTTAATGGGTGATCTTAAATTCTTTCTTGGTTTTCAAATTTTTCAAAATGATGATGGAATTATTTTAACTCAAAGTAAATATACAAGAGATATTTTAAAAAGTTTTGGATTGGATAGCACAAAATGTAGTGACACTCCCATGAGTACCTCTTATAAGATGGATCTTGTTGAAAATGGTAAATCTGTTGATCAAACCACTTATAGAGGAATTATTGGAAGTCTACTCTACCTGACTGCTAGTCGTCTTGATTTTATGTTTATTGTGTGTATGTGTGTTCATTTTCAAGAAATCCCTAAAGAGTAGCAGTTAAATGTTGTAAAGTGAATTTTCAAATACCTCAAGCATACTCCCAATTTAGAACTGTTCTATCCCAAAGGACACTAATTTGAACTAGATAGTTATTCTGATGCTGACTTTGCTGGATGTAAGCTAGATAGAAAAAGCGCCTCTGTAACATGTCATCTTTTAAGAAATTCACTAGTGTCATGGTGTAGTAAGAAACAAAATTATGTTGCATTGTCAACTGTAGAAGCTGAATACATAGCTCTTGGAAGTTGTTGTTCACAAATTTATTGGATGAAACACACATTACTAGACTATGGATATCAATTCAGACATGTCTCAATAAATTGTGACCACACAAGTGCTATTAATATTTCTAAGAATCACGTTTCTAATTATAGTACAAAACATATTGATGTAAGACATCACTTTTTGAGGGTTCGTTATCAAAAAGGTGATATCACTTTGGAATTCATTGGTACTGAATATAAACTAGTTGATATATTCACTAAACCATTAAATTCTGAAAGATTAGACTACATCATACATTATCTTGGTATGATTAATCATAAATGAATATATTACTGTTTCTATGTTACTGTTTTTATGCTCACTGTTTGACAACTCACTGTCTCAACGTGACAATATAAACTGCTCACCGTTTCACCATGATTACTATAAACTATATAACTGTGATGTCTAGTTTTCTGTCTCACCATGAGAAGTATGATAATTTTTATTATTTTTATTTTATTTTTACCCGTATCGTGGTAATTTTTATTTCACCGCTATTTGATTTATCGCATTCGTGTTTTTATGACGTTTGACATTCCCAAATGATAAAACATAAGGGTTTCATTTGACTCCTTACCCGAATTATCTCCGGAACCTTCTTTTCCCTCTCGCCCGAACCTTTAGAGAATGCCAAGGATGAAGCGTCCATCTTCACCCTCGTCTGAGAAGCGCCACTCAAAGAAACAATGGAGGATACCGAGGATAGCGCCCAAATGACCTCTAAACCCAAACCTGGTAAGCCATTCTGTTTTACCTGAAATAGAGGTTGTCCCTGAATTATTGCTGTCTAGCAGATCATTAGTTTTGAAAGTTTTAAATGAACAAGGATGGCTTGAATGGTTCACTGGACAGAATAGACTGATTTACCCGAGACTTGTATCTCAATTCTATCAGTATGTGGAGTTCTCTTTTGAGTTTGGAGAAAGCTTTTTGGTGACCAGCTGGATCGATGGTTAGAAGTGCTCTTTCTCTTTAATGAAGTGGGATGCATGCCTAAGAATTCCACATGAAGGAGTGTGTGAAGATTACCAAAGATACCCTCCTCCAACAACTGACATCTTTGACCTAGAAACCGCTTTGGAAAATCTTACTGGAAATGGAACCAAGAGAAGGGCCATAGTTGCTGAACAGGATGGGGAGACAAGACTTTTGTTCAAGTTTGTTCAGAATTTGGTTAGTCCAAGAAATGGAGATTTTTCTGTGATTAAGTATCATGATGTGTTCCTGATTCACCTATTGAAGAATGCCCAAAAGATCAATCTGTGTAAGTATGTTATCAACCATATCTGTGAGCTGATCAAAGTAACTTCCAAATCCACCACCCTGTTTTATTAAAGGATTATTTCAGCCATGTTAGACTCTAAAGGAATGGTTGGACCGAATGAAGAAAAATTAGAGGAATTTGATTTCTGCCTATCCATGCCTATCAACCTAAGGATGAAGATTAGCTGGAATCCATGGAAAAAGCAATGGGTTGAGGATATTGACCAACTGTATAAAAAGATTAATCATGTTGACTATCCAAGATGGCCTAAGAACCTAGCTGATCCTGGTTTGGAACCAGATAAAGTGGCTGAGTACTCAGAAGAAGAAGAACAAGAAGAAGTAACAGCTGAAGTTCCACCTAGAGAAGAATCTGTAATATCTCCAATGTATATAGCTCCTGTTGAAGGGGAAAGGGTTGTTATCCCTGCTGTTATCCCTGCTAAAATTCCTCAAGGAGAGGATGTTGTTGTTGAATAGGAAAGGACTAAGGATCCTTCAGTTGTTCTACATGAGGAAGAAGCTCATCCCAATGCTGCAAGGAAATTAGTTTGTCCTGGTTCAGAACATCAAGCAACCTTTGAGGAAGATTTTTTTGAAGAGAATATTTATGTTGAGAAAGAAGCAAGTCTAGAAGCTTATCCTGTGGATCAATCGGTTCCTGAGATTATTCCATCTGCTGAAGAATGAATTGAAATTGCCTTTCAGCTGGCAAGGAAAGAATTTTCTGAAGAGATTAGGGATGATCCTGTGGATCTTGTCCATGTTCCTAACCCTCAAGAATCTGAAAGGGAAGCAAAAGTTGAGGGGGGAGGAAACTCGGAATCTTGATATTGTGGAAGATGGATCTGGTGAAGCTTCTCAACCTTCTGTCACATTCTCTATACACTCTCGGTATGAGTTCTTAAGCTTTTATGATGTGAATGAGTCACAACATGTGACTGCAACTGGAATGGATCTTTCTTCTCTATTTCAACTGAAGTCCTTAGCTCATTCAGAACCAGAATCAGATACCCAACCTTAATTTGGATCAGAATCTGAATCTGATGATGACTCTAACCCTCAACCAGAATCTGATCCTCTACCTTTACCATCATCCTTACCTGAGCTTCATTCCATTGTAACCAATGATGATCTGAAAGCTTTTGGCGAGAAATTGTTAGCTGGTTTTGAGAAAATTCTCTCCACTCAACCTCGCCCAGTGACTCAATTAAGTCAAGAAAGATGCATCAATTCTCTTGGAAAATATTATTGTGCATATTCAACCAAGGATGATCTGAGAAATTCAAGAAGTCTGAGTAGAGAAAAAGCTTTTGAGTGCTGATGTTGAAAATCTGAAATATATGGTATCAAGTCTGTAGAATGAGTTATCTGTGAGATCAGAGCCTGCTCCTGTTTCTACCCCTACACTTGCTTCTATTTCAACTGCGTATTCTGATTCGCTCCTTTCTAGGGATATTGTGTCTCATGATCATCCTTACTTTCTATCTTTTGATGAAAAGATTAGAAAAAGGCACACGATGATGCTGGAATGCATGAGAGAGATTGTGGAAACTCTGAATAAGCTTATAGATGAATACACTGGATGTCTGCAAAATGTTCTGAAATAGCTCAAAGTTATAACCAACGCTGTCAAGGCTTCACCTTCTTCTGGTTAGACCTCCAAACCTGCTTTGGATGATTCTCTACTGAGATCCTTAATTAAGGAAGAATTACAGAATGCCTTTGGTGGCTTGGATCTGTCTTCTTTGTGAGAAGTAATTAAGAATAGTGATAGATCATTGGACTTGGTTAGGATACATTCAAAGATAGTCAACGATGCTCAACATGAGATCTCCATGAAAATAGATTTGTATCTTTCTCGGATTTTCTCTAAAAGTTACATGACAAATCACTTTAGATATCTTGTGAAAAATCTGAGAATCCCTCCAGTGACTGAAGCTTTAAAAGGTCAAATTCAGAAAATTTCCGAGTTCACCAGATTGTTGGACAGTTTTCTGGAGAATAAGGATGATTTTGAAAAGGCTATGCAGTATGGTGGTGAAATAATTACTGATTTCATCAATCTTTTGAAGCCTTATCTTCATGTGCAGAGTACTGCTATAGTTGCTCCAACTGCAACACCCCTTAGACCTGGACTTCCTGCCTTAGAATCTACTACCATGACAGTTATCCATTCCCTTTCTCAAATCCGGCCTGTCATTTTTGACCAACCTAAGCCTAGAACTTCTACTGCTCCTACTTTGGCTCCATCTGTTTTTGAAGGTCTACCCTTACCCTCGTTGTCTACCTCTTCTATGCCTTCTTCTACTTCAGCACCATCTCCTCGTGCTGATAAATGCAAGACAAAAATGGATCCCTAAAGAGTTTACCACCTGTCTTTCTTTTTTATGGGATGTCATTTCTTGTTTCCAGTTGTACTACTCCTATACTTTTTATTATGAATGCTTTGGTTAATGATAATTGCCGAGTTTCATTTCCTTTTCTATACTTTTTGATAATCCCAAAATGGGGAGAAAAACCTCCATGTATCAGTTTTATAATAGTATAAATGGGGGAGAAAAACTGCAAGTATCTGTTCTATAATGTTTTTTCTATGCTAGTATCTTTAATATTACATATCTTTTATATTCTACCTATATGTGATTTTTGATCATCAAAAAGGGGGATATTTTTGGACTCATCATGTGTTAATCATGTTTTCATAATCACAAATCTCATTAATGATAATTAATAATGATCTTCAGTGCACATCTTACCACTTCTCTTTAAACTCAACAAAAGGTGCATATAATGTTTTTATAATAACAAATCTTATGGATGTTAATTAATCTTTACAAGTTTTATGCATAATTATAATTCTCTCATATATTATCTCTAATGAGTAACCTTAACTCATATTATGCATATCACTGTCTTAGTCCAGATACAGATTTTTTTGTCTAAGTATGGACTCACCGTGAAGGACTCGCCGTGACCAGACACCGTGACCAGACACCGTGACCAGAAACCGTGACCAGACACCGTGACCAGACACCATGACCAGACACCGTGACTAGACACCGTGACCCGACACCATGACCAGACACCGTGACCACTCACCGTAACCCAGACACCGTGACCACTCACCTTAACCCAGACACCGTGACCACTCACCGTAACCCAGACACCGTGACCACTCACCGTAACCCAGACACCGTGAAGGACTCACCGTGACCGGACATCGTGATCAGACACCGTGAGGAAGACACTGTTTCCATGATCACTGTGACACTGTTTCTTATGCTTTTGTCAATATTATTTTAAGTGATGCTAACGGTCATATTTGTTGTTTTTAATGCAATTAATGTTATTTAATGCTAGTCGTTGGCTTGAAAGGAAACTGTATCTTGTACCTATGAAAAGGGAATAATTCCTACTATCAGAGCTCATGGAATATAAAGAAGATTGAGCTGCATTAGAAAACGAACGCATGTGCGAACACACGCTTGACATGTCTCGACACATATACTACAATACATGCGAGCTCTATTCTGAACAAAAGAACAATATGGAGCACAAATGTGAAGAACACATCACACGATTCTCAAAGAATTTCCACACATGCAATCTTACATTTCTGAAGAACACACGACGAATCAAGAGACTGTAGAACACTAGCCGAACTACGACACACTGTTTTTCAACAAGAAAACTAGAGAAGGACTCTGAATAATTCCTTCTCAATCCAACGAGTCCAGAGCTACATTGACAATCACTAGAGCCATTTATAAACTCTATATCTCTGCTCTGTGATTCATTATTTACTTTTCGAGATGTGTGTGTCATCTTCTATATTTTTACACACACACTGTCTCTTGAACATTAACCGGAGGACCTGTAAATCCTCACTCAAACTATTACATCTTTTATTTCCCACTGGGATAGTGGTAGAGGTCGTGTGTGACCTGAACAGCTGGTTTTCTGTTGTATTGTTTCCAACGAATAACAGTGGTAGAGGTCTTGGACCTGGATAGTTTTTGTAAAACTGTTGTTAACCCCGATCCATGGTGTGGATCAATTTATTATATATATTTGAGAGGACTATGTCTTGGATTGAGACTGAACCTCTTGTTATATCTGTTGTTCATCATTTATTTAAGTTTAATTTATAAGACATATATTATATTTATTCTGTAGATATTACTTTACAATACAAAATTATTTTGAAGCTACTTTGATAGTTAGATTATCAAGTGTTTACAATTATTGTAAATCAGTAGATTAGTTTCAAAAGATAGTTCGATCTTGTGGTTAAACTAACTGAGACCTAATAAATCTTTGAGAAGCTAAGTGAACATTTACAATCTGTATAAATTCACTACAGTTTAACTTATTTTATAAATCGGTGGATTTTAACTATACAATGTTTTAAGAGAAATTTTAATTAGAACTCAATTCACCCCCCTCTTGAGTGTCCACTCTGACCAACAAATATTTTAAGAAATATTTAACTTTATTATAGTAGTTTTTATGATATATATATTTTTATTAATTTTATATCATTTAATAAAAATCTATTTTATTTTAAAGTATCATTTCTGAAAATTTTCATACTATTGGAAATTTGTATTTATAAAAATATCATAAAAAAATTATAACATTGAAAAAACACTTCCAATATATCACTATCATATCCATGTTATCTATAAAAATCGTGTATTCCATTAATTATGTAAAATTATATTTATTTTTACATTTTGTAATCTCATTTATTTAATATTTCCTTTAATTTAACAAATACTATATCATCATTCTAAAATCCTTAAATTGATTTTTTTCATCAGTAAAAAATAAAAATAAATTATCATGATGAAGATATACTTATTATATTTGAAATTAATATTTATAGTCTAATTTTTATTCTCTATAACCTTCTACTAAATATTATTTACTTATAAATAATATGAGTATGTCATTATTAACTTATATTAAAATAAAAAATAATAAATGTAATATTCTTACCAAGTGGATTAAAAAGATATAATTTCAGCATTAGATTATAATTTTTTGAATACCCAGTAATATAATGATACTAGTAAAGGTTTTTGGGTAATTTAATAATTTGTATAATATTTTTTTAACTTTAATTAACAAATTTTTTCTTAACAGTGGTAAAAACGATAAAATTTATAATTCATAATATTAAAAAGTTAATATGATACTATTAGCCTCTAAATATCATAGTTATTAAACCATGCATTTCTATTTTTATGAATTTAATTGAATGAATCTACAAAATAAATTTTAAATCTAATCCCGCAGATGTTGCGAGAATGTGGGTAAAAAGAACATTCAATGTTCACCATGTTTTTTATATAATTTAAATCTAAATAATATGAATCCAATGAAATAAATTGGATTATAATTTGAATATTTTAACTAATGTGAATTTTTAAAATCAATTTAAAATATCATTATTATTTAATGGAAAAGGAAATTTTTAACTATGATGTCGTATTTTTCACTATTCATTAAACAATGAGACTTGTTAGAAAAATTCCCAAAGATCCCCATAACCTAATTTTAAAATTATTTAATAAAAAATATATCTTATTTTATAAAATTAAATTTCTATATGTGTCTAAAATAATTTTTACTATTTTTCATAGAAGGGAATAAAAAATAGTTCATATAAGAAAATAGTATTTTTAAACATATAAAGACATTACCAAAAAATTGTTTTTCATTATCAAAATGTTTTATTTATATAAATTAAATGTAAATAATAATTAAAATTTATTTATTAATATTTATATTACTAAGTATAAGGTATTGTCTATAACCATCTTATTAAGTATAAAAATTAAATGATATATCGTGGATACACGATGTTGTGTGTACCATGTGCAATGTTAGTGTTGTGTATTGAATAAGACATGTTGGTTCCATGGAAAAGGAATTTTTGATTATATGAAATATAATACACTAATTAAAATCATTATAATTGGAAATAGTTCAAAAAATTTAGGGTTTTACAGGAACCATCAAAACATGTAAAAAAGTATTCAAATCAATGAAAATTCATAATGGAAAGAAAAATCATTCATACGGTAATCATTAAATAAAATATTTCATTCACACCTTATACAAAATGTACCACATTAAAAAATTGCATGAATATTACTTTTAATCCTATATATAGAATGTCAAACAAATGTAAAAATCAATTTAATAAATCATTGTATAATAATAATAACATTATTGAAGTCATTTTAATGAAAATATTGACCTGGAAGATATTATTATGACCAGAATACAAAAAAAGTTGAAATTTTTATTAAAAATAGTCTTTCATATTTTTGAGCACATAGAGAGGATAATTTTAATGTCAAATGTTTATATTCATAGAATAACATATTTATAAAAAAATATGACATTTAATATAAAAATATCATTAAATTATTTAAATGGAATGTTAAATTTAAACAATCTCAAATAGGGATGGGATTGTGAGACAAACCCTTTCCACTTAGGTAACTATTGAATCACAATCCAAAATATAAAATGGCTTTAAATGAACCATTAGAAACCATAAATATAGATATATTCATTATATAACATATGGAAGTTAATATATGCACTAAAAAAATAATAGTTTAATATGATATATGAATCACTGAAATAAATGTTGGATGAGAAAATATTATTCGGATTTAAATTTTAAATTAATAATTAATAAATTAAGTGATTATGTGTAAAAAATTAATTCCATTTAATAATGTTATAATAAAACCAAATGTGATCATAAATCCTTACACATATAATCTTATCATAACAAAGTCAATTAAGAAGTAATTTACCCAACGAATGGTAGATGAGTTATGAAACCCCTGGCCTTGATTCCAACTCACCATGTACATACATTACCTCTTGTATAATAAAATTATATTTATTTATAATTTTTATGATAATATTTAAGTTATATTACTTGATTATTATAAAATCTATTTCATTTATTACAATTACTTATATAGTTATAAAATCATTTATGTTCATTTCAAACATTTTAACATCGTTCATTTCATAATCACAAATAACATTGGTAGGTTGAAAATGATAAGAGTGGTAATGTTTCCATTATCTCTAGACTGTTAATCATGAAATAAATATATTTTTTATAAATTAAATAAAATTCTATAATCAACCATGAAATTAATACATGAAAAATTAATCACATTTCTTCATAGAGGTGGTATTTCACACATAATCATGAGTGACATTATCAAAATTTTAACGAGTTAAGGTATAAGAAGTTGCGTAATATATTTTCATTTTAAAATAATAATTATTTCATGAATATCATAAATATTCATTAAATCCATAATTGTAGCAATCCATATGAGGATGTGATGAAAAAACATCACTTCTTGTTGGTGGTAGTCAAAATATAAACATAAATGATTTTTTCTTTCACCATAGGATTAAAAGAGATATAAAAAAGTGTTGTATAATTATCATAATAAAATTTAATTATTTTTAAGAAAATTTTTATTATATAGTCATGGTTTAAAATAATTTAATGCGGTATAAGGTGAAATAAAAATAAAATTCATTGTCAAGAGTTACACCTCTTAATTGGGAAACAATATTTGGCTTATAGCATAATCCTTTTAGGATGATTTTTTGACTATAAAAGATCCTCTATGTAATGTTACCAAATTTTTTTAAGGTATTTATTCTACTATTTTCCAACTAATAGTGATCAAAATCTGTGAGGAATATTGTAGAATTGGTTCCCTTTTATATTCGATGAAAGGGCTCAATAGGAATTACAAAAAATATTTAAATATTATTCTTGTATTTCTAAAGTATAATTATTCCAAATGGAACATTATTTGATTAATAATTGTATAAGGTATAAATATATTCCTTAAATAAAATTTATAATGGTTTTGGTATCATTTTATTCCTTATCGTTTGGTTTGAACCCTTTGTTAACCCTTTTTGACTTCAATTTTCGAAAAAAACATTTGCACATTAAGGGGTACACTTCTATTTTAACAGGTTGCCCAAACATCTTCAGCGGATGAAATTTTGGAAAATTTATCTTTCTATATATTCAATTTCAATAATTTTTTGTTATATTTAAATAATTTTAACAAATATAATTTAACATTTATTATCATTAAAATATATTTTTGAACTATTTATTTAATTAGTCATTAATGTCATCAATATTACAAAGGATTCATAATTTAACATATTTTTTCTTTAAATTTAAATTTAATATATAATATATAATTTCTGGAAAACCATAATTCATCTAAAAAATATTATTTTATTATTTTTAAATTAATTTACTATATGTTTCCAACAGTTTTGAAACGCATTGTGTCAACTTTGAATAATAAGTTAATGTAATTATTCCAACAAAATTTTTTAAAATAAAATAATATCCTAAATATGTAATTTTATTTTAAAAATATCCATTTATAATAATTTATAAATTCATTTTATCACTATAAATCCATATAAGAGCGATTTAAATTAAGAGACTGGAAATTTGATTTTATTCGTTATATAATGTAATATAAAAGTTCTTATCAGTGTTAAATGGCTGTAAAATTCTGTATTATTTCATTATGAAAGAATATGATTTTCTTTATCATATATAATTAAATAAAATCAATTTTGGGTTTTTTTGGCACCATATACCGTATTTTTAATCCCAATTTAAATGTTTTACCCTTACTACGGTGATTTATTTACCTTGGATTCTTTTCATAATGATAAAAAGGAACATATTTACAAAATTATAACCTCGTGATTCCAAATATGGAATCAATTTATAATGATTAAAATTATATATTTTTTTGAAATATTTTTTAATATAAATCATAAAAACAAATGGAAAAATTGTTTTTAGAAAAATATATTTTTAAGAAAAAAATTGATCTTATTCGAAAATTAAATAGGATTATAAATAGTTTAAAATAAATATAATATTAATTTAAAAATAATTATAATAATTTAATTTTATGATAAAATATAAAATCTAATGAAAATTTTAAATTACATAATTGAATGAAAAAATGAGAGTTTAGGAAAAAATTGCATTTTAACTATTCGTTAAAAATCAACGTTTACAGAAAAATCCCAAAAACATAATCGTAATAATAGTATTCTATTTTGATTTCAAAATTATATAAATTTGTCAATACAATTTTTTTTAAAAATTATCCTAAATTAATTATAATATCATTAACTCGAATTCAATAAAAACTATTATTTAAGAAAATATATTTTTTGCAGCATAAAATGGATTTACTTAAAATTCATTACATATTTATTATCCATTAATAAATAATTTTTAATTATCTTTAGAAATTATAAATTTATTTACTAATTTTTTTTCTTATTCATACCACCAATTTAACAATAATTTTATAATGTTCATATTTATGTAATAATATTTTTATAGTATATCACACTTCTCTTAAAGCACTATGTTGTGTGTTTAAAAAGCCATCAAGATAAATAGTATTTTACACTATGGTATCAAAGTTATCCCACTACCATTAGTACGGGGAATCCATATATAATCCATGCACCCCTAGTATACATAATACATAATGTATATAGCTCCATGTGGTATACTTAGGGAATCATCCGTTGCAGAATTTTTTTACCTAATTAGCATATTCAAAATCACCATAGAATAACACTACCCATACTAACCTCAACATTTAATTACAACTTATCCAAATACATAATTAATATTAATTAGGGATAACTCAATGTTATATTTTTGATAGAGTAATTAAAATTACACTTAATGGAATGTATATAGATGAACATATATGTAGCTAATGTGAAAGAATGATAAAGTGGAGATGTACTTTTACATGATACATTTTATATTCTAAAACTATTTCTATAGTACATATCAAATCCCCATATAATTACTAGTATATCATATCATATATCAGAGGCTTCTAGACCATAACTTTTATAGACAATTTCTACGGATTGTTTTGTTCATTACATTTATATGTAATTCCATCCATATCCCTAAGAAATCAGTTGATAAAAACCTCCCATTAAAATAGTTTCTGAATAAAATATTTAAATAAATAATGTTCTGGTAATGGTGGTATTTAGAAATCATATTCCCAATCTCCAACCCCTTAAAAATATTCAAAATACATAACTCACCACCCTAAAATGTTACTATATAAATTTTAATTGTCTACTAAGTACATCAATATCATTCATAGAACAATTTACAAAAAATAATGTAATTGAAATACAAATTTAGCTATTTATATTATCACATACCAACATATCGACAAATCTTTTAGGATAATTGTAAATTTACATTATAGCCATACGCAAGAAATATTTTAGGAAATTGTGTGAAATTAACTTTGCATTTTGACAAGAAATATCCTTTATTATATAATGATATCATCTTTATCATAGTAAAAAAATGTAACTCTATTTATTTCATTAAATGTAACACATTATTATAATATACAAATAATGGGTGGTAGAAACACCTAGATTCATATTTGAACAAATAAGTCGATTTGTTTTCTAGGATAGAATCTTTTTCTGAGACATCATTTTCAAAACATTGCATAAAATATGATAAATAATAAACCATGTATATTTAACACAATATATCATATTTTTAATAAATACGATTTTTAGAAAACATATATTATCACAATAAATAATTTATATAAAAATTAATATCCATAACTTAGAATCATTTGATCCTGAAATTTTTATATTCAAATATTAGATACTATTTGTTTTCATCTCCCGAATGAAAGCTATATGATCTTTAAAATTTTCTAACTATTTTTAACTAATTTATATTTTCATCATTTTTAATGTATGGAATTAATATAATTTACCCTTCAATAAAAAATGAATTTATTTCTATAATAGTGATATCGGACATGGAGGTTTTGTGATGTTTCTGAAACCCCTTTAGGCATGTTGAAAATTCCATCCTTTAGAATCATTAATCCATCCTTCCCAATTTTACCATTGGGATTAAAAAACCATGAATGTATACCTGACTGAACATCATTAGACTAACTTTTATTCTTTTTGTTTTAACTTTTACCCACATGTACTGTCAACATAGAATCGAAAAAAACATATAATTCGTTGTTTATCCACTCTCAAATCCTGACAATATTTACTAAACATTACATGAATTAAAGAAAATGGTAAAAAAAGTTCAATTAATGATGGAATTATGAATTATGTTTATATAAAGAGCCTTTTATAAACTCTATTTTCTTTGTGTACTCAAGAATATTGAGAATTATTGACATACCTAACCATATTTAGTTTATTAGACTAAAATTCATAAGCTGATATTGTACCTAATACCTTTAAAATCCAATGTTAATCATTATATTCTTCACAAAAACGTCATCATTATTGTATTGAACAACTTAAACACATGGATACTAAGGAAATTATGTGTTCAACACACACAATTTTAATTTACTAAATATTTATACTTAGGTTAACAATAATAATAGTAGATTAAAATATTCATCTACCTCTCAATGATGAATATAAAAATTAATATTGATAAACAATAGATGATTTTATTATACGAGTATCATGTTATATAAAAATTTATTATATACATTTATTAAATATTCTCCCACTGAAATTATGACCCCTTTTAAACTCATCATATTCATTAATGGTCTAATATCCATATTTTATCATGAATTATAGTAGATTTAGCATGAAATAAAGCATGATAAAATTTTGTTGAAAATAATTATTCATAATATCATATACAATTCTGGGAAAACTAAGTAGATAATTATTTATCCATATCAATAATATATATATATAAACCCAACCTTATTCCCCTATAATCCTATCTTTTATGTTTTACCAGTGAATTATAACCCAAATAAAATACTAATATTATGGAAATTAATAGTTATCATTTCATTATTACTTTATTTTATTAAAAATAATGATCCATGTACACCAAATGGTTAGGGTCACCCATCTTGAATAATTGAGGTTTTGAGAAGTGACATAGTGGAAGAAATCAACTTGTTATTATTTTGAAGGGGTTTTAATCTTATAATGTTAACTCATGTAATTATATTTTTGAAATAAATATTATTTTAACGAAATAGTTTTTAAGATTGTAAATATTCATATATAACTGATAATATATTTTCATGCAGTCATATGTTATTTTTTTAAGGACCATAAAGTACGATATTATCATAAAAAATATTTTTTTAGCATGTGGGGATTTCATATTTATAAAAATTATCTTTTTTACAAACTTAATTTTAAAAAATAATTATTATTTTAGAAATACGAATATTGAAGATATCCAATGGTAAATGTTTCATAAATTATTGAGATAATCACAATTTTGGGTAAAAATAAATATTTTATAAATATAAGGTATGTATAATGAGATAATGATGTCCCAAAAGGTTTGTAATAAATTACATAAAAGAAATAAAATAAAAAGAATATCTATTTATCATTTCAAATAATGTATTTTTGATGTGATTTGATTGATTTCATAAACTCTAATTGAATCCAAAAAAACCAATATTATATTTTTAGGTTTCAGGGAAATTATTCATGAAAATATTTCACTTCCAAATCATAAATGGTATTATTTGAATGATTTAGGTTCTTAATATATTTTTTAAAAACCAATCATATTTCTGAGAAACCCTGGTAAAAAACATTGGTTGGTTTTTTGTTTTCCAATTTCATCATATATACAGTCGAAAACCTGTTTTTATAAATTAATGAATAATTCTTCTTTCTGTTGTTATGAAAAACCTCTCATCCCCCAAATAATGATCATTATAAACTGATTGATCAGGTAGTTTCTGTCCATATCAATCTCTAAATCGATACCAAGATGTTCCCAATCCCCTAAGATGATATTTCCATGCTTTTAGAAGATGACATTCAATGTAGGGAATGCTCTCATCGTCCTTTTTATTTAATATCATTCTTTATACATAGAATTTTGATATTAAATTTTTTATTTTTTATTTTGTTATGCACATAAAATTAAATTAGTTATTAATAAAATTTAATAAGATTCATACATTATCATCAATTTATCACTCACTTTAACCTTTATGTACACCCATTATGTTTCCAAAATTAACAAATGCTTTTTTCATGCTATACATTTGTGTATTGAGTACCAATCCCCATTTTAATTCAATGATATTCAACTATATATACCTATACTTTATTTATTTTATAATTCTATATATGAATCCTACAATACATAATCATGGTATTAAAATTGATTAATAGTTCCCTAATGTTGTATTTTCTATGTGTCACACAAATTCTTGTATGTAATTTGAATTTGACTGGTATGTTTATAATTAAATAACTATATAACTAAGTGGGCAATGTTTTAATATAATGATATATTATCTATGGTTCATTGGATTTTATTAAAATTATAATGACCCACACAATTTACACATATCATTATATTTATTTTAACATAATCATCCATTAATTACAACTGAAAAATAGTGATGGATAGTCTCTTTTGAAGACAAGATACCCAAAACATAAAACAAATAAAAAAGAACAATTTTTTTTTATTATATGTTCTGATCTCATAATCATATTTTAGATCCTAGAATTTCCAATGATAACATAAGGAATACATAAATAATTTCAATGAGATAAAAATCATACTAAGGTAATAAACACAATAATAAAACATAACATGTGTGTCAATGGTATAACTAGATAACATACGGGATAGGGAGGACGATCATCCACATGGAAAATTTAAATAAAGGAAATCATGTAATAATATCATAGAGACATAATATATGTGGCAGAAACATATAACATGGAATAAACATGAGCCAATGATTACTTCCTAGAAAACATCACATAGTATATAAAGTCCCATAATGAATTAGGTTTATTCCATAATCCTACACATAAAGTCTCATCGGAACAAACAAAATACCCAGTGAATTACAAATAAATATAGGAACGCACATTATAACATGTTCATGATACTATGATCTTGGAGAAATAAATCAATCATATGGAATAAATATAAAAATTACACATATAAATAAGATGTGTTTCATAATCATTCATCATATCTTAACAAAAAGATATTTATTAATGAATTAAATTGAAACATTTTCATAAAGATTTTATTAACCCATAAAACTAAGGTATAATGAGATATTTTTCTATTTAAGAGGCAAATATAACAAATTTAGTAGATTTATATAACATTAATAGATTCTATCATTGATGAAATCATCATTTAAAAATCACATTGAATCTTTCATGATGAAAATAACCTTTTCAATTAGAAATCACATCATTAAAATCAAAAAATTGAAAAATATTATTTTAAAAAATTTATTTGAGGAGAAACATGAAATGTTTTAAATTAAAATTTAAGAAAGAAGTTGGTCCTGATGGAGGAAAATATTCTAAATTCACTATATGTTAAAATAAAATATTAATTTAACACTTTAATAAAATGTCAAACTACTCCTCATTTGAAAAGTAAAAGAAATATTCCTCTTAAAATGTTATTTAAAAAGTGATATATTTATAAAATTTCCATTATTAAATCATTGGATATTATGAGAAACATTTGTTATATCTTTTCAGAGAATATATATACATGTAAGGGAAGGATTACTGATCCGAAAAAATATACAAGATTTTGATTACATGAAAAAGATTATTGATGTTTCGTTACTGAATAGTGGAGGAAATGGAATGGAACAATGTAATAAGTAGAAGTTATTAAAGTATAATAATTGTAATTTTGTTCAGGAAAACATATTTATAAGATTTCCCTTAAGGAAACCTTCAACCACATCCATATTAAGAAGAATAGAGATTGTAATATATGGGCTTTACTGCTTTGGTAACATTAAAATAATATCACCTTGGATGAAGTAAAATAAATTTATAATTAAAATATTCTAATTTATGAAGGATTAATGATATGATATGATAAAGGTTTAGTATGTACACAATATAAAAAATTTTATTCTTAACATTACAACATGCCTTGATGAATGGAAATTGAGAAAATAAATCTCTTACCTCATGTTCTAATTATCATGTACATAAATTATCTTCTTGAATAATAAACTTATGTAAATTATTTAAATTCTTAATAAAAATTATATCCCTTTAAATCTATTTATTTTATTTATTACTAGGTTTTATTTATTTACTTCATTAATTTTCTTGATGTTATATTTTTTGATGATATTTTATTTTTATGTGGAAAATTTCATTGGTAAGTTGAATATTTTAAATGAATTCATTAATATATCATCTACAGAATAATAATAATTAAGTAATAATAATTTTTATACATAATTTATACTTTAAAAACTAAGCATGAATGACGGTAATGAAAAATAAACTATGTTTTAAGAATCAAGATGTAAAATCGAATATAAGCATGAGTAAAATTCACATTTTTCGATGATCATGATGGAAATAAAGTAAGTGCTTTTTTATATTTCAAATATTAAAATAATAAAATAAATAAAATAATATTTCTTTAAATATAGTTATATATACCATCCATCTGATTTAGTGATGAAAAATGAATCTAATCGACTCATGGAGGTGGTAGTCTACGCATACACAAGAACAACGTTATCCATTTTCAGTGAATTAAAATGTAAGAAAATATATTTTATATTAATTTTACTCAATTAAAAATTATTTCATTAATTTCTTATATATACATTAAATCCATCAACATAGATATTTGAGGGTAACAATGATGGAAAATGAATTACATTGGTTTGTGAGATGGTAGTGTTCCATACACATGAATGATGGTTTTTATTCACAGTTGATTGAAGAGAAGATGTATACAATTTATTATATTAATATAATAAATATAATTATATGGGATAATTTTTTTTTGTTTGAATAAAATTTAAATTAGTTGGAAGATGAAAAAAATGCTCGGTTAAGAACGATACATCTTCTTCAGTCAACCTCGTTAGGATTACATCAAAAGCCTTCTAATGAGTATTTAATAATAAATAAGGACTATAATACATGTAAATTGGATTAAATAAGGTATTTTGGTAGATATTGGAAGAATCAATGGGATTTTTTATGATTTAGGTAGAGAGGAGAGGAGGATCACTTTTATAAATCTGAAAGAGTGGCATTTTTGTAAATAAAAAACAATTCAATAATGGGATGTAACCCTTAAACTAGGTGCCTCAATAATTGAAAAGTGAAGTATTTGGAGAAAATATTAAGTCGAAACAATCCTTAGTCACTAAAATTTATTGATATTTTAAAGATGTTATTTTGTAAACCTCTAAGGTTACGTCCCATTAACATTTTAATTTTCACCGTGGTAACTAGTTCTTTTAGATATGTAATTTATCCATGAAGCATAAAATACAGGACTTTTTTACCATTAGGAACTAATTATTCTAAATATGTAATACATTTTATGTTTTAAAAAACTATGTTTGTAGGAAATTAATTTTAACACATGCACATGTAACGCGCAAGACCCCATTTTAAAATTAACCATGGGAACAACTATTTTTATCTTAAAGGGTTAATAGTTTCATAATAAATGAAATAATGATTGAAAAATGGAACATGGTTTACATTTTTAATATTATAAAATAAATTTTTGGATTTTTGGATCTTTATTAATTTCATATAATATTTTAATATATTTATGTATTATAAAATATAATTAATATAAATATTAACAATATTCATTCAATTTGACATTAAAACATCAAGAATAATAATTGATTCAAATATATACATTTAAAACATCAAAAAAATATTATATTTATCACAAAAATATTTGGAACACAATAATAAATTCAAATTATATAAGTATAAATATTTTACATATCATTTATTATATTTTCCATTAAATTAAATTATCATTACGTCAGAGTTAAGTAAGTAATGAAGGTAAGTATTTATTTACTAAAAATTTAAAACAAATTACCATGATAAAAAATTAATTTATCCATATAATTTATAATTATATCCAAAGGTAGTAAATTTTTTTGACACCCTTGTATATTATTGTTATTAAAATCATGAAGTGTCATTTTTTTCATTCCTCTTCAAAAAGTATCATAATGGATACAATCACGGTAATATAGGAAAATGAAATATATTAAAATATTGGATTAATATGGAAGAAATAACTACATCCAATAATGATATCATCTCTAAAGACTTTTTTCAGTCCTTATCATTTTTTAACATTCAATTAACTCGTTTTACCATTTCCATGGTAAAAATAATTATTATTACTACAATTCATAAAGAAAATAATTAAGGGACCTATTTAAAAAAATTGAACCTCAGGATTCCAAATGTTGAATCGATTTTCAAAGATTAGTAACATATATGCGAGGGAATTTAATTTATTTTTAAATAGGAAAAACATGATGAAAAATTGTTTTATATAAACATAGATTTTTCATGCTATAGAAGATCACATATTAAATCCATGACTAGAAATCATCATTTTTTGAATTTAAAGAAATATTAATATATAATATATATAAATTAAATTTAAATATTTTCTTAACATGGCCTATATTAATTAACTAAAATGGATAAACATTATGTAGTTAATTTTTATTTGAAAAATATGTTTTTAAGCATAAAAATAAAATTGTACCAAAATCGTAAAATTACTAATTCAAATTTTATTGCTTTTAGTAATATAAATAAATTAATTTATATTTAAATTTAATTAAATTTTTTTAATATAATGGAATATTAATATTTAATAATTTAGTGGAAAGGAATGATTATATTTGAAAAATTGTTAATTAACATATTTATTCGTAGAAAAATCAATAATTTTAGAAAAATAAAAAAAGGTAATCATATATTAATTTTTTATGATAAGTTAAAAAATGTTTTCAATTTTATGAAATAATTTTTTTGGCGTTTTTAGAAACTAATTATATCATTTTATCAAACAAAGTAATTAAGATCATTTTTTATAAAATCATTTTTTATGAATAATTTTTTTCAATAAAAAAGGAGTGTTAATTTAATTAGAAATTATCAATTCATTTATATTGATTTTTATCATTATAAATATTTTATAAATCCTTTAATCTAATTTATAATTTCTTATTTGACAACTAGTTTTTAACAATAATATTTAAATATTAATATTTCATGCTTCCTTTATGCACGGTGTTTCATGATGAATATACTATAAAGAATATTGTCCTTCTTCAAATATCATGGTTTCAAATTATACACCACTTAATAAAATTATTTATTGAAATTTTAACTTAATAACATTAATAAAAGGTTTTCTAAATGAAAATACCTTTTTTTGTAATTCCACAACATAAAAAGTGTTAATAAAACATACTCTTGAAAGGGGGTAAATGGAATGGAGAGACCATATATAAAAACAAATTACTAGGATTCTAAATTAAAAAAAATTAGTGGTATGTCAAAATATGGACATGTAAGAATAAAGTAATTACAAAATAATGATTAATATTGATCTAGATAGTTGATTATTAGAAATAAAATATTAAGATACTGTTAACAATAAAAAAATGATAAACCAAATATTTAGTGAATATGATAACAAATTAATTAGAAATAAAGCTAAATTTTTTAAATTTTTTTCTCAAGGTCCCTTTCTAAAGTTTGGAAAATTATTTACCATATAGAATATGAAAACATGGAATATATTCTTAACTAACAAGTAAAATTTCATCCATTAATGAATTTCTATAACAAACTCATCTTTTTCTAAAAATGATGAGTATTGACGAGAAAAAACATTTTAATTATAAAGGAAAAAAAATGTAATTTTAACATATCAAATCATTAAAGAAAAAGGATAATAATATTTTCATCTTGTATTTAGATATTATCAAAAAACAATATATTCATGGAAATCATTAATAATTTCTAATGTGAATAAACATTCACACAATGAAATATAAAATTAATATATAAATCCTCAACAATAACTCCCAATGTTCAAATTAGTTAAAATTTGTTTCAAATATTCCCGACTAAGGATGAAGCATAATTATTTGAAAAATTTGATCACATATTAATCAATGAGAAATTTAATATTTTTCAATGAATAAAATTAATCTCTTTTAAATTATCATAACAAAACTCATGTGGCCTAATCATATAATATAATAATTTATTTAAATATCAAAAATACTATAAAGGCGCAACAAATTAATATATTCTTACAGAAATTAACAGAATTTGTAGATGTTTCACGATTATGATAACTAACAAGTAATTGATAAAAATAATTCAACAATATAATTATTTTATCTGAATACATAAATAAATTCACATCAATTATTGGTATAAAATAGTTTTTTTAGGTCTAGGAAAAACAAATAATATCTTTTTTACCAATATATTATGATGTTATAGTATACATAGATTTATCCATATAGTTTTTTTATTTATCTCTAATACTAATCATCATAAAAAACTAGATATTTCTATGATAAGAACTATAAAAATACAATTAGTTTAAACATGTTATTAAATTATTTTAATATAATAATACATTATTTATATCCCAGATATCATGATGTTTAGTGTATTTGGATGACTAGGTACAAAAAATATCAAATGAAGCTAAACCATATTATCATTGTTTTTATTCTTCTTTGGGAGAGCATAAATATATTTTACATCCTTAAACTACATAGTATAACCTAGGGAATATATAAAATAATGGATTTAGATGAAAATACCAGTAAGGGAATAATATTGATAGGTAAACATAACATGAGATTCAAATGTATTACATGATATCATAAAAGAGAAGGCTCATGAGTAATCCCATTTAATAAAATCGTAAAAACATTGTATCATAAGATCATAGAAACATTGGAAATGTTGTAGAAAAATAAAATTTGATATAAAATGAGTAAAGAATAACCTTCAAGAAAATATAACATGGTGCATAATTTTTTGTAGTTTGTTTCAAAGGACCTTATTTTTATAATTTAATTTCATTTAAATCCAATTTATTTAAAATTAATAAAACTTTTTATTATATATTTTTCATTATACTACATGAATAGAATTTATTAATTTCCTTGAGTATACATCACATTTATAAGTTTATAAATGTTCCCTAATATAATGGGAACCTTGAAGATGCATGATGATATTATTAAATATAGTCACGCAGTTGGATGAAGTATAATGATGGGACACATAGTACATAGACTATTAGCTGAATGTACTCATAATAGGATGCATCATCCTCTCATGAATTTCACACTTGGTAATCTCTATAATGGAGGGTTATGAGAATAAACCACCAGTATGAATTATCCTTGTTTTGGTGTCATTGTATATTTATATATATGAGTTTTTGTAATGTCACATAGAATTTAATATTAACATTAAGGAATGCCATGGATCATACAATAATATTTTTTTGATGAAAACTGTGACACCATTTGTTAATGGTGAGGCATGGGACATTGAGTCTGTTAGGATTGTCTTATAAAGAATGGTTAATTCACTGAAGGATTTTCCCCTTCCATCTTTAAGGAAGTTGATATATAAGACCATTTCCTGGAATAGAACCATAAACCATTATTCCCTGGTGATGGTGTAATGATGTGATTATATCAGATAGTAAAATAAATTCATATCAATCATTCAAGTTGGTGAAATAGATGTGAACCATTATTGATTAGATATTGAGACAAGTGGATTATATTACAAAGTGAATTTTCATATGTTGTTCTCATTATTATGATATTTTGTTATATATCTTGGGTACCTTGATTAATTATTTGACAGTAATCATTGAATTTCGGTAAGACCTCATAATTTTAATGACAAAGAATCCATGTGAGTCAAACACTAAGTGTTTCTGATGATATAAATTAAATTCTATTTGAATTAAATTAATTGAATAAATATTATTCTAAATATGGAGGTGTAATATTATTCATGTTTCATTAATGAAAATAATTAATAAAGTATTATATATTTAAAATAAATATTTAATAATGGTTTTATTAAATTGTAGTGGAGTTCGAATAGAGAAAGACAATGTCAGGTGATAAATTTTAATTGAAAAGTTAGTTAATGAATATTTATTATTTCACAAGTTGATGCATTCCATAAAATAATAATAATAATTATTATAATTATAATATAATTATAATGTGAAATGGTTTTTATTAAATCTAATTATATTACTTTAGGTTCAAAATGAAATTACGTCATTATTGTAACCTAATATCTAGATTTATAATATACAGTTACAACTATTGTGTATAGTTTGAAATAAAAAATAGAGAATTATTATAATCAATGACTTCTCTCTCAACTCCTACAATCTCTATCCATCTCATGAATGAGAGACATAAGAGGGATTCTTTCAAGACTGAAGAATGAGTGATAAAAAACAATAAAGTACAATGAATTTGTTGCGCTACCACCCAATGACAGATTAATGATTATTGAAGATCAATGGTGAACATGTATATCACCACTAGATAGATTCAATGCATGGATCCTAATATCCCATCAAATAAAATTATAGAGTGTATTATTAGACGATTAACATTCACATCAATGAAAAATCCAAAGCCCATTTTTTGCGATATTAAGGAAATTAATCCTATACTTTACATGATAGATCTTTGATATGAGTTTCCCAAAAGACAACATTAAAATAATTTTTAATATATCACCCACCAAAAAAATTCAACAACATCAAGAACCAAAAAGTGGTGTTGATGTTATCATGTTTTAAACATTTAATTTATTTATTTTATTTTTGATCCATACACATATGTGGTTAAATTTTAATTTCAAATTATTCATTCATTAATCAATTTCTAATTAAAAAAATATCAATATATTAATCATGTTATTGCAATGTTTCCTTTTCTTAATGAACTAGGAACTGATGAATAATAGATAGGAAATCCATTTGGAACTTCCATATTATTGACTTCTAAGACATGGATATATGACATGTAGTCATAGTACACATCATGTACCCTATGAATTTACACCTGATCTTGTTGTAGGATACACAACATTCCATATAGATATTACATGTGGTGTACACTATGTGTTGACTAAAAAACTAGGAACATTTTTTTCCTATTACATATTGTATATATTGAATTCACGCTTTGTAGTCTGTATGGGTTAACAATGTAAATCATGTAATCTATGTGGTTATTATATATGTTCAAATGTTATGATATCGAAAACCTAGAGATTTTAGAAGATATATGGCATGTATGTAGTGTACACTGCATTCATTTCATCAGCTTAAAATTATGAGATGGGAATCAAATCCTAGTTCTTTTTATCTAGACACCTGAAATTAGAGATTCAAAGTGTGTTGAAATAATCATAGTTGTTTACTCTCTTGCTCAATACCATTTTGGGTCTATTGGAGTATTTAATAGGAATACAGAATTAGGTCCACATGTTGTCTTTTTTGTCTTGTACCCACCATGTAATCCACTTATACACATTCCAAAGTCCAAAGTAAGTATCTCAGGTACACCAAAATAGGATACAACACATGTAGCTAGATGTACACACTGTATAGTCTTGGTGATTCAATATATCGAATCCCCAACAATATAACCAGGATACATTGGAGGATATATACATGACATTTGGAAATATATTATATGCCATTTATTCTCCCAATTACTTCATAACTAAATTACATTAAATTTTAAATTGCATCATAAAAACCTTATTTCCCTGATTAGAACATTTAGTGTTTCAAAATAAAATATGGGTACTAATGAAATTTACATGATCAATTAATTAATTGTAATAAATTTGAAAATATTGGTTCCATTATTAATTTTCCATTAATAGCTTCATGATGTATATATCAAATTGAATTTATTGTTTAATTAAGATAAAATATATGTAATTAATAAGTTAGATAATAAATTAATAAAACCGTGTTTTTCCTAATAATAAAGAATGGATAAATTAAATAATTTTTTTTATTTTCTATTTCATATACGTTGAATTTATTACCATTCATGTTCTAGATCATGACTGTTATACTTGTTAAAATTTATTTAATTTCATTCATTACAAGGGTGTGAAATTATTAATTATTAAATTAGATATGATTGTTTGTCGGTCATACCTCCATGTATTATTAAATAGGACTAGTATGTCTAAGTATATTTATGTAATTACCCGTTAACTAATTGTTTTGTTCCCCTAACCTATGTGTGAGTTATAAATACTTGTAATTACTGGAGTTTCCAAAGGATTATATTGGGGGTTAAATATAGAACCATTATAATTCCAACCCTATTGTTACATAGTTAGATAGGTTTAATTTTGTAACTCATTAAAATACTATAAATATAAGTTATTAACCCTAGGTCATATGTATATCTAATTACCAATCATTAATCGACTATTAGATAAATCTCATGAGTAGTTGATTTAATTATTTTTTTATGTATCTCTATGAAATTATTTATTTTGTACATGCAATACCATTAAAATATAAATAAATAAAAAAATGTGTAAATATGGAATTTAAATAATTGGATTATTCATATATGTTTTTTCTAGAATGTTACATTAAATAGGAAATATCCAAATAATTTAAAATGTACATGGAAATGTAAAACATATATAAATGTTAGGGATAATAAATTAAAATACCTACACCAGAAATTAATTCATACTTGGTCTTCCATTACATAATTAGGAATAAATTCCTTATATATAAGTGTTAGACCAACCCTCGTTTGGATACAAACTTTTAATGAGGAGTTCTTATGAAATTTTTGGGTTTATTTAAGAATAATATATTTATAGAATTATCCATTTATAAATATGATGTATCTTGGAGGAATTTGTCAAATAAATCCAAGTAAAGATTTCAGAATAGGTTAGTCCACTCATCATAACAAGTAACTATGATCTCGTTTTTGGAAAACAAAAGACTACCTAAATACATTCATGTAAATTTATGAGAACTCATTGGTTTATATAATAGGGATTATGTGTCCTTTTCCCTTGAATGTACTTTTCACTATATATTCTGATTTCAATAGTGAGGGATATTAGGAATTAAAAAATAATATGATATTTTATAGAAATTCATTAATTTATTTTTCTCGCATAATTTTAAATAAATTAAATGGTTATAATAATATTCTGTTAATTATGGTTTAAAACAACAAACTAATCATCCAAATTATCCATAAAAAATTAGGGAATGAAAACCTCATCACTGGTAGTAACTGCTATGATTAATTAATATTACTTCAGGTTGTGTTATGCCATGAATTGAAATCTTACAAGATATAATCTTTAACTCATGATCTACCATATAAGGTGGTGAATAATGAAGATTTATTTATCTATATAAAAAAATTGAGCGATGTGGTTGATGCTCAATATTTTATTTTTTTCAATGTCTAGTGATCTCTGTACGTCTCATGAAATCATAGATACTTCTACTATTCTCGATCACCTCCATTGTCTTTACCATGAGAGATCCATACACAAAATTTTAAGATTTCCATAGAACCCTTTGAAATAAATCATGGAGAGGTTTTCATTGAAGGGCCTCATGTTTTGAAGAACATTAGATAGGTTGAGTTCTTAAATGTTATTGGGTTTGATCACACCAAATAACTAGGCCACATTCTCATTCTTTTCATCAATCCCTTATATATTCTAAATATTTTTTATAATCATTAATATAAAAGTCATTTAGAAGACTCTAATAGATTTTATTAGTATCCTTCACAAAGTATATGAGGATATAAATCATGAAAATCCAACCATCCATATGGTGAACAAACATAATGGTAATGAGGAGATCTCTAAGTACAAATCTTCTTCATGTCCTCCCATAAAGAGGTAATTCAAGGGGAAATAAATGGAACAAGTTGTTGTGTATTTCACATGTGGAAATTAGGGCCTATGAATTAAAATATTCACCAAATGAAGGATCAATGGAAATTATTCATGTGCATTTTTAATCAGTTGAAATCTATCTATTTTTGAAAATGGGGTATTAGATACAGATTTTGGTTATCACATACAAATTCCTTAAAATTGAAAAAGGTTAGGTGTATTTATGAGAATCCAATAGAGAAAAACATTCTAATATAGCTATCATAGACTACCACCATACGTTTCCAATTGTAATGATCTTCGTTTCAAAGGGTTATTATTATGAGCCTTTGGTTACCAATTTTTTTTATTTCTAGAATTGATAAATATGGATTTATTTTCACATTTAGAAATGATTATTTCTTATTTTATAAAGATATAATTTTTTATTTTATGGGGAATTTTAATTATAGTCTCTATGTAAAGGATTACTCAAACCTTGTAATGGAATTCAATTACACAAATGATTCAAAAAAATTAAACCACACCAAACTCTATCATCCCAAGATTGGCCACATAAAGGAAATAGTCTTGACTAAATTATACAAATATGGATATTTATAAAATTTTATACTAAAAAACTAGGTCTATGTCAAAGCTATTATCAAATAATAATTATCAAATCCCCATTTTTTGGAAAGTTTGAAAGGGGAAAAAAATATCTTAAATTATTTAATAAATTTTTTTAAGACCATTTCCTTTTGAGAAAATGTCTAGGTACTCATACCTGTTTAATTTTATTGATTATTATAGTAGATATTTATATTTATATGTATTGATGTATAAGTAAAATTATTTTTATAAATTCACGGAAAATCAAAAATGAAGTTGAGAATAGGCATGGTATGAAGATTAAGAAAATCATCTCAGAACATGGTGGAGAATATCTTATTCAACACTTCAATTGATTAAATATGGGTGTTTTAGATCATTTTTCCGCTCACTATTCCTTATAAACCTCAGTGAAACAATGTATGTGAATGGTGGAACCATATATCACTTTTCATAGTGAGATAAAAAATGATTCCAAAAAATATTCCATTATCCTTTTGGAGATACAAGTTAGAAACTTCAATATAAATAATAATCAAAGTTTCAAATAAAGTGGTAGATGGTATAACATGGCATTTATAGAATGGAAAGGAATACATGTTTTCATACATACATGTGTGGGGTTCTGAATTGTTTGTTAAGGACTATTTATGTAACAAAATTTCACACTGAGCCGTAAAGTGTACCATTGTAGGATTCCCAAATTAATCAATGGGATATTACCTATAAGAAGACTAAAAATGGGTTAATAGTGAAATAAAATGCCATTTTATGTGAGAAGGAGAAAATTTAAAAATTGGATATTGGGAGAAAGATAGAATTTTATGATTTTGACTCTCATGGTACATAGTTGTTGGCGCATAAATAGATTTTGAAAATCCCTAGGAAAGAATAATATATTCTAGAGTCACCAGTACAATGTATAAGTATAATAGATGTTAGAGAACCAAAAGGTGTGTTTTTTAATCAAAGAGGATGATGACTAATTATAAGTAAATAATAATGAACCTTTAACCTATAATTATGCATTAAGTTGCAAAAATGATTCCATGTGGAAGAATCCATGAATTCTGAAATGGATTTCATGTACCAATACTATGTATGGATTTTGGTAGATCCTATTGTGGATGTCAATCCAATTGGATAAAAATAGTAATTAAATAATAATATGGCCGTGGAATGAAAAGTAAGTAGCTATAAGGCATGACAATTTTCATATTGGTTATACAACATCAAGGAATTGACTACAACGAAACATTTTCACTAGTTTCAATGCTAAAACTAATCAGAATTGTACATAAAGTTATCTCATACCATGACTATGAAATTTAGAATGTTTATTTCAAAACATCCTTCTATATCAATAAAATTTATGAAGACTTATATATGAAAAACCTAAAAGGTTTTGTGACTCCAAGGAACTACAAAAAGGCATGAAAATTTAATGAAAATCCATTTATGCATTAAATAAAAAATCTAGGCCCGGGAAAATTTGTTTTGATGTATTAATAATATAATTTTTTCATAAATATTGAGTTTTATCCTTGTGTATATAAATTATTTATAGTAATGAATGAATATTCTTAATATTATAAGTCGATTCCATATTTGTCATTTTAAATGAAATACCATTATTATTATTTAATAATGCATGGTTAAATAATGTATTATCTATGAAGGATATGGATAATGAAGTGTATATTAATGGGATCAAAATCTACCATAATAGATCAAGTGTTTTCTAAACCAATCTAAATGTAAATTCATTGACAAAATAATGAACATGTTTAGTGTGAAAAAAGATAAGAGGGGTTTATTTTTAGCATCACATGGAACTCATCTTTATAGAAAAACATTTACATACACAAATCAAAAATTAAATATATTAGAAAGTATTCTATATGTAATAGAGACCGAGTAAGTCTTGTATGGTTTTTTACGTATATTTATTGATGTCTATTACTCATTATGTGTGTTAGTAAGATATCAAGCTATCCATGGTCACCACTACTGGATAAATGTTAAGACTTTCCTTTTGTATTAGAGGCGGACTATTGATATATTCTGGGTTTATCAAAAAATGTGGAACTAGTCATCAGAGGATATGAAGATTTTAGTTTTTAAAATGATCAAGATGATATGAAGATACAACAGGGATACATATTCAAATTGAATGGAAGTTTTTTGAGCAGGAAGAGCTCAAGTCAATCAATGGTCGAAGGATCTGTAGTAAATTCAATGTATATTGGGCCATCTAGGGAAAATAATGAAGCAGTATGTATGAAAAACATTTTTGATGTTAATTATGTGTAACCTAGAAGCTAATATCCTACCACACTCTACTTTGATAATACTAAAATAGTGGATCTCATAAAATATCCCAGGTCACTTCATCAGACAAAGCACATAATTTTTATTTGTCATATGTTGATTTATTTTTTGGAAATGTGATTTTGTAGTGAGACTTTTTTCAATGGAATACAACACTGAAGACCATTGGATAAATCAAAGACTCAGCAAAAACATGTCTATCATGTGTGGTATAATAGCCTAAATTTCATAGAGAGTTGGTTATAGTCTACGTTGGAGTTTATTGGAATTTGTGTCCAAGAACCAACTGTCTGTAATTTTATAACATCTATATTCATTTTATTGAATATTAAAAAAAAATTCTTTTTACATATTGTTCATTATTTGACCCGAATCTAATTTAATATTAAAATATAGTATATCAATCCATAATAATGTCTTATAAATTATCCTCTATGAGGAGAACATAAAATTTATATGATGATATTATTAAATATAGTTCTTTGGTAGGATAATGTACTATAATGGGACACATAGTATATAGACTTTTAGGTGTGAGTACTAATAATATAATGAGTCTTATTCTCATGATTTTTCAAACATGGTATTCTACAAGATATGCGATTATTATAACATACCATCACATAGCAATTCATAATGTTTTGGTGTCATTGGTTATTCCTATATGCGAGAATGTGTAATGGTCCCTAGAAATTAATATTATCTCTAATTTATTTCATTAATCAATGACTTGGATTTTTTGATGATAACCAGGAAAACCATATGTTTGCGGTGAGCTTCGTTATGTCAGGTGTGTTAAGATTTACATGACATTAATGGATATGTAGAGGTAGAATTTGTTCATTTGATCATTATGGAAGATTATATCATGTCCCATTGTTAGAATAAAACATTCTATATAAATTCCTTAGACATGGTGTAATGATGTGTTTATTTCATACAGTCAAATAAATAGATATCGAGCATAAGGGTTGTTTTTATGGATGTCAATACGACATGATAATATATTGATAAAGAAGATTTATATTTCACATTGAGAATTTATATATCATTATGATAATTCAAACATATGTTTTTTATCTTGTTTGTCTGGAAAAATTTCTAGAATGTATTATTGGATATTAGGCAAGATGACATAATTCTAATCTGAATGAATCCTAATGGTCTAGACACTATGTGTTTCTGATAATCTTGATTAAATTTAATTCAAATTTAACTAATTGAATAAAAATTATTCTCAATACTGAGGGAAAATTTTAATCAAATTTCATCGATCGAAAATATTTATTGATTAATGAAATATATAAAAAAGAATTTATTCTGTTGTTTGATATATTTTATAAGAGTTTTAATGGGATATGGACCTTCAAGTGATGAGTACAAATTAATAAGTAGGTTAAATAATATTTTTTATTATGCATGTTTTTGCACACCAAAAAATAATAATAATAACATAATTTTCGTACATGGGGTTTATTAATAGTAATATTTTTATTTAATGTACAACAATAAAATGATTAATTATTTTAATGTAAATACAAACTTTATAAATGGATGGTTATTTTTATTTTGTATGGTGTGAAATAGAAATTAAAAAAAGTCTTTTTTTACAATTATTTTTATGTTGGATCATAATTCTATCACCCTATCAAGAGTGTAAAATTCAAGAGATATAAATTCAAGATTGAAGGAACAGTGGTAAAAAAAATTAACGTGATTCGTAATTCTAGAACCCTAAGACGGATTATTGTTTCTTAGAGATAAAAGTATAAAATGTGGATCACTATTAGAGGAATTATATCCTTGGATCCTCACAACACAATGATTGAAATCAGAAAGGGTGTTGTTTGATGATCAACACTCACATAAATGAAATATTTTAAGCCCATGTATTCATATTTTTCAATATTAAATAAATTAATTATAAATTTTACATGCATGACACTCACTTAGTGTTTTAGGAAACTCAATATTAAAATATATTTTAATATATCACCAACCACCACATGCATCCACTTTTCTCAGAACCATCACATTGCACCATAATGGATTTTGCTTACTCCCAAATCCAATATGTCTTAAAAGACAAAGAACTTTTCCCAATTCATTTGCGAACTACCTTTGACATAACATGTTTATAATTATGCATTCCATATATAGTAAATCAATTATAAGAAATAAAAATAAAAATTACCCATGGAAATAAAATTAGTTTCATAATCATTCATCATACCACAATCAAAATAGAAGTTTTGATGAAGGGGTGATGATTCAGACACAATTCACGAAGATATAGCCTGACAATAAGGACACATGTCCTCAAGTGTGTCTCTACATAGGATAAATGATACTGAATAGTAGAATGGGTCTATGATGGAATAGTGCGGAGACTCTTCCCTCATGATCCTGGCATATAAAAATAGTATAATAAATGTATAAGTAGCAAAAATTTTAAACAATCCTAAAATAACAATATTTTTCAATAACAATATAATCCAATCAAAAATGATTTCATTATTATATACTAAAAATTGAAAAGAATGTATACAAGGGAATTGTGATATAGAAAAATATATGCTATAAAAAATTACAAAAAGGTAAAAAACTATTTTCAATAGAATCAAAAGAAAAAGATTGGTCTTATGATCCCATAATCCTACCTATAATATAATTTGAATGTCCAATGCTGGGTGATTCCCCTTGTACCTACCAACATCCATTAGTATTGTTTGTGTAAAAATGAGTGTCTCAAATAGGATTTAAGTAAAACTTGGTAGGGAACCAAAAAATATGTCTCATACAATGAAGTTAGTGAATATAGATTGAAACCATGAGTGGGTATAATAAGTAATAATACATAAAAATAAATGAATGGAGACCGCTCAAGTTACTAGAGGAAAACTGTCTATCCATAACTACTTCATCTTAAGACAGAATGTATCTAGATAAGTGACCATGTGAAATTAATAATAATAATACATGACTCAATTTTTAACCACGACATCAATTACCAAAGATAGTTGAATGAAATCATTGCAACTAATAATGTAGTAAGGATGGGGTATGAGTATATTCCAATGATTATCATTGTTAATGCAATCCTATTACAAAATATCATTATTCCTAGGGTTAATTACAAGGATTCATCGAGCTAGAACTAATAATAGGCCATGGGAATAACTGGAGGAGGACTGCATCCATAGAAATCAAGTCAAATCATAGGAGATAATTAAAGGAATTATAAATTTAGAGATTGGTATAAAATTATTATATAAATACATGTCTATGAATTTATCAATATAATAAAAGGATATAGTTTAAGATGGTTATTATGTCTTTGAAAAGATAACCATGAATTGGGTGGAGTCCATTGGGATGTCAAAAAAAACTCTAAGGGAAATCCAAGACTTTACCAATGAAGGAAATCCTATAACTGTATGTAATAGTCATAAATAGAGTCATGTGATGTACAATCCATTCCAAATTTCAATTAAATAAGGTATACATGATCATACATCATCATTTCACATGGTCCATGTATTAAATTTATACAATTTACATTTCCTTTAATTCCTATTTTTCCACAGGAGGAATTCACAATTTAACATAGATCATGTGACATGGAATTTCAATTACCATAAATTTTATTTAATATAACAATTAAATTAAATTAATTTATCCATTTGATTTGTGAATGTCAAGGAAAAACAGTCCAATGTTGTGGTTTTTTCTTGTAGACATACTAAATGTGTCACGGAATATCATAAACACCTAATGTGGGTGGTCGAGTTGAGGTCATCTGCCTCGCACAACCTTCAAGGTGTTTTAAGGGAGTATCTCATATGGGGAAAAATATTTAATTCAAAGAAAAAATATTGAAGTGTAGTAGAATTTCTGGTTTGTATCTTGGACCAATGTACCACTATATATATATATCATAATAATTAAAGATAACCATGAGACCACATTCCATATGCTGATAGATGACTCCCCATCAGATATCAGCATCAGATTCAAAGTAAAATGGGAGAAATTGAGTATGTAGAAAAATTACCTTAATATATGGCACATTATCTGAAATATAATTAACATTAAATATTATAATTTAAAAAATGAATGAAGTAATTGAATTGGAGAAAATACTGATATGGATCAAAAATAACGAATGACAATTGATTCCGATCTCAAATGAGGTAGATATTAAAATACATAGGAGGAGAAGAGAGAGACAACATAATGTGGGGGAGTGGATGTTAAAAAAGGACGGAGAAAATGGGGTTTAATATATAATATTGTGGGGGGTGAAATTTAAATTTCACAGAATTTTATGGGGTACATGGATTGACCACACGATTTTCCAAAAGGTGTTTCAAAATTTTGTGTCACACTGCCTAATAGGAATTAACAATGAATGCTTTATGCATGCTATTCCTTACCATGATGAAAACTTATAGATCTCCCAATAAAGAAGAATTCACTATTTTATATGGTCATGTGGACCCCTATCATTGTTTAACAATCCATTTGTTTCCCTAACATGGCCACACAGTTTGAGGTTCATGGATTGAACTAACCATCTGCTGACCGTGCACATCACCAGTTTCCTTCAAAACTAAAGCTTTAGGCTATGAAAAATCCACATAAACATTTCAACCCATCCTTAATCCTTTAATATATTTTATAAATTTATAAGTTTGGTTTAAATATAAATGTAAAATGTATATACCTCACGATGAATACATGGATCTTGCAACCCCTTCAATAAAACAACTCATCCTCGAGTTAACCTTTTGAGGGCAGTAATGAATCATCTGAGAAAATTTCCAACCATTTAGCTTGTACCTTGTAATATCACTCCTATATCTCATCATGTACACTAACATGAAACCTTATCCCCCTATTAAGGAGGATTTTTTTTTTCAGAAATCCTTTATGCTCCGATATAAGATATAGACACGATAGTCCTAAAAAGAATAATCTTCATAGAACTCATCCTTTTCTAGAAGAATCCCAAGAGATAGATTTGAATTGTAAGGACAAAATTGATATATGTAAATATGTAAAGAATTAAACAATATTTAAGTGGGAGGGCTATCGAATTTGAAATTTATCTTACCCCTTCCAAAAAACCCAAAAGGTTTGATAAATCAAAGTGATAACTTAACATGTCTATAAATTATCTAATTACCAAATATAGGTGAAACGAGAATGATTAATCGATCCCTAAACTCAAAATCTAGAGTTCATTAATGATTATCAGAAGTAGATTTCTTCATAGACGGAATTTTTCCCATATTATTCATACTATGATATAACAACTCCAATGTATCCTAAATAAGATGAGGTATAATTAACATTGAACCTCCAACCTCTAACCATCAGAAGGGTGAATAGAACAACTGACAAAAAAGATACTCATATGGATACATTTTTATAGTAGAAATGAAACTCTTACAATAGAAGATAATTTTATGAGGCATATATTTCCCTAAAAATCGAATAATCAAGGATTCATGCTTATATAATGTCCTCCAACAAATTAATAATACCTTAAGGAATGACATTGGACTTTGGGTGATAGACTGTACTCAAATATACCGATGAAACAAGAGACATAGAAAACCCCTATATGAACCAAGACATAAATAATGATTCTCTATCTGGTATGATTGTATGAGGGATTCCATGATGTTTGATAATATCACAGGCATAAAGTTTACATAGTTCATCCATTGAAAAGTTATATTTGATAGGAAGAAAATGGGATACATTAGTTTGCATATCCCCAATAACTCATTCGATATCACTTCCATGATGTGAACAATGAAAAAAATCATGAAATACATAGAGAAAACATCCCATATCCACCAATGAATGGGAAATCACTAAATATATATTTTTTACTATTTTTCACCCATTCCTTATTGATAGGGGGAATAATAATGGATAAAACCAAATATATTCTATTAACACAAATCCTCTAATACAATGATAATAAATCATGGTACATCTTCACATGACCAGGATGTACAACTAAATAAAATGTTGGGTATTTACGTATCAACTCTTCTCACATGTCTATTGTAATATTGGCGCATCATGGAATTCTCTTGACATTACCCCCCAAAAGGGTC
The DNA here is from genome assembly GCA_963277665.1 of Viscum album. Taxonomy (NCBI): domain Eukaryota; kingdom Viridiplantae; phylum Streptophyta; class Magnoliopsida; order Santalales; family Viscaceae; genus Viscum; species Viscum album. The sequence continues at coordinate 1,754,603,740 of OY728141.1, forward strand.
TAACCGGGATGTGGTGCCTCTTTTGAGACACTCTCTCTTAATACAAAACCTCATGATCAAAAATTTCTATCATTTTATCTCCCTATATGTTATGTGTCCACTGTATAATATGTGATCATATGATTTTTGTGATTTTATTGTACCTTACAATCCATCACAAACAATAGGTCCATTAATTTTTAATAATTATTGGAATCCGGAACCGATTACATTTTTAACATCCTACTCAGCACATCAAAAACGTAATTATGTTTCCCATTGTTATAAGGAAGATCCAAATCAAATGACTACATGTATACAAATTACCTTCATAGTGTTAGGTGTTAAATCCACTACATGAATATTTATTTGAGACTTTTGTAGACTATATATATGAAAACCCACTCTCCTAATAAAAAATCCAATAACAATGAAGGGAATGAAGAAAAACATCTAACATGAGATAATGTGCAAGTTAAGTATTATCATGAGTTATAAACTATCAAGGCCCCTAAATTATGACATGTTATCCTTGCATCAAAACTAATATAAGTCTAACGATTTATGTATCACGATAAACAATATATATTTAGTCTAACTATTGAATAATTTGGATCATTTCGGAATAAAATTTTACTTTCAACTTATAAAAGAATTCCTCATAGATGTTTTAACATTGGAATTTAACTACATTATTTTTTAATCCCATAATAGGTGCTTCAAGGCATGAATTGTTAGGAAAAAAATTCATGTAACATTATTCTTCACATGTGAAAATACACATGTCAAAGATATTCTTGGGATTCTCCAATGAAACTATGACTCTCACCTACTCTAGGACCACTAACACTTGCTCCATTGAGATAATGGGTCCTAGGATGTGAACATTATCATTATAAATATGAAATTTTAGGACCATGACATATTACATATGCTCTCTTAGTGTACTCAAAATGATATGAAAATACATGCCATTGTATTTTCCTGTATTTCAGTACACCAATAGGTCATGAAAGAAGACTATGAAAACAAAATATAAAAATTGGTGGAAAGTATAATTCATTAGGGACATGAAAATAGTCACTTCCTTTTTCATACTATACAACAAGATGAAAAACTCATATAAACCATACGTGATTTGAAAAGTTATACTAGGTATGTATGATGGTATAACTTGTACTTGATAGTTGTATGACCACAATTAAATCTTCCAGAATACCTTTGATCCTCTGTTTTGGTCAAAGATATCATCAATATGAGGAGGTGGCTATTTTTTCTTAATAATAAGGGATTTTAATTTTAGATACTCCACACAAGTCTGAAGGGTTCCATACTTCATCATGGAGAAGATAATTGGTGAAACCGAAGGTGATGTTTTAGGCTGTAGAAACCCAATAGATTCCAGGTCCTCTATCTATCTCTTTAGATCCTAGAGGTTAGTAGGTTACATCCTGTAAGGAGGAATATACATATAATATTATTCTCTAATAATCTCTATACTATAGGCCACCTCCCTCTTAGGAGGTATCCTCTGACAATCATCAGGTAAAGAATCCATGAAATGATCAATTATAAGTGAGAAAACATTTTAATGTAAACCCTAACCAACTATAAAAATTCTAAATATCTTCTATTACTCCCAAAATATTGATTAACATATCTAGATTTACTTTTTTGAATATTACATTCTCACTTTTGATTGTACTTACCACCATAGGGTGATGTGAAAGACACGTTTTGATGTTAAAAATCAATAGGGTATAATGGTATACTGACAACATGATATTGAGAATAATGTCAAATCCCATATTTTGGGGTATAAAATTGTTCCATAGTAAATTATAGCCACCAATATCTATGGGTAAATCCTTTCATAGGTGAAAACAATTTAATTGTTTCCCCGGTAGAGTATCAATACCATCACAACATGGAAAGAATTAATGTCCACACCATGACATTCCACGATATTCATATAAATAATTGAGTGGGAAGTTCCTTTTCACTTTACTAAGATATAAAATTTGAGGATACAAAAATCATACCACAAACTATAGATGCCCTGACATCATTCTCCTCTTGAATGTGTGGTACTACATACACATGTCCAGATACATTACCCTACGCTATATCTTTATTATACGGAGTGGGTATTCCATGATAGTTCTATATCTTAGAGGTATAACTACCCCATATACCACTGAATTATCAACCTAAATGTACTATATTACTACATCTCCAATTTTGATATAGATATGAATATCTGATTCCAAAGGGTGGGGTTAGTGATGATCCTATCTTTTTAGTCATTGGAGGAAATTCTCTAAAAAATGATCAATATTAAACATTCATCTAGAAGAGTCTCACTCAATATGTACTCTTGTATAAAAGGTTATATTATTCCCTATCCTCCTTGAACTATGAAAACTCTCCCAACTAACAGTGTTGATACCTTTCCAAAGACAACTCTGATGATAGGACTCTAAGCGATGATTTCTACCACCATATAATCTACATCCCTCTACCAGAACTGAAACATTGTATCCAACACAATTACATTCCCTTAGGTTACTCTTAGTGATGATGGTATTATTAACTATCTTATAATGTGTCATTAATAAAAAATGTTTACGTACAATATATTGGAGTACCTGATCCCATCCCCAAATCACATAGCATAAGAAAACAGAATACCAAGGATGGTATGGAAAAGGAACTGAGGCTATATGAAACTGGTGGGGTAATCTATAATGAAAATCATTCCCCACTAAATAAATATAGACTCTCTAGATCAGTGATTACTTAATGTATCAGGAATCAAATATTAATAATCTATATTTTATAAATCTCTCCAAACCACAACCTGATGTTGATTAGCTAAGGTCAAAACTTCCCACCATCTCTTGGATGATCTTATAAGCATTTATAATGAAAGATTCACTATTGTACAAAGATGTGTCTCTAGATCTTCAAATATGGTAACCATAGGATCTATCCACGACATTGAAGATCGAGGTTCACCTTTCATTCATAACTTATGAGGATGCTTCTAATGAAACTCATGAGTCAAATCAAACATTGAAAACATAGTTTGTGAAGCAACATGTGGAGACACCAGTAGATGTAGAAAACCATGTCGTTATTAGATATAAATATACAATAAAGAAAAAACACTATGTTTCATATGTTTCATAATATGTCATATCACCAGTGGTTCGTGTATCACCTCGTCCAGTGCATGGTCATCACCATCTTCCTGGAATTCTTTCTAAGTTAATTGTGGTGGCATATTTCTACAATTCCAAACACACACCAAATAATAAACTGAAAATAAAACAGCCAATCATAGAATAATTGTATAGGTATAATTACATCCAATAATATATTGAAAAATCATAATAATTAACTTCTAATACTTTTTATAGCTAACTCAAATATCATGAAGTAACCTAATTGACAACCCCAACACACACTAAAAAGGACATGACTTGTTTAAGGCCACACATGTCAAATTTTAGGATCCTCTATATGGGAATTCAATTAAATCAAAAAAAGGAAAATTCCATTTATGTTTCAATTTATGTCCGCATTTAATTTCAACTATATAATTTAAAACTTTTTATATCAATTTCTAATATATATATATAATTAAGTTTGATGAATCAACATTTCTATATCATAATGTACTCAGATTTTTATGTATCAATTTTTATTTCATGTAACCGAAACCAATTACACAATTTCCATTCATATTTAGGATATAAAATTAAACACACAATATTAAATTTCAAGGGTCTCCAGGATCAATATATTATGGCCCAAACACTATAAAAATTGAAATTGATTTCCTTTAATTGAAATATTATTATTTTCCATCCCATGAAACAAATTATTCAGGGCTCAAATGTTTACTAATTTTTTAATTAAGGATCTATCATCAATATGTAGGGGAAAACTATTTAGTTTGATGTAGAAACATTAATTAACTTATTATTTATCACTTCATGATATGATAATAAATTGTAATTTATATTAGTCAAGGCACAAACAATATATATCATGCAACTGATAAAATAATTCAAAATGGAATGGTGTATTCATGAAATGCGAATCTTCTTGAGAAAAATATGATACAATAGGTAATACCTATTTCCCATATCGGGTCAAGGATAAATGAAATTATATAATAATAAAAATTCCAATAGTCATGTGCATCATCAAATTGTAAAATAAGGACAAAAATAATATGAAAAAACAAGAATGATAATTCCTCTCCTGTGTTACTTATATTTTTCAATACAAATGGGTTTGTTACTCCTAGATATAGGCTCATTAACCAATAACAACACATTATTTGACACTTTTTTCGATCTCAAAATAGTAAGACAAAATGAAAAATAATCCTCTGATACCACTATGTGATGTCCGAGATCTAGTTCACTCACAACTAACCTAGCCCTATGGCCACATGGTGATAAGAGTGCATCCCCAAATAGTAGAGGATTTTGACTTACAATGATGGTCAATGAATGTTTTGTGGGGATACTATACCCTAATGATTAGTTCATAACACAGTGTTATAATAAATATTTATGGATAATAAGAATTAAAAATCCATATAAAATAAGAGTTTGTACATTAATAATGAAATCATGTCCAATATTATTTCATAATGCCATAAAATGGTGATGAAGATATATATTCACACTAGAATACAGAAAAATACATGCTATATAAAAGAAAAAATAGGTAAAAAACTATCTCTAGTATCATTATGATACCTAGAGTGGTCCGCTAATATAAAACTCTATCCTATGAAATATGTTATGCATGATAAGTTGGGTGTTTTCCATTGTCCCGACCTATATCTATAATGTTTGTCTGGTTACAAATACGAGTCCTAAACATTGTGTATGTAAAACTTAGCAGGCCACCATAAAAAATTTCCAATAATATCTAGTTAGTGAATATACAATGAAACTTCATATGAGTGTAATGATTAATAAGGCATCACAAAAAATGAACCACGTCAGTTTGGGTTATTCTAGGACACCCATCCGACCACACATTCTTCTGTATAAGCCAGAATTTATTTATATTAGTGTCCATGTGATAATAATAATAATAAAAGTAATAATAATACTAATTATTATAATATTAATAATACTATAGTACCCAAGGTGTAACAAAGTCACCCTTGACCTTAGAAGGTTGATCTAACTCATAGTAACATCAAATGGAGTCTGGCTAAGGTATGAGTTAATTCATGTGATGACCATTGACGATGCACTCTAATAAAAAAATCTTATCAATTCCTAGTAACAAGTCACAAGAAACATAAATATTGAATTGATTGGATTCTAAGGTGATAACCCAATGTGGTCCCCAAATATAAACTTCAAGTCGAATCCATGGAGATAATCAATGGAATTCAAAATCCAGATAGAATAATGTTTGAGTTTGTAAAGATATGATATTTAATTCATCATATTAAAATATGGATTAAGTCCACAAGGGGTATTAAGTCTTATAAAACACATCCATGAATTGGGTGTAATCCTCCCTATAGTCATGGAAAATCCATAATTGCAATCCAATACCTTCCAAGTGTTTTCAATCATATAACTATATATAATGGACCTAAATAGATCCGAGGGAAATATACACAAATTCATATTTTTTTTATTCTCATTTATTTAAAATCATAGTTAATCATTTAATAATAACCATGTATTAGGTTTATAACATTAAAATTTCATTTAAATTCCATTTTTCATTAGGCAAAATTCTAAATTTAACATAGGTCATTGGTTATGGTATTTCCATTCACAACCCCTTTATTGGATTTAAAAATTAAATTAATTAAAATTACCCATTTGGATTATTAATTTCAATCAAAACTCACTTTTAGAGGTGGTTGGGTTATATAGGCAAGGTAAAACTGTCAAGGCATGTCATAAACACTTAAAGGGGTAGTGGAGTTGTAGTTGTCAAACTCAGATGGTTTAATTGGGGGTTTAGGGGGGTCTCTCTCATGGGGTCAAATATTTTAATAAAAGGAAAAATACTATATGAGAATCAGGGATGTCCCATCAGTCAAAAAAAAAATTCACTATATAGAAATCATAACATTTAAGGATGACCATCAGACCACCTACTATATTTTTTATGATGATTCCCCATCTGATATGACCTCCACATTCCGAGTAAAACATGATGTATAAAAGAAATAAATAACTTCTATGAAAATTTGTCATATTATCTCAAATTTATTTACAATTCAATATGAATAGGTAAATGAAATAAATAAGTAATAAAAATAATGAACTTGTTGGGGCTGATCCTATGTGATCAATTACAAATGATTTTGTGCTTGAACATGGGAATCCTCAAAATACATAGGAGAATAAGAGGGATAGCTTCATGAATGGGGGAGTGGATATGAAAAAACATCGATAAAAGATGGTTTAATCATTAGTGAAGGTAATATTGAAATTAAAGTTTCACCTATTTTAAGGGGAAGATGATTTGGAATCACGGTTTCCCAAAACGTGTGCCTAACAATGTGGGATCACACCTTTTGTGACACTAACCAGGAATTGTTTGTACGAGTCTTACCTAACCACATGCACATTTTGTTAATCACCTAGTAAATAGGGTTACACCATTTATCAGAAAAATGTGGATGCTTTTATTATTTCAAAAAACTTTTTGTCACCCTTATAGGGGCACATATTTTTTGGTTCATTGTCGACATTAACTGTTTTTTATCCATTTTCCTCACCTATTTTATCCTGAATTGTAGTTTAGAGAATAAAATAGGTACCACACACTATTTAACCCTTCTTGAAAATTTTAATAACCATTAAAAAATTAAAACCAGAGGTTTCAGTCAAAATTTATAATTTACCTACCCTAGGAGAGAAAATTTGATCTTATAAAATGCATTTGATAAATGATAATAATAATTTATTAACCTATTAATTTATGAAATAATGATCACGGTATATGTATTAAAAAAAAAATTAATTTTAAGTATTCGATAACATAAAATTATTTTCATCGTTGATGAAAAATTATTCTAATATAACATGTAATATATCATGAGAAAAATAACCTTTACAATTTGAAATATTCTTTTAAAAATAAAAAATATTCCAAAATATTGTAGAAAAAATGTTATTTTAAGATAACCATGGAAAATTATAATGTAATCATAAAATAATTGAGAGTTAAATATCGTAGGAAATTCCACAAATACTATTTAATTTAAAAGAAAACATTTCATTCACAATTTTTTAAAAATTTAAATATTACCTTGTTCGGAAAGAAACAAATGTATTTCTTTTAATTTTTTTGTAAAAAGGCAAACATGTGTAAAAATGTTTTTAACAATTAATTATTGAATAGTAAAAATATTCATCATGAGAGACAATTTAAATGAAACACATCATCCAAATTAATGATGTGATAACTATAAAGATGATGTGGTTCATGAAAATAATTGTATATCATTTCTCTCAAAGGAGACATGAACAGAAACCACCATTAAAAGAAATAATATTTTCGCATAAAACAATTAATTAATCTATAAATATATAATTAAATCCCATTGGAGTCAAATAAATTAATTTTCACTTAATATTCCATGAATTATGGTGGAGTAATTATATTATATGACAAGGGTTAGTATATAAATTCTATAGAGAAATTTTTTTATATAACAATAAAATTTTCTACATTGATGGGAAATTGAGATGAAATCCACTATAGAGATCATATTATTTCAGTGAAAATAAATAAGTGAATTAATTATGTTTAAAAATGAAAATACAAACAAAATAATCAGAAATAAAACCTAATACAATCACTGTTCCTTTCACACAAAACAAATCCTATCATAGTAAATAATGATTAAATATAACAAACGAATGGAAATTGAGTTAATATAACTCGTACAACAAGTAAAATGTGTCACGTACTAAAATATTCCCCTAACTATAAAATTATATTATTTATTTTCTTTCATAAAAAATATTATAATGTTTATTATTCATTTTATTTTTTTTGTTACCAAGTTAAATTTATTTACATTATCAATTATGTTCATGTTAGATGTTTTGATCATATTTGTATTATATATCATAATTGAATTCGTTTTGGTGACTATTGTAAAATGTTACAATTTCTCAACATATCCATAATGTTAATCATTAAATAATTATTATTTTAAAAAATAATTTATAATTTTTAAACAGTCCATCAAATAGGGTTATGGAAAATGAATTACATTATAATCTTGGAAACAATAGTCTATATGTATGCATGAGTAACATTTCCATTTTTCATAGATTGTGATAAAAAAATGTAAGAATTATTTTTAATTTATATAATTATAATTAAACCATAAACACAATATTATCGTTTTAAATACACTAATATATACCTTCCAAGTGTTTTGTTGATGAAAAACAAATCACATTGCTTTGTGGAGGTTGTAGTACACACGTACACACAAATGACATTATTGTTTTTAGGGAATGGAAGGGTAAAAAAAATATAATATTTACTAATTTTATACAATGAAGAAAATATAATTAATATGATATATATAAACAAGCATTCAATCATCACAAACATTCATGAGATGTGGTGATGGAAAATGAACTATATCAGTTTGTGAGGCGGTAATCTTCCATACACATTAATAATGGTTTAATTTCATATTTGATGTAAGAGAATATATATGTAATTTATTCTATTAAAAGAGTAAAATATAATTATGTGGGAGATAATAATGTTTTTATATCATAATATTTAAATATTTATTGAAGGAGGTGTAAGTGGAAATAAAACCGAACATTTAGTTCAAAACGATGACTCTTCTTCGGAAAACCGCTTTTGGATATAACTTCAAGACTTCCATAGTAGGTATTATAAACAAAAAAGATATATATGGAATGATAAGTGGATTTTATATGTTATTTGAGCTATTATGTATGAAGCCAAATCGATTTTTGAAGTGTGACGAATTGAATAGACTTGGTTCTATTTTAATAGATGGAAGGAGTGACGTTATTATATATACACAAAACTATTCAATAATGGGAAGTCTCCATGAGAAAATGTCCCAAAAAAAATTAGAAATAGTATTTTTCCATAATATAAGGTTTAGGTACACATATAAAACTATAAAATACATATTTTATCAACATTTTATTACATTTATTTCTAATGTCACTTAATTTTATCATTTTATTTTCCAATTTGGTAAATAATTTTGTTTTCATATAGAATTTATCATTTAATAATAAAAATTAAGTGGGACTTATAAAATAGATTTTTGAAAGAGATTTTAATTATTAAAAAAAAGTTATCAAATAAAAAACTGTGTTTGGAAAAATTAAATGTAACGCATGTGATTGTAACATGCTAAAGATTTTTTTAACTATAAAATAAGTAACAACTATTTCAATCTCAAATTTTTACAAATATTATCATAAATTGAAAAATTACTAAAAAAGGGACCATGGTAGATATTTTTAATCATAAACTAATCACTTTTATGATGATTATATATTTTTTATTTTAAATTTTTTAATATAACATTATTTATTATAAAATATCATTATTGTAAATTTAAACGCTATTAATATAATATGAATTTTAAAAAAAAAATACTCAAATAAGAAAATATACAGTTAAATCATAAACATATATTTTTTATTTATCTTAAAATTTTGGGAACATAATAATTCATTCAAATTGTTTTAATTATATTATTTTATTGAGAAATTCTTTTTTTCTTTTAATAAAATAATTACGAGGATGGAGTTGTGTAGAAATTAAAGTGAATTATTTATCTAATAAAAATAATACAATAATTATCAAAATATAAAATAATTTATATTTCAATGTAATATTTTTATCCAAATATAGGTTATTTTTATCTTTGTCCAAAAATATTATAGTTTGTAAATAAAAAAGTGGCAATTTGGATTATATTTACATAAAGTATTATAAAAGTCACAATCACGGAGAAATGTAAAAATTTACATACGTTATAAATTTGGATTATTATAGATAAAATACTCTCTTACTATAAAATACATGGAAAGTACTGGGTTTACATTTTAGTACATGTCAACTAATTTTTTCCACAAATTAACATATTTTAGTTATACCACACTAAAAAATATTTACTGTTGATGCTATTAATAATGGAAACACAATTGGGAAGTATTACAAAAAATGTTTACCTGATTAATAATATGTAATCAATTTTTTAAGATATAAAAAACATAAGTGGAAATAGGTTATGTTAATGTTAAATCAGAAAAGAATGATGAAAAGAGTTTTTTTATAGAAAATTTCATTTTCCATGAAATATATTATCCAGTATAATATCTATTACTAGATATCATAATTATATTAATTTAAATTAATATAGAATTATATCTAATATATATTTTAATTTAATATTTTCCTATTATGTTTTATTTTAATACATCAAATTATATAAACATTACACACTTCAAAATAGTTTTTAAGAAGCTGTATTTAGATAATTAAAAATAAAATTATGCCGAAATCATGAAAATATAAAATAAGTATAAAATTAATTATATTATTATAAATCAAATAGTAATATTTAAATGTAATAGTAAATCCAAAAAATAACGGAAATTTTCAATTACATAATTTAATGGAATGAAATGGCAATATTTCAAAAACCATTATATTTCTCTATTCATTGAAAAATCAATAATTTCATAAGAATCCAAAAAAATTCAGATTATATAAAATTTGATATGTTTATTTGTTAAATTATTATAATTTTATCAATTTTTTTAAAATCTCTAGATATTAATTATAATATCTCTTACAAAAATAAATAAATATCATTTTAATAAAAAAATAATTTTCATGAAGAATAAAATGTTTTCATTAAAAATTGAGTTCTTATTTGTTAATAGTTTCTAAAAATATTTATATTTAATATTATATTTATATATATTTCATATATAAATTAATCATATTTATACCCTCTAATTTAGCATATAGTTTATGAATGTCATATTTAAATAATAATATTTCAGGTTCGTTTAGGTTCGGTGGCACATATCATATATATTATCAAACATTGATTTATTTTTAGGAGTACATGGTTTTAAACTAAAAAAACTATGATATAATATCTCATATATTATGCATGAATTACGAATACAATTTTAGGTTTTATGTTGTTTCCACATTCCTATATTACATTGATTCTATGAACTTATATCATGCTTCTATCATCATGTTTATTATTATCACCCATTTCATATACCATAATTATGAATATTTTCAAACAAGTATTTCTCTAATAATATTATTAATTGATTATTCACCTACTATAATTTATATCACACCCCTTTATTAGGCACACCACTATGTGATATGATGCAATATTAGAAGATCATTTTATTATAAGGAGATGTTTTAATGTTTATAAATAACGTGATTATACCCATGCTTCCTGATATTGTTTTATGTTTTTAATTAGAAAAAGACAGTAGGCCTCACGATCCTTAAGGATTATATCATGTGTGAATTTTTGTAATAAATCATGAAATAAAGTGTAAAAATTAAAATGGTTTTCAAAATTGGAATTAGAGAATGGTCTTGTTATTTTTTGTTATTTTGAAAAATATAATTTATTTAAATCCTTAAAGAAAAATCTAAATGTATGAAACATACCTAAATTTTGGTATAATATATATTTAGTGGTTTCAAAATAAAAAATTTGTGTCTAGCTACTAATAGTAGATGTTGTTCTGAAAAAATTGTACATTGAGGTAATAAACCCGAAAATGGTGCACTGGGATTTTACTCGATCATCACATAATGCATAAAATAGACAGATTTTTACACAACTAATTTCAATCTCTAGAGGGATATGCTTTAGTAAATTAATAATCTTCTTATGAACCACTATGATGGGAATAAAAATGCCCATAGATTTTGAAATTATGAAATAGGGCCTGCATATAATATATATTGAAACCTATAAATTCACAGGTTAATTAATTTATTCCGTTTTTTAGTTATCATTTAAATAACAACTATTTCCTTTCTAGGTTTTAATATTTTAATGATTCATATATATAATAGCCAATTTTTTAGTCCATGAATCAGAACAGTGGGAACCTAGAAAAACCAATGTGATTGGGAACAACCGAAGGGGATACCCACCTAAATGAAGTAGGAGTTGAGAACATCCTAACATTACTTTATTAATACAGTCATTTTATGAATTTAATGTTAATTTATTGGAAAAATATACACCACCCTTAAAAAATAATCTTTTAATTGATAAATTAATGAGATAAAGGCCTTCATATTTTAGTGTCTCTCTCGATACTTTAATCACAATATAATGGAACAAATCCATTGATATGATCATTAACATCCATGAATTATTCAAGAAAGAGAAGTTCATACTATATTTTTATCATATTGAGGGATAAGATGATAATTTTTGGAAATTGATAATAAAATATCAATATTGAGGAAGATATCGAAGTGATAAAGTGGAATGAATTTCAAAAAATGTTCTTCCAATAATATTTTCTTCTCATTAAATGTCTTCAAATTGATTGGTATTTCCATAGAAATAATAAAAAAATGACAAATACATCTAGTCATATGAGGTTAAAATCAATAGGCATCCATGAAACATATTTATCTTTTTCATTGACCCTAAATGTAAAGGTGACAAATTCTTATGTGTGATAAAGCTGAGTCTATGAAAATAATCAGTGATTGAACACTTTTATAGCTATGAAGAGATTATTCGATGTGACCTAAATGTTAAAACAGATATTAATGAATATCATGAGTATCATGGTTCAAAAATTAGGAACTGTGGAAGGGATTTTAATTTTGGAAGAAAAATATAGATATACCATGGGAGAAAGAAAGATCAACATACCACTTGTTAAAAGAGTTGGAAGAGGGATCCTAGAAAATTCCTAAAGGGTATAAGGAAATACATTAGTCATGGGAATGAGTGGTACCTAGAAAATTTATTATATTGATATAAACCCACTATTGTGATGTGTGAAAGGTATTCTCCAAAAAATACTCAACATAGTATTAAATGTTTCAACTATAAGTAATAAAGGAAATAGGAGGATAAATGAAATAAGGCAGATGTTGTTGATTATAACTGAGACCAACAACATCCAAGGCCTAAATAGAATGGGAGATCATATTCCATCCCAACTACATAGGTGGATCCTTACAATTCTGTTGTAACATGTACAATGGTAATTCAGTGAATAATAGTGAACATGATATTTGATTATATTTCTAAAAAATAATTTATTTCATGTATGTTTAGAAGATGTATTCAAACTCCACCTCAAATCCAAGAAGTTGAGCTATCTGTGAAAATTGTCAATAGGGAAATTATTTCATTATTAGTATATAACATTCCACTTATCAATATTTTTTGGATAAAATTACCATCAGACATTTTGATACTCCCTTTAGTAGAATTAGATGCAATTATTGGTATGTATTGAATTTCCTTATAGATATCAAATATAAATTTTGGAGAGAACGAAATCAACCTTCATATCGGAGTCACACTATGATTCTATAAATTTTAATGAGGGGGAATGTATATCATTTGGTATAATCATATCAAAAATGTACGTTATTACCTTTTGAGAACGAATATCTTAATAAAATTATGGATACTAAAGGAAGATACCATCATCTATCTCATTCCCATTGTAATGAAATATGCTGATGTGTTTCTAAAATAATTTCCTGGTCTTCCACTAATTCAATATGTTGTGTTATCAATATAAATTATACTCAAATCATTTTAATTATGAAATAATCCATATATAATGTTTTATATTCAACATTAAGAGATGAATAATATTATATATAAAAATTAGTCTAATGTGTTTATATTCCAAATTACTTCACCAAGGGATTCATTGACCCTCTTCATATAAAATAATTATTGGTCAACTCACTTCTATAAGTATTATCACAAGAATAACGAGATCTCTTTAAATAAAAAGTGTCATTTTCTATGGATTTCTGAATTGTTTGACTTACCATGTCGATTAAAGTAATTCATTAATTCAGATCTTCAGTTGGGATAATGTATTTTAAAGGCATAGAAAGATAATATCCCCACATCTATTTTGTATACAATGTATGGAAATTATGCGTTCATAGTGATTCCATTTAGTCCCACAAATTCTCTAGATATGTTTATGGACATAATGAATATTGTTTTTATAAATTATCTCAGAAAAGTAGTGGTAATATTTACAGACGATATTGTTATATACTCTAAATCATGTACTGATATCTGGAGAAATTTAATGATGTAATAAACACCAAGAAAATGTAATTCTTGTGTGTAATGTATAATATATAATAGTTATATATATATAATTTAACATTCATGAGGCATGTTATCACTAAAATGGATATTTATAGATCCTTTAAAAAAAGAGTCAATTAAATGATAGCATAGACCAACATCTCTGATAGAGATCCGTATTTCACTTATATTAAATATGCAATGTCAATTATTTTTGGGAAACATATCAAGATTTTCAAGACTACTAAATAAGACAACATGGAAGGGGTTTTATTTGTTAGGAATGATGACTCTATAAGGAACTCCAAATAGTTAAATAAGAGAAAAATCACTTCAGTTATGCTCAAATTTTCCTATAGTGGGGAATTATTTCTGATCCACAATGATATTTACAAAATGTTCTTGGGTACTTTTCTCATGAAATATGAAAAAATTACGACCTATGCCTTCAAAAAATTAAATATCCTTGATAATAACTACAAAACGCATGATCTAGAATTAGATCTAGTGATATTCACAATGCATATTTATTGGCATTATCACTATAATGAAAAGAGTGAAATTTGTACGAATCATAAAATTCATAAGTATAAATTAAAAAATGGTGCTCAGTACTCACAAAAATGTGGGTACAGCAGAACAAGAATTATGATTCATCAATCCATTACTATCCTAGGATGGGGAACAATGTTAAAGATGCTCCGACTAGAAAGATCATGAAACCCTATCAATGATGTTGGTTGAAATTTATATAATATAAAATGACATGAAAAATAAAAAAATGAGAATAATAAAAGGATATTCATGCATCCTTGATCAAATAACTACCTAACCTTATATTCTTGATATGTTTGATGAGGCACAAAAATTATATGTGGATCTATAGAAAATGGAAGAGAATATTATGGAGTTAAAATTATATTAATAAATAGTTAAATGGTTTGGAACCCATATATGTCTCCTATAAAAAATAATAAAGAAGTAACAAAATGATTATTCAAACACCTCATTATTTCCAATTCATCTAATATGCAATAATATGTATTGATATTGTAAATTAAACATTGGGGTGATATGAAGAGGGATATAGAGTAATTTGTATCTCAATGCTTGGTATTCCAATGACTCAAGGATAAACAAAATAAGTAAAACAGTATGATGAAACCATTGACCATTCTTTTTTAATAATGGATAGTGATAACCATGGATTTCATCATAGGTGTTCCTAGGACATCTAAAATAAATAATTCTATCTAGGATGTAGCCAATTGCATAACAATGTTATCACATATCAATAATATCATATTAGATTTATATATTTAAAAAATAAAAAGATATACATATATGAATTGTTAATATTCTATATAGGTACTATCTCCATTATATTTGATTGATATTTTAGGTTTACTTCATCATTATAATGAAGCCTTTAGCGAGCACTGCATAAAGTGAAATGCTTCAATATTGATTATCAACATTAGGTGGGTATTTAGTAAGAGAGAAACATAAGAAACTAAAGGTTATTTTTAGATGATATTTAATGTGTTCAAAAGGATTTTAGGATAAAAAAATCCCACAGTATAATTATCATATAACAACAGTTTCCATTGTGGCATTTAAATGGAACCTTATGAGGTTCTATGCGGGAAGACGTGTCAGAGTACAACCTGATGGGATAATTTTGATGAGTGGAATATTATGTTATAAAATCATATCCAAAAGAGTATAAAGGATATATAAACCATTAAATTTCATATGAAATCAACATGATAAAAATACAAAATATAAGATAAAAATCATCGATGCGACATGATGTTTGATGTTGGAGACAAGGTGTTACTTGGTATATCATTATGCAAGAAATGAATGAGGTTTTTGTGTAAGGAAATGATTAGTCAAAGATAAATCATACGCTGTGAGATTTTTTATTACAGTAGAGCTATGTAAGATCAACTAGAACTCCTACCTGACCGTACCAAAGTGCATTATGTATTCCATGTATCCTTCATGAGGATGTACATTCCAAACCCCTCATCTGTATTGAATCTCAAGGTTCTACAATATGATAATTAGAATTTAAATAAGTGTAGTTGGGGAAGATATTATGTCATGAAAGAAAAGTTTTACTGGGAAATAAATCTATCCTACTCAAAATGATATGGTATAATAAACAATTTGAGAAAGAAACATCCAAAATAAAATAGGTGACAAAACATAAGTACACTCATTTTTTCTAGTGTATTAGATGAATTTTCTATGGTGATTTTTCTAATTGGGGAAGAATTTAAGGAACCAATATATCATGTATTAAATTACCATTTGATTAATTAAATTAGTTATATTTATAGAAAACACATGCATTAAATTTTTTTTTGATTGATACATATTTTCAGATTTAAAAAATCATTAATCATATTAACAATTTATAATATATCCATTATATATTGACCGTTAAGAATAGTATATATTAAGGGTTATTATAAAGTACAATTGAAACTGGTAGATGACGAGATGACCTCGATAATCTGAATTATACCCTATGATGCTATATATTAAAGTTATTTTCAAGATTATCAATATCACAACCCAACTTATGTTCGTTGAACCATCCCAAGAAAGCTGCACATTCGCACAGCTAACCCTTAGGGTGTATGTTGTCGTAATAAGGGGTTATGTATATATTCCCTAGTAAAATTTATTTTTTTATTTCATTATTAACGAAATAATTACCATATTTATACCTTTTTATTGTTACTTTATCAATGATTAAATAACGTGTTTAATTAAAAATGGATTTTTTTATAAGAAATCAAAATTTTATTTTTGAAAAAAATCAGTTTCCATTAAGATAATATTTTGATAAATTCTATATTTTTTAAATAATTTTTTAATATTGTATTAAAATTATATAGTAATTATTAAAATATAATTGATAATAATATTTAATTATTTAAATTTTTACTTGAAAAATGGTCATAAAGTGGTTACTATCACAAAAACTAATATTTTTCCATAAATTAGGATTTTATTTAAAATTAGAGATTATAATATTTATAAAATTATATTATTAAGTCAACTTATTTTTTAATTGATAATGTTAAAAATTTAGAATGGTTAATTTTTGATAATTTTCAAAGACAATCAATTTTTTGATAAAAATTAACTTGGGTATAAATATATATTTGTAATATCATATCATAAGTGTCCAAAATGATGTATTAAATTAAATAAAATGCATTCATGACTATATATATATATATATATATTACCTTAAAAATATTTTATTTTTTAATATATTTTAATATTTTTATAATCCCTCAACAAATCATTCAAAAGTGTTACAATAATTTGTGGTTTTAAAATCAATTCTTTTTTAACATGAATACTAACACGTCACCAATGGTATTATATTTAGTATTTTAGTTATTAGCCTAAAAAACATTAAGATCCACTCTTATTTGGTATAATCCATGATAAAAACAATGGAAAGGTTTTTGTTTCTTATTATTTTTTCTTATAAACTCCAAAAACCTAAATTTAGATTTTAATAAATAATTTTCCATTATTTTTTAGGCAAAGACCCACCAATTATCCCACAAATATTCACTCCAATCCCATCATGGAAGAATTTACGTTCAATATTACTCTATAATTCCCTCCCATATTGTTAAAATTCACGTAATAAGCTAATAACATGATTTTAAAAGGGACATATTGAGTCAAGGGATCCTCTCATAATCATTTCTATTTCAGGACTTTGTTTTTTATGCCTTTTTTATTTCAAAATGTTCATGCTGTAATATAAAGACCTAATCTATTATATGTAAAATTCCAATTTTGATTTAATTAAATGTCTTATTATTTATTTTGGTTAGAGAAAATTCAAACACTAATTTCAATTTATTCTATCCTATTAGATTTAAAATGATGTTAAGAGTAATTAATGTTGATAATATATCCATAGAACAATGATCACATTATTAATATAAATAAATGGTTTTAGAAAATCCAATTCACACAGATAAATGATTTGATGGCCTCAACTCATTGAATTGTACCATATGATTCACATTTGTTAGAGCATTTGATGGATATAACATCACGGGGATATTCCCTTGATTAATCCATAGAAATGATCCGAAAAGTTAATCATGAGAAAAATCATTTATGAAGGATGCTTGAGAGCATCAAGCTCACAGCCGAAACCATGTTTACCCAACCACACCCTGAAAGTCTCACTATCGTGCACATTAGCCATATTATGTTTTTTATTTTATTAAAGTGTTATGTATCAAGACTCCAAAAATATTTGCTTGTAAATTATTTTTTTAAAATAATTAACCTATTTTAATACTATTATTGTTCATTTATACTTAATTTTATATTGATATAAGAAAAAAAATTATTCTTTTGGGTAATATTACAGTTTATTTATAAAATATATTTTATTAAAATAATGGATTTATGAAATAAATCATATTTTAATAAAATATTTTTATTAATATTTTTTTTAATTATACATGATAGTATTATTATTTTTGAAGTCAAATATACTTTTTATAAGGTTTCAAAAAGTGTTATTGTCAAAAAAACCAACCATTTGTCAATAAAATTCAAGTATTATTTTAAAAATGAAAATAAAAATATTTTGAAAATTATTTACATAAAATGAATATTATTTTTGTAATCATAGAATATAAATTATTAAATAATGAAATTTTCTTAATTTTTTAAGAATGTCAAATTTTTTAGTAAAAATAAAATACCATTTAAATATAATGTCCATATTATGACATCCTAATGACACAAAAGTAATTTGATAAATACAATAAATGGAACCCATTACAAAACACTGTGTTTTACCCTTAAAATAATCCTATTTAATGTTTATTTATTTTATTTTTTAAATCCCTTTTGAATCCTCTAAAACAATTAAAATATTTTAATGTTTTAAATCATTTATTTAAGAGTATGACTCAGTTCAACATCAACAAGGCTATTATTTTATTATGATCATACCCAAGGTTTATAAAATAATTAAAATCACCCCTCATATTCTAGAAAACATGTGAAAAAATCAATTGAATATTAGTGGTTTAGGTTATTTTGTTATATACTTTTCAAAACACAAGTGTGAGAAATATTAAAGAAATCTCCACTCTTTTCCTATATAAACCTACACAGTATCCCATTTTTCTTCAACAAATGCCTTTTTATCACATCATTACTCTACCCTACCCTATCTAGAGTCATC
The DNA here is from genome assembly GCA_963277665.1 of Viscum album. Taxonomy (NCBI): domain Eukaryota; kingdom Viridiplantae; phylum Streptophyta; class Magnoliopsida; order Santalales; family Viscaceae; genus Viscum; species Viscum album. Next base: position 1,754,623,365 of record OY728141.1, read on the forward strand.
AAATGGTTCATAATTCTCCCAAAAATTCCCATCCCATGCATTTAGGGTCACAAACTGATGTAAGGGATCCTAACCATCTCATCATTATTCATGCTTTCATATTATCTTTTTCATTCTATATACAACTAATAATATTTGGATATAGCTCTCAATATCCCTATTATATCACATTTTATTTTCAAATCATGAAATAACCATTTATCATTCTCCAACCCATTTGATGAATATTTATGTGGAGTCATTATGCTGTCGAAATTTTACCATGATTTTTAATGCCAAAATAATCATGTTGTGAATACCATACCTATTTTCTATCAATGAGTTTCACATTAAAAAACTTATAAATTATACATAAATTTATTTATTCAACACTTCAGGATCATGGAATAAAAAATTATGATGAATGAATCCATGATGTATGATCCATGTTTCATAAATAAGCATACAAATTAAATGAATGTGACAGGTGCACCTAGAATTATATAGTGCTCCAAGACATTGGTTATTTTTTAGTCTCCTGATGATCCATGTAGGTAAAGTTAGTGAACCTGATTATTTTATTGTACTTTTCCATCATAATGTGCTGGTAGTTATCCTTGACCTATTTTTATGATGCAATGTTTTAAAATGGGGATACATTTTCCATGTTATCATGCCATATCATGTTTTATTGGTCATGATTATGATTTTCAACCATTTTATACTTCATGGATATCCCTATTGTCTAAAATGTAATATTTTCTTCATAATATTGAATTTTAATTTCCCTTAATAGTATTTATATCTCCCCCAATCTTATGCATGTCACATAGTTATCCCATAATGTTTTAAGGGGGAACCTAATAAGGATATTTTCAATATAGTTGCCATTCATTCTATTATAAATTTTTTTGTAATGTACCTACTTCCCAAAAAACTAAACTTACAAATATTTAGGGATGTAAGAAATTTAATACTATTTAATAAATAATGTATATATTTTTAATATATAAAATGGTTCTAATATTTGGTATCAATGTAATTTTTTTAAGTTTTTGATTAGGACTAGAAAACTATAGAGGAAGAATTAGGGATAATACTGATTATAAGAGAACAACGCAAATTTCAGTTAAGTATAAAGTATGTGTTTATCATTAAAATAAATCAATTTCTTGATACTACATGTGGATTTGGCTCAGTCATAGATGTACATAAGGGTAAATCCCAAAAACATTGTGTTAAGAAAGACACACACATAATCTTGTGCAAGAAAATGGGCCTTTCTACTTAAAAATATTGACAATCCCATGAGATATTCAACATTAAATTCATACTATCATTACTAACCATTAATGAGGATGAAAAATACTACCATAAAAGTTTATGTATGGAAATATATTGTGGATTACATATATTGAATCCTTGAAACATATAAGTTAAAAAATACATGTAAATTATTTTTCATCCCTTTATTGTCGCTGGATCACGCTGTTATTTGTTGGAAAGTTTTAAAATATGAATCCCTGATAACCCTTCTATTCTATCAAATGTATATAAATAACAGCATTCATGTAAACAACTATTGTGATGAAAAATGTGATGGCTTCCCGAATGAGGTTCCCAACTCAATGTGAGAAATAATACCAAGCATTGTGATGATATTCTCTCATTTGACTCGGGTTATAAATAGAAAAGTGAATCAGGTAAAGTTTCGAAATCCCCCTAAAAGAGAACAAGATATGATAGATACCTTTATGCAACAAGTCCCTATAAATTTTAATGGATCATTTGATCCCTTAAATGTGAGAAAATTGACCAACTCTATTAAGAATATATTATCCATCATTCAATGTTATGAATAAGAGATTTTTCTACTCATTGATTATTGTGTATAGGGATAATATAATAAGTGGAGAAAATTGATCAATATTATGAATCTTAAGTAAGAGATAAAAGCGATGGATATGAAGAAATTACAAAAAATATTTTCAATAATTATTTTCCTCCCACTCTCAAACATAAAATGGAAAGATATTTCTTTGAAATCATATAGAAATATAAGGAATATAAGGGGGAGTATATAGAAAACTTCATAATTCAATCATGATATTCCTTCGACATTTTCATTTCCCATGAAGGCAAGGTTGGACGCATATTTGGTGTGATAAAACCTAGTCTACAAAAATAAATAGAAACATGAGAATTTGATCGTTATTATGAAATTTTGGGATGTTACCTCTAAGCTTAAATGGAGATCATAGAATCTAAAGGGTACTATAAGGATAATATATAAGGTCCCAGCTAGAAACATTACTTAATATTTAGTCATTACAAGATTACACATTGAGGATATTTTCAGGTTTAGAGTTTTAGAGAATTAATTCATAAAACATGCATTACATTCCACATTTAAACAAAGTGGATACATAAATGATAGTATTCATTTTTTCCATCAACGGAAACATATTTAAAATAAAACATGGATTTTTTATTGACACATCCATGACACTATCATCACATCATGTACCTTTCCCTTGACCTGTGAAAAACATTTCAAAAACTTGGGATGAGCATAAAAAGCTCAGTTAGGGATATAAAAGTACGAAATGAAACAATAGTCCGTGTACGAAATCATACTATAGTCATAAAACATAAGAACTTTAACATACCTCATCAAATAATGAATAAATCATATAAATCATAAGACATAAAGGTAACTTGAGGCATTCATAACATTCTTACGTAGGGAGTAAACCTCTTGGTTACGTTTGGAATACCCATCAAAGTATATTCCCTAAATCTCTTCGGAGAAACCTTAACGTTTAACCCCTTCGCGTTACCCAATGCGTTGGAGAGATATAGCGGGCTCACCCGCCCTTAGTTTATCACGGAACCACCTGTCTTCATAACAATGCCCAACAACCATAACATAATTGTATCACAGAAAACATGCATAAAGGAAACATAACATTTCCATATTTCAATCACAAGATATCAATACAACATATTGATATAATAAAAAAATTATGAAAACCATTTTCAATACCAAAATAAATGAAAAGTAAATCATGGTATTTATTTTTCATTTAAAAAAATGTAAGGCTTGTAGAGGAAGTCGAAACTCAAATAATGGTAACGGCGGCAGAGAAATCGTTGTCCCCGCATACGTACGACAAAAAAACATTCCCTTTTTTCATTTATTAAATGCTTCGTATAAAAAATATTCCCTTTGGATAATATTAAATTTCAAGGGGGTTTATACACAGTATAAAAGATGGTTGTGTATAAAACAAAATATGCATCAATGAAAGGAGATTGGGACGAAGTCCCATACCTCGGGTCAGACTTGACTCGATCGTTCATTAACCTCCGGAATAATAAACTTGAGATAATTTCTACTTTCTTAAGATCCTTTTTCAAGTTCATTAATCATTTTATATCACTTATTATAATGTCATGAACACTATGTAATTATTTATGTTTATAACGGTCGTTTTAACGGTCATTGGTACTTGAGACAAAAATAAAATCTTTATAATTAGAATTTGTTCATGTATCCATTATATCAAATGTTATAATCATGATGTAGATATCATATATATCATATATATCTAGTATATACAAGCATTTATAATATTACATAATCATTTAGAGGTATGAAATGAAATGCACCGTTCATGGAGACACTAAGCCGTACAAATACATGAACGCTACTTCCATTTTTATTTCATATTTAATGGAATTAGAACATAATGATACATAATAGTATTATAATTACAGTATTTTATCATACATAATATCATTAATTCTATCCTTTATACGTACCACATATGGTATTAACGAATCAAATCACTTTGAGGGGGCGGTAGTCCGCACTACCTAAAATGAAGATATCGTGTTTACCCATAATGGAAACCATAAAGGTATGCCATAAATGAAAAATACAGAAGCTTAAGTAAAACATAAACATCTTATATAACATATATAAATATAGTGTCATCTTAATGGCCACCTTGGAAGGTGTTAAATGAATATTGAACAATCATAGTTTTGTGAGGCAGAAATTCTCCATCCATGGAAACAATATGTTCTTTAACCACTAGATGTAGGTGTGTGTAAGTGTAGTTCGAATAAATCTTATAAAAACATCATAGTATATGGAAGATACTGGTTTTTTTTCAAAATAAATGATTAAAAAGAGTTTAGGTGGATGGAAAAGAAAAATAAAACATAAGAACACAAGAGAAGACACTACCTTTAAATCGGGTAACTCTTTTTTATTTGAGCTCAAAGGATTCCTTGGGAAGACTTCTGCCAAAAGTGAGGCTTCTAAGAGTTAGAGAGGGATATGAAGAGACAAAATGGGTAGGGTTTGGCCGAGCCAATGGCTTTGGTAGTGTGGGTAAGGTAGTAGAGGTGGGTGTCTTTTATAAGAGGATAGGAGGTGCACTCTTGGAAAGTTAAAAAAAGCTACTTTGTAATAAAATGATTTTCGGATAATAAAGGTCCCATAATTATAAATTTCTATGATAAGGATATAAGGGTTAGAAATCCACCCATACAATATGATTTTGACAAGTGTAGGTCCAATATTTTACATTATATTTTCATTTTATTTAAATCGTTAAATAATGTGGTAATCGTAGCATCATCATGGTGTCATAAATAATTTAATTTATTTAATGACTAAAAATTATAAAAAAAATACTATGATGTAGGAAATATTTTTATATTTCCAATTACAATTTATAGTCAAAAATATGACTTGTATAAACCCATGTAATGTTTTTTTAATAAAACAATACATGTTTGTGTGATTTTTACTTTAACATTAATCAAAAGTCATTAATGTCTTTATCATACCCATGTGGCTCTATGGGGTCCCAAAAATCGACCCATGGTTTTCCTTGGTTGGCCATGACACATCCAATAATTGTAGGACATGTGTCAAGTTGATTTCATATTATTAAAACATTATTCTTACCTTAAATTACACTAATTACCTCTAATCACGATTAAAAAACTTAAAAGTTACTATTCACCGAAAAATTATTTTAATCCCATTGAACCAAATTTTACATATTAATGACAACCATGTATGTTGGATTTTTGAAATTAAAAACAAAGAGGTGGTAAAATTTCATTTAAACGAAAAAAATCAGTTTTTAAGTACCACTTAGTTGTTTCACTATTCATCAAAAATTGATGTTTTTCAGAAAAATACCAAAACATCACCCTAAGATATATTTGATATTCCGAATTAAAAAAATGATGCCTATTTTGCAAAATTAAAAACATATAAGTTACATTAATGAATTTAATAATTAATTCCTGCTGTAAGAGCAAATAGCGTGTTTTTATTAAACAATAAGTATCAAAAGATTGACAGTAGTTTAAGTCCAATTTAAAAGTGAAATTAATTCCAACGATAACTGTTGGATTAAATGGTAAAAATATATTCTAATTGAACTTTAAAACCAATTAATAATATAATCTAACCATATAAATAAATTATATTAAAAAGAGGGTTTGAATTAAAATACAACATTTTTCACTATTCATAAAAAAATGAACATTATCGGAAAAATACCAAAAATTTACCCAAAGTAAATTTAATTATCCCAATCATAAAGAATTAGTTTATTTAGACAAATAGTGCTTATAAAATTGTCAAAATTTTGATTTAAAAAATGTTCTGCCATCAAAAGGGAGTAAAACAATCTTTTAAAAATATTAGTGTATTCCATGCTTAAGATTGTATTTATTCTCATTTTAAGACTCTAAAACACTGTCTAATTCATTAATAAACATAGATAAATAAATATCTATTATTCATTACTTACATGGGATGTTACATCCTTCCCCCCTTTAGAAAATTTCTTCCCCGCAATTTTTTTACTTATCGAATAAGTGGGGGTATTTAGCCCTCATAAAATTTTCAGATTTCCATGTTGTCTAATCAATCATGTGGTTTTTCCACAAAACCTTTACCTGATAAATCACCTTATTCTTTAACACTTTCTCCCTATGGTCAAAAATCTGTACCGGTTTTTCCTCATAAGATAGGTTCTTTTCTAGCTGAACTACCTCTGGACTCAAAACATGAGATGGATCTGGCATATACTTTCTTAACATCGAAACATGAAAAACATTGTGTACCTGAGATAAACTCTGAGGTAAATCCACTCGGTAAGCAAATAATCCAACTCTCTCTATAATTTCATATGGTCCAATAAACCATGGACTCAGCTTTCCTTTCTTACCAAATCGCATCACACTTTTCCATGGTGAGACTTTCAGAAAAACATGATCACTTACCTCAAAAGATAGACACTTCCTACGGTTATCCGCATAATTCTTCTGCTTGCTCTGAGCTGTTCTCATGTGTTTCTGTATCAGCTAAACTTTTTTTCCCAACTCTTCTACCAATTCTGGTCCCATCAGCTTCCTTTCACCCACTTCATCCCAGAAAGCAGGAGTTTGACACCGCTTACCATATAACGCCTCAAATGCTGCCATCTGTATACTGGAATGAAATTGTTATTATATGAAAACTCAACCAAAGATTGATGTTCATCCCAACTTCCCTGATAATCTATCGAACAAGAACATAGCATATCTTCCAATGTCTGAATTGTTCATTCTGACTTAGCATCTGATTGAGGATTAAAAGCTGTACTAAAATTTAATTCAGTACCCAACGACTTCTGAAGGCCTTTCCAAAATTTATAAGTGAACCTGGGATCACGATCAGATACAATGGAGATAGGAACTCCATGTAACCTGACTATCTCTTTAAGATAAAAACGGGAAAGTTGATCTATGGAAAAAGTATCCCGTATAGCAAGGAAATGAGTAGATTTAGTCAAGCGATCAACAATAACCCAGATTGAATTATTACCACGAGGTGTCTTCAGAAATCCGACAACGAAGTCAATGAATATATTTTCCCATTTCCATTCTGGTACTGGTAAAGGCTGAAGCATCCCTTTCGGTAACTGTCGCTCTGCATTAACCAGTTGATAAGTGAGACACTTCACTGTAAAATCACCAATATCTCTTTTCATTCCATCCCACTAGTAATACTCCCGCAGATCTCTGTACATCTTAATACTTATAGGATGAACTGAAAATGGAGAACTATGACATTCACATAACAACTCTCTCTTCAACTGTGAATCAAAAGAAACACACAATCTCTTCCCAAATCTCAAAAGACAATCATTATCAATGATGAATTCAGGCAACTTACCCTTCTGAACCAGTTCTACCTTTTTCTGCAACTCACTGTCTTGCTTCTATGCTTGCTTGATTCTGTCTGATAGAAATGATTTCACTGATAACTGAAACAAAATAGAAGAACATCCTACACCAAAAATATCTATGCCAAATTTCATGAAATCCTTAACCAAAGGATCACGTTCCAAATGTAACATTGCTAACGAAGCTTAACTTTTTTGACTCAAAGCATTAGACACTTTATTTGCATTTCACAGTTGGTAATGAATTATACAATCATAATCCTTGATTAATTCTAGCCATCTCTTCTCTCTCATGTTCAATTCTTTTTGAGTGAATATATACTTTAATAATTTGTGATCGGTATATATTTTACACTTTACTCCATACAAATGATGCCTCCATATTTTTAAAGAGAAAATAATAGCATCTAATTCCAAATCATGTGTTGGATAAATTTCTTCATGAGTTTTCAACTTATGTGAAGCATAAGAAATTACCTAATCATTCTGCATTAGTAAGCAAACAAGTCCTTTTAATGAAGCATCACTGTAGATAACAAACTCCCCATTCATTTAAGGTAGTTCCAAAACTGGAGCATTCACCAATCTTCTTTTCAATGCCTGAAAACAATCATCACATTCTTTTGTCCAGATAATCATAACACCCTTCCGAGTAAGCTTAGTTATTGGACTAGATAACCATGAAAAATTTCTAACAAACATTCGGTAATAGCCTTCCAACCCAAGGAAACTACAAATCTCAGTTACATTTGTGGGTCTTGGCCATTCATCATCAACCTTTGTTTTTTGCAGGATAAATAGTTATCCCATCTTTAGAAACAATGTGACCAAAGAAAGAAATTTGTTTCAAGCAAAACTCACACTTGCTGAATTTACCATACAATTTATTTTCATTTAAGGTTTGAAAAATAACCCTTAAATGTCTTTCATGCTCCTCTTTACATTTAGAAAACACCAAAATATCATCAACTAAAACCACTGCAAACTTATCCAATAAGTCATGGAAAATTTTATTCATTATTTCCATGAATAAAACAGGTGCATTGGTTATCCCAAAAGGAATTACTAAAAATTCAAAATGGCCATATCTTGTACAGAACGTGGACTTCGGAATATCTGCTTCCATTACCTTTAGCTGATGGTACCCCAATATCAGGTCAATCTTTGAAAAATACTGAGCTCCCTGGAGCTGATCAAACAATTCATCGATATGAGGCAAAGGATATTTGTTCTTAACAGTGATGTTATTCAAGGCTCTATAATCAATGCAATGTCTAATTGAACAATATTTCTTTTTAACAAATAAAACAGGGGCACCCCATGGTGATGTGCTAGGTCGAGTGAAACCTTTCACTAATAAATCGTGCAATTGGTCCTTCAACTCTAACAGTTCAATTTGAGCCATTCGATAAGGGGGTTTTGAAATTGGCATAACATCAGGAACTAAGTCAATAGTAAATTCAACTTCCTGATCTAGTATTATTCCCGGACACTCATCATGAAATACATCAGGATACTCATTTACCACTGGCACATCATTAATCTGAATAGTTCCTATGTTTTCAACGATGTGTGCAAGGTAACATTCATTTCCATCTTTTACAATATTCTCGGCCTCTTGATATGTTATCAATAGTAAGGGTACATTCTTGTAAACATACTGAAAGTCTTTCTGAAAAGAAACTTCTTTAACTCTACAATGAATCTTAACATGGTAAACAGAGAGAAAATCCATACCCAGGATAACATCAAACTCTACTAGAGGTAGACCAATTAGGTTTTCAAGTAGGTTCTTTCCTTAGATAAGGATAGGAAGATTCTTATAAATTATTTTTGCCTCAACATTTCCCCCAGGTGTTTTTACCAAAAGTTCAGGATTCATTGCTTGAGATGGTATTCCCATATTACTAGAAAAGGCTTCAGAGATGAATGAATGTGTAGTCCCCGAATTAAACAACACACTGGCATAATTTGAAAAAACAAACAAAGTACCTGATACAACTTAATTTGATGGCCCGACATCTGCTGATGTAGTTGCAATGGATTTTCCCACCCCTATCTGCTTGTAGTCTAACTGCTTCCCATCACTCAAGCTCTTTCTTGGACACTCGTTTTCATAGTGACCCATCTCATTGCACATAAAACATTTCACTAACTGTAAATCAAATTTGGTCTTACCATCACCTTGATATTTTTCAGGGCAATAACGAGCCATATGTCCCATCTTACTGCATCGGTAGCAATTTCCTGAATTCAGAAGACAATCCCCAGCATGCCATTTATCACATTTATCACAAACTAGAAACTTAGTTTTCTTACCATCAGACCTTTTTGAAAAATTCTTTCCTTTCTCCTGCCACCTCGGTCTCTTCTTCTACTGGTTGTTATAGAACACTTGATCATCGACAAACTCCATTTCCACCTTCTCATCACATCGAACAAGATTTTCATAACTTTTGAACTCACGAGAATCCAATGCCCTTCGATATTTTGGGTTAAACCCTTAGTAAAACTGATTGATTTTACTATCATGGTCTTGGATAAAATTTGGAGCATACCATTCCAATCGAGTGAACCTTTATTCATAGGCAGCCACTGAGTCTTCCTCTTGCCTCAATTCCAGGAATTGCTTTTTCAACCTAAGTCGAACATCCTTAGGAAAATACTTTTCAAGAAACATTCTTTTGAATTCATCCCAGTCGAGAGCATCAATCTTATCAGCGTACCATATATTTTTAACCATTGACCACCACTGATCTACTTTACCCTCCAAACGGTAAATAGAAAGACTAAACTTTTGATAGTTTGAACACCCCATGACATCGAAAATATTCTCTGGTTCGTTAATCCACCCTTCAGCTAACACAGGGTCAGATGATCCTCTAAATGATTGGGAATGTTGCCTCATGAAATGTTCCACCACTGACATGTTTTTCTGCGGTTGATCTGGCTTATCTCATGCATGGATACCACCACCATTTATCGCTTGAGTCAACTGCACCATTACTACAACAAACTGTTCAGTTCCAATTCCGACCATCTCAGGATGCTGATTCGGAAGGTTATATCCTTCTGTATGCCTTCCTAGCACTGCTTCTCTATTTCCTCTATGGAAAACCATTCTGAAAAAACATGTCCTAGATGAAGCAACATGGTAATCTTCAAATTCTATATCATTTCAATTTGACCATGAAAAATTATTTTTGGATAATCATTTAATATAATTCTAACTCCAAAAGTTATCTAAACCGACCTATGATACCAACTATAAGGACCCATCCTTAAACATTACTTAATCTTGAGTTATTACAAGATTACACATTGAGGATCTTTTCAGGTTTAGAGTTTTAGAGAATTAGTTCATTAAAAATGCATTACATTCCACATTTAGACAAAGTGGATACATGAAAGATAGTATTCATTTTCCCCATCAACGGAAACATATATAAAATAAAATATGGAATCTTTCTTGACACTTCCTTGACACTATCATCACATCATGTACCTTTCCCTTGACCTGTGAAAAAAATTTCAAAAACATGGGATGATCATAAAAAGCTTAGTAAGGTATATAAAAGTACGAAATGAAAACATTAGTCCATGTACGAAATCATACATTACTCATAAAACATAAGAACATTAACATACCTCATCAAATAATGAATAAATCATAGAAATCAAAAGACATAAAGGTAACATGAGGTATTCATAACATTCTTACGTATGGAGTAACACTCTTGGTTACGTTTGGAATACCCATAATAGTATATTCACTAAATCTCTTCAGAGAACCCTTAACATTTGACCCCTTCGTGTTACCCAATGCATTAGAGAGCTATATCGGGCTCACCCGCCCTTAGTTTATCACAGAACCACCCGTCTTCATAACAATTCACAAGAACCATAACATAATCGTATCGCATAAAACATTCATAAAGTAAACATAACATTTCCACATTTCAATCCCAAGATATCAATACAACATATTGATATAATAAAAAAATTATGAAAACCATTTTCAATACCAAAATAAAAGAAAGGTAAAACATGGTATTTATATTTCATTTAAAAAAAGGTATGTCTTGTAGAGGAATTCGAAACTCAAATAATGGTCACAACGGTGGAGAAGTCGTTGTCACCGCATAAGTACGACAAAAAAACATTCCCTTTTTTCATTTAGTAAATGCTTCGTATAAAATAGATTCATTTTGGATAAACATAAAATTCAAATGGGTTTATACAACGTATAAAAGAAGGTTGTGTACAAAACAAAATATGCCTCAATGAAAGGAGATTGTGACGATGTCACATACCTCAGGTTCGAATTGACTCGATCAGTCTTTAACCTCCTGAATAATAAACTTGAGTTAATTTATACTTTCTTAATAACCTTTTTAAAGTTCATTATTCTTTTTATATCACTTATTATCATGTCATGAACACTATGTAATTATTTAAATTAATAACGGTCATTTTAACGATCATTGGTAATTGAGACAAAAATAAAATCTTTATAATTAAAATTTGTTCATGTATCCATTATATTCAGAGTTATAATCATGATGTAGATATCGTATATATCATATATATCCAGTATATACATGCATTTATAATATTACATAATCATTTAGAGGTATGAAATGAAAAGCACCGTTTATGGAGACGGTAAGCGGTACGTACGCATGAACGCTACTTCCATTTATATTTCATATTTAATGGAATTAGAACATAATGATACATAATAGTATTATAATTCCAGTATTTTATCATATATGATATCATTAAATCTATCATTTATATGTACCACATATGGTATTAACGAATCAAATCACTTTGAGGGGGCGGTAGTCCGCACTTCCTAAAATGAAGATATCGTGTTTACCCATAATGGAATCCATAAAGGTATACCATAATTGAAAAATACAGAAGCTTAAGTAAAACATAAACATATTATATTTCATATATAAATATAGTGTCATCTTAATAGCCACCTTTGAAGGTTTTAAAAGAATATTTAACAATCATCGTTTCGTGAGGCAGAAATTCTCCATCCATGGAAACAATATGTTCTTTAACCAATAGATGTAGGTGTGTGTAAGTGTAGTTCGAATAAATCTTATAAAAACATCCTATTATATGGAAGATACTGGTGTTGTTGCAAAATAAATGATTAAAAAGATTTTATGTGGTTGGAAAAGCAAAATAAAACATAAGAACACAAGAGAATACACTACCTTTAAATCGGGTAATTATTTTTTATTTGAGCTCAAAGGCTTCCTTGGGAAAACATCTGCCCAAAGTGAGGCTTCTAAGAGTTAGAGAGGGATATGAAGAGACAAAATTGGTAGGGTTTGGCCGATCCAATGGCTTTGGAAGTTTAGTTAAGGTAGTAGAGGTGGGTGTCTTTTATAAGAGGATAGGAGAGGCACTCTTGGAATGTTAGAAAAAACTACTTTGTTATAAAATGATTTTCGGATAATAAAGGTCCCACAATTATAAATTTCTATGATAAGGTTATAATGGTTAGAAATCCACCCATCCAATATGATTTTGACAAGTTTAGATCCTATATTTTACATTATATTTTCATTTTATTTAAATTGTTAAATAATGTGGTAATCGTAGCATCATCATGGTGTCATAAATAATTTAATTTATTTAATGACTAAAAATTATAAAAAAAATATTATGATGTAGGAAATCTTTTTATATTTCCAAATACTATTTATAGTCAAAAATATGACTTGTATAAACCCATGTAAAAATTGTTTTAATAAAACAATACATGTTTGTGTCATTTTTACTTTAACATTAATCAAAAGGCATTAATGTCTTTATCTTACCCAATTGGCTACATGGGGTCCCAAAAATAGACCCATGGGTTGTCTTGGTCAGCCATGACACATCCAATAAGGGTAGGACATATGTAAAGTTAATTTCATATTAATAAAACATTATTCTTACCTTAAATTACACTAATTACCTCTAATTACGATTGAAAAACATAAAAGTTACTATTCACTGAAAAATTATTTTAATCCCATTGAACCACATTTTACTTCTTAATGACAACCATGTATGTCGGATTTTTTAAATTCAAAACACAAAGGTTGTAAAATTTCATTTAAATGAAAAAAATCAGTTTTTAAGTACCACATGGTGGTTTCACTATTCATCAGAAATTGAAATTTTTCAGAAAAAATATCAAAATTTCCCCCTAAGATATATTTGATATTACAAATTAAAAAATTATTTCTATTTTACAAAATTAAAAACATATATGTTACATTAATTAATTTAATAACTAATTCTCGTTGTCAGAGCAAATAGCGTGTTTTTATGAAACACTAAGTATCAAAAGATTGACAATGGTTTAGGTCCAATTTCAAATTGAAATTAATTCCAAAGACAAATATTGGATTAAATGGTAAAAATATATTATAATTGAACTTTAAAACCAATTAAAAAGATAATCTAATCATATAAATAAATTAGATTAAAAAGTGGTTTTGAAATAAAATACATCATTTTTCACTATTCATTAAAAAAATGAACTATCAGAAAAATACCAAAAATTTACCCAAAGTAAATTTCAATGTCCCAATCATAATGAATAAGTTTATTTAGACAAATAGAGGTTATGAAATTGTCAAAAGTTTGATTTAAAAAAATTTTATCCATCAAAAGGCAATAAAACAATCCTTTAAAAAAATTAGTTTATTACATGCTTAAGATTGGATTTATTCTCATTTTAAGCCTCTAAAACACTATCAAATTCATTAATAGAAATAGAAAAAAAATATCTATTATTCATTACTTACTTGGGATGTTTCCTAAAAGTTGAATCTCAATTTAATTATGACAATGTAATGGAAAAATATCATAATTGAAATAAATTTCAACATCACACTTGTTCAAATGTGTGGAAATAAGACCACCAAAATTGAATAAGGGTTATGAGAAAATGCATAAGGTTTGAGAAGTAAGGAAACCTTTCTAGTGATTACCAATAGGATTAAACAAAATTTGTGATGGAGGACATTGAATCTCTAGTAAACCCTCAAAGTATTTTCCATTGATTCAATTTTTAGTAACACTGGTACCATGTAAAAAAATTCACAAAGGGTTTTCCTAGACAACCAACGACCTATATAATAAGAAGGGGTAGACAGTTACATCAAATAAACCATGGTGGATACCAACAATGATGTTTTATAAATTACTATATTTATTCACTAAACAATACATAATGTACTTTTTGATTTTTTTTCTACTCATTCCTTCATATCAAAAAATTTTAATATGCCTATTGAAACTCTACCACAAATCATGGAGGTTTAGAAGTTTGTGAAAACAAAAAATTAGAAAATTATTGATTCCAAATTATATAAATCCTCCCCTATAAATTTATATCTTCTAATATTCCAATAAAACCATTTAACAATTCATTTCATAGAATTTCATTATATTAAGGATATAGATTGTATTTTTTTATATAAAGCCAAGACAAATTGAATCGAGGAGGAAATTAGTCTCTGTATTAAGAATTGTCTTCTAATTATAAATAAGTTCAAGGAAGAGGATGAATATTCATTAGAAAAAAAATCTCAATAATTCATATTATTTCCCTGAGAGAAATAAATTATAACTATGATGATTTATTCTATATAAATAATAATTTTGGTGACATTCCCATTATGATAGAATACACTAATGTGTTTCCAATGGAATTTCCTAGTTTTCTTCCTAGAGGAGAGGTTAAATTTTCAATCGAGCTTATAACCAGAGAGTTTCCATTATCCAAGAATTTTTATGTATTCTTTTTGTGGAACAGTTGTAGATGAATAAATTACTATTGGGGAATCTAGGTAAATATTTTATATTTACATGTTTTGGACGATGGGTTGGACAAGTCCTATTTGATCAGAAGGAGTATGGGTCAATGCGCCATAGCATTGATCATAATGATATCAACGAGATCATGATACGATAGAATTATACTCTTTCACAAATTGATGGATTTTCGGATTAGCTTTTTGAAGCACAATACTTTACAATGGTTGATCCGTGGTAAAGATATTACCATGTAAGGGTGAATAAGGAAGATATCTCCATGAATGTGTTTCATAAAAGGTACAAGAACTCTGAGTTCATAGTAATTCCATTAAGAATCACTAATTATATTGAAATATTCATGGAATTGATGAATATATTCATTAGAAATTAACTCAATTTTTTTATTAGTCTTTATAGTTGATATTATAATATACTACAAAATAATGGGGGAATATTTAGAGAATCTAATGACTATTCTAAAGACCATCTGAAAGGAGATTCATTATTCCATGTATAAATAATATGAGTTCTGATTAAAGGATAACTCAATCTTAGGGAATATCATTATAAGAAATGATATATATTTTGGACCATTAAAATATAGAATATATTGAAGGATGACAGAGGCCAACATATGTGATAGATATATATATAGTTTTTGTGGATTAGCTGGGTACTATTAATGATTTGTGATAAATTTCTTAGGATTGAAAAAATCTATTTCCAACATAAGTCAGAAGAGAGACAATTTTCCTTGGAATGATGAATGTTAAGGGAGATTAATGTATTTGATAAGATGTCTTATCATCCCCCATGATCTCACATGACCCACAAGTGGAGACATTTTTGTGGTATTCAGTGATTCTTCGAAGAATGTTTTGAGATGTGTGTTAATGAATAATTAAAAATTGATATCCTATTATTCAAAGTCGTTGAATGTTCATGAATATAACCACCCAATACATTATTTATATTTGAATGAAGAGATATTATCATTGAAAACACATTGTAATTATCTATTTGGGGATATGTGTGAAATTAACAGGGATCACAAAATAAACTAGTATATATTCATACTTTAACTGAGGAATATGCACTAGTTAAGATTGTATGATATGATCAAGGACTATGATATTTCAATTCACTACCATCATGGGAATGAAAATAAAGTGTAATATATTTAAATTATAAATAATCCATCGATTTTATCATTGATTAAAATTTAGAGTGATCCAATATTCATAGATTTAGAAAGTATGGATATGGGAATCATAAAAGAAGGAACATTATCAATCCTTCCACAAATGATTCATCAAATGTCCCATATGTATAAGATAAAGGATTATCAATGAGATGATATGATAATTCAGACGAAATATGAAATTTTAAAAAAAGGTAAACCCTTAGAGATCAATGTTGATGAAGAAGAATTAGTATGATTTGTGTCATGACTATGTGTACCATACAATCAAGAGATAAATCTATATATTCTGTTTGAATCACATTGCTTAACTATCAGTATTCACATTGGGAGAAAATAGATGTAACAAGATCTCCAAGGAAATAATTGGTGGGATATTATGGATGTAGATATTGTTGAATATATAACAATTTTCTAGGTATGCCAGTAACTGGAAGATTAATGGAAACATTTTAAGGGGATGACGCAACCATTGCCCATACCAATGTGGAAATAAGAGAACATAGCAATTGACTTTGTCACTAGACATATGAGGAAATCAAGATCAAATAATTCTATATGGGCTGTAGTATACATTCTTACAAAGATAACACACATTATCACAATTATAGAGTACCTATCAGATGACGAAAATTCATGGATATACATCAAATAAGTGGTGAGACTTCAAAGTGTACCAATATTGATTGTATTTGATTGAGATCAGAGATTTACCTCCACAGTCTGGAAATGTCTCCAACATGTTCTAAACACTATGATGAATTTCAGTAAGAGATATCATCATAAGAATGATGTCCAGTCTGGTAAGACTCTTCAGTCCCTAGAAGAAAAGTCGCGAGCATTTACTACTGGGTTAAAACGAGGATGGGACCAACATATAAATCTGGTTGAGTTTTCATATGACAATAGTTTCTAATAAAGCATCGAAATAGATCCCTATGAATCTCTTTATAAGGAAAATATTTATAAGGCCTATAGGATGGAATGATGTTGGGGAATGAAAAATTGCTAGGTCCTAAAATGGTTGATGAAATGGTGAATGAAATTAAAAGCATTCAGAAGTAAAACAAGGATTATCAGAGTCGATAGAATAACTAAAATGAAAATATTTGACAATACCTATAGTTTGGGGTTAGTGAAATCGTATTCCTCTACATATTTATATGAATAATGTGATGATATTTTTTAATAAGAGAAATCTTAGTCCATGATACATTAGTTCTTTGAGATCCTTGATGTCATCAGAGCGGTGGCCGATTGACTAAAACTCCCATAGAACCCATCTCACGTTCATGATGTATTCATTGTATTCATCCCAATAAATTACACACCAGAACCCTGACATGTACACAATCCATATGTGGTTTCGTTAGGGAATTATATCTCATTAGAGGAGTAGCCAGTGAAGGTCTTAAATTGTAGAGTCCATGTTATATAAAATCAGGCAATTCAAATTGTAGGAGAACTGTGTAGAAACCACAAGATTGAGGAAGTGATGTGGAAAGCAAAGGAAGTTATGAAACAATGTTACCCTTATATTTTTTAGTATGGGAGATTAAAATTTCAAAAGTGAAATTCATTAATGGGGGAAGACCATAATGACTTGAACTGTTAAAAAAACTCCCCTTCTGATTTAATCAAATATCTAAGTATGTATTATGGTTATAGAAAATATGAAATTGTTTGGATTTATTATAAAATATTTGATTTATAATACTATTAATCAACTTTACCACTTAAAACATAGCAGTTGAACATTGTTCACATTATTGGTATAAATAGTTGATTTTATCAAATCCAATTGACATAGATAAAGGATGTGATGGCCCAACCAAAAAGATAATACCGTATGAATCTCATTTATCAATGATTTTAAGGGACATAGTATCACTAGGATTTCCCATGACAAAGACCAATATGATATCCAACAACTTCAGCAAGATTGAGACCATTTATGATATAATTTCATGATCATCGGGATCATAGAGAAAATTTTGTTCCCCAACCACCCCATGAGAGTCTCACTATAGTTCACCTTACACTTAGGGAATTTGGTGGTGTATTAAAGTGATATTTATCAGGACCCTATAAATAATATTTTTTAAATTATATCTTTCAGTATAATTAATATATTTTCATCAAATTATTTTAACATTATAATTTTTATTTATTTTCATACAATAAAATAGAAACTATATTTTTGGGTAATATTAGAATTTAATTAATTATGTTATCTTAATGAATTAATGGATATTTTAAATAAATAATATTTTAATAAAATATAACTATTTAATAATTTTATTTAAATATAAATGATCAAATTATTCTTATGAAGTCAAATTTAATTTTTATAATGGTTCAAAAAATATTAATGTCAGAAACCCAACATTTCATAAAAAAATTAGAATCTCATTTTAAAATTCAAAATATAAATATTATATAAATTTATTAGATAAAATGAATATATTTTTTGGAATCATAATTTTGAAATTATACAATGGTGAATTGTTCATAATTTTTTTCAGACAGTCAAATTTTTATTAAAAATTAAAAAAGCATATAAATATATGGTGTGTTTTATGACAACATAACTGAACAAAAGTGATTTAATATGTACTATAAATGAATTAAAATACCAAATATATGTTTTCCTTTAAAATTTTGTGATTTTATGTTTGTTTTGTTAATTTGGTAAAGCCTTTTTGATTCCTAAAAACCATTAATATATTATAAGATTTTCAATCCATTTCATTAAATATATGATCCACTTCCACAGCAACAAGGTTAATTTTTTATTATGTTTGTCCATTTTACTTATAAAATAATTAAAACCACGCCTATTTTTTATAATAGAGTGTAAAAAATTTTATGGGTTTTCCTTATGTTTATTTTATTATATATAGTTCAAAACCTAAGTGTGAGAAATATTAATGAAATCCACACTTTATTCCGATATAAACCCATCTATTCTCCCATTTACATTCACTAAAAATATTTTTATCACATATTTACACTCCCCTCACATCTCTATATTCTTCCCAAGGTTCCCCCTAGATAACATTAAGACCCTCCCAATCAATTTGATTCACACACTCAGGTAAAGCATCCTCTTCTTCTTTTTATTATTCAGGTTTCGATATTATCATATGCCACTATTTCCATTTTATAATAATGTAAAATTTACCTAAATGTCCATATTATTTTCCATTTTATTTAAATATTTTTATACACCCTTTTTCCACATTATAATCTATTTCATTATTTTCTATGTGACAATATTATGCTTCTAAAATTTCACAGTGATTTTTCTTGCCAAACCAATCATGTAATGAATACAATACCCATTTACTATAAAATATTCTCACATTTATACACTTATTATTATTTGAAATGGGATATAAATGTATTTATTCCCCATTCCATGATATTGGAAAATTTTATTATGACGAATGAGTCCATATTTTATCAATTATGTGGCACAGTTATGCATGATAATGAATGAAAATTAACATGTACACCAGGAAATATATTACCCTACATTGCATTGGGTAATGTTTAGTATCCTATGAAATCATTTTGGGATAGGGAATTAACTTGATACTTTATTGGACTATGAAAATAATTATGTCTTGGATGTTATCCTTGACTTATATTTGTGATGCATTTTTGGGAGATGCTGCAACATTTCCCATGTTATCATGTCATGTCATGTAATATTGTTCTGGTTTATGATTCTCATCCATTTTATGATCCATTGATATGGGTATTGTAAAAATTGAATTATTATCATCATTTTATTCCTTCTTTATTTCCCTTAATAGTCATTATATATCACACCTCTCTTATGTATGTACCTAGGTTATCCCATATAGTTTTCTGTGAGATAATGTTAAAGATGTTTTCGATAAAGATGTTTTTTTCCTATTTTAAATTGTTTTGTACTATTCTAATTTCCCAAATACACTAAAATTTTCAATCATCCAGGTTGTATTAAGTTTAATACAATGTAGTAAATCATGTCTTAAATTAGATATAGGGTATGATTGGTATATTTAATTTTTTTTTACACATTACTATACGATCCTTATGATGGAAAAGTACTGATATAACAAATTTCACTCCCATTTAGCACCCACATGAACAATTATGTGCACCCTTCAAGAAGAAAAAATTATAGTAGATTTTTTGATTTCAATTTTTTTTATTGAACACTCATTCTTATTTATACACAAGGTAATTCACTTAAATATAAGTACCCTTAATTTATTGTGGAATTACATTTTTGATAACCACACACCATTACCATTACATTCAATGTGATAAATGGAATCCTAAGTCTGTGTGATCTATGTGGGACAAATATTCTTACAAAATATATGAATGAAATGGGTGGTCCCAAAATAATAGAGTCATTAAATGAATTAATGTATGTTTTTAACTCTTGAGATAACATATCTGGTGAAAACGAGGTTATCAAAATAACAACAAGTATTGATTTCGTAGTGGTATTCCTTTACTTAAACTCATGCTGTCAGGATTTTTATATTTCATACATTCATATGATTCTATGATGTTATAATATGATATCATTCTTTGATGTTCATGTTTTTGATTATCTCCCATTTTTATGTCACCTTTATATACCAATTGACTAACATGTATTACTTTTATTATGTTAAGACAGAATAATTACGTTATTGGGGTTTATATTGAACTCTTTTCTTATATATTTCCTCATGTTATCCCGTGCAACATTATATTATCAGTGGAATATAAGGTCATGTTTTGAAATTTTAAAATAAATATATTATAGCCATGTTTTATATTATTATTTTATTTATCTAATAATATAAAGACACTGGGACTGAATATCTTTTTGTATCATATCATGTCTTCCATTTTATAATAAATAATGAAATAAAGTGTATAAAAGATATAGATTATCATATTGTCCGAAATAAAAAATGGCCATCACATGTAAATAGAATATCCACTAGGTGTAAATAAAACATTAATCATTAATGTTTCATCAAATAACTCTAGAGTTTTATCTTAAATAATTACATAAATAATTAACATTAAAATGATTCCAAAAATATTTGTGACCAAATATATAACACAAAAATCAAAATGATTTGATCAAATGTTCTCCCAACATCAACGTCATATTTATTACCATATAAATTTGATAAACCATATATTCAAATAAAAATATATAATCCCTAATAATATTTTATCCAAAAGTATAAGAATAATTTCCTAAAATAAACCAAATCAACATAAAACCACAATGAAAACATATATACTTCCACAAGTATAATCATTATTTATTCATTAAATAAAATTACATAATTGTAAATATTATTATTATGAGCTTGATAATAAACTGTTTGAAATATAATTTACTTCCTCAAAAATAATTTTAGCCACTTATTCACTAAATCAATTTTCAATTTCATAATTATCTGAACATATATTCCCTAAATATTATTAAACATTTATTCCCATTAACCATAATTACCATTCCAACAATCAATATATTAACTGAAACGATTATGTTTTTATTTTATAATTTCTTATCAAACATCCTTTTTCCCAAATGTAACCACACTGAATAAAATATTGAACATAAGGGATATGTATACCTCAATAATCTATTATGTTTTTATAAATGTAATTAATATCTTTAATCTTATATCACCTAAAACCTAAAAAGGGTCTTGATTCCTAAAATTGTTGATCATCCATAAATTTATTGGACCTTAATGGTATTATTAAATATTAAATTTTCTTCATATGATAACTTTTAAACTTATAGAGTTACGTAATCACTACTCACATACAAACTGAATTAGACTAAAACACATACTCCATCATCGGATGCTAGAAATATAATATTTACAAACTAGAAATGATAACAACTGAAGGTACTCAAATTTAGTAATAAATACCTTCATTTTTTCTTCATTTTATGACACATGAAAATGAAATGGGACTCAAAATGGAATCTTCATAAAAAAAAATATTCCAAAGAAATGAAGTCGATGGTATCATAAAAAAATCATTTTGTAATCATGTATTAGTTTAATCATATAGGGAAATGGGTGTCATAAAAAATTATCAAATTTTCATCATCATAATCCATATATAGAATGAAATTTTATTATATCATAATAGTATATTTTTATATGATAATAATAAAAATCTAATTATTTTGACATAGTTCAAAATTACCTTTAAAATAGAATTTTATCTTTACACTGAAAATAGAGTGAAATATACCACTCCTTTTGTACATTTAAAAACTAAAAATTTCTATAATATTGAGAGAAATATTTTATTTCAAAACAACCCGGGATGATTTTAAAGGATTATTCAATGAAAATAATGGCCATTATGGTGGAAGATAATGTTCATGTCTTTAATATTAAGATAAAACATTATTTTCATACTTCTGTATAAAATTAAAATAATAAGAAATTTTTTTATAATGGCTAATTTGACCATTTGTAACTATATTTAACTATAGGGAAACATAGTTTTTAAAAAATACATGCATGTGTAAAAATTTCAATAATAAATTCAAAAACATGGATATGGGATACAAATATTAATGACCCAAAAGATGATTTATGGTTCAGATTTCCTAGAAACATTATATTGATCATTTAAAATAACAATTAGTGAAAAATCTAAGGAAAACATGGAAAAACAAAAAATAATAATAAAATAATAAAATAAATGGGTTTAAAAGACATGTATCATATAATTTACCTCTATAATAATTTAATATAGATAATCCCATAATGAAATTATATTGTAGCATAAAACCATACATCTTTTCTAATTTTTAAATCACAACTACCTTTGAAGAAATAACCATAAAAACATTAAATATCAAGAATATGAATATCTTCATGATATAAAATATTAAATGTGAATTATATATAGTATATAAAAAAAAGTATGTTTATAACATGAAACATGTCTCAACGAAACAGAATTGATACTGAGATCCCTTATATTTTTGGATATATCTAAACAAAGAATTCATGGAAGAGGTAAAATTAGATGGATTTTTAAATACCCATTTTTTTCATGTAACCAGTCATAAATAAAATTTATCATAATTATATATACCACACAAAAGAAACAAGTGGGGAATATGGAATACGTCTCACAGAAATAAATGCGACACAAAAAACACTAACCTATGGTATAGTATTTCTTTATACACAATCAAAATGTACAATATATTATGTTTTCATATATTATAATTTTATAAAAGAACAATATTTATAAATAAAAAATTAGATATTGATGAATTATAATTTCTAATTACTCATTTATTAATAATTCCTCTTTAATGTCATCAATTGGGGTGTTCACTCTATCATTTTTTTTACAATTTATTGTTCCAAAGTTCTTGTCGACGCACTTTGTTCATTGTATCATAATACAAAGAATATTATTCATGTATTATGTATTATATTTATTCATTTTATACACATTTATATCCATTCATATAATGTGATGATGAAATGTGAATAACAACACATAATCGAGATGGTAGTCTGTACACACAGATATCATTTATATTCATTATATATATCCTTATTATTATCCATTTTAAGAATAAATGAAAAAATAATTACATCGCTTCTTGGAGGTGGTTTTCCACACGTATGCACAACTAATGTTATCATCTTTCAAAGTATTGTTCGATGTGAATGTAGATAAATTTTCCTTTTTAAGGCCTCAAAATAATGTAATAAATATAATAAATAATCATTTACTCTATATATTATACAATACATGAGAGGAAGGGATGAAGAATAATATACATTGGTTGTGGAGATGGTATCCCATATGCACACTCGATGACATTTTCATTTTCTATTAGTATGAATTATAAATAGGTAATGGTTCCTTTGTTATGAAAACAAGATTTCTTTAATATAATGTCACTACTTTGTCAATGTTTGTATGGATAAAATATATTAATAGTTGGTAGTAGAATAAATAAAAATAAAAGGATTCAGGAAATATTATTACTTATTCTTTGAGAAATCCCAATTGGATCATTTCGTAGGGACTATAGGGGTTTTTATTTTTCAATACCATAATTTATTGATCATAAATAGGTAACTATAGAATATATTTTGGTTAGTATTGTTTAATCTATTTATATATAGAATATGTAAAAAAGAGTGGAGAGGAGGTAACTTTTTATATGTGAGGGGAGTGGAACAATTATAATTATTCAAAACTCATAAATAATAAAAGGTATCTTTCATAGAATGGTTCCTTCATATTTGGATAGTTTTTTAAGGTGGATCAGATATAGTCTAAATAAATTCAACCAACAGAATTTTGAAAAGTATTTATGTTAATTTAAACCTTATATATTTAGTTAAACACAGCATTAACCCTTTTAACCCTTACTGTGTTATCATGATACATATTTTATAAGGGTCAATAATGTTATTATAAAAGGGATAGTGGACACTAAGTTGTAATTGTTTGATATTCTCACTAATTTCCAGTTAATTTATAAAATGATAATATTACTATTATTTTTTAAAGAAATTAGTTAAATATTTTTCAATAGAAAATATAATTAAGGACATTTTTAGGGATTTTCATTGAATTTGACATTAAAAACATCATGATTATAATTGAATTCAAATTTTCAGATACCCAAGTGAATCATGTAGTGACACATAGAGGAGGAGGAGGGGGGGTTAATTATTATTGACCAAATTTTACTAATTATATTAAAAATATAATCTTTCATACTATATGATAATCAAACCTATATTATTTGCTAAGAGGTATGGATATTTATAAAATCATACTTTCTATTTTTACCTAATTATATTTAAATGATATATGGAAAACAATACACATCTATTTTTATGAGGTTCAACCATAGTTCGAGACCAACATACTCTTTATGGAAACTACTATCAGTCAATGGATTATTTCACTAATAATCATTTTACCATTCAAAAGTGAGAGGTATTTATACTACATCACACATTTTATCTATCACTATAAAAGGTACCCATATATCCTAAAAAATATATTATATTTCATCCAAAATCCATTATATTACCTATATCTCTTGATAGGAATGATTATACTAACTCTCATATTATACAATCTTTTCTTTTTTTATTCTGTACAATAAAAGATTAAACATATTATTAGATCAAAAAACATTATCTATAATATTTTGGACTAACATCTCTGTCTAGTGTGACTCCATCTAGTGTTCCTCTAACTCCATCCATTTGACTCCATCAAATTCAATTGACCCATTATAAATATGTCTATTTCACGTATAATATTTGCACCTCTATACTCTAGTACATAGAATTTGAATGGTATTTCTCTATTTTTTGTGCCTCATATAAATTCATCATTAACGGATACGACTTAATGAAAAAGCTCCTTCCACTATCATTTTGATAAATTTACCCTTATTTGATACTTATGATCAAAAAATATAGTCGGTATACCTCCTAATGGTACTTCTGTATGATGCCTCTTCATTAACAATGTACATTCGTTGTTGGAAACATCATACTTATCAAAAGTAGTCATCGGTCCTCATAATAAATTCATATAAACAAAATTAGTAGATACATTATGTACTCCCTTTTGTAGTGGCACACCTCTAGAGAAATTAGGGATAACTCAAATACATTTTCCCACACAACTGAAATTTATATTTTGATCTTCCGAATCTTTTTGTCTTCACTAGATATATCTTAATTATTGTTTAATATTACTGAGAACTATGGTATTTGAAAAAATTATTGATCTTCATTAACGTTATCATTAATAAACTCATTAAATCATCCTGATCATTTCTAAATAATATATTTGAAATGTTATCTCTACATCAACATTTTTAAGACTATATAATTTCATGTAAATATCATCAATACTCCATCAAGAATGCGTTCTTCCAATCAATTCATTAATAACTCTTCTATCTATTGACTATTTTTCTTCCCATTGTATTTGATATTTCTTCATCCAGTGAATGACCTTTTAAAAATATCTATTGGCAATTTTTTCATCATGAATAACTCATCATACCTTTGATTAGTGATATTCATAAGATTTCTTTTTTAATGGAGTCACAATTTTTTGACCAGCTTGATATATCTGATATGTGATCATTTCTTCAATATACCTTATAGCCTCTACTCAGTCATTGTACAATTCAGGGTTCACAAAACAATTAATTTTCCATTCAATAACATCATAATCTTTTTTTTATTCTCATCTATCTGATGGTTCATAAACATAATATATTTTCATGAAACACTCTTACTAGAATCTTCTTTGACAAACATTCTAATTTATCAACGTGCATTCAAATCAGCAAGTTATATTGGAACTATTAATTGTCCCTATGATATAAAATTTTTTCAGAACATTATTCAATATATATTTCTCTTCTAGTATCACTATCATATCTATATATCCAAATACATTATCAATCCTCGTCAAATGTATATCCAAGAAAATACTTTATGATGGGACATCAATAAATACCATCTCATTCAGTATTCAATGTTCTTGATCTGGTGAAACATTAATATGTCTATCTTTTTATCTTTGAAATGATCTATATGAACGTGATATATGTTAGAGGGAAATCATTTTTTACATAAAATACTGAGTTAGATGTATCATTATATGATGGACTCAATTTGTAATCCCCAATAAAAAAATTCACTATTTTAATTCATAACATCAAACATTATATAACATATAACAACATATTCATCTACTTGATAAATTCATATAATCTGTATATTTGGAAACATAATATACAAATGTCAGATTAGGATTTAAAATAAATAATATAAAGGATTGAAATTAGTTCACTCCTCTATTGTATTTAAACAAATTTATTTGAGATAAAACTTCTCAAACTATGTGTTTCTTTTCATTGTACACATTCATCACTTTTTAGGATAGACTCTAAAATCTACAACATGGAATTATTGTTGTTCATCATCCAATAACATTGTCTATGTTCCATCTGGTAATATTTATTCCGGTCCATCAAGGTCTTCCAAATTCCCATTATACAACCAATAGATTTTTCAATTCTCCCCTTTGTGCTTATCTCACATTATACATAAATGTAAAAAATAATCTTGTATCGTGATTATATTTATGATGACAGGATATTATAGAATATAATATCATCCTATAAATTAGTAATAATGTTTCTTAACAATGTTATGAAACTTTCTTACCCTCCTCCAACCCTAAATATGGAATCACTCATGATTGTCCTAAAGAACGTTTCATAATTTCTTTCAAAAAACATACTTCCCCAAAATTCTTCTATCTTCTTATCTGCGGGTACATACTTATTTGATATATCATAACATGGATAATGATCACACACCTTGAAACATTATTCCATATTAATTAGCATCACTATTCTATATTCATTAATTAGGAACGTTTAACTATATAATCATTACCTTAAACATCCTTATTGAATTTAAAAAAACTATTTAAATTAAATTCAATATATAATCAAACCTATTAGACAGAAATGTAAATATCTGAATTTAAATTTATTTTTATTTCTATATTACATTTAAATGAAATGATATATTTCTCTCCTTTATTGAATGTTAATTAAATGTCACCCTATATTCCATGAACATTAAGTGAAGGAGAACTTTTCTCTCCTTATTAATGATATGACTCTAAATCCCCATTTCTAACATCATGGGGAGATGGAAGAACATTATTAACAACTTTAATCATTCACTTTTAATTATAATCTACAAAATCCCTAATATTAGTAAATAATTACTTTTTTAATGTAATAATCCTATAATCAACAATCATTAAGTGTAAAATATCCATGATCAGTTTAGAAAACAATAGTGATTAACTCAAAAATTAAGTAATTTCATGTTTTTTCCAAGTGATGTAAACATTTCAAAAAACATATATCATGAAAAATCCCTTCATATTTTCATTCAAATTACATTCATGTATCCATAACAGAAACTTATAAAAAATGTTTTAGCATAAAAATGAGAATGTTTCTCCCCCATTTCAATATAATTAATTCTTTTTAATCAATAAAACATGTGTCCATTTTAAATCTATACCTCTTTTATAGTTAAATTGGGAGTATAAAAAATATTGGGGATGAAAAAAAATTATATATTCCTCATAATCCGGAATTTTAAATTTCTATGTTAGAACACATTGGTTATCCAAAATTAACTTCTACTCTAGCTTATAACAAAAAATAAGAAAACATAATTCATATTAACTATAGGGATTCCCTAATTATAATCACATTAAATACCCATTTTGATATAAATTTTAGAGAACTCATAATGATTATAAATTTAAAATCTCATTAGATTGATCCATAGGGTTGATAAATTTTTTCAAACCCAAAAAAATTCATCTATTTAGCTTTCATCATACATTCTCCCTTGGTTTTCGTGAAAATGATATTCATGGGAATTATATATTTATTCACCTCTGACATTATACTAATACTATGTGGGGAAGTATTATTATATTTATCTGGAATGGAATAATAAATTTTGTTATTTAATTCTACTACAAATATTATTTATTTATTCTCCCTATCAGTTTCACAAAACCCTAAAAACCATTAGAATATAATCTACTTTGTTCATATGCTCACCTTTCTTTATAACAAAATTTTTGTTTTCAAATATTTTCCATTCATATATAAAAATTTCCCCAGTCAGACTAACATTGTATTTAGCATTTTTGGAGGATTGTTTCCAAGAATACATCATCCAAACAAGTTCTTATAATCCTCTAGTTAACTCTATTTAGGTAAAATATTTTGTTATTCATTATTTTATTAGATATTATTTCCACCATTATAGTAAATTTATTCTATTAATAGATTATTTAAATATTATCCATAATATTCCTTATATTATCGTAAAAAATCATTGAAATATTACAAATTTTTATAATGTGGAATTTTCATTCACATAAATTACATCTTTTCATAGATATGAAATCTTTCAAATCATTCTCCCTACCTGTCAGATTCTTATTTAATTAGTTTTAATTTCACCTCAATGTAGAAATCTACTCTATATTTCATATATTTTATTTCATTATTAGTGGAATATTTCCAATAGTAATACTTGTATTGATATTATTATAACAATACCTATAAATGTCTTCATCATTGTGATTTATTCCCTAAATTACAGAAAAAAATCAAGATATCCAAATCTATTGGATGTTAATAAATATGTATTATATTCCAAAATTTGTGTAAAAATAATAGTATTTCATTTACCATTCGCTTGTTCTCCATCATTGATGCCTTTTTCTATTCTTCATACCAAGTAATATTATTCCAATAACTAATAGTCATGTGTTTAATCTTTTAATAGTTCAAACAGTAACCAACACAACAATGATTCATAAATTGTATTTTATTTTTAATAATTAAATAAAATTCAGAAACTTGTTGTATTTGGAAGCTATCGTTTTTCCTTTGAGATATCTATTGGGAATTATATACCATTCCAATTTTAAAATTCACCTTCTCATGAGTGGAGGTTTGAAAAAAATTCTTCTACTAATATTTAAGGTTATTATAACCAAAAAAATTATTGAAAGAGTTAGTTAGAAGTGATTTATCATAATTTATGGTTTCATATTAATTCATCTAATATTATGATGATTATTATGATCCATTCACAATACATGTTCAATTGGATAATGTCTTCTAAAATGTATGAATTTCAATCAAAATTCTAGAATATATTCATTTCCCATAATAATGTAAAGATTCATCTTCATTAGTTTCCATGAATATCAATATCACTACATTCTCAATATAATTTAAATTTCATGTTTTCTTATGATTTTATAGATTCTTTAGTTTATCTTTTTATAAAACTTATTGCTTCGGAATTATTTTATCATGTACCTTTCACATCTCATTCTATTAATGATATTTTCTATATACTCAATTTTTCTTCATATCATGTTATGTATTCTTAATCCCAACAATTTATTTCTATGTATCTTCTAAGGATTGAGATTTTATTTAGAAACTTGTTTTCAACACATATTTATCAAACAAAAAACTCAATAGCTGTTATAAATTAAGATATTACATTTCATCATTATAATTTTCTCGATTAACCCTTAATCATAATCAGGTTATTGTGTGTATCACATGCCCCTTTTTTATTGTTTTCCCACATGATTTTCCCTCACTTTATGTTGAAAAATTTGAAGCTCTAATATCCATCCATATTTATGTTTTTACTATGAGTTATTAGTATTTATATAATTTTTTAGAATATGAAATATTTCCATAAAACTTTTCTTAATAAAACAATTATAAAAAAACATCTAAACAATATTTCATATACAGGGTTGAATTTTTATTGAGTAGAAAAAATAGTTTCGTCCATTCCTCCAAAAATTTTAGTGATAGATGTAAACTATCATAAATTATTTTATTATTCATGATGATTGTCATATAGTTCTATTTTGGCTATGATATGTCCACTTTTTGACCCCCATATATAATTGAATATAAGTTTTAACATTAATAGGAACATCATTCATGTAAGATCTAATTTTAAAATATAAATTATTTATAATTTCTACTAATTAATTAATTATGAATGATTCATTTAGTGGATAATTTTTCATAGATTCAACACTATTTACACAAAAGTCTTTAACTTTGGGGTTTCTGGATTCTTCATCCATTGGTTTGGACATGATAATTTGTATTGCTTATCCTCTTCATTTTTTTGATTTTTTCCATGGTATTAAATGATTCCTTCATATTTCAATAATTAGAGATAAATTAATTATTATTTATCTCAGGATGATGTTTACAAACATCAAAAGGAAAGAATTATTCAATATCAATAAAATATTAATTTCCTATAAATCATCTAAATTAAGTAGTGTAAAAAACATATAGATCC
Source organism: Viscum album (assembly GCA_963277665.1). NCBI lineage: Eukaryota > Viridiplantae > Streptophyta > Magnoliopsida > Santalales > Viscaceae > Viscum > Viscum album. The sequence goes on from OY728141.1 coordinate 1,754,654,660, forward strand.
AAAAAGTAGAAACCTTTCTTATGATACAAACTAATATTCATGGGTGGATCATGTTGTCACCCCTAGGATGGGGGTGGGTGAATCAATAGTTAATTTTTTGCCAATTATATTGAACTTTAAAAATCATATGATAAATTGATCAAACTTATGTTATTTTTTAATATGTGTGGATATTTATAAATTCTTCCTCACTATTTTTACCTTATGATATAAAGTTGATATATGGAAAAAAAATATAGAGGTATTTTCACAAGGCTTAGCCTTAGAAAACGTGAAAATATTCTTGAAATGTTAAGTACAATTGGTTCATAGATTCTTCTGTTAATGAACAGTTCATCAGTTAAAAGTGAAGGATATTGATACTATAAATCATAGTTGGGATATATTTGAAAAATTTCAACCAATTACTAAATAAGGAATTATACATAAGAAATTTCCCATTAGATTCCTTCTATCCCACAAATGATATATATTATACTAAATTATATTGGTTAAAAACCTTTACTATCATTCTACTCAATAAATGATGAAACAACAATAATTATCAGAAAAAAATCATGAAAAAAAATCTTCTTGATAACTCTATCTACTGTGACTCCATCCGATGTGACTCGACCCTCAAATATTTTGATGACTCCTAATATATGTCACCACTTATCTAGTAAGCCTCTAATTAGTGGACTTGTTAACTCAATTCTTCGGTAATCTGTGACTGAACATTCATTTAGTACTAATCCATATAGTTCACATCACATCAATTCCTCTACGACAAGTACCTCTATTTGATAAAACATTGTATATTGTACCTATGACCAGTAAACCTCTATTTAATAGTCATAATTAAAAATTTATGATGGTAAACCACTAATTGGAACCTCTATATTATTCCCCTTATTTATCAATGTACATCCTTACAAAAATCATGTTACACTTAAATATTTAGAAGTTCTATTCACTGACTCATATGAAAAACATTAGAACAAATAAGACATATGCTCATTTATATATCTATTATTCTTGTGAACAATTTGGTCACTATGATTTGTTTTCACAATTCTAAAAATTATAATATTACGCTCTTATAGTCATTTGAGTCAAAATATAGTGGGATTACTTCTTCCACTTAAATATGAAAGGAAGGGTTCAACGGTATCTTTCCAGCATCTACAGAAGGGGTTACAGACCATGTTGGTATTTTAGAGGACAATGAAAATGGAGAAATGGCCAATGCAAGAATAGGATTCAATATATGGGTTTTACATTAAGACTCCCATCCTCATCCACCCACCATATGATTAACTGAGGAAAGGGTGTTTTCTGGACTCCATTTAGACATCCCCTTAAGGATGTGAAGCAAATTTTTTTGAAAGAAAATATCAATCAACTACATTGTGAGAATAAAAATATATGGTAAATATTTATGGGAATTATTTTCTGTTATCTATCAAGTAATTATGTACTAGTGGAATTTTATAGATTCTTATTTTGTAGTGAAGTTCCCCATCCCACAAGGGTAGGGGATTTTTATATCTTCATCCCCTCATCAGGAGAGATCAAGAGATTGTTACACCTCATCCAAAATCTAAGGTATGGAGGATTTTTCTATTTTCAAGGACCTTATAACACATGGATTTCCAGATTTCCATAATTTTTACCTCCTCATCCTAGGATTTCTAGAAACCATCTAACCTCAATTATTTCTAAAATACCTCCCAATGTGTTGGGATCTGTTAATTAGTGGGGAGAATTGGAATCATCAAAGGCCCTCAATGCTTCAACACCTTACCCCAAAAAAATAAAAAAAATAATTCTATAAACTTAAATAAAAACTCATCTTTGTGCCCAACCAACATAGTTATAGATAGTTCCCAAGAATAGTACAATGTTCTCCCATCTCATGAAGATAGAAAATAATGATCATATTAATTCAAATAAATTCATGATCCTAAGGCCATTGATTATTCCATGGAAAATTATTTATGAGAGAAATTTATAATATGTATTCCATATGAGGCATGATTGATAAGCGATGAAAACCACTATCTATAACAACCCTACTATTTATTACACACTTAAACATGACTTATTAAGTAATCGTCACATGATATAAATTAGAATATTGAGAGGTATAGTGTCTTGGGGGCATAAGATCATTACATAACAACATTAAACTGGAAAGAAAACATCTTTTTTGAATACTCATTTTACAGGACCACTATATTCCCACAAACATTACATTGCATGTGATAACCTGAGGACATGCAAATGAAAAGGGTGAGTTATAAATCCATGTAAGAAAATAAACCTGGAAGAACTTGAAGTATACAATACATGTTAGAAAATAGGAATATTAATAGAGCACAAGATAAAAAAACATAAATTCATGATAATTCATGATAATCAAATCATCGAAATATGGCATCAACACTTAACATATAATTAGCATGAGCCAGGACTCATTTCACATGGGAATTAGTAAACCCGCATTGCACATGAATCATGAGTAAGCCCTCGTTACACATGAAATATAATAATTCAATTCCCATTGAACATGACTTATCTTGATACAATACTTTACCCAATGCATTGGAGAGGTATTAGGTATCACCCTTCGTAATCATTTCATTTAACGCAAAAGTGTTCTACAGAGACCATACACCTTGGATTCATTAACATCATAATTTATTCCACAAAAAAGAGATATAGAATAATGAAATGTAAGTCCTATATTCTCAAGAATGTGTGCATAAGGGTGGATATCCTCGATAGAGGAGTGGGTATGTTATTGACTACACAATAATTTTGGTAGGGAATTTTGGTGTAATTTCGGAAGAATAACGACTTCAAATAGAAATTCGTAAAATGTGTTGATGAGAGTGAAAGGGGTCCATTATGATTTATTCGTTTAATGTAAAGTAATGGGATCATGGGACGTAATATACTAACATATGTAATCGAATTTAGATGCATAATATAAAATAATTTCTTGAATGTAAATGAGGAGAGAGAAATTCCTTCCTGAATTTCAGCATCACAACTGGTGTATATGGGAGGCATTAATGAGAGAGAAATGTGGTATCTCATCATTCAGACATGAAGAGAGAAGTATGGTGGAGGTGATAAATGATACCCAAACTTTTATATTTGAAAATAACAGGGAATAACAATATTAATATACATGGATAAAAAGAGGAAGGAATGAATCCATTAATTAGAAGTGTGATCCCAAAAGAATGGAAGAGGATTGGGAGAGGACTCTTGAGAGATTTGGGTGCCTTGAGAGGATTCTAGAGGTAGGAGGGAAGATGTTAGATGAACTAGAAGGGATTTGAGTTAAAAGTATGTGGGATCTTGGGAGGGTTTATATAGGAATGGATATGGAATTCATTATTATCTAGGACTGGGACACCTAACATTAAACTAATCAAAACCACAAACCATACCATGGGGTTTCCCAATGGTTTTTGTCAAAGGGTAGTGGAAAAATATATTTTATAATGAAAATAGATGAAATTATTTAAATAATTGGGTTTCTTATGTGGTGGTGAGTCATAACCTTAAGGAAAACTATTTAAATAGAAAAAAAGTTTTAACTGTCATGAAGGGTCCAGTAATGCATGGTAAAATACATCAGAAAAACCCCAAATCACATTATGTTTCAGGTAAAACAGATTTTGGCCAAACATAATGTATATATAATATAATTCATCACTATTGGGTCATTGTGATGTCATAAAACATATTATACTTTTAAATAGTATTTAATTTTAATCCAAACATCTGACAATCTGAGCAACTTATGAAAAATTCACCGTTGGATAATTTTAAAGTCCTCATTCGAAAAATAATATTCATTTTATCTAAGTAATATTATAAATATGTGCCTTTAACATTAAAAATAATAACTGATATTTATTGAAAAATCATGTGTTTTGAAAAAAACAACATTCAAACCTTAATGAAAATTAAAATTTCATTAATAAGATTATACAATCATTTATATTTAATAAAAATTAATTTCAAAACATTAATTACATTTTATTAAAATATTATTTAATAAAAAAATAAATTAATTCATCAAAAAATAGTTCTTAGTTTAATTGTAACTCAAAATACTATTTGTTATTTTAAAAACTATTTACAAAGTAACAATAATAAAATGATTGTATATTATATATACAAGAATAATTTACATAACCATATTACTAGGTTCTTATTACATAACCCCTTATAACTCCCAAATAAGACCGAAGGGTATGGTGTGCGATGGTGACAGACACTTGGGGTGGCTCGAATAACATCGCTCGGGTGGTAATCTCTATTAACATCCACTTATCATGTAGACAGTTTTTTTCAATCTTAACATATTCAAGATCATCATGGGCTTGGTCAAGAGCGAAGCCCAATGATGCCACATCCTTTTGGAGCTCTGAAAAATAGGCCTCATATGGTGAAATTCTATTGGATGGGGTCATTGCTTCCTTTGTATGAGTAAATTGGAATTATTAAACCCCTGTAGTTATATTAATGATGTGATCACCGTTCAACGAAAAAATTATAAACGATCACATTTATTAATGGTTTTATAAAATCGAAAAACATAAAACAAATGAAGTTAACATTTTATATAACCATTTTACATAATAAGACATTTAATTAGATCAAGAAAAATTTTCATGAATGAATGTTTGGGTTGTTACTATCTTACCCCCTTAAGAAAATTCTCCCTCGAAATTTCTATTTCTCTCACTAAAAAAGATTAGGGTATCTCTGCTTCATCACTTCCTCAGATATCCAGCCGCTACATTAGACATGTTGTTTTGCCATAATAACTTCATGAGGGGCATTGTATTATTTTGTCAGACTTTTTCCCTATGATATAAGATCATCACTGGTTTCTTCTCATAAAAAATATCAACCTCTAACTATACTACCTCTTAAGAGTGCATATATGAATGGTTTAGTATGTACTTCCTTAAGAGGGAAACATGAAATACGTCATGAACTTTAGACAGGGTAGATGGACGTTTTAGTCGATAGGCCCCAACCCAGACATGATCATGAATCTAGAAGGGGTCGATATACCTAGGACATAGCTTCCCCTTCTTTCGAAACCTCATTACCTTCTTCCATGGAGATATGTGTAGAAATACCATATCTCCAACTTTAAAATGAATGTCTCATTGATGGCTATCTGCATAACTCTTCTGTCGACTCTAGGATACCTTGATATGCTGCTGAATGGTTTTCACCTTCTTCCCCATTTTTTCGACCATTTATTTTCCTAGAAACTGATTCTCACTGACTTAATCCCAACATGTTGGTGTTCTGCACCTCTTCCTGTACATGGCATCATATGGTTCCATTCAGATGCTCGAGTGGAAACTGTTATTATAGGTGAATTTAACCAAAGAAAGATGTTGATCCCATCCTACTTTAGAGTCCATTATACATGATCATAACATATCTTCCAGTGTCTGAATAGTTTACTCATATTGGCCATTAGTTTGATTATTATAGACCGTAATGAATTTCATTTTAGTATTCAAAGCATGTTCAAGACTCTTCACAAACATAGTGGTGAATCTTGGATATTGATCAGATACAATATATAGTGTTACTCTATGAAGCCTTACCACTTCCCTGATATATATCATTTCCAGTTGATCCAAATAGAAATTCTATCGAATTTAAATGAATTGTGCATACATTTTAATATGATCCACAACAACCCAGATTGCATTGTTTCCTTTGGATGTATTTGGATTTCTGGTGACATAGTCTATCGTGATGTTCTCCCATTTCCATACTGGTATGGGCAATGGTTGAATCATCCTCATAGACTTCTGCCTCTCTGCCTTCACTTTCTGACACACCAATCACTTTGATGTATACTCAACAACCTCTTTCTTCATATTAGCCCACCAATAATTTTCTTGGATATCTCGATACATCATTGTGTTTCCAAGCTGAATAGAGTAATTCAATCTACATGCATCATCCAAAAGTTCATTCTTCATCTCTGGATATGATGGAACACATATTCTTTTCCAGAATCTCGCAATTCCTTCTTCATTAACATTGAATTCTGAGGATTTCCATTTTATGATAGCTTCCACATTCTTTTGAATTTCCACATCATCCTTTTATGCAACCTTTAACCTTTCCAAAAGAGTCAGTTGAGAAATCATTTGTGAAAGGATTGATAATGATCCCTTCTCTATGATTCTGATGTTTATATTCATCAAATATAATAAGATTATATCTTTATCAAATATCATCAATGATAGAATCGCTGGGTCCTTTTTACTTAAGGAATCCAAAAACTTGTTCGCTTTCCAAGGGTGGTAATAGATTAAGCAGTCATAGTCTTTGAACATATCTTACCATCTTTTTTGGTTCCCGATCAACTCATTCTTTGTGAATATATACTTGAGGCTATTGTGGTACATATATATTTTACTCATCTCCCCAAAGAGATAATTCCACCATATTTTTGAAGTGAAGATCACCACAACCAACTCCAGATCATGTGTTGGATAATTCTTCTCATGAACATTCAATTGCCTTGAATCATAAGAGATGACTTTGTCATTATGCATCAACAAAAAGCCCATTCTATTATACAAAGAATCACTTAATACCACAAAAAGTTCTCCACTTGTGGGTAAAGTGAGAATAAGTGTTGTGATAATCATCCTTTTCATTTCCTTGAAGCTCTATTCACAATCATCAGTCCATGAAAAGAAGAATCCCGTCCAATTTATCTTGGTAAGAGGGTTTGAAAACCCTGATAAATTTATCACAAATCAGCGATAATCTATAGTTAACCATAAGAAGCAATAGATATCTATTACCGATGTTGGAATTAGCCATCTCTCTATTGCATCTGTCTTGGAGGGATACATAGATAGCCCATTACATGTGATGACATGGTCCAAGAATGAGGCCTCCTTCAACTAGAACTCAAACATGATGTACTTTTCATAGATCCTATCCTTTCAAACGGACTCTAGTATAGTTCTTAGATGCTCCTCGTGATCCTCCTTACTAATGGAATATATTATAATATCATCTATAAAGTCTTCCGAAATAAATTCAATGTAATATCTATAGACTCTATTCATCAATTCCATAAATATTTTTGGATCATTAATGTGCCCAAAAATAATTACTATGAGTTTATTGTGCCCTTATCTTGTACGTAAAGCAGTCTTAAGGATATAACCCTTTTAACACTTAATTGATAATATCTTGACCGGAAATCCACCTTGGAGAAATATTGTGCTCCACACAACTGATCAAACAAGACATAAATTCATGGGAGAGGACAATTGTTCGTTATCATGATTTTGTTAAGCTCACAATAATCGATGCAAAGGTGTGTTGACCCATCCTTCTTCTTGATGAAGAGGACTGGAGCACCCCATGGTGATGCAATTGCACGTATAAACCATTTATCCAGATATAATTGTTTATTTGGCTCTTTATGATCCACAACAGCCGTTCTATAGGGATTCCTATATATTGGAAACCCCCCAGGTATATGGTCGATTCAGAATTCAACATCTCCTCTTGAAGGGAGACCTGATAATTACTTAGGAAACACTTCCGATGTAGATACCCAAAGCTTTACGTACATAGATATTACATTACTTTTTTAGATTAAATAATACATAACAAAAACAGACACACAAGGATCGTAATAGTTTAGTGTCTTTGAAAACATGGAACGTAATTTTCTAATCGTGGTGAAAGATCTTCAACATCTCCCATAAAGATCTTCCACTTTTTGTTTCCTTACCTAAAAACTTTTTTTTAATCCTTTGGGAAAATAAAACATAAAAAGGGTGAGCTCAAATTCTGAGTTAGGGTAAACAAAAGAAATATATATCACATCATATTCATAAGAACATAACATTTTTGAAATCATACCCTGCAAAAGAGATCAAAATTTCATAACATGGGATAAATAATGGTAGTGAAATGTAATCACAATAATCATAACATAAAACATGAAGCATTGTGTCATACAAACATAATCATATAGAATCATTTCTTATTAGTCAAGACTCATTTCCAAGACTATCTTAGTGGACAAAGTCCATTTCTGAACCGAGTTCATTCCTCGTTTCAGTCCTGTTTCACTGAACTGGTTTAACCTTCCGTTCTAGCCATGTCCATATCATGAGATATAAAATCTTTACCCAATTAATTGGAGGGATATATAGGTCCCACCCATCTCATAATGATACCATTCGTATGTGTGCCACAGAATCATAAACCATACATCATAGCATAACCCATTTAATAAAAATTGGATTCTTAAACATCGTGACATCATAAAACAATTCATATAAATTAAGGAATTAATAAAAATAATTCCATCACAAATTAATAAAATCAATGTAATAATAGGGATAGAAACATAAACCTTTATTATATTAGATGGAAAATAATTTTGATAAAACACTTGAACTGCAATCTTGAGGAAAATATCGTTTCTACTTCAAAAACAACATTCCTTTTTTAACATGTCATACAATTCTAAACTAAAAGAATTTTATTAAAAATAACCATGAAAACGTGTAAATTATGCTTCTTGGAAATAATGTTTTGAAAATCCATTCATGCCGTATAAGTTAAAAAAACATTCTTCTCATTATTTTTTCGGAAAAGTCAAAAAGTGCCTCGTAAGAAAAATGACAAAAGATTCCTTTCATTTCATTTACGAAAAACACACTGAAGGGTAAAATTGGATTTAAACAATTGTAGGTGGATGGAAATAATATTACATATTGAGGAAACATTTATGTGGATGATAAAATACACCCCAGTAAATACCAAAGTATAAACAATCTCGGATAAAAATGAGATTGTGATATTTTCCCTTACCTTAGGTCCAATTTTCTTCGTAAGTGTCTGAACCTCCTGTATAATGATTTAAATAATGTCATTCACTTATTCCAGAATCATAATCATTGTTATGATATCATATATGGTCATATTCCTAACTTATTATTAGTAATATTTCATTGCTACTTGTTATTCGGGTGTTTATTACTTTTTGTTCTTATGCGTATTTTGTCGAATAAATGCTTATTATTATTTTTAGGTTATAGATACCACATTTACAGAATTTTATTAGTGTAATACATATCATAATTATTCACTCAATTCATTTATGTAATCATTATGCAATTAAAATCATGTAAACTGAGTCGCATCACATTGTGGAGATGGTATTTCGTACGTACACACGAGCAATGATATCATTCCCATGATCGTGGAATTTTATTGGAGCATATGTATACTATTTTATAATCAATATAACTTTACAATAATCATATATAGTTATTATTTACACCATTATACCCATCTAAGTAAGGTGGTGGTGGAAATTAGATTACACCACGGCATGGAGACGGTATTCCGTACGTACGCAGGCGTGGTGATTTCGTTTTCCATAGAATGGATAGATGGTGAAATAGGGTTGTTTCATACTTATAATAACATATCATCATATGAGTGATAGAGATTTTATTACTTCATAATGAAAAAACCTAATAAGAAGAAGTGTAATATGAAATAAAGTTGAAAGAATCGGTAACAGACATTACCTCTTCTTTGAAGCACCTTTTTGAGACCTCCTCTTAGGGCACTAAAATTGGTCTTTGAAGAAGACCAAGACATCTAGGTTGTTTCTAGGGAAGTTTAGAAGAGAATTTGGTAGGGTTTGGACAAGCGTGAAGGCTCAAGGTGGTGTGAGGAAGAGAGGGAGGAGGCGCCCTTTTATAAGGCAGGAGAGGGGCACCTTTGGAATAACTAAAAATATTATTTTATTATAAAGTCATATTCGGTTTTTAATAGCTCCAAATTGATATATTTCGAAAATAATGTTAGTATGGGTCTAAATAATTTCATCAAATAGAATTTATACAAGTTTAGGTCATTAAATTAACCTTACCTTTTAGTTTTATCTCGTAGTTAATTAGATTGACATTTACCATGTCACTTTGTATTTTTATATTATATAGTAAATAAATTTACCATATACATCCAAGCGACCCCAAGTGGTACATTAATGACACCAATATCATGATATAAGTGCCTTGGACGAACCTTATATTTTTAGGAATATAATAACAATTAATAATATAATATTTGTTTTAAAAATGATTTTATGTCAATTTTGACACTATTTGATAATTGATTTTTGTGAAAATCATAGCAGAATGACTAGTTATAAAAAGTTAATTAAATCAATACTAACATGTCATATTAACATATAAAATTATTGGAATTAATAAAAAGTCTCAAATTACATTTATTAGGGTATTTATAACATCAATTATGTCAATATTTCATTAATCAGATAATTACTGCATCATTATTGTGTCATAAATAAATTAAATTTTTTAAGTCTAAAAATTACAAATAAAATACCATTATGTAGAAAATATTTTTAGCATTCTAATGAATATTTATAGTCTAAGTTATCTTATGTATAAGCCTATATTAAAAATTATTTAGTTATTAAACGTTTTTTTAACTATTTTAACCCATCTTTAAATAAATTAATTATAAATTTTCTAATCTAATCCAAGTGGGCCTAAATGGTCATATTTTATTCCCAAGGTTGTTTGGGGTCTAATTAAACCTGTCCAATAGAATTAGGACATGTTTTATGGTAATAATAATATCATTTTTACCCTTAATAACCCTATTTACTTTTAACCGTGGTAAAAAAAGTAAAAATTACTATTCACCAAAAATTATTTTCATCTCATTGAACCAAATATTAGTCCTTGATATTAACTAGGTCTCTTGGATTTTCTAAATTCCACTCATAGAAGTAGTAAATTTATTTTTTATGAAAAATTTAGTTTTTTTAACTACCACTTAGTGGTTTCACTATTCATCAAAAAATCAATGTTTCCATAAAAATACCAAAAATTAGGCCTAAGCTATATATAATATGATGAATTAAAAAATGATGTCTATTTTACCAAATTCAAAACATATCATTTGCATTAATTAATTTAAAAAGTAATTCTCTTCGTCAAAACAAATAGCGTGTTCTTAAGAGATAATAACTATCAAAAGATTGACACTTGTTTATTTCTGGTTTAATTGTGAAATTACATCCAATGACCAAAATTGTATTAAATCGTAAAAATATATTCTAAATATACTTTTAATCCACTCAAATTAATAATTAATCAGTATTAATTATTTTGATTAAAAATGTTGTTTTTAATTACAATTTAGTAATTGTCACTATTCATCAGAATATGAAAGTTATCCGAAAACTACCAAAATTTCACCCTAAGCTAATTTCAATATTCCAAATCCAAAAATGAAGTCCATTTTGAAAGATAAAATTTATAAAATTTCAAAAAGTGAGTATTACAATTCATAACAGCTATTTCATAATAATATTATAACAATATCTCATTTAGTGAAAATCGATATTGCGTACTACACATGATATCGAGGAAGGTCACGATTGCGTGTAATGCAAGGAAAGTCTGGGATGCATGTTGTGAAATCTCCTTTTGGTGTAGCGTAAGAAACAAGACATTAATGATATTAAAAACAATATTTTTTCATAAAATCTAGGGGTGTTACATTCTACCCCCATTAAAATGAATTTCGCCCTCGAAATTCGTCGAGGTTAAAAATGGTTTACTACTAGAAAGTTTATTTAATAGAAACCCACATTGTAAAAAGGAATACCAAAACTTGAATTTAAAAACTATATTATGAAACGTAATGGTTACCCAAATTAACTCAACACTAGGTTTCCACATAGGAGAACATAGGTGAAAATATGGAAATGGAAGAAAAATATAACCATCATGTTCTGATGGAGAGTGGTAGAGAACATGGCTATAAAAAACCAAAAATCACAAATCCATAAATTTGTGACGATCTAAGGTATCATCTGATTCATTAGATATAAGAGCACTAGGAAAACATTTTTGGTTTTCAAGATCATTTCCCTAAAGTTGATAAAATTGGAATTAGAAGAAATACTTTCGTGATTTAGGTACAGTCTCACCGTTGGTCGTTCATTGTAAAATATACCCTTTATCTCTTAATGAAATGAAGTTGATTTTATCATTCGTGATGTGTTAGCAGATCATGTGATTGAATGATGGGTCATTCCATCTCTCTCAAACAAAAGGTTAGAAAAGTTATCAAAAAATACATAAGTCCATCTATAGTGAGATTAATCATTTACGGTCCCTAAAATGGACATATATTCATATATCATACTGCTTAATATAATAAAACTCATTTCTACTAAACGAGGACTTCCTGTAGGCCAGTGGTAGGAGATAAAGGCCAGTTTCACTTCGCTTGTGGGTTCGATTCCCACAGCCTTGTCCGACGCGATGGGCTGTCTCCCATCTTGCAGGTTGTCCTTTTTCTAAAACTTCATTACTATAACATCCCATAAATAATATAGAAAAAACTTCTATCCTTAAACAATACTAACTTATTTCCAACATAATCCATTCTAATCTTTAGTCTTATCCAAAATACTGCTGTCCAATCTCATATTATAGTGAAAACGATAACCAAAGAGTTCATATAACAAGCATGTTAATACCATCGTTGATCCCCATACATAATGAGATATGTTTTGTTGGTCACATTCCAAACATTCAAAGGCCCTAATCATGTATTCTTCTGAAAAATGAATACACATTGAATGTTAGTGAAAACATGAGTGCTATCAAAAGTTAACTCATTCCACATACCAAAACCCCATAATTATATATACTCAAACCATGAGATAACTATTTCCGTAAATCAGTCATGAGGTCATGAATACTATCAAACATTTCATTTTATCCTTATCCCATCATTATGCGCATATCATATTTTTTCCAAAAATATCTCAATCACTTTCCATGGTTACTGGTACCATAAAATTCTTGAACACAGCAATAGACCAATACATAAATATTCCAATATTCCATGAAACTATATACAACATTATTTTGGAATCCCATTACATAAAAACTTATCCATTCCACCAAATCGTTGTCATATTAAAAATTTCCAATAGTGATCGCATTTGACTTTCCTTTGTCTTTTTCCTTATGTTGTTGCTCATGTCGATCATCACTAACCCTTGGATTAGGGAATTTATTACCATAATGCCCCATTTCCTTGCACTTGAATCATTGAAGTGTTGGTGGTGAGTTCTCTGGAGTCTTTTCATTATTCACATCATTAGAAACCCTTTTTCCATTACTTCGACACTCAGTTTCTCGATGACCTTCTTTTCCACACATAAAACATTTTCTAGTCCCTTTAAGACAATCTCCACCATGCTTCTTTCCACACATTGAGCATAAGGAAAAATTCATCTTCTTTTCACCATTATTCTAAGATTTCTCCTTGAACTCCATCTTTCGTTTCTTGTCAAAACTATGAGATGGATAAGTAACACCAACTTCCATTTCTACCTTGATAGCACAAAACACAATTTCTTCATAGCTACTGAAGTCTCTTATAGCTAATTCCCTTCGAAGATTTGGTTTTAAGCCACTGAAGAATCGATCAAATTTACTTTCAGGTTGGATGATAAATCCAGATGCATACCTTGAAAGCCTTCTATAATTCACATCGTATACACCAACAGATTCATCGTCATTTTTCTTTAGTTCAAGAAACTCTTTCTCCATCTTTGTTCGAAGAATATGAGGGATGTACTTATTGAAAAATAAGTTCTTGAACTCATCCCATTTCATGGACTCAATTTCATCTCTTGGCCTAGTATTCATTATAAGATTCCACCATTGATCAGCTTCGCCTTCCAAACGATATACTAATAAGATGAATTTATAATTTTTATAACATTGATGAACTGAAAATATCATTTCAGTGGTACTGATCAATTTTTCAGCAACGAGTGGATTAGAAGACCCACATAAAGAAGGTGGATGTTTCCTCATGAAGGACTCAATAGAATATTGTTCCCTTCTATTCTCATTTGGAAGTCCAGATTGATTCAATGTTTGTGTAAGTATAGCAATAAGATTTTTCACTCCATCTACCATAAAATTTGTTTGTTCAGGAGGACAATCATTGCATTGTCCATTTCATTGAACAATATGGTTCTTTCAGGTTCCATCCATCATCTAAAACCCAAAAAGAATAGTGTGAGAGGAAAAACTCATTCTAGGGAAAACAACATAATAAAGGGGAGTACCATAAATATCTAACATCTTAGGTTTAATTCTAAGATCATTACCATAATTATAGGACTATAACCTATACTTATACTTGTCCATAGGTTCATCCCTAGACATACCATAGAAATATCTCTAGGGATCTCACTAAAGTTCTCGCATCCTAGTTTGCAAAGGATGACTAAACCTTTCCTCTGATACCAACTATAGAGAGCCGAAGCTTGACGTACATAGATATTACATTACTTTTGCGGAATACATAATACATAACAAAAATAGACACACAAGGACAGTTATAGTTTAGTGTCTTTGGAAACTTGGAACGTAATATTCTAATCGTGGTGAAAGATCTTCAACATCTCCCATAAAGATCATCCACTTTTTGTGTCCTTACCTAAAACCATTCATTTAATCCTGGGTCAATATAAAACATAATAAGGGTGAGCTCAAATGCTCAGTAAGGGCAAACAAAAGAAATATCAATCACATCTCATTCATAAGAACATAACATTTTTGAAATCATACCCAGAAAAAGAGATCAAAATTTCATAACATGGGATAAATCATGGTAGTGTAATGTAATCACAATAATCATGACATAAAACATGAAGCTTTGTGGCATACACACATAATCATAGAGAATCATTTCTTATTAGTCAATACTCATTTCCAAGACTATCTTAGTGGACAAAGTCCATTTCTGAACTGAGTTCATTCTTCATTTCAGTCCTGTTTCACTGAACCGGTTTAACCTGCTGTTCCAGCCATATATATCTCATGAGATATAAAATCTTTACCCAATGAATTGGAGGGAGATATAGGTCCCACCCATCTCATAATGATACCATTCTTGTGTGTGCCACAAAATCCTAAACCATACATCATAGCATAACCCATGTAATAAAAAGAGAATTCTTATACATCGTGACAACATAAAACAATTCATATAAAATAAAGGAATTAATAAAAATAATTCCATCACAACTTAATCAAATCAATTTAATAATAGGGATAGAAACATAACCCTTTATTATCTTATATGGAAATTTTTTTTGATAAAACAATTGAACTACATTCTTGAGGAAAATTTCCTTTCAACTTCAAAAACACTTTTCCTTTCTTAACATGTCATACTATTATAAACTAAAAGAAGTTGATTAAAAATAAACTTGAAAATATGTAAAGGAATATTTTTGGAAATAATGTTTTAAAAATCCATTCATGTCGTATAAGTTAAAAAAACATTCTTCTCATACTTTTGTCGGAAATGTCAAAAAGTACCTCTTACGAAAAACGACAAATGATTCCGTTCATTTCTCTTACTGAAAACTCATCGAAGTGTAAAATTGGATTTAAACAATTGTAGGTGGATGGAAATAATATTACATATTGAGGAAACATGGATGTGGATGATAAAATACATCCTAGTAAATACCAAATTATAAACAATCTCGGATAAAAATGAGATTGTGATATTTTCTCTTACCTTAGGTCTGATTTGCTTCGTAAGTGTCCAAAACTCTTATATAATGATTTAAATAATGTTATTGACTTATTCCAGAATCATACGCATTGTTATGATATCATATATGGTCATATTATTAGCTTATTATTAGTAATATTTCATTGATACTTGTTATTCGGGTGTTTATTACTCTTTGTTCTTACGCGTGTTTTGTTGAATAAATTCTTATTATTATTTTTAGTTTATAGATACATCATTTACAGAATGGTATTAGTGTAATAAATATCATATTTATTCACTCAATTCATTTATGTAATCATTATGCAATGAAAATCATGTAGAACGAGTCGCATCACATTGTGGAGACGGTATTTCGTACGTGCGCACGAGCGATGATAACGTTCCCATGATCGTGGAATTGTATTGGAGAGTATGTATACTATTTAAGAATCAATATAACTTTAAAATAATCATATATATTTATTATTTACACCATTATACCCATCCAATTAAGGTGGTGGTGTAAAATAGATTACACTACGGTGTGGAGACCGTATTCCGTACGTACGCACACATGGTGATTTCGTTTTCCATAGGATGGATAGATTCTGAAATACTGTTGTTTTATACATATAATAAAATATCAGAATATGATTGATACTGAGGTTATTAATTCATAATGAAAAAACCTAATAATAATAAGTGGAAGAAGAAATAAAGATGAAAGAATCGGTAACGGACATTACCTCTTATTTGAAGCGCCTCTTTGAGACCTTCTCTTAGGGCACTAAAATTGGTCTTTGAAGAAGACCAGAACCTATAGGATGTTTCTATTGAAGTTTATAATAGAACTTTGCAGGGGTTGGACGAGCATGAAGGCTCAATGTGGTGTGAGGAAGAGAGGGAGGAGGTGCCCTTTTATAAGGGAGGTGAGGGTCACCTTTGGAATAACAAAAAATATTATTTTATTATAAAGTCATATTCGGTTTTTAATAGATAAAAATTGATATATTTAGAAACAAATGTATGAAGGGGTCGAAATACATTCATACAATATAATTTTTACATGTTTAGGTCATTATATTAACCTTATCATTTAGTTTTAACTATTAGTTAATTAGATTGACATTTACCATGTCACTTTGTATTTTTATATTATATAATTAATAAATTTACCATTTACATCCAATAGACCCCCAAAGTGGTCCATTAATGATACAAATATCATGATATATGTATCTCGGCTGATCCTTAGATTTTTAAAAATATAATAAAAATTAATAATATAATATTTCTTTAAAAAACTATTTTATGTCAATTTTGACACTATTTGGTAATTGATTTTTGTGAAAATCATAACAGAATGATTAGTTCTATCAAAGTTAATTAAATAAATAATAACATGTCATATTAACATATAAAATTATTTGAATTCATAAAAAGTCTCATATTACATTTATTTGGGTATTTATAACATCGATTATGACAAATATTTCATTAATAAGATAATTACTACATCATCATTGTGTCATAAATAAATTAAATTATATTAAGTATAAAAATTACAAATAAACTACCATTATGTAGGAAATCTTTTTAGCTTTATAATGAAAATTTATAGTCGAAGTTATATTATGTATAACCCTATATTAAAAATTATTTAGTTATTAATCTTAGTTTTTAACTATTTTAACCCTTCTTTAAATAAATTAATTATAAATGTCCTAATCTAATACAAGTGGGCCTAAATGGTCATATTTTATTTCCATGGTTGTTTTGGTTCGAATTACACTCTTCCAATAGAATTAGGACATGTGTTAGGGTAATAATAATATCACTTTTACCCTTAATTAACCTATTTAATTATAACTGTGGTAAAAAAATTAAAAAGTTACTATTCACAAAAAATTATTTCCATCTCATTAAACCAAATTTTAGTCCTTGATATTAACTATGTCTATCGAATTTTCGAAATTCCACTCACAGAAGAGGTAATGTTATGTTTTATGAAAAAGTCAGTTTTTTTAACTACCACTTAGTGGTTTCACTATTCATCAAAAAATGAAAGTTTCCAGAAAAATACCAAAAATCAGGCCTAAGCTATATTTGATATTATGAATTCAAAAATAATGTCTATTTTAAAAAATTCAAAACATATCAGTTGCATTAATTAATTTAAAAATTAATTCTCGTTGTCAAAACAAATAGCATGTTCTTAAGAGATAATAACTATCAGAAGATTGACACTTGTTTATGTCTGGTTTAAATGTGAAATTACATCCAATGACCAACATTGTATTAAATGGTAAAAGTATATTCTAAATATAAATTAAAACCACTCAAATTAATAATTTATCACTATTAAGTATTTTGATTAAAAAAGTAGTTTTTAATTAAAATTTAGTAATTGTCACTATTAATCAGAATATGAAAGTTATCCGAAAAGTACCAAAATTTCATCCTAAGCTAATTTCGATATTCTGAATCCAAAAAATGAAGTCCATTTTGAAAGATAAAATTTATAAAATTTCAAAAAGTTGGTATTACTATTCAAAAAGCCTTTTTTATAATAATATTATAATAATATCTCGTATAGTGATACTCAGTATTGCGTACTACACACACTATCGAGGAAGGTCGTGATTGCGTGTAATGCAAGGCAAGTCAGGGATGTGTGTTGTGCAATCTCCTTTTGGTGTAGCATACAACACAAGACATTAATGAAATTAAAAAGAATATTTTTTATAAAATATCGGGGTGTTACATCCGAAAATTCCCTCACAATAGGCATGTATGCAAAGATGGATTACTCCATTGACTAAATCATCGGAACTAAATACGCATGCTCATAGGGTTGTAATATTCATGTTTGAGATAATGGAGAAAATGAATATTCATCTTCCTCCATGAACATCTACTGAATCGGGGGTCGATTCCCCATATCGAAATTGATTTCCATCTCACCGAAATTTATGTTGGATCAATATTAGGAAACAAAATCCATGCCAAGAAAATAAATCAAATTCCACCAGAGGGAGTATGAAGAGGTTCTCCAGGATGTTTAATCCACCAATTAAGACAAGGGGGAGTTATATTAATGGGATGCAATGATTTAGCCATTTTACATGCAGACTAACATCTTTACTTTGATGATTTGTGGTGGGGTTGGGATTTTTCCATTAAGATTTCGTGATATAAAAGAATGCATAGAACATGAATCAAAATGTATGTTTACTATTATCAAACGAATAATTAGCATACATATCACCGCCTCATTTTTAGTGTTTACTATGGTAGTAGTGATGGAACAATATCTCCCATTCTTCCTTGGAAGTTGTTGGGTTCCCCTAAAAACCCTTGGTTTAGGGAACTAATTTTCAAGATGCCCTAGTTCTTTGCAGTTGTAGCAATGAACAACTCGTTTAGAGTGGAATGGAGAGTTCCTCTCCTCTGTTGCAGAAGCTGGATTTTCTTGTCGACAGTTAATGTCTAGGTGCCCTTCTCTTCCACACCTAAAGCATTTCCTCATCCACTTCAAGAAAATTCTTGGGTGCTTATTTCCACACCGTTGGCAAGGGGGTTCTGGATTTTCTTAGCACCATTGTATTTATCCACCAGACCGCAAGAATTGAAGTCAAACATAAAATTATTCTCCCCATGATACATTTGAGATTTTTTAATCACCATTTCAACCAAGAGGTAACATCAGAAAATTTTCTCATATCTGTTAAAGCCAAGGATCGCGAGGGCTTTCTTCCAACAATTTTTCATCCCACCAATGAAGAGTCCATCCTTGCATTCAGGGGTAATGAAAAATAAAGAGTCATATCGTGCAAGCCTTGTGATTTTTTCCTCATTCGCTCCAACAGATTCATCATCTTTTTTCTTGAGGTCGAGGAAGTCCCATTCATCTTAAGCAGGAGGCTGTGAGGAAAATATTTATCAAAAAACATCTTCTGTAAATCCTTCCATTAAAACACCTCGATCTCCTCCTCAGGATTGATATTTTTTTTTATCAATTTCCACTATTTATCAGCATCACCCTCCATACGATATGCATCCAGATGAACATTCTCTTGTTCAATACATTGAAGGATGGAGAATATATTTTCAATGGAGTTGATCCATTGTTCGACGATTGAGGGAATAGATGATCCTTTAAAAGTATGAGGCCTTTGCCCCGTTAATCTTTCGATAGCCACTTGTACTTTCTTAGGGGGGTTGAATGATTCTCTTGACCCATGTTTCAATTCCAACGTTGACTTAAAAAAGAGAGTATCATGGTAGGGTTCATGATTCTCACTCCCATTAGATTGGGAATCTCATTATACCAGTCATCACATTGATCTTCACATCGGTAGTTATCTCGAGTCCTAATATTATAGACCATTGGCTGGAATAAAAGGAGATTTAGGAGTAACAGATAAAGTGTAATAAAAAGACAAAAATAGATGACCTATAAATAACTTTTCATTCCTGAAATTTTGAATCAATATACTTCAATATATGTTGTCCATGATCTAATTTCAAACATATATTCTTATGGGAATTTTTTTAAATCCATAAATAATGGTTCATAATAAGCTTGTGAATTTACCAATTCATATCCCCAGGGAGTTTCATAACCAATAGTGAAGCAAGTACCGTTTTCGTTTACCAGCATACCTCGGGTGATGCTTGAAACTCAATGTCGAGGTTTTTACCCCTAAGTAAATCTATGCTAGAGACGCCTCTACCTACTCATTACCAGACTGAGATGTTTTTTCATGATAAAACACTTACTCAATACCCACAAAAACATAGAGTTTTTTTATTATACTTAGTCTTTTCTATAAGGCTTTACTATGGTTTTCTACCCCTAATCACGTAAATAACTAAACCTATCCTATGATACTAACTATAACAACCCAACTCTCTATTACACACATAAACATGATTTATTACATAATCATCACTTGATAAAAAAAAGAATATCGAGAGGTATAGTGTATTTGGGGCTTAGGATCATTACATAACAACCTAAAAATGAAATAAAATATTTATATTTAAAACATCCATTACATGTCCACTATATTTCTTTGTACTTAGCATTGCATGGGATAACCTGAGGACATGCATTAAAAATGGTGAGCTATAAAGCCCAGTATGGGAATAAAAATGGTATAACCTAAGGAATACAATACATGTTAGAAAATATGCATAGTAATGGAGCACAAGGGAAACATGAACATAAAGGCATGATAAATCATGATAATCAAAAAATGGAAATATGGAAACAACACATAACATGGAATTTGCATGAGCCAAGGCACATTGCACATAGAGCATGAGTAAACCATCATTCCACATGAATCATGAGAAAACCATCATTTCACTTTAATTTTCATAATTCAACACCCATTTCACATGATTTATCTTGATACTATACTTTACCCAATACTTTGAGAACGATTAGGTCGCGCCCTTCTTAATCATTTAATTTCATGCATATGTGTTCCACATAGATCATACATAATGGATTCATTCACATCATAATTTATTCCACAAAAAAGAGATGTCAAATAACTAAATGTAAGTCTTCAATCATCATGTACATGCGCATAAAGGTGAATACCCATGATAGAGGATTGGGTATGGTATTCACTACACAATGATTTTGGCATGGAAAATTTTGTGTAATTTCGGCAGCATAACATCATCACATAGAAATTCGTAAAATGTGTTGAGGAGAGTGAAAGGGGTCTCTCTTCATTTTTTAATTAAATGGACTAGAAGGGGATAATGGGACATAATATACCAATATTTCAAATTTAATTTAGATTCATAATATAAAATATTTTCTTGAATGTAATTGATGAGAGAGAAATTCTTTATGGAATTTTGGCATGTTAACAAGTGTATATGGGAGAAAGTAAATAGAGATAAATGGGGTCTCTCATAATTTGAACATGAAGGGGGTTGTATGGAGGTGGTGAAAAATGATACCCTAAAATTTATAAATGAAAATAAAAGGGCATAATAATATTAAGACACTTTGATAAAAAGAGGAAGGAAGGAATCCATTAATTGGATATGTGATCCCAATGGCTTGGGAGGGGCTTGAGAGAGGATTCATGGGAGATTGGGGTGCCATGGGAGGATTCCAGCGAGAGGATTTAAGAGGTTGGATGAACTCCAAGGTCTTTGAGTGAAGAGGAAGCGGGATCTTGGGTGGTTATATATTGGAAAGAATAAATAATTCCGTTTTATTTAGGTTTGGGACACCTCTCAGTAAACTAATCCAAACCAAAACTAGCCCATGGTTATTTCCATGGTTACTGACAATGGTGAGTGGAAAAAAAATATTTTATAAGTCAAAATGGAGAAAATATTAAAATAATAGTGTTTCTTATGTGGAGATGAGTCACACTCTCAAGGAAAAAAATTTAAAATAATATTTTTTTATTAGCATTGAAGGGTCCACTAAAGCATGGAAAAATTAAACAAACAAACCCAAAATCACATTATTTAAATGTTAAAACATAAATTGGCAGAACATCATGTTTATTGTATTTTATTACAGAACTATTGTGTCATTATGATGTCCTGAAACACATTATACATTTAAAAAATATATAATATTTACCCAAAAATTTTACTATCTCGGAAAATTATGAAAAATTCACCATTGGATAATTACGACATCTTCATTCCAAAAATAATATTCATTTTATCTGAATAATTTTTTAAATATTATAGTTTTTAATTTTAATATAATAATTTACATTTATGAAAAAATCATGGGTTTTGACAAAAACAACATTCAAACCTCAATACAAATTACAATTGCATTCATAAAATTATACAATCATTTATATATAATATGAATTATTTTAATAATAATATATTTTTTATATTAAAATATTATATAATTCAAAAGACTATTAATTCATAAAAATATACTTATTTGTTTAATATTAAAAAAATACTATTTGTTCTTTAAAATCTATTTACGAAGTAATAATAATAAAATGAATGTATATTCTCTATATAAGAATAATGTTCATAACCGTAGTCCAATGGTCTTGTTACATAACCCATTATAAAACCCGCATTAGATAGAAGGGTAATGTGAGAGATGGTCACAGACTCTTGGGGTGGCTCGTATAACATTGCTTGGGTGGTAATCTCTATTAACTTCAAATTATCCAGTTTTTGGTTCCACTCAAGAAGAACGTGTTCAAGCTCATCTTGGGATTGTTCAGGATTGAATCCCAATAACTCCACTTCTTTTCAGAGCTTCGACAAATGGGCTTCATTTGGAAAAAGTCTACTGGATGAGGCCATACCATCTTTTGTTGGAATAAATTAGATTTTTAAAGCCCCATATTTATACTAATCATGTGAACACCGTTCAATGACTATATTAGGAACGGTCACAATTAATGATAGTATTCTAAAATAAAAAAAACATAAAACCAATGAATTTTACATTTTATATAACCATTATATATAATAATACATTTAATTATATCAAGAGGAATTTTCATTAATGAATGTTTCAGTCGTTACAATCCCCCTACCACTGATGTCACACAGAAACAATAGAAGCTCTATTTTCATTTAAAGATTATAACGATTAGTAGATGGTTGACTGGGTGCTGAAACATCAAATACCTAATTCCATGATCCATTCATCTGAGAACTCTGAATGAAACATATAAGTTTTGTAGCAGATCATGCGCCACATACCTCCCATAGATAGGAGACCATCATTAGACGCATGATTGGACAAATCCAATTCCTTCTTGAAAAAATGTTACCCCAAGAATTTTAATTATTTCAAGATGAATGGTTCAATAAACTCCCAGAAATGTGGAAACTGAGCGAGGTATGGTTGATAGGACGTCACAACTGCTTCCCCTACCATATATGTCTCAAGATAAAAATAAAGAGTTATTTTTTAATGATTGGTTAGAGATACCAGAAATTAAATGGTTAATAAATTTAACAATTCCCAATAAAAAATAAATTTACATAAGAGTCATCCAATGTCAATAAAGTGAGAAATTATCCTTAATTTTTATTCACCTTATTCCATTCCAAAAAATGTAAAATTACATGGATGATGTCATTATCACATGAAACTAAAATGAAAATTTACCACATACTTACCGCATGATGTTAAACTGAATGACTGATGGATTAGTTGAATGTTGTTAAAAATAATTCCCACTCCCTAGTTTCAGGATGCTAATCAATATGATACATCCTAGTCACATGAGGATAAACTACACCACAACATTCTTACCGCATGATGATAAACAACACAGACGACGTACTGATTACATAACATTATTAGGATTGACATTTCAATATCCAGGGAAAATCATTTGCATCATGTGGAAATTTACACTACCAATATTACCAAATATATAGTATAATAGTAGATCCTAGATAAATCACAAAATCACTAATAACCCTCAGTCGCCTATAGAGTGCGTTATTGATAGGTCACTTCCCTAAACTCTCCGATGTGAGCCTCATGGACACCAAATTAAATGTTGAAAGCTATTGACCATAGAGGAATGGTCATATTCATACTAGTTGAAAAAAATTGATTTTATCCTATTCTAGAAGAAAACATGGGGAATGTATAAATCCACACCCAAATGATTAATGTTTATCGAAATATTCTGATTGAAAAAGGAGGACATGATTGATCTTAGATCCACTTTTAAATAAATGAAATCGATAGAAATATTCTATAAGCTTAAAGCATACAATCATATATTCATCTTCATAAACTGTTGAAGATCCAATGATTTTTTAAAGCAATAGAGGAGACCTACTGATAAATTCTGGTGAAGATGATGGGATAAGAATATGTTCTTACCTCGACAACCAGTCTAGGGAAAAGATATTATCATTATGAAGAAGTGTCTACTATAGAGAAAGTGAATATACTTTATCCAAGTCATAAGGATTATTAAAATACTCTTGGAATAGACATGGCATTGTAATAGACTCATATCCTTGTTTCAATTAGTGCTCACCAATTGATAGTAGGATAATCCTTATGGTCGACTCAAATTCATATAAAAAATACTTAAATAATATAGTAAAGTGTTGGGTTTAGGAACATATCATAGTTTTGATTGAGAATCACCAAGTGATTGTGGAATATATATTAGGAAAAGCACATAGTCTTGTAAAAAAATGAAAGGATACATACTCCAAAGGATCAATATTAGTATCATATCCCCATTTCCATAGAGACCGACCTGGTAAGAGAAACAGATTCTTTGGTCCAATATCATATTCCAAGAAATCAATATTTTAAAAATATTATTGGTAGATTACAAGAAGAGGATGAAACCCCTTATCCCATTACTAATTCCCATCAACATATAATAATAGGGAATTGATAAATGAATTAAAATTATATCCCCAATTCATATAGGACTAACCGACATGTTTCAACAACCATCAATAAGAAGGATCATACCCCTACCAATAATATTAATTCTCATTGACATGTTATAGAATCTTTTAAGAGGGGTGATTAAATCACCAAAAGACAAAACAAACATATATATATTCTAGAACCTCCCAAATAGTAGGCTCATATCACTACAAAATCCCAAAAGGAAGGTCATCATTTTTTACCCATGATGAAAAATGAGTCACATATCCAGAATATAGACAATTCAAATATCCTTTAGGTTATTCAATACACATTCAAAATACCCCAATGGGTCATTAAATATTAAAATGAAATATAAGGTGATCATTACCCAAATAGTCTTCTCTATGGTAGTGTGTAAATGGATCACTAGATCACTACTCCTACCATCAGTCATATTCAACCTCCCCACGGTGATATCTCCTATAGAAATCAAAAAAATACATTTTCCTAGACTCTTTAATATCGATTGATTCTAAAAAATAAGGCACTTTAATATAGAAAGGTTCTCTAAATACCAGCATAAACATCTATAATTCCCAATCAACCATAAAAAACATATCGTTGTGGTCAGTAGACAAACTAGAGGGTAAACATCTATGGTATGACATCTTAGAGACATATATGATGACTGAATAGTTGGATAACATCATTATATGGGGTTTGTTAACTGGAAATGACCACCCATACTTGTCCATACTCATTTCCTCTTTCTGTTATGAGATCCCAAAAAGGAAAAAAGTGAGGGAATGGTTTATATTCTCCAAAATATATATGGAAATGTTAATATATTAGAAGATATACACCTCCCTTATTAGGGACATGTGGGTCACCTATAACTTTTTTATACATTCCTATGTATACAATACATATAACCATCCTTTGTGGCTTGACAACTAGGATCAAAAGATAAAAAATGAATATGACATTCAATATCAAGAGCATCCAAGAATTCTTATGGATTAGAAAATATATGTCAAATTGTTATAAATGAGGATAGTGATAGTATGAATTTTACACAAATATATAGGATTATCATCTTCTTGTGAATAACAAAATAGAAAATAATCAGTTCCATGATCCCTCTTAAAATACTCCAGTAGTTTATGATGATAATGTCTCTTTCAATGGACTCTCTTACCACAACAACGACAGACATGTCCTCGTAAAATCCACAACATCGTAAATTTTTTCCACATATGAATATATATAATAAGAATATTATGAAATTTGGAATAGACCTATATTTTTTAAGGAAGACATACCCACAACAATCAATGAACATAGATAGGTGAATATTGTAATAGAATACGACATGCTTATTATATTGTTTAGTGCCTTCATTACTCATAGGGAGTCAAAATTATATGTTTAACTCCTAAAAAATATTCGATAAGTGTTATTTTTGAAACACATAGAAACATGCATTCTGAACCTTTATGGGGAAATACACCGCCCAGGCTTACCCAATGACAAATAGAGGTTTCTATTAAATTCCTAGAATAAATAACCCCTCTCATTATACAACATCCTAATAGAATGATTTAAAATTGCACAATATATGATAAAAACATGTTTTTAATCTATTTTAAATATGTACTAAAATAATGACAATAATTTTCACAGAACACATCCTAAAAACATGAAATTAAATTATACAGAACATGTCCTGATAATATGACGTTAAAATATATGGAAGATGTCCATTCATCAATACATTAAATTGAACAATCTCAATCATCCTGGTTGAATTATGTTAAACTACATGATTTTTTCCTTAGAAAATGACGTTAAAGTGCCTAGAAAATGTCAAGACCATAATATTTTATCTGCAATAATGATATCATCGCCACATGACATTAAAATGTATTTGAATTCCCTTCTCCCAAACTATTCATTGCACACATGATATATTTCTTCAATGGATAAATGACGTTGCCACATCCATAGGCGTGATTCATATCTTCATATATAATCTCCACATTCATTAACTATATTCATATTTAATCCTCCTCATGTATAATATATAATGATACTAAATAATATATTCTTGGTTATAGCCTTAGTAGTTATTTTTCATGTCAGGTTACCTTTGTTCTTAGTAAATGTTGTAAAACTGTACATGTCCCCAATATTTCTATTCTTTTACATCGAGTAACCTTTTATTACCACAAAACATTAAAATTCATGTTTTTTTCTTCTAAACATGATAAAAACATCAATTTTTTCTGGAACTATGTATGGCTTGATTCTTATTCACATGAGATAAGTAGGGATGCCTCAATCGTATATATTTTTCTAACCACAATATGATTCAAATTACCTATCTCCTTTCCATTAACTACCTATATTTGGTAATACGAACATTGAAAACTACTTATTTCTTGAACTGAGAAAAGCTAACATGAGATTATGAATATTGCTAAGGGAATCCTCATATGGTTAAGGAATATTAGTTCGGGATAGGGTTAAAAGTTTCATAGAATAAGGATAATTAAGTGCCCACCATAATTATATGTTGAATGTTATTACATTTCATTGTTTATTCATATTGAATAAAATAAAATTGTGTATTACCATGGACCTCTCCTAAGAGGACCACTATCCCTGGTGTTATTCTCCCACCATGCATCCATTCATGAACTACATGTGGACTGATTAGTCTTACTATAGGATAAATAATAACACTATAATCTCAATTTACGGGTCTAACAACAGAAATTGATGGGAAGAATTCCCTATGTTACATATGGTACAGAGATGAATATGGAGTTTTTCATCTACGATCTTTGTGTGGATTGATTTATTCAATCACATTATACATATTGAAACCCATATCTCATGTATTGGGCCCATCCACAATAATTCTTATTCATGTTAGGGAACTAATGTCGTTATTTCATGATGTTAAACTAAATGGTTTCTAAATAACTACTTGTGTCTTGATTTATATTATCACAAAGATATGTAGTGATGTTCTGATCTATAATATTAGGTCTGTCTATAATAATAAATGGGACCAATTCATCCTCTATATAACAGTTAGTCCTATAGAGAGAGTTTCCCATTGAATAACTACATGTGACATTATTCCTATTATTAAATGATATGTAGTGGAACCCTGATCTCCAATCACGAGTCTAGATACAACAATTAGTTGGAAAATGAACCCATAATTGCATATAATATGGACCTATCCAGTTAAAAACCATACCACCTGATGTCAAACTATAAGGAAAATTTCCTAGTGGCATGAAACCTAATCTGAACACAGAATAAGTCCCCAATACATGAAATTAAAAGGATAATACCATCGCCAAATATTATTCCTTATCCATGTATCCTCTGATCAAACACATAATTGGGCACTTTAACTGCATTTTAATCACCTCCACTCATAAATCACATATCATCTATTTAGTAAATTAGGTTTCCAGAAGCCATTCTTGGACATTTGACTGGAAAAGGGATCTACATGTTTGACAATTTTATTGTTGTGTAAGGGCCTAGACCAACCAACCAAAGACATTTTGGACTTCTATGAAGGGATTTTTTATTATTGTGATCTTACTTTCATGATGGGAGACTCATCACCATAGTGTGATTTTAGCCATCCCTAGTATTATTTTCTTATATAATTTCTCCTAAACTGAGAATCATGATACATTATTTAGAACATTTTTCTCCTAATAAAATATATATTGGAGTTCTCATGTCCATTGGTATCTTATTTTGGATCTAATGTGACATTCCCCTCATAAAAGGTATATATACTTCCAGGCCATAAACTACATTCACTATGATCAATATTGTGTTATAATAAAATATATCCTTTAATAGACTACTTCAATAAAAAAAAAAAAATAATAAAGAAAGAGACACAAAAAATGATAGGTTAAAAACATGAAAAGATAGTCCAGAGAAAAATTCAAGTCATCACCCACTAAAATCTTCATCTATATAGTTAAAGATAATATTAAGGATTAAATGAATGAGGAATAGGGATAATGGGGACCACTCTGTGTCCCCAATGAATGATTAGAAATGATAAATAGACCCCATGTCCTATGTAAAATTTGGTAACATGGTTTTTGAAATCGTGTTCCCTTGATAACATGTTCACTAGGTGGTGATAAAACTTTTATAGTTCTCAAATCCATCATGACTATTATTTTTTCCTAAAGTAAAACACGATGATTGGAGAACCATATGTCATTGTAAACCTTTAAAAGGTCCTTATAATGAAAAAGATATATCCCTATTTTAATTTTATATTTATGCATAACGAAATATGAACTACCAACCTGGGATAGATCGGCCTTATAGAAAAGGATTATAACTCTTATGAGTCTGTCATAACTATAGTAGAAATTGATACATTAGATAGTTCAGGTACGTTTCCAGTATGATTCTACCAAGTCATTACTCATAAGTCAATAACCTCATACCATTATTTAAAATTACCATAACAATAATATTCTGTAGTTTTCAACATTCTCAGTGTTATGTAAGATTTTTGTACCCTTTCTCAAAGAAAAAAGGTGACACTCCATCCCCAATCCATTGGATGGCATACACCACATGACCCAAACCCACATGTCGTAGGTCTGGAGCCTTCCCCTAAAATAAAAAACAACCTATGTTACTGAAATAATTATTGGATATTTTCTGATCCACTTCTAACAACATAATTCGTACATTTGAATATTCACCAATATTCCACGGGCCTTCGAAATTAATGGTGATCTCATATACTTGACCATACATGTAATCCCTCTAGGGTATTTCATAATGAATTTGACATACCAACTAGATAATTATCCTACTTATTGAAAAGGATCCCTAATCTTAATGAGCCTTAGTGAAACAATGGTATAACATAGAAACATAGGGTATTTTGGGTCATCCTAGCTATGTATACCCCATTCTATTATTCACTAATCCATAATAAAAGAAACATGATTTACATAACCCATAATCCAGCTATCGTATTGAATTTAGCTTTACTAAAAATTTTCCCAACAGCTTATACAACCTCCAAAATCATTCATGGCCCATGGAAAATAGTGTGGTTGCCTATGTTTTACCATTCTGGTGATGTATAAATGGATTTGAGCTACCAACTAGAGGTATCTACTCAATGTAGAAAATGATATACAATCATTGTGAAACTTAGTGAAACAAAGGTGGAATTAATAACCTCATGGTGTTTTGGGTAATACCTAATATGTCCTCCCCATATCATGTTCTTCATTCAAGTACAAGTATAAAGTCATTAAACTCCATAGAATCTCATGGTCTGATCTAAATAGCCCTAAAATAAATAAAAACATGGTTTGAGATAAAATACAATAAATAGTAGCAACTAGTGGTCTATGTTAAATGTCCATAAAATATATCAACAAAAGTTATGATCTAAAATAATAAACAAATAAATTAATATAAGGCCTGTGTCGAATGACCTTACACTACAACAATAGACATTCCGAGTTAGAAGACCCTAAACTACAACACGATGGTGGTTTATACTGCAAGACCTTAAAATATCCACCTAAAGGAGTCAAAAATCCGACATGGGTGATAAACATAAATGGGAATCATGGAAAATGTAGAGTACCTTCTTTTTTAACATACAATTCTTGTGTTCCATGAAATATTGAAATTTTATAAAGAAAAAGAGGAAAAAACATATTAGTTGAAAAACCCTATAAAAGGGAGGACTAATAAAAAAGAAATTTTGTGACTGATAAACCATACCCTATATGAATGTTGAGGACAAATATAGGAAAATATAAATAATGAGAGAAAATTGTAATGGGGGACATCATATTTCCTTATAAAAAATAATGCTATTATTTATAAGACCCTTAAATTAGGATGACGTTAATAAATTCTAGATCTAGGAAGTATATTATTCTCAAATCTAACTTGTAAACTAGAATATCTAATAAAAACTAGAGTACGAACATTAGTTGGTAATTTTATATCATTGGGAATTCATGATCATTTCTTTGGAGAAATCTAATGTAAATTAGGAAATTAAATCCAATAATTTTGGTGAATTTGTTATTTCTAAAAGGATGAGTATTTTGGATGATCCGTGAAACAAATCCACTAGAACATGGGTATCTACCTAGGGTTTTAACAATAGACAATGACATTCCCCTTTGTATAGATGATCAAGATCCATGTAATGAAATTCAACATAGAATTATTCATCTATTAACCAATGTTCTCAGTGTGGTAGTTTGATATGTAATTTGGTATATTTCAGAACTAAATATGGTTTGATTCCCGTTATTAAGGGATATGTAGTGATGTTTGAGTACCATACTTCATATTCATATTCAAGTTTATTTTTACCCAATCCCTATTGAATCCTAGAATGTATGTATATTCAAATTTAATGATATCTTTACCCCAAGATAATTTTACTTCTTATCCTGGATTCATTCAAACACTCATGGCCTGACGTCTCCTCATGATTACACTTTTAAGTTCCTCAATTCAAAAACATTGGACAAATCCTCTAATTGGGATCAATGTCAAAACTCATTAAATTTTCAGATGTACGAAAATCGACATATGTTTACCTTAGAATCAGATTCCTTCCATTCTATATGAATCAAATTATATGTCTGGATTTTATATACATTTGAAATTTTTTGATATAAAAATTGTCATCAAATATTTCAGAAGTGAAAATCTTATAAAAAAATACATATTTTCTTTTCCAAAATGACTTAGAGGTCGAATCCTAGATAAATGGGTTGGGTAGTTTTGTTATAAAGGCATACACCTTTGGAAAAAATAATTCTCATTTACTTAGAAAATTATACTCTATATTTAGAAGTTTCCTATACCCAAATTTGTTTCTGAAAGAGGTGAATTGTACAAGCCACCGTGACCTAGGGTCGCGTGGGAGTCACCTCAAACACACCTAGAGAGACATCCTAGATTTCAAGAATATGAATTAAAGGGTTCTCAAGAAAGAATATTTGTAATAGTACTAGAGACCGACTATATAGAATTAGTAGAATGGGAGAGTGGGACGACATCAGGCAGTACCAGTGAAGGTGAGGATATGGCCATGATATTCATCTTAAAAACCTGGTGGATCAATGTTTACATATTAATCAAGGAACCATTGGCTATGTGATCAATGTGGGGAAACTCCTTTTAACACAAATATAGTTCAACCAGAATAATGATATGGATCTAATCATTATTTTACAATCAAGAAGGTCATTGTTATCTGATCACTTGATCACATTGTATTCAACCTCCTCTCACATGTTTTTCTCACAGACACCCCTATTTCAAATAAAATGATGTACCCTAACTCCATCCACAGGCTACCATGGTATACACTTTGTAAAATCACCCATAGATTGGGTGAGTATACATAATTATTTGATTATATTTAGTAAAATTACCTTTTGAATTGGTGATAATTACTGATAATTTGATTTCAAAGGGAATACATGTAGGAATCAATGATTTCTCTTAATATTATATTATGATCAGAGATATCTATTTCTTGAAGAAGTCAATATTGATGATCTTAGGAATCACTCTAGATCCTAAAGATCAAAATTAGTTGTTTTATAGTGATTCCATTAATTTTTTTATCCAAATCAACATGATCTATATGCACAGACTTAAAATAATTTAAATTCAATTATAAGTGGCCAACTTGGACATACTCAAACCCTAATCGGGCCACTGTTTGTTACATGTTTATAATTTATGGTTAAAAACCTTAAAATTGATAGTTCATTATGATTAATGGTTCATTTAGCTTCTAATGTGGGTATTTAGAGGAGGGATTGGGCTAGAACTTTGGACCACATTTTTAGGTAGTTTTTGGTTTTATACATTTTAATATTATTAATAGTGTCATATGAAAACTTGTCATTATAAATTACTCAACTCGAAATATAATGGGATGTTCATTTTTTTTGGAACATTCCATAATTCCAATTTATTAATTTATTTGGATGTGTGAATTTATTATTATTATTTTGATTATTAAAGTATTATATAATGTCATAACCTCTACAATTTCTCACTATAGACCTTCATTTATTATTAGTACCCTCTAAAATATGTATATGTACACATAATTTCTTTTGTCCCCATCTATTAATACATCATTCAATGTTCTCTTGTCAGGGGATGTTATTATGTGGTTTTAGAGCTCTTTACTTTTATAGGATTATTTTGTAGAGGTAGAATGGAGATTTCATATTTTCGGAACTCAGTATATAACTAATTCCAAAGAGTATATAAACCATTTTAGTGAAATACAATGTTTCTAGGGATGATATTGATGGTTTGGTTTCCTTTTTTTTAATCGAACAATTTATCCTTGACTGAGACACCTAATTTTGGAAGTTATGATTATTTTATTTTTATCTATAGGATAGGAAGAGGAGAGGGAATGTGTTATGAATCATATTTTTCATATAGTAATCACATGAAATTTTCATTATTTCATATGATTATATATAATTATTAAGAAATTGGATTAGTTATTTAATATGTTCTTAGTAATTTATATAATATTTTAACATATAAATTTATAGGGTAATGTTACATAGATGATACATGATGTGGTTAAAATCCCATTTCACAACTATTAAACATGATTATTATAGGGTTTCAGTTGAATAAAATGATAATTATAACATAAAACTGTTTACCTTTGTAGTTTGTAATTGACTGTTTATTTAACCAAGACTCGGGTATGAAGAAAATAGTTATTGTAAAATAAAAAATCATTATATTGTTCATACGATGTCTATGATATTAAAATTTTTATATAATTTATTAACACTATTTATGGGTAGATAATAATGGTGTGGAATCCCAACATATGAGACATTGTTATGCGACATGTAGATATTAGTTGTGTGTTGTTCCTATTATCATTTTCCTTAAAATTTGATATCAAAAACTATTGCGGTATATTTTAGGTGGTGTTTGTTTGTTATTTTAGATAAATTATTCCATGATGAATTCAATTGAGAACAAATAGAGTGATATTGATAATTACCTAGATTATTCTAGACCAGTTCATCATATACGTCTTGGTTTTGTTACTGATATTTATCATAGAGAGAGTTGGTTACATGTGATGTAGTTAATAGAGACATAGGCTTCATCATTTGTGACAAATATGGATAGACATAATAGAGTGATCTAGTTATAGAATATATCTATATTTTCATGGGGGAAATGTCCCAAAGTTGTTGAGTTATAGGTAGAGTTGAGGATGAATTTTCATTCATCATATTGAGATAAAACTAGAAAAGTGGGTGAAGAACATCATGTATATAGTTTGGGATCAACAATTCGTAGGGGGAATGTTTTGATAGTGAAAAATTAAAATGTGGGGATGAGTAGGTAGGGAATTAAAACTAGGTTCTTTGAACTCTTATTTCCATTAATGAAGAGGGATGATAGGGCTATAAAGTTCATGCACCTTACATAGGGGATCTTGTCTGTGATTGATTTTGGTGACTACTAACATGACATACATCATTTTACCCTAATGATATAAGGGTTTGAGACAACCAATGATATATGCATTTTTTATCTTCATAGATATTATGTTTGAATGTTGTTCGACATATTTTTCATTAATATTTTTACAGGTTTTGAACCATACAAATATTACCGAGATGAACCTCGGTGAATGATGAGTATTATGGAAGATGGATTCTATAATAAGGATCAATGTCAAGTATTTCAGTATTTGGAAGTGTTATTTGGATGATCGATAGAATAGTGTTGGTGGGATGTGTAGCCAGGGTGGTGGATTATCCCATCACCTTTATGGAGGAAATGAAATCGAATCTCATTAATGTGGAATGTTTGACTACATTGTCCCTTTGTAAAACTAGAAACCAAATGATTGAAAATCATGTGAGTTACTGGGGAACCATCAAAGCTTTTATAGGATATATCAATTGTTCCCATGTAACGAGGGATTAAGATAGGTACATGATTGTTGTGTTGGAGAAGGTATTCCACATATGGTGTGTAACTAGAGTTTGACTAATCATTCATTCATATGTGGTGGATGTGGTTCACAAGAGTAGGGTAACTAACTTTAGAAATGTAATGAAACATACAGTTTTCTGGAATCTAAACATGGCCATGGTATATGACAAATAATTTTTGGTTAGTCTACCACCATAGATCAGGAGTCGTCTACAATATGATGTATGATTTTGATAGCTTCTATATTTTTATTATTTCTAATCCATTTAGGAGATTGAAGTTATATTATTTATAATCATTTATTAAGGGTTTCTATTTTGAAAAAAAATTTGTATATGGTGTCATGTCTATTGACCCAATCCAAATGGTATGATTAGGGGTCATTACCTGATGTACAAAATTCTCTATCTGGAATAGTGGTCATCAATTTTTATGTGATCTATTCATGTTTGATATGATTGGATTTGATATAATTCTTAAAATTTATTATTTACTATTAAACCAACCCAACATCAGCTATTACCATTAGTGAGTGTCTTTTACATCCCCGAATGGATGTAGTTATGTATAAATTATAGAGTGGGGTATTTAAGAGATGCATTTAGGCAGTAATCATCAACAATTGTTTAGGGTTATATCTCAGGTTTCTTGTCTTGTATTAGATGATTAGAGAAAAGAGAATGTAGTTTTTATATATGTTTTGAATATGTTTTTGGATGTTTTACTTGGTTCTTTCTTTATTTTTACACCTTAAAGGGATGTCATGTTTACTATTGATATTATACGGAACACATACCTTGTTTTTGGCCCCATACAATATGACTCATGTGGAGACAAAATATAATTTAGTTTAGTTATTATAATAAGTGTACATGGGGATCATTTATAAAAAGAAATATCCTCGGGGTTATTTGGTACAATTTTCCAAGAAGGCATATGGTTCTTTGAGGCTTTTCATCGACTACTGGAAGATGAAACATATTATGGTTGAAACTAATATAAAATTTCTGGTATTAACGATTTTTTTGGACAAAAAGTTATGATATAGAGTTTTCTAAATGATAAATGTGATAATGGGACAACCTTAGTTGATGGCGAGACCTTTAGTGATTGTTAGAAAAACCATAAAGAGTGGGTATGGTTTATAAGAGTGTATGGAAATTTCGTTCAGTCTAGAAAACGTAATCTTAATTTTCATAACATATATGATTTAGGGTTCCCACCCATATGTGGACCCCTTCATAGTAGTTATTAAATAAATTATTGTATACATTACTTCTAGGGGGGTCAAGCCAGAAATCTGGGGTTTGTATTGGGTATGAATTTTGGATAATCAGTTGTATGCCAAGAACTCTATGTTCTACATTGGATACAATGGTACCCTATTGGGGTAACATTATATCCATGGTAAGAGTGAAACTAGTGAAAGTACTTGGATTCTAAGTGTAAGCCTATGGGCTGAGAATTTAATTTTTTTTGCATCACCAATGAAATATAAAATTGTCAACTATGTGATCTCTTCCCGGTATTCTATGAGGACCAAAAGTGGTATAAAAAGAGAAAAAAATAAAAAAAAAATTTGTATATCATTCAGATTTTGGGTGTGAAAGCTTGTCGCAATATTTTGACATCCATTACTTGAAGCTTCCGATGCTATAGCCCTCTATATTGTCCACACATTCTTCAAGAGTCTTCTTGTGCGTAGTTATTCAAAATGTGAGTTGTTGTGTGTATCTCCAAATAACACCTCAATGAATCGATGATCACCATGATCAACCATATTTGATCCATGAAGAGGGAACTAGAATCACCTGACTCATTCAGAGTGTCTCCCTATTAGAATTAAGAAGAGAGAGAGGCTCTCACATGGAATGGATGAGTTGT
Organism: Viscum album; assembly: GCA_963277665.1. Lineage (NCBI taxonomy): Eukaryota > Viridiplantae > Streptophyta > Magnoliopsida > Santalales > Viscaceae > Viscum > Viscum album. The sequence continues at coordinate 1,754,691,672 of OY728141.1, forward strand.
CCATATAAGTAGCTCCTCTCTCCACTAATATAGTGGAAATATATAATACCCTGTTTGGGTTCCCGAACCCCGTTTAATAAACATCCACTATATAAATATTATAAAAAATTATTTAGGATAAATTAAATTATTCAATAAATATTTTTATATTTTATCACTAAACTGTAATATATATTAATTATATATTACATGATAATCTTGAGCAATTAAGTCAACTCATGCCTCTTTATAATATTAATCGAACCCCGTATATTAAATTAATATCCATTCAAATAATAATTATCCTTGTATTTACCTAATTAATTGTAAGTACATGTAATAATAAAATTAAACCAAAATATTCCTTAGTTGAATAATAATTAATTTTTTTATTCCATGTTGATCTAGAGAACATGGTTAATACACGGAACCCAGGGTAGGACCCACAGTGTATAATATTTATATTTAATAGAATAGGGAAGATTTTCTAAGTGATATTATGTGTATCCCTGTAGGCCCATATCTCAATAGTAGTGAATAAAATTTACAGACCTTGAGTGGGGTCATGAAACCCATCAAGGCCCCTAATGAGATAAGGAATAGTAAAAAAACTACCATCATATGAATATTCTCTGTGTAATATAATCTATTTGTCATAGATATCTCAAAAATGTATACTTCATTCTTGTATCATTATCCATTATATAGATTTTTTTGATCTTTCTAGATAGATTTACATTCGTCTACCATTACAATGGATTTAAGGAAGGTACTACCATCCTAATAAACCTTGTTTGATTTATCTCTTTCTTAACTAGGTAGAGAAAATCATATCTTGATAATTCAATCAATTTCATGTCACCAATGACATACCCCACACAAATTACCTGTCAATTACTTCATGTCCATGGTTATCATCTTTCATCGATGTACACAATAGAATAATATACATTGAAAATTATCTCATGATAGTAGACCATTATACATGTGTATAGATAGGAACAACCAATGACATAAAAAACTGGTGGTGTTCCTATTTTTTGTCCACATATCATGATATCTACTACAAGAGAGCACCATGATTTATCTTCATGAGTCGAAGTTGAAATTATTATGCTCCCCAACACCTGATAGTAACACATCATATGTCTCCGATCAAAATAATGTACCTGAACCATATGAAATTAATTTAATAATACTATCATAATATCTCTAGGTTTCAATTATATCCTGAGATATGATATGACCCTTTGATACAACACATAATCTATAGAATTTACCATAAACAATGTATAAACAGAAGTATCTACACTATTACGAATAACACATTTACTTATATTAAACTGTATACATATTATCGTTATCACAATTCAACTCAATTTTGGTCTAGGGAGGCCACTTTAAAACCATCCCACTTTCCCATGATCTAACTGCTATCATGTATAAATCTGTTATCCCTCACATGGGAATCATGCTTCTTTTGAAATATTTCTTTAGTAGGGGTTCTTGCACATTATCCTCTGTATATACTCTTCTAATTGTGACTTCACCCTTCTATGAAAAATCCATCAAGATATGAATCTTCCCAATTATATTTGTTGCCCTCAAGTGATACCCGGGCACGTTGGAAAGCACCAGTATAGCAGTATTATCACGATAATATAGAATAGGATCTGAGCTGCTAGGCACAACACCAATATCTGAGACAATTCTTTGTATCCACAATGCATTCATTTCAACAACAAATGAAACTTTATAATATATTTAGCTATATAAATTGGCGACAATAGGATTCATTAGGGTTCTCTAGATCACTATACCACCATGAAGGAAAAATATGTTGCATGAATTCAATTTTAGATCAATATGAACTATCTGGAAAGTAGCATTATTGTATCCCCTCACTAGTAGTTCCTCATATACTCCATACACTAAAAACATATCATTTGTAAGCCTAAAGTAATTCAGGATTGTTTTAATAGATTCTCAATGCATCTTTTAGAGATTAGATTGATGTTTTCTCACCATATATAATGAAAAGGAAACATCAAACATGGTATATAGCATGACATACATGATAGAACCCATTGTCAAGGAATACAGGATTCTACTCATTCTATCAATCTACTCCTGTGTTTTTGGAAATATTTTCATGGGTATATTTATACCATGTGATACAGGAAACAAACCACTCTTTGATTGTTCAATATTGTACCTTTTGAGTACCTTTCCAATATATATACTTTGACTTATCCCAAGCATCCGTTGATATCAATATCAATAGATCATGATCCCTACAATACATAATGGTTGACCTAATAATTTCATAACTAAGCATTCATTTAACCATGTATTAAATGACTAAATGAATTGCACTTCATTTACCATTATTAATATGTTAGGAAAATATAATACTAGAAAAATGATGGTGTTCCCATTAAATTTCTTATAGATAAAAGGATCACTTTCATTTTTAATGAAACAAAATTCTCTTATTGCCTCATCAGAAAAATAATTCCACGATCGTGATTCCTACATCAACCCATAATGGGATATCTCTAACATTCACAACATATTGGAATTTTATGGCCTGAAAAAAACCTTCAGGTTGATTCATATCAATTTCTTCAACCAAATCCCCATTTAGAAAAATAGTTATGAAATATATTTTAAAAATTATAAAATCATTAAAGGATGATATTGTAAGAAATATTATGATGGATTTTACCATTGTTAATGGTGAAATGGTTTCATTAGAGTCGATGACTTGACGTTTCCTAAAAACAATAAAACAGGTATTGCATTATAGGTACTAAACATACCATACATGTACATATTTTTATTCGAATATCCATTTTCACCCAATGAGTTTAAAATCAGTTAGAGGTTCTACCAAAATACAAACATGATTTTTATACATGGACACCATCTTAGAATGCATGGAATCATTAAATTTCGCTGATTATTTTCCATTTATTTCTTCCTTGTAGGATAGAGGATCATTAATCTGAATGAGTTATGTGTCACCTATCTCAATGTCAAGAAAACCATAATGATATGGTTCAATAACCTCCAAAATAGACTTAAATAGTATTTATTTCTTGGGACAAACTTCTTCTACTACTTTATCTTATGGAGATTGTTCCCAATAGAACTCTTGTGCATCTGGATCATTAACTTCATCGAAGTCAACCTTCATCCCACTATTTCCTTTACAAATGTGTTCCCATTTTAAAAATATGGCATGTATTTCCACATTAACATTTATATCTAAAGGGTTGTATAGGTATTATCCTTTGGTTTCCTTAGGATAACCTATATAGATACACTTTGTGCTTCTAGATGCATATTTTTCAAAATGTATAGTTTTGACATATGCCTCACATCCCTATTCACTTAAGTGTGATAGATTGGGTTTCTTTCAAAACCATAACACATATGAAGTCCCATCTGCAGTCGTATTTGGTACTCAGTTAATTGTATATTCCACTCTATTGAATGAATATCTCCAAAAAGATAATGTATGTGATGTAAAACTCATCATTTATCTGATTGTGTATAGTAAGGGCCTATTCCTACTTTCACTGACACCATTCATAGATGGTGTATAAGGAGGGGTGAGTTGGGATATTGTCCCACACTCCTTTAAGTGATCAATAAAATCATGGTTATGATACTCTCCACCTCGATCTAAGAAAAGAGCCTTAATCTTATTTTCAAGATAGTTTTCAACATCATTTTGGTATTACCTAAACATCCAAAAAGAATATGACTTAAACCGCATTAAGTGGATATAGCTATACCTACTATACTCATATGTAAAAGTAATGATGTATAAAACCCCAACCCATAGAAGCTATGGTAAATGGACCACATAAATCAGTGTGGATTAATGACAGTAATTGATTGGCTATTAGTCCACTCCCAGAGAAGATTTCTTTGGTAATTTTCCCACGTAAACAATTTTGATATATTTCCATTTGAATTATCTTTACCAAGTCAAAATACACATCTTGATGTAATTTATGTAATCACTTCAAGATTACATGACCTAGCTTATTGTTCCATATGTAGGTGATATACGATTCTTTCTGTCTCATTTTGTCATTGATTTTATTTAAGAGGTTTTCGAGGTCAAGTATATATAGTCCATCTTTAATATGTGACATAACATAAAACATATTATCCATGTAAAAGAAAAAATATATTTTGAAACATGAAATAAAATCCCATCATGTCTAAAATTGACACTGATATTATGTCTCATGTTTTAGAGGGTAACTAATAACAATTATTCAATAATAGCACCTATCCACATGGAAAAGTTCTGTGATTGTCTCCCACAACAAAAGATACCACACCTACACCATTTTCATCTTGTAGGTCCGCATTTCCTCTTACAATCTTCTTAAACACAATTGGTTCTTTTTTATGAATACAAATGTGTGATCCACATGCCATATACATTACCCAGCTTGTAGATAATGAAATATTTCATTAAATGACATAAATACTAGAAGTAAAAGCTTTGATTTCTTTTTTTCCCACCTCCACAATTTTTCTTAATGTTTCATTTCATGCCACATAATAATTAGAAAACCTCATACTCATTATTCTACCTCAGATTCATTATCTTCTTTGAAGAATGGGGAATTAGAGTCTACAGACCTGAATTTTCCATAGACCCCTTTAAATGTTCATTAATTATCTTGTTCAATATAAATAAAGATGAATTAGTAATTTTTATATCCTTATTTGGTAGTATAACTAAATATGATAGATCTGGGAGCAACTTTGTCCTATCGTTGTTGTTAAAATTGGCAATAAAAGTCGAAAATCATGGTAGTAAAGAGGAAATAATGCGATTTTTTCTTGTTCATAGTTCAATTTTAACCCATTGGATTCAAGCCTCTCAATGGACCTTCATGAGTACATGGTCACCCGCTTGGTGCCCTTATTATATCCTACACTTATAAAGGAAAGTAGGGATCTCATACCATTCATGTCTTTCCCTCTCCAAATATAATTATTTAACATGATAAATCAACTTTTAGGCACCCTCATCCACATAAATTTTCTGAAATTGGATATACATGGATGACAAAATGATATATAAAACATCTAGTGCAACATTTAAATGATTTTTCTATTTATATTTGTTCACCATGCCTGCTCCCTAAGGAGGATCACTAGGAACTGAGGATTACAACAAATAATGATTTTAAATGACACTGTACATTTCACAAGAACAATTACCACTCCTAGATGTTTTTGACAGTCAAGATATTTTCATTAACAAAAATTGATCATAGTTTTAATGTACATTAGTTGTTGGTAATTTCAATTTGTGATCTAAATTAGATAAATATTTCTAGTCATTAAATTATCTTGATTACCTTTTAGAAATATAACTAATTATCATTTTAAATGTACCTCACTATTTTATCAAACATCAATAGACCACATAATTAGATTAAGAATAATACGTTTCTTTAGTATTCATGTGGAATGGATCCTTGAAACTACTCTTCATAGTGTACAAGCTTTGTATATTCAAATAAATAGAATGTTTCAAGGTAAGAACAAGATTGGGCAACCAAATTATCTCATTATTCCACAAACGGTTGAGAAAAGGCCCATATTTTTGAATTAAAACATGATTCTCTCAATGAATTTCTATTAAAGTTATAGTGACCTATCTTTGGAAACTTATTTACTACAATTTTGATTCATGTATACCCGTTACTCTTATTGTAACTCCCTAGTAGTAGCAAGAACTATAAAATTTGGATGATAATCACCCCGAACAACCAGATTTTATAAAATATGGGTAATGGAAGGATTTAAGAGATGATATAAATTTGAGGGATTTCATTGATTATTGAATAATATAAACAATTTCTATTTAACTTATTCAAACTAGGTTGTCAAACTAATAACTGAACATGGAAAAGAAAATTATTCATCACAATAATATTCATTTTACCTTTTTTATTGTTTTATGTTATCATGTAACAATCATTCAATTGAAAAAAAATTAAATGATTCATAAAGGAAAAACCTGAATTCTGACTAGTATTGAGAATTTTATTATAATTGATCCATAATGAATAAATTTTTTCCTAGGGGTTTCAACACCTATTTCTATTTCTGAGTTGTGTCGTAGCTCACCTATAGTGAAAAGTACTCGACTCTCGTTTGGATTACCAAGTCGACTTCGTAGGGTCCTCATCTCGAAACATATTTTTATATTTTATAAATATACACACACGCAAGTAATGGAATCTATAGGTGCAATGTAAAATAGGTGCATTGGATGATCATGAACTTATACATATTTGAATTAAAGGTGATGATGCACAGACCATCATCTAACAACTTCATTAATAAAAAAATAACCCAAAATAAATGAAAAATTCAATAATTCAATCCAGACATTAACATTTCAGTTACTATCTCAATACTAGTCAGTATAGAATAATATTCAATAAAATTATTTCTTCAATAAATTTAAATAGTATGATGGTGTTCAAATAAATTAAGTGAATTGGAATACATTCAAATAATTTATTTATTAGTTCTAACATTAATATAATTTTAAATATAAAAAATTAAATTATACCATTAATTTAATTTAATCTAATATTAAATAAAATTCTAATATTCAATTAAAATTTAATACCCAAAAAATAATTTTATTTCAATAAATTTTCAATATAAAATAAATAAATCAAATTTATTTATTTGGTATAAATTAAATTCTACCGCTCCCAAAACCCCCACCACGACCCTAAGAGGACGAAGTTGTGGCCCTATTAGACAAAATGGTCTTAGGAAATGTCATTAAAGGGATTTTGTGTCCCAGGAAAGCATGGCTAGACCCCTCCCATGTTGGGAAGTCTTTCCCCGACCCTTTTGTAAGGAAATTGGTGTCTTGAAAGACCTCTGAAACTTGTGGATATTAACTTTGGCTGGTGAAGTAGCCTAGCTAGACTACAAACATCAGTTCTAGTCTGGCTGATATGGGATCTAGATATTATCTTTATTGGGATGGTGACAACCCATTTGATTGAGGGCATCAGCTAGCTGGGTACAACGATGAGTTGTCAGGTCGAGGGTGGTGGCCAGCTGGGGATGGTTGTATCCATGATAGAGATGAGGGAGGTGGTTCCAGGATGACAGAACACATTAATATTGAGGCATGGTGGCATGGGATTTGAGAATTTAAGAGCTCAAGCAGCGTCGAAGCACGATACGTGATGTTGTGAGCTCAGGAAGGGTATAGGGGTAGGGATGGCAGTGGGTTGTTGGTTCAGGCGGACCGGTAAGTGACAATGTCACAGCGATAGTCTCATTGTGATGATCCAGTAAGGGTCCCAGGGAACTCCCGCTAGGGGGGTTAAAATGAGTGGGAGAGGGGAGAGTGGGATGTCGACCACAGAGGAATTAATAGATCCAGTGGATCAACTCCCACGAGGAAAAGAGAAGGTGTCTCTAGAGTGGACCATAGTAGGACCACAAGAGATTCCATTTATTTTACTTCGAATACAACCTTTAAGGGATTTCCAACTATAAATTAAACATTATGTAACATAACATCAAAATTTTTCTTAGTGAGAAAAATAATATAATTTAAAATAACATTATATTTTGTTAATATCTTATTTATTGGTCATTATTAGAGAACATCCAATGAACGAATTCCATCTATTCATTGGCAAGATTCTGACATTTTTTTTGAACAAAAATAATCTTATATAATTATGTTCATTAAAAAAATTAAAATCTGAAGAAACATAAAACAGTTCAACATGATTTCAATCCATTAGAAAATCAAAAATAGAAATTACATGGCTCTTTTGAATTATATCTAAAAGTGAGTTAATCTATTGGATCCATTATAACACTCTCTAATTACTATTTAAATCAATATAATTTTCTTTGACTAAGAAAACCATCAAGAGCTTCTGATACCACTTAATGGTACCATGATGCTCAGCAAAAGCTGCTAGGCTAAGAATATAAAATTGTTTCATCAACAGAGATATGTGACAACATCAAATCTTGTGATCTCATCCTAGAACATTCTTGGGACAACAGAAGATTTAAACAGAGTATAAAATAAAATGAACATGTACCTCATTGAGATCTAATGCGAGTAATCATGTAACAAGATGTCAGTGTCCATTTCTTGAAGGCTCTGATCCCAAATCCCTCTATATCATCCATTCATGATTCTTGAATCTTCTCATGCTGTTCTTATTAGAACATGGGTGCATGTGAAGAACACTGATGACTACTTTGATGTAGTGACGATCACCACGAGTGACCATCTTTGATCCAGAAGACAGATCTGGAATCACTTTATTGATTGGGAGAGTCTCTCTCTAGTAATTAGGAGAAGATAGAGACGATCACTTCAGTAGATGAATAGTCTATAGAGGAAGATCCTTTCTCCACTTATATTTTGGATGGATATAATAACAAGTTTGGGTTCCCTTCCCTCAGGTAATAAACTTTTAATATATAAATATTATAAATAATTATTTATTAAAAAAATTATTCCATAATTGTTATTTATATTTTTCCCTAAACTGAAATATATATTATGTGATTATATAGATATATTAACTTTACTCACACCTCTTAATAATAATAATTGAAGCCAAGATATTAGATTAATATCCATTTTTATAATATTTATCATTGTATTTACATAAGAACTTGTAAATACATGTAATAAATAAATTGAACCCAATTATTCCATACTTGAATAATAATGGATTTATTTCTTCCATGGCGGTCCAAAGAACATGGATAATACCTGGTCCCCATGGTGGGGCCCACCATGACCTATCTTCCAATTCTACAGAGTAGGGTAGATTCGCAAAGCGTTATTCTATGTGACCTTTAAGGACCATATATCCATAGTAATGAATTGTATTCATAGACTAAGAGAGGGGTATAAAAACCCATCAAGGCCCCTATAGAGATAAGGAAAATCAATGAATCAAATACTGTTATACAAACACACTCTCTGTAATATAATCACTTTGTCATCAATATATCAATAAATAAGAATGCATTCCATTGTCATAATCCTCTATTTTTCATTATTATTTCATGATATTTCTTGACAGATTTACCTTTGACTACAATGGACATGGATTTTATGAAGGTACTGCCATCCTAATCATCCAAGACCATGTTATCTCTTACAAAACATATAATTGAAAATATTATATTGATCATTCAACCAATTTATTTTTACTAATGATGTAACCAACACAAATTACCTCACCAAAGCAAAATTTCCATGGTTTCATCTTTCTTCAAGGTACACACTAAAATAACATACATAGATAATGATCTCAATTCTAGAAACCATGAGACATGTCTTTATTTAAGAATAACCATAGATACATGAAACATGTGGTGTTCTTATTAGAGGGACATTACTCATTATCTCTACTATTAGAGATCACCGAAAGTGAATTTCATGAAAATTATTCTTAATTATTTTGATCCCCCAGCACTTGATAGTCACACATCATCTGTGATCTCACAATTATGTATTTAGACCTTGAAAAATTAATATAATATTACTATCATAGCATCTTGAGGTTCTCATTATTGCATGGGATCTGCTATAACATATCGAAATGACACATAATATATCGCAATTGCAATAAACATATTTGACACAAATGTATCTACACTATTATGAAAAAATCAGACACACACACACACACACACATAACAATACACATGTAGTGGTAATAAAAGTACAACTCATGTTGGGTGTAATAAAACCACTTTCAACAAGCAGATCCTGAGATGGTCAGAGATATTGCTTCATTGGGAAATCCCAGTAATGTTTTTACACACACTAGATTTTGGGATTATGTAATTATTTTCATTGGTTTATCCTAAACATCTCTAGTTTGGAAGCACTATTGATAGGCCTGATTCAAAAGGGAGTTACTTTATTCTGTTATGAATCTTGTGACAGTGCATTTCATTAACTAAAGAGAAGGAAACTAAAAAACTAATCTTGATGTTTCCTGTTCTCGTTATGGAGTAAACCATGTATTGTGAAGGACAATGATTTGATGATGGAGAAATATAAATGATGAATAGTAATGTGGTCATGAATGTGTCTGGGGAACCTAGGTCGTATGGAACATCACTGTCCAACCCATTGTCTTGGCCCATGTATGAGGTTCCACTAGCATTAGATAACATACCTAAGATTCCAAATGATTTAAATAATATAATTCCATTGTATTAGTAAAATTTTGGTTGATAATTATACCTATATAACAAATATGACATAACCAGATATAATATGAACAAAAAAACACCTATATGATCCTTAAATGAAGATAAAAAAACTAAATATAAAACCTAAAACTTAAAAATACACACCAATATAGAGACTATAAATAAATACAACACAACACAAGGGTGGAACCACTATAAACATCAGGGAAATGACCATCTCTAAAGCTCCAACTCAAGATAGCTACATCAAGTGGTGCCACTGGAGAAATATGGAATATTCCCATTTCCCATGAAATAGAAATCATCATTGATAGAAACTCCAACTTGGAATACCCATTCCAAACTCGTATACACACACATGAATTCCATGTGATTGTCCCATACTCATTAGTAGTTATTAACCAATTCCCTAATTTATCACCAGGTAACAAATCTATAAGCACTCTTGTGTTAGTCATCCCTTATTTGGGGTCACATCAAATACAAATGAAATAACACCAACTATGCTTTACGAGACCATATTCCATATCAATGTACTTTTTATAAATAATTTATTCTCATTACGATGTTTAATCAAATATATTTCTTATGCCAATGAGAGACCATAATTTCAAAACCATAATATAAAATTATAAATCAACAGGGTTTTCCCAAATCCATTCAAATTACCATGTTCCAAATTCATGATCCGAAATGGTTTTACTACAATATATCATTGAAAAATTACATTTCAAATCAATGAATAAAATTTTATAAAACTACGATGTAAAATTATAAAAAAACTGATTAGAGGGAGATGCCAATTACCTCACTACGAGTTGTGATAATGAATAACGGTAACAAAAAACCTCTAAATTAATACTAAAACCTATTAAATTCAATATATCAAACAAAATCGTCCATACTCATTATATATAATTGATCTATGTATAACCAAATTGATCTAACATTCCACGGGAGAGGAGATGCGAAGATCAAAATAGAAAAGGATAAAAAGGAGAGAAACCATTGATTCTAGAGATCCAATACCCTTTGACCCATCGATACATGCTTCGAGAACAAAAGGAATCACCAAGGATTCTAATGAGGGGATAAGAGTTTGGCATGCTCAGTGAATTAGACAAAAATGAATGTTTCTTGTCTAAAATTGAGTTGAAGTGTAACTTTCGAACCATTTAATGAACAACACATAGTTAGACTACAAATTTTTTAAAATTATTCCACATATGTAAATAATAATATGTCCAGACCACCTATAAAATTGTATTAACATAGTTTTAAAAACACTCAACCATCCATTATTTTACCAAATGTCTCCACTCACACAGTTTGTCTTAGACACCCAAATAGTTTTAAACCATTGTGCACTAGTCTTGCATAGACTCATGTCCAATAGATCATTTTTGCACAATTTCCTAGAGAAAACAACATGTTCTAACAATGTCGTTATCAACATATTAACAATTTAAAAACACTCATAATCATACCCAAAATATCTGGAAACTCCAAAAAATAAACTCATGTATTATATGACTCCAAATTAAATAATAACAACAAAATTACTTGAAACTGGGGGTGTAACATTCTCCCAACAATTATCCTTTCTATCTATTGAATCATGGTTATTTCTGGTTCTTGGTAATAGTTGAGGAATTGGTCTAGTATATAATATTCTCATACTTAATTCCCTTCAGGAATCCTACAATTCTAATATAAACCTCTAACAAATTGAATACACTTTCCAAATAACAAATTCAATTATCTATCTAATTTATTTTTCAACACGTTTCACAATGTAAAAAACCAATAATGTGGAATATGTTCTAATAAAATCTTATAGTTTCGATTAGGCTTGTACATCTTGAATTGATATACCTGAAACGAATTATATATTAAGATAAATTATTATGGTAATATAATCAGAAATTTACATCACTAATCCATACCATTATTGCAAAATGGATGTTGGATGAGGATACTATATTACTTTCTTTCGAAAAATTTCAATTCCCTAGGAACATAGAGACTCCCCTGAAAGCATGATCTCCCACATCAAATGACAACTACCGCAATCGATGACTAGGGAATGATTTTTGGTGACTCTTAGCCAATGAAATATTTTTCATGATCATCAAAATTTCCTAAGTCAACTCCTAAACAAGGATATTCTCAATAATTATTCTTCACAAATATCTCCATAAAAAGAGGTGAAAAGAAGTATATCTATAGAATGGAATAGAATGATCCATACCTATCGAACCTTGATAGTTTTTATTCCATGTGAAATCCTAAAAGGGAATATGATCTTCCTAAGAGCCTCTAGAATTCATCACATAAAACAAGATCATTTCTTTTGATGTTTGGATCATTTAATCTTATTTTACATCTTTTTCAGGTTAATAATCTATGTTCATTGTCAACGTTATACCAAAATCCTTCTATATATATTTCTAAATCCAAGCGTAAAAATGATCATCTCAAAAATAGATGGTTGATACTATTATTCCATGTTTCTTTATGATATATCAGATTTAGAGTTTTTACAATTATTCTTTTTTATTATATTCAATAATTTGGATGAAGTGCGAAATAGTTTAGAGTTGATATACAACGAACAATATGGAATCGTGTTATTGAACCATTATGGGAAGAATTGTGACAAAATACATAGCTATAACCATTTTCTCGAATTTCTAGAGTGGGATAGGTAATTAATGAAACATATCATCTTCTCGATTGTGCTCAACCATGAATTTTTTAAAATTGATGCTTCTCAAGACATAACCATATTGTTTATTTTTCCTTCCATCCCACCAAATATAATTTTGCGTTTCTTTATAATTTTATAAAATTTGATTATGAGATACCCAATTTATTTAGTTCTATGAATAAATTAGTTTCTTTTGACGATACATTAAAATAATTACCCAATCCTAATAATGAAATTTTGAATTCACATCTTGTTTCCACACATTAATGGTCTCCATACAATTTTTTTTATGTAATAGTATGGAAATTAGTATTTTTTTTCTTACAGAATATATTAATTTTCAACCAATTATGAAAATACTGTCACTAAAAAAACATTCCCTTAATTTTAAACAATGTAATCGAATTGCATGTATGATATCATGCTCTTTAGTTTCTACTAATCACAATCTCTATTGGATAGATGATTTTAGGAATATCATATCAAGTCATTTTCTAATAAATTACACTTAAAATTTGTATAAACCTAGTTAGAGATAAACATTTGGAGATATTCCATTCATCAAAATTGTATTTGGTTTAATCCAAATCAGGAGAAGATATTTTTTAAAATTTTATGGTATATGAACATAATGGATTTCTCAAAAAAGAAATAATGAGGCCATGTATTCTATTTTTTAATTTTTTTTAAACATTAAAAATAATGGGTTAGATAAATATTTTCATGAATATGTAATTTCTATGATCAATAAATAACCATGTGATCAACCTACATGAAAATAAAACTATGTCAGGATCCATACACATGATTATAATCCTATTATACATTTTCAGGTTTTGGAAAATCAAAAAATAGTGTGGATGTGAGTCTTGAATTACTATCTGGGAATAATTGTTGATAATACTGAATCAATTGAAATAGTGTTACCATTCTCATGACTTCTATTATTGGATATTTAATTTATGATATATTCTAAAAACAATGATAATAACTTGATAATCATATAAATATGTGTACCTCAATGTTCTTATTTTGAAGTCTCAAAGAGAAAATAGCTTAAAAAATAAAATAACATGTTTTTATTCAATTTTTAGAAATATCATGACCAAGGAAATGAAACTCTTGAAACAAAAAAAAGTATCTAGTGAATATTTTCGCTAATATGTGCTCATAAAAAATACTCATATTTTTATTTAATGATACATATGTTTATTTTGAGTTCAATAGTACACTAGGATGTCATTTACAAGTACCTATCCTAATGAGTATAGGTACCACTAAAGGACACGATAAATCCATTCCATGAAAACTAATTGTGAATTTTTGTTAAAAAAGAAATGAAAAAACAATTTTTATGACCATAATTACTCATAAATACTATATTTTTTTATGATAATTAATAACAAAGATTTCATGATACCTAGAGAATAGATAAAATTTGTAGAACCATTAGAACCCCTTAAATTGATCAAAAATTTAATCTATTAATGTTAGTAGATATATATTATTTATCTAAACATATATTAGATTAATAAAATTGACAAGGGGATGTAACAAACCATCTTCCGAATTGAATAAAAGAACTAGAGTAGTTAATGGAGGCACACTCTATCTTAAAAACCATTTAGTCTTTAAATATTCTAATTCAATCACTAAATCATAAAATTATATTAGACAAATTCTATAAAAATGGTATTGAAATACGATTTTCCTTTCATTGAGATTTATTAAAAATTCGAATTTTATATCCAGTGGAAAACTGGTGAAATCATCATGAAACACTTCTAGATAGTGACACATATTTGTTTGAAAAAAATTCTAGAATCAATTAGATAATTAGTCCAGAAAGTTACTACCAATAATTTGAAATAAATAATTCTAACCATTTTCAATAAAGGTCCTTCTTCAATAAAAAAATCTTCATAGACACGTTTTAATGGATGTATTGTCCCATCAGAAGATATATACCTTACCCATCATGCATAACAACCGATATGATACACAAAATAATATATACAATCCTTTCCCATGATCAAGTCAAATAAATTTATCACTAACAAATACAAGTATGAATAAAACAATACACAAATGATATTTATAGAAAAATATGCACAAATAGATCCTCTTCATATTTCATAAGGGGTGTTTTGATACTCATCATATGAAGAATCATCTCGATATGAAACCTCATTTGATCAATGAAACACAAAATAATAAAATTTCTTGATGAACCAATATAAAAAAAGTTGAATAAGGGTAAAGTTAGGAAGAATGAACCTTTTTTTATTATAATAACCTGATTTATCATCTATTATAATATTTTCATGACCATATAATTACATATTTTTACACCCACTTACTTCATTATATGTTCTGTTTTAATCTAATGGGGAGTCCATGTGTTCCTAGAATGATTGTGGCTCTCCCGGTATTATGTATAAGAACTATGTTGTTGTGATAAATCCATTGAAGCATATAATTTCTGATAATAATGAGGTGTATTTCGAGAAGTTGAATTTGAAGCACTATTATAATAATACTAGAGATATATCATCTAACTACAGTAGTGACATGCCTTGGGTTGTTTTATACAATGTCACTTGACATGTTAAAAAAACACATTGTGAAACACCATGAGGTTTTTTGAATTCTTTTTAAATTATTTTGTTGATATATTTCATTTGATGCTACAATATTTCTTTTGTTATATAAAACTGCAATTTTTGGATTGCATTATTTGCAACGCCAATTTAAACATGCATTAAACGCAACCCCAAGCACATAAGGGAATACAATATACATAGAATTTGATAAATATTTACTATTATAAATATATTAAATATATTTTATAGACATTTAAATGAACGTGGTACCAATTTAGAACACATCACACATGACTATGAGTTTCTTCAACCACTTTTATTACACAAATCAACGAGTTTTACCGAACAAGAATATATTATGAAAATATTATTATTCAATGAAATAAGATATTACTAAGCCATTAAAATAATGGTTATAGATAGTATTAAATGTATTATGAAAATATGTGGTTTAAAAAATATAAAAATAAATCATTTGTTACTAATTAATCAGTAATGGATATAAAAAAATTGAATATAAATAAAATATTTATATAGAAAAAAACATTATAAAAAAAGTAGTTTTATCCCAATAAATTAAAATAATTACAACTACATAATAGTATTACTGAAATTGATATTTCATATATTCAATAATATATTTGTGGTATTCATCCAATAAATTTTATAGGCATAAGACAAGAACAAATCCAATATTTCTCATAAAAATCAATATTTTTTAACGGAACATTCATAGGATTTTAATAGATAAAATATTGTGTATCCATTTTTTGGAAATTTTATAAATAATATTAGTCAAAATAAACTTAATATTTTAATTTGAAATGTAAAAATATTTCTACAGTTATTTTTTGGTATTTTTCTGTAAAGATTTCTTTTTAATGAATAACTGAAAATATTGATTTTTAATTCAAAAATTATTTTCCATCTAATTAATTTATAGAGTTAAATTATATTTTAATATGGTTTCAATGTAACATCATATAAATTATTTATCAATTAATCAGATTTTTTCATTTGAATAAATTTCACTATTAAATTGAATATAAAAATATATTAAACGTTTTAATGTTTCTACAATCAAAACCAGCATTGTCCTCTCATTTTCATGATTAGATTTAAAATATTTTTCCTACATATGTGATTGTGATTTGAAAAATTTTATTCCATATTAGTAATCCATATAATATATAATATATAATTAATTTAACTTAGTTTTTTGGACAAAAACTTTAGTGAAATTAATTAAAATTAATTACACCATTAAAAGTGAAATTGAGCTTAACAAGGGACTAATCCTTAATTTTATGGGACAAAATAACCTATACACTTGTATAAAATCAAATTTCCATCCATATTTTGACCATATCATCCTATTAATCATTATTTTTTTTTTAGTAGAGCCACATTCAATGTAAAAAATGTGTTTGGAATTCCCTTTTCCAAATTTACATGAGTTTCACTGCTTCTCAACTATAAAAATGCCCCCTCTCCTCCCACTTACTCACACATCTCAAGACACATTAGATAGTCCAAGATATTCCCAAATATATCATAAATATCACTAAACTAGTTCTTTAATCCCAATCTTGGGAATAAATCCATCCATTTACGATCTTTGGTGCCAAAAAATGGAGTTACCCAAAAAAGAGGTAACATCTTCCTCATGCCCTTTAGTTTTATTTCCATTCTCCACTCCATCAACAATCCTTATTATATAATTATATAACACTAGTATACTTAATATTTTATCATTTGTATTATTCTATGGTTTTTTGGTAAACTTATACACACTTATGTCTATTGGAAAACAAACATACTGTTTATAACGTTTGATGAACTATCGCCATAAAAAACAATGGTTGTTCATTTATCGTTTACTACATATCCTGTTTGAGAATTCTGATGGAAATTAAATTTATATATTTTATATTTTATATATGATATGAAATTACTCATTTATAATTGTTTTATATGTCATACCATTATACATTCAGCCTTCTGTAAATATGATAACATAGTATTTGGATGTATGGACTACCACCTCTTTAAAATGATGAGATTCATTCAAACATTACATGGAATATGGTAACAATGGTTTTAGTAAAAATAATATGATATATGTAACATAATTATTATATTATTAGTATATTATATACATATATACATATATTTCTTTTATTTACTTTCTTTCAACACAAAAAAATGGAAACAATGTTCCTTCGTACCATTGACCTACCATCCCCATAAACGATGAATTATATATCAAATTTATATAAATTTATAGATTATTATAAATAAAATTATAATGAATTTGTATGAAATTTATATAATTTTTTAAATTCTTTAATTAATAAATCATGATCTATGTAAGAAAATCACGAATATAAGTCCTAACATGTACGAAGAATATAACGGATATTACCTGAATTGAAACATTAACATTAAATTGTTAATAAAAGGTTAATAAAAATTCAAAATCAAATAGAATTTAGTATAATATATAATACTATGTTTTTTTTAAAATATTTATAAAATTGTAATTTTGTTATGTAGATGGTATGTATGAGCACGATGTGAGTCAACACATAAGGTAAGTCAATTTCATCCCACTTTTTATTTCAGAAATATATAAGCCTTATTCAATATTCATTTATTTTTTGTGGTATAAATACTGCACCTGAATTCATTATATTATTATTATAATTAAATTTTTTTATTTAAATATCTATTTGATTATATTTTTTTCACGTGATTTATAGTTCAAAATTTACAAAATCTCTAAAGTAATTTTCCCTAAATTTTCTTTCTTTGAGAAAAATGTTTTATTATGCATGTATATTCTTTATCCTAGTGTATATTATTAAAATTTAAATTTTATATAATTAATGTCTTTATTTTTAATTATATTTTAGGGAGCAAATAAATTAATTTTCTTAAATGTTGATTAGGATTAAAAATTACCATGTTGTAAGTGTTTATTAAAAAAATCTCATCATTTATCAAGATTATTATTGATTATGATTACATTGATGAAATATTTTGATCACTAACACAATAAATCTCAAACGGTTTCTTATTCATTGTATATTCATGTTATATCCAAGCAAGGTTACTATTTCCCACTGTTTTAATCTTAAGATAATTAAGAAAATATTATTATTAATATGTGGCTATGTTTTTCCTTCTATTCCAAAATATCTCTTCATTCAAAATTATGTTTTACAAATTAATTATAATATTTTTACTATTATATGATGTTTAAATGGAATTTTTAACTATTTTATATCTTTTTAATAATTTTTTTTAAAATTAATATTCTTTTTTTCGATCATGGATATTTATAAACATTTGCAGTGCTAAATGAATGTTTGGTATGTAAAAAAATTTCCACCCTCATGACCGTAATCTCCTTAAACATTACTTTATAATACCACTTGGTTATTTTTGAATAGATTTAAATCCTAATATTCTATAATTTTACTAGTTAATGTGGTTTAAAAATAAATAGGGTTTCGAAAAATCATTAAGATCAAAAAGTTCTTTATGTGATTTCAATGCTTCTGTTATATATTTTTCAATGGTTATTTTTAGTGAAAATGATTTAATGTATTTAAATCATTCATTAAATGTTTTGAAATTTATTTTCTACAATAGGGTTTTTAAAATGATTTCACGATTCTTTTATAGTTATCCAATGTGTTTTCATTGAAAATGGTTTCCAAAGATGTTTTCAGTATTCATTAATAAGGATTCAAGGAAGATTGTTTTCAAATGTTTTTTACACTTGATTATATGTTTTAATTTTTATTTTAAAATAAAATTGTTTTCAAAATATTTTATGTTTTAAAATTCAGTTTTCAAATATGAAATGATGTTTTCCACAAAAAATTTTTCTAAAGGAACATTCAAAATTAATTTCCATCTAAAGTGATATATCTTGATTTTATTCATGACATTTATGGAAATGATCAAATGATTACATTCATATTTATTTATTGAATGGTTTACATTTATGTAATTATGTTTTTCAAATCCATTCACTATCTTTGGTTCAATAGATATGAAATCCATTTATCATTAATTGGATAAATGTTGATAAAACCCGCTTATTTTCATGGGTTATGACATGATTTTTATGTACTTGTGGAGCATGTACGTATTATATTATTATGATATGGGTGGGACCTATATATCCCTCTAATTCATTGGGTAATGATATATATCTCATGAGATAGACTTAGATGGTCTGGGGATTGAACCTTGACTACAAAGACGACTGTGTGAGTGAACCATGACTACCAAGATAGTACGAGGTGTGAACTATTACAACATATATGTCCATGAGAGTATACTTGGACTAACAAGATGTTCTGGTAAGTCATCGAAAACTAATAATATGGACTTTTTAGATATTTCTTGAATACTATGGAAATAATTTTATATTCTTATGTGTTTTCCACAGTTCCATGTATTATTTCTATGTTATGATTGCATGTATTATGTTTATTATTTTATTGTGATTCAGGTGTTATGAAATTAAAATATATATACCATGATACATTTTTATTATCATATGATATATAGGGTATGCTCTTTGACTTTTAGGACTATGTTCTCATACCCATATGCTCATTTTTATGCTTTCATGTCTCCCTTGATTACACTTATTATGAATCTGATATCACACATTTTTATTTATAATTTCCTAGGATATGAATATATATATTATGTATGATGTGTCTAAGAAATTATATTGTAATGAAAAACCTATCCAGAGATAATTGTGTTCAATTGTGTGACAGTTTTTTTGATTTCATGTTTCCAATGTCATGAGAATAATATGGCGATTAAGAATCAATTTGTACAGTTATTTAAGTATTCTGAAATTGTTATGTTATGTTGATGTATGAAAAGAAAGGGTCTCTATAGTTAGTATCAGAAAAAAGTTTTATTTATCCATTAGAAACTAGGTTGAGAAAAAAATATTGATAAACCTAAGGAAATGACTACAAAAAAGCCAATAGATGTGGAAAAGTATAGGAAAATGTCCTGGAATTTTGGAATGAGATAAAACGAATTTTTTCCTATATATAAATACATGCATGGATACTACAAGTGAATGTGGTATTTTAATAGATGTACTTTGGAGAAACAACTTAGTCATGGTGTGTCATTCTTGACTCAAGGTAACATCGTACACAACAATGTGCCTTACTGTGAAACTAGATTGACACTGTTAGGGGATATGTTTTGGAAACTCACAAATTCATCACAAACCATACAGTAGGATTTAACTAGTTTTTGGATATGAATATACTAAGATAAACCTATGTTATAATAGATTAAAAGGTATGTGTCATGATTTGGACATCCTATATGTAATTTTTCATGATTATGTGGTTTTCTTCTTTGATATGTGTTTCTCACCCTATGCCTTATGGCTTTAGTCAATGATGAGAACTTGAATGTACATGGATAATATTAATTGATTAAAATATATAATTTGTGGGAATTATGAAAATATATTTAACTAGTGTAAATCTCATAGATGTAACCATGAAGGAGGTACGAGTATTTCTAATAACTCTTAAGAGAACAGGATAAAAATGAGCTCTGAAAGGTATGTGAGGTTCTTCATGTATTGTTTGCAATAAACCAATAGAGAATGAATATATTAAGGTCGAGGAAACATAAAACATGTTTCATATTTAATTTTATAAGAAATAGTAATAATGTTATATGATTATGAAGCGTGAGGAATGGTTTGAGAATAATATTGGATGAATAATGAAATTATGTTTTTTATTTTAATGATTTTCACTTATGCATTGTGAAATATATGAGTTTTATCAATATAATTTTTCAATAAATAATGAAAATAAAATATTGAATGGTTATAAATACATAGAGAAGTGATTTCATTGATGGTAATATTTATATTAAGGGATGGTAAACCTTAATTAATACTAGATATTGAGATAATTATGTATTGATAATGATATGTTGGATATGAATAAGTAAATTATATGGTATGGATTACCATGGAAATGGTTATTGAAAAAGTGGTCCATGTCATTGAGGATGTTGTTTACAACATGTTGGAATCAAATAATGTATATATTAATCATTAGAATAAGAAATAATTTATTTTATCTAAATGTTTTAATGGAAATTCTTGTTATTACCATGTTTCATGAAAATGTACAATGAGGTTATTCACATTTTTGGAATTTGAAAACCATGTTTTACTTTGTGATATGTGAGGAATAGATTCTAAGATAATTTAACGAATTAAGTTTTATGTAATTGATTTATAATCTATTATTGAATATTATAAGGTTAACAATTTATTGATATGTTATGTAAAACATTGGATTATGTTGATAAGATTAAACTGTTACCTCACCATATGAGGATTTACGAATATTCTACATCCTAATCAAACTACCCTGATTTGATGGTAAATGAGGATAAATGGGATGTATTATCATTGTTATAATGATCTACAAACATTTCATAAATGAATAATTCACCTTAAAATATTTATGTGAGAGACAAAATCGAGCAAGGCATAACCAAAGTGTTAGATTATACTTATGAAAAGGAAATAAACCATGTAAGTATATTTTCTAAAGATTATAAAGAGTACAATATATCCTCGAATAAAATAATAGGATATTAAAAAATGATTTATCCTAGTAACTTAATTTCAAATGAATCAAATAATCCCTTAAATCATTTCATATTTATGGTTCTGTGATCAACCACTTCAACTATCCAATGTTCTCTATCACGCTCCATAAGAAATGGATTGTTAAATTTTTCTTATGTGACCGGGTTTTCATTTCCCTAAAAATGATCTCATATAAGGGAATATAATTGTGAGTTATTTTGGGTAATGGTTATAGATCCAACATTTTTAGGGATTGTTTTGTAATTATTTTTTATATGGGTTTCTATGAAAGTAAAATTCATGTTTTAATCCTTTAATAAGTGATATAGAATTTGAGTGTGAAATTCATTTTATGGGGTGTTGAATGAAACACCCTGAGATTTTTTTAATTGTATTATTTGATATTTTTTGATATTTTTCATTTCACACGACAATTTTCTTTTGTTATATGATTTTTCTCTGTCTAAATTTTGTTACAAGAAACACCAAGTAAATGTTACGCTATAAGAAATTCCAAACACATAAGGGAATATAATATCCTGAGGCATTATAATATATTTATTATTTTAAATATATAAGACATAATAAATATATATAGAAATTCATGTTACTTTGAGTTAGTGTTCATTGTACACAATAGGATATTTCTTCAATAACTTTCGTTACATTCATATCTATGTTTTACCGAAGGATAATATGTTATTAAAATATTAATATTTATATAATCAAATAAAATATAGCCTTTAAATTAATGGTTATGAATAGTAATAACTAAATTATCAAAAAATATGGTTTATAAAAAATATAAAATGAATTCATTGGTCACAAATTAATTATAAATGAATATAAAAACGAATTAAATATTAAGAAATATTTTAAAAGAAAACAATTTTTATTCTCCCAAAGATGTTATATAATAATAAATTAAATTTATAATAATTTTATAATTTTAAAAATTAAATTTAAATTTTATATATTTAATGAAATGTTTTTTGTATTCGTCCAATTTATTTGATAATCATAAGATAAGAACAAACACATTATTTCGTATAAAAATCATTATTTTTTAAATGAAATATGACCACTTTTTAATGAAAAGAATATTTTAAATAAAATATTTTGAATATTTATAAATATTTAATGTAAAAATAAACTCAATATTTGAAATTGACTCATTAAATTTATCTTAGGGTTAATTTTTGAATTTTATGAGAAGTTTCATTTTAAATGAATAGTGAAAAATACTGAATTTTGATTGAAAACCTCTTCTCCAATAAGTTATTTATAGTATTAAAATATATTTTCATATTTTATTAAAGTCACATTATATCAATTATTTGTAAATTAAACAACATTATATCATTGGAATCAATTTCACATTGAAATGTATTATAAAAACATAGCAATGTTTTGAACGTTTTATCTTTTGAAACCATTATTGTCCTCTCGTCCACATGATTGAATTGAAATTAATTTATGCAACTTATGTGATAGTAATATAAAAATATAAATTCAATATATATAATAACAATAATTTATAATATATAATAATTTAAACTTATATATTTTAATTAAAATAAGATACTTAATGTAATAAAATAAAATTACAATATTTAAAGTGAATTTAAGCATAACCAAGAAAAAACAATAAATTTAAGGGCCAAAATGACCATGAATCTTGTCAAAAAGATATTGTATGTCCACATTGCTGCCCTATACACCCACAAATATAATGTTATTGATTATTTGAGACACTTTCAAAGTAAAAATCATGGGTGGAATTCCCTTTTCTAATATTTACAAGAATGTTGCTCCTCCTCCACTATAAAAAGGCCTCGTCTCCTCCCACATCCTCACACATCTAAAGTATATTGGCATTGATGAATATATTCCCAAATAGAAACAAAACATTTCTCCCAAAATCGTATAATAATCTCCTTGGGATGAAATCTATCAATGGAATCCTTTCGGTGTATACCAAAATGAGTTACTAAAGGATGAATTAACATCTTTCATCACGATGTCTTGTTTTATTTCCTTTATCTAACCCATAAACACTACTTATTAGATGATTATTGAAAAACACTAGTATCATAGATATTCATATATATATTTTTATATGTTTTATTCATACACCTACAAAAACTTCCATCTAATGGGATGCAAAGATACAGTTTCTGTGTATGGTGAAATACCGGCTCACTAAATAATTATTGTTCGATTTTTCCTTTTACACCATTCATCACTAGGAATTATGATCTAAATGATATTTATATATAATAAATGTTATATTTAACATGTATTTATTCTTATATAATTATTTTATAACACATATCATTATACATTCCATTTTTCGTGAAAACGATAACATCGTTTTTTTAAGTGTGGACTACCACCATGTCAAAGAGATGTGATTTATTCACATTTGACAAGATATGTGTTATGTATTTTGTACTGAAAATATATGATATATATAAATAATGATTCTAATTTAAAATATTATATAAATATAAACATATATTTCATTTACTTACTTTTATCCAATATTAAAACAAAACAGAAACCTCGTTAATGCATATATACGACCTACCATATCCTTGAATGGTGTTTTGAATTAAATATTTAGATATTTTATGGATTATTATAAATACATATATACTGAATATAAATTATATTTATTTAATTTTTTACATTTTTCATGTAATAATATAATGATCTATGTATTATGATTACAAATAATAATTCCAAATATCTACAAAGAACAAAGTTGATATTACCCGAAGTGAAACATTAATATATAATTGTTAAAAAACCGGAGATATAAAGTCATAATAAAATTATATATAGATTCATATATGAGAATATTTTTCCATAATAAATTTATAACAAACCTATATTTATTTTATATGATGTTCTCATGAGTATGATGAGTGTTAAGACATATGTTATGTTAATTTCATGTCACTTTTTATTTTTGTGAGATACATGTCTTATTCACCAATAATTTATTTTATGTTGATTATTTACTTTTAATTAATGTATTATATGCACTTTATAGTTATATTTATGAGATTTTATGTACCCATTTTATTATCTTTCTTTCCTGATATTTATTTTTCAAAAGTTACCACATCGACAATGGAAATTGTTTTCAATTTCCCTTCATTGGGACACAAGTTTTGTTACGCACCTATATTATTTAATGAGATGAATATGAATCCAATTGGAATGATATATCATGAATCATAATATTTTTTCTTTACATTTAATGATTCATGTAATTTCACTTTCTTATATTGGGATTATGATTCAAATTTACAATGTGGTAAGATTGAATTGAAAAAATATAATCGTTATTGAGGCTGTATTTTATTATTCTTTCATTGATGAAATACTTTGATGAATATCTCATGAACTCTTTGTAATTTTATTGCTCTATGGATATGAATGTTATAGACATGTAAAGGTACACTTTTCTCACACTTTATTACATAAGATAATTTATAAAATAATATTATAAAAATGTTGTTAGATCATTCATTTTAGTCAAAAAAGTATATTAATTTAGAAACAAGTTTTCTAAATGGATTTGAAAAACTATTTTCCTATAATCCTATGATTTTTAAAATAATTTTCTACCAATGTTTTTCATATTTAAAATATGTTTTCAAAGTATTCTTCTTGTCAAGGAACTTTTCTAATATTTTAAGGAAAAAAATAAACATTTTTTAAGTATAGAAATTCCACTATTATGATTTCCATTTCCTTGAATATTTCATTATAAGTTAAACATATTATTTTTTATGAAATTTTCAAATAATATTCAAGAAATATTTCTAATGTAATTTTTTTTAATGAAAATGTTTTCAA
This sequence comes from Viscum album, assembly GCA_963277665.1. Taxonomy (NCBI): domain Eukaryota; kingdom Viridiplantae; phylum Streptophyta; class Magnoliopsida; order Santalales; family Viscaceae; genus Viscum; species Viscum album. Next base: position 1,754,717,794 of record OY728141.1, read on the forward strand.
AAATAGTTTATCTTCAAGAAGTGTTTTATGCGACTTTCAAAGATTCCAATATATGTTTTAAAAAGGATATTTTAAAATAAAAATATTTAAATGGTTTTAATATTTATTTATATATTTCATATTCATTTTCTATAAAAGAGTTTTTATATTGTTTGCAAGATTACAGTAAATATTTTTAAAGTTTTTTTGAAGGAAAAGTTTATAAAAAATGATTTAAATATTTTTTTATAATATATCATGAAAAAAGATTTCAAATGATTTCTAGAATCCATTATAAATTATCAAAATTATTTTAAAATATTTTTTTATCAAAATGGTTAATGTTTTTAAAATATTGTTTCATAGAATATATTTTTTTAATCAATAAATATATTTAAAGGATCTTTCAATATAATTTTCCATCTATGATGACATCCTTTGATTTTACACAAGAGATTTTAGGTATTGATCTAAAGGATTAGATTTATATTATTTCTCTGACTGGATTGTATATTATGGAATGATTTTTATAAAAACTGTTATTTTTCATAGGTTACATGTTTATAAAATGTATTTCTATTTCATTGGTTCCATGTTTATGGAACTAAATTGTTTTCATAGTTTATGATATGGTTGTTTATGATATAGTTGGACATGTATGTACGATTTATTTATGATATGGGTGGAAACTATATCTCCCTATAATGAATAGATGCAGATTTACATATAATTAGATAGACAAAGAGGATATTGGGAGTGAACCATAACTACAAAGATGGAAGGACAATGATTCGTGACTACCAAGATGGTATGGGTAATGAAATCATACTACAATGTTTGATATGGATGTGAACAATTAATAAAAAGATAGCATGGGAAGTGAACCAATACTACTAATATGGAATTGTAATTGATTGATCTAATACTATAGAAATAATTTTATATTATCACGTGTCTCCCATAATTCTATTTATTACACCTATGTTCTGATTTCATGGATTATTTTCTTTATTTACATATGATTCAAGTCTTATGAACAATTATGATTTATTCGATGATTCATGTTTATGATCTTATGATATGAAGTGTGTGATTTTATACAGTTATGATCGCATTCTAATACTCCTATTCTCATGTTTATGCTTACCTATTTTCATTGTTTACCCTTACATAGCTTCTACGCCAACCAAATTTATGTTTACATTTTTCGGTTATGAATATATTATTAGGTATGATGTGTGAAATATTTTTTCTAGTCATGAAAACCGAAGTGGGAGATAATGTAGTTCACCTTTGTACTGGTGATTATGATTCCATGTTTCAAAAGGCACTTGAATAATACAATGTTTAGGCGCATGATTGTATATTATTGGTAGAATTCTAAAAATGTTATGTAATGTCAATGTATTAAAATCGATGGCTTCTATACATTATAAAAAAATAGGACTGGTTTTGGGTCATATATTAAAGTTAACGAATTTGATGTATTGATTCTAAGAAACTAAACCACCTTGGAAATATATTTCCCACTTCCTTTTTTTATCAATATTAGATTTACCACCTATTCTGATGATGAAAAACATACATCCTCCAATGGATTTTTAAAGATTCACCTTTCAACCACTCTCTTACTATTATCAATAATTGCATCATCAATAATATATATTGTCCCTATATTTGTGCGACTTTCCAATCATAGTGCTATCTTAGTGATTCATGCCTTCAAGTAAGTACCAGAATAAACTTATATAGAAAAAGATACTATGTCCATAAATATATTTTCATACATCATCACAGATTGATTGTTATACTTTAGGAAGAATAAATATTTTGTTTTTCGCATCTTCAAGGTTTAATGATATAATTGTTTGTTGAACAATTATTAAAATTCCTCGAATTTTAGACCTAGGATAACATTATCATCAAAGTATAAAAATCACCCTTTGGGTAAAAAGATACTCAATATTTTAGAATGACAAACTCATAATTAGATCAATCGATGCTCAAGGGAAATAATGTAATCCAGCCATTCTATTAAGACATAATTCATGTTTTTATGTTTTGAATCACCGTGATATATTCTTTGATTTTTTTTAAAACAATAATGATTTATCAATTTATAAGGGTCTGTAATTTTGATTTTCCTTTACTGAAAAATTGAAAATCTTGAACAATGATATATAAATATTATTGTCTCACTTATGGATTAGGTGAAACCATGTTTTTAGTGAACATTTTATTCTTGTTTCTATAATATATAACAAGTTACATTTCTCTAAAAATATGCTAAGGACCACATATTCATCACATAATGAAAAACTAAAATATTATAATCATCAGAATCAACAAAAGAAATAATCATATAACCAATTTCCAAAAATTATCAATCATAACATGAGCAATTAAAATCGTGTAGGAAGACACTATATTAATGAATGATGTAACACAATATGATTTTACAAACAAATATTTTACATAATGTAATGCATGAAACACCGAGTCTCTATGAAAAACACGTTATTATTATAACCTATACATTAATCATATTGTTGATACGTCTATGTTTTGAATTTCGAAAAATGAACATACACAATTAAGATTAGTAAGAAATTTACATTATGATAGGATCAACTGGCATTTTTAGTGAATAGTTACTTGAACCTTATAAATATTAATTTACCCATATGAATAGTAATATGACCCTTATGAATAGTAACTTCACCCATGTAAGTATAAATAAAAATTTGGCACCATATAAATGTTAGTGAATATTTCAGAAATTAATAATTGAGGGTTAGTATTTTAATGAATAATGAATATTAAATTACAATTTTAAATTAGTAAATGGATATATAAATATAATTATTTTTATAAAATATATAAATAAATAAATATTTTGTTTTCTTTTGATTTTAGGATAATTTAATAAGACTGTAATTAATTTTTCAGGGTGCAATAATATCTGTTTTTATTGAAAAAAATTATTTTTCATGTAAATGAAGTTTTTAAATAAAAATTAATGTTCACGTATTTAGATAATTATTTTGATAAAATAATTTCCATTTTTGAATTCTAAATTTCAATAAATGTTTATGGTGATTTTTTTATGATTTTTCTAAAATACATTATTTTTTGGTGAATTGTAAAATACATTAATTTACGGTATAGATACATTAGAAGATAAATAGACTATTTATAGATTCATCACTAATGTAAGAACACTTGGTTAGAATTGACATTCACATATTACTTTTTTTAACAATAATAAAAACTATTTCTTATATTTAGAAAAATAATAAAATAATGAATAATATATTCAAAAATCACCCCTCTCCTCTATTATAAACCCCAATCCTCACTCCGTATTCTCCTCACCCATATATGCATTGATGCCTCTAAATGTTCATTCCAAACCATATTCCCATGTCTCTCCCCATTTTTATGATCTCATGGTCTTTCCAATAATCCAAAAACCCTTCCCATAAGGTGGTTCTCAAGGATGATATTTCAAGAGGCAAACCCTCTACCTTTAAATTTAAATTTTTTTCATTTTCTATTCATATATTACCCTCATATTTCAAAATGATCAGGATAAATCTATTATAATTTAAATAATGTAACAATACGATTTTAAAGGTATATCCTTCTTCAAACTACTATCTATCATTCCTTTATTAAAAATCCACATCATCATTTAGTTGGTGACGATTTATAACCTTCGTGGTTGAAGAACCTTTATTATTAAATTTTTCATTCATGTATGGTCATGAAACAATTTTTATTGTTGAAAAAAATTATAAAATATTTCTTTTTTATTAATTAATGTTCTAAAACTATTATATATACATAATAATAATTCATATGACAAAGATAGTTCGTAATAATCAAAATATCAGAAAAATAATCATAATTGTTTTCACTAATATTATATCTAATAACTCATACCTATACCTTAAAAAAATGAATAAAATCACAATTTAGTATTTTTATTGTTAATTAGTATCATATAAATTCAATTCTATAGAATTATACCAATTACAAAATAATGTTGATACACATATACAAGTATACTGATAATGAAATATGAGGGATCAAACACTCCTGAGTGATAAAATTGTATCTTATCACTAATTCAAAATGACATAAATTAACTTAATAAAATTATAATAAATCATATATATATATATATGATTCTGAATATATTAATAATTTTATTTAATTTTATTATCTGGGATATTAAGTTGAATTACAGAACTCATTTGGACATAAGGTAAGCATTTTCTTCCTAAACCTCTATATTCATTCCGGTGATGCTTTATCCCTCTCTAAACCAATTTTATTATTCATTATTTTATATAATTTTTCTAAATTATATATATATATATATGTTCTAAAATAAAATATCCTGATCATCTCATCATTGTTTGTTGGTATAATAAAAGTTTTTCAAAGATCCCTTCTCATTTATTCCCAATACGCAAGCCCTATTAATGGGAATGTATTACTTTCATACCAATTTTAATGTACAATACATAATCTATTTTAAGTAACCATTATTTATATAAAATTACTAAATTTTTTAAAAAAATATATTTATACATTTATTTTCTTACATAGATAATCACGGAGAATAAAAAATATTTTTCTAAAAGAACTTCAAATTACAATGAAAAAAGGGTATTTCTCTCAAGAATTCCTCGATGATTTTATTAGAAAAATTTCATCTATTTCAACACATTTTTTTATTTTAATAATTTATTTATAATTATATATTATAATATTTATCTAGAATATGTTATTAAATGGTATATAACTTTTTGACTGTGGATGTTATATCATGATACCATTCACCATACTACCTAGAATGGTTAGTGAATATGATTATATACTGGGGGAATTTATTTACATGTTCATGTTGTTTATGTTTATCACCATTCATATGAAGAATGCATTGGACCTAGGATGGTATGGGTGGGGCCTACTATATCCCCTCGATGTATCTTTAGGTCTCAAGAGACTAAACAAAAGATTGATTTGGAAAAGGCATTATGCTAGTATATTCAAACATCTTGGCCAAGGCCTAGAAAACATGTTTCAGGTTTATGGCATTACGCATTCCCCCATTATGATATTTTAAATTTATTATTAGACTAGTATGATATCAATGGTTATGTTTCATTTTCTTATAATCATTTATATGGATTTATTTAATTAGCTTCATTCTATCGATTATTTTCTCTAGTATATTTTTAAATGAATTTGTTTGTATTTTTTTACCTTTCGTAGTGTTTATGTTTATTATATATTCCTCTGTATTACCTATCCTTAATGATAATATGATCTCACCCATTTAATATGTTTTATTCACCTCAATTTTTGTAGGAGAAAATAATGATTAACATGTAGGGATAATTAAGGAGTCATAAATGATTCAAATGGAATTTCTATTCTGTATTTAATTTAATGTTGTATCATTAATCATAAGTTTGTATCTTGTTTTCAAAATAAAATAAAATATTCATTCATTTGTGGTATGAATATCTTGTAATCCTTACAATGTATTAATGTAAGGAACCATCTCTTAGAAGCTGGGGTCCTGGACGTTAAACATGACATGATAAACACATAAGGTAAAAATATAGTGGTTTGAGGTGAACTCACCTAGATGATTCTTATAAAACTTTTGTGTATAGAAAAAATAGGTGACATGTTGTGTAGCATAAATAGGTAGGATTTGTCTTTTTATTGTATAAATTTCATTTTATTACACTCGTATCTCTTTTCTACTATCCCATAATTATATAATGACCAAGACAGAAACAATTTATAACATCTACACCCAACCCAATGTCTTGGGGATAGTCGTAGGTGCCTCTTATAATAGCCCAAAATCATTATTCCTAATACAATGATAAAAACATAATTTTTAAATTTTAGGATTTAATATCAAAAAACATGACAAATTTTTAAACCTCCAAAATAGATAACATCAGATGGAAATATTGGATCACTTATATAACCAAGTACCATTTAGTTTAGAGTCTTAGAGAATTAAAACTAAATCTTATATAATAGTACTCATAACATCACTGTTTGATTTTTCTACCATACCTTAGTTTTATAATTTTATAAAAATTCCTCAAAATATCAAATAAAATAAATCACACATGAATCATTTCTATAAATAAATCAATTAACAGAATACTTTAAAGCCTCGGAAAATGGGAAGCATAAGAAGGGTGTGATAAAATTCATAGCATGTATAAACATAACAAATAAAAATTTTATTTCATCATTTTGAGAATGTGAGTACAAGGATATGATGAAACAATCAATGTGTATGAGAATAACATACTAAAATTCATACCCATTAAAACCTATATCCTTAAACAAATGATAGGGCATAAAATATTCAAAATAATAAGATTCATAATAATAAAGAATCTTTATCCATGTGATATAAATCTATTATAAATAAGTAATTAAAACTAAAAGAATTAATTACAAATGATCTGTTATATTTCAAAAAATTTATTATATCACTCTACAGATATTTCTTACAAATATACTAAATTTTCTGATAATTTTGAAAAATATATTAGTATAATTCAAGAACCCTTAAACTCCATATATTTACCCAATACATTAGAGAACTATAACAGAACCTCTCATCCATGGTTTATAAATCTACCACTCATCTTGGTTATAATGGAACTACCAATAAATCACCCATTCATATTTCCAAGTAACAGATATATTGAGAAAAAATTTAAATCGTTCAATTTTAGCCCTAACAATAACCATTATTCATTCATACCATAATTTAACCATGTAAAAAAATGGATTCCAATCATAATCCATCAAATGAATGGATAAGGGAGTATCATTAAAAAACATTCTCGGTGGAATATAATTAATATCATGTATTTTTTCAATTGGGAAAATAAAATCAATTAAAATATCCTTAACAAAAATCTTGATAAAAATACCCTTTCAACATTGAAAATCAATTACGAAAAATTACAAATTTCCATAATATTAGTAAAACAAATTCATTTGAAAATAATCATAATAAAATTCTACATAATATTCAAAAAAATGTATTCATGAGGGTACAAAAATGTGATTAACCTATATTTTTTAAAATAAAATAGTTCTTTCAAACATTACTAAAGAAAGTAAAAATATCATTTACAAATAATGTCAAAATATATTTTTCAAAACCTATGTATATAAACTCTAATATACTGGAAAATTGACTTTATAAATCAATGAGGTTAAAAAATTAATTGAAATGTTTTTATGAGACATGGATATGGAAGGGATAAATTAATGACCTGAAAGAAGATACTTGATCAATATCAATTATAAACAATTTTATTGAATTTTTTTAATAAATATGGTAGGAAGTAAACCACTTTATAAAATAGAGGAGAAATAATATATTTTTTTCTCTAATATAAGTTCATATGATCCCACAAAAAGTAACTTTTTATATGGAAAATCCGAAAATATGATGAGACTATTTCATAGAAATACTTACCTTTTTTGTAACATTTTGATCGTAATCATATGAAAGAAATTTATTCAAATGAAACATTTCACATTATGGAAAAAATTATATGCATGATATAACATCCCAATGAGTATCATATTCCCACATAAATTAATATAGATAATTAATATAGACACAAGTCCAATATAATATATATTTTTGATGCATAATCCTTACATAGATCTTAACATTGTATTGAGAATTAATAAATGGATAGTCTACCATTAGTAGTTTCAAAACCACATAAAAAATTGTTAAATATAAAATAAAATAAATATAGGTTATATCATACATAATCATTTCATAATTTTTTAAATTATGTTGAAGTATATCCCAATGAATGGAAATTGAGTTTAGAAACCTCTTACCTCTAGTACAGACATACTATGTATGTCCTTAAAAAATATATAACAAAAATATATAAATTAGTTAAACAATTAGTAAACTTATCCAGGTTTATAAATTTATCATTAACTAATTTTTTCACTTATTTCGATGAAATATTTAATTACGTAATTATCATTGATTTTGTGAGACGTTTTATGGAAGCTCTATTTATAGTTCCACAATGACTTCTATATGTCATACATAGAAAAGTGTTAATTGATCCATAATCTATAAAATAATAAATTTATAATTATAATTTTAATGTTAAATAAAATTATATAATCATCCATTAATGATGTACATGAAAAACAAATCACATTTCTTTTTGGGCGATGGTAATCCATATGCATGCATAAAAGACATTATTGTTTTACAAAAAATGGAAGGGTAATGGAATGGTTGATATATTTTATTTAGTGAGGGGAAAATTTTCATTAATATAATATGTATAAATTAAACCCGTCATTATTAATATACACGAGATAAAATGATTGAAAATAAAACACATTGCTACATTCAGTTGGTAATCCTTAGGTAAACTCAAACAACATTTTTGTTCCACGTTAAATAAAAAAGGAAACGAAAAGGGATGTAACATAATAATAATAATAATAATAATATATAAGTATAATAAAGGAATATATTTTATTAAATAATTTTGGTCTATTAATATTTGAAATATTTTTAAGATTAAATATAATGAAATCATACATTAAAGAGTTATACCTCTCCTTAAAAAAATATTTGAATTACACATTAATACATCAATGATTGTATTTTGATGAATCCATAGTTAATAACCCATAATTTGGAATGCTAGAGAGATTTATTTATTTTAATTTTTCTAATTTTAGTGCTTGAAAGGTGTTTTTAAGAGTGGAGGTTAGGTTCGATTTTATAATTGTTGGGTGGGGCACACTTGGGAATTATTTAATGTATTAAAATAATATGATAAAATTTTTATGTAAAAGTTGGAAAAATTGATATAATTATAATATAGGACTAGATGAGTCTGAATAATCTCATAAAGTAATATATAGATATTTCTTGGTGAATTTTCAAGCAATATTTGTCAGTTTTAATCGTTGTTAACACTATTGATGATTACCATGATATCAAAGAAGATTATCCCTTAGGGGTCAAGAAATTTACAATAAATGAAAAATGGCTAATATTTGGACCATGGTTGATATTTAGAACCATAGAGAATTAAATTTCTTGAAGGTAATACTAATATGAGTTTTAAATTACTAAATTAAATATTATTTGACATAATACACAATTATATTAATTCTCTGGAAGATTCATATAGTTTGACTTTAATGACATCAATATAGTAATTTAATTCATATATAAATGATTAAATAATCTATAATATGATATACATATATATATATATATCTATCTAAAAAATCATATAAAAGTTAAAACCCCCCAAAAAATATCATTATTAATGTTTTTAAATCTATTTACCTAATTTTTCTACTACTTGCACGAGAACTATATCAGAATTATGTAAAAATATAAGGTAATTATTTCATCACTAAAACATTAAAATAAATGACATGATAAAAAATTCCTTAATATTTTAAATTAACATTTAGAACAAAAAATAAAAACTTTTTATTCTTTTGTATAAATATTAATGATATTAAAACAATGAGATTGAAATTTTGTTTTTAATCTCTTTTTTTAAATCAAATTAATTTTTTTATCAAATGGAATTAGAATAAAATTGTAATATTATAATAAATATTATGGTAATGTAATAAAAAATCTGTAAATCAGAATAAATAAATGTTTTAGAGAGTATTTTGGCCTTATCACATTAAATTTCACATTAATTAGTTTCTTCAGCAATATTGAGTTAATAAATATTAACTTTAATTAATCTTAATGTTTTACCAAAATAAAATGGGCCTATCTAAAAATGAACCTATACGAAAATAAATTATAATGATGGTTCAAATGTGAATAATTTTATAATATATAATTAAAAATTTATAATTATTATTTTTGTTTAAATAATAATTTTTATTTAATTTCGTTAATGAAAATAAATTGTAGTTTATAAGATATTATTAATTTTAAACTATTCATTTACATGTCAATATTTTCCGAAACGTCCAAAAATTAATTCTTAAGCTAATTATGGTATAGTGATTTTAAAAAAAATTATCCTTTTTATCAATCACTATTTCTAAAATTAGAATAAATAAATTATAACATTTTTCAAAAAATAAAATAAAAACAGTTTTAAAAAACAAAATTTCAAAGAAAAAAGATTCATTACTAAAATTCATGTAATTATTTCATAGGAATTACTTAATACATTTTTATCAGGTATTAAAAAATTTCATATACATATTTCAAAATTAGGTGACTCCTTTTTATATTGATTAAATTTATCTCGGTGACACTAATTGGGTGCCTCGGGATGTATCAGCACATTACCTCAGGTGCAACTCAGCATATGCAAGAGTTTTTCGACTTGATAAGAAACCAGCCCAAATCTCTCCAACACCTCAAACAGCCTGATGTAACTGGGTGAAAGCTTACCCTGTCTCTGAATCATCATGTGTCCCAACCTTGGTGTGACACGTAGGAAAACCTGATCGCCAACCTCAAACTCCAACGGTCGTCTCTGCTGATCATCATAAGACTTCTGTAGAGACTGTGCAATAGCCATCCTCTTCCGAATCAACTCTATCTATTCAGTGGTCTCCTGAACAAGACGAGGTCCTAGCAATGCTGCCTCTCCTGCCTCCGGCCAACATAAGGGTGATCGACATTTCCTACCGTACAAAGCCTCATAAGGTTCCAGCTGAATAGTTTCCTGAAAACTGTAATTTTAGGAAAACTCTACCAGAGGTATATGCTTCTCCCAAGAACCTACATAGTCTAGAATGTATGCTCAGAGAAAATCCTCAATCACCTGAATAATACGCTCAGACTAGCCATCTATCTAAGGATGGTATGTTGTAATCAAATTTACCTGTGTACCCAAAGCCTTCTGAAGCCCTTTCCATACCTGAGAAGTAAAACAGACTTCTCTATATGAAACAATAGAGTGTGGAACGTAATGTATACTTACATTCTCATGGACGCACAACCTTCATAGCTCATCATCATTGAAGGTCTCATTAATTAGAATGAAGTGATCAACCTTCGTAATCCTATTGCCGACAACACAAATAGAAACATTCCCTTGAGGTGATCTTGGTAAACCGTTCACGATGTCCATCGAGAAATTGTTCCACTACCACTCTGTAATGGGAAAGTGCTGTAAAAGATCTGATGGTCACTGATGTTCCACTTTCACCAGCTGACAAGTTGAACACGTCATGAAAAACCCAACAACATCCCTCTTCAAACCTGGCCACCAATACTGATGGTGTAGATCACGATACATCTTGGTGACGCGAAGATGAACTTCATATATTGAGGAATGAAAGTCCCACATTATCTCCTCACGTATGTCTACTAGCACCCAAACGCATCGATGGAAATGAAAGATCTCATCCATGCCCACTGTCCATCCAGTAATAGGGTCATTTCCTAACATGCTTTCTCATAGGACTAAGCCTTCAGAATATTATAGCTACCTCATTAGTACCTGATCAAGAAGGGTAAAGGTAACAACCATATAAGATACGAAATTATGCCCCTATATTTCGTGCACCTCTAGATGCATCTCAGAGACCGAAGCCATAAGATGCCACTCACTACTGGCCTCCTGAACATCATGTACATGAGTTATCCTACTCAACGCGTCAGCCGCTATGTTACCCTTTCTAGGTGTATAAGAAAGCTCCATTTCGAAGGACTGTAGGTACACAACCCACCTGCATTGTCTCATATTCAGATCACACATAGTGAAGATGTACATGAGACTTTTGTGGTCAGTGAAGACCACAAAATTCTCTCCTAAAAGATAATGTAACCAACAACATAGGGCATGAAGAAATTTCATCATCTCAAAGATCGTGTGTCGAGTAGTTCCTCTTATGTGGCCTCAACTACCGAGACTCGTACGCAAAAACCCCATATCCATACATCAACACAGCTATTATCCCGATTCTTAAAGCATAACAATAAATTATATAGATCTTTCATGGATCTAGCAAGAATACTATCAGTGCTAACTTCAGCCTCCCCTTCAGATCCTAAAAGGATGACTCACAAGAATCTGACCAAAAGAACCTCACACCCTTCTTGGTCATACATATCATTGGTGCTTCTAGGCGTGATAAGTCCTAGATGAAGAGTCCGTAATATCCATCCATCCCTTGAAAACTCCACACCTCAAAGATGTTCTTCGGATGTTCCCATGAAACTACTGCTCTCACTTTCTCTGGGTCTACTGATACTCTTGTCTCTGAGATAACATGACCCATGAAGAGAATATGATCCATCCAAAGGGGGAATTTTGGGAGCATAGCATATTACCGATGCTCCCTCAGTGCACTCAATATGATCTCAAGATGGGTAGCATGGTCATGTCGAGGGTGAGAGTACACCAAGATATCATCCACGAAGACCACCAGAAAGGATTCTTAGTATGGATGGAACACTTGGTTCATTAGTGCCATGAAAACTGCATGCGAGTTTGTGAGACCGAATGGCCTAACCATATACTCGTATAGACCATACCTACTCTGGAAGGCTGTAAGAGGTATATCGAATGGTCTAACACGCAACTGATGAAAAACAGACCTCAAATCGATCTTTGAGAACACCCGGGCTCCTTGAAGTGGATCAAAGAGGTAATAAATCCTAGGCAAGGGATATCGATTCTTGATCATCCACTAGTTCTGTTTTCCATAAACCACGCAATGCCTAAGGGTACCATCTACCTTCTGCCCAAAAAGGATAGGCGATCCCCAAGGAGAAGTATTGGGTTAGATGAAATCCTTTTCCAGTAACTCCTCCAACTTCTTATTGAGCTCATGCAACTCATGTGTAGCCATCCTAAAAGGCGGAATGAACACATGTCTTGCTCCTGGCACAAGCTAAATATAAAAGTATGCCTCCCGCTCTGAAGGCCATCCTAGAAATTCCACTGGATAGACATCCCTGAAACAATCCACCACTAGAGGAAAGCTTAACTATGAAGTCCACTGGTCATCTAGATATCGACTGGAAATCTGAACTATAACTCCACCTAGCCCATAATGCTCTGTTCCTTTTTACTCACCTGGACATCCCAATCGCCCTTATGAAGAAATGATTCACCCTCTGGTGATATGATACTCACCCTGCGGGGATAACAGTCGATGACTACCTAGAAGGGAACGTTCCAGTCAATTCCGAGAATGACATCATAGCCTGCCAACTCTAAGACATAAAGGTCCTGTAGGAAGTGATAACCATCAACCTCTAGAGGGTACTCCTTTCACTGGCGTAAACTAGCTGTCCTAGTCCCCAATAGTGTGTCTAGAGTCAAGGTATCGATACAGGAAAAGATATAAATCCCAATGCTCTCCCTTATAGAAACAGAGATGAAGATATGTGCAGCCCTTAATCAGCCATATCCAAGGCCTAATCACCAATTGGAAACTGATGCACAACCAGAGGACGTCTCATTTGCATGACTCCAAAAGGTCAATCACACACCTTTTATGTAATATTTAAAAAGCCTGAAAAACTGAAGTCACACGAAATAACATGGAAAATAAGGCATTCAAGTTATGAAAAACATGACTACACGACGTTTTCATTCCCTACATGGCGTGTTCCCTTAGGCCATTCACATGGCCATGTACTTCTACTTAAACTGGTCGTGTAACACCCCAGATACACGGCGTGTTACTTTAACACAAAGTGTGTACTTGAATCCTATTCCCTACCCGAGTCCATCTACACTGTTAATCCACGCGGCTATTATAAAACAAAACTACGCGGTATGTTCAGGGAAAACATGGCGTGCACTAGACATGCCTTACATAAACCATGTTGTAAGAGACATAGTCAGACACATGGATAGCAATACACGATGTGTTCCAGATGGAAACGGCTTGTATGAGAATGGGTAACACCGACCCCAGTTGTTCGTGACACAGACAGGTACCTAGATCAGACTACACGACGTGTAAGATTCAGAAACGCTGTGTATGTGAAAAGATAACATGACCCGTGTTGTTCGTGACATGACTGGGGTAACGATTTCATACAACATGACGTGATAAACTAGTACACGACATGTTCTTACAAGATTTTTCACAACCCTATGTCCCTGCTCGCACAGTCAGTGACATGACTATAGACTACACATCATATATTAATAAAGTACATGCTCTGTATTCTGGGTTTTTCTGGATAATAGCCTTAGAAGCTGGACCAGAGCCCAAAAACACATAAAACCAGTGCTATGGTGCCAAATTATGATCTGTGAGGGCCCATACTCCCCGTGAATCATAGCTTGAGATCTTATACATGTTACAAACAATGTAGACATGAAAATGATCCACCAAACTCCATTCCATGATGACTAAAAACATCTCAAGAGCCAAAATATGTTGTTCATTCTGGTAAAACATTACACAAACTATGATCTAATAAGAATCAAATATTTTTATCAAGGAATCTATCACAAAAACATGTATATTATACACAACATCTATCACAACAACTTGCAATTGCTAATGCATCCCAGATGACATAGAAAGAATGCATGAAATGTAATTTCTAACAAGTGCCTATATGATGCAAGAGATGGAATACCCTCATTTCATCGGGATGTGGTAGAAATAGAGCCGCAATAATGTCAATAATAATATAAAAAATCATGTGAATAACTTGAGGTGAAATCAATGATCTTTAAAAATCACAAAATCAAAAAGATTGAAATTAACAAGGTAGATTGGATTTTCCCTGTACAGGGGTTAGCTACTCCTGGACACATCTCATAACCAAGTACATATTCCATCATATCCCTAGATAAAGGCTCCAAGTAGTAATTCAAGAGAAAAGAATGCCTCTAATACCACTTTGGAACACCCCGGTTCCGGTATCCACCTAAAGGTTCCCCGTACCCAGTTGGTTACAAGGCCTCAATCGTATTTCACCAAATTCTAGAGGTTTCCGACAAGCAGTGAGGGCCTTGGGTGTGATAGTGGGGAAAATATGCCCTCATTGGTAGATTACACAGCAAAAAAGAGAAATAATAAACAATAACGGTAGTAATAAACAATCCATACATAGGTGAACAACATAAGAATAAATATGATAAACACAAGAGCACATATATATATTGAAATGATTCATGATACATGAATGTCTAGGAAAGCATCCAAACAAGTCACAATGTTGAAAATAGTACTAAACCAAAGTACAAGAAGACATACAGATGAGAAACTCTTCAGCATCGCAAGCCTCATGTTGGTCTCATTCTCTCTCACTGTAGTGCAATCAAGAACTTGAAGTAGAAGATATGATTCCCTTATCTATACCTGCAACAATATAATCAGTTTGGGCTCCAAAGACTGACCCAAATAGGGTGTGAGACAATGTCCCAGTAGGCCACTATCCAAAGATATGTTCTTAACATTCAGTGAATATATGGCAGGTAAAAGTGTAGTAAATAGTAAACTGTAACATGAAGTGCTCAGCAACAAACAATCCATAGTTCTAGCATATGACTTATAAAAAGAAAGAAGCCACTAATACCAGTAGAGAAAATAGGTAACCTCTAGGTAGTTCTCACAGCCTATCCCCTATGGTTAAACCTACAAGTACAAGAATCCCTCTGAGAGGAACACACAGTATCACCCATCTGGTTCAGCTAAAGAAGAATAGTCTCTCTGGGGAAGCACTCACCTTCAATTCCCCCTATAGTCTTGTATCGTACTAAAGGCTCTCTGGGGAAGCACTCAAAGTCTCATTCCCCATGTGGCCCGGGTATAGGAACTACAAACACTCTGAGGAAGCACTCAATGTCAATTCCTCATGTGGTCTCGCATCGTATTATAAGATAATCTATAGAAGCCCTTACATCCATTCTCCCTATGGTCTTCTACATTAGGTTCTCATATCCCTCTTTAATGTTAGCAAGTATCACATAGCATAACGGCCATGGTATCCTCAACAACTACATGGCTTGCATCTACAACATCTCAGCATGGAAGATCTGTCATACCATCCTACAATCTAGGCATGGAACTGGAAAAATAATAACAGGAAAAACTAGACCAATTGGTCATAAACAGGAAGCATTGAATGGGAAAAAGTGAAAATAATAGTATATTAACCTCTTCACAGACAATAACCTCTACTCAAGAATATAATAAAAGCTTGCAAACAACAAGGGCAAAACAGGAAACACGCAATACCCCGTTCAATGATACTGGAGGAATTTGAACAAAATACTCAAAGAAATCCTACAGAGAGGAAAAAACCTACTTTGGTTCTAGGAGATCAATATACTTGAAATGCGCGGTTTGAATCTCCTTAGAACGTCATAGATCATTGTGGTTCCAATGAAATTGATGATGGTCGAGTCGGAGAATGTACAGAGGTTCAGGTGTTCATCGAAGATCTGCGGCCATACAGAATGCTCCCGGTCAAAGAAACTGGAGAAGGATATGTTTCTTGTGTTAAGAAGCGACCTTGGTCCGTTTATTAAAAAAGAAATTACATGATGTATACATTAATAGTGCACTGCATGTACCTGGATTTTCTGTACTCTGCTTTCAATGGCCTCCACATCACCCCTACATGGCCATGTGTCTGTCCCGGACACAACCATCACATGGTCTCATGTATTAAGGGAGTACACGACATTTTCTCATAATGTACACGGCGTTTACTTAAAAAATTTACAGAAACTCCACTTTTCTCAAAACCTCTATAGAAAGGATAAACATACCTGAAAAAAGGCCCAGGTTCTTATAAAGGACATATATTTATGAAAATATGAAAGTAACTTACATTACTATTGATGAGTAATTTGGAATTGTTCCTCTGCATAAAACATGAATGAAGAGAAATTTTGATTTCTACAAGAAGAAGAACGATGATGAAAACATTTCTTTTACTACTATATCTAAAATGAGGACTCCAAAAAGGTTAACTAGATCCAAAGCTATGAAATCTAGTATTAAATATGAATCAAGTGAATGTGAAAATTTTGAGAATGAATTATTAAAAAATTCTCAATGGATGGAAAATATAGTGGGAAAGAAATATTTTCAGTACAAATATAAGATAAAAAATAGAATGGACAAGAATGATTATAAAGTTACTTGTTATTAATGCAAAAAGTCTGGACATATCAAGCCTGATTTTCCATTTCATAAGAGAAAATATAGAAAGGAAAGTCATTATAAGGAACACATTAAAAATCATTTTCTTATAGATAAGGTACACAATATTGGTTCTTTGACCAATATCTATTTAAATGAATATTTTATTAATGAAAAATATTATATGTATTCAGATTAAGAATATTCCTCATCGGATGATAATAACATAACATCATTTGAATAAGTCACCTAAAATGATAAATTACAAGAGAATGAAAATTGAGAGCTAAAATTGAAGTTAGTGAAAGGAAATTCATGAATTTTTTTAATTAAAGAATTATCAGATCTTTCTAAATATCTTGATCAAATGTAATATTATTGTAATTTTTTTCTAAAAAACATAATGAAGATAATTTTGAGAAGGATAAACTTTATTATGATATTGGAAATGTTATTTATAAGAAAAATGATTTAGTGAATAACTAAAACTCTAAGACTACTGACTATGAGGATATGAATATTGTCATCATACTAATATAAGAAATTTTTTCCATAAATAATAATTAATAGAATTTTACCGTGGTATTGAATGAATTTGTTAAAATGTATTAACAACATCATCCTCCTAAGAAGTGTTCAGGATTTTGTTATACTCACTCAAAACCACTTTTTATAAATTTTTATTTTGATCCCTAATGTGAATTTTTATTTTTCACCAGCTATCAATGTGGTGGAAATTGGGAGAAAAACTGATCTTTAAATAAAACCCAATCCTTAGGTATTCATAAGGAATATTTTATAATGAAAATGTGGATTCCTAATATTTTAATTTCTGAAATTTCAGGATCCAAGAATAATTGGATTATGAAATTATTACTATTTTACATTCATTAAAATAAAATAACTACCAAAAGAAATACATGGTACATTGATTGTGTATGTTACCATCACATTATTGTTAACATAAACTTCTTTGAAAATATTATCAATATCAGAGGATAATTATCTTTCGGAGATAATTCTCAAGGATAAATTTTGGGTATAGTTAAACTTGTTCTTCTTGGAAAAGATTGAAATTCGATTATGTTATTTGTTAATGGTCTTAATAAAAACCTTATAAGAATATAGAAATTTTGTGATGAAGGTTACGTTTTGAATTTTATGAATGATAAATTTTTGTTACACAATTCCAACGAAGAGTTGATTTTTTTGTCCATAGGCATGAGATTGATTATACACTTAACATTGAAGACCAAATTAGCCCAGATCTACCATGCCTTAGTGAAATGGACGAAAAATATTAGTTTGGGCATAGACGACTAAGACACTGTTACCTTATAAACCTATGAAAACTCTAAACAAAAATACTAGTTAAGTATCTACCAGAGCATAGATTTAATTATAAAAAAGATTCTTATCATTGTAAATATTCCATGAAACATAAGTCATGATTTAAATCAATCGGTGACATTTGAACTTCTGACACATTACGGAAAGTGCATATGGATATTTTTAGTCCAACCCAAACTAAATGTATTAGAGGAAAATAATATGTATCTATTTTAGTTGATGATTACACCTGATTTATAAGGGTCTATTTTCTAGAAATAAAATATAAATCTTTATTTTATTTTCACACTTTTAGAGACTAATTAAAAAATGATAAAAAAACTTCCACTGATCACTATTCATAGAGATCATGGAGTAGAATTTCAAAATTCAGATTTTGAAACATTTTTTAGTAATCAAGGCATTACTCATAACTTATCATCCCCAAGAAATCCTCACCAAAAATGGTGTTGTTGAAAGAATAAATTGAATTCTTCAAGATATAACTAAAACCATGTTGATTGAATATTATATTGCTAAACAATTTTGTGTGAAGTAGTTAGTTCCCATTATTATACTATAAATTGAGTAATAATCAAACCTTTTATTAATAAAACTCCTTATGAAATGTGTATTGGACGAAAACCTGATGTATCTTACTTCAATGTATTTGGATGAAAAGTCTTCATTTTGAATACTAAAGATAACTTACTGAAATTATCACCCAAATCTGATGAAGGAATTTTCTAAGGCAACTCCACTACATCTAAGGCTTAAAGAGTTTGTTAAAAAAAATTAGTTTACATTTGAAGAGACAATACATGTTAAATTTGACGATACCGATCCATTTTTTTAAACAATCCAATCCAACATCATCAGACATTTTTTAAAAATCTGATTATCAACCATTGAATAAAAACACTTTGAATAAGAAAACTAGATGAGAACATTTTTCTAATGAACTTACCCCAAAAGACCATCTACATTATATTGATGCACGTTCTTTAAAAAACCCACATCAGTTGTTTCAAAAGAATCATCCCAGTGATAGTATCATTTGTTATGTAAATCAATATATATTGAATAGAAGTTCATTATAAAATGAAGTAGAACTCCTAGAATTTATTTTCCAATTAGAACAAAAAATCACTGATGAGTATTTAGGTTATTATGATTGGATTAAAGATATGAATGATGAGATAAATGAATTTAAAAGAAACAATGTCTCGACATTGGTTGAAAGGCCTATGGAAAGGTCAATAATTGTTGTAAAATAGGTCTTCAAAATTAAATGTGATGAAAATAGAATCATCATAAGAAATAAATCAATATTCCTTTCTAAAGGCTATAATCATGAAGAAGTAATACACTATTTGGAAACCTATGCTTCAGTAGCTAGACTTGAATCTATTCGTAATCTACTTGCATTTGTAGAATAGTTTAATTTTAATCATTTTAAAGTGGAAATGACGTTTTATTTCATTACTAGATATTTTCCAGAGGAAGTTTATGTTGAAAAACCTCTTATATTTGAAGACACAAAACCTCCTAACCATGTTTCAAATTTACCAAATCATTATACAGAATTTAATAAGCCCAGGACCCTGGTATGACAGACTTACACATTTTTTGTAACAAAAAGATTATGTTTTGGGAATTGATGATCCAACTGTGTTTATAAATAAATATTAAAAAAATTAATTCATTATTCAAATTTATGTTGATGACATTTTATTCGGATCAACTCTGCAATACTTAACTAATTCATTTTCAAATATCATGAAATCTATGTTTGAAATGAGTATGATAGTTGAGTTAAAAATTAACTTGTTTTAAAATTTCACAATAACCAGAAGGAACATATATATCTCAAAATTCTTATATTTAATATATTCTTAAAAAGTAGTGTTATTAAAACACTAAATGTATAAGTATTCTAATTAGTACATCAATTTCTAAATATCTTCATAAATATAGGAAACAAATAGATCAAACATTTTCTAAACGTATGATAGGAAGATTATTATACATAATATAATGTCATTCGTACATAATGTTTTCGGTCTTCTTATGTGGAAGATATCAATCTATTTTATATGAATACAATTTAAATGCAGTGAAATAAATTATTCACTATTTAAAGGGAACTATGGACTTTGGACCTTTTTATTCTTCTAAAAATGATTATGTTTCAAAAAATATTTCAGTTGCTGGTTTTGGCTGATGTAGAATAGAGAGAGAAAGTACATCCAGATCTTGTAATTTCATAGGATATTCATTAGTTTATCAGTCAAGAACAATGCAGCACTCAATAGCACTTTCAATTACGGAATTTGATGATATAGCAGCTAGAAGTTTTTGTGCTCGAGTTTTTTGGATTCAACACACATTCACATACTATAGAATGTGATTTAAAAAGACACAAATATTGTGACATAATACAAGTTCCATTTACCTATGAATAAACAATACACATAACTCTCATTAAAAACACATAGATATTAGTCATCCCTTTCTAAGGGATCACACATTTAACGGAGATATCATTCTTCAATTTATCGGAACACAAGATCAACATGGTTAATTTTTTATAAAATCATCCCCATCTGATATATTTGGATATATTAAACAAATGTTATGAATTTTAATCATAAGGTAATATTCCATATTAACTTCTTGTTTAAACATATCTATTAAATTAAGAAACTCTTTTTCATAGGGGGAGTACATTTGTTATGTTTTTTTAAAAAATATATATATTTTTCATATTTTTTTTCTTCATAATATTATCGAAACATATGTTTTTAGAAACTAATAATTCCCTCTCCTTAGTAAAATTTTAAAAAATATATTTTCTTGAAGAATAATCTTATGAATATATAAAATTCTTTCTATGAAATCCAGATTGTGTGATTCTTTAATTAAATCTTAATTATTTTATTTTATTACTTAATGGTATTTCTATCTTGATTTAGTAAAACAGTTTTGGATTCACTTTCCCTGAATCATATTTTTTTTCATAAATACTAAAATTTTTGGAACCTTCCAAATCCTTCTACGACATTCATCAAAGACGTTAGACTTTAGTTTCCTTACATTCCAGATGTCTCTTGAAATTTCCTCTCAAAATCAGATTACATCGCATAAGGAAATCAATTATTTTCAAATATATAGATAAAGGATGGTCTAAAAAAATTTCATTCATATGTATAATTCCATGATTTCGAACGTTATATAGAATAATAGTAGGGAACTTATTTCTATCGCCAATATGAACAATTAGGATCTGGATTATCCTAATATTCTCATTGAATTTTATGATTTAGTTTGTTTTTATGAAGGATAGAGGGAAATGTTTTCCATTATGAGCAAGGGAAATACCAATTATTTGTCCTTGACCCTGGCTACAAGAATTCTCGGTATTCCTTATGAAGGTGAAGAAATATTTTATTCTCAAAAGATTCTTAAAAGGAAGGATGTTTTGAGAAGGAATAAAAAATTAATGGCCTTGAACTCAAGGGAGTGAAGTCTCTAAAAATAAATATTCTTATAACTAACTATCACTTGATAACATTTGGGATGCATGTATTTAATATTCCAAGAGAGGGAGATAAAGACTCCCTTAAAAACTGTTATATCTTTATAATGGATTTCTTGGTTTTTCTTATAAAGGAAAACCTGATCATGTACATCCTTCTGGACATCATAAATAAAACTAATGGAACTATTAGGCCTCATATAATCATTTCTCCAATGATTTTTTTGAAGATCATCATTCTCTCTATAGAATCATTTAAAATTCTATGTAGTTCAAAACCCAGATCCTTCATGATTATTTTTTTGATTTATGACACTCTGAGAAGGTTGAATGTTGGATTCTATATCATGTCAGCATATTTTTATGATCTTCCTAAAATTGGGATTAAATCATTAACAATGAAAGGGGAAGTATGACAACCATCCAAGAAAACCAAGAATAAGATAAAAGAGATAGAAACTGAACCAAAATAAAAACATCCCATTCTGGAAAACCAGTCAGCTACTACAGAGATGAATATAAAAAAACATTTTCTAAAGAATTAGAAGAAATATGAAGTGAATGGAAAAAGAAGAAGATGAAGAAGAAGAAGAGTGATGAATATTTTTGTTTAACCCCTTTTGAGTGAAAAGAATTTAAAATTATGGTATGAGATGTACATGAATTGAATGGAAAAGAGAAGAATTTGAAGTAGAAAATGATAGAAGATGAGATCATCTACACCATTCCTAATGATAATGATGAATAATATGAACATATCTATGTATCAAAATCCTTCCTCCAAGAGTCAGTTCTAGTAGAATCACCAAGAAAGAAAATATCAATTCCGAAACATATTTTGGAAGAAGATATACTAAAAAATAAGAAAAAGATCTAGAAGAAGAGGAAGAGAGTGAAGATGTTATCAAAAAAGTGGAAGAATATCATGAGATGGAAGGTATTTCAAAAACGTTATTGATAGAAACATCTCAGGTTGAACCAACCAAAATAATAACACAAGAGAAAGATAATGATAGACATAGTGAGGTTGATAAAACATATGATGGTGAGTGAGGAAACCATGATTTCATTCACCCTGAAAATATTAAGGGAGATTCTAAGAATGAAGATGTTGATGTAGATAAGATAATCCAAGTCTAGGATAGCAAGAATGAGTCCTTGAGGTCTGAGTGGGTTATTTCTAATGTTGAGTAAGGTAAACAAGTGGTTTTTGACTCACCCAAAAGGTTTTGGTTTTAAAAATATGAATGATTTTGGTGGAACATCCAAAATGAAAGGTGAAGAGATAGATATTGTTTTATCTCCCACAAAAGAATATTCATCCAATTTCTCATCCTCCTTAGGACAATATTTATGTCCAATCATTGAACAATATAGTCAATAAAATACCCTTATTTCTATGTTTCAATTTGAGATGTTAGTTTTTTCATTATTATCTCAATCATAAGTCAGATTTTATAATCATGATCATGGATAATTTTATCAGGAATGAAGTAGATTTCAATACATATCATATTGGTTATGATGATCATAATTGATCATGCATGGAAATAAAATAATTGTCTAAGTCAGTTATTTTCAATCTAAAAATCGTAAATAATTTCTTTGAGCAGTAAAATATGACTTCGATCAGTTATATGAATCTTTGAAGAACCATAAATGAAATATTTCAGACAAGATGAATTAAAATAAAGCATCCAAAATTCAAGAGGAAAAATACCAAAATTAAAATCTCAATTCAATTGCTTTCTATTTGAAATGTGAAAGATAACTAAGGGAAAAGTTGGATGAAATATTCAAACATAATGATGAACATGATATGTCTCAAGAGAAATTTATTAATTTCCAAGAATAAAGAATCAATGTTCTAATGAAGAAAAATAAGGATTAGGGTAATTTAACCAAGAGGATTGAGGATGATCACAAGAAGCTGAATAAATTAAAGGCAACCTTGAGAAATATCAGGCTGATGGAAAATATGGAAGAATTATATTTCATGCAAATCTGAAATTTTTCTGTATTCTTCTGATAAAAAATTTTCATTTCATAATGAAATTTTGTTATCATTTGGTTATTTTTCCTTAAATATTTCTAAACCTGTAGGTAATTTTTTTTTTAAAATTCCCTGTTAGGATGGTATGACTCTGAGTATTATATACTCTATGATACCAAACATAGGATCGAAATAATAATGATATTATCAGATACAAGAGGGAGGTGAATTGTACCTTGTAAAATTCCTTAAGGGAATTTTAGAATGGTTATGTTTAACATAGTTAAAAAAGATAATTCACAGGACCTCTATGAGTAATAAAGGATTGTTAGATTTCACAATAGTGATTCCAAAAATAGAACTCAACAAAAGATAAATGGATTAAGATTCTACCTTAAAGTGTATAGAATTTAACTAAATCAGAGTACAAGTAATGAAATATTAGATAGTTATACTTTCAATAACAATACAAAATACAGAGGAAAAACAAGTAGTAAAACTACAAGTAACAAAAAATAACTCTTTTAACCCAAATACATTGGTATCCAACAACCTTCGATAAAGGTACCTTGATTTATACTTTCAAGCATGTCTGTCTTACCCACACCATGGTAATCTCTCGATACGAAGATCGGAGTCCGTATTGCTATCACTGCATGCCCTCGAGTATATGGTAGTCGGAACCACTGTCTTCCTCCGCAAGGAAGCCCTCAACCTCAAGGTTTTGGAACCTCTATCTTCATATCCCCAGAAGTCGTTGATTGTAATCAGCAACAATCGGAGTCACCTGAAACATGTCTGCACAAGGTAAAGTTTGAACAAGCTGTTCAAACATTCTACATGAAGCTTTGAGATTTGATAATATCCTCTCTCTCTAGAAATCATTCAGCAAGTTCTGATCACCAAAATTCCAAAAGTTCTGAGCATGTTAAAATGAGCTAATATTTATAGGCGAACATCCAACGGTCAGATCCCTCCTCCAACTGTCATATTTCTCCTTGAATTTCGGAGGGACCTATACACGTGTGACTCAACCAACAGTTAGTAAATTACTAAAAGCATGACATCGTTCTGTAATGAAACAAGTGTATGTATACGAAAAACTGAAGTTCATAATGTATGCAAACAAAAGTTTGGATTCTAACCAAAATGAAATTCAGAGTCTATAATAATGAGGTATTCAGATTCTGTTTTATAGGAATTCAGAACATGAATTCTGTAGAAATCCGGAGTCTGAATTTCAAAGGAATTCGGAGTATAGTTTCACAGGAATTTGGAATCTGAACTTAATGAGTTCGGAGTCTAACTTATAGATGTTCAAAGACTAACTAGTAAATGTTCATATTCGAACTATTAAATATTCGGAGTCGAACTAGTAAAAGTTTGGAATCGAACTCATAGATGTTCATAGTCGAAATCATTGATGTTTGGAGTTGGACTCATAGATTTTTGGAGTCGAACTCATAGAAGATCGGAGTCAGACTCATAAAAGTTCATATTCGAACATTGTGAGAGTTCGTATCCAGAAATCAGAGTGGAACTTCTTTGGAGTTCGTATCCAGAATTTGGAGCGGATCTTCATTAGAGTTCGTATCCCAAATTCGGAGTGGAACTTCATTAGAGTTTGTATCCAGAATTCAAAGTGGAACGTCATTGGAGTTCATATCAAGAATTCAGAATAGAACATCATTAGAGTTTGTATCCAGAATTCGGATCCTAAAATAGAATGCTTCATATCTAACTATTATATGATTCTGAGGTTTTAGGTATGATTTCGATTTTTATACTTAAGAAAAATATTTATATGTATAAGGAACACTATGGTAGGTTAAATTTCCTTAATGAATGAAATTTTCCTTAGAGAAGTAAAATATATATTTTCTTAAGTATAAGGTGTTTGTGGTTTTCAAAACAAGAAGGAATGGAAAAGTCATAAAGAAAACCTTATTGAATCAACAATCTCCCCCTTTTGGAAAGAAAAACCAACCTTTCGAAAAACAACATAAGGAATTCGAAAAATTTCTTCATACATTGAAATTAAAACATATCTCACATTTTTCATTGATGATGGTGAATACAACTAACCCCCCCCCCCTTAGGCTTTGGAACTCTAAGGATTGTATTCTAAATTTCCGAAATGGAGTTTTCATTATCATTGGAAATGAAAAACATCGTAATGTGGAAATCCCCCATACATAAGGATAGTTCTTAACTTAGAAATATTTCTTCTCCCTTATAAATTTTCTTTTTCCCCGCTTGAGTAGTTATTTTTCCTTCATCCCCTTTCTGATTTTCAGAAAGATTTTAAGGGAATGGTAATTAAATTTGGTTCCTGAAATATTAGTAAAGAAATGCATGAAAAACAAGCAACCATAGTTCTATTATAACTAGAAGAATTTTTTACAAGGGAGATAAAATGCAACAAAATATCAGATTGAGTCTATTTATCTTCCTTTTCCTTTTGGATTAGCTTTTTCATGATGGTTTTCAGATTCTTCAAATCATTCTGATCCCCCTCAGATTGCTTCTCCAAATCTTTTATGCTTTCATCTTGACATTTCGGGACTTCTACCTGAGCCATCATGGCCACATCCTGCATCTTCAGTAACTCATCTTGATTTGTAGCTTCTCTTGAAATTCAATCTAGAAATCTCTTTCCCCTTTCTAGTTCTAAGAAACTGAGTTAAGCTTCCCATTCAGATCTCTCACTTGTTGATTCCAATTATTTTGATCATTGGTCAACTTATCCTAAAAATTCTTAATCCTGGCATCTTTGGTATCAAAAGAATCTTTTACATCATTATGAAAACAATAAAACTCAACCATGTCATCATCAACTTTATTTTACCATAGAGTGATTTTGATGCAAGATTTTCTGTGAACATCAAAATTGATATAAAAATTTCTATGACCATCCTCAATCTTCACACACTTATCCATCAACATGGATAAGGATTCTGATTTATGATTTTGGATATGTAGTAGCATCTAACATCTGGAGACTATGGTGGGAAAGATCAGAATTGTGTCCACAATCTATTTCAATGACTAAACAACAATGTCATGACCTAGTGCTGATAATTCCAAATCAGATTCCTTTCTTAGGGATTGTTCTTCTTCAATGTCCATCATCTTTCTTCTAGATGAAACCCCGACTTATTTCTTCCTAATGATATCTTTTTTTTGGTGTCCATAATCACTTGATTCCCCTTATCAACATTCCGAACTGCCTCATCAGGAGATTCTTCTTCGCATTCAGATACTTGAATGATCTTATCTTCATCTGGTTTCTCCTTCTCTGCTCCTTCAAGAAAATTACTCTCATAGCTTTCCTATTCAGATAATTATTTTTCTTTTTCATCCTCCTTGTCATCATCTCTGTTATCATTTTTGTCATCTCACTTTCTCGTATTGACTAGTTTTGAGGAATCGGCATCAGAATTTTAGAGTGGTGGGTTTTCTGATAATTTTTCCTTCTCTTGATAATACTCCACTTATTTTATCATGTCATATAGATCACCACTTCCTTATTCAAACTCTTCTTCCTCTTCTACTTCATATTCTACTTCTATTTCCTCAACTACTTCTTCATATACTTATTCACCAGATTATTTCTCTACTCCCTCAACAACCTCATTCTCTTTAGATGTTTCCGAAGTGAAGTAATTTTTTTCAGGGGTCTCAGGTAATGGTTGAACAGTAAAGGTTTCCAGAATGGGAATCATCCCAGAATCTATTTATGTGCCTCTTAAAATAGATTTTACAACTTCATCTTCATAAATCTTCTTCTTCCTCTTCTTTTCTTTGGCCAATTTTTCTAACTCATCAGCTACTTTTTCTCTCAAGGCGTTAGCCTCAGTAGTGTTTAATCCGAACTGTGGATCCCCTTATTTACTTTTTCCCTTATCTTCACTACATTTAGAAGCTACCTCTTATGTATGTGCTTTTTATTTTTTCTTCTTGGGAGGTGTAGAATGTGATTCCTTAGATTTGGGGGTCTTGTCTTCAGCAACCACTTCTTTCAATTTCCTCTTCTTACCAACCTTCTTCACTGGTTCATCCTTCTCCACATTTTCCAGATTGGTTTTTGTCTCTTCCTCTTGAAAATTATAAAACTCCCATGTTTCCCTTGGAATAGGCCATATTCATCCTTTTCAAGGTATCTTCACTTAAAAGAATAACCTTGCAATTCTGAACCATATACTTACATGCAGTCTTGAATGAACCTGGACACCGAACAATCAGCTTTGATAGTACGGCAGGGTACTTGATGATTTGGGCTCTCAAATTTACTTCCTTGATATTATTGATTGTCACAAGAAAATTCCTCGTAAGATTGATTCTTCTTAGATTCACCAAGAAGTCTATAAAATATATATCACTTTTATTCAGGTTATCTTTGTCTCCCTTTCATGGAACCAAGAAACCATGTACCCAAAGATGAAGAATCTGATTATTAGAGGATAGATTATCCATCTTGGCTATCTTTACTTAATGAATCCCAAGAAACTCTACGGCCTTCACTTTAACAAAACTACCTTTTACATCCAGAAGTTTATGTGAGACAAATTCAACTTCAACATCACAAGACTGCCCCACCAAGCTTACTGCCTTGGTGTAAGTATGGTTGTACGTATTTATATAGGACTTGAATGAAAATTTTTCTCTTCCCTCTTCCTCATAGAATCTTGATGATTCATAGAACTCTTTGAGAAACTCTGGATAGAACATGTCTTGATCACCTATCTTGGACACACATACATCATCCCAACCATTCAACTTGATATTCATAGAGATGATGGAATCGTACTTGTAAAAGTTCAGATGGACAAGTCTTTCTCTGTACACATTCCGTTTTGCAATTGTCTTCGTGGTAAACATATCTTGGGTCGTGGCTTCTACAGACATTCGGAATGGATGAGTACTGAAAGATTCAGAACGGCCTTTAACAACCGATGCAATGCTTTGACACAAGAGAGCATGAAAATGATGTGGGACACAAATGGAGGTGCCCTTTATATAGGCGATGGATCTGACCTTTGAACATCCAAAAGAAATCTAACGTTCGAGAAATTCTCTGATCTGATCTGACGGTTGAAATCAAATCCCCCAGGAAATCATGAATCTGATATTTTGAGGTTTTGAAAAAAAACATTCGGTTTTAAGGAAAAAAAATTAATCCATGAAATTTTATAAGAAAAAGAAACATCCAACAACTAAAAATGTAGACGAAAAAATATGTAAGGAATTCATTCCTTTCGGATTAGATATGATGTCTATTCATAATTGGTGATATTTTTCTTGAAGAAAATTTTTCTACGAAAAACATATTATGAAGAAAAAATGAGTTTGAAAATTCTCATTACGAAAATTCTCAGTATGAACATTTCATTTTGAAAATTTCCAGTATGAAAATTTCATTACGAAAATTTCCATTACGAAAATTTCATTATGAAACATTCTAGTAAGAAATTTTCATTACGAAACTTTCCAGTATGATACTTTCATTACAAAACATTCCAGTATGAATATTCCATTACTAAAATTTCCCGTATGAAAATTCCATTACGAAACTTTCCAGTATGAAATTTCATTACGAAACTTTCCAGTACGAAAATTTCATTACAAAAATTTCCAGTACAAAAATTTTGAAATACTCATTACAATTTTTTTAAACGACTCAAAATAAAATGTACTCCCCCTATGAAAATGAG
The DNA here is from genome assembly GCA_963277665.1 of Viscum album. Lineage (NCBI taxonomy): Eukaryota > Viridiplantae > Streptophyta > Magnoliopsida > Santalales > Viscaceae > Viscum > Viscum album. The sequence continues at coordinate 1,754,747,531 of OY728141.1, forward strand.
TTTATTAATGTAAAGACAATGGTTCAACAAGAAGAGAATGAAGGAAGATAACCTCATGGTTATCATTCCTAACTTCTGTTTAATGTATTCAAATATATCAGAAGGTTAATGTATTGTGAAAATGTCAGCAAGTTGTTCTTGTGTTCCGTTAAACTGAATAATGATATCTCCTTTAAGTGTGTGATCCCAAAGGAAGTGATGGCCAATATCATTGTGCTTTGCATGAGAGTGATGTGCATGGTTTTTACTAAGGGCAATGGAAGTTGTGTTATCAGAAAAAATTTGAGTCTTAGTAAAACTCAATCCATAATCTGTGACTATGTTTTGCATCTGCAACAATTGAGCACAACAACTTCAAGTTTCTACATTTTCAGCTTCATCATTTTAGAGTGCTACAGAATATTGCTTCTTGCAAGACCAAGAAACTAATTAATCTCCTAAGAAATTACAGGTTCCAGATATACTCATTCTATCCATTCTACATCCACCCATATCAGCATTTGAAAATATCTTTAAAACAAAATCATATCCGGAATTATAAAATAGCACTAGAACCATGGTTCCATTTAAGTAGTGAAAAATCCCTTTCACTTCCTTTAAATGAGATTCCATATGATTTGATTTATATCTTTCAAATAAGCATACTGAAAATATCATGTCTGGTCAACTAGCTGTTAATTAAATTAGACTTCCTATCAAACCTGTAAAAGATGTTTAATCCACTGGTTTCACAGCTTCATCAAGATCAAGTGTGTTTGAGGTACCAATAAGATTACTTATACTCTTAGTGTTTTCAAACCAATACTTTTTAAAAATATATTTAATATATTTATGATGGGATATGTAGATTCGTTATGGTTTTTGATAAATTTGAAAACCAAGGAAAAATGTTAACTCACCCATCATACTCATTTCAAACTCAGATTTCATTAGATCCACAAAAGAATCAGTTAATGATTGTTGAGTTGAACCAAATATAATGTCATCAACATAAATATGAACCATCAAAACATTTTTCTTATATATATTTACTAAAAGGGTTGGTTTGGTATTTCCCTTAACATAGTTATTTTGAAGAAAAAATCATGTAAGTCTATCATACCGAGCTCATGGGGATTGTCTATGGCCATAAAATGCTTTGGTAAGTCTAAAAACATTATCATGATGTTTTGTATCTTCTATGCCAAGCGGTTGTTCAACAAAAACTTACTCTTGATCATAACCATTAAGGAAATCACATTTCACATCAATTATAAAATGTATAAAATTTAATAATGCTGCAATGGTGAGTAAGATATGAATAGATTCAAATCTAGCTACTGGAGAATATTTTTCTACATATTATATTCCTTATTGTTGATTATACCCTTTAGGAATCAATATGGCTTTATTTCATACGATGATTCCATTTTCCTCACACATATTACGAAAGACCCATATTACTCTAGTAACAGAATTTTCTTTAGGTTTTCTAACAAGGTCCATACATTATTCCTTTCAAATTCATTTAGTTCATCATGAGTGGATTTTATCCAATCATCATCACCTAAAAATTCATCAATTCTTTTTGGTTCCAATTGAGAATGAAATGCAAGATGCTCCACATCATTTCGTAAGGAAATTCTCGTCCTTAAAGGTTGATTCACATCACCAATGATACTATCACTAGGATGATTCTTTAGAAACGACTGGTTTGGGTTTTCTAAAACCTGTTCATCAGCATAGTATTGGAAGTCTTCTAGGGAAAATGTTTCAGAAGTATCTGCTTGAACAATTTCCTTATTAGAAGGATTTTCTATCAAAGGTTGATAATCTGTTTTGGAAAACAAATCTGAAGATATAGGTTTGGGTTGTTTGAAAACAAAGGGATCAGTTTCATCAAATTTGACATGTATTGTTTCTTCAACAATTCAAGGGTTTTTGTGGAAAACTCTATAAGCCTTAGAAGTTATGGAGTAGCCTAATAAAATTCCTTCATCATATTTTGTTGTGAATTTGTATAGATTATCTTTAGTATTCAGGATGAATACATTGCAACCAAAAACCGTAAAGTAGGAAAGTATAGGGTTTCTACCATTCCATAACTCATAAAGAAATTTTTTAATAAAAGGTCTAATTAAAACTCTATTTATAGTATTACAATCAGTACTTACAGCTTTAGCCCAAATGTTTTGGGCAACAGAATACCCACTCAACATGGTTCTAGTTATCTCTTGAATAATTCTATTTATTCTTTCAACAAAACCATTTTGTTGAGGTATTCTGGGTGCTGAAAAGTTTTGAGTAATACATTTTCTACTACAAAAGGATTCAAAATCAGAATTTTGATATTCTCCTCCATGATCACTATGAATAGTTTTCAATGGAATGTTATTCTCATTTGTAACATGGGCTCTAAATCATTTTAAATAAGAAAAAGTTTCAGACTTCTTTGCTAGAAAATAGACCCATATAAATCTAATGTAATCATCAACTAAGAAAAATACCTTATACATTCCTCTTATGCTTTTAGTTTGTGTAGGACCAAAAAGATCCATGTGCACTAACTGTAGTGCATCAGTTGTTGAGACTTCACCGATTGATTGGAATCATGATTTATTTTTCATTCCATATTTACAAGGTTTGCAGACTTTTGAAGAATCAAATCTATGCTCCATTAGATCCCTAACTAATCCTTTCATAGAAATTTTGCATAGGTTCTAAGGTTACAGTTTCCTAACCTTCTATGCTATAACAAAGAATGATCTTCCATTTCACTAAGGCAAGGTAAGTCTTGGCTCTTATGGTCTTCTAAGTTCAAAGTGTATACATTCTCTTTTATATGGGTAGAAAGAATAAATTCATCCTTATAATTGTGTACTAAGAACTTATCATTCCTAAAATTCACAAGGAATCCTTCATCACATAAATTAGCTTATGGTGAATAGGTTATTCTTAAAAACATTAACAAACAAAACATTTGAAATAAATGTTTTTCCAAGAAGAACGATGCTACCTATACCAATAATTTCTCTCTGAGAATTATCTACGGATGTTAATAATCCTCCATTCATCTTGATAATCTTTACGAAAAGGATTTTGTTACCAGTCATGTTCCGGGAACATCCACTATCCATGTACCAAGTATTGTTGTTGGTAGTTTCCCTATTTTAATGAAAATAAGAAACACGTTTGGTTTTCGGAATCCACACTTGCTTGGATCCAAAATTGTAAGACAAAAAAAATTTGGATATCCACATTTGTTTAGAAAAATATGCATTATGAAACCCAAGATATTGAAATCTATTCAATAGAACAATTTTTCTTCCAATGCCCACCACTTTGACCCTTAGTGCAAAAAGGGGATCTAGAAGGAATAAAATAGTTTTTTTAAAACCGATTTTTCGTGAGTATAAAATACTCAAGTAGTGTCTCCTTGAGGTTTAATTTGAGAATACATCTTGTCAAAATTTCCCTTCGTAGAGGTAAATTTTTCAAGAAGCTTCTTAAGAGAAAATATCTTATATTTTAGTGTGATGACTAAATTCATATACTTAAGAATCATTTTTGTAGAGTTATATTATTCCTCAAAAACATTCATCATTAAAATAGAATTCTTAAGATCTTTAGAATGTTATTTTTTATCAGAATTTTCTTTCTCAAGGTTTTATAATGTTTTTCTAAAAACTCTTCTTTTTCTCTAAGATTTGTAGTAAGATCTGAAATTTCTTTTGTAAAAATTTCTTCCCTAAATTTTTCCTTGTTTAATTTCATAGAAATTTTACAATTTTTTTGTTTCAAGTAACCTATAAAATCTAGATACATCTTCATATGAAGGATCTTCATTTTCTGAAGACGATGTATCTTCATTAGAGGTACTATTTTATGAATAGTAATTCTTATTAGGAGATAAATTTGTTAAATCCTCGGCAGAGCATACCTTGGCCATAAGACATGTATGTGGGAATGAAATAGTAGTAATGAGTCCCATATTTTTCTATACTGATGAGTCATATTCAAAAGATTCGCTTTTTAAAGAGTCTTCACAGCTAGCCCTCCGTGTATTATTAGCTTTTAGGACTTTCTTAGCTTAAGCTTTATAGAACTTCTTCCTGTTTCTTTCAGAATGCCACTACTTTATTTCTTTCATTTTGAGAAAGGTAAAATCAAGTCTTATATGCCCACTACACTTCCATTCATATCATGTGACCTCTGAATCTTTCTTATCTTTATTTTCCTTCTTCTTATACTTGGATTGGAAATTTCTTTGACCATATATCTTGTTCATTCTTCGAGCATGATTAACTAACTCATTTTCCAAGACTTCACCTTCACTAGATTATGATTGGATAGTAACCTTCTTAGACTTGGATATAGTTACACTCTCAATATTCTTTGCTTTCATGTGATTTGAGATTGTAGTAAAAGCAACACTACTATTCCCATTCTTATTCTTTATGTTGTTTGCATCTCTCTTCATTCAAGTTTCATGTTGACGAAGAGTTCCAAATAGTTCATCAGGTGAAATTTGAGTGACCTTTCTGTTCTCATCGATAGAATTCCTCTTTGATTCACACTCATTGGGCATTATATATATAATCTTATCCAAAAGAGCTTCATCATCTAGAAATTTTTCTCCCATTGAATGTAATCTATTAATGATGGTCATTAATCTTTGTTGTACCTTACAAATTGGTTCTCCAAAAAGAAAATTGAAGCCATGATATTCATCTCTCAACATAGCTCTTCCTGTTTCTATGAAATTGGATGTACCAAAATGAGTAACTTCAAGTTTCTTCTATATACAGTTAGATATTTCACAAGAAGAAATTTTTCTATATATATTCCTAGTCATTGAACAATGTAGAGTATTGCGTACCATATAGTTTGGTTGGTAATAAAGCTTTTCTTGATTAGTAAAATCACATACTTCCTTATCGAGAATATTTTATCCTCAAGTATGAATGACAAAGTTATGTACTCCAGTATTTATAATGAAAGTCTTCATACGATCTATCCAGTATTCATAATCATTACCATCAAAAATAGGTGGTCTAGTAGGATTTATGTTGTCGATAGAACCAACATTTAAAACTGTCATCCTTAAGAAAATATTTGGCACACAAACTTTTTAGAAGTATAAGTTTGTTAACAAGAGAAAATATTCTAAGAAAAAAATATTGTAACTCTAAACAAAATAGAATCCGAACTATGAGTCCGAAAAAAATAAGTTCCTAAAAATACAAATTTGGAAATATGAATCCGAAAAAGAAAATCTGAGATTTCTCATCTAAATCTAATCGTGAGATTAATTCAGATTTAACCAAACCCTTTAATACAAATTGTTAGGATGGTAGGACTCTGAGTATTATATACTCTGTGATTCCAGACGTAGGATCGAAATAAGAATGAGATTCTCAGATGCATGAGGGGGGTGAATTATGCATTTTATAATTCCTTAAGGGAATTTTAGATTGGTTATGTGTAACAAAGTTAAACAAGATTATTAACAAGACCTCTTTGAGTACTAGAGACTTGTTAGATTTCAGAATAGTAATTCCAAAAACGGAACTTAACAAAAGTTACAAGGATTAATATTCTGCCTTAAAGCACATGGAATCTAACTAAATCAGAGTACAAGTAAGGAAATAAAAGAATGTTATACATTCCATAACAATACAAAATGTAGCGGGAAAATGTAGTAAAACTAAAAGTAACAAACAATAAATCTTTTAACCCAAAGAGAAGGTTATCAAACAACCATGGATAAAGGACCCTTTATTTATACTTTCATGAAAGTATGGTCTTACCCACACCAGGATAAGCCCTCTATACGAGGATCGTATGTAGTCTTTCTATCCCCGCAAGCCCTCAACTATAAGGTAGTCGTCACATCTGTCTTCCTCAGCAAGTAGACCCTCAACATCAAGGTGTTGCAACAATTGGATCCGCACAAAGCAAGTCTGAATAAGGAAAAGTTTCAACAAGCTGTTCAAACTTTTTTCATGACGATTTGAGAGTTGATAAGAGCCTATCTCTATAGAAATCACTTCCGGATGTTCTGATCACCAAAATAACAAAAGTTGTGAGCACATTCAAATGAGCTTCTTTTAATAGGTGATGTTCCAACTGTCAGCTCCCTCCTCCAATGGTCATATTTCTCTTTGAATTTGGGAGGGACCTTTATACGTTTCACTCATCCAACTGTTAGTAAATAACTGAATGTAGGACATTGTTTTATAATGAAACAAGTGTAAGTATAAGCAAAACTCATGTTCGGAATGTAATCAAAAAAATGTTCGGAGTCTAACCAAAATGGAATTCTAAGTCAATAATAAAGAGATATTCGGATTCTGATTTATAGGAATTTGGAACCAAAATTCTGTAGAAATCCGTAGTCTGAATTTCAAATAAATTCGGAGTCTGGTTTCACTAGAATTTAGAATCTGAACTTACAGAGTTTGGAGTAGAACTTATAGAAGTTTGGAGTCGAAATAGTAAACGTTCAAATTAAAACTAGTAAATGTTCACAGTCGAACTCATAAATTTTTAGAGTCAAACTCATTGATATTCAGAGTCGAACTCATAGATGTTCGGAGTCGAACTTTTTTAGAGTTCGTATCTAGAAATCGAAGTTAAACTTCAGTGGAGTTCATATCCAGAATTTGGAGTGGATCATCATTAGAGTTCGTATCCAGAATTCGGTGTGGAACTTCATTAGATTTTTTGTCCAGAATTAGGAGTGGAACTTCATTGGAGTTTGTATCCAGAATTCTGAATGGAACATCATTAGAGTTCGTATCCAGAATTCGGAGCCTAAAACAGAATGCTTCATATATATGTATTATATGATACCGAGGTTTTATGTATGAATCCGATTTTTATAATTAAGAAAAATATTGATATGTAAAAGTAAATCTAGGTTAGGGTAAATTTCCTTATTGAAGGAAATTTTTTTAGAGAAGTAAAATATAGATTTTCCTACGTATAAGGTGTTTGTGGTTTTCAAAATACGAAGGAATGGAAAAGTCATAAGGAAAATCATATTGACTCAAGAATCCGTACATTCCTTTTTGAAAATCTGGAAGGGGGAGAAAATAATTAACCAAATAATATTAATTAACAAGGAATAGAATACGCTAAGAAATGGGGACATTAATGAAGGGGGATTCTACTTAAAGAATATTTTCGTAAGAAATAAAAAGAATCTTCTATATGAAACGAAATAATATGATCCTTAGGAATTTAAAAACCTAAGGGGGGATTATGTCAAACTCATCATAAGTCATAAGTAATGGAGTTAAGTTTTTCATTAAAATGTTTAAAAAACCCTTATACCTTATATTCCATTTCAAAATGTTTCTTGTGCTGTTAAAAAGGGGGATATTGTTGATTCAATAACGATTCCTTATAAATATTACATTTCACTATGTATTGAATGTCACAAAAACATTTTCTTATGGAAAATTATCTTTCTCTATGAATTAATTTTTAGTGGGAAATTTTATTTCTCTAAGAAAACATATATACATACCTTGGTTTTCAATGTATTTTTTAATGTCTTCTCAAACCAAGTATAATATTTTTTTATTAAGCCAAAAATTTGAAACATTATTTAAAATCCTTGGAATATTATAGTTCCATATCTACCATGTCTTTCTATTTTTAGACGCTGAATTATATGAAATCAAGACTCTAAATTCCTTGAAATTCAATACCCGAATTCATTGAAATTCCGAATCTGAATTCTCTGAAATTCCGACATTTAATTCTCATATATTAAATAATTTATTTCTCTAAAATTTTAGCTCTGAATTCCAAAAAATTCATACTCTCAATTTGTTAGATTTTAGACTCTAAATTCCCCATTATTCTATTATTAAATTCCTCATAATTCGACTCTTAATTCCTTATAATTCAGATCACAAATTCCTCAGAATTAATATTTTGAATTCCTCAGAATTCAGACTCTAAATTCCTTAGAATTTAAAGTTTAAATTCCTCATAATTTAGAATCTGAATTCATCAGAATTTCAACTATGCATATTCATTTTTCAAGAATCTGATTGTTTATATATTTAGAATCGGAATTATATATTTCCTTGATTCGTATTATTCATATTAGTTTTAGCTATTTTACTTTCTTAATATATTTTATCAATTTTGTCATATTCTTGTTCCATATGCATAACATTATTATTGTTTCTTATACATGATTATGATTCACATCATTTTCATACATAAAAAAATTTCAATTTTTTTCTAACTAACTATTGGATGAGGGGAACATGTATATGTCCCTCTGAGATTTGATAAAAAAATATGACTATAAAAGGAGGGATCTGAATATTGGAATCCATACCTATAAATATAATATCATTTGAATGAGCTCCAAATATTGAAATGATATTACATGTTGTGATGCTGTGAGGTGGTTTTTATAGAGAGAAACTATCATGCCTTGTGTTATATTTGAACATATTGTTCAACTAGGAACAACTTGTTCAACCTTGTGTGATTTTGATTATTGCAGTGTATAATCGAGGACCTATGAAGATAAGAAGAAAGTTGTGTCAACTAACATAATGATCAAGGACATTCAGGGATAAGAAGATTGAGGCGATGACTACCATAAACATTGAGTGCTTGCATGGATTTCAAGTCAAGCTCCAATATTCCTAACAAGGGCATACCCTTTATGGGTAAGAAATTTTTTAAAGTATTAATCAGGGGACCTTTATACATGGTTTTTGGATACCCTACATTTTGTGTTAAAATTTTTGCTACGTGATTACTGATTATTATTTCATGTTTTATTTAAACATTATTTTGTTAAAGAAATAAAATATAGCTTTCTTATATTTTCTTTTACATATAAATACCCTAATAAATAAGATTTAATAATCTTTAATGTATAATCGTTCCCTATGTAAAACCTGCTTATTTTTTCATTAACATAAATTGTTTAAAATTAGGTTTCTTACAATTGGACCTATGCCCTTCCAATTATCATTTTATGTTAGAACCAAAATTTTTATTAAATTTATGTTGTTTAACTTTGATAAAAATATATTTCATTAAGGTTAAATGATAATGTTTTTAATCATAAAATCCACCCACTCTTGTAATTAAGCATCTACATATATTTCAATCCAAAAAAATATGGGACGCATATCCATTATATAAAATCAAGGAATAATTGTTAGAGAAGTTTATGTCTATGACATACATATCTTCATATCAATGATTCATTAATTGCTTATTTGGTTATTCATTCACATTGAATGTTTCTACATCTTTATATATCATTTGTAAAAAAATATTATATAATAATATATGTTATGTAATATGCATCCTTATAATAAATTTTATTAGAAAACAATACATCTATTGATGAATAAAAAATGGCCTCAAATGGATTGGGTTTATCTAGAATATATAATTTATCCACTTGTTGAAGGAAAAATTTTCAAATTATGATTCCATTCAATTTTATTTTTAACAATAAATATTTTACTTCTCAATGATTTATCCCGTTGAAATATTTAATTTTCTTTATAATTTGACGAATATATATAATAAAATACGTTTCATTATTTTTATCTTATATGTTATTAATCATTACGGTATTATATAGATTATAATCCGACCAAAATAATAACCCTCAATGTGATAAATATTGTGTTCCAAGAACCATAATTCTACATGTACTAACTCAGTTGTGCTAGTCTACTAAACAAATTATTTTTATGTAAAAATCCATTATTATTTATTTCAAATACAACACATAAATTATTGAATAAAAATTTCATTTCTTATTCATATCATGAATATGATCATCACCATTCCTATAAGTGCCATTATGATTTTCTAACTGAGTAAATATTTACCCAACATTCACATTTGGATAAAAATTAACCTATATGACAAAAAAATATTGAATATTTATTCTAAATTAAGAATGAACCCAATTTTTTATCAAAAAATATAAAAAATTTATTCTATTTAGAATGTATTTTAAATTAGTATTTTTAGTGATTGATTTTATATTTACTCACACATTTAAACTTAGTTATTTCATATACATACCTTAAAATATTATATTCATAAAACAAATTATAATGTATCATACATATAATCAATGCTCCTTTTGAATTATATTTACTTAATATATTAATATTTGTGTCTCATTAAATGGTTGATAATTAACAATATTAAAAAGAATAATTATATTTCCTCACATTGATTATAGTAATATATATATATATATATTAAGGAGTACGATATATTAGAGAGTATGCAAAGTGATATTTCACATAGGGGATGAGTATAAACCCATTACCAAAAAGAACCCCTATGTATATAAATCAAATGTTCAACACTTCACTCAATATTTCATGTGGGTATTAATTGTTTATCATATATTTTAATATATCATATGTATATATAATATATTGAAAATTAGTGAACATAATTATTATTTATTAAGTCTGTATTTTTATACCCCTGTAAGTGTAGTAGGATCATGTCCTTCATATAATTTCATAACATATAGTATTGGAATGTGTTTTTGGGTGAGGTAATTTGAGCCTAGGTTTTATATGATCATGTCAGATTGAGCATGTTTTATTTGTCATAAGGGCCAATGAAGGTTCTAATGTCAATTTAAAAATGATATCATTGATGTAGGATATTAGTTTTTTATGTAATATTTTATTAGGTACTTGATAGACTAGAATTAGGTTCCCATTGCACATAGAATAAGTGGGGTGGCTCTGTAAGGTTCACTAACCACCCAATATATATGGGATGAGTACTAAAGATGTAAAAACACCATATATAGGGAGTATATAGACTCTAGAGGAATCTAGGTCATTCATTAATTTTTAAAATAAATAAATTATTTGGTTCTTTTTTAAATTTTTAGTGGATAAAATTTTTCTATTAGAAATATAGGATCCTTCTCCTTCCTATCACACTATTTATTGTACTTGAAAATTTGGGACATCATATGATTTTAGGGAATTATATTAGATATCTGTTCAAGGATTAATTTTGGGAATGTATCAACATTATGTATTGCTTGATTCTGTTTTTGTAACATTCATTGGGAGTTTTAACTACAATACATTTTTTAGGGATATATTATTGTTTAATGAATTTATTTATATTTAATATTAATCTCCTGATAATATTTTTCCACTAGGATCTCATGTATGAAACGTATGTAGACCACATATATTTCTATTTTTATATTTGTGTTAAAATGTTTTCTGATTTAAAAGAGTGGAGATTTTCATGTGGGTGACCATGAATATAACTGTTGATGTTTTTTTCATTATGGAGTATTTGAGGTAGACTTTTAAGGCTTATGAAAAGATAATACCTTTATGATTTTTTTCTCTTGGAAGCAATAAGATTTTATTGGGATGTTGTTATGTGTTTTAAAGAGTTTTTTATGTGATTGTTTAATTGATGTAGTTCCCTAGGATTGTGATGGGTATCGATTTTGAGGTTTTGGGGTGAAATGGTTCACCAGTATGATTCATGTAGTGAAGTCCCACCAGTATGATTCATGTAGTGAAGTCCACTACTACTAAATGAAAATTAATTTTTTTCCATACTATTTGTGTTTTTAGGAGTTTAATTATCCAACTCACAGTGGGTTTAATGCCTTATGGTTCATGTGGACATATAAAATGGACCATGTGCTTGTTCTAACCACATGATTTTTTTGGATTCAACCACAATTTATGATTGTCCTAATATGATGGTATTGAATATCAAACATATGGAGGAATATATAATAGTATTCCACAAGGAATAAAGGGTTATAGAGACCACTGGTTGGGAGTGTAATACTAATTAGGTTTTGTTTTTATGGTCGGCGAGCTTATAAGCGTGAAGGATATCATAGATACATGATACAAAGACACCTCATTCCCTATGTTTTCATAGTCATGTAGATGATATGTTACATGGTTTTGATATTATGAGTGACCCATTACTCTCTATTTGGGTGTTTACAAACCATGGGTTTATAACCCCACACCAATACAGGATGATGGTGGTAGAGTTCTTACTTACGGGTGTGCATGAATAGTGTGGAGAGGGTTGAGAGGATTTTATTGGTTATAATATATTTCATGTCTCGTATACTAATATACACATACAAACTATCCTAGGACTCAATTGGTTTAAACCTACTGAGTTTATCCTCACACCTTTTTGGGCCCTCAAAGATTTATGTATATTCTATGATTTGTCATACAGGTAAGACAATGGTCCTATTGGTTAGTGTATAACTTTATAAAGGTATAATAGATACATGGTCTAGTTTTTTATTTAATTTGGTGGAATATATTGTGTATCCTCAAAGTTGAGTTTGAGTTCCCATTTAGATATTCTTAAATTTTATTATCTTATGAGTGATCCACGATGTTCTTATGTGAATGGTTTTATATTTTAGAAATTTACATTAAAAATAAAGTGTTGTATTTGTGGTTGTACACATATTAAATGATGTGTTGAATAATTTATCAGTGAATGGGTTTTTATTTCCTTTAATTTGGGGTATTATAGAGGGTGATATAGGGATATGTCAGGTTTTAAGATAGATATTCAACTATGTTCTTGGACATCACAAAAATAGTCTAACCTATATGTATCTAGGGTAACCATGATTAAATTTCTATTATTTCATGATTAAATTTTTTTTAGAGAAAAATATTGTGTATAATTTTATTGATTTAGGTCTTCATACTCTTCTCCACGAGAGTCAAGAGGTGGTATTCATACATCATTATAGGAAAATAGGGATCCCATGACATGTGTATGACTACAAGTTCCTTCTAATATGGTTTCTTGAAATAGGATTTTGGTTATTTGATCTATAAATATCAAGATATATATATATATATTTGATGTGAATCTAATAAACTATTCCTATTTTGGGATTGCTGATGTTAATAGGTATATGGATCCTATTTATATAATACCAAAACATAGAATGGTAAGGTAGGGATGTAAGCCCCTATATGAGTCAAAGGATCAAGTAGGAAACTTTATGGTCAAATTAGAAGTGTAGCGTACTATATCATTTCTAATTGTTCATATTTGAGCTATTATATTATTTACAAAGTTGAATGTTACGGTTTGAGAAATATTTTACATTAAAAACCTCTATTGAGGCATATTATGGGTATATATGAGGTGATAGTAGTTTTTTCTCCATTTGGGAATCATATGATAGGGGGTGAGCATAAGACATATGTGCAGAATTTGAGGTATCCAAGATAACAAAAGTTGTCATTTATTCAAGGGAAGGTATTTGATGATATTATGAAAATGATTATAATGTGGTAAATTTAGAGTATTAATCACGGGTCTAACTGAGTTATGTTTTCTCTGGAATATTGAATGATGGAATTTTAGTCACAGTATCCTCCCTTATTTCATAGGGTGGGAAGACCCTAGATAATTGATATTTTGGATGAGTTGGATTATGTTTTTTTGTATCTATATATGACTTATATATGGAAGAGGTATAGTATAGTGACTTATAGTAGAAGGAGACCAGTGGAACTATAGTTCGATGTACGTGTAGAAGATTATAGAACTAATGGGATTTCGAACAAGTTTTTATATGTGAGGTTTTTTATTTCTTTTTTTTTTTGACACTAAGGTCCAAATGGGAGTATGATTTCATGAATTTGACAGAGTGGGATATGTGTGCTATTCATTATACAATTCATTTCATGGGAATATTTATTTTTTCACTAATTTTAGTGGAGATGAGGTCACCTAGGTGTTGTAATTTGAGTATGGTCTTTGAATTTCTATTAGGGTATATGTGATTATATTAAGGATGAACTCATTTTCTAATGTGATGAACCATGAATTAATCATTGATTTGAATTTGACTGAATGTAGTATAACTATATAAGAAATAGTTCTAGTTGGGTAATGTAGTGAGGCTTCAGGTAGTCAGATTTGGGTGTCCATGGAGTGACATTAGGGATATTGGAATAATAGATCGTAATTTCCACCAATGAGTGGGTCATATTCCTGTTGTTATCACTGTAGATTTAAAATTCCTACCCCGAAAAATATAACTAGGTGCCTAAGGAGTGTAGGTATTTGGATTATATAGTGTATCTAAAGTGGTTTTTCCATATGATATTGTAGTCAAATAGATATAAAAAATCTTATTAGACTCATACTTATGATATAAGACTAGGTTTAGTGTTGGGAGAGTGTTGTTAGAGTTCTTTTACACACATAGTATGTGGAATAGGCATGGGTGATAAGTAGTGTAGGAATTGGTTGATGCATAGTGTAACTCTGCAAAGGGTTTATAAATTAGGTACTTAGGGTATGTTTTAATGTAACATGAGTTATATGAAGTATTTTGACTATGGTAGAGAGCCATTAATAGTTATATGTATATCATGATCATGTCGAATTTTGTTTCATGATTGAAATTGGTGCATAGTATGTGTTATGTCTATGTTGATTGTACAAGTGATGATTGATGTATGAGGACTTTGTATGATACATGATAATGTGAAATTAGTCATTACTGGATATAAAATACACGACGATATATAATTTAGGTCATTGGCTAGGTAAAATATCATTAACATGTGAGGTAACTTCACTGTAATGTGACTAGGTAGGTGACTCCTATGGTGGGGAGTGCCTACATTTAAAATATATTTCTATATGTATATTGATAAAGGATATCTAGAATGGATGGTTTCATTATACATTTTATTATTACTCTATGAGTGTAATGAACAAACATATTAGCTTTTGTTCCTAGTTGGTCAATGTTGTGTCCAATGATTATTCAAGAACAAACTGTTCTTTATTGGGCATCGTGTATTGGGATGAGTATATCAGGAAGGAATTTTTATTCAATGTTTTTCATTATGATTTATAATTGGGAATGATTATGTTTTCATAGGGCTTAGTGATGTAACTTGGGAAGGTTTTGGAAATATGGTTCTATCCTAAGACAACATTCATTGAAGGAAGATTGCTCTACCTACTCAATAGATTGGTTTTAGGTACTCAACAGTCTTAGAAAAATTCTGGAAGCTTGATATTTTCTACTAACATCCCAATATACTTGGAATGAGTACTCAATGGGGGATGAATTAATAACATATGGGTACATATTTTTTATGTTTATTAACTATTTGTTTAAAAGGGGTAGAGGTTTTATTTTCCACAATACATAAGGGAAGATCTCCCCTTACCCTCCAATTATTTACACTCCTAAAAAGTTTTATATTTTTTTTGTAGGTCATTATTTGAGTTTTCTATCATATGGCGTCTCTATAGGTAATTATCAATGTCCAAAACTTTTTTATTTCAATTATTAAATCACTGTAGTAAATTTACACAAAAATATAAATACTGGAGTTTTTTCATTGGTTTCATGATTTATTTAGTTCAAATACTAATCGTATGATATAATTATATGAACATGATCCTACATAAAATAGGAAGGTGGTGTCTATATATTTCCTTTGTTGAATATGTGTTTATTCATAAGTTGTTCGTGGTCTTATGTAGGGTCATGTGAGAGATTGATAATGAAACTACTTATAGTTTTTCATGTTCATAAAGTATGACTAGAGGAAGGATAGTGATGGTAATAAAAGGTTTGGAAATATATGGGTATTTTTGGGTTGGATGTTTTGTGGATTTCTTTGTATTTTTTCACATATTGTAAAAATATGGTCCATGGTAATATTTTCTTGATGTTTTCCTTTGGAACGTGATAGGTATAGTTTATGTGGATAAGGGGTGATGTGGTTTACTAGTATGACATGGTTTGTGGGGATCACAACGGTTAGTCGTGATTGAGGTTTGCTATTTGTTTTGGGAATATAAGATGTTAGTTATGTCTCTCAGTGTGGGTCTAAGGTCGTTAGGGCTATGTGAACACAATTAAGGGCCCATGATATGGTTTTAACCATTGGATATTCCACAGTATCAACCATAGATGAGTTGACAATGGTAATGTTTTTTCATATCAAACTAGAGGAGAGATGCATCATATGTGGCTTTATAAAATATAGGATGGGTGATAACAATAGGTATAATTCTCATTGTGCATGGATTTGTTTATGGTTGTTGAGATAGTATGCATGGAGGATGGCTGAGAAATGTGATTTGGTGATGCTTTAGTCACAATGTATACACTATAATGGTGATGTTGGGTTACATTTTTACGAGATGATTGGTGATTCATTTTTCTTTGATGGGGAGTGTATTGAATATGGGTTTATCATCCCACTCTGTCATTATCCAATGAAGGAATGATTCTCACCCAGAGATGGTCGATCATGGAAAGGAGTCTGTTGATATGTTTGTATTGGTTTTTGTACACTGGTATATGTATACATTTTTATATGTATTGTTATTATATAGGGAAATAATTAGTGGTATCGCACAATGTTTATACTCACTGAATACATAATAACATTGGGTAACATATATTGTGCCTAACTCATTGTTTAGGAAAGGGATGTGGCACTGTGATTGGTGAATAATTTTTTGGAGGGATAAGTGGACATATGAGTGGGAAATATATTGATTTTGGAGATGAATATGGTGAATCTTCAATTCCATGTTGGTGTTTTTTTCACTTTTGGAAATGTATGTGTGGAATTAATCTATGGGTGCTTCATGATGTTCTTTCTCGACTTGATTGACATGGATTATATTTAATTTAAATATCAAGTATTTTATTTCTAGTTATACTACCACTTATTGATTCATTGACAATTGATTTTTTTGTTTCCACTTTAATTAAAGTCATTTATATATGATGGTATAACATTCCCACTATCAACTTATACACCATCACTACTAATATGATGCATTTAGTGTATGAGGAGAAACCCATCATATCAGTGGCTCTCTAGATCAGGCGGTGTCTATGTAATTATAGTAAGAAATTTTTATAATAATAACATCACTATGAACATATTAGTGGATTAATATTCCCCAAAATGTAGTATTTGTAAAAAAATTCATCAATAATATAGGTTCTTTAGGTGGAGCTTCACTTATCTATAAATTCATCCATGGAATTTCTCAAGAATCAATTAACACTTAAGCTTTTTTTTGATACCATATAAATATTTTAATGAGATTAACAATAGTTGTAAGACATATATAATATTAACAAAAACAAAATCATGAACAGAAAATACAAATGAAAAACAATATTAAATAATACTCTAAAATACTATTTTAAAAATGTTTAGTATATACAGATTAAAAATGAATAATAAATTAAAAACCTACATTAGTTCCACCAGTATCACTAATCACAAATATGTTAGTGATATTATCTTCTAATCTCAATGATTCAAGTAACTCCCTTACGTTAGTTGATAGAATAATGATTGGGGAAGACACCAAAGAACATCTTAGATGGGGAAAACTAGGTAAATTACATAGATGAATAAAACTAGAAAATTATAAGAACCAAATTTTCATTCTCATAATATAATTTATACTAACACCCATTCTCCATGATATTTATAGTAGATGACACATTTAATAGATTCTAATGAATGAAAACTAATATAAAACCAATGTAGGTGTAATATATAGACTCGAATGTTAATTTTGATCTTTAATGTGCCTACAAAATTGGATTAATACCTAAAACACATAGATAGTTTGATTTAGAAAACTGTAAATATTTAAATTCTATAAAATTAGTGTTTCTATGTTTTCTCTTTAGGTGGTATTATGAACTTCTCCAAATTTATGAACCTTGTAAGCTCGTCCCATCTAACCCCAATCCGAAATCCCATTTTTGGATTTTCAATTTCTATATAATTATGTGTTAATAACATTAATTTATCATTATTTATTCAATAAAAACGTGTTAGTTATTACATTAAATTACAATTATTTCATTAACAATTTAATTTATGAAAGAACCAATCATATTTTTTGTTTATATTAATAATTAAAAAATTAATATATGGAATAATCACATTATCAAAAAGACCATACATAGAATTGACATATAAGACACACTGATAAAAATTTTTAAAATTGGAAATGTCCATGAATAACATTAATAATTATAAACTGATATAGGTTCCTAGAAACACATTATAACTACAGAAATTACCTAGGGTTTTTGTGTTATATAAAAAAACAAAACTCTATTAGCGAAGTTCATTTTCCCTTGACATCATGATTATAAATGGGAAATGGATAATTTCCACCTCATAAAACATATATCTCTTTACCAACTCTCATGATGAATAAATCCAATATAATTAAATAATGTGTAGTTTTATATTATTATTCAAGAATATATATACTAAAAAAAATTAGGTCTTGGATGTTATAGCCCATCATATTATTAGTCACACACTATCATTCTTAATTAAATCCCTACACCTAATTAGTGTAATAGAAAATTACTTTATATTAAGACATGTTATTAAATGACTTAAGATTTGAATCAAATTATGAAACATTAATTTCATAGAAAAAATTTACAACCAATAGTTGATGTATCTATATCCAATGTTTTATTATGAAACAATGATGAAACATATTGAAAAATAAACATTGTGTAATTTAAGTGGTTCTATCCAAATAAGTGTCAAAAAACTATATCACATGATTGATAATTTATATCTATATACAAGTTATCATGCTCATATAGATCATAACATATCATTAAAACCTATTAAAATTATCAATAATTAGGGATAACTATATAAGACATATATTACATGGGGTTGAAATTATATAAAATCCTATGTTATTACAAAAAAATCAAAATGAATGGTCATTTTTTATCCTTAATATACATTAAAGGATATAAAATGATCCTTAGATAATAATTCATCAGTAACATTGGGTATCCAAAACCATATGTTATAAAACATTGATAACCTAGTTCTTCTTCTGATTAATGTGTATCATATACATGATTCGAACATATCAAGGGGTTTTGATGAAAATAAAGAACATCAATAATATTCAATATCTCACAAGTCAGGAAAAACAAATGTGATACATATTTAATGAAGAAAATAAATTATTTTGGGATTAATATATTATAAATTTGAGGAAAATATCCTTGTAAAATATATTGTCTGTGATATATTTCATGATATCTCAAATATTAATTTTTAACAAAATCACACATGTGATGCTAGACAAAACATAAAATAATTTAGAATACTAACTAGTTAAAAGACAAGAAGTTAAAAAAATATGTAATAATTGGTGCATGTTTTTGTGTATGGGATTATATCACCATGTTCCAATAGTAGAAACAAATTTTATATTCTATTCAATGTCAATTACAACTGAATAAAAAGATTTATGTTTATCCCCAACAAGTCCAATTTGATTAATTTCATTATATGTTACTAGATAATAACAGAGATAATGATTGGAATGAAATATTTAAAATTATGTACTAATAATGAAATATATTTTAACTTCCTCCTTGTGTTGGACTATCTTGAGTGCATGGGATAAGTTTCCATATCTTATTAAGAAGGACTCCTCAACAAAATGTTGTAGTTGAGAGAATATGAAGCATATCATTAAAAAAATGGAATGAATGATGCTCAGTGAGAAAGGTCTACTAGTAATGTAGAATAAATAAGTAGTATTTATGTAAATATACATTAACAAAAGATCCATGTTGTCTCTAGGAGAATAATAGACTCCAAAAATGATGTGGTAATTAATGATGAGAAAGATAATGTAATATTTAATCTTCATAAGTATATGTGTTATTATTGACAAAGAGAATAACATGATATTTTAATCTTTTAGGTATGAAGTATTATTTATTCTCTACACATTTAATATTAATTTATAAAGATGATTAAACAAAATAATTTAAATTAATATTTAAATCTATGATACAATTAGAGTATAAAATAAAGAAATTTATTAGTAATTATGAGAAAATTCTAAATGATAGTCATGATGTGTTTATCAGATTAAGGGGTGCATAAGGGGATAATATTGTTAATAATAAATACATTTAAAATTATTGGGATTAAGCTAGGTTGATAAATTAATAGAATATGGGAAGAAGGGATGTAATTGATGAGAATAATATTATCAATGATTAGACTAGTCCATTGCATACTAATAGATTAATGTATTTATAAAAATGTTCAAGCATATCATAACTAATGCCATAGAAATTTTATGTTCCTATAATGTTTGTCAATATATTTGAGTAAATCATTGTATTACTAGACCAAATTCAGAACAATTATACTTGTGATATTGTTTCAAAGACATTGAATAAAAATTTTATTTACACCAAATTGGACTTTCCTAAAAATCATATTGAATATAAAAAAGAGATACATAACAAAGTTTGAATATTGTAAAATGGATAATACAATATTGAAGGTATAAATGATTGTGAAAAGTATACTCCAAGAGAAATATTAGAATTTTTTTTATTCCTGACCATAGTAGTGAAAATGACACTCAAGGTTTTATAGCTAAATATTATATCAACCTTTAATAATGTTTTAGTCGAATAAAAGGATTAAATAATGAATTTTTATGGTTATATTAACTATACATGTGATAAAAACGTTTTCTTGAATTAAAAGATTAATTATTGTTCGAATAATGTACCAAAATCATGATATTGTAGGCATTATCAATAATTGAATAATATACATTTTTTTGTGGAAGATATGATCATAATCAATATATCAAAAATAATATTGATAAAAATATTATGGAAAAAAATAGTAGATACAATAACAATAAGTGTATTTAGAAAAGAAAAAATAATTAATTTTGTGACTTTTATGATATGTGATTTTGAAATTTCAATATTTTGATAGGTAGAATATATTTTTTTGTTTTTTATCTGAAATATGAAAGGCATGAAATGATTATTTCTGAATTTAAATATCTCAAAGAGTTTTAGAAAAAAAATTGAGAATAATATTCTTATGAAATTCTAGAAATTTGTTCTTCCTTAATATAGTTTTTAAGGGATTCTGATTGAGATGACTTCAATTTCCTTGAGGATATATTGATCAGAAGGTGCCTATTTTACATAATGGTGATAAGATATAAAAATTTATTCCACTTTTAATCCAAAAAGTACCGTAATAAATCCAATAAAATCCCATGTTAGTAAGTGAAATTAATACAATGGTATATCAATGTAAATGTGGATTTATGTTTACATTATAATAAAACATAAAAATAAGAACATTTGGAAAGTAAATATGTTGATTGGGCTGGTATAGATGATGATAGAAGTTCAATTTCCAGTGGTAGTTTTTATTTTAGATATTTTTGTGTTTATGAGCTCAAATAGAGAATATATTTAATTTCCTTGAGAACTATAGAATAATAATACAAGTTAAGTACTCATGTTTTTACTCAATTTTTATATATCAAGAAATAACATGGGGATATTTTAGTTGATGTGAAATATCTTATTTTTATGAAATATAATAAATAAATTACTATAAATATTAGTAAATAATTTAATTATAAATAAAATTGATATAAAATATCACTTTAAAAATAATAATTATATATAATTTTTGGTCAAATTATATTATTTCAAACTCAATAAAATTTTATAGACATCGGAAAATGGACACACTGAATCATATGTTATAGAATCATAAACATACTCTCTAT
Organism: Viscum album; assembly: GCA_963277665.1. Taxonomy (NCBI): domain Eukaryota; kingdom Viridiplantae; phylum Streptophyta; class Magnoliopsida; order Santalales; family Viscaceae; genus Viscum; species Viscum album. Next base: position 1,754,769,215 of record OY728141.1, read on the forward strand.
GTTCAATCCACTCCCCACACTAAAAAAGTGTGGATCTAAGAACCATACTCTCAATGGAATTAATTGGATTCACTCATGTTCTATAAACCACAATTGATTAAAATTTATGTTCAATAAACATGGGGGATATAATACTCATCACTTATTAAAAGTGTTAGTGAGTCTCTATAATTACCAAAAAGATGGAGAATACTTCATTGTTGAATTAGGGTGAATTAATAAAGGGGATAAGTCGTAAGTCACATTCATTCATATATTTTAGTTAACATCTGAGAATGATTTGATCATAAAATATTCATATTTTTAATGTAATGTTCATGTTTTTATGCCCAATAAAATATCAAAATAGTCTTCAAATTTTCCAATGTGACCAAATTTTGGTATATTTTCAATGATTACTTTTTATAATAAAATTGAAGAAACCTTTTTTGAACCCATTTTTATTAATATAAAAATCATTAAATTAGATATGTGAATTATTTTACCAGTTGGAAGGATGCATGGATCATGCATCAAGACCCCTTTTATTATATCTATATGATTAAACAAAGATTAAATTTATGGATAATAATATATCATCTGCTATTATAAAAATCAGCTAATTTAGTCTTCAGAACCACAACACAATTATTTATGGATAGAAAAAAATCATTTCCATATTAAATTTTTAAGGATCCTATCTATTGAATATAAACGTGATAAATACATCTCCAAAAAATTTCCATCTCTTATAATTAAGTCCTCATTAATGTCCAACCTGGAAACCAAATAATCTCAAACCATATGGGTTGAAATATAGGATATGGGATGGGGGAATATTTCTCTAAAAATATTGAGTGATATTTTGTTATTATAGGACCCATAAATTCATAGAAAAAGATAATAGTTAGTTATATTGAATTATTAATTTCTGTACAAATTTAATTTTTATTATAGTTTTATCTCTAGATACATGTGTCAAATTGATGTAGAATTTGTTGTGTAGATAAAAGAGATGGTAAAAAATATATCAACTATAATTTAAATATATTTAGAAAAATTAATGGTCAAATATATTGTGGAATTCAAATTGAATTTTTGGATATAAATATAACACCTCTCTTCTACTAAAAATTATTGATTCCTCCTTTGTGATAAGGAGGATATTTCTCGATTGACATAGGATAAAAATTTTAATGAAAGAGAAATATTTTAAGGTATAAAATGATATTTTATAGTATTTTTCGAAAAGATAAATCTATCCTCTAAATTTATACTTCATTTTAGATTTCATACTTCCATTATAATCATTTTAACTTTGATAAATATTTATTTATAAGTAATTAATATTATAATTTCAATGAAATATTTTAAATTTAATCATTATTTAGTTCAATATTTTAGGTTATTTTATTATATCCCATTTTTTAGAAACCCATTCCCTCCTTCCCCCATTTTTGTTCACAAGAAGTTTTCATTTTTAGTATTTATGTGTCCGTGTATGTTCTATTTAAGGTATAATGGGGAAATTACGAAAAGTAAAATACTAAAATATTATAATAAATGGAATTTACAAAATGATGAAGTGGGGGGTTTTAAAAATAGTTTTTATCCCAAAAAAATATAATTTGGAACATCGATGATCTAGGCCAATGTCCTGGTTTCCATCCATTTTTTATCCAAGAAATCAACCACAAACCATTCTTCAATAAATACATCTATAATAATGTAATTTATTGTCAAAAGAGATTCCCTGAATCCAATACATATGGCAGCGAGGATCAAGGAAAAATAAATTATTCCATTATTACTATTGTCACCTTCATGTTAGAGAAACATTCCACCCATATATTAGACCACCTTTGTTGCTAATATTGTTCAAAAATAATGGTAATCCCCTGCATTTCAACATAAATGGATGAAGAGAAGTAAAAAATATCCATATAGACAACCTCTTGCACCACCAGTGTGGTGTCTAAAAATTGCAATGCATTCCATGGGACGTGGATTTTATATTGAATCCTAATCCATGTTACATTTTATACAACCAATAAATGGAGGGGTCCATATGAAATCTAACATTACACAAGGATGATTATAATTACTTTTAATTATAAAACATTTAAGGATAAAAATAATGTTAATATTTATCAAAATTATCATTTTGAATTTTGTTTTCCCCTTTTACAACACCAATGAAATATGGTAAATTGGATTGTTTTCACAATGGTATCCCTTCATGTATTAGGATATCATGGCTACTCATAATTACATGAATAATTTACATGATGGTTTATTCTAGCCAATTATGCATTTTATTCAATGATTGAAGCTGTAGATAATAATCTATGTGGTCTTTGATCGAGAAATAGTCTTGAAGATGAACCTAAAACCATTCTACAATATAAATCAATAAATATCAGCCACGAAACATCTAAGGAAGAGATAATAAATGTATTTTCAATGATAATTATAGATAAGACATACAGAAAAAATATTAATACCTATAATTTGAATGAAATAAATAGTAGGAAGTTTATAATAAAACACCATCAAAGAGAGATTAAATGTTGATGGAAGAATATAATGAAATTTTACTCTTTTTCAAGTTATTAATATGTTTAAGAGTCTCCATATTGTGAAATGTCATTGATGGTGGAATTACATTGATAACACACTCCCACATAAGAATACCTTCCCTTCTCGTGAAATTTTAATTTAAAATATTTTCATTATTCTCAACTGGAATGGTATTAAGAGTAATATTTAATTTCACTTTAATTGAGACATTGGTTTCCACATACATGACTTTTCATATAATGATGTTGATGTTTGGAGTACCAGTCCAGTTATATGTCTATAAATTGAGAGATTAATTTGTCTTATCAATCCAATGAGAGTTAATCATTATTTTGAAACATAACATCTTGATATAAGGCCATGTGGAGGATTTCAAATAATTCACATACATAGAAATGATATATCTATATAATATTTCACTATGAAATTTAAGGGCATCTGATTTTTCACTGATCAGTCTCCACACAAAACTATCTTCCATGTATAATTGAACATGCTAAGATTCTTAATTCCCGTCCCACAATAATGAAATGATTGAGATAATTGTTTCCATATAGCAATATAAATTTTCCTTTAGTGTATTCTTCCACTAAAAATGATTTTTTTATAATTTGTTGAACTTTTCATGAGAGAATATAGCCATTAATATAAAATTAAACAGTGAAATAATTTGGAAACAATTCTTGATTCTACATGGATGATTTCTCTTACCATTGAAAGTATTTTTCCTTTCCATAAAGGGATATGGCTCCAAATTGGACTCACAATATGAGAGAAGTGGTAGGCTTGAGTTTCTCACCAAAACATAGGGACATCAATATAAATAATGGGAAAATTAAATTTTCTATTTCCTAATATATTGGTGATTTTCACTATCAAGGTTATATGTATACTTTTACCAAAGTAGTGGTATGATTGTTTTGGACAATTTCATGACCTGGTACTTTTTCATACTGAAGAAGTGAATTTTTTAAGATTCAAATGTTTCTTTTATCCCACTAAATGAAAATAATGATATCATCAATATAATGTTACTTATGGGAGAAGAAATGCCTCTATCAATCTTGATTGGAGTAACCTTTTACTAATTCAATAAATTGATAAGAATATTTCTCTTGTAGTCCTCACTAGTATATAAATTATTTATTGAAAGGGGATCAACATCTATAACAACTACTAAGAATGAATTATATCCCTCATTAGATATGTTTATCAGCACATAGATATATACTGAGCTTAGGATGAGTTTAACCCAACTGATAGTCTGGACATTAAAAATTAATCACTATTCCACAATGTCAATGGATTTCTAGATATTTAATTTAATAGCAATGTTACCTCATATAGTCATCCTCTATATAATATTAACACATCCATGGGATGTAATAAGATGATCATGAATATCCCTATCATTAATGAGGCCAATTATTTTTATTAGACATAATATTGATGGCAATTCATGAAAATATGTTACCTATAAATTTCCTAATAATTTAATAAATTGAATTTACAAGAGTAACATGACTAAATAGATGTATCTCATTTTAATTCTCATCCTTAGGGGAGAAGGAATATAATTGAGCATTTATACAATGAGTGAGCTTACCACATCGTTAAAAATGACTAACCAATATATAAACATCATTTTTAATGATATTCTAGTATGTCTAAAAAATTATGCTGAAAACAATCTTGGAAAGGAGAACTCTTAAAATTAAGACAAAAGACTTCTTGTGTAATATCAGATATAAGAGGAATGGATGAGGGGTTTTAATTTTCCTCTTAGGTGACATGATTAAGTATTATATCATCAAATGTTTTAGATGTGGTGTTGTAGACATCAATGATATTCATATAATAGGTGAAAACATGTGAATCCGTGTATTCTATTTCTTCAAAGATGATTATATTATCATTCAGAATAGAAAAAGGTATATTAATTTTCCTTATCCTTCTAATATAATTAATGATCTTAGTGTTTCCTTCACCACCAATTAACCATTTTAATTTCATGTCTTCCATATTCTTGTATTCCTTCTGTTTAAAAGAACATTATGATCATTTTGGACCTTATTCTATTATTCATCGATAGAATGAAAATCAGTCCAACTATATTTATCTATAATTGAAATAAGTAATGAGTCAATATAACATATATTTTTATCAATGGGAATGAAGAAATTTTTACTCCATTAATTATCAATTTTATTTAATATTTTGATATTTAATAAACATGAAATATAATCACCCCTAAAATAAAAAGAATTTCTAGTTTCATAGAAAAGGGGTCTACAATAATGTTTTGAAATGAATGAACTGTTAAATTTTAAGTGGAAGGGTGGATTTTACACTTTATAAATTATTTTTTCCAATATAGTATAGTGGGAATTGATAAATGTTTTAATGGTGGAACATGATACAAAGGAAAAAACTGAGGGATGCATCATAGACAAAATATCTATTCAATCTACTAGAAAGAAAATAATGAAGGTCCTTCTATAGCTAAGATATTTAGCTCCAAAATGATTAATTACTAAGATAAATCTATCTACAATACATGACATTAAATCTCTGGTTGCATTTGAAGAATTACCAATACCAATTCTCTCACTAGGAATAAGGATAGTATTTATGTCAGCCATTAGAGTCCATGGGAAATTTATAATTTTTCTATTATCAAAAATATTATTCTGAATACATTTTATTTAATAATAACCATTATATGCATAAATTATTTGGAAACATTAAATATTTCTATCATAATTATAAATAAAATTGACCATATTATAATGGAAAATAATGGAAGATATTACAACCGATCAACAATGGATGAAGTCCTAGACCCTCTTAACATAATTATTTGAAAAATTTATAGCAATATGATGATTAAAAATTAATCATGTGAATAAATATTCTATGATAAAGTCATATTAGGTTCATACAATTTTAAAATATTTCATACAGGATTTCTTAAAAATAATTTATTGTCCCCAATTGTATAATGATTGGAGGTCCCTTGACGGTTCCAAAATATGATTTATCTCTTAAAGATAGGTCTTGAAAAAATTCTTTTTTTATTTCCACCAATTTTTTTCTAGTTGATATTTTAGTTTGAGGGAGTTTTTTCAATCATTACTTGAATAAATATCCTATGAAGAAATTTGATCATCTCAACCTGATAATACCATTTTGGTATCCAAATTATAATGTTTAACATCATTAGTTTCATTATTTTATTGTTTAATTATAGGAATATTTTAAATCCTTACTAGACCCAACAAATTATATTTGTACTTGATCAGTAGCACATGATAATTCCATAGTGATGTCCTAAATCATGGTTTTATCAGCATTAGTGTGAGGTGATGTTGATTTTCCAATAAAAAATTTATTTTTTCATCATTATAGTGCCATGATCATTTTTTTAATGTACTAAAATTTCCAACATTGAAGATTTAGCAACATTATTATATATTGGAAAACATGTTTTAAGGCTCTAGTCATTAGAAATAACATATATTTTCTTCTATGTGAACTGTAATGCAAAAATTTTATTTCCCTCAATGAAATTACAAGAACATAGAGTAGTTGTATCATACTATAATTTTTCATCATTAAAATATTCCTTCTACACATACTGATTTTGTGATATGTGAGGTTTTGGGATTGAGATGATTTTTTTTTATAACTCTGAGGTAAATTACTATCTAGATGATAAGGCAGATAATATATATGATTACATGGAATAATGATACGGGTAGAATCAATATACTCCATTTCCTCATCACTTGTCGGGTTCTTATCTTGATCTAAACAATTATCAGGAGGTTTAGATATAAAGAAACATGTATAATAAATATCCTCTATTTTTTCCTCATCTACTAGAGATGCCTAATTTGTTTTTCTATTTATGTCTTTCACATCAAGGGGATTTTTTTCCAAATAAGAGTAAAAGAACAATTTTTCTTGAAAGATCGATTATATCTGGGATATTCCAATTCCTTTATTTCTATTACTAACCTCTTTCTAGTAATTAGTTCTAGTTGGGGGGTTTGAAATTCTTCTGAATATTCATCAATGACCGTATCATACATCCAAATTAGTCTATTCAAAGTTTTATAATCAATCACCAAAGGGATTATGATTCATGCAGAAAGATCATACAAGATTTTGATTTGACAATAAACCATGTTAAGCCCATGAAATATGAACATAATTTAAAAATGATGAATTATTTTGATTGAAAGGATTAAAATTATTATTGCACTGAAAATTAACATAGTACATGGATTTAGATATAAATTTCCAATCTTGTAAGAGTAGTCAAGATCATCATTTATTAATTTATTTTTGCAACACTTTAGTATATATAAGTTCATGAATCAATTATAAAATCATTAATTTAATGTAGACATGAATAGAAAATTGAATTTTTTCATAGATTATATATATTTTTTATATCTACCCACAACCTAATAGTATAATTCGGTTTAGTTTAACATTACCTTTTTATGATAAATGAAAATACCCTTTTAATCAACACACCAATGATAAAACCTATGTCATCATTAATGATATTAAATAACAGTATTCATTTAATTTAGGGTATTAAAAAAATACCTAATATGATAATTCAAAAACAATATGCTCCAAAGCACTAGTAACATCTCCAATGAAAGAAAAAGGACTATTGTACACATTATAATAGAGAATTGAATATTTGATGGCCGATATTTAAAATTGAGAATTATGTCAAAAACATCACCATGGTTGAGGTTGGTTCTAAAAAATTCATATTTTCATGACTGTTTAATATATTAAATATGTTTTTAAAAAAAACTACTATCTTAATCACATAAAAAATTATTTAGAGTGAGTTTAATACCCCATATTTTCTCTAAAAAATCACCAAAATCATTTGAACATGAAATCAAGTGAATCCTTAAATTTAGTTAGGAGAATGGTTTCAATTTAGTACTCTAATATAGAGATGGAAAATCCTAGAGGAATGAACATTTAAGGAACTTACTTAAGGATATATGAATCACCAAATTCTTGGTATTCATTATCATATCCTATAGGTATATTGAAAACTCAAATTAGGTTTAATAAATCATTTTTATCATTTTACTACGATGGTTGGTGAATATTCTCATTTTAATTTTAATGATTTGTTATTTTTATGTTATACCGTGATTCGCAATGGTGTTTATCACGAATAAATAGTGATTATATCATTACCATTCACTCTTTGAGAATAAGAATAATCGTGGCACCACTACATCCTACCATGCTATATGAATACATATAATGATATGAAGAAAATATTTGTAAATTTATTTCACAGTTTTTAGACTACCTATATCATAAAGATAATTATTTCCATTTTGATATTAAAAAATGAATCATTTGATTAGTTTTTGGAGCAAATAAAATATATTTTTTCAAATTTTGAACACCCCAAAATTTTAGAAAAAAATCATATCTAATATATCATTGAGAGATTATTGTTCGTTGAACAAAATATTATTTATGAGGAAAGTAGGGGATCTCAAGGAGTCATGTATTAGGTTATTTTATAATATCTCATTACATCCATAGCTTTAAATACCCAAAAATATCATCCCCATGAACATTTTCATCAAAAAAATTTCCTATTAGAGTAAGTCCACATAATAAAATATGGTGTCAAAGTGGTTCAGTAAACATAAATGTCTTATAATATTATTGACTATAGAATTTAAATCTAAAAACTCACAATCAACCAAATATTTAATCCCTGGATCTTTCAAGTCATGTGGTATTATTATATCATCTTCGAAACCAACTAATTATTTTAGAAAATTTCATGATGATACATCATAATCTTTATGGACACATGAGATTAATGAAACATTTTCCTTGTAATGAAATAATCCCCATCAACATGGTCATCTTAGAGTAACAACAATACAACATAACTAATATTATTTTTATCCAACATGAAATCCATGATTGATGTATGCAACCATGTTCTGAAAATATCTCCTTCATATGAAAATATTTTCCAATATGGTAAATGTGGGTGCAAAAATATTATACCATTCATGGGGAGTGGAAAATTTAATTCTTAAACTGGATAAAATTTAGTTTTCTTGGTTAACCTATGATGTTTCTAAATTGGTGTTATCAAAAAATATGTATAACTTATAGAAAAAGGGATTTTTGGAATTTTTTATTGATTTAATGCTATAGAAAATAAATGAAACAAAATTATTTATTAATAAATTATAGAGAAAGTGATGGGTAAATGTATGATTGGTTTCAATGATATCATAGTCTATAAAAATATTATTTCATATCCTATTATCAAATGATAATAAAAATATTTGTCAATTAATTCGGCAGTCTAATAAGTCTGATGATTATTGTGTAGACTGGTCTAACTATGATTATTACATGGTCAGTGTCATTTCTTGCATGTTTAAAAATTCAGTAAACCACTCCTAAACATAAAATGAGATACCCAATTAGGGTTAAATGATTTTTATATATTTTTATATAACTTTCTACCTCCAAAAAAATTCCTAATAACTTCAATATACTCATAACATAATTCAATGGGTTACTTAAATACTAGATGTACTATAATAAGGGATATAATAAATTTTCAACCAAAACCTAAAACAATTGATGGGTTAAATAATAAAAAGCTGAAATCATGAAAATTGCCCAATAAAAAATGAGACAAATAGCAAAGATGAGTTATTTTTTTAATTGTATGTTTCCCAATATTATCATCGTCTATAATTCACATTATTCCATTTTCATACTTAAGTAAATTCCATTAATTTAAATTATTTATCCTCTCATGAAACTGCATAACTACCTTTTTTGATATATATTCCTCACCCCTCAAGTATAAAATTCATGAAATGTCTTTATCAATAAAATATTATTAAATAGTTTCAATTGGAATGATGAATTTTTCAATATCTCCCAAAAAAGAAAATTATTTTATCACTTGAAGGTATATTTTCAGGGTTGTTCTATATTTTGGGGTTTTTTCTATTTTTAATAGTGTTAGGATGATTAGGGGTATAACTCTATTTAAATCACTATAAATTATTACGAGTTTAATTCATGTTTGCAATCCTCCTTATATTACTAATCCATTTAAACATCCCCCATATATTAGTCACATCATGGAAAACCCAAAACCCTAGAATTTTACATATAATAAACATTCCCTTGCACTATTTCCTTCATAAATTTCAAATTTTGGTTACATCTAATATGATTTGGAAGGAATAGAGTGACCTTGAATTCATTATATGTGGGTGAGATATAATTATCCCTAGATTATGAAGTATTTCATATACATTGATGTGTTCTAAGGAATTTATTCCCAAAAAATTGAAAATTTCGTTCAAAAAAATTATACAAAAACACATAATATATTTCTAAATTTCAAAGAATTTTTCCCCCAAACAACATTAATATCCCTCTTATCCCAAACATAAATTTTTGGTTGATTAAACTTTAATAAATTTAATAACCACAACTATTTACTCCTTATTTCTCATTTATATTATTATTTTAGATTTAATTTAAATTCAAATTTCAATAAATAATTCATTTTATAGAGGGAATGGGGGGATATTTTTTTCATCAAATAGTGGAAAAAATCTAATCCCATAATTGAATGATATATTTGATATTTCTTCTAAATTTACAAGATTTTATTTTATCACAAAATAACAGAACCCATGTTTTATCACATCCTCTCTTGAGTTTAAATTATTCACATAAAATAACTCACTACAACTTCATTTTCCCTTTCCCTACAACTAAATATATGACAGAGAAAGTATCAGCATCTAGGTAAAGGAAGGCATGGATTTTGTTTTCCAAAGTAGGTTATTCATGGTAGTCAATAGATAAAAGGTTCAGATTTCAATGTATTCAAAAACCTATATTTCCTTGAAAACGGGGATTTAAAATCAAAATAAACCCACAAAATTTTATAGAAAACGGTCAATAAATACTCTAAGGATTTGAAAATAAAACAAAAAGAATATAATTATTCAAAAATGACTATGATCACTCAATAAAACATCCATTGAAAAAATATGTCAATGTTGGTTCAAAAGCCTCTTAGAAAACTATTTAAATTATGATAGTTTTTCATTGAATGGGATTGAAAACTGAATGATTCTTCCAATAAATCATCTCACATAGAATTTCAAATCAATTTCATTTTAAAATTAATTTATAATCATCAAATTGTTAAAAGGATATCCTTAACATGTGTATTGATTCCTATTTTTTAATTCCATTACAATTTATATATAATAGTTTAAAAAGAAAAAAATTTAATAATAATCAAACTAAAAATTTAACTAATTAATATTTAGTGGTTCCAAACAATAAAGGGCCCCTTGTGCATAATATAATAATACTATATACTCAATTAATACAATAATTAATATAAAATAATTATATTCTAAAAATAATAAAAAAGTTAAATGTTATGGTGATGTAAAAACTGATAGTTTTTACTGATAGATACGTTAAAGAAGAGTAATCGTTCCCACAAGTTCATGAGGCAGGTTTCTATAGAATTTATTCTACCAAAAATCATTAATAATTAATGTCATCTTCTTTACTGAATTGTAAATATTGAATATTTATACATTAGTAATTATTAAATGGGCATTTCTCTATTAAATGAAGCTTTCCTATCAAAAAATTCAGTATAGAGTTTTATATTATTACATGTTCCCCTAGAAAAATTTCTTTCTATTGGATCATGTTCTCATGATCAACTCTAGTAATTTATTTGAAAATTATTGTGTTTGGAAAATATTTTCTTATAATTTAATCTAACTTATTTTTAGGTATTTCCCTCTATTTTATATCACTTTCTTGGTCTATATTCACCTCTCTCATAACCTCATATTCTTTGCATTCCATTTTCGAAGGTTGGTGATATCTCTTCACATAAGGTAATTATTAAGGTCTCGTTACAATGTATGTTTTGAAGGTTTTCCTATAAGACCACAATGTTTCTTATGTCAATTTTCTCTTTTCATTTAGGTTTATTCTATTTTTTTCTCAAAAATACCATTGATATCTATGATGGAATATCTATCTTATCCATTTTTTATGGGTGTATGGTTTTGAAAAAATATGATCCACTTTATACCGCATACAAAAACACTCAAAAATATTTTCATTAATATGATTCCCCTCATCACTGATTGAAGGTCATGGAATCCAAAACCTATTAAAGATATTTGTCATGAAAAAAGAAAAAAAAGCCATAGAAACACATGTTTTGGTGGTTTTAGCTTCCATATATTCTAAATCAATAATATTTAAAAATAATAATTTATAAGATTCCAAACTATATGGGAAAATATTCCTTAAAATATACTCCACATACAAGAAATATTTCACAAAAATAATATATATTTTTTAGAATATTTTTTCTTTTTAAAATGTATCAATATAATTAACATTTCTAGATTTTATTTACGAAATCAAGGATAATCATTAAATAATGTAATTCAATAAATTTATAATCCTAAAAAATTTATTACAATTCAGTATGGTCCAACGTGGAATGTATAGGAAATAGTGGTCCAAATGTAAAAAAACATATCAAATGTCACTATTATTAAATAATATTCTTATCACATAATCATTGATGATTTTTTAAATTAATAAATATTCAAAAATGAATAATTTTGAGTGATGAATAATTTATTTAATTTTTTGGGGGATCTGGTTATATGATACTTGAGATGTTTTAAGAATATCGACCATATTAACATACAAGTGGAACTATCCTCCAATAAAGTACAACCAATTAACTAGAAGTGGGATACATAATGGAAACTTGTTACAATTTTCAACATTAGTAGAGTTTGGTATCCTACTCAGGTGATATATCACATGGTTTTATACACATTTCATATCTCTAATCTCTAAATTTAATTCCATAAGTAACCAAATCTATTTGACTAGAATAGTATTTCATTCATCCTTATATCACACGAAAAAAAAATTAGGGCTAGAGAAAATACTACGTTGTGTTCCATGAAAATTGGATTATTATTTTTCAATGGAAAAATATATTACTAAAAATTCTTTTTCATTCATAGTGTAGATGATTTTGGATGTATATGATCTTTGGGAATAACAGTCAATGAGTTTTTCCATTTAATTAACTTGGAAATTTATACTATGAAAACTTCATTTGGAGAATCATAAATAAATATAAAAGGGTTCTCCCAGTTTTGTGGATACATAATATTTGGATTGATAATTCATCTCATCAACACATCAAAATAATTTAGGTACTCATCGTCAAAATCAAAATTACTATCAAATATGAGTTTCCTGGAAATTGGATATGAAATTTTCCTATAACCACAAATAAAAATTATATAAAATTAATCATGCCATAGAAACTATTTAACTGGTTTTAACGAATATTTGAATTTAACATAGATTATCACATCCATTTATGAGTTGCGACCCTTGATTTTATTATGAAATCGAATGATGAAGTATAATTACTATATTGACCATAAAATTGAAAAGTACAATTTTTAATACATGGTTCTTTTCTATTATACTGTTAAAATATATTTCTAGGTTTTTCTAGAAATGATCAAATAAGTATCCTGAAATACAAAATACCTTTAAAAATACAACCATAAATTCCTCAAAGTGGTATGAAAAGAAACTTACCATGCACAATTAAAATGTAACTACAACATTTCAAAATATAAATATCATTATTTTGTTATACAATATAACTAATATGAATGAAAAATATGTTTTATCCTAGTTTATTATAGAAATATGTACAATAAAATAATCAAAATATATATCTATTATGAATAATGACTTATTCCTACAAATCTAAATAGGATCGGGTCAAATAATTCAATAAGAAAATTCCCTTTCGCAATAACATTATCTGTATTATTATTGTTAATAAATAATCTATAACTATTCTAAATTCTCATTTGGATAAAATCTTTCTGCTCATATCTAATTATGACTCAGTCAATTATCATGAGATTTATGTGAATGGGAATGATCCATTAAGTGTTTGAAATATGGTATATTATGTTAGATCCTAATAAGATCTCAATATCAATTTTCACTACCCCAATCATAGTGGGAAACAATGTAACACCAAGATTCCAGAAATCTAGTGTTGGTTGTTATATAACTACATTGGTGAAGTAAAAAGGATTCCACATGTTAAAGTATATAATAGTTTATAAGAATTGGGAGACTACATATATATATGATTGTACCATTATATTTTAGTACATGATATAAAAAACAAAATCCATTGAGAATAACTCATAGATACATTCTTTGTATTCCATGTAAATCAGAACATAATTAAGGGTTAGATCTGTTGCTCGTTATGTAAAATAATACAACTGAAACTATCACAAAATAAATAGAACAACAAAAAAATGATAGGGATAAAAAAAATCAAATTTACCATGTTAACATTATCATAACGGAGAATATATCCATGGATGATATAAAAATATAAATAATCACATGGATAAAAATAACTGATTTGGTAATTATTTAATATATAATTTTAGAAATCATAATTATTTTTCAAGGACCTATGAGATTAAATCATAAACATGCCATTAAGGATAATTTCTATGAAAACAGAAATTATTGAGAAGAAAAACAGAAAAGACCCATTCTGTATTTCTCAAGATAAATAGTGATGAGTTGAGGGGATATAATAGGACCCATACATTACTTAATAAATCCATTTAATTTATTCTATTAAGGAATAAGTAAAAATTCAATATTTAATCAATATAATCATTCATATTGAAAAAGTATCATATAAAATGTTGATATATTCCTCCGCCCATAAATACAATAACATAATCATAATCCATCAAGAGTAATATAATTAATGGTATCATTAATTTATATACACATTAAAGCATAATATTGGTCAATACATGTCTACAATTATGAAAATACTTTTCAATGAGCATGGGAAAATTTCATGAGTAAAATATACATTTTTTTTGGAAATTAATTCTTTAAAATATATAAATTTCATGTCTAATAATGAAAAATTTCATTGATAAGAACCCTAGAAAATATAAATAAACCCTAAATTAAATTATTATTCATGGATATAAGAATATGTGGTTAATCTGTATATGTTCAAGACATCATTTTTCAACTTTTTAATGAAGGTCAAAATGTGCCATGCATGAAATACAAAAATGTTTCCTTTTAAAACATTCATCAATGAAGTAAAATATTGTTGTAAATGAACATAATAAATGGATTAAATTTAAAAAATATCATTCTTGAGTCATTTTTTTAAATTATTATATGGAAGAAAATGTTAATCGATTGAAGAAAAAATATGTCTTTCATTTCATAAAAAGATATTTTCTTGATATTATTATGTACTAAAGAGAGGTAAATGTAATTAAAAAATGAAAACTCTATAATTAACCAGATAAGAAGAAAATATGTTCAAGTTATGAGATAAATTTCATATAATTTCCATTATTTTATATTTAAGCATAACTAATGTAATATAAAAATTAATCTATTTAATAAACACTTACCACTTTATTGACTTTTGAACTATATCCCCTTTCAAAAAAATAAATTCCTAAAATGCATTGAATACCATGAATATAGTTTTATTAAAGATATATCATATAAAAGTGTAATTATTTAGAAAACAGGACAGAAACATGTTATTAATATGAAATGTGCGTCATAGAATCAAATTTGAGAAGATAAATCCTTACACTGATTGTATTGTTTAATGAGAATTAATCAATGAAGGGACTATGTGAAAAAACATAAATATACAAAAATAATTAGAAATATAACATAAAATAATTATATTTTATAACACATAGAATCTTTTTATATCATAGACAGTGAAGAAGTAATATAACACAATGAAAAAAATCAGTTGTGAAACCCCTTTCCTTGAGTCTTACTCACAACTAACGAACATTATATCATGTATAACAAACATATATTAACAATATTTTTTCATAAGTTCATTTTCCTCGTGTATTACCTAAATAATATCCCTTTTATATTATTTATTACCATGCGTCATTTAATTATTAAATCAATTTAGTTAATGTATGATTTTTGAGTAAATTCTGTTCATAATCAAAAATTAATTTCAGTAGGATAACAATGGTTAATGGAGACCTGCTTCCATCATCTATAGAACTAAAATACGAATATAATTATAATTTTTATACATAAATGTAGTTTTATAATCATTAATGAAATGTCGACAAGAAAACATACCATAATCACCCATAATCATTTCAGTAATATTATATATAATCATTAAATCCATCATAATAACCTAAAATGGAATATATTGATGGAAGATGAATCATATCTTAACTTTATTAGTATAGTCCACACATACAAACGACTAATACATTCATTTCCATTTTGATAAATAAGAGGTGTAAAATCGTTATCCCATAATCATGATAACTTAGGAGTATAATTATTATATTATATTAAATATATTTTGATGGAAAAAATATATTTAGAGGATATTGATGACGAAATAAACTTTTAATGAATCTGGAAAGTCAAATACCTCTTCTATTAGAGGCCTCCTTTGGATTTAATCTTTATTGTTCATAGGATGATCTTAAGAGAACAAATAATCTCTAAGAATTCAATAAGGAATATATGATTGAAATAGTGTATGTCTTGACTAATATATAGTGCTCAAACATTGTGAGTAATTGATAATATGAGGTACCCTTTTATAATTGAATGAACGTTCACACATTGAATCAGATAAAATATTTAAATATAATATGTTCCATATTCATGTAAAGTGTAAAAAATGCCTATATTTTTGAATTTGGTAAAAAAATAAAGTCACAATAAGTTCAACGGATAATACTTATAATTTTGTAAGTTATATATTAAGACATACCATTGGTTCTAAGACCCTCATTATCCCTTTTCACTTTAATCATGATAACAAACATCTATACATTAAGCATCATAAATTTAATTTGATGACCAAAATTGGATAATAAATTCCTATTGGATTTAATTTTACAACATTTACCATAACATTTCCCCTCTTTGAATTTCTTTTCGAATTTTAATTCATTTAATTATATATTTGTTTTCCAATAAAATATTGTTAAAAATATTTTTAGGTAATTCATTTAATTTTACATCATAGACATTAACAATAAAATGAAATTATAATACAAATACATTTTAAATTAACAATAATTTATATTTACATATTAAATCCATGTAATTCCAAAAATATTGCAAAAAATATTAATTTTATTACTTTTAAAAATCACTTCCCTTTATTTTATAACTCCATGAAAACGCATTACAACGACACTATGTATGAATTTAAGGAAATCATATCATCAAGATAAATTAAAAATTAATTAATACAAAAAAATCATGAATTAATATTAAAAATCGCTATTTATAACCAATCAAAAAAGATTATTATACCAATGATAATATATTTGATATATTAAAAGAAATATTGTTACATTTTGTAATTTTATTAAGTTGAAATATTATAAATGACAACATTATTGAAAAATAACACCCAAATTCAAAGTATATTATTTAAAGATTTATTAGATCTAATTCCTAAAATATAATTAAATAAACACATATTTTTAGAATATTTTAAAAGATTTATCAAATTATTTGTAACTTTAATTACTATTTTACCATCTACTATATTGAAAAATATTTACCATGGTTACAATTCATAATGACTATAAATGAAATGAACATGTTTACTAAATTCACAGCAACAGTTTCTAAAAATGCAATATATTTTTGAATATTCGTACTCTAGAATTATGAGAATGAAATTTTAACACAAATACTCAATGTGAAATTGAAAATATTTTTTAGAGGAATGTATTTTTTTAGTCTAGAAAATAATATTATAAAAAAGATGTTTACTACTATGGGAACATTTAGATTATATTTATGAAAATAGATATTATGTTATAGTAAATAAAAATAGAAAACACATTTACTTTCAAATTACCCAATTTAATTAAAGAAACTGATGCTTTAAAAATAGGTAATTTTCAATATTCCCTGGAAAAAGATTTTTACTCTTAAAAAATACATATAATTCAGTTGAAACTAAATTTTACATTGTCATTTATAAAATTATTCTCATTATTTGAAATAATATTTCTGAAAAAACCATTGAAATTATTAATAATTTCATCACACATGATTAAATAAAATCCTTTTTTTAAATCATATTTTAAAATCATTAGATGACTTTACGAGAAATGTATTTCAAATTTATTTTCAGTTAATAAATAAACATATATATTGTAAAATATTTATAAATTTTTTCATAATGGTGTTATTCCTCTTAATACCTCTAATTTAAAAGAATGGTTGTAATGGTATAATATAAAAAAATATTATTTTTATAATATATATTTTTTCTCTAAATGATTGGAATTGTTTGTTAAGAATTTTATTGAGTATAATATTGTTTTAAATCAATATTTTTGTTTTCTACATATTCCTACATTTAATAAATTGTGTCCTCGTGATTTTTATCATGGTATTCATGGGTATAATATTAAAAAATGATGGAAAACACATCATTCAAAGGGATAATATATATTATTATATACAGTTAAGTGGGAAACAAAAGAGTTAATCCAAAACAAAAAAAAATTATATTAAAAAATATGGATAACATTAATGGGAAGTTAAAATATTGACCAATAAGAGGAGGAAAACGTTTATAGAATAATAGAAAGTGATATGAAACATGTTTATGAGTAAAATAATGACTATAAAAACAATAACTAGTAATTGATTATGAAGAACGTGAATTAATGATCAATATCCATTTCCTAGAGAGGATAGATTATTTCAACATCATAAATTAGATAATAAAAAAATATACCTGATCAATTTCAATATAATAACATCAATTTATTATTTGGTTGTGATTTAATAAATTTTTAATTCTATTAATATCATACTCCATGAAATGAATATTAAGCTGTAATTTTAAATGACTAAAACACTAAAAAAACTATTATTGAATTATAATACCCACTAATTCATATTAAAGTTGTCCTCCTATACATAGAAAAAATAATTATATCAAATTATTATAATATCCAATATGAATAAACATGCATATGAATAAGAACTTTATATGTATCTAATGCCCAAATAATGACACCCAAAGTACAACTTAAATCATTCCAAAAATAAAAAAATAAAATCTCACAAATTTTCCCTATCCATGTATAGACCAATAAAATTGGAATATTTGATCATATATACATCGATGGTCAACCAAAAATTTATCTCAAATAATATTTATTAACATAACATAATCCATATACCGTAAAAATATATTCTCAAAAATAATATAATGTTTTCAACAAATAACATAAATTACAATAAAACTACTATAAAAACAAAAAATCTTCCACAAGTTAATTAAATCATAATTCATTAAATACAATCCCATTTTATAAAATAATATTTTATTAAAAATACTCATATAATATTGCTCATAAATATACTGAAAGTATTCCAAAATAACAATGATCACTTTGTTACCAAACAAGTCTCAATCCCATGGAAATATATAGAAATAATTATAAAAAAAATATTTAATAACACTTTTATCCAAATTTGTCATATTAACATAAGAGATCATATTAATCCTAAATGTTGTTAATAAATTACACCAATGTCCAAAAAATATCAAATAATTCTTCCTCAAAAAACATTTTCACAAAAAACACATCCTAAAACAAAGTGGTCTACTTTATAAATGTCTCCAAAAATATCCTGAATCGTTATAAATTCACATCACATAAAACCAAAAAAGGATATCTATGAAATTAAACATATTTGTTTAATTATTGTAATGCTTCATAATGAAAATGTGAATTATGAAAAGCATATCCATCATTAGTCCCTTGCAGGGTTAACAACATTAGGTACACTCATCATCCACCATTGACAATTGATTTAATGCCAAATCACCCCCTTTTAGAGTTACTCCCACTATGTTTATCAGTTCCACAACCACATATACTTTATAGTATCTATAATGGTATTTATTTTATTGGAAATAAATAAAATTAATACTTTAAAAAGATTCATCATAATACAATATATTTAAACTTGTCCCTATAATCCTTCATAGGGTAATTTTACAAAAAATATGTTTTACTAAATATAGTTTGAAATGGTATACTAATCTTATCTTAATATCCAATGTTAAACCCTACCTCTAGTTACCTAGAGATAGTGTATATCTAACTATATTTGAATAAGATACAAGATATCATGTCATCAAGGATTGAATAGTTTACCATTATTAGGATACTAAATACATATATGATTCTCATACAATATTAGAATACATTAAATTCAACATAAAAAACTAGTGATAACATTATTATTTCCTCAATTTTTTTTGATGAAATTATTCATATATTATTTTTTTGTATCCTAGGGAAAGGAAAACAAAATAATGTGTGAGACCATATTCGTAGTAAGGTAATGTGTATAAAAAACTGTCACATAATCTATAAATCTTGAATAACATGATTAGGATAAAAATTATCAAATGTAACATATATCTAATATCATAAAAGGTGAATATATACGGGAATGATATAAAAACATAATTAATCACATCAATAATAACAATTTATTTCTTAATAATTGAATGCATAACGGTGGAAATCACATTCATTCAGTCAAGGGATTAAACTGAAACATCATAAACATACCATCAACGCCCCATGATAAGAAATCACAAGTAATTGGCTAAGAATACACCATATACCAATGATAGTTTGTCTATATAGTAATATTTATAATTTAAAGGGATTTTACTTCCTCAAATAATCACTGCATATGTCTAATATATTCCACATATTAAGGAAATGAATAATAATTAAACATGAAATCAGCCTAAACATTCATATTCAAAAACTAGTATATAAAATGTTAATATTTCACCCAGTTAATAAATAGAAAAGCTAGATCATAATAAAAATCAATTAATATAGTGGTTGGTGTAATTATTTTATATCCATATGTAAATAATAATATTAATGAAAGGAAGTTGATACAGATCAAAATATTGTTATCATATCAATGATATATGTTAAGGAAAATCAAAATTATCATTTTGACATATATTATATATGAAATAAAAAAATACATATTATATAAAAAAATTATTTAAAAAGAACCATATAATCATTTAAATGAATATTAAATAAAATAAGTAGTCATAATGTAATAATATTTAGTCAATAAATATAGGATTAAAAATATACTCCTTTTACTTTTTAATGAAATTCACAATGTTTTATATGGGAAACATATAAAAAATTTACATACATTTTTAAATAATGGGATTGAAGGTTGAATATGTGAATAATAAATAATTATCACTTATATAGGATCATTTTCAAATGTATTTTGATAACATCTACATGGATGAAAATTTTCATCATTAAAAGAGGAAGTAAGGTAATCATTTCTTAAATAATGTTTCCTCAATCATATTAAGTAACAATGTGAGGAAAATGAATCAAAATAATTTAGAATCGATATATAAATCGACATGAATAAAATATACAATGTTTTTAATATTAATATAATATAATTGTTTTCAATGGCAATTTAAACAAAAACAATCTCAATAAAAAACAAGATTATAGAATAAACACATATCACTTTGGTAGCATTTGAATAAAAAACCATTTTAATGAAATAATTTAAAATTGAAACATAAATTACAAATATTTAATGGTATTTATGATATATATTATCAAAGGGGAAGTATATACACAAAATGTATGTAACAATAAGTGAATATAACATGTCTCTCACCGAAACAGAAGCGAGGCATGAAACCTTATAAAGATTGTAACATTGAAGTGAGGATTAATCAATGAAATGATTACTTTTTAAAAGTTAAAATTAAGAACATGTGTAATTAAAAAAAATTATAGTTCATTACACATATAATCATGGAATAACATACAAATCAATGATGTAATATAACCCAAAAAATAAACTAATTTATAAAACCCTATTACATGAGTCTAACATGTAATTTATGTAATTTATAATCTGTATAATATACTTATATTGATTTTAAAATATCCTAGTATCTTTTTTTTTGTATATTAACTTCTTTGAAATCCATTTAAATTAATTTTTTTCATTCCTTATAAATTGACTTAATTAGTTATGGTAATATTATATGTGTTCAGTATGATTTGGTTCATAATCACCGTAAAAAACACCAGGGTGTACATGGATAAAGCTTCCATTATTATAATATATATTTAATTTTAATCTCAAAAAATTTATAATTTTTAAACATTAAATTATATTTTATCCGAATCAGTTAAAATGAAATATTAAAAATGAATTATTTTTCATTATGGAGGTTGTTGTTCACATTTACACATGAGATACACTATCATTTTGTAATGGGTGGAAGGGTAAGAAGTTGTGTAGTGTATTTTATTTAAATTATGAGAATTATTTAATTAATATCATATATATTCATTTAATATATCATAAAAAACAACCATGAAATGCGTCATCAGAAAATGAATCAAATCATTCTGCGGATGAGGCAGTCCACACATATGCACAAGCAATACTCTGAAGTCACATTTGATGGAAAGGAGTTGTGAAATTTTTTCATATAATCAAAATAATATATAATTATATTTATGATAATTGAGTAATTTTTATAGGGATACAGTTGATTTATTGTTATTATAGTAATATAAAACATTGAAAGAGTCGTGTATATTGATTAAAACTTCTTTGAGAGACCTCATGTGGATTATTACATAATCCTTATAAAAATTATCTTATGAGAACATAAGAAGATCTAGTTTGTGGAAAATGATTATATAATGGTAATAATATTTTTTTAACTAGATTTGGTGATTAAATTTTTTGAGTAAAGTACAATATGAGGATCCCTTTTATAAGTGAGGGAAATTACACACATTGAGTTATATAAACGATTAAAATATAACATATATATAAAAATCACATTAAACCTTATCCCCGGGGTTCACCACTTATTAAACCATTTTATCCTTCACCATGAAAACCAATTTTTTATCCATCAAGGATCATAAATTTTCATCCATATTAAAAATTTACATATAAATCGTCCATTGATAAAATTTTAAACAATTTACGATCCCAATAATTTGTTTTCAAATTTTTTTTTTTTTATCATTAAATTCAGAACGGTTTATCAAAAAAATATCTTTAATGTCATTTTTACGACTATTTATCTATATTGGATTTAAATACATCACAATATAAAATATATTATAATTTAAATATATTAAAAATACATTATTCTTTATAATTGTCCATTAAATTAATAGAATACCAAAATTCATCATAAAATTAATAATTTCATAATTTTTAAAGTCATATTCCGTTATTTTTTTATTTCATGCACAAAAAATGTATCGATGTTGTGTAGGAATTGATGAAAATTATACCATCACTAAATTTAAAATTAATTTCTAACATAAAAATAATATTTTTATCTTCAAAACAACAATTTATGATCAACAATACATTTTTAATCCAAATGAAGATATATAAGTTAAATTAAATAATGGACAATTATTTTTTTAATTTTCATGACATACGAGGAAGATCTAGTGTTAGGAAAAGATGACCATATAATTATTAAATAAATATATATTTGAATAGTCAATAATTACAAGGCCATTTACAAATAAGTTAGTTCAAAACTCCATGATTATCATTATCTACAATCATTTCACAATTACCATGTGTCCTGAATGACCACATGGACTTCATTTCCATGATTTCTATCTTTAATAATGCATATTCTACTTTAATAGATTCCATATAGATAATTGAAATAGTGAAATTTAGGTTTTATGTATGATTGAGGCATATAAATCAAACAAGGAGAATTTTTCATACTACATTCCTTGATCATTCATTGTGAGCATTGATAAAAATTTTATAATATGATTCAAAACATGTTGTGGTAACCAACATGCTTAATAGCATCGATGATGGCCTATATATCATATTCATAAATAGTAACCTACATAATAAAGTGATTGATGACTCATTTAAAAAAACATGTTGGCTTAAGAATACACCTCCATGGCCCCAAGGTTATGACATTCTAGAGGATTCTCCATCAACATTATCCATCATGCCTGATGGATTCAGGGGGATCCATTTAATGAAAAAATAGAGCTAGGGGATTATATTGCCTTCAGGAAACTATCAATATTCTAAGGGTACTCATATCTAAAAATCTATAATTCATGGTACCTATTTTTTTTAGATTCAGTATCATGAAGTTCCTTGTGTAAAACAATGGTATCCTCATGCATTAATATTATCTAGTTGTCAAACATGCCTATATTTATGGCTGTCCAGATTGAGTTGGAGGTATCTAATGTTAGAGTTTGGGTATTTGGTCACATCTTCCTCTCCTATGTATGCATATTAGTAATTATTCCAAAGAAAATTATAAATTGAGCTCAATGAAAAATAAATTTCTGCTATATCATAAAATATCATGAGAAAATTTACATTCCAAAGACACATGTCTCTAAATCTCATCATCTTTTAATAATATATAGAATGATGAGAAAATCTATTGTCATGCCTTCTATAGTTGATCATGTGTAGTTATTTGGTTCATTCATTTCCTCATATGGGTCATCAGCCTTGATGATTGGAAAAATGGATAACATGAATTAAATCATCTAGTTTGGTGATTTAGTGGAGGTACACACTGAAAAAAAGTATTAATACATGGAATTTAAATTACCACTATTTTTAGGTCTCCAAATCAGTTTTTCATCATCCATATTGGTATAGATTTGTATTTACATATAATCTTTAGGGGAAACAACGTTATAAGGAGTATTATTGTGATACAAGAGGTCATAAGTAGTTATACTAAACATGTTGGAGGGAATATTATAGATGTTGACAAGGATGTCTAGCCAGGGTGTGTCCTAGATATTTATATTGGAGTAACCACTAACCATCCCATTGGACTGATGAATTATATCAGTGAAGGAGTTATTAGTAAAGGGCTATAAATATGAAAATATTTAGTATGAATACCAATTCAGTTGCTTCAATTTGGAAATCCATGACATAAAATAATCCAAGGGTTCATTAGTCATTAAAAGTATCCATTTAAATTTATTTATAAATCCATCATTGAATGTATTTATATCCTTAATCCAAATGTCCCCATTTTGATTCTGTTTAATGAAATACTTCCAGGAAATAGTAATGATATCCCATTCAGGAACTGATATTCTCCATAAGAAATTCCTCATCATGCATTAATGATCCTTCAAGAGATATCTTTCCCATCTATAAAGAGAAAACAAGTACATAAACTTGAATGTGATGATGGAATTGATATGTAAATCCCTACTAGAATGTGACATAGAAGTAAACTTCCACATTAAAAGATTGTAAATGATTTAAAATAAAATAAATCAATGATATTGATTTCAAACCATTCCCCAAAATAATGGTACATTAAGGTAGATGTATTATTGGGATCCCCTCCTCACCCCATAAATTCTAGTAATCTAGTTTTTCTTTCCAATATAAATTCCTCTTCCAAGGACAATGAAGTATGTGTTCTAGCTTATTTCTTGTCCATATTACACATCATAATGAACAAAGAAGTTTTTATGGAAGATAAAGGATTATTTGAGGGTTTTTCAAAGAATATGATACCCTTAGTATATAGAAATTGATATGGGATATTATTGGCTCTACTAATGTTTTTTTATAAATCCTAATTTTATTGTGTTTATTAAAGACCCTACTCATGTAGTCTTTATATATAAAAAATAACAGCACTAACAGTTGACCTCCTTATGTAACACACTTAGAGAATTTAAAATATCTTTTCGGGGACCAATTTGTTAGTGTAAAAAACCTTACATTTATGTGAATAATAGAAATAAATGTGAAGAAGGAATTGAAAAAATCGTACCTTCTATGGATAGTAATCAAGAAACACAACATGATGGTGTCAAAAGCCTTAAAAATTTAAAATTTAATAATATGAGTTATCTATGAATAAAAAAAAATATACAAAAATAAAATATATTTTTATTTCATGTGGAAATATTTAATTCATGTTTAATCAAATAGATCTTATTCTACAAATAAAAACAAACAAAAAATCGAATACAAATTATAAATTACTATATTTTAAAAAATTAATGAAAAATTTACAAAAATTGATATTATTATATATTTCATGAAATGTAAAAAAAATTAGAAAAATTAAAATAAATTAAGCAATAGATAATATTTACATACTGATTTGAAGAAAAATTCAATTCCGAAAATATTTTTCAAAAAAAACTGTACGAAATAAATTTTTATTTTCATGAAAAAAATAAATATAAATATTTTTTAAGGAAAATTATTTTGGAAGAATAAAATGAATTTAATGAAAATTTAGTTTAAATTTATTTTTAATTAATAAAAATATTTTCATTATATAAATCCATTATGAATTTCTTATATAATGGGATTATTACAATTCCAAAAAAATATAAAATCTTCACTATAGTTCTCCAGTTTAAATAATAATATTTTATAGTTTATCACAGTCCCATTAAATAATGGTGTTTCTTGTTAAGAAATATATCGAACATATTATTGTTTTAAACTAAATTTTTTGGTTTTTACTTTCCCCCCAATATATATATTGCATCTTAAATTATTTTAATCTTGATAAACAAGTGATAAATATATAAAAATAACTTTTTAGAAAACCCATATATTATATTGGGATAATAAAACATCCACTATAAATGAAAATTCTAAAACATAAATGTTACCTGAAATATCATATAATTAGGTTCCATGAAAAAGAAAATTTTCTAATATGTGAAAATATATAAACTGAGGAGAAATATAATATCCAAATGATGATATAGAGTGATGGATAACATAAACATGATAAATTTAATGACAACAAATCCATAAATCCATAAGGGATAAAGAAGAACATTAATTCATCAGAAAAGAAGGAAACAAGAAAAAAACTTTATTTCATGATATTCTTATAATTGTTGCGGTATTACATTACCATTAACATATAGAAAATGATAAAATATAATTACAATAAATAAATCCTTTAAAGGAATAATTTTTCCCTTTGATTATGAATTGATCAATTTCTAATTCACCCACATATATATAATACTCCATGAAATTTATTCTATGAAATAATTTTACATTCAAGAACCAATAAAATTAACTTTCTATGAACTATAATATCCATTAAATGATATCATGTAATACATCATATCTCCAAAAAAACATAAATGTTATCCTCATGATGAAATCATATCAAATTGAGATAAAACATTATATTACTAAATAAAAAATTATACTCCAAATCCAAATAAGCAATACCCATGTTCAAAATAAATAATTTCATAAATAACTAACCATAAGACACTACAAAAATATTCAGGACCCATTTATATACCCAAAAATTAGAATGATTTTATCACATATCCTTTAAATATCATCCTAAAACTTATATCTAAGAAACATTAGTCACATTCCAAAATGTATATACCCCAATGTATATTCTCATAAATATGTGATTATTTTTAATAAATAATTTCAATCAGCTTAAAGATCCTACAAAAACATATATTCTTCAAATATGTATTTCAATATTTATTCGTCACATTAAATCATGTGTATGAAAATTATATTCTTTCACCTTAATGATGTAATTTTCCCAAAAAATATCATGAAATTATTTGGAAATACACTTGATCACTCAGTCACTAAACCACTTCTCAATACCATGGTTCTTTAAATGATAAAATATATTTTCCCAAAAATCAATAACCCATTTATCGTAATTAACCATATTAACATCAATGAATATATTAAATTTAATGGTTATCAGTACATTTCATCTCATTCCTATAAAATATATTATCATTCCTTCTCAAATAACCTTTTCAAAAAAATACAAAATGAAAGTGTTGTATTCAATAAATGTATTTGAAAATATCCCTAATCATCATAAACGCCCATAGAATTTATTCTAAAATTGGTATCTATTCATTTAAAATTATTATTAGCATTAGAAATATCGACACATAAAAACAGAGGGTTATTCCATATCACTATGAAATATTTTTTTTTCTACTGGTTCGATCCTCTCATTCTCTTTAATAGTTCATAATGAAAATTATAATTAACTTGAGAATATCCCCAATTATATTATATCTTATTGTGTAATCTTAGGCACCATCATCGTACATCGGTTATGATCAAGTTAGTAATGAATATGTTCCATTAAATTATATTAACCATGGGATTATTTTTACCACAACCACACCGATTTTACAATATCCAGAGAGGGATGTATTTTCTATGAATACCAATAATTATCTACTTTATAGATTGTTCATGATATTACACCTTTACATATACATATCCATATAATATATTATTGTGTTACTTAATATAATATATATTCTTAAATTTAGTTCCCATTGGTCATACTAAACTTTATCCGATAACAATTGTAACACTATGTTTCCAGTTTCCTAATTAAGGTGGTCATATTACTATATTACATGAATAGACAAGAGATCAAATAAAAAAGTATCAAATATTTTCTCAATTGTGGGATACAAGAACGATTATTCACACAATACATTTCTAATTATGAAATAAAACAAAATAAATTTTGGAAAATAATTTTATGTATTATATTTTATTCCTCAAATCATTATTATATAATTTATTAGTATCATAGTGAAATTAAAAAAAAATAATGGTTGATATTAGATTATCATTTATTGAAATATTTTAAAATAATATATCATATAATAAATATATCATGAATAATATTATAAATATAAATGATAATAAAATATTTAATATAACTAACATAATAAAAGGTTAATATATTCATGGATGATATAGTAACATAAATAGTCCAATTTCAAATTATGACTAATTCCATAATGATGAAATGCATAATTTTGGATATCATCGTAATGTTTTTGTGTTATAATACCATGAAATCATCATCACACCATGAATGCCTCCTTCAATGACATCATAAATAATAAGAAATGAATTCAGAAAAAACAAAGGTCATTTTATCTCATCATACCTATCAATATATCAAGGAGGTGTAATGGTTCCTTCCCATTACATACATTATTTAATACATTATATTAATGAAATGAATAATAATTCAACACATAATCATCATAAAAATCATATTGAAAACTATCAAATGAAATGTATATATTTCCCATATTAAATATATCAAAAAACATGATCATAATCCATAAATATTAATATGGTGGGGGTTTCATTAAAACATATCCTCCGTAAGACATAACATTTATCAGTGTATTTTTTCATATATGAAAAAAAATTTCAGTGATCACTCGATCATTCTTGAAGGAAAATACTCTCTTTTTTTAACTCACTTATTTAAAATTTAAAAATATCTTGAATATTAGAAAAATTACTATATTTGAAAATAAAGATTGAAACTTTTCAATTATCCTAAAAATAATAGTGTAATCATGATTAGAGGAGGAGTAGTTTAAGTCATTTAAGTGATAAAACATATCGGTTTCCACATTATAAATAAATTAAAAATAAATCATACAATAAATGGTAATGAGATTAATATTCAAAACATTATAATTAGTTACCATATTGTTTATAATTTCATTAAAAAAATTTACATTTACACCAAAAAAATAGTTTTTTAATATGGACTTGGAAGGAAATATTTATCGACTAAAGAGGAAAATTTGAATGCTTTTTTTAAAAAATATTTATCATTTTATGTTCTACATATAAGAAAATTAGATTAAAACATATATACACCATAAATAAGTATATAATAAAAAATATATGTATTTCATTTGATAAATATCATATAAATAAATTCAATGTAATGTTTTTTAAACCAATCATAAATAAAAATGAGATTAAAGAATAAATTCTTACCACTTGGTAAATTTTAAAGTATAATCCCCTTGAAGGAAATAAATTCAAATGAAAATTAAAATAACATTAATATAAATGGATTTTTGATATATCATGTCAATGGGGAATTATATAAAATATAAAAATTCTTATTATTTTTTTATGTCCGTACATTCCAGAAAGAAACGATTGTTATATGAAAAGTACATACAAAGATTGTATCCTTGATGTGAGAATTAATCAATGATATGATTATTTGTAAGAAAATAAAATAAACATGAAATATGTATAAAAAAATAAAAATAAATAAATTTAATTAAACATATAGTTTTGGATAACCTAGAAATTAAAGAAGTAATATAACCTAAGGAAAATAAATTAACTTATAAAGAACCTTACCATAAATCTGACTTGAAATGTACATAATTTATATCACATATAATAATAATATATTAATTTTATAATTTCATAAGAACCCTTTTTAGTTGAATTTATTTATTATTAACATTTTTATTTAATATATTAACTTTCATTATATATTTATTTAAACAATTATATTAAAGTTGGATGTTTTGTGGATGTTTGTTTTATAATCATAAAATTACATCATAAGGTTGACCATGGTCCAAAGGGTCATATTTGTATTCTATAAAAATTTTACTAATGAAAAAATTTAAATATTTATGGATTAAATAAAATTTTTGAATTGTCCATGAAATGGGGACATGAAAAATGAATCACATCACATGAGGATATGATAGTCCATTGATACAAAAAAGATATATTATCATTTATAAAGGATCTATGTGTATGAATGTAAGTGATATATTATATTTAATGAATAAAAATCATGTCATGAAAATCATTTATATTAATTAAATTCCTCATGAAAACAAAAAATTAATGAACGTTAAGGAAAATGAGTCGCATCGCTACATGGTGGTGATAGTCTACACATACACGCCATCGATACAATCATTTACCATTGGATGTAATTGTTGTGAGAATGGATGTACCATAATAATAATTTAGTTCTTATTTTTGGATGGATAAACTTTTTGGATATATTGATGAAATGGATTCTAAAGTGTTGGGTAAGATGATAACATATTTTTTGAGATACCTACATTGACTTACACATTTATCCCTTTTAGGATGGAATTAATAGAATAATTAAAGCTCTAGAAAGTGTATAAGAAAGTTAAAAAGATATTATTGTATGGAATGTCTTGTATAAGTCACTCAAACATTATGAGTAAAGTATAAATGTGGGGTACCTTTTATAAATGAGGGATAATACAAAATTTAATATAATTAAAAGGTTTAAAAATAATATATAACATAATCAATTAAAGTGAAAAATGGACGTAACCTGAATATTTTTTCATTAAAATGTTAAAAAAATTAACTAATAAAATTTATACATGAATATGTTAAATTTGAAACCATATCATTGAGTTTAACACCCTCATTCATGCTTTAAACATAACTATACAGGCACATTTTTAAAAATTTAAGGGTAAAAATTTTACTTATTAGTGGAAAAGTGGCTCATAAATAGTCCAAGAATTAAATATTAAACACATTAACGTAGAATGTCCCCAAATTTAATATTTTTTTATTTTTAAATCATTTAATTAAATATTTTTTATAAAAAATATCATTAAATTAATTTTCAGACAGTTCATATAATTTTACATTAAAATAATGAATAAAATAATGGAATTTGCATATAAGAACATATAAAATTAAATATATATTATAATTACCAATTAAATTAATTTAAAAGAAAAACTCAACCAAAATATAATTATTTTATTTTTTTGAAATCGTTTACATTGATTTTTCCACTCCACAAACAAGTATTGCATCGATGATGCTTTAACCTTTTAAATAAGTATATCTTCAATATAAATTTATTTTAAATTTCAATAAAATTTATTGGTATTAACATTATAAATAAAACATTTATAACTGATAATATCTTATTCTTATCCAACATAAATATAATTATAAAAATTAAAATAAATAAAGTGACATTCTATAATTTTCCTAAATTCAAATTATATATTATTCAATATCATAGAAAAATGGGGCCACAAAGAAATATATTTAAACATTGGATATATATAATTCAATTAATGTCATTAAATTATACAAAGACTAGTTTTGGATTGTTTTTAAAGTCCTGTAAAATTATTTTTTACCTCAATTGATAGATTAACCCTTTATCATGGTGAAAAATATTTACCACATTTTCATTTGAAAGTGAATATAAAATAAAAGTTATCTATTTATAAAATATGATATACTATATTCAATATATTATTTTTTATAATATTTATAGTCTTTAATTATTATAAATAATCTTTACCATGAATTCATATAACATAATAAAAAATTGTTTTTATAAAAATGTATTTTTTAAGCAAACAAATTAACCTATAAAAAATAAAATGCGAATGGTAATACATAAGGAATTATTTATATTATGTTCAATATAAAAGATATTATGTTAATATAAAATAAAATAAACAAAAAATTGGGGCTTTTAATATATTATATTTAATAAAAAAATTTGAATTTTTTAAAAAACTGTTATTTTTCACTGCAAACTGAAAAATAAATCTCTTCCTAAAAAATCTCAAAAAATCATCCAAAAAAAATAATTAAATGTTTATTTGAAAAATATATTAATTACATAAAATAAAATTTCAAATACATTTTTGAAATTAATTATAATTTCCACACACAAAATGTAGCAACCCGACTTCAGAAATCTAAGACATGGTGTCTATAACCATTACATTGGCATAAGATACACACAAATCATGTCCCTAAGGTCCCAGTAGTTTAGTAGTATTGGTAAACCAAATATATACATTGGTAATTTATTAAAAATTAATGCACTCACTGGATTATAATTTTTTTTCTTTCATGGATAATAATATTATTCTATCTGGTGTATCCTTCCATGTCATTCATAAAAAAATTCTTCTATTTCTTGATTAAGGAATCAAAGTAAGGGTGATTTTAAATTCATAGTAAGGGTAACCTATATTGGAAAAAAATACTAACAAATATTATTAAAATTATAGGGTAAATAAATGTACACACAAGCCAGGATATCAATATACTCAAAAAAAGTGAATAAAAACATTGAATGGTAGTAACTGAAAATACATGACATTAAAGGAAAAACTAGAGAAGGAAAAAAATATGGAATGGTAATAACTGGAAACACATTCCATTTAATTAATGATTTAAAAATGAAATTTATCTTTATTTATGTGAGAACATAGTATCATGGATGAATAATAACTAAAAAAGTGATGGAAATGCCTAGGTATTGGGAGACGTGTTTTATAGGTACACATAACCATTATAGTCAATACCTTTCACTAGATGGTTTATCATAACATGTAGAAACACAGAAAAGTTTTTTAACTAACACAGATAATGAGACATACCTTGCATCGATGGGTAATCTATAACTGGGCCCCATAAGTGTTTTATGTTCCTAAAGAAATCATTTTATCGAATATTAAAAATAAATAATATCCCATATCAATAATCCATATGGACTAAAGAATACATATATAAAAATATTTCACTAAATAAAAATATAACATTCGATGTAAACACTATATGAAAATGGAATATGTTTCTGTAAATAAACATATTTATGACAATTGATATGAGTAATTAGGGGTAATTAAATTTCAAATGATCATAAAAATTTGAATATTTCAAGGGGAGTAACAAAGGAACCAAGGAATGTAGTGTGAATAATTCCACTGGAAATATAAATACTAAACCATAAAACTGTGGAATATATATTATAATAATACAAGATAGCCCAATATGAGTAAAAACTTGTTTTTTCATTGATGAATGAAAATACTCTAAAAATATCCTTTCAAACCATTCCTATGAAGAATTTTCTATTTTTAAACACTTTTGGTTGAAAATAACTATTCAAAACCTTTTGTTTAATTATTATAAATTTAATAATACCATGTATGATTCAAGGAAATTATCATGTGTAAATCTGTAAATTGTATATGAGGTCAAAAGAACATTCCTTTTTTCAGATAAAATAGTTTAAAAAATCCTTGATCATAAAGAGACAACAATATTCCTTTGGAAAAATTAGTCAAAAATTAAAGGGTAAACATTTATTTTTATAAATAAATTTTAAAATGTTAGAAAAATAAAAAATTTAATAAATCATAGTTTTTAAAATCAAACACGTTCTAAAACTAAACATTTATATGAATTCGAGTTTTATTAAAAATATTATCTAAAACATGTAAATTACCAAAGGTGGAATAAATGATAATAATATACGAAAAAGTCCATGAATAACCATATTAGATGAAAATTAATGTTTTTATTGAATAATATTAATATAAATCATATTAATGTAAATACGATTGAAATACCATTATAATTATTATTGAGTAAAATAATATTTAAGAATTATAAAGTGTCCTATAACAATTTAAATCATTTTAAATCATAATATTCAAAAAGGAATTACATTACATGAAAACATAAAATACCATGAATATAATTTTATTAATTATGTAATATATAAATATGGATAATATATACACCACAAAAAAGAAGTAATGAAAAGGATATTTATCTCCCATATGTAAAAAAGTTAGCTAAAAATCCCTTATGTTGAGTCCAACCTATATCATGTGTATTTATATTAATGATTAATAAAATAAGGTTACTTATATACTTTATTAATAACCTTATTCCTGTGTATCGTAAATTTTATTCCACTTATTGAAATTTTGAATATAATAACTCAAAAAATCCATTTTACGTCAGTTTTTTTGATAAAATTCATATTATGTGTCAAAAACATCATCGGTCAGTCAAATATGGTAAAGGGGACGTAAAATATCACAAATAATAACCATGAAATAAAAAAAATATTTTTACATAAATTAAACTTCTAAAATCAATCAACAAATATGGTTTGGAAAAATGAATGAACGTTACAGTCATGGAGACAGTAGATCATACATACGTATAAGTAAGTTTCCTATTCTTCAATGATCATTATTGAATTAGGTAGGTAATATTAATATATATAGAATAATAATTATTTAATATATTATTTAATAACATATACTATTATATATAATTATAGTGATGTAAAATGAATCACATACTATCGAGGCGGCGGTAGTCCACACATCCATGAACGAAGTTATCACTTTTTTACCATGTGAAAGGGTAATAAATAGAATGTAATATTATATTTATAAAAAGATAATTATATTATTAATATGTAATATTTTTTATGTAAAATATCTATAACTAAAAAAAATCCATTATACATTGTATGTATATCATGAACCGATGTCATCGCTTTGCGAAGGCGGTAGTCCAAATTTCCACAAATGATGTTATCATATTTGAAGAAAATTTAAATTATAAGGGCACACGTTATAAAAAATTTCAGAAAAATAAAGAAATAATAAATATCATATGTATCATATAAAAATATATTTATATAATAATTCCCAAACATAAATGTTTCTAATTTAAAAAATGTAAAATCATTTTTTTCATGAGGTGGTAGTATTCCGTACACATAAACAATATGTGTGTTACCCATTAGATGTAAGTGTATGTAATTTTAGGTATAACATATAGAATAAAACGTCTTAGTATATTTATGATACTAATAAATTTATGTAAAAAACACTAATAATATCTTAGGGGGTTGATAATGAAATCAAAACTAATGAGATTAAGGAAATATCATACCTCTTTTTTTGGGTAACTCCTTTTGGTTTACAACAAATAGTTTCATTGGATGGATTTATTCACAATAGTAGGGTTCTCATATCTTTGGTTAGATTTTTAGGATATATTTTTATAGATAATGATCACGAAAAAATTCCTTGAGAGGTGTGATGATGTGGGAGGAGAAGAGGGCTTTTATATCGGATGAGGAGTGACTCTCTTGTAATTTTTGGAAAAGGGATTATTGCCCACATTTTCTGATTGAATACGGCTCCAATAAAAGAAAAAATTAGATGAAAAAGGGATTTCGGATGAAATATGGATAGACTCATTGATTTTTAACATGTTTTATAACATTTCCCTCTTATGTTTTAGGTTTAATCCCTTATTAAGTTTAATTTCACTAAATCATTATAAATAATTTTAATTACTTTCACAAATATTTATGGCCATAAAATAAGTTGAAATTATTAAAATCATTAAATTATTCTGATTAAAAATATGGAATTGATTTTTATAAATTTTAATAGCATTATTATCAGAAAATAATTTATAATTAATCCCATAGAGGGGATGGAAATGTAAATATTTGAAGTAAAAATGACCAAACGATTGCAAAGTTTGTTTTCTCAATTTTAAAGTGAAATTTATTATAACAAAATAAATTGTATTAATTGATAAATAAATTAATCTAACTATAATTTAAAAACTATTTAAACTTATTACTCAACTTTTTAAATAAATTATTTTAATTAGATGTTTAGAATTAAAATTAATTATTTTTACTATACATTAAAACAATGAAACCTCATAGATAAATTCCAAAAATTCACCCAAAATTAATTTGTATGTTCCTATTCAAACATATAGTGTGATTTTACAAATAAAATATATATGTGACAAAATTATATTTAAAATGCATTCTCTATTAAAAGTCGGTTAAAGGTAATTTATAAAAATATTTATTTTTATTCAAAATATTTTTTTTCTTCTAATCTTATTCTTATAAATTATATTAGATGAATATAAAAAAATTACATAATATATAATATATATATTATATTAATATCAGTAAATAATTAATATTAATTTAATTAGTTAGAATAAAACAACATTTTGTGCTTAAAAATAGTTTTCAATAAAAACATTCCATTTATATTAATTTTTTTATTATATACATGTATAATTAATTTTTAACCAATGAATTAGTTTCTTATTTGTGTAAACCCAATATTTTTATTTTTTAGTTAATCCTATTCATAAATGGTTATTTATTGTCTAGTTTATATCCTATTATATTAAATAATTACTATTTAATAATATAATATTGCACTGTAAGACTATTTTTTACTTGTCCTATAATCAATTGATGAAACACATTGTTGTGTGTGACACAATCTTGGTCAATTTATCGTTCATTACAAGTATTAAAATATATTTTTTAAAAAAGTAATTATTTTATAAAATATAGTAACACTATATTCCCTTATATTCTTGGTGTTGTGTGTCATACATGATATCGAATAAAATGGTGCTACATTAGATTCTGGGGGTGTTACATTATACCCATCATAATTAAATTTAATCCTCACAATTTAAACTATATCATGGTAATTTAATTTTTTATGTTACCTTATTTTAAATCACAAATCAGGAGAATGGTTTGTGAAACATCTTCTATAAAAGAGAAAATGAAATTTAAAATGGTCACATGGACTGAATTATAACATATTCTTTAAAGAGAATATCATTATTGGAATGTTGAGTTTCATACATGGAAGAAAAGAGTAAATTGTTATATGAGTGATTGAGTTTATCAGTGATAAATAAGTGAATGATCAATTGATATTTTTTTGGCCTAAAATCTAAAATCTACAATGATTTATAAGACAATCGGTTCAACAAAAATTAAGTAATTCGGACCACATTTCTTTCTTAAATCATTTTCTTAATTATGGTTAATTATTCTTCAATATAATAATATATGAAATTTTACTAACTTGATATATTTCTAAATACATAATTTCATTGTTGGTTGATCTAAGATCAGTATTTAAATTCATCCAAAAATTAATTTTGACTCCACAAGCACTAAAATACATTCCTAAATTATAGTAATGCCTATAAAAGAGTTAAAAGTCTAACTATTTAACTATAAATATTTTCAAAACTTATATGGTAAAAATTTTACTGTCTAAATCATAAAATTAACACTACTATCTTACCATTAATATTTATTATTTAAATTAGTTAACTAAAACAATGACATATTTACCATGACATTGAGTAGTTCAATTGTTGGTGTGAAATCCTTATCTTCCTTCCGTCTTAGGTTCAAGACTCATAGCCTTGACAGATTTGTTTTGTTTTCACCCAACAGAATATTTTTCCATTTCTTGAAATTTATTAATATATTATACAAATTATAAATGATGGACATCCTTGAGATAAGGTAAATTAATAAAAACCATTTAGTGATAGTTTTTAATAAAACATTGGTACATAAATAATTTATCAGCATATTTCCAAAAATATCATTCCATGGAAAATAGTTTTTTCACAAGAATATGGAATTGGATCATGTAATATCCAAGTTCCCCAAAATTAATCAAATTAACTATAATGGAATCCAGAGGATGAGTTTTTCTTCCTTCTACCACCACCTTTATTTTTCCTCAAAAAGTCATTGAATCCATTCGTTATTTCCCAAATAAATATAATTTCCCCATTCCATGTATAAATTTCCATATGTGTCTCCTACCACATTTGACACATGAATGAAATTGATCATTCTCCAATTATAGTCTCCACCAATTAATCTCTTAGAAATCATCATCCTTGACTTCATTTATGAGTTTGAGAGTTGGTTAAGGTATATATTTTTAATCATATTTTAGGAAACTTATTAGGAAAAAATATAATAGCATTCACTCCTTTGAACACATCAAATTTTTTTCTCAATTTCATCACTTATCCTTCATGTTAAATGCTAATGTGGATCCTCCGGGTTCCAGCCATTAAATACAACCCGAAAGTATAGAGTGAATAAAAGTAGACATTTTGGGAAAATTATATGATAATTTATTAGATATTTAAATTAGTAAAATTTATTTTAAATCTAAAAAACCTTATTTGTAACCTAGTTATTCATTTTCATAAAAAATTATAATGGGTTTTAAATAAAATGTGAATTATCCTAAGCATATCCCACGAGCATGTCAAACCAGTTGTGCCGTAATTCACTTTACTGTGTACCATGTTACGATGAGTAAGGCATGTCGAACTGTGTTGGAGTAGTTACCCCTATATATTTATGTGCTAAAAGCATATGCAACAATATTATCCATGCATGGATGTATTTATTGGAAAAACATTATAAAATTTACCTTACCAAAATTATAGGATGTTCTTATATACATATCATCATATTCTACCTCAGTGATATTTTGCCTAACCTATGTTTTCCTAAATATTTTCCCATGGTTTCTACTAAACATTCTCATGTACCCAATATTTTGAACCGAACCTAGAGATCCCAGATTCTATGTCAAGTACCATTATATTAGAATAATATATAATTAAATCATTTTTGAATGGACCAAACTATTTAATATCCTTTTTACCCATATATATATATATAAGTATTGAATTAATAATTAATACACTAATTACAATTTTTTTATTCGATGATAAAAGCTTTTTTCCAGCAAGCATATCCTTTCATATCATTCTTAGCACACTTCTTAGATTTCTGGGAATGAAATCAAATAATGGTGACCTCAAATTCTTATTAAGGGTAAATTATAGATGAATAAATAATGAATAAATGAAAATAATAAAAAGATATAGTAAATATCAATACACACATTATATGAAATGAATAAATTAAGAAAGAAGTTTATAAATATTATTATAAGGTAAAAAATTAAAATACATTCCATTCAAATAACTTGATAATGAAAAATCGATATTTCAATGTATTAACTATAAATAGATGAAATTTAATTAATGAAATGAAAATGAAATGAATCCATTGATATTTTGAAGGAAAATATTATCATGTAATAATAATAAAACTAAATGAGGGAAATTCTTAATTATTGGATCTTATTATTCCAAGATACAGAGAACCATTATCGTCAATACATTTCACAAGACGGTTTAACATATCGGGTAGAAACCCATCTAATATGAGCAAAAAATTCATCTCATAAGACTACTGATTCATCAAAGGGGTATCTATAATTGGGCCCCACGAATATCATACCTATCCCAATAAATCCTTATATTGAATAATAGAAATAAATAATATTCATTATCAAATATATATTTTTATTAAATAGAAAATATATTTCGATATTTTTCAAAATAATCAAATAACATTAGAAGTAAACTCGATATCAAAAATGGTGTATGTTTAAGGAAATAAACATATCATTGAAAATTGATATTTTTAATTAGGATAAATTCAATGCCTAATGATCATTGGAAATTTAATATTTCATAGTGAGTAACTAAGGAATCTTGGAAGTGAGTGTGAATAATATCCTTGAAGAAATAAATCATAAACCATTCCAAGGAGAAATAAGAATGGTATCAATAAATAATATCCCATGTTGATTAAAAATAAAGTGATATTATCATTGATGAATAGAAATACTATAAAATATGATTTAAAATAATTCATCAGAAAAACAATCTTTTTTAAGAATACCATATGAAAAATAGTTTCTATGAAAATCAATTATGAAAAATATTTCCTAAAAAATTATCACTTTATACATTCAAAATAATATTCAATTAAATTACTATAAGTAAATTTGTACAGGTTGTATGAGGTAAAAATAACATTCCATTTTTCCGCGTAAAAAGGTTATAGAAATGACTTTCTCAGAAAGAAATAAGAAAAAAAAATTTAAAATATTGATAAAAGAAAAAATGGGAAAATTTCAATTACTAAATAAGTTTTAAATGGTTAAATTTATTTTGGATGTTTTTAAAAAAATATTTTTTTTAGAAGAAACAAGTTATATAGATAAATAGAGGATTGATGTTCGGTTATCTTAAAAAAAATTATGTACCAAAAGGTTAAGTAAGCATACAAATACATTAATAGTTATTAAATAAATAAACGATAGGAAAAATAAATTTTTCATTGAAAAATGGTCATATAATTTCCTATAATGCAAATACCATTGAATGATTACTAAAATAATTCATTATGAAAACAATATAAACCTTCCAAAGTGTGCCATACCACTTCGAAACATTTTAAATCATAAACCTCATGAAGTAATAACGTTGATTGAAATTCTAAAATACTGTGAAGATAAAATGATAGTGATATAATATATAAAAATTTTAATAGATACACCACATAATATAGGTAAGTGGTGAATATGACACTTTTCACACCCTTGTAAAAATTTATATGAAAATCCATTACCTTGAGTCTGACTTGTCTCATATTTCTTTATATTTCTGAATAATCAAGTGATATTAATTATTTACATGTTTCATAAAATTTTTCATTTTTATAATTACTTTTATTTCACTTATTTCCATGTTGAATACAACTACTTATACTATAATACTTACTTAGGGTTTTTTTGACCAAATTTGGTTTATATGTCAAAAACACCATTGAAAGGTCAACTATGTTATAATGGGTCATAAAATATATAAAATATTAATTATGAAATAATTATCATATTTATTTATCAAATTTATTTTTTAAAATCATTTATTAAATATGGTTAGAAAAAATGGACAATTGTTACAATTATGGAGATGGGAAATCATACATCTACAAGTATAACGTTCTAATTTTTCAATGATTGTCATTAAATGAAGTTAAAGAAAAATAATCATTCTAGAAAGATAATTATTTCAAAAATACAATTTATTAAATAATATATAATTATATATATAATTTTTCTAATGTAAAACGAATCACATCATGTCGAGGAGGTAGTAATCCACACATCTACGAATGACATTATCACATTTTATATTTGTGAAAAGATAATAAAGAAAATGATATATTATATTTCCATAGACGTAATTATTTCTGTAATAAATTTTCAATACTTTTTATTTCACATATATCTAAATAAAACCATTCATTTTACAATACATGTATAGTGTGAATGGCTCACATAACATTGGGGAGACAGTATTCCAAATTTCCTTAGACGATGTTATCGTATTAAATCAAAAATGATAGTATAAGATGAAGTGATTTCAAATCAATAAATAATAACAATAAATAAGTACTAATGATCTTATATATAATAAATAATTTTTTTAATCATCATTCCCATCCATGAAAGGTGGTAATGAAAAAACAAACCATCATCGTTTTATGAGGCGGTAGTTCATCATGGACATGAATAGTATATTCATTACCCATTAGAAGGAAGTGTGCATAAATTTGGGTATAACTCATATCATGAAAAAATATAATTATATTTAGGATATTGGTGTAGTTATTAAAGCATGTTCTAAATATATTTGAAGAGTATATAATTGAAATAGATCTAAAGAGTTTGAGGAATGTTGTTACCTCATCTTTGGGTAACTTTTTTTGGTTTGCGTGAAAGTGACTCTTTGGATGAATTTATTCCCAAATAGAGAATTAAAGGATGAAGGGAGGTATACTGAGGAACTATTTTTCAGGTCATGTCTTAGGAAATATTTCTTGAGAGGTTTGATGAAGCTGGAGGAGAGAAGACCTTTTTATAGTGGTGAAGGAGTGGTTCTCTTCTAAATGTTGGAAAAGTAAATTCTACTAACATTTTAACATTTAAATTAGAACCAATAATGGACCAGAGTTGTCAAAATGAAGTAAATGATCTAAATATATACACAAAATAAATATTGGTCATGTTTCTATGTCATTTGGAACTTTTTTTATGTTTTATTCACATATTAATCTTAATTTCATCTTAATAGTTATAATTATTTTTAATTACATTCACTAATATTTTTGGTCAAAAATAACAGTTACCTAATGAGAAATTATAAATTATTCTGATAGAAAATATGGAATCCATATATCCAAATTCCAATTACCTAAGTGGAAAAAATTTATTTCATATTAATTCTTGTAAATAGGACGATAACAAAGATGTTTAAAGTAAAAGTGTAAAAATGGTTGCTAATTTTTTATACCACATTTCAAATTAAAATTGATTATAATAAGATAAATTGGATAAATTTATAAAAAATTAAAATAATTAAATATTAAAAAAATTAAAAGTATAGTTTAACCTTATAAATAAATTATATAAAAATAGGTTTGGAATTAAAATTAATTATTGCACATTATTCATAAAAGATTGAAACATGACAGAAAAATACCAAAAAATAAAATGTAACATAATTTTTTTGATCATTTTTAAAAGATTTTGTTTTCAAATTTATAAAATAAATAAATTTGAAAAAAAAAATATTTTAAATCACTTAACCATTAAAATGCCATAAATTGCCTTCAAAAAAATATTTATTTTTATACAAATTATTGGGTTTATTTTTATTTTATGCTTATCAAATCTATCAGATGAATATAAAAATGTTTTATTGAATAATATATAAATACTACATCTATATACATCACTCTTTTAAATTAATATAATTTATATTGATCAAATAGCATTCACAGAAAAAAAATTCTTTTCCATAATAACATTCCATTTATAATCAGTTGGTACTTTTATCGATATCTAATTAATTTTTAACAAATGAAATCATTTTTTATTTGTGTATTATATATATTTTCATAATTTAGCTAAACTTTTCATAACGAATAATTTAATGGGATGTTTATATCTTTTTATATTAAATAATTATTATTTAAAAATATCTTATTATTTGGTAAAACTAGATCTTGTGTGTAATTAAATCTATTGGAGAAACTCATTATTTCATTTAATGAAAGCTAACACAATTTGGTGTGAATTTTAGGATATATTATATATTGAATT
Source organism: Viscum album (assembly GCA_963277665.1). NCBI lineage: Eukaryota > Viridiplantae > Streptophyta > Magnoliopsida > Santalales > Viscaceae > Viscum > Viscum album. The sequence goes on from OY728141.1 coordinate 1,754,812,687, forward strand.
TATTTAAAATATTAAATATCTTATAAACTCTCTGGATATTATATTCCATTGCATGATTTGGGTCATCTGTCATACATACTATCAAATACAATGTTCCTAAGTTAGATTTTTGGGACATTAAAAAAATGTAATAAATACTATTTTAGAAGCAATTTTTTTAATTCATAAAATTAATTAATAAAAATTTGATATTTATTATTCATTAAAAATAAAATTTTCATTATGAACTAAATTTATACAGATTTTTCATAATGTGTTTTTTCTTATTCATACTACTAATTTAATTTCTAGGGTTTTCTGGTCAAATTTAAATAAAAATATATTTATAGTATATTACATTTCTCTTAAATATATGGATTTCATGTTATGAATGCTATTAAAAATACAATTATTTTGAAATACATCTCAATGATGCTACATTCTACATCATTTGGTTCTAGTTAATAGGACTATAATTCTATTCAAATCAAATATTATACATGTTGATTTGGGGTATATGCAAGGAATGCCACTTAAAATCCTTGTTATTTATTACACGTAATTTCTCATAATTTCAATATATTCATGTTCTTTAATTTTGGTTAAATTAATAGAAATTATCACATGTTGTTTCACTCCTTATATGACGTGAACCTATATCAAATCATTGGACAGTGGTTTTAATTCCAAATATATGGGTTATACTTGTAGAGACCCAAAGCTTGACGTACACAAACATTAAAGTACTTTTGTGGAATACTTTTATATAACAAAAACAGACACACAAGGGCCATAATAGTTTAGTGTCTTTGGAAACATGGAACATAATCTTTTAATCGTGGTTAAAGATATTCAACATCTCCCATAAATATCATCCCTTTTTTTCTAACCTAAAACCTTTCTTTATATCCTAGGGTAAAGAAAACATAAAAAGGGTGAGCTGAAATGCTCAGTAAGGGTAAGCATGGATAAAATAAAACATACCATATACATTTGAACTTAAAAACATGAAGATAATGTTTGAACATAAAAATCTTGAGCAATGACATAAAACATGTAAGTACATAAGGCATAGATCATAATGGATCATAAACCATGATAAAATAGCATGGGAATAAAACACGTAATTGTGGAATCCATTAAGCACATGTAATGATTTCCATAGTAGCCAAGACATTGCTACCAAGACCATCTTAGTGGACAATGTCCCTTTCTGAATCGAGTTCACTCCTCATTCCAGTCATGTAATACTAAATCGGATTAACTTACCAATCCATCCATTTCAATCTCATGAGATATAAATCTTTACCCAATGAATTGGAGGGAGATATAGGTCACAACCATCTCATAATGAATTAATTCTTACTTGAGCAATGACATAAATCATGGCAGTACGTAAGGCATAGAGCATAATAAAACATAAAAAATGATAAAATAGCATAGTAATAAAGCATGTAATTGTGGAATCCATTAATCACATGTAATGATTTCCATAGTAGCCAAGGCATTGCTGCCAAGAACATCTTAGTAGACAATGTCCCTTTCTAAATCGAGTTCACTCCTCGTTCCAGTCCGGTAATACTGAACCAGATTAACATACCATTCCAGCCATGTCAATCTCATGAGATATAAATCATTACCCAATGCATTGGAGGGAGATATATGTCCCACCCATCTCATAATGAAATCATTCTTACTTGTGCCACAAAATAAACATAAATCATTCATAATAACCCAAAAAATAAAATGTGTTTCATAATCATCATCCCATAATCACATAATACATATAAAATAAATTGATATCATATCATAATAAGAGAAGGCAAACCATTTAATCATAGAGACATTATATTTGAAACATACACATATGAAATAATGTCATCTTCGATGGAAAAATGGTTTTGATAATACACTTGAAATGAATTCTTGAGGAAAATATCCTTTCTTCTTCAAAATCATTCCCTTTCAACAAAATGTAAGTAAATTTTAAAAGAAAAGGATTTTGATGAAAATAGTCATGAAATCTTTTGGAGGAAGCTTCATGAAAATAAGGCTTTATTAAACCATAAAAATCCTTTCATGCCGTATAAGAAAAAAAACATTCTTCTCGTACTATTGCAGGAAAAGTCAAAAAGTACCTCGTAAAAGAATGATTCCATACATACCATGTAGTAAAAGTCAAGAATGGGTAAAAGTAATTTAAAAATACATGAAAAAACATTTAGAAAACATTGACATGGATGATATAATTTACCCCAGTAAATACTTACGAATAAGCAATCTTAGATAAAAATGAGATTTGAAAAATTATCCCTTACCTTATGTCCGATATGCTTTGTATGTATCCGAACCTCCTGTATAATGGTTTAAATAATGTCATTGACTTATTATAGAAACATATTCATTTTTATGATATCATATATGGTTCACTTATGGCTTTATATTACCCGTTATTTTGTAAATTCCATTTTAAAGTGTGTTTTGGGTAAAATCGTTTCATTTTTCATTCGTGTTTTGACTTGTAATTATTCATATGATTAAGTAGATCATGATTACTTAATTAAAGAATATAAAACATGATTTATGTATAATATATATTCATAATATACATATATATATATATATAATAGATCGATAAATTGAAAGAAATACACCGTTCATTGAGACGGTAGGCAGTACGTACGCAAGAACACTGTTTTCGTTTCCTTTTTGAATTGAATGAACCTAAATAGATGACATACATATATATATATATATACATAAATCCAGTATCACTATTATGTTATATATTTAATTATTACTTATTATATATACATTATAAATATTATTGAATGGTTAATCATTGAGAATGAATCTCATCGCATCGTGGAGACGGTAGTCCGTACGTACGGACGAGCAATGATATCATTACCATGATCGTGGAATTGTATTTAAGTGTATGTATAATATTTTAGCATCAATATAACTTTAAAATAATAATATATAGTCATTATTTACACCATTATACCCATCCAAGTAACGTGGTGGTGGAAAATAGATTACACCACGACGTAGAGACGGTATTCCGTACGTACACACACGCGGTGATTTCGTTTTCCATAGGATGGATAAATGGTGAAATAGGGTTGTCTCATAAACATAATAAAATATAAGTATATAAGTGATAATTATGTTATTACTTCATAATGAAAAAACTAAAGAAGAATATGTGGAAGAAGAAATAATGTTGAATGAATCGGTAACGAACATTACCTCTTCTTTGAAGCGCCTCTTTGAGACCTCCTCTTATGGCACTAAAATTGGTCTTTGAAAAAGACCAGGAACTCTAGGATGTTTCTAGGGAAGTGGAGAAGATAATTTTTCAGGTGTTGGCCGAGCTTTAAGGCTCAAATTGGTGTGAGGAAGAGAGGGAGGAGGTGCCCTTTTATAAGGGAGGAGAGGAGCACCGTTGGAAATCTTAAAAATATTAATTTATAATAAATCTAACCCCACTTAAAAACCTCCAAAAATGATTCATATTCGAATATAAGATGATATAGGGTTGTAATCAAATCATCCAATAAAATTTAGACATGTTAGGAAATTAATTTAATCATTATCAACTTGATTTATCCTTACTTAATCAATTTAATTTTATTTGTGGTAATAAAATTCTAAATAACAAAAAACTACTTATTTGTTGTGAATTGTCCATAATTTGATACTTTATAATATTTTAGACCATATATGTTTAAATTTATAATTTTTAAATATTTTTGTGATTTTTAAATTTTTTTTATAATATGTTATTTTTATAAAATAACAATACTGTCAATTTTGACACTATTCATTTATATGAATTTAAATAAAATATATACAGAAGAAATGTTCGAACTAAAAGCATTAATAGATTACTAAAAGGAAAAATGTATCGATAAAATTAGTTTAGCACATTAAATAGTTCATATAATATTGATTTCATTATTTTTAAAACCATTTATTTGGTTTATCTCTTAATAAAATAATTACTACATCATTTTTGTATAATTATTTAATAATCATATTATTGCATAAAAATTAAAAATAAAATCCTATGATGATGATATATCTATTAACTTTTACAATAATCTTTTTACTCGAATTTATCATCTTAAAATTACAATAGTTAAATTGTTATATTTATTAAATTATGAAGGTGACAACTTTGGCATCATTTAAAATAAAATAATATAAGTGTCATAATAACTTTTATAAGACTCCAAACGGTTATATATTAGGTCATTAGATGATTATGGTATATATATACACTAAAAATATGTTTTGGTCATGTTTTTGGGCCTTCTAATGGGTATTATTATTTCAATAAAAACTATATTACTGATTTTTCACTTAATAAATAATTTATGCATCATTAATGTATCAACATTAATGACAATTACATAATCCCTAAAAATTATAAATAAATTATCATGATGTATATAATTTTATTATATTTCTATAGAATATTCATGTTCGAAGTTTTATGATGTTTATCACTAAATTAAAATTACTATACTTATAAGATTTAAGAGAGTGACATGGTGTCGCTTTTTTTGGTTTTAATAATAATTAAATTATTTTCATGGTCAAATGTCCATAAAATTAATATAATCCGACCCTTAGGTGATATGGGTCTAGTTTTATCCATCCAATAGAATTTTTTCATGTGTTATGGTAATTTTATAATATTATATTTACCCTTAATTAGCTGATTTACCTTTAACTATGGTAAATAAAATTTACCGTAGTTACTATTCATAATTCCCAAAAATAAAAAGTAGACTAATAACATAATTTGGACCAAATGATTCCAAATATGGAATCAATTTTTTCAAATTCAATACACAAAATATGCAGAAATTAAATTAAAATTAATCCCGTTGTCGAATGAAAATGGATCTTTGATTAAAACATTGAAAAAGATTGAATTGATTTAACATACGAATTCAATGTAAAATCAATACTAATGACATAAATTATATTAAATGGTACAAATATATTCTATTTATACTTTAAAACCACTCAATATTATAATTTAACCCCATAAGTTATTACAATGAAAAAAAGTTGTTTTTAATTAAAATATATCGTGGTTTTACTATTCATTAAAATATGAAAGTTATCAGAATAATATGAAAAATTTATCCAAGATAAAATTTTATATCCTGATTGCAAAGAATAATTTTATTTTGTAACATTTAACTTATAAACATTTCAAAAACTAGATTTAAAGTGGGTGCGCCATCAAAAGGAGGCAAAACTGCATTTTTTTAAAAAGACTTATTTTACCCGAAAAAATTTATTTCGTTCTTATAAAATGTTCTAGAAAATGTATAAGATGAATAATAATGTTATAAAATTCAAAATCTATTTAATACTATTCATAACAGCTAGTTCATAATAATATTATAATGATATATCATTGTTTTGTAAAACCCGGTATTGCATATAACACACGCTATCGAGAAAGGTCGTGATTGCGTGTAATGAAAGACAAGTCAGGGTTCCGTGTTGTGCAAGAATCCTTAGTTGTTTCATATAACAAAATCCAACCATATTTCATTTATACATTGAATATATATATATATATATATACTCAATGTTTCGTAGAATAACAATTATCAAAATTGTGTGTAACACAATCCAAAAATAGTGTTGCATATACTGCAAGCTAATATGGTGTTGCGTATAGCGCAAGGTAATCTTGGTGTAGCATACAACACAAGACATTAATGAAATAAAAAGAATATTTTTCATAAAATCTTAGGGTGTTACATTCTACCACCCTTAAAATGAATTTCGCCCTTGAAATTTGTCGGGGTTATAAATGGTTTACTACTCAATAGTTTGTTTAATAGAAACCCACATCGTAAAAAGGAATACCAAAACATGGATTTAAAACTAAAGTATAAAATGTAACGGTTTCCCAAATTAACTCATCACTGGGTTTCTACGTAGGAGAACATAAGTCAAAATATGGATATGGAAGGAAAATCTAACCATCAAGTTCTGATGGGGAGTGGTAAAGAACATGGATATGAAAAAGCCATCAATCACAAAGCCATAGATTTGTGATGATCTAAGGTACCATTTGATTCATTAGATATAAGGGAACTACGACAACATTTTTTTTCAAGATCATTTCCATAAAGATGAAGAACTTGAATTATAATACTTACTTTATTTTGGTACAATCTCACTGTTGATCGTGCATTGAACAATTTCCACTTCATATATTAATGAAATGAAGTTGAATTTTTTATTCGTGAAGTGTTAGAAGATCATGTGATAGAATGACAGGTCATTCCGTATGTCTCAAAAAAAAGGTTAGAAAAAGTTATTAAATATGCATAAGTCTATCTCTAGTGAGATTAATCATATATGGTTCCTCAAATGAACTTATACTTCATATATCATAATGCTTAATATAATAAAACATTTTTCTACTAAACAAGGACTTCATGTAGGCTAGTGGTAGGCAATAAAGATGAGTCGCACTTTGGTTGTGGGTTCGATTCCCACAGCCTTGTCCGACGTGATGGGCTGTCTCCCGTCCTACAGGTTGTCCTTTTTCTAAAACTACATTACTATAATATCTCATCAATAATATCGAAAAAAAGTTCTATCCTTAAACAATACTAACTTATGTCCACCATAATCCATTCCAATATTTAAGCTTATGAAAAAAAAATACTGTTTTCCAATCTCATATTATAGTGAAAAATATTACAAAAGAGATCATATAACAAGCATGTTAATACCATCGTTGATCATCATATATCATGAGATATGTCTTTTTGGTCACATTCGAAACATTCGAAATCTTGTATTCTCTTGAAAAATGAATACCCATTGAATCTTAGTGAAAACATGAGTGCTATCAAAAGTTAACTCTTTTCACATACCAAAACCTCAATCTAGGGTATAACTATTTCTTTATATCAGTCATGAGCTTATGAATACTGTCAAACATTTCATTTTCCCCTTATCCCTTCATTATGCGCATATCATCTTTTTTCCAAAAATATCTCAATCACTTTCCATGGATACCGGTTCCATAAAATTAATACATAAATATTCCAATATTCCATTATACTATATACAAAATTATTTTGGATTCCCATTACATAAACACTTAATCATTCCACCAAATCGTTTTCATATTCAACATCGCCAATGGTGATCGCACGTGACTTCCCTCTATCCTTTTCCTTAAGTGGTTTCTCATGTCGATCATCACTAACCCTTGGATTAGGGCATTTATTAGCATAATTCCCCATTTCCTTGCACTTTAAGCAATTAAGTGTTGGTGGTTCATTCTCTGCAGTCTGTTCTTTATTCACATCATTAGAAACCCTTTTTCCATTACTTCGATACTCAGCTGCTCGATGACCTTCTTTTCCACACTTAAAACATTTTCTAGTCCCTTTAAGGCAATCACCACCATGCTTCATTCCACACTTTGAGCATAAGGAAACATTCATCAACTTTTCACCATTATTCTAATATTTCTCCTTGAACTCCATCTTTCGTTTCTTGCCAAAACTATGAGATGGGAAAGTAACACCAACGTTTATTTCTACCTTGATAGAAAAATGCACAATTTCTTCATAGATACTGAAATCTCTTATAGCTAATTCCCATAAAATATTTGGTTTTAATCCACTAAAGAATTGATCAACTTTACTTTCAGGTTGGATGATAAAGCAAGATGCAAACCATGCAAGCCTTGTAAAATTCTCTTCATATACACCAACAGATTCACCATCCTTTTGCTTTAGTTCAATAAACTCTTTCTCAAACTTTGTTCGAAGAATAAGGGGGAAGTACTTATTGAAAAATAAGTTCTTGAAATCGTCCCATTCCATAGACTCAATTTCATCTATTCGCCTCATATTCTTGATAAGATTCCACCATTGATCAGCTTCACCTTCCAAACGATATACTGCTAAGATGACATTATCATGCTCAGAACATTATAGAACTGAAAATATCTTTTCAGTAGTACTGATCCACTGTTCTTCCACTAAGGGATTAGAAGACCCATCGAACGAAGGTGGACGCTGCCTCATGAAGGATTCAACAAAATGTTGCTCCTTTATTTTCACATTTTGAAGTCCAGAATGATTCATAACTTCTGTAATTATAGAAATATGATTTTTCTCTTCATATCCCATAAATTTTGTTTTTTCAGGAGGACAATCATTACATTGTCCATTACATTGATCGACATGGTTCCTTTGGGTTCCAACCATCATCTAAAACCCAAAAAAATAGTGTGAGAGGCAAAAAACATGCTAGGGAAAACAACATAGTAAAGGGGGAGTACCTTCAATATCTAACATCTTAGGTTAAATTCAAAAATCGTTACCATAGTTCTAGGACTATATCCTATACGTATACTTATCCTTAGGAACATCCCTAGACATACCTTATAAAAATATCTAGGGATCTCACTAACATTTTCTAATCATAGTTTCCAATGGTTGACTAAACCATTCCTCTGATACCAACTGTAGAGACCCAAAGCTTGACGTACATGAACATTACATTGCATTTTTGGAATACTTGTTACACAACAAAAACAGACACACAAGGACCGTAATAGTTTAGTGTCTTTGGAAACATGGAACGTAATCTTCTAATTGTGGTGAAAGATCTTCAACATCTCCAATAATGATCTTCCCTTTTTATTCTTACCTAAAACCTTTCTTTATATCCTGGGGAAAATAAAACATAAAAAGGATGAGCTCAAATGCTCAGTAAGGGTAAGCATGGATAAAATAAAACATACCATATACATTTGAACATTAAAACATTAACATAATGTTTAAACATCAAAATCTTGAGCAATTACAAAAAACATGGAAGTACATAAGGCATAGATCATAATGGAACATAAACCATGATAAAATAGAATGGTAATAAATCATGTAATTGTGGAATCCATTATGCACATGTAATGAATTCCATATTAGCAAAGGCATTGCTTCCAAGACCATTTTTGTGGACAAAGTCCCTTTCTGAATCGAGTTCACTCCTCATTCCAGTCCTGTAATACTAAACCAGATTAACCTACCATTCCAGCCATGTCTATCTCATGAGATATAAATCATTACCCAATGCATTGGAGGGAGATATAGGTCTCATCCATCTCATAATAAAATCATTCTTACTTGAGCAATGACATAAAACATGGTCGTACGTAAGGCATAGATCATAATCGAACATAAACCATGATAAAATAGCATAGGAATAAAGCATGTAATTGTGTCATCCATTAATCACATGTAATTATTTCGATAGTAGCCAAGGCATTACTGCCAAGACCATTTTAGTGGACAAAGTCCCTTTCTGAATCGAGTTCACTCCTCGTTCCAGTCCTGTAATACTGAACCAGATTAACATACCATTCCAGCCATGTCTATCTCATGAGTTATAAATCTTTACCCAATTCATTGGTGGGAGATATAGTTCCCACAAATCTCATAATTAAATCCTTCTTACTTGTTCCACAAAATAAACATACATCATTCATAATAGCCCAACAAATAAAATTGGTTTCACAAACATCATCCCATCATCGCAAAATACATATAATATTAATGGATATCATTTCATAATAAGAAAAAGGAAACCATATAAATCATAGAGACATTATACTTGAAACATACACATATGAAATAATGTCATCTTAGATGGAAAAATGGTTTTGATAAAACAGTTGAAATGAATTCTTAAGGAAAATATCCATTCTTCTTCAAAATAATTCTCTTTCAAAAAAATTTCATTCAATTTTAAAAGAAAATGACTTTGTTGAAAATAGTCATGAAATAATTTGGATTAAGATTTATGAAAATAAGGCTTTATAAAACCGTAAAAATCATTTCATGCCATATAAGTTAAAAAACATTATTCTCGTACTTTTGCCGGAAAAGTCAAAAAATACCTTGTAAAAGAAAAATTCCATACATACCATGTACTAAAACTCAAAATGGGTAAAAATTACATTAAACATACATGAAAATACTTTTATAAAACATGGACATGGATGATAGAAATAACCCCAGTAAATAGTTACAAATAAGCAATCTTGGATAAAAATGAGATTTGCAAAATTATCCCTTACCTTATGTCTAATATGCTTCGTATGTATCTGAACATCTTGTATAATGATTTAAATAATGTCATTGACATATTAAAGAATCATATTTATTGTTATTATATCATATATGGTTCACTTATGGCTTTATATTACCCATTATTTTTTAAATTCCATGTTAAAAGGTGTTTTGGGTAAAATCGTTTGATTTGTCGTTCGTGTTTTGACTTGTAATTATTCATATGATTACTTAGATCATGATTACTTAATTACAGAAAATAAAAAATGGTTTATATATAATATATATTCATAATATACATATATATATATAATAGATCAATAAATTGAAAAAATACACCGTTCATGGAGACGGTAGGCCGTACGTACGCATGAACGCTGTTTTCGTTTCCTTATTGAATTGAATGAAACTAAATAGATGACATAAATATATATATATATATATACATAAATCCAGTATCATTATTATGTAATATATTTAATGATTACTTATTATATATACTTTATTTTCATTCATGAATTGTTAATCATTTAGAATGAATCTCATCGCGTCCTGGAGACGGTAGTCCATACGTAAGCACGAGTAATGATATCATTACCATGATCGTGGAATTGTATTGAAGTGTATGTATAATATTTGAGAATCAATATCACTTTAAAATAAACATATATAGTCATTATTTACACCATTATACTCATCCAAGTAAGGTGGTGGTGGAAAATAGATTACACCACGGCGTGGAGACGGTATTCTGTACGTACGCATGCGCGGTGATTTCATTTTCCGTAGGATGGATAAATGGTGAAATAGGGTTGTTTCATACTTATAATAACATATCAGTATATGAGTGATACTAATGTTATTACTTAATAATGAAACAACTAAAGAAGAATACGTGGAAGAAGAAATAAAGTTGAAATAATTGGTAACGAATATTACCTCTTCATTGAAGCGCCTCTTTGAGACCTCCTCTTAGGGCCCTAAAATTGGTCTTTAAAAAAGACCAGGACCTCTTGGATGATTCTAGGGAAGTGGATAAGGGAATTTGGCAGGGTTTTTCCGAGCTTGAAGGCTCAAATTGGTGTGAGGAAGAGAGGGAGGAGGTGCGCTTTTATAAGGGATGGGAGGGGCACCATTGGAAATCTTAAAAATATTAATTTATAATAATTCTAACCCCACTTAAAAACCTCAAAAAATGACTCATATTATAATATAAGATGAGATACGGTTGTAATATCATCAAAAAATAAAATTTAGACAAGTTAGGATATTATTTTAAACATTATCAACTTGATTTATCCTTATTTAATCAATTTAATTTTATTTGTGGTAACAAAATTATAAATAACAAAAAATTACTTATTTGTTGTGAATTTTCCATAATTGGATACATTATAACATTTAGGTCCATATAAATTTGAGTTTATAATTTTTAAATATATTTTTGATTTTTAAAAAATTTAATAATATGTTATTTTTATAAAATAATAATACTGTCAATTTTGACACTATTCATTTATATGAATTTAAATAAAATATATACAGATGATATGTTCGAACTAAAAGATTTACTAGATTCCTAAACGGCCATATGTATCTATAAAATTAGTATAGAACATTAAATAGTTAATATAATATTTATTTTATTATTTTTAAAAACATTTATTTGGTTTATCTCTTAAGAAAATAATTACTACTACAATTTTGTATAATTATTTAATAAACTTATATGTTGCATAAAAATTAAAAATAAAAACCTATTATGACGATAACTTTATTAAAATTCACAAAAATACTTTTACTCGAATTTATCATATTAAAATCACAATATTTAAATTTTTATATTTATTAAATTATGTAGGTGTCAACTTTGGCATCATTTAAAATAAAATAATATAAGTGTCATAATTACTTTTATAAGACTCCAAACGGTTATATATTTGTTCATTATATGATTATGGTATATAAATACACTAAAAATAAGTTTTGTTCAGGTTTGGGGGCCTTTTAATAGGTATTATTATTTCAATAATAACTATATTACTGATTTTTCACTTAATAAATAATTTTGGCATCATTAATGTATCACCATTAATGACAATTATTTAATCCCTAAAAATTATAAATAAATTATCATGATGTAGATAATTATATTATCTTTTTGGAGACTATTCATGTTCGAAGTTGTATTATGTTCATCACTAAATTAAAATTATTATACTTATAAGATTTAAGAGAGTGACATGTTGTCACGTTTTTTGGATTTAATAATAATTAAATTATTTTCATGGTCAAAAGTCCATAAAATGAATCTAATCCGACCCTTAGGTGATATGGGTCGACTTTTATCCATCCAATAGAATTTTGTCATGTGTTAGGGTAATTTTATAATACTATATTTACCCTTAATTACCCAATTTACCTTTAACTGTGTTAAATAAAATTTACCGTAGTTACTATTCATAATTCCCAAAAAGTAAAAGTAGCCTATTAACATAATTTGGACCCACTGATTCCAAATATGGAATCCATTTTTTCAAATTCAATACATAGAAGTTGCAGAAACTAAATAAAAATTAATCCTATTGTCGATTGAAAACGGGTTTTTGTTTAAAACATTGCAAAAGATTGAATTGATATAAACTATGAATTCAATGTAAAATCAATGCTAATGACATAAATTATATTAAATGTTAAAAATATATTCTATTTATACTTTAAACCCACTAAATATTATAATTTAACCACATAAGTTATTACGATGAAAAAATTTTGTTTTTAATTAAAATATAGCGTGTTTTTACTATTCATTAAATTATGAAAGTTATCAGAATAATATGAAAAATTTATCCGTGGTAAAATTTTATATCCTGATTCCAAAGAATAATATTATTTTGTAAAATTGAACTTATAAACATGTCAAAAACTAGATTTAATGTGGGTGCACCATCAAAATGCGGCAAAACTGCATTTTTTTAAAAATACTTATTTTACCCGAAACATTTATTTTGTTCTTATAACATGTTCTAAAAAATGTATAAGATGAATAATAATGTTATAAAATTCAAAATTTATTTAATACTATTCATAATGGCTAGATCATAATAATATTATAATAATATATTGTTATTTAGTAAAACCCAGTATTGCTTACAACACACGCTATCGAGGAAGGTCGTGATTGCGTGTAATGCAAGCCAAGTCAGGGTTTCGTGTTGTGCAAGAATCCGTCGTTTTTTCATATAACAGAATCCAACCATATTTAATTTATACATTGATTATATATATATACACTCAATGTTTCTTAGAATAAAAATTATCAAAATTGTGTGTAACACGATCCAAGAATAGTGTTGCGTATACTGCAAGATAATACGGTGTTCTGTATAGCGCAAGGTAATCATGGTGTAGCATACGACACAAGACATTAATGAAATTAAAAGAATATTTTTCATAAAATCTCGGGGTGTTAAAATACTAATGTTTAAATTATATTTCCTTTCCTCTATTCCAAATATTTATTTTCATTCACAAAATATAATATATAGGACAACTCATTGTTAAATGAAAAACAATATACGTCAAATAATTATGGAATTTTACACTTCCTCAAATCTGAAAATAGATTTTATAGATATTTCCATATCATTATCCTGCATTGAATTTTCAATCATTAGCTATCTCCTGAAGATAAAAATTAATTTACTATACATAGATCTTTAATTGATATAGAATATTATATGTGGGAATCTGTATGATGTTAATGATCCATTGATGGGTGCCTCATGGATTCAAAAATATTAATGTGGAAAATTTTGTCTCCAAAATCTATGGTAACAGTTCTCTTATGCACATTGATGATGATCATGGTTTTCTTCAAGAAGGTTTCATTCAAACCTACTAGGGGGTGGCAGGATTATCAATATTCCTCCATGCTAATCACATAGAAGTCTACATCAAAAATCATGCATTGGACTGTAACAATCACATCCACTGATAATCCTACTGGAAAATAAATGTATATTTTTACGTGATCAACAACCACTCTTTTGGGACTCAATTCTCGTATCACCACAAAGAATAATACAAATAGGGTCATTATATTAATGTACGGTCCTAGATCCCATAAGGAATGCAGAAAAAAATTATATATGTAAGTATATAAGTGATAGAATTTTTTGATATTGGAACATTGTTAAAAGTTATAATGCTATTAGGTTTGGGACACTTGTTCCTATACCGGTCCATTCAGTCTAAATATACCTATGTTTCTTAGTGAATTTTTTATTGAGATTCTTATAATTCTTGGTATTTGTTCAATGAGGTTCCATCATTTGAATATTATTCTCAAATATTTTGAATGTATAAATAATTTATCTTTGATATTAATCCTCATTGATCTTCTTAGAATAAATAATTCTTGATGTAAAATATAGTGGTAGGTCAAAATTATATATTTTCTTCTTCTATAAGGGTATTTCTCTCATTTATTCCTTATTTTTCAACCATAATTTTCCTATTATTTAATTTATTCATACCTATGAAAATTTTCAAGAATATGTCCATAATTTACCACACATTCTTTAATCCCAATTAATTTAGATTTGGATTATGTCTATCTTTTGGTAAAAGTACCCTTAAAATTAAAATGATCATAAAAATAAAATTATGTTTTGGATTAAAAACTTAGTAGGCTATAATTTTTCTAACAATTTTGGATAGGATTTGAAATTTGTTGACGAGTTGGTATTTATGTTCCTTAACCTCATTCCTTGTGTCTTTAAACAATGGTTATTACTATTGTTGTACCTATGTTGATGTAATAGATTAATACCCATTAAAGGGCCCATTTTGTTTCAATGGATTGGTTTAATGATAGTTTCATTGGTCGTAAGATAATTTATATGGTATCAAAAAGGATATTGGGTTCTCGAATTGCTAGTGTTGTTGTTTGTAAATGTGTTATTTTTTGGGTTGGACTCAGAAAAGGTGGTCTAGATAGATTCTAGAGGATTCTAAATCTATAATATGATTTGGAAGATCATTCAAAATCTATCGGTAAGATTTTTGTATTAGCATAGATGAGATTATACCACATAAATATTCATAAATATCAGTTCATCACATAGGTAAATTACGGGGTTAGGTGTTGAACAAAAACCACATACAATTTCAATTACATATTATTAAATATTTTAGTTAAAATACATTTGAATAATTAGTATTATATCTCTTCACGTATCTATTCAAGCTATGAGGATTTTTATAATGTTTTAAACTCATTAATTACTATGGTACCAGTACCTCTTGATCCATATTATTGTTCTTTTTGTTCCAACTTGTCAATAATTACTCTATATTTTATAAATGATTTATCTATCAAGATTCTTCCAAATTTTTCATCCAATATATTTTTTTAATTATCCATCAATACTTTGTAAACGAATAGTAAAATGTGATCATCTTTCATGTATTGATGAGGTAAATTGGTGCTAGCATCTTACATCTGTCATAGTACAAATAGTGTGTTTCTCCTAATGATTTCCTGATAATTTGGGTCTCTTTTTTAATGATTATTATCAAATAGGTTATAAAAAATAATTAGAGGGAACACCATTTCATGTCATCGGAATCAAGAATCTATAATATTTTAATCAATAAGACCTTTCCTTTACTACTCATTCTAGTAAGAATGGAAATTAACTCAAATTAACTTGTTCCTTAGGCACTCATCATGGATTTAAATTTTTAACAGAACATTTTTGATTAATTTTTTTTGGATTTTTATATAATTATTTCCCAATAAATGATATTTTTGTAATATTAGAACGAAACCAATTTTTTTCAAAATAATTTCTGAAGAGTAATAAAAGAGATATAATTCTATTGAACAATGAATTAAGGCCTAGAGAGATCATTGAATTTATTTTTTGGGTATCTTTCCATTATGTAAATATCAGAATGATTACTTGAGTGTCATGGGAATTAGTTAAATTAACTTATTCAAAATCATTTTTTAGTGTAAATACATATTTTTGGTTAGAAATGATCTTTTTTTAGTAGAAACGAGTAATTATTGTAGATTCAGGATCAATTCATGCAAGGTAAAAAAGTTATATTTTAGCACTACATCCCTAGAATAGGTGCAATATATTGATGTGATACTAATAATGGGGAGTGGAAAAATAAATTATTACTAAGGTAAAAAGGTAGTATAAGTGGTCACCGTTGGTTGCCTCAATATATGTGTTCTTAAAAATAAGTATTCACTTATAGAAAATCATTATTTTGAAATTTATTATTTTTTCCATCATAAAACATAATATAAATCTGATATTATAATAAATATTATGAATAAACTGATGGGTTCAATGTTTTATTTCCAATTTTAATTGTATTACATTATTTAAAATATTTTTTATATCTCTTATTTTAAATTTACAAATGAAATATTCCATGGAATGATTCATAAAACACCTTAGTATGAAGGTTATTTTGGATAATTATATATTTGTGATTAATACATTATCATATCACCTTCCCAATTATCCACAGAGTAGGTGTATTATTACATAACATTTTCATGACCACAAGGAAATAATGTCTCGGAAGACCGATCTATTTGGTATTATTGGAAACAATATTCATACATATGATCATCTTTACAAAATGAAAAGAGATACAACATGAATATATTCCATTAAACGCATACCTGCCACCTAGATTATTCATGCAAGTCACTCATAACTAACTTCTTAATATCCTAAGAAAATTAAACATAAGTAAAGGGTGATCTTAACCACTCAGTAGGAGTAAGAAATATAGTGAAAGACAAAATAAATATTAAGCATTGTGAATAATTTTAACCAAATGTCATTACCAATAATAAACATGAATACTTTTGTGTATGTAATATGATTTAACTAAATAATTCCACAATAGAACATAATCATGGGTATTCTATAAGTCAATTTCCACATGAACCATCAATATTATTTTCATAATGAGGGAATGTATGATTCCGGACATTCTGAATCATTTTTTCAAGGCCTCAACCAAATGGTCTAAAAATGATTAAGGCCTCAACTAAAACCATATATCAAATTGGGAAAGGACTCAACCAATGTCGTGCCTAGTTGTCTCTTGAGACCTACCGATGCATTGAAGAGCTATAGCGGGCTCCACTCGTCAAATACTAAGTCTAGTATATTCGTCATATGAAAATGTTGAAACATAACATAAACAATAATATTAAAACTAGCATACGAAATCTCAATACATTAATCCTAAACCATTATTGTATAAAAATAACAAATCCATAGTCGAACATATCACAAAAAATTCAATACAATATTAATGATTTTAATTATAATAAATAAACTTTAAACATGTTTAAAATCCATCAAAGGATGTTGACATAGATGAAATTGATTTGCAAAACTCTTTGAGAGAAATATCCCTTTTTCATGAAAACATTTAAAAGTCACATGATTTAAAAAATAAGGCATTTAATGACATTTTTTAATCAAAGTGTTTCATACCATTTTTAATCTTTTGAATGGAATTATCATTTTAAAAAAATTCATGTCCATATAAATAAAGCCTTCAAAACCATTTTAAAAACATTAACATTAATGAAAATGTTTAGAATAAGAAATATATAAAAAAATTAAAATGATGTTTTAGTAAAATGTTACCTTAAAAATAATCCCATTGAATACACTTTTATAAGACATAGACATGGATAATTAATATGTCCCTGTAGATACTGACGTAAAAACAACCTCGGATAATAAAGAGATTGTGAAATTAACCCTTAACAATTTTGTAACATATGAAACATACACCCCATGAAATAAGTATCATACAATTTAGATGTAAAATAAATAAATTAAATTCTATTACACAAATAATGAAATTATGGGAACTATATACACCACACAAAATTAAATAGTGGCAATAGAGCATAAATCTCACGGGAATAAAGAGTGAGATGAAAACCCCATACCTTGAACATTTAATTAGTCTAGGGTACATTTGACCTGTTGTATTAAGACCATAGTGTTTTATTAAATTATACAAGAACCATATTTTTATTTATGATATTATAAATGATTCATTTATGACTTTATACTAACCATTTAATAATAATTTCCATGTTAATTTAACATTTCAGGTCATAAAAGATTTCATTATCGGATGTGTTTTAACTTGTTAATATTGATTGTATCACTTAGAATAGGATTTAAATACTTCCCGAATATAAAATATGATATAAATATATAATATATTTTTATAATATAATTATGTATAATAGATATATATGAAATGGAAAACACCGTTTATGGAGATAGTAGTTCGTACGTACGTATAAATGTTTTTTTTCGTTTTCAAATCATATTGAACGAAACTAGGTGAATAAGATATATGTAAGTACATTTAAATACAACTATATATTTCTACAGTACCATTTATATGTCTTATATGACATAATTATTAATCATTTATATTTTACAATCATCATTGAATGGTGAACGTGGAAATAAATCTCATCACGTCGTGGAGACGGTAATCTGTATGTACGCACGAGTGAAAATATCATTATATTGACAGAGAAATAATATTTAATTGGATGGTATATAATATATTCAGAATAATTAACATGTTATATTTATTATATACATTATTTATACTCATTATCACACCCATCCAAATAATGAAGTGTTTAATTATCAAACTACACCACGACGTGGAGTCGGTAAGCTATATGTACAAATGTATGAAGATTTGTAATTAAAAGGATGGATAGAAGGATGAATATGGTTTTATCATATTTATAATGACATAACATTATATAGAAGATAATGGTGTTATTATTTCTGAATGGAAACAAAAAAATGTGGAAGTGGAAGAAGAATGAAACCTGAAAGAGGTGTTAAAATATTTATCTCTTCTTCACATTCTTCCTTTTGATTTGATCAAAAGGGATCCTTGTGTTGGCTTTTTGACTACATTAAGGCCTCTAGGATGAAGGGAGGAAATTTTAGAAAGTATTTGGGTAGGTTTTGGCCATGTAAAATTGCATTGATTGTGTGAATTAGATAGATGGGGGAGTTCCCTTTTATAAAAGGTGTGAGAGACCCCTTATAAAAAATTTGAAATATTATTTTATAATAGAATTATATTCAGGTTATAATGGTTACAAAATTTATTATTTAAAGTATAAGGTGGGTATGGGTTGATACATACTCAACCAATAGGTTTTGGATAGGTATGGGTCACTAAATTATATTTATCTTTATGATTTTACTCTTAGTTAAATAGTTTGACATTTACCTTGTCTTTTTTTATTTTTTTATTATATGGTTAATAAAATTACTATATACATCCAAAAGAACCCCCAGTGGTTAATTAATTATAACAATATCTTTATATAAGTCTTTTGGCTGAACATTATATTTATAGTAATAGAATATTAATCAGTAATATAAATTTTTTTAAAGAAAATCTTTTATGTCAATTTTGTCACTATTTGGTATTTTGATTTTTATAAATTCATAACAATATTATTACTTCAAAAAAATGTTCATATAACAAAACAAATAAGTCATATTAACATATAAAATTAGTGGAATACATTAAATGTATAAAATTACAATTATTTGGATATTTATAATGTTAATTATTTTAATCATTCATTAATTAGGTAATTCCTACATCATAATTGTTTCATAATTAAATCAAATTATTTAATGGATAAAAAATATAAATAAAATACCATTATATATTAAATATTTTTATCTTTATAATCAATATATATAGTCTAATATATCCTATGTGTATCCGTATATTAAAACTGACTTAGTTATTAAACTTTGTTTTTAACTCATTTAACTCTCCTTTAAATTAAATAATAATAAATGTCTTAATCTAAGAAAAGTGGACCTAAAGGATTATATTTTATTCCTAAGTTTGTTTTTGGTTGAACTAAACTTATCCAGTAGAATTAGGACATGTGTTAGGGTAATAATAATATTATTTTTACCCTAAATTACCCTATTTATTTTTAATCGTAGTAAATAAAAGTAAAAAGTTACTATTCACAAATAAAATATTTTCGTCTTATTGAACATCATTTTCATTACTGATATCAACCGCGTCTCTAGGTATTTTTAAATTCAACTCATAGAAGTAGTAAAATTAAGTTTTATTTAAATTTTCAAATGCACTTTGGAGGTGGGTAAAGAGGGTAAAAAGATCAATAGACTTTTTATATATCTAATGTTATTATAAAATGACTCTAATGAATAACATTGAACTTATATAGGTATTATGTATCTATTTTGACCTAAAAATAAATTTAGATAAAATATATAATTATTTAATTAAATATTTAGTTTTGAACTATAACTTAGTTTTGCGTGTAGTGCAAGTTATTGCATTACTTTGAAAAAAATAACATATTATGAAATCTTGGGGTGTTACATTCTTCCCCCTTATATAAATTGTGTCCTCGCAATTTGAAATTTTTATTCAAAAATAAAATCATGAAAATAGAAAATACCTTTTTGGGAAAACCCACATTGGAAATTGGGTTAATAAAATTTAGTCTTAATAAGTGGAAAATGAGAATGAAATAGTCACCACCAAATTATGATCTCAATTAAGAGAACATTGGTGGAAATTAGAGACACATAATTGGAGGAAAAATGTAAATATTTATAGGGAGTGATTTAGGTAATCAGTCACAAACAATTTTAGAAATAATGACCTCAAAGCCCTCAATATATGATTATTTAAAATATCATCTATTCAATATAAAATAAGGAATTAAGTAAAGAAATTTTTAGTTTTAAGATCCTTTACCAAAAGATTAAGAATTAATTTCTTCATAGAATGAGAGAAAAAAGAATATATACATAACAATTAGAGTTCCATCCTTTAACTAATTTCTACCAAAAACTCAACTTTCACTCTAAAAGAAAATATAGCATAAAAAAATATTCTATTGTTCCTATCTATATAAGGTTCCCAAAAATTGAATTTATAATTAATTTACCAAAACTTTTTAAAAAATTTACATCATTAAATCCATAACATCACATGGGCCAGTGGTAGGTAATACACCCTTTTCTCCCTTCCTTTGCGTGTTCAAGTCTCACAACCTTGCCGGATGTGACAGGTTGCCGCCAGAAATCTATGTTGTCCTTTAATAGAAATCAAAAATAATCCCAACCTAGAATTATTGAAAATACTTCTGTCAAAAATCACAGTCCAAAATTTATAAGGATGGAAAACACAATAAAGATCCTTTTTTACATGTAATAACATGTCAACACCATCATCATGTATTCTTTTAAAACACTTCAATATACTGAATTACTATAAAAACATATTGTTTACTTTCATGCTTCTATATTACTTATAGAAAACTAGATATACTCCTTCTATCCAAAAATATTTCAAACTCCAAAAATGGTGAATTATAAAAATCATTAATCAGTTTTATGGTAGTCAATAATATCTAATATTATTTATCCAAATCAACCATCTCTTATTCCAAAATCACTACCTCATTATCAATACCATATTAAAGATTACCTTTCATTCAACCATGTATTTTACAAAAAGTGTAGTTTACTATTAAGTAACTTTTCATATAACCATATAATCTCAAATCCTCAATAAAATAATACTGTAGTACAAATCCTTATTTATCTCAATTATTAATATAACCATTATATTGTTGATAAAACACTCAAATGAAATAATTATACAATAACATCAAAAGAACACTAGTCATTCCACTTCATCTGAGGTAGTATAATAACTTGATTATTATCCAATAGCATCATTTTTGGTATACTCTGATGACTGTGACATTGATTTTGATAGTGCCCCATGCGTTGTAGATGAATAATTTTTCATTTGAAACCATTTTCTTAACCTTTCAATCACGTATTGGTTTCCTTTCTCTCCACAATTATAACAAACACCCATTCCCTTCAATAATTTACCATGGTGATTCTTTTCATAGTTATCACATATGTTAAATTCCTTTTTTTCCCTCTTCCCTTTATCCATATTTCTCTCTACTATCCTTTTCTTCTCTTGCATTTTTTCAAACCCATAGGATTCAGATAATTATATACTTATCTTATTAACACATGATACTATTTCATCATATGTTGAGAAGACATGGGAGACTATTTCCCTTATAAATTATTTATTAATACCATGAATGATATTATCCTTCTTACTCATTTAATCATACGTATTTCTGGAGTTCACATTCCATCTACTGGGCACCATTTCTATACAATGGCATAAACTAGGTCAGTTTATGAATTGCAAATATTAATTCCAATCTTCTAAAATACCTAACGTAAATTGAACAATTTATTGATATAATCCATAATCACAAAAATATTTTCTTTTAGGAGGTATATACTTGTAAATCCTTCATAATTATTTGTAAATAAAATTAAAATTGTCCTAAGCATATCCCCAGGGAGTGTTGTAACCAAGAGTGCAACAAAGCCCATTATCGTGCACCAGTTCATATTCAAGACTAGATAAAAGTGGTGTTTTCATTTTTTACCCCTAGGTACATATATGCTAGAGCCGCCTCTACCTGATTGTGTGTAGACATAGATTTATTTCATGGGAAACTCACTAAATCTCTACAATACCAAAATTCTAGGAAGATCTTCTATATTAATCCTCAAAGTATAACTTATTTTTATGTTCACTAATCATAGTTTATCTAAATTTTGATTCCAATGTTTTTACTATACATCTCCTCATACCAACAATAATTCCCCGAACCTAGAAGCCCAGAGTTAGTTCATTATTACATAACATTGGCATGATCGCTGGAAAATCATTTCTCGATATACCGATCGTTTTAGTATTATTCGAAACAAGATTCATACATAAGTTCACCTTTACAACTTGAAAGGAGATAAAACATGAATTCATTCCACTAGAAACATCCAAGCCTCCAAGATTTTTCCTAAAAATCACTAATAACTGACTTCTTCTTATCCACTGAAAATAAAACCTAATAAAAGGGTGAGCTCAAACGCCTAATAATTGTAAGCAATACAGTGTAAGATAACATAAATATAAACATGTTGAATAATTTATACCACATGCGTTTACTAATAATAAACAGGAAATCATTTATGGTAGGAATATGAGCTGAGTAAATAATGCCCTAATTAAACATAATCATGGTTATTCTACTATTACAATGACCACATGAACCATAAATACTAATTTCATAATGAGGGAATGAATAATGTCGGACATTCTGAAACATTTTTTCAAGGCCTCAACCAAGAAATCTTCAAATGATTAAGGACTCAGCGAAAACCATATATCAAATTGGGAAAGGAATTGTCCAATTCCACGTCTAGATGTCTCTTGATACTTACTGATGAATCGAGGAGCTATTGCGGGTTCCACCCATCACGTACAAAGCCCAATACATTCCACATAAGAAAAGGTTGAAATATAAAATAAATATTTGGATTAAAACAAGCATACGAAATGTCAATACATTAAACATAAACCGTGAATTGTATAAAAATAACCCATCCACAATTGAATATATAAAAAACTTTCAATAAAATATGGTTGATTTGTATCATAATAAATCAACTTCAAACAAGTTTAAAATCAATGAAATGGTGTTAACATTGATGAAAATGATTTGTAATACACTTTGAGAGAAATATCCATTTTCATGAAAACATTTAAGAGTCACACAATTCAGAAAAGAAGAAATTTAAAGACATTTTTGAATCGAAGTGTCTCATACAACATTGATACCTTTTAAAGGTATTATCATTTTAAAAACATTCATGTCGGTGACGAAGCGTTGTCGTGCACGCTCTCAAAAATATTTATAGCTAAGTGCAGCACAGGGGCTGACCTAGGTCGTTCTCTTGAGGAGCTTTTGTGGTTAATAAATCACTACTTCTATTCCACCTAATCTAATTCTTTTTTTTTGTTGTTTAATATTTTATGAATGTAATACAATTTAATAAAAGATAAAACTAACATGCAATGACAAAATGCAATTAATTGAGAAAGAACTTGGTCTTTATGGGTTGGTATGTGGGTTTCATCATTCTCCTTATTGATATTTAAATTAAGTTTGATAATTCAATTATGAGATCTCATTCATGAATTACTATTCTTTTATTTATTGATGTGAAATCTTGAATGCATTTTGCAATCTTAACTTCACCTCCTCCTATAATCAAGGATGATGGCACACCTCGATCGAGAGTGTGTCATCTTCCAAGACCTGGCTCCATCGTATGCCATTTCAACCACTGAATGGCTCAACTCCATCGTATGAAGAGCTTGTATCCAGTAGAAGGGAGGGAAAATATTTAATAAAAGAATAGAAATGATTTTGAGATCAGTGTCGTGGTGGACGATCGCCACACCCGTGCACATCACTCTTACTCATCACAAACTTAATAAAATATAGGAATTTAAGCACCGAATTAATGAAATTTCCACATACCTCCCCCGGGCCAAGTCTCAGGTTAACCCCTCATATTTTAGGGTAAGAGGTCACGGTGGATAATATGAGAATAATAAAAGAAGAAAAGATGGAGAAAAGAGGAAGAAGAAAACAGGGAGGAAGGGTAGACACAAAAATAAAAACAATGCATGAATTTTATTAGAAATATGAATTAAAAACTAAAACTAAAATAAAGAAAATAAATGAAATGGGGAATATTTCTGGTCGGCCTCCCTCGGTGGAGATCTCCTCCTTGGTGCCTTGAAGGAATGGACGGAGAATGGATGATTTGGGAAGGAGGTGAGGGCCTCCTTTTATAGGTAGAATTCGACCCCAGAATGTCTACGCGTTTTAGTCCTCATTAATGACATATTCACGCGTTCCACACTTCATAAATGTTGTTCAGAAATTTCTTGTCCGTCTCCTCGCCAAATTTCAGATAATTTGGAAACCGTATGTAGGAGTTATGAATTTTTCATTCTCGGTTGCTGTTTCTGGACGAAGCATCCAGGAAGGTTCCTCCAAAATAATGTCATTCAATAGCCTCGTTAATGATCTCCAACTTCCTCCTAATTTATTGTAGAGACGTCCCTATATGTCCTCAAGGTATCCCAGGTAGAAACGCATCATTTGGAGATGTGTAGGCCTCGTTTTAGGTCCGTTACCTTGGGTGGGTCCATGCTGTCCGCCCGGAAAAATTCCAATCTTTAATGATTTTTTAGACCCTTTAGATGACCGAATAAGCTCCTGGTCCAGAAGACAAAAATGAAGGAAATAAAATACGGATTCTAAAAATATTTTAATCAGAAAATTTGGAATTTTATTTTTCCTGAAATGACCAAAATACCCCTGACGTAAAATTCTGTCAAAAATCCAGAATTAGCCGTTTTTCACATTTGGGTTCAAAATAGCACTAAAACCTAAAAACAAGATAATTACCCATTCAATAACACTTTTGTGGGATTATAAACAATGTTTTACAGTATAAAATGTATGAAAATTTGAGCTTCATCACTCCCCCACACTTAAACATTGCACTCCTGGGTAATCATCTTACATCCAAATCAAAATCCACACAACAATCAAAAATGAGAAAATATCAATGAATTTATCCAAAATAGAATTCCATCATGTCTAATTTATAAATAATAATTATCTCATTTTCATTTCAATCATTAAAATTTGTTCAACCTCATAAATCAATCCATGGCCCAATCACAACCTACCTCACATTGATTTTTAGGTCACTCTTCACGCAAGAGAAATTGATTCTGGAGTTATGCTCATACTTGAAAATCACATGTATCACCATAGGTTTGTGAAAATTATCATTTCTCCAAAGCTAGAAAGAGGAGGTTGAACTTTTAAGTACAATTCATGATTAAATCAAGTGAAAACACAAGAAATTTCTCACTCAATACTGCTTGTAAATTTGAAAAACAACCCCACCCATCTTTTTGACATGGTACATGAGCCAATAAGTGATTATAAAGAATGATATCATCCAAGTTCTCCATGTTTTTTTGTAAAGCTCCAGAAAGGCACAACTTTATTTTCTTTTATTATTTTTTTTTTGGAAAGCTCCAGAAAGGCACAGCTTTATTTTCTCTTTTTTTTAATGGAGAACTGGATGAAATGAAAGAAGCATAATTAAATGATGACTCATGCCCAATTTTCTAATAATACATTGCCCAAAATGATGACGCACACATTACACCACCCAAAAATGATACATATCCCATGGAACACACACGAAATGCCCTTCCCCCACACTCAAACTTGAAATAACCATGCAAAAATACTAAAAGTGCGGGTAGGTATGGAAAAATTGGCTTGTAATGTGGCTTAAACCTATAAGGCAATTCATGGCATCTAAGGGCTTACGAAGGATAAATGTAAAGGTGGGTCTTAGGATAAAATGTGGCTAGCCAAAGAGATGCCTCAATCATTTTAAATACATTCCATGAAATCCAAAGCTTCGAAAGAGAATATTCACAAATTCTGGTTCTCAGACAAAATTCAAGTTTCCCTCAAGAAAGTGTGGGTATTAGGAAGAATATGTAAAAGTGGTTTAGAATACCTCACAGGATTGGAAAAAAATATTTTAGGTCAGTGTTTCATGGTCATGGATTTCAAAAATCAGTCAAACTCATAAAAATGATTTACAATCCAATTCATGAAAAATGTTTTCACATCAACAATCATTTAAAATCCATTATTTCAAAAATCATTTCAACTCTTTATAATCAATTGATGTGTGAAAAGTGATAAGAATATTCATTAAAGCTCAAAAATCCTAAAAAAATGACAAGAACACAAGAAGAACGAAGCAAGTTGACACTCCCCCACACTTAAAAATTTAACTACCCCTTATTTCAACTCAACAAAATATAAATATAATGGTAGAAAATCAAAGGTATGGAAAGATACAACCTGACATTATTTTAGAGGTGGATGCCTTGAGTTAAGCTCCTAGAAGCAACCACTTTAAAACTACAAGAAAGTAATGAAAATAAATAAAAAATAAAAAAAAATGAGAAAAGGAAAAGAAAAGTGATAATGCTTGGTTTAGACCCCCAAGCGTGTGCTAGGTTTTTACTGCCCCTAGTCAGGCAGTTTCAGTAGATTATCCCCAATCAGAAGGTGGGTGTGGTTTCTTTGAGATGAACCACCACATGTGAGTTTTCCCGATGTCCATGATTAAAACCTGAAAGTAGATAACCCCAAATAAGATTTGAATGTTCCCAACCCCAGATAAATAATAAAGAAGAAATTTGATTTTCGAAGTGGGAGGGAATAAAAGATAATGGTGCTCCCTGTTAACTTCGGTGGTGTCCTTCTCCATGTGATATAAAAGATGATGTATAGGAGGTAGTCGCACCACCACCATCTTCTCCGGATCTTCTTCCTTGATTACCACCACTTGGGTGGTCTCTTTCATATCATCCATGGTCTGCTCCATTTGTGCTATATCAGGAATTTCAAAGTAAGAGATGTCAGAAAACAATTTAGCTTGAATAAGATTAAAACATGAAGAATTAATAAGGAAATCTTCCCTTTCAAGTAATTCAGCTTGGTAATTGATCTCTTCAGGCATGACCATTGGAAACTCAATCTCAGCAGGTGCGTCTTCTTCCATATCTTCCAAAGCAAGAGAGAGGTAGAAAGTGTTTGATGTTTCATTATTAAGTATGGGAAGATCATGTTTCAAGTTATCTTCAACAAAGTTATTCCAAGATTCTTCCAAAAAATGTTGACCTCCCATCAGTGCATCAGTTGGAATGTTTACTTCTGGGACCTCCTCGAGCAATGGTTGAGTGCGGGATGATGTGATTAATTCTTTTAGTAGCTCCTTCTCACCCTCCTCAGGTTCATTAGCATAAAAAATGATGGGTGAAATCTCTTCCACCACTCGTTCTGGTTCAGGTTCTGGTTCAGGTTTCGGTTGTTCTTGGGATGCGCGTACATATTCTGCAATCAATTCTATTTGGCCCTCCATGTTTTTCACTTTATCACTAATCCTATGAAATTGCGCATCTAGTTCATTGTAAAAATTTTCTTTCACTTGAGATTGATCAGTCCATGCATAATAATCATAATTTGAATACATCATGAACAAAGAAGATTTTTTTTAATTTTTGAAATTTATGATTTTTTTGTTGTTTTTTTAAATGAAAGGAAAATTATTTACACAGTGTGAATAAAAATAGTGAATGAAAACCACTTGGCTCCCCGGCAACGGCGCCAATTTGACGAAGTGTTGTCGTGCACGCTCTCAAAAATATTTATAGCTAAGTGCAGCACAGGGGCTGACCTAGGTCGTTCTCTTGAGGAGCTTTTGTGGTTAATAAATCACTACTTCTATTCCACCTAATCTAATTCTTTTTTTTGTTGTTTAATATTTTATGAATGTAATACAATTTAGTAAAAGATAAAACTAACATGCAATGACAAAATGCAATTAATTGAGAAAGAACTTGGTCTTTATGGGTTGGTATGTGGGTTTCATCATTCTCCTTGTTGATATTTAAATTAAGTTTGATAATTCAATTATGAGATCTCATTCATGAATTACTATTCTTTTATTTATTGGTGTGAAATCTTGAATGCATTTTGCAATCTTAACTTCACCTCCTCCTATAATCAAGGTTGATGGCACACCTCGATCGAGAGTGTGTCATCTTCCAAGACCTGGCTCCATCGTATGCCATTTCAACCACTGAATGGCTCAACTCCATCGTATGAAGAGCTTGTATCCAGTAGAAGGGAGGGAAAATATTTAATAAAAGAATAGAAATGATTTTGAGATCAGTGTCGTGGTGGACGATCGCCACACCCGTGCACATCACTCTTACTCATCACAAACTTAATAAAATATAGGAATTTAAGCACCGAATTAATGAAATTTCCACATACCTCCCCCGGGCCAAGTCTCGGGTTAACCCCTCATATTTGAGGGTAAGAGGTCACGGTGGATAATATGAGAATAATAAAAGAAGAAAAGAAGGAGAAAAGAGGAAGAAGAAAACAGGGAGGAAGGGTGGACACAAAAATAAAAACAATGCATGAATTTTATTAGAAATATGAATTAAAAACTAAAACTAAAATAAAGAAAATAAATGAAATGGGGAAGATTTCTGGTTGGCCTCCCTCGGTGGAGATCTCCTCCTTGGTGCCTTGAAGGAATGGATGGAGAATGGATGATTTGGGAAGGAGGTGAGGGCCTCCTTTTATAGGTAGAATTCGACCCCCGAATGTCTACGAGTTTTAGACCACTTTAATGACATATTCACGCGTTCCACACTTCATAAATGTTGTTCATAAATGTCTTGGCCGTCTCCTCTCCAAATTTCAGATAATTTGGAAACCGTATGTAGGAGTTATGAATTTTTCATTCTCGGTTGTTGTTTCTGGACGAAGCATCCAGGAAAGTTCCTCCAAAATAATATCATTCAATAGCCTCGTTAATGATCTCCAACTTCCTCCAAATTTATTGTAGAGACGGCCATATATGTCCTCAAGGTATCCCAGGTGGAAACTCATCATTTGGAGATGTGTAGGCCGCGTGTTAGGTCTGTTACCTTGGGTGGGTCCATGCTGTCCGCCCCGAAAAATTCCAATCTTCAATGATTTTTTAGACCCTTTAGATGACCGAATAAGCTTCTGGTCCAGAAGAGAAAAATGAAGGAAATAAAATACGGATTCTAACAATATTTTAATCAGAAAATTTGGAATTTTATTTTTCCTGAAATGACCAAAATACCCCTGACGTAAAATTCTGTCAAAAATCCAGAATTAGCCGTTTTTCACATTTGGGTTCAAAATAGCACTAAAACCTAAAAACATGATAATTACCCATTCAATAACACTTTTGTGGAATTATAAAAAATGTTTTACAGTATAAAATGTATGAAAATGTGAGCTTCATCAGTCGGTATTAATAATACCTTAAAAACCATTTTGAAAACATGGACATTTAGGAAAAAGATTTAGAAGAATAAATATTTAAAACATTTCAAATGGTGTTTTAGTAAAATCATACCTTAAAAATCCTTTCAAAAATATTTTATGAAACATGGTCATGGGTAGTAAATATTTCCCTATAGATACTTACGTAAAAACAACCTCTGATAATAATGAGATTGTGAAAATAACCCTCACCGATTTGGTAACATACGAAACATACACCCCATGACTGATATATCATAAAATGAAGATGAAAATTAACATAAGTTAAAGTGAATTACACAAATAATAAAATTATGGGCACAGAATACACCACACAATGGAAATAATATCAATATAGCATGAATCTCACAGGAATAAAGAGTGAGATGAAAACCCCTTACCTTGCACTTTCATTTAGTCAAGGGTATGTTTAATCTCTTATGTGAAGACCATAGTATGCTATTAAATTATACCAGAACCATATTAATATTTTTGATATCATACGTTATTTATTTATGACTTTTTACTAGCCATTTTATAATAATATCAATGTTAAATCAACATTTCGGGAAATAATCCCTTTCTTTATCGTACGTGTTTTAACATGTTACTTTTTATTTTATTACATAGATAATGATTTAAATAATTCCACAATATAAAATATTAATTATATTTCATATATATTTAGAATATAAATATTTATAATAAATATATATATGAAATGGAAATAACTGTTTATGGAGACGGTAGTCTGTACATACGCATAAACGCTATTTTCATTTTCATAATCTATTGAACGAATCTAAATGAATAAGATATATGTATGTACACACACACACATATATATATATATACATTACAATTATTATGTCATATATTACATACTTATTAATGATATATATTTTATAATCATTGTTGAACGATTAATGTGGAAATGAATCTCATCACGTCGTGGAGACGGTATTCTATACGTATGCACAAGTGACAATATCATTATATTGATAGAGAAATCATATGTAATTGGATGCTATATAATATATAAATAATAATTAACATATTATATTTATTATTTACATTAGTTATACTCATTATTACACCCATCAAAATAATGATTTGTTTGACTAACAAACTACACTACGACATGGAGACGGTAAGTCGTACGTACGCATGTATGCTGACATGTCATTCAAAGGATGGATAGAATAATGAATATGGTTGTACCATATTTTTAATAACATCAAAGTATATATTAGGTACTACATTCATTATTTTATAATGGAAACAACAAAGAAAGAGGAAGTGGAAGAATAAAGGAACTTGAAAAATGTGATGAAATATTTATCTCTTATTCTGGTTAATCCTTTTGATTTGATCAAAAGGGATCTTTAAGATGGATTTATGACTAATGAAAGGCCTCATGTATGAAGGTAGTATAGTTGATATGGTATTTGGAAAGTGTTTGGTCGAGAAAAATCGCTATGAATGTGTGAATTAGAGGTAAGGGGGAGTGCCTTTTTATAAGAGGGGTGAGGGGTACCTTAGGAACAACTAGAAATATTATTTTATAATAAAATGATTTTCAGTTTCTAATGGTTCAAAAATGGATCAATTAAAGGATAAGGTGGGGATGGTTCAAAAACCACCCAACTAAAAGGTTTTATATAGGTTTGGGTCACTATATTAACTTTATCTTTTAGATTTATCTTTTAGTTAAATAGATTTACATTTACCTTGTCTCTTTGTATTTTTATATTATGTGAATAATAAACATAATATTTAAATCCAAGAGAACCCCAAGTGGTTCATTAATGATACACCAATCATTATAAATGTATTTTTCCAAACATTATATTTTTAAGAATTTAATATTAATTAAAAATATAATACTTGTTTTTAAAACCCTTTTATGTCTATTTTGACACGATTTGTTATTTTTTTTTTTGCTAATTTTATAATAGCATTATTATTTCGATAAAAGTTCATATAACCAACCCAAATATGTCATATTAATCTTTAAAATTAATGGTATTCATAAAAACACTAAAATTAAATTTATTTGGATATTTATAATGTCACTTAATTTAATCTATTATTAATTGGGTAATTACAGCATCATCATTGTGTCATAAATAAATTAAATTATATAATGTCTAAAAAATATAAATAAAATACCATTATGTAGGAAATATGTTTAGATTTATAATTAATATTTCTAGTTCAATTTATCTTATGTGTAACCCAATATTTGAAATGTTTTAGTTATTAAAAATTGATTTTAACTCTCTTAACTCTTCATTGAATTATATAATAATAAATATCCAAATCTAATCCAAGTGGCCCTAAAGGATCATATTTTATTCCTAAGGTTTTCTTGGTCGAATTAAACTTATAAAATAGAATTAGGACATGTTTTAGGGTAATAATAATATTATTTTTACCCTAAAATACCCTATTTACTTTTAACTCTGGTATGTAAAAGTAAAAAGTTACTATTCAACAAAAAAATATTTCCCTCATATTAAACCACATTTAAATACTGATATCAACCATGTCTCTTGGATTTTTGAAATTCAACACAGATAAGTGTTAAAATTATGTTTTCTGTAAATTTTCAAATTCTCTTGGGAGGTGGGTAAAGAAGGTAAAATGATCAATAAAATTTTTATATACCGAATGTTTTTATAAACTGACGCCAATGAATTACATTGAAATTATATAGGTATTATGTATCAACATTGTCCTAAAATAAATTTAAATAAAAAAAATAATTATTTAAATAAAAATTCGGTTTTAAATTTTAACTTAGTGTTACGTGTAGTGCATGTTATTGCATGACTTTGAAGAAATAACGTACTATGAAATCTTGGGGTGTTACATGGATGGTGATAAAGATTATTCAAAAAAATTAGTAAATAATGAAAATGATCAAAACTAAAACATTAAATATATGAAATGTATCAACAAATAAATGTAAAAAAAATTAAATTGACAAAATACTGTTTTTAATACATTTAGAATGCAATAATTATAGTGGATCCCATTCCCTACCCCCAATAAATCAAAATTTACATATCCATAGGTAGTGAAATTAAGAAAATCCTGAGTGAGTAAGAATTACATAACTAAGGAAAGATGAAAATAAAATGTAAATAGTGAATTGTATCATCAATATATTCTCAAGAAAGTCCCCATAAGCTACCCTCCTTAGAACTCTCACTAAATATTCAATTTTAAGAAAATATTTCCATGTTATTAGTCCATGGTAAAAATTAAATGATTATTTCACCATTGAATTTAGAGAATCAATTCATTTCATCACAATCATTAAATTTATATGAATACATGACATCTAGTAACTGTTTCTTTATTTTGGATAAAAATATCAGTATCGATTTTTATTGAATTTATTTGATTTAATTAATACGAATTCAAATGGTTGTGTTGCATGAATGTTGATATTTCGGCCCAAATATTTAACATGGAGGGAATATGTTATTCACTGGTACCAATGTATGCTCTAAAATTTTCTTAAGGGTTGAACACTAAGTGTACTCACAAAATATCTACAGGGATTGAAAAATAATTTAGGGGAAATATATGTGGAAAATCTATGTAAGAACATGGCATAAAAATTTAAAAAATGAAAAACATTAGTGTTGATGATATGAAAATCTACAGATGTCCAAAATGTCATACTTGTAGAAAAATTACCCTATTACATATTACTTTTTTTGAAATTGTGTTTAATTAAAATTAACAGGACCCCCCCCCCCCCACCAATATCATATGACTAGATAAAATTTCATATTCATATGATATTTTTGAAACATTTAGATGAAATTTCATATATGAATCCCAATTTTTTATGTCTATGTCATTTATTCATTTAAAAATATTAATACACTATAAATTTCCTCTAACAGATAAAAATGTCCCCATACAACATAAAATTTCCTATATTTTGGATAATTATTTTACACCTCTCTCAACTCTAATATTTGAGCACAATATGATGACTTCATTAGCTACATTATTTAATACATGTCATTATTTCTAGAATTTATTCAAATATTAACAAAAAAATTTGTATTCAATAATGGGCCTTCTGTATCACCTCTAATAACTTATAAATAATTGATTTTAATTTAATAATTTTATATTGAAGAAGTTGAATCAATAAAAATCTTCTAAACATCACCAAATTATTTGAATGACAGTTCATACCTTTGAATTTTTCTATCATTTGGACATGGAATTGTTGAAAAAAAATATGTTTAGGAATGTAATTAAATTTTGTGTTATTGTTATAAAAATAATAAATATTTGGGATTTTTATTAATGATTTTATTCTATAATAAAAATAAATACATGGATTTTTTAATTAATTACATACTTAATAAACACCACAAAAAAATGATTGAATCCATTTAATAATTAAAGTCTAATTTATTCAACAAAAATGAATAAATGTGATATTTAAAAACTAATTATTCAATATAATGTGATTAAAAACACAGAAAAATAATGTAAATAATATAAAAAAAATATTATTTTCAGTTATAATTTCCATAATAATATCATCTCACCACTACTCATCAGTAGATTAATCATCATCCTCCTCCATGTATTCACCAGCATCATGTGTCTCATCAATTATCAA
Source organism: Viscum album (assembly GCA_963277665.1). Taxonomy (NCBI): domain Eukaryota; kingdom Viridiplantae; phylum Streptophyta; class Magnoliopsida; order Santalales; family Viscaceae; genus Viscum; species Viscum album. Next base: position 1,754,847,455 of record OY728141.1, read on the forward strand.
AGTAGTTTAGTAAATTCACTATAAACATAAATAAAGGAAATACAAACAGAAAACATCGATTGTATTCTATGATACCTTTGTAATGTTTTTTAAAGACATTATTTAACATACTCGGTCATGAATAATGTCACTAAAAATATAATTAACCAACTTTCCCCCAATTTCTACCAATACTAGAAAAATTATATATCCAAAATTCCATATTAAACAATTAACTATAGTAAGGGTAATTTCAGTGAATCAAATATTAAATTATGAATTTGAATTTTTTTCTCTCATGTTGAAAACCCTAAAACAAGGATAATTTTTTAACAATGAAAAAAAAACAGAAAGTTAATGAAACAAATAATTTTTTCCAACAACCTTATACTTTCCTATTTTTCAAAATTCCATATCCCAAAACCATTTTTATAATATAAAATAACTTTCTATGTAATATTGGATGTGTTTAAAATGGTTCAAGTGTAATTTACTCTATTTGATGATATCAATATAGTTCAAAAGTATAATCAAATAAAAAATGAATTTCATATGAACAAATGTCAACTCAAAACCATTAGAAATGATTCCTCTCAATAATCTGTTCATATATATTTTAAATAATTTGCGACCATTACAATTTTATTCTAAATAAGGAAATAAAACATTAAATATGAACTCATTGTCCATAGTTATTCAACAAATTTCAATTCTAAATAAATATTCCTCCTCTTATATTTAAATCCTATATAAAATATAGTTTTATTCATCCAATTGGATTATCAAAGAACTTCTAAATAGTAGGTAATAATCATGGATGGTATTGTTTGACTAAATGATCTTATCCTACTTTCTTAATTATGTTACGTTTATAAATAATGGGAGTCATCTACCTATTAATATCTTTTTTATTCATTAATGACATCTCATCCATATTTTTAGAACCAAAATTGAAATCCATGGATAAATCATATACAAGTAATTTATTAACCAAATGTTCAAAGGAAAAAATTTTCCACCCAAGAAATTTCTGTTAAAAAATATCATACAATTATCTATCCATATTACTAAAAAATACATTGATAATTAATTTGATCCATAAGTTGTTTGATATTCCCACAAAACAGATTTATATATTGAATTTGATTCATAGAAAAATAATAAATGCATATGATTCTTGTATACATTTAGTATGTTTCACGTTCTACAAACAAGAATATTTGTGGGTAGTATTTCAATACAGTATGTGATTCTATATACTACCAATATAATATAATTTCAATATGACTTGTATGAGGTTCTTTAATTTTGATAGTGTTGTTGTGCAGTTTCCATTGGTGGTTAATCCCTAACGAATGGATTAAACATTTATTTTTATATGAGAGTTTAATAATTTCAATGAAATAATCAATTATACATATTTAAAGGGTGGTATTATCTTAAATCCAAGATATTACACATATAAATTATTCATATAGGAGAATTCAAAATTGCATATATATATATATATATATATGGTGTTTATTTATTAGAATTTGTTTCAATCATGAAAATATTTTGAGTTTATTGAGATCCCAAGTTTCATGAGATTTTTTTTTTAAAAAAATTTCATCACATTATTTATTTCATCCCATCACTTTTGAATGATCTATCACCCCTCTCGATTAACATGAGAATTCATGATTTTCTATTAGATCCAAATGGTCACTGTATTACCATTGGATTTCAGAAAAATTTTATTTATAATCTTATTGTTTTTATTCAACCTTATTTCATTAAATAACCTTTTAGAGGCCATTTCATTAATGATAGAAGTATTCATTATTTTTGTTACATTTTCACATTATTTTTATTCAGGGTTAATTTATTGTATTTGGTTTTCATTATTTTCAAAATATCATATGATAATGACCAAAAACCCATAAATGGTAACAGATCCCTTATCCTTATCATATAAAAATTCTTTTTTCATTATAAAATGAAGAAATCAGTATGTTATTCATTACTGCGTTGTATCTATTTGGTATTTCTTTCTATAAAAATGTATTGATAAATTATCCTACTCTATCAATGGTATTTTATTAAGGTTTCAAAATGAAGGGATGGTTGAATCACATTATTTCATATTTGATATTACTACATGTGGTGTGGGTCACATAAAATAGAGAATCATTATTTATATTTAATATAAATGATTTGAGTTCCAAGGAAACATAGATAGTGGGGTTGAAATTATATTGCAAAAGAATGTAATCTCATGTGTTGAATTTTTATATCTGATATAGTCAAAATAAATACTTACTCAGTTTCTAGATACTGTTTGTGGAATGAAACATGTATTTTTGAGAATGGAATAAAAATGTTGTTTACTTTTTATATAACACATTATTGATCATTTTAAATTTATATATTTTCAATATAGAATAACGTTAGTGTATATATGGAATTCACGATGTACACCATGTATGGAGATGGATAGTTTCTACACCATGTAAGCCCCATATTGGTCTTTTCATCAAATGACAACATCCTCATTATCCAAATGATGAAACATGAATCTACATTAAATCTTTTGAAGCCACCCTACAAGAGGATCACTACCAACACTCTAACACACACGGTGGAATTCCTACTTTTTCTTCCCCACATGCCTATACCTTCCTTCCACCCCACGGTCATTATGATTTTCTTGACACATGCTCACATCCTATACCACACTTGGTCTAGAATATTTAATCTTCGACATTAACCTTGTGATTGGAATATACATGATCTGCTAGTTAATAGTTTAATTTTTTAGTAAATAAAATATAAATTTTATTATTTTAAATTAATTTATTTACAATTCTTTTTTATAAATATTTCTTAAATGATAAAAATATTAATAGTAATTTTTTTCAATCCTATATTGAATATGATAAAATAAAATTTGTTCCTCCTGATTACAAAATTAATTTCTTTAATGAAATAAAATAATTCCATTTTTTGTACATTCATTTATTTATTATAATTAAAAATTAATTATGGAATATTTGAAGAATTTATAATTTTTTATAAAATTGATTGATTATACAGTGAATATTTGCATTAAGAGTTGATATTAAAAATATAATTATCAAATTTATCTCATTTTTAAAAGGTTTATAAATCATAGTAATATTTATTTTTTTGTATTCCATATTATATGAATTTACAAGTATTCTTTTAATAATGTTATTATTTAGAAGTAAAATGGGTATTTTTTTAGGAATTCATAAATTATATAAACATGTTCAATATATAAATGCGTTTTAATTAAATTTTCATGGTGATAGTATTTATTTTGAATGGTTAAAATTAAATTGAACCTTTTTCTGATATTTTTTGGACCGCATGAAATTATATTTTTCGATTGATTTGACATAGGTATAAATAATATTATTTATATTTAGAATATATGAACTCTTATATTATATATACTATATTATAAAATGTTATTAATGAATAATATATCATATAGGTATAATAAATACTATATATTTTATAATATCATGCAATATATATTATTATGTGGTTATGAAAAATTTGTATTAATTATTTTGGAATTTCTATATGATGAGAAAATTTAAAAAAAATTATATTTATATTATCTTTATCAATTTATTATAAATATTTATTTAATATATATATATATATATATGCAAAATGATCATTTATTTTGAACTGATTAGTTAATTTAGTCACTTATATAAACAATTTACTAAATTTGAATATCATGACTAAAAATATTATTGGATAAATGTTTTTTCTGAGATAATGTCTTTCATTTCATTAAATTTATAAAATCCAAATATTTCATTTTAATCATCCTTAGCCTCTATTTAATTGGATTTATAATATTTCAAATAGTTGTATAATATATTTTGTTCATATTATGTCTTAATGATATTATTCATTGAATTATGTCATGTGTAATGTCTCCTTAGTGAAGGGATGTGGGGTTAGACAAGCTATTGGCATATAGTTTAATGCATTTTACTATAATGGTCATGGTGTTTTATATCATTCACTCAATGCTAACTCTTTTAGATATTATGAATATCATATATGAATATGAGTTTACATAAAAAGTTAATCTACCATGTACATGAGATTAATATTGATATGTATGAAAATAATTGACTTCTATTTTTGGGTTAGTAACCAAAAATTGTTTGTTATGTAAATGTTTCAAATTATTATGGATCAAAAAAATTAATTTTTTCGATGTAATAAGGGTTCTAAAATAAAAAAAATTGAAGCACACATACACAATGTAATACAAATGAGTAGATAAAAATATAACATGAAGTTATAGTTATGATCATAATCTGAATATTGTGTATATTAAGTTAAAGAGATTTCTATAAAATCCATTTAAAATACTATATGTCATGTTAATTTAAATGGAAGACTTTTCAAGACCATAATAATCAATCCAAGTATGTAATTCCATGTATGTGTGCCCATAAATTATCTTTTGTATGGTAAGAGATAGATATGTGACGCTAGAATATCAAAGGGAAGGCCATGAAAAATATAGTTGCCCCTGAATTTTGATTTTTGTGAATTTTCTATCCATTTTATTTGAGTCACTCTATGATAAACATACACTAGATTAGAAAATAGAGGAATTAATTTGGGTTTATTCAAATGATTAGTTGGGTAAGGTGTTACCAAAAACATTATACATGAATTGTAAATGTTATGATTATGATAATTCATTATCTAAATAACAAAATTGTGAGGTAAATAATAATTTGGCTCATTATTATGTGAAATATATATCACTCATCACTAAATGAAAAATAAATCATTCCCATTATTATTTTTTTGAGTAAATTCAATAAAGGTATATTGTAAGGAGATGTAAAAAATGATAATCATATTATAAAATCTTCTTTTTAGATAATCTCATCATGATAAACAAACATAACATTTAAAGGAATCCAATAAAAAAATTAAAATAAATATATATGAAGCATAAAAAAACATCAAAAGTAAAATAAATTCCATTTGTTAGGATTAAACCTTTTAAAGTATCCAAATCATTGATGTTATTACACTAGTAAGTATATATGCTTAAAAAATAATTAAATGATTAAATTATGATTTAAAAGGAATTAAAATAAATATTAAAATTGTAATTTTATTCTCCACTCATATATTCAATATGTTTGGATATTTTATTTACTATGTGATACAAGAGGTAGTCTTAAGGAATGAATTATTTAATGAATTCATTCTAATATTATCTTGAGAAAAGTTTTTAATAGATGAATGAATTAAAAAAATTAGATGATGTTATTATTTAATTAATAGATAAACTAGGCACATGATATCTACATTTCTGTATTATATATAGTATAATTAATTAAAATATCTATCATTAATACTAAATCTAGTTGGAGATCCAAATAACGTTTCTTATAATAGCAATGTTCATTTATCCCAAAATTTCATAGGGTGGGAGAGTAATGATTCCAATAGGATGTTTTTTAAATACTTGAAAGAGTTTTTAAAGGTATGTGGAATTTCTAGGTTATGTAACAGTGCTATAGAAATCAATTCATTCGTTTTCAAGGGTATGTGATAAAAAATGTATATTTAAATTTTTCATATATAATCGATCATAAAACGAAGAGTTGAAAATGCTTGAATTTTACATTAAATAATAATGAAAATATCTTCTACATCCTGGATTGGAGTGTAGTAGAATCTATCATGATTAAATGGATTTTATAATGGTGTTTTTATCGACACCCATACTTTTCATACATCAATATGACATATTAAATGATGAATATTATTTAAAATAATATAACAATCCGTTCCATAATTATATAGGTTGATTATATTCAAAAATTTATATTCATAAACAACTAGTTCATAAGTTATCGTTATCCTCTCCTATTACATTATTCATAACTATAGACCTTATTATAAACATCATTAAAAATTCAATTTCTTCAAAACCTGGGGAATGAATCATAATAAAGGATGGGATATAATGCACAGTAAGGGTAAAAAGGGGTGACATCAATTATAAAATAAACATAACATGTGAATAAGGGTACAACAATATTATAAAAAAAATTAAACCATAACGGGCCTATCATGTATCATAACCATGATCCATAACCTAAATCATTAATGATAATAAGACATAAATTAAAAAAGAAGGAAATAATATGACCCATCAGAGGATATTATTAAAATAATACATATATTTAGGGCATACAAATTGGTATTAAAATCCCTTCCTTATTGATAAAGGAACTTAGAAATTATTACCACAGTTGATTTGTTGCACTCCACAACCAATTATTGAAAACAATGTATACTCCAGATAAATTTTTAGTGCACAGAATCTCTTACAGAACTAGGTTCACTCTCCATTATAATATAGTTTATCTCAGGATATATTCAACTTTACACATATCATTTGTGGATTATATAGTGTTCGTACCACCTGTTACATAAAAAATCATACATATATGTGACACAAGATCAAACAACTCATATCAAAATCCATGAAAATGAAATGTGTTTCAAAAACCCTTTATCATGTCATGACCTCTGGAAATGGAAATATATTCCTAAAAATGTCTTAAAATTATCAATGTATAATATGTTGTAAAATGATTTGTTTCATAAAAATCATATCATCATAATAAAAATCCATATATTGTAAGTATATGGAAGGGATCATTGGATAATATCTCTATTAATTATCATTTTATATCGAAGGACATCATTTTAGATTAAAAATAACTTTATGACAATAAATGAAATGATTCTGGAGGAAAAAACAATTTTCACCTTGAAATAACATCCTTAAAATATAAAAGTTTAAAATATATATGGAAAGCATGCTATTTGAAAAAAAATCTAGAAACTGGTAATGGGATATTTAAATAACTGTGTGGTCATGAAGGTGGGATGTTTTGTTCATCCAGTGTATGTTAAAAGTAATATTTCATTCCGATTTCCATTAAAAATTAAATAGTATGTCATTGTGAAAATGACATTATTATTCCCCTAAAACATTATTTAAAAATTAAAAAAAAATTAAAATTTACTTTTGAAATCATAGGATAGTGTTAAAAAAATCTTCAAAATATTTTTCAGACACATGAACTTGGACGAGACAATATTTTTAACCGATGATAGAAATAGTGTACATTTTATTTAAAAAATTTATTATTGTCTATTGAGTTATTAGGGGACCAAAATCAAATAAAAAAATTATTTATCATGAAATAAAAATATTGGAAAAAAATTTGGGATATTTTTGTAAGGTACTTCATAAAATTTGTTCATCAGAATAATAATAATAAAAAATCATGATATACAATTAGATTCTAACATAAAACCCTTATCTCAGGTCTGACTTCCATCATAAATGTCCGAACCTCAGGTTTAATAAATAATTCTTTATTATACATATATTATGGAATAATAAAATTTAATGATATAATAATTCATTTTAATTATTATTAATATTAATTAAAAAATTATGTTCATTATAAAAGGATTAGGTAATTTTTAAATCAAAAATAAAATAGATTTAACAAAATTATTTTTTTATAATATTTTTATATATATTTTTAATTGGTAAATTATATAATTTAAATTTATTAATATTATTTTATCTTCTTTAAATCCTAATATTAAAATTAAAATAGATTTATGTTTATCTTTTTTGGGTAATATTTATTTTTCCGGTCATAGAGAGAAATTAGAATTTCTATAAAACTGTCATTTCATTTCAATAAATTAAGTGATTTAAATTAAAAATTATAATTTTGAATTAATTTCAACTAGAATTATTACTATTTATTTATATTTAAATTAAATAATACAACATTAATTAACATTATATTTTTTTATTATAATATTATTTTTGTGTATAAAAACACATTTTTTGAAAATTGTATTAAATTTAATAATGTATCTCCACTTTAATTATTTAAAATAAACCAAAATTAATTTTTTTTTATATTAATTTTATAGAATATATATTTATATATATATATATTTATTTTCATTAATATAATGATGAATAATATTCTCATATTTAATATAATATCATATTATGCAAGAAAAATATGATTCTTAAACAACTACTTTTTCATCACATTTGTGGGTTTAATATAAAATTAAATTCTATATCATCTACAAATTGAATTTTTTAAAATGGATTCCATATTTATAATCTTCATAATTTATAATATATGATAATTTCAACAAAATTCTGTTCAAAATAAATAGTGAAAATATTAAAAAAAATCACCAAAGTTAAGTTAAAACAGATTTACAAATGGTTAGACTAAAAATATAAAGGATAAAATGAAATAAATTCTATTTAAATTCAATTCAAATACCATATTTAGAGCATATATAATTAAAATATCTATAATTGTCCATTTTTATCCTTTTTCGTATGTGAAAATCATGGGTTCACATTTCTCGTTTCAAATGTTTCATGTGTGTCCACTCCACCACTTACAAGAGGTAACCCCCTATCATCTCTTATTCACATATGAAAATCCTTATTATTGGAAAATACTTGAATTATTAATTCATTCATTAACTATAAATATAATATTTTTTTAATGATCGAAAATCAAATATGAATAATATTTTTTTGAAACCATTACGAGTATCTCAACATAATAAGTAATATTGTTAATCAGTATTTTTTGTCTTATTTCTTCTTCCACATCCATAAAATATTATTAAACAATTATTAAATAAAAAATAGAAAATAAAAAATATACAAAGATATTATTATTTTAATGGAATAACATAGACTCGTCTCGTATTTCATCAAGTGGGAAACAAAATTTTTGTTCATGTGTACGGAAAACTACCACCTTGCGAACCGATTTAATTCATTTCCCATCGCCTCTTAATAGAGATGTGTATAATGATATATCAAAAATATATATGTTATTTTTTATCATGATTTTAATTTTTTTTATTATTATACAATATATAACTTCTTACATTCAACTCCATGGCGGATATGATAATTTTACTCGTGTGTACGACACAATACCACCTCACGAAGAGATTTTATTTATTTATCACTATCTTTTTATATGGAATTTAATAAATATAAATTTAATAAATTTATGTCATAACTATGAATATTTTTTTATATTTATGAAATATTGTTCAGTATTAATGGAAAATATATCCTTATCATTGTTACCATTCAACCCACTAAAAAATGGTAGCATCGTTCATGTATTTGTGTGGACTACCACATCAATAAAGAGATGTGCTTTTTTCCATAACTATGTCACATGGTTGATCTATATTTTTATATTTAAAGATATAATATGTTAATTATTTGAAAATGATAATTATTAAAATATAAAATAATACTTATGTTCTTTCTATATGGATTGTTTAAAAATGGAAATGTTTACCTTGTGTATGTTTGCCATATCATCTCCTTGATTGTAACATTGTTAATTTATCATAACAATATTCGATTGCTAGTTTTAAACGTATATATTGTTTATTAAAATGAAAATGATTTAATTAATATTATTATTATGGATTTAACGTTATAATGACATACTAACCATAATCAACAAACCAAATTCATCTTTGACACATAAGTCAAATACCATCAAAACATCCAAGTTTAATATTATAATGCCCCAAATATTAGAAGATGTACATATGATAATGTTCTTATTAAAAACATAATTTTTTTATAAAAAATTGACTAAGGGTATAAAGAGTGTCTAGGGAGAGTATGTGACTCTTTCAAAGCGAAGAGCTCCAGATTTTTGGAAATGATTTTTTAGAAGCATGGTTAGGGAACGATTAGTTCTAACAATGTATCTCAATCATGTGAGGTGCTTATTTCACAACAAGGGTCCACAATATTTGTAAAAACTATGTGACCTAATTTTAATTTTCATGAAGACTATATCATATAAGGTAGAATGTTATTTTGCATGTGTTGCAGAAAGTTAGTCAAAAAGTGCACATAGCCCATGCAAATGGTGTCCTGGGGATGCATAGATTGTAGGTTTAGTGCACAGTTTGGCCAATATTGAATCTGAACCATCTAGCCATAAATATTTTGGTGAAAAATATGATTTTCAAAAATATATTTATTATTTAACCAATATTTTTTCTCCCTTATCTTTCACTGTGTACCATATCACAGGAATCTCCACCTGCATGGTATTCCCTACGCATTGATGAAACTCTATCATTTAAACTATTTTTACATCGATGTCGGTAGTGTTGGATTGATTATGGTATTATCTCCTCACATATTCCTTCCTTTTTGAATATTCTTTTTCTATCTTGTATTATCTATCAGTTGATGCTCATATGCTCTATTTTCAAATCATTTTTATATATTCATGGTTTTAAATGTTGTTTTAGGGTTTAAATGCAATAAATGGATTGGTGACATTTACAAACCAAATGTAGGTGGTCTAGTTATCAATCCATGATGTTTGATTCTTCATGTGATGCATCATTGTGCCTAATTCTTGACTCCTCTGGTGATGCCTTCAAAATTTTTAATAAATTAAATTCAATGATAAAATCTTGTATAATGTAGTCCAATAAACCTATGAATGGACAACATAGGATTCCCTATCTAATTCATGTAACCCCAAAAGATATTACATCAAAATTTTCCTAGGATCCTTGTGCATTGAATTGACTTAAACCACCACTTTGGTTTTGGGAAATAGTTTTCTTAATCTAATATATTATAATGAGAGAAATATAAGGTTCCCATATTATAGACTCTTTGGATGGGATTGTCTTTTTTTATAATAAAAACATGTAAATTAATATGTTGAGTGGTATAGTTGGGTTATTTTTTACAATACCTCATATGAGATAACATGGATTTTTCCTTATGTGTTATACCCTTGAGAGATACATGGTTCCCTATTAGAATACCTTGGATGGGTTTGGTGGGAAATGTGATGTACCATGCCATGAGATATTCATGGTTCCCTATATGGATAATAAGAACATGATAATAGGTTTATGTCTGGTACCATGATAAGGGTGATACTTGGGATTTCACTTCCACATCTCCTTGGTTAAAATATTATGGTTGTGAAAACATATAGTTCTCCTAGAGTGATACATGGGATTCCCCATAACAGATTTTGTCTGATGGGCTGGTGATTCTATCTTATAGAATTATTTAGAATGCATTTTATTAATTTATGGATGAGTCCCCAAAGCTATATAACATTATTTGAATCAGTCTATGTTATCACCTTGATCACTGATGGCCCATTTATACTTCATATACAAATGTGATAGTTGACTCATACACATATATACCTATAATATTATCTATATGATATATATACACAAGTTATGTTGGTTCAGAGATATAATTCAAAAGATGATGTAGGTAGTATGTGTTGGTAATCCATTGAGGACCCTAGTATGATTTTTTATATAATTGATTCCACACACATAGTTTTTCCTACATAATACTAATTTTTATAAAGAGACTAGATATTTATAGACACCATTCATGGTGGCCTGTTTATTTTATCATTCACCCTATCTAGAAATCCTATGGTACCCACAAAGGAATCATGACTATAGGAATAGTAAAAATAAATCATGTGGCTTACAATTTTTGATTTATAGTACTACGATAATCTGAATGAATATAGGGCAGAACCAATGCTATTGAAACAAGTAGAGTCATTTTTTGGTATTTTTTATTTTTGTATCATATTATATATGATTTTTCACTTGTATCTCATGTAATTTCCTTTCATGTATAACATCCTGGAATTATCCTAAATTTTAATATATGACATTTATTTAGCTTTCACATGTTGGTTATGATAGATTATTTTTCATTATTATGTTATTTAAGGTTATTTATTAATTTTCCAATGCTTATAATTATTTTTACCACTATTATAAACTCTCATCATGAGGGAATAGTCTCCCTAGATATAGACACTAGACCCTCATTTCTAGAAATACTTTTATAGAATTCTCAGAGGCAAGCATGAGGTTATGCAGCTAACTCAATCAGTGATCATATTAGTGCCTTCTGGATTATGATTCTATAATGTTGAATAAAATTATATTTTTTATTTTATCTTAGTTTTTGGTTGTTTGGAAGGATACAATAATTTATCATAATGTGGAAATGATCACATTTCCGGAAGTAGCTAGCCCATGTACCAAGGAATCCCAAATTATCTAGAATGAAATATTGTTGTTGTTGGTTGAACCAGTTATAGTTGTACTGATTTCACCATTGGTCGACATGTATGTTTTGTAACATTGTAATTGTTTATATTATTATTATTGACTTATATGTCCTTATCTTGGCCAGAAATGATGTATAATTTTAGGAATCACTATAGGCACTTTAGTATTCACATATCTTGCATTATTTAATTAAATTTTTATATTATATTGTGTACTCCTTGTATTTCATGTGATTATTGAAATTTATTTTATTTTTATGTATTGGAAATATTCTAACGTTTCTTACAGAGATAGAAAAATTTGATTAATTAATGTTTTTACATGAATATAAATGTTATTTTCATATATATATTGATGATGAAACCATAACTAACCAATTTTAACATGTGTGATCCATTAAAACTAGTTTAATGGGAAAAAATAATAGTTGATTTTATTTCAGGAATGATAATTTTATATTTGTGAATCATGTACCTATATAAATTGAGAGTGGTGGTTAAACTAATTAAATTATTTTATATGACCTATTATATCCTGATACTAGTCATTAATCTTAGGCCATAGTTACATGATGTATAAGTTAATAATTATCTAGAGAAATACCATTATAAATTGTGAATTTTTAATCATTTAATTGAAATTAGATATATATATATATATATAATAGTCGATGAGAATTAATTAATTTAAACATTTTAATAGAATCATTATTATGAAATGGGGATACCAATTGTAATGTAATGGGTGTTTTCCTCTATAACTTATAAATGAAACTAAATATACTAGATCCTCTATGGTGTTATGTGAGGCCTTGACCCTTACTTAAACATAGTCGTGGGAATTATGTAGTCCTATTATGATCCATTCTGATTATTCATATCACCTAGATGTAACTATTTGTGCATGAAGAGAGTAGTGACTCATTTATAGGAAGATTGTGTATATTCACATTCATGTTATCAAGATCCAATGTCCTACTAAATATTCTATAAGGCATGAATTTGGATATTTTAGAGTTGTGACTCCACAATTCCATTGTAGTCGTTGACTATGAGGTTGGTAAAAACCATGCTTCACATGTAGTGGGACCTAAGACACCAGTATTACCTTCTATAGAGCCACCTTAGGAACCTCTTACTCATCCTCGCTGGGTGTCGATGGTCAGTTTAAAGAGATATTTTTAGGATTTATGTTGTTTTTATAGGGATTTTCTTGAATTTTGTCTACTATGTAAATGTTGATGTGGGAATTTTAGTAGAAAAATCCTCCAAAATATTCTAAGGATGGTGGTCCTCAGGATGAACAATCTTATATAGAGTCATTATTATCTAGCTTACATAATTTACATACACCTTTAGAGGGGAGGTCCAGGATCACCAACTATATGATTCATGATCCCTCCAAATACTGGTGTGATATTGTCTATCAATAAGATGTTCATCAGGGGATGGTTTGTGCCTATATCCATATAGTATTTCATGAATACTTATATCTACAGATAGTGAGAGAAGGCCATGTTAGGGAGTTTATTCACTTATATTTTAATGCAATGTCCATTATCGAGTATTAATATAATTTAATAGAGCTGCATTGTTTTTCTTGTACTATAACCATGCCTAGTATACTGATACGAGCCCGTTCGAGGATGGGTTTGTTTATACCATCTGATCATAGGTGATTTATTTAGCTAGTCACTACCTCTGAGATAGTGAAACCAACGTGAATCCTAGAGGTTAACAAGAGGAATGCTGGAAGTGTGAGTTAGGTAGGTTCATATTTGAGATCCCATAATGCCTAACATTAGAGTTTAGATATGTTTTACCTCATGGCCTCAAATATCGAAATCTCTATGAAATGAATCCTACACATGAGGAGTATTGTCTAGTACCTTCTAAAAATCTATGATACTATTATATTATCTTCTACTTTAGTGTCTTCGTTATTTGATACAATTGTTTCACTCTATTTTATATCTAAAATAACTATAGTATTTTTAGGATTAGAAATAGGTTACTACAACGGAATGAGGACTCATGATACACTATTATCCCTTTGATCAGAGCGTGTGTTATAGTATAAGGGATTCCCCATTGAGATGGGTTGGTACTTTTTCTTTAGGAACCTCATCATCATTGACATGACAGGTTTTGACGTCATACATGGAATAGAATAGTTAGTAGTATATCACTCCCGAAATTATTTTAATCATTCATTGGTCTCCATTACATCACATGATGGTTGTACTTACATTCTAATGGTGAATGGGATGCCCTATAACAAGCTGAAATTTGAAAAGAATATGTTTTTATTCAATTATGTATGTGACACAGAAAACCTATCTTGAATGAGAATATATTACCCCAATACATTAATTCATTATTAATTTGGAATAAATTTAGTATATTCAATGTGTTGTGATACATGCAAGAACAACATTCATTTATATTATCTGTTATACTGAAGACTGATTTTTACATAAAAATAAAATAATATTATTATTATTATTTAATATGATAGTCACCACATTGTCATATTAATTATGGAATTTATTAAGGTTAAACTAAATATGAAAAAACATATTTTAGAATTTTTTTTATAATTTTTTATTTACTATTAAAGATCATTGAATCATTTTAAATAAAAACATAATTTTCCCCATTATAGTATTATTTTTATAAAGATGCTTTAGTGGGGATTTCCAAAAATATGTTAATATTTATTTTTAACCCATTTATAAACTTTATTTCAAAAAATTTAATTCATTTTTAAGATATAATATAAATATTAAAATAGTTATAATTTTTCAGATTTTTCAGAGAAGATTAATTTTTTGATGAATAGGGAAAAATACAAAATTATAATTGAAAACCGAATGTTCATTTAAAAAAATTATAATGATAAATTATATTTAAATTAGATTTAATGTATAATTTGGTAAATATTATATTATGTTATCGAATAAAGTTAATTTTTAAAATATGTCTATTAAAATTAGTTATAATTTTTTTAATAACATTTCTACATTTTCACATTGAAAACTAACTTTCTCATCCCATATGCAGGATTAATATTAAATTAAAAATTTCTACATAAATTAATTTAATTAGGAAAAATTGATTTAATATTTGGAATCATAGTAATTTATAACTTATAATATGGTCAACTAATTATTTATCAAAAATTAATAGTGATTGGAGTAAAAATAAATTACCAATGTCAAGGTAAAAATGGGTTTACAGGGGGTTGAACTAGATGTTAATGGTAAAAATGAAATATAAAATTGTCTAAAAACTATTTTTGTTACATATTAATACAATTAAACATATAAGGTTATACAAGTTTTATTTTTGGACTCTGTTCCTTATATATAATGTGGGACAACTCAATTAATTTATTAATTCAAATTGTGTCAACTCCCCCCGTCATAAAACGTAACGACATATCGTAAATTCTTCACACCATAAAACCACATTTTTTTGCCCAAAATACCCTAATAATTATATAAAATCACTAATATTGACATTGGAGATATAAAATTTTACCAATATACCTAGGAATGCTTTAGTGAAAACCTAAAGAGGCTACCCGTAGAAAATGTAATGTTATTCAACGAGTATCTTCTTTTACTTCATTATACACACTTCAATTTTTAATAAATAATTGTGATATAGTAATCTCATTATATTCAATATGATTCTATTTTTTATACTATAATATTCTAAATACATCTCCCCTTTCATAAAATGGGTTATAAAATCATTGTTCATGTGTTTGGAGGACTACTACCTCGTGAATTGATATTGTTCATTTCACATTTTCCCCACATGGTTGGGCATGATGATGGGTATAAATTAGATATATAATATTTATTAAATATATTTACATATATTTTCACTATATCAAATTTATTTTTCTAACTTTAATTTTATTGAATATACGCTAATGCAGCTCGTCTGTAAGGAAGACTACTTTCCCGTGACATGTTGTGATTCATCTTTACAAATGATTAAAATGGAACATGATAAATAATATTTTTAAGATTATATATGATATAAATGAAATATTTATTCTATTATTGACATATTTATATATCTATAATGATAATATATATCATTTTATTTATTTTCTTTTCACTCATTTAAATTAGTAAATCATTGTTTTTGTAGGTGTGGACTACCTCCTTCACGAAGTGATTCGAATATATTAGCATCACAGTTAAAAATAGAAGATATATATTATTATAATATATTTTATAGGTAATATTATGATAATTATAGAATGTAAAAATATTACATAATACACCTTCATAATAAAAATTGAATATTTGAAATGTTACTACCGCATACATTTGACATACCATCTGCATCATGATAACCTACGTAGTTTTTCATAATAGTACATCATTATGGGTTTTATAAATAAAATTAATATAAAAATAAGATAAATTTTTTATGATTATTATTCTTTATATTACCCGACTATTTAATATACACTTCAATATGATCTCTCATAACAAACTACGAATGAGAAAATAAGGGCATTAACACCTGAATCAATGATAATAATGATTTATTCTAAATGATAAATTGATAATTTCTCTGTTAAAGGATAATATATAATATTATAAATATTTATAATTTTTTATTTTATGTTAACAAAATATTTAAAACAATTATAAAATAGGTTGAGACATGTTTATCAAAAAGGAAGTGTGAGGTAAGGGATTTCATCTCAATTTCGGTTCATTGAGGCGTATTGTCAATTTATGAACATAATTTATTTTATAGTGTATATACAACCCCTTTGAAGTGTAATACCCAGAATACATAATTAATAATTTTAATTTTAATTTTAATTTTAAATTATTTCAATAATGGGGGTTTTAATGAAATATTATGAAGTGATAAAAAAATCACATCTAAAACTTCATTCATTGTGTTATATTATTTTTCATTATATTTGATATTATATGATTATGTTTCTAATTAATTTTGATTATATTATTTGATATTTATCATTTTCTATGTTTATTTATAATTTAAACAAATATTCATTTCTTTAATTTATTCTCACATCATTTTCATGATCATTGTAATGGTTTATTTCACAATCTTCTTCTAATCAAAACTATTCACTTTTGAATTTCAGTTTAAGGAAATTAATTAAAAATTTAATAATAAAAATATTTTATTTTATTATAATATATATATTAATTATATTTTAATGTAATAGTTTCATTTTACACTATTTTCTAAATTAATATATTTGGTAAAATGTTTTTAATAAAATACAACTTCATTTCTCTCATTGATTAGAATTTAATTTTCTACCAAAAAATGATTTCTAACACTAATTTCAAAAATGTTTTTAATCTTTTGAAAATAATTTATAAAATTAATTTAACCCATTTATAATCTTCTAATTTTTTATAAAATGGAATCTTATGAATTTTCCAAATCAATGCCCATTTGTATTTTTGTGAGAATGTTAAACAAATATTCTCATCAAATTATGAACAAGGGACTTTAATAACCTTTTTAAAGCCCTAAAGAAAATATATTTTTAAAATTTTTAAAATTTATGTAATACCACTACATCATGAATATAATTTATTTTAGAAAAAATTTCCAAGTTATATATTAAATTTTTAATTAAAATATTTTTAAAATTTATATTTTCAAATAAAAGGAATTTAAAATAGTTTTTCAAAATGAATGAGATTTCATCCACAAGAAGTTTTTTAATCAAATTTTTATGGTATTTGTGTTATTAATCGAAACACCGCTATATTATAGCGTTAACGTGTTAATTTTTCATTCATTATATCCTTAATCTTTCTTTTGATGGTTTTTGATAATTTTTAACATATAATGTTTTGATATTTACTTTCATGAATACATTTTTTGTTGTCACTAACATCTTATTGAATTATTTACAATACTATTGAGAATAAATTTAACCAAAATTTCATTATTATTTATCATTCCGACATTGTTTTCATAAAATATGTATCATATTTATATACTGTGTTTACTTTTAACGATATTTTGTCTTTGAAAATATTTTCAAATATGTATAATTTTACTAAACTTATACATATTTTATAATAATAATTAGTTTTGAATTAAATAAATTATTATATATATTTAGAATGATTTGTAATTTTATGGAATTGGTAGAGCCCAGCTATATATAGAACTTTGTTGCATCAATAGTCTCATGGGATGAATCAATTGTCCAACGTTTGTCAAATGGATTTGAAACCAGTATGTTTTATTCTATCTTTTTAATTGTACTGATAGTAAGAGTTTCATGTACCTGGGAAACATAGAAACCAATAATTAATCCTTTCATTCATTCGTTATCTAGTTATTACTTTCCAAGATATTTCCAATGTTACATTATCTGTGGATGCATTCCATTATCTATTTATTGATTGCATTGAATGTGTGTTCTGTTATTTCATATAATATATTGATGAGGTTTTATCATGTTATGATTATTAGTTTATTAATTAAATAGAATATTCTTCTAGTTATTTAACATTCCATTGATTATATAGCCATTTATTTAAATTTCCATATTGATTATTCCATATTTAGTATGATTCATTTATTCATGATATATTATATTGTAATTAACCCTTACAAAGAATTTGACATTGCCATTATTTTTATTACTTACCCCATGATTCCATAATGTTTAATATTAATAATATGTTTGGATATTGAAGATGAAATACACTTTTTCTTGAATTTTATTTTTGAAATTTTGATATTATAATTCAATACAAAACATGTGAATGTTTGTTGTTCTCTGGGATTATTAAATTGTTCAGTCATTTGGGAGGTAATTCCATGAATCATGTGGTAATTTATTAAGGTAAAAAATAACTTTGGGATTTGAGTGTTTGTGTTTCAGAGATTGGTATCAAAAGATGTTTTGTACAATCATTTGGAATATATTTAGGAAAACGTATATTACAGAAAACGACCCTAAGATAGAATTTGGGGATAATAATAGATGTTTTTTAATGTTTTAGTAAGATAGAGATTATTTGGTTTTCATTTAAATATATCCCTATGTCAATATTAAAAATGTATGTGGATTTATAATAGATGTACATATGGGTAATAACACTAAAAAGGCACGTCAGGGGTGATTCGGGCATTACCAGGTATATGGTAATGGGCTTTAATGCCCACCTGTTTTGACACTCATAAGGAATATTCATAGGATAATCTACATTTTATTGTCAAACTTTTTAATTTATTTGAATATTAAATGGTGATTAACGACCTAGGATTATCTCTATACTAAGGAACTATATTGAAATAAAATAAAATAAATATTTATTTATTGTGAATAAAAACCATTAAATTTTATAAATATTTTTACAAATGGTTTTTTTGTTATAAGAATAATGAAGCATTTTAATATTGTTAGAATCAAACATGTATCAATTTTCCTAATATTTATAGACACCATCATGGGTTAATAATTTGAATGTTATCATATGTTCAATTTATTTATCATAACTTTTTATATTTTTGTTCTTAGAAATATTACATTATTAATGATGTTTTTTGAGATATTTATTGAAAAAGAACCAATTTTTTTAGTATATGTATTATTGAAAATGTTTTTTAACTAATTATTACATGGAATTTTATATGATAAAGTATAATGTTATTGAAAACCTTTAGGGTTTTTTTGATCCTAATTACATTTTAATTCTATTAATATTAATATTTGATAAAATACATAGAATTGAGAACCTCTATAAAATGTCTATTTAAAGATTAATTTTATTTTAAGGATGTCCATCATATTTTGTTTTGTAATATTATAGGAATTATATTATTATATTTTAAAAATGTACAACTTTTATGTTGGGTGACAACCCATTATGTCGAGCAAAGCCATGGGCATGGACCCATAACTGAAGGAAGATAATTTTTTAGCACTAACCAATGGCATGTGTGATGTCCTAGTTAATATGTTAATTTTTTCATTTAAAGTATTTGGAGGAAAAATAATTATGATGTTTCAAAGGTTCCACCTTTTAGTTTTAAAGATTAATTTACTATATTAGGTAACTTTTACTTACCATATTGGTTTTGTATAATATTTAGAGATAGATAGAAGGACTATAAAAGCTTTTATTGATGTAATTATATGAAAAAAATGAATTTTAGTGCTTTCAGTGTTAAAAAATTCATTTTTCGATATTCATTTATTATAGTAATAGTTGAATTGAAAATTGATCAATGGAAAACCACGTGATGAAATTTAACATATGATATAGAATTATATCGATTAAGTATATTTCTTTATATCTTTAGATGGTAAAATAATTCATTAACATTATGAAAATGATTTTGAAACAAAAATTATATCCAATTATATTCATATATAGTGAATCAGATAATATTTTAACTCATCATAGATTTATGGTTTTTATCCCCTTAACATTCCATTGATCATTCACCTTCTTTTTATCAACATCCACAACAACTCTCTAAAAACCATTACACATTTCCTTTATTTCCATATATTCATTTACCACCAATGTTCTCTTACATAGAAACCAATATATGTGATATTAAATATGATCATTATACTCCATATATACTCTTACTAATTGGATAATTTATTAATTATGTTTAAATTTATTGTTTTCATCAAAATAATTTTCAAATATATATCAATTGGACTTGATGATGAAGTTAAAAATTGCAAGGATGAATTTAATTTATGGTTTGTAGAATATAAAACCCCAAAATTATAAAATAGTAACATTTTATTAAATATCATATGTGACACAAGAAAACTATATTTGAATAATATATAACACCTAAATATGTTAAAACATAGTTCTTTTAAAATAAATTTAATTTCGTTGATAGCTTACTATACAAAGAACCATCAATTTCCTTGATAGCTTGCATTAAACACAATACCTAGTTTTATAGAACAAGAAAATAATATTAATAATAATATTTAATAGGACATTGATTGCCTAAATATTGGAATAACAGTTATCAATAGATTTTTTATCTCATGAAAATATATATTTTATATTTTTATTAATCATCTATTTTTCATAAATAAAATAAGAAACATTTAAAAGAAAATGAATTGTTTTCCAATTTATTTTTTCTGAAGAATCTTTATCCATGATTTACTGAGATAAATTGAAAATAATTTTTAAAAATTTCAGATAATTTTATTTAAAAAAGAATACCAACTTTTTAAATATTAATACAAAAATTATAATTGGGTTATTTTTTGTAATTTGTTTGAAAGATTCATTTTTTATTTAATTTTTAAAAATACAATGTTTTAATTTAAAACTCTCTTTTTGTTTAAATAATTAATATTGTTAAATTATATTTTGAAATTGTTTTAAAGTAAAATTAGTTCAATTTTATATCAGTTAATATAATTTATTTCATTTATATAATTTTTATATTGAATTTAGATATAAAAATTTTGTAAGCTTGTAAAACATTTCATGTTATAATTATCATTTCATATCATGTCTATGAGATTTATTTTTAATTGAAATTTTCCATTTATATGAATTTAATTTATAAAATAAGATTTCATATTTAAAATTAATTAATTAATAATTTCTAATAAGGAACAAATCAATGAAAAAAAATATTTTTGCAATATTTTAAAAATTTGTTAAAGTAGTTATGGTATAAATTGGTTTAGCGAGGGATAAAATAAAATAGATAAGTGTAATAATTAAATACACACTTGTATTCAAACTATTTTCATTCCATATTTCAACCATACCACATATATGTTTCAATAATGGACTATTTTGGATCCTCATTCCATATGAAAATTGAGTGACTAATCAAATATTTTATAAAATACCACGTGTATCCTCTCTCCCACATATAAAAGGTCACCCTCTCTCATCTCTTCATCACACATTAAAACCTATTTATTTTAGACTTGATATTCCCAATTCACTTACCAAATTTCAATTATTCATTCCATATGACTTAATTTGGTCATAAATTCATCCAAGAATTGATTTAGTGAAAACCTATGGAGGATACCCGATGATGTGGAAATGTTCTTCAAAGAGCATCTTCATTTTCCTTACATCTCCAACACCAAAATTTTTCACTAAAACATAATGATATAATAACATAAATATCTCCAATATACAAGTAATTTTTTATAACAACTTTGCGACCTAAAAAAATACCCACTTCTATCAAATGGGATACAAAATCATTGTTTATGTGTAGTGATGACGAACACGTTGCAAACCAATATCATTCAATTCTCCATTTTCACCTCAAAGGGGTGGTTATGTTTATTAATATAAATAATTTAAATAATATTTATAATATATTTATACCTCTATATTTAATATATCGTATATATCATTTTACCTTCCATTCTATATGAGATATAATAACATCACTCATGTGTACTACTGAGTACCGCTTTGTGTAGATTTGTGATTCATATTTCAATAATGATTCATATGGAAGGTGATAAAGATAATGTTAATTAATATATTTATATAAATTAATTAATTATTATATTAATTAAATATTTATAATTAGATAAATATAATATATATCATTTTAACTTCATTCCTTTACAATCACATCTATATAATAACAACTTTCGTGTACGTGTGGACGAAAGCCTTCACAAAATGATGTTACTATTTTTCCATAAAAAACCACATGGATGAAATATATCAGTATATATTATATTTTTATAATTATATAATGATAAATATATATCTTACCATAATTCTATAATGATCATTGAATAATGGAAATGTTACACATGCCTATATATATCATACAATCTGCATGATCATAACACACTTTATTTTCAAAACTATCATTAACAATAGGATTAAAAAGTACAATTTATTCAAAAATATTACAATAATGTAATTATTATTTGTTTTTATAAGATGGAAGTATAAAATATAATCATTAATTAGAACTTTTATTACATATCACTCATGAGAAAATAAGGCAATTAATATCTAAAACAATGAATATAATGAAAGATTAGTAATGAACAGTTGATAAGATATTATGAAAATATATTAAATGATATTATAAAATTTAATATTTATATTTTGTAACATAATTAATTATGTAAAACCAAAATATTGGATGATAAATTTATTTCAACTAGTATGAATCATGATGTATGGGATTTAGTCTCAATTTCATTTCATTAAGGCATATTGTAAGGTTATGAACAGAATTTCTCTTCTATGCTGTATATATATCCCTTTTGACAGGTAATATCAGTAATAATTCATTAATCATAGTATTTTATTTTTCAATTTCAATTATTTATTCTATGTGTATTTGAATTAAATGTTACTAAGTGGTAAAAATATTCATAACCCGATTTCCATTCATTGGGCTATATTTCTTTTTTAACATTCTAAGATATTATAAAATTATATTCATAATTAATTTTGATTATATTATGTTTTATTTAAACTTTTAATTTTTGGATTTTAATTTGAAAAACATAATGAATAAATTTATTGATTATCACATCAATGATATGATCATTTTAACGGGTTTTCACAATTTCATTCTAATCAAGTTTGTCTACTCTTGAATTTTCGATGATGGAAATTATATGAACATTTAAGAACAACCGAACTTGTTTTTTTTTCTCCTATAATTATTCTGGATAATTTAAAATTATATTACCATTTTACGTGAATTGATAATTAATATATCTGGAAAAATTTTCTTAATAAAATATAAAAACATTTCACTGTTTAGTCAGAAATTTATTTTCTTCTCAAACATATTTTTTTTGCCAAAAACTGTTTTTCTGAACACATTTTCAAAAATGTTTTTATCCTTTTAAAAATAATTTGTCAAAGTATTTTTCCACCATTTTTAATCTTTAATATATCAATAGAAACTTTTTTTCCAAATAATTACAATTTTGATTTTATCATAAGTGTAAATGGAATATTCATGAAATTTTATAAAAAATGAACCTTCCTATCATTTTAATTGTGAAAAGGGAATATTCATTTTAAATTTTATGGAATGTAAGGAATTACCCACCATTATGAAATTCAATTATTTAAAGCAAAATTTCCATATTTATGACGATCTTTTTTGTGAATATGTTTTTAAATGTGATTTTTAATGATAAGTATTTCCATTACGTTTTCAAAGATAAAACATGTATTTTTATTAAGAATATATTAATGATACATTTATTTTATTTCAATTCATTAATAAAAATAAACCATTATTAATACTCTAATGATTAAATATTGTGTTTATATAATTTTTTATATTCCTATGAAAAGTTTATGATCATTTTGACAATGGATGGTATTGGAATTCACTACCTTGATTCATTTTTTGTAGTCATTAAATTTACCATGATTTATTCAATTTCATGTGGAGACTAAAATTCCTTTAAATATCAATATTATTTTTCATGGTGATATTTATTATCTAAATTTAATACTATTTGTTTAAAAAAAATTAACATTAAATGTTATTTTTTTATCTTGGTAAATATTGAAAATTCCATATCATTTAATTAATAAAAATACATATTGATAAGGAAATGTGTCTAGGAAGTAAACTAATTATTCAATACAAGATGAATTATTTTCCCGGGTATAACATGTATAGGGTATGTATATAAATACCCCCTCGATGCATCAATAATGTCATGGGATGGCTTCGTTGGGTTGCCTCAGTTATATAGGTTTTTTACCCATTATGTTTTAAATTCAATTATGAAACACTTGATAGTAATAATATCATGTACATAGAAAACAAGGAATCCAATAATTAAAAATTTCCTTTATTCTGTATTCAATTATTACTATTCGGGATATTTTTACTCTGATATTACATCTGAATTTGTTTCATTATCAATTTATTTTTTTAATTACATGTGTATATAGTTACTTAACTTGAAATATTGATTATGTATTATACTGTTATGATAGATACTTTAATTTTTAAATGGATTTATTTTTCTATTGATTTACCTTACCATTTTTTATATTGGACAATAATTGAAATTGAATGTGTAATCAAATATATAACCATCCATATTGTTAATTTCATAATGATTTTGATTCATTTTTATTTATACTTTCCAATGATCTTTACATTTACAAATAATTTTGGATAATCCTTATTTTGTTTCCTTTCTTTATGATTTTGTGATGTTTAATATGGTTGATATGTATGGATATTTTAGATAGAGTAATGTCATTGTCCAAAAATATATTGTGAAATTTTAGTATTCAAATTGTAATACAATACTCATGTATGTATCTAGTTCTCCAATAATACCAAATTATTCGATCTTTTGGGATGTGATTACTTGTATTTTATTGCAATATAATAAATAACACACTAGATCTGGGTATTCAGGTCGGCATTACTACATTTTCAGAAATTTTGACATTGAATGAAGCATGGGGGTAAAGCGAATTGACCCTCCATATAGCCAGTGTCTTAATATCATATTAGATATTACCATTTATGTAATTCCTTAATATGGTTGATCATTTCATGGATGACTTTCCTAAAGAATTATCTAGTTTAACCCATATTGAAGATGTTGAGTTTTCCATTGAACTAGTGTTATAATTAGTACAAGTTTCCATTCCTCCTTAAAGAATGACACCTAAAAAGATATAAGATGTTTAAAAAATAGATGTGTTAGAAGATAAGAGTTTTATAAAAACCAATTCACAACCATGGGGTTCAATAGTCCATTTCGCCAAGAATTTTGATAGCACTCTAATATTGTGCATCGATTAATAATATATATACCATCATAAATGTAATAATTAGTATCCACAACCTCATATAGATAATCTATTCGACCAACTATGATGAAGATAGTTCTCTCTATGATAATCTTGAGGCTAGGCTACAATCAAGTGGATGTTATAAGATCATACATAAATTATATTGCATTCTAATGTAGATACACCTTGTTTGAGTATCTAGTTATTTTGTATTGGTCTTACGAATGTGCTAACTATTTTCATTGATTTGATGAATTAGGTTTTCCACCGGTATATATATTCTTTTCTGGTATCCTTCATGAAGGATATTTTGTTTATTCCCATACTCAACTAAAACATTCTAAAAAACATGATATCATTATAAATACAATGAATGAGAATTCTATTTATGTGATTCTCACCAAATTTCACATATAGATCTACAAGGATTAATTAGTTGGTCAATAATCTCATAGTTAAGAGTATCCACTGGCCATGAGAGGGTGAGTGTTTTAGTTTCCTAGATTCATCCAAGGAATGTATTATATATACATAGTTTTATTGGTATGTGTGGCTATTATATTAATTTTATCAATTAGTTTTCATTCCATACAGTTCCTTTCATGGGTTTTACTAAAAAGCGTGTTAATTATTTTTGGACATACTCATGTGGGATAGACATTTCGAAGTTTAATGGGAGACAAAACTCAGAGCCAATCCGGAATCTTCAAGATATGGGAAGCAGATATACAGTTTATTGTGCTTCTTCAGTAATCGATTATGGGGAAGTTCTGATGTAAGTTGATCGTGTTGTACCATACTATTCCATCCATTTGGGACCTCAAAAGTGTAATTACTCGAAACATGATCTTGATATGGCATGTATAGTTAATGCATTATATTGTAGGAGGAATTATCTATTAGGGGAGTAATTGAAAACTTCCATGGACTATAAAAGTCTCAAATATATTTCTACACAATGTAACATGAATCATAGAAAAACTAAGTGTTTTTAATAGCTTTAATCATTCAACATTGAGATTGATTATTCACCATGAAAGGGAAATGTAGTAGATGATGTCCTAAGAAGGAAGGCTCAAACACAGGCTTCCCAATAGGCCAGTTGTGAGTGGTAGTTTATAGACTTGATTTCTAAGATCCACCATCATGATCAAGAATATCTTGGATATAATATTTTCTCTTCATTGGAACATACAACCTACGTTCATTAACTGACAAGGATAAAAGAAATTTAAGATCCCCTAGGATTAGTCCAAATAGAAAATGCTTCTAGAATGGAGCCACCACTTACATGAGTTATATATAAGGGTGATATTATTCACTTTCACATATGTGTATGTGTCCATTCATAAATTGTTTTTGATTTAATGAAGTAATATAATACCTCTATTTTTGTGACTCACCATGTTCTTACCATGATGTACCAAGATATGCCTCATCAATATTGGTGGACCAGTGTGAAGGTATTGATTTTAGGTTTTAGCACATGTTTTCCCACGTATCAGAATGTGAATATAGATTACCAGTGGTCAGCTAGAATTCAACAGAATGTATTAATTCAAGAATGAAAATTGGATGATTTCACAATATAATTCATGGAAGGCCAGTTGATATCCCCTTGAGGAAGTTACACAGTATGATTAATCATCCATTGGTTGACCAAGGTCACCAACAATAGTTCTATATATGGAACGCTAATGGCCCAAAATTCTATTAATGAAAATTAATCTTGATCTTATTAAATTTATCATTATGTAAAATGGTTATATAAAATATGGACTTCCTTAGTTTTATGTTTTTGGGTTTTAAAATACCATTATGAATTTTTACTCTTGCAAATATAGTCAATGAATAGTGATCACATGACTTGTGTAAGTATAGGGCTTTAACAAACCCAATTTACTCAGAAAAAGGAAGTGATGGCCTCATCCTGGTGAATTTATCCTTACGAAGCACATTTATTATATCTTGGAAAGTTGGTGGAATTGCCGAGCTGCAAAATTGACCAAGCCCAAGATGATCTTCAACATGTTAATCTTGAATGGAATCGCATATTGGAAAAGTGGAAGTTAATATATATTACTTCCTGATCTATGTTATCTAAGACACCCATAGAGTATGTCACCATTGTGCACCATACCCTTTTGTCTTATGCAAGTGTTTTAAGAAATTATGTAACAAGACCCTATAAATATTATTTTGTGAATTTTTTTAATATAGAATATACATTAATTTTATTATTGTAACATTATAAATTGGTTATAATGAAGAAATAGTATTTTTTTTGTTAATATTCAATTATGAAATCTATTTTGATGAATTTATGTATTTTTTTAATTAAATAATATTTTAATAAAATATTATTACTAAATTACTTTTGCTTAAATATAATTTATCATATAATTTACATGAATTCAATGTTAATTTGTATTAACGTTTGAATTATATTTTTGTCAATACCCATGAATTTTTTATCAATGTTCGTTTTTATTTAAAAAATATCAAATTTAGGAAATTATATAAATAAAATGATTATTATTTTTTGAATCAGGATGTCGAAATTATCCAACTGTGAATTTTTCATAATTTGATGAGAAGCCAAATTTTTGGGTAATAATAAAATACCATTAAATATATATATTGTGTTTTGTGATATAATAATGACACAATAGTTATTTAATAAAATGATATAAATTATTTGTTCTTAAAATATATGTTTTACCTTTAAAATTATTTGATTTGAGTTTTGTTTTATTTATTCACAATGATTTAGGGCACCCCCAGGACATAAGAAACATTTTAACATTTGAAAATAATTTCCTTGAGATTGTGAGTCACCTACACATAAGTAATCCAAATATTTTATAATGTTTAGAAATTTTCATTGAAAAATTAATTTTTTCGACTCCCTTTTAGTAAAAAATGGGATGGTTTGTGGTTTTGAATAGTTTAATTTGTACTATCCATTACATAAATAGTAATTAATTCTATATTGTTTCGTATATAAACCCACTCAATATCTTATTCCACTTCACTAAAAACACTTTGATCTCTACCAGCCCCAACCCTCCACTCTCTATAATCCTACCAAGGTGACCCAAGCTCCAAATAAACCTCCCTCAAGCCTTTCCCAATCCTTTGGGATCACAGTTCCAAGAAACGGGTTTCATCCTTTCTCATTTTTGTCCAAAGTTCATTTTATTGTTATACCTATTTGTTTTTAATTAAAAATTTTGGGATATTATTCTACACGTACCCTATATGTACACAATTATTTTTTAAGGATTATAGACCTTTTACCCTCTCATTAATGCCTCTCATGTACACCTATTACCATGCATAAATTCTGTAACGGATTTCATCTATTCTCATTTTTCTCCCAGTTTCATTATATTGTTACACCCTTTATTCAATTAAACCTGTTGTGGTATAATTATTCAACTCTCCTATACTATTCTCTTTATGTTTTTAATGGTTATATACCCCTTTATCTCTCATTAATTCTTCCCATGTACACCCATTACCATTCTGAAATTCCAAAAGGGATTTTTTTCATTCTCATTTTCGTCCACTTTTAATTATGTTTGTGTAACTTTTTTTTCAAATAAAAAATTTTGGGGAATGATTTATTAGACTACCTATTAATATATTCTCATGTTTAAAAGATTATATACCCCTTTCTCTATCATTAATTCCTCCCATGTAAACCTATTATCATGCTGAAATTCAGTAAGGGATTTCGTCCTCTCTCATTTTTTTCCAAGTTTCTTGATGTTTCTATACCCTTTTATATTCCATAACAAAGTTCAGGTTTATGATTCCAATCCACTCCTATTATTAACTATTTTATGTTTTAATTATGGTAGACCCATTTCACTCTCATTAAGGCCTCTCATGTTCACATGTCACCAAGATAAAATTCTATGAGGGATTTCTCTCTCCTCATTTACATTCTAAAAAATTATTTTGTATTATTAATTTAAATTCCATTAAATATGTTGGGTCATGTATATATATGACCCACTTACTTTCAATTTCATGTATACATGATGAGACACCCCTTTCTATCTCATAAACCATTTTTATGAATTCTCATGTCACACCGTTATGATGGAGAAATTGAACCATGATTTTCTAAGTCATAGTCATTTTGTAGTGAATACCATTCCCATCTCTCTATCAAGGGTATTCACCTTTATTCATATTTACATTATTATTATAGTGTTTAATGCATGAATCCCACATCCCTTAATCGTGGAATAAATGATGTTGTTTAATGAATCATTTTTATATGATCCATGTGGAACACTTATGCATGAAATGAGATTAAGAATGGTGTTCCATGATAGAGATCTAATGCATTGGGTAATTATTAGTATAATGGTAAGTCATTTTCAATGAGTTTTTATTCATGATAATTCATGTGCAATGAGTTTTTACTCATGATCCATGTGCAATGAGCCTTGCCTCAAGCTAATAAACTGTCAAATGTTGTTTCCACAATTCCATTTTATGATAATCATGTTATACCATGCCAATATATTTTTGTTTTCTCTTATACTCGATTTGTATGACAATTTCATAGAATGTACTATATTATACATGTTATTCCTTGTTTACTCCCTTACTGGGCATTATAGATCACCCTTTTCTTATGCATGTCCTCAGGTTATCCCATGTAATGTTATGTACCAAAGAATTATGTGGTCATGTAAAAGATGTTTTTAATAAAGATTTTATGTTTTACGTTATAAGGTGTTATGTAATGTTATTAAGCCCCAAAGACACTTGACCACTTTATCATCTATTTTTTATCATTTAAAAATTATATGTAATAAATTATCATTATGTGTGAAATAAAGAGCATGTTTGTTATAGTTGGTATCAGGGGATATGTTTAATAATTTTTGGGAATAAGATTTGAAAACCCGATTGAATGCCTTAGGGATAAGACTTGGTGTAATAAAAACATCCCAAAATTTTGGTGAGTATTCAGTAAGTTTATTATCATGAAAATAAATCCATGATTGGATATGAGCAGGTGGAGGTGAATCTTCCACAGATGTATATAGGGGTAAAACCCAAAAACAAAGCTTTGAGAGAGACTCGAATGAGAACTGGTTCATGACAAATGTCCTTTATTCACTCTTGTTTATGAATGTCCTTGGGGATAAGCTTTGTTAAATTAGTAAGCTTAGTATGAACCATTATTAATGGAAAAGAATTCCCAATAAAATATATATTGGGAATTACATCATGGATGACATAGATTTAATCCTATAAATTCATAAGTTGAAAAATATAAGTAATTTATAAGTTATTCCATTTTTATTTGGATCCAACATTTATGTATTATTATTAACTGTCCTTTTGTTGAAGACAATGGCTGGTAATAGGAGGAATCAGGCTAACAACTGATTTGATGATCAATGTGATTACTGTTCTAATGAGGTACACAATCTAGTGGGAGCGGGAATCGATAAATTTTTCATGATATATCACATTTAACTAATGTTTTGAATAGATACATGTGTTAATATGAATGTTAAACCCCCTATTAATGAAAAGGTCACAATAGATAGCATCAAGAGACAAATGTCTCTTACAATTAATGGATCATCTGGTTCATCAATTGCCGGACAATGGATCTACTATTTTGAAAATATCATCTACACACATAAATATTTTGAACAAGTGAAGGTTATTATATATAATTAACATATGGAGGATGAAGCTGGTAAATGGTGGAAATTGATAATAAACAATAAGACTGGGGAAGATATATAGGCCTTGGAATGAATGGATTTCTAGAAAAAAAAATTCGATAAATGTTATCTTTGATCCCTCCATCATATGATAGAAAATGAACTTACTTTACCTCAAGAAAAAAACCGATGAATTCCTCAGAGTGTATGAGGAAAACCTCACATGTCTTGCATGATATACTTATTTCTTTATTGTTACCCCCGAATTCACAGTTGAAAACCTCTTTGGAGGGATAAAACCTAGCCTATGGAAATCCCTAGTGATCCTTGACATCGATAGATATGAGTAATTTTTTTGATGTACCCTAAAAGTCTAAATAGATATCGATAAATATATGGGGTATCATAGGGATAATAAGAAGAAACTGGAACTTAATTCAGGAAATTTAATAGATAAATCAAACGGTTCCATGAAAATACATAACCCACTTTCCAAAGGTGTTGAAAGAAACACCCTAGAAATTTACTAAAGGGGAAGAGGAAATTATTTTGGTTTGGGAAAGAAGGGAACTAACCATTAACTACCATCAAGAAAAACCCTCTACTGTGATAGAGGAGAGGAATGATCTGTTTGACCCTCAACACTTTGACCATTCCTTCCATTTAAAAGAACCTGGGCACTTATCAAACCAGTTCCCTAAGCCATGGATTTTTTGAGGCAACCAACAACCTCCAATGTAGAACAAGAGAGATTTTTCCATCACTGCCACTATAGAAAACCCCTAAAATGAAGTTATGATAGTTATTCTAGTTATTCATTCAATAATAGAGAATGTACATTTGGATTTTGGTTCTATGTATTAATTTATATCTCAAACGTTTAGTAGATTAGTCTCCAAATCAGCACAAATCATGGATATAGAGATATCGGTGGGAATGGAAAATGGATAAATCATTGCAACTCATGAATATAAATCCTCCCATGTCAAAATTTTTGGTTTGAACTTCCCTTTGAACCTCGTCATACTCCATATGGGGGAATTTGATGAAATTATTGTATTAGGGGTGGATGAGGCCAACATCACTGAAGTAATTGAGATATTTATGGATCCCTCTATAATATATGGGTATCGGGGGATCCCTTCAAGAATGATGAAATTGAGGGATGGCCAAGGCTGACATTGGTGATAGATATCTGTAACATCCAAGGGTTAGCTGGATATTATCGCTGATTTTTGCAAAATTTCTCTCTATTGTAAAATTATCTTACCAATCTAACTCGTAAGGGAGTAATGTTTTCATGGAGTGATGAAAGTAAATATATATTCAAGGATTTGAAAAGGAGGAATATCACTCGTCCTGTACTCATACTACCCACAAGTGGTGAGAATATGGTGCTTTTAGTGATGATTTGATGAAGGGAATGTGCTGTGTGTTGATTCAAAATGACAAAGTAATTGCTTATACTTCAATGAAATTGAATGTACGTGAGAAAAACAATCCATCATAATATCTAATGTTGGTTTCAGAAATATTTGAGTAAAAAATTGCTGACATTACATCTTTGGGGAGAAGTGTAAAATATATAAGGATCAAAAAATCATTATGTATATATCCACACATACAGATTTGAACATACACTGACGAAGATGGTTAAAGCTGATCAAGTACTATGACTTCTCAATCTATTACCAACATGGGAATGCATATATAGTTCAATATGTTCTATATAGAAATGACCAAGCGGATCTATCATTTATGAGAATTGAAAAGGATCTAATCTTCTATGATTTGATGAAGATGTATATGGGATTCATAAAGAAGGGAATGACATCAATCCTTTCAGAAATGATTTTTGAACTATATCTTTTGGAAAGGTTAATGGATGCTCAAAAGGATGATGTGGAAATTCATAAGAAAGTGGAAACTATCAAAAATGGAAATCCTTGGAGTACAATGTTAATGAAGAAATAATATTCGGGTCAAGACTATATGTTCCATCAAGATTGGAGTTATAGAAATAACTTTCTGTTGATGCACATAGTTCAATTTTTTCCATTAAAATAAGAAACACAAAGATGTATCAAGATCTCCTGGAGAATTATAGGTGGGAAAAGATGAATAAGGATATCGTTGAGTATACCTCAATGTGTGTTGTACGTTAGAATGTGAAGGTTAAGAGTCAAAAGTCTAAAGGGATGATGAAACCATTACTCATACAATTATGGAAATGAGAGAACATCACCATGGAATTTTCATTGGGATTTTTAAAATATCAAATAGAAACAGAGCTATCTCAGTTATCATGAATCATATAATAAAGACTGAACACTTTATTTTAATTCTAGAGGATTTCTCATTCGTTAAACAGGAATGAATATACATCAGAGAAGTTGTAAGGATGCATGGAGTACCACTATCAATTGTATTTGATCAAGATCCCAGATTCAACTCTATGTTCTAGAACAGTCTCCAACACACTTTGAATTCTGAGATGATCTTCAGTATGACATATCATCCATAAATTAATGTCCAATCTGAGTGGACTATCTAAACACTTGAGGACTTGTTGAGAGCATGTTCAATGGACTTCAAAAGAGAATGGGATCTAAATATTCCACTATTTGAGTTCTCTTACAGTAACAGTTTCCACTCAAGCATTCAAAAAGATACTAATAAAGCCCTTTATGGGAATAGGTGAATAACATTGATATGTTGGGATGAATTTGGGGAGAGAAAACTTCTAAGTTCAAAAAATGGTCAATGAAACGGTGGATATGGTTAAGACCATTCATCAGCATATTAAAGATTCTACGAGTCAACAAAATAGCTATGATGATAATCATCAATGTGAAATATATTTTGATGCCAGATACATGGAATTACTATGAATCTCACTTTGGAAAAGAGTAATGAGATTTTGGAAGAGGGGAATGATAAGTCCAAGGTACTTCGACCCTTTTGAGATCCTTGATCACATTGAAGTAGTGGAATATCGATTAGCACTTCCACCGAAGCTATTTCAAGTACATGATATATTCCATGTATCATTGTTGCTGAATTTCATAACTAACCCATTGGATGTAATGAATTCATTGGGTGTACCATGGGATAATGACCTCTCATACGAAGTGAAGCTAGTGATGATCATAGATTGTAGGGAAATGGTTATACGAAATACAGAAATTCCCTTTGTGAACTTGTTTTGGAGAAACTACATGTTTAATTAAAAGTCTTATTTTGTAAAATGAATATATAAATATAATCTTCCTTGGTTTTATTTTTTTTATTTCAAAATACAATTAATAGTACTTAGTGGGAAAAAATTTGATATATCCCTTACCATAAAGAGTGTTCCTAAAACATGAATATTGAGATCTTGATGAATAATGGAACTCCGGGAAGACATCATGGTAGAAAAAAATGACATTTCTTTAGAAAGGATTAATGGGGAATGAATGATAATAGATAAATTGAGGTAATTTATAGAAAATTTGTATTTTTTTTTATTAATTTCATTGGACGCCATGGTAGTGGAAAATTGAATACCATGGGATTGAACATGGTATTTGTGCATGGTATTGGCCAATTGTGACACCTATTATTATATTTTAATCCAAAATATTAAGATATAATTTTTATATAACTTATTAAATTATTATTATGTCATTAAACATACCAAAAAACTCATGCTATATTTTTTACTAATCATGAAAAAAGTAAATAATTATAGGAAATTATCATAAATTCACGGTGATATAATATTTATGTTATGATTTAAAAAATTATTTTTATTTTATCATAATTGTTACATAATTATGATTAATTTAATTTATTTATATATAAATCATTATTTATTAAAAATAATAATAGATAGAAAATGCAGAGTATAGAAAAAAATATGATACATAAAAAGTAAAATTATTTTATTATTTAAATTTAAATAAGAATTTATTAATCATAATATTTCACGAAAATATACTTTTTTAATAATAAATTCGTTTATTACAACAATTAATTATATTATGAAAAGTAAAATTTCTACCTAAAAAACTAATTATCAAATTCTTCATTTTTTAAATAAATGAAATGCAACATTTTATTGACGGAACAGAAACATTATTTATAAAATGGCATTATAAATTATTTAAATAATGAAATTACAAAAAACAAATAATAGAACAAACATACAGCTGATGTTT
Source organism: Viscum album (assembly GCA_963277665.1). NCBI lineage: Eukaryota > Viridiplantae > Streptophyta > Magnoliopsida > Santalales > Viscaceae > Viscum > Viscum album. The sequence continues at coordinate 1,754,883,427 of OY728141.1, forward strand.
AATATCCGTGATTATGGTAGTTTCATGGGGCGGCTCGTCTAACATCGCTCGAGTGCTAATTTTCACGAACATGAACTTATCCCATATTAGATTTTTTCAAGCTTGACATCTTGAAGCATGGATTGAGTTTTCTCAATAGAGGATTCCAGTGAAGATAGATCCTTCACATTATTATAAAAATGGGCTTCATACAACTGACTCTACTTGTTGAGTCCATCATTTTTCCTTTTTGGGTTAATTATCCACTATCATTTCTATTTATAACATAAATTTTTACGTTAAAATTATTAACAACTGTAGTGTTTCCAATGGTCATATGGTCCAATGGCCATATAATGGTATAAACCTAATGGTCATGTTTCAATTATAATCACATAATTATTAATGTGATATTGTTTTTTATGTAAACCTTAATATAGCACTCATTTTTAGGAAATAAATAATCATTACAAAATTCGGAGCCATTATAATAATAAGGTATGAGAATGTGATAATAAAACTAGAAGATCATTCCATTCATATCAATGATCATAAAAAAATATAATGTAATAAATATTATCATTTCATAAGACATGAATCATAAGGGAATGAATAGCATGATCTATGAAAGCATAACATAGTAATATGAAGAGAAATTTTTGATGACACGTAAACATGAAAAATTATACCCTTAAAATAAAAGAGGATTTATTAAATATAATAGGTCACTTCATGGGGTCTAAAAATATAGGTAACGACACACGCTCATCCCTAGTTGTATAACTTTCCTCCTTAGGGATGAGGTTCCCATATTCCCTTAGTGGATCGGGTTTCCCCAAATTACCATAATGGATTAGGTATACCCATATTACCATAGTATATAGGTTTCCTCATCAACACATAGAGGATTAATCCCAACAACGTGAATCCCATCATTATCTTGTGAGATAAATATATTAACCCAATTTAGTGTGTGGATGTATAGGTCCCACCCATCTCATAATTATATCATACATACAAGATCTAAAAAATCATAATCAATCATATCACAATCCATGGGATGAAAATGGTGTCACAAAAATGTAATCATTTTATGACATGTTATAAATATGGACTTTTTGATAATTTACTCAAAGAACATCCCATGAAAATATGTGGGTTTCATAATAATATAACCTGGGAAAGAAAAACGAGTTTCTTTGAAATCATTATATTGAAACATAAACCATTTAAATAAATAATTCAAATGGATCATTTCGATAATTTCCTAGAAAGGCATGAGTAACACTAACGGAAGTCATCTTAGAAGGAAAATAATATTTCAATATCTTTTAAAATCATTTATTCAGGATAATACATTTTCTTATTTGAAAATTATTTTTAAAACATTAATAATTTTGAAAATAATTTTCTTTGAAGATAAAAATTTAAACATATAATTAATGATTGAAAGTGTTTTTAAAGCCATTTCATTAGAGTATTTAAAAAATAAAATTAAATCAAGAAAAAAATTTTAAAACAATTTCTTTAGAAACACATTGAAATCTTATAAATAAATATTGATAATTATTGGATAACATTTCTCTGAAGAACATGGAAAATTTATAAGGGTTCCTTGAAAATCATAGAAAAATATAAAATCAATTTTCCATTAAAATGATCTTAAAATATCATATTTAATATATGTTTTAATACATTTATGAAAACATGATTTTTGAAATTCATGGAATGTTTCGCAAAGAATAAAAATTGAGACAAATCTACATCAACAATTTGAAAAATTTTGAAATAAAAATGACATGAAAGAGATATACTCAAAAATATATGTAAATACCCTGAGGATAATAATAATATAATACATTCATGGGAATTATATAAACTAAACATATGTTGAAAGTTTCATATAAATAAATATGAGAATAGAAATCCCATTGCGTTATGTCTTGACTCTCTTCAAACTACACAAAAACTTCTGTATAATAAATATAAGTCAGTTATAATTCCTTTATATAAAAATATTCATATAGTAATAACATATATTACTTCATATCCTCCTTTTATTAACAATTTAATGTCATTGAAATGTTTCAGGAAATATCTGGTTTGTTTTTTGCATAATCTTTAATTTGATAATTGCTTTTGTCCATATACATATATAATTATTTCCATGTTGAAAAAAATGTAATTAATATAATTTAAATTAAGTATATATGTATTATCTTAATCTATATAATATATTAATATTATATATAACACACCATTCATAGAGATGGTATGTTTTATGTATGTATGAAGACTATTTTTGTTTTATTTTCTTATTGAATAAACGAAAATAAATGAAATATTTTTATTTATTTATTTATAATTATTGTATAATTATTATGTCATATATATCATATAATTTCATTAAACTCTCCCTAAATACATTTCATTTAATGTTTGAATGAATCTCATCTCTTTGAGGAGGTAATAGTCTACACTTCCACAAACAAAGTTATTGTATTTACACAAAATAAAATCCATGGAGATATGTTTTATATAATAATTCCAAAAAAACAAGGACATAATGAATATAACATATATTGTATGAAAATAGAGTATGAATAATAATTCCCACACATGAGTAGTGGTAAAGGAAAAAAATAACATCATTTTGTGAGCCGGTAGTTCATCACACACAAAAACACTAAGTTTGATACACATTATATGGAAGTGTGAGTTATTGAAGGTATAACACAAAAAATTAAAACATTTAAGCATATTGATGATACTTCTTTCATTATATAATCACATAATGAAAATAATTTTGGAGGTGGTGAAACAAAATAAAATAACGGAGCGTGAGGAAGGATGATAACTCTTCTTTGGTGACTCATTTGTATTTCCTCAAAAGTGATTCCTTGGTTGTGATTATGAAAAAATGGAATCATGAAGGGGGATTAGAGGTATTTTTGGGTATCCAAATCTATTTATAAGAGTGAATACGTGGGAGGGGTTAGTGAGTTTTTGTAATGGAGGTGGATGTCTTTCTTGTAAATTTTTTAAAATTAACTCCACCAACGATTATCCAATGATAAGTGGATCCCATAGTGGTCCATATTCATGATAATGTAGGAAATGGTTTAAATATGGATATAAAATGCTTTTCTAATAGGTTTATATCTCATTTTTTTCCACAAGTTTATGTTTTATTCCTTTGTCTTTTTATTTTTTTAAATCGATATAATTAATTATAATTTATTTTAAAAATACTTTTTCCCAAAAACTATGTTAAAAATATTAAACATTATAAAAATTTATATTTCTAAATATTTAATGAATTTATCCAAACTATAATTGTATAAGTGGAATAAATTTATTTAAATTTAATCCGATGGACGAGCCGTGAAAGAATGTTTTGATATACAATTTCAATGTAAAATTTGTTCCAATGACTAAATTGGATTAGGTTATATAAAATCAATAATATTATACTTTAAAATAAAATTAAAAAATAATTTGACTATATAAATAAATTATATGTAAATGTAGATTTTGTCATGACCCATCCCCCAGGGCTCGTATCGTGACTTACTGAAGCCCGCCTTCCATAGGTCAGGGGATGGCGACTACCACCAAAGGTGTAACTCCCTAAAAACTGGGAAGGCATTGCCTTTATGAAACATAAAAACACACAACCATAGTACATGAGGAAGGAAACACTATGTAACGAATTAAGAAAAAGTGTGCTGAAAGTACAAAGTTTCCGGAAATACAAGCCCAAAATAAGTACAAGGAAAAGACAAAACAACAGGAAGGTGTCGTGCTACTCCTAGATCGTCCACCAATAATCCTACATGAAGGGTAAGTATAGATAGCGCAACTCCTAGATCCTCCACCACGGATCCTACCTAAAGGGTAGGTACAGATAACCTCCTCAGCTCCCTCATCCGTCAACCTCCTCCGGGTACTGACTCGTCGTGAGGTCCACCTCTGGGTACCAAATCGTCGTGAGGTCCACCTCTAGATGACTTCTAGTACTCTTATACTTGTCCTCTGTCAGCGCTATCCGTCGTCTACATCCAACTCAATGAGTTGCGGGCATAGCCCGTGCATGGGTGAGTATAATGATACTCAATAGGGACCCCGGGACCCTCAAGGTCTCACTAAATCCAACAAAGATAAACCACAAATAAAGATCTCAAAAGATAACCATCACTTAATTATATGCCCATACTTATACCTAAGTTATCATGTAACCCATCTCAATCATGAGGAAAACACAAAGGACATTGACTCAGCTCAAACCATGAATTTCATTAAAGTTATCGAAACCACAAATACTGAAGAGCTCCTCCTCTATCGAGTACTGTGATCATGTCACGACTCCGAGGCACTGCTCACTAACCATAGACTGATGAGGTACTCCTCCTGTTGAGTATCGCAGGTCTTCCACCCCAACATAGTAGTGGCCCCCACCGTGGGTCTGCCACCCAAACACAATAGTACTCCCCCTAATATACTACAGAGGTACTCCATCTGTCAAGTACCGCAGATCTGCCACACAAACATAGTAGTTCTCACCACCGTGGGTCTGGCACCCAAACACATTAGTGCTCCCCACTGGGCTAGTCAAGTCAATCCAACTCGAATCAAACAAGCAGTCATTAGGTCTCAGCCAGCTACAACGTCTTCGTACTCCGTACGCTCGTCTCCAGGAGGTTCCACACCACGAGCTATTGGTAGATACTCCAAGAATGACAAATTCCCACGATGAAGTGTCTCAATTGACTACCTAATCAAATGGATCTGAACGAAATAGACGGTGCATCTATCAGACGCATGGTCTGTGAGTTTTTAACCTTTTAGTCCCGGGGGCTCAGTTGGTTTCGTGTACGATCCCACCCAGCCGTATCTCAACTGAACCCTGAACTCCCATGGAGTATACTCAAAGGAAACGGTTCTCAACGTGATTACCTATTCCACTTACGGTTCGTCAAACAGACGCCCGGTCTAAGAGTTATTGGTTTTTCTGTTCCCGAGGCCCGGTTGGTTTATAAGCTAATCCAAACCAATCATACTCCAACCACATCCAAAACATTAGTGAGGTATTCCAAATGAAATATATCATCAACAGGATTCCAAAGTAGTATACAGAACATCAATTAGACTTTCGGTCCTCATGTTATAAGCGTTTCCGCTCCGAGAGCCTGGTTGGTTTCGAGTTTCAACCAACCCGGCTGAACCCAAACATCACTGAAACCTTGAGTGTAATATACCGAAACTACCATCTTGATCTGAGGAATCCTATGAAACTGAAGGTACATCAATCGGAGGTCCATGACTCATGTTATAGGAATTTAACTGAAGAAGTTCCGAAAATAGGAGGTCTGGGCCCGGTCCGACCCAGCCAAACACCCCCTGGGTCGACCTGAACCGGGTTGACCCGACTCGGGTCTGGGTCCAGCCCAGTAGCGTGCGGCCCGACCGGTGCGGTCTGGACCAACCGACGTGGCCCAGTCCGCATGGCCTGCCCGGCCCGGTCGGGGGAGGGTGGGTCGGCCAGTCGGCCGAGCGTGTTGCGCCAAACGGGGGGTGTGGCCCCCACTGATTGATACAGGCGTCGCCTGCTGGCGCCGACCCACCTCCCATATCCCACAAGGTCGTAACATCCATCGCACTACCGTCGTGGCCATTTCCGCGGAGGGTTCCCCCGGGCGGCGCGCCGGCAGCGACTTCTGTGGACCACCTGACACGCTGCTGTGGTCCGATTCACCCACTGCTTGCGCCTATGGCTCTCCCAGGACCTGATCATCACTATGATGACTTCCAAACGCCGTTGTGGTCCCGTTTCATCGTCACACGTCAATCCAAGCATATAAAAACAATCTTCGGAGGGTCGTCGGGCTGTGTTTGTTCGTCCCGCACCATCCGCGTTAGTCGATAGCAATAGGTCAGACAATAATGATGTTCAATGACAAACAAGGCAAAATTTTAATCAAATAAAATTGAACTTTATTTCCAACAATTACCTCTTAAACAATTATTCCCAACAAATAACCAAAATAATTCACGGATCAAGTTGAAAATGAATTTATCCGCGTTCATTGTTTTGGAAGGGAAGAATCAAGGGAATAAAAACATACTAAAATTAAACCCCAACCTCAATAATTGACATCGTATGTCAGGCATCGCAGAAGATGGAATTGCGAGGTGAGGATTCATGGACGTCATTGTTGGTGAATTCCCCAAGTCGGTCTCTCCTTCCTTGTCGCGAAGAGAGAAGAGGATGGAGACTAGTGGTTTTCAAGTCGTTCTACGTTGAAGGGTCGATGTTCTTTATCGGAGAATAACAGACTTTCATTGAGGATGATGTTTTTCAAAAACACTAGTGTTCTCCCAATTCCACTTCACACAACAATTTTCCAACCCAAATAAAATAAGGTTTCTCCTTATTTTATTTAATCTTACCATGCATTCAAAAATTTAAAACTCAAACACTTAATTAATTTAATTGAAGAGGTTAAATCAATTAATTAAGGCATGTGTTGGCAAGAATTAAACAGGCAGAGAGAGGGGAGAAGAAGAGTTACTCAATTAATGGGGAGTAATCAATTAAGAAGGGGGTTTAAGAAGGAATTTAGGGAAAGTGAAAGTTTGGGGGTCATGTGGGCTCCACCACAAAAATATCCTCACATGGGTAGTTAGGTTCTTATGGGTCCCAACCCAACTCCCCTTATAGGATATAACCACATTATATATAAAAGAAAAATTTTCCAAAATTATATTCACTTCTTATTTAATCCACAAATTTTAACTTCTCCTCCCGTGCAAACACATCAGCTGTAAAGGTCCCCGTAAGCAATTACTGGCATTGCGTGTTCATCGGTACCCTCGTATTTCAATTTTGAGCACCAGTTCAAAAGATAGAAAAACCAGCTCATTTGTTTACAGAACGTACCCGAGCTAAACATCAGAAATTGATTATGGGCACACCGGGTCTTGGAATCAAGTGCTGTAAAAAGCCACAAAAGTTTAAAATTCCAATGTATTTAAGAAAAAATTTCCCTTGAAATTCTTGGGTCTTTAAATTACTCCCTCCTCAGGGCTTTATGTCCCTGTAATGCTACAACGCAAACTACGGAAACTAAAGGAGGTACCGAGCATGCATCTAAGCCTCCCTCTCCTATCTGCTCTCCTTGAGGTTTCTGTGCTACCGGAGAAAGCGTACAAGAGGAATCAACCATCCTTTTAGGACCCACTCCTCTCGATCCTCAACTGCTACTAGAAGTCATGAATGTCGCCCCTTCATCGATTTCCAGCTCCCCATGATCAATGATGTGGGTCGGTTCATGCACGTATCTCCTCAGTTGAGATACATGGAAGACGTCATGAACCCTGTGCAACTGAAGTGGAAGGGCTAGATGGTAAGCCACCTCGGCGACTCTACTGAGGACTTGTAAAGGCACGATGAAATGCGTAGATAACTTTCCACCCTGGCCAAAACACTGTAAAACTCATCGAGGTGAGACCCGTAAGAAAACATGATCGCCATCCTTGAACTCCAGTGGTATCTATCTACTATTATAATTGGTCTTCTGTCTGATCTGTGCAGTATTCAACCGCTCCTAGATGATCTGCACCTTCTCTGGTATCCTCAAAATTGGTGCACTGGTCAAACTATGCCTCAGCTTCGGTAAAGCTCTGCTGGCAAATCATTGAACACATGAAGATTTTACCCTTCTTCATCAAAGCTAAAAGCAGTGCAGCAACTCACGAGAAGCCTTGCACAAATCTAATTATGTACTACTAATGAATGATCTACAACACCCACTTATTCTTGATTCCATCATGTGTTGCCTAGGGTTTACTTTTTGCCGACCAAGAAAAGCTCATCACAATGTTGTAGGTAAAGCACAACCTTTTTCCTAATACAATCAATTTGTGTATGAATTGTCGTTGGCTAGTCCACAACCAAACTAAAGTCGTAAAGCCTCGATGCTGCCACCTAGAGGTTCCAGCCGAAAATATCGCCTCAAGGGTCAGATCACAGTGTCGGCGTATGCTTGATTATTGAGTCTCCTACCAAAGGTATCTCTAGATGTGAGTTTCAAGTCAACGACTGAACCAGAAACACTAGGTCTGGGAAAAGAATTGTGGAAGGAATGATTCATATCAATGTCTGTTGTTACGGCAGCTATTAGTAGACACTGACCGTACCATTAATCATTCCTAGAGCCCTTAGATCACACTCCTTGACCGAATGTAGCTATTCTATTCCCCTGCCCTCCAGCTCTTTGAGCCTAGTGGGGACTACAAAGGCGGGTGGTTGTAACATGTCAAAAATTACACCCCCTCATGCTGCTCTCCTAGCTCTACTTCCATGCCTGCTGCTCTGCAGATTCATCTGTCTTTTAAACTTTCAATTCATAACTCATTTACACACCCATGTCTCTGAGACTGGTGCTATTTTCTTGCTTTCCCACTGCTAACCTTCTCTGGTTGTATCCACTCACCCAAATAATTCTCAACCACAATGGTTCTCTCTAGCACCCTAACATAAGTAAGAATGCATAGTGGAAAAGTGTTGGATCAGATATCCTATAATCACACCTCACTCAGTGGTCTGAGCTCTAAATCACTGATAGAATTGTATTCATCAAGTACTAGAAACGATTGGTATGCCTCGATGAATACTCAGCTTCCGACATGCTATCCTGCCGAAGCGGTATAACCTCTAGAAAACTCACATCCACCTTCTCAAGACATTCATCAGCAGCCTGTGAGTCGGGCTCACCTTGGAACCTGTGGGTATCTGATGCTGAAATATGTGTAAGGAACTAAGATTACATGTGTCATCTACCGGTACTGCCAGTTCAAACTGCTGACTAACAGGTAGTGATATAGGTGGCACACTACCCAAAGGTACTATCTCAGAAATCGGTCCATGTACCGAAGTACCATCACTATGCCGACCATCCTCATGGTCACTCACTAAGAAACACTAGTACCCATGATCACCATCTACTCTAATAGAGTCTAAACTAGGTGTAGAACTCTAGAAATTGTCTCTAGCCTGTCCACAACTGTTTGGGAATCTGTCTCACCTCGTAACCTCGGAGGCCTCTGCTGCTGGAACTCGTGCAACACACTCTGTTATCATGCACTATCAGATAGTACCACTGGTTGTATCTGCTGCCCAATGGGTGGTGGTGCTGCTTGTAGACCACCATAAGGTTCCAACATAGAAAGAGGGCTCCGCACCGGACCTCGATGCTCAGTGGGCCGTCATTAGGTACTCTCTCGGAACTCCAACTGACTGTCTGTGTGGAGGCATCCTGAATAGATGTGACATGGTCAAACGATTTAAAGATGGTGAATTTCCCTATTTTGAGCTGACATAATGAAAAATTTTGGAAACACACATGCAATCAGTGTTTTTGTACACTGAGTCGAAAATAAGTAGTCAGGGTCATGGTGTATGGATACGTCGGTCGTTGAACCAACACTGGACTCATTGAACTGAAAACCACACTCGGTGCTCTTAACTCTATTTCTTCACAGAAAGAAAATATTAGAGTCATATGTTTTGTTGTGGAACAGACATCCTCTGATACCAATTTATCACGACCAGTCCCCTGGGGCCCGTATCATGAATACCCTATGCCCACCTTCCATAGGTCAGGGGCATGTGACTAGCAGCGGAGGCATAAATCCCAAAAAACTGGGAAGGCATTGCCATTATAAAATGTAAACACACACAACTAGAGTAAATTAAGAAGCAAAAACTAAGTAAAGCAGTAAAAAAATGTGCTGAAAGAACAAAGTGGCCGGAAATACAATCCCAATTGAAAATTACATGGAAAAGAAAAAACATCAGGAAGGTGACGAGAGGCTCCTGGATCATCCACCATGGATCCTACCTAAAGGGTAGGTACAGATAGTGCAGCTCCTAGATCGACCACCATAGATCCTACCGAAATGGTAGGTACAAATAACCTCCTTGGTGCCCTCGTCCATCAACCTCCTCTGGGTATATACTCGTCGTGAGTTCCACCTCCGGGTACCGACTAATAATGAGGTCCTCTTATAGGTGTCGTCCAATCCTCGTATACTCAGTCTCCGTCAGCACTGTCTTTCGTCTGCATCCAACACAACGAGGTGTGGGAATAGCCCATGCAATGGTGAGTATAACGATACTCAGTAGGGACCCTGAGACCCTCAAGTTATCACAAAATCCAACAAGGATAAACCACAATGACAGATCTCAACATATAACCATTACTTAGGTATATTCCCATACATATACCTATGTTATCTAGTAACCCATCTCAATCATGAAGAAAACAGAAAGGTCATTGACTCAGCTCAAACCAGGATTTTCATTAAAGATATCGAAACCAAATCTTTTGAAGAGATCCTCCTCTATTGAGTACTATGATCCTATCATGACTCTGAGGTGCTACTCACTAACCATAGACTATTGAGGTACTCCTCCTATCGAGTACCTCGGGTCTGCCACCCCAACATAGATGTGCTCCCCGCCATGGGTCTGCCACCCAAACACAGTAGTGCTCCTACTAATAGCATACCGAGGTACTCCTTCATTCGAGTACTGTGGGTCTTCCACCCAAAACCAGTAGTGCTCCCCACTGTGATTCTGCCACCCAAACACATTAGAGATCCCCACTGGGCTAGTCAAGTCACTTCGATTCGAATCGGACAAGTAGTCATTAGGTCTCAGCCAGTTACATGGTCTCCGTACTCCGTACGCACAACTCCAGGAGGATCCGATCCACGATCTACTGGTAGATACCCCAAGTATCATAAATCCCCATGAAGAAGTGTCTCAATGGACCACCTCGTCAAAGGGATTTCAACACAACAGACGACTCATCTATCGGACCCCTAGTCTGTGAGTTATTAACCTTTTAGTCATTGGGGCCTAGTTGGTTTCATTTACAAACCAACCCAGACATATCTCAACTATACCCTGAACTCCCATGGGGTATATTCAAAGGAAACATTTTTCAACGTGATTACCTATGTTACTGACGGTTCATCAAACGGACGTCCAGTCTGAGACTTATTCGTTTTTCCGTTCCCGGGGCCCTGGTTGTTTATAAGCTAAACCAACCTGACCATACACCAACCGCATCCAAACCTCAAGTGAATTATTCCAAAAGAACTGTCTCATCAAATGAAATCCAACATAGTCTACGTCACGTCAATCGGACGCCCGGTCCTCAAGTTATAAGCGTTTCCGCGCCGAGGGACCGGTTGGTTTCGAGTTCGAACCAACCCGGCCGTACCCAAACTTCATCTTAACCTTGAGTGTAAAATACCGAAACGACCGCCTCGATCCGAGGAATCCTACGAAACTGACGGTTCATCGATTGGAGTTCCACAACATATTTTATTGGTGTTTAACAGAATAAGTTCTGAAAATAGGGGGACTAGGCCCGTTCCGACCTGGCCCAACACCCCCTTGGGTTGGCCCGAACCGGGTCCGGCCTGGTAGGGCGCGATCCAGCCTGACCGGCGTGGCCTGGTCCGCATCGCCTACCGCGGACCTGCCGGGGGAGGCTGGCATGGCCAGTTGGCCGAGTGTGTTGCGTCGAGCGGGGGGCACGACCCCCGCTGATTGATACCGGCGGCGCCTGTTGTCGCCGCCCCGCATCCCGGATCCCTCGCGACTGCGGGATCCGTCCCACAGCCTTTGTGGCTATTTCCGCGGTGGGTTCCCCCCGGTGGCGTGCTGCTGCCGCTGGACGCCGGCGCTGCTGTGCCAGTGTGGCGTGCCGACAGCGGCTTCCGCGAACCACCGGACACGCTCTAGTGGTCCAATTCACCCACTGCTTGTGCATATGGATCTCCTGGGACCCGATCTTCAATGTGACAGCTTCCAAAAGCCGTTGTGGTATCGTTTCTTCATCGCCCGTCAATCCGAGCATAGACAAACAATCTACGGAGGTTCGTCGGGCCATGTTTGTTCGGCCCACGCCCTCCGCGTTTGTCAGTAGCAATTGGTCGGACAACAATGATGTTCAACGAAAAACAAGGCACAATTTTAATCAATTAAAATTGAACATAATTTCCAACAATTCACCCACAAATAATTATTCCCAACCTTTAAAAAAAATCATTCGCGGATCAACTTTATAATGAATTGATATGCGTTCTTTGTTTTTGAAGGGAAGAATCATGGGAATTAAAACATACTCAAATTAAACCACTACCTCAATAATTGATGTCATACATCAGGCGTCGTGGAAGACGATGTCACGAGATGAGGATTCATGGACATCATCATTGGTGAATTCCCCATGTCAGTGTTTCCTTCCTTGTAGCAAAGAGAGAAGAGGATGGAGAACTTTGGTTGTCGAGTCATTCTACATTGAAGGGTCAATGTTCTTTCTTGGAGAATAACCTTCCTTCCTTGAGGATGAAGTTCCTCAAAAACTCTAGAGTTCTTCCAATTACTCTTCACACAAAAATTTCCAACACAAATAAAATAAGGCTTATCCTTATTTTATTTAATCATTCCATGCATTAAAAAATTTAAAATTCAAATACTTAATTAATTTATTTGATGAAGATAAATAAATTAATTAAGCTGTGTGTTGGCAAGAATTAAAGAGGGAGAGAGAGGGGAGAGGAAGAGTTACTCAATTAAAGGGGAGTTAACAATTAATAAGGGGGTTTAAAAAGGAGTTTAGGGAAAGTGAAAGGTCAGGGATTGTGTGGGACCCACCTCCCAAATATCCTCACATGGGTAGTTAGGTGCTTATGGGACCCACCCCAACTCCCCAATGTAGGATACAACAACATTAGATATAAAATTAAATTGTTCACAATTGTATTCACTTCTTATTTAGTCCAAAAAATTTAACTTCTCCTCCCGTGCAAACACATCTGTTGTAAAGGTCCCCATAAGAAATTATAGGCGTTGCAAGTTCATCAGTGCCCTTAGATTTCAATTCCGAGCACCTATTCAAACGATATAAAAACCTACTTGTTCGTTTACTGAACATACCAAGCTAATATTCAAAAATTAATTCCGGGCACACTGGGCCTCATAATCAAGTGATGTCAAAAGCCACATACTCATAAAATTTCAAAGTATTTAACAAAAAACTTTCCTTGAAATTTCTGTGTCTTTACAGCTTTGGGTCAAAATGTTGTATTTTTCACTATTTATCTAAAAATTATTTTTTTAGAAAAATCCCAAACATTAACCCTGAGATTAATTTTAAAATATGAATTAGAAAATAATATTTATTTTATTAAATTAAATACATACGTTTTTATATTTTTTAATTGTTTTCATAAGGAAATTAAAGTCAAGTCATTGAAAAAATATTAATTTCAAGCATATAAAGACATTACCAATATTATATGTTTGATTATCAATATGTTTTATTTATATTTAACAATTATAAATAATAATTAATAAATATTTATTAATATGTTTAATATTTAGGTTTTCATTATCCAATTTAAATAGTTATAACAATAAAATTATGTATTGTTGATACGTAGTGTTGTGTGTATCATATTCCAAGTCGGTGTTGAATGTAGTAAATGTTAATCTTCATGTAGAGTATAATGAATACATAAAATAATGAATTGTTAAACACAATAAAAAAATAATAATATATTTCATAAATAAGGTTCATGAACGACTCATGGTGATAGATTCAAAAGGATTTAATGAAATATATTTTTTTTCTAAAAAATCATAAAGAGAATGAGTTTATCCCATCCACCTTTTAAATCTAATGTACAAGATCTCAACATATCCTCTATTTTTTTAATTGGTGTTTCAGATGAACCATACATCTAAAGATGATAAGTTGTGTTAATAATAAATTATATATCAAGTACTAGATGAATAATTCTCTTAAATATTGATGTAATCTATAGATCCTGATCAAATACATTATAAAATATACACCGTGGAACCATAAAACTTATTTAATTCATATCATGAAAATAAGATCTAGGGAGAATTATTTTCTCATAGAGAGGAAATTAAATGACTTTGTATAGAAATCGCATACCGCCAATATAGTATTAAATCATTTATAGTTTTTGGGGAGTGAAATGAAAAAAAACATATTTATGTTCTCCCTTTTCAATTATGGCATTGGTATTGAATGAAACATTCACATAAAACTTTTTTCTCAGGGTTATCTTACTAGAATACCAAACACAATTATACAAACTCAGTGAAATTCATATTCATTCTATCCCACCTAAATTATTCATTCTAGTAACTATACATCTCAGTACTTCTAGGATGAATAGATAATGAAGAAATATAGTCTTCCCGTTATAGCACTTTCTTCAAATCTGGTATTAATGAAACACATAAAAGGTTCATCAACCTTATCAGCCCAACCCAGTAAGTGTTAAAACCCAAAACATCTCTTACCTTCTTTTTCAACCCTATATCTTTTTAATGTTATGATTTAAAATTGACAAGATTTTTGGGCTTACCATTAAATTGAGAGAGATACTATTTTCAAATTTTATCAATTTTTACAAAATCATAATTTTAAAATCCAGAAATATTTTGTTTTATGATATCATCATTGTTGGTAATCATTCATGATCTTTTTGAATCAATGAATTTTCCAACGTGTTCACTTTTCTAAGGAGGAAATTTATGGAGAAATCATAACAATTTATCTTATATATTATTCTTCTATAGACAATGTTAATGTATTTATATGTAAATATATATTTCAGCGTATTATGATCATTATATATATCACACTTTCCTGATAAAAATAAATCTACTATATATTTAATACAATAGCATCCACATATATTTCCAAAAAATGAGTCTGTTAACTTTTCTCATTAAACAAAAATTTTCCCAAGGCATATGAGATAACCATGGTATTTTTCATCATAACACATACTAATCCATTAATGTGTCCATCACTATAGTTATAATCAATTTTCCATTATTGGGAAGATTAAGTACATTTACACTGGTTAATCTTATCATTAGTCCCATGAAATTTTCCTCGCAATAATTTTCCTAGAAGAACATGGTACCCTTATATTTTATCATGGTCAATATAATATGTGTTCATGATAAACTATCTTCAAATCCTTGATAACATCAAGGTAAATAAGGAAAATAATGGATCTCCATCGCCATAATTGGTCTTGGAAAACATTCAATAGAATCCATCTTTAATGGATCTATAACAATACTATATCTTTATGTTATGTGGCCAAAAAATGAATCCTTTGTAGCCAAAATTCACACTCTATAATTTTTTCATAAAATTTATCCTTCAATAGGGTATTAAGAGAAATTATAAGGTTGCCTACATAAAATTCCTAACCATTTTAAAAGATAAAAATATCATATATAAAGACTACCATTAATAGATTAATGTGATCTAAAAAGACTCTATTCATAAAACTAATGAAAATGGAATGGGAATTTTTAAGACCATAAGGTGTCACTATGTACTCATAAAGTTCATACCTTGTCTGGAATGAGATATTGGGTATATCCTTTTTTATGACCATCAATTGATTATATTTAGTATTATGGTCAAACATTAAAATTTATTGACCACTACATAGATTGTAAAAAAAGTCATCAATATAGGAAATATGATACTTGTTCAACATCATGATCTAGTTTAACACTTGATTATAAATTTATAATATCATTTGTCCATATTTATTGTTCAAAAAGTGGATAGGATCACACCAAGGTAACACACAAGGTTGAATTAATCACTTGTAAAGGTTTTCATGGAGTTACCTCTTCCATTATTTCAACTCCATTGGAGACTATCTATACAAACTCTCTGAATTTTTTTTGATCCATGTATGTGTTCTTTTTAGAACACAACATCACGTTTTTTTGAGGATTGGAGACTGTTCTAGAAAAAAATCCAAAACAAATCCAAAACAATAGCCATATCATCAACATTCGTTTTACTCCCATCCATTTCATACAAATGGACCTTCAGAATGGGAATTAAGACCCACACACCATATGTACTCACCATTGGATGTTCATACATATCATAAAATTGATACATGAGCATAGGTTGGTTTGAAATATAAAACATAACTTTGTTTCATTGAAAATTTTTATTTTATTTCTACAAAACAAATTGAAATCCATTCCAATGATTCCATAAAATTTGAATTGGGGATGAATGATAATATTTGAAGGAGGAAAGTTCCCATTAATTTCAACCAAAGAGGAATCATAGAATTGAGATGAAATCACGGTAACATTAAGGATTTGTAATGCTAATTCCACACCAAATATTAGGGGTGGAATATTTATCCCTATAGTAAATTATTTAATTACGAAATAGTGGGTATATTAAGAATCGAATATTATATTATAATTTCTAGATTAGAAGGAATTTATACATTTCACCATGTCATTTTCTCAACCCTCTTCACAAGTATTGATCACATGATATTTGCACTACTAACTAATTTTAAGAGGTTTATTAAGTTGATCATCATCACCATCCTTTGAAATAGAGAACTAATTAACATAATTCACATCTTCTACCCATGAAATACTGAACTATATGATGTTCATTCTATGAATATTTTCGTCTATTTTCATTTTTCAAAATCTTCTGATATGTGCATCATTAAATTTCCAAATTTCCATCCCATATTCATTAAAAACAATCATTTTATCCTACAAGACAATTCACTACATTCTTCCTTTTTCAAATAGATTATAAATGAAATATCATCATCTTCTATACCTGGTTATAATATTTTCCTTTTACTCAGTCTTTCTTTTCTTATTAACCCCATGAGATTGATATGTAACTCTAATATCCATTCCAACATTTATTTCACACCACAATACCTCTTCATTGCCACTAAATTATCACATGGAAAACTACATTATATGACATTTCATTAATCCATTGAATTACATATCATCTTTACTATTAGGATGGATGATAATTCCAGAATCGAACGTCCCAAGCCATGGAATATTAAACTTATTGGTATCAATAGATTATTCATCATTTACTTCAACATAAGTAAATCTTTTCCCATGTAATTATAATGAACATAAGAAATTTCTTATTGAAGAATAAGTTCTTCGTCATATCCCAATATATGTATTCACTATCAAATTTATTTCTAAAATTCTTCAATAGAGTCCCCCACTGGTCTTCATCACCTTCTCCTCGATAAGAATCTACAATTACATTCTCATGTTCTATAAAATAGATAATGAATTATATAATTTTAGTTGTACTAATCCTATTCTAAAAAAAAGTGTATAATAATACCCACAAAAATAAGTTGGGTGTTTCCTCATGAAAAACTCAATTCAACATTTCTCCCTCCAATTCTCATTTGGAAGCTCATCATGGTTTATAGCATGAGAAATTTGGGTGAGCATGGAAATGAGATTTGTATTCCAAATCCCATTGAATTCATATTATCATGGAGAATATAATTTAATTATCCAATGTATTCACCATTAACATGATTTACTATGGTCCAATCCATTGACTAAAACCAAAAAACATAGAGTAAGTACCATTTTTATATTGAGGATCCACCTAATCATGAAAACCCCAATACATGATGTTAAAATTATGACACCTTCTGTAATCTATTACTCCCTAGTTTTATCGATGGTTATTAAGAAAAAAAGAATTTTACTAGTTTATGATTATTTGTCATGACATTGTGAATTCACAATGAATATCCACTAGGAGTGTGAAACCAGGTACACAGTATGGACCATTGTCAATACTGAGTTACACTCAAGACAGTCCGGACACACCTTGTCAGTGTTGTGACTCCTAGGTACATATATTCTAGAACCATTTCCACATTTAGTATCATGATATGGATGTATTTCTTGAGAACCACTCAGCATATAATTTATAAAAAACCCAGGAAAATTTTCTATAATTTGTTTTCCATATAATAGTCCCTAACCATGTCATAAGAGTTATCACGATGGTTTCTCATCCTAGATTCGAAAGGGTGGTATATTTTTTTCAGATACACACTATAGGGACCCTCTATTTTCATAGAATAACAATAAAACACTTTTTTTGGAATACTTAATACATTACTAGAATAGACACCCAATGACCATAATAGCCTCATGACATTAGAAAAATAGAAACCTTAGTACTATTGCATATGTGATATAAATTATCATTGAATAGATTATTCATGACTATATCCCTTCATTGAAACAATGTAATTAACACATATCCTCATAACCTAGGGAAGGATACATAAAAACGGTGAGCTCAAATGATCAATCAGGGAATACAAGGAAGATATGTAAGATTAAACCTGAGAATAAGGACATGAGAATGTGATCATAACATTAGATCATCATACCCTGAATATCAATGATCTTTGAGTTAAATCATGAAATAAATATATCCATCCCATAATACATGAATGACAACATATTAAAGGGAATGGGCTTTCAAATCATCACATATGAATAATAAATAGAATTTTTATACATACATAAAAGTGTAATATCATTCCCTTAAATTATAAGAACATTTCCAA
Source organism: Viscum album (assembly GCA_963277665.1). Lineage (NCBI taxonomy): Eukaryota > Viridiplantae > Streptophyta > Magnoliopsida > Santalales > Viscaceae > Viscum > Viscum album. The sequence goes on from OY728141.1 coordinate 1,754,901,961, forward strand.
AACATAAAATGGAAATTCATGGAGACTAGACTCAATGTGATGGAAACAACACCATCCTCATTCATAATCCTTTCTTTGTAGGGGATCAGGTTTTCCAATCTTCTCAGAGTGGTTCGGGCTCCCCATATTACAAAGAAGGATTAATACCATATACTTGAATCTGATTATTATCTCATGAGATATGAATATTTACCATATTAATTAATGGGAAACATTGGTCCAAACATCTCAAAATTAAAACATAAAAACACGTGACACGAAATCAAAAACAATTATATCAGAAACCGTGGAATTAAATGGTTTTCACAAGCATCTAGTCATACATTAACCCATTAAAAAAATGTTTTTCATAATCATTTTATAAAATTAAAACCCTTCATAATAAGTGGTACTAATAAAAATATAACTTATGAATGATAAAAGGGTTTCATAAAAATCATTCCATGAAAACATAAACCATTCAAATAATGAATATGAATGGAACCATTGGATCATTTCCATGAAAGGATTGAGTAACACAGATTCATTTCATATTATGTGGAAAATAATTTTTAAATATATTTTAAAACATTTAATGGATAAAAATTTCCTTTCATATTTGAAATTTTTTTTAAAACATAAATCAATTTTAATAGAATTTTTTGTTAAAGTAATCACTAAAATAAATTAGGAAATCGTGAAAATGTTTTCAAAAAAAATTCTTTGAAAACAATTTGGAACCATATAATGAAATCGTGATTTTTTTAGAAAAAAATTTCATTGAAAACACTTCCGAAATATATTAATAAACATTCAAAACAAAATTTTAAATCATTTCATTGAAAACATATAATGAAATCATAAAAATATTTTAAAAACCATCTATTTGAATATAATATGAAAATTTATAAGGGATTTTTGGAGTCCAAAAAAATTTATAATATAAATTTCCATGAAAATTAGATTAGAAGTTAGTTTTAAAAATAATTTGAAAAAACTTTTTAAATTTTATTATGAATACATGAGCTGTAAAATTCATGGAATATTATTTAATGAAGGAAAATTGATAATAAACTAATTTATCGACTTGGTATATTTTCAAACAAAAACCCCATGAATGAAAGATCATGAAATGAATTTTTAAATATCAATATATTTAAGGAAAATAATCCCATAATATATTTAGTGGATGTATATAAACCACACCAAATAAAGGATGGTGAATATAATATAAATATCATAGAAATAGAAATGAGACTATAAATACCTTTACTATTTGTCTTGACTCTCGTTGTACTCATAAAGAACTCCTTTTTAAAAAATATATGTTTATTATAAAAAATTTACATGTCTATATTCTTATATATAATACCATATATGGATTTATATCACCCACTTAATATCACATCCATGTTAAGGTTATGCTTTGTGTAACATTCGCTATGCTTTTTTGAAGATTCCTTAATTTATTATAATTTCATTCCTTTACACTTATATCATGACTTACATAATGAAAGAAATTATATAAATAACATTTAAGTTATGTATATATTGTATTATAATAATATATTTAATATATATGTTTGAAATCAAATAGGTCATTCATGGATACGGTTGGTCTTTCGTACGCATAAACAATGTGTCTAATTTATTATCATATCAAAAGAATGTAAGTAATGTAAATATATTTAAATATATAATATCATTATAGAATAACTATATTTTAATATATGAAATATAATTTCATAATTCCAACGCATAATTCATTCCATGTAAATTTGGAACAAATCACATCACCTTGAGGAGGAGGTAGCCCATACTTCCACAAGGGAAGGTTTCATATATACTCAAAATAGAAATAATGAAGGTAATTTTTATATAATAAATTAAAAATTAAAAATAAATAAAAAATATAACATATATAATGTAAAAACACTTTTTACATCATAATTAACACCCATTATATGTTGTAATGGAAAACGAAAAACATCATTTTGTGAGGTGATAGTATTCCATACACAAAAATTGTATGTTTGTTACCATTTATATAGATGTTTGTGTAAGTGATAGTAAACCCCTCATAATAATAAAATATTACTGTTTTGATGATATTAATGTTAATATATAAGAATTTAATAGTATTATATGAGATGACGTAGAAATAAAAGAAAGGTTCTTTACAAAGGATGTAGCATCTTCTTTGGGTAACACATCATTATTTGCTGAAAAATGATTTCATGGTTGGATTTATGAAAAATGGGAGGATTAAAACTGTAAGTGGGGGATTAAGGGAGATTATTTTTGTATATTTCGGGTGATTAAATGGGATTTATATTTTTTAATAAGTGTGACATGTGAGTTATTTTTTATAATGGAAGATGAGTGGCATTCTTGTAAATATTCAGAAATAAAATTCCAACAATACTTTTTCTATGAAAAGTTGGTCCAATAATGGACAAAATTATATTAATGGGTGTATATGGTCTAAATATGTATATGAAATTTATTTCTTAAATGTTTATATGTAATTTTGGGCCTTTTGATTACATTTTAGTACTTTGATTAACTAAATTTTATCTTAAAAATCTATAATTAATATTAATATCTTTTACTAATTTATTTTTTTTAAAATTTTGACATTATTATAAATAATAAATTAGTAGGATTCCAATTATTGAATCCATTTTTCAAAATTATAAAGACATATGTGGAATAAATTCATTGAAACTTAGTCCTATAGACGGGTTGTGATAATAGGTTTTTAAGAAAAAATGATTGAAGGTTTAGAATGTTTTTATATCCAAATTAAATGGAAACATTGTCCTAATGAACTAAATTAGAATAATATTCATATAATTATTTTAATTATACTTGAAAAAATAGAATATAATTTAACTACATAATAAATTATATGAAAAAACGTGTTATGATTCAGAATTCATTGTTTTTCACTATAAATAAAAAATGATTTTTTTTCTGAAAAATCAAAAAATTTACCGAAATCAAATTCAGTTATTATGAATTTTGAAAAGATTTATATTTTAAAAAAATTCAATTTTAAAAATTTTCTAAGATTATTTTTTTTATATTTCCAGTAAGGACAAAAAATTATGTCATTTGATAATATAATATTTTAAAACATATAACAACGTTACTAATATATCATGTTTTATTGTCAATATGTTATATATATATATAACCATTATAAATAATATTTAAAAATTTGTTATTTTTTTCATATTATTAATTATTCTACCTTGGTTATTACTATATATCTTGAAATACTATAATAATAAAAATGATGGTTTGTAGAAACTTGGTGTTTTATGTGACACAAGTTAAGTCGGCATTACATGTAGGGATATATTATCCTTCGATAATGTATAGTTAATGTTTGACATAGTGTAGAGTGGACCACATGGCATAAAATAAAATTATTTTATTAAAAAAAGGTTCTCAAAAATATCAGGGTGTCACTCGAGCCGTATATAAGAGGTATATAATATTCTAGATTGACTCAATCTAGAACTCAGCTACCTCATGTGGACCCTCTTTGTAATAGATATAAAAGTAAACCAATTGAAACATTAAAATCTACCCAAAACATTATATATTCACCCCACTCTACTTCTCACTCCATAAACAACAAAATATAAAAATACTTCCCAATGAAATGATATTCCCCTATATTACCAAAAACTGGTGAAAGTTCTTATCCCACTACTAGAAGTGAATTTTCATAGATTCCCATCAATTTCCCAAATAGTGAATGAAATTAGTGTGTAATTTGAATAAAATTCCAATTTCACATCTCAAAAAAAATTACATGTAGTTTCAATATTTTGCCTAAAAGTTGGCCTACAACTAAAAAAAAACAAGCCACTCCACATACACTATCCTAATGGATATGATCTCATATTTATTACTAAACTCACCATCCCTATAATTCTCTATGTCCAAAATATTCTAAACTAAATTTACATAATCATAAAACATTCCTTTTATACCCTTTTTATCCAATTCTCCATCAAACAACCCAAATATTACTCATTTAGGAATCATATTAACCATTTAAATTTATCACTTCAGAGTTAAAACCATTTAGAGCTATTTATTATGAACTATTATCATAAAAATTTATTGAATTATTGAAATCATTTTCCTTTCACACAAATCATCCACATCCTTCTTCTCTCTATGTGTGCCTCATATGATGCATAACACATTAATCCCTAAGTTCCAAAAATAATCCATTCATGTATATACTCATTCAATGACAAACCATAAATATAACCTTCATAAATAATAACATCACACAACAATTTAATCCCCCATGGTGAAATATTATCTAATTAAAATAGGTGAACCCAATAAAATCCCAGGCTGAGAACTTGGGTAGTCTCCGAAACCCGGGTCAGCTACTCCCTTGAATGATCCCATTACAATGGACCGACACATTATAATCGATTATCTACCATTGCCATGTTGTAATTCATTTGAAATAAATTCTCTTGTACCACATTTTATCATCATGTCCCGGGTGAAACTAAACGGGTTCCTTGAGTTGGTGCACTAGTTGTCCTCAATCGTTCCACCATACACCTGAGGCATACGACTAGTAGTGTGGGTATATGAGGAATTTAGGGGGACTATATCCTCTTTAGTGTAGTAATAAAAAAACATAAAGAAGAAATGTAATAAAAAGACATATTTTTCAATATCCATTCATCATATAATCAGTCATTAAAACTATATATGGACAAACTCATTAAAAAAAATAATCCATTACATAATAGTTCCATATTCCAAACTTAAAATGAACAAGAAACTAATAAATTCAACAAAATGGATCCCATTATCATGTCTAGTTAACTAAACAATGTTCCACACCAAATGACATATCAACCATATATCATAGAGACTTTTCCATTATCCTAACACACAAACATGGAGTCTTCTTCGATACACAATGAAGTCTCGTGTAGGTTGTGATTATAACATATAAATCCACCAACAATGGTGTTTACAACAATTTCGACTCAAATGAAATTGAATGTGAATGTACAATAAATAATAGAGAATTATTATATAAACTGGGTTTCATTATTTAAAAATATTTAAATTTACCCATGTGTTCATATTTCCATGTGAAACTGATACCCCTTAATCCTGATTCATGCGGTGCCTGACATCTACACTATATACTATAGGGGTCACACATCATCATACATGGAGAATCAGTCTTAGTAACCAACTAGGATTCATAACACCAAATATGACCATACCAATCATGATGTGGAACAAAATTTCTATACCCTTGGAGTGAGGAAAATCAATCCATCATATGAAAATACAATGCATTGGTGTGACTTGAGCATAAGCCTGGCCCACCAAAGAGAGATGAGCATAATTCCAACATCCCAAAAAACAATTTTTCACGTTTCGTATTTTCAATATCATTCGAATATCATCACATAATAATATCTAGGGTTTACGTTTTCTATTTTTTACATTTCCTAATTTCATAAAATAAAAAATATCTCAATTCCCATAGTTATCCGTTATATCTATTTTATCAACACTAAAAATAATCTCACCTATTATAATCCATTGAGACAAATGGAAATTTTTCATTAACCATTTATAATATTTACCCATTTACATACCACAAACCATTTAACTCATTCATGTTAATCTAAACACTCATTTATTCATTGTTATCCTTTATAAAATAACAACAATTGGTTAAAATTAATAACCCAAAATTATACACTTAACAACCCAATTCCCATTTTCAAGGGATTGGAACACCCTATTGGTGGTTGTAGGCCCATTCTCGTCATCATAAATGAGTACAATAGTGGTCATAAGAGGTCTAAAACATTATTTCACCACAAAATTTTACATTTTCATCCAAGGAATTAAACATAAATAATAAAGATACAAAATCATTAGAAAAATACCTTGAACAAAAATAAAGGCATTGGAATATAACTTGTTGAACACCTACCTCAATTTTGTTGATAACTAATTTATTAATCGCAATATTTTATTCATTCCCAAGAAACCCTCAATGATTAATGTAAGAATATACAGAATAAGTAACGGTACTTGGTTTTAGAAGGAGAGAAAAAACTCCACCAATATTACACCAAAATATGTAATAAATGGGAACTCCCTTGGCCTTCATCACTTCAGGCCCCTATGAGATGTTATCGTTGTCGACGGGTCATTACCCTCCATCCTAATAAAAAATTCAATTTTCACCAACTTACCACAATATTATATTAGAAACCACTAACAATTGAAATATATAATAATCCAAGGATAATGACACTTGGAAGAGGGGTATACTAATAGTTTTAAACACTTGAGGTTGTAGGATGAAATATGTGCAAAATTATGTAAGAATACTTAATCCATGAGGATGATGTAAAATTTAAAAAATTAATGAGGAACGTTGTTTGGAATAACAATTATCCAAACCATCTTAAAAACATGCAACACCTAGTTTCTAGGAGGGGTCCAGGACACACACTGTATCTAGGCCAGTCTTATGGTTTGAAAAAGCACGTGGTGGCTATGCACTCTCTTATATCAATAGGGGATTGATCTACATAGTGTGTGGTTCTTAATTTCAATGTTTTATACCATGAACACTCCTTAATTACACATCATGTTAAGGGATCATGGTTAGAAATAAAAATCCACCATCCACGCAATAGGTTCAAAATGGATACTTTTTCACCATTTTCATAACACAGACCCGAGATACACCACTAAGACCTATCATAATCCCAGGAATCATGATATAAAAATATTTTAGGGATTTAACAAAATAAATTAACCAGGAAATAAATCCTAAAATTGTAGGTATCATACTGGGGTTCTTGTTCTAATTAGTGTTGCATAGTTTTGAAAAATATCATTGGATCCAATACCCAACACGATGTACAAAGGCACAAATTGGGTTTATGGTGGGGGTTATATTATAATTTTTGGGGTATTTAAATGTTGGGAGAGTTAAATATTAAATAAAAAGATATAATTAAATACTAAATGGTACTTAACATATCAAAAAGATTATCTTTTCTCTTAAAGAGCATACCTGATTAAAACTCGCATGTTATGTGTGCTTGGACAAGAGTAGTGTCAACATGGGTAGCCTCATGGGATGTTTCCTATGGTCTGTGTTAGTGTGGGAAAACAACACCTAAAGAACTTTTATTTGTCCCACAAGGATTTTCAATAGTATGATAAGTGACCATTCAGGCATGTGGTTAGTCAAATAGATGGGGTGTCATGTATATGTTGTAAAATCGGTAGTTCATGGAGGGTCAAGAACAAAGGGATATATAGGATACTATGAGTAAAATGATAGTATAGGAGTACCATGGATATAAATATCACAGAGTATTTAGAATCACTTCTAACAACCCACAACAAAATTTATTGTTAATCATGTATAATGTCCTACAATAATGACAATGGATATAAATATTTATAAAAGGCATTAGAGGGATATATAATTATAATAAACCCATCACAAAAATGATAAATAATATATATATGTTACACATGATATAATTAAAACAAAATATCTTGATTAAATCATCATGATAAAAGTGTTTAAAACATGAGTTATAACATTACAAGAAATAAAAAATTAGATCATATAATACTAAAAATAAATCACCAAAATGAAATCCATAATAATAGAATTAGTTATTGATACATGGGGATATGAAATTTCAATTTAGTTTGTTTTATCTATATAAATATAAGAATATTTATGATTGATAATGATAATATTGTTAATGTTTTGATAAAATTTTCATAAAAACAATTACATAAGTCAGTATCAAAATAATTTTCAAAAAGTAACAAAAAGACATTCACATGTTAATATATATAATAAAAAATATATTTTTAAAGGACATTAAAATTACAAAAATGTTATTAAATATTGTGTGAAAGATATAAAATAGTATAGAATATGGAATCAAAGAATATAAATCATTTTTAATTAGTTTTAATGTAAAGGACGCTGATAAAAGGGACATAATGTTTATTTATGAAAAGAGACAAAGTCAAATATGAATTGTATGAAATATAATATATATGAACCTTTGAAATAATAATATAATTCATTTTAAAAAAATTATGTACATAGAAGAGAACAACCCAATATATAGGGAGAACATAATTCCATATGCCATCATATTTTTTTCAAGATAGAATCAATCATAAACAAGAGTTTTTTAATATAATGTAAATTCCTCAAAAAGAAAAAAGAAATTAAAAATGATGTTTACATGAAAATAATATATTAATCCCCATAAACATTACAAAAGTTTATTTATTATTAGAAAAAATTCAAAGATCAATGTGAATGAATCAATGAAATGGTTTTGTTTTAATGAAATCCATTAACAATGATTTAATCTCGCATTATCATTCTGTAATTCCATGTGTAATGATTTTAGTTTTATTATTATTTGTCATAACATTATTTTAATATATTTTACATTATAAAAACCATTTTTTCTTATCACTTATTTTGTAATCATTAATTGTTAAAATTAATAACTAATAGTGAATTGTTCAATTTATTCCACACATTCATTTGGGTAGTGGTTTCATAACATGGTCTATGATCATATCATTATCACATATAGAGTGTTTATATAGATTATACAGTTATATTTAATATAAATATTTTTTCCTATTATAATTTCATTGATATTACTATTATATCTTATAAATATTAGTTTGAAATTTTGATTTTTATGAATATAATAACAGAATTCGTTTTATTAAATGAACACAAAAATATGAAAAAAAATTTACAATATAGATTTCAAATCACTATTTTAATTCATTATTAAATCAATAAATAATAAATATTTAGGTTTTTATATATGTAATTAAGGAAATTATTATAACATGTTTCATGTGGGCTGTTAAATTAACATAAATAAAAACAGTTATAATTTAATAGAAGAGTAGAAATTATATAATTATAGTAAAACTAAAAGAATGATAATGTTATTTTATAACTAATATATGCTTTTTTTTAAAATAAGAAAGGGTCGGTTGATAATATAAAAGTATTATAGACATATGATTTTTTTTACAAACATTTTATAAACTTGACCGCATTTGTTAACATTATTTGTTTTTTTATGTTTTTGTATCCTTCTTGGGACTAGATTCTTATATAAAAGGGACAATATTATTAGGATGGTATTTTTTCAAATATTATATAGTGAAATAATTTAATAGTTTATCTTAATTTGTATGGAGTATGGGTCTTTTTATAATTGTATATGAGTTCCATATTCAGAAGTAATCATTTATTAATGCATAAATAATATAAAATTATATAAAAGTGGTTCCAAAATTTATTAATAATGAAGATGGGTAATGAAATATTGCATACACCTAATTAATTGATTTTGTTTATGTGTATTATAATACTTTTATACTAATTATAATATTTCTAGATCATTCAACATTCACCATGGTAAATCACTTTTTACCCCGGTAACTTTAATTTACCACACAAATGAAGCTGACCATAAAATATAATGTTTAAATATTGATTAAAAATATTAAAAATTTGTTAAATTCAATTTATAAAAGTGATAATAAGTTATATTTTAATAAATCTACATAATGAAAATGAATCACTTCCTATAAAATTATCGTTTAACCCTCAAATAATTTTATTCTTATTTATAAAAAATTACTAATAGAACTAAATATAGGGTTGTTGGTATATATTTTTTACCATGATTTTTAAAACTATGATCCTATGTTTCTATATAAATTTATTTTTTTAAATGGTTATAATTCAAAAATATTTTAATAGTTCCCCAAAATCATTGAAATAGAGATTTCATTTAGCCATAGTTTTAGAAAAATTCTGAAATATATCTGGATAATAGACCAATAGAAACTATTTTCCAAAACAATGGTCATAGATTGGAAATGTTTTCATAGTTTAAACACATCATAAAAGTAGGTTAACTTTTTGTGTGGGTTTTAAAAAAAATTAGTAAATGTCCAAACTATTTTTTGTAATATTTTATAATAAATATTACAATATTAAACAAATTATTTTTAAAAAATTAAAAAAATTAATAACAAATATGTAAATCAAAATATATTTATATGTAACAAAGTGATAAAAAAATCTAGGGGATAAGTCTTTCTATTTAACAGAGAGGTTGAATGTTATATCCCAATCATCCTTTATTTTAATGTAACATTCTTCCATGGTTTTAGAACCATGAAAATAATATCCAGACCTATAGTGAAGGAGATTGTGCCTAAAGTTGTTAAAACAAAGGTTATATATGATAACCATAATTTTTATACCTAGAAATATCTGATTTATCTAGTAATGTAATAATTTGATTAAGGTAAATTTATTTATATCTATATATACAAAAAATTTAATTAAAATTTTTATTTTAATCAGATAGATTTAATAAAAATTAAAATCATATAAATAAATAAATATATATGAATACTAATAATAAAAATATTTATGTAAAAATTATATTTTAATTTCCTTAATAACTAAATATTGAAAACATCATAACATTAACATTAAAATTACCTTAGTACCACCATATATGTAGTACAGGTGATATAAGAAATGGAGGTACTCATGGATGGTGATTTATCTAGGATTGATATACCAGTGATTTCCAAAAGCCTGATCTTATCTTATATATGATAATATTCTTGACATACTTATTCATGTTTATGTAATTATTTGTTATGTGAAAACCATATTGAAGTTATCAACTACAAAATATTGGATAAATGGACACAATATTGATGCCTAATACTACTTAATTTAAAAACATATTCATTTCTATATAAATTTCTTAATGAATTTATTACTTTCTATACACACCATATCCATGGATGTATGACAAAATTAAAATAAAATGATTACGTTGCCCAAATATTAAATTATCTAAACCAAATAATAATTTATCATATTATTATTATTTACATATATTTTATTCATATACCAAAATTACTAAATATTCCAAATGTCCGTATGGCGATGTCTTTACATTCCTTAAAAAATACCAAAACACTTCACTTAAAGTAATTAATCTACTTATTTTATCAATATGTCAACCATATTTCTAATTTCTTTCATGATATATGTAGAATTCATTATGGGTATTATCTACATGAGAGAATTTTATGATCGTTATTTCAATCTTGAAGTATTTTAATTTTTGTGTCCATTTATAAATCTTTTAATATTATTAATACAGTATATCAACACAGTCATTGAGTGTATCAATTACCTACACAATAATGTTTATCCAAAATCTTCTCTGGTATTAATTAACAGACTAGTCGCATGGATCCATATTAATGGAAAAAACCTAATTCCTTCATCCTCATGATCATCCTGACCATATATCTACTTACTAACTATATACACCTATAAGAAGGGGACTAATTCAAATGGATTCCTATCACAAAATCCAAATCACTTTGTATTCATTGGGTAACCCTTAAAGTACTATAGTGTTCTATTTTCGTTTAAAATGGTTATCTGATATCCAAAATAATATCAATATTTAATAAGTATTTCATATAAATTAATATCATTTATTAAGATAATAACATAATTTATCATCATCAATTAACTCACAATATTGATAAGGGTTATGTAGTCATACTAATAATCATGACCCCACACTCCACATTTGAAGAAACTTGTAAAGAGAACAAATTACTTGTCATTTTCTTAAGTAATATATATCTTCATAACAATAAATTTATAATATATTACAACGTCACATGTAAAAAATTATGGTTAAACAAGCTAGTACATGTCACATTGATCTAGTGATATTTTTCGTTCGACCAGATAAACATGAAAATAAAAATAGTCATTGGATAATATATCACTAATAAAATATGATCTGTTTTATATAGTACCATATTATATAATGTAATGAAGAATGAAAAACATATTTTTGCACACACTAATTCAATATAAATAAACTTCTATGTAAAAAGAACATATTAAATTGTATTATTTTATAATCAAATTACATTTATACAACAATGTCATTTACTTCTCAATATCTTTCCTGCATAACGTTTTTGGGTCCTCATTTTCTTTTCTACATGATGGTATCGGTATCACCTAATCAATTTCCATGTTAAAACATATTAAAGAAATAATTATTGAATTCAATCATATTTCAGTCGGTGACACTCCCAAAATGTTCATCAATACTCTGTATTAAAAATATCATCATCAAAACATTACATTATACTAATTGACTAATTAATAAGATTCTTATATACTATAATCGTTATCACATACTCAACTATTATTTCTTGATATATCAAAGTTACTGTGATAGTCATTAACAAACACATTTGTTTATTGATATCAATAACATCTATAGTTAATTTCAATATAGTAACATCTGTAATTCATCATGTGGAGGTATACATTACAATCTACTCAAGAATTATAATCAAATTGTTAATTAAATCTATTCATGGGTGGAGTCACTATCAAAGATAACAACTAATAATTTAAAATAATAAAATTCCACATTCAAAAAATATATTTACCTTGAAATTCCAATAATATTAATTTACAAAAAATAAGAAATATTTAAGATTATATAGACCTATTCGAAAAGACAGAAATATAAATATAGAAATATATAAATTATTATACATATATAATAATAATATACCAATATTTTTTTATTTACTCCACTTATATCCATAACTAGACCCCTTTTTTCTATTTCCCCCTTGTTCATATTTTTTTATTCTTATTCCCTATTAGGATATCCACTAACCTCTTCCATATATTTCATCAAAAAGCTTTAAGATTCCCCAATACTATTATTCACCACTTAACAACCTTACTGACCTTCTTATCTGGATATTTTTTCTTTAGCACCTTCAATTTGCTTAACCTCTTATTGATAGAATCCATCAATAATAACTTCATACATCTCTGGTTTATCACCATAAAACTCCTTGCATGAAATAAATTTATATTTAACATAGATAATCCATCCCATACCTCCTCTAGATGCTCCCTAACTCAAAATTTGTAGATCAAAATAGCACCACTCGAACACATCATAATTATGTCCCCCCAATGGAAAATGGAAGAACAACATACCTTGATCTAAATACCATAAACGGAGTTTCCTTTCATCCAAGACAAATGGAAATACTATTGGTATTTCACATCATCTTCTCACACATGGATAGCAACCATCAAGTATTAGTTGAGTCATCAAAAAATTTACAACCTAATGAATGATAGTTCAATACCTCCACTACATACTTAGATAAGGCGATGTACATAGATAACCATATGGTTAACAGTTTTTATACCATTGTTAAATCTAATATGAATTCTTATGTCCTATATATTTTTATTTGGAATATAACTATTTCATTACCTTGTTGATATACTCCACGATCAAATTTTCTGTAAATTTGTTTCTTCAAATGGATTCTACATTGTTGGTTCTGTAGGAAATATTCTATTTTATTATCATTTTAAGACATTATTGATATTTCTAGTTCTCCTTACTATATATTTATCTTTATATATATTTTAGGAGACTTTTATAACCATCAATAATTTTGATCTAACAACCCATGAATGCACAATTTTAGCTGATGATTTTTGGTTTTATAGGTAATAAATTATATATTTACATAAAATTATTCATCTTGTTCTAAATTACATGGTTCAACATTATATTCCAAGCTAGTATGTGGTTATGATTGAAATAATTGGTCAAATATATGTCGTCCACAAATATGAAATCTTGGGTTACATCCTAATATAGTTACTATCATCATGATTTTTGATTCGTCATTATTTTATGATGCTTTTGATAGGTTGTGCTCTGATATTTTTATTATGAAATTCTACAATTCATTACATGGAGAAAAGATCAAAAAAGATACATTGTGAATATTATTTATGAATTCTATTGTGGTACACTAATGTTTATGATCCATTCTTCTTACATTAATGTTTATTTGTTTAAGTGGATAATTGTGAGATTACTGAGCATCATGTTTGGAAAATGAATCATAGAGTAAAAAATAATTGCCAAAGTGATATTTATGATTCATTCAAGGTTACGGTTGAAAAACGTCGAACTATAAGGGTTTTAATATCCATTATACTGATTTAATATACCATGATTATATCTTATCCACTGATTCCTAATGTGTGTAGGATGGGTGTCTCAATCATGGTGAGAGGATAACTCCTCATAAAATGTTACATCACATCAATAAAATCTAACTAGGATCACTCTACAAATTTTTTCTCTGATCCGCAATACTATTTTCATTCCATTAAATAATTTTAATTATTTCATTAGTTTTAATTACTTTCTTAGAATTATTTACATGCATGTATGCCCCCAATGGGTAGAATAATTTTATATTATTATGTTATATCTTCACTTTTTTTTCTATTTTCCATTCAGTCATACTAAATCTATCATATTGAATCTCATAAACTATAAGACATTATCTACAAGATTACATAAGACAATACTCTAACTTAATGGATATGAGCGAATACATTGGAAATAACTTGATAATGAATTACCTAAAAATTATTACCAAAGCTATTAAATCTAAATAATGGAATCTATGAGGTTTATAATAGATAAATTTACTATTTATGATGATTTATATTTTTTATATATAAATTTGTATGTTTTTATGATCATAGTGAACACTTTATTTTCATATCTAGTCCCAAAAAGAAACTTCTTTCTACTCCCTTTGTTGGAAAACCCTTTATAATAAGGTTTTTTTCCATACCAATGTCCATAGGGTGGGCCATAGTCTTCTGTTGTTTACATTATTTGATAAGGTTCTTTGGGAAGTTTCCTATGAATCTCATGCTACACAAATCTTGTCTACACATTAATTCTTATATATAAAAAAACATTGTAGTTAGTCTAAATAATAATATTGAATGGTATAGTAGTTTTATGCACCCTAGAACATATTTCATGATGTAAATTAATTATTTTTTTAAAATAAAATAGTATTTTAATTATACAAGTGTTGTGTTGGAGGATAATGATTTAGAAATTATTTTTCTAAAATCTTAATATGATTATGAATTTTCTATTAAAGACTAAATGATATATTTTAATGATTATCTATCTTTATAAGATGACAACCATATCTTTTCAACTAAATATATTAAAATAAGGTTTTATGAAGTGATAATTGTAGGATTATAATATATATGGAATAACAAATGAGATTGGTTAAAGTTGAGGTAAAATATCCACGAGCAGGTCAGGGTCATGGGATATGAGCATAAAATTTTCTAATGTGAATAATAATTATATATTATTATAAATGGTCAATAAATAAACAATTCACAGAATACCAATAATCATTAACTGTTAGATGAAAATTTTGATTATACTACTAATTTTCTTAATGTTAGATTGAATTCCATGAGGGATGAAAGGGTCCTAAATTCCGGCTATTGTTTCACATGTGACCTAGACTAGAGTAACATACTAATATAAGTGATGTGGATAGTGGTGAGTTGTATCTGGGGAATAATATATGATTTTAAATCATTGTTAGAGGCTCATCGTCATTAGAAAAATATAATGGGTTGGTGATAATAATAGAAGATGTAATAGGGGTACCCACATTGAAGACAAAACTCATTTACTTTGGAATTTTATAAAAAATGTGGTTTACATTTAGGTATTATTTATTATGTATTATGATATATAATTAAGACCTCACCATTATAATTGGAATTTTTATTAATTAGATTCATTTAGTAAATAGAATAAATCAAATAAAGTAGTTTATTTCCACCCAACCCATATTCTTGATATCACTATGCTATGACATTGGAATCTTGGAAATACGAGTAATAAAATAATGAACATAGTATCTACAATATGTTAAAATAAATTCCCCTTGTAAACATCACATTATGGGAGGATTTTCTGTCTATAATTTAAAAACATGATATATTTAAGAGGTTTATATATAGATACTGGGATATCATGGAATACATCAATTAAAATTTTTTGGGGGCCATATAAGAGTACCTCGCTTGGTGGATGATATTTTTTATTCAAATTTATATATTACTATTTACCTAACTGATTTTATTTTTCTTATAGAATAATAATTTCAATACTTTTGAAACATTGAAGAATTGAAAATTAAACATCATTTTTTATTGAAGGAATAAGATAAAACCTCTTAGAAATATTTTTGGTCTTCAGTACCTATCCAATTAATTCCTTTATTATTATAATTATG
Organism: Viscum album; assembly: GCA_963277665.1. Classification (NCBI taxonomy): domain Eukaryota; kingdom Viridiplantae; phylum Streptophyta; class Magnoliopsida; order Santalales; family Viscaceae; genus Viscum; species Viscum album. The sequence continues at coordinate 1,754,918,308 of OY728141.1, forward strand.
AGGGAATCATTGGAGAAAAAACCACTGTGGACACTCTCGAAAACAATAACCTAGATGAGGGGATGAAAAGGGCCATTTTAGAGAGGTTGAGAATCATTATCTCACACTCTGGTATTCAAAAATAATTTTGGGCAGAAGATGCCCCAAAATTTATTTTTCGGATTAATAGATGTAGTTATATTTAAATTTCCATTGAATATCCTATGGGAATGTGGAATGGACCACCCATATCCTAGGACATGTCATAGGGTTTACTTATACTTCATATGCACATAGTATAACTGAATAGTTAGAACATGATGATTTTATGTTTGTCTACATGGGATATCTAAATGGAGTTAACGGTAAAATGATTTAGGTGGACATTCATGTCCTTTAGAACCTCTTAATTATTCAGAATACTTTAATTTAATATGTTTTTCCACCATTGTAGAAACAAGTTGATTTTTTTTCTGTTGTTCTAACGAAACCTATGGGTGTATAGGTTTGTGTAGAGATTAATGTGAAACCTTACCTCAAGGATTCCTCCAATAATCCCCCCTAAATGGATCCTTTTTAACCTTAACATGATCCATAGTCTATTAAAATGGTTTATAGATAGAATATTCAGATGAACTATTAGACGAAAAATGATAGATCTTGGAGAACTATTAAGCCTCTTGTTCATTTAAGTCATGTTGATTTTGCCACTACCAAATTTAATATTTCTCATGATATTATTGATTATGAGACACATAACATTAAATAAGAAATGAGATCTCATGAATCTAGGATGTTTATTCATATCATGAAATTTAGAATGGTTTCATTTCATAAAAACCAATAATTGATATTTGTGCATAAAAAAGAAAGGTATAAAATATAGGATTTTAATAGATTTATAAGAGAAAAAATATTATAACAACAATGAAATTTAAATAAAATTTAAATTAATTAATATATATAATTGGTTCCTTTAATTTAATAGAATTTACTATAAAAATAACTTTTCACCTTTTGTTAAGAATTTAACTATTAGATTTCATCTTTCCTTTTCATTTTATGTTTAAATTTTTATTGATCATTTTGATATAAGAGCTATTTTTCTCCTGGAAAATTAAATGAGAAAATATACAAGATAAATTATGATATATTCTCTCTAGATTTCAAAATTAAACAATTTCTATGATTTTTCAAACCATTTCTAAGGTCATAGATATTCATTAAGTAAATTTTATAAATGTGGTTATGGAAAATTAATTCAATACGATTTTGATAAAAGTAAATATGATGCATGTGTTTACATTAAATATATTAAGAATTATTATATTTACCAAATGTTTTATGCTGATGAAATTCCTTTTTATGAAAATAGAAAAGAATTACATTCAATGAAAAATCACATAAAACTCTTCTTTTTAAATGAAATACCTTCAATTTGTTATGAAAACTATATTAATTTAAGTAATTAGGAATATAAATTCTAGTGATCCATACATGTTCCGATCTACATATATTGGAATGGTTCTGAAGTGATGTTTATTTGATCATTTGAAATGAGTTTTTGTGTACTTACGAAAACACTTAAAATTATACCTAATAACATCCCTTTGAAATGATTCAAATATAGACTTTATAAATAAAATATCTTATAGAAACAATATTTGTAACATAATATATCCTATCAAATCCTATAAATTAGATATATGCTTTTTTGTTTGTACCTTTACCTTTTTCATCGGTAGTCATGTAATGTCCCATTTTGATGCATTGAATTATTTTTCAAGGAATGTGTCCATGTAATCTAACATATGTTTTACCTTGGAAAGTATACATATCATAAACAAGATATTTTTTTCTTTTTTGATTCTTATTATGCTAAGAACATTGCAACCCATGAGCCATTTACAAAGTATGTTTTCTTATCTTTTGGGGACCCTATATCCAGAAAATGTAATATGTTGTCCAGTTTACATTTTTCCACCTATGGTTTTTAAAATATATATTAATGTGAATAATTAGTGAAGGAAATTATGTTAAAGGGTATTATTCATTAATCTTCCATATCATCAAATAGTTTTGATACCTTTTGTGGCAGCCAAATTACATTTCAATTAACTAAGAATCCTATTTTCCAATATATAATAATAACATTGAAATAGGGATACCCATTGATAGATAAGTCATTGAAACTAATGTATAATTATTCAACTATATGAACAAATTTCATAACCTTGAAAATAGTTTGAATATGGTTATTTAGTTATAAAATATTAGGGAATATTTAAAAAAATTTAACATATTCCACGTTCAATAATGTAGGTTATATGAACACCATAATAATTAATATATACATTAATAATTGTTGGAATTTTTTAATTTTCCTATTTTATATCATTAAAATTTTAAATCTATATATTTAATTCCTTTTTACAATTAATTCCCATTTTATTTTTATATATATTTATTAATTTTTATGGATTATATGTCATCAGTTCAACATGAAATACTCTCTCATTTATTTCTAATATTGTAAATACTTTTTCCCTTAGTATATCTAGATCATGAAATATTTACTAGGTTCTATTATGTGAAAAGGCTCAATTTTGAAATACCAGTCCCCATATATACAATTTTAGTTTTGATATTCTCTATGTTATAGGTTGATGTGAGCTACTTTCATGGAAGCCAATAAAATAGAACCAAAATACTTTTTTCAGTGTAATGTTTTTATGTCTCAAATGTTGGGTTTAATATGTTTCATTTGTGGGTTCATCATATTGTATTCCTTTTTTCTCAATTGACACCGAATTTGATTACTAATTGTTTTATTTTATTTTTCTAGTTGATCAAAAATAGAATTAATGATAAACATTTTGTTGCATCACAGTAAGAGAATATAAGTGAAATTCCATGGAAGGGATCCCATAAAAGTGTGGGTGTGGTACACTAAAGGTAATAAACCCTATTTATTCAATTCTTGGTGAGTAGTTTTATTTATGACTATAGAGATTACCATGATTTGGATATGGACTAATAATAGAGGAGGAAATAGTGGTTATGGAAGTTTCATTACAACTTCATTTCATGTTCTAGTTGATGAACCTAGAACTGCATGAAATGTACTTCATTTATATAATTTTCTATAGCCAGTATTTTGTTATATCCTTAAATGTACAATGTTCATTGTGTAAGTCCACCCTAGTTGGTAATATGATATATTCTCATGACTATGTTCTTCACAAAAACATTATCTATCTAGGAACACTCATTGTAAAAAATCTTTGATAATCAATACAATTTTTTGAGTTAGTATCATTTCATCTATTTACCTTGGTAATAATGTGTATGGGTTTTCTTATCTCTATGCAAGTTTGTACCCAATGGGATGAATAAATTTATACCATTGTGTTCACTTTTTTTAATTTTTTTATCTTATATTCTCTAATATTTAATATTTTGTAATTCTTTAATTTTCATAGAAAATTATATGTGAATATATATTAATTAAATTTTACTCTACTTTAGTATATCATAGATTTTTTATGACAAACATCATATAAACTAGTTATTTAACTTTTAATATGTCATTAAAAATAATATAATTAATATTCAAGACATACCTATAAATGAACCTCCAAAATACCCATAAGTAACTAGATTTTTGAAACCAATGCTAATGAAAAATCTACATGTGATCTCAAAAGAACATTAAGTAAAACATAATTAAATAGTTGGTTTAAATTTTAATAATTAATATAATGTTTATATAATTTAATTAATTGAATATAATTTAATTTTGAATTTATTAAATATATATAATTCATTTAATGAATCAACATGGATGTTTGGAAATCTAAAATATAACAGAATTATTCTAGACTTCTATATCAAATATCATAATGTTTGTATTTTATTCATATGTAGATGATGGTGGACTAGGTTTCAATTACAACCTTTTATAAGATCAAAGGGGATTATCATTGTTATAAATTGAATCATTACAATGGAAACATCATTCTTTTAGCCGAATTCTAATCCAGTATCTGTTTTGAAACAAATTTAATTAAAAATATTTCATCATGCATAATTTATGAATTAAATTAATTATTTAATTAAAAAATAAATGTAAATTCAAGGTCATTATGAACTCACATAAGGTCAAGACTAAGGAAACCTTACTTATTTGGTAGTTAATATGTCTAGAAAATCCATCCAAGATCATCATTTATTTAAATTACCAATTTTAACTACAAAATGATTGGGTGCACAACCATTTAAATAAATAAATAATTTAATTAGTATATGTGAAATTATACAAAAATGAATGCCGATAGAATTATAATTTTAAAATTATGGAAAATAAATATATTGTTATATAAAATGAAATTTCTAATTATGTGCTGGTTGATAAGAATTTTTTTAAAAAGTTTGGGCCAAAGCCTCCTTTATTATTAAATAAAAGAAAATACCTTTTTAACTGGGTAGAGGGAGACCCATTACATAGCCCGAAGGCCCAGTGGGCATTTATCCCATTACATGGCCCATAGGCCCTTTCTTTTGGCCCAAACCCCATTCTGTGAATAGTACTTCTATAGTACCTGCACTACTACAGAACTACACAGTACCGTCGCTGCTATAGTACACTGTTGGTATAATCCCCCCCAAAAAATACATTATGTCAAAAGAATATTTACTTATTAGGGTCGATGTTAAATTCCCACCATTTTTCACTCTTCAGAAGATCATTTTTTTCATCCAATGAAGAATGAGAATAGAGGTGACGTCTACAAGACATTTACTTTTTAAGTTAAAGTGTTGTGTTTTTCATGAACTAACCTGAGCCACACATGAACTGGGCACCCGAGAAGATCCTCTATATACCAAATGTTCATTCCCTATCAACCCTAGATGGAAACTACTATATGGGACTCAAATCATAATGATTTGGAATGAGATCGCCCAAAATATATATAAATATGATAATGAACTAAAAATATAGTGAATTAAAAATAATAGAATAACGAAACTCATAAAATAAATAATAATAAAAAAAATTATAATATAACATATAGAAAAAATATGGCTATGAATATTGGTATGATACATAAAAATTTGAAAACAAAAACGAACAGAGACCCATCAACATTGTGTGATACCTTGGTCACTTTACCCATACCATGCCAATGATCATTAACATCTCTAACACCCAAGGAAAATAAAATTTAAGCCATGGAACCTAAATAATATACAATAAGAGTAGAATAAAACAAATGATATATGGGGGGTTATCTACACCCTAATCATTGATCTATTTTTTTAATTTTGTTTTTCATTCTATTTTCTCTAGAGATTTGGGTTGAACGGGTAAAAAACATAAATTATTAATGTTATAGAAGTGACATACTATTGGATGACAGTTATTAATAACTATGGGGATAAAAATATAGAGTACATGAAATCATACCATACACCTTTTTCATGGATTCTTCATCCATGAAAATGAAATATTGTCGTTTCTAGGAGAATTTATCGCGGGGTTCATTTTTTGTGTACAATTCGGTAAATAATTAAAAAAATATAGTGCATTTCCCAATTTATTTTTAAATGAATTAATTAAAATAACCCTCATAATATAGATCCCTAATTTGACCCATCCTTCTCTAAAATTATAAATGATTCATAATGGGGATCCATGACTCATCCTCCTTGATTCTCGCTATAATGTTTCAGCTTTTTTAATCAATATCATGATGGTTACATACAAGGTAATGTTCTTCACCAACTATTTCTCCATTTTCCAATTTTTTCCTTCTCCCCCTACCTGGGTAATATATTAGTAGAACACTAGTTTATTATTTTGAACTAAAACATTGTTAGGGTGAGAAATATTCCCCTTAGTAAATTCACATCCCATGTTCAAAGTCATAGACCATTCTATTATGGTTGAGGTTGGTGTTTACAATGTTTTTTATTTTCTATATCACACCAAGAGATGATTATAGTCTATGTAAAAACATTTTAGTCAAATTTATCATGTTTTTAATCAATAAATTATATCTTAATCCATTTGTGTTAAATTATACATTTAAAATTATTATTTCTAGAAGATTTCCCAAGATTATTCCTTGGTTAAGGATGTATATATATGCAACGTATTTTTAAAAAATGTTTAATATTACTTTTTTATTTTATTTGAAATTTTTTATATGATATATAGTCATCATTATTCCGTATAAGTTGGTTATAAATGGAAAAATACTATAAGTTTTTTTCACATCTCTTTGATACAATAATGGTTTTAGTTGAAGGAAGTTTCATTTTTCTAGGTAAATTTTACAACTTTACACTGATTATTCATATTGAATTTCTTATGATTACTTATATTTATGTTATATATATATATGTATGGTTAAGTGTATATATAATCATGAATAAGTAAATATATAGAAATTTCATATAATTCATTTTATAAAATAATTTTCTCTCAAATATTTACTTGATTTCGAAAATTATTTCTAAAATAGATTTCAAATGTATATTTCATAAAGCATGTTTTAAAGGCCCATTTTGAACTTCGAGTTAATGGTTTCACACTTATCATGAGATTTTGAATGACATTGATAGAATGAATCATTTTTTTTGAAAATTGAGAACAATTTCAAATATTAAGGCCCAGTTTGTATCTTGAATTGGGTTTTGTGAAATGTGATCACCATACATGGAGACCCCATCCATTGGTTATGTTATAATGATTGTTTTTAAAAATGGGTATTTCACATGTATGGGTGTATGGAGGTGGTTTAAGATTTTTTTTGGATTATATTTTTTATCAATTAGTTTTTTAATGTAATGGATACCTCACCACCCCTTTATTATAATCAATGGATCCTGGACATCTAGTGATGGATGACTTCCACTTGTGATGAAAGTTGATTTTATAAAATTTTAATATACTACAAATTCTATCAATATCCCTAAAAATTATTCTGAAGCGAGTACATTAATTATCTCCTCCTAGGGTATATAATAATTTTATATGATTTCAAATTTTATATGTCTTATTGTTCTACACCACTTTAGATACATGCCCTACCAGAGATTTAAATACTGCATTCTATTGTGAATTATCATATTGATTAAATCGTGAATTGGAATATTCTTTCCATTAATTTATCTACTTGGTAATTATTTTAGTTATTCTATGAGCCTAATTTTGGAAATGATTCAAAGGAGGTTTTAAAAAAATCAATTATTATAAATTTATTAAAAGGGGTTTTAAAGATGAATTGATAAATTTATGAATTTATTTTTGAAAAGGATGAAAACACTATTTTTAATAATTTTTTTCATATGAGAATATCTGGTTTGTTGTCAAAATATAAATTCATGGATTCTATTGTTCAAAAATAATAATATTTTTAATTATCACATACTATGTTTCTACTTTTAGTCAGTAGACCTATATCTTCTGAAATATTAGGTTCAGTTGTGGACCACTCTTTGAAAGGGATGGACTTATGGTTGGATGGTGACCAATTGGTAACAAAGTAATTTTTCTGGAAGTTTTTGTTTTTTTTGAATTTTTTTAGAAAATAAATTCCAATTATATATATTCTGATGTTTTAACTTCAAATAATATATTGTATTTATAATAGGTTTGACATGGATTTGTGTATTTTTTATATCAATCACTTATTTAATTCATGGTATTCCATGTCTTGTTTTGTGTAAGTTTTTTTCATCTTATTTGTATAGAATATAGGTCCAATATATAGATTCTTCATGTCTAAATATAAGTATAGTTCCACTTATTTGTTAAAATTATATCAATTAAAAATCATTCCCAATGATTTAATTTGACTTCTTGTCACTAGTTACATTCATTTTGTGAATGATGATTTTCAAAAGGTATGTAATTGGCCTATTAATGTTCCTATTCCATGGGTGACCAAAATTTTCATCCTTATTTTTTTTATAGTCCAGGTTATTAAGTGGAATTGGGATTCATAGAACGTTATTTATACCAGTTGTCTTCAATATTTGAATTAGGACCATTAAAACATGATACATAGTCCCGGGAAGAGTGTAAAAATCACCCATCAAAATCATTAATTGTCGTTGGGATTTTGGGTTGTGACTCTTCAAATTTTTATATTTACATTAGTTTCTATTGAATTTTAGTTCATGTTAATAGTATTTTGGTTTTATTAAAGGATTAAAATATTTTCAGCGAAAAAAATTTTCTGTGAACATGAATCATTAGGTGATCTCAAATGTCCATACAACCATGTGGACTGTAAGTGCGTAATTAAACATAAATTCCATTGGGGATTTTTTTATTTTCATATATTCTTCTCAAACATGTGATCATGTGAGGCATAATAATTATCCCCTCTTAATGTGGTTTTTTTGTTGAGTGATGTTATTGATTATGTTTCAATTTAATTTTGATAATAAAAATATATGTGTCAATGAAAAAAACAATTTGGTCTTGATTTTTTTGGAAAAGGGGGCTGTTAGGATGTGATCCCAATTTTAAAATTATAATTTTGTATTTATAAATATTTTTTGATATGTAATTAAAATGAGTTTAATGATTAAATTTGTTTAATTGTTTCATTAAAGAACCCGGAAATTTTTTAATGTGGTTTTCATGCGAGATTTTCAAGGGAATTTTAAAAGAGTGATTTTAATAATTTTGTGTTATATTTAACTATGTTTGGATTATGATATATATTATTAGAATATTTTAATTAATTGAGATTCATTTACGTTTTTGTGTATATTGAGGAATTATTTATTATTTATTGAGTTTTTTGTTACATTTTATTTATAGAATTAAATCATGAAAATCAACAAATAATTAAGAAAACTCAATTTCATGTAGTTTTAATATTATTCTTCTAGAGGTCCACTCTAACAAAACTCTTAGTATAGTTGTTTATCTAAACACTAATCTATTACACGGTTTCCTATTTTATCATGATACACTAGTGGTTTAGAAGTGTATTGAGGATATTTAAGAAATTCCAAGGTCCTTCGAGAATTAATAATCCATTGGGGATATAGTTTTTTCTATTTTTAAGTGACCATTTTTATATTAGTGGAGGATTATAATTTTATCCCCATTGAAATATGGAATTATTTTATAATTATTCAAGAAAATATTTCATTCAATGGTTTCATATAAAAGAAGTAAAATTGAGGTTGATGGTAGAGTTTATGAGAATTCCAAAAGTCCATAGAATTGTGAAGGAGAAAATTGAAAACTAAAATGATATGATTCTAATTTCTTATGAAATGGGGTTGAATGTTTTGTTAATGTGTGATCATTTCATTAAGGTTATATTCTAAAATATCAATGATCATATTCTTTCATATTAAATAGTTTTATTTTAAAAACATATAGTTGGGGCCTTCATGGAAAAAATGTTTTCTATAGGGAGACCCATAATGGGTGGTATCCATGATCCCTGTGGAACAATTGATATTCCTCCATTCAATGAGGAGTTGGAAATGGAGGAATAAATTTTTCAATATTCTCATTCTATAGCTTATTATTTCATGATAAATAATTCAATCATGTTATTATGGTGCAATAATATTTTTAACTCAATGAAATCCAACTATAGTTCCCCAAAGGCCATTCATCACTATGGAAATATCTGACACCTTTATAATTTTTGTGGATTGGGATCATGGTAGATGTAGAATAATCCCTCTTTGACTTTAAAAACATAAAGTTGGTTCCAATCGTTCTTTTAATTTTTTCCCAATGGATTTATTCTCCCACTCATTCCATTATTGTCCCATATTGATAATTTTATTTTATAAGTATGTTATAATTTTGTAATATCATATAATATATACTTCTTATTGATAAAGTGTACTAGTTGAATTATATATAATGTTTTTCTCATAAGTTTCTTTGAGTTCCTTTAGTCATATGATCTATACTTTTTTGGAAATGGACCTCTTGATTGGTTTTTTATGAACCAAAATTATAGAAGAATCCTTAAAGGGTTGGGATTTTCATTATGTTTCATGATATTATAGTTCCTACTATTAAAGATTTTGTGTCAATTTTTGAGTGAAGAGTCACACTATGTGTGTGGTTTCTTTGTGGTTCTCTATAATTATTAGAGGTTAACATTTTAGAAGTCCTTCCATTCCATCATAGTTATTATTTTTTATTCAACATCATAAATTATGTAATACTATAATGTTATTAATGTGTTATATTGTGGAAAACATTCACAACCAAAATAGATACATCCTTATTATATTCTTTTATTTATTGGTATTTTTTTCAATTGAGATTTGGATTGAATTGGAGAAAATTTTTTATTTTATGAAGTTGTAAAGAAATCACATGGCTCAAACATGACTAAAACTAACCATGAGATGAACCCTTAATATGAATTGATTATTAGTAAACACATTTTTTATGGTGGGTTCATCGTTTCATAAACTAGGTAAACAAATTGTGTGGATGTCTTCGTGAGTCTAGTGAGGGGAATATAGTTTGACAAACGTTGTGACCAAACTATGTTCCACTCCCAGTTTTCCAAACTAAAAAATTTCATTAACTAAACCTAATGAAATTAAATTCCAATATAGTTTATCCCTCTCTTAAATTTTTTACGATTCACTAAGGGGATCAATGCATCCTCCATCGTTCATCCCCTTGTATTTTTGGGGATTTATTCTTCAATTTTATGGTGGTTCCTCATATGGAAAGGCCTTTTATCCCTCCATTTCTCTCTTCACTCCTATTTTTTATTCATAATCATGTATATTCTTCCTGTTTTACAAACCCTATGTGATTTTATCACTAAAAACCTTTATTAATGGGTTCTTATGGTGTGTTGGTTGCCTTAATGGACTCATTCATGCTGTATTTGTTGTCCCTATCCATCAACACATAGTTGTGGTAGTTGTTTCTATTCCTTTCTTTTCCATTTCACGACATGAAATTATGATGGTTTTTCTAAATCCATTTTTATTAAATTTCACATGTCCTTATATCCCTAAATTTATTTTTATATCCATTTATGTGATCAGTAATATTTAAATGAATCTTTTCAAGGATTTTTAATTTCTATGATTTTTTTGTATGTATAAGTATACTTGGTGTTTTCTAAAATTTACATATTATTTGGGTGTCTATAAATAATTTTTGGTAGTTTTTATTTTATATAAATTGTTTCTTTTTGTTCAATTTTTTTCTATTATAATTCACTTTTATGCTTTAGTGGTTTTATTTTGAGGTTCTTACATTTTGATAAGTGAATTTAATTATTTCTTCTGATTTCCCTTTTTTAATTCCTAATAAATATTTTTTTATATTAATTTTATATGTAAATATCATTATGAAAATGTATTTGTATATATAGACTTGAATAAGTATGTATAAAAAATATCAAAGAAATATTTTATTTTTAAAAATGGTTAAAAAAATTCTATTGTATAAAAAATGATTTTTAAAAGAATTTTCAATTTTATATTTCTAAAAGCATGGTTAGTTTCCTATTTAGGACATTCATGAAATGGTTTGATACATTCCTTGGGTGATCATATGTATTTTAGGTATGGAATATTTCCACATATAATTGACACTAGATTAAAATGTTAAGGCCTTGTTGGTACCTTGAATTATTTTTTTAAAAAGTTAACACCCAACCTGGAAACACCTTCACTTGGTTATATGTCTTATAATTATTTATAAAAAATGTGTGTTCTAAAATTATTTATTTGTAGAGGTTTGTTACACTAGTAAGTATGTCATATATTGACAATATATTGATGTGTTTCATATAATTGTTTTTTCACCACCCATTTAATATCATCATGGGATCATATTAATCACTATGGGGGACGAGATATGTTTATATATAGTCTTGAAGTGATATATTTGATAAAATATTTTATTGGATGACCAATTGGGAGTTCCACTGGTGGGGATAGTTGAGAAAATCCATTTTGTTATACACTTATTAACACACCAATATAACCAATTATTATTCCAAATAAGGTACTTCTAGGGTCTCCGCATTCAGTGATTAAGAATTTCCCATGATTACATATTCAATATTTCGATTTATTACTATAATTTTAGATCCTTTAATTTACATTATTTTAGTAAATTTATTATATTATAACATTCCCTACAAGTCATATATCTTATTTGGTTATTATTTCCTTTATTTTGTCTGGTCGACACTTATTTTTGTTATTTACTGAGCCTTATTTTGATTGTTGTTATAAAGGAGGGTTTAAAAAATATTGGAATTTTTAATGAAATATTTAGCGGTTTTTCAAATATTATCTTACAAAGAGATGAATTTGTATGTAAAAATGAAAAAAACACTATTTATGGTGTTGTATTTCATAGTAGAATTTGGGGTTTGATCTCAAAAAGAAAAATTTAAGATTCTATAGTGCCCACCCACTATGTTTCTTAATTATCCCACCCTAATTTTAAAACATGATGTAGATATTGGTGATTTATTAAGGATTCAGTTTACTTATCTATTTCTATATGAGCATGGTGGTTTTATGGTTTGATGGTGACCAAGAAGTCACATAGATATTTTGTTGGGAATTTTCAGTTCATTTTTTTCATTGTAGTGCCAACAATGAAAACTATATATAATTTGAAGAATTTTTTATCATTTATATTATTTATTTAATTATTAATTTGATCAATATATACATATCATTTATAATGATCTAGTTTTTTATTATATTTCACATATTTTTGGTTTTGTATTAATTTTAATTGTTATACTTTTTGTAGCATGGAGGTTCAATGTATGGATCAACAATGAGGGGATTATATAATGATTCCTCTTCTTGTTCAACTGAAATTATCATGTTAAAATAATTCCAATTATTTTCATTTAATACCCAAACACAATTTTCCATCATAGGGATATTCAAGATATACATGGGGTATGCCACGAACCAGTTTAGAGGTGACCAAATGTTAGTTCCTGATATTATATGGGAGAAACTAATCACACAATAATATCACAAGGGAGTCTATTAAATTCCTTTAAATTGTAATTCCATTGATAAATCTATTAAATAAATTATAAAATAGTTCTTCAAATGTAAACAAATGAAAACCCACATATCAATCCATAACTGTTTTTTTATATTTCATTTTTATTTTTCTTAAATGATAATAATAACATAAAATTGTTTCATGCCCTAGAGAAGCTTTAATTATGCAATCCACATTAAATCCACATTCAAATCCACATTATAATTATCAAATATTTAATGTACATTAAAAAGAGTTTTTAAATTTTAAATGAATGAATATTAGTTAAAATACTAAGTTACCACATCACTAATAAAATGTCACGACCCATCACTTGGGGACTGTGTCGTGACAATCCCAAGATCACCTTCCATATGCAAAGGGCTAGAGACTAGCACCAGAAAGGCGTATCCCTAAAATAAGAAGGCATTGACTTTTAACCTTTATAGACATACATTCCAAGAACACACCAGGAAGTAACCATGAAGTAAAATGATGTAGTAAAATGTTCACGGAATGTAAAGGGGTCAGAATTCAAGCCCAACTGAAAAGTACAAGTAGAACTAAGAAATTCAAATACTACTGAAAGTTGAACAATAGCTCTTGGATCGTCCACCGAGGATCCTACCTAAAGGGTAGGTATAACTCATGATCAATAGTCTCTACGTCACATCACACCAAATGGTCCACCTCTAAACATCATCCGGCTCGGGCTCCCTCAGCCTCGATCAAGGTTGTCCATCGTCTACACCAGAAAAAACAAGTTTCTAGTGTATCCCATGCAGGTTTGAGTATAACAATACTCAGTAGGGACCCCGAGAACCACGTACGTCTCCCAGAGATCCCTAAAAGGAAAAACACAAAGTAAGACATCCATTTCAAATCACAAAGTGATAGACATCAACTCTACTAAGCTATATGCACATATACATACCTAAGATTTCAGGATATACCCATCCCATACATGAGAGAAGTATACCATAAAGTTATCACCATAAAGGTAAAAGTACCACATAAAAAACACCATAAAGGAAGAAGTATCACATAGGTAACACCACGAAGACAACACCACAAAGGTAGACGTACCACATTGGTAACACTGCAAAGATAAAAGTACCACACGTGTAACACCCCAAAGATAATATCACGAAGACAACACCATGATGGTAATAAGACTCAGTTCATAGCAGGAATAACATATGTACATATGTAAAGATGAATAGTTGTAATCTAGATAATCTTAATCTTGTAAGAGCACTACTGCGGACCGACACAAGATCGATTAGGTAGTAGCCCCCACTGACCAGCCCAGGATCTGACCAACACTGAATCGGTATGCGCTGAACCACACATGATCATTGAGCACTAACCCATATATGATCTGATAGACACTAGCCCACACAGGATCTATGGATGATGACCCACAAAGGATCAATGTTTATTCTTCACATTACAGCCAGCCACAGGATTCCTCTCACTCGGTGCACTCAAGCTCCATAGAATCTACACCTCATGATACCAGTTTTATCTCAACCACCACTATCCTACACAATGGAGTATCTCAAAGGACCTCCATGTCATAAGGGTTTCAATGCGATGGACGGTGCGTCAATAGGGTTCCTGTTCTGCGAGTTATAAGCATTTTAGTTCTGAGGGCCCAGTTGGATTCAGGTTCGATCCAACCCGGCCATACTCCAACTATCCCTAAAACTAATTTAGAGTATAACAAAAATATTGTCTCGCTAAAAGGGTCCCAATGATGCAGATAGATCGTTAAATGGATGTTTGGTTCTCATGTTATGGCCCTTTTAGCGGAACTAGGCTTCATTGGACGCGGGTCCGGTCCGACCCCGGCCCGAAGCAGCCAGGGTCGACCCGACCAGGTTTGGGTTGACCCGACCAGGTCTGGTTCCGAACCAATAGGGGGGAATGTGGCGGGATTGGCCCACAAGGGGGCGGCCCGACAGGCTGGGAATGTGGCTCAGCTTCGTGAGGCGTGACATACGTCTGGGTGATGGGGTCCGCTGTGGAGGGGACCACCTTAGATGCCACCTGGGGGAGTGAAACCTAGTTTTAATGAATGACCATGAGGGCAATTATGTTTCATCCATAGTTGCAGTGCCACATGGTGCCGCCACGTGGAATACAGGTCCCACTGGAGTGGGTCCTACCTCCCGTCACGGCCGGCCGATGCTGGCTGTTGTGTCCAGCTGTGCGTGACGGTACGCCGCTCCACCACCCGTGGCAGGCCGTTGTGCGGGTCACCTCCATGTGTCGACCGAGGACATTGATTCGTGACCTGCATCCCCCAGCGGCGCGCTTGTCACGCTTCCCTCCTCTTCTGTGGCAGGTCGGTGTGCTGGCAACCTCCTCCAACTACCGCGGCTAACGAGCCGCAACTTGTTCCTCTGATGTCACGAGAGTGCCGCCATCTCTCTCATGGCCAGCCAATTCTGGTCGATGCCTCGGTCCCCATCATTGCTGGTCGTCATTATAGCCACGCTGGTGGAATTCCCCTGGTGACCAGGTGAGCTCAGGTGGCCCATTTTTCCTTCTGAACGCATCGTTCAACATCCCAGGGCATCACCGTCACATTTAGCACATCAATATTGTGTTTCGTCCATCCCAATGAATCTCTCATGAATAATTCACAAATTAATAAAAAAAGAAGTGGGAATGGGCCTTGTTCATTTTCCCCACAACCTATGCATTAGCTTGATAGAAATTGGTTGATGATATTTATTAATCCATAACGGAAATTAAACAAGTTCAAATACCTACCTACATTCATTAGAGAAAGATCATGATTGAAGAAGTAGGTTAGTGTCTTTCATCCCGCAACAACTATCCAACAACACCGCTCGAAGGTCGTCCTTTGGTTCGTGGTTTGGCATCATCTGTTACCACCTGTTGGAACCAGATCCATATTCCAAGGGTTTGGCGTCATGTCACATTACCAAAACATTGTTTCTTTGTAAATCAGTGCCGACGCCTCTCGCCAATATCCATAAAAATGATATAGTGGAGGGTGTCTAACACTCCTAGATTATATGAGGGTTCATAATTAGAAATGTTCCTAAATTCTAACGATGTTGTTACATAGGATATAAAGTGTCAAACCATTTAATGGTTTGACATGTCATTGGTCCCACGGTGCCACTTTTCTATTGGAGGAAAATAATGAAATGAAATAAAATAATAATGTCATTTTTTATTCTTTAAAATGTAAAAAACCTGAATTTCCTCCAGACCTACTACGATCAAAGTGAATCCTCCCTTAAGTGAATCCTGGTGCTACGAATTCAACAATGGCCTATTATTTTTAATCCGAGCACTAGTTCAATAGTTATAAAATTCCGCTCATGCGTTTACTGAACATACATTAAAAAAAGATCAGAAATTCATTTTGGGCACAACGGTCCTCGGAATCACACACTGCAAATTTTCGCAAACTCGTAATAATTCCATATAATTAAAAAATTACCTTGAAAAACATGATTCTTTAAATTCTCCCCACCATAGGGATTTTATTCCCCAAAAGGGACAACATAGACATTGAAAGAAAATGGCGGTACTGAGCATGAATCTAAGCCTCCCACCCCCAAGTTCTCTCCTAAAGATTCATGTGCTACTAACGAATGCGCAGTAGAGATATCAACCGCCCACAAAGGAATAACTCATGTGGATCCTCAATCTCTATGGTATCCTCCGCAAATGTTTCCCCATCTTCAATGTCCAGCTCGTTTTGGTCGATGATGTGAGAAGGTTCATGAACATATCTCCTAAGCTGGGATAGGTGGATGATGTCGTGCACCCTCTCCAACTTTGGTGAAAGTGAAATGTGGTATTCCACCTCTCTTATCCTATTAAGTATCAGAAATGGTCTAATAAACCTCGGTGATAACTTTTTTCCTCATGCAAATCTCTGTAAACCTCATCGAGGTGAGACCCATAGGAAGACATGGTCTTCCTCCCCAAACTACAATGGTCTCCAACTCCTTTCAGCATAGGAATTTTATCTTCTACTAGCAGTCTTCATCCTCTCCTAGATTATCTACACCTTCTCAGTGGTAGGCCGTAAAAACTATGGACCCATAAGTGCTCACTCCCCATGGACTGTCTAGAATAGAGGTGAGATGCATGGTCGATCGTACAACACCTAAAATGGTTACACACTGATGGTTGAGTGATAAATATTTTATATGATAACTCCAACAATGTAATGTGATTCCCCCCACTTCGACCAAAATCTAGGATGCAATCATGAAGCATGTCATCCAATTTCTAAATGGTCTTCTTCATCTGAACATTCATTCGTGGAGGAAAGGGGGTGCTAAAATATAGATGAGTTCTAAACTCCTTCTGAAATCCCTTCCACAACCTGGATGTAAAATTTCATCCATGGATAGAGGCGATCATCGATGGCACCCCATGAAGTCACACAATCTCCTGAATTTAAATGGGTCCTAAGCCATATACTCTTCACTACACTATGATAGGAATGATGTTAGCCGACATGGTGAGTCGGTCAATGATCACCCAGATTGAATCATGTCCCCTAGACATACATGGAAACCCTGTCCTAATGTCCATGTATATTCCATCCCACATCCACTCTGGCACCTCTAGTGGATGTGTTAAGCCTGCTGAAACCTGATTCTCAGCCTTCACTTGATACCATATGTGGCATCGTGAGAGACAATCTGCCACTACTTTCTTCATTCCTAGCCACCTGAGCTGATGTTGGTGGTCCTAGGACATCTTCACCACTCCAGGATGTACCACCACGGGGGTTTATGGAGATCCCTCAAAACCTACTCCGGTAGAGCCATCGGTACCATAGTAAGTCCTCTGAATAGGATGACATGATCCCCCACATTAGAAAATCTTTCAGGTTCCAGTTCTGAGGATATATGAGCATGTTGAGCCTCACAGTCAATGTCCCCAAGATGTTCTTCCCGAACTCACTGAAGAAGTAGGGGAGTGAGAGTGATAGAATGGAGGTAAGCTGCTCTATCTCTATCCACGAAGGATATCTATAGTGTAGATAGCTACTCAATCCTCTCACTCAGCAACCACAGACCAGACCTCATGATGAGTGCATCTGCTACCATGTTCACCTTCCCAGGAGTATAGACTACCACAATTTCATAGTTCGAGAGGAACTCCAGCCATTGTCATTGTCTCAGTTTTAGGTCCTTTTGTGAGAAGATATACCTGAGACTCTTATGATCATATTAGACTATAAAAAATTATCCCAACATTTAATGTTACCACAGTTTCAGGGCGAAGACCACTACTACTAATTGTAAGTCATCAATATCATAGTTCTAGTCATTTTTCCTGATCTCTCGTGAGCTGTAGGAGATTACTGCTCCCTCCTACACTAGGACACACCGAAGGCTGAACTCTGATGTGTCGTAGTAGATCACTAACCCAACACCCTCTTCTGGTATCCTCAATAGGGAGCACTCATCAGTCATTGTCTCTGCACCTGAAAACTTTTCTGGCCTCTCTCCTTCCATACGAAGGGTTTTCCATTCTTCGTCAATGCTGAAAGGAGTGCTGCAACTCTAGAAAGGTCAGGAACAAATCTTCGGTATTTTCCAGACAACCCCTGGAATCTCCTCACATTGGCCAGACTCCTGGGTGTCTCCTAAGAAATTACATCCTCTATCGTCACTGGATTCACTTCAAATCCAGCCTATAAGATAAGGTGTCCTTGAAAGTGGACCTCTCATATACAGAACTATCACATAGAGAGATTACCATAAAAATGATGATCTAGAAGTGTATCCAGATCTATCTGTTGATGATTAGAATGCTCCTCCACCATCATGTAGTATATCAAGATGTCGTTGGTGAAGACCACCACAAAGTGAGTGAGGTATGGCTGAAAGATCCTATTCATGAGTCTCATGAACACTGCTGGGGCCATAGTCACAGAGAACGGCATAACCAAGGACACATATTGGCCATACATACATCTAAAGTCCATTTTCTTCACATCCTTATCTCGTATCTATAGGTGATGATAGCCTGATCATCAATCCTCGGAAGTGGATACTTATTCTTCATAGTCACTTAGTTCTGGTGCCGATAGTCCACAAAGAGTCTCAAACTCCCATATGAATTCTTGGAATTCAAAATCATGGGTTCCCATAGAGAAACATTGGGCCTTATGAACCCATTTCTCTATAAGTCCTCAAACTATACCCATAACTCATGATGATCCATGGGATCCATCTGATATACTGGTGTAGATATCGTTTTCGTCCATTGGTAGAGGTCGATGTAAAAGGATACCTATCTGTGTGGAGGTAGTCCCAAAACATCATCAGGAAAGACATCAGTATACTAGTCCACCACTACATGAGAGCTCAGACTCTCAACACCATCATCCCTAAGGGTAAGGCTGGCCAACTGATGTATGATTGGCTTCACCCTCCTATGGTTAAGTCCATCAAATAATAAAAAGGTACCCCTCTCACATGTGAAGGAATACACAATCCCATATTCACAGAATCACCATACATTGTGCATAAAATAGTCAATATGAGAATGATATATGGATAACTAGTTCATACCCAAGTAGACATCATAAGGCCTCAAAGTCGCTACTAGAAGAACCCAGTCGATTCACTTGCCCTCTAGAGTATGGTCACACTACCATCCCTAGTGTGTAATTGTCGAATCATATCCCATACAATTCTAATGCTGTAAGGATCAAGCCAACAGCTCCACTACAATCTCCAATCTCCAAACAAGGGTCATGGAAATAAAAGAGTGACTAGATCCTCTATGAATAAGTATTGCAGTTAAGGTGGTGTATACAAAGATCATACCTTTAATCATCTCTGAAGCACTGTGGTTGTAGGCCTCATCTACCTGGAGTTGAGATCATCCCTCTCCACCTACTCCCCGTGGTCGGGGTGGACCACCTCGAGGTGGTGTTGGAAGAACCTCGAATAACTACCCACTACCTATTTCACCACCATATCATATTTCATGTCTGTCACCCTGTGGACCACCTCGCTCAAACCTCTGCCTCTTCCTTGGAGATCCTTCAACCACCTATTGGTTGTCCATACGACGAGTCCAGTACTTGCAAACCATGTTACCTTAACCACTGAACGAGTAGTATTGCATGATCTTTGACTATCCTCATCTGTCTCGTGATCCCCTCACACACAACCATGTATCATGAGGTTGACTGCAAGACGGTCTGTCCTACTTGGGCACCTGTGTCATTTGTATATTGCCTACTGTGGATGACTCTACTACCTAACATCCAGTGGTGGATCTCCCTTTTGGTGCCTACTCACCTAGGAATATCTCTACCAAAAGCACTCTTTCTAGAACCCCGTCCTATGTCAGAATGCTGAGAGATATCAGAGTGGCTCCGATCTCCTGTTTGAGAACTTGATCAATGTTCTGGGCTCTAAAGAAAGGGTCGTTTACCATGTCGGTGGTGTAGCGTAAGAGATCAGTGAACCTAACCGAGTACATGGCCATAGTCATGTTTCCCTACTGTAAATGCAGCATCTCATGTATATGCACTGAGCATAATGTCACTAGGACGAACCCTTCCCTAAGAATTTCCTCGATGTCCGCAACAATTAGGGTGTCCTCGTCCTGTATCTGGAGTGTCAGACTTCACAACCACCCACATACTCCCTAGAAGATACTGGTTGCTAGGATCACCGTCAGAACAGCTAGTGTCCTATCTAAGTGGAAAACTCTAGACACTGCCTCCAGCCAATCCTCAACAGCCTACAGATCTGTCTCACCTCAAAACCTCTGTGGCCTCTTCCACTAGAACTCAGACAGTGTGATTTGTCGTCATGCATCCTCTACTAGTGGGGATGGTGAAAACAGCTACCCTACATGTAGTGTTGCCACTGGTACACCACCAGAATGTGCTAACGTCGGAAGAGGGCCCTACACCGAGGACTCATCACTCGGTGGGCCATCATCGCAGACTATCTTGTAAATCATGGCTTGATGTCCACGTCATGGAATCCTAAAAGATAACAGGTTTGTCACAATAAATAAGTTATTCCTAGTTAGAAGACTCAAGGATATTAAAATAATTTTTTTTAAATTGCATTCAATCATTGTTCTATGCGCTAAGTCGAAAATCTTAATTCAGGGTCCTGGTGTATTGATACATCGGCCGCCGCACCAACACAATATCCCCAAAACTGAAAACTAGACACAAAATACATTACACTATTTCCACATAGAAAAGATCAGAGTCCTCGTTCTTGGGTAGAACCAACTCCTCTAATAACACTTTTTCACGACCTGTCCATCAGGGCCCATGCCGTGACTACCCCAAGCCCACCTTCTATAGGCCAAGGGATGGCGACTTGCACCGAAATGACATATCCCAAAAATGGGAAGGCATTTCTTTTTAACCAATACAGACACATAGTCCAAGAACACAATAAGAACCAATCAAGAATTAAACCACTGTTGTAAAAAGTGTGTTGAATGTAATGGGATGGAATACAAGTCCAACTGAAAAGTACACGTACAAATGAAATGTACAAATACAACTGAAAAGTGAAAAATAACTCATAGATCATCCCTAGAGGATCCTACATGAAACGTAGGTACATATCATGATTAGTATTCCCTGTGTCATTTCACAGCAAATGTTCCACCTCTGAACACCATCCATTCCTTGCTCCCTTAGCCTCAATCAATGTTTTATGCCGTCTGCACATGACACAAAAAGGTGTGGGCATACCCGTGAAGTGGCGAGTATAATGATAATCAGTAGGGACCTAGAGACCCTCGTAGGTCTCCCAGAGTTCCACAAAGAAAAAACCACAAAGAAAGACCTCTATCTTAAAGCACAAAGTGATAGACATCAACTCTACTTAGGTATATACCCATACATATACCCTAGTTATCCCGATATACCTATCACATACATGAGGGAAGTATAACAAAAAGTTAACACCATGAAGATATAAGTAACAGAAATGTAGCACCATGAACATTCAATTACCACATAGGTAACACCATGAACAAAACACCCCAAATGTAGAAGTACCAAACAGGTAACACCATGAAGATAAAAGTACCACACAGGTAACACCACGAATATAATACCACAAATATAACACAATGATTATAAGAAGAATCAGATCACCCTAAGAATAACTCAGGTATAGAAGTACAAGTGATTAGACATAAGCTATATCATCGTATTCTGTTAAGAGCATGACTTCTGACCCACACAAAATCAATTAGGTAATAACCCCCACTGAAACACATATGATCTATCCCAGATAGTATAAGTATGGGGTGACCCACACAGGATCCCTGAGGACAATCCCACATAAGATCTATTATATTTTGACCCACACAATATCGATGGATTCTTACACACTTAGGATAGATGTTCATTCTTCATGTTACAACAAACCATAGGATTCCTCTAACTCGGTGCGCTCGAGCACCGTAGAATCTACCCCTAGAAATACAGGTCGCACCTCGATAGCCAAAAAGCTTCAAAAATGAGTAGCCAAAAGGACTGCCAATCCGTAAGGGTTCCAACGTGACTGACATTGCGTAAATCAG
Source organism: Viscum album (assembly GCA_963277665.1). NCBI lineage: Eukaryota > Viridiplantae > Streptophyta > Magnoliopsida > Santalales > Viscaceae > Viscum > Viscum album. Next base: position 1,754,940,932 of record OY728141.1, read on the forward strand.
ATGCCCGATCTGTGAGTTATAAGCATTTTAGTTCCGAGGGCATGCTTGGATTAGTGTTCAATCCAAACCGGATGTACTCCAACTATCTCCATAACTCATGTGGATTATACTAAAAGGAATTTCTAGAAACAAGGGTCCTAGAACGGCATATAGTTCATTAAATGGACTCATAGTTCTCATGTTATGTCCCTTTAAGAGGAACTAGGCCTTGTTGGTCCCGGGTCCAGTCCGACCCGATCGGATCGACCCAACCCGGTCTGGGATCGACCCAGCCTGGTTCGGCTGCGTCCGGCTTGCTCTGTGAAGCCATGTTACGACTCATCCCCTAGGGGTAATGGCCGGTGGGATGCCTAGACCATTGGTCACACGGGCGACCGTGTGAGGCGCGGCCCACAGGTTGGTGAAGCGGCCCGCTATGGGAGGGACGGTCCAAGCCACCACCCGTGTGAGTGAGCCCCAATGTTCGTGAATGGTTATGAGAGCCATCATGTTTCTTCCTTAGTGGTAGTGACACGTGGTTCCACACATCCATCCTTGGTCGTCCAGTGTTTCGGCCACATCCCTTGGTTTCCGCGACTGAGGAGTCGTGACCCACGTCCTCCAGAGGTGCGCTGGTCACGCCGCCCTCCTCTTCCACGGACGCCCGGTGTGCCAGCCGCCTCCTATGACCTCCACAGCTGATGATAAGCATATGTTTCCTCCGACGATGCGGGTGTGATGCCTCCTCCCTCACGGACGTCTAGTGTCGGCCGCCGCCTTGGTCCCCTCTGTCGCCGGTTGCCGGTACCACAATTCCAGCATACTTCCTCGGGTCACTAGGTGATCTCTAATGGCCCATTTTTCCTTCTGAAGGCATCATTGAACATCCCGGGACATCACTATCACATATATCCCATAAAAATTGGTTTCTTTTCATCCTGAAGAATTTCCCACGAAGAACGCACAATTTATTCAAAAAATCATAGGGAATGGGCCTTGTTCATTTGGCCCGCACCCTCTCCATTAGATTGATAACAACTAGATGAAGATATTGAATCAAAAATAAATTAAATAAAAAATGTTTAAATCTATACCTTGAATAGTTGGAGAGCACTCATGGTTGAAGAAGTGGTTTGCTGTTCGCCTTAACACAACAAGCATCCAACGGCGATGCTCATATGTCATCCTTCGGTTCGTGGTTCGGCATCACCCGTCACCACCCCTGGAACCAGCTCAATCCTCCTAGGGTTTGGAATCAAAAAATATTGCAAGATATTCGTTTCATAGGGATTAAGTGATAAAACCTCTTCCATAGATCCATATAAATAATAGAAGGGGAGGGTGTCTAATGCTCGTAGAATTTATGATGGTTCGTTAATTGGAACCTTCCTAAATTATAACAATGTTGTTACTCAGGATTCAAAGGGTAAAGCCATTTAATGGTTTGACATGTCATATGTCCCATGATGCCGCTTTTCCATTCGAGGAACATAAAGAAATAAAATAAAATAATAAATCTATTTTATTTATTTATTTAAATTTCCAAAACCTAACATTTTCATCATACCAACTGCAGTCGAAGTGAAGTCTCCCTTAAGTGAATGTAGTGCTACAAAATGTTCTTGGTATATCCTTCTCATTATATTCCCCAAAAATCATTCTAGGGGATTCTTTGGTATTTTATTTTTTCTAAACCATAACAAGGATGTAGATACTATGGATTAGTATTGAACCATGTAAAGTAGTGTGTTTCTATGGTTTTGAACCTGAATTTTTTTCCGAAGGAAATGAAATATTTAGTAGGAGGTTAAATATGTTTCTTATGTTAGGATACATAAAATGAAATGATATCATTGAATTTATCTCTCCCCCACTCCGTGATACTTGAATCCTTGCTTCGTAATATCAAATCGAAGAAATAAAACACCAATTTTACATTGGATATATTATGGAACCTGGGATATTTTTTATTTTCTATTTTCAACCAAAGAACTATCTATACATTAAAATAAACTACTCTGATACCACAAATGGGTTTTAGTGGGAGGAAAATAATCATAATAAAATTGAATAAATAATATCAATGTCCAAAAAAACAAGAATATATATTTATACATTTAGAATGAAATAAAAAATAAAGAAAAAATAATCCAGGTTTCAATAGTTGATCAAATTAATATAATCCCTTAATATTGAATCAATTTAAATCATTGAGGAAATCCCAAATATTTCACCGTCATAGTGTATCCACGGTCAAAATAAATCTTCTAACTCTCAGGATGAATCATATCATATTCATAGTCTAAAAAAATATCATGTCATAAAATAATAGAGTGAGAGTATAATATAGGGATTGAACAGTGGTGTTTATTTATTTAAGAGTGATTCACATTTTTTAGGATTCATATTGTTTATATTGGTTAAGAAGACCATATATTGAACTATAATGATTGAATATATTGATATTGTATTTAAAAAATTATAAAATGATTAAACTTTTTTAAAATTATGTTATAAGTCCAATAAAAAATATTTTTATTTTAATAAATAATATAAACATTAAAACATATTAAATTATAATATTATTAGGATTGGAACTGTTATATGGAATATCATGTTAATGAATTGAATGAAGATGAGAATTAAAATATAATAAACTACATTAAATACATTAGACAATAATTTAGTGACATACCTCAACATAGTTAACCAAAGAATCTAAAATTTTTGAGCATAAACCGTCATACAATCATCGTGAGTTTAGTAAATAATTTTATGAAGCTTCAAATTATCCAAATAAAATTTTATTGAAAACCCTGATTTCAATAAGGGTTCCTCCTAGACTCATTGAGGTTCATTATATGGATTTCAAATCTATCAAAAAATAATAAATTTCAAATTTTCTCAGTATTTCGGTCTATAATTTACCGTAATGTTAATACTAAAATATGATTTTATTTAAAAATATTTATTTTTAATAATATACTTGTGATATAATAATAACACATACAATAATTATTTATTGTTAGAAAAATATTAGTGTAGAATAGTTTTACGAGAACATAGAAGTTATCAAAAGAGTTCCAAATTCATTTCATTTTCTATATTTATTTTCATAAATACTTGGTCTCTAATTCAATTTAATTCTCTATGATAATAAAATTATTATAAAAAATGATAACACATAGAAAAAATCAGAACATTGGATTGATATCCTACATAAAAGGTTACATCTATTAATTTATTTCTATAATGTGATGAATATTATCCATCACTAGGATATGAATAGGGAAGACGGAAATGTGAAATTTATTTACACAATATGAATCTTAAATGGACCTGAGTCAGCCCTATAGCCGATTTCTAACAAATGATTCTTTAAATTATAAATATTCCCTCAATCATTATGATTATAAAAGATTTATAATAGGATATACTATTTGATAATAATTTTAATTAATAATTTCAAGAAATAATTAATTAATTTTAATATAATAATATAATAATCCATTATTCACTAATTCACATAGGAAATCAATAATAATTTGTAAATTTTTTTCAATGATCATTATTATAGTTAAAATATTTATTTAGAGTCATTATATATATAAATTAACTACATTTAACCAAAATTTAAAACCCACTAATATGATATTTTAAATAATTTTTTTAGATATTCCATAACTAAAAACTCATCCAATTCATGTAAAACATCAAAACATAAGTTCACACTAAATTTTATGATCAATGGAAAAGAATATGAATTTATGGTCACTCTATATATTACTCTATTATTTTTTCCCTTAAGTGAAAAATAATAAAAATTCCCCTAAAAATTAAAAAATACAATATTTAAGATTACAACAATTTTACGGAATGTAATCTTGAATCCTGTAGATAACTATTAAAAATAAAAACACCTTGTGGACTTATGTTTAGTAGTATTTTCTCTATTTTTTAGTAAATTATGATAAATCAATTACATTCAACATAATCAATATCATTAAAATTTTTAAGCTAAAAAGTTGTGATCATACGTTACATTATTATGGTTAAAAAGGTCATTAAATTGTTTAATTATATTATATAGCAATAAAATATCATGTTTTTTTATTATGTAGAAAGGAACATCCAAAGGATAGTTTTAAATAACCTCAGTTCACAATTAGGGTTAAACCATGTCCATTACCCCAATATATTAGAGAAGTAATTTAGAGACCCCTTATTTTTTTGATCGTATCTATTTTTTGAGCATATAATGAATTTGTATTAATTTTTTCAATATGTTTTATTTTGAGTTTTGGAATAAGTGGTTATTCATGGAAAATTGTTAGGAATTCATAGAATTTGATTCCATGCTTCAAAAATTCTCCATGATGAAATATGACGATGGGTTTAGTTTGTCATATATGAAATTTAAATTTGTTTTGGAGGTTACCATATTGATATAATAACATTGAATAGGGTTTTAAGACCATGGATAAGTCCATTTTCATGGAATAATTAAATATCTTTATAAGAATAAAGGTATAAAATAACAATGAATGTCTATGAAATATTGTATTTCTTAATGTAGACATAATATTTAAATGATGGAAATCTATATTATTCTTTTTATTTTTAGGATGATTTTTTTAGATCTTGGATAACTATTTTTGATATTTAACTAAAACTTAATCCTATGTCATTAGATATCGAACAGAACCTCACCAATTTTCTCATGTAAGACACATAGGTCTACCGTTACCAAGGGAGGTCCGAAAGGGACAACTATAAGGAAGAAAATCGTGGTAACATATCTAACATGTGGATGTTCTCATGTATAAGGTTTGTGATGGGATTGGTAATGTTGTATTGGAGGCCAAGCGGTGAGGAAAGTGGATTGGGATAACACCCGAGTACATGCTTCTAGAACACTAAATAAAGTGGTTAATTAATATTGCAAACCGTAATAATATAGAATATTTTACTTTGGGTGAAGATGTTTTATGCACTGTTCCACATTCATTAATGTGAAGGACAAAACACTGACCCCATGATGTGGATGGTATTGATCGTATGACTAATCAGTTGAGATTTTTATCCCCCAATCATGTTTGAGAGAGATTTTCATTAGATCATACAGTCATTTTCATGCCATAATAATCATGGTTTAATATAAAATTGTTGAACAGAAGGCCTAGATGATCTCCAATCATCTATCCGAGTCTAATATATACATTATTCATGTTTCTCATTCATTTAAATCCATGAATATATAAAATCTAATGATGAAGATTCTTATTGAACATTTGTTTCTTCAATGATGTATATTCTCATATTAATTCACAAGTATGAACAAAATAAATAATTTTTCCATCTCCACATTTCATGCATGTAAATATGAGGTTGAAATTAGTGGGATGTGGATATTTTTCAATTCATATGATGGAGATGATAATAACCCAATATTTCATATATTTATATTTGATATTGCCCAATATGAAGAATAATTAGAATCTTAATTCTTTTAGGTGATTAATTAAATGGACATCCACAACCGTTACACGTAGCCATGTGAGAAGATCAAGGGTGTCATCCAGTGAGAATAAAGATAACAAACAACATAATATTTTGGATTTTTAAGGATGAAATAATTTTGACCATAACAATTAAAATTCCCTGTGAAGATGAATGATCATACGTCTCTCAAGTAACTGAGAAAGAGTTTCCTACATTCAGGCATTTATAGGATCATTCAATTTAAAAAATAAAAAATTAGTGAGGTATATGAAATAAAAAATACCCATTGATTATTGGGTATTGATGTTGAGTGTACTATAATATCCATAATTTTATTACTGGATAAATTGATAAATGAAGATTACATGTATTTTTTTGTGAATTTAATTTGATAAATATAATATATAATTTTTTGGGTAAATATTTTAGGGTCTATAGAAATTAAATATGTTTAATTCATAATAGGATTAATTAAGGATTTAAATTAAAAATTAATTCATTGAAATTTAATGAGACCCCCATAACTATATATTTTTTTGTAAGAAAATATGCCTGCATGTGCTTAGACACTTTTACTAATTTGAATGAACATTTCGAGACACCCTACATCCATTGTGTAAGAATAATTTTTAGAGTGGCACATAGCCATGTATTTAGTTTACAATGTGATGACAAGAGCCTGATAATTTAAAAATATGTTAATCTTCTAACATCAATGAAGTTATTGAATAAGATAATAAAGAGAAATAACATATCATGTTGAAAAATATTATTTTGGATAACTTTTGGGTTAATAGTATAAACAAAAATTGATTTTTGGGACATAGCATAATTATAAAGAGTTAGTATAATGAACTATAGTGTGATTCCTATATAAGGATCCCCTTTGTAGATGGGTTATAGTAATCATTTGAGATCAGATTTTATCAGGAGGGGGGTTTAGTCAGTTCAACGTATTTTCTATAATTTTAACGAAATTTCATTAAAATTAGTGATATCATGTTGGTAAATATGACAGACACGATAAGGATATATACACCCATTCCATCAGGGGAGAACCATATAAAAACATAGTGTTATTTTTGTTGATTTTTTTCTATATGGGACAAGGGATAATTTTTCAAATTATTCATTTACATTTTAATAGATCAACGAGGGAGATTAAAAAAGATTAAAAATTAAAAATATACTTACTATATCACCCCTTCCCCCTCTCAATGATATATCAAAACATAGGCTCTTCATATGGTATCATAGAACATGGGTCCATCATTAATGATCTAACGATTACTGAAGATCCCATGATGGAGAATTTAAATTTATTCAACAATAGAGGACTTCATTTGTGGAATGGTATGATATGGAAAGATGAACCGAATGCTTCGATATCTAGTTTCATAAGGCCTTGCATATAGTGATACTAGTTTAATAAATTTTGTTTCATGTGAAATTGATTCCCCTATGACAGAAGCTGATAAGAGAAATATTGAAATTGATGAGAAAACATGTAATTACATTTTTTCATCCTTATCTGATAATGTGATCACTAAAGTGATAGGACCAAAAAATAGAAAAAATGACGTGGGATAAACTCGAGAATATAAATAATGGGAATGTGTATATCAATGAATAAAAACTATAAATATAGAGAGCTATGTTTAAAGATACATGAATAGATGATGATGACAATATTCATTACTACATTACTAGGTTAATTAAGACAGTATTTCATATCAAGGGGTTTGAAGATAATTATAACGAATCATTTATTGTCATGAAATTGATGGATAACATTCCTAAAAATTTTGAATCAAATATTTCATCCTTAGAAGAATTTGGATACTTATATCATTATGTAATTCGTAATAAAATAAGTAATTAAGTGGTCAAAAATATTACATGTACAAAAATAAAGAAAGGAGGTAATATATTTCAAATCAATAAAAAATATCCACCTGAAGGAAAATAAAGATAAACAAGCCATATATTTTAATAAGGATATATTAAGTGATATATACTATAAATTAATCATGGAATTATTTCCTTTAATTTCAGAAGATGGAAAGTAAAATTTAAAGTATTTTTTCATTTAAAGTGATTTAATTGTGGTTAATTTATGAAATTTTTCAATTTACTATCTAAATATTGAATATTATTATTATGAAAGTCCTAGTGAATTTGTTAACTACATTAAACAAATATATAAAAAAGGTGATGTTGGAAATAAAAATAGACTCTCAAAGATGTAGAAGAGAAATATGATGACTAAGATTTTTGATGAAAACACTTCATCATTAACTGAATTTGGAGATAAAGGTTCAACAAAATATCATAATAAATTAATAGAATAAGTTAAGAGGAATTATAATTTTTTATGTATCAATGCAAAAGAAGAAGAGAACAACTATGAGTACATTGAACAATATTAACATGAAGTGGGTATTCATAGAAAAAATTATATTAAGAAAGAAAAGAATATTCTTGAGAAAGAAAAAATGAAATTAAATGTAGAGTGGGATTAGGAAAAAGTAGTTCCTATTGATGAATAAAATTATGAACTGATCAAAATATAAGTATCCTTTGTTAATGATATCATGACACACAAATTAAATTTCTTGAACAAGATAAGATTATATGTGATATTGAAAAGATTTTGGAATGTATATATAGAGAGTTATTTGTGAAACAATCCATTTTCTTCAGAGATCAACATTAGTTGATTAAGGATTCAAAATATTTCAATAAATCTATTAAGGTTAATAGATATCATACTTAAGTTAAAGAGAGGAAAGTTAAAATTTCACTTTATCATTTTTATGAAAATTTTACAACTAATAGTGGATGTGAGATGGTTAATATTGAATAATAATTTTGTTTTAAAGGATTTCCACAACCACCCATTAGAAGTGAGGTTCAATTAAAAAAACAATAATAGATATTTGGATTCATCTAGAAACAACATGGAATAATAAATCTTAATGTATTGTGTTATTATGGTCCATATAATGGTCACAAATCATATTCTAGATAGTTCAATGTGTCTTTACCATGAATAAAGAACCAATTATGAGAAATTTACAATGAACATATAAGTATAAAATTAATATTGAAATAAACTGCTGAATAGACATACAGAACAACTATCTACAAATAAATCATAATCTGCAGGTAGTTTTTGGTTGATGCAGTTTGGATGGTAACAAGGATGAGGGGATTTTGAAAATAATGGGAGGATATGTTCCTTGTTATTTTAAAAGGATGAGATTTCCTGAGAATAATAGTGTAAAATAGTAGGAAAAAATATTGAATATTTTAAATGATACGAATTGATGATTAATTGTTTGTATAAACCTATTGAAATTGGATCTACAATTAGAGGAGGAAATTAAACTTTATAAATCTAATGAAAATGATTAACAATATTATATGTAGTTGTATTTAATTGAAAAAATACCGATATATATGATTATATATGAAAAATTTATTCCATCCATTGAAATATAATTTAATTTTGTTCATTGTAAAATCAATGAGGCTCAAACCAAATTTAAGAGTCCAAATTATTCTTCCCATAAAAAAATTAGAATAAATGAATTTTAAATGTTTAAAGGAATCTATCAGTATGAATTTTATTCCATGTAAACAATTATTTTCATCTGTATTCTCTATAATTTTATGTGTTTTATTATAATATGTTAATAATTGAATGATATATTTTAGGATGTCACTATTGGAAAACATAAATAGAAACAACATCAGGGAATATACTGACTTCCATGAAATGAAAATTTGCATCCCTTAATGGTGGAAACATTGAAAAAGAATCGGGAAAACATGGGAAGGTTTCATGAATTATTTTTAAATTTTACAATCACACATTAAACCCTTGTTATTAATTTTAGTATTCATAAAAATTAAGGGGATTTATTGATTGTTGTCAAAATGGGACGGGGGGAATTTTTTCTTGTACGCAAAAACATTTATGATTTATTTCATAATATGTATATAAGAATTATAATTTCACTCGTAAATCCGATTATTTCCAACATTAATAAGAGAATTGGGAAATTCATATCAATATTTTACATGTATGTTAATTTATTGAACTCTTAGTGAACCTTTGTTGAATGAATCTTGTTTAATACATTGGTATAAACTATGTGAACATGGTGTTCATTAATTAAAGCATCCTTTCTAAAATATCCATTTGAGATCATTATTCTCTTGTCACTAAAGAAGTAAAATTAATTAAATAGACATGAAAAACATTTAGCGGAAAATAAACATATTTAAAATAACCCCACCCCCATATATCATTTTCAATTTATTTTCATAGGGGGTGAATGTTTTGAGCAGACAAATTATTATTATATATATGAAAATATATTGAAAATAAAATTAAAATGGATATAGTTTTGGTCTGATATTGCATTTATTTCTATATATCAATATTTTTTTGGTGTGTTTTGGATGAATTAGTGGTGCCTGGAGAATTTTTATTGAATCATAGAATTAGATATCACACTTCATAAATTCTAATTGATGAAATCATACAATATATTTTTCTTATCTTAATTTATTAACACAACTATAATAGAGGTATTACTATTTTTAAAATAACATTATAGATGGTTTGGAGACCACAAAAAATATAATTTTCATGGAATGATGAAAAAATGGTTAGAAGAATAATCCAATGAAAAAATAATGAAAGGCCATTAATTTTATTTATCAATGTTGAAAATAATTTACAATGATATAAATTCATATTATTATTATTTTTCATTAATAAGTTTTTAGAAGTTAGATTACTCTTTTCTAGAGTTATTAATAAATTAATTCCCACTCTGATGTTAACTAAGCCATCCTAATCCATGTTCCCATGAAAGACAAATGGGTCTTTCACATGTGAGCGATGCCAAAATGGGCTTGCCTATGAGTGGAGGGAAGGTGGGAGCATAGCCGACATGAATATGGCTTGGTTTATAAGGCATGTCTTGTACTGGGCAATGCCACATGGGAGATAGCATAATAAGGTAATGTGATTAAGAGATCACAATGGTAAACAATTCCGGAGGACTAAAGAAAGTGATTTATTAACATACCATTCCCTGTACATATGGATGATTCTATTTTGGATATATAAGTTCAAAACCCCATTCCATCATCATTAAAATGATAGATAAAATACATATTGGTTGATTTGGAAAATATTATTGCACTGATCGAGGAATGGGGATCACCATCCTTTAACCACATTTGAGGGTTATTTTTAGCAGATCATCCTCTATTTAGATTATTTAAAGATCATGGTTGAATATAAACAAGTAATTTTTATGACCCTAGTTTTCTCACAGTATCATGGAGAGTCTGAGATATACATTGGTCATGTTTCTTGTGCTTGAGTTTAATAAACATAAAACATGAGTATTCATATTGAAAAAGAGTCTCATGAAATATGTTTGTCATGATATTAATTAACATATTCAATCATAATAAATTATGCATGAAACTACACATTTAATGAATGTATATCGAAGGAAGAAAGAAGAATGTCATAGATATTTCTTCATTAATCATGATCAAGAGGAAAATAAATCAAAATTTGAAGTATTCATGAATGATAATATCCCCCATAAATAAGAATAGGAAACCCAATTCCATCATGTGTCAAATTGATGATTTATCTGTGATAATTAAACATATAAAAATTATGCGATCAAGGGTGGAAGTGGGTTTGTATAGGGAGAAATAACACCAAATTATTTTTTATGTTTAAATATGGAGGCTCTAATACCAAAAATATGGAAATCTCATGTGAATAAGAATGATCATGGGTCTATATTGTGATTGATATTGTCATTAATTCATGAATTCATATTTTTATGGTGGTCCATAACGGATAATTACACATGAATAATGAGAAATAAGTTAGTTACATGATGATAAAATTCCCTGGATTCTTGGGTTTTCCAATTGAGCATAAAATAATACAAATTTTGGTATAAAAAGATAAAATGAAAAATGAAAAATAAAAAAATTATTTTAGGCAATAAATTTTTGAAATATTATATCCTCATTTGGGTACTAAAATTTTAAAGGAAGAAATAAATTAACTATACATTATTCATTGAACCATTAATAAATGATTAAAATGATAATTTAAATCATCAAATTGTTTTTAACCATATTCAAATATATTTTTTTATAAATATATGAATGTTGATGATGTGAATGTTTTATATAAATTCATGATCATTTTGCGATACCATGCATAATTTTTTTAACAATAATTTTGAGAGTGATCCATATCTTGGAAAATCATTATGATGTTGATTAGATGATCATTGGAATATATTAAAAAATTCAATACCTTTATTTCTGATATTCTTTATTTGGTACACATGTATGGAGAAGAAATATTTCTTATAGGGAAATATTATCTTGAATAATTTTATGGATTCTTGTATAAAAAACTAGATATTTTATAGAGATTTCTCAACTAGAAGGAGTTAGAAATAAGGTAACTATTTTGATTCTAGTATAAATATTACATTGGGATATGGTCTATAGTAATCATTTGGTATTAGATATTATGGTAGTGTGGCTATTTGGAATATCATGATATTTCCTATATTTGTAATCATACTACTACACTTGTAGAGAATCTATATTTGTAAATCAATTCAACATGTGAAGTACATAGTCACCCACTACATCAGGGGAAAACCTTGTAAGAACCTACCTATATATTTCATGCTTTCAGTTGATTTCATATGAGAGATCTGAGACTTTCAAAAATGAAGGATAAAAATTCCTACTTATCACAGAGTTTGATTTAAAGAGATTAAATTCAAAAAATTACATCATTGATTCCACCCCACTCTACTCTTAGTGACATATCTAAACCTTCCCTCATTCGGATTGAAGATAAGATAAGTATTATTGTCTATCCACAGGTGAATTTTATCATATTATACGATTGATATTGCGATATATTTTGACAATTATAATATAATGAAACAATATGAAATATATTGTAGAATTAGTTTCATTGATTCCACAAAGAATTAATTACAAATTTATCTGTAGGTGTATTGAAATATGAAGATATATTGATCAAACACTTATCATGATGGATAGATATATACTGCATGGTGATATATATAACCATTTTTATTGTCATAATGGATGATATATAATACAAGGGCTAAAAATGAATTAATTTTCTATCATGAAGAAGGTTAATAATTGAGTTAATTATATAAAACTGATGATTTATATGATTCATCAAATACATAAGAGTTACATTTAATGAGATAAAAATTAAAAAAGTGGTTATTCATTAAAAAATATAATTTTGTAATGTATTTTCACAAAGAAATAACAAATAATGAGAGTTTAGATTCAATGTATATTGGTCAATTAAATCATTATAAATAACATAAAAATTAATTTATGGTGTTTAACTAATGAAATATAATATCTATCATACATAAATTATGGTTAAGGGATTTCAAAAAACATTATGGTGGGACAATTGTATAAATCCTATAAATAAATTTTTGGATTGTATATGTAAAAAATGATTTATATAAACCCTTAAAGTGAATCATATTTTTATTAAGAAATAATTATGGAGTTTTATAAATATTTGTTGAATTATATTTGTATTTTTAAAATAAAAAAACATAGTAGGGGCATTTTTTCTACATCATAGATGTATATATTTCTTAAAAAATAGAAACAATTATTGCAGTTGTTTAATAATGATTTTTTATAAATATACAGTATTTTATGATTAAAATAACACATTAGAGTCATAAAATGGAATGAAATATAAATTATAAATCATTTTTTTAACATAAAATTGAGGAATCACACATATGGTTGAGAGGTCAATTGAAAAGTTAGATGATAAAGAAATAAACAAGAACAGTACAACCTATTTTAGTGTAATTTTAATGAATTAATATGATTGAGTTATTATATTCTATGGATTGATAAAACTAACAACACTATGGTGAGTTTCATTATGAGATTTATTTTTAATATAATCTATATTAATAATATAGTGTTTTTATGATTATATGTATACTATAATAAATTTTTAATAATAAATATGTTACAGTTATGTTTATGAAATCATGCCACAATGAGTGGAAGAACACATCATGGTTTTCACTAGATTTGAAAATCATAAAGAATAAAATGGTAGAAATCATGAAATTGAATAATTGAATATTTTTTTATTGAGACAATGGTAAAATTAATGAACAATGTCATGGTTCATAAGAACCCATCCAAACATCAATGATTCTAATTAAAAATGAAAAAATATTTATGGTATTCAGAATATTAATAAAGAGGAAATTAATATGGGGATTTCAACATTATTTTTATTAAAATTTTGATTTGTTTAGACCTATAGTTAATTAATGATTAAATAAATGAATCATTGGGAAGGTATAATAGGTAAATTTTATGATAGATCATGATTTATGATTAAATAACAGAGTTTGAGTGGATTTTTTAGATTGATACATTCTCAAAACAGAAATTAATTTTTGTACTAATTTATATTCTTTTCCAAGTAGGGAGGATAAATGAGATATTTACAAAAATGATTAATATTACGATCATTTATATAGTAACAATAAATATATATCATTTCCATTTTTTTCAGATCAATATATCCATTTGTAATGGATAGTGTGTAATTACATATGAATAGAGTAGTGTGCCTCAAAAAGTTTTGTAGAGAATCAAAAGGGGTATATTGAATCCACTCGGCACATAAAAAATTATTTTCCCTTCGTAAATTTGTAATATCAACACTTAAAAGTTATAAACTCAATAGAAGATTGTGGGTATATGGAGAACATAGTAATATTTATAGTGGACTATTATTTATTGTTATCATACATGGAGTTAATGATATGATAATTCCAAAGAACATATGGAGAAAGATAATTAATGGGGGTTTTAAAATCCCCATAAATGTATTCACCCCCTCCAAAAATATATTTTAGAGTTTTCCAAAAAATAATATATTTTAATATTTTAATTTTATGCTAATGTTGAAAATCAATTTAAAATTTATAAATAATCAACAATCTTATTTGGGTACCTGATGAACATATAATTATATTTTAGAATCCTGATTTGAATAATAGGTGATATTTTAATATAAATGTTATTATAATTTTATGATTATTTAATACATATTTAAAATAAAATTATCCCAATTAAATCATATAGGTAGATTATTTATTGAAATTGATAGTTTATTTTCATATTGATTGATAAAATTTAATGTATTTGGTTTTAGAATGGAAATACCATTTTTTTAAAATATCCAATAATTTATTTCAGATAAATATAACTTAAATAAAGAATGTATCACATTATAATATGAAGCTAATATGACCAAACAATTATACATGTTCTTAATATTTATACCTTAGAATAATTTAAAATTCTCCTTCCTTCATAGATATTCCATTTTCTATGTTAATATATATATTTGTAGGATGGATTTATCTCTTTTTCATGGCACTCTAGAACCTTATCCTTTAAGAGACGAGGTAATTGAGTTCCAAAACACAGATATTCCAACACACTATCAATTAGTATCATTAAATCAGAATTAGAAAATTATTAAAACACTTTACATATCGTAAATTATATTCCCAAGAATCCTACAATTTAATAATCATTAACCATAATAGAAAACATTTAGCAATACATTAAAAAACATTACAATTCCATCTAACATGTGGTAGAATACTAACATTGATTATTTAGATTTTTAATAACAAAAATTTAAAAATATAAACTCAATAAACATCATCACATGTTGTTATAATTTATTATGATACTTTTTCTCAATGATGAAAAAATAAACAAGTGTTATCGTAAAATTCATTCACCATTAGGCACCAAACCTTAATGTAGTGACCAATACTATAATATTATATACCTCAACACAAATAATGAAATTGTGAATAACCCAAAAATATGGTTGTTTCAATAATCTAAATTAATTTAAATCTCACTGATACACAAAATTGTTATATAATTAATTCAATTTTTATTTGAAGTTATATATTGTGAAATAACATGTGAAACTAAATTCATACCTCCTTTCACATATCCTTTGAAATTTTTCACAGAATATATCATAAGGCTGTGAAAAGGCCCATAAATATCACGGAAAGTTTTTTATTAAATTCTTTGGGATTTTACGAGTACGATGTTTCTAACGGTACCTGATTCCGAGGCCTGTTGTGCCAAGAATCAATTTCTGAAATAGATTAGGTACGTTCAATGAAAGAATGAGGGGGTTTTTTATTTTTTTGAACCAGTGTTTGGAATTGAAATCTGAGGGAACCGATGAACTTGTAGCGCTGGTAATTGGTTAAGATGACTTTTACCGTAGATTTGTTGGCACGAGAGGAGAAGTTAAAAATTGTGGATTAATTGGGAAGTGAATAAAATTGTGGGACAATTTTATTTTTATATCTAAAGTGGTTATATCCTAAGTGAGGGATTTGGGGTGGGACCCAATAGTTCCTAACTACCCATGTGAGGATAAATGTGAGGTGGGGCCCACACTAGCCCCAACCATTCACATTACCAAAATCATTAACCCCCTTTAAACCCCCATTATCTACCCTTGAATTAATTGGATAACACCTCTTAAATTAAGTATCCTCTCCACCTTCCTCTCCCCAATTTATGTTTTCCATCACACATAATTAATATCATGAATTAATTTGAAAAGGGTGGATCGTCTTTAAATGGGAGTAGGTTATTACATTATTTTTTTGGAAAATAATATGGAGAGCGATCCATTGAAGGAATAAGAGAAGCTTCGTTCTTGAACCCTCCAACGAAGAACGAGAACGCGCCATGCCTTACAATCTTCTCTTCGCGAAAAAAAGGGGAGACGTCGCTTCCTCGGACGCTCTCCATTGACGTCTACGAAACCTTATCTTGTGATGTTGTCAACCGCGACACCGACATTCGACATCGATTATCGAGGTAGGGGGTTTTCGTATTTAGTGTATATGTGATTTATATCTCGTGCATGTGTATTTAATTTCCAGGGTGTTGGAATAATTTATTTTGACTCAATTAAACTCATTACATTGATAAATTTTGAGTTTGAGCCTCTAATGCAGAGGGAACGGGCTAACGAACAAGTATGAACCTCCGCTGGTTGTTCTTTTGTGTGCCAATTGTCGGGGGACGGTGAAAGGGACCGCAACAGCATTTTGAAGCCTTCGTGGTGAAGAGTGGATCCTAGGAGAGCTGCAAACACAAGCGATGGGCGAATTGGACCACTGGAGCGCTTCTGGTTGTCCGTGGAAGGGGTTGTCGGCGCGCCTGCCGTATGGCATCGCTGACGACTGGAGGTGGCAGCCGGAGCCATCCGGCCCCCTGGAGGCGGCAGCACCCCAACGGGCCGCCGGAGAAGACCCACCATGGTGGTGCAACATGGTGGATCTCGCGGTCATGCGGGATCCCAGGATGACGGTGGTGGGGCGCGGTGCAACTCCGCGCCAGTCGAGCAGAGCCACAGCCGAAGGGTGTGGTAAGAAAACATGGGCGACCGGCTTTGTCGGCCGTCGGTGCCACCTAGACGCGCGACCCGAGGGGGTGCCGCGGATACCAAGGGCCGAACCTTATGGTCGGCCATTTACGAAGAACCGGAGGGGATGTAACCACCAGACTAGTAGATAGGGTGGTCCCCACATGGTTCCGCCACCCGCCTGGTCAGCCAGCTGGCCGCCAATGCCCCCGGCCGGGCCGGGCAGGGCCACACGGACCGGATCGCCAACGTCGGGCTGGGAAGCCAGCGCCGGGCCGCGCCACGCCGGCGGGGCTGCGCTGTGCCGGCTGGGTCAGTTTGGGATGCACCTAACCTGTTCAAACCTGGACCTGGGTCGGGTCGACCTGGTTCGAGCCAACCCAGGGGTTATTGGGCCGGGTCGGACCCGGCCCAGCCCCCTATTTTTGGACCGTTTTTTATTAAAAAGACATATCGTGGGATACGAACCTCCGATCGATGCAATGTCAGTTTTTTAGGATTAATTGGATCCATATGGTAATTTTGGTATATTACACTCATGATTTCGGCAAACATTCAGTATAGCTGGGTCGGTTCGAACACAAAGCCAACCGGGCCCTCGGAGCGGAAAAGCTTATAACCTGAGCTCTGGATGTCCGAATAACGTTCCGTCATCATTTCTGGATTCCTCAAGATGATACTTATCTTTTGGAATACATCATCAGAGGTTTGGATGCAGTTGGAGTAAGGCCAGGTTAGATTGTACCCGAAATCCACACGGGCCCCTAGAACGGAAAAACCGATAACTTTAATGCCAGATGTCTATTTGATGAACTGTCAGTGGCGTTGGTAATCACATTGAGAAAAAGTACCTATGAGTATACCATATGAGATTTTAGGGTACATTTGAGATATATTCAGGTTGGTTCGTACACGAAACCAACTAGGCCCCCTTTACGAAAAGGATAATAACTCAAAGACCGGGCGTCCGGTTGACGCGCCATCTATTACGTTGAGAAACCTTTGATGAGGCGGTCCTTTGAGATACATCTTCATGGGACATCGTGTCAGTTGATGTATCAAACCCTTGGCTTGTGGAGCGGACCCTCCCAGAATCAAGCGCGCTGTGTGGGGGAACCCAAGAGCTGGCTGCGGTAGTGATGATAATTGTACTTGGATCCTCCGTGGGTTCGGCAGCGATGAAGAATGTACATGGATCCTACGTGGGATTGGGAGTGAGGAAAACTATACTTGGATCCTCCATGGGTTAGGCAGCGAGGACGACTGTACTTGGATCCTCCGTGGGTTCGACAGCGAGGACGATTTTACTTGGATCCTATGTGGGTTCGGCAGCGATGGTTACTGTACTTGGATCCTACTTGGGTTCGGTAGTGACGACTTCTATACTTGGATCCTACATTGGTTTGGTAGTGAGGATGGTTCAGAGGCTACATCTAATCATCTCCACCACTCTTCGTTATTAGTATACCTGTGTGAGAAAAATCTTGACATTCAATCATTATCTTCGATATGGTTGTGATTTCCTTTGTGGACTGGGATTTGATTTCCCGTGTGGACTGGGTTGTGATTTCTTGTGTGGAATGGGTTGTAACTTCCTATGTGGACTGGGTTGTGATTTCCTGTGTGGTCTGGGATTTATTTTCATGTGTGGACTGGGTTGTGAGTTCTTGTGTGGACTAGGTTGTGATTTCCTATGTGGACTGGGATGTGATTTTCGGTGTGGAATGGGTTGTGATTTCCTGTATGGACTGGGTTGTGATTTCCTATGTGGATTGGGATGTGATTTTCTATGTGGACTGGGTTGTGATTTCTTATGTGGACTGGGTTGTGATATCCTATGTGGACTGGGTTGTGATTTTTTGTGTGGACTGGGTTGTGCTATCCTGTGTAGACTTGGTTGTACATGGGCTCGTGAGTTGGAGCCGAACATCAATTGATGACTTAGGTATATGTATGGTAATATACCTAAGTAGAGTCGCTTGATACTTCATGATTGAATACTTACATTTTGGATTACTCTTCGTGGATTATGGGAGGCCTTCAGGGGTCTCTGGGTCCCTGCTGAGTATCGTATACTCACCCCTGCACGGGTTATGCCCACACTACATAGTGTTTGTTGCAGACGACGGACATCGCTGATCATGGTTGAGGTTTGTGGAGCGGGATGGAATCTGGAGGTGGACTATCAGGCAGGACGTACATGGAGCGGATGAACGGATCCGAGGAGCTGAGGAGACCATCTATACCCACCATTTTGGTGGTGTTTCTGGAGGATGTATCAGTGGTTGCTGCTCTAATTTTCAGTTATTGTACATTACTTTTCATAGTTTTACTGTACATTCTGTTGGGTTTGTATACTGGCCCATTTACATTCCAGCACTTTCTTTTGTACTCAATTTACTTATTATTTACTTCAGCTTGGGTACTCTATTGTGTTTGATTACTTGTATAAAGGCAATGCCTTCCTTTTTATCGGGATTTACACCTTTGGTTCTAGTCGCTAGCCTTTGGCCTATGGAAGGCAGGCATGGGGTAGTCATGGAACAGGCCCCGAGGACAGGTCATGATAGGCTTTCAGTGATTTTAATAAATAATTTAAAAAAAAATCCTCATTATTATAATAACTATGTGTGGTCCTAGGGGACCACATAGTGCTAACAATAATAACTAATTGTCACATTAATCATTATAATAAATGAGAAAAATCTATAAATGCATCAATACCACTAAAACTAAAAAAAATTATGTTGTTATGTCTATATAGAAACATAAATTTGTATATTTTTTGATGACTATATATATCACATACATCATTTAAAATCATTAAATCGCTTCATTCGTGACCCTAACTGAATAAAATTCATGAAATATGTAAATCTCATATAGCCTTTCATAGATTTTAAATATTGAATAACTTATAATTCAAAATCGACATATTAGATACCCAAACATTGTATTCATAACTATTTTGTTCTAAAATTAGTAATTAATTTTTATAATTATATATATTTTTATGAAAACATAGAAATATTCTACACTGTATACTATAATCATCAAGAAAATATTCTAATAAAACATTTATTTGATATAATTTGGAATTAAAAAATAAATGTAACTCTAATATTAAAATGTTTCTCTATTAATATATCCTAAAAAAATTTTATGTAAACAGAATTTTATATTGAAATAACTTGTATAATCAATTATTTCATATAACTTGAACTTATGTTATTCTAAACATATGGAATTATACAATTTTAATTTAATTTTTCCTTAAACATATCATTCAAATAGACATAAAATTTGTTAAAAAAGGAAAAAACTCATTTTTTATTTCTGAAAATATCGAATAAATAATTTCATCCTGAAAATATTTTATATGAATTTATTTAAATTATTTATAGTAATACACGTGACATTAAAATACATAATTATCAAGATTCACGATTAACTGGAGGAGGGAACTCATTACCTCATATTTAGAACATATAACCTATATAAAATACATTGTTATTGGATAAAAAATATTTTATCCTTTCATTTTGAACCAAGTAGTATAATCAATTAAATTAATAATCATGGGAATAAAAATAAAATGTCAATTAATAAAAAAATTAAATTTTAACATGTAAATTCAATATTATAACATGGGAACCATGAGATTATAAATATATAAATTTTCATTTTTCAAAATATATATTGTTTGAAGTAATCCTTTACATTAATTTTTTATACAACTACAATATTTATAATAATTAAAATAATAAAATAAAACATCTCAATTAGTAGTTGATATTGGACAATTATACATATAAATAACATTAATTTAATGTATAGTTGGTATTAATTACCCATTAAAGGAAATGAATATATTTTTAAACCAAAATACTTAACATGGAGTATTCATAAGGTTCTTAAACTCATTTATGTGTTTTGATAAAAAAATTTCTCTTGTGCGTATGATAACCAAAATATAATCATTTATGCATCTTCTTAATTTCCATGTTTTGTTTTCAATGGATATGAATTATTGTTAGACCCTATAGTAGATTACTTTTTATTGATTAAACTTTTATCCTTTTTTATTTTCACCACTATGACAGAGACATGAAATGCCATTTCATACTTAAATGACATCAATATATTAATGTGATTGGGTAATATTATGTAAAACTATTTCATATTAATGTTTATATTCAATTATCGATTTTTTAAAAAACGATTATAGAATGAATATTTCTTCCAAATATATATTTTATTGAGAAACCATCCTCAAAAATCCATTTAAATTCCCAATTATATTATGTTGATGATCATATAATAAAGTTCCAATAATCATTTTGGATCATATTATTTTTTTAAACATCTCATCACTTATTTATAGCTTGTTTCTAATTGATAAATTTTAGGGTATCAATGAACATGAACACATAAATGGTCTCTTATTTCTATTAGTAATTTAAACTACAAATATAATAGAATGAGAGTTTAAAAATAAAATTAATAATTCTTTTTTAAGTAATCATATAGATCATCTTTTTTGATGGATTAATCCTTTAGTTACTAATAGTGATGTATTTCCTTATATTTTTCATTAGTTTCTCATCTTATATAAACGATATGAGTATATTAATGAATCTTTATTATTAACATATCCATTATTTTCCCATACTTTTGTAATGAAATAGATAGTTATATTTAAAAAATTATTTTATAATTTTAATATTATTTTAAAAATAAAATTACTTAGAAAAACATCAATTAATAGGGTTTTAGAAGGATGAACTTACTCTAATCCATGAAAAATACATTTAAGATAATTGGGGTTATTCAACAGTGTTGTATATTGAAATTTATGATAAGAATAGTTCAAAAATAGAAACAAAACCATGTATATGAAACTGAATAAATTAAAAGTCCATATACATCATATCCATGCATATTACCCACTACACTATACAATTCATTATTATGCTATGATAATCTAGTGTCTGAGAATAATGTAAAGTGCAATTCATTATTTATGATTATTAATATCTATGCATACATAAATGAAGCATTATATGATTATAACATACCATAAATTATAACATATAAGATAATTTGAAGAACCCAGTTTTTTCTATAAAAGACTTTGGAATATTCTTGATGTTATTCCAGAGCAGTTCTTTCAGACAGTGTGTGATTCTGAGCCCCGGTGTGGCCGAAATTTAATTTTTAGTGCGTTCACACTGGGAATGAAAAATAAATGGGATAACCCCTAAATAATGTTTTGGATCTGAAATATGAGTCTACTGATGGATCTAAAATGGGGTTTTTACCCAAGGAACAACATAAAAAATGTCGTCGTGGGACGTTTGGACCCCTCTCTCATTAACAGAACCTTAAAAGGATAAATAAATTAACTAATTTATTCTTTTAATGGATTAACTGAAGTATCTCTTAAATGATATCTCGGATTGGAAAACTGAGGGAACTGTTGAGTTCGGAGCGAGCCTATTACCCTAGGATGGGTGTAACTTTTTCGGTTGTGGGCCTTTTGTAGAAAAAGCCCCAAAAGACGTTATCGTAAATAAGAAAATTACATTATTTTATTTTATTTCGGATTCTAAATTAAATAACTCTTGAATGGGAACTCGGATTGATAATCAGAGACAACCGTTGAGTTGGCAGTGTAGGGTTTTACCTAAGCACAATGTAAAATGAGAGGTCACGAGAGTTTTGCTTACCACGACATTTGGCCGTTGTTGTAACACAGTTTAGCAGTAACCAAATTGCATGGATATAAATAGGTGGTTGTAGATTCTTGATTTGGGGTTTCCTCTTAAACCACCCACCACAAGAAGTTCTCTCCCTTTTGGCGGATCAACAACGAGCCTTTAACGATGCTTTAGCGGGTGTGTTTTTCATCATCAAGGAATCAAATCCTGAGGTAGGACCTTTGATTAATGGTTTATACTCTCCCCACCCCATGTTTCATTCTTTGTAAATTGATTGATTTAGTTTATGTCTCCATCACACACTTTATAGTTTGAATATATAATCATGTTAAATTGATTTCCCCATGGTATATTTGAATCTGTGAAATCATCCTCCTGATATTGGAGCCTTTTCTCCATCCGTTTTGTGTATATTATATATGCGTTCTTTTTTGGTGTGTGTGTTATTTGGTGTTATGTCAAACCCAAGTGAAAAAAACAAAATCATGTCGGTGTAGCACCGGGCGAGCTTGTGGAAGGGGCATGCGGCTTCGGTAATCTGCGACGGTGTGCCAAGTTGGCTGGGGATGGAGGCCAGCATATGAAGAGGGTAGATCTAACATCTACAGGTGTAGATCTGCAGTTTTGGTGGGTTGAGGAGGAGCTGATGGGCATGCATAATAACGGTGAAGCTGAGACGGTAGGTTGTGTGCCGAATCGGGATAGCGGTGACCATGGGTTCTGGGAGAATGTTGTTGGTCGGTGTAGTGGAGGTGGTCGGAAGGTGCTGGCGCGTACGGTTGTGGCTGAACAGAGGGGTGAAAATAGTAGTAGGATGGATCCGGATGGCCGGGTTATGACGGGCGTGTGTCGGAATGGTGTGGTGGAGTGGCAAGGTGAGGCCGGTGGGGCTGTAAACGGAGGCCACAGATGACTCTAGAAGAGACCCAGAAAGTAGGACTATGTTTGACGGGAGAAAGATGAGAAGATAGGTTAGATTGGAGAGAGGGAGAATGATTAACGGAATAAAATAAATAGAAAAGAAATATAAAAAAATTTAAATGGGGGGAGGGCCATCACCCACGTGAGAGTTAAAGTGGGGGATGCACATGTGCCCCACCTTGTTTGATTTAGATTTATTTAAAATAATAATAATAATAATTATTATTATTATTATTATATTATTATTATAATTATTTTGGATACCAATTATTAGTTCGTCCATAAATATCTCACACAGTGTCCATTTTGCGTGCCCTCTATGGCAATTCATTCTTGGCGTCGAGACGATCATTTTGAGATGGTCTCGAGAATTTTTAATTCCCAAGACGAGGGGCCTCGGAGGTGCGACACACCTTTAAGTGAATTGGCGTTTTTCGGGGGGGGGGGGGGGGGGTTTGTTTCAGATGGCAGGAGCGTGTCGGATTTCTAATTTGAGCACCGTCATAGGCTTTGCGACCCTGACATCAAGACGAAGATTTCCAAGGGGTTCTCAGGATTTGAATCCAGAGTTGAGGCATGCGCCCCATGACCCATCTTTTAAGCTGCGAGCAAGGTTTAGCAACTTTTTCATCGGACATCCATTCAGGGCGTGCAAGCAGTCGATTTTTGGGTGTTTTTTAGGGCATTGCAAGGGAGAAATCCTCCCACTTTAATTCAGCACAATTGTGCGGGCCCCACGAGGGTCGTTTTGGTCGTTGACGGTGAATTACACCTTTTTCACCAGGTCTACGTTTTGGATAAGTGATTAGTCAATCTTGTGTACTTTTTGAAGAGGATAGCAATGGTATGATCCATTCGTGGCACTTTGGGACTGAAATACGGGTCCCATGAAGCACCACTCATGTGCGGTACAGAGAAATACATCTTTTTCTCTGCATATCTGTTTCACTAAAGTGAGCAGTCAATTTGACGAGTCTTTCTGAGGAGATCTTAATGCTGCGATGCGCCCGACTATTTTTGGGACTGAGGCTCGGGACCACGGGATGTCATTCGGGCATAAAGTAGTGTTGAATGACGTTTACATTGGATTTCTGTTGAAGGCGAGTAAATATTCGATCTCTAATGTTTTACCATGAGGATTACAACGATACGATCCATTTGGATATGTAGATTCTCTTTTGAGATCTCATTTGAATGGGGAAATATGAAGGCTGCTCCGGTGGTTGTTCTTCCTGCGGTGTTTTCATGGAACCTTTGGCGTGTAATCGTGTTCACTTTCGTTTGAGTGAAGTGGATTTATAGAGAGATGTGGTTGGCCATGCTAGGGCTGTGGAGGATGCAGGTTGTCGAACTGGTGTTTTCTCCCTTCGTACTGACATTGGGTGTCGTTTGCACGATAGCCCTTGGGCTGCAAATGTGGTATACTCTGGGAGAATATGGGAATGCTTGGAGGTACATGTTGTAGTTTGTACCGAAGATCTTTTGTGAGATTGGTTTGGAGATGAGTTGGGGCCACACGTCATGTGGGCCCCATTTGTGTTTCATGTTCTACTATACGTACCTTTGACCTCTCATGACATAGAGGGTACACCTGTTTTCAATGGTTTCGACCATCAGGGTTGAGTGGGTTTTCCCCTGTTCTTATTCAGGATGGTTTACACCAACAGGGTTGAGTGGTTTCCCCTGATTCCATTATCGATGCTTTGATCGGTGGGGTTTTTTGGGTTCCACTTTTTCTATTAGCCATGTGGGCTTTTATTATCACATTACCTCGTGTTCCTTGGTAGAGTTTTTTAGGATTCAGTTTGACCAATACATCACGCGTGAACTGATCCTCTACTCATGAGGTAGTTTCCAGTAGGGATGGTCAGAGTAGTTCCAGGTTTACCATCCAGCAGGGCGGGGTAGTGGGTCGCCTTTCGACTTATTCTAGGTCTACCCTCCAGGAGGGCTGAGTAGTGGGTCTCCTGATGAATTCTTCCAGGTCCACCCTCCAGTAGGGCTGGGCAGTGGGCCGCCTGTCGACTTATCCAATGTCTACCCTCTAGCAGTGACTGGGCAGTGGGTCACTTTTCGACTTCTTCTAGGTCTACCCTCTAGCAGAGACTGTGAAGTGGGTCACCTGTTGACTTCTTCTAGGTCCACCCTCTAGTAAAATCTGGGTATTGGGTTTCCTGTCGACTTCTTCCAGGTCTACCCTCCATCAAGGACTGGGCAGTGGGTCACATGTCGACCTCTTAGATTATACCATCCAGCAGAGACTGGGCAGTGGGTTGCCCGACGGCCTCTTAGGGTTTACCTTCCAGTGGGGATGGGTAGCGGCTTACCCAACGGCTTCTTTTAGTCCCAGTCCTTTCTTCTAGGATAGTCTATGGATTTTCTCCATGATTATTGGAGCAGGACCCTTGTTTGTATGGGTCAGTGATGTGACAACATTGACTTTGAGAAGACCTCTCTACTGTGTGACAGTAATGAGGTGCGGTTTGAATTCCCCAAGAACTCTCAAGTATGAGGGGTGCATTCCCCACTAAGACAGGTACTTGAGACGCGACCTAAAACCGTGCAGTTGAGTCAGTGCCGCCAAAAGCGGATAGTGTCAAGGTGGGGTGATTTGAACCCCTTGACTTAGAGTTTGGGGGAGATGGGTAGGATGCTGGGCATCGATGGTGTTTACTTTTGGGACTATTGGCTACTCACTTTCTTGGGATGAGCAATGAGATAGAGATCCCATTACGATATTGTTCTAGTTTCTTGACTGAGCATATATATATGTATACCTTTCTCTAGTACCCAATTCTTAGGTTTTGTTTACTCTCCTTATAGGAGAGTTGAAGAAATGTGGGGTATGCCACGTGCTTTCCGTGTCTAGCTTCTCATGGTTGGATGAGTCTTCTCTCACGCTATAGGTACTGAAGACCCAATGAGAAGTTCATATTCTCTCCATTTCTAGCTCCTTGCATTTGGATGAGTCTACTTCCTTCCTCTTGTTGGGTTGAGTTGCACTCTTTACTTCACTCTTGGTTGTACTCCTTTAATTTTCCATGTTCGATCTACTTCTCACCTCTTCAGTATATCCCTTGTTTCTCCCTCGAGCCTTCGGGGCATCCTACTGAGTATTTTTATACTCATCCCTGCTTGGGCTTTTCTCGCACTTGTTGTGCCTTGCAGATGACGGACATGTTGGTGGTGACTTCAGTAGATCTTAGGAGTTCATGAGCATTAACCGTGTGCAGTGGTCATCGTTGGGTTCTATGTGTGGGACTCTCCCAGCTGTTTACTATTGTTTAACTATTGTCGGGTTGTGGAAATTTTTTGGTTGGGTGCGTGTTTTTCCCTTTTTATTTTCATTTTACCTTCAACATTTACTTTGTATTTTTTAGAGGTCGATGCAGTTTTTGTATTTTTTTATAGCAGTTGATACTTTACTTTACTTTACTTTTCTTTTTTACTCTGCACTTCTTCATTGAGTAGGTTGCATGTGTGTGTACATGTATTTATTCAAAGGCATCCATGAGTTGTTTAGCCTTGGCGCTTATCGCCAGCCCCTGGCCTACAGTGGTGGGCTTGGGGTAGTTGCGGTTTGAGCCCAGGTAGGTTCAAGTTGTGAAAATACCGATGTGGTCATCTACAATGATATCATACTAAAATTCATGTTACCATCGAAAATTTTGATATTTCAATCTATAAACTTATTACGTTGTGCTCTTTCAAGTGGGGGAGTAATTATTCTTTATTTATCAATACAAAAAAAGTATTATTTAATGATAATTTAATGGAATGTTATTATACCCTAAAATTAAATACAAAATTGACTATTAGAAATTGAAAATAGACTAAGATGGTGTATCATTTCTTATAGATTCTAATTACACACCCTATAACTTGTACAACTATATATGACTGGAACAATTCATCTAAAGTTATAGGATATATGAATTGTGGAAATATATTCTATAATTTTGGATATTCATATATCATTACATTGATAATTAAACTGTGGTATCCCTGAGCCTGTCATATATTAATTCCAATCGACAAATAATCTTTGAATCCCATTATATATATACATGAATATTCTAAATTCACAATGATGATTAAATAAATTTTTAAACATGATTCATGAGTCGATGTAAAATTCATGTAAGTTTACTAAAAAATTCATTCATACACAATTAAACTAAATTATGATAAAGAGAGTTATGAAAGGTAAATTGGCTATCATAGGGGTTGCAATCATTTTAGGGTGATTTAAAGCTTTTTTATTGAAAATATGATCTTAGAGGGATAGTATGACATATATACTAGGAAAATCTATATGTCGTTTGAAATAGATGAAATATGTTTTGAAGTAGGTAAGTACATTTTCATAAATAATCTATCTAATAAAAATGGTGAAAGGATTTCAGTGGGTTATACGATATTCTATGATAGTTATATGAATAGTTAAAGAAATTTTATTTTGTTTCTTGTTTTTTATACTAGTGTTCAGTAAATTTTCATAATAATTGGGTATATAATTTACTTTCACTATAGTCTCAACAACTCTATCTATATTAAAAAGTTTTAGTGTTAAACTAATGATTATAATATAGGATATAGAGTTATTAGGATTTCATAAAAAAATTTATAATTATTTTTAATCTATAAATTTATAAAAAAGTTATTAAAATTCTTGGATATGTTTATTATCCCCCTAACAATACATTATTTTATTTATAATCTTTGTTACATATATTAATTATTTCCTATTATTATCTCAATATTTAAAAAATGATGTTCTGAAAGGTATCAAAGATTGTTGTCATGATTATGATCCTTGTACCGGTGGGGTTCATCTCATTAAATCAATATTGGGAGAAGGTTCCAATAATAATCCACAAGATCGATAGTTGTATTCAAACACTATACATAAAAATAGAAGTGATCCTAATAGGCATGATCATGAATTATGGTGATAAAATGGTTAAAATTGGAACGTTAATATGTTGAATGTATCGATTTATTATCAAATGAGTGAGAATAGATGAGACCAATATATTTTAGTTGAAAAATTATGGGATTCAATGTGTCATCCTCCAAAGTGTAACACTACTATTTTAAAATTCCAATAAATTATTAATGTATTTATTCTAAATCACCAATGTTTTTCAATTCTCTGTATTTTTTAAAAATAAATAAAATAGAAATTATGAATAACTCAATACTCACTAAGTCTGATGTCTCGTTATGAGTGATGGAAAAAGGTTTTCTATTATGGAACATTGTTTAGTTTATTCTAAATTATATATATATATACCCCACAATAGGTCCTCTAACAATTTTGAGCCATTTATATTGAGAACATGCTATGCATAATCCCTTTTCATTTTTTCTTTTTTTATTTAATAAATTTTTTATTACCCACAATTTCATCATCAAATGTATCATTTATTAATAATTTATTATACTATTTTTTTGAATCTTGAGTGAAAATCTTAAATATTTTAAATATTTTTAATATTTTATCGGTTTTATATACATGTAAAATGGTTTACCTAACAATTCATATTGAAAGCACTGGGATTATTTTGAAATTTATAAAATTATCATCCTTAGATTCATCGTTAGGTTAATCGAGAGATGTAACCATGAATTCTATCCATGAAATCAATATTTTTATTTTTCTGTCGTGCTTTCTATTTGGGGAATTCTATTCCCATACTTAATCATTCTAGATAGAACTTTGGATCCATCAACCAATTCATATAGCCTCATTCCATGCATCATATCTGTTAATATTTAAAGTTTATGTTATTATTCATGGGGGAAAATTCTTTATTATTCTCTTTTTTGTTCTTCCCATCTCTTTCCAATACTCACCATTCTCTAAAAATGGATATAAAATCCAAACCCTTTATTATGATAATTCTAAATAAATTATTTTGTGATATTTTGGGGGTCATAATTCCTCAACATATCTTAATATTATATTACATAAAATATTCACATCAAATTTACAAAATTTATGTAGGTTTTTCTCAGGAATTTCATTTCTTTCACATTATACATGGTGCATGAGGTTTATAAACTAATTTTTCCAAAAAATTAAAATTAATATTTATATAATTTATGAAATAATAAATGTATTATTTCACCTTCATGATTTTAATATTCCACAAAAATAAGGGTTTGAAGTCGATTTTAGAGTTTTTTTAATAAAACCACATTTTATACAATTAAGGTGTCTGTGAAAATCTGTATAATGTAAATTTTTTAATTAATTTTCTTCAATAGTGATGTTTCAACATTCAATTGACTTCATGAAGGTTAATTTACTGATATTATTATTTCTTTATTATTATAAAATTATTCTTGGAAATTATGTCGATTTTTTATGTCATTATCCTCTTAAATATATTTTATGTTTTATGTTTTGTTAATGATACTTATATATGTTTCAATGATATATAAGTGGATAGTTTGATTCATTGTTTAAATAAAAATATTGGGTTTAGGGTTTAATGTTTTCTATTGATAAATAATATGCATTTTGGATAAATAAAGATTGGATTTCAATATGTATTTAGATCATTTTAAGTGGATACCTAATTATTTAATTGTATTTATGAGTATTGATAATATGTAATGAAATTTTTTTCATTATATAATGAAGTAAAAAATTCTAATTTTAATTAAATGCTGTTTTGAGCATTGATTTGTGATTTAATTATATATTTAATAGATATTATATGTTGATACATTGATTTTTTTTACTCACCGCCTATAAGAAGAATCATGGGATCCTAGGTTATCTTTGTGGTAAATAAAAATCCTAGTGTTATAATCATTGAAATTACATTATACCTACTATCCATTGGTTTAGCTCAAACTCTTGATATGGGGTACTTCTAGATAAGGAAGGGATTATAAATTGAGGGTTATTTCGTACGGAACAGATCATAGGTTAGTAAACAGATCAACTTGATCATGTATAATATTCTATCATTGTGAACTAAAATATTTCCCAGAAAGTATATAATATGTAAATGATTATTATTTTAATAATTCATGATGATGATTATTTATTTATAATTCTTCATTTATATCTTTATTATATAAAATTTTTTAATACTACTTGATAATGTTAGGGAAATTAGTATGTATTTAGATATTTTTGTTATGTTATTTTTACAAATGTTAGATTTGTGATGTGTCTCACTTTTCGTAAATTTTAATTTATAAGTTATGTATATTTTTTCACTATCTATGATTTCCATATTGGTTTTTTTGTAATTTTTCATTTTGGTTTTTTTTCAACTATGTTTTCAACGTTTTGAGAAAGGTAATATTAAAAAATAGTATTTATTTTTTGTTATATATATTATAAAAGAAATTTTTTCAATCACTTGTTTTCAAATTATTTCAAATTATTTCAAGGAATACATGTTTTATTAAAATATATCACAATTTATTTTAAAAGGTATGAGATTTGTATTATTTATATTCAAAATTTAATCACTAAAAAAAGTTACATTAATTATATTTTAAACTAGAATGTAGTATTTATATTATAAATTTATAATTTATAAAATATTTATGGTATTTTAGTAATAATTATCTCACACAAAACATATACTTTTTGCTATGTGTGTTGTTTAATTATCTTTGATATTGGTAAACTGGTCATTGATTCTAGGTTATGTATTAAACCATTAGCATTTAGAAATCAAGGGGATTTTGGGACATCATTGTGATCTTGGTTTATGTAAAACCCAATGATTTTTTGAAATTTATATTTTGAATTTATTTAATCTTTGTGATATTTTTCATTACATTCAATACTAAAAATAGTATAGTTTTAATCATTATGTTTTGATTTCATTATATGAAACAACAATTTAATTGTTCACCAAACATAACATGTATTTTACATTTTTCTACTTGGGAATACATTGGTAGCATATGTTTCACACAAGGCTAACTTACCTTCATGGCTTATGTCACACTAAAGACCGAGTGTTATTGAATGATAGTATATTATTAAAAATATTATTATTTAATATAATAATATATAACATATCAGTTTTATTTTATATTATTAATTCTATAAACTAAATTAAGAAAATATGTGGTTATGAAAAAATATAAAATGAATTAATTATTTTCAAATTATCCAGAAATGAATATAAGAACTAAATGAATATAAAGGGAGTATTTTTTTAAAAAACTATTTTTATGCTAAAATGTTTTTTTATCCTAATAAATTACATTAATTAAAATCAGTGAGTGATATTATTTAATTATTTATATTATATATTAATTCAAAGACTTTTTATATTCATCCAATTGATTCTATATGAATAATTGTAGAATAAAACACATTTTACACATCAAAACCTATATTTTTATTAAGGCACTTTTGCATAATTTTGATGGATAACCAATTTTAAATATATATATTGAGAACTTTTATAAATTTAAAATGTCAAAATAGACATAATTTCTGAAATATAATCATAAAAAATAGGTTTGGGTGAATTTTTGGTATTTTTCTATAATGATGAATTATTTAATGAATAGTGAAAAATATAAAATTTAATAAAAAACTGCATTTTTATATAATTAATTATAAGGATTATTTATATTTGAAAATGATTTTAATTATTATTTAAATTGATTATTTATCAATTTATCTAATTTGTTTCATTTTATTCAATTTTATGTTGATAATTTAATAAAATCATAACAATCTTTTTGAACGTTTTTTAAATTAAAAATCGTCGATGTCATCCTAATTGTTGGATTAAATTTAAATTTATTTCATACACTTATATATTTTGAATTTAAAAAAATATATTCCATATTTTCTATTATAATATTTTATAATGTATAATAAGATCAATATATTTTTGACAAAAACTATTAGTGATTGTAATTATAACTAATTATAAAAATTATGATGAAATTAAGATTAGCAATGGACTAAACCCTAATCATAAGACCAAATATGGCTTAGAAAATAGTTCAGAATCATGAATATTTTCATATTTCGACCCTATACACCCTTTTGTATATATGTGTACATTACTAGAATAACATTCAATAAAAATACAATTGCAGGGTTTACCTTTTTGAAAATATTACTAGAGTGGCACAAATCCTACACTATAAAAGGATTACACTCATCACAATTTAACACATATCTCAAGCCACATTGGTTTGACAAAAAACTATCATAATAGCTCCCAAATATCGCTCCTTTAATCATTAAATATTACCTTTTGTCATAAAGAAATACTATGATGTGCTTTGGTGAAAACCAAAATGACTTACCCAATGAAGAGGTAATTCAATCTATTAATTCTTCCCGCCAATTCTCTTAATGGAAATGGTTACAAAACAAATTCCTGGTTTTTATCTAAAACTAATTGTTTTATGGTTCTTTGTGGTGTATAATCCCCTTATAGTCCTCATAATCCATTACTTAATTGATTCGTAAAAATTCTACTGGATTGAGATATGTGTATTTATGAATGAATTCTTTTTTAGACATTATAATTGGTTATTTATGTTTATAAACAAATTTTTACCAATGTTAAAAATAAATTTATTATACATCATGATATCATAATTTTTTCTATTGTCTTCTTGACTTATTCTATTAATATAATGTTATTTTCATGGAGATTTTTGTGTATTAATTTAAAAACATATTTCATGTCAATAATGTGTTTACAATAAATTGAATTTAATGAATTTATTAAATGGTTTTGAGTATAATGTTTTCTTCCAATATTTGGTTGATTTCAAGAATGGGTATTTCATGTTTTTAAAAAAATTATTATAATTTTATTTTGAGTATATAATATTATATTATTTACTAGTTCATCATCTTATTTTAGTTTAATGTTTCTAGTTTTTTTAATAAAAATTATATCAATTCCAAATTGAATTCTTTTTATTGTTTAATTATTCATTTATTTCAAAATATTTGTTTTATTATTTTGTTGTAACTTATGATAATAAATGGCTCGTCTTCTAATGGAATACATGGATTTTGATATATATTCAACACCATAGATATAGTTTTGATATTATGTGATGGTTTGTATAAGTAAAAATATTATTCAATATAAATTATTTATCCTTATATATAAATGTGAATTGTGTTTTTTCTTTTCATGGGTTTTTAGGTGAGATGTGGGATTTATTCATATGTTGAATTGATATTATATATTTCCACCTTGATTTTCCTTCTCAATTATATTATAAAATATCATTGTAATATTTAGTGGATAGTTTGGAAATATAGTAATGGGTCCTTTAAAAGATGATATTATTTACTATCTAGTATCACTTAGTTTAGGTCATGCCCTAGTTGAGGGTGTTTCCGGATGAGTCCAGTGTGACTATGTTGATGGATAAATTTTTATGGGTGAATACTAGGGATACATATAGCCCAAAATCAGAACATATATGATAATATATTTATATCATAATGTTTTTCTCCTATTATCTATTATGTGACATTGATTATTAATTTTTATTCTTCTTAATGAATCTTGTAACTTTATATTTTTGATTTCCATATTAATTGTATTATGATATTTTTTACTCACATTCATATTTGGAGACATTATTATCTATTACAATCATATTGTTAGGCTATTCATACTTATATTAGAGATATGATGTTACTAAAAGACAGAAAACTATTATTTATACTCATTTTTAATAACTTTTTATGATATTCATGTTGGTATTTCTGTCATCTATTTTTTTTTTGATTTTTACTAACTATATTTCCATAAAATATCAATTAATAAAAAATTATGATTTTATTTTTCAAAATTTACATTACAGGTTCAATGTTTCCATGCACTTTTTATAGTTTTTAAACTATTTCAATACATATATATTTTTATTAATTTTTTTGTAGTTTCATTCAAAAGATTTAATATGGATGTATTTTTTTTATAATTACATTTCATTGTATCATATAGTTTAGGTCTTATAAAATGTAACGAAATTATAAATATTATTTGATAAAAACAAGAAATTAGATAAAATCCACTATACACACATTCTTATATATATTGTCTTTATATATTTAATCATGGAAAATATTTCATCGATTTCATATTTTGTATTTATATATAATTATTTCATAATTTTTGGAATGATGGTATATTATGGTGGCCTCATATCATATATAGATAAATGTTTTTTATTTTAGGTCCCCTTGATTATTTTTGTATATTTTTTGTATTGCCTATATAATATTTTTACATAATTTTAATTTCATTTTTATCATTATAGTTCTTGTGAGACATTATTTTGTTTTATTAGTAATTTATTTTTATGGTATTCAATCATGTATGTTATATTACACTTCATTTAGTTTGGATGTTATTTGAAACTATTTTTTTAGTTAGAATTTTTGATCAATATGTGAATACAATATTTTGGATTCTTAGAAAGGATATGATTTTTGGTTTTTGGATTTATAGGGTTAAATTATTCTCAAATTTTATGTTATATATTATTAGTTCTTGTTTTCATCCCATAGTTAACAGGAACATGTTTTGGTTCTTTAAAAATAGAACTTCAGTTGTTAAGATACAAAACTCATATTGGATTTTTACACATTCAATGATTATCAATACCAAATTAAATTTAGATTATGTGCTCTAATATTATTCACCTGTTCATGAAGATAATAATGGGGCTACAAATTTTTTATGAAAACCATATTCCAAATAGTCCACAGATTTGTTAATCTCATATAATTAAAAATAGTATATGTGTTTGAAGGATAACGTTTATGCTGATCTGCGTCGAATAAGATAAGATCATGGAATGTATATAACTAAAAAGTATTGGAAAAATGGATCATCCATTTGAGCCGATTGATGTAGAATAATTTGTTACACAAAATTTTGAATAATAATTGAACAATTTAAAAGAATAATCATAATAATATTCAGTTCCTAACATTTCCAAAACAATTTATGAGGAATAGGAAATAGATTATTTTCTAGGTGGAATAATTTTGGGAGATAATGATGCCTTCTATGAGTATTGGCCATGTTTTTCAATAGATGAACAGTGAATATATTATCTTATTTTTTAAAATTATGACTCTATATATATATTTTTAATTTAGGAAGATAATACATTAGATATGATTTTATAAAAAGGATTCTAGATAAATAATTAATTATTATAATGAAATAATGAGCCATTTCTTGTAGACTAATATATGAATGTAGAGATAGAATATAGAGATACATTTAATTTTAATTAATATATCATTATATATTCAAAAAAAATAAAAATAAAATCATCATTGTATGTATAGGGGTATAAAAGAATCACTATGATAAATATTTGTATGATTAAGGAGAAAAAGGAACTACTAATGAAGATGTCATTATTTTTAATGAAGCTAATATCATGGAACTGTATAAGGGTTATATTCATGAACTATTATAATAACTTTAATATTTTGAGGATGGAATATGTAATGATAATCTATGGATTTTCAAAATTTATTTTACCAACCATAATTAAAAATTATTTGAAAATATGATATGTAGGTGGACATTGAGACTGATATTTTAATGAGTTCTACTTATAGACGATTTGCTAAGATATGTAGGGGAAGTAGTGTGCATGGATGCACACATGTGGGAATACAAATTAGTTGTTCCTATTAATGAATTTACATAATCCTTTGGACTACATATGCATACTATAATAGTTTTACTATAGATATATAAATTGAAGAAATGAATCAGAGGAATTCCAAGATCAATTTACATAATATAATTTTCATAATTTTGAAATTAATATTGTATTTGTTATTACTATACAAAATTATTGGTATATATTATCTTTTTCGAAAGAGTAAATATCATTTAATGCAGAAGAAAAAGATATTAAATTTTATTTATTTAACCATTTAGGAGTAAATAAATTTTTATTTTTTACATTACATTACATTAATTGTTATCTATAATGTTTTTTGCTTAAATAAAAATTCAGTTTTGACATATATGAAATATATTTCATCAAATATGTTTAGGGAATATAGTCACTTAAAGTTAGTTTTTTTTTCATTTTTTATAAATGTTTCTTATTTTAAATTTTTTTACTGTGTTTTTAAACACAAAATTAATATCTTAAAAGATATTGATTACATTATTATTTAGTGAATGATTCAATGGTTATCTTGTTAATGTTTTAATTTATTATAGATATTACTTTTCTTTTTACTGATATTTGTTTTCATATTTTTCCATGATTGTTTTATAAATTATTAAAGACTACAGACATAAAAGAGTAACCAATATTTGTATAACTATCTATAGAAGTATCTGATACCATTTTGAAATAATCATTCTAATAATATTTTTTATGAGAGGTCTGGAGTTATGTTTATTTATCTAAAACATGATATAATGTTTTTTCTATAATTTTAGAGATAATTAATTTTTTAATATAATTAGATTATATATTGATGATTTTAAATCCAATTTAACCACTAATTTCAATTATCTGTATTTTAAACTATCATGTTCTGCTTATGACCATATAGGAGAAGAAACATTTATAATTTTTCATGGTTATATTATTAATTCATTGTGGGAGGAAATTTTATTTCATTGAGTTTCATGGGGATGAAAAATATATAATAATATTTTTTTAGGTTGTGTTATTTTTCATAGAGAAATGATCCATTTATTTTAATATTTTATTTCATGATTTATCATCTCTAAGAAAAAATCATGTCATTCTTCTTTTAAAAAAAGTGTATATAATAAATATAAAATGGAAAAATGAATGTAGTGAATATATTCTTTGAGAGTTATTTGAAATGTGATTAAACATAATGAGATTTTTTATGGGTGATTTAATAATATGAGTGAGTAATGAAAATTTATTTTGTAATTTAATAATGAATTATTTTTTAATGATAAAATAATGAATTAAAATTTGTTTCTCATGCATAGCTCCAAACGTTTATCCATATAAAAACCCATGAAAAATACCACATGATTGTCACATTTTTGTGAATCCGGATAAGAGAAATAATAATTTTAGTAATAATTTGATAAAAAATAATTTCTTATGAATGAGGAATGTACTTTTAGAAATCATTACATATATAGATCATTTGTATTATTTAAAAAAATATTTTATATATGTGTTACGATGTCAATTTCATCATAATAGCATAATAGATTCATGAAAATAATATATTAAATGTAAAATATTATTTTTTAGGTCATGCATGTGAATTTATAGAGAAGTATAATTTCATCCTAAATATATTATTGGATAAAAGAAATGAAAACATACGTATATTTTAGATAATAATTTTTACCCTAGGGGAGGTGTGCTTGTGGTTTCCATTCAGGCCCCTTTGTTAGGTCTGCTATGCATTGAAAATAGATAAATAAATTTAATATATTAATCCATAAATTATTAATATCCAATAAACCTATAATTTCATAATATTTATATATAAATATAAAAATATTTAATTAATAATACTCACAATAATCCCTAAAATTGAAATTGTAAGAGGATTGGGAGAATTTTGGATTCATGAAGAAAACTGATTGGATATTTGATGTGGACTACCAATTGACACGGGGTGAGCCAAATAATTTCTAATAAATGGACCTAAATCGAGATAGAATTTATTATTAGGGATATATATATAGTTATTATTGGAATTTTTTATAAATTATATGGATGAATTTTTTATATAATAAATTTTTGAGGATTGTGAATGTCAATGATTTTAATATCTATTTTAATATCCCAAAATATTTGTTTCCTTTTATGTTAATCATCATTGTAATATTTGTTCATTGGAATCGGTGGATAAGACTTCACATCAGATTATAATAATATTTATAATGTATTAAAATCACATATCATTCTTTCTTAATTCATTCATTTATAGCCTTCCTCATATATGGAGGTTTAGTGAATCTTTCCTCAGATTAATGAATAATCAATATCCAGGTTTTTAAGATACCGACATGGACACAATAATGGTGATCTGGGTTAATGAGATGGTTAAATTTACATAATGAATTTTTGTGAGTCCTTAATATATATAATATTAAATAAAAATGACATTGGGGGAAATCTAATGTTTTGATAATAGTTTTTTGTGAATATTTCTAACTAATGATTAATAAAAAGGGGTTCAATAGCTATAATAAGGGCTTCGTGGATGAAATATGATGTATTAGGAATGATAATATGTGAAATTGATGAAAAGGATTTAATATTGGGTGATTTTCTATGTTTTATGTTCATGATTAGATTAATGGGTTTTTACATCTAATATTTGAGTTGTGTATCAACTTTTAAGATGCACCTAGGGTTTTGGTTGGAGTTAAATTACTCATGGGTGTAACGTAGAAGTACGTGTCATGTCTTCATAGGAAACATAATGTCTCTCGTATATGGATTTTATCCTCATGAGGTCATTGGGACCTCTATACCATTTTTTGAAGGTTTACATGCAACATATCATTAGCTCCAACCAACTAGGGTTGATGAGGTATATATGGAGTAACATTGGTTCCCATATTCTATGTATTACATCAATAACAATATATAGATTAACCCAAATTGTCTATGTTTATGGAATTAAATAACAAGACATAAAATATGGTCCTAAACCCCATATTTCCCCAAAATACATTTGATATATGTTTTATAGATAGAGTGGAATTAACATTTCCTTTAGTAAAAAATAGTTTATTGTACATGATTATTTGATTACAATAATATATATAGGAAAATGTGAAGGCAGATCATTATTTCGAATCAAAGGTGGGATGAGAAAGTGTTTTAGGTAGTTCAGTTTCATTTCATTCATAGTACCATTGATGGGGATTAAATTCGATGATTATTATTGGAAAGGGGTAAAAAAATATTATAGTAGTGATACAGTGACATTTCATAGGATCTTTATATTCTTACAATATATTAGTACTCCTCTATATTCTAAAGTAGTAGAGCCTTGAAAATTTATGTAAGGTACTCTATCATTAGATGTGTTCTGCTCAACGACAATAATAAACTCATTAAGGGTGGTTACTTCCTCAACATAAACATACCTTTAAAAGGTATGAGTCCCCCAATATAGTTTCTGAGTGGTGAAGAGTGTTTTGATTCTGGGTAGTATGGTTACATGGAATACCTATTGGGGTTGATTCATCTAAAAATCTGTTGTGTATAGTGGGAATCACTTTTAATCATGGTTGTTATACATTTAAATAATATCATGATTTTTTCCCTTTTTTGTTTTTATTTAAAATTTATTCCTTTACATCCCATTAGATTTTAATAGTATCCTAATGTTCAATTATAAACCCACCACTACACTATTTTTTTCTAACATGTTACATATATTATACCAAATAAGATAGATTTT
Organism: Viscum album; assembly: GCA_963277665.1. Classification (NCBI taxonomy): domain Eukaryota; kingdom Viridiplantae; phylum Streptophyta; class Magnoliopsida; order Santalales; family Viscaceae; genus Viscum; species Viscum album. The sequence continues at coordinate 1,754,981,094 of OY728141.1, forward strand.
CCATAATATTCATGGGAATAATTCTGATGGATTAGGATATTTTTGTTACGTAAGGTGAAGTATACTGGGAGATTTCTTTCCAGGCATTGAATATTAATGGGTCATATCAACCTTCTTGTTGTGTTTGGTTTCTTTTTCGATGTGATATTGGGACTTTATTTTTCCCCTTTTTACATTATATCAATAAAAAGTTTGTATCATTAGTGTTGTTCATATAAATTATATTTTATACAATATTAAATGATCTCAACTAAATTATTATATCATATGTGAAGTGATATGTTTGTGTATAGTTTTTTTAGGCTATGGCCTCTCATGTTTTGTGGTATTCATACTCAGTTAAAGTCACAAAACCATGGATATTGGACATGATAATGGGGTGGAACACTCTACTAAATGATGGACTATGTGGTGTCCTAATTGGTTAGGTCATATCAGAGAGGTATGAGAGTGAGTTTTTTTATGAATACAGTTCATTTTTAGATGTCATGTGAGGGTTTTTTTGGGAATTAAAGAAATCGTGTTAAGGGGTTTTGAGTTCTGTTTTTATGCTAGGGAACCCTTTGTCGGTGAAAAGTTTAATGTATTCATTCCCCAAGAATATATTAACATTGTTTTCAACTTAGGAACCATAAGGACCAATGATTAGGGAATTAATAAATGATAAATTCCTTATATAGTAGTATGTTTATGATTGTTGTGTCGTTTTTAAGTTATGTCCCCTTGTTTTCTATTCTTGTTGTGGTTCATCCTAGAAAATGTAGATTGAATCTATGTATATAGATAGTTGGGATGATATAGAATGTTATTTCCATACACATTCCATTGATTGATCCTCTTATCACTAATGGGATGATTTATAATGACTCTATTCAGGATCCATAAGAAGTTATTACACCATGTTCTCGGGGAGAAGATCCTCCACCCGGAGTATTGGTAGCTGAACAGCCTCTTACAATGGGGCTAGATTCCATTCCACACACAATGTATCCGATCATTCTTGGGAGACATGATATGTATTTCTTGGACCAAGATATATAAAAATATGTTCTAGAATGTGGTTAGGTTAATTTATATTTTTAAATTTTGTATGGATACATTAAATCAAATAATAGTTAATGTGATATAATAACATGAATAAACCGTGTAATGTATTTCATTACTCCAAAATTAAATAGAGTGGAAATAAAAATATTCACAATTAATTCATATAGATATTTAGATCAAATTATACTATATATACTATTCATTCTTATGTAATTAGCAAAAATAATATAATTTCTAAGAATCCTCAGTTTTTAATGGTTTGATAACTATTTACATGATCCTACCTTTCTATAACATAGTTCTAAAACCCAACCACACTATACATTATATGAGAAAATGTATAATGCTAAGGCCTGAATTATTTTATGGAGTCACAACCCATATGCCAACCATTTTATGTGTTATAACAAATATCATACAATATCTTGGCTGGGAGATGCATAAAATTATTGATTACAACACAAAAAAGAAATCTAAAAATATTAATGATGAATACATGATTGAATGAAGTGTGATAATTTCTACAATGTTTATGAATTTCTTTAATCACTTAAGAGGAAAATAGTGATAATGTTCCTTCAAAACTAGACTAAAATGGAACCATAGTCTATGAGGAACGATTCAGCATAAATTTTTTATTTCTCCCAAATTCATTACCTTTAAAAATATATCATTGTATCATTTATCCTTAGGCCTCTCATTCTTATGATTTGGGTTGACATTTTTTCAATGTTCTGAGTTCACATTAATACATTATATATATGGGTAATATATCCTTATTTAAATTATAATTTAATTTTTAAATAAGAAATAATTTTCATTCATTTATGATGACATTTTTAGTTTTGGAGTTATAAAAAAATAGTCAAAATTAGTACATATCAAAGTGTATATTTCAACACAATATCCTTTTTTCTCCCAAAACTTATTCTTTATAAAGACACACATTCTTTGTTCAATGTGAAATCCATGTCTAAAAATAAGAATTTATTAAAATTTATAATCATCCTTAAGACCTATGTAATATAATTTTAAAATATATTATTAGGAGAAAAATATTAGTATGGGACATAAATGAAGATGAAAAGAAACCCATTATTCCATTTCAAAGCCACATGATAATATAAAAGAGTTTTTTATTAACATAACAAAATTTAGGTTCAACTAAAACTTAGCATAAGGTAAAATATTATAAACTAATAATTTATTTTTGTAAAACACATTATAATGAAATAGAATTATGAAATGATAATAATGATTATTTTATAAAAAACATAATTACACAGGATAGTATTTTCATCCAAAAATCCATTCAAACTTGAAATTAATATTAATCCCATTCAAAAACCAACTTTTTCGGGCCATATAAAATTTAAAAAATCAATGAAAACTAATTTGAAATCAAAGAAATGTCATTTAGTTTCCTTGGTACATCATCTTTCTAGAACCCTTACAAATATAATTACATACTCTGTTAATTACAACATAATTCTACAGAGAATATAATCTTTTATAAATTTATTAGGGAGATATATATATGGATCAGAACCAATAAGTAATTTTTTTATATAGATATATGCATTTCTAGTAAAAAATATTAAAACTAAAATTACAAAAAAATTAATAAATCAAGGTACATTCTTTTTAGAAAAAATGTAAAAATATTTTTTTTGAAAAATAACAAATAAATGTTTTGGCTGTGGAAATTTTATTTTGTGTAATATATTTTAAAAAAATAATTTTTTTACTCTATAAATGCAGTCCAACAATCGATATAGAATACGTAAAGTTATTAATTTCAAATTATGTAGTAGGAATTAAAAAAAGGAGGTAAATGACCATTTTCATTAAATTATTTAATGATTTAAACACCCATAACACAATATGGAAAATGTGGGAAATTATTAGAAATTAATGATCATATCTTTTAAAATCTAGGTTTCAACAATGATTAACCCTTACGAATTGATTGATTGTGCACTAATGAAACATTAAAGGAAGGAAATTTGAATCAGTAATTATATATTATAATTTTTATAAAATAATTATACAATACATCAATATGGAACACAAATAAATGTGTTTAAAATAGCATAATTCTCAAGAAAAGTTAATTGAGGCTAGAAATCCCAAGCCTCATGTCTGACTTTTCATGGGTGATCATTATCTTACTGTTTCATAAATCTATGTTAATTATTTTTTTTCATAAAAATAATTATGAAAATAATTATATATTTTTATTCCTTTTATTTTATTTATTACTATGTAATATGTAATCACTTAATTGATTAACATTACTTTGGAAGGTTTATGGATATTTAGATCTTAACTCCAAAATGAATTTGGTTAGTTGAATGTTATCAAATGGATCATTGATATATCATTTAAATATTTATGGTCTTTATATAATAATTATTTTATAATGTAATTTGAATTTTACAACCAACCATGAATTGGGCTTTTGAAAAATTAGTTTTTTTAATTAATAGCGATGGTATTCCATACACAAGCATGAGTAATGTTTCAAATTTTCATGGAATATGATTGTAGAATATTAATAGTTATTTTAACATTAAAAAATAATATCTATAGCATAAAATAATATAATATATCTAAATCTAAAAATATATACTATCAATGTGATGTGGTGATGAAAAATAAAATACCTTGATTCATAATGCATTAGTTTGAATTAGTGCATGGTAGATGATTTCATTTTCCATTAGATGTATAAGAAGATGATGGTGGGTGAGAGAAAAAATTTATATAATTTATTATTATGGGATTAATAATTTTTTTATATATTAATTTTTAATATAAGTATCAAGTAGATAAAATAAAAAATAAAAAAAGAAAACACATTGTTAAGAACTATGCCTCCCATTTGTACAACCTCGTTAGGACTATAACTGAAGCCTTTTTAAGATGGTATTATGATAAAAATATGACCTCAATGATTTGGGTATGGGTTTTAGAAATTTATTTGGATTTGTATTTCCTAAGGTTGTGGGATGTTAATGTTTTCATAAAATAGGATAGGTAATTCCCTTTTATATGTGGGGTAGAGGGAACATTTTAAATTTTGCAACAGTATAAAATTTATTAATGTCTTACTTAAGAAAAATTGATCAAAATTAATCATATTAAAATATGATATGTTATAGGGATGGAATTTTACCATATATTAGGATATAGATACGTTTTTATTTTTTTAACACTTATCATTTTAGTTTTAACCCTTATATCCAATTTTAACTCTTATCGTGGCTACAAATATTTACTCCTATGTCACTATTCATAAAAACCAAAAGTGAAAGTGAAATAGTTAAAAATATTGGACATTAAAATTCCAAATATTGATTAAATTTTTTAAAATCTATTTTCAATTACTAGAATAAGTGAATATCAAATAGAACCGATAAAAGCGATGAAAAATTGTTTTCTCATAAAATGCCTTTCTGGGTATAAAAATGTTTTTATAAAAAAAATATTGTAAAATATTTATTCAAATAAAAATTATTGAATTGTTTATATATAAGATAAACTATTTTCATTTTAAATCCAAAATAAACAAAATAATAGTATATAGAATCTTGAAAAGAAAAATACACTTTTTATAAAATTCTTTTCTCTCTACAATTTACCAGAAAATGATCGTTCTTATAAAAATATAAAAAATTAAATCTAATATAAATTTTATATTAAGATACAAAAAATTATATAATTTTTTAAATTAAAATTATGTAATTTAAAAATTAAACATTGGAATAAAACAATATAATTCATTAAATGAATATAGTAAGAATTGTATTATTTCATATTTCATTTAAATAATAAATAATTTTATTATTTTGAATATAGATATATAAAATCTAATTACAGAATATTACTAAAGAATGAAATTGATTTAATTTTACATTCTTTGTCACATTCTCCCCAAAATTTGTAATTTTCATCAACATAATTTGATATTATTTTCAATGGAATATTATTAAAACATTTTTAGAATAAATTCCATGTACTATAAGATAAAACATACGACTAATAAATTAATTTTTTTTAAAATATTTTAAAAATAACATTTTCAAATACCAGCATCATCGAATCGTTTAATTGTATATACTATAAAAAATATGAAAATGGAAATGTAATGGTCACCTAGAATAATTCTTTATCAGGATCCCAAATAAAGAGAACATTGGAAGGATATGAAAATATGTACATGGTGAAAAAAATTACATTAAAAGAATTATATAGAGTTAGATTGAAAATTTCCATGAAGATAGTTAATTACCTTAAGACTATAAATTGACAGGTGATAGAGAAGGACATAAATTCATCTTAAATGAAGGTAATAGGGGGTCAATTTTATTTCAATATCTATTTCCTAGAGTAGAGGGATTTTTTACTATTAACATAGATAATGAGAGAATCTATTCTTATGTTTCTTCTATCCATTTCATAATCACAAATTTATCTTTCATTTGTCATTCGATCTATTTCAATTTATATAACATCTCTTAAAATGTGAAATGATTATTGAAGAATAATTTATTATACCAAAAGATGTAATATTATCTTTTAACATATCATAAGATACCTAAAGTGATTAAAAGTTATTTCTCTTCCTTCTATATATTAATCTAATGAAAAAATGATTAAAAACTTAATATATATTCCAAAATTATTTGATGATCAAAATAATAAATGTTACAATATTTAATAATTCCAAAAAAAATAACATTATTTTTTCAAATAAAATTGTTACATAAATTAATTACCTTAAAACTCTTTAAAAAATCCCTAACATGTTAAAAACTAAAAAATAAGTATGATCTTATCTCACATTCTTCAATGAAAAAATTAATATTTCTTTCCAAATAAAATTAATAAATAATAAATTTACATACGAAGAATATTTATTCTCAAATAATATTATCTCTATAATATGCTTATTTTATACCTCCCTAATAAACATAAATCCACAATTAAATCATATATAACACAAAAACTATAATTCCACATTTATTCATAGAAAAAAAACATATATTAGTGAAAGAATATTTATACCATGTAATCTTCCCAATATAGTGAACTTAATCAAAAATAAATTTATCACATATTAACCACATCACTATTCAATTACATGATTATCTATATGATAAATCATATGTTGTTAAAATTTGATATCCCTTTTATCAAAATTGACAATGATTACCACGACATCAAAGAACATATTAACTATATGGTTATAAATTCATTTCAAATTAGGGAAAAAAAATAAACTAATTATTCCTTAAATAATCATTCCAAAAAAACTTATTAATATTATGTGTTTCATATACATTAAACATTTCTTAGAAATAAAAAAATATAACCAGTGTACATTCATAAAAAAATATTAATTCCGTTAAAATTATGATCATTCTTAAATTATTCAATACATCATTTATCTTGAATCATTGTATGTATACCCCTCAATTGTTCAAAATTATTCATAATCATTTAACTAAACTTTTCCATCATATCCCTAAACACATCCTTTCTATAATAAAAAACAGAAATCATTTAACACCTTGATATTTTTAAATAGGAACACAATATTAAATAGTCTATATGACATGTAAAACATTTATTAGATTACAAATTGACACCCCTGGAATTTTTGGTATTTTTTTAATTAATTTAATCTACTTTTGAGCTTGTTGTGAATGAAACCCTAAGTTTTTTAAATAACACTATATTCGAGAGCATGTACAACACGAAACACTAAACATCAATGAACAATGAAATACTATTTAAATATGACCCTTAAAACCAAGACATTATACTAGCTTCTGTAAATAGTATTAAAAGATTTATGAAATATATATATATATATATTTAAATTAAATAATGAGTAAAAATTCATTGATTAATGATTTTAAAATATGTACTCAATTTCCAGTGACGTTATTTAATGCTTTAGAAATATTTTCTCTTTAATATTTATTTTAAATGATTAAATTATATGTTTTAATTTTTTACTGTTTATAAAGAATATTTTATAAAAATAATATAAATTTTAAAATAAAAATTTTAAAAAAATAGTGTAATTTTTTTATTTTTCTGGACAGATTTATTTTCTATTGAATATTAAAAAAATAGATTTTTATTTAAAACAGTATTCTTGTTTTAACCATTTAAAAAGTTCCGTTTTATATTAAAATTTATTAAAATTGAATTTATTTATATTAAAATTAATACCTTAAATTTCATTATAATATATTGCATTTTTTGAATATTTTATAAAGAAAATTTATACCTAAAATGTGCTATTGTGGAAAAAAAAATTCATAGATTTTCCCATGTTTAAATTTAAATTATATTACAAAATTGATGTGTTTTAAATTTTGAAAAATGGATTCCATATTTTTTATTTAGGAGGTCCAAATTTAGTATATAGGTCTCTTTTATATTTTTTTTATATTAAGAATAACCTTAATAATTTTTTTACCATAGTAAAGGGAAAATCAAGTAATTAACATTATAATCAAACTTATATGAACTATGAAATGTCCCTAAAACATTTCTTAAAATTAATTTATTATTTGAGTTCGTCCATAATATTACACTATTTAGTTATATTTATTTTTATGTCCATTCGGATTAGATAAATTCCTTTATTTTGTTTTATATCATGAAAAGTCAATCATGTCTCTCTTTTTTTTATATTATTAATATATGGTCATCTAGATAATATGATCGACAATACACATTATTTCCAAATATAAAATATTTATCACCATTTTAGTTATTTATTTTTAATTATTGATGAAAAATAAATAACATAAATGCATACACAACGTTGACCTAGTTATTATTCAAATAATTGAAAATTCAAAAATATGATAAATAAAATATTAAAAATAAAATAATATGATATTAATAATGTGATATAAAAATTTCTTATTTTACCTTGGAAATTTATGGCTACAATAATATTTTGTTTAATTATATGGTTTTTCAGGATATAAATTTAAAGAAATGAATAGTTCAAAAAATTTACTATATTTTATCATATAATTAATAATATTTTTTTAAATGATATTAAAGTCCAACAAATGTTAGATAAAAGTAAATTAATATGATATAGATATTTAAATGTACCATTTTTTATTTATGGTTATTTTTGAATTTTATTATAACCTTATTGGCCCTTACAATGTAGATTATGTTATTAGTACTATAATTCTTAAAAGTGTTACATAGTGGATAAAAATAAAAACATATCCAAATAGTGTACTTGTTTTATTAGATGGAATTATATTGAAATTTATTTACCTGATATTATAATTAAATCATGTTTGATCCATTTTTGAATAAATAGTTTATATTAATTAATTTTTTAATAAATTCCAAGAATGCCCCTATATTCACTTATAAAAGGGTCCCATTTCTGAAGTTATATACACCACATTGATAATTATGTATCTACTAAAACAGTTTCATTACCCTTATAAAATTCATCATCCAGGTTAATGAGGTTATTTTCCTAAAGTGAGTTCACTAAATGAAGAGGTAATCATCATTACCAACTTTGTCAAATTTATGTCTTCTCCTACATTATATTCTTGTCATTTAACCACTATAAAATAATAACTATTGTATAAAAAATATAATAAAATGTTATTATTAATATGGAAAACCCATATTTCATATCATTCATATCCTACAAAATAAGAAAACATCAATTGTGAGTACGTAATGCTTATAGAATCCACATAACAGTGTTGTGAGTTTTTCATAATCACATTACATAGATGGTTTAAAATATCGAAATAATGAAAATATATGATATATATTATATAATAATAATTATTTTAAGGTTAATTATTCATTATCACTATTTCATTACATCCATCAGAAAATTAAGAAACTGTTGATGCGGACGTACGACCATCCGTCTCCATAAAAGGTGTAATTAATTTTCTATGTGTTTCATTATGTATTGTTATAAATATATATATATATATAATATACATATATTATTTAAACTATAATTAATATTTTCTATATTATGGAACAATGATAACATTATAAGGACTAGAAATTCAAAATCAAATTATATATGAAAAACAAAGCAGTTACCAAACAAAACAAATATTTTAAAAACGGATTGATAATATATAGGCGACTAAATGTAATACATAAACAAAATATGATATGATTTATATGATTATGGTTTTTTAATATATCTATAATGAATCAATATATTGTATTCGTGAGGGTAATCCACGTAAAATAGAAATCTATTATGAGGTAAGGGTTTCTCATCTGAATACTACATCTCAAGGATTTATTCCATATCCCCCTAATATTATATTATGTGGTGTATATATTGACTGTTGGATATATTAGATAATTAATCTATTTTTATTAATGGTTTTTATTGTTTCATTTTTTGTTATTTCATTCTTCCGGGTTATAATTCAAAAAAATCTCAAATTATAAGTGTTTATTTCACAATAAATTCATTATTCGAGATAAAATATTTTCAAGTCTTTGCTGAGGAATATTTATCTTCCATGTACATTTTTTTATAAACCTGATTACAACTATGTTTTTACATTTATAAAATAAATGTTTAAATTATTTTTACTCTTGTATTAATTTTTAGAAAATGTTCCATATGGAATCATCCCTTCAGTTTCAAATAAGGTTCTTGTTTATATTATTTTAAAAAGGATGATGGGAATTTTTTTTATCATTGAATTCATGAATATTATTTCATAATAGTATGATTACTTAAGGATTTCAACATTCCAATAAAATATTATGTGGTTATAAAATAAAATATATCATTATTACGTGAATTTTTTATAGATGTTAAGAATTATATTCAATGATTAAATGGTATTTTACTCATGAAACATTATAGTGATCTGTATATATTATTTTCATATATTTCAACATCCTTTTTTGAATCTTATGTTGATTAAGTACTATTAAACTCAATTAATATTTTCTAATTCGATGGATTATGATAATTTTTTCTGGTGAATTTATTGATATTCCTAATGACTAGTTCTTCAAATATGGGATGTTATTGACTTTGTTAAGACATGATGATTCAGTTATAATAATTATTAATATGAGGGAGTTATTGGACATAATAGGCGATAGGATGGTCCCACTATATCTCGTCTATTCTTCTATATGTATTATGATAAAAAATACTCTCTATTTTTGTTGATTCCTTACCCATTTATGTATGAATTTTTGGAATGATTCCATAGTAGTATCTTTCTGATGTCCAAAATTATGTAATCCCTAATTATTAATTTTTTTATTGATGTCCATGTCATTATTAGATTAGTTAGAATATACATGGGTGTGTTTTATTAGTATGTGATTATTTATATGGAATTATATTATCATCATTTATTCCTACTATCTTATTCACCATGATCATATTATTGTCCCGGTGGAATGAGTTTTTAGCGGTCCATCTTTCTATTCTCAATATTCCATATTTATTCATGATAAAATCTATTTTTTCACATACCATTACCATGCATTAGAGGTCACTCCTTAATTATTTTTAATTTATCCATTACGTTAGGAATTATATTATGATTGATATGATGGGATATTATAAAAAAAATCTTGTACTAAAATGAAATAAAATTTTGAATTTTATATTTTTAGTTCTGAGGAGAAATTCAATTATGTGTTTATTTTACCAAAACTACTAAATTATTCATTACTTGGGGATGTCATTCCTTGTATCTAGTGCCAAAGTAATAACGTACCCACTGACTATGGGGTACTATAGTTGGCGTATTTATAGTTTTTATTAGATGATATTTAGTTGAATCCTTGGGAACTAAACATAAGAAAACATATATTAGGGAACAGAACCATATGATAGACATTTAGGATAAGTATATAACATCATAATATTTTTAAAATATAGATTTAATTTTGTTTTTGTTATAAATATATCCCTCCGTTCATATAATAAATTTCTGTTTTTCTATATTAGATGTACCTTGGGGTAATAAATCAAAAAATGGAATGATGGTCTTGACAAGAGAATTGTGTAGCAACCTATGCTAAACCTATAGTGATATTTTTTAAAAATAAGATATCATGATTTAGATATCTTATAAAATATTATTCTAGATTATGTGATTTCACACTATGAGTATTGTTTATCACCCTGTGTTTTTTGGTTTTATATAATAGATATAACAATATTGAACTAGGTTAATATTGAATGTGATAAAAAAATGTATTGATGATAATACAAAGGGGATTATGACTACAGATTGGATACAGTGACAATTCATAATCATTTATCATAATATATGATTAAAAACTAACACCTATAATAATTTCTAAAATCACCAATGAATTTAATAATTTTTTTCAATAAGATCATTAATAGTGGAGACCATTGAGGGAACAAGGGTTGATTTTCATCACGTAAAAAATGTGGAAAAAGAAACACATTATTGTGTCTTATTGTAATAGTAAAATTATTTCTGCATGGAAAAGGGAAAAAGGAATTTAATAGACAAGGAAAATAAAAATTTCAGTAAATGTAATGGATGATAATAATGGGTTCCAAAAAGAATTATTTATGGATTAATGTTTTAAATATGGAAGGTAAGGGAATTATTAAAATGATTTCTTATGGGGAATCCTCATTAAGAGAATCATCATTGTTTCATGAGTATTTTATATTTCTAAAAATTAAGAGACTAAATATGATATATGAATGGAAGGATGTATTGAAGAATAAAATTTTTAATAATAGTTAATGCTTTAATAATGAATTTCAATGATTAATTTTATTATTTGTATGTAATAATTAGTATTTTAACAATGAAATTATGGTTATATAAAAAATGATATTTAGAAGGATTCCACTAAGTTGATTTATCTATATTGAGTTTATAGAATATATTAAAATTTTTATATGAGAAAGACAAATAAATTTAGTATAAGTTTATCATTATGGGAAAACATTTTTGAGGGAATATAACCATTAATATGTGTTCGATATATATATAATAAAAAGGGGTGTTTATTGGATAGTATTATTAAAAATGAAATTTTATTTTTTTGAAGCATGATTATTTTAATTAATGATTTAAAGAGATTATTGTATTCACATATAATTAGTTTTTCTATTTTTTGGGGAATCTAATGTTATATTGATTTTATAAATTTAGAAAACTACATTTAAAATATTTGTATATTGATTTTGGACAGATGTATTTTGGACTAGACTAAAGGATAAATATGTATAGAATGAATTGAGATAAACTTTTTGTTCTTGTGGATAACATGTGTTAACCATTTCCATCTTCAAAAATATCTACAGGAAGAATGAATGAATTTGTATTATTTTATTGATCTAAGGATATGTTAAATGTTAATTTTAGTACATTAGCGATAAATATTCTTATGGGATATTCATTTCATGATGTAATAGATGAAGTGAGAATTAATAAAATCACATAAAAAGAATTAAATTTTTCTTGTGAAATATATGTATTTCAAGACACTGTATTTTTTTATGTTCATAATTTAAATGGTAAAATAATACCTTAACTCTTGGAGAAGAATCATAGATAATTTTTTTCTTATTACCTTAATATAAGATGAATCAATTGTCTTTTCACCCATCACAGATGTATGATTTTGTGGTTTATAACTTTCTATTCATCATTAAATTTCTTATGATAAATGTCCTATATAATCCTCCATAATTTTTTGGTCTTTAATATTTTTATAAATGTTTATATCAGAACTTCTTACATATGTTATCCTACATTGAAGCCTATTTTTGTGATTATTGAAGGTGATATTCAAAAATCCCATTCTATATTATCAAGAGGATTTTTTTATTAAACATTATGATGATATGGGATTTAAAGAAGGACATTTTCATATTTCAATCCATAGATTATTTACATTGAGATTAATTTCTGAGGGTGAAATTTAACTAAGCGATTAATAATATAATGCCATGAGATTCTAATAGATAAACACTATACTAAATAGTGTATATGAAATTCAACACATCAATTAGAATATAATTTAATGCAATATTATTTTAATAAACATTTCTTTTAAAGTAAACATAATATATTTGATATCTTGAAGTTCACACAACCCTGATATTAATTATACCACATTTGATAGCCTATACACGTGCAACACTGAGCTTCAACAAAACATGAAATAATATTTAAATATGACTTTTATAACATATCCATTAAATTGGATAGTATTAATAGTATTAAATAAGTTATTAAATATATATAAAGGTCCTGCATAATACAAATAATTTGATTAATTATTATGAAATAGGTACTAAATTTTCATTAAGTAGAATTTATACTTCGTAAATATGTTTTCTTCAAAAAAACATATTTTATTTATAAAATGTTTTAATTTAACTATGGAATTGAAATAAATTTTATTTAAAAACAATAATATAATTTTTTAAATCATCATATCAATATTTTATTATGGTAAAATTTGAATTTTTTTTTGAAAATATTTTTTCCATCTGAATACTGCAAAATAGTGATTTTTATTTATTCTTATATTTTTGCATCCATTTTAACAGTTCCACTTTAATTTAAAAATATTTTCATGAAAATTGATATATTATGTATTTTAAAATTAATTTCATTAGAATCAATTTTAATGTTTAATTTTTTATGAAAGTCTTTTTTAACTTAAACAGAAGTTTTTTAAAAAAAAATATTTTCATTATGTATTGATGCTTAAAATTTAAATTATATTATGGTGATTATTTATTTAGCAATAGAATCCATAATTTGATTCAAGAGGTCCAAATTTATTAAATATCCTCTTTGAGTTGTTTCAATATGAATAGTAACAACATTAATTATTGTTACTACTGTAAATAGTAAATTAGGTAGTTAAAGTTAGAAATAAATTTAGAATGACATGAAAATGATACAAAAAACGTGACTTAATATTATTTTATGATTCAATTTAGTCCATAATCATCAAATTTTCAGTTATATGTATTTTTATGGTCATATTTAAAATAATATCACTTTTATAGTATTATATTTAATGAAATGTCAAACTTGTCATACTCTGGTTTTTAATATCTATAGTATTTTTAATACAAGGTTATTCAGAGGATATGTTCAAATACAGGTATTATATTGAATGATAAAATAATTATACAGATCATGGTTATTTAGATTAAATTTTTCATTTTTAAATAATTACCATAAATGTTTATACAACATTGACACATCCATTATTCAATTAATGAAAAAATAAAAAAAATGATATTTAATATATTATTAGTAATATAATATGAGATAAATATATTCATTGAAAAAATTTATAAATTCTCTAAAAAAATTTAGATATAATTAAATAAATTCTTAAATTATAATTAGTCATTAATATTATTACATTTAACATGATGGACTATTCTCAAAACTGGCATTATTAATATTTTATAATAAATAATATTTTAATAATGACATAAATTTAATAAAAATAAATGGTCTTTAAAATTGATATGATGTTTTCATTCACATATATCATGTTCCATTTCGGGGTCATTTTTAATTTTATAGTAACATTTTTTGCCAATAGAGGGTATAAACATTTAATACTATAGTAAGGGTCAAATGGTTAGTATGGGATTATAACTAAAAGATAAGTGTGAAATAATTTTAATATATTCTAAATAAATTATCTCATTCAATTATTTTGACATATATTTTCCATATATTCTAATTATATCAATTTTGTTCCATTATTTCAGGATTGAAAATTTTTATTAATTTAATATTTTATGGAATTCTAAGAATGTACGCCAATCAATTATAAAAGGGAACAATATGTCTTCATATTTACACTAATTTGAGCTATCAGGCTCAACCAAGCATTAAAAAATAATCGTATGTACATACCTATCAATATTGTTTCGATTTTTTATTTTAAAATATATCAATCCTATATCCCTCAAGAATATATCTATAGGGAGTCGCCCAAAGATGGGATAATCATATTTAACAACTTATTAAAATGTTTTTAATTTTCTATATCCTATTCAGGTAATATAAACATTATAGAATAATAAATATACGGAAATATATATATTAATAAGATATTATTATTATGGGTACAAGCATATTACTTCTCTTTGTCCTTATAAAACAAAAAGCATTGCCTATGTGTACATATGACTTATTATATACACAAAGAAGCATAATTTTTTATTTATCCACAAATTACATGGATGGTGATAAATATAGAACTGATGAATATGTAATATATATATGAAATAATAAATATTTTTAATGGTTAATTATTTTTTTCCATTCAATAATTATATCCATTGAAAATTGAAAACAATGATTATGCGTATATATGGCCTAATATCTCCATTAAAATTGTAATTCATTTTCTTATCTATACCTTTATGTATGACTGAAAATATCATTATAATTAATATTTTCTATATTTTAAACATAATGAATATTCTGGATATTATGTAACTATGATGAAAATATAAAGATAATAACTACCAAGTCAAAACATACATGAAACATTTCATTAGTTTCCACCTAAAACAATGATTTTAAGAGTGTATTGATAATAAAATGGTGATAAAATATTCTATGTAAATCATATATGGTATGATATATATCCGAAGTTTTCTTAATATATTTATATTAAATATATATTTATTATACGAGATAATTAGACATGTTAAATGGAAATCAAACCTTAGGTAGGTGTTTCATGGTTCGTTTTAAATTATGTGAGAAATTTTCCACATTACCCACTTATTTATTTTTTTGGTTGTATATACTCCCTATTCGGTATATATTTTTTATATATACACATATATTCAATGAATTTTATTTTTTCATTTGAATTTATTTCTTACTTGGGACTTACGATTCAAAATAAACCCAAGTGGTAAGGACTTATTTCACAATGTAATCATTATTGATGATTGTTTATTTTTATGTTTATTCTAAGGAATATTTTTCTTCCATTACCAATTTTTAGAAAAATGAATTAATTTATTTTTAATTTTCTAAAATTATTTTTTTAAAATTCTATATTAATATTTTTTAAATAATTTAAAAATTATTTATAACGAATAACTCTTTAATTTTTTCAGAGTGGTAATTTTTAACATTCCACCAAAAAAATGTTATTGGAATATTTTTAACTTATGTAATGTGAACAATAATTTCCACTAAAATGATACATAAATAATATGAATATTGCATTAAAATTTTATATGTTCCTTTTGAAAAATATTAAAAAAAATTAAATGTTCATTTTTATATTTAATTTTTTTTCATTGTTAAAATTGGATTTCTCTTAGAAAATATTCCCTTTATCTATTTATAATATTTAATTATTTTCCAACATCCATTATTGAATATTATATTGATAATTTAATCTAATTATTCAATTCATCATATTTATATAGCTGGTTTATGATTATACTTCCTAGAAAAAGTATCAATATTCTTTTTGACTGGTTCCTCCAATGTATAGTGTTACTAATTTCTAACACTCTATTGATTCATTTGTATGAATTATTCATATGAGGATTGAATTTGGATTAGAAGCATATTTTAAGGGAAATTAAAGCTCCAAAATATATTGGTTGGACTCATATGAAAACTATCTTCAGTATGGCTGGTGGCCTTACCCATTTACGAAATATATCATAGCATGAAGCCTCACTAGTATATTAATGATGTCGAGAAATATGCATTCTATCATTATGAAATTATTAATTTATGTCCATATGGTTATTATGTTTTATATAAAATCAATAGATAATCTCCATGATTATATGATTATTTATATTGAAATATATTATATTCAAGTATTCTTACTAAATTCTTTTTAATGTTCATGTTATTGAATAAATTTCATATATTCTATATTGATTATGTATTTTTTTTATGATGTATTTTATTTTAAGCATACCAATACAGATAAATAGAGATCACTCCTTTATTTTTATAGTATTTAGGATTCCATGAAGTGTATTATGATTGAAAAGATGGGATTAATTGTGTTGAGAAATTAATTTATGTATCTAGTTTACAAAAACTATTAATATATTTTGTATTTCAGTATGGGATTCCATTATATCTATTTCTAATGTAATAGTTTGACCACATACTTCATGTTACTTGATATGAGGCCTTTAAAAATCATGTCATAAGATTCATCAATATTAAAACCTAATAAAAAATACAATCCATATCATTTATATTTCATTATAAATATACATATATATAATAATAATGGTAGTATAAAAATGTAAATCTTTATTTATATTCTCTTTCTAATTGACATATCAAAAAATTTCCCTATGAAATATATTTTGATAATACACATATTATCCTCAATCTAAAAAATTAATTGATACTTTGGCAAGAGCTTTATTCTCTTTATTGATGTTAAATAAATCATCATTTTTTCTTATTAGTTTATACAGTCTTCTTTTTTCCCTTTTTCATTGCTATTTATTATCACATTTATTAAATAGAGAATGTTGAATATTCCATTGCTTTATGATCATTATCACATGAACTTTTATATAACTCAATTTTTCACCTATGTAATGATTCAATTAACTCACCTAGGATTATGATTTTAATCATAACTCATGATATTTGGTTAAGAATAGCCATAATATTTTTTAATATAGCTCCCACTCCATTCTATTTCTCATTTACAAAATCACTGGTTTTCATTTACATCCATTTCTATTTTCATCGTGTTTTTTCGAAACATTTACTAAAACAAAACTAGTTTTTTGTGAGTTTATAAAATAAAATCAAAATAAACCAACTTTTGAGGATGTTGATTTCTAATATATCCATGTATATGTCATATTATATTCAACACTATCTATTTTACTAAAATAATCATAATTATTCATAAAATACTTAACATTGTGGATGTAAGGGTCTTTTAACTCTTGCTCAAATGATATCCCAACCTCTACAGTTATCTAAACCCTTTATTTGATACCAACTATATATAACTTATCCTTATTCAAGCCATAATATAATTTTCACACAAAAATTAATTTTATTACATTTCCGAATAAATATTTTGATTTATATTTTAAAAAATATAAAAAAAAAATTACATAAAAATATGTCCATTAATAGAAAATATCATTTCATTTCACCAAACATGTTCTATATAATGTCACACTTTATTAAGTGAAGGAATATTAAACATATAAAACATTTAATTTAAAAATAATTCAACACATTCGTAGTCGTAATGAAAAATAATTTGAAAACATTGCATTAGAATTAAAAATATCATAAATAGATATATACAATGTAGAAAACAACCCATTATTCCATTTCGAAACAATGAGTTCCTATATGATAGTTTTACTTTAACGTAACAAACATTGATCTCAAATAATCATTTACTAAAACATTAAATTATCTTTACTTATTATTTCTTATATAACTTTTTATAAGAAAACTAAAGGGAAAAATTATAATAATTGTAATTTTTTATAAAATAATATAACCCATGATAAACATTATCTTTAATAAATAACATTTATACATAATAGTAATAATAATTTTTTTAAATAAAATATAATTAATTTTTCATATGAAATTAAAAATTTAATATGAATACTCATTTTAAAGCATAGAGAAGTCTTGTACCTACCATGGGAAATCTTATTTATATAATCATTATAAGAACCCTAAAAATTGAATAATATACTTTGTTAATTCAAATAGAATTTGCATTAATCAATGTATTAGAGATATATATTGGGCTAACTCATCATCAAAATCAATTTCAAAGTAATATAAAACTTAAAAAATAAATTTTTCTTGAATTCCTTTGACCAAACATTTAAAAGAATAATATAGTACCCATAAGCATACAATTTTTGGTTATCGACATATAAATTTTGTTTAAAACATAGTTATCCAAAATAAAATACCAACAAAAAAGGTTAAAATTAATTTTATTTGAATAAAACATTCAATCTCGTAATGGATTAGAAATATAAAATAATGCTTGCAGCTCTAGGAAATTATGCTGACGTCTTATATGGTGAAAACATTAGTTTTTTACACCATAATTCATATCAAACATTCCAAATTAAATAAGAAAAATGATTCATTTTGAATGCCATTATGTGATAGAAAAAAGTTGAGGTAAAAACAACTTTGTATTTCATTTATTTAAATATTAAAATATTCATGAATTAATATGTAAATATTGGAAGACTATTAGAATGAAATATTAAAAAAAATTAATACTATTTTATATAATTCAATATCACTTATGTATTGATAACTTTTGAACAAATAAAACACTGAATGAAATTATTTTTACATAATTTTTATCAAATTTATTTTATTAAAAATAATTATAAAATACAACAATATATTATTTCATATACCAAAAAAAATATGGGGAATTAATATCTTATGTCATAATAAAAGTTAATTAATACTTGAAATGTCGTTCCTCAAGTCCATATTTTCACATAAGTTCATTATCGTCTTGAAAAATAAAGAGATGTTAATTATTTAAATTCATAAGAATTTTATTTGTTTAATAATCTATTTAATATTACTTTCATTTCACTGGTTACCATGTTACACAAAATCCTTCATTTATTATGATAACTTTATATGTCTTGATAATGTGTGGTCAAATAGTCAAAAATGAATTGGTGGGGTTATTATGGTAAAATTTATAATGATTATGTCATAAAAAAATATAAAATACTTTTATAATTATAATTTTTATACATTAAATTTAATTTTATAACCAAAAATATATTTTTGAGAGGAAAAATGAAATAAGTTACATCCTGGAGATGATAGTTTGTACGTATGCATGAGTAATGAATAAAATTTTCTACCAATGTTTGTTCAAGAAGGTAATTATTACTTTCACATTAAATAATGATAATTATATCATAAATAAAATACTATTTATTTAAATACACATATATTTACCATTTATTTGAGGCGGTGATGAAAAATAAAACATATTTATTCACACGGTGGTAGGTCTTATGTGAACATAATAGATTTTTCAATTTTCAATTACATAGATAAGTAGATGAAAAAGTATTCAACAATAAACATAATGAAATCTATTTATATGGAATATAATTTATTTATTTATATCTAAATGGTTAGAAGATATCTTAAGTAGGTGAAATATAAAATAAAAACAAAACACTCAGTTTATAACTATATATCTTATTTGTACTACCTTCTTCGGTTTATAAGAAAATACATTTTAGAAAGATATGATAATAAAATAAAGCCCCTTAAAATTTGGATATGTAATTTTGGAATTATTTTTGTATTAAATATTTGAGTTAAATGGATCTGGATGTGTGGAGAATAATGAACACGTGGATTCCTCTTATATTTGAGGGAGTGGACACACATGAAAATTTTAAAAACCTTAAAATATATTATTATCTTATTCAAGAAAAATGGATCAAAAATAACTCATTTTAAAATATTAGATGATATTGGGTTTAAATAATACTATATAATAGTGTGTATAATTTTTTTTCTATTTTAACTCTTTTAACCCATTTTCAATATTACTGTGGATACATTGTTTTTACCAATGATTCATTTCAAAATTGTAATAAAGAAACTGGAATCATTATAAATTATGGATATGATGATTTAAAATATATAGTCTTATTTGTTTTATTAATATTTATTTAATTTATATAATCTAATTTAAAAACATTTTCTAAAAATCCGATAAAAAACAAGTTTACTAAATAAAATAGTTTTTAGGGATAAAAATGTTTTTATAAAAATATCAATTGTAATTTTGATCCAATGAAATCAATTTAATTATTTATATTTAATGTCAAAAAAATTAATTGAAAAAATGTTATAAATATGATACTTATTTAATAATTTAAATTAAAATATGATTTTCAAAAACCATCACATTTCTCAATATTTTAAAAGGTCAACTTTTTTGAAAAAATAATAAAATAATCAACACAAAGATAATTTTTTCTTTATGCGAAAAAATATTATACAATTTTTTCAATTTAAAATTAAATAATTTATAAATTAATCTTTATTCAAAAATCATATAATTTTTTAAAATGATTGGGTATGAATAAAACTCTTTCTTTATTAAGTTGAAAATTACTAAATTTTTGTATAATGAATACAAGTATATAAAAAAAATTATGGTACATTAATAAGAAATAATATTTAATTATTATTAGACATTTTCTCATAAAATTTCAACTTTATTAGCTCTATAACATTCTCATGCATAAAAAGAGTTTCTTGTCAAATAATCATATATCGTCGAAAATATTAATTACAAGGAAATTATTATTTATTTGTGCATAGAGAAATTTCAAAAGTAATACATCAATAAGAAATTATTAATTATATTAAAATCACTTATTTATATATATATATGAATCATGTAAATTAATAAAGTAGGTATAAGTATTCAGATAATCATGATGTAAATCAAAATAGAAAAAATACATAAAAATACCATATCAATTAACACATAAAATAAAAAGGTAAACTATGTGTAAAAATAAACAAATTTATAAATAAAAATACATTAAAATACTCATTAAAATCTCTATTAATTTACCTAACAATCATTATTATTGTCAACCATGACCTTCAGCAAATTTTGGTAATTTCTATTTGGCTGTTTTTCTTAGAGACAATATGTAACACCCCAAGATTTTAGGAAAAATATTCTTCTTAATTTCATTAATGTCTTGTGTTGTACACTACACCAAAAGGAGCTTTTACAACATGCATCCCTGACTTGGGTTGCATTACACGCAATCGGTACCTTCCACGATAGAGTGTGTCGTACGCATTACCGAGTTTCGTTAAACAAAGATATGTTATATAAACTAACAGTTATGAATAGTAATACCCACTTTTTGAAATTTTATAAATTTTATCATTCTAAATGGAATTAATTTTTGGATTCGGAATATCTAAATTATCCTAGAGTGAATTTTTGGTATTTTTCTGAAAACATTCAATTTTTTATGAATAGTTAAAACACTAGGTTACTATTCAAAAACCGAATTTTATGTAAATATTTATTTATTTTATTTAAATTTATTTTAGGTCAAAATTGTTACATTATACCTATGTAGGTTCAATGTAATTCATTGTAGTCAATTTAAAATAATTTTAGATATTTAAAAATTTTATTGAACTTTTTACTGTCTTTACCCACCTCCTATGAGAATTTGGAAATTCTCATAAAACTAAATTTTACCGTATATGTGAGTGGAATTTAGAATATCCGAAAGACACGGTTAATATCAAGGACTAAAATGTGGTTCAATGAGATGAAAATAATTTTCAGTGAATAGTAACTTTTTAATTTTATTTGTCACGGTTAAAAGTAAATAGGGTAATTAAGGGTAAAAATGATATTATAATAACCATAACACCTATCCTAGTTCTATTTGATAAGTTTAATTTGACCGAAATAAAATTTAGGAATAAAATATTACCCTTTAGGTTCACTTGGATTAGATTAAGACATTTAGTATTATTTTATTTAAAGAATAATTAAAATAGTTAAAATCAATGTTTAATAACTAAAGCATTTTTAATATAAGGTTATACATAAGTTAAATTATACTACAAATAGTCATTAAAAATATAAAAATATTTCCTACATAATGGTATTTTATTTATAATTTTTTGACATTAAATAATTAAATTTATTTATCACACAACGATGATGCAGTAATTACTGTATTATTGAAATATTACCATAATTGATGTTATAAATACCCAAATAAATGTAATTTTAGACATTTTATGAATTAAATTTATTTTATAGGTTACTATGACTTGTTATTATTGATTTAAGTAACTTTTTTTGAACTAATCATTCTGTTATTATTTTCAAAAAATACATGTACCAAATAATGACCAAATTGACATAAAATTGTTTTTAAAACAAATATTATAATATTAATTGTTATTTTATTCCTAAAAATATAAGGTTAGTTCAAATGACTTTTATAAGGATATATATATAAATAAAGAACAAATTGGGGTTCTTTTGGCTTTTTATAGTATTTTTATTAACCATATAGTGTAAGAAAACCAAAAGACACGGTAAAAGTTAAATTATTTAACTTAGAGTTAAATATAAACGATAAGGTTAAAATAGTAACTAATACTTGTCCAAATTCTATTGGATGAGAGTATTTAGTCCCATAACTACCATAGATTTGAAATAAATTAATTTGGAGCTATTAAAAAGAGAATATGACTTTATAATAAAATAATATTTTTAGTTTTCCCAATGGTGCCCCTCTCCTCCCTTATAAAAGGGCACCCCTTCCCTCTTCTCTTCACACCATTTTGAGTCTTGATGCTCGTCCAAACCCTTCCAATTTCTCTTCTAAACATCCCTAGAAACATCCTAGAGGTTCTGGTCTTCTTCAAAGACCAACTATGATTCTGTAATAAGTCAATGACTTTATTTGAATCATTATACAGGAGGTTCGGATACGTACGAAGCATATCGAACCTATGTTAACGGATAACTATTCCAATCTCATTCTAATCCAATATTGTTATTCCTAAGTATTAATTGGGGTTATAATTTTCATCCATGTCCATAAAAATGTTTTAATAAAGTGTTTAATATTCATCCAAGTATGTTTAATGTAATTTTTACCCATCTTGACTTTTACTTTGTGTTATGGAAGGAATATTTCTTTTGTTTACCATTTGTTGTACTTTTTGAATTTTCCGACAAAAGTTCGAGGAGAATATTATTTTTAACTTATACGGCGTGAACAGATTTTTACGGTTTTATAACGCCTCATTTTCATAAAGCTTACTCTACAATATTGCATGATTATTTTCAACAAAACTGTTTTCTTTTATAATTTCATGGAATTTTGGGAAAAGAAAATGATTTTGAAGAAGAAAGGATATTTTTGTCAATAATTCATTTCAAGTGTTTTATCAAAACCACATTCCATAAAAGATGGAATTATTTAATATGTGTGTGTTTTGAGTATAATTTATCTTTGATTTTCATGGTTTCACTATTGTTATGATTATATGATATACTTTTTGTATGGATTATGTTATGATGGGATGATGTTTATGAAACTCATCTTATACTTTGGATAATGATGAATGATTTATGTTCATGTTGTGGAACAAGTAAGAATGATTTAATTATGAGATGGGTGGGACCTACATCTCCCTACAATGAATTGGGTAAATATTTATATCTCATGAGATAGACATGGCTGGAATGGTAAGTTAATCTGATTCAGGGTGACATGACTAAAACAAGCAGTGAACACGATTCAGAAAGGGACTTAGTACACTAAGATGGTTTTGGAAGAAATTCCTTGTATACCATGGAAATCATATCATGTTCTTAATGTTTTTCCACAATTACATGTTTTATTCCCAAGATATTTTATCATGATTGATGTTCTATTATGATTTATGCCTTACGTACTACCATGTTTTATGTCATTGCTCAAGATTTCGATGTTTAAACATTATGTTCATGTTATTAGGTTCAAATTTATATGGTTTGTTTTATTTTCTCCATGATTACCCTTACTGAGAATTTGATAACACCCTTTATATGTTTTCTTTTCCCCATGACATAATGAAAGGTTTTAGGTAAGAAAACAAAAAGTGTAAGATCTTTATGGGAGATGTTGAAGATCTTTCATCACAATTAGAAGATTATATTCTGAGTTTCCAATGACACTAAACTATTATTGTCCTTGTGTGTCCGTTTTTGTTATTTATTAAGTATTCCACAAAAGTAATGTAATGTATATGTACATCAAGCTTTGGGTATCTATAGTTGGTATCAGAGAGAGGTTTAGTTAACCATTGGAAACTAGAATGAGAAATCTTTAGTGAAATCCCTAGAGATATTTCTACGTTATGTCTAGGGATGTCCCTAAAGTTAAGTATAAGTACAGGTTATAGACCTAGAATTATGGAAACGATTTTTGAATTTAACATAAGATGTTAGATATTGATGGTTATCCCCATTGTTTATGATTTTGGCCTCTCATACTATTCTTTTTGGGTTTTAGAAAATGGCTGGAAACAGGAAGATTCCTGATAATGGATGATATGATAGACAATGGAATGATATTATTCATGAGGAAGAAAATGAAATTGGATCTGGAGGTCCAAACATCATTAATATGCCTAAATAGAAATCTCATAATGTGATTAATATTCTCAAATTTGGTAAGTATCTTGACTTAGCTAATAAGAGAA
This sequence comes from Viscum album, assembly GCA_963277665.1. NCBI lineage: Eukaryota > Viridiplantae > Streptophyta > Magnoliopsida > Santalales > Viscaceae > Viscum > Viscum album. The sequence continues at coordinate 1,755,006,512 of OY728141.1, forward strand.
AGATGGAGTTTCATGATGATCATAGAGGAAATAAAGTTCAATTCGCCTCATGTAAATCATGTGGGAAGAGGCATCAAGGAGAATGTTTCAATGGAACTGGAAGATGCTTTGGGTGCAGAAAAGAAGGACACAAATCCAGTAAGTGCCATGGAAAAGGTTCAGTTAACACCATGGAGAAGGATAATGGTATTTCTATGACATCAACAATGATTAGATATTTTAAATGTGGAATGTATGGGAATTATGCAAACCAATGCCCTAAGGGAAAATCGCATGAAGATAATCTGCATGGTCATATGGGTAGTATTTATGATGATGATGATGAAGATACTCTAAATGATATATGAGATGAAAGAAATGATGAAGCTCAGTCAGTGGTTTAAGAAGGTATTGGAATGATTTATGTTTATCATGAATTATGTTTTATAGGTAATGGTACTATGGAATAAAGACACATCTAAGGATTGTTACACTATTATTTTTCTAAAGTATTTGAAAGTATATGTTGAATGGAACCGGTAACCATGAAAGGTTATTCAGATATTTTTTTGGAAAGTAGATGATATGAACATAATTAAGGGATAAGAAGATAATGATATGTTTGATAGTATTCATGAGCTGAAGGTTGATTTATGGACTAAGTGATATCATGGTTTGAGTATATAGAATTTTTGAGATTTTGGTATGTGGAAAGAGTTAACTATTGACAAAATTCATGTTTTCACTAAGGTTTAATGGGTATTAATTTTTCATGAGAATAAATGATAAAGGTATTCACATGATTGGAATGTGACCAACATGATATATGAGGGATAAATGATGGTATTCATGTGCTTGTTATATGACCTTTTTAGTAATCATTCTTTTTATACTATGAGTTTGAAAAGAAATATTTTGGATAAGCCTAAAGATTGGAATGGATTATGTTGGACATCAGATTGTATTGTTTAAGCCTAGAACATTTTGTTATAATCGTATTGTTTTCGAAAAAGGATAACCTGCAGGACGGCCGACAACTCGTCGCGTCGGACAAGTTTGGGGGAATCAAACCCACAACCGATGTGCAACAAGCCTTTATAGCCTACCACTGGCCTATAGGATGTCCCTGTTTAGTATAAATGTGTTTTAATTTATTATTTGGTATGATATATGAAGTATACATCCATTTTTGGAACCATATATGATTAATCTCACCATAGATGGAATTATGTATATAACTTTTGCTAACTTATGATTGAGACAGATGGAACGACATATCATTCTATCGCATGATCTGCTAAAACTTCGCGAATGACAAATTCAACTTCATTTCTTAAAGAGATGAAGTGGAAATTGTTTACGACATAAAAAACGGTGAGATTATACCAAAATAAAGTAAGTATTTCTTCTAATTCAAATTATTCAACTTTAGGGAAATGATCTTGAAAACCAAAAATGTTTTCATAGTGCCCTTATATCATATGAATCGGATGGTACCCTAGATCATCACAAATTTATGGCTTTGTTATTGTTGGATTTTTTATAGCCCTGTTCTTTACCACTCTCAATCAGAACATGACAGTTAGATTTCTCTTCCATATCCATATTTTCACCTATGTTCTCCTATGTGGAAACCCGGTGATTAGTTAATTTGGGTAACCCTTACGTTTCATACTTTAGTTTTTAAAGTCATGTTTTGGTATTCTTTTTTTCGATGTGGGTTTCTATTAAAGAAACATTCGAGTATTAAACCATTTATAACCCCGACAAATTTCGAGGGTGAAATTCATTTTAAGGGGCTTAGAATGAAACACCCCGAGATATTATGAAAAATATTCTTTTTTATTTCATTACTATCTTGTGTTCTACGCAACACCAAACGGAGCTTTTACAACATGCATACCTGACTTGTCTTTCATTACACGCAATCACAGCCTTCCACGATAGCGTGTGTTGTACGCATTACCGAGTTTCTCTAAAAAACGATATGTTATATAAACTAGCCGTTATTAATAGTAAAACCCACTTTTTGAAATTTTATAAATTTTATCATTCCAAATGGACTTCATTTTTGGATTAGGAATATCAAAATTAGTCTTCGGTGATATTTTTGTATTTTTCTGAAAAATTTCAATTTTGATGAATAGTGAAAACACCGGGTTACTATTCAAAAACCGACATTTTAATTAAATAATTATTTATTTTAATTAAATTTATTTTAGCTCAAAATTGATACATAATATGTATATAAGTTCAATGTAATTCATTGGATTCATTTTATTATAATTTTAGATATATAAAATTTATATTGAACTTTTCAACGTCTTTACCCACCTCCTATGAGAATTTAGAATTTCAAACAAAACATAATTTTACCACTTCTGTCAGTGGAATTTCAAAAATCAGAAAGACACAGTTCATATCAAGGACTAAAACGTGGATCAAGGAGATGAAAATAATTTTGGTGAATAGTAACATTTTACTTTTATTTATAACTGTTAAAATTAAATACGGTAATTATGTGTAAAAATGATATTATTATTACCCTAAAACATGTCCTAATTCTATTGGATAAGTCTCATTCGACCTAAGGCAAACTTAGGAATAAAATCTTACCCTTTAGGTCCACTTGGATTAGATTAGGACATTTATTATTGTTTTATTTAAAGGAGAATTATAATAGTTAAAATCAAAGTTTACTAAAAAAAATTAATATAGGGTTATACATAAGATAGATTCGACTATAAATATTAATTAGAAAGATAAAATTATTTTCTACATAATGGTATTTTATTTATAATTTTTAGATGTTAAATAATTAAATGTATTTAAGACATGATGATGATGTAGTAGTTACCTTAATAATGAAATATTAACATAATTGATGTTATAAATACCCAAATAAAAGTAATTTGAGACATTTTATGAATTAAACTAATTTTCTAGGTTAATATGAGATGTTATTATTGATTTAAGTTACTTTTTTCTTACTAAATATACTGTTATGATTTTCAAAAAAATCATGTACCAAAAAGTGTTAAAATTGACATAAAATAGTATTCAAAACAAATATTATATTATTAATTGTTATTTTATTTCTAAAAATATAGGGTTAGTCCAAATGACTTAGTTAAGGATATATATAATAATAATGAACCACTTGGGGTTCGTTTGGATTTTTATAGTATGTTTATTAACTATATAGTATAAGAAATCAAAAAGACACGGTAAAAGGTAAATTATTTAACTTAGAGTTAAATCTAAATGATAAGGTTAAAATAGTAACCAAAACTTGTCCAAATTATATTGGATGAGATGATTTCAACCCATACCCACCTTAGTATCGAGATAAAACAATTTGGAGATATTAAAAAACTGAATATGTCTTTATAATAAAATAATATTTTTAGTTATTCCAAAGGTGCCCCTCTCCTACCTTATAAAAGGGCACCCCTTCCCTCTTCTCTTCACACCATTTTGAGCATTGATTCTCGGCCAAACCCATCCAATTTTTCTTATACACTTCCCTAGAAAAATACTAGAGTACCTGGTATTCTTTAAAGACCAACTCTAGTACCCTAAGAGGAGGTTAAGAAGAGGCGCGTCAAAGAAGAGGTAATATCCATTACCGATCATTTCCAATATCTTTCTTCTTCAACTTCTTCTTATTTATTTTTTTCATTGTAATGTAATAAAATCTGTATTACATATATACTGATATGTTTTAATAAATATGAAACAACCCAATTTCACCTTATATCCATCCTACGGAAAATGAAATCACCGCGCGTTCGTACGTACGGAATACAGTCTCCACGCCGTGGTGTAATCAGTTTTTTCCACCACCAACTTACTTGGATGGGTATAATGGTTTAAAGAACAAAAATATATAATTATTATAACATCATAATTAATATAAGACATTATAGAATTCACTCCAATTATATTAAATAATTATGGGAAAGATTTCATCGCTCGTTCGTACGTACGGACTACCGTCTCCACGAACACGATGAGATTCATTTTCCATGATTAACCATTAAAGTATGATTATAATGTATATATGTAATAAATAATCATGAAATATATTACATAATAATGTTAATGGATTTATTTACATAAATTTTGCATTTACTTAATTCCATATAATTCAATAAAGAAACGAAAACAGCGTCCACGCGTATGTACGACCTATTGTCTCCATGAACGGTGTATTTCATTCCATTTATTGATCTATAATATGTATTTATATACTGATTATATATTATATATAACTCATGTTTCACATTCTGGAATTAAGTAAATATGTATATGAGTAAGAATATCATGAATGACAAATCTAAAGACGTACGATAAATGAAATGATTTTACCCAAAACGCTGCTTTTACATGGACTTTACAAAAGAACGTGTAATATAATGTCATAAGTGAACCATATATGATATAATAACAATGAATATGATTCTATAATAAGTCATTGTCTTTTTTTAAATCATTATACAGGAATATCGGATACATAAAAATCATATCGGACCTAAGGTAAGGGATAACTATTCCAATCTCATTCTTATCCGAGTTTGTTATTCGTAAATATTTACTGGGGTTATATTTTTTATCCATTTCCATTAAAATGTTCTCATAAAGTGATTAATATTCTTCCATGTATGTTTAAAGTAATTTTTACCCATCTTGAATTTTACTTTGTGTTATGGAAGGTATCTTTCTTTTGTTTACCAGATGTGTTACTTCTTGACTTTTACGACAAATATACGAGGAGAATGTTATTTTTAACTTATACGGCGTGAACGTATTTTTATGGTTTCATAATGCCTCATTTTCATGATGCTTACTCTACAATATTGCATGACTATTTTCTACAAAACCCCTTTCTTTTAAAATTGAATGGAATTTTGTGAGAAAAAAAATGATTTTAATGAAGAAAGAATGTTTTCCTCATGAATTAATTTCAAGTGTTTTATCAAAACCAGTTTCCATAAAATATGGCATTATTTAATATTTGTATGTTTCATGTATAATTTCTAAATGATTTACATGGTTTCACTTTTCTTGTGATTAAATGATATAATAATTTTGTATAGATTATGTTATGATGGGATGATGTTTATGAAACCCATCTTATACATTGGGTAATGATGAGGGATTTATGTTCATGTTGTTGGCACAAGTAAGAATGATGTCATTATGAGATGTGTGAGACATATATCTCCCTCCAATACATTGGGTAAATATTTATATCTCCTAAGATAGACATGGCTGAAATTGTAAGTTAATCTGATTCAGTGTTATAGGACTGAAATGAGGAGTGAACTCGATTCAGAGAGGGACTTTGTCAACTAAGATGGTCTTGGAAATAATACCTTGGCTACCATGGAAATCATATCATGTTCTTAATGTTTTTCCACAATTAAAATTTTTATTCCCAAGCTATTTTATCGTGATTAATGTTATATTATGATCTATGCCTTTCGTACTGCCATTTTTTATGTCATTTCTCAAGGTTTCAATGCTTAAACATTATGTTCATGTTTTTATGTTCAAATGTATATTGTTTGTTTTATTTTCTCCATGCTTACCCTTACTGAGAATTTGAGCTCACCCTTTATATGTTTTCTTTTCCCCAGGATATAAATAAAGTTTTAAGTAAGAAAACAAAAAGGGGAAGATCTTTATGGGAGATGTTGAAGATAAATCATTATGATTAGAAGATTATATTCTGAGCTTTATCAAAGACACTAAACTATTACAGTCCTTGTGGGTCTGTTTTTGTTATTTATTAAGTATTCTGCAAAAGTAATGTAATTTCTATTTATGCCAAGCTTTGGGTATGTACACATTAAATAATATGATGGCATATTCTCTTGTGGCATGTCAAATATTTTATATGATCCGTGATCACCAATAACATGAATGGTTGAACTAAATATATTTTCAGAAAAAATATTATATATATTTAATAATCTATCTCAAAACACATTCCACTATGAAAATAAAATGAATAGAAATCCATTTAAATTTTTTAAAACATGATATTTTACATAGAGAAAATTTCATCAATCTATAAAAAATATATGTCTTTGAAAAACATATAAATATTTTTACTTGACATAGATATTTCTATATTACCAAAAAATAATTTTTGTATCAATTTGATAGTTTCTTATGACTTAAAAATCAATTACATATAATTTATGAATTTTTATATGACATTAATAATTTCATATGACTTCAAACTACTTTTTTATGACTTTAAAAATTTATTTTGGACATCAAAATGGATTTGGTATGAAATTGATTTTTTTTAAAAACTAAAATTAATAAACTAATTATTATTTCTAAAAAATATTAAAATCATTAACAACACATTATTGAATATTATAAAAACTCTAAAAAAATAATAAACACTATGTTATCATAAAATTCAATGAGAAATTATAAATATTAAATTAAAATTGAGAACTATTTGTAAACAATGTGTAGAAATTTGATTTTTTTAATATTAAATAAAAAACATCTTTTCCAAGCACCCCATTATATAATAATAACACATAAAATCACCATGTATTTTTAAAATTAAATAAATTAACATAATGTATAAAAAATATCCCGACTTTTGAAATGTATCATAAATATAAAAAAGTAAATAATTTATTTAAAAATAACAAAAAAATTTAAAATAATAAAATAATAAAATTACAAAAAATTCAATATGGGGATTTTTTATAAAAACCATAGTTCAATATAAACCTTAATAAATATGAGAAAATTATTTCTCTCCAAAAATTGCAACATATAAAACATTAAAAAATTGTGAAATGATACCTAGTCAACTATAAGTTCATCAAAACAACTTCAAGAATATAGATTTCATAATAGTACAAGAAATATTATGAAATTTGTGAACTTTAATGCATTTAAAATATTCAAAATGAATTTCGAATAATATATAACCATGAATTTTTAATAATTAAAAACATTTAAAAATCTATAAAATTTTAAATAACGGTCCATTATTACAAGATTAATATTTACTTAAATATTTTCCATGCATCAAAAGTTTAAAAAAATAATAAACTATTTTTATCGGTCCGATAAAATTCTAACACAATATCTCTTTTTCTTACAAGATCAATGAGAAATGAAACCTAACATCTCTTTAAATTTTTCCTCAATACTATAAAGGATTTTTAAAAAATTAAATTTCACTATAATTGTGAAATAAAATATAAATTTTATTTAAAAACACATTATAATTCACAAAATTTCTCTAACCAACGTACATTGAGAAAATAAACTAGGAACAACAATATACTCAGATATAGATGTGGATAACTAAAGTAAAAATTGCTTTTTGACTATTGATATTAAAATCATGCTATGAAGATAAAACATTGTTAATATAAATTTCCTATAAAATTATAACTTCCAAAATCAGAATTATATTTGGAAATTACAATAAAATAATATTCATTAGAGTAAACCAAAAAAAATATTCGTTTTATATATCTGATTTGTCTTTTAAAAGAAATCACATGACTTTAATTAGTATTAGAAAAAAATATAACATATATGATGATTTAAAACTATTTTACAGGGAAAGACACTACTAATTAATGATAACTAACTATCATGTGTGTTTAAATTATAACTTGAACACATTTTCTAGATTCATCTAAATCCATCATAGAATTAATAATCATCTAATTTATTAGTGTATATAAGAATACAAACCAAACCATTTCATAATTTATTTATCATATTTAGATTGTATTAAAAATATATCATATTTTCCTGGGGACATTTAAAGACAAGAAGTATTTTTAGTTCACCATTTAAACTCATATCAAATTCTGAGGTTATAAAGATTAAAAAATTCATGCTTAATCACATTACTAATAGAAAAAAAATCTGATCAACAAATATCTGTAAATAAAAATTTCTTTAGAATATTTTATAATAAGAAATCTAGGATAATCATTTCCTCTAATAAAAAAATTTTACAATAAAAAAAATAATTCCATCCATATCATTATCTAGAAATTTCCCAAAACCATATAATAATTTAGATAATTTTAATTAATTATTTTTATATTTATAATTTTCAAATCAATATAGAAAATTAACCAATACCTCTATAGGATTGATGGAATTAAAAAATTTAGGAATAACATCCAATAGAAAAGTTTTGAAATTTTGAAAATATGAATAAAAAATAAAACACTAATTACATCTATTCTAGAAATATCTTCAAACAATCATAAAAATAAATTATTTATTTATAAGAATATCCTTATAGAAATAACATATAATTAATCTTAATTATATTTCTCCATTCATCATGATTATTTCTAAAAATACAATTTTAGACTACTTTTTTAACATTAATAATTTTGAGAAGATTCCAAACATTACTTATATAAAAAATGTCAATGTTTATCATGCGTAGAAACAAGAAAATTTTAGTATGTCAAAGAATCATTAATGTTATTAGGAAAAAATTATAAATAAATGAAAAATGAGTATAAAATTATAAATAAATTTCTAGGAATACATGATTTTACATTTAAAATTAATTTTTTAATAACCATTTAATTTAATTTCATTGAATTTTTTGATTAGTTTTAAAATATATATTTTCCTAATAAAAAGATAATTTTTTTTTATTATCTGGAGGAAAAATTTTCTGAAGTAAAATTCATTAAATTCTTTTTGAACAACATTCAAATAAAAAATGCACTTTAATTATTATTTTCAATAATTATTATATGCATAGATTCATCAATAAGAACTATTGTCATTTAAATATATATATAATATAATAAAAGTATTTTATCCAAAATATTTTATATCCTTACAATTATAATCAAACATATATTTATTTTATTTTATATTTATGATAAAAAACCTATGATAAAGCACCCAATCATGTCAAACAATAGGTTTAAATTATCAAAATAATCCAAAAAGTAATTTTTTTTATAAATTATCTAATAAAAATTTATTTTCAAGCATTCCATGAGGTATTAAAATATTCATCCCGTATGTTTTCATGAAAATTAATTTCCATAAGCCTATTTATATCCATTTCACGAATTGGTCAATTTCATCTTCTTTCTAGATTATTTTTCAATGGTGTCCTTCGGTGAGAGATATAGTGGTTATAATTATTAAAATAATTTTTTAAAAAAAAACTTAATTTTACTAATTCACTTACTATATCACACCAAATTGATATTATCATATAATATTTAGTAATTTGAATAGATATTTAAAGTGCAAGTAAAATATTTAATATTTTACTTTTATGAATTAAAAAATAAGTTCAGATGAATGTACTCTAATCATAAAAAATTAAATAACTCATACTTATTTCCTCATAAACTAATATTTCACATAATAACAACAAAATTATGATGTCGTAACTCAAGATTTATAATACTTCTAACATAATTAACAAATTTAAAACATTATTTACGTTCATTATCATTAAAATAATATATCACAGAAAAATAATTTTCTTTTATTTCTTGTAAATATTTCTTCTATACATTATATGATAATTTATACTTCAACCAAAAATTATCATGTACTATTATTATGTGGGAAAAATATTAAATTTATATAGAATGTAAATATATAAAATTATAATTTGTTACTACATATAAATCAATATTATATATGTTATGTATTCAATTTGATGAAAAAAACCAAAAACCATTTTTAAAAAATTATCACACTTATCATTTTAAAAACACACATTAAATACATCATCACACACTTATGATAAACATATTTGATTTTTTGATACTATATAAAAACGTAAATTTATAAAAAACAATAGTTTTTGAAAAAATTAATTCCATATGACCTTTGATCCAACCATTAGAGTAATTCATTATAGTGACTAGGTATATGTCACATTAATTGAAAGATATAACATTATAAATATAATATCTCATTTGTTTTAATCACCCAATGGTCATATACTATGAATCATTGACACTCTGGAGGCATATTTAATAAAATAATTCATGTAAAAAAATAATACTCATGCAATATTGGGTGACATTTGGTTAGTAGTATAATATTTTAGAACCCAATTAGATTTAAAATATCTATTTTCAGGTTGTTAAAAAAACATTATAATAGATATTTTTTTGTAAAAATTATTGTTTAGATTTTATAAAATATTCATTGGAATAATTATGATTCTTTCTACACCCAGATTACACATAAAAAATTTCAACATAAACATTGAGAAATATATTCATGTTCCTGATTTGTACATGAATTTTATTACCAATTTTTTTTTTGGTTTTTATATGATTTAATAATATAAATAATCTTGTCATATTTTTATTTACTCCAAATAAAATTAGATAGATACTTTTTCTAACACACTATATCAACTTTATATTTTTTATTTTTTTGTAAAAACTCTATAACATCATACATTAAGATTAAAAAATGAGGAAATATTTCTCAAATATATATTTATTTTCTTGATATTTTTATATTCATATCACATTTAGTTAATTAATACATAACTATTTGAGATACCCTTTTTCAATCATCATATCTTCTAGATAGGAAATTTTTATTCTATCGTAGATATATTCTAATATTAAAATTTCAATAGTTTAATTAAATTTCAAATCCAAGTTATCAGAAATATAAATCAACAAAATTACAATTTTATTTTTATGTTTATTATTTAATTATTCGAGTTCAATTTATTTTATTTTCAAATATTTACATATATAAATTATTTTTTAATTCATATTAATATAATTTATTTTTTTCATCCTATAATTGTCTGATATCTAGATTTTAAATATTTTAATTATAATTAGAACATGAATCTAAATTAATTATTTTTCCAAATTTAGTAGCAGAATTGTAGAAACAAATTGTGGGTTTTAATAAATGAGTAAAATGTGATCAGCCTACCTTTAAAAACCATGTTAATTATTGCAAGGATCTTTGTTTCTTATTTAATTCATGTATCATTTCAAGAATTAGAATAATTTCTATAAGTCCACATGTGAAAAATGTTTTGTTCGTATTTTATTCTATTTACTTATCCTTAATTGAATTATTTAGTTTACAGACGTATTAAATAATGTTTCATTTTTTTCCTCTTAACATGATATATCTCAAATATCATTATTCGTAGAAAATTTATATTTATTATGTTTCTTTATATTCTTATTTCGGATCTATCAATTGGATTCCTAATATTTTACCATGTTTAAAAAAAATTATCAAATGAGTTACGTTCTAATTACATTCAGGGAACTCAAATCTAGAAGACTTGGTGGATTTATTTAAAGTATAATTGAATGTAATACCTATATTCACTAAATATTCTTCATATGTTATGTTTTTCCATTAATGTTAATACTTATATAATAAATTAATTAGATTACCTAAATAATATTAATTAAAACTCTTACTCTCATCTACTAAAACATTCATTTCATTCCATTTTTTCAGTAGTGATCTGAACACCCTTTTAATGATAATAGTATTTTTTAGAACATAAACTAGTGAATTAGTCACATTGATTAATCCTTTGGATCAGTGAGACATTTGGTTCATAGATTCATATTCTCTAATTTTATTTTTTTGGTACTCTATACATAGAATTCCATGTTATTTTAGTTCATTCATTGTAGCACCATATTGTTTTTTGTTACAAATTATCTAAAATATCATAACCTCTTTTATAGGCTGAAAATGGTTTAAAACACTTCTAGATATAATATTTTATAATAGATTATTTAATTTTTTATTCAAAACAATAGTTAAATCCTGATTTCCAAGAGCATCACACACAACAACATTTAGAAAATTGTATAGTTTAACTTTAATCATCTAGTGATGAATACTTTATTGAATTACATATACATATATTCTCAATATCCAATACCTATTTTATATTCCTATAATATTGAAGTCTTTTTTGGGATCCAAATATCATATTGATTTATCCATATCATATTTTGAAAACATTTTTCCTTAGACTATTTGACCTAGGATATATAAGTCACCAAAAATGGTATATAAGTATAAAAAAAATATTTAATGCAATAGAATTGACAATAAATTACATCCAGTGGTAATATTACACAATTATCAGGGTGAGTGGGGTGAATGGAATAATTAAAAATTAAGAGTTTCATTATAATAGAAAATAATCACAGTTATATTAACATATATAAGGACAATGTAATATACTGTACTGTTCAATGATAAAATGTAGATGAATTTTTTTTATCATATATTTTTTATATTATTTTAGATATAATTATCCAACAGATGCACTTCAATCTCCCCTATTTTGTGATAGGACTACTACTATGTATGAAAACACAGTTTTAAAAGGTGTGATAACCTTATATAGACTCCAAACATTTTCTCACCTAGAGGTATAACAAGTAAACCCCTTCCTTTCTGTCATAAAAAGCACAAAAAATTTCATGACTTCTATATTGGAGTAAAAACACAAGGGCCTTCAATTTTCATTGGATTTATGACCAAATCCATACATTATTTTAGAAGATTAAATCATAAACTGGAATCATAGAACCCAAACAGAACGTATTAACAAATAAAATAATGAAAAAAACAAGAAATTATGAAGATAATAGATTTAAGTCATAATGTTGATTGAACTCTTTGACCTCCTAACAAAAATAATTAATGATTAAGATCCTTTATGATCAGACAAAAATGTAATAGTATTCATGGGAGAAAATCCTTAGTAAAAATTTTCTTCCTCTATCCAACTCATTTTTCAAAAGAATACATAATGTTATCATGTATCGTAGATCATCTATTTTATGTGATCGATGTAATTATTTTATAAAATTCATATAATCACATTAAATTGAAAATTCTTTCTCTTAGATATTTCCATGCATATTGGAATGATTTTTGGAATCATAGACATCCAACATTTGAAAATTATAATAATATTATCATTTCAATATGCATAGATAAATATATAGGATAATTTATTTCAAATTAATTAAAATTCACATTGAATATCATGATTATAATGTATATGAATTTTATAGATTAATAAAAACCATTTAATTATTCATATGAAAATAAAATTAGTCTAAATCTAAATAATACCGAAAAATAGAGTTTTGAAATAATCATAAAATGATAATGTAACATTTCTAAAAGAATAATTATATATATTTGTAAATATCATTTAAAATATGCATAATAATAAATATAAATTTTCCTTACCATCATTTCATGGTGTAAACCATGAACTACACCATAGAATTTAAAATTTTAGTTTTTTGTTTATTCAATTGAGAAGAGGTGACTAAGAACCCCTGTTCTGGTGGATTTAGTTTGGCTTGATGGTTGACTGTGAGAGTATGAGTTCATGAAAAATTACTAATATATGTTCCCCATTTTCATTCATAAAATAAAATACCAATGTTTTCCTTATCCATAACTTGGTACATACATTCTTTTCAAAGGCATATTTTCATTTGGGGTTTTTGACCCAATGATAATTAACTACACGAATTGGTTGGGGGGATGGGAGGTCGGGCTCACCACACCCTTTTTGGGGAATCATTTTCATCTCTACGAAAATCTTATAGATTTAAGATAAGATCATGAATATATTCCTAATCCCAATAAGATACCATCTACCCTAACAATAATGTTATACATTATGTCCCTTATATATATAAAATTGATGGGAATATCATTATTGAATCCATATTTATGTATGTCAGGTTATTTATTCATTTTCCCCATTATGAATTTATGATTATATGTTGAGGCCATATATCTGAGCAGTTCATAATTTTCTGTCATATATTTTGGTGGTTAATATTCCATGGAAGGGACTGAGCCATCATGAGGATTCCTACATATCTAATTTATTATAGAAATTAAAACTGACATAGTTTTTTTAAATCCATGCAGTTTTATGTCATATAGGAATTATATAAACATGGGAAATATAGAACCGGATATTTGAGCTCAATCCTTGAGTAGATGTCATACATATTCCTATTATAGAAGGAATCTAAGTTATCATAGTTCTATCAGGCCTTGGTGTTGGACCAAAGGTAGATTCCTTTATATATGTATATTTATATCATTCAACTCATTGGGGATTGCATACCGGGATTTACCTAGATATTGTAGATTCCTGAGGCCAATGACTTGTTCATCACATATATAAAGACCCATAAATTTCAAGGAATTTTTTTTCATAATTTTTTTGAGATTTTATGAGTACACAGTTTTTGACGGCACCTGATTCCGAGGCCCGGTGTGCCTGGAATAATTTTCCGATGTTTATCTTGGGTACATTCAGTGAACGGACGAGCGGGTATTTCTAATTTTTGATCCGGTGCTCGGAATTGAAATCCAAGGGCATCGATGGAACCACAACACTAGTAATTTCTTAAGATGACCTTACCTAGAGGAGCGTTTTCTCAGGAGGAGTTGATAAAAATTGAGGATTAGATTTGAAGTAAATAAAATTGTGGTACAATTTTATTTTCTATATCTAAGTGGTTATATACTAAGTGTGGGAGTTGGGGTGGGACCCATTTTTTCCTAACTACTCTTATTAGGATATTTTTGAGGTGGGTCGCACACGAGCCCCCCCTCCTTCACATTCCCCATAACCCCTTAAACTCTCCATTAAACCTCCTTTGTAATTAAGTGTGTGACTTCTCCTCTTCCTTCTTCCCCTCATTAAACCATGCCTATACTTTTACAATAAATTGAATTAAGAATTTGAATTTTGTTATTTGATCCCATGGCATGTTATTATAAAAAAAGATTAGCTTATTTTATTTTTGGGGATAGTTTTGTTTTGTTGATAAAAGGGAGGAAAGAGCTCTATATTTGGAAGAACATCATCATCCCGGATTAACGACTACATTTCGATGAAAAATGTCTACTAGGCGGTTTCGTTTTTCTCCATCCTCTTCTTCCTTCACGAAAAGGAAGGAGATGTCGACGACGACAGAAACGACACCAACGTCCATGATTCATGACAACCGCAAACCTTCTTCGAGGTAGGGGTTTGATTTTAGAATGGTAATATTCTCATGATTGTTTCCTTCTAAACAAAGAACATGGATCAACTCGTTATCAAGTTTATCCGTGAATGTTTTTATTTGCGGAATGGAAAAATTTAATTATGGGTGTTTTTTTGGAATTAGGTTGAATTTATATTGATTAATATTGTGCCTTGTTAGTTGTTGAAATAATGTGTTGATTATTTCCAATTGATAACACGTAACACGGAGGGCGCGGGCCGAACAAACACAGCCCGAAAAACCTCCGCAGATTGTTGTTGGTGTGCGGAATGACGGCAAAAATGAAACGGGACCGCAACAATGATTTGAGGTCTTTGAAGTAATTTAAGGGACCCGAGATAATAGTTGGTGAAGACAAAAGTTGAATCGGTCCACCAGAGCAACTCTGGTGGCCCACAGAACTTGAAGGCGGTGCGGGACGCCGGCACTGACGTGCCTGCGACCAGAGGCGGCGACTGGAGTTGTCTGGCCAGCTGGAGCCGACAGCACCCCAGCATGCTGCCGGAGAAGACCTGCCGCGGCAATGGCGACGAAGAGATGGATCATGTGGCCACGCGGGATCTTGGGACGATGGCAGGGAGGCACCAGTTGGTGTCGCCAGTGGCAATTAGTGGCATGGGGCTGAGCCAACACCCCCCCCCCTCCCGCTCCGCGTCTGCTCGGCCATGCTGGTCGATCCTCAACCGGCCAAGCTGGGCCGCCCGAGACTCAATCGGTCAGGCCAGGCCGCGCCTAACTCTGTCGGACCCGGACCTGGGTCTGGTCGCCCGGTTCGGGCTGACCTAGGGGAATCGGGTCGGGTCGGACCGGTCCCAAACCCCCTACTTTTGGACAGATCCGTTCAAACGCCCATAACATTGGATACAGACCTCCGATCGATGCACCTTCATATGTCTAGGGATCCTCAGATCGAGACTGGCGTTTTGATATATTACACTCAAGGTTTAGGTGAAATTTGGGAACTGCCGGGTTGGTTCGAACACGAAACCAACCGGGCCCATGGAGCGGAAACCCTTATAACTTGAGCTCCAGATTTCTGATTGATGTGTCGTCGACATTTTTGTATTCCATTTGGTTATATGGATCTTTTGGTATACTTAATCGGAGGGTTGGACGTAGTTGGAGTATGGCCGGGTTGGATTGTACCCAAAATCCAACCGGGCCCCTGGAACGGAAAAGCTGATAACATTCTGACCGGATGTCCGTTTGACGAACCATCAGCAGCATTGGTAATCATGTTGAGAAACAGTCCATATGATTATAACCAATTAGATTTTGGGGTACAGTTGAGATACGGTCGGGTTGGTCCATACACGTAACAAACCGGTCCCCCGGGACGAAAATGCTAATAACACATAGACTGGGCATTCGATTGATGCACCGTCTATTGTGTTGAACTTCCTATGATGTGGCAGACCTTTGGGATACTTCTTTTTTGGACTTTATGATACTTTTAGTATCAACCTGTATCTCATGGAGCGGACACTCCCAGTGACGAGTGAGCGGAGTGCAGAGACATAGTAGCTGGCTGAGACATGACAACTACTGATCAATCGACTCGGAGTGATTCAGATAGCCCATTGGGGAGCTCTTGGTTGTTGTGGAAGACCCATGGTGGAGGAGCGCTTGGTTGTAGTGGCAGACCTGCGGTACTCGACAGAAGGAGTACCTCTATATGCTATGAGGGGGTGCGCTTGATTGTAGCGGCAGACCAATGGTGGGAAGCGCATGGTTGTAGAAACAGGACCACGATACTTGATAGGTGGAGTACTTCAGCAGTCCAAGGTTAGTGGGAAGCGTTTCATTGTTTCGGCAGGCCCACTGTACTCGGCAGAGAAAGAGTTCTCCAGTATCTATGGTTTCGACATCATGAATAAAATCCTAGTTTGATATGAGTCAATGAACTTTTTGTTTACCTCATGAATGATATGGGTTACTTGATAACTTATGTATATATATATGGGCATATATCTAAGTAGTGGTTATCCGTTGATTTCTATCCATTTTCATTCAACATGATTGAGATGGGTTACTTGATAACATAGGTATATGTCAGAGCTTATACCTAATTATGTGTTATCTGTTGAGATCCTTCTTTATGGTTATCCAAGTTGGATTTAGTGAGACCTTAAGTGTCTCGGGTTCCCTACTAAGTATCATTGTACTCACCCCTGCACGGGCTATGCCCACACCTCATTGTGTCGATTGCAGACGATGGACAGAACTGTTCGTGGTTGAGGCTTGTAGAGCAGGATGGTACCCAGAGGTGGACTTTATGACGAGACGGTACCTGGAGGAGGACTTCACGATGAGACAGTACCTAGAGGTGGAATTCATGACGAGATGGTACCCGATGGTGAAAAACTGATGTGGAGATCTGAGGTGGCCATCTGTGCCTTCCCTTCAAGTAGGAACTATGGAGGATGATCTAGGAGCATCTCAACACCATCCAGCTATTGTCTTTTCTATTGTAATTTTCAATTATAGTTGTACTTTTTAGTTTGGTATGTGTTCTGGCCCATTTACTTTTCAGTACATTCTATTCTACTTATTGTTTTACTTCCACTTGTACGCTGGTTGGATGTGTTTGTGTTTTATAACGACAACGTCTTCCTAGTTATTAGGATTTAGGCCCTTGGTGCTAGTCGCCAGCCCCTGGCCTATGGAAGGCGGGATTCGGGTAGTCACAGCATGGGCCCCGAAAACTGGTCGTGACAAATTGGAATCAAAGGAGTCTGTTCTACCTCATAACTCAGGACTCTGATATTTTATTCTATGTGAAGCAATAGTATTAAGAGTATTAAATGTGGTTATCAGTCCAGGGAGTCCATTTTTGGTGTGGTGGCCGACGTATCCATGAAATAGGACCCTAACTACTGATTCTGACTTATTTCCTGAAAACACTAATTGCATGTGTGTATCAAAAAGTTTTAAAGTCAGCTCAAACCAGGTCAGCTCACTAGGTATAGTCTTTGACCGTGTCACATATGTTTCTTTCAGTATGCCTCCCCACGGACGATCAGCTAGAGCCCCGAGAGTTGTATGTACTGATAGCCTACCGAGCGATGGGGCCACAGTACAGGGGCCTATTCCAGTTGTGGCACCAGCAGTACTACCACCCATTCAGCCACTGATGCCACCAACCCTAGATGCAGAGAGTGCACGTCGCTTAAGCGCACTGCACGAGTTCCAGTGCCAGAGGCCACCCAGGATCAAGGGAGAGGCGGACCCGCAGGCGATCGAGGATGGGATGAAAGATGTGGTGAGAGTCTTCAGTCTAGTAGGGATGCCAGCAGCCTTCATGGTGATCCATGATGCTAGCCTCCTTAATGAAGAAACATGCAGATGGTGGAGCCTGATGCTCCAGATGCATGACAAGGAGACACATCTGTGGGCTGACTTTGAGAACCTGTTCCGGGCAGAGTTTGTACCAACCACCCTTTGATCAATGCAAATACAGGAGCTACTTCATCTTTAGTAGGGTAGCATGATGGTGGAGAAGTATTTAGCGAGGTTCATCGATATCTCGTGATACTCCAATGATATGGTACGGGACCCGTTATTCAGGGCCTGAAACTTTGAGTAGGGGCTCAGGCGAGAGATTAGAGCTTCAGTTGTTTCTCACAGCATCCCGATGTAGACATCGGTATTGGAGCGAGCCCTCTTTGTAGAGAGCTTCCTTTCTGAGAAATCTCCAGCAGTATGACCCACCACTAGCCGGCATGCGGCAGAGTCTTCTACAAAGGGTAGTAGATAGATGACACAGAAGACCAAAAGGACCAGGCATACATGTGGTCGACCACCTGACAGTGGATCGTGTGTGTGAGGCAACCGGGGTGGAGAACGACTTACCAGGAGAGAAAAGTATTACTCCTATGGCGGGGTTGGTCACATGGCATGTGACTATCCGACCTACCAAATACATGATCATCAGATAAACGAAGTACCTACCAGGCAGAGGCATAAGTTCGATCGAGGTGGACCGCAAGGATCAGGAGACCAAGAAAGGGGAGTTCAATGTGCAGCTGGAGGTGGACGACGCATCGAGGTGTTACCACCACCACCACCAGGAGGTCCACCCAGACCATAGGGAAAAGGTGGACATTGGAGAGCTCAGCTTCAGGCAGCTGAAGCATACAACTATGGAGCTTCAAAAGCAGGCGGACAAGAGCGGGACTAAATCATGGCATGGATACCTTTGATCTTGGTGCTTCTAGTTTCCTTGTTGTCATTGTAGATGTTTGTAGTTTCTATATGTCTATGTACTTCGAGATGCAGTAATAAAAAACACTTTTCCTTGTGACATTACCTTTCTTCCTTTTTTGTACTAAGAGGCTTCATTTTAAACTGTTTACTTGACCATCACTTTTTAGATTCCTACTGGAGGATACCCAGTGACCACACACTAATTCCAATAGTGTGACTCAACCCTTGGAGGCAAGAGTAACGGTTTGATCTATTGGTAGTAGCGTCGACTCCTTACGACGTCATCCATGGAATGGATTAGTATCATTCATGTCAGGATTGACTGTATTAGGCAAATAACGTGGTTCATCCAGGGGATGAGACCAGATTTCACTTATCGACAAAGGAGAAATCATAGCAGCTCTTGTAGGACCAAAGATGGTTCACACTACGATGAAGAAAGCGCACATCGTCCATGAGCAGATGAAGACGGAACAGTACATGTATATGTTCTAAGATGATAGGAGACAGAGACTACTAGAGTTCGAGGATGGTGACCACATTTTCTTATGGGTCTCACATTGACGTGGATTACAGATATTTGTCCCTTGCGGCATGTTATCTTCGAGGTTCACAGGACCCTTCTAGGTCCTCAACATGGTAGGCGAGGTGGTTTACCGCTTGACCCATCCACTTCAGTTGCACCGGGTGCATGACATATTTCACGTATCTCAGCTGAGGAGATACGTGCAAGACCCGACCCCATATCATCGATCATGGGGAGCTGCACATCGATGACGGGGCTACATTTACAGAGGTCCTGGTGGATATTGAGGATCGACAGAGTGGGTCCTACGAGGATGGTTGATTCCTCTTCTGCACTTTCGCTAGAAGTACGAGAACCTCAAGGAGAGAACATGGAAGCGGGGGGCTCAGTTGCGTGCTCGGTACCTCCTTTTATTTCCCTAGTTTATGATTTAGATTTACGGGGACATAAAGGCCTGAGGTGGGAGTATTGTAAAGACCCGAATATTTAAAGGAAATTTTTTTCTTAATTTCTTTTAGATTTTACGAGTACACAATTTCTGATGGCACTGGATTCGGAGGCCCGGTGTACCCAGAATAATTCTCCGAAGTTTAGCTCGGGTACGTTCAGTTAACGGATGAGCATAATTTTCTAACATTTGATCTGGTGCTCAGAATTGAAATCTGAGGGCACCGATGGAACTGCAATGCCGGTAATTTCTTAAGAGGACCTTTTCTGGAGGTGCGTTTGCTTGGGAGGAGTTGAAAAAAATTGAGGATTAGATGAGAAGTAAATAAAAATATGGTTCAACGTGCGGTCGTCTTGGCGGCATGACTCTATAAGGTAAAAACATGCCTTAGATTAAAGATTCATTAAATACTGAAAGAGAAGGAACCACAAAGGGAACTAGAGGAAGAGGGAATTTCAAGATTTAAAAAACAAGACTATGCGGCGTATATAATGACTACACGGTGTGTACTTGACTTCCCCTTCCCCTGCCCGGGTCCTTCTACACGGCTAGGACACATGGCTCCCGTTGAACAAAACTATATGGCGTTTATATAATCTACACTCTATGTATGCTATTATTTATAACTTCCTGTGTCGTTTTTGACACGGCCGACTACACGGCTTGACACTACATGGTGTGTTACACCTGCACACGGTTTGTAATTCTCCACGTTTCCCAGCCACAAGGCTAATACCACATGGTCTGTCCTCGGGAAAGACTACACGGCGTGTCCCATTGGTATACTGCGTGTTCAAGGAGAGGTGACACCGACCCATGTTTTTAGTTACACGGTCGAGTCCCCAGGTCACACTACATGTTGTGTTCATCATTGACATGATGTGTATGTATCAAGGTATCCTCTGTCCATGTAGTAGTTACACGGGAGGACTCCGGGTCAACACTAAACGGCGTTTAAAAATTTTACACGGCTTGTTCGCCCCAAGATCTTCCCTTCCCCGTGTCACCACCAATACGGTTTATGACATGGGATTAGACTACACGGCGTGTACTCTGGGTACACGGCATGTACTTAAAAAGTTTATTTTTTTTCCCAAACCGAAATCCATACATGGCGTGTTTAAAGTATTAAACATCGTTTATACTGGGTTTCCACATGGTATGCCTCAAAAACATCTCTGGAACCCATGAAATTCCGAAAAACAACACCTAATTGTCAAATTTTGGCCCGTGAGGGCCCATACTCCCAACGAATCAAAGTTTGACATTTTATCTTTGTTATGATTAATAAACAGCTAATGATCCACCAAATTCCGGTCAATGGGGGCCCATACAACCCAAAAACCAAAGTTTGGCGTCCATTCTATCAACATTCTCAAATAAAATTACTCTATTACAAAGAAGGTATTTTTATCAAGGAAGTTATCACGAAAACATTCTTTACTAGCACAACAACTATCACAAAAACATGCAATTTCTAATGCACCTAAATGGCATGAAACTATGCATGGAATGTGATTTCTAGCATGTGCCTAAATGATCCATGAGGTGGAATACCCTTATCTCATCGGGTTGCTACTAAATAGAACCCACATATAAAATATAAAGAGCACAATCAGAAGTCTGTCACCCTTTGGTGAAAACAAATCAACTGTAAAATTTGCAAAATCAGTAATGAGGTAGACTGGATTTTCCATGTACATGGGTTAGCTACGCCCGAGCATAGCATATTACCAACTACCGTTTTCCCTATGCCTGACCACAGATCCAAATAGTAAGTCAAAGAAAAGAATCTGCCTCTGATAACACTTTGTAACGTCCCTGTTTTGGGGGCCACTAAATGGGTGCCACGCACCTGGTTTGCCACATGACCTCAAGCGCATTTCCCCAAAGGCCATAGGCTATCGACTAGCAGTGAGGGCCCTGGTCTGATGGTGGGGAAACTATGCCTTCATTTGTCAATGTGTAGCACATCGGAAAATAATAAAAACACACAACAAAAGCGGAAGAAATAAACCATACGCATAACTGGAATAAACAAAGACAATAGATATAACAAACCAGTATATAAATGTCGATGCAACATGCCATATGTTCTATGAAATCAGTCAGAACATGTTACATAGCAGAGCAATACAATACAATACAGAGTACAACAAAACTAAACAAAATAGTTGGCAGCATCGCGAGCCTAGGCTCGGTCCCATTCCCTCATACTCCTAAACAATAGTCAAGTACCTGTATAGGGACACTTGCACCTATCCACACCTACAGAAACGTAATCTGTATGGGCCGAAAAGCATGACCCAAACAGGGTGTGAGAAATATATCTCAGTAGGCACCCACCAAAGGCCCGTGCTCAACTGTGTGTAAAACATGCAACAAGTGTGCAACAATAAAATGCAATAAACTATGAATTGTTAAATTAAATACCTTACCAGTTATATTTCCATTTAATTATTCATTTAATACATTTAATATTTAGAAACCACCATAGAGACGTTCTAAATAACCAGTCCGCATCCTCAATCAAGTAAAATCTCACCCTCAGGTAATCAGAATCCAACCTGCACGTATATCCCTCAGGCATAACAGAAACATTCCCTCAGGCGTATGAATTGTCACCCTCGGGCACATAAGTTAATCCCTCAGGCACGAAAGGTTTCCCTCTGGCGAAATAGAATGTCATTATCAGGCTAATACAGTCACTCCCTCAGGCTATAGAAAAACACCACCCTTAGGCATAAGTAACCGGGCCTTTCCCAACATATAAACATGCAGTAACAAGAAATTCCTCTCAAGGAAATTATACAATTACTACTTTAATGTCATACCCTTGGGTATCCTAGCCAAACGGCGAAATAGTGGAACACACCCCTGGGGTGGTTCCTGGATCCAATCAATGATCCCAACCAACATTTTATTATCATAGTTAATCACCTATTCAATTTTTGGTGTTTAATATAGCAATGGCCTCAGCCACACGACACCCCAATATGGGTGTGTGGCACATAAATACACAAAACACATGACAGTTGAAAAAATTAACACCAAGCCACCTACCTTATAATCCAACAAGCGCTATACACGAACATTGGTTCTAGAAACGCCCATGAACGACGTAGGTCTGACAATGAAAGAAAATCTCTTAACCTCAAATAACTCTCATTAGGATATGAATTGGTAAGCAACACGCTTGGAGAAGAGAAAGATTACCTGCGCTGTTCCAATGTGATAGAAATTAGAAGGATCGGATTCTCGGTGCTCGATCAGCGGATCTCCCAAGGTTTGGCCTCCCCCTTCCTCTCCTCTCGTCCGATTCTAAGCCTTCCCTGTGAACAGGGGAGGATACTGCCAATTTATGGAAAAAAAAGTACACGACATGTACTTCCAAGTACATGGTGTGTAATTCCTTCATTTAACTGTTTCTCTAGCGGCACCACCATACTGTTCATCTTTCGACATGAGTACATGACATGTACTCCCGACTACACGGTGTGTACTATCGTCCAGCTAGCGGCTGCTCCACCATTTTACTTTTTTGGTTTGCCGACTGACAACACAGCATGTAAAGGACCACTACACAGCATGTAGTCGGTTCCTACACCCTTCTTCGCCGACATGGATACACGCCCCATGTACTCATCCCACACATCCAGGAGTACACTGCGTGTGCAAACCGTACACTGTGTGTACTTCCAAAATTTAGGATTTTCCCCCATTTTCCATATTTTCTCAAAATCACATAAGGGAAAGAGAAAAGAAGAAGCCCGTACCGCAAATAAAAACCTGGTTATTACAATCCTATATGCCATCAAATGATGCTTGATGAAATCCTTGGAGGGAATCACATGATCTTACTGACATTCCCCAGTTCCTATTCATGGTTTATATGACATTCCTGGGGGTGTCATAAGAGTCAATGTGACATGACATGGAGGTTGATGCACATCGTACCAGAATTTTGTGGATGTCATCATGAAACATGTCTGGTGCATACCGATGACATTTCAAGAGCATGTTTACATGTCCAAGTGCAACCACGAAACTCATTTATCTTTAATGGGGCTTCCATATGAGTCGGGTGACACATCATAAGGAAACTGAAAGGCATGTATGGAGATCTTAAAGGGTTTCATGATTCCTTGGTGGAATGTCTGAGGGGATCTAAGTGACAGTCTTTTGACATGTCATGACGACTTAGTGTGACCTAAATGGTATACAAAAAGGAGGGTCTTGAGATCTGGGTGAAATGTCCTGGTTCTTTCTTGTGTCATGGGTGGTTCAAAAAGTGTGAATGAAGATAATCACATATGTTCTGCACATAATTATCCAATATTTTAGTCTTTTTTGTAGTCTTTTATCACAAGTTCCATAGATGTATTCAGTGTTTAGATTTTTAAATCTCATGTGATATAGAATATATACTGGATTTTCATCACATGTACCAACAAAATTATATTCCACAATAAATGAGTGATCACATGAAGTGCTTCTACAAGCTGCATGGTCTCTCTAGTTGTTCATAAGATCTTATATGATGGGAAGATTTTCCAACATTGAGACTAGCTGGTCCAAGAAATACACTCTAGTGTCTGGTGCGTTTTTGTATATGGATGAAAAAAATTCAAACCTCCCCTTTAATGTTAGGGTGGATGATTTATAGGCCATGCCAACCTATTTATTCACTACTTTTCAAAGTGCATATTAGATGAACCAAGGCTACAATTGGTGGAATCCATTATCATCACACATTATGCAATATCCTGAAATATTTCATTCCGGGGACATCACATTGTTTTCAATGACCACAAGACAAACTCATCGATTCCTTTTTTCTTGATTATTACCAATTAATGGGGAATTTATGAATGAATCAGACTTGTAGAAGGACATCCATATTTTTCATGATGACAATTATAATTTATTTCGATATATCTAGGTGATTTTAAAAAGGCGTTTCATGACATTGTGTTACTTTTTTTGTGACCATTCATGGGACAAGGATGTCCCATCAGGATATATTTGCAACATCATGACAACTTGTTAAGGGGTCTTTCAAGTCTATTCATCATATATTCTAGGCATGTCACATGAGTTTTATGACCTCGAGAGTATCCCATAATTCCCTATTTTATAGACATTATATATTGTACAATGCATGGGGATCTCTTAAGGATGAATAAGTAATGTACAAGACAATCACTCGACATCTTGATGATGTGATATGTTCCCATCAAAGGGTATTGTTAGGATGTGTGAGCTGTTTAGGGAAAAATACATATTTTTTTCATTATGGAGTCAAAGTAGGTAGATAGAGTGGTCAATTGGGAATGTTTGAGGCCATTCATGGTTGATGTATGATGTACTAGTGGAATTTCGTGAGATGAGGTAGACATATCACAAGGTACTTGCAGTCTCTCGTGGATCTCGAGGAAAACGCTATGGGATATTTGAGACTGTGAGAGGCTCTTACCTCCACTTTATTTTTTAAATTTTTTTATAAATGGAGAGAGATATTGCAGTATTTCAGTAATGTTTAAAGGAAAATAATTGTTTTCATCAGTGATGTTTTACATGAGTTTTATGACTGTAATAGGATCCCACCGTGTCTATATTTTGTTCTAATTTTAAATCAATTTTTGGAGGGGGTGTTCAGGAATCCACTGATTGACAAGCCGCATGACCTAGGGGGAGCTCATCTAGTTATTTTGGAATGATTAGAGATAGTTTGGGGAGACTTTCATGAGAGTATAAGGGATTTTAGAAAGGGATATATGGGACATTATGATAATTATGCATCATGTGTGAGTGTCTACTTGACCCTCTATTAACCATGAGAGTGCGTGCCTCCTGAGGGTTCGTGCGATCCACATGATCATTCCCACCTTCTTCTCCCTTTTCATTTGTGGGGAATTTGATACCCATATTCAACTATTTCATCATTTTGAATCCTATATTTCTCATTTTGTTTGAGTCAACAAATCCTCCCCCACCATGATTGAAGTCGGGAGGGATAAGTGTTCGGTTTTAGGGAAAGTAAATGCCTTCATATTTCTTTAGCATTGTCATGAATCAGTAACATGGGTGATGCATGGTATTCCAATCGATGTATGGTATTCTTATTATATCTTACAAATATGTTAGTGGTGACAGAAACATCCATTTAAAACTCACTTATCTAGAGAAATCTCTCCCTACATTCATTACAAAACCATTCTACAAAACCTAATCATGATACCTCTCCACGAACCAATTTCGTGATAACCTCTCTTTAAAATTTATTTCTTTCTACGTTACTTCTTGACCCAACAATGAAATTTAATTTGGTAATTTGTTGTCCTTTTGATAGGGGGTGAATGATTTTCAGGATGGTGTCACAATATCTTTTGGCCTGATCTTGTCATCCTTTGACTATTTTTTGTTTCACATACAATAACATGGTCACAAAATCATGATTCTAATGAGTATTCTTGTGGTTCCATGATTCTTCGTGGGTTTACGAGACCGAAAATATCATCAAGGGTCAGGTGTTTCATGAATCTTTTATGTGATATATGAATTCTTTCACTGAATAATGTGATTTTCATGTTTCTTTTATAATTTTAGTTATTTTTCCTTTATAGTACATTACATTAGATATATGAAATTTTCCAATTAATTTTATTCAGATGCATTCAAGTACTCATTGCCACATCCACAAACCTTCGAAGAGGGAAGAAACAGAAGTGATATCCCATCATAATGACATTCTTTCATGAATGTATCATGCTAGCCGTTACAAACCAAAATATGTTAAGATGTTGAGTTTGGTCAGGTTTTTTCTAAGGCTAATGAGGGTCAGAGCTCTTTTACATTAAGAAGGAGATGTGTTTTGTTTATAGGTCAATTCCATTATGTGTTAATATAATTTACAAACTCAATTGTCTCTACTCTTTTCAAAGGCTCATGGATAGTTATTAGTGATAATATCAATTAGGGTGAGATAATAGAGATTATAGGTCCTCCTGGATAGATGGAATATGGGAGATATAAGTCATAGCCAAAAAGTATGAGTCCCTGAGAATGGGATGAGGATGAGATGTTGGTGATGACCCATAACACCCTGAGGAGCCAGGTTTCTCCATGTTTTTTCTAGGTATGAAAAGGATTGAATATTCTATCTATAAAAGAGGATATTCCTTTAGTTAGTAGTTAAAGGCCCTAATGCATCAGTATCATGGTCAAGAAGAAGACGATTTTTACTTCCTTCTGAGAGATATTATTGATTATTTAAGAGTCAAACATCCAGATTATGAGGTTGGGTATGGGAAGAAATATATTCAGGTAGGTTTATAGAACCCTTGGATAGTCTGAATATTCAATTTTGAAGCTCAATACCTATTCTATTTTGTTTCATATCTTGACGTTTGGGCCATCAAAGGATAGAGAATGGAGTTTTTCATTTTGGCCACTATGGAAATTATAGAACATGGTGGTGTGACATTGATGGAATATAATCTACTTTAATAGCTGGGTATCAGAATTCTAAATAATGGTTAATATTTATCAGGTCATGAGGATGGTCTCAGAGAGTCATACTAAGAATGACTCAAAACACACTGATGTGGTGGGTCCTTCTATTGTGATGTTAGTGCTCACAAGGATCATAAATCCCTTTTTGCATAGTGAAGAATTTTTTTATGACCATAGTTATATGTGTAGGATCCTTAGACATACATGGATTGTAAATAATAGGTACTCTTGATGTAAGGTGTCTTTTCTAAGGGCTTGGTAAGGTTGTCGTGATCCAGGGATTTCAAATCATGATGTGTGATTGGTGAAAGTGGAATATCTTACTAGGGTTGGAGGACCCAAAATGTTATTGAACTACCTAGAGAACATATTATCCTGGAAAGGAGGTGTGTGAAATCATTATAAAACATTTTATTGAATTTGGGAGTCTATTAACCATGTCATATATTTTAATAGGGATATTGAGTATGCCCTATGAGATTTATGCCTTATATATTTACTCCATAATTGTTTCCAAAACTATGGAGGTGAAGTGTTTAGCAAGAGAAGACTTTACTTTTTCTTAGACCACCCTTTGCTAGTTTTCGACCTGACAAGTGTAATGCCTATTTCACATATAATTTTAATGTGTTTTGATTTGGACCACTATTGGATTGTACAATGGAGATAGAAGAAAATATTAAATTAATAAGTAAAAATGAAATTATTTATAGATAGATTCAATATTATTCAAACTGGGAACAATACGGAGAATAATCAGAGGTCCAAGGAACTTACAAATTGAAGAAAAGGGGGAGGAGGTGCCATGCTCCAAGGGTGGAATGACATAGTAGGTGGAGGGAAAGGTCATAAAGAAAAAAAGTGAAATAAATAGAGTAAAATTAAAGAAAAAAATAGGGTAGAAAGAATGGATGAATGAATGAAAATAAAAAGAATGGAAATAAGAAAAAAAATTAAAAGAGAAAAAAAAATTATAACAATGGGTTAATCACATTTTAATTATTTTCATTTTTTTAATAATCTCGTTTTTATTTTACTATTTTTTATATATATTAATTTTTCATTTCATTTGATTTAATTAAATTTATTTTTATATTTTTTTTGTTAATTTATTTTAATCATGGAACACTACACAGGGGCTCAATGTGCTATTTTTCATAATCCCATGTAACCAAGAAAACTGTCTGCTACTCCGGACCTGGATTAGGTCATGCGACAATGTTCCCTTGGTCGCATAATGGAATTTAACTACAAATTAAATGGTTTGTATGATGCTTAAATCTAGGATGTTACAAATAACATGTGATAAACTTTAAAAATAACCTCTTTATTGACTGTAAAATATTTTTATAGTAACTCTTTGGGTAAAACTCAATCCTTTTTCATTCAATAAAAATGTTTAAAACCATGGGACTTTATAGTGTTGATAAGAAATGATTCACTATATACCTAATTATAATAATAGAGATCCATCTTATAATTAAACAATTATACTCACGTTATAAAGGGAATTTGTATGATCTCTCTCAATGTCACATGTCTTTATACATATGTCCGCCTATATGCATCATATGAAAATGTGCAATATAATACTTTATCATTGTCAAATATATCGAGTTTCCATGATACATAGATTATATAAATCACATATATCCTACTCATCTATTCACAATCCTTGGATTATATATTTACCTGGGTGATGAATAAAAAACATTACATTCACCATTATTGAAAAATATATAATATTCCCCTTATCGAGATAAATAATAATGTCATATGTAATATCTTAGTGTGGGGAAGATCACTTCCAAAAATTTCTCAATTGAGGGCTCATATATCATACTCATCATATGAGAGGAAAAATACCATATCAATTTGATATATAATATATATGGACCCATAATTTTTATACATTGAAATCAAATATTATTTTATTATTATTAATTAACAAACAATATGGATCATTCCATAATTTTAAAGGCTTTTTACCTTTAGAATCATGGATACATAAAAACTAGTATATAAGTGAAATAAATCATATACTAATATGTTCTTCATATTTATAATAATTATTACACATATCATACCTAATACCTTTCTTGAAAACCCAGAGAAAGGAATCATAATAATTATTTGGATATGAAGATATGTAAGGGTATATAAGGGAGATTATAATGGTAACATAAAGATAGCATGAACATAAGGGTATGAGAACGAGATCATAACGTATTAACACCATATATTTCATATCATAGGTCATAATAATACATCATATAAAAAGTATTAGTAGTTCTTAGGACATGAATCATAATTGAATCATAGAACATGACCCAGGGAGCATAATATTATCATCAGATATAATTTTTCAAATTATCATACTTATTAATATTTTTTTGATGGATACCCACTAAGACAATAATAACATGATAGGATTGGGATAACCACCTGTGTAACTATTTTTGTCTAAGGATAACCTCATGTGTACCCTCTTTTGAGATTGGGATAACCTAATGTGTAAAATCATTCAAGATTGGGATAAAAGTAGGTGTACCCTTTGATGGGATTAAGAAAACCTACCATTTAACCACAAAATAATACAACATAAATTGTTTCCAATGTATTGATGGTATTTATAATACCAGCCGCACATATCACATATTCATAAATCTATTCATAAGTGTGCCAGAAGATCATAAAATTATTCATTAGAACTGAAATTATGGAATAGAAAATGGGTTTCACTGGCATTTCCTCATCATAACCATAAAACATTATAATAATGAATTAATATGGTATAATTATATTATATCCCTGGTAAATAATAATTAACATCAATGAATGTTTTCATAGTTGAACTATTTCATTAAGAGATCACATAAATATTTTTTGAGGAAAATAATCTTTTCATTTTTATATCACGTATTAAAATATAAAAATTTCCAAATAAATAGGAAATGTTTTCATTGAAAATATCCTTGTAAAAATTTCAATTAATATTCAAATAATTTAGAAATTATGTTGATGATAATTTTTTCATATATTCGAAAATATTGATACTATTTACATTTTGAGTAAGATTTCAAATTTGAGCTATTTCGAAAATTAGAAGATGATTACTTTGAAATTGTTTTATTCATATTTAAATATGAGAATAAATTTTTTTAAAAATTCTTCATATAATATTAAAAAATCATCAAAACATTTTAATGAAAACATGGACATGAATGAAAAATAATTTTTGACAGAAGTGAGAAATAAGTTTTGTTTTCTATATAACAATTTCAATATATTCCGTACATAACGTAATAAAAAGTAAAAGAAAAACATTATTTTAATGATTTAAATACAGGATAATAAAATTAAAAATTTAATGAAAAAATGATCCTAAAATTTATTTCAATGGAAATTCAATTATTAAAAAACATAATTAAAATTAGTTGACACATAAATCTCGAACTACGCTGGTAACTTTAGAATCATAATCCCCATGAAGGTATATAATTAAAACGAAAATTTAAATATCATAAAGACATAGAGGTTTACGTAATAATTATAGAATGATATATATACACACATCATATTAGATTATAGTTTCATAAAAAACATATGACCCAAAGTAGATAATTTTAGATGATAAATCCTTCCTCTATGATTGAATTTTATTTATTGTTCTTTATCCATCTATAAAATAAATTTTAATTTTTTATTATCTTATAGGGTTATTTATGTAAATATAATTCCCTATATTGTCCTATTATAAAATTCCATACATCATTTATTAATAATTCTTTATTAAAATTTTTAGTTTTTGATGTTAACTATTTCATTTTTTATGAGAATTTCTATTTGGTAGTTCTAGTCATTTTACAATGAAAATGGTTCCAAAATATCTATAATCTTAATCATGATATAAATATAATATATATTAATTTAATACTTATATATATATATATATATCCATAAAACTCAGTGGTTGATAAATGAATTACAATTTTTATGGAGATGGTTGTCTCTACATACGGTCTGTTCACTTTTTTTCTGATGGAATAAATGAATGATAAATAATAAGTCACCTTAAATTGATAATTTTTTATGATATATGTATTATAAAATAATTAAATATATACTTATTTTTATCCATGTAAATCATAAACAATAAATAAATCCCATCACTTCTTTGAGGTGGCAGTCCACATGCACCCTCAGGTGATGTTATAATTTTCCTACAGATCATAATGTAATAAGGTACGAGAAAAATTATAATTATTGAATAATAATTATGTAACAATTATAATATATATTCGTTAGATTCATCTTTGTATCAGGTCATGTAATTTGGTGATGAATGATGAATTGCATGGCTATGGAGACACTATAAGTTGTTGGTACGCTTGCGTGATTTCTTTCTTTTCATAGTATGGAGAAGAGATGAATTTGTTTCTCATAATAATAATATATCATTATATTGAATATAATATATTTATTATTTTATGATGCATTCATGAGATTTATAGGATGCATAAAAATTAATAAATTTTAAAGACTCGGTAAAAGAAATTTCCTCTTCTTTGGTAGAAATACATTAGATTCTTTTTTATAGACCCATAAAATAGTGTTTTAAGAATGTTAAAATAACAACATAGTGGATATGTAATTTTAGATGGGAAATGATCAAGGGTTTTTTTTAACTTGATTGCTTTATGTTGTATAAAAATTTGAGAGAAAGTGGTTTCCTTTTACAAGGGAGGGAAAGGACACACATGTATGTTCTAAAATGATTAAAATATAATCAAATCATTATAAATGAACATAAATTAGAATAAAAATAGTATAATGTTGAAATATAACCCCATTATTATATTTATGTAGTTTTTTTGTCTTTTTAAAACATATCTTTTGGTTTAACCCTTTGTTTAAATAATTTTAATCATAACAATGGTAATAATATGGGATGTTATTTTATTCCATTTCTTATATTATTTTCCCTATTTCATGAAATTTTTTATTTCTAAATTATTTAATAAAATATTTTTTATAAAAAATATGAATTTAATTTTAATAAAGACTTATATAATTTCATTTTTGAAAAAGCATTACATAACTGTAATTTTAATAAAACCCTTTAACAAATATTTAATATGTCACTTTTAACTATAAAAATCATGGATCAAAATAATTTAACAAAATTTTATTACTTTTAATATTTTTATTGTCATTTCATTTATTTTTCTATTAATAAATATATATCACTATAATAGAATGTAAGATTATATGGTGATTATATAACCAGTAATAATTATATATAAGTAAACATGAAATACAATTATTTTAAAAATAAATCATAATTGAACTTATCCACTTTTATCCACATGAAAAAAATTTAAAGACATTAGATTCAATAGATGGAATTTTTTTCCTTAATGAAAAATAGAACAATGTGTATATATAATATAGGATGTGATTTAATGTTCCTAAATTAACCCTTCTAACATGGGAAAAAAATTGGGTTTATTTTGAGACATTATAAATTTTTTCCTCTATTTTACCAATTTTAAACATACTTAGATGAAAAATGTTAACAAATGTTACTATTTATAATGGCAATAAATAAAAGTGAAAAACTTAAAAAATTTGATCCACATGATTCCAAATATGGTATCCATTTATCTAGATTAAATCTATATATGTGGAAGAAATCAAATTTCATATATATACTTAAAACAAAACAGATAAATGTTGTATTTAGAAAATGCGCTTTTTGGCATAATAATTAGCATATACCAAAAGGATGAATTTTTATGATTCAAATGGAATTTATTATATTAATATAATTAAATTTTATTATATGAAATTTTATGATTAGATAAAAAAATATAATTAAACTTTCATGTAAATTTGTTTATTAAAACTTTTTAAAAAAATTTGTTTTTCTACTATTCAGTAAAAAATAAATCATTTTAAAAAAATCCAACTATTTAACCATAAGATAAATTATATATTATTATTTCATAATTATTTTAAAATTTTGAACAATTTTTACTTATATTGAATTAATGTAATTATATTTTTTCATAAAAAAACCAATAAAAATAAGTTAGCAAGGAAATATATTCTGG
The DNA here is from genome assembly GCA_963277665.1 of Viscum album. NCBI lineage: Eukaryota > Viridiplantae > Streptophyta > Magnoliopsida > Santalales > Viscaceae > Viscum > Viscum album. The sequence goes on from OY728141.1 coordinate 1,755,040,415, forward strand.
AAAATAAATTTTCTAAAAAAATTTCTTATTTCATAAGAATTAATTAGTAAATTTGTATTCACTATTAACAATATATATATATATATTTGTATGTATCATAATGCAGTCAATGCTATTCATACAATATAATAAAATAACTAGGTTATAATATTCATATTTAAATGACGACATTTCATGGTTCTTTTAATGTATTTGTTTTTTGTTTTATAAAAAATCGAATATATTATTCTTTATAATTCATAGGGTGTCACATTATCCACCTATATAATAAATTAAGACCTCTCAATTTGAAATTTTTCTTAGTAAAAAAGTATTTTCAATTTCAAAAAACCTTTGTAAAGACCCCATATTATAAAAATGGTAAATAAAACATCTCCTTAAAGAAGGAATGTAAATCATGAATGTCATCCAGTGTAGCACAAAATGAGTTTCCAAATAGGGTAACAATTGTGGGATCAGAATATATAATCATGGTGGAAAATGAAGTATCCTTATAATGATAGGGTGGGCCAAATAAAATTTATCATAATAAATTGAATGATCTTGATAATGATATTGAAAAAAAACCATAAATCAATAAGGCTTGGAAAAGGCCATCAATTCGATGAAAATTTTTGTAATTTTATAAAAAAATTGTTTTAAAGATAATATTCCAAGAGTTGATGATTTTTTTACCATATATATAGAAAACATAAAGAGGAATTTTTAAATTTTGTCTATGATATGATCCTTTAATCAATATCTACAAAAACATATCTTTTCCTCAAAAAGTAGATTATTCAAGATGAATTATTCATTCCTTAAGAATTAAAATTATTATTTGTAGTGAAACACTTCGAAGGGACGAAATTGAGTTTAAAAATAAAAATTTGTGTGATAAATATTTAAAATCTAAATCTCAATATTTATAAAATTATACAATTTTACTAATATAGAATAATTATATTTTATTCTATGTTATAGACCCGTTTTCAAAATTTTGATGAGAACATAGTTAAAAATACATTGGAAAAAACATTATAACCATAGAAAATTATTTACTATAATAAAAAAATGAAATAAAAACTTTTCAATGGTAACTATTAATTAATTTTATTTTATATTTATTGAAAAAAGAAAAACTATTACATTAAAAAAAATATAACAAAACTAAAAATCCCATAGTTGAAATAAATAAGGGTTTAAGTATCATGGAAAGACATAATACCTACCACATGAAAATCACGTGCTTCCAGGAAATTTATTAAACAATAAACTCAACATCAACTAGGATTAATTTTGGCACAAAAAATCTCTACTTATACATTCTAGGATTATTTTTAGTTTTATTGAAATTGGGAACATATACACATAGTAAACATATCATATAGATGTCTAGAAGTTATGTATATAAAAATTAGAATCATAGCTTTGAAAGTTGTTCGATCAACATGTTTCCTAGTTTTTAATGATTAAATTTATATCTTTTAGTCATGATAGTATCACAAAATTTTGTACTATGTATACCAATACTATGAATAACATCATTATTGTACTTTCATTGATTTAAAATAATTTTTCCCTTATTTTGAAAAATATAAAAACGAAGTTTGAATTTTAACTCACCCATGAAATTAATTTTACATTTATTTTGTTTATTTTACAAAAAATTATTGCATAATTAATTTATATAATATCAAAATATAATATCATCAATATAATTTTGTAAAATAATAACATCTTTTGAAATTCTCTAAATAAATAGTGGATGATCTTATTTTCATTTAATCAAATACTTTGAAATCAAAAATGATTTGAACCTCTCATAACATTCTCTAGGATGTTTCTTTATTAAATAAAAATATTTTCTTAATTAAAAATATTTTATTTAATGTGATGGGTTTAAAATATAGGGGGTTTATCCAAAATAAGAATCATCAACTATATTTCCATTTAAAAATAAAATATTTACATCCATTTGATATTGTTTTAAATCCAAATCATGTGAATAAAAGGAAACATTATAATAGCTTCTAGTCTAGATAATTGTATAAGGTATTATCAGAATAAATTATATTATCTTTACTATACCCTTATGCAACCAGAATTTATTTAATTCTAATTATTCTTCCTGACTCATCACATGATTCCTAAATACCAATTTAGTTCAAATTGATAAATAGTCATTAGGTCTTTAAACATGTTTGAAAACATTATTAAATTAAATATAATTAAGATCATATAGAATTTACATATACCAGAATTAATAATTTATTACATCAGTAATGTTCTTAGGTTCAAGATATAATAATAATGCTATATGTTAAGCCAAATTTCTTAGATAATCTCTAGTTTGTGTTCCTATATTATGTTCTCATACAACAAATATAATGAATGGTATCTATGTGTATTAATATAACTAGGGATAAAATTATTTTACACTTCATTATTATCTATAGGATTGTCTTAAAACCATTCATCAATACTGTATAATCTTTGGACAAGTTTTATATATTATCTCATGGTTTGGAATTGATATTTAGATTGAAATTTACATCATTATGGTATTCTAATGAAGACAAAGGATTTTATAAATCTATTTCATCAAATATTACAAGAATATTTTCTTCCAAAATTTATGTCCATTTGTTAAAAATCATCAATGATTTACTAGATTTATAATATAGAAGAAAAATTCATTCATCAATTTTGGATGAAAATTTGTATAATTTTTTTTGATAAAAAAAAAATTTAGAAAAAAAACTCCAATGTAATTAAAATTTGTAAATCTACCATTGATAACTCATTTTGGTTTTTCATTAAAAGTGATCAAATTTAGGAACTATTAATAATATGTAATGTTATATTTATATCCTCTTCCATATAAAATAGTTAATTAATACTCATTGATCATGGTGTTGGAAATTCCTTGATTTGTACAATTTCCTCTTTATATTAAACCACTCGGTTTTGGTGTCCTAGGATTACATTAGTTATTACTACAACCACATCGTGAGATAAAATGATTCTAAATAATTATTTTAAAAATCATATCCATGATCAACTATTATAATCTTAATTATAATCGCACTATGATTTTATACATATTTATCATACCTAAAAATGGAAAAATATTCACTTTTGTGAGATTAAAAAATAATAACCATGTGTATATATAAATATATTATACTAAAATGAATAGTGCGTCTAATTTATGTCATAATCTATAAAATGTCCAAAAAAATCCATTCTCATAACACCTTTTTTGTCCTCAAATAGTTATTCTACATAAAAATAGAAGTATAAAAACAACCTAGGGTAGAAATTCATATTATTACCTAGAAACCATTCTACCCATACCAAGTTTTATTAATCATGTTCAAAATAACTAACCTTCATTTAGAAAACAAAGAGGAATCTATTTATATTTTAGTTTACAAATTTAATGTAAATGTTTCAAATGCGTTGTTTTTAATGTATGACTCAATTCTCTTCAATATTTCTTATTAGGTGTTGAATCATCTATAGATACAAAAATAAACATTACTCACACAAATTTTCAATTGTTTCTAAATTTTATGGTTGAATCTATAGGGTTATGGGTCGAGAGATAAGATAATGCTTTAAATATAGGCACATGAGGGGGTATTTTTCTTAAGACTCTTATTTTTATAAAATATAACATTGATATATTTTAGGTTGAAAAATAAGTTTAAATAAAGGTAATATTAAATGATAACCAAGAGAAATAATAATATTTAATTGAAACATTTGAAGAGGTAAAATTTGGAACATTATAAATATAAAGGTAGTTCCTCATTATAGAATACAATTAAAGAAAATCATAGAGAATTTGTATAGAAGGATGTTATTTAATATGTAATGGTTTCATGTATCAAAAATATTCTATTATAGAACATCATAGTACCAATAGAATTTTAGTATTTCATAGTATAATACAAAAGGAATATTAAACATGGTAGTATTTATCTTGTTATTTTATTCTACCATAGAAAAATTAAATCTAAAAATTAACTTATAAACATAAATTATCAATCCAAATTCATTTATAATATTTATTATTCTATATAAATTCATTTTTTAATATATTACTGTGCTTATTTAAAATTATAACAAATTTAATAGATATATATCATTTTTTAAAATGGTCTCACAAAAATATATGTGTTATGTCACATTATTTTTCCATGAGTAAGAAACAAGATTATTTTAAATTTATATATATGTATTATTATTAAAATTTATAAGGAAATATCATAATTCATATCCACAATCTAGTAATGTTTGTTTCATCCATAGAATTTGTGTGAAAAAAATTCTTTTTCGAATTTATTTATCTTCCAAAGTACAGAATGTAATATAATGTTTATTCATATTACACCATGAAAAAATATATATTCCCAAAATGGGACATGTTTCAAATGATCATTTTATATCTTACTTACAACCACCAAAAACAACATCTGAATATATTTTTAAATAAAATGTCTCCCCTTTTGAATAAAACTTCATTATGTTGGTTATATTGTCGATGTACTCTAAAATTATTTTCTAATGAATAAAATATGATTATTTTTTGTTTTCATGAAATTGGGCACAAATACCCACATTAAACCTAATATATTTTTTTCTATCACTTCTGTTTTGAAAAATTCTAATAATAGGTTTGTAAGTGGTTCGATCAGCTATTTTCATAGTTTTATCAATATCTGATTTCAATATTGTACTGATGAGAGTATCACTAAATTTATTACTATATATACCAATACTATGTAAAAGGGTATTAGTGTGCTTTCATTGAATTAAAATAATTCATTCTTTATTTTTAAAAATATAAAAATGATGGATGAATTTTAACACACCCATGAAGCTCATTTTAAATTCATTTTGTATAATTTTAAAAAAATTTGTACACAATGAATTTCTTTAATATATAACGATATTCTCATCAATATAAATTTTTTTATTTATAACATATTTTTAAATTCTAAAAATGAATATTGTAGGATCATATTTTTATTTAATCAACTATTTTGAAATAAAAAATGAGTTTAGGTTGTGATACCACGCTCATAGATCTTTCGTTAAACCAAATAAATATTTATTTATTTGAAATGATGATATTAAATGTTAGTGGTTTTTAAATCTGGGATTCAGATCCAAAAAAACAACCTCAGCTATATAACTATTAAACAATATTAATTTATATTCATTTAATATTATTTGAATACAAAACATGGTGCATATGCAAGAAACATTATATTAAATTCATGTCTTGAGACATTTATAAAAAAAATTCACTATCAATTACTTCTTCTCGACTATATACTTTTGAAACGAGTATATATTTAATTCATATTATTCAGCGCGACTCATCTACTATATTCCTAAATAATCATTTATTTCCAATGGTTAAATAGTCATTAAGTCATTAATAATGTTCCAAAACATTATTACTTTCGAATTGATTAATCTATTCTTGAATTTCAATTACCTAGAATTGATCATTTATTACATCAATAATGTTCATAGCTTCAATTTATGAGAACAATGTTATATATTCAATTGGATTTCTAATAGAAGATCTAGTTTTTGATCCTCTATTAAGATATAATTGAACCCATCTGAAATATGCTATCTAGGAGTCTTAATAGTTCTAGCAAAAAAATTATGTTGCACATCATTCTCAAATAGAGGTTCTGGTTAAAAACTAGATGATTATTTTACAAGTCTTGTTGACTATATCAAGGTTTGGAATGGATATTCATAATGTAATTTTCATACATAAGGTATTATAAAGATGTCTTAGGTTTATATAGATCTATTTCATCAAATTTTTCATGTATAGATTCTTCAAAAATGATTTTTAATTTCTCAAAAATCATAAATATGATTTACTGAGTATATAATATATAGGTAAAATTCCATTATCTCTTTTGGATGATTTTTTTAAAATTATCCTTTATATTGACAATAAATATTTTACAAAAAAAAAACTCCAATGTAATTAACAATTTTTTATTTACACTTTCAAAATTCATATTGGGTTGTCCTTAAATGTGATCTAATTAGGGGACTATTAAAAACATAGAAATGTATATTCATATCCTCTACCAAATAAATTAACTAATTCATACTTAATGATCATGGTGTATGAAATTACATGAACGGTACTATTTCCTCTCTCAATTAAACTACACAGTATTTGGGTCCTTAGAATATACAAGTTGTGACTAGAGACATATTGGGAGAAAAAATGATTCCCAATTTTCATTTTCAAACTCTTGACCATGATAAATTCTTATAGCCGTAATTCTAAGCCCACTATGATTTTCTTCTTATTAATAATACCTATAAGAATTCAAAAAATATTCACCTTTGTCAGATAAAAATGAATACCCATGTGTGTCTAAAAATATATTGTACTAAAACATAAGAATAGTTCTTCTAATTTATGTTAAAAAAATCATGAATTTACAAACAAATAAATGCAATTCAACTCTAGAGGTTGATAATTTGACACATATTTATTTGGGTTGAATGTTATTTTTTGTTATTTTCCATTTTATATGGGTTATATACTTTTTTTGTATAATATTCTAGTTCAGGTAAAACCTTGAATAATCATTTCCAAGATAGATTTCTAAGTGAGTGATTAATTTAATGGACAAATATCATCTTTTACTGTCATCTTTTTTATGGAATGAAATTAAATAAACATATTTAGAGAAAATAATTTATTTTAATAAATTGCATATATGATATATGTAAAAAGTGTATTAAAGACTAAAACATGTTTGTAATCACATTATTTGTAAAAATTATTGTCAAACATTACACAGTAAATATCATCACATAACTATGAGATGATGAAAATACTATGATTTACTACATCCAAAAAAATCTGTTATTAAACAAAACTATACTAAATATACCATTTTGACAGAGAAGATTTATTTTTCTATTATAGTTATAACCCATAGTGAAATTTCCACGACCATCATCGATAATTTTCTAAAATTTTTCTAGTCCCCAACAATTATTTTTGGAAACATCCACTATCTAGATACCTTAAATTATTATTGGTACTCTTCAATTAGTATTCCTATAGAAAAATATAAACAAGAAATGATTATATGAGATTTATTTTTATTGGACAACAAATGTTAGTAATAATGGTTTTATGAATTAATATCTCTTTAAATAGATCTATATTAAAATATATTTAAATTTTAGAAATAAATAACTTATTATTTCCATAAGTGTGAGTGGATTATACTAATTTTCATAAATTTTTTCTTTGGAAAAATTTATTCATATAAATCCATCTCTATTGAGGTTGGAATCAAATACCAGTAGTTAATTTAGTTGTGGAGATCCTAAAAATCATTCTTGTGATGGTATCTCAACCATTACTGAATCATTATATATATTTATTTAGATTAACATTGGGCATTTTAATCTCATTATTTTCTATTAAAATTTATTATTTTATCACTTTCTCAATATAAAAATCATTTATAAAATTAGAAGACCAAAAAAGACAATTCACTAAACTTTTTTATTTAACATTCACTTCAAAAATTGTATCTTATCAAATATTATATTACTCAAATGAATATTTTTTGGATATATTTCATATTGAAATTTTTTAATAATGGTTTATAATATCCAGAAGAGAATACGGAAATATTTTTATTACCTTGAATGTTTTTTTTATGAAATTCATATTAGGCATCTCATTTTTTTCATGATTCATAATCACTTGAACAATCATCTTAGTCACTCTAGGGTTATTTTGTAGCCACTTTATGCCTTTTTTCTGTATTCCTCATACTCTTTCTGATATTTAATATTTTGAAAGAACGATTTATTATGACCTTTTATATCATACTAATAGTATATCACCACATAATTGGAACAATAATTTTTCCAAATTCATTTTGTATCATACATTCCTCCAAAATTGGAATTTTTTAATAATCTATTCCTTCGGTAGAAAATTTTGAAACTTATGGATTGGTGGGTAATTTCTTTATCTCTATATTTAGTTAATTACTCATAACTAAAACTTTCAACACTGATCTTTTCTTTTTCATTTAAGTTAGAACCCCTAATGGGTAGTAATTTTTACATTGGTACATCATATTTTTTTACTTTGAGTTATTACTCATTCCAAAGGATATTTCCAATGAGTTCTGTCTTGAATAATTTACTGATGTCAAAGTATTCTCTTATGGTAATTAATGTTCCCCTCCATCTATCATTTAAACATCTCTACTGATTCATAACTTGATCCATATCATCAATTCTCTTTACAAGTGCATGAATGTTGTTGTCTCTTTCATTAGACCTCATATATATCAGAAATGGGTTATTTATGATTCACTTATAGGTATCAAATTTGATAATCTATTTATTGAACATAATATCAATGAAATTTTTGGTTACCTGATTTGATATAGATAGTATATAAAAATTTTCAAATGGTGCTGAATTGAATGATATTATATTAAATACCTCTTTCCCTAAAGAAAAATGCAATGAATTCATTTCATTATAGTTACCATTATAATAATCCTCAACTGATTCACTCCACTAAACTATAATAGCTTTGGGTTTCTATGCTTATCCCCAATAACATTCCATATATCGAAGTCCATAATTTCTAAATGAATTTTGTTCTGAATTTTCCATTTCTCATAGTTTGTTCAATTAAAATCTGTATGATGTTTAATGGAATCTCCATATTATTTATTATTATTCATAAATACAAAAAATTGTATCTAACATAAAATTAAAATCATTAAATACAACAAAATCATTTTAATGTGTGCTTTTAAAATTCTCTAATACCAAATGTTGGACAGAGTCGACCATGCTAGAGGGGTTGAATTGAGTTCCCAAAAAAACATTTATGTTAAAAGGTTTTAGAAACTAAATATGAAAATTTATTTACTGACACAACTTAACCAAAACAGATGAATTATATAATTTATTGTTTCAAATACGCTCTCAACATTATTGTTATATCTAAGTAAAAACAAAAATTTTGAATACTCTTTCTATCATTTGAAACCAATTTAATTGTATCTAACACATTTTATAAATCATATTAAAAAGAAAACAATAAAATTATATTTTTGATATAGTATCCAAAAAAAAGAAATTTGATAAAATAAAAATAATGAAGAAACTATAAATCAAACTGTAGAATTAAACATGGGTTTCCCTCTCAAGCCGAGACTCAATCCCTTACACTTGAAAATAAACCACTACCATGTATTTTATTTTAAAATAAACTGATACACAACTTAGATTCAGATTTTACAAACATCTATACTATTACACTCCATGCTTATAAAAAATACTAAATCATAGTTCTTGATGAGATAAAAATAGTTCAAGTCAAACATGACCTATTTCATAGTTATATATGGGCGTGCATATAATCATAATTGACAGAGTGTTTCAAGAACTCTCAATTATTGTAATGGAGAAATTTACTTATAGATAAACATAAAGAACCAATAAAAACGCGAATAAATTCTCAAACAAGATGTTCAAGAAACAAGAGAAAAGAAAATATTGTTCAACTTAATATAAATAGATTTAGTTTATCAGATATCATTGAATGTATCATAGAGAATCTTCCAATAAAATTTCATAGAAATGTAAGAAAAAGAGTGTCATATAATTCCATAAAAATATTGATATGTATTTTTAGAAATTTTAGTTATCTTCCCCAAAAAAGTGTTTCTATATATTTTCTAGTCATTTATTATGAGTTTCTTACACAATGTTCATGAAGACACCCCATCATTAATAAAGTGTTTTATTTTAAATTTTTATCACTCTAGATGGTTTAATTTTCCTTCGAAAAAATAATTGACGAGTAATATGGATCCTCATACTAATAAATATATCTAAATGATTATGAAATTCTCTTTAAGCCATCTGTGGACTTTTTTTTAAAATAATCATTTCAAAATAAAAAATTCTTTCCCTATATTGAATGCCTTAATATAGTCATTTGAGAAATAAATATTAAAATATAATCTGAATAGATATATTAGAGAGATTGGTGGAAGATTTTGGGACCACATTAGAAACTGAGTTCTATTTATTTTCAATGAGGTAAATGAATGTCGGTTATGGTTAATGACACTCTCCTACATGAAATGGAAAATGGAAATCATAAAATTGATGCATTAATCATGATAAGTACAAGTAACTTGTATCATGTGTGATGCAACATTTATAACATTGAAGTAGCACCCTTCTAATGATGATTTAAGTACTTTGGATTTGATAATCCAAAAAGAAATGGATGAAGAAGAAATGAAGGGACTGGCAATAGCATGGAATTTGAATGTGGTATCCATGAATGTGTGTTACGTTCTAAGGTGTCCATGAATGATTATACTAGTATTTTTTATGTTGCTTATTAAAAAACAGTCTATCCAAACAAGGAAAATGAAGGTCTTCATCCTTAGGTACATACGGGACCAGAGGGTCAACGTTCCCAAGGGAAGCCTCAAGGAAATCCCCATAAGAGGCACAATGTGTGCGGGTCGTGTAAAAGACTACATGTGCCGCATGGTGGTGAACCCATGTAGAGAGTGCACAATGGGCGCTAGGAGTGCACTCGGGAGAGAAGAGTGGGTGCTAAGAGAGCGCCTACAGAGTACCGGTGTAGGGCAGCACTGAAGGGGAGAGCGGAGAATTCTAAACCGATTATGAGAAGATTTTGTTGATAAACCACACCTCTCTTAAATGTTTATTTCGATGTGGGAAAATAATTTAAAAATGAATATGTAATCTCATCCACTCATCTCGTCCCGCATCTTGGTCAACAGTCCGATCAACCACGGAATTTGATCACTAAAATCTTCTCTGATCATCTGATCTCGCAACGCATGCATTTTAACATGGGCCATTTCATCCACCCACAACATTCTATTCATCTCGTGCCATTATATTCAACCTCTCGATGCCACTACCAGCCACCGGCGACACTGCAATCACTGGAGAAGAAGCCTGATCCCCATGGATGACCTATGACTATTAAAGAAGGATACTTTCAGCACCATGAAGGCATCTAGATTGAACTGAGACCATCCATGAAATCTACATCTTTCATGCATGCGATGTCTCAAAGAATATTGATTGGTTGAGGAAAACAGAGTTGTCAAGGGCACATGGGTTCGAGTGAGAGTCAATCATGAGAATTATGCATGATATCTTTACTCCATGCATGATGATAGTATCCCTCATCAAAAAGGTAACAAATATGGGATCTTGGCATATTTTCACCCATAGGTTTGAATATTTTCAAAACCCTGGATGTCCCACGAAATGAAATCTTTAATCTCGACAACATATCCCGAATACCATTAAAGTGTAAGAGGCTCTCCCCTCGCATATAAAAGGAGTACCCCGAGCCCGAATAATGATGTTGATCCTTCATTTTCAAGGGCACGTGTTTTCGAAAAAAAGAGTATATTCTTGCATCACATTGCATAGAAAAAGCATTGCTGTCATGACCCATCCCCTGGGGCCCATGTCGTGACTACCCCAAGTCGGACTTCTATAGGCCAGTGGCTGACGACGAGCACCAAATGACGTATTCTATTAAACGGGAAGGCATTTCCCTTATAAACTGTAAAGTCACACAAACAAAGCACACAACAAGATATGAACACAATTAAACATTATAGTAAAAAGAGTTAATAAATTAAGAAAAAGGGGCTAGAATACAATCCCAGCTAAAAAGTACAAGGAAAACTGGAATGTACAAGAATACCTGAAAACAACTCCATTGAACACCCTCCAATGATCCTACCTAAAGCGTATGTACCACTCTCGAATAGTCATCTCTGTGGTATGCCTCATCTAATTCCCCCTCGAGCTACCACAAGTCCTAGTACTCTCGTCCTCAGTCAGCACTGTCTATCGTCTACACCAAACACAACAAGGTGCAAGCTTATCCCGTGCATGGGTGAGTATAACGATACTCATTAGAGACCCCGATACCCTCGAAGGTCTCACAATATGCACAAAATTTAAACCACAAATCATTAAAAAACCCGAAAATCATACTTTGGAATATGCCCATATATATATCTATGTGGTTGAGTAAACCCATCTCAATCCTAAGGAAGCATAAGGCCCAACACATAATCACAATGCTAAAATGTCCCATGAAGGAAATAATTCTACGAAGGTAATACCGTGAAGGTAAGTACCCCAAAGGTAATGCCAAATAGAAGAATACCACAAAGGTATCACCATGAAGGTATGCACCAACAAGGTACCCTAGACAGATGATTACCATATTGGTAAAGACTTAGCTCACACCAGTTATAACATAGGTATGGTAGTTAAGATGATTAGATGTAACTACTTAATCATCATACTCTGTTGAGAGGGGGACCCATGTAGGATCTTAACTCATCAAACCCACGTTGGATCCTAATTCATCAGACCCACATAGGGTCCTAGTATTGAAGACCCACGTAGGATCCTAGAGTTGTCCTACAATAATTTCCTAGAGCGGATCCATGTGGGACTCTCGAACAGAGACCCACATAAGATCCCAATGTATAGACCCTCATAGGATCCCCTTCACATTTATAGCCAGCCACACAATTCCTACACTAAGCTCACGTGATTATGGGATGGTCCTCTTCTCAAGACACAGGTCGATACTCCGACTATCATGAAGTCCCACGAAGAAGTATTCTGAAGGACCTCCACGTAATAGGGGTCTCAACGCAATAGATGGTACATCAATCGGACGCTCGGTCTGTATGTTAGTGACCTTTTAGTCTGAAGGCCCTGGTTGGATTCATGTTCGATCCAACCCAGTCATATCCCTATTTTTTCCAAATATCATTTTGATATACTAAAAGGACCATCTTGATCCATGGTTTCTGGCACAAGAGACGGTTCATCAAACAGACGCCCATAGATCATGTTATGAGAGATAGAGTGGAAAGTGGTAGAAGATAGTCTATGTATGGTCCAACCCGGATGGACCGACCCGGCATGAACTGGTCTCGGCCGACCCGACCTGGTTTGGGTTGACCCGACGATTTGGGTCCAGCCTGGCCCCCCAGTGTGGCTGGCCCGCTAGGCGGTGGATGGCCAACCCCCCTCCGCGACACGGCCGCATGCCGCATCACCACTAGCGGACGTCACCGATCCAACTTCCCTTATTCACCGCCACAGTCCCAGAACGCCAGCAGCGTGGTCACACACCGGCACCCCCATTCACACTGATGGCCAAGCGTCGGCTGACGAGCCACAGACCACACCCGGCGCCGTGGTTGCACCGCCGCTGCATTCATAGCCAGCCGGAGTGTCGACCGCCGCTCCCGAGCCCTTCCAGTGACATTCCTCAGGTCACCAGGCATGCCTTGGTTCCCCATACTTCATTCTATAGACTCCCACACTCACCTAGAGATGTCTACATCGATTCAAGACCATCAAAATCTGACAAATATTACTGAGGGGTCGGGCGTTAGAACTGTAAAAAGTGGCATAATTGTTCTTAAATCAAGATGAATGTCATTAATGGAGTAAGGGGTATACAAACAACAATACCTACCTTTTTTATCATTGTAAGTGTAACGTGATGATGTCGTTGAAGGCAATGGGGGTTCCAACGATCTTCGCTTTAGAAACACAGTTCCGAGGTCAGGATTGTGTGTCTTCCTCATTCTTGATTCTGAAGTATGTTCTTCATTGGAGATGGCAGTGATCATTTATTGAAAATGTTTCTCCAATGTTCTATCAACTATCACCTTATCGAATGATTTACAACCATGAAAAAGAAGTGCCAACTTATTAAATTATATTTTATTAATTTAATTTGAGTTGGCCATCAATTAAGATGATGTAGGACTAATTAATTAATTGAAGACAACAAAATTAATTAATTAAAGAGTTAAAATTTTTTCCCACATTAAGAGGGGTTCAGGTGGTCCCCACCACAAAATTCAAATTGGGAGGTTTTCTAGATCGGGTGGTCCCTACATCCATAACTCAAAAAGAGATTTTTCAAAAGAAAAAAAAAGGATAATTATTTTATTTTTCTTCTTCCACGAAAAATTGAAAAACTATCTTCCACCCTCTACCTAGTGTGGTCAAGGTGAATATCTCTTTATGCAAATACTGGTGATGTGAGTTCAACGGTGTCCTAGTGTTTGATTCTAAGAACCTGTTCAAATGTTACAAAAACCCACTATCACATTTACGGAACATATATAAAATATATTCAAAAATTCATTCTGGGCACACCAGGCCTTGGAATCGCGCACTATCAATTTTATTGAACTCATAATATTCCCATATAATTGAAATACATACATGGAAAAGTATGGGTCTTTACATTTTCCCCACCTTATGAATTTCTATCCCCATAATCCACAACTCAAACCAAGGGAACAAGTGGAGGTAATGAGAACGTATCTGAGCCTCCCGCTCCCATGTTCTCTCCTGGAGGTTCTCATGTATCCATTGAACATGAACTAAAGGTATCAGTCTTCCACGAAGTACTCTCTCAGGTCGATCCTCACTCTCTACTGAAACCTCTATAATCTTCATCCCATCGTCGATTTCTAGCTCTCCATAGTCAATGACGTGAGATGATTCGTGCATGTTTCTCCTTATATGGGATACGTGGAAGACTTCATGCACCCAATGCAACAAAGTTGGAAGAGTTTAGAGGTAAGCCACCTCAAAAAAATTGCTGAGGACCTGAAAGGGTCTGATGAAACCCAGAGATAACTTTTCGCCCTCTCCAAATCTCTACAAATGTAACACCCCAAGCTTCTACGGTACGTTTCCCTTCGAATAATGTGATAGCGTGTGTTGTACGCAACCTCGAGTTCTAACACACACCACAACTAATTAAACTAGCTGTTGTGAATAGTAATACCTACTTTTTGAAATCATATATATTCTATATTTCAAAATGGACTTCATTTTTGGATTCGGAATATCAAAATTAGCCTAGGGTGAAATTTTGGTACATTTCGGATAACTTTCATATTTTGATGAATAGTGAAAATTACTAAATTTTAATTAAAAACAACTTTTTTAATCAAAATAATTAATAGTGATAAATTGTGAATTTGAGTGGTTTTAAAGTATATTTAGAATATATTTTTACCATTTAATATAATCTTGGTCATTGGACATAATTTTACAATTAAACCGAACATAAACAAGTGTCAATCTTTTGATAGTTATTATCTCTTAAAAACACGCTTTTTGTTTTGACAGCGGGAATTAATTTTAAATTAATTTCTGCCACTTCTGTGTTTTGAATTTAGAAAAATGGATTCCATATTTGGAATCAGGATGTTCAAATTGTGTAAATAGGTAACTTTTATTTTTAGACATTTTGAATAATTACTGCGGTAAATATTTTATTTACCATGGTTAAGGGTAAATCCGGTAAATAAGGGTTAAAAAAATAATATTATAATAATACTAAATTACCCTAAAACGTGTCTCAACCCTATTGGTTGATACATGGTAGACCATGGGCATCTTTGGGTCTATTTTGGGACCCCATGGATCCACTTGTAAGTGATAATGACACATTATATTAATAAAGTTAAAATAAAAATAAAAATGGCATAAGCTTACATCTTTTAGAAGAACAATTTTTACATAGGGTTATACATGTTGGATTTTCGATTATAAATATTAATTAGAAATCTAAAAAGATTTCCTACATAATGATATTATATTTATAATTTTTAGACATTATATAATTTATTTTATTTATGACACAATGATGATGCAGTAATTACTAAAATAGTGAAAAATAAAAATAATTGATCTTATAAATACCCAAATAATTATAATATGAAACTTTTAATGAATTAAACTAATTTTCTATGATAATATGATATATTAGGATTGATTTAATTGACTTTTTTAGAAGTAATCAATCTGTTAGGAGTTTAACAAAAATCAACTATTGAATAGTGTCAAAATTGACATAAAAGAGTTCTAAAAACAAATATTATATTATTAATTGATATTAAATTCCTAAAAATCTAAGGTTCGGCCAAGAGACTTATATTATGATAGGTTCCTCATTAATGGACCACTTGGGGGTCGCTTGGATGTATATAGTAAGTTTATTAACCATATTATATAAAAATACAAAGAGACATTGTAAAAGTGAAACTAATTAACTTAGAGTTAGTACTTAAAGATAAGGTTAATATAAGTACCCAAACCTGTCTAAATTCTATTGGATGAGTTGTTTTCGACCTATCCCCACCTCATCCTTTGAATAGTCAACTTTGGAGCCTTTGTAAACCGAATATGAATTTATTATAAATTAATATTTCTAACTTTTCCAAAGGTGCCCCTCACCCCTCTTATAAAAGGGCACTCCTCCTTCACATTTCTTCACACCTTAAAAGCCTTTTGGTTCGGACAAACTCTGCCCAAATACTCTCCCAACATCCCTCACTACAACCTAGAGGCCTTAGTTTGATCAGAAAGCCAACCTAAGGAGCCCTTTTGATCAAATCAAAAGGAAGAACCCGAAGAAGAGGTAATGATTTCACCACCCTTTTCTAAGTTCATTTCTTCTTCCACTTCTTCTTCCTTTGTTCTTACCATTCTGAAATAATAACTCCAGTATCTCACATATACTGTGATGTTATTATAAATATGGTACAATCATATTCAGTATTCTATCCACCCTTTGAATAACATGTCACCATACGTGCGTACGTACGGCTTACCGTCTCCACGTCGTGGTGTAATTGTTATTCAATATAATATTATTTGGATGGGTATAATAATGATGTGTAACTCATGTAAATAATAAATATAACATGTTAATGATTCTTTATATATGATATACCATCCATTTATATATTATTTTAATATCAAAAGAATGATATTGTCGCTCGTGCGTACGTACGGACTACCGTCTCCACGAACGCGATGAGATTCATTCTCCATCGTATCCATTCAAGTATAATTATCATTTGATGATTTAAAAATGATGTTTAAGGACTGTATATCATTCTGGATATGAATAAGATACAACAACCATGGCTTATGTAACAAAACATATAAAAGAAAATGAGTAAGTTAACTCCCGAAACGACGATAATTCTAAGATATTATTAACAAATCAATGTTAAAAGATCATATATGATATCATATTAATATATATGATTCTTGTATAATTTAATAACAACTATTTCACCATTATACAGGAGGTTAACCTACCCCAACCAAGGAAAAGTACAAGGTAAGGGTTATTTCACAATCTCTTCATTATCCGAGGTTGTATTATACGTAATAATCTACTGGGATCTCTTTATCATCCACATCCATGTTTCTTCGAAATGTATTTCAAAACATTTTTAATATTTACAAGAATATGGGTTAAAGTCATTTATACCCTTGTTTGACTTTTTATAAGAGGTTTATAAAGGAATCTTTCCGTCGTTTTCAAAACAAGGTCCTTTTTAACCTTTTCGACAGAATTGAGGTAAGAATGTTTTTTTTAACTTATACGGCGGGTGCGGTTATTTTCCGCCGTTATAAAATCGTCGAAGCTTCCCATACAAGCTTATAAGAATATTTTCAAAGAAAATGTTTTATTTTATATGGATCTTAAATGATTTCAAAATAAAAGGAGATATTTCTTTTAAAAGAATTTTGATTTCATCTATGTCAACATCCTTTGATGGATTTTAAGATTATTTGAAGTTGATTTATTATGATACAAAACTTCTATATTGTATTGAAGGTTTTGTGATATGTTTGACTGTGGATGTGCTATTTTTATACCATTCATAGTTTATTGTGAAAGTATTGACATTTCGTATGCTAGTTTTAATACGAATGTTTATGTTATGTTTAAACCTTTTCATATGGGAATGCATTGGACTTAATAAGTGACGGGTGGAGCCCGCTATAGCTCCTCGATGCATCGGTAGGTCTCATGAGACAAACTAGTGTCTTGGCACAAGGCCTTGACAAAATCTTATTTGTAGTCTTGGCACGAGGCCTTGGCTATGTGGTTATGATAGTCTGGCATTATGCATTCCAACATTATGAAAGTGGTTATTGATTTTTGCATGTGATTATTCGATTAGTAGAATATCCATGTGAATAAGTAAATGGCATTATTTCATTTTACTTTTCCCATACCATGTTGAAGTTCAATTTTAAAAGGCTTTTGTTTTAGTAATGCATTGCCTTAAATGTTTATTCTTATTTATGAAAGTTTCCGCTATATTGTTATCCTTACTGGGCATTTGAGCTCACCCCTTTTCTATGTTTTATTTTTCCCCAGGATGTGAAGAAGTAAATTATAAATGACCTGCAGGGATATTATGAGGGGATAGTAGTGTGGATTATGGAGACATTATGTTGTTGTAGTAGTTTTTCATTTTATGATGTAATGTAAAACTTATGAATATATCTAGTGTTTCCAAGTCTACTAAACCAATCGGTCTTTCGAGATTTGATCTTTCTTGTGATCATGCCAATTTTATGTAATAATGCACCGACTCTGCGTAGCTGGGGTCGGGGCGTTACAGTTGGTATCAAAGGAAGTTTAGTACAAACCTTGGAAGCTATATTTAGATAAACTCTGATTAGAGCACGTAGACCTAAGATGAACTTTGAGGATTAGTATAGAAGAACTTCCTAGAATTTTGGTATTGTAGAGATTTTGTGAGTTTTCCGAGCAATACATCCCTGTCTGGATACGAGCAGGTAGGGTCGGCTCTGGCACAGATGTACCTAGGGGTAAAACCCGAAAACACCGCTTTGAGCTAGACTCGAACGGGAACTGGTGCACGACAACGGGCCTTGCTGCACTCTTGGTTACGACACTCCCGGGGGATATGCTTAGGATAACTCTCATTATCTTTACAAATCATTATGAAGGGTTTATGAGTATATACTTCCTCAAAGAAAAACATTTTTATGATTATGGATTATATCCATAAATAGTTCAATTTATGTTAAGTGTTTTATAAGTATGGGATTATGTATTTTGATTCATAAACTGATCTAGTTTATGCCATTGTTTAGAAATGGCTCCTAGTGGAAGAAATGGAAACCGTATCAATGCGCGCACTCCATGTAGGGATTTCCCTCCTGCTCAAGATAATTATAGTGGGGCTGGTGATGCAACTGGTGCCGATCAGCTAATCACCATACTGGGACAACTTACTCAGGTTATGAATAATAACCTTACCCGTATGGAGCACCCTGATCCGCAGCGTGGAGGATCAATGTTAGATCGATTCATGAGAAAACAACCACCAACGTTCAATGGGAGTACAAATCCCTTAGTAGCTGAGAAATGGATATTTTCCCTAGAGAAAATATTTCAGGCTTTGGGGAGTAGTGAAAGGGAAAAAGTTACCATGGCAGTTTACCGCCTCACTAGAGATGCTGATCAATGGTGGTCATTGATTCAAAACATGAAGGAAGATGATGAAGTATCAAACATGGAATGGAGGGAGTTCAAAGATCTGTTTTTAGAAAAATACTTTCCTCGCGACCATCGAGCAGATATGGAAAGGCAATTTCTGAGTCTGAGACAAAAGGAGGATGATAATGTCACAAAGTATGAGGCTAACTTTACAAGGTTAGCGAGGTATGCTGGAGATTATATTCGCAACCCAAGAAGTAAGATTGATCGTTTCTTTGATGGGTTAAAACCATTTCTCCGTCGAGCATTAGTTTCACAATCCTTTTCGTCGTACGAAGACATTGTCTCATGTGCTATCAAGACCGAAAAAGAATTCTCTAAGTCTTATGACTTTAAAGAGAAGCAAGAGAAGAAGAGACCTGCTGATCAATCTGGGAATGGAAATAAGGGGAAGAAGGGAAAGGTTGAATATCCATCTTGTGGTAAATGCGGGAAGAAACATCCTGGTACTAGCTTGAAGGGAATGGGAGTCTGTTACAAGTGTGGTGAAAAAGGCCACCAAGCTCATGATTGGAAGGGGAAGAAGGAAGCTACCAACGTTCAGTGCTACAATTGCAGGGAGATGGGGCATTATGCAAATGCATGTCCTAAGCGTCAGGAGAACTTACCTCAGAAAAGGCCAAGGGATCAAGGCCATGCTTATGCTATCACTACTGCTGAGGTAGAAGCTCTGAAAGACGTGGTGGCAGGTAATTTAATGGTTTCCTCAAGCTTAGCAAATGCATTATTTGATTCTGGATCATCGCATTGTTTCATATCTTCCCAGTTTGCTAAGAAAATTAGATATTTCCAATTTGATTTAATAAGGGAGTTGTCAGTTAAAACTCCTAAGGGAAGTATCGTTGCAACAAAGTTTTGTGAATCAGTCCCCATTAGAGCACATAAATTTTCTTTATCTGCTGATTTCATCGTCATACCTATGATTGAGTTTGATATAATCCTCGGTATGGACTGGCTTTCGGACTATGATGCGAAGATTTATTGTAAGAAGAAAGAGGTTACGATTCTTGATGATAATGATAAGGAGCACCTTATTTTTAGAGCAGAATCGTCACCACCTAATTCTTATTTAGATCCACCCCCAGTAGCTCAACTTAATTCAATTATTGGGGAGGAAGAGAATGAAGTAACTATCGGTGAGGAAAGGAATGTTCAAATAGAGGATGTACCTGTTGTGAAAGAATTTGTAGATGTATTTCCGGAAGATTTACCTGGACATCCTCCAGAACGAGAAGTAGAGTTTTCCATTGATTTGATTCCTGGATCAAGGCCTATATCGAATACCCCTTATAGAATGGCTACTGTAGAGTTAGTCGAACTAAAGAAACAACTAGAGGAATTGAGTAATAAGGGATTTATTCGCCCTAGTGTTTCTCCATGGGGAGCCCCTGTTCTTTTTGTTAAAAAGAAAGATGGATCTATGAGGTTATGTATCGACTACAGGGAGATCAATGCTATAACGATAAAGAACAAGTATCCCCTACCTCGTATTGATGATTTATTTGACCAACTGCATGGAGCTCAATACATTTCAAAGATTGACCTTCGATCTGGATACCATCAGTTGTGTGTGAAGAAGGAAGACATTCCGAAAACAGCATTTCGAACCAGGTACGGGCATTACGAGTTTACTGTAATGCCGTTTGGAATGACTAATGCACCCTCTGTATTCATGGATCTAATGAATAGAGTTTTCAAGGAGTATCTCGATGAATTTGTGGTGGTATTTATTGATGATATCTTGGTATACTCCAAAACCTACGAAGATCATGAAAATCACTTGCGCATTATCTTGAAGACTCTGAGGAGGCATGAATTATATGGGAAGTTTAGCAAGTGTGAATTCTGGCTTCAAGAGATTTCTTTTCTTGGCCATATTGTCTCTAAAGATGGAATCTCTGTTGATCCTTCTAAGACCAAGGCAATCCAAGAATGGCCAGCACCTACGAGTATAACTGAGGTACGTAGTTTTATTGGTTTGGCAGGTTATTATCGACGTTTCGTCCAGAATTTTGCCCGATTGGCTAACCCATTAACGAAGCTCACACGTAAAGGGGTTAAATTTGTTTGGACAAAAGAGTGTGAAGAATGTTTCGAAGAACTGAAGAGAAGATTATTCAATGCTCCTATATTGACTCCACCATCGGGGAATGATGGGTTCGTTATTTATAGTGATGCATCGAAGAAAGGACTTGGCTGTGTCCTTATGCAGAATGATAGAGTTATTGCCTATGCATCACGACAGTTGAAAATTCATGAACAGAACGATCCTACTCATGATCTTGAGTTAGCAGTTGTGATCTTTGCTTTGAAGATATGGAGGCACTACCTCTATGGTGACAAATGTGAGATTTATACTGATCACAAGAGTTTGAAGTATATTTTCTCACAAAAAGAACTCAACATGAGGCAAAGGAGATGGCTTGAATTACTCAAGGATTATGATTGTACGATACACTACCACCCGGGGAAGGCAAACAAGGTGGCAGATGCTTTGAGTAGAAAAGACCATGGAGTTTTGAACAATATGAGAATTGAAAGGGATCCAATTTTCATGGATCTAGAGAATATGGACATGGGAATAACCAGGGAAGGTGAAACATCAATGCTTTTTCAAATGGTTGCCAAACCATCATTACTAGAAAGGATTAAGAGTTCTCAGACTGATGATGAAGAATTCCAAAAGAAGATTAAAGCTGTGAATGATGGGAGATTGAGAGACTTTGCGTATGAAGGTGGAATTTTGAAATTCGGGAAGAGACTTTGTGTTCCCAATATACCTGATCTAAAAAGGGAATTGCTGGATGATGCTCATAGTTCCAATTTCTCTATACACCCTGGGAGCACCAAAATGTATAGAGATTTGAAGGAACATTTTTGGTGGGACAACATGAAGAGGGAGATTGCTGATTTTGTGTCAAGATGTATGGTTTGTCAACAAGTGAAAGCTGGAAGGCAACAGCCTGGAGGAGTCATGCAACCTCTTCCCATACCAGAGTGGAAATGGGACAATATTACGATGGACTTTGTCATGGGGCTACCAAAGACTCCTAGAAGGAACGATGCAATATGGGTTATTGTTGATCGTCTTACCAAGTCAGTACATTTTCTTGCTATAAGAGAAGATCTACCCCTGGAACGTCTAGCAAGACTATACATTAATGAAGTTGTGAGACTTCATGGAGTACCCCTATCGATTGTTTCTGATCGTGATCCCCGTTATACTTCAAGTTTTGGAAAAGTCTTCAGAAATCCCTGGATACTGAACTTCATTTGAGCACTTCTTACCACCCTCAGACAGACGGACAATCAGAACGGACTATTCAGACCTTAGAAGACATGTTGAGATCTTGCTCACTTGATTTTCAGGGTATGTGGGATCAATATTTACCACTAGTAGAATTTTCCTATAACAATAGCTTCCATTCGAGTATTCAGATGGCACCATATGAAGCGTTATACGGAAAGAGATGTCTTACACCAACCTGTTGGGATGACGTTGGTGAAAGAAAACTTGTAGGCCCAGAACTGGTGGAGGAAACGGTGGAAAAGGTGAAGGTAATCCAAAATCACATTAAAGCAGCTCAAAGTAGGCAGAAGAGCTATGCCGATAATCGAAGGAAGGATTTGGAATTTCAAGTCGGTGATCATGTTTTCCTGAAGGTATCTCCGTGGAAGGGAGTCATACGTTTTGGTAAGAAAGGTAAATTGAGTCCCAGGTACATCGGACCTTTCGAAATTCTAGAACGAATTGGGGCTGTAGCTTACCGATTGGCAATGCCGCCAAGTCTCTCCAAAGTTCACGATGTGTTCCACGTATCTCTGTTGAGAAAATACATGCCTGACCCAACGCATGTACTCACCTATGAGGAATTAGAACTGGAACCGGGTCTGTCTTATTGTGAAGAGCCCGTCAGGATTCTTGATACAAGAGAACAAGTACTGAGAAACCGGACGACGCGTCTGGTAAAAGTTTTGTGGAGAAATCATAAGATGGAAGAGGCAACGTGGGAACCCGAGGAACTTATGATGAAGAACCACCCGAGTCTTTTTATGCAGTAATACCCTAGAAATTGCGAGGACGCAATTATTTGAAGGAGGGGAGAATGTAACACCCCAAGCTTCTACGGTACGTTTCCCTTCGAATAATGCGATAGCATGTGTTGTACGCAACCTCGAGTTCTAACACACACCACAACTAATTAAACTAGCTGTTGTGAATAGTAATACCTACTTTTTGAAATCATATATATTCTATATTTCAAAATGGACTTCATTTTTGGATTCGGAATATCAAAATTAGCCTAGGGTGAAATTTTGGTACATTTCGGATAACTTTCATATTTTGATGAATAGTGAAAATTACTAAATTTTAATTAAAAACAACTTTTTTAATCAAAATAATTAATAGTGATAAATTGTGAATTTGAGTGGTTTTAAAGTATATTTAGAATATATTTTTACCATTTAATATAATCTTGGTCATTGGACATAATTTTACAATTAAACCGAACATAAACAAGTGTCAATCTTTTGATAGTTATTATCTCTTAAAAACACGCTTTTTGTTTTGACAGCGGGAATTAATTTTAAATTAATTTCTGCCACTTCTGTGTTTTGAATTTAGAAAAATGGATTCCATATTTGGAATCAGGATGTTCAAATTGTGTAAATAGTTAACTTTTATTTTTAGACATTTTGAATAATTACTGCGGTAAATATTTTATTTACCATGGTTAAGGATAAATCCGGTAAATAAGGGTTAAAAACAATAATATTATAATAATACTAAATTACCCTAAAACGTGTCTCAACCATATTGGTTGATACATGGTAGACCATGGGCATCTTTGGGTCTATTTTGGGACCCCATGGATCCACTTGTAAGTGATAATGACACATTATATTAATAAAGTTAAAATAAAAATAAAAATGGCATAAGCTTACATCTTTTAGAAGAACAATTTTTACATAGGGTTATACATGTTGGATTTTCAATTATAAATATTCATTAGAAAGCTAAAAGGATTTCCTACATAATTATATTTTATTTATAATTTTTAGACATTATATAATTTATTTTATTTATGACACAATGATGATGCAGTAATTACTAAAATAGTGAAAAATAAAAATAATTGATCTTATAAATACCCAAATAATTATAATATGAAACTTTTAATGAATTAAACTAATTTTCTATGATAATATGATATATTAGGATTGATTTAATTGACTTTGTTCGAAGTAATCAATCTGTTAGGAGTTTCACAAAAATCAACTATTGAATAGTGTCAAAATTGACATAAAAGTGTTCTTAAAACAAATATTATATTATTAATTGATATTAAATTCCTAAAAATCTAAGGTTCGGCCAAGAGACTTATATTATGATAGGTTCCTCATTAATGGACCACTTGGGGGTCGCTTGGATGTATATAGTAAGTTTATTAACCATATTATATAAAAATACAAAGAGACATTGTAAAAGTGAAACTAATTAACTTAGAGTTAGTACTTAAAGATAAGGTTAATATAAGTACCCAAACCTGTCTAAATTCTATTGGATGAGTTGTTTTAGACCTATCCCCACCTCATCCTTTGAATAGTCAACTTTGGAGCCTTTTTAAACCGAATTTGAATTTATTATAAATTAATATTTCTAACTTTTCCAAAGGTGCCCCTCACCCCTCTTATAAAAGGGCACTCCTCCTTCTCATTTCTTCACACCTTCAAAGCCTTTTGGTTCGGCCAAACTCTTCCCAAATACTCTCCCAACATCCCTCACTACAACCTAGAGGCCTTAGTTTGATCATAAAGCCAACCTAAGGAGCCCTTTTGATCAAATCAAAAGGAAGAACCCGAAGAAGAGGTAATGATTTCACCACCCTTTTCTAAGTTCATTTCTTCTTCCACTTCTTCTTCCTTTGTTCTTACCATTCTGAAATAATAACTCCAGTATCTCACATATACTGTGATGTTATTATAAATATGGTACAATCATATTCAGTATTCTATCCACCCTTTGAATAACATGTCACCATACGTGCGTACGTACGGCTTACCGTCTCCACGTCGTGGTGTAATTGTTATTCAATATAATATTATTTGGATGGGTATAATAATGATGTGTAACTCATGTAAATAATAAATATAACATGTTAATGATTCTTTATATATGATATACCATCCATTTATATATTATTTTAATATCAAAAGACTGATATTGTCGCTCGTGCGTACGTACGGACTACCGTCTCCACGAACGCGATGAGATTCATTCTCCATCGTATCCATTCAAGTATAATTATCATTTGATGATTTAAAAATGATGTTTAAGGACTGTATATCATTCTGGATATGAATAAGATACAACAACCATGGCTTATGTAACAAAACATATAAAAGAAAATGAGTAAGTTAACTCCCGAAATGACGATAATTCTAAGATATTATTAACAAATCAATGTTAAAAGATCATATATGATATCATATTAATATATATGATTCTTGTATAATTTAATAACAACTATTTCACCATTATACAGGAGGTTAACCTACCCCAACCAAGGAAAAGTACAAGGTAAGGGTTATTTCACAATCTCTTCATTATCCGAGGTTGTATTATACGTAATAATCTACTGGGATCTCTTTATCATCCACATCCATGTTTCTTCGAAATGTATTTCAAAACATTTTTACTATTTACAAGAATATGGGTTAAAGTCATTTATACCCTTGTTTGACTTTTTATAAGAGGTTTATAAAGGAATCTTTCCGTCGTTTTCAAAACAAGGTCCTTTTTAACCTTTTCGACAGAATTGAGGTAAGAATGTTTTTTTTAACTTATACGGCGGGTGCGGTTATTTTACGCCGTTATAAAATCGTCGAAGCTTCCCATACAAGCTTATAAGAATATTTTCAAAGAAAATGTTTTATTTTATATGGATCTTAAATGATTTCAAAATAAAAGGAGATATTTCTTTTAAAAGAATTTTGATTTCATCTATGTCAACATCCTTTGATGGATTTTAAGATTATTTGAAGTTGATTTATTATGATACAAAACTTCTATATTGTATTGAAGGTTTTGTGATATGTTTGACTGTGGATGTGCTATTTTTATACCATTCATAGTTTATTGTGAAAGTATTGACATTTCGTATGCTAGTTTTAATACGAATGTTTATGTTATGTTTAAACCTTTTCATATGGGAATGCATTGGACTTAATAAGTGACGGGTGGAGCCCGCTATAGCTCCTCGATGCATCGGTAGGTCTCATGAGACAAACTAGTGTCTTGGCACAAGGCCTTGACAAAATCTTATTTGTAGTCTTGGCACGAGGCCTTGGCTATGTGGTTATGATAGTCTGGCATTATGCATTCCAACATTATGAAAGTGGTTATTGATTTTTGCATGTGATTATTCGATTAGTAGAATATCCATGTGAATAAGTAAATGGCATTATTTCATTTTACTTTTGCCATACCATGTTGAAGTTCAATTTTAAAAGGCTTTTGTTTTAGTAATGCATTTCCTTAAATGTTTATTCTTATTTATGAAAGTTTCCGCTATATTGTTATCCTTACTGGGCATTTGAGCTCACCCCTTTTCTATGTTTTATTTTTCCCCAAGATGTGAAGAAGTAAATTATGAATGACCTGCAGGGATATTATGAGGGGATAGTAGTGTGGATTATGGAGACATTATGTTGTTGTAGTAGTTTTTCATTTTATGATGTAATGTAAAACTTATGAATATATCTAGTGTTTCCAAGGCTACTAAACCAATCGGTCTTTCGAGATTTGATCTTTCTTGTGATCATGCCAATGTTATGTAATAATGCACCGACTCTGGGTAGCTGGGGTCGGGGCGTTACAACAAACCTCATCGGGGTGAGACCCGTAGAAAGACCTGATAACCATCCTGAAACTCCATAGGTCTCTATCTCATGTCGGTGTAAGACTTATGCCTACCATGTGATGTCTTTATCAGCTCCTGGATAATCTACAGCTTCTCCGTGGTAGCTCGTACCATCTCTGGTCCCGTGAGTGCTGACTCCCCTGGATCAGTCCAACACAAAGGTGATCTACAAGAATGGCTGAACAAATCATTCTAGGATGGTATACCAATGATGGAGTGATATCTGTTGTTGTATGAAAACTCTACCAAGTGAAAGTGATCCTCCCACCAGCGACCAAAGTCGAGGATGCAGGCTCCCAGCATTTCTTTAAGGGTCTGAATGGCTCGCTCACTCTGACCATCCGTTTGAGGATGGAAGGTAGTGATCAAATGTAGATGCGTCTCAAAATCCTCCAACAACCTCTTCCAAAGCGGGTAAATGAAACATGCATCAAGGTAAGAGAAAATCATCAAGGTTACTCCATGTAGCCGCACAACCTCTTAAACATAGAGGCGTCCCAAGCTCTCTAATTAACCCTACTCTCTGATCTATACGAAGTGAGCCGACTAGGTGAGTCATTCAATGATCACCCAGATAGAATCATGACCCCTCGATGTATGTGAAATTCCTATCATGAAGTTCATGGATATCCCATCCCACTTCAACTCCGGGACCTCTCATGGTTGAACTAAGCATGCGGGTACCTGATGCCCCACCATCACTTGCTGACAAGTGAGGCACCGAGAGGCCAACTCTGCTACAAATTTCTTCATTTCTGGACACCAGTGTTGTCGTTGGATGTCCTAGTACATCTTCGTCACTCCTGGTTGTACCTCTAGAGGTGATGTGTGGAAATCTCTCTACACATCCCCCCGAAATGACACTAGTACCATGATATGTCCTCTAAAAATGATGAAGTGCTCCACACCTTTAGAAAATACATCAGGTTCTTGTCCCGAGGATATCTGAGCACGTCGAGCCTCGCTATCAGTTTCCCCATGCTGTGCCTCCCTAACTCGCTGAAGGAGTGAGGGAGTGACTCTAAGAGACTGAAGAATAGATACTTCATCTTGATCCATAAAGGATATCTCCAAAGTGTCAAAATTCTCTATAACGTCATTTTGAAATTGTATACTAGATCTCCTATTGTGTGCATCTAGTACAACATTACCCTTCCAAGGAGTATAGACTATTTCTAAGTCATAGTCCTAGATGAACTCAAGCCAACGTCGTTATCTCAGGTTTAAGTCTTTTTGGGAAATGATATAACTGAGACTATGGTGATAAGAGCATACCATAAAATGCTCGCCCACCAGATAGTGTCACCACATCATTAATGTGAAAACCACTGCTGCTAACTCAAGGTCATGGGTAGCGTAGTACTTTTCATGAATTTATAGTTTTTTAGAACCATATGTGAAAATAGCTCGCTCCTGCATGGGAACACATATGAGCTTGTTCCCTGATGTGTCGCAGTACACTACCTGGCCAACATCCACCTTTGGAAGCCTCAAAATGGGGGAACTTTTCAGCCTCTATCTTAGCTTCTGAAAACACCGCTCGCATATCTCTGACCACACAAAGGGTTTCCCCTTCT
The DNA here is from genome assembly GCA_963277665.1 of Viscum album. Classification (NCBI taxonomy): domain Eukaryota; kingdom Viridiplantae; phylum Streptophyta; class Magnoliopsida; order Santalales; family Viscaceae; genus Viscum; species Viscum album. Next base: position 1,755,069,418 of record OY728141.1, read on the forward strand.
TCGTCAACACTAATAATGGTGCTGCATCTCTAAAAATGGCTCTTTGAGAGATTACTATAAATTTGGTTTTCTCGGAGTGTGTCCAGAACTACATGGAAATCATAGGCATGCTCATCAGATGTAGCTGAGAAAATCAGAATGCCATCAATGAATACCACTAAAAATTGACCAATATATGGCTGAAAGATCATGTTCATGAATCCTATGAACACTGCTGGATCGTTGGTCATGCTGAGTGGAATGACCAAAAACTTATAATGGCCATACCGACATCTAAAAGTCGTCTTCTGCACATCCTCCTCTCGTACTCTGAGTTGGTGAAATCCTGAACTGAGGTCTATATTAAAGAACCATTGTGCTCCCATCACTTTTTCAAAGAGTTCATCAATTACAGAACTGGGTACTTGTTCATCACGGTATCCTAGTTAAGGTGCTGATAGTCAACACAATGTCTGAAGCTCCCATTCACCTTCTTGGTGAAAAAAATCGCAGATTCCCATGGAGAAACACTAGGCTAGATGAATCCCTTCCCCTTTAAGTCATCCAACTGTATTTGCAGCTCACGATATCCATGGGATCCATATGATACACTGGTTTAGATATCGTTGTCCTCCCAAGGTACAATTAAATGTAAAATTCCACCACTCTACAAGGAGGTAGACATGAAACATCATCAGGAAAGACATCCACATACAGGTCCACCACAATAGGATAGCTCGGACACTTCACATCAACCACTCTGAGGGTAAGGCTAGCCAACAGATGAGTGATCGGCTACACTCTCTTCCAGGTAATCCCATCCTGTGATGCAAATTATCCCTTCTCACTAGTGAATGTAATCCTAGTCCCATCCATGTGGACATTCCACACTATGAACCTAATACAGTCAATCTGAGCATGTAATGTTGATTATATGTCCATACCCAAGATGACGTCGTAAGGCCTCGACACCACTACTATTATATCCAAGCTGAAGCTCTCACCTCCTTGAGTAAGATTACACTTCTAGAACTAGTGTGTATTTTTCGAATCCTCTGCCATAGTAGTTTCTATATGTAAATATCGAGCCAAAAATTCCAATGGAATCTCCATGCTCCGAATGAGGGTTGTGGGAAATAAAGAATGTATGTCAACTGTGTTTATATGTACTGCAGCTAAGGGGGAGTAGACACAGATCATACCTCGTATCTTCTCTGGATCAATGTGTTCATAGGCCTCTACGGCCTGGAGCTCAGCTCACCTCTGTCCACCTAATCCCTACGGTCTGAGTGGAAAAACTTGTGGTGATGATGATAACAACTCGAATCGTCGCCCACCGCTAGATGCACGACCAGCTCCTCTTCCATGTCTTCCTACTCCATGCGGACCTCATCAGTTGAACCTTTTTCTCTACCTAGACCGTCCTTTGACCATTTTATGATCATCTGTACGGAGGGTCATATAGTCACGAGTCATGTGACCCTGCCTGCTGTATGTGTAACATTCCCTTATCCTCCCATGACAGGATCTTTCTCGGGTGCTTCAAACAAACGACCTTGGATCCGGTGGTCATCGACCTGTAGTATTTGTCTTCTTGGGGACTCTGTGACATGTGTCTTCTACCAGTTGTAGAAGAGCCCACTATGTGATAGCTGATGTGGGTCTCGCTGCAGGTGACCGCTCAGCAAGAAAACTCTCCACTAAGAGGGCTCTCTCTGACACCCCAACATGTGTCGGGATGCTGAGATAAATCATTGAAGACCTGATCTCCTGCCTACGTCCCTGCTCGATGGTCTAGGACCAAATGAATGTGTATCTCACCATATTAGTGGAGTTGCACGAGAGGTCGGTGAACCATGCAGAGTACTGATCCATAGTCATGTTGTCCTGCTGTAGATGAAGAAGCTCATGTATGCGCACTGCGTGAAGGGTCGCTGGGACAAACTCTACCCAAAATTAGTTCTCATAGTATGCCTAGAGAAGTGTCACCATGTCGTGAGCCTAGAGCATCAAGCACCACCATCTTCTTACTGGTGGATGTCGAAGACTGGTGTCAAGGACTACCATGAGATCAGTTGGTGTGCCTACCAGTCCGAAGACTCTAACCACGGCCTCCACCAAATCCTTATCTGCCTGTGGGTCCATCTCAACCCTGATTTTGGGTGGCCTCTTGCGCTGGAACTCGTGAATCATGCTCAAGCAGTGTGTACCATCTACTATTAGGGCTAGTGGCATCGGTGGCCCAACGGTTAATGGTATGGATGGTACCTCCGCTGGTACCCCAAGTAATAAAAAACACTCCATCGAGGCATCATCGCTCGGAAGGCTATCATCGCGTACTTTACTCGGAACCTGGGCTGGTTGTATGCATTGAGGCATCTTGAAAAGAAAAAGGTCTGCCATGGTTAATAAGATATACCTGGTGAGGTGAATCAATGAGATCACAACAAAAAAATTTCTAAGAACACATGCAATCCGTGTTTTCGTACACTAAGTCAGAAATTAGAATTCCGGGTCCTTGTGCATGGATAAGTAGGCCGCTACACCAACACTGGATTCCCAAAACTAATAACCGTACTCAAAACACATAACACTATTTCCATTAAAAGATCAGATTCTGATGTTATACGGTAGAACTGACTCATCTGATATCAATTTGTCATGATTTTTCCCCCATGGCCGAGGCCGTGACTACCCCAAGCCAGACTTCCATAGGCCAAGGTCTTTCAATTATCACCGAAAGAAGTATTCCCTAAAATTGGAAATGAATTTTCTTTTAAACCAGTAATCTCACACAAACCAAGCACAAAGAAAGATACAATAAAATGTAAACTTTATAGTAAAAAGTGTGTGTACACTAAGCAAAAGGGGCTAGAATACAATCCTAACTAGAAAGTAAAAGGAAAATTTGGAAGTACAATAATAACTAAAAACAAATCCTGTGAACATCCAACAAGGATCCTTTCTAAAGGGTGGGTACAACTCTCGAATAATCGCCTCTGCGGTATTCCTCGTCTAATGTCAACCTTGAGCTACCTCCAATCCTGGTACTCTTGTCCTCAATCAGCACAATCTTTCTTCTACACCAAACACTACAAGGTGCGGGCATAGACCATGCAGGGGTGAGTATAACAATACTCAAGACGGACCCCGAGACCCTCTAAGGTCTCACAAAATCCATAAATGATAAACCAAAAATCATGATAACAATCGACAAGACTACTTAGATATATGACCATAAATATGCCTAAGTTGTCAAGTAAACCCATATCAATAATGATAAAACCCAAGGCCCATCTCAAAATCACAAATCTAAAATGTCCCATGAAGGAAAGAATACCATGAAGGTTACAACATGAAGGTATGTACCACAAAGGTTACGCCACACAGAAGAATACCATGAAGGTATCAACATGAAGGTATGAACCACAAAGGTATGACAAACAGACTATTACCAAAAAGGTAAAGACTCAACTTACACCTGATATAACATAGGTACATTAGTAATTATGATTAGATGTAACTACTGAAGTATCTTACTCTGTTGAGAGGCAGACCCCCGTAGGATCCAAAATCAAAAGACCCACGTATGATCCTAATTCATCAATCCCAAAAAGTATCCTAGTACAGTTGACCCACGTGAGATCCTAGAGTAGTCTCACATGTATTTCCTAGAGTGGATCAATTTTGGAATCTTAACACATACCCACATCGAATTACAAAGTATACACCCTCATAGGATCCATTTCTCATGTTACAACAAGACATTGGGTTCCCACACAAAGCTCACCTGATTTTGGGAGGGTCTTCTCCTAAATCCATAGTTTCATAGTCAAACAGTCATGATGAACCATGAATAATTATTCCAAATGTCCCCCACCTAATAGGGGTCTCAATTCTAGAGACGGTGCGTCAATCAGACGCCCGATCTGTAAGTTGTTGGCCTTATAGTCTTGAGGGCCCGGTTGGATTTGTGTTCGATCCATCCTGGCCATACCCCAAATTTATCCAAATCGCATGTCAGTTATATCAAAGGACCATCTCGATCCATGTTTATTGGCTCAGTAGAAATTTTGTCAAACGGATGCTCGTAGCTCATGTTATGGCAGAAAAAGTTGAAAGGGGCCGAAGCTGGTCTGGGTCCAGTCTGACCCGGACCAGGAAGACCCGACCCAATTCAATTCACCCCAGCTGCTAGGTCCGGCTCGAACCACTAGGTTTGGCTCGGCCCTCGGTGTAGACCAGGCCACCGTCGTGGCTGGCCCGTTGGTCGGCCCACAGTGCGTCCTACTGGGTGGCCCGTGGTGCACGCCCCGTAGGGCGACCCGAGATGGGCAGCCCAAGGTGCGCGGCATGCTGGGCGGCCCATGGTGAGTAGCCTGCTGGGTAGCATGTGGCTGGTCAGATGACCAGCCCTCCTGTACGGTAAGGTCACATGCTACGCTACCACTGGTGGCCGACAGCAACCCATCCCCCTTTTGTCATTGTCGCGGCCTCATGTCGTGGTCCCTGCATGTCGGCGGCGCTGTCTCGCGCTACCACCCCCTTCATGTGGCTGGCTGAGCACCGACCTCTGCCTTTGCTCCTCCATGGTCGATGGGCCACAGCCCTCCTCTGGAGGCATGGATATGCTGTCACGGTCTTCCCGGCCGGCCGGAGTGCCGGCCGCAGCTCCTGATTTCATCCGGTGATGTTCCTCGAGTCACTAGGTGCTCCCCGGTGGGCAGTCCTTCATTCCATATACTTCTACACTCGCCTCTTGATGTCTCCATCAATTCAAGACCACCAAAATACCACAACGATTGTGGAGGAGTTAGGCCGTGTTGGTTTGGCCCGCACCCTCCGCGTTAGAATTGTAGAAAGTGGCATACTTGTAATTAAATCAATATGAATTTCAAGAATGTGGTAAGGGTTATAAAAAAAAAATCCTTACCTAAAATTATCGTTGGAAGTGTCACGATATGATGTCTATGAAGGTGATGATGATGACAATGATTTTTGATTCCTCAACATGCTTCCGAAGTCGGGCTTGTGCGTCATCCTCATTCGTGATTCTGAAGTATGTTCTTCGTTGGAGAGGGTATTATTCATTTGGAGGAAATGTTTCACTAATTTTCTCCCAACTCTCACCTTTTTCAATGATTTCTAACAAGGAAAAATAAATACAATATTATTAAATTCTGTTTTATTAATTTAATTATAGTTGTCCATCAATTAAGTTGATGTTGGCCTAATTTATTAATTAATGGTGACACAATTAATTAATTTAAGAGTTGAATTGTTTTCCCAAATTATGAGGGGTTCGGGTAGTCCCCACCACAAAATTCAAATTGGGAGGTTTTCTAGCTCGGGTGGTATCTACCTCCATTACTCAAAAAGAGTGGTTTCAGAATAAAAATAAAATGTTAATTATTTTATTTATTTCTTCCACGAAAAAGAAAAAAACTATATTCCACCCTCGGGCTACTACGGTCGAGGTGATGATCTCTTTAAGATAATATCGACACAACGAGTTCAACGGTGTCCTCAGATTTCAATTTCGACCTCCGGTTCAGAATTTACAAAAACTCGCTATCACATTTACGGAACATTCTTAAAAAAATCATAAATTCATTTTGGGCACACTGGACATCAGAATCACCCACCGTTAATTTTTGTGGACTCGTAATATTCCTATATAATTAAAAAATTTACATGGAAAATCTGGGTCTTTATAATTACAAAACAAGAATTCAAGGATCCATGAAGAAGTGATCCCACAAGCAATCAACAAGTTATACACACCCCCTAATAGCTTCATGAAGAACAAGATCCAGCAACACGTGATCGGTTCCTCAATCATTCGATGTTCTTTGTGAAGGACAAAAAATCATGATCTAGTAGTTGAGTCTTTAACCACCCATTGTCCTTTGAAAAGTCAAGCACACCCTTTTAAAAGACGAACCACACATCCTCTATGTGAAGGAGAAGTCCTGTGGCCATTCTGGTATCATGATAAAATGTGATAACACCCTCCTCTTTGCATTCTAGTATTCTATTTTTTTTTGCAGGGGTTTGTTTGTTGAAGAAGAAGGTGATTGAAAGGGAAGGTAAGATTTGTTTTTCTTTAACCCATGTGCACGTTATGAAGAAATCCCATGGCCTTGTGCATTGGGTTAAATAAGAATATTTCACAATGAAATGGTTTCACCCATTCGGGTTTGAAGAAATATATACATATAAACATAAATAAACACCCTAATTAAGTGAAATTGGAATAAATAAAATTAATAAAGTGAAAAAGAGAAGTGTATGTGTGTGTTCTCATAGAACCACACCTGATAGGCTTCTCACACAATGTGGGGATGAATATAGAGCATGCATTCATGCATTCACATGCACATGTGATGTAACTTAAATAAAGAATCCAAACAAGTGTGTGAACATGTGTAATGATGGAGATGAAAGAAAAGGAAGAAAAGGCTCAACCTATATACCAAATGAATGATCACATGCATTCATGAATAAGAGAATGAATTGATTCAGATGATTCCAAGTGAACAGATCGTCATTGCCTGAATAATCACATTTCTGTATATTATTCTATCCAAGAAGATAAAATAAGAATAGTGATGTTTGATGATGAACTATGAATAAGAATGAAGAAGTATAGTGCTGCTAGTGTTTCACTATAGAAGAAGAGAAATAAATAAGGGAGAATTGATTTCCTACTTCTTTGCAAGTAATCATGTGAAAAGAACTAATGAATACCATGACCAAAACATAACTTGTTATGAAGGAAGAATATTGTCTCCATAGGAAGTATAATGAAACAGCTAGAGGCTTCAAGTTAACTTTTCTACCACCAGTCTATGGAAAATGGATTGTTTCGCACCACCTCCAAATTGCAGGGACTCACACTAGCTAGAGTATTATTTTCCCAGCGACAAAATTATAAAAGAATATCACATTATAGTTGATAATCCATGAACTGGTCATACCCATGCATGGAAAGGACGTAGATCCCCATATTGAGTGGTGACCCTTGTAAAATTATTTAGTGTATATTTCTTCAAATATCTATTGTTTCATGTGATAGGGAAAAGATAATAAGAGAATCAAGATCCTAAGAGGCAATGAGGTAAACAAATAGAAAATTGTAATGTGTGTAAAAAGTCCCCAACACTGATCCACCCCTATAAGTGTTAGTAATATCCCAAATTGGTTCTCTCAATTATTATGATAGGGACATGTTTACCTCTTCTGGATTATCTGCAGTGAATTTATTCTCTTTTTATTACCCAAGTTTCGTTCATGAGTTATCAATGAACTGCACTTTTGGTGGAGATTTAGTTATCTTTGAGAATAATGTGATATCTACTAAGAACATGATGAACAGGAAAAAGAAGGGGAAGCAAAAGTTAAAGAAGAAAGTCTCTCTTATCTAAAGAAGAGGAAGCATCTGGTTCTCCAAATCTGGCTAAAATTGAATACACACCATATTTGGAACATAATAAGTAGGTGAATCATGTCCCCACTAAGATGTTAGACAACCTTAATATCTCAACTGAACAATAAGTATGTCTTAGGACATTTATAAATTATTCTTGTGATGAAAATGATAGAACAAGTGGCGATGATGAATCTACAACACCTCATGAAATATCAGTCGAAATATTAAGAATGATTCTGCAAGGTATTCTAGAAGAAATTACATCCCTGGTTTGTGGAATATTTCAATGTATGAAGGAAATACCACTCATCTAGAAGAAGAAACTGATGTTATGGAGAAATGATTACAATATAAAATTTTTGAATGTTAAAAGCTCCCCAGACAGGTTCGAGCCCTTGAAGAAAGAAAGATGGGATTTGAAGTAAGTTCTTCAAAGTGGCTCAAAGATGTTGATGAAAAGGAGGGAGTCAAAAAGTATCTAGAAGAGAAGATCCATTCCCTTGAATATGATCAATAAAATAAAAAATAATTCAAGGAGTTATATTTGGAAGAAGACTCCCACATGATCAAATGACCTAACTATTTGTTACAAAACAACGTAAAGATTCATGAATATTAGGTTGAATGATTGAGAAGGAATGTGAAGATAAGATGACAATGATTGAATACCTGGAAGTAATCCTCAATATGGGATGTCTAGAATTTGAAGATGAGTTGACCAATCTTGAGAAGACACATATTGAGTCTCCAAAAAAGAAGGAAATATTTTTAACTGGTACTCAATGTTCACTAGAGTATTCTACTGTCAAAATATCTCTACCATGTGAAATGAAGACCTCAGATTTAATCATTGATCTTTCACCAGTAACTGTGATGTAATGGTACTATCCATAACAACTTGTACTTGTATTTCTAAAATTGTTTCTACAAAAAATGAAGTTTGGATGAAAAATTATCAACATGAATGGCTGAAGAATAATGATAAGAAATATACCACCATGGATATGGTGTATAGGTGATAGATTGTGGAATATACCTCTGTAAAGACCCAGAAATTTCAACGATTTTTTTTAATTTTCTTTGGGATTTTATGAGTACGCAGTTTTTAACGGTGCCTGATTCTAAGGCACGGTGTGCCCAGAATCATTTTCTGAGGTTTAGATCGGGTACATTCAGTGAACGAACGAGCGGGTTTTTCTAACTTTTTAACCGGTGCTCGGAATCGAATTCCAAGGGCACCGATGGAATCGTAGCGCCTGTTTTTGCTTAGAAACACCTTTTCTAGAGTTGTGTTTTCTCGGGAGTGGTTTTTAAATTTTGGGGTTAAGTAATGAAAAAAAATAAAAGTGGTTCAACCAATTTATTTTACTAAAGTTGTTTAACCTATGTTAAGAGGTCAAAGTGGGACCCACAATATTCTACACAAGTAGGTCAGATATTTGTGGTGTGGGGCCCACATGAGCCCCACCTTTTTCAACCCCCTCCTTAAATTAAGTAACTCACCTGCACCACCTTTTAATGAAGTCAACCACTGCATTTAATCTGGTTAATAAATGCCTCATAAATTAGGCGGTTTAAATGTTTCAATTAATTCACTTAATTGATTGTTTCGGTTTTGAAATTCAAAATGTTGGCTTGTGTGTAAATAAAATAAGACAACTCTTATTTTTTAAGCGTTTTTGGGTTGTGAGAGGTTTGGGAGAAATCACTCAAGCCATGATGAACTTCTTCCTCGATAGTGAACTTGAAGAACATGAAGAACACGAAGAATGCGAAGAACGCGAAGAACGCGAAGAACACCGACCTCTGATGAAGGTCGACAATGACGCCGAATCCTCAGATATTGACGATGTGATGTCGAAGAATCCTTTCTCCGTGACGAGACGATCCCCCTTGCACAATGCCTTCTTCTGTGACGTGCAATTCCGCGACGAACCCTCGCTCGATGATGCTTGAGGTAGGGGTTGTTGGTTCAATTAAATCTATGTGATTTATATCCTCGACTTGTGTTTAACATTTGTTGGAACCCATTTAAACTTCTAACATGGTGTGTGCGGACCAACGAACAAGTCCGAACCCACTGTTTCTTCGTTCCAGGTGTGCGGATCAGCGGGCGACGACGAAGCAGGCCGTAAGGTCATTTTGAGGTCTTTGCACTGAAGAGCTGATCTCTGGAGGACTGCTGGCGATGACGAAAGGAAAAAGGGACCATCAGAGCGCGTCCGATGGTCTGTGGAAAACACTGCCAGCGCACAGCCGCGACTGAAGCCACGGCCGCTGGGTGCTGTCATCGCGCCCGCATGGGACCAAGGGGGGTCGGACGTAGTGCTCGGCCACATCCTTTGGAAAGGGGAGGCCCCCACGCGGGGGGGGGGGGGGGGGGGTTCATTCAAGGGGGAAGAGCCCCCCTTTTGCGCGGTAGCTCGGCCCACGCCGAGCCCCCCCCCCCCCCCCGGCCAGCGCCGGGCCGCCCCGGGCCGGACCGGCATCACGGGGCCGGGTAGGGACACGCCCAGCTGGGTCGGACCCGGACCCGGGACCAGTCCACCCGGTTCGGGCCGACCCAAGGGGGTTGGTCCGGGTCGGACCGGTCCCAGACCCCCCATTTTCGGTCTGTTTTGGTATGTTTCCAATAACATGGGCTACGGACCCCCGATCGACGCCCCATCAGTTGTGATGAGATCCTTGGATAGATATGGTCGTTTTGGTATATTACAATAATGTTTTCGGAGAACTTTGAATGCGGTCGGGTTGGTTTGGATATGAAACCAACCGGGCCCTCGGAGTGGAAACACTTATATCTCGAGCTCCGGATGTCTGATTGACGTGTCGTCGAATTTGTTCGATTCCTCTTGATGGGACGAAACTTTTGGAATGATTTGACTAATTTTAGGATGCAGTTGGATAATGGCCGGGTTGGATTGTACCAGAAATCCAACCGGGCCCCTAGAACGGAAAAAATGATAACTTTCTGACCGGATGTCCGTTTGACGAACCGTCAGCGGCGTTGGTGATCACATTGAGAAACGGTCCCTATGAAAATACCCTATGAGAGTTCGGGGTACAGTAGAGATACGCCCGGGTTGGTTCTCATACGAAACCAACCGGGCCCCTAGGACGAAAACGCTAATAACTCACAGACCGGACGTCCGACTGATGCACTATCTCTTGCATTGAGTCCCCTCTGATGAGGCGGTACATTGAGATACTTCTTCGTGGAACTTTGTGATACTTGAGTGTCGACTAGTACCTCATGGAGGGGATCCTCCCGGTGACGAGCTAGTAGAGTGCAGAGACCTATTAGCTGGCTGAGACTTGACGACTGTTGATCTATCGACTCGGTGTGTTTCGGATAGCCCAAGGGGGAGTGCTTGGTTGTAGCGTCAGACCCACGGCGGAGGAGTGCTTAGTAGTAGCAGCAGACATGAGTTACTCAACAGAAGAAGTACCTCTAGAGGCTATGAGGGGAGAGCTTGGTTGTAGCGGCAGACCGGCGGTACTCAACAAAAGGAGTACCTCTTGAGCCTATGAGGGGGAGCACTTGTTTCTAGCGGCAGACCCAAGGTGGGAAGTGCTTGGTTGTAGCAGTAAGCCCAAAGTACATGACAGGGGGAGTACTACAACAGTCCAAGGTTAGTGGGGCATGTTTGGTTGTAGCGGAAGGCCCACTATACTCGACAGAGGAGGAGTTCGACACATTTGGTTGTAGCGGCAGGCCCACGATACTCGATAGAGGAGGTGTTCTCCAGATGCCATGTTTTCGACATCATGAAGAAAAGCATGGTTGAGATGAGTCTATGATGTTTTTTTCCTCATGATTGAGATGGGTCACTTGATAACTTAGGTATATGTATGGTCATATACCTAGGTAGTGGTTATCTGTTGATTTCATGATCTTTTTTTCCCTCATGATTGAGATGGGTTACTTGATAACTTAAGTATATATATGGAAATATAACTAAGTTGAGGTTATCTGTTGATATCTTCTTTATGGCTATCCTTTTTGGATTTAGTGAGACCATGAGGGTCTCGGGGTCACTACTGAGTATCGTTACACTCACCCCTACACGGGCTATGCCCGCACCTCGTTGTGTTGGTTGTAGAGGACGGGCCGCGTAGATAGAGGCCGATTGTTTCGAGGACTGGATGGTACCCGGAGGTGGACCTCAAGACGAGACAGTATCCAGTGGTGGAATTCACGACGAGGTGACACTCAGAGGAGGTTGACGGGCGAGAATGTTGTGGAGGCTATCTGTACCTACCCTTCAGGTATGATCCGTGGTGGACGATCCAGGAGCTACACTATCTGTACCTACCCTTCAGGTAGGGTCCATGGTGGACGATTCAATAGCTGAGCTATCTGTACCTACCCTTCATGTAGGATCCAAGGAGGATGACCCAGGAGATTCTTCTATCTTCTTCCAGCTGCTTATTTTTGTTGTACTTTCTTTCGGCTGTAGTTGTACTTTCGATTGGGTTTGTATTCTGGCCCATTTACTTTTCAGCACTTTTGCTTGTACTCTGTGGTGTTTTTTACAATATAAAGTCAATGCATTCCCAGTTACAGGATTTATGCTTTTGGTTCTAGTCGACAGCCCCTGGCCTATGGAAGGCGGGCTTGGGTTAGTCACGACATGGGCCCCGAGGACGGGTCGTGACAAATTGGTATCAGAGGAGTTTAGTTCTACCGCAGAACGCAGGACTCTAATCCTTCTTCTATGTGAAGCAATAGTGTTAAAGGTATTGAGTGTAGTTATCAGTCCAGGGAGTCTAGTGTTTGTGCGACGACTGACGTATCCGTACACCAGGACCCTGAATTCTGATTTCCGACTGAATACACGAAAACATTGATTGCATGTGTGTTTTAAAGGTTTTCTTTGTGATTACTTTATGTCAGCTCACCAAGTATTCTGTTTGACCGTGGCGCACCTGTTTCTTTTCAGGATGGCCCCATGACGACAGCCATCTAGGGTTATGAGCATTGTGCGGGATAACCGCCCACCCAACAATGAGGCCTCAGTACAGGGCCCTTTGATAGCAGAGGCGCCGAGGGTACCTCCACCAGCCAAGCCACCGATGCTACCAGCCCCAGCCGCTGACAGTGCGCGATACCTTAGTGCACTGCACGAGTTTCAGAATCAGTGACCGCCCAGGTTCCGTGGGGAGATGGACCCTCAGGCAGCCGAGGATTGGCTAAAGGCACTTATACGAGTTTTCCGTTTGGTAGGGACACTAACTGACCTTATGGAGGTCCCTACAGCGAACCTCCTACACGTGGAAGCAGGCAGATGGTAGAGCTTGATTCTCCTGGTGCACGATGAGGTATCTATCCTTTGGAAGGATATTTGAGAGCCTTTTCCGCTCAAAGTTCATCCCAGCCACCCTCCGTGCGGTGCGCATCCAGGAGCTACTATAGTTACGGAATGGCAGCATGACAGTTTCCCAGTACGCGGAGAGGTTTACTGTTCTCTCATGCTATTACACGAACATGGTATGAGACCCAATCTTCATGGCCCGATCCTTAGAGCAGGGGCTTAGGCGAGAGATCAGAGCTTCAGTTGTTTCTCACAGCATTCCGACAAAGACATGAGTGTTGAGCGAGCACTCTTAGTGGAGAGTTTCCTTGCTGAGCAGTCTCCAGCAGTAAGGCCCATCACTAGCAGGCATGCGGCAGAGTCTTCTGCAGCGGGCATTAGACAGATGAAAAAGAGGCCCAAGAGGACTAGACCTACAGGTGGTCGACTGCATGACACCGGATCATTTGTGCGAGGCACCCTAGGTGGACAACGAATTACCATGAGCGGAAAGTGTTACTCCAGTGGCAGGGTTGGTCACATGGATTGTGACTGTCCGACCCTCCATACAGAAGACCAACAGATGAACGAAGGACCTCCCAGGCAGAGGCAGAGGTTCGATCGAGGCGGACCGCAAGGAGTGGGAGACTGAGGTAGGGGAACTGGCCGTGCAGCCGGAGGTGGACGACACTTCGAGGTGTTTCCACCACCACCACCAAGAGGTCCACCCCGACCGCAGGGAACATGTGGACATGGGAGAGCTCAGCTTCAGGCAGCTAAGGCCTATGATCATGGGGCTCTAGGAGCAGATGGTCAGGAGAGGGACTAACTCCAGACCTGGAGACTTTTGTTCATGTTACTTATAGCTTTTTTGATATTTGTTTGTAGATGCATTGTGTCTTTGTACTTCGGGCTGCAGTGATAAAAGACACCATGCTTGTGGCATTTAACTTCCTGTCCTCTCCTTATATTGTTATTAATAGGTTCCAGTTTAAAAACCGTTGACATGAACCTCACATTCAAATACCTACTGGAGGAGACCCAGTGACCACACAATGATGCCGACAGTGTGACTCAACCCTCAGAGGCAAGAGTAACGGTAGGATCTCTTGGTAGTAGTGTCGAGGCCTTACGACGTCATCCTTTGTATGGGTTAGTATCATCCATGTCGGGATTGACTGTATTAGGCGTTGAACGTGGTTCATCTAGAGGATGAGGCCTAATTTCTCTTATCGGCAAAGAAGAAATCTCAGTAGCTCTTGTAGGACCAGAAAGGTCCAATTCATCCAAGAGCGGATGAGGACAGCTCAGATCCGGAAAAATTCTTGTGCGAACTGGAGGCGGAGACCACTAGAGTTCGAGGATGGCGACCACGTTTCCCTACGGGTCTCACCTAGACGTGAGTTACGGAGATGTGACCGAGGCGACAGGTTATCTTCGAGGCTCAACGGACCTTTCTAGGTTCTCAGCAGGGTAGGCGAGGGGGTTTACCACTTGACCCACCCACCTCAGTTGCACCAGATGCACGACGACTTCCATGTATCTCAACTGACGAGATACGAGCTCGACCCTTCGCAATTCATCGACCATGAGGAGCTGGACTTGGGTGATGGGGTGACCCTCACGGAGGTTCCAGTGCGGATCGAGGAATGATAGGAGCAGATCTGATGAGGACTGGTCGATTCCTCAGGTGCGATTTCACTGGCAGTACGGGAACCTCCAGGTGAGCACATGGGAGTGGAAGGCTCAGATGCGTGCTCTGTACCACTTTTGTATCCTTAGTTTGTGTTAAAGCATTACGGGGACGTAAATCCCTGAGATGGGAGTAATGTAAAGACCCAAACATTTCAAGGAATTTTTTTTTAATTTTTTGTGGGATTATACGGGTACGCAGATTCTAATGACACCTGATTCTGAGGCCCGGGGTGCCCGTAATCATTTTCTGAAGTTTAGCTCGGGTACATTCAGTGAACGAATGAGCAGGTTTTTCTAACTTTTGAACCAGTGCTCGGAATCGAATTCCGAGGGCACCTATAGAATCACATCACCAATTTTTGCATAGAAACACATTTTCTGGAGTTGCGTTTGCTCAGGTGTGGTTTTTAAATTATGGGGATAAGTAAAGAAATAATATAAAAGTGGTGCAACCAATTTATTTTACTTAAGTTGTTTCACCTATGTTAAGAGGTTAAAGTGGGACCCACAATATCCTACACCACTATGAATGATATTTTGGGGTGGGGCCCACATGATCCCCACCTTTTTCAACCCCCTCCTTAAATTAAGTAACGCACCCGCACCCCCCTTTTTTGATGAATTCAACCCTTGCATTTAATCTGGTTAATAAACGCCTCATAAATTTGGTGGTTTAAACGTTGCAATTAATTCACTTAATTGATTGTTTCGTTTTTGAAATTCAAAACGTTGGCTTGTATGTTAATAAAATAAGAAAACTCTTATTTTATTAAGGGTTGTTGGGTTGTGAGATGTTTGGGAGAAATGACTCAAGCCGTGAAGCACTCCTTCGTCGATGGACCATGGAAAAGATTTTCAGGCCATGATTTTGTGTCATTTTTCACTATCTTATGGAGTATATTGTATTGGGTCTTGTTGAGGGCCTCTATTTTTTTTGTTGGAAGCTGGATGGTAGTGGGAAGAACAATTGGTCTTTATACCATACTCCTAACATAATTTATCTAATTTAGTAAAAAATAAAATAATTCCATTGTATGTTAATATGGTATGAGGGACTCCAAATATAGTGAGGATATATTCGTTCTCAAATGTGACAATTTAGCTTTCCCTGACATATTTTAGGGCATCAGCATCTTCCCATTTAGAATATAAGTTAGTATTTTGGAAGATATACTTGAATTTTCTATCTATTGTAGGATGATATAGTAACATGATATCTATTCCCCATATTAAAAATGTCCATGAGTGATCATTGATGGAATGACACATCATAGTGAACTATGTGCTATCTTGTATAATAGTGGGAATGTAGTATCTAAGTCTTCAAATTTTATGAGAGATCATGGACATTGCTTGTTGTTTCCCAGAAGCTCTGTCATGAACTTCCTTCATAACAAAGGAATTCTCTTCTATATAAATTCATCTTATAAGGATCCCACCATGACCCAACATATAAATGACCTTTTTTTTGTTTTTCTCCATCATAGAAAAAAAATTAATTTCTCAACTCCGAATTTACTCCCTTCTTACCCAGTCTGGTGGGACTTCTCCCTTTAGAAGGTTATCCACAATGGTAGTCATCTATTTTATGGTAGGACCATAATGCTTAGGGATGGGACTAATCTTGTCAATTTCTTCCATGATTTAAAAAAGCAATTGTAAGACAGTCTGACATTTGGAAATGCTGATGAACATCTCATCTCAGTATGTATCAGCCTGAGTCGTGGT
This sequence comes from Viscum album, assembly GCA_963277665.1. Classification (NCBI taxonomy): domain Eukaryota; kingdom Viridiplantae; phylum Streptophyta; class Magnoliopsida; order Santalales; family Viscaceae; genus Viscum; species Viscum album. The sequence continues at coordinate 1,755,085,546 of OY728141.1, forward strand.
TACACTTTTTAATGCATCGTCCTATGCATTTTCTGACTTGTGTACATTGTTTAATTTCATATCTAAGGGTAATTACACAATCAACTCTCAAACATAGTAGAATAAGTAGATTAACTATTCCTTTTTATTACTATAATCTCCATTTACTTGTTTGATGACTTGTTCTGAATCACCTTTTATCTTCATCCTTTTCACAGGAGCAGGAATTGGTGGATCTAGGCATGCAATGAGAGCCTAATACTCTTCTTCATTGTTATTTCACTCCTCTAATAGTAGGAAAAAGTATGTTGATACTCACTTTTTCAAATATATGAGTACTAATCTAAGCTTCATTTTATTGTGTGTGGGTTCTTGCATATTTTTCCATATTAGGATTCCAGATGCACCATCAAAATGCTTCTCCCATGGTTGGGGATCCTCTTGACCAAAAAACCTCTTTATCTTGTAATTTTCCATTCAATGGTGTCCAATATGTTGAGGGGTGTTATTACCAAAATTATACTAATTCATATCCTTTTATATATTTCTAGGTTATAAACGTTATATCAAATAGATATAGGATGACCACCCACCATGGAAGGTGTCTAGTCAGCATTGGATGGATGAGAATATACTTAAGTGGGTTTCTAAATAAGACCAATTGGAACTCCTTGTGATGAAAATAACATCTTAGATTCTGGACCATGATGACTACTTCTATATAGATCTTACAGATACTTCAATACTGGGTGTCATCTCAATCGTGGTTTATCTGTGATATTATGGGTTTCTTTAACTACATTAGTATTTTTCTGTGTAAGGATGGTTCTCAAGGATTGCTGTAAGGATGTAACATACAAAATTAGTGGTCTTCCTTCAAAGATCTATTTTAGCACTAGTAGAATTAAGATATATTTCTTGAGGAATTAAAATTATTAATGAGAATCTTCATTGCATCGATATTCAACCCCCTTTTTCATGAACATGGTGACAGAAAATAAATCATTCAAGAATGGCTATGAATCAACAAATGTAGTTCATGTTTCCTGAAATCCTATAAAATATGTTAGGTTATGATGAGGTAATATACCAAGGACTAAATTCGTCTTCTTAGAGTCTATATCAATTCCATGATGGTGTATGAAAAATTTGACGAATTCCCTTGTGGTAAAACAAAAAGCACATTTCAAGGGGTTTATTTTAATGTTGTGTTGTCACAGTTGGTTAAAAATGAAATCATGTCCCAAAAGGTAGTACAAGTATTTTCATGATTTAGCATCCAATTCATCAACATAAAAATCAATGAATATTCCAAATAAGGTCTTAATGATATGATTCATGATGTGTTGATATGTTGTGTCATATTTTTTAGGCCAAATAGAATTACCTTGTAGAACATTACTCAATAAAGGGCCCTAAATGTGGAGTTTTCTTCAAATTCTCAGGCCATTCAGATTTAGTTGTAACTAGAATACCCATCGAGGAAATAGATATCATAATATTCAGTAGTTTTATCACTAAAAAATTTGGTGATCAGGTTTGGGAAGTCATCTTTCAGATCATGCCGATTATGATCCCTAAAGACAATGAAAATGATTATTTTTCTGTTATTATTTTTAGCGAGGACCATATTAATCAAACAGATGGGATATTAGACCTCAAAATGAATTTTTCACAGATTATCCTTTCTAAATCAACCCCTATTTTGGCAGCATGTGTTGGGTGTGTCGTTCAGTGTGTCATCTTATTTCCACGATGATCATATGGAAGGCCCATGTAGTGAGTTGACACATTATGATCAAGGCATATAATTTCTATAAATTCTAAATGTAAACATCTTGAATTTTCATTTGCAAGGATTTATATACCTCTTTCACTTAGGATGACATGACCTCCATAATTAGGGTGGTTGCTAGTATTATTCAGTACACAGATTTATTTCCGTGAGATCATCAATGATGGTAGAGACACCTGCCTTGAATGTATTAGGGGAATGCATAAGGTCTTATTCCAATTCCTCTTACAAGTACTCATCTTCTTCTTCCTCATCCAATGAGGAAAAAATTCTCGATATGAGCTCTCCAGAGATGTGAGAACAGTCATAATTTTGGAATTTTTGGCTGAGTCAATGTCTTCTTTCTCAGCATCCCCAATGAGTTAGTTAGGGCATATATGAAGCTCTGAGGATGGGTCGAGGGCATTTCTATTCAATGATTAGTCATTATTTTGTGGTCCAGTTGAATTTTCAACATTATTAAACCCAATGCACATGACTCAAATCACAATTACTATTTAATAATCATTTAAAAGTTGGTTTGTACACTCAACCTGATTGATGGGAAGTAAATTTTCTTCCCTGAGCTATTTAATGGGTCAACAGGGACCATATCTAAACTTTTTATCGGTGGTGACCCAATCGATACAATCGTCTGAGGGTTGCATCCCTTTTTTTCTCATAAAATACATCATCAATATAGAGTGACCCTCATTACTCAAACATGGCCTTATTGGTGTATAACATTACATTTTTTTCCATTAGTGTTATATTTGACACACTGGTGGTAGGATGAATGAATCACCGCATCTTGGTGAATCTAAGGACTTCATATTATAACATTGAATGCCTAGTTTTTTCAGATAACCAGAAAGTCTATGTAAGCTACAAGGTCTCCGAATGAAGTATTAATCTTGAGTAGTCATAATGGTTTCCTCTATATTTTTCATAACCCAATTGGGTTTTGGATGAGGGTGTCGGATTTACTTTGTTGATACCCAAGAAACAAAGTGTTCACACTATGAGGAGACTAACTACAAAGACATTATTAATTTAGAATTTTTGAACATAAATACCATTTATCATGCTAGACACATATAGGGGTCTAACGTGTCCCTGTATAATTTTTTTTTCATCTTTATCTTTTTATAATATAATAACATGTCATTTTTTATGATCTCTCTGCTGTTTAGTATACTTTAGCGATGACCACATCAGCTTAAAACTCTTGGGGACTTAGTAATTATTCAGTAACTGCTTCTCAATGATCTTCTGTAAAAAATATGATCATTAATGGTTTTTTGTGGTAATAAAGCTAATTTTTTCATAATATCAGACATTGGGACATAATTTCTGCGATTTTTGACAAGGGTATTCTCATTAATAGTTACTACAAGGGATTTTGAATTAGATGCGGATGGACTAGCTCCTGAGACAAGAAATTGTGGTGCATCTATACCTTTGAGGTTTGGATGAGTATGTCTACATGTATGCTTTGGGAGATTAGAAATTTCTTAATATTCTAATTGATATTACTGGATGACCAGTCTAATGTGTCTTCTAGTAGGGGTAGATAATTTTCATGTTCATGTTGGGTACATTGAAGGTTGCTTCCATGAGTTTTTGTAATATTATGGTTTGAGATGGGGTGTAGCCTAGAATTTTGTTTCAGTCACAACTACATATTCTAGTGTATGCTAAGATTCTTTTTCCTCTTCAAATGGATTCCCAATGTGATGCAGGGAAATCGGGTGCACATCCAAACTCTTCACTAGATAAGGGAGATATTAACTTAACAACATTAATGGAGCCAATGACCAGAACCTCATCTGATGATGAGTATGTCATATTGACTTCATTCGGTAGTGCAATTTTGTAGATTGGTTCACATGATCACATATCCAATGTAGTAATTTCTTATAGTGTCTATGATAAATTTTTTATTGATATGATTTCATCTTCTTTCACAAGGTCCAACTCCTTTTTGAGGGACTGTGGGGTTGAGGATGTCACATTACTTATAATAGGGTTCATTGGAGGCACATTTAGTTGCTTTAAATATGCTAGGTGTATTCCATGAGATCTATTAACTATGTTAAAATTAATCGAACTATCAAACATATCCTCCTTTTTTTCTCAAACATTTTCCACACCAGTCCCTCATCTAGATCCATGGTGGAACAATATTCAACATGTGCTGGTAGTGGTATCATCTTGAATTATCCTGAATCTATCATCCATTGTAAGAATGATTTTAATAAGAAACACTCCTGGATGGTGGGTCCAAATATTAGATGAGAGGGATAATAATCTGGTCAATCATCAAGACTGAATTCATCAACCCTCTTTGGCTATTGTAGGTGCAGAAATTTGTAGTTCATGGATGCTATAATGTAACCATGTACTTGGTTATCCCAGAATGAGTACACTTTATTTCATTTTTCATTGAATTATTTTCTCTCGGGTCTGCTCTTCTCATCTTCTCTTGGTCGGGAATGTTTTTGACATTCTGATGGTTCTATACGATTCAGTGTAGGCATCAGAGTTTGCGATGCTGAAGTGGTGTAATAAGAATAAAAGAGGATGAATCAAATATTTCCTCTCTTTTTCCTAGTCATTATGAGGATTCCAATGATATATGGTTAGTCAGTTGTAAATAATATTATATTAATTATGATGTTATTGAGAAATACCAAAAGCCACTCACATATTTCACCACGATGAGGGGAATTCACAACTCCTCATGGATATTATCCTTGCACAGAGCAAGAATCTCATCTTGGGGAGTTGAAAGTTCAAAATTCAGGTTAGAAATTTCCACTCGGAAATGAAATCATAGAATCTATCATTCTGCCACTATTTGCAGTTCCGGTGACTACTGTCTATGGATGTGTTGAGATAAACTGTATAATGAACTATCTTTAGTGATCCTCCCAACCTCTTATTGAATGAGCTGGAAAACTAGTATACCATTAATATGATAGACCATTCAGGTTTCTCGTGAAACATATGAGTTTCACTGCTTCTTATTTCTCTAGGGTTCATATTATGGGATCACAATAAGATTCATAATGCATCAGATGTTGTTATGGGTCACCTAATCCACTGAATCCATGCAAGGTGGAGTTATTGAATTTTTTTTGTGGTGGAAATTTTCTCACCATGTTAGGGTATGTTTTATGGTCTTCTTGTAATGAAGCACGTAATCATTACATGGCTTCCAACAAAGCAAAAAATAAATCAATGGTATTCATGATCCATTTATGGATATCTTATTGAGCTTCAGCATTGTAAGGTACATCTGTACAGAAAATTGGTCATGGTGGCATTGTGGTTACTTATGAGGGATACCTAGACAAGGGATTTCATTTTTGGATTTACACAATCATTCTTCGGTTAATTCGTTAAAAGAGGTAGCTCTTGATACCCTTCCAGGATTTTATTCAAGTATATTTAAGATCCCATGTTATCTTAGATAAGATATATGGTCTAATTTTTTTAATAATAAAAACTATTCTGATTTAGGTACACCAGTTGGAAGTCTATGTTGATGTTATTCTATAAGAACATAAAAATCATATTCCACACTATGGGTTCCTTGGAATATCTCGAAATTGATTTTCCTTTGCTCCTTAATTTTTTTCTCCCTATCAATTGAATCTCTCCTTGGGTGTTAGGTGATTGTTCTCATGAGGAGTAGGATACAGATCATTCATGGACTTGTTTTTATTCTTCTCTCTATTTGATATTTTCAAGGTATTTATCGAGGGGTTGTCTATAGGAGAACAAAAATTTATAGAGGAACTAAGGTTTCTTGTATGCACACCTCTACGTTTGGTTTGAAACATATTCTGAGCATAAAAATATTCTCCTTATTCTTCTGCATTAGATCCATTTCAGTTGTTTTCTGAAATATGGATGTCCACAACATTCACTATTGAATAATTTTTTGTGGGTACCAATCTAGGTGTTAAGTAGTAAGAGAGAATTTTTGTATTTATTTGTTTTTCCACCGCCCATTTTGGGGTCATGTTCAAGTTTCTTAAAGAAGGATAACATGGAGGTAACCTTTATATGACGTTCCAATATTCTTACCCTTTAGGAGACATGAATCTAGATATAGAATGTAATTAAAAACACCCCTACTCATTATCCTCCCTAATTGAGAAATTACTAATGTCCACTGGGTAGGTTGTTGAGGTAATAATCTCCCAGCGCTGTGGGCAAGGGTTTCTCTAACTTCTTATTAATGATTCCTCATCCCAGATTTGTTGGTCTAATAGTGGAATTGTGTGTTAAAAATTCCCCTAGACCTATAGGCTGGGTCACGTCTCATATTATGGCCATTTCTAAAATTATTTACATGTTCTTGATCTAGTACATTCCTATTCAAGTATGATCTAGATATGGTGTTGGGTCATCACACAAAATATTCATCTCTAAGGATATAAGAAATTCTGGTTGATTGGATTCACAAAGGTGAGAATCCTGATTAATGTCCTCAATCACCTATTTGCACAGTTTTTCTAATGGATCACTCAATTCATCATTGATTATTTTGAGTATTAATCAATGTCAGTTCTTGTCAAGCATGTTGGTTTTCTATAAATGGGAGTTAATTTGATTTTTTTTGGGATAATGACTTTGGTGGGATATGTAAATCCAGGCCCACATGTTATATAATCACAATCTATTAATATGTGTTCGACAAGATCATAAATTGTTCATCATATGTCATAACATGTCGAATTGAAATTAGTTTTACGAACATTACAACATTTATTCATTCTACAAAACATGTAATGCAAATATATTTCATAAAAAATATTTCATCATAATAATAAACCATAAATACAAAGATTTAGGATGGTTTAATTGGATGATAGAACTGGTACATAATAACTAATAAAAACAGATTTCCCCAAAGATGAATATTCTATTAAAATGTCATGTGTAATATTTCATAATGAAAATACCCTTTTCACATTAAAATATTTTATTTAAATAAAAAAATTTACCAAATATTCTGGAAAAACATTTCTACAAAAATATCCTCGGAAACATGTAATTGATTCTTAAAATCATTGAGAAGTCATTATAGTGGTAAATTCCCTTAATTACATGTACATTAAAACAATTCTTTCATTTACATTTTGGGTAAAAAAGTAAAAAGTAACTAATTCAAAAAATGAAATCAACATTCCTTTGAAAAATACTAAAACATTAAATAACAATAAAAAAATTCCTTAAATGGTCATATTATAATATTAAAACATTATGGATATTTTTGTAAAAATGTAAAAAGAATAAAAAGTATTTTTTACTGAAGACTAAATTATAGTTGTTTTTAATTAAAAATATTAGTTCGGCCTATTGGACAAGGAAATAGTGGAAAATAATAGATTAAAAATTTAAATGTGGAAATGAGAAGAAGATATGAAAATTGAATAATAAAATTAGAAAATTTTTTAATCCTTATTTTTGAGAAACTTCTACATAAATATTCATGATAAAAAAATAGAATTTAATATAAATCTATTACATCGAGTTTCACATACATTGAATGAAAATTAATCATATATATAATTATTAAATTTTGTTATTCATATATACCAAAATAATTACCAAAATTAAAGTATTATACATGATACACATATAAAATTTCACAAAATATTTATTAATTTTCTTTATTAAAATCAATTATTCTCGGTGTTAACTGCTTCTCTTATCATCATAATTTTGGTTTGGTTGTTCTGATACATGTACTTTGATCATGGTCACATTATATAAATGATTTTAATAATCATTTAAATATCATTTATATTCATTTTTTATTTATTTTAATAAATTAATTATGGATAGATATATAAAAATGATTCACAACATTATTGGTGATGGTATGTCATTCATATGTAAGTATGTTGTTTCAATTTTTTTACTTATGGGATGAATGAACTGATAATAATGATTCACTTTCAGGGATTAATTATTGTTTCATATATATCATATATAATCATTAAATTCATCCTTTTCCTATTTATATAAATTGGAAAATAAAAACCATTCACATCGCTTCGTGGATGTGGTAGTCCACATATTCGTAGAGCGACATTATCATTTCCAAAATTTTGGAAGGAAGTGTATAATGTTTTTTTGCATCATCATAATAAAACATAATTGTATTTAATATAATAAATTAAATATTTTCTAATATATATCATATATTTTTAGGAGGTATAAGTAGAAATAAAATTGAAAATGCTCGGTTGAAATTTATATTTCTTCATTGACTAACCTCTTGTGGATTAAACCTTAAGACATGAACACATGATCTCTTGGAAAGCAAATATTCTATATGTTATGAAGGAGTATAAAAAGGTAGTTTGGTAGGGATCATTATAACTCTGAATCTCAATCATTGTGAATCGTTACAGAGAGAAGGTTACTTTTTATAAGTGTGGGGTGTGGCACCTTTTGAATTACTTATCATTTTAAATGTAATATTAATATTTTTGTAAAGAAAAATGGATACAAATTCATGTAAATATAATATGAGATGACGATGATTCTAAATACTCTCAATATTTTTTTTTACATGTTTTAGTTATTATTTCACAATAATATCTTTATTTTAACATATGACAATCCTTTTTAAAAATTTCCATGATAATAATTTTTTCAACTCATTATGGTTCAAATAATGTTACCGTGTAAGGAAATGTTACACATAAAATATACCATGATTGATATTTTCAATTATATTCTAATAATTTGGATGAAGAGAGTATTTTTATGAAATTTATGTCAGTTAATGAAATATTTTTTCTTATAAAATAACATTAATTTCATTTTTAGAAGCATTCATTTACATTGCATTTAAAATAATTATGATAGAAAATGAATTAGAATATCAAATAGAGATACATTCCAAATATACAATACATATCTATAAAATCCATGAAACACAATAACTGACAAATATATTCCTACTTTTAGAATTTTTAAAATTATTCATTTTTTTCTATTAGTATGATGAATACATTATTAGTGATGTGTAGGCATACAAGGTAATTATTAGTGATGCTAGAAACATATTTATCGGCATCAACAACCCTATGTGCAATATTATCTCCCACTTACTTCCTTGCACTCATCATTTCCCCAATCATGGAAAACCTAATTTTACGTCACATTGTGTATGTAAGTCTATTTTACTAACCTCATCATTCAAAAAAATACAAATCTTTCACACAAATATGTCCTTTAACATATATTGATATGGTAATCCCAAAACATGTCTTGTGTGAATATTTCCAAAACACCATAACTTTTATGTGCAACAAAATTTGCTAAGAACACCATTCTCCATTTTCCAAATATTGATGCCCAGAAAATTGCAAAAAAATAGGGAAAAAACACCACCCAATATATGATCTTTTCGCACCACCTCTAGAGAATCCATTCTTTTTTCATCGATCAATATCAAAAAAATCATATATATATTTGGAACTCCCCAACTAATCATGAAAACCCACTATTTCAACCAAATTTATCAAATGAAAAATGATTCAAGGATTAATTGAGGTATTTTTGCCAAACTGTTTTACTTTCAACAGATATAAATAAATATACTAACTTGATTTGTTTTGAGTTCATAATCAAAATTTCTTTCTTTGGGTGTGTTTCAATCAATTTAAAATTCAACCCTTACTCCATGAAATGAATATCCAAAATTGAGTTTTTTATTTCTAAAATAGTAAAATTCTTTTTTAGTGTCTCTTAAGATCCATAAAAGAGTGAAATGTTTTTATATATATCTCTAACTTTTTTAAAAATTAAATATTATTACCATAAGTTATCAAATGTAATAAATTAATCTATAAACAAATAAAGAAACACCACTGGTTTATCATTAATATTTATTTTTTGAATCAATTAACTGAATATACTGGCATATTAACTATGAATACTAACAGTACTGTAGTGGGTGTAAAACCATTATCTATTTTTAGTCATAGTTTCAAGAATTATGACTATGAAATATGTGACAGGTTGTCACTGAACATGCATGTTGACCTTTTTCGAATTTTTTAAATATATTTCCAATATATATCCCAAAAAATGGTGGAAATCATTAATCTAAAATTAATCATTAAATAAACCATTTATAATAGTTTTTAATAAAACATATTTTTCCCATAAAGTCTAATAATATAATATGAGTATTAATAAAATTTGATTAATGATCATATTAACCCTAATGACTATGAAAACCTTCAATCATATGTACATAAAATGAAAAGGAATTATTCATAAAATATCATTTAAACTAAAACATATATATATCATAAATTTTTCCAAAATGTATATAATCATGGTATACCCAGATAATATAAAAACTAAATAGGATGTTTAACACATTAAAATTATGATAAGCAATAAAATCATAACTCATGTTCGTATCAATATCTATTAAGTTAATAAATAAATATATGGTTCAAATATTTACTAGAATTTATATATGTTTCAGGATTATTATACCAAAATACCACTGGTAAAAATAAATCTATAATATAATTCTCATTTCCCAGTAAATATTTCAATCGTTTTTTTTTTCAACAAAGGTCCTTACGTGGTATAGAGTTTTACCATTAGATTAGAGAATTGAATCGGATAATACCATGTATCCCCAATATTTTATAATGAACTATAAATGGATAATTATGAAGAAATTTATTTCCATCCATCCTACTTTTCATTTTTCCTCAACAATTAATAACATTAATCCCTTGTTTTCCACACGTGGTATTAAGTCAACTATATTTCAATCTAAGAAACCATAGGTTTTTAAAAGTTTATTCATTATCTATATCTTTTCAAATATATAAAAATATTATATTGAAAATATTATTTATCCAAAGCATATCCACTGAGAGAGAAAAACTAGGAATGTAGTAAGGCTCATTGAAAATCGCTAGGTGATGAACAAGTATATCCCCATGTTTTCTTTTTGGATTTATTAACACCAGAAAAATAAATTCTAGAACCCCATCCATTTTAAATATACATACATGTATTTATTTGTATGAAACCCCACTTGACATTTACCTAACCAATACGTATAAGTATTCTATTAAACTTGTCGTAAAAGTATATCATTGTGTTATGATCCCTAATATATGTTTTTAGGAACCTATTTCCCACGTATTATACTAATCTTAGTATGATACCAACTATAGAGACCACAACCCATGTATCCAAGAGCTGACATCTTCTTTTTCACATTGTCATAATAAATAAGGAAACACATGTCCAAGTATTCAATTGCTTAGTAGTCTTAGTAAACATGATACATACATGATACATTCATTACATTTGAAAACAAAAACATAAAAAATTATGAATATTATTATTCCTTTTATCCTATCCTTTTAGATCAATCATTGTACACTTATTGGAATCCTCTAGAATGGAATGAAAATAAATCTATTCTCGAACTATCAGTAATGGATAAGTATAATGAAAGAAATTTTTAATCATTCATGAATAATAAATATAGAAAGTTAAAAAACTAATCACACCTTCAATTTAATCAATAACCTGTTTATCTTAATAAGATAAAGAATAATCAATATGGAAATAAAACAACAAAAAACACATTCCATTTAAACAATATCAAAAAAATCATAACTAGATAAGGAATAATTAATATGGAAAGGAAAATAAATGAAAACACATTGAATTTAATCAATATTTATGAATGGAATTCATCCTAAGATAATATCATTGTGAAAATTTCAAGGATAATAATAACTGAATTATGAATGAATGAAACCCATTAGTATTGGAAATCATGAACTTAGTATCATGATACATCTAATTTTTAGAACATTTACAAGAATTTGTAAAACAACCGCGTAAAACACATTTGGTTAATCCAATAGATTTCATGTTATCTTACTTAGTCGTCACATTAGTATAATCAATCATCTAGGGTATTTCATTAACTGGGCCCCAAAAATGTATTCATGTCCAATTCATACCTCTTATATTGAATAATCAATATAATTTATGAACAATGTTACTTATCATCAAATTTATGTATTCAATAAATAACATTATTTTACCAATATTTCCCTCAATAAATAAATAAATTTCATTATAGAACATAGTATGTAGAAATGATATATGGATTATAAAATAAACATATCCCTGATAAATAGTACATATATATAGGGAAAATATAATGTTCAAATTAAATATAATATTTAAAGAAAATGTAAATTACAAAATAAAATTAATCTAAGGGCTGAATTTCAAAACATTCATTAGTCAAAATGATAATAAACCATCAATATGAATATTATGGAATGTATCAATACAACATAAAACCATTGGAGTTTTAATTAATGGTTTTCTTTCATTGATGAATTAAAACACCATAAAAATATAATTATTAAAAATATTTCGTAAAATATACATTTCATTTTGAATATCGCTTATTAAAATATAAAAACTTTTCTTTTGAAAGTATTTTTAAAAACATAAACATATTTAAAATACTTTTCATTGAAAATAACACCTAAAATGAAAATATTCCAATTTTTTTGGAAAAAGGTATAAAAAATCCCAATAAGATTTAAATGTAATATTTACTGAAATAACTATCACATTAGCAGTTAATTTCAGACATTTCATAAGAGTTAAAAAGAACATTAATTTCACATTGTAAAATGTTATAAATGTGTCTTTTTTGGAAAACTGAAATAGTATAAATTAAACAAAATTAACAAAATGGGATAAAAAATTAATTAAAAACTCATTTGGAAGATGTTTTAAAACATATCGGAAATGTATTTAGAAAAATGGTTCTGAAGGAAAATCAGTTTTTAACTAAAGAGATAAATGATGACAGATTTTGATAAAAAAAGACAATTATTTTATGTACCAAGGAATTATAAAATTTGACAATTAAATTAAAAATATCAACAATAAACATGTAAGAAGAAAATTTATTTGTTTATTAAAAAACAATAAAATTATTTCTTTCAATGGAAATTCAAGCATAAACAATCCGGATTAAAATTGGATTGTAATGTAAACCCATGCAAAGATGATAACATTTAAGTTAGAATTAAATGTTAAACATATTATGTGTATAAAATATATATTCAATTAGAAAAAGTGGAAATACCATAATTTATTGTCAAATATAATTATACATGTATTATTATAATATCAAAGACAATGAATGAACAATATAACCCAATAGAAATGAAGTAGAGTTATAAAATTTATTACTAATTAGTATGTTTTAATTTAAATACCCTTAGATGAATAATTAAAATTTAAAAATAAAATACCATGAATAATTAGTTATTAATTATATTCCACCAAAAGGTGGAGTATGTATGACATATAAATCAAATTAAAAGCATAAAATTACAATACACCTCAATGGAATGAATTTTGGACAAAAGATATTACATCATTCTTCATTTTAGTTGAAAGTGATTTAACCTAATGTATTGTATTTTTAAAAATTATATTAACTTATAAGATAACAATATAAATATTTATAAAATCATATGGGATCCTTTTATAATATATTATTACCCATTCATTAAAAACTATAATTATTTCCATTATTTTGATTGTAAATTTCATTGTTTTATCACGTTTGTTACTTCATGAAATATATGATTCATGAAGATATTATATAGATATATAATTTATAGAATAATAATAATCTCATAATTATAATTGTTTTATATCAATTTTTATTTTAAAACAAATAAAAAAGTTTGTTTATAAAAAATTGACTCTGTTATAATAATAACGACATTAGGTTGTACGTATGCATGAGTATCATTCCCATTTTTGAATGGTCATTATAGAATGGAGTTAAGTAATATTATATATTCAAATAATGAAAATAATTTAACATATACCACATCATTACATTAAATATACATATATAACATCAATGTGGTGTGGTTATGATAAGAGAGTCACATCACTTTTGCAAAGGTTGTAGTCCACACATACACAGATGATGTTTTTATTTTTTGGTTTAAAAAATATATATTATAATTTAATATTGCTAATTATTACTTAAATAACATAATTATTTAATTTATATCCCATATAATCATTAAATATATCATTATCATCTTTCATATAATGCTTTTCTGAAAAATGAATAACATCACTTCGTGAGAAGGTCGACCACTGTACACATGAGATATGTTATCAGATTAACAATATGAAAGAATATGAATGTTACATATGATATAATGAATATATAGTATTATTTATTTAATAAATATCATATATATTTATTATATACATAATCATACTAAACTGAGATAGGTGGTAATAGAAAACAAATGGCATCGGTTCGTGAGACAATAGTCTGTCGTACACACAAAATATTATTTCATAACTCGTTTTAAAGAAATGGAGATGGTTTTATGTCATTAACATATTAATAATGTCTACTCATACAATTGGTATTATATTTATATTATATCAATATAGTTTTAGATGAATTGAAGGAGGTGGGGGAAGAAATAAAATAAAATGATTCTTGAAAAACATCACCTTTTCTTCGAGTATCCAACATAAGATTGCACCAAAATCTGTCCTAAGAAAAATTTATGAAAAAAAATGTACAATTGGATTATATTATATGTTTTAGACGTTATTTGGGAAGTTATTTTCCTAGAAAAATGTTTTTATGTTGCAAATAAGAGGGGATATGTTGTGGCTATTTATAAGAGAGCTGTGTGGCTTACTTTTTCATTGTTAAAAGATTCAATCATACCCATATTTTATCGTTATAATGGTATTTAAAATGGTCCATTATCAAAAATATAATATATATTGAGTAATTATTTCCATAAATTGTATTTAGGACATGTTTTAGGACACTTTTTAACTGGTATCTTCTTAGTTTAACCTTCCTCCATTAATCTGTTCTCACCTCAACAATGGTAATTAAATTTTAATTACTCACTACAAATTTTGGTAAAAAATTAAAATTAACCGATTAGAAATTTTAAATTATTTTTCCAACTATTTTATTTATTTTTCCAAATTAAACTCCCAGAAATGGAATTTTTAATTTAAAACTATTCTCATAGATGTGATGAATAGTGGGGTTTTAAAGGGAAAATTATAAAACGATCACAATGTTTAAATAAAAAAATCAATATGAAAGTGAATAAAATTAATTAAATTAGATTAATTGATATATAATTAAACTAATTTATCTTCGAAATAAATTTAAAATGCAATTAAAAGTTATAGATTAATTAAAATAAATGTTCATTTTCAATTAAAATTCAATATTTTTCACTACTCATCATAAAATGAAACTTTTTTCATAAAAATTAAAAAATAACCCAAAGATAATTTTTATATAATTATGTAGCAAAGAATTTTTCCTTTTTAACTAAATTTTATAAAATTGGACAAAATTATTTCTAAATAATGTGGTCCTAGAAAGATTAATTCTTCCCTATAAAATTATTATTTCTTTAGAATATATTTCTTTTTCTTTTAATTCATTATAATTTTTTAACTAATTAATGAATAACTAATAAATTTGTGGAAGATAAATATTTTCAACAGTTAGTTAATAATATTAGTTCCATCTAGCCCATTTTTTTCGTGATATGTTGAATAATATTTTTAATAGTATATTATTATTTGGATAACCTTAGTCTTAAATGTTACACATATAACAAAAAACATGATTTTTCATGAAATTCAAGCTACAGTCAGTGTTTCCTATCATCAAACATAATTAATATATTGAATTTATTTGAAAATAAATATATCATAAAGACTCTAGGTTTTGTCGTTTCATCTAATATTGTTGTTGTGTCTCGCATATAAACTCTAATATAATGTTATTCATTTATATATTTGTGGTTTCACAAATCGAATGATTATAAAGAAAACAATACTTGAGGTAAGGTTTAATGTTACAATATCATTTATTTTCAGTATTTCCTGTACTAAATTTTCATTAAAATAAATTATATGTATATATTATATTACACCTGATATATTTTATTCTAATTTGGTTGTTCCTATAATTGTTATATATTAGTATCATTTTACACTCGTTTGCGCATAAAATCATTGAGAAATTATTTTGAAACAATATTTGATGTTATTTCCTTTTTGGTTGAAGATATTATTCATCCATGTCAATGTTATTAAAATAAGTATAAATGTTTTTTCTTATAGTTTTTAATGAAAATAATTTAATTGACTTTTATTTTATTTTAAGAAATTTAAATGTAAATTTTAAATGAAATTTTTTCAAAAAAACTCATTTATGACTATTTATAAATGATTAAAAATAAAATTCTATGTTTCCATATATTGTATGGAAATATTTTCCCTCTTATATTCTCATTAATTAATTTGAATAATAAATTAAATTTTTTCTTTATTATTTTCAATCAGAAATAGATTCTCAATATTCAAATAATTTTTAATTAATTTGTTATCATAAGAAGAGTAAATTTTTCTTCTCTTTTTAATGAATATTTTGAATATTATGTTAATTTTATTTTTTTTCTATGTGAAAAAAATTATTATTATTATTTAATTTGGATATTTTATTATGAAAGCATCTAATTTATTTCTCTAGATGTTTTATGATAATAATGATTTAAGGATGATTCATTAAAAATAATTTCATTCCCCGGCGTTAATTATGTTATGATTAAATCATTTTGAAAAACATTTCATTACATGGGTTATGAAGTGATTAAATGATCAAATAACTATGGAATAAATTCCATTTCATGGGATATGAGATGATGAGATGATGAATATATTATAATTTTATAGAACTTGTATTCATAGTTTTTATTATGTGCAGGGGGCCCAAAATTATATATCCCTATAATGAATTACATAAAGATAGATATATAATTATATATTTGAATGGGGAGTGAACCAATATTATTAGGAGGAAATATATAAAAATACAATATTCATAGGGAACCCAGATAAAGGAAATGATGTCATGGTGAAGTATTCTACTCCACTATAATAATCATGGAAATGAACAATAACCAAGGAAAAGATTTTTTGTGATTATGTACATGCCCAAAACTTAGGTATTATGTTTGTGATATATTCTCTTAATTGGTCATTAATGAAATCACACATCTATGAATTTTTTATTTTTTTTCTGAAATATACTTTTTATATTATGTATGATTAATGATATTGATGTATAAGGAATCATTGTAATAAGTTATGATTATTTTCTCAAACCATTAATCTTCTTTCATGCCCACTTATAATCATTGATAGATATCTATTATATTTACCCATACTTGGAAAATGATCTCTAAATATATTATGTTCCCTTTTCCCTAGATATTGAATATTGTTTTATGGTGGTCATGTCTATGAAGTTTACATTGTGTGATGTAATTTATTAGTGATGCTGATGATCATTTGTAAAATAAGATGATTATGATTCTAGTCTAAATATTTTAAAAACAGGTATTGTTCAAGGGTGTGAATTTTTGTGATATGTATTAAATATTTTCCTCAAATTATTAATATATATATGTGTGTGTATTAAATTGTAGAGTCACCTCAATAGGTGTTTCATGATGTAGATGATGTTTTCCCCTTTTGTAAGTGAAGAGAAGTTTAATTTTTTATGAACCCATTACATTTAAACAATGGTATTTATCTATTCAAATATTTTAAAGGTTTTAAATAATTTATTTTTGGGAGAAATTATTTTGATAATTCCTCAACAATGAATTTTCACACATTTTTTAATTTTTTTTAGTTTTTCCCCACTTTTTCATTACACATTACCATTTTGGTTTTTTACCTTGTTTACTAGTTTTTTCATAATTAATTTTTATCTTATTGAAAATAAAATGTAAACTATATTACCTAATATTGATGTTTTGAACCTAAATTTAATCTCTATAAAATCTGCTTAGAGTTATTATAATGATAGAACTAGATTTTATATTAAAATATTTAATATATTAATAACTCTTATATAGAAAAATGTTTTTTTAACCATTATGTGCTCTTGAAGTTATAACAAAATAATTTAAAAAATAACATTTTGATAATATATTTATTTATACGTTATAAATTAAAATCAATGTAATTATATCAATTATAATAATTTAATATATTGGAAAAAAATTACGTAGCAATAAATATTTAATTATTTTATAATACCACATTCTTCATTATCGTTATGATTATAATTAATAGTAGTAATAATAAATTTATTCCTAAAATTTAAATTTATATATCAAAAAGCTATTAACATATTCATCCATAATATTCAATCTACTATGATTTATTTAATTTATATATTTTATGACACTAAATTCTAATATAATTGAATAAAAATAGTTATTATAGAACATTATATTTAAGTTATCCAAAATGATAAAATTGGGTTTCATAAATTCCTTAATGTATTTGAAGAAGATTAATTTCTATTTTTTATAAATATTTATATATATTTGTTTCAATGAATTTTATGTCATAATTATAACATGTAAATTTCATAAAAATGATGTTATTCCAAATAATTTGTATTTATTAAGTATTAAACTAAAGATAATATATTTAGCAATATATAAAAATTTTAACCTAATATAATTTTGAAAAAATAATATAAAAATGAATTTAATTTTACAAAATTTAAAATTTAAAATTATTTATTTTCTTTTAAATTAAAATAAAATATATAATTAAAAACTATTTATATTTAAAAAAATACCTTTAATACAATAAATAAATTAAATCAAATTTTTTTATGCATTTATAATTGATTATAAAATTATTATTTACTATATGATTTATTAAAAATATTCATCTAGTATGTGAAAACATGTTTTAGTTTTTTATTTCTTGTGAAACAAGCTATCAACAAAATGTTTATTTAAGGGAACTTAGAGTTTTGTATTTCCCCAACTAAATAAATTAATTCAATATATTTTTAGTATATGTTCCTTATATTAGGATCTTAGAGTATATGAAATATATAAATCAGACAATAAAAATATTACTTTGAGGCATCCACCATTTTATCATTAGTAAGACAATGAGACTATTTTTTCACAAATATACCACCTTAATAGTTAATTCGGACATATGTTTAAGATATTAAATTTTATGATTCTATTTAAGACCAAATAAAAAAATAAATGGTTTTGGTAATATAAGTTGATCAGACTCAAGTAAACACTATAGTAGCCCTGATGATCTTGAATTGGTTTCGAGGAAGAGTTTATTTTTCTATAGTTAGGCCATGGCCATCCAGTTTGTAACAGTATAATGAGACAATTGTACACTATGTAAAAACCTATGTGACTTTGGTCCATGTAAGGGTTCCATATCAAACTAGTTATACCTAGTATTACCAAATGAAAAAAATTCATAGGCCATGAGGCCAAGGAGCTAAAAAATAATTTTAATAATAACCAATATAATCAATGTAAATTAATGTATTAAGTTGAAATATCATTCCTAAGATGTATTATCTAATGAAAAATTCCTTTAATCCTTTAAATTTTTTTCGCACAATATAATTTCTTATTGTTAGGTTCTCTTTTACTTATGAGAGTAATTTGAAAAATCGATTCCCTTTCATTATCATGTAAATTTTTATAATATTATAAACCCATAATTCTTTGAAAAATATTCTCCTAAAGCTAAACATTCCCTTTATAAAAAAATTATAGTATATATTATTATATACCATAACTTTTGATAATATCTATATTTTAATGTATGTTATCCTTACAGATCCACTATTAGGTTTTATAAACTATTGATTTCTAAATAATTCATAATGGTTTAAAATGAAAATTTAAATTAACCAATGAATATCACCTATGAGTTTCTTAATTGGTGTAAAATATTAGTCCCACTCATTGTGCATTCATTTATGATCGTTTTGATAATCAAGCATACCTCTTAGGGTATTATCCCTATTGGAATTTAAGCTAGAACCATATCAACATTATGATATCCATATCAGGATATATTATGTAAGAAAACCACATACTCAAAATATTAACCAAATTATTTTATGTTATTATATATATAGAAACATCCAAAGAATTTTAAATATCTTAATTTTATTATAATAACCAAATAAATGAATAATTAGAACAATAATAACTAATATAATCCTAAAATAACTAAACTACAATTTGATTCAAATGGTAAATCATGTGACCTTACCACTCAAGTCTCGTTTTGAAAACACATTCTTTAAATAGTGGAATTGTAGCCATCTGATATGATGGAAGAAAAAGATAACATCCTCTTTCATCATTTCCATAAATTAAGCATCACATCTCACAATAATAATAGAATCCGATGAAAAAAAAGTGTAGTGTCTCTTTTGATTAACTCCCATGTATTTCTCAACCAAAAAATATATTTTTTATACAATATTAATATTTCTATGTTATGTATTCAACATCTCCCATAAATAATCCCTGTATGAAATATCCATCAAAATATAGTCATGTGATTTATTTCAAATGTAAATGGAAATTAATGTAATGGGTGATATTAAAAGTTTAGTAGGGAAATATTATCAACATTTCATCAAATATTAGATCATTAGCACATGAGAAATCTAGATAATATGATAAGTTACTTATTAAAATATTACATAAAAATGATATTTTCCCATAAATCATAATAATAGAACATTAAATCTCAATGTAACATATATATATACCATGAGAAAATAATCCACAATCATGATATTGTAACACAGGTATAAGATTTTGAGATAATAGTGTGTAATAAACATAAGAACTCAAATCATATTTTAAGGTTACTCACTAAGGTAATCGACACATATTATGCTTGGGCTAACCACCCGTAATCAATTTTAGGCTTGGTATTACAACCCATGTAACATTGGGCTTGAGATTACTACACAAGTTCACATAAATGGATTAGTCTTAAAACCATTTTACCCTTGGAAATGGGATTACTATATATATTCCCTACATAGGCTTCTGATAATCCTACTATATATCCTTAGGCTTAGAATATTCCACTATTTTACATTTTTTATTGGGACAACTTTCTTATGTTCCCATTTTCTTGGGATAATACTCTCTTTTACCATTTATCTTTGGATAATCCTATTCTTTATGAATTTTCATTGGACAATCGTCTCAATTAACCTTTTCCACATGAGAAAAATATTTTGTCACATTATTAAAACCCATGGAATGAAAATTGAGATATGTAAAATTTGTAGATGATATCAACAAAATTGTCAAAATTAATGGGGAAAATTTAGAGTTGAAATTAAATCACCAGAAAGATTATTTGAAAATAATATTTAGATGATTATTCATGAAAAATAATTTTTATGGAAATGTGAATTTTCATATAAAGGGGTAATGGAATTGAAATCTTAAAAGGCTTCATTAGAAAATTATTTTACCATTGTTGTAAATTATGACATCAATATCACTTTAAAAATTCAATTTAAAAAAATATGAAGTGAAATCAAATATTTTTAAAAATAAATTTTATAGTGTATTTCAGAAAAAATACACAAATATTTTAGAATGATGAGCTGAAAAAATAATAAAAATATTTAGTTTTTAAAAATAATCCTTATTAATATATCCTTTAAAATGAAATAATTATTTCATATAGTGAATTGGAATCATTTTAATCTACATATACTAATAAATAAAAAGGAAATTTAAAATTAATAAATTATGTATAAAGAGAATGTGCTGTGGAAGATAAAATGTTTTATTTTTAGGGGATTGAAATTTTTTTATAATATTTTGAAATACGTTCGACGAAAATAATTTCTAAAAAATTGTTACTAAAATTTCCATTTCAATGTGGCATTGGAATATATTATTGTCACAAGAGTAAATATAGGTTTTTTATTTAAAAATATGAATTGAAATTATTTTGGGAATAATGATAATGTAAATTAAGGGAACTTTTTCTTAACAGAGATAATATTTTTTAATAAAAATGTTGCATTTTTATGATAAATTAAATCATCATGAAAGAATATATATATAAAAAACAAGACGGAATCAAATTAGAAAATTGGAAATAACTTCTAATGTAGGAAATAGAAGAATATATAAATCATGTTACACTAATTCTAATGGAATTATATTTTAACTCAATAATTTACAATTTATTTATCTAAATACCTTAAGAATATAATGATTTATAATATGGGAGACATTTATAATGGTATATATGTGTTTAAAATTTAAATTCCTTGATAAGGAAAAAATATCACATTAAAACTAAAATATTAAAATTTGCCTGAAATAAATGAAACATATTCAAAAAGAAAAAATACAACTCTGTGATTTATAATAGAGTTTCCAAAAACGATTACATCAATGTTATCATTAAAATTAATTACCAATTAAATTTAGAATATGAGATAGATTAATGATTCCCCTATATTTACTAAAAATGTTTGATAAAATAAATCCATGACCAATATGTTCACCCTAAAAAGATAAAAAGTGGGGAATATTTTTCTTATCCCACTAAAGAAAAATTGAGATAGAAACACCTTATAGTAATTTTAACATATTAATCAAAAGAAAATAAGTGGGTTAACATGAAATTAATATAAAAATATCATGAAATGAAATATTTTCTTTATTAAAGAAGGTAATAGGTAATTGAATAATCTGTATAAATGATATAATGGTGTTCAATATTAAATATATCTCAAGGAATTTAAAACATATAAAAATAACCCTTTCTACAGGACCGAATTATTTATGTGTGTGCACCTAACATTTTGAATAATCAAATTATGTTTATTAAAAAATTCATTATGAACTTATTCCATATATATTTCATTTTCTATTGTATATTTATTATCACATGTAATTTATTTAAGAAATTTGTTTCTATTATTGTAGTTACTTGAGGTACGTTGGTTAATTATTCTAAATATTCAATGGTATATTTACTATGGTAAAATGTGTTATAAAATAAATTCATAATTATTATCAATTTAGAGTATTATTTTTTTAATTATTCCATTAAAAACATTATATATTTATATATATTTTCTCAAATGGTCTCAAATTAAAAAAAATTAAATCGATATGTTCATTAGAGGTTTTTAAGTTGACAATAAACATTTATTGTTAATATCACCTATAGATTTCCTAATGTTATTATTATATAATATTAATATTATAATAAAAATAATTTTTACGCACTAAATATTTTATTTAATTGTACCATGTTAGATTATAATGGAACAATAAATATTATATTTCATGGAGGTGGTATTCTACATGTATAGGAAGGCAACACATCCATTTTGTATAGAATTATAGGGTAGAAAAATAAATTAAATGTCGTTTTAGAATGTTAATAATGTTTTCAATATTATATTTCATCACTTATTTACTTTTTTGGGTCATCTATGAATAGTGGTTATTAAAAATAGAACCCACTATTAATAAAGGTTGTAACTCGCATGTACGCAAAATGACACATTCATTTTTGAATATCATGAGGATGGTAGAAAATTTATATTCACTTAGTATAATAAAATTTTATAATAATAATAATAATATAAATTTACTTTCTTTTATTATATTGTATTATAGGTGTAGAGTGGCACGAACCAACATGGTTTAAATGACTATATAGATACATATTCAGCCTGCAACATGTCCTAAATGGCCCTCAAGATCCACAACAGAAAATGATAAGTTCGTGGGAATAAATGAACTACCTATAAGAATTATTTTTACACAAAATTATATAAAAATTGATAAAATAGACAAAAATAAATTCTTTATGCTAATAGAAATCAAAAATGGATGTTTTAAAAATGTTACAAAAATGTTGTTTCCAAAAACAATAAACTAATCCTTGTGCATAAACCCTCAAAAAATTCATAACCACATTTCATGTGAAACCCGTGATTCCGAAATCGTAGTAATGAAATTACCTATTCCCACCCAAATCTTCCAATAGTTAAACATAATTAGACAAAAAATATCTAAAAATATCTAAATCTTTATAATCGGTGTGATCAAAAGAGACCAGTTGGATCACATTAGTTGTTTCCAATGTAATATTTATAATATAATCCAATTATTCAAAATAAAATAATATTATGTCATTAGTTAAAATTTAAATATTATTTTATAAATCATTTAAAATCACTTTTTTATAGTTTCTAAAAAAATACCAATAAGAACACTTTTTAATGCATCTTGAAAACATTTTAAATACATAATTATGTTATCAGAAATAAGAAATTATAGTATGTGTGGTTTCATTTTTCATGGTTAGTAATGATCCTTGTAAAATATATAAATTCAATAGGCCATATAGTGTTCACATTACACAAGTAAGATAGTAATATAATGTATGGGTTATCTCCTAAGAGGGGATACCTTCTAAATTTTCATCTTCATATAATACACATTACCCTAGTAGAATAGAAATATGTGGTAAGAGATCTTTATTGCGGATACCTCCCTGCCTCATTGATGATCATCATTGGTCTTACCAAATAATAATAATTGAAAGGTTATTTCACATATATGAAATAAAGTAATATTTTAAACCTAACAAAATATTAATTAAAACCATTTATACTGACAACACGAAAAGAGGAATACATTTCAATAAATGTCACTAAACATAATATTTTTCGCAAATAATGAATTTAAAAAAATTCAAAACCCATTTTCTATAACAATACATAATCCACATGTATTAAAATATTTGAAACCCACCTTTCAAGAATCAATCAATAATGCATCCTATAATAAATATGAAACATGAAACCAACAACGTTGACAAACACTAATTTCTACACTCATATAGAATCCAAAATCCATGAATAAGTGAGGGTTCAAGAAAAAAATGAAAATCCCACAACCATTAATTTTAAAATAATAACATCTAAATGATAAATTTTTAAAAAATACATGATATATGAATCCATCAAAACAATATTTCATGAATAACACACAATGATCAATGGTGATCTAGATAATTATTCCCAAAAAAGTAAAATCTTTAATTAACCCAAATAGACAATGTTGCAACCCTTAGATCTAACATCAATAGCCCCAATATATTATTTTAATCGTGAAGAAAGTTGAATATATATATTAATAAATATGAATAATATTTAATAACCACTTACCATTAAATACCAAGATTTTACACAACTAAATTTAATATATTCGCACTCTAGAAGGAATAGAGTCGTTAAAATGTCCATGTGGAGTCACCTAAGTCATGATCTAAACTTCATGGAAGAATAATATGGATAAAAATATGTTATATTTTTTAAATAGAATTTTTTATTGAATAATTAACATCAAATTACATGGTTTCATGTTTTTTCGAACCATTCACTATCCATGTGGCCATTTTTACGTTACTATAGGAGATATGTTGTTTTCATTCACAGTTTTAAAAATTGTGTTCCGAGTATGAAAAAAAACATGTATACAATGTTATATAGTTTGAGGATAAGGACAATTCTTTTTTACTAATATTTTTCCTTTCCATGTACCCTCCTATATTAATCCAACATATATCACATTGTTTCCTAGGAATAACCTAAAATTTTGTCTTAATAATTCCCTAACCATGAACATGCCCATAAAAATGAAAAATACATCCAAAATTCATGAAATATGAACTGATAAAAATGTAAAATGAAATTGTTCAAAGAAAAAGCGATGAAGGTAACTAAAATAAATACAGTGAGATGCAAATTATCCAATATCGTATTCCACTCAAACTATAGAAATCTATGTGGAATAAATTTGATCCATAAAGATGTGACTCTATTTTTCCCTCATTATAGAATTTTTCTCCCAACTCTCCAAATTATCAAAACCATAATACCTCCAAACATAGGACAATTATATATACCTCCCATTTATAACCATTAATTTAGAATAAAAATAAGGTAATGGTTCTTCCATCATGAACATAACATATTCTATATTTATGTGTTCCCAACTCAAAACATGTTGTGAGTCCGGATGATACTCCATGACATTGGAATATTAGCATACATTGTAGAAAAATGTAGATGAGGGTGGTATATCCAATAGATAATTAACCATTCAAAATAGTTCAATAATATTAAAAGGTATCACACATCTAGATGTGAGATCACTTTACATCCAATTCATTTGTTTCCTGAACATAGAGATACTATTAATAATACCAATTCACCAACAAAAAACTCTGAATGAAGATGATGGTCTCCATTATAATACTTGTATTATCATTTTTCCATCACCATTAACTAATGAATCACCTAAATAATTTATATATTTTTATAATACATCAGTTGTCATGTCCAGAAATATTTAACAACTACTGAAAAATAGACATCAATTTTGATGGTGTATAAAATAAATTTTCCAAATGTTCCATCTTTATATATGTATGTTCATTTTAATATAATAAAACTCCATTTTAAAAATAATTTTATCAAAAGACATTATAATGTTCTATAATTAAGCATATATTATATCCACTAATATTTCAATAGATAACTCTATTAGCTCATCCTTATTAGGATGATATATTTTCCATAACTTGACATGGGTTCCCAAGAAATTTTAAGCCCCACCAAAAACTGGTACAGAAATGACTATCCAAGTTAGAGTCAATGGTCAGAAATTTTTTTTAAAACCATGAAATCTATTTCATATATCTGAATTAATTCTCTTTAGTGGTGTCTTGAATATCTATGAAAAGGCTAGACTTGGTCAACAGATCAATCACCACCAAAATTTAAGTCTTTCATAGGTGAGACTATGTTATGAAAATAATTAAATCACTTGAAATCTTGATCTACTTTCATATTATAATGGTAAATTGATGAAGTCAAACATAATGTATTTTTGTGAACACTATTAATCTATTGTAATTTATGATTAATCAAGATACAAAGTCATTTATGGCCCATTTCATTTAAGCCAACGAGAATAAATTCTCTATGTCGTAAAATATCTTTATAGTTATAGGTTGGATAGCCCAAAAATATTTTTTAATTTCTCCCAAAACATCATCCATCATATTTAATGGAAATAAATATCAATTACTTAATAAAATAATTACTTTAAATTGGAGATACCACTCATTGATGGTCTCCATTAAATAGAATGAATCTCTAAGATTCTAAAACCCATTATCTTGGTACATCTCATGGTGAATCATCTCAATTGGTTGTGATATCCTATACACACTATCTCAAAAATTATAGACCCTTACACATAGACACCCAAGATTATCTATGAAAAATGTCCCATTAAATTCCATTAATAATCTACTTCATTCATATCCTAATAAAGAATTGTCATACCCAAAGCAGGAACAACCATATTACCCTTACATAATGTATATTTAAAGATCATGTGTAATGATTATAGATATTCAATCAATTTTCTCTCCCAATGATTAAAATATTTTTTTGGAAAAATATAACAAAAACTATATGGCCCCAGCCTTAAACCTTACTTAATCTTGAGTTATTACATGATTACACATTGAGGATCTTTTCGGGTTTAGAGTCTTAGAGAATTAGATCATAAAACTTGCATTACATTCTACATATAAACAATGTGGTTACATAAGTATAGTACTCATTTTCTCATTTTGTGGAAACAAATTTAAAATAAAACATGGATTCTATCTTGACACTTCCTTGACACTATCATCATATCATGTACCTTTCCCTTGACCTGTGAAAAATATTTCAAAAAACTTGGGATGAGCATAAAAAATCAGTAAGGGATATAAAAATATAGAAAGGAAACATGGGTACATATATATATAAGGATAAGATCATAATTTACCCATAAAACATAAGCACATTAACATACCTCAACAAATCATGAATAAATCATAGAAATCATAAGACATAAAGGTAACTTGAGGCATTTATAACATTCTTACGTAGGGAGTAACCCTCTTGGTTATGTTTGGAATACCCGTTGCAGTATATTCCATAAATCTCTTCGGATAAACCTTAACGTTTCACTCCTTCACGTTATCCAATGCATTGGAGAGCTATAACGGGCTCACCCACCCATAGTTTATCACGGAACCACCCGTCTTCATAATAATGCCTAAGAACCATAACAAAATCATTTCACATAAAACATGCTTAAAGGAAACATAAAATTTCATCATTTCAATCACAAGATATCAATACAAAACATTTATATAATAAAAACATTATGAAAACCATTATCAATACCAAAGTAAAACATGGTATTTATTTTTCATTTAAAAAAAGGGTATGGCTTGTAGAGGAAGCCGAAACTCAAATAATGGTCACGGTGGAGGAGAATTCATTGTTGCCGCATACGTACGACAAGAAAAACATTCCCTTTTTTCGTTTTGTAAAATGCTTCGTATAAAAAAGATTCATTTTGAATAAGCATAAAAGTCAAAGGGGTTTATATACCATATAAAAGAAGGTTGTGTATAAAACAAAATATGCCTCAACGAAAGGAGATTGAGACGAAGTCCCATACCTCGTATCTGACATGACCCGACCGTTCTTTAATCTCCTGAATAATAAACTTGAGTTAATATATACTTTCTTAAGAAACTTTTTCATGTTCATTAATCCTTTTATACCATGTTATGAACATCATGTAATCATTTAAGTTAATAATGTTCTTTTTGTCGGTATTTGGTTCTTAAGTCAAAAATAGAATTCTTACACTTACATGTTGTTAATTTGGTCAAAGGTTCGTTATATCTAGAATTATATTAATTATTTTTATAACATATATATCATATATATTCAGAATATACATGTATTTATAATATTACATCACATTTAGAGGTAAGAAAATGAAATGCACAGTTCATGGAGATCGTAAGCCGTATGTACGCATGAACGCTACTTCCATTTCTATTTTGTATTTTCTGGAATGGAATCATAATGATATAAGAGTGTATTATAATTCCAGTATAATAACATATATATTATCATTAACTTTATCCTTTACACATCCCACATATGGTATTAACGAATCAAATCACTTTCAGGGGGCGGTAGTTCGCACTTCCTAAAATGAAGATATCGTGTTTACCCATAATGAAAACAATAACGGTATGACGTAAATGAAAAATAAAGAAGATTAAGGAAAGAATAAACATATTATATATCATATATTAAAATAGTGACATCATAATGGCCACCTTTGAAGGTGTTAAATGAGTATTGAACAATCATCGTTTAGGGAGGCAGAATTTCGCCATCCACAGAAACCGTATGTTCTTTTACCATTTGATGTAGGTGTGTGAGAGTGTAGATATAATAATTCTTATAACAACATCCTAGTATATTTAGGATAATGGATTTGTTACAGAAGAAAATAATAAAAAGAGTTTAGGGGGTTGGAGAAGCAAAATAAATAAATGAACATGAGAGAATGAATTACCTTTAAAAGTGTAACTCATTTTGATTTGAGCCTAAAGGATTTCTTTGAAAGGATTCTGCCCAAAGGGAATCCTCTAGGATGAGGAGAGGGATGCGTAGAGAGTAAATGGGCAGGGTATGGCCTAGCCAAAAGCTTGAGGAGTGTGTGAAATGAGGTAGAGGTGGGGGCCTTTTATAAGAGAAGAGGAGGGGCACTCTTGGAAAATAATGACAAGTTACTTTATTTTAAAAAGAGTTTCGGATCCAAAAGGTCCCACATTGAAATAATTCTAGTATAAGGTGATAAGGGTTCTAAATCTAATCATTCAATTGGTTTTGGCCATGTGTAGGTTTTATATTTTACATTTACATTCCATTTTATTTAAATCGTTAAATAATGAGGTCATCGCTGCATCATCATGATGTCATAAATAATTTAATTTATTTAAAGTCTAAAAATTATAAAATAAATACTATGATGTAGGAAATCTTTTTAGATTTCCAATGACTATTTATAATCAAAAATCGGATCTTTATAACCCCATGTAATAATTGTTTTCGTAAAACATATTATGTTTGTGTCATTTTTACTTTTACATTAAATAAAAAGTTATTTATGTTATTTCCCAACCAAAGTGGCTACATGGGGTCCCCAAGTTGACCCATGGATTTTCTTGGTCGTCCATGACACAACCAATGAGGGTAGGACATGTTTCAAGCTCATCTCATTTTATTAAAGTATTATTTGTACCTTAAACTACACTAATTACCACTAATCGCGATTAAAAACTTAATAAGTTACTATTCATCAAAAAATTATTTTAATCTCATTGAACCACATTTTACTTCTTAATGAAAACCATTTATGTCGGATTTTTGAAATTCAAAACACAATGATGGCAAAATTTCATTTAAACAGAAAATCTGTTTTTATAATAACCACTTAGTGGATTCACTATTCATCAAAAATTGAAGTTTTTCACAAAATTAAAAAAACTTCACCCTAAGCTATATTTGATATTCCGAATTCAAAAATGAAGTCAATTTTACAAAATTCAAAACATATAAGTCACATTAATTAATTTAATAATTAATTCCCGTTGTCATTACAAATAGCGTGTTTTTATGAAACAATAAGTATCAAAAGATTGACACCAGTTTAAGTCTAATTTCAAAGTGAAATTGATTCCAATGACCACCATTGGATTAAATGGTAAAAATATATTCATATTACACATTAAGACCAATTTAAAAGATAATCTAATCATATAAATAAATTAGATTAAAAAGCAGTTTTGATGTAAAATGCTGTATTTTTCACTATTCATTAAAAAATGAACATTGTCAGAAAAATACCAAAAATTCACACAAAGTAAATTTTGATGTCCCAATCATAAATAATAAGTTTATTTTGACAAAAATAGCTTATAAAATTGTCAAAAGATAGATTTAAAAATGGTTTGCCACCATAAGACAGTAAAACAATCTATTAAAAATATAAGTGTATTCTATGCTTAAGATTGGATTTATTTTCATTTTAAGCCTCTAAATACTATCTAATTCATTACTAGACATAGATAAAAATATATATTATTCATTACTTACTTGGGCAGTTACATCCTTCCCCCCTTTTGAAAATTGCGTCCCCGCAATTTATTTACTTATCGAATAAATGGGGGTACTTATCCCTCATTGCATTTTCAGATTCCCATGTTGCCTCTTCCATCATGTGGTTTTTCCACAAAACCTTTACCTGCTTAATCACCTTATTCCGTAACACATGCTCCCTGTGGTCAAGAATCCGGACTGGTTGTTCCTCATATGATAGGTTCTCTTCCAGCTGAACTACCTTTGGACTCAAAACATGAGATGGATCTGGCATGTACATCCTTAACATTGAAATGTGAAAAACATTGTGTACCTGAGATAAACTTGAAGGTAAAGCCACTTGGTAAGCAACGGATCCAACTCTCTCCAGAATTTCATATGGTCCAATGAACCTTGGACTCAACTTTCATTTCTTACAAAATCACATCACACTTTTCCATGGTGATACTTCGAGAAAAACATGATCACCTACCTCAAAAGATAGATCCTTCCTCCTGTTGTCTGCATAACTCTTCTGCCTACTCTGAGCTGTTCTCATGTGCTTCTAAATCATCTGAACTTTTTCTGTCATCTCTTCTACCAATTCTGGTCCCATCAACATCCATTCACCCACTTCATCCCAAAAAGCTGGAGTTCGACACTGCTTCCCATATAATGCCTGAAATGGTGCCATCTGTATACTGGAATTAAAACTGTTATTATATGAAAATTCAACCAAAGAAAGATGTTGATCCCAACTTCCCTGTAATCCATAGAGCAAGAACGTAGCATATCCTCCAATGTCTTAATTGTTCGTTTTGACTGCCCATCTGATTGAGGATGAAAAGCTGTACTAAAATTTAATTCAGTACCCAACGACTTCTGAAGGCCTTTCCAAAAGTTAGAAGTGAACCTGGGATCACAGTCAGATATAATGGAGAGAGGAACTCCATGTAACCTGACTACCTCTTTAAGATACAAACGGGAAAGTTGATCTACAGAAAAAGTATCTCGTATGGCAAGGAAATGAGCAGATTTAGTCAAGCGATCAACAATAACCCAGATTGCATTATTACCTCGAGATGTATTCGGTAATCCCACAACAAAGTACATGGATATATTCTCCCATTTCCACTCTGGCACTGGTAAAGGCTGAAGAATCCCTTTCGGTAACTGCCGCTCTACTTTAACCTGTTGACATGTCAAACAATTCATAATAAAATCAGTAATATCTCTTTTCATTCCATCCCACCAGTTATACTCCCGCAGATCTCTATACATCTTAGTACTGCCAGGTTGAACTGAAAACGGAGAACTGTGAGCTTCACATAACAACTCTCTCTTCAACTTTGAATCACAAGGCACACACAATCTCTTCCCATATCTCAAAACACAATCATTATCAATGTTGAATTCATGCAACTTACCTTTCTGAACCAGCTCTACCTTTTTCTGCAACTCACTGTATTGCTTATGTGCTTGCTTGATTCTATCTGATAGAGATGATCTCACTGATACCTAAAACAAAACAGAAGAAATTCCTGCACCAACAACTTCTATTCCAAAGTTCATCAAATCCTTAACCAAAGGATCAAGTTCCAAACGCAACATTGCTAATGAAGAATTACTTTTTCGACTCAAATCATCAGCCACTTTATTTTCTTTTCCCGGATGGTAGTGAATCGTACAATCATAATCCTTGATTAATTCTAGCCATCTCCTTTGTCTTATGTTAAATTCATTCTGAGTGAATATATACTTTAAACTCTTGTGATCAGTATGTATTTCACACTTTACTCCATAAAAATGATGTCTCCAATTTTTTAAAGCAAAAACGACAGCAGCTAATTCCCAATCATGTGTAGGGTAATTTACCTCATGAGTTTCAAATGTCGTGAAGCATAAGCAATTACCTAATCATTCTGCATTAGGATGCAACCAAGTCCTTTCAATGAAGCATCATTGTAGATAACAAACTCACCATTCCTGGAAGGTAGTGCCAAAACTGGAGCATTCACCAATCTTCTTTTTAATTCCTGAATACAATCATCACATTCTTTTGTCCATATAAGCTTAACACCCTTCCGAGTTAGCTTAGTTATTGGACTAGATAACCGTGAAAAATTTCTAACAAACCTTCGGTAATTGCCTGCCAAACCAAGGAAGCTACGAATCTCCGTTACATTTGTGGGTCTTGTCCATTATTCCACAACTTTTTTTTGCAGGATCAACAGTTATTCCATCTTTAGAAACAATGCGACCAAGGAAAGATATTTGTTGCAACCAAAACTCAAACTTGCTGAATTTTCTATACAGTTTCTTTTCTTTTAAGGATGGCAAGATAACCCATAAATGTTTTTCATGATCCCCTTTACTTTTAGAAAACACCAAAATATCATCAATGAAAACCACCAAAAACTTATCCAAGAACTCGTGGAAAATTCTATTCATTAAGTCCACGAATACTGCAGGTGCATTGGTTAGCCCAAAAGGGATTACTAAAAATTCACAATGGACATATCTCGTACGGAACGCGGTCTTCGGAATATCTGCCTCCTTTACCTTCAGCTGATGGTACCCCGATCTCAGGTCAATCTTTGAAAAAAACTGAGCTCCCTGGAGCTGATCAAACAAATCATCGATATGAGGCAAAGGATACTTGTTCTTAACAGTGATGTTATTCAAGGCTCTATAATTAATGCAAAGTCTCATAGGACCATCTTTCTTTTTAACAAACAAGATAGGAGCACCCCATGGTGATGTGCTAGGTCGAATGAAACATTTCTATAATAAATCCTTCAATTGCTCCTTCAACTCTAAAAGTTCAATTTGAGCCATTCGATAAGGGGGTTTTGAAATTGGCTTAGAATCAGGAACTAAGTCAACAGTAAATTCAACTTCCCGATCTGGTATTATTCCAGGAAACTCATCAGGAAAAACATCAGGATACTAATTTTCCACTGGCACATCATTAATCTGAACAGTTCCTTTATTTTCAACGATGTGTGCAAGATAACATTCATTTCCATCTTTTACAAGTTTCTCAGCCTCTTGATATGTTATAAAATGTAAGGGTTCATTCTTGTAAATGACTTAAAGTATTTCTGAAAATAAACTTCTTTATCTCTACAGTCAATCTTAGCATGGTAACTAGAGAGCCAATCCATACCCAGGATAACATCAAACTATACTAGGGGTAGAATAATAAGGTTTGCAAGTAGGTTATTTCCACAGATAAGGATAGGAAGATTCTTATAAATTCTTTTTTCCTCAACATTTCCCCCAGGTGTTTTTACAACAAGTTCAGGAGACATTTCTTGAGATGGTATTCCCATTTTACTAGAAAAGGTTTCAGAGATGAAAGAATGTGTAGACCCTGAATCAAACAACACACTGGCATAATCTGAAAAAACAAACAAAGTACCTGATACAACATCATTTGATGGCCCGACATCTGCTGAAGTAGTTTCAAAGGATTTCACCACCCCTTTCTGCTTGTAGTCTAACTGCTTCCCATCACACAAGCTCATTGTCGGACACTCATTTTCATAGTGACCCATCTCATTGCACTTAAAACATTTCACTAACTGTAAATCAAATTTGGTCTTACATTCACCTTGATCTTTTTTAGTGCAATCACGAGCCTTATGTCCCATCTTATCACATCGGTAGCACTTTCTAGAATTCAGAAGACATTCCCCAACATTTTGTTTGCCACATTTATCACAAACTGGAAACTTAGTTTTCTTACCATTAGACCTTTTTGATGAATTCTTACCTTTCTCCTACCACCTCAGTCTCTTCTTCTGTTGGTTGTTATAGAACACTTGATCATCGGCAAACTCCATTTCCACCTTCTCAGCACATCGAACAAGCTTTTCATAACTTTTAAACTCACAAGAAGCTAATGCCCTTCGATATTTTGGCTTTAATCCTGAGTAAAAACGATTGATTTTACAATCAAGGTCTCGGATAAAATTTGGAGTATACCTTGCCAATCGAGTGAACCTTTCTTCATAGGTAGCCACTGAGTCTTCCACTTGCCTCAATTATAAGAATTTATTTTCCATCCTAAGTCTAACAGCCTTAGGGAAATACTTCCCAAGAAACATACCTTTGAATTCATCCCAGTCAAGAGCATCAATCGCATAGGCATCCCTGATATTTTTAACCACAGACCACCACTGATCTGCCTCACCCTCCAAACGGTAAATAGCAAGACTAACCTTTTGATTGTCTGAACACCACATGACATCAAAAATCTACTCCAGTGCATTAATCCACCCTTCAGCTAGCACAGGGTCAGATGATCCTCTGAATGATGGGGGATGTTGCCTCATGAAATGTTCCACCACTGACATGTTCCTCTGCAGTTGATCTGGATGATCTCATGCATGGATACCACCACCATTTATAGCCTGCGTCAACTGCGCCATTACTGCAACAAACTATTCAGTTCCAATTCCGACCATCTCAGGATGCGGATTCGGAAGGTTATTTCCTTCTATATGGCTTTCTAGCACTGCTTCCCTGTTTCCTCTATGGAAAACCTTTCTCAACAAACATGTCTTAGATGAAGCAACATGGTAATCTTTAAAAGCTATATCAATTCAAAAAAAATATTTTTGGATAATCATTTAATAGAATTATAACTCCTAAAGTTATCTAAACCGACCTTTGATACCAACTATAAGGCTCCAATAATAAACCTTACTTAATCATGAGTTATTACAATATTACACCTTGAGGATCTTTTCGGGTTTAGTGTTTTAGAGAATTAGATCATAATTACATTCAACATATAAACAAAGTTGATACATAAGTATAGTACTCATTTTCCCATTCTGAGGAAACATATTTAAAATAAAACATGGATTCTTTCTTGACACTTCCTTGACACTATCATCATATCATGTACCTTTCCCTTGACCTGTGAAAAACATTTCAAAAAACATGGGATGAACATAAAAAGCGTAGTAAGGGATATAAAAATATGGAAAGGAAACATGGGTAAATATATACATAAGGATGAGATCATACTTTACCCATAAAACATAAGCACTTTAACATACCTCAACAAATCAGGAATAAATCATAGAAATCATAAGACATAAAGGTAACTTGAGGCATTCATATCATTCTTACGTAGGGAGTAACCCTCTTGGTTACGTTTGGAATACCCATCACAGTATATTCCCTAAATATCTTCGGAGAAACCTTAACGTTTCACTCCTTCACGTTACCCAATGCATTGGAGAGCTATAACGGGCTCACCCGCCCTTATTTTATCACGGAACCACCCGTCTTCATAATAATGCCAAAGAACCATAACACATTCATATCACATAAAACATGCATAAAGGAAACTTAACATTTCCACATTTCAATCACAAGATATCAATACAACACATTGATATAATAAAAACATTATGAAAACCATTTTCAATACCAAAGTAAAATATGGTATTTATTTTTCATTAAAAAAATGGGTTTGGCTTGTAGAGGAAGCTGAAACCCAAATAATGGTCACGGTGGCAGAAAAGTCGTTGTCGCCGCATACGTACGACAAGAAAAACATTCCCTTTTGTCATTTTTTAAAATGATTCGTATAAAAAAGATTCATTTTGAATAAGAGTAAAAGTAAAAGGGTTTTATACACCATATAAAAGAAGGTTGTGTATAAAACAAAATATGACTCAATGAAAGGAGATTGAGACGAAGTCCCATACCTCATATCCAACATGACCCAACCGTTCATTAATCTCCTGAATAATAAACATGAGTTAATATCTACTTGATTAAGAACCTTTTTAATGTTCATTATTCATTTTATACCATGTTATGAACATCATGTAATCATTTAAGTTAATAATGTTCATTTTGTCGGTATTTGGTTCTTAAGTCAAAAATAGACTTCTTACACTTATATGTTGTTAATTTGGTAAAAGGTTTGTTATATACAGAATGATATTAATGACTGGGATAACATATATATCATATATATTCAGCATATACATGTATTTATAATATTACATCACATTTAGAGGTAAGAAAATGAAATGCACCGTTCATGGAGACAGTAAGCCATACGTACGCATGAACACTACTTCCATTTCTATTTCATATTTTCTGGAATGGATTCATAATGATATAAGAGTATATTATAATTCCAGTATAATAACATATATAATATCATTAACTTTATCCTTTACACATCCCACATATGGTATTAACGAATCAAATCACTTTCAGGGGGCGGTAGTCCGCACTTCCTAAAATGAAGATATCGTGTTTACCCATAATGGAAACAATAACGGTATTCCATAAATGAAAAATACAGAGGCGTAAGGAATGAATAAACATATTATATATCATATATAAAAATAGTTCCATCTTAATGTCCACCATTGAAGGTGTTAAATGAGTATTGAACAATCATCGTTTCGAGAGGCGGAATTTCGCCATCCACGGAAACCGTATGTTCTTTAACCATTTTATGTAGTTGTGTGAGAGTGTAGCTCAAATACATCTTATAACAACATCCTAGTATATTGAGGATACTGTATTTGTTACAAAAGAAAATAATAAAAAGAGTTTAGTGGGTTGGAGAAGCAAAATAAAACAAATGAACATGAGAGAATGAATTACCTTTAAAAGTGTAACTCCTTTTGATTTGAGCATAAAGGATTCCATTGAAATGATTCTGCCCAAAGGGAATACTATAGGATGAGGAGAGGGATGTGGAGAGAGTAAATGGGCAGAGGATGGCCGAGCCAAAGGCTTGAGGAGTGTGTGGAATGAGGTAGAGGTGGGGGCCTTTTATAAGAGGAGAGGAGGGGCACTCTTGGAAAATAAAGATAAGTTAGTTTATTTTAAAAAGATTTTCGGATCCAAAAGGTCCCACATTGATATAATTCTAGGGTAAGGTGATAAGGGTTCGAAATCCACTCATCCAATTGGTTTTGGCCATGTGTAGGTTTTAGATTTTACATTAACTTTCCATTTTATTTAAATCGTTAAATAATGAGGTCATCGCTCAATCATCATGATGTCATAAATAATTTAATTTATTTAAAGTCAAAAAATTATAAAAGAAATACTATGATGTAAGAAATCATTTTATATTTCCAATGACAATTTATAATCAAAAATCTGATCTTTATTACCCCATGTAATAATTGGTTTTGTAAAACATATTACGTTTGTGTCATTTTTACATTTACATTAAAAAAAGTTATTTATGTCATTTCCCAACCAAAGTGGCTCCATGGGGTCCCCAAGTTGACCCATGGATTGTGTTGGTCGGCCATGACACAAACAATGAGGGTAGGACATGTGTGATGTTCATCTCATTTTATTAAAGCATTATTTTTACCTTAAACTACACTAATTACCACTAATTGCGATTAAAAACATAATAAGTTACTATTCCCCAAAAAAATTATTTTAATCTCATTGAACCACATTTTACTTCTTAATGAAAACCATGTATGTCGGATTTTTAATATTCAAAACACAATGATGGCAAAATTTCATTTAAACGGAAAATCAGTTTTTATAAGTACCACTTACTGGTTTCACTATTCATCAAAAATTGAAGTTTTTTAGAAAATTACCAACAATTCACCCTAAGCTATATTTGATATTCCGAATTCAAAAATGAAGTCTATTTTACTAAATTCCAAACATATAAGTCACATTAATTAATTTAATAATTAATTCCCGCTGTCATTACAAATAACGTGTTTTTATGAAACAATAAGTATCAAAAGATTGACACCAGTTTAAGTCTAATTTCAAAGTGAAATTGATTCCAATAAACACCATTGGATTAAATGGTAAACATATATTCATATTACACATTAATAAAAATTCAAAAGATAATCTAATCATATAAATATATTAGATTAAAAATCATTTTTGATGTAAAATGCTGTATTTTTCACTATTCATTAAAAAATGAACATTGTCAGAAAAATACCAAAAATTCACACAAAGTTAATTTTGATGTCCCAATCATAAAGAATTCGTTTATTTTGACAAACATAGCTTATAAAATTTTCAAAATATAGAATTAAAAATGCTTTTCCACCAAAAGGCAGTAAACCAATCTTTTAAAAATATTAGTGTATTCCCTGATTAAGATTGGATTTATTTTCATTTTAATCCTCTAAAACAATATCTAATTCATTAATAGACATAGATAAATATATCTATTATTCATTACATACTTGGGATGTTACAAAAACCCTTACATATAGTTTCAACGATAATAATCTCCATAAAAAACAGTAAAAACAACTCTAAAGGCCATTCAAAAAAGATGGGCATTCAAAATAAAGAGTGGGATATTTCATATCACGGCTTCAATATGATGTGATCTATAATCATACACACGATCCGCTGGAATGTTGAGAGAATATAGTCATGTTCCTGAATCATCACATTATACCATATAGTCTAGTGTAGACTATGTTAGCGGAAAACCATTTCTGATGCTAAACACCACTTTAGGTCATCGAAGTATTCTTGTCACATAAAATTACACAATATTATCACCCCCTTATAGTTGAGAGTAATTAAAGGTGATAAAAGATTCAATCAATCATTTATTAATCCCTACTAATGTTCTAAAATGACCTTTGAACCAGTGAGTAATAAATAAATTCCATTAATGTTCCCATTACATGATAACTACCACCATTTCAAGACAACTATGATACCATTTTTTAACGTAATTTTTATTAAGAGTGTATCATATACGATCCAAAAAAAAGTATTTTCAATGTTATTCAAATAAGAATTGATATATTAGGATTCCAAAAACATGTCTTCATTAGTGAATATGATCTCCCTCAGTATTAGAGTACTCTAAAAGTACATAAAAATAGTATTGTAAATGAGTCAAGATACCTGTGTAAAATCATGTTCATCAGCTCCATGAATAAAATTGTTTCAAATAGGAACTACATTGTAATAGAAATTTATATACCTTCTCGTAAATTTATTATTTAAAATTACTAACACCTTAAATATAATATGGTGATAACATGATAGAAAAAAAAATCCCTTTTCCCATTTTAACTGGTGGAAAAAATTCATTAATACATGGTTATAGATATTTATTCTTTATCATTACTCGATCGATATTTTTTTAATCCACAAAAAAATAGTGATTCCCATTAACATTTTTGAAAATGAGAACTGAAATTATCCAAGGTGAAATTGGAATCCATGTAAATACCTAGTCTCTTAAATAATTTAATGGAATTTTATTCAATGGTAACACAATTGGATCCTTATGGTAATATTTAAGTGATTTTAATTGATTCATTGAAACTAAGTCAATCATGAACACCATATCCTTCTCCTAATGAAACACTAAAATTTCATATCAGAAAAACATTAGGAAATTCATTAACTATTAGTGGAACCTCACAACTAAATGATTCCTCTCTAAGTATTTTCACAAACAAACACATCAACTCCATAAGATCTATTAGTTGTGGTCCTATATGACTAAACCTCATGACTCATTATTCATGAAACACAATGAATATTTTATAAAATATAGTAAGGTACCACCACTTATGATATTAATTTATTCTATATTTTCAATAAAAAACAATCCATAACGAAAATAAAACTGAAGAGATCTAAGATGAGAACATGAAATAATATAAAATATATAAATCACAAATATAGAAAGATGACGTGGTTAATCCAAAAACCATCTATTTTTTCCTAACTATGATTATAATACTATATGGATCATACATAGTTATATTGGAATTTTTAAAGATAAAACATTAATGTTTACATGAAGGATTATGTGGAAGTTGTTTAAGGAAACTAGTCTCTATGTTGCAATCAATAGAAATGGTACCTCTTAATGTTTTAGGACCTATATCAAATTCTATTAGATATTTTTACACTATTTCTAACTACTTTATTGTAAATACCTATAATTTGGAATCTATTTTTCATGAATAATTTCACTAGAAAATAGATCCCATAAGTGATGATGGTCATGTTTAAGAGTTTAGAGATAAAAAATCCTAAATGAACGCCTACAAGTGACCAGGACGTCCACAAGAGTTACAAACCATTAGAGGAATGAATCAAAAGTTGCATTTATGTTCCATATGGACGTGTTGGTTACATCTCAATCCATTAAGCACTAAAAATACTATAATAAAAGTATTCTTATAAGCTACACTATGATTTCTTCAACAAAAGTCTCTCTAATTCGTATTCACATTATAAGAACCACTAATTTTTCCACCATAGGTGGCATCAACTCTAATAGGTCCAAAATTTCCCACTAGGAATATCTATACCAATAACACCATACCTCCACCTTATCCTTGGAAAAATCATTATGAATAAATTCATTATATGAGATATTATTTATAAGAACAATCATGGACATATAATCTTTCATATTCTAATTAGACACATCCTTTGGTGAAAACTAAGTCAATTTATTTTAGAGATTCGTGGAGTCTAACATATTGTGATTCCATTTCTCAAGGGTGAGAAACTCCTTGTATTTATTCATGGACATATAATCAATTTATAATTTATTACTAATGGTTTCCTAAAATAATTTCCTTTAAAATATATCCTTAATTTTCACCTAACAATTGGGTCCCTCTATCTTTCACTTTTGAATTATAGATTAAAGACAATAAATCTTAGCTTCATTTTGTCATGGGTACTTAGGTATTCTAAGAGACATTACATCCTCCATAAATACAATTTCTCTTCATTATGATTATTCATTGCATGTAAATATGATGGAATCTGGTGAAGAGACTCTTAAGAGTGATACCTATCCACATCCTTTTGAGGTTATTATACACTATCCTGAACAAGGATTGGTTTAACACATTAGTCCATAGCTCAGACAATTCACACAACTAATTTAATAAGATAATGCTCAACTAGAGGGTTTGGCATCCAAGGTTCATCAACATCATCCTCCCAATGAAATTCTTGAAATACTCTTGGGGGAATGATAATACACATCATCAAAGAATTATATATTAGAAAATTATATCCAGTAATAAAATTGGACATTAAAAAGGAATAAGATGACCAAAATCATAAGGATATTTAAAAAAAGAAAACTATTATAACATTATAGTTCCAATGTTACACAATTTTCAGCCACCCATTGTAGCTTTAGGATTATTACGATGATAGATGGATGGGAACTCACTAATTTACAACCCATTAAGTAATCATATACTTCTATCCTATCTTCCATGATAACCTTAAATGCATAGTGATGAAAAAAAACACCCATGATTTCAATTATCTTTTTCCAACCCATATTACAAAAATATCTTAAACCGGAGTTGGGTTATAACATGACATTGATGGTAGAGTGTAAAACCCCAGAAAAATTGACACATAAAATAACAAATGTTACTACCCATGTAAAAAATGTAGATGATTATTTTTTTAAGCCTATATAATTGGAATTCCATAGTTGAGAATTTTATCCTAGAGTACTTTTAAGATGGGTGTCCCCATGAAAAGTATCCTATAGAGTGTTTGATTGGGGAAAATCACACTAAAAGGACTAGTGTTGGCATATATGGATAATATGTAGTCTAATAATTTGTCTGGATGGGTAATAAAATATAGTTTCATGGGATGAAAAAAAAATTATTATACGACACCCATAGTGTTAGATGGCCAGGTTCATACCCAAGGTATGATTGGTTCTAAGAAATAATATTATAAACAAAACCCAGATGAATGGGCAATGGTACTTCCTTGGATAGAGGTTTGGTTTCTATAATGAAGGATATGTGACTTAAGTAGTTGTAGAGTGTAAAAACACTAGAAATATGGGATATAAAAAACGATATATTATATTCCATGTTAATAGGGTAAACCCCCCTTTTTCGAATCTATCCTAATTAGAACTCTATAGTTAATCACCCTTCACCTATAGTAAATTATAGATGGGAGACCTCATTAAAAATTTCCCTTGGTGTGTTTATGTGAAGATAAATTATATTAAAAAACTTTTATTGGAATGGGGGGAATGTAATTAGTTCACTAATTGAAACTAATGGGTGATAACCTATGTTGTTCTATGATGGAAAAGTTGAGTTCATGTGATGAAAAATGAAACAAAAATAAATTATGTTTGACTATGGGGAAATAGATTTATCTAATAAGCTCACTTAATCTGTATTAAACAATGTTATGTTGGGGAGGAAACCAATGTAAAATTGTACAACCATAATTCTATAAGTATTATTTCATGGTCTAGGGAGCTTGGGTTTTTACATAGAGAAATATTAAAATGAAAATTCTAAATAGTAATAAATATTCATGTTTATAATGTGGGATTTACCTAAAAAAATATACTTTGAAATAAATTAAATAGGCTATGTAATATAAAAAACATGATTATGAAATTTTAAGTTTCAT
This sequence comes from Viscum album, assembly GCA_963277665.1. Lineage (NCBI taxonomy): Eukaryota > Viridiplantae > Streptophyta > Magnoliopsida > Santalales > Viscaceae > Viscum > Viscum album. The sequence continues at coordinate 1,755,128,835 of OY728141.1, forward strand.
CAAATATGAAAAAACTAGTATATTTCGATGAGGTAATTTGAAATAATTTGTATGGCATGATGTGGTGTAATTTTTCTCCTTTTATAAGTAAATAGAAGTGTAATTTTAGAAGTACACATAACATTTCAATAATTATATTTCAACATTCAAGAGATAGAGGCATAAAAAATTTAAAATAATGTATTTTTGAATAGTTTTTTATTGATTAATCCTCACCTAATAATTTTAACACATGTTTAAACATTTCTTGAGTCCTTTTCCACTAGATTTTTATATATTACTATTTTTATATATTTGTAATATTTATTTACCTATGTAATTTATAACTTATTAAAAATACTGGGTAACCCATATTACATAAAATTAGTGTAATGAATGTAAAATTAATCTCTATGTAATTATTTTCAATCACTAAATATAAAAAAATTTACTTTTCAATTAAAATCTTTAATAGAATCAAAAATTATTTTGTAGAAAAATTTTATTTTTACCTCTAAAAGATCTTGATCTTATATAAAATTAATTTGAAATTAAATGGGTGATAATATAATTTTATAAAATATGAAAATTCATATGAAATTCATTATATAAATTAATTCTAATGAATTTATTAGGTAAAAATTCAAAAAATTAATAAAAACAAATATCAAAAAATATGTTTTTCACCATTATCACAGTCATTAAAATTCAATTTAGTAATCAAAATATTGTGATGCAAATTTAAATTTACATTATAACATAATTTTAACATGTGTATCTAAAATATTAAATTTACTTTTTTTATTTATTTTATAGAAGTGATGAAAAATAATTTTTAATATTAGTATAAATCCAAGTTTTTAAATTAAAATATGGAATACATTTCTAAAAAATTATACTAGGGTTTTATAATATAAAATATTTTTTTAAATTCTTTATATTAATTTTTAAATCTATATGTTTTTATAAAATCATTATAATAATATTATATCATTCCTATATTAAGATAATGTCATTAAAGGAACTATGTTAGCCAAAATAATATTTTTTACACAATTCACCTAAAAGTAAATTATCATATAAAAATCTCAAAGGCTCACCATAATATAATTTTAACAAGTTTAATTAATAATTTAAGAAAATTTTACAGAATTAAAATTCCCAAATTTATAATTAAATATTTGAAATAAAATTAACATATCTAAAGAAGACGAAAAATTATTAATAAAAACCTCTTTTATGAAATTTAGTTTCCTCAATCATAATTTGTATGCATTTTTAGTTGATTTTTATATTTTTATTTATAAGAGGTTTTCATAATAATATATAGCCATTTCAGAAACTGAGATGGGATATCCCTATAAAAAAGGGTGATAAAGGTAAAACAAAATTAGAGAACCTACATGAGATTTACATATATGTGCATGGGTCTCACCCCTAGAAGCTGAGTCGATTATGTATGAATATAAGTAAAGAGTAACAAAGGTCCATATTCAATTGTTCTCCCAAATCTCTTTGTTTTCAAATTTTAATTCCATGTGATTTTTCTCTTTGATGGAATTTATTAAATTTAAATATAGTATAGAAACATCTTGTATGATTCCAATCTAGAATGGAATATTTATACCAGGTTATTTATGGTCCTTTTTTCAAGGTTTTCAAAGTAATGTATGAATCTAATTCAATCTAAAATACATTCCATGCATAGAGGAAATTAAACATGATCTCCTAAACCATAGGTCATTATTACTCACAAAGGATAAACCATTCCCATTATAGTGCTTAATGTGTCCCTAGAAAAATCCATGATGTGTCTAGAAGATGATTCCACACCCCGATAGTCTAGGTGCACCTATAGTTACACCATTGACATTCACTTTAACCCACAATGGGAAAAGGATTATGATGCATGAACGTCATCATCAATGGATCTGGGGTATTCTTAGGCACATCGGGCATGTATAAGATGTTCAAATCTGAGATATAATTATTCGTCTATTTTTAATGGGATGTCATAGGAAACCTTCACATTTATACAATATAAAATTAAACATTTATAGGTGTAGGTAGCCTAGATGTCAACGTCCATTTTATTTCTGGCTTTTGAAGTGAATGGCACAATGGACCACACTACAACAGAAAACTCGTTGTGAATATATTCTCTACAATTTTCCTTTGTAATATATTATATTAAACATGTTAAGATTCTAACAAAAAATATTTCCATTATAAACAATTACTATTTATATTCCAATAAAACTATGAAAAACATATATCCATAATAGATGAGGTCTGGGATCTCTGGTACTCATAGCCACAAGTGGAATGCTGAGACAAGATGAAATATATCCCTCTATAGTGGACTACACATGGTCATCCCCCTATAAATCTTTCATAGGAGAATATTTATAGTAGGAATTATGAAACCATTTTATTAGTTTAGGAAACCATGATAGAACATTGACATTACAGTCACATTTGAGTTTGATGTAATCTTTAATATTGAACAATACATTGCTATCATGGTCTAAATAAGAATTTTCCTATACATATAAATATACCTCTTTATCTCATTTATTTGATTATAGGGGCTAATCATAGAGATATCATAAGGATCTCATCCCATATCTATAATTGGAATCAGTTTCCATTTTTTTGCCATACTGATATATTTCAGTAGAGGCATGTCCATCCAAAGGGTGTCCCAAAAATTCATAGTGGATCACATAAAAATCAACCATTATTATGTTTTAATAATATTATTGTATATTTTTTCAATCCATTTGAAATAGTTTAACAATGATGAAAGACACACCCCATTTTTAGCGTCAAGGTGATCATTTCATTAAGACAATCTAGAGAATCCTCCTAGGATTTCAATATATTCCATGTAAATTTTATTAAAATTGTGTAAATGAATTGCATGTGCTATTTAAATTCAATTCCACCAAGGCCAATATACCCTATGAATAATTTCCATGAATCTAAGTCCATTTTCCTTTCATGAATTCATCATATCCATAAATATATTTGGAAATGATTTAGAGGCTCTTGATTGGTCTAATAGGATATTAATACATGGAAAATGCATTAATGAGCATTTAGTTGATCACAAAGTTTGATAAATATATTCTTGCTACTTGAAACATAAACATACATTCCAACTATATATTTTGGATAAAATCCTTTAGGATATTACTTCCATATATTGGAACATTACATTATCCGAAAACAAGGTGGCATGAAATGTTCTTTCAACATAATTTTGATTGGAGAAGTATATCTAATTACAAAAGGTAATTATATCCATATTCAACCTCATAAATGGATGTATCACATTCTCATTATTGTAAAATATTACACTGATATACTTTATTATTGTTGTAGAGGCTGAAAAAATCATTTGATATTATATGAATATATAATATGTGTGATAGAAAAAATGATACTTCTAAAATTCATTTTTATATATTGTTCAATTTATGTATGGTACTATATTTATATACTAAAAAAATCATAAAGGATAGAAAAGTGTTTCAATTAATAATGGTATCTATGTATAACACCTTTATATTATTTAAATAATCATCTTTAGGATCCATTAATGAGAACTAGGATCCATGAACTCTTAAAAATGGAATTCAACATATTGCTAAAGGTATTGGAGAATCCAGGTGTCTTTAATATATCTAGGAATAATCACCAATTTATAATCTCAATGGCCATTGAAATGTTAATTTTTATAGAAAATATTACATAAATTTATTTATTAATTATAATATTAATGCACACATAATAATTAAAGATGAAAATTTGAATTATTCTTCTAGGGTTGAAATCAATGTCACTGGGAATAATTAAATTACAAATGACTTTCCTCATCTATGATGCCAAAATATCATTAATGATCATGGGTGTAATATTTCTAACATCAACAAACATATAATCATTTATATCAACTTTATTTTCCTTCTACATAATCAAATGAAAAAATTAATTTCACACCTTATGAAAGATATATAGAAATAGTGAATAAGATTATAACGATTGTTACATTAGAATTCATAATATCCTAGTAAAACATGAAATAATTTGTGTTGAAACCCTCAAGTCTCTCCACACTATCTATGTTTAAAGTTTATAAGGTGAGTATGACCTCATAATTAGAAGGAACTATAATTAATACGTAGTTTTTTGTATCATTAATGAAATCTAGGACAATATCAATGAGGTTGGGGTTATTTCCCACCCCATAATCACTGTACAAATTTTTTATGTACTCCACCCTGGAATTTAAAATGTTATTTTTACTATTTATGAGTAATTAATCAATATAATGAAACTATAATTCCATCATAACCTTTTTATCCTCAGACCAATGATAAAATATATTGATGTTACTATAACCACACTTGATCCAGTTGATAATATATTGGTTTCTAATTGAACAACCCATAAGGGATAGAAGACCATCAATATTTGAAATATATTCAAATAAATTTATAGGATAAATTTTGGTCTATTTATAATCCTTGAATAATAAAGGGATAAATGAATAATTTTTTATTCATGTCATTATGTTGCACCTACCTTTTTGGGATCCTACCTGATCAGAACTCCGTAGTTAACAGTGTTTGGCCTAGAGTAGTGATCATGATGGGTGGCATTCTACGAACACTAGAAAAGACATGTGTTGGCTTATGGGGACTATTATTTATCAAATGAATTGTTCAGACATATGGGTGAGCCCTAGGGTAGGGAACACGTGACTTCAGGGAAACAGGCGGTACCTAATAGGCCGAGAAACGACTATCATGTTAAAGGCGGGGTGTTTGTGTTGTCGCCAAGACCCAATTTTCCCATTTGGATTCAGAGGTGGTACACAAAAAATAAGTGTGGTGCACTGTTCGGGATGATATGTATGGACCACAATGAGTAAATTATGTTATAAAGGGTCTTGGGTGAATGTAACACCCCATAATGAAAATGGTTTAAATGACTAAATGATATTACTCATGTCAAAAAGGTGATCCTTCTCATTCAGGAGACTTCCTAATTAGTACTCCATAGTTATGTGTGATGGTTATGGAGTAATGATCAAAATGGGTTACCTTTGAGGAATATTCCTTGGTTGTGTGTGAGTGAGGAAGAAACACACTAGAAAGAACTTGTGTTGGACTATGGGGACTGTCATGTTTCAAACGACTAGTTTAGCCATGTGGGTGGGCCTGAGGGTGGAGACCATGTGTCTGTTGCAAAATTGGTTATACATGGAAGTCTCGGAAAAAACTACCATGTTAAAGGAGGGGTTTCTGTGCTATTACAAGGACCCAGTTGTCACGTTTTGATAGCTTGTGTGGTTGCAAGAAATATAGTTTTCAGCCTTGATGATTTCATCATATAACCTAGAAAATGAGGCATTCCTCAAATAATTTAGATGGAATCTGATAATATATTATTGTATTGAATGAATATAAAGTTAATTGTCTCTTATCTCACAGTTCCATCCATGTATGATAAATTACCTACATCATGGTATGGAGATCAATTCATTATTAAACATTTAAAAGAGATAAATTGAACTCTTTGAGACCATAATGTTCTAAAAAAAGTTGGATTATGGTTAGAGTGATATTAGTGGATATTGAATCTAAATACCTATGGAGGCACACTATAATCTTCCACCTGGTAGAGATATCATTATAGGTTTATTTTATTTATACCATTAATATTGTATCTTCCCCATGTGAAACCATCAACTAAAACGAGGTCCTCAAAAAAATTAATATATATATTCATGTGGATAATTAATTTCATGATATACTATTGAATAATTACATTACCCACTCATCGATCCTTAAAAAAGTTTGAAAAACACCCATAGAAAATCATTTTTTGTTTTGAAAGTCTAAAAGAAAGATAAATTAAATCTAATGACCATATGTAGGAATTGAATGAAAGCATAAAGTATAGGGTAATATCATTTCCATGATAAGATGTTGAAATAGATACAACAAGATATGTTTTTTAATTATAAATAATTTGGATGGCATTATCCTTTAGCATCGACAAGGATTTCGATGAACTCGGATGGGCTTCATGTAGGGAAGAATACTACCCAATTTATTATTAATTAATGAGATTAGAATTCCAAAATCCTATTTTAGATTCATAAATGTAATCCAAAATTGGTTGTTTACATGAATTCTCTCAAGGTATGTCACTATAGAAGAGGTATTGAACTCTTGGAATCTCCAAAACAAGAACATTATAATTTTAGAGATTTTTCCATCTCTTGTTGGGTGGGTACTTCTATGATTCTTTCACATGTGGATTCATTACGTTATTTTGAACATTTTTATTTCACCCCATGGACATTGTACAATCCACCATACTACAAATATTTTCTCCAGGATTGGATTATTAATCCTTTTTAGGGACTCATCCTATGAGATTTCATCCCACAGTCCTCCACTAATTGGAAACAATATTATTATTGATTGTATCTAGAGGTGTATCCAATCATTCATATGGGATACTTATTTCACTAGTACTTGGTGACATTATTATTAAATGTTCTTTATGATTTCCCATATGAAGCCACTCTAAATCATCTAATGGTATTCCTTATAAAGTAAATCCTTGTCTGGTAATAATTCCACATGAATTATTATAATTATTAGTTTCAATACCCCTAGAAATGGACTCTTCAAAACATATATATCATCTGCTATATTTATTTGGATTCTTATAAATTTTTGGTTCAGGTGAGTTATCATGGGTAAGATCTAGATATTTTTAATTTTTTTCGTAACTTTCATTGCCCACTTCCAGAATCTCATCCAATTGGATGGTATTTCCATCCACTAGTTCATCAGACTCTATGTTCATGGTAATGTGTTATTATTCATGTGGGATGTTATATGACTTTATCATTCCATCATTTTGTTTAGACGATGTGTGACAATGTCCATGACTGACATGGTGGTTTTAATCCAATATTATATTACATTCATTCACATGAAGATAATGTGATAGGAAATAAATATCATTAATATTCAAATATCTATCCTTATGAAATGTATTATGGTCACAATGTGGCATTACATGGAGTGGTGAAAAAGAACATGGTGTAACATCCCAGGTAATTGTAGAATAATATCTTTTTATATTTATTCATATTAATGAATTATTTGTTTACAATAACTTAAATGGGTATCTATATCTAATAATATACCTTCCACGCAATAATGAGTTTCTCTAAATTATTATTTCTCATGCATTACTGAGCTATACTAAATAATAATATACGATAAATATTATAATTTAATATGGTTGTTTTTTCCATTAATAGAAATACTATTTTTAATGTTTTTTAAAATTATTTTAATTTTTATATTATATAATAAAATTCATTTTTACAAATAGAAATATCAACATCTATTTGGTTTGATTTTTTATCATAACATTCACATTTGGATGAATAATAAATAATATTGAATTTTAATTCCATGTTTCTTTTAAATCCAACTTATATATATCATAAAATTAAATTTTTAATTGGTTTTAAATGATAATTAAATCATTTTTATATAGTTTAAAATAATTTATGTCATTATAAACAATTTCAAATTTAATTTAGATATAAAAACATAGAAATCATTTGATCATTATTTTATATGCCCACGTAGCCGTCCCATCTGTGGGATTAATTTTAAAATAATTTCTTCCTCATATTTGATTATAATAATAAAAATTGGAATCCCTGTTTTTAATAATAGTAATTTACAATTAATAAAAATGGAAAATTAGTTTTTTCCCTAAAGATTAGTGAATGCAATTAAGATCAACTACATCGATTATGATTAAAATGAGGTTACTTAGTTGTTAAAGTTTAATCATAAGAGTCCAAATGAGTTAGAAAACTATCCAAAACACATTTTATAGAAATTATTTTAGAATATCACATATTTTATTGAATTCGAAAAATTATTGGATTCAGCTGATATAAAGGATATCTCTAAAGATATTTTACTTTTTTATATTTAAAAGAATGGAACACCCCTCCGCTATAATAAGGAACTCAAAGTACTTATTTATTCATACCATAAAATCCATTTTGAATAATCCAAACCAAGAAAAAATATTCTAAAAACATCACTCGTTTCACCCAAGAGTCCATAACTATGGAAAAAATTCAACGGATGAATGCATTTGGTGAAAATAAAAAAGTATTTACGTGAAAAAGCCTTAACATTCTTCAATATACATGTGTATTTTTTGCTACACAACTTATTTTAATATTATTACGTAATTATATAATAAAAAAGTATCTTAAATATAATTATATTTTGTTATATTAGGGGTTCAATATACCCCTACACACATTATTGTCAAATAGGTAACAAAACATGAGATTATGTAATTTCTAAGGTATGGTAATTATAGTTGGTATTATAGGCCATTTTAAGTAACATTAGAGGTTATGTTAACATTAATAACTGTAACCTGAATGGTCATACAATATGGTCATGTAAAAATGATATTTAATTTAAGAATTTCAATGTTTCTTAATATAAATTACAATTTTTCAAGATTGTTTTCCAGTGAGGAAATTGGGAACCTGTAGATTTAAGGATCCAAAAATATATTAATATTCTTAATCAGCCTCTCGTGATGGATAAAATTGAAATTGAATAGTTTTTTTATTAATTCCTCAGTTGACTATTGTAATAAATGTTAGTGCTATACATTCTAGAGAGGAAACCAATATACCCAGAAGGAACATTTTTTTTATTGATAATTTCATGAGGAAACATACACATTCATTCTGTAGATCATCTTACCTAGTGGTAGGAAAATGATGTATCAATTCTATAGAAAATATATTTTATGTCACATTATGTTCAAATCATTAAAAGGAAACACTTGAATTTTATATTTTTTAAGTTGAAGATGAGCGATGGTTGTCATTAGTTAATAATCCTAGAGAGAAATGTGATCATGATGCAGTGTAATATAAAACATTCAATGAAATTTTCCTGGAGAAATATTTCCCTACGGTTTTTCGACTACATAAGAAATAATATTGATAATAATACTTAGGTATGTGTTATATTTTATTTGGGACAATAGTAAGTAAAATAAATTTGGATTAAATATGATTGGAATAATGTCTTCAAACTTCTTTCTCTGCGTGATAATTTAAAGGATATGATATATTTTTGTTCTAAAAAGTTCTTTATCAAGTTTTTGGAGTCTTATTTGCCTTGTGATGATGAAATTAAGAATTTTTCAGGATGGCAGGAAATATGGAAACATGATACAAATAAATATAGAGGCAATAAAATAATATTCCTATATTGTACAATGTTTGGTAAGAAGCACTATGGAGAATGTCTTATGAAGAGAGTGAGGTGTCACAGATGTTGAAATTTTGTCACATGGCATACAATTATATTGAAATGAATACTAATAAATAAAAGAATGGGGTAATTGATAGCCATCCAATGATAATATTATTGAACTGAAATTATATCGTTCATTGGGATAATTAATGTATGATGGCAGCTTCATAGGATAGAAATATTCATGATCAGAAATAGAAAGGTGTGGGGAGGCTATTTTCTGCTACAAGAATTTATATTGGTCTATCAAATGACGTGGTGATAGGTATGTTACATTTTTATTAAAATTATACTAATACCATATTTTAGTCTGGATCTTCGTATTCATTCATTAAAATGAAATGTTCTTGAAAATTTGGAATATCACCTCATGACAGTAAAATAGAACTTTTGGTAAATACTATTGGTGGATGTTTTAAAGATACCGAGATTTATAAAAATCATCCTATAATCATTAGTGAGATTTAATTTCCTTAAAATATCATTGATATAGCCATATTAGAGGTTGATATATCTCTTGGAATGGAATGGATTTTATTTTATCATGTTATGATATATTCTAGTGTTAATAACGTTTTGTTCTGTTATTTAATTCCTTTGATAACTTTCTAGTAAGGTGAGAAATTTATTAGATTTAGAAATTTATGTTACCTATCTCATATTGTTGAAAATAAATAATCATTTCAAATTAGTGACATTATTGTAGTAAATGGATACGTGGATGTTATTTTGGATGATATTTATAGGGTTATTACAAATCAATAGGTTGGGTTTACTGGTGACTTAGTACCAAATGTAAAGCCTCTCTTTGAACCCCCTTATCGAACGACTCATGTGAAAATTTTAGCATTGAAAATCAAATGGAGGAGTTATTAAATAATGGCTTCATCTGACCTACCACTTCACCATGGAGTGATCCTATATTTTTTTGTAATTAATTATAGAAAAATGATACATTAATTAATTATAGATACTGGAATCAAATCACAATTAATAACAAGTATCATTTTACTCATATCAATAATGTTTTACCAGATCTGATAACAATTTTTTTAAGGTTGTCATGTGGTTGGGGTACCATCAATTGAAATTAAAGGAAGATTGAATTCTGAGGACTATGTTTCAAAATATATATTACCATTATGCATTTGTATTTATGTCATTTGGGTTATCCAATTCCACTTTTATATTCATCGATGTTATGAATAAAATAGTACATCAGTTCCTAGATAAGATTGTGGTTTTTTATTAATGGCATTTCTTAAATATTCTAAAATCCTTGAGAAACATAAAATGCACAAGAGGATTGTTTTTCAAACATTTTAAATATATATATATATGGTAAATTTAGCAACTATGAATTTTGTTTTCCAAAAATTTCATTCCCCTATCACATTTTTTATAAATATGGAATAATTGTTCTTACTTATAAAAAAATTTGATAATGAATTTCCATGATCTATAAATATCATCCAGATTTACAGTTTTCGTGGATTATAGGGTTAATAACAATGGTTTTTGAAAAACATTAGTCATTTTTCAATCCCAATAACAACATTAACTAAAAAATGAGTCATGTATATATGGATAATAGTTCTTGAATGATTGTTTTATGAATTTTATTCAATATTCATTAATTATCTTATTATTGACTTTCCTTCCAGAAATGGTGAATTCATCATCTACAATTATGCTTCATTGAATGGCCTTGGTAGTTTTTTAACATAGATTTATTGCATAATTCATAATTATTCACGTCATTTGATACCTCATGAGTTAAGTTATCTTAAAAGTGATGTTAAATTATACTTTTTTCAAAAAAAAAATTTGGGGTCATATTTATTATGGTGAAATATGTGACATAAATATTGGTCAAAAAATGATAAATTATATATTAACTTAGAAATAATTGAACCTGGTACATAAATGATGACTAGAACTAATCATGGATTATGATTTCATGATTCAATATAATCCTAGAAAATAAAATAAGGATATTGATGATTTTAGAATAAAATGAAATGAAATTTTAACCATGAATTTTTTTGGAACACAACACCTAGGTCGAACATATGATAATTATTTGACTAGAATTTCTCGATGTTGGGACATCCTCTATTTTGTTTTAGGTTTCAGTATAATAAACATTTTCAAAGGGAATTAAGATGTATTACAGGGTAGATCAATATTCTCTAGAATATGTATAATACATTAAAAGTGCTATGTTTTTAGATTTAAATATTGAAGAAGATGGTGTTTTTTTTTATTTAGAATAGTTTATTTGGGCCTTGATATTCCAAATTGAGGTAAGAGTTGTTGAATGAAGAACAAACTTATACATTTTCGATTCGTCTAGTTTGCAATATGATTTTAAAATAACATCAATAGTGTTACAAATGGGATGGAATGAAAAGTTATATTGATGAATTAACCATGAGGTGTCTGAATTGTTTTATGTTTATAGTAGAGTGATAGTTACCAAAGGGTTTTCCTCATCATGTTCTAGTAATAGCATGGAAATGTGAAAATATATCAATATATTTAGTGGTAGGATTTACAAATACATCTCAAGGTAATAATACAATTTGGTTTATTGTTGATAGATTAACCAATTATTCACATTTCATTCCCATTATAAATATAATGTATCTAGATCACCTTTTTGTACTCTATTTTAGAGAAATTATATAGTTAAATATAGTTCCACTCTCCATTTGTTCAGACCATTATCCCATGTTCACATCTAATGTTAAGAATGGATACCAGAAGTTAGTAGGCAATGAATTAAATTTTTGTACATCTTTTTAACCACTACATTATGGATTGTCTGAGAAGAAGGTTCATACATTAGAAGATATGCTTCGTCTATTCTCAATAGATTACCCACGATGTTGGGATTGAAATTATCCTTAGTTTTGTTTTCATTTAATTACAATATTTTATCCAGTATATATATAGCACAATTCAAAACATTATATGTGAAGTGGTGTTAGACAATGTATTTTTATGATTATGAAGGAGAAAAAAAGTTAATGGGACCAGATTTGGAAGATCTAACAGCACATAACTTTTAACGGGTTTAAAGATAGTTGATGTCATATCAAATTTGGGCAAAGAGTTATGCAGATAATCAGAGGAAATATCATTCTTTCGATGTAGGTGATCATTTATTTTTAAATGTTTTCCATGGAATAATTACGTGTTTTTGGGTACAATGGGAAAGTTAACTCAATGGCTCATTAGACCTTCTGAAATCTTGGAGAATGATGGATCATTTTACAAATGAGTGTATTTAGCACGAATTTTTATCCTATGCACACAATTTATTTCTTGTTTCAATGTAATTAATTAGTCTACTAGATTCATCTCATATTTTGAGACATGATGTAGTTCAGCTAGAAGCGAATATTTCTTATGAGAAACAACCAGTTTTGGATCTTGATCTCAACGAGAATGTGTGAGGAATAAGGGGATTTATCAACTTAAAGTTTTATGGAAAGAACATATGATTGAATATGAAACATGGGAATCTAAAAATTAATTGGGATAAAAATATCACCAATTTATTGATAAGTGAAAAAAAATTGCGAGGACTCAATTTCCAAAAGGGGGGATAGATGTAATATCCTAGGTAATGATAGAATATTAATTTTTTTAATAATATTTTTTAATAGAATTATTTTTTATCTAATATTTCCCTAAAAATAATTTAAAATATAATTTCACATTAATAATATTTTAAATGAAAAGGCTATGTTTAACCTTAATGTATTATTTTTCAATCTTTATAAAAAAATTAGCTTTCTTAGAAATATCTCAAATATTTACATTAAGCTAATTATAAAATTATAAATTAAAAAATAATTATTTTATCACATTAAATTTATATATGTGCCTAAAATTAATTTTATTATTTAAATTGGTTTATTCAAGAAAACCACATGTTAAAAATTAATTGGGTTAAAAATATCACCAATTTATTGATAAGTGAAAAAAATTGTGAGGACTCAATTACCAAAAGGGGGGATGGATGTAATATCCTAGGTAATGATAGAATATTATTATTTTTATTTATCAATATTTTTTAATTTGATAGTAATATTACCTTAAAAAGGTTGATATATCCGTAAGATTACATGAAACTCAATAATAAGTTTCTTCAAAATATTTTGATTCATGCAAGTCTCAGTTATACTAAATAATAATATACTTTTAGTATTATTATTTAATATGGTAATTTTTTCTCTTTTTAACAGAGAACGTAATTTAAATAAATTTTCTACAAATTTTATAACATTTATATGAAAAAATAAAATTCTTTTTTAATTTGAAATATAAAAATTAAATATGGTTATATTTTTAGTGTTTTTCTGCATACATTCATATTTTAATGAATACTGACTTTTCCTTCAGAAGTGCATTATCATCCAATTTATTTATATATTAAAAATATATTTTTATTTGGTTTTAAAAAACAAAAATATTATTTTATACTTGTTAAAATAATTTAGTTCACTATTAAAAATATCTAAATTTTATTTAGATATAAAAATGTAGCAAAATTTTGAACATTTTTTCTTTGAAACCCATCTTTTTCATCTCATTTATGGGCTTAATCATAAATTAATTTATTCCACTTCTGTTATTTGTATTTAGAAAAATAATTACATATTTGGAATAAAAATAATTTATAATATCATATATTTTCAACACATTTTTTTGTCAAAACATTTAGTGAAATTAAATAAAATTAATTAAATAGTTTATGATAAAATGTGGTTACTTATTGGTTTATCATTAATCCTAACAATCTAAATGACCATGAAACTTTTCAAAACCTCATTATATAGAAATTATTAAAACATATTGTCTCTTGGGTCTAATTAAAACAATTATTGGAGTCAAATTATGTAATTGGGGCCTCCCAATAGTGTTTAAAATTTCATTTTTAAAAGACTTCCACTCCCCATCAACAATAAAAATACACTCACACTCCCCACATCATCACACATCTTAGTATATTTTGTGTCATCAAAACCATAACAAAATATTAACATAATATCACTTAAATAACCCTCTAATTATCATATTTGGATGAGATCTAACCATGAAAGCCTATTGCTTAAATCCAATTAGAGGTACCCAAAAAAATGTTTTAACATTCAGCAATGTGAATTTCAGTTTTTTTATATATCCAGCTATTAATTTATTATTATTCCAAGTTTATATTATAAAATAATTATCCTATATATATGGATATTTTTTAATGATAAGGTTTTTACAAACTATAATACACACATCCATCAAATGGGTAACGAAATTACCATTCTTGTTTGAGGAACAAAATCCTTGTGAAACGATGTCATTTGTTTTTTCTTCACCACCTATCACGGTTGGAAATTATGAAAGAAAAACTATTTTTACATAATATATATATATATATATATAATTTTTATTATAAAATATGGGTTTCTATACAACAGATTCCTTCATGTTTCCTATTTTGAGTAAATTTGATAACATCGTGTGTGGGCATGTGGACTATTGCCACTTTAAAGCGATGTGATTTGTTAACACATTACATGGAATTTAATAAGGATTGGATTAATTAAACATCTGTGAAATACATAACATCCTTATTATTTTCATGATATATTTATCTTTCAGGAAATATAATACATCATTTTCATTATTACCCTTTCATACACTAAGAAAGTGATAATGTCGTATTGGGACGTGTATAATACTTCCTCCTTGATGTGATGTGATTAATTTTACATCATAAGAATTATATCTATAATTATAAATGAATATAAAAAAAGGTATTTATGTTATTATTAATTTTTTTAATGATTAATGGTACTTTCCTTCATTCCATAATGGTTGTTGAGAAATGGGAACATTACTTATGTGTACATACATCCAACCATCTCCATGATTCTAAAATTAGATCTTTTTTCATCAGCATAATTAATGATTGGTTTTATAATTATTGTTGATATATAATTACTATATTAATTTCATGATTATTATTATATAAATGTTTATATATTTAAACCTTTTAACATTATTCACATATCGAAGACAATTTTGACACAAAAACCAAATATAATCAAAACAACCATTTTAAAAAAATTAAGTAGTCTTTTAGAAGACTCTATGATTTTTGAAGAATATGAGGACACATTCGAAAATTCGGACTCAAGATAAGGTATTTCATCTCAATCACCCTTCATTGTGGAATATATTAATAATATTATCTTTTATTATTTTATAATGTGTATATACAGTCCCATTGAAAATATATATTCATATTGTATCTTTTACATTATTATGTAATATTTTTGAAAAATTCATTTCTTTAATGGGGATTGTGACTTAAATGTTAAAATATGTTAGGGAGTATTTGAATATTTAATGATTTAATTTTCAATTTTTTCCCACGTCAATATTCGGGATATTATTTTATATGTTTATTTGTTTAACTGGATTATACAGTATATTTCATTTAAATTTTTAATTTAATTTCATTTTTTTAAATATTATTAAGTGTTTTATATAGAATATTTTTAAGAAGAACAATGGGAATGTTATATTCTTAAGGTAAATGACAACATTGTCTTATTTCACAACCGTGGAAATTACATAATGTTATGATTCCAATGAATGATTCCATATTTTCTTAAATTAAAAAACTTCTTTATATTTTTATTTGGATATTTTTTTGTTGAATATTATTTTTCATAATAATGTTTTATTTTTTATTAAAATTTTCATTTTATTAATGAAATTGGTATTTTAATATCTAAAAGATATTTTCATATGATTTAAAATGTGTTTTTTAGATGTTGAAATGTTTTATTTCATGTTTTGGATCATGGAAATTATAAATCATGGGTGCACCCAAAGGGAATCGAGTGAGACCGTTATAGCTGAAATAATGGGTGTGTCTAGATAAAACTCTAATGCAGTGGGTAATTATTATATTATCCAGATAATTATATTGTATGTTGGTTGAATGGTTATTCCAATATATAATGATTCTGTTAGTGTAAATTTTGATGATGTCCAATGGTACCAACATTAATTATATTTTTTCAATTGTGTTTGAATAGAAATGGTTTTTTAAAGGTAAAATAAATAATATTTATTAATGAATGATAATTCTTTGTTGGTTTAAAATGACACGTTTTCAATAAAAAAAATTCAAGTGTTTTAATGTTTATAAATGGAATAATGGTTTCATTCATTTTATATCTATTACTGAGATTTTTAGGTTCATACCTTGTTTTTAATATTTTTCATAATATTTAATAATGAGTAAGGGATTTGAAAAATTAATATTTAATATCATGAAGAGTTTTCAAAAAAAAGGATTTACTTTGAAATTTATTATATGGTGGAAAAATAGGTTCTAATAAGACGTTTCTACATTGTAGTTTATGGTTATTTTATTTATGATATATGGCCGAATTCTTTAAAACACTATAAATGAAAATATTCTTAATGGAAAAGATTGTAATTACATTACTACGACATAATATTAAGTAATGTTTATAGCTGGGGACTTATACTGTTGGTTAAATCATCCATATTTTTGGGCACCATGTCATTGTCCTTCACCAAATCCCATTAAACTTTAGAATTTAATGAATCGAGTACTTTATAATTTCCTTCACATGACATATTTCAGAAAAATATATCATCATGCACCATCACCTTTCATAAATTTTAAAAAATCACCTTTTTTACTCTTAATATATGTGAAAATTGATTTTGAATTCATATTAAAACATGGTTGACCTTATATATGAGATTCACACTGTCATGTTATCTCCCATTGTCTTAAGGGCCACTCATTTATATGGGATGATGTTTCATGTTTCTCACCAAACACCATTGTGATTTATCCAAGACTTAGATTAAATGTTTCACAACCCATTCTAATCAGGGTACCCACCACAAAGGAAATTCCCTATAGGGTGTATGGGTTCTAGAATATATTGTTCCACCTATAGATGATAATCTATACATGAGAATTATTATTTCTAAAATTAATAGGTTCAATGTTCTATTCCCACCCTTATATTTTGAACTATTCTATAATAGAAGATCCATGATCTTATCTTACATTCATCAAATAGAATGATAATATTTTATAATCCTTATCCCATGGTGCTCAACCTCAAATATGAGAAACCCCATACCTTAGTGAATCTTCTAGAAAAGACATCAAAATCCTTGATCATTCATCATTATAATGGATCACCCATGTATTTACAGATTACGAAAAAACATTTATCCTCTCCAAAATAACCTCCCTATTAGACAAAACATTATCCTCTCTCCCCTTCATTTTGACTCCCAAAGAGGTGGAGATCTAGAATCCTGAGAAGGAGACATTGAACCAAGAACATGTATAGTCAATGAGAGTAATTTTTATATAATAACCCAAATTTCTATTTCACATCTATCCTATTATCGTGGATGTTAATAACTAAAAGGACTAATTGTGCCAAATGATATATTTATTGTATTTAGATAAAGAAAATTACTTCCTTCTTGGATCATGAGACTTAGGGTCAATTTCATGTTCGCTAATATCCCCACTTATAATCCTTCTCTATTACATCTTCACTCTTAATAATTATAGGGAGTTATAGAAAATTAATGAGATCATCATTTTCATAATAATATTTATCATATATATCATTTTTCATTATTTAGATGTTTCATGTGAAATAATATATCAAAATAGTTTTTAATTAAAAGAAAATTTATACTAAAATATTAAGGATAATGTTAACCAACACTTTCTGGAATATTTTAAGATAATATGACATTTACATTGTAAAGATAACTAATTCCATTCATTACATTTGTATTTTTCATCGTACTCTAATCCTTTAAGGTCATTAAGTGTAATTTAGATTATAATCATTACATGTATAAACATTATGATAATACTAATATTGACATTCTCATGATAACTAAATGAAACTGTTTAACTTTTGTTACTATTATATATATTAAAACTAATTTAGCGTATCATGTGAAAAATAACATTAGTCAATGATCCTATAATCCTTAATGAGAAAGTAACGTTCAATTATTCACAATAATTAAATATAACTATTTATATTTTTCATCATTGTGACATATTGTAAACACTTTTTGATATCAAGAAGAACACACATTAATCATAAACATATATGATCCTTCAAGAAATAGTGAAATTAAATTTCTAGATATAATATAAATTTAATAAATTTCATTAGTTACTACCACATTTCTAAAAAACCTCAAGATATTAATTGTAAATTACATTGAAATTATATTGATATAATTGTTTATTTATCATCATTGAACATCAATATGTTCAAAAATAATCCCACTGACCACTCGTTCACTATATTATTTTTTGAATATCATTCATTGATTTAGGAACTAATCCATGTTTAAGAAATAAAACATATTTACTATTATATATAATATTTAAGAAATAAAATATTGGTATAATTTTGTATATCTTAATATTTGTATTAATATAATTTTAATTATAAAAGAGACTATTCTTTCAAATACACAATAGATGGATGTGGGTATCACATTCTTTCATATATTAATAAAAATACAGATAACAACTTTTATAGTTATCATTATTTAAAGTATGTTTTATAATATAATTAATCTTAAATAATTTATACAATATTTTAGTTAAAATGTTTTTGTAGAAAAATATTTATTCTTGAACCCTATCTCATATGATATTAAAGAAACATGATAATGATTAAAATTATATAATCAGATTTATCGAATTATTAATTATACCATTACATCTAAATTTTATATAGGAACTATTTCCTTTATAACATTATTGTAAACTAAAATATTAATAAATTTAAATTTGTTTTTCAACTCATGTATATTGACAAATCTTGTAAAATAAATATTCGGTATCACATACACATAAAAATAAATGATTTTATTTGTACAACAAATATACCTGAAAAGGAAATTCCACTGAGTTTCCAAAACTCTTATAAGTATTCATAATAGCACCACGATATTGAATTATTTACCCTTGTTCCTAATAACACTCTATTTCAATGACCATGACATTCTCCTTGGAGAATATTTTTTAAACGATTTTTTTTTCAAAAAACAATTCTTTCTATAATTTAAACTGTTACCCTCATGAACTAACCATATGATACATAGAAATTATTCATCATCATCCATTTTTATATATTCATTCCACTTCGATTTTAATTTGTAAACAATTATTGAATTCTATAACACTTTTTGAACATTTATATAGAAAGAAATTAGATGCATTCACTAAATAGAATAATCCATTATTAGTTTCCACATAAAGCATGCTATATAATTAAAAAACTATGTATATTAAAAATACCCGACTCAATTAATTAAAAGAAAATTTCTTCAATTTTATTCTCAATAGAAAAATGAGATAATAAAATGGTAATGATAAATTATCCTTATCATGAAGCATCTAAGTTATCAATTCAACAAATCCTTTGATACAGTACTTATAGGAAAACACCAAGTTTAATATCTAATTATTTCTCATCTTCTATCCAATTGTATCTTTGTATGTTTGTAAATCATATATTTTATATCATATACCTATATAAATAATATAATATTAATTATATAACATTTAAATATGATTTGGGATCTCCCAAAGGTTTATAAAAACAATTTATATAATATGAACACTTTTTATCCAATGAATAGTTTTTGCACAATGAAGGAATTTTCATCTCTAAATCATTTATGATCCCAACCATATTGACAACACGAGTTGAGAATAAAACTCATTAGATCAATTTTCATCTAATGAAAAATAAAATGAATCAATATATGATTCCTATAATCATAATTCACTTATTTACCAATTTGAATAGTTGGTCCTTCATGAAGGTGATATTTCAAAACATAATAAATATATATATTAATTAATAATTTGCTTAAAAAATTATTATCTCATAATAAAATTTATTAATTTATTATTTGTAAGAGTAACATACATTAATATCCTCCTTCTAAGGATTATTATAAGTGTTTAGTTTGATGATAATGATTCTATTCATTTTTAAAAAAAAATACATAATAAGAGGATTATTATTTTTTAAAACCACTTAATCATCAATTATATTGAATTTCCCCCACTAATCCATTTCCTCTTTTAAAATAAGTCATATACATTCTTGGGCAGTACTCAATATTAATCAAGGAATTACAGTAGTTTTTTCAGGTATATAATTGTTGATTATTCAATTAGGAATCATTCTAATAAAATGATTTTTGACTGTTTTATATTTTATTGGATACCTCATTATCCAATCAATAATGTAGATAAACTAAACTATCTTACTTTTTTATCCTAACTATTTGGGTTTCCCATCTTGTGTAATCTAAAAAAAATTCCAAGAATAAGGCAATAAATAATAACCGAGTACTCTTGATGAAATTGACATTACCAAATAAGATATTCATGAGTGGCATATAAAATACATTCCATAAATAAGATAATCCATTGGTACTCATGTGATGAAAGAAAATACCTTGTTGAATTATATATGTCAAGTGAATATTTGGAAGGAATATAGCACTTATTGTTGTTGAGTGTATTTAATCTCAACATATAATCTAATGTTATTCCATTTATTTATGAATAATTATTGTTATTTAGATTGGAATAAAAAACCCTCCACTACAAAAAATATGTTTAAACCATATTTAGGTATAACTCTTTACAAAACTCACATTTTTATGTTTCTCACCTAAAAATATATTTAAAGTACATCTAAATACATCCAAATGAATCGTATATATAATGTGCATGAAAATTTAAGGTAAATGCATATATTTATTTGAAATATCTACATTAGTAAACCATTAGATATAGATTTACAAACTCATTAACCATTGTAGACTAGGAATAAGCCTCCAGTCCAATTGGAAGTCCAACCTCAAGTCCCTCGACCTGAGGTGAGATTACTGATGAGATATTTCAATTCATTATAATTATGAAACATAATATATAGAAAATAAATTAAATAATTAATATCATATTAATAACATCATTTAAAAATTTAGGCTAAGGTATAAGAAAAACTAAATAAATCATCATACCTATCACTTAATATATGTGTATCACCCCGACCCCAAAATCATAGATTCAGGCGGCACATTATTTAATTCAAGCAATTACAAAGAATAAAATACAAAAAAACCCTTCATTTTTATATCTTTGAAATAATTATTACATCATTCATACCCATAATACATTGGGAAATAGTAAATACAAACATTATATATAAAAAAAATTATTTCCTTGAAATATTTTCCCTGATTTCTTCTCCATAACACAGGTAAAGGAAACATAATAAGGGTGAGATAAAATTCATAGTAAGGGTAAGTAAATTGGAATATAGAATGAATCAGTTGAAAAAAAACCTATAATGGTAAATAACTAATAAAAATACCATTCAAATAAATATATAATTAAAATTTGTTATAGAAAGGGAAGAAAAAGAAACACGTGCCACTTTATTGATGAACACAAAATTAAATGTATATAATGATATGTTAATGAAGAATCAATTGGATGAATAATAACTAAAATATATATGAAGTAAATTATTAATTATTGGACTTAATGTAATAGGAACATGAGGACATATACTTTTAATATCCATATTCTATTCAATTTTATACTATATAGGGAAAACTGTATTATTTGGCAACTTAATCGTCACCTGAGAACATGT
Organism: Viscum album; assembly: GCA_963277665.1. NCBI lineage: Eukaryota > Viridiplantae > Streptophyta > Magnoliopsida > Santalales > Viscaceae > Viscum > Viscum album. The sequence continues at coordinate 1,755,151,021 of OY728141.1, forward strand.
CAATGTATAGAGGAGATCTTTAAACTATGAGATCCACCCATCATTACATGTCCAAAAAGTCCTAATATCAAATAATAAATTCTATCAATAAAAAATATAACTTATAAAAATTATATATTGAATAAAAGTTACATATTTAAAAATAATTCACCATTTAATCAATTAACTATCAAAGTAAATAGTTTATGTGAAATTGTAAGAGGTTTAGATTATAATAATTTAAATTGTTTAAAATGGAGATATTCAAGGATATTTACAATGAAAAATTTATTAAAAAATTATTATTTCAAGAGAAAGATGACAATATCAAAAGGACGTGAGATTGAAAAGATTTCTATCAAGAACATTTATGAGGACATTAATCATTAAAAGTATCCCATACCACTTCAAAAAATTTAATTCAAAATATCCATGATAGTATTACAATAAATAAAACTCATAATGTCATGATAAATAGTTTATTTATTATATAACATGAATAACTTATTAATACACGTAATAAAACAGAATTTCCCATAATATCATACAAACATCAATTTAATGTAAATTGAGAATAAATTCCATTAATTTATCAGTCCTTTTGTTGTGTATTCATTATCATAACATATAATGGATTAAAATATGTTACTAAATTATAATATAACCATAATAATTTTTATAATATTATATATTAACATCTTATTATATTTTATTACCTGTTGGACAAAAACCATTCCTTATTTTAAATATTTTAGGTGATAATTGCCTTGTTTTTTCATGAATATTTTTGACTGGTTAATTTTTGTTCTTTTTAATTATATCTTGATTTCATAATATATATAATTTCAAACATGACTTAATCATCAAATATATTCAGTATATATTTAATTAAAATAATCCATAATGTTTGGAGATAAAAAAATGAAACACATTGTCCCTTGAGACGGTAGGTTATACATATGCATGAATGCTACTATAATTTCAATATTTTATTAAAATAATTATATGGAAATTATATATGTGTATTATTATTTAAGTATCATATATATTTTATATATGTTACATAGTTTTCATAAAACCATCTTTATATATTCCATGCTTAACATGAACGAATCACATTGCATTAATGGGGTTGTAGTCCACACTTCCACAAGTTGTGTTATCCTATTTACAAAAAATAGAATTTATAGGGTTATGTGATATAAAATAATCCTAGAAACAAAAATACATTATAATTAAAAAATATATTAGATATAAACATAGTGTCCATCATGATTTCCATCATGAGAGGTGGTTATGGAAAAATGAGTAGTCATCATTTCGTGTGGCGGTAGTTCGCTGTACATTGACATTGTATGTTCATTACCCATTAGGTGTAGGTCGTTATAAGTTCATGTATAAAAAATAAAATAAAAACATCTTACTATATTAATGATCATTTTTTATGTAATCGTGTAAAAATAAAAGTATATATTGTGGATAAGAAAATGAATGAAGATCGTTGGAAAATGTTACCTTGAAAATTGATTAACTACATTTGGTTTATACTAAAAGGCTTTCATAGAAGGATTTATGGCCAAAGGGAGTCTTCAAGGTAAAGGGGAGGGATTTTGGGAAGTTATATGGGAATATATTTTCTAAAATTATGTGTCTTGAGATGTTTTATTAATGGGGATATGTGGAGGAGTTTTATCGTGGAGAAAGAGTGGTGCTCTTGTAATATTTTGACAAAAGACTTCCTTCCACATTTTTCAGGTTTCATGTTGTTCCAATAATAATCCAAATTATATAAAATGGATTATAAGGTTGATATATGTCCATAAAATTTATTTTTGAAAAAATTATAGCTCTTATTCAGACTTATGGTTAATTTTTAGTACCCTATTAATCTTAATTTAAACTTTACTATTGTAATTAATTTTAATCGCTTTCCCGAATATTTTTGGTAAAATAAAATGTTGAAATTATTATAAATATTAAATTTTTATTATTCTATATATAGGATAAAAAATTTCAATTTCTAATCACATATGTGGAAAAAATTAATTTAAATTTAATCCCATAGATGGGATGTCAATGCGGGTTTTAATGTAAAAATGTCTAAAAGTTTGCTATATTTTATTAATCATTTTCAATGAAAAATAAATTCCAATGAACTAAATTTGATTAATAGATACAAATATGATACAATTAAACTTAACAGAAATCTAAAACATAATTTTACATTATAAATAAATTGGACGAATAGGAGTTTGAAAATAAAAGATATTATTATTCACTATTCATTAAAATGAGAATCTTCACGGAAAGGTGCCAAAAATTTAACATAGCATAATTTTTATATTTTTTTAGAATTATAAATTCTATATTTACATATTACATTAATAAAAGGGTAAATATTGTATTTAAATTGGTTTTCCCAATAAAATTTGGTAAAAATACTAAAATAAAAATAATGTATTTTATGCATAAAATTATATTTTTTTCCTTAAGCCTATAAAATATATTGGATGAATATAAAAATTATTGGGTTGAATAAAATATATATTTATATATTTCATATTAATATCACTCACAGTTTTTAATCAATATAATCTATCATACAATAACAACTTTGTGGGAATACTAATATTTTCCAAAATATTCATGTGTTTTCTATATTCAATTCTAAATAAAATTTAACTAATGGATTTATTTTATTTATGTGTAAACCATAAAGAGGAATATATTAGTCAATAATATTCATAACATTTAATTTTAAAAATAGGTTATATCTCATTATAAAATATTTTAAAAACATATTATTATTCTATAAACTTGTGAATTGTGTGTAACACAAGCCATCGAAGATGGTTTCCCTTGAATCTAATGCAAGATAACACATTGTTTCATGAATTTGAATATATGGAATATATAAAATCTATTTAAAAATGAAAATTTATTTGAAATTTTTCTATTTTTTTATATTCCATTACAATCTTGATGTCACATGTCACACACACTATCAAATAGAATATTCATACATAAGAATTTTGGAGTGTTACATTCTCCCCACCATAGTTAAATTGCATCCTAACAATTTAAACATGATCTGTTTAGTTTGTGGAATGAAAATACACTATTTTTTAAAGACCTACATCGTAATAATGATTAATATCTCATATTCTTATTAAGATATAATTTAATGTAAAATGGTGACATAAATAGGTTCCCTAGTTAGAGAACATGGTTGGGAAATGGAAGAAAGGATACAAGGGAAAAATCTAACAATGATGTTATGATGGAGAGTAATAGAGAACATGATTAAGAAAATGATAATAAGTATAAATCCCAAAATATATAATAATATAAGGGTCATTCTATTCCTCAGAAACAAAGGTACTTAAAAAAACTTTTGGTGTGAAGATCATTTTTCCTAGATTAGAGTAATTCATTCACTCTATATGAATATAAATAAATATATTTTATAACTACATTTCTATGAACACAATATTATCTTTATTTCATTCCATGAACTATTTATACATCATATAATAGAATAAGATTTATTATAATGTGGTGTAATATATCAATCTCTATAATCAGATCCATAGATAAAATTTTACCTTTTAATAAATGGTTAACAATTTGAAAAGATTATAATCCAACACTATATAAATAATGTCAATTAATTTACAAACTCAACATATCATTAGCCTTTAACAAAAATGTATTATCCCTTTAATCCATCCGTAAAAAATATGTGAACACGTTAATCATTATCTAATATAAATATGGTAATAAATTAAATTATTAAAATACCTTATTGTAAACATATATTCTTCCATATTCCATATGTGAGACACACATTATTGGATTTATCCGAAAAATACGAAGGTGTTCCAATGCATTAGTTATAGAATAGAACACATATTGACAATCCATTATTCAGTTCCAAGGTAGTAATTTCTTATCCAAATAAATCATTTCGTCATCATTATCTCATCATTTGGAACATAGTAAGGGTTTTACTTCACTCAATCATGAGTTGTTTGAATACTTTAAATTTCTACTTAATATTTTATCATGGTACCATTCAAAATATGAATATAATATTTTTAATAGAAAAATTACTTCAGTACAATACATTCATAAATTTTATGATTATATCATCAGAAACAAAATAATATTACTACATAATTCTTAAATCCAAATATATATTTACATTAATCAGTCCACTTCGGTTGTTTTATTAACAATTTCTTGAACATGATCCCATATCTTCTTCAGATGAATATTATCATGATGTTTTGGGTATTATTTTTCATAGTAACCCATTACGATGTAGTTATAACACTTACTACTTATGTTTTCCTTCCTCCTATTGCATTATTTTTCATGGGGACCCTTTTCTCCACACATATAACAAATTATTATTCACTTCATGAGTTACCTTGGTTATTCTTTCTATAGTTATGAAAATGTATAGAATCCTTTTTCCCTTCATCGTATTTGACTCATTACATTTTTCATGGAGTTCAGAACACCTATTTCTCTCTTGGATTCCCATGAATAGACATGATATAGATAATTACTTGTCTGTTTTGATGGCACAAAAAATTATTTCTTTATATATTGAGAAATTATTTTAAATCAATTCCCATAAATGATTTTGTTTAAAACCTTCAAATAATTGGTAGATACTTCACTCTGTGATGCGTATATAATCCACAGCATACCTGGAAAACATTGAATTGGTATCCTAATAATCCATAAATATTTATTCTTACTTTTTCTTTAAGATAAGGAGATTCATCTTCATCTCAAATTTTATATCATGGGGGGAGGATTTATAAATAAATGTATCCATAAAAGTTCCTCACTCGATTAATTCAATTTTTTCCTCCTCCCTTATAATATTTATTAGAGACGATGAATGATCATTAATCACATTGGAGAAAATAGACTATAAGTGTATCAATTTATTTTTAACTAAATTCCAAGTCAATAAATATATTTTCTAGATATGTAATCCATTTCTCAGCAATAATTGGATTGGTAGTCCATTGAATTGATGGGTGCTTTTACTACATAAAGAGAACAAGCATAGGATATTTTGTCTATGGAATAGGTTTCTCCAGATGTGTGAGGTTATTTTTTATAACATAACTATAATTCCCTAATATATCTATAATTTTCATTTTTTTATCACAGTATTCATTGAAATGATTTGTAGGGCCACCTATATTGGCCACCAGTATTGATATCATTCTTACTTTTAGATAACATTTCTAAACAATGGAATATACTAGATTAGCTCCATAAATAATGAAATTTGTACAAAACTAAACATTTTATATCACCTACACAAACTTATGCATCATAAATCTTGTGAACAAAATAATTAGTTACATTGGGTAAACATTTACTCTAAAAGTTTTCATAATGGTTGGTATAGAAAATGTGAAATATACTAAGAATATCTCCTTATTCTATCAAACTGAATGCACAGTAAGTCTTGTTTTCATATTCCTGGTTAACTTTAATTAGGCCCAAAACGCCTTGTCAGATTTATTACTCCTAGGTACATATTTTCCATAACCACATGCACTTGTAGTATCCAGATAGTGATTTATTTTTATAAATAACCTCATAATATCTACCACACTGAAATTATAGGATATTCTTATATACTAATCCTAAAATACTATCTTACAGTTATCTATCCTAATATATCTTTTCTAATTCTAGCATTCATGTTTGTTTTTGAACATCCCTGATACCAACTGTATTGCCCCGGCCCAAAAATCCTAGACTCAATGTATTATTTTATTACAATGGCATGATTATAAGAAATAATATCTCAAAGGAACAGTCATTTAGCATTATTATAAGCCAAATCATATAAAAGATACCCATAATACATTTGGAAATAAGAAAAAAAAACATTATAAATAAAAAATAAATAAATTTTATCCATGAAATATTATTCCAAGATTTCTTCTCCATAACCTTGGGAAATGTAGCATAATAAGTGTGAGCACAAACACTCAGTAAGTTTAATTAACATGTTATAAATAATGAATAAATTAGATTACAACAACATATAATGATAAATGAGTGTAATCACATTCCATTAAAATATCTAGATAAGGAATATTCATTAAGGAAAGGTAAGAAACTGAAACCCATGCCAGTAATTGAAGAAAAGAAAATTAAATTTATCCATAGATTTGTAGATGAACAATCTCGTTGATAAATAATATTTGAAATTTTTAAGAAGTAAGTGGATAATTATTCTAATTAATTTCATAGGAAAATGGGGACCTATACTACCAAGATCCATCCTCTCGTCATTTTAAAACTACATGTAGAAACCTCATTAATTTTCCCCACATAATCGTCTCATGAGAACCTGTGGATTCAATAAGGAGATATATAATGTTCCAGATCCACCCATAATTGCATGTAAAAATCATGTATCATATCGAAGAATAAATTTTGGAAAAAAATATTATTCCTTCTAAAATAAACATATTGAATAAAACTTAAAAATTTATTAATAATTCCCCAGTTAATAAACTAACTATCCATGTAAACACTCTATGTTAAAAGATACTCGATTTATGAAATAAAAATATCCATCATATGAAAAGATATATATTCAAGGAAAATTGAAATGATAAAATTATTAAAATAATATTACTTTTTTGTGATAAATTTATCTATCAAAAAAGTATGTGATATTGAAATGATTATCATTAATATTATTCTTGAAGAGATTAATCTTTAATAATTCCAAAGTGTCCCATACTAGTTTGAAATATTTTAATAATAATATTCCTATATGTGTGACATTAAATGAATCATATAATATAATGATAATAAGGGTATTCATTATATAACATCAAAAAAGATTTATATAAACCTAATAAAACCGAATTGGATCATAATTACAATTAAGTCACGATGAAATGTAAATTGAGACGAAATTCCCTTACCTTATCCATCCTTTTGTTGTTTGATATTTACAATCATCAATAGGGGTATAATATAAGTTAATACATTATAAAATAACCATATTAATGTTTATAAAATCATATTCATACTTATTATATTAAATTATTACCAGTATGCTAACACTCATTCATTATTTTTACTATTTCATGTTTTAATTACCTAGTTTTCTCATGTATGTTTTTGAATTTTCAATTGTTGTTCCTATTATTTATAGAATTATTTCATGATATCTAAAATTTAAAACATTACATAATTATCAAATATATTCAGTGTATATCTCTATTGAATAATCTTTAGTTTGTGGAGATAAGAAATGAAATGCACCTTTCATGGAGACTATAGGTCGTACAAACAAATGAATGTTACTTTCATTTCATTGCTGTATTAAAACAATTAAAATTATATGATATAATTATATTTTAATTATAGTATTGTATCTATGTCATATATTATACATAATTTCATTAAAACTATCCATTATACATTCTGTGAAAAATGTGAATTAATCAAATCACATTGAGTGGTGGTAATCCACACTTCAACAAGCGGTGTTATCATATTTAGGAAAAATGAATTGTATAGAGGATTCAGATATAAAATAATTACATAATACTAAAGATAATATAAATATAAAATATATCATATATAAAAATATTTTCAATCATTATGGCTAGCGTGAGATGTGGTAATGGAAGAAAACAAACAATCATCATTTTGTGACAAAGTAGTTCTCCACACATAGAAACAATATGGTATTTACCAATTAAGTGAAGGTGTATGTAAATGCATGTATAAATAACTACATATAAATTCCTATTATATTTAGGGTACTATTATTTTGTTATTTAATTATGGAATAATAAGAGTGTAGAGAGTTGATAAGAAAATGAATGAAAAGTGATTTTGGTAAAAGGATAACATAATAATTGGAAAACTACTTTTGGTTTATACAAAAGGGATTTCTTGTAAGGATTTCTATAGAGACCAAATATATTCATAAATTAAAATTACATAAATATTTTAGAATAATTAAAACATTATAAAAATATATTTCAAAATACCATATCATTGTAGTGCATTTAGAAACATAGAAACATAGAAACATAAATACTAATACATATGTAAGCCACATTATCTCCCACTAGGTTCTTCTTCACTAGAACCCTTATTAGAAATATCTAACATAACACATATCTTCAAAAACTAGGTAAGGAAGCATAAAATAAGGTGATCTAAAAATCTCTCTAAGGTAAAAAATGTAGATATTTAAGCATAATCATTTGGATAAGGGTATGAGAACATAATCATAGAAAAAAAGATCATACCCAAAATATCGATGAACATATATAGGAATTAAGAAATAATGTTTGGCGGTTCATAATACATGAATAATATGGAGATAAAGAACATTCACCATGAAAAAATGAAATATGAATTTAACATGGAATCATGGAAAACATAGAATCATATAATAATATTTCTATAGTAACCAAGGGACTACTTCCAAGAGCATCTTGGTAGTATCGGTTCACTCACCATACCATATTTGTAGTCATGGTTCACTCTCATTGCAATCTTAGTTGGTTTATTTCACTCTTCATACCATATTAGAAGACTTGGTTAACTACCATGGACATCTTAGTTACCAAGGTTCATTCCCAAGACCATCAAAGTATGTCTCATTATTTATAAATCATTATAAAATAATTTGGAAGAATATATTGGTCCCACCCATCTCATAGTGAAAACAGACATACATATGCCACAAGAATATAAATAACAATATCATAGACCTTGAAATGAAATAGGTATTATAAGTAAGTAATCATAACATAACATGTTGAAATTTACAGGTTTCATAATCATTTCATCATGAACATAACCCTTGAAAAGAAGAAGGTTTCAAAACTATATAACCCATGAAAAAGTAATACGATTCATAAACATCATTCCATCAAAACAGAATTCAGTTAAAGAAATAAAAATAATTGAAACATTGAATAATTTACACATAAATTCATGAGTAAAACCTATGGAAGTTATCTTAGATGGGAAATAATTTTTAAATATATTTTAAAATCATTTCTTGTGGAAAATATCATTTCATCATTTAAAAAACATTTTAAGACATAAACCCTTATTAAAAAATTCCAATTTTAAATTGATTTTAAAACATATAAAATCATATGAAATGTTTTGAAACACTTTTTCGGTGAAAATGGGATTAAAATATTTTTTTATTTTTTTTAAAACATGGTTTTTGAATACTATTGATATCTGATCGGAGAGAGGGATGATCATATTTATGTCAAAAACATTTTCTTAAGTACCAAAAATTTGAAAAAAGTTACTGCTAAATGAATATATCTTGAATAATATAGGATAAATAAATTCATGATTTTTATTTATAGATGTATCATAATATTTCATCAAAGCAATTGTAAACATAAAAAATCATGAAAAGCGATGAGGTTGTCTCAATAAACTCTAATAAAGTGGTTACTTGGGATCATACTCTCTATGTATGAAATAAGAATAAAATAATTCTTAAAATATCATGAAATAAATTATATTCATTATATGAAATGTAATATTTAATTATATACACCTAAAAAGATAATATAGGCTCATAACAATATTTGAATCCTAGAGAAAGAAAATTGAGACAACACTATTTTAATGATTTGGTAACAATTAAATCATAAACCACATAAAAGAAATGTCATAAAATTGATATGTTAATATAAATAAATTTTTGTTTAATATAATATGAATAAAATAATGTGATGTACATACCCCCAAAAAATGTAATGTGTGGTGAACACGACATGTATCTCATGTAAAAAAAGTGTGATGAAATCCTCATGCTTTGTGTCTTGACACTCATCCTACTCATTCAAGAAACATGTATAAAAATTATAAATTTAATATAAATATTTTAAATAACTATTTTATTATATCTAATACTATAATTGGTATGATTATGATCAAATATTACCCTCTTGTTTATCATCCAATGTAAAGGATTCACTTCATAAAATATTCCTTGTGTTCTTCATAAGTGTTTTAATTTTTTAAATAAATAGTCCTTATAAATATATAATTATTCCATATTTTAAAAAATGATATAAATATTACTTATATTTAGTATAATTTTTCTATATTAATACATTTAATATATAATTTTGAAATGTAATACACCATTCATGGAGACGGTAAGTCATACGAATGCATGAACGATGATTCCATTTTCATTGTTATATAGTAAGAAATAAATATAATTCATTATCTGTATAAATGTTGATAAAATCATCAGATTATAATTATAATGTTATATATATCATAAATGTTCACTAAACCCATCTTTAAATCATTACATTTAGTGTGTGAATGAATCACATCACTTTGAGGGGGCAATAGTCCACACTTCCTCCAATGAAATTTTCGTATTTACACCAAGTGAAATGTAAAAAAGATATGTGTTAAAAAAGGAGTAAAAAAGATTAAATACATGATAAATATAATATATACCATATAAAAACTTATTTTTCATCATTATTTCCACCATGATACGTGTTAAAGAAAAAATGGACAATCGTCGTTTAGTGAGGCAGTGGTTCACCTTACACGTAAACTATTTATTTGTTACCCATTCGACAAAGGTGTGGGTAAGTGTAGGATAAAACTATATCAAAAACACATAATAGTATATTGAGGATAATTTTTTGTTATACAATAATGTAATAAAGATCTTTTAAGGTTGTAGAAAAAAAATAAAATAAATAAGATTTAGACAAGATGTTGCCTCTTAATCAGGAAAATAATTTTGGTTTGTGCCCAAAGGCTTCCTTGGATAGATTTTTTAAAGAGTATTATTTTATAAGTAAGAAAGGGATTTTTGGAATTTTCTTGGGAATATCATGGATAAAACCATTTGGTTTTAGGGTTTGGAATAATTGAAATAGGTAGTGCCCTTTTATAGGGCATGAAGAGTGGTGCTCTTATAAATATTTTATAGGAGAATTCCACCCATGTTTTTATGTTAAAAGTGGATAAAATTAAGATATAAATTATAAAAAATGGATTATATGGTGTAAATAGTTCCAATAAATGGATATTGGACAATTTTCTAGGTCAATTGGGTTCTTATGAGTTAGGATAAGTCCTAAATTAAGCTTCATTTGACATTAATCCCTATGATTAATTTTAACCACTTTTAAAAAAATTTCCTTTCAAAACATAACATTATATAATTAGTCCCTTAATACTATAATAATTTAAAAAATAATTTTTATCTAAATTCAAATCACTTATATGGAAAAATTTAGATTAATTCTAATCTTGCAGATGTGATGAAATTACGAATCTGTAAAGTATAATGATGTTTAAAATATTGGTACATTTTTATATTCAATTTCAAATTGAAATCAACTAAAATGAACTCTATTTTATCAATAGAATTATTTTTTATCTAATATTGCCCTAAAAATAATTTAAAATATAATTTCACATTAATAATATTTTAAATGAAAAGGCGATGTTTAACCTTAAAGTAGTATTTTTCAATCTTCATAAAAAAATTAGGTTTCTTAGAAATATCTCAAAAATTTACACTGAGCTAATTATAAAATTATAAATTAAAAAATAATTATTTTATCACATTAAATTTATATATGTGCCTAAAATTAATTTTATTATTTAAATTGGTTTATTCAAGAAAACCACATGTTAAAACATAAAATGATTTTACCATAAATCATATTTTTCATTATCAATATTTTTTATTTATATAAATCCATTGTAAAAAATATCTAAAATGTATTTATTACTATTCATATTACTATTTTTAATGGAAAGGTAATAATTTTCTCATCTAAATAATTATAGAAACAACATTTTGTTTCATATAAATGCCAATGTTGCATTTAGAGTATGCTAACTTGGTGTTGCTTGGAACATATGCTAAGTTGATGTTATGTGTCATGTCTGATGAGTTGGTGTCGTGTAACATAATCCATGTTGTTTTAGTGTGACATAAATTTTCTAATTAGTTCATTTCCAAAAATAAATAATAAATAATTTATTCACAATAAAATGTCCTTAAAAACACTAGCTGTTAAATTCTACCCCAATTAAAATAAATTTCACCCTAACAATTCATCACATGGGTAAAAAAATCACTATACATGTGATTCATCATTTCCTCAAGTTCCCATTTATCTTATTCTAACTGGTTATTTCTCCACAAAACATTGAACAGGTGGGTGGTCTTATATTGTCAAAAAATATCTTATTGGTCCAGAATTTCAATTTATGTTCCTCATAATAAATATCCTGCTCCATTGCTAGGGCCTCTGTGTTTAGTACATAGAAAGGATTTGGTATATGTCCTAAGAATTGATAAATAGAAAAAATCATAGACTTAATAGATATTGGGTGGATGTTCAATGTGATAGGCTATTGTCCCTACAAAATGAAGAATATCAAAGGGACCAACATAACTAGGGCTTAGTTTCCACTTATTTGTGAATCTCATATCCTTATTCCATGGTAAGGCTCATAGAAATATATTTTCACTAAATTCAAATTCTAGATCCCATTGGCTATTATCATCAAAAATGTTTTACCTACTTTTATATTACTTGATAGAATTGTAATTTTTTTATTTCTTCTCCATCATTTCATCAAAAATCGCAGGTCCCAATAGAAATCTTTATCCTACTTCGTCTCAATAGATTTGAGCTCTAAAGTTCTTCCCATAAGGGCATCAGAAGGTTACATTTTAACTCTTGATTGAAAGACATTGTAGTAACAAAACAAATCTATAGTATGGTGTTGATCCCAACCAACATTTAAATCCATATGACAATATTTTACCATATCATCTAGGGTTTTAATGGATCATTCAAAATGACCATATGACTGATGATAAAAATAATTTTTGAAAATAAATTCTTTATATTGTTATTTCTACAGTCATCATCATAAAATTGAGGTAAAACTTAGGTATATATCTAATATAATATAATTTTGTACTCCATGAAACCTTACCACTTCCTTAAAGTATATCTTGAAAATATAATCTAGAGAGAAGTCTTCTCTGATAGAAATATGTTGTGATGACAGAGTAACGTGATATACTACAACCCATATAGCATTAAACCAATTACAGGTTTGGGATATTCTGATGTGAAAATCAAGAGTGATTTTCTCCCATTTACATTATAGTATGGGTAATGGATGAATCCTTCCCTTTGAATTTTGTCTTTCAGCATTAACTTGTTGGAATACTAATCACCGAGATACATACTCTATGATATCACACTTAATTCCATCCAACCAGAATTATTTGATCATGTACCTATACATATTCATACTTACAATGAATAATTAATGAATAACTATGAGATTTATCTCATATATACTTCTTCGAATATGTTATGTAAGAAACACACATTTCTTGTGAACAATATCATACCATACACATCACTGTTAATTCCAGGAACATTTCTAACATTATTTTTCTTCTCATTATCTTCCTTTTGTGACTCCTAATTCATTACATGGATAGTGGGTTGAACATTCATTTGAGAAAGATAATACTTTTCCCATTACATTAGAAATTATAGATCCATTCTTCACCAAGCCAAAAATTTTGAATTTTTTTTCGATCATCATCATTGATAGGGTAATATAATCCTTCCAACTCAAATTTTATACCACATTGTTTGCTTTCTCATAGTGGTAACATATTGAGCTGTCATAATACTCTGGAAACTCGAACCATATTCTCTAACGCAACTTATACTCTTTCCTTGTGAATATATGATCCATAATTTTATGATCAGTATATATATCCCACTTTTGTTCATATTGATAATGCATCCACATATTTAATAAAAAACAACCACTGATAACTTCGTATCCTAACTTGGGTTATTTTACTCCAGAATAATCAACTACTATGACGAATAATATATAACCATGTTATTATTCATAATCACACATCCCAATCCCTTTTGGGATTCATCATTAAATATTATAATCAATTTTATCACTATAGAGTAATTTATGATCATTTTCACTAACTAATCATCCATTCAGTTCCTCGAACATTTTCTTCACATTCATATGTCCAATGGAACTTCACACTCTTCTGAGTTCACTTTGTCAGACAAATAAATAGAAATCAGTAATTTTCCACAAACCATCGATAATATACTGCTAAATCAAGATTGATACATATCTCAATCACTATGGTTGGTCTAAGACAAAATTCAATAGCCTCTATATTTCATGGATCTGTTGTTATACCATCTCTTGGGATTATGCAACATAAAAATGAATCCTTTTGCAGCCAAAATTCATACATTATAAATTTATCATATAGCTTCTCCTTCCTTACATTTTTTTTATAATTCTCAATTGATATTCATTATCTTCCTTCTTCATTGAATATATATATATATCATCAATAAATAATACAAAAATATTGTCTCGGTAATCTCAAAAAACAGTATTCAATAAATCCATGACGATATAATTGGAATTAGTAAGACCAAAAGGTAACACTGTATATTCACAATATCCATAACTTTTGTAGAATACTATTTTTTGTATGTAAACATTATTGAACCTCAATTGATGACATCTAAACGATATGTTAACATTGGAAAAGTATTGATATTCATGAAAATGATTTAAAATATCCTTAATACAGCGAGAGGATACTTATTCTTGATTGTGATCTTATTCAACCCATAATAATTAAAACATATCTACATTGATCCATCATTCATTTTTGAAAAAAGAATATGTTCACTACATGTTGGGACATTTGGCTGAATAAATCCCTTATAATGGTTTTCATAGAGTTTCATCTTCAATTCCTCCAACCCAATCGGGGCCATTCTATAAGGATTCTTAAAAATTAGTGTGGAACCATGAATGAGTTCTACTAAGAACTCAAATTCTCATTTTTTTGAATAATGGTATGATCTTTCAAATAAATATATAAAATATTTTTAATAATATTCATATTATTGATATTCATTTTCCCCACATCCATTTTTCATACCAACCATTTTGAATTGAAATTAAGACATATACACTAGATGTAATACCTGTAAGCTATTCATTATTATCATCACATTGGTGGATAATCATATGAGGTTTTGAAATATAAAAATTAACTTCCCTCTGTAAAAAATTTATTTGCGATTTATGCAGTTAAATACAATCTATTCTATGGATGAGAAAAAATTGAACCATAGGAATAATGAAAATATTTTTCAGAATTGCATTCCCAAAAACATCAACCAAAGCAGAATCATTGACTCAATATAAAATCATTATACTATTAGGGGTTTTCACTACTAATTCCACATATAATAGTTTTGGTGGGACCTTAAAACCCATAGAAATTTCTTTAGATATGAATGAGTGGGTTGATCTTGAATCAAATACGACATTAGATGTTCTAAAGTATATGGAAAGTGTAATTTTCATCACATCTTTGTCTCACCCCTCATCATAAATAGTGATTTCATGAGATTTTCCCTTATCCCTCTGCTTAATTGGTTGTTGATTCTGGTCATCATTAATTGACTTTGGGTTTGGGAATGGGTTGCAAAATTCTCGTTCTATGAATAGTTGTATCACAAAATCATGGGATGCTCAACTTTTGTGATGGTTTTTCCCAATCTCAATGTTATCTAACTTCATCCCATAATATTATAAATAAAATGCCTAATGGTTTTCCCTTCCACACTAAAAACAATTATTAGGACTCTTATGAATATTTCGTTAATTCTTATTTCCACAATCATAGAATAATGGTATGATCATCTTCTTCACTTCATGGTTTTTAGATTTTCCTTTAAACTCCATCTTCCTATTCTCATAAAAACCATGATATTGATACATGACTCCAACGTCCACTTAATCTATGATATCACAAGGCCCAATTTCTTCATAAATACAGAACTCTATTATTGGATACACCGTTCTAAGACATGTCTTTAAGACAATTAATAATCTATCAATAATACCTTTGAGATGGAAGATAATTCATGAAGTGTTCCTTAAAATTCTCATGAAATTATCATTGTAGTTACCAAGAGATTCATCATCCCATTACATAATCTCATGTAAATCTATTTCTAACTAGGTCAGATGAATATAGGTAATGTAATTATTAAAAAATAAGTTCTTGAACTCATCTCAATCCATGGATTCAATCTCATCTTTTTGCCTTATATTCTTGATGAGATTCAACCAACTGTCTACTTCTCCTTTGAACCAATAGACAAATAAAATGACTTTATCATTCACTATGAACTAGAAAACAGAGAATATCTTCTATATAGTAGGGGTATATTGTTAAAAAACAAGTGGATTAGAAGACCTGCTAATATAAGGTAGACGTATCCTCATTAAAGTATCAATAAAATGTTGTTCCCTCATTTTCCAATTTATAAGTACACCCTGATTCATATCATAAGATCATTGTATGATCATAGTAATGATGGTTTTCATTATAGCTCCCATATAATTTGGTTGATCATAATGAATATCATTTAATTATCCATCATAATCACCTTAATGGGTTTTTTCAGGTTCGATCAATTGAGAATCAAAAAATAATATATAAATTAACAATTATCATATCGAGGAATAACATAATCCTAAAAAGTTACAAAAAGAATGTCTAAATCACTAATACTTACTTAATGTATGACATATTATGTATATCCAATGTTATTAATAGGAATCATTTACCTAAATAATTTATGATGTTTCATGAAGTTTTTGTGAGTTTCTAATGCATATCCCTCATGAGTGTCAATAAAGGTGTGCAGTAAGGCTCATTTTTATTTACCATATTACCCTGGGTTAGGCCTGGAACATCTTATCAAAGTTCTTACCCCTATGCACATCTATTCTAGAGCCACTTTGTCCTATATTACATTGAAATGGATGAATTTCTAAAAAGCCACTCAATATCTCCTTTAACAACATACTTGGATATTTTCTTATACTTTTCGTTATCCTTATAATTATCTATATGACCATAGGGTTATCACTACAGATTTCTCATCCCACATTGAAAGGGTATGTAAACATTTTCTCTGATACCAACAATAGTGATCCTATATTTTCATACATTCACATTAAAAAACATTATCACATTACATAAAACATTATACATAGAAATTCCCAAATACTATTATAGTCTAGTGCCTTCGGAAACATCAAAACATACAAATGATACATAAGGGAGCTACATTATCTCCCACAATTTAATTATTAACTAGAACACTTCTTAGACAAAAATTATAGCAACCAAAAACTTGTGTATTGTATAATGACAATATTTTGATTTTATCTTAGTATAATATTTTAGAAAATAAATAAAAACTACAAGATAAACCCAATGTTTTTTATTTAAATAGGACACCAAAGTGTTTACATGGTATCAATATAACAATCAAACATTATACCCAATAATACTTATTAAAATCCCTATCAGAAGTACATGGATACCACACAAAACAACGAGAACTCCAAGAAGATAATATGGGTCCTTAGAATCTATTATAATGAACATTAGAATGAAAAATTCCACTACGGCCAGACTAAGCACCAATGGTATGATGTGAACCATAATCATCCTTTTGAGTTTTATGAAACCCTATGTCTTGGTTTTATAAGACTCTAATTTAACTCTTGCCTTGGGTGACCATGGAATTCTAATGGCTATAAATATAGTAGTTTTTCTTGTTGGGGAATTAATTGAAAACATGTGAGTGTAATTTAGTTCTCCAAATAATTAATTTATGGATAGAAAAATTATAAAACCACCCCTAAACATGAAAATTAAAAGCACATGATGAAATAATTTGAATTACACTTAAGTTATTTTGAAATATAATAATGAATTATAAATAATTTGAAAATATTTCAATTATATTTTAATGATTTTCATTTCTTAAAAAGTGTATTAAACTATGTTTAATTTCTTCTAATTAAACTATGTTTTTATTAAACAATGTATTGACTTATATAATACTAGTATTTTAATTTCCATGTGGGTATATTAAATATCAATGTATAACATTGTATGTTAATGGTTTAGTCTTTAAAAATTATTTTATTAATACTTTTTCTAAGATGATGTATAATTTTTGTTCCATATCCTTATAATGTTTAAATAGTAGTAATTTTTAAAAAGATAATTTCTATATAGTTATAATAAATGTATTATTTTCTTTATGACTTTATAACATTGATAGATGGGTTTTTATGAAAAATGGTCCCTATAGGGACAACCCTTTATAGTTGGGCCGAGGAAGGTAACTCACGCTAGGTGGCTAGGACTATCCCTCATCCCAAGCCAAGGCCGGCCCGAACATGGGCATAGGTTCCCCAAAGAGCTCGCTGGAGCACACGGGAGTTTGGAGCATGCCAACGTGGGCATAAGGCCACAATGAGGCAGGGGTAGGACGAGGCGTGCTGGGGTGGGATCCTGTTTATAAGTCTCCATAGGTGTGTGATGTGTTTTTAATAAGCCTTAATTTGGATACTCAAGCTTATAAAGGGGTCAATAATGGCTCTCCAATTCGATGTGGGATGAGTTTTTTTCTAAAAAAATGGGATCTGGGCCATTGTATCGCGTCACGTGTGATCTGGGCCATCGATCTCGGTCCCGTAAATGACTCAATGAAACCACGGAATACCACATCATTTGTGTGCACCGTTTGATCAACCTTAGATCTAATCTCAGCCATCCAAGTGTTTTAAAACACTGTGTCGATCCAATGTCGTCCGATCAAACACAGATTTAATATAATCTGAATAATGATTTTTAAACTGTGGACGCACCCCAACCATCAGATCAAGGATGAATTGGATCCCGACTATCTGATCTTCTTCTAGCATTGTTCCCATATAATTGTATTCATCACTGTGGCATGAACTGCACCATTACCACTACAAACTATTTTATACAGTTTTCTTCTCCCTTGATAGTCGTTGGTCCCCATCATCTCATGATGTTTCTAGAAGGACTGACCCCTTGTTTTTTATAAACCATTTGGGCCTCAGATCCAATGAAAATTGTATTAAATTATTCTGTCTAGGTATAGTTTATAAAAACACACCTGGGGAATCCCAAGAACCCCTCGTTTCTTTGCACTTCTGCATCCAGTAGACCTCAAAAATTTTCCATCGATACATCCAGTGTTTTCCCAATCCCCTCTTCCTCGACGAGATAAGGAAGGGAATTAATATTGCCCTACTCATTGATTTGGAGTTTTATATTTATGTACACTTATATATATATGCATCTTTCAGTTTGAGTTTGAACCCTTCTTTACCCGAATTATAACTTCTGGATTTTGAGTTATAGGGTATTAGTAGACCTGAAGCAGAAATGCCTCTTGAAAAATTATTTTCATACCTTACATACATAATCAGTTACAAATATATATATGCATATAAATAAAAAAATAATTAGCACTGTAGATTTACATAAACATTTTATGTCTAGATTTTAGGTCTCTAATCTTGTTCTTCGAAGGTAATTTAAGAACCTCAAAATGCAATGAACAATATTTTGAATAAGGCTTTTTATCCACTTATGTATATTCTTCTCTATATATGAATAACCATACGGTTTAAAGGATCCTCTCTGATGTTCAGTTTAATGTCTTCTATACATCAAGGTTCAAGGATGAAAAATAATTTTGTTATATTTTTCATATATATTTATTTATATATTCAGTATATACGATCTTATATAAATATATAATTTGAGTACCTCACCTCCTGGACTAGTGGTGAACCCTTTATCTTGAATTTTCCATGATTAATGGTTGCATTGATAAATAATTATGAGGAAACCAATTTTTTGGTAAAACCCATTAATATACTGTATTATTCATGATGGATATGCTTGTTTACTTAAGCATATATATATATATACATATATAAGTATTTTTCTAAAGTAAACCTTTTAAATTTCACATAATGGTAGTAAAATCAAGAACCCCTAATAATTTTAAGTCATTGATTATGGTTGAGTATCTTGTTTTCTATTCTGACATTATTGTGTGTTATCAAAAGAATTTTTAGAAGTAGATGGTTGAGAACCTTCGATCTTAAAACCCCACATGAAAAGTTTGGTTTACCCTTTAGTTATGTATCTGACTGAAATTATAATTTGTAATTGATTAATATGGTTTTTTAATTTATCATTATATTTGACCTAACTAGTATTTCATTGTGTATTAGTCATGAAATAACTATGCATCTCATAGTCGTGTGCCAGAATCACTATATGTGTGTAAATGCTAATGAATGTAATTTAAACCCTTATGAACTTTTATGAAATTTTGAATATATTTATTCAAGGTGGTATGGGACACCTTGATTAATATGAAATGTGAAAGTAATTATTGAAGTGGTATACGCCATTTTGAATATATGACCTATAATAAAATGAGAAATGTATTGGATATAGAAAGTGTCAGGTGGGTCCCTCTAAATCCCCTCAATGCACTGGTAGGTCCAATGAGTTGAACTACGGTCTTGGCACAAGGCCTTGACAAAAAGAGTATTTATGGTCGTCACATGAGGCCTTGACGTTATGATTATGATGACCTTCATTATACATTCCCTCATTATGTATATGATAATTAATTAACTAAATGGATATTCTTCTAGTAGAATATCCATGGGTAAGAGCCAGTACTTATGAGTATCACCAAAGTAATTGCTTATGTCATGACACATGCACTCAGTAAATTAGTATCCAGTGTATGAAATTTATTTTATTACCTTCACAGATAACTCTGAATATTCATTACTCTATGCTATTTAGTTTTTTCTTAAATGTTCATATGTCAAACATGTTTAATGTTTCTTTTATTAATTACTCTTAATGAGCATGCCTATATTTGAATCATGAATTGTTGTAATTTTGTTATCATGTTTTTAATTGAGCACATTTATGACGTGTACATGTGTTAAAACTTTTATTTAAGAGAAATTTTCTGTGGAATTTTTTAATGAATGTTTTCAGAAGTAATATTTTTTTATTTTTCGAACCCCTTACTGGGAATTTGTATGATCACAATACATTTTTCAAATGAAATTTTCTAGGTACCAGCTTTCAGCTGAAGAGGAATTTTAGAAGTTGTTGTTTTCTTTGAACCTAAAACGAATTCAGTACTCTGTATGGCACCAACTCCAGCTATTTGTGAATCGAGGCGTGAAAAACATAACACATATATTCATAACATAGAAAAGAAAACATTAAAATGGGTGAGATCAAATTATCTATAAGGGTAAACAAGGGAGATATGTAAGAATAATCATGACGACTAGGGTATGAAAACATGATCAAGAAAATATAAGATCATACCTTTCATATCAATGATCATATAAATAAATCATGGAATAAATAATTGCATTTAAATTGTCATGAATCATAAGGAGATAATGAATATAATCCAAAAAATTAAAACATAGGAATAAATCATGGAATTTTTTTAGACACATAGGCAAGTAATATGATTTTTATAGTACCCAATGCATCACTTCTAAAGCCATATTTTTAGTATGGGTTCACTCCCCATACCATATTTGTAGTCATGGTTCACACCCATGGATATATAAGTTTCTTGATTCCACTCCTCATATCATCTTGGTAGTCATGATTCACATTCATTTCCATATATGTTGTTAAATATCATTCTTGAGACCATCTTAGTCTATCACAATAGATTTAAATCCATACCCGATTCATTGGATGGACATATACGACTCACCCATCACATAATGAAATAATAAATACATGTTACACAATATCATAAATAACCATATCATAACCCATGAAACGAAATGGGTTTTATGAAAATTTAATCATATCATAACCAATGGAAATATATTGGTTTCATAGTAATTTAACCATGATTAAGACCCTTGAAAAGATGTGGGTTTCAAAACCCTATAACCGATGAATGCAAAAATGGTTTCATAAATATCATACCATTAAATAAAATTTAATGTAATAAAACTGAATTACACCATTTATGTTTATAATATGTTGTATGTACACATGAACGATGGTTTCATTTTTTAAACGGTTGGAACAAAAGAAAGTTAAAATTTAATTCACCTAACACGAATAATTTTTATATAATATATAATATATATATTAATTGAATATATCCGTATTTCTATCCATTTCATAATGAAATGATAAAAATTCACAACGCTTCATGGGGACTATAGTCTATAGAAACACACAAGTAATGTTATCATTTTCCAATGAATTGTAAGGAAAAAATACATATGTGTTATTATAATTATAAAAGTGTAATTATTCAATATATATATTATATAAAAACAATAAACTAATTATTTTATACATTTGTGGGGGATTGTTATGAGAAAATAATTATATTAGTTTGCATGGGGGTAGTCCGTTGTACATAAGATTAAAAATTTTGAACCCTATTTGAGGGAAGAGTATACATATATATTATAAAATAAAAAATAAAAAATATAATTATAATATAGATAATCATATTTTTCCATTATTAATAATGAAGAATATTTGAATGTGGCTGAGGAAGAAATAAAATGGAGATTTACGGTTAATTACGATACATCTTCTTCGGATATACTCATTAGGTTTATACATAAATCCTTAATAGAATACTAATATAAAAAAATACACTTGTTAATGGGGAGGGATTTAAGGAATGTATTTTGGATGGTATTGAAAAAAAAAATTTCTTTGGGTGTGTGAATAGGTTTAGATAAATGTTCCCTTTTATAAGTGTGGGAGATGAAACACATTGATCTTTTGAAAAAACAAATTATCCTAATGTTCATCACATGAAAATGGCACAAAATAGATCATTATTTAACATTATATGTTATAAAGTCTAAATATATCAATATAATTGGATTTATAAATGTATTTAAGAATATTAACACTTATCTTCATAGTTTGACCCAGGGTAAACCCGTTTTAACCATAACTATGATTATTAATTTTTACTATTTTTACAAATCATTAAGAGAAAAAATTTTGTAGAATAGAATACATAATAATAATTATTATTATTAAAATATACAATCCATTTTACGAAATCCAATTAACATAATTTTATGAAATTAATTTAATATTAAACCCACATATTTGATGAAACGATGCTTTTTAAAAGAATAATTTTAAAATTTATATGATGTTTTTATAAAATAAAAATTAAACATCTAATTGATTCTAATGAAATAAATTTGAAAAATTATAATATAATAGATTTAATATTTCTTGTAAATATACTTTATTAAAATGAATCTTTTCAATTATTTAAATCAATAGACAGTTTTATATAAACATTTATCTTTTTCTGTATTCTTTGAAAGTTTAATATTTTTAGATAATTATAAAAATATTCAAACTTATTTTCTAAAATTAAGAAAAAATGTTTTTTATTTTTTCAAATACGATTTATGGAAATTGTAAAAATTTATTTTATCATAAGTTCACAATATGTGATGAATCTATAATTTTGAAAATTCATTTTCTTATAAAAAAAGTAAATATCATATGATATTTAATTTTATAATAAAATTAAAAAATATATATATAAATTATTAAAAAATATAATATTTGATAGTATATTGAGTCATATTCATACAATTGATTTTAATGTCTAGGTTATAATGATATATTATTTTAAAGTTATTTAGAATTGGGGTAGCGTGTATCAGAAACTATCACCGAGAATGAATTTATTTAAAAGAACATATGTCATAAATTATCATGGTGTTACCCTCATGTATGATTTCCATAACAATATATTCTCATTATTTCAATCTTATTCACCTTCAAAGGTTCTGTAAGATTCTTGGTCAGTATAGAAAAAATAATTAGAACCATTTTATGTCTAGGTTGTAATTTGTGTCTTTTATTACAAAAGAGAGTTCGAGGTTGAGAATTTTATTTAGAAGCCTTCAGTTTTGTAATATTTATTCAAGTTAGTAGATATCTCTCCCTATAAAAAACATATTTTCTTTATATATAATGGATGAAATTGTTTTTTTTTTGCTACCATTCCTGTCTTTTGGGATATGTTGTTTATTAATTTCGTTGATTTTGTGGAAGATTTGTATGATCTTATTGAAATAGTCCTTAATTTTATTCCATAATTATAATATTTTTAGTTTTTTGGGACACCTATTCCAGGACTCTTTGTTTTATCTTCTTTCAAGTAATTGTTATCATATTGGGTGATTTCTGGAGATGTGCTTTTGATTCATGTTCTTGTAACATCATATGTTCTAGAGGTACTAATTTTTTTTTTCTTTAAACAAGTATGAGATTCATTAGTAACTTTTTATTAGTGGTGTATATGTTGAAAACCATAAGATTAAAAAAAATATGAGGATTGAACATCTAAAAAACAACATTCTTATCTCTCATTACCATTGTTTGGTGAGGTGTATGCCTCTTTCAATTCTCATTGTATTATTGTTTCGATAGGATTTAGCTATATCCAGAGTGGTACACACATGGTGTCTTCTACATATATCAAATATTCATGGTTGTAGGTATGAGATGTAGGTAGTTGGTATATTCCTTTTATATGTGAGTTAATCATGGAATTCCCATTGTCATATGTTTTTGATTACTTTACCCGGGGTATAAAGTGGAATGATGGGGGGAATTGTGACACCCCAATATTTCACATTCTTAATAATATTTATATGGTTGATTATCCCAATCAGTTTAGGATGTGACAGTGTGAAATTTTTATATTTTTGAATAATTTACTAGTCTTTATGGTTATGTTCATGGTTTGGGAAACATTGTTGTGGTATCTATGACACCTATATAGTTTTCAATAATAGTGATCACATGCTTTTCTGAATAGTGAAACCTACTCAGTTTTCCTCATGTTGTCTTTTCTTATTGTTTTTAATTTTGGGACTCCCAATCACGTCTTCCACCCCACCCCCACCCCCACCATAGAACCTCATATGACATATAAATCTTCTTCCAATATCTTTTATTATGATTAAAGGGTGATTCCTTCACTAAATATCGTTATAAGACTCTCATTTCCTTTATCCTTCCCTCTCTTATTATTATCTTTTAATTTATTCCATATTATCAAATACATGTTTCCAATTTTTCTAATTTACATATATATATGGTTTTATATATATTGGGGTTTTTGTTTTTAATTTTTGTGAGTTGTCAATGGAGACCCAATTTGGCGGTGGTTGTCGAAGGTGATATGGTTTTTCTACTTGACATATGTGTTGATACTTCATTCCATTATTTTCAATTTACATGGATTCTTGGTGTTATTAATCCATTTTTAAAAAATTTAAACCTATTTTATGTTATATTTTCGTTTTATATAAAATTTTCTGAGAATAACTTTTAGTTTTTATTTCTGATAATGGATATACTTCAAAACTAAAGGGAATTTCCAATTTTTTTTGTGTTTTAAAAACATTCACTGTTTGATAAAATACCAATGATAGTTTTATTAATGAGAGGTTTATAAATCATTTTTTATCCAATATTATTAATAAAGTGGTTCATTTGTGTGTCTTTAATGATTTTATAAGTTTTAAAGTTGTGTGTTTAACTCGTTGAATTGTTAAATAAGTTCCATGATGTCCTATTATCTTATTTAGTGTGATAGGCAACTCCCCTTGGTTTTATGGATTCATTTATTGTTTCCTAAAAATTTACTTCCATGATATATTTATAAATTACTTAGTGAATTATTATTTGGAACTTATTAAATTTACATTTGATTTGTTGTTTTTTAAAACCTTATTGAGCACAATTTTAATTATTGATAATTTTTGTGCATGTCTATAATATGAATATATGAATTTTGATTCAAGAATGTGTTTAGGGGTTTGGACTCCAATTATGGATGGTGTTAGAGGTGGGAAGGAAATTATTTTTTTGTTAGAATTTGGAATTTTTTATCATATGATTAATGATGAAAGAATTGGGTTCCACCGCCTTTAGGTACTCCTTGAGAATCCCTAGGATGCTAATTTTGAGATTGAGTGACAAAATGATTTTATAGTTTATATAACACACTTTTTATTATGTCATAGTAGTCTTTATATGACCATGGTTAGAGGGTCTGTCAATGAGGAGGCAACTTAGGCCAATTCACGTGAGGATTTATAGGATTGTTTAATTTTTTGTAGTTTTTTCCACCTTGGGAGATTGAGTATTGTCCTATTAGTCCCTAAAGTGTTTACATATTATATGTATAATAAGATATAATTTTTTTATTTATTATTTATAATGTGATTTTCTTATTTCATTGTATGAGTTTACTATTTAATTGGTTATTTTTTATTGTCCCTTGATGTTATTGTGTTGTCCTTGTGTTTTTTATTTTTTTCATTATTTTTATGTAAAATATGTCCTTATGGTTTTTCCTTATTCTCTATTATTATTGAAGGATTCACTTTGGTTTTAAATACAATTATTACTTTCTTTTTCAACAATTAATTTCAAATTGAAAAAGAATGATTTAATATGGATTGTAAAATGTAATCATTATTAATGTCCTTGTGGTGTTGTCCTTGGGTTTTTTATTTTTTTTCATTATCTCTATGTCAAATATGTCCTTGTGGGTTCTCCTTATTCTCTATTATTATTTAAGGGTTCACTTTGGTTTTAAATAAAATGGTTCTTTTGTTTTTCAACAATTAATTTCAAATTATAATAAAAATATTTAATATTGATTGTCAAATGTAATCATTCATAATGTCCATGTAAAGTGATTCTTGTTTTCAAACCATGAAAATGAAATAGAAAACCATTTCTCTCTATTTATATTTAAACTATTTTAAATTGTTTCATTTATACCTGGAATGAATTGTACACATGGTGTAATTACATAGTCTTATGGAACATACCCTATATCGTCAAATTTGTTGGTATTCAGTCTTATTTCCCCATTAAATTTATTTAAATTTTAGTTTATTTGATTGGTTGGTTCGGTGCCACTCCCCATGTGAATTAGATAGATGTTTGGTTTATGGTGGTCAATTGAGAGTCACATGAAAATGGTTTTGTCACTCTTTGCAGTTTAACAGATTAGATGGTTCGTGATTAGTGTCAACCTTTTCATCATTCTTCTTTTTTGTTTGTTATGGTTTATAGATAATATTTTATAGAATAATAATTTTTTGGGAAATATATTTGTAATATTATACATGGTTTTTATCATTATTCCATGTTTGGAGTTAAATTTTATTATATATACATATTTAATTTTGAATGTATATCCAATATCTGGATACCACAAGATAGGTTCCCAGCCAGAACGTGGAGATTTGTTACGCTTTAAATGGTGAAATGATTACCACACTATCACCTATAATACCCTAACACTAGTTTATGGTCTGCGTATATCAGGAACATGACGTAGTTAGGTGGAAGATATTCTAAGGTTTGAATTCATGTGGAAGGTTGTGATAGTTTATTAAAATCCCATGCTCATCATTTGGTTCAAATCATTGCACATAATAAACACCTGACCAATTTCCTATTTTTGATGGCCACATCAATCCTTTTTCCCTTAAAAACACACATCTAGGCGAAAATTAATTAAATTACACATCCCCAATTATCATCTGTTTCTAAATGTTCTGGCCACGTCACCTATCATATATTAATTCTTAAATTTGGTATTCCTCTCGGATGAAATTTAGATCACGATACCACCATCCCAAAATAGTAGTAGAACTCACACCGTAATTGATGTTGGACCAAATTAACATAAAAATTTCTACCTTGAGAAACCTGTTTAGGGATCAACATAATGGGATTATCCATAAAATTGTCCCACTGACACCAACCCAACCAGAATAGGTAATTGAAAGATATTTTTCCAACACAAGACATTCTCATGAAAACCCACTGACCTCGACCCATAAATAAATTTTTTGGGTCTTGTATAGTTTATCAAAAATTAATATTACAAATTTTATTTGGTTGACACCATATCATCATAAAAAAATCCAATGAAGACTATATCTTATAGAAATTTCTCAAATTATACATGGAACCATTTTGATATCACTCTCATTTCCCACCAACTACAATAAAAATTTTCTCAATCAAATACAATTTATTCAAAATTTTACCCAATTAGAATTTCCGAGGGTGATCTAAAGTTCCAATCAACTCTAGTTGAGATATTTTATATGAATATAATCTTGGTAACTTCACTACATTGATGAAAAACCCTCTTAATCCAACACATTATACTACCACATAACCCATATACACGACCATATATCATAATATTAATATCCTATGAGATCCCATATATTCAAATTACATAAAACATTCTCCCTCCCATGGTAGTTTTAATATTAACATCCAATAAATTACATTACATAATGTGATTGAAATATAAGGAGTGATCGTGTACCAAACATCAATTGTTTAAAAAAATTCATTCCCCACATAGTCATACCGTAATTACTAATTCATATATATAGGTTTAATTAAACCCTTATAATTAATATTCCTTTCTATCCAAAAAATTATCCTCAAATCATTTCACATCCTCCCACTCCAGAAGACCACCATATCCCACATGGGTATCTCAATCCTGTGGTTTAAAATAATGGATCATTAGTATTTTCTAATATAAAAGAAGAACCAAAAACCAAAAATACAATTTAGAAAAAACCAATGAATCTCCTATGATGTAAAAAATTTTCTTCTGTTTCCAAACATAATAAAGTAAATTATCCACAAAATTGAATTACCAACGTTTTTACTCAATTTTCACCCATATCTAAATCTTCCAACCATGTTCTTCTCAACCAATGTAATGTCATATCAAGAATCTATCACTACACCAAAACCACAAAAAAATTATGAAACAACGTGAATCCTATCACTCACCAATGAAACTCATAACTATATTACAAAGGATAGATTGCATCATGAAAATTGATATCAAGGTGTAATTTCATCATAAGGGGTAATATTTTTTTTGAACCTCCTCTCCACAATATTTGTGCCTCTTTTTATAGGTGACCTAAATCACAAAGATCACTAGTATAATGTATCCTAACACGTCATATCACAATGGATATAATGATGGTGTATCCAACCCCTCAATGACCCAATAATATTCTTTCAATATATATATTTATAATCCATTTCCAACAGCACAACATCGGTTAAATTATCATCATTATCAAAAAGAAGCACTCCTTACTCACTCTAGTTTGGTCTATATTTCAGTACTAAGGAAACCCCACTTTCCAAAAAGACCCACTTGAGGACCTGTTATCAACTAAATTCTCCTGAGAGAATCATTTCAATCCCCATGCTCACATTACATATACAATCCATAATAAAAAAATACACTCAAATAAATGCAGTAATGTGTGGTCATCCACCATTTTGTTATAATTTAAATCAATTTATGATATGTTAATGGAACACGGCATGTTTTTAAAAATAAATTAAAATGAATTAATTTTTTTTATTTAGATATTTATAACTATCATATAATCATAATTTTACTTCTTCCATGTTTTGAATTTCATAAAACGGTCATCTACATTTGTGATCTGTCTGTTATTTGGGGTCTGATGGAACTGACTTGTTTTCTTTTGGTGAAAAGTAAAAAACCCTTATAAAAAGTAATATGAATATTAATATGACCCTAATGAATTGTAAATTGAATTATTATTTTATTTTCTTAATTATTTAAGAGAAATATAATGTGATTAATTTGTCAAGGTGTTAAAAATGAGTTATAGATTAAAAATTTTATTTTTGAATAAATTATTAGTTTATTTAAAAATTAAATTAATAATATTTATAAAATAATTTTCTGAAAATAGAGTTCATTATATAATTCTACACATTAAAAATGGATAGTTTTATGTTTTTGGATTTTTTTGATGTTCTTGATTTTTGGATGAATAGTAAATATGATAAATTGGAATAAATGCTAAATACATATTTTAATGAATAATAAGTGATACTAGGATGATGTAATCCCACTTATTTATTACTAAAATAAAATAATAACTATTTTTGGTCACATTAATAATGACTATTCCTAGAATTGAGAAAAAATATTAAAATAATGATTACTATAATGTAGAACCACTCTTTTCCTCACCTATAAATACCACCATCATTCCACTCTTCCTCCAACAAATTTCAAGACTTGAACCATTCTTAAGTTCTGACCAACACTCATAATAAGACCCTTACCCACGTCCAATACCTACTGGTATCACCAAAATTACAAAAAAAGGGCCTTAAAAAGGATTTTAGGGTGAAGAGATCATGACGTAAACATCCTCTTTTTTTCCTTCTTTTCATTTCATTTTCTTTTCTATTGTTCTTATTTCCTAAGCTACCCTTAAGAAATAGGAATTAATGATCTATTATATTACATATTATTTATGAAATCATTTATATGGATGAATTACCATTATAATTATTCTCCACTCCCACTTATTCATGAAATAAAAACATCATCTCAGATTTGTTGACTTACCAACACAATGGATGATGTGATTTAATTTTTTTTAATTTATTAAATACTATAATGATTCAATTTTTATGGTTGAAACTGATTATAATATATGTATTACATCTGATATAAGGTTATATAATAATTCTTTACACATGTTATTAATTTATGAAACAAACTGATTTCATTACGATCGAAGAATCGCCAAAATTACCTAAACAAATATCAATAATGTTTTACCATATGAATCATACTCAATTAACAATTAAAAATGATAAATGGTAAAATTTATTATTATAAAAATATTTAAATATCATTCCTTTAAAATTCTGGAGTTTCACGTCCAATTGACAAGAATATCCATCATGAACCGATCATGGAAGTCATGTAAAGAACGCACCTAAAACAATGGAAGGAACAAAAAACTAATAATTACAGGGTGGAATGGTATTATATAATAATCATATAAGGTGTAAAAACATTATTCTATTTATCTAAGATATTAATAACACTCTTTTAACAACAATACATGAGTTTTAAATGATTTTTATTTAATAATAACATAAGGTAATGGAATTCGTATCCCAATTTCCATTCTTTGGGATAAAATTTAATTCATTATTTAAATGGTATTAAATTATATTTTTTTAATATTTTTTCTTAAATTAGGCTAAATTATTATTATTTAAAGTTTATATACATAATCCAATGACACAATTAATTATCACTTCAATTAGATGATATATGTAACGGGCCTTTCTTTTGAAATCCTCTTTTAAAATTCTGTTCTAAATATTCAAAATCAATGTTTTAATGCAATTATTCATGTTTTATGATTATTTTTTGTTTATTGGTCATCGTTTATGATAATTTTGGGGCATATATTTCCCTCCAATTCATTGGTTATGTGTATGTAGTAGGTCAGTTGTATGTTTACTCCAAGTGAAATAGT
This sequence comes from Viscum album, assembly GCA_963277665.1. Classification (NCBI taxonomy): domain Eukaryota; kingdom Viridiplantae; phylum Streptophyta; class Magnoliopsida; order Santalales; family Viscaceae; genus Viscum; species Viscum album. The sequence continues at coordinate 1,755,182,533 of OY728141.1, forward strand.
GATGGTTACACAAATTGTAAGGTATCCATGAGGGTTACAAATTATAAGGTGACCCATAGGGCTAGAAGATGATTTATGTAATTTCCCAAGATACTGTTATTGTTATATTTATTTTCTATTGGTTTTTTGGTAATCTCATGAAAATCCCATGTTTCACAATGTGTGTTTATATGGGTGACATGGATGTCCTTCTTAAAACGATTTCATACGTTACATGTATTCACAGACTAATGTGTTCTTTCCTTATTTTTATATACCTTACTTAGATTTTTGTTCTTATCCCATGATTTTAAAATATTTTATAAGGTTATAAGGATGTGAAATACAAATAATGAGTCTAATTTAATTGTTATGAGTATTTTTCAATGAAATCATGTTTTATTTGAAAGGTTTTATATTTTAGAAGAAATGAATACTATTTTTATTGTATCCATTATGTATTAATGAGGATTGTTATGAATGTATTATGTACCAATTATATAAATAACTCAACATAAAAATTTCATCAATGTTATAGGAAGTGATTTCTTGACTAGATTAAAGATTATGTAATGTAATAAATTTGGGTCCATATAGTTGGTATCAAAGGATGGTTTGGATAAGTATAGTGGTTAAGATGATGTTAAGAGAGTACCATACATGAATTTTACTCTATAGTTAATTTTAATTGATATAGAATTTAATTATTACCATTTTACATTGACTAAGATATATTTATTTAGAATGGATTTCTGTAGAAGAAACTAGGAAGTTGAAGAGGAGATGAAACGAAAGAACGATATCCTTCTGAATCTGCTTCTCGGAATGGTTGGGATTGTAACAGAGCAGTTTGTGAAAGTAATGTCTCATCTAACACATGAAATAAAGATTGGTGTTATCCATGAAAGATAACAACTAGAGGTACCAAAATTGAATTTTATGATAGTGTTACTTTTTATGACACAAAAACCTCTTGATTTTAATGGATCATCTAACCCAATAGTGGTTGAATGACATATTAAGACCATTGAAAAAAAGTCCATGTTATGGGATGTTTATATAATACAAAGGAGAGTATTAATATTGTTTATATTGTATGTGAAAAAGATATTTTGTGGTCAATGGTCAAAAAAATCATGGATAGAGTGGAGATTTATGACTTTGAGTGGGACGAATTTAAAAGTCTTTTCCTTGAAAAATATTTTCTTAGGGTGGTGGGACATAGGATGGAGAATAAATTTCTTGAATTTAAGAAAATGAAGGAATATTCAATGGTTGTGTGTGAATAAAACATTACCCTACATGAGAGGTATGGTCCACTATTTATTCTTGACCTTGATAGAAAAGTCAAACTCTTTTACTAAGGATTGAATCTAAGGTATCTAAAGGAGTCAGCCTCCCATGAATTGAAATGTAATGAGAAAATTTAGAGATGTTGTGAGAGGGTATATATAGATTATTATGTTGATAAAATAAAAATTTAAAACAAAGAATAGAAGAGGTCCTGATGGAAAGCGATGGGTATGAATCAATCAATGAAATTTGATGGAAAGAAATTCCAGTTTCATGTTGTTGAAAACTGTGGAAATAAGCACCATGGGGAATGCCTTAACAAAATTTGGAAGTGTTTTAGATGTGGAATTTTTTGACATATGGCCTGATATTGTAATGAATATGATCCAAATAATAATCTTATTAAGAAAATTGTTATGTATTTTAAATGTGGAGAGATTGGTCATTAGGAAAATTCCTTCCCAATGAGAGATCCGAATGATTCAATGAAGTTATAATATAAGTAGAAAGGTGTAGTGAGATAATTTGCAACTACATCATTAGATTCTGAGCCATACTATTGTGTTTTATCAGGTACCTTGTTTTTTAACTCATGTTTTTTACTGTTTTTTTTCGATATGAGGTATGCACATTATTTTATTTCTAGGAATGTTTCTAGTAAATTAGAAATATCACCTCAATATAGGAGACACGAACATATTGATAAGAAAATAGGGGAAAATATTATATCAAAGAGTAACTATAAGAATAATTTTATTGTGTTATGAGGAAATTAGTTACCTAAAAACCTTGTAGTTTTTCCCATAGTAGAGTTTGATGTCATTCTGGGAATTGATTAGATTTTTGTTTTTCATGCTATGATTGATGATAGAGCTGAAGAAGATGATTATCAGAATGATTTTTCTTTTTATATAATAATGAACCCATAAAACTTATAACATATTAAGAATATATTAAATTGTTGAAATATGTATATAGATGTTTTCTTGTTCATATTGTTGAATATGAGGGAAAATTTTATATTAATGATGTGCCAGTGTTAAATGAATTCCTTGATATTTTTCTTAATGATTTACCTGGTGTCATAAATGATTGGGAGGTGGAATTCACAATTGACATTGTTACTGATGTTAAGACAACTTCAAAACCCTTATATTGAATGGCTCAAATAGAACTTATTGAAATGAAAATTCAGTTTCAAGAGTTATTTGTTAAATGATTCATTCATCCTAGTACATCACCATGTGGTTCTCAGAATTTTATTTTTAAAAATAAGGATGGTTCCATGAGACAATGCATTCATTACAGAGCCTTAAATAACATCACTATTAAAAACAATTATCCTTTTCCTCATTTATATAGCTGGTATGTTCATCTACATAGACCTATGTACTTTTCTAAGATTTACTTGAGATTCATATACCATCAGCTGACGGTGAAAAAGGATGACATCCAGAAAACATCTTTTTGTACTAGATATGGGCATTAATACTTTTTTGTTCAGCCGTTTGGGTTAAACAAATAACCTATTGTATTAATGGATCTTATGAATAGAATATTTCATGTGTTCTTGGATATGTTTATGGTTGTGTATATTTATGACATTCTAGTATTTTCTAAGAATTAAGAGGAGCATGACCAGTATCTAAGGGTTCTTTTTCAAACCAAAAGTGAAAATAAAATATATGTAAAATTCATAAACTATGATTTTTTGTTGCAAAACATTTGTTTTATTGGGAACTCTATAAATAAGGATTGAATAATTGTTGATACTGTCAAAATACAGGGTTGATGAATGGCCAAGACAAAAAAATGTTACAGAGATTCATATTTTTATTGGATTAGCTTGTTATTACTAATGTTTTGTTAAAAACATTTGATGGAAATCTATCCTGCTAACTAAGTCAATGTGAACGGGGTTAAATTTATTTTGACAAAAGAATGTGATGTTTTTATTCGAGAATAAAAGAAGAGAGTGGTGAATGCTTCAGTTTTGGCCTTACCATCTTGAAATGGTAATTTTTTCAACTAATGTGATTGTTCATTGAATGGAATTCGTTGTGTTCTAATTCAGAATGAACACGTAATTTCTTATGCTTCAAGAAAAATAAAACCACATGAGATAAATTATCCCACAAAAGATTCGGAATTGGAAACTATGGTTTTTTTTGAATCATTTGAGGCATAATTTATAAGAATAAAAATATAAACTATATACTCACCATAAAAGTCTGAATTATATATTAACTCAGAAGGAATTAAACATGAGGATGAGAAGATGAATTAAAATAATAAAGTATTATTACTATATAGTAAATTACCATCAGTGAAAAGAAAAAAAGTGATGAATTCCTTTAGTAAAAAACATCATGCATCATTAATCATGTTATGTTTGGAATATGATCTTTTGATTAATGATTTGGTGAATTTTGTCATGGAAGATATTGGTGCAGGAAATATCTCAGCTTCTATTCAGGTTTTTGGGTTGTCACCACTGTCAGAAAGAATTATGAAAGTTAATAATGAAGATGGTGAGCTATTGAATAAAGGTAGAATTGGTAAAAATGGGATCGTTTCAAAATTTATCATTGATAAATATTTTGTTCTGAGATTTAGAAACAGATTTTGTGTGCCTTGTGAATTATTTGATGAAATACTTGTTGTGTGAAGTTCATAGTTCTCCATTTTCAGTTCATCCTGAATGTACAATGATGTACAAAATCCTTCGTTAGTACTACTAGTGGGATAAAATGAAAAGAAATATTGAATAGTTTTTTTTGTGAAATGTTTGACATGTCAATAGGTTAAATCAAAGTGGTAGTTACCAAAGGAGATGGTTTAACCTTTTTCGATGCCAAAGTGGAAATAGGAGATTATATCCATGTACATTGTTATTGTACTAGAAAATACTTCTCAAGATAACAATTGAATATATGTTATTGTTGACCAACTCACTAAATGTGCAAAAAAATCAATTCGAGATACAATGAATTTGGATATTCTTTCTCGAATGTTCCTCAAATGATTGTCATGTTACATGCAGTGCCTCCCTCCATTGAATCTTACTGCGATCCTAGGTTCACTAATATCATTTAGAAGGTACTTTATAAGTCTTTGGGAACATAAATAAATTTAAGTAAAACTTTTCATCCTCGTTCATTTGGGCAATCTGAATGAACAATTTAGACTTCGGAGGATATGCTTTGAGAATGTTCGATGTACTACTAGGGATGTTTGGATCAAAATATTTCTTTTGTTATGTTTTCATATAATAACTGTTTTCATTCCAATATACATATGAAACCTTTTGAGGCATTGTATGGGAAGAAGTGTCGAACTACACCATTTTGGGTGGATGTCACGTAAAGTAAGTTAATGGGACATGAATTAGTAGAAGAAGTAGTTGAGAAATTGAATAGAACCCATCAACGCATGGGGTAATCTTAGATAAGATATAAATGTTATGCAGAAAATAAAAGGAAATACTTTTTATTCGAGGTAGTTCATTATTTTTTTCTTCGAATCACATCTGGGAAGAGTGTTATGCATTTTTGTAAGAACGTAATGTTATGTCCATGGTTAATTTATCATTATGAAATTCTTGATAAATGTGGACGAGTCATCTTCCAAGTGTCTTTTCCTCTATGTTTATCTAAGGAACACATTGTTTTTAATGTTTCGATGTTGAGAAAGTATGTTCTAGTTTCATCTCATGTCTTAATCCCAGAAGTAGTTTAGCTGTAAGAGAACCTTTCTTATAAATATAAACGAGTTCAGATTCTTGATCTAAGCGAATAGGTATTGTGGAATAATGTAATCCACTAGGTATTGGTTTTATGGGGAAACCATATGGTTGAGGAAGAAAAATGGGAATGTGAAAATTCTATGAGGAAAAGGTACCCTCACTTTTTTAATAAGTAATTATGATTGCTAGGGAACAATTTCCCGATGGTGGGGATAGTGTAACATCCAATGTTATAAAAAATAAATTAAAATTCAGGAATTTGTTTTTTGTGTATATTTATAACTATCCATTAAAAATAATTTTTTCACCTCTATGTTTTCAATTTTAAAAAATTGTCATCTAAATTTTTTGATCACTATGTTATTTAGATTCTGATAGAACTAACTTTTTTATTTGAAGAATAATAACATACCATTTTAATATTAATATGAAAATTAATATAAACCAAATGAATAGTAAATGGTATTATTATTTTAAATTCATATTGCTTTAAGATAATTACAACATGATTTATTTTTTAGGGAGTTAAAAATGAGTTATATATATAAAATTTATATTTTCATACATATTATAAATTTATATAAAAAATGAATAAAAAATATTTAGAAGAATAATTTCCAAAAATGGAGTTTTTTTGAATTGTAGACATTAAAAAATGGTTAAGGTGGATCTTTGGGATTTTTCTTAAATTCATACATTTATTTATGATTAAAAAAATACAATAAATTACAATAAATGCTAAATACTTGTTTTGCTACATCATAGGTGATGAAAGGATAATGTAAGAACATTTTTTTCAAACTTAAATTGCATGTTTTACTATTTTGGGTCAAATGAATAAACACTACTAATAGTCATGAGCAAAAAATATTAAAATAATGATTAAAATAATTTAAAATCCCTTCTCTCCTCTACTATAAATATCACCCTCATTCTCATATTCCTCCCACACCTCTCAATTCTTGATACATACCTATGTTCATCCCAATACATCCCCAAAATACCCTTCCCGACATCAATTATATAATTGTCTCACCAAAAGGTCAAATCCAAGGGCCTTAAGAATGATTTCAAGAAGAATAGATCAATCGATAAGCATCCACTTTTGTTTTTTCTTTTCTTTTCATTTTCTATTATATTCTTATCCATCCCTCACCTTCCCTTATCTAAGAGGAATGAATGATCTAAAATCTTACATATTCATTATTTCATCATGTTAATTGAAGAATAACCATTATACTTCTTCTCCTCAACAACTTATTCAAGAAATTAAAACATCTTCTGCGATGTGTCAATTTACCATCATCATAGGCGATGTGATTTCAATTTATTTTACATCAATAAAGACTGGACATTAAACCATTTTCATGGATGAAATAGATTAGAATTCATTTAATAAATCTTATATAAGGTTTTGGAATCATTTTTTACACATGTTATTAATTTATGAAATAAAATGAGTTCATTGCGATCGAAGAATCAGTCAAATGACGTAAACAAATATCAATAATGTGTTAACATATGAATCATCATCATGTAAGAATTCAAAATATTAAATGGTATAATTTATTTTTAAAAAAAATATTTAAATACCATTAAATTCCAATTTTGGTGATTCACATTCAATGTACAAGAATATACATCATGAATCAATCATTGAAATCGTGTAGGGAACACACCCAAAACAATAGAAGAAAGGAAAAACAAAACATTATTGGGTGGAATTATGTTACTAAATGATCATATAAGTTGGTATAAACATTAATATTTTTCTATAAGATATTAATAACACTATTTTAACCTTTATAAATGAGGGTTATGTGATTTTAAAGTAATACAAACCCCAGGTAAGAGAACTCTTATCCCAACTTCTACTCTTTTGGGTAACCAAAACTTCATTCTTTATGTGGTATTAAAATTGTTTTTGTGCTGAGTTTTGTTTATATTATGTTGAATTATGTGTATTTATAGTTTATATACATAATCCACCAACTCTATTATGTCTCACTTCAGGTATATGATATTTATCAAAGTACTTTATTTTAAAATTCTATTTTAAAATTCTATTTTATGGAATTCATAAGAAATGTTTATATTAAATTATTAATATTTTATGATTATGTTTTGTTTATTGGAATATTTTATGATGACGTGTGGGACTTATATATCCCTCTAAATCATTGTATATGTGTATGTTGGTGTTTGGAAATATGGTTACTCCATGTGTATCATTAATGTTAACCCAAATTGTAAGGTATTCGTGAGGGTTAAAAACTATAAGTTAGCTGAGAGGGTTACAAGATTATGTATGTAATGTCTCAAGATATATTTATATTTCGATTTATGTTATATATGATCTGTGTAAATCTCATGTTTATCCCAAGTTTCCCAATGTATGTTTATATGAGTGACAATTATGTATTTTTTAGAATGATATCATACGTTACAAGTATTTATTGAAATATGTGTTCTTTTTTTATCCCTTATGAAGGTTTTTGTTCTCAACCCATATTTTGAAATGGTTTTCCGAGGTAATAAGGATGTTCTAGACAAAAAATGAAGCAATTTTATGATTTATGATGAGTTGTCAATGAAATCCTGTTTTATTTAAAATTTTTTATTTTTTGGAAGAAATGAATACTGTTTTTAGGGGATATACTCTATATTAATGAGGAATATTATGAATGTATAATGTAAAAATTATCTAAATCACACAACCTTAATATATCCGCAATGTTAAAGGAGGTTATTTCTTGAATAAATTCAATATTATGTAATGTAATAAGGTTACGTCCTTATAGTAATGACATAATGAAATGGAATATCAATTTCTATTAAGTAATACAACAATGATATGTTATTTGAAGATTTACTAAATAAGTTAATAGTGTCTTCTAAACCAATTGAAAACAATTTTCATTAAACTTAAATCAAATTTCTAAAAACAGAATTTATTAAATACTGATTTCCTAATATTATTTTTCCTTTTAAAACACACATCACACAAACAAGAAAGAATCCACATATCTAGATAAACCTACAATCTTGATATTATACATTAAAACATGATCTATTATCACCTATATTAAATAGTTTATTTATAAATAATAATATCAACAAAAAACATGATACCTTAATAAAAATATTTCTTTAATCAAAATAATGTATGAAAAATAATCCCAACCCCCTATAATGTTGGATTTTGAACTGAGAAATATGTTCCCAATAGATAGTCTATGGTTACATATAAGATTTGAGACATTCCTAAATAATTATATTATGTCCCCAAATAGAAATACAACCAAATAATTGCTCTGATACCACTTCATGATTTACATACCTAGATTTTCCAGACAAAAATGGTTAGTGGGATTCAACAATACCATAGACACAAAACAAAGTGACCGATATTGGAATGATGTGAAATTTTGAATAAATATTGTTTACTAAATTTTGTGTGTTATTTAATTTTACTCTCAACAAAACTATTTCATTTAATAACATTAGTACAATTAAAATGAAAATGTTGGGTTTTGACTATTATATGACCGATAATCAGTATGACATTTGGAAACCAAATGTTGTGATTATCATCTCTAAAGACAAGTGATCTTGGTTAATCAAAATAGAAAGAAGACTTGATGGCCTCTTCCAGTAGTCTCTGGACAATCATAGCCCTTCTAGTGGAACTTGGGAAAGAGGTATCACCACTGTGCTTTGCTCTGGACCAAACCCAAGATGAACATCGTCGTGTGAAGCTAGAATAGAATCGCCTTCGCGAGAAGTTCAAACTAATAGAGATTAATACTCGTGCGATGTTGGTCGAGCTGCCCTAAGATTCTCTCACCTTATCACACCTTACACATAGGTCATATTCTAGGGTTCTAAGGGGTAATGTAAGGAGGCTGTAACTTCCTTGTGTAAACCATTTATTTAAAGAAAATTTTTAATTTCTCCTTATGATGAAGTATTTGAATTTTTAAATGTTTGGATAAATATAGTATGCGTATATTTAATGAATTCTAGAAAAAGGATATTTTAAAATATTTTTGAAAACCTTAAATAATTAATTATGTCTAATGATTTTCAAAAATTGGACTTCTACAAATGTTTTTAGTAAGAAATTTGGAGTCTAATAAGATCAACTTATTTTTTGATGAATAATAAATTATGAATAGTGATTTTATGCTTAGGATTAGTAATGTGACCAAATTAATTAGTAATATCACTTAAAAAAGTATTAATATAATCAAGTCAAATTCTTTAAGTAATTAGATTCAATAAAATAGGTAAATAACTGTTTCTGAAATTATTAGTCAAGTATTAGTTTTTCCGGGTGGATAGTGATTTTTAATAAAAATTTAAATAAAAAATATGTAGAAAATTATTTTTATAAAATTGAGTTCATTTTTTAAATCATTGAATTGATATTTGGTTAAGGTGGAATTTTGGGAGTTTTCAGAAAAAGTAGAATTTTCAGTGAATAGTTAAAATACAGTTTTAGGGTTTCGGTATGATTAATGACATCATGACTGCATCATGATGATGTAATGAGATATTTTAAGGTATGGACGACTAAAGGGGATGAATTATTGTATGAGGTGTCTTATGTGGCAAATACCATGGGCAAATACCATGGGAAAGCCCATGGTTTTGCCAATACCACAAATGAGGTGTCCCTTGGCCATTAATGCCTTGTCCCTTCACTTTCCCTATAAATACCCAACCTTTCCTCCTTTAGTTTTCACTCCCAAATCTCCCCAAATGAAGATCTACTCTCATTACCTCCAAAAGTTTCCTCCCAAGGTTCCCCAACCCCTCATGGTCCCTACCTTTGAGTTTTACGAGATACGTTTTAAGGTAAGGGATCTGACCTCTCTCTTTCTTTTCAAGTAATCTCTTTTATGTGATTTATTTTATGCTACATGTACTTATGTTAGAGGATGATCTTTTATATTAATCCTACTGAACATTTCATGTTCATGTGATGAGAGACCCCCTCTTTATCTCACCATTTCATTTTAAGAATGTTTAAGTGGCCTCGTTAGGCTGCCGAATTTTTAAGGGATTCATTCACTTTTCTCAATTTTCAATGTTCTACTTTCATGTCAATTCTTTCAAGTCCCTTATTATTATGTTGGGGTATGATACCTATTTCTATCATTATGATATTATATGTTCATATGATGAGATATCCTTTTGTATCTTCTCAATTCATTTTTATTTTGAAGTTTAAGTGACGCCGTTAGGCTGCCGAATTTTCATAAGAGAAACATTATTTTTGTCTTCCTTTCATGTTCATCATTTAATATGTTATATCTTTCAAAATTAATTACCATGTTCTTATATAGATTAAATTTTGTCTCCATACTGTTTTATGGATCATTTATGAGTGGATGACCAATGTCCCTTCTCTTTTCAATGTTTTCTAAAAAACTACAACATAGTTGTTATGCTGCCGAATTTCAGTCTCAAAATGTCTCTCTCTGTTTCTCAGATTCTTTTATTATATTAATAGAATAATCAATTCTCTTAATTATAAAGGGGAATTCACATATATTCCAAAATGTTCTTTTTTAATGTCTGTGATTTACATACATGAGACCCGCTTTACATTTCTATTTGTTTAAAGTGACATAAATATCATGTCTTTAAAGAAGTTTTTAAAAAGTTATGATTATGAAAGGAAACCCATTTATTTTATGATATATGTTTTATTTATGAAATTTTGGAAGATGATATATGTGGCTCACATGATAATGAATAAAAAATTTAAGGGTGCGCCCTGATATCGCCCCATTGCATTGGATAATGATGTAACCACTAGAGATTAAATATTTAAGGGTGTGCCCTGATAGCGCCCCATTGCATTGAGTAATGATGTAACCACTAGAGATTACAATTTTAACAATACCTTGGGGTTTACCTTGGTAATTTTCAAATTAAACCTTGGGGATGGACCTTGGTGATATGTTCATGATTTTCTAGGTTAAATATTGTAGCCACATCTTCAAGTTATGAAATACGTTATTTTTATTATGATATGATTCATGATCTCTTTCTAATGACTTAATGATATTTTCATGACTTTATTGATGTATCTCAATTTCACATGTAAAATGTTTCCCTTGTTTCCCTTACTGAGCCTTCTTCTCAGCCTTACCATTGATGTATTCTCCCAGGTCATGAGATGCTATAGTGAACTTAGGATGAACAATGAAGAAGCCTTTCAAATGTTTAAGAAGAATGTTTCATGTTGTTTTCATGTATTAAGTTCCTGGTTTCCAAGACACTAAACCTTAAATATCCACGGTTTTTTATAATGTAATGAAATTCTATGTGATAAAAATGCGGGATGTTATAGTTGGTATCAAAGGATGGTTTAGTTATTTGTGGAAATTATGATATGAAATCATTATGAAGAACCCTATAGAAAAGTATAAATATAGGAAATCTTCCTGGTATTTTGGAGATTATTGAGTAAGCAGTTTATCAAAAAAATGCATCCTTGTCTTGATACGAGCAGTTTGAGGTGACTCTGGAATAAATGTACATAGGGGTAAAACTCGAAAACACCGCTTTGAGCTAGACTCAAACGGGAACTGGTACATGACAACGGGCCTTGCTGCACTCTAGGTTACGATAGTCCCCGGGGATATGCTTTGGTAAATTGATAATCATAGTATGAACCATTATTAAAGGAACAAAGATAAAATAAAATAAATATTCACATAAGAATATATGATCATGTATAACATAGTTTGGAACCATGGGGATCACAAGTTAAGATATAATTTTCTTCTACATGTTTATCCTTTTATGCTTGAAGTTTCCTTTTCATGATTGTTGTCTATGTATTTAATCCCCTAAATATACATTCTTTTCTTAGTTAATGGCGGGAAATGGAAGAACATATCCCCACAACCAAGGTGATAGTAAATGTGACGATTTCCTTATTAATATGACAGAGATGATGAGTGATAAAGTTTAACATATTGTGATTATGCCAAACTAGCTATCAAAAATCACAATTAATAATTGTTACAATGTTGAATGCCCAAATTCATCAAGTTAGAAGAAGGTGATGTCTCAAGGATGTTCATCTGATAACATTGATAAGGTAAATAAGACCCAATTTCATTTGTGAAAAAAGTTTATAAAGGGGAACCATGGAGAATGTCACAATGGAAGCAGGAGATGTTTTAAGGGTGGGGTGATAGGGCATAAAGTATCTAATTGCTACAAAAAATGGATAATGTGATGAATAAATATATGGTTAGATCTAATGTACCTTATACACTTCAATGTCTTAAATGTGGAAGAGGTATACATTATCCAAGGCAATGCTCTCTTGGAAGGGATGAGAAGCATGATGATCATCAACTATATTCAATGACAAGGGAACAATGAAAGTCATATGCTGAGATGGATCATGATGACTAAAGTACATGGAACTTCTTCAAAATAATTTTCTATGTCATGTTGTATTTTAGTTTGTGATCTATGAGCATATATTTAATGTTTTCTATGAACATCGATTCCCTACCTAAGAAGGTTTTATATCATTAAAGAAAACATATATTGTTATGTACCACATGTTGATGTTATGAAGCTGTTCTTCCTAAAAAAAGAGATGAGTATGGGATTAAAAGATGATTATTATTTTCTAAGATGTTCACTATTTTGGGAACCCTATATGATCGAGGTAAATAGATTACTAAGGTATTTTTATTGATGACTATTGGTTGAATTATATTTTGAAGAATAGATGAATTTAAGGTGAACTTATGGTAATATAGGTTACTTATGGAAATGATTATCCTATATTGGGGAAAATATGTTTAGTTTAGTTAATTTTGTTATAATATGTTAGTAGTGGTTTGTGTTATTTGGAGATGAACAATAAATTTTATTTTGGATGACTATGTTATCAAATCCTTCTTCTATTTGGGTTTTAATATTAGTTTGGAATATTTCTAGGATATTTAAGGTCATTTATTTATGGAATGGTCTATGATGAACTTCGGGTAGTACCATGGAATTTTGAAGATTTAAAGAAGTTTACCTTACAATGGGAATCTTTCTTTTTGAAGAATTGATTTAACTTACCCCTTATGTTTTGGGGATAATTTTTAAAGATAGAAGAAATTGATTGTTAATATTTTTTAGATTATGTGATTCTCTAGAAGATGATTCTTGTGCTTTGATGAGACCAAGTAGTTTTGATTTCTCATCGTTTGGAGGAAATATTAGTTTTGGTAGAGACTTATTAAAGGATGAAACTATACTTGAAGGTAGGTATATTTCCTTATGTTTTTATTTTATGTAGTAAATGAATTCCTTAAAATTATTAAAAGAAACATAAAACAAAAAATATTTTGGTTTATGTTTCCTACTGGGTAATAAAATACCGTTTACACACATCATTTTTTTGTGATTTTCTTGTGGTTAACATTCTCCTAATAATATTTTCTATCACTCTCTGTCAGAAATTGACCCTTCATTTTCCTTCCATATTGATGTTTTCCTACATGTAGTCCTAGTATGGGTTAACTCGGGTAGCCTTTGTACTGCTTTTCTATCTTTTAAACTAATAGTGTTACTGAATATTTGTCTTATGTGTGATGTTCGATGAAATTTCCAAGACCGATTTTAAAAATTTCGAGGACGCAATTTCTTAAGGGGGAAGAATATAACAACCTAAAATTTTGAATAAATATATTTTCCGAAAATTTGTGTGTTATTTTATTTCAAACTCCACAAAACTGTTACATTTAATAACATTAGTATAATTAAAATGACACTATTGGGTTTTGACTATTATATTAATGATAATCAGCATCACCTTTGGAAACCAAATGTTGAGATCATAGTCCTTAAATACAATTGATATTGGTTAATTAATATAGAAAGAAGATTCGATGGCGTCATCCAGTAGTCTCGGGCCAATTGAATCCCATCTAACGGAACTTGGGAAAGAGGTAGCACCACTGGGCTTTGCACTGGACCAAACCCAATCCAAACATCATCGTGTAATGCTAAAACGGAATCACCTTCACAAGAAGTTCAAACTAATAGAAATTAATAATCGGGTGATGTTGGCCGAGCCACCCTCAGATTCATTCACCTTCGCACACCTTACACATAGGTCCTATGCAGGGGTTATGAGGTTCTATGTAAGGAGACCGTAACTGCCTTGTGTAAAGCTTTGATTTAAATAAAAATTTTGATTTCTTGTTATGATGAAGTATGTGAATTTCCAAATGTTAGGATAAATATAGTATGCATATTTTTAATGAATTACAGAAAAAAGATAATTTAAAATATTTTTGTAAACCATAAATAATTAATGTTGTGTAATGATTTTCAACAAATGGTCTTCTGCAAATGTGTTCAGTAAGAAATTTCGAGTCTTATAAGATCAACATATTTTTTGATGAATAGTAAATTATGAATAGTGATTTTATTCTTAGAATTAGTAATGTTACCAAATGTATTAGTAATATCACTTAAAAAAAGTATTAATATAATATAGCCACCTTGATTAAGTAATGAGATTCAATAAAATAGGTAAATTACTGTTTCAGATATTATTAGTCAAGTATTAGTTTTTTCAGGTGAATAGTGTTTTGTAATTAAAAATAAAATTAAAAATATTTAGAAAATTATTTTTATAAAATAGAGTTCATTTTTGAAATCATAGCATTTATATTTGGTTAAGGTAAAATTTTGGGTGTTTTCGGAAAAAGTTAAATTTTCAATGAATAGTAAAAATACAATTTTAGGTTTTCAGTATGTTTAATGACATCATGACTGCATCACGATGATATCCTGAGATATTTTAAGGGATGGCCAACTAAAAGGGATGAATTATTGTATGAGGTGTCCCAAGTGGCCATTAACGTGGGCAAATACCGTGGGCAAGCCCATGGTTTTGCCAATACCACAAATGAGGTGTCCCTTGGCCATTAATGCCTTGTCCCCTCACTTTACTAATAAATACACGCCCTTTTTTCCTTTATTTTTCACTCCCAAATCTCCCCCAACGAAGCTATGGTCTCATTACCTCACAAACAGTCCTCCCAAGGTTCCCTCAAGCCCTCAAGGACCCATCCTTTGAATTTTAAGAGATACGTTTTAAGGTAAGGGATCCGACCTCTCTCATCCTTTTCATGTAATCTCTTTTATGCCATTTGTTTTATGCTCCATGTTATTATGTTGAAGGATGTTCTTTTATATTCATCCTACTGAAAATTTCATGTTCATATGATTAGATACCCCCTCTTTCTCTCATCAATTTATTTTATGAATGTTTAAGTGGCGCCATTAGACTACCGAATTTTTAAGGGATTCATTCACCATTCTCATTTTTCCATGTTCTATTTTCATTTCAAGTCTTTCAAATCCATTTTTATTATGATGGGGTATGATCTATATATCTATCATACTGATCTTTTATTTTCATATGATGAGAGACCCTATGGGATCTTGTCAATTCATTTTTTTGATGTTTAAGTGACGCCGTTAGGCTGTCGAATTTTCATAAGAGAAACCTTATTTTTGTCTTCCTTTCATGTTCTTCATTTCATATGGTATATCATTCAAATTTCATTACCATATTCTTATATTCATTATATAATGTACCCATACTGTTTTATGGATCATTTATGAGTGGGCGACCCATGTCCCCTCACTTTTCAATGTTTTTTAAAACTTTACAACATAGCCCTTATGTAGCCGAATTTCAGTCTCAAAACGTCTCTCTCTTTTTCTAAAATTCTTTTATTTTATTAAGTGAATACTCAAAGATATTTATTCTATAGATGTATTCACATATATACCAAAATTTTCTATTTTATTGTTTGTGATTTACATACATCAGACATGCTTTCCCTTTCCGTGAGTTTAAAGTGACATAATGATCATGTCTTTAATGCAGTTTATAAAACATTATGATTAGGAAAGGAAACCCATTTATTTAATGATATATGGGTTATTTGTGAAATTTTTGATGATGATATATGTTTCTCACATGATCATAATGAAAACATTAAGGGTGCTCCATGATAGTGCCACATTGCATTGGGTAATGATGTAACCACTAAAGATTACAAATTTAAGGGTGTGCCCTGATAGCGCCCCATTACATTGGGTAATGATATAACCACTAGAGATTACAATTTTACCGATAGCTTGGGCTTTACCTTTTTAATTTTAAAATGAAACCTTGGGGATGGACCTTGGTCATATGTTCATGATTGTCTATGTTAAATTTTGTAGCCACATATTCAAGTTATGAAATATGTTATTTTTATTATGATATGCTTCATGATCTCTTTCTCATGCCTTAATGTTATTTTCACGAAATTATTGATGTATCTCAAGTTCACATGTAAAATTTTTCCCTTGTTTCCCTTACTGGGCCTTCTGCTCACCCTTTCCTTTGATGTATGCTCCCAGGTTATGAGATGCTGTAAAGAACATAGGATGAAAAATGAAGAAGCCTTTCATGTGTTTAAGAAGAATGTTTTATGTTGTTTTGATGTATTAAGTTCCTGGTTTCCAAGACACTAAACCTTAAAGATCCCCAGTTTTGTATAATGTAATTAATGTTTATGTGATAAAAATGTGGGATGTTATAGATGGTATCAAAGGATGATTTAGTTATTTGTAGAAATTAGGATATGGAAACATTAGGAAGAACCCTATAGAAAAGTTTTAATATAGGAAATCTTCCTGGTATTTTGGGGAGTATTGAGTATGTGGTTTATCATGGAAATACAACCTTGTCTGGATACGAGCAGGTAGAGGTGGCTCTAGCACATGTGTACATAGAGGTAAAACCCAAAAACACCGCTTTGTGCTAGACTCGAATGGGAACGGGTACACGACAACGGGCCATGCTGCACTCTTGGTTACGACACTCCCGAGGGATATTCTTTGGTAAATTCATAAGCTTAGTATGAAACATTATTAAAGGAACAAAGATAAAATAAAACAATGATTCACATAAGAATATATGATCATGGATAACCTAGTTTGGAACCTAGGGGATCACAAGTTAGGATATATTTTTCTTCTACATGTTTATCCTATTATGCTTAAAGTTTCCATTTAATGATTATTGGATAAGTATTTAAGCCCCAAATTATACTATATTTTCATAGTTAATGGAGGGAAATTGAAGAACATGTCCCAACAACCAAGGTGATTGGAAATGTGATGATTTCCTTATTAATATGACAGAGATAACGAGAGATAAAGTTGATCATATTGTGATTATGCAAAACCAACTATCAAAAATCACAATTAATATTGGTACATAGTTGAATGCCCAAATTCATCAAGTAAGAAGAAGGAGAAGTCTCAAGTATGTTCATCTGATAATGTTGATAAGGGAAAGAAGACCCAATTTACTATTGCAAAAAGTGTCCAAAGGGGAACTATTGAGAATATCACAATGGAATTGGGAGATGTTTAATGTGTGGGGTGATAGGGAATAAAGTAGCCAATTACTTCAAAAAATGGAAAATGAGATGAATCGAGGTAATGTTCTAACTAATGTACCTTACAAATTTTAATGTTGTAAATGTGGAGGAGTTAGATATTATACAAGTCAATGATCTCTTGGAAGGGATTTGAAGCATGTTGAGAATCAACAATATTCAAGGACAATGGAACAATGCAAGTCCTATTCTGAGATGGATCATGATGAGTAAAGTACATGTACCTTCTTTGCAATAATTGTCTATGTCATGTTGTATTTTAGTTCGTGCTCTTTGAGCATGTATTTAATGTTTTCTAAGAACATCGAGTCACTACCTATGATGGTTTTATATCATTAAGGAAAAAATATATTGTTATGTACCACATGTTGATGATGAGAAGATTTTCTTCCTAAAAAGATAGATGATTATGGAATTAAAATATTATTATTATTTTTTAAGACTTTAAATATTTTGGGAACCCTATATGATCGAGGTAAAACTATTACTACTATATTTTCATTGAGGAATAATGGTTTCATTACATTTTTAAGAATTGATGAATTTAAGGTGAACTTGTGGTAATATAGGTTACTTATGGAAATGATTAACCTATCTTGGGGAAAATAAGTTTAGGTTAGTTACATTTGTTATAAGATGTTAGGAGTGGTTTATGTTATTTTGAGAGGAATGAGGAAGTTTATATTGGAGGGATATGTTATCAAATCCTTCTTGTATTTGGGATTCAATCTTAGTTTGGTTTATTTTGAGGAATTTTAAGGACATTTATTTATGGAATGTTCTATGATGAACATCGGGCAGTACCATGGAATTTTGAATATTTAAAGAAGTTTCCTTTTCTATGGGATTCATAATTTATGAAGAATTGTTTTATCTTACCCCTTATATTTTTGGGATAATGTGTAAACATAGAAGAAATAGAATGTTAATCTTTTGTGGACTTTGTGATTCTCTAGAAGATTATTCTTGTTCGTTGATGAGACCAAGTAGTTTTGAATGATCATTGTTTGGAGAAAATATTAGTTTTGGTAGAAACTTATTAAAGGATGAAACTCTACATGAAGGTAGGTATATTTCCTTATATTTTTATTATATGTACTAAATGAACTTGTCAAAATTATTAAAAGGAATGTAAAACAAAAACATTTTTGGTTTAAGTTTCTTACTGGGTAATCAAATAACATTTACAGAAATCATTTGTTTGTGATTTTCTTGTTGTTAACTTTTTCCTAATCATATTTTCTATCACTCTCCTTCAGAACATTACCCTTTATTTTTCTTCCATATTAATGTTTTCCTACACGGAATCCTAGAATGGGTTCACTGAGGTGGTCATTGTACTTACATCTCATTCTTTTATACTAATAATGTTACTAACTCTTTTTCTGATGTGGGATTTTCAATGAAATTTCCAAGACCAATTTTAAATATTGTGAGGTTGTAATTTCTTAAGAGGGGAAGATTGTAACGACCCGAAATATTGAATAAATATTGTTTCCTAAATTTTGTGTGTTATTTAATTTCATACTATACAAAACCGTTTCATTTAATAACATGAGTATAACAAAATGAGACTATTGGGTTTTGACTATTATATGGCCGATAATCAGTATGACCTTTGGAAACCAAATGTTGCGATTATAGTCTCTAAAAACAGGTGATCTTGGTTAATTAATATAGAAATAATATTCGACTGTCTCATCCAGCAGTCTCATGCAAATCGAAGCCCATCTAACGGAACTTGGGAAAGTGGTAGTACCACTGGGCTTTGGTCTGGACCAAACCGAAGTTGCACCTCATCGTGTAACGCTAGAACGGAATCGCCTTCGTGAGAAGTTCAAACTAATATAGATTACTACTCGTGTGATGTTAGCCAATCCACCCTCAGATTCTCACACCTTAGGACACCTTGCACTTAGGTCCTATGATGGGGTTATAAGGGGATATGTAAGGAGACAGTAACTGCCTTGTGTCAACCTTTGATTTAAATAAAAAATTTTGATTTCTCGTTATGATGAAGTATGTGAATTTTCAAATGTTTGGATAAATATAATATGCACATTTTTAATGAACTCGAGAAAAAGGATATTTTAAAATATTTTTGTAAACCAAAAATAATTAATGATGTGTAAGGATTTTTGAAAAATGGTCTTCTACAAATGTGTTCAGTATGAAATTTGGAGTCTAATAAGATAAACATATTTTTTTATGAATAGTAAATTATGAATAGGGATTTTACTCTTAGGATTAGTAACGTGACCAAATGGATTAGAAATATCACTTAACGAAAGTATTAATATAATCTCGGCACCTTGATTATGTAATGAGATTCAATAAAATAGTTAAATAACTGTTTCAGAAATTATTAATCAAGTATTAGTTTTTTAGGTGAATAGTGTTTTGAAATTAAAAATTAAATTAAAACTATTCATAAAATTACTTTTATAAAATGGAGTTCATTTTTGAAATCAGAGCATTGATATTTGGTTAAGGTGAAATCTTGGGAGTTTTCAGGAAAAGTTCAATTTTTAGTGAATAGTAAAAATACAGTTTTAGGGTTTCGGTATGTTTAATGACATCATGACTGCATCATGATTATGTCATGATATATTTTAAGGGATAATCGATTAAATAGGATGAATTACTTTATGATGTGTTCCAAGTGGCCAATATCATAGAAAAATACCATGGGCAAGCCCATGGTTTTTCCAATACCACAAATGTGGTGTCCCTTGGCCATTAATGCCGTGTCCCTTCACATTCCCTATAAATACCCACCCTTTCCTCCTTTAGTTTTCACTCCCAAATCTCCTCCAACGAAGCTCTTGTCTCACTGCCTCCCAAAGAATCCTCTCAACGTGCCCCCAAGCACTCAAGGTCCCAACCGTTGAGTTTTAAGAGATACGTTTTAAGGTGAGGGATCCGATCTCTCTCTTTCTTTTCAAATAATCTCTTTTATGTCATTTATTTTATGCTCCATGTTATTATGATAGATTATATTCTTTCATATTCATTATACTGACCATTTCATGTTCATATTATGAGAGACCACCTCTTTCTCACATCAATTCATTTTATGAATGTTTAAGTGGCGTCGTTAGGCTACCGAATTTTTAAGGGATTCTTTCACCATTCTCATTTTTCAAAATTCTACATTCTTGTCAAGTATTAAATGTCCCTTTTTATTATGTCAGGGCATGATATCTATATCTTTCATACTGCTCTTTTATGTTAATATTATGAGATACCATATTGGATCTTTTTAATTCATTTTTTTTTAATTTTAAGTGACGCTGTTAGGCTGCCGAATTTTAATAAGAGAAACCTTATTTATGTCTTCTTTTCATGTTCTTCATTTCATATGGTATATCATTCAAATTTCATTACCAGGTTATTATATCCATTATATTCTGTCCCATTACTATTTTATGGATCATTTATGAGTGTTTGACCCATGTCCACTCTTTTTTCAACGTTTTCTAACACCCTACAACATAGCCGTTATGCTGCCAAATTTCTGTCTCAAAATGTCTCTCTGTTTTTCTCAAATTATATTATTTTATTAAGTGAATACTCAAAGTGAATTATTATAAAGGGGTATTCACATATATACCAAAAGGTTATATTTTAAAGTCTGGGATTTACAAACATGAGACCCTCTTTCCATTTCCGTGGGTTTAAAGTGACATAAAGATCGTGTCTTTAAAGCAGTTTTTGAAACGTTATGATTATGAATGGAAACCCATTTCTTTTATGTTATATGGGTTATTTATGAAATGTTTGATGATTATATATGTGGATCACATGATAATAAAGACAAATTTAAGGGTTCACCTTGATAGTGCCCCATTGGATTGGGTAATGATGTAACCACTAGAGATTACAAATTTAAGGGTGTGCCCTGATAGCGCCCTATTAAATTGGGTAATGATATAACCACTAGAGATTACAATTTTAATGATACCTTGGGGTATACCTTGATAATTTTCATATGAATCTTTGTGGATGGACCTTGGTGATTTTTTCATGATTGTCTATGTTAAATGTTGTAGCCACATCTTCAAGTTATGAAATATGTTATTTTTATTATGATATGATTCATGAACTCTTTCTCATTCCCTAATGTTCTTTTCATGACTTTGTTGTTGTATCACAAGTTCACATGTAAAATGTTTCTCTTGTTTCCCATACTGGGCCTTCTGCTCACCCTTTCCTTTGATGTATGCTCCCAGGTTTTGAGATGCTGTAATGAATATAGGATGAACAATGAAGAAGCCTTTCAAGTGTTTTAGAAGAATGTTTTATGTTGTTTTCATTTATTAAGTTCCTGGATTCCACGACACTAAACCTTAAAGATCCTCGGTTTTGTATAATGTAATGAAATTTTATGTGATAAAAAGGTGGGATGTTTAGTTGGTATCAAAGGATGGTTTAGTTATTTGTGGAAATTAGGATATGAAAACTTTAGGAAGAACCCTATAGAAATATTTAAATATAGGAAATATTCCTGGTATTTTGGAGAGTATTGAGTAAGTGGTTTATCAAGAATATATATCATTGTCTGGATACGAGAAGGTAGAGGTGGATCTGGCACAGATGTACATAGGGGTAAATCCTGAAAATACCGCTTTGAGCTAGACTCCAACGGGAACTTGTACACGAAAATGGGTCTTGCTGCACTCTTGGTTATGACACTCATGGGGGATATGCTTTGGTAAAATCATAATCATAGTATGAACCATTATTAAAGGAAAAAAGATAAAATAAAATAAAGATTCACATAAGAATATATGATCATGGATAACCTAGTATGGAACCTAGTGGATTCACAAGTTAGGTTATACTATTCTTTTACATGTTTATCCTTTTATGCTTAATGTTTACTTTTAATGATTATTGGATAATTATTTAAGCCCCTAATTATACTTACTCTTCTTAGTTAATGGGGGGAAATGGAAGAACATGTCCTAACAACCAAGGTGATAGAAAATGTGACGATTTCCCTATTAATATGAGAGAGATGATGAGATATCAAGTTGAACATATTGTTATTAGGCCAAACTAGATATCAAAAATCACAATTAATAATTGGTACATAGTTGAATGCCCAAATTTATCAAGTAAGATGAAGACGAAGTCTCAAGGATGTTCATATGATAAAGTTGATAAGGGAAAGAAGATCCAATTTCCTTTGTGCAAAAAGAGGAGAAAGGGGAACTATGGAGAATGTCACAAATGAACCAGGAGATGTTTTATGTGTGGGGTGGTAGGGCATAAAGTATCCAATTGCTTCAAAAAAAAATGGATAATGTTATGAATAGAGATAAGGTATGATCTAAAGTACCATATAATTTTCAATGTTGTAAATGTGGAGGAGTTAGACATTATCCCAGGCAATGCTCTCTTGGAAGGGATGACAAGCATGATGAGCATCAACAATATTCAAGGAAAAGGGAACAATGCAAGTCCTATGCTGAGATGGATCATGATGACTAAAGTACATGTAACATCTTTGCAAAAAATTTCTATGTCATGTTGTATTTTAGTTCGTGATCTATGAGAATATCTTTAATGTTTTCGAAGAACAAATAGTTACTACCAAAGACGGTTTTATATCATTAAGTAAAACATCTATTGTTATGTACCACATGTTGATGTTGTGAAGATATTCTTCCTAAAAAAAGAGATGGTTATGGGATTAGAAGATGATTATTATTTTCGAAGAAATTCACTATTTTGGGAACCCTATATGATCGAGGTAAATAGATTAGTATGATATTTTCTTTAAGGAATAAAGCTTGAATTATTTTTTGAAGAATAGATGAATTTAAGGTGAATTTATGGTAATATAGGTTACTTATGGAAATGATTAACCTATCTTGTGGAAAATATGTTTAGGTTAGTTACTTTTGTTATAAGATGTTAGGAGTGGTTTATGTTATTAGGAGATGAATGATGAAGTTTATTTTGGAAGAATATGTTATCAAATCCTACATGTATTTGGGGTTCAATATTAGTTTGGTTTATTTCGAGAAATTTTAAGGGCAGCTATTTATGGAATGGTCTATGATGAACTTTGGGTAGTACCATTGAATTTTGAAGATATAAAGAAGTTTTCCTTCCTATGGGATTCTTTCTTTTTTAAGAATTGTTTTATCTTACCCCTTCTATTTTTGGGATAATGTTTAAAGATAGAAGAAATACATTGTTACTCTTTTTTGGATTATGTGATTCTCTAGGACATGATTCTTCTGCTTTGATGATACCAAGTAGTTTTGAATGCTCATCGTTTAGAGAAAATATTAGTTTGGGTATAAACTTATTAAAGTATGAAACTCTACTTGAAGGAAGGTATATTTCTTTATGTTTTTATTCTATGTAGTAAATGAATTCCCCAAAATTATTAAATGGAATGTAAAACAAAAACGTTGTTAGGTTAAGTTTCCAACTGGGTAATCAAATACCATTTACACACATCATTTGTTTGTGATTTTCTTATGGTTCAGTTTCTCCTACTGATATTTTCTATCACTCTCCCTTTGAACTTGTCCCTTTCTTTTTCTTCCATATCTATGTTTTCTTACATATAATCTTAGTATGGGTTAACTCGGGTTGCCTTTGTACTTCCTTTTCATTCTGTTAAATTAATAGTGTTACTGACTCATTATCCGATGTGTGATGTTGAATGAAATTTCCAAGACCAATTTTAAAAATTGAAAGGATGCAATTTCTTAAGGGGGGAAGAATGTAATGACCCAAAATTTTGAATAAATATTGTTTCCTAAATTTTGTGTGTTATATTATTTCATACTCAATAAAACTATTCCAATTAATAACATGAGTATAATTAAAATGAGACTGTTGGTTTTTGAATATTATATGACCGATAATCAGTATGACCCTTGTAAACCAAATGTTGCGATTATCATCTCTAAATCAAGTGATATTGGTTAATTAATATAGAATGAAGATTTGATGGCCTCATCCAGTAGTCTCGGGTCAATCGAAGCACATCTAATGGAACATGGGAAAGAGGTATCACCATTGGTATTTCCTCTGGACCAAACCCATGATGAACATCATCGTGTGAAGTAAGAAAGGAATCGCCTTCGCGAGATGTTCAAACTAATAGAGATTACTACTCATGCGATGTTGGCCGAGCCGCCCTCAGATTCTCTCACCTTAGCACACCTTATACATAGGTCCTATACTGGGGTAATTAGGGGCTATGTAAGGAGACCATAACTGCCTTGTGTAAACCTTTGATTTAAATAAAAATTTTGATTTCTCCTTATGATGAAGTATGCGAATTTTCAAATATTTGGATAAATATAGTATATATATTTTTAATGAATTCTAGAAAAGGGATATTTTAAAATATTTTTGATGGCCTTAAATAACTAATGATGTGTAGTGATTTTAATAAAATGTTCTTCTGCAAATGTGTTCAGTACGAAATTTGGTGTCTAATAAGATCAACGTATTTTTTTGTGAATAATAAATTATGAATAGTGCTTTTACGCTTAGGTTTAGTTATGTGAAAAAATGTATTAGTAATCTAACTTAATGAAATTAATAATATAATATAGGCACCTTGATTAAGTAATGAGATTAAAAAAAATTGATAAATAGTTTTTTCTGAAATTGTTAGTCAAGTATTAGTTTTTTCTGGTGAATAGTGTTTTTTAATTAAAATTAAATTAATAAAATGTAGAAAATTATTTTTATAAAATGGGGTTCATTTTTGAAATTAGAGCATTGATATTTTGTTAACGTGAAATTTAGGGAGTTTACCGAAAAAGTTGAATTTTTAGTGAATAGTAAAAATACAGTTTTAGGGTCTCGGTATGTTTAATGACATCATGACTGAATCATTATGACGTCGTGAGATATTTTAAGGCATGGTCGACTAAAGGGGACGAATTGTTGTATGAGGTGTCCCAAGTGGCCAATAACATTGGAAAATACCATGGGCAAGCCCATGGTTTTGCCAATACCACAAATGAGGTGTCCCTTGGCCATTAATTCCTTATCCCCTAACATTCCCTATAAATACCCACACTTTCCTCCTTTAGTTTTCACCCCCCAACTCTCCTCAAATGATATTCTGGTCTCATTACCTCCGAAAGAGTCCTCCCAAGGTGCCCCCAAGACATCAAGGTCCCAACAATTGAGTTTTACGAGATACGTTTTATGGTAAGGGATCTGACCTCTCTCTTTATTTTCAAGTAATCTGTTTTATGTCATTTATTTTATGCTCCATGTCCATATCTTGGAGGGTGTTCTTTTATATTAATCATACTGACCATTAAATATTCATATGATGAGAGACCCCCTCTTTCATTCATCAATTCGTTTTATGAATGTTTAAGTGGCGCCATTAGGCTGCCGAATTTTTTAGGGATTCTTTCACCTTTCTCATTTTTCAAACTTATACATTCATGTCAAGTCTTTCAAGTCACTTTTTATTATGTTGCGGTATGATATATATATCTATAATACTGATATTTTATGTTAATATGATGAGAGTACCTATTTGATCTCGTCGATTCATTTTTTTACGTTTAAGTGATTTGTTAGGCTGTCGGATTTTCATAAGAGAAACCATATTTATGTATTCCTTTCATATTCTTAATTTCATATGGTATATCTTTGAAATTTCATTACCATGTTCATATATCTATTATATTATGTATGCATACTATTTTATGGATCACTTATGAGTTGTTGACCCATTTCCCTTCTCTTTTCAATGTTTTCTAATACGCTACAACAGACCCGTTATGCTGCCGAATTTCAGTCTCAAAATGTCTCTCTCTTTTTCTCAAATTCTTTTATTTTATTAAGTGAATACTCAAAGCTATTTATTATAAAGAGGTATTAACATATATAAAAAAAATTTCTATTTTAAAGTCTTGGATTTACATACATGAGACCCGTTTTCCCTTTCTGTTGGTTTAAAGTGACATAAAGATAGTCTCTTTAAAGCAGTTTTTAAAAAGATATGATTATGAAAGGAAACCCATTTATTTTATGATATATGGGTTATTTATGAAATTTATGATGATGATATATGTCACTCACATGATAATAAAGGCAAATTTAAGGGTGCTCCTTGATAGCGCTCTATTGCATTGGGTAATGATGTATCCTCTAGAGATTACAAATTTATGGGTGCGCCCTGATAGCGCCCTATTGCAATAGGTAATGATGTAACCACTAGAGATTACAATTTTAACCATACCTTGGAGTTTACCTTGTTAATTTTCAAATGACACCTTGGGGATGGACCTTGGTTATTGGTTCATGATTTTCTATGTTAAATGTTTTAGCCACATCTTCAAGTTATGAAATACGTTATTTTTAGTATGATATGATTCATGATCTCATTCTCATGTCTTCATGTTCATTTCATGACATTATTGATGTATTTCAAGTTCACATGTAAAATGTTTCCCTTTTTTCCCTTACTGGGCCTTTTTCTCACCCATTCCATTGATGTATTCTCTCAGGTTATGAGATGCTGTAAGGAACTTAGAATTAACAATGAAGAATCCTTTCATGTGTTTAAGAAGAATGTTTTATGTTATTTTCATGTATTATGTTTCTGGTTTCCAAGTAAATAAACCTTAAAGATCATCAGTTATATATAATGTAATGAATGTTTATGTGATAAAAAGGTGGGACGTTATTTATATAATAATTACTAGTGACAAGATTCCATAACTATTTGTTGGGAGATGACACTCTTATTATCATCACAAGAAATAACAAATAAATAACCAAATCAATGAAAACATTAAATTGTGCAAGGATTTTATGTTAATAGACAAAGGCCAATAATATACAACATAAACAATATACAATAGGTTGATACACAATATTAGAGTATATAAAAGATACAATAATATCATTTCATTATAAAATTTAATACAAAAGTAAACATAAAAAAGTGATACTATTCTAGAAAACATAGGACACTCATCATACCGGTCTCCCGCATACCACATCCCAAAACTCTAGCCAAATATATTGCACAACCTATCAAAAAAATTGTTGATCATGAAGATATTCATTCTTACTACGGTTTATGTGGGTGGTGCGGGAAATAAATATTATTAGGTAATGAAAAAAAAGTTTCGGATGATATTATTCTATATGCATTGTGTGTATATGAAAAAGAACAAAAAATTCTCATGAAAACATGTTAGTTCATTATGTGATAACCAAGATACAATGATGCATCAACTCACTAGTTATGACTAAAATTTTAGGAATAAGTGATATCATAATAAAACTAGGATCGTTTTTTCAACTCAGGGATTTGACCATCAATAATGGCACAAAAACTACCCTCTCACATAGGGTGTGGTCTCACACCATATCCTAATATCTTGTAACTTGTTATCTCATTCCACCATCATCTTACTCAGGGTTAAGTGTCATACCACATAAAATAATCCACTCTCTTATCCCTCATGGTGGGCTACACAATCACATCCATACAATGTAACTTACCATACCACATACATTCACCATATCACTCAGGGTGAGTACTTATCTCTCCATCATTCATAAAGACCCTCTAACTCGCAGTAACATGTGATCAGATCATATCTCTAAGGGTTAGGTATCACAAACAAAAAAAATGGAAAGGTTTTATATTACCTATTAGTCTGGTTACTCCCTTATATAACCCTTTCACTTTGGGAGATTTGTCACATCTTATCTAATAATTTACCATAATTCCATAGTTTGGGATTAAATATGTAATAAAAATCATATCGATGTAATAATTTTCTAATCCACAACTACTTTCTAGTTAACCACTAGTTCACCAATGGAGAATGTCCAATGACCTGGATAACCCATGAAAACCATAACCAACCACTCTATACTCAACCATCAACCATATACCCACATCTAAAATGTTTCTTATGAGGATCATATGTTACCATGACCAAAATTAATCTACAATGAAATAATTTGTCACACTTAGAAACGTATATGAAAAACTTCCTTCTAGGGAATTAAACAAACACTAATAACACTAAAAACTGACCTCATAACTTCTATGCATGTCAACAACACCCGAAATTCCATTCCATGATCTTTCATTACCTTATGAATCTATTTACACTTCCCATTCATAAATCCAATATGAGATGTAGGTGATTTTAACACTCTCACAATCTTGCAGTGTTATATCTTGAAGGCTACCCAAAGTAAACCAAGAACTCATAAGGCCATACTAATTGGGAGATCCAGAATAATCTCAAACGCTCATCTAATTAAAAGGGGGTTTGGGGTTCACAAGTCACACCTCACCGAATTCCCATACAATTCCCAAAACTCTTCACATTCATGAACAACTACCCTTGGTACTCATCACATGAGGATCAATTAAACATTTATTACATCCTCAAACTATGTCATTAAACACTAAATATACTATTTCGAAGAACCACATAGTGTATTGGACATAACTAGTTGATAAACCACGTAGATTAATTACCTATGATCGACACTAAAATAATTAAACATTGTGTGACACACCTAGTTCATACAAAGGATGACCCACCTTATCCTACCACACACTATTCAACTCACTAGATAACATTCCATACGTCACATACATGAAACTGTGTTAAAGAGAATACATTCCATATACAACCACAAAAAAATATGGTGAAATATAAATGGAAACATCTATATAAAGCACTAAGAATCCACTCATCTGAGAGCATGGATTAGTTCTTATTAATATTATTAAATAATTGAATGTATACAAACAATCACTAAAATGAGGGTTATACCAAGACAATCAGTGAACACTAATATAGGTAGAGTTAAAATTGGGCATACTATATCTTTCGAAAAAGAGCCTCCTATGTTAAATAATACATGTATCTATTAGGAGACAAAAAAGATATCACATAAGAGTGAATAACAGTAGAGAGGAGTGAGTTTGTCCATAATATTATGAAAATGAGGAATAACTTATTTATTTAATTTTTTTAATATTTTATAAATTTTTAGGAAGAATATATAGTTTATGAATTTCTGTAAAACTCTAACATTTAACATTATATGTTTTTTTGAGATAAAATTTATTTTATAGAATACGATACTTGCAATGCCCATTCTAACTGAACCAAAACGTAATATGTTAGTATAACCTATATATAAAATTGGTATTATGAATAGGTATAAATTTATTTTAAAAAAATGTTTATAACTCTTTTATTTAATGAAAATATATTTTTGGTAAATCCATTATATGATTTAAAAACAATTTCCTTAATATGGTTTTTACTTATTTTTTGAAAAAATAATAGATATAATTTTATCCACTTTTAGAAAATATATTTTAAAAAATGAACTTAATTTTTAAAATCAAATTTTTAAAATTATATAAGAATAATCTTTTGTTAATTCTATGAAAAGATTAATTTATTTTGATGAATTGTAAAAAATAATATTTTTTGAAAAAAATTATCTTTTTCATTAATGAATACAAAAAATAATGTACTTAATTTTTATTAAACATGGTATTATTCATGAAAAAATGTACTTATTAAGAAACCGCAAAATATAATTTAATAAATAATTTAGATGAGGTGGAAGAAAAAGTAAATTGAAGACAGTTTTTAAAAACATAGTTTATATTAAACATCGTGTTATTTATGAAACAACAAAATTAATTATATTTATGAAACCACAAAATTAATTATATTTATATAATTTAATAAAAAAATTATAAATAATACCATGTTTAATATAAAATATGTTTTTAAAAATTGTCTTCAATTTATTTCATCTTCTACCTCATCTAAATATTTGGTATTATTTATAAAATTATATAAATATAATTAATTTTTTTATTATGAAACCACAAATATAACTTTCATTACGTTAAACTTGAAGTGAAAATATTGCATCTGCGTATGTGTATGCTATATTCTCCATGAAGTGAGGATATTAATTATACATCAGAATCATCCATTGATTGATGTCACTATGGTTTTGTATTTCATATATTATAATTATATAAAAAAAATTCCTGAGTAATTATAATATCATATATACCTTTTCATCTTCTAATTTATTTGAAATGACAATGTAGTTTATGCGTTCGTGTTGACTACCACTCTATGAAGAATTGGGATTCATTTTTTATTTATTATTTACATGGTTGATAATAATGTCATATTTAAAGAAAATATATGATATATATTATATAATAATTATTTTATAATGGTTAACTATTATTTAACTATATTTTTTATATTTTCAAAAAAGTGAGAACAGTGTTCACCTGTATAAACGACCTACCATCCTCATGAACAATTTATTTAATTTTTCTATATCTACATTATTTAGATGGTTATAATTATATATAGTGAATATATATATTATATTTAAGTCAATATTAAAATTATACCTATTATGAAAATATGAATAAATTATAAGGTCTAGAACAACGAAGAAAAAATTCACTCAAAAATTAAAACATTTATCTCCCAGAAATGATGCTTTTAATAATTAAGTAATAATAAAATAGTGTTAAAATATTATAAGTGAATAATTTATTGTATTATACATATTTATATGAATATTTTATTGTATTTTAATAAGTTTAAATTAAATATATTGAATGTAATATCACTTTCGATGAAAGTAAAACTGAATGTAAGAGATTATGTAACAATGATGTTGTTTATCAAGATTGTTTACTATTATGATTATGATAATGAAATATAATTATAAATCTCTCAAGAATATCATAAATTTTGTTCCCCTATATTTATTTTTTTACAATAAATATTTTTATTCAATTTTTATCTTTTTAGACAAAAAAATTCCAAAAGATCATTTTTAAAGAATATTGATTTTATTTTTCTATTAGTTTGAAAATTATAAATTTTCATTGTTAAAATTTCAATATAATGTTTCATGAAAAGATTTTTAAATTATCATATTAATAATTTAATTAATTTAATTAATTTTTAACAATTTTTATTTTATTATTAACAATTTTAAAATGATTCTTATTTTAATTTTCTAGACGAGGTATTTTTCTTTTTATTTAAAATGTGAAATGAATGATTATTTTAATTTACACAGAATGGATGAAAGTTCCCTCCATCCCGATCCCTATGGATTTGAAGATTCCATTATATGTTTCCAATGTTATTTTCTATGAATATATTTTACTTCATTATTTATATTTTATCAATTTAAATAAGTTACTTCCAAAAGAAACTGCAATTTTCATCAAGAAATGTCTCAATTATATTTTAAATGCATTTTACATATATTTTAAAATCCACTAATGATAATTATTATTTACTAAATATATGATATAATAATTCCATAAAATTTTATTATTTGGATGGATAGATTATGATGATGGTATAAGGATGATTCAATGAAACATGTATCTTTTCATTGGGAATATCAATTAATGAAGAAATGTTTTTGAAACTCGTTTTTTTCCATTGGTTATGTTATGATGATATGATGATCTATTTTTTAAATTTGGTTTCATTTCATGGGATATTTCATAATGAATATTTTATTAACTTAGGGTCCATATATGTATGATTTTAATTATTTAATGGGTGAGACTATAATAATATATCCATCCACGCATTGGGTAATGATGATTATCTCATTAGATAATATGGAAAGGAATGGGGACTCAAACCATATCTTTAAGGGACATTGTCTACTATTATTTTATTTGGAGTAATCCTTAACTAATTATATGATGGAATTGGGAGTAGACCCAATACAGAATGATCGTCATTGTAGTGATCACTGACTAAAGAACTTATTTTTCAATTTTAATGTGTATTATGAAAACATATGCCTTTTTCTTATGTTATGATATTAGGGGTCATGTTAATTGATTGATATATGATTCATGTCTTATGAAAATCTAATATTTATTCCATAAATCCATAATACAATCGTTGAATTTAAGGTTATAGTTTCAATCTTTTATTCTAATGTTCACATAAACATAAAATTATCTAAAGTTTATGTGATCATTCACATCTCCCTTGATTACCATTAAATAGAATCATAGATTATCCATTAATATGTTGACTTTCCCCAGTTTATGAAGAATAGTTTAATTATGATATGACTATGTAGGTTTCTAGTTATAAATAACTTGGTGGGAGATGATTCATATCACTCATGAACCTATCTTTTATGTATCCATGTTTCCTAAGATACTATTCATATAATATTTTCAAGTTGATAAGAATGTTATATGTTGTATATTAATATAAAATGATGTGATATTTATGTATTAAATGTACATGACAAAATACTTACTATCACAGAATGTTTTTGTCTGATGTGGATGCCAGGATGAGAAAACATTAGTGAAAACCCTTAGGATAATCTTATATACCATTGAGAATCTTAAGTCATAGTAAATAAAGGAGCGTGGTTTTCCAAGAAAAAAAAATTCTATTGTTGATATTATATGTGGATTTTTTATTAGAATAGATTCATCTAGGGTTAATGAACTATAAAAAAGTCACTTAAATATATGATGGATATCATTATAGTACCCGGTGAGTGTACCTTTTTTACTCACATGGATTGACACCTCTAGGAGATATTCTTTTGTAAATTCACAATTTCATTAGGATCTATTATGAAGGATTTGAATATATTAGGATCATAAATGTAATAGCTTATGTTTTATAGGATTAAAATTATATGAACTATTTTAGATATCATATGAGTAATTTTTTTTGATATATCACTCCGATCTAATATCCTAGATGGTCATACTAACTATGTTTATGTTATTAAATGAATTTTTATAGAACTATGAAGTGGATGTTGTGAAAATTATTCTTTGATATCTAAGTATATTATTTTATATTAGTTATAAAAATTTCCT
The DNA here is from genome assembly GCA_963277665.1 of Viscum album. Taxonomy (NCBI): domain Eukaryota; kingdom Viridiplantae; phylum Streptophyta; class Magnoliopsida; order Santalales; family Viscaceae; genus Viscum; species Viscum album. Next base: position 1,755,215,984 of record OY728141.1, read on the forward strand.
TATGTCATCATAATTCTCTATTAATGCTAATATTTATTCCCAATGACCAGATGTGGAATTATAAGTGAAAGCGCATAACAGTATGATGATCAGCTCTCCAGTATACCATTTTTCTCCAATTGATGTTTCAAAACTGTGCTCCTTGAAAATAATATTATTCATCATTTGGGATAAACTCGTTGTCTCTTTATGCACATATTTGATTTATTTACCAAAATACCTCATCAATTTTTATGGAAGGAATGTATTGCATGTATTTTGAAAAAAAATATTTTCTATAAATTAGAAGATAAATATACACTTTCTTTACAAAATTCATTTAATGTTTGAGTCTTGATTTTTATTCCATTTTTTATCATATATTGTTGTGGGGAATTCTGCATCAATAATATAAATATTTTTTTGAAATTTTTGTATCTTTAGAAATGATTTTCATTATCTTCCTCAGAATCATGATGTTGGTTTTTCAATATAACAAATAAGAAGTGAGAGTCCTATTTTAAATACTCTCTATAGAAATTTCTTGGTGGAGTTGGAGGAATTGAAAAATAATCTCTCAAAGAATACTGAGAAGGTATTAATTCAGATGAGTGTGAAACCATGGGAACAACATTTATTTTTTATGAATAATGATTGATCATTGTAACTTTTCAATGATTATCTAGTGCCTAACAGTATCACTCTCATGAAAAGTATCATATATTCCATATTTATGTCTAGTTTGATCAACATCATATATATAAATACTTCTTAATGATTGAAATTCATTCTAGGAATCATGATATGATTGTAAATAAGGAGGACATACACATTAAAATGATTTGAATAAGTTATAGACAAAATGAATTTATAGTGATTCCATTATTTCATAAAAAATGCATTGTTATCTTTGTGGATTTAATGAATAGTGTCTTTATATATTATATTGATCTATTTTTGGTATTCTTTATAGATGATATTCATATATATTAAAAAAAATTATAATCATTACGATAAATTGATGATTATACTAAATACCTAAGGAAGGATAATATGTATTCAAAACATACACAGTTTAAATTGTTTCTACAAAAGTAATCATTTTTAGGTCTTATACCCTCAATAGAAGGTTTATATGTGGATCCATTAAAAAAACTATTATTTAACATTGGACTAAACCAATACTAGTGACTGATAACCATATTATTCAGTGTTTTGATACATATTATCAATGATTTGTGTAAAAAAATTCATGGATATCAAATCCATAAAATGGATAACTCATAAGGCGGATTTGTACCATTAGATAAATTAATGTGAAGAAAATATCAAGGAACCGAATAGAAGGTTAGTCATTTCATCTATTCTTATATTACCATACAACGGGTAATAGTTCTTCATCTATAGTAATTCATCGAATAAGAGACTAGGATGTGTCCTCATGTATCATTTCAGGGTTATATATTTTTCCTCACATTATGTAATGGTCCATTATATAAAGAAAAAAACTCATTATTTGGAACTAGTAATGAAATTCTTTTAATTAATGATATGACAGCCCAATATTTATAAGAAAAGATATGATATATATAATTATTATAATAGTTTGAGTTGTATATTCTCTCATAATGAGGGGAACATGAACTAGTGAATATGGTTGTAATTGATTAATGATTATAAAAAATAGATACATTACCACCATAGAAAAATGAACCAGGTGGAAGATACTATTAATTGAATTTAAAATAATTTCATATTTATGACAAGGATCACAAAATATCTAATATTTTAGGATTTTTAAATAATGGATCTGGAAATTATAAAGGAATGAGAGAAATATTTTCCTACCCAAATAGTTGTTCATCCATATCTTCAAAACAAGATTAATGATTCAAAAAAGTAAGATGAATAACTGGAAATGAAGGTAATAATTATTCCTTAGTTAATACTAGAATATAATTTAATGATATGGTTTACAAACCCTTTATGTTACCCATTAATACCAAAAATGAAGAATGATCTATTTTTCGTCAATCACTATTTTCCTTGAAGTATCAATTATTATACAGGTCTGAAAGAATATTTCTTATGGGAAAAAATGAAAGGATATATTGAAAAGTATCTATCTCAGTTCTAATAATGCCATCAAGTTATGTATAAATGAATGATTTCTAAGGGGGTGTTACAAAAATTACCCATAGATAAGTGGAAATAAAAAATCAACAACAAGGATTTTATCACCAGAACCCCCAAAACAACTCTTGTGCATAATTTTTTTGGGTTTTAATTGATGGATTTAGAAATCAATCACACTTCATTGATAGTAGAGAATATTTATCTCTCAATCAGATTACAAGAATTTACATTAAGAAAGATGTAAGGATTCTTGGAGAACAACATTTTTTACATATTATTGTGAAATGAGGTTTTGCTTGATGTTCAGGAGAAGAATTAAACTATCTCATGCTATAGATTTGATTTTTAGAAATACCTATCATCTGTAGACTAATGGTCAAATTTAGGTAACCTTTCAAACCACATAGGATATGTTTAGGTATTTTTATATTTATTTCACTGTTGGTTGGCTTCAAGACCTTCCTCGGACCATGTTTTCATTCAAAAATAACATTCAATTGAGAATTAAAAAAGGATCCTTTTTAATCCATATATAGAAATAAGTGTAGATTTTCATTATATTAGGATAATTTTAGAGAAGGAAAGATTTTAGGACCTGATCCAGCTATGGAAATGGCTGAGAAAATCAGTTCTATTCATTAAAAATTTAGGTAGCTCTAAACATATAGAATTTTTTTCTTAACAATCATTAAAAAAACTACAATTCCCTTTCACTGATAAGGTATTGCAATGAAATTATCCATTTTATAATGTTACGAGATTCTGAAAGAAGTGAAATCTATTACATAGTTATATTGGCCCCTTCTTGACTCTTGATCAAGTAGGGATGGTGGTTTATCATTTGACACATCCTCAAAATCTCTCTCAAGTTTATAGAGTGTGCCATGTATCTCTCAGGAAGAATTACATGCCTGATATTTATCATGTATTGAAATCATGGGTCATACCACTACATCTTGATATGTTCCAAAAAAATATACTAATTGAAATCTTATACATTGGAGATAAATTTATATGGAACAAGATGTCTCACTAAGTTAATGTTCTCTAGATGAATCAGAAATTCAAAGAAGAAACATGGGAACCCAGTAATTTTAGGAAATAGAGACATTTATATTTATTATTATAGTGGTACACTTTTTATGAAAAAATACATTTTAAGTGCACTTCTAGGTAACACACTGATATTTTATGATTTTTTTTATAAAATAAAATTTCTTTGAAATCATGTCATACACACAACCCTGACCGTAAATTAATAATAATATAATATACCGTTCAAACCTAGTCATTAAAATTTTTGTATGATTATGAATAACCATATTTTAAATATATTTTTTAATGCTTTATCTAAATAAATATATTTTTAATAAATTAATTAATGATTTAAAAAATAAAACTAAATTAAAACGGGTTTTATTTCTATCGTTTTTTAAATAATATACTTAGTTTTTTAAAATTTTTAAAAATATATATATAATATTTATTGGGAAAAAATTAGTTAAAAAATATATTTAGTGATTTATTTCAATTTTATGAAAACATAAATTTTTTCATGAATAGGGAAAATTACGTTTTTTGTAAAAATTATGTTTTTAAGAATTTTATAAGATCTAATTTTTCTTAAAATGATAATAAGATGATCATGAGCTCAATTATATTATTAATAATCCAATTTATTTCATTGAAATTATTTTGATATTGAATTATGATATATATGTTATGTATAATTAATATTTTTTTGTGACAACCCATTTTGTCGCATTTTACATGTTTTATTTTTAATAAAATTGTTACACTGTTATAAATGAAATTAGAAAAAAATAGATTCCTTATTTAGAATCATCACGACCATATTCGGTAATGTGGGCACTATTGTTTATACATAATTATTTTCAAAAAATAGTAAATCTTTGTTTCTATGGATAATGTAAAAATTTGGTTTACCAATGGATTAAACCAATTGATAATGCTTAAATTTTAAAATATACTTTTCTAAATTCTATTAGATGGCCATATTTTTTCCACATACTATCCCATTATATAATATCAATCTACTTTGATTCATCTAGATTTATAATGACATTATTATTTTTTAGAGATATAATATATTCCTTGGGTGTCCTCTCTCCAACTAATAAAAGGACACCCATATTTTATCTTCTTCACACTACATTAAACCTTCGATATAAAATTTATAAAATTAGAGTAGCTAAATTATTTTTAAATTTTTATTTGACTTCCTTTAAATTGGTTAATAGTTTAATTCTTGTGTATATAAGGGGTATCTAGGATGTACCAAGGGTTAGAGACATGAATGTTGATGGAAATGGGGAATCTGATTCGTAGTACATGGCTAGTGCATTACTAGTGATAACCATGAATGGTGGACGATGAGACCATGTGGCCTATCCCCATAGAACAATGGCAGGAACATAGTCACCACATGTTTTTCCAAACCATGTTTATGTCCTAGAAGATTTTTTTAGCCAAGAACCCTCCTTGATATATGGTGTAACATGATTAGCACATAGTTTGGAAAACCTTGTGGAAAAACCATGTTCCTCCTTAATATAAGGGAATTTAAATTTTTTCACTGATACGATTAATGATTTCAAAACTGATTTTACTCCTCATTGTAGCTCCATCATCCTAGGATGAAAACCATTTTCTCCCATTAATTATAAGGATTATTTTCCATCAATTCATATGTTTTATAAATGTCGTTAGTTTTGAATCAAATCTCCCAATGAATCTTACACTCTTATTTCTTCTAATTTCATTAATAAACATCGTGGGGTGTTTCCCTTATTTTTTATATATTAAAATCAATTGTTTCTATGAAATAATTTAAAATGGTGTTGGAATTAATTTTTGATTGAATCAAGGGTTTTGGTCAGGTGAGTACATTTCTATGAGCTTAATGTATGACATCAACATGTTATATCCTATATAGTTTATTTTTATTCTTGTGTGTGTAGTTTTTATTTAAATACGTTCTGCATCTCATTTGAATCAATGGTATTAAATGAATAATTTTATTTTTTATGACGTTTTGGACCCCTCATGATCCCTATTGGATTAATTTTGGATGATTAGACTATGCCTAGGGTCAACTATTTGGTGATCCACTCCCTTAGAAACGGTGACATGTGTTTTAAACTGAAATTTTAAATAGAATATGAGATTAAAAAATTTTAAATTATATTTGAAAAATATTATTATTGGATAAAGTGTTTTTTCATAACATGAATATGTTGTATGAGTTGTATCATGTAATTTGATTAATTATACAAATGGTTAAAGAGGCATATCAATATGGTTAAATGGTTGGAATATGGTGTTAAATGGATTTAAGAAATCATTTTTGAAAATTTCACATAACTAAATGGTTAACATATATTTATTGAATCTTTATGTTTTGTTTAATAATTTAGATCATTATACTAATGGTTAACAAAATGGGGGTGGACCCTTGATGTGATAATTCGGTAAAAGTACTTGGTTTTTTGGGAATTTTGGAATGTGTGTTGATAGAATGGTTAGTGATGGTGGACACGATGGAACCCACAAATAGGTAACAAATTTTGGATAAGGAATTCCATATTAATGATTTTGGGTCTATAGACATTATTTTCAACATCTTATACTTGATATGATGTACATGTCATTCCTTATGTTGGGCTTGTTTTTCACATTGGAAATTCTGGCCACAACCCCTATTTGTGTGTCATGAGTAACAATATTGGTGCAACTCAGTGTATTAATTTGAAATTATTAATTAATTTTACAAGTTTTTAAAGAGTAATATAAAACCCTTTCTATCGTTGGATTGTAATTCATGTATGGTTATTGTAGTTTTAGTTTATTTGGATGTCATGATAAAACCAGAGGTGACATTTGGTTAATTTTCAAATGTATAATTGTGAAAATACATTTCGATTTCCTCCATTTTCATTATTTATATATACATGTTCATACACTAGTATTTCTAATATATTTGATATTTATTTTGACAATATAGGTGGTATACTACAAAGTTTTAATCACACACTAACTTTTTTATCATTGTCTGATTCATAAATCATCATGGTTGTAGAGAAGGATGCAGGAAAAGACCATATGTTAGTTGGTTGATATGTTATTTTGGATGAAGAGTGGATGAGGGAACCAAACATGAAATCAGAACCCATTTTGGTTATTTTCCTTGTTTCTTTATTTTTGGTTTCTTGACACACTTTACACCAATTTGACAAATCATGTTTATAGTATTTTGTTGTGGGAATTTACCCAATTTTTTGGAATTGATTACATGAAGAATGATTATTGTTATCAATACATTGTCTATTTTTTATATTGTTTTACAATATTTTTTTATTTTTTTAATAGCTTATACTCTCTACACGTACCTCATTACTCGCAATATTCATGTCGGAAGCCTTTGGCATAGGGGGATCTTGCATGTGGTCTTGATATGAAACTAATTGTGGCATTAGTTTAGTTGAAATTGGAGTGAGACGTTTCAATCTATAATGAAAAAACCCTACACAATTCGATTTTAATCATCAATATATAAACATTTAAGGTAATGGTTTTCTTAAAATACTAATCTGAGGGTCCTAAAAAAGAATCTAAGGGTGGTCAATCAAAAGTGATGTAATCATCTTTACTGACCACATTCAACATATTTCATCTTATACCTCCATTAAATCAATATATTTATTCATATTATAATAAAATTGGTATCCAAAATGTTCATAAATGTTATTATTATTATGTAACCCCCAATATTCACAAATTTGTTTTATCAATTTTTGATGTGAACGTATCGGTCATGTGCACATGTGGACTACAACCTCTCCCAAGAGATAAAAACCATTTTGGTCACCCTTTTTCCTTGATTATTATTATGATGTTTATAATGTTTATGTATAATATTTATGAAATAATTTTTCTTTTTCAAATATAATCTAATATCTACCTCATTACCTACCAAACATTTGGAAAATTATACCATCGATCATGAATATGTGTGTACTGCCACCTCTATGAAGTGATTTAATTATTTTTCTTTATTCATTATAGAAATCTTAATAAGAATTGATTTTATAATTATATATCATATATAACATATACTTATTTTTATTTATAGGTGAATTGTTATTTAAATATCTTATTTCTATCTTTCTAAAATTTAAAATGACATTCATGCTTAACAACGACCTACCTTCTCCATGAATACAGCAATGATTTTATATATAAATATGTTATTTATGAATTAATATATATATATATGTATATATATATATATAATTATTTAATTAATATTATATTTATATCATGATTAAAATTATGTAGATCATTGATCCATGATCAAAGTACAAGGATCAGAACTATTGAACTGAAACACTGATGTAATGTAACATAGTTAACACTTGTAAATGATGATTTTAAATATGAATAAATAATAAATCAATGAAAAATATTATGAGTGGATAGTATATGAAATTTTATGAATATAAATGAATAATTTTTAGAGGTATTAAAATTTTCAATTTATCATGCAACAGTTTCAAGGATATTCGATGAAAGTAAAACTCAAGGTAAGGGATTATGTTATAATATTATTATTTTTCTTGATTATTTATGGTTAAGTTTATAATGATGATATTTAATGATATATCTATAAATAATTTCTTTAGTTTTAGTCATAAATATATATTTTTTAAAACAATTTTTCTTCTTTCATTGTCTTCAATTTATCCACTCAATAAACTAAAAGTACATTTTTTAGAAAACATTACTGTATTTTTCTCATCGGTCAATTTTTTCATTAATGTAATTGTTTTATAAAAATGATTTCACGACTATTACTTCTATTACTATATGATTAATTAAATTAATCTTATCCCATGAGTAAATTTTTAATAAAAAATTGTTTTAAAAAGAATATTCTTATCTTTTTATGATTGAGGGACTTGTTACTTTTTATTGAAAATGTGATTGGATATTTGTTATCACACACATGAAATTAATATAATTTCTCCAAGACATGGCCAAAACATTAACTATATCATTAATTACATGTTTCCAATAATTTTTTAATGAAAATTTTATCATTAGTATTTTTTATTCTTTTAAAGAAGTGATTTCAATGAGAAATTTTAATTTAAAAAAAATTCCAGTTATCTTTTGATGGAATTTTACATATATAATAACATGTTGTGACGATACTTACATGTTACTAGGGATATCAACCAATTATACCAACCATATCCATTCCATATATATATATATCCTATGATGATAATCTAAGGATGATGCTATGAAATACATTTATTTTCTATGGGTTAATCATGTTTTGATAAAATTTTCATGAAATATATATCTTTTCCTTGTGAAATGAAATGATGATATGATAAAATATTTTTGAAACGCATTTTTTTGAAAATTTTGTTATACGATATTGTTTTATAATAATATGGAATAAATATGTATGATTTTCATTATAATATTCGCAGTGTTAGAATTATATATCCCTCTAATGGATTGGATATATATCAATATCTCAAGAGATAATTAAGACTTGAATGGGGAGTAAACCAAGTTCAGTAATAAACTATTTTTATTATGATAGTCTTGGGTGTAAAACATGACTAAGGATATGATTTAATGTGGAGTGGACCCAATTATTTATGATAGTGTTTGTATTGATCATTTAATAGGTAAATTATTTTAGGTTCATTTATGTATTCCACATACTTATGTTATATGAAAATGTAATGGTCTCAAATACCATTATCATTTATTTATTTACGATTCATTTCTTATGAACTTCCATGATTTTATCCATGAATAGAAAATATGAACTATGAAATTCAAGTTATAATTTTCAAAAATATATTATCATGTTCTCATATACTTATATTCATGTTATGTTTATGAAATCATTGATCTCTCCCTTATTTACCGTTATTGATCATTATAACTAACACATTATTTTTGTTCATTTCCCTACGTTGAGAAGAAAGGTTTTCTGTATTATATTTCTAAGAAGGGTGATATTATTGAAGAAATCAATGGTATATTATTTATATCACTTATAAATAAGTTGAATAGTTATTCACATTTCTAAAAATACTAATCTGATATTATTCTAGCATGGATCTTAATGTTATCCAACAATATATGACATATGTGTTTTAATTGTATGTATAACTATAATTATATAGGGACCATATATATGACAATTAGGTGAACGTCGATGACCACTCTCATTGTGTTTCCTCCCTGGCCAAAGTGTAGCACACTAACACCTAGCTAAATAAATATTCTCATTGATAGGCCATTACAATGTGACCTTCTGTTCCATGCCACAACCTCCCCTATGAACCCAGTACCATAGCTCAACCTAAATTATTAATAACATGATTCAACCTCCATTTTACATTCAATATCAACACATCTTTTGTGGTTATGTTGCAAAAAACATTTCAAGTGAAAATTTCACAGAGGCATATGTGATGTTTTACTAGACAATATTAAAGGGTTTTAATGATGGTATGATACCCAATACCATGACATAAAATAACAAATTAGTGTTTCCAATTCATTAAACCCAATATTTATGGGTTTTAATTCTTGCGTGACACCCTCAGTCACATCATGATCCTCACACCACAAACTAAAAACTTATAGTGATGAATTTACTCATATGATACAATCTCCATGTCATATGGTTCTTGGATATGTTGTGATATTTATCTACTTAAACATTATTTAATGAGTATCCCTAATCTAACATGAAATTTTGATCCATTTTGGAATAAAATTATACACACACATGGGCAAACTCCTCCAACTTCAAGTCAATAGCCTTGGGTACCACTGAAACACATGAAAACAACTTAAAAAATCCTAAAAGAGAAAAAAACCATGGATTCTCTTATATAAACCCAAATCATTAGAAAAAACCTACTACATAGATAAAAATTTAAAATTACACTAAAATAAATAACCCATAAATTGAAAGTTTATTATAGTATATATGTATTATTCTAATATAACAATCAAGCTTCCATTATTATAGATGAATATTTTATTCTATATAAATTATCAAAAAATTCACATATCATTTTTCATTAAATAAATTACAACCGAAATTAAATTAATTATAATTATAATTTTTTTAAAAGTATACCAATTTTGAATTAATTGGGATAATTTTGATGATTTTCCAAAAGTAGTATGTTTTTGTGTGGATTGAGAAAATATTGAATATATAAATACTATCACTTTTATCAAATTATAATTCTATAATATTTAATTTATTTCTTATTATAAAAATTTGTAGTCCAAAAATTTATTACATTATTAAAATAATTCCTTCAATAATAAAATTTCTAACATTAATGTAAATTTTTTACATTTTAGAAATATAGGTAATTTTTTATTCAAATAAAAACTATTTTAATTCATATCTTTAAATGAAGTATTCCAACGATTCATTTCTAGTTTTTTTTCTATAATTTAAATAATTATTATATTATTTAACCCATCCAATTAATATAACAATAATTAATATTAAATTTAATTTATCATTGATGTCTTTTTTTCTTGAAAAAATAATTTTTATAATAATATTTTTCATTGTGTTTTGTGAACATATATTAGAATTCATTTGTGACACTTGTAACAATGGAATCATTTAAAATAGATTAAAAATTTGTTATAATAATAGTTAATATTATTTAATATTTTTATCTCAATTTTTCATCATTATGAATAGTAACCATTGAAGATATTTAACACATTGAATAAGGGTACAATGAGTTAAAGGGTTTAAAAAATCGATGAGGCATAGGAATAAAAGAAAAAAACATTACTATATCATTTAGCATGTTTTTAGTTAAACTATATCCATCCCATCTATATTTATTTTACAATTTGTATCCCCTTTACATGCGTAATATATATATTATTTAATAATGATTCATGTATTTTTCAAATCTTCTAACCATCGTATTTAAAAAAGGTCACCTCTACTTATATCTTATCCACACTACATTATCCACTTAACTTAACCAACATATGACCAAATACCATTAATTACTTCTTTTTCTCAACCTATAGGTCCTGATTTCACCAAAATACCACTTCAAAATGGCATAAGGTGTAAGACAAAAGGTATTTCCAAAATAAGATGTTTATATTCATATATATATATTCAAATACATTTCATCTTAAATATCCTTGAAATATTAAATAAATATCTTACCATAATTTAATTAGTATATTTACTATATTAACATGTTTTTCCAATGGTACATCTATTTTCTACATTCATTTCATCATATGGAGAATGAAAACATTTGTTGTGCATATGTGTGGACTAATACCTCTATGAAGCGATGTATGTCATTTTTCGGGATTGGCTAACGTTGATGGTTATGATGATGAAATTAATTAACATATTTGATATTTTTTAAATTTATATTATAATTTAAATATATTATATTTTCTAACATTTACCCTACCATATATTGAAAATTGATAACATCACTGATACCTATGTGTGGACTACCACTTCCACAAAGCGATGTGATTAATTTTTTTACCATATTTCATCAAAGAAAAAAAAATTATATAATATTATTAAAATTATCATTATGAAATTATTAAAAATATAGAGATAATGTAACCATTTCATAAAACCAACAAACAAGGTTAGTATAATGGAATAATTTTAGATAATATGATTGAACTGCATTAAGTGGATGGCATAAGAAAGAATTATTCAATGAATGGATGTTAAATTATTTTAAAAGGTCCATAAAAATTGAATATAAATGAAAATATTAATTAATATAGTATTTAATAAATTTAAATTGATTATTCAGGTTTTTATAACATGAATATCCAAGAATGAATCCAAGGTAAGGGTTTTTTATCACAATCCTGCTCCATTTATACATATATTTATATTATGTAGCTAATATTTTTATTTGTGGTATATATTAAACCATTAAAAGATTATATACAAAATTAATATTTATTCATGTTATTTATTTTTTGAATTATTTTTTCTATTTTATGTCTCTTTGAATAAAAAATTATTTAATAATTTAAAGGTTTATTTTATAATATAACTGTAATTTGAAATTATTCATCCTTAATTTTAGGTTGGAATAATTATATACTACTTATCTTGTTAAATCCCATAAATATTATTATACAATAGTTATTTTTACATTTTACATGTTTTTATTCGATCTTTGCATCAATTTTGTAATCAAACAAGAGATAAATGTTTTTAATAAAAACTGATCTTATTTCCTCTTTTAGGTAATTGATAGTTTTCTTCCATAACATTCATTTTTAAATTGAATAATGGAATATTTTATATAAAAATCAATTTTGTTACATTTATTTTTTTATTTAATTTTTATTTATTTATATTTCATTAAATGTAATATTTTAATGGTTTATGAATTACTCATTGTTTTGTAAATTAATGAGTGGAATATTATTTTTAGCGTATCTGGAAAGAACATATTTTGTCATCTCTATTACAATTATTGAATATTATTTTCCTCAAAAATTCACTATGGGTTTTAATATATAATAATTTTACATTATTCTATAATTTTTTGTTTCTTTATATTAACAAATGGAACCATTTTATAAAATATTTAAAAGAACCTAAGAAATTATTTATAAAATTGTTTTTATGAAATGTTTAAAAAATATTTAAGAAAAGTTCTTTTTAATTGTTCTCTTCCATTTTTCTCTCTAATTATAATGATAATATCTATTATTACAAACCATAATTTCTAATAAATCAATTTTTACTATCATCCTCTATAAATATATGTATTATACATTATTTTGTGACCATTCACATTATTTTGATCATTTATCAATCACTGAACATTAATCATTAGAAATTATTTTTCAACACGAAGTACATATGTTGGGAATCATAGATATATTATTTATCTTTTATATTACTTTTAAATCTTCATGAACATATACTATTTCAAAATATGGTGTTATCTAAAGGAATATATAAGAAAGGTTTTTCATGTACTGAGGAAATATTTAAGATTCATATTATTTATTCAAAAACAATATTATTAATTGATAAGGCATATCGACTATGAGTTGTATTTTGGATTTAATTAATAAGTAATTCATTTTACATATGAAAATTGAGGGGGTGGTCCTGTTATATATAGCCCCATGTGGAATCCTTAGGTATTATGAGAAAATATTTGTCCAAATTAGTTTTGAACTTGTGATACACCGACCCATTGATTGAATTGTCTTGGAATAAGGCATTGAGGGTATGGTTAGTAAGGCCTTATCACGAGGACATGAGGAAATGATAATGACATCAACGAATTAAAAGTTTCTTTTATTACGATTTAATTTATTATTATCAATGTGATTTTAATGTTGAAATTATCCATGGATAAATGTTCTAACTCATGTTTTTGATTAATTGGAATATTCATTATTTATCAACAATAGAATAATGGTATTGTCTTACCAACTCAGGATATATACCATTATATGTATTCCATTATTATGTATTTTACCTCACCCTTTATTATGATTTCCTTTCCATAGGATATGAAAAATGGATCTCTAAATGATCATTAAGGATGAAATATTTTTTTCATGATATAATTTATTTTTTCTATTTAATATATAAGAAATATATGTATATAGTCTACCAAGAATGTTGAATGATCGTCCCTCTATGTTTTAATCCCATATATAGTTTAATATATTAAATAATTTAACATCATCTATGGGTTACCAAATTTTAGGTTGTTATAATTGGAATAAAATGAATTTTATTAGGACCCTTGGGAACAATATTTTGGGGGAACATATCAAGAATGAGCATTAAGATATTCCACTAGAATGTTTTATAAAATTATCATATTTTTATATTATAGTTCAATTCTAATAATATTTTAAGGAATAAATATTCTTCCATTGTTTATATTTTTAAACATGGATGATAAAAATGAAATAATTTCAATAATAATAGTCAATATAGGTATATCCCATATGATAAAGGCAATACCAGGGGTGTTAATGATATGAAGATCATGTCATATTGGGGAATCTCAACTACATTTTGTAGAATAATAATTACTATATGGATAAACTTTTTTTTCCACTTTGTGATGTTTCTATGTTGGATCTAATTATGTAATAGATTCATCTATACATTAATTAAATGCCTTATGAATTGGTAGCAATGAAATATATCCTCTCCAATGAATATATATTCCTATATTTGTTATGTAATGAAAGGGAAAAGGTTATTCATGTAATATATTTTTTAAAAATAGATATCAAACAATGGTGGACATTTGTCATTAAAAATAAATAATATATTGATGTAAAATGTATTGAATGATGATATTTTAAATGTATTTTATTTGAGAAATATTTACCTTCAATAAAACAAGTATAAATGGGTTAAATATTACTCAACATAGAGTATATGGAAGTAGAATTTGTTATTAAATATGTATCCATTGTAAAAACATTACAACTTAATGTAATGGGGTTTATATATAATCCATAAATTAAGATTACCCATTTCATTTATGGGATCAATCCAAACCATCAAAGGGAACTTTTCAGCCAAATTTTGTCATCATATGATGATATTGTATAATGTACTTTTATAATATAGAAATAATTTTTTTGGTCTTATACATTTAAAGATGATACGGAAAATAATAGCCCGGATGAGCACTAAGGAAAACTAAAGGCATGAAAAAGAATAAAATAATAATGGGATCACCACAATGTGATAATTATAGAAATAAAAATATTTGTAAATTATTAATGGTAATGGTATTTTTTTACACGTATGTAGATCCAGTCCCTCTAGCACATGAAATAAAGGTAATTAATGAAACTACTATTATAAGGGTCATGAAATATAAGTAGATGGAAAATTAGTCAATAAATATCCCAATGATTTAATGGAACCTACCACAAAAGATGAAAAGCGGGGAAATCCATTATTATTTGAAAACTACAACAAAATTTGAAGTTCCTAAAGAATTATTTATAGATAATTGTTCATATAATAAAATTTCTTTGATACATTATTTTATTCTAGAACGATACAATAATGTATGTCTTCTATGTTTTCATAAAACATTATATCATTCTATAAAACCTTTATGTAGGATGAATCAAAAAAACTCATTGTGGAAATCTTATTTCACTAATCATATGTCACTGATTCCCCATTATGATGTATATACATTACCTATTTGAAAAAAAATGTTATTATACATATGGTTTAATTTCATATAAACATTGATATTGATTAAATTTCAATCTATAATGTTGTTTTTTTACGAAGAGACTAATATTGTGAATTTAAACGGAGGTGTAGAAACAATTTTATGAATAGGAAAAAATCCATCATCTGACTCATGTATTGATATACATAAATTAGGTATCATTAATTATAATAAAGGAGGTAATGAGTTGATGTAACTTTTATATGGCCATGTTAACCTTCGAAAAGAAGATATAAATATTGTACGGCATTATATTATTGTGTTACATGAAGAGTTACCTAAAATTACTTCATAGTGCGATATTGATTTTTGAACTGAACATATCTCTAATGAAATAAATATATATAAGACTCCATATTGAATAACCATGGATAAATTAGTGGTACTGAAGAAATAAATACATCAGTTTTTTAATAAGGGATTATTTCACCATAGTGATTTTACCTGGGGATCCCCTATTATTTTTATTAAGGTGAATGATAGGTGTATTAGATTGTGAATTTACTATTGGGAAATCGAGGCCATTATTATAATGACCAAGTTCCTTATTCCTTTCATTGATGATTTAATTTACTATATTTAATGAGATCTATATTTTCATTAATTTGTCATCATTAAAAGTATTGTAAATTGCGAGTAAATAAAGAATATAATCCAAATATGATATTTGTCATGAGGTATAGACATTATGGGTTTATAATATTGACTTTTTCGCTTTAAAAACACAGACATTATTTTTTAAAAATATATTATAACAATTATTCAATGATTATATTGATAAATTTTTTATGTTATTTTTCGATGATATATTTTTATAACATAAATTATATGAATATTATAAAATGAATTTGATAATCATTCCTGAAACCCTCAAAGGGAAAGAGTTATATGTGACATTTCTTAAGTGTGAATTATAGATTAACAATGTTTATTTTTTTGAAACATTCCCCATAGGGATTGAATATTAGTTGATCGTTCAATGATATAGTTAATTATGGAATTTTGTAAATTGATGAAGATATATGATATTCATATTTTCCTTGATTTATCAAGTTACTATAGAAACTTTATTAAAAAGTGTGCATGATTTTCTAACCCACAAACCATGTTGACACAAAAATATTATATGTTCATATAGTTAAAATAATTTAAAGATAGTATGAAATAAATAAGTATTAGTCAATGAAGTTATATTGAATTTATAATTGGTAATGGTTGGTTTAGTGATTTATAGGGATACATCTAAGAATTGGCTTTGATGAGTCCTCATGAAGAGTGATAGAGTTGTTTTTTATGTATCAATATGGTAAAATATCCATGAATACAAATATCCAAACCCTGATATTTTTTTTAGACTCAATATTTACCTTGATGATATGGAGGAATTAAATATATTGTGAAATATGTGAGATATTTACATATCACAAAAGTTTGAAATATATATTTTCACACAATTTCTCAACATGAGAAAAAGGAGATGGCTAGATCCACACATTGATCATAGAGTTCTAACAAAAATTATTATTGGAAAAATATAATATATTCAGGGATTTATTAATGTTGGATATTTTAATCATTATGATAGAGTAAACATCACCCCATTTTAAAATTATTTCTACTCATTATTTTTTGTAAACAATGAAAAATTCCTAGACTGATGATAAGAGTTTATGAGAGAATTGAAATGATTTTAATGATACTTTGATATATTTGTTATGATGATTGTGTGATGAAAAATGATTAGAGGACATGTATTCTAAAAATTATTTTTTGAAGATGGAATTTCTTGGTTAATCACAATCTCAAATTTCATTACACAGCCTTGTATCAACAAAATGTACATTGATTTAATAAAACATCTTATAGGATAACAGGAGGTCATAAATTATTATCTAACTATCAATATAAATTGATTTTCCAATGGTAAATGTTGAGATTATAAAATGAAAAGAAGTAATGAATCCACTATCAATTACTATATATAAGTAGGTAGATTTTACTTTTTTACTTTCTAACTAGATATAAAAATAAACCTATATTAAATGGATGCATATGGGCTATTTTTTGTCACCATACCATGTCTTCATATTTCATTTATAAGGGAGTATTTACCTATTTATTACCTCACCTGACTACATATCAATGAAATTATGAGGCCTTACTGTGAACCTCATTTGATTATATCTGATCATGACCAATGATTTTCATCCAAATTAAATAAAAGTATTTAAAATGGCCTTGATTATGGGCTATAATTGAGAAACAACTATCTTCATAAATTACATATATAGAATGAATTGACTATTAGTACATTAAATTACTTGTTTTTTTCATTATAACATTCATTTAAAAGTTTTTGGGTTCAATATTTAACTTTATTTTAATATTCATTTAATAATAGATTAAATTAGATCATTTAAATAGAATCATATGAAGAATTTAATGGGAAATGATATCATACAATAACAATTATTACTAAGTCAGTGAAAATGAACTATTTTGGCCAAGGAATTTTTTGAGGGACAATAATTAATGTGAGAACTATTCAGAGTCATATCATTGAATCCAAGTAAGGTAAAAAGAACTATTTTTATAATTGACAGAAGGGACTTGAATTTAAATTTGGAGATCATGTTTTCTTGAAAAGAATTATATGGAAGGGAGTACAAGGCATTGAATGAAAGAGAAACTACATCCTATATACATTGAATGATTAAATATTTTTCTATGAATTATAAATGTACAATATTATTTGGGAGCATGATGTATCCTTCAGGGATCATGATAAATATTGTGGGTTTTACACTATCATTGTCCACTACCCCTTTTCAATTATGCTTCCTCTCCTAGTTCGTCATTCCATATAGGTTTAGTGCCACTTGATTTTGGGACCCATCTATTGTATTTAATTGTTTAGGTGTGATTTCAACTCATAATCCATTTTCCCACAACTTCAACATTGTCCTCTTGGATATCTATTGATAAATCCCCCCCCCCACCATTCATTCTCCTCTATCAAAACATCACATGCAGGTCATTAAAATCCAACTTTACTCCTCTAATGATTTAATCACTATTAACATTTATCTGTTAGTGTCTCATCTGTCGCCATTTTTATATTTAATTGCATGAAATGGCATGGTATGGTGTCCCTTATCATGGAGTACTCGTGGTTTAATAAATTGGGGATCTATTAAAAAATCTACCACCATCACTCATTTCACTATATTGATTACTATGTGGTTCTATTCTATCTAGTTTCACACATGTTTCTACTTCACTAAATCATCCTCTCCCATGTATGGTTTTTGGTGATTCATTATTCAATTCTCACTTTTTAATGGCACAGACCTCTCCGGCCCATTCCTTTGTCAAAAATAAGGTCATGAAGTGTTCTGGAGGGTAGAATGGACATTCCCACACTATTCAGAATTTTTGTGACAATACGCCGTGTAGTGTGAGTACACGATGTGTACCACCTTTCCATGTATACCCCGTTTTGAAGCTGTGTCCTTTCCACATGAAATAAATAAGTACATGCTGTGTAGCCCATCCTACAAACCGTGTAGTTTCTCCCCACGTACGTGTTACCCTCAATCCGTGTGTTGACCAGTCGACAACCATGTGCCGTGTTGAATCTGTGTCCTTTCCGCATGAAATAAATAAGTACACGCTGTGTAGACCATCCTACATGTTGTGTAGTTTCTCCCCGCATACGCGTTACCCTCAAACCGTGTGTTGACCAGTCAAGGGTCGTGTGCTCCGTTGAATGTCGTGTTGGTAGCCGCGTGGACACCGTGTGGAATGGACGAGTACATGCCGTGTACTAGTAAGTACACGCCATGTACAGTAGTTTCTCTCACCTATTAAAGGAGGGGTCCTCTCCACCTTTTTAGGTCACTCCTATCCTTCCCTTACCTTCGAGCAGAGCCCTCCTGAGAGACTCCAAATCACCATTCTTCCATACCTTCTTCGTCTGAGCTCTGATTTATGATCCCTCAGTGGCCACGAGATCGTAATGATGAGGAGGAACTTCTATGATTGTATCTGTAGCTTTCCCTTCGACCTTTCCTTCCCATCTTCCACCTGAGGAGGTTTTTCTAGGTTTTGACAGAAGCGACGGACACCAAATGTCATCTTTTAAAGTAGATGAGAGGGAGCATTGTGATCATAACCTGTTGAGGTAGGTATTTTTCCTTCATCTCTCTAATTTTCCCATCATGTGGGATGGGTTTCCTATTGCATTCATGAGATATAATTGATTTAGTTTAATGATAATAATAACTATCTTAACGAATTGGTATGGGGAAGATGTTATGTTTATCTTTGTTTATCCTATTGTCTTTTTGTGATTTGAATACGCTAATTCCTACTAAAAATCATAGCCGTTGGGGGCCTTTTCTAGCACAATTAAATGTTTCCCTATCTTTCTAGACCGTTTTGTGGATGGCAACTTTGTGGAATATGGAAATTGGTTAATCACGTAAAGTTTGCTGATGTAAATGAATATATGGAACCCTTGTGTGATCTCCCTGGTTGAACAAAATAGAATAATGAACATGTGGGTGTTGGTTGGTTTCGTGGTGTGTGAAAACGGGGTAGGGGTGAATCCTGGGTTCTTACGAATAGGATGGGTAACAGGGATGCAGTAAATGATATTAAAGGGGAAATGATGTGGCACGAGCCTTGTTTTGGGATATGGTTATAGAGATGTTGTTACATTGGTAGCAGGGCTCTAGTAATGGGTTGTGATATTAAAAGAAATTGGAATGTTGATAAATGAACTCTGTGGAATTATAATGAAATAAATTCTAGAATAATCAATGGGGAGTGGTTGATGATAAAAAGGTTGGTTTGGCGTTGCTTGTGTTCAGTCTTACTTAATTTGTGGTTGGCAAGGTTTTTCTACGAAAATCATGATCTGGATTGAAAATTTCCTAGTAGTTAAGGAACTAAAAAACTAATACTGTTGAAACATGAAAACCTAAATGGGGTTAGGATTGTTTGTTGTATGCATGCTTCGTAGTAGCTGTGCTGAGGCACATTCTTAGTTTCTCTATTTAGAATCCATAGGTTGGGTTGTGTGTTTGGTATACATATATGTATCTGTATCTTTGTTTTTTGTCGCACCCCAACCATGTTGAGCACCAAGTTCTGAACACTCCCATTTCATGGGAGAGGTTGTTTTCCCCTTAGTTACTAGATCTATCATACTCTTTCATCCATAGGTTTTGATGGCTTAAGGTGACCCTACACATAAGACTCTTCGGGTAGGTTTTTTTTGGTGTGATTCATATCCCAAGACTCTTCGGGCAGGTTTACTATTCCCATGAATCTTCCGGATGAGGCCCAGTTATGTTCGGGTGAGATTTTTGGTTTGTGAGGCCTAGGTGTTTGCGGGAGGGATGTGTGACTTTGTCCTAGGTGTGTCCGGGCAGGATGTTTGACTTTTGAGGCCCATGTGTGTGCGGGCAGGAAGAGTGTGGTAGCGTTAGGAAATTCTTCGTTAGGAAGAGCAGCTAACTAGTGGGGGGAAATGGTGCAGGGTACCCAATATTCTTGTTCTTATATACTACAACCAGTTGTTTTGTGTTTTTGGTGAGCGTGGCAGGTGAGGTTGGGTGGATAAAATTCCTTGCTAGGTTTTGGTTCCTTCTGTTGTTCTCACGGGATATTAATATGTATCCCCACCTGTACATGAGAGCTTTAGGTTTACCTAATGAGTATACTTGTATGCTCACCCTATGATTACTTTCAGTTATCCAAGAGGACTACTAGAATCGTGCGAGACCCTAATAGTCGGGACAGTTCGAGTAGTTGCAGTTTCTACACTCTTGTTTCTTTTGGTATTGCACTTTTTTTTAGTTTTCTTGTACTTGAACATTGTTCACAAGTGATTAAACATGCATGTGGGATTGGTTTGGGTTTATTTTCAAATACTTGTTATTTTTTCTTTTGCTGTTTGACTCATCCTATTTCCCGATCTTAAATAATAAAAAATTTAATGCCTCCCATATTAGTGAAAACTCATACCCTTGGTGCTAGTCACCACTCCGGGGCCTACTGAAGGTGGGACTCAGGGGTCATTATCTCCCTTTCACCATTTCCAGTTCATAAGGGGCATCTTTGGTGGGAGGGGGTCATGAAATAATGGTATCATAGGTGATGGTTGAGAGATGGGATGGAGTCTGGAGTTAGGCACATTGAGGATTACATAGGGATGGTAGGGAAACAATGATGGATGATCTTGGTGCTTGACATAGGCCAATGGAGACCTGCTAGGACACGAGATTTTAGGGCCCCCCGTGATCCAATTCAAGGACTCTGAGCCTACAGAACGACCACGTGAGACTACAATCATTGCAGGGTAGAGACCCTTGGGATGGTACATGCATCATCATGTTTGTGTTTTACTTGATTTGCGTGTTCTGGGAAAGAAATTGAAATAATGTGATAAAATGAATCATTGAGGAATTAACTTTCTACTTGGGCTTAGGCGAACTTTGTTTACCATACATCTATGGCACAAGGACAACGTCCTAGGGTGACTCAGACAATCGAGGCCCAGCTGATTCATGCGGTCGATCAGTTCAGGATTTACCGATAGGAGGATGATGATCAGTTGCAGAGGACTCACCATTCCTTCCAGCGAAAAACCCTCAAGAAGTATGAGGGTAGTACTTTGGATATGGAGACATAGGGGTGGATTGAGGAGCTAGGGATCGCTTTTACTTTGATACGTGCTCTGAGGGTTTAATGGGTTCCCCAAGTTGTGAGTCAGCTAAGAGGTGCGGCGTGTTAGTGGTGGACGCTCTTCCTCGGGGACAGATCAGAGGCGGAGGTTCCATGGGCGGACATTGAGAAGGAATTCTGAGAAGAATCCCATTCTTCCATGATCAGGACATAGAAGCGGTAGGAGTTTCTCTCCCTCCAGCAGGGGAGTATGTCAGTGTGAGAGTTGGGGATCATGTTCAAGGATCTCCTATGATTTTCTCCGGATCTCATTTTGGATGAGGAGTCTCGGGCGAGACGTTTGGTGGAGGCGCTTCGTCCTTCGCTCTAGTATGCTGTCATCCCAATCACCCTTCCAACATACATGGCAGTACAGAAGAAGGAAGAGGTTTTAGAGAGGATGCACTCGCAGGGAGGTGCACCACAAGAGGGGATCCAGCCAGGTTCGTCTAAGTGGAAGGAAGTCCGCAACCGGTCTCCTATGACAGGACCTTCCAGATTCAGGCCAGTAGGGAGCAGGCCCCAGCCATTCCAGTTCTGATCATTGGTTCCTTGTCACTTTTCCACATGCCCCGGACCGAAGTGTTTCTCGTGCGGAGTTTTCGGGCACATTCAGAGTTCGTACATGGCCTGAGCTCATTACGGTGGAGGTGGGTAGGTTCAGCGCCCGCCTCAGCAGCACCAGTTTCTGGTGCGGCCCTTCCAGCAGCAGTAGGACCCTGCTCCTCTAAGGGAAGACTTTGTTGGAAGAGGCCAACCTCAGGGTGTTCCCCATTGACCTCAACTAGGGCGTGTTCGGTGAGGTGGTCGACATCATAGAGGCAGAGGAGATGGGTGTGGACAGTTGCACGCAGCTGATTTGGAAGCTCCGGCAGGACCAGAGGTGGTGCGAGGTACGATTTGTTTGTTCAGCACTCTCATTTCTTCTTTGTTCGATTCGAGAGATCCACACTCCTTTGATGCACCTAGTCTAGCCCATTCTTTTGGTCTAGACATTGAGAGACTTTCTGTACCCATGGTGCTGAGTAAACCATTTAGAGATCAGACCAGCATATCTTCTGTTTTCCGGGGATGTGGGCTGACGTTGGGACTGCAACGATCTAGTGGGGATCATCTTTTGCTACAGATGAAGTAATACGATGTCATCCTAGGTATTGACTGGTTATCTGCTATTAGTGTCATTATCAAATGCTTCCAAATAAATGTCATGTTCTCCGACGTGGATGGGCAGCGTGTAGCTTTTGTTGGCTAGAGGATCTGTCATGTGGGAAGATGGCGTGTGAAGCGTCTGCTTTCATTGTTAGGCGGGTTAGCGGTGGGTTCAGCTGATACATAGATTATGGATGTTCTAGAGATTGTTGGGGAGTTTCTTAATGTTGTTCCCGAGGAGGTTGTGACTCTACCCCCCACCCCCACCCCCCCCCCCCCCCCCGACGTGACGTTGAGTTCCGGATAGACTTACAGCCCGATGCCCGTCCAATTTCGATGTCACCTTTGGAGTTGCGGGAGTTGCAGATTCAGATTGACAATATGATGGAGATGGGTTTTGTTCAACCCAGCATGTCGCCATGGGGTTCTCCTGTTTTGTTCTTAAAGAAGGCAGATGGTGGTCTCACGCTATGCATAGACTACCTAAGGTTGAATCAGGTAACAGTAAAAAACCGTTACCCCTTTCCAAGGATAGATGATCTATTCGACCAGTTGAGGGGATAAGGTTGTTTTTATAAGATTTATCTACGATATGGATATCATCAGCTGAGGGTAAAGGACAGTGACATATCGAAGATGGCTTTCAGGTGAAAGTATGGGCACTTCGAGTTTGTAGTGATGTCATTTTGAGTTAAAAATGCACCAGTTGTGTTCATGGGACTTATAGAACTTATATTCTGAGATTTTATGGACCGGTTCGTTGTTGTGTTTATCGATGACATCCTAATCTACTCATGATCAGAGGAGGATCACGTTGATCATCATAGGTAAGTCTTGAAAGTCCTTAAACACCACCTGCTTTATGGGAAATTGTCTATGTTTAAGTTCTTGATGCAAGAAGTACACTTCCTTGGGCACGTGGTGTCCCAGCATGGAGTGTTAGTGGACCTTTCGAAGGTGGAGGCAGTTGTTTCTTGGGAGACACCCTAGGGCGTTGTAGAAGTTTGAATTTTATTGGGGTTGGCAATGTATTATCGTAGGTTTTTTTCATACTTCACTTGAGTTGCTTCTCCATTTATAGCTTTGACTAGGAAGGATCATGTCTTCTTATGGAGCGATCAGTGCCAGAAATCTTTTGACTACCTGAAGGATAAGTTGTTCAGTGCACTAGTACTCAGGTTTACAGAGGAAGGGTTATTGTATGTGGTGTTTTGTGATGCGTCTGGCCTTGGTTTGTGGTGCATACTGAAGCAGAAGAAGGGTATGATCTTTTATTGGTCTAGTCTGTTGCGGCCTCATGAGCGTAACTATGCCACCCGTGACCTAGAAATTGATGTAGTAGAGTTTTCACTGATGTTGTGGCAATATTATCTCTTTGGGGATGGATTTGTGGTCTTATCAGATCACAATAGCTTACGTTATATCTTCTCCCAGTGTGACATGATCTTATAGGAGTAGAGATGGGTTGAGTTTCTCCAATAATGTGACCTTGAGATCACTTACACTGAAGGAAAGGGCAACATTGTGGCTGATGCCTTGAGCAGGAAGTCGCATAAGGAAGTGGTTCAGGAATCCAGTGATGCTTGGAAAGCGATAGGAGAGTTTGCTGCATTGCATTTGGATGCAATGGTAGAGGGTGTTAGAGGCTGTTTATTTCAGATGATGGTACATTCCTCCTTGCTGCAGCAGGTGGAAGAGTCTCAGTGGGGAGACTCCAAGGCAGAAGTAATGCGGGATCGTTTCGATTAGGGAATCACTCTAGAAGGATGGTCAGAGGACAGACGGCATCAGATGCCTTTTCATGGATGGTTGCTTGTTCCAGAGGCAATGCATGAGGGAGTTCTCCGTGAGTTCTATAGCTCAGCCTTGGTGGTACATCCGGGAGTTCCAAAAATGTACCAAGCCCCGAGTAAACATTTTTGGTGGCCTGGGATGAAATGGGCAGTGGCGGATTTTGTGGCTAAGTGCCTAGTGTTTCATCATGTAATGCCTGAACACCATTTTCCCAGTGGTTTGTTGAATCCTTTAGATGTCCCTGAGTGGATGTGGGTTGACACCTCAATGGACTTCGTCACAATAATACACGGAGCTCAGTGTGGTTATGATGCTATATGGGTATTGGTGGAGTGACTGACGAAATTAGCTCACTTCGTAGAAATTAATGAGTCCGGCCTGGTGAGTACCTTATCACAGAGTTACGTTGACGAGGTGGTGCATTTTCATTGAATTCCGAAGACTATTATCTCAGATATTGATACTCAGTTTACCTCATGAGTTTGGATGGGGATACAACATGCTTTTGGCACCCAGCTTTGCCTTATCACTACATTCCACCCCCAGACCGATAGACAGACAGAGCGGACTATCTAGACGTTGGAGGACATGCTGAGATCATGCGTTCTGGATTTTGGAGGATCATGGGTGAGACCCTTTCCATTATTAGATTTTTCTTATAACAACATCTTCCACTCTACTATTAGCATGGAACCTTTTGTGTATTTGTATGGAAGACTATGTTGTTCACCCATTTGCTGGGAAGAGGCTGGTGAGATAGGTTCTCTTGGGCCAGAGGTAGTGTAGAGCACCATATAGAAATTTCAGCTAGTGCGTTATATGGTGAAAACAGATAAATACCAACAGAAGTCTTATGCTGATCATTAGAGGAGGCCCTTGGTGGTCAAGGTGGTAGATCATGTGTTATTGAAGGTTTCCGCTCGACAGGGGCAGCGGAGGTTTGGGAAGGGTAGTATGTTCTCCCCTAGGTTCATGGGACCTTTCGAGGTGCAGAGGCAAGTCAACGAGGCAGCATATCAGCAGGCCCTGCCACCTCAGTTAGGGAAGGTTCATGACGTCTCCCAGCTTCGTCAGTACTTACACAATGACTCTCACATTATCGACTAGGGAGAGTTAGATATTTGAGATGACATGACCGTCGAGGAATGACTAGTCAGAATTTAGGATTGTAAAGATAAGTTGCACCATGGAGGAACCATCACCTTGGTTCGTGTGTTGCGGAGGCACGACGAACTCGAGGAGAGCACTTGGGGGCGGGAGGCTCAGATGCACGCTCAGTACCCGGAGTTGTTTTGACTTGTGTTTTGCCTTGTTCTTCTGATCTTGGTTTTGATGTCATACAATTTACCTTTGAAATATGAAATGGTTAGCTTGTCGGTTATCAGATGTTTTGTTTCCTTGTTCTCTGGAAGTGTGTAACATGTACGGATGTGGGGGGAAGGGAAGACCCATTCCTTAATTGTTAATCATTAATGCGTATGCGATTGAATCCGTGCAGGTGAGTTTGTGCCACCTAAAGGGGATAATATCTCGACATGGGAGAAGGAATTCCCCATGCCATGTGTTCGGGCAGTGTGTTGGTTGTACGGTGCTGGGGGTATTGTAAGGTGGAAAAAAATCCTAACATATGGAAGTGGGAAGACCCAATTCTTTATTGAGACGCATTAATGTGGATTCTTTTACACCCGAGCAGGTGAGTCAGTGCCGCCTAAAGAGGATAATATCTTGACATAGGAGGAGGAATTCCTAACACATATGATTAGGGTTTTTGGTTGGGTTCTTGTTATAACAAGATCCCTAAGAGGTATCTTGTTGGGTTCCTCTGGGTTGGTTTTTGATATCTCAAGGACGATAATGTTTTACGAGGTATCTGGTGTAATGACTTGGACCTCTTCGGCACATTCCTTTATCGAAAAGAAGGCCATGATGTTTTCTAGAGGGTGGAATGGACTTTTCCCAAACTTTTCAGAATTTTTGTGACAACACTCCATGTATTATGAGTACACTCTGTGTAACACCTTTCCATTTATACCCCGTTTTGAAGCCGTGTCCTTGCCATGTGAAATAAATAAGTACACACCATGAAGCCCATCCTACATGCCATGTAGTTTCTCTCCGCGTACGCGTTACCCTCAATCCGTGTGTTGACTAGTCAACGACTGTGTCCCGTGTTTAAGATGTGTCATTGCCGCGTAAAATAAATAAGTACATACCGTGTAGCCCATCCTACACGCCATGTAGTTTTTCCCTATATACATGTTACCCTAAAACTGTGTGTTGACCAGTCAACGGCCGTGTTCCGTGTTGAATGCCGTGTTGGAAGCCGCATGGCTACCGTGTGTAATGGCCAAGTACACGCCGTGTAATAGGAAGTACAAGTCATGTACTTTATTTTTTCTCACCTATAAAAGGAGGGGACCTCTCCTCCTTTCCAGATCACTCCTCTTCTCCCCTTTCCTTCAAGCAGAGCCCTCCCGAGAGACTCGAAATCTTCCTTCTTTCATAACTTCTTCGTCAGAGGTCCAATTTATGATCCGTCAATGGCCATGAGATTGTAACAATGAGGCATAACTTCTGATCTTCAATCTGGTGCATTCCCTTCAACCATTCCTTTCCAGCTTCCACCATAGGAGGTTTTTCCAGGTCTTGACAGAAGATACAGACGGTAACAGATGTCATCTAAAGATGATATGGGGGAGCATTGTGATCATAACCAATTGAGGTAGGTATTTTACCATCATCTCTCTAAATTGTGCATTATGGGGGATGGGTGTCCACTTTCTTTCACGAGACATAGTTGATCTAGTTTAATGAAGATAATAATTGGCTTAAATAATGGGGATGTGGAAGATGTTATGTTTATATTTTTTTATCCTATTGTTATGTTGTAAATTGAATAGGCTTATGCCTAATGAAAATCACGGTCTTTGGGGGCCTTTGATTGCACAATTAAATGTTTACCTATCTTTATAGACCATTTTGTGGATGGAAACTTTGTGGAATATGGAAATTGGTTAATCACGTAAAGTTGGCTGATTTAAATGAATATCTGAAGCCCTTGTGTGATCAACCCGATTGAACAAAATTGAATAATGATCATGTGGGTGTTGGTTGGTTTCATGGTGTGTGAAGGCGTGGGGGGGGGGGTGAATCCTGGGTTCTTACAAATAGGATGGGCGGCGGTGCTGTGGTTAATGATATTAAAGGGGTAATGATGTTGCACGAGCCTTGTTTTGTGATATGGTTGTGGAGATGTGGTTTAGTGGCAGCAGGGCTGCAGTAAATGTCTGTGATATTAAATGAAAGTGGAAAGTTGATAAATGAAATGTGGGGAATGATAATGAATTAAACACGGGAACAATAAATGAGGATTAGTTGATGATAAAAAGGTTGTTTTGGTATTGGTTTTGTTATATCTAACTTGATTTGTGGTTGGCAGGGTTTTTCTACGAAATCCTTGATCTAGTTTGATAATTTCATACTAGTTAAGGAACTAATATACTAATACTGTTGAGACATGAAAACCCAAATGGGGGTGGGTTTGTTTGTCGTATAGACGCTTCGTAGTAGCAGTGCTGAGGCACATGCTCAGTTTCTCTATTTAGAAGCCATATGTTGGGTTGTGTGTTTGGTGTACATATATGTATTTGTATCTTTGTGTTTTGTCGCACCCCACCCATGTTGAGCACCTAGTGCCGAAAAAACCCATTTCATGGGATAGGGTGTTTTGCCCTTAGTTTCTAGCTCTTTCCTGCTCCATCCATAGGCTGTGATGGCTTGAGGTGACCTTACACAGGCCCAGGTGTGTTTGGGTGGGATTTGTGGTTTGTGAGGCCCAGGTGTGTGCGGGCGGGATGTGTGACTTTGGCCCAGGTGTGTTGGGGTGGGGGGGATTTGTGGTTTGTGAGGCTCTGGTGTGTGTGGGCGGGATGTGTGACTTTGGCCCAGGTGTGTGTGGGCAGAATGTGTGAATTTTGAGCCCCAGGTTTGTGCGGGTAGGAAGAGTGTGGTAGCATCAGGATGTTCTTCATTGGGATGAACAGCTAGCTAGTGGGGGGAAATGGTGCGGGGTCCCAATACTCTTGTTCTTATACACTACTACTTGTTTTTTTGTGTTATTTGTGAGCGTGGAAGGTGAGGTTGGGTGGATAGAATTTGTTGCTATGTTTTGGTTTCTTCTGTTGTTATGAAGGGAAATTAGGATGTCCCCCAACCTGTGCACGAGTGCTTTAAGTTTCTCTGCTGAGTATACTTGTATGCTAAACCTACATTTACTTTAAGGAATCCAGGAGGACTACCAGCGTCGTGAGGGGCCCTACTAGTCAGGACAGTTGGAGTTGTTGCAGTTTTTGTACACTGGTTTATTTTGGTATTGCACATTTTTTGAGTTTTCTTGTACTTGTACTTTGTTCTGAACTGTTTAAACATGCATGTAGGATTGGATTGGGTTTATTTTCATTTACCCGTTCCTTTTTCTTTTGGTGTTTGACTCATCTTATTTCCTGATCTTAAATAATAAAATGTGTAATTCTTCCCATATTTTTGAAAACACATACCCTTGGTGCTAGTCTCCACTTTGGGGCCTACTATATGAGGGACTCAGGGGTCATTATCTCCCTTTCACCATTGCCAGCTCAGAAGGGGCATCTTTGGTGGGAGGGGTTCGTGACACACTTTCGCTCAGTATCCTCGTCAATTTTATCATATCCATTGATGTTCAACTCCATTTTGGTCTTATCCAATATATGAATTTATTTTTTGTGTTGATTTGGTGGATCCATTGATCATAGAAAAGTGATTAGGCCATTTTTCGTTATTTTACTAATGACATAGTTCCATTAATCAATTAATTCTTCATTGAATCCAAAAACATAGCCATGACTAATTCATTTCTTATGTATTTATCTCACCAGTGTTGATTACCTACTCCATTTCTCTATCTTCTATAGATTTTAATGGAGTGATGGTAATGGATGTAGGAACTTCATTACTCAGGATCAACAACATGATGGGTGTTTCTCGCATTTTTGAGGTTCCAATGTGATTATTTGTACATGCATTTGGTGTATGGCACAATGAATCTCCTAGAGAGTTTTTAAAATGGTTTATTTGGTTCCAATGTGATTATTTCCCCTTCTCTGTTTAAAATGGTTTATTTGGTAAATATAAAAAATATGGATCTCATGATTACTATTTTGAAATGTAACCCAAAATATTTATAGTGCATGATTTTTTCCAAATCTTTTTATAGTGTCTGTATATTCCATACCCAATTAATGAACACAGCTTTGTAAAAATTGAATTGGAGCGTAATATATCTTATTTTGGTGATCATAACATATTTCATGACACTATAGACTAAGTGTTGCATTACTATATGACTCGATTAGTAATGTTGATTTGGAGAAACCATAAAATTGAAGCCGTATAATGGGAAACTAAATAATTTCTGATTAATAACCATCGAAATTTGTTCAAGATGATTCATTATATAATTTGTGTGGAGAAATATTCTAATGGGGGGATAATGTAACACCCAATCATCAATTTTAGTAAGTAATGCATTCATTGTAATGAAATTGTAGAATAATGAACATGATTTTTTTGAAGAATATAATTAAAACATAAAATTCAAAATACAATAAATTGAATTATGTTAAAGGATTATAAATTTTTAATTTATAAATTTAAAATTACCTAACGGATAATTTTTATGATTTCTTTTAAAAAGATGATTTTAAATTGAACACTGAATTTTTTTTCCACATATGTGGCCAATTATATGAAATTATTTTGATATAACAAATAATTCATTTTTAATGAGACATTATATATATAAAATATATTTTTGGTAATTAATATCATTCCTTTAAAAATTAAATTTTGAACATATAATTATATTATGATTGTTTTAGAAATATATGTATTTTTATGAAAATAAAAACTATTTTAATTATTATCTCTTAATAATGTATACAAAAAAATATTATTTATTTTTGATTTGGAATTATTTTGAAATAAGAATCCATTTATTTAAAATAATATCATATCTTCCATGTGAAGAAAAATTATTAATTATTTTTTAGTAAAATAATTTTATTCCTAAAGGAAAATATATTTTTTAAAAATAGTTTTCCTTGTGTTTTGGGAACATATATTAAAAATAATTTTTTTACTAATTGGAATTGAATAGTATAAAATTTATTCCCAATTTTTAATTATAATAACTAATATTTTGAAATAATTTCATCTTAATGTTTCTCATACGGAATAATAACTATGTTAAATATTGATCACCTCAATAAAGGGTATAATGAGTTCAAAACGTTAATATAATGTGATAAGGCTTCAACAATGCATAAAAACCCCTTCTTAATTATCAATTTTTGTTATTATTTCATCATTGAAAATATAATATTTTAATATTTCATATTTTTATCCAAATTACATGAGTAATAAATATAGTATAAAATAATTTTTCCTGTATTTATAAGTTTTCCACCCCTTTACTTATGAAAGGGAATCTATTGTCCCCTTTTATCCACACATAACGATTTGATTATAATGATTAAGCCTTAAAATAATTAAAATAAAAACATTATTTTTTTCCTCTTATAGGTACTAATCTCACAAAAGAACTAGTTTAATAAGGGATAAGTTGTAATCTAAAGGGGGTTACCAAAAAAAGAGGCATAAGTTACCACATATGTTTTTCAAGTTTCATTTTTATTAAACCTACTCAAAATTTTCACCAAAACATTACAATAATTAAATAAGTTTATTTTCCAAAATTAGGTGTTATTTTTTAATGGTGTCTCCATTTTCTATCTACTTTTCATCCAATGTAAAATTAAAACATCTCCCATGTGTACATGTATATCATAACCACCACCAAGCGATGTGTATCATTTTTCATCACCAAATCACATGAATGGTTATAAATATAAAATTTATGAATATATATATATATATATATATATATTATGACATAAATATTATCATAAAGTATAATATATCATCCAACTTCTTATCCTAACATCTTTTGGTAAATGATAATGTTTCTCCTGTGTTTGTATGATGTACTACCTCCACGAAGCGATGCGATTAACTTTTATATTACTATATTTCATTGAAGATTTAATATATATATATAATAAATAATAATTTTATTTATAAAATTATAATCATTCACGATATTAATGAGTAACTTAATAACATTAAGAACAATTTATAATGTAGTGATGTAATTTTGAATGAATTGACCAAATAACTTTTTGTGGTCAACGTAAGAATGAACTATTCAATTAATGGATGCCAAATGATTGTGACATTTATATAAATAATGGATAATAAATGATAAAATTTATTAATAAATCATTTAATGGATTTATATTTTTCATTTAAAAGGATATAAATCGTCTTATCATGATGGAAACAAAGGTAGGGTTTTTTGTCTCAATTCCACATTATTTAGGCACACACACACACACACAAACACACACACACACACATATATATATATTCATAATAAACCTAATTTATTTTAAATTTTAAATATAATTTTCTTATGAAAAATATATATAATGAATTACTATTTATTAATGGTATTTTATGTTTTGAAACATTTTTTTACTCTCAATGGGACTAATTCAAAAGTTATTAAATCCATAAATGCTAATTTTATAATCTAACATGTGTTTGAATCATCTCACGTTAAAATTTATATTGTTACTATTATATTATATTTTTCATATTAATTTAAATATTTTTTATTCTAATTTATGTATTTATGGGTTTTCATATGTTTTTATACCAAAATTTTCTCTCTAGGATACTTAAAGAATGAAATTATTTTTTAAAAAATAAAAAACATTATTTCATCTTTTAGGTCAATAATATGATACTTCCATATTCATATTTTTCAAATTATTTCTAGTATTTTTTTATTTACATTAAAATTTCAATTAAAATATTATTTATAAGTTCTATGACTTTTTTCAATAATATTAAAATGTAACATTTAAATGTATTGTGAAAATTCAATATTTACTATTAAAAAATTAGTGGGAAGTTATTTTTAAAATATAAGATGTCAATAGTTTTCACACCTATATGACCATTATTATTTAATTATATTCATCTATATGTTTCTATGGATTGTAAATAAATCCTTTTTAAATTATTATATGAATTAATATTTTTGATATATAAATTAGAAGGAATGATTGTCCAAATTTTTTAAAAGATTTTTTGAAATGATTTATATCATTGTTTTCATAGAAAAGATACAAAGGCTTTTAGGAATGATTATTTGTATTTTATTTCAAATTTATTAATATGTATAAAATAAATTTTATTTATTATAAATATTTAGTTCTAATGAATTTACGGTTTTTTATCATCAATTACAAGTTTATAGAGTATGTCTTTTTTGAGATTATTCACATTCATTGGATCATGTTCTCTATCAATCCCCTTTATTCATTTGAAATAGTTTTTTTTATTAATTTCCATATTTTCATATATTAGGTATATTTAGTATCAGTTATATGATATCAATACTATATTATCCACATACTATGTCAATAAATGGTGTTAGTTGAAGGAATATTATTAAGATAGTAAGTATATCAACTGGAGGAAAATTAATGTTTTGTATTGTTGATTAAATATGGTTATTTATTGATTGATAATAAAAGATGTTTATATATAATATTATAGATAAAATATATTATGAAATCATTGGATATATATATATATATATATATATATTAAATTTAGGGACATATTTTTGATATCTTCTCTATAAAACACATATCTTATGAGAAAAAGAATTCTCTATATCATTTAATTATTCGGTGTATATTAACAATTAATAAAAAATTAATGGAATAGAGACTTGAAGAAAAATAAAGTGAGGTCCAGTAATAAGGACTTATTGTATGATAACAACATATTATATTATTAATTTACTTCTTTTTTATTATAGTTATTAGTGTCTAGGTTATTATTATGTTGATATTATCTGGGGATGCATTTTGAAACTCATTTTTTTACTAAATGGAATATATATTCATTAAACACTATGTAATATCATTAAATAATTGTCTAATAAATATATTTTTTGTTTTACATGTTCCCTTTCTGAGCATTTCAGTTCACTCTTTATTATATTATTCTTTCCCCAATATATTTATAAGGAATCGTCGAATTCCCATCAAGAATATAACAATATATTTGATGGTATGTATTATTTTTACCAATATAATATAGAAATAATATATGATTCCAGTCTCCCAACACTAAATTTATTGGATAGTTATGGTATTATCCCTTTCATATTATACTGATGTCATGATGTAAACATTCGATCAATGATACTTGAATTATGGTTGTTATAAATAAGTCCACCAAATTTGAGTGGCATGACTCTTCGATCCAAGTCACTAACCCTTGTCCTATTCCAGGGAGGATTATCATGAAGAACATGACATACTAAAATTTTAGGAAGTATATTAATGGGATAGGTCAAGTCAACTATGTAAATAAACATATTTTTAGATAAGGGTCAAAATGTATTTTATAACATGGTTGGATAAAATGTTTCTTGTAGGGATATGTAATATTACAATGATTAATAATAGGAGGTGATTATATTTTGGGAAATTAATTTGATAAAAAGATCATGAAAAATTCGTTATTGGAAAGAGATTTAATTTTCACCATTGACATGGCAGTTAAATCTGATTAGGAAAATTTTTTCATTGCGGAGAAAAGAGAAACTATGGGGGGTTGATAGAGTAATTCCATAAAATATATTTATATGGATTGGGTTTTTAACCCCCTTAATATATTAAAAAATGTTTATTTCTTAGATATTCATTTTTTTACATATTTTTGTAAATAAATCAATAATTCATATAAAAAGTGAATTTATTTATTCAAATATATTTTTTAATATAAATTCTATAACCAAAATATAATTTTTATTTTTTGATATTGAAATGGAAAAATCAATACCAGTAAATCCTAAATATGTTATTATTCATAGGAGATTTTTTATAGTGTTGTATATAATAAATTTTGGCATGAAGAAGTACCTTTGAGTGACTCTTCTATGAATGTGAAGTCAATAAAATCAAAATTCTGCTTATATGAAATATATGAATATCGCCCTCTGTGAAACTCCATTCATTATTACAATATAATATGAAAATTAATTATAATGATAGAAATTGTATGTAACATATTATAATTATTGATATAAAATAATTTGACTTTATATTTTCCTATGATCGGAACTTATAAAAATATTTTTATAAATGAAATCAATATCAATATCAATATCTAGAGGTAATTGTAATCCATGAATCAAAAATTTCATAAGTTGATAAAAAAATATATTATATAACTCATTTCTATGGGGTCAAGAAATAGTATTATATCATCCAATATCGTAAAAAATGTCCTCTGATACAATCAAGATAATAATTTACAGTAATTCAATCATCATAACATCTATATATTCCAAAATATTGTAAATAAATGAATATTACACAACAATGATTAGAAATTTAAAATCTGTAGTGTAAATTTGAGGTATTTTTTCTTTTGTTTTTTAGTCCTATCATTATTTCATGGACTTATCTAACATTGTTGAAAAAAATTGTTATTTTTGGATGGGTGGAATGAGGTTCATGGTTGGGACATGTTTTGTAGAAATTTTCCACCAAAACCATTAGAAATTGTACTCCATGGATAGTGGCCCATTCTTTTTAGAACTACATAGTGGATGATAATGCACCCCTCCAATGATAATATCACGACTAATAATGTGGAATTTTTCATGTTTTATGGAAAGGCGCAAGGGAATGCACCCCCTCTATGTCAACTATTTGGAAAAAAAATTATTTCCTTTAGGTCATCAAATGTTCATAAATTTCTGAATTACACTTCTCCAATATTATTTCCCAAACTCCCATTTCTCTTCTATTTAAAACCTCCAACCCTAGTACTTTCTCCCTATCCACATCTCTTCCATTGGGAATCAATTAATGGGTGTTTTATAATAGGATATTTAAGTAATAATTTTATAAACTCGTTCTCACTTCTTTTATTTCATCTCATTGGTCTCTTCTCTATTTAATATTTTTTATCACTTCTCCACTGGATATGTAGAACAAATTTATCTTCAATATTGTTTCCATGGAGTAAAATTTTTTGGTTTTCGTGTGATATTTACAATATAGGGACAATCCATTGTGAGAATAATTGTTTCTATCTAGATTTATAATGATTTAATAGAAAATTTATGATGTTCAATCCCTATATATATTTAATGAATTTGATATTCTGGGATTTTTTCATAAGTAATTAATAAAAAAACTATCTTTTTCAAATTGATTTATTTATTTTTTATAGTGTGTGTATTGTTAGAAGGAGGATTAAACCCAAGGTAAATATAATATGTGGTTATTTTATGGACATTATTATTATAAAATAAGGTTTTTCATTGTATGAAAATATGGAAAGAACATTGGAATATTGGGTATCACGGAGAGAAGACTAGGACATGTATTTTAGGTTTGACCTCCCCATCCTATCTAGTTCATGATGAAAAAATAGATAAGCACTTATTATGTGGATTGGTTGATCAATAAATAAATGGACCTCCACATAAGTGTTTGATCACCAAGAGTACATGGATCCTAGGTCCCCACTAACCCGAGTTAAATAGTGATTTCACATGGGGATTTTTTTGTATGTTCTGTATTTCACTACTAGTTTTATTTTCCAGAAAAGAGTGTTTTAAATTAAATTTATTTAATTATTTTAAAAAAACCATGTTTCATTTTCCTATTATAGTTCTACATGGAATTATATGGTGTTAACCTACTAGTAAAGTAATATAACACCCCACATATACTAATGGGTACACATGTACCTTGTTTTGTTTGAATCGTGTAAAGGAAATCCTCATATAATTGAAGAATGTGGTTATATGTGCCTGTGATAAATATATTGGATAAGTGTTGAGGTTAATATCATTGGTGTAAACCCACATTCCATATGGAGGCATGTTTATCTAGTCAGTTACCCTCCCTTTTGGGTATTTTGGGTTCTTGTTATATATGATAGATGTTTGGCTAATGATCATAGGGTTTACTTTGAATTCATGTATCATGTATATTGGTTATGATGTGATGGATTATAATTTTGGATTGTTTATAAATGATATTCATGGGATACATTGTTCCCAAAAGTGTTACTCGATACCCATGCACTAGTTTCTAGCTTATGAGGAATTGAAACATATTTTGAGCTATGCCACGGGTTGGTATAGGTGTTTGGTTTGATGGAAGCATTGACTCGTTCATGAAAAAATTGAATCTAACCTAGGATTTTTCCCTTTCATTGTCACGCTCCTTGGGAAAGTCTAGATATACAAGAGACATGACTATCAGGGATGATGTTATTATTGTGAGTTGGTTTTCTTACCATCAAACCCAGTGTTTTTCCATGATTCACCAAGGGATTGATCAGATTTGGTTTGACTACACCTCCAATTATTACGTAAAGGATGAAGACTATTTAGTGACACCGGGTTGGGGTGGAGTGGTTGGATTATTTATTTTGATTTCTATCGTTTTGTTTTGATTTATAAAAATGTTTGAACATTTTTATTGTTGAAAATTTATCTATGTTATGTATTGATTGTTTCTATGGTATTGTTATTTGATATAGCATCATGAATTCCTTGTGACACCATACATTACGATGGGAGGTGGCCAGAGAGAATTATCAATCACTAGTTGATTAATGAATAATAGATGTGAAGGATCATACTACCTGGTAACTAGATCCGGGAGCAGGCTCCAGTACTGATCATGCTAAGGAAGCAAACCATGACTAGAAAATAATAAATATAAGGTTTTAATCATAATGAAACGTCACTCCATACTAGGTAGCTTTTACTCCTACTAATTCTAGGAGCGGATTGAAATAGTTAAGAGGATATTTTTTGTTTTCAAGAATTATACAGCCATCAAGGTGAAATGTTCTTTATTCATCTTGGATGGACCCAGTCCTAGGTGGTGGGACATAGTGGTTTAGGCTAGAAAACATGGTAATATGGGAAATAAATACTTCATGGTTATCATTATTGATAAATTTTTCCCTAATACCATTGACATATCCAAGACATAGATGTTTCTATATTACCATTAGAGGGATCATAATGTGTTGAAATATTATAAATGTTTCATATAATTGGTAATGTTTTCACTGGGGAATGTTTCAAATGATTACATAAAGGACACATGTTTTTAAATGGGGTTGTGACCATATATTCAGTCATATTTCATCCATTTAAGTTGAAGATGTATGTTGATGTGGTGGACCAATCTCTAATAGTTGAGACTTGTCGGGTGTGTAAGTCAAGTTATTTTGGGATGACTCAACCTATGTTTAAGGGTGGTAGTTGAACATGTGAAATGAAGATTATGCATGGGGAATCAATAAATAAGAATGGGTAAGAACTATTTAACCAACTTGACGACTTATCTCATCATCGTCTGATTGTAGGTTTATTGTGTTCCCCAAGTGCATGAAATATGGTAGAATGGGAAATTTTTTTCAAACATCACCTAAACTCTATAATCATTGTGGGTGTTTCGGTATCCTACAATGGTTATGTAATAATTTATCAACATCTCCAAGTGATGTAGGATCCTCACACAAAAATAATTACCAACATAGTCTACTGCATCAAAACCTATTCGTTCTCAGACTGTAAGGAAAGGTTGGATGGACATGTTTTGTTTTCACTAGAGTCATCTTATGGTATATCGACCGTTATTAAATTACCACAAGAATTACAGGAGGTAAAACAATCATTATATATATCAGGTACTGGTAGAATAAGATGTGGTAACTACATCATTTCTAGGTACTATTTTTATTTCATCATATATAGTCATCACATTATTTGATACTATTAGCTTTGACTCTTTTATTTCTTCCATACGTATGGAGCTGTTGAAATTACTGATTAATTTTATTCCTTATGAAATTGTTTTTTATATGAAAATTGGGAAGATGGAAGAATTTTGTTTTAGTTATTCATCATGTTCTCTAACACTACCATAGGTCAATCTGATGTGGGGCTTATTGGTTCTATAAATTAACCTTTTTAATTACTTCATCGGTATTTATTATATCTTTCATTTTGTGGTTTATATAAATTTCTACGATCATTGATTTTTCTTTGTGGGGCCTAATGGGAGTAATCATGTCTGAAAAGACGAGAGGGATCCCTAATCAAGGTGATAGGGATCTTAACATTCAGAGGTGGGATACCATATTTTCAGGTTGACTTCTTTTATAATGGATCATGATTGAATATATCTATATGATGGGTTTCCTCTTATAGGGTATGATTTTACTTATGTTTTTTTTCATATGATTTATCAAGTTGACCTATAGAAAAGAATTTGGTGTTCATATTTGATTTGGAACTGGGAGAACAACGAATATCACATCCCTCATAATAAATGGACCATACCATGTGGGGGGAAATAACGATATATTTGGATTATTTGGAATCCAAAGGACTCTATTTCTTGATCATCACACCTTGGTGATATTCAGTGCTATTTTCTAAAAATAATCATGGATCCCTCTATCTGTGAATTGATTACAAACAATTGAATAGTGTCATAATTAAGTGTAAATGTCCATTTTCCCACAGAGATGGAAACTTTGATCAACTCAATGGGTAATTATGGTTTTTGAATAACAAAATATGTTGTGGGTATCATCAGGTTAGGTTATTAGGGGCCAACATTTATAGTAAATATTTTTGTAGTAAGTATGGACACATCGAGTATTTAGCGATGACATTGGGGTTAAAAGCTGTACTAGTGGTTTTCATGGAATATATAAATTGGGTGTTCACTAAGTACCTCATCTCTTTTTTTTATTGTATTTTTTGTTGAAATCCTAGTCTAATCAAGGAGAGATGAAGAGTATGGGCAGCCTCTAATGATTATTCAAGGTACTATTTGGGATCACCATCTTTATGCTATGCTCTCCAAGTTCATTATCTCTATTTGGGAAGTCATGATTAGGGTTTGCAAGACTTTAGAACATTGGGTTACAGTGGACATTGAGAAAATTAGAGTAGTGATGTCATGGGGGAAATTTAGAAATGTCATCGAGATAAAAAGACTCATGGGCCTAATAGGTTATTATATTTATTTTTCAGTAATTTATCTCATCTAAAATCAACTATGATTGTGTTTACCTGAATGGGGGGTAACGTTTGAATGTATCCTAGAAAACAATATGACTTTCAAGTAATTCAATAGATGATTTACCACCACCACTCTTTTCATCCTACAAGAATTTGTAAAGTGATACATGTTTTGTTATGATACTTCATGTATGGGTCTTGTATGTGTTTATGGATGCATGTTGACCATGTAGTGGCATTAGGAACTTGTAATCTCCATCAACAAATAAGGAACTACCCAACCCATGAGTTGGAATTGGAAATTGTGATACATGCCTTAAATATAGGGCTCCACTACATATTTTGAAAAAATATCATAGTCAACTTAGGCCATAAGAGTTTTCCCAACATTTTATCTCAAATGTATCTAAATTTTAGACAGCTTCTATGGGTTGAGTTTCTTTATGGGATTATCATAGAAATATTCAACCCCCAGGAAAATGTAATTTGGTAGCTAAAACATTAATACAAAATATTCCAATAAAATACTTGAAGGATTCCAATTATGAATAGACTATAATTGTGATTTTTACAAGTTTCACCTGGAATAAAATGAGCATAGAGGATAAAAATTCATTTCCCATGTTTAGTTTATTACCTCTCTTATATATATGATTAGGGAGGAACAAGATAATTTTTAGTTGTTTCAGTTCTCTAGGTAGATTCAAAAGAGCGGGGAGCTTTCCAATGAGTATAGTTTATCTATGAAAGGAATTCCACGTTTCAAGGGTAATTTTTTTGGTTCTTTTACCTTGATTGAAAGTTATGATGTAGTATTTCATATATTCTTCAGGGTCCATTAATCTTGGGACCATCAAGATGCTCTATGATGTTTATTTCCATTTTTGGTGTGCAGGTATGATGTGGTATTTCAGTGACGTTTTATCAAGGTATTATATTTGTTAGCATGTTACCGAAAAACAATGGATTCCATCATGTTATCTCAGGACACTTCCCATTCCTAACTTAGAGTAGGATGATGTCTTTAGGAATTATATAATCATATTTATTCATAATTCCAATAGATGATACACCATTTGGTTTGTTATTGTCCATCTATATAATTCCACCCACTTAATTCTGATGACTGGTTTGATGAAGGTGGATGAGTTTGGATGATTATATATTCATGAAATTTGACCCTTTAGGTTGTTTTGTTCGATTTTTTTTAAAATGTTCCCCTTATATCTAAATATTTTTTGAGCAGTCTATTAGAAGGAAATGGGGTCATAATTGAAACATAGTATAGAATTTCATCCACAAATGGATGGTCATGCTGGGTGTCAAATTAAAATTCTACAATATAATCTTTGTCCATCTGTGGTTGATTTTTGAGGCTCCTGGGATAATAATTTGGATTTATATAATTTTCATTAAATATTGTTTCCAATACTTTATTAAGATGGCTATATTTGAGTCACATTATAGAAATTCATATTATTATCCCCTAATATTATTGAATTGGATGAGACTACCCTGATGAGACCAAGGATAGTTCATGAGATTTAAAATATGGTTATATTGATAAAACATTGGTTTCTTATAGTGAAAAGCTTCCAAAAATCCTTTATCGATTTTCGTTGTTGATACTCGGAATTCTTAGAGGGTGACTGAGTGTTTTTAATGTTGAAACCTCACCTAGGACACCATCAAATTGGTAAAAATATAAATCTTTCATTGATGGGTGTTGTAACCTTTGGTGTTCTCAAAAAAAATAATGTGGAATACTTGTTATCAATACCATCCATGTTGTTTTTGGACTGTGTCATGTTCCATGTATCTTAATTGAAGAAGTATAAACCTTACCCATCTCTTGTGTTGAACTAGGAAGCGTTGGATCTAGAATCATATTTTCCCATATTTGAGAACTGAGTGTAGACTGTGGATTTCGAAGTGATTTTATTCAAGGTAAATAGATATTATTGGTTTAGTTCCTTTAGAATCGTAAAAATTACAGGAATGATACATGGAAATGGAAATCATATGTGTAGGATTAGTATCTTCATTTATTTTTTATTGATTCATTAGTTTGAAATTGTGTGTGTAGAAAGTATTCATGGCGAAGAGAATTGTCACATTAGCGGTGTTATCTTGTGTTGTTGTCTATTTTATTTATTATCTTTTATTTTTTTAATTGGATTTACCAGGAGTTAGTCAGAAAAATTGTTCTTTTTTACCTGAAACAAGGAGGTGCAAGATCAGAACAATGATAGTAGGAACCATGCGCTATCTCAAAGAAAATTGTACACCCTTCATAGTGGAACCATCTAGTTCACACTGCCTAACCCACAAGAATACAACCCTTCCATACTAAATATGAGACTAGGTTAGTTGAAATGTCTAGGATGTATGTCGAGAGTATGGGTGTGCACCCCATCCAAGAAAACCATGAAGACTCCCTTCCTCATGGATATTAGTGGAACACTCTTGGTGCATGGTTTGACTAACCATGTTTCTAAAACATGTGGTATGTCAAATCATTAATAAATAATAATTTCATCAAATATACTTCCCAATTTTATTACCCTACTACTTTTTTCTCTACCATTAAAAACCTTCAAACCTAGGAATGCTTCCCACTCCTTTTGTACTCCCCTAGGATTAAATTATTGGGTTTTTTGGATTACAATATTTAAGTTATTTTCAAGATTATCACAATATATTTTCTTATCACAACTTTTGGGTCTCTTCTTGATTATTATTTTATCACTTCACTAGAAGATAAGATTAAATTTTGTGGGCTCAATCTTGTTTCCGTGGGATGAATCTTGTTTTCTTATGTTCACATTTATATGTTCTTTTATTATGGTGAATTATGGTTTCTACCTTTATTTATAAATTATTCATGGAATAGGTAGGTAGTTCCACAATTTAATATTCTTTAATGATTTCTTGTATTGTTTCTTGAACAATTATAAAAATTGTTTTATGTGTACACACATTAATGATTTTGGATTTTTGGTGTGTATATAGTATGAAATAATGTAAACAACTTTGTAAATTAAATATGTGGTTATACGATGGTTAGGATTAAAAAATAAAATGGGCTTTCAAGGTTTGAATAGGGGTAATGATCATGGTAATCATGGTTATCTTTGTGGGGATACTAGGAAAAGTATGACTTAAATTGTCTTACCTACCTAGATGGTTGAAATGCAACACTAAAGAATCATTTTTGATGGGTATTGTTTGGATCAATTAGGAGATGGACCTTTATATTCAGGTTTGATCACCAAGAGTATGAGGATTCTCTATCCCCACTACACATAGTTTCTTATAGATTTACCATGGTGATTATGCTATTTGTTTATTTTACTACTTGTTTTATAGTATATAAAAACTGGTTTTCAACTATTTTAATTAATTATTATAAAAACTAGATGGTTTAATTTCCTTATAATATATATCCATGGAATCAATCGGTGAAAACATCCTAGGAATGTGAGCTCACATCCTAAAAACGCACATGATGGTATGGAGATCTTCTGATGTTTGACTATGATAAATGAATTGCTTCATGTTGTGTTGAAGGTGGTTTTATCTACTAGTGGTTCCCTTCTTGGATAGGTTCTGATGGTGGTTTCATGGGTTTCGACCCATGTGGTATATGTTGGGTTGTTCATCTAGTCAGTTCCCCTCTCTATTTTTTTATTTTGGTTTTTGGTCGTATTTGATAAATATTCAACCTAATATCATTATGTTTCGATTGATTTATTTTATTATGGTCGTTTTCCATTATGTGATGGACTATTGTATTGGATTTTTATGTATTATTTTCATTGGATATATCATTTCCAAATGTGTTACTTAATTCCAAGGAACTTGTTTCCAGCCTATCATGATCAAGAATTCCCTTCAGTTCATGTCATGGGCTGGGTCAGTAGTCAAGTCAAATAGATGCCTTTCCTGGTTCATGAAAACTAATATTGATGTTAGATACTTTAATTGATATTATGGGTGATGATAAGAACATATCGTAATAATGATAGGTTCAATAACCTGAAAAAACTATATATTCATTTATGATATCATGATATTTAAC
Organism: Viscum album; assembly: GCA_963277665.1. Lineage (NCBI taxonomy): Eukaryota > Viridiplantae > Streptophyta > Magnoliopsida > Santalales > Viscaceae > Viscum > Viscum album. The sequence goes on from OY728141.1 coordinate 1,755,260,451, forward strand.
ATTACAATATGTTATTGTAAACCCAATAATTTTATCGTTCATCAATGTCAATCAAGGAAGGAACTAAGAATCCCATAATTCACATAAAAAAAATAATGAATCATAAAAATGATAATCCAAATATTTTAACATGACCAAGAGTCCATGAGAAACACCTAAAAGTGTGCTTCAATATTAGAATCCAATTAAATAAGTGTTAAACATTGTCAATTATTTTCTATATTGATGTCACACAACGATGATTAGTAATATTTTGGAAATTTTTCTTGGATATTATATTGTTTTATAAATATTTTTTTTAGAATTATTAGAAATGGTTCCAAATTTAGTGGAAAATGTTCAGTTCCTTTTTATTTCAGAGATTTTATAATCATTCAATTGATGTTGAGTCGGGTTTTTCTCACTCCAAATTCTCAAGATCCATTTCATGAGTAATAATAATGTATGATAATTTTGAATGGATATTTTTTACTCTAATTTTTATCATAATTGATTATTATTTTACTTATTTCATAATAATTTCAATATTCAATTTTATACAAATTAGTCACAAAATTTAGGTGAAGTGTTGTTCCCACTACATATAATTTATATTCATATTTTATTTAATTTATAAATATCCATTACATTATCTTTATGAATCATTCATTACATAATGGATTTGAATAAGGTATTAGTATGTGTTTATGTGATCATCAGTTATTTATTGTAAATATATGGTTTGGAAAAGGTGGTATGAATAATCCAATCAATTGATATGTGTCATCCATTATAGGAAATGAGATAAAAATATAACCCCACGCTCATGATCTTGGTTTGTTTAATATCAATAAGGATAATAAAGAGAGGTCGTATGGTTAAGTTTATTATTTTATTATCCACTTGGTGTAAATATGTTACATCAATACATTTTAGTAAACAATTATAGGATGCACCATGTTGTTCCCAATAGGATTTAAAAATTATTTTATATTTTCAATAATATTTTATCAAATATTAATTCAACCACTAATTATTTATTTTATTTACATTATTTTAAAATGAAAAACATTAAAATAATGTAAATAAAAAATATTTTAGAGAGGATCAAACATCATTATGGGAGGTGAATGGACATATTCCATTCAATTTTACTCCTTAACTCATTAGAAAAACTATTAATAAATTCTCTATTATATGTCCATCAAAAATTTATAAATAATGGGTTTCTTTAAAACATATAACTCATTGTTAAGAAAATATATTATTATGTTTTTTTATCAGCTTAACGTGTTACTTTCATGAAGAAAATTGCTTCTACTATTTTTATCCTCATCAATTTTGATGATGAAGATTATAATTTTATCAAAAGAAAATTGAAAACATGATATTCATGATTTATAATCATTTAATATTTAATTTCAATAAACATTCTTCAACTTAACTAGTGAGCCATTTTTAATTTTTACAATATATATATATATATTGTTTTTTAATATATATACTTCACTAAATATTTTAATCCTCTTTCATGCGTCTCTAATCAGATAGCTACTTAGTTATAAAATCCTGTAAACCATATCTTATTTTAACCCTAAATTTTTTAATGGAAAAATCATTAACCAATCTATCATATAGATTATCCTAACTATATTCCAATAGTACTGAAATTTTGTGGTTTTCCTATATAAGTTTGTCATGTATCTCATTCCATATACGGGCACCTAATCTTATTAGGGTCACCCATATTCCACATCCCATATAGATGATAATATATGGGTATCATGCTTTGCTATATTTTCCCAATTTTTTTGATTGGGGACTAGAAAAGTATTTCATATAGAAGGAATATAAAACATTGTATTTTAAAGGGTTCTTTATATATCACCATCCTTTCACATATATCCACTTTTTGAATTCTTATTTATATGAATTTATTTTATGTATTTTATACCTTCATTAAAATTAGTAAGTTGTAATCAAATTATTGTATAATAATGTATACAACTAATGATTTTTTAAACATCAATAAATAGAAAAAATCATCATCACATATCCATATTCATCTAAATATAATCCACATGAAACCCCTTTATATAAATTTCTAAAATAATATGAAAAAATATCCCTATCAGTGCATGTACAATGTTATAGGTAGAAGACTTCCAATTTTTATCATAGTTCATGATATCCAAGATCAAGCAGAATTTTGAACATGACTCCCACAATCCATCAATTAATACACTAAAGAGACAATAATCCCAATATTATATAGAAACATAATATATATAAATCCTAACTGACCACTTCCAATGTGCTCCCTATCAAAAAAAATCATTTCCATGGGTAAATAAAATAGTATTTTATTTAATACCAATATGGAATCACTTTAAATATATGGTATGAAATTTAAAATATAACATTTAAATATTTTACACTAAATATCACTCCCAATCATAATATAATCATTTCTTGTATATAAAAATATAATGTAGATAAAAACTAAATAAATCAAAATTTCATAAATTTAAACATTTGATAAATATTTATAAGAATTCCATAAAAAGAAAATTATAAAATATTTATTATTTAAAAATAATATTATTGAAATTTAATTAAATATAAATACAAATACAAATTTATGTATGTCCGAAATATAAAAACTTCATACTTAATCATTTACATGGAATTTATGTAAACTATTTTATAGTAAAATTTATGATTAAATATGTAATATACACCATTTACATTCCCTCATATAAATAATATCATATTAATAATTGAAACAAATCATAATATTTAAATATCATATAATTTATATTTATCTAAATTTAAAGTCAAATCTATACAATCTATTTTTAACCAGATTAAATAAATTTTTTAAATATTTAATTTAACATAAAAATTAAAATTATCATTTAGGAATATATTATAAAACAAAATAATCTATTATTGAATTCATTATTTTATTTTTCATAAAAATATTTAAAATTAGTGAAACATAAAATTCAACATAAAACATGTATCAATTTTCATAAATAATACATTTCTTTGCAAAATATAAAACAATAACTTGTTCCATAATAAATTGTGACTTGGTTCTTCCTATGTGCAAAAAATTTAGAAAAACATTATATTTTCATTTCATGAATTTATTTCAGGAATGACCTTTAAAAATTAAATGTTTGAACCAAAATATGGGGTTTTAAAGAAATTTCATTGTTTCGATTATGAAAACATAATTCTCATTCAAACCACAAATTTTTTTATTAATATAATGATATATTATAAAATATTAACTATAATATATTTTCTAGGGACATTTTCCATAAAACAATTTTCAAATACTACGACATTGATTTATAAATATCATATAAGATATGTTGTTTTTAATAATATAAGATGTTTGTTTTAAAATATTCACAAATGATAAAAATTTAATTATATAGTATGTTTTAAATATTGAAAAATATCTTTATTTAGATTATATATATAGTCAATCATTAATAAAATTGATATTGAAGTGAATTTAATTGTAATATTATATTTTAGATCAGATAACCCTTATATAGTAATTGTGGAATTTATCCAATAAAAAACATTTTAACATATTATCAACCATTCATTTGAAATAACTATAATATAATTAAATATAATACGTCTATGTTTTTTAGAGAATACCAGTCCTATATCATATAAAAAATATTAATAGAGATGTATTATAAGTAATCTAAACATACTTTCCTACTTGGATATATCATAGGATGTGTGAATGTTATAATACTAATGAAAATTTTTTCTCTTTACCACATCATTCTATAATATTTATTATAAGTAGAATAGAAACGTAAGTCTTATAACATTGATTTTATCACACAAAATTGAACAATATCTTTAAATCAAAATCGAACAACGATTAAATATCATTATATTATCTCTATGTACACTAATTGGAAATTAAATTTTTTTAAAATATTTTCATTACTAAAAATGATTAAAATGTATCTTAAAATTATCAATGCTTTATATAACATGTTGATAAATCCTACCATAAATTACTCAACATTTAAAAAATAAATATGGTCATCTAATTCTCCATGAAAATAATCACATAATACTATATCTGATTATGATAACTTGTATAGAAAAAATAAAAATCTATTTATATTAACAAACACATGATCTTCCGAGAACCAGATTATGACATGGTGACCTTCACTATGACATGGTTTACTAAAGTAGAAAACATGGTGTGGTTTCATTCTGCACAAACCATGACATGGTTAATACATATATATTATGTTTTTTATTTATAGAATATGTGTTTCCATATATAATATCTTTCACATTTATATTTTTTTTAATATAATTTAAAAACTACAAGGATACACTCCCACACTTCCAATTAAGGGTGGGTATAGATTGTATGAAACCGTTTTTCCTTTAGTACATCACATTATCATAATGGAATATTACTTAAAAGTACAACATTTATAATATATTATTTAATTAATGAGTGTATTTGTTTTTAATTCATAGTGAAAATTATTTGAGATACCATGGTGAATGATGTAACACCATGAATTTATAAAATAATAACATTATATTTGATAGATTATGTGACACGAGAAATGCATAAAAGAAAATTTTACTCTGAAACAACATACAATATTTTTATATAATCAATCTCTTCAATATCATCAATTACAATCAAGAATGAGATTAGATTACATTACATGAAACACTGAGTTTATCTTTCCAAACACACAACAATGAGTTTAAAAGAAATTATTCATATTATTAAAATGTAATTATTTAAAATAATAGTTATAACAATGAAATTATAATGGTAGTTATTAATGTTAGTAAATAAAACATAAATATTATTGTAATCAATTGATTATAAATAAAATATGAACTATTTTAAAAATGAAATTCATTCTAAAAAACAATATTTCTTTCTATAATATGGCTCAGTCATTCATTGCACACAAAAAATAAAATAAATTATTATCATATTTATAAAATTATTTTTATAAAGAAATCTCATTTTTTAAATTATAATATCAACATTATAATAGGGATAATTTTTTCTATTTTTGGTAATAAATCATTTTTTGATAAATAATAAAAAAATATTGAAATTTAATTGAATAATTTGGTTATTTTTAGATTATTTCTATTGATAAATGTTATGTTATATTGATTTCAATGTAAAATTATTTAAATATTATAGAAATTAATCTAATGTATTTCATTGAAATGATATATAATATGAATTTTTTTTTATAAAAACATTATAAACATCTAAACATTTTCTCTTTAAAAACATGATTTCTCATCACGTCCGCAATATTATTTTTAATTTAAAATTTTCCAATTATTTTTATTTAATTTAAAAATTATTAAATAGTTTTAATCAGAAAAATATATATTTTCTAATAAGGTATATGTAATTTTTTTTCCAAAATGAGTAGTCAAAATAGTAAGAAATTTATTCCTATGGCTAATGTAAAAATATATTAATTGGGGTTTAACTAAGAAGATAAGGGTTAAAATGACATACCAACTTCTTTAAAACTAATTTAATGGCCATATTTAGAATTTAAATATTCTTGGTTCTATAAGGGTCCATTTTGGGGAAATTTACATGATATAAACTTGTGTGTGATCGGATTATTTCAAAAAATATTACAGGTGTTCCACTCACTGTACTTGTAAAAGGTTACCCTCTCTCCTCTCTTCATCAAATGTTCCTATCTATTTTGTTCGAACAAGTCCTTCCAAAATCATATCCCAAATTCCCCGCATACATCATAGATTCATTATTTTGTGATTATCACTGTCATAAAAAGTATTTTTTTCCAACCATATTGATGATACCCAAAGTGGAGGTATGGTTATTCAATTAGAAATTTCATTTTATTTCATTATCTACTTCAATGATTTTTTATTAAACAGTGATTATATATTATTAAAATTATATCAGATATAAAATTATGTTGTTTTAAATTTTAAATGTAATAATAACATCTCAACTTCCATAAAATTTGTTACATAATAATCATTCGTGTGTGTGACCAAGTACCGCATCACGAACTGATGTCATTTATTTTTCCATTTCCACCTCACATGGTTCAGTATGATAATGTATATAAATAATATGTATATATATAAATATATATATATATTATAACAAAATTATATATATGTATTAATTATATAATATTTACTCTTTTAAATTCCATTATATAGGGGATTCGATAATGATGCTCATGTCTATGACAGACTATCTCTTTGTGAAGTGATGTCATTTTCATTTCACTAACTCTTTACATGGATTGTAATAAGAATAATGTTAATAATTATATGTTATATAAACAAAATATTAATTTTATTAACGAAATATATATTAAAATTAAATGATAATGTATATCATTTTTCTTCTTTCCTTTTAAGTCACGTAAACATCATTCGTGTACATGTGGACTACCACATTCATGAAGCGATGCGACTCTATTTTCATCAAAAAACAAAGTTTATGATATATATTTATACTTCTATAAATAATATTATGTTACTATAATTTTAATGACAAAATATTGATTTAATTATTTCCATAATTATCATTGAAAAATTCCAACGTTGCTCATGCGTTCGTACGTTTGATCATCTCATTAAATGAAACATACTTGATTTCTCAAAACCAACATTCATGGTTTCTTTAAAAATTATAATATATTTATAAATATTTCATGTAGTTAATGATAAGTATTTTTAATATGGTATAATAATATAATATTAGAAATAAATAGATCTTTCATGGTGAATCATGGATGAGAAAACAATGAAATTAAAACATGAAATAATTAATTAAATTAATGATTATTAATGGAATGTTGATAGATATTATAAAAAGATCATAAATGATATTAAACATAATAATATAGTTATGATGTCATTTAGTGACATGTTTAAGACCACTATATAAGAGGTTCAATAATTTTGAACCTGAAGGAAGCATGAGGAATGGGCCTTCAAGTCAATTTCCCTTAATGGATTCATATTTTATTATTGTGAACATTATTTTTTATGGTTTACATAATTCATATTTAACATGTAATATAATTAATAATTCATTATTCATGTTATTTTAGTTTTCAATTTTAGTTATTTTATCTAAGGGATTTTAAATGAAAATTACCATGTGGTAATGAATTTCAAAACTCAATTTAATTTTATTTTTTTATATTACTCTTGAATTATCATTGATATTGTATTATTATGAGTCAAATAAATATTTTATAAATATTTTCATATATAAAATTGTTTTATATGTATTTAAATTTTACACATATAATCAACTCATTAGTTAATTCTAAAATCTATTTAATGACCTTTTTAAGGGAGTACTTCACAATTTTATTTTAATCGAGATTATTTACACTTGAATTTACATAGAAGGATGTTATTTTTTAATTGTATGTCAAAACCATTAACATTATTATAGTATAATTATTATTTATTTTTTAAAATTAATAACAAAAAATTTCCAATCTTTTTTCATTCTGATAATTAATAAAATGTTTTCAATAAAATCCTACTTCATTTCTCTCGTTGGTATGAAATATATATTCTTCGAAAACCTTGATTTTGAAAAATGTTTTGAACCAAAATTTTAGCCTTTTCAAAATGACATAGAAATAAATTTTTTACTGAATTCGTCTTTTTAAAAAACTTTTCAAAAGGAATATTATTGATTTTTTCAAAATAATCACTTTTCTACCCTTTTTACATTTAAAGAATAATTTTTTTTAACTTATACCACATGTATATAGCTATCCACCAAAAATAACATAATTTCATTGAAGCTTCATTTCCATGTTTTCATGGTTATGTTTAATGAAATTTCCCCTAATAGTATACAGTTTTTTATAAAATATGTGCTTTTCAATGAAAATTATTTTTAAAATATTTTATGTTTTGTTAAGTGATTTTAGATGAAATGTATTTTAAAATAGTATATATATTAAAAACATATTGAATAATGAAAAGGATATTTTCCTCAAGATTTTATCTAAATAAACTATTTTGGTATTTCTATTCGTCTAGGAGAAAAAAACATTATTACTAATCTAATGGGTATATATTGTCTTGATACCATCTTTATTATTCTTATATATAGTTTTCGGTCATTTGGGATAAAGAAAGTACTGAAATTCACTTATTTGATTCATTTTGGTAGTTATTAACATTATGATTATTTATTAAATTTCCTATGGATGGTAAATTTCAATTAAGTATCCATATCATTTATCATGGATATGGTTATTTTTTAAACCATATATCTTTTATGCATAAAATGTTATAAATTGAATTTTTTTATCTTCGTAAATATTGGTAAATCCATATTATTAACTCAATATGTATATTTGATTACAACACACATTTTTCATGAATACAATCATTTATTTGATATATATGATTAATTATTTGACTTGAATACATGGTTGGGGACCATTTGAGGATATCCATTTGATGTATTAGTAGTCTTAGAAATAAAATTTGTAAAGTAGAATGAAATCAATTGTCCAAACAAAATTAGTTTTTCCTAGTAGTTTTAAACTGTCTTACGAATTGTCTTGGTGGTAGAGGTATAATTATCCTAATTTCATGACATCAAGTAATGAATCATTTTGTTAATTTGGAATTAATTTATCATTATCTATTATATTTTTAAAATGGTATTATTTCTAGATACATTTCATGAACTGATATTTGTTAAATTTCATGTGTTTTAATTAATATACCATCCCATATAGATTATTCATTATCACGTTATTATTGATATGATTTTGATTAAATGGAATTTGTTTTCAATAATTTATGTTAAAATATTTATTATTCATTAAATCATTATTATTTCCATGTTATTTATTAGAGGGAACTTTTTGTCAGTTTTTTACATTTTCTAATGATAGATTTTATTTTAATTAACCCATGATAAAAATTTGAGCACACTCATATTTGAAGTCATTTTGTATCATGTCCATGAAGTGAAATATGATTAACGTGAAAGGATATTTTAGAGGTAATAATGTTCTTCTTGAAATATTTATGTTGTGATTTTTATTTTTAAATCTAATTCATGACTCATGTATGTATCGAGTTTATAGGGACTAATAAACTATATGGTTATTTAGGATATAATTCTTTGTATCTTATGCCAACTTATTAATATAGACATCAGCTTTAGGAAAACAAAGTTAGGGTACCTACAATTGGGATTAGTGGGAATTTTTTTAGAAGACATGGGAACTATATTTATGAAAAGATAAATTACGGATCATGACCCAATGATATAATTTGATAATAAGTACATATGAAAATCATAAAATTTTGTGATGGAAAATATTATGTTGTTTTTCCAAGATGTATATCTCTATATGGATACAACAAGTTAACTTGTTTCTTAAATAGATGCAACTAGGCATAATCACTCAGAAAAAGGTTGATTGAGATCCACATTATCATCACCTGGTGCAAGATAATGAGAATTTCTATGCATATGGTTTGACACTTCCAAATTATATTCTTAGGATAGATCACAATTTAATTATAAAAAATAATAAAATATTTTAATAAAAAATATTAACAAATGACCCTAGATAATTATATGGTGTCTTAGATTGAAAATAATATGTCTAACTTTAATGGGAAAGTATTTTCTATGTAGAAATGAATATATTAATGTAATTAATTTATGATGATACATGATAATTGTGATGGATGGAAATAAATTTCATTATAAGAATGAAATTATAGTTCATTGTCTTAAGTGTTTCTATCAATGTATTTTTCTGAATAATTTCCTTTATCTAGAGGTTATCTTATAGACTAATTAATGTGCTTTGTTGAAATAATATGGTTAGATTATTTATTCAGATTCCGAAATTATATTCCTGAATTATTTTTAATAATGTTATTTTGGTATAAGGATCATGGAACATTTAAGGATTCTATTGAATTTTTAAATCTTATGTGTTTTTGTTAACTTCAGAGTTATCGATAAAATCATGGGATATGAGTTTATGGTTGATCACATGTTGAATGTCTTAAAAAAATTTAGGGTTTATGTTATATGAGTCTATAATGATTAAGAAACATTGTAGAAAATCATTGAAATTATCTATTTTAAAACAATGTTTATTTTCATAATTCTACATTTACATTTTATAAACATAAATTTAATGATATTGACTTCCTTTATGGTTAATATGATCATTAATTACCTTATAAAAATAGTCATATTATATAATTAGACTTCTTTGGGAAAAATATTTTATATTGAAAACCATATAAAAAGGGTTATTTAATTATTAATTTTATATCAAAGATATCCACAATATTTTTTATGAATGTTATGGGAATTATATTAACATTATTTTATAAAAAGGAGAACCTGTATGTGGGGTGGTAACCTATCATGTCCATTAAGGTTTTCGGTCATGGACCCATCATTGATGGATGGTAATCATTTAACAGCTACCACCAACCTACGTAATGTTATAGATAATATGTAATTTATTTAGTTAGAAGATTCTAAAATTATTAATGATGATCCAAGGTTGTTAATTTTTTGTTTCATAGATTAATGTTTCATTTTGGATAACTTATGATTAGAATAATGATTTGTCAAATATTTATGACAGAAAGAAATACATTTAACACTTTAATATATCATAATATATATTAAAGATGAATTTCAGTGCTTTTTTAATTCAAAATTCATTGTATATATTAATTGCATAGAGTATGGGATGTATTGGAAATTGATCAAAGCATAAATAATGGAAGTAACTATGATTATTAAATAGGTAACATATAATGTGAGAATATTTCCTTATTTTTTTAGACAATAAATGAATTATTTAACATTAGTAAATGGATATTGTAACCAAAATTATATCCTATTGAATTAATATTTAATTAATCAGGTTTTCTCTATAATCATCATACATTAATGTTTATAAGGACCTTAAATTTCCATTGATCATTAAAATTATTGTGATAAATTTCCTATATTATCCTCTATAATTATTTATTCATTTCTCTCATTCCCACATCCTCGCATGTCACCAATGTTCTTCTATATTGAAATATTGTTATGTGTTATTATAAAAGACAATAGTAATTTCCTTCTCTCTAATTATGATGATGTTTTATTAACTGTTTTAATGATGTGGTTTTATCAATATTAATTTTTCCAAATATCACATCCTTGATTACTGATATCATGTCTAAATTTTATGTAAGTATTTTATTTATGGTTTTTATAATGTGACACACTTAAATTTTCGAAAAATAACATAATATTTGAAAGAATATGAGATATGTAATTACTATAATAGAGAAAATATAAATCCCTAATATAATAATTTATATTTAGAAATTAAATCTCTAAAATAACTTTTATTACATGAAACACTTTGTTCATCTTGTGTTACATGCTACACTTAGTTTATCATATATTACATAAAACTCCGATTTTAAATGAAATGTGACATATTTTGAGAATATTAATTTTTAATATAACAGTTATTACCAAGGAATTTTAATTCATGGATTATATAGTAAAAAACTAAACTAAGAAAATTATGGTTATCTATTGATTATAAATAAAATATGAATGATTTGAAAGATAAATGACATTTTTCTGAAAAACTTATTTTCCTTGAAAGACTATTTTATATTACATTGAACATATTATTTGAAAATAGATATTACAATATATATATAAATTTATTTGAAAATATAATCATCATTTGTAAAATTAGAATGTAAAAACTCTCTCGGGGTTAATTTTTGGATTTTTTTAAAAATTATTCATTTTATATGCATAATGAAAAATGCGTAATTTTAATTCAAAAATACCTTTTAGTTTAATATAATAATAATGATAAATTATATATAAAATTGGCATTAAAGTAATTTATTTTATATTTTATAGATATTAATTCAATTTAGGTCATTGATATAATATTCATTTTAATTTTTTATATAAAAACATCGAAAACATTGGAAAATATTCTTTTTAAAACTCATTTTCTGATCATGTCTATGGAATTAATTTCAAATTAATTTTTTAAAATTTAATTAATTTATATAAGAAAAATGGATTCCAGATATTATAAGTAATCAGAATTTATAATTTTTATTAAGGTCAACTTATTTTATGTTGAAAATAAATTATTTAGATAATAAAAAATATTTATCATGGTTAAGGTAAAAAATGGATTTTCAGGGGGTTAAAATAAAAAGATAAGGGTTCAAAATGGCCAACCAATATTTAAAACCCCATTTTATTAACATATTTCACCATTATTTCTAATATTTTCAATAATGGACCATTTTTTAGGCTTTATTCATGATAAAAACATGGCAATGATTGAATTCTTTCAAAAATTCCAAGTGTTCCACACACATAACTAATAAAAGGTCTCCCGCAATCCTCTCTTATTCCCAACATGAAACATATTTGTTTCCAAAACCTAATTAAATAACTTCCTAAATTCTCTCTTATAATCCTATAATCTTTATTTTCAGCATAGATCTAAACTAAAACTACTTCGGAGAAAATTGGAGGTGGATACCCGATAAAAATATAACAATCGTCAATGAGGGTTTTGATTTTATTTCTCTCTCCAACTCCTTAAAGTATTTATATAAATGATTTTATAATAACCGAGTTATATTAAATATAATTTTATGTTTATATTATATGGTAAGGACCTAAAACCATATCCACTTCTATCAAATGGATTACAAAATCATTGTTTGTATGTACTGCGGACTACCGCCTCATGAACCTGTATAATTGGTTCACCCATTACCGCCTATCAGGGTTGGATATAATGGTGGATATAAATTATATATCTGATATTTATCACATTATTTCACTTATTGAGTCATGATATCATAAATATATGTTTTATTTTCATTCCATATAGTATGTGTTAACAATGCTCATTTGTATGGATGACTATCGCCTTGCGAAGCAATGCAATTCATTTTTCACTAAAGCACAACATGGATGGTATTAGGCATAATTTAATTAATTATATGTGATATAAATTATATATTTATGATTTTAAAAAAAATTTCATTCTTAATTTATAATATATATATATATATATCCTCTTCTTTCATTCCTTTTAACTCGTGTAAAAATGATTACATCATTCATGTATTTGTGGACGGTTGCCTTCACAAAGAGATGTGACTCTATTTTCATTAAAAAAACAACGTCAATGATATATATATATATATATATATTTAAAGAAATAATTCGATATTATGTCTAATATGGAATGATAAAATATTAATTACCTTCATCAGATAATTTTCTTTGAAAATTCGAAATCTCACTCATGTGTATGTATGGCATACCATCTCCATGATCGTTACATAATTCATTTCTCAAAACTGTCATTAATAAATGGTTTTAAAATTATAATTAATTTACAAATATGTTAATTATTTTACTATTATTATTATAGATATGAAATAACAATATAATAAAAATATGAACATGATCTTTCATAAAGAAACATGCAAGAGAAAACAAGGCAATTAACACCTAAAATAATGAAACTAATGGAAAAATGTTAACAAAAGGTTGAAATTATGTTATAAAATCTTAATATATTATATGATAAAAATTTATATGGTTATTTAATAAGTTAAGGACTTGTTTAAACCCACTAATACTTATTTTAATGTACATTCAATAAAAATAAAGTGTGATTTAAGAGACTTCTTCTCAATTTACCTTCATTGTAGCATATTCTATGATTGTGAAACTAATTTATTATATATTGTGTAAATAATTCTCTTATTATATGTAATATCCAAAAAACATAAAAATTAATTTTTTTTAAAAATGAAATTTTAATTATTTCATATAATTTTATTTTAATCAAATGTTACTAGGTGGATAAAAAATTTCATAACACACTTTATTTTAATTAGGTTATATTACTCATTTAATATCATTGATATTATAAGATTACGTGTGTAATTATTTTTGAATATATATTATTTTGTTTACACTTGTTTTATGTTTATTTAAAATTAATACATGTAATTTATTTATTGGATAGTTTTCACTTCAATTATATTATCGTTTCACGTGGTTACTTCAAAATATCATTTTAATTGGGAATGCTTACACTAGAGGTTTTTTTAAAGGTAATTATTTATTAATTGTTTTATAAGATCTCCATTTTGTTATGATATTTTTATTAAATATTTCTCTCCTGTCATATTACCTTTTTTTACACATTGGTTCTTAAAATATTCAGTAATATGTTTTTAAGATAATTTAACTTCATCTCTCTTTTCGGTCAAAAATCTATCTTCTTCCAATACTATCAATTATAAAAATATTTAAAAAATATTTTTAACCTTTTGAAAACATTTTTTTTATTATATTCTCAACCAATTTCCCCTTTTAAATTTTTTATAAAATTAATATTCTTTTCATTATCTGAACAAAGATCTTTCTTAACCCTTTAACATTATAAAAGGAAAGCTCTTTTAATCTTTTTCATCATGTATGGAATTTCCCATCGACATGAAAACAATTTCATAGAATATATTGTTCCATGTTATAATTTCTATTTTTAAAGAATTTTTATTACTAATATTCAATTAATTGTTATTTTTTAAAAGTTTTTTCTTAATGAAAATCATTTTCAATGTATAGTACTTTCAAAATATTTTATGTTTTAAAAATTTGTTGTCTGTTAAATGTATTTGAAAATGTTTTATATTTTATAAATTGATTTTTAAAATGAAATTGATACTTTCAAAAATAATATTTTTAAATATATATTAATGTTATTTTTATTCATCAATGATAAAAACCCTTTATTATCACACCAATGCATATATGTTATACTAATACCATCCTTTTTCGTCCCCATGATTGTTTACTATAATTTTCCCCAAAAGTTTATTGAAATATAATTCCATTATTATTTTTTATAGTCAATAATACTCTCTTGAATTATATAATTTTTCATAGAAATTTAATTTCCCCTAAATAACAATATCATTTATCATGACAATGTTTATTTCTTAAAATGTATGTCATTCCTAAAAATTGTTTTCAAAAAATCAATTTTACATTTTTATCGATGGAAATGTATATAATTTTGTATTGCTATATCAATATGGATACTTTATGATAATGAAATTTTATCATGAATTAAATAAATTATTCGATATGTAAGGTAATCTTTTGATATACCGACATGGGTGGGGAATGGTTACTTATTTCTCTTCAATGCAACTATGGTCTCATGAGGAAAATATGTAATCTATAATGAAATCAGTTGGCTAAACGAAATGAATTTGTACTACGATATAATACACTATCTTTTTATTATACTTAGTAGTAGAGTTATAATGATCGTGTGATCATGATATCCAACAATAAATAATTTACTTCACTCATAAATTTCTTGTTAGTATATCTGGGATTTCTCTAATTATATTATAACTAGATGAATTTTAATCCCTCTTTTTTCTAAAATGGAATATTTTTTCAGTTATTTTCCATTCCATATTGATTATGACTTATTGAGTTATGATAATCCTGATATTGATTAAATGGAATGTTTTATCAGTAATTTACCCTTTCATATTGATTATTAATTATATTATTATGATTCCAAATATATTGATTTAATGGAAACTGTGCACAATTATTTCTATTTCTATATTTATTATTCATTTTTTCACCATATATTTCATCACACATGACCCTAACATGGAATTTTACAACATACTTATTTTTTCCCATTCTCTATGATTCCATGTAGAGTACTCTGATTTATTTGAAACGATATGTTAGAGGTAAAAATTTTATTCTTAAAAAAATAAGTTTTAATATTTGTTTTAAAGTTTAATCAACGTCTCTTGTATGTATATAGTTTACGTAGTCTAATATAATATTGTATCTTGAAGGATGTGATTCCTTGTATCTGATTTCAATTTAATGATGAAGACTCCATCCATAGGCTACTGGTCTCTAGGTGACTATACATGACCCTTATAGACAGATGATACTTCATCGTCACTTGATATCTTCATTTAGATAGAGAAAATCCTAGTTATTGAAATAATTTTTTATTTTTTCCTATGAATATAATTTAAAATGAACATTAATATATATACATCTCTTAATGATTAAATAATATTCTTATATAAGTATAAATATTTAACTACTTATAATATCATGTGTGTTTTAGAAATTTGATTCAATACAACTTCCTAATATTTCACCACCATGCCATGTTGTAACTCAACCAATAAAAAATACTACCCATTCAGTTTTTGAATCATCTAAAACTATAGTTATTTACTTTTTACTCATTTAATCCAATATAAAGTTCCTCATTGTAGGGTTTTATTTTTTTAAAAATTATAAAATTCATATTTTCCACCCATAAGCATATAATAATATTTAAATTACATAATGAGAAGAAATATTTCAAGATTTTAATATTCTTATAGACCAATAAAAGTTACCTACATAGTTAATGGCGAAATACTATTCAATGATGGATATCATAATCAAATGACATGACATGGGTTGGATAATTTTATTCATATAGACAAAAATTATCATAATAAAAATCTCAAAAAATTTAAATATTCATAAACCATTGTATCATTTAATGTTATATATGTATACAATTTAATAAATGTAAATTTTTTCCATTCCTAAAATTATTCATCCCATTGATTGTTTTATAAATACATATAATTTATCATCATCTTCTAGTTCATGGGGGAAGCTAGTTCTGTGAGTCCCTATAAAAATCAACAACACAGACTTCTTTATCCAAGGAATTGAGAAATATACATAATAGTATTTATTATATGGTAAGATATAAATGAATTAACATTTCTCGTGTACACTTCAATAAAATCCTCTAAAATTATGTGGATTAAAAATTAACATACTAATCTCTAATTTAAAGGATTGTAAATTTATATAAAATCGATGAAAATAATGTGATTATAATGCCACCAACATTCAATCTTCTAAATTAATTCTAAATTATAGTTAAAAATCTAAAATAATATAACAAAATAAAGATATGATAATGGGTTTTAATTCCATGATTTTTTTTAATTTTTTTTCTATCCATAAAAGAATTACAAATTACACATAGATTAAAAATCAACTTAATAAAGCCATTATTGGTATGTCCACTTGATTCAAATTTTTTTACAGGCCTTTTGATCTCAAATAAAATTTTGAGGACCAATTTTTATTTTTGGTACTAGATAAATAAATCATTTATCATGAAAACATTGATTCATATTATTCATGGAAAATATATTTAGATTTTATTAATCTATAAAGTATCATAGAGTATCATCGGAATTTTTTAAAGAAAAAATAAATACTAGAGCTCTTTTAGGGGTGGTAAAAGGTATGATAATTCATTCAATTTTTAATCTAATTAATTGATTATTAAATTAAAATTTATTTTAATGTTACATATGAGATGGATTTATTTTTATTAGATTCATCTCTATAAATAATGTAACTATGAATCAAAATTATCCCTTATATGCAAAACAAATAGTATTCAACTATATACACATCCAAAAATCGATCCCAAATTTAAATAAATTTTTGGTTCCCACACATATCCTTCACCCTAATAATTAATAATCGTATTTTGGAGCTAATCATATAGACAAATTTTAAAACTAATGATTTTATCATTTATTTTAGGTTATATTTTTCTTATGATGTGGTAAAAAATTTCTTGTCGGTGATATGAAAAATATAATTTCTCAATAATGGTTTATATATTCATTAAATAAATTATAAAATTAATTATTAGTATAATTCCCAGATACCTATAAACTCCATTATATAATGGAACACAATGTACACTTAGATATAGGTCTAACTTTTTTGTGATATGTAGTATTATATTAATTTGGGTAAGGAATAAATTTCCCTTTCAACTAAAGAAAATATAATAAATAATACAAATTAATGGAATAGTATTCTCCTAAAAAAACATATTAGCTTAGTTATATATAAAGTAATGGTATCTCTGAAATTTTAGGGAACTATATCATCTTTTTCCAATTCATTATCCGAAATAATTATTTTAATGTGTATACATTCAAATCCCATAGAAACTGATTTCCATTCCCTTATGGGGATGCCACCAATTTTGAAAAATATAATTGTTTTTAAAATTAATAGACCTAAATTGGAATGATATAATTCATTTTAATTTTATCATCTATTACATGTGGTACTATTTGAGATTAGGTAAACCCACCTCCACTAACCCATTAATAAATTCCATCATGTATATATTCAGTTGTTCTATTTTCCATATGAAATGAAATTATTTTTCTTACTCGATAAAATTCAGCATCATATGACAAAAATTCTTACATTGACAATATACCATATAATCCCACCCTTGTTATAAACTATATGGGTAAAGAATGATATACTTACATTCTTATCTTTTATTTTAATCCATACTTTATTATATTATTCTCCATTACATTTACGTTGACTAGTTGTTTCACTATTAACATTACCAATAGTACCATAACCATAATTTTTCTACATCCATTATGTACTTCAATATACGATAATTAACATACAAAATACACTGTACAATGTATGTAAATAAAATATTAATACATTGGATTATTTTATAGTTTTATCGAAATATAAAACCTTATTATATGAGGTGATCATACTGTAATATATATACATATTGAAAAGAACATTAGGTTGGAGATATAGATTTCATATTGAGATACTTAAAAATTTCATTACATTAGAGCCAACTGATTTTGAGGTTTAAACAAACATAGATTCTTATATTGGTAATATTATTTTAACAATTATTTACATTGATTATAAATTAATATCTAATTCATAATATCACGAACCGCTATGTCCCAGCAACATTGGTCCACCACTTCTAGCATAAAGGTAGATAATGTCATCCGATAGACAAATATATGTTTTTATATACTAAACAAAATGATTAATTTATTATATTCATTACAAAAAACTTTAATGACCATCCTAAAAAATCCTCTCATTCCCAATATTTATTTCTAAATTATCATTAGTATATTGTCTTCATCACATGAAACTAGTGACTAAAAATAATGAAATAAATAAACGATTTTTGTTAATATTTCCACCAAGAACCAAATTGTAATTAATATAATTACAAATCACAAAATAAAGAATATTAATATTTCCACCAAGAACCAAATTGTAATTAATATAATGTTTTGTTTTTCTAGTAAGTAGGTACATTTACAACTAAAAACATCTTTAAAACACAATTCATGATTTTTTTCACCACTCAAGTAAATTACATATATGTAGCCCCCTTAATTAAAATTTTTAGGGAAATGGGGAAATATATGAAATGTTTCGGCTTTAAATCCCTGAAATAGATGAATAATGAAAATGAATCATAAATGTACAACATGATTAAAATAAGAATGATGATATAAAAACAATATTATGGTCACAAGAGGCATAACATGATCAAATTTTCTTGGGGAGTAACACGACTCTAATAATAGGTTTTATAACATGGTCATAAGTTTCTAGGGCATTACATGATCATATGTATAAGAGACATAACATGATATAAGTACATAAGGCATAACATTGAAAATATTCCACAACATAATCAGCAATGATTCATAAAAATGTCACCATTTTTCACCACTAGTGTTATATAAATCATATTAATATGGAATCTGGACATTAAAACTTTACCTATTACACTTGTTTTCTATAAGGGTGCAGCCTAAAAATTACCAAGGTAATCCACCGAGGAATCATAAAACATATTCCTAATTAATAATACCAATATATATTAAACAATTGTAATATAGGGATATTAGGGATCACCCTTCATATGAAGTAATCCAATTGTGTGAAATATAAAAAATCATATATAAATCCATCAATAATAATAGTATGATAATATTTTTATAATTTGAATATGTATCCAATGTAATTTGGGATCCTTCTAGGTAAATTTTCATCCATAGAGATAATGAGGTCGAATGTATTGAAACATTATATGTAGAGGGTATACATTTTATTAAATATTTTCCACATTTAATATATTTTGGGGTATCTAGGTGAATAATATGAAATATTCTAAAAGGGTATTCATATGGAAATGAATTATTATTCATAGCTAATGAAAAAGGACAGATAAAGGTTGTCATGGATAATTTTATAGAGAGATCATATTTACACCATGGAACATGTACATAGAAACATATACATGAATATGAAGGGTAAAATTCATTAGAATAATTTATAGTGAAAAATATGATTAACATTGGTCACTAATTTGGAGTAAAGAGACCCTTTCAATGGATTAATGGGGCCATATATGTGAATATATATTGATCACTTTTGAAAATATAAGATGTTCATAATGAAAAACTGCAGATACCCAATTTAAGGGATGATAATAGGATGTGGTGAAGGTTATATTAATATCATGGATATATAAATTGAATGTAAATTTCAATCCCAATATCCTGATCCATTATTATGTATCATAACTACATATAAATTATCCAATTAAATTCCCTTAAGAGTTTCATGCTAGGTGTGTAGTTAGATCCTAATAAATTTTCAATAGAATGATGTTTAGGATATACCTGACTGACAATTTCATGTATCTTAATCCCTATATGCCTCATATCTAATACTGTGAACAATTTTAGTATCAATATAAGTATGTTGTTTCTTAGAAAACCGCACACACTATTTTTTACAAAATATATGATGTTTTTATGCCTCCGTAAAATATTGAGAATTAATTCATATTTTGAAGGCACTATAATGAGATATAATAGTGACCAATATTTTATAAACTAGTCATGTAATTTTAAAAATTAAACATAATAACATTCCAAATTGAAACGACGTGGAATTTAAAAATCCATGTAAAGGTAGTTATAAAAATGGGTTGAGGAACCCTTATTTCTATAGAGTAGCGACTTAAGAAAAATATATTATGAGATGTAAATTAAGTATATAATTAATAATAAATCATATTAATAGTGATAAAAGTATTTAAAATTACATTAAAATATAATAAAATGAGAATAAAAGGCTTATAGAAAAGAAGACAGTGATTTTAATTAAGTGGAGGAAAAGATCACTTACCGTTGGAGGATGCTTTTTAAAACTATGGAGGGAATTCATTGAACCCTTGAACCAAATTGGATGGGATATTGAGAAGAAAATTGATCTATAAACCATACTCAATTTCTATTGTGTGAAAATTGTGGAGTGAAAGAGGTTATTAATACATGATGAGAGGTTCTTTAAAGGGTTAAAATATAAGTTATTTTGTTATATCATTCAAAAAAATATGTGTAAATTGAATTAAAAGAATTTTATCAATAATTAATGAGTGTGATTGGGTGGGAATATTTTCATGCCCTTACCAAACAAAAACATACCTTATAATCCACTAAATCAATTTCCAAATAAGAAAAAAAATTTCTTAAAAATCGAATTTTTTATTCAAAACTGTAAGGTATAAATTTTTAAATTAAAATTAATATTTATAAATAAAATTTTATTATTATTAAATTTTATTTTGATTATGTAAATATAGTAATAAATTTTTAATCATTCTTACATAACAATTATGTCACAAAATAATTATACTTTGTAAAGTGTTATTTTTTTCATTTACAACAAAAAATAACATTGTTAAAAAAATCCTTAAAAATATCCCTAAGATAATTTTGATATGATGAGTCCAAAAATAAATATTATTTTATCAAAATAATTCATAAAATATTAGAATATAAACATCAAATAGATATTTGTTTTTTTTAAATTTCTCAGTTTTATTAACCAATAATCATTAAAACTGTTATAAAAATTATTTTGGGCTTCTTTAAAATATAACATTATATTAAAAAGTTTTTTATAAGAATATTTCATTAAAATAAAATTTATTTAAAACTGATATATTTTTCAAAACAATTCCTAATAGAATATGTTTATAGTCTATAAAAAACCATATTGATACTATAATTAAATTATCCCTATATGAATAATATTCATAGTTTTCACTGACGTGTATTATTATTATAAAATATTTAAATAATTTTATATTCTAATATTAAAACATTAATTATAATATATGTATTTTTATAATTAAAAAAATGAAATTTTTGGGGAATTACATGATGTTTTATGTAATCTAAAACGGTCCTGGAAGGGGTAATAAAAAGCTATAAAGAAAACACACAAACCCAAAAAAAGTAGGAATATGAGGATAATCGAACATGATATCTCCTCAACCCCTCACATGTCCTTTTTCCATTTCGTTATGCACTAATGTAACATGAGGTACTATATATATTGTACAAATAATAAACTTCTACGAGTCCCAAAAAATATGACATGAAGTAATTCAACCCCCTCATTTGTCTGCATGGAATATGAAAAATTTCCTCATATAAAACATAAGTAATTGAATCATGATCGTATTCTTTGATATAGGGATCAATATCTACATCTGTATAACAATTAAATGTAAGGGGTGAGTAAAATATATATTAATATTTCCTAAATAACCCCAATAACATAAAAAAACTGTAATAATGTTGTGTTTTATTCAAATTTCCATGAA
Organism: Viscum album; assembly: GCA_963277665.1. NCBI lineage: Eukaryota > Viridiplantae > Streptophyta > Magnoliopsida > Santalales > Viscaceae > Viscum > Viscum album. Next base: position 1,755,283,199 of record OY728141.1, read on the forward strand.
TGATGTTTCTAATATATTATCCTAATTGAAATGGTAAAACATATAAAAATGTATAAATAATATTTATTTAAATAATAATAGTGCTCTATCTTCACTTCCCATTTCTCCTTTCCTTCAAAATAAAACTATGTGTTCATCCATAAAAATGACTATTAGTATAGAACATTAAAATCTAGTAAATCATCATTATTTTATTGAATACATAATGAACAGATATATTATGAGCCATTATATCATGGCTACATCGATCTTCCCACCTAACTCTTCTACATATAAATCTTTATATGATTACATTTCCTCTTCTCCATTATAATTTAAATTTAAAAAGTGTATTTTCTTCATGGATAATGATGAAAATTTTCATTATTACTTTTTTATTTCCCATATTTTTACAATTTTCTTTATATTCAGAATATTAAGTTAATTTTTAATATTATTAAATACATAAAATTCAATTACTTTTTAATAAACTCCATGATTATTACTATATTTCCATCAAATTTTCAACAAAAATAATTTTCTAAAAATATTGGATTAGGAAAATTTTCTATTTGGTGGTTATTATATAAAGGTCCTGACGTGGATTACCATTTTATGTGTTGATATAAAACCACCAGTCATTTCCTTTTACATTTTTTAATACCATATAATTCAGTTATTCAATGTGAATACTCTATTAGAAATTGCATAAATTATATTTATTATTATTGATGATTTATTTATATAAAATTAACCCTTCTATGACTCTCTTCACACATGAATACATTTTTTTGACTGTTTTAACCAACTACCCAAGTCTATATTGATTCAATATTGAAATCATAAGATTTTATAGTTTGTTAATAATTAAAATTTTCATTCAAATTAATTTTTGTATTCATGTCATGGTCATGATACCTTTTATTATATTCATTCTTAATTTTTAATCTATATTCAGCTTTCCCGACATTCGTCTCACATGTTGTAATAATAATAGTTTCTCAAAACTATGATTCAACTCCTATTCCTCTTCTTTATAAAATAGAAAATATAATTTTAATATCTATTCAAAATACCTTAAATTAACTTTTTGATTTATTCATGTCTTCCATATATATAAAATCAAGTTATATTTCATTAATCATTAGATGGAGAAAATGAATGATTCTATGATATATCACTTTAGAAAAACATCAAATAGGAATAGTTTTTTAAATTGAGAAAATAGTATGGTTAGTCATGGATGTAGGGAATAACATACCCTTCTAATAAAATCCCTAATGTTTCAATTATAAAAAATAGTTTCACCATTAGTTTAATAGTATTTAAAGAAGATGAATATATTAGATAGGGGTAATACATTCAATTAAAAAGTTATTGAGGAAGAAACATTGTCTCACAATAGTTAAAAACATTATGACTAAACACAACTGGATACCACCTACTAAGAGGAATTATAGTTTAATATTGAAAAAAAATTCCTCACATATAAAAATAATGAAATAATTATTTTAAATGTGTGTTTTGTATCCACGAAAATAAGACAAAACAATAATGATTATTAAATAATGAAGATTAATGATGTTATTGGATCAATATGTATATGTTTTTTTATTAATTTAAAAAAGGACAATTATGAAACATGGTTCATTAATAAAAAATAAAATATGTATAAAAGTTTTCTATATTTAACATTTAACCCGATGGGGAGCTCATTATTCATTATTCTTCAAATTTATCAAATCATTGAAGGTTTTTTATATTGATTTCAGAAATATTTAACTTTAATACAACATTATCTCTGTAATTGTGAAAGTTTATATGAATAATGAAGAAAGAGTAAAATTAAAAATAGAAATAATTTCAGTCAATCATTATGTAGATTTCATAAATATGATGAATTTCAAAATATTTTGTTTTCTAAAAGGATTAATATAAAAAAAATTAATTAATATATGATATAAATGTATCATATTATTTCTCACTTTTACTAAAAGTTACACATTAGTTATGATCTAAAAATCATAAAGATCACATTTTACTAAACTACAAGAAATTATATAAACTAATGTTTATTATTTTATGTTTGTTGATGTAGTGATGCATCCTGGATCAGTAGGGCTGGGAGGATTAAACATATGACATCATTCATAAGTCCCCATATATAAGAGGGTACCAACAAATAAAAAGGTACCATGTCACATAATGGTGAGACTATGCCATTGATATAAGTTAAACATAAAAATACAACAAAACTCTAAATAAATTAAAGAGTTTGAATAATGACATAGAAAAAATTAGACAAAAAATCACATGTAATATTAAAATAGATACAGAAAACATATATCGATGTTAAAAAATCCCCACAAGAAAAAAATTTAAATATAAAATAAAAAAAGTGAAAAAATAGATCTAGAGACGCAATAATGAACCATCCTATTGTATGTCCTTATATACACTAAATCCTTAAAAAATATACATTCTTATTATCATAACATAGGTACCTTTCCATTTTATCAATACCTAATAACAAAATATATATTAAAAACACATTTCATAATAATAATTGGATTAATAATACCATTATTACACCAATACTACGTCTTTAGCATAATTTAATCAGATTTGTGAAGGTGTGTGCCCTAATTGAGATAAATACATAACAAGAACACAAATATTCTTGGTCATTATTCACTAAACATTCATTCATAAACATTGAACATACCTACATTTTCTCCATTTTAGACAGTAGAGTCATCTTGATCCATAAATATATATAAAACATGGGCGGTACCATCTCACTCGTGGTACAACCCCATATGATGTACCATGTCATAAATGATACCATGTACCAAAAAACATCCTTATTAGATAAGGTAGGCCTACCTCAAATCCTATTCAGTTTTATTGACCAAACCTTCCCACTCAAGTTTAGAAACACATCATATCATACATAATTTTTTGACCACATAGTTATCTTATAATGGAGGCCACACAAAACCATATCAAAGACCACACTTTGTAGATATGTTTTTTCTATAATCCAGGATCAGATAACATCATATAACACCCCATCCTCCTCTTACTTGGTTTAGGATCTAATCAATCTATCTCAATCTATTTCACAGTAATGAAATAGAATATTTAATAAAGTAACACACACAACCAATACATTCCAAATAAAACATTCCCAATATAAGGAACAACGAAGATATGCCTATGTTTTCTCCCATACCTAACCCTTAAGGTTACTCAAATAAATATAATATATACACCCATAACCCTGATAAATGTATGATTTCTTAACCAACACTTAGATACTAATATTCTAGGTCACCCCAATATAAATTTTGCATGAAAACTAACTCTAAGAATAATATTCCCAAGTAAAAAACTATAGATAAAAGTATGAAATTTGGATAATTTTATTTATTAAAAATATATTTCAAACAAAATTATCATCTAAGGGGTTAACCACATCAATAATGACTACCTGGTTAGTTTGAAACAAAAATCATAACATTCTAGGGAAGGATCGCATACCCTATTAAAGTTAGGAATATATACAAATACAAAATTCATAACATATTAATGAATTTATACCTTTATCTTAATGGATAACGCATTATATGTCATGATATTTGACTCATAACTGAACCACCAATACCAGAAAATCAACATAAACCCATCATAATTAATTACTAATAATTGAAATAATAAAAAATTAGAAGGATTCTAAGGAATAAATGGAATTGGAACTACTAAAGGACAACATCGTGTAATGAATAAGAAATAAAATGAAATCATATATTGGGTGAATATCCTAGGTAGCCATGATGGTGTTAAAATGTCATCCAGAATTTAGTTGGGATCAATGGAGAAGGAGAAGAGGGTCTAATTATGTCCAAGGTGGAAATTTTAGATCATATTTTTTAAAAAAAATCAAGTATTTTGAGAATTTGTTTACATGATGGACACGTCATGATGCCCTAATACTGGGTCCAAACTGAAACAAGTGTCTCCATGTTACAACACAACACCCCTACAATTATTATAGGATATGAGACCCAAAATGTTTTAATTATGGTATGAATTTAAGTCTCAAACCACAATGGTCTTCCTTGTAGGTGGCTCAAAATGAAACTAACACTGTGTCATCGTGATGGTTCCCAACTCTGGAATATCATACCATTATTCCCTATGCTTCACCCTAAACACCTACCTACTAAATATTTATCATCCCTAAACAGTACATGATTCCAAAAATTTCTATCATATTCCTTAACCAATAACCCAAACAACTCGATCACAAATAGATACAGAATATTCAATACAATTTAATCAAAAAAGACCATGAAATTATTTGGGAGTCACAAAATCCCCCATTAATTGTTGATCAACCCCATGAACCATCTATAGGGGTCTTAAAAAATAGCTCTGACCACTAAAATTATATATCAAACTCCCTCACCCATTTATTCTCTTAGATACACCCATCTTTCCATAATCACCATACATGAGAAACTATCCTCCATCACAAAAAAATATCCTTACTCTGGTCCACAATACATATACAAAGCTCCTCAAAATATTCATATGTATCTATCTTTACATTGTCACAATAAATTCAATTCATAGTTTCTTGGCCATACTTTTAGAGCCCCAACATGTCAACCACACCATTATTACCTTGTTTTCATATAGAAATTTAAAACAAGTAATCCACTGCATCAATCCGTTCCTTAATATAAAAAATTCTAAATAATTACTAAAAACTCCTCTATATCTGAACATACCAATGCTCCAACTAAAGAACTACACAAAAGAACAATCTGTTTCAAAAGGTAAAAACTATTTTTAAATTTTTCTAGTTATAATATCAATGTTTCTTTCTTTGAGTAGTATAAAACCACTTCTATATAAATACAAACTTTTTGATGGTCTCTGATTAATAGTTTTTTATAATCACTACAAACTCATATACCTTTTAAAACATGAAAAATAGGTTCATGTAATACTATAAAGATCTTTTAATGGTTCCATATGGATGAAATCCAAAAATATATTTTTATACTAAAAATACACCCAGGGCTTATTTTCATCCAATTATCTATAAAAATCATTCAGACATTACATGATTATATCCTCCAGAATTGAGATCATCCTCTTAGACTTACCATCTATTAGTGTGTGATACATAGTAAAAATATTCCCTTAAAAGCCTTTTCTCGTCTATCATAAATATATTAAAAGTGACATTAACCATGAATCCTAATATGAACTATTATCATATGCCCCTCATTCGACTAGAATATCTCCCAAACAGATAACATTCCAAAATCCTCTACTAATTGTGTCACCCAAATAGAAAATCTTTGAATAACTTTTTTTATCCAGTTAACTTCCACCCATATCACATAACAACCCATCATAATCATGTGTATTACTTTGAAAACATCTAGGGTCACCACATCCCGCATCTATATTTAGAACTATAATCGGATGAATTAAACCACATGGTTGTTGGTTCACTACCTTTATCCCATAACAAATACGTATGTGAGTGACCAACTATGTGATAACCTTCCTCATACCTAGACACCTAAAATGAATCTTAATATCATGATAAAACATCATCAACCATAGTTGTACTACCCATCGTAAGTCATGAAAATTACTTATCATCTTCTCTCTTATGGAATTAATCATTACCACCCTTCTGTGCATGTAAATCCCCTCCTCCTCATCTAAAGACTATCCTAGTACTAAATCGTCCCCCACAAGTCATTTCCATATTAAAACATAAACAAACATATGATATTAATTATCTTTTTCATTTTTTAGTATTATCGAGTTCAAAGAAATGTATCATATTTCACAGACCATTGATTCTTTGATTCATAAATATTCTTATCAGTGAACATGCTTCCCAGTATAAACTATTCATTACATCTCCAAATTTCTGGCTCTAGAGTCTTTCTATTGACTTAATCCTGGTGAAATTTCCCTACCCTAGGGAATATTCCATCTCAAATAAAAAATTATAAATTTAATCCATAAAAAACGTCTACCATAGCTTCAATTCCCAGTGGTTGAATGTATATTTCAGACCGATTTTTTTTTATAGATGAAAAATTTAACATTTAAGAGATAATAATGAATGTATTTCAATGAATGGTCTAAACTTACTAGTTCTAAATCATGGGTAGGGAAGTTCCACTCATGGGGACATACTTTATGAGAGAAACATGAGACCATTAAATCCCTCTAAATCATTACAGATCTCTAAACCACCATCATAGCATCACAATATATGGTTTAATAAATCCTTGGATCTAGAAGAATCATAATTCGAGCAGAAATTAACCACATATTCAAATCATGGAAATCATTTTCACAAAAAATTGTCAACATTTTCTTTACTACCTTACAATTTTTCCCCATAATGGGTGTTTCCATGTGAGATAAGTGCATTATGTACCACTAGTTATACCCATAAAACACTAGAAAACATTGGATCTAGAATACATTTCTAGATCATAACAATGATTTAACTGCCTCCAATTTCATTAAGTCAACTAAGATACCTAATCTGAGTTCACATGCCCTTGATTTTGTACATCCTAAATCTAAAAGTTCCTATTTGATTATTTTCATTAAATCCAATTTTCTCGAATCATATTCAATACAATATATAGATGCATATACTTTGACTATGGGGTCTAAATGTAGACCAATATTTCATCAATGAATACCAAGATAAGTGATTCCATGTTTGGATGGAAAATTTTGTTTATGAGTTCAATGAAAATTGCAGATGCATTCATAAAATTATATTACATCACAAGTTACTCATATAAATTATGTCAACTCTGAAATGTTTTCTTCGGTACATCTTCTCCCCCTGACCTATGACTAATGGTAACATTATTTGAAGTAAATATTAGAGAACCCTTAGTCTACCCATAATACAGAAAATTATATATCCTTAGAAATGGATTATTTTTATCCAATATAACCTGATTTAACATTCTATAATGCAGAAAAACCAATATGATTCAATCCACGTTCTTGGATAATAACATTGGAGGACCACCTAGAATGGAACTCAAATGAATAAATCAATTCTCTTAAAGAGTCACAATCTGAACCTCTAACGCCCTAAACATATATGGTTCCATATATTACTAAACAATTGAAATAATATTCTGAATGGGGACACGATCAATCAAAAACTCAACCCACCATTCAGATGGTATTCTTATGAAATAATTTGGTAAGACATCAAAAAAATTTCCCATCCTGAGATGGAATATTTCTTGCAAAATTACTTGATCGAAAGTAACAACCATTACTTCCACGAACACTATAATAGATCCTATATTATTGATGTTATTTACCACTCAACATTCCTCAAAAATCCTACTACCATAAATTAATAAACTGCTACCCCTTATTTTAGTTTAAATACACCCCCTTATGGTAATAAAATATGTGTCATTAAGAGAATTCTATAAAATCATTCTCATATATTATTTCAAAAATAATCATATATATAATATTGAAGTAATATAAAATTTATTTTCCACAACAATACTTTAAAAAACATGGTAACATCTAAATATTAACTGACCCTTTTGTAAGAGAAATATCAAGAGAAAACATACTAAGATATAACTAACATAACAAAACCCGAACCAAAAAACGAAGTTGTAAATCAAGGAACAGGTAAACCCTATATCAAACCAGAAATATAAAAGTGTTAATGTAACTAGATTTTTACCTCTGATGGTAGAAGGTTCTTATACTATATTATCATAAACATGATCTATATTTTATACATTACATGCATCAATCCCACTAACATGACCTTATAACTCTTATATCACCAAATGAACTAACCCAATAAACACTTGATATTGCTACTTCCCTTAATTACATTGTAAGACTCTCTAACTCATCCACACATATAAGGTCATTATTCTTTTATTATGTACCCATTATCAAAATATTGAAGCATGTTTCTACTAAGAATCACTTCTTAAACTAAACTGATGAATCATCATAAAGAAGTGATATGGGTTACTAATCATTTAACTTGTATTGAACTCCCTATATGAGATTGTACAAGATATTTGATAATGATCTTGATGCCCACATTATAATAATATAAGGGAACACCTCTCTTTGGGAGAATAGTTGCCACCTCATTCTACCTAGGGTATCTCTCATCCCCATGTAATTTATAATTACAAATAATCTTCAAACCATTATAAACTAAACCAATATATATGTTGGTAATTCAACGAACATATCCATTAAAATTTGGAGGCAATTTTTTTGAACTATCCATTTCCAATACCTTTTTAATGGTGATATAATTATGAAGAAAATATATATAAAAAATCAGGTGGAACATTCAAAACTAGATCTTAGTCATTGGTTGTAGAAAATTTTTAATTTATTGAAATAACATGCCTCATTCTTTTCTAAAAACAATTTGAAACAAAACAGGTCAAAAAACATGTAATGTTGTCTATCACTGAAATAATACCATGTTGTATCACCATAAACTATAGAACTTTTAATTCATGCATTGATTTTTTTGTCATTATATGTGATTTCAATCCAAATTATGTATAATTTTGTAATATTATAATGATTAATTTAGGTTTTTTTTCATATTTTGTTAGAACGTAGATAAAATAGATAAAATTAAATGTGATTTGTTACAAAATGTGGTTTTTCAGGTCTTAGTTGTCGTAGAATGAGTAAAAAATAAGGATATAGGGAGTAAAGGCAATACCCTTGATTCTCTTTTCCATGATGGAACCCAATAAGTGGACATATAATGATGTTTATAGGGATTTTGGTGGTGAAACTATTGTCATGTTCCTACAAAGTATATTAAAAGGATAAATTAATGTTACCCTCAAAAAATCACATCTAAGAGAGGCACACATAGTGATGGATTTAAACACTTGACCACATTCACCATCGAGGTATTCATCATGGAGATAATAGTATTTTTCAAGTATATTGTTTCTCAGTGTTGGTGTGTATGGAGATGACCACTTGTGTATAGTGTTTGGGTGACCATCTAAGTAGGGAGAACCTAATTTGTTTTTAAATAGTGGATTTAATTTCTTAATTAATAAGGATTAGACATAGTCGGTAGATTATTATGTGAGATATAAAACAAATTTGGGATATTCAAAACTAATAATTTACATCATGATATCTTTGAGTGAATTAGGAATTCAACTTTGTATAGTTGTTTTTAAATTCCATTGTATGATATATTTTCAATATAGCATTTATTTTCACCACACATTGACTAACACCTATGTGTTGTTATTTGTTTTCTCAAAAGTAAACAAGGAAGATATCTAATCTAATTCATTGGAGTTCACATTTCATAGTATATGGGGTAGATTCATGTCCAGATATACTACTAATTTTACTACACCCTCAATAATCTATTAATACTATGAATAATACAAGGTATTAATCAAATAAAAGGGATCTTGAACCTTAATTATATGAAACCTCTATTAAAACTATGATGAGTATTTTTGTTTATATATAAAAGGGTGTTGAGTGTTTAAGTAGGTTGAAAATGTTACATAATAATTTAACATAATTTGTATCACTTTTAAAAGTTTATTGGTGTTATCTTTCAATCATATACATTATTTCTTTAGATTCTTAATTTAAGTAATACCTTTTAATTCTTCGTTATATTATTTTCCATTTCTACTCTACTTGTCTAAAACTCATTCATTATGCTTCAATCACCATGTTTAATTGATCATACATCTATCATGTGTGGATAATTATCATAAGGGGGTTAAATATATAAGGAAAAGTGCATTAATGAATTATATCATCTCAATCATGGAGGTCAGTTTTGTTTTGAATGAGGTTAATCCTAATACAGACACATTACCTTACATGAATTTGAAAAATATTACTTTAAGTGGAGGGACCCAAAACTAATTGAGTTAATTGGGTTCGTTCCAATGGATATTATTTATCATCATGTTTATAGGATTAGAACAATGCATTTATGTCTGGTAATTTTCCAAATATTATGTATTTAACATAGACTAGTTAGAATCAAATAATTTATAAATATGAGGTTAGTAAATTATTGATGTATTTTTAGTCAACACAATTTCATCAAATCATGAATGAGATAAGTAATATATTTTTGTAAAAATCCAATAGAATTGATCATCGTCCCATATATTCATAATTTCATTCATTTTAATTCCACAAAAAATAACTATTAGTTTTCCCAGTTCAAATACATGGGATAATTGTTATGCAAGAAAACTCAAGAGTTTCATCATTTATCCTTCTTGTGGTTTTGATCTCAAGACATATAGATCATATTTTAATTTCTCAGAATGTTTTTTTTCTAGGATATCATGTTATAAAGAAATAAAGTAGTTTAACCTATAGAATATAATGACAAAAATGATAACCGAGTTATTACATTATTACATGGGAGGAATGATGACAATTAATCGTTTTTTGTTTTTTATTGGTTCACTAATTTTATATCCCATTTTAATTATACTCTATTATATTTAGATGCATGATTGTACTAATATTTTTTATTGGGTATGAAGACAATGATTAAGAATTACAATACTCATTCAAGGATGTTGGATACTCATGAGACACTCATGTATGAGCTTCTGGTTGAGTTATTCCTATTCAAAAGATGTGGACATACCATTGTAGAGTAGAAAAATCCCAATTCCTTAATTTCTTTTAGAAAATGGATTTCTTTTCTTGAATAGATACTGGAAGGTAAAATTATGACTCATTATTGAACAGTATTTTATTAAAAATTTTCATATATTAATGAGTTAGTCTTAAGAATCTCTCTCCCATTAATTAAGGTGAACAATATCGAGAAAAACTAATTTTCTTCTAGATGATCTATAATGTTGTTTTATTAATGAGACTATTAAGGGAGGACTAACACATACATTTTAAAAACAATTAAAAATTGGCGACACATTATGAAACAATAAGGTTTAATCCAATGTATTAAGTTTGAGTGTTTTTATTTTTTTAATACAAATGTAGGGGAACTATTTTTTAAAATTACAACTTATATGATATATCCCTTTAGGATATGTAATGGAAAATAATTTCCTAGAAATGTACTTTCAATCAAAATGGACTTTGATGATGTGAATTAATTTTTAATCCTTCACCTTATTAGTCAAAAATTACACTTGGGATTCTTGGGTTAGATTCAAATATCAATTGACTAAATTACTAAACCATTGGCTCGACATACAGATTCAATTGAGAAATAAATTATAACATATTGCATCTTGTTTCTTGAGAATTGGATGTTGCCCCTATAGAAATAATCCTTATAATTAAGATAACTATATATGGATGAGATCATCCAGATGAGAACTACCAAAATTCTCGCCTATGGCCAATATATAGAGGTCCTATGATGAACTTATTTCACCATTTTTTAGAAACTACACATTGAGATTCTTAATATAGAGGCACTCAATAAAAATCTTGATACATTAAATATTTGAGTCTAGTACCCATCTTAATTGACACAAATAATATATGTTCAGTATTTGTAGATTTCTATAGTTCAACCATAATATCATTAGTTATAGTAATGATAAAAGTATTTCTATATCCTCAAATTTCCCTATGTTCATTAAAATTATGTCTCAAAATTTGAATCAAAACCCATACCCACAAACTCAACTAGTCATGCCCAAAAAAGTGAAATATTATGATTGTAACTAGCCACAAGGAGGAACACACGACTCTAGAAATCAATGATATAGTGTTTATCCACCACATCTAGAATCTGAGAGTGTATTTAATCTAATTAAACCTCAAATTGTTTAGATGTACCTTCCAAAATTACTATTCCAAAAGTAATTTAATGAAAGGAAACAACCTACCAATCACCATAAATCATCACACAAAGATATGATTTCAAGGTATATTGACATAAGGAAATAGAGAATGACTTACCAAGATAATGATAATAAAAACCTAATTACTATAATCTTTATCCTTTAGTATTATGTTGAGAAGAATTTGAAAAAACATTAGATTGATTTTTAGGTAAACTACCAGGGAACACAAAGATACATGATTGAGTAAAGGTTAGTTTTGTGAACCTAAGAACAGGGAAATAATATCAAAATGGGAATAAATGTGTTTTTATGTATAATGGATAGGGGTAGAAAAAATTTGAATATAGGACTAAGGAATGGGTGAAGAAAACATAAGACAATAATATAAGAGAAAAATACTAAAATGAATAATGAAATGTTGAAAGAAAAAGTAGATTATTATAAAAAAGGGGAAATATATATCTTAGTTCAATTGATCAAAGGGGGATAATTATAAATATCACATAGATCATCAAAACATGATCTATAATTTCCATATATGATTATGAGGGGGAAGGTTTAATCTCAATATAAAATGTTTTTAGACATTTTTTAATAACACAATATTAAAAACCCTTTTTAAAAAAAAAATTAATAGTAGTGGCCTATAATATGTTATTAAAAGATTTTCTATCAAAAAAAGGAATATATATGATATATTATTCACCACCATTGGAATAACTTCACAGTAGTATTTTATAATAAGATCTTTTTGAATATGAGATTCCCCAATAGTTTCTCTATTCCTTACAATATTAGTTCAATTAATTTGTGTAATATACTATATGTTTTGGATTCATGTGTTAATTTAATTTTAAAGAGTGTATTTAGAATTATGGGATTATATGAGATAGATCCAATAAGAATCTAATCAAAATAGTGATGATAGATCAGTTATATACCCCTTATGTAATCTTCGAAGACATTACTGTGATGTTTAGGAAATTTAATTCTCCAAAAAAAAATTTGATCATGGAAATGGATGAATAAGGTAGTCTTACTTATATATTAGAATGGTACCCATAAAAAATTAAATCATTAATTGATATGATCCAAAGAAAACTCATATTTAGAGTCAGTGATGAACAATACTTTTTTTGATTTTTTATGGTTGTGAAATAAGGGATATATTTTATTGATTGTTAGAGTATCGTAAAAACTGAAGAAGAGTACATACTAAGAGAGTTATAACTACAATGGTCTTAATAATAATAAGAATACATGATGATTATTATTATACACTATAATTTTAAGGGACATATAATAAAACATAACAAGTGTACAATAAAATATTTGATTGTTATTGGTGGAAAAAACATTTAATGAGGGACTGAAATCCAATATTTTCCCCTATCCACTATCATGCCACAAAATATTGAATAAAATACACAAAAATGTAAACTCATTTATTCATTTTTGGGATCCTAATATAAACTATTATTATTCAAAAAATTAATATGAATATTGACATGCATAAAAAATTCATTCTATTTAGAAGATAAAAAATGCTCCATTGTATAGAAAATTGATGATATAAAACGATTTTTCCCCATATTGTTCCCTTATAGGGCTTTAGTAAAATAAATAAAATCCAACCATAGAGGATACTCACTCCACTAATGAAATATTTTTTCAAAATAAAGGTACTAAAATTGTTAGATACTATAATTATATTCCCTATTTTAGATTGAAAATGGTAATTACCTTTCATGGAGTTCAAAATAATGTAATTCTAACAGTGGTGATGAAGGAAGAGAGTTAGATGATCCTGAAAAGAATAGTTATTGTTGGGCAAAAATCCCTCAAGGATTCATTGAAGCCTTTTTGAGGTGATTGTGTTTGTTGACAAAGTGGACATCTGAGTTGTGATTGTTGACAAAGAGGATTTCATGATGGAATGTCGAGTTCAAGAGTTGAGGTCAACGATCCATGTTTGATTCAAGAATGTCGATAAAAGGAATGGAAGATCTGGAGGCGGTACAAAAGAACTGATACAAGGTGGCGCCGTTTTCCAGTGTTTGCCAAATTTTTGGGCCTGAAAATCGGCAAATGAAGAAAAGTGTTTTTGGCAAAGGAACTTGCGCGCCGTGGTCTTGGAGTATAGGAAACTTGCGCGCCATATGTTTTTCAAGATCAGAAGATCAAAATATGGCTAAGGAAATAGGTTCGCGCAAGTTTGGGAGTTGGTCGCGTAAGTGTCTAAAAGGAGAGAAGACTTGCGCACCGAGATTGGGTCGCGCAGGTGACTTGCGTGCCGTCGCGCAGGGTGGTCAGATTGCCTATAAATACCGGACCACCCCTCCTCATTTCTCACCGGAGTTCAAGACGAGAGCTCCCTTCGTGCAGGTGTGGTGGTCGCGCAAGTGGTGTGTGTGGTCGCGCAGGTGGGACTTGCGCTCCAGAGGTTGAAGTTGTGCGCCGACATTAAAAGTTGCGCGCCAGTTGGCAGTTGGGCGCCAATATTTGTTTGGGCATAAAAGGAAGAGAGTCGCACAAGTTTGGAGTTGAGGAAGGTTGAGTCGCGCAAGTGTTTGAGGAAGACTTGCGCGCCCATAGTGACTTGCGCGCCGATACTTGCGCGCCGAGGTTGACTTGAGCGCCAAGTAAGGTTTGTTCCAGCAGTGTTTTTCGGGCTGCGTGGAAGCTGGAAGTTTGCCCGATACCTTCGGTGAAAAGAGATATTCATCAACGGGTGAAAGTTAAACGTCAACAGAGAATCTACATACAAGAGAAGATGCATTTTTTCATGAAAATTAAGAGACCTACAGGTCTATAAACTGTGAGTGGATTCCATCCAAGAGCAGTGAGCTTAGGAAGAGGAAGAAGGTGATCCTCTCCACCGGCAGTGAGCCAGAGAGAGAGAAACAGGGAGTGACCCTTGGGAAAGCAGTGAGCTGACCCTAAACTTTGTAAAGGCAGTGAGCCTGGGCATAGAAGTGATCTAGCCCGAACCTTGTAATCCACAGCTAGTGAAGATTAGTGGAATTTGGTACGACCGGAAACCTGTCGGTGTATGCTCCTTGGACGTAGCCCTTAGCGGTGAACCAAGTAAAATTTTTGTGTCCTGTGCTTGCTTTACATTCTGTTTATATCGTGCAGCAGGAAAAAGAGAGAAGAGTGTTTTGCTTAACAGTGAAACAAGATCAGAACGGGCATTAATTTTGAATTAGTCATACCCTGATTCACCCCCCCTCTCAGGGTATCCAGCCTAGTGGACCTAACAAGTGGTATCAGTGGGAAACGGTTGAAAGTTGTTCTTCTCTCAATGGAGGTAACCAATCATAAAGGGATTCCGATCTTCGACGGATATAATTTTCAGATATGGAAGAATCGGATGCAACACTATTTCCGATCCTTGGGAATGGATGTGTTTTCAGCAGCTATGCATGGTATCACAGCTGATATTAATAGTGGTGCCTTATCAGAAGCTAAGCATAGAGATTTGGATTCTGATTCCAAAGCAATCAATGCCTTAGGGGGAGCCATTTCCAATCTCATCTACACAAAGGTGATGTCATGCAAAACGTCACATTCCATGTGGGAAAAGCTTTTGAATATATATGAAGGGGACACAAAAGTCAGAGAGGCAAAGCTGCAGGTGTTGTGGAACAAATATGAAGATCTGAAAATGAACCCGAATGAGTCTGTTGATGCATTCTTTGATAGGGTAAACATTGTTGTGGAAGATATGCGAGGTCTTGGAGAAGTCATTGAAGACATAAAGATTTCAAAGTGCATCTTGAGGAAACTTCCACCTCGGTTCAATCCGAAAGTTTCAGTACTAGAAGATAAAGATCCAAAAGAGCAGACATTGGACAATTTGCACAGTACCTTGGTTGCATATGAAATGAGGAACGATGATAATGAGGCTGTGGAAAAAGGGAATTCTAAAGAGGTGGCATTTAAGGCCATGAAGAAGCTCACCATTGAAGATTCTAATGAAGAAGAAGAGACAGATGAGGTGATGTCATTCCTTTCTTCGAATCTACAAAGAGGAAGAGGAAAGTTTAAAGGTAAACTTCCACTAGCATGCTTTAGATGTGGAAAGGTTGGTCATCTTGCGGCAAGATGCCCCAAGAAGTTTCATGATGATGATGATGATGATGACGTTGAAATTCCCAAAAAGAAGTCTTCAGCTTTTGTGAAAGGGAAGAAACAATTCAAGAGAAATTTCGTCAAGAAAAAGAATCTTCTCTCACAAGAATTTGAAAGTTCAGATGAGTCTGAGGATGAAGAAGTTGAGGAAATAGAAAATTTCAGAGATCGTGGGGTAAATGCCTTGGTGGCAATTGTTGGTAGTTCTCAAAAGGGAGAAGAAGCTGATGCTAAAGAAGAAGAAGAAATTGAAGGGAGAATTGATATGGAAGCCAAATTGGAAGCAGCTCTTGATGAGATAGATGTTTGGAGAGCCAAAACGAAGAAAGCCAATAAAGTGGTTCGTGATGCCAAACTCTACATGCAACAACAGGAGGAAGAAAAGTCTGAGCTGTTAGAAGAAATTGAAAGACTAAAATCCTCAACACCAGAGAGCTCAGAAAATATTGTTGAGTATAAGCTTAAAATTGAGGAACAAAAGAAGGAAATTGATTGTCTGACAAACACAGGAAAGGAGCAGGTTAGATGTATCAAAGATCTTGAAGAAGAAGTGGTCAGTCTGCGACAAAAACTCAAGGATCAAGATAAACTCTTGACCCCCAATGTGATATCCGAAAAGCAGGCTATTCAGAAGACAGAGAAGATGAAAGCGGAGCCTAGCAGTTCAGTAGGAAAGAAACAGCAATTGAGCTCAGATGTTAAGGTCGTTTCTGGGATTAGTCAAGAACAAAAATTGGCGACAATTGCAGTCATACCACAAGCACTCATCCCGAAAGTGAAGGTTGATTTGGGAACAAAAAAGAATCAGAATATTCAGAGATCCCAAAGGGGAAATCACAGTGCTGAAATATCACGAGGGAATGCATCCTATATCAGGTGTTATTGCTGTGGGAAAATGGGACATTCACAGTTTGTGTGTTCCATAGCCAAGAGATACAGAAGGGAACATGAGCAGAGATGGCAGCCAAATAGAGAATGGTTTTCCAGAACACGTTTTGAAGGACACTGTTTTTGGTGCGGAGGATTTGGACACATGGCTAGGTATTTCACATCAATCATTCAGAGAAATGTGTCAAAGAATAATCAAAATGTTCGCAAGCAGCAGATCAATAAACCAACAAGTGAGTTAAAAGTTCAGAACAGATTTGCAGCTCTGCAAGATGAGGGTGGTCCGTCATACTCTGAGAAAGAACAGAAGCCTCAATCCATGACGAGTGTGAAAGAAAAAGTATGGACCAAGAAGAAGAAAAATGAGAAGGCTGTGGTGGCGCAGATTGCCCTTAAAGCATCAGATCGATCTGGTGTTTGGATCCTTGATAGTGGTTGCACATCCCACATGACGGGTAACAAGGATCTTGTTACAGGCATCAAATATGACATAGAAGGAGTTGTCAAATTTTGAAATGATGAAGGCCTGAAATTTGTTGGCTCAGGGAAAGCCAAGTTTGGGGGCAAAGAGATGAGACGTGCTGATGTCTTGGTAGTAGAGGGTCTCAGTCATAACCTACTCAGTGTCAGTCAACTATGTGACTCTGGGCACTCTATCCAATTTACCAAGAAGATGTGTGTTGTGAAAGGAAAAGATGGAGAAGCTGTTCTGCAGGGAAAAAGGTCAAAGGGAAATCTCTATCTTGTATGTGGGGAAGAAGATAATTGTCTTTTATCCAGAGAGGAAGAAAACCAGCTGTGGCATAAGCGACTTGGTCATCTATGCCAACCATCTATGGAGGATCTCGTTAAATGTGATGCTGCTAGAGACCTTCACAATCTATCACGTGATCGCACTCATACATGTGATGCTTGTCAGCAAGGGAAAATCATCAGAAAGTCGTACAGGCCAAAGGAACAGAAATCAACTAGAGTGCTCGAATTGGTGCATGCTGATGTATGTGGACCTATCTCACCACGAGCTATAAATGGGAAAAGGTACTATGTTCCTTTCATTGATGACTATAGCAGAATGGCATGGGTATTCATCATAACCCACAAGACAGAGGTGTTCAGTTGCATAAAGCAGTACAAGAGGGAATCAGAGAAGATGCTTGGCCAGAAAATTCTGAAGTTTCGTACTGATAACGGTACGGAATTTACAAACAGTCAGGTTGAAAACTATCTCGAGAAACATGGGATAAGGCATCAAGTTTCATCAGTAAGAACTCCTAAACAGAATGGAGTAGTTGAAAGGAGAAATCGTATCATCAACAATATGGCTAGAACAATGCTTATTGATAAGGACCTGCCTGAGAAATTTTGGAAGGAAGCAGTTTTGACATCGGTCTATGTTTCAAACAGGTCCCTGTTATGTCCGAAGCAAGGGAAGACTCTGTATGAACTGTGGTACGGAAAGAAGCCAACGCTGAAGTACTTACTAATCTTTGGAAGTAAGTGTTTCATTCTCAACAAAGAACATCATAGGAATTTTGAGGCACGAGGAGATGAAGGGATATTCCTTGGCTATTCCGGGAAAATTAAAGCGTATAAATGTTTCAACAAAAGGCTGGGAAAAATCATTGAAAGCAATGATGTCACTATAGTTGAAAATGAGCAGAATACTGAACGATCCAGTGAACAGTTCCTGGATGAAAGTGATGATGAGATAAGCAACCCAGGGGGAGCAGAAGTGGCAGAAGCTGACTTAGAAGAAGATACTGATGATGAAGAGGAAAGTGTCAAGTCGGTGTCCGTGAGAAAGCCAAAGAGTCGAGCTGAAATTGATAGGCAGAATATCATTGGTGATCAAACAGCTCCAGTTCAGACTCGAAGAATGAAATCATCACAGCAAGCATCGTTTTTGTCTCATGTGGAGCCGAAATTTTTTTCTGACGCTGCTGAAGATGAAAACTGGGTTCAGGCCATGAACGAAGAGCTTGATCAAATTGAGAAGAACCAGACATGGGAGATTGTTTCGAGGCCAGCAGACAAGAATGTCATCGGGACTAAATGGGTCTATCGCAACAATATGAATGAAGATGGCACAGTGATTCGGAACAAAGCACGACTAGTGTGCAAGGGATACTCCCAGATAGAGGGAATAGATGTTGATGAGACATTTGCACCGGTTGCAAGGCTGGAGACAATCAGATTATTTTTGGCCATAACAGTGAAAAAAAAAGTTCAAAGTGTTCCAGATGGATGTCAAATCCGCATTCTTGAATGGGGTTCTGGAAGAAGAGGTGTATATTGAGCAGCTAGATGGTTTTCTCATTCATGAGGATGAGAACAAAGTTTGCAGGCTGAATAAGGCGTTGTATGGACTGAAACAAGCACCAAGGGCATGGTACTCAAGGCTTGATCAGTACTTGAAGAAGCTTGGTTTCCAGCGTGGAGGAGTTGACTACAACCTCTATTTCAGCAATGACAGTAATCAGAGGATGATGGTGCTAGTGTATGTCGATGACATAATTTTTGGCGGATCAGATGAAGCTCAGTGCAGACAGTTTTCCGAATTCATGAAAAATGAGTTTGAAATGTCAATGATTGGAGATCTAACGTTTTTTCTTGGTCTACAGGTGACACAAGGAAGGAATGGAACTTTCATTTCTCAATCCAAATATGCCAAGGAAGTTCTAAGAAGGTTTGGAATGGATAATTCCAAGGAAATGAAGACTCCGGTTGCTACCCGGATGAAATTATCAATAGATGAGGATGGAAAGGCAGTTAATATCACAGAATACAGGCAAATCATTGGAAGTCTGTTTTACTTAACCGCAACAAGGCCTGATATTGTTTTCGCCACATGCCAAGCAGCGAGATATCAGAGTAATCCCAAGGAAAGTCACATGCTTGTAGTGAAAAGAATACTTCGGTATATAAAGGGAACGGTGGACTTCGGCTTGACATACAATGACAAATCTCAGACAGAGTTATTGGGATATACTGATGCAGACTGGGCCGGTTCAGCAGATGATAGAAAATCAACGTCAGGTGGTGCATTCTATCTTGGTGGATTGTGTATTTCTTGGCTAAGCAAGAAACAAGATTACATTTCATTGAGCACCGCAGAAGCTGAGTATATAGCGGCCACTCAAGCATGCACACAGTTATTGTGGATGAAGTAGCAGCTTGAAGATATGGGAGTTGAAGTGAAGTCTCCGATCGGAATCCAGTGTGACAACTCAAGTGCTATAAATCTTAGCAAAAATCCTTTCCATCATTCCAGGACAAAGCACATTGAGATCAAGTATCATTTCATCAAGGAGAAGGTTGAGCAGGGCATCGTGAAGTTGGAGTGCGTGCCTACAGAGCTACAGGTTGCAGACATTCTGACAAAGGCCTTACCCAAGGAAGCTTTTGAGAGGCATCGACTAGCTCTGGGAGTTCAGTCGATTCCCCGCACTTGAAATAGTGTGGACGCGGGACCCACCCCCCCCCCCTCTCCCCGAGGTATGATGTGTTTTTCCCTAATGTGCTGATTTGTTCTCTACTCTGTTACAGTCTGCAAAGGACAGCCTTTGGGTTCGTTGACAAAGGGGGAGAAAATAGTGATTGTTCAAGGGGGAGACAATGTGGAGATTTGATAAATCATGAATGATATGGGGAGAAGCTGACAGGTGGAGCAGCCAGATAGGGGGAGTTGAAGCTAGTTGCACGTGCTTAGCCAGAGCTTAGCTTGGACAACATAGGAAATATGGCTAAAGAGGTGTTGAAGCTGTGAGCAGAAAGGGGGAGCGTATTAAATCTGACGATGCTAGAAGGGATCGATCAAAGAATAGATATCACGACAGCTGAGGATCGTGATAAAAGCAGAAGAGTGGTGTTGGACATTGTTTGGTGTCAACAGTGGATGTTAGAGATAAAGTGATTCATTGATGAACATTTCATTTACTCTTGTTTCTCACGCCGAGCATTGCTCATGTGGGCTTAGAGTATGTGTTGAGTAAATCCTTGGTCGCTATCAGAATCGCAATGAGGCGAATGGAGGCTGAAGAATCAATGATGTATCTTTGTTTGGAAGAGTTTTCAACAAACCCAAAGGGGGAGATTGTTGGGAAAAACCCCTCAAGGATTCATTGAATCCTTTTTGAGGTGATTGTGTTTGTTGACAAAGTGGACATCTGAGTTGTGATTGTTGAAAAAGAGGATTTCATGATGGAATGTCGAGTTCAAGAGCTGAGGTCAACGATCCATGTTTGATTCAAGAACGTCGATAAAAGGAATGGAAGATCTGGAGGCGGTACAAAAGAACAGATACAAGGTGGCGCCATTTTCCAGTGTTTGCCAAATTTTTGGGCCTGAAAATCGGCAAATGATGAAAAGTGTTTTTGGCAAAGGAACTTGCGCGCCGTGGTCTTGGAGTATAGGAAACTTGCGCGCCATATGTTTTTCAAGATCAGAAGATCAAAATATGGCTAAGGAAATAGGTTCGTGCAAGTTTGGGAGTTGGTCGCGTAAGTGTCTAAAAGGAGAGAACACTTGCGCGCCGAGATTGGGCGCCGTCGCGCAGGGTGGTCAGATTGCCTATAAATACCGGACCACCCCTCCTCATTTCTCACCGGAGTTCAAGACGAGAGCTCCCGTCGCGCAGGTGTGGTGGTCGCGCAAGTGGTGTGTGTGGTCGCGCAGGTGGGACTTGCGCTCCAGAGGTTGAAGTTGTGCGCCGACATTAGAAGTTGCGCGCCAGTTGGCAGTTGGGCGCCAATATTTGTTTGGGCATAAAAGGAAGAGAGTCGCGCAAGTTTGGAGTTGAGGAAGGTTGAGTCGCGCAAGTGTTTGAGGAAGACTTGCGCGCCCATAGTGACTTGCGCGCCGATACATGCGCGCCGAGGTTGACTTGAGTGCCAAGTAAGGTTTGTTCCAGCAGTGTTTTTCGGGCTGCGTGGAAGCTGGAAGTTTGCCCGATACCTTCGGTGCAAAGATATATTAATCAACGGGTGAATGTTAAACGTCAACAGAGCATCTACATACAAGAGAAGATGCATTCTTTCATGAAAATGAAGAGACCTACAGGTCTATAAACTGTGAGTGGATTCCATCCAAGAGCAGTGAGCTTAGGAAGAGGAAGAAGGTGATCCTCTCCACCGGCAGTGAGCCAGAGAGAGAGAAACAGGGAGTGACCCTTGAGAAAGCAGTGAGCTGACCCTAAACTTTGTAAAGGCAGTGAGCCTGGGCATAGAAGTGATCTAGCCCGAACCTTGTAATCCACAGCTAGTGAAGATTAGTGGAATTTGGTACGACCGGCAACATGTCGGCGTATGCTCCTTGGACGTAGCCCTTAGCGGTGAACCAAGTAAAATTGTTGTGTCCTGTGCTTGCTTTAAATTCTGTTTATATCGTGCAGTAGGAAAAAGAGAGAAGAGTGTTTTGCTTAACAGGGAAACAAGATCAGAACGGGCATTAATTTTGAATTAGTCATACCCTGATTCGCCCCCCCTCTCAGGGTATCCAGCCTAGTGGACCAAACAGTTATGAAATAGAGAGTATGTGTTAATTATAAAAAACCTCCCACTCAAAAATACCACTTACCATTGAAATTCATGGATCAATTGATAAAATAGTTATCAAATCATGGGTATTATTATTTTCAATATTGATACATATTATATAAATAAATACCATTAGATTCAGAAAACCAAACAAATAAGACATTCAACTCTCCTTATAAAATATTTTCATATCCCCGGATGTATTTTTGTATTTTTAATGAACCTAACACTCTATATAGGTAAATACTACGCCATTTTCAAAATATAATAAAGGAATTAATTGAGATATTTATGGATGAATTTTCAATGTATAAGATATATTCTAATGCCTTTTTAATAAATTTTTATATAGTTTGGAAGAAATGTGAATAGAAATTTATGTTTTGAATTGGGATAAGAATTATTTTATGGTATAATGTGGAATTTTATTGGACATAAAATTTTAATGAAAGGAATCAATGTGGATCTTATGAAGATCGTAGTGATTAAATAGCTTATAGAACTAATGATCATCAATGGTATTTATTGATTTCTTGTGAATATAATATTTTACTATTTTTTTGAAATATAATTTACAAAAATTGATTAACATCTAAAAAACCATTTACTGATGGTTTTTATATTTGAATATAATATTTGATACTATGAAGTCTTCACAAATTTAAAAATTATTTTTTTGGCCACCCTGATAACTATATCCCTATATTGGGAAAAGGATTTAAACATATCTGTGATGAAAAACATTTCTTTCTTGGAGTAATATTATGAAGGTGGGATGATTACATTTAATGTACCAAATATTATGATATCCACACTCTCAAAAATGATTGAATCAATTAAACAATTATTGAAAAGGATTTACTTGTTAATATTTTTTTTGATAAAATGTGGTCTTATATTTTTTTTCAAAATGTTATTGTTTAGACTGACCATATAGCCCTGTGTAAACCTATTGAATAAGAAGAATGTCATTTCATGTTTTATTAGTAGGATCTTATTAGTACAATATTTTTAATTTTCCATAAACGATAATAAATTACCAGAGAATGTAGAAGTTTACCACCAATAATGATTATATATAAAACATTTTAAAGGATAATAAGATCTATAAATTCAGGTTGATTTCCCATATGATAAGATTTTATAAATTGATTTTCAAGAAATGACCATGATCATTGATATACATAATTCATTGGATAACAGGATTTTATACCCTCACTTATCATACCAAAAAATTAATATGTTTCTAACGGAAAAACCACATTAAATATGGTATGATATACTTTTGCATAGAGAGTGTCGAGATGGTTTTAGAGAATAAGTATCAATTATCATTGAATATTTTCATTATATCCTATGTGAGGGCATCATAGCTCTATCGTCATAGTGGACAATAGTCTCCAATGTATGACAATTTTTTTGAAGCTTAACTATGATGCTATAGGATTAATTTAATGCTATATTAAAAATAAATGATCTTAGAAAATGAGAAATATAAATGAAATGCCTTGGAAATCAGTTTTAGATGTTGTGGTTTTCGATCTGTGGGGAATGCAACTCATAGGACCCATCCAAAATTCCTTATATACCACATAAGAAATAATATTTGATGATTAAATGTAAAAAATTTTGGATGAGGGAAAAAGTTAAATAACTCCATGTTTGGGATCCAGTTCATTTTAGAGAACATTTTTTATTAGTATGAAATCTCTGGATTATTCACCAGTGATCATGTTTCACATTTAAAAAACAACATAATGGGGAAAATTATTGAGAGGAACATAGTTAGATACAACACTATAAAACCTTTTCACCCATAAACCATTGGGAAAAATGGTATTACCCAAATATTATATAATTAAAATTCTAACAAAATAGTTAATTTGAACAAAAATAATTTGACAAACAAGATCGATGATGCACATTGTGTGTACAAGACTACTTATAAAATTTCAATTTGTAGAACCATGCATAAAATTTCGTAATAAAATACATATTATCTTTCATTGGATATCAAAAACCATTCTAATTGTCCAATGAATAAATTGAATGCATATATACAATAAAAGAAGCTAGACGGTTTTTATGATATAAATAATTTTAAGAGCTATGGTGAGATTCATTTTAGGATTTAAAAAATCTATAATGAAAAAAATTATCAATAAAATTGAAAAAAGAAATTATCAAGAACATTCAGACCATGGTTTGAGATGACATTATTTAACTCACATTTAAATTTTCTTCCAAACTATGTTATTGTTAGGATAGTATAGAATATTCAGGGTCATCAATGTTTTCCCATACTAAGATATTGAAATACATTGAGAGAAGGAATTGACCTAAAATGTTAATGAATGTTGATTATATATTTATATGGAACCATTCTAGGAATGATGTATATTGACTCTAAGGTTTGTGTAAATTTGAGGCAAGTCTAGATATCAACATTAAATGAATTTTTTTTAGGGATATCCATTTAGGTTTTCTAATTATATAGTCAACATCCTTGTTAAAACATTATATGTGTTCTAGGATTAATGACTATGATGAAATTCCAAAACACTACTTTGGGATTCCCAAAGGCTAGAAAATCATTAATTTCATTAATTTTTATGAACCCAAAACTTTTTTTGTTAAGCATAAATCATTCACACCATGTCAGGATTAGAAAGAACGTATCTGGTAATATCTCAGGATTCACTAAGTTCCTTATAATGAAAATTAAATATATTATGTAATGATATTTAATATATAAAAAATTCATACTGTAATTAATTATCCATTTATTTTCCATAGTGTGAGGGTGGGTCTTCACACCATAATGATTTCAAGGAAATTAAATTTATTTCTCATCTCTAACTCATTCATGGCCTCTTAATAATCTACCTTAGAAAGTGCTACCTCATAAAACACCATTTGACTAACCACTTGATTCAATTGACCTCTGGAGCCTAGGTAAACCAATAAATAATCTTTATTGTGTGGTTGGAATCCCTCATTCGGTATTTTCTCTTATATATCACTTTCATTTCATATGGCTTCTCACCCATTCAATTCAAATTTTTCCATAACCAAAACAAATTATCTTCATTATAATTACAATCCATAAAACCCACTTTATCTACCTTAATTACCGTTATACCCACTCCAATGGCCCACATTTAGTAATACATTCCCTAGTACCTAACCAAAATTCCTCCTTCCAATCCTATAACCACAACCAATCATGAACCCCAAAATAATATAAACACATGATCACATTTCCATAAACATGACCACCCTACCATCCCTTCATATTCATCACAGTCCACATCAAATTCTTCTTCCATGGAAGATAACCTATAATATCTCAACCATCACTACTTACTTTTTAATGAGTAAAATCACATGGATTTATAATCCAAGGTCAAAATATATCCCCTTATGACAAAATATTTGGTGGGAATGGTGATCATGTCGTATATGTGTGTGGGAATATATATATATATATATATATATATATATATATATATATATATATATATATATATATACGATGAGCATATAGAGGCCCTCTAGGAAATGATCCAAGAGAATGTTGTTCAGGTTTGTAAGGATATGTTTTAGTACCTATTTTTGAGTTCCTATATTAATTAAATATTTTCTTCCTCCATGTTATTTTTATCTTAGAAAATAGTAGGGGTTCTTGTTATTCAATGAATTTGGTGTCAGATTGGGTATTTCTACTATGTATTATTTTTATAAATTTTGTAATATACATGTTTTATTACTGAAAAAAATATTCGTAATGGTATATACTAAACATCAAAGTAATGATGAACATAAAACTACTATGAGTAGGATTTTATGAATTCAATCAATTATAATTTTCCATAGGGACAAAACCAAGGCTTAGATAGCTATAGAATATTCCCAAGGCATATAGATTCAGTTTTTTGACTTTATCTTGTCCACCGCGATCCATGGTATAGCCATCAAGATGGTGAATCGGTTTTCACTCTAGTATTAGGGTTAATACAAGAAGGAAAATGTTACATTGAAGTTTGTTGGCTTCACCACCCACCTAGAAAAATAGATTTGAAATTGAATGCCATTATATCCCATTTCATAATTTTGTTTCCTCTAGTTGATCACAGTGCTTTTACTCATTAATATGGATCTTTCATTGAAATTTGGAAATAAATATGAGTGTGTGGGTGAGTACCCCATTTTAGAGAGTGATGATTAGTCTAAAGGTGTATCAATCCCTATGAAAACACATGCAATGGTTGGAAAGGGATATGATATCGTACAATCCCAACCATATTCACCAACCCCCACTTTAATGGGTGTGGGTTAATTACATTTGGTCATCCATCTGTTCATCATGGAGAGCCTCATATTTTTGTTTTAGGATAGGGAGATGATATTCCATGAGCCTCCAAAACATCAGTATTTTCATTCTTAATAGACATCTATTGTAGTTATAAATAAGATAATAAGAAACCATCTCCTTTCACCACATATATAGTCCCCCTCCCCCAAACCTAGTGTCTATTATAACTGAAATTATTGACTCATAAATCTATGATTTTATTTACATTATTAATGATATTAATGACTTGAAGTCCTAATAGGATTTTATAATTTGAAACCACTATCAGGCTAAAGAGATTGAAATAGAGAATGTGGTGGATATTATATTTGTTGACTCAACTATTTAACACATTGAACAATTTAAGATTAGAGGGTCTCTATTAGAGTCATACATTTTAATGGTGATTCCCATTAGCTAAATCAAGCTGAAAAAATAGTATTATCTACTCCTACCCTAGGACATCACACATTTAAATTACTATAATACAATTCTTTAACTTCCTTTGATTTTGTTTTGGATATTATTAAGGCTATTGATATCAAAAACCAAATCCAGTAGCTCACTCCTGAGTAGAAGTCATGTCTGGATAGTGTGGATGAGGTATCAACGTCTTAAGATTGGGCACACTCCCTCTCTTTATTCCAATGACATTTTTTTCATGGTATAATTACTCGGTGCACTATTTTTATGATGATATTATCAAATGTTTATAATTCATTCAATAACTAATTATGTAAGGAAAAAATGACCTCACATCGATCATTCACACATTTTTTATTTCTCCTATGAACTCACTATTTTCTAAGTGTATAGGCATTATTTTTAGGCATTACACACATTTAAAAGTGCTATAAAACATTTACCATCCCCCATAACCAGTCTTCCAAAAGATACTAATTTCGATAAGGGAGTGTTATTTTATCTCCACCTGTTCCCCTCCATAAGTCCTTTTACATTTATTTCCTCACTTCTTGATGTAAATTAGCAAGGAATATATTTAATTTTATGTTTTTGGGGTATATTTACACTACATGAACAAGTAAATTAAACCAATATTTGGTTTTATCTTCACCCATGTATATAAACATATATTAACCATTTTTACACATTTTGATAAAAAAAAATAGGGTAATATTGTTATGCTATCATAACTACATTTAAAAACATGGAAAATTTATCCATGTTTAGAAACATCATAATTTAGCATCATTTATAATTGGGGCTAAATTATATGAATTTTTAAATTTAGTTAATACAGCAACACATAATTTTTCATATAATTTATAAATCTCATGTAACTAGATTACAAATTTCCCCCATTTTCTCCAAACATGGGAAGTTAAATTTTCATATATTGTAATGTTCTTGTATTTTCATAAATTTTAAAATATATGGTTATACAAGTAAAATACCAACTTTTGAACCCTATTAATTGTTGTGGGTGAACCACTTACCACACACCGTCTTTTCCAGACTTTTAATCATTTTTTATGCACCCAATATGAGGAAAAATCATTTCACAAGTACAAGCATTTCTAAAACTATAACCATTATTTTACTCTCTCATGGGAAAAAACAATTGTAACACCCATAGATTTTTTGATATAATTTTTTCCAATTAATTTATCGTTTTGAATTTTTTAATCTCACAGAACACTATAAATATATATATATATATATATATATTAAAAAACTGAGTCAAAAATTCCTTTCGCATGGGACAGACGTGGTTTGTGCTACCCGCAACACAATCTTTGCGTAAGTTACATGCAACACCGATTTATTGTGAAACATCATTTCATTATAATTTTTTTGATGATATAATCATTAAGTAATCATTAAACCTAGTTATATGATTATTAATAACTAATTTTAAAATATCTTTTCTTATGGTCTTATATTTATATAACATATTTATAATGAATGATATAATTTTCTATAAAGTCTTAATATGTTTTAAAATATTATGAATTAAATTTCATTCCCTTCTATGAAAAAATTAAAATAAATTTTAGACACATATAAAAATTCAAATTTTTTAAAATAATATAAATTGTTAATTTTGAATTTCATTATTATCTTATAGTAAATTTTTTCTATTTTTCTGATAAATTTCATTTTTTTATGAATGCTAAAAATAACTAATTTTTTTTTAATTAATGAATTTCATTTAAATAAATAAAAACTTTATGTTATATTTTAAAAAACAGTAATTTCAATTTCGATCAAATATGCAGCGACACAAACTATCATTAATGGAAATTAATCTTCATTTAATTAAATATATCCTTATGTAAAATGTTTATATAAAATGTGAACTTCAATGGTTTTATGTTTTTGTATTTTAAAATAAAATTAATAATTGTGATCGTTGCTAATATAGCCATTGAAAAATGATCACAAGATTAGTATAAATTTAGGGCTTTAACAAATCTAATTTAATCAGACAAAGGAAGCGATGACCTCATCCCAAAGACATTCCGCATACGAATCCCATTTGTCAGAGCTTGGAAATGAGGTGGTATCTTTGGGATTTTCTCTTGACCAATCCCAAGATGATCTTGAATATGTTAAGCTTGAGCGGAACTGCCTAC
This sequence comes from Viscum album, assembly GCA_963277665.1. Classification (NCBI taxonomy): domain Eukaryota; kingdom Viridiplantae; phylum Streptophyta; class Magnoliopsida; order Santalales; family Viscaceae; genus Viscum; species Viscum album. Next base: position 1,755,312,606 of record OY728141.1, read on the forward strand.
GATAGAAGTAGAGGTTGATAGATGTTACCACCCGATAAATGTTATCTGAGCCACCACAAGAATCTGTCACCATCGCACACCATACCCTTTGGTCTTATGCAGTTTCTTAAGGGGTTATGTAACAATACCGTAGAACTATGATTATATATGTTTGTTTTTTTATATAATCAAAAAATACACTTTCATTTTTTTATTATTACATTGTAAATTGTTTTTAAAGATAAAATAGTATTTTTAGTTAATATTCAAATAAAAAATATATTTTTATGAATTAATGGATTTTTAAATTAAATATTAATTTAATAAAATATGATTATTATTATTAAATTATCATTATTTAAATATAAATGATAATGTGATTTTATGAAGGCAATTGTAATTTTTATTAGGGTTTGAAAGTTGTTTTTGTCCAAAACCATGATATTTCTATAAATGTCATGTTTTATTTTAAAATTTAAAATTCAAATATTTAGAAAATTATTTAGATAAAATGAATATTATTTTTGGAATCAGGAGGTAGAAATTATCCAATGGTAAATTTTTCAAAATTTTCTGAGACAACTGAATTTTTGGGTAAAAATTAAATACTGTTTAAAAATATAATGAGTTCTATTACATCATAATGACCCAATTGTGATGTAATAAAATACTATAAAAATTATGTTCGTCCAATATATATTTAAACATCAAAATAATATGTTTTTTAGTTTGTGTTATTTTTTTAAAAAAGCTTTAGTGGACCCTTCAAGGATTATAAAACATCTTTAATTTTTAAATTGTTTTCTCTGAGAGTGTGACTCACCTCCACAAAAGCAACCCTATTATCTTAATATGTTCGGCCATTGTCCTTATAAAATATTTTTTTCCACTCCCCTTTGAAAATCACCATCAGAAAAACCATGGTCTGGATTTTGGTTTTTATTAGTTTAATGTGAGGTGTCTCAAACCTAAATAATAATGAATCCCTTCTCATTTCTTATATAAATCCACCCAAGCTCCAACATCCTCTTCACTAAATTCCTTTGGAATTTGTCTAACTACTTTCCTTCTCTCCCTAGAATCCTCCCACTGGAAACACAAGCTCCCAAGTAGCCTCCCTCAAGCCTCTCTCAAGCCTTTGGTAGCACACTTACCAGTAAGGGTTCTCCTCCTTTCTCATATTTGTCCAATTTTATTTGTAGTGGAATTCCATTTTAATTTCAATTATAAATGTTGAGGTATGTTTTCACACCTCCCCCATACTTCCCTATTAATTATTCAATTATGGGAGACCCCTTTCTCTCTCAGAAAATTCTTCCCATGTACACCTGTTACCATGCCCAAATTTGGAAGGGAATTTCTCTCTCCTCATTTACATTAAAGATATTCTTTTGTATCATGAATCTAAATTCCATTACAATAGTTGTTTAATGTGTATATTTAACCATTTTACTCTCCATTTCATTCAAATATGATGATACAATACTTTCTCTCTCATCAACCATTTTTACATGTTCTTATGTCACGACGTTACGCTGCCAAAATTGCACCATGATTTTCTAGACAATGTCGTTGTGTAGTGAATACCATTACCATATCTCTATTAAGGGTATTCAACTTGATTCACATTTACTTATTTATTATAATTCGTCATGTATATATTCCACATCCCTTTATCATGGAATAAATGATGATGTATGATTCTGTGTTGTATTATCCTTGTGGCACACTAATACATAAAATGAAATTTTTAAGAATGGTGCGCCCTGATAGCGCACAAATGCATTGGGTAAAGTATAGTATCATGATAATTCATTTGAAATGAGTGATTAATCATTCTAATTCGAGTGCAATAAGGGTTTACTCGTGATTCATGAGCAATGAGGTTTTACTCGTGCACCATGTGGAATGATCCTTGGCTCATGCTAATTCCATGTTATGTGTTGTGGCTACATCTCCATGTTATGATTATCTGGCTTTATCATTCCTTTATGTTAATGTTTCCATTTTGTTACATTTATATTCCTATTTCCAAATATTTTTTGAATTCCTCATGTTATTTCTTGTTTATTCCCTTTCTAGGCATTGTAGCTCACCCTTTTCTTAAGCATGTACTCAGATTATCCAATGCAATGCAAGGTAATAGAGAATGTAGTGGTCATGAAATGTAAGTTTTCAATTATATGGTGTGTTTTATGTTTTAAGTTGTTATGTAATGATATTAAGACTCAACGACACTAGACCTCTAGATATTCTATGTTGTATCAAGTGATTTTTATATAATAAATCATGTTTTAGTGTGAAATAAAAGTAGGGTTGTCATAATTGGTATCAGAGGAATGATTTAGTTATTTTGATATTAGGAATAGAAAACCCTAGTAATTCCTTAGAGACAAGAAAAAGTGTAATATCAACATCCCTATGTTTTGGTGAGTTTTGAGTATGCGATTTATCAAGCAAATACTTCCCTGTCTGGATACGATCTTGTGGAGGTGGCTCTAGCACAAATGTATCCTAGGGGTAAAACTAGAAAACACCTCTTTGAGATAGACTCAAATGAGAACTGGTGCAGGAAAACATGCTTTGATGCATTATTGGTTAGGATGCTCCAGGGGGATATGCTATGGTAAATTCAAAGCTTAGTATGAAACATTATTAAGGTACTAAAAAAATTCCCCATGAATATATCTTAGAAAGTAGATCATAGATAACATAGAACGAACCCAATAGATTCATATGTTAAAGAAATAAAATTTATTCATAAGTCATCATTTTTTTCCTTGGATTGCACTTTATTTGTTACCCATAACATTCCTTTTATTCCAGCCAATGGCTGGTAATAGGAGGACTCAGGCTAACAACCGATGTGAAGATCAATGCAATGACTATTTTAATGAGATGCTCAATCTGATGGGAGTGGGAATCGCGAACATTATCATGCTTCTCTCCCAGTTATCTCAAGATTTGAATAGAAACATGGTTAAAGAAGAAAGTTAAACCCCTCTAAGAAAGAACAAGTCACTATCGAGAAATTCATGAGACAATGGCCTCCTGCTTTTAATGGATCATATGATCCCTTAATCACCGAACAATGTATGAACTCCATTGAAAAGATCATCCCCATCCTTCAATGTTTTGAACAAAAGAAGGATCTCCTGGATGATTATTGTATGGAGGGTGAAACTGATCAATGGTGGCTATTGATGAAAAATATGAAGCCATAAGAGGATACTCAAGCGCTCTAATGGAAGGATTTATAGAAAAAAAATCGATAAATATTTTTCGTGCACCCTTCTACTTAATATGGAAAGGGACCTCCTTGACCTCAAGAAAAATATAACGAATTTGTCGAATTGTATGAAGAAAAAATCACACGGCTTGCATAATACACCTCTGGTTTTGTCGTTACCCCCAAATTCAAGGTTGACCACTTCTTTGGTGGGCTGAAACCCAACCTATGGAAAGCATTGGAGATCCATGACTTCGACACCTATGAAGAAATTGTATGATGTTCCCTCATGGTTGAAATAAAGATCAGTGAATCTCAGGGGTATCATGGGGATAAGAATCATATAATGGAATTCAATACTAGCGGTCTGATGGATAAATCCAATGGTTCTAAGAAGATCCACCACCCCACTTTCCAAAGGTGTGCAAAGAAGCACCCCAGAAATTACCTGAAGGGGACGGGAAACTGTTTTAGGTGTGTAAGAGAATGACATTTAGCTATTAACTGCTGATAAGAAAACCTTGTGGATGTAATTGAATAGAAGAATGCTTCATTCGAACCTCAATGTGTTGTTCATTGCTACAACAACAATGAACCAGGGCATCGTGCAAATCAGTTCCCTAATCTAAGGGTTTTTTAAGGAAACCAACAACCTCCATGGTAGAAAGGAAGAGCTTCCTTCATCACTACATCCGATGTGAACCCTGACAACGATGTGGTGATAGGTACTAAAGTTATTCCTTAATTAATATAGAATATAATTTTTGATTCATGTTCTGGGCATTCTTTTATATCCTGAATGTTTAGTAGAACAATCCTATCACCAACACAAATCATGGACGTGAAGATGTTAGTGAGTACGGAAAATGGGGAAATCATTTCATCCCATGAATAAAACTCATCCACATTCATAATATGTGGATTAAACTTTGCAGTGAAACTCGTCATACTCCCTCTGGTGGAATTTGATGTAATTCTTGGCATGGATTGGATGTCCTTATATAGAGCAAACATAAATTGTCGTGAGAGGGGAATCACTCTACTTGTGTAGAATAAACCCCCAATTAATTACAATTTCAAGGAGGAGGATGAATCTTCATTACCCCCACCATCCCAAGAATGGATATTAATGCCCTATGAGCAAACGTATCTGGCTCAGATGATTGAGTCTATGGAAGGAACTATCCTTGAAGACATGCCTATTGTGAGGAAATTCGTTAAAGTGTTTCCTGAGAAAATTTCTGTTCTTCTGCCTTGAAGAGATGTTGATTTCTCAATTAATATTATACCTGGGGCTTTGCTAATATCCCTGACTCCATATAGAATGGATTTTGTGGAGCTTGAGGAGATGAAAAAACTACTACATGAGAATCTAGATAAAGGGTTTATACGCCCAAGTGATTTTCCATGGGGTGAAACAGTCTTCTTTATCAAAAATAAGTATGGGCCAGTTCATCTTTCCATCAATTATAATTTTCTTAACAATATCATGATAAAGAACAAGTATCCTCTCCCTAAAATTTATTATTTATTAGATCAGTTTCATGGAATAAAATACTTCTCCATAGTGGATTTGCGGTCAGGATAATTTCAATTAAGGGTAACGAAGGAAGATATCCCCAAGACTGCTTTCCGTACAAGATAAGGGCACAATGAATTCATAGTAATGCCTTTTAGGCTCAATAATTATCCAAAAATCATCATGGACTTGATGAATAGAGTCTTTAGAGATTACCTCGACAAAATTGTGGTAGTCTTTATAGATGAAATTCTGATATACTCTACAATGAAGGGGGATCATGAGGAGCATCTAAGAACTATACTAGATACCTTGGAAAAGGAGAAGCACTATGAATAGTACATGAAGTTTGAATTCTGTTTGAAAGACATCTCATTCTTGAGTCATATAATCACAAGCAATGGGATATATATAAACCCTTCAAAACAGCTATAATTGAGGGATGGTCAAGTCCAACATTGGTAACTGATATCCATAGCTTCTTGGGGTTAGCTGGATATTATCGACGATTTGTGAAATAATTCAAACAATTGTCCAACCCTCTTAACAAGATAACTCGTAAGGGAGTAATGTTTTCTTGGAGTGATGAATGTGAAAAAAGCCTCAAGGAATTTAAAAGGAGTCCTATCACTGCGCCCGTTCTCACTTCACCCACAAGTGGAGAAATAATTGTGGTATTTATTGATTCTTCAAAGAATTTCATGGGATGTGTGTTGATGGAAAATGACAAAGGCATTTCCTATTTTTTAAGGAAATTCAATGTTCATGAACAGAATTATCCAACACATGACCTCTAGTTGGCTGGAGTGATCTTTTCATTGAAAATTTGGTGGCATTATTTCATTGGGGAGTAGTGTAAAATATATAAGGACCATAGAAGCCTCAAGTATATATTCAAACCGAAAGAGTTGAACATGTGCCAACAATGATGGTTTGGGAAGATCAAAGACTATGAAATCCCCTTCCATTACTACCATTAAAAAAGAAAACAAGGTGGTAGATGCTCTTAGTATAAAGGGCCAAGTGATTATATCATTGATGAGAATTGAAAAGCATCCAATATTCTTATATTTGAGGAATATAGAGATGGGAATCATAAAAAATGGATAATCGTCAATCTTTTCTCAAAGAATTGCTCAACCGTCTTGTTTTTAATGGTTAAAGGACTCTCAAATGGATGATGTGGGAATCCAAAAAAAATAGAAGTTATGGGAAAAGTGAAATCCTCAAAGTTTAATGTTAATATAGAAGAAATTGTGAGATTTGGGAAAAGGCAATGTGTCCCATCACGTCTAGAGCTGAAAAGGAACTTTTGGATGATTTACATAGTTCAAATTTCACTATTCACCCTGGAAAAACAAAGATGTATCGAGTTCTCTGAGAGCATTATTGGTGGAAAAATATGTTGAAGGAGATTACTGAATATAAATTAAAGTTCCTTGTGTGTCATCAAGTGAAGGCAAAGAGGCAGACGTCTAAGGGGATGATGCAACCATTTCCAATACTAGAATGGAACTGGGAGGACATCACCATAGACTTTGTCACCAGACTTCCAAAGACATCCAAAGGAAACAATGTAATATGGGATGTTGTGGATCATCCTAAAAAGGTTGCACACTTCATTTATATTCTTGAGGATTTCTCATTGGATCAACTGACATCGATATATATCAAAGAAGTGATAAGGATGCATAGAATACGACTATTTATTGTGTCCGATCGAGGTCCAAGATTATCATCTACATTTTAAAAGTTTCTTTAACATTCTCTTAATACTGAACTGAACTTCATTATGTCTTGTCATCCTCAAACTGATGGCCAATACAAGGGGACTATCCAAAAACATTAGGACATGTTGAGTGCATGCTCAATGGACTGAAAAGGGGGATGTAATCAACATCTCCCTCTGATATAGTTCTATTATAACAACAGTTTCCACTCGAGCATCCAAATGGAACCATATGAAGCCCTTTACTGGAAAAGGCGCAAACCATCAGCATGTTGGGATAAAGTCGGTGAGAATAAGCCTTTAGGACCAGAAATGGTCAAGGAAATGGTGGAGAAGGTGAAAACTATTTAGAAACTTATCAAGGCAGCCCAAACTTGATAGAAGAGTTATGAAGATAACTGTAAAAGAGACCTTGAGTTCAATGTTGGAGACACGGTTTTTTATGAATATCTCTGTTGAAGAAGGTCATGAGGTTTGGAAAGAAATGGAAGTTAAGTTCAAGCACATTATCCCCATAAAGATTCTTGATCGTGTCAGGGTTGTCGAATATCGAATAGAACTTCCACCGACCATAGCCAATGTACGTGACGTCATTCATGTGCCCCTTTTAAGGATGTACATACCATACCCTTCACATGTACTCTATTCATAGGTGGAACAGTTAGAGGATGATCTTTCCTACGAGAAGAAACTAGTGAAGATATTGGACCATAGTTTAAAAGTTATACAAAATAATACAATGCCGCTCATCAAGGTGTTGTGGAAAAACCACATGTTTGAAGAAGCAGAATTGAAATCAGAGAAAACTAAGAAGTAGAGTTACCCGCATTTATTTTAGTGTGGGAAAAAGAAATTTCGAGGGCGAAATTTTTTAATAGGGGAAGATTGTAACAACTGAACCATTCATTAATGGAAATTACTCTTGATCTAATTAAATGTCTAATTATGTAAAATGTTTATATAAAATCTGTACTTCAATGGTTTTAAGTTTTTCTATTTTAAAATACTGTTAATGATTGTGACCGATGCTAATATAGTAGTTGAACAGTGATCACATGATTAATATAAATATAGGACTTTAGCATATCTAATTTACTCAGACAATGGAAGAAATGGCCTCATCCAGTATACTTTCCCCATACAAATCATATTTCTATGAGCTTAGGAAGGAGGGGGTGTCTTTGGGTTTTGCTATTGACCAATCCCAAGCTGATATTGAATGCATTAAGCTTCAGCGGAACTGCCTACGTGAAAATTGGAGGTTTGATAGAGATTACCACCCGAAAAATGTTATACGAGCACCCCAAGAGTCTATCACCAACACACTCCTTACCCATCGGTCTTATGTGGGTGTTTTACGGGGTTATTTTACAAGACCCTAGAACTATGATTATTTAAATTATTTTTTTATATAATAAATATTATACTTTAATTTTATTATTATTACATTGTAAATTATTTTTAAAGAGAAAATATTATTTTTAGTTAATATTCAACTAAGAAATATATATTGATGAATTAATGGATTTTTGAATAAAATAATATTTTAATAAAATAGTATTTTTATCGAATTACTTTTTATTAAATATAAATGATCGTGTAATTTTATGAGTGCAATTGTAATTTTTATTAAGGTTTGAAAGATTATTTTGTCAAAACCCATGATTTTTCAATAAATGTATGATTTTATTTTAAAAGTAAAAATTCACATATTAAGAAAATTATGTAGATAAAATGAATATTATTTTTTTAATCAGGACGTCTAATTTATAAAAAGGTTATTTTTTAATAAATTTTGTGAGACAGTCGAATTTTTGTGTAAAAATGAAATACCGTTTAAATATATAATGTGTTTTATGACATAATAATGACCCAATAGTGATGTAATAAAATAATATAAACATTATGTTCGGACAATATATGTTTTAACATTAAAATAATTTTATTTTGTGAATTTTTGATTTATTTTAGAAAGCATTAGTGGACCCTTCAAGGGTTATATAGCATTTTTTCATTTTAAATTGCTATCCTTGAGAGTGTGACTCACCTCCACATGAGCAACATTATTATGATAAGAAGTTTGAGAATTGGCATTATAAAATATTTTTCGCAACTCCCCATTTACAAAAACAATGGTCAAAAACCATGGGCTGGTTTGTGGTTTTGATTTGTTTAATATGAGGTGTCCCAAACATAAATAATAATAATTTTTTCTCTTATCCTATATAAACCCACCCACTATCCCACATACACTTCACTCAAAGCATTTGGAGTTCGTCCAAACACTGCCCTAATATATCTAAAATCCTCTCATGGTGCCCCAAGCTACAATTAATCCTCTATCAAGCCTCTCTCATTCCATTGGAATCACACTTCCACATAAGGGTTTTCCTCCTTTCTCATTTTTTTCAATTTTCATTGAGTTCTTATACTATTTTATGTTCAATTATAAATGTTAGGGTATGGTTTCAAACCTCCCCCATACTTTCATATTTATGTTTTAATGATTAGAGAACCCTTTATATCTCATAAAATGCCTCCCATATACACCTTTTACTATTCCAAAATTCCAAATGGAATTTCTGTCTCTTAATTAACATTCTAGAAATTCTTGTGTATCATTAATCTAAATTCCGTTACAATTGTGGGGGAATGTATATATATAATTATCATGCTTCAAATTTCATTTAAATATGATAATACACTCACTTATCTCTCATAAACTATTTTTACGAGTTCTTATGTCACGTCATTACGCTGCCACCATGAATTTCGAAGCCAATGTCATTGTAAGTGAATACCATGCCAATTTATCTATCAAGGGTATTAACCTATATGAACATTTACCTATTTATAATAATTATTCATATATTTATTCCACAACCCTTTATAGTGGAATAAATGATGATAATTGATTCTATGTTGTATGATCCATGTGGCACACTTATGTATGAAATGAAATATTTAAGAAGGGTGCGCCCTAATAACGCTCTAATGCATTGGGTAATCTATAGTATCAGGATACGTCATGTGAAATCAGTGTTGAATCATGCTAATTAAAGTGCAATAAGGGTTTACTCATGCTTCATGTGAAATGAGGGTTTACTCATGATCCATGTGCAATGAGCCTTGGATCATGCTAATTCCATGTTAAGTGTTGTTGCCACATCTCCATATAATGATTATCATGCTTTATCATGCCCTTATGTTAATGTTTTTCTTGTGTTCCATTTATATGCTTATTTGAAAACATGTATTATATTCATCATGTTGTTCCTTGTTTATTCCCTTACTAGGCTTTATAAATCACCCTTTTCTTATGCATTTCCTCAAGTTATCTAATGCAATGTTATGTACGAGGGAATGTAGTGGTCATGTAAATGATGTTTTCAATTAGATGTTGTGTTTTTTGTTTTATGATTATATTTAATGATCTTTAGCCCCAAATAAACTAGACCTATCAATCTTCTATGTTGTATCAAGTGAAATTTATGTAATAAATCATGTTTAAGTGTTAAAAAAAAGTAGGGTTGTAATAAAATATATATCTATTAATACAATACATGTCATTATAATAAATTTTACTTGTAAATTTAATATAAAATCCTAATAAATTATAGACATTATTTTTAAATTAAACACTCATAATTTCATCTCACATGTGGGATTAGTATTAATATTATTTATTCACTTATTTGAAATTAATTTATAAAAATAGACATACACCGCAGTAATTAGTATAAAAGTTGGTGTCTAATAATATCAACTTAATTTTGTACCAAACTTTTTACTAAATGCGATTAAAATAAAAACAATAATTAAGGTCAAATAAAGCATAATTAGAGAAAAATGATTATTCATATGGGCCCAAATTACCTATAAAATTTTCCAAAACAAATTGGAGGGATTTATTTCTCCCATAAAAATTAAATTATTGATTTTGGACGTTTTTATTAATTTTTTATGTAATAACATGTGTACACCAATTTTGTTTTCAAAAATTCCAAGTGAGTAATTTTCCTTCCCAATAAATGGCCACAAACTCTCATACATAATAAAACATATAAAACATATTATGTTTGGAAAATATATACCCAATAAGCTTCCAAAAATCCCCACCTTTATCATATAATCCATACCTTGGGAAGAATAAAATCAATGGAAGACTTTTGGAATAAATCAATTGGAGTTACCCAATTAAGAGTTAATGTCGACTCTCATGTGCATTCTTTTATTTTTCTTCTCCACCCCTCCTCTATTTTTATTGAAATATTGTATAAAAATAACAGTATCCTAAATATACTAGGATGTTTTTTGGATAATATATTGACATAAACATACAAAACGCTCTATCAAATGGGAAACGAACATACTGTTTATGTGTACGGTGAACTTTGACCTCACTAAATGACGATTGTTAAACTTACCTTACCAAATATCACAGTGGAAATTATAATGGAAACTATATTTATATATGTTATATATTACATTTATGATTTAATTAATCTTTATTAATTCATTTTCAACACATTTCTTTTTCCTTTAAATGTGGTGTTAATACGATAATTTTGTTGGAGGAACTGTGTACTACCGCCCCCTTAAAGAGATATGGTTCTTTCACATACTAAATGTAATGTATTGAGAGTGGGTTTAGTGAACATAAAATATATAAATGATATAATAATTATATATTAATAATTATATATATATATATAAATATTCTTAAGTTATTTACCTTATTTATTTCAATATAAACATAAAAGCGAAAATATCATTCATGTTTACGTACGACTTATCGTCTATATGAACGGTGTATTCTAATTCATATTTCTATATTATATAGATTATTATAATAATTATATAATGGATATAAATGATATTTATATATGATTATTTACATTATAGAATAATTATATAAGTATAAGTATGAACAATGCAACAAAATAAGACATATGTGAAGAATAATGAAAATTTTACCTGAAGTGAAACCTAAAAATATGATTGTTAAAAATAAGATAATATAAGGTCTTAATAAATTCATATATGGAATTAGATAAAATAATAGGGTTCTGTAAAATATTTCTAATACATTTATATTTATTATACTGGTGGTTTGACCAAGTACGATGAGATTCAATACATAAGGTAAGGGGATTTCATCTCACATTTTATTTCCACGAGATATATGCAATGTTCGCCAGTCATTAATTATTTGTGATGTATGTACATCCCATGAATTTTTTATATTCATATTATAATTATATTTATGGGTATTCAAATATTCATTTTATGATATTTATTTCATGGGGTATAAGTTTCAAATGTTACCAAATCTGTGAAATAGTTTTGTCTCAATTTTCATTTTTGAGATTCATGTTTTGTTATGCACCTGAATTATCATTAGAGTTTTATATACATTAATTTTTCATGTTATATCATTAATTTAATTATTTTCATGATAATTTATGATTAATTTAAATTTCATTTCTTACATGGAGAGTACGATCTCAATTTACCAAGTGATAAGTTTTTATCAATACAGTCTTATCACTTTTAATGATTGTTTTTGTTTAAGCTTCCTTGGATGAAATCATGTAACCATATAGAAAGAATATTAATTAATTTTATACACTAATGATTATTACTTATTTATTAATGCATTTCTACAATTTATTCCACTCTTTGGTATATAACATTGTTTAGAATTTGTTTTTAATGACGCCCGACATTGCCATCTCTTGGGTCAGAAATCTATGATACTTTAAAACAAAGTTTTCCATAAAGGGGTTAGATGAATATTCTAACATTCTTATATAATTATTAAAAGTCATTTTTATCCTTCTTTGATTTCCCTGAAGTCTTCAATGACGTCTTCTTGTCGTTTCTGAATGAGGTTTTTTTAAACCTGTTTACCGTGCAAAAGGAAAGTTCTTCTTACCTAGCATGAAATATATGGATTTATCCACCTTCAATACAATAAATAATTAATTACATTTTTTACGTTTAATTGATGTGAAAATTTATTTTAAAGAAATTTTCAATGAAATTGTTTTCAAAATGATTTTAGGATTCTTTTAGATTTTTTCAGGGAAGATTATTTTCAAAATGTTTCAATGATTATTTTATATTATTTCTAATAAAATTAATTTCAAAATGATTTTAAATATCAATATTATGTTTTAAAATTACATTGAAATAATTTATTCTAAAAAAATTTCAAACTTAATTCATATATTTTCAAGTAAAATCGTTTTCAATCATTTTAAATATTTCCTTATAGTTTTTATAGTATGTTCAATTAAATTATTTTCAGAAATATTTAAATCTTTATCATATATATTCAATTAAAAAAGGTTTTCAAATACTTCTCAATAATTATTTATAAGTTTAAAAATTGTTTTAAAAAAATTGATTTATATTTTTTTGAATTTTTTTTATAAATTCTCAAGGAAAATGGTATATAAATTTTTTTATGACTTCTATGTTTTCTTTCATGGTATTTATTAAGAATTTTTTCAAATGGTTTTATGTATTAAAAATCCTTTTCCAATAATGAAATTAAATTTTCCTCATGAAACTTTTTCAAAAGATATTTTAAATTTAGTTTTCATAAAAGATGACATCTGTTGATGTTACTCATTACCTTCTATGAATTGATATAATGTTTCCATTAAAACTATTTCTATGAAGGGGTTATACATAATTTCATGGTCTTAATCAAACAAATTTCTCTTTTAGAATTTATATGTTTATGAAAACCATTTCACTTTCATGGTTTATATGATTATGAAATATCTTTTTCCTTCATGGGTTATATGTTTTGAAATGTAAGTTTATTTCATGGGCTATATGTTTATTAAATCCATTTCTCCTTCTCTAATTATATGATTATTAAATATATTTCTCTTTCCGCAGTTATGATTTTTATTAAATAGTTATGAAACATGTATCTTTTTAATAGCTTATTAAATCCCAATTTATTTATAATACACATTTCATTTCACGGGTTATTATATGATTATTTATGATTTTTTAGAACATGTATGTATGATTTTATTATGTTACATGTGGGACCTACATCTCCATCCAATGCATTGAATTAGTATTTATATATCATGAGATAAACATGGATGGAATTACAAATGAACATGGTTCAGTAATATAGGGTGGGAATGGGAAATGAACTCAGTTTAGTAATAAAGGGAAGGAATGTGGGTTGAACTCAGTTTAGTAATACAGGGATGAAATCGGGAGTGAACCCAACTCATTAAATGAATTTGTACACTATGATGGCATCGAAATAATTTCCTTGAGTACTATGGAAATAATTATATATTCTTATGTGTTTATGATATTTCAATGTTCTATTCATTTGATATGATTTCAAGGATTATGTTGTATATTTCATTATGATCCATGTATTATGAAAATAAAATCTTTATTATGATCTATATTATATAGGGTATGATCTTCAAATTTTATTCTGATGTTCTATACCATTTTGTTCATGTTATACTTACACATTTCCTTTATTTACCTTACTGAGAACTTGAGATCACCCCTTTCATATGTTTTCTTTTTACTAGGTCATGATAAAATGTTTTAGGTAGAAGTTATAAAGATTGATATCTTTTTCAAATATGTTAAATATATTTAACCATGATATAATATTTTGCTTCCATGTTTCAAAAGACACTAAATTACTATGGTCCTCGGGAATGTATTTTGAAAATTTATTGTTCATTACTCTAAATTAATGTAATATCCTTGTGTGTTAAGCTGGGTCTCTATAAATGGTATTAGAGGATTGGATTATTCAACCCTTCAAAACTAGGATGATATAACATTATTGAGATACATGTGTATATTTTTAAGGATTTGTTTATGTAATTCTCTAAGGATAAGTATAGGGATTAGTTAATGTTTAGGAAAATATCATGGAATTTTTGAAAAGGATTGAGTGAGAGGTTTACAAGAAATAACTCCTGGTCTAGATACAAATAGTGGATGTGTCTCTAGAACGGATACACCCTAGGGTAAAAGCTTTGACCAAATGTTTCAGTCCGGACTTGGGGTAATCTGGTACATGACAACAAGCATTGCTGGACACATAATTTCACCCTCCCATGGGGATATTCTTTGGGAATTGACAAACATTTCTTGAACAATCATGATGGAATTAAATAATTTGGGTTTGAATAACCTAGGATGAAAAAGGGTATCATATATTAAGAAAGTATTCATGATTTTGACATTCTATAAGTAATTCAGTCCATGACTATGTGGTTTTATTTCTTGATAATCAATGCTCACACTATGATTTTGGTTTTAGTCAATGGAGGGAACCGAATAGAGAATGATTAAAGTTGAATGTGATGGACAATTCACTGATGAGTGGTCAACTGGGATGATCACTATAGTTTAACATGTTGTGATAATACTTAATCATTTTTCACATAACATGATTAAAATCTTGTAACATAACTAACTCTAAAACTTACCAAGGAATAGATAAAAGGATTTCAATAGAGTTTAGGTAATTAAGACAATGGAGGGATGAATATTTGGTTTCCTTTATGTAAATAATGTGTAAATAATAACTTATGAGAATATATAACTAGAAAATGAATATTTTTTGATTGTTGAAAAGTTGGAAACAAAGCAAATGACTACAAAGGAAAAAAGATGACTCCAACTAAAAAAAAGATGAGTATGTTGGACTCCCTAAGGCATCAGTGATGGTTATGTGTTTTAGGTGTTGAGTAAACAACCATTATGCAACTCAATGTTCCATGATGATGTATCCTGAAGGGAACTAGAAAGATGGTGTGAGTAATTGTTACATAGCTGGTGATGAAGAGACTACAAATGAAATGTAATATAAAATAGGTATTGTGTCATAGGATGGGGTTTCCTTGTTAATGTTATACAGATTAGTTGTAATAATAATATTTTTTATAGAGTATGAATAAAAAATAATTTTATATGAATGATGGAATATACAATTATGGTTCTACTTATGTTTTTTTCTTAGTATTTTCAAGTTTTTGTTGATTGTTCCTAATGTAATGGTGATGTGATTTAATGAAACTATGATATTTTTACTAAGGTAAGGTGACCCTTAATATTTAATTTATGATAAGAAAATTTAGTCATGAATAAAAAAAATTGATGGTACTGATTACCTGGGAACTAAATAAGGACATGTGGATATGTGGATTATGCTATCATTTATGAATCTTACATCATTTTTTTGGATTTAGGGTATAGATACAATTTACATTAGAATAAGGAATAAATCAGGTTTTCCAAATGGATTTTTGATAACTAAAGTTGCAACTATGTTTCAATGGAATATACAAAATGGTTATAAAAATGTTTCGAAAGATGAAAACAAATTGTACATTGTGAATAATGGGGGATCAATGATAAGCAGATTTCAGTAACCTTTTTATACTATTTTTTATCATAATATTTTATATTGTTTATAAGGTTAACCATTAATAAAAATTTTATGATAATCTTTGGAGGAAGTATTTATGTAATAATATACTACTGAAAACCTTGGTTAGAAGGATATTTAGTGATTAACCTTGTTTCATGGACTTCTGTCATATTATTTAAATTATATTAGTATTGTTTTAAAAATGGAAATCATGTATGTCAGGGGACAAAAAATCATGTTCGATGAGGCCATGTATATTGAACCTATAGCATAATAATGATAAGGGTTTAATGGCCACCACTAGTCTACACGATGTCCTCTTTTATATAATTATTATTTTTTGAATAATTGTTTCAGACGAAACAATTGTCTTACATATTTTATTTATATATTAATTTATTAACCATATTGATTTTTTAGAATACTAGTAGATAAATATTTAAAATTGTCATTCTTTTTTAGCCTTAATGTTAGCTAAAAGTGTGTTTAGTACATCGAGCATAAGAGTCGATTTATGGGCATCCATTACACGAAGTAAAGGATGAATTAGAAATTTATAAAAGGAAAAGTAATGAATTACTTTTTTTATAGAAATATATTAACAAATAATAATTCCTTATATTTATGGTCAAAAAATAATTACTCAATATTCGAATAATGGCCAAAAGAAAATGTGTTGTCCTAATACCTTTTTTGTTAGCTGATGGCCTTTTAACGCATCACATGTTTTTAAATTTGAGGCCCTCAATTTTTCCTTTATCATTAAAGTGTTTGTGATTTATGACCTCAATTACTCCCTATTAGTATTTATGTTTTCTCCCCATGTCCAATATTCACTAAAAACCTTTGATATCTTATCTGGAATCCCAACACTATGTTACATTGTGTAACCGTTATGGTTCTAAATTTCAATTTTATGGTGTGTTTCATTATTCATTTTTTGCATGTGTGTTTTTATGAATAAAAATTTTATGTATTAAAACATTGATAACCCAGACTAATTTTGAGGGTCAAATTCATATTAAGGGTGTCAAATGAAACACACTGAGATTTTTTTATTTTTTCAAATTAATTAATGTTTTTGAAATTTTCCATTTAATTTGATACTAGATATATATATATATATATATATATTAAAACACTAATTCAAATAGTCCTTTCACATGGAACTTACTTTTCTAATATAACATAGTTATAACCTATATGTTAAAAATTGTGATATGAATATTAAAAACTAATTTTAAAATATTTTATTATAGTTTTTATATATAGATAAATCGTATTGATAATTAAAGACATAATTTTTGTAAAAGTCCATATATGTTTAAAAATACGATGAACTACACTTCATGTCATTCTATGAAAAATATTAAAATTAATTTTAGAAAAAAATAAAAAATTATTTTTATAAAGTTGATATTAATTTATAATTTATAATTTACAAATTTGATTAGGGTGAATTTTTTTTATTTTTCTAAGAAACATTATTTATCGATGAAAAACAAAAAATACATCATTTGTTAAAACATCCTTTTAAAAAATAATTATTAATGTTATGATATATTTTAAACATACTCTATATTAACATTATATCGATTATAAATCTATTAATTAAATTTTAAATAAATATAAACAATTTCACATTGAAATTACATTTAAATAATTAATAAAATTTTGATCTACATTCATCTTTAAATACGCATAATTTTGTCCCATCTGTGGGATTAGAATTTATCATAATTTTTCTGATTTAGGGATTTGATTTTATAAATAAAATTAATGAGTATTATATTAAGATTATAATAATATCAAATTAATATTTTACCAAAAATATTAGTAAAAGTGATTAAAATTAATAACTGCGATGATGGAAAAATTAATCTCAATTAGGTACTACACCTTAATCGTAGGAGGTCAAAAGACTTATACACATGTAAAAACCCCATTTTATTGCCACAATTAGTCTATAAACCTTCAATTATTTATTTATTTTAGTTTGGTATTACTTACATTAGTTAATTACATGTGTACACTTAACATGTTTTCCAAAATTCCATGTGAAAAATTTTCCCTCACTATAAAAGGCCCACCACATATCCCCCATCCTCACAAATCTAAAAAATCGTTATTTCAACCAAAATATTACCTATATAATTCCCCAAATCCCTACCTTACGCAGAGTAGCCTTTCTTTGATCAGACATAAATCCATGTAAGCCTTTTGGAAAAAACTAGAAGGTGTTACCTGATTAAGATGTAATGCCTTCTCCCAAGTCCATTCATTTATTTTATTTCTCCGCCCCTCCGCTATATTAATTAAATGATTGTATAACAAAAATATTAGCATAAATATACTAGGATTTTTTTATGATAATCTTTTGACCTAAACTTACACACACATCCTTCTAATGGGTAACGATAATATGGTTTACACATATGGGAAACTATTACCCCAAATAGAGATGATTAGTAAATTTTCATTAAAACAATTCATGCTATAAATTATGATGGAAAATATGTATTTATATGTTATATATTATAATTATAATTTATTTTAGATTATCTATTCAATTTAAAAGGAAAATTTTATTTACATTCCATTTGTTGTTAATATAATAATTTCGTTTGAGGATGTGTGTCCTACCGCCAACTCAAATCGCTATGACTAAATCAACTGTATTAAGGATGGGTTTAGTGAATCAATATGATATATATCATATAATATTTTTATATGAATAATTATATATATAAATAAATTTTATTTACCATATTTCATTCAACACAACCAGAAAACCGGAAACAACATTCATGTATACATATGTCTTACCGTCTCCAGAAAAGATGTATTTCATTTCATACATGTATATTTTATAGATTATTATTATAAAAATATACTATATACAAATGATAATTATATAAATTTTTAAATTTTGAAATTCTGATATATGTATAAAGACCGCAATAAAATAGATTAAGACACATTGAATAATTTGGCAAATACTAAACAAAGTGAAACATTAACATAAGATTGTTAAGAAATGGGTAATATAAGGTCGTAATAATAAAATATATGGTATTATATATAAGAATATGGTTCTGTATAATATTTTTAATGAATTTATATTTATTATAATGATGGTTTCAACTATTACTGTGAGATTCAAGACATAATGTAAGGGGACTGCTCTTTTATCTTGTACAACAAGTATTTATTTATCCACCATCAATACTTTTAATATTTTCGTTAATTTTTAGAGGTTATCTTTCAACAATATCTTTTTAAAATATATTTTCAGTGAGATTGTGTTCAAAATGTTTTCAATATTAAATAATATTTTTTCAAGGAATTTGATTTAATTTTTTTTCATGTTTCTTTTATATGTTTTCAAGGAAAATTGTTTTCAAAATGATTACATTCCTCGTTTATATGTTTTAAATGTATATCTAAAACATATCGTCTTCAAAACATATTCACAATTATTTAATATTCTTTCATGTAAAATATTTTTCAAAACAATTTCTAGACTAAATCATAAGTTTTAATGTAAAATGTTTTTGGAACATTTTCCATATTTCATTATACATTTTTTCATTATTGTTAAAGAAATTAATTTCAACTGAAATTATTTATTTATTCATTTTTTTTTGGTAAAACTATTTTAAAGCGTTTTCAATCGATCATTATAGGTTTTCAACGTTCTCTCAATGAAAAATGTTTTCGATATTTTTAAAATCTTATATTATAATTTTTTTAGAGAAAATTATTTTCAAAATGAATTCAAGTATTATTTATATGTTATCATGGTATATTATATAAAAATTATATTCAAATGATTTTATGTATTAAAAAACCTTTTTCAAAAAATAAAGGATATTTTTCATCAAGGAACATTTCTAAATGATATTTTAAAAATATTTTCCATCAAATATGGAATTCATTGATATTACTAATGCCCTTCCAGAAAATGAAAAAAATATAACATTTGTTTTTTACATGAATCGGTCATTGTTAATTTCATGGACTTTATAAAGCATATTGATATTTCATGGGTTATATGTTTATGAAAATCATTTTTCTTTCATGGGTTATATGTTTATGAAACCAGTTTCCCTTTCAAGGGTTATGTGTTGATGAAACTTATTTATCGTTCATGGGTTATGTGTTTATAAAATCAATTTCTCTATCATTTTTTATATGTTTATGAAATCCATTTTCCTTTAATATGTTATATGTTTATGATATCTTTTTCTATTTCGCAATGTATACTTTTCATGAAATGATTATGAAACTTGTATCTTTTCTAAATGTTATTATAAGATTACATGTTTATGATACCCATTTCATTTCATGGGGTTTGATAAGATTTTTTATGATTTTGTGAATCATGTATGGATAACATCATAGTTAGATGAGTGAGACCAATATCTCCCTCCATGTAATTGGGTAAAGATTTTTACCTCCTAAGATAAACAAGGATAGAACAAGAAATGAACTCTGTTCTAGAATACAATGTTAGAATAGGAAAAGATCATGGTTCGGTAATACATTACTTGAATGATTGGTGAACAAAGTACAGTAATATAAGGCCTAAACAGGGTGTAAACCGGGTTTAGTAAAGGAATTTTTTTACTACGGTGGTCTCGGCAACAATTCCTTGACTACTATGAAAATCATTATATATTATTTTGTGTATTTTGAAATTCCATGTTTTATTACAATGTTATTATTTCAAAGAAAATGTTATTTATTTCATTATGATTCATGTATTATAAAATATATACCTTTATTGTGATCTCTTATATGAAGGGTATGATATTCAAATATTATGCTCATGTTTCAATCCGTTTTTTATATGTTATGAAAACATATTTCATTTATGTACCTTACTGAGAATCTGAGATCACTCTTGCTATATTTTTCCTTTCCCCATTTTATGAATAAAGGTTTCAGGTATTATTTATAAAGGTGGAGAAATTTATGGTATATGTTGACGATCTTTGACTAGGAAAGATGATTTGGTTTTCATGATTCCAAATATAATAAACTATTACGTTCCTCGAGCATTTATTTTTGTAGTGTACTGAGTATTCATCTAAAATGATTCAAAAATCAGGTTTTCTAATCTTGGGTTACTATAAAAATGGCCACATTGGATTCCAAATTGGTTCAACAAGCCTATGAACCAACCTCACAGACCACTTGGTTGGGAATATCTTTCTATTTAATATTAGTACTAATATATATTTAATAATTAACTAGTAAATATATATTTATAAAATTATATGATAATATATATATATTATATAAAATATTTAGATATATATAAACTAATGTGTATATATATATATTAATTTGTTTATATACCTATATAAAATTATGTGTTTATATTTTCATACTTGTGGGTGTATATATATATATACAAAAAATTGTAAATTTATAATATTATTTTATGTGTATTTAAAGAAACATATGAACTTATATATATCAATATAGAAATTTATAAATATTCTTATTATTTTATATTTATATATTTATATATTAATTTACATTTAATATATTAATATAAAAATGTGTGTGATAATACAATGATAATTTATATTATATATTAACTAGAATCATAATATATATTTATATATATATATGTGAATATGTATATAAATATATTAATATATATATATATATTAATTTATATGCGTATATATAAATATAATAATAAATATTTTTGTGTGTGAATTAATATTAACATACATACACATACATATATATATATATATATTAAGGATCATTTATTTAGTTATTACTAATTATTTAAAATTATGTTATAGCTTTTGTGTATGTGTTATATGTATCTATGATTGTCGCTTAATCTTGTGTGTTTTTTGTCTACATATATCTAACATTTGTATTTAATGTTATGTAATACTATTTTATATGTGGTATTATCAATGTGATTATATATATATGTATATTTTAAAATATGATTGTGTAATATTTATATAACTTCATGAATAGACTCACTCTATAAAAATTAATTGAATGAGTCACCACATGACCTCAAGCATGCCACCCCATAGGAAAATAGATACCAACTAGAATCAATGGTCTAATGATGGTTCAATAGGCTGACTATACCCTCATGATCAGAGAACTACAATCGTAAAAAAAATTAAATAAGAAGGATATGGGAAACACTCATTCCATAACACAATTCGAAGATCACATATAATTATCTCATTTGGAAGCTCCAAAGGAATTAATTCAATATTGATGATTTAATCATCTAATATCGACCTATGAATCGAGAAAAAATGAGAGGAATCGAAGGTAGGATAAACAACCCGATAATACAGAAAAAGAGCTCATACGAAAATAAAATTTAATATGGTGATATGAACTGAAAAATAATTCACGAGTAGACTTAGAAATACCAAGACGCATCCAAGAAATCTGATATTGTTGAAATTGGAAAAAGAATAGTCAAATACCCACCATGGAATGGGTGGAAAAGGAGATGGCAGGTTGGGGGTCCTCCTAGTGAAATTGGGGTCTTAATCCTTCAAGGTTATGATGCTAAATTTTCTTTTTTCTTTTTTAATGATCTGAATCATTTGGGAAGATGTTTTAGCTAACTGTGAACCAAATGTGTGGCACCTCTATTGAAAGTTCCTTTCCATCACACAGGCTTCACCTAGTTTCGGTCGGTCACCACATAACTTAATGTTCACCTCCCTTTATGTTAGAGGTTGGTGACTAGTTTCGAAGGACAAATGATGGTACAATGAGGCATGCTTGATCCCATGTGGTGACCAGTCCGTCTACTATTCATATAGTGTTCCAATTCAGGATGTTACAGTTTAATGATTTTAGAGATTTTGAGAATATATATATATAAGTTTAATTTTATATTTTAATATACATGTGTGTGTGCTAATTCAATTATACATTTATATTCGTATATTAATTAAATTCTTAATATACATCTATGTATATATTAAATAATATTTTAATATACATAGATATATATATTATTATATATAAATTTATACATTTATATGTATATTTATTTAAATATATATATATATATATATATTTGTGTGTGTTTGTGAATTTATATAAAAAACACATGCATATATATATATATATATATATATATTAATTAAAATATATTTTATTATCTGTTACATATATATATATTTGATATTATATGTTATTATATATTTATATATAAATTAATTTATATGTCATTATATGCTTCATAAATATATATGTCATTGTGCATGTTATCATTTGTTTTATGTTAATATATATGTCATATATTAATATATAACTTAATATAAATATAATTATATATACTAATAATCATTAATTGAACTATTATTATTTTATTAAAAGTATGTTTAATTTTTTGTATATATATGTATTTTTGTGTCTCTGTGTGTAATAATATATATTAACACAAAAGCACGCACAAATAGACACACACACTGATATATATATATATTAATATATAATTGGTTACATATATAAAACTATAAATTATTTTAAATTATTTAATAAACTAATAATTTATATGTTTGTGTGTGTATTAATTAATTATTAATTGTTAATGATCACATTCTTATTAGTTATTATAATATTAATTATTATTTTTTATCACAATGGATGATATTTAATTTAATTATATATCTATAAACAAATGTTTTATTTTTTTTATACTATTATATGTCTGTTATCTAAATCTCACTCTCACTCTCTATGTGTATATGTATATTTGAATATGTATATGTTTGTATAAATATTATAATAAAAATTTAATATATAGTGTTAAAAAAATAACATATAACAATAATATATGTATGTATGTATGTATGTATTATTCGTATATCTAATTTTTAATATTGTAAACTATTATTATGTGTGTATGTGTGTGCATGCATGTGTAGATACCCACAAACACATGTGAATATATATTTAAATTAATATATATATATATATATATATAAATTATTATTTTATATAAAATCTTAAATTTATAGAGGCCGTATGTTTTAATAAATAAATATTATATCTTATTTCTAGAAAATTCATTATATATCTATAATATACTTGAAAGAACCATAAATTTTTACTGTATTTGGAAACATCAATAAGTAAAAAATGTGACATAAATTATTTATATAATTTACCATTAATTTCTTGACAAGTATAATCCTTCATAGATATATCATACTTAAAAACATTCTTCTTTTCTTGGGCTTGGGAACCATAAAAAAGAATTATATTAGAATCCATGTAAGGGTAAACATAAGATACATTAATCAATAATCATTAGTGAACATAAGAGAAGAAAACATGTGTGAGACTATCAACAAATATTATAGTAGAAATACCTTATTAGTAAAATATCAATAATCATGAATCAAGGCATTAGATGTTGTCAATCAAAATATATAATACATAAGAGTTTGGATTCATCAATAATAAATCATGAGAAATGAAAATATATTATTGTAATAAGATATAATTTTGTGGAATTCACATAAGGATTTAATGTTACATTCTTAGTCAAGGATCACTCCCAATACTGATATTGGTTCAAATCCCTATAATGTAAATTTCAATGAAATCATTTCCTATATTATCCTTGGGATATCATCAATATAGTTAACTATCTAAAATCATAGTAGTTTACAAAATGCATTTTCTCTTAAGAGTTTATCAACTATTTTATCATTACCCAATGCATTATATGTATATATTGGACCCATCCATTCTTCTTTTATAATGTAACCACCCATCCTTGGTTTAAAGGTGGACCACCCAACAAATAGTAATAATTAATTAATTTTTATAATAAAATTGTCATAACCCATCGTTGGGGCCCATGCTGTGACTACCCCAAGCCCGCCTTCCATAGGCCAGGGGCTGGAGACTATCACCAAGGCTTAATTCCTGATAAAAAAGGGAATTCATTGCCTTTGTAAAGTAATCAAACACCAAAGAGCAAGCAAGCATAAGTAAACACTAATTAAAACTGGGTATAATATTATGTGTGGAAAAGTATGTGGGCCAGAATAAAAACCCAAACTGAATGTAAAGTACAACTGGAAAGAAAGTGCAGTAACTTAAAAGTAAAGCTGCAACGTCGAGCCATCCACTGGAAGTCCCACCTGATGGGTGGGTACAGATAGTCTCCACAGCTCTACGGGTCCAGCCGTCCGATCCGTGTATGTCCCGTCCAGTGGTCCACCTCCAGGTACCGACTCGCTCCACAAGCCTCAACCACGTTCAGCGTTGTCCGTCGTCTGCATCCAACACAACGTAGTGCATGCATATCCCATGAAGGGGTGATTTTATGCAACTTAGTAGGGACCACGAGACCCCCCTAAGGTCTCCCAAAATCCACAAATGATAATCCACAAAGGAAAGATTCAATCACGAAGTAACATCCAACATTACTTAGGTATATACCCATACATATACCTATGTCATCAATTCCAGTTCAGATCCATCATCAGATCCCAAGTACAACCCAGTCCACATAGGAAAACTTAACCCATTCCACATACGAAATCACAACCAAATCCACATAAGAATGCATAACGTAATCGACACAGGATATCAAGTCAATATTATCCAAGATAAAGATTGAATGTCAAGACTCAGCTCACACAAGTATACACCTTAATAAGACCATATATATGAGCAGATGTAGCCACTGAATCCACTAGGCTGTCAAACCCACACATGATCGATAGGAACTAACCCCCGCAATGACAGACACAGGATTGATAGGTACTACCCCCTGCAATGACCCACACAGGATCGATAGGTACTAACCCCCGCAATGACCCACACAGGATCGGTATGCCCTGGCCCCCACAGGAATGCTGAGCGCTGACCCACACAGGATCTGACCCACACAGGATCGGTAGCACTTATCCACATAGGATCGTTGAGTGTTGTATTCATCGTCGTTGAGTCCACGGAGGATTTCTGTACAGTCGTCATCGCCGTCGCAGTCGCAGCCAGCTCTAGGGTTCCCACACAGAGCAAGCTCATTCGGGAGGGTCCGCTCCACGAGTTGAGGGGCTGATACATCAACTGACACGAAGTCCTAAGTTGATGCATCCAAATGTTCTGTATCATCAACAGGAACAAATCTTCACAGACAGCGTGTCAATCGGATGCTCGGTCTGAGAGTTATTGGCTTTTTCATTTCAGGGGCCCAGTTGGTTTTTAAGTAAAAACTAACCCCACCGTACACCAACTACATCCAAACTCAAGCGAATAAAGAAAAAGGTCAATCTAACTAAGAGGAATCCTACAAAGTAGACGACACGTCAATCGGATGTCTGGAACTCAAGTTATAAGTATTTCCGCTCCGAGGGCCCGGTTGGTTTCGTGTTCGAACCTACCCGGCCAAACCCAATGTTCTTCGAAACCTCAGGTATAATTTACCGCAACGACCGTCTCGATCCAAAGATTGCATCGCAACTGACGGTGCGTCATTCAGAGGTCTTTATCACATGTTATTAGCAAAAGATCGAACGATGTCCGTGAATAGGGGGTTCGGGCCCAGTCCGACCTGGCCGGATACCCCCACCACCCCCCCCCCCCCCCCGGGTCGGCCCGAACTGGGTCGACCTGACCCGGGTCCGCGTCCGGCCTATTAGTGTGCGGCCCGGCCCCTCGGCCTGGCCCGCGTGGCCAGGCGGCTAGGCCGTAACGGCCAAGCGGAAGGGGGGAGGCTCGTTGCCCCCTATTTGTGAAATCGTGGCCCCCTTGTGGGGGCCACTCCTTCGTCCAGCCAGGGGTTGCGCCCCCCGGCCTCTTGGAAGTCGGTCGGCCCGGTCTGGCCTGCCAGTTGCTACTGCCGCGGGACCTCCGTCGTCCCGCAATCCTGCTTCGGTGCCGGCAACCGGAAGCCGTCCACCGCATCCTGCTCCGCCAAGGCATTGGTCTGACCAGCGCGGTACGACGGTGCCGCGCTCCTCTGTCGTGGCCCCGCTCCGGCCACGGCCTCTTCGAGGTTCTCCGGAACGACGCGATGGTGCTGCGGTTTTGTTCGTCTTTAACGGAGCGGTGCGATAGCACCGTGTTTCTCAACCAGTTCCTTAATATTTCCACACGGTGCAACGGCATCGCGCTGCCTTGCTCGTGCCACCAAAAATTCAAAAAATCAAGGGTGAGGAGGTTCGACCGTGTTTGTGTGGTCTGACCTCCTCTCGTTATTGTGATAATAGGCGGCTCAATTAGAGACGATGATTGTCGATAAAAGTATTCGTGAATAGAAACAAAATAATCGCCTACCTCAAGCATTGTTGATACGTCACGAAAAAGAACACCAAGGAAGATGGTGTCATGGAAGGAGGTTCATCGGCATCGCGGAGAAGAGAATCATTTGTGTCGTTTCGTCGATCTCTGAGGTTGGTGTCTCTCACCAGCTGTAGAGAGGGAAGAAGACGGTACGATTAACTCCCCTTTGTAGGGACAGAGTTATTCTTCGAAGGCTCGTGTTCATCGCGTTCTTCGACGGGGAATAATATTTTCTTCATGAGTAAGTGCAAATCCTCTCCACAACCAAAAAATAAATACAAAAATAAGTGTTGCCTTATTTTATTACTCATGCCATGTTTTTCAAAATTACAAAATTAAAAACCTAACATACTTAATTAATTGATCATATTAATTAGTCTTTAGGTGGCATGAATTTATGTGAAGGGAAGTCAGATCATTTAAAACAAGGGGGGTTTTAAGGGGAAGAGTTATGGAGGGTTTAGGGAATTTGAAGCGGTGGGGTTCATGTGGGCCCCACCTCATCTTAAATCCTCTCAAGGGAAGTTTAGAACAATGGTGGGTCCCACTCCAACCACTTATCTATCGTTAAACTACTTTGAACAAAAATAAATTTGGTTGCACCATTTTATTTTATTCTTTACTCAACCCAAGATTTTTAATAACCTCACCCGAGAAAATGCAACTCCATAAAAGGTGTTCCTAAGCAATTCCTGGCGCTGCCGTTTCATAAGAGCCCTCAGATTTTGATTCCAAGAAACAGTTCAAAAGTTAGGAAATCTCGCTATTTCATTCACTGAACGTACCCAATATAATCTTTGGAAAATTTATTCAGGGAGCACCGGGCTTCGGAATCAGGTTCCATCAGAAACTGTGTTCTTTTAAAATCCCAAAGAAAATTAAGAAAAAATTTCCCTTGAATTTTACGGGTCTTAACATTACTCCCACCTCAGGGCTTTACATCCTTGTAATGATACATCATAATCTAGGGAATCAAATGTGGGTATTGTGCACGCATCTGAGCCTACTGCTCCCATGTGCTCTCCTGGAGGTTCTCGTGCTTCCACCTGAGGCGCACTAGAGAAATCGACTGTCCACATAGGACCCGCTCCTGTCGATCATTGATCTCCACTGGGACCTCCGCAAAAGTCTCTCCATCATCAATATCCATCTCCCCATGGTCAATGATATGTGTCGGGTCGTGCACGTATCTCCTCAGCTGAGATATGTGAAAGACGTCATGAACCTGATGCCACTGAGGTTGTAGATCCAAGTGATAAGCCACCTATCCAATCCTGCTGAGGACCTGGATTGGTATGATGAAGCGTGGAGACAACTTGTCGCCTCAGTCAAATCTCTGTAATCCACGTCAAGGTGAGACCCACAAGAAGACGTGGTCGCGATCCTCGAAATCTAGTGGCCTCCGCTTCCTATCAGCATAAGACTTCTGCCAGCTCTGAGATATCCTCATCTACTCTTGGATGTCCTGGCCATTCTCTGTCGTAGCCTGGACCATCTCTAGTCCCACAAGTGCTGACTCCCCAAGGTCTGTCCAGCACAATGATGATCTGCATGGTTAGCCATACAATGCCTCATATGGTGCCATTCCGTTGGTGGAGTGGTAGATGTTGTTGTACGCGAACTACACCAAGGGTAGTTGGTCCTCCCAGTTGCGACCACAGTCGAGGAAACATGCGCAGAGAATGTCCTCGAGAGTCTGTATGGTCTTCTCAGTCTGACCATCTGTCTAAGGGTGAATGGTGGTGCTCAGACATAGCTGTGTCCCGAACGCCTCCTGCAACCCCTTCCAAAGCCGGTATGTAAATTGATCATCCTGATCGGAGATGATAGATAAAGTCACACCATGAAGTCGTACAATATTTTGAATGTAGAGGCGTCCTAATCTCTCTACTGAGCCTTGCTCCTTGGGTGGTAAGAAGTGGGCCGACATGGTGAGTCGGTCAATAATCACCCAAATGGAGTCGTGACCTCTGGAAGTGCGTGGAAGTCCAGTCACGAAGTCTGTAGATATCCCATCACACTTCCACTCTGGGACCTCCAAGGGTTGTACCAAGCTAGCTGGTACCTGGTGCTCTGCCTTCACCTGGTGACTGTTGAGGCATCGAAAAATGAACTCTGCTAAAAGAATATACTGTAAAGTGCTCGCCCATCATATAGTGTTGCCACATCTTCAGAGTGAAGACCACTGCTACTAACTCCAGGTCATGGGTAGCGTAGTTCTACTCATACTGCCTCAACTAAAGTGATCCCAAGGTGATCACTGCCCGATCCTGCATCCGAACACATTAGAGTCTGGTCCCTGATGCATCAAAGTAGACTACGTACCCCACTCACTCCTTCGGTATCCTCATGATGGGTGCGCTGGTCAATCTCTGTCTCGGCTCCAGGAAGCTCTAGTGACATCTGCCCGACCGCACGAAGGGTTGCCCATTCTTCCTTAACATTTTGCAAAGCTGCATAGATTTCTCCCTTGCCGGAAATAAAAATATGGTCTCATCCACTGGAGTACCACATTCCATGCCTAATACAGTAAATCCCATCATGATCAGTTAATTCATGCCATGGATGACATCGTAAGGCCTCGACGCTGCTACCAAGAGATCCAACCATTACTATCACCTACAAGGGTTGATTCACATAGTCGGCATCAGTGTGTGGTCATTGGGTCTCCTCCAGAAGGAATCTCATATGTGAGGGTCAAGTCAACAGTTTTTAACTGGAACCTCTTAGTATTAACATACAAAAAAATAGAGAGCAAACGTCACTATTTCAAGTGTCTTTTATTTCTGCAACTCAAAGTACAAGGACACAAGGAAATACAAACAATGAATCTAGATGCATTATGAAAAAGACCTCCATGCCTGGATCTAGTCCAGCACTTGTCCACCCGCTTCTGGACCTCCATGATCATAAGCTTCAGCTTCCTGATGTTGTTCTCTCCCCAGTGGTCGGGGTGGACATCCTGGTGGTGGTGTTGGTAGAGCCTCAAAACGTGGTCCACCACCTGCCGCTCGACCAGCTCCTTGGCCTCATCCACCTGATCCCTGTGGACCGCCACGGTTGATCCTCTTCCTCTGCTTGGGTGGTTCCTCAACCGTCCGCTGCTCATCTGTAAGGTGGGTCGGGAAGTCACGAGCCAAGTGGCCCTACCCGTTGCATGCATAGCATTGTATTCCACTCGTAAGACTGACTCTGATGCGTGTGACCTGCACCTCCGAGCCATTGTCCTATAGTCGTCCACACGATGTCCTGGTCCTCTTAGACCTCTGTGACATCTGTCTACTGCCGGCTGCAGAAGACTCCGTTACATTCCGCCATGCGGTAGGTCTCGCTACTGGTGTAGGCTCATCAAGAATGCTCTCAATGAGAAGGGCTCGCTCCAGTACTCTTTTCTTCATTGGAATGCTGAGGGAGATCATGGATTCCCTGATCTCATGCCTCAGTCCTTGCTTGAAGGTCCGGGCCCAGAAGAATGGGTCCCGTACCATGTCAGTCGAATAGCGTGAGAGGTCGGAAAATCACGCCGAGTACTGGGCGACCATCATGATGCCATGTCGCAGCTGTAGTAGCTCTTGTATGCGCATTGCACGGAGGGTTGCTGGAACGATCCTAGAGCGGAAGAGGCTCTCAAAGTCTGTCTAGAGGAGAGATGCCTCGTCATAAACCTGGAGCATCAAGCTCCACCATCTGCCTCTGCGGCCTGCAGGAGGCTCACTGCGAGGATCACCATGAGGTCAGATGATGTCCCCACTAACCTGAAAACATAAACAACCGCCTCCAACCAATCCTCAACTGCCTGAGGGTCCGTCTCCCCAAAAGAAACTGGGCAGTCTCTGACGCTGAAACTCGTGCAGTGCACCAAGGTGACGCACAGTCTCAACGGCTAGGGCTGGTAGCATCGGTGGCTCGGCGGGTAGAGGTACCTTTGGTGCCTCCGCTGAAAAAGGGACCTGCACTGAGGCCTCGTCGCTCAGTGGGCTGTTGGCTCGCACAGAACTCGGAACCCTAGCTGGCTGCCATTGAGGGGCCTTCCTAAAAAGAGACAGGTCTTCCACGGTCAAACAATATACCAGGTGAGCTGACACAAAGTAATCACAATGAAAATTTTTGAAACACACTTGCAATCAATGTTTTCGTGCATTTGGTCGGAAATCAGATGTTAGGGTCCTGGTGTACGGATACGTCAGCCGTCGCACCAACACTGGACTCCCTGGACTGATAATCACACTCAATGCCCTTAACCATATTGCTTCACATAGAAGAAAGATCAGAGACCTGAGTTCTGCGGTAGAACCGAACTCCTCTAATACCAATTTTTCATGACCCGTCCTCGGGGCCTGTGCTGTGACTACCCCAAGCCAGCCTTCCATAGGCCAGGGGCTGTCGACAAGCACCAAGGCGTAATTCCCCATAAAAAATGGAAGGCATTGACTTTGTAAAGTAAACAAACACCATGGAGAAATCAAGCATAAGTAAACACTAAGTAAAACTGGGTACAATAATACGAGCGGAAAAGTAATTGGGCCATAATAGAAACCCAAACTGAAAGTAAATTACAACTGGAATGAAATTGCAGCAACTGAAAAGTAAAGCCGCAACGTCGAGGCCTCCACTGGAAGTCCCACCTGAAGGGTGGGTATAGATAGTCTCCACTGCTCTACGGGTCAAGCCGTCAGCTCCGTGTACGTCCCATCCATAGGTCCACCTCTAGGTACCGACTCGCTTCACAAGCCTCAGCCACGTTCAGTGATGCCCGTCATCTACATCAACCACAACGTAGTGCGGGAATTTCCCATGCATGGGTGGGTATACGCTACTCAGTAGGGACCCCGAGACCCTCGACGGTCTCCCAAAATC
Source organism: Viscum album (assembly GCA_963277665.1). Taxonomy (NCBI): domain Eukaryota; kingdom Viridiplantae; phylum Streptophyta; class Magnoliopsida; order Santalales; family Viscaceae; genus Viscum; species Viscum album. Next base: position 1,755,344,683 of record OY728141.1, read on the forward strand.
CACAAAGAATAATCCACAAAGTAAAGATTCAATCACAAAGTAACATCCAACATTACTTAGGTATATGCCCATACATATACCTAAGTCTTCAATTCCGGTTCAGCTCTAACATCTGAGCCCAAGTACAACCCAGTATACACAGGAAAACATAACCCATTTAACATAGGAAATCACAACCCAATCCACAGAGAAGAGCATAATGTAATCCACATAGGATATCAAGTCAATATTATCGAAGATAAATATTGAAAGTCAAGACTCACCTCACACAGGTATACTCTTTCGTAAGACAATAGAGATGATTAGATGTAGCCACTGAATCATCTAAGCCTTCGGACCCACACCAGATCGATAGGTACTAACCTCTGCAATGACCCACACAAGATCGATAGGTACTAACCCCCGCAAATGACCCACACAGGATCGATAGGTACTAACCCTGCCAATGACCCACATAGGATCTGACCGACATAGGATCAGTATGTGCTGGCCCACATAGGACCGCTGAGCGCTGACCCACATAGGATCTGACCCACACAGGATAGGTAGCACAGATCCACACAGGATTGCTGAGTGCTGTAGTCATCGCCGTCGAATCCACGGAGTATTTCTGTACAGTCGTCATCGTCGTCGCAGTCGCAGCCAGCTCTAGGGTTCCCGCACACAGCAAGCTCGTTCAGGAGGGTCCGCTCCATGAGATGAGGGGCTGATACATCAACTGACACGAAGTCCATAGTTTATGTATCCAAAAGATCTGTATCATCAACAGGAACTCAACGTCACAGATGGCGCGTCAATCGGATGCCCGGTCTAAGAGTTATTGGCTTTTTCGTCCCAGGGTCCCGGTTAGTTTTTACGTCAAAACCAACCCGACTGTAATTCAACTACAGCTATAACTCGAGCAAAGTAAGAAAGAAGGTCTGTCTCACTAAGAGGAATCAAACAATATCGAAGGCACGTCAATCAGACGTCTGGAGCTCATGTTATAAGCGTTTCCGCACTGAGGGCCCGGTTGGTTTCGTGTTCGACATACCTGACCAAACCCAAAGTTTTCCGAAACCTTTAGTATAATATACCGAAATGACCATCTCGATCCAAGGATCCTATCGCACCAGATGGTGTGTCGTTTGGAGGTCCATATCCCATGTTATAGGAAAAAGACCAAACGAACTCCGTGAATAGGGGGTTCGGGACCGGTCTGTCCCGGCCCGATACCCTGCCCCCCCTCGGGTCGGCCCGAACCGGATCGACCCAACCCGGGTCTGGGTCCGGCCCATTAGGGCACGGCCCGGCCCAGCCTGGGCGCGGCCCGGCCCGGCGGGCTCGCCCTGGCCGTCGTGGCCAGGCGGCTCGGCCGTAACGGCCGAGCGGAAGGGGGGGTGGCTCGCTGCCCCCCTATTTGTGAAACCGCAAACATCATTTGGGGGGCCGCTCCTTCGGCCAGCCGGGGGTTACGACCCCCCGACTTCATGGAAGTCGGCCGGCCGATTGCTGCTGTCGCGGGACCGCCAGGGTCCCGCCCTCCGGCTTCAGTGCCAGCGGCCGGAAGCAGGCCACCGCTTCCTGCTCTGCCGCGGCCTTGGTCCGACCGGCGCGGCGTAACAGCGTCGTGCTCCTCTGACGCGGCCCTGCTCCTGCCGCGGCCTCTTCGAGGTTCTCTGGCACGGCACGACGGTGCATCGTCTTTTTCGTCTTTAACGGCGTGGCACGACAGCGCCTCATTTCTCCACCCATATCTTAATATTTCCACAGGGTGCAACGGCACTACGCTGCCTTGCTCTTGCCACCAAAAATTCAAACAATCAAGGGGGGAGGAGGGTCGGCAGTGTTCATGCGGTCCGACCACCTCGAGTTATTGGGATAATAGGTGGCTCAATTCGAGATGATGATCGGCGATAAAAGTATTCACGAACAGAAAGAAATTAATCCCCTACCTGAAGCGTTGTTGATATGTCGTAGAAAAGAACACCGTGGAAGAAGGAGTCACAGAAGGTGGTTTGTCGGCGTCGTGGAGAAGATAATCGTTTGTGTCACGTCGTCGATCTCCGAGGATGGCGTCTCTCACCAGGTGCAGAGAGGGAAGAAGACGGTACGACAAACTCCCCTTTGCGGTGACGGATTCTTCGTCGAAGGCTCGTGTTCTTCGTGTTCTTCGATGAGGAAGAAGATGTTCTTCAAGAGCTAGAGAAAATCCTCTCCACAACCAAACCAACAATAATAAAATAAGTGTTGCCTTATTTTATTACTCATGCCATGATTTTCAAAATTACAAAATTCAAAACCTAACATACTTCATTAATTGATCATATTAATTAGTCTTTAGGTGGCATGAATTTAAGTGAAGGTAAGTGACATCATTTAAAACAAGGGGGGTTTTAAGGGGAATAGTTATGGGGGGTTTAGAGAATTTGAAGGGCTGGGGTTCATGTAGGCCCCATCTCACTTTAAATCCTCTCAAGGTACGTTTAAAACAATAGTGGATCCCACTCCAACCACTAAGCTTAGGTTAAACTACTTTTAACAAAAATAAAATTGGTTTCACCATTTTATTTTATTCTTTAGTTAACCCATGATTTTTAATAACCTCACCCGAGCAAACGCAACTCCAGAAAAGGTGTTCCTATGCAATTATCAGCGCTGCGGTTTCATTGGTGCCCTCAGATTTCTATTCCGAGCAGCAGTTCAAATGTTAGGAAATCCTGCTCGTTCGTTCACTGAACGTACCCGAGCTAAACTTTGGAAAACTAATTCTGGGTGCATCGGGCCTCGGAATCAGGTGTCGTAAGAAACTGCATTCTTGTAAAATCACAAATAAAATTATCAAAAAATTTACATTGAATATTAAAGGTCTTTACAAAAATACTATGAAAACATTTATCAACACTTCATGTATGAAAACATTGAATGAAAATAGATTTCATAAATTTTTATCCTCAAAAGAGAAAACATGTAGAGAAACAATATATATGGCAAAATTGGATCATATCGATATTAAATCAAAATAAAAATACAATTATTATATTATTGTTGAATAATAAAATTAAAATATCACTATAAGATTCTTTAATTAATTTTCCCCTACCTTTTTAAAATTACATATTTAAAATAAAAAAACTAAAAATATATAACGGAATAAATTTTCCTTGAAAAAATACAAGTAAAAATATAATTGAATTTCAAGGAAATGTGTATTTGTAATGTATTGAAAATAAATCCATTGGTTGTAAATTAACAAAATACCTTCACATTTTCATTAAAAAGTAAAATGAAACTCATTTGGAAAATGAAAAGATGATTCATTTATTAAAAACATTAAAAAATAAAAAATAGTTATAAATAACTAGAAACATTCATAAACACATTGTTACTGATAATTCTGTGATGGAAGATAATGTCACTTACCACATATAAAAATTAGGTTCTTTTTCCATAAAAACATTATTTCAGTATCATGAGCACTTAAAGAGAGTCAAATTATTGGAAATAATTTCATTTCTACAAATAACTAGAGTATAAAATTGAAAAATAATATTTCATAGATTTAAGTCATATAATTTCATCATCATTAAAATTAGGTATAAATAATCCTAGAAAAAATGAAATTGTAAAATAATACATTAACTGTTGTCGTGACATTGAATTGTAACCCACATAAATAAAACAACGTAAAATGGAATATTAAATAAATTAATATAAGTATATTCATGATACTTAATATCAATTTGGAACTTTATATTCCTCATAATAGATGGAATGTGTGTAATATCAAACATTTATTAGTGAAACAAAATTGACAAGATGAACACTTATTACTTTTATAATTTTTGAAAAATAAATTGGATTAACAAAAATAATATGGTCATCTAAATACAGTTCATTAAATAATTTATTATTAAAATATTTTTTTAATAGAATATAAAACCCCTAAATATCAAATTTTTCCATAACAATAACACATGTATCAATGAAGAGAAATTGAGATGAAGCCCATACCTTATATTTATCTTCATTTATAAGAAATATACCAATGTGTATAATAAATTTATATCTAGTATAAATATATTCTAGAATAATATTGTAATATATAATATTATATATGATAAAATAATATCAATTCAACAACATTTTATTAATAATTCTCAATTAAAGACATTATTTCAGGTGTTAACTGCTTCATTGTTCATATATATATATGGTTGGTAGTTATGGTACTTGTATATTGAATATTATTCTTCTACTCTTAGAATTTTTTATAATGATATAATATATATATATATATATATATTCATTATATATAAGTATATATTTATAACCATACATATTTAGTGGTGATGAAAAATGAATTACATTACATCATGGAGATAGTAATTCATATATTCACGTGAATGATGTTCCCACATTTTCAATGGATGGAATGAAACAAACATAAATGATGAATAAACATTATGTAATTATTATTATATAATTAATTTTATTTATTTTCATTAATTATATCCTTGTTACCACCCATGTAAAGCCTAAATGATAAAAATAATCGCATTGCTTCATGGAAGTGGTAGTCCAGAAGTACACATAAGTGACTTTATCCTTTACCAACATATATGAATGTAATAAGATAGATAAAATATTATATTTAATAATTTATTTTGAAATTATAAATAAAATATATAAAAGTATATTCATTCATTATCACCACCCATAAATTACCGTCATAGAAATTAAATTGCATCTGTATGTGGATGTAGTGGTCCATAAGTACGCACGAGTGATATTTTAGTTTTTAATTTGATATAAAATGTTTAGGAAATAGTTGATAAATAATTATAATAACATATAATTATATTTATTATACAATATTGATCATTTATTAATGTATATAACATGTTAGTATTAGGCTTATGAAGAATTAAAACTAAAATATTTTTGATAATATTTGTACCTCTTCATTTAGAGAACTCAATTTTCTTGAAAACATAATCCATGAAAGATCGGTCTTATAAAAGGACAATAAGATGTATGATGAAGTAATTCAATATAGTAATATTTTATAGTACCAATTTTCTAATATAGATCATTAAAATGGTGTTGATGATGGAGGATAAGAGGTCCCTTTTTTTAATAGAGGGGAGGGACACACATTGAATTTCATAAAATATTTCAATGATATATGACCACTTTGATGGGACAATGTTTCTAAATTTTTAGGTATTAAAGAATAGTAAATTAAATTATATTCTATGTAATATATATAATTATATTCATCATTAATATATATGTATTATTTTAGTTAATTAACATAAAAATATTATGCACACCCGAAAACAAGTTTTTTGGACAAATATGTTCTTATGCAAGAAAATAAACTCATATAAAAATAGTTTATAATGATAATCATTATTTAAATAATTATAATATTTATATTTAAGAAGTTATTTCATTTATTTAAATGCAATATTCAAAACATAATGGTACTTTTAATTAAAAATAAATGACATTTTCTTTAAAATTTTATATTTTCATTATTCAATAGAAATGATTCTTTTTAGACAAATATTATAAATTCACCACTAGATAAAATTTAAATAATGATATAAAAAATTACACAAACTAAAAAAATTATAAATCTTGTATAAATTAATTATAGTTTCCATGTGAAAATTGAAAATAAAACCCTTTTTGAAAAATTGACATATATTTGAACCACAAAATGATTTTACGGAAAAATTGAGTGCTTATTTATTATGAATTAATAAAAATATTTGATATATTTGAAAACATTATAAATTCTTTTCACAAAACATATTAAAATTTCTACCTATGAATTTAACATTTTTCTTATAAATGTATATTGTATCATAGTTCATATAGGAATATGGTTTCATGTAAATAAAAACATTTATCACTTACAATTTATTTAAATAAACAAATATATATTTTAATGTCTTATGGTGTTACATACCTACCCTAAAACAAAAAATATATATACTGTCAAATTATATATTTTCATTTAATGTTTCAATATATTAAAACACATTTTATGAAATCCCACATTGAATATTAGGTTAATGATACTGCCATTGAAAAAAAGGAAGTGGGAGATATGAGTGAAAATTATTTAATTTCTATTAAGATGAGTCCCCTTTTAATGGGTAAAGGGAAAACCAACAGACATAAAAGACATAAAAACAGAAATCACCAATGTCTAAGGTCCATGTCCAAATACAATCCAATTCAAATCTGCAACGAAATGCTCCTCCATAGAACCAAAATCATTAGGACGAGCTTACACCTTCTCATCAGTACTCGGCTAGCAGTCTAGTGCAAGGATGCACGGGCACAGTACTGATGGAAAACACCATACCCTCTTAAACATCCAAATCTGAATAGCCATGATTGGTGAATGTTCCTTGCTCTACACCTCTTCTGAAACAGTCCCCTGTAGATAACTGGATAAATTTCCCCATAAAAAACAAACATTATGACAAAAATTCAGCACAAAAAATGTACCACCGATTCATAAAATCAACCAAAACAAGAATCAATCCAAAAGATCCAAAAAATCACACTACATTATCTTCATAAGAAGGTCAACCATCATGAAGACATCATGTTCACCCCGAACAGTCATCAGAACTAAAGCCATACCTCCACAAAAATGGCACCAAAAACCACCAAGAACATCATATAATCAGAAACAAAAAAAACAAATGAAATCCGATCAAAATACACAATCTGAACTAGAAATAGTGACCTACTAAAAAGTATTCCATGAGAATGCACCCCTACGCAAGCTAAATAATAAGATCCCATCACCACCATCATAGTTGTACCGAAGTACCAGATCCTCCCAGTCACCTTCAGATGCTAGGAAGCACTACATCTTCCCTAGATCATAGCATCTGAACCTAATTCCGGGACCAACATCGTGCCACTGAGAGAAACCCTAAGCAAATCAAAGGTTAGGGAAGGATGACAATCATGCCACGAAGAGATTCTTCACAGATTGAAATCCCGTATGGTACATCCATTGGCCAATACTACACCGTAAAAGCGACATAAAAAAGCATCGTGGATAGATCCAGATGAGCCGAGATAATGGGGAGGAAGGCAACGGTGGGGGAATATCTAGTTATGGGAAGCCATTTACAGTCTTGTCTCCCTTGAATATCAGATAACGAGTTTCATTTCCACATTAAAACATCAATAAGTGATCTGGGAAGTGGAAAATATAAAGTATACATTAAATAACCAATAATCATGTTCCTAAAAACGAGAACATTTGTAGGAAGTGAAACTATTGAAATTAAGGGGAAAGAAAATGTTGAAAAAATAGTAGAGACTTATATAGAACATGGTCATGATAAATTTAAGGACTAGAAAACCAGAAGTCATTATGTGGAGGAAACAAACATTAATCCCTCATAAAAAATTATAAAAAAAAATTCATTTTCAATAACAACTTTCCTAGATTAGATGAATTATCTTACCATGTAATATTTAGAAATATACTTCATTTATTTTAATCCAAAATGTTAACTTATTAATTTGGTTTCATGTTAAAATCAGCTTCCAAAAATTTTAATCCATATTCCAATGATTAAGGAAAAATATGTATTTTTCAATTGTAATGAATTAAATTTAATATTAATTATATATAATTGAAATAAATAATGAAAATTATTATTTCTTCCTCTCTAAATATTTATGAAAACTAAATGGCTTTCAAAATTTATCTTCTAACAATTAATCTTCTTATGATAAAATAGTAAGTTAATATCTAAAACATCAACAATAATACCCAAAGGACAACATTAAACATTCCATATATAGTTAATCTTAGGAATCCTCCAAAATATGTCAAACCTAATTTAAAACAAAATAATAGAGATAAAATAGTCGCAAATTCTCCAAAATCAAGAAATATTTATTACCAAATCATCATATAGTAGCACTTAATATCACATATCAAATTTTGAATACCATGATCATATATTCTCCCAAAACATTCTAAACACCTGAATCCCGATAAAAATTAATTTATAACATATATTATTCCAAAAAAAATAAATCTATCATCATACCAAAAAAAACCTTTAAAAAAATTCTATAAATCAATAAATGTTATTAACATTATCAAAAATAACTTTTTCATTGAATAAATCATAAATTTCAAAGAAAAAAATATTATCTAACTTATATAACTGATATCAATAATCTCTTTATCTGAAATAATCATCATTATATAAATCAGAAGAAGATGTTAATGTTTTTTATCCCTTAATTATGTTTTTTTTAAAAAAGTTCACATTACCACTAATTTAATTTCTGAGGATATCCATACAATTCAATGTATCCTTACAAATACTCAAAGAAAGACTATTGTGGAAGAATAAATAGATCATTAAAGATCCTTATGACCATAATATCATTGTCAAACAAAATTTTAAAAAAAAAATCTAAAACACAAACATATAAATAATTTGATTATTCCAATTTAACAATTGGCATAATGTATTCTCTTATTTTTTTTGGGAGTTATCCCTTTGATTAGGAAAATAGTTTGTATTATATTGATATTCCATACATATATGACATTAAATTATAAATGGTAACATGTGATTTACTTTATTTCCCTCTATTAACCTCTTCAATATTTCTCAACAATTACTTACTCTATTAAATTCTTTTTTATACATAAAACTTCTTACTATTACTTTGATTGATTTCCATAGGTTCTTATTCACACATTCCCAAAAAGAAAAAAACTAAATCTTCTTCCCCTCTTATACTTATTGAAAATAAATTTTTTTGTTATTTTTTTCATTTGGAATCTCACTATTGTTAAATTTTTAATCACATGTCTAGGTATATAGATAGACATAATCATTAGATTTTTAGTCCTATCTCTAATTTAATTTTGTTAATTGTAAGAAAAATCATAGAATCATCTATCACATTCATTAATAACATAATTTCATCTAGTTATATACATTGACTAAAACTAGAAACATTGTGTGTGAAATAGTAATGAGTAATCATAAAATAATGAAAACTATTTTATAGGACGGCCAAACCATGAAACCTTCTATTCAATCTATGACACCATAGGTTTATTCTTGTTCATCCATGGTAATTATCTATTCAAATCTATCATAATTATTTAAAAAGAAAATGAAAAATTCCCCAATAATATCCATCAAGGTTGTCTAGTTAGGTGTGTAATATTCATCTCACTCATCTTTAACTGGTGATGATCAAGATACTACTAATTTCACCGAATTCATTGTTGTTAACCCTAAGTGAATATAAATCAAAACTGTATCCACTTGCTACTATCTATTCAGGTATGTATTTCTAAGAAAACCACAGTTGTATATTTACCATCACATTGGATTTTCTCTTATAGTTTGGCTTATCCTATGGGTTCTTATGAACGTTTGATAATTATAAGTTCTAAAAGTTATTAAATAGTTCTATAATACTAATTATAGAGACCCTAATATTTCATAAATATATACCAGATCTTATTAGTGTAATATTATTACATGTCAATATGATCTATGAAAAATTCATAACTGATTATTTCTTTAAAAAATTTGGTCACCTAAAAAATCAGTACATAGAACATCTTTGTAATTTGCCTTTAAATTATTCAGATCAATAACTATTCATAAACATTTCATACATAACCATTTCTTCATAAACTAGTTAAGGGAAAAATATGAAAAGGTGACCAAAGATTATAAATAATGTAAAACATAATAGACATAAATAAATGATCATAAATATTCATAAAATGATCACAAGTGCAACATAACAATATCGAAACTTATAATAATAATACCCAATAAGTCAAAGATAATTTATTATAAATCATGGAATAAAGTATTGTTAATAAATAATAACACATAAAAGTGAATAATCACCAATAATTAATCATGTTCCAGGAGAAAATATATGATGTATAAGAAATAATTCTTTAAATTCAAGTAATCCTAGAAAATAGCTTTCTTAGTCAAGGTTCACTTCCTTGAATATATTTTTTGGAAAATTTCTAAATTGTACATGTCTACATGATAATTCTCATCATTCTCATGTTATTAACATCCATCTAGTTAATTTTATCATCATTCATGATTTTATTAACTCCATTGTATCTTAGTAATTTGTCAATTTTTTCATCATTACCGAATGAATTAGAGTTATATAATAGACCACCCATCCTTGGTTTATAACATAACCACTAATACATGGTTTATAACATAAAAACCTCTCAAATAATCATTATATATTCATATGTATTCTATAATATCATGAAAGAAATTATCATGACATCATGGATTAATCCATGTAAAGGGAATAAATTTCATTAACATCTCATCATCATGGACATGAATAATCCCTAGAAGAAATATGTATCAAAAAATTGGATCATATCTTAAGTATAGTATAATACATATTGATGGATTCTCATATGGATGACGAATATCATTAAAATATCAAAATAAAAAACATTTCATGGGAAAATAGCCCATTTCTAAATAAAAATTTTAAATCATAAAAGATTAAAAAATATGACGGAAAAAATTTTCATTGAATGTAATAAAGAATAATTATAATGGAATATTAATTTAAAATATTATTCATGGTTTTTTAAAAGTTATTCTTGTGTTTTATGCTAAAACAAAAATTCAATTAAATTTTTAGTATGGAGGTAAAAGTACCACATTCAATAAATTAAAAAATGATTCAATTTTATACATTTTTATTCAAATTATAACATAGAAAAAAATGAAATTAAATAATTCTTGAATAAATAAATATTCTTCAAAACATTTTAAGGAAAATATCTACATGGATGAAACAATTTTTGAATAATGTGTGAAATTATGATGGTATTATCTAAAAAGGTTTTTTGATCAGTTGTGAAAATAGAGAGTGGAAAATGAAAAAAAATTAATATTCAAAAATAATAAAATATTGAAGAAAAAAATAATTTGGGAATATATGCCATAAAAATTCATCACCATAAAATTTAAATTCAGATAATCCAGGTAAAAAACATTTTTTGACATAAAATACTTACCATTGTTATCTATTTTAAATCCTAGCCCCAATGAAAAAAAATGAATCATTAAATTTCATTTCCATAATGATATTATTGATACAAAATATAAATTATTTATTAGATATATCACATAAAATAAGTTATATGTATATCATCAAACATGTTTATTTGAAGCAAAATTGAGATGAAGACACTTATGATATTTGTAATTTTTGAAATGAAAGTAATTGGGAGTATAAAAAATAGATGGATCTATAAATATAGTCAATTAAATCATTTAATATTTATAAATAAATTCATGGGAAATATATACCCTATAAAATTATGAGATGTGTTCTTCAATTTAAATCATGTCACAATAATGAGAAATTGAGAGAAAACCCTTACATTATTCCTAACATGATTCATAATAATTCTAATATCCATTATAATATTTTGATATTTATTATAATTATATACAATAATAATAAACATAAATATAATATCACATACGATCAACTTATATCATTTAAACATCATTTTATTCTCAAATCTAGGTTAAAGTCTTTATTTAACGTGTTTTCTGCTTCCTTTTTCATGTATGATTTTTTTGTTAATTATAGTAGTTTTATATTGATCAGGGATACTCCATTTAAATAAGTTTAATAATGATATAAATATAATACATATTAATTATATACACATTTATACCCACTAATATTACGTGGTGATGAAAATTGAATTACACCACTTCAAAGAGACTATATCTTGTACATACACAAGAGTGATGTTTTAATGTTCTACGAATGGAAATAGGGAAATTTTTATAATAATTAACCATTATGTAATCATTTTTATCTCATAAATATCTTATATTATTATTAAATTTATCTTATTTATGATCCATTTAAATAATAAATGATCAAAAATTCATATCGCATCATGGAGGTGTTATTTCATAGTGATGCATAAGAAACATTATCATTTATAAATGGATAAAAATGTAATAATGTAGAAAATATATTATAGTTTTATAAGAATAATTTTGTTACAAATAAGATATATACTCATTAATTCAAGAATAAAATCCTCCCATGAATAGTTGGGAGGGAAAATTAATCTTATCGCTCTGTGGAAGTTGTATTCCATAGGTACGGATGAGCATAGAGTTTATTTATGATTTGATATTGATGGGGAGGATGATTGTGATGAAATAATCATAATAAATTATTTTTATATTTATGAAAATTTATTCATGTTGCTTTAATGGATATAGTGTGTTTTTAAGTTGTGTAATAAGTAGTAAAATTGAAAGGGCTTGGTCCAGATTTATACCTCTGGTTTGAGAGGCCCGTATTTGATAACACATAAATCCTTGATGGATTGATATTTGTAGACTAAAAAATATTAATTATGATGAAAAGTAGCATTGGAATAATTAGTAGTATTTTTTGGCCAATATATAATGCTCCAATGGTGTGAATATGGGAGGTTAAGTGGTTCGCTATTATAAGTGAGGGAAATGATGTATATGCAATTTCACAAAAGATTTTAATTATATAGGGTCACACTCATTGGAATGTGTATCCATAAATCCAATTATTATATGTTAGTATATGATAATGTTAAATATCCAAAAAATTCATATAATTGTCTGTGGAAGTCCTACCAATATCTCTTTATTTACCCGCCTAAAAACTCATTTTAACCTTAATTGTGGTCACAATATTTAACTGTCATTACTATTCACAATAAAAAAATTAATTTGAAAATATTTTATTATATAAATTATTATTATTAGAAATATATATTATATTTTATAAAATTTAATTTCTATATATTTAATAATGTAATTTGAATTAGGTGTGCAATCCACAATGAAAATCCATTTTTTGAGAAATGATTTTTTTAATAGAAAACGTAATTTACAACCATTATTTTGTATGTAAAAACCATAAAATTATTGTTAAATTATGATATATAATATATAAAATATATTTTATTAAAATAATTAAAAAATATAGACTTATTTAATTTATTTAGATAATAACACATTGCACATATAAAAATGGTTTTCAAAAATATGAGTTCTTTAGCACTAAAATAATCTTTTATAAAAACATTGTATATTGATTAATATTATATTATTAATTATATTATTTTAGTTAAATTATTATAATGTTATCTTATGATCAAATAAATAACATAATGGTACTTTTACTTCAAAATAAATCATAGTTTTAACAAAAATCAATATTTTTCTCAAATCAATAAAAAAGAAATCATTTTAATGATTCCTAAATAATAAACCTAAGATAAAATTGACATGATAAATTAAAAAATTATATTCATTAAATAATATACTATTTATAAATATGTAATAAATTATTCATAATTTCTATGTTTAAAATGAAAATAAAACTATTTTTTTTAAAAAAAATATTTTTTTAAGCATAAAATGACTTCACTAAAAATTCTGTATTTATCAATTAGAAATTAATTAATATATTATAAAAATTTAAAAAAATTATACATGTTTTTCATGTTGTGGTGATTAATATTCACACCTTCCAATTTTTCAACAACCTTGTAACAGTATACAATGTCACAGTTTATATAGACTCGAGTATTTGGTTAAGGTAAGCAATCAAACACATAAATATTGGTTAACGATAAGTATATATTATAAAATATCAAGGTGTTGAAACGAATTTATCCATATTTTAAAATTTATCTAAATTAACAATTACTGATGTTTTAAAAATGTGACACGAAATTATTCTAAATAAGCTATATTAAAATTAATTTATATTTTCTAAAAAATTCATCTAAAATACATATCTACATAAAAATTTATCAAAACATGGAGAAAATGTTTTTAGAAGACTAATTTTTCAACAATTTTGTTCTTATGATGTATCCTATTTGACATTATTCATTTACATTATTGTCCAATGATAAAAATTATTTTAGTTCCATTATATTGGAATTAATATTTTTTACAACTATGTGAATATAATTATATGGGAAATAAATAATTAATTTTTCAATTATTCTTTTCTTACTCTTAGATAGAATATAGATTGATTTATAATTTATAATATTCTATTATATTATTCAAATCAATTTTAATCAACTCATTACATACAATTCCGGCCTACATATATTATATAAACATTTTAATTTTCAATCCTGAGAGGTTCTAAGAGAACTTTTGTATATTACTTCATATGTTCATATTCCTGATAAGGTTGAGGGAAAGCCAAACTATTGGAAAAAGGTTTCTATTTTACAAAAACATGATGATTTTAACAATATTTTATTATGATTATGGTCAATAATTTATTTATTTTTTAACCCATTTAATCATGATACCTTTAGTACATTTATCCTTTGTGAAACCTATAGAGACCATGAAATACCATATATTAAGTTGCATTAAATGCCTAATAATCCTTCTAGTATGTTTTTAGTGATAAATATAAGAATTATTTTTCATTATAAGCATTAAAAGTGAGAGTTTGGTGTTTCATGATTACATTGATGATAATTCCATGAATAAGTTTGGAAGGTAATTATTATCATCACCCGAGAATAATGTCCCTATAAATTGAAATAATGAAGAAATAATCCCTTTAATTAAATAAAATTCAAGAAAAAGTAATGAATATGATACCATATATTGATCTATTAATATACCCACCTTCCCATTTTTTTAATAGAAATAAAATATAGTTTTGGGATGAGATTTCTGGAATAGAATGAGGTTATGTCATGGTTTTATTTATAACGGTGTTTGGGTCAAGCATACACTATTAATGGAGAAAATTTTAAATATAAAGAGGGGAAAATTAAAAAAATAGAGGGTAAATCGGTCACCAAATTGAATTATAAAAGTGAACTTTTTTTTATGAGGAAAAATATTTTATGGCCTTTTTTGTTGGATGAAATAAAAGGATGTATGTTATATTTATTTTTGATCCACCGACCATAAGCCACATATTATTTAGAAAAAAAAATTCATATTTTCTCAAAAGTTGTATTTTTTAATATCTATTTTGAAGTACATATTTTTTGAAATCATATTGAAACGGTGTGTTCACTTTAGATTGAGAATAACTCCAGTTGTAACACCATGGTATATTAGAATGTATATCTATTTAATAAAAAATTATTTTTAGTAGCTTGTGAAAAATTAAACTCTATCTATATGTGAATAATTATTATAAATTATAAAATGAATCCAAATATACGGTATTAAAGTGAATAATAATTTTCAAAAACATTTTTTAGTTTACTTGTGAAATAATGTGGGTTGTAAAGAAATTATTTGCAAAATATTGTTTAAGAGAATTGTTTTTTCATATATGTTTAATATAAAAAAATTCAAAAAATAATTTTTACCAATCTATAAAATCAATTCATTAGTTTTAATTTTGTTATAAATTAAAATTAAATAATTTGATAGTAAAATAATAGTTTTTATCTAAAAAATGAATTTTATTCACGAAATGTGTTTTTACCATCATTAATTAAATTAATATTTAATGACGAATTATTTTAATGATTTTTTGTGATGACCCAGACTCTCTTGGTCATTCCCTTTGCCAAAATATGGGACCTAAAGGAGTGGTGTCTCGGTGAGACTGATCAGCGCGACCGATCGGTGATACCGACCGGCGTCACCCGGCCTTGTCATGTTGTTTCCAGTAGCACTCCTTTTCTGCAAATAGGGTTTTAAACCCTATTATGACTCGTTTAAGCGTGTTTTAAAGACCCGTAACGTGAATAAGAGTTTTAATTAAATAGTTAATCAATTCATGAGTCGGCATAAACCACCTGACCCCCTTTTTTGACGAGTGGAGCCGCGTTGTCAACCCACGACCCCCGCGCCTTATGCGGTTTTGTGTTTTCACCTCAACCATCCTCGGATCTTATAAATTAAGGGTTAGTAGTTGTTTCTCTTTCCTCGATCATGGCTTTTCAAAAACAGCTTCTGGTGCATCGGGCTCATCGTTATTCGTAATGTTCCGCGCCCCCGGCCCAAACGTTTATCATCTATCAAAAAGTAGGGAATTTCTCCTTTGCCTCTCTCTTTTGTGTATCATACGGGGTGGGCGTGCTTTCGATTCTGTCGAATTGGATAAACCAGACCAAATTAAATATAATGAACGAATTCTATAAAGAAAGAGGGGGGGCTATGTTTGTTGATGTTGTCTTATATTTTGATGTTGATTATTTTATGACCATCTTGTTGAGTTGTGATGGATTATGCCTCCTAATGATCGAGGCCGTTGGTGGTCATTGTTTGTGCACTAATGAACCCTGCTGATGTTTTAAATGGCATGTTTTTGGTTGTAAACTCCTGCTGTGAAAAGTTAATTGGTTAATCACGTATATCCGGCTGAATAAATTGAAAGCTCTAAGATCAAACCTTCTGTGATAACTCCCAGTTAGAACAAACGGAATTTGAAATCATGGAGTGTTTTAAGTGGTTTAAATCTGAAAATCCCTAACTTGTGTTGGTGGTGGTAGTTGGTTGTTTTCCTTTCGGGCCGATTGCTAAAGATGTGGGAAAGGATGGGATCCCCAATTCTTTTATACCCTCAGTGGTTGTGTGGAATTGGGGGATGGTATCCCCTATTGGTATGGATTCGGTGGTTTTTTGTTTTAAGACCGGGTGGATACTTGTTTATATCACGAATTGTGGTGGAATCCTCTGTTTTTGGTAACCGGGTGTGGGCGTTTTGGTTGATGTTTGACTATTTACTTTCCTGGGCTTATGCTTATGCCTACTTGTTTCCCAGTAGTGCTTAAACATAAACATTATTACTGAACGTGAAATAAGAAAGTGGACAAATGGGTTGTTAGCATGAGTCTTGACTCGGACTTGAGTGCTGTTGTGATCTGTAGGTTGTCTGAAGAAAAACCTAGCTTGGGTGAGTGCATGATACCTATATATATAATTGTAGCTTTGTGTTTCTTATTCGTGCCCCACCAAAGTTGAGAACTTAGTGCCGAATACCCCCATTTCATGGGGGAGGGTGTTTTTCCCAACACTATTCTTAGTGGCTAGTTATTAGATCCTTTTCTTCTCCCTTTCCCGGATAGCCCAAGTATCTTTGGGCAGGATGTGATGGCCTGAGGTCCATTATTAGCCCAAGAACCTTCGGGCGGGGTAGTGTGGTGGTTGGCCAGGTCTATGCTGCACGTGGTTTCCCAAGTGTCTTCGGGATGAGGCCCAGGTGTCTTCAAGCGTGGTAGTGGATCCTTTAGCCCAGGTGTCTTCGGGCATGGTGGTGGTTGTTCTGGCCTAGGTGTTTGCAGGCATGGTTATATGCGACAGTTGTGGCCCAAGTGTGTGCGGGTGGGATTCAGCAGTGGGACTACGTGTGGTTGAGGCAAAGGTTTGTGCGGGCGGGATTTCGGCAGTGGGACTGCGTGTGGTTGTGGCCCAGGTGTGTGCAGGCGGGTGTGGCAGTGGGACTGCGTTGAGAATAGCGGGATTGGTCTGATGCGTAGGATGTCTCAATAACCCGTGGGAAAGTGTCGTGGGGTACCCAAACATCGATGTGCTCTTATTATATATATTACTTGACTTCCTTTATTTGAGGAGTGTGCCTTGGTGAGGCCTAGGGTGGATAGTTTTCCTTTTTAGGTGTTTGGTTTACTCCTTTTCTCATGGGACATTAGTACGTTCCCACACCTGTGAACGAGAGTCTTTGGTTTTCCCTACTGAGTGTACTTGTATGCTCACCCTAGGTATATAAAACTACTTTCAGGTTTCCAGGAGGACATCGGGGATCGAGCAGGACCGTACTAACTCGGACCTTTGGGGCAGTTGCAGTTGTTGTTTTTCTTCTTTGGTACGTACCTTGTAGTCACCTTTTGTACTTGTGGATTTACTTTTGGAACATGCACGTGGGAATGGTTTATTTTTTGCTTTACTTTTCTTTTACCTTGGTGTTGTTGAGTTTTATCATCTCATCTCTCGAACATATAAAAAAAGGGGTAATTCCTTCCATTTGTGAGAAATTTCTATACCCTTGGTGCTAGTCGCCACTCTGGGACCTATTGAAGGAGGGTCTCGGGGGTCATTATCTCTCCTTCAACTTAAATAAGGAAGGGTATGGAAATTTGCTGACACTTCCCTTCTTTTGGTGAAGGCGGCTCGGGACAGAATGGTATCATAGGTGATGGTTGAGAGACAGGATGGAGTCTGGAGTTAGGCACAATGAGGATTGCATGGGATGGTAAGGAAATAGTGTTGGGTGACCTTGGCGCGTGAATTAGGCCAGGGAAGACTGGCTAGGAGACGGGATTTTAGGGCCCCTCGTGATTCAATGAAAGGACTCTGGACCTACCGAACGACCAAGTGAGGCTACACTGATTGCATGGTAGAGACCCTAGGAAAGATACATGCATTATAATGACTTGTGTTCTTATGTTTCTGGGATGTCTTGGGAATTAAGAATAAAATAAATTTTAAGATGTTTTAAGAACGATATTCTGCACTACTTGGGCTTAGGCATTCCTTGTTTACCTTGCAGTTATGCCACCTGGAAGGCGACCACGTGTGGTACAGGCGATCGAGGCCCCGGAGATTACTTTGGTCGATCGGCAGAGAGCTGATCGAGAGGAAGAGGACGACTAGTGGCAGAAGACTCTTCGAGCCTTCCAGTGATAGACCCTAGAGAAGTATGAGGGCAGCACCTCCGATATGAAGATGGAAGGCTGGCCATAGGATCTAGTTATAGCCTTCGGCTTGATTCGGGCCCCAACCGAGTACTGGGTTCCTCTGGCCGTGAGCCTGATGTGGGGAGCGGCACGTCAGTGGTGGACGCATTACCTGGGGAAGAGGAGAGAGTTTGTGGTGGCTAGGGTGGATTTTGAGATGGTGTTCCGGGTGGAATTCCTCTCCTCGATGATGAAGGCAGAAAAGAGGCAAGAACTACTCTTCCTCCAGTAGGGGATTATGTCCGTGAGGGAGATAGGGATCATGTTCAAGGACCTCCTACGTTTTTCTCTGGACCTCTTTCCCGATGAGGAGACTTGGGCAAGACGTTTAGAGGAGGAACTCCGACCCTCCCTCCAGTATGATGTTACCACCTATACCCTGCCGACGTACATGGAGGTCCAAAAGAAAGCCGAAGTAGTGGAGAGGATGCATGCTCTAGGGGGAGTGTCACAAGAGGGGATCCAACTGGGACCATCGAAGGGGAAGGCCGTCAGCACCAAGCCTCCAGCATCAGTATCCTCCAGGTTCCGACCCGCAGGGAGCAGACCGCAGCAATTTCAGTTTTGATCCCCCAGCCCTCGCCCTTTTCCTTCAGGCCTGGGACTGCAGTGCTTCATATGTGGGAGCCCTGGGCATCTCCGGAGTCAGTTCCCCGACCGGGTGTAGTACAGTAGTGGCAGTCAGCCCCAGCACCTGCCCCAGCAGTAGCATCACGCCAGACCTTTCCAGCAGCAGCAGTAGGGACAGCGAGCTCCCACTCCTCCGAGGGCAGACGTAGGAGGAGGCCGACCTCAGGGCGTTCTACAGGGACCTCGATCAGGGCATGGTTGGGGAGGTGGCTGACAGCCGAGGGGCGGGGGAGCTGGGCGTGGACAGTTACACGATGCAGAGGCAGTAGTTCCAGCAGGGCCAGAGGTTGTTCGAGGGACGATCAGTCTGTTTAGCACCCTTTCTTATGCCTTGTACGATACTGGAGCTTTTCACTCCTTTGTTGCACCCAGTATAGCCCGTGCCTTGGGTCTAGATGCCGAGAGACTTCTAGTACCCCTGGTGTTGAGCACACCAGTCAGAGGTCTGACTGACTTGTTGTTCGTTTCTCGGGTATATAGATAGATGTTAGGGCCACATCAGTCAGTTAGGGATCTTCTTCTGCTACATATTCAGTCATATGATGTCATCCTAGCCATCGACTAGATATTTTCTATGTACGCCGTCATCAACTGTTTTCGAAGAAGGGTGGTGTTCTCAGACATGGATAGCCAGCGTGTTACCTTCACCGGCGAGCGGAGCTGTCCGAAGGGAAACAGGAGAGAGGAACCTCTCCTCTCCTTGTTGACTGAGATGACAGTGGAATCAGTAGATGTTGAAATGGTGGAAGTGCCAGGGATCGTCCGTGAGTTTATGGACATCTTTCCCGAGGAGGTGACGGCTCTACCCCCTCGACGTGATATCGAGTTCGGGATAGACCTGCAGCCCGACGCTCGTCCAATCTCGATGGCTCCTTACAGGATGTCACCTTCGGAGCTACGGGAGTTGGGGAAATAGATTGAATATATGAGGAAGAGGGGATATGTTCGACCGAGTGCGTCACCATGGGGTACTCCGGTCTTGTTTGCAAAGAAGGCAGATGTTGGTCTTAGATTGTGCATAGACTATAGGAGGCTGAATTAGGTAACGATCAAGAATCGCTACCCTCTTCCGATAATAGATGATCTTTTCAACCAGCAGAAGGGGGCATGATGGTTCTCGAAGATCGACCTGTAGTTTGGGTACCACTAGCTGAGGGTGAAAGGGAGCGACATCCCGAAGACAGCGTTCAGGTGTAGGTATGGACACTTCGAGTTCGTAGTCATGCCCTTCGGTGTTACGAATTCCCCAGCTGTGTTCATGGGGCATATGAACTCCATCTTCCGGGAGTACCTAGATCTGTTCGTGGTTGTTTTCTTCGACGACATCCTAGTCTACTCTAGATCATAGGAGGACCATGCAGAGCACCTGAGGACAGTTTTGGAGGTCCTCCGACAACACCAGCTCTATGGGATGTTGTCAAAATGAAAGTTCTAGACATGAAAAGTGCACTTCCTCGGGCACGTACTGTCTGAGAAGGGGGTAGCGGTCGACCCATCAAAGGTTGAGGCAGTTTTTTCTTGGGCAGCACTGAAGAATGTTGTGGATGTCTGAAGTTTCCTCGGGCTGGCGAGTTACTACCGTAGATTCATACCCAACTTCTCCCGAGTAGCAGCCCCTTTGATGGCTCTCACCAAGAAGGAAAAGGCTTTCGTATGGAGTGAGCAGTGCTAGTCAGCCTTCAGCTATCTGAAGGAGAAGTTGGTCAGTGCCCCAGTGATTAGATTACCAGAAGAAGGGGTGGCCTATGAGGTATTCTGTGATGCTTTGGGATAGGGCCTGGGATGCGTGTTGATGTAGCAACAAGGGGTGATCTCTTATGGGTCGAGTCAGCTACACCCCCATGAGTGTTTTTATGCCACCCACGAAATAGAGCTTGCAGTGGTCATTTTTGAGCTAAAGTTATGGCGGCACTACCTCATCGGGGAATGATTTGTGGTCTTCTCAGATCACAAAAGCATGAGGTATATCTTCTCCCAGTAGGACTTGAACTTGCGATAGCAGAGATGGGTGGAGTTCCTCCAGGATTACGATATCAAGATCTCTTATACTGAGGGCAAGGGCAACGTGGTGGCCGATGCCTTGAGCAGGAGGATGCATAAGGATACGGTCCGAGAGTCGGCGGACGCCTGGAAGGCAATAGAGGAGTTGGTCTCCATACACTTGGATGTGAATATGGATAGTGGCAGAGGCTGACTATATCAAATGACAATGCAGTCATCCCTGTTTCAGCAAGTGGAAGAGTCTCAGTGCGGAGACCTAGAGTGCGAAGTGATGCGTGACCAAGTTGACCAGGGAAATGCTCCGGAAGGATGGATAGAGGACAGTCAGAACCGGATGCTTTTCCAGAAATGTTTGTTTTTCCCGGAGGAGATGCGTGGCAAGGTTCTCAGTGAGTTCTACAACTCACCCCTGTAAGTACACCCAGGAGTTTCCTAGATGTACAGGGTTTGAAGAGGCAGTTTTGGTGGCCCGTAGTTAAGTGAGTGGTGGCAGAGTTTGTGGCCAAGTGCCTAGTGTGTCAACAAGTGAAGGCAGAACAAAATCTTCCAGGAAGCCTACTACAGCCCCTAGATGTCCCCGAGTGGAAGTGAGATGGAATCTCAATGGATTTTGTCACGGGACTACCCAAGGCCCAAGGGGGATACGACGCCATCTGGGTGGTAGTGTATAGGTTGACGAAATCGGCTCACTTTCTGGCGATCAGGGAGTCGAGTACTGTGGAGACTTTGGCACGAAATTACGTGGATGAGGTGGTGAGGTTGTATGGATTTCCGAGGTCTATAGTCTCGGATAGGGATGCACGGTTTACCTCGCAAGTCTGGAGAGGATTGTAGCTTGCGTTTGGCACCCAGTTACACCTTAGCACTGCTTTCCATCCCCAGACAGATGGACAAACAGAGTGCACCATCCAAACCTTGGAGGATATGATGTGGGCATGTGTTCTGGACTCAGGACGATCATGGGTTCAATACTTGCCTCTAGTAGAGTTTTCCTACAATAATAGCTTCCACTCTACCATTGGCATGGCCCCATTTGAATCTGTGTACGGGAGGCCATGTCATTCGCCTGTGTGTTGGACTGAAGTAGGAGAGGCACGCATCCTTGGTCCGGAGGTGGTGTAGAACACGACAGAGAAGGTTCATCTCATACAGGAAAGGATGAAGGCTGCCCCGGACTGACAGAAGTCGTATGCTGATACCAGGAGGAGGCCCTTGGAGTTTGAGGTTGGGGACCATGTGTTCTTAAAGGTCTCCCCTCGGCGTGGGCAGCGGAGGTTCAGCAAAAGGAGTAAGCTTTCTCCTAGATTCATCGGACCCTTCCAAGTGTTGCGGCGGGTCGGCGAAGTGGCTTACCAGCTAGCGTTGCCATCGCCGCTACTAAGGATACATGATGTCTTTCATGTGTCCCAGCTCTGTCGGTATCTACACGACGATTCAAACATCCTTGATTGGGGTGACCTGTACATCGAGGACGACGTGACCTTTGTGGAGAGACCATTGGTGGTCGAGGATCTAAAAGAAACGATGCTTCGTGGGTGAACCATCCCCTTGGTTTGTGTGTTGTGGATACATGGTGGGCTTGATGAGAGTACGTGGGAGAGGGAAGCACAGATGCGTACCCAGTACCTGGAGTTGTTTTGAGTTTTGTTCCTTGTTGTACCTATTGTGGTAGAACCTTTTTTCTTTTGGCTATGAAATGTGCTGGGTTTCTTTCCTCTGTTTGTGTGTAAAAATACACGGCTATGGGGAAGGAGAGAACCTGACCCCTAATCAAGACGCATTAAGGTGGATGCGATTAAACCCGTGCGGGCGAGTCAGTGCCCCCAAAGCGGATAATATCTTGACATGGGGGAGGAGACTCCCCAACCCACATGCTCGGGAAGTTTGGCATGGTATGTTGCTTGGTTCATGACAGGAAGGTGTTCTTAGTTAAGGATGAGGTTCACTCTTGAGAGATATCTTTCAGGGTGGTTGTTCGGACCCGCCCTTCCCTTCTGGGTTGTTTAAATTCTCGAGGACGAGAATAGTTTGAGAGGTATCTGATGTGATGACCCAGAATCTCTTGGTCCATCCCTTTGTCAAAATCTGGATCCTAAAGGAGTGGCGTCTCGGTGAGACCGATTGGTGCGACCAATCGGTGAGACCGATCGGCGAGACGGATAGGCGAGACCGATCGACGTGACTAATCAGTGAGACCGATCGGTGTGACCGATTGGCGCGACAGATCAGTGGGACCGATCGGCATCACCCAGCCTTGTCTAGTTGTTTCCAGTAGCACTCCTTTTGCGCAAATTGGGTTTTAAACCCTATTCTGACTCGTTTAAGCGTGTTTTAAAGACCCGTAACGTGCATAAGAGTTTTAATTAAATACTTAATCAATTCATGAGTCGGATTAAACCACCTGACCCCCTTTTGTGATGAGTGGAGCTGCGTGGTCAACCCACGACCCCCGCGCCTTACGTGGTTTCGCATTTTCACCCCAACCGTCCATGGCTCATCTAAACTAAGGGTTATAGGTGGTTTCTCTTTCCTCTACTGTGGATTTTCACAAACAGCTTCTGGTGCATCGGGCTCATCGTTATCCGTAAATTTCCATGCCCCCGGCCTAAATTTCGATCATCTATCAACATGTAGGGAATTTCTCCTTTGCCTCTCTCTTTTGTGTATCATGCGGGTTGGCGTGCTTTTGATTCTGTAGAATTGGATAAACCAGACCTAATTAAAGATAATGAACGAATTCAATAAAGAAATACGGGGGGGCTATATTTGTTGATGTTGCCTTCTATTTTGATACTGATTCTTCTATGACCATCTTGTTGAGTTGTGCTGGCTTATGCCTCTTGAAAATTGAGGCTGTTGGTGGTCGTTGTTTGTGGACTAATGAACCCTGCTGATGTTTTAAATGGATTCTTTGTGGATGTAAACTCCTGCTGTAAAAAGGGAATTTGTTAATCATGTATATCCAGCTGAATAAATTGAAAGCACCATGATCAACCCTTCTGTGATAACTCCCGTTTAGAACACACGGAATTTGAAATCAGGGAGTGTGTTAAATCGTTTAAATCTGAAAATCCCTGACTTTTGTGGGTGGTGGTAGTTGGTTGTTTTCCATGATTATGACTTTATTGTATTTTAATTATTTTTAGTATTTACAAGAGTAGCAGCTACATCACATAAAAATTGGTACCCCACCCCTCACTAAATCACACATTTTAATCCAAATATTTTAGAAAATATATTATAAAATATGTTTTTTACATCCCTCACCAAGTCCTAGATCTTCTTGTCTTACCAAGATACCAACTATTGAAGGATTAACGGGTATGTTTCTTTCATTCCATTCATTAAAAAATGAAGACATTACTCATATGTACATATAGACTACCTTCTCCACAAAGTGATGAAAATAAATTATCATCACCACATTAAATTAATTATTATAAAGTTTTATATAATTAATAAACATGATACTAATAATATTATTATGATTACATATATGATGAAACCATGAAAAGAGACCAGATGAGTTAAATAGAAAAATTCATGTGAAATGAAAGAGCTAATTCCTAAAATGTTTATTTATGTGAAGAATTGTAAACTAATGGTAAACTGTAAATTAAAATAGAATGTTATATTTTTATATTTGTATGAATATGGTTCTGGTATAGATTTCATGTAAATATAACTTTATTATAAAATATATTTGGAATTAATACAAAGAAATTAGGACATAAGGTAAGGGTTTATGTTGAAATATAATATTATATCAGATATGATCATTCTTGAATCTCCTTTTAGGCTATTATATTATTCTTATCTCTTAACCTTTATATATTTTAATATAGTACAATTATTTTATAGTTTTTTATTTTTCTTATTTAGCCTTTTCTTTTTCGTACATCAAATTATTGATAAAATGATTGACATAAAAGTTGACCATATTTCTTCTTTGGTCGGTGAAACTTTTTTCCCATATACATTCTATATCAAATTTTCCAAAAAATTATAATTTTTTTTATTCGATTATTACTTAAATCCATTTTAAACCATATATTGTTTTAATTTAAAAGGATGTAAGTTTATTTTTTCTAAAAAAATTGGAATAGATTATTTCAGAATTTTTTAAAAAAAATTGTGGAAGGAATATTTTTTTAATATCTACCATATGAAATACTTTTAAGGAGATCATATACATTATTTTATTCGAATACTAGATTATATTTTTCCATGATTATTTCATAATAAAATTATTTTATCAATATTTTGGAAATATTTTTAATAATGATATCAAAAGATAAGGATATTTTTCTATTGTTTCTACAGAATGGTTTGAGTGTTCCTTATATGGTATATTTTATCTACTTTAATGTCCATTAATGTATTGTATAATTAAGTTAGTATTTGATCTAATGATAAAATCTATGTTCTTTTTTTGGAAGATTCTGATAATGTGATTTTAAAATCATTATGATATTATTTTATTTTAAATGTATTATGAAATAATGAATTGATGAATATACTTTTGATTGTAAGAAAACATATGTATGATATATATCATGTGATTTGGGGCTCTATTAGGTCATTATAGTGTATTGGGTAATGATTTATGTCTTGTGAGATAATATGAATATGATAGAGATTGAACTCATTCGAAGGGTGGAAAGAGATTTGGGAGTGTCCTCTATCCTTTCTGGGAAATTATCCACTATGTAATAATGCTATTAGAAGTGAGAATTGAATAATGAAATTATTTTTATTCTTATTATTAGAACAAAATTAATATACAATATTCTTTGTCTTACTATATACTCTCAAATCTTGTGATTTGATATTGTCTATTCTATTGTCTGATTAGTCATGCATTCTGAAATGCTAATGGATTATTCTATGATTAATTATTTAAGATCTATGTCTGATTAGCTATGAACATTATAGGTTATGATGAAGATATAAAACAAATATTAATATATAGTTATTAAATTTAATCATAAATTTTTATCTCCTTAGTTTATCCTTACTAAGAATACGAGAACTCCATCTCTTATGTATCTATTTTCCCTTAGTTATGAACTAAGGGTTTAAGTTAGATTATTCAAAAAAGGGTAGAATGAAAGCCGATCATTATGTAGGATATCAAACATAATTCATAAAATAATATGATTATATATCTGATATATAAATACCCTATACCAATACAGTTCTCATGAATAAATTATTTTTTAATATATTAATTTTTTTATTAGAAATAATTTAATATTTATGAATGTTTAGTTGGTATCAGAGTAGGGTTTTTTAGATTATGTTATCAAGAATATAATAATTAAACAAAATTCCTACTATGATTAAGAAGATTTGATAAAGGGAATCTGAATTGTTTTATAGTTTGATAATAATATATTACACTTAAAGACATTGTAGCAATGATTTTCATGATTACGTGATTTCTCACACTGACAATTATAGATTAATGTGTACAATATGTTTTCTGGTTTTAGTTAATATTTATAACTATGAAAAATCATATATATATAAAGAATATAGTACAAAATTTAATCATTTTATTCTTAATAATATAACACATTGAGATTTTATGAAATATATTTCAATGAAATTGAATTTATTTGTTATCTTGGGGTATAATAACCACCGAGTTTTAGAACACTATAATATAATATTAATATATTAAATTAGAATATCACTTATAAATTATACATAAATTAGTGGTTCAAGATTAGAATAACTAAACTATAAAAAATATATGTTTGACACATGAATCAAATATATTTATTGGTATATTGTAAATGAAAGGAATAATCCTTTCAAAGTATTACATATTTCTTTTTTCGAGAAAATAATTTTTTTAGCATAAGGTTTTTTATCATTATAAATTTCATTATTTGCAATTTTTCAATTAAATTATTTAAATTTATCTATTATATATTGATTAAAATAGTTTACCATTAATCAAATATTTTTTCTATTCATGTAAAAGAAAAAATCTAGGATTTGGTTTACAAAATTATTTTTTTCTAAAAAGTGATTTCATCGTGTTTTGTGAAGTTATTTAAAAAATAAATTTTTTAATTTTATAAAATTTATTCTAATAATTATATTTAATTTTTAAAAGATTAATTTAAAAATTATCTTTTGGATTATTTTTTATGATTTTCTGGAATTATTCTTTTAGTGAATAGGGGAAAATACTAATTTTTTAAAAAAACATCCATTTCATTTAAATAATTTATAATGTTAAATTTCATATTATTATAGTATTAAAAGTAAAAATATTTATATAATATATTAATAATCTAATTTGGGTCATGAAAATCAATTTTATGATCAATGTTTATATAAAAAAGTTTCATATTTATGAAAATATTTTCTTTTAAAAACTTCTTTGCTATAAAAAATGGTGGTTATATTTTAAATTTAAATATTCCATATCTGTGAATTGAATTTGAGAAAATGGATTAAAATTTTTAAATCATGATATTTTATATTATATGATATCATGTAATTAATTTTTGGTCATAAAAAATAGAAAAACGTTACAATTTAATTATTGGTGTTACAGTTAAAACTGGGTTATGTGGTTACATGTTCATGTGTAACAATTAATATTAAATATAAATATGATATATATATATATATATACTTTTAATTTTTAATTAAAATAATTGGGCACAAATTATATAATAATCCTAATGTTTTTTTATTAAAGGATATTTTTCCTTGGTTAATAAAAAAATTAGTTATCTTGATACAAGGAAGAAAACATAATGGTTAAGGAATACCATGTTAAAAAAATATTTATTTTTTTCAGGTTTGTCTTGAACATATATTCCATAAAAAATATAATTTAAAAATTTAAGATGCACTTGGTATGATATTGAATTTCTATTGTTGAATTTATTTGGGTATTTACAAAATTCCACTCCTCAATTAAAATTGTTTCCCTCCCCTCGTTTCATCAGGCCTCTTATTTTATTTGGATTGATTAAAACCAGAAGGAATAACTCCTCAAAATCATCATACACATTATGTTTTTTTCAAAAATTACAATCATAAGGTCTTTAATAAGAGGTTCAATAATGGTTTTTTGAGTGAAGGATGTGGTCATTACTATGCTCTTTCTATTTACTCCTTCTATTACCACTTTCCCTGATGTCCTAATACTGAAAATATAATAACACCAAAATATAAAATATAATTATATATTATTTTATTAATATAAAATCATATATCCATCTACTCTTCCATAAAATTGGAAATGAAATCGTCGATCGTTTGTGTCATGGACTACCACCATCCTAACCAAATTAATTAATTTTCCATCACCACCCTTAGGAAAAGGATATAATTATGGATTTAACTTATATATATGATATTAAAAACATAACTATAAATATATAATTATAATATCTCATATACCATAATACATTAAATTTTTTAGACTACGATAACGACCCTCATTTGTACATCGAACTACCACCTCCGAAAGCCAGGTTATACTCGTTTCACTTCTACTTTGCATTGAATTTAATATGGATAAAATTAATGAATATATATTATATTTATGACATAAAAATTAATCACTAATGGTTATATATTGTTTAAATTATTTTCTTTCCATCCTTCAAGAAAATGTAAATAGCAATCATGTGTACGTAGAACCTTCTGTCTCCATGAATGATGTAATTGATATTTATATCAAGATTTTATGTGTTTATATAATTAAAATTAAAATGAGTACATATAATATTTAAAAAAATTTCAAAATTGGATATATGAATTAACCATGATCAATGTATAATGTCTCAAAATACCAAACCAACCCTCATATGAAAAAACATGGTAGTTATTACCAAAAACATAATTTAAAGAGGAAATTTAAATAAAAAGGTAATAAATGGTAATAATTATATTTGATGTAGTCTGACATGTATTGTTTTGATTCATGAATATATTTATAATTAACCTATAAATATAATATAGATGTTTTTAATGTTTATAAATAATTTTGAGACAAAAATTAAAGGATTTTTAGTCCCTCTATTTTTTATGGGAAACATATGACATATTCACCTATCATTTACATTGTGTGGAGTATATACTAAAACATAGAAATTTTATATATTGAATCTAATCTTTTATGTTTATAAAATTTTTTACGGTTGTTATTTTTTAATGGTGATAATGATTGAAAAGTTTCCAAATTGTTAAGGGATTCTTGTCTCACTTGTATTTATGGAGGGAAATTTTTATATTCACCACTTGATTCTTTTATGTGGTGTATATAATTCCAAAAAATAAAATTTATGATTATTATTATGAATTTTACTGTGATTTTCATATCAATATAATGTTATGTCTTTCACGGGGAATATTCTTTCAAATTCCCCAATGTGGTATGGGTTTTTATAAATCTAATTTCTTATAAGTATTATTTATGATTACACTTTTGCTGATGAAATATTGTGATATACTTTTCAATAAATAAAATAATTTTCCTATACATTGTTTATTTTATAGAATACAATTTTTCTGTTAATATTCTTCTATTTTAAGAACTAAATATAGTGAAATAAGTTTTTAATTGGAAAAATGACTTTATTTCTCTTTTCACCAGAAAATATATTCACTTCCATGACCATGATTTATAAAAATGTATTAATTAGTGTTTTTAATGTCCTCAAATTATTGATCCTAAAAAATTAACCTTGATTTCTATTTACAAAATGGTCTTAAAGGAATCTTCTTGTCATTTTCCAAATGGGTTACTTTAGACTTTTTACTAAAAATGTGAATGGAATCTGTATTTTCAAATGTACAACATGATTGGTATTTTACACCATAAATACCACTCAATTTTTTAAATATTATGTTATAGGTTTAAAAATATATTTTATAAGAATATTAATTTTAAAAAAAGAAGTAGATTTTTTTTATGATTATATTTTCATATTGAGAAGGATATTTTCCTCAAAAACATACAAAGTGATATTTTGATATCATTATATGTAATGGATAAAATCCTTTGATATTACATAATATTTAATGTGGATTTGATCACATTATTTAATCCATATTAATTATATTAATGTTTTATCTTTATGATATAATTATTTTATTGAACACCTTTTTTCTATATGTTATGTTATGAGAAAAATAATATAAAATCTATTCATTTTCCACAAGTTATGAAATGATGAAATGATTAGGAAACCCATTTATTTTGTTGGGTTCTCATATGATTATTGTTTTATGATATTTTGTCACACATATTAATGATTTGTATTAATTGATAGGGGGAAATATATCTCCCTCCAATGAATTGAATAAAAATGGATAACTCCTGATATTAAACAGACTTGAATAGAGAGTGAACCAAGTCTAGTAAGGGAATATGTCCACTATGATAGTCATTGGAGTAATACATTAATTATATGATGTTTTGGGGAATGAACCCTATCCACTAAGATAGTGTGTTGGGTTGACCATTACTACTCTATTGGTTTGAGGAGTTAACAAAAACCACTATAATACTCTTTACAATGAATCTTTTCTACTGAGGAAATGATTTTATATACTTATGTTTATTCCATAAATATATTATAATAGTATTCCCTCATGTATTATGTTATTTGATTTTATAATGATTAATTTCCTAATAAACGACATGATTTATTCCATGGATCAATTTTATGATCTATGATATGCACGGTATGGTTTTGAAATCCCATTATTTTGTTTACAAATCCTTTTCCCATGTTAGATTGGAATCTTCGTTGATTACAATAAATGAGAATATGAGATCAACCCATTTTACTTTTTCCTTTACCTAGGCTATTAAGAATTATATTATGTATGAAATTTATAATAGGGGTTATAGTTATTAATAACATAGTGGTAGATGATGTGATTTACTTATGAATTAGTTTTTTCGGTATCCAAAAATTTTAAGACAGGAATCCTTTATAGTACGTTGGTGTGTTTATGTAAAATGAAATTAATATTCATATATTGAGATGAAATATCTATGTTTTAAAATCATTGGTTTCAATTATTTTTATCAATGGAATGTATTAGTATACCATTCATGTCAGTATGATAAAAAATTAGTTATATCCCTTTGGAAATGTCTAAGGGTAAGTTTAATGATAAGTCAATTTATAAGATTATTTCCTCAAATTTTTCTAATAGATAGAGTAGGCGGTTTTCATGAATTTATTCTTATTTTTGTATAATTCAAGTGGATGTGAGTTTGGTGAAATTATACCAATGGGTAATATCTCTAAAATATAGACATTTAGATAAAACATTAGCGTCACCTTGTGAACAAAAATGGGTCTTGATGAACACTTGTTTTAATACTCCCATGTGATATGAATTATAAAATAAAAATATCTATATGAATCAACATTAATTATTTAAATATATATTTTTCGTGAATGAACTAAATAAAACCTAATGTTTCATATATATAAAATATTTTCTCATGATTTAGAAATCCTATAAATATTTTTTCATGATTTTATGGTTTCCCACAATGTTCTTTGTTTGTCACACTATGTTTTTCCTTTTAGTAAATATAGGGAACCAGAAAGAATGGTTTTAATGTTTAATGGGATATAAAATGTGTGGATGATTAAAAATTATGGTTATGTCTGCAGTAAAGTATATTTGAATTATTCTTAATCGTTTATCATGATATATTATTAATGACATGCACATGAACCGACTACCATACTCACCAAAGAAGAGATGGATGGAGTTCACTATGATATAGTAAGGTTGAGACAAATGAGATAATAAGATTTGGTTTCCAATATATTTAGAATTTGTTGATAATCACTCAAGATAATGTCTCGATGTAATGAATGATAATTATGTCTGGATAATAAGGGAATAGAGAAAGTTATTTATAAAGAAAAATGAAATGATTAGTTGGCACAATGGATAAGAATAATGGTTTCACTAAGGAATCATAAATGCTTTAATGTTTTAATTGTTAAAATTATAGGATTTATAGAACTAAATTTTCTAGGGGAAATATAAATAATTGGAATATCAAGGTTTCATGAGAATAGTTTTTTCCATTAAAAATTATTAGACAATAAAGAACACATGAAATAAAGGAGGTAATAATGAATATGGTGATGAAGATTAGATAGTAGTTTAATAATAATGTATAATAATTGATTTGTTTTTGTATTAGAATTCAAGAATTATGTTATATAAATCATGAAATATATAAGGATATTTCTATAGATATATTTCATTAAGGAATATCAAGAACATGTTGAATGGTATTGATTAACTATAATATTGGTTTAATAGAAGAGTTATATTTTATGAAAAACACAAGATTAAAGAAAGAGAAACCTTAATATGTTAGTAATGATGAGAAAATGGTGTGTAGGTTTTTAAAAGAGAGTAATAATATGGTTAATGAAAATTAGAATGTATTGATGACCTCATAACAGATTAATTTTTTTTAAATAGTGTTTTATGTTATCATTAATTTATTTTAAAACTTTTTTTGAATGATATATTATATTAAATAATTTATGTTTTTATTTAAGCAATGAGGAATCATGTATACTTTAATTGACGTTTTATGGTAATTTGAGTTATTAACATATATTAAAATAATATTGACCAAGGTATTCACATAATTATTTTTCCAAAATTATGATCTATGTTATGTAATTTTGTGGATTAATATTAAGATTGTTTTCGGAAAATTAGTGACCTCATTTATAATTTTATCAATTTTAAGGGTATTATGGTAAACCATTTATTTAATTCTTCATGTTAATATTTTAATGAAATTTTATTGATTAATGTTTTGTTTTTTAGAATAAATATTCATGCATGTAGGATAACATATTCTATCCAATTGGGTTTTGGTAATAAATAGACATAAAGGAATAAATTATCATTAAAATATGAATATTAAGATCCCTTAATGATATAGTAATAAAACAAATTCATCTTCATTTCATAGAATATGGTATGAAGTGAAAA
This sequence comes from Viscum album, assembly GCA_963277665.1. Taxonomy (NCBI): domain Eukaryota; kingdom Viridiplantae; phylum Streptophyta; class Magnoliopsida; order Santalales; family Viscaceae; genus Viscum; species Viscum album. The sequence continues at coordinate 1,755,378,128 of OY728141.1, forward strand.
TTAATAAAACCATACCAAAGTATGATATTATTCTTATGAAATTGAATGAAATCATGAAACAACAACTAATTAGTTAAATTAATAAAACACTAAAAAATAATTTAGAAATAATAATTTTTATCATCTACCTTTATTTACGATAAATTATTGATATTTTAACTCATCAAAAATGTATTCTTTTTAGTGGTTATCTTTCTCAAGACCTTATTCTCAATCACTTCCTATTATTATTTTCGAGTTAGATTTCTCATCCTTATTGCAATTTTCACCCCGCAACAACTTTAAACTATTTAGAAACATAGTTATGTGTTATCCTAGATAAAATTTGTATTTACCTTTCCCTATTTTAATAATCTATTTTTATTAAATTTTTTTATGATGCGGGTTTTTCATAAAGGAATGTTCAAATGAAAAAACAATGATTACTGAGAACATGTTAAAATTTAATGGGATAATGTATTAAAGGGTGGTGGGGAATATAACAGTACAATATTTTATGAAATAGTTTTTAATAATAAATTTAATTTCTCCAACAACTTGATTGAAATTGTACATCATGTTTTAATGAAATATAATATATTATAATTATTATTATAATAATCTGGCGATTATAACTGAGCCATTAAATTGTTGGGTATTAATAAGAAAAACTAGATATTTAAAAATATATGTCATAAACATGGATAATGAAATTATTTTTCTATTATAAATGAGAAAAAATTATTAGAAACTAAATGAATGTTTTTTCTGAAAAAACTATTTTCATAGGAACAAAGGCTTTTTGAAATATTAAATTAAATTAGTTAATATTGATGTATTATTGTAATTATATATACGTATTATACATATTCAATTAAAAATTTATCATTAATATATTTTTTTATCTAATCATGGTGATGAATAAATCTAGTTTAATTTTTAAAAACTAATTTTTATTGAAACAAAATTTCAGCACATTCAAAGAACATATTTTAAAACAAATTTTTTAAAATTTTATAAAAATTAGTTTCAATAAAAATTAATTTTTTAATTCTACATGTAAAGATTATCATAGGGTTAATTTTTGAAAATTTTATTAAAATTTTAAATTTTCAATGAGTATTGAAAAATATATATTTTGACAAGAAAACTGATGTTTTAATTAATTTGAAACATAGATTTTATTTTAAGAAGGTTTTAATTGTAAATTCTGTTCAAATATATTTTTATTAATAAATTTTAATTTATTATAATCAATATTATGTACAAATTGGATATAAAAATGTTCTATATTTATGCAATCTATTTCATTGGAGATCAACTTTTCCATCATGTCTGTGGGTTTTATTTTAAATTGATTTCTACAACATCTATAAATATATTTTTATAAATTAACAAAAATATTTTAAATTATAATAATTTATGTTATATAATATGTTCAAAGTAATTTTTTTCCATAAATAATAGTAAAAATAGTACAAACATATTATTGTGGATCAGGTTAAAATGGGGGTTTGGGCATTACCTGTGCATGTAATAAAATTAAATTTCAACCCACATAAGTTACTTTTCTAATATATTTTATTTCATATTTATAATTTTTGGGTCCATGTTTTCTCATTTTTGTTATTTTTAATTTATTCTTAAAGTATATATTACTTATGTCAATGAAAATAAAATAGTTCCTGTTATAAAATTGAAAAAACAACGAGTTTAAGGATAAAAAAGACTAAAAAAATTATGTTGGAATAGTTTAACAACAATATATTCTCTAAAATAAATTATTTATCAGTATTTTATGATCATAGGATGAGATTTAATTCCCATTATTCTATATTCTTTGGGTATTTGAAAATTGTTACACCTCCTCAGTTTTAAAGAGGCACCCCTCCCCTTACTTCTTCACAACTCTTTTAGATCCACCAAAACCTACCAAAATATAACTCCCAGATAATTATACAAAATATCTATAGTATATTCATCCACAAATACCAGCCCTATGATCTTTATTAATATATCCAATGGAGTTTTTTCTCAGTGGAGGTATATTTCATCATTATGCTCTATCTTTTTACTCATTCTCTTATGACCCACAATTTTCTCCTTAAAATTAAAATATATTAACACAAATATCTACCATAAACCTATGTTTAATTATGTTTAAGGAGTAACTTATATCTATATCCTATATAAATAAAGTAAAGCATAAATGTATACATTGTTTATGGGGGACTACCGCTTATTGAAATGACTTAATTCTTTTTCCATCACTAGATATCACAAAAGCGTATATTTATAGATATAAATAATATATATGATATTAATAACATAATTATATTTTTTTAATTATTTTATCTCATATAAATTATAATTTACCATTCCTTTACAATATGATAACATTGATTCTTTGTATGGGGAACTACCACATCGAAATGTGATATGAATATTTTTTCACTTACACATTTCTTGGAAGTTAATAATGATATATTTAGTAATTATATATTATATAAATGAACAAATAATTACTATTTAATACTTATATATTATTTAACTACCTTTTGTTCCATCAATCTTGAAAATAAAATCAACGATCATGCAAAAGTACAACCCACCATCTCCATGAATGGTGTAATTCATTTTCTCTATCTAACATTAATGGATTACTCTAAATATATATATAATGAATAGATATTATATTTATATGTTTTTAAAGTATTTGATGTTATTTTAATGATGATAAAATTAAATGTTATAAAAACACCAAATAAAAATACACGACAAATGAAACACTTATTGCCTAAAACGTGATTTTAACAATGAATCGATAACAAAATCGGAATAATATTTAATAATTAAATCATATATGGAATCATATATATAATTGTTTTTATTTAATAAATTTATATTAAACGAAAATTTATTATATTGTATATTTTGACATGTATGATCGAATTTGTGAGTTAAAGTAAGATATTTCCAGTCTATCTTATTTTTTGGAGACATATGTTATATTCACCAACCATTTATTTTTGTGGATAATATAATGTAAATTCCACATGGTTTATATGAATATAATTATTTAATTATATTTAATGTTTCATTTTATATAATTATTTAACTGGTATTATGATCAAACGATTCTAATGTGGCAAAGGATCATCTTTTCACTTTTATTTCCATAGGACACAAGCCATATATCCAAACTGTTTTTTATGCAGTGCATATAGATTTTCATAAATGTATTTTAGGATTTTTTTTATTAATTCAATGGGTATTAAATATCAATATATTTTTATTTATTTCATGAATATTATTATTTAAATGTTACCAGAGTGGTGCATGTTATAAAAATATTTTTTACACACCTTTGTTAAAAAGTACCTCATTCAAAAAATGAAAAAATGATTTTTTTTATAAAAATTATATAATTTAAATCATGGGTAATAATTAATATAAATAATATTTAAATGATTCTAAATATAATTATTAAAAAACAAATAAATCTGATATGTACATGGAATAAAAAGAGTTTGAATGAAAACATCGAAACAATATTTTTCATGGGATATCTATTACTTGTAACATACATAGTGATTTTTATTTGCCAATTGTGAAAGTGGAAAAGTAATATTTAAAACCAAAAAACCCATAGTTTAATAAAATATATTTGTTTTACAAGATAACTATCATATTATTTTTCCATAGGAAATCTATACATAAATAAATCTAAAATAAAATTAAATTATAACTGAAATCTCTTGCCTCAAGTAAAACGTGGAATAAATGTGATTTTAACCTTCTATATAATAAATATAAATTTATTATAATTATATTATAGAACCATATATATATTTATAATATCATATATTATCTAATTTAAATATTTCAACATATTTATTTTGACAATTCATATTAAAATTGTCATTTTTTACTGTTATCTGTTTTTTTCAAGTAATTATTTCTTCACAATTTTTGGTCCTTGAATATTATTCATGGTTCCATAGTCTCCATAATAATAATAATGATGTAAATATCATTTATATTCATTATATTCATATTTATAACCATTCATGAATTAAATATATGAAAAATGAATCACATAACTTCTTAAAGGTTGTAGTCCATTTGTACACATGAGCGACATTATCATATTTTAACAAGATTACGGTTACAAAGCTAAATGATATATTATATTTACAAAATAATGATTATGAAATTATTATCACATATATTCTTTTGTTATAAATTTATAAAAATATAAGTGATATGGTATTGAAAAATGAATTACACCACCATGTAGAGATTGAAGGTTTTACGTATGCATATCTGATATTTTAATTTTTTATAGAATGTAAATGAGATTAATAAGGGTTGTAAAAAAATAATAATAAAATTTAATAATATTTTATATAATAACTTTATTATATGTTTATTTATATATAATATTTATAATTCTAGAGTAGGAAATAAAATAAAAACACTCGGTTGACAACTGTACATCTTTTTCAGACAACCTATAGATGTTTATAGTTAAATAATTCATAGGATGATATTCTAATTGAAAAAAAACATATAGTAAATACGGTGAGATTTTATGAGATTATTTCATTGGTTCTTGGATAAAATGTTTTTCCCATTAACAATGGTGAACATATGAGTGGTAAATTCCTTTTATCTATGGGGGAAGAGACACATTAGGAATTTTTCAATATATTAAAACATATTAATGTCTTACTAGGGAAAAATTGATCTAAAATGAATATTAATAAAATTAGATATGGTTATGGAAGAATTATAACTAATCCATTTTGGTTAAGATGTTTTCTTTTTAAATGTAATACTTTTCCATTTATCCTTAACCCTTTTGAAAAATTTTACCCTCAAATTATATGATAAATATTTACAGTGATTACTATTCGTTGTGAAAAAAATGTAAAAATTATAACAAACTAAAAATTATATTAATTCTAATTATGATAAATATTGTACATTATTCAGATAATATAATTGGTAGATATTACTTTTAATATATGTTCACAAAACACGAAGAAACACATTTTTAAAAAAACAATTTGTTCCTAAAATTTTTTTACCACAAAATAAAGTATACTTTTGATTCTAATAGGATTAATTTGAATAACTTAAATTCAAGGAGTCTTATTTTTATCCAAAAAAAACTAAAATTTTCCTTGTAAATACTTTATAAAAATATCTAATATTAGTTTTTATTTGATCAAAAACAATAATTAGACTTTCAAAATGTTATGCATATATTTCAATATTAAACATTGTATTTTTGTTAAAGTTATATTAATTATTTAATATATATTTGGTTTAAAACTATGTTTTCAAATAACTTTATTTTATTATTTTATTATCATAAATTCATTAAATGAATTCTTTCTAAAAAACGTATTTAACAATATTCACCTACAAATCAACTGCATATATAAAATTAATTATAATATAATTTTGATATTTTGAATTCAAAAATTAAATTAATTTATCAAAATTATATTTATAAAATTATTAAATTTAGTTTTAAAAATAAAGCTAAATGAATTATGTTATTATTTATTTATAAATATAAACTTAAGAAATATAATTGATTCTCGCGCAATACATTCTTCCATATAAAAACATCCTTCCCCAAAATGTTTGCAATTTCACGTCAGTGTAATAATGTTGGTATATTTTCATCATGAATTATTTATGATCCCATGTTGATTCTTATATCTTAAGATTTCCATAAATTACCATTACCATTTTAGTTGTCTCATTCTACAACACTTGTTCTCTAGTGTCAGTAATCAAAATAGACACTTCAATATAAAATAAATTTTCTTCAAACTGTATTTAATATTATAGGAACACATGTTTTTTTCTAAAATGTAATACCATTGAAAAGAGATATGAAACACATCCTGAACATTAGATATGCTTAGTGGAATTACCAATCAGTATTCCAAAACTCAAATTATTATGAGAATGTCAAAATATAAGGCCATGGCCTTAAAACATTTCATAATCTTGAATTAAATGAATAATTCACATTAAGGATCTTTTCAGGATTATAGTTTTAGAATTTTTAGCCATAACTATTACATTACATATAAAAAATTAAAAAGTAGACTCTTCTACTAAGTTTCCATTTTTTCATAAAATAAAAACTCTAAAAAAAGGCATGTTTAGTTCTGTGTTTCAGACATCATGACTTTTCCATGATCTCATTGTTGACCATATTCCACATTATGTCCTTTAAAAAACATTTCAAAAACATAGGATGAGTATAAAAATCAAATTAAGGGATACACAAGGAAGGAAAACTGTTAGTTTTTCAAAACCACAAGTATACAATGAATAATTTATCATAAGTAATACTTTTCACCTTTATGAAGTAGTAAATACTCTTCACTGAATAAAAAATCGTTTCATACCATTTTGTAACCAAAAGATTTACATAAACCCATATAAAAAACACATAACATATAAAGGTAAATTGGCACATAAACATTCTTAAATAGAATTACCATATGACCAAATTCCACACATATCACTAAATGGAATAGCCATACTGTCCACTTCCATACCAAAGGCATTGGAGGTTATAATGTAACCACCTGTTCGGTTTTATCACAACACCACCCATCATTTGTTTTATCACGTAACCACCTGTAAAATGTAGAAGTTGCATCATTAAATCATAACACATAAAATATTTCTATTACAAACATTTAACTAATAACATTACATTTTCAATCATTATAATTCATTTCAAGATAATGATAAAATATATGCTTTATCTAACATTTTATAACATTTAAAAAAGTGATTTTGGAATCAAAGTGTACCATACCATTTTTAAATTTTTAATGGAATTGTCATTATTTAAAATTAATGACCATATAAATAAATTCTTAAAACCATTTTGAAAAAATCGTCATTAATGAGATTTATTTAGAAGAATAAATATTGAAAACATTTAAAATGATATTTTAGTTAAAGAGTTACAAACCTATTGAGAGAAACGTGAATACAAATAATTGAGGAATAACATCCATAAAAGATTATAATATCTTGAGAATAAATAGATTCATTACATAATATGCCAAAGGGTGGTATATACACCATCTAAAAGTGAACATGTGTATAAAATAAAAATAAGTTTCATTGGAATGTAAATTGAGACAAGGTGCCTTGCAATGATCTATCCTTAGATTAAGGATAAATAAATGAAATAATTATGTTTTACAAATAATAAAACACCCAATATAAGTGGATATTATGTGAAAAATAGTCATAGTTCACTCACAAATAACCATATCAGTACGTAATCAATAATTAGATGTTTAACCATAAATAATTTAAATTGGGTTAAGAAGTTGTCTTACAGAACTTTGACTGCCTAACGACATCCCAATAAAATTCAGAAACTGAGTTGATGCAGGACAAAAGAGTATCTCATAATTTGTACATACAATTTACATTAATAAGTATATATATGAACACATACCAACACTATAATATCTAAATTAATAGACATAACAAAAAAAGACTTTTAAAAAAAGGACGGTGAAAAATTCCCTTACCGATTTGGTATCGTACAAAACATACACCCCATGAAAAAATGATCAAAAATGAATATGTAAATATGCATAAATTAACATATATTAGACAAATAATACAATCATGGTCAGTACATACACCCCACAAAATAAATCAGTGGCTAATATAGTATGAATCTCACGGGAATAAAAAGTGAGATGAAAAACCCTTACAACGTTGTAATCAATTTTTTCGTATGAACAAAAGTTAATAACCACCTAATGATTCATATAATTCGATAAATATACCGAGAATAATTATAATATATATAAAATGGAAGTACACAATACCCCATATTGAATAAATAAGTGGCGTAAAATTGAAATCTCACTGAATTAAAAGTGTGATAAGAAATCACTCCTCTCGTGTCCGACATGACCCGTTCATTCATTAATTTCTCGATTAAAAAACTAAAGTTAATTTCTAATTTCATATGAACCTCTTCAAGGTTATTATTCATTTTATATCAATTATTACCATGTTATAAACATTATGTAATCATTTAAGTTAATAATGGTCAATTTGATGATATTTGTTACTTGGGTAAAAAATGAACACCTTATAATTTAAAGTTTTCCATGTCGTCTAGAGTCCATTATCTAAAAAATAATATTAATGATTTAGATATCATATATATCATATATATCTAGTATATATATGGATTTATAACAGTACATAACCTTTGAATGTAAGAAATGAAATGCAACATTCATGGAGACTGTAAGTCGTACATATGCATGAACGCCACTTTCATTTATATTACATATTTAATGGATGAAAACATAATGATACATAGGTATATTATAATTACATTATAATATCATATATAATATCATCAAATCCATCCTTTATACATCTCACGTATCGAATGAACGAGTTATATCACTTTGAGGGGGCGGTAGTCTACAAATCCTAAAATGAAATTATCGCGTTTACCCATAATGGAAACCATAAAGTTATGTTATAAATAAAAAATACATAAATTTGAAGAAAACATAAATATAATATAATCATATATAATACAGTTCTATCATAATGTCCACCGTAATAGGCGGTAGGATATAATTGGACAATCATCATTTCATGAGGTGTTAGTTTTCCATCCAAAGAAATAGTATGTTCTTTACCCATTAGATGGAGCCGTTCGTGAGTGTAGTCCAATAATTCTCATAAAAACATCATAGTATATTGAGTATATGAGTTTTGTTATAAAATAATGGAATAAAAAGAATTTAGGCATTGGAGAAGTGAAATTAACAAAAATAATCTAAGGGAAATGGTTACCTTTAATTTGGGTAACTCCCTTTGGTTTGAACCAAAAGGACCTCTAGAAGTGCCTTATGCCTAAGGTAAAGATTCTTGGGGAAGAGGGATATTGAGGGAGCTTAATTGGGTAGATTTTGGAAGATAAAAGTCTCTTGAGAGTGTGAGAAATGGGTTAAAAAAGAGGGCCTTTTATAAGGGGGAGGAGGGGCTCTTTAGGAATATTTGAAAATGTTATTTTATTATAAATATATATTCGGTTTAAAATGGTCCAAAACTCATAAAATTTAAATATAAGATGAACTGTTGTTGAAATAAAATCATTAAATAATAATTTTATAGGTTTTGGATATTTTTTAAATCATTATAATCTTATTTATTTAAATTATTTATTATTGAAGTCAACACATCATCATTATTTTGTCATAAATATTTTTATTTATTTGATGTATAAAAATTATAAAAATATACTATAATGTAGGAAATATTTATATATTTCCATATAATATTTATAGTTTAAAAGATCATTTATATAACCCCATGTAAAAAATGATTTACCAAAATATATTTGTTTATGTCATTTTTGCATTTACATCATGTTAATTAAAATATAGTGCCATTATCAATCATAAGTGGCTCCATGGGGTAAAAAAATCACCCATGGATGCCTATGGTCAGACATTACTCATATAATTAGATTAGGATAAGTGTTATTGTTATTATTTATTGTTATAATATTCTTTTTACCTTGAATTACCCTATTCACCTTTATCCGCGATAAATAAAAGTCAAAAGTTAATATTTACCAAAAACAATTTTCATATTATTGAACAACATTTTACTTACTAATAACATTCATGTTCATTGTATTTTTGAAATTAAATTCAAAAAGGTGGTAAATTTTCATTTAAATGAAGAGTTTATATTGTTAACTATTCATCAAAAATTGAAGTGTTTCAGAAACATTCCAAAAATTCAGCCTAATCAGTATATGATATTCCAAACTCATAAATGATGTCTATTTTACCAAATTCAAAACATATATTTTAGAATAATTAATTTAAAATTAATTCCCATTGTTAAAACAAAAAACATTTTTATGAAATAATAACTATCAAAAGATTAACACGTGTTTATGTCCAATTTCAAAGTGAAATTATTTCCAATGACCAACATTGGATTATATGGTAAAAATAAAATATAATTACACTTTAAACCAATTTAAAAAGATAATAAAACTATATTAATATATTAGATTAAAAGGTAGTTTTTAATTATAATACAGTATTTTTCACTATTCATTAAAAATTGATTTTTATCAGAAAATACCTAAAATTTACCCAAAGAAAATTCAAATGTCCTGATTCTAAATTCTAATTTTATTTTGTCAAATAAAAGATATAAAAGTGATCAAAACAATATTTAAAGAAGGTTCTCCATCAAAAGGTTGTAAATCTGCCTTTTAAAAAATATTAGAGTCTTTATGAATAAAATTAAATTCATTCACAATTTAAGCCTCTAACTATTATGGGATAATTATAAATACATTAAAATAGAAGTATAATCATTTTGTATTTAGTTATGTTCATTCATACAATTACAATGGCTAGGCGTTAACTACAATTTAAAATAATTTTATATTATTATATTTCAGTATGAGTCAACATTGTGTGCAACATATGATTTCAAAGAAACTAGTAGTTGTGTATCGGGTATGTCATCGAACATAGCATCAACTTTAAAGTAAAATAAAAAATTAATTTAAAAATATTAATAAATATGAAAATTTCATGTTCTCTATTTAATGGTGATGTTACATTCTTCCCCCTTTTGGTAATTGAGTCCTCTCAATTTTAAAATTGGGCTCAAAAACATCATTGAAAGTCCCACATTGGAAAAAGAGTCAATAAAACTATCACTTTATTCTATAGTAAGGGAAGTATAAAGGGTACCCAAGGAAACAAATATAAGGTTTAAAAGAAAACATTGATATGGAGGAGAAACCATGTGTCATGTTCAAATGTATAGTGATAGAAAACATGATTCAGAGAAAGTTAACCACCAGAAAATCAAAAACATGTGATGGGTTAAACAGTCTTTGATTCACCAGTTGGAAATGTTAACAGAAAACATTTTTGTTTTAATTTACTTCACTTTGAAGAATTTATTTCTCAGCTTAACTAAAAACATAGGGAAACATAATTACTTGTCATTTAGACTTTCATACATAACCAAATTTGTACCACAAATTCATCTTTTCTCCATACGATGAGTATTCAAACTTACACGGTCACATTAAAAGCTCTATAATCAACATCCATAGTATCACATAATCCAAAAAAGATAAATTGTATCTTTCCCCTGCCTTTAAACATCATTAAAAACCAAAATGGTTAGTACGAGATCAGATAATACCAAAAAAAGATAACCCATTATAAAAATAAATACTACTCTTAATCTCCAAAATTCAACAAACAGTACCCACAGTTCAACAAAGACCAGTCAATTCACAAAAATCCTTAAACCTATTCAATATAATCCAAACTACGATTGAAACACAAAACTCAATAAAATTTACTCAGATAGTCATCCATAGTGAATCATAACATTTATCTCCAAATAACATCGACTACTCTTAATTTCTCATACTAAATTTTAATTAACCCAATCAATTATTCTCTATGACAGGTTAGTAATTTCGATAAATAACCCAAATATACATAAAACATAAATTCATCCAAAATAAAATTTTATCCATTATTTCACAAATGAAATCCCATAGTATTCTATTTTCTTTAGAGATATAGTTTTTCCTCAAAAGAGAAAACATCATACAAAATAACATTCATCACATAATCACCAAATCATTTTCTTATACTAAGGACATACATTTCATAAAACATTAGTTCCCATAATCATATTATTCAAGATCCATAAAAAAATTTACTAAATATAATAAGTCATACTAACCAGGGACTTCATGTAGGCCCGTGGTTGGGGATATACCTTTTTCACCTTTCGTTTGTGGGTTCGATTCCCACAGGCTTTCCGGCCACGATGGGTTGTTACCCTTCATGCAGTTTTTCATTTTTCTAAAATTATATAATTTGATAAAAATCCCAAAAATGAGATAAATTCTTCAAAAATGACCATAAAATATTTTATCCTAAAAGGTTATCTAATAACTTTTAATTTTGCACCAAAAAATGTAAAAACCTTTTATCACATCTAAAATTACTACGACTCATTGTAATATGATAACCATTATGGTTATGTGACTTATGCTTAAATAACACCCAAACCTATCATGTTTTCTAAACCGATCTTTGATACCAACTATAAGGACCCTGCCTTAATATATCACATAATCTTGAATGAGAAGAATAATTCACATTGAAGATTAATTCAGGTTTAGAGTTTTAAAGAGTTAGGCCATAACTATTACATAACTTCTCAAAAATAAAAAAAAGTATACACTTCAACTCTGTATATATTTTTTCAAAAACTAAAAACTCTAAAAAAATACATGTCTATTTCAATGTTATAGACAACATGACACTTCCTTGACCCTATCCTTGACCATATTCCACTTTATATCCTCTGAAAAACATTTCAAACCCTTTGGATGAGCAGAAAAAGCTCAGTAAGGGATACACAAGGAATGAGAACTGTTAGTTTTTCAAAACAAAAATTAAACAATGAATCCATTTTCATATGTAATACTTTTCACCTTTATGAAGTATTAAATACTCTTCACTGAATAAAAGATCATTTCGTACCCTTTTGTGACAAAAATATTACCATAAACCCATATAAAGAACCCATAACTTATAAAGGTAACTTGGAACATAAACATTCTTAAAGGGAATAACCATATGATCGAATTCCACACATATCACTAAATGGAATAGCCATACGGTTGACTTCCATACCAAATGCATTGGAGGTTTTAATGTAACCACTCGTCCCGGTTTATCACAGCACCACCCTTCATTTGGTTTATCACATAACCACCCATAAAATGTCCAAGTACCATTATAAAATAAAAACACATAAAATATTTCAAATATTAAAATTTCACATATAACATTTCATTTGAAAGAATAAAAAATCATTTCATTATAATGAGAAAATCAATGCTTTATCAAACCATTTTCAAAACCATTTAAAACATTTAATAAAGTGATTTTTTGAATCAATGTGTCCCATTAAACATTGAAGATTTTAAATGAATTATCATTTTTTAACATTAATGACCATATAAATAAATCCTTAAAACAATTTTGAAAACATGGTCATTAAGGAGAAATATTTAGAGGACTAAATCTTTAAAACATTTAAAAAGATATATTAGTTAAGGAGTTCCTAACCAATTGAGAGAAACATGAATACAAATAATTGGTGAATAACATCGATAAAATCTTATAATATCAAGAGAATTACTAGATTCATGATATAATATGTCAAATGGTAGTATATACACCATTTAAACGTGTAATGGTGTATAAAATACAAATAAGATTCAATAAAATGTAAATTGAGACAAAATCCAATACAGAGATCATATCATTAGATTAAGGATAAATCAATTAAATAATTATGTGTGACAAATTAAAATACACCCAATATAAGTGGACATAAATTGTAAAACAATATTAGTTCATTCACAAATAATCATATTACGACATAATCAAGAAGTATAATTTTATCTCCAATGAATTGAAATCGGGTTAAGAAGTTCTATTAGAAAAATTCGACATCCTAACTGTGACAATTTAAAATTTAATAACTGAGATGATGAGAGAGAAATGGGTATTTCATCATTTGGACATAAAATTTATAGTAATTAAAATATATAATATCATATCCCAACATTTAATATTTAAATTAAAATACATAACAAGAAGAAGTCTTTTAAAAAGAGGATGGTGGAAAGTTCCCTTACCAATTTGGTATCTTACAAAATATACACCCCATGAAAGAATGATTATAAACTGGATATGTAAATACCTATAAATGAATTTATATTACACCCAAAATACAATCATGGTCAGTACATATACCACACAAAAGGAAATGGGGGATAATATAACATTAATCTCACGGGAATAAAAAGTGAGATCAAAAAACCCTTACCACGTTGTAATAAATCATGTCATATGAAAAAAAAGGTAATAACCACCAAATGAATCACATAATATCATGAATATATATAGAATCATGATAATATATTTCAAATGTCATTATACAATACAACACATGAAATAAATAAATGTTGTACAATGGAAATCTCAAAGAACTAAAAGTGAGATAAGAAATCCCTTACCTCGTGTCCGACATGACCCATTCATTATTTAATTTCCTGAATAATGAAATAGATTTAATTTCTACATTATTAGGAACTTTTTTCAAGTTTATGGTTACTTTTATATCACTAATTACCATGTTATAAACATTATTTAATATTTTATGTTAATAATGGTTTATTTGTCGATATTTGGTACTTGAGTCAGAAATAAACACCATATAGTTACAAGTTCTCCATGTGGTCGAGATTTCATTATCTCCACAATGATATTAATGATTTATATAGATTATATATATATATTATATATATGTATTTATAACAGTACATAACCTTTGAAATTAAGAAATGAAATGCACCGTTCATGGAGACGGTAAGTCGTACGTACGCATGAACACTACTTTCATTTATATTTCTTATTTAATGGAATGAAAACATAATGGTACATAGGTTTGTTATAAATACAGTATAATATCATATATAATATCATTATCTCCATCCCTTATTTGTTTAATGTATGGCATGAACAATTCATATCACTTTGAGGGGGTAGCAGTCCGCACTTCGTCAAATGAAGTTATCGTGTTTACCCATAATGGAAACCATAAAGGTATGCTGTAAATGAAAAATACAGAATCATAAAAAACATAAAAATAATATATTTCATATATAAATATATCTCCTTCATAATGGTCAAAAATAATAGGCGGTATGAGAAAATTGAACAATCATCGTTTCGTGAGGCGTTAGATTGCCACCCATAGAAACGATATGTTCATTACCAATTAGATGGAGGTGTGTATAAGTGTATTTCAAATACTTATCATAAAAACATCCTAGTATATTGTGGATACAATTTATGTTATAAAATAAATTAATAAAATGATTTTATGTGTTTGATAATTAATATAAAAGAAAAGAATATAAGAAAAACAGTTACCTTTAATTCGGGTAACTCCCTTTCATTTGAACGAATAAGACTTCTTGAAGTGCCTTCGGCCTAAGGTAATGCTTCCAGGAAGAGGATAGGGATGTAGGAATCTTAATTGGGTAGAGTTAGGATTATCCAAGAAGCTTGAGAAGTGTAAAGAATGGGGTAAAAGTGATGGCTTTTTATAATGGGGGGAAGGGGGTCTTTAGGGAAGATTGAAAATGTTATTCTATTATAAACATATCTTCGGTTTCAAAAGGTCTTAAACTCATTAATGTGGAAGATAAGATGACTGAGGGTTGAAATTAAGTCATCCAATAAGAATTGGACAGTATTTTGTAATTATTTTAATAATTATAATCTTATTTATTTAAATTATTTATTTATGAGGTAAACACTACATCATTATTTGGCCATAAATAATTTAATTTATTTGATGTATAAAGATTATAAAAAAACAATAATGTATGAAAACATTTTATATTTCCAAATAATTTTTATACTCTAAAAGATAATTTATATAACCCCATTTAAATTTTATTTTCTTAAAGATATTTTTTATGTAATTTTTTCCTTTACTAATTTAATTAAAATAAATTGTCATTATCACTCATAAGTGGATCCATGGCGTACCAAAATCAACCCAAGGATGTCCATGGTTGTCCATAACACATCTAATAAGGGTAGGAAAAGTGTTATGGTAATATCTTATTATTATAATATTATTTTTACATTGAATTACCCAATTTACCTTTAACCATGGTAAATTAATGTCATATGTTACTATTCACTACAAATTAATTTCATCTTATTGAACAAAATTTTACATAAAAATATCAACCATGTATGTCAGATTTTCGGAATTGAATTCATAGAAGTGGTAAAATTTCATTTAAATGAAAAAGTCAAATTTTTAATTACTACTTAGTGGTTTCACAATTCATAAAAAATTGACGTTTTTCAAAAAAACAAAAAAAATTCATCCTAACATATATTTTATTTTCCTAATTAAAAAATGATTTCTATTTTACTAAATTAAAAGCATATAATTTGAATTAATTAATTTTAAATTAATTCTCGTTGTCAAAACAAAAAGTTGGTTTTTATGAAATAATAACTATTAAATGATTGACACTTGTTTAAGTCCAATTTCAAAGTGAAATTAATTCCAATGACCAAAATTGGATTAAATGGTAAAAATATAATCAAATTACAATTTAAAAACAAATAAAAAGATAATATAACCTAATAAATAAATTATATTAAATGGAATTTTTGAATTAAAATACATTATTTTCACTATTCATAAAAATTGAATTTCATCAAAAAAATAAAATATAAATTACCCAAACTAAATTCTGATGTCCTGATTCTAAATAAAAAAGTTATCTTGTCAAATAGAACATATAAAAGTGACTGGAATTAGATTTATAGTCGGTTCACAATCAAAAGGAGTTAAATCATCCTTTCAATAAATATTAGAGTATTTTGGATTAAAAATAGACTCATTCACATTCTAAGCATCTAACATTTATTGGATAAAAGTAAAAACAGTAAAAAACATGTATAATCATTTTATAGTTAGTTATGTTCATTCCCACAGTTAAAATGTCTACGTTTTAACTACCATTTTAAAAAATATTATATTATTATTTTTCAGTATAACCCAACGCTGTGTGCAATTTAATATTTCAATGAAACTAATTGTTGTGTATCGGGTACGCAATCGATCATAGCATCCCATTTAAAGTAAAATTAATAAAAAAATTACAAATATTAATAAATATGAAAACTTCATATTCATTATTTACCTGAGATGTTTTAGAAAAGGCTTGATTGGTGACATAGTTTTTATCATATTCCAAACAATATAACACCCTTAAACAAATATACCTTCCAAAAAACATGATCTCCCAATAAAAATATAAATCATGTATTTAATTATCTATATATCCCCTTTTTATGTTTTTGAGCTTACTTTATATAACTCTGAATAATCCTCACCATCATCATTTCCTCCTCAAAATGTTATGGGATCAAAATATTCAGATCAAAAACATCAACCAAATATGTTCTTTTATAAAATAAATCCCATAGAAGTTTTCATATAGTGGATTTTCAATTCTAAAAAATTCTATTATAATGTTAAAATTGTACCAATGGTAAATATTAATCCCATATAGCATTAATTTAGAGTCACTATGAAATAAACATGTCTTCTGATGTCTAAATAGTCCTTTCAAACTATCCATCTATCTAAGGATGAAAATATGTGCTTAAATATAGCATAGTGTTATGAATCTTATGAATACCATTACATAATATTGATGAAAATTATTGGTCATCATATAATACAATTGAAAGAGGTGAACTATGTAATATAAAAACATAATTAATATACTGATCCATGAGGTAATAAAAAGGAATATCTCCCCATATAGAAAGAAAATATTTGGACTCAGTAACAAAATAAACAATTACCCAATAACATCATTCATTCATGGAGACCTTGGAGAAATCATTACAAATTATATAGTGATATCATCCCATTTACACATATCAATAGGTGTTGATTTCATGACTCTGTTGGGATATTTTCTATTAGCCTATTCCAATTGAAAAACAAATAATATTGACACATGGTCTATAATTTAACATTGTATATTATCAAAAAACCCATTTTCCTTCAAGTATCAGAACATTTTATTTCTCTTTGTACATATACAAAAAATGAGATATGGTATTTATTGAATAATTCACTCTTTAGTTCAAGTATGGATTGACCACATAACCGCTTTCTTATTTTAATCACACCATCTTTATAAATATAATATTTTAATTTCACATCATTAAAAGAATTAATGTTCTTTTAAAAAAAATTCATCTTTTTAAGAAGGTTTTAGGTTTTTTAATAAGTATATTAAAAAAAACTAAAGGAGTTATTTTTACCCTCCCTTATTAATTCTGATGTAGAAAATTACTAAATCAATTAATATAAGATATTTTTCAACCATCATTTCAGTCAAACATCAACGATCTTTCTTAATCAAAGCACCGACAACCTTATTTTCCTTCCCATGGATGTAGTGAATTGGGAAATCATAAACCTCTACAAATTATATCCATCTCCATTTCCTCATGTTGCGAATTTTCTATGATATAATATATATCAATTTTCTATTTTTATAATATTAAAATCATTAACCATATAGCCAATACCTCTATATCTTAAACTAATTAATATTGTCCTCAAACTCTCGATGATGGGTTGGATAATTCTATTCATGGGTCTTAAACTACCTTGGTGCATATGAAAAAACACTATCATTATGTAAAAGGAAACATCCATGTACATTCATCGATTCATCACTATATATAAAAAATGCATCCCTTCCCGATGGTAATTTAATACTATTTCTTTTACCAATCTCCACATTAATTCTTATACACTTTCTTTACATTATTCTTTCCATATTAACATAACCCCATTATACATCATCTTGGTTAAAAGGTAATATAATTTATTATTTTATTTGAGTAACTCATTGATATTTACATTATTATACTAGAAAACTACATAACTTAATAATTGATGTTGGTCTTTTCTAGTCCCTGACTAGCTTTCTCATTAATGGATCAGATGATATTCCATAATTTGAAATATTTGGTGCAAGAAAATAATCTTCCTAAAGATATAATTTGCATTTGGTAAATTATCCTTATGAATCATTCACTATAACGACCTTAATAATGATGATCAAATTACATATATTCTAAACACATCATTTAAATTATATCCTATTATTGATAATAAATAGTAAAAAACAATGTTTGAGATAATAATTGATTAATATGTTCCTAGGATCCAAAAAAACTAATAGTTCCTTATTTAATCCAATGGTCATTATGGTATATTCATAATTTACATATCTCATTGTAAATGTAATATATGGAATATCAACCTTCATTAGTAATATTTGATTATACCCAGAATAAAGATAAATATTTTAAAAAAAGTGCACCATATAATTGATAAAAAAAGTCACCAATATAAGGAATTTGATACTTTTTCATCATGGAAATATAATTTCATTCCCTATAATAAATTTCCAACCTCAAACCACCATATTTATTCTTATTAAAAGTAATAGGGGATCCCCATGGTGAAACACTAGGATGAATGAATCTCTTATCAGAAGTATCATATTATTGTTCTTCACTTTCACAAATTAAACATTGGTTATCATGAACATAGTCTTAGATATTGGTTTTCATCAAGTGTGGTATAATTATAAAACTAATTTGTGTTCCCATGTGTATATATTGGTTTACATTTTGAAAACACATCATTTTATTCTTTCACAAAAATTACATCCTTTATTTTATAGATATTGTTACATTCATAGGTTTTTCGTTCTCTTTTTCTCAAAGAAATCCATTAATAATGGATAATATGAGTGGATATAGAAATGATAATGATTATTCTAGAATGTATAACACCCTATTATTTTTGGATTTATTTTTTTCAAATAAATTTAATTTCTTAAATAGTTTGTGTAACATGCAATGATGAGTTTAAACAAAATATGATATACTGTTAAAATATTTAATTGTAACCATTTTAACGTAGAGATTGTATTTTAAGGTAAAAATATTTATAAATAAGATTTTTAATTATATGGTTTAAAAAAGTATAAAAATTCATTCGATATCAATTTATTAGAATCGAAAATAAAAACCATTTAAATGATAGACATATTTTCTAAAAGATCTGTTTTAGTTGAGCAACTTTTTTATCATAATAAATTATATATTACATAATTTTTGAATTATTATAATTAAATTTATTTATTATATAATTATTAAAATATTTTATCATTCATCTAATATTATTCCTTTGAGTTAGATTAAAATAATTTTTTTTAATAACTAAATATGTATATTTCTAAAAAGTGTTTTTATCAAGTATTTATAATAAAATTAATATTTTTCACTTTTAGAAAAATTATTTGACTAATTGATATTATTTTTTGAAATAAAAATTTCAAAATTATACTACATTGAAATTTTAATAATTTTCCCAAAATATATTAATTATTTTCTGAATAGTGAAAATACTGAATTTTATTCAAAACTACCTTTCCATTATAAAATTCTAAAAGAAACATATTTTTATGAAGACAATTATAATTAAAATCAATAAATTAATATTATTATTAATCCAATTTATCTCATTATAATCAATTTCATGTTGAATTTTTTTATAAAAATATTTTATATTTTTTGATGTTTTTTTCTATAGAAAACTATTTTTCTTTATCTTTTGAGGGATTAATTTTAAATTATATTTTTCTAATTCTGTGAATTTAATTGGAGAAAATATAATAATTTATTTAGTGAAACTAATTAATATTATATAATAAGTAAGATGTAATATTTTGTCATAATGAATATTAAAAAAGTAAAAAATTATGTACCACTTTAAAGGTTATACCATGTTTGTCGAGGGTTAAAATAATTAAGAGATAAAATTACATAATAACTTCTGTAATTTATAATTTATAGAAATATTTAGACCTTATAACATTTAATAATTTATAATTAGTCATTTTGAGCCTCCATTCATGTATAAAACTTATGTATAACTATTTGTTTTCCAAAAGGTAAATTTTGTCATGTCCCCTAATTATAAAAGGGAACCCCCCTGCATTCATCTTCACACACCCAAAAAATTTTGGATTGTCCAATTACATCCAAAATACATTCAATACTACCCTAACCAGATTCTATAAGCTCGGTATTGATTATGAAAACCATTTATGAAGGAATATGGTGCTAACATAAGTATGTTTTCTGAAGAATATGTATCATTCTTAATCGAGTGTTTTTATATTATTCCTCTTTTCCACCTCATTCAAATATTTTATAAATATGTTTTGATGATAATACCAGTTCATTAAATATACATATATTTTTTACATTAATGTAATAATCAATATTCATTTCCTCTTATGTCAAATGGAAAATGAACTCTTCGATCATGTGTACAGAGGACTACCACCTCACGAACCGATATTATTCATTTTCATTCCTACCTATTAGATATGGATATAATTATATATGTATCATATTTATATTAAATTTATTACTTAATTATACTTAGTTATTATAATATCACATCATCTTTCTTACCTTACATTCATTTTAAAGATGAAAACATCGCTTGTACGTATGTGTGGTCTACCACAACCACAATGCAATG
The DNA here is from genome assembly GCA_963277665.1 of Viscum album. NCBI lineage: Eukaryota > Viridiplantae > Streptophyta > Magnoliopsida > Santalales > Viscaceae > Viscum > Viscum album. The sequence goes on from OY728141.1 coordinate 1,755,399,473, forward strand.
TGATGCATTTTTCATTTCATTTTAGAATAAAAGTTAATAATAAACGATTTAGAGATTATATATGATATATATGACATAAAAAGTATTCTTTGAAGGTTATATATTTTTTACCTTTTATTCATTCCACATTTCAATAAAATAGAAAAAATGTTCACGCGCATGTATGACCTATCACCTCCATGAATAGTGTAATTCGTTTTATATCAAAAAAATTTAAGTCTTAATATATAAATATATAATTGATATATACGATATTTATATCCTTGATAATGTTATATTCATTATGAAACCATGATCAATGAAAAACATCCAAAAATTCCAAACCAAATTTTAAATTCAAAATAATGAAATTGTAACCCAAAAAGTGATTATAATAAGAAATTGTTAATAAAAGGATGTATTTGAAAAATATATGGTATGATATATATGTATGGTTGTATAATATGTGTAGAATAATCATATAATTATTATAATATAGTTTCAAATGTGTTTCAAGTAATTCATGACTTAAGGCAAGGGATGTTTGTTACACTTTTATTTCAGTGGGACACATGCCTTATACACCACTGGTTTCTTTTCTGTGGTTTCTAATATTCAAATTAATGTATTTAATTATTATTATCCTAAAATTTATGGGATATAAATATTCATCTATTTTTATTTCTTTCATGCTTATTATGATTTAAAGCTACCAAATTGGTAATGTTTTGATGATACAATCTCATTATTTATCGACATTGTATTTGATAATGCTTCCGACGATGAAATATTATAATATATCTATCAAGAAATTCATTAAAATAGTCACCATTTTTTATTTTTTCAAAATATATTTTATCCTCATTTTCTTCTCATTAATAAATATATTGCCCATTTTTTTGGGAAAATCAACCTTATATTTCTCTTTGGTGGAAACACCTTTTTCCTCTATATCCATGCTTTCCAAAAAAAGATTAATTTATTAATTTATTTTTTAAATAATTTATTATGTTTTATATTCTGAAAATATTTACAGAAATAATTTTCTATCTAATTTATGAAATAGGATTTTTATTCCTTTCTCAAAATTGTGAAAGGAATCTTTGTTTTTACGTCCACAACATGAAAGGTATTTCCCAATTTCATGACCACTAAATGGTTTAAAGAATCATTTACATGTGTTCAATTATATTTTAAAACAAGATTTTTATCTATTGTTTAGTATATATTTAGATATTTAAGAAGTTATGTGAAATTAGAATCTATATTTTCCTCAATAATGTTTTAATGATCTTTTTATGTAAATTTTATTCATTAATGGAAAATATATTTTTAGTTTCATATACTTTAATATGGATAAAATTCAATTGTTCTATCCTTATTCTTTCTCTAGATGGTTTAGGATTATGATTATGATGATGATATTTTAATGAAACATGTGTCTTAACATGTGGAAGACTATGATGAACTATTAATAAAACCAATTTCATATTGCATGAATTTTGATATGAAAAAATGTTTTATGGTCCTATATAACACAAATGTATGGATTTTGTTTTGGGTGGGTCATAAATGTCCCAGAAATTTTTTTCGTAAGATGGGTAACTCGTGATTTAATTATGTTATAAATGAACATTATTTCATGTTCACATTATTATAAATAGATATATTTCATGTCCATAAAGAATTGTGTGGATCTGAATTCAGGTCATTAAGGTTATTAATAGACTATATTTCATGTCCATAATGTTATGTTTTGACCATAATTCATAAAAATATGTTTTTCAATGTTTGGATTTTATGTTCCTAACATAATGAGTGAAACAGGTTCGATTTTAAATATGTTCAAAATTTTATATACTTAAGTGTAGGACACAAATAATTTCCTTATTCCAATAATATGTTCTCATGGCTCATGTTCTTTAATTAATTTATTATTTATTTCTTATTAAAATTCATGAATTGTTACATGAATGAATTTTGCGATCTATGATATTGAGGGTGTACTTTTAAAAGTTATTATCTTGTTTTCAACCTCTTATGATCATGTTATGTTAATATCCCCAATATTTTCCAATAATGTTCATCTTAGCTCAATATTTCTATTTTTTGTACTTTCCCTTTGTTATAGTGAAATGTTTTATGTCGGGTATATGTATGAAGTATAGTATTTGGGATGATCATTATTGGTGAATTTGAACGTATTTCAGGAAATAAGATTTTTTTGTATCTAGTCTCCAATGAAAAAAAATACTTTACAGTCATTGGGAATGTATTAATGAAATATTATCGATATTAATCTAAAATATGTAATATTTATGGTTGATAATCCCGGGTCTCCGTATCACCCCACTGAATATATAGGATTCCCTATCACTATAATGAATCATAATATATTTCTCATGTAAAAAAAAATTTCCTTATAATTTTAGATACTACTCATATAAATGGATGATATCAAAGACAATCATATCAATAATAATCATGTCTTAAAATAGTATATGACTATGATTCATAATGGGGACTATTTGAAACAACCTTTTGTAATAAAAATTACATTATTAGTCTTGATTGAAAGATTGGGTTTTAATGTTATATAGAAATATATAATTTTATTTGAAAATGTGGAATATATAGAAGAGTATGATGATCCCAAAAAAATCAATAATTTTATAAAAGTGTGGCTATTATCAATGTACAATCCACCACAGATTTTTTTACTTGAATGACTACTGTAGTGATTGGCTAAAATTGGAATTCTCTCACTGCACTATTCTATGAGAGGTTCCTTGTGTGTTAGAGAAATTGTATTAATAATCCCTTATACAATTAAAATTTATGCATCTGATAAAAGTGGTTTATTTCTATTCCATACATTCAATATTATTATCAATCTATTCTTCAAAATTGAAACAAAAACATGGTGTAATGTCTCGTATTTTACAATATATTAATTTTAATATTATATGGGAATTATTTCGAGACCAGTCTTGGAGACGACGGGCAGTTCCGAGGCCTGGTGAACTCGGAAAAAATGCTTGAATTTAATTAAATAATAAAATCACATGGGCATGGGGTTTTTTCTGAAAAAGTGTAATAACTCTTGAAAGGGTACTCGGATCATGAATCTGAGGGAACTATTGAATTCAGAGCAGCGATTTTACCTTATGTGAGGCCTAACATCGGATGGCGCAGGTCGGTGGTGAAATCTAGTTTTTGGACGTAACTATAATATAATATTTAATGAAAATATTTTACTAAATCTTGTTGCAGTGAATATATTTTTATCATTTTAAATAATGATTTGTGTAGGGGTCCAAGGTTACAAACCTCATTACCCTGAAACACTTGGACGCTCTGGAGTCATTGGAGGAAACCCCAACGAGGAGACAACGTTCTTGACGGGTTTCACCAGTGACGATGACATGTCGACCAGATCTTTTCCAATGAACGCCGCAGATCCAGGTAGGATGTTTGATTTTTATTTCCTTTACCCATTCATGATTCTTATGAAGAATGCAGTCTAATCCACGAACAGATTATCCTGCGGATCAATCGTATTTTGAAGGATGGGCTTTTTCAGGGATTTAGGGGATTTGATTCTTGAATGTTATTTTGGTTTCATTTAGCCTTCTAATGGTGAAAAACCCAGATCGACAGGAACATCGATCGAGGTTCTTCCCTCTCAATTTTTTGTTCTTTTCTTCCCCGATTTCTCACGTTCTTCGTTTGCGTTCTACACGTTCTTGGATGAATTTGATCATTTCACATTCGTTTGTTGGAAGGACGATACGAGATTGTTGATCCATCCTCAGAATGATGGTACGGAGCTGCGAAGACGATTTCGGCAGACGATTCGGAGCGGATCGAGAGATATGAGTTTTGGGTGTTTTCATTCAGATGAATCGACACTTGTTTTCTGAGCCGATAGAAGGTCCGAAACACCCAAAATAGGTGTTAGGATGATAAAGAGAACAAGGATCTTGAGTTTCGCTACAAACAGAAAAGAGAAACAAGATCCAGTGATCTGGATGCAGCGCGAGGAGGTAGACGACAATTCTGGAAAAATCCCGACTACACGGCGTGTAGTGTGGTCCACACAGAGTGTGTTCGTCGGCGGACTACCTGGCATGTAATATGGGAGTACATGGACATGTGTTCAATACACGGCCAAGGACATGGCGTATATACCCTTCCCCGGCCAGACCCGGCCAGATTCATGGGATACCATGTGTACTGGTACACAGGCAGTGCGACACGGGTTGAGGCCTTGTACGGGCACATGGCCAGCGTACACGGAGTGAACCCCGGACACTCGGACATTGCATGTTATCCTTATACATGCAGTGTATTTACTTTTTATACGAATAGCCTAGAGACGTGGGGAGTTTACAGGAGCAGTACCCAGAGTCATAGAACGCGGCGTGTAGTCCTTCTACACACCGTGTAGTCTAGTTTTACACACCTGGACTAGAGACACGGTCCATTTACACAGGAAGTACCCAGAGTCAAGGAACACGACGTGTGATTCAACTACACACCGTGTAACCTATTCTACATGTCTTGATCCATTTGACTTTCGTTACTTGGACTAGCTTTCATAGGGTTCATACCCTTGGTCTTTCCCTTGAAGGTTTATCGTATCATTTCCTACGTATAGAAGTATGATCCCTTCAGTAAGACTTCTTGAATAGAGTTGTTGGAATCCCCTCTGTGAGACTCAGAGTCGGATCCTCTATTCCTTCCTGGTAGCCTAGGTTGAGTTTTTGGTATCGACGTGACCTACCTTACCAGGGTGCTAATCCTCTACTTAGCATATTAGTTCAGACTGAGTTGTTGGAATCAGCCCATAGATATTTGTTGTGATCCTCATCTAAGAATCGTATTCTTAAGTACTTGTGGAGTGATTTCTCCCAGAATAAGTACCTTATATAATTCTCATGGGACTTAGGAGTGTGTTCTCCCTGTTACATACTTAATGAAAATCTTCGAGCTGAATCTCAGTGGTGGTTTCACGATAGTCGATCATGTATGAGTATATCTGGATATTCCTGTTATATGTTATGTAAACATATACCATGTAGAGCTGACTGTATCATTCCATTTTGTTATTAACTTTGTTATATTCCTTTTTGGTTTTTTTGGTGTCCAACTAGGAATTATTATACTCACCCCTACACAGGCTTTACCTGCACGTGTCGTGTCTTGGGCAGACGAGCGAGCCTTTGACCGGATTCTACATGGACCGGGACCGGACGATGCCCAGTGAGATCAGGCAGGGAAAGGTGTGTTCCTATGACTATGAATTATAGTCCAAGTACCTTTATTTATAGGTTGTACTTTGTTGCAGGCTTTCTTTTGGTGGGCTTGTACTTTTGGCCCAGGGTTTTACATTACATTACTTTACTCCCTGTTGTACTCTGTTGGATGGGGGTTTAGTGTATTCATGTATATCCATTTTTAGTAGTTTTTACTTTTCATCTTTGTGGTATTGGAGATGTGTGTATCTGTACAGTTTTATAGGTAATGCCTCTCATGTTAGTGACATGCCTACATGGTGCTAGTCACCAGCCCCTAGCCTATTGGAGGAGGGCTTGGGGAGATGCGGCATGGTCCCCACTGGGACAGGTCGTGATATATTGGTTTTAGAGGTGGTCGGTTATAACTTTGGACTGAGAGTCTGTGAGTTGGTTTGGGGAAATAGTGTTAAGTGTTTCGAGTTCATCTTTCAGACAAGGGACCCTAGTGTTGGTATGCGCGACCGACGTATCCATACACCAGGACTCCGATAACTTGTTTTTCAACTTGGAACATGATAACACTAGATGCAGGGGAAAATAATGGTACATGTGTCATATATGAATGGGTTTTGGTTTCCATTTCCTTCTTGAGTCATCTCTCCAGATATACTCACTAACTGTGATGCATCTTTTTTCTTTACTGGATGCCTCAGTGACGCGCACCCTCTATGATCTAGCAGCTCGATCACGAGGATGACCCCATCAGTGATGGAGCTTCGATACAGGGACCAGATCCCCTTGTTTTACATTCATGTGGTGTGCCAGTTATTCCACCACCTGTGGAGAATTGTTTAGTTCCTACTATACCAGTAGAGGAGGAGCGCATGCTACGCGTACTCCACGAGTTTCAATGACAGGGACCCCTCAGGTTTCGTGGTAAGCCTTACCCACAGGAAGCAGAGGACTGGCTTGAGGTAGTGGCCAGAGTCTTCCATTTGGTTAGAAGACCAGCAGACTAGATGGTGATCCTGGAAGCGAGCCTTTTGGAGGGATCGGTAGGGTGATAGTGGAGTTTGGTTATCCAGACTCATGATGAGGCAAATCATGCATGGTCAGAGTTTGAGCGTCTCTTCGTAGAGGAGTTTTCACTAGTTACCCTGAGATATGTATGTATACAAGAGATTTTTCATCTCCAGTAGAGAACCATGATGGTGGAAGTCAATTCATCGAGGTTTACCGACCTCGCACGGTACTCTATGGTTATGGTCATGGATCAATACTTCAGAGCTCAGATGTTTGAGTGGGAATTTCACAAAGACATCCAAGCTAGCATCATCCCTATGAGCATTTCTACTTATGTTGGGGTGCTCAAGCGGGCCATGGTGGTCGAGAGCTTCTTCGAAGAGCAGTGAAATCCAACAGTTATCAGTAGTGAAAAAGCTGGAACGGAGACCCCAGCAGCTGGGAGCCGACGTCAGGGACCCAGACCACTTTTTGGGACATGATATCTCAGCAGATGGTGTAGAAGTGGACCCAGCCAAGGTAGAGGTAGTGTTATCATGGGAGCCTCCCCTAAACGTAAAGGAGGTGTATAGATTCCTTGGGTTGGCTGGATACTATTGTAGATTAATTCTATATTTCTCCATGATTTCATCACCCATGATAGCCTTGACCTGAAAATGGAAACCTTTTGTGTGGACCGAGAGATGCCAGCAGGCTTTTCAGAAGTTGAGACAGATTCTGACGAGCACCCTGATATTGAGACTACTAGAATAGGGTGTTGGGTACATAGTGGTCTATGACGCATCAGGAACCGGGCTTGGATGTGTCCTAATGCAGTGTCAAGCGGTGATAGCCTACGGCTCATGTCAGTTGAGGACACACGAGCAGAACTACGCGAGACATGATCTTGAGTTGGAAGTAGTAGTCTTCACATTGAAGATGTGGCAGCACTACCTGATGGGTAAGTGGTTTATTTTATACTATAATCACAATATTATCAGATATATCTTTTCTCAGAATGATTTCAATTTGAGATAGAGGCAGTGGCTTGAGTTCATCTTGGATTACAACTTCAAGATTGGTTATACTCCTAGGAAGGGGAACGTTGTGGCAGATTCTCTTAGCAAGAAATCCAGTTCGTAGTTTCTGGGTGAGGTGGAAAGGCATTTGGACTCTTTATAGTTTTCCTACATGGATAGAGATGAGGCATATTACCTTTAGTCGATGTTTGTTACCCCTCCACTCTTACATCGAGTCAAGGAAGCACAGCTTGATGATTTTAGCTGTGAGACTATACGTGATAAAAATTTGTAGGTGATGTTGATGAAAAATACTCAAAAGGTGGGGAGCATGTTGTTCCTTTTAGAGGGCGCATAGTAGTTCCAATGACATTGTGGGAGGAGGTTCTTAGAGAGTTCAATACATCTAATTGCTGAGCACTAGTTTCCAGCAGGTTTGACTCAGCCCCATGAGGTTCCAGAATAGAATTGAATGGAATATCCAATTACATTGTGATGGGTTTACCATGTACATCCAGGGGACATGATGCAATCTGAGTGGTCATTGACCAACTCACCAAGTCTGCCCACTCCCTATCCATACGGGAGCCGAAGTCAGTAGAGAGCTTTGGATGCCTCTACGTGCAGGAGATATTTCGACTTCATGGAGTTCCATCAACGCTCGTCTCAGATCGTGATGCTTGTTTGACATCCCATTTGTGGAAGGGATTGTAGGAATCTTTTGGGACTCATTTAAGCATGAGCACTACGTTTCATCCTCAGACTGATGGACAGACAGAGTGCACCATCCAAGTTCTAGAGGATATTCTATGAGCATGCATACATGACTTCAGTCGTAGCTGGGAGGATCCCCTACCACTGATGGAATTTTCTTATAAAAACAGTTATAATTCCACTATTGGTATGGCACCAATAGAGGATTTGTATGGATGACCTTGCAGGTCACCACATTATTGGACGAACCCAGGAGAGATAAGACTCATGGGCCCAGAGATGGTGTGAGCGACTACAGAGAAGCTGCAGGTGATTTTGGAGTGGATTAAGACTGAACAGAGTTGGTAAATGTCTTATGTCGACATGAGATGGAGGCCCATGGAGTTCGAGGAGAGAGGCCATGTGTTCCTTTGGGTCTCACCTCGACGAGGATTATGAAGATTTTTCTGAGTCTGCAAGCTATCTCCGAGGTTCATCAGACCTTTTCAGATTATGAGTTCAGATGGCGAGGTGGCACACCACTTTGCACTACCTCCTCAAATGGACCGGGTACACAACATCATCCAGGTGTCACAGCTACGGAGGTACATTCATGACCCATCAAACGTTATAGACTGAGGAGAGCTGTACATCGATGATGGAGCGGCCTTTCATGAGTACCTAATGGAGATTGAGGTTCAGCATGAGAAGATACTTTGTGGGACATCTATTCCCTTGGTGCATGTCTGGTGGCGTCACGAAAATCTCTAGGAGAGCACGTTGGAGTGGGAGGCTCAGAATCATGTGTAGGACCCACATATTTTTGAGTAGCCTTTGTTTTGGCTTTTTGGGGACGTAAAGACCTAAGGTGGGGAGGATGTAATCTCCCATATTTTTCCATTTATTTTTTTAATATTAAATGGGAATTATTTCAAGACCAGGCTTGGAGACAACATGATGTTCCATGGCCTGGAGAGTTTGGAACAAAAGTTTGAATTTAATTAAATAATTAAATCACACACTCATGGGGTTTTCCCGAAAAAGTGGAATAACTCCTAAACGGGTACTCGGATCAGAAATCTGAAGGCAATGTTGCATTCAATGCCGTGATTTTACCTTAGGCGAGGTGACGAACCTAGATCGACATTAAAATCGATTGAGGTTCGTCCCTCTTGATTTTTTGTGCCTTTCTTCCCCGATTTCTCACGTTCTTCGTGTGCGTTCTACGCATTCTTGGAGGACATCGATCGATGCGCATTCGTTTGTTGGAACGATGATCCGAGATTGTAGATCTAACCTCATAATGATGGTATGGAGCTGGGACGACGGTTTTGGCAGATGATTCAGACTGGATTGAGAGATATGAGTATTGGTATTTTTCCTTCGGAAGAATCAACGCTTGTTTCCAAGCTGATTGAATGTATGAAACACTCGTATTAGGTGTTAGGATGATGATATAACAAGAATCTCAAGTTTCTTCACAAACGGACAAGAGAAACGATATCTGGAGATCCTACCGGGTGCAAGGATGAGGATGATAGTTATGGTGAAATCCCGACTACACGGCGTGTGTTCGTCAGTGGACTACCATGCGTGTACTCCGGGAGTACATGAACATGGGTTGAGTACACGACCAAGGACACGTTGGGTATACCCTTCCCTGGCATGACCCGGACAGATACATGGGATACCCCATATACGGATACACATGCAATGCGACATAGGTTGAGGTCGTGTACGGGCACATGACCAGCGTACATGGAGCGAACCCCGGACACTCGGACATGGCGTGTAATCCTTCTACAGGCCATGTAGTTAATGTTTATATATCAAGACTAGAGACGTGGGTCATTTATAGGAGCAGTACCCAGAGTCATGGAACACAGCGTGTGATCCTTCTACACGCCGTGTATTCTAGTTTTAGACACCTGGACTAGAGACACGGGACGTTTACACGGGCAGTACCCAGAGTCAAGAAATATGGTGTGTGATACTAATAAACTCCATGTAACTTATTCTACATGGCTTGAGATATTTTTCTTCCATGTCATGGACTATATTTGTTAGTGTTTGTACCCTTGGTCTTTCCCCTGAAAGATTCTGGTATCATTTCCTACGTATAAGAGCATGATCCCTTCAGCAAGACTTCATGAATAGATTTGATGGAATCCCCTCTGTGAGACTCAAAGCCGAATCCTCTATTCCTTCCTGGTACCGTAGGTAGTTTTTGGTTATCGGCATGACATACCTTACCCGGGTGTCGATCCTCTACGTAATGGATTAGTTCAGACTGAGTTGATGGAATCACCCCATAGCTATTGCTTGTGATCCTTATCTGAGCATCGTATTCTTAAGTACTTGTGGAGTGATTTATCCTAGAATGTGTACATCTTATATTTCTCTTGGGACTTAGATGTGTGTTATCCATGTTACATTCTATGTGAAAATCATTGAGCTGAATCTTAGTGGTGGTTTCGCGATAGTCGATCATGTATGAGTATATCTGGATGTTATAGGTTCGGTAAAAATATATTGTGTCGAGCGGACTGTATCATTCATTTAGGGTATTTCCTTTGTTATATTCCATTGTGGTTTTCGGGGTTTCCTACTGGGTATTGTTATGCTCACCCATATACAGGATTTTCCCACACTTGTCATGTCTTGTGAAATTGAGCGAGCCCTTGGAAAGATTATAGGTGGACGAGAACTAGACGGTGCTCAGTGAGATCAGGCAGGTCAAGGTGTGTTCCTACGACTACAGATTGCAGTCCTAGTACCATTCTTTATAGGTTTTACTTTGCTGCAGGCTTTCTTTTGGTGGGATTGTACTTTTGGCCCAGGGTTTTACATTATAGTACTTTACTCCATGCCATACTATGTTGGTTGGGGTTTTAGTGTATGCATGCATTTCCATTTTTAGTAGTTTTTACATTCAGTTTTGGGGTCTTCGAGATGTGTGTGTGTGTGTGTGTTTGTATAGGTTTATAGGGAATGCCTCCCATATTAGTGACATGCCTACTCGGTGCTAGTCACCAACCCCTGTCCTATTAGAGGTAGGCTTGGGGAGTTGCAGCACGGGCACCACAGAGACGGGTTGTGACACATGGTCCGATTAGAAAATTACCTAGGCATCACATTCCACAATTATCATATGCAATAAATATTTTCTACCATTTTTCCTTTATTAGAATATTTCTTTTTCACATAGTCCCTAGTGGTCCACTTATTTTCAAAACACCCCTTAGAGATAAAAAATCCACAAATTATTTCTTTATCATGTGGAATATAAGACTTCTTTATCATAGGATGAGAGACTTTTCCAAGCCAGTTCTCTTTGGATACACGTCTTAATACCATCATATAAATAGCCAATATTAAATTATGGATTATGAATATGGTATGTGTAATCATTTATAGGTACCTTCATACACTATAACACTTCATTCTTCACTCTTGTTTAATGTGGGCAATTTAATTAAATTTCATCTTTTTGTTCTTATGAAATGTATTTCATAATGAATTAACATTAAAATTTAACCATTAAATAATGTCTTTCTGGTTAAATTCTTTAGTGTTCTAGATCAATGACCACAATTGATCAACATATCATTTCAAAAAATATATTTCCAGAACAACCATACCTCTTTAAATATTTCCCAAATCAAGGAATATCATTTCGAGGTCAATAATCCATTGTTAAAATACTAATAGATTTTCAACTTCCACTAAAATATAATGGCTTATTTCACTTGACGTGATCCAACATAGGTGAATCAAATCTTGTAAAATGTCACTCTCCTCACAAGAACAATTATTCATCATAACTTTAGTAATCTACCCTAATATTGCCATTATATGATCAGTTCCAACACTAACTATGTTGTAATTATTTTCAAAAAATCCTATATTGAATATAGGTTTTTATTCCCATCCTTACATTATACACCACACTAATAAATGACTCAATAATAGTTATCTAATAACCCTCATTAATATCAATCCATATAAAATCTAAATCAATGGTCTCAAATACCCTATGATTTTGACACATTTCTCATGTTATCTATCTTCATTTAAAATATAGTTCCTAAGGTACCTAATATTCTTTCACTAATACCAATTGTATCAACCAATCTATAGTAACCCAGATATACTATTTACTTTATAATATTCGTACACGATAAAAGGGATCTCACAATATAGGATAAATCAATTTTGATGCCTTGGTATACTAGAAACATTCCTAATTCCCATATTACATTGGAAATAAAAATACACATCATAAGATATATTATTTCAACATTGATATCAATCATAATATCCTTCATCATTTCAACGGGGAAGTAAGACAAATAAAGGATGAGCTCATTTTCTCATTAAAGGTTACATATAATTGAATCTATCATGAGGAAATACAGAATTATATATATCAAAGAATGGATAATCAAAACACCTTAAATTCAAAGAAAATATTTATTTTAATTAACATCTATGTAAAATCTCATCATTACTTACACATTGTTAACAGAAATTTAATTATTAACAAAATAAATTGATAATTATGGATATTCATGATCAATGACTCTTAAACATGACCTCATGAATCATATCATCAATTCATCTCAACAATGAAATCCTTTATAATAAATAAGTAGGTGTAAACTAGATATCCATATAATATTGAATTCCTAAAACAATGTCTCATGATACCTATAAATGCATCGAGGTGCAATCTATAATTGTTCCACACTTATCACATATACATCCTATGATTTCATCTCATTTTTAATAATAAACGCAATTGATTTTCATAAAATCCTAGTAACTAAATGATTTTAAATGATGAAAAAATAATATGACACATAAATATATTTTGATGTTAATCATAAACTGTAATTAGAAATAATATATATAGTTTCATTGGATATTATCTATAGTAAAATCAATGGGTTTTTTCTTGATTGTAATACCTTCAAAACATCACTAGATCTTTTCTTGGGGAAAATAGCTTTTTCATTTTTTAAATCATTTATTTAAAATATAAAAAATTGAAATAATAATTGGAAAAAATAGTCATTGAAAATAACCATGTTAACATGTAAAGGAATATTAAATCTAAATATTAATCATGATGCTGGAAAAACTCATTCGTGTGGTGTTTGTTAAACCAAGTATTACTTTCAAAAAATTGGAACAAAGTACATTGTTTAGACAATAAAGAATATTAATTTTAAAAAATAGATAATTTATAACATAGGAAATCATTATTTTCTTAAATGTTTTTGGATTAGTAAAACCATTCATAATTTTTTTTAAAGAAGATGTGGATGTGAATGGAAAATGTTGAATGGAAAACATCAAAACATGGTTTTTAAAAGAATAAACCTTACATATAAATAAATACTGATTTTTTATTCAATAATAGAATTACTGTAAAATCAAAATGTTAAAAAAATAAAACTAGTGGAGAAGAAAATGAAAGGGAATTTAGAAATATGAATCGTATAATTTTCCCAATTGAAGTCTGAATATAACAAATCGATAAATAAAATGACATATTTACAAAAATATGTTACATAATTTATGAATAGATTCGTAAGTGAATTCAACCTCACATATAACAAATTTAAATTTTTTCTAACATTATAATACAACCATATAAACATTTTTAATATCATATATTGTCTACTTATTTCATGTTCACATTATTATGAATAGATATATTTCTTGTCCATATGTTAATGTTTGGATCTACATTCATGTAATTATGGTTATTCCTAAACTTGATTTCATGTACATAATGTTATGTATTGACTAGTATTCATATCAATAAGTTTTTCAATGGTTGTATTTCATCTTTTCAACACAACAAGTGAAACAGGTTCAATTAAAACATGTTCAAAATTTTATATGCTTATTGGTATGCCACTAATAATTCAATTATTACAATACTAGGTCCTAATGGATAATGTTCTTTAATTACTTTATGATTGACGTGTTATGAACATCCATGAATTATAACATGACTGAATTTTATGATCTATGATATGAAGGGTATAGTTTTTAAAATTTATTCTGATGTTGTCAAACTCTTATTCTCATGTTACGTTGCTATCCCCCATATTTTTGAATAATGTTCATATAAGCTCATTATTTGTTTTGACTTTCCTAGGGTTATAATGAAATTTTTATACTATTTTTTAAAAAATTTAACACCACATACAATCATTTATGTAAATTTTTTTAAATTATATTCATTAAAGATGAAATATTATGTTTAATATTAATCCTGCAAATATAGTTAGAAGGTGGGTAAAAGAGACTTTCAAAAAATTTATATCTAATTTTATTATAAAATTTTTCCAATGAGGTAAATTTGTTTAATATATGTATTATTTATCAATTGTGACTTTAAAATCAAATTCAAGTAAAATAATTATTTACATAAAAATAGTTAGTTTTGAACAATAATGCAATATTTTTCACTATTCATCAAACTAACAAACCATTTAAAAAAATCCCCAATATTGACCCTAAGATATTTTCAATATTAATAATTCAAAAATTATATATATTTTAATAAATGAAATTTATAAATTGCATTATGTTTTTAATACTATTCATAACCTCTTTAATTTGATAAATCATAGTGTGATTGAACGCGGTGTTGTATACAATGAACAATATTGAATTTATTCAAAAAAATAAATATATCATTTAATATTATTTTGTTACATTATCCATTAATTAAATAACTTATTTACTTCAATTTTATTAATTTTGGTTCACATTCTGTGGATTTACTATTCAAAATTCCATTATTGAAATCCCAGAGAGGAACAAGTGTCGATAGAAGGTCGAATTTAATATAAAGAATGAGAAGCGAGAAATTTACCATTGATAACACATACAACGGTTATATATAGGTAAAATAGAGATGAAATAAAAATCTAACCATCATATTCGTATGGAGAGTGATAGAGAATGTGATTAGAATAATGTTAACAACCACAATGATCTAAATATGTTATGATCTAAGGGACCATTTGATTCATTAGAAATAGTATGAGTGTAGAGACTCGGGTTTTTGGTCTAGTCAGACTTTGGAATATTTCTAGGAATAATTCCAGAGCTAGGCGCGAAGACGGCGTGCGATTCCGAGGCCCAGTGTGCCCGGATTTAATTTCATAAAAATATTATGTATTTTTATACTATGCACGTGGCGGGGGTGTGATATCTCCTAAACGGTAGCTCAGAACTGGAATCTAAGGGCACGGTTGCGTCCGGAACATTCCGTTTACCCTAGGTGAGGTGTAAACTTTTCGGGCGCGGGCCTGCAGCGAGAAACGCCCCCAGGGGCAATTTCGTAAATTAGTGGTGAAGTTAGTGTGCGAGCGTCGGCCCGGATAACTTTTGAACGGAGTCTCAGATGGAAAATCTGGGTCCGTCGTTGCGTTCAGAACGGCGCGTTTACCCTAGGGGTGATCTTACTTTTGTTCGCATCAGGCGTCGGGTCCGAGGCGAGTTTGGCGTCGGCGGGCGCCTGATATAAATATCACCCCCCCCCCTTTTATCGTTTTTCGCCGTTCTTCGCCGTTCTTCATCGCCACTCCGCCGAATCGAGCAAACGAAGCACCCACGAGCTCAGAATTCAATGGCGGACGTTCCATGAGCGTGCAGCGGAAGCTCTAGAGCGCGGATCTGAGGCAGAACGTCGGCGTTTCACCCGCGAGGTAGGTGGTTTTGAGTTTTAACCCCCGATCCTGTTTTTGCTGTGTTTTTCTGTAAATTGAAGTCGTAGCATTATAGATCGAGTATCGAGGGTCGTGTAGACACCTCCGGATCGCAAAACGGACCACCGGGGTGCCCCCGGCGGTCCGCGGAAGATATGATGGCGCCGACGGATCCCGGCACCCCGCGGTGGAGCCGCGTTGGCCGGCCGCCCAAAGCGGCGGCGCGCGGCGGAGGGCCGCCGGCCGGGGCGGGCCGGCGGCGGCGGCCGGTCGGGGCCGGTCCGACCTCTTTTCGCATACGGGGGGGTCTTTAAACCCCCGTATCTTGCACTCCCGGAGTCGGATTCGCGCGCCCTTTGCGGCGACGTGATCCTGACGATGAGGCAAACCCTCCGGTGTGGGTTCGAGGGTTTAGAGGTTCGGGATCATGGCCCGACAGCTAGAAACGCCGTACAAAATAATATTATTTTATTATTTTACGACTTCGGGCCGTGGTAACTTCTACCCGGAGCGTCCGATTGAGAAGCTGTCAGCGGCGTTGAGACCCTGATGGTATGATGGACTTTTTGAGATGGTTTCCGGGTGTTGGGACTGAAAATGAGGTGTGGGCCCCACGAGTCCGGGTTTTGGCATTTGCGGGGAAACGCAGCATTTGCACCAGGAGTCCGATTTTGGCGGATGAATAGTCGATCCTATGTGTTTTTTCGAGGGGATCGCAATGGTGTGATCTGTTCGATGAGTTTCGGAATCCAGGTGTGGGCCCCACCCAAGCTGGCCTTCGGTGAATAGTACCTTTTTCACCGGGTGTCCGTTTTGGACAAGCGAGTAGTCGATTCCGCTTGTTTTTCCGAGGGGATCGCCGTGGTGGGATCCGGTCGATGGGTTTCGGGATTTTTGTGTGGGCCCCGCACGAGCTAGCTACGGTGAATAGTGCCTTTTTCACCGGTGCTCCGTTTCGGGTGAGTAAACAGCCTATCCTGTGTGTTTTTCTATGTGGAACGCGATGGTGGCCTCGGTTTGGGGCTAGGAGGTGCGCAGTGTGGCGTTGTGATGGGTCGCTCAGGTTAGCGACGTTTGGACCAGTAGTGGTTGAGGGTTCTCCCTTAGTTTGTTCCTACGAGGGTTCGTGTGGCATCACAACCTTCGTATGGGTTTGTGATCCTCTCGATGGGGTGTTTAAACTGTAAGAGTTGTGGTATCCCTCCGGTGGGCCCGGAGTGGATCCTCTAGAATCTTTACCCTAGATCGGGTTCTTGGTATCGCTATGACCGCTTATTTACGGGTGGCGATCCCCTATCTAACAGGTTAACCCCGTAGGATTTGTGGAATCAACGGAGATATGATCCCCTACGCGGTGGGTCGTGCAAAGTAGGTTGTGGCATCATCGGGTATACGATCCCCTACTCAGCATGTGGTTTATAGTAGGGTTACGGTATCGTTGGTTATGCGATACCCTACTCAGCGCGTGGTTTCGGTAGGGTTGTGGCATCGTCGGTTCGATCCCCTACATCGCGAGTTATACCAGATAGGGTTCCGGTATCGTTGTGACCATCTTTATATGGATGATGATCCTCTATCTGAGTGTGGAGTTTCTGTCGAGTGCCAGATCGGGTTGTGGTATCCCCCAGCGGATCCTGGGTGTGATCCCCTATTTGTGAGAACTACGAATGCCAGATTGGGTCGTGGTATCCCCCAGCGGACCCTAGGAGTGATCCCCTATCTGTGAGCTACGTATTCTAGAGTGGGTCTTGGTATCCTGTAGCGGACCCTAGCGGCGATCCCCTATCCGATGAGTTTGGTGGTTTTGTTCTTCAGCTATGTTTCCTCAGTGATGTTATCCGACGAACGTGGTCTCTCGGGTGAGCGTCTGAGATGTTTGTTTGGGACCCGATGGACTGTATCTCTCGGATGAGTGTCATCTGGTATGATAGTGTGTGTGGCGTACTCTCATGGTTGTGGATAGTTACTGGTGATGAGGTCGGTACCTCTTGTGGCTATGTGGCGTGAGCTGAGTATATCTGGATTGTTCAAGGTGTATGTAAGGGCATACACCTGAGCTGAGCTGAGCTGACTTGTTGTGTTTAGCCGAGGATGGTCACGAGATGGAGTTTCTCCCTTGTTTGGGTTTCCTCTGGCTGGGTTGAGCGGACTGTTTCCTTTCAGTTGCTCCCTTGGGTTTTGGGTTTTTGGGGTGCCTACTGAGTATGTTTGTACTCACCCCTTCACGGGCTCTGCCCTCACATTTTTGTGTCTTGTGCAGACCACATGCCTTTTGACGGAGTCCCAGGAGGACCTGGAGTAGGCGGAGCTTTGTGAGCGAGTTGACCGGGGTGTTTACCGGAGCTGTGCTGAGGGAGAATTCTGGTGGGTGTTTGTGGCAGTGTTCCCCTTCTTCAGATAAGGTTGGACGCGCTTTTTAGTTTTATTTTGGTGGGCCCTGTTTTGCCCTTTGTACTTTTTCTGTTGCTTTCTGGTTGTGGGATAGTGTATGCATGTATTTACTTTTCAGTTTCTTTATCTCTGCACTGTTTCAAGGAGATGTTGTGGGTGCGTGTTTACAGGTACCTTAGGCTAATGCCTCCCATGTGTGTGATAACCTACTCGGCGCTGGTCGCCAGCCCCTGGCCTATTGGAGGTGGGCTTGGGGTGTCGCGGCTCGAGCCCCATTGGGTCGGGTCGTGACAGAGTGGTATCAAAGGAGGTTCCACCTTTGGGATCTCTGAGCGTAGCTGGTCTAGATGTGAGTTTGGTTTGGGTTTCATAGTGGCAGTGTTAGGGTGTTTCGAGTTCGGCTTTCAGGCCAGGGACTCCATTGTTGGTGTGGCGGCCGACGTATCCATACATCAGGACTCTGATAACCTGCCTTTTGACTGGGGACATTCGTACACTGGTCGCGGGGACATAATGGTACATGCATCATATAGGACTGGGTTTTTGGGTTTTCCTTGTCCTTCTTGAGTCAGCTCTCCAGATATACTCTTTGATCGTGGTGCGTCTTGAATGTATTTCAGGATGCCACCATGACGACAGGAAGCGAGGGTTCCGCAACAGGATTGTGCTGATGACCCGACCTGTGTAGAGGCTGTGGAGCAGGGTGCAGGTTCTGAGGTTGCAGCTCCAGGTGGTCTGCCAATTGAGCCGCCACCTGTCGAGCAACTGGCCGTCTCGGTGGTGCAGGACGAGGTTGCGCGCAGGCTGAGTGCGCTGCACGAGTTCCAGAGTTAGCGACCTCTGAGGTTCCGATGTGATCCAGACCCCCAGGCAGCTGATGACTGGCTTGAGGCAGTCACCTGGGTTTTCCGCCTAGTGAGGACACCTCCAGATCAGATGGTGGTCCTAGCGGCGACCCTTCTGCATGGTTCTGCCGGGCGATGGTGGAGTTTGGTGACGCAGTCCCATGACGAGGAGACGCTCACGTGGGCAGAGTTTGAGTGGCTCTTCAGGAAGGAGTTCTATCTGGTGGCGCTGAGGTCAGTGCGGATCCAAGAGCTTCTGCAGCTTCGACAGGAGAGCATGACTGTGTCGGAGTACTCAGCGAGGTTTACAGACCTGTTGCACTACTCCCTGGATATGGTTCGAGACCCATTCCTTAGGGCTCAGACCTTTGATCAGGGATTACGCAGGGACATCCGAGCAGGTGTGGTTTCCTTGTGCCTGCCCACCTATGCTGGAGTGCTGGAGCGAGCGTTGGTGGTGGAGAGTTTTCTGGCTGAGCAGTTTCCCCCTGTTAGTGCTGGGCACTCGAGAGCTGAGACTTCGACGGTCGGATCGGCATCTGGTAGCCAACGTCAGACTCAGGGGTCTGGACGTGGCCGACGTTTCAGGAGGTGACCCCAGGATGGAGGATCTGAGCCTCAGGGCTCAAAGGGCTCGCAGTCCAGTTTTGGTCAGCCGCAGGAGAGGCGGTGTTACGCTTGCGATGTTTGGGGACATCTTGCTAGAGATTTTCCAACCCGACGTGTTGCTGAGAGGGAGCCGGTCGATGGACCGCCTTTGCAAAGGCAGCATCTCGAGCAAGGAGGTCCGCAGGGCGTCGGACGTGGCGGCGTAGCTGGTGCAGTAGGAGGAGGTGGTAGGCAGTACCAGTTGCCGCAACCCCCACCCCCAGGTGGTCCACACCAAGCTCAGGGAGCTGGTGGTCGAGGGCGAGGACAGCTGTATGTCCTAGAGGCAGTCGACCCAGAGGCACCGCTGATGGATAGCGGTATGCCTTGTGTCTTTTCTACTTACTGCAGTAGTTTGTTAGACACTGTTTAGCGGTACTCTTTCCTTTTTTTTCTTGCTCGAGTTTTGTTCAGGGTGTTGGTAAGACCCTGTGTGGGTTTTTGTTGGTGAGCTCGCTGGTGTGTGAGACCCAGTTGAGAGTTCAGTCGCATTCCTTGTGCTTAGAGCTTTTCGGGGACGAAAAGTTCTAAGGGGGGGAGGATGTAGCGACTTGGGTTTTTGGTCCTGTCAGACTTTGGAATATTTCTAGGAATAATTCCAGAGCTAGGCGCGAAGACGACGGGCGATTCCGAGGCCCGGTGTGCCGGAAATTAATTTTATAAAAATATTATGTATTTTTATACTATGCACGTGGAGGGTGTGTGATATCTCCTAAAAGGTAGCTCAAAACTGGAATCTGAGGGCACGATTGCGTCCAGAACGTGCCGTTTACCCTAGGAAAGGTGTAAACTTTGAGGGCGCGGGCCTGCGGCGAGAAATGCCACCACGGGTGTTTTCATAAATAAGTGGTGAAGTTAGTGTGTGAGCGTCGGCCCAAATTACTTTTGAACGGAGTCTCGGATGGAAAATATGAGTCCGCCGTTGCATTCAGAACGGCGCTTTTACCCTAGGGGTGACCTTACTTTTGTTCGCATCGGGCGTCGGGTCCGAGGCGGGTTTGGCGTCGGCGGGCGGCTGATATAAATATCACCCCCCCCCCCCTTTTATCGTTCTTCGCCGTTCTTCGCCGTTCTTCACCGCCACTCCACCGAATCGAGCAAACGAAGCACCCACGAGCACAGAATTCGACGGTGGACATTCCAGGAGCGTGCAGCGGAAGCTCTGGAACGTGGATCTGAGGCAGAATGTCGGCGTTTCACCCGTGAGGTAGGCGGTTTTGAGTTTTAACCCCCGATCCCGTTTTTCCTGCGTTTTTCTGTAAATTGAAGTCGTAGCAGTATAGATCGGGTCCCGAGGGTCATGTAGAAGCCTCCGGATCGCAAAACAGACCAACAGGGTGCCCCCGGCGGTCCGCGGAAGATCTGTCGGTGCGGCACCGGCGCGGCGGCGCCGGTGCCAGCGGATCCCAGCAGCCCGCGGCGGCCCGCGGCGGAGCCGCGGCGGAGCCCCGGCAGCCGGCCGCCCAGCGCGGCGGCGCGCGGCGGAGGGCCGCTGGCCGGGGCGGGCCGGCGGCGGCGGCCGGTCCAGGCCGGCCGGTCGGGGCCAGTCCGACCTCTTTTCGCATACGGGGGTCTTTAAACCCCCGTATCCTGAACTCGGTGAGTCGGATTCGTGCGCCATTTGCGGCGACGTGACCCTGACAACGAGGCGAACCCTCCGGTGTGGGTTCGAGGGTTTAAAGGTTCGGGATCATGGCCCGAGATCTAGGATCTTCGTACAAAATAATATTATTTTATTATGTTACGACTTCGGGTCGTGGTAACTTCTACCCGGAGCGTCCGATTGACGAGCCGTCAGTGGCGTTGAGACCCTGATGGTACGACGGACTTTTTGAGATGGTTTACGGGTGTTGGGATTGAAAATGGGGTGCGGGCCCCATGAGGCCGGGTTTTGGCGTTTGCTGGGAAACACGACTTTTTCACTAGGAGTCCGATTTTGGCGGATGAATAGTCGATCTTGTGTGTTTTTTCGAGGGGATCGCAATGGTGTGATCCGTTCGATGAGTTTCGGAATCCATGCGTGGGCCCCACCCGAGCTGGCCTTTGGTGAATAGTATGTTTTTTACCGGGTGTCCTTTTTGGACGAGCGAGTAGTCGATTTCGCTTGTTTTTTCGAGGGGATCGTCGTGGTGTGATCTGCTCGATGGGTTTCGGGATTGTTGTGTGGGCCTAGCACGAGCTAGCTACGGTGAATAGTTCCTTTTTCACCGGTGCTCCGTTTCGGGCGAGTAAACAGCCTATCCTGCGTGTTTTTCCGTGTGGAATGCGATGGTGGCCTCGGTTGTGGACTAAGAGGTGCGCAGTGTGGCGTTGTGACGGGTCGCTCGGGTTAGCGATGTTTGGACCAGCAGTGGTTGAGGGTTCTCCCTTGGTTCGTTCCTACGAGGGTTTGTGTGGCATCACAACCTTCGTATGGGTTTGTGATCCTCTCGATGGGATGTTTAAACTGTTAGAGTTGTGGTATCCCTCTGGTGGGCCCGGAGTGGATCCTCTAGCATCATTACCCTTGATCGGGTTCTTGGTATCGCTGTGACCGCTTATTTACGGGCGGTGATCCCCTATCTAGCAGGTTAACCCCGTAGGGTTTGTGGCATCATCGAAGATATGATCCCCTACGCGGTGGGTCGTGCACAGTAGGGTTGTGGAATCGTCGGGTATACGATCCCCTACTCAGCATGTGGTTTATAGTAGGGTTACGGTATCGTTGGTTATGCGATCCCCTACTCAGCGTGTGGTTTCGGTAGGTTTGTGGCATCGTCGGTTCGATCCCCTACATCTCGAGTTATACCAGATAGGGTTCCGATATCATTGTGACCACCTTTATATGGACGATGATCCACTATCTGAGTGTGGAGTTTCTGTCGATCGCCAGATCGGGTTGTGGTATCCCCCAGCGGATCCTGGGTGTGATCCCTTATCTGTGTGAACTACGTATGCCAGATCGGGTCGTGGTATCCCCCAGCGGACCCTGGGAGTGATTCCCTATCTGTGAGCTACGTATACCGGAGTGGGTCTTGGTATCCCTTAGCGGACCCTAGCGGTGATCCCTTATCCGATGTGTTTGGTGGTTTTGTTGTTCAGTTATGTTTCCTCAGTGATGTTATCCGACGAGCGTGGTCTCTCGGGTGAGCGTCTGAGATGTTTGTTTGGGACCCGATGGAGTGTATCTCTCGGATGAGTGTCATCTGGTATGATAGTGTGTGTGGTGTACTCTCCTGGTTGTGGAAAATTGCTGGTGATGAGGTCGGTACCTCTTGTGGCTATGTGGCGTGAGCTGAGTATATCTGGATTGTTCAAGGTGTATGTATGGGAATACACCTGAGCTGAGTTGAGATGACTTGTTGTGTTTAGTCGAGGATGGTCATGAGATGGAGTTTCTCTCTTGTCTTGGTTCCCTCTGGCTGGGTCGAGCGGACTGTTTCCTTTCAGTTTCTCCTTGGGGTTTTGGTTTTTTGGGGTGCCTACTGAGTATGTTTATACTCACCCCTGCACGGGCTTTGGCCACACATGTTTGTGTCTTGTGCAGACCACATGCCATTTGAAGGAGTCCTAGGAGGACGCAGAGCAGGCGGAACTTAGTGAGCGAGTTGACCGGGGTGTTTACCGGAGCTGTGCCGATGGAGCTTTCTGGTGGGTGTTTGTGACAGCGTTCCCCTTCTTCAGAGTAGGTTGGACGCGCTTTGTAGTTTTCTTTTGGTGGCCCTTGTTTTTCCTTTTGTACTTTTTCTGTTGCTCTTTGGTTGTGGGATAGTGTATGCTTGCATTTACTTTTCAGTTTCTTTATCTATGCACTGTTGCAAGGAGGTGTTGTGGGTGTGTGTGTACAGGTACCTTAGGCCAATGCCTCCCATGTGTGTGATAGCCTACTCGGCGCTGGTCTCCAGCCCCTGGCCTATTGGATGTGGGCTTGGGGTGTCGCGGCTCGAGCCCCGTTGGGTCGGGTCGTGTAACACCCCAAGTTTCCTCGGTATGTTTCCTTCCGAATAATGCAATGGCGTGCATTGTACACAACTTCGAGATTTTAACACACCATAACCAATCAAACTAGCCGTTATGAATAGTAATACCTACTTTTTGAAATTTTATAAATTCTATCTCTCAAAATGGACTTCATTTTTGGATTCGTAATATCTAAATTAGCCTAGGGTGAAATTTTGGTACTTTTTGGATAACTTTCATATTTTGATGAATAGTGAAAATTACAAAATTTTAATTAAAAACAACTTTTTTAATCAAAATAATTAATAGTGATAAATTATGAATTTGAGTTGTTTTAAAGTATATTTAGAATATATTTTTACCATTTAATATAATTTTGGTCATTGGACATAATTTTACAGTTAAACCGAACATAAACAAGTGTCAATCTTTTGATAGTTATTATCTCTTAAAAACACGCTTTTTGTTTTGACAGCGGGAATTAATTTTAAATTAATTTCTGCCACTTCTGTGTTTTGAATTTAGAATAATGGATTCCATATTTGGAATCAGGATGTTCAAATTGAGTAAATAGGTAACTTTTTTTTTAGATATTTTGAATAATTACTGCGGTAAATATTTTATTTACCATGGTTAAAGGTAAATCCGGTAAATCAGGGTTAAAAAATAATATTATAATAATACTAAATTACCCTAAAACGTGTCTTAACCCTATTGGTGGATACATGGTCGACCCTGGGCATCTTTGGGTCTATTTTGGGACCCCATGGATCCACTTGTAAGTGATAATGACACGTTATTTTAATTAAGTTAAAATAAATACAAAAATGACACAAGCATATATCTTTTAACAAAACAATTGTTACAGAGGGTTATATATGTTGGATATTAGATTATAAATATTCCTTAGAAATATAAAACGATTTCCTACATAATGATATTTTATTTATAATTTTTAGACATTAAATAATTTAATTTATTTATGACACAATGATGATGCAGTAATTACTATAATAGTGAAAAATCAAAATAATTGATATTAAAAATACCCATATAAATATAATATGAAACTTTTAATGAATTAAAATAATTTCTTAGGATAATATGATATATTAGTATTGATTTAATTGACTTTTTTCGAAGTAATAAATCTGTTATGAGTTTCACAAAAATCAACTATTGAATAGTGTCAAAATTGACATAAAAGAGTTTTTAAAACAAATATTATATTATTAATTGATATTAAATTCCTAAAAATATAAGGTTCGGCCAAGAGACTTATATCATGATTGGTGTATCATTAATGGACCACTTGGGGGTCGCTTGTATGTATATGGTAAGTTTATTAACCATATAATATAAAAATACAAAGAGACATTGTAAAAGTGAAACTAATTAACTTAGAGTTAATACTTAAAGATAAGGTTAATATAAGTACCCAAACCTGTCTAAATTCTATTGGTTGAGTTGTTTTCGACCCATCCCCACCTTAACCTTTGAATAGTCAACTTTGGAGCCATTGGAAACCGAATATGACTTTATTATAAACTAATATCTCTAGCTTTTCCAAAGGTACCCCTCACCCCTCTTATAAAAGGGAACTCCTCCTTCTCATTTCTTCACACCTTCAAAACCCTTGGGTTCGGCAAAACCCTGCCCAAATACTATCTCAACTTCCCTCACTACAACCTAGAGGCCTTAGTTTGATCAGAAATCCAACCTAAGGAGCCCTTTTGATCAAATCAAAAGGAAGAACCCGAAGAAGAGGTAATGTTTTCACCACCCCTTTTTAAGTTCTTTTCTTCTTCCACTTCCTCTTTATTTGTTATTACCATTATTAAATAATAACTCCAGTATCATATATATACTGTGATGTTATTATAAACATGGTACAACCATATTCAGTATTCTATCCATCCTTTGAATAACATGTCACCATACGTGTGTACGTACGGCTTACCGTCTCCACGTCGTGGTGTAATTGTTATTCAATATATTATTATTTGGATGGGTATAATAATGATGTGTAACTCATGTAAATAATAAATATAACATGATAATTATTCTGTATATATGATATAAAATCCAATTATATATTATTTTAATATCAAAAGAATGATATTTTCGCCCGTGCGTATGTACGGACTACAGTCTCCACGAACGCGATGAGATTCATTGTCCATCATATCCATTCAAGTATAATTATCATTTGATGATTTAAAAATAGTATCTAAGGACTTGATATCATTCTGGATATGAATAATATACATTCCATTAATAACGAATATGGCTCACATAACAAAGAATATAAAGTAAAATGAACTCGTTAACACCCGAAATGACGATAATTCTAAGATATTATTAACAAATCAATGTTAAAAGATCATATATGATATCATATTAAAGTAAATGATTATTGTATAATTAAATAACAATTATTTCACCATTATACAGGAGGTAAACCTACCATCGACCAAGGAAAAAGTACAAAGTAAGGGATTTTCTTATCTCACTTTTAATTCCGTGAGATTTCCATTGTTCACCACTTAATTATTGCATGTGGTGTATGTGTACTGACCATGATTGTATTCATTGTGTAATATACTTTAATTTATGGGTATTTACATCATCATGGTATGATAATTCTTTCATGGGTGTATGTTTCGTAAAGTTACCTAATCGATAAGGGAATTTGAGATTTCAATTTCCACTCATTTGGATTTACACATATTTCATTGATTATATTACTCAAAGATTATGTGTGGAATTTCTATTCATTTGTTGAGTTAAATATCCAATTCTTTGGTGTTGTTTCTACAAGAATATGTGTGAATATCCTTTGATTTTTTTACACTGAATTTTCAACCATATTTAGTGTATTTATATTTTTCACACATAATTATGTCGTTGATTTATCCTTAACCTAAGGATACGGCCTTTATGAGAGATTTCATCTCAATTTACATTCAACTGAGACTTCTTTGTTGATATACACCAAATCACTTTTATGTGGTGTATATAATGTACTTTGACATAGTATATCATGAATCCCTTTATTCTCATGATATTACAAAGTTTTTATTACCTCAATTATTTGTATTCAAGTGTCTCTTTTGGTTAGAATCTCTAACTAAAATACCTTTTTTAAATGTTTTAAAGACTTATTCTTCTAAATCTTGCTCATTAATGTCCATGTCTTAAAAATGGTTTTAAGGATTTATTTATATGTACATTAAAGTTTTAGAAATTAAAACTCCTTTTAAAAAGTTTCAAAGTGGTATGGGACACTTTGATTCAAAAATCTATTTTTAAATGGCTTCTTGACAAATAGTGTGACTTTTAAATGTTTTCAAGAAAAGGGGGATAATTCTCTCAAATAGTTTTGATCATTATTTTCATTTATGTCAACATCATTCATTATTCTTGATTGAGGTTAATGTGATACAATACAATCTTCCATATTGTATCGAATGAGTCATGTTTGACTGTGGATGAACTGTTTTTATACCATTCATGGTTTGTGGTAAATGTATTGACATTTCGTATGCTAGTTTTAATACGAATGTTTATGTTATGTTTAAACATGTTCATATGAGGAATGCATTGGACTTAATAAGTGACGGGTGGAGCCCGCTATAGCTCCTCGATGCATCGGTAGGTCTCATGAGACAAACTAGTGTCTTGGCACAAGGCCTTGGCAAAATTTTATTTGTAGTCTTGGCACGAGGCCATGGCTATGTGGTTATGATATTATGGCATTATGCATTCCATCATTATGAAAGTGGTTATTGATATTGCATGTGATCATTCGACTAGTAGAATATCCATGTGAGTAAGTAAATGGCATTTTTTCATTTTACCTTTGCCATTTTTTGCAGAAGTTCAATTTTAAAAGGCTTTTGTTTTAGTTATAAATTGCCTTAAGTGTTTATGCCTATTTATGAAAGCTTCTGCTATAATATTATCCTTACTGAGCATCTGAGCTCACCCCTTTTAATGTTTTATTTTTCCCAGAATTATGAAGAAGTAATTTATGAATGACCTGCAGGGATAGTATGAGGGGATATGAAGACAAGATGTTTTTTTATGATGTAATGTAAAAATTTATGGATGTATCTAGTTATTCCAAGGCTACTAAACTAATCGGTCTTTCGAGACTTGATCATTCTCGTGATCATGCCAATGTTATGTAATAATGCACCGACTCTAGGTAACTAGGGTCGGGGCGTTACAGTTGGTATCAGAGGAAGTTTAGTACAAACCTTGGAATCTAGATTTAGATAAACTCTGATTAGAGCACGTAAACCTAAGATGAACTTTGAGGATTAGTATAGAAGAACTTCCTAGAATTTTGGTATTGTAGAGATTTTGTGTGTTTTCCGAGCAATACATCCCTGTCTGGATACGAGCAGGTAGAGGCGGCTCTGGCACAGATGTACCTAGGGGTAAAACCCGAAAACACCGCTTTGAGCTAGACTCGAACGGGAACCGGTGCACGACAACGGGCCTTGCTGCACTCTTGGTTACGACACTCCCGGGGGATATGCTTTGGTAAATTCACAAGATTAGCATAAACCATTATTAAGGGAATACAAAAAAATGCCCCTAAGAATATATGTCGGCAAATAGATAGTGGATAACCTAGATTTTAACATAGGGTACCCCAAGTTAGGATATATTGTTCAATTACAAGATTATCCTATTATGTCTTTTATTTTCATTCTTATTAGATAAGTATTCAAAAACCCTAATTGTATTTTCTTTTGTTAGTTGAAACATGGAGGGAGAAAGATCACGAACAACTCTTCTCTCTCTTCCTGAAGAACTACTTACAATTATTATCCAGAAGTCATGCGCAGACGATGTTGAAACTTTTTCAAATGTCCAAGTTACATGCAAAAAACTTTATGAGACATCCAATACCTCTAGCATTGCACGATTCTTTCAAGGATCAAGTACCGACTATGGGATAATGTTGCGCTCTAAACTTTCTTACCATGCTAAGAGTGGGAAGTACCATCAGGGTCATTTCAAATTATTCACCTTATCTCAAAACTACGATGCACTAAATGATTTTCTAGATGCTGCAGAAGAGGGAGACCTTCGAGCCGCCTATATGTATCAAATTATATATTTATGTCTTTTGGGATATACGAAAACTGATTTACCAAAACCTTATTTTGAAATATTTGAAGATGAATCAGTGAGAATTTTTCTAAAAAAACATGTTAAAGACGAAGTCTCAAAATTATACATAAGAAATACCTATTTTTTTTATGATGCATCGATGCTTCCATCGATATAATCCAAAATGGATGAGGAGTTTTTGGGTAAAGGAAGTAGATGATTTTGAAAAATTCCTGAGGTACCATTGTGACACATGAACGCATTCTACCAAAAGTCAAATCCGCCTAGTCTCTCTAGAGTTCATGTTGTGATCCACATACCTCTAGTGACAAAATACATGCCTGACCCAATGCATGTACTCACCTATGATGAATTATAACTGGAACCCGATCTATCTTATTGTGGAGAGCCTATCAGAATTCTTCATACCAAAGATCAAGTGTTGAGAAACCGGATGACTTGTCTGGTAAAAGATCTATGGAGAAATCATAAGATGGAAGTGGCAATGTGGGAACCCGAGGAACATATGATGAAGAACCTATGTGGAAATAAATGGATGGTGAAATGTTTAAAAGTGTTAGTGCTCTTTATTGATGGGATTACTTTGGAATAATTTTCTCTTGTATGTGTAAACCTGCAATTTATCATGTGAAAATGATATCTGAGGAAGAATTATCTTTTCTGTTGCGGATATAGTTATAAATAACCATTTGGTCTTATATGATCATTGGGTTTGAGGAAATTATAAGTTATTATAATTTGGGATGAAAATGCAAGGTATGATATAATATTTGTGGTTAAATTATGTTATTTTGGGGAATTTATCTCATTTTGGTAATATTATAAAATATAGTTTTTGAAAAAGGACAACACGTAGACCGTGTGACAACCCGTCGCGTCGGACAAAGCTGTGGGAATCGAACCCACAACCAAAGTGCGATTGGGATTTATCGCCTACCACTGGACTACGTGAAGTCCCTGGTTAGTGTGACTATTTTTTTTAGTTAAATGATTTTATTGATCAATAATAAGTTAATTTGGGTTCTTATTTCTTATCAAATGAATACCCTTGGTATAGGAAAATGATTTGGTGATTAAGTGATAAATGTTATTTTGGAAGATGTTCGCTTTGTTGGAAACACTCTATGCCCAAGGAAAATAGAATACAATGGTGTTTCATTTGTAGAGTAATGGTGGATTTTTATCTACGTTTTTATTGTTGATTTATAGTGATTTGGGTTATTTATGGAAATTATTAATCTATAACAGAGAATATGTGATGATGTTAATTACTTTTAAGTATGTGACTTTAAGAGTATTTGATGTCATTTGGAGATACAATGTAACATGGGAGACTACATAATCAAATTCTTCTATGATTTGGGGTTCAATATTAGTTTGGATTATATTAAAGGATTTTAAGGACAATTGGTTATTGAATGGTATCTATTTAACTTTGGAGTATTGTTGGTTTAATTTTAGAAATTAAGATTAGTGCATATTTTGGGGGATTATTAGATCATTCACTAACCATTTTGGTTTTGATTAATCTTCAAAGACAATGTAAATATATGGTTTATCCTACATGGATCATGTGATTCTATAGAAGTTTATTCTAGCTCTTCCAGTGTGACCATGTCTTCTTGAATACTAATCGTTTTAAAAAAACTGAGTTAGTGGTGGAAATTTATTAAAGAATGAAAATTTACTTAAAATGTAAGTATATCTCATAATGTTCTTAGTCAATATCATAAATGAATTCCTCTTCCTTATGTAATGTAACTTAAAAAAAAATCTTGTCCGTTTACTTTCCTACTAGGAGACTAATGGTCGTTTGTCCCAACACAAGTTTGTGATTTTCTCATTGTTAACTTTCTCCTGATCATGATTTCTATCCCTCTGCATCAGAACTTGACACTTAGTTAATCATCCATATCCATGTTTTCTTACATGGAATCCTAGTATGGGTTATCTTGGATGACCCTTATACCTCTCTTTCTTTCTTTTAAAGTGATAGTTTTATTGGCTCTTTTTCTGATGTGGGACTTTCCATTATATTCCCAAGCAAAATTTTAAAAATTGTGAGGACGCAATTTATTGAAGGAGGGTAGAATGTAACACCCCAAGTTTCCTCAGTATGTTTCCTTTCGAATAATGCAATGGCGTGCATTGTACACAACTTCGAGATTTTAACACACCATAACCAATCAAACTAGCCGTTATGAATAGTAATACCTACTTTTTGAAATTTTATAAATTCTATCTCTCAAAATTGACTTCATTTTTGGATTCTTAATATCTAAATTAGCCTAGGGTGAAATTTTGGTACTTTTTGGATAACTTTCATATTTTGATGAATAGTGAAAATTACTAAATTTTAATTAAAAACAACTTTTTTAATCAAAATAATTAATAGTGATAAATTATGAATTCTAGTTGTTTTAAAGTATATTTAGAATATATTTTTACCATTTAATATAATTTTGGTCATTGGAAATAATTTTACAGTTAAACCGAACATAAACAAGTGTCAATCTTTTGATAGTTATTATCTCTTAAAAACACGCTTTTTGTTTTGACAGCGGGAATTTATTTTAAAGTAATTTCTGCCACTTCTGTGTTTTGAATTTAGAAAAATGGATTCCATATTTGGAATCAGGATTTTCAAATTGTGTAAATAGGTAACTTTTATTTTTAGATATTTTGAATAATTACTGCGGTAAATATTTTATTTACCATGGTTAAGGGTAAATCCGGTAAATAAGGGTTAAAAAATAATATTATAATAATACTAAATTACCCTAAAACGTGTCTTAAACCTATTGGTGGATACATGGTCGACCATGGGCATCTTTGGGTCTATTTTGGGACCCCATGGATCCACTTGTAAGTGATAATGACACTTTATTTTAATTAAGTTAAAATAAATACAGAAATGACACAAGGATATATCTTTTAACAAAACAATTGTTACAGAGGGTTATATATGTTGGATTTTATATTATAAATATTACTTAGAAAGATAAAACGATTTCCTACATAATGATATTTTATTTATAATTTTTAGACATTAAATAATTTAATTTATTTATGACACAATGATGATGCAGTAATTACTATAATAGTGAAAAATCAAAATAATTGATATTAAAAATACCCAAATAAATATAATATGAAACTTTTAATGAATTAAAATAATTTCCTAGGATAATATGATATATTAGTATTGATTTAATGGACTTTTTGCGAAGTAATAAATCTGTTATGAGTTTCACAAAAATCAACTATTGAATAGTGTCAAAATTGACATAAAAGAGTTTTTAAAACAAATATTATATTATTAATTGATATTAAATTCCTAAAAATATATGGTTCGGCCAAGAGACTTATATAATGATAGGTGTATCATTAATGGACCACATTGGGGTCGCTTGTATGAATATGGTAAGTTTATTAACCATATAATATAAAAATACAAAGAGACATTGTAAAAGTGAAACTAATTAACTTAGAGTTAATACTTAAAGATAAGGTTAATATAAGTACCCAAACCTCTCTAAATTCTATTGGTTGAGTTGTTTTCGACCCATCCCCACCTTAACCTTTGAATAGTCAACTTTGGAGCCATTGGAAACCGAATATGAATTTATTATAAACTAATATCTCTAGCTTTTCCAAAGGTGCCCCTCACCCCTCTTATAAAAGGGAACTCCTCCTTCTCATTTCTTCACACCTTCAAAACCCTTTGGTTCGGCCAAACCCTGACCAAATACTATCTCAACTTCCCTCACTACAACCTAGAGGCCTTAGTTTGATCAGAAAGACAACCTAAGGAGTCCTTTTGATCAAATCAAAAGGAAGAACCCGAAGAAGATGTAATGTTTTCACCACCCCTTTTTAAGTTCCTTTCTTCTTCCACTTTCTCCTTCTTTGTTATTACCATTATAAAATAATAACTCCAGTATCATATATATACTGTGATTTTATTATAAATATGGTACAACCATATTCAGTATTCTATTCATCCTTTGAATAACATGTCACCATACATGCGTACGTACGGCTTACTGTCTCCACGTCGTGGTGTAATTGTTATTCAATATATTATTATTTTGATGGGTATAATAATGATGTGTAACTCATGTAAATAATAAATATAACATGATAATTATTCTGTATATATGATATAAAATCCAATTATATATTATTTTAATATCAAAAGAATGATATTGTCGCTCGTGCGTATGTATGGACTACCGTCTCCACGAACGCGATGAGATTCATTGTCCATCATATCCATTCAAGTATAATTATCATTTGATGATTTAAAAATAGTATCTAAGGACTTGATATCATTCTGAATATGAATAATATACATTCCATTAATAACGAATATGGCTCACATAACAAAGAATATAAAGTAAAATGAACCCGTTAACACCCGAAATGACGATAATTCTAAGATATTATTAACAAATAAATGTTAAAAGATCATATATGATATCATATTAAAGTAAATGATTCTTGTATAATTCAATAACAATTATTTCACCATTATAAAGGAGGTAAACCTACCGTCGACCAAGGAAAAAGTACAAAGTAAGGGATTTTCTTATCTCACTTTCAATTCCGTGAGATTTCCATTGTTCACCACTTAATTATTGCATGTGGTGTATGTGTACTGACCATGATTGTATTCATTGTGTAATATACTTTAATTTATGGGTATTTACATCATCATGGTATGATACTTCTTTCATGGGTGTATGTTTCGTAAAGTTACCTAATCGATAAGGGAATTTGAGATTTCAATTTCCACTCATTTGGCTTTACACATATTTCATTGATTATATTACTCAAAGATTATGTGTGGAATCGCTATTCATTTGATTATGTCTTAATTTCCACCCCATTTCTGTGGATATACTTTTGATACACATAATCTCTCCATTGATAAATTCTCAAGTGATCGGTATGAACTTGATAAGAGTAATTTTAACTCAATCTCCATTTGTTGAGTTAAATATCCAATTCGTTGGTGTTGTTTCTACAAGAATATGTGTGAATATCCTTTGATTGTTTTACACTAAATATTCAATCATATTTAGTGTATTTATATTTTTCACACATAATTATGTCGTTGATTTATCGTTAACCTAAGGATACGGCCTTTATGAGAGATTTCATCTCAATTTACATTCAACTGAGACTTCTTTGTTGATATACACCAAATCACTTTTATGTGGTGTATATAATGTACTTTGACATAGTACATCATGAATCCCTTTATTCTCATGATAATACAAAGTTTTTATTACCTCAATTATTTGTATTCAAGTGTC
The DNA here is from genome assembly GCA_963277665.1 of Viscum album. Lineage (NCBI taxonomy): Eukaryota > Viridiplantae > Streptophyta > Magnoliopsida > Santalales > Viscaceae > Viscum > Viscum album. The sequence continues at coordinate 1,755,433,431 of OY728141.1, forward strand.
TCTTTTGGTTAGAATCTCTAACTAAAATACCATTTTTAAATGTTTTAAAGACTTATTCTTCTAAATCTTGCTCATTAATGTCCATGTTTTAAAAATGGTTTTATGGATTTATTTATATGGACATTAATGTTTTAGAAATTAAAAATCCTTTTAAAAAGTTTCAAAGTGGTATGGGACACTTTGATTCAAAAATCTACTTTTAAATGGCTTCTTGACAAATAGTGTGACTTTTAAATGTTTTCAAGAAAAGGGGGATAATTCTCTCAAATATTTTTGATGATTATTTTCATTTATGTCAAAATCATTCATTATTCTTGATTGAGGTTAATGTGAAACAATACAATCTTCCATATTGTATCGAATGAGTCATGTTTGACTGTGATTGCGCTGTTTTTATACCATTCATGGTTTGTGGTAAATGTATTGACATTTCGTATGCTAGTTTTAATACGAATGTTTATGTTATGTTTAAACATGTTCATATGAGGAATGCATTGGACTTAATAAGTGAAGGGTGGAGCCCGCTATAGCTCCTCGATGCATCGGTAGGTCTCGTGAGACAAACTAGTGTCTTGGCACAAGGCCTTGGAAAAATCTTCTTTGTAGTCTTGGCACGAGGCCTTGGCTATGTGGTTATGATAGTCTGGCATTATGCATTCCATCATTATGAAAGTGGTTATTGATATTGCATGTGATCATTCGACTAGTAGAATATCCATGTGAGTAAGTAAATGGCATTATTTCATTTTACCTTTTCCATTTTTTTGCTGAAGTTCAAGTTTAAAAGGCTTTTGTTTTAGTTATAAATTGCCTTAAGTGTTTATGCCTATTTATGAAAGCTTCTGCTATAATATTATCCTTACTGAGCATCTGAGCTCACCCCTTTTAATGTTTTATTTTTCCCAGGATTATGAAGAGGTAATTTATGAATGACCTGCAGGGATATTATGAGGGGATATGAAGACAAGATGTTTTTTTATGATGTAATGTAAAAATTTATGGATGTATCTAGTTATTCCAAGGCTACTAAACTAATCGGTATTTCGAGACTTTATCTTTCTCGTGATCATGCCAATGTTATGTAATAATGCACCAACTCTAGGTAACTAGGGTCGGGGCGTTACAGGTCGTGACAACGAGGATAGATTTTTTGTATTCAAGATCATTTCCCTATAGTTGAATAATTTTTTTTCTATTTAGATATTCACATAGAAGATTTATTTTCATGACATAATTATTGTCTCATCCTTGGGTTCTGCTTCAATCAATTTTCACTTCATCCCTTACTCCTAGAAATGAATTTTCAAAATTAATTTTTCATGCCTAAATCACATTTGAAAAATCCTAAGTCACATAAGTGTTTCTTTCATCATAAAAATATTTTCTGAAAAAAATTGGGTTAGAAAAAGTATCTAATAAATCATACTATAACCACAAAAATAGTATCCTATTATCAACTTACTCTATTCCAATGACAAGAATTTTCCTAAATAATTATTCCTAAATTAACATTCTAATAAAGTCACTAAATTTCCAAAAACAATCATATCTTTAGATTCCCCAAAAAACCTAATGTAGATCTTATTTAAAAATTACTTTTTAAACTCAAAAACCATAATTATATAATTAATTCTTTCAAATACTTCATGAAGATGTACTGAAGTACAATCCTTATATATCTCACAAATTTTACAACCATAGAACCATTAATGTAATAATTCATGAATCAAAATACAAAATAACCTTAATCATTCCAATCCACTCTTAAACCAATAAATGTTCCTCGAAATATTATTCCTCAATACCACCCTCATCTAATTTTTCTTATGTAGCGTCTTTATTATCAGTAATATAATCATTGAATGTTTAACCTTTATGATTCTTACTAATCACCAAAACTCAAAGCATAATGTGAGAAACACTAGTCTTAGTGATATAGTCGTGAAGAATAATATTTGGGATCCCTAAATGGTGGAATCTTCTTATTAGTCCATTTTTTCATAGAATTAACCTGGGTTATGAATTACCAAATCAAAAGGACGATATCTTATACTTAGACATATCCTCAATTTATATCTTATGGTTATTTTTCCTAATATATGTTTTCTATATCTTATTTAAAAGGTTGTTCATAAACATCCTTTTATACTATCTACAATTTCTGACCCCATAATCCAAATACTGGTGAATTATTATAATACATTGTCATTATTAGATGGAATCAGATCCCAAAAGATCAATCAGTGTTTCAGTCTTTTCATGTAGACTATATACATGAACCTTATATTACAATTGAAAACAGAAAATACATAATAGAAAATACTTAATTAATTCCATTACAATCCTATATTTACTTGCATATCAAACATTACACTATTCCTGGAAACCTAGGAAAGTAAAACACAAGTAATGGGTGATCCCAGATTCTTAGTAAGGTTAAAAAATATAGTATAATCTATCATAAATAAGCATAAACTTTTCTAGAAAGGTATAAAATTGAAATAGATTCTTTTTAAACATAATATTTATAATACTATGGAATTAATAAATCAAATAATTACATTTAAACATTCACATGGATATTCTATCAGTAAAATAAACAAATTTCATATCAATTACTAATCTCATTATGAGGGAATTCATAATGTCGGATATCATAACCACAATGTTAAGGCCTTGTTCTATGAATATACATAAACGGGTAAAAAAACCAAACTAGATTCTCTCATGAGATGTACCAATGCATCTAGGGGATATAGTAGGCCCTACCAATCTCATACTAAGTCCAATACATTCCTCTTAGGAAAGGGTTGAAATATTTCCAACATAAACATTCACATTAAAACTATCATATAAAATGGTAATATTTTAGTCGTAAACCAGGAATGGTATAAAAATAAAACATCCACATTCAAGAATTTTATAAACCAATGAATAAAATTTGGTATATTGTATCTAAGAAAACAACATTTTTTTAAAGTTTGGGGCCAAAGCATCATTTATCAGTAAAGCAAAGAAAAGACCCCTTTAACTCGGTAGAGGGAGACCCATTACATAGCCTGATGGCCTAGTGGGTATTTATCACATTTACATGGCCCGTAGGCCCATTTTTTGGCCCAATTCCCATTCTGTGAATAGTATTGATATAGTACCTACGCTGCTACAATACTGCATAGTACCCGCCACTACTATAGTACCCTGCCGCCGCTACAATGCGTTTCCGCCACTATAGTGCTCGTTGTTGCTACAGTACCACCGCTTCTACATTACTGCTACAGTAGATGCACCCAATGGGTTTTGAACCCCCATTTTTCATGTTGAATTAAGGGGTGCTTACCACTAAGCCAAACCCCAACTAAATCTAAGAAAACAACTTTAATTAATCATAAACTACAACAAAGGATGCTGTCATAGATGAAAATAATTTAATAAAACCAATAATAATATCATGATATAAGTATCCCATTTTCATTATATACATTTTTTCAAAAGTAATGTACTTATATAAGAATATTTAAAAATAATTTATTTAATCAATGTCCCCCAAACCACTTTGAAAATTTTGAAAGGAATAATCATTTTAAAAAATTCATGTCCCTATAAATAAATCATGACAACCATTTTCAAAAACATGGACATTAAAGAGAATGATTTATAAGAATAAATCTCTCAAAATTATAAAAAATGTTTTAGTTAAATATTACCGTACATAAAACCTTAAAAATTTTATTTTGAAAATATTTAAAAAAACATGGACATTGATTTTAAATATTTCTTAGTATGTACATACATATAAAAATTCTTGGATAATAATTAGATTGTGAAATTAACCCTTACCATAGGTCCAATTCCCTTTTTTCGTGTTTGAAACTCTTGTATGGTGGTTCAAATATTATTATTAACACGTAACATAATAATAATAATATTTGTGATATCATATATGATTCATTTATGACATCACAATACCTGTTTATTAACAATTTCTAAGTTAAAGCAACATTTCTAGTAAAAATCAGTTTATTTATCGTACATGTTTTAACATGTTATTAATGACTGTATTTCATAGATCATGATTTAATTACATCCATAATTTAAAAAATTATTTATATATAATATATATTCATTATATAAATATATATATAATTGATAGATATATGGAATGGAATACACCATTAATGGAGACGGTATATCGTACATAAGCATGAATGTTGTTTATGTTTTATTGTCGTATTCAATAGAGTAATGTAAATGAAATACATGTGTATATATATATATGTGTGTATTATTAAATTATAATTATAGTTTCATATATTTCATATTTATTCATTAAATACATTTTAATAATAGTTTTTCTATGGTAAACATCGAGAATTAATCTTATTAGATCGTAGATATGGTAGGTCATACAAATGCACGAGCGATGATATCATTTCGTAATGTTAAAGGGTAAGGAAATGGATCAAATATGAATTATAGAGATTCAATTTAATGTAAAATTTATCATTGAAATCCTTTATCTTCATTTTTATAGGGATATAAATAATGTATAAGTGAAAATAGTTTACACCACGGCGTGGAGGCGGAATGTTGTATATACTTACACATGGTGATATTGTTGTCCATAGGATGGGATAAATAAGGAATGAGGTTGTCCCATACACATAAAAAATATCAATATATATTATATTCATTTGTTATTACTTTATATTGGAAAAAACATTATAAAAGGAAGTAGAAGAATAAAATAAATTTAATTGAATTTGTAAATCAAATTCATATTCTTCGAGTGTCTATTTTTGATTTGCATAGAATGACTCCATTGAATGGATTTCATCTCAATTTATGACAACTAAGATGAATTTATTCATGAATATATGAGAAATAGGAACATTTGTTTGAGATAAAGGGATTTAGAGGTGTGAGTAAATGATAAAGAGATGTTCACTTTTATATGAGAGGGGAGGGACACTTTTACAAAATCCAAAACTATTAATTTAATATAAATAGATTTTTTATTTCAAATAGATCCAAATGTATTTATTTATTAAATAATATGTGGATTGTGTCAAAATCCTAGGGTATTTGAGACCATTGATTTAGATTTTATATGGATTGATATTAATGAGGGTTATTAGATAACTATGTTTGAGTCATTTATTCGTGTGGTGTATAATGTAAGGATGGGAATAAAAACCTATATTCAATATAGGGTTTTTTTCAAATAAGTACAACAGTGTTAGTGTTGGAACTGATCATATAATGGAAATATTAGGGAAGATTACTAAAGTTATGATGAATAATTGTTCTTGTGTAGAGAGACATTTTACAAGATTTGATTCACCAATGTTGGATCATTTCAAGTGAAAGAAGACTTTATATTTTAGTGCAAATTTGAAAATCTATGGGTATTTTAACAATGGATTATTGACCTCAAAATGATATTCCATGATTTGGAAAATATTTAAAGAGGTATGGTTGTTCTGGAAATATATTTTTTGAAATGATATGTTGATCAATTGTGGTCATTGATCTAGAAAACTAATGAATTTAATCAGAAAGACATTATTTAATGGTTAAATTTTAATGTTAATTCGTTATGAAATACATTTCATAAGAACAAAAAGATGAAATTTAATTAAATTGACCACATTAAACAAGAGTGAAGAATGAAGTGTTATTGTGTTTGAAGGTACCTATAAATTATTACACATACCATATTCATAATCCAAAATTTAAAATTGGCTATTTATATGATGGTATTAAGACGTGTATACAAAGGGAATTGGCTTGGAAAAGTCTCCCATCATATGATAAAGAAGTCTTATATTCCACATGATAAAGAAGTAATTTTTGGGTTTTTTTATCTCTTAAGGGTGTTTTGAAAGTAAGTGGACCACTGGGAACTATATGAAAAAGAAATATTCTAATAAAGGAAAAATGGTAGAAAATATTTATTTCTTATGATAATTTTGGAATGTGATGCCTAGGTAATTTTTTTATCGGACCATGTGTCACAACCCGTCTCAGTGGCGCCCATGCCGCAACTCCCCAAGCCTACCTCTAATAGGATAGGGGCTGGTGACTAGCACCGAGTAGGCTTGTCACTAATATGGGAGGCATTCCCTATAAAACTACACTCACACAGACACATTTCCAAGCCCCCAAAACTGAAAAGTAAAAACTACTAAAAATGGAAATGCATGCATACACTAAAACCCCAACCAATAGAGTATGACATGGAGTAAAGTACTGTAATGTAAAAACCTGGGCCAAAAGTACAAGCACACCAAATGAGAGCCTGCAACAAAGTCAAACCTATAAAGAAAGGTACTAGGACTGCAATCTGTAGTCGTAGGAACACACCTTGACCTGCCTGATCTCACCGAGCACCATCTGGTTCTCGTCCACCTATAATCCTTTCAATGGCTCGCTCGTTTGCACAAGACACGACAAGTGTGGGAAAAGCCCGTATATGGGTGAGCATAAAAATATCCAGTAGGACACCCCAAAAACCACAACGGACTACAATAAAGGAAATACCCTAAATGAATGTTACAATCCGCTCGACACAATATATTTTTACCAAACCTATAACATTCAGATATACTCATACATGATCGACTATCGCGAAACCACCACTAAGATTCATCTCAATGATTTTCACTTAAAATGTAACATGGATAACACACTTCTAAGAACCAAGGGAAATATAAGATGTACATATTCTAGAATAAATTACTCCACAAGTACTTAAGAATACGATGCTCAGATAAGGATCACAACCAATAGCTATGGGGTGATTCCAATAACTCAATCTGAACTAATCCGCTACGTAGAGGATCGACACCCGTGTAAGGAATGTCATGTCGATAACCAAAACACTACCTACGGTAACAGGAAGGAATAGAGGATTCAGCTTTGAGTCTCACAGAGGGGATTCCAACAAATATATTCAGGAAGTCTTGCTGAAGAGATCATACTCTTGTATGTAGGAAATGATACCAGAATCCTTCAGGGGAAAGACCAAGGGTACGAACCCTAACAAAGCTAGTCCAAGTCATGGAATAAAAATGGATCAAGCCATGTAGAATAGGTTACATGGCGTGTATTAGTATCGCACTCCATATTTCTTGACTCTGGGTACTGCCCGTGTAAACGTCCTGTGTCTCTAGTCCAGTTGTCTAAAACTAGAATACACGACGTGTAGAAGGATCACATGCCGTGTTCCTTGACTCTGGGTACTGCTCCTATAAACGGCCCACGTCTCTAGTCTTGTCATATAAACATTAACTACATGGCCTGTATAAGTATTACACGCCATGTCCAAGTGTCCGGGGTTCGCTCCTTGTACGCTCGCCATGTGCCCTTACACGACCTCAACCTATGTTGCACTGCCTGTGTATCAGTATATGGGTTATCCCGTGTATCTAGCCGGGTCTGGCCAGGGAAGGGGATACACGCCGTGTCCTTGGTCGTGTAATCAACCCATGTTCATGTACTCCCGGAGTACACGCATGGTAGTCCACCAACGAACACACGTCGTGTAGTCGGGATATCACCAGAACTATCATCTTCATCCTTGCGCCCGGTCAGATCTCCAGATATCGTTTCTCTTGTCCGTTTGTTTTGAAACTCGAGATTCTTGTTATTTCATCATCCTAACACCTAATCCTAGTGTTTCATACATTCAATCAGCTTGGAAACAAGCGTTGATTCATCCGAAAGAAAAATACCAGTACTCATATCTCTCAATCCACTCCGAATCATCTGCCAAAACTCTCGTTATAGCTCCATACCATAATTATGAGGTTAGATCTACAATCTCGGATCATCGTTACAAAAAACGAATGTGCATCGATCGATTTCCTCCAAGAATGCATAGAATGCACACGAATAACGTGAGAAATCGGGGAAGAAAGGCAGAAAAAATCAAGAGGGACGAACCTCAATCGATTTTCATGTCGATCTGGGTTCGTCACCATTAGAAGGCTAAATGAAACCAAAATAACCTTCAAGAATCAAATCCCCAAAATCCCCACAAAATCCCATCCTGCAAATATATATATATTCATTATATAAATATATATATAATAGATAGATATATGGAATGGAATACACCATTAATGGAGACGGTAGGTCATACGTAAGCATGAATGTTGTTTATATTTTATTGTCGTATTCAATAGAGTAATGTAAATGAAATATATGTGTGTATATATATCTGTGTGTATTATTAAATTATAGTTATAGTTTCATATATTTCATATTTATTCACTAAATACATTTTAATAATAGTTTTTCTATGATAAACGTCGAGAATTAATCTTATTACATCGTACATATGGTAGGTCATAAAAATGCACGAGCGATGATATCATTTCGTAATGTTAAAGGGTAAGGAAATGGATCAAATATTAATTATAGAGAATCAATATAATGTCAAATTTACCATTGAAATCCTTTATCTTCATTGTTATAGGGATATAAATAATGTATAAGTGAAAATAGTGTACACCACGACATGGAGATGAAATTATGTACGTACATACACATGATGATATTGTTGTCCATAGGATGGGATAAATAAGGAATGAGGTTGTACCATACATATAAAAAAATATCAATATATATTAGATTCAGGAGTTATTACTTTATATTGGAAAGAACATTATAAAATGAAGTAGAAGAATAAAATAAATTTAATTGAATTTGTAAAACAATTTCATATTCTTCGAGTATCTATTTTTGATTTGCATAGAATGACTCCATTGAATGGATTTCATCTTAATTTACGACAAATAAGATGAATTTATTCATGCATATAGGAGAAATAGGCACATTTTTTTGAGATAAAGGGATTTAGAGGTGTGAGTAAATGAGAAAGAGATGTTCACTTTTATAGGAGAGGGGATGGACACTTTTACAAATGCCAAAACTATTAATTTAATATAAATAGATTTTTTATTTCAAATAGATCCAAAGATATTTATTTATTAGATAATATGCGGATTGGTCAAAATAATATCAGCCAATAAAATAAAACATATTTTTATTTTATTTTAAAGAATATCATTTTGATTTATCATTAATTAATATATTTAATTTTAATTATGGTAATAATATTTTAAAAATTAAACCCTTATATATATTTCTTTATATGGTTTCAATTGTCCATAAATGGAATCTTTATGAAATTTTAGACTTAAAAATTATCACTTTTAATTTATTACTAATATATTTGACTTTAGAATAATTTAATAAATTATTATTTACATAAAATATCAATACGGTCCATTTTTCAACAAATCATTACATTGAAATTATATAAAATCCTAACAGAATGATAAATTAGGAAAAATATCTAATACACTTATAACATGTAATATTCAAAAATAATATTCATATATAACAACTATTATATCAAATTAAATTTCTTTTACTAGATATTGAATCATTTATTTCATATTTCTGTTAATAAAATAATTACTTCTTCACTATTTTGTCGTTATTTATGTTAATTATATAATATCTAAAAATGATAAATAAATTTATATGATATAGAAAATTATATTATCATTCCAAATACTATTAATGACATAATTTAACTCTTGTGTATCCAAAATTAAAATTATTATACTTATAAGAATATAGAGTGTGACGTTTTGTCAAATTTTATGATTTTTATAATATCCATGTCAGTTTCATAGAAAAATGTCCACTAAATGATTCAAAAATCGATTCTAATATGAATATTGTCAAATCGTATCGATCCAATAATTTTTTTTTGAAATTTTATTATTATTTTTTTATGGAATGCCGTTTTGTTTTAACCCTTATTTAGACAATTAATCAATTACTATGAAAACTGGTCTTTCAAGACTATAAAGTTAATATAGTTAATATAAAACTCCAAAACAACCCCAATTTGATCATTTGTAACTTTTTAAACATTATCTTTGAAATTTTTCTAAAATATTTATTATTATAAAAATTAAATAATTTAAAAGGAATTTATTTATTTTAAAATGTCATTTATGTTAATTTTGACACTATTTATTATTTGACTTTTTATAAAATGATAACATTAATCCTTAAAAAAACACTGTTAACTCATATTTAACCTGTAAATTTTAACAACAAAAATCATGGATGGCCTAAAATATTTAAAATGATATTTATTTAAATATTATTCGTATCATTTATTAGATTGTACCTTTAATAAATCAATTATTTCATCGTCATTGTTTCAACATTTCAAAATAATAAATAAATTAAAATAAATTATATAAAAATGATATAATTATATATAGTATTTATATTAGACCATATCACATATATAACCTCATGTTTAAAATATTTTTCTTATTAATAACAAAAATATAGAATAATTTGACATTCTTTAAATATAATATTATAAATATATTAAAGTCATCCATGTGGCTCTAGATGGTTCCCAAATTGACCAAATGATGTTTATGGTCTAAAAAACGTATCCAATGAAATTAGGAAAAATTTCAGGGTATGTCTTAAATATTATAATATTATTTTTACCTTTAATTACCAGATTTACCCTTAACCAATGTAAACAAATAAAACAATAATATATTTAATATTCACCAAAAAATTAATTTTTTCATATTAGTCAAAATATTTAATTCTAAATTAAAACCATGTGTGTAAAATTTTCTAAATTCCATTCATAAATTGGTGAAATTAAATTTAATGATAATCCCACAAATTTGGCTAGAAGGCGGGTTAAAGAGATGATCAAATTTTTTATATCTAATTCTATTAAAAATGATTCCCATAACAAAAATTGGATTAATAGATGTATTGTATTTTTATTTTATCATTAAAATTAATTTTATGTAGAATAATTATTTAAATGAAAAACATAGTTTTTAACAATAATTGAGTATTTTTAATTATTCATCAAAAGATGAAACCATTCATAAAAATACAAAAAATTCACCATATGCTAATTTTGATATTAATAATTAAAAAATGATATCTATTTTGAAAAATAACATATATTAATTTCATTATGTGGTTAATACTATTTATAAATTCTTTTTTAAATAGCTATTTTGATATATGATAGTGTGATAAAACTCTGTGTTGCATATAATACAAGCTATTTAATTTATATAAAAAAGAATACAAAAAAATATTAATAAGTCAGAATATTTATCATACAAAATAGTTGACTTATCTCAATATAACTACCATCTTGTTTTACTATATTTTTTATTAAGTTGTTGATATTGACCTTTTTTGAAGAGTCATGGTATTCTTGAAATAACCATGGCCTGCATTATTTTACTGATGAGATGTATTATGGTTCCCTCTTCCCATTGAAACATATAAATTCTGTGAAACATGAGAAGTACCCTGAACCCCCGGCCTCAGAGCACTACAACAAAAGCATGGATGATGCCACATATCATTGTAATTATGCCATAATATAGGTGTTGATGTAAAATGTAGCATTATTTGGTCCAGAAAACCACATTGGAAGAATACTGGATTTCTCTTAGGTTTGGGAGAATCATTTTCTAAACCTTCGATATGATTTTGAACCATTCCACTGACTTGTAAATATTCTTCCCTCTTCATCTTGTTCCATTAATTAGAGTTCCCATCATTTCCTTTAGTTATCAATATTCTCCCTCCACTTGATGCACCTGATATTTCCCTTTCTAACATTGTCTCTCTGTTGACCATCTCTATATAATCTATTAAAAAATATGAGACAATCGTGGAATTATTCTCTTATCACAACCCTGATTAAAAAATCTGTGTGTTCAAGGATGAACATGTCGCAATATCAGGCACCAAAAAACTAAATTGATAATGTTATTTTTCATAATCCTTCACAGATATATTAACCAACTACATGATAAAAATGTAAATCATACTTGCATTACTAAATGCATGAGGATTGAATTTTTTGTCGAACAATTCTCTATAATCCTCCCTTGTAATGACCAGTTCTAATTTATCTTGAACTACGAAATTATACTAATGGTGTGAATGATCCTTGTGTATATACATCACAAACTTAACATTAAGATCTGTTCATGATCCATGAAAATCAATGATTTGATTCATCCTATTTATCTACACCTCTAACTTATATGGATTAATATCAACCCAAAATATGGGTGGATTATGATCCTAGAACTAAATGGAAAGATCCACATTCCTTGGTTCAACATTTTAGTTCCTTCTAAGACCTGAAAATCATATACAATACTTTGAAACATATATTGGTTCACTTGTGGCTTAGGTTCAACAACCTTTTCAATAGATTCTTCTGGTTAGGTTTTATGATTCCTTATGGGCATCATTTTCTATGAACACAAAAAACTCAATAATTATCACTCTCTTGTAACTAAAGGCTTAATAATTCAACTTTATCATATCAAAACTATCAAAAAAATGATTTCCCAAAATTCCTCACATTCAATTTTTATCCTTTTTTTTGAAAAGTTTGTCATGGTTTTTGAAAATGAAACCATTTTGAAAATACCAGTATGATGTCATTTTCAAAATGTTACATTTGTAAATATCACTTGATAATTTTACAAAATAAACATTTTTTCACTAGATGATAAATCATTACTGAAAATTAAATATTAATTCCTTGTGTGAAGCCATTTCTTTCAAATCATGACATGATCTTCTCATTGGATAAACTCTTGAAAATGACATTAAAACTCTTATAATTTCATCCACAACATCTAAAAACCCAACTACCTAGTAAAATGAAGTTCAGTATAAATAGGATAGATACATATTTTTATAATCTGCATTTCATGTCCCAAAAATCATACTCTTTTCTATAATCCCAACTGAAGTAATATATAATAATTAATTCTCATCTCCAAGATTGAAACAACGGATACACAAGTTTCGAACGAACTGGTACCACTTTTTCACAAATTATTTGGAGTGTTGATGACTAATACCATTTGTCAAAATAGATTTGGAATGAACAAGACTGTTACCATTTGGCATAAAAGAATTAGACTGGCCAAGACAGATTCAATTTGTAATTTCGTGCCCCTCCTCTTTGGCATGAGTCGTCGATGAATTTATAATACACTTAAGGTGACATCCCAAAGATGTAAAAGGATAGATATTAACTCCAAGGGATTCAATACAGTTGATGGATTATTAACCAACCCTCCTAATTGGCATGAGTTATGGATGAATTGGTATTACACCATAGCTGATATCCCCAATATGGCATAGGTTAGAAATGAATTTCAATGGCTTCAGTATAGTTGGGGGATGATTTACCATTTGAAAAAAACTAAAACCAAGTACACCATAACCAAACAAAAATTATATAAATCTTGATAACATTTTAATAAAACTCAATGTATTACAAAAGAGAAAAATACCAACCCACAACATAACCAACATCAGAGTACCAAATATGAATACAAAACTACCATACACAAAGAATTCAATCACATAACTTCGTGACTCCTAACATGATCAAATATCAAACTCTACAAGATATTCCGCAAAGTATAAAGATGTTTCATTAAATAAATTTTGTTAATTCTCATTTCACATGTCTCGATAAATGATGTACAATAATTTTTCAAAGTCTTCAAGAAGGTGGTGAGTAATGAAAATTTGTAGGATTTTCCAAAATTAATTCCATACTCATGCCACTAGGATATATAATTTTAGTACATTTACATAAAAAACAATATGAAACAACTTAAAACATTTTATGTCAAAGCACATACATTTCTCAATGAAACGGTTTTCAACAAATCAAAATTTTCCAAATCAAGCCAATACCAAACCCTAAACCTTTTCCATGGAAGGCAATGGATCTAGTAATTCAAACCATTTCATGAATTTATTTTGAATAACCCATTTAATTTCATACAACCACACCCCAAAACTCAACCACATAATATTTTCATTACCATAGATAGTGGAACTGCAACCCCGAAACACATCCATTTGATGGTGGTAGTCGAAGACCATTATACTACGGATTCGAATCATGCTTAACCATTTATAAAAAATCTTTTCAAACCAATATTTCCCAAACCCCATCAATAAAAAAAATATTGAGAACACTTTCCAAATAATTTTACATGAATCAAAAAAAAAAAAAAATTAAAATCATGATTTTAAAAATATGTTACCACATTAACTTTCAATAAAACACCCATTTTTCACAATTCAATAAACTATCAAAAATGAGGTTTTCTATCAAAAATTTCCCAAAAAATAACTATAAAATTCAAGGGAAAAAAAAATTTGAAATATTTATTCTAGTTTTATAAAGAGGAGCCATTATCTAATCCATATACCTAAAAACTATGGTCAAAATGAAAAACCACAAAAAACATCAAAAAAATGGAGTTGAACATCCAAAAATACACCTTCAATATTGTTACCTAACATCAAAAAATCCATATTATATCATGATTAGCATAAAATATTATATATATCTCCCAAAAAAACTAGATATATGAATCCAAGAGAAGAAATCATAATATATATAAGGAAAACCAATAAGAACAGAGTCTTACCAAGAAATCGTACCTTCAACGCACCAGGATTTCCCAACGGATGGATCCCAGATCAAAATGGAATGTATCCACATCCATTATGAGAAGAAAAAACATTGTTAGTATTAAAATTAATGTAAAAATTTAGGTTTAGTAGTAAAAATTATTGAGATCCAATTTTTTAGGACTTAATTTTTTACCTTTCTTGGTTAGGTCCCCTGATTAGGAAAAGCATGCACAAACCATGTACTAGCCACAGCCTCCCAACAACCTTCACATAGTGGCTCATATTTTTAGACAAAAGATGCACCAATCATGGTTCCACTATGTTCCACTTTTCATGGATAATCATAGGTGGCCTCATGGTTTGGGAAAACCGTGTAGCTACCAAGTTGCCTATGTTTTCCCTCACAAAGATTCCTGAAGATTTTTAATAGTTTCTAAAAAATTTCATAAACTATGAACCTTTAGAGAAGACCAAATCACATTCCTAATGTCCTCTAATCCCACTTATACTTCACTCAACCACATGATATACAACAACATAAAAAATTAAATGGTTACTTATAGGAAAATATGGGTGTTACATGCACCTCAATGTGATGCACGATGTTCCCGATATGACTCAAAGTGTCCATTATCATTTTAAAATAAAAAATCTAGTTCAAAATGATTCACTCAAAAAAAACTGAGAAAACATACTCATATTTTCCAAATAAATTATTAAAATGATTCATATGTCATTTGTGATGGGTAGAAATCAGTCTCACAAAAAACTGAAACACGATGTGACCAGTGTAACTTACTGTTCATGCTTTTAGTTTAAATTTATATTTTAGTAAAAAAGGTTACATACTCAAAACATTAAAAATTGATTCATATTTTCATGATAATTTAGTAAAATTATATATATATATATATATAATTTTGGGTCATGTATGTTTCAGATATTCCTCAATAAACTAGACAGTTTGACATGTATGACTCGGTGTGTATATTTTTTTTTAAAAATGACATCAATTTTATAAAAAAGATAACTTATATACTCAATTATGATTAAACACATTTTTTTCTTTGATACTTTAGGAATATTTTCTGTAGGGATTTTTTTGGTATGTAGGAATCGTCAAAACCTCAATCTGATACATGATGTACCTTGTATGACACAAAGTGTCTATTATCAGTTTAAAATTTACATTTAAGAGAAAAAAGTTCTAGTCACTGAAAATAGATAAAAAAATCTTGGATTGTCTCAGTATTTTAGTAAATGGATTTTTAAGTCATTTTTTATTATTATGAATGAATCTCATGTCATGCCAACACATTATGTGACCGATATGACTAAAGGTGCATGTTTCTAGTTTAAAATGACATTATAGAAAAAAATGAAGATATAATCAAAATCTAGTAAAATAATTTGGATTTTTTTGAAAATATAGGAAAATATAAATAATTCATTTGGGATGTGTTAAAATTATCCTCACCTAAATACGTTCCATGGTTTGACTTGTAGGACTGTAAGTGTGTCTTTTTATTTGAAATTTAGATTAATTTTAGTAAAAAAATACAACTAACAAACTAAAAATTGAGAAAAATCATTTAAATCATTTATATAATTTATAAAAATTATTAATACTATATTTTTTATATATTGGATTTAGTTACACCTAAATACGATACATGATGTGATCGAAACGACTCAAAGTGTCCATTATCATTTTAAAATTGGTATTTATGTTCAAAAAGTATCAATCAATAAAAACAATGAAAAACCAGTCTGATTTTCTTTATAATTCATTAAAATGATTAATAATAAATTTTTGTTGAGTAGGATTTAGTCTCATGGAAAACTAATACATGATATGACTGGTATGAATCATAATGTGTGTTATCAATTTAAAATGACATATTCGAAAAAAAAAACACGAGTGACATACCCAAACTAAAAAAATTCATTCAGATCATTATGATACATTAGTTCAATGGTCCATAAGAATTTTTTGACATATAGGAATCATCATAACCTCAATCTAACACACTTTGTGGCTGATAATACTCCAGGTTCATCTTTTCATCATATAATTTTCATTTTAGTTTAAAATGTGCATCACATCGCCAAAACAGAGCAAATGATCTGGTATATTTTTCCCATCATTTTATTTTCTATTAATTTAATATTTTCATTATAATTTTTATGTTATACTTATTTAGTTAAATTTTTCAAATATAATGCATTATAGTGATCAATAAATGGTGTGATATGTAGGAATAATCCACATCTCAATCGGATATACACTGTTCCTAGTATAACTCAATTTTTAGTTTTAAATTTACAATTTATGTTTAATTTATTTTATTATGTTATTATTGACATAATGTTTTTTCTTATATAGTTGTTTTATTTTTCTTGATCAGGGGTGGTTTACTCATTTATTCAGGCGCATTCTTTCTCTCTATAATAGTGTTTTTCTTCCTGTATTTGTGTTGTAAATATTATATCTATTAAGTTTTGTATTCATATATTATTTTTATAATTTATATTGTGGTTTATAGTTTTTTAGTTTTTTTATAATACAATGTAATGTTACCTATTTCTAGTTCTACAGTTTTTTTATTACAACACACCACAGTATACCCATTTATCAGTGTTACTAAATACACTGATAAAGGGAGCCTTTAGAAGTTCATTTACTAGTTGTAATAATGGAAACCTTTATTATAGATAAATAATGGATATGATAAATTCCTAGGAAAGTTAATAATTCTTTGGAAGTCATCACTTTTTTAGGAATAATAAAGGATAATTCTAGTGGTGTTGATGGCTTATTTTGTATCGGTGTTTTCAACTTTGGTATTTTTTTTACAATTATTATCTACACACTTCTATAATATATGCAATGATTGCATATTTATTGATGATATCAGTGGTGAAATACTATGGTTATCTAACACCCAATCCTAGCTACCGATGGTACCTGAGCATATTTTGAAGATGCAAGTATGGATAGGTGAAACACCAAATCTTTGATACTTGAGTTTCATATAGCATGGTAGCGGGGATGCATATGACTGAGCTATGACTTGGGTTTCTAATAGAGATAGTCCTTCTGGTTTTTTTCTATTTTTATCACATGCATGATATATCATTCATTCCCATTCCTTTTTCTAGTTAGATTCCTCTATTGTATGAAGATGCACACTTGAGGCCATGTGGGCCACCTACATTGGACACTATTTGATGGTTTCTAGGAAGGGATGTCATAATATGGTATCAGAAGAAATTTGATTTATACTATCTAGTTATTTGGGAATGTTTGACAAGATATAATGAAGATTTTGAAATTTGGTGATGATTTTTTCCTAGGAGAAGCTATCCCACATACATGGAAAGGCTACATTACCTAGGATGAGAAATGCTTTATATTTCTTTTTATAATTGATTTGATTCCACCACATTGTGAACACTTGATGTTTGATGTTTACTATTATTATTGAGCATTATATTGTATCGATGTATTAATATCACATGTAAACATTTATCATGCATCATTTTAGGAATGTTTTAGGATTTATATGTCTTGAATTATTTTATTCCACATTTACATACATCATGCATCCCTTGAAACATATTCCAGTGATTATTTCAATGTCCATAAATTAATAAAATATTTCTTTAAGTGACTTAATAAGTTGGTTGTTTCTATGTAACGGATGCAACACATCATTTTATATTATGTATGGACACTTGTAAATTGGATGTTGGGATTCATATAGTTTAAAAATTTAAAAAACAATGATAAATAAATGAGAATTGAATTTAATAAAATTTAATTCTAAAATTAAATGGTCACTATGGAAAAGGGATACTAAAATAAATTTAAATGGTGTTTTCCTCTATAAATTAAATTTACAATATGTATATCGATACCTCGGACTCATAAAAAAGATCATGACCCAGACTCGACCTTAGAAGTGGGAAATATGTATCATATATTGTGTCCAATATATGTGTTCATATTTACCAGAACTAACACTTGAGATGGAAAATGGGCGTGACTATTACATTGGAAGGCTTGTTCCTATCCTATTCATGTATCTATGATGCTATCATTAAAATATATTATATAAGGTTTGAATTTAGAATTTTTTTATATATTCCACAACAACATCTTCCCGTTGTGTTCCATGATGGTGGTGACGACCATTCTCCAGACGTCATGGGTCTTGATCCGCTATTGACACCACTAGTAGTGTCAGATACAACTCCTTCTTTTATATTAGATATTATAAAAGATATACAGTTTCTAGTGGAGTTTTTATGAATTTTTAAGTCTATATATGGAGCTCCATAACCTTCCCTTTATATAGGAGATATTATGTAAGAGGTATAATAGAAATATCCACCAAATATTTCTTTGTATGGTGGCACCCTTGCTATAAATATTTGGCTGGAGAAATTCATATTTTTCTTCAAGCATCTTGAGACACCTCCTTAGAGGTTTCTGAAGATTTATACTTTTGTGATTCATGGATCTGAAAAATCATGGTGTGATATTATGAAAAAGGATGTCTGGTATCGATTTTTAATTTTTATTTTATAACTATTTCTTTTCCAAGAACACGAGGGATAATTCTTCCAGGGAGTTCACAGACTAGCTGTAGGTTTATTTGATAGTTATGCACTTCTCATCTCTTTTTAAAGATATTCATTGATTTTTGTCTATGTTTAATGATGATGAAATTATGAAAGTGAGATGATTTGAGGAGAAGATGGGGAATCCTAATTTTTATCTTGTCAATGTTCCCCAATTGACCACTATGTTTCATATAGAGAACTATGATCTTATCAATTTGAGAAACTTGAGGGACGATAATGGTGTCAGCGAGGGAGATTTAGAACCATGAAATATCAGTGGTTTGACTAGTGGTTGGAAGAGGTGTTTTGAGACTGTACAAATGAGTAGCAGTATCCAGGTGACACCCTATCCTAGTTACATGGTTTTTCAGTAGTATGAGAATTCATATCATATTAGGACCTTGTTTCCTTGAGAACCAATCAGGTGCTGAGGCTATAGAATATTGAGTCATATTCAAAAAAAAAAGATCGGGACCATACCATCTATGCTGAGTGGTGTGGATTTATATCAGCTTTGACACTAAGAGATAGATCAATAGAATATCACCAAGTAGGTAAATGGAGTATAACCAACTGAAAAGGTTGAGAAAGAGGCCATTTACTTGGTGTTCAGGCTTCAGATATACCATTATAATATAGTGGACCCACTCTAGGCAATTATGTTATAGAAAGGGGCCACAGATAATGCAATATTTATTCAGTACAACATGGATAAGAGGAGAAGGATGTCGAACCATCTACTTTTCATGGTTCTGTAATATATTCATATACTATTGTGTGTGTATTATTTAATATAGATGAATCATACTCCATAATTTCTTTATCAATTGTTTAAATTCTTGGGATTGATATTCTATACTATGTTGGAATTATGAAACTTGAAACACCTATGGGTTTATATTTAGAGATTGTATGTTTGTGCAAAGAATTCTTCCTTAATATAAGAATACATTATTTCTTATAGAATATTTTGGTCCTTGAGGTAATTTAAATCTATGCCTTTCTATGAAGATATTTATTTTTTCCCAATCATTTTAATGTGGATTTTTAATGATGGAGTGTTTCATTTACATAACTAGTGGGTAGTACAAATCTCCACAAGAATGAGTGGAAGGTCTAGTCTGGTAGATCTAGATAAGTGAATCTTGGGAATTGTGGATTAGCCTCCCATATTGTTTGAATTGTTTTATAGGATCATTCATTATATTGAATTGAGTTCCCTCATATATTCGATCAATTTAGGGATGTTTTCCCTAATGAATTTTATATAATAACTTTTGAGAGATAGGTAGTGTTTAGTATTGATCGAGTTCCTAGAGTGGTATCACTATCCATTCCTCCTTACGGGATGGATACTATGGAGTTTCAAGATCTCAAGTGATAGCTATACGAATTAGATTCCAATGGTTTTATAAAGGCCAAAACCAATCCCATGGGTTCACCCATCATTTTATTGAAGAATGAGGATGGAACCCCTAGACATTGTGTGGATTAACAGAATTTGAATCATCATACCCTAAAGAACCAGTAACCATTACCATGTATAGATGATCATTTCAACCAACTCATAAAACCAAGGTTACTCTCATTGATCAACATGAGATTGGGTTATCATTAGTTATGAGTCATACCTTCATATATTCTAGGTGTGGATTTATGTAGCCAGTTTAATTTACTTGAGAATATTTTTATATCATTGGCCTTACAAATGGACCTTCTATCTTTATGGATTTGGTGATTTTGGATTTCCATCATTTTCTAAATTCATTTATGTTTGTCTTCTTAGATGTTTTCATAGTGTACTCACATTCTCTTAGAGATCATGATACTCATCTTGAGATCATTTTGAACACACTAAGAGGGAACCAACTGTATAATATGCCTTTTAAATTTCATTTCTCGATCAACATGGTTCACTTACTAGGACATATCATTTCAGATTCATTAGTATTAGTTGACCTAGAGATAGAAAGAGTGGTTGTTATATGGGATTAGACAAAGAAAGACTATTATATATGTCATTTTTAGGGATATTTGGACACTACATGTGTTTCATATAGAACTTATCATGATTATGAATACCACATACAACACTGAACAAGAAGGGTATGAATTTTATATGGTTAGAATCCTATGAGAAAAAAATTCATTTATTAAAAATTTCATTTAATTTATCACTGATCCTGATTGTTCCAATGTTAGAAATAATCTATAAAGTGTATTAGGATACATCAAGTATTAAATAAAGAGTAGTTCTAATTTTTTATTATCGAGTTATTGTGTATGGATTATGGTAGTTCAGGAATCATGATCTGAATTACCTAATTCATGATCATGAGATGCATCTAGTGTTAGATCCTTGAGTTTTTGAGGCATTACCTATCGGGAGTGAATTTTGTGGTGTCTGTGGACCAAAAAATAATCATCTATATTATCATGGTGCATGAAAGGAACCTTATGAAGTGATGTTTGGTTGAAAATATTTAAACCATTGACATTGTTATTTTTTATACACTCTAAATGTAAAATTCCATTGACAATGATCGGAGTAGGGGGAATCAAGCTCCAGTAGATTAGAAGGCTATTATAAATTGGAAAATTACGAATATATTTTCTATGAAGCATAGCTAAATTTAGGAAAATCATGGAAGGAATATAATTTCATCTCGATTTGTTACTTATTCTCATATTGAGAGAGTGATGATGAAGAAATTTTTACTTCATGGGGGATTTTTCATATGAGGGAGTATTTATAGCGAGTACTCACCTCTAGATTGGAATATCAATGGCCAAGAGATATTGTGTATAGATTGATGTGTCTGAGTTTTTATGGGGATGAGTGGGGAGATGACATGTGATTCATATGCTTCTATATGGGTATTTCACTTAGTCATCTCCAAATGTATCATGATATGAATCGACACTATTGGTAGCTTGGAATGAAACATCAGATATCATGTTTTATTACAAGGTGTTCCACATATCAATAGATAAAGGAAAAAAACTAGAAGCATGTAGGCCTGTTACAACCATTTCCAGTCACAAAACTGAAATTTTAAGATTTCATGATGGATTTTTTTCATCAGCTTATCGAGGTCCCTTGGAGGTAGCAAGGCGGTTTGGGTATTTATGGAACGATTGACAAGGGTATCACACTTTTTTCATATTTGGGAGACTTCCTCAGTTGATGAGATGAGATGACTATATGTCAACATGATTTTATAGATACCCAGGTTTCATCAACTATCAATTCATATAGGTATTCTCATTTAACATCGATCTTCTTTAAGGGATTACAGAGAGATATCGGTAGAAATCTTTTTCTAAGAACATATTTTATTCCCTAGACTGATGTCCGGCTAGAATAGACTATTAAAATGATAGAGGAAATGTTTCAAGCATGAAACCATGATTTTGTAATGTTTTGGGAGAATAATATCCCACTAAAAGATTATTATAATAATAATATCATTATGGATATGATTCACATTTATCTTTAGGAGTCCCTATACGATGGGTCATGTTGTTCACCCATGTGTCTGTCAGAGGCTGGAGAGGCAGTGTTATAGGGTCATTATCCCCTTCAAGAGACATAGCTGCATGTTCTTCACAAAATTAATTTTATTTCCTCTACATTTTATAGAAAAACATAAATGCTGATATCCGTTGATGACATATGGAGTTCAAGGTCAAGGATCATGTATTCATATGGGTATCACCCTAACATTGGAAGAGATTGATTTGAATGAAGAGGTATCCATCAACTCATTATTCTAGATATTTGATATTCTTCTTAGAGTAAGGTAACTACCTAATTACTTATTATTACCTTAGAAGTATCATTCCATGCATGATGTCTTTTATGTCTCATAGATCCACCATTATGTTGCAGAACCATATCATGATTTTGTTCCTGATGATGTTGAGATTGATGTTGATAAAACATTTAAGGAGTATTATTTTAACACAATTAATGGGAACATGAAGGATCTCAAAGTCGGGTATGTCCCTTTATTGTGGTTTTTGTGGGAGCATCACTGTGTACACCATGAGAGTTAGGAGTATGAGGCTTACATACATGCTCATTGTAAGGATATTTCATCATATATCTTTTCACCACGCTTAAAAGGGTAACTCAAGGATGACTTAAACTAAGGAGGATGATTGTACGAATCTATATTTTCTATATGGTATAGAAACTCAAATTTTTGTTTTAGTTTTTTAGTTATAAACTAATGTAGAATCCTAGTCAGGCCAGGGAGGAAACTAGGGTGTCCAAGGTTTATTCAAATCCTGGAAACCTAGTATATGGAAGAAATCACTGGGCCTCACTAGTAGTTGAATCCATACCACACATCCTGCATAGTTTTTACTAACCATAAAGGGAATATTGGAGGCCAAATTAGATTGCATGGTTTTCCCTATATGTGTTCCTAAGGGTGCATTCCCATACGATTGTCTACAATTTTTCACAGAGGCATAGCACATGGTTTGTGCATGGTTAGTAAATCTATGTATATGAACCTTGTAGATACCTATTTTGGATAGTGGGATTCACATGTATGGCCATTGATTTTCCCTCAATGCATCTAAATCATGTGACCTAGTAATTTTGGAATAATTTTCAATTTTACTGCTAATTTTATATTAATTCCTCTCCACCTCGCATTTCATTATTCTAATAGATAGAGGCACAATTTCTCTCTGTTTGGAGCTCAACCATTCCTCCAGCTGTGTTCTTAGATAAATTTATGATTCTTACTTCAATTAAATATTGGTTTATCTCATTGGATGTGTTTTGGTAATATCATTATTCATCATTCACTTTTTTTCATTTTTCTTTCTTAGTATAGAGGAATTTAGGTGTAATATAATATTTTTTCTTTTTTAGGTGTTAATAAATTGTTGTCCATTCTCTTGATCATTACTAAAACAAAGGTATATATTAGGAAAACTCTTCTTCTATAATCAGAAGGAATGAGTTTTCGTTCTTATCGCTCATGTATGATATATTTTATAATATGTGTCGATGTTCAATAGACTTGTTTTCATGTGCTTTTCTCTTAACGTGAACATGTCTTGAATTTGATACCCTAATTAGGATCATAATCACCTTATTAGATCCCAATACAATTTTTAGGTCCTCGTCCTCAATGTATTCCACACATATGTGTATGATAATTATAATCCTTCTTGGATTTCATTATCATATTGCCAAAACACATATTTTGTTTTTTGGATTTAATTATAAATGATGATATCATAATTGTTTATGGATGAATGTAAGGTATTAGAATGGATTACACATGTATCAGGTGAAGATGAATTGAACGTAGGTTAGTGGAATGACCACATCAAAAAATTAAATAGAACAATTGTTAATCCCTTGTTATTATCGAATGTAAATGAATTATGAATTAACATTTGGATCTGAATAGAGCCTTGACTACTCATAAATGATATAATTGTGCATGGTTACCCTTCTTTTATAGATTGGGTATGATGAACCTCATGTTATATGTTACTGGAATAGAATCCCTATATTATGATATTGGCATTATTCTCTTATACAATGATATGGGAATGGAGTACCAATATAGTGACCCTCAAGAATGGAGGACCATTTAGAATAATAATGATTGTGCATGGTGACCCTTTTGAGATATGAGATACTAGAATTACGACCATTAAGAAATATGAGATACGGGTAGGGAGACCTTAGTGATATGATATTGGAGACGGTGACCCGTGGATATGACACTAGGCATTGAGATCCTGCTAGAGTGATATACTTCATAGTGTCCTGTATTGATGTGATACATGGAATTGTGTCCCTTGACTCTTTTGATACTCTGGTTACAACTTATAGACACCTGGGTTACGGCTTCGGTCCATGATAGTAAAAGTAGAAATATATATATGGATGTAGATGTCCCTAAGTATATTGTCCATATGTGTGTATTAATCTAGTTACATGTTAAGAGACTATATAGATTATGCTGAAAATGGAACAATCGGTCGGGTTTCCTTCTAGAACAAGAGATGGCCTTTTTCATCACTTTTTACTATTTTGCATTATTATTTTCACACAAACAAGTATTTTGAAAATACATTATAGTTATATAAATTATTGGTGGTTTCTTATTGATTTTATCTCATACATCATCTAGGTTCATGATGGTGCCTAGATAGATTATGTGGATATTGATTGGAACATGGAAGTATTCCTAATGTGTGATACTTGAGTTTCTTATTTCATAATATTGGGGAGGCACTGTAATTAGCTATGCATCATCTTTCTAGTTCATATAGTATTATATATATATATTCCCCTTTTTGATGAATTTATCGAATATAATTCTTTCATGTTCCTTTTTTGGTCATATGACATTAAATTATTTTTTTATTATTTTGGAGGTCACTTAGTTATTATTTTTGGATGATTTACCTTCCTATGTCACTTATTTGTTGTGGTTCTTCTATTTATCAATTATTTCACTATTGTAGTACTCTGATCATGAGGGTATAGTCTCCCAAATATACCACCATGGACACTCTCTATATGCCAAAATCCTCTAGCACATGTGGAGGCGTGCTTGAGGCTATGTGGCCAACCATCTTGGGGAAATGTTTAGTGGATTTCTAGATAGGATGTCAGATATATGATAATGATCCTATATCTCCAATATGAATGTTTGGATATATATATATGTGAAAATTAATGTGTACTATAAGGAGGATCTAGATATCCAAATAAAGGTAAGTAATGTTCCTATGATAAGACATGATAATGATTTGATGATAGGGTTCTGACATACAGTTTATCACCTATACATAACATAATTATATAATGGGTTATTGGATGAGTCTCATAATTAATCATTCTCTATTCATCCTGAAATTGAAAAAATCTATAGTGATAAAAAATAAAAAATTAATGAGACAACATGAGGAGATAATTTTTGGAGAATATATCGCAATGCTATGTATCTAAAATGTTAAGGATGAGAGATATATGTTTAGGTGGATATTGTAAGTATTACCCATAATAGAGTAGAAATAAAAAAACAATTCAATAAATTTCATCATAGGAATCCAAAATATTTCTAAAGGGAACATTTCAATTTGGGTTTTAGTCTATCAACCTAAATATTCTACACATTTTATTATTGTTATATATGATTTATAAATTAATCACCGTGCTAATATTTAAATTATAGAAATGGTATGATTTCGTAGAGTTTCTCTCTCAATCACATCTGATCGATATAAATTGATTACCTTGAAGTGATAGAGAATACATTATAAATATTTTAATATGTAGTTATTCTTTATAACTATATATCTTCTTCAGTGATATGGGTAGTATGAGAGGACCATTCAAAAACTAGAATATATATTGAGATATTTATTTATAGATTTCAATGTTGGTTGTGATCAATACCTTCCTTAGGATGAATTTCATTATAGCAATACATTTAACTAATGTATTTATATTTCCATTTAAGAATATCTATATGGATATAAGTTAAGGTCTCTATCGTTATAAGATATGGTTATGTAATTTATGTTATTCAGACAAAATACAACTAAGGGAAAGGTAGAAAAGGTCAGATCAATTCAAAATCACAAAAGGGAAATACAAAGTTGATAGAAATGTAATATTGATCATCTTATGTGATATTTGAAGTTCAATGTTTCTGATTAAGTGTTACAAAGGGAATATACTTGGATGTATGTTATGTTATTTGGAAATAATATATCACTGAGATCCAAAAATATTATTCTCGATGAGATTCATGGTCATATCGTGATGGTATCTCATCACTTGGTGCATCCTATGAAAGTATCCCAAGTTCACAATGTGGACCATATATCTCTTTTCAAAAAGTTAATAGAATATCCTTCAAATGTACTAAACTAAAAGGACATAAAATTCGATAAATACCTTTCTTATAAGGATCAACTAGTTTAAAACTTTGTATTTTAAATATAATGTGTCACGGAATAAGGCCACCCCCCTGGTTAAGGTCTCAATGAGGAATTATAAATATATGTAAGAAACCTGAAAACCTAATGATGTGATTAGGTATAGGTATCCAATTTTTTTTGTATAAAATTAATTAAATATTGAGGGTGAAATTATTAAAAAGGGTAGAGTATTACACCCTAAGATACCAAAATATAATGCACTTCTATAAATAAATTTGTTTGAGAGACTATTAAGAACAAAAAAATACCCTTATATGAATTATACATAAATATTAAAAAATGAAGAACATTATATCATCTTCAAAGTAGACATAACAATCCAAAATAATTTTTTATTCACCTAGTAAATATAAGTATTCCTAAGGATCTATTTTGAAATGCTATTATTTTGAGAACTTTTCTTTCATATATTTTTTTGAAATTAATTTAGAGTATTTAAAATTTGATATAATATTGTTTAATAATTTTAAGCTGAAATAATTTTTATTAATTTGTTAGATATGAAAATAAAATCAATTTAGGTTAAAAATCAATGCTTTTTGAAAAACTATATTTATTAATGAAATTTATTTTTACTTTATTAAATCAAATTAATAATAATTAATTAATTATTTTAGTTAAATTTATAAATAATATATGAAATAAAATATAATAGTATTCATTTTTTGGTTTTCACTAGGGAATGAATTGGATTAAATTCAATTCCATGCATAAACCCCATTAATATGAAAATAGTTTTATTTTCATTTGATGTTCTTATTTTAAAACAAATATATAGCTCATGAAGGAATCGAATTTGATATTATGTATTCTAATTTTTTTATAATCATGTAAAAATTTGATAAATATTTCAATTTAATATTTGGACATTATTAATAATAACCATTGAAAAACTTGTTCACCACTATAAGGATTAAAATGTATAACATTGGGGGGGTGGTAAACTATGAGATACACAATAATATATATCTTAAACATGGAAAATACGATTTCTTAAAGGGATAAAGACCAAAACTAATCCTATAATTTATTATTTATTGCCTTGGTACTACTACCACATGAACATGACATTATTTTTTAAAAACTTTTCAATTAATGTGATTTTCCCTGACCTCACTTATATTAAAACAAGGTTTCCCAATTACTAAGTAATTGCATTAATTAATTTTTTCAAGTTTAATTCCTAATTAACCTTTCCAAAATCATATATAACCATATTGAGATGGTAAAATTAGTAAAATTAATATAATAAAAATTATATTTATTGTACAATAATTTTATATCTCATTTCCATCGGATGAGAAATAATAATGTCATTCGTGAAAATGTGTGTACTACCTCCTCCAAGAAGTGATGTGATTATTTTTTCCTACACATTATAAATGGTTGTCCATATGGTTAGGATTAATGAATATATTTGACTTATATTATATTAATAATATTTTTTAAGGATATACTATTATTTACCATTCCTTCTTTAAATTTATTGGAAAATTAAATCATTTCTCACAAGTGCATATAAACTACCATCTCAACGAAATGATGTAATTTATTTTTCATGACCACCATATATAAATGATTATGAAATTGAATATAATGAATAAAATTTATTTATAATACATGATTAATATTTTTATATGATGAAATTATGAATATGGTGATAATTATGGAATCATGAAAACAAAACATGCATGGGAAATAGAATAATTAACATCTCG
Source organism: Viscum album (assembly GCA_963277665.1). Taxonomy (NCBI): domain Eukaryota; kingdom Viridiplantae; phylum Streptophyta; class Magnoliopsida; order Santalales; family Viscaceae; genus Viscum; species Viscum album. Next base: position 1,755,462,323 of record OY728141.1, read on the forward strand.
AACATATATTTTAATGAAGAAATATTAAAAAAGATATAATTGTAAATTATAAGGGAATGATATATTTATGTATAAGTATGTATATAGTTCTTCCTATTTATCTATAATAAATATAATTATATTATACTTGATATTAATTATTTGTGTGAATAAGGTGAGGGTCTGAAGGAAGGTTTTATTTTAAAATCTCATTTTCAATCATAATATTTTATGAATGAAAATAATTTCGTGAAATTATATGATATTTGTCACATAAAACCTATATATGTTATTATACTATTGTTGTTTTAGTGGTTTTAAATTTCCCCTTTCATTATAATCTATTTAGAACATAAACCCGTAAAGAAAATGATTTTTAGAAAACTCAAGAATATTACATCATTGGTAAGAAAAATTATTATTCCATGCCCATGTTTTTTAAAATGTTTTTAATTATGTTCTTTTATATGTTCTAATTATTTTTTAATTTCATTTAGAACTATATTTAACTGTATCATCAAGTTATTAATTTAATTTAATTTTTCCTTAATAGGTTATTTCTAATTTTTTACAAAATGTGTTACAAGATTTATTTTTTTATCATTTACAACACATATGTATTTTTCTAACATAATTAATATTATTTGATTAGAAACATCCTTTAAACATTTTCCATAGTTATTTAAAAAAATCATTTTCTCAATATTTCATATGATTATAATTGAAATGTTATAAAATTAAAAGGATATTTCTTCATGTTTTAAATGATATTTTTAAATTTTTTATAGATATTTTTCAACTAGTATAAATAACATACATTAAAATCAGAAAAATAAATGTTAATCCTCAAGAAAAGAAACTGAAAATAGGAAAATTGAATGAGGATCTCACTCCAGTATGTCTCTAAGAAAAAACTACTCATGTTGTCATCAACTCCTGATACCCCCAATTCAAACTAAACCACCAAGGTCTCCATGCACTAACATTGAACCAGATACATCAAATCCACTCATAGAAATATATATCTAAAAAATATTTAATTTTCATTTAAACATTATTTCTAGGCTTATGTCCAATGAAATATTGACTATAAACATTATTAGTAGGATTCGGTGAAAATCATAAAGGGATCATTAAGAAACAACCAACATGAATCTTTGAACTGGAGGTTTTTGGGAGGGTAAAAATACGGAAAAACATAAATCCATGTTTTCTCCACATTCATACCACTTTAGAGTACCCTAATACAATTAAAAAATATTAATCAATATATTCTATAATATTATATGAGTTATGAATTTTTTTAGCAAGATCTAAACCAAAATAGACATTATGTATGGGTAATTGGTAGTCATCAAAAGACTAATGAGTCCAAAATTCATATATTTGGTATCCACCCACCACATCATGTATCAAATGATCCCGTAGGGTTTAAAGGATTCATTATATATATATATTTATATAAGTAATAAATTCACCATCATATAATAGAAACACAATATATAGAAGCCACAAGGGGATGTATTCTCAAACCTGAATCACATTCACCCACCATGGTATTATGTTCTTCCTATGGGTAAAGGATATAACATGGTGTGGTCATAAGATGTATTCTTGTAATACAGTAAAGTCTAAAAAATCTCAAATAGAAAAAGATAAATTTGTTACACCATTTAATGGTGTGGATGTTTCATTAAACATAAAGAGTCATTCCTTTATATGGTGTTGGACGATACCTGAACCATTTTTATGGATGAAAAATGATTCAAGTAGAGGATAAATTTTTCTTTTGAGCACTATGGATAGGTGAAACAATACCACTATGGGGTATCTCTATCCCATATGACATATATTTACAACATAAAATATAGTTTGATATAGGGTCCGTATCCCATCCGATCTCTCTGGATTAGAAAAATTTGACTCCATAAATAATGGATCCCAAAACTGTAAGTGTGTAAAATAGAATGAATTATATCATTCTGATGATGGATGAGGACATCATTAAATGATAATTAGAAAAATATAGGATCTTAAAGAATATATTATTCTCAATGGTGATATTAAATCTCTAACAAGAAATAATTATGTGGAAATACATGTCTAAAGAACTATCATAATCCAAAGGAGACTACACAGTGTGTCATCTGAAGCCAAGCACATGTTCATGTTATTTCATTCTACATAGAATGATTATACAAAACCACATAATATATAAATCTATAATGGGTAATTTTATTATTATCATGGTACTTGACATATGCCCCATCTATTTAATTCTTGTTCCATTGAAGGTAAATTTGGTGTGGCTCAATTCACATGACATGTGGGGACATACAAGTCCCTTGGTGTGCACATTTATTGAACAACATCCTAGATGATTATAGGCTACAAGTAATGTGGATTATCCACATGGTCATTTTATATTTAAATCTTCATAAAAAACTACCACCACATCGCGAGACACATTACATGTTTTTTTATGAACTACAAGCACTGTAGTTGTGAATTTTTACAAAACATTCACAATTGATGAGTATTATTATATTCATTACACCATTAATGAATCCTCAATAATTCAATCCCTAGATTCCCACATCAGGTGTTATCTATAATAATTTCACCACCGCCATCCAGATTCAGACCACCCTTCATGTATTACCTCATCTCGGATGCTTCTCCTGTCACCTACTTATCATTCCTCATGAGACCACCATCACATAAATAAATATTTATATTTTTCTCATCATCATTAATTTAATGTCAAGCCATGAACCAATTTTATAAATAAAAATCATCATTCCATGGACCCCTTGATCAATTCTATAATAAAACATGTATGTGGGAATGGTTAAACCATCACCCAATGGAACACTAATAATAATCACATGAATAATGGAGAGATTCATCCAAAAAAATCAAAGTGAGAAATGAAAAATGTCCATGTTTGGTTTTTCAACCATTCACTAAAATATTTTAAATTAAAAATATTATACTAATCATCCAATGAAAAATTATATAATAATAAATAAAAATAAAAAAAAAATTAATGGTATTTTTGATCATTTATTTAAGATTAGGTTTTTTTGGAAATAATATATAATTAAATTGATATTAAATGTGAGAATAAATTAAAAAGAATATGTTTATTTTTATATGGATGATTGTTTATTCTTATATTTCTTGTAGTAACTTAATTCTCATTTGGCGTCGCTATTGAAATCAATCATTATAAATTTATGAATATTACAGCTTTCTCATTGACTTGTCTTCACCACCACCATAGTCATCATAACATATCCCCTTTCTATGGTTTTTTAATGAAATTAATAGATATATTAAGATATATTTCATAGAAATGATAAAATATATATGTAAAATGGTTTACTAAAAATTAATACAACTAATTTTAAAATTATATTATTTAGCTATCCAACTAGAAACATCGTACACCCAATATTATGAACAAAAAATGTTACTCCTTTAGTAAACACCCAATTTTGGATTCAATGATTCTATCATTTATCATATCTTATATCCCTATCCATAAGTACAAGTATTCCTTTTAAACTGTTATTCGTGAAATAAAAATAAAAAAAAATTCAAAATACTCTTTTAATGGCTACAGAACACCCCCATTACCATGATAGCATATCCATGGCATAAACCCCATATTATGGAAGAAATGAATCCTAAAAAAATATGAGTTCAAAAGGATTGGTAAAATAAACATTTTCCCTTTAAAGGGATTCATGATATAAAAACACAAAATCGAGCTGGGCTTCACTTAGTCAATAACGCAATACATTATAGTGAATATATTCCATAATATTATATAGAAATGTTGATATAACTTTTTTTTAAATTAAGGGATATAAGTATAGATACTTTGTAGAATAAGAATAGAATTACAATCATGAAGCATTATTTTCTACCCTAGATGAATGGTTAATTTGTATTTATTGATATACGGTTCAAGAATTTTTCTGTTGGTATTCTATGATTTTATTTTTATCTTAAGTTTAAAATTGTTCAATGGACTCTTTATCGAGATGATAATTTCTTAAGTACAATAAATTGTTAGTGTATGAGAATTTGATATTGATAATTCATGCATATATTTTTAGTTTTTTTATAATTGGTTCGTAAAACAGTTTTGTATAATGTGATGATTTTTAATGGGTTTCAGAAGGTTAATTTTTTTTTAGTTCATCAAGGAAAATTGGAGAAACAATGATGATTGAATCCATTAAAGGCTTGTTTATGGTGTATTTGGTAGCACATATGCTAAAAACTATGTTAATAAGTAATAAATTAAATGAACATGGATATTTTTTCCATAAATAATATTAGAAAAGAACCAAAATGGAAACTAGTAGGTATTCACATCATGATTATATATCAATTTGACTAAAGAGATCAAAATTAAAATATAACACCATACATCATGACAACACAGATCCTAGATCTAACGAAAATTAAGGATCTGACAACTCAACTGTAGGAACTGGTCGAGGTGACATCAAGGATATATTATATGTATGTAGGGCCAACTTTTTTCAACACTATTTTGTATGGATCTGAATAAAAATGAATGGTGGAATGGTTACTTTCTTTGTAGGAAGGATCTATTGTATTTTTTGAGAAGGTAGATTCCACATCATGATTAATAAGGAAGATACATGCAGATTGGATTTTAAATGTGGGATGGAAAAAATTAAATAAGTATTCATAATTAATACTTAACTGTATGATAAAACAAATCAAAATTTTAATTATGATTCATATGGATATAATTTAAAGTCTTTATAAGTTCTCTTTTAATTATGATTCATATGGATGTCATTTAATGCCTCTAATTGCATGATAAAAATTCAAGGGTTGAATCAAAGCTAAGGGATTCAAAATTTACATTTTGTGACACCTATATTCATGATGCAAGGAATATTATAGATTATATACTATAGGTTGATAATAATCAGAGGGTTTTATACTGGTATTGAATTTTTCATTAATTTTTATCTTTTTTTTGTGTTTATTGTTGTTTCAATCATTCGTGTACTTTCTTATTAATATTAATTTTTTATTATGTTAAATCCATTCATTTATTTTATTTTTTCAGAAATTTATTCCAACTCTTGTGATATAAAATCATTCATTAATATGAAATATTTGTGTATGATATATTTTTATTCTATAATTAATTGATAAATATATTAATATTGTATAGATTAAAAGAAAAATGATGATTTTGTTAATGAATAAATTAATCTTGGTCATAGAAGTGGTTTTGGGTAAGAATTAGTTTTTTGTAATAAATATAATTAATTACTGTAAAAAAATATTTCATAAAGGAGTGTACAATGAGTAAATCCCATGTAATTGAGTAAATTTCTTCTGAGATGATGAATTGTATATGCCTTCCAATTTAGTAGTTCAGCATAATGCATCTACATTAGTGAACATCTCATTTGAAAGGGATTTAAATTTTCCATGTTAGAATCAACTAATTTAACCATAAATGGATGGAAAAATTAGATTTTCATTTTGGAAAACTAAATTTGACCCATTCATGAATTATAGAGGGGATATAATTTTATAAAAAATCACCAAAACTGATACCTGACAACAGTTTTCATAATTTAATTATTTTTCATCAATAAAAAGGTGTTAGTTTTCTTAATTTAAACCCATAAGATTCACGTTGAAAATTGGAAAACCGAACTATAATGTTTTAGGATTCAACTTACTAATTTTTTAATCCTTCAAACTAATACTACCTAAATTACTTAGTAATAGTATTAGTGTTTTTTGATCTCATGTTATAAGTTTCAAAATTAGATTAACCCATGAGAAGTAATGGACCCGTATATTCTGACTAAACATGTGCATTTAGTCCAACCTCATTGAATAGGTTATGAACTCCAAAATGAATACATATTTAAAAGCCTCCAATAAGAATCCATCTAGTCTCTATGAATATACCTGGACACCACATTGTCTCATGGAGAGGCCACAAATCAGATATGTTTTTATATTCATCTAGGGTTCATTGAGTGTCTCAACTACAGTTATTTCACCCTTAATAACCTCAATATAAACCTTACTATCCCAAGTAACACCCATACCATAGAAATATAGAGATTTATATTGCTCAAAATCACATGTGAAGTCTACTTCAGTAGGTCCTCCCTGATGTACACCTCTACCTCACACTGGTACTGGACAAATCACATCTAAATAATTCATATATTCTTTTTAAACCAATAAAATATCCTCAAGATAATTCCTATCACCAACACCCTAAACATTAATATGCATAATATAATCATTACCTACCTCAATAAAATCCCTAATATGTTAACTTTGTGTCACCATAGAACCTCGTCGGGGTGACATTTTCTGAAATGTCATTGTAAATACATATAAACACCTTCAATTTCATGAATCATACCAATTTTTAGCAATAAACATGTTCACAAACAAAAAAAAGTGCATAAAATACAATCAATAAGGGCCTATAAATATTTACAATGTATAGTAACATATTAGTCACCCAAAACATAAGATCGTATCACTTTTAATTTCACATTATTCAAAGTCATATAATAAAGAATTAAAACACACTCATGACAAACTAATATGATGTCACTGCTAGTATATTTAGTAAAAACTATATATATTATCTTCAAAATAAAATTAATTAAAACTTATATAAACTTGAGTAAATCAAGTGAATGAAATGTGAACATATGTACATATCCAGGTTGTATGAACTCACCCACTCTATCCTCCCTTACCAAGAGGGAAATCCAAAAAACATAATTTCACAATAAAATGTAATGATAAACATGATACCTTAAAAATGAGACCAATAAAATAAATTCCACTATACTGGAAACCTGACATTCCCCAATATATGTGTTGGGCATACATAAGCATATCTTCCCACTCATATCAATACCATCTTTCCCCCCCTCTACCAACCCCTAAAAAATACATAAAAAGGAAACAAATTGTCATAATTTTCATAGACTGACATAATGTGACAGCTGACCTCATGCATGCATCCCTGTACATTAGAGGTTTCCAACTAGTGGTGGGGGCCCAATTCATGTAGTGGGGAGACTATTCCCTTTATATTATGCAACTGTCAATTAAGAACACTACAAAAAGATTAATAAATAAACAATCAATAGAATAACATAGGGGAAAAAATATATAATTAAATGAAAGTTAATATCCAAATGAGACATGGTGGATAATATGAGAAAAATTATGTAATTATAGAATAAATATCTTTCATGGTTGTCAATTTATTTATTTTAACAATACAAATATTAACTAATTTTTAAAACAAAAAGGATATTGTATTAATTAAAAACTATTAGTATAATGATTTATTTAATATTTAAATTTACTTTTTTTATAATAATAATTATAAGAAAATATTTTTTTTATATAATCATATAAATATATACTAAGATGAAATTTTGGATTCTTTAGAAAACATTAATTTTTTACTGAATCATGAAATATTTCGATTTCTGTCAAATATTGACATTTCTTTTCAATAAATTAAGTAACTTAAAATTACCCTTATTTTTTAAATATAATTTAAAAAAAAATATGTATCCTTTAGTTATACTTAATCCAATTAAATTCTTTTTAATAAAATTTTTATTATACTATTTTGTAAGTTTTGTTGAGTTTAAAAACATGTTTTTTAAAAAACAATTAAGTGCACAACATTGCTCATTTTTTATATAATACCGAAATAAAAATGTTATAAATGAGATATATAGATAATTTTTCAATAAATATAAATATATATACATTTAATTTTCATTAGTCAAAAAGTTATTACCAAATTATCTTCTTCTTGAAAAATAAACATCTTTAAAACCATCATTTTTCGAGCATCTTCTCGTTTTATTTTAAAATAATTATTTTACGTTATATGAGTTGAATTTTTTATAATAGATTAAATATTTATATTTATCATAAATTATATTATCTAATAATTCAAAAGTAATATTTTACAATAATGAATATTGAAAACATTAAAAAAATAAATACTTTAGTTTATGTAAAACACGTTTACTATGTGTTAAACTAAAATTATTAGGGTTAAAATGTGCATAAAAATATTATAAACTATATTTCATATTCATATTTTGAGAATATAATATTAAATTATCGAAAATAAACTATTTTTAACCCTTTTCATCATTTGAAAAAACATGAGTATACCGTTTTATTTTTAAAAATTACCCATACGCCACTCAACTAACTTATAAAAGGCAACCTTTCCTCCTCTCTTATTCACACATTAAATGAAATTTAGATTAGAAAATACCATTCCAAATCACTTAAAAAAATTTATACCCTCTTTATAAAAGCTATTTTTGGTCATAAATTTATTATTGGAAGACATTAGGTATAATCCATAACATATAGTCTTTGAAGAGGTAAAATTCCATTATTTGTGTTTTTGTTTTATTTTGTCCACAATCTCCTTTAATATTATTAATTGATAATTATAAAAAAAAAATAAACCTCAAAAATAAAGGTACTCTATTATGTGTATTGAATTACTTAAATCCATATTTTTTTCCTCAAATGTGAAATGATAATGTCGCTCATGTGTATGGTGGACTGCTGCCTCACGAACCGATGTGACACCTTTTCCATCAAAACCTCTCATGGTTGGGTATAATGGTGGATATAAATTATATATATGCTATTAGTAAAATAATTATACCTCTTAATCCATTATATAATACCTTGTTTTTTAATTTCCATTTCATTGGAGATACAATAGCGTCACTCATGTGTATGGAAGACTACCACATCACCAAGTGATGTAATTCATTTTTACCTAACATTTTGTATGGAATTTAATAAGAAAATAGTTAATGAATATATGTAATATAAATGTCATATTATTTATATTAGATAACATTTGTCATTGTTAATTTATAATATATCATTTTCTTTTTTATACTTTTACTCATTGAAAAATGATATTGTTGTTCGTGTACGTGTACACTATTACCATCCCAGAGTGATGTGACTCTCTTTTCTTCACCAAATCACATGGATGATATATAATTATATTTAAAGAAATAATACTTTTATATTAAATTCTTATAATTATATATATATATATATATATATATATATATAATTTTGGTTTCCTCCATTCCAAAATGATCACAAATAAATTGAAATGTTCCTCAAGCGTACGTTTGACCTTCAATCTCCAGGATTGTATCATAATTAATTTTCTCATAGCCATATTACATGATTAATCATAAATATATAATTTATGTATAAATATGATAATTATATCATGATTACTATTCTTTATAATTTTAAATAATGACACCATTGATTATAGTCAACCCACAAAAGTCATATTGGACATATAATCCAAATATCATGAAACAACATACTAAATATTAATTGATTAAGTATTAATATATAACATGGTAATGAATTAAATAAAATGAAAAATAAATTTTATAAATGATCATAATAAATTTAATAATTATGATCAGTTCCTTTTCCTTGAAAATAGAAAACATATGTGATGATTCTGACTCAAGGAATGGTTCTTTGTCTCAATTTTTTTTTCATTAGTGGGTATTTAGATTTTAGAAACATAAATTTCCATAAGGGGTGAATATAAATCCACATTTAAATTATATATAGTGAATTTATCTATTTTAATGCTATTTAAATTTTTCTTTAATTTTATCCTTCCATGGTTCTTACAGTTTGAATTTTGTTAATGTGCTAAAGCACATCAATTAAGATATCACCTTTTACTGTTTTACATTAAAATATTTCCCTTCAATATCAATGTTTTTAAAATTATTTTTTATAGAAATAAATTACATATCAATTAAATTTTATTCCTATTTGTAATTTACTTCAATGTTTTTCAAAAGGAATATTTTTCTGTTATTTATATATAACTTTTTCATAAATAACAAAAGGAATGTCAAATTTTTATTTTATAAGACGATAATAACTTATTTTTCCACCATGAATGTTATTTGATATGAAGATTAATTTTAAGGATTTCTTGTTTTCATAATTTAAAATCACTATTCATCATTTTCTATGTATTTTTGTAGTGAAAATGGGGTTGTATATGAAATAGGTATTTAAAATATCCACAAAGGTTTTTCATCTGGGTAAAAAATGTTTATCAAAGTGTTCCACAAGGAAAAGTTTAGTTATTAAAATATTTTATTCCTGATATGGTCCTTACACATTGTTTAGGATGGTTGTTCCTAGATAAAACTGGGTGATCCCATTATAGATTATATGATGGGTGAGCCCAAATAGTGCTCCAAAGAATTGGGTAAGAGACTAGATAGTTCTCCATTGAATTGGGTAATGAATATGTTCTATATAGAATTATATTGGATCAAGATTGTATGGTTATTCAAATTTAGAAGGGTTATATTAGGGTTTAGTAAGTGTTCTATATGATAATATCCCATGGATCCTATATAAATTTTTTATTCTTTCTAATTAGTTATCTTGTAAATAATTATTTTTAATATTTAATATAAATGATCTTTTTATAGGAATTATAATTCCATTTTTGGGTGAAATTTTATAGTAAAATTTTTTTCATGGGGTTTCGCGTTTTTCATCAGACTAATATTTTTTATTTTTTTAAGTTTGTTACATTGATTTTTGTACTCATCCAATGTTTTAAATTTTTTTCCTTGTATTTAAAGATGGTTAAGGGAAGAATAGATGACAAGTTGAATATCATGAAGATTTTTAATGAAAATATATCATTCTTTTTTTAATTTTATATGTGTTGAGAGAAATTCATATATGTCAGAAGTATCCATAATGAATTATTTTTCTTTGTTATGTATGAGTTTTCTATTAATACTCGAAACCATTTAACTTTTAAAGATCTTAAAATTTAAGAGAATAAATTCACTAATTAATTCTCAATATTATGTAATATTTATGTATGGGATATTTTATTTTCAATCAAAGTATGATTTTGAAAAATTTCTATGATATGATAATGTTAAATAAATTCCTTTAAAATATTTTTCTTTATGTTTAATTTTTCATGATATATATTATTAATATTAAAATTTTTTCATGGAATCTATTTATATTTGTAATTTTTTTATGTAGAGGAAATATGGAAGCTATAGTTTGACATATCCAAGAAGAAAATATCCTCCCAAATCAGTATCCTGAGATGGTTGGAATCGGTACAAAACAATTTTTTGTAGTGGTGGCTCAGTTGACATAAGGTATTAATGGTGGTGGTATACATGCTTGATAGGAACCTAATATTCCAGGAAGTAACATATATACAGAGGAGAATATTATGTGTACACATCCCCAAACATTTATTTTATCATGTGAACTTGTGGTAGCTGATGGATTGATCAATACTCTGTAAAGATACTTGAATTCATGGGATGTTCCAAAAATATGATGCTAACTCTTGTTGTTTATCATTTTGAAGGTGAATCTAATTAATAGTGGTATTTGGTTAATAATACCAAACATGAATATTATATTTTTTTCCATGTAATGGGAAATATTTAAGGTCTTTTCCTTGAGAAATATTTCTATAAGGTTTTTCGACTCATGATGGTATACAATTCTCAGAATTGAGGAAAAAAATGATGATCTTGTGGCCACGTGCGAATCCTATTTTCCATGCATTTAAACATATTTAATAAATTTTTAATGTATTTAAAAGTTATAAGAATGCATATTTTTATGGTGAAAAAATCAATATGTAGTTTTTTACACAAATGTGTCTCGTTATGATAAAAGTACGAAGCGATCACGATGAAAAATGATGGGAGAAGATAAAATAATGAAATATGGATGCATGAAAATAAATTTCCAATATTGTGTTGTGTGTGTTAAAAATCAACATAGATAGTGTATTATGAAATTACGAAAGTGTTATATATGTAAATTGTTTTCCCATATAGCACATAGTTGTATGGAAAAGAATCCTGGGAAATCTAATAATGAGGTAAATGATAGGTACCAAATGATAAGATGTTTTTGTTCTAGTGTGTTGGTTCATTATGCTAACATGTTATTTGTTTCTGCAATTTTGGTCAGAAATCATCCACATTGGATGAAAAAGGGTGTGTAAAAATCGTTTTCTACTACAATGATCGATTTTGGTCTATAAAATGATGTTTTCTAAAATAAGTCATTTTATTGAATAGTGACTTACATTAAACTTCTGTATAAGTACATTATAATTTAAATTAACTATTCATCATGTCATAAGTGATGTAAGTACCCATATTTCTAAATCACATGTAGTTATTACTATTCTTGGTCATGGATTCATCACTATTGGGTTTCTTGTGGAAAAATAATAAACAAATGATTAAAATATTAAGAAAACCCTCCTCCCCTCCACTATAAATGCCACCCCTCACAAACTTGTTTCTTCAAACCTATCAAGATTCAATAAATCACCAAATTCTTCCTAAATTTCTTCCTTAACCCCTATTCCACATTTAGTTGGTCTTTTTCTCATCAAAATACTAAGCCTATGTTCCTTAGGGAGGATCTCTAGAGGACGATTCAAGATGTAATTCCTCTCTCCCCCTTTATTCAATTTCATTTCAAATTTCATTTCATTTTCTTCTCTTAGACTCAACATATCTTATCCTAATTTCATGATAAATATGTTATGATTTATAAAATGGTATGATAACATTTTAATTGAATATTTTTTTTATAATACTCTCTATCTATCTCCATCTTTGTTAATAAAAATGAAATCGTTTCTAGTGATACATTATTTACCTACATCATGGGTGATGCACTTCCACATTCTTTAAAATCCTTCAAGGATGTCAATGAAACCATTAAATTGTTGATTAAAAATATAATATGAATTTTTAACCAATTCTATGTTTTAGAAACAACTTTTCTTCATAAATTGATAAAACAAAACATGTTCATTGTGATAAAAAAACTGTCCAAATTAACATGAAACAGTCATCACTAAATTGTATCTAATCATTCATCCACATGGTACATAATAAAAGTCATTATAAGATAATTATATTTCTGTAATTTAACTAATAATATATATTAGCAATTCTGAATCATCATCCACATTTCAAGCGAACATTCGTTCATGAATACAAGTGAAACCTTCTTAAAAGCTATGAAAATTAACACTTCCGAACAATGAATTTAAACTGTATAACTAATACAAAAGACCATAAATGACATTAGTGAAACCATAATGTACCATATTCATTTATAAAAGGTTATTTATTTGTTAATTCATGAATATAATGTGACTATTGATTAAATTAAGGTGAAGAAAGTGTCTGGATACAAGGTACGAGGAAATTCTCAAACCCAACATTCTCTCTTCGGGTTCTCCCTCTTTTACTCCATTTTAGGTATGCTAACTATTTAAAAATTATTTATTCATCATTATATTACCTTTTCAATGATGTAAATGTTTTCCACTAGTGTTTTCGTAAAACAAAATATTTTCCAAAGAAACTCTTCTTTCAAAAACACATTGTTTACGTCTCACTCAATGTTGATGATACATGTTCCAATTATGCTATTCCCACATTCTTTTCGGAACCATAAGTTTATGAATGTGTTATTATGATATTTATCCCATTAATTTCCACGGGTTATTTATTTTCATTATTTATATATGTTCTATGTGGTAGGAAAGATTATGAAAATGTTGTGATTTGATAGGTGTGCCCGGAATTATATAGCGCAATATGAATGTTTGAATGTGATGTGTGTTCCAGGAATTATACGGTAGTCTAATGCATTGAATATGGTGATTAATCTCATAAGTTAATGTGAAATGGTGTGTGAGCATGATACTATATTTTTTTACAACTATGTTTGGTATTTAACCATTAATACATGATGTTTCATTTTATTTATTCATTGCCACATGACATGTCGTTTCTCAATGTTTCCTCTCAGGATTATGAACCTATGAATATCTTATGATAATAATAATAATTCTCATCCTATGTTATTTTGTTTAATTTTCTTATCTATGCCCTTAATAGGATTTCATCTAACCCCTTTTTGATGTATATCTTCAGGTTATTACATATACTATGGAGATTTCATCAGCCAATAAGAATCTAGAGAAGAAGGAATTAAATAAAATTAGTGTATTAAATTGTTAAAGATATGTATGGGCCTAGTTTCCCAAAACCACTAAAACATTGGATCCAATTTGTGTATTTTTTTTATATTTTTTATCATTAAATTGATTTAAATATAATGTAAGAAATGTGGGGTCTCTATAGTTTGTATTAGAGACGGGGTTTAGTTAATTTAGAAATTAGGATTTGTGAACCCTAGAGAAACCCACTTGTATAAGACTAAGTACAAATATTAAAACAAGAATCTTTTCTAATCATTGGGATCCAATAAGTTATGATTTTTGTGTAAATTTCACAAATGAATAATTTACTTATTCACAACTCATTGACTTATGTTTTGTTCTAACCGTTTTTATTTTAGAAAATGGTTGGAACTAGGAAAAACCAGGACAACAACCAATGTGAGGGCCAATGCAACGATTTCCTAAACAACATCCCTAATTATTTGGGAGGTGGAGTTCGAAACCTCATTGTGATGCTTACCCAACTATCTTAAGTTATGAATAATAACCTGAATAATGTATAATTTCCTCCTTCATCAATTATGGAAAAAGTAGCTATCGACTATTTTAAGAAGCAATAAACATTGATGTTTCATGGATCTTCTGACCCACTAGTTTTAGAAGTGTGGGTCAACTCCATGGAGAATATGTTTTTGTTTCTTCACTATTCTGAGATATAGAAGGTGACACTAGCCATTTAACATCTAGATGGATAGGCCGATCAATGGTGTTCTTTGATAATTAACACCAAGCCAAGAGTTGAAATTGAAGACATGGAATGGGAAGACATTAAGATCATGTTTCATAACAAGTATTTACCAAGAAATATTTATATGATGTTGGATAGTGAATTCATAGAGATCGTGTAAGAGGATGGAGAATCAGTCACGACCTACCAAGCTAATTTCACAAGGCTTGCATGGTACTATTCGGGTTTTATATCATCAATAAATGTGAAATTCATAGATTCTTTAGTGGAATAAAACAAATCCTTCAAATGGATCTTGGAATTCGATACATTGGGAGTTATGAAAATGTTGTTCTATGTTCTCTCAAAGGGGATATGGTGTTTGGAAAATGATCAATTGGATATGGTGACAAGAAATGAATGATTAACATTCAAGCTGGAAGATCTAATGATGAAGGTGGGAAAAAACTAAACCACTCACATGCCAAAAATGTGGGAAGATGTGTTGTGGGAACCACCTCAAAGGGATGAGAAAATGAATCAAGTGTGGGAAATAATGAAATTGTGCTCAATAGTGTTGAAAAGAAATGATAATGATGGAGAATGTAGTAGAAGAAATTAGAGCACCCCCAGTGGTCCAATGTAACAACTATAGGGAGCAAGGATACTATGCAAGACAGTGTACTAATACTCGAGTACTCGAGGGTAATCAACATTAGATGCCACCAATTCAAAAGGAACAAGGGAAGGTTTATGCCATCACTACTATCGATGTTGATAAAGATAATAAATTTGAACAAGGTAAACATAATATTCACACAATAATAGAAAATGTCATATTTGATTCTGGTTCATTCATTCCTTTATATCATGAAAGTTTTCTAGAAGTATAGAATCTAATCCACAAAAACATTAAGTAGATATATTTTTAGAAACAAAAAGTGGTCATATCATTGCAACCCATGGGTTGGAATCTTCTCTTATTTTCATAAGTTAAAAGATTCTTCCCGCAAATCTCATAATATTTTACTTGGTGCAATTCGATTCTGTAATGGGAAAGGGTTGGATCTCGTTATATAGATAACATATAAACTATCGGGAAAACGAATTATCCTTCCATATTCTCAACCATCCAATGATACTATACAAGTGAAATCATGTTCATGAGTCCCCTATGAAAAATCCTTCAACGGTGTGGGTGTTGATTCTATGTGAAGACGCATACCTCGCTCAAATGGTTGAGTAAAAAGAAATGGCCCCCCTAGATGAAATGCCCATTTGAGGGAAAATGGTAAATTATTTCTAAAAGAGTTACCCAAAAATCCTATAGATCGTGAGGTATTGTTCTACATAGAACTCATACTCATAGCTACTCCTATCTTAATGATTCCTTATAGGATGGCTCCTATTGAACTAGAAGAGTAAAAGAACTAGCTACATGGGAATTTAGAAAAAGGTATCATATGACCTAGTGCATCATCTTGGGGTATGCCCGTGCTCCTTATGAAGAAGAATGATGGATCAATATGGTTGTGTATCGATTATCAGGAACACCACAAGATCATCATAAAGAGAAAGTATCGTCTTTCAAGTATTAATGACTTGTTCAATCAATTAATAGGAGTTAAATACTTCTCAAAGGTGGATCTTCATTCTGGATATCATTAATTAAAGATGAAGAAGGTTGATATTCAGTATACTGCCTTCCATTCATGTTATGGTAACTATGAATTTCTATTGATTCCCTTTGTTCTTACTAATGCCCCTACAAACATTGTGGATTTGATGAATAGAGTCTTTATACATAGCCTATAAATTTTTTTTGGTAATGTTTATCGATGTTATTCTCATCTAATCCAAGAGAAAGGAGAAACATTAAGAATATATAAGACCTATGTTGAAAACATTGAGAAAGGAGAATATGTATGCCATGTTTAGCAAGTTTTACATTCAGATGAAGAAAGTCACGTTCTTCGAACATGTGATCCCATGTGAGGGAATTTCTATTGATCCTTCAAAAACAAAGGTGATTGAGGAATGGCCCAGACCCTCTATGGCCACATAAACTAGTAATTTTCATGGCTTATATGGGTACTACTGATGTTATTTGAGAAATTTTTTTTGGATTTTCAATCCCGATAACTAAGTTAAAAAGGATAAGGGTAATGTAATTCTAGAAGGAAGAATGCGAGGGAAGCTTCAAGGGGCTAAATAGAATTCAGATCACTGCACCTGTAATCAAATTACCTAAATGTAGAGAAATTTTTCTGATATAAAGTGATTCATTAATGAAATACTTGGGTTTTTTATCCATGTAAAATTACAATGTGATATCCTACACCTCACAGAAGTTGCTGATGTATGTGAAGAACTATCCAACACATGATCTAGAGCTAGTAGCTGTGATTTTTCTCCTAAAAAATCTAGCATCAATACCTTTATGGTGAGAAGTGTGACATATACGCAGACCAAAAGACCCTATTTTATATATTCTCACAAAAGGATCTCATCAGGCATCAATGAAGATGGTTAGATCTAGTAAATGACTACGATTAATCAATTTACTATCATCTTAGAAAGGCGAACAAGGTAGCTAATTCTCTAAGGGGAAAATAACATCCTACTCTATCCATGTTACAGATTGAGAAGGACCCTATCTTCGAGGATATTCAAAGGATGGATTTAAAAATCATAAGGGCATGGAATACATCCTACCTTTCCCAAATTATTGCATATCTAAAAATACCATATATGATAAAGGAGCCACAAAGGGATGATTTGGAGTTACAAAATAAGGTTAATGTAGTAAATAATGGAATGATACATGAGTTACATATCAACAATGATGGTGTGAATCAGTTTGGAACGTGGCTTTGTGTGCCTTAATCAGTCGGGATAAAGAATTATTTATTGGATAATTCACATAGTTCAATATTCTATATCCATCCTGGTAGCACCAAGATGTACTGTGATCTTCCAGAACACTTCTGGTGGGATAACATGAAGAAATAGATTGTGGAATATATATCAAGGTTCATGGTATGTCAAAATGTTAAACAAGTTCGAAAAATGTAAAAAGTGATGATGAAACCATTGCTTATGACCATGTGTAAATGGGAGAATGTCACTATATACTTTGTCATGGGTCCCCTGAAGATGTCAATGTGAAATAATTTTCTATGGTTTGTAGTTGACAGACTTACCAAGGCATCCCATTTTATTTCTATTTGGGAAGATCTCCTTTTTAAACAACATGCAAATATATATGTGAAGAAAGTGTTGAGACCGCATGGTCTTCCACTCTCGATTGACTTTGATCATGATCCAAGTTTCACATCTAAATTATGGAGGTGTCATCAACATGCATTGAGTACTGAATTTAATTTCAGCATGTCCTACCACCCCAAAAATGATGGATAATTTGAAAGGAATATTCAGATGCTCGAAGATATGATAAGATCCTTATCATTAGAATTCAAAAGGTGGAAGCGATCATCATATCACATCAGTTTTGTTCTCATAAAACAATATCTTCGACTCTAGTATTCAGCTGGATCCATATGAAGCTCTATATGGAAGGTGATGTAGAACTCCAACCATTCAAGATGAATTTAGAGTAATAAAGCTACTTGGACCTGATCTTTTCCAAGAGATGATAGGGAAGGATCATGTAATCCAGAATCATTTCAAAGGTGCTCAGAGTCAGAAAAAGATGTATGATGATAACCATCGAATAGACATGGATTTTGATGTTAGAGATAACGTCATTCATCGAATAACCCAATGGAAGAGTGTTACGTTGTTTTGAAAGAAATGTAATCTAATCCTAATGTACATTGTCCCCTATGGGATCCTTGATTGCATAAGAGTATTGGCCAATAGGCTTTCATTTCAACAAAATATGGTGCGTTTTCATGATGTGTTTCATGTATCACTCCTGAGGAAGTGCGTACCATATCCCTCACATGTACTGAACCCAGAGGTGCTAAAGTTGGAAGATGATCTCTCTTATAAGGAATAATAATTAAAGATTCTGGACCGAATAGATAAGGTTATATGTAATAAGACATCCCACCTTTTCAATGTTTTGTAGAGAAATAATATGTTTTAAAAATTAGCCTGGAAAATGGAGGTGGTGATGAAGGAGAAGTACCCTCACCTGTTTATGTGTTATTAAATTTAGAGGGAAATTTTTCAAAAGGGGGGAAAATGTAACGATCAAAACATTTATCCATTTAATATCTCCCTTATTATAGTAATTTCAACCATCTTGTAGAAATTTCATAATAATATAAAATCACAATAGGAAACACAAGGCCACATCGTTATTAAATGATCTATTATGTGACCGTTAAACATAAATTATCCATTTTTGTGTTTTAAATTACAAAAATATGACATACACGGTTGTAATTATTATGACGTTTGGAGTCCAATTGGAAAAAAATTTCTTTTGGTGAATAGTAACCTACCCTTAAAAAAGTAACCTACCCTTATGAATAGTAATATAACCATTATGAATAAAAAAACTTCTAAATGAATAGTAACCTCACCCATGAATGTATAAATAATATTTAGGCATCTTATAAGTGAAAATATGACCATAGTAAATGTATTGGTATTTTTTTAATTCATAAATAAATAAGTAAAAATAATTAGTTTAAAAAAATGTTTTTTTCCAAAAATGTGTTCATAAATTAACAATTATATGTTTTAAATTTTCTATATAATTTTATAAGACATTATTTAATTTTGGAAATCATTATAAAATCATTTTTAATTTTAAAATATGTACTTTACAAATATATTATTATTTGAAATAAAAAATAATTTAATAATGTTTAGAAAAATATTTTCATAAAATGGAGTTCATTTTTGTTTTCCCTATTTCAAAAAATGGTTATGGTGATTTTTTGATATTTTTCTGAAATACATCAATTTTGTGAATAGTAAAATACATTAGTTTGCAGTATAAATTCATTATAATTTAAATCCACTATTTAGAAAATTGTATGTGATGCACCAAACCAAATATAGAACTCACATGACCTTATTTATATCCTTGGTTAGGGAATAATCTCTATTTCTTATCTTGTGAAATAATAAGCTAATGATTACAATATTAAGAGAACCCTCCTACCCTCCACTATAAATACCACTCCCCACACGCTCATTTCTTCACACCTATCAAGCTTCATGACATCTCTAAATTCGAACAAAATAACATTACTATACTCTTCCCCATGAACATCAGATCATGGTCTCACAAAAAAACCAATCCTAGTTTCCTTAAGGAGGATCTCAGGAGAGGGAATCAAGAGGTAATTTATTTTTCACTTTTCTTTCAAATTCATTCCTAATTTCATTAATTTTCTTATATTATCCTCAACTTATCTTATCCAAATGTATTTATAACTCTTTTATTATTTATATACTATTATTATATCATGTTAATGTATTATTATTCATTACACTCCTCTATCTCTCTGTTAAAAAAAATGAATTTTTTTCCGGTGATGTGTTAATTTACATACATCATCGGTGATGCACTTCCACATTAGTAAAACTCTTTAAAGGATATAGATATAACAATTTAATGGTTGAAAAATGATTCTAATTTGTATTTTAAAACCCATTTTATGTTCTAGAAAAAACTTTTATTCATTAATTGATAAAATAAATCATGTCTGTTGTAATCTAAAAACTACCCAGATTAACCTAAAACAATCATCATTAAATTTTAACTAATGATTCATCCACAAGGTACATAAAAGAATTAATTAAAATAAAATTTATACCTCTCTAATGTAACTAATAATATATATTAACAATTATTAATGTTTAACCACATTTCAAATGACCATTCATTCATGAATAAAAGTTAAACAATCATAAAACCTGAGAAAATTAACACTTTCAAACAATGAATTGAAACTCTATAACTCATCCAAAGGCCAATAAAAGAACATAATGAAACCATGATGATACATATTAATTTATAAAATGTTTTCTAATAGTCAATTATGGAATATAATCTGATTATAATGGATATTTATGTGAATAAAGCATTCAGATTCAAGGTAAGGGGAAATTCTCGAACCTAGTATTGGTTCTTAGAGTTCTCCAACATTCACTCCATTTTCAGTATGGTTACTCCATAAAAATATTTTTTTCATCATTATATTATATTTTATAGTATATACATGTTTTAAACATTATTTTATGTAAATTTGTTTCCAAAATAACTCTTCATTCAAAAACAAACCTTTTATATCTCACTCAATGTTGATGGTTCTTGTATCAAGTATAGTATTACCTCATTCTTTTCGGAACCCAAAGTTTATGAATGTTTTCTTATGAGAAGAAATCCAATACTTCCCATGGGTTATTTATGTTCATTATGGATATATGTTTTATGTGGCATGAATGATAATGAAATATTCATGATGTGACCGGTGCACCCGAAATTTTATAGCGTAATATGAATGATCGAATGTGACGGGTATGCTTGGAATTTTAAAGTGCTCCAATGCATTGGGGTAAGTGATGAATATAATGATTTAATTAAATGTTTTGTGTGAACATGATTCTATATATGTTCACAATAATGTGTGGTAGTTAATCACTAAGATATGATATTTCATTATTTTATGCATTGCCACATTCCTTGTCATTTCTTAATGATTCCTCCCATGGTTATGATCTAATGCCTATGCTATGATGATAATGATTATGCCCATCCTATGTTATATAGTTTCATGTTGTTTTATATCCCCTCACTGGGCATTTATCTCACCCCTTATTGATGTATTTTCGTTTGTGACAACACGTACTAAGGATAATTCAGGATCCAATTGGAATCTAGAGAATAAGGAATCAAAAAATGCTAATGTTTTATATTGTAAAAGTTATGTATGGTCCTAGTTTTCCCAAGACCACTAAACCTTTGGACATTCATTGTGCAATTTTATTTTGTTTTTATCATTAAAATGATGTAAATATAATGTAAGAAAAGTAGAGCCTCTATAGATTCACAATTTTATGGGCTGTCCATTGAGGGTACCTCAACACCCCCTTCATATTTTTTTTATCAAAATTATAAATATTTATTTTTCACCTAAATCTCAAAAAAAATATGATCACAAAATATTATTTTGATAATATTATCTATATCCATTTTGAAATATATTTCATTTATTAATTAGAAAATTATCTACATACAGAGCCTTTTATATTTGAGAAACACTTTGTACCACACCAAAAGATTATTGTAATTCAAGAAATATACATTATTTAGTAAACAAAATATTATGTCTTATGGATTCATATAAGTTTAACTAAATTTTACTCTATTATAAAATTACATAAAAAAATTACTTATTTAGATGACATTTTTTTCAATAATATATCACTAGATTCCAACTAAAAAAGTCAATACATTATGAACAATTGAATATTTATTAAATAAATAAATTATTTTCAACTTCAATTTAGTGTTTTCTTATAGATTCCATGTCATATAAGATTTCTGTTTTCTCCCCCTTCGACAACATAAAATAAATAAATATAGAAGGAATATGATTTTAAATAATTTAACAATATGATTGAAGAATAATGGACATTTATCTAAAATAATAATTAAATATATATCCTATGATATAATTTTTTTAAAAATAATACAAAATTATTATTTTTTAGGAACATGCTCAAAAATTTGAATTATATTATAAAACACATCCTTGATAAAGAGATGATTAAAAAAACAATGTTTTTAAACAATCATTATTTGATGTGGATGTTTCATAAATTTCTTATAAATTGATTATCATAACCCATCTAAAAGGGAAATTCCACATTCACAATTAAATCATAAAATCTATCCTTTATCCATTACAATTTCATATTTTCATGTCTGGGAACACGATATTTTCCATATCTTGTACAAAAAGTCACTAAATTTATCCTCTTTAAATTCAAAATCATAAATATTATTCAAATAAATAATTTATATTCAATAAATATTTTCTAACATTATAATTTCCTACCAAATTAGTAATTATACAAATTAAAAATTCATATTCATATTTTATTTTTAAAAATAATTCTTATTGCACAATTATATAGAAATATTTCAAAATTATAATATAATACTTCTTCTGATAATCATTAGGATCATTAAAATATATTTTCTAGTAATTATATAATCCATTTTCGTCTATCATGTGGTTAAATATAGTATATTTTTAATAATATTTTTTAATCCTTATTTATAACTTATTAGAAAGAGTAATTTTTACTCAGTTTTACACATAATATTATAATCCTAATAACATACTTGGATTACTTAATTCAAAAAAAATTAATTTACCCATTGTATATATTTATTATGTTTAAAAAATAAAAATAAATTTCATGAAAAAAATTTCGTCCCAAAAAATAATTATATCTCATTAGAAATATATATCTAAAAATAATTTTTTACCAAATTAGAAAAATTATAACATATTTTCTAATTTTTTATGTAAAAATATTTCATTAACTTAATCAATTATAAAAATATTATTTTTAGTTATTTATTATATATATGGGTTACTTGTAAAATTAAATTTTATATAGATCAGCATCTATAAATGTTTATCCCTATTAGAGAATCATTCGCATTGATCAATTTTTATCCATAAATAAAATTTTCTATCAATCAAACCCTTGTATCTCAATCACGGAAAAATCCTTATTTTATTAGTAAATTTATCATCAAAATTTTTATACCCGTTTATCATCAATTTTCTCGATTCATACCTTATCATGGTGTTCCTAACATTATGTAATCTCCTACCATATTGTAGAATTCCACTTGTATCAAATAATATGGGATACATTTCAAACAATTATACTAATCCCATAAAATCCATTTTGGTGTACACTATATTGAATACTCAAGTATGAAAATTAAAAACTATTTTTTAACTATATAGTTAAATTAATAGTTTAGATATATGATTTCTACCTCCATATTTAATAAAATAAAAAAAAATAGTGTCAGATTTTTTTTCCCTAAAAAATAATTCAAATAATATATTTGAAAAGATAAACAAGAAAAGGATATACCATTCCTTTATCTCATATAAATATTAAAATATGCTAGTTAATGATAAAATCTAAAAAATATCAATATCTAATAATTGTTTCCCAGTCCATTATTATACAATCCAAAATTTCTTCTAAATATAGTTTATTCCATATTTCTTATCCATTCGTCAATTATACCCACCCACTAAGAAAATATCATTTCCCTTGTCATTTAAAATCAAATTAGTTAATAAATACTGATAAAAGTGTTTATATAAGATGTTTAATTATATATGTTTTTGCACATTTATCTTACATAATATACACTATATTGTAAATCAATCATGGAATTGTGACTAAATATCAACTTACCCAAACTAACAAAGCTATTTTAGATCACACCATAAATCAAAATAAAATTTTAACTCAGATAACCCACTAAGGAAACTCTAACATAAGGTATATATTTATAAACTGATTGTTTATGTTTCAATTAATACTCACAAACTCATTTGTAACTTTACTAATTTCAAAAAATATATATTTATATATCATTTTATATATAAAATATGATTCAATATAAGAGTGTTAACCCAAATTCACATTTGGGAGAGTAAGATTTATAATAACCATTGATACAATAAATATTTAAAAGATTTCAAGAAATAAAGAGATCTCATATAACTTTATTAAATTCTAAATTCATCTCACCTTGATTTTATAGAGAAAATTATCCTATTATTACATTTACATAAGACTGAATATGATGTATGAATTCCAAGCGTCATTTTTATATTTATTTTGAAGCCTAACACACAAGTAAGATCTAATTTTTATCATTTTGGAAAAAAAATAAATTTTTTTTGGGATATGTAATAAAATAAATGAATTAGGTTTTAGGGTCATGTAATTAACATCTATTGAGTCAACTATGGTATACTATTTTTTCAAAAAAACATTATTTTAGATTTTTTATGTGGTAAATTAGGTTTATACTATATTATTTGATGTTTATATAACATTTAATAATTTATGAATCTTTCTCTATAAATATTTATTTCCTTGGAACTAGAAATGTATTGATGTTATTATTAGTGCAGACTGTTGTTTTTTTCGTCTATACTATTTGAGGATTGGTTTTCTCTTACCTTGATCTTATCTATTTTATCATTTTCAATATATAAGTTATAATTTTTATCCATAGACATAATAACCCCAATTCAATCCTTGAACTATGTGTATCAGTTTTTTATTTTGTTAACAATTTTATTACGAGTATGTATACTAAGTTGCAGGTCATGATTAATTATTTAATAATGATGATTTTACTATTGGTTGATCCAATCAAAATCATTATTATTCAATTATAGTATAATATTCATTACAATAATTAAATTAATTAAAATATTAGTTTTTAAATATTTTTATATAACATTCACTTCAAAAACTAAAAAATTTTCAAAATTAAAATTTTTCCCCTTCATGTGTGAGATTTTAAAGTAGATGTCACTGTTGAATCTAGAATGGGCTATTTTATTTTATTGAGATTTTGTGGATTTTCAACCACAATAATATTTTTTTATATAATGGATGTTGATTTCAAATAAAAATATTATTATTTTTATATAACATTAATAGAATATTTTTATTATATTTTAATTTTTTTGAGATTTAATTGACACATAAAATATAATGTATAGTTTTTTAGATAGTAAAACCAATGAAAAATGAGTTAATGTTCATCATATTTCACGAGATCATTGATAAAATAGATTTGGTTCATTTGGTTTTTACATTGTTAATTTATGATTATAGTCTTAAAATTTTATTGTCTCTTTATATAATTTATTTTATTTATGTATTCAAATTTATGTATTGTGAACATTATATAGAGATAATTATTACAATGTAATTATAATAGAATTAATTTTATGCATGTATTTAGTGTAAATTTATTGAGAAGTTATGTATTCAAAAAAATATTTTTATATTTTTTATGCTCAAACAATAAATTCATAAATCATGTATTATAAATTATCAATTATTATCTTGATATAATTTTAATTTAATATTTTTTTAATTTGTGAGTTATAGTTTTCTAAATTTCATAGATTGATGTTTTGATTCTATTTTTTATTAATGTTTCAATATTTACGAACCCCTGAAGAGAAATATTTTAATAATATTTATTATTGTTGAAATCATAAATTAATTAATCTAATGAGAGATAGAATTTAATAATCCAATTAATTAATTAAAATATACTATATATAAAATTTTTCATCAATCTTTTCTTATATATAACTTTTCATTAATTAATCACATAATTCATGTCTAAAAATAAATTTATGTTATCTTCATTATTAGAGGAACCTATAAAAAAATTTTCCATCATCACAAATTATTATTCTTTCTAGATTATTAGCCATCTTTGGTAGTGGATTATACATGGTTGTGGTAGGTTTTGTGATGAAACTATAAAGTAACATCCATATAATATGTTATTGGATGTTATAACAATATTTCACATGAACCATCTGTATTTGGTGGGAATGGCTAAAAAAATTACAACTTGTGAGGTATTGACATATAATTTGAGAAATCAAATTACCTAGAGGGCCTATTAGGGATCATTTTCTCTAAGATGAACCATCTAAAGTTTTTTCATATCTATCTATCAAATGTATTATATAATGATAGATTAGTTTTCATATAGATGGTTATATCGCATGAGGTAGCATGGTATTGAAATTTGGGGGGGTTCTATGTGTAACCCATTGATTGATATAGAATATAAGTGGAATAGGGGAACATATAGGCCATAATTTTAATACCAAAAATTACATTTGAATCCATTCTACATCCTAATCATAATTAATCGAACTTTAAATCATTTTTGAGAATTTTGGAATACAAATTTGACTAATTCTCATTATAATTGTTATAATACATGAGACCTTACATTAGTTGGAAAACCCCACTTCAAGGAATATAATATAATATATAGTACAGATATAATTAAATCATGAGTGTATTTATAAGTTTAATTTTTGAATTATATAATTTTTCGTTAGAAAAATAAACATCATTTTTAAATTCATCATTTAGATAATATCTGAAGATAATGTTTTTTGATTTTTCCAAACTTATTGATTTCATAGGAGTATAGTAGAAATAAAAGTTGTGTTCAAACAAAAAAAATAAATGACATAATTATTATTTAAGAATATAATAAAAACAAAAACCCCCATGATATTTAAAAAATATATTTTTTTATATGTAAAATAATATATTTTTAAAAATTATACTTAATTTTTAAATAGTAATTTCAAATTTCAAATCCAATGCCTCACTTACCTCATAAATTATATCAATATATTATGTAATTGACTAATATAAATTTATAAATATAATATTATTATATTTATTTCCAATTTTGAATTAATATATCCTAATTATTTTAAAAGGACCATTTTATTTTTAGTCGCACATATACAATTACAAGGATTAAATTTTTTTAACTAAGATAATGGAGAATTATTTTTCTTAAAGAATTGTTTTATTAATATTATGTAATATATATCAAATAAATTAAATTAGTATTTTATAAAATGATTTATTATTATATATAAATATATTTACAATAATAAATTAAGTAATAAATACTAAATTTGATTAGGAAAACAAAATTCTGAGGACACATTTTATCTAAAAAACAATTTTTTCTATATATTATATGTTTCAATTTAAAAATTAATATTATAAAATCTATAAAATGAAATGGATATAATAGATGATAAATTTTGGTTTAGAAAATCAATATTTTTTAATATATTTTATGTTATCTATAAATTAACTTTAATATTACTTAGTTACAAACTTTTTATGAAGGAAAAAATCAAAAATGAAAAAATGAATAAAAACATATTGATATATAAGTAAAATAATTTTTAAAAATGTTTGCAAAAATATTTTTTGGGACTTAATTGACCCAATGACACCATAATATAAATTACTTCACTTTATAAGTAAATTTAATTTGAATTTTGAAATCTTATAAATGGAAAGTATTGAATATTCACAATAGTTCAATTTCCCTCACTTATTAAAGGGAATCACATTCTCCGCATCATACCTCACCTATCCAGTATAATATATTTTTCAAACTCAACAACTTTTTAAAATTTTAATATTATGTCACATGAAAATTAATATATTTTAACAACTAACTTACATATAAAATAAATTATTTTTATTATGTAATTAAGTAGTAAAATTCATTATAAATGTATAATAAAATAGAGGCATACATATAAACTAAGGAATTTATAAAGATGGAATAGTAACATGACCATAGGAATAGTATAATCACTTATTAAAATATTTATAAAAATAATTTCTCTTGGATTTTAAAATATGATATATTTTTATAATGGAATAAGTAAATAAATAATTTTTAGGTGATAAATTATGTGTTGGTATTTTTTTGAAAACTAAATTTTCATTTTTAACTTTATAATTTCCATAATTATTTTAGAGAAAATATATTTTAATAAAATATATACGTAAATTAATATTTTGTTGTCTTATGATTATAGGTTAATTTAATGGGACTTTAATTAATTTTTTATCATATTAAAAATTCAGTTATAGTTTCAAAATTTTTATTTTTTGAATAAAGTTTGATTTTATTTAAAAACTAAATTATGAATATTTAGAAAATTATTTTCAAAAAAATTTGTTCATTTTTTTTAATTCTAAACAATTAAAAATGTTCAGGGTTAATTTATTGTATTTTTTCTGAAATACTTGATTTGCTTTCGAATAATGAAATGCTGTAATTTATAGTATAAGATAAATATATGATTTATTGAGTCTTAGATGATGTAATGTTGATGTAAGACAAAAAAATAGAATCCACCTTCATTATGATAATATATTTAGGGATAATTCTCAAAATATTCATAATCTTGAGAAAAAATGATAATGTAATTTATATAATATTGATAAAACCCCCCTCTCCTCCACTTATAAATATCATCCCACACCACCATTTCTCCTCGCACATAAAATCCTTGTATCATGTTTAATTTCATCACAATTACCTTCCAAATACACTTCCACAAGTCCAAGACTTTCATGTCTCACCAAAAGACAAAAAAACAAGGGCCTTAAAGATGTTCTCAAGGAGGCGAATTCAAGATGTAAAATCATCTATCATTTTCTTTTCCTTTCTTTTCATATATATTCCATTTCTTACACTATGATCACCTCCCCTTATCCAAGTGGCATGAAAACTGTATTATCCTATATATAGTTTAATATTATAACATTTATGGAAAAAATCCATCATCAATCTTCTTCTCCTCACCGTTTAATTCTAAAAAAGAGAACATCATCTATGATGTGTCAATTTACTACTTTTGTGGACGATACATTTTCATTTTCAATAGTGCCATCAAGGCATGTAATAAACCAATTATTATGGTTAAATAATTTTTTTATACATATCATATTCTATTTAATGTTTTGGAACCATTTTATAAAAATGATATTGAATAAAATGATATAAGCTCATGCTGATCATAACAATAGCCAAAATAAATTAAATAATTCTCAATAATGTTTTATTTAATGATTCTTCTTCATACTAGAAAAAAATTATATATGTTATAATTTTAAAATAAGGGAATATTTTTAAACAATTGCATTCCACTTATGGTGTTTTTCTTCAATTTGACATGAAAATCCATAATGAACCAATAAAGGTAACAATGAAATAAATGCACCAAAAACAACGAAAATAAGCGAATATTATTGATAAATTTGTAAGATGATAGTATAATAATATCATATAAGTAAGTAAATATATTTATTGTATTAAATAATTTATTAATAAAACTCTTTAAACCATTATACAGTTAGTTTGAACACATTTTAGTTAAGACGAACCTAGGGTAAGGGAATTCTTAACCCAATTTCAATTCGTTGGGATAAACATCTAATTCATTGATTATGTGGTACTAAGATTATTTTTTACATTAATTAATTTATATTTTTTTTATTTAAATTAACTTTGTATAAACATATTATATTGTTTTTATTAATTCTAACTTCAATTATATGATATTTTTAAGAGACTTTTCTTTAAAAATCCTTTTTTAAATTAAGATTTTTACAAAATTAAAAAAAAATGATTTTATAAAAATATTATTATTTTATGATTATGGTTAATTGGAATTATTTATGTTATAGGGTGGGACCTATATCTCCCTCTAATTTATCAGGTAATTTTATATTTTAGGTCAACCATATGGTTACTCAATGTTTAACAGCGATGGTTACACTATAACGTAGCTATTATTGTTATGTCATAAGGTTGTTTTGAGGGTTTCACTATAAGCTACTCTTGAGGGTTACAAATCATATGGTATTAATGATGGTAACAATATTATGCAATTAATCAATCAATTTACCTTCATGGTATAGTTTTTTTCTATTTTTATGTAAATCTCATGTTTTCTAAAAGTATGTATATGATACATATTGGTTAAGATGTATGTATTTGTGATTTAATAAATTTATAAGTATTCATGTACTAATGGTTTATATCCTTATTTTTATGTACATTACGTATATTATGTTATTATCCGAAATTGTAAAATGGTTTTCACACGGTTTATGTATGAGTAAGAGAAATGGAGAATCCAAAATGAATGTTCTGAACACGTTTCATGAAATGATGTCATGTTTTCATAAAAAAACATTTTTATTATAGAAAAAATAGATACGATTTTAGTAGAACCCACATTGTATTCTTTTGGGTTGATATGCATGAATTATTCCTAATTTTATAAAACTCTAAACATCAAATATATTTTTTATTATATATAAGTGATTTCTAAAGGATTTTAGAATATTATGTAATGTTTAAGGTTGGGTCATTATAGTTGGTATCAGGGAAAACATTATATAGGTTTTTGGGTTCAGATTATGTTAATATAATACAATAAATGATTTTTACCATATGATTATATTTATATGATATATTTTTTATGTTCACCTTATTTATTCTTCTAAGATATGTTTTTTTATATTGGATTTATATATAAGAAATAGGGAAGAAGAAATAGTAAGGCACTGAGAGGATGATATATTTCATAATCCATAACCTCAAATAGTGGTAATTGGAACCAAAAAGGTTTTCTAGACATGTCTAAGTTGAAAG
This sequence comes from Viscum album, assembly GCA_963277665.1. NCBI lineage: Eukaryota > Viridiplantae > Streptophyta > Magnoliopsida > Santalales > Viscaceae > Viscum > Viscum album. The sequence continues at coordinate 1,755,493,487 of OY728141.1, forward strand.
TTTCTATAAATGGTAGTTTAATCCATGAATGAGAACAACCAGAGCTACCACAATGAAATATGATGATAGTTGAACATGTTATAGGGAAGCACCTTCCTACTTTTAGTTGACATTTTGACCCAGTGGCAGTTCATTATGGATTAAATCCCTTGAAAATATATTCGATATTATAGAGTTTTTAGATAATCACTAGGTTAGTCTTTCCATTTATCATTTTTATGGTGAATCTGACTAGTGGTGGTAAAAGTTAATGAATATCCATGATAGTGAGGATATTGATTCCTTGAAATGAGAGTAATTTTAAAATATTTTCCTTGAAAATATTTTCCTAAGGTGGTTCGACTTAAGATGTAAAAGTAATTCCTTGAATTGAAACAATTGAGGATGATTCTATGGCAATGTATAAAGAAAATTTCAGCCAATTATAAATTTATGCTTCAAATATTATTCGTGATAATGATAGAAAAATAAATAGTTTCTATAAAGGATTTAAGATAATATATCAAAGGTAATTGGCATCCTATAAATTTAAAAATTATGGAAACATGAACGATGTGTTAAGAAGATAGAAAGAGTTTTATTTTGAACATATGAACGTCGAAAACAAGCAGAAGAATATGTCTATATGGAAAGAGATGTGTAAGAATCTATCAAATAACTATAAAGGTAAAAAATTCTAGTTTTCAATTAGTGAAAAGTGCGGTAAAAATAACATTGGGGATTTCCTTAACAAAATTAAGAAGTATTTTTTACGTGTTATGTTTGTAAATGATGGCCAATATTTTTTTTAAAAGGATCATAAGATTAACTCTAATAAGAAATATATAATGAGTTTTAAATATGGTGAAATGGGTCATTATTTAAATACTATCCCAAATAAATATTTGAATGTTGTGAAGAATATATATTATAAGGATAAAGGTAATGTAAGATCCATTGCGACTACGTTAGTAGATTTCAGGCCTTCCAAGGATGTGGTATCATGTACATTGTCTGTTTACTTATATTTTTCTACTATCTTGTTTGATATAGGTTGTACACATCCCTTTATTTCAAGGAACATTTCTAGTATGTTTTAAATTTCTACTCATGAAATGAGTCTGAGACTTATGGTTAAAACATGATGGGGAATATTAACGAAAAAATGTAATTATAAGAATGTTCATATATTTTTCTGTCAAAATACATTACATGAAAACATTTTTTATTAGTAGAGTTTGATTTTTTTGGTATTAATTGGATTTCTTTTTATCATTTAATTTTGATTGTAGAGAAAAAGAAGTTGTTTTTCGGAAATAATTTCAGTTTTTATACAAAAAATAACCCATACAATTGATAACATATTAGAAAGGAAATAAATTGTAAAAATATGGAAATGAAAGTTATCATGATCATGATTTTTTATATAACAGAATTGTTCAAATCAATTATGATTCCTTTAAAAACAAAATTATAAAAAAAATGATAACATGTATGCCATGTGACACCAAGAGTGTACAGTAATATCATGAAACATTATAATATATTTACTACTTAATATAAATCCTATATATATTTGATTGAAGGAAACACTAAGTTGGCTTGTGTTATACGAAATATATACCTTCTTCAATAGCTTCCCATATACGCAAAAGCGACCTTCTTTGATGGCTTGCACTATATGTGAATTTGAGTCTTACCGAGTAACAATATGTAATTAAAACATTATTATTTAATTTAATAAGATATTAACTATCCATTATTAATAGTATTAACTAGATTGTCAAAATATATGGCTTATATAACTACAACATTCGTGAATAATAAATTAACAATTAATATAAGAACCAATTGAATATTAAAATGATATTTTTGTAGAAAACATTTCTTATGGTCACAAAGATGATTTACCCTAATAGATTAAGTTAATAACAAATATTGAATTATAATAATGCAATTAATATGTAACATATTCAATCATTTGTTTATATTCATCCTTTATTTTTTATAAACATAAGATGAGAACCAACCAAATGTATTTCCAAAAAACCTATATTTCCTTAAATTCAATTTTACCGCCTTTTAATGGAGAACCCATTTTAAATATGAATTTTGACACATTTATGAATTTTATTTGAAAAAATAAAAATTATTAGTGAATTGATATTGTTAAAATTATATTTTTTTTGAATTGTTTGTATTTTTCTGAGAAACATAATTTTTTTAGTCAAGAGTGAAAAGTATTGTGTTTTAGTTAAAAACAACCTTTTTTTTTAAATAAAAATTAATGATTAATAAAATTGTAAAATATTGTTAAAGTAAAATTGAATAAATTATAAATAATTTAATATAATATAGTACATTATAGTCAATATTTCTTTTAAATTATTTATAAAAACATATAAATCTTCTAAACATTTTTCTACTAAAACCAGTGAATATGTCTGTCTGTGAGATTAGCATTATTCTTAATTTTACAACTTCTATGATTTAAATTTTGAAAATATTACATAATATATTTTAAACAAGGTAATATTTTTGGTCAAATAATGTCAAAAATAAGTGTTTAAAAAATTGATTTGTTAAGGTGATAAATATTAATTACAGCGATTAAGGTGTTATTGGGCTTAAAAATAGAATAAAACCCAATGATTAAGGGACCAAATGAACTAGCCACTTGTCCAACACCACTTTTCTAGAAATATATTGGAAATTTCCCTAAAATTAATCTGTTTTGGTGATTTTTTATGTATTTTATTAGGTAATAACATGTGCACACCTAACATTTTTTCAATAATACCAAGAATGTATTTTTTTCCTTCCCTTTAAAAGGCCACTAACTCAACCCATTCCACACACCTCTCAAATACCTTATGATAGGAAAAGGCATTTCCAAATAGTCTCACTTAACACATATCAAGAACCTATATGAATACCTTTTGGAAGAAACCCTTCCCACAAATCCTTTTGGTTCAAACTAAAAGAAGTTACCCAATTAAAAGATAATGTCATCTCTAAATATCTCTTGGTTCATTTCAATTCTCCAACCCCTAAAATATCCTTATTCTATTATTCTATAACAAAATAAGTATCCTAAATATTCTTGGATTTTTTATTCTTATATGTTAACCTACACTTAAACAAACTACACTCTAATGGGTAACAAACATAATGCTTCTGTGGACGACCAACTACTGCCTCATGAAAAGATGATTGTTCGTTCTTCCATTACCGCCTATAATAGTTGTAATTATGATGTAAAAATTGTTTATACATGTTATATATGATATCTGTTATTTATTTATACTTCAAAAAATATTTTTTAATACATGGAATTATTACTATCCATTTTACATCAATACGATAACATTGTTTGTGTAAGTGTGGACTACCACCCCCTCAAAGTGATGTGATTCATTCACAAGATACATGGAATGTATAAATTTTTATTATAATTAAAAATATGAGACAAAAAAAAATATTATATTCATGACATAATTACCTTTCAAATTTATATATATATCATTTTCTTTAGTACCCCTTCACACACTTTAAAAGAGATAACGTCATCCGTGGACGTGTGGAATACCACATCCTTGACATGATGTGATTTCTTTTACATTATATAATTCTATATATATGTATATATGACTAAATAAAATGATATTTATGATATAATTTTTATACTAGAATTATTTTATTTACTTACCTTATTTCCACAATAATCATTTAAAAATGGGAATTTTACTAATGCATACGTATGTCCTACCATCTACATGATTGTAACATATTCAAATTTTCATAACCATATTTAATGTTTTATTTAAAAAAAATAATTAATGAAGAAATATTATAATTATTTCATTTTCGTCATTCTATAGATGTAATATAACTACTCCTCTAACCATAGTTGACCAACAATAGTTGATTAGACACATAAACCAAATATGGTAAAAAACACCTAATGTAAACATATTTGTTTTAGTAGTTGTAATAAAATTTGTTAGAAGTTAAATAAATGTAATTATGAACATTAAAATTAATCTTAATAATTTTAATAATTAACATAAATTTATAATACATGAATTAAAATATATTCATTTGAAACGAAATTCATGGTAAGGGATTCTTGTCTCATTTTTATTATGTAGACATACATAATCATTGTACACCTAATTTCATATGTATGGTGTAATTACTGACACATTGAAATATTATATCATTAATTTTATTATAATCATGGTATTTTAATGTTTTATTTAAGGATTATTACCTATGAGTTTTCTAATCTATTTGTTACTATATTAGTAATGGATTCTCATCTCAATTTTTACAATTGTGAGATAAATGTTGTGTTCACTACATATAACTATTGTATGGTGTATATACTAAATTTTTTATATTATATCGTTAATTAATTTTCCCTTTATGTAATTTAATACTTTCATTAATATTATTTTTTCATGGGGCTTATGATTTTAAATTATTTCAATGTGGTATGGGACACTTTGGAATGTTTAAAGTGTTTTTTACTCAAGACTAATCATAATGATCATTCAATGGAATTTATGTTGGATGAAATTATTTTACCATTTCCCAAAAAAAACATTCATTATCCTCTAGTTATTCATTTCCATTTCTATTTTTAGTACCATTTTTCCACACTTTTGTACCATGTTGTATTTAGAAAAAACTTTTTTCGAAAACCCAACATTATATCTCATTTTTTCCAATGAACCTCTTTTATTATAAAAACCATTTTTTTTTGAAGTTTTTCAAAAATGTTTTAAACATATTTGGTAAATAAATTTTTACCCTCTATTATCTTTTATAAATGTATCAGAGGAATCGTCTTATTGATTTCCTAAAGTGGAAGTTTCTCACCTTTTTATATACAGATGGGATTTTTTTACCTTATATGACATGTACGGATTCATCGACCATAATTTTTTTTGAAGCCTCAATTTCATGTTTAAAATGATTATATTTAAATAAAATTATTTTCAAAAGGTTTTTCAATAGAAAATGATACTTTCCTCATGACTATTTTTAAAAGTTGCAATTTTGTTGCTTCAACGAAAACAACCCACTATTTTACACCACTTTGGTGTTTTTATGTTGATACCATCCTCATTGTTCCTCTAGAGGGTTTATTTTTTCTTATTCAGGTATAATATTAACATTAAATCCATTGATTTATTTTTTTTACAACATAATGTATTAAATATATTATGATCGTTAAACATTGAATTTCCCCTTATTATCCATTTCATTTTTTATGGATATTTTCATTGCCAAAATCATATTAAATTTTCCATATATTGCCTAATTTGATAGTTATTTGATTAAATGGGGGATTTATTCATAGATCTATATTTCTCAGTCAATACAGTTAATTGATAAGGAATATTAGTATTTTTCATTTTTCAGTATCCGGAAAGCTTTAGAATGGCAACGATGGGTGGATCACGAACTTCATATAGCACCTTGATGCATCGATACATTCTCATGAGATGAATAATTTTGAAAATAGTTTTCCACTCTTAGTTTTATACTGTACTATGAAAGGTATTGATGGTAATAGGTTTTCATGTGCCTGATACATGACTTCTATAAGGAAAGAAATTCTCCCCATAGTCATTTTAGTTACTATTCATCCATTAGATTTTGCTTCGACATATATATGGACACATTTCATTTCTGTTAATTGACTAATGGAATGTGTTTTTTTTTAAACCGTACCACATTTATTTTTCCTTATCTACTAATTCGAATGGAATGTGATTCAATTCATAAATTTTCCATATTTATTATGTTCTTTCATTCAGTTTATTGATTATATGACATAGGTGTTCAAGTATTTACCTTTCCATATTTAATATTCACATTAATTAATTATTTCTTCCACTATATTATTCCCTTATTAAGAATTTCATTCTACCCTTATTATTTTTCTTTACCCAGGAATCCTAGGAGCATACCATGAATGTTATGTAGGAATATACTAGATATATTAAAGACCATCCTCAATGTTTATTTTTTTAAAATAAAAAATATATATTTTATTATTAGGGTATCAGTTTTTAATAAATTTCTAATTTATGTATCTGGTTTACCAATATAACAAAATTTATTGGTCATTAGTTGATTGATTCCTTGTAATCATGCTAATTTATTTAGTAGAAGAGAGTTCCTCTGAGATATCTAAGGTTATGTCTCTTCAATTGGTATCAATGGAATTTTTTTAGAAACCTAGGGAACTATATTTAGGAAAACCTAGATAAGAGAACAAAAACCTCAGGTATAATTATAATATGTATTGATGAAAACCCCATAATTTTGGTTATGTATAGATTTTGTGGGTCTTCCAAGAAATACATACCTGTCTGGATACTGTAAGACATGGTTTTTTCATAGATGTAACTAGGAGTAAAAACACCAAAAATGTGTTATGGGCATGACTTGGGGTAACTGGGTACACGATAATGGGCCTTACTACGCGCCTTGTTTGATAGTATGAAGAGTTATTATTATGATAATAGAATTTTCTTTACAAATAATTATAATTTTTTAAGGATTTTGATAATGAATAATCACGGTTAAACCGTATTTGTTTTAAAAATAATTATTCATGATTTAGATATATTATAGATAATTATACTCTTTTCTTAGTATTATTATCGTTGTTCACACTATTCTTTCTTATTTTAGTCAATGGATGGAACCCAAAGGATTCAGGATAACATCAAATGTGAAGAACAAGGTGGTGAAAATGAGTGACAAAATGATGAGTTTATAGGAGTGAAGAATATCATGTTTATGAAAAATCATTTTTCCCAAAATATGTTTAACAATATATATCTTTTCCAACTCCCAAGTGCACCAAAGAAGAGAAGGACGGAGGCAGATAAGAGCTCGAGTGGTGGAGACCGTGTAGAAAATAAGTCTCAAATTTAGACATGTGAGATATGTGGAAGGACACACCTAGTAATGTTTATAAATGGAACAGTTAAATGATTTATGTGTGGTAAATAAGTACATAGAGAAATGTATTGTCTAGGAAAAATTAATTATATAATGAAAAAAATTATTCTCATCCTAATAAGTACTTTAGAGTTTTTTGTCATAAATGCGGGGAACCAGAAAATTACCCAAGTCAATTCCCAATCATATTGGAAAATGTATAGAACATGGATGGATTTAGGTGGAAATAAGTAGATGAAGATTTTATGTATTTATGTTGTATTTAAACCCATAGTTAAAATTATATTTAGTGATTGACATAATTTCTTGGATATCGACCATATATATTTTGAAAATTATATTAATATGGTTTTAGAAAGGGACAACCTATAATATGTGAGAAAACAAATAATATCTGACAATTCGACAGGTCTTGAGCCCATGATCAGATGAAGATAAGGGTTTTACACCAACCACTAACCTACACAATGTCCTTGTTAGTTATCTTGGTTTTTATATAAAAAATTTAGCAAATAAATACTAATGATGATCCAGTAATAACACGTTTGATGATTGGAAATTAAGCTATTAACCATATTTATCTTCAGAGATAGTTAAATTCAAATAGAAATAATTTCACTCTTTTATATTTCTCAAGAACATTTAAAATCTTCTTGTAGTGCTTCAGGTATTAAAAATATCATTGTTTGTAATAAATTTTTTTGGTGTTAAGTAATGAATTAGAATTTAATCCAAGAACAACCCATAGTTAGTATTTTTCATATAATATTGAAACCTATCATGTAAGAATATTTTTACATATTATGGGTTAGAAAAATAAATACCCAACATTCGGAAAATTACTTTTAAATTAAAATGTGGTCTTAATACCAAAATTTAAGTTGAACTGATATCTGTCTATGTCATCAAAGATATAGAACATTGAGGACCAAAACATTCCCTTGATCATTTACATGTTTGTTATTGATTTCATTATTCAATCCCTATAAATATTTTCATTTTTTTATGAGCATATATCTCTACCGTCCACTGATTTTATCCCTCTTAGAAACATAATTACATTGTATTTCATGTGACCTTTGTTATTTCATTTCTCTTTTTTATATAATATTAATTACAAACCATTATCTCGATGTTGCATTTTGAACATCTAAAGAATCAAAAAATATAGCACCATGATTTATTTTAAATTGAGAGGATGCTATTAAAATAAGTTATGCGAATGTGACACCTCAAAAAACAAAGGTATGGACATTGTGTTTGATAGTGTGTGATAGGAGACACCAAGAACATAATTTAATATCCTGATACTTTATAGTGTATTTAAAGTATAAAGTAGATCATATATATATTTAAATGCACACAACACTTATTTTTCTTGGGTTTCATTCATGAGATGTCTTCCTCGATATCATGTGTTACACTAAAAAGCTACCTTCTTTGATGGCTTGCACAATACACAACACCGAGTCTTACTGAGAAAAAATATGTAATTAAAACATTATTATTTAATAGATTAATATATAAACTACCCATTATTAACATTATTAACTAACTTATGAAACTATATTGTTTATCAAACTAAATAATTTCTTTCAAATACATTATAAATGAATATAAGAACAAATTTAATATTAAAAGGATATTTTTATAGAAAACGGTTTTTATTTTCGAAAGTTGTTTTACCATAATAGATTAAATTAATTGTAATTAGTGAGTGTTATTAATCTAATAAATATGTTACATATTCAATGTATTATTTTTTATATTCATCCATAATATTTGATAAACATAATACAAGAACAAACTCAATGCTTTTCCAAGAAACCTATATTTTTATAAAGGTAATTTTACCGCCTTTAAATGGTGATATTATTTTAAATCATAAATTGGATACTTTTTTGAATTTAATTTGATGAAATAAATATAATTTTTTAATTCACAATTTATAATTTAGCTTAGGATTATTTTTTGGGGATTCTTACGAGAAACGTCATTTTTAGTGAATATTGAAAAATACACTATTTTAGTTAAAAACTATCATTATTTTAAATAATTATTAATGTCATGTTATAGTATGAATTTGTTTTAAAGTTACATTGGGAAAATAATACATATATTAAAATAATTTAGTTCCATAGAATTAATATATCTTTAAAATTTAATATATAAAACTGAACAATCTTTTGAACATTTTTCTACTAAAACCAGTCAATATGTTTGCCTGCATGATTAACAATAATCATAATTTTTCCAATTCTGTGATTTCAATTTTTAAACTATTACATACAACATTTTAAATAAGATGATTTTTTCTTCTAATATGATCAATATAGTTTTTTTATAAAAATTATTATTGAATGGTACTAAAATTAATTCGAGTGATTATGGTGTAAATAGCGATAAAATGTACTAAAACCCTATGTTTAAGGACCAAAATATCCTATAAACTTGAACAAAATCACATTTCTAGCCATATTGAGACCATATAAATTTCATTAATGATTTTGGGTTGTTTTTATGTCCTCTGATATATTATAACATGTTTACACCTGACTTCTTTTCTTGAATACCATGTGAGTCCTTTTCCTTCCCTATGAATGGAAACCACCTTTACGGATTCATCACCCCTCTAAAACCTCTTAATATAGACCACTAATATCCCAAATATACTCGTATAATTAATCTCCTCAACATAGAATCAGTATTTTGTGCAGAAACACTTCCAACAAAGACTTTTTCTTCAAACCAAAAGAAGTTAACCAATAAAAAGGTAATGTCTTTTCATAATCTCTCAAGCATAATTTCCATTATCCAACCCCTAGAATCTATTTATTCTGTTATTTTATAACATAAATACTATACTTAATATAATTTTATTTTGTTATTTTTATAGTTTATCCTACACTTACAGACACCACCTTCTAATTGGTAATGAACATAATGATTTTGTGGATGGAAAACTACTACCTCGCGAAATGATGATTGTTCATTCTCCAATTACCACCCCTCGTGATGGAAATTATGAGGTAAAATATTTTTATATATGTTTTATATGATATTTATTATGTATTTATACTTCTTCAAACCGTTTATAACACATACATTTAGTACTTTACATTTTACGTTAATACGATAACATCGTTTGAGGAAATGTGGATTACCGCCCCCTCATAGCGATGTGATTCGTTCACACGAAACATGGAATGTATAAATGATGGTTATAATTAAAACTACGAGACATAAAAAACATATATAATATATTAATGAGATAATTATATTACAACATATATATATATATATCATTTTATTTATTACCCCTTCACTCACTTGAAAATAGATAATGTCGTTTGTGGAGGTGTGGATTATCGCCTCCTCAACATGATGTGATTCCTTTAACATCACATAAATCCCTAAATAAGTATATATGATTAAATGATATTATACAATTTATATAATAATCATTTCGTAATTATTTTAGTTACTTACCTTCTTTCCACAACGATCATTTAAAAATGGGAATGTTACTCATGCGTATGTACGACCTTCTATCCCCATGATTCTAACATATTCTCATTTTCATAACGATATTAAATTATTGATTTTAAAATAATGATTTATGTCCCAATATGTTAATTATGTCATGTTTATCATTCTAGAGATATTATATAATGACCCATTCGACCATATTTAACCAACAATAGTTGTTTTGACACATAAACCGAATTTGGTCCCAAACACCTGATGTAAACATAATTGTTTGAGTGGTGGTCGAAAACATGGTAATAAATGAGATAAAAGTAATTATATACATGAAATAGGTTCTGAAGAATGTTTTAAATTTACATAAATTTGTTATACATGAAGTTAAAAGACATTCACCTGAAAAGAAACTCAAGGTAAGGGATTATTGTCTCATTTTCATTATGTGAGTCATACATAATTATTATACACCTAATTTCATATATGTTGTGGACATACATAAAAATTAACATATAATATCATGAATTATATTATATTCATTTAATTTAAATATTTTATTTATGTATTATTACTTTTGGTTCTTCCATCCATTTATTACTACATTAGAAAGGGATTCACATCTATCTTTTTACATCTGTGAGATAAATGTCCTATTCACTACATACATATTTTTTATAGTGTATATACTACTTTATTATATTATATAATGAATTCATTTTCCATTCATGGTTTTTAATACTTTTATTTGATATTATTATTTCATTAGGTTTATTATAGAAAAAAATTTCAAAGTGGTATGGGACACTTTGGAATGTTAAAAAATTCTGTTCATAAAGACTAATACAAATGTTATTTCAATGGAATTTACATTTTAGGAAATTATATATCCATTTCACAATAAACAAATTCATTGTAATCATTTAATTCATGACCATTTAAAATTATATTACCATTTTTTCACTCTCTGGTACCAATATTTGTTTAGTAAATGTTTTTCAGAAAACCTGTCTTTATATATATCTTTGGTAAGAGAACATATCTTATTATAAAATCCATTATTTATTAAATTATTATCAAAAATGTTTTTAAAATTATTTTGTAAATAAATTTTTACCTTTTATTCGTATATCAATTCCTCAAATTAATCTTATTGTTGACATTCTAAAGAATCGTTTTCAACCCTTTTTTCATACAAAACGAATATTATTTTTACCTCATACGACATGTATGGATTTTTCTACTTACATATCTTTTAATCCACTATTTAAAGTTTAAATGGTATATTTATAATGAAAAATATTTTCAATAGGTTTTTCAAAAGAAAATTATATTTTCTTCAAGAATATTTTTAAAAGATATTTTTTTATTTCATCTATGACAATAACCCGCTAATTTACCAAACGTGGGGTTTTTTGTGTTGATACCTTCCTCATTCTTCCTCTTGATGGTTTATTATTGGTTTGGAGAAGGATAGTATTCAAATTCACATACATGTATTATCTTTTGGTCACCTTTTTTTATTCAATTTCCTATGATCATTGACCTTTGAATTTCACTATACTTTCAAATTCATTTTAGGGATATTACTGTTTCTAAAATCATATAACATTTTATATACGGTGCCAACATTGAAGGATATTTGATTAATAGGGGAATTGTTGAAAAATAATTATTTCCTAGTTAATAAGTTTATTTGATAATTTATATTAGTTATTTTGGTTATTCAATATGAGTAATTCTTTGGACTAGTAATGATGGGTGGTTCCCAGACATTATATAGCTCCTCGATGAATCGACAGGTTCTAATGAGATGGAAAATTGCATAAATGGGTTTCTACAATTAGTTTTAAACCATCTTATGAAAGGTATTAATGGTAAACAGTTTTCATGTGACAGATATTTGATTTCTAAAGAGAAAGGAATTCCCCTCAAAGCAGTTTTAGTTATTATTCATCCAAAAGATTTTGCATCATCATATCTATGGAAAAATAGCATTTCCGTTCATTAATTAATGTCATAGGTTTCAGTTTCATGTCTTTCTATATTCATTTCACATTATCTATTAATTTGGATGGAATTTATTTCTAGTAATTACTTTTCTTTATTAATTATGTACATTTGTTTAGTTTATTTACTATATGGCATGTGTGTTTATTAATTTACTTTTCCATATTTACTATTCAGATTGATTCATTATTTATTCAACTATATTTTTCCCTTAATGATAATTTCATCTCACCATTATTATGTTTATTTCCCCATGAATCCAATAAAAATACTTTGAAAGTTATGCTGGAATATACTAGATGGATTAGAGATCATCATCAAATTTTATTTGTTTAAAAGAAAAAAATATTTTTAAATTAGTGTATCCATTAGTAATACAATTCTTGTTTATGTATCTAGTTTATCAAGAATACTAAACTGATCGGTGCATCAGGTCTTTATTCCTTGTAATCATGAAAATGTGTTATGTAGAAGACAGAAGCTCTGGGTTATCTTGGGATGGGTCACTATAGTTGGTGTTAAATCATGTTTAGTGGAATCATTGGGAACTGGATTTAGTAAAACCTACATTAAAAAACATAACCCTATGATATAATTTGAATAATTATTGATGAAACCACTATAATTTTGGAAAAGTATATATTATTTAAGTATTCCTACTAATATATCTCTATTTGGATACTACAAGTGTACGTGGTTATGGAAAATATGTACATAGGAGTAACAAATTTGACAAGGTGTTCCGCACTTGCATCGGGGTAACCTGGTACATGATAACGATCCTTACTACACCCATTATTTTACACTCTTGGGGGATATGTTTTGGATAAACCATGTATTCTTTACAAAACACTATGAATAATTTGAATGGATTTTGACAATGAATAACCAAGGTTAGACCAAAATTGTTTTAATTCTCACTATGAATATTATTACTCACACTATTCATTTTGATTTTAGTTAATGGAAAGAACCTGAAGGATTCAAGTTAAAAATGAATATGAAGGACAACGTGGTGAAAATGAGAAATGAAATGATTTGATGATATGATTGAAGGATATAATGTTTATTAAATAATAGTTTTCAAGAAATATTATTAACAATATATATCTTTACCATCTCCCGAGCACACCAAAGAATAGATGGATGAAGAATAATAAGATCTCGATTGGTGGAGACAATATAGAAAAGAAGGATCTATATTATACATGTGACAAGTGTGGAAGGAAACTTCTAGGGAAGTGTCTCAATGGAATAATAAAATTATTTATATGTGGGAAATAAGGAGATAAAGTAATAGTTTTATGTTGAAAAAGGAGAGTATGATGGAAAGAAATGATCTCATCCTAAAAAATCATTTATAGTTACCTATCGTAAAGTTGGGGAACCTATAATTTTCCCAATTCAATCCACTATTCTAAAGGATAAGCTCTAGATCATGGATGGATCTATGTAGAATTAGGTGGATGAAGTATTTATGTATTGATGTTGTATTAAGTACCTTAGTTAAAATATTATTTAGTGATTAACATAATTTCAACTATGTATATGATATATATTTTTGGAAATTATATTAACATGGTTTTAGAAAACGACAACCTATAATCCAGGTGATAAACAATCAAATATATCAAGGTTTCATGTCATGAACCCATGACTGTTGGACAATAAGTGTTTTATGGAAACTACTGACCTATGAAATTTCCTTGTTAATTTTCATGGTTTGTAGTTAAACAATTTAACAAATAAATATTAATTAAGAACAAGTAGTAAAATTTTTGAGGAATATAAATTAATCAATTAATCATATTATTTTTTAGAGATATTGAGAATATAATATTAAGACTTTTCTCTCATAAATAGTCCTTAAGAACATTTAATAATATCATTTAGTTCTTCAAGAATAAAAAAATTCATTAGTGGTAATTAATATTTTTTGCGAGTAATGGGATAAATTAGAAATTGATAAAAAACAAACAAAAGTTAGGATTTTTCAAACAATATTGAAACCTATCATTTAAGAGTATTTTATTATATTCATTGTAAGTAAAATAATATCCCAAAACTAAGAAAATTACTTCGAAATAAAAATGTTTTCCTAATACATAATTTTTTGTTAAACCGATGTCTTTCTAAATCATCAATGATTTATGGATTTGATACCCTCAACATTCCATTGATCATTAAATTATCGTTTATTTATTAAATCATTAAATACCTATAAATATTTATATTTTTCCTCTAATAAAATATCTCTACATACCACTGCAGTTCTTCTACTTAGATACCTTCTTTCATGGTATTTCATGTGAACTTTGTACTTTCAATTCACTTTTTTAGAGAATATTACTTATAAACCATTATAATGATGTGGAATTTCAAACATAGGAAGTATCAAAAATATACCACAATGATTTATTTAAAATTTCAATTGTGAAATTTAAATAAGGTGTGTAGAATGTGACACCCCAAAAAACTAAAGTAATATCCTTGTGTTCGATAGAGTGTATAAAATGTGACACCAAGCGCGTAAGGTAATATCTAGATACTTTATAATATATTTTCTATTTAAAATATATACAATATATATTTAAATTCATGAAACACTGAGTTGTCTTGAATTTCACATAAGATGGATATTCCGTGATATCTTTTGTAACATGGAAAAGTGACCCACTTTGATGGCTTGCGCTATAGGCAATACTGAGTCTTACTGAGAAACAATATGTAATTAAAATATTATTATTTAATATAATACTATATAAACATTAAATTATGAATATAATTAAATAAATTATAAAAATATATTATTTATACAACTAAATAATTTGTTACAAATAAATGATAAATGAATATCAGAACTAATTGAATAGTAATAAGATATTTTTATAGAAATTTATTTTTATGCTAAAAAAGAAATTTTACCATAATATATTAAATTAATTAAAATTAGTGAGTAATATTAAATTAATAAATGGTGTAAATTTTGAATAAATTATTTTATATATTCAACCTTTATATTTTATAAACATAACATGAGATTAAATCCAATGTTTTTCCTAGAAACCTCTATTTTATGAAGATAATTTTAGCACCGTTTAATGGAGAACCTATTTTAATTGTTAATTTTGATACATTAATGAATATAATTTGTTCAAATAAATATCATTTTTGAATTTAAAATGTCAAAATTATCTTAGGATGAATTTTTGTGATTTTTCCAAGAAACATCATGTTTTTGTGAATGTGAAAAATAATGTGATTTAGTTTAAAATAGCATTTTCGTTAAAATAAATATTAATGATAAATTATATTATAAATTTGTTTTGAAGTCAAAATAGTTAAATTACATATCGATTATTATAATTTAGTTTATTATAATAAATATATATTTTAAATTGAATATTAAACAATAATAAACTTTTGAACTGTTTTTCTACTAAACCCAGTTAATTCATCAATATTAAAGATTAGAATTAATCTATATTTTAACACTTCTATGATTTGAACTTATAAAATATGACATAAACCATTTTAATAAATATAATATTTATTTATAATCATAAAAATCAATCTTTTCACAAAAATGATTAGTGAACGTGATTAAAATTAATTGAAATGATTATGGTGTAATTAGGCGTAAAATGGACTAAAAATCTATGTTTAAGGACTCAAATAACCTATACACTTATCCAAACACACTT
This sequence comes from Viscum album, assembly GCA_963277665.1. Taxonomy (NCBI): domain Eukaryota; kingdom Viridiplantae; phylum Streptophyta; class Magnoliopsida; order Santalales; family Viscaceae; genus Viscum; species Viscum album. The sequence goes on from OY728141.1 coordinate 1,755,509,644, forward strand.
TTCTAGAAATAATTATGTAATTAACTTTCTATTCATGATTTGGGGGGGGGGGTTAGGAATTTTACTAGGTAATAACATGTGAACACCAAAATACTTTTCAAAAATACCAAGTGAGTCCTTTTCCTTCCCTATAAATGGACACTACCTATACCAATTCTTCACACCTATCAAACACCTTATGATTTGCCAATAAATAACCAAATATTCTCCCATAATTCCTCTAATATACCTAGAATCATCTTTAATTTCATAAAACCTACCAACAAATCCTTCTGGTTCAAACCAAAGAAGTTACCCGATTAAATGGAAATGTCTTTTCTCAATCTCCCTATCTTCATTTCCATTATCCATCCAATAAAATATCCTTATTCTTTTCTTGTATAACAAATACAATATTATAAATATAATATGATGTTTTTATTCTTATATTTTAACCTTAACATTCACACAACACAATCTAATGGGTAATGAACATAATGTTTTTGTGGACGACGAACTACTGCCTCCCGAAATGATGATTGTTCATTCTTCTATTACTACATCTCATGGTTTCCGTTATGAGGTAAAAGTTTTCTATATATGTTATATATGATATTAATTACTTATTTATACTAATTTAAACCTTTTAAAATACAAAAATTTAGTACTTTATATTTTATGTTAATAAGATAACATCGTTTGAGAAAATACGAACTAATGCCCCCTCAATGGGAATTAATTCGTTCAAAAAAGACATGGAATGTATAAATAATGATTATAATTTAAAATATAAGACATAAATAACATATATATTATATTCATGAAATAATTAATATTATTTAAATATATATATATCGGAATTTTTTAGTACCCATTCACTCACATTAAAAGAGATAACTTCGTTCATGGATGTGTCAACATCTGCATCCTCAACATGATGTGATTCCTTTTAAATAAAATAATTCTATACATAATTATATATGATTAAGTAATATTATATTTATTTTATAATTATAATTCTGAAATTAATTGAGTTACTTACCTTTTTTCAACAACAATCATTTAAAATGGGAATGTTACTCATGCGTATGTACGGCCAACTGTCTCAATGATCATAACATATTCTCATTTTAATAACCAAATATAATGATTGATTCTAAAAGTATAATTTATTTTAAAATATGATAATTTTTTTATGGTTATCATTCTATAGATGTCATATATTGACTAATTTTACCATAGTTGACCAATAATAGTTGTTTTGACACATTAACCCAATTTGGTCAAAAACACCTGATGTAAACATAATTTTTTGAGTTTCTGTACACAACATGGTAATAAGTTAAATAAAATTAATTATATACATGAAATATGTTCTGAATAATGTTTAAAATTGACTTAAATTTATTATATTGGATGTCAAAGGGATTTTACCGAAAACAAAACCCGAGGTAAGGGATTCATGTCTCATTTTCATTACGTGAGGCATATATAATTATTGTACACCTAATTTATTATTTATGGTATACATACTGACACATTAACATATCATATCTAGAATTATATTTATATTAATTTAATAAAATTTTTTAATTTAAGGATTATTACCTTTCATTTTTCCAATCCATTAGTCACTACATTAGTAAGGAATTCTCATATCACTTTTTACATCTGTGAGATAAATGTGATGTTCACTACATAGATATTTTTGTTTGTGTATCTAATACCATTTTTATATTATATCATGAAATCATTTTCCCTTCATGGTATATAATAATTTCATTTAATATTATTCTTTCAGTAGTTTTATGATTTAAAAATATTTCAAAGCGGTATGGGACACTTTTGGATGTTTAAAGATTATTTTCATCAAGAAAAATCATAATGATCATTAAAATGAATTTGCATTCAAGGTAATTATATAAGCATTTTCAAAAAAAAACATTCCTCTCTAGTTATTTGTTACCATTTCAAGTGTTAGTACCATTTTCACTCTTTGGTAACAATATGTTTTTAGAGAATGTGTTACAGAAAACCCGAATTTATATCACTCTTTAGTTGGAGAACCAAATTTATTCTAAAAACCATGTCTTATTAATATTTTTTCAAAAAAAGTTTTTAATATGATTTGGTGTATATATTTTTACCCTTTTTTCTTTTACCAATCTCTCAAATGATTTTTTTTGTTTCATTCCTAACGATGTATTTTCTAATCTTATCCTGTAAAAAAAATAGATTCTTATTACCTTGTACGATATGTACAGATCCATCTGCCATCATTTCATTGAACCCTTCATTTCTATTTTAAAAGGACCGATTTTAAAGAAAAATCATTGAAAACGTTTTTTCAAAAGAAAGGGTTATTTTCCTCAAAAAAAGTTTTAAAAGTAATTATTTAATTGCATCAATGACAACAACCCTCTATTTTACCCTACAAGGGATTTTTGGGTTGATATAATCCTAATTCATCCTCTAGATGGATTATTATTATTTCTGGATAAGGATAGTATTCAAATTCACTTTGATGATTTATTTTTTGGTCACCATGAATTATTACATTTCTTATGATCATTGAACATTGAATTTCCCCTTATAATCCATTTCATTTTTCAATGATATTAGAGTTTCTTAAACTGTACACCATTTCATATACGGTGCGTACATTGACATTTATTTGATTAATTGGGTAATTATAGATAGATATGTATTTTTCATTCAATATTTTATTTCATAAGTAATATTAGTAATTTTGATTATTTAGTGTGAGTAATGCATTGTACTTGCAATTAAGGGTGGAACGTATACTTTATATAGCTTGTCGACGCATCGAGAGGTTCTCATGAGATAAATTATTGTGAAAAAGGGTATCTATCCTTAGTTTTAAACTATATAGTGAAAGGTATTGACAGTAAATGGTTTTCATTCTCCCTAAAATTTATGTCCACAATGAAATAAATTTCCCTCATAGTAGTTTCAATTATTATGCATTAATGATATTTTGGGTTGACATATCTATAGAGAAATTTTATTTCAATTATTTGATTAATGGAATGTGTTTTCATTTCATAACTGTCCATATTAATTTTTCCTTAACTAGTTATTTGAATGGAATTTTTTTCCCTTTATTGATTATGCTCATTTATTAATTAATTTCATTAAATTTGTTGATTACATGGCATGTTTGTCTAGTTATTTACCTTTCCCTATTGATTGTTGACAATGATTCATTATTTCATACACTATATTTTTTCCTTACTAAGAATTTCAGTTCACACTTATTATATTTCTATCCATAGTAATCCAAGAATTATACTACGAATGTTAGGATTGAATATACTATATAGAATATAGAACATCCTCAATGTTTTTTTTAAAGAAATCACTTTTGTAATTAGGGAATCCATTTGTGACACAATTACCATTTATGTCCCTATTTTTCCCAGACTAATAAGTTGATTTGTCCTTAGGTGCATGATTCCTTTTAATCATGCCAATGTATTTTTTAGTGGACACCAGCTCTGGGCTATCTGTGATGGGTCACTACTTTAAGGATGTTCTAGCGGTAAATGAATACCAAGATGTTTTTCTAATGAGTAGCTAGGTGTTATACCTAATAAATAATTTGAATTTATTATTGTCACTATTATTGATAATCTAATTTCAAAACCCCCTTATCAAATGTATCATGTGTAACATCTTAAACTGAAAAATTATTTGCATGAATATCTTGATAAAGGATTCATTTTTCCTAGCACTACACAAGGGGGTGATCTTATTTTGTTCTTGAAATAATTTATGGTTCCATGAGACTTTTCATTGATTATATAAATTGGAATAACATTACTTTTATGAATACATATAAATTTCCTCAAAATGAGGACTTTTTTAACTAGCTTCAAAGAGATTAGTATTCCTCCAAGATTTAAATGAGATTTGATTACCATCATTTAATGTTGAAGGAGTATGACAACCCAAATATATCATTTTATACTAGATATGGGCATTATGAGTTTGTTGTTATTCCCTTTGTTTTGAAAAATTCCCCTACTATATTCATGAATTTTATCAATAGAATATTTCTGAATATTTTGATAACATTTTTATTGTTTTTATTGATGATATTTCTATCATTTAAAAAAGTGATGAGGATCAGGAAAAATATTTAGGTATTGTCATATAAACTATCAGATAAAATAATTTATATCTAAAATTTAGAAAATGTGTTTTTTGGTTACAATAAATTTATTTTATAGGTCACATTGTAAATAAAGATGGACCAACGGTCGATCCCCCTAAAAAGGTTATTTATGAATGGACAAGAGCTACAAATGTTATAGATATTCTTATTTTTATTGGATTAGCAGGTTATTACTGATTGTTTTTTTAAAACAGGGCCCGATTATCTATCAAAATAAATATTTTAACTCTAAAAGGGGTTAATGTTATTTGTATTGATGATTGTGATGTTTTATTTCAGGAACTGAACAAATACCTGGTCAATTCTACATTTTTTTCCATAACATCCAAAAATGGTGATTTTTTCATCTATAACGATGCTTAATTAAAGGAACATGGTTGTGATATCATGAAGAATTATTATGTACTTGCTTATACTTCAAGACAACTAGAATATCATGAGTTATCTTATCCCACACATGATTGGGAATTATCAGCGGTGGTTTTATCTTTGATAATTTGGAAGAATCATTTATACAGTGCCAAATGTGAAATATATATTGGCCATAAAAGTTTGAAATATATATTAAATCAGATGGAATTATAAATGTGGTAAATAATTAAGCCTCAACTAATAAAGCATTATTATTTCACAATCAATTGTCATACTATAAAAGAAGAAAAAGTTGAATAATCCTTGAGTTGAAAACATCATCTTTCATTAACTATGTCATAGTTGGAACAAGAATGCTTGATTAATGATTTTATGAAATTTGAATCAGATGTTTTTTTTGCAGGAAATTCCCCTATTTTGTTTCAACATTTAGTACATTTGTCTCTGTTAGACATAATTATGAAAGCACATAAGGTAGACGAAGAGTTATAGAAAAATATAAAATTGGTCGAAAAATGTACAATCAGAAAATTTTATATTGATAAAGATTGTGTTTTGAGATTTGGGAAGAGATTATGAGTGCATTATGATTCATAGTTGAAGATGTAATTATTATGTGAACCTAATAGTTCTCCAGTTTTAGTTCTCCCTCAAATAAAAAAATATATACAGAGACCTTCACCAATATTACTACTCAGATGGAATGGAAAGAGATATTGCGGATTTTACAAAGAATTTTTGACTTGTCAACAGGTTAAAGAAGATCATTAATTACCAAAGTTGATTCTTCATCCTTTTCCATTAGTAGAGTACAAATGGGAAAATATATACATGGACATTATGGTATCACTACCAAATACTTATCTAAGTAACAATGTGATTTGGGTTCTGTTGACTGACTTATTAAATATTCACATTTCCTTACTATTCAAGTTAATATATCCTTGGAACTGATTTCATGACTATAACTCAAAGGGATTGTTAGGTTACATGGAGTTCCTCTTTTCATTGTATCTTACTATGATCTTAACATTACTTATATCTTTTTCAAAGTCCATCAAATGTCGATGGGTAAAAATTAAAATTTATCAATACATCTCATCCTTAATCTAATGTAAAGACCGAGTAAAATTTTTTTCATTGGAGGATATGCATTGAGATTCTTCAATGGATCTTCTGGAAATTTGGGATCAATATGGTTCTTATGTTGAGTTTTTTTATAATAATTTCTTTTACTCTAGTATACAGATTGATCCTTTGAGGAATTATATGGAATGCGATGTTGACCTCCATATTTTTTGGACTGATTCGAGGAATAGATGTTGATGTGACCAGAATTAGTAGAGGATATGACTGAGAAAGTGAAGATGATCCAACAACACATGAGGACATCGCTGATTTGGCAGAAACTTTATGCAGATAACTGGAGGAAATGATTTTCTTTTTGTCTTAGGAGATCATGTTCTTTAAAGAATCTAACCATTTAAATGAGTTATGTGTTTTTGTAAAAATTTAAAGTTAGGTCCAGGGTTCATGGGACCTTATTAAATCATAGAAAATGTTTTAATAGCCGCCTTACAAATATCATAACCTATTATTTTATCTCAGGTACAAAATTATTTACATGGTTTTATGTTGAGAAATTATGTTCCAAATTTATATGATGTTTTGATCCCACATGTAGTTTATTTGGAGGATTACCTTTATTATGAAGCGAAACTTATTGTGATTCCTCATCATAGAGGGAATTAATTTCCGAATAAGGTAATTCAACATGTTATGTATTTTTGGAGAAACCATGTGGTTGAAAAGAAACATGGGAATCTAATGATGCAATGAGGTAAAGGTACGCTCAATTGTTTAATAAGTAATCAAAAATTGTGAGGACTTAATTTCCAAAATGTCGGGATAATGTAAAATCCCATGTACTTATAAAATAAATTCTCTTTTATATATAATTAAATAGTCAAATTCATTATAAATTTATAGTTAAATAAGAGGTGTTTATTGAAACCAAGGAATTATACTGATGGAATATTAACTTGACCTTTGGAATTATAATTAGTAAAATAGAATTTTAACCTCAACTGTGACACTGTAAATAAAATCCATGTATCAGAAAAGTGAATATATGGTATATTTATATTATCAAATTCAGGTTGGTAACACCACTGCATGAATTTAGGTTAGAGTGTATGGGTTGAATTCGATTCATTAGAACCCCAAAATTGTATATGATATTGTTCTCTCAATTGGGATACCTATCAAAATTGAAAAGGAAAAATAAGTGGCTTGATTTTGTCACTACGCCTTGTTCATAGTTGAGGATGATTTGAGATCAACTCTAGTTGAGAAGGTTTTTATTGCAACTGATAATGACATTATTTAATTGAAGATCATTTGTGAAAAAATTCCAAATTTCTCCAAATATTGTAGCATTATAGGTTATCAGTAGTCTACATGTAGGAATTCGACTTTTTGCAGCTATTGTGCTTCGTCTGGAATTGATATTAGAAATTTTTCTAAAAACATTAAAAGTACACATGTTCGGAAGCCCGATTGTAAGGTGGATGATGGAACTTCCATTCCTGTTGATATGAAAAAGTTCAAGGGAGTTGTTCTTGAGGATTTTCCCCATCCAACAGTTGATGAGAAAGGTCACATCCATACCACTACTTCTGAGAATAAGTCAAAATCTTGGGTTGTCATATTTTTTTAAGAGGAAAATCTACAAAAATTTTGATACGCAATATCAAGTAAAATGTGTTGATATGAAGAAAATTAAAATATATTTGTATCCATAATTGGCAGGCCATGTTAATAACTCAAAATCTAGAAAATAGACTAAATATGTCACTAAAAAAGATGCTCACCATCCACCATCAAAAAACGAGATGGCTGCATCCGATATCTATAATGGTAATCATATATTAGAAACTGACTCCCTTGTTATTTCTAATCCTAGTCATGCTTCTTCAAAACCAACTATTTATAGTGAAGGCTTTCATCTCGTTTCATACAAGAAGGAAAATTCTTCTGCTCTATTGACTTTATCTAAACCTTCCTTTGGTCAATATATTGATGATGATTTTGAGACGTATGATACCACTCATGTCTCTCCTGATGAGACTTAGGAGATCCTTGTCAATGATACTTCCTTTGAGGGGGTTTTGTCTCCTAGAAAACACCAAGATCAAGATGAAATCTCTGATTCTGACAGCACCAATGTTGAGACACATTTAAAAAGGCTACAAGCACTTCCTTCTAGTAGAGGAACATTAAGAGGTCGGGATTGGGGTCGTGAAAGGGTATAATGGCATGCAACTCAAGAAGAAGAGATGAAGCTAACTTATAGATTAATGAAAAATATAGGTAGATAGTTTTATTCCATGGGATTTTCCATGTTTCTTATTATCTTTTTGGGTACTCTATTTTGGTTTCTTTTTAATTTAAGAGGCACTACCTCTACCTTTTTAGAAAAATATCATAAATAGGTAAATAAATATTATGAAAGTGATAAACTATGTGTTGCTATTTTTGTGAAACATAAATGTGCATTTATAGTTTTATAATTAAAATCATAGTTTAAAAGAAAATACATTTCCTGAAAATTGATTCCTAAATTAATATTTTATTTTCTTATGATTATAAGATTAATTTATGAGGCCTTAATTAATTTTTCAATGTTTTAAAATTTCTGTTATATTTTTATAATTTTTATTCTCCAAATAAATTATCATTTTAATTAAAAAATAAATTTCTAAAATTTATAAAGTTAGATTCATAAAAGGGATTAATTTTTTGAATTATACACCCTAAAAATGGTTAGGGTGAGTTTTTTGGGATTTATTTTAAAAACATGAATTTTTTGAATAGTGAATTCAGTAATTTTTTTATAAGCTACAAACATGAGTTCTTGAGTCATATATGATGTAAGGATGATTTAGTAATAAATAGATAATAATCCTTCATTATTTTAGTATATTCTGTGATTATTATCAAAATATTCATATTCATGAGCCAAAAAAATAAATTAAATAATGTTACAATGAGATAACTCCCCTCTCTGTCATTATAAATATCACCCCTCACCACCTCTTATCCTCTCACCTCATATCCTAGTTGCTAAATTAATTTCTTTCAAATTACCTTAAAAAGAATCTTTCTCACATCCAAGACCTACCACTCTCACCAAAAGGTCAAAACCAAGGTCTTTAAGGAGGTTCTCAAGGAGGATAATTAAAGAGGAAGAATAATGTTTCATTTTAATTTATTTTCTATTCAATTTTTTTTCTATTAATATTTATTAAACAAACTTAATCCATGTGGAATTAAAAACCTAGTATCTTATATATACTGTAATATTTTCATTTTTATGTAAAAATTAATAATCAAACTTCATATCATCTCCCATTTATTCTGAATATTAGAACATCACATGTGATGTGTTGATTTACCTCCATTATGGATGATACACATTAATCTATATTTGAATCTTCAATACATTACAGATAACCATTATTATGCCTAAATAATATTTAATTATAAATACTATATTTTATTTAATGTTTTTGAAACCAATATATAAACATCATATTTAATAAAATGATATAAATTTGTGATGATAATAAAAACTGCCAAAATAATTAATCATTCTCATTAATGTTTTATCTATTGATTCATCCTCATATCGGAAAAAAATTATATATGGTATCAGATGAAATTTTGGAAACATAATAACACAATGTCATTCTACTTATGTATTATTTCATTCATTTAACCTGAAAATAAATAACTGACCAACCATTGAAACAATGAAATAAATGCACCCGAAACAATGAAAATAAAAAAATTATTAACAAATGGGTGGAAAGATGTTATAAGAATATCATATAAGTGATTATAATTATGAATATGTTATTTAATATATTTATTACAATATTTAATCCATTATAGAGTATGTTTTAACAATTATATATTAAGAATAACCCAAGGTAAGGGAATTCATCACCTAATTCCCATTCTTTGGGTTAACATTATACTTAATTGATTATGTCGTAATAAGACTATTTGTGAATTGAATGTTGTTTATATTAGTTTTTGTTATAGGTAATTACATTATATAAACATATTCCATTATTTTTTTAAATTATCACTTCCATTATATGAGATTTTTAGGGGAATTTTCTTTAAAAATCCACTTTTAATTTTTTGTAAAAACATTAAAATGTATGTTTTTATGAAAGTGTTCTTATTTTATGATTATCATTTGTTGTTCACTATTTATGAGGAACGTTGGGGAATATATACCCTTATAATTTATTTGTTATTTTTAGGTTGTAGGTAAACATTATGGTTACTCTATGTGTAATTGTGATGGTTACACCACATGGTAGTAGTGAGTGTTACATCATAAGGTAGTCATGAGGGATACATTTTAAAGTAGTTGTGATGGTTACAAATCATATACTATAAATGATGTTTACAATTTTATTTAAGTAATTCCTTAGTTTAAATTTGTAGTATTATTTTTGTTTTCTATGTTTCATGGAAATTTCATGCTTTCAAAAAGTATCTATTTGATACATATTGGGTAAGAAGTATGTCTTTATGAAGACGATTTCATATGATTACAAGTATTCATGTCCAAGAGGTATCTATTATTACATTTATGTCCCATACAAAGATTTTTGTTTTCATACATTGTATTATAAGTATTTTCATAAGGGTAAAGGATGTGTAAGTAAAATTGACAATCCAAGATGAATGTTGTAAAAAAAATCATGAAAAAAATCATGTTTTTATAAAAAAATCATTTTTATTATGGAAGAAATTGATATTCTATTAGTAGTACCCACTTTCTATGCTTGTGGGATGATATGTATGATTTGTTTTAAAAATTTTATAATACAATATACCAAAAATATATTTAGAAATTTAAATAAGTGAATTTAATTGTATTTAATAGATTATTTAGTGTTTATGGTTGGGTCCTTATATATATATATTCAGTATTAGTTATCATTGGGCCTCTATTTCAATGGATATTTTTTAGGGAATACTCAAACTCACTACATATGTATTTATTTATTTTATTTCATTACTAAACTCTTATATCTATACAAATATATTGAAATATTTACCCAAATTACACTGATATTTTATTATCTTATAGGAAAAACAATTATTTATTCCTCAACATTTATAAAAAAATTGTTAGTGGGTGTGCACAGACTACCACCTACATTAATTGATTTATTTGTATTCTAACATACCAACTCTCAATTATGGTTTTACTAATGATATTGATAAATAAATATGATATCTATAATGTAGATATTATTATAAAATTTCAAATTATTGTAACCTAAAATTTTCATGAATGAAAATTACATTATTTTTAATGTAAATATCAAAATAGAGATACAATAAAATATTGAAAATTTTATGGAATTGGGAATATTAGGATTATTCATCACCTATATATAATAAGACATAAAATTTATCTAAATCCTTCTACATTATCTTATTAAAATATCTCACATTATACTTAATATATTTCTTCACTAGAGGATATAAATAAAACAAATGGGTGTACTAAAAGGCTGATAAAGGGAGTAATAACATGTGAGGAATAAAGGACATGAATCCATAGTACATGGGTAAGCATCATCAATATAATCATATCATAAGAATGGTGTAATCGTCATAACCATGATATAACCAGTTGATAAAGGGATGAAATGTAACATATTCGTACTAATCGAACATCATAAAATATTTGTCAAATACCACACATTGAAATGAACATTATTAGAATCATATTCATGCAAAACATATGTTCCTAAATCGTGACATCATAATAATGAAAAAGGATAAAATCATGTATTTATAAAATATATATAATCTAAAGAGATATAACATATTATCCCTTGAATTTTAGGGATATATAATTTTGGCCTAGCCCATAAAATTATAAAAGCATCATGAAAAAACATTCCACATGGTAATGCATCATATTAGAGTCATAGTCATGAAAAAACCCCTAAAAAGAATAGGATTCATAATGGTTTTGTAACACTTATATTTTCTAGTACGTTACCCTTTGATAATTATTTTAAAGAATATGAAGTGTTTGGGTGAAGTTTCATAGTTTTTGGAAGACGTGTGGAATGGTAATAATGATTTTATAATGGATCCCGAATGTGACACAATTTTTGGGAATCATGAAACACCTACAACAAACCATGCACAATGAGATTAAGACTAAGGGAATGGAACACGAGTAGGCACACAGTTTTTTCAAACTGTGTGGTTGCCTAGGAGAAACAATGTTTTTTAGGTAGTGAGAATTTTCATTGTTGGAAAATGTTTTCATAATCATATGAGCCAACTATGCAAGGTTCCCCCATGAGGTAGCCATTTATGTATGGTTATCATACTGTTTTTCTAACTGTGTGACTAATCATGCATTGTTTAAAAACTGGGTCCACAAAATGTTGATATTGTTTAATAAATATTTAACCCCCAATTTTTAACCATAAGGAACCTAAAATAATATTCTCACCTCCCATATGGTGTAGGTATTTCTATGATCGATTCAGAGGTGATATGAAGAATTATCTTGGTGTGTTGAAGCCAAAAAATCTTGGTAATTCTTCGGTTGTGGTAGTTTTGATGGGTTTTTCTTATATATAGATTAATATTTCTCTGTGTTTCTAAGATATATGTATGTTGTGGATATATATATGGGGTTTAAATCCAATAATGATTATATTTGGAATTTTTATGTATGTGGAATATAAATAAGGTGGGTTTTGGAGATTCAACCCATTTCCAAGGGTCTTTTAGGGCGGTTATTCATTTTGGATATAAAACCTGAGGTCGGTGGAGCCACTCTTGACTCTAATATTTAGATCAGGAATTATTGGTTCCATAATAGTTAAATTGGATAATTTGGGTTGTTAAATTTGTGTGAAAATAACATTTAAAACCTTCTTTAGTGATGGAATATGGATTTGGTGGTTTTGTGAAAATTGGTTCTGTAGGTGGTTTGCATTTCTCATTGTAAAATGTTTGTTTTAAAATGTGTATTTTTCTAAACTATTGTAAATGGTATAATGAAATGGTTTTCTATAAAATTATGGGTTTATTAAATTGAATTTTAATGGTTGATTTGAAATGGCTCTTATTTAAGGTTTTTTAATAAAAAATGGTTTTATATAAATTGTTGTTTTAGAATTTGTTTCTGCATAATGGGTGTGAGTATTAATGTGAATATGGGATGGTTAATGGTATGAATCCTCCACCATAATTTTTGGGATGCATAATTTTTAGGGATTTACACCATCAAATGGTTCATTATGTGATGTATTAGTTAAAGGATTACACACTACTCATGAGTAGAGGGAGTTTCTGGATGCCACATTGGTTGGATGTGTTGATATATGGAATGGAATAGTTATGAAAAAATAGATATTTTGAAATGGTTTTAATTAGATTTTTGGTTGGTTTCTTTGGAAATGGATATTTTGAAAAAAAATATATATATGAAGTGTTTTTTATATTTATATGAACTATTTTTATATGTATTATAAAAAATTATATAAATATGATAAAATAATATATCTTAGTGGTTTCTGTATGGACTTAATTTGGGGAAAGCCTGATGAGTATCGATACTCACCACTGATTTGTCAAATTAGTGATCTTAAAAATATTTATTATTGAGACACTATAAAATGTATGTTATCAAACTTTTCTACTATTTCATAGTGATTCATGGGTTGTTTTGTGTAGTTAAAGCCAAATGCATGTTAGAGGTTTGGAGTTATGTGGTCTTCATTGATTTTTCTTGATTTTTAGTCTTCCATTGTGTACTTGTTTATTTTCTACTCTTCGATTATTGTACTATTCAATGTTGGTTTTGATATAAATGGAATTTCCTGAGTGGTCATTATTTTATATCATGAAACATGTAGTGGTTCATTTGGAAATGGCTTTTTTTGGTGCTTGTTTTATTTTCAAATTGACAATCTTCAAAAAAAAAACTACTCATGATACCCTTGGAATTTATTTTCTGCCTTTGGAATCTTGGGGATGTCTCCTAACTCAAAGTAATTTCTTACCACATTTTCAATCCAAAGAGAAGACTAGGGACACTATAAGTGTTATCATGTATTTTGGTCCTTACCTAACAAGTGGTATTTTGTAATCTCAATCAAAGAGTTGATACTCATTCTTTATTTTACCTTTAGTTGGGTTACTATAACATAGTATGATTTTCGGGCCATGAAATAGAGATCATAAAAATCTATAGATAACCATTTTTTGTTGAACATTATGTTATCATAGAGTTCGGAACATAAGTGTTTTGGATAAACTTATATGAATAAGAATCTCATTATCATGGTTTTAGCCAATGAGATTACCATGACTTGTGTTATAGAACGAACTTCCCATAGTAAGATTTCACATCCATTTTTTTGTAGTGATATATGATTTGATTCAATTTTTTAATTTTATAAAAAAATTTGAAATTGTCCTCAAATGAATTTTTTTGAAAAGGAGCATGGTTTTAGTATTTTGAAAATGGTTTGATTTTCAATATAAAGTTGATTTTTTTAAAAATGGTACATATTTGTAAGTGTTGATTTTTGGAAAGAAACATTATGGTATTATGCTGTGATAGAATTTGAAATTTATAAGACATATGTTGATAGAGAGTGAGACTCATGGTGTTTTTTTCCTATATAAAAAATGTAACCTGGTAGGAATCATAGAAACCATCCAGAAGATACTACTAAGACAATTATTGAAAATGAGCCATAGGTGAACCATCCTTTGGATTACATTATAGTCCCTGTGTTTCAGGTTATGGAAATAGGGAATAGAAGGGATTAACCAAGGAAATTATATCATTGAATTTAGTTCCAGAAGTAGAATCTACCAATCATACAGGGTGATTCCAATCTTTAAAATCTAGAGATTTTACTGAGTAGGATGAAGTGAATCATCAATTTCATTGGCACACAATTATAGTTCATGTTCATGATACAAATGTATATACTGGAGGACCATTAATGTCTATGGTGGGATGTTGATGGTCTGGCTATATTGTTCCAAGGACATTCATGGGAGTATTTTTATGAATTTTTCAACAAACAATTATATCCTCATATGTTAAGAATTCCATGAATAATATATTTCTTCTTATTGAAATAAGAGAGGCTCACAATGACAGAGTATGAGGATAAATTTAAAAATTCAGTGTACATTGTACCCAAAGGTGATGATAGTTCTTCTTTGAAGTAATATGTCATCGAGTCGAGTATGAGGTAAGATATTCAATCAGATATTGACATGCTCTGTATAAAAATTTATATAGAGATGGTAAATAGATTGATTGAGGTAGAAATAGACATATTTGGATATTCAACTAGAGGAAGCATGAAAATACATTTTGAGAATGGTGGGAACTACATTTATAAGAGAACATAGAAGAGGGAAACCAATTTCCGTGGTGGGAGTATAGATTATAAACAAATGTCTGGATTAGTGAATCATTCTCTAAGACCCAAGAGTCAGTCTGGAAGTTTTCAATGTGGTTCATTCGACCACATTAAGTGATAGTGTAAAACACCACCTATATCATTCTATAATTTCAATAATATTTGGAATATTCATCACTATTGTCGTAGTACTCCCAGGTCTACTGTTCAAGAAACTTCTCAAGTGCCACAGATTCTTTATGCTTCGTCAGGGTGGGGGAACAAAAAATTTATCTCACTAGTAAAATAGTGTTGTCCATGGGGATTCTAGGAATACCATGACTCCTCACATACAGAAATATCAATAAGTACATAAGTAAAAACATGTCAAAATAAAATAGTTATATAAATTTGAGAAGGTTATTGGGGATGATTAACTTGGACCATCAATGGTGAGAGGTATGATTCTTTTCAAATGTTCCCATATGATGATTTTTTTGATATAACTGGGTCGTATTCCTTCATTTATTCTTATGTATTTTATTTAATGTGTTTAGAAGTTTAAATGATTCCCTCTTTGTTGAAACAGAAAACTATCCTTGGTCATAGAGAATTTTGATCCTTTATGTGTAGGAAATATTATATTAATTTTTATGGATCCAAGCTCATATGGGTTTTCTCTGTGCATAATATGGATGTCTATGACATTATCCAGGGTATAGATAGGTTATATATGTTTAGGTATCACATTAATTGTTATACCATAAGGGTCATTATTACGACTGATGATGGTGTCAGAAATATCACTAGAAGATAAATGACTGTAAATATTGTTTCAATGGGATTTTTGGAACCAAAAGTAAGAAAATATCATACCCGTTTATAACCTTGACTTTAGAATCGATATAAGTGCTTTAATTTTTTTTTCAATTAGTTTTGGGATAGTTTCTTAATGTTTTCCTTATAATTTCTTAGGGTTTCCACCTCTAAATGAACTAGATATTAAGACCGATCTCATCCCATGGACCAATTGTATTTCCCTTCCATTGTATCTGGTGGAACCAATATAGATAAGGGAATATAAGGTCCATTTTGTGGAGCTAGAAAGAAATGGTTTCACTCATCCAATCACATATCTATGTTAAACAAATGTTTTTTAAAAATATGTAGATTGAAATTTTTGGTTTCACAAGGATTATTATTATCATTAAAAAGTTATGATAAATAATATTTAACCACATACTCACATTAATGATTTTTTTGATCAATTTTGTTTTACGTTGTGATTCTCTAAGATTGAATTTTGATCATGATATCACCTATTATGAGTTTAGATGGAGGATATTGTGAAAATACCATTCAGGATAAAATATGTTCATTAGGAATGTGTGGAAATAGATTTCGGTCTTATGAATTCCCTAGGGGTATTATGGAATTTATGACTCAGATATTTCCATGATATCATGATTATTTTTTGGGGGTGTTTTGTGATAAAATATTATTGTATTAATGGAATTTGGATAAGAATGTGAAAAATGTAATGATAATGTTGGGATTCTTTAAAGATCATAATTTTTATAATAATTATCAATGATCAATTTTATAGACATTAGAAGTACAGTTTCTTGGACATGTAGTCTCTATGAGAGGCGTTTCTGTGGATCCAGAAAATATAGATGTTGTTACCTCTTGGAAACCACAAAGTAATGTATTAAATATTAAAATTTTACTTCTTATATCTGGTTATTAATGATTATTTTTTCTGTATATATCATGACTATATTCATATATGATATATTTATAGAATAATAATATTCCATTATAATTGGACAATGAATTTCAAATGTATATTCAAGAGTTATAACATCCCCTTACATCATCAATAATATTTATTTATCTAGAGTCAGTACAAGGCTATGTGGTGTATTGTGATTCATTATGATCATGGATGGTATATCATCTCATATGACGAGATCATGTTTTTTCTTATGTATCAGGGAAATTATAGATTCATGATAAGAACTACCCAACACACGATTTGGATTTTTCTATCGTAGTCTATTCTTTGATTACTATACATCTATACCTCTTTGGTGATAAATTTACAATGTTTATATGTCATAATATATTGAAACATATTTTCTCACAAAGTTATTTGAATCTGAGAAAAATAAAAGGGATGTACTACCTCCAAATTTTTTAATTTGAATTTATGTATACATTGGGTAAGGGAAATTCAGTGGCTGATGCATTAAAAAATCATATGCTATGTTTGAAAAAGAAGATTCTAATATGTGGTAGTTTATTTTGATTCTATCAAACATTCACTTGGATTGTGAATAAAATGGATGTAAAAAAAATTTCTTTCCAGTTTGGATGGTTTATAATTCTGGGAGGATTGATAAGTAAGAACAAACAACAAATTCAGAATGTGATTCTATGTGTTCAAAATTCAAGGGTAGGAAGACCATTAAGGGATGGAAGATGGATAGGAGTGTAGTGATGCGGATAAAAAATCAGATAGTTGAACCTTTTGCATTACCATGAAAAGCATCGTTAATCTTTGCACAATTTGAGATGGTGTGTTAATCTAAAAATACAGAATGTGTATAAGGTGTTGAATAACTAGTATTTTTGGGTCATCATTGAAAGGAAGGTGGATGAGTCTATATTTATATTCAAGACATTTTAGTAGGTTAAAGAATAACATCATCGACCAGAAGGTATGTTGTAGTATTTAACAATCCCTATTTATAAATTTAATAGATAGTTATGGATTTTATAACAAGTCCCACAAGAATTTTTAAAAAAATGATCTCTTATAGCCGATGGTGGATCTTATCACAAAGTCGAACTATTTCATCTTTATTCATGAATATCTTAGAAATGGTAAAGTGTATTGGAGATTCAGTTTTCATAGATTCAGAATGATATATGATGTTTAAATCTCATTTATAGAAATCCCTAAATTAATCCCTTGGGAATAAGAAAACTATGATCATGGCATATCAACTTCAAAGGGATGGCCAATTTGAACTGATGATACAATCATTGGAAGACATATTGTGGGAATATGTGAAGGATTCTGTTGGATCATGTGAATATCATGTTCCATTAGTGCAGTTATAATATAACAATATATGTTAGGAGTCAATATAAATGTATCATTTTATGTATTTTATGTTCTTCCTTATCGTTTTCCACTTTTTTGAATGGAGACAACAGAGACTTCACTACTTAGGCCGATATTTTCCTAGGAAATAACATGTAAGATTAAGTTGATCGAGAAACATATAGAGACGTCACCGAGTCCCCAAAAATAGTATGTATATCATTATTTATGTGTTTTATCTTTCATGGTGTGTAATCATGTGTTCTTTAGGATTTATCCATGTTTTAGAAATCATAATTTCATGAATTATGGCAGTTTATCTCTATGATATATAGATAATTTTGAGATAAATGAACTGGTTGGTTAGGTGGGATATCAGTTTTATTTTTCACCATGGTTTAGTATGGTCATAGTGTGTTTCAAGATTCTCAGTTGAAAAAGTATCATACTGATCCCAACCATATGATCATATGGAATCACGTTGACCTAGATCCAGATTCTTCATTGGAGTACATGCTAGTGCAAATTGTGGATGCGAAAGGGAAAGACTTGCTTGTGAAATGTATCGGTCAAGTGTGGGTTTTGTGGAAAAAATTTCAGATTTACGAAGAGACATAGGAACAAACGAAGGAAATTAAAGGGAAATGGATATAAGTTTTATAGAGAAATGATGATATTCTACATTCTGGGGAAGGAAAGGCCAATGTTGGGGATAAAATAGCACCCCCAGTTTCAAATAAGTTACCAACTCATTATTATTTTTACGTATATAATGTATTTGGGTAATGTTTAGGAGGGTTTTAATGATAGTTGAATTGTTTGGGGGGATTTCAAAGGGATATTTATTGGTAAAAAAATATGCTGAAATTGTGCAACACCTTTAAGTAATCATGTACAATGATATAGTGGATATAGGGATGGTGAATGGGCATGGGTGTAGTTTCCTCAAATAGTGGTCCCACATAGGAGAAACCATTATTTTTGAGATAATGGGGTTCTTAATGGTTGGATATGCTTTTAAAACCGCGTGATCCAAGAGTACAAGGTTTCCCCTTGAGGCAGTAGTTGGCACACTCTTAGCTCACAGTTTTCCTAACATCGCAACTTACGAGGAATGGTTTAAAAACAATATCCAAAAAAGTGGACCTACGTCGATATTGCGGTTTAACCCTTTTCCCACCAAACGGCCATAAATATATATTTCCTTTTTCTAATGGTGGTA
Organism: Viscum album; assembly: GCA_963277665.1. Taxonomy (NCBI): domain Eukaryota; kingdom Viridiplantae; phylum Streptophyta; class Magnoliopsida; order Santalales; family Viscaceae; genus Viscum; species Viscum album. The sequence goes on from OY728141.1 coordinate 1,755,529,017, forward strand.
TAGGATTCTATCATAAATCCAGAGGAAATATGAATTCATATCCTGGTTCGTTGAATCTAGACTCTCCTTGTAAGTCTCCATTTGTGTTACTTTATTTTAGTTATCTTTATATCCACTTCCCTATATCTATCAATTTTCTAGCTCTATTTCTTATTTGGATATAAAAAAGGATTTAATATTGATAATATCATTATATTTGGATTTTTTGTGATAGGTGAATACATAAATGGTGGGTTTTTAGAGATTCAACCTTGTTTTGTGGTAATTTTAGTCTCGTTAATCATTTTCTCCATAAAACCCGAGGAAGATGGATTAACTCCTGAATCCTCTATTTATATCATAATGATTGGTTTCTAATTTGTTATATTACTTAATTCTTGTTATGAAATGTTTTTTTAAATCATTGTGGAATCTCCCTTTAATGGTGGTTTTTGAATTAGTGGTTTTGTAAAAAATTGGATGTGCAATTGCTTTGGTTTCATAGTTTTAAAATAATGATTTTATAATCTGGATTTTCGGTAAATTTATAAATTTTTTAATAAGAGTGTTTTCAATAATGGGATAGTTTTATGGAATTAAATCGGAATTGTTTATTTGAAATATTTTTTTGGAAGGTTGTAAATAAAAGAGAGGATTTCTTGAAATGGTTGAAATGGTTTTGGTGTAATTTGTTTTTGGCATAATGGGTTTGTGTGATCATGTTTAGTTGAGATGGATAATGGTAAGAATTATCCCCATTATTTGTGGGATAGATAAGGGTTAGGGTATTCCCCTATCAAATGGTTCATTAAGTGATGACTTAGTGAGAGTATGACTCGCCAAATGCGATTATAAAGGGTATAATTTGCAAGAATTTCTATATTTTTTGATATATGGAATTGAATGGTTATGAATAATGGATCGTGTGAAATTTTTTTAAATCATCATGTGGTTTTTCCCTTAGTAATGGACATTGTTAGAAACTAATTTAAAATATAAATGTTTTCATATTATGATATAAACTATTTTAATGTGTTTTATATAATTTTTTATAGAAAAGTTGCAACATGTTATATCCAAGTGGAATGGGTAGAGAAGTCATTTGGGGGTGGTCTACTGAGTTTAATTACTCACCCATACTTTGGTATTTTGGAGATTTAGGATATATTGATTATCAAGATATAGAGAAATGTAAAATATAACACTTCTATAGCGGTTCATTGTGATTCATGGAATATTTTGTGGAATTGGAGAATGTAGAATGATGGTGTTTTGAAGCTATGTGGTAATACTTGAGTTTTTTTGGTTTCTTAGTCTTCCACATTGAACATGGTTGTTTTTTAGTCCTATGTTGTGGTACTCTTAGTAGTTGGATTTGATATAAATAATATTTCATGAGTTTTTTTTCATTGATATCATTCATCATGTAGTGGTTAATTTGGTTGTGTCATGTTTCTTAAGCTGTTTTATTTTCAAATTCAAAATCATCTCCAATCTCTTAATGAATCCCTTGTCATTTATTGACAGCCTTTGGCATCATAGGGATGTCCATAAAGGCCATGTAATTCCTTTCCTTCTTCTCAAGACAGTGATAATAAGAGGGTCATTAACGGTTTCATAAATAATACATTCATAAATATCCATAGGAGATATAAAATGAATAAATGAAATCATTTCATTCATAAATAATTTCCATTATTTTGAGGATAAGAAACCACTCAAATGGATACTATACGACGTTTTGGAAATTAATTTCTCTTTGAATAATATTTTTGACTCGCATAAAAAAATATTTTTATCTGGTATATGAATTTATATCCCATGAATAAAAAGGGAAGGAATAATTAATGTACATTTTCAATACATAATAGGAACTTACATGTATAAAATAAATGCAAAATATGAGAAATCCTTAAACAGAGTTGGGTTCATGAACCACCTTAACTTATATATCATTATGTTTCATCTCATTTACATTGTATATATAATGAATTTATATATTTTAATACATATAAATGATTTAATTATATAAAGTAATATCACATTTTTTTCAATAATAATTATGTTATTATATTTTATAATTCTCTTTTTTCATGATTATTTGTTTGATGTCATGTTTTCATTAAATTATCCCATATTTTTCCAATTTTTCTATTGATGTTTATGGTCATTTATGCATAAGTACAATTAACTCTATAATCATAAAAAATAAATATATTTTGAATTTACATATCATAAATAATTTATAATAACATTAAATATGTGGGGTGATAAGAAAATAACAAGAATTTCATCATTATCTATTAACTAGCTTTTAACAGGACATTAATCAAAGAGGGGGTGTGAGATATATAATATGAGATTATATTATAAAAATAACTTTAAAAGTGTAATAAGTGTATCAATATCATTTTAAAATATAACCTATTTATTATAATAAGGATATTATTAGAAAATATAATGTGGATAAGGAACTATTAATGGAAAATTAAATAAAAATATGAAAGGATATTACCATTTCTTTATGTTGTTCCTTTTCTAATTCCCTTAAAATCATGAAAGAATTATGTTTAATTACTCAAGGAAATATAAATGTATTATATGTTTATTATAAGAATGTAATTATGAATTTATTTCTCTTTGTTAAGTGAAAGTGGATTGTTTTTTCATGTGGAGGGAGATGAGTTATTTATACATCACGAGAGGGGTATTTTTATGAAAAAATATTGAATAAAATGTAATTTATAAGGTAAACAGTGTAATAATAAAAATTTTGACACTATGAAATATATATTAACAAAATAAAATTATTTTAGAACTTTAAAATAAATTTCAGTTAGAATATATTAATTTTTTTAAATGGAAATGAGAAAAACAAAAAAAAATTACATAAGGTGCAAATTAGAATGTTAGAATTTGGAAATATAAATTTTTGGTTCATAATATAAATTTCATAGATTACATAAATTCATAAAAAAATAATTCATAAAACAATATAATTTATTGGGTAATTATTACATCAAGAATGATTTCATTTTAGACATATATATAATGAAAAAAACTATATTTGTACTATTCACCAGAAAATTAATTTATTTAACCAAATAAAAAAAAGTAAAAATTAAATAATTTGAAAATAATGATTCTAAAATGGATTTATTTTTATCAGAAATAAATATATAACATACTTTATTTTAATTATTATTATAAAAATAATTAATTTTAGGAAAAACTATAAATTACGTTATGTTTAAATTAATCGTCCTAAATTATTTATGTTGTTAGTATTTATATTTATTTATGGAATTAAAATATTTAAATTTTATGAAAATAATCATTATAAATATTATGTATATTACATTTTATAATTTTGATTCCAATTACTATTAAAACAGTCGAGTTATTATTCTTAATATTAAGGTTACTATTCGAACAAATATATTAGTTCCTATAAATACATATTCATTCGTTCATAAATAATTTAATAAATTTCCTCCCATGTTTTTATATTTTCATTTTTTAATATGTTAATTAGTTTATTGATATTTGTTCCCATGCTTTTTTTCATAGGAGGTGTAATTTTTCTAGATAGGGATGATAAAATTTTTCCCATTCTACCTTTTTTATTTTCTTTTTTAATCCAATTTTAATCTTAAAGGTTTACATGGGTATAGTTTTATAGTAATATAAATATCTTCATTAATGAAATAAATTATTTTTGTTTTTATCTATATTTTGTATCTTTATAATATTATACCATAATATAACAAACATTTATTCAAGAAAAAAATATTATTAATGAGTTCTAGTTCAATATATTATTCCCATTGCTAATAAATTTATCCATGAAATTTCAACACGTGTAATCTATTGATAATAGATGAGGGTGCATATATTTTATTATTTACTCTAGTTCCCATAACACCTCTCCATATTTATGGTTCCACCGTATCACTTTGATATGGTGAGTAGACTTGTTACATAGAACGTTATCTCAATGGTCCAAAATATTAACTATATTATCTAAATAATATTCATCATGCCCTGGTTATACCACCCTCAAATTTAGTATATGTGAGGGATCAGGTATGTACATATTTTGGATAGATACAAAGAGACATCGTGAACTTTATCCAGGATTAGTGGAAGTTCTAGAATATTGGTCACTCCACCTATGAAATCAAGGTTCTTAAAAGGGCCATTTTACCAAGGGCTATGCTTTACATTCCTTCCAAACCATATGAATCCTTCTTTGGAGATATTTGAATTTAAAAAAATCTCCATGTTCAATCTCTAATTCCTTTCGATGTTTGTCAGCATATATCCTCTTATAACTATGAGAAGCATTTAAATGTTATTTGATGGCTTGAACATTCTCGATCATATCTTTCATCAAATATTGTCTAAGTAGATTCTATTTAAAACTGTCATCACAATATATCGGATTTGTACATTTCTTCCCATACATAGCTTCAAATGTAGTCATTTGAATTCTCAGGAGGAAGCTATTGTTAATGAGAACTCAAATAGTTGGAGATGTTGATCACATCCTCCATTAATTTTAATTCAATAAGATATCAACATATAAATTAGTATATGAACATTCCTTTTAGATTGGCTATAATTGTGTGGGTGATATGTTTTACTATAATAAATTTCATTATACATAGTACGTTAATGAATTATCTAAAATATAGAATTTATCCTTAGATCATAATCAGAAATGATTTAATGTGGTTCCCTATGAACCCTCACTACATTATGTATTTCTTTACATTTTTTTTTGAGATAAATCTTTTTGAATATATATGAATTGGGAAGTCTTGGGGATTTGTTCCACTATAACCAAAATCACATTTCTTCTCTTGGATGTCGTTGGGAGACCTGTGACAATGTATATATCAGATATTTTCATTTCTATATGGGTATGGGAAATGGTTACACCATCTATTTAAACTTATATGACTCTTATTTAAATTTTGGACTTACTAAAAAAATTTATAAGTAAAAAAAATATATTTCTTCATGTTTTCCTACACGATGTTCTCTAGAATATTATGGTACATCTTGGTATATCCATGATGGATGGAGAATGATGATCTATGAGAATTATATAATAGCTATTTATTTATGTCAGGAGATGAATTCATGCCAAGTATAGTTCTAAAATAAATGAAACCATATTCAAAATATGTTATCCATGATGCTTCCCATTATTTACTACTTCCATCATCATTTGAATCTCTTGATCATTCCTATATTCCTCCTTGATATTCTATTGGATATATAGTTGAGAAAAAATTTGGGAAAGATAGGTTGTATTCCCTACTGATTTGAATTACATATCCATTCCTTTCATATCCATTAATATAGATTCATTCTCAATCCATAACATAGATATTGTAGAATGTTATTTTTTACTAATAAAATCAACTAACTTTTTATTCTTTCTAGGATGGTATTTAACCATGAAATCATAGTCTTTTATCATCTTTGGAAATATTTTTATATGAATGTTGACCTCTATCAATGTAAATATATAAATTAAACTATTTATATATATATATATGTAACACTTATCAACATATAGGTAGTTCCACCAAATATTAAAATCCTATATCACTATTGATAACTCCAGATCATTCATTGGGGAGGTATTATCGCGGATCACTAACTTTTTTGTGGTATAGGTGATCTTCTTATCATAATGAATGAGTAAAAAAATCAAGCCATTCATTGAAGATTCATTGTATATCACAAATTCTTATCCAATTGATGATAGATTTATTATAAGAATAGCCATTAGACTCTTCTTAATCTCCTTAAATAATCCCTCACATTATTTTATCTAGATATAAATTACCCTTTTAGTGTCAACATAGTTTGTGGGTTTGGGAATTGGGATATATTTCTAAAAAATAATTGGTAGTATAAATCTAATCCTTGAAAACTACATATTTCCATAACACTTCTGGGTATAGTACATTCATTATTTTCCTTTTTTTATGGTCCATAAAAATTCCATATCTTGTAATTGTATGACCAAATAACTCATATTTCTGTATCTATAAGTCATATGTGTTAACATTTTCATACAATATCTCATTTCATAATTCTTCTAGAACAATCCTTATATACGCTTCATGATACTATTTTTCCTTTGAGTAAATGAGAATATTGTCAATAATGACTAACATAAAATTATATAGGTATTATCTAAAAAATATTTTCATAAAATCCATAACTATTTTAGATTAATTAGTAAGAAAAATGACATTATAAAACATATTATACATACCATTTATGAAAGGTTTTCCTATGAATATCATTAGTACTCACCTTCAATGAATGATATACATACCAAATATATACAATTAATGAGTATTGAGATCATGAATATTAATTTAAATAATTATCAATCCTTGTAATGGGATACTTTTTTGATGTTGATTTAATGAACTCCCAATAATCAATACAGACTAGCATTGGTCCATCATTTTTCTTCTCAAATAGTAAGGATGTATCCTAAGGAAATGAAACAAATTTTATAAACTATTTTCCTAAATACATTGTTGGTTTCTTCTTTAACACTCCTAGTTTGATCAGGGTCATCCTCTATGGGATTTTTTTATAGGAGTGGCTTCGAGTATATTCTCTATTTATAATTTTACCTTATAATCTAGTGAAATATCATGAAACTATTTTGGAAATACATTGTTATATTCTCTTATAATAGTAATTCGAGTATGTGTGGTTCTTTACATTGACCTAGAAATTTAGTAAAAATATTCTTTTTTTTTGTATCAATACCCACAGTGTTGTGGGATTTTCCAAATGATATTTGTGATCTTACATAAAATTTCATAGGATAATGGGATGATCTAAAATATATATAGATTTAGTATTTTCCTGAAATTTCATGTTAGATATATATAATTATATACAATCCTTACCTTTTATAGAATGAAATTACACAAAGGGAAGGATTATGAATGTCATTGGAAGAATATTACATTAGCCTCTAGTTGGAGAATATTCCAATACATGGGGTTCCATGATCAGAACACTAGGTGTTTCTATAGATGTCTATACATAAAGGTATAAGGGATGTTATTCAAACTTTATTGAATACATGCAGGATATAAATGAATGCATAAAATATAATAAAATAAAATATTTCCCTTTTTTGAGTGAATAATAAGATTACCTTGTTCAACTTAATTTTTATTCTCCACATTAGTAGGGTTGATGGAATAACTTCTCCATTACTCCCCCAGCTCGGATGAATACACATGATGATTAACCTTGATTACCTATAGTTTTTTTAACTATAGTTTATAGTTTTCTTTCTCATTAAAGTTGATGTATTGAACTACGATTGGTTTATTGGGAGGAACCATCCATTCCTCTATGACATTGGATAGTTTCCTCATTTCTCTAAAACATTTATGTTTTTTATTGAATTATCTTCATAAATGAAGAATTTATTTTTCCCTTTTAGATCATTCCCATTATTATTCTAACAATATCATTGACATGTGGGTGTTTGGGTATTCATTCAACCTTTTTATTTGACCACCCGTCTTGAAATTACATTCTTTCTTCTTATCCCCATGAAAATGAGACCATTCTACACACTCAGTCTCAAGTTTAAGATCACATCGAACAAATTATTCATAATTCAAAAATTATATGATAGAGATATCATTTTAGTTGTTTAGTTTTATACCACTAATGAATATATCTATTTTATGTTATCATTCATTAACAAACCTAATGTGTATCACATAAGCATTGTTAAATTTTCATCACAAGCCATGCATAATTCACTATCATTTTTCAAAGGCTCTATGAATTCCCTCTACATATTTATTCAATGATTTCATTGTAATAATAAAGGTGAAGACATCATCTAAAAAGGAATATACACAAAGTTCAATGATTATTAAAGAAGCAATAAATTAAAAATGGATTGATGTATGCAAATAAAATGATACATAGGGCAAGAAAAAATTAATGTATATGGAAAATAAAAAATTTTCATACATCTGATATGATTTAAAAGATTATGTGATGATGATAATAATTTAAGGAACCAATTTTCTATACGGTTATATTTATATCTGAAGGAATATATCATTGTATTTTATTGTATGGAAACAATTTATATTTGTTATTATATAATACCACATTATCATAATTAAGGTTAGGAGCTGAATCAAGGGGAACTAAATATAACATTTTTAAAGGGAAGTTGATTAAAAATCCAAAAGACATGGAAAAATTTACAAATTAATTTGATTATCATAAGGATGATTGTGAGAGGTGTTATCAAACTATACACACTACCAAAAAGTGACATATTATGTTAACAAATTAGATTAAATGGAATTAAGGTTCGATATATTTACATAAGATGAACAATAAAGAATATTTAATGGTGGTTGAGGTGGCCTGTAAGTCTAAAAAATATAAAAAAATGTTAATTAATATTGGTTATTTTTTATCAAACATGGATACACAATATATAATTTAAAATATTTCCACGGGTATGATTGAGGCACTATTTCTTTCGAAAATGTTGGACCACTCAATATTCAGGGAAATGGATAAACACCGATTAAGTACAATGATTTTATAACTGTTGATGTCCTGAGTCAGAATCTTCTTAATGTTTCACAACTTTTTAACAATTAAATTGAGGTAATATTTTGAAGGAATGTGTAGGTAATAAAACATTTATTGTAAGAAAAATTTATAATGAAGGGTTAGGGAACAAATAGAATCTTGTTCTAGATTTATAGAAATAAAAATTCATATTACATGATCATCTAAATAATGAACATATATTGAAAATATTACATAACCATTTGGGGTAATAACATTTAAAATAATATCATTATTAAATTTCTAAGAAATTAAATATTCATTCAACATGAAATAATTGACATGTGTTCCAAATATCATAAGGTGAAAATAGTTATAATTTGACACATGATGGTGGTAAATAAAACTAATAAACCTATTTACTTAGTACACTAATATGGGTACTAAAAATGAGATTAAGGTAACCAATAATGATTATTATTTCTTAAATTTTGTAGATGATTTTTATCAGATTACATTTGTATATTTTAGGTCAGGTTAACCCTTCTCTCTTGAAAAAACCATTCAATTTTAGAGGAATACTAAGAATATAAATTGGTATTTCATCAAACAATTTCAATTTGATTATGAATCCAAATAAAATAATGAAATGTTTTATTCATTTCATGAGATATGTATGATAATTCATTAGTATTTTTTCTCCAATCACACCCAAGAATAAATGATTTGTTAAAAGAAATAATAAAATTTTGTTGGACAATAGAAGAATAATGTTATCTAAGTAAGAAATTTTTATGATACTTTAGAGATAATCAATAACTATGAATATTTATATTACGAATCAATTCTTACTCTAACAGATTTTTTTCAAAAAACAATATGGTTTATGTTTTTTTTATAATTTTTTTCTTTAAGAATATGAGTTTATTTTTTCCCCATGATTTGTCGACATTCAAGGAAAAAAATAGGATAGTTTTATGATAGTGAATATGAAGGTATGTTTCTTGGGTATACAACTAATTTAATTAGTTATTATACTATTACAAGAATATTAGGATGAATGCTGACATATTTCATGTTATTATTCCAGAATATTAAAATTACTCACAAACATCATTTATGATTTATGTTAACATTAGATAATTCTATAAGGATATCACTAAAATAATGGAGGCATATTATATATATAAGAATATCATCATATTACTTATCCCTAATTACAGTATTAAAATATAGACAGAATATTAAATTGTATTCAATTTAATAACGTTAACTTGTATTCAAATATATATGCCATAGGATATGAGTTATATGAAATAATTTTGATTGTGTATTTTAATTATGTATTTTTCTAACTAAAAAAAAGAAGGATCTTGTGAGGAATTTGATAATAAAAAGAAACATGTTTTTTAGATATCAATGATTGGTATGATGAAATTTTTATTATTATATTTAGTCACTAATAGTAAAAATTTTATCTCTCTAAAAGAAGAAAACTATACTCATAAGTTACTTCAAATTCGTCATATGAGTGATTAAATTGATAAATAGACTCCTATTGTGCTTCGTACCAATACTTCTACATATTGATAATGTAGTATGGATAAAATAATGATACAAAAGATCATTCACAATATACTCTATTTGATGGTGTCAATACCAGTCATTAAGTTTGAACTTACACATTTTTCATGTTTTTAAGGAATCATAAAAGAGACACATCTTATGTAAAAGTAGATGTTGTGGTAAATTAAACGAAATCTTGATTTTAACTTTTTGGTTTAAATTATCTCATCATTATATCTTGATAGATATACAGATTCAATTGTGTTATCTGATATTTGAGAAAAAAGGTCAATTTTCAGAGGATCTTCCTCTATCAGAGGAATATTTGTTTCCTGAAACGCTATCAAATGTAATTGTACCAACTTTATAAAAATTTAGGAACATTATGTTGAAGAATCATAAGATATACGCAGATGATATGGATGAATTCATAACTAGAGGACATATGGTTTATTGTTGAATATCAATCGATTATTGAGAGTGAAAATCAAATCATGATCAATTTTTCAAAGAATAATGTGTTAAATTCATGACTAACTGACATATACATAACATAACACTTTATTTAAGAGAAGGTTGATTTTCTTGAGATTTTTTTAGAATATATCTTTGACAAAGAGCATGTCACATAAATCTCGAGATAATCTATTTCAAATAATTTGTTCAATCACATGAGATTTTTTTGGGCGTTAATATTCCCCAAAAAAATATATGTTTTCATGATTATTTTACCTCTATCATTTCATTATATTTGTTTAAAAAGTTTGAGAATAAAAATTAATTTCCTATTTTAACATTGGAAGTGAATCATTTTCTTTTTTAGGAGATGATCATGGTAGAGAGGAGATCTGATGTCTTCCAAATTAGGGGGAACTTGATGAGTTAGTGGATAACGTTTCTTAATGAGATTATGTAATAATTGTAATGTTAAAAAAATACAAATAAGTGATAAAATCTCCCTTTTATAAGCATGTATAATTTTGGAGATTGAATAACCCTCTGGATATGGTGTAAAAAATGGGATATTAGTTAACCTCAATTGATACATGGAAAAAAGTGAATTTATATTGTACCATGTGGTGGAGTTTCCCCACAATCACTGTTATATTCTATAATGAGTTGTTTAGATGGAAATAATATAATATGAATTATATGAAATGTTTATTAGTGAAATTCATTCAAAAATTTGCGATGATTTCATATTTTTTAATTGGGAAAATAATTATGGATGAGTTTAAATTATATTGGAGTTTAGAAGAGATTTATAACAATGAAAGAAATAATTCTCTATTGGGGATTAAAAATAATTGTGAAAAGGTAGTTGATCATATCATATCATGTTTGTAAATAATTTAACATATTAAATACTTTACCTAATGTAAGAAAGTATCTTTCATAATTTATTACTATTCTTATATGATTTATTCTTATAATATGGAAATCATTATGTGAACTCTTAGGTTTTTACATCATGATGGTGATTTGATAATTAGATAATATAGCATAAGAGGATATTATATAGGGTTATTATAACATAATAATGGAAAGACTATAATTTTATAAGGATCACACTATGTATAACATGACAATGCAATAATAGTTCAAATCACAATTTCTCGGGGAGTCAAAAATTCCATGTAACTACCCTAAATTAATTTATATTTTCTATTGTATTGGAAGTATTCTAGACTCATTAATTTAGGGAATGATTCATATTTCAAGGGTGGAGATTTGAAAAATATTATCATGCACTGAATGAAACCGCACTAATACAACCATAGGGATATGGTTTTGTGGTTTTGATAGTTTTAAAAATTTAATGGATAACGCATAAAGTGAATGAAACCATCCAAAATAAGTATGAATATAAGAAATTTGTGAAGTTTTAGTTAATTATAATTTATAGACATTATTCCATAATATTATAATATGATGCAAAGACAATCAAAGATTTTATGAGATACTCTATGAACAGTGGGGTTTTGTATTCTGAATATTTAAAATATAATGATCATGTTAGAATTTAAGTTCTATTTTTATATTATATTTACACACCTATTATAATTTTTGTCTGGAGAAAAAAAATATTTCCACCAATACTAGGAAATTTCATTGATTATTTAGTCGGATATTGATCATATGTATAAGGGTGTAGACAAATTCAATATTATAATGGCATTTTAGCTATTATAATCAATGATAATTTAACTTATTGGTTATTTTCATTCATCTTGTAATCAAAGTTAATCAAAATACAATTAATTTATTCCTTATTTCTTTTATGATTAATGAGAAAATGGGAAATGTGATCAGAACCACCACACTCCATGGATTTGATATATGATAAAAAAGGTGTGTCTAAATTGTAAAAACCACATGTGTTTGTGTGTTTTATTTCTCACTCAATCTCTCTTCACCCCATCATCTCCATTGAGATATATTTAAAAAAACTACGGATTGAAATCATTTAGTTCCAAAGATATAGATGTAATTTTCATATACCATTGATTCACCCCCATGTCTATAGGGTTACATTATCCCTAGAGTCTTCTTTTAATAGATATTTCCCTAAATTCCTACAAGATATCGTTCTCTCAATAACCACACATCACTGTTTTTTTCCCTTGGGATCACTCCCCAAAATTGTAAAGGTGATATTTCTAGAGGGATTTCCCTCTAATATATATATTTCAAATAAAAATACACCATCACAAAATTTATAAATTGTGACTTATATATCATGGTGTGACCTATTTTTGTCACGAAACAACTGCTTTAAATCTGATGGGAGGGTGGTTATGAACATTTCATGAATCTATAGGATCGATAGACATTTCTTCTAATAATACAACCTATGTATTATGTGACTGATTCAAAACCAACCCTTATGCACTAATATTATGTACTTATCCTTCCATCACATCATTCAATATATTTTGATTATATGAAATCACACCTCATGGATTTTACCTGGTGTCAATTCCCATCACTATAAAAGGTATATTGAATGTAGTGGTATTACTATTTAATATGTACAATGCACATGAAATCCCACCTCACCCCAAGTAAGAATCAAGATAATGGGATAATAGTATGACCTATTTAAACTATTATAATAGCCACTAGTAGTCTCAAGGAATGGATAATTCTTCCTTTTTCTGGAGCATGGGGATTGTTGGACTTCGAGTCCAATGTCCTTTAATATCAACTTCTTGTTTTTGATATTTTATATCAAAGTTTATCTATATACTAATTTAATACATCATAATATCTTAGGAACTAATTGGTATTCTATGAGTGCAGATAAATAAGGAAAATAGATTTCGGTGTACATGCTTTGTGAGTTGGTGTGTACCCATGTCCATACATGTGTATATTCATGTGTGTATGTGTGTACTTGGGTATACATCATAGGATATATGACTGCATGTGCATTTATTTTGTTTTTTATCCATATTTTTCTTTTATTTTTATAATTATCATAAATTAATATTATTGGAATATATTATCTCAAAGAGGTGATTAATGAATTTAAATTAGTTCTCCCATAATGGAATATCTAAAACTCCAAATGAAAGCCTTGTTGGTCTATTACAAAAAACATCTTCACACAAAGATGGAGGAGCATTATTAGATTATTAAACACAAAGTTCATTATTAATTTCTAAATATGATCCATGTTAAACCATAACACACAATGTAGCTATGTTATCTCCACATCATGATGGGCACTAAAAAAATTGTGGAATACATATTTTAATATTTTCAATAATAAGGAAAGAATTGTTAAGCATCTTATAAGAGAATAAATATAAAAATATATTATTATTATCATGGTAATTTAGTGGAAAGGTTCCGACCATTTCAAGGGAAGATTGAAACTTAATATACATGGAGTGGGATATGTAAATTTGGAAAATCATCACCTTCTATTCCTATAGTGAAGTGAAAATATTGAAACATTATCCCATTGAGTTTTCATATCCAACACTATATGGTGGAATCATACTCAAAAAATATATACTTACATATAGTATTCTAATTTCATACACGGTAAGTGATAATAATGAAAATATATAAGTTATTAATTCTCTAAAAAACACATAATTAAATTCAAAAAAATATTTAGGACATTAGAAATGGGTGTTAAAGTATTGATGTCTAATATAGGTTTATAAAAGTTATAATTATTCATGCTAATGTAATGTGGGTTTATAAGAAACCCATGGAATGTTTTCTGAAATATACCACATGGTAATTTTAACATCAGGTGTAGATATGTCATTATGTATTGATACATTATATTTTCCACCAATCCCAAAATACATTTAAACAAATTAAAATAATAACTAATATGATGAATCAACTAAGAAATTCACACAAATAAAAAATTCAAGGAAAGAGATTTGAAAATCATAAAATATTAAGAAGATGGATTAATATAAGAGTTTAAAGGGAATTATTCTTCCTATCAAAACCTAGATGAATATAATTTAACAATTAATCAAGATATCTGTTGATTTAAATATCATGTCAGAATAAAATTAATTAGAGAGAGGCCAAACTTATGGAATAAAACCATAATAATTTATACAAAAACAATTGATAAGGAATAATATGAAGAATAATATATTAAGAGATCAATGATGGTGGATTTTAAAATTAAATAAAGATCCTTATAAAAATTAAAGTTTCGGGTTCTCAAATGATGTCCCATGAGAAATAAAAAATATAATACATTCGTAATACATTATTCCAAATCCAGGGATAGTAATTTATTTAAATCATTAATGAGGTATGTCGTTGAAATGGGTCGAGTAATGAGTTGGTGGGGATGTTTTTAATTTCAACATTGAAGACAAATTATCATTATTGGCTTCCAAAAATGTTTGAATATGTATATTTGAATGTCACTGAATATAGAAAATTTTTTATTCACCTTTTTTAAGAAAATAGATAACATATTAGGTGATTTTTTTACTGATAAAGGCCTACAACTTTATGTTATGTTTCCCATGAAAGTGCGATATATATGTTATTTATAATGATTTTATTATCAATCATGAATTTATAATTCAACAGGATCATATATTTTAATTCCGATGAACCCTAAAATAAATTCAAAATGTTGAAAAAATATAAGAAAATAAGATCATGATTGATCAAATGAATATGAGTGAAACGAAAAATGGGGACAATGACAAAAAACATAGAATTAAAAAATAATAGAAATAGAGTGCAAAGAAAACAAAAATGATAATTAGGAGTTTCTGGTGAAAAAATATATGATTTAGAAATATAGTAAGATAAAGGATAATTCTATTTCATGTAAATTATCTTAGTGATTATATATAATAAGGTGATTCTAAAACCTAGTGAAAAAATCTAAATTTCCACATGTTTTGGGGAATTATTTACATGAGTATACGAATGTGTTTCTAGAAAAGGTGTATTTATTTTAAAATAAATTAAAGGTATGATGTATCAAATTAATTTCGTACCTATAAAATCACCATAAAATCATCCAATATGACACACAAACAGATAGGATACAAAACAAATCCAAAGAAAAGTTCAACTATTTTTGGACATAGAATATATCCTAGAGAGACTCATCGTCATTGTAGTAAAAAAATGAAACTAGTTAGAAATATGTGTAATAAATATATAATTTTCATATTTCAAATATCCATTATAGAAAATATGATCAAAAATACAAATCACATCCCTATGTTAGGATATCTTTTTGATGATTTAAATTGGCCTAAATTTTTTATAAAAGCTACTTTAAAAAGTGTATATCAATAAATTAAAATGAAAAATGTTATGAGTGGAAGGTAGATTTTAAAAAAATCATGCTCCTTATGAATGGGTATTGATTCCTTTTTTTATCATAAATATAATTAAAGTATTCAGGAGAGTAATATATCATATTTTAAACAAAAATATGGTAAAAATTATTATTTTATTTTGATGAAATTATATTATATTATACGATAATAAGAAACACATAGATAATTTAAAAAAACACTATAAGATATAAGAAATAAAAATTTGTGTCTAATTATTTTATAATTTTTAATTTTCATGGATAAAATAATTTTCCATATATTTTTTATAAGTGGTGATAATTTTTAAATAAATAATGGGGAGAAAAAATATATATTGGAGTCAATGAATTAATCTTCTATTTGATAGGTATGAATCATTTTAAATATCAATAGATTATATAATTTGTTTTCAAAATAAATTTTTAAATTTAATGATATAAATAATTTATATAAAAAAATAATGTTCTATTGAAATACAGAAAAACACATCAAGATATTTTACATTATCTCATGGATAGACTCACCCACACCAATCAACATACACTTCTAAATTTTAGTAATTTATTTGAATTTGAATATGGTATAAGAGGAATGGAATATGTAGAGTGATAATGAATTAAGGAAATATATTTTATTATTTTTATATAATATAAAATTACATTAATATAGATTATGAAATATATGAAAGTTAGTTTCATGGATTTTTCATAGTATTAGAATCATGAAAACATTATCTTTCGGGAATTGAATTTGTGATCCATTAAAATTATAGCGCACATAAATTTCTTAATAAAAAAAATTAATATAAGATATTCCAGGTATCCAAAAATAAATTAATGATTTTGATATGTTATCAATCATAAAATGGAAAATTGAACACAATTATTGATTCACATTTTAAAATTTATTTCCTTTTATAACTTTTGGATTAAAATTTTTTATTTAAAAATAGAACAAAAATATATTTTAATTATAGGAAATTTTATGATCATTGTAATTATTATAAACCTAAGACTAGTTTGTGTAATTTGTATTTAAAAGAATTATTTTATCTCTAATTTGATAAGAATTGTATTCCCAATATATATGTCAACTTGATTTTATTAAAATTGTAAAATTATATTAGTATAATGGGTTATTTTAGCATATCAGAACATAAATTATTCTTCTTGAAATATCATATTATCCAAGTATTTCTAAGGATGCAAAAAATATTTTTAAGATAATATAATATATTTCATAAATTAAAATACAATATTAAGCCACATAGATTCTATCTTCCTCTTCCAATCTAGAATAACCCTTGAGATGATACATACATAAAATTATATATTTATTACCCATATTTCTAACTAGTTTCATTTTTTACTACAATGACGATGAGTCTATCTATGATATATTCTATGTCCAAAAATAGTTGAACTTTTCTTTGGATTTGTTTTGTATCCTATCCGTTTGTGTGTCATATTTGATGACTTTATGGGGATTTTATAGGTAAGAAATTAATTTGATACATCATACCTTTAATTTATTTTAAAATAAATACACCTTTTCTAGAAACACATTTGTATACTCATGTAAATAATTCCCCAAAACATGTGGAAATTTAGATTTTTTTCACTAGGATTTAAAATCACCTTATTATATATAATCACTAAGATAATTTACATGAAATAGAATAATCCTTTATCTTACTATATTTCTAAATCGTATATTTTTTCACCAGCAACTCCTAATTATCATTTTGGTTTTCTTTGCGCTCTATTTCTATTATTTTTTAATTCTATGTTTTTTGTCATTGTCCCCATTTTCCGTTTCACTCATATTCATTTGATCAATCATGATCTTATTTACTTATATTTTTTCAACATTTTGAATTTATTTTAGGGTTCATCGGAATTAAAATATATGATCCTGTTGAATTATAAATTCATGATTGAATATAAAATAATTATAAATAACATATATATCGCACTTTCATGGGAAACATAACAGAAAATCGTAGGCCTTTATCAGTAAAAAATCACCTAATATGTTATCAATTTTCTTAAAAAAGGTGAATAAAAAAATTTCTATATTCAGTGACCTTCAAATATAAATATTCAAATATTTGTGGAAGCCAATAATGATAATTTCTTTTCAATGTTGAAATTACAAACTTCCCCACCAACTCATTACTTGACCCATTTGAACGACATACCTCATTAATGATTTAAATAAATTACTATCCCCAGATTTGGAAGAATGTATTATGAATGTATTATATTTTTTATTTCTCATGGGACATCATTTGAGAACCCGAAACATTAATTTTTATAAGGACATTTATTTAATTTTAAAATCCACCATCATTGATCTCTTAATATATTATTCTTCATATTATTCCTTATCAATTGTTTTTGTATAAATTTTTATGGTTTTATTCCATAAGTTTGGCCTCTCTCTAATTAATTTTATTCTGACATGATATTTAAATCAACATATATCTTGATTTATTATTAAATTATATTCATCTAGGTTTTAATAGGAAGAATAATTCCATTTAAACTCTTACATTAAACCATCTTCTTAATATTTTATGATTTTCCAGTCTCTTTCCTTGAATTTTTTATTTGTGTGAATTTCATAGTTGATTCCTCATATTAGTTATTATTTTAATTTGTTTCAATGTATTTGGGGATTGGTGGAAATTATAATGTATCAATACATAATGACATATCTACACCTGATATTAAAATTACCATGTGGTATATTTCAGAAAACATTCCATGGGTTTCTTATAAACCTACATTACATTAGCATGAATAATTATAACTTTTATAAACCTATATTAGACATCAATACTTTAACACCCATTTCTAATGTCCTGAATATTTTTTTGAATTTAATTATGTGTTTTTTAGAGAATTAATAACTTATATATTTTCATTATTATCACTTACCGTGTATGAAATTATAATACTATATGTAAGTATATATTTTTTGGGTATGATTCCACCATATATTTTCTGATGCATCTCACCTTGATAATATATATAGAATAGATTTATTATCACCCAAATTCAAGACCAAATACAAATTATTGATATAATTTCTTCTTGTTACACATATTTTGAACATAAATACTCATTATGAATTTTATTTCCATCATTGGGAATAAAAAATTTCAAATTCATGGTTTTAGGGGTCAAATTTAAGAATATAATTTTGGAAATATGTGATGGACCACATTAAATTCAATTACAAAATGTTAATTATTTTTAATGTATTCATTATAGATAATAATTATTAATTTAAGGAAACAAGTATGTTTTGTACTAAATATTTCTTTTGGTTTTCGCTTTAAATAACGTAAAACTCTATTATTCTAAATGGTAATTTAAAAGGAACTTATATGTTATGGAAGTTTGTATTATTTAAACTCTATATCTGTGTTTTTTTCATCAATTGTATAACGAATTGGTTTCTATTCCAAAAATTGCAGGTATCAATTGATTTTTAATATCTAATTTATATTGGTCACTAAAAAACACAAATTTCCAAATTCATACCTGAACTAGGGTGTATAATTTCATGTAATACATAACACATGCATTTCTATGTGTGTGATTTTATGTATCTTGTCACACTAATTTATATCATTATTATTCTACATCATTCCACATGTCCTAAAATATTATAATTTAAATATTATCATATTTCATAAAGACAACCACTCTCTGGGAATCTACTACCACAAAAATTACTTTCTCTGCACTATATTTGTAATGAAATAAAATACCCTGATAATTTTTGAATATTGAAAAATATTTCATTTAAACCCCCATTGGACATTCTAAAATAAATCATAGTAAGTTTTTCCCTAATGAATATTTTTCATGAGATCGACATAAATAATTAATACTTTATGATAACATATACTACCATCAATTACGGTTGTCCATTTTTTATTATACTTTATATTATTCATGTTTATCCATTTTTAAGATCTATCTCTTTAGTATTCTATTTATTTTTATAATACATTGATTATAAATATAATCAAAGAATATTTGGGATAGTTTTTAAAGATTGATGATCAAGAAATGAGAAAAATATATTTTTTGATATCGATGATATGTGTGGTGATAAAATTTTGATTTTAGTTTCCCTCATTGATCAATCCAGAGATAGGTGGTGATGATTTATATTTGGAAAACATTATTTATGATTGAATGTAATGACTTTATCAATAAAATAAACTAAAAATACATATTTATTTTAATTATTATCATAATTGAGGAATGTATTCAATAGATTTTGTATCTACAATGAAGAATCTCAATAGGGGGAACATTATTAGGATCTCTTGTATTCTATATTAGTCATGTTTTATTGATGATGATATGGAGCCATTATAACATACTAAATTTGATTTGAACTATCATTTCACGGTATAATGGGCTGTGTAAGACCCTCTCTGTTTTACCAGGATGATTTTTATGGTAGGTTATATATATGGTGTTGGTTTTCAAATTACATTCATAGATTATAATATAATATTTGATGTCTAAGCTCTTTACCCTCATCCTATTTGTGAGACTACCATAATGTAATATATCTCTTACTCTTTTGTATTGGAAAACTCCTTAAATCAAAATTATATCAATGGGTTGAGTTATTTTTAAAATAATGATAAAAAATAAAATGTTAAATAACCATTATAATTATTATCTTCAACAAATCATATGGTGTTCTTGATCGTGTTGATGTAGGTGAGTAACTTCATGAGAATTCTATGATTTGTAAACCTATATAAAATGGAATATTACATTTAAATAAACATTAGGAAAGGTTTTTATCTTTAATATCACTATGTATTTATCTAAGAAGACATATGTTTCATTTTTTTGTGAAAATTTGAAACTTGATCCACTGTCGATATGTTTGTTGTATCATAAGAGGATATAGATAAATTTTCTCAGTAGGATTCAGCTTTTTATGGTTTTATTTGTGATCATTTTCAATCATCCTAAATATATTCCTATAATAGTTTTTTTGGATATATATATATATATATATATGTTTTTTTATGAATGGATTCTCTATTGGAAGGTTATTCTCTTTAATGGTCTTACCTTATAATTTTTTATTTTTTTGAAAAAATTTATTAGATAATAATGTTTCATCTATAAAACCAATTTATAAAAACAATAAAATTCACCAAAAATTTATAGAACATTTCTCGAATGATTTTAAACTCATTCCCTAGTTTTTATAAATAATATAATTTATAAAACATTTCACACATTGTAAAATAAATCACAACCATAAATATATAGGTTTAAAAAATAAGTTTTTTTGATAAATTTCTTTACCACCACATCATTTTTTAAAAAAGATTAAATATTTTACTAGATAAATATAAATATCAAGAAAATTATTCTATGAAGTCATAAAAAAATAATATGGTTATATAGATTTCTTATGTTCCACTAAATGGTGAATAATACCAATACACAACCTAACTCATTCCATAAATATAACTCTATCATTTTACTACTCTATTCCATTTCGGTTACATCTAAAATATATATTTTGATTATGCCTATATTGATTATAAAAATCAAATAAATATCCCTAGAAACATAAGTTTCAACGAAAACCATGTCTTTGAAGAAGATCAAAAAAATCCAGCAATGTTTTACATTATATCAAAACCTCTAACAATGTTTATTCTAAAATAAACTACTCTTGTAAATTTTTAAATGGAATGGATCATTGTGACCCTCCTCCTTGTTTGATCTCTTCTAAAAATTATATCATTACTAAAACATTGAATGCTGATAAAATGGTTCATGGGTAAATTTTAATATCATTGGAATTATTACCTTATTTAACACACTCCAAGTATACACTGAGTTCTTAAAAATCATATGCCAAAACTATATGATGATCATAACTCCATATAGAATAATAACACCAGGTTCCACAATTGGTCATCCCCCTATACCATTATATCAAAATAAATAAATTATAGTATCAATATCTAATGATAACAAATATTTATGACATCTATAATCTAATAATTCAAATAAATCAACAAATAATTCAGTAAAACTGATGGATGAATGATATGAGAAAATATATTAGGTTTATAATAGATTATAAACAACCAAAACATTGACCACTAATATTCATGATACATTTGGGAAAACCGACAATGAAAAATAAATCTCTATCCTTGATACCACCTATAGAACATATAAATCTAAAAAATTATTAATGTGGATATAAATACAGAAACATCCACAGAATGGGGGTGACTATAAAAGGAATGTCATGATTTTCCCAAGTTAACTTCAATTTTTATGAGTGGCTGTGATATATTTTATATAAACTATGTGTTAATGGAATGTGGTATAATTTTCTACTCAACATGAATGTATCCCAAATGAATATAAAGAAATAAAAACCCTATTGAGTAATCCTTATGTTTCCATGATGTTACTTATCCTTTACCACCAAAATAAAAATAAACATGAATAAAAACATATCATGAATACCATTATATCATCATATATAATCATAAAAAAATAAATAACATACCAAAATAAACATGAATTTCACACTCGAAACCCCCATGGGTTTCTCATATCTTCCCTCAAATAGCTGAAAACTCACACTAGTTTATACTCAAATGAATTATCAATTATTATACATGTACAACGTAATTTCCACTATATAATGTCTGAGTATAGTATTCATGTCATTTAACTAATCCACCAACATTTCAGTCTAAAATTTTCTATGTTGTTCATTGCTCTAGATTTATGTCCCCTAGAGATAGTAGCACATAACACACAGTCTCCACAATATTAAGGATACACATTTCATTTTTTTCTTACTATAAAGGGTATGTATCACTAACCTAATAACTTTTTAGTGTAAATAATGCATATTATCCTCACTATATAGGGAAATAATTATATAATCTACTCATTATATAGGGATAGATCACATATTATACTCACAATAAATGAAAAATTTCATATATAATCCTTAATACATAGGGTATATGTCATATATTTCTCTTATTATAAAGGGTTTACAACATAAAGTAGCATTAATAGAAGGGTTCATCCAATAAATATTCCTAACTATAAATTTTACACATCATGTAATATCTACACATTGGTGGGAGAATATCATATCATAAACATTAACCTAGTCATTATCTATATCATAGAAAACCTTATGAATATTAACAACAATCTCACCCTGTTTTCACACTCAATATCCTCCAAAACTTTATCTCAATATCACTAACACTTTTGAAAGGATTATAGTATTTCTTTATCTATTATAATATTACAAAATATATCCTACATATCTATGAAAATATCCCTATAAACTATAATTGGTTGGTTTCAAGAGAACCCAAAACCAAATTTAGAAAACATTATAAATTTTATCACACCCCTAACCATGTTATCTTATATAATATATAATCATGTATTACCACATGTCCTCAATCTGGACTTCCCAGATTCTAAAGGCTATCGATGAGTATTTATATTACATGACCAATTTTTAGATATCATATTCATCTTATTATCTCAAACAATGAAGTTATTATAGTAGGATCATCATATAACGTCAAAAAACTATAACGAATTAAATATAAGAGTTAAAAATCAATAATATATAAAAACAATCAGGTTATAACATAATGGACCCATGTAAATCATATATACAATTATAAAAGAATTAACCAATAGTCTGATTAATCATAAAAAACAATGACGTAGAATATGAAAGACCCATAATTGCAAATCCTGAGTCTCCCACTATACATATCTCCTAACCATATTCAAACTACGTTATAAATATTCCCATGTATGACTAGATATATGAAATCCATTCATATGGTTATACAGGTGCACCAAGGTGATTCTGGAGGGTGTGTGAGTAAAACATAGTAGGGAACCTCCAACATGATCTATTATATATAATAAAATATCATATATGTTTCTATAGGAAAATACAATATGTATTAATATAAATCACAAAAAGAAATCATCACAGGACATCATATTCTAATCAAGATAGCAAAAAATTTATCCTCGCTTAATTTTTTTATTTTTTTATCGATTACTTCATTGTCACATCATATCAAAATCACTTTTGAGAATGTCATAAAATATCCAACCCCATTTGTGGGATATGCATTTTAGTACAGCGTAACAAAGATAGTTCAAGGGGGTTTGAGCATCAAAACATATTGCAAAAAAACATAGGAAGGGAGTAATATAGAGAGAGGAATATATAATAAACATATATGGAAAAGGCATAATATATCCTAAATTTTGTGTTCATGCATCAAAAAATTAGAAAAACACACATGGGAAGGGTGTGACATAGCCAGACACACATATCTCAGAAAATGGGGATCACCCCACACTACCATGATACTTTACAGACTCTAGAGGCAATGAGTTATCAGGCATTGTAACTCTAACCTGTATTTTATACGGCCTTATTATACCATAAACTCATCAATAGTTTTGAGAGGAGACACATTTCATCATCATAGTTATGATGAATAAAAATTAAACATGGAAATAAAACCCTAAATATTATTTATCTGTGAGAAAAATATCCATATGTAGTGTTGCAAATGATAATATCAACATTCATATTAATCCTAACTAATTTAACTTAATCTCAAATTCTAAATACAACAAGTAGTTATAGAGATCACCTATGATGATTAACAATACCGAATTCTATAATAAATTTTTTCAATAGGATCCACATGTTATTCTAGGTTGAATAAATCAAGGAGACTATCCCTATAAAAGAAAATATCATTTTATTCCAAAATGACCTTCTCATGCTTACAACTAGATTTTAAGATTCAAGTCAGACACAATGTGTTATTTTAAAAAATTTCAATTGTTTTATACCCAATCATTCCAAAATAATTTGGGTTAATTACAACTATAACCAACCATCCCACATATCTAAATTCTTTAGATTTATCAAAACTATTCAATACATTAATAGAATCTCATTGAAGGCTTATGCCTAAAATAGCTCTATACCTCTCTCAAAAAGAGAGTAATACTCAAGGGAAACCATATATCCACATTCCTGTTGTATTTTTACTAGGTAAAACCATGAAAAGTACCAAATCCTTCAAAAAAAATTAGGAAACTCAACCCAAATTATTCAGTACATCTAATGATCAATCATTCCTCACATATACCATTTCTATCACTTAATTCCCTTTTTTGTAATTCCTTGGTTTAAAAACTATACACAATAAACATTCAGATACACATCACATGTTAGAAAGTAGTAGAAATAAGTACCTAAGGACACACTCAATTGGGAGTCCCTTACATGGGACCCAATGGTTTATCTTAAGAAACAAATCATTTGTTACATGAACCATGACCCTATAAAATATTTTTTATAATAACATGACATTGATTCCCTTTGATACAATTCACTAATCACCTTTGAAATACTAAAACCTATGAGGAATGATCACTATGAATCGAAAATTTCCTACTCTAGCCCCATGTAATATTGAAAACACTTGGATCCTCAATATAATCCTTAATTAGAACCCTTATACCTTCATATAAAAGAACATGTATACACATTATATTGGTAATTAATTAAAAGAATACCAACTTTGTTATAAAATTTAATTCTCCTTTAGTTTTGTAGTCAATTCCATGAATAAGATTGTACCAGACATCATAAAGCTTATAATATCTTTAATTACACAGAAAATAAAATATTAATCATTTAAGAGAATTTATAATAAATTTTACACTTTTCCATATAGGCACTGGAATTGAAACCTCCTTACAAATTTTCACGATGCCAAAAATTTAGTCAATGACATATATATGTTTCATGAATCTAAAACACATTATAGAAAAAAGACCCATTAATTTAATCTCAATAAATAACCAATTTGAAAAAAAATAATATATAATATTATAATATATAAATTGAAATAAACGGGATTTTTTCAGCTACTGTAGACATTACCTATTCGTCACAATAAGAATCTCCATTATTTTTATATAATTTCCCCATTATATTATGTAATTATTATTGAACCCCGAGGTGATACCATCTCAAATCAATAGACAAGGCATAATATGAAATAAAGATGAATAATATGAGATATTAGCTGGATCCCACATGATGAAAAATTATTTTATAAATAACAAAATGAATGATATGAAAGGTTATAGAAGGGGGAGAATGAGATGTAACCAAGAAGCTTAGCATTTTAGTGTATTTGTAGAGAGGGTGTAAATTCCCTATAGGGGATGATATAAGGCGTCCAAAAATGACCATTTCCCGACTTATATAAAAATATATCCAAATGTACAATTGAGTGCCTACTGGGTTTCCAATTTTGGATTCAATGATATATATAGGGAATAATTTGATCATGGATTCACTAAGAGTAGTGGTGAATTAGTCTATATTTTTATTATATATTAAACCACTAAAAAAACATTATCACTTAGTAAATTGATTGAGTTTTTTTATTTCAATTTCCCACCACACAAAAAACTATAGAATATATAGAAGAGTAAATTTACAAGGTTTGTTATTTAATGTAAATAGCTTAATCGATGGAATTATTTTTAAAACCTACTATCACATAATATACTAAAGATCATGGATACAAAATATAATGTTTTATTCATGAAATCATGTTATATACATAGATCTCTTAACTTATGTAACATTCTCATACACCATAAAAATATTCTTCAAAATACACATTAAGAATAATCTTCAATATCCAACAAGAGGCTTCACATTATTATTGTTGACTATTAACTCCTATTATTCTCATCACATACTGATTTATTTACAAAATAGTGAGTAAAAAAATAGAAAAACCCATATCTTAGAACTCCACTTAACATGTAATTATAGTAAACATTTGATTCATTAAAAACATTCCATTCATATTATAAGTATTTCAACATCAATAACTGATGAAATGGTGTTTCTATAAAAAAAATTTGGTTTATCATTTCACATAATTTATCACACACAATTTTAATTAATTAAAACACTATTTATACAAATTCTCTCTATCTTATCATGTACTTAAAAAACATAATTCATCCTTATTTCATTTGATGTTTGACTTTAAATTTTAAATTTGAACGAAAAGATCAATTCCCAAATTATCATTCTTTTATTCAATATGTTGGATCGATAATTTTTTCAACCTCTGATTATATACTTTGGAGACTATTAAATTGATTTGGATTTTACATTGAGTAATTTTTTGTTTCAAATCAGAAAATTAACACAAAATTATAAATTCCTTTTGAATATAAAATATTTATACTACCACCAAGTCCTGGACAATTCTAAAAATAAAAAAAATTAAAAATTTTAATCCATAAAAAGATCATAGTTATCACCATGGAATATTTCATTATTTTCATTTGAACATTGAAAAATCAATACCTATCTCTAGAATATAGTTCCTCATTGTGGTAGATATAAATTTATCAGACACAAAGTGACTTCTGTAAGTGAGACAATGAAAAATTCCATCAAATTTTTATTTCTAGATGAGAAACAAGAGCAATATTCACAATTTTAACATCCTAGAGTCATATATCACAATGATTCATGTCATTAGATAATGGTGATAAGAAATTAATCATAGTATAAATGATCTTATTTTGGATTTCACGAGGATGTGGAACCAACAATTCATCCCACTCAATATTTCAACATCATAGATTAAGTCTTGCACTTTTTTAAGAAGATATCCACACACAATAGACTATGAATAATTTTATACTATTTTTTCACATATCATTTCTAAATATATAGGAAATGGATAATATTATCATGATGAGAACGAATTATTATAAGCATTAAGACTACATAAGTGCCTATTTCATGGACTAAACTACCAATTTCATTCTTTGAAATATAGTATTTCATGATTATCGAAAAAAAATAATATTATAGGCTTCATGTGAAAAAAATATTTTTGGTAATGTTCATGGTATAATAATTTCTTATTTTATGAAAAATACATTCAAACTGAAAATTTCGCGTCCAATCCACTTATAAATTGTTTACACAAACTAGAATGATTTTTAACATAACTGAAACACGTAGATTAAAAAACTATTAAATTTTATCCATTTGATGAATAAATATGTTGATGTGATGAAATAACGATATAACTACACCTTCTTCATTTCACATAACTTTAATAATCCCCCCTTTTAACAGAAAACTCATTAAGGGAGCCTTCAACATCAAATGGATTCCATGTTACAACATTCTCCCCCATTTTATTTTTTCCAACATTAGAAAACAAGTAATAAATTAGAATTAGAAATAATTTTCATCGAATCATTATATGACTTTGTGATCAAGCTCAGCGTAACAAAAGAATGATGAATAATAATGAAAACGTTACCCAAAATAATGACTTGAGATACATAAATTTTAAATACCATAATTACACTTCCCTACTCAACTCAAATTCTCAAATCCATGTGTATATGTGTTATCAACATAATAACTATGAACATACTAAAACAATTAAGTAAAATAATTAACACACTTCACTGATACACACGTGATGAATTAATCAAATTACAATATTCCCCCTTTTTAAAACTCCCCTTAAATATATTCTTCTCTTTAAGAAAGAACATAATTATTGAAATAATTTTTTTAATACACATATTATTAAATAATCAATATAAATTAAAATAAGGGATCAGATACCATACCATACACTGAAGAATAATTAGGTTAGACTCCGATTATCCTCCTTAATATTTTAAATGAATATTTTATATGCATGTTCAAAAATGCATCCAATATGTTGTACTAATTATGAATAAAATACTACTCCAAAACACAATTCTAAACAATTTATTTATGAATTGTTACTTGTTTTCTGTGAGTTTGTTTTTTGATAATTTTTTACAAACATCCTCAAAATTTTTAGTTGACATCGATTATTATTTCCCACAATTAATTTAAATTAAAATTAAGAATTAATATCTTCATTTTGAGTTATCATTTACATTAATTCAGTTGTTTTTTTAGAATATAAATATACACCAGTTCATATATACTCAATATAATAACAATTGTTTCAAATTTATTTTGAATAAGGAGACCTATCTCTCAATAATTGGGTAGTTGGGTTGACAAACTATGGTAAATAAATGGAAAATTTATTTTTTACACTAATAAGTGTGGAAAAAATATATTAATGAAGATTAAGGTAAAGAGGTAAATCAAATAGAGTTTCTAGAGTCCACATAAATTCTATGAATTTAGATTACTTCAATAAACATTGAAACATTCCACATAATGTAACAAAATATATGATATTCAATCTTGAAGTATTATAATATTGTAAATTCTTTTTATGTATTATAAACTCTATTTGATTTACATAATCACCTTAATATTAATTAATTGTTTTCCACACCTTTTAGCATAAAAAATAAATTTTCCTTTTATATACCATACCTTTTAAACAATTTAGTAACATACTTCACTTAAGAGAGGTATATAGTGTCACGACCCACCTTCACCAAAAGGAGGGAAGGGTCAGCAGATTTCTAGGCCCTTCCTTATTTAAGTGGAAGGAGAGATAATGACACCTGAGACCCACCTTCAATAGGTCCCGGAGTGGTGACTAGCACCAAGGGTATAGAAATTTCTCACAAATGGAAGGCATTACCACTTTTTGTTTTATAGGATCGGGAGATAAGATGATGAAACTCAACAATGCCAAGATAAAAAAAAAATTAAAACCAAAATTAGACAATCCCCACATGCATGTTCCAAAAGTAAAAGCCACAAGTACAAAAAAAAAGTTGACTACAAAGGTAAGTACCAAAGAAAGAAAAAAAACAGCAACTGCAACTACCTCAAAGGTCCGAGCTAGTATGGTCCTGCACGATCCCTGAAGTCCTCCTGGAAACCTGAATGAAGTTTTATATATGAAGGGTGAGCATACAAGTACACTCAGTAGGGAAAACCAAAGAATATCGTGCACAAGTGGGGGAACATAGTAAGGTCCCGTGATAAAAGGAGTAAAGCAAACACCTATTAAGGTAAACTATCCACCCAAGCCTCAACAAGGCACACTCCCCAAATAACACAAGTCAAGTAATATATATATAATAAAAGAACATCGATGTTTGGGTACCTCGTGCCACCTTCCCACTGGTTATTGGGACATCCTACGCATCGGACCAATCCTGCCATTCTCACCGCAGTCCCACTGCCACACCCACCCGCACACACCTGGGCCACAACCACACGCAGTCCCACTACCGAATCCCACCCGAAAACACCTGGGCCGCAACTATCACACTTAACCACGCCTGAAAACATCTAGGCCAGAACAACCACCACCACGCCCGAAGACACCTAGGCTTCATCCCGAAGACACTTGGGAAACCGCCTGACGCACACACCTGGCCAACCACCACACTACCCCACCCAAAGGTTCTTGGGATAATAATGGACCTCAGGCCGTCACATCCAGCCTGAAAATACTTGGGCTTTCTGGGAAAGGGAGACGAAAAGGAGCTAATAACAAGCCACTAAGAATCTTGTTGGGAAAAACACCCTCCACCATGAAATGGGGGTGTTCGGCACTATGTGCTCAACTTGGGTGGTGCGCGAATAAGAAACAAAAAGCATACAAGTATATATATAGGTAGCAAGGACTCACCCCAAACTAGGTTTTTCTTCAGACAGCCTACAGATCACAACAGCTCTCAAGACCGAGTCACAACTTTGGCCAACAAAACTCATTTATCCCATTCTTGTTTTCATGTTCAGTAATAATGTTCAAAAGTGTATGCACTACTAGGCAACTTACACCATAAGCATAAACAAGGAAAGGAATCCAGCCAATCGTCAATTTAAACATTCACACCCGATTCTCTTGTAAAGTCACAACAACAAAGGAAAAGTGAGAACCCTTGAAGTAATGGAACCAGACAACTCTGAGACACTGCCCTGTGTCCCCTCCACCTAAAATGTTTTTCATCAACAGAGGATCCCACCCCAAATTCACAACCACCGGGTGTATAAAAAAAAGGGGAACCCATCCCCTCCCACATTTCTACCAATCGGTCGCGAATGAAAACAACCAAACCACTGTCACAATCACTAAGCAGGACCATGCCTGTATTTTCAGATTTATAAGATTTATAACACTCCATGATTTCAATTCCATGTATCTTAACTGGGGGTTATCATAGAAGGGTTGATCCTGGTTCTTCCAATTTACATAGCTGAATATATTTAATTAACCAATTTACTTTTAACAGTAGGAGTTTATAATTACAAAACAAGCCATTTAAAACATCACGAGGGCTTCATTAGTGCACAGATAATGACCACCAACGGCCTCAATTTTCAGAAACATGTAAGCCAACACAACTCAGAAAGATGCTTTTAACAAAAAAAACATCAACGATCACATCCCCCCTTCGTTCCTTATAGGATTTGTTCATTATCATTATTTCGGTTTGATTTATCCAATTATACAGAAACAAAAACACGCATGCCCCGAATGAGACATAAAAGAGAGAGGTGAAGGAGAAATTCCCTACTTATTGATACATGATCGACATTTAGGCTAGGCACAGAACATTACGGATAATGATGCGGCGCGCCTAATGCACCAGAAGCTGTTCGTGAAAAGCCGCGATCGAGGAAAGAAGAAAAGACGACCAACCCTTAGTTAATAAGATAAGTGGACGGTTGAGGTGAGAACGTGAAACCACGTAAGGCGCGGGGTCGTGGGTTGGCCACATGGCCCCACTCGTCATTAAAGGGGGTCAAGTGGTTTTAACTGACTCATTAATTAATTAACTATTTAATTAAAACTCTTATGTGTGTTATGGGTCTTTAAAACACGCTCAAACAGGTCAAAATACGGTTTAAAACCTAATTGCGTGAACGCCACTGGAAAGAACCCGCGGGGTAGGCCAGAGCCACCGGTGACTGAGGGCTACCTGTGGGTTACGGCTACCGGTAGGCTAGGGATACGGGTAGGCCAAGGATACTGGTGCGCCAAGGCGACCGGTAAGCCAAGGCTACCGGTACGCCAAAGCTATCGGTAGGCCAAGGCTACCGGTACGCCAAGGCTACTAGTACGCCAAGGATATCGGTGCACCAAGGCTACCGGTACGCCAAGGGTACTGGTTGGCCAAGGCTGCTGGTACACCAAGGCTACCGGTAGGCCAAGGCTACCGGTAGGCCAATGCCACTGGTAGGCCAAGGCTACCGGTATGACAATGCTACGGGTACGCCAAGGCTACCGGTAGGCCAAGGCCACCAGTATGCCAAGGCTACCATTAGGCCTACACCGTCGTGATTCCAAGTCCAGTAAACCCAACTCGACATTTTCACAAAGTAAAGGATCCCCACAAAACCCGGTCCATTACATCAGATACCTCTTAAACAATTCTCGTCCCCGAGAATCAAAACAAACCAACCAGAAGGAAAGATAAGGTCCGAACAACCACCCCGAAAGATAACTCTTAGAATTGAACCCATGCTAATTAAGAACCAAGAAACATACCATGCCAAAATTCCCAAGCATGTGTGTCGGAGAGTCTCTGCCCTCATGTCAAGATATTATCTACTTTGGGAGGCACTGACTCGTCCGCATGGGTTTAATCGCGTCCACCTTAATGCGTCTTGATTAGGGGGTGGGTTCTCTCCCCCCCCATAGCCAGGGCTTTTCACACACATTCAGAGGGAAGAAAAAAAGTACGTTTCATAGCTAAAAGAAAAAACATTCTACCACAACAGGTACAACAAGGAACAAAACTCAAAACAACATGGGGTATTGGGTACGCATCTGTGCTTCCCTATCCCACATACTCTCCTCAAGCCCACCATGTCTCCACAACACATGAACCAAGTGAATGGTTTTCCCACGAAGCACCTTCTCCTTGGGATCCTCAATCATCACTGGTCTCTCCACAAAGGTCACGTCGTCCTCGATGTCTAGATTACCCCAATCAAGGACATGAGAATCATCATGCATATACCAACGGAGCTTGGAAACATGAATGACATCATGTATCCTCAGTAGCGGTGGTGGTAATGCTAGCTGATAAGCCACTTCGTAGACCTGCCGCAACACTTTGAAGGGTCCGATGAACCTGTGAGAAAGCTTACTCCCCTTACTGAACCTCCGCTGCCCACGCCGAGGGGAGACCTTCAAGCACACGTGGTCTCCAACCTCAAACTCCAAGGGCCTCCTTCTGGTATCGGCATACGACTTATGTCAGTCCTGGTCTACCTTCATCCTTTCCCGTATGAGCTGAACCTTCTCTGTCGTTCTCTACACCACCTCTGAGCCAAGGATCACTACCTCGCCCACTTCGGCCCAACACATAGGTGAATGGCATGGCCACCCGTACAAGGCCTCAAACGGTTCCATACTGATGGTAGAGAGATAGATATTATTGTAGGAGAACTCCACCAGGGGAAAGTGTCGCACCCATGTCCTTCCTGAGTCTAGAACACATGCCCGCAACATATCCTCCAAGGTCTGGATGGTGCACTCTATTTTTCCATCTGTCTGGGGATGGAAAGTAGTGCTAAGATGTAACTGGGTGCCAAAAGCATGCTGCAATCCTCTCCAGAATCGCAAGGTAAACCGTGAATCCCTATCTGAGACTATAGAGCTTGGAACTCCATGCAACCGCACCACCTCATCCACATACCTTCATGCCAAAGTATCCACTGCACTCGACGCCCCGATCGCAAGAATGTGAGCTGATTTCGTTAACCTGTCCACTACCACCCTGATGGCATCGTATCCCCCTTGGACCTTGGGTAGTCCAGTGACGAAATCCATCGTGATGTCGTCCCACTTCCACTCGGGGACATCTAGAGACTGCAGTAGGCCACCTTGAACTCGGTGTTCAACCTTCACTTGCTGACACACTAAGCACTTGGCCACAATCTCTGCCACTTCTCATTTCACTCCGGGACACCAAAACTATCTCTTCAGTCCTTGGTACATCTTGGAAACTCCTGGGTGTACCTCCAGGGGTGAGTTGTGGAACTCACTGAGAACCTTGCTACGCATCACTCCTAGAACAAACAACCTTTCCTGGAAATGAATCTGGTTCTGACCATCCTCTGTCCATCCATCCGGGGAATTTCCCTGGTCAACTCGGTCACACATCACTTAGCACTCTAGGTATCCCCACTGAGATTCCTCCACTTGCTGCAGTAGAGAAGACTGCACTATCATCTGATATAGGAAACCTCTACCACCATCCATCCTCGCATCCAGGTGTAAGGCAGCCAAATCCTCCATCGCCTTCCAGGCGTCCACCAACTCTCAGACCGCATCCTTCTGCGTTCTCCTGCTCAAGGAATCAGCTAGTACATTTCTATTTCCCTTAGTATAAGAGATCTCAATGTCGTAATCCTAGAGGTACTCCACCCATCTCTGATGTCGCAAGTTTAAGTCCCACTGGGAGAAGATATACATCAAGCTTTTATGATTCGTGGAGACCACAAAGCGTTCTCCGAGTAGGTAGTGCCACCATTTCGTTAGCGCAAAAACGACCACTGCAAGCTCTAGGTCGTGGGTGGCGTAATTACGCTCATGGGGGCATAGCTGCCTGGACCCATAAGAGATCACCCCTTGTCGCTGCATCAATACACATCCCAGGACCTGTCCTGAAAATCACATAACACCTCATAGGCCACCCCTTCTTCTGGTAATCTCAGCACTGGGGCACTAACCAACTTCTCTTTCAGATTGCTGAAGGCTGACTCGCACTGCTCACTCAACCCGAAAAACTGGCCCTTCTTAGTAAGGGCTGTTAAAGGGGTTTCTACTCAGGAGAAGTTGGGTACGAACCTCCGATAGTAACCCGTCAGCCCAAGGAAACTACGGACCTCTGCCACATTCTTGGGTGCTTCCCAAGAAACAACCACCTCAACATTTGTTGGGTCCACCGCTACCCACTGCTCGGAAACCACATGCCCGAGGAAGTGAACTTCTCGTGTCCAGAACATGCATTTCGACAACTTCCCATAGAGCTGATGATGTCGGAGGACCTCCAAAACTGTCCTCAGGTGCTCTACATGGTCCTATTCTGACCTCGAATAGATCAGGATATCGTTGATGAACACAACCATGAACCGATCCAAGTACTCACGGAAGATGGAGTTCATAGGCCCCATGAACACAGTCGTGGCATTCGTAACACCGAAGGGCATGTCTACAAACTCAAAGTGCCCATATCTACACTTGAAGTCCATCTTCGGGATGTCACTCTCCTTCACTCTCAACTGGTGGTACCCAGACCACAGATCTATCTTTGAGAACCATCCTACCCCTTTCAGCTAGTCGAAAAGTTCGTCTATCCTCGGAAGAGGGTAGAGATTCTTGATCATCACCTGATTCAGCCTCCTATAGTCTATGCACAACCTGAGACCACCATATTCCATTTTTGAGAACTAGACTGGAGCACCCCACGGTGACGCACTCAGCCGAAC
This sequence comes from Viscum album, assembly GCA_963277665.1. Taxonomy (NCBI): domain Eukaryota; kingdom Viridiplantae; phylum Streptophyta; class Magnoliopsida; order Santalales; family Viscaceae; genus Viscum; species Viscum album. Next base: position 1,755,564,584 of record OY728141.1, read on the forward strand.
ATAACCCCTCTTCATCAGATCGTCAATATGAATCCGCAACTCCCGTAATTCTGAAGGTGCCATCCTGTATGGAGCAATCGAGATCGGACGAGCATCGGGCTGCAGGTCTATCCCGAACTCGATATCACATCGAGGTGGTAGAGTCATCACCCCCTCATGAAAGATGTCCATAAACTCACAGACAACCTCTGGCACCCCCACCATCTCAACATCTACTGACTCTAATGACAGATCGGTTAACAAGGGGAGGAGGGGCTCCTCTCGCCTGCTGCCCTTCTGGCCACTCCAGTCGCCAGTGAAGGTAACGCGCCGACATCCCATGTCTGAGAGCATGACCCTTCATTGGAAACATTCAATGACGGCGCACACAGAGAATAGCCAGTAAATGCCTTGGATGCCATCGTATGGTTGTATCTATTTCAGAAGAAGATCCTGAACCAACTGATGTGGCCCCATCATCAGCCTACATCCTCGACAAACAAAAGACAAGTCGGTCTGACCTCCGACTGGTGTTCTCAAAACCTGGGGCACTGGGAGACTATCGGCATCTAGACCCAAAGCACAGGCTAGACTAGATGCAACAAAGGAGTGGGATGCTCCAGTATCGAACAAAGCGTAAGCAAGAGTGCTAAATAAACTGATCGTACCTCGAACAACCTCTGGCCCTGTTGGAACTGCTGCCTCCGCGGTGTGTAGCTATCCACGCCCAGCTCCCCTGCCCCTCGGCTGTCGGCCACCTCCCCGACCACACCCTGGTCGAGATCCCTGAGGAACGCTCGGAGGTTGGCCTCCTCCTCCTACGTCTTCACTCGGAGGAGCGGGAGCTCGCTATCCCTGCTACCACTGCTGGAAAGGCCGGGCTGGAAGCTACTGCTGGGGCGGGTGCTGGGGGTAACAGCATACTGGAGGGAGGGAAGGAGCGCCTCCTCCAAACGTCTTCCCCAAGACTCCTCATCGGGAAATTGGTCCGGAGCAAAACGTAGGAGGTCCTTGAACATGATCCATATCTCTCTCACTGACATACTCCCCTGTGGGAGGGAGAGTAGCTCCTGTCTCATTTCTTCCTTCATTGTTGAAGAGAGGAATTCTGCCCGGAACTCCCTCTCGAAATCCACCCAAGCCACCTCAGTCTCTCTCCTCTCTCCTAGGTAAAGCGTCCACCACTGACGCGCCGCTCCCTGCATCTGTCTGACGGCCAGAGGATCCCAGTACTCGGTCCGGGCCCAAATTAGGCCAAAAGCTATAACTAGCTCCTCTATCCAGCCTTCCGTATTTATGTCAGAGGTTCTTCCCTAATACTTCTCGAGGGTATGTCGCTGGAAGGCCCAGAGAGTTCTCTTCCACTGGTCATCCTCCTCTTCTCGGTCAGATCTCTGCCGATCAGCCAAGGTAGTCTGCGGGTCCTCGATCGTCTGCACCACACGCGATCGCCTTCCATGTTCCATAGCTCTAATGTAAACAAGGAATTCCTAAGCCCAAGTAGTGCAGAATATTGTCTTTAAAACTTCTTAAGCTGTTCGTTTATTCAACATTCCCAAAACACCCCAGAAACATGAGATCACAAGTCATTATGATGCATGTACATTTCCTAGGGTCACTACCCTGCAATCAGCGTGGCCTCACTTGGTCGTTCGGTAGGTCCAGATTCCTTGCATCGGATCACGGGGGGCTCTAAAATCTCGTGTCCTAGTCACTCTTACCTGGACTAATTCACACACCACGGTCATCCAACGATGTTGCCTTACCATCCCATGAAATTTCTCACTCTGCCTAACTCCATACTCCATCATATCCCTCAACCATCAGCTCTGATACCATTCTGTCACGACCCGCCTTCACCAAAAGGAGGGTAGGGTCAGTAGATTGTCAGGACCTTCCTTTTTTATGTTGAAGGAGAGATAATGACCCCCGATACTTGCCTTCAATAGGTCCTGGATTGGAAACTAGAACCAAGGGTATAGAAATTTATCACAAATGGAAGGAATTTCCCCTTTTTGTTTTATAGTATCGGCAGATAAGATGATGAAACTCAACAACACCAAGATAAAAGAAAAGTAGAACCAAAATTAGACCATCCCCACATGCATGTTCCAAAAGTAAAAGCCACATGTACAAAAAAAGGTGACTACAAAGGTAAGTACCAAAGAAAGAAAAAAAATACAGCAACTGCAACTGCCACAAAGGTCCGAGCTAGTATGGTCCCGCGCGATCCCTGATGTCCTCCTGGAAACCTAAAAGAAGTTTTATATACGATGGGTGAGCATAAAAGTACACTCAGTAGGGAAAACCAAAGACTGTCGTGCACAATTGGGGGAACGCACTATGGTCCCGTGAGAAAAGAAGTAATCCAAACACCTATCATGGTAAACTATCCACCCAAGCCTCACCAAGGCACAATCCCCAAATAACGCAAGTCAAGTAATATATATATAATAAGAGAACATCGATGTTTGGGTACCCCGCGCCACTTTCCCACTAGTTATTGAGATATCCTACGCATCGGACCAATCCCTCCATTCTCACCACAGTCCCACTGCCACACCCACCCGCACACACCTAGGCCACAACCACACGCAGTCCCACTGCTGAATCCCGCCCGAAAACACCTGGGCCGCAACTATCACATGTAACCATGCCTGCAAACACCTGGGCCAGAACAACCACCACCACGCCCGAAGACACCTGTGCCTCATCCCGAAGACACTTGCGAAACCGCCTGCCGCACACACCTAGCCAACCACTGCACTACCCCGCCCGAAGGTTCTTGGGATAATAATGGACCTCATGCCATCACAGCCTACCCCGAAGATACTTGGGCTATCAGGGAAAAGGATCAGAAAAGGAGCTAATAACCATCCACTAATAATAGTGTTGGAAAAAACACACTCCACCATGAAATGGGGGTATTCGACACTAAGTGCTCAACTTGGGTGGTGCGTGAATAAGAAACACAAAGCTTACAAGTATATATATATGTAGAAAGCACTAAACCCAAACTAGGTTTTTCTTCAGATAGCATACAGATCACAACAACTCTCAATTCTGAGTCACAACTCTGGCCAACAAAACTCATTTTCCCATTCTTGTTTTCATGTTCAGTAATAACGTTCAAATGTTTATGCACTACTGGGAAACTATCACCATAAGAATAAGGAAGGAAAGGAATCCAGGCAATCGTCAATTTAAACATTCAAACACGGTTCTCCTGTAAAGTCACAACAATAAAGGAAAAGTGAGAACCCTAGAAGTTCTGGAACCAGACAACCCTGAGACACAACCCCACATCCCCTCCCCCAAAAAGGGTTTTCATCAAAAGAGGATCCCACCCCAAATTCACAACCACCGGGAGTATAAAAACAGGGGATCCCATCCCCTCACACATTTCCACCAATCGGCCGCGAAAGAAAACAACCAAACCACTATCACTAACACTATGTAGGACCATCCCTGTATTTTCAGATTTATAATATTTAACACACTCCATGATTTCAATTCCGTGTATCTTAACCGGGGGTTATCACATAAGGGTTGATCCTAGTGCTTCCAATTTACATAGCTGAATATACGTAATTAACAAATTTACATTTCACAGTAGGAGTTCATAATTACAGAACAATCCATTTAAAACATCACGAGGGGTTCATTAGTGCATAGACAATGACCACCAACTTCCTCAATTTTCAGAATCGAGTAAGCCAGCACAACTCAGAATGATGATTTTAACATAAACAACACCAACGATCAAATCCCCCTTTCATTCCTTATATGATTTGTTCATTATCATTATTTTGGACCGATTTATCCAATTATACTGAAACAAAAACATGACTACCTCGCATGATACATAAATGAGAGAGGTAAAGGAGAAATTCCCTACTTGTTGATACATGATCGACATTTAGGTCGGGCACCGATCTTTACGGTTAATGATGCGGCGCTCCCGATGCACCAGAAGCTGTTCGTGAAAATCCACGATCGAGGAAAGAAGAAACAACGACTAACCCTTAGTTTATAAGAGTCGCAGACGGTTGAGGTGAGAACACGAAACTGCATAAGGCGTGGGGTCGTGGGTTGGCCACATGGCCCCACTCGTCATTAAAGGGGGTCGGGTGGTTTAAACCGACTCATTAATTCATTAAGTATTTAATTAAAACACTTATGCGTGTTACAGGTCTTTAAAAAACGCTCAAATAGGTCAAAATATGGTATAAAACCCTAATTGCATGAACGCCACTGGAAAGAACCAGCGGGGTAGGCCAGAGCCACTAGTGGCTGAGGGCGACCAGTGGGTTACAGCTACAGGTAGGCGGAGGCTACCGGTGCACCAAGGCGATTGGTACGCCAAGGATACTGGTAGGCCAAGGCTACCGGTAGGCCAAGGCTACCGGTAGGACATGGCTACCAGTAGGCCAAGGATACCAGTACGTCAAGGCTACCGGTTGGCCAAGGCTACCAGTACGCCAAGGCTACCGGTAGGCCAAGGCTACCGGTAGGCCAAGGCTACCGGTAGGCGAAGGCTACTGGTAGGCCAAGGCTACCGGTATGCCAAGGCTACCGGTAGGACAAGGACACCAGTAGGCCAAGGCTACCGGTAGGCTAAGGCCACCGGTACGCCAAGGCTACCATTAGGCCTAGACCGCCGTGATTCCAAGACTAGAAAACCCAACTCGTCATTTTCACAAAGTAAAGGATCCCCAGAAAACCCGGGCCGTTACATATAGGATCCTTCTCTTAATTAATTTTAAGATCCAAGAAAAAAATCATCTCTCTCAGGATTGATATATCAAATATATTTTTATATTCTGTGACAAAATTCATTGAAAATTATTATTTATTTACATAAAATAAAATTTAACTAATATAGACCAAAATAATTAGATATACAACACTAATTACATTTATAGAGTTTTTTTTATACTTTTCATAAAAAATGTGTCACCTTCAATCAAGATTGAATTTTTCAACATAATGTCATTGGAGCATGTATTAAACAATAAAGTGACATCATCAACTTAGAAATCCTTCATTTATCTTCTCTGGGAAATTTTCCTTTAGGTTTCTATATTCACCCTTCCTCTTCATGTTCCAAATTTATGTCTATTTTCATAACATATATTTTCATCAAAAATATTATCACATTTGATAAGTAATAATAACAAATATCTGTGTCTCCAAAATCCTTCTAACTATGGAAAATTCCTACTAAAGTCAATCCCGACAACATAAGAATAACAATATTTGATGACTCATTCTTCATTCCTCATCACAACGCCATTTTTATTCATCATGTTAAAAAACACCCACTTTGTTATTATAACATTATCATTATTTATTCTAGAAACCGATTTCAGATAATCATTCATCTCAATTTGGTCTAATTATTTATTCATCTCATACACTTATTCTTGATTTTTCAATTATTCATCCACACAACATAAAAAAACATGAAAAATTGTGTTATGAATTTTTGTGCCAAAACTTCTCCTCAACTAAACTTTTTATTCAAGATCACTACTTATATTCTAACCTTACTAATTATTTATAAACAAAAATGGAATATTTTTTGTTTTTCATCACTTCAAAAGGTTGAATAGTCATCTACCACTTCAACATCACTATATATTCACAATTTATCATGTTTATGGGACACATGTTAATATTTTTTTATCATTTTATTTCTTTTAGAAGTTATTATTCATTATTTATACTAATTTAATGAGTTTTCTATCAATATTACATCACCACTTCTAACAATATTAACTATTTTATTATTATATATGAAATATTCACTACTATTTAGAGGATAACCAAAGAAAATTCCCTAATCAACTCTATGATCAAACATTGAAATGACTTCTACTTTAACATTAATAACATTTATTCAATGAAATACCCCTAATAACTTCATGTTAATAGTATTACTTAATAAAATTTCAAATTTTGGAATGTATAAATTTGAATGATACTAATATAATTTTTATATGTACCATTCTCTTAATCACTTGCCCCAAAAATATTCATAAACTATTATGCTCCATTAATATAATTTGATCAATCTACAATAAATATCCTTAAATAAATTTAGTAACCCTATTTTTTGTTGGTTTTATGCTACACTAATCACATATTAAAAACACTAATTTTATAAATAAAATTTATGTTTTTTTAATCATCATTCTTATGAATTTAAATTCTCTCCAAAGAGAGAATACACTCCTTTCCTATACTTATCCTAAAACTTTTAACCATTTTAAAATCCCATGATTTATATTTCCTAAATAATACAAGTAAATAGAATAAATTCATCAAAATAGGGATAATATAATTATATACATATATTTATTTATTTTTGATAATACTAAAAAAAATTATAAAACAATACTCTGTGGTAAATGTGTGCCTCTAACTTCTTGAAATAAGACTTGATAATATTATCATTTTTAATGCAAAAAAATAATTTATATTTTTTTCCTCAAATATAAGAATATTTTCATCATGAGTAACATTAATGAAAATTATTTTTTCAATATGAAAAAGTCTTCAATTCTATAATTTATACAAATAATTTAAGCTCAATCATAATAATTTTAAGTATATTAAAACTAAAATAAGTTAACCTTTTTTCATTTTATTTTTGACACAACTCAACCATATTTTATCCTTTTCACCAAGAATCTATATTTTAAAAAAAAATTATTATCCTTATGCAATGTTTATAAACACTATGAAATCTGTGTTTCAATTGGATAACATGAATTATATTCCTTTACTTCAACATTTTCTCTCCAATCATTATTAATCCAACACTCTAAATTTTTAGTGACCTGTAATTGGTAATGATACTGAAACATTATTTTACATTCAGAAATCTTTGATAAGCTTAATATAATGTTTAATTTTTCATGAAAATATACTTTCCAAAACCTATATATAACAATTTTTTGGAAAATTAAATGAAACATCCAGTTAAACAGCATTATCTTTATTTTTAAGTATTTATTTTGAAAACATTGATCATTACTATGTATAATCAATTATGTTTTAAATATATTAAGTTATTTTATAGATTTATGAAAATATTTTTCAGAAATTTAGTATAGTTTATTCAATATCTAAAACTTATTTTATATCATTACATTATAAATTTGTATAATATTTTTAACATGTCCTCATTGAGAGAGATAATGCATACTTAATTTCTACCATCTATATCTTATATGTTAATGTAAATAATCTTTATGAAACAAAAATATCCATGAAACATTTCTAAATCTACCAAAAATAAATCAATATTCAAAAATGTTAATCCAGTTTCATTTAATAATTGAATTTCATGACTAATTTATTTTCTATTTTTTACCTATAATTTCAATAAAAAAAATTCAACCATATTTTTTTGAAATTACCCACACTTTTATATAGTACTAAAATATCTTCCATGGTTTTTTGACAATCCATTTACTATATATTTTTAATTCAAGTTGGTATTAAATGAATTTTTATATTTTTAAATTTTTATTTTTCTAAAATATTTACTTACCTTTCCATCAACATCAAATCATTGTTTTCTTCTTTGAATATATGACCTTATAATCCCAATTTGTTTCTTATATACTGATTAACAATCATTCACTTATTTTAGGGTACCTTACTCTTGATCCTTCCATTAAATAATTGTATTGATTCTTGACCAGACTTATGAATGTTATCTTTAAACATGTTTTCTAGTTTTCTACAAATATATTAATCTTAAATCCATAAATTTATTTATCTTTATCTATTACATTCTCTTATATAAATTAAATTATATTTTTATTGTTTTCAGTGCTAGATTAAAATATTTAACCTTTATCAATAATGTAGAATCCTTTTTAGAAAGGGTAGAATCAATTTAGTATATGTTTGGTTTTCTTTAATTAAATTTTTATTATATCTCACCTTCTTTGATATCATTCAAATACTCTACTTTAACTCTCACATTAGTATAAACTCCATCTTAATATATTATTAATTTTTTTCACCTTCTTCTCGGTCACATGTGTACTTATCATCATTATCTTTAGGGATCATAAAATTCTCCTCTGCTTCACATGATGTTTGAAATTTATCTTCATCATCAATAATGTCCTCATCATCCAACATATATAACTGATTTTTAATTTTTAATTTAGAAAAATTATTAGATTTTATCAATGGGGAAAAATTCAAATTATATAATTTTTATAATAAATTTCAAAATAAACACATTAATGAATCAACTTCATTATCACCTTTTTCATCATATTGTTTTACAGAATTTTCTATGAATTTTTAAAAAAATATAAGTTTGAATTTAATTTATTATCATTTCATAGTAATTTCCTTTACCATTCCAAACACTTCTCTAGGTGATTTAAAAAATTAATTGAATATCATCTCTATAAATTCTTTTTCATCATCATTTCCTTTTTAAACATTATATTCATTCCATATATTATCGTAATTTTTATAATTAAAGGACAATTTATTTTCATATTTACTCTTCTTCTCGAGTTTTCTTCATTTAATCAATTCATAGGTAATAAAAACCCTATAAAAATTATCCAATGTAATTGTGTTAAAATCAAGGTATTTGATTCATTATACCATTGATTGAAATTTGTAAAAAAAACTGATGTCATATCTTTTTTACTACTGTAGATTATTTAAGTGTCCAAAAGATAAATATAATTGTTCTGGAAACGTTATTGAATCAAGTAAATAATTCATCAATATATTTATCATTTTTTCCTTAAAAATAAGTTCATACATTAAATTAAAAATCTATATCATATCGTATTTAACCATCAAATATCATTAATATTAACAATCGAACTTATCCCTTATTATTTGAATTATCCTAATAATCACAAATTTGAAATTTCAATTTTTCAAAAAAGTTAAAATAATTTCATTATGATATTTACATTCAATCGTAATACTTTTTCGATCAACCATTATCATCAGAAAATTTTAAATATGTTTAATATACAAATTTCTATAAAGACCCAATATAAACATATATAAATAATACATTGATACCATGATTTAATTTTTGAATCTCAAAAATATTTACACAAATTTATGAAAATTAGTTTTATTGTCATTGAGATTAGAAACATAAACATATTATTTTACGTCACCTATGAAAATTACTACCTAATTGTGCTCCTCAAAACCCTTTTCAAGATATATCATCTTCATAACTTGGATATTGGAAACATTAGGAAGGATTGATCACAAAAACATAGTAAGGGAAGAATTATCATAGAGAAATAAATCTTAAACATCATATAGAACGTGAGTAATTCATAAATTTTATAATGAAATCTCAAAATACCTTATATGAAAATAAAAAAACATGTTAGTATGGCATATGACCATAAAAACCTCATTATGTAATCATAAGATATATGCAATGGGTCAAACACATCTTAATACTCATATAACATGATAGTGTGACCTAATATTGCAAAATATATTAAAAATAAGTCATAATACGGAAAAAATAGATTTCATGGAAATGAAATGAAACTTTAAAAATGAAAATTATTTTATGAACAAATTTGTAACATCATACAACTATAATATTAGAAAATTAAAAAAAATATCTCATCTTGATATTGGGATAATATGCCCATGTACCCTCTGGATTGGGATAAAACAGCCCTTGTACCCCATTGGATTGGGGATAAATCCGTATATATACCATTTTATTGGTATAAATCATATTATTTAACTTATTGGAATTGGATAAATCCTCATATATTATTCACTAGATTTGGTTAAATCCTAATGTGTACCTCATTGGCTTGGTATATAACATCATGTTTAACCTTTGGCTTGGGATAAATCCTCATGTGTGCCCTTTTCTTCATATGAGACATAAACATAAATTAATACATTAAAAGATGATATATGAAGCCACCCATAATTATATACATAGATGTGTTCCTTAAAAATAAATCATAAAAATATCTTAATGATCCAAGGGAAAAAATAATCGTTTTCTTAAAAACCAAATGGAAAACATTTATTATCCATAATAGACCCAAAACAAATGGGTTGCAAAAAAATCAAAATGGAATAAAATAAAATCATGAATTAAATCATACAAAACTGAGAAATTGATCACCCAAAATACTAACATAACATGAACTAGAGATATATTAGGATACCAAAACTCTCATTGTTTAGAATAAATCATATCATAATTACATATATATGGTGATCAAAATTCACTTCAAAAAATATATACAATGAAGAGTAATTATAAGGGAAAATACAAATTATTTCATAAAAAACATTTATAAAAATTAATTACAAATTCAATTGAAAATGGTTTTTAAAGAGAAGTAGAAAACTATTGAAAATATTAATATAAAGAGTTAAAAATAAAAGATCCACAAAAATACATAATGGTTTCAAAAAAAATATTGAAAATATTATAAAAAAATATTAAATTTTAAAGCAATATTTAAAAATGGATACTTGAAAATTATATAATGTAATAAATAAAATGTAAAATACTTTGAAAACATTTATTTTAAAAATAATAATTAATAATACAACTTATAAAAGACATAAAAAATAAAACAAAATTGATATGGAAATAATATGAATACCATTAATTTTAAAAATAATTCTTATTAAAGGAAAAATTAAAATATAATATAAATTTTATCAAACTAAACTTTTAAGTGGATGATAATTGTTTTTATTTTTATAATATAGAAAACCCATTTGAAGCATTTTAAAATAACCTAGTTGAAAAACCACAGAGATTATCATATTTTGAAGCATCCAATTTCAAATGTGGTAAAGAGAAATTTTTAAATAAAAAATATATTAACTGTAGAATAAAATTATATATGATTTATAATGAATGATAATAAAAAATTCCATATGTTGATAAAAATAGATTTCTCATAAAAATTTTCCTTAATGATTGTAAATTTCAAGGAAATTCTATTTTGTTTTTCTATATTTATTCAATGAATATGATTGAATTATTATAAACAATATAAATTTTGTTATATAAATTATTAGGATACTTATAATTATATATTTAATTTAATATGGAAAATTTATTATCATATTCTATTTAATAATTACATATTTTATCCTTCTGTTTTTGTACAAAATTGAATCAGTGTAACCTTATTTTTATAATCATAGAAAATGAAAAGATCGCCTTAATAATATGGAAAATAATTAATATAATATATATAAAACTATTTAGTAATAATTTTTGAGTATATTATAATAAAGTTATTTTTCATGTCTCAATATCCATCCATAGTCAAATCTTAAAGCATTTTTCACGGAGGTGGTTAAATCAACCCAAACGTGAACATGCTTTATCTCGAATATAGTATGGCTAAGGAGTTATTTCTCTTAACATAATATCATTATAAATTAATTCTATTGATATTTTATAATGTATTTATCATGGTTGACCATAATTTAATAAGTTTATTTAATTTTAGAAAATATATATGAAAAAAAACTATTCCATCATGGATATGGGAGTCCTTAATTTTTCATGTATTACATTTTCATTTCTCAATGCTCGAGCTGGTGAAGTATTATTTAAAAATATATTTAACAATTATTATTAAATGATATATTTCATATTTAATAATCATTACCACCATTAATACAATCCATTATTGGAGGTATTAAAAAATCAAAATTGTATAACTTCATGTAGGCTGTTGTCTACACAATGGACTAATGATGTTGTTTTGTTTTTCTAAGTGGGTGTAAATGAATAAATGTGGTTTTTACAATTAATATAACAAACATATATGTAAAATTATTATACTTAAGTCATAATATTATTATTTTTATAAGATATATGGATGAGTAAAATTAAAAATAAAAACTTAAGAAGAAAATAATACTTTTGTAGGAGACTTGACCTTTCCTTAGATGTTCCCTTGAGATTGAAAGGCTTATGATAACTATGAGGGAAAATGGGATTTTTTTAGGGATATGCAAATAGTTATATTAAAATGTAAGAGTATTATGTAATAAATATATGTTTTTTTAACTTTTAAAGGGAAAAGTGGTACCCATTATATGAATAGAAAGTCAGTGCTTTTGGAAATTCTCAGTATTTTTCATTACTGTTAGGACACGATTTGAGGGTGAATCACTAAAAAGATGGAATATAAGGTTGTAGGATACGATAATTAATAAAATCTTTTCGTACATTCATTTATATACAATCAAGACTGATTTATGATATTTTTTAATTTTAGCCTTTTACTAAACTTATCTTTTACCTTGGTAATTAAGTTTTTAAAAAAGCTAATTAACATTAAATAAAATATTAATATTAGACCCTTTTTGCTATTTTGAACGTTATGATATCAAATTTTGATATCATTTTAACACATAAAAAATAAAATTTTATGAACATTTTATTTTAAAATAAACACAATTAATCATGATCAAATGTTTTTTAGAAAAAATAACATTTTTAGGATTTTAGTTTAAATATAAGATATAATTATATCGGATACTGATTATAATTAAATAAATCGATTTATTATATAAAAAATATTTTGGATTATTTTAATGAAATATAAATCTAAATTTAACCATCTAAATAATAAATTAGTGGAAAAACTAAAAACCATTTTTTTATAAAATAACATTTTAATTTAGTATTAAAAAATATTAGACATAGAATTATATATTCAAGGAATTTTTTAAAATGAATAATTTTATTACATAAATATTTATTTATTTAAAAAAATTATAATTTTCAAGGATAATTTTAAAAAATGATCAAATAATAAAAATTATAATTTGCTTAATAATCGAATTTTTCAACTAAAAATCATCCATTTTGGAAAAAATTAAAAAATTAATTTGAATTAAATTTTATTGTGAGGAACTAAAACATTATTTTCATTTTAAAAAAGTTAATTTCTAAATATTTTAAATATAAATTATAATAGAAAATAAGTATTACATTTTAAATATATTTTATTCAAAATAACTATTTTCAGTGTTAACTACTAATAATTATTTTCCTCCTAAAAATTTAGTAGTATACCATCTTATTATTTATTATAGATTTATTTAAAAAATTATAAAATTATGATTTGATTTGTTTAAATTGTCTTTATCAAGTAAAATATTTTATAGAACATATTATGTGTTTTAAATGATCCAGCATATTAGGTAGTCACATTCTCCCCTATTAAATACCTTGCATATGCACAATATTAATTATCAAATATTGTAAAAGATATTTAAGGGTATCCATAAGATATATATGAATTGATTTTTAATTTCTAATGTGGTATCAATCATGTTAATTCAATTGAAATTTTCAAACTCATCAATCCTTCCTTTGAGGAATATATAAATATTGAGTTTTTTAACCATTTGTGCTAAACATATTTCGTGACTTGTTATAGTGTCTCTTATAATGGAATTTGTCAATAATATGGTTCGTAGTCATTCTTATGATGATATATTATTATAATTTGATTTGAAATATGAAATGTGAATTCCTTATTCTCACAATTTATATGTATTTCATGTAAATATATTTATTTAATACACAAAAATCATATTAAATTTCCCAAAATTGAGAATTAATAAGATTCACATGAATATTTCTCCCATAATCATTATACCATGATGTTATAATAATATAGGATGATGTAAAATCATCAGTGTGTTTATTTTATGGTCATAGATTGCATCCTAAGCCTTATATGGTGGCTAAAACAAGATTCCAATTGTATATCCAAAATTCTAGAGTGTAGGATGAGTATACTTTTTAATCATCTTTTTAATGACCAAATATTATTGGTGGGGATAAAATAGGATTTCCCTTGTTTTCTTGGTTTATGATGTTTATGGTGTTTTTATCCTCATTAGTTACTGTGTTTCTATATCTTTATGAATAATACCCAAACTATATATATGTGAGGCATTAGATGTTCAACAACTCTATTTAAATAATCATCATATTCATTATAGCTCTACAATCCTAAGTTTTATGGCTAATACATAATCACAGAAAACAAATTCTTGTTCCTCTCAGACATTCCCTTGTGGTTGTCTTCAATCATTTTTAACGTCTATAATGTTAAATATTTTTCCTTATTCATCTTTGAGACGTAATCTTCTATGAAACATTATACATATTTTATTTGGATAATTTTATTTCTTATAAATAATCGAGTTATCAATTATAAAATGATATAGTTCTACGAGTATAATCGTATTTTTTTCAATTCCTGCTTCTTTCCCACTTGGTTACTTGTTACTATATTATACCTCATGTACTTTATTAACTTTGTTTTTTCCTTATCAATCTATTCCAAAAAAATAAAAATAATTAATCATGTTTATTAAATATTTATAACATAATGGAATTTTGAAAAACTAAACCTTCATATGTGTAACGCCCCGACCCCAGTTACCCAGAGTCGGTGCATTATTACATAACATTGGTATGATCATGAGAAAGATCAAGTCTCGAAAGACCGATTAGTTTAGTAGCCTTCGAATAACTAGATACATCCATAAATTTTTACATTACATCATAAAAAAAACATCTTGTCTTCATATCCCTTCATACTATCCCTGCAGGTCATTCATAAATTACTTCTTCATAATCCTGAAAAAAAACATTGAAAGGGGTGAGCTCGGATGCTCAGTAAGGATAACATTATAGCAGAAGCTTTCATAAATAAGCATAAACACTTAAGGCAATTTATAACTAAAACCAAAGCCTTTGAAACTTGAACTTCAGCATAAAATGGCAAAGGTAAAATGAAATAATTCCATTTACTTACTCACATGGATATTCTACTAGTCGAATGATCACATGCAATATCAATAACCACTTTCATAATGATGGAATGCATAATGCCAGACTATCATAACCACATAGCCAAGGCCTCGTGCCAAGACTACAAATAAGATTTTGCCAAGGCCTTGTTCCAAGACACTAGTTTGTCTAATGAGACCTACCGATGAATCAAGGAGCTATAGCGGGCTCCACCCGTCACATATTAAGTCCAATGCATTCCCATATGAAAAGGTTTAAACATAACATAAACATTCGTATTAAAACTAGCATACGAAATGTCAATACTTTCACCATAAACTATGAATGGTATAAAAATAGCACATCCACAGTCAAACATATCACAAAACCTTCAATACAATATAGAAGTTTTGTATCATAATAAATCAACTTCAAATAATCTTAAAATCCATCAAAGGATGTTGACATAGATGAAATCAAAATTCTTTTTAAAGAAATATCTCCTTTTAATTTGAAATCATTTAAGATCCATTTAAAATAAAACATTTTCTTTGAAAATATTCTTATAATCTTGTAATGGAATCTTTGAAAATTTTATAACGGCGGAAAATAGCCGCACCCGCCGTATAAGTTAAAAAAAACATTCTTACCTTAATTCTGTCGAAAAGGTTAAAAAGGACCTTGTTTTGAAAACGACCGAAAGATTCCTTTATAAACCACTTATAAAAGTCAAAAATGGTATAAATGACTTTAACTCATATTCTAGTAAATAGTAAAAATGTTTTGAAATACATTTTTAAGAAACATGGATGTGGATGATAAAGAAATCCCAGTAGATTATTACGTATAAACAACCTCGGATAATGAAGAGATTGTGAAATAACCCTTACCTTGTACTTTTCCTTTATTGGGGTAGGTTAACCTCCTGTATAATGGTGAAATAATTGTTATTAAATTATACAAGAATCATATATATTAATATGATATCATATATGATCTTTTAACATTGATTTGTTAATAATATCTTAGAATTATCGTCGTTTCGGGTGTTAACCTACTCATTTTATTTATATGTTTTGTTACATAAGCCATGGTTGTTGTATCTTATTCATATCCAGAATGATATCTAGTCCTTAAAAATCTTTTTTAAATCATCAAATGATAATTATACTTGAATGGATACGATGGAGAATGAATCTCATCGTGTTCGTGGAGACGGTAGTCCGTACGTACGCACGAATGCTACTTCCATTTAATTTTTATTTTAAAAGAATCGAATCCAAATGATACATAGGTATATTACTATTCCAGTAAAATATAATATTTTATATATGTTACTTAAGTTCATTAACCCCATCCTTTATACGTTCCATGTGTGGTATGAACGAGTCATATAATTTTAAGTGGGCGGTAGTCCGCACTTCCTCAAATGAAATTATCGTATGTATATACAACATGAAACGAATAATTATATGAAATAAAATGGAATTACAAAATCTTATATATAAAATATATATCATTAATATCATATTTAATTACAGTGCCATCCT
This sequence comes from Viscum album, assembly GCA_963277665.1. Lineage (NCBI taxonomy): Eukaryota > Viridiplantae > Streptophyta > Magnoliopsida > Santalales > Viscaceae > Viscum > Viscum album. The sequence goes on from OY728141.1 coordinate 1,755,580,955, forward strand.
AATGGCCACCATGAGAGGCGGTAAGATGTATTTGAACAATCATCGTTTCGTGAGGCGTTAGTTTGCCATCCACAGAAACATTATGTTCATCATCCATTAGATGGAGTTGTGTGAATGTGTAGTTTGAATCCTTCTTATAACAACATCCTAGTATATTGTCGATACTGGTGTTGTTACAAAAGAAAGGAAATAAAAAGATTTTGGGGGTTGGAGAAGCAAAATAATTGAAACTAATTTAAGAGAAAATGTTACCTTTAATTTAGGTAACTCACTTTGGTTGGAACCAAAGGACTTCTTGAAATGATTTCTGCCTAAGGGGAAGCTTAAAGGAGGAGGAGAGGGATGTGGGGAGCTTAGTTGGTCAGATGTTGGACGAGCCAAGTGGCTTGAGAGGTGTGAGGAATGAGTAGAAGTGGTCTCCTTTTATAAGGGAGAGGAGGGGCTCTTTAGGAAAGAGTGAAAGTATTACTTTATAATATAATTATATTCGGTTTATAATGGTCCAAAAATCATTGAGGTCGAAGATAAGATGACTCATATTCTAAATAACATCAACCAATAAGAATTGGACAGGTTTTAGATAATATTTTAATCATTATAATCTTATTTTTTTAAATGATTTATTAATGAGGTAAACATTGCATCATTATTGTGTCATTAATAATTTAAATTATTTGATGTCTAAAAATTATAAATAAAATATCATTATGTAGGAAATCTTTTTATATTTTTAATGAATATTTATAATCGAAAATCCAACATGTATAACCCTATGTAAAAATTGATCTTTTAAAAGATGTAAGCTTATGCCATTTTAGTATTCATTTTAACTTAATTAAAATAAAGTTTCATTATCACTTACAAGTGGATCAATGGGGTCCAAAAATTGACCCAAAGATGCCCATGGTCGACCATGTATCAACCAATAGGGTTAAGACACGTTTTAGGGTAATTTAGTATTATTATAATATTATTTTTTAACCATTATTTACCGGATTTACCCTTAACCATGGTAAATAAAATATTTACCACAGTAATTATTCAAAATGTCTAAAAATAAAAGTTACCTATTTACACAATTTAAACATCCTGATTCCAAATATGGAATCCATTTTTCTAAATTCAGAACACAGAAGTGGCAGAAATTAATTTAAAATTAATTCCCGCTGTCAAAACAAAAAGCGTGTTTTTAAGAGATAATAACTATCAAAAGATTGACACTTGTTTATGTTTGGTTTAATTGTAAAATTAAGTCCAATGACCAAAATTATATTAAATGGTAAAAATATATTCTAAATATACTTTAAAACCACTCAAATTCATAATTTATCACTATTAATTATTTTGATTAAAAAAGTTGTTTTTAATTAAAATTTAGTAATTTTTACTATTCATCAAAATATGAAAGTTATCCGAAAAGTACCAAAATTTCACCTTAGGCTAAATTTGATATTCCGAATCCAAAAATGAAGTCCATTTTGAAATATAAAATATATATAATTTTAAAAAATTAAGTATTACTATTCATGACGGCTAGTTTGATCGGTTGTGGTGTGTGTTAAAACTCGAAGTTGCGTACAACACACGCTACTGTTTTATTCAAAGGAAAGCGTACCGTGGAAGCTTGGGATGTTTTATTTTAAATTTTTTGATGTCCCCATTTAGTCAAAAAGTTTAAAATATTTTATTTAAAAAGGGTTCACTATTAAAAGTTTGTAAAACTACAATACTGAAGATGAATTTGTTCTTACATTATGTCTAAGAAACTCATAATATGGATTCTAAAATTATAAGGATTATATAAAGTTTAAAATTTAGTTACTACTATTCATAACCTTTTTTTAACGGCTTTTTTGGTAAGTCATGGTGCGCTTGAACTCGGTGTTAAGTGTAGTGCAAGTTATTGAATTATTTTGAAGAAATAACACACTATGAAATCTTGGGGTGTTACATTCTCCCCTCCTTCAATAAATTGCGTCCTCGCAATTTGAAATTGTTCTTCGAAAATAAAAGGTTGAAAATAGATAATATATTTGTGGGAAAACCCACATCGGAAATTGGGTTACTAAAATTTAGTCTTAATATGAGGAAAAGAGAAATGATAGGGTCACCACCAAATTATGATCTTGATTAGGAGAACATTGGTGGCAATTAGAGACATATAATCGGAGGAAAAACGTAAATATTTATAGATAGTGATTGAGGTCATCAATCACAAACAAGTGTATAATTGAGGTCCTTAAACTCATCAATCTATGATGATTTGAAGTACCATCGGTTCAACAAAATATAGGGTACTGGGATAACACATTTTTGACGTTTCAAAATATCTTAGTTGAAATCCCACATCGAAAAATGAATTAACGAGGCCTCTATAAAGAGTCGAAAGTATGAAGATTACCGAAAATAACACATACTAGGGTTCCATGTAGGAAAATATGGATATGGAAGAAAAATCTAACCATCAATTATCTGATGGAGAGTGGTAGAGAAAATGGCTATGAAAAGGCCAACAATCCCAAAGCCATAAATTAGTGATGATTTAAGGTACCATCTAGGAAAACATTTTTGTTCTATGTTTCTTTTCTTAATATTGAGGAATTTATTTATGAGATTGGCTAAGATCATAAGAAGATATACTTACTTTATAATTAGAGTTTTATCCATTAATAAATTTCTACCAAAAACTCATCTTTCACTCTAAAAGATAATAGAATGTAAAAAAAATTCTATTTACACTATTCGTATAGGGTTCCAAAATAAATGAATTTATAATTCATCTACAAGATCTTTTAATAAAAACTACATTATTTAATCCAGGACATCTCGTGGGCCAGTGGTAGGTGATACACCCTTGTCGCCCTTCGGTTGCGGGTTCAAGTCTCGCAGCCTTGCCGGACGCGACGGGTTGCCGCCCGACCTCGGGGTTGTCCTTTTATGGCAATCCAAAATAATCCAAACTAGAACTATCCAAAATACTTCTATCCAAACTCACAGTCCAACATTTATAAGTAAGGTAAACATAATGTAGAACCTTTTTAGCCCGTAATAGCATATGAATACCTTCATCATGTATTCTTTTAATACACCGAAACATCATGAATTACCATATTCCTTATTGATTACATTCATGCTCCCTTATTCCATATAGAAAGCTGGATATACTTCATTAATCCAAAAATGTTTTAAACCCCAACAATGATGGAATATACAAATCATTAATCAGTTCCAGGGTAGTCAAGAATATCAATATAATTTATCCAAATCAATCATGTATTATTCTAAAATCACTACCTCGGTATCAGAACCATATTATGGTTTATCTTTCTCTCAACCATATATTTTCCAAAAATTTAACCTGCTATTGAGTCACTTTTCTTTTTTCCACACAATCTCAAGTCCTTAATGAAATAGTACTGCAGTACAATCCTTATATACACCGTGATTATTGTAACAAATACATTGTTGATACAACACTCAATTGACATAATCAACATAAGAACTCAAATCATTCCTCTTCATCTGTGGTAGTATCATAACTTGATTATTATCCAATAACATCATTTGCGGCATAGTCTGATGACTGGGACATAGGTTCGCGTAGTGTCCAAACTCTTTGCAAATGAAGCATTGTACATTTAAAACCATTTTCTTACCCTTGCAGTCACGTACATTGTGCCCTTTTCCTCCACACTTATAACAAACTCCCATTCCTTTCAGGAAAGTTCCAGGGTGTTTCATTCCACAGTTACCACATATGGGAAAATTCTTCTTTTCCCTTTTCCCTTTATCCATCTTTCTCTCTTCCATCCTTTTCTTCTCTTGATTCCCTTCAAAGCCATAGGACTCAGTAAACTCTTTACTTATCTTATCAACACATTATATTATTTCTTCATATGATGATAATACATGGGATACTATTTCTCTTATAAATTCTAGCTTAAGACCATGAAAGATATGATCCTTCCTTCTCTTTGAATCATGTGTATTTCTGGAGTTCTCATTCCTTCTACTGGGCGCCATTTCTATACAATGGCATAAACTAGATCAGTTTATGAATCAAAATACATAATCCCATACTTATAAAACACTTAACATAAATTGAACTATTTATGGATATAATCCATAATCATAAAAATGTTTTCTCTGAGGAAGTATATACTCATAAACCCTTCATAATGATTTGTAAAGAAAATGAGATTTATCCTAAGCATATCCCCCGAGAGTGTCGTAACCAAGAGTGCAGCAAGGCCCGTTGTCGTGCACCAGTTCCCGTTCGAGTCTAGCTCAAAGCGGTGTTTTTGGGTTTTACCCCTAGGCACATCTGTGCCAGAGCCGCCTCTACCTGCTCGTATCCAGACAGGGATGTATTGCTCGGAAAACTCACAAAATCTCTACAATACCAAAATTCTAGGAAGTTCTTTTATACCAATCCTAAAAGTTCATCTTAGGTCTACGTGCTCTAATCAGAGTTTATCTAAATCTAGCTACCAAGGTTTGTACTAAACTTCCTCTGATACCAACTGTAACGCCCCGACCCCAGTTACCCAGAGTCGGTGCATTATTACATAACATTTGAATGATCATGAGAAAGATCAATTCTCGAAATACCGATTAGTTTAGTAGCCTTGGAATAACTAGATACATCCATAAATTTTTACATTACATCATAAAAAAAACATCTTGTCTTCATATCCCCTCATACTTTCCCTGCAGGTCATTCATAAATTACTTCTTCATAATCCTGGAAAAAAAAACATTGAAAGTGGTGAGCTCGGATGCTCAGTAAGGATAACATTATAGCATAAGCTTTCATAAATAAGCATAAACACTTAAGGCATTTTATAACTAAACCAAAAACCTTTGAAACTTGAACTTCAGCATAAAATGGCAAAGGTAAAATGAAATAATGCCATTTACTTACTCGCATGGATATTCTACTAGTCGGATGATCACATGCAATATCAATAACCACTTTTATAATGATGGAATGCATAATTCCAGACTATCATAACCACATTGCCAAGGCCTCGTGCCAAGACTACAAATAAGATTTTGCCAAGGCCTTGTGCCAAGACACTAGTTTGTCTCATGAGACCTACCGATGCATCGAGGAGCAATAGCGGGCTCCACCCGTCACATATTAAGTCCAATGCATTCCCATATGAAAAGGTTTAAACATAACATAAACATTCGTATTAAAACTAGCATACGAAATGTCAATACTTTCACCATAAACTATGAATGGTATAAAAATAGCACATCCACAGTCAAACATATCACAAAACCTTCAATAAAAAATAGAAGTTTTGTATCATAATAAATCAACTTCAAATAATCTTAAAATCCATCAAAGGATGTTGACATAGATGAAATCAAAATTCTTTTTAAAGAAATAACTCCTTTTAATTTGAAATCATTTAAGATCCATTTAAAATAAAACATTTTCTTTGAAAATATTCTTATAAGCTTGTAAGGGAAGCTTTGAAGATTTTATAACGGCGGAAAATAGCTGCACCTGCCGTATAAGTTAAAAAAAACATTCTTACCTTAATTCTGTCGAAAAGGTTAAAAAGGACCTTGTTTTGAAAACGGCCGAAAGATTCCTTTATAAACCACTTATAAAAGTCAAAAAGGCTATAAATTACTTTAACTCATATTCTAGTAAATAGTAAAAATGTTTTGAAATACATTTTTAAGAAACATGGATGTGGATGATAAAGAAATCCCAGTAGATTATTACGTATAAACAACCTCAGATAATGAAGAGATTGTGAAATAACCCTTACCTTGTACTTTTCCTTTGTTGGGGTAGGTTAACCTCCTGTATAATGGTGAAATAATTGTTATTAAATTATACAAGAATCATATATATTAATATGATATCATATATGATCTTTTAACATTGATTTGTTAATAATATCTTAGAATTATCGTCGTTTCGGGTGTTAACTTACTCATTTTATTTATATGTTTTGTTACATAAGCCATGGTTTTTGTATCTTATTCATATCCATAATGATATCTAGTCCTTAAAAATCATTTTTAATTCTTCAAATGATAATTATACTTGAATAGATACGATGGAGAATGAATCTCATCGCGTTCGTGGAGACGGTAGTCCGTACGTACGCACGAATGCTACTTCCATTTAATTTTTTTTTTAAAAGAATCGAATCCAAATGATACATAGGTATATTACTATTCCAGTAAAATATAATATTTTATATATGTTACTTAAGTTCATTAACACCATCCTTTATACGTTCCATGTGTGGTATGAACGAGTCATATCATTTTAAGGGGGCGGTAGTCCGCACTTCCTCAAATGAAATTATCGTATGTATATACAACATGAAACGAATAATTGTATGAAATAAAATGGAATTACAGAAGCTTATATATAAAATATATATCATTAATATCATATTTAATTACAGTGCCATCCTAATGGCCACCATGAGAGGCGGTAAGATGTATTTGAACAATCATCGTTTCGTGAGGCGTTAGTTTGCCATCCACAGAAACATTATGTTCATCATCCATTAGATGGAGTTGTGTGAATGTGTAGTTTGAATCCTTCTTATAACAACATCCTAGTATATTTTGGATACTGGTGTTGTTACAAAAGAAAGGAAATAAAAAGATTTTGGTGGTTGGAGAAGCAAAATAATTGAAAATAATTTAAGAGAAAATGTTACCTTTAATTTAGGTAACTCACTTTGGTTGGAACCAAAGGACTTATTGAAATTCTTTCTGCCTAAGGGGAAGCTTAAAGGAGGAGGAGAGGGATGTGGGGAGCTTATTTGAGCAGAGTTTGGACGAGCCAAGTGGCTTGAGAGGTGTGAGGAATGAGTAGAAGTGGTCTTCTTTTATAAGGGAGAGGAGGGGCTCTTTAGGAAAGAGTGAAAGTATTACTTTATAATATAATTATATTCGGTTTATAATGGTCCAAAAATCATTGAGGTCGAAGATAAGATGACTCATATTCTAAATAACATCAACCAATAAGAATTGGACAGGTTTTATATAATATTTTAATCATTATAATCTTATTTATTTAAATGATTTATTAATGAGGTAAACATTTCATCATTATTGTGTCATTAATAATTTAAATTATTTGATGTCTAAAAATTATAAATAAAATATCATTATGTAGGAAATCTTTTTAGCTTTCTAATGAATATTTATAATCGAAAATCCAACATGTATTACCCTATGTAAAAATTGTTCTTTTAAAAGATGTAAGCTTATGCCATTTTTGTATTCATTTTAACTTAATTAAAATAAAGTGTCATTATCACTTACAAGTGGATCAATGGGGTCCCAAAATTGACCCAAAGATGCCCATGGTCGACCATGTATCAACCAATAGGGTTACGACACGTTTTAGGGTAATTTAGTATTATTATAATATTATTTTTTAACCCTTATTTACCGGATTTACCCTTAACCATGGTAAATAAAATATTTACCGCAGTAATTATTCAAAATGTCTAAAAATAAAAGTTACCTATTTACACAATTTGAACATCCTGATTCCAAATATGGAATCCATTTTTCTAAATTCAAAACACAGAAGTGGCAGAAATTAATTTAAAATTAATTCCCGCTGTCAAAACAAAAAGCGTGTTTTTAAGAGATAATAACTATCAAAAGATTGACACTTGTTTATGTTCGGTTTAATTGTAAAATTATGTCCAATGACTAAAATTATATTAAATGGTAAAAATATATTCTAAATATACTTTAAAACCACTCAAATTCATAATTTATCACTATTAAGTATTTTGATTAAAAAAGTTGTTTTTAATTAAAATTTAGTAATTTTTACTATTCATCAAAATATGAAAGTTATCCGAAAAGTACCAAAATTTCACATTAGGCTAAATTTGATATTCTGAATCCAAAAATGAAGTCCATTTTGAAATATAAAATATATATAATATCAAAAAATTAAGTATTACTATTCATAACGGCTAGTTTGATCGGTTGTGGTGTGTGTTAAAACTCGAAGTTGCGTACAACACACGCTAATGTTTTATTCAAAGGAAAGCGTACCGTGGAAGCTTGGGATGTTTTATTTTAAATTTTTTGATGTCCCCATTTAGTCAAAAAGTTTAAAATATTTTATTTAAAAAGGGTTCACTATTAAAAGTTGGTAAAACTACAATACTGAAGATGAATTTGTTCTTACATTATGTCTAAGAAACTTATAATATGGATTCTAAATTTATAAGGATTATATAAAGTTTAAAATTTAGTTAATACTATTCATAACCTTTTTTAACGGCTTTTTTGGTAAGTCATGGTGTGCTTGAACTCGGTGTTGCGTGTAGTGCAAGTTATTGAATTATTTTGAAGAAATAACACACTATGAAATCTTGGGGTGTTACATTCTCCCCTCCTTCAATAAATTGCGTCCTCGCAATTTGAAATTGTTCTTCGAAAATAAAAGGTTGAAAATAGATAATATATTTGTGGGAAAACCCACATAGGAAATTGGGTTACTAAAATTTAGTCTTAATATGAGGAAAAGAGAAATGAAAGGGTCACCACCAAATTATGATCTTGATTAGGAGAACATTGGTGGCAATTAGAGACATATAATCGGAGGAAAAACGTAAATATTTATAGGTAGTGATTGAGGTCATCAATCACAAACAAGTGTATAATTGAGGTCCTTAAACTCATCAATCTATGATGATTTGAAGTACCATCGGTTCAACAAAATATAGGGTACTGGGATAACACATTTTTGACGTTTCAAAATATCTTAGTTGAAATCCCACATCGAAAAATGAATTAACGAGGCCTCTATAAAGAGTCGAAAGTATGAAGATTACTGAAAATAACACATACTAGGGTTCCATGTAGGAAAATATGAATATCGAAGAAAAATATAACCATCAATTATCTGATGGAGAGTGGTAGAGAACATGGCTAAAAAAAGGCCAACAATCCCAAAGCCATAAATTAGTGATGATTTAAGGTACCATCTAGGAAAACATTTTTGTTCTAATTTTCTTTTCTTAATATTGAGGAATTTATTTATGAGATTGGCTAAGATCATAAGGAGATATACTTACTTTATAATTAGAGTTTTTTCCATTAATAAATTTCTACCAAAAACTCATCTTTCACTCTAAAAGATAATAGAATGTAAAAAAAATTCTATTTACACTATTCGTATAGGGTTCCAAAATAAACGAATTTATAATTCATCTACAATATCTTTTAATAAAAACTACATTATTTAATCCAGGACATCTCGTGGGCCAGTGGTAGGTGATACACCCTTGTCGCCCTTCGGTTGCGGGTTCAAGTCTCGCAGCCTTGCTGGACGCGACGGGTTGCCGCCCGACCTCCGGGTTGTCCTTTTATGGAAATCCAAAATAATCCAAACTAGAACTATCCAAAATACTTCTATCCAAACTCACAGTCCAACATTTATAAGTAAGGTAAACATAATGTAGAACCTTTTTACCCCGTAATAGCATATGAATACCTTCATCATGTATTCTTTTAATACACTGAAACATCCTGAATTACCATATTCCTTATTGATTACATTCATGCTCCCTTATTCCATATAGAAAGATGGATATACTTCATTAATCCAAAAATGTTTTAAACCCCAACAATGATGGAATATACAAATCATTAATCAGTTCCAGGGTAGTCAAGAATATCCAATATAATTTATCCAAATCAATCATGTATTATTCTAAAATCACTACCTCGGTATCAGAACCATATTATGGTTTATCTTTCTCTCAACCATATATTTTCCAAAAATTTAACCTGCTATTGAGTCACTTTTCTTTTTTCCACACAATCTCAAGTCCTTAATGAAATAGTACTGTAGTACAATCCTTATATACTCCATGATTATTGTAACAAATACATTGTTGATACAACACTCAATTGACATAATCAACATAAGAACTCAAATCATTCCTCTTCATCTGTGGTAGTATCATAACTTGATTATTATCCAATAACATCATTTGCGGCATAGTCTGATGACTGGGACATAGTTTCGCGTAGTGTCCAAACTCCTTGCAAATGAAGCATTGTACATTTAAAACCATTTTCTTACCCTTGCAGTCACGTACTTTGTGCCCTTTTCCTCCACACTTATAACAAACTCCCATTCCTTTCAGGCAAGTTCCAGGGTGTTTCTTTCAACAGTTACCACATATGGGAAAATTCTTCTTTTCCCTTTTCCCTTTATCCATCTTTCTCTCTTCCATCCTTTTCTTCTCTTGATTCCCTTCAAAGCCATAGGACTCTGTAAACTCTTTACTTATCTTATCAACACATGATATTATTTCTTCATATGATGATAATACATGGGAGACTATTTCTCTTATAAATTCTAGCTTAAGACCATGAATGATATGATCCTTCCTTCTCTTTGAATCATGTGTACTTCTGGAGTTCTCATTCCTTCTACTGGGCGCGATTTCTATACAATGGCATAAACTAGATCAGTTTATGAATCAAAATACATAATCCCATACTTATAAAACACTTAACATAAATTGAACTATTTATGGATATAATCCATAATCATAAAAATGTTTTCTTTGAGGAAGTATATACTCATAAACCCTTCATAATGATTTGTAAAGAAAATGAGATTTATCATAAGCATATCCCCCGGGAGTGTCGTAACCAAGACTGCAGCAAGGCCCGTTGTCGTGCACCAGTTCCCGTTCGAGTCTAGCTCAAAGCGGTGTTTTCGGGTTTTACCCCTAGGTACATCTGTGCCAGAGCCGCCTCTACCTGCTCGTATCTAGACAGGGATGTATTGCTCGGAAAACTCACAAAATCTCTACAATACCAAAATTCTAGGAAGTTCTTTTATACTAATCCTCAAAGTTCATCTTAGGTCTACGTGCTCTAATCAGAGTTTATCTAAATCTAGCTACCAAAGTTTGTACTAAACTTCCTCTGATACCAACTGTAACGCCCTGACCCCAGTTACCCAGAGTCGGTGCATTATTACATAACATTGGTATGATCATGAGAAAGATCAAGTCTCGAAAGACCGATTAGTTTTGTAGCCTTGGAATAACTAGATACATCAATAAATTTTTACATTACATCATAAAAAAACATCTTGTCTTCATATCCCCTCATACTATCCCTGCAGGTCATTCATAAATTACTTCTTCATAATCCTGGAAAAAAGAAAACATTGAAAGGGGTGAGCTCGGATGCTCAGTAAGGATAACATTATAGCAGAAGCTTTCATAAATAAGCATAAACACTTAAGGCAATTTATAACTAAAACAAAAGCCTTTGAAACTTGAACTTCATCATCAAATGGCAAAGGTAAAATGAAATAATGCCATTTACTTACTCACATGGATATTCTACTAGTCGAATGATCACATTCAATATCAATAACCACTTTCATAATGATGGAATGCATAATGCCAGACTATCATAACCACATAGCCAAGGCCTCGTGCCAAGACTACAAATAAGATTTTGCCAAGGCCTTGTGCCAAGACACTAGTTTGTCTCATGAGACCTACCGATGCATCGAGGAGCTATAGCGGGCTCCACCCGTCACATATTAAGTTCAATGCATTCCCATATGAAAAGGTTTAAACATAACATAAACATTCATATTAAAACCAGCATACGAAATGTAAATACATTCACCATAAACTATGAATGGTATAAAAATAGCACATCCAAAGTCAAACATATCACAAAACCTTCAATACAATATAGATGTTTTGTATCATAATAAATCAACTTCAAATAATCTTAAAATCCATCAAAGGATGTTGACATAGATGAAATCAAAATTCTTTTTAAAGAAATATCTCCTTTTAATTTGAAATCATTTAAGATCCATTTAAAATAAAACATTTTCTTTGAAAATATTTTTATAAGCTTGTAAGGGAAGCTTTGAACATTTTATAACGGCGGAAAATAGCCGCACCCGCCGTATAAGTTAAAAAAACATTCTTACCTTAATTCTGTCGAAAAGGTTAAAAAGGACCTTGTTTTCAAAACGACCGAAATATTCCTTTATAAACCACTTATAAAAGTCAAAAAGGGTATAAATGACTTTAACTCATATTCTATTAAATAGTAAAAATGTTTTGAAATACATTTTTAAGAAACATGGATGTGGATGATAAAGAAATCCCAGTAGATTATTACGTATAAACAACCTCGGATAATGAAGAGATTGTGAAATAACCCTTACCTTGTACTTTTCCTTTGTTGGGGTAGTTTAACCTCCTGTATAATGGTGAAATAATTGTTATTAAATTATACAAGAATCATATATATTAATATGATATCATATATGATCTTTTAACATTGATTTGTTAATAATATCTTAGAATTATCGTCGTTTCGGGTGTTAACTTACTCATTTTATTTATATGTTTTGTTACATAAGCCATGGTTGTTGTATCTTATTCATATCCAGAATGATATCTAGTCCTTAAAAATCATTTTTAAATCATCAAATGATAATTATACTTGAATGGATACGATGGAGAATGAATCTCATCGCGTTCATGGAGACGGTAGTCCGTACGTACGCACGAATGCTACTTCCATTTAATTTTTATTTTAAAAGAATCGAATCCAAATGATACATAGGTATATTACTATTACAGTAAAATATAATATTTTATATATGTTACTTAAGTTCATTAACACCATCCTTTATACGTTCCATGTGTGGTATGAACGAGTCATATCATTTTAAGGGGGCGGTAGTCCGCACTTCCTCAAATGAAATTATTGTATGTATATACAACATGAAACGAATAATTGTATGAAATAAAATGGAATTAAAGAAGCTTATATATAAAATATATATCATTAATATCATATTTAATTACAGTACCATCCTAATGGCCACCATGAGAGGCGGTAAGATGTATTTGAACAATCATCGTTTCGTGAGGCGTTAGTTTTCCATCCACAAGAACATTATGTTCATCATCCATTAGATGGAGTTGTGTGAATGTGTAGTTTGAATCCTTCTTATAACAACATCCTAGTATATTGTGGATACTGGTGTTGTTACAAAAGAAAGGAAATAAAAAGATTTTGGGGGTTGGAGAAGCAAAATAATTGAAAATAATTTAAGAGAAAATGTTACCTTTAATTTAGGTAACTCACTTTGGTTGGAACCAAAGGACTTCTTGAAATGCTTTCTGCCTAAGGGGAAGCTTAAAGGAGGAGGAGAGGGATGTGGGGAGCTTAGTTGGGCAGAGTTTGGACGAGCCAAGTGGCTTGAGTGGTGTGAGGAATGAGTAGAAGTGGTCTCCTTTTATAAGGGAGAGGAGGGGATCTTTAGGAAAGAGTGAAAGTATTACATTATAATATAATTATATTAGGTTTATAATGGTCCAAAAATCATTGAGGTCGAAGATAAGATGACTAATATTCTAAATAACATCAACCAACAATAATTGGACAGGTTTTAGATAATATTTTAATCATTATAATCTTATTTATTTAAATGATTTATTAATGAGGTAAACATTGAATCATTATTGTGTCATTAATAATTTAAATTATTTGATGTCTAAAAATTATAAATAAACTATAATTATGTAGGAAATCTTTTTAGCTTTCTAATGAATATTTATAATAGAAAATCCAACATGTATAACCCTATGTAAAAATTGTTCTTTTAAAAGATGTAAGCTTATGCCATTTTTGTATTCATTTTAACTTAATTAAAATAAAGTCTCATTATCACTTACAAGTGGATCAATGGGGTCCCAAAATTGACCCAAAGATGCCCATGGTCGACCATGTATCAACCAATAGGGTTAAGACACGTTTTAGGGTAATTTAGTATTATTATAATATTATTTTTAACCCTTATTTACCGGATTTACCCTTAACCATGGTAAATAAAATATTTACCGCAGTAATTATTCAAAATGTCTAAAAATAAAAGTTACCTATTTTCACAATTTGAACATCCTGATTCCAAATATGGAATCCATTTTTCTAAATTCAAAACACAGAAGTGGCAGAAATTAATTTAAAATTAATTCCCGCTGTCAAAACAAAAAGCGTGTTTTTAAGAGATAATAACTATCAAAAGATTGACATTTGTTTATGTTCGGTTTAATTGTAAAATAATGTCCAATGAACAAAATTATATTAAATTGTAAAAATATATTCTAAATATACTTTAAAACCACTCAAATTCATAATTTATCACTATTAATTATTTTGATTAAAAAAGTTGTTTTTAATTAAAATTTAGTAATTTTTACTATTCATCAAAATATGAAAGTTATCCGAAAAGTACCAAAATTTCACCTTAGGCTAAATTTGATATTCCGAATCCAAAAATGAAGTCCATTTTGAAATATAAAATATATATAATTTCAAAAAATTAAGTATTACTATTCATAACGGCTAGTTTGATCGGTTGTGGTGTGTGTTAAAACTCGAAGTTGCGTACAACACACGCTACTGTTTTATTCAAAGGAAAGCGTACCGTGGAAGCTTGGGATGTTTTATTTTAAATTTTTTGATGTCCCCATTTAGTAAAAAAGTTTAAAATATTTTATTTAAAAAGGGTTCACTATTAAAAGTTGGTAAAACTACAATACTGAAGATGAATTTGTTCTTACATTATGTCTAAGAAACTCATAATATGGATTCTAAAATTATAAGGATTATATAAAGTTTAAAATTTAGTTAATACTATTCATAACCTTTTTTTAACGGCTTTTTTGGTAAGTCATGGTGCGCTTGAACTCGGTGTTGCGTGTAGTGCAAGTTATTGAATTATTTTGAAGAAATAACACACTATGAAATCTTGGGGTGTTACAATATGTGTAACTCTTTGTAACCATAACTTTATCTTCTAGTTCCACCTAAATCACACTTGGTTAAAACTAGGTTTCTTTAGGTTTGGCTATACCATTCATAATATCTAAATTTCGTAAATAAATCAATACATTTTAATTGAATTTAAATGGAATT
The DNA here is from genome assembly GCA_963277665.1 of Viscum album. Lineage (NCBI taxonomy): Eukaryota > Viridiplantae > Streptophyta > Magnoliopsida > Santalales > Viscaceae > Viscum > Viscum album. The sequence continues at coordinate 1,755,595,958 of OY728141.1, forward strand.
TTATTGATCAAATAATATCCCATGGGAGTGTGAAACCATGTGTGCATTTAGGTATCTTTGACATGCACGATTTGATGATTGAGTTAATACCCAATACAACCTCTTTAAGGTTGTTACCCTAAGCATATTTGTGTCTGATCATATATCCAGTTGTAATATCCTTATAGGGATGTATTTCTATAAAAATCCATCTATTAATAACATTACCAATAATATAGGATATCATCCTATAATGAGATTCATCCCTTTCAGTTTTTCATATGTTTTTCTCCAATGTTCCCTAAACTAATATTAAAAAATCACTAAACTAATATAAAAAAGTAACAAAAACTTTCCTCGGATACCATGTATAGTAACCAAATCATAAACAAAAAAAATAAATAATTGATAACATGATTAAATTAGTATATACAACTAATAGAAACCTAACTCAATGAATGATAGGTGTTTTGTCTTAGATATTACCAACATAATGATCTTATTTTACTACACTAGAGAAAATTTCTCCATAGTTATTGTCCTCTAGAGCCTTATCTATACATCACACATAAAATAATTGTCCTCATAACCAAGATATTAAAAACATAAAAAATGGGTGACCACAATGCTCAATAAGGGAAAAATTAATTATAAGGTAGTATATTGTAAACATGGAGGAGAATGTGAGGAAGACATAAATTTCATAATCAAATATCAAAAAATATTATATGATAATCATAAAATACACTTTAGTAACATAATATCATAAAATAATCATTAAGGAAGAATAAAATATATAACGTGTCTCAAAAACAACTCAATAATAATATAACATTTGACCATTAAATAAAAGGGTGGAATATAGAAAAAATAATGCATACTCATGAAAACATGGAATTTCATGGAATTGAAAATCATTTTGAAAATTTTACATAATTTTATGAAAAAAATCAAAATGTTGTATGAACATAAAATATAAAAAGTCTACTATATAATATCCATCTACTATTTTGGGCTTTGCATAATCCTCATGTGTATCGTTAAGCTAGCGATAAATCCTCTAGTATACCCCTTTTATCTTATGGACAAATCATCATATGTACCCTTTTTCTTTAGATAGATCCTCTAGTTTATCAATGTTTCTTGGGTAAAATCCTCCCTTGTAATCATTTTCTTGGGATAAGTCCTCATGTATCCGTTATTATCGTGGTATAAATCCTTCCGTGTACCTTATTGTCTTGGGATAAATCCTCTTGTGTACTCTTTTTATTTTTTTTAATCCTCCCATGTATTACATTAGATTAGGTTAAATCCTCCCATATATCTCATTATCCTAGAATAATCATCATTTATTTCATTTTTGAGAAAATGAGACATAAAAATGAACCATTTCATTTGAGGGAGATATAAGACTCCACCCATCATCATCCATATATACAAATTGCATATAAAAATCAATCGTAAACACATTATAACAAATCTATGGAAAATATAATGGGTTTGTTAATGAAAATTGAAATGTTCCACTCTTCATAAATAACCCATAAGCCTAAAATGGGTTTCATAAAAATAATAATGGTATAAAATAATAACATGAATTAAATCATTTAAAACCAAATACATGACCACCAAAAATATTCACATAACATGAACTAACAAAATTTTGTATACCGAAACACTCATATTCCAAAATATATAATATCATATGACATATATAAGGTCATGAAAATAAATATTTATAAAATATAACCACTCAAAAGTATTTAGATGTCAAAATTGAAATGTTTTCAAAAAATACTTTTAAAAATTTAGTGTAAAAATTAAGTTCAAAATTCTTTTTTTGAAGTGAAATGTAATTTTTTTAAAATGTAAATTTAAATGGTTCCAAATAAAATATAATTACAAATAAATAATGATTTTAAAAAAAATATACGGGAAATTTTTTTGAAAAAAAATAATTATAAATTAACCATTAATAATAGATTCTTGAAAAAGATATAACTCTTTCATCAAATGGAATTTAAATTACATTAAAAATATTAAAATTTTAAAAAATATTTAATTATTGAAATAGGAAAATTTTATCAAGGAAATGATGGTTAAAATAATTTAAAATTTTTTAAATTAAAATATAATATATAATAAATAAAACTTGAAAAAAAAACATATTTTATCAAAATTTAATGTAGTGTGGATGATAATACTTTTTTCATTGAAAAGTTGAAAAAATAACTATTTTGAAATATATGTTCTAAGACCCCACATCAAATAAATAAATTAATAAAATTGAATTAATGTTATGTTTAAATTCATCAAATATATCCATAGGATAAGAATAATATATAGTATTTAAAATTAATTATAACATAAACTCCCCATATGGAATTTCACATTTGGAAGATCTTATTTTTTGGAATGAAGTGGAAAATAAATCCTTACGGATTGTGTAGAATTTAAATAAAAAATAATGAATGATAATGAACATGAGATTTAATATATAATAATTTGAATTATTTTTAATTCATTATATGATATAAATTATTGTAAATATAAAATCCTCTTTAAATAAAATAATTTTGTAATACAATCAATGTCTCAATGAAGGGAAATTGAGAAACATAATATATTCTCTTATACCAGATTTGTTTTCTACGTGTGACTAACATCCAATGTTACCAATTTTTTTTATTATATATATTATTATTAACATTATACATATATATTTAAATTAATATAGACCACTTATTATCAAATTTTATATATTTATTATACAGTTTTTCTTATTTTCATGAATAGTCAATCGGTTTCAACTTAATTTTAGTAATCTCAGTGTAAGAAAATGTTATGCTAATACAAAGTTAAATACATAAAATAATATTTTCAGGAAAATATAATAATAATGATTTAAATATTATATTATAATAATTTTTCCATAGTCATCCATAATCAGATTTTAATATACTATTCACATAGGTAGTTAAATCAATCGAAACATGAACATGCTTTAACTCGAAAAGAGGGTATTGTTATGGGGGTGTTTATTTTTCAATAATATCATTATAAAAAAATTGTTAATAAATTATATATTTATTTATCATGATTACCAATGTTATTGTGTTTTTATATTATTTTTGAGAATTAATATGAAAAAAAATTCATCATGGAGGCGGGAGTCCTCATGTATGCATGTTTAGCATTCAGATTTCCTAATGCTTGAAGGGTGTTGAAGAGTGATATTAAATTTACATTTATAAATAATAATAAAATAATATATTTCATTTTTATTCAACATTAACACCATTAATACCATCCATGATGGGTTGAAATGAAAATACAAGATAATGTCGCGTCCTGAAGGTGGTAGTCTGCACTATACACTAAGGATGTTCTTTTTTTCTATGTAGATGTAAATGAATAAAAAAGGATATTAAAATTAATTTAAAAAAATATGTATAATAATTATACTAAATTCATAATTTTTTATGGTTATAATATTTTATTAAGACAAGTATTATGAAGAAAAAATTATGAAGGAAATAATACAAAAGTAGGAGGCTTGATATTTCTTTGGAAGTTACCTTAAAATTAAATGTTTTTTAATAACTATGTGTGATAAGGTGCCAATGTTTTTTGGAGTGTTTTAAAGAGATAATAAACTTTCATAGTTTCAATGATTAAATTTAAGCTAATTTACATCTTTTAAGAAAGTAAGGGGTAACCTTTTATAAGTTAAGAAAATGAGATATTTTGGAAATACTCGTCATTTTTCAATAATATCATTTCACTATTCAAGTGTTACTGAATAAAAAGTTAAAAAATAAGGGGTTTAGAAATAGATATGGAAGAAAATAATTTAATCCCATAATGTTTAGACAATATATGTGTGAATTAATTCTTTATTTTACTTTTAAATTTCTACGCAAATTAATTATTACTAGGGTTATAAATTATTAACCACATAAATTAACATTATTGATAAAAAATAAGATTGGATCCTTTTAAAAATGTAAATTTTTTATTTAATTTTTTAATATCATTTTAACACATATAATAAATAAATTTGTGAGAAACTAATTAAATAATACACACACATAATCACATAAAAGTAGTTATTCGGAAGTTAACATTTTATACATTAAATTCAAATAAAGAAAATAACTCTCTTGGATATATATATTATAATGAAATAAAATAATTTAATACAAAAAATTAAATGGTAGGATGTTTTCAACAAAGATAAAAATTTAATTTCAACATATAAACAATTAATTAGAAGAAAATTCTGAAATCATGTTTTTATAAAATAAAATTTTAATTTAGTTTCAAAAAAATTTAGTCAAAGAATTATATGATTAAAAGATATTTTAAAATTAATAATATTATAAATAAAATAAACATTTAATTACATAATTTATTTTGAAATTTTTTTGAATGATCCTACTCAATTATAAAATCATAAAAATTATATTTTTCTTAAAAAATATATTTTAAAACTATAAAGCAACCATTTTTGAAAAAATGCAAAAAATAATTCTATGTAATTTATTATATTAATATTTAAAAATATATTTTATTTTATAAAATATTAATTCTAAATTTTTATATTTATATTTGAAATTAAAATACATAATATAAATAAAATCGATTCTATTAAAAATAGGAGTTTTTAATATTCGCTCATATAAATTATTTACCTTTCGAATATTTAATTGTATACCAACATAGTCCTTATTGTATAGATATTAATAGTTTTAACTTATTATATATTGGTTTATTATGTTGGGTATAGCATGTGATCCATGTTATATAACATAGTATGTATTTTAGAGTATCAAAAAGATTGTGTCTTTACATTATCTTATTTTAATAAATTTAAACCACATGATTAGAATTACCACTTACTGACGAAGAAATATTATTGTATCATTAAGATTTATACCTCAGAAGAGTTAATTTTCAATGTGGTATCAACCTTACTAATCATGGTGAGAATATGAAAATCCTCTAATATTTCCTAAGAGGTGTGTCTAAACATTAGGATTCACTCTAAAAACATGAGGTAGAAATCCTTAAGGATTGTGTAGCATAACTACTATACTGGAATCAATTTTGCATGATGGATCATAATCATAATTATAGTGATATATAATCATTAGTTGATTTTATATATGAAATGGGTGTGCTTTATTTTCAAAATTAATGTGTAATTTTTGTAAATAGATTTATTCATTGCCAAAAATTAATTTAAATTCTTCTAAATGAATAATTAATAATAATCACATAAAAATATTCTGATCAAAACATATCAATTTCTAATAATAATAAAAGATAATATCAAATCATCAGGTTATTGATTTTATTGTATTAAAAACATCATAGGTTTGTTATGGTGTATAGGACTATATTACAATTAGATATCAACTAATCTAGATCATTGTGTGAGTGAAAATATTGCCCTTATTTTTCACGACCTACATTTATATGGTGGAAGACTATATGATTTCCCTTATTTCCTTATTTAGGAGGATTCTGATGTTTATTATCCTCTTTAGCTGTCGAATTAGTATATCATTATGCATAATTACCGAACTCAATATATCTTAGGAACTAGACATTATTTACCTCAATTTTATTCATCATATTCTTCATATTAGATTTATATTCATATGTTAAGTAAATAATCCTTCCATGATTGAAACACTCCCTTGTTCCTCTTAGACATTTACTTAGTTGTTTTTTCCTAATTTTTTTAGAAATAAAAAAGTGGATTTTTTTCTCATATTCCATATTTAATTCATGATCCCAAAAACATCCTTAATTTTCTACATTTTTTAATTTGGATGTTTAGAAAGACTCATGTTATTAGTCATAACTCTAAATAGTTACTTGATAATAACCATAAGGTTTTCAAAATCAGTTTCTCTCCTACTTAGTTTCTCATTACAATATTTTAAATTACATCCATTATTAACATGGCCTCCTCTTTACACAAACATTTATAAAACCAAAATAGTTAATAATGAGTGAAAAATGTTTACATCATTAGGTAATTTTAAAAAATATACCTCAAAAGGAGTTAATCATTAAAACCATCATATTATATTTTAGGTCAACATAAATTACACCTTAATCAATATAGTTTTCATTACATCTGGTTCTCCCAAGAATTATATTTTAATAATGTAAAATAATAAATCCTTCTTAATGGTTGTAAATACAATGTGATTATCCAATGTATATCCCCTAGGTGAGTGATACAAATTCTACAGTTATGTCTATTTTTTATGCACCTAGTGACGGTTGAGTTAATACCAACACACCCTATCCAAGGTTATTACACATATGTAAATAATTTCTAGAGCCTATTTCCAATTTTTTTATCTAGAGAATTATTTATTTCTATGGAAAACTATATTATCAATTCTTTACCAGTTTTTAAAGGTAACATCCTATAATTAAAGTCATCCCTTGTTCTTTTTCATAAGGATTTTCAAAGATATCTAAACTAATATATCAAATAAACTAAACTCATATCCAAAAATAAATAATCCTTTCCTCTGATACTAACTATAATGACCCAATATAAACAAACTTAAATAATGTATTTATAACATGAGTTAGTTTTTACATCTCAAAAATTTTGGCATAACCTGAGGAATGATATGTTTACTGTCATAGAGATTAGCTACAAAAAATATAATTTTACTACACCTGTGAAACTTTCTCTATAATTTTTCTCCTATATACCTTTTTCTAGATACCCCACATTAAATATTTATATTCATATCCTATGTTTTGGAAATATAAGATATTGGTGTTTTAAATATCTAAATAAGGGAAAAAAGTCACATAGTAATACATCATAAACATGTTGGATAACTTGGAAAATGCATAAATAACATAATAAAATATCATAATACCTTATATGATAATCATAAAACGTGTTATAGTAACATAAGATCCTAAAAAATCATTAAGGAATCATAAAAAATATGGCATAGATCAAACACATATAAATATTCATATAACATGTGAGAATTATACATAGGTATAAAATATGAAAAAAATAAGTACTAATCATGAAAACATATCATTTCATGGAAAATAAATTCTTCTAGAAAATTTATCATATTTTGATGAACAATATGAAACTATGGAACAACCATAAGAATAGAAAAATTATAACAAATAAAATATTTGTACCTTCCTAGGCTTGGTATAATCCTCTCATGTCCCCATGGTATTGTGATAAAGTCTCCCATTTATTCATTTTTCTTGGGTATAATTCCCCGCATGTAGCCTTTTATTGGGATAAATCCCCATATATACCTCATTTTCTTGGGATAAATCCCCATTTTTACCATTTTTCTTAAGATAAATCATCTTATATATTGCATCAACTTGGGATAAATAATCCTGTGTAACTCATTAGAATGGGATATATCATATCATATACAATTTGGAATTGAATAAATCCTCTCATGTACCTTATTGGGTATGGATTAATCTCGTCACATACATTATTATTTTTGAAAAAATATTCCCATGTTTTATTTTGTACTTGTGAGGTATAATATTAAATAGGTTATTATTTTTCTGACATAAGACCCCACATATTATCATCCATATATACATATGATATAAATAAATCAATAATAAACATATCATAATAAACAAAAAGAAAAAGAAATTAGATTCTTAAACATCCAATGGGAAATAATTCAATTTATATAAATAAAACATGAAAATAAAATGGGATTCATTATAAATCCAAATGGTTTAAGATAAAACCCAGAATTAAAGAAACTAAAACAAAAAGAATAATCACCCAAAATAATTTCAAAACATGAACTAATGAAATAATGTTATATTATAACAATAATTATTCAAAATAAACCATATCATACTAATATATAAATGGTGATAAAAACAACACTTCAAAAAATATAAACTTAATAGGATAATAAGATGTGAAAATACTAATGTTATAAAAAACCATTAAAAAAGTGATCTAAATTATATGTTCAAAACAAATAGAAAAGTTAAATAGAAAAATTTTGAAAACCATAATATATAGTGTTATAAATATAATATTCTTGAACATTGATACGTTTTTTAAATAAAAAAATGTGAAAATAACATTAAAATGATTATCTTGTAAATTATTATTTAATAACGGGGACATTAAAAAGACATAATGTTTTCAGGAAAAGCACGGGAAAATATGTTGAAAACGTTATCTTTAAAAAAAATCATTAACAGTGGAATCTTGAAATATTCATAATGATTTTAAAAAAAAGAATTGAGAATACATTGGAATTTTTTAATTGTATTTAAATTAATTAATAATTGAAACCAGAAAAAAGAACATAAATTATATCAAAACAAATCATGGAGTGGATGACAATAATTTATAAATTCAAAATATTGAAAAACATTTTAACGATTTCAAATAAATTTATTGAAAACTAACATAATCTTAATGATTTAAATATATCTTATTTAAAATGAGGTAAATATTAATTTAATTTTACCAAAGATATCCCGTGGGGAATAAAAATATTGTGGATTTTGAGTGAATGATAATATAAGTAATATAAATGTATTATCATATTTGATATAACCCTATTTTTATAATGAAGTAAAAAATAAATCTTTATGGCTTGTGTGACATTTAAATAAAAAGATAAAAGGACAATGAATATGACATTGAACATAAAATATAATGAAAGAAAAATTAATTCATTATATGATTTGATATATAGGATTTGTACAGACCACATAAATAAAAAATAGGGGGGTACTACGAAAATTTATCAATGATAGAAAATTAAGGCAAAAATCACCTTACATGTTCCAAATTCTTTCTACGCACATGCTTATCTTTCGAATAAAAAAATTAATATCATTAGATAAATTATTAGTAACCTTAATAATATATATTTAACTTTATGTAGGAAATTTCATGTCAAATATTATTTAATTATTATATATTTTCTCTTGTGTTTGATTGAAAACATAATTGGTGTATTCCTATTTTTGTAATTTTAGCAAGAAAATGTCAATTTTAATAATATTTTAACACATAATATAATATTTCCATAAACATTAAAAAATAATTGTTTTATTATTTTATTATAATAAAATTATATTTAATGTTTTTATAGTCATCCATAATTTTATTTTAATTCATTTTTCATTTAGGTGGTAAAAACAACAAAGACACGAACAATCAATAACTCGATGGGATGTTATGGTTAAGGAGGTGTTTCTTGTGAAAAAATATTATTATGATTGAAGCATAATGATATTGTTTTTATTTATTTTTCATATTTAACATTATTATAATAATTATATAAACTTTTTCAAAATTTAGATGAATAAATAAAAATGATTCATCGTTGATGTGGAAATCCTCACATATACATGATTAGTGTTCTCATTTCGCAATTCATGAGAGGGGTGATGGTGGATATTATTTTAGAATTTTGGAATAATAATTAAATTATATATATAATATTTATTCATCATTACCATTCCTAATAGAATAAATTAAATGAGGTAATGGAAAAATCAAATGATGTCACCTCATGGAAGCGATAGTCTACGAAATTCACTAACAATTATCTTTTTTTTATGTTAAATGAAAATGAATTACTAATGGTTTTCAGAATTGTATAAAAAATAAGAATTATAAAGGTACTAAAGCCATAATATTATTATATTTATTAGAACTTTCAATCAGTAATAGTATATATATAAAATCATAAGAGGTAAATAATACTTATGTTGGAGACTTTTTCTTTACATCGAAGTTCCCTTGAAATTGAAGAGATAATGATAGTTATGTGTCAAGATTGGATTAAATTATTTTGGTAGGGTTATAGGGAGAGTAAAATGGGAATATTTTGAATAATTAAATAAAAGTTTAATTTCATATTTTATGGGTGGAAGTGGTACTATTTTAGAAGATGAGAAATGGGGCACTTTTGGGAAAACAAATTCTTCTTTCAACAATATCATGACAATATTCAATGGTCAATGACTCGATAGTCATGAATAATATTTTTCGGAAAATATATAGTAAAAAATTCTCAAATTAATTCATTTTCAGACATGAACAGTGTGATCTATGACTTTCTTACTTTTAACCTCTCATCAAAATTAACTTTTACAATGAAAGTTAATTATTATCATTATAATTAACATTAATTAGAAAATAAAAATTTAGCATCTTCACAAATTTGAACTTTTTATAATTTTTTAATATAATTTTATCACATAAAACATTTAATGGTGTGATATTAAATTTTATAATAAATATACTCAATAACCTAAAAACAATTTTCTGAAAAATAATGTTTTTTATTTAAATTTATATAAAAATAATAATAATCCTGGATATTGATTTTAACGACAAAAAATTATTTATTTTAAAAAATGAAATTTGTATGTTTTTAAAGGAAATCCAAAACATAATTTCACCATATAAAAAAGTAGGTATAATAAATATTGAAAACACTTTTTTATTAAAGTATAATTTTAATTTAGTATAAAAAATCAACATAGAGTTACAAAATAAAATTATGTTTTAATATTCTTATTTTTATTCCAAAAACACAAATTGTAGTAATTTAAATGATTTTTAATTTTTTAGGATAATCTTACATAATCATAAACACATAAAATGTAAAATTTATGAAAAAATAGTATTTTTTAATGAAAATAAACCAGTTTGGAAAAACACAATAATTTTTACTATGTAATTTTCATGTTAGGAATTAATAAATGATTTTTAATTTATAAAAATGTAATTTCAAAAAAAATATAAATTTATCAATACAAAAATAATCCATTGAAAATGGATTTAACTAAAGATAAATTTTTTCAAAATTTACTACTATTAATTTTTTTCCTTCTAAATATTTAATGGACTACCATATTAGTCTTTAATATAATTTTATTAATAATTTTTTATTTTTCATGGTGGTTTTTTATGTTGTTTGTATCATGTGACACCGATTATAGATAATAGTTTATATTTTTAAATATCTAAAAACATTTATCATTTCATTTTTAACATAAAAACATCAAAAATAGTGAATTATAGGTATGAAAACATCACAAAATTCAATATATTAAATTTATTACTATATAATATCAAAATTCCCATTCACTTCACTAAATTAATATTATCTATATTGGTTATAAAATGTAAAACCAATACTTATTCAAAAAATAAAGGTTACATCTCACTTCCAAACATGAAATAGAATATCATCTTGGAGGGAAACATGGAATAGTTATCGAGTACCAATTTTGTGACACCTAGATAAATAATTTTATTGAGATAATCATAGATTTATTGAGACTACGGTTAATAATTGTATGTTTTCCTTTTATCATCTACCATAAACAACTAGTTTTACCTACTAAAGTTAATAATGTGTTTATTTGTTATCAAATTATAAATACATATAGAAACAAAAAATAGAGAGTTATAAAATTATATAAAAATATATATACATACCTAGAATGTTCTTTGGATACTGAGTAATAAGATAAATAAATAATTTACGATGTAAATGGTCATGGTTTTATCCTTGAACTCATGTTTCATACATTTTTCTGCTGATATATATAAGTTGGTTGAGGATATTCATAAAAATTACATCAATAGATAAAACAAAAATAATCCTCAATATAGAGAACCTTATTCCAAGTTATAACCCCTTTATTTATTTACATTATGTATATAATGTTTTTTGGTGAATTTTATGTGTTTCTAAAGGACTTAATGAACATTTTATGGAATTTTCTAAAGGTTCAGGGTTTAACTAGTGTTATTATATACTGTGAAACTCCTAAATAAACCCTCGAATAGTGAGTAAATGGGATCTAGTATGTTCATGGTTAGGTGCATTGTTTGGCAAAACTGTGGGGCCACCCTGGATTAACAGTGCAACTGAAGGTAGAGGAATGTGAATGGTTAGTGCAAAGTTTTCCTAACATGCACCCTAACAGTGCACAACTAAATGTTATGTATGAAAATTTTGGATCTAACATTTTTTTCTTTAATGTATCATTTTCTCTTATTCTTAAGATATCACAACTTCCACTTCTCTCAAATTATTGTGGGACCCTTCCCCTAGATCTGGTTGAAATCCATTTGTGATTATTTCTGTGTTGGAAGCCCAAATTCCTTGGTATGTCTCTGTTCTTAGATTTTTCCCTTATATATCTTCTTATTACCCCTCTTGGATTCATAAATATAGTATATTGGGTATAGATATATATTATTTAGTATAATCATGTTGATATATAGTGGTATTGATTATATTGAACATGACATAAGGAGGTTTATTGGAGTTTCAATCTTGTTTTGTTGATGAATTTGTGATGTTCATCGTTTTCACCTACATTTGTTAGGTTTTTGGATTCACTCTCACATCATCTTTTTATAAAATGATTTATTCATTTCAAATTGTTTTTATTTATTAAAATTGGTTGTAAAATAGATGGTAAAACATAGCTGAAACACTTATTGGTGATGGTTTGGAAAATTGTTGAATTTTTTTGTTATGTAATCTATTTTTTTCATGATTTCAAAATGATGTTTTAAAATATTTCTTGGTTTTGATTCATGCAAATGTATTAATATAATATTTTTCAATAAAATACATTTTATTTTGGTATGTATTGAAATTATTTTTTGGGCCTAGAATTTTGATTACCTAGTTGGTGTTTCAATCTTGTTTTGTTGATGAATTTGTGATGTTCATCGTTTTCACCTACATTTGATAGGTTTTTGGATTCACTCTCACATCCAATTTTTATAAAATGATTTATTCATTTCAAATTGTTTGAATTTATTAAAATCGGTTGTAAAATATATGGTAAAACATAGCTGAAACACTTATTGGTGATGGTTTGGAAAATTGTTGAATTTTTTTGTTATGTAATCTGTTTTTTTCATGATTTCAAAATGTTGTTTTAAAATATGTCTTGGTTTTGATTCATGGAAATGTATTAATATAATATTTTTCAATAAAATACATTTTATTTTGGTGTGTTTCAATTTTCATTGTGACCTTGTGTATGGTGATCGTGACATTGGAGAACTTGGTATATGGTTACCCTATGATGAATTTGTAGATTAACAAGATAAGGCTCATGATTATGGAACTATCACCTGGGAATTCATTTGTGGTTGTGTGGAATTTTGGAACCATGTAACACCCCCAAAGGATAAAGGGTTAAATGACTAAATGATATGACTCATGTCAACAAGGTGCACCTTCTCTTTAAGGAGCCTACCTGATTAGAACTGCATATTTAAGCGTGCTTGGCCTGGAGTAGTGATCAGGATGGGTGACCTTCTGGGAAGTTTCCTAGGATGTGTGCCAGTGAGGACAAAGTACACTGAAAACGACAAGTGTTGTCCTGTAGGGACTGTCATTAGTCAGATGACCCGTTCAGGCATGTGGGTGGACCCTGGGGTGGGCCCCAGAGGTTTGCGGGGCAACTGGTGGTACTTGGTGGGCCAAGACCTGACGGCCATGTGAAGGCGGGGTGGTTGTGTTGTCACTGAGACCCAGTTGTCACATTTGGTAATAGAGGAGGAACCCAGCCTTAAGTTCTCGGTGAACTACCTGGGTTTAGTTGTAGGGCCCACAACGAGGACGTTGTGCTCTAAAGGGGGGTGATTGTAACAACCCCAAATGATAACGGGTTAAATGACTAAATGATATGACTCATTATACAAGTTTCGCCTTCCTTTTCGAGAGCCTACCTGATTAATACTCCACAGTTAAGCGTGCTTGACCTGGAGTAGTGATCAAGATGGATGACCTTCTGGGAAGTTTCCCAAGATGGGTGACCTTCTGGGAAGTTTCCCAGGATGTGTGCGAGTGAGGAAAAAGTGCACTGAAAAGGACAAGTGTTGGCCTGTGGGGACTTTCATTAGTCAGATGACCCGTTCAGGCATGTGGGTGGACCCTGGGGTGGGCCACACATGTCTGCGGGGAAACTGGTGGTACTTGGTGGGCCAGGACCTGACGACCATGTTAAGGTGTGGTGGTTGTGCTATCATCGGGACCCAGTTGTCACAAACCATTTAATGGGTATGCGAATCGATTGAAAGAAATGAAGGAATTATTAGGTTTCTTTCCTTGAAAATGGTTCTATGGTTGGAAATGTGATTTAATATGAAAATTGTTTTTCTTAGAAATGGTTTGTCTTGATATGATCTTTTTTAATTTTATTTATTTAAATTATTTTATATTAATTTACTAACATGTTATATTGTAGTGGCATGGGTACAGATATCATATGGGGAAAACCTACTTAGTTTCATTACTCACCCGATGCTTGGGATCTTTGGTTCATTTTATGATATTATTTATCTAGTCATATGTAAAGGAATGTTATCTCATTTATTTAGTGATGTATTGTGATACCTTGGTCATGGATTGTGGAGTTGTCTCTTGTATAATGTTGGGAGCTATTGAGTTAGGTCATTTGATTCATTTATTTTTGTTGTTATATCTTCCACATTATGATGTGATATTAGTCCAAGGTTCTTCTTTTTTCTCTGGTATAGTCTACAGTTTGTTTTATTATATTGAATTATATAATCATGTTATCATGCATCATATAGTATTTGTTGGTTATCATAATCATATTCATGGATGTTTTGTTTCAATGTTTTAATCGTAACCAAATTATATTGAAGCCCTTGGAACTTATTGTGTGCCTTTGATGTCTTGGGGACGTCTGATAAGTCCAAGTAATATCTTACCGCTTGTCCAATACAATAAGTAGGTTTATAATATTACAAATTTTATATTTCATGTATTTCCCATCTTCCAATAAAGGAAAATGTTATTGAATATTTGGTCTTGGAGTTGGAAAATAATTATTCTTTATTAATTTTATTAGGATAATAGAAAAGAGTATGATCATCAGAACAAGAAATATAGAGTAATAAAAGGAATATATAATCTATTTATGCTAGACCTCAAGTTACCATGGATTTTAGTACATGAATCTTTTAAGATTTTTATATGAGTTATAATCTCATTGTGATGGGTTTAGCAAATGATATGGGAATAATATGAATTTTAGAAATGATTTACCTATTGGAGTGAATATATCATTTTGAAAAATGACTTATGATCTGATGAAAAGTAGGTTATTTTTGACACATTTTCAAAATGTTTTTAAAAGTGAGATTCTGAGAAGGCTTGTTAGTGGTATTTTAAAAATGGTCTGATTATCAATTTTTTTTGGAATTTTCAAAAAAGGTTTGAAATGGGAAATTGATGATTTTGGAAAGCAATGTTATGATATATATTATGTGGTAGAATTAAAAAATTATTAATCCTTCAGTTTATAGAGAGTAATACTTTTTGACTATGTTTTGATAATTGAAAATAGAACCTAGTAGGTGTAGATGAAACCAACTATAAGTAGATGCTGAGAAGGTGGATACAATTGAGTCACGTGTGAACCAATAAATGATTTATTGTATTGCCTATGATTTTAAAGTTGTAGATACATGGAAAATAATGGATGATCCATGATAATTTGATAATTATAATTAGTTATAGAAAAATAATCTACCAATATTTTGGGGTGATTCATAACTAGAGAAAGAAGAGTTGTCTTAATAGGATGAATTTAATCATCGATTTCCTAGGAACAGTAGCTCGTATGAAATTCACATTGGAAACATATATTGTAAATAAATCTTCATGTAAGTGGTGGGATTTAGAATTCCATTCTAAAATAAACCAATGTAGAGAATGGGACGATTTTGAAGAATTCTTCAATAGAGAATTATATCCTCACACATTATAGATTTCTAGAATGGTAGAATTTTCAAATTGAAGCCAAAACTCTATCATTGATAGAGTATGAAAAAAATTATGATTTTATTCTTCTATGCACTCAAAGTTGATGCACGTGTATCCTTGAAGGCACAAATATTTGAATTGGGGTTTAGGTAATATATTCACTCAAAGATTTATTTGAATTTTATAATGGATTATAAGAAGATGTTAAATTGAGAGATGGTGGAAGAAATAGACATCTTCTGTTGTTGAACTTCTAGGATCGCATGTACAAATAATGCCTTCTATTTTGAAACATCAAACTCCAATTGGAAAAAAGATAATGTCACGCCTTTATATGAATATAATGTTTTATAATTATTATTAAAGAAGAATTTATATGGGATTTATCAATACACCATATAGATGTTTATGGAATAATCATGGGTATGAAATCGTAGAGAATGTTCAAAGCTTAATAGATAGTTATACCCAAAGGGTTAGTTTTATGACTAATGATCGCATTAGACACCTCTTTATAGGAGACCTAAATGTAATGGAAACTGAAATAGGATTGTTAGAACTAGAATTTGGAATGATGTCATACTAGTTGGAATCGATATCCTTGGCAACGATGGATGAAATCAAGGATAAAAATATTCATTGTTTTTTTATTAGTTTTTGGTTGTTTTTTATAATTTTCCATGGTTTACACCCACAAGAGAATTGTGGTTTACAATTTACCTCTTTCTGGGGACATTAAAAATATCACTTATATCTTACTAGATGAAACTAATAGAATTAAGGGAGTTCACAGTGATGTTGGAAGAGATATAAATAAAAGGGTTTATTCATCTTAGCACATCATCTTGGGTAGTGCATGGGTTTTTTCTGAAAAGGGATAATGGAACACTACGGCTTTGTGTAGAATTTTGTAATCTTAACCAAGTTGTAAAAAAGAATCATTATACACTTCCATGAGTGGATGATCTATTTGATCAATTTTGGGGAGCCTAATGATTCTATAAAATTGACTTGCAATAATGGCATCACCAATTTTGGGTTTTGAAGGTGGATATTCATAATATATCTTTCAGAAGTAAATATAGTCATTATGATTATATGGTTGTGCCTTTTGGTCTTATGAATACACCAAGAGTCATTAAAAAATTAATGAATAATATATTTAAAATGTATTTGGATTATTTTTTGGTTGCATTTATGGATAAAATATTGGTGTATTCGTAGACAAGGGATTAGCATCAGAAACACATAGAAATAGTGTTGGGAATTTTTTAGGACCATTATATGTATTCCCAATTATCAAAGTGTCCTTTTGGATAAAATAGGTATGTTTACTTGGACTTGTTATCTCTAAAAACGGTGTTTCTATGGATCCAAAAAATATAGTTGTTGTTATCTCTTGGAAACTAAAAAATAATATGTTTGATATATGTAGTTTCCTTGGCATAGTTGGTTATTACTATCATTTTTTCATGATATTTCCCAACTATATTCACCAATGAAATATTTGACCCAAAAAATGTTCCATTTCAATGGACTAATGAATATCAAAAATCTATTAATGGGCATAAAATAAATTTTACATCATTAACCATCTTGATAATTTTATAATTAGGATAAGAATACATGGTGTGTTGTGATGCTTCATGATATTGTTTGGGATGTGTTCTCATAAAGGTAGATCAAGTTTTTTTCGTATTGATCATGGATGATATTGTTGCATGAGAAGAACTACCCAACACATTGTTTGTAGTTAACTATTGTAGTCTATAATTTTAATATGTGGAATCATTAAGTTATTGATATGAAATTGATGATTTTTACTAATCATAAGATCTTGAAACACATTTTTTCTGAAAGTGGATTGAAAATGAGACAAAAAAGATGGATGGAATATCTCTAAATTCTTTACATTGACCTGATGTAGATATTGGGTAATTGAAATTCAGTGGCCGGTTAATTAAGAATAAATTCTTAGTTATAGTTTTAACAAAATCTTCTAATCAGTGGAAGTTGATGTTGGTGATGACTAACATGCACTTGGATTGTGAAGAACAAGTCAGTGTTTCATTTTTTCCCCATATTATTCTATTTTTGATTTGGTGGAGATGGTTAAATAGACATATACCTGAAATTCATAACTTTCTACTATTATATAAAAATCAATGTGGGATACCATTAATGGAAAAAAATAGATGTGAGTTTTTTTATGTCAGATAGTTGTACCATTACATTTTTAGGATCAATTTCTTCATGAATAATATTATTCAGCATGATATTTTCATCCTAAATAATGAATAATTATAAAGAAATAAAATAAATGTTTTGGTGAGTTGGAATGAAAAGAATGTTAACTATGTTTGTTTCATGATTCATAAATTTTCAGTTGGTTAAGGTAGAGAACAATCTGTCATGAGGCATATTTCAGTCTTTAACAATTACCATGTGAAATTGGAGCATATATCTATGGAATTTTCTATAGTTCTCCAAGGGATAGTTTGAAAAAATGATTTCATATGGCTGATAGTGGATAGTCTCACTATGTTGTCCCATTTTATCCTTATTATTGAATCTCATAAGATATAGGAATTGTCAAAAATATATATTTAATAAGTGGTAAAGAGGCTTGACATACCTTTTTTGGTAGTATCAGACTGATATATGAGGTCAACATCTTGTTTTTGTAAATCCTTACCGTAATCCCCAAGGAATAAAAACTATTAGTATGGTGTATAATCCTCAAATGGATGGATAATCTGAAAGTATAATAAAAAATTTTAAGAAATTATTTGGTATTTTGTAATGTATTTCACTATTCCATGGTAAGAACACATATCATTAGTGGAGTTATCATATAACAATTGTTATCAGGACCTAACACTTATGGATCATTTTGAAGCATTGTATGTGAACCCTTATCATTAACCACTTTTTAGTGGAAATTGGTGAGAATTCAATAATTGTCACAATCCATATCTAATATAAAAAATATATTATAAATTTTATTTGGAAAAAGGATTTAAAAGTTCATATTTATCCTAAATCATATATAGATCATCATCGATGGAAATAGTTATTCATGTAAAGTGATCATTTGTTCTTTAGAATCTCCCCAACACATGAGACTTTTCATTTTGGGAACTAGGGAAATTTAACTCCTCGATACATATTCCCTTCTGAGATAATTGAACATGTTTCTGAGGTGGAATATAATTTGGATTCTCAACCATGGTTCAGTTTTGTGCATATATTGTTTTCATGTATCTCAGTTGAAAATGTATCAAACAAATCTTGACCATTTGATCTGATGGGATCACATTGACCTATATCCAGATGCTTTATTGATTCATCTTCCATGGTAGATTGTGGAAAAGAAAATATAATTAATTTCATGGTAAAATCGTCAGATTCATGTGGGTTTTGTCGAAACATGGTCGAATTTAGGAAGAAACATGGAATAGGAAAAGTAAATGGTCGAGCAATGGCCCGACCTCATTCAGAATAATGATGGTTATCTAGTTTTCATGGTTAGACAGTCAAATGGATGGGATAATTTAGCAACTTTGGTTTCAATTAAGAACACCATTTTTTATTTAATGTATGTGATGTGTTTAAGAGATGTATGTGAGGCTTTGGAACACTTTTAGTGATGGATTTAAAGTTTCTATGAAATTGGTTGTTGTTAAAAGATATTGTTCAACAATTTTAAAATTATGTTTTAAAATATGGGTTGGTTTTCATTAATAAGAATTTTTGATTGAAAGGATTTTATTGAAATAAATGTTTCATTAAAATTTCGTGAAATTATTGTTTTTTCATGGAATTTGGATTACTTGGTTGGTGTGTGTTAATTTTCATTGACATGACCATGTGTAAAGGGTGTGTTCTATTGGGGAACATGGTATATGGTTATCTTGTGATGAATTTATAGAGAAATGAGAGACCAATCATGGGTATGAAACTGTCTCCTGGTAATGCAAGTGTGGTTGTGTGGAATTGTGGAAATAGGTAATGGGTATGCCAATTGATCGAGAAATGTCTTAATGGGGTTGTTTGGTCTTTTTACATGGAAATGGTTTCGACTTTGGAGATCTATTATGGTATGAAAACATTTTTAATAGAAATGGTATGGATTATATAAAATAGTTTAAGTTGTTTTATATAAATTATTTTATATAAATTTTCTATCATGATCTCTCCCTGTAGTGTGATTAGGTATGTCATTTGGGGAAAGCCTACTGGTTTTCATTACTCACCCCATACTTAGGAAATTGGTTTTTTTATAGATATTGTTTACCGTGACACAGGTAAAGGCAATTTTTCTCACTACTTTAGTTATTCATTTTGATACATGGTAATGGATTGTGGTGTTGGACCATGGAGAATTTTGGGAGCAATGTCGTAGTGTCATTGAAGTCTTCTAAATTTTCATCGGTTTCTTCTTCTTTATACTATAATATTAGTCTTGGTTTCTTGTGTGTACTCTAATATGCTATGTTGTTCATTTGGTTATATTGAGATGTATTACATTGTTATCATGAACCATATAGTGGTTGTTTTTTATGGTTTTCATGGTTGTGGTTGTTTTATTTTGCATGGAATGTTTTACCCAAGTTCTATTGAATCCCTTGGCTATTTTTCAAATAATTTGGTTTCTTTGAGATGTCACCTATGGAAACTTAATATCCTAACACCTTTACATGAAAATAGGTAGGGGTGGTATGTTACAATAAAGATCTAATAAGAAACATTACTATACTATTTTGGAGTATTGACTCTTCTTCCTCCCTTCCAACACAATTTTTCTTATAAAAAATGAGTAAACACAATCTTCATTAATCTAACACTTCCTTATATTATTTTTAGAGCTATCATGGTGAAATAATATCCTATAATATTAAATTAAAAATAAAACAAAATGTAATAAAATACATATAACATTAAATTCCACATTATCTTGATGAATAATATGTACTTATGATCCCATAATTTTCATGTTCATGTAAAAAATTAATGAAGATTTTCTATACTACATGGATATATTATTCTAATTTCCATATCAAACACTGCTCATAATCATTACACATTATATATTTGTTCATTATCTCTGTATCCTTAAAACTTTTTATATCATCTTTTAGACTTCTTAAATTTCATGTCTGAATTTTAAATTCATGATTCAAAGAAAATATGAATTATTAACTTCATCTATGTCAATTCAAGTAATTGGATTAGTTTAGTTCTATAATAACCTGAATCTTCTATTCAGGTATGTTTTTCAATTCTGCTTGTTTTTGTGGAAAAAGATGAGTTTTTGGAAAATTCAGGAGCACACGACTTGTACTCGATTATCAAAGGTGACCGTGTACTAGCTGGGTAATGGCTGAGTATATGGCCATGAGTGGTGACACGTAGAATGCCTAAAGTAGAGGAAGGAAAATTCATGTACACACTGTGTACTTTTAAAATAGACAATGTGTACTTTCTTTTTTCATTAAATGGACCGAGGTCACGTCTAATGGACAAAATTCCCTTTTTATAGACCTAACTCCTCCAATATCTTCTGTACGACCGTAGATCTTCTCTGATCCCCCGAATCACCATCCTTTCTCCAAATCAACCACCTTTTATTGCGTTGGAATCGCATCAGTGAGTTCTTCATTCTTTTAGAACATCATCTCCTAAATTCTCCACTCTCATGAGTTATCCTCAATTGAACATTATTGTTGTTTTTGTAGATCTATTGCATTCTAGAGATATTTAAGGCTTGGGGTTCATGTATATCAATATCATGACCCTGAGGTTGGTGGTTTGGTCATTTTCGTAGATAGTATTTTAATTTTATGTGAAAAAAGTGCCCAATACCCTTGAATGAGTATTGCATGTTTATGGGTTTTAGCCCTGTTATTTCCTATTATGCCTAGTTTGATTGGAGAGAGGTTAATTATTGTGAATAGGGTTAACCATTCCATGTTATGGATGTTGTTCCCATGTTTTCTTGTTTTTGACCATTGGTTTAGCTTTTCTTATTTGGTTGCTGCATTGTTTTCCATGCCTAGAAATTATAGGATGGAGTGATTATTATCAAACATGATATGATATGCAGTAGATAGTTTAGCCATGTAATTCTTGAGGTTAACATATGTTTTCATGTATCATTTTTTCACGATTGACATACACAAGGATGTAGTAACCTAGTGTAGTAGACCATCAGTAGAATTGACATTGAGGGCTTCTCCAGAGTGTCTGTTTACTCTTACGATGCGAGACCATAAGGGGATAGACGCATGTGCTCCCTCAGAGTGTCTGTAGTTCCTTAATATGTTCCACAGCTGGAATTGGACATTGAGTGCATCCCCAGAGTTCCTATTAGTTACCTATTTGAAACCACATGGGGAATTGGCAGTGAGTGCTTCCTCAGAGTGTCTTTGTTAAATATGAAATAGAGGGGTTAGACTGTTTGTAATTCCCAAAGAGTTGCTTGTGTTGTTTTGGTTGAACTAGAGTGGTTAGGATCTAAGTACTTCTCGGAGGGTTACTTACTTCGGATTATCTACTTACTTGATATATATATATATATGTGTGTATATATGAAATTTAATGAAATTGAAACTGTAGGATTTTTTACTTTTGAGTACTTCCTTGTTTACTGCTTCTTTTCTCATATTGTCTGGAATATATATTCAATCGATGTTAGGAAAATATCTTTGGGTGGTTACCTACTAGGATTCATCTCACACCATATTTGGGTCATGATTTTGGGCCCAGACAGATCATATTGTTGTAGGTCTAGATAAGGGAAAGCACCCTTGTACATCAGGTACTTGACTACTTTGGAGCTTGAGAGAATGTGACTAAGCTTAGGCTTGCGATGTTGTTGAGTTTTTTTACTTTATTTTATTTTTTACTTGAGTTTAAAATTGTATTCCAGTATTATGATTTGTTTGGATTCTTTCCTAGATATATGTATCATGCATCATATATATTTTCTCTCAATTTTTATTACTTCTAGTCTTCTTCTATTTATTGTTGTATGGTATTATTACTGCTTCCCCTATTGTAATCTATTTTTCTTCCACTGTGTTACTATGTCAATGAGGAAATAGTTTACCCACAATAACACCCAAGGCCCTCACTGCTAGTCGGTAGCCTCTGGAATTCAAGGAAATTCCCTTGTGGCCATGTGACCAACTAGGTATGGGGTACCTCTGGGTAGTTATCGAAACCGGGATGATACAAAGTGGTATCTGAGGCATTCTTTCCTTTGGAATTACTATTTGGAGCCTATATCCAGGGATAGGAAGGAATATGTACTTGGTAATAAGTTGTGCCTGGTATTATCTAATCCTAATATATGGAAAATCCAATTTACCTCGTTTATTCTAATTCATCTAGTTTTTTAATTTTCAATTGATTTTATTTTCACAATTGGTTGATTAACATGTTTTTTGTTGTTATTGTTGATAATATTGAGGTTCAATTTCTGTTTCAACCCGATGAGATGAGGGTATTCCATCTCATTAATCATATAGGAACTTGTTATAAATCATAGATCATGCATTCATGTCATGCCATTTAGGGTGCATTAGTGGTTTCATGTTGTTGTGATAGAGTTTTTTCTAGATATGCCTGCTCTTGTGATATATTCCTTGATAGAATACATAATATTTGATAGGGTATTGATTTTTGTATTGTTTTTTTTTTGAATGAATTCCAATCATTGGTTCTTAAGGTGTTATGGGCCTTCATGGATCATAATTTGGTGGATCATTGCCTTTTTTTCTTGCATATGACATGTATAAGATTCCAAGCATTGATTTGCGGGGATTATGGTCCCTCACATATCAGAATTTGGAACCTTAATGTTTTTCCAATGTTTTCGGGGTTCCATAGTAGTTTCTGAGGCTTACTATCAAGAAGATCCATGAATACACGACGTGTAATGATGAATACACTCCATGTGTCCTTCTGTTTGGGATGGAACTATTTTTCTTAAGTATATGACATGTACTATATGTACATGTCATGTAGTCTCTAACCGTGTCACTGGATGTGTGGACAGAGACACGAGGTTGGGAATTCTTGGTGGGACACGCCATGTACTGGACGTACACATCATGTGTTTAGACCATGTGTCTGCCTGTGTGACTAAGGACACAGATGGATAAAACATAGGTTTTACACACTGTGTCAAGATTGAACATTCCGTGTAGTAAAACTCTTGTATATAGTTGTGTAAATAACCAAACGGGATGGTGGAATCCTTCTCGTACACACTATATTGGTTATAAACATGCCGTGTAGAGTCAGTCATGTTCCAACCCATTTAACTAACAACATAGGTAGTTGAAACCTAAGCATTACATGTCGTTTCCATCTGGAACACGCTTCGTAGAGTGAGCTGTGTAACCGGTTGCGTGACTAACAACATGGGTTAGTGATGTGTGTCTAGTATATGTTGTGTCTTGAACTAAAAAACATTTTAGTTTGTTCTAGGAGAACCTTGTGGCTTAGCTGTGTAGTAGAAATCGGATAGAGGAAGTGGATTAAAGTACACACCCTGTGTTAGGATAACACGCTGTGTGTATGGGGTGTTACACAACATGTTTTGGCAGAAGTACACACCCATGTGAAGTCTTAATGGAACACTTCTTATAGTCATGATACACGTCGTATACCCATGTTTTGTAAAACATGAATGCTTTCCTTATCTTATTCTCTTCAAACACTTCTAGGTTTCAGTCCTTCTTAATATTGATCTAAGGTGTGTGCTTGACCTTGCAGAGTCAATCCACTGAGATTTCCTCCAGTTTTCCACCAGTTACAGGGCATTGATCAGACACCATACATGGATGATCACGGACTACCAGGAGATCCTCTAGTGGTTCCAGTCTTTGCAGCAACTGTCATTATAGACTCTAGTGCAAACACACAGTTCAGAAAGGTATTTATGAGGTTCATTCAGAACATCCAAGGTGTAATGAAACCTTCCCTGTATATTGGAGAGTTGACATGGGTTTTCCAGGAGCATCAACTTCCCACCTTGATAGGGATAGGAGGACCTCGGGCTATAGTGTCATGGTTAGAATACATGATTTTTATCTTTGACCATCTGTAGATGCCTTCACAGAGGAGGGTGAAACTCGCTAATTTCATGGTATGAGACTAGTCCAAGTAATGGTGGGATGTGATCTCACAGGCAGGATGCCATCAGGTTATAGATAGGGATGAGTTCTAGTGTGCCATCTATGACTACTTATATCTAGAGACATTGAAGGCTGATCGAGTCTGAGAGTTCATGAGTCTAGATCAGGGGTACTCCTTCAGTTATGGAGTATTCTTCTCACTTCAATGATCTACAGAACGTCATGCCCATCCTATGAGGTGATGAGTTATTCATGGAAATGATGTTTGATGATGGTATGAGGCATGACATCTAATATCTGGTGAACATCATCAGGTTGACTTCCATAAATTCTATTGACAACCAGGAGCTAATCAAATAGTGCAATATAAGGGATTATAGAGTTTTTATTCATGGATTCTCGAAATCCAGAGTTGGTATCCATCCTACTAACAGCAGGAAGCGATGTAAGGAGTCTAGGAACTGAGATCGGGGGAGGCAAGAGACATCATGGGGTAGCCAGGTGGTGTGCTACCAG
This sequence comes from Viscum album, assembly GCA_963277665.1. NCBI lineage: Eukaryota > Viridiplantae > Streptophyta > Magnoliopsida > Santalales > Viscaceae > Viscum > Viscum album. The sequence goes on from OY728141.1 coordinate 1,755,621,456, forward strand.
TGTGGGAAGGGTGGGAATATGAGGCCCCATTTCCTGAGAGACCCATTGGAGTGTAGATCATGTAGCAATATTGGTAACCTTCATCATTTATGGTAGTTTTTATCACTAGAAGCTGGTGATATGGGTTATTCTATGACTCCTCGTACAGAATAAGCACCACAATTTTATCATAAATCAGGGAACTACATTTATTCTGGTCATTACATCTGAGGTGAAGGTCATGGACATGGTAGAAAATTTCCACGCTTTCAACGAAAACAGGGTGGATCAGCTCAGAGTGGTCAGGGAGGGTTGTAGGGCCATGGTGCAGGTCAGACTTTTGCAGTGGAGTAGACCTAATAGAAGCAGGATATCAGACCCTCTACAGTTCTATGTACCAATCTAGATGCCTAAATTTTAGCTTCTCCTCGTTTCGATAAAGGGGTATTCCATAATTTTATATCTATTTCTGTTCTGGAGAGCCTTGGTCTATGTATTGTTCTTCTATGGATATTTTTATTCTAGATAGTCTGTTGGGGACAAAAAGGGCTAGTGTAGGTCAGTTCAAGGAGTTCCCTCTAGAGGTTGGTGGGTATCACTTCTCATGGAACCTCTATGTCATAAAGATGATAGGTTATGATGTCATTCTATGAATGGAATGGTTAGTTACCTTCTATGTTGTTGTCGATTACTATTTCAGTAGGTCGAGTTTCACATCAGCTGAGGGAGAATCATTTATTTATAGGGGTGAATGGGATGCCCATGTGAGTAGACCGGGACCCGAGCATCATGGGTTGGGTGGTGTTATAGCCCAGATTTCTAGTCTATATGTAGATGAATAGGGGATTTCACAGATGTACTTTCCTCTAGTGGTGGATCATTTTCGGGACATCTTTCTTGAAGAATTTTGAGGTTTTCCTACATAGAAAGATGTGAACATTTCTATTGAGCTCATGCCAGGAGTGGCACTTGTGTCCATTACTCCTTATAAGATGGACACACTATAGTTATAGGAGCTCAAGAAGTAGTTGGAAGAGTTGCAGTCAAAGAGTTTCATCCAACCCAATACTTCTCCTATGGGTTCACCTGTACTGTTTGCAAAGAAGGCAGACGATACCCTCAATCTTTGTATGGGTTATCAGAATTTGAACCTGTTTAAGGTCAAGAACCAATATCCCTTCCAAGGATTGATGATATCTTTGATTAGATTCGAGGATCCCGGGTTTTCCTGAATATTAACTTGAGATCAAGTTACCATCAGTTGCATATTAGACTATCTGATATACTTCTTAAAGCCTTTTGAAGTAGGTATGGTTTATATGAGTATATGTTTATGTCGTTCGGTCTCACAAACACCCTTGTAGTTTTCATTGCACTGAGGAACCAAGTGTTCCATACATACTTGGATCATTTCATGGTGGTATTCATGGACAATATATTGGTGTACTCTCACACTCTACATGACCATTATACCCATCTTGATATCATTTTGAGTACATTAAAAGAGCATTAGTTATATGTTAATCTCTCAAAATGCCACTTTTGGGTGGACCAAATTCACTTCGTGGGTCATGTTATCTCAAAGACAGGTGTATCAGTAGACCATAAGAAAGTGAGATAAATAGTTTCCTAGAAACATCCAAAGAACGAATTTGATGTTATGATGTTTTATAGTGCTGGATGGATACTAAAGACTTTTCATACTAGACATTTCATGCTTTTCAGCACCACTAATGGGTCTCACTAAGAAGGGGGAAAAGTACTTGTGGTCAGATTCTTGCGAGTCAGCCATTCAAGAGCTAAATGTTAGGTTGACTTCAGCACCTATACTAGTATTTTCAAAGATAGGAAAGAGCTATATGGTTTACTATGTTGCATTATGTTTCGGGCTGGGAGCTATTCTTATGCAGGGGGAGGAGTCGCTTCATATAGGTCTCGACAGTTCAGGCCACATGAGAGGAACTACCTGACGCAAAATCTCGAGTTGGCTGATTTTGTTCATACTTCACACTGTTGGAGACATTATCTTCTGGGATTGCATTTTGTGTTCTTCACAGACCAAAAAATTCTTATGTATATCTTCACTAAGCATGATCGAAATTTGAGACAATGAAGGATGGTATAGCAACCTCAGTACTTTGATGTTGAACTTGCTTATTCTTATGGTAAAGGAAATGTAGTAGCTGATGTGTTTTGTAGGAGATCTCAAATTTAGGCAGTTCATGAGGCCAACATTGAGTGGCAGCTTATGGATCTGTTCTCTAAGATTCATTTGGAGGGGCATGAAAGATAGGGGCAGATGCTTATTTATTATGTAGATGATACATATACTCTACTTAATTGAGTGTGAATGAGGTAGCTCTCGGATTAAAGATGCCCTAGTCCTATAGGAGTGTAGGTCTGTAGAGGTCCCCATTCCTAAATGGACCATAGGAGAGGATGATATCTTTCATTTTTATAGGAGTTTGTGGGTGTCAACAGAAATACGAGAGGAGCTGATCTGGGACATTCATTCCATAGCTTGGATAGTTAATCATGGTACCACAAAGATGTATCATGACCTACACCACTAGTATTGATGGCCTGGTATGAAGGGAGATGTTTATGGTTTGTTCATGAGAGATTCCACCTATATGCAGGAAAAGGAAGAGCATCAGTTACCAGCAGGAATTTTGCAGCAGTTTCCCATTCCCGAGTGGAAGTGAAATGATGTCATGATGGATTTCATGATAGGTTATCTGAGGTCACCTTGAGGGAATGATGCAGTTTTTTTTCATTGAAATACTCAGAATGGTTGCTCAATTCTTGTAGATCAAGGAAACTTTTAGTGTGGATGAACTGGAAAGGTTGTACATATGAAATATCGTACGTTTACATGGAGTTCCACACTAAATTTTTTCAGAAAAGGATGGTTGTTTTACTACTCAGATTTGGCAGGGACTTCAGAGGTCTTTGGGTATATAGGTACTTCTGACTACAACATCTCTTCCTCAGATTGATGTCCAGTCAGTGCATACGATTCAAGTGATGGAGGACATGCATCGAGCATGAATCCTAGATTTTGGATGTTCTTGGGAGAAGCACATTCCTCTTGTTGAGTTTTCCTAGAATAATAGTTTTCAAGAAACTATTCATATAACACCTTATAAGGCTTTGTATGGTAGTCCATGTCGATCACCCTTATGTTGGCTAGAGGCAGGAGAGTAATATATGCTAGGACCTCATCTTGTATAGGAGACCACAAAGCGCATAGTGTTGATTTAGAAGACGATGGCTACTACAGAGTCATGACAGACGTCTTATGCAGATCGACGGAGACGACCTCTGGAGTTCGAGGTCAGAGATCAGTTTTTCCTACGTGTCACATTATGGTTGGGACATATGAGTATTTAGAGATAGGGTAATCTTTCACCGAGATATGTCGGGGTGTTTGTGGTGTTGGGGATAGTTGGGACCATTTCTTATCGGTTGTAGTTACCTCAGAGGTATCAGGCTATGCACAATGTCTTTTATGTTTCTCAGCTACGACATTACTTCTCAGACCCATCTCATGTTTCTCAACCCGATGAGGTTGATATTGAGGTGGACGCCTCATTCAAGGAGCGTCATATTCGTATTTTTTAACATAGTGTGAAGGTTCTTTGTGTCCTGTCTATTCCTCTAGTACAAGTTGTATGGAAGCATAGGCGAGTACAGGACAAGACTTGGGACAGGGAGGCCTATGTACGATCACAGTGGTCAGAGTTGTTCCAGGATTCTTCTTCCACTCCACCTTTTTTGGGAAACTTGGGAACAAATTTCATTGGGGGGGGGGTTGTAAGAACCCATATCATCTTTTTAGGCATGTTTTTATTTTCTAATTTTTTTTTTAGAAAAAGAAGTGTTTCTGGAAAATTCAGGAGTACACACTGTGTACTTATAAGTACATGTCGTGTACTCAGTTTCTTGTGGGTGACTGTGTACCGGTCGGGTAATGGCCGAGTACCTGGATGTGTTTGGTGACATAGAGACTACCTAAATAAAAGGTCGTAAAATGCAATTACATCTCATGTACTTTTAAGGTACATGTTGTGTAATTGTTTTTTTATAAAATGGATCGGGGTCCCGTCTAATGGACCGAACATCCTTCTTCTTGACTAAATCATCCATGAGAATCCATATGGCTACATATTTTCTCTGAGACCCCGAATCACTATCCATTCTCTGAATTGAAAGCTGTCTATTGTGTTGTAATCGCATCGGTGAGTTCTTCCTTCTTCTATTACTTCATTTCCTGATATCTCCTATCTTGTGAGTTATCCTCAGTTGAATGTTTTTGACCTTTTTTAGATCTATGTAATTCTAGGGATATTTAAGGACTTAGGTTCATGTGTATCAATCGTATGAGGCCGAGGTAGGTGGTTTGTTCCTTTCCGTTGATAGTATTTGATTTTTATGTGAAAAGATTTTGAATACCATTGAACCTGGTATTGCCTGGTTATGGTTTTTAGCCCTGTTATTTTTTGATATGACTAGTTTGATTAGATAATGGATTATAGTTTTGAATAGGGGTAACCTTTCAATATTATGGATGTTTTTCTAATGTTTTCTTGTTTTTGACCATTTGGTCAAGCTTTTCCTGTTAGGCTGCTGCTTTGTTTTCCATGCCAAGTATTGTTAGGATGGGGTGATGATTATTTTACATGCTATGATATGATGTAGATTGTTTAGTCAAGTAGTTCTTGAGGTTAATATTTTCTTCCATGTATCGTTTGTGCAAAACTGACTTACATAGGTCTGTGGGAACCTGGTGTAGTATACCATAATGAGAATTGATGGTGAGGGCTTCTCCAGAGTGTCTATTTAATTTTATATTGTGTGACCATAGGGGGATGGAGGTATGTGCTCCCTCGGAGTGTCTGTAGTTCCTTAATACGGTCCATAGGGGTAATTGGATGTAGATTGCTTTCTAAGAGTTCTTATTAGTTATCGATACGAGATCACAGGGGGAATTTAAGGTGAGTGATTCCTTGTACTGTCTTTGCTAAAGATGAACCAAGGGTGTTAGACTCTGTGAAATTCCCAGAGGGTTTCTTTTGTTATTTTAGTTGAACTGGATGAGTTAGACTATGAGTACATCCAAGAGGGTTAACTGTTTTTGATTATCTACTTACTTGATATATATATATATATATATATGAAATTGAATACAATTGAAAGGATGGAATTTTTTTCTTTTGAGTACTTACTTTATTACTATTTTTTTATCTTATTTCCTTCTATATATATTCACTGACGGTTAGGAACATATATTAGGATGGTTTCCTACTAGGATTCATCTCACACACTGTTTGGGTCATTATTTTGGGCCCAAACAGATTATATTGTTGCAGTTCTAGATAACTACTTTAGGTACATTACTTATTTGGAGTTGGAGAGCACGGGACCAAGATGAGTCTTGCGATGTTGTGGAGTTGTACACATGATTTTATTTTGTACATAAGTTTAGTACTGTTTTCAAGCAATGCGATTTGTTTGGGTTCTTTCCTAGACATATGTATCATGTGTCATATATATATGTTCTCAGTTGTTATTAGTTCAAGTCTTTTATAGTTAACTGTTGTATGATATTGTTACTACTTCCGCTATTGTTATCTATTTTACTTCCACTGTGTTACTCTGACAATGAGGGAATAGTTTCCCCACTATCACACTCAAGGCCCTCACAACTAGTCGAAAGCCTCTTCCATTCAGGGAAATGCACATGAGGGCATGTGACCAATTTGGTACCGGACACCTCTGGGCGGATTCCGGAACCAGGATGTTACAAGTTCTTCTAATCCATATCGATATAATTTATATGATAAAATAATTGAGTTAAAGTGTCAAATCTATGATTTCCTTTTGAGTTAATATTTTTTAGTCATTTATTTATCCTTGTGATTACCCTTGAGTTTTTTTGGGAAAATAGATATATTAAGACATTATTAGGTGGCGCACATTTTGATCATCATAAAGGGTATCTATTTTCCCTCCTCTAGATAAGAATGATGCCAATTGTTGTTTTGGATAATGGACAACAAACAATTGGTGCATGTCTTGGAAAATTATGTGGACTAACCATGATGCATGTTCGTATTGGAAAATGAGGGATGCATGACTACTGTACAGTTTGGAAAACCATGTGGTAAAACCTTGTTCCTTTTCTATATAATTAAAAATTAGATAATTACCATTGTTCCCTATTCTATTTTATCCCTAATTCACCTCCCATCTGGTCCATTCAGAATTTTCATCCATTATATCTTCCTCCAATATATCATAGACCTCTTGATCCTCAAACAATTATTTTTTGTCCTTGGTTATTCAAGGGATATTCATCTAAGCCTATTTTATACTTATTCCTCACTTCTTGTAGGGTTTATCCTCCTTCTTTCCTGAGTTATTAGTTTCCTGTGGTTTTTCCAAACTGAATAGGGATTGATCTTGTGTTTTTGGGAAAAATCACGATTATTTTTGTTTGATATTACCTTTATATGGTTATTTGGTGGCGAAAATGTGGGTTCAAAAAAAAATCATTATTTTTCCAAGTTTTAGGTGGGAGGTTCCATATTTTTACATTATTGGATAATTTTGATATGATTTCTTGGTTATTTAAATGTGTCCTATATATTGTTTGTGTGCTTAAAATATGTTTCTGAATGTTTTGAGATGCATGTGTGATGAAAGTTATTTTTTAAAAATAAATTTGTTATATTTCTTATGTTTATCATTGTGGTTATTCTTGAATATGTTCTATGCCTTATGTCGAAGGTGTAAAACATGTTTTCAAAGAGATTTAATGGTGCGAATGTGTTGAAAATAGGCCGTCTAAGAGAAATATAATTTTTTTATGTCATATTCTTTTCTTTCGCTTTAAATGTGTTTTTTAATTTTGAATGTTATGTGAAGCATGTTAAGAAATGGTTTTTGTATCAGTATGGATTTGAAAGGGGATTTTCCCATGGAAATGGTGGAGTTTTGTATTTATTTTTTCTTATTGGGTTTCCAAATTGGTTTCATAAACTATTCATGTGTTTTAAAATGTATTCCCAAATTTTTTAGGTGTGCGTTTGAAATAAAAAGTGGGTTTGCTATTAAAAAACGTGGTTTCCATGTTGATTTTCGTCATTGGATCAATTTAAAATAGTGAAAGTGGTGATTTCCTTGTGTGATTTCGATGCTTCTCCATGAGTATATGATAGTGATTATTTATGTGATTTGTGGAATGAAATTTGAGTATAATGTAAGTCTTGTATATCTAGGTGTAAAATCTAAAACCAGTATGCTAGTTGAACCAATAGTGGTTGAGGCCGAGATTCATGTAGCGGAATTTATGTATACCACACTAACTAAACATGTGATATAATCAGAAACATCAAGAATTTTGGGACAGAATCCACTCTAGTAGATCATTCATGGAAATGATGTCGGAATTTAATTATGGTTTTGGAGGCCACTATATATTTGGGAAGGTATAAACTCTAGCAGGTCATGCATGGGAACAACGTTGGTAGTTGTGTTAGAGGATTTTGATCACTAGGGTACAATGTTCATAGAGTCCCAACTATGCTACTTACCATTAAGGATTATTCCATGTTTTTCTATTGTGACATTATTCTTATGTGATGTGGTGATATACATCACCATATGATGTTTCAAATATTATTATAGAAATATGTATATTAATTTTTCTTTTAATGTTATTGAATGGAATATTTTATTCTGGGTGGAATACATTTGGGAATTTTCTTACTCCCTCCATACACCTTTCAGTGTTTGTAGACTTTTTTGTGTATTACATATGTAAAGGAAAAATGTTTTATGGTGGTGATGGTGGATCAAGTTTCTAATGTTCCAATTTTTGCTGGTGTTAGTGGTGGTGCCTTGAGGGTGGTTTCCCTCTTATTTGAAGGAGGGTTTGGGATAATATTTTTGTTACCTTTTCACTATAGTACTTTTAGTCTTAGTTATGGTTTTAAAACTATGAATCTAATAATTGTTGTTAATTTTTTTTATGGTTATTGGTTATGGTTATATTTATTATTGGGGGTTTATAATATTTATATTAATTGATGAAATCATCCCAATGCATATTTTTGATACTCAGAAACTAGTTTCAAACCCTTGGGGATTGGGAAATCCTTTCGTCCATACCATAGATCCGTTTAGATGTGGGGTTGGATGACACTCCAGATTTGATCATGACAAAATGGTATCAGGGTAAGTTATGCTGTCTTTTTGTCAAGTTATTTATGGAAAGAGTTTCTCTAGACTAGAGTTATAATTTTCAAGGCTTTAAGTTCTAGTTTCTAGTAGGGTTCTGGAGTATCACACCCTATGAAACTGATGAGTTCACCGTTAGATGTTGGGAATTTATTTTTGACTTTTATTCTAGATGATATGTAAAGTATATAGACAATGTTTGGAAATTCGGTGGGGTGTAGTGGTTTGGTTGGCTTGTTATTGTGATTTATTTCACTATGTTTTGATTTATTTAAGTAATGATATTGGGTGTTGATTCTACAAATTTATGAATGGTTTTATTAATTATTTTCCTTGTGGTTATTTCTTTTTAATGAAATATGCATCCTTGTATAATTTCTATGGAACCATGTGAAATGTATGGATGGATTTATCCCATTCACCAATTGATTAGAGGCTAGTAGAAGTAGTGGTTCAGGTTGTTCATGATTTGGGTAAAGGAGTAGGCTCTAGTCCTACTCGTAATAGTGAAGTCGAACCATTCCCTTGAAAGGGTAAATATCTTGAGTTCCTCAATAATAAATAACTTTATTTTTTAGGTATCATGTATCCTCAAGAATTAGAGGAGTAGAATGAAAATATTAAAAGAATGATCGAGTTTCCTGATAATCTTGAAATTGTTAGGGTGAAATTTTATTTTTTTGTTTGAAGGCCGCAATTAGATGTTGTGGGACTTAGTGGTTCAAGATATAAATCACCATAATATGTGTTGGAATTATTTCAAGGATACCTTCATTGAGAAATATTTTCCTGGTATTTTTCCTTTTTGTAGGTCCTATGACTTTTTGGAGCTTAGCTTGGGAGATCAGACTGTGATGGAGCATGCCAACTACGTTGCTGAGCTAATTTGATATGCAGTTGAGATTGTTTCCAATTGATATTTTTATGGCTCAAAAGTTAGAGAGGGGTTGTGACCAATAATTTGATTCAATGACTTCTTATACATGTTTAAAACCTTTCCAAAAGTGGTTAATCTTGTTATTAGAGTGGATATTGATCATAAGGGAAAGTTTGGTTTCTATAGTGTTTTGTCAGTAGTGGGCAGTGATAGTTAATCTAAGATGAAGAGGAACTAGGATGAGAAGGGGAATAATGGAGGTGGTAGTTTTTGATATCCTTCCCAGCTATCTTCATTTGTGGCTTCTGATGGTGGTTCATTAGTGTGCCATCAGTGTGAAAAAATAGGGCACATGTGATCTTTGTGATCATTTATTCCTAGAATTTATAATTGATTCAGAGTTATGGGGAACATGTAGCAATTTGACATAGTGTAATGCCCATATAAGAGTGGTTTCAGATATATGGATTCTTGATGGATGTCATCATGGCACGAACAATCTGTGCTAGTGGGTTTTTTAGGTCGTGGAAGAAGGGATGGACTATCTTCTGGGAAGAGTCAGTTCAGGGTTAAGCCATAACCCAGTGGTCATTTACATATTTAGGAAGATATGAGGAAACATCATGTTGTGGAGTGAGAACCAATAAAATTTTATGTAAGGACTATAATAGTATGAAGTACCATTCTTTTTGCATAGTATTTATCTATTGTTATATTGGATACTAGTGCTTCTGTTTTTTTCTTCCCACCTTTTGGATGTGTTAATGTTTTCAACTGATATTATTCCATATGTGATGGAGTTGGAAATTCAACTTGGTAAGAAGTGACATCAAGGGTTCAGGTGTCCGTCTTATTCAATCATCATGTAAGGGGTGGAGATGGAATATGATTTTTTGGTTTTAGAGATTTACATCTATGAAATGAACCTTGGTATAGATTAGATGGGTTGTTTTCAAGCCTGCATCTATTCTTATCAGTGGAGAGTTTTATTTGTGAAACTTGATGGAAGTTCCTAGGAATTTCAGGGTTAATGGGATGCTCAATAGGGACATATTGGACCCCCACATCAAAAGTTAGGAAATACTTTATAATAGATATGGTAGTTCTCATGGGAGGATGATGGTGGTGTTCTTGATAGTGGATTTCCTCATGTTGTGGATGTGTTCCCAGCGGTTTTTTTGGAGGATTTCCTTGGTTTTCCTCCAAAGTGAGATCTTGATTTCACTATCAATTTGGCACCGGTAGCACATATGGTATCTCGTCCCTCATAACATTCATCCCCCACCATTTTGATGGATTTAATGTTGACTATGAATTATTAGGAATCCAAATGATTCAATATCTTTAGAATCTCCCCTTGGTCTACTCTATATGTGTTTTTTGAAGAAGGAAAATGGATCTCTATAGTTTTTCATTGATTACAAGAAGATGATCAATATAATTATTTTGAAAAATTACCATTTTCCCCATATTTATGAACATTTTGATTATATTTTGTTGGAAATGTGGTTTTCCTAAAATTATTTTCATTCCACGTTTCATCATGTTAGAGTTAGATTGGTGGATGTTTTGAAAACAACCTTCCAATTTATGTACGATGATTTTTTTAGTTGGTAATATATTTTGGAATAAAAAATATTTCAGTTCTATTTAAAGAACTTATATATAGGGTGTTCCTTCAATATATCTATTCATTTATCTTGGTATATTTGGACGAAATCCTAGTTTATTCCAAGACGGAGGAGGATCATGATTGGAAATTGAGTATTTCACTAGACAATATTCGAGAACACCAGATTTAGGTTATGTTTTCTTAGATCACCTTATTAATTTGGTAGGTAATTTTTCGGGGCATGTGATCAAAAAATGTGTTATGGTGGACACTAATAAGATTACTATAGAGATTTCATTGGAACAACTGAATAATATGATTGAAAGTTGATGAGTTTTGGGCATGGTAGGGTATTATAGTTGGTGTGTTTGATATTTTTCTCATATTTCTTCATCCATGAGTGTGCTCATCCTTAAAGGGGTAAAGTTTGAGTGGAGACCAATGTTTCATGCATCTTTTTTGGATATTATGTTGTTAATTACCACATCCCTTGTTTTAATTTTACCAGAACTGGGAAAGTGTTATCATGTCTATTGTGATACCTCAGGTATGAGTCTTGGATGTGTGATGATGTAGGATAACCAAGTGGTGTCGTATGGTTCATTATATGTCTAAAACATAAAAATAATTACCCAACCCATGACCAAGAGATAGAAGTGGTGGTTCCTGCATGAAAGATGAGTTGTCATTTTCTGTTTGGGTAACGGTTTTTTGTTTTTTTAGATCACAATATATTAGCATACAGTTTATCCCAGAAAGATCTAAATTTGAGGAAAAATCATTGGGTTGAGTATATTTAGGATTCCAATTTTAATATATTCGAATCCCTGAGAAAATAAAATATTGTTTCATATTATTTATGTTAGAATGTTTCAATGAAATATTTTAATGAGTTCAGTGATTAGTGGGTGTATAGGGTTCATTTAGCCCATATGCATCTCGAGAGCAAGTTAAACTATGTAGGTGTCTTCTTATCCAGTGTTTATCTAATCCCTTCTCTTATATAATAAATTTAGTGTGATCGGTCTGTTGATAAGTTATTCCAGTGTTCTATGTAGTTAATTAATGGTGGGGAGGTTCCATTTGAATGGTCTTTTTTTCTTAATGAATTTTTGTGCTTTAGAGGTCAATTCATGATGATTTTTACATTGAGGAAAGTGGTGGTATTGGATAGACACACGTATCAGTAGTCCATTCATTCTGGTGATACCGATTTGTAATATGATTTGTGTTGGTATTTTTGGTGCCTAGGTATCAGGTGGAACATAGATGATGTTGTATCACAACATTATATAATTCAAAATGTTATAGAAGATTATCAAAGGCCCTCTGGTTTTATTCATCCACTACCCGTCACTACCTATATGTGGGATGATATATCCATGGATTTTATCTTTAGATTACCTTGTAAACCTCAGAAATGGAAATCTATGTCGATAGTGATTGATATATTAACCAACTCAACCCATTTCATTCCAATCAGGGATTCAGCCAAGGTGGATGTGTTAGGTCGGTTAAATGATTTGGAGTCTGTGAGGCTTCAAGGTGTGACATGAGAAATTGTTTCTAGTAGGTTCATAAATTTTTTCTCATGGTTTTGGAAATGACTTCATAAGGTTATGTGGTAATAGATCTAGTTGATTACACCATACCATCCTTAAACATGTGTTCAGATAGAGTGGGTGAATCAGATTCCAGAAAACAAGCTCTTGGAATGTGTGTTTGATTTCATAGGTTCATGGGAGAGACATTTGGGATTGGTTGAGTTTTCATATAAAAATTGTTACCAATACTCTATTTGAATTGATCACTTGTAGTTTCATGATGGCCATCCATGTTAGACTTCATTATGTTGGGTGAAGATTGGAGAGAACTAAATTTTACGACTGAGCCTAGTGTAGATAACATATTATAATGTCATTTGATTAGGAAGGCTTATTGACAGTTTAGTGTCCTCATAAATATTATGTCAACCAAAGGCACCATGCTGTGGAATTTGCTACGGGTGCCTCGGTGTTTCTGAATGTGTCACCTCACATGGGTTATCATTATTTGGGAGAGAAAGTGAAGTTAATTACATGGTACGTCAGACATTTATAAATTAATGAAAAAATTGGTAAGATTTAATATATGATAGATTTTCCATCGCAGTGTATGTAAATTCATGATGTCTTCCATGTCTCCCAAATGAAAAAAGTACAACTCAGATCTATCTCGTGTGATTAATAGTAATTAGTTGGATTTTGAGCTAGATTTTTCTATGCTTGAGCAGGAAATGTGGATTGCAGATTATTAGGATAAAGTTATTCGTGGGAATTCCATTGTGTTGGTCTTATTTATTTGGAATCATGGCAATGGTGTTCATGTGATTTATTAATTGAAGGCTAGGGTTGGTGATGAATATCTATATTTGTTCCCAGATGAAACATTGAGTTGACTTTCTAAGGGTGGAAACATTTCATAGTTGGGAGAATTTTCACGTTCGTGATTTTATTTTGGAGGAAATTTTTTTATTTATTGTCTAGTATCCATACTTGGGTTTCCCATTTTTTTGTGAAAAAATGGATATTTTGGGCTAGGTAGTAGGGCGGTTCATGGTTGGTGAATGGTTAGGGGAAATTGTGCTCCCTATTCTATGTAAGAGTGCATCCAATTGTCATTTTGGACAATGTAAACTACACAGTTGGTGCATGGTTTGAAAAAACATGAGGTTTAACCATATAAAATTTTCTTCTTAGGTAGTGTGGGAAGAACAGTTTCTGAATGGTTTAGAAAACCATGAAGGAAAAACTATGTGACTTTTCTATGTCATTAAAAAGTTGAAAATACCCTTTTCCCACTATGATTTTAACCCAAATTACCTCCCATCCACCCAATTCGGGATTTTCAAACATGGTAGATTCCTCTTAGATTTTCGTGACCTATTGAGCCTTATCCTTTGGGTGGATTTAACCCTATCTCTTCAATTTATCCTCATTTAATCCTATTTTCCCACAATTCCTCCATTTATCAAATTTTTCTCCACCCTCTTTCTACATTCCTTATTTTCTAGTTGTTTTTTTTGACCCAAATATATTTGATTATTTTTTGGAGAAATATTGATTATTTTTGTTCAAACATGCATTTATTGGGTCTTATAGTTGTACAATTGTGGTTTCGCACCAATTTCTATAATATTCAATGTTTATAGTAGGTGATTCTATGGTTTTACATTATTAGATGATTTAGATTTTTTTTCATTGTGTTAAAATGTGTTCTAAAAACTATTTTTGTGTATAAAAACATGTCTTTGAAGGATTTGTAGAGTCATGTGTGATGAAATTGGTTTGTTTAAAAAAATTAGTTATATATCTTGTGTCCATAATTTTTGTTCTTATTGAATATGTTTTATGCCTTCTTTGAAAGGAGAAAATTGTGTTTTTAAAGAGATTTAAAGGTGAATTTTTTTTTTGAGATTTGGTTTTATAATAAAAATGGGATTTTTTTCATGTTGGATATTATTTTTTGAACATTTAATGTGGATTTTGATAGTGAAATTGATCTGAAACAGAATATGAAATGGTTTTGTGTGAGTGAGGATTTGAAAGGGAATTTTCCAATAAAAATGTTTGATTTTCATATGTGTTCATCTAGTTGAATTTCCAAAAGGTCTCCACAAATTGTACAAGTTGTGTGATAGGTTTTTGATAAAAAATTTGGTTTGTGTTTCAAATAAAAATTGTTTTTATGGAAAATGGATATTTTCATGTGGATTTTGATCATCGGATCAATTTTAAAATGTGAAAGTCGTTATGTTATTATGTTCTTATGATGTGTGACCATTTGTATGTAAATATGATGATTCATGAGATGTGTGGAATGGAATTTGAGAAGATTGGGGGTCCCAAGTATCTAGGCGAAAAACAAAAACTAGTTCACAATGTGATTCAGATGTTGTTGGTGCTTGGATTCATCTATTAGGATTTATGATTACACCACTAAATAAACATTTGGTATGATTGGAGGCCACTAAAATTTTGTGGTGTGATCTGCTATAGTTGATCGGGCAAGGGAATATTTTTGGTATTATATTATGGATTTAGAGACCACTAGATCATTGGGATGTGATCCAATCTAGTGGACCATTCACTAGAACACTGTTTATAGTTGAGTTGGATGATTTTGATCACTTATGTATTAGGTTTTTAGAGTCATTTTTGTTTTAGTTACATTTAGATATTTTCCCTTGGATCTCTATTGTGATATGAGTTTTCTGTGATGTGGTTATATCCATCGTCATATGGTAAGCATTGTGTAAATTTTTATTCCAAGAAATATTATTTGTGAAATTTTGTTCCTTAAAAAATTTATTCTTGATATTGTTTTCTTGAAAATGTTTAAATGAAAATGTTTCAAACATTATCATGGAAATGTTCTTGTTGGTTTTTATTACAATGTTTTATCATGTTATCTTATATTTTGGGTGTCATATTATGAGGATTTCTCTAACACATTGCATACACCTTTAGGTGTAAATATACATTTATATGTTGGACCCAGATAAAGTTAATATATGTCATGGCGTTGAAGGTGGGTATTCTTTATGGTGTCTCAATTTCTACAGGTTTTGGTGGTGGTGGAAATAAGGTGATGTCCCTCCGGTTTCCAATAGGTTTCAGGATAGTTTTTTCCTATTCTGTTATATTAATTTTGTTTATGCTTAAAGTATTAAAATGATTAATATGAAAAAAATTATAACTCATTTGGTTATGGTTAACAGTTATTGTGATGTTTATTATTTTAAGTTATTAATAATTATCTTAATTCATGAAATAATTCCTAAATAATATTATTAATACCCAACCGCTACTTTATATCTCATGTGGATTGGGAAAACCCATTAGGGTCATTCAGTGGATTGGGTCGGGTGTCGGTTTGGATTGAACTCTCGCTTGGTTTCTGACATAAAGTATCCCATAAGTTGTTTAATTATGTTCTTTTTTAATTTCACTCAAAAAACCAGAAATTTATTATTTCCAAATCATGTTATATTTTTCTTCTACTACTAGAATATGGGCCTTACACATGGTTATGGGAATACTTGTGAGTATAGGTGTTGTATGGGACCCTATACCCATAGTTCTAGGAGAACTGTGGGTATAGGTTGTTTATCATTACCTATACCAATGGTTTGGGAAAACCCATGGGTATAGGATTTTTTTATGACATATAACAACAATTTTGTAAAACTGTGGGTATAGTATTGTTTTTTTAGGACCTATACCCATGGTTCTCTAAACTGTTGGTATAGATTTTCTGCATTATGATCGGGAATCTTTTTGCACAGGACCCAAAAAAATTTAATGGGAACACATGTTCCCACAGTTTCCCTTCATATACCCACTATTTATAATAATATAGTCTTCTAAATATAGAAAAATATATAAAATTATGTTAAGTATCATTATTAGTGAGGCATTGGGTGTTATAGGAAGAGGTTGGAGGATCAAAACAGGCGGTTGAATTTTTTCGAAAACCTATACCCATGGTTTTAAAACTTTGGATATAAGTAGATTACACGGTGGAAAAAACATATACCCACAATTTAAAAAAACATGGGTGTTGGATATGGAGATATATAGACACCTCGCTTTCCCACGGTTCTCAAAACTATGGGTATATATTATACCTATGATTTTGAACTGTGGGTATAAGTCATTTTTTCAGTAGTGTGCACAATATCGACTAGTCTAATCTCATTGAATTCATTTTGAAAACTTCTCATAATTATGGCCACATAGATCTCACCATCGTATTATTCATTATACTATTCTCCAAAATAATGGACCATGGCCATCATTTTAGTCTATATATCCCTTAATTGCTGTAAATAAGATATTTTTGTTCACACAATTATTTGTTAAGTAGATACCATGAAATATTACATCCAATTTTGTTTCCTTAACAAGAACCATGACCCACTTTACCATTTCCAATATCATGGAGTCAATTCCCTCAATGTTTCATATATTTGGTGGATTTTTAGAATAACTCATTATGGTATGAATAATCATGTTTCATTTTTCACCCTGGCACTACAGTTAAAACTTCATTTTACATATCAAATCATAATCTTAGGACATGTTTTGACCTTTTTTCCATTATACTATGGCCGGGACCAATTTATTATGACATAGTTCATTTAATTTTTCCACATACCATTTCAAAATGGACATGACATTGAAAACATTATCATGGTTATAATGAATAACTAAAAGATCCTTGACTTCAAAAATTACTATTTCATGATATGAAATAATAATTTCTTCCCATGATATACACTAGTTCATGTTCGTCATAACACCACAACATAATCAATACTTACTATGAAACAACATGGTTATTTTACTATTTTACATGATATATTGATTCATTCTTCCCTAAAAAACATTTCAACAAAAATAAATTATCTTCCAATACTTTTTTAAATCATGTTAACACTTTAAAATGATCATAACATAAATTGAATCACCATGGTTCACCATATATTTAAAATTTTTCATTTTGTAGTCAATATTTTTTAGGTTCTAGATAAGACAAATACATCAAAAACAAGATTTAAATCCAATCTATTTCATTTCACTTCAACAATATACCCCTTTGAGATAAAATCCATTAGGGTAACCTTATATATCATACAACATCTTTGTTTTGAAATCATCTAAATACCTATTGATCCACCAAGTACCATATTGATCCATTTATCTACCTAGTAACAAACCCAATGGTAAAAATAATATGACCGAAAAGTTACCAATCGGTATAATTATATCATTAAGAGGGGGACATGTGAATTAGTGATATATTTATTTATTTTATATTTCATTTCAATTGAAACAACCTTCAACTTATGTTTATGATTATATTCCCTACAGAAAACAATTCAAACAAACATCCAAAGGAAAACATGGATTTTCATAGTTCACTCTTCAATATGAATAGATATGCCTATTTTATGGTTTGGATGTAATATAATACCAAAAAATACACTAAAATCAATCTTTGGATTTCATCATGTAGGATATTCCCTTATACTCATGTAGCACCATGTAATCAATTACCATAGTGCAAGTGCACTCTCTTATCACAAAAAGGGTAATACAGTAATTGTGTAACAACTCGTGATATTGTGTTTCTTCTTTAAATTAACCAATGTATTATTTTAAAATAATTATTCAATTTTTAACCAAGAATATGGTATGACCTTACTGGACTTGGTTAAGGTAAAATCATCTCATTTTTTCAGAGTGCATTTTTCCCTGTCTAATTCCTCCTAGTAGTATTCTTCCATATATGATTATCTGATCCCGAATCTTCTAAGAATTATTATTCCCTATACGATTTATCAATAAGAGAATATATAACACTGTATGAGTATAATTAATACAATTATAATATATTTATTCCTCAGTATGAAAATCTCGACATGGAAATCCCCATTTGAAAATCCATCCTGATATATTGATCAGTCGAATAAAATTGTCAAGAAGAATAGGGTAATTAGCTGAGTAAACTAATTATTGAGTACAATTGTCTTCTTAATAAAATATTATGATCTTATCAATTCTCCATCACTTCATCCTGTCAAAACATTTTCAACAAAGACTCAGTATAAAAACATTTTCTAATCTATAAAAACTAAGAGATTCCCTCTCTTCAATAGTGAATAGTAAATTGGTCATCAGAAAATTATGATCTACATTTTTTCTTTTATAGTTGTCCCATACGTGGTTTTGGTGACAATCCCAAAACCATTCCATCTCGAACAAATTCACCCAAATCTCAATTTTCTTTAAAATCTCTAGTTAATTTTGACTTCATCAACTTTTCTAAAAGATTATATATTCTTCTTCAACCTTAGCTTCTTATTCAGACATCCATTTCAAATTTTTTCCCTAATTTCAATTCTTTAGTCCAATTTCTAAATATGATTTATTCAGTACAATTCTTTTTATTAATTGAATGTAAATGTATGAAGGAATAGATAACAATCTTATAGCTGAATACGATGCTCTATATTAATTGAATATAATAATTATTTTGAATTTAAATCTCCTAATTGATAGAAATTTTAGAAAACTCCTTCATATATATTCTTAAATAAATTTTACTTCATTATATATTCTCTTGACCCAATGGAAAATTCACTTGAAAGAAAAACAGTGCAATTCAACCCTTTTTTAATGGATGACTACATTGTAGATCAGTTTATGTCATTACAGTTTCCTTCATCATAATCTCATCTTCAACAACTTCTATGAAACACAATCTTGTTCTTGTATAATGTTTTATTTCATGATATTAAATTTATTTCATAATAGCTTCAGCATCATCTGACTCCAATTAGGGAATATCAAAACCTTCCATTAATTCCAACATATTTTTTTTCTTCTTAACACATGTATGATATTTTTTTAATTCAATTGACCTCTATATTATCATCATAAAAATTGTTATATTGGATACAATCATTCATGTTATGATCATTCTAAGTATTTAATTTATCTTTCTTTTTCCTTCTATTCCCCATGGATATAATTTTATTGTATACGACTCCTTTTTTTATTGGATACATATATTTCATATCTTCCACTTGGATACAATAAAATCAAGGTAAGATCAAGAATACCAATTTTACCATTTTTTCATGTACGATCAATTTGAAAACCATTGTCTTCATCTATTTCACTTTCCATTTCTTTCATCAAGCTTGCATAATAATATTCTGAACATTCATATTATTTATGATATTTAAAAATCAGAAAAGATTCATCACATATCGATCACAGTTATAGAGAATCTGATTCTTCACCAAAATAAACACAACTTCCAAATGAGATCTAGAGTGATTTGGATGACCATTTACCTTGAGAAAGATACATTCTCAATTCCATAGATCCTTTCATTCCAGAATCAATTTGAATACAATTATGATCTATTCTACCGACTCTAGATCCATGGTGAAACCGATTCTTTTGAAAACACGATTTTGACTCTTTTCCTTAAAAAAATAGTGGTGATTTTCTTTTTATTGAAAATATTCCATAATAAAAATTATGGCATTTGAAAAAAGATCACCTATATCATCATCTTTGTCCTAAAAATTATCCCATTTGGACATTTTTTTCAACCATGTTTCATAAGTAACTAAACATTTTATTGTCAAGAAATGTATTACTTATCAACAATTCTATGCCTATGTGAGATAACTCTATATAAGAAAGAAGAATCATTGGAAAAAAAACATTATGTACAAAATTAGATATTATGGAAAACTTATTCACCTTTCTTCCTCAACACCTCTTCCACTTCTCTTCTTCCTTCCTGGAAAACAATAAAATATTTCTTACAACCAGTCCAAAAAATAGTTAAAATATATTACTCACAATACCATGTTGAACTCATAGTTTACCCAAAAATCCCTTTTTTCATGCATTCAAAATGATAGATTTATGAAACAATTTATTATCCCATTTGAAAAATCTTTCCAAAGGTATAATTAGATATATGACAAAAAAAATACCTCAACCATGATGAGAAATATTTTGGACACCCATGTTAAACCATATTTTATAGAATGATTCCTTCAATAATGGTTTTTTGAACTTGTCATCAACTTATTCTGATGTTGGAACTTATTCCTGCATTAATGCATTCTTCTCCACATGCTCTATAATTATATTAAATTTTATATCATTATTTTTTTAACAAGAATGTAGAACTAGATTCGTAGTGAGATTGATTATAATTTTATTATCACAACCCAAGATCAAGGGTTACATTACTTTTACAAGTAAATATTCCAATTGAGTTTTCATCCACATAATTTGACTAGTTGCTTTAGTAGTAACAACATAATCAGATTCAAATATTTTAATAGTAACTAAATTATTTTTCTTTGAATGCTAATTTTTTCCTAGAAATAAAACATCACCAGATGTGGATCAATTTTTATCAAAATTTCATGTCCAGTCAATATCGGAATACCAAAACAAATAAATACTATCTAAGATGTCATATCTAATTCCAAACATAGTTTTTCATTTGATTTATCTGAAAATTACATTTCCAGAAATTAAATGTGACTCTTTTGGAGCACTTTGAAATCTTACACATAGAGTAATATCATAAACAATTTAAGTTTTTAAGGTCGTCAAATACAATAAACTTCAAATCACTATTCAAAATTCTTTCTGATAAACATATTTTATTTCATCATCTTTAGATAACATTGTTCTTATTGATATTGGTGTGGAAATATGATTTTAGTTTTCAATGACAAGCCTCTTGAAATGTTAATTTTCATACATTTCATTAGAAAAAAATATTTTTCATTCCTTTGTTGTATTTTTTACCCAAGAAATTATTTCATTTCCCCCATTATGGGCATTTGAAAAACATTTTCAGTTCTTCATAAAACCTTTCACAACGTCTTTAATCATTCACAATAAAGATAATTTCATCGATATAAATAATTATAATTAGTGAATACTCATGACTTTATCTGATGTGGATATTTCTATAAACCCTTCTTTTCATGAAATTCGACTTCCTTAAGCATGTATCAAATTTAGAGTATCATACCCTTAGAGATTGTTTTATCCCATACAATTTCTTATTTAATATACATTCATAACATTAATCATTCCCAATAACAAATCCATGAGGTTGTTCAATGTAAACATCCTCATCAAGATCAGTATTTAAGAATGTGGATTTGAAACCCATTTGAATGATCATGTAACCTTATTGTGTAAAAATAGAATTATAGATTCTTATTTTTTTCTAATAATGCCACCAAATCAATGGATTCATCAAAATCCATTCCTTAAAATTGTGAATAAATTTTTCAAACAAATCTTTCCTTGTTTCTTTTCACTTCCCCTTATTCATTCATCTTGTTCCAGAAAACCGAACATGTTTCAATAATTTCTTTTTCTGGAATGGTTATGAGTTCCCATGTATCATTCTTTTCAATTTGATACAACTCTTCATTCACGTCCTGAACCCATTCTGGATACTCAAAATCTTCTTTTACATCATTCAGCTCCACTTTTTAATATAAATAAGAATGTGTAATATCAATTGTTATTATTATTTTTTGAACACTCTAATGTTGTTCAATAATTATATTTTGAGCTACCAATTGCATCCTTAGACATAGTTGAGATTTTAGAATATCTTATTCATCACATAAAAAAGATAATTCAATTTTTTAATCATGAGTAGGAATATAATTTCTTGTTTTCTTTTTATAATTATTTTCAAAACAATATTTCTCAACATCCAAATCTTCTTTATAATGTTTATCTTACACTTATTTTTCAATTAATTTAACATCAACTAAATCAAAAAATCTTCCTATTTATTTATTAAAACATATATATCCTATTCCTTCTAGAAAATATCTAATATAAATTCCATCTTCAACATTATACTCAGAATTTAAATACATTCCACATTTCTTCATTATATTACAGGATGTCTTAGAAACACTTCAGTGTTCTGAACTTGATGTTTTTTCATAAAACAATTCATATGGAGTCATATCAGATTGAGGCATATAGAACTAGTGGTTATGTATATAAGAAGAAAAACTCATGGATTTTTTCCAAAAGTAATGAGAAAAACAAGGTTTATGTAACATAGTTCTTCCCATTTCCACTAGAATTCTATTATTTCATTCAACAACAACTTTTTATTGTGTTGTGTATGGAGAACAATACTCCTTCCAAAATCCATGATTCACAAGATAACATTTGAATTATTAATTTCTATATTTACCATCATTTTGTATTCTCAACATCTTTAGTGAATAGTCACAATATTTCTAAACATTCCTTCTAAAACATTTAAACATTTTTAAACTACCTGATTTATGATTCATATACATACAAAAGTAATATGAGTATAATCATCAATGAAAATTTTCAATTAATTATATCCATTTTTTGGATTGTTTCTCATCGGCCATCAAATATCGGAAAGAATGATCTCCATGGGTTGAATTGAAAATAACTAAATTTCATTATGCACTGAGTTAGTAATTTATCCTTTCTGAAAAATAATGGAACACCATCTCTTCTTCTGGGAAGATCAGGAATGTCTCGAAAAATGTCTCACTTTTATAACTTGATGATGTTTCATTGTCACATGTTTCCCATTCTTTTATTCCATAATTGATTATCTTCCTTTATATTCATGTAATAGGATTGTTTTTATTTCACTAACTTGAAACAAGTTTCCTTTTAAATGTTGAACTATTTTAATAATCCATAAATCTTCTTCATATTTCACAAAAACGCATATTTTATGAATATAACATTGTAACCCTCATTACACAATCATTATAAACAAAAAAATTATGTTTCTACCCTCAACATACAAAGATTTCATGGATTTCAATTTTTCTTTTCCAATGATGGATGATTTAACACTTTTGATTATGTGGGACTCATCATTTCCAAATTGCATTGTTCCATCATTAAATTATTTCACATTATTCATTAATTTAAAATCTTATATCACATGAGAAGAACACCCACTATCAATAATCGAAGGACATTCTCCTTTTTTTTCCTTCAATGTAGTTTCATCAAAAAGATATTTCTATTCATTATTGAATTTCTTCACCTTTTTTGATTTAGAATTATAAAAGATCATTTTTTGTGCCGATAATAATAAAATAAATCCCTTTTCAAGGTTTCCAAGTTGATTACAAATTTAACAAATAGTTTCTAATATATGGAACCTATTTTTTATCATTACTCAAACATTTTCAGGTTTCTTCAAAACATCGATCTCAAAATTATTTCCCTGTGTAGATTGACTCCCCCTTAACCTTTATATTTAAAATCCATTGGAATAATAGTAATGTTGTGGGTTATACCAACAAGTATTTTTTATATGTTCGAATCCACCCCAATACCAATAATATCCAAAGATTGGGTCTTTACCTCTGAAACATCCATACTACCTTGAATTGTTAATACATTTCTCATCAACCGTCTTCTCTTTCATTTCTGAGCCACTAACTATTATGTTATCAATTAGAGTCTTCCATATATTTTATTGATTATCCGAACCGAAAGTATTCAAAAACATTTCCAGATTCAGACTTCTTCAAAACTTTTTTAGGCTTTGGATTCTTTGAGACTTCTGAATTCCCATCTTTGTTGGTTTGGCCATATATATATATATATATATATATATTTCCCAACTCTATTCTTTTAAATAACAATTCAATATTTTTTCTATACTTTTTTTTCTCCATTCATTAATTATGAACAACTTTATAAATCGAGTTTTTGAAAAGATATTTTTTTTATCTTTGGAATCTTTTTTCTGGAAAATTTCCAACTATAATTATTTTGTTTGCAGCTTCACCTCCATATTCTCATTACAATTATTTTTTTCCCTTAAGATATTTTTTCAAGTAATCATTCTATTTTATCATCCTTACATTCTCATTAGAAAAACATTCTTGAATTCTTGTTCAGAAACATTCATCTTCTATTTTTTTTTGATTTTAATGACTCCTGTTCATTCTTATAAATTGATTCAAATCTTCTTTCAAATGATGTTCATGTTTAGTTTCTTATTCTTCATAACTACAGCTTATATATTCGTCCTCATTGAGTAACTCAATAAAATTATTTTCAATACCATACTCAATTGATTTTTTGTATCATCATCAGTTCTTTATTATTCTTCATCTTTACAAATTGAACATCTAAATATGGATTTTATGAGTTTTTATTATGTCCCTATGGAATTAATTTTTCCAATATCTCCCTACTACATCCATGATCTTCTTAGAATTCATTATTATTTATCACTATACTATTATTTATTTCATTGAGGAAAATTATCCGCAAAGTGACCAACACCTCCACATTCAAAATAATTCAAGGAAATATTACATTTATATTTTCTTGTACCTATTTTAATATTTTTATAAAATAAGGATAAAATATCCTAAATATTTTTCCATGCCTCATTTTTAGAGTTTGTATCGCCATCGTCATCATCAATAAGAATATTCATCGAATTTCCTTCCTAATGTAATTGAAATTCATTTCTCTATCAAATTTTGTTTTTCCTTTTCAATTATTTCAGTCCTCTCATTTCATAAGTAATGAGAGTTCTATGAAAATCATCAAGTAAAAATGTTTCTAGAACTATTTCTTCCAATGAATAGACATTTTCATGAAACTTGTCAGGAAGGATTCTAAACATATTTTCAACAAATGTAGAATAATATAACTTCTCACTAAGACAACTAATAGAACATAAAATGTAATTCACCATAATAAGGAATTCCCCAATAGACTCATACACACCCATATTCATGTCTTCATTCTTCAATCTCCATATTTTATGTTATTCCTTCTTCACTTTTTTATTTCCTTCATATATGTTTTACATTTTATCCCATATACCTTAGGTTGTGGAAACAACTTTCTCCATAAGGAATTAAATTTTAGAATGTGATGATAATATACAATTCATGTCTGTCCCATCCCTCTTCAAATTCTATTTATCAATAGACACATGAGGAGATTTATCATCAATTGGATGAAACTCATCTATTGTATCTTCAAGATTAACATATATAATAGACATAAGATATATAAACACTCTATCTTTATAGATATGAAACCAATATCCATTAAAAACTAAAATAAATTTACTATTCACACAATTCAGATTCTCTATTAGAAAAGAAAAATCTAAGGAAACTGGCCCTATGATACCAGTTTAAAGTGCTCAATTGGGGTAATTATAACACTGAGAGGGGAGGGGTGAAATAGTGATACATTTTTCTTTTATGTTTCTTTGTAATTGAAATAAAATTTTCCTCTTATTATATATTTTATTCCCTAATGAAAATATATCAAACAAACATCTAAAGGAATGAAAGTATTTACAATGATCACTTTTCAAAAACCATATTTATATCCTTGGAATGGTTTGTATTTAATCAAATACCACACAATCCACTAAAAATAAATACATATATTACAACTAAATGGATATACCCTTACACACATATACTACTACATAAAAAATTAAAATAGTGTTTGTGAACCCTCTTAGCACAAATCGGGTAAGAAATAGATTGTGTAACAACTCATGTTACCTGTGATTATTTTTCAATACCAGAAATGTATTATTTTAAGGAAATTTTTCAATATCATACCCAGAATACTGTAATAATGTTATTTAATTTGTTATGGATAAATCAATATGATATTCCCAGTATTTTTTTCCTAGTCCAATTCCACTATGTTGTGATCTTGTCTCTTCTCTTCTCTTCAATCCCTGAAAACATTTTCAACAAAGGCTTAGTATGAATTCTTCTTCTTCTCTCTAAAAACATGGAGCTTCACTCTTTTTTATGGCGAATAGTAAATCGGCCATTAGAAAAATTATGATGTACCTTTTTCATTTTGTAGGTGACCTAAAGTGGTTTGGGGTGGAATCCCAAAATGATTCTTGCTCAATAAAATTCAAAAAAATATCAATTTCACCTAAAATATATGGTGCATTTTGACATTTTCAACTTTTCAAAAATCTTTTCGATTCTTCTTCATCATTCAATTCTTCTTTAGAATTTCATTTCAATTTTGAGTCTGAGTCCAATTAATGAGTCTGATTTTCTGCATCTAATTTCTTCAATAAAATTAACTATATCATTTTAATGTAAATGTATTAATAAATATATACTATTATGATTGTTAAATATTATGCTCTATATCAATTTAATAGAGTTATTATTTTAAATTTCAAGATTACCCTTGATAGAACATTCACCAAAATTCTTCATCTATATTTCAGAACCAATTTTACTTCTTTACATTTTCCCTTGAAACACTTGACAATTCACTAGAAATTTAAACAATGCAATTCAACCCATTTTAAATGGTTGGCTACATTGTTCATAAGTTTTTTTCATTACAATTTTCATCGACATCATATAATTTTCAACAAATTCTTTCATTCACTACCCTATGCTTGTATCATGACTTCTTTTATGACTTTAAATTAATTTGAGATCAGCTTCAGCATCATCAGACTCAAATTGAAAAGTATCATTACTTTCCATTCATTTTATATTCTTTCTTTTATTTTTATCTTAAGTATGATCTTTTCTGAATATGATTGGCCTAGATACGATCATCTTGTTAATGATTATCCTGGATTAAATCATTCTGAGTATGATCTTTATCTTCATTTTTATTATCATCCTCCTAGATATATTTATACCTGGTATGATTCCGTTTTCAATCAGTAGCATATCCTTATTCTCTTTTACATAGATATAATAAATATAAGAATGATCTGAAAAACCAATTTTCACTTTATTTATATATCTAATTTATCTGAAAAAAATTGTCTTCATCTCTTTCACTCAACCTTTATTTCATCCATCTTTCATGAAAAGTTTCACAATTTACATATGATTTATGAGAATTACAAATCATTAAAGCATCGTTATATTTTATTTGTAGTCATAGAGTCTCTGATTCTTCATCAAAACAATACCTTCTTCCACATCGAAACCAAAGTGAATCAGATGACCATTCACGTATAGAAAGATAAATTTTCAATGAAATCGATCCTTTATTTCTAGAATCAATTCAAATCTAATTATGATCAATTCCTCCCCCTTCAGATCCTATCAAGGTATGATTATTTTTAAAAGGCGAGTCTGATTATTATTTTGAAAACAATGTGTCGTGATTTCATTTCTTTAAAAAAAAATCCTTGACAAAAAAATATTTGAAAATAAACACCTTCATCATCATCTTGTCCCCAACAAGACTCTTCACCTATTACATGGTGAGGCCAATCTAAAATCTTGAAGGATCCACCTTCCACATCCCTCCTTTATTTCATCCCCAAACACCTAAAAATCGGCACATATATTTTCGATAATGAACCAAGATTTTATATATAGTATTTAACTTCTTATTAAATATATATTTTGGTTTCTGTATATAACATATTATATTTATGTTATAGTATAAATGATTCAAAATCACCCTATAACCCAAAATAAACACGATTTTATTTAATTAGTATAAAACATTTTTATGATGTATAAATACATTCAATAAAATAAAAAACAATAAAATTTGAAAGTTAAAAAAACAATAAATGTTAATTAGTCATTTTATAGCGTCATGCTCTCTTGAAAATATCATAGTCACAAAAAAACACATTGAAAAGGAAATAATCATTATAAATTTGATCAACATTTTGTTAATTAAAAATACCTTTAAATAAAATTTATTAAATAAATATTTAGGGTAATACATGTTATTTATTATATATGTAAAATGATATGATCATTCTAAGTATAACCATTGTAATAGTAACATGCCTATTATAATAACAACCAAACAATTAGACTAAACGAATTTTCATTAGAATAGATACCTGACCATTATAATAGTAGATTAATCATTATGTATATAATGATTTTTCATTCAATCTAATTCATAACATAAATTATATAAAAAAATATAAGTAATAAAGTGTTAAGAAATAATTACATAAAAATGTGACATTGGGTGTTAATAAGTGTACATTCTTTATAAAATATTTTCTGCATTATTTACTAAAATTTTAACTACTATACTAGAATGAAATATTAAAATTCATTAATTTAGATGTTTATTTTGGAAATATGGATGTTATTTTTTGAATTGACGTAAAAAATTATAAAATGGGGGTGGTTTAGGAGTTTTTATACTTAATGAAATACATAATTGAATGGTATGATTTTTTATACATACTTTATTTTATAATAGAGATAAACATTTTAATTTTCAAGTTAATATAAGTTGTAAAAATATTATAATACCCAATTTTCTAATAATTGACAATCTAATTACTATTTAATCATATATTTTGTTGCTATTTGGGGATATAAGGTTATATTTTAATGGTTTATTAAAAAATACCCGTACGTTCATAATATAAATACCAACCCACTTCTCAGGACACATTATACTTATTATCACAAAACAATTTACATTTTATCCAACATACACCTATAAAATACACTTAGGGGTTCTAGTATCGTCCGAAGATAAACAATTGAAGTACAAATATTATTAGAAAAGGGGTATTCCCCTATATTTTGTAAAGAAATCCCAGCCATGATCTTTCATTTCCACTAGTTTATTTATTCTTATTCACATGATAAATATGTTTATATCAAAAACTAAATGATACTATTTTTTTTGAAATACGAAATTCAAAACCATATAATGAGCATAATAGTTTTTTTATTTAGCAAACATTTGTCCATGTCCAATATAACTGTGTATAAGGATTTTGTTTTTAAAAAGGATTTTCCACATACATTGATGGTAAAAAAATTATACATTTAATTATTAGCTATAACCATGATAGTGATATTATATTATGGTTTATATTCTATAATTGGTATATATTTCTAAAACTAAGAAAAAGAAAGTATTATCTTAATAAAGCTAGTTAAAATGCCTCAATGAACATACCTCTAGACGACAACATTTATACTTGAGAAATAATGATTATGTTAGAAATAATTTTATATTTCGAACCATTTTAACTAAATTAATTACATATAATCTACGTCATTACACTTATAATGATATTTAATATTATAAAAATAAAAATGGTTATAACTTATATAATTATCATAAAAGAATAATAATAAATTAATGAAACAAGGATATGGTTATGGAAAGCATAGTTAGAAAATCTAAAATGATTATTATAGATGTTAGGTGACAATTATAATTTTAATAGAGACTTTCATTAAGGGTTTCCATTCGCTCAGCCTTTTTCTCTTGGTTTATTCCCAATCTGTATCTCAAAAAATAAAAACTTATAAAAGGAAACATTTATTTTTTCTACTTCTTTTTCTTATAACAATATTATAAGATATATTATTTTAAAAAATCCATTTATATAAACATTAATTAGTATGGATTTTTATGGATTTTTTTAAACCCTTATATGATTTTACCATTTAATGATTCTTTTCCAATTTTTAAAAACATTGTTTTATGATTTAAATTCCATGTATAATTTTTTTCCATTTTAAATCATTTTAATTTTAATTTATACATTTCTTCAATAAATATGTATTTTTATGTAATAATGAATATAAAAACATCCATAATATGATATTCTTTGGAAAAATTTATGATGCAGAAATTTATTATTCTTTGTGACATGATTATCGAATTCATTTCCATTTAAGGGTTTTTCTCATGGTTATGTTTTATATATGATTTATCTATAGGTGGAACACATATGAATGATATATTATGATGTGATGAGTGGTATTGAAATTATAAAACTCCTAATAGATTGGTTAATGATGAAATCTCATGCGATATTATGTATGGTGCACTCGTAGTGGCCCTAGCACAATATGATATGTTATCATGGAACTAAGCCTTAACATAAATTATGATGACTTCTTCTATTGTTATGGATCATTCTCATGTTATGAATCGTGATTATCTGATAAAAAATGATGAAATGAGGATGTTATTATATCTATTATTATATTAAATGATATGTCATGTCCACTTTCTAATACACTATAACTATGGGATATGTTATTATGGTATGATTTCTTGATATGTCAGTTATTTATATGGTTCAAGATACATTATGAATAGTTATTTTTACCTGTCACTATGATTTATTGATATCCCACTTATTATATTCACTTCATAGGGTTATATTATATAGTGATAGAATTACAATGGTATGTAGAATCATATTACGTTGATGGAAATAAATGATAATGTAGTTTATATTTGAAATGACATATTAAGTAGCTAATCTACCAAAAAAACTAGACCTATCAATTTCTTGGTTTTATCTATGGATATTTATTTCATAAATTATGTAATATTTTGTGTGTTATATTTAGGTAATTTTAATTAGATTGATATAAAGTTCTAGTAATTTCTTGGTATTAGGATAATGAAATTTATAGGCAATGCACCATAAATTACCTAGATTGAATATTATAAAGTCCTAACCTATGATATAATAATTTTTATGAGTTATTCTCTTTATGTTAAAAATTTTCTTTTTGTATTCTAATTTATTATAGTAATCTCATTCTTAAATTTCATTTATTTTAGTAAATTAATTGAAATAGGGTAAACTATTTAAATAACAGATGAGATTCAAATTTTAATGATTTCAAATATGAGATTCATAAAATTATGGACCAATAGTTACGAACCTGATGGGGGAACTTTCCCAACTCAATAATGTTACTAATAATAATAAGAAACATGTTGAGCTCCCTCTATAACCTAATAGATAATAAATTATGGTTCAGTCATTAATCCGATAGATACCACCCAAATTGAATAGAACATTTAATCAACAAATAATTGAGAAATGAATTAATTCTATTGGGAATATATTTTTTTATCCTCTCCTTCTACAATTAATAGAATATTAATCTTGGTTGTATATTTCCAATAATATGAAGATAGTTAGTTTTGGTAACTAATTAAGAATAATAATCCCAAGGATTTCATTGACTCAATAAAATATAAAGAAAACAATTTAATAAATATATTATCACACTCCCTATATAAAGATGGAAAATTAATTTATTGGAATGCATAAATTTAATGTTGAATAAATTAGGTGATGTAAAGAAGACAATATAATTCTTTCTATGTTCACCTCTATATTTTGAATTGATAGAATAATTATGGTTGCGTTCTTATTTAGTATATTATTTTCAAGTATTCAAAAACATTTATCAATTCATGTATTAAATATCTATGAAGAAAATGATTGATATAACCTTAATGTTGAGATAAATATTACTAACAATAAATAGTCAAATGGCGCTAAAGAAAAAAATTCAATAATTAATATTGATTTTGGAAATAAATATCAATGATGAAAAGGATACAATTAACAACATATCATATGTATTGGATGAAACTATAGCGACCCGACCTTTTCATACATTACTATTACATTATTTTACTGATAAAAAAACATAATAGTATTAAACATAGAGGATCCAAAGGTTTATTGTATTGGGAAAACTAGGACCATACATAAAAAATACAACATCAATCATAAACATTTATTTAATTTCTTCATCTCTAGCTTCTTATTGGAAATTGTCCTCTCCTTAGTACATGTAGCCACCTGAGGATATAAATAAAAAGGGGTGATCTAGAAGCCCAGTAAGAGGATAGATAAGAACAATACAGCATGGGGTGAGCATAATCATAACATTGGAAAATGATCATGAACATGAGAGAAGCATAAATAAAAGACTTGAAATGTGGAAATGCATAAAAATGAAACATCATGTCTCAGTGGTTAACTACCACAGATACTTTTTTACCAAGCTATCATCTTGTTCACACATCATTTCTCATTTACTCATGATATTAATCACTTTACCCAATGCGTTGGAGTTCTTTATAATTACAGGCGGACCCGTCACATTCAATCATTCATATTGTGCTATGTAATTATGGGTGCACCTGTCACATCATAACATTATCATCATCATGATTGAAACATAGAAAATATATCAAAAGTGAACATAAATAACCCATGTAAATTAATTGTTTACCTCTCATAAGAACACAATCATAAACTTTGGGTTCCCAAAACTAATTCTGAATAATATACTTGATACAAGAACCATCAACCTTGAATTAGAAGTAAAATGTGAGATCTTAAAAGAAGTGATCGTTTGGAAAACATTTTGTTTGAAATAAAAATTATTTTTTAACATGTATATCCCTGAAATGTAAAGAAAATTATGATCAAATGATCTTTAAGTAGTAACCATATCAAAAATGGAGTGAAATTGTTAAAACCTAGAGGATGAAAGTTGGGTTCGAGAATTTCCCCTTACCTTGTACCAGAATGCTTCCTTCTCATTATTATACAATATAATGACATTATATTCATTAATTAGAAATACATAACCTTTTGTAAATTAATATGCTTCATTATTGTTTCATTATGTGAATTTATTTTCCTCTGGATGAGTTATATAGTTTTAAATCATTGTTCGAGAATGTTTGTTTTCACAGTTGTCCTGAGCAGTTCACTTGTATTATTAAATAGATATTCAGGTAGATCAAGAGTAAACCTCCTTATGAGATATTACAGGTTATAAATGATATTAAAGGAGTTTGGATGATCTTATAATGATTCAAATTATATCCATGTGGATGAATCATTAGATAAGAACTAAATGATGATTATTTGGGTTAATTTGGGCAGTTTTTCGACCATAATGAACTTGTTTTATTTTATCACTTAGAAATGTTATCAAAAGTTAGTTAAAGATATTTAAATTGGAGATAATACATATAAAATGTTCGGGTTCAACCATAATAATGATTTCATGACCATATCTGATGGTCGAAATGGGAGAAGAAAGCATGTCATTCTTGAAGGTGATAAATCAACACCTCGCGAACAATGTTCTCTTTAATACAATAAAAGGAAGAGGGAAGTGGGTTTGGATGATATAATACCCCATTAGAAACACAAAATTACAGTATATGTATAATAATGGAGTTACAATACTATTTTGATGAAGATAGGTGGGGAGAGATCAAGAAATGAACTTGAACTTGAAAGTAGATTAAAGGAGAAGAGGGAGAGAAATTACCTCTTGAATCCTTCTCTTGAGAACCTCCTTAAGGGCCTAAGATTGGCCTTTTTATGAGACTAGATGGTTTGGGATGTGGGGGAGGCGCTTGAGAAGCTGTTTGGGACAAGTATGGACAAGTATTAGAGCTTGAGAGGTGTGAGGAAATGAGGGAGTGAAGGGTGGTATTTATAGTGGAGGGGAGAGTGGTTTCCTTAATATAAAACTCATTAGATTATTAATTTTCCCTAAGACAATGAATAGTGAGTCTTGGATGACCAAGAATAGTAATTTTATCATGTGATCCCAAAACAAATGGGCTTACATCAGTAGAGCATCATCGATGACTCAATTAGTCCATCATTTAGCATTTATTGTAAATTATCGGATTCTACTATTCATCAAAAATACATATATCTCAAAAAAATCCCAAAAATTTTCCCCAACCATTTATGGACAAGTTGAATCGAAAAATGAATTCCATTTTTCCAAAATAATTTTCTATATATTATTAATTTAATATTTAATTAAAATCATAATTTACATAAAAACATATTTTATGATTAAAAATGCTTTTACAGTGCATTAAAAAATTACGTAGGGTCTTATAAAATTATATAAAAACTATAAGACATTGATTTGATAATTTATGAATACATTTTAGGAAAATACATATTCTTTAAAATTAATTAATTAATTATAATTAATTATTTATCACTTACAAAATACTAAAACGTTTACTAAGGTCAAATTGTCACTTTCTAAGATGTCTAAACTTTATATAATTATTCATGGGTAAGGTTACTACTAATATGGATGATTCACTATTCATAAGGGTCATATTACAATTCATAAGGGTATGTTACTATTTACAAGGGTACGCTACTATTCCCTGCTAATTATTTTTGTTTAATTAGACTTCAAAAATCATCATGAACACACCTGGGAATCTCGGATTTTTGAAATTCAAAACATATAAGTGAAAAAATTATGTTTAGAGGTCACATATAACTTATTAGTTCATTATGTTGTATTTTCATGTGATTTTATGACATAAATATAAGGGAATTTCCATTGAAAAACATAAAGTTGTTACATTCATCCCCCCTTAAGAAATGTCTCCCTCAAAAGTTCACTTTACAAAAATAGGTGAGTGTATTTCTCCTTCACTGCCTCTTCTGGTTTCCAAGTTGCTTCCTCAAACTTATGGTTCCTCCACAAAAATTTGACAAGATGGGTTTTCTTGTTGCGTATAACTATATCTCTCCGATCACGATTCATTACTAGTTGCTCCTCATAGGAGAGATCATCTTCTAGCTGCACCACATCTGAGTTTAGTATATGTGAGGGGTCTGGTATGTACTTCCTCACTAGTGATACATGAAACACATCATGAACATGAGCCATATTTGGTGGAAGTCCAAGAAGATAGGCCACAGCTCCTATGTAGTCAAGGATCTCAAAGGGGCCAATGTACATTGGGCTTAGCTTCCCTTTCTTCCCAAATCACATGACTCTCTTCCTTGTAGATATTCATAGGATGTCTTTATCTCCAACGTCGAACTCCAAGTCCCTTCGACGGTTGTCAGCATATCTCTTTTGGTAACTTTGAGAAGCTTTGATGGGTTTCTGGATGACATGAACCTTCTTTGCCATCTCTTGAACAAGATTGGGTCCAAGTAGTTTTTCTTCTCCAAATTCAACCCAACAGGTTGGAGTTCTACATCGCTTTCCATACAGAGCTTCATATGGAGCCATCTGAATACAATAGTGGAATATATTTTTGTATGAGAACTAAACCAATGGGAGATGATGATCCCATCAACCCTTGAATTCTAGCGAGCAGGATCTTATCATATTGTCAAGCATCTGAATAGTCCTCTCAGATTGGCCGTCAGTTTAGGGGTGATAGGCCATGCTGAAATTTAATTCAGTACTCAAAGCATGTTAAAGGCTCCTCTAGAAAATATATGTGAACCTTGGATCACAGTCAGAGATAATTGAGAGTGGAACACTGTGCAGTCTCACAACTTCCTTCACATATATCTTTCTAATTTGTTCAAGAGATAAATCTTCCCGAATAGAAATAAAATGGGAATTCTTGGTGAGTCTTTCAACCAAAAACCATATCTAATTATTTCTGTTCGATGTAATCAGGAGACACATGACAAAGTACATAGTAGCATTGTCCCATTTCCACATGGGTATATGTAATGTTTGGATCATGCCTTTGGACTTTTGTTGCTCAGCTTTAACTTGCTAACATACCAAGCACCTCGATTTATATTCTGCAATCTCCTTCATTATGTTTTCCCACCAGAAGTGTTCTTAGAGATCGCGGTAAATCTTGGTACTCCCAGGATGGATATAGAATGTTTAGCTACGTTCATTATCCAATAGATCATTCTTTATCCTAGGAGATGAAGGAACACAAAGCCGTGTTCCAAACTGAATCACACCATCATCATCGATATGGAACTCTGGCAGCTTCCCTTCTTTTATTGCATTCACCCTCTTTTGTATCTCAAAATTATCCATTTGTGATTCCTTAATCTTCTGCTGGATGGATGTTTGTACACTCATTTGGGAAATATAGGATGTATCTCCTGCACTTATGATTTCCAAATTCATTCATTGCATATCCAAGAAGATAGGGTCTTTCTCAATCTGTAACATGGATAGAGTAGCGGGTTCTTTTCTTCCTGAAGCATTAGTTACCTTGATCTCCTTTCCAGGATGATAGTGAATAGTGAAATTCGAATCCTTGATTAGCTCTAAACATCCTTTTTGACGCATGTTGAGCTCCTTTTTGTGAATATATATGTAAGGCTCTTTTATTCAGTGTATATGTCACACTTCACTTCATAAAGGTAGTTCCGCTAGATTTTCAAGGAAAAAATCACAACTGCCATCTCTAGATCATGTGTCGGGTAGTTATGATCATGGATCATTATTTTTTGTGAGGCATAATCTATCACATTTTCATTTTTCATGAGTACACAACCGAAGCCTTTCATTGATGCATAACTGTAAATCACAAAACATTATACACTTTTCAGTAGTGTGAGTATAGGTGTGGTGATCAGCCTTCTCTTTAGATCCTTGAAGCTTCCCTCACATTATTCCGTCCATACATACTTTACCCCTTTCCTTTTTTACATAGTTAGCGGGCTAGAAAATCGTGAGAAGTTTCTAAAAAAACTTCTGTATTACCCAGCTAATCCATGAATACTATGGATTTCTGTGACACTAGAGGGCCTGGGCCCTTCCTCAATCGCCTTTTTCTTTGAAGGATCAACATGGATTCCCTCAATAGGAATCACATGTCCCAAGAACGTGACTTGCTTAGTCCAACAGTAACACTTGATGAACATGTCATACTACATATCCTTTCTTAATTTCTCCAATAAAAGTCTTAGATATTCTTTATGTTCCCCCTTGATTTTGGAGTAGATGAGAATATCATCGATAAACACTACCAAAAATTTGTCAAGTTAATATCTAAAGACTATATTCATCAAATCCATGAAGATTGTAGGGGAATTTGTAAGTACGAAGGGCATCACTAAAAATTCATAGTGCACATATGTTGTACGGAAGTTAGTTTTCGGAATATCTTCCTTCTTCACCTTTACCAGATGATATATCGAGAAAATATCCTCCTTTGAGAATTATTGAGCAGCTCTTAACTAATCGAACAAGTCTTAAATCCTTGAGAGAGGATACTTGTTCTTTATAGCGATCTTGTTGAGTTCCTGCTAATTGATACACAACCACATTGTTCCATAATTCTTCTACACAAAGAGCATTGGTGAACCCCAAGATGATGCACTAGGGCGTATGAACCCTTTGTCTAGATGCTCTTGCAGCTGCTTCTTTAACTCCACCAGTTCGATATGAGCCATCCTATTGGGACACTTCGAGATAAGAGTAGCTCCAGCTATGAGTTCAACTGAGAACTCTACCTCCCGATCTAGGGGAATTCCAAGTAACCCTTCGGGAAATACATCACTGTATTCCCTCGCGATGGGAATTTCCTCAAGGTTGGATCATTCCTTCAACTCAACCATTTAGGAGAGGTTTTCTTCTT
The DNA here is from genome assembly GCA_963277665.1 of Viscum album. Lineage (NCBI taxonomy): Eukaryota > Viridiplantae > Streptophyta > Magnoliopsida > Santalales > Viscaceae > Viscum > Viscum album. Next base: position 1,755,658,972 of record OY728141.1, read on the forward strand.
CATATGGAATCAACACCCACAACATTAGAGGATTTTTCAAAGTAGATTCATGATCTTCCTTTCATTTGTAGTGAAGCATGGGATGGTTCAGAATATGAAAAGATATTTCCATTTCCCGGAAGTTGATATGTGCTTTATATAACGAGAGCCATCCCATTCCCATTATAGTGTCAAATTCTACCAAGGTATGTATTATGAGATTTTCTGGAAGAATCTTCCCACATATACCAACAAGAGAAGATTCAAACACTTGGGTTGAAATGATTGCACCACTTAGTGTTTTTACAGATATCTCTACCTCAAGGTTTCAGGGATTTGATTCAATAGTTATAGAAAACATGCAATATATAAACGAATGTGTAGAACCAGAATCAAATAAGACGTTTGACATTCTTTAGTGAATATGAAGTGTACTTTGTACGACTTCATTATCATGATCCACATCCACAGTAGTGATGGAATAATCATTCCCTTGTTCCTTTGGCATTATTGGATGCTGACACTGATTACCCTCGAGAGCTCGATGATTAGTGCACTAGTTTTTATAGTTCACTATCTCCTTATAGTTGTTGCATTGAACCATGAGTGGTTCTCTCCTTTAATCGGCTATATTCTCCTTCCTTTTCATGTCTTTTCGACACTCTTGAGCAAGGTTTCCTTCTTTCCCACACATGAAGCATTTATCCATCCCATTGAGGCATTTCCCATGGTGAAACTTCCCTCATTTTTGGCATGTGGATCGTTAATTTTTCTTCCTAACTTTGTCATTAGATCAACTAGCTTGAAACTCCATCTTTATTTTCTTATCACTATAGCTATGGGGCCATTCTACAAACTCCATCTCCACTCTGAGAGCACACTGAACAACTTTTTCATAACTCTAAAAGTATTGAATTGCATAAGCCTTTCGAATGTGTGGTTTTAATCTAGTAAAGAATCTATCAATTTTACTATCAATGTTGATAACAAAACCTGAGGCGTACCTTACAAACCTTGTGAAATTGGGTTCATAGGTTGTGATAGATTCTAATTCCTTTTACTTGATCTCCATGAATTCTCTCTCCATCTTCGTGCGAAGAGTTTGTGGGAAGTACATATTACGAAACATTATCTTAAATTCATCCCATTCCATCTCTTCAATTCCCTCCCTTGTCTTGGTGTTATTAATCCAAGACAAACATTGATCTAATTATCCATATATTCGATAAACGACTAGGGTCTTCTTCATCTCAGAACAGTGAATAATAGAAAATATTTTCTCCATGGAGTTGACCCACTATTCTACAACTAGTGGATCAGAAGATCCACTAAACGTCAGTGGTCATTTCCGTAGAAAACATTTGATATCTAGTTGCTCCCTCATTGGTGAAGGAGGATGTTTACCATTATTAAGTTTATTGTTTATAACCTGAGATGAATGGGTAAGCTTCACCATGATGTTTTGAACTCCACCTCCAAAATCATTGGGGATGTTGTTCGGGAAATTGTTGCATTGGCCCGCACATGAGTTGTTGGCCTGATTTCTCCTGGTTCCCATCATCTTTCTAAAATGAAATAGGATATAACAAAACATATTTAAACAAGTCATGAATACATATATTATTCATTTGAACAATATATAGTAAAATCATAACATATGGGGTCCCTAAGTAAATATTATTGTGTCCATATTTGTACTTGGTCTCATGCTATAGGTTTTCTCTAGGGTCCACTAATCCTATGTGCCAAATTATTTAAACTGTGCCTCTTATACCAACTATAGTGACCCATTCTTTTCTTACATCACTATTACATCATTTTAAATATAAACAACCTAATATTATTAAACATACAAGATCCAAATGTTTAGTGTCATGGGAAAACTAGGACTACACATAATAAATACAACATCAATCATAAAAATAAATTTTATTTCTTCTTTTCTAGATTCTTATTGTCACATGTACTCTCCTTATTACATGTAGCCACCTGAGGATATACATTAAAAGGGGTGATATAGAAGCCCAGTAAGAGGATTGATTATAAGAATATAGCATGGGGTGAGCATAATCATAACATAGGCAGAAGATCATGAACATGAGAGGAGCATAAATAAAAGACTTGAAATGTGGCAATGCATAAAAATGAAACATCATGTCTTAGTGGATAACTACAACACATACTTTTGAAACAAGCTGGAATCCTATTCAAACATCATTTTACATTTAATCATGAGATTCAGCACTATACCTAATGCATTTGAGAGCTGTATAATTCTAGGCACACCCGTCGCATTCAATCATTCATATTGCGCTATATAATTCCAGGCGCACCCGTCACATCATAACATTATCATCATCATGATTTTCTAATATAACATATATCCAAAGAGACCATAAATAACCCATGTAAAGAAATGGGTTACCTCTTATAAGAAAAAATTCATAAACATTGGGTTCCTATAACAAATTGAGAATAATATACTTGATACAATAACCGTCAACCTTGAATGAGAAGTAAAAGTTGAGATCTTAAAAGAAGAGTACTTTTGGAAACAATTTTGTTTGACATAACTAGTATTGGTAAACATGTATATCCAAAAAAAGAAAAGAAATGATGATCAAGTGATCTTTAAGGAGTAACCATATCATAAATGTAATGAATGTGGTAGAAACTGGAGGATGAAACTTGGGTTCGAGAATTTCCCCTTACCATGTACCTGAATGCTTCTTTCTCTTTAAATTCCTGTATAATGACATTATAATCGTTAATTAGAAATATAGAACCTTGTGAAAATTAAAATGGTTCATTATGGATTCATTAAGAGAATTTATGTGCCTTTGTATGAGTTATATAGTTTTAAATCATTGTTTGAGAATTTTTTTTCATGGTTTTCTTGAGAGGTTCACTTGTATTATTAAATTGAAGTTCGAGTTGAACATGATTAAAAATCCAGATGTGATATTACATGTTATTAATGATATTATAGGAGTTTTTATGATCTTATAATGAATAAAATCAGATCCATGTGTATGAATCATTAGATAAGAATTAAATTATTATTATTTGGGTTAATTTGGGCGGTTTTTTGATCATAATGAACTTGTTTTATTTTATCACTTAGATATGTGATCATAAGTTGGTTAAAAATCCTTAAATAGAAGATAATAAAAATAAAATCTTCTGGTTCAACGATAATAATGGTTTCATGACCAGGTCTGAAGGTAGAAATGGAAGAAGAAAGCATGTCGTTATTGAAGGTGATAAATTAACACATCACGAACAACGTTCTCTTTAATAAAATAAAAAAGAAGCGGGAAAGGGGGTTAGATGATATAATATCCCATTAGAATCATATAATTAATGTATATTTATAATAATGGATTTACAATACCATTTTGTCGAAGATAGGTGTGGAGAGATCAAGAAATGAACTTGAACGTGAAACGAAATTAAAGGAGAAGACGGAGAGAAATTACCTCTTGAATACTTCTCTTGAGAACCTCCTTAAAGGGACTAACCTTGGACTTTTGATGAGACATGCACCTCTAGGACGTGGGGAAGGGGCTCAGAAATCTGTTTTTTAAGAGTTTAGAGAAGTCATGGAGCTTGAAAGGTGTGAGGAAATGAGGGAGTGAAGGGTAGTATTTATAGTGGAGGGGAGAGGGGTTTCCTTAATATAAGACTCATTAGTTTATTAATTTCCCCTAAGACAAGAAATAGTGAGTCTTGGATGACAAAGAATAGTAATTTTAACATGTGATCCAAAACCAAGTGGGCTAAATCAGCAGATCATCATCGATGATGAAATTAATCCATTATAAAGCATTTATTGTAAATTATCAGATTCTACTATTAATAAAAAGTTCAAGTATCTCAGAAAAATCCCAAAAATATACACCAACCATTTATCGACCTGTATATTGAAAAAAAATTCAAATTTTCAAAATAATTTTCTAAATATTATTAATTTAATATTTAATTTAAATCATTATTTACTTAAAAAAAGTTTTTAAGATTAAAACTGATTTTATAGTGATTTCAAAAATTACGTATGGTCATATAAAATTATATAAAAACAATAAGCAATCGATTTATTAATTTATGAATACATTCTGGGAAAATAAATTTTCTTTTAAATTAATTAATTAATTATAATTAGTTATTTATGACTTTCAAAATACAAAAAGGTTTACTAAGGTCAAATTGTCACTTTCAAAGATGTCTAAATTTCATTTAATTATTCATGGTTAAGGTTACTACTATGTTGAAAGATTTAGTATTCATAAGGGTCATATTACTATCCATAAGGGTCTATTAATATTCACAAGCGTACGCTACTATTCATTGAAAATTATTTTTGTTTCATTATACTCAAAATATCATCCTGAACACAACCGTGTATGTAAGATTATCAAAATTCAAAACATATATTTGAAGAACTTATGTTTAGAGGTCAATTATCACTTAGTTGTTAATTATATTGTGTTTTCATGTGAATTTATGACATAAATATAAGACGGTAATTTCCATTGAAAAACATTGGGTCGTTACAGAATCACATTGAAAATTACCTCAAAGAAATAAGTAGAAGCTTAATTTGTGTAAAAAGGGCATCAAGGAAATGAATATTTAAAGAAAATATTTTTAGAAGAATATTAAATACATAATATAAACACTCTCATGATGATTGTAATAGTTTAGTTCAATTGGATACTAGATAAAAATTATTCTTATTACATGACATATCTTCAACTTCTCCAATAAATATCTTTCCACATAACATTCTTCCAAAACATACCATACCTAAAACCATTATTCATAACCTAGGGAATGTTAACCTAAGAATTGTGAGATCATATGATCAATAATGATAAACAAACTAAATATTAAAATATCATTAGTATAAGGTTATGAGAACAAGAGAATTCAATTTCATAACTATATCCTACATATCAAATATCATAAACATGAGTCAAGTAATAAATCAGGCTAGTTCATAAGACATGAATAATAATGTAATCAAACAACATAAACCATGATAACCCAACATTAGAATAAGATATAGATTTTTGGTATAAAAATATGAATAGAAAATAATTTCCTTAGTATTTCAAGGCTCATATCCAATACTATAAATGTGTAATGAGTTAACTCCTCAAACCATCTTATTAATCAAGGTTCAATCCCAATACTATCATAGTAGACAAAGTCCCTTATAGAATCAGGTTTACACCACATTCCAATAATTTTAATCTCATGAGATATCAATATTTTCCCAATTCATTGTAGGGAGATAAGGTTACTTCTCATAACATAATGAAAATCACACACATGTGGTCCCCAAGATAAAAAAAACAATCATCATATCACAAACTAGGAAAATAATTATGTTTCAAAAACATTTCATCTTATTATACCCTAAGGAAAATAAATAGTTTTAATAATCATGTTATCATTTCTATATAGCATAAATTGTGGAAAAAGAAGTTGGTTTTATAATAATTATATCATTGTATAACCTATGGAAGAGAAAGTGGTTTTATTGAAAATATATATTGGTATAAACTATACAAAAGAAATGGTTTTCATGAACATTTTTTCATCATAAACATAAACCTTATTGATAAATAATAAATATAGTATCATTGTCTAATATCCCTAATAAATATTAAGTAATATAAAAGGATGTAATATTATATGGAAATTAGGTTTACAAGATAATTTTTAACATTTCATTAAAATAATATCTTCTCCTATTTAAAATAAATTTTAAAAATAGAAAATATTTTCAAATTTTTTCTCTTTCAAAATAACCATATAAACTTATAAAGAAATATTTAAACACAATTTAAAATAATTATTCAATAAAAATATCCTTTACACTTTATAAAAACATAAACTATTATAAATATAAATTCTTTAAAATATATTATGAATCTTGTAATAGAAATATTCAATCATAAAATGGTCCTTCGGGATGAAATATCATTCTTTCCATACATATTAAAAAAATATTTCACATAATCGGTAAATGTATAATGGGACTCAGTTAGAAGACACAATGATTATTACTTCGAAAAACATCGAAAATGTGAAAAATGGTTAAATGTCCCTGTAATAAATCATTTTTATAATATTAGAATCATTTTTGAAAACATTTTTTGAGAAAAAAGTTTTGGAAGAAAATCAGCATTAAATCTAAAGAGTGAAAGAAAGATTATTCTCTTAAAAAATATTCTGAAATATTGAGTATATAAATAAACTAAAATTAAGATAAAACGTGTATTCTCATTAAATAGCGATAGGATAAGAGAAAATATACATTTCTTGAGATATGATTCGTAATATTTTATCATCAGAAGAATATGCATAAAAATACATATAAACCATAAGATTGTATCATAAAACCTTTACAACATTTGTAACATTGAATCATGATCCCCATGAAAGAGTAAAATTAAATTAAATAGAATATATTCTTAGTATATGGATATCTATGATATAAAAGTTATAATGGGTAGTTTATATACATTATAAAATAAGATTGTTGCATAACACTATATATTTCTCAATGATGTTTAATTGAGATGAAAATATGGTAAAACATTGGTAACTTTTCAACAATTGACCCCATAAAGGAGAGATATTATAATGGATATTTAAATACCAATATGATTCAATATAATCAACACAATATGAATTAATGCCAGTTAGTTATGACACATAATATAAATAGGTAGTGAATATGGCTTGTGTATCGCTGAAGCAAAAAAGTGAGATGGAAATCATAAAAATAAGCCATGACTTCCTTGTTACAGATTTAAACTTATTATTTAATTAATATATGTATATAATAGAAATATTATAGAAACATAATACTATATATATTACCATATATTATGTTTTTATGGCCTTTTACTAACCATATATCAGTAATTATATTCTAAAATCATTTTTAGGTAATAACTACTATATTTTCGGTGTATGTTTTGTTTTTATTATTTTCAATCCTAATAAATTGATCATGTTCCATAATATCATAAAAAAATATCCATGGTAAAAATATGATATATAATCATAATATATCTATTTATAGTAGTCCGTAAATGTTTCAGGTAGTTAATTAAAAACATCATTCATGGAGATAGAAGACCATACGTACACATGAACATTTTTTCCATTTTATCAACATATAAAATTAAAGATATAATATATCTCTATAACATAATAATATTTATTTTATATTAATAAAATATATTAATTAAATTTACCCTAAAACCTTACATTAAAATAGTTAGTGAAAAATGAATCAAATCGCTTCACAAGCCGGTATTCCACCATATACACGACCGGTGTTATCATATCCCCCGTTGAATGAAATGTAATATGTTATATGTGATATATTAATTATAGGAGAATTATTATATTTATAATATCATATATATAATCATTAAATATATCCTTATTATTGTCCATGTAAAAAAATGGAAAACACATCACATTAGTTGGTGAGGTGGTCGACTGTCGTACAGACGAGCGATGTTATTGTTTTACAAAAGGATGGAAGTTATGATTGTAGATCTATTATTATAAATCCATTTATATAACAATATCATAAATAAATATTAAATCCATCATTAATTATAGTTTTTATATGTGGTGATCGAAAATGAATAACATCGGTTCGCAAAGCAGTAGTCCTCCATACACACAAGTGATTCTCATGTAACTCATATTATAGAAGTGGAGATGGTTGTAGGTCATTAAAATAACATAAAATAATATTAGTTTATGTAATATAATGATGTTATTATATCTTCATGTTTTAATAATAATTTATGTATTTGGAGTAAAAACTAAAAATATATATATGGTTAGGGACATTACATATTCTTCATAAAACATATTTTGGTTCACAAATAAATTATTCTTAGGATGGATTTCTAAACAAACAAAAGGATCATGTTTGTTGGGATTGAAGTAAGGATGATATTTTTTTAGGTCTTGGTAGAGCCAAAGGGATTTGAGTTTAATAACACTATCCCCAGAATCTAATATTTTATGGTTACTTTATTAAATTATTATAATTTAAATGGAAACACATCCTGAAGGATCGAAAAATTTAGTAGGTTTAGAAAACTAGAAATAGACTATAATATTAAATTTGAATTGAAAATATAAAATTACACATAATTAATCCATTTATAACACCATTTTTCCATTATAATCCCATTATATATATTATAATAAACTTATTTTCATCTGGGGTAAAATTAAAACATATGAAAGAGGTGATATCAGGTGATCATTATAGGTATTCATACAGAAGAATCTATGAAAAAAAATATGGAAAGGTAAATAACCAAAAAACATTCCATTAAATAAAAACATGAGCATAATATGGAAAGAATAAATTTAAATAAAATAATTCCATAATAACATGAGTAAAAAATTATCCATGGATATTATAATTAATCAAGTAAAGAAATGGAAATCAATAAGTAATATCAAATAGATGAAATTCATAAGATGGGAAATCATAAACATGACATCACAGCATCATCAAATACATCATACATAAATTGGTATTTCATCATCCAATATGTCATGACCCCCTCCCACTTATGATGGATAAATGAGGGGAGAGAGATAATGACCTCTAAGTACCCACTCCTATAGGCCCAATGTTGGAGACTAGCACTGAGGGTATAAAAATCACATGAAATGGGTTTCATTTCCCTATATAATAACATAGGATACGGAGATAAAATGAATCATCCACAAAAAAACACTAAGGAATAAAATAAATGAAAAAATGATCCAATAAATGCATGTATAAAGATAAATAATTTAGATACAAGTCACCAATGTAAATACTCAAAAGAAAAGCTAAAGCAGCAACACAACAACAATACAAAGGTTCGAGTTAGTAATTTTCTTCATGGTTCATGTAGTCTTCCTAGGAACCTAAAACTTATTTTGTATGCATACGGTTTGATTTCCATTATACTCATTTGGAAAACCAAATTATCTCATACACATTTTAAAGTAGCATACTAATGCACCAATGATAAAATAGAATAACTAAAAACACATATTTAGGTCATTTATCCTTCAAAAACCACACCAAAACATGCTCACCAAATGAACAAGGACATGTAATGTAATATAACATGTATCACATCGATAAATGTTACACCAACTCTCTTTCACACTAGTTTAACAATATCACACCCCAATGTCATACATAATTGTTCTTTATCTTCCATATACCATGATTCCCTATAATCATGATCACATCACATCACGCTCATAGGAAACTAGGATCGCAACCCCAAAAGAAAGGCCACTTAACGACTCTGACAAAAACACCTAGGCCACAACACACACTGAGTCGTAACTGAAGATGGAGTATATCAGAATCATAAAGGGAATCAACATCATTCACTCCTCCTACAATGAATGACCACCACCATAATCCACCTTTTCCTATATAATCCTTCCTCCATACATATAGGAGACATAACATCTAACCCAAAGTCACTTGGGATAGCTACGCTATAAGAATAACCACATCAAAATTCTCCTCATGAAACATGGAAAATCATAACCACCATCTAGTGCTCTAATAGACCTCTGACCATAACTTCCAATGAAATACCTTCTTCTCTTGTAATAGATATAGGGAATGAGTGGGTATCTATCCATCTGTCCTCCTCACCGTAAGTTAATAATAACACCCCTACATGACTATGTGGGTTTCAATATATAGTGCTTGTAGTGGGTGGGGTGTGTATATAAATCAAAAAGAATAATAAAGTATATGCATATATCCACACAAAACATCCTAACCTATAGTTTCACAATAAAACACTGACCAACTCACAACATCCACACTTTCTATGACACCTATAAATGTGTAACACCAAATAATACACGAGACACAACACACCAGAAACCAATTACATTATCTAACCCATTAATTATAATACAAAGAAACAACCATAATTAACATCAGAGACAATCATTTATTTATTATTATACCATGTAAATCTCATTATCCAAACCAACTGAATCCATTTCAATCATTATTAAACAATTTCTTCCATTCCAACTAGGGCATCTAGAACAATGAAACCACACATCACAAGCATCTCATCATCCCTATCACACCATATCCTAAACACCCCAATATAACTGCCAAAAAACAACACATTGGATTTCAAAAAACATGGTTGAACAAAAAAAACTTTGATTCTCCAAAACAACGACCAAAAAACCATTACCACAACACCCCAAATGCACATCTACTCAACAAACACCTCACCACTCAAAAAGTATGACCATCAAATAGTCATACCCACATTCACCAACCACACAACGACCACAAATTTCCTCACAAACACACATAACAACACCAGAAACCCGTCCAAATACTAAAATATACCAAAAAGTATTCTAAATATTTAAAAAAGTGTTTTTATCACATTTCGATTTATTTTAGAGGTGTTATCACATAGGCCAAAATCTAGGTGCAAAAAATTCATTATCCAACTGTGATTGGTTATCCGATTTCTATTTTAGAGTGATATAAAAATAGTCACAATGTGGACAGCAGTCACAGTACATAATATCTAGGATAAACATGCCCCAATGTTCTACAAATTTTTGTGGGATATCATGCCCATACAATAACAATATCATAATCGTATAAAATCTATAAAACATATGAATCATTCCCCTTTTCAAATTTAATTTAAAATGGCCAAATTATTAACATTGATGAATAAAAACATTCATAATCCATTGATAAACAATAAAAAACGTCTCTCACATGATACATATTAATGAGAAATGAGGGATTCCCTATCTCAATGATTATTTCATAACACATTGGACACCATAGGGTGAAGAATAAACGTCAAAAAACCACAACTGAAAATGGAAAACTATTGATAAACCTAAACCACACTCAAAATATCATTAAAACACATCCCAAGTGACATAGCAAACAAAATAAACATCACCACAAAGAATCCCCAAGATAATAATGAATCAAACCCATGGGGATAGAATAATAACTCATCCTAGATCGCCAATGGAGATGCACTAAAACCAATGAACTAATGATATAGTAAGGGGGATTTAAATTCTTATCGATGGCCTAATATTATTCAAAAATTAGAGAGTTATATAGTGGGAAAATGAAAAACAATGTTCACCCAAAATCGATAGACACCATCAGTTTACATCCGGTAACCATTACATTGTGTTTAATATTACTTTTTCCAAAAAAAATAATCATTCACTAAAAACCACATCATCTACGAATTTATTTAATACACATTGTGAAATTTTCTTACACGACATGTAATCCATACCACATATTATCCCTTAGCTGATATACTAGTTGGGAACTCATCGTATATAAAATTCATTAAACCACAGTTCATTTCCTATAAAATATACCTCAATTTTATTCCCCATATCAACTCTGTTTCACCTCTAGACTCTCCTGAAAACTCCCAAAACATTCTCAATCCCACACAAGATCACTTAACACAACTAAAAATAGATAATTAATTGACAAGGGTTTCCTGTTCCATTAAATTAGATACCTATCAAAAAATTATCCCCCAAGAGAGTCCAAAACCAGTCTCATAATGGATGGGATCTAAACAGATACCCCATGAGATACCTCTTAATGATATCATTATACCAAAAAATCTACCAGCATACAGTCACACTAAATGAGACAAAAAAAAACATCTCATGCAACATCATAACCACACATCCACAAACCACCTACTCTAACAAAACCACAATACCACACAACCATCTCATCCTCCACACATCCTAAACTAAAAACCATTGTAACTAACTAACCACTCCACCCCGAACAAATGAATCAGGTAAATCCATCCTCCATGATCTGATGCTATCCACTATAGTTTGAACTAACTCACTAATATGGGTTTAATTACATCAAAATTTATTTGTCTTTATTAAGAATCAGGTCCCCCCTTTTCAAATTTCGGGACTTTATCACTCATCACACAACAAACATCAACAAAAAGAAAAATATCTCATAAAATATAATAAGGTCCCAACATCACATCATGAGGAAAAAATGGAAAAGGAAAAACTCTAAAAAAACTCTAGGTTCTTGGAATGAATCTATGTATCTCTCCTCCAGGTATTATCGTCAATGTAAACATGCATCCACAACTCATGAACCAATGGAAAGGTCCTTCCATGAGGCACCATTTCAGGGAAATCATGGATCTCTACTGGTTTGTCCATGAGTGTCAAATCATCCTTAATATCCAATTATCATTATTTAATGATTTGGGTTTCATTGTAAAGATACCAATGAAGTTGAGAGACATTGATGACATCATGGATCCTCTCCAGTCGTGGTGGAAACATAATCCAATACACCACTTCAACAACTTTCTCTAACACTTCAAAGGGCCCAAACACCTGGGAGAAATCATACACCCTCTTCCAAACCTCCATTTCCTATGTTAGGGGGAATACGTCAAGAACATTTTTCCCTATCTTTTTACTCTAGGTGCCTCATACTCTGATCAGAATATTACTTATGTTGATCCAAAATTTCTCTAGTATTGTTCTCAAAAAGAGTTATTCCAATTTAGGAGTGATATATAATATTATAAGAAAACTCTAATATTGTAATGTTTCATACCCAAGATCAACCAAATTACATAACACAATCCAAAAACATATCATCTGGCATATAGATGGTCCACTCCATATTACCATATGTTTGAGGTTGAAATAAATTGTTTATCTATAATTGAGTTTCAAAGAATGTTGTAATCCCCTCTAGAATCAATATCTAAAACATTTATAATGATTTCAATCAATGGACCTAGTAACTCCATGAAACTACACCGTGTCATCGACCTACCTCTTAGTAAAATAATACACTATGATTGACTCATTGATCACTATGAAGTGGGATGATTTCATTAAACAGTCCTTAATCTCTAAGACTCCCGAATAACAACTTCCCTAACTTCCTGATCGATTAATCATCCACAAAATTCCCATTTCCTAAGGTTTTTTTGATCATAAATACACAATACTAAAGAAACACCATCCACATCTGATACTAAAAATTCATATTACACATAGAAAAGACATAAATCAAACACTTGGGATCCATGAAAACTAAAAACCTTTCCACAATGAGGTAATGTTGTCACAAAATCAATGTAAATACGACCATTTCTAGCTCTAGATCATTGGTGGAATATTTATTTTCGTGGAGACATAACATCCTGGACCCATCATAGATAACTACACATGGATTTATCAAAACACTTTCATATCCCATATGGAATGAATCAAAAAACACCTAAGACATATCACCCTACTTAGGAATATAAATAATTATAGGGCCAACCAACCTCCCCTTCATAAAATTTAACACTTCCTTGCAATGATTAGTCCACACAAAAGTCTAGTCCATCCTAGTCTATAGTGTCAACGAAATTGGATCTCCACAAAAAATAATAATAAATATTCCTTAAAATAGTATAAATTAATAGGAAAACAACAAAAATATTACATGTTATTGGGTTCTACCCAAGGAACAACTACTTTAATCATTTATGGGCCCACTTCGACACCATGATGACACACCAAATTTCTATGAAAAGTAATATTTCATTTCAAACCAATACACATAGATGAAAATTCCATAGAGATGGTGGTGTTCAAGAACCTATAGAAAAGTTCTAATATAGTAAGCACGATCCTCCTCTGAATTTTAGTATATCAAGATATCATCAATGAAAACAAAAAAACTAGTCAAACACTCATGGGACACATAGTTCATATTCCCCATGAACATGGCTCATTCTCTCAAACACTGAACGACGTGACTAAAAACATGATGTTCGCATACCTACATCGGAAGGAATTATTCAAGATATATCCCTCCCTAACATTAAAATTGTGATATCCATACTGCAGATAGACTATAGATAATCAACTCACCCATATCAGCTGGTCAAAAAGACCGTCTTTCATTTAAAGTTGGTAAAGGTTCTTGAATGTCACCAGATTCAACCATTGGTAGTCTATTCCCAACCTTGTATTACCATTCATAATATTGGAAAACAACAGTAGAGAAAACCTCTATGAGGAAATGGGATTACAAAAACCCTTATGTATCAGATCATTTCTCGAAATCATCAAATCTCACAACTTATAAGGTGATATATGATTACAATTCATCAAAATTAGAGAAGCACCAGGCTTCAAGTTTATCCTGAAATTGATATCATGTCATGGTTTTTGCATCAAAAACTCATCTAGGAAAACATCCACTAATATCTTAATGGACCTAGGGACATAGTATTTCCCAGAATCAATTAATTTTAATAATAATTCAGCCAAAAAATGTATAAGGTTATTCACACACTGGCCTCACACCTAAAAACCATACTCACCAATGAACACCACATGCGGGATATCAAAATCCATGAACAAGAATCTCCTCCTAGAATATTTGATAATATAATGTAGGTAATAAAACTAGTAAATGTTTAGAATAGTGACATATGGATCCATTTTTTGTAAAAAAATATCCCCATGATAAGAATGTGTCCCCATAATCAGTCTACACAACCACAACACATCAAACAAGTTGTTCATGCCTATTCCCACCATTTCAACACTAGGGGAAAAGGAAGCCTCTCTACATCCTATCCCAATTCATGGAATATAGTGGTTGAATCAAAGAAGAGTGAAGCTCCTGAATAAAACAAGGCACAAAAAGGGTAATAAAAACTAATAATATATCTAATTATCTATGTCCCCTATTACATTACTACTTCTATTGTGATAATCTAACTAGGACATGATCCTCTAACTATCTAATGATGAACACCTCCATGACCAAACTCAAATAAAGATACATAAAACCAAGGAACATTATGTGGTTCGAAACTACCTATTTCATCACCCTATAGTAGATAAATACCATGTTTACCTTGATACTGGAACGATATCTCTATAAAATTCATGTGAGGCTATTGGTGAACATGTCAACATATACAAAAATAATGTAGGGGGGCTACTAAGAACTGGTTCAAGTGATGTTAATGAACCCCACAACCAAATCACAGTAGAAAAATCCTGAAGGAAAGCACAGAAAGCACTAAAACGGGATGTCGGGAAAAGAAGCTGCTGAGGTTGACTCCCCACTAATCAAAAACATGAAGGTTCTCGTACATGAGACTCTCCCTTGGAAACAATTTTCCACATGTAAACCAATTTCTTCTCCTCATAAGTTAATCCCCATCATTATTTAATCCACATGATCACCTATTAATTCTTATGAACCTCTAGATACATCATCATTGGTAAAGGAGTAACTACGTACTAGAAAGACGGATGGAGCACCTCATCAGGATGTCTCTCATGAGACTCCTTTTCTAGAAAATCGATATTGGTAAAACACAAAAGGTACTATATATTGATTCCCAAATATTACACTAACATACACCCTTTATGAACAGAAATATGATTCTTCAAATTCACTACTTTAGTAGTCGATGAAATGAACTCACCGTGGAACTCTTTATGAATGTCGAACCACAAAAAAATCTACATCATTACACCATCTGATATATAGCTTCAACTACTAATTTATAGATCCTTGATTCTAACTAGATACCAAAGGGACCGAGTATCCCACTGGGTGTAGGATCAAACTGAAAGCAATTTCAAACTCTTCCAGCTATCTATTTATCTTCACATTTGGAACACTACCCTAGTATATACCCAAAGTCTTCTATTGAAATTTTCACAATTCCATCTACAAAACCATATACTCCTCAAATTGATCATTTGTATATTGACCAACTAGTTAAATCTTATAAACCTAACCTTGATAGACACATGGATAATGACCATGAGTCATTGATGAATGAAGAAAAAAATATTTCCCAATCCCTATTAATATGGAATTTTTTAGATTATTTTTTTTGAAGTTATTAATTGTATCCTTCACAACAAAACCCAATTCAATCGGGAACACAAGTCATCATGATGAATTTACCTCTCGTATTTATCTTCACTAAAAATAATTCAACTTCACTTAGTCATTCAATAAGCTCAGAATCTGGAAAATGGATCATGGGGGGCCCTAAAATTTAGTGGCCTAGCTAGTCTCCTTCAACTAGTTCTGTACCAAGGTCAACTTGCACTATTTCCACACCAACCTAAGAAATCCTCAATGCGACTAACTCCATACTCCATCCTATATCTCAAAATTACCTATGATACAACTCCACATCTCAACCCCATCCAAACAATGAGATGATAATGAGGGAAGAGTGATAATGACCCTAAGTATGGAATCCAGTATGCCCCAAGTTAGAAACTAGAATAAATTGTATAAAACACTCTTGAAATGGAAGGAATTACACTCTATAATAACATAAAATTTGGTGATAAGATGAACCTTCCATAAACAAATCCATGAAATATTTTAAAATAAACACAAACCATCATAAAAATTGATTTATAAATAAAATATATAATGGTAAATTTATCCAATGTAAATACCAAAAAGAAATGCTAAAGTAAGGACATAGAAGATATCCAATGTTCTGAGAAAGTAACATTGATCAACGTTTTTATTAGTCCTCATAAAAACATGAAAACAGTTTTATATACATAGGGTGATCATATATGTATACTGAATAGGAAAACAAAATCTTTTCATTTACATGTGAAAGAAGAATACAAATGAAACCATGAGAAAAAAATAACCAACAACACTTATATATGTCAACTATTCATCCAAAACCTAACAAATTCATGTTCACCAAATAACATAAGACATTTAATATAATATTACCTGACTCACCTCGATAATGGGTACCTCTCACCACTTTCCTTGTGGTATGAATCTCTCACACCCCAGTATCATATGTCCTAGAACTTCCATATCTTCCATATAACACGTAGCCCCAAAACATGGCCACATCACATCATGCATGCAAACACCTAGTCTATCCACCCCACAAGCATATACACATCACATCTCACCTTAATGAGCTTGGGCCACAACAAATCCACAACAATAACCATATCAATAGGATATCATGAACATGAAGGGTATAAATCTTGTTCCCTCCTCCTACCATGAATGACCCCCCACTATAATCTACCTTATCCCTTCTCATCCCACTTCAAGACACCTGGGCTATGCCACATCTCTCCAGAAGACACATGGGATCACCACATCAAAGGAATGGCCACATCATAACTCACCATAAGACACCTGGGTTATCACAACTACTATGTAGTTCACTAGTAGAACTACAGTCATCATACCCTTCCTAATACCTACCTTTCATTAATGTGAAAGTGGGTATGGGAGGGTATTCATCCATTTATCCTCCTCAATAGATGTCAATGAAAACACCTCCAATGGGACAATATGTGTGTCGGTACATAATATATGATGTGGGTGGATTGTGTATTGAAATAATAATGAAGAAAAAATTATATACATATTGGAACACACAAAAGCCCATCCTATGGGTTTAGAAGAAAACACTAACCAACTCAAAACATCCCATTTTCTCTATCTCCTATAAATGCATAACACCACACAAGACACAAGCAACATGACACTACCAGCCAATTAAATTATCCAACCTATTAATTTGATTAATAAGAATCAACCACATTTAACAAAAACATCCATAATTTATTTATTCATTAATCATTTCCATATCAATATCCAAACCAACCCCGACTAGTTAAATCATTATTAAACAAGCTATTACATCACTACGGAGTAATCTATTACAATGTAACCACACATCAAAATAATATCACAATCCCCAGCACACAATCACCACATCACCCTTAGAGTGTGGACATAAAAACAACACATCACCATACCAAAATCAAGGTCCAACAACCACCAACATGATGCCCCAAAAATAATATCCAAGAAACAACCACCTCACCACCCTAGAATCACATCTAAACAACAACCACCTCACCACCCCAAAAGAATGACCATAAAACCATCAACCCCACCTTCCCTGACCACATATCAACGACACAGCACATCAAAAACACAAATCACTTCACTATAAGAATAGACACACACCAAAACATATCAACAATAATTTTATAGATTTAATAAAGGAGTGTTTATCCCATTTCACTTTATTTTAGGGATGTTATCACAAAAGCCAAAATAATGGAGAACCATTCCCTTATCCAAATATAAGTGGTTATCCAATTTCCTTTTTAGGATGATAACAAAATAATAAAAAAAATAACTATCATAGAACATAATATCTAACAACAAAAAATTACCCTAATGAATATAATTTTCAGTGGGGAATAAATCTTATACAATATTAATATCATAGTCATATGAAAGAGCTAAAAACATGAAAATCATTCCACTTTTCCCCCTTTAAACTCAAATAACCAAATTATTTATCTTTGATTTATCTAGAACAACCATAAGCTATAGATGTTCAAAATAAAAACTCTATTGCATGATACATAATCCGGACAAATGAGGGGTTCATTTCCTCAAACAGGGTTTATATACACACTAAAAACTACAGGGGGAATAAGATACATCCACAAACTGCAACGATATACTGAAAAACCATCGATCAACCTACACTATTCCAAAATATCATAAAACATTGACCAAATGACACCTGAACCCAAAAAACATCTATGTATCGAATCCCCAAGAGGATAACGAAATAAAATTGCGTCGAATGAAGAACTCACCATGTATCATCAATATTGATCAATTGGAACCAACAAATCAAAGTGAGATGATGGGGGATAGAAATACTCCTTGGGTGCCTAGGGGTACTCCAAAATGAGAGAGAGAGAGAAAGATAGAGAGAGTGTTTATGTCCAAATGAAGGTATATTTTCATAGAATGGACAAAAAATAAACCTAACACTGTTAGTTTCATGTTCTGAAAACATTACACAAAATTTATTCCACAAGTTTCAAAATATTTCTTGATTTCATTAGAAATTTCATCTTCTCATCCTTAATTTAATACATGACATGGAATCCAATTACAGGACATGTACTCCATATCTTGATATCCACATGTCCAATTTAAAATTCCTGAACTCACTGGTTTTATAAGAAATCATACACCAGTTTACATCAGGAAAACAATACACATCTTGTATTCCCTACAATAGCTCTATTTGCACATCCATCACCCACTCAAAACTATCAGAAGCTCCTAAAGACTTCTATTTAACACCTCCAACACTCAGAAATAGAAAAGAAATTATTGTGGAGTCATGGTCCATTACACAACATCCAAACTAATTTGTCTCATTACACCTACTGATGCATCGAGTTGAAATAAAATTCCATTCCCATCACTTACTAACTCCAATGATTTAATAATATGAATGGGGTGAAACATTATCATCAGATAAAATCATAATTAAATGATAAAATTAATTTTAATAAATTTCCCTAATCAATATGCATAATCATAAACCATCCTATGTAATATGGTGACTACTATCAATATAGTACATTTATTTCAAATTGGTCTAAACCATTCAATATAATATAATAAATGGAATTATAAAAGATCAAACACAATGAAGAAAATTATTCAATGTAGTATTTTGATTTAGATGAGAATACTTTATTAAAATATTTGAAATTTTTTTTAGGAAAATAAACTTTTTACTTTAAAATAATTTATTTTAAATAGCAATGTAATTTTTAATGAAAATATATTATTTGATAAGAACCTAGAAAACTTTTAATGGAATCATAAAATAATTATGTTCTCTTTATGGAGGAAAAAATAACTCATTCTGTATAAGTAAAAAAATTATTCCTTCAATATTTTTTTCAAAGAGGTCTCGAAGTACCTCTTTTGGGAAATGAAAACAATATTCCATTGTAAAAGACAAAACATGGGTAAAAAGGATATCAAATAATAGTTGGAGAATATTAAAAACCTATTTAACATTTTTTAAACACATGGACATTGAATTGAAATATTTCCCAGTGGATAATTTAACACAAATAGCCCTGATTAATGATGATATTGTGAAATAAACTCTTACATTTGGTACATTCTCCTCCGTACGTGTATGAAACTCTTATATAATAAATATAGTTTTATGTTTAATATATTACATAAAAATTAACAAATATATTATATAATATATGATTTTTTTAATTCAATGTTAACTTCTATTAAATGAAAATATTTATTTAATTACTATTCTAAGTGATAACCAATTCATTGTTTATGTATGTTTTCATTCAGAAGTCCCAGTTATTTTAATTTGATCAATGTTAAATGCTCAAAAAATGATAATAACAAAATAAATATCATATATTATAATTCTTCAGGTATTTATATTAATCCTGAAAATTATTTATTGAAAAATGAACAAAATACTTCTTGGATATAGTAGGTCATATGTACACATGAACATTATTTACATTATTTGATAGATGGGATGAAAGATAGGTAAAGAGTAATTAATTTTTATATAATTGTATTTATGTCATAAATATCATATATAATCATTATTTATATATTTATAACCTTCTGAGTAATGTAAGGATAAAAAATGAGTTACACTGCTGTGGATAGACAGTAAGTCGTACGCACGCAAGAGTGATGTCTTTAATTATCATAGAATTGAGAAGAGATAGAAAATTGTTTTCCCATAAACATAATAATATATCAGTATTTTGAAGAAAAATTATTCATTATTATAGGATATGTAAAACACCAAAATATTATGTAGAATAATAAATAATCATGAAAATGTTTTTAAATACGATTACTTCTTATTAAAGAATACACTATTGAATCCCCTCTTAGGAACACTTGAGTTGGTCTTTTTGAACGACCAAGACCTCCTAAAAATTTATAAGGACGTTTTCAAGAGAATTTATCGGGTATTTTTTTACTAGATAGCACAATGTTGTGTGAAATAGTGAATTAGTAGATTCCCTTTCATAATTGAGTTTAGAGGCACTTTTCTAATTTTTCAAAATATTAAAATATAATAAGATTATTCTAAATCCAAAAAATTTATAATGACCTATAAATGAGTATGGTATGATATATTTGACCATATATTATTTTAAATTTTAATATTTTCTATTTTTTAAATTTTAAATAATTTAATAAAATAATAATCCAATAAAATGTCATTATTTAGAATTTTGATACAGTTCTTTAATATAAATTAAAAACATAAAGAAAACGTGTAAAAATATGAATATACTCTTTAATTATATCCTATACATGTCAAGGTAATATATAGAATTATTGGATCATCTAAAATATCTAAAATTGTATCTATTTTAATACTTTTAATATCATTTATTGTATTTTTCCATTGATTGAATAATTACTCCATCGTTGTTGTGTTAGAATTAAGGTAATTATATCTTCACTAAAATTTTAATAAAATTACCATGATGTAGATACATCTTTTTTATTTTGAAATACTTATTATAATTAAACATATCATTTAGATAAACCCATATTTAAAATATTGAAATTATTAAAAAAAATAGCGGGATATGATTTACTTTCCATTATATAAATAAATATAATGGCCATCATCTCGTCCATGTGGCTTTAAAAGGTCATAAATAAATTTATATCATGAAAATAAGTTTATTATGAAAAAAATAAAAAATTATATTAGTTAAATAATTATTTTAAATCACATATATATCATGAAAACATATTTTCTGTGTTATTTTGACGTTGCTAACACTAATCTTGCATTGGACATGAATTTTCATAATCCAATTATTATATAACACTAAAATTAATTTATAACTGTATCAATAATAAATAATAATAAATATTTAATTTTAATGTTGATAAATCACATATCACATCCAAATTAATTATTTAAAGATAACATATTTAACTTTTCCAGTGATGTGCAAGCACTGTATCAGCACTGAATGTAATTTTTATAGTTATTATGAAATAAATTATAATTTAAATTCCATGATTTATTGTGTCATATTTTTATTAATATATAATAAATTATTCATTAAATAAGTTCAATAATTTTTTGTATCATAATTAATTACTAAATATATCACAAAATTATATCATATTTGTTTTAAAAAAACATATATTTTCTACTAGTCATTAAAAATTTAACCTTTTCAGAAAAGCCTAGAAAATTAAACCTAATATCATTTTAAAAATATAAATCCAAAAAATGAAGTTTATTTTTTTAAAAAAATTCTATATGTTTCAAAAAATATTTATTATATTTACATTCTCTTAGAATGCAATAAAAATCTTGTTTGGAAGAAAACATATAATTGATAAACCTAATGACATTACCAAAAATTAAAGGTTTATTTCCTAAACATTATAAAATAAATTTTCATTGAATATAAAAATATTATATATTTCATAATATGTTTATTCTTATTCATGCCTTCCAATACATTGACTAGGTTATAACGTTCATGTTACAAATAATAATTTTAGTAATATATCATTGTTTATTTCATCTCAGTGCTACGTTCACCAAAAGTTATTAAAAAGATTAAATTTATTTTCAAAAAAAATACCATAAAATCTTGTGGAGTTATATTCTTCCTTCAAAAAACATCATCCTAAAAATTTTCAATATTATACCCCATGAATGGATTTCAATAATTCTTCATCTTAATTTCATCAGGTTCCTATTTTGCCTCTTTTATCTTATGATTTCTACAAATTACGTATATAAGACAATTAATCCAATTTCTAAAAAAATGTTCTCTAGTTTCCATGATCTGAATATTATATTCACAATAAAATAGATCATGAACCAAATGTATCTTTTTATAGGTCAGAACATGTGTTGGGTCTGTTATGTACTACCTTAATAATGATATATTGAACAATTCATGTACTATAGAGAGAGTTGATGGAATTTCCAAATGGTAATCCACATTTCCAATTACTTCCATAATTTAAAAAGGTGTAATGTACAAAGGGATCATTTTTTCATTCATACAAACTATTAAATTACCCTTTCATATAAATACCTTTATGAAAATATGATCTCGCAATTGAAAATCTAAATAATTCTGTTGGTTATCAACATTGAACATTTTCCTACATTGATATTATTTGATATGGGTTTGAAGAGTCATTATCATTTCCATTTTTTCTTCCAAATATTATAGAAATACAATCTTCCATTCACCAACATAATTCCAAAAAGATGGTGTACAACATATCTTTCCATATAATTGTTTTTACAATTGTATTTTAATACTTGAATGGAAGATGTTATTATATGATAATGCTTCAAAAGGAAAATATTGATCCACATACATTAAAACTCAAGTAAGATATACCTCAAAATGTATTTTAATGTTTGGATAGTTCTTTCTGAATACCACATAGTTTGAAGGTGATAAACAGTCCTCAAATGAAGCATTCTATTGATAGCCTTTTGAAGAAATTTAAATAATTTTAATGTATATCATAAACCATATAAAAACAAAATTAAAAGACGTGTTCCATGAAGTCTTATAAAATCATTAATAGGCAATCTTTCAAGTCACATAAGTGGATTTTATTCTCATATATTGAGGGAATGTATATAATTAGTATGTCGATCGACAATAACCCATATTGTATCATTCTTTCTACAAGTATTTGGTAATATAGTGAAAAAATACATTGAAATTGCATCCCATTTTCATGAAGGAATAGAGAGCGGATGAAAAAATCCTCTAGGATTTTTCCCTTACACTTGACTTATCGACAAACCGAACTATTTGACACATAATCCACAATTTTATGCTACATATTTTCAAAGAAAAAAATGTTCTTTAAAATCCATATACATATTAGTGCTACCATGATCTATAGAAAAATTCTACCTATAACCATCATCAAATAATTAAATTTTTAGTTCAAGTCTAGGGGGAACATAATTCCTCTTTCAAAATTTAATAATTCTATCTTCATATATGAAATTTTCCAATTACCCATCATTCACAACATTAATTTTATTTTGAAATTTATCATCATCACAATGATATTTTTCTATCTTTTCTTATAATGATGGTTTGTAATCCATTTTAAAATGAATTGATATTTATCTTTAATTATTCTCATATCCATCTCTAATTGATCCTAGAACACAATATCCCTATCAATCCTCATTTTTTCATACCTCCATGTTCTCTACATATCATTTCATGTTCATCCTTATTTTCATTCCTAGTGTGGTAGTGTATTGAAAAAACATAATCCATGAGTACCTCAATCCATCATCATTGACTCAATTTGAGTTATTTTTATGAGAGGATATATTTAAAACTCATATAATCTATATATATCTTACATATTTCACCATAGAGATGGTATCTTCTTATCTTCAGAGTAAAGATGGTGGCTGATAACTCAACATCATGAGTTGGATAGTTATACACACGAGTTTTTAACTAACTTGGTATATTGGAAATTACTCTACCATTATTCAAAATGACACAACCATGTCATTTCCTAAACTCATAATTATAAATAAAAAATCCACCATTTCCATAGGGATGATTCAGCATCAAATAACTCAATAACATTTTCATAAATTCCTAGAAACATACATCACATTCCTTTATCTAAATAATCTTATGACCTTTATGAGTAATATTGGTTAACAAGTTAGCTAATCTAGAAATCATTTTAAAAAATTAATCATAGTAGCCTGAAAAAACATTTAAACTATGTCCCTTATTTTATTATTATGTATAGGTCATTCATGGATTTCCTTTGTCTTCATAGGATCAACTGAAATTCCATCATTAGAGATAATGTGGATATGAAAATAATTTTTTTGAATCCATATTTAAATTTATAAAATTTTCATATAACTCATTTATCATAAGATTCTATATATATATATATATATATAACTTTTCGTCTTGGACTTCATATTTATTTGAGTACACCAATATATCATCAATAAAAACCTAAAAAAATTATCATGAGATTACTTGATTAATCTGTTCATTATATTCGTAAAAATAGTTATCGAATTATTCAATCCAAATGGAATAATTATACACTTGTAATGTCTAAACATAATTCAGAACACAATTTTTATAATATCATCCTTCTTATCTCTATATTGATGATATACATATTGATGTTGAGTCTTTGACGAATAGAGTGCTTCATGAAGTTGATTTAACAAGTCATCAATGTGAGGCAGACTATTATTGTTCATTATCCTAATAGAATTTATATCCCCTTAATTAGTAAATAACCTCATATATATATTTTTCTTCTTAATAAAAAGGAAATTGGATAGAAAAGGTGAACCACTGGGGAATATAAATCCCTTACCACTGAAATCCTTTATTTATATATTCAACTCCACTAACTCTATAGTGGAAATTATATAGTGAGTCTTCGATATAGATCATGAGTTGGGGAAAAATTAAATAGAAAACTCAACTTCCCACTCTAGTGGATATGCATATAATTCTACATGAAATACCTAAATTCATTAATGTAAAATATTTACATCCTCAATTTAAAAATTAAATATTTCATCTATAGGTTGATTCTTCTCTTCCACTCCAACAAAATAATTTTATGATCTACAGAAGGTGGATCTAGATAAGACTTGGATTATGAAGTCTCCCCTCTAAAGATAAGGAATTACACATCATCGTCACTAATCATAATGCACTTCTCTAATAATTAAATTTTTTCTTTCAATTTTGGAATTCAGTCCGTAACAACGATTATATCAAAATCAATCATAGGAATGGTAACAAAATCATTGAATAAGAAACATTTATCTTTCATAATAGGAACTATTGGACACATATTTGTTGCAATGAAATTACCAAAAGCAATTTTAATGTAAAAAATCCATTATAAGGTCAATGAGAAATGTCCATTTTTTATAAAACAGATATGATATAAAAGAATATAATGATCGAATACCAAATAATTCATTAGCTAATTTTGATGACATGATTAATATACCATAAATCACATCATTAGGATCTTTGACCTCAGTTTTTGTGATCGAATATGCTTAGCCTTTCTTCCTTGTAATTTTATAGGGAAAATTACCATTTCATCTAGGATAATCATGTGCACAGTGTCCCATATCCTTATAGAGAGGACAATAATCATTTTTGTCTTCTTTATTTCCCTTAAAATCATGGGCCTATTGACCTTTTTATCCACACTTGTAACAAACTCTAATTCCCAATAGAAATGCTCCATGATTTTTATTTCCATATTTATTTCATGTAATAAATTACACCATTCGCCTATTCTCCTTTTTAATATTGTACTTTTGGGAGTACCCAATATCCTTTTTATTATCTTGCATTACTTTGAATCCATATGACATGGATAATTATTTCCCTCTCTTGATATCACATGATGTGATATCCCCTTATGATAAGAATGCTTGGGAGACTACTGTACTTGGAGAATTTTTTTTAACCCCATCATTTAAATGATCAATCATTCTTTTTGGATCACTTACATATTCTACAACATGCCTTGCTAGCATTTAAAAGTTGGATTTATAATTTTTCGCATTCACATTCACCATATATCTCAGAATCATGAATTGTCTCTCCGTATCTTCTCATTGTTCATGAGAAAAATATTTTTCAAATAAAAGATTCATAAAATCCTTCTTTTCTATGATATAAATTTCCTCCTCCTGTTTATTATTTTGAATCAATGTCTACCATTGATCGGAATATCCTAAGATATGATAAACTTCCATGAATTTTTTTTCCATTTTATTACATCCCGAAGAGAGAAATACCTTCTCTAATGAACTTGTCCATTTCTCAATGTAAATTGATTTTTAGTCTGATTGAATGATGGAGGTATTTGTCTCATGAATTTATCAAACTCTGTTACACCTCATTATGAATTGAGCATGTCCTTGTTGGTAAGTCTATTACTCATAACATGAGTCAACTATCCAAATATAGTTATAAGTTGTTCATATATAGTTTCCTTTCCAAATCCAAAATAATTATCTTTCCAATGAGTAAAATACCAATATTGAGTACACGAATTGATAATATTTACATTCCTTCTCCTATGAAACAGTTCTAAAAAATCACATACACAATATTATATAATGAATAATTTATAAATTTGTAACTACTGACGTACATGACCTAAATTGAAAATTATATATAGATAATCTCAAAATCATAAGTTTGGATAATTTGGTAATATTATAAAACACTATTATGGAGTTACATTTCCCTAATCTATGTTTTTCTAAATAATGTTTCCAATTTTTCATTTAAACTTTCATAGATACCAATTGAAATGACACTGGCCATAGTAGCATTGATTTTTTGGTTACACTATTAAATGAGAAAAATATACAAGGTATAATATCCCAAAGTATTAAAAAATTTGGTATTATTTGAAAAGTATATACATACATGAATCTTACATTACAATTGGAAATATAAATTACAACATAGTATATCCTTTGAGGATTTTATTGCTCTCTATGATTAACCTTTCATATCTATTATAATATACATATTATTATCCATGGGAAAAAATATATAAATTGGTCAGATCAGATGCCCTATAAGGGTATGCATACAGGGACATCTAATAATAACCAATATCTAAAGGTATATAAGTGAAACACATTCCATTAAACAAAAACATGAGAATATTTATTGTGAAAAATAAATTTAAATCAAATAATCCCATAATAACATTAGATATAGATTATACAATGATATCAAAACTAGTCACATAATAAAATTTAAATCAATAATTAATCTCATAATGAGGAGATTCATAATGTGGTATATCATAAACATACCATCAATGATTCTCCCATGAAATCATACATAAATGGGTATGGCCTCGACCAATACAAAAGTAGTTTGTCTCATGCGTCCTATCAATTTATTGAACAGATATATTGTGTCCTACCCATCACTTTTTAATTCCAACACATTACATATATGAAAGGGTTGAAATATATTTAACATATACATTCATAAATAAGCTGACATATTAAATTTTAATCACAGTCCTGAATCAATAAAAATAATCATTAATCATCCCATGTAATATGGAGAATGGTATAAGAATAGTAAATCTCATTCAATCCACTCATAAACCATTAACAAATATAGATTATATTGTATTGTAAGAGATTAAATTAAAATAATTGTAAATTTTTTTTAAAGGTTGTTTTCTTAGATGAAAATAAATTACTAAGACCATTGAATGTTATTGAGTAAACTACTATTTTTTAACATTGAAATAAATTATTTTAAATATTTTTGAAATTTTAGAAGAATAAACATCATTTAAAAAGAACCTTATAATATTTTAATGTAATATTCATATAATTAAAGAGTTTTTATGAAAGGATAATCATACCATGTTGTTTAAGTCAAAAAAACATTCCTTAAATTTTTTTTGGAAATGTCACAATGTTTCTCATTTGGAAAATGACAACAAGAATCATTTAAAACCATTTTATTAAAATTAAAACATGGGTAAAAATGATTTTAGATTATTTTTATGAGAATCATAAAACCATTTTTGAAAAAAATATAGAAAATATACATGGAGTGAAATATTCTCAACTATAGACGTTAAAATAAACAATCCCTAATTATGATGATGTTGTGAAATAAACTCCTACCTTAAACCTATTTTCCTTGAAACATGTAAAACCATCCTGTATAATAAATATAATTTTATTATAAATATATTAAATAGTCATTATCATGTACATCAAATAATATATGATTTTTTATACCCTTTTATAATCCATTTAAAACAAATCATTATTATATTACTATTTTGGGTGATACCTGCTTTATTTTTCTTGAATGTTTTGGTTTAAAAGTCTCTGTACATGTACATTGGTCAAGGTTCCATCATATCTATAATGTTAGCAGTGATATAAATAACATATATACTAATTATTTTGTTATTTATATAAATTAAAAAAATTAAGAGGCATAAAAATTAATAACACCATTTGTTGAGACGGTAGACCATATGTACGCATGAAGGCTCATATAGACAGTAGGTCGTACTTGCACATGAACACTATTTCCATTTTTTTACTAATTGAAGGACATAAATTTTAATAGAAATTAATCATTAAATAATAATATTAATGTTATAAATATCATATATTCTTATTATTTATATACTTTAACAATTTGGGTAAATTTGTGATGAAAAAAAAATATACCTCTATGTGGAGATGATAAGTCGTTGGTATGGACGATCAATGCTTTCGATTTTAATAAGTTGAATAAATTATTATAAATGGTTTTTGCATAAATATAATAATACCTCAGTATATTGATGATGCTATATTTTTCATTTTATTATTGTTACAACAAATTAAGTGGTAGTTGAAGATGAAATAAACTTGATAATACTGGTAAGGATGATTAACTCTTCTTAAAGAATCCATCTTTGAATATCCTATTAGGAAAAAGAGGGGTGTCATTTTTGGAAGAAAAAGACATCAAGAAATTGGATAAGGATTTTTGGAATATAATTTGGTTGTTATTGTTTGAGATAGATGGAACAATTTTGTTTGATGAAGTGAAGTCGGGTATGCCCTTTTATAATTGAGGTGAGCCACACTTTTTGAATTTCTCAAAATATTATAATATTATAAGACTGTTCCGGAACCAAATTCTCCCAAAAGTAATATAAATTAATAATGGAAATATTTTGCACATATATTATCCCATTTGATCTTATTTTATGTTTTTATGTTTTTTAAAAAAATTAATAAAATAATAATCATATATGAAATCATTATTTTCAATTTTGATAATATTCATTACTACGACATTAAAACCTACAAGGCAGAAAATTAAAATTAAAAAAAAACTATTTAATTATATCATATCCATTTCAAGGTTGTCTATAGATTTAGTTTGAATCCTTAAATATCTCCAAATCAATTTATTTTAGTACTTTTAATATTATTTATTTTATTTTTATATTAATTTAATTATTAAAGCATTAGCATCGTGAAAGCATTTAAGGAAATTATTTATTCAATATATAATTAAAAAAAGACCACAGTTTAGATAAAAAATTTATATTTCAAAATAAAATTTATCGTTTAACATATCTTTTAGATAATGTCATATTTGAAATATTTCACTAGTTAAAACAAGAGTGTGATATGTTTGAATATTTATTAAATAAAATACTATAAAGGTCCTAATCTAATCCAAGTGGCCCAAAAGGTTATTAATAAATTTATACCCAAAAAATAAGTTTATTATTATCAAAATATCCACTTATATTAGAATAATATTTATTTTAAATCATATATATATCATGAAAATTAAATTAATGTGTCATTTTGACTTTTGTTACCTTCTGCAAGATTGCACAAGAATTTTGATAAAACACTAGTTATGTAACACTAAAATTCATGTATAACCATAAACAGAAAAAATAATTTTTTATATTTAACATAAAAGTCGATAAATGACTTATTCCATCCTAATTAATTTCTTTAAGACTAAAAAGTTTACTTTTCTTGTGTTGCGCAAGTACAACGTTACTGATTTTCATATTTATCGTGTAGTAAATTATAATTTACAAGATATTAGTTATTCCTATATGATATATATATTTTAATATCATAAATTAATCATTACATAAGTTCAATAAATTTTTAAATCATTATTATTTCTTGAAGATATCAAAAAATATATAATATTTTAAAAAACTATATTGTTAACTATTCCCCAAAAAATATAACGTTTTAAAAAAATTCAAAAAAAAATATCTTAAGATAATTTTTGCATTATGAATCCAAAAAATTATGTTTTTTACTATATAAATTTTTTCAATGTTTCAAAAAATTATTTATATTTATTTTCGCAATAAAATAAATAAAAAATCATGTTTTCTTAAAATATAATTGAAGAATAAAACTACATTACTATATAATAAGTGTTTTTTTACTAAATAATACTGAATAAGTCTTTATTTAATGTAATATTCACATATATTTTATAATATGGTTATTCAAATTCACACATGCCAATTCAATAGCTAGATTATCCTGGTCGTGTTAAAATAATAATTTTTAATATTATATTACGTATTGATTAAGATAGATATTTCATGCACCACAAGCTATTAAAAAGATTTAATTATTTAAAAATAAACATACTATAAACTCTTGGGGTTTAAATCAAATGTCTGAATATGGGATAAGTGGGGTGGCCTTTTATAAGTGAGGTGACTGGTACAATTATAATTTTTTAAAATGAAAATGTGAACCCATGTCTTTCACATGAAAAAGGACCCAAAATTGTACATTATGGATCCTTTGAGGATATATGTTCTAAATATTTTTATCCAATTGATATTTTACGATTTTCTAGGTCATTTTACCTCTTATCATTTGTGTTTGACCCCCCCAGTATACCCGTTTCACTTTAAGCGTTGTAATTAATTTTTACAATTTTAACTATTCATTATAGTAAAAACATAAGATGAAATTAATAGATAATATAATTTTTTTTATTACAAATATATAATCATTTTTTTAAAATTTTATTCATATAATTGGTGAAATTTAATTTCAAATTAAACCCATAGATGCGGCGAAAAAACATATTCCAAAAGAGAAAATGTTAAAATGATTAAAATGTTTATATCAATATTCAATATTAAATTGATTCCAATAACATAAATTGGATTAATAGACATATAATTGAAATAATATTACTTATATATATAAATTAAAAAAATATTTTTTTAAATCTATTAAAAGAAATGGAAATTCTTAATAAAACCCAGTATTTTTCTATATTTGTCAAAAGTTTTATCTTTTCAAAAAAATATTAAAAAAAACACCAAAATAATTTATAAATAAAGATATCATAAATTAATTATGTTTTTTAAAATAAATTTTCTAATTTATGAATAATATAATTCAAACATTAGTGTTCAAAATGCGATAATACTATTTTTTTGAAAAAATATATTTTTATAGTGTAATATTTTTTTTATTATAATTTCTTATCAAGAAAACTCAAAAAACATAGATATTAAATTTTTTTAACATATAATATATAAATTCCTATTAAATAATATATAAGATTTTATTTTTTTAATTTTTAGAGATAACACATTATTGAGCAAATAATACTAGTTTTTTTAATGATTTCTTTTATTTTAAAATGGTTTTTATTTTCATTTCTAATTAATTGGTCACCAAATAATTGATTTCATATTCATGGTAAAATCATATAATTTAATAATTTTGTTAATCCAATTCATAACTTCCATTAAATGGCTAGTATATACCTATCATATTAAATAGTAATATTTTAATAATACGTTGCATTTTTTAAAATCATGGAGTTGTGTATTGTGGAAGCTATCAAAGAAATTAAAATTACTTGAAAAGAAATGTTCCAAACAATCTCGTGGTGTACCAAAAACAATATAATTTATAAGGAATAAAATTAATTCATTATGATATTTTTAAAATGAATGAAAGTGGTAATCATAATATAAGGTATGACATACTACACAAATCAAATTATTTCTCAACCATTACGCTAAGAAGTAACATAAAATCAGGATGATTCCACCATGTTATGGTAGAATCATTATTAAATCCCTAAGTGGAGCTATTTGATATTCTCTAGGAATGGATTCACCACTAATAATCGGGTGTTTAATTATTAGTGATTGTCATTTATAATTTTTTTCTTATCAAATTAACCTCTGTGATCTATTGGGATATGATAAATTAAAATATGATTTTTTGACATACTGTAATGAAAATAATATATATTAGACAATACACACACAAATTGTTCATGGTTTTTTTTCTAGTGTGTTTTCTTAATCCATACTATAATTTGGGTGAGTTTGAGTGAATTACGTTCCATTGATAATGAATAACTAATTAAATGTCGTTTGAGAGGTGTCTTCATCAAAGTGTTTGTATTCCCAACACAAAATTGAACCCTAATTGAAATAAATTAACACCCACCAGTTTTAATGTTTTTTAGATCAGTTTGATTGAGATCACTAGTAAATCGAGCATGTTTCATTAACTATCGGTTATCTTCCTCTTTGAGCATTAAAAATTATTATATTATAGTGTTCTCACATCTATATGATTTTTTACCTCTGATATTAAATAATTAACCCAATCAGTCTACCTTTACCACTTCATGAAAAGTTATTTTATGATATAATTTTGAATCTAAAATAACTAAATAACTCAAGAAATTTCATTTTTCTAATCACATAAAATTAAAAATCATCAATATCAATTTTTCTCACAATATCTCATAGCATCGATATTATCTTTTAATAATATCCCTGTTATTTTCTCTCACCAATATTCCCCCACTAATTTATAATTTCCCATTTATAGAATTAATAAATTTTAGTAATCAATAGTTATATCATATTCATTGAAAAACCTATATAATGAATCATATAACATTTTCCTTTATGATTTTCTTCAATAAACTCATTACATAAGAATTCTCCCATTACTTTTTAATATTAACTCACCAAAAATTTTTTAATACACTAATATACCAATAAAACCCAACTTATCATTTCATTTGATAATTTATATTCTATTATTTCATATATATAGATGAATATTTAAAATAATTCCCATAAAAACTCAATTTTGAGTTACTAAAAGTTCTAAAAGGGATCCCATCTCTTAATTTCACTAAAAAGGTTTATTAGGAATCTTAATAAATTTCCATTGTGATGTGATAGATGTCATATTACTGAAAAATTATAAAAGCTAAGTATGAATAAGAACATCATCATTAACATGTTATTTTTTGAACATTAAATTAGCACAAATTTATTCCCATTAAATCTCTTAAAATTACATAAAATTTCATAGATATTACAAAACTCGATATTGATACCCTATCATAAAAGTAATATTTCTCTTTTGATTTTCTCTAAGTATAACTATCAATACATCTTCATGTGATATATCAAAATAGTAAAATGAATCTTACTAAAGTCGTGATATGAAACTTATATTTTTCTCATTGACTCTTACAAAAGTCATTAAATGGATCTTATGTAGTCATAAATGACCCTTACCAAATCCAAGTTAACAATTATAGAGTGATACTGACTCTTATGAATTTAATCAAGAATCTTATATAATAATAAACAACTCTTATAGATTTTTTAATGGCCCTTATAGTTTAGTCACTACTTTTTTGATTCTCTACTCTTGTAAAAAAATTACTCTTATGAACATTGAGATGAAACTTACTGAATCGATATACCGTTAAAAAATTTAATCCTAAAACAATAATTAAAAAATATATTTGAATTTTATAAATTCCATTATTCTATAGAGTCTAAATGAATCATACAAAAAATTTATCACATACTCGTCATCTTTCCCTAACTATAAAATTATATAATACTTCAAATATGATCAGTGTCCCATTAATTAATATTAAGGATTCTCAAATAATCTCAAAAACATTATCAACCCTTGAATATCAATCTCATATACATCCAATTATTCTCATTCAATTTTGAAAAAAATACCTCCATTTAGAAATTCCATTGTGCCCTAAAATATCCCCCTTTTTAGTATCAACTCCTTTTAACTATGTTAACTATAATAAACTCTTTTCACATAAAATATGATTTTTTAAATAAATAAAAAATTAGAACTAGATTCATAAAAGGATAGATGTTTTGGATGATAATTTTCATTACATAACACAGAAAAATAGGGTAATGTTTTTTGAAGAATACAATCTCCCATTGATATAAAATGATTGGATAAGTAACCAAAATGTCCCCACCCCCAATGAATACATCCATTTGTTATATGAATTCTATCATCTTATTTATAATATCTATAAATTTAACTTAATAATAGACAGTACAACTCTACCCCTTGGACAAATAAGAGTACACTATCTATCCCCCCATGACAACATAATAAAATTATTTTTGGGGGTAATTCCCCAACATTTTCTAGTGAGATCGAAAGAAAGAACATGTAGTTTTAGAAATAATTAAAAAAATCACTCTCTTAGAATAAATATTTCAAACACATCAATAATATTTTTTTTGGTAAAATATTCTTGTTTCGTATCACCAATTTACATCATCTCTTTAAAGAAATGAAATCTGATATCAATAAAACTTGTTCATGAGTATTGAATTTTTTTTAATTGATCACTAACAATATATTTATCCTAAAAAATAAAAAATGGATTCTTCCCTTCTACTTTAAAATATTATTGTTGAACTGTAATAAAGAAATGTTTCAAAAAATCATGTGTTTCTCTAAAAAATTATTCCTCAAATGTTCGTAAATTCACTAAAGTTGACCACATTCTATGACAATTCACAGGAATGAGGCATAATTTGATGTAAAATACAACTTTATTATTCTGATATAGAAACTATATCCTCTTAAACATATTATTGCAAGATTTCAATCATAAATTACCATCAAATTACAAGCCAATTATCATAAAGTCTAGTTTCTTTCGATGAAAAGGTACATAAAACTAAAAACAAGGAAATAAAATAAAGAATAATTATTTTAATCATCCATAAAGATATGCTAATTTACATTGAGATCATAAATATAAAAAGAAAAACCTAGGGAATACATTAACAAAATTGGCGAGCTAAAAATCCCATTAATGTTATAAACAATGGAATAATTAAAAGAACTTGGGTTAGATGGCATAATATGATGACATTAAATGGCATGATAAATGAATAAACATAAATAATAATAACATCTATAGCATGGGGAAATGTAGTCATGGATTAATAATAATATGTAAATATCAGAAAACATGACATAAGCATGATTCATGATATCCTACAAGACCATTTCACATTGTGGAAAAAGTAACATTAAGGAATTAGATTCACTCTATATCCCAACATAATGTGTTAGGAGACTTAACGTTACCCAATTAAATAGAGATATATATGGTCACACCCATCATAATATTTTCATTAATCTGTGTATCATAAGAAGAATCAAACATGAGGTATAAATATATTGGTTATACAAAGAATTATTTGGGTATTTTAAACATGTCATAAGGCATAACCAAAGGTAATCTCGTAGAATTATTCATGAATAAATTGAATTAAATTTTAAATGGAAATTCATAATGGTAAATAGTAATATTTAATGATAAATTATTTACAATTTATGGTAAAAATATTAAAAATAGTGTCTAGGTATCTTTGGAAATGATCTACTTAGTGTGGTTTTATGGGAAAAAATTAAAAGGTCTTCGAAACAGAAAAGTTATAATTGTTTGCATAAAATGATAAATTTACAAGGATTTTATTTCATGATATGATGAGTGACCATTCAAAAAATTGTATACTTAAAACATATTAAGAAGTGAACATAAAAATGGTTGTGAAATTTGGACATTCCACTTAACCAGGCTTTCATATCTGGATGTTTTAAGAAGGGAACCTTTTTAAAACATCTATTAATCCATTTAATAAATAATAATTGGTCTAGGATCATTTTTTTTGAACATGAATACATAAAGTAGTTATATTACATAATAGTAATTAACAATTACATTTAGTTAATAAGAGGGTTTGAAAATCCTAAAGAAAAACATGAGGTCTGGAAAGAATCACTTACCTTTTGTCTGAAAGTGTTCTGTACATTATCTTAATGTCTCAGATAATAAACATAAATCCGTTAATTTATAAAAACAATACATTTTATACATTTATTATATCAATTATAAATATCTTATGTTCATTTATATTCTTTTTTATGAGTTAAAAGATACAATTTGTTCCTTTGGGAGTGTTCGTTTCTTTGGTTTTCATGATCAGTTCACTTAGTTAAATGTATTAAATATCATTTAAAATGGGAATGGATATCCATAATTTAGTGTATATGTTATTTTTGAAAATATATAATATTTAATGGTTATATAATTCATTTGATTATTTTGGTTGAGGATGAATCATTAGATATGACGTTAGTGATAATCAGGTTGATTATTTTGGAAGGCTATTTATCATCAAAAACTAGTTTTTTTCATTATAAATTATTGTCTATAAAATTTAGTTTCAGAACATAAAAAGGGTTATAAAATAAATTTTACAATTCTATACCATCCATTATAACGGTTTTATTTCCATCCTTTAATGTGATAAAGGAAAATTAAAACCTTCCATCCTCAAAGGCTATAAATCAACACCTCACGGATGATATTTACATTTATTAAATAAAAGGAATAAGATAAGAGACTTGAATGTTAATTTGACATTAACATAATAAAATTAAAATATACAATAGATATATAATTTATCATACATGTTTTTATAGACGATTTGAGGAGATTATAAGAAAATAAAATAATCTGAATAGAAAATAATGAAAAAAAGAATTTTACCTCATGAATTATTCTCAATGTGAATTGCCTTTAAGAAATTAAATTAGAATTTTGTTCAAACTAGAACCTCATGGTCATGAGTATGAGACTTGGGAAGAGTATGGGGAAAATTTTGTACAAGCATTAATGCTTAACATGTGTGAGCACTGGAGGCGGTGAGGGGTGTTTTTTTATATTTTGTTCATTTGTGTGATATATTCGCTCGAGAATATGAAAATTTAAGATTATTGGGACTATATATAGAAACTAGTTCATATGATTTTGAACCAAAGGTTCTTACATTATCCCAATATCATCAATTACTCTATAATTCAACTATTTATCCTATACCCTAAATTATCATATTTTACTATTCACAAAAAATAAATTATTTTAGAAATATCCAAAAATTTCACAATAATAATTTTTCAATATTTAGAATTATAAATTTTAATCCATATTTTGAAAATAAGTTTCTAAAAATGATGAATTTAATTCTTAATTAAAATCGTCATTTATTCAAAAAATACCAATTTTAAAATTATAATGAATTTTATAACACATTGAAAAATTAATTATTGTGTCATAAAATAATATTATTATCATTAGATGACCAAATTTTAATTTATGAATATATATTGTGAAATTAAATTTTATTTGAAATCATTATATTAATTATAAAATTGTAAAACATACATTTATTTTTTTATAAAAATACCAACATTTATTTTATAATTTTAAAACATTTAATTATATATACTATGATATAATTAAATTAAATTTTTATTTATAAGATGGATAAAATTTATTTATACCTTTATAGGTGATGTTACTATTCTTTTGGTCAGTTTACTATTCATAATTATCATATTACTATTCAAATTGTCAAGTAACTATTCCATCAAAATAGGTTCCATAATTTATGAAAGAGACTTATATTTTATTTATTATTCATTTATAATGTTTTTATTGTTCTCTCTATGTAATTTTATGTGGATTATAGTAAAAAATTAATTATAATAATGGATATTTTCATTGATATAATTTTGTAAGGACACATTCTTCCCCCATTAAGAAATTTCACCCCCAAAATTTTGTTTTACAAACTAAGAGGAAAATGTGTGACGGTACATCTCATTAATTGATTCCTTTGGTTCCCATGTTTCCTCTACGTACATATGGTTCCACTATATTACTTTACTGGGTGAGTAGTCTGGTTGTGTAGAACATTACCTCTATTTTTCATGATTTTACCATGATTTCCCTCACAAGAGATATCATTTCCAATTGTACCCCCTCTAAAATTAGTACATGTGAGGGATCTACTGTGTACTTCTTCAAGAGGGTTATGTGGAATACATCATGTACTTGAGACATAGTTGGAATAATTTCTAGTCTATAGGCCATAGCTCTAACATGTTCGAGAATATAAAAGGGGTCGATGTACTTGGGACATATCATTACTTTATTCCCAAATCTAATAACCCTCTTCCATAAAGATATGTTGATGAATTCAATGTCTCAAACCATACACTCCAGGTCTCACCAATTATTTTCCAAAAATACATTATATTGAATTTATCCTACTTTGATGTATTGTTCAATGGTGTTTACCTTTTTACACCTTTTTATTGGCCATTTTAGGTCCTAACTACTTTTGTTCACTGAATTCATCATAGAAAGCTAGGGGACTACATCGTTTCCCATAAAATACTTCATATAGAGTTATATAGACGTTTTAGTGGAAACTACTGTTGTAAGAGAACTCGGCCAGAGGTATATGTTGGTCCCATTCTTATATAAATACCATATAGCATTCTCTCAACATTACTTCCTGTTTATAAATTGTCCATTCATATTGGCCATCTTTTTGAGGATGATAGGTTGTACTAATGTTCAACTCAGTGTTCATTGAATATTAGAGACCTTTTTAAAACATCGAGTTGTATCTCATGTCTTGATAGTATACAATCAATAGTGATAATCTATGTAGCCTTACCACTTCTCTAATGTATATATGTTCAAGTTTACCAAGTGATAATTCCTCTCGAACTGCGATAAAGTTACCATTCATTGTAATACGATCCACAACAACCCATTTAACATTGTTTCTTATGGATGTCTTCATATGTAAAGTGAAAAATTCCATAGTGATGTTTTCCCATTTTTATGTTTGTATGGGTAGTGGTTGAATCATACCATTATAAAATTTACTTCCACACTTCACTTCCTGACATACCAGACACATTGATGTATATTCAAAGATTTACTTCTATATATTTTCCCACTAATAATGCTCTTGGAGATCTCGATACATATTTGTGCTCCTTGGGTGAATATATAAGGTTGTGTTATGTGTGTCATTAAAAATATATTTATTTATCTATTTATTGGATGGTATATACAGTCATGACCCAAATCTCATAAGTGATTCCTTACCCATTTTTAACTATGAGGATTTCCAATTTCTGATAGCTTGAAAAATTTTCAAAATTTCCACATCAATTATTTGAGCATTTATTATTTTATCCATGATGGCCGATTGAGAAATTATTTGAGATTTTATTTATAATGTTCCTACCTTAATGATTTCTATGTTCATACATTGAAAATCTAATATGATTGGATCCTTTCCAATTCTCATCATTGAAAAAAATACAAGATTCATTCTATATAGAGCATCTTCTACTTTATTTTCTTTACCATGATGGTAGTGGATTGGGTCGTGGTAATATTTAATGAGACCTACCAACGGTTTTTATTGAATATTAAGCAATTTATATTTGAATAAGTATATTTGGAACATATGATGAGTATATGTCTTACACTTATCCACAAAGAGATAATTTCTCTAGATTTTCAATGAAAATTTCATTGCCACCATTTCTAGATATTGTGTGGGATAGTTTCTCTCATGAATTTTCAACTTCTTTGAGGTTTAGGATATCACACTATCATTTTACACCAGTACACAACCTAATATCTTATTTTAATCATCTAAATATACCAAAAATATTTCCCCACTTATTGGATGTGTGAGTATTAACATGGTGATAATCATCTTTTTTAAATCATTAAAAAACTATTCACATTCTTTGGTCTAAAAAAACATTTCTTCCATCCATGTCATCTTGGTTAGTGGGTTTTACTATCATTATTAATTGGTTATAAATATCTTTTAATACCCATTTAGACTATGGAAAATACGGATATCCATCACATATGTTGGACTGGACCACTACTCAATTTCCTTTTTCTTATAAGGGTCCATATATATTACTTTATTGGTGATAACATACCCCAAAAAATGATACTTAATCCATCCATATTTAAAACATAATATAATTTTTGTATATTTTCACCCTACATAAATTCTCCAATACATTATTCAAATTCTCCTCATTTCCCATCATTCTATGTGAGTATATCTGAATATAATTAATAAATACTACTAATATATTTTTAGGTAATCTCTAAATAAACTATTCATTATGTCCATAAATTTTTTTTGGAGTATTAGTGAGTCCAATGGGAATCACTATGAACTCATAATGTTCATACCTCTTTTGAAATTCAGTATTGGGAATATCGTCCTTCTTCAAATTTAATTGGTAATATCTTGATCTAAGGTCCGCCATGAGAAATACATGGCCCCAAATTGTTGATAGAATAATTAATCTATCAGTTAAAGGGTATTATTGGACTTTATCATGATTTTTTGATATCAAGATAATTTATACATAGTAACATCAATTCATCATTGTCTTTGATGAAGAGTATTGGAACGCCCCCTTGTGAAGCAATCGAGTATATAAAAAACTTAATCAAATTATCTTGTAACTACAACTTTAGTTCCCCCAACTCAATGGTGGAAATTATATAAGGTGTATTTGATAAAGTTAGAGTTCCTAGAATAAGTTAAATCTAGAACTCAACATCTAATTCAAGATTAATACTAGTGGATTCTTAAAGGAAAACATAATTTTATTCCCTCATAATAGGCATGTCTTCGAGCATGATTCTATCCTTGATCTTAGCCATTTGAGATAGATATTCATTATCATATGTAAATAATATCCACAGGTGGCATGATTATTCTAAAGAAGATTCATCTTCATCCTTCTACCTATAATGAATTCTATAATGGATTGGGATGTGAAGAGTGATGTCCCTTTCAATAAATTTAATTTTGTCTTTTTATAAAGACAGCAAATCCATTCCCAATATAGCATTGAACTCAACTATAGTAAGTAAGAAATGATTTCTAGTGAGGTTCAGTCCAAAACCATTAACCAGGGAGGATTTAAATACATTGGATGTAATAATTTCCCCATTTTTTCTCATAGATAACTGAACCTCTATATTTTTTCCTAGTGTTTGAATGGTTCAACTAAACATGAGAGATATGAAATAATGTGTAGTACTAGAATCAAATTGTATGTTTAATATTATTAAATGAATAACTAGAATACCCGTCACCACATCATTATCATGTTCCACATTAAAATTAGTGAAATCATATTCTCATCCTTGTTTCCATGGAGGTTGTTGCTATGGATTTCCTCTAACAACCCTTTTCTTAGGTCTATAGATTGCATAATTCCAATGTTCCTTATAGTTGAAATAATGCACTAAAATGTGATTATTGATATGAACGATTATTTATACATCTGCATTCATGGGATTCTTCATATCCCTTTGGTCGTTATTATACATATACCCCAATCTTCCACGTTTGAAGCACCTCTTAATTCCCTTTAATAATTTTCTATGAGGATTCCTCCAACACTTTTGAAATTTGGTATGTTTTGTGTTCATTCCATCATGGAATTTTTCTATTGATACACCCATATTAAATTCCATGTTCCTTTTTTTAAAGCCCATGAGACCACTTAGAGTCTCTGATATCTATTTCAACCTTATGGTCACAACTGAAAATTTCCTCATATCTATATAATTCATGAATTGAAAACTATTTTCATAGACTCAACTTTATTATTCAAAATAATAAATCCACATTAATTTTGGTGTTCATGAAAAATTCATAGGTACATCGTTAATGTCTTGTGATGTTTTTTTATGTGCCTTGATAGACTCGTATTCCATATTCTTTAGTCTTAGGAAATCTCATTTTATCTTAAGATAGAGTGTTCAGGTAAAATATTTAATGGAAAATATTTTCTTGAAATTCTCCCATTCTATGGAATCAATTTATTTCATGGTATTTTTGTTCTTAATCAGTGTCCACCATTGATCAAATTCCCCATAAAAATGATATATCTCTAGCACATATTTCTCTTCCTTTAATCACTAGATAAAACAGAACAACTTCTTGATGGAAGTAATCCATTATTCCGTGATAAGGGGATCAAGATATCCACTACTGATAGGAGGCCTTTGAGGCATAAAGGATTTTACCACAGCTTACGCTATCCTTGGAAGAAGAGGCAGTTCCACAAAATTCAAGTTATTATTAATTACTCTAGAATGTTTAGAATTTTTTTTCATGAAGTTTTGATAACATGTTCCCATCATATTTGAAATATCATTAGTGAAATTTTTATGTTACTTATCACATTGATTTTTGGAATAGGTTCTTCTATTTCCATCTATTAACTAAGAAAAATAATATACAATTAGGGGGTTTAATACATATATTATAATAATATATCAATAACATTTAACATTTAAGAATAAATGTGTAAATGAAAATCATATCATATCTTGTGATACACTATGTTTCAATCATTGTTGTCCATGGTGATAGAATTTTCCCTAGGGTTCTTAAAAAAGTT
The DNA here is from genome assembly GCA_963277665.1 of Viscum album. Lineage (NCBI taxonomy): Eukaryota > Viridiplantae > Streptophyta > Magnoliopsida > Santalales > Viscaceae > Viscum > Viscum album. Next base: position 1,755,702,267 of record OY728141.1, read on the forward strand.
CTCTGGACCTAATCTCTAAAAATAAATAGACCTCCATGTGATACCAACTATAGAGACCCTAGAATTTTTAAAATATTATTACATGATTTTACGCATAATTAACCATTAAATTACAAGACAAGCATCATAAATTCTTGTTTATTTGGGTGATTTGGTATATAAAACTAAAATATGAAATATAATAATAAAAATTTATTTTAATCATCTATAATAAGATCCTAACTTGCATTGAGCTCCTACATCTTTATAGGATAATCTGGGGAATACATGAACAAAATGGATAAGCTAAAAAGCCCAATAAGGGTATAATCATTGGAATGATGAAAAGAAAATGGGTTAGAAGGATTAACATGATGACATAAAAAGGCATGTAACATGAATAAACATTAGGGATCATAACATATAGATCATGGATACATATAATCATACCATCATTGGAATTTTTAAGCAACACATGTCATGAAATCATAATAAGTCAAGGCTAGCTACCAAGACCATTTCACATGGGGAAGAAAGTACACTAAAAGAATAAGGTTCACTCCCTATCACAACATGGAGTCTCACGAGACTAAAGAATACCTGATTAATTATAGTTCTATCTGTTCACATCCATCATAACATTTTCATTTCTATGTGTTCCACATTAATTATCAAACATGAGGTAAAAATATAAGGGGTTCCATATGAAATAATTGGGTAACATAAATATGTTGTAAGGAATAACTGAAGGTTGTATCATGAAAGTGTTCATGAAATAATGTATTTAATCATAAATGTACACTAATAATGAAAAATTATAATACAAAATGATAAAATATTTCCAAATTATTTGAAAAAAAAATTAAAAAGAGTGTTTAGGTATCCTTAGAAATGAGTCAATTTAGTGAATTTTTTATGGAAAAATTAAAGACTATTTATAATGATAAAATTTAGGTCTCCTGGGCTAGATACCCTGAAAAGGGGGTGAATTAGTATATGAAAAATTAAAACAACTTCTCTTTTGGATCTTGTTTTTTTGTTATAAAAAACTCTCTTCTCACTCTCCTTCCCATCATAGAGTATGATTGAATATTAAATCATGCACAAGACATAGAAATTTTACTTGGTTCACCCTCACCGGGCTACGCATAAGGAGAATACACCAGTTATGTACCAATATACCATTTCTACTACAAGCATGCCACTATTTACATGTTCGATGTGGACTCACTTCCCCTCCCGGTATACAACCATTCACAATATTAGAACCCACTACTCTCTCAACTAAAGTGAGATCATTGCTTCTTCAGAAGATCTACTCACTATTTATAGACCTACAGGTCTCTTAATTTTACAAATTAATATATCTTTAGTTATAGATAGATTATTTGTTTAATTTATTCATTCATCCACTGTTGAAAAACACTTTGCCTCTGAACACTAGGCAGTCCATTTTGAAATTCAATCTCTAAGCACACTCACATTATGAATCTCCCAATTTTTCAAAGCTAAAATAAAGCTTTGTAATACTTCAACATCTTTTTGAAGCACATAGTTTCACAGAGATCAAGGGTTCTTAAAGATCACTAGATCGTAGACCTCCCTAGATCGTAGAGATCTCTGAATCTTAGATCTCCCATTGGTCTTTGCGATTTTGCAAAGCTAAACAATACTTCTCAAGGATCATGTCATCTGCAATGCCAAACTGGACTTCACAATGCACCTTCCTTTCAAAAATATCAACTCCCACTATGAATTCCATTTTCTTTCGCGATGCTCCATTCTTCCCAAATCTCCTCTGAAATTTGAGAGCTTAAGGTTTTTTTATCTCTCTACATTTCGAATGGGGGTCGATGTCTATTTATAGGAGATTCTACGGACTCGAGAACCTTCCATAAAATGTCAGCGACATATCAAGTTAAATCTCAAAGATCTGAAATTTTTTTGAAATTCTTTCTATATCTCGAAGGATGAAAAAAAAATTGGATTTCAGACCTCATCATAATCACGGAGCATTCTGTCAATTCCTTTGTACCACTGTCGCAATGGTCCCTCACAATTCTCTTTACCACTGTTGTTCGCAATGATCACCGTGATCACAGAGATACCCATAACAATTCCTCATGACTTTGTGAAATAAAATTCAAGAATCCCATATCTTAAAAACTCATGCCTTTTCCATATTTTGATGAGATCTTCAAAAAAATCAATTTTTCACGATGCAAACCAAACTCCAAATTTTGGACCCCTAAATTTTGGCAAACACTGGAAAAAGGTGCCACCTTATATATGTTATTTTGTACCAGGTATAGAGCTTCCATTACATTTTCATAGTTCTTTTTCAACAAGTATTGTAAACAAAATTTCTATAACGTGATAATTCACTATGAAAACCTACATTATCAAAAAACACAACCAACCCAATAATGTTGTAGTGTTACCTTAACTGATTTTTTCCCAAATAAAGTATGTAATTGATTTTATAAAACCATAAATATAAAATATTATATTCCATGGTAGGATTAATGAGTTTATAAAAATAATGGTTTCCACAAATTGATTATGGTGTTCACTTAAAATGGGTTCGAAATCAAGAAGTTCACTTCAATCGAGCTTGGTTATTGGGAATATTTGAGAAGGTGACATTATTAAAGCATGTATCTCCTTATAAAAGAAAGAATAATTGGGCTAGGAAAATATTTCTGGAACATATATACATAAAATTGAAACATTACCTAAGAATAATTAAGAACTACATTTGGGTAACGTGAGAGTAAATGTGATAAAGAGGAAAGATTGAGGTTCAGAAAGAATCTCTTATCTTATGTATGAATGTGTTTTTTACATGATCTTATTGTTTAATATAATCAAATTAAATTAATTAATTAGTTAATTAAGAACCTTTTATAAATTTATTTGTTTATTATAATTTCATTAATCTCATTTACGTCTTTTATTATGAGTTATAAGATACAATATCATTATTTGTGAGTGTTTGTTTCCTTGGTTATCAAGATTTGTTCAGTTGTATAAAAGTATGAAATATAATTTAAAATGAGAATAGGTATACATAATTGAAGTTATATTTCACATATGAAAATCTATATTATTAAATTTTTATATATTTCATTTGGTTATTAGGGGTGAGGATGAATCATTATATAAAATTCTAGTGATAATCATCTATATTATTTTTGCATTTTTTATCATCACAACCCAGTTTTGTTTCATTATTCATTATAGTGTATAAATGATAGTTTCAGAACATAAAATGTTTTCTAAAATAAATTTTAAAATCATTACAACCCATTATCATTTATTTATTTCCATCCTTGAATGCATTAAGTAAAAAATGAAAACTTTTCATCCTCAGAGGTAATAAATCAACACCTCACGAACAATATTTTAATTTTTAGAATAAAAAGAAGAGGAGAAGAGAAATTATGGGGGACAATAAATTAATATAATATACTGTAGTTATCATTCATGTTTGGATATATTAGTTTAAGAGAGTAGAAGAAAATAAATTAAAGTAAAAATAAAATATAGAAAGCGAAAGAGTATTTTACCTGGTGAATTATTCTCCATGAGAACCTCCATAAAAAATTGTTTCTAGGATTTTGTTGAGACCATAACCTTATTGAAATGGGAAAGAGACAAGGGAAGTGGATTTGGAAAATTTTTGATAAGAAGCAATTATTAATACGTGTGAAGATAAGAGGTGGTGAGTGGTTGTATTTATAGGGGAGGAGATGGTTGTTTTTTTATTATTTTATTAATTTATTTAATATTTTTACTCAAATGTATGAATAGTGTGGATTTTTTTAACTATGTATAGTAAATTTTTCATGTTAGTTTGAAAAAATGGGATTACACGATCCAAACGTCATACATGACTCAAACAATCTTGTATTAAACTTATATCTAAAATTACTATATATCACTATTCACTAGAAATATCCTTTTTTCAGAAAATCCAAAATAAAACACCCTAAATTTTTTTGGATGTGTAGAATTAAAAAATGGAATCTCTTTTATAAAAATAATTTTATGAATATGAGAAATTTTATTTTTATTTAAAATCATCATTTTTTCATAAATTTTCCAATTTTAAAATTATAAGTGATTTTATGACACATTAAAAAATTATCTATGATATCATAAATTTATCTTATAATCAAAAAATAACCAAATATTTATTAATGAGTTTGTTTTATGAAAACAATAATTATTTCCTATCATTATATTAATTATTATATTTTAAATAAAAAATAATATTTTATAAAAATACCAATAATTAATTTATCATTTTAAAAACATTTACATACTTATACTATGATATAATTATATCATATTTTCATTAATAAGATAGATAAATTTATTTATACTTTCATATATGAGGTTACTATTCTATTAGTTGGTTTACTTTTTATTATTTTCATATTACTACTCCAAATTTCATGTTACTATTCCATCAGTATATGTTACTTAATTTCTAAAAAATCCTCACATTCCATTCATTATAAATTTATAATGTTTTTATTATGTTATCTATGTGATAATTTTTTATTTATATTATAATAAATAATTATAAGAAGGGGAATTTTCATTGATAGAATATGGTGTCATAACATCCTCCTTGGTTGAGAGTTCTTCATGTTTTTTACATGATCCATGATTTGTTTTTGAACATCTCATCAACTACTTCTTATGATTTTAATATTGAAGAGATGTAATGTTATTTTTCTTTACTCATAAAACTTCTTCTTTATTATTCTTGAAAGCTTCATTTTGATCTCAAAATATCTACAAAACATATTAATTTTTTATAAAATTTCATCTTTTGAGGCTTCTCACATTGGTCATTATCTTTCTAGTCAACACTTTTCTTCTATCAATAGTTTATAGAAAATTTAAAAATGCCACCAAACATTAAACACATTAGTAATAGTTATCATGTGTAAATTTCTTTTCCTTTTTAAATGTTCTTAGAGAAAATATATGTGATTGTCTTATAGAATTAATCCTTTTCTCCTTCATTAGCAAATTCTTAGGAATAATCAAATTCTTATTCATTGATTTTGAGTTTTATCATGGATTCAAAATCCATTTCCTCTTTGAATTTATTTTTTAATGCTTGAAAATTTATAATTTCAAATGCAATGACAATATTATGAAATAGATCATGTTTAATATACTCTATATCTTAAAATTTACAAAATTTAAGAGAAAAAATGTCTAGAAAAATTATCTTCAATTTCATGAAAATTCTAAATTATTACACAGTTTTACAATAGCATATAGTGTTTGTAATAACATAATTGAATATTTGGAAATAATCATCTATGGTTCCTAATCATCAAGTTTAATTCATCAAGTATTTCTTCCCCAAATCTAGGACTTAGGTTCCATAACGTTCACATTTCCTTGAAAAATTATTTCCTGAATTTTTTATATTTACATATTTTTGAATTCCCATAAATTTTCTATAAACTTTGTTTAATAAGGACATACGAATAAAATTATAGAATTTTACACAATATTCCAAAAATATAATTACCAAAATAAATTTTTATACTTTTATTAATGGATAAAATCCCACTATGATTACACCAACAACCTCTAGAACAAATGAGAGAATATTGGGTAACATCCAATTCTTCCAACCATGATAGATCATTTCATTAATGGTTAGGACTCCCCAAGTAAAAAAACATCATGGGTTGACCAGAAAAGTCACCAAATTTAGCTAAACCCAAGGCCTAATTATTTGTTGCAATCATTATGATATGAAAATAAGAACATTGGTATCAACATATAGACCATGGGAAATATTATACTCCAACAAAAAAATCTAACATGTCTCTTTTATAAGAAAATGTAAGATAAACATTCAGAGTACACCTTAAAAAATGTATATAAACATAAGACACACTATGATAAGTAAAACATTATGTATTTATAGAAAAACAAAACATGGACTAAAACCTTGTATCTAAGTGAATATCAATCACCATTATCCCAATGCATTATAAAGCTGATATCAGCCAAGATAAGCCTCTAGGAATCATGATGATCTTTCGTTTACTTGTTCACTATGAAATGAAATTGTACATATTCCCAAATGAATTTTTAGGGTTTTATTAAAATTATTAGTAGGGTTCTACCATGATTAGATATAATGAATTTCAGCATGGAACCATTTGTTCTCTATTTAAAATAGAACAAATTTCATAAAACTAATTCATCTAAAATAAATCATAAAAAATTCATTGTTTTCTGTTTTTTAAATATTCATATTCAGATCTACAAGAATATTTAAATCATAATTAATGATAAAATAGACGGTAGTAGTAAATATTTTATATATCTCGAAGTATATATACGTTACCTTTTATGTTATAAACAATTCCATTAAAAATAAATCAAGAATAAACTTTCTCTAGGCTATGTTAATATGAAACAAGGTCACGTGAGGAATAATAAGCTTTAATTACATGATTCCAAATGATAATAAGTGATACCATAGTCTATCATTATCAGAATACTAATTAGTTACCACATCATAATAATCACATACTCAAAATATCTAGTGGGCCTCACCAACTAGAGGCAAGAAATGACAATATTTTGATGCAAATAAGGTTCATAAGTGCTATGTTTTCCCGTAAAATTCAAGGAAAACATGATCAAACTTTTATTAATAAATCTACAAAATTGAATCATTCCACTCAGATTTGTGATACCCCATTTTAGATTCAAAACCATATATGAGTAATTTCAGGGTGCACACCATGTGGAAAAACATTTTTGAAGAAAAACCCATTTCAAATCCATTTTACGAGACACCCAAGAGGTATTTTCATTAAATGATCCTCATATACCTCAAATAAATGAATTTCATAAGTAAGAACAAATGAATTTTCTAAAACATAGGTTAAATAAATGGACATATACATTTTATGGAGATAAGGGGATGATGGATCAATAATTTATCTTGAATTATTAGAAGAAATTAGGTGGAAATCATAAATTATCTCAAAGAGAACCTACTAAATAGATCAAGAATCACTATGAAACCAAGGGGAGAATCATTTAGAGTATTTATAAGTGGATAGTTTAGAATAATGATGTACTAAGAAGGGATTAGAGATGAAATATTGTAATGTAATCAATTTAATATTCCATTATTAAGAAACACACACTGTTCACATGGTTAGATAAACATGAACTTGTTCTCAAGTAGTTATTTCCCAATGAATACTGAGTAGAACTGTTACCTGGTAATAACTACATAGTTAGGTTAATTATAAATAATCCATGTATTATCTTATAGAATCAATCCATAAAATAAAAATATTTGCATGCATACTCACTCAACTAGAAAAATCATGCTTAAATGATGAAAATCATGATTATAAAAGATAGAGTCATCCCACAGAGTTACCTCATTGTGGCCACTAACTGTGTGCAGACTGTACTCCAGTACCATTTTACTAAAATCTAAAAAATATCATCCAACAGAACCTAAATTCCATTATAACCTCAAAATTGATAAACAAGGAAAAAAATTAACATACATGTGAACTAAAGGGTGTCACAATTATCCCCACCAAGAAACAATATATTCCTAAAATCGTTTAAGATTCCAGATATACAAAAGGATAAAGCAACAACCATAAAATTAATGATTCCCACCCCCATTTTTGAAGATATCAAATATTTACTATTTCATTACACATACCAAAGGAAGTATTTTAATATGAAATAACTTGTCCTAGATATCCATAATTTGAACTAGTTGCACAAACATTATTGTTTTGGTATCAATGTTAACATCCACATATTCAATCACATGGGATGGGTCCAGTTGATAACTACTCAACTAGGAAACATGATGAAAATCCTTAATATCCATCAATTTGGAGGGAAAGTCCATATAAAAATATATTTTATTATAGAGACATGATTATATACCTCAAAATATAAAGGAAAATGACGGTTCTCTATATAACATTTCTGGTGACATAGAACTGTTTCCAAAATTTTTAAGGAAACTAAACCACTTATTTCTCCCCTAAATGAGACTCAGTTATACCAATGACTATTTACCCATGATTTTTCATATCAATGAGATCCATAATTCCCCAAATAAAACACTTCATTTTGTGTTCAATTAATTGAAATATGTGGTATTTGAAAATAAAAAAATCCCTTAAAATCATGTATAAACAATGGAAACATACCTTTAAGAATTTGATGATTTCCCTAATTCAATAATCCATCAAAATAGTGAACTCCATGCTCATATTTCACTAAGAAACATTCAAATTTATAAATACCTTACAGAATTTGAAGAAAACCACATGTATCTTCTATTGATGGTATCCAAAGGTACACCATGGATAATCATAACCCATTGATTATAAAATAAAAAAATATCATGAACCTTATTTTTTCCTAAGGTGGAAATACATGAACTGATTTAATGAATTTGGTCATGTTCACCAAACATCATATCTTATTATCTATTATGATTCTTTGGTATTTTAATTATGTTTTCAGTGAATCCTTTATCTAATAATTATAATTTAATGGATACGTTCACAATAAGCTAGTAGATAAGTTGGGGTCCATATATCATTTTTCTACTACATAGGGAATAATTAAATAAGTTATTTAGTTGAATGTCTCATTTTAGGTTATTAAAATAGATATATTAAATCTTGGTATATATTGGTAACACTATAGTACGTAAACCAATTAGACTAGTGTTCACGATCAATTAATCACCTACTCAAATGAAGCATAATAACCCACTACCTATCCAGACACGAAACACCGTCTTAATTTAAAACTATAAAATCATTGCCTCTCCTCCATATAAAGTTTTATTATGATGCTTACAAATCGTATATTCTACTTGCATGAGTTGAATGCATTTGTACATGGAAGAATCATATTCGTCAAATGTTGATCATTCTGTCACATTAAATCCTATTTCACACCAAAAGAATTTATACAAACAGGTTCACTACATATCTATCCTCATTTGATTCCTTCACAGTCTGCCTTATAATTCCATGCTCAAGGTATTTATGCCCACACCACCTATTCTAATAGTTCACATAATATTATAATAAAAATCTTAAAAATTTTAACCCATTATTTTATTTTAGTATCTAATATACTCTATTTAAACCTGAAATCTTGGATTCTATGATTCAAATGTATTATAATTTTCACTCTAACATGATTGTATAAAAATTTTCTATAATCTGTACAACTTATATAAAATCAAGGTCATGATGAGTCAAATTCATTCCATGTGGTAAAATTTGGTGAAAGCCTTAATTCATCACAAATTGTTTAACATCCCGAAGTATCCCAAATTTATGCATGATGATTCATAATGATATTTTCAATAACCAACCATGGAAAAAATAAATCAACAATGGATCTGAATTTGACCTCTCATAAACCCTTTTAAAGGATTCCAAGGTTTCACATTATCCAACATAGGGTTTTAAGGATAATGGACACCAAAAATGGGTCAGCCACAATTTTTATTCAAACAAAAATTGTGTGAAAACAAGAAACTCCATTGATATAATAGATCATAAAAAATATTACTGTGGCTTCAAATTTCATTCCAAGGAACCCCTCATAATCTCCATCAATAGACAAGGAAAGACATTATGTTATCATAATATGATACCAACCAAAAGAAAATTATAACAAGCCTATTAAATGGACCAATAAAAATTATTTTTCAAAATATCTTTGGTTCGAGCAACCCCAATGGTCATTATGAAGGCACAACAAGATCACCAGATCCACCACATCTCTCATAACCAAGTGAAACTTAAAACAAAGACATTACATAATAAATAGTTCCAATCAAGGATAATAAGATTACATTCTCTACAAATTAGGTTTAGAGAATTTAACCCAGTATCTCACACTACACGGGAATCTACATGGATATCTCAAATAGATTATTTAGTCTGTCTGGTCCCCAAAAAAAGCTATATTCTAATCCACACATCTATGGATATTTTTGTTCATAATTCCATGTAAATATTCATGGAATATAGTTTTCACAATTCTATAATTAAAAACAATGTTTACCGAGTGAAACAATGCAATGGGGTATGATGAAATTTGGGATTTCCAATACTATTAGTGAAATTGACACAATACGATATAAAATATTACACCCAAATAAGCCTATCACAGAACCGCCGCCACTTGGAAACAATACAAAAGGAACCCAAAATTGTAATAACCCGAAATATAAATGCACTTAAGATTAAACTACTCCTAAATATTACAATTAATCTAACAAAACATTCCATTACTAAATAAAATACACAATTGTACTTATATAGTTGTTTATATGTACTAAAAAATAACATCAATTGAGAATATAACACTAAACACTCTATTTTGATCCCGAGAAAAAATAAAGATACATGAAAAATCCCACTCTTAATAAAAATATCTCCCTTAAACTAATAACCTCTACAAAATAATTACTCAATTGAAAAATGTTTATAACTCCATCTAATAATGTCCTTTAAAGAATATCAAATATATCCTATATATATGAAAGGTTTAGTGAAAACATACAAATCAAAAAATCGAACAAACTACTTTAGAGTGGTTCCAAAAAAACCCCACATTAAAATAAGAAATATCTTTAAAGAAATATTCATTTTGAGAACCTAAAAAGAACTTTTTAAGAGAGGTTATAAAACAAACCTATTTCATACATATTATCATTGATTAAATTTGAGAAAAAAAAGTTTAAAAAAATTAGACTCCTCAATTATAAGATGTAATGTTTTATATTTTTATCCAAAGAAATAATAATGATTCATTTTCTTCTTGAATTACATTATTTTTGTTTTAAGTTGAAAAAAATAAATTACTATTCAAGTTATAAAACAATAATTTTGAATCATATTTGGAATTATCATTACACATACGATAAGAATCATCTCAAATACGATACATGTTTATATTATTGGAATGTTCTTACTTAAAAGAGATACCCAACCACATGACAACATTATGTTAAATAACAATTTATTTTAAAACAATTATCCCATTATAAAATTATTAATCAAGTTTTTATGATTTGTACATGTAGTTAATTAACTGGTTTCCAAATAAATAAATATATATTTTCATGAATAAAAAAACCTTTTCTATAGACATGATATTTAAATTAAATCATTATTTTACAATAAATAATTAAATCTTCAATTTTATAAGTAAAACAATTCAATGAAATCCATTTTTCATTCATAAAACTGGTTATACTACACTTGAAGAGAAAAATTAAAATCATAGCTATCCGTAAAACTAGTTATTGATTTCAACATATCCCAAGAACCACATTGATTCTTTTCACATCATTGTGGGTCACTCCATGAATCCAATATTCTTGGGTTCTAAAAAAATTTATTTAGTGTCATTTTCAACCTAGACACATAGTCTATAGACATTTTACAAGAATTACACACCCACCTTAACCAATCCAAAATCATGTGTTTGATAAATTCAGGGGTTTTATTATATCCAAGTCAACCTCACAACATTAATCTCCATTCTGTTTTATAGAAAATCCAGAATAACCCCCAAGGAAACTAGGACATATGAGGAACACTAATATATATAATGTGATTTCTATTGATAATAATTACTACCATAAAATATGAGTAGCATTATACCCCTTAGCTATCACATAATAATAATAACCAATGCATAATATTTATTTTTTCTCAAACTAGGGACATGAAATTTCCATAACCAATGCACCTACGTTTCATATGTTCCATGTTTTAACAAACATTCTAGTAGAAAATGCTCAATATTTTACTAAAATTTTTCACTAGTGGAGAATTTGTATTCCCATTATTTAAATACCATTATATTTTCAAAACCATCATTGAGGTATTTTATCATGCACATGGTGTGTAGAAACTATTTATAAATCAAATACCCTTTAAAACCCATTTCAAAATCCATCCAATATTTAATTTTATAAAAAAGACATCATATATATCAAATTAAAAATGTCATAAACGCAATCAAATGAATTTACAGTAATACAAGGTAAATCAAGGGATATTATAATTGTATAGAGGCACCTGTCACTCCAATATAGAAAACCCATTATACATTGAAATCAGATATTAGAATCATAGATATCAGGTCCTCACAAGCCTAGATCTGATATAAACATCATTAGTTCCCCATAAAAGATAGTATTATTTAAAATTACATTCATATAGGATTTTAATTAGACAATGGGAGGAGAGATAGAGAATAGATCTATAAATAGAAGAAGAGATCGGTTGGAAATTAGAACATAACACAAATAGATCCACCCAAATTGATCAATAATCACTATGAAATCAAGGGTAGAACCTCCTAGAGATTCTAATGAGTGAATAGATCCAAAAAGTGAGGAATGAATATGGGAATGTATGTCAAATAAATAGTTGTAATAAAGGTAATTTTTAGTTCTTAAGAAACCTGTTTGGTTAAAAGAATCATTCACTAACCATGTGGTATATAAGAAGACTTTAAAATTAAAGGTCATGGTTACCTAGGAATATCCATTTGGTTAGGAGAACTTTGTACAAGCCATCTGATAGTGTATTGAATCAAAGAATGTTACCATATGATTTTCATGTACACTCTTATGGTTAGAAAATACATGGTTAAATCATGAAAATATCTTCATGAACAAACAATTTTTTCCCAAAAGGTTACAACATGGTTACCACTAACCGTGTGTGGACCATACACCCATAATATTTTACCCAAATCTCTCAATTCTTTACCCCCAATCTAGAAATCCTATAGAACCTCATAATCAATAAATAAGGCCCAAAAATAACGATTCATGTGACCTAGATGATGTCCCACACCTAGTATTTAAATAAATAAAATTATCTATTCTAACACATTTAGGTTCCCCTATGGGGAAGACAGTTATGATCAGGTACCAGTTCATATGCCCTAGGAATGGGTGAAATACTTAAAATGGGGGTTGAATAAAAGGTTCTTTTCTTTTACATTTTTATTTACATAAAATTAACTTCTTTGATATTTTTAGATCTAATACTCTCAAATATGAAACTCAACCTTACCCAAATGAAAAAATATATAAAATGGACGAGGAACAAAAACTTTTTACAAGTTTCAATAGTGGCCAAACCCGAGAAATCTCAAATTCAGTATCCAAAACCAATAAATTGTCACAAGGTAATGTTAAATAACTTCCCAAAGGACTGATTAGTTTAGTAGTATTAGTAATACATATACATACATATGAATTTTGTTTTAAAAATATGTACAATAATAACAACATATTTTTTTAGGATAACATTATTTTATCTAGCATATCCATTCATATATTTCCTATTACACATCATGTAATTCTTGGGTAAAGGAAATAAAATAAGGGTGAGATCATATTCCCAGAAAGGGTAATGTATAGCCAAATAAAAAATGAATTTCAAGATAATAATCAATATAAAAAGGTAAATTAAGAAAAAAAAACATACGATGTAGTCAATTTTTGAAAAGGATGTGATTAAATAATATAGAAATGAATGTAACTAAAAACACATTCCATTTAAATAACTAGATAATAAAAAATAAATATTTAATTATAATAAACTGATTCAAATTCCATTTAATAAATCAATTATGAATGAAATTAATCCTTATATTTGTCGATGAAAAATCTCATGGATAAAAATAAATAAATAAATAAAATGCTTCATAATTGAATCTCATGTTTCCCATGCACAAGATAACATTATCTTAAATAAGGTTTAAAAAGTATTGGGTAAAAACCCACTAGCATAGGGTATCTAACTGATTTTATCCAATTAGACAAATGATGCATAATGGGGATTTTATTAACCCGTCCTCAACCCATATTCCTTTCATTAAATAGTCCCCAACCCATACCTTTTATTTCCAAAGCATAATTGAAAAAATTATTTAAATTATTAAACAATTGTCCATATCAATTATCTATATTGATTAAAGGATACATATTTATCAACATTTCCATAGTAAATCAAATGAACATATCATGTAAAAATTTTATATGGATTATTCATTAATAAAATACTTCGTAAATGTTCTAGATAGTTAGGGTAAATACAATTTTTAATGATCATAAGAAATTGAATACTTTAAGGGGAATAAAAGGAATCAAGTAATTGAATATCAACACTATCCATGTCCAAGTTAATAAAAACTATCTAGTGGAATAATAAGTATGGTATCAATACAACCTATCCCATTTGGAGTAATGAATAAGGGATTTTTTCATTGACTAATTGGAACAATATAAAATTATCTCTTAAAATTATTATGGAGGAAAATATCTTTTTTAGTCTTAAAAAATTTGAAAATAATTTTCATTGAAAATCACATTTCAAAAAAAAAATTAAATAAAAATTAATCTTTTAATATTTGAAATCAACCATTAATGAAACAATGGTGGGTAAATTTGTACATGTAGTACGATGTAAAAAGAACATTCCTTTTTCATGGTAAAAAGGGTTAGAAAAATGCCTTATTCATAAATGAACAAGAAGATTCCATTGAAAACATGGGTAACATAAAAAAAGGTAAAATTTTATTTAATAATTCATTTTTAAAATATTAAAAACAATTTTGAAATATTATTAATAAAACATTATTTTTATAAGAAAACTGGTTCACTAACTAAAGAGTGGAATGAAGTTGGGTTTTCATAAAAACATGTTATAAAATATTCATCATACGAGAGAGTGTGAAAATTGAACTATTACTTAATAAAGGTAATAAATTGTAATTTTATAATAAAATAGAATGGTTTATTTAATATTATTAATATAATTTCCTTGAATTGGAATTAAAGTGTAAACTATATAGAATAAAATGATATTATGAAGTAAACCCTTGAAAAGATCATAATGTTGAATTGAGAATCAATCAAAAATAAATTTAGGTTTATCACCTATAAATCCTCATATGGGAATTTTAAATACATAAATATATATTCTAAGTCAGTATACACATAATCATAGAATATTACTGACAATGAGGAAGTACTATAACCCAATCAAAAGGAATTGGGTTTTGACTTTTTATTTCAACTTATATTAATTTTAACTCAAATAACATTAGAAGAAATAATTAAAATAGAAACTAAAAATACCATTAAAATAAAATAATTCATGATATAATAAATCAAAATTAACACTACATACACCACACAAAATAATAAGTGGTGAACATGACATTTATCTCATGAATGTAAAATGTGAGATGAAAATCCATTATCTTGCATTTCCTTTTCGATGAACACCCTTTAACCTCCATTATAAGGGGTTTAAACAAGTTACCATATTATAAAATAACCATAATAATAATTATAAAATAATATATTATCTTTTTTAAGATATTATTAAAAAAAATTAATTATATTTCATAATTTTCATTATTTTGGGTGTTAATTTATTAGCTCGTTGAGTGAGTTCGGTCTTGTTAATTGTTGTTTCTATTAATTATATCGTGGTTTAATTATCTAAATAATTTAAACAATTATTTAAATATCATATATATCAATTATATATGTATTTATAATAGTCTATAAAATTTGGAGATAAGAAATGTAATGCATCATTCATGGTGATGGTTGGTCTTCTGTATGCATGAACGTGGCATTCAATTTTTTCTATTAAATGAATGAAAAGTAAATGATATATTTTTATAACATAATTATAGTATAATATCAATTTCATATATGTTAAATAGTTTCATTAAACCAACCCTTTATACATTCCATGTGAAGAGTGAACAAATCGCATCGCTTTGTGGAGACGGTACTCCACACTTCCACAAATGATGTTATCGTATTCCCACGAGATAGAAATCATAAAGGTATATGATATATAAAAACATAATAAGCATAAATAAATTAAAATATTCATATATATAATATATATAAATATTTTATATCATAATGAAATCCACAATAGGCGATAAAGGAAGAACGAAAAATCACTATTTCGTGAGGCAGAACATTTCTTTATAAAAAAACAGTAAGTTCATTACCCATTAAATGGTAGTCTTCGTAATATATGGTATAAAAAATATTATAAAAAATATAATTATATTTTGAATAATATTTTTATAAAATCTAGTAATAATGGGAATAGAGAGTGTAGAATGAAATAAAACTAAAGATCAGTAGGAACGATGTTACCTCTTCTTTGGGTAACTTTTTTTGGATTCCACAAAAGGGATTCCATGGATGTATTTATGCCCAAGTTTCAGCTTCTTTTATGATTTTAGGGATATTAATAATATATTTTATCATATATTGTTCATGACAATGTGGATTTAATGGTTTGAGTAAGTGGGAGGTTTGACTTTCCTTTTATACTGGATTTGAGTAACCCTCTTGTAAACTTTTGGAAATAGAATTCTGCAAAACATTTTCCCCAGTTATGTGGAACTAGTAATGTTAAAAATAAGATCCAAGGGAGTATATATTCAAAATATGTCCACCCAATAGATATTGTACAAGTTTCAAGGTCATTTTGGAACTAAAGATTAAGGTTTATTCCATTCATAAGCTTAATTTCACCTTAATTACTTTAATTAAATTTTATTAATTTCACTACTATTGTTTTTTAAAAACTATGTTTAAATTATTATAAATTAGAAATTATTCTGATTCCAAATAAGGAATCCATTTTTTGAAATTCAAATCATATAATTTTTATATATTAATTTAAATTTAATCACATAGAAGGGGCGACAATGCGGGTTTTTAATGTAAAAACTTTTAAAAGTTGGCAAGGTTTTCATATCCAATGTCAATTTGAAATTAACTAAAATGAGACATGTTTTCTTAAATAATAAAAATTGTATTTATTTATAATTTAAAATTAATTTAGAATATAATATATCCTTATAAATAAATTATATTAAGAATAATTTTTGAATTAAAATTCGAGATTCTTCACTATTCATCAAAAATTAAATTTTACATAAAAATACAAATAAAAACTAACATAATATTTATGGTTAAATATCAAATATGATTTTTATTTTTATGTATATAATCAATAAAAGTTAAAGAATTTTCATTTAATATAGGTTCAACATTAAAAGAAGGTAATATTGCCTTTATAAAAATATTGATTTTTATTTAAAATATTGGGTTGGATATTATATTCTGCTTACCAAATATATTTGATTCATATAAAAAATATTTTATTAGACATATAATATATATTAAATTAATATTACTCATGAATTAATTTAATTTATTAGTATAAAACGTCATTGTGAGGATAAATATGGTTCTCTATAATAATATTCCCTTTATTTTGAATTGGTTGTTATATAATTTTCTAATTAATTTGTCACCAATGAAATAATTTAATAGTTTCATAATCCATTTTTTGTAAATTTATTTAATAATATTTATAACAACTAATTTAATATAAATGTCATGTCTTATTATATTAAGTAATAATGTTTTAATAATATATTATTTTTTGGTAAAACTCGGCCTTGTATGTAATGAAATCCATCAATGAAACTAATTGTTGTGTGTGACACAAGATAACCCAATATTTTCTAATTTTAAAGTTCTATCGTATATTAATTTTTTTAGAATATTAAAAATATTTTAACGTATTGGGGTATGAAATTCCCTTACGTGTTTGGTGTTGTGTGTCATACAACCTATCGAATAAAAAACACTATTTTAGAATTTTTGGGGTGTAACATTTTCCCACTGTTAATAAATTTCATCTACCAAATTTAAACTTGATCTCATCAAAAAATAATTTTTATTTACTATCTCAAAATCCCATGACATTATTGGGGTTTTTAAAAATCCTCTAAAAAGAGAGATTGGAAAGTACAAGTGTCACATGGTTAACTTATAAATTTGTCCGTAAGTAAGAGAACATAGTGGTATAAATAGATACTTATAATCTGAAAAATCATATATATTTGTAGGATGTTATTGAGGTTATAAAAAATTGAATGATATATATAATTCTGAGGGCCTTCAATCCATAAATCGTCGATGATTTATAAGACCATTTGTTCAGAAAAGATTAAGGTATTAGGAAACATTTTTTTAAGAGGATTTTCCTTTATTGAGAAATTTTGTTATTGCATAATAATATAAGGATATTTAATTACATTATATGTTATAATTTCATAGGAATGATTACGTATTTTTATTTTTCTTTAATCAAGTTATAATTCTCCCAATCCTCAATAAATGGATATGCAAAAATTAATTTTTAATCTTAAAGCACTAAAATATACTTTTAACATATCATAAGGCCCATAAAAGATTGACAAGTATAACTATTGGTTTTTTTCTATTCTCCAAATCCAATATGGTTAATACATTGACCATTAAACATAAAAATTAATATTGTAGGTTCACCATTATTATTTATTCATTAATTTTTAAATCTGAAAATGACATATTTACCCAAACATTTCATAGGCCAGTGGTTGGAATGAAACCATTATCATTATTTAGTTATGGGTACAAGATTCGTGGCCTTATTGGACGTGATTAGTTTCCACCCAGCATACAATATTTCTTTTTCTAAAACCTTATAAACATAATATCAAAAAAATAATATGATAGAAATTTTTTCAAGGTGGTTCAAAACTAAATCACCTTTTAACTAATATTTTCCATACAACCCTAATACATAAATAATTCATTAATTTATTTCCACAAAGGTCATTCATTAGTCTTGATTTTATCCTTTGGAAGTGGGTATTGAATAGGTAAATTCCTTGGTTACCAGCATTTATAGAAATGAACCATAAAATAATCCATATTATGATTTATATATCATTCCATTTTACTGTTCATTTGTCCACTGAAATTATATTCATTTTTTTACTTCCTTTCTAGAAATAAAGCATTAATCCATTACATTAAGACACTTTCTGTAGTTTCTACTTCCATATTTATTTCATGATGGAATTAAATCCTTATTTTTCACTTTGGTATCTAATAATATATGTCTTAGAAAATCCAATCATTATTTTAATTGGTGAGTTAGATATTTGATTTAGGTATATATTGTTAATTATATTTTGGGAAAACTTATTAAGAGAAAACATGATTTCATTCACTATTATCAACTCCTAATTTGGATTATCATTATCACAACATTTTCCTTCATGTTCAATGTTATCTTGACTACTTATGGTTCTATACATTAACTAAAATCAGAAGCTGTAGTCTGAGTAATATTATTCATAGTAATAAAAATATATAATAATTTATAGGATATATAAATTATGACACATTATTATCAATCTAAACCACATTAGGTGTTACATCGGTTATTCATTTTCTTCATATATCCAAATCCATTATAGGGATTTGTAAAGAAAATTTGAATTATCCTAGGATTTTCCCTCGAGAGTGTCAAACCTGGTGGATAATAAGTCATGTTGTCATTTACTCGGTTAATTCGAGTCCAGTCTGATTCCCATTGTCATATTGATTACCCATAGGTACATATTTTCTAGAACCGTTTCCACTTGTATTATCCAGGATAGGATTAAATTCTTATAAAAACCTCATAATATCTATCTAACCAAAACATTAATATGTTATTATATACTTACCCATAATGTATATCTATGATATATGTTCCCTAATCTATGTTTTTCTAAATATAGTTCCCAAGATTTTATTAAACCTTCTCTTCAAACAACTATTAAGACCTGATTCCAGATATCCAGGATCTATTATCCACAACTTTTACATTGGCATAAGATAGAAGTAAATATCATCCCATATGAATGAATAGTTTATATTCATTGGTAAACTAGATACATACATGAGTTTTGTTTTAAAAAATAGTACACTAATTACAACATAATTTATTTGGGGGTTAACTTTATTTCATCTAGATTATCCTTGAATATCCTTCATTATACACTTTATGGAATTTCTGGGGAAATTTAACAAAATAATGGAGAGATAAAATAGTCAATAAGGGTAATGTAAAGAGGAATCACTAATGAATAAATAAGAATAATAAATATCGAAAGTTAAAAAACTGAAAAAACATTCCATGTAGCCAATAGCTGAAAAGGTTGTGAGTAAAACATATGTAACAGTAAGTATCTTAAAACACATGATTTTCAAATAACTAGATAATGATAAATCAATATGTCGTGGGATGAAACTAAAACACATGACATTTAATAAATTAATTAGGAATTAAATGAATCCATATATATGTCGGTGATAAATCTCATGGATAATAAAAGCTAAATTAAGATAAATCTTAATTGATGATTATCATGGTTCATGGGAACCTGATACCTTTTCCGTGAAGTCGATTTAAAATACACTGGGTAAAACCCCTATGATTTTAGTTTATCAATCTATTTTTAACGTATGATACTAATTATGAAACATGAGTCCTGTATTACCCGGTCCCCAACCTATAGGTACTACATCGAATGATCCCTAAACTGTGTCTCTCGTGTATAAACAATTATCAAATATTTGATTTAAATTCATAAAAAAACTACCTTATCAAATATCAATATTGAGTAAAGGTTTTGAATTTATCAATATTTCCCGTGTAAATATAATTAAAATAATATGTAAAAATATTTTCTTGTTCAAGTAGTGATAACATCCTTAGTGAATGATATAGATAATTAGAGGCAATTCAATTTTCAATTATCATATAAAAAAAATATTTTATGTGGATTAAAAGGGTTCAAGGGAGTGAATATAAATAAAATCATTGGATGATCAATCAAAACCCATATAGGGGAAGAATAATGATTCTATCGATATAAAATATCTAATGTGGAGTAAGGAATAAAGGTTTCTGTCAATAATAAATGGGAATACTATAAAAATATCCCTTAAATGAACTTTAGAGGAAAATATCTTTTTCATTCTGAAAACAATTTTCATTGAAAATAATTTTTTTAAATATTAAAAAATTTACCTTTTAATATTAAAAATGAATTTTCAATGAAACAACTTTAGGTAATTCAATACATGTCGTGCAAGGTAAAAATAACATTCATTTAACCCGGTAAAAAATATTAGAAATATTCATTGTTCAGAAAGAGATAAGAATATTCCTTTGAAAAAATTGGTAAAATAAAAAAAAATTGTAAGAATTTATTTAAGAAATAATTTTTTAAAGTTTAAGAACATGTTTGGAAACATTTTAATAAAAAATTCCTTTTAAAAGAAAATAGTTCCTCCAAGAAAAGAGCAAAATGATGTCAGGTTTTCATAAAAACATTTTATTAAACATTTTGAGTAATAATGAGTGGTAAAATAGTAATATTACATGGTAAAGGTAATAAATAATATTAGTATAATAAAATTGATGTTTTTATTGAACCATTTTCATATAATTTCCTCTAATGTAAATTTATGTTTAAACAATCGCAAATAAAATATAATTATGATGTAAACCATTGAAAAGACCATAATGTTGAATTTAGAATCAATAAAAAAGTTGATTTATGTGTATCAACTATAAATACACATATGGTAAGTGTAAATAATATAATATATAGTCTAATTCATTAAACACATAATCATATATATTAACGACCATGATAAAGTAAGATAACGCAATAAAAATGAATTTTTTTTTGAAATTTCATTTTGTAGTTGGGTAACTTTTAACTCAAATCCCCTTAGAAGAAATTATTCAAATTGACACTAAAATAAGATAAAAAAATTTATTTTATGATATGATATATAAAAATGGGCAGTATATACACAACAATAAATATGTAAGTGGAGAACATGAAATTTATCTCATGAATGTAAAATGTGAGAAGAAAATACCTTGCCTTGCAATTCCTTCCAAGTGAATATCATTTAACCTCATGTGTAAGGGGATTAAACATGTTAATAAATTATACCATAACCATAATAAAATACATATAATGTCATATATTAACTTTTTATAATATATTATTACCTTTTTGGTAATAATCATTCATTATTTTCACTATTTTGGGTGTTTGTTTTCTAGTTTGTCGAGTATGTTTTGAATTTTTTATTTGTTTTCCTATTAATTAGATAATAGTTTCATGATATACAGAATTTAAAACATGATTTAAATTTAATATATATTTTTTAGATATCTAGATAGAATAATATAAAATATTTATTGATAATAAATAAAATACAATGTTCATGAAGATGGTTTGTCATGCGTACGCATGAACATTACATTCATTGCAATATCGCATCAAATGAATGAAAATTAAATAATAAAAATTTATATTATAAAAAAATTAGATTATTAATTTTATATGTGTTACATAGGTTAATTAGAACCATCTTATATACATTCTATGTATAGTGTGAACAAATCACATCACATTGAGGAGATGGTAGTCCACACATCCACAAACTATGATATCGTGTTCCCATAAGATTAAAATAATAAAGGTATATTCTATATATATCATAAAGAATAATAAATAAATTATAAATAATAATTATATCATTTATAAATATATTATTTTCATAATGACAACCATGAGAGGAGGTAAAGGAATAATGAACAATCTTCATTTAAGGAGGCAGATGTTTTCCATATAGACAAATGGTAGGTTTGTTACCCATTATATGAAATTTTTTCTTATTTTAGGTAGAAACATTAACATAAAAACATATAATTATATTTATCATACTTTTTTATATATTCTTTTAAAATGGGAATTGAAATATTTGAGAAAGAAAATAATCTAAAGAGCTCGAGGAATGATGTTACCTCTTCTTGGGGTAACTTCTTTTAGTTTACACCAAAGTTATTATGTGGATGGATTTTTTCCAAATTAAGGATTGTAGGATGAGGGTAAGGATTATGATGATCTATTTAGGTATATCTTTTTCTATAGAATAAAATTTGAGAGGTTTGAGGAAGTGGGAGGCATAAGTTCCTTTATACAGTGGAGAGGAGTGACACTTGTAAATTTTTGGAAAGAGAGTTCCACCCATATTTATCCCATGTCAATGAGATCCAGTAATGGTAAATATTATATAAATGGGTGTATACGGTGGAAATATGGGCATCCAATGTATTTTATACAAGTCTCTAGGTCATTTTGGCCAAAACGTTTAAGGGTTAGTCCCATGTTAAGCTTATTTTAACCTTAATCGTAGTAATTAATTTTAATTACTTTCGCTAATATTTTTGGTCAAAAACATTGTTCACCTTATTATACATTATGAGTTTTTTTATTCCAAATATAGAATCCATTTTTTTAAGTTACAATCATACAAGTGGCCAAAATCAATTTAAGTTTAATCCCACAAATGGGATGACAATGTTGTTTCTTAATGTAAAAACTTTCAAAAGTTTGCAAGGTTTTCCGATCCAATGTCAATATAAAATTTTTTTAAATGAGATAACATTGATTAATTAATATAACTTTAATCTAACTAAAATTTAATGTCAATTTAATATATAATTTACACTTATATATATTTATAAATATTAGATAAAAATAATTTTTTATTTATAATTTAGTTTTTTCACTATTCAGTAAAAAATAAAACTATATAGAGAAATAGAAAAAATTCACCCTAACCAAATTTTAATGTTTCACTATAAAATAAGATGTTTATTTTTACATTTATAATCTATAAAAATTCAAAAATTAGTATTTGAAATAGTTCCTCCATTAAAATGCGGTAAAAGTGCCATTTGAAAAATATTTATTTTCATGTCAAACATCGGGTTTGTTCTTATATTATACCTATCAAATATATTGGATTAATATGGAAATAAATTTTATTTAATATATAATAAACATTATTTTAGTATTACTCGCTAATTAATTTAATTTATTAGAATAAATCACATTTTTCAGAATAAAAATATTATATAAACATATTCCCATTATTTTCAGTTGGTTATTAATTCATTTCTAAATAATTTGTAACAAATGTATTAATTTTATATTCTTATAAACTGTATATTTACATAATTTATTTAATAATATATACAATAAATAACTTAATGTTCAGTTTATGTCTTAATATATTAAATAATAATATTTTAATAATATATTCTTGTTGGGTAAATCTCGGTCTTCCATGTAATACATGCTATCGAAGAAACCCGTTTCCATGCGACACAATCAAACTTAATGTTGTGTGCATTAAAATCACTATCATATATTTAATTTATTTATAATATTAAATATATTTTAATGTATCTAGATATTAAATTACTTTATATTCTTCATGTCACGTTTCATATATGCTATCAAATAAAATTTAGTCTTTTAGAATTTTATGGGGGGTAATAGGTCCAATCCGCTTGGGTAAACCTACCCCTTATAATGATCAAAATGAGTCTGAGTCGAAAATTATTATCAAATAATCAATCACCAATTAAATTTGGGTTGTGAGATATAATTCTCTACCTTTGTACTTCTCAATTCTATATAGAATCCCACATTAAGTAAACCATTTATCACAAGTATTAAAAATTATCTAATATGAGTGAGAAATATCATAATAAAATATAAGTTTTTTCATTAAATGAGCTTGATCTTCCTCTATTATCCTTCAAAATAATAAGATTAATGTGAGATCACTTCTTCAATAGCTTAGAACTCTGATATTCAGTGTTAAATATGGATCAATAAGCCTTTCTGACGTCATATTGAAGCAATTGTTGGTCTAATCATAAATCATTAATCAATGAATAAATCTATATCATTAATGTTGTGTTCTCTCTTCTAATAACTGGGCCTCAAGTTTTTTACACTAAATATTTCTAATCATTAAAATATGTTTTTTTATTTTCACTCTTTCACCTCTACCGATGATTCTACCCTTAATCATGGATTTATCAGTATTAAATAATTATTAAATTTCATGAAATCATTCATCTTCTAATATTCAATAGGAATTATATCAACTATATTATATAACACAATCATTTATTTTTTTTCTCATATGACTAATAATGTGGAAATTCTCCCAAGATCTTGGAAGATTATTTTATCCACAACATATTGTCTCTAAACATATTCCTATAATACCTTCCTCTCATTTAATTTAATAAAAAAATCGCAGGTATTTTTTCAGTAGAGATAAAAATTTAAATTAATATATAAATAAATTCATTTATAAATTCTTGAATTTTCCCATACTGATATCATCCATTCTTTTCCATAAAATAGCTTTATATGGAATCATCCTCAGTTTGATTAATGTTGTTAAAATTCTCATCATGAAGACAAATTCTAATTACTCAGCTTCAATCACACCATCATCATCAATATGTTTTTTTAAAATTAACATCCCATTTCAATCTCCAAAATCTCATAAAATTTAACTTATTATATCACTGAATATCCATATATTGATCATATAGTAAGAGTAAAATGAATATTATAGTTTCATTTGATGATATCTTCCATTACCAAACTTTTTTTATTTGATATATCATATGATTAAAATTAATCATATGGAATTTAGCTAATAACACATATAGGATCATCAAAAACTCTTATGGAGTCATAAAATACTATTACATAATCCTTTATGACTATTATAGAGTGATGCAAACTCTTATGAAGTTAATTATGACTCTTCTAGAGTTTTAAATGACTATTATGGAGTCTGAATGACCGTTATAGTTCAGTCAGGATTTTTAAAATACTCAAAAATTATGTAAATTTGACTCTTATAAAGATATTAATAAATCTTATGATGTTTTTATTCCATTATAAAAATGTTAACGATATTTATGAAATTAAAATGTTATTTTTACTTTTCTAAATTTTTTCTTCTCATTGAGTGAAAATGAATCTTATAATATATTCCAGACATAAAAATTTTCTAGATCAAACGCCAATATTAAAAAATACATCAAGTATGTTAAGAGTAATTTTAATTCATCATAAGGATTCCCAATTTATCTCAAAAACATACTCAGAACTTTGAGATCTATCACTACTAGTTATAATTATTATCATTATTTATTGAAAAAACACAACACTTAAAAATTTATATTGTGATCTTCACTACCTAAAATTAATAGATAATATATAGTAAGAAAAGAGGAACCTAGATCACACTTCATGAAACTTAATGTCATTGAATACCAATACAAGAGGAATTAAGGGGACTAAATTTTCATAATGAAAGGAGAGGGGTATCTCCCCTATCTAGATCACTAACCAGGATAGAGGAAATCCTTTATAGGTGATATAATAAGGGGAATGGAAATTTCACATTTCCCATAATAAAAAAAATTCTAGGATCTAAAGGGTACTTGGTGGGTCCCCACTATCTAACAAGTGCTCTATATAATGACCATATCGTTTTAACCATATTATTACATGATTATAAAATTAATTAACTATCAAATAAAACCATGGATCATAATATTTAGTGTATTTGGAATATTTGTACCATAATTAGAAGACATGAAACCAAAATAAAAACATCTTTTATTTAATATCTATCATGAGTTCATAACTACTATTGAGATCTTACATCTGTATAGGATAACCTGGGGAATACATTGAAAATTGGATGACATAAAAATATTAGTAAGGGTATAAGAATATCAATAAAGTAGAGAACATGGGATAGAAGTAATAACATGATGACCTAATAATTCGTGGAACATGAATAAACATACAGAATCATAACATATTGATCATGGGATCAGGTGATCATACATTCATAGAAATGTGGAATCAACAAAAAACATGAAATAATAATTTGTCAAGGATAACCACAAAGATAATTTCACATGAAGGAGTATGAATCAAGGTTAACCAAAAATAACATTTCACATGAAGTATCATGAGTCAAGGCTAACCACCAAGACCATTGAACATGATGGGGAATGACTCAAGGCTAACTACACAGTCCATTGCACAAGATATATCACGAAACTAAACATTACCTAATGAATTAGATCATTATCTAGTCCCACCCATCATAACAATTTCATTCGTATGTGTTCAACAGGAAAAATTAATCATAAGGTATAAAAAATAAGGGTTTGTAATGAAATTAATGGGTATCATAGCCATGTAATTAATATTAAACAATGGGTGTATCCAAAAGGTTTCCATGAAAGAATGGATTTAAATAATTTATGGAAATTAATAGGGTAAAATAGTAATATATCTTGATAAATTATGTCCAAATTAACTGAAAACATGTTAATAAACTATTTTGAGAAACTTTATAAGTGAGCCACTTCACTGCGGTGTATAAACAATTTGTAATGATAATTTTAAAATTAAATAGATTACATGTTTATATAAAACCAGAAGTGAACCAAGAAAACATTTCTAGATAAAATTATATTTTATATAAAAATAATGGATTCATTAAATATATTATGTATGATACTTTAAAATGGGTAAAAATTTGAGAAGCTCCCTTTGATCGTGGTAGCTTTTCGAGAATAATTTAAAAGGGAATCTTATTGAAACATTTATTTCACCATAAAATAAGGATGATATGATCCATATAGGTGATTTTGAAAAAAATATTATATTTTATTAAGTATATAAAAATACATAATAATTACATTGGGTTAAATTGGGTGAAAGCATAGCCCAAAGAAAAAATTGATGTCAAAAAAAATCAATTTCCTTGTGTCTGTAGGTGTTATACACCTATACGTAATTTCATGAATAATAAAATTAGATTCATTAAAAATTTAATTTAAAACCTATATAATATTTATTTTATTTATTATAATTTAATTAAGTTTATTTATGGTCATTTTATGAGTTATATGATACAATTTCATCATTCCCCAAGTGTTTGTCTCCTTGGTTTTCATGATCGTTTTACTTGTATACATGTATATAATATCATGTGATTTGGGAATAGTTTTATAGAATTTAAATTATATATTATTATTGAAATTCCAAAATAATAAATGGGTTTTTATTTTATTTTTTTTCAATATGTGAGTATGATTCATTAGATAAAATGTTAAGGATAACTGTTTTGATTATTTTGGAATTTTTTTAATCTTTATGAACTACTTTTGTATTATTAATTAATATTATGTATATATAATGGTTTTTGAAAATTTAATAATATTTTATTCATATATTATAATATGTTTTAATTACAATTATGTTTTTATGAATAGTCTTGAATGAGGTAATGGAAATTGAGAACTAATATTCATTATAAGTCCCCATCCTTAAACATTACATAATCTTGAGTTAAGTCAAGAATTCACATTGAGTATATTTTTAGGTTTATAGTTTTATATAATTTAGCCATAACTATTACATTTCATCTCAAATATTACAAAGTAGAAAACTCTACAGAATGTCTATTATTTCATAAAATAAAAAATATTAAAAGAAAACAAGAATTCATTTCTTGATATAAATCTTCATGAATTATTACCTTCTCTTAACCTGCCTTATAACCTCTGAAAACATTTAAAAAACAAGGAGTGAGCATAAAAATTTCATTAAGGGTTATAATATAAGGAAATAAATCATTAGTCCATAAGTACATAAAAACATATTTTCTTTAACACACCTCAAGGAATCATAAGATATATGAATAACATATAGATATCATAAAATATATAGATATCTTGTGGAATCTATAACATAAATACGTTGTAGCGTTCATAGCTATTTAGGGAGTTATGTTTGAAATACCCATAATAGTATATTCCCTAAATCCCTTAGAATAAACATTAAAATTCACCTCTGTCATGTTACCCAATGCATTGGAGATATATCTTGGTCTCACCTGCCCTAGGATTATCATGGATCCACTCATATCTGTAAACAATTCCCAAGAACCATAACATAATGAAAACAATGAAAAAAGCATAAAGTAGAGATAACATTTCCAAATTGCAATCTCAATATAATAATGTCATAATCTATCCATTCTGAAAACCATTTTCAATAATAAAATATATAAAAATAGTATATGGTATTTTTTTTCATTTTAAAAATATTATTGCTTATTAAGGAAGAAAAATATCAAGTAATACTTGTGGTGGAAGAAAGGTCGTTTTCATCACGTACGTTAAAATATAAATTATTTTTTTCATTCAGTAAAATTATTCATAGAAAAATTATTCCTTTTGAATGAAATTAAAATTCAATAGGGATTATACACTGTATAAACGAAAGTCTTGTATAAATCACAATATCCCTCAATGAAAGGATATTGAGACATAGACCCATAAAAAGATCATTTTGTAAATAAAATAGATTAATTATGTGTATTCAATATAGGTACACATAATTAATGTAAAAATAAATTATAGTGAATAAAAAATTTGTTACTTACAAAATCATTGGACGACATAATTAAAATTATAATATTACCCCAGTGGATGGAAATTGGGATAAGAAGTTCCCTTACAAAAATTTTGCAGCCTAACTACATCACTTAAAAATTCAGAAAATGAGTTGATGAGAGAGAAAAGGGTCTTTAATTATATGGACATAAAATGTACAGAAATATGTATATATAATAACATATCCCAAAATAATTAAATTGAAATAAAAATACATAACATAAATAAAGCCTTTGACTAAAAGAGAAGGATGAAAGGTTCCCTTATCTCGTGTCTCACTTGACTCGTTAATTTTTTAATCTCTTGAATAATATAATAAAGTTAATTTCTACTTACTTAAAAACCATTTTCATGTTTATTATTCCTTTTATATCACTTATTAACAATTTATAACAATTACATAATCATTTAAGTTAATAATAGTCATTTTGTAAATATTTGGTACTTGAGTCCAAATGAACTTGTCAAAATTAAAATTTGTCCATGTGGTCAAAATTCAATTATCTCCAAAATTATATTAATTATTTAGATATTATATACATATTTATTTATAATAGTACATAACATTTGTGGATAAGAAATGAAATGCAACGTTAATAGAGGCGGTAAGTCGTACATACGCATAAACGCTACTTTTATTTATATTTAATATTTAATAGAATGAAAACCTAATGATAAATGGTTATATTATAATTCCAGTATAACATCATATATAATTTCATTAGCTCTATCCTTTATACATTCCACGTATGGAATGAATGAGTCATATCACTTTGAGGAGGTGGTAGTCTGCATTTCCTCAAATGAAATTATTGTATTTACCCATTATAGAAACCATATAAGTATTCTATAAGTGAAAAATACATATGAATAGAGAAAATATAAAGGTAATATATGTCACATATAAATAAAGTTGCATCATGATGGCCACTATGAGAGGCAGTTGCAGATAATTGAACAATCATCGTTGCGTGATACAATTGTCTGTATCCATTATATAGAGGTGTGTGGCACTGTAGTTAGAATCCTTATCATACCAATGTAATAGTATATTTAATATACTTTTGTGCTTATAAAATAATAGAATAAATGTAATTTATGGAGATGGAGAAGGAATATAAAATAAAAGAACTTGAGAGAAGACATTACCTATTAATCAGGTAACTCTCTTTTGTTTGAAGCAAAAAGGCATTATTGAATTACCTTCTACCAAAAGTAAGGTTTTTAGGTGAATGAGAGGGATGTTGAGAGATTATTAGAGAATATTTTGTACAATATAAGGGGCTTGAGAGGTGTGAGTAATGGTTTAGAGGTGGTTGCCTTTTATAAGACGGAGGTGGGCCTCTTTTGGAATGTTTGAAAGCATTATTTTATTATAAAATTATTATCAGTTTGAAAAGGTCCAAAATTTATTAAATTATAATATAATATAAATATAAGTCGATGTAAAATCATCCAATAATAATTAAATAGGTTTTGGATATTTTTTTAATCCTTATCTTTTAGCTTTAACCCTTAGCTAACTAATTTAACTTTTACCAAGTTCTAATGTATATTTATACTATATGGTTAATATATTTACTATAAAATTAAACGTGATCCAAAATGGATTATTAATGATATTTCTAACATAATATATGATAGTTTTCTGAATCTTAGATTTTATTATTATTTTATTATTTTATTAAATATTAATTGTTCTAAAAACACATTTATGTCAATTTATAAACTATTCATATCAAGACTTTTTGAAAATTAATAACAGCTTCATTATTTCAAAAAACCTTCATTAATTAAAATATAACAAGTAATTATTATATTTAGAATTATTATACTGGAAAAACATTCAAAATAAATTTATTTTAATATTTATAATCTCGTTTATTTAAAATATTCATTAAAAAGAAAATCACTACATCATCATTGTGTCATAAATACATTTATTTATTTGATGAATAAATATTTAAGTAAAATTAGATGATATGGAAAATAGTTTTTGATTTACATTGGTTATTTATATTTGAATATACCACTTATATAACCCCAAATAATTTTTTTTTTATATTATATTTATTTATTTTACATTTTCCTTAACATTAAATTAATTTTTATAAAATCTCATTTTCACTTACAAGTGGCTCCATGGGGTTCCAAAATATACCCAAGGATTCTCATGGTTGGAAATGTATCAGCCAATAGGATTTTAACACATGATACTGTAATTTAATATTATTATAATATTATTTTTAAAATTATTTACTGGATTTACCCTTTAACCATGGTAAATAAAATATTTACTAAAGGTACTATTTCTAATGTATAAAAATAAAAGTTTCCTCTTTGCAAAATTTTTTCTCCTCATTCTAAATATGGAATCCATTTTTTCAGATTTATAACATAGAAGTTGTAAATATTATTTTAAAATTAATCCTCATTGTCAAAACCAAAAAGTGTGTTTTTAAGAAATAATAACTATCCAAAGATTGGCACTTTTTTAAGTCCAATTTTATTGTAAAATTACTTCCAATGAAAAAATTGGATTAAATGGTAAAAATATAATCCAATTAAACTTTCAAACCAATTAAAAGGACAATATAACTATATTAATAAATTAGATGAAAAGACGATTTTGACATAAAATGTAGTATTTTTCACTATTAATTAAAAAATGAACATTAACAGAAAAATACCAAAAAATTACCCAAACTACATGTTTATGTCCCCATTATAAAGAATAAGTTTATTTTGTCAAATGGAACATATAAAAGTGACAAAACTAGATTTAAAACGGTTTCCTCATCAAACGGTTGAAATGACCTTTTAAAAATATTAGATTCTTCCATTCTTAAAATCAAATTCATTATCGTTTTAAACCTCTAAAATTTAGTGTATAAATGTAAAAACATTTTAAAAACTTGTATAATCATATTTTAGTTAGTTATGTTCATTCTTGCTTGTACAATGGCTAGTCGTTAACTACCATTTAAAATAATAATAATATGCTATAATTATTATTTCAGTATGAATCAGCATTGTGTGAAACATAAGATTTTGAAGAAACCCATTGTTGTGTGATGGGTACACCATCAACCGAAGAGTTCCCTTTAATCAAAAATTAATATTTAATTCAGAAATATAATTAAATTTGAAAATTTCATATTCATTATTTACCTGGGATGTTACATCCTTCCCCCCTTTTGGAAATTGTGTCCTCACTCTTTTAGTCACTTGTCAAAAAATGGGGGTATTTATCCCTCATAGATTTCTCATATTACCATGTTCCCTCTTCATCCATATGGTTTTTTCCACAATACCTTTCCTGATTAATTACATTATTCTACAACATTTTCACTATTCAGTAATGAATCAGGACTGGTTGCTCCTCATATAAATGATTCTCTTCTAATTGAACTACCTTTGGACTCAAACATGTTATTGATCTGGTATATACTTTCTAAACATTGAAACATGAAAAAAATGTGTAACTTGGATAAACATGGATGTAAACCCACTATGTAGGAAATTGATCCAGCATTCTCTCAGATT
Source organism: Viscum album (assembly GCA_963277665.1). Lineage (NCBI taxonomy): Eukaryota > Viridiplantae > Streptophyta > Magnoliopsida > Santalales > Viscaceae > Viscum > Viscum album. Next base: position 1,755,735,215 of record OY728141.1, read on the forward strand.
TCATAGGGTCCAATGAACCTCAGACTCAGTATTCCCTTCATACCAAAACTCAACACACTTTTCCATAAAGAAACATTGAGAAATACATGATCACCTACCTCAAAAGAAATATCCTTCCTCCGATTATCTGCATAACGTTTCTACCTAATCTGAGTTTTTCTCATGTGATATTGAATAAACTGAACATTATTTGTCATCTCTTCTACCAATTATGGTCTCATCAACTTTATTTCACTTTATTTATCCCAAAAATCTAGAGTTCAACACCTTTTTACCTATAATTCCTCAAATCGATCCATGTTTATAATAGAATGAAAACTGTTATTATAAGAAAATTCAACAAAAGTAATATGTTGGTCCTAACTTCTATAGTAATCCATTGAAAAATCATGTATCCTATCTTTTAATGTCTAAATTGTTCGTTCTGACTAACCATCTGATTGAGGATGAAAAGATATACTAAAATTTAATTCAGTACCCAACGATTTCTAATGTCCTTTCCAATAGTTAGAAGTAAAACTGGGATCACGATCAGATAAAATGGAGTAGGGAACTCCATCCAGCCTGACTATATCTTCAACATATAACTAAGAAAAGTGATCTAGAGATAGAGTATCTCTAATTAGAAGGAACTGAGAAGATTTAGTCAATCTATCAACAATAACCCAGATTTCAATGTTACCTAGATATTTCTTTTCTAATCCCACAATAATGTCCATGGATATATTTTCCCATTTCCACTATGGCACCGATAAATGTTGAAACTTCCCTTTAGGTATGTTCCACTATTATTTATCCTCTTTACAAGTAAAACACTTCAAAATAAAGTAAAAAATATATATTTTAATTCCATCTCATCGTAAAACACCTGATGATCTCATGCATGGGTACCACGACCATTTATAACCTGATTCAATTGTGCAATCACTGCAACAAACTGTTCAGTTCTAATTCTGACCATATCAGGTTTCTTATTTGGAAGGTTTTTTTCTTCTTGATGTTGTCCAATTATAGATGTCATGATTCCTCTATGGAAAACCATTCTGAACACAGAAATATCTTAGGTGAAGCAACATGGTAATCCAACAATTCTATATCATTCCAATAATACAATAAATTAATTTATGGATATTAATTTAACAATATCCTAACTCTTAATCCCTAATGTTTTCTAAACTGACCCCTTATTCCAACAATAAGTCCCTAGCCTTAAAAATAACATAATATTGAGTTCAGTAGAGAATTCACATTGGGGATCTTTTCATGTTTAATGTTTTATAGAATTAGTTCATAATAATTACATTACATATTAGATATTAATAATTATACACTTATACTCAGTATTCATTTTTTCCTAAAATAAAAACTATTAAAAAAACAATAATTCTTTTCTTGATATAAATAATATTGAATTCTTATTTTCTCTAACCATGCCTTATACCCTATGAAAAAAATTTCAAAAACATGGGATGAAAATTAAAAGCTCAGTAAGGGTTATAAAATAATGAAATAAATCATTAGTCAATCAATACATACAAAACATGATCTATTAAACACACCACATGAAATCATAATATTTATGAATAACACATAGAAATCATAAATCATAAAAGTAACTTATGGAATATTTAACATATTTACATTTTAGCTTTCACAACTATGCAGGGAGTTGCGTTTAGAATACCCATCATAGTATATTTTATAAATATCTTAGATGAAACATTAACTTTTACCTCGTTCACGTTACCCAATTCATTAGAGATTTATCTTGGGATCACCCAACCTAGGATTATCATGTAACCACCCATTGGCGTAAACAATTCCCAAGAACTGTAACATAATCATAACACGTTATAAAGCATAAAGGTATGATAAAATTTCCACATTGAAATCAAAATATGACATTAACAGAATCAATCCATTCTAAAAACCATTTTCAATACCAAAATATGTAAAAATAGTATTTTTTATTTCTTTTCTATTTAGCAACATTATGGATTGTTATGGAATTCAAATATCAAATAATTCTCACAATGCTAGAAATTTCGTTGTCACCGTATACGTTAAAAAGAAACATTATTTCTGTCATTCAGTAAAATTCCTCGTAGAAAAAAGATTCCCTTTGAATGAAATTAAAATTTTAAGTGGTTTATACACTGTATAAATAAATGTCTTGTATAAATCAAATAATGACTCAATGAAAGAATATTGAGATGAAGTCCCCTACAATGATCATTTTGTAAATAAAATAAGTCAATTATTTGTATTTAGTTTAGTAACACATAAGTAATGTTGAAATACAAGATAGTAAATAAAAATTTATTTCTTACATATTCATACCATGGTATAATTTAAAGTATAAGATTTACTCAAAGAATATAAATTTGGTTAAGAAGATCCCTTACAAAAATTCGACAGCCTAACATCATCACTTAAAAATTATGAAAATGAGTTGATGGGAGAGAAAAGGGTATATCATCACATGGACCTAAAATTTACAGAAATAAGTATATATAATAACTTATCATAATATAATAAAATTGAAACTAAAATACAAAACAAAAATGAATCCTTTGACAAAAAGAGGCGGATGAATGGTTCCCTTACCTGGTGTCCGACGTGACTTTTTCATTCTTCAATATTTTGAATAATAAACTAAAGTTAAAATATAATTTCTTTAGAACCTTTTTCCAATTTATTATTCATATTATATCACCTATTATAACTTTATAAACATTACATATTCATTTATGGTAATAACGGTTGTGTTTTCGATATTTGGTACTTGAGTCAAAATGAACTTGTAAAAATTAAAAATTGTCCTAGTTGTAAAAAGTACATTATCTCTAGAATGATAATAATTATTTATATATCATATATATAATATATATACAATGTATATATATATATGTATGTATTTATAATAGTACATAACATTTGAAGATAATTAATGAAATGCATCGTTCATAGAGATGGTAAGTCGTACGTACACATAAACACTACTTTCATTCCTATTTAGTATTTAATGGAATTAAAACGTAATGATACATTGGTATATTATAATTCCATTATAATATAATATATAATTTCATTAATTCCATTTTTTATACATTCCACGTATGGAATAAAATATTCATATCACTTTTAGGGGTGGTAGTCCGCACTTCCTCAAATGAAATTATCGTATTTACCAATTATGGAAACCATAAAGGTATAACATAAATTAGAAATATAGAAGCATAGAGATGGTATAAACATAATATATATCACATATAAATATAGTTTCATCATAATGGCCACCATGAGGGGTGGTAAGAGATAAATGATAAACCATTGTTTCTTTAGGCAGTAGTTCTCCGTCCACAGAAACAGTATGTTCAGAACCATTAGAAGGAGGTGTGTGGAAGTGTTGTTAAAATCCATCTCATAACCACATCATTTTAAATTTAAGATAGTAGTTTTATTATAAAATAATGGAATAAAGAGAGTTTAGGGGGTTGGAGATGTAAAATAAAATAAAAGAACATGAGAGATGATCTTACCATTAAATCGGGTAACTTTCTTAGGTTTGAACCAAAAAGAATTATTGAATTACTTTGTGACGGAATTAAGGTATATATATTGAATGGAGTGATTTTGGGAGATTATTGGATTAGATATTGGACTATACAAAGTGGTTGAGAGGGGTGTGTAATCGGTTATAGGTGGTGGCCTTTTATAACAGGGAGGAGGGGATCTTTAGGAATGTTTGAATGTATTTTTTATTATAAAATTATTTTCAGTTTTAAAAGATAAAAAACACTTTAAATTATAATATCATATGAATATAAGTCGAAATAAAATCATCCAATCATCATTATATAGGTTTTGTATATTTTTTTAATCCTTATATTTTAGCTTTAACCCTTAGTTGACTAATTTATCTTTTATCATGTCCTCTTGTATATTCATACTATATGGTTAATATATTGACTATAAAATTCCAGGAAACCCAAAATGGATGATTAATGAAATTTTTAACCTCATATATGTCATTTAACCGATTCTGAGTTTTTAAGGATTATTTTATCATTTAATAAAATTTTAATTGTTTTAAAAACTCGTTTATGCCAATTTATAAAATATTCATATCAAGACTTTTAAAAAATCAATAACAACTTTATTATTTCAAAAAAAACATCATTAATTCAAATATACCAAGTAATTATTATCCTTAAAAATTATTCTATGAAAAATAAGTTTCAAAAGAAATGTATTTTAATACTTAAAATCTAATTTATTTAAAACATTCATTAAAAACGAAATCACTACATCATCATTGTTTCATAAATAAATTTATTTATTTGAGGTATAAAATTTATAAATAAAATACCATGATCTGGAAAATCGTTTTATATTTCAAATTAATATTTATAGTCTAATATATCACTTACATAAACCTATATAAAAATTGTTTTACTAAATGATATATGGTTATGTTATATTTTATTCTACTTTAATTAATTTTAATAAAATGTTATTTTCAATTAAAAGTGGCCTCATGGGGTCCCAAAATAGACCCAAAGATTCACATGGTCGTAAATGTATCATCCAATAAGATTTGTACATGTGTTATATTAATTTAATATTTATATAATATTAATTTTTAGACTCATTTACTAGATTTACCCTTTATCCATGGTAAATAAAATATTTACTAAAGTTATATTCATAATGTTTAAAAATAAAAGTAAACTATTTACCCAATATGGACCTCATGATTATATGTATGAAATCCATTTTTCCAAATTCATAACATATAAGTTTTAGATATTAATTTAAAATTAATTCCCATTGTCAAAACCAAAATAGGGATTTTTTGAGAAATAATAACTATCAAAAGATTGACACTTGTTTATGCCCATTTTCAAAGTGAAATAACTTCTAATGACCAAAATTTTATTTAATGATAAATATATAATCCAATTAAACATTATAACCATTTAAAAAGGAAAATATGACTATGTAAATAAATCATATGAAAATGCATTTTTGACATAAAATGTAGTGTTTTTACTATTCATTAAAAATGAACTTTATCAGAAATATTGTAAAAAATTACTAAAAGTAAATATTTATGCCCCTATTCTTAAGAAGAATTTTCTTTTGTCAAATGGAACATATAAAAATGGCAAAAACTATATTTAAATGGGGTTCTCTATCAAAAGGTGGTAAAACAACCGTTTAAAAGTATTTGAGTCTTTCATGCTTAAAATCATATTTATTGTCACGTTAATCATCTAAAATTTATTGGATAAATGTAAAATAATTTAAAAAACATGTATAATAATATTTTAGTTAGTTCTGTTCATTCCGGTCAGTACAACATCTAGGGGTTAACTACCATTTAAAATAATAATATTATATTGTATTTATTATTATTATTTTTAGTGTGACTCTGGATTGTGTATAACATAAGATTTCTGAGAAACCAATTATTATGTTTCGGGTATACCATCGAACATACAATCCTATTTAAAGTAAAATTAATATTTAATTCACAAATATTAATAAATATAAAAATGTCATATTCTTTATTTACCTGGATGTTACACTACTTGAATGCGATAAATTAACGCAATGCGGATGAAGTTTTCATTTGTTGAACAAAATGGTTGGGGAAAATGATGATGGATTCTTCCAATAACACAATAACATTACATTATATAAAATATATTTTTGATATCTTGTCACTTGGATAAGGAGAGACGATGAGAGGAAAATAAATGAAAATAAATTTATGGGAAATTGAAATAAAAAAGAAATTGGGTTTTACCCCATTAATTCCTCTCCTTGAGAACCACCTTAGGTTAATTGGGTTGGGTATTGTTTTTAGAAACATTGATCTTGGACGTGGGGGAGGTAGTTGGTAAGAGTATTGGAAAGAATTTGAAAAGGATTTAACTCTTTAGAGGTGCAAGGAGAGGATGTGATGAGGGGTAATATTTATAGTTGGAGGAGATGAGTGATTTATATTATTTTATTCATTTGTTCATTATTTTGGATGAATTCTATAAATTTTATTTATTCTTTGGACTAAATATAGTTTACAGTGCATGTAAGTTCAAATTAAAGGTACTTAAATCATCCATACATCATTCATTACTTTAAAATTCTTGTATTTAGCTAATACCATAAATTATAGTATTTCATTATTCTCCACAAATTCATCTACTTTTAAAAAAAACAAAATTTCACTAAAATATTTTCTACATATAGACTTCAAAAATTAACTCCATTTTATTAAAATAATTTTTCTAAATATGTGAAATTTTATATTTAGTTAAAATTATCCTTTATTTTAGAATTACCAATTTTAAAATTTCACTGATTTTATAACAGATTGAAAAATTAATTAAGGTCTCACAAATTTGTATTATATTCAGAAGACATAAAATATTAATTTATTAATCTACTTTATGAAAATAAATTTTCTTTTAAATCAATATATTATAAAATTGTAAATAAACATTTCTACTTTCACAAAAACACTAATAAATAATTTATCATTTTAAAACATGTATATAGATATTATATTATATCAATATATCATATTTTCATTTATAAGTTGCCTAAATTTTATTTAAACATTCATAGCTGATGATACTATTCTATTGGATAGTTTACTATTCTCAATGATCATAATAATATTACAAAGGACATGATCGTATTATATTGGTTTAAGGTAACATCATGTTACTGTTTTTGGTATTCCCAAACGATCATTTTTATCATTCTTTGGTTGGGTTTCAATTGGGTCTAATTTAAGAGAAATTTTTAAGGATTTTAAAATTTATGGGTTATTTCATGTTTGGAATACATTTTTCCAAAATCATGTTCCCAATCAAGGAAAACCATGAAAATCCAAAAAGTGTCATTTTGCACTATTTTATCGTAGTTTTACAAATTGTGTGCCTAATTGGGTGATATAGTGCTTCCCATTTAAATCAAGTACAAGACTAGGGTACATGGTTTTGTCTAATTGTGTGACTAATCCCAGGAAACCATGTACATGTTTTAATTAATATGAAAATATAATTTTAAAATCTTGAAACCTCCCATTTAAAATCCTGATAGAACTTGAATAACCCCCTATGATTTCTTCTTCTTATAGATCATCTAGGAAGTGATTTTAAATTCTCTACACCCTCTCAGAAGTTGATCAAATCTTGTAGAACAACATTGGATCTCAACCCAATAGGTTACATCTTCTTATTATCCATCTCCTTCTATCTCTCTTCTCCTCTATAGGTTTCAGTGGATCCTCGGGCTGATTTAGGGATCTAATAACCCTTATTTTATGATCTTAATACTTGGTTTGATTACTATTTTTGTCTTTATTAAATGAAAATACCAACAAGATTTTGTTGTTTCCAGTTCTTTTTATCTCGAGTTAGGTTGTTCCATCATGATGACCATTTTTTATTAAACCTTAATTTCATTATTTAAATTCAATTGTGGTATTTAAAGTCAATTTATTGAAATTGATTTAAATTGTTCTATTAAAATTCCTACTTTCACCTGAATAAGGATTTGGTTGAAATTTCCACAGATTTGGAACCCCCCCCCCCCCCCTCAATTACATTTGAATTGGGGATAGTTTTTGAAATTGGTTGGATTGGGAAATTGGATGGAATTTGGTTAAAACTAAACTGTGTAATTTTATTTTTTGAAATTAATTTAATGAAATTTATTTCAATGTTTTATTTGATAAAATGTATTAAATTAGTTTTTATATAAACATTTGGGTTTTATCATGAAAATATGCATGTTTTCAATAAAACCCCATGTTAGGGTTTTTAAATTGATAATTTGAATATTTGAGATGAAAAAAGTGATCAATTGATTTTTTTAAGATGAATTTCACATAAATGATTTTTTTCTAGATCCCATGAAATTATTAGGTAGTCAATGGGTTAATTGGAAAACACTCTATTATTCTACAACATTAAAAAATAAAAAAAATTAAGTCACAACCCAGATAGGATATTGATGAAGTATCCTTCATTCGTTCCAATAGAAAGTGGCTGAAAATGTTTTTATGTCACCTTGAGTATGTGTAGACCCTTAACCAAGAACAGTCGTATAGTTTTAGGCATATTACCATGTGGCTCACTTGTTTGTATTTTAAATATATTCCATTATCGTTGAAAATTTTATTACATGTCTTGTGAATATATATATATATATATATATATATATAATTTGTTTTATATGAAATGTTTGTTTATTCAATTTTATTAGAAATAATTCATCAATTGAAATGTAATGTATTTTTTAAAAGTTTACATCCTCTAAAATGTAAATAATGATTGGTTTATAAATGATTTTGAAATTTCAACCATTCTTATTTAAATTTTAATTCTCTTTATTCAATTTTTAAATTTTTGGAATCTTAATATGGAATACTTGGTGATACCCTACTAGGATTTTAGCTCACATCCTACCTTTGACATCAAGTGTTATTAGATTTTCTAATTCCAGGTTTGAGTAGTGGTAAAGCACCACTTGGATGTGGTTCTCAATGTGGATCTGTGGACATGGAGAGTTATATTCGTTATTACATGGGTAGTTTTTCATGTTTTCTTGCACATTTATGTATTAATTTTAGTGTTTATACCAGGTTTACTTCTGGTACACCTCTCCCAGTGGATTTTCTTATATTTTCTTACTGAATTGTTGTCTTTACATCTTCAATTATTATGGAAATTTTTTTACCACTTTCATTTTTATGCTACAGTGTGTGAGTTGGAAACTAGGGGGATTGGGAATGAATTTTTGGATATGTTAGTATCATATCATTTATCATGTTACCTGGGAAACTAGGCTGGTTTGTGATGATGTTATATCTGAGCTCTAGGTTGGGCTACTTGTCAAGAAGTCAGTATACATTATGTAAACTTCTCAGGACATAGAAGGTTTCTGTAATTGATTTCCTGGCTAACTCTCACTCTAATGAACCTCAAATCACTAGGGGTGGTTATGAAATGTATTATTGAGGATTTTTACTAGTATTTTCCCATATTTTGATTTGAAAAGAGTAAAATCAAAATATTGGTTGTCTATTTGTTGAGATTCATTCTCTATTGTTTCTCTATTTGTGTGTTAATATGATACCCTCTTTATTGACTACTAATGTTGAATAACATCATGGATCTGAGAAGGTTTTTGAATCGAATCTTGGTGTAAGATAATGATGAACTCAGTGAGAGAATCCACTTTTGGACCCAATTCTGGTTGAGGTTATTGTGTGTATTGTTGATGTTTTGGATATGCACCACCACCAGTTCATGTTCAGGCACAAGGGGCGGAAACTCAAAGATATAACCTATAGAATAATTCTCATTAATTACATCACCATAATCCATCATCATTAATGTGATAAAAATGGTTCTCAAGATCCTGAGGTTTTTTTGAGTATGATTTAGCATTTTTTTGGGTTCTTGGAGACACCAAAGAAAATCAAGGGGAAATGTCTAACCTTGGTTCTTAAAGGACAGAGCAGTATATGGTGGGATATGATTTTGATGGTGAATAAGTTAGTGGGATTATAGTGTAAAGTCTTCAAAATTATTTTCCCCAACAAATTATATATCGAGTCATTGTTGTTGGACAAGGATATGTAGTATTTCAAAAATGATATGGAAAATAGGATCATAACAGAGCATGAAAATCATTTTTCTGAAGCTATAATATTATATTGATGTGATAGATAGTGTAATAATGGTTTAAATTGAGCTGAATAAAAATTCAAGGTTATTGAGAATTTATTTCACCACTAGTGTGGTGTTCATCCCTTTGAGTGAAAGAGTATGCATGATGATTCTTAGGGTCATTCTCTACAACATGGTAACTCTATACCTCCTACACTTCCTGGTAGAGGACCTTTTATTTGTTACCATTTTGGAATGATAGGGCATTATAAGAGGTCTTTTGATGAGGAACCCAAGGTATGTCATTGTTGTGGAAGATCATCTATCCTGTTGATATTATTCTTTGTTTATTTCACTCCATATTGTGGTAAGGGATCATCAACACATTTAAAAAATATTGAATAATCAGATAAAGAATGTGTTAAAAAGTTCTAGCCATAGGAATCTGGAAGAAATTATCTTCACACAACGGAGGAGTCTCTAGAGGAAGTGGAAAATAGTATAAAATGTATCTTTAATGTTGAAAGTATGAAATTAGTTACTTATAATCAAATGTGAAACATGTTTACAGAACCTTATCTACTTTGGTTTTAATGAAAAATGTCAAAAAACATGATTTATATTTATTTTATTCGTCAGTTTTATGAATAAAATTTCCATAAATAAGAACATAATTACTTTATATGACGTGTTTATGTAAAAATACAACCCCATTAATTATAAAAATAACAATTTAATGTCAACGATTTCTTTAAAAACTAACACCAAATTTTTTTTGAAAAAACCTTGGATCACGAAACCCTCATTTTTTGATCTATGAAAGACATTTTATCTCAACTTGGGATACCTCTGAATGCCAACTGATGACCCTTGACGACTATTATTCATGAGTTTCTGATAATTTTATCATCAATTCATGATTTTTGGTATCAATTGCATATCCTCTATCTTTGTTTCATAATCCAGGAAAGTAATTTTTCTTTAGAAAATGTTTACAGACAACCACAACTACGGTTTTATTTTATTTCTTTGTCAATTTTTATCATTTCTAAAAACTTTTTTGTTAGATATTATAGTATTTATTCTTCCAATGAACTCATGGGAGAAAATTTAGATTTTAGATCAGTTTTCCTTGTTGAACACCTAATTTCGGATGTTTAGTTTTTGATAAATTTTTTATTTGATGAAATTATGAATAAAAATCCAAAAAATTATATATAAATATTTGTATGTGTGTAAATATATCAATAGAAATTAGTATATATTCTATTTCAATTTTTATTCTATTCAAATTCTAAACTTTTGGATCATCATGACAAACATCACAAAAAATAAATAACTATTGTATATTAAATTTTATTTTTTTCCATGTAATCATCGATATTTCCTATCTGATTACCAATTATATTTATTTAATATGTCTATGTTTAAAATTTATCTATTTATATATATATATAAATATTTTTATGTTTTAATATATTCCCTAATTATATTTTGATATCTGGTATGGAATGGATCATATTTGAAAACATTTATGAAGAACCACTACTGAATATGAAAAGTTATTTGATTATTTCATAGAATTTTTTAAATGAAATATTCAGAATATATATTTTATTTTCTGTCCATGTGTTAAGTGTTTAAATTTGAGAAATTTAAATTCTATAAAAATCAATAATCATCTCATTTTTTATGGTTTTATCCTTAATTATAAATTTTGGATATGGCGCGATGATAGAACTAAAAATTAAATATCTAATATTGATAAAAATATTTATAATTAGTTAAAGGATGTTATTGAATAATTAATTCATGATTTAGGTGTTGAAACCATCAATAAATTGAAACTATTGAATGATTATATAGAGATTAAAAGAAACCATTATTCCCATTATAAAGTAAATATATTGTGTTATCTGCAATTTTGAGATTAATTAATTTGAAAGGAATAAATGGATGGAGTGATAAATGTTTCTATAACATACACTATCTTTTAAAAAAGATACTTCTAGAAGTCAATGATCATTGAGATTCAAATTATGAGGTGAATAAAATATTATTCCCAATGGGAATGGGGTATAAAATAATACGTAATTTCTCCAATGATTTTGTGTTTTATAAAATGTAATACGGATATTTTTCAAAATGTCCTACATGTGGGAAATCACATATAATATGGACAAAAAATCCAACTCAGATACATTCTCAGGTACTGGAATCTAACCTCATGCTAAATCAATATTGTACATTATAATAATTCCAACCCATAATTCCTTCATATAATTTAAATAAGTCAACCTTTATTCTTTATTATGTACCCGAATCAAATCTCCTACTAATTAAATTTGGTACCTTCCAATAATTCCTCATTTGAAGCTTTTATTTGCAAATCCAATTGATTAAAAATGCTACGATTGAATTAAGATGAGTGAATCTCTGACAGTAACTTATGTCACCCTATAGATTAACCATAGTTTAATATATTTGATAAAAAATATCATGATTTTGTAAGTGAATTTATAAATCTAAGAATGGGATTGTGTACAGATGGAATGATTCCATATTGGATCCTAAGTAGCCAATATAGTTCATACCCTATTTTTTGGTAGATTAAAACTTTTCCACAAATGTATGTATAAAAAAAATATGTTTTGATGAGATTGATATTTTATAGACCAAAATAGTTAAGAAATTATATTTGAGTGTATATTTCACCACTGATTGATAATTTGAAACTTTTATCGAATATTGGTGTTAATGATTCCAATTCATAACAGAAATCATATTTTCATTTGTGTGCTATGATAATTCTCATATAAATGTATTAACTGTATATGGAATCTTATTTGGATATAGTGTTAAGGGATATAAATCATCTATTATTTTTGAAGAAGGTACTTCATATTATAAATTTTATAATGCAATAAAGATAGTGTGAAATAAACATCGAATGTTTTTACAAATTCGTCATCATTATTATAGATTGAAAAAATAATTTAACAGATTATAGGACTAAAATATTATCCCACAACCATTTCCAGTGGAATAATATTTAGACATGGTGAAAACTATTGATCCATCATTTGGAAAGAAAATATGTTCTGGTCTTTGAAAAAATATCTTGAAGAAATAGACTATCATTTTTTAAACTACCATATTAGAGATTTTTAGAGATAAAACATAACATTGATGTGGTTCATTTTGATAGTAACATATAAAATATATAAATTTTAAATTTTTTAGAAAGGAAAGGAAACACACTAAATTAATTACATGCTTTATTGGACTTGATATCAATGGGAATGCATTTTTAGTTATCTCCTACTATGAAAGAAAACAAAACATATTTACTGTCATCTTGTCACACATTAATAACGAATGAGAAGATGAATTTTTTCAGTGTCTTCATGGTATTAATTTACCCATTGGTTATTATTAAAATGTTAATAATTTAGTTTTATTTAAGTATTATAAATTAATAGTTATGATGTCTCATGATATTCATGTATTGATGCAACAACTTCTTCGAGATGTACTATGTGGTATATTTCCAATAGCTTTGAGAAAGACTACCATCAGGTTATTATTTTTTAAAAATCCATTTTTAGAATATTAATTGATCCAATTTTGTTATATGTGTTGGAGAATGAGGCTTCCCTTATACTTTATCAATTAGAAATTCAATTTCACCTTTTTTTTGATATAATATTACATCTTATGGTTCATTTGGTGCTTGAGATAAGAATATGTGGTCCTATTTATTTATAATGTATGTATCATTATAAAAGATATATGAAAATATTGAAGGGTTTTTGTTAAAAAATATTATCTATGAGAGGAAACTATTGTTCAAAAATATATATCAAAATAGGTGAATGAGTTTTGAAAAGTTTTTTTTATGGTGAGCATATTCTTCTCCCTATATCCTGACAAATAATAGATGGTAGTGAAGGTAGAGGGATTAGAGTCTTAAAGGTAAATTTTATTCCATGTGATGATGTGACGTATCCATATTTATACATTTTGAACAACATAGATTAGCTTCAATCATATATATCATCAAATATTGTTGAATTAAAGTTACGATATACAAAATTAAATAAAATTTGGATGTTGATTGAGCATAAAAAGGAATTTGTTTTATGGTGGAAAGATAAAGTCATCATAGATATATTTTCATTATAAAAAATTAAATGGTTGGTAGGGGTGCCATATCTTAATGTGATCACATGTTCTGGTTTTGATATTAATGGGTACATATTTTACACAATAATCTAGATGTAAATAAAACCATTAAAAATAGTGTAGTAACAGTCATCGCTGAAGTGCTACATTTATCGAGTGAAAAATATAAAAACACAATTTCTAAATCATCGCTATATTTTAGAGTTATTTAAGATACATGATATGTTTTTTATATTAAATTTTATGTCATTATATTTATGTTTAGTAGGGTTGTAAGTAATAATGGTCTGAAAAATGACGAATATGGGTTTAAACTATGTTATTGTAAAATATTTTGTTGCAATGAGGAGCCATTTATTATGGTTACACATGAGAATAAAGTATTTTATTTTATTCATCCATTGAATGATTATTGGTCATTTATTTTTCAAGGAAAAATAGTCTATCTTGCTGATGAGTATGATAATGATGTTATTTATTTATATGAGGCTTATTCGTCTATTACACGATTTCGAAATAAAAATAACTATAACACATATATAGTTAATACAGTACAAAATGATCATACTGAAGGGATATTGGAGAACACTGAATTACACCCCTGATAAATTAGGTAAATAGTTAAATTATATTTATTTTTTGAAATTCTAATCCATAAAAGTTGTATTTTTCAACAACTACGGGATATTTAATAATATATATTTGATTATTTATATGATTTTTTGTGTTAAATTTTAAATTCCACAGTTATGGTTTAATATGTTTTCATTGAAATCTCTAATGTAGATTATTATATTTTTTTTTCAAATTTACAAATATGGAAGCCCATATAAAAACATTGATATTTATATTTATAAATATTTGCTACATTTTAGAAGTAATGTGTGTATTTAATAGTTTACCTTGCATGTTTTTTTGGTTATGAAACATAACATAATTATTATTTTTTAAGCATATAATTGTGTGCCGCTTTTTTTAATTACATATTTACTGTTTAACTATTTTCTAATCATTCAATTGCCTAATAATATGAAAGTACACAATATTTTCATTACATTTTATTGCTTAATGACAGGGAAATATAATTAAATAGAGGAAAATGTGACGAGGCATATATAATTTATAGTGTTATTAAATATGTAGTAATATATTTATTTAATGAAATAAAAAATTAATTTTACATAAAATAATTGCAGTACTACTGATAAGACATCAACGATGGATTTTTCTTCTTTTAATATTTCGAAATTGACTTCTCAAGTTGGTAAATATGGTGTTACACATTTACCAAAACTATCAAATTCTCATGGAGATGAGAGATTAATTATTATTTTTTATGATCATAATAATGAAACCAGTCCAAATGAAATGTAATTTATCAAATATATCTCAGTATAGATTCATTGTAGGATTATCATTTTATATCCTTAATGGTTGTTCGTCGACAATATGGTGATTGATATACTTTGGGAGGAGCTAACGGTAAAATATTCAAATTTATTTATTTTATCTCATTCTTCTAATAATATATATTTTAAATTACTAATATTTTATTTATTCAATTAAATATGAAATTAAATTTTTATGAAATTAAATCAATTAAAAAAAGAATATTTCTTTAGTTCATGTTCAATGGAGAGATATCAAAACAAAATTGAATATAAATTTTGTTTTTGGAAATAAAGAAAAATAAAAACTCATGCCTTATGTATGAGCTTTTTGATGCATATACAAGAGAAAAAAATTCCCAACGACCTGATGAAATGTTTAACGTATGATAATTTTTTAAATATTGTACAATTTTTTATATTTTTATCTATTTACTTAGTAATTTATTTTTATATAACATTCCTATAGGATATCTCATCAAGATTTCTAGTTGCATTATGTATATCATCAATTATTATCTTGTTGAGGGTATCATTACTTGGAGAAAAAAATTATTGATAAAATGTTTAATGCATTAAGATAAATGTTTAAAAGTAGTCTAGGTGAGGTGTTGTTAGGTCCCCCATCTCCCCACACCATCCCTGAAAATGTAAAATTGTGAGATTAAGATAAAAATGAAAATTATCTTACAGATAAACAAAAGAATCTAAAAAACAGTAAGTAAATAATTTTTATTTTTTAATAGTTTTTTATTTTATAAATTAAAACTCTATTATACCATTTGAAATTTTCATTTTACGATGAACATTAAGAGAAATGGAGACGTGGAACATTTATACATTGGTGTAGGATAGACATCCTAGCCAATACTTAAATAATTCCAAAACATCCTTGTCGCATAAGAGGATATGAGATAGGTGTTAGTATTCAAAAATCTGTCAGTCATCAATTTTAAAAGTCACGAGACCCAGAAATCAAATTCATAAATACTGAACTAAAAGAGATGAAATATTCAATGGGTGATAAAATTCAATCAACTATGCGGGATATGATAGAAAAATAGACCAGATAGTAAACCATCTGCATAGCCTTCCCAGCATGCCGACCCCTTTCAGCTGGATTCACAACCTCTATTGCCTACCTACTCAGATCATCTACCTCTTCACATGGACCCCCCATTATACAATGATTGGTATGCTTGAGATCCATGTGTATATATTTTATCGTAAGGATATGTGCATTTTATGGGTGATTTTGTACATCACCATCCTATGTAGATAGTTCATGTTAGAGTATTATTATATAAAATTATTTATCCAACTATTCTACTACCATTGACTACCAATGAGGTCACCTAATTTGGGGACTGTATGGGTCATTATTTAGTTTTCCCATTTAGACTTCTTCATAATCATCCACACAACGTATTCACTTTTTAAATATTAATTATATTTGATTGAAAATTACTTATACTTTTTGGACATTAAACTTATATTGGAGTATCTAAATTAAAAATAAATGGATCAATGTAAAAAATATTTTTCTAAAATAACTATAGTTACTTATAATATCATTGATGGGATACAATGATTATCTCATGTTTCTTCTGGATTGGGTAATTTCTATGATTGTCAAATGATGTCTGATATATGTGGAAGAGACTCTCAAATTAGAATGATAATAAAATATATCATGGGACTTTTTGATTTTGAAGAGATTATTTTTATAATTTTTAAATTTATTTCCTTGTAGGTAAATTGACATTTTAGTGTTTTACATTATTTAAAGATGGTTTTAATTGACAAACTATATTACTTTTTTAATTAGATATCTAAATATGCTTCTTATTTAAAATAAGACAACCATAATTTTTGGTTTTATAAATCCAGAATTCATTTCAATGTGTGTTCAATATTTTAAGACTGATGAGAGAGTTAAATAAATATATGTGTGTTTGTGTGTGATAAATTTTCAAAGATGGAGATTGAATGTTGGTTTTTTCCATTTTTTTGGGTAAGAACACACAGAAAATTATGAACTAATATTCATTATAATTTAATTAATTGGGTTCTTTTTTTATAGGGGGCATTGGATGTTAGGCATATTCTTCCCATGTGAACACAAATTGTATTGGTTTTTCTCTTTATTCAGTGGTAATTGTAAAAAAAATAACACCTTGTTATACATGTATTTTTTATTCATTTATATAAGCTCATTATATATTATTTTTTATTTTTATACATGTATTATTAGTTGATATATATGAAAAAGTAGGGAATGGACAAAATTTAACAAATACCACAAGTTAATAAAGAACCCAAAATTCAATTCAATACATGAATATAATGGTTATTATATTTTATAATAGATATTAATCTGATTTTTAATATACATATCTATTGGTTTTTATAATCAACTTAATTTTTTTAAACGCATTGTCATCATCAATAAGGAAATATAGAATGTGGTTATTATGTTTTAGGATACATGTA
This sequence comes from Viscum album, assembly GCA_963277665.1. NCBI lineage: Eukaryota > Viridiplantae > Streptophyta > Magnoliopsida > Santalales > Viscaceae > Viscum > Viscum album. The sequence goes on from OY728141.1 coordinate 1,755,752,973, forward strand.
CGAGATAAATAGAACTGGGTTAATGACTAAATTTGATAAGATTAATTATATTCATTATTTTATATTTTATGACATAATATTCTATATATTAATCATATAAAATTCAATATTATTGTAGATGTTTAATGATGTTGAGTCATATACAAATGATGAAATAACCCATCTTTGATCTTATTTGTGAACTATTTATTAAGTATGATTACGATTTAAGGTGGATATATTCTAATGTTTATGATTAATATTACATTTTCAAAATAACAAGTTTTCAAAAACGAAATCTTTTGTTATAATATTTGTTTCAACCTAATTATCCCAAAATAATGCATCAATAATAACAGCCAATGATTGTGTTCTAAAATATCATTGATGTGTTTTTTAATTATACTTTTCAGTATAATGAATTTGAAAATATTTTTTTTATTGAGGTATTAAATTATGTTAATTTTTTATATTTTTAGTCTATGATGCATTTTGTTTCACTATTGTATATTTTGTTTTATATTATAGGAATTATGATATTTTTGGGATAGTGATATTAATAATTTTCTAAAAAAAATTCTTTCTGCATCTATTTTTAAGAAAAATTATGTAAAATCCTTAAAAAATAATCAAGTTTTTCAGTATTGATTTTTATATAAAGCGATGCCAAAAAATAGCCCAAAATAAATTTTTGGCATAATTTTTGGCTCAAACTCAAGCAGAAAATTTAAAAAAAATAGGATATTATGTGTTATTTTGTACTAAAAGAATATGCCTATGGTCTTTTGGGGTCGTTTTTGCTTCAAAACAACACTAAAAATCATACATTAATTATAACAAATAATGTTTTTCATCAATTTAAAAAAAACTACACCAGAACCATTATTTTTAACATCACCTTTATAAACTTCGATTAAAACCCAATATTAAAAATGAAATAACAACTGATATCAAAACTTTTTTTGAGGTAGTGGGATATTGTCACAGTAACCATTAAAGATACCATTACAATAGATTCATCATTAGTGACTACTCTATTTGATACAGGTTCATCTCATTCATTTATTTTAAATTATACTATATATATGCTAAGTCTTCTTATGGGTATTTTTACTTATGTAATGAATATCACTACTCCCTTTGATATGAAGAGAGTGCAGAGACTCCATAGTCACACGTGTTTTCTCTATATCATATGTTGATAATTCTTGGAGTTTTATGTTTCTTAATATGTAACCTCTTAAGGTCATATTAGGGATGGATTGGATAATTTCCAATAAATCTCTTATTGATTATTATATTCGACGGTCTCCTTTACAGCACCATATGTAGTTTTCTTTATCATTCTAAGAGAATAGAACCCATGGTCTAGTAGATTTGTACCATCCAATATATATTGAAGGAAATTGATATCTATTTTTTCTTTTGATCTGGAGAGGGAATCTATGAGTGGGGATATCGCTCCAATCATCATTGAGTTTCCAAACATATATCCTTTGGAATTCTCTAGTTTCCCACTAGTAAGGGAGGTGGAGTTTTTTATTGACATTGTTCATGGTTCTCAATGACTTTATATTCGATATTACTGAATGGAGAAAACTAAAATAAATGATCCAAAGACTCGTTTGGATGATATTTTAGAGAATGGAATTATGCACCAGAGTGTGTCCCCTGGGATGGTGTCAGTTCTCTTTTAGAAGAAGGTTTATGGTTCTCTTTTACATTGTGTTGATTATCAATTATCAAAAAAATTATGATAAAGAATATGTATCTATTTACATGGATAGATTATATATTTGATCAGTTGAAAGGGGATAAGTGGTTCGCAAAGATCAACATTCTATCGGGTTACCATCAGTTTAGAATTAAAGAACCTTGTTTTCAGAAAATTTCCTCCTGAGGTAGGATTGGCCATTATGAATAATATATGATGACCTTTGGTTGAACCAATTCTCCAAAAATATTTATGGCTTTAATGAATACGATTTTCCATGAGTATCTTTATACCTTCTTTGTTGTCTTTGGGGATTACATCCTATATTTAACTATGAATGGGGAGGATAATGTGCATCATCTGAAAAAAGTCTTGAAATTTATGAGAAATTAATGAATTTATTGAAAGATTTTCAAATGATATTTCTCGATTCGAGATGTGAATTTATATGGACATATTGTGTTAGAACACAATAATTGAATCAATCATAAAAAAGTGAAAGTTGTTATGACATGGGAGGAACTATGGAATGTATTTGTGATTTAGAGATTGTTGGGTATAGATGGGTATTATTGACAAACCATTATGGAATTCTAAAATTTGGATTCCCTGATTACTACACTAAATTAGAAGGGAGTAAAATTTTCTAGTGATGATAAAGATTATAGTTAATTTGTTGAGCTGAAATATATTATAAATACTACTCTGATGTTGACTCTTCTAGAGGCTGGTGAGGGCTCTATGGTCTTTTTGGTTCATCAGGTTCATCTTGTTATGGGTTCTTATGCAATGAGATCATGTTTTTCACTTAGATATCTTTAGATTATTCCACATAAGAATAATTATCTGATCCATGAACATGAACTCTCAGTTGTGATTCTCACACATAATAAATATAAACAATAACTTTACTAGAGAGGTTACCATGTATTCAGACCACAAGGGATTCAGTTATTTTTTATATTAAAATATCTTAATATCCAAAAGAGGTATTGTGTGTAATACCTACAGTCTTTCGATTTCAAAATTGACTATACCTTGGGGTAAGTGAATTTCATAGAAGTTTCTTTCCGTAGGAATCATTTGACCCAAGCAGTGAAAGAATCATCTAATGAGTGTATCTTGATGGAACTGTTATCACAGTTTCATATTGGAGTTTTGGAATTAGGGGTTGAGTTTTCCTTTCCCATTGTTTAGTTTATATATGATTATCAAGATTATTCTTCAAGAACTGCACCTTGATGATAAGTTCTATAGTATTTGTGACTCTCTTATTAGTGGCAATACTGTTTCAGACCGGTCATTCTCCAAAAGAGCATTCAATGCTAAATGAATTATTTTTTTGTTCCTTTATTCATAAAAAATTCTATAATAGAGGATTTTATTATTTCTTATTGGTAAGTGCACCCATGAACCCAAAATATGTTTTAATTTATGTGGGACCTATTTTGTTGTCCAAGAATGATATAGGGAATTACTGATTTTTTATCTCATTATTATACATTCCAATTGGTCAAGGAAAATCACTAGAATCCTTCAAGTTTTTGTAAACCATTTCCTATGAAAACATGGATGTGGGGTGGGATCTCTATAGAATTTTTGGTTTGGTTACCACATACCCAGAGAATAATGAATTCAATATCATTTTTGATTGATCATCATACAAAATTAGATCACATTATACACATTTATGATACAACCAATGTTGAGGTGTTGGGAAATATCTCTATGATTGAGATTGATTGATTGAATGGAGTTCAATATTATATATTCTCTGATAGTGATCCATGTTTTACATTTCATTTTTTGAGAGGCCTTTACTAGGAACTATGATCTATGGTCTGTTTGAGTATGAAATATCATCCGTATATGGATGGATAGAGAGAAAAATCTATAACTACTCATTAGGATATGCTTTGAGATTGTCTTCTAAACTTTGGTGGGGCTTGGGAGGATCATTTGGGGACAGCTAAGTTTTCATATAACAATAGTTACCAATCTGTAATTAGAATGTCTCTTAATGAGGAATTGAATGGTCAGCCTTACAGATTATTGATGTGTTTGTAAGAGATTGGTGAAAGCTGTTTGGTTAGAACGATATTAGTTAAAGAGACTAAAAAAAGATTTAGTTTATTATTCATAAGATTTTGGAATCATATAAATTTTATAATTCTTATGTTCATCATCGTCAAAGATTATTGGAGTTCTAAGTTAGTGACCAGGTGTTCTGGAATGTTTCACCCTGTTTCGATCATCGATGTATTGGGTGGAAAGGGAACCTTTCTCCTTGTTTCATGGGACCATTTTATTTTGTTTATTTGATGGGGAAATTTTCTTACGATTTAAAACTACCACTACATCTGAAATTGATACATAATGTTTTCCATTTATCTCATCTACATAAGTATCTATCTAATCCATCTAATGTTATGATCAAGAGTGATCTTGAGGTTAAACGTGAATTATCTATAACTGAGTGGCCTATCTAGATAGTTTATTCTGAAACCTTAGTACTTCATGGGAGGAAGATAGCTATGGTTCTTGTGCTAGGGCATCAAGGATCTGATTATCATGAGACATTAGAGAGGGAGGTACTAATGAGAGAGTATGATACTCATATATTTAGTATAAAATATTATAAGAAGGATTTTTTTTAGGATAAAACGTTTTTATGGTGGGGGTGGTTTTAAAATCTTGTTTTGATACATAGGTACTACTAATCCATTATTTTGATTGTTCTTTGGTGGTTTTTTTGGGGTTGATTCATTTTATTTTTTGAATGTTTTGAAAATATCTGGGCTAGTGCACGGTTGCCATATTATTTCCCAAATCGGTATCCTACTTGATTAAACACATGAAAACCGATGCAATGGGTATTTTCATTGTTGTAGCACAGTTTTACAAAGTTTACACCCACATATGAGAAGATGTTCAGCCCATTTAAAATAGGTGCATTGGTAGGTCTCAATGTTTGGTCTAACCAAGCTACTGTACCTAGGAATTCATGAGTTACATTTAATTATTCAAAAAAACTAATTTTAAAATCCAAAAATCTTTCATTTAGTTTCCTTAAAGACCTATAATGACCATGTATGGTTTCTTCTCTCTTCATAGCATCCAAGAGATTATTTTTCCCCTCTATACCCTCTTTAATGCATATTGAATCTTGGTGAACAACCATTGATCTACACCCAGTATGTTTCCTCTTCTCGTTATCTATCTCCCACAATCTCTCTTCTCCCCCAAGGGTTATGTGGATACCCATTTTGATTTTTGAATATAGTAACCTATTTTTGGGATCTTAAACCAATGATTGATTCCCAGTTTCCATTTTTATCCTTCCTTGTCAGAAAATCCCAACTATGGCTTGGTGTCTCGTTATCTGTTGATCCTGAGGTAATTGGTTCGGTCAAGATGCCAAACTTTTTTATCGCTAAATTGATTTATTTAAATTCAAATTTCTGATTTAAATTCAGTTGCTTGGAAATTCATCCAATTATTTTATTTGAAACCCTATTTCTATTGGATTAGGGATTTCATTGAAATTGAACTGGATTTGGTAAAACCCCCCCCAATTACTTTTGAATTGGGGATGGTTTATGAAATTGGATTGATTGTTAAATTGGATGGAATTTGTTTAAAATTAAATTTTGTAATTAAATTTTGTAAAATTGACATGAATAAATTGATTTAAATGTTTTATTTGATAAAAATTAATTAAATTAGTTTTGATATAAACCTTTGGGATTTATCATGGAAAAAAGTCTTGTTTTGATTAAAATTTCATGTTAGGGTTTAAATAGAAAATTGGAATATTTAAAATATTAAATGGTATGGATTTAATTTATGTTTAAAAATGAATTTCCTATCATTGATTTTTTACTACAGAACATACAACCCTTATGTAGTTAGTGAATTAATTGGACATCACTAAAATATTCTACAACATTTTAAAATAACAATATAGAACATCATAGCCCTGATAGGGTGGTGGTGATGTATAAACATGTTTTCCTATCACCTTGATTGTATGGAGTCCAATAGCCTAGAACAATCTTACCTTATTAGTAATATGACCATGTGGCTCACTTGTTTATATTTGAAATATATTTCATTATCTTTTAAAACAATTTAATATTCCTTTTGAATTTATATAAACTATTTTATGTGAAATTTTTGTTTCATCCATTTTGTTATAATGTTTCCATCAATTGAAATGTAAATATTTTGTTTAAAGTATCCATCATTTGAAATATAACGCATGATTTGTTTAGATATAATTTTTAAATGACAAAGCTATTTATTTTATCATAAAATATATTTTTTTTGTTACTTAATTGTGGAATATTGTTATTGAATACCTAGTGAGACCATACTGGGCTTTTATCTCACACCCTATCCATGCCTTAGGGTGTTTGTATATTTTCTCCTTCCAGGTTCATGAATGGGTAATGCACAACATAATGGAGGTTATATCTATTGGTATGTGGACTTGGAGAGTGTCTTATGTTGGGACATGGTCTATTTTCCAATTTTCTATACTTTTATTAATACTAGGAGTGTTTATAGCTTTTATGTTCTTGTAAACGTCTCCTAGTAGAGTTTAATTTTTATGGATACTAATTTTTTTCATTACTTCTGTAATGATTGTGGAAAATTTGTTCCCGCCATCATTTTTATGATCCCAGGATCTAGTCGTGAACCCATGGAAATCATGAAATCAATTTATGGTGTATCAATTTCGGCTCTATTATCAGGTTATTAGGGTACCCGGGCTAGTTGATGGCATTTAATTTCTATAATTTCTATCAATACCTATTACTTCATTCATGCTTCATTTATAATTTTTTTTATTGTGTTCCCTCTATTGTTTATGTGATATATACTATATGACTTTATTATATGAAGATAAAATTCATTGATATAATTATGGGTCATTACATTCTCCTCCCCTAATGAAATTTCTCCATCAAAATTTCATTTTTGAATCATAAGGGATGATAGGTGATGGTACTTATCCTTCATTTTTTCCTCTGGTTCCGATTTTTTCCTATTTATACTTATGGTTTTCGCATATTACATTGACAAGGTGAGTAGTCTTGTAGAATATAATTTTATCTCTATTTTCCAATATCTTCATCAGATTTTCCTCATAATATAAATCATTTTCTAGCTGTATCGCCTCTAAATTTAGTATATCTAATGGATATGGTATGTACTTCCTCAAGAGGGATACATGGAATTCATCGTGTACTTGGGATATTATTGGAGGATTTTCTATATTATATTCCATAACTCTAACATGATAAATATTATCAAGTGCATGATGTACCTATGACATAGTTTTCCATTCTTCCCAAATCTCATGGTCCTCTTCAACGGAGATATGTGGAGGAATACCATGTCCCCAATCTCAAAATCCATGTCTCTTCTATGATTGTCTTTATATCTCTTTTTGATGAATCTGGGTTTTCATGATGTGCTTATAACTGGTTTTCACCTTTTCTACCATTTCGTCAACCATTTTAGGTCCTAGAATATTATGTTCACTAATTTTATAAAATCATGTTGGTGTTCTAAATCATTCCCCATAATGGTCATTATATGGAGCCACTTGGATGCTCGGGTGGAAACAGTTGTTATAAAAGAACTCTAACAAAGGTAGATTTTGTTCCCATTATAATATGATTTCCATAGAACAAAATATCAACATATCTTATAGTTTCTGAATTTTCCACCAATATTGGCCATACATTTGAGTATGATAGGCTATAAAAAAATTTAGTTTAATATTTAGATCATTTTGGGGACTTTTCTAGAATATGGAGGTGAATCTCAGATCTTGATCAGACATAATCGATATTGGTACTCAATTCATCCTTACCAATTATTGGATGCATATCCATTAAATTTGGTACAATTATTGTCATATCTAATTGAGATCAATGATATGTATTTGTAAGATGATAAAAACAACCCATATATAATTGTTTCCTCAGTATTTCATTGGATTTCCAGTGATAATGTCTGTGGTGATGTTTTCCCATTTCCGTATTGTTATGGGTAATGGTTTCATCATCCCCTTATATTTTTTCAATATCTCCTTCACTTTATGACATAATAAAAACATTGATATATATTCAGTCGTTTAATTCTTCAAATCATCCCACCAATAGTGCTATCATAGATCATGATAGATCTTTATCCTCTTTAGGTGAATAGAGAAGGTTCATCTATGTGGGTCATTCAGAAGATCTATTGTTATTTCTATATTGGATGGTACATAATGTCATGACCCACATCGGAATACTCCTTCGGATTCCATTTTGAACTTCGAGGATTTACCATTTAAATATCATCTAGAATTTTTTGAATTCCCGCATCATTTATTTGAGAATTCATTATTTTCTCTATGAGGTATGGTTGAGAAATAATTTGATAAAGGATTGATGATGATCCTTACTTAATGATTCCTATGCCCATCCTTTGTAGATATAAGAAGATTATATCTTTCTCTACTCTCATCGTTGATAAATATGTATGATCGTTTCAACATAGAGAATATTCCACCTTATTTGCATTACCAGGATGTTAGTGTATTGAGTAGTTATATTCCTTGATGTGCTCTGATAATATACATTGGTACATATTAAGCTCCTTCTCTGTGAATATATATTTTATTCTCCTAAAATAGGTATACATTTCGAAATTATACCCATAGAGTTATTGGAACCATATTTTCAAGTCCAATATCATAGCCACCAGCTCTAGATCATGTGTGGGATTATTTTCCTCATGAATTTTGAACTCCCATGAGGCGTAGGCTAACACATTTTCATTTTTAATCAGTACATATCCTAATATCATATTTGAAGCATCATTTTACACCCTATAGAGTTCCCAAATTTTCAATAGTGTGATAACTAGTGTAGTGATAAGTCTCTTTTTCAATTATTGGAAGTAGTATTTACATTCACTAGTCCAGAAAAACATCACTCCCTTTCAAGTCACCATGGTTATTGGGTTTGACAATCATGATAATTATTCACAAATCATTGGTAATACACACCCATATTAACCAAACTGTAGATCTCTATTATGAATGTTTGCATAGGACACTCTTAAATAACATTTGTCTTGGAAGGGGCTACATATATTCATCTACTGGTGACAACATTCCCCAATAATGAAACATCTTCCATATAGAACTCACATTTAATGTACATTGAATATAGTTTATTCCTTCACAAAGTCATTGGTATAATATTAAAATTATCTTCGTGTCCTTCCATAGTCATGGATTATATCATAATGTCATTTATAAATAATACCAAAAAACAATTATGTTAATATTTATGAAATTTATTCATTAATTCCATGAAAATTTCTTGATAATTAGTGAGTCTTAAGGGCATTAATATGAAATCTTATTTTCTATACCTCATTCAAAATGAATTCTTGGGAATACCATCCTTCTTCACCATTAATTGGAGATATCCTGACCAAAGTTGCACATTAAAGAAATAATTGGGACTACAAAGTTTATCGAACAAGTCATCTATCCATGGAAGAGGGTTCTTATTATTTATCATGATTTTTTTTCACTCTTGATAGTCAATTCATAGGTAAATTGATCCACCATGTTTCTTGTAAAAGAGGATAGGTGAACCCCATGGTGAAGCACATAGGAGTATAAAGTCCTTTTCCATATTCTCATATAATTGATTCTTAAATTATTCCAACTCAATTGTGGCTATTCTATAAAGTTTATTTGATATAGGCAAATATCTGGTTATAAGATCAATTTGGACCTCCAACTCTCGGATATGAAAAATGCAATTCAACTCTTCACAGAACACATTAGTATAGTCCCTCACAATGGGCATGGGTTCGATCATTATCCTATCTTTTGTCTCAATAATTTGATATAGATATGCTTCCTCATGTGAAAATAATATCTACAATTGAGAATATGATTCAGATGGAGTTTCATACTCCTTCATACACTTGTAAAAAATTGGAGGACACCTCAGGATGTGAAGTGTGAACTCCATTTCCCAAAAGTCAATTTCAGATTTTTATAATGATGGACAATAAATTCCCAATATAGCATCAAACTCCACCAAAGGTATTAAGACAATATTTGCTAGGATGTTCAGTCTACAAATATTAATCGGGAGGAGTTATATAATTTTGATGCAATAATTTCCTCATTTTATGTTCTTTCATATAACTCAACCTCCATATTTTAATGTAGTTTTTGAATATATTTATTAAAATTATAATGTATGAAAGACTGTATAGAATCATTAATGATAATCCTACATTTCACTATTTGATTCATGTTCTAATCATTTGCATCATCTGTAAAATACTTTTGTTTGATAATCATTAAATATAAATGGGGATATATCAACATTAAAGGGATAACATATAAATTAAAAGTATATAATAATTTTTTATTCCATATGTTTCATTCTAGGTTATCCATAGTGATGGAATTATCCCTAGGGTTCTTACTAAATTTCCCTAGTATCTTCAAAAATAATTTGACCATGCTTTGATACGAACTATAAATGCCCAACAATTCTATGACTATTATCACATGATTTTATGCATAATTAACCATCAAATACAACAAAGCATCATAAGATCTAGTGTCTATGGATAATTAGTAACATAATTTGTAAATATGAAACAAAAATAAAAACATCTTTTATTTAATATCAATAATGATATTTTACCTTCTATTGAGCTCATACATATGCATAGGATAACTTGGGGAATACATGAAAAAATTGTTGAGCTAAAAAACCAGTATAGGAATAAAAATATGAATAATAATTATCTCATGGGATAGAAGGAAAAAAATTATTACATAAAAAGTAATTAAACATGAATAATAATATTGAAGCATAACATATAGAACATGGGATCATGTAATCATCGAATCATAGAAATTTGGAAACAACTTAAAACATGACATAAGCATGATTCAAGGATAACTTATAATACCATTGCATAAGGAGGATCATGGGTCAAGGATAACCACCATACCCATTTCACATGGAGTGTGAGTCAAGTCTAACCACCTAGAACATTGCACATGAATGTTCACAAGTCAAGGATAACCACCCAGACCATTTCACATGACTTCTCATGATACTAAACATTAACCAATGCATTGGAACACTATCCAGGTGAACACATCGTAACTTGTTCATGCATATGTGTTCCACAAGATTAATCAAACATAAGTTATAAACATAACTCTTACCCATGAATGAAATGGGTAACATAACAATTTCTGAAAGCATAAACAATGGGTATATCATAAAGGTCCCCATGAACGAATGGATTTAAATAATAAGTTAAAATTAATAAGGTAAAATAAGGAAATATCCTGATAAATGATATCCAACTGAATCGGTAACATATAAATAGATAGTTTAAGGATCTATATAAGTGATCCACTTTAATGGGATTTCAGAAAAAAAAAATTAAGCATTCATTAAACATAAATGGTGTAATTATTTGTATAAAACCAAAAAATAATCAAGAAATATTTTCATGATAAAAATAGTTGTTTCATAAAAATAATGTTTTTATAAAACATATTATGGATTTCAGTTGAAAATTGATTAGAATTTGGGAACTTTCCTTTCATTTTCCTTGCCTGTCAGGAATAATTGAAAGAGAACCTTTTTGGAACATGTATTCCCAAATCAAAGAATTATGGTGATATCTTGATATATTATTTTAGATCATATGAAAATAATTTAGAATAATTATATAAAATTAATGCATATTTTCGTTAGGGTAAATAGATAGAATTTGTAACATAAATGAATAATAGAGGCTTGGAATGAATCTCTTACCATATGTATGAAATTGTTCTGCACTTGTAATTAATTTCCTATATAATGAAATTATATTCATTAATAATTTAATTCATAACCACTTTAACAGTTATGTTATTTATTATAAATTTATTAAGTATATTTATTTCCTTTTTTAGTAGTTATAAAATAAAACTTCATTATTGTGGGGGTGTTTAATTACTTCGTTCACCTGTATACATGTATGGAATATCATGTAAAATTATAATAGTTTCCCAAAATTGAATTTAAATGTTATTAATTAAATTCTTTAATATTAAAATTAATTATATATCTTTTTCTTAATATGTGGATGATTCATCATATAAAATGTTAATGAAAACCTTTTATATTATTTTGGTTTTTTTTCGATCATCATAAACTAATTTTTTTTTAATTAATATTATAAATATATTGGTCCTAGAAGATTGAATAAGATATGAAACATATATTATAATCTGTTATAATAATTAAAATTATTTATGACCTGGCATAAAGGCAGTAATGGAAATTTAAGACTCATCGTCCTTGAATGGGAAAAATTAATACATCGCTGATGATGTTTTCATTTTTAGAAAAAAAAGGTGAGGGAAAAATAAATGACGATGGTTTATTCCATTATAACAAATCATTGTGATATATATAATATACTAGAGTTATCATGTAACATAGATAATGGTATATGAGTCAGAGAAAAGAAAAAAAAATTAAATGAAATTAAAAGAAAAATAATGTTTTCTACCTCTTGAAATATTTTCCTTGAGATCCTCCTTAGGGAAATTGGGTTTAATATTTTTTTGAACAAATAATCTTGTATTTTAGGGAGATACATGGGAAGTGTATTGGGAATAATTGGGGAAATTTTTAAGGATTTTGATTTATGAGGAGAAGATGTGGTGAGGGGTGGTATTTATAGTGGGAGGAGATGTAACACTCCACGTAAATATAGAATATGACATTTTTGTATTTATCCATATTTGTGAACAAAATATTAATATTACATTAAAGGGGACGCTATTCTCAATGGCGTACCCAATACGCAACAATGAGTTTCTTGGGAATCTTATGTTGCACTCAAATAATGAAATAATATTATTTTAAATGGTAGTTAACGCCTAGCCATTGTAATGGAGGGAATGAATGGAACAAACTAAAAAACGATTATATATTTTTGTCAAATATTTTTACCTTTATCCAATAAATTTTAGAGGCTTAAAATGTGAATGAATCCAAATTTAAGCGTAAACATTCTAATATTCCTTAAAAAGTCGATTAACCGCCTTTTGATGGCTAACCTCTTTTGAATCCTCTTTTTGAAAATTTTATGTGTTATATTTCACAAAATAAAATTCTTCTCTAGATTCTGGACAACAAATTTACTTTGTGTAAATTTTTGGTATTTTTCTGATAAAGATCATTTTTAATGAATAGTGAAAACTATTGTATTTTAATTCAAAACCACTTTTTAATGTAATTTAATTATATGATTATATTTTCTATTGAATTGGTTTTAAAGTTAAATTAGAAGATATTTTTACAATTTAATCCAATAGTGGTCATTGGAATTAATTTCACTTTGAAATTGGACTTAAACTAGTGTCAATCTTTTAATAGATATTGTTTCTTAAAAACAAGATATTTGTTTTGACAGCGGAAATTAATTATTAAAATAATTAATGAAACTTATATGTTTTGAATTTTTTAAAATAGACATCATTTATGAATTCAGAATATCAAATATAGCTTAAGGTGGATTTTTGGTATTTTTCTGAAAAACTTCAATTTTTGATAAATAGTGAAATCACTAAGTGGTAGTTAAAAAACTGATTTTTCGTTTAAATGAAACAGTACCAATTCTATGATTTGATTTTAAAAAATCTGACATTCATGGTTGTCATTAGAATGTAAAATTTGGTTCAATGAGATTAAAATAATTTTTTTGGTGAATATTAACTTTTATGTTTTAATCGCGATTATAGGTAATTAGTGTAGTTTATGGTAAAAATAATGTTTTAATAATATTAAATGACCATGAAACATGTCCTACCATTATTTGATGAGTCATGGCCGACCGAGACAATCCATGGGTCATCTTAGGGACCCCTTGGATCCACTTTTGTAGGAAAATGACATTAATACCTTTTTATTTAAATTTAAAATTAAAATGTCACAATAATGTGTTGTTTTACTAAAACAATTTTACATGGGGTTATAAAAGTCATATTTTTTACAATAAATATTAATTAGAAATCTAAAACGATTTCCTACATCATGATATTTTTTCATAATTTTTATACACTAAATAAATTAAATTATTTATGACACCATGATGATTCATCGATTACCTCATTATTTAACGATTTATATAAAATGAAATGATAATGTAATATATAAGACCTAAACTTGTCACAAACCTATTGGATGGGTGGATTTCAAATCCTTATCACCTCATCCACGAAATATATCGTTTTGGGACCTTTAAAATCCAAAAAGCATTATATAATAAAGTAATATTTTATAACTTTCCAAGAGTGCCCCTCCTCTCCTCTTATAAACGGCCCCACCTCTACCACCTTACACACACCTCTCAAGCCTTTGGATCGGCCAAACCCTGCCCATTTCATCTCTCCAAATCCCTCTCTTCATTATTGATTCCTCACCATTGGGCATAATCCTTTCCAATGAAGCCTTTGAGCTCAAGTCAAAAAGAGTTACCCAATTTAAAGGTAATGTCTTCCCTTGTGTGCTTTTGTTTTATTTTGCTTCTCCAACCCCCTAAACTCTTTTTATTACTTTTTTATTTAACAACACCATTATATTAATTATACGAGGTTGTTTTCAAAAGAATTATTTCAGCTACACTTTCACACACCTTCGTCTAATGTTTAAATAACATACTGTTTCTGTGGATGGCGAATTACTGCCTCAAGAAACGATGACTGTTCAATATTATTTTAACACCTTCAAAGGTGGCCATTAAGATGTCACTATATTTATATATGATATATAATATGTTTATTTTTTCCTTAATCTTATGTGTGTTTCATTTATGTCATACCTTTATGGTTTCCATTATAGGTAAACATGATATCTTCATTTTAGGAAGTGCGGACTATCGCCCCCTCAAAGTGATTTGATTCATTAATGCCATATGTGGGATGTATAAATGATGGAATTAATGGTATTACATATTATATCTTACTGTAATTATAATATAATTTTATATCATTATTATTTCATTCCATTGAATACAAAAAAAAAATGAAACTAGCGTTCATGCGTACGTACGGCTTACTGTCTCCATGAACGGTACATTTCATTTTTTATCTCCAAATGTTATGTACTATTATAAGTACATAAATAGTATGGATATATATGTAATATATTAAATCTAAATGATGGATATAATTACGGAATTATAATATATATATCTCTCATTTTGTTTTAATTCCATTAATATGACAAAAAATGAATGTAGCGTTCATGCGTACGTACGGCCTACCGTCTCCCTGAACAGTGCTTTTAATTTTTTATCTCCAAATGTTATGGAATATAATAAAATGAATATATACTAGATATATAGGATATTTAAAACATCAATATTATTCTGGATATGATGTACCTATAACTACATGGAAAATTCTTTTCCAACAAGTTCAATTTTTACTCATGTACCGAACATCGACAAAAACGTCGGATATGGACTTAAAAAATTATTATAACATTATAATATGTGATATTAACTGAATAATAATCTTTAAAGGAGGACCATAATAAATTATAAATTGGCCAAATTTTATTATTCATGAGATTAAAGAATGATCGTGTCATGTCAGACAAGAGGTAAGGGATCCTACCCCTCTCTTTCTTTTTAAGTAAACTCTTTTATGTCATTCATTTTAAGCTCATATTTCTTATGATTGGGATGCTATTTTATATTACTCTTACTATAATTTTTATTTTTATATGATGAGGGACCCTATTTTCTCTCATCAATCCATTTTGGATATTTTGAGTGGCACCGTTAGGGTGCCGAATTTTTGTAAGACATCCAACCTCTCTCTTTCTTTTTAAGTACTCTCCTTTATGTCACGTATTTTAAGATCCTCTTTGTTATGTTGGGGGATGTTATTTTATATTCCTGTTTCTTTAAATTCTATTTAAATATTATGAGACACCCTGTTTGACCTCATCAATCAATTTTTTAATGTTTTATGTGGCGCCGTTAGGCTGCCGAGTTTTCGTAAGGGATTTTTCATGTCACTTTTATTCCTGTGAGATTAATGATACATTTTCCACCATTTCCTTTGATTTGTGTATGTACTGAACATTATTATACTCATTGTGTAATATAATTTCATTTATGGGTATTTACATATTCATTTTATGACCCTTCTTCAATGGGGTGTACATTTCGAAAGTTACCCAAGTGGGTAAGGGAACCTTTCACCATCCTCTTTTTAAAAGACTTCTTTTGTTATGTCTTTTAATTCACATAATATTATGTTGGGATTTGTTCTTCTATATCATTATTGATGTAAAATTTATGTCCAAGTGATGAGATACCCTTTTTATCTCTCATCGACTCATTTTCTGAATTTTGAAGTGACGTCGTTAGGCTGTCGAATTTCTGAAAAGGAACTTCTTTAACCAATATTGATTCTTTGGGATAAACTTGTACTCCTTGAATATGCCATTATATGAATATGTGTGAATAAACTCTGATTGTTTTACACTTAATATCCACTTATATTTGGTGTATTCATTTGTCACGGATAATTATGTAATTGATTTATCCTTAATCCAAGGATATCATCTTTGTATGGGACTTTGTCTCAATCTCCTTTCATTGAGGCATATTGTGTTTTATACACAAGTTGTTTTATACAGTGTATAAACCCCTTTAACCTTTACATTTATCCAAAACGAATCTTTTTTATAAAAAGAAACTTTCTAAATGAAATAAGGGAATGTTTTTGTCATATGTATGTTGCGATAACGACTTCTCCGCCATCGTGACCATTATTTGAGTTTCTACTTCCTCTACAAGCCACACCTTTTTTTAAAAGAAAAATAAATACGATGTTTTACTTTTATTGAAAATGGTTTTCATAATGTTTTTATATCAATGTGTCTTATTGATATCTTGTGATTGAAATGTGGAAATGTTATGTTTTTTATGCAATTTTTATGTGATACGATTATGTTATGGTTCTTGGGAATTATTATGAAGACGGGTGGTTCCGTGATAAACTAAGGGCAGGTGAGCCCGATATAGTTCCCCAATGAATTGGGTAATGCGAAGGGGTTAAACTTTAAGGTTTCTCCGAAGAGATATAGGGAATATACTGTGATGGGTATTCCAAACGTAACCAAGAGGGTTAATCCCTACATAAGAATGTTATGAATACCTCATGTTACCTTTATGCCTTATGATTTCTATGTTTTATTCATGATTTGATGAGGTATGTTAAAGTGCTTATGTTTTATGATTAAATTATGATTTCATTGATTCTTAGGTATACATGTAATCATGTAATCATGTTTCCTTTCCATATTTTTATATCCCTTATTGAGATTTTTATGCTCATCCCATGTTTTTGAAATGTTTTACACAGGACATAATGATGAATAGGGTTAAGGATGGGATCACGGAAAGACATACTATCTAAAACATGGAACTAGACATGTTTCTTTTATGATTTTTAATTTATTTATGGAAACATAGTAGAAGTGTCTACTTTGTACTCTTGTGAGATGTAATAGTTATGTCCTAAATCTCTAAAACTCTAAACCTGAAAAGATCCTAAATTTGAATTATTCATTTAATTTAATATTAAGTAAGGTTTAAAGTTGGGGCCTTATAGTTGGTATCAGAGGTCGGTTTAGATAACTTTAAAGGTAAGGGTATTCTCTAAACATAAGTGACATTACCATAATGGCTAGGATTTCAGAAAGAGTCGTAGTTTTTAGATAAAGTGAATGAGTAAGTATATCTTAGTGTTTATCTTACTCATTATTACATGATAATTTTGTTGATATACTCACACTGACATTTTTTTGTTTTAGTAAATGGATGGATCTAGAAGGCACCAAAGTGACAATTGGTTGGAAGGAAACTGTGGTGGTTCTCTGATTAAGAGACCAGATGAAATAGGGGATTCAATGTGGAAACTCAGGGTTGTTATAAATAAACTATAAAGGAGTCATGATCAACCACTTGAACCTTGGTATGTTTTGTAATGCATCATGTACGAGATGACCAATTGATGTGGAAGTTTAGGTAATAATTATAATGGTAACCATTAGGGTTTATATGATCCTTTCATTTGAATTAATTATGGGTTACTATATGTTTTGATCGAATATGAACGACTTGATATAAACATGAGGTTAAAACATGTTAGGGTTATTTTTGGAGTTTTATAAAAAGGACAACACACAGACCGTGTGTCAACCAGTCGCGTCTGACAAAACTATAGGAATCGAACCCACAACCAAAGTGTGACTGGTATTTATCGCCTACCACAGGACTACGTGAAGTCCCTCGTTAGTATTACTTTTTCTTTTTAGTTAGATGATTTTATGAATTAAGAGTAATTTTATTTTTGGGTTATCTATGGAAATTATTAACCTATCATAGAGGATATGTGATTTGGTTAATTACTTTTCAATGTGAGACTTTAAGAGCAACCGATGTTATTTGGAGATAAGTGTTAATTTTTACCATGGAAGACAATGTGATTAAATCCTTAAAATATTTGGGTTTCAATCTTTGTTTGGTTTACATTGAATAATTTTATGGACAAATTGATTATTGAATGGTCTTCATTGAACTTTGGGTTTTGTTGCACAAATTTTGGAGATT
This sequence comes from Viscum album, assembly GCA_963277665.1. Classification (NCBI taxonomy): domain Eukaryota; kingdom Viridiplantae; phylum Streptophyta; class Magnoliopsida; order Santalales; family Viscaceae; genus Viscum; species Viscum album. Next base: position 1,755,771,412 of record OY728141.1, read on the forward strand.
AAGAATAGATTTTCTTTTTATAAAGGATTATCCTTTTTGGATTATCTGATTTCATACTAAACTTTCTGGTTTTGGTTTTGGTTAAAGTCTAAAGACATGGGAAGTATATAGTTCTCTTTTTTGTATTAGGTGATTCTCTAGAAGTTGATTATAGCTCTCTTAATGTAAACAAGTCTTCCTAAATACTCATCATTTGGGGAAAGTATGAGTTTGTGTAAGAAATCTAGTAAAAGCTGAAAGTCAACATGACAAGTAAGTATGTTTCCTTAAGATCAAAAATAAATTCCTCAATGAAAAGTAACTTAAAAAATGTTTTCTATTAACTTTTCCTACTGGGGAATCGAATACCGTTTAACCCACCACAAGTTTGTGATTCTCTTGTGGTTAACTTTCTCCTGAACATGTTTTCTATCACTCTCCCTCAGAACATGACCCTTTGCTTTTTCCTCCATGTCCATGATTTCATTCAAGGAATCCAATTATGAGTTAACTCGGGTTACCTTTGTACTTCTCTTTCTTTATTTTATAGTGATAGCTTTTCTGACTCTTGTTCCGATGTGGGATTTTCAATAATGTTTCCATGCCCAATTTTGAAATTGCGAGGACGCAATTCCCAAAAGAGGAGAAGGATGTAACACCCCAAGTAAATAAAGAATATGACATCTTCATATTTATCCATATTGGTGAATAAAATATTAATATTACATTAAAGGGGATGCTGTGCTCGATGGCTTACCCAATACGCAACAACGAGTATCTTGGGAATCTTAAATTGCACTCAAATAATAAAATAATATTATTTTAATTGGTAGTTAACGCCTAGCCGTTGTAATGGTGGGAATGAACGGAACTAACTACAAAATGATTATATATGTTTGTCAAATATTTTTACTTTTATCCAACAAATGTTATAGGCTTAAAATGTGAATGAATCCAATTTTAAGCGTAAACATTCTAATATTCCTTAAAAAGACGATTAACTTCCTTTTGATGGCGAACCACTTTTAAATACACTTTTTGACAAGTGTATGTGTTATATTTGACAAAATAAAATTCTTCTTTAGAATCGGGGCATCAAAATTTACTTTGTGTAAATTTTTGGTATTTTTCCAATAAAGATCATTTTTAAATGAATAGTGAAAAGTGTTGTATTTTAATTCAAAACTACTTTTTAATCTAATTTAATTATATGATTAGATTTTCTTTTGAATTTGTTTTAAAGTGAAATTAGAAAATATTTTTACCATTTAATCCAATAGTGGTCATTGGAATTAATTTCACTTTGAAATTTGACTTAAACTAGTTTCAATCTTTTAATAGATATTGTTTCTTAAAAACTCGTTATTTGTTTTGACGGCGAGAATTAATTATTAAAATAATTAATGCAACTTATATGTTTTTAATTTTTTAAAATAAACATCATTTATGAATTCGGAATGTGAAATATAGCTTAGGGTCAATTTTTTGAATTTTTCTGAAAAACATCAATTTTTGATAAATAGTGAAATCACAAAGTGGTAGTTAAAAACTAATTTTTCTTTTAAATGAAACTTTACCACTTCTGTGATTTGATTTTCAAAAATCCAACATACATGGATTTCATTAGGAAGTAAAATTTGGTTCAATGAGATTAAAATATTTTTTTGGGTGAATAGTAACTTTTAAGTTTTTATCGCGATTAGAGGTAATTAGTGTTGTTTAAGGTAAAAAAATGTTTTAATTATATGAAATGACCATGACACATGTCCTACCCTTATTGGATGAGTCATGGCCGACCAAGACAATCCATGGGTCAACTTTTGGACCCCATGGAGCCACTTTGTTAGGAAAATGTCATTAATACCTTTTTATTTAAAGTTAAAATTAAAATATCACAAACATGTGTTGTTTTACTAAAAAAAATTTACATGGGGTTATACAAGTCATATTTTTTACTATAAATATTAATTATAAATCTAAAATTATTTCCTACATCATGATATTTTTTTATAATTTTTATAAACTAAATAAATTAAATTATTTATGACACCATGATGATGCAGTGATTACCTCATTATTTAACGATTTAAATAAAAAGAAAAGATGATGTAATATATAAGACCTACACCTGTCACAAACCTATTTAATGGGTGGATTTAGAAACCTTATCACCTTATCCTAGAAATATATCCTTTTGGGACTTTTAAAATCCAAAAATAATTATATAATAATGTAATAGTTTATAACTTTCCAAGAGTTCCACTCCTCTCCTCTTATAAATGGCCCCCACCTCTACCACCTTACACACACCTCTCAAGCCTTTGGGTCGGCCAAACCCTGCCCATTTAATCTCTCAAAATACCTATATTCATCATTAATGCCTCACCATTGTGCAGAATCCTTTCCAAGGAAGCCTTTGAGCTCAAATCAAAAAGAGTTACCTGATTTAAAGGTAATGTCTTCCCTTGTGTTCTTTTGTTTTATTCTGTTTTTCCAACCCCCTAAACTCTTTTAATTACTTTTTTTTGTAACAAAATGAGTATATTAAATATACTAGGATGATTTTATAAGAAGTATATGAGATAAACTTTCGCACACCTCCATCTAATGGTTAAAGAAAAAACTGTTTCTGTGGATGGCGAATTAATGCCTCACGAAATGATGATTGTTCAATATTTTTTTAACACATTCAAAGGTGTCCATTAATATGTCACTATATTTATATATGATATATACTATTTTTATGTTTTCCTTAAGCTTATTTATGTTTAATTTATGGCATACCTTTGTGGTTTCCATTATGGTTAAACGCGATATCTTCATTTTAGAATGTGCGGACTACCGCCCCCTCAAAGTGATTTGATTCGTTAATGCCTTATGTGGGATGTATAAAGGATGGAATTAATGGTATACATATGATATCATACTGTAATTATAATATAGTTTTATATCGATATTATTTCATTCCATTGAATAAAAAAAAGAAATGAATGTAGCGTTCATGCGTACATACGGCTTACCGTCTCCATGAACAGTACGTTTCATTTCTTATCTCCAAATGTTATGTACTATTATAAGTACATATATATAATGGACATATATGTAATATATTAAATATAATTTATGGATATAATTTTATAATTATAATATATATATATCTCATTTTGTTTTAATTCCATTAATATGACAAAAAATTAAAGTAGCGTTCATGCGTACGTACGACCTACCGTCTCTCTGAACGGTGCTTTTAATTTTTTATCTCCAAATGTTATGGAATAGTATAAAATGAATATATACTGGATATATATGATATTTAAAACATCAATACTATTTTGGATATGATGTACCTATAACTTCATGGAAAATTCTTCTCCAGCAACTTCAATTTTTACTAATGTACCGAACATCAACAAAAACGTCTGATATGAACATAACCAATTATAATAACATTATAATATGTGATATGAACTGATAAAATAATATTTTAAGGAGGTCCTTAAGAAATTATAAATTGACCCAATTTTATTATTCAGGAGATTAAAGAACGATCGAGTCATGTTAGTCACGAGGTAAGGGATCATATCACTCTCTTTCTTTTTAAGTAGACTCTTTTATGTCATTCCTTTTAAGCTCATATTTCGTATGATTGGGATGTTCTTTTATATTACTCTTACTGTACTTTTTATTTTCATATGATTAGAGACCCTATTCTCTCTTATTAATCCATTTTGGAAGTTTGGAGTGGCGCTGTTAGGCTGCCGAATTTTCGTAAGAAATCCAACCTCTCTCTTTCTTTTTAAGTACACTCCTTTATGTCACTTCTTTTAAGATCCTCTATGTTATGTTGGGGGATGTTATTTTATATTACCCTTGCTGTAAATTTTATTTAAAAATGATGAGAGACCCTAATTTATATCATCAATCCATTTTTGGATGTTTTTTGTGGCGTCGTTAGGCTGCCGAGTTTTCGTAAGGGATTTTTCATCTCAATTTTATTCCCGTGAGATTTATCCTACATTTTCCACCATTTCCTTTGAGTTGTGTATGTACTGACCATTATTGTACTCTTTGTGTAATATAATTTCATTTATGGGTATTTACATATTCATTGTATGACCCTTCTTTAGTGGGGTGTACGTTTCGAAAGTTACCCAAGTCGGTAAGGGAACCTTTCACCCTCCTCTTTTTAAAAGACTTCTTTTGTTATGTCTTTTAATTCACATACTATTATTTTGGGATTTGTTCTTATATATCGTTATTGATGTAAATTTTATGTCCAAGTGATGAGATACACTTTTTATCTCTCATCGACTCATTTTCGTAATTTTGAAGTGACACTGTTAGGCTGTCGAATTTTTGAAAGGGAACTTCTTAACCCAATTTTGATTCTTTGGGATAAACTTGTACTCCTTGAATATGACGTAATATGTATATGTGTGAATAAACTCTGATTGTTTTACATTTAATATCCACTTATATTTGTTGTATTCGTTTGTCATGCATAATTATGTAATTGATTTATCCTTAATCAAAGGATACAGTCATTGTATGGGACTTCGTCTCAATCTCCTTTCATTGAGGAATATTATGTTTTATACACAACATTCTTTTATACGGTGTATGAACCCCTTTTACTTTTACGTATATCCAAAAGGAATTTTTTTTATACAATGTTTTTTTCTAAATGACAAAAGGGAATGTTTTTTTGTATGTATCCGGCGACAACGACTTCTCTGCCGCCGTGACCATTAGTTGAGTTTCAGCTTCCTCTACAAGCCATACATTTTTTTAAAAGAAAAATAAATACGATGTTTTACTTTTCTTTATTTTTTGTATTGAAAATGGTTTTCATAATTTTTTTATATCAATGTTTTGTATTGATATCTTGTGATTGAAAAGTGGAAATGTTATGTTTCATTATGCATGTTTTATGTGATACGATTATGTTATTGTTCTTGGGAATTATTAGGAAGATGGGTGGTTCTGTGATAATCTAAGGGCGGGTGATCCCGATATAGCTCTCTAATTCATTGGGTAACGTGAAGGGGTCAAACGTTACGGTTTCTCCGAAGAGATATTGGGAATATACTGTGATGGGTATTCCAAACGTACCCAAGAGGGTTACTCCCTACGTAAGAATGTTATAAATTCCTCATGTTACCTTTATGCTTTATTATTTCTTTGTATTATTCATGATTTTTTGAGGTATGTTGTAGTGCTTATGTTTTATGAGTAAAGTATTATTTCATTGATTCATATGTATACATGTACTCGTGTTTCCATTCCATATTTTTATATCCCTTACTGAGCATTTTATGTTCATCCCATTTTTTGAAATGTTTTACACAGGACATAAAGATGAATAGGGTCAAGGATGGGATCAAGGAAAGACATTCTATCTAAAACATGGAAGAACACATGTTTCTTTTAAGATTTTATTTATTTATTTATGGAAACTTAGAAGAAGTGTCTACTTTGTAATCTTGTGAGATATAAGAGTTATGTCCTAATTCTCTAAAAATCTAAACCTGAAAAATCCTAAATGTGAATTATTTATTTAATTCAATATTAAGGAAGTTTTATGGTCAGGGACTTATAGGAGAGGAGTTTTTTTTTATTCATTTGATTATGTTTTTTCTGAAAAAGAATAATATTGTTGGATCTTGTAACTAGATATAGTAACTGTTGATAATGATTTAGAAATAAAGGTTCTCACATCATCCATACATCATTCATAACATAATAATTAATTTGTATAGATTATACCATAAATTATCATATTATGTTATTCACAAAAAATAAAATATTTTATAAAAAAAATACCAAAAATTTACCCTAACAATTTTTTGTTGTGTAAAACTAAAAAATAGACCCAAATTGATGGAAATAATTTTCAAAATATGAGAAGTTTAGTTTTTTATTGAAATCGTCATTTATAGAAAAAATTCCAATTTAAAAATTATAATTGATCATATAACACGTTGAAAATTTATATGAGGTCTAATAATGTTATATTATAATCATAAGAAAAAACATATTGATTTATTAGTCTATTTTATGAAAATAAATTTTCTCTAAATCATTATATTATAAAAAATATTAATAAAATTACTTGTCTTCACAAAATAGTAATACTTAATTTTTCATAATTAAACCATTTTTTTATTGATTACATGATATAAATATATCATATTTTCGTTTATAAGATTCATAAATTTTATTATAAATTTAAAAGGTGAGATTACTATTATTTTGGTCGGGTTACTATTCTAAATTTCCACACTACTATTCCAAAGTTAGTGTTATTATTCCATTAGTTTAATATCCTTAATTTATATAAATACCTCTTATTTAATTAATTGTTCATTTATAAGTCTTGTACTGTGTTCTCTATGTGATGTTCATGTGATTTAAACTATATGAAATAATTATAAGAAGAGAAATTTCATTGGTAGAATTATGGGTCATTACACTCCACTAAGGACAGAATATCCAAGATAGTGTTGTAACACCACTACCCTCTTCATCAGGTACCCATTGAGGGAAAAACATGTACCCAATGGATCCATCTACCACCTCCCTCCATCAGATCCTTCACTAGCAGTATGCCTATGTGAGATAATACAACCATAAAAGGTGGCTAAGTTAGTAGTAAACCAAATATGAAATTTGAAAATAATTTTAGAAACATCATTTATTATAAATGATCATGATAAAAATTATGTGATTATTTGAGATAAGTTGATAATGAATTCACATGAAATAGGGTTATTATGGGGTTCACTAACTCTTTTTACTAAGTGGTTAATTATTTTTGAACAATGGTTGTGATCTCACTTCATGTGTTCTTATACTATTATAAAAAATAATATTGAATAAAGTAATAATATAGTTCTCAACTCAATGTTAAAGAGTGATTAATATGGGTTTCAATAAGTTAATCAATCTTCACTTTCCACATTATGTACCTTTGGAATTTGGATAAGGTGTACATCCTTGTTATTCCAATAAATCATTGATAGAATTTTTGAAACCAGGGCCTATTATAGCTGGAACCTAGAAACAAAATCTAGTTTTTGTTTGTTGTAAATCCACATTGGGTTGATTAGGGTTATTTGAAAATAAGTGTTACTATAGTGCATATAGATTTACTGTTGAAGGTGACATTGTTTCCCAGTGTTTTCTAAATTTTGTGTCCAACATTTGGAGGAAGAAGAAAGTTGTTTCATTGAAATTAAATTGAACGCAATGTTGAAGATGAATAAAATTTTTTGTGCTCTTAGATACTCAATATATTCCTATCAAAATATGTTAAATTAATGATATTCATGGAAAAGGTAAAAAAATATGAATGTTTTGTTTGTGATACATTGGAATGCTATACTCTCGGGAAGGTGTGAAAGAATCGTATGTTCCAAATAGGATTTAAAAACAATAGTTACATGTTTGGGGTAAGGTGCACAAGGAAAATTCTACTGAAACGACTCTTTTTATATATAGGCCTCCACCCCCCCCCCCCCCCCTTTATTTGAAGTTAATTTTTATCAGGAAGATATAGTTTCTCCACCATGTGAAATAGTTCCCTATAGAATAGTTGTGCAAAATAAAACTTGTATATAGAGTGTTCTATGTATTTATCAAGACCAAGTGAAATTTATGGTCTAGTTTCACATAAGATATGGGTTTCACATAAGATAAAATGTGTGAAAGAAATAAAAAATGATCTCAAGTATAGGTATTGGCATAACTATTTGAGTTTCCCGACTAGATGGTTTTGAATATGTATTTTTTATCACTTCATTGAATTTAATCAACTTGGTACTATGGTGTATGAAGAGTATCATATTAATTAAGGAAAAGTAATTAAATGAAAATATTATTAAATTAACTTCTAGTCATTGAACTGCGTAAGGATTCACCAAAAGTAGTGATTCAAGGGGATTCGATATAGGGTTCTAAGGGAGGTAGTGTGTTATCCTTGAAATATTATATTGGTAGTGTTCCTCACATAGATTAATTGTGTCTAAACATCTTTTTTAAATATGTAGTGAATATTAGTGGATTTTGGTATGATGGGAAGAATTTCGATGTATAAGGACCCGACCTTAAACATTATATAATATTGAATTAAATGAATAATTCACATTGATGTTCTTTTCAGGTTTAGATTTATAGAGAATTAACCCATAACTATTACATAAAAACTTGAATATTACATGTAAACACTACTACTCAGTATTCATTTTCTTTATAAAATAATAACTTTTAAAAAAATAATGTCTAGTTCTATGTTTGGACAAAATGTCTTTTCCTTTATCCAATCCATAAACATATTCATATTTAATTCCTGTGGAAAACATTTCAATAACATGGGATGAACATAAAAATATCAGTAAGGGTTATAAAAAAAGGAAGGAAAACATTAGACCATCAATAAATAAAAATCAATGAAACCATACTTTTCAAACATTACATACCTTACGAAATCATAATATTTATGAATAACACACACAAATCCTAAATCATAAAGGTTGGTTATGGAATCCATATCAAACATACATTGTTTCTATCATAGATATGTAGGGAGTTACACTTTGAATACCCATCACAGTATATTCCCAAAATCTCATAGGAGAAACATCACATTTAACTCTGTCACGTTACCCAATGCATTGGAGAGTTATCTCAAGTTCAACTGCCCTAGGTTTATCATGGAACAACCTGTATACGTAAACAATTCCCAATAACCATAACATAATCATAAAATATAACACATGTATAAAAAAAAGATAACATTTCCACATTCCAATATATCAAATCAAGATATTGAAATAAACAATGTTTAATCAATTCATTTACAAAACCATTTAAACAGATATTTTTTAATCAAAGTGTACCATACCACTTTGAATATTTTAAATAAATTATCATTTGAAAGCATTAATATTCATATAAATAAATCCTAAAACCCATTTTTAAAAAATGGACATTAATGGGAAATATTTAGAATAATAAGCCTTTAAAACTTTTAAAATGATATTTTAGTTATATGGTTTTTTATACAAAAAGCGAGACACTTAAATAAAAATAATTGAAGAATAACATTTAATAATACTTTATATTATCATTATAATAAATGGATTCATGATATTATATGTTAATGGACATTCTATACAGCATATAAGAGTGAATCGGTGTATAAAAACAATGAAGTCTCAGTGGAAATGTAAATTGAGATGAAATCCCATATAAAGATGGTATCATTAAATTAAGGACAAATCAATCAAAAAATTATGTGTGAAAACTCTAAATACACCAAATATAAGTAGGTTTTAAGTTTAAAAAAATCAGAGTTCATTCACACATATTCATAGGATGACATATTCAAGAAGTACAAGTTGAACCAAATGAATTGAAATTGGGTTAAGAAGTTCCCTTGTAAAAATTCGAAGCCTAACGGCGTCGCTTTAAATTTCTGAAAATTAGTTGATGATTTAAAAAGGGTATATAATCACTTGGACATATATTTTACATCAATAATGTTATATATGAACATATCCCAACATAATAATATTTAAATTAAAAGACATAACAAAAAATAAGTCTTTTAAAAAGAGGAGGGTGAAAGGTTCCCTTACCGATTTGGTAAATTAAAAAACATACGCCACATGAAATAAGGATCATACAAGGAAGATGTATGTAATCTTAAATAAAATTATATTAAACAAATAGTAAAATCATGGGCAGTACATACACCACACAAAAAGAAATAGAGGGAAATATAGCATGAATCACACGAGAATAAAAATTGAGATGAAACCCTTTACCACGTTGTAATCAACTGATTCGTAAGAACAAAAGTTAATAACCACCAAATGAATCACATAGTACTATGAATATAATGAGAATCATGATAATATATATCAAATGTCAGTATACAATACACCACATGCAATGGATAAGTGGCGAACAATGAAAATCTCATGGAATTAAAAGTGAGATAAAAAACTCTCTTACCACGTTGTAATAAATCAAGTCGTATTACCAAAAGTTAAAAAAACACCAATTGAATCATATAATACCACTAATATAAAGAGAATAATGATAATATATATCAAATGATAGCACACAATTGAAAGCATGCAATAAATAACTGGTGAACAATGGAAATCTCAATGAATTAAAAGTGAGATAAGAAATCCCCTTACCTCATGTCCAACTTGACTAGATGGTTCTTTAGTCTTAGGAATAATAAAATAAAGGTAATTTATAATTTCTTAAGAACCTTTTTATTTTTTATTATTCATTTTATATCACTTATTACTATTTTATAAAATTTATATAATCATTTATGTTAATAATGTTCATTTTTTCTATATTTGGTACTTGAGTCAAAAATGAACACCTTATATTTAAAAGTTTTCCATGTGTTCAATAGTCCATTATATCCATAATTAAATTAATTATATAGATATCATAGATATCATATATATCTTGTATATATATATATATATATTACATATCATTTAGAGGTAAGTAATGAAATGCACCGTTCGTGGAGATGGTAAGTAGTACTTACACATGAACACTACTTTCATTTCTATTTCATATTTTAATGGAATTAAAAACATAATGATAATAGTTATATTATAATTCTATTATAATATTATATACAATATTATTAACTCCATCCTTTATATGTCCCACATAAGGCATTAACGAGTCATATCTCTTTGAGTGGGCGGTAGTCGACACTACCTCAAATGAAATTATCGTATTTACCCACTATGGAAACCATAAAGGCATGCTATAAATGGGAAGTATAGAAGCATAAAGAAATCATAAACATAATATATATCATATATAAATATAGTGTAATTTTAAAGGACACCATGAGAGGCGGTAAGAGGTAATTAAACAATCATCGTTTCGTGAAGCGTTAGTTTTACATCCACAGAAACATTATTTTATTCATCCATTAAATGGAGGTTTGTGTAAGTTTAGTTTGCATAATTCTCATAAAAACATCCTAGTATATTTAGGATACTGATTTTGTTACAAAATAAAGAAATAAAAAGAGTTTAATGGTTGGAGAAGTAAAATAAATGAAAACAATTTAAGAGAAACCATTACCATTAATTTGGGTAACTCCCTTTAGTTTGTACCAAAGGACTTATTGAAGTGCCTTATGCCTGAGGTAAGGCTTCTAGGAGGAGTATATGGATTTATGGAGATTAATTGGGTAGAGTTTTGACGATCTAAATGGCTTGAGAGGTGTGAGGAATTGGTTAGAAGTGACATCCTTTTATAAGGGGGAGGAGGGGCTCTTTAGGAATGTGTGAAAATATTATTTTATTATATAATGATGTTCAGTTTCTAAAGGTCCAAAAATAATTATAGTCAAATATATGATGAATCATAGTAGAAATAAAATCATCCAATAAGAATTGGACAGTTTTGGGATAATATTTTATTCATTATAATCTTATTTATTTAAATCATTTATTAATGAGGTAAATACTTCATCACTATTATGTCATGATTAATTTTATTTATTCAATGTCTAAAAATGATTAAAAAAAATACTATCAGGTAGTAAATATTTTTAAATTGATAGATAATATTTATTGTAAAAAATATGACTTGAATAACACCATATAAAAATTAATTTGCTAAAATATGTTTTTTGTCATTTTTGCCTTTACTTTAAATTAATTAAAGTGACATTATCACTCTTAAGTGGCTTCATGGGGTCCCAAAATCGACTGGAAGATGTCCATGGTTGGATATGACTCAATAAATAAGGTTAGGTCATGTTTTATGTTAATTTTGAATTTTTATCATAATCTTTTTACCTTGAATTACCTTATTTACCTTTAACTGCGGTAAATAAAAATCAACAGTTACTATTCACAAAATATTATTTTCTTCTTATTGAACCACCTTTTACTAACTAATAACAACAATTTATGTCGGATTTTCAAAATTCAATTCACAAAAGTGGTAAAATTTCATTTATATGAAAAATTCAGTTTTTTAACTACTACTAAGTGGTTTCACTATTTATAAAAAATTGATGTCTTTCAGAAAAATACCAAAAATTCAGAATAAGATATATTTGATATTACAAATTAAAAAATGATGTCTATTTTGAAAAATTAAAAACATATATTTTGAATTAATTAATTTAAAATTAATTCTCATGTTAAAACAAACAACGTGTTTTTAAGAAACAATAAATATCAAAAGATTGACACTTGTTTATATCCAATTTCAATGTAAAATTATTTCCAATGACCAACATTGGATAAAATTGTACAAATATATTATAATTACACTTTATAAATAATTAAAAAGATAATATAACTATTTTAATAAATTAGATTAAAACATAGTTTTGAAATAAAATATAATATTTTTAACTATTCATTTGAAAATGATCATTATCATAAAAATTCCTGAAATTTACACAATGTAAATTTTTATGTCCCCATTATAAAGAAGGATTTTATTTGGTCAAATTGAATGTATTATAGTGACCAAAATTATATTTAAATAAGGTTCCCCATTAAAGGTGGTAAATCGGCCTTTTAATGTCAATTATGCTTAAAATTAGATTCATTCATATTTTATGCCTCTAACTTTTATTGGATAAATGTAAATACATTTAACAAACATGTATAATCATATTGTAGTTAGTTTTTTCCATTCCCTCTAATAGAATGGCTAGGATTCAACTACTATTTAAAATAATATTATTATTTAATTATTGAGCAACGTAATATTTCAAAGAAACATGTTGTTGTGTATCAGGTATGATACCAATCATAGCAACCCCTTTAAAGTAAAATTAATAAATAATTCACAAATATTAATTAATATGAAAAGTGTATTATTCCTTATTTATCTAGGATGTTACACAATGTATCCTCCATGGAATAGCCCTTAGTGGTGTACCATTTAAAACTCTTCTGTTTTCTTCTATATATGTGGATGTTTAATTACTATAAAATTACATCATGATAGGTTTAAAAAGTTATTACCAATTTGGTAACAATATCTTTCACTTTAAAAGAAATAATTTACACCCTGATTCACCCATCCCCTCTTAGGGTGTTTCGAGGTCCTACTAGTGGTATTAGAGGTTACAGGTTGTTGGATTTAAATATTTCCTCTATTGTTTTCATGGAGAATGAAATGAATTTAAGGGGATTATCCAAATTTTATGGAAGAAATTTCAATATTTAGAATAACATGATAAGATCTTATATGAGATCCCATGTGATGGATGTTCTTTATGTCACTACATAGGGGATTCAGGTCACTGATTTGACTGGACTGTCTATGACTAAAATAGACAAGAAGATTATGGAAGTATATTGCAAACAAAAAAATGATGTTACTGGTGTACTATCTAATCAATTTTATTTGAATTTTATTAGTTTCACTTTATGAAAGTCTTTGTAGAAAAATTTGGAAAACTATTTGAAGGTGATAACTAAGTGTTGGAGGACAAAATCTATGTTTTTTGCAGTAGGATTGATGATCTAAAAATTCATCCTAATTAAAACATATATACATTTTTATCTAAAAAATGAATTTATTAAAGGAATTCAAGTACAAAGTGATGATATTAAATATAATGAAATTATGAATAAAATATTAATATTTCTTCCACATCTATATAATAAAAAAGTTTCATCTATTGAGGAATGATATCTATATATACTTTATCTAGATGATATCATATGTAGTATGATTATTTATGAAATAAAATTCAATCCAGAAGACCCAACAACTTGAGTAATTAATCAAAATTGAATTCAAATCCATGGAAAAACATAAGGTTTCTAGAGATGTTTTTTTGAATATATTTATGAAGATAAACTTCTTTCTATTTTTTCATATAAATTCTTTTGGGGAAATGGATATTTTAATGGAAACATCATTTGGCATTTTAATGATGTGGTAGAGTTGGTAACATTTCCTCTTTATTATCAGAGAAGTTTGATGATCATGAAAGTGAAGAGTGAGTCATGAATAAGCTTCTGTAATTCCCTCCCCCCAAGGAATACATAAAATAATTAAATAAATTATAGAAAAAGATATTTTTCTATAAAGAAGAAAAAAATTATAATTAATTTTTGGTGGATGAAGAACCCGAGTTTAAATATTAAACCCAAGTGTCCATGATGGCTACAATTTAAAAGGTGTAACCTTTAAAAGATAAAGATAATTAGTTAATTGGTTTTTTTGATATCAAGGTTTAACTTCAAGGTTCACATGATAATCTTAAAATTCAATGAAAAATAAAAACCAATATGAGATACATTTTGGATAAGTAATTATAGTATAAGGACCTAATTGTAGTAGAAATTGATCAACTAGAAGTAGGGAAATAAGAAAATTTAATAACTTTTGAAAAAAATAAGATGTTGTTTAATTGAATTTGAGGATTAGAGAAAATGAAAAATTCATCAATGACCATACATCTAGGCTGAATGAGAAGTGTAGGGTAGTTGAGGGACTTGAATATTAAGTTGTTATTCTGAGGATTAAGATGAAAACTGAATCAAAATCAAGTGAAAAAGTAAAAAATTACAATTTAGAATATTCTCAGATAGAGAGATGTTATAAAGAGATAAATGTGATTTTTAAGGATTATAGAAGTCCTTGAATGATTATAGATCCACATGAATGGAAAAATGTTGAATTGGATGTGGTTATAGAACATAAAAGGCTAGAAATGAGTTGAGTAAAAATAAATGGAAGTTTGAATTTGGTCATATCAAAAAGGCACATAATCTCTTAACAAATCAATATTCACAAAAAATAAAATAGATTGAAAAATTATCCTTAATTATCAATAGATAGTTGCTAGAAAAATAATTTTACAAAATAAGGGGTCCTGAGGAGAAGTATAAGTGATAATACATTTCCTCTTATGAAATAAACATTTTGTGGCTTTCTATGCCATACCATGTCGTATTGTGAAGAGGCAGAGATCTATGTTAATGGGAAATCACATAGAATTTAAAAAAAATAAGAATAAAACCATATCCTTCATTATATAAAATAAATAGTTTCTAGGGAAATTTTTTTCACTATTATAACTATAAAGATAATGATATTCATTGTAGGGAGAGTAAAGGTGAGAACATTTTCTATAGAAATAAGAAAGAATTCAATACATTCCAACCAAAAAAATAAATATTTTAAATAGGTATTCTCTTCTTGAAGAAGAATATTATTCTGATGAACCTATTTATATTAAAATATAATTATAAAATACATCTTTATCCTCAACCTAATTAAGAATCTCATTAAAGGCAAGTAAAAAAATCAAGAATGTCAGCCTTGAATAAATATCTCTCAAAGTCACAATGAATAGTATCACCTAGATTCTTGATTGTGGTTACTCATCCCACATGATATGAAATGAAATTTTTTTGAATAATTTAAGAAAAGGTTTTATGGAATATAAATTTTCAACAACGATGGGGCTCTAAAAATCAAAGGTAGTGGGTAAATATAACTGTAAAATGAAGAGCTTAAGAAAACTGAAGGTCTCTATGTGGATGTTTTCCATCGTAATCTCCTTTTTGTGAGTCATCTATGTGACTCGGGAATGATAGTAAAATTTAATAAAAAAATTTTCAATAAAAATGAAATTATAGGTATTTATCTCATTAATGGATATAGAACAAACAAAAATTAATACCTGGTTTCAAGAAAAGATAACATTTTTTACATAACAGTTGAAGAAGAAAACAACCTTTGGAATTGTTGGTTCATTTATATTAATCAGTAGATAATGGAAAATATATATATGATAAAGATATTCAACAATATTCACAAATCTAAAGTGTAAAAGATAAAAAAGCATGTGATGCTGAACCTGAGGAAATATGTTTGGGACTTCATATCAGCCAAAGAAGAGTAGAGTGTCAAATCTACATGATCTCATCCATAAAGACGTATTTGGTCTAATAAATGATTCTAGAACATATAGATCGAGGTACATCATTATTTTTATTTGTGATTATAGAATAATTTCCTATACAATGATTTTGAAGAAGAAACAGAATGTCCTTGGTATCATAAACAGTAATAATCGAATTGTTAATAATGAAATTGATCCCACTATCAATATTCTATGATCTAAAGATAGATAAGTATACACATCCATTGAGTTTTAAAATTGTCTAAAAGTTTGGAAAAAATAATGATGTGGCTATAGTGAGAACCCCATAAAAATAGTGTTTTTTTCAATAAATAAATTGATAGGTGAACAATATGGAGGGAACTATCAAGATTGAGAGTCATATTTCTCATCCTTATTGGAAAGAGGGTGTCCAAGTAGTATTGTAAACTAAAAATCAAATAAATATTTTTATGGGAGAAACCAAGACACCATATTATTTATGGTATAGAAGGAATCCCCCTTGAAGTGTTTTTTTGAAATAATTGTTTCGTCCAATATAAAGAAGGCAATCAAGGAATGTTTGGTGATTCTTCTGATGAGGGAATATTTTTGTGGAAACTCAATGAAGTATAAACTAATCAAATGATACAATTATCTTCTTGGAATCATTTTACAAATTAGTGATGTCAATATAATTGAATATAAAACCATAAATAGTGGAATGATTGCAAAAACATTTAGGGATCACAAAATGATGACGATTTGGTAGAAGTATCAGAAGATGAAACCATGGACGAAGACACATCATTATAGTCTCATAAAAGAAATAGAATAGAATATATTGATCATTCCATCATCATTGGGGATTGTAAACACCTACATAGATAATGAGAATAAATAATGGAGCACCTTAAGACTTCTTTTAAATTAGGGAACCAACATTGTTTTAATATTTAGAAAAGGTTGAATCATGGGTTAAATCCATGACTAAAGAATTGGATTGGATTGACAAGAACAAGAAATGAGATCCTGTACAAATTCTTGAAAACAATATTTTGATTAGAACACAAAGTATAATTGTAAAAAAATTTGATGAAAATGAAAATTTTATCATAAATATAGCCTATTTGGTGTGTTAAATTTATGCATAGATTGAAGGTATTAATGATGAAGAAAAAGTTTTCTGCAGTGGATATAGTAGAGTCGATCAAGCAATTTCATTCCATAGAAATTCAATTAGGGTAAAAGATATTTTGATGGATTTGGAAATGGAATTAATAAATGGTTGTTTAGAATAATAAGTATACATTAAAAACCCAATGTGTTTTCAGATTCGTAATAATGAAATGAAGGTTTGTATATTTAAAAAGTCACTTTATATTCTGATGGATGAACAATGATAACAGAGATGTCTACTATATTCTTACATAAGGAAGATCAAATTTAAAATTATTGGTTTTATCATCAATCTCTATGTAATGAAATATCATATAGATCAATTATGGTTCATGTATATGTGTATGATCTTAGTTTTAGTGGTATATGGTAGGGATCAATGGAATAATTTTCTAGTCACGTGAAATAAAAAATTTAAATTTCCATGACTGGTGACCTCACACAATTTTTGGGGATATATATGACTTAGATGAATAATTTCACATTAATTTATTAAACAAAATTTCCAATATTTGTTTGCTGAAATTAAACTTCCATTAATCCAAACTAATTTCGACATCAATTGTTGTTTGGACAAAACATGGAAAACAAGAGGATGGGACATCTTTGGATAGAAATTCCACCAGTGGTGCTGAAATTTTTTTTTGGAAACAAGTGTGTGGGATGGTTTACAAACAAAAAACAAATCACATTAATTATTTATTTGGAAGTAAAGTATAAACGTACTATAATATAATGCATTAATATATTGTGGATGAAGAAACAACAGACTGATATTGGTGATGTGGTGGAATATCTAATGGTGAATCACTATGAAACCAAGATTGTGACCTACCTTACAATGAATATAGTTTAGCACTTATAAAACCATATTGGGATGACATATCACTTATTCAAGGAAAAATTATATGAAATGTGGCATTAAAATGGATAATGATGGATGTAATGACCAAGTGGATGACATTCTAACTAATTCATTGGCAATAAATTCGTTCAAGAAAAATCTGGTGAACCTCAGTGTTCAGTATCCTTCTAATGCATAAGGAGGGTACATATGGTCCCATATACCCATTTTTGTTAGCAATTTTAACTTATTTGTGGTAGTGATTTCGGTTTTTGGGGGAGATATAATCCAGGGAGAGTTTGTTTTTAGCTAAATAAATACAAATACCAGTGTTTTGGGTTTTATTATGAAGTAAGAGACTAGATAAATTCTATGTTATAATTGATTTTTCTAGTTACAGGATTTTCAAAAACAAGGAAATTCTTCTATGACATGATGAGAATTAGGTTTAATGAGGAAACATCATGCAATGCTTCTATGAAATGATGAGATTATGTGTTTGATGGATACAGTTCATATTTGTCAGAGCCTTTCTAGGCATCTTTAATCATTCTAAAACAAGAGAACCCATTTCATGATTACCCTCTTGTTTTATATATAGATATTTTCTCACCTAGACTTAGTGTGTTGGATTAGTGGTCTCTCACCAATCCGTTTTTTTCATCGAGGATGGTTTTTATTTAGTTTATCTTGTTGATTTACAACACACTAAAATGGGGAGAATTTTTGAACCAAAGAATTTAATAGTTAGTAGCTAAAAATGGAATCCAGATTCTTTTTCATGTGAATCCACACTAGTTTGGTGAAGGATTTTTAAAAACAAGTTTTATTATGGTGCAGATGGATTTAGTTTTGACGGTGGAACTATTTATCAGTGTTTTGAAAAAAAAATCCTAAATCTGGAGGACAATTAATGTTTTTTAATGGAAATAAAATTTTTCACAATGAATAAGATGGATATAAATATTGTACACAAGTTGGGTTTTGTGTTATCCCCATAAAAATAAGAAAATAAGCATGAGTTTCACACAAAAGTTAAAAGTGTACGAAAGATTATTTTTCATGAAACGGGAATTCTTCTCTCTATATAAGGTGAAGAAGAATATTACACACTAAATATGGCATTAAATTAATATTTTCACAGATGGGGAAATGTGTGAAATGAATATTCCAGCAGGAATGACTGTGTATATAAATAGGTGGCCACCCCCATTCTTTATTAAGTATCTTTTTATGAGGAAGAGCAGGTGTCTCTTTCACATGAAATTGTATCATTTAGAAGAGTTCCATGCAGTTAATCATTCATGTTGAGTGTTCCTTATGTCTATAAAGGTCAAGTGAAGATCATGGTCTAGGTTAATGAAAGATATGGGTTTCATGGAATATATCTTGCAAGACAAAACAAAAGTTTTGTTCAAGTAAACTTGTTGCACGTAACTGTTTTAGTTTTATATCTAGAAGGTTTTGACTATCCAATTTGTTTGACCAGTTCATTAAATCTCATCAACTCAGTACTATGGTGAAATAATATTCTTGTGCTAATAATAGATAAATACTAAAATTCCAATCTAAAAAATTGACCTTCAAGTCATTAAACTAAGCAAGACTTCACCAAAAGTAGTAAGGTAAGGGGATTTGATATATGTGTTCTATGAGAAGTAGTGTGTTTTCCCTAAAATAATAGAAATGTATTATTCCTATAAAATACTGAATATGTCTAAATTCTTGTTTTCCACAAATAATGAAGATTATTGTATTTTGTTATTACCAGCACATTGTAATCATATGCTCTTTAGACTAACCCTTGGTGGTGAACCAAGTAAAACTATTTTGTTTTGCCTCTATATGTGAATTATTAATTACTATATATTAACATCAAGATAGTTTTAACAAGATATTACCAATGTGGTAACACGATCTATAACATTAAAAGAAAAATATAACACCTGGATTCGCCCCACCCCTCTCAGGGTGTTCTGGGATCCTAGAAAAATCACTACATATTACTAAATGGAATTTATTGCTGATTACCTCAATTTTTTTTCACACTTGGAAAATATAATTATTCATTTATTTATAGACATCACTCTACCATGGTATATAGTGTTCCTCCATTCATTATCAGAATAACATTTTTCATATCTGAATTCTATAGTCATATATCCTCTATATCTAGTGATGTCCTCCATCCATTTTCACCAAGATACATATTTAATCATAGACCATGTTACAATAATTTCATCCTTTACAAGGATAATTTATATCATGAATACTAAACGATCACCACTACAGACATTTCCTCATTGGGGGTGACATACAAGAATTTTTACATTTAACTATGGGATCATCCAAATTATAGTCATTTTTTTTTCTCAATTACATACCTTGATATTTCAAGAACCATGATATGACTCATCCATATTTTTTGAAAAATGAACCATGAATTATGGTTAGTCTAATTTTTTTTGTTGGACAAATTAAATTACTCCAGAGGGGGTGAATGGAGTCTCTATAAAAAAAATTGTTAATGATGTTCTTTACAAAAAAATACCACCTATAAAATTAAACACAAAGTAAGATTGTAGTGTATTTATAAAAGTATTGAAGGATCGATTTGATTCACAAAATATTAATTTGATCCCAGTTTTACTAATCTATCGATTAACAAAACTTTCGATGCAAACATACTCATTCAAAAAGATGTAAACACTTTCTAAAAGAACTATCAAAGTTCAACTTATCTTAATGTAGGAAATACATATCATATAAATAATATAAGTTAATCAAAACAGAGGATAAAACAAGAGGTTTAGTCTAAAGATGAGACATAGACCTCTCCACTTAGTGATCAACTACCAAAAAGTTATTTATATTAATAAACATTTGATCCAAACCCTAGATCAGGGATCACAATAGCACACCTGGTTGTCCAGGTCACACTTGACCTCGAACAATGTTATTTATTGGAAATAAAGATAAACATGTTACAAGTAATCTCTTCCAAAATTCTACATGGGGTAAAAGTGTAAGAAGTGATTTAGTATGAGGATATTTTGATATATTTTAGATGTGCTCAATAGATATTGATTGTGATACAAACAAATATACACATAGCTCTATTAGTAAAGAAAAAATAGTATAGAGTTAAGAAAGAGAATAGAGTTTAGAATTTTGTGTGTGTTGTGAAGTAATGTTGTAGACTCAATGGATGTGGATAAAATGTTATTTGAGTCCTCTTCTAGAAGTTGTATTCAGAACAGAGTATCATAGTTTCTGTAATCCATCTTCGAGGAGTGAAAAGGATCGGCTCTTCAATGTCTCAATGTACACGGAGCATTATGAGAAGGTTTCTTGTTACAATCTTCTTGTAATCTAAAATGCTTAGTTCCTCTCCTTTAGTATTGGAACACTATGTGTCTCAGCATGTACTTATCTACTTTTAATGTGAATGATTTTGTCCTTTTATACTCCAGGATCCTCTAGGCCTAAAGATCTTCACACGTGCATGTACGTCGTGCTGTCTACAGATAGTCCTACAGACAGCATTAAAAAATGTTAGAAACATTAATTTTTCTAAATATGACCATTTGAAATAAATTTTAATTAATGAAATGGAAATAGTAATTTATGGATATCAGTGGGTCATCTTCAGTCTATTGTCTTATGTTTCATAACATTAGTCTTTCATCTTCGGTGTGTCATCTTCGGTGTGTCGAATTCATTCTGTTGAAATTTGGTCTATCAAACTACGATGTGTCAACTTCGATGTGTCAAACATCAGTCTGTAGAACTTCGGTGTGATGACTTCGGTGTGTCGACCTTCGGTCTATAGAACTTCGGTGTGATGATTCGGTGTGTTGACATAGGTGTGTCAATCTTAGGTCTCTTGAAATTTGGTCTGACAACTTTGCTTTGTTGACATCGGTGCGTCAAAATCCTATCTATCAATCATCGGTGTGATGACTTCGGTCTATCAAACTAACCATCAGTCCCAGTGAATCTATAATGATTATGAAATTTATGCCTTACTAGACTAAATGTTATGCAAAATTTTATGTATAAAAACACTTTTAAACATATTTATTCATGAATATATTCTATTTACTTATTAAAGTATATGGTTTTTTAAGACATAATTGATTCACATAGAGATATTAAAATTGCCTGAAAGAGTAGAATCTGTATATTTAAATTATTTATGATTATGAAAACTACATTATCAAATAGGGTCCAACAATATCCCTCTTTTTGATAATCACAAATTATCGCATACATGAAAATATATAGAATAAAGATATCTAAACATAGAATATGACACCGAAAGTGAGAGTTTCCAATATGACTAAAATATTTCCATTTTTTAACTTGTAAAACAAAGATCCCTGTAAGTAAATGGATTAAGGTGAGTATAATCCATGTTTCGTAAACCAGGTAAACTCCCCCTTAGATAAATAAGGTATTCATAAATATAAAGTATGTCTCTTATTTTTATCCCAGTTTTGGGATTAGAAAAATGAGAAGAGAGAGAAAAAAGAGAACAACAACACCATACGTATTTTCATTAAAAGGAAGAAGATTACAAGGAAAAAAAGATCAATTCACTATCAAAAGATACAATCAATCATTAAGGGTTTGGATGCTGAGGAGATTTTCCTTTGTCTGAAGGATACCATGGAGAAGGAGAGGGTTTGGGGTGGTAGAGGGTAGAGGTGGTCTGAGTATAACACCAGGAAAAAAACACCTGTAGGAACAGTAGCTGCAAGGGTAGGCCGCCTTTCGGACAACACCTCACTTGGAGTCTGCTCTGTAAAGATTGGTCGAATATGAGTAAGCTCTTGAGAGACAGACATTTGAGGTGTAGGTCGAGAGGTAGTACCAACCGAAGCAGCAAGAGGGACCACAATATCCTCGTCCTGAACATACAGATAACGTTTGATCATGTTGATAAAGTAATTAATGATTTCACCACCATATTGCATGGCGTTCTCAAATTCATCCTTATTTTCTATAAATTTACTCAACAAAGGGGTAAATTCATTCAACTGGAGATATTTCTTTTTGAATTCTTCAATGACTGGAAGAATTATATGATTTTCTACGAGAAACATAAATCTATTGATGAGATCATGCTCGGTGTATATCTTTGTGAAATAATTATCCACCTTTTCCAGAATCTCTTTCTGAGCTCCAGAGGCTTCATTTGTGCATTTTCTGGCCATATTGTACACAATATATATATTTAGATAGAATTTTTTCAAGCCTTTCTTTGTCTGAAGCACTCTAAAGTGTTTTAATTTCTTCTCTCATCCCAACCATGAGACACTCCAAATCGCCAACAACACTTATCCAACTCCTAGAACAGGATGGGCCAGTCAACATTTTTCCGATCTCTTCTTTCAACGATTTCAGATCAACATTGAGTAGATGAGTTACCATGTTTATAAGAACTTCAATAACACCACTAAAGGAATACTTGAAGTTAGAGGTTAAGGAATTCAACTCATTTCTCATCATTATTACTTCATCTCTTGTCAAGGTGTTGTGTCTAATAATTGTTTCTACTGTAGTAATAAGATTCAGTTGAATATCCAAAATCACCATTCATGTCATCTTTGTTTCATCAGCATATGAGATAATTATGGAGGTGGAGGCTTAACTCTTGGATCCAACTGAGGCTATTACAGGCTCACAAATATCAATTTTTAATTGTTTCAAATAAACCTTAGTGACATAGTTACTGGGCACTTCCTAAGCTACTAGGTCTACTACTGGAGATGAAACTTATGGAACAGGTGCAACGGGATCCGGGTCAACTTGGACTTGTGGAGAAGGAGGAGAAGACATCCTTTCTTCATCATAGACATACTCCAAACCAAAAAAAATGTATCATGGATCACTATTCCACTCTCCAGTACATGTCCAGTCTCTTGGCTCAATAGTATCAATTCTTACCCTTCATCCCTGAGGCTCATGAAAAAAATCAATATCATTAACTATTTCATCCTGTTCTCTGGCCATAACAACTTGTCTTGGAATAGGAACCAACTAAAATTCCAGTTCTTCTTGAGCTATAGGTACTTCATCTTCACTAGGTACATCCTCAATTAGAGGAACTTGAATTACATCTTCTTCCTCTTGGCCATTAGCCATAAGATCATTCAATTCATGAATGATCTCTTGGTTTTCATCATTAGGATGGAATGGTCTATCCTCATGTTTAGCATCTCTCTGACCATCAGCATGTTGATCAACATGCTTAACACCATCACTAGCCTCATGTACAGATTCCCCATTGGATATGTCAACCACCTATTGTCAAACTATTATAGAGTCACTCACATGCTCAACACTTCCTTCATCATCACCATCATCACCATCATCATCATGATCATCATCATTAGATTCCTCATCTGATTTTCTAACATAACCTTCAATTGTTGTAACTTAAGTTTATTCCTCATCTCCATCACCTAATAAATATTCTCCTAATGGAAATTCCATAGGTGGACTATTATGTCCATAAGTCATATCCTTGCTACATTCAACAATATCAAGATCACTCTTATCGTCAAAAGAAGATCCTTCTTCTATAGGAACTTGAGCCTCAACTTCATCATCAGAATAAACTGGAACTTCTCCTAATATGATACCTAGATCAACTTGGTCCTTTGATCTTGAAGGATCGTCACCAGATTGAAATCCTCATACAGCCGTTCCTTATCTCCATCCCTACATATCCTTCATGGGTTCAAGAATATTTTAATCCTCTTACCAATGTCTTTATGAAGACAATAGCCAATCTATGAACTTATCACTCCATCTCCATCTTCTACATAATCTAATTTTTTCAACATGGCATAAATAATCCTCGGATAATATAAACATTTTTCCTTCATGGACGGATTAATCAAATCAGAGATATACACCATAATATATCTAAATATATTCACTTTTATTCCATGTTTCAAAAAAAGATCATGAAAACATCCTGATATTTCACTGCTGAGAAATCTCCCTTCCTTGGACAGATTTGATGTCATATGAACATAAAATGAAGTCTTACTTCTCCTTCAAATTAATTTGCAACAGTCATCCTATATTATTCATTTCTATTAAGCTCCTTTAAATCATATTCATAGGAAGACAAATTTGATGATGGTGGAATATTACATGGATAGTCAGCGTAGACACCTTAATGAGGCACTTCTAAGCATTCATCACATTCCTTAGACGAAAAAGAAACTTCCTTTTCATTTACCATAGATTTCAACTTTGCTATCTCAACTTCAACCAGTGATATACTCAAATATTGATATAATTCATGAAAATGCTAGGGATAATAGGGTCTTTCATCGTTGATGAACCAACTGAGCCATCGTTGAGATTCCAGCATAATTAACAGAAAAGATTTTCTTGACACAATCCACATAGCAGACACCTCCCTTTCAGCTGGAACCACTCGACTCTCTAAGATCGGTTTCACAATCCCACTAGACACACCTTTTTGATGCTTAGTAGAAGGATATTTTCTAGGTTCTTCCATTGTGCGCTTAGACCAAGCCATGACAAAGCTTCTGATTCCAATTTTGTTGAGGGGTCAAGAGTTAAGAGAGAGTTTGACAAAAGGTATAAGGATTTACAGTATTGGAGATGGTGAAAGGCCAGGATGGATTGGACTTTATATATCATTTAGGGATTGTAAAACATAAAACATATGAATTTAAAAATGATAAAATAAAGAATGAAAAATAGCGCCGTTTGATTTAAAGCAGAAAAAATTTACAAAACAGTCCTCAAATATATCGGTGTCAAAGAATCAGTTTCAAGATGATTGGTTTCACAGTAGATCAGTTTGATAAGATTAGTTTCAATAAGATGAGCTTCACAGGACTGGTTTCAAGAAGATCGGCTTGATAGGATCAGTTTCAAGAATCTCGGTTTGACAGGACCAGTTTTAAGAATATTGGTTTGACAGGATCGGATTTAAGAATATCGGTTTGACAATATCGGTTATAAGAAGATCAATTACTGATTTATCATTCCTAATTCATGTCTGATATAATTAATTATCTCATAATTTAAGGTTTTAATGAATATATCAGCAAGCTACTATTTAGTCTCAATAAACTCAAGAGTTATATCACCTTTTTGATAATGATCTCTCAAAAAGTGATGTCTTACATCAATATGATTTGTTCTAGAATGATATATTGGATTTCTGGAAATGTAAATAGCACTTGTGTTGTTATAGTTAATGGGGATATGTATGAATTGAAATCCATAGTCTAATAAGGTGTGTTTCATACAGAAAATTTGTACACAACAACTACCAGCAACAATATATTCTTCTTCAGCAGTTGATAATGCAACTGAATTTTCCTTTTAACAAAACCATGATATTAATGAATTTCCTAAAAAGTGACATGTTCTAGAGGTACTCTTTCTATATAACATACATCCACCAAAATCAGAATCTGAACAGCTAACTAAATTAATGTTGTATCGATAAGGTTTTCCATATAACTTTTCTATCCCTTCATACTTGAGGGAGATTGTTGAGTCATTAAGGTTTCCTTTTGACTTTACCATTCCTTCTTGTTTTGAATATCACAAGCACCATTTCTCAAGGAAAATATCATTTTTTTGATGTGTTTTACTTCTATAAGGAAAAATTTACTTCCCCATGGAAATTTATCATTACCATGTTTTAATTGTTCATATCAGAATTCTTCTAAGTGTAAAATTTGGGTTGTAACCAAAACCTCATAATCCTATAATTACCTAGATATGAAACATTCTGTTTCAGACTCCGAGTTCTCTGAATTCAGACTCCGAACTCTTCTGAGTTCTGACTCTGAATTATCATAATTCTGGTTATGAACTCTTCTGAGTTCTGACTCCGAATTCTGAATATGAATTCTGAGTACGAACTCTTATGAATATTGAATCTGGATTCTTGTTACGAATTCATCTATGTTATGACACTGAATTCAGGTTATGAATTACTATGACTTATGACTATGAATTCTTATGAACTCTAACTCTGACCTTTGTATGTTATAGTTCTGAATTCTTAAGAATACAATTTCATAATTTCCTTGAAATTCAGATTCCAGAATTCTATAGAGTTCAGGTTTCAAATTCCCTAGAAAATAGAATCCAAATATCCTTGTATTATAGACTCCGAATTCATTTTTGGGTAGACTACGATGATTTATTTGCATACATTCCGAATAATGGTTTTTGGATATGTAACCATATTTTTGTTTACACTTTTATTTGTTATAAAACAATGTCGTGAATTCAGTTACTAACTAACTGTTGTTTGAGTGACTGATGTATAGTTCCCTTAGAAATTCAAGGAAAAATATAACTGTCGGAGGAGGGAGTCGACAGTTGGTGTTGTGCCTCTAAATATGAGCTCATTTGAAAAGAGCTCATTATTATTATATGACTCTAGATATTATATGTTATTGAAGTGATTTCTAGAGAGAGACTCTCAGGCTTAGTGGTCACTGAACTTCTTGTTTATATTTTCTTTGTGCGACTTTGATTTTTTCTGTATACAAACGAGGGCATCCAATGATAGGAAGACAGAGGTGCCAACTACCTTGAAGTTTGGGGATTCCTTGCTGAGTAATAATTAGATGCCTCAACCATAAAGTTGAGGGATTGTGGGGATAGAAATACATACTCTGATCTTCATATCGAGGGCTTACCCTGGTGTGGGTAAGACAGACATTCTTGAAAGTAAAAATCAAGGGACCTTTATCCAAGGTTGTTGGATACCCTTCTCTTTGGGTTAAAATATTTAATACTTGTTACTTGTTTTGTTACAAGCTTTCCTCTTCATTTTATTTTATGAGGAACTTATTACCATCTAATACTTCTTTATGTTTATAAATTGATTTAGTAAAATTGTATACTCTTTATGGTAGAATATTTGTTGTTATAATCATTCATTAAGTTTCTTTTTTTGGAACCATATTTTTAGATTCACATTCTCCGAATCATATTTCTGGAATCAAGGAATTGTGTAGAACAAGAGGTTTTGTGAATTACCTTGTTTAACCTTTTTAAACATAACAATCATTAAATGTTACAAAGGAATTTTAAAAGTATACAATTCACCCCCATCATGTATTTTAAGAATCATTAGATTCATTACTCAGTATCTCTATTATTTAGATCCTACATTTTGTTTTATAGAGTATATCATACTCACATACCATATGAACAATTGGTATCAGAGGATTGTTTTAATCTGAATTAATCTCACGATTAGATTCAAAATAGAATTCCTCCTTTTTATATTCTCGGAATTAGTTTTTCATACTCATAAAGTTCGGATTCATTTTTTTCTTAGAGATACTCATGTTCTATCTTTTTCCATGTTGTGGAATATTTTCATTGTTTAAAAACTTTTTCTATTAACATGTTTCTGTAGAATGATTTTTCTTAAAGATGGCAGGAATCAATGTTTGTTCCATAGAAAATCGCAATCCAACAATACCAACTATCATTTATGGGAATGATTATGAATATTAGAGAGATCGTATGAAGACATTCATTATCAATACTATAGTTGATAAATTTTTTATTCTTACTGGAGGATATAAAATCCCTGAAAAGGATGTTAGTACCTTCACCAATCAAGAAAAGCATGAATATCAACTGAATTATAAGGCATTAAATACTATGATTTGTACTATGACTAGAAATATATATAGCCCAATTTCATCTTATGAAGAAGAAAATTGTATAAAGAAGAACTTGATGTCACACACTTTGGAACATCCCAAGTAATTGAAACTTGAAGGGCTATGCTTAGAGCTAAATATCACGGTTTCTATTTTCTTTATAGAGAACCCATATGCAAGGTGAAACAAAGAATCATGACTACTGTGAATATTTTACAATACATGGGTGATAAAGGATTATATGATGAATCTCTTGTTAATAATATCATAGAAATTATTCCCAATGAGTGGGAAACCTAGAGAACGTTTATTGAAGGGAATAGAAAGGTTACTCAGATTTATCTTGATGAAGTATTTGGAAGTCTTCTTCAACAAGATACTAGAATGTAGATAGATGCTGATAATGTAAAGATGAATAATAGGAATGGAGGTGTTTCTATTACTACAAATTCAAATCATATTAAAACTAAGACTCCTAAGAGAGATACCAAATCCAAATATAAGAAGATTGTTATTCAATCCTAATCTAGAGAAAGTGAATCTTCATAGAATGATTTTTCAAATATTTCTCTAAGGATGAACAAGATTTTTGGACGGAATAACATTCAATCCAGAAACAAGAAAAAGAAAAAGAAATATAAGAAAGATTCAGAAGTTACTTGTTATGAATGCAAGAGAGAAGGATATATATGACCTGATTTTGCTATGATTAATCCAAAAGAAATAAAGGATATGCATTCTGAGAGAGATAGAAATAAGTACTACAAGGCTAAATATAATAATGTCTTGAATGCTAACGACACCTGGAGTGCCCGTGGTTGTGACTCTTCAGATTAATCATCAGATTTCGAATCGTCTAGACAAAAAAATCTTGGTCTAATAGATAAACTACCTATTGAAAATCATTGCTTAATGGATAAGGTACACATTGCTGAATCAATGACCAATGTTTCTTTGGATTTGAACTATAGTTATGGTAAATATTAAATCTCTTCTAATGAAGAATATTCATCTGATGAAGATAATAAATTACCTACCTATGATGAATTTTATTGGTTTTCAAAACTCCTTGATATTGATAATTCAAAACTTGTGAAAAATATTGATAATGAAAACTCTAGGAATTCTATTATTACTAAGGAAATATCATGTCATTATAAAGATCTTGATAAGAAAAATTTTGATTTTAAAAGTACTTCAAAAAATCTTGAGGAAGTAAATTCTGAGAACAATAAACTTTCTAAGGATCTAGATAACGTATTTTCTAAGAAAAATGTTTTCGAGCCTAACTCTAGTGTGAAACCAAATGTTTGAGAAGACAAGAACTTGGTTATCAACCTGATATCTGAAAATTATTCCATAAGGATGTGTTTCTCAAACTTTATCTTAGGTAAGGAATAGTTTGATAAGATTTATTCTCAAATCTAACCTCTAATGAACAGTTCTGGTTTTGGATATACTGGTTCTAAACCAGTTTTTAGTAACAATTATTTTGTTCCACAAATTGATCCATTCTCCACGAAGGGCCAGTGTGGTGGGCATTGGGCAAAAAATTGTTCCCTAAACAATACTCAGACTTTAAGATTTCATAAAGCCTTTTTTTCTAAAACGTTGTGGGTTCCAAAAAAATTTCTTTCTGAGATTCCCGGATCCAAGAATGTTTGGATTTCTAAAACAAATCTTTTTCGTATTTTCAATTAAATAGAGAAGGTACCAACATCAATACTTGGTACATGGATAGTGGATGTTCCCGACATATGACGGGTAACAAAAACAATTTTTAAAATATTATCAAGATGAAAGGTGGAAAAGAAACTTTCAGAGATAATGTTTAGATAGAAAATATTTTTATAGGTAACATCATTCTTCTTGGAAAAAATTGATTTAAAATTTTGTATTTGTTAATGGTCTTAATAACAATTTCATAAGCAAAATCCAATTATGTGATGAAGGTTACCTTGTGAATTTTAGGAATGAAAAGTGCCTAGTACAAAATTCTATGGAATAATTCATTCTTTCTACCCATAGGCAAGAGAATGTATACGCACTAAACATAGATGACCTTAGGAGTCAAGATATACCTTGCCTTAGTGTAATAGAAGATCATTCTCTGTTGTGACATAGAAGGTTAGGTCACTGGAACCTTAAAAACAATTAAAACTCTCAATGAAGAGACTAGTTAAGGATCTACTAGAGCTTATATTTGATTCCTAAAATGTTCGTGATCCTTGTCAATATGGCAAGAAACATAAATCAAGTATTAAATCAATCGGTGAAGTCCCAACTATTGATTCATTAAAGTTAGTTCATATGGATCTTTTTGTTCTTACACAAACCGAAAGCATTGGAGGAAAGTATTATGTATTTGTTTTATTTGATGATTACACTAGATTAATGTGGGTCTATTTTCTAGAAAACAAGTCTAAAACTATCCCTTATTTTAGATGTTTTAGAGACCAAGTAAAAAATATGAAAAAGCTTCCATTGAAAACTATTCATAGTGATCATGGAGGAGAATTTCAAAAATTTTATTTTGAAACTTTTTATAGAAGAAAAGGAATTACTCACAATTTATCATCACCAAAAACACCTCGACGGAATGGTGTTGTTGAAAGAAGAAATAGAATTCTTCAAGAGATAACTAGAACCTTGTTGAGTGAATATTCTATAGTAAGACATTTTTGGGCTGAAGCTGTAAGTACTGCTTGTTATACTATAAATAGAGTTTTAATTATACCTTTTCCTAATAAAACACCTTTTGAGTTATGGAATGGTAGAAAACCTAGAATTTCCTACTTCAAGGGTTTTGGTTGTAAGGTATTCATTCTGAATACTAAAGATAATCTTCATAAATTCACACCAAAATCTGTTGAAGGAATTTTCTTAGGATACTACACAAATCCTAAGGCTTATTGAGTTTTCAATAAAAACAGTTGCACTATTGTAGAGATAGTACATGCCAAATTTGATGAAACTAGTCCATTTTTTTTAAACAGCCCCAACCAATATCATTGGTTGTGTTTTCAAAAACTGATTATCAACCATTGTCAGAAGATTCTTATGATAAGGAAAATGTCTATGAAAATGTTTCTGAAGCATTTACCCCAGAATATTTCTTACCCAATATTGATGAACATGTTTTACAAAACCCAAATCAGATATTTTTAAAGAATCATCCCAGTGATAGTATCATTGGTGATGTGAATCAACCTGTAAGGACTAGAAGTTCCTTAAGAAATGAAGTAGCACATCTAGAATTTCATTCCCAATTAGAACCATAAAATCACTGATGAAGATTTATGTTCTGATGATTCAATAAAATCTATGCAAGATGAGCTAAAGGAATTCAAAAGGAATAATGTCTAGTACTTGGTTGAAAGACCTAAGGAAACATCTATTATTGGATTAAAATGGGTCTTCAGAAATATGTGTCATGAAAATGGAATCATAGTAAGAAATAAAGCTACATTATTTGATAAAGGAGATATTGACCAAGAGGTAATGGACTATAAAGAATCCTATACTCTAGTAGCTAGACATGAATCTATTCATAAATTACTTTCCTTCGCGACATTCTTCAATTTCAAACTTTTTCAGATGGATGTGAAATGTGATTTTCTTAACGGTTATGTTCAAAAGGATGTTTTTTTTGAACAACATTCTGGTTTTGAATATAAAAAACATCCTGATTATGTTTTTAGACTTACCAAAACTTTGTATAGACTTAGGCAATCCCCTCAAGCCTGATATGATAGACTTAGAGGATTTTTGCTTCAAAATAATTATGTTAAGGGAAATGCAGATCCAACCCTTTTATAAAGAAAGATAAGAAAACTATTTTGATTGTTCAAATTTATTTTTATGACATTATATTTGGTTAAACTTGGAAATATTTAACCAATTCCTTTGCAGATCTAATCAAATCTGAGTTTGAAATGAGTTTGATGGGTGAGTTATCAATTTTCCTTGGTTTTCAAATTTCTCGAAAAACAGAAGGAATCTATATATCCCAACATAATTATATTAAATATATATTCAAAAAGTATGGATATGAAAAAAATAAGAGTATAAATACTCCCATTGGTACCTCAAACACACTTGATCATGATGAATCTGGGAAACCAATAGATCAAACATCATATAGGGGTATGATAAGAATTTTACTTTACTTGACATCTAGTCGTCTTGACATACTGTTTTCAGTATGCTTATGTGAAAAAGATATCAGTCCAATCCTAAGGAATCACATTTAAAGGTAGTTAAAATAATTTTTTGCTTCTTAAAAGGAACCATGTATTTAGAACTCTTTTATAACACAAAAAATTATTTGGTTATGAAATTTTTTTCATATGTTGACTATGGTGAATGTAGAATGGATAGAAAGAGTACATCCGAGTCTTTTCATTTCTATGAAGATTCAATAGTTTATTGGTAATTCAAGAATCAACACTCAGTATCACTTTCCACTGCTGAAGCTGAATATGTAGCAGCTGGAATTTGTTTTTCTCATGTGTTGAAGATGCAACACACACTCACAGACTATGGTATGAGTTTTACCAAAACAAAAATTTTGTGTGATAATACAAGTGTCATTTCTCTTAGTGAAAACATTTCACATCACTCTCGTGCAAAACACAATGATATTAGGCATCACATTCATAGGGATCACACAGAAAAAGGAGATATCATTCTTGAATTTATCGGAATACAAGATCAAATTGCTAATATTTTCACAAATTCTATACCCACTTATAGATTTGAACACATTAAGTAGAAGTTATGAATGATAACTATAAGGTAATATTCCTTGTTAACTTCCTATATAATAAATCTCCTTACAGTAATAATCTCCTTTACATATCAGGAGTAAATTTCCTTGTTAATTTTCAAAATATTTTGTACTAAAGTTTTCAAAATTTTACGTAATGAAGTTTTCAAAAAATTTCATAATGAAGTTTTAAAATTTTTCGGAATGAAGTTTTCAAAATTTTCATAATGAAGATTTTCGTATTTGAGACGTTCATAATGAAAATTTTCATAATGAAGATTTTTGTAATGAAGATTTTCATAATGAAGATTTTCTTAATGAAGATTTTCATAAATAAAACTTTTTTACTCAATTTCATTTCTATAATAGAGTTGTTTTTCCTTAGTAATGTTTTTTTCCAGAATCTAAAGTTCTTACAGAAGAATTTTCCTCAATACGGATAATCATCCTAGATATCCTAAAGTTATGATTCTTTCTTGAGTTTTCGTAATCACCTTTTACTTTCTGGTAGTTTATTTTGATTATTTTTAAATTTCGTAGATTATAGTTTCCTTAAATCCGAATGTTTTCCTTTTAAAACCTCAAAATATCGGATCCTACAAAATTCTCCTTGTGGATATCCTTTCAACCATCAGATCTGATCAGAAGAATTCTCATCCATTGTATCGAAAAGGGATGATGAACCGTCACATAAAACACCTATATAAAGGAACCATCGAAGGGTTGTCCCACATCTATTTCAAGCCTTTGCGTGTCGAAACTCTACCCCCCATCTAAAAGCTCATTCCGAAATTCTTACAGTTTTCTCAAGTCCAACTATCTGCATTAGAATCCTCTCAGAATGATATGTCTATGGTCAAGAAGATTTAGGAGTGGAAGGAATATAGAGAAAGATTGGTGTATCCGAATTTCTTCAATAAATATTATTCAATAATCTCCAAGAACATCAAGCTTAATGGTTGGGAAAGTGTTTTCATATCGAATCCAGGGACTCAAGACCTGTTATATCCAGATATTCTTATCGTGTTTTATGAGTGAGATATTTTCATTAAAGATGAAGTCCAAAAAAAGTATTCATTCAAATGCTATGGAAAGATCTATGCTCATTCGTACACCAAGGCTGCTAGCTTAGTTGGAATTTCATATGAAGGGGAAGCTGAGTTTTTTTCTCACAAGTTTCCAGTTGTTCAAGGATGTTTTGTCAAGGTAAAAGCTATGGACTATCTTGGACATACAGTTTTCAGGACAGCAATGATGGCTCATTTAAATGAAAATAATCGGATCCTTGAATTATGGGTTCAGGGTTTTATCATTCCATGAAAAGGTGATAAGGACACCATGAAAAATAGTGACATGTCCATTTTATATTTTCTATTGAATCTGAAGAAGATAAACATAATGAAGAATATTCTCATTACCATTGAGAATATTAATAATGGGAACTTGAAAGAACAGATAATCATGTATCTATCCATCCTATCCAAGACTTTTATTCGGTGACTTTATTTTTTTCAAATTCCTTGCTGTTCAAAGCCGAGGAACTACAAAGTCATGCTGACTAGTGATGACACCGTAAAAAAGAAGAAAGTTGGTTTTTCTAAGGAATCAGGTGATATCTATGACTTACCATGGGAATAGGTTGAAGCTACTCTAAAGGAACAAGATGTTCCCGAACCATCGAAAAATTCTAGAAATAAGAGAAAATTTAAAGAAGTGGAATAAGTAGGGAAAACCTCTAAAGCTAAAAAAACTCAATCCGCACCACCAAATCCCAAGAAGCAGAAAGATTATCTAGATGAGGTGGTTGCCAAGTGGAGTGAATACAAAATGAATTAGAAGGAAGGAGATCCAAAATTGGCTTGGATCCTGTAGAGGCCAATGCATTGAAAGAGAAGGTATCTGATGAGCTTGAGAAGCTAGCCAAATAAAATATGCAGAAGAAGTATATTTATGAGGATGGAATTGTGAAATCCCTTCTGAGTGATACTGAAATAGAATCCAAGAACATCCTAGTACAAAATTATTTCATAGTTGAACCCCTACCTGAGACTTTGGGGATGAAATTTTTCACTCCGAAGTAACCCCAAGAAAATATTGTTCAATAAAATGTAGTTGAAGAAAAAGGAGAAGAAGAGGTTGAAAGTACTGATGGTACCGAAGACCTTATAAAAAAGATGAAGATTATCATGAAAAGGAAACCCCATCTGAGAAAATATCAATCCAAACTTCTGAAGTAGGGTCATCAAGGCTCCCAAATCCTAGGAAGGATGAGGAAGGTGAAGATGAGAAGGGTGAAGAAGAAGTTAAAAAATTCTATGAGGAAGAAAGTTCAAACCATGATTTCATACATTCTGAAGATGTTGAGGAAAGATCTGAGAAGTAAAAGGTAGATGAAGATAATATTGTTCAGCTGTTTGATAGTGAACACAAATCTATGGATGAGGAAGCCATTCTGGAAACCAATAAAGAGAAACGGGTGATTTTTGAGGTTACACCTATGAAAGTAGTTTCAAAGAAGAAGGAAGCTGGTGGATCTTCTAAGAGGAATCTTGTTGAGCTAGAGAAATAGCCCTCACCATGAAAAGTCTTGGATTCAGAATAATATTCTCTGGAACATGATTTCATAGTCCAATCCTTGAAGAAGTTATTGGTACCATTCTGATTTTCCCAATAATTGATTCTAGATTCCAGATACCTCAGCATAATTTGAACCAAAAATCAGATTCAGTGTGTATGGTGTTGGACAAGTGTGTCAAGTTGGAGGTAGACATCAAATACTTCCTTATCAACTATGAATCCCACAAAAGATCTTGTAAGAAAATGGTTAGTTGGTCAAAAAATATAGTTGAATATTTGAGAGTGCTTGATGAGTTTTAAGATGATGTTAAGGAAACCTTTGATAGAGAAGATATAAAAATCAAGGATCTCACAAATAGATTTGAGGAAAAGAAAAATATTGAGTAGAATACTCAGAGTCAGGAGGTCAAGGATCTGAATGGGATTTTGTACTCTGTTTCTCAATGCTGGATGAGAGAAATGGATCTCCAGATCGAGATTGAAGATAAGCTAGTGAAGCAAGATGACTTGTTGAAGGCTCAGGAAGAAGCTCTGAAGGCTCTGGAATAAAAGATCAAAGCCTTAGAGAAGCAAGAAGAGGAAGTCCACAAGGAGCTAAAGAAGCTGAAAACAATAATGAAGAAATTGATACCGAAAGAGAAGGAAGGAAAATAGATCCAATCTGATCTTTTTTTATATTTTCATTCCTTATACAAATTCATCCGATATTAATGAAATTTTGGTTTCTCATTTTTTGATGCATGCTTTATACTAATATTTCAGGTAATTTAACTTATTTTCCATTTCCTCAAATTCTTTTTGAAAATAACAAAGAGGGAGAAAGGAAAAATAATTCTAAGAAAATAAGAAATATCCCAAAGTAAGGGAGAGTTTTTCTAAGGGGGGTTTTCATTACAGAGATTTCTATAATCAATATAATTAAAAATATCATTCTGGAAATCTAGAATATGACCATTAGTGTTCAAATGCCTGGGGGGGGGGGGTTAGTCGTATTCATTTTTGATAATGTGAAAATGGAGAGAAGTTTTATTTAAAAGTCTAGAAAAATATTTCCATATCCTTATATTCTTTTTCATAATCATGTTTGTGCTTTCCAAAAAGGAGGATATTATTCAGTCAACAGGTTTTCCTTATGAAATCTCTATTCCTTCATACTTGGGGGAGATTGTTGATTCATTAAGGTTTCATTATGTCTTTACCATTCATTCTTGTTTTGAAAATCACAAACACCTTATCTCATGGAAAATCTCATTTTTTCCATGTGTTTTACTTCTATAAGGAAAAGTTACCTTCCCCAAGGAAATTTATCCTTACCATCTATTAATTGTTCATATAATAATTCATCTAAGTGTAAAATTAAATTTGTAACCAAAACCTCGAATCCTATAATTACCTAGATATGAGGCATTCTGTTTTAGAATCCGAGTTCTTTGAATTCAGACTCCAAACTCTTCTGAGTTCGGACTCCGAATTCTCAGAATTCTGGTTATGAACTCTTCTGAGTTATGACTCCAAATTCTGAATATGAATTTTTAGTAAGAAATCTTATGAATACGGACTATAAATTCTTGTATGAATTATTCGGAGTTCTGACACTAAATTCAGGTTATGAATTCCTATGAGTTTTGACTCCTAATTATTATGAAATTTGATTATGAACTTTGTATGTTCAGGTTCCGAATTCTTGAGAATCCAGATTCTGAATTTCCTTGAAATTCTGTTTCCTAAATTCTATGGAGTTTAGGATATGAATTCCATAGAAAATAGAATCCAAATATCCTTTTATAATAGACTTTGAATTCATTTTTGGTTAGACTCTAAAAATTTATTTTTTTTACATTCCGAATATTGGTTTTTTGTTATGTAATCATATTTTTTCTTACAATTGAATTTTTTATAAAATGATGTCGTGCATTCAGTTACTAACTAACCATTGTTGGAGTGACACATGTACAGGTCCCTCCAAAATTCATGGAAAAATATGACCATTGGATGAGGGAGCCTGCCATTGGTTTTGTGCCTATAAATAAGAGCTCATTTGAAAAGATCTCACTTTTGTTCTATGACTCTAGCGATTACATGTTATTGAAGTGATTTCTAGAGATATAATCTCATGCATAGTGAGTTCTAATCTTCATGTTCATATTTTCATTATGTGACTATGATTGTTGCTCTGTACAATCGAGGGCTTCTAGGGATTGGAAGACAGAGGTGCCGGCTACTTTGAAGTTGAGGGCTTCCTTGCTGTGGAAGACAGAGGTGCCGACTACCTTGAATTTGAGGGCTTGCGGGGATAGCAAGACGAACTCCAATCTTTGAATCGAGTGCTTAACCTGGTGTGGGTAAGATAGACTTTCTTTAAATTATAAATCAAGGGACCATTATCCTATGTTCTTGGATACCCATCTCTTTAGGTTAACTGATTTACTACGTGTTACTTGTTTTGTTCCAAGTTTTCTGCTGCATTCTATTTTTTGAGGAAAGTATAACCATCTTATAATTCCTTATAATTGTACTTTGATTTGGTAAGATTCTATACTCTTTAAGGTAGAATCTTTGTTGTTGTAAACTTTTATTATGTTTCATTTTCCATAACCATCTTTTCAGATTCACATTCTTGGAATCATATTTATAGAATCAAGCAACTGTGTAGAACTAGAGGTTTTGTGAATTACCTTGTTTAACCTTGTTAAACATAACCATCTTTAAAATTTACATAGGAATTTTTAAAAGCGTACAATTCACCCCCCTCTTTTATTTTAAGCATCATTAGATAATTTACTCAGTATGTCTATTATTTTGACCCTACATTTGGTATTATAGAGTATATCATACTCACATACCATCTCAACAATGAAAAGGTTGTCCTTTTAGATAGAACAATCCTAAATTAGTTTTATTCTTGAGGTATTTGAAAATCATTTTAACACTATTTAGATGTGACTCCTTTATTTTCTCTTGAAATCTCGCACATATACGCACACTGAACATAATATCTGGCCTACTAGCCATTATGTACATCAAACTCCCTATCATTCCTCTGTAAGCAGTTTGATCAACTGATTTTCCACATTCATCAAGATCCAACTTACATGTGTAACTCATTGGAGTTTCACTAATCTTAATGCTATCAAAGCCATATATTTTCAAAAGATGATTTATATACGTACTTTGATATATGATAATACATTTTTTATTTTGAAATATTTGAAATAAAATAAACTATTTAAGTTTACCCATTAAACTCATTTCAAACTCACTTTTCATTTTGTTTGAAAAAACATTACATAATGAAATTTTAGATGATCCAAATATAATATCATCTACATATTTTTTGACTATTAATACTTCTTTGGATACTCCTTTTATAAATAAATTAGGATCTGTAAGTACTTTTGTAAAAACTTTAGAAATAATAAAATTACATAACCTTTCATTCCGTGTGCTTGGAGCTTATTTCATGACATACAAATCTTTTGATAATTTGAACACATGATTTGGAAAAATTGGATTTGTAAAACCTGGGGGTTGTTCAACAAAAAATCATAAATTATATATCCATTTAGGAATGTACTTTTCACATCCATTTGATAATTTTTAAAATCCAGGTGTGCTGTAAAAGAAATTAAGATCCTAATTTCCAAAAGTATAGCTACAAGAGAAAAAATATCTTCATAATCGTTTCCTTCTTTTTGATTATATCCTTGTGAAACTAGTCTTTCTCTTTTTTTCTAACTATATTTCCACACTCATCTACCTTATTTCTAAACACCCATTTGGATCCTATGGTTAAAGTATCCTTAGGTATGTCTACAAGTTTCCAAACACTATTTCGTTCAAACTGATTAAGTTCTTATTTCATGGATATTACCCAAAATTCATCATTGATAGAATCATTGATATTTTTAGGTTCAAGCTGTGACAAAAAGGCTTGATGTGTAACCTGATTTCTCAAGGAAGATTTGGTTTGTGTTCCATTATATAAATCTCCAACAACAACATCTAAGGGATGATTTCTTAGGGTTCTAGTTGGATTAGAG
The DNA here is from genome assembly GCA_963277665.1 of Viscum album. Classification (NCBI taxonomy): domain Eukaryota; kingdom Viridiplantae; phylum Streptophyta; class Magnoliopsida; order Santalales; family Viscaceae; genus Viscum; species Viscum album. The sequence goes on from OY728141.1 coordinate 1,755,811,421, forward strand.
AAAGTATGACTCGATATTTCATGTTGGTTAGGTTGATCTGGTTCACTATGCTTAAGGTGAGGAGAACATTCAGAACTGGATATTTTCACAGATTCCTTCACATGATGATTTTCGATTTTATCATTAATTTCCATATTGGACATATCCTCTTCAATATTTTCTAGTGAGATCTTGGGATCATGTGGATATGCTTCATCAAACTTGATGTGTATAGATTTCGTCACCCATTTGGTCTTCTTGTTAAAGACTCTATAGTCGTTTCTTGATGTATAATAACAGGGAAATATTCCTTCATCATTTTGGATGATAATTTATCTAATTTATCTTTAGTATTTTCAACATATACATTATATCCCTTCACATTAATATAACCTACTTTGGGTTTTCTATGATTCCACAACTCGTAATGAGTTTTCGTAAGAATGGGTCTAATAAAGACTCTGTTTATTAAATAGCAAGCTGTATTAACAGCTTCAGCCCAAAAATAAATGGGTTGACCATATTTATTGAGAATAGTCTGGGAAATTTATTCTATGGTTTCATTCCTTCATTCTACCACACCATTCTGTTCAGGTGTTCTAGGTGCCGATAAGTTATGATTATATCCATTTTGTGAGAAGAAGGCTTCAAAATCATGATTCTAAAAATCACATCCATGTCCACTTCTTAAGGATTTAATCATAAATCCACTGAGATTTTCTAAAATCCTAGCATACTTCATAATGTGAGAACATGCCTCAGGTTAATGAGCTACAAAAAATGTCCAGGTGTTCCTTGATAAATCCTCTACAAGAACATAAACATAGTGCTTTCCATTGAGAATCGAAACTATAGATGTTCCAAACAACTCCATGTGAACCAACTCAAGATGATGATAAGTATTTACTTCTTTCTTTGGTTTGAAAGAGATTTATGTTGATTTCCTTTTTGACAAGGATTACAAACATTATTGTCTAGAAACTCTAATTTGGGTAAGTCTCTGACTAAAACTTTTCTGGTTAACTTCCTAAGAGAATAAATATTACAATGTCCATGTCTTCTATGTCAGAGCCACGACTCTTCGTGAAACACATTTAGACATGAGACATTCTGTGAGTCTAGAGGGTCTAGATTTATGGCATATACATTATCATTTTAAAAGGCAGTAAATACTAAGTTATTATTAGCATCAAAAACATGGAATGAATTGTTTTAAAATTTAACATTAAATCTATCATCACACAGTTGAGATATGCTGAGAAAGTTATACGTAAATCCATCAATATACAGTAATTTATAAATTGAAATAGAGTTAGGGTTACCAATCTGGCCTAGGCCACTGATTTTTCCTTTACCATTGTCACCAAATGTGAAATGTCATACATCAATCTTGATAATACTTTTAATGCTTTAAAATCCCCAGTCACATGTCTTGAACAACCACTGTCCAAGTACCATAGATTTTTACAAGAACTCTTTAGGAAGTTTGCCTCAGTTGTGTTTTTCGTGAAACACATATTAGCCATATCATCTTTCTCATTTTGAGAAGATCTAGATACACTTGAGCTGTCCTCTGGGGCACTCCCAGTGGCCTTTATTGCTTTCTTATATCTTATATCCTTATTTTAATACTTTGTCTTGTATTACATCATTGGTCAGTTAGTATTGACATGTATTTTCCTTTTACATTGATAAAGGATTATTTCTTCTGATTTATCATTTTTCTTCTAGACATTTTTTCAATTTCCTTTATTATTATACATTCCTCTGTAACTGGGCTTTTTGAAGAATTTATTTTTCCAATAAAATTTCTTGATTCATCTAGCCAACTGGGCCATTTCTTCATCACTATCTAATGCGACTTCATCACTACTTGAGATTTCGATAGTAGCATGAATTTTCTCTTTATATTTACTTTTTTATGAAGTTGTCTTGAAAGCTACATACTTTCATTTTGGTTCATCCTCCTCTTTATTTTCATTCAATTCTTCTTCATACATCATTAATTTTCTAATCAATTCCTTCACTGAAAATTTTTCAATGTCCCACGATTATAGAATAGACAATGATGTTCCATGCCATCTCTCTGGTAGACATCGTAGAATCTGTATGATCTGTTATTTGGAAGACACTTCTCTTCCTAAAGAAATCATTGTAATAACAATTTCATTGAACCTGAGATACATATCATAAATCAACTCATCGGGCATCCTTCAAAAATTTTCATATTTAATAGTATAAGGGTTCAATCACATTTCCTTAACAATAGATGTTCCCTCAAGTGAAATAGTGAGAGTATCCCAAATTTCATGTGCAGTTTTACAGGCAGATATACAGTTAAAATCATCATCTCTTAGTGCACAATACAGAGCATTCATTGCTTTACAATTATTTTTATAGGCCGATTCGATAGATTCATTCCAAGTGCTTCTAGTAGTTTTAGGTATTGTATATTTACTTTTAATAGAAGACCAAATTTCAAATCACATACATTCCAGATGTATATTTATTTTATGTTTCCAATGAGCATTGTTAGTTCCATAAAAGAAATGTGGTCTATTTTTAGCAGCCTCTTATAATCTATTTTCTATGATAAATGATGTAAAATGATTTCAAAGAGAAAAAAATTAGAAATAACTAAAATTTGAAGATCTTTGAAACACAACTATAATCAATGTTTATATGAAAAAATGACTTTCACAAATTCCCTCTGATACCAAATGTTGGTCAGAGTATTTAACTAAAGAGGGTGGTTGAATTGAGTCTCTAAAAAAATTTATGTTAAAGAGGTTCTTTACCAATTAATATCCCCTTATAAAATTCAACACAAAGTCAATTTGTACTGAATTTATAAATGTATGTAATGTTCAATTTGATTCACAGAAGATTGATTAGTTCTCAGTTTTACTAACCTATTGATTAACAAAACTATCAAAGAAAACCTACTAATTTAAAACATATGTAAACACTTTATAAACTAACTATCAATGTTCAGGTTATATTAATGCAGAAAAAACATATCATACAAGAAATATAAGATAATGAACAATGTGGATAAAACCATAGGTTCAGTCTCAAGCATTGGTTTAGCCCATTAAACAAGGTGATCACCTTCCACCAATCTATTTATATTAATAAACTTTTGATGCACACCCCGGATCGGGGTTCATAACAGCACACCTGGCTATCTATGTCACACATGACCTCTACTATAGTTATTCCTAGGAAATAAAGATAAACATATTACAAGGAATCTCATCCACATTTCTACATGGGATATAAGTGTAATAAGTGATTGAGTATAAGGATAGTTTGATATCCTCCAGATATGATCAAGAAATAGTGTGTTTGATAGAAAAAAATATACACACTTGTCAATTATTGAAGATAAAACACAACAGAGTTAAGAAAGATAATAGAGTTAAGAATTCTCTGTGTGTTGTGATGCAATTATCTAGACTCAATAGATGTTGAGAAAATGGTGTTTGAGTCCTCTTTTAGAAGATGTCTTCATAACAGAGTATCGATGTTTCGGTAATCCAACTTCGAGGAGTGAAAAGGTTCAGCTCATCAATGTCTCTATGTACACTGAGCTTTAGGAGAAAGTTGCTTCTTACAATCTTCAAATAATCTCAATTGCTTAGTTCCTTTATTTTCGTATTTGCATAGTCTGTGGATCAGCGTGTACTTCTGTTCTTTTAAAGTAAAAGATGAGGTCCTTTTATACTCTCGGATCCTCTAGGCATGAATATCTTCGCAGGTACATGTACCTCTTACTGTCTACGAATTGTCTTATAGACAACATTAAATAATGTAAGAAACATTAATTTGAATAAATATGACCGTGAGAAATAAAATTGAAATAATGAAATGGAAACAATTATTTATGACTATCAGTGAGCCATCTTCAGTATGTTGTCATTGGTTTCATAAAATCGGTCTATCATCTTCGATGTGACATCTTCAGTGTGTCAACTTCAGTCTATCGAACTTCAGCCTGTCAAAATTTGGTGTGTCGACTTCATTCTGTTGAACTTCGGTGTGTCTAATTTTTCTTTTCTATCTTCAGTGTGATGACTTCAGTGTGTCGACCTTTGGTCTATCGAACTTCAGTGTGACAAATTCAGTGTGTCAACTTCGGTGTGTCAAACTTCTCTGCATAAAACCTCGGTGTGACTGCTTCGATGTGACTACATCGGTGTTTCAAACTTCGGTCAATTGAACATTGGTGTGATAACTTCGGTCTTTCAAACTAACCATCAGTGTCATGGATGCTAGAAATATTATGATGTTTCTGTAATACTAGACTATGTGTTATGAAAAATTTTATGTATAAATACATTTGTAAAAATATTTATTCTTGAATATAATCTATTTACTTATTAAAGGATATGGTTTTGTATGACATAATTGATTCACATAGAGATATTAAAATTACATGAAAGAGTAAAATCTGTATATTTAAATTATTTTTGATTATTAAAACTACATTATCATAGAGGTTCCAACATTTATTTTATATCACCAAATGATCTACCACTATAATTTCTATTTAATGTGATATCCAAAATTCCATTTTTCAATAATTATGTTTTAACAAAAGGGAAACAACAATAAAAATGATTCTTTCTCCATAAAACTCCCCACAATTAATTCTTGATGTTCACTAAAAGAATTTAATATTGTACTTTTTCATGAACATGTCTTGATAAAAGAAAATCATTACTTTGATACTCAACTCAACTTGAAATAGCTTTCAACTCATCCAGGTGCCTAATTTTAATAAATACAAAAACATTTATCTGTATCCCATGAATAAATTTTTTTAAGAGGTAATTCATAGAAATATTCCAATGTTAAATTTATACAAATTCCACATCAGAGGATAAAATGATGTTTTTGAGAGTTATATAACTCTATTTAATGATCAATACTTTATTGACCATGTATCAATTTATATCAATTCACAAATCTAGTTTTGTTGATTAACTTCATTCAAGATATTTTATTGTCTTTAAACAACAAATAAGTTATCAATGCTCTTTAATTTATCCCTTTTTATTAATTAGAATCATGTGTAACAAAACATTATGTCTTAAATAAGATTCAAATACTAAAACAACATGTCTTACATATATGAAAAAAACATTCTTCTATTCTCCCACAACATCATTACCTAGAAAAATAAATAGTGTCTCGCCTCAAATATGATATCATTTGTATTCCTTATCTTTGTTATAAATTTAAATGTAGTTAAATACTAAATATACACAACAAAACATACTACAATTTTGGATGATAATGCACTCATAACAATACTCTCGAGTATTGGAAGGAATCATTAATTAGATTTTGTCAAGGATATTAATAAATTGATCCTTCATTTATTTTTTTAAATAAAATATCACCATGTTCATATACTATCCAGTATTAAGTGTTAAATTATATCTATATTATTTAACCTTCAATGTTAAAGAAAATCTATTTTACATGTTCATTACACATTGTGTATCACGACCAATTACCAATGGGTATGAAAATTTCCCACTAATATCTTCTTGCTATGACATAATCAATATCATTAATGTTTTTTGTTATCTTAGAGAAATATAATAAATCTTTGTTTATTATTAATGTGACTAATTTTATTTTTCATGGATTGTTAAACAAATAATATAACTTTAAAAGATAGATCACCACCAAAATTTGATGTTTGATCACCAAATTCACCTATAAAATCCACCATGAAATATATATATATATATATATATATAATGATGTATATTTAAAATACCAAAATTTATAATACAAGGTCCTATTGATAGCTTTACATATATTTTTCAATTACAAAATATGTGACTCCTTAGGATTTATTTTGAGTCATATAGAAAGAGTAAATATAAACATGATATTTTTTCAATCATTTTCTAGTAGAGTAGGCTACCAATAACCCTCAAGAAATCTATCTGATCCTCACTTATTCCTTATTTATTTTAGTAAAACAGGGTCTTAAGTGTTATAATATTATATATATATCTTATTTATTCTATATCAAATTTATTTAATAAATCATGTGTAAACTTTTATTATGACCGAAAGATAAAATTTATTGTTTTTGTGAATTGAAATCCCCATAATAATTCCATATCTCTAATCATTAATATCTCAATGTGTCTTCTCATTAGGGAAGAAAAGGAATTTCATGGTTTTATATTGTTTCAATTAAAAATAATTTCATCGACAAACTCAATCATAATGAGAGAATTTGGGACATCTCCCAAAAATAGTGATTTCCATCCAACTTTCATTTATTAAATTATTTGGTCATGAAATTTTATTCATCTTAAAATAACATAGTGAAGGAGATTATATCACCACATAAATCTCATTATATTTGTTAAAAACTCAAAAACCATAATTTTTAAGTATAAAACCATCTAATTGTTAAATTAAAATCTCTACCTCAGTTTAACCAATTAATATCATTGACTTAATGTGCCTTTTGAGCACTTTTTTATTACTTTCATCCCATGTCCTAATAAATGTATGAATTTTTTAGGCATTGTGACTAGATAAGAAGTATCATTAATATAAGTTCCTTAAAATTTATAGTATCCAATTTATAAAAGGTGATACCTTTTCAATGATACTTCTCCTTTATCATTGATATTGTTTTAAAATTACATCTTTATCCTTATAACATTATTATCATTGATATTCCACACTAATTACCTCATTTAATTCCAATGTGATTCATCTATGATTCCATCATTGATATCTAATCTTCCTGTTCAAATTCATCTTAAACACTATATGGTTCATTATGTGAAAGGAAGTTGTTGTGGTTGGAAAATATTAAACTTTTCTATTTATGAACACACTTGTAACGATATAAAAGGATGAATTAAGGTTAAATTTATTTTCTAAGACTTTAAAACATATATATTCCTTGCTCAAGGCCTTCAAAATTTGTATAAATTTTACAATAATTATGTTAAATTGTATAATAAATTATAAAATTTATATATCATCCATTTTGAACAATACATTCTACAAATAAAATTAATTTTCCTGGACAATAACATCATAGCTAACAAATATTTTCACTATTTGTTTTCTAACATCAGTAACTCCTCCCACTATGTGTATATCCATGCAATATCCCCTCTAATTCACCCCTAAAATAATTTCCCAGATTTATTTTATTAATCTAGATATAACATTACCTTATAAATACCATTAGTTTCTTTATGTTTGGACTATTTCAAAAAAAACATCTCATAAGGTGTGTTGACAAAATTTGGTCAGAGTATAAATTAAATTAAAAAATATGTAGACTTATTTTTATATTATATACAAAAAAACATTAAACATCCATTCATTGATAACCTGTTACTTCACATGTCTACCAAACACCAATTCTTCCATTCAACTACTCTATTTTGATGGGGAAATATAAAAATAATTATATTCAAGATTTATTATATATTTCTCATGGTATGAATAAAATTATTCAATCATGTATTTGGATACATTTTTTTGACCAAAATAATTTAATATAACATGCCACCATTTTTATAACAACTTTAAAAATTACTAAACTAATCCTAAAATTTTGATTTACTCAAAAAAATAGAAATAATTCATATAAATTAATTTAACAATCAATGTAATAAAATACATATCTAAATTGGTTGAATTCAATATCACAAAAACAGAAACGTCAGAGTGTATCAACTGAATAGTAATATTTACATAAATCCTATAACATGACTATATTTTTATGAAATTTTTCTCTTTATATAACTTAGTTTCACAGATTGCTTGCATTACACGAAACAACGAGTTTGTACAAACTGTGTAACGTTTTAAAAATATTATATGTCCATTATCACATATCTTCTAGTTTAGAGTGTATAAATATTAAAAAATAACTTATGAAAAACATATTCTAAAAAAATATAAAATTATTTCATTTGTTATCAAATGATTATATTTAAAAAAATTATTTGAAAATGAAAGTTATTTTCTTCTAAGAAATTGTTTTTATATGGTAATTGTACTTTATAATAATAAATTAAATTAACTCCTATTAGTGATAAATTTAAAAATATATATATATATTATTTAATTTATCAAATGTTGTCAAAAATTAAATTTTTTATTGGAATAGGATAAGAATAATCTAGTTTTATGCATAAAATCAATTTTTCAAAATCAATTTTTGTTGAATTTTTCATACTAACATAAAAATTAATTTATTAAATTTAAAATTATTTAATTAGATAATGTTAATTAAATATTTAAAATCAAGAGGTTCAAAGTTGGTAATTATTTTTGGACTAAACGAGTTGTAACTGTGGTAATATTTATCACCTAGGTAATGGGTAAATCGCATTAATATATATTAAAAACAAGTGATAAGGCCACAATTACTCATAATAATTCATAATTTACCAAATTAAATATATCCATAACAAATTAGTATCTATATTTAGTTTTTTAATGTACACTTTTCCATAAAATGACATATATATTATTTAAATCAAAGAAAGATATAAAATGTAATTGTATTTCTTTTTAATATTATTTTTGTGTTTGCATAGGGAAAAAATATGTAATGAATAAGTATTAACATCAATTTTCTTAATAATTAAATTACATTTATTATTTAAATTTATATATAATTTTTATGTATTATAGAATTAATAAAAATTATTATAAAACTCCAAAAATAGTATTTATTCAAATATTGAAATAAATAAATTATATTATATTAAAAATACTAAAAGTGATGTAATTTGAGTAATTTATAGTGTAACATAAATTCACTAGGTAAATATTTCATATTATTGTTTTTTAAATGATAATACCATAATTTAAACTTTTTATTTATGTATGTTATGAAAAATTAAATGAATAGTTTCAAAATTGACAGTAATGATAATTTAAGTAGGTAATGTTTTATTAAATTATTAAAAAATAACTAAAATCATGAAATAATAAAATTTTGTTATTATATGGTCTTAAATTTAATAAATTCACCATTTAAGATCCCATTTTCACCATATAATTCAATATTACGACCCTTTAATAAATTAAAAAATTTACTACAATTAAAATTAAAAAATTTAAGTAAAGGTTAAACAAAATACGAGGGTTTAAACTAAAAAAACATGTCTAAGTGATATTGGTTGATATTATTAAAAAATTATAATAACTTATCATATTATTCTTTTATATTTGGATATATATATGGATTGATAATTAATTTATTATAATTTATTATTTTGAATAATTCTAAAAGTGACCCTAGCTTTAATTATAAAAGAGAACCTTCTCCCTCACTTTTTCACAAATATTTTTGGAATTATAACTCATCCTATATCTACCAATTACTCTTATAAACTTTAATATCCACATTATAGATGTTTTTTGTCTTCCCAATACACCATATATTGTTTTTTTTTGAGATCTGATGGAATTGTTTCAAATAAGAGATAATCTCTTTAAATGGTCACATTCCTTTCTACTTTTTTTAAATCCACTAATTCTATTTTATTTATCATAAAATAATAAATTAAGTATCATTAATATATTTCAATTTATTTATTATTATTAAAAATCCATTATACTCTTTTTTTCTAATCAATTGAGAAGTTAAAGTATCGCTTGTGTGTATATACGAAATATTGTATCAACAAAGCAATACACATCATTTTTCATCACCATATTTTATACATGTGTATTTTAATGGGATTAATACTTATATATTATAATTATAACACAATTAGACTTATGTAATTATAATATTATTTCTTCTTTATTATCATCCAATCCATTACCAAATGATAATATCTCTCTTGCGTACATGTGGACAACCACCTCCATGAAGTATTGTGATTCTTTATTAATTTATTTTTAACATTTATGTTAATGATGACGAATTTTAAAAAATATTAGATATTTTTGATATAATAATTATATTTTACATGTGTATTAAAATTTCCATTTCTTTCATTCCATCTATTTAAAAAATTACAAACAATGTTCATTTATAGGTATGGTCTATCTTCTCTTTGAATGGTGTAATTCATTTTTCTTTATCTAAGTTTTAAGAATGACCCTGATATTTATATAATGAATATATATGATATTTATATCAATATTAATATTATGAATATAATGGGACCGAGGTAAATGTATAGGGACCGAAACTACAGAGCTAAAATACTAATAATAAATAAAATAGTTAATGATTGGAAATGATTGTTTTAATAAAGAATTTATGATAAGAGGTTGTGTTGAAATGTTATAAATGGATAATATATGATAATATATGTATTATAATAATGTTATTATAGATTTATAACCATTATTAATTTATTATAATCTATGTTAGATTACTTTTGAAGCAATAAGAACTCATGGTAAATGTTTTATTTCACAATGTAATCAATATTTTGGATTGTTTATACTTGAGTCTACATTAGATAATGGTATTCATACATATATATGTTTTATATTTTTTTTAAAGGTATTTTAAAATTATCCTATTAATTTTTAATGTCATTATTATCTATGATTTACTTATTATAGATTGGTTGAATATGAAATTTTTTATAAATTTTTAAATGATGTTGTTTTTGAATTTTATGAAAAAATTATGAAATGAATTTTTTCTAAATTATTCAAAATTAATTTATTTTCCAAAAATCTGAATAATAGTTTATATTAATAATACTTAACATGTTTACATGTTTATTTTCAAATAAAAAAATCTGTCTTTATAATTGTTTAGATTTTTTTAATAAGTGATTTCAAATAGAAAGGTAGTTTTCCTCAAGAATGTTTTAATAATATTTTAATAGTATTTATATTCATTCAATACTTATATAAAATATTTAAAAAATAAATTATTATGAATATTATCCAAGGATACTATCCTTATTCTACCTCTGTTTAGTTCATTTATTTGATTAAATGATTAAATGTTTATGAAACCCATATCTTTTTTATGGGTTTTTCTACAAAAAAATGTTTATGAAACACATTTCTTTTCATGGGTTCTGATATGATAAATGATTTATATTGTTTTTTAACACATAATTATTATTAACATTATGTTATTTTTTGTACCCATATATACCCCCATTTCGTTGTTTAAATATTGATATCTAATGAGATGAAAATGACGAGAATTCAGAGTGAACATAGTTCAGTAAGGGACTTTGTCCACTAAGATTGGTTTAGGATAGAGCCTTGAATAATTTGATGGTTTTGGGATTTAACCAATTCCCATATTTTAGACTTTTAAATGAGCCTTTACTTATATGAAAATTATTTTCAATTCTTATGAGTATCCCACAATTCCCTATCTTATGTGAATGATATGCTATCATGGATCATGTTATTTGACTCATTTATGATTCATGTATTATGACCTTCCAAGATTTATTCCATGAATCAGTATTATGATATTTTTTCTTCATGGTATAATTCTTGAATTTTATTCTCATGTTCTTATAACATTTTTCTCATTTTATGTTTATATGATCATTGGTATCACCTTTTTTTACCCTTACTAAGCATTAGATCTCACCCTATTATTATATTTCCCTTCTCATGTTTATGAAGAGACATATTAAGTATTATATTTTTAATAATGGATATATTTATGAATAAATAAGTGGTAAATGGTATAGATATTTTATAAAATAGTTCTTTATGGTTCCATATTTCCAGAGATATTATAACAAAGCTATTTATAAATGTATTAAAATGTTATGTAATGAATATTAATTTATTAATATGTAATATCTATGTATGGAAATAATGGGTCTCTATAGTTTGTATTATATAAAAGTTTAGTTAATATTTTTAAACTAGGATAATAATAATTTATTAAGAACATTGGGGGTAAGTATAGATATAGGATTAAATTCTAAGGTTTTGGTGATGATCATGAAGAAACTAAGATAAACCTATGGTTTCATAGATGAATGTGTCAGGATTTGGACATCATATATATTATTTTTATTTATTATTGGCTTTCCCAATATGTTTATTATTACTCAGAATATAATTTTTGTTTTATTCAATGCTTATAACCTGAAGGAATCATGTTGATGATGAATTTGATGGACAATATAATGATTTTACACCTTAGAAACCAAATATTATTGAAGATGGAATGAAAAATTATGTTTCTATACTTACTGAAAATTCTCAGGGTATGAATGATATTGAGCTTCTAAATGAGAAAAGGAAGGAAAAAAAATTAGTTGATTCCTTCATTTGGAAAATTACAACTTATTTTACTGGTTTAATTAATCCATTAGTCACTAAACAATTGATCAATACCATTATAAAGTTATTTACAATTCTCTACCATTTTGACCATGTAAAAATTATTTTGGTTGTTTATCATCCTCAAGGTGAAGATGAATAATGGTGGGATATTTTTTAGAAATTGATGGAACATGATGAACTTGACTCTTTAGTGTGGAATTTATTTAAGTGATTATTACTCAATGATTAGTTTTCTTTTATTCTTTATTCAAAAATTGAGATGTGATTCCTTGAGCTAAATTATAAGTATGGTAATTCAATTGGTACCTATGAAAAAAAGTCGACAAGAGTTTCAAGGTATGCCTCTGGTATTTTCATCCAACCTATAATTATTGTCAATATATTTTTTAGTGTCTTAAAACAATTTCTCAGATGTGTGTAATCCCAAAGGTAAACCAATAGATATAATGAAATTTTGTAATGTTCTCTCTAGTTAGATATGGAGATTGTAGTAAGAAAATAATCTCATTATTTTGATAAGAATAGATAAATGGAATTTCAAAAAAAATCTAAATACCATAGAGAGAAGAATGTGAGATTTATATTTTGCACAATGTATGTAAGGAAACATGAGGGAAATTTTCTTAAGGGAAATCGTAAATGTTTCAAGTCTGGAAATTATGTTCATTGGGTATTTTAATGTCGAAGTCAAACAAAGAATCTAGATGATTATGTGAATAAAGATAAAACTCCATAGAATACACCATCCACACGGCATTTTTTTAAATTCAAGTAGTATGGAAATTATCTTTACGTGGGTCCAAATATGATGTTTAATGATGATTATTTACATCAATAACAACTTAACCATAAATAAAAAGGGAAATATCATGCAACCACTATTTTTATGAGGGTTATACCAATGATGTTATGAATGCTACAATTACTATCCACTATAGAACTATTAATCTATTATTTGATTCTATATAAACCTACTCTATTATAACTATATAATTTTATATGTGTATCATTGTACCACCTCAAAAATTAGATGTTGAGTTAGTATTTAAAACCCCTAATTGTATATTTATGACATAAAAATTCTATGATTCTTCTCCAGTTGAAGTTCATGGGAATGTGTTTCCTTAAATTATTTCCATTCTTCCTCTAGTATAATTAAATATTATTTTGGGTATAGATAGGCTTTTCCTTACATGGATCCCACATCAATTTCTCCTAAATAGAATTTATAATTGATATTATTTTTCAACCTATGATAACCTCTATGTTGGAACCAAGGATATTCTTTTTTGTAAATGTAGTATGGTTTTTGTTTATTGTCATTCCTCACATGGAAGATCAAGGAGTTTGCAATGAAAGAGATCTTATAGTATAGGATAAAAAAATTATTGGGGGTGGTGTCGTTTCCTAGTGTTTTCAAAAATTTTGGGTTCAAAAATAAGAAAATGGATATGTTTGTTTTTGGAAAAGGGAATTGCATGTAAGTTTGAAGATGTTTTTGAATGTTATGAAGAAGTAATGTTTTTGGATCATCACATTAAAATATGGAAATGGAAAAAAATTAATTTTTTTTAAATGATTGAAAAATATGAGGTTCTGTGGAAGAGTCTTATGTTCCCAATGCGACGTCAAACTTGATTTTCCGCACTTTGATAGATTCTTATGTACACCGATGAGGACATGTTAGAATAATTCAAGCTATTTCATCAAGGCCTATAATTATGTGGCTACTCCACTCAAAAAATATAAATTTTCTAATAATAATCATCTTCCTCTATCAAGTGAACGAGTTACGTGGGGAATAGTTGAAAAAAGTAAATATTTCACATAATGTGTTCCTTCAGTCATAAAATACTAAGTGAAAATTTTGGTGTAGCTTCTTTAACGATAAGGGTTGAAAAAAAAATATTTGCATAGATGTCATCCTACATGATAATCCCAAATCTTATATGCAAGAGTAGGTGTTGTGCGCAAATTCTAGTGTGTGATTATAGTTTGTTTTGATTATTCGGTTTTTTAGATGAGTTCATCCAAGTAAATGAATTATGGACATCGATGCACGTAGAGTCTTGTTATGAACATAGACAAATACTTCAATGAAAATCTATTAAAGAGACCTTCAAGATGGTAGATTGTGTAAGACTTCCCCAAATATAGTGAGTTGTGGGGAGTCGATGGAAGTGTTTTGAGTGATGTAGTGTGATATCCCTAAAATATAATAAAGGTAGTATGACTAGAATAGAGGGACTATATCAAAACTCTTATACTCTACAAATAGTTAATATTTGTTGATTTTGGTATGACAGACACACAGTTGTAATATTCTCCTTGGACTAGCCTTTAGTGGTGAACAATGTAAAATTATTGTGTTGTCTCTTTGTGTTTAAATGTATGCATGCTGGTCGATTCCACCATACAGGTTTAGCTATTTTCTACCAACATGGGAACACGATCTGTCAATTTAAAAGAATATTTTACACCCATATTCACCCATCCCCTCTTATGTTGCTCTGGGGCCCTAAACACTATTTTTCACGATAAAAACATACTCAAAAAGGAAATTACATCAATTTTATGGGTCCTAGTTTCTATTTATAAGCGGTTTTAATCTCATATGGTTTGGGAGAAACACATCATTTAACATATACCTATTATTAATGTTTTCATTTATGTTTTTTACAAAATTTTCCTAGTCTTACACCAAATTTTGAAGTACATCGTTCAATATAAATCATACATGGTGTTACACAAATGTTCAAGACTCCATATAAAATTGATCTAACTGAATTTCAATGATTTAATAATAAACATTGGGATATTCAGGACAATGGAGTCACTAGCCCATGAGGGTAACCTTGGGGTGCACCTATGTTTTTATTAGGAATAAATATGGATCAATTCAACTCTACATTGATTATCAAGAACACAAAAATATAATCATCAAGAAAAAATATCCTCTAAACCATATTATTGAATTTTTTTTTTCATCTACATAGAGATCAATACTTTTCCATGATTTATCTTTACTCTAGATATCATCAATTGAGGTTCATGATTGATGATATTACCAAGACAGATTTTGTATAAGGGGTTTACACTATGAATTTATAGTGATTCAATTTTTTTAACTAATCCCCCCTATATATTATAGGATTTTATTAATAGTGTCTTTAAAGGTTTCCCTGATCAGTATGTGATGGTATTTATAGAAAATATTAATATTTTTTCAAATATAATGTAAGAGTATGAATGTCACTTGAGGATTGTGCTCAAGACCCTGAGGAATGAGAATATTTTTGAAAAAAATACCAAGTTTGATTTTTGGATTTTGAATGATTCATTATTAGGTCACGTAATCTCATGATATGGTATATCAGGGAAACCTCTATTTAATGAAGTTATTTAACATTATCCCAAATCAACCACTATGATATAGATCAATAGTTTTCATGGGATGAATGGATATTATCAATGCTTTGTGGAGATTTTTTCATAGCTATCAAATCCACTCACCATGTTAACTCAAAGGGGAGACAAGTTACATTGGATAGATGGATGTGGGGAATGTTTTATAGAACTGAAGGGAAGTCTATTAAGTACATCAATGCATATTCTACCCTACAGTAGATATGTGTTTTTAATCTATAGTGATTCATCAGGGTAGGTATTTGAATAGATCCTCATGTATAATGACATGGGTATATCTTATTCCTCATAAAAAGTGATGTTCCATGAGAAAAACTAACCAAATCATGATTTAAATTTATCTATGGTAATTTTTTATTATAAGATATGGATGATTTATATGTTTGGTGAATGTTTTGACCTATATACTAATAAAAATTGTTTAAAGTATATTTTCACATGAAAATAGATGAACATGAACCATATAATAAGGTTGATGTTGATTTATGATTATGAGTACTTGATACATTACCACCAATTAAATAAAAAAGTTAGTAGATGCTCTTAGTCAAATCGATAATTATAGCTTGTATGTGATGAGTATCACAAAAGCACTGATATTTCTAGACTTTTATTTGATGGATATTTAAATCATAAAGTAAGGGGAGAAATATTATATTTCATAAATGCGTTTTCAACCATGTATCCATGTGAATATTAAATAGTCGCATAAGGAAGATATATAGATGATAAAAAGGTGAGAGATTTTTTTGATATCAATCTTGATTGGGATGGAATAATATTGTTCAAAAACCATGATTGTGTCCCTTTGATTATAGATTTGAAGAACAAGATGTTGTATGAAGCTCATATCTCTTTATTCTCTATTCATCCTTGAAGTATGAATATGTATAATGATTTGAAAGAGCATTTCATGTGGGATGGAATGAAGAGAGATATTTATGATTATGTTTCATGGTGTTTTGTAACGCCCCGACCCTAATTACCTAGAGTCGGTGCATTATTACATAACATTGGCATGATCATGAGAAAGATCAAGTCTCGAAAGACCGATTGGTTTAGTAGCCTTGGAATAACTAGATACATCCATAAATTTTTACATTACATCAAAAAAAAACATCTTGTCTTCATATCCCCTCATACTATCCCTGCAGGTCATTCATAAATTACTTCTTCATAATCCTGGGAAAAATAAAACATTGAAAGGGGTGAGCTCGGATGCTCAGTAAGGATAACATTATAGCAGAAGCTTTCATAAATAATCATAAACACTTAAGGCAATTTATAACTAAAACAAAAGCCTTTTAAATTTAAACTTCAGCATAAAATGGCGAAGGTAAAATGAAATAATGCCATTTACTTACTCACATGGATATTCTACTAGTCGAATGATCACATGCAATATCAATAACCACTTTCATAATGATGGAATGCATAATGCCAGACTATCATAACCACATAGCCAAGGCCTCGTGCCAAGACTACAAATAAGATTTTGCCAAGGCCTTGTGCCAAGACACTAGTTTGTCTCATGAGACCTACCGATGCATCGAGGAGCTATAGCGGGCTCCACCCGTCACTTATTAAGTCCAATGCATTCCTCATATGAATAGGTTTAAACATAACATAAACATTCGTATTAAAACTAGCATACGAAATGTCAATACTTTTACCACAAACCTTGAATGGTATAAAAATAGCACATCCACAGTCAAACATAACTCATTCGATACAATATGGAAGATTGTATTGTATCACATTAACCTCAATCAAGAATAATGAAGGATGTTGACATAAATGAAAATAATCATCAAAACTATTTGAGAGAAATATCCCCCTTTTCTTGAAATCTTTTAAAAGTCACACTATTTGTCAAAAAGCCATTTAAAAATAGATTTTTGAATCAAAGTGTCCCATACCACTTTGAAACTTTTTAAAAGGATTTTTAATTTTAAAACTTTAATGTCCATATAAATAAATCCTTAAAACCATTTTTAAAATATGGACATTAATGAGCATGATTTAGAAGAATAATTCTTTAAAACATTTTAAAATGGTATTTTGGTTAGAGTTTCTAACCAAAAGAGAGACACTTGAATACAAATAATTGAGGTAATCAAAACATTGTAATATCATGAGAATAAAGGAATTCATGATATACTATTTCAAAGTACATTATATACACCACATAAAAGTGATTTGGTGTATATCATCAAAGAAGTCTCAATGGAATGTAAATTGAGATGAAATCTCTCATAAAGGTTGTATCCTTAGGTTAAGGATAAATCAACGACTTAATTATGTGTGAAAAATATAAATACACTAAATATGATTGGATATTCAGTGTAAAACAATCAAAGGATATTCACACATATTCTTGTAAAAACAACACCAACGAATTGGATGTTTAACTCAACAAATGGTGAATGAGTTAAAATTACTCTTATCAAATTCATATCAATGACTTGAGAATTATCAATGGATTGATTATGTGTATCAAACTTATATCCACAGGAAGGGGAGTGGAAATTATGACATAATCAAATGAATAGTGATTCCACACATAATCTTGGGGTAATATAATCAATGAAATATGTGTAAAGCCAAATGAGTGGAAATTGAAATCTCAAATTCCCTTATCGATTAGGTAACTTTCGAAACATACACCCATGAAATAAGTATCATACCATGATGATTTAAATACCCATAAATTAAAGTATATTACAAAATGAATACAATCATGGGAAGTACACATACACCACATGCAATAATTAAGTGGTGAACAATAGAATTCTCACGAAATTAAAAGTGAGATTAGAAAATCCCTTACTTTGTACTTTTTCCTTAGTCGATGGTAGGTTTACCTCCTGTATAATGGTGAAATAATTGTTATTGAATAATAAAAGAATCATTTACTTTAATATGATATCATATATGATCTTTTAACATTGATTTGTTAATAATATATTAGTATTAACGCCGTTTCGGGTGTTAACTTACTCATTTTCTTTTATATGTTTTGTTACATAAGTCATGTTTGTTGTATCTTATTCATATCCAGAATGATATCAAGTCCTTAAACATCATTTTTAAATTATTAAATGATAATTATACTTGAATGGATACGATGGATAATGAATCTCATCGCGTTCGTGGAGACGGTAGTCCGTACGTACGCACGAACGCTACTTCCATTTAATTTTTTTATTATAAAAGAATCGAATCAAAATGATACATAGGTATATTACTATTCCAGTATAATATAATATTTTATATATTTTACTTAAGTTCATTAACACCATCCTTTATACGTTCCATGTGTGGTATGAACGAGTCATATCATTTTAAGGGGGCGGTAGTCCGCACTTCCTCAAATGAAATTATCGTATGTATATACGACATGAAACGAATAATGGTATGAAATAAAATGGAATTAAAGAATCTTATATATAAAATATATATCATTAATATCATATTTAATTACAGTGCCATCATAATGGCCACCATGAGAGGCGGTAAGATGTTTTTGAACAATCATCGTTTCGTGAGGCGTTAGTTTGCCATCCACAGAAACATTATGTTCATCATCCATTAGATGGAGTTGTGTGTATGTGTAGTTTGAATACTTCTTATAACAACATCCTAGTATATTGAGGATACTGGTGTTGTTACAAAAGAAGGGAAATAAAAAGAGTTTGGGGGATGAAGAAGCAAAATAAATGAAACTAATTTAAGAGAAATCGTTACCTTTAATTTAGGTAACTCACTTTGGTTGGAACCAAAGGACTTGTTGAAATGCTTTCTGCCTAAGGGGAAGCTTCAAGGAGGAGGAGAGGGATGTGGGGAGCTTAGTTGGGCAGGGTTTGGACGAGCCAATTGGCTTGAGAGGTGTGAGGAAATGAGAAGGAGGAGTGCCCTTTTATAAGAGGGGTGAGGGGCACCTTTGGAAAAGCTAGAAATATTAATTTATAATAAATTCATATTCGGTTTCCAATGGCTCCAAAGTTGACTATTCAAAGGTTGAGGTGGGGATAGGTCGAAAACAACTCATCCAATAGAATTTAGACAGGTTTGGGTACTTATAGTAACCTTATCTTTAAGTATTAACTCTAAGTTAATTAGTTTCACTTTTACAATGTCTCTTTGTATTTTTATATAATATGGTTAATAAACTTACTATATACATCCAAAAGACCCCCAAGTTGTCCATTAATGATTAAACTATCATAATATAAGTCTCTTGGCCGAACCTTAGATTTTTAGGAATTTAATATCAATTAATAATATAATATTTGTTTTAAGAACTCTTTTATGTCAATTTTGACACTATTCACTAGTTGATTTTTGTGAAACTCATAACAGATTGATTAATTCGAAAAAAGTCAAATAAATCAATCCTAATATATCATATTATCCTAGAAAATTTGTTTTATTCATTAAAAGTTTCATATTATAATTATTTGGGTATTTATAATATCAATTATGTTAATTTTTTACTATTTTAGTAATTACTGCATCATCATTGTGTCATAAATAAAATAAATTTTTTAATGTCAAAAAATTATAAATAAAATATAATTATGTATGAAATCTTTTTATCTTTCTAATGAATATTTATAATCTAAAATCCAGCATATATAACCCTATGTAACAATTGTTTTTCTAAAAGATATATGCTTGTGTCATTTTTGTATTCATTTTAACTTAATTAATATAAAGTGTCATTATCACTTACAAGTGGATCCATGGGGTCCCCAAATTGACCCAAAGATGCCCATGGTCGACCATGTATCAACAAATAGGGTTAAGACACATTTTAGGGTAATTTAGTATTATTATAATATTATTTGTTTTAACCCTTATTTACCGGATTTACCCTTAACCATGGTAAATAAAATATTTACCGCAGTAATTATTCAAAATGTCTAAAAATAAAAGTTACCTATTTACACAATTTGGACATCCTGATTCCAAATATGGAATCCATTTTTCTAAATTCAAAACACAGAATTGGAAGAAATTAATTTAAAATTAATTCCCGCTGTCAAAACAAAAAGCGTGTTTTTAAGAGATAATAACTATCAAAAGATTGACACTCGTTTATGTTCGGTTTAATTGTAAAATTATGTCCAATGACCAACATTATATTAAATGGTAAAAATATATTCTAAATATACTTTAAAACCACTCAAATTCACAATTTATCACTATTAATTATTTTGATTAAAAAAGTTGTTTTTAATTAAAATTTAGTAATTTTCACTATTCATCAAAATATGAAAGTTATCCGAAAAGTACCAAAATTTCACCTTAGGCTAAATTCGATATTCCGAATCCAAAAATTAAGTCCATTTTGAAATATAAAATATATATAATTTCAAAAAGTAGGTATTACTATTCATAACGGCTAGTTTGATTGGTTGTGGTGTGTTAAAATCTCGAAGTTGCGTACAATGTACGTCATTGCATTATTCGAAAGGAAACATACTGAGGAAGCTTGGGGTGTTACATTCTCCCCTCCTTCAATAAATTGCGTCCTCGCAATTTTTAAAATTTTGTTTGGGAATATAATGGAAAGTCCCACATCGGAAAAAGAGTCAATAAAACTATCACTTTAAAAGAAAGAAAGAGAGGTATAAGGGTCATCCAAGATAACCCATACTAGGATTCCATGTAAGAAAACATGGATATGGATGATAAACTAAGTGTCAAGTTCTGATGGAGAGGGATAGAAATCATGATCAGGAGAAAGTTAACAATGAGAAAACCACAAACTTGTGTTGGGACAAACGACCATTAGTCTCCTAGTAGGAAAGTAAACGGACAACATTTTTTTTAAGTTACATTACATAAGGAAGAGTAATTCATTTATGATATTGACTAAGAACATTATGAGATATACTTACATTTTAAGTAGATTTTCATTCTTTAATAAATTTCCACCACTAACTCATTTTTTTTAAACGATGAGTATTCAAGAAGACTTGGTCACACTGGAAGAGATAGAATAAACTTCTATAGAATCACATGATCCATGAAGGATAAACCATATATTTACATTGTCTTTGAAGATTAATCAAAACCAAAATGGTCAGTGAATGATCTAATGATCCCCCAAAAGGATATTCATTGAGATAAATATGCACTAATCTTAATTTCTAAAATTAAACCAACAATACCCCAAAGTTAAATAGACACCATTCAATAACCAATTGTCCTTAAAATCCTTTAATATAATCCAAACTAATATTGAAACCCAAAACATAGAAGAATTTGATTATGTAGTATCCCATGTTAAATTGTATCTCCAAATGACATCAGATACTCTTAAAGTCACATGCTCAAAAGTAATTAACCTAATCACATATTCTCTATTGTAGGTTAATCATTTCCATAAATAACCCAAATCACTATAAATCCACAATAAAAACGTAGATAAAAATCTATCATTACTCCACAAATGAAACCCCATAGTATTCTATTTTCCTTGGGTATATAGTGTTCCCAACAAAGCGAACATCTTCCAAAATAACATTTATCACTTAATCACCAAATCATTTTCCTATACCAAGGGTATTCTTTTGATATGAAATAAGAACCCAAATCAACTTATTATTGATCAATAAAATCATTTAACTAAAAAAAAAGTCACACTAACCAGGGACTTCACGTAGTCCAGTGGTAGGCGATAAATCCCAATCGCACTTTGGTTGTGGGTTCGATTCCCATAGCTTTGTCCGACGCGACGGGTTGTCACACGGTCTACGTGTTGTCCTTTTTCAAAAACTATATTTTATAATATTGCCAAAATGAGATAAATTCCTCCAAATACTATATCATAAATTTAACCACAAATGTTATATCATACCTTGAATCTTCATCCCAAATTAGAATAACTTATAATTCTCTCAAACCCCAATGATCATATAAATCCAAATGGTTATTTATACCCATATCCACAAGAGAAGAGACAATTCTTCCTGAAATATCATTCTCACATGGCAAACTGCGGGGTTAAAAATACAAGAGAAAATTATTCCATAGTAAACCCATCAACAAGGAGTGCTAATACTTTTTAAACATTTCTCCAACCATTTATTCCCACATAGCTTCTTCTTTGACCAAGAAAATATCCTATAGAATAGGACATTCACTCGGGTAATGGCCAGGTCCCCTACATTTACGGCAAATGACTGTAAATGGACTCTTGGGACCATTTTTATCTTCTTCCATAGTACTCTTCATTTTTCTTCGGCAATTCTTTACTTT
Source organism: Viscum album (assembly GCA_963277665.1). Lineage (NCBI taxonomy): Eukaryota > Viridiplantae > Streptophyta > Magnoliopsida > Santalales > Viscaceae > Viscum > Viscum album. The sequence continues at coordinate 1,755,834,407 of OY728141.1, forward strand.
ATGTCCTTCTTTCCCGCACGTAAAACATTTCGTTGTCCCATTGAGACACTTTCCTGGGTGTCTCTTTCCACATTTCCTGCATGATGAAAATTGAGGGTTCTTTTCTCCATGGTCTCCATTGCTGGAGCTCTTATCATTTATCACCTTTCTCTTCCTTGTTGAGTCTGGGAGTTGGTTAATATATATGTTGTTGATCATATTTTTGGAAAACTGATTTGGCATAAAGACGATATCTTTTACGCCTATCAACATTCCATTTTGTTGCTCATTACCACCACCATTCCCATCTTGTACATCATTCTCAAAGTCACTATGACTTCCTTGGAATCCATCCATTGACTAAAACCATAAAGCATTGTTTGAGTAATAGTAGTCGTAAAATCATTTAGAGATTAAAATGTCACCATATTCTCAATTTGAAACATATTAGGATTAACCAAGGTCATTTACTCTCATCTTATATATATATTACTTAAATTGGTTTGTAAAGAAAATGTAAATTATCCTAAGCATATCCCCCGGGAGTGTCGTAACCAAGAGTGCAGCAAGGCCCGTTGTCGTGCACCAGTTCCCGTTCGAGTCTAGCTCAAAGCGGTGTTTTCGGGTTTTACCCCTAGGTACATCTGTGCCAGAGCCACCTCTACCTGCTCGTATCTAGACAGGGATGTATTGCTCGGAAAACTCACAAAATCTCTAAAATACCAAAATTCTAGGAAGTTCTTTTATACTAATCCTCAATGTTCATCTTAGGTCTACGTGCTCTAATCAGAGTTTATCTAAATCTAGCTACCAAGGTTTGTACTAAACTTCCTCTGATACCAACTGTAACGCCCCGACCCTAATTACCTAGAGTCGGTGCATTATTACATAACATTGGCATGATCATGAGAAAGATCAAGTCTCGAAAGACCGATTGGTTTAGTAGCCTTGGAATAACTAGATACATCCATAAATTTTTACATTACATCAAAAAAAACATCTTGTCTTCATATCCCCTCATACTATCCCTACAGGTCATTCATAAATTACTTCTTCATAATCCTGGGAAAAATAAAACATTGAAAGGGGTGAGCTCGGATGCTCAGTAAGGATAACATTATAGCAGAAGCTTTCATAAATAAGCATAAACACTTAAGGCAATTTATAACTAAAACAAAAGCCTTTTAAATTTAAACTTCAGCATAAAATGGCGAAGGTAAAATGAAATAATTCCATTTACTTACTCACATGGATATTCTACTAGTCGAATGATCACATGCAATATCAATAACCACTTTCATAATGATGGAATGCATAATGCCAGACTATCATAACCACATAGCCAAGGCCTCGTGCCAAGACTACAAATAAGATTTTGCCAAGGCCTTGTGCCAAGACACTAGTTTGTCTCATGAGACCTACCGATGCATCGAGGAGCTATAGCGGGCTCCACCCGTCACTTATTAAGTCCAATGCATTCCTCATATGAATAGGTTTAAACATAACATAAACATTCGTATTAAAACTAGCATACGAAATGTCAATACTTTTACCACAAACCTTGAATGGTATAAAAATAGCACATCCACAGTCAAACATAACTCATTCGATACAATATGGAAGATTGTATTGTATCACATTAACCTCAATCAAGAATAATGAAGGATGTTGACATAGATGAAAATAATCATCAAAACTATTTGAGAGAAATATCCCCCTTTTCTTGAAATCTTTTAAAAGTCACACTATTTGTCAAAAAGCCATTTAAAAATAGATTTTTGAATCAAAGTGTCCCATACCACTTTGAAACTTTTTAAAAGGATTTTTAATTTTAAAACTTTAATGTCCATATAAATAAATCCTTAAAACCATTTTTAAAATATGGACATTAATGAGCATGATTTAGAAGAATAATTCTTTAAAACATTTTAAAATGGTATTTTGGTTAGAGTTTCTAACCAAAAGAGAGACACTTGAATACAAATAATTGAGGTAATCAAAACATTTTAATATCATGAGAATAAAGGAATTCATGATATACTATTTCAAAGTACATTATATACACCACATAAAAGTGATTTGGTGTATATCATCAAAGAAGTCTCAATGGAATGTAAATTGAGATGAAATCTCTCATAAAGGTTGTATCCTTAGGTTAAGGATAAATCAACGACTTAATTATGTGTGAAAAATATAAATACACTAAATATGATTGGATATTCAGTGTAAAACAATCAAAGGATATTCACACATATTCTTGTAAAAACAACACCAACGAATTGGATGTTTAACTCAACAAATGGTGAATGAGTTAAAATTAATCTTATCAAATTCATATCAATGACTTGAGAATTATCAATGGAGTGATTATGTGTATCAAACTTATATCCACAGGAAGGGGAGTGTAAATTATGACATAATCAAATGAATAGTGATTCCACACATAATCTTGGGGTAATATAATCAATGAAATATGTGTAAAGCCAAATGAGTGGAAATTGAAATCTCAAATTCCCTTATCGATTAGGTAACTTTCGAAACATACACCCATGAAATAAGTATCATACCATGATGATGTAAATACCCATAAATTAAAGTATATTACAAAATGAATACAATCATGGGCAGTACACATACACCACATGCAATAATTAAGTGGTGAACAATAGAATTCTCACGAAATTAAAAGTGAGATTAGAAAATCCCTTACTTTGTACTTTTTCCTTGGTCGATGGTAGGTTTACCTCCTGTATAATGGTTAAATAATTGTTATTGAATAATACAAGAATCATTTACTTTAATATGATATCATATATGATCTTTTAACATTGATTTGTTAATAATATCTTAGTATTAACGCCGTTTCGGGTGTTAACTTACTCATTTTCTTTTATATGTTTTGTTACATAAGTCATGTTTGTTGTATCTTATTCATATCCAGAATGATATCAAGTCCTTAAACATCATTTTTAAATCATTAAATGATAATTATACTTGAATGGATACGATGGATAATGAATCTCATCGCGTTCGTGGAGACGGTAGTCCGTACGTACGCACGAACGCTACTTCCATTTAATTTTTTTATTTTAAAAGAATCGAATCCAAATGATACATAGGTATATTACTATTCCAGTATAATATAATATTTTATATATGTTACTTAAGTTCATTAACACCATCCTTTATACGTTCCATGTGTGGTATGAACGAGTCATATCATTTTAAGGGGGCGGTAGTCCGCACTTCCTCAAATGAAATTATCGTATGTATATACGACATGAAACGAATAATGGTATGAAATAAAATGGAATTAAAGAAGCTTATATATAAAATATATATCATTAATATCATATTTAATTACAGTGCCATCATAATGGCCACCATGAGAGGCGGTAAGATGTTTTTGAACAATCATCGTTTCGTGAGGCGTTAGTTTGCCATCCACAGAAACATTATGTTCATCATCCATTAGATGGAGTTGTGTGTATGTGTAGTTTGAATACTTCTTATAACAACATCCTAGTATATTGAGGATACTGGTGTTGTTACAAAAGAAGGGAAATAAAAAGATTTTGGGGGTTGAAGAAGCAAAATAAATGAAAATAATTTAAGAGAAATCGTTACGTTTAATTTAGGTAACTCACTTTGGTTGGAACCAAAGGACTTGTTGAAATGCTTTCTGCCTTAGGGGAAGCTTCAAGGAGGAGGAGAGGGATGTGGGGAGCTTAGTTGGGCAGGGTTTGGACGAGCCAATTGGCTTGAGAGGTGTGAGGAAATGAGAAGGAGGAGTGCCCTTTTATAAGAGGGGTGAGGGGCACCTTTGGAAAAGCTAGAAATATTAATTTATAATAAATTCATATTCGGTTTCCAATGGCTCCAAAGTTGACTATTCAAAGGTTGAGGTGGGGATAGGTCGAAAACAACTCATCCAATAGAATTTAGACAGGTTTGGGTACTTATAGTAACCTTATCTTTAAGTATTAACTCTAAGTTAATTAGTTTCACTTTTACAATGTCTCTTTGTATTTTTATATAATATGGTTAATAAACTTACTATATACATCCAAAAGACCCCCAAGTTGTCCATTAATGATTAACCTATCATAATATAAGTCTCTTGGCCGAACCTTAGATTTTTAGGAATTTAATATCAATTAATAATATAATATTTGTTTTAAGAACTCTTTTATGTCAATTTTGACACTATTCACTAGTTGATTTTTGTGAAACTCATAACAGATTGATTACTTCGAAAAAAGTCAAATAAATCAATCCTAATATATCATATTATCCTAGAAAATTTGTTTAATTCATTAAAAGTTTCATATTATAATTATTTGGGTATTTATAATATCAATTATGTTAATTTTTTACTATTTTAGTAATTACTGCATCATCATTGTGTCATAAATAAAATAAATTTTTTAATGTCAAAAAATTATAAATAAAATATAATTATGTATGAAATCTTTTTAGCTTTCTAATGAATATTTATAATCTAAAATCCAGCATATATAACCCTATGTAACAATTGTTTTGCTAAAAGATATATGCTTGTGTCATTTTTGTATTCATTTTAACTTAATTAATATAAAGTGTCATTATCACTTACAAGTGGATCCATGGGGTCCCCAAATTGACCCAAAGATGCCCATGGTCGACCATGTATCAACCAATAGGGTTAAGACACATTTTAGGGTAATTTAGTATTATTATAATATTATTTGTTTTAACCCTTATTTACCGGATTTACCCTTAACCATGGTAAATAAAATATTTACCGCAGTAATTATTCAAAATGTATAAAAATAAAAGTTACCTATTTACACAATTTGGAAATCCTGATTCCAAATATGGAATCCATTTTTCTAAATTCAAAACACAGAATTGGCAGAAATTAATTTAAAATTAATTCCCGCTGTCAAAACAAAAAGCGTGTTTTTAAGAGATAATAACTATCAAAAGATTGACACTCGTTTATGTTCGGTTTAATTGTAAAATTATGTCCAATGACCAACATTATATTAAATGGTAAAAATATATTCTAAATATACTTTAAAACCACTCAAATTCACAATTTATCACCATTAATTATTTTGATTAAAAAAGTTGTTTTTAATTAAAATTTAGTAATTTTCACTATTCATCAAAATATGAAAGTTATCCGAAAAGTACCAAAATTTCACCTTAGGCTAAATTCGATATTCCGAATCCAAAAATGAAGTCCATTTTGAAATATAAAATATATATAATTTCAAAAAGTAGGTATTACTATTCATAACGGCTAGTTTGATTGGTTGTGGTGTGTTAAAATCTCGAAGTTGCGTACAATGTACGTCATTGCATTATTCGAAAGGAAACATACTGAGGAAGCTTGGGGTGTTACATGTTTTGTATATAAATTTGTTATATTTGAGAGACAGAAGTATAAGGGGATGTTATAACACTTACCCATACCATATTGGAAATAGTAAATCATCGTCATAGAATTTTTTCTAGTCTTTCCAAAAAATATAAAGGTTATAAATTTATTTGGGTTATAGTTGATAGACTAACGATTCCATCACACTTAATTACCATTAGATAATATTTTTATCTTGATAAACTTATTTGGTTACAAATTTAGTGGTATTGTTTTTTGGTATACCAATATATATTGTATTTGATCTGGATATGAGCCTTACCTCCATGTTTGAGGGAATTATTTAGTAGGATCTAGATATATAGTTATGTTTCAATACTACTTATCATTCATAGATAGATTGTAAATAATATAGGACCATTCAAACTCATGAATACATTTTTTTATATTTTTCTATGGATTTTTAATGTGTTTTGGATCAACACATTTCATTGGTGGTAATTTCTTACAATTATTTCATTCACTCCAGTATTCATATGGATCCTTATGAATTCATCTAGGGTATTAAGTGCAGAACTCCAGCCTGTTGGAATGATGTTGGGGGAAAAATGAATTTGGGGTCTGATTTACCTATGTAATTGAATATGAGGTTAAATTTATTCAACATATATCAAGTAGCATAGAAATAATATAAAGATTTATGATGAAAATTTTCAAAAAGGTATAGAATTTGATGTTTATGTCAAGGTATTCTAATGAAAATCTCCCTGGAATAGGGTAATGAGATTTGTAAAAAAGAAAAATATAATCCCTAGGTATATCCTTCCTTTTTAAATTTTTTATCATATCGTGATGTTCTCTTATCTATTGGAACATCCAAAAAATACCTCTCAAGTTCATGATGAGTTTCATGTGTCTCTCTACTTGAATTATGTACCTAATACTTCATATATATTGAACTCATAGGTCATATAATTGGAGAAATAAATTTCATAATATGAATAATATCTATAGATTTTGGATCCTATGGATCATGTTCTATGAAACTAGACAACTTTCCTACGAAAAGTTTTTCAAGAGAAACCACCAATTTGAGGAACTTATGTGAGAACATGAGGATGGGATGAGTCATATGTATCTACATCTTTTTTTATTAGACTAATGAATTTTTAGGTAAAAATTTAATTTATGGGGGTATAATGTAACACCCTAATATATTTATGAAATATTTCTCTTTAAAATCTTAATATCTTTAACAGCTTATATTACACAAAAAATCGATTTTAGATGAACTACATAACATTATTAAAATATTATGTGTCAATTATAACCTATAGGTTGGATTAGAGAGTATGAATAGTAATAAATAAAATTTTTAAAAATATTTTCTACAAATTTATAAAATAAATTCATTGGTTATGAAATTATTAGAATTTAAAAAAAGAATTAAAATATAAGTGATGTTTTTTTCTAAAAAATGATTTTATGGGTTAATATATTTGATATTAATAAATAAAATTAACCCTTATCTATGAATTATTTTAATAAAATTTATAAATTAATTAATTTATCAAATTTTTTAAATATTCAATTAATATTTTTATAAGTACAAGATAAGAACAAAACCGTTTTTAGGCTTAACAATAATATTTTTCCATAAAATAGTTTCTATTAAATTTATCACACATAATTTATAATTGATTTATTTAATTTATACTAATTAAATTAGAATAAATGAGTTACATATTTATAATTAATAGGTTCACATTTGGTTAAAATTCCATTTTGATTTTGTTCAAAATGAATAGTATCTCGGTTAAAAATTACCACATTTTTAAAAGTTCAATCATGTTAATATAGATTAAAAACAACTAATAAGATCATATTTATTTATAATAATTCATTATGGATAAATGAAATTAGAATTGTATCATTTAAATGTGTAATTTTTTTAATGGACATTTGTCCATGAAAATCACTTATATATAATTTAAATCCTAGAAAGCTGAATAATGTCACTCTATTTGTTTTTAATAATATTTATGGGTCCACGTATGGAAAAAAAATCAGTTATGAAAAAATATTAATAGTAATTTTCTGAATAAGGAAATTGTATTCATAATATAATTTCCTTGAATTCATATAAATTCCAAAACAATATTTATTCAGTTAATGGAAAAATAAAAAAAATGATATCAAAAATATTAAAAGTGATATAAGTTGAGTAAGTTATACTATTACAAAAATTTAATAGGTGAATATAACATATTAATATTGTGTTAAAATACTATATTACAATTCAAACGTTTTATTCATTTCTTTTATGTCAAGTTAGATGAATTGTGTCAAATTTGACAATAATGGTATTTTATCAAAATAATATTTTATTGAATTATTTAAAAAACATAAAAATCATGAAATTAGTAAAGGTTATTATGATATGATCAAAAATTCCATAAATTGACTAATTTTGGTCCCATATTTACCTTTCAAAAAAATAACCCTTTAATATAGAAAATGTTTTTACCGTAGTCAAAATTAAAATTTGTTAACTAAGGGTTAATCAAAATGATTAGGTTTAATATAACAAAACAACATTGTCTATATTCTATTGGTTGATGGTATTACAAACCTATACAACATTATATTGTAATACATGTCTATTTGGATTCAATTTCAATAAGAATTAATTTATTATAATTTATTCTGTTGAGAAATTTGAAAAGTGCCTCTTACTTCAATTATAAAAGGGAACCTCCTTCCTCACACATTCACACCACTTTTGGCCTTATATATCGACCCAACTAAACCAATTTCTCTTATAAACATATATTTATACATTCTAGATGTTTTTATACACATATTTCTATCAATATAGCTCTTAATAGGAGTTATAAATTAGTAATTTTGAGAAGAAGTAATCACCTTAAACAATCAATTTTTCTCTACTCATATTTACCTCATCAAAATGTATGTTATTTATCATAAAATATTATCTTCAATATCCTAAATATAATAATAAATTATAATGTCTATTAAAACACATTTATACACCCTCTTTACCATAAAATAAGAATTGATAATATACCTCATACGTACATATGTATTACCATCTTAATGTTGTGATACATTTTATTTTTCATCACCATAATTTATGGAGAGTTATAATGATGGGGTTAATATTTATATATGATATTTATGAAATAATAATTCATATTTAATTGTAATATCATTTCTATCTTCTTATCATAGAATAATTTTTGAAACGATAATGTTGCTCACGCGTATGTGTGGATTATGAACTTCATTAAAAGATGCGATTCATTTTTATTTTATATTTTACTTAGAGGGTAATAACGATGATTTTTTTTTCAAATTACATGATATAATTATGATCTTGGAATAGTTAATTAATATTTACCTTTATTTTTATCCAAATTACATGAAAAATTAAAAAATAATTCAGGCATACATACAATTTATTGTCTCTATGAATGGTGTAGCTAATTTTTATACCACTAAATTTTATGGATAAATAATATATATATATATATATTATTTTTTTATAATTATTATTATAATTTGTATGTTTATCTAACATAAATATATATGGACATAACTACTTAGCGGAAATAATCATGAAAAATGAAACAGTTTCCACCCTGAAATGATGATTTTAATCAGTAATTATTGATAAATTGGGGCATTAAAATATTAAAAATGGAACATATATGATATTATGAGATTAATTTTACTCTAGTATAGAATTTTAATAAATCTAAAATTTTTATAAAAAAGGTTTCAGTTATTTCTATTTAGTGATAAATCATGGAAATGGTTTTATTCCACAATTTCATGAATATTAGGGATTGTTGATGATTAAGTCTCCACAAGGGAATATTTTTCTTCTATATATTGGTTTATCAAAAATGTTTGAAATAAATTTTTTAGTATTATCCTATGATTTTTTAAATTCATTATTTCCTTTGTTTTACTCTTTACAAAATTGTTTAGAAATAATTTTTTTCATTTTCCAAATGAGGTACTTTGTGACTTTTCTATGAAAATTATTGGTGGAATGTTTTTTTATATTATATGGTATGAAAATATGTTACTTACATCATGACTATTAATTTATTTTAAACTTCCATTACATTTTTTAAGGTTATTTTCAATTGAATGTTATTCCTTTATAATATCTTATTTCATTTAAATAAATTATTTCCAAATGGAATGGTTATTTTCCTTAAGAATCTTTAAATGATATTTTAATGGTATTTCTCTTAATTAAAATAACCCATGATTTAACTTATTCATTAACAGCTATATGATCCAAGGATACCATCCTTATTCTTTCTCTAGATGGTTTATTTTAATGTTGAAAAGATGAAATGTATAGGAAACCCATTTCTTTTCCATGGGTTATTCTATGATTAAAATTTTATAAAACCCGTCTCTTTTCATGGGTGATAATATGATTAATGATTTATGATATTTTGGTCTGAATATGTTTAATTTTAATTATGTTATGGGTGGGACCTATATCTCCCTCCAATTAATTGGTCAAAATTTTATATCTTGTGTGATAAAAAAGGAAATGAATGGGGAGTGAACCCATTTTATTATAGGGATTTTTATACTATCATAGTCTAGTAAATAAAAACTTATTAATAAAATGGTTTGGGGAGTGAATACATTCCACCGTTATAGTCTTGGAAAAAGTTCCTTTGGAAATATGTAAATTCATTTATTTTATTATATGTATTCCACATTTCCATATCTTATTCCAATGTTATTATATCAGGTCTCTTATTCCTTATATTTATTTAATATTCATGTCTTTTGAACTTTCAAGATATATAATATTATTCAAGACTATTAGATGTGATATTCAATGTATAATATTAAAATTTTAATATCATGTGATCATAACATTTTTACCATGTTATGATTATATGATCATTAATATCTCCCCTATTTACCCATATTGGGCATCAATTCTCAACCTCTTCTTATTTTTTATTTCTCTAGGTTATGAATAAGGGTATTAATTATGATATGTCTAATAAGGGTGATAGTTAATAAGAAATAAGTTTGAGATGATGTAGATATTTTTTGAACCTGTTGATTATGTTTCCAAGTCTCCAAATATACTAACCTAACTGATTTTATCAAGGTTCTAAATTATATGTAATTAATATTAATATACTAACATATAATATCTTTATATGAATAGTATGGGTATTTATAGATATCCCCCACCCTATAACTATTGATCAATATTTTTTCTCTGTAACATGTTTCACAAGTATTGAAACATTCATTATTTAGCATTAGTAAATTTCTTGAAAATAATATATTTAGTAAAATTATTCATGTTATTTGGATAAAAATTGAGAATTATTATATTCTAAATATCATTCACCTCTTTCAAAAACACATAACAATTATTTTGATCACTGTAAATTTAAAATTGATTTCCAATTTTTTATTGTACCTTCATGAACTATAGCAACCCTTATATTTATTACAAATTAATTCATGATTTATTACATAATATTACAAATAATGAAACCCAAAAGGTCAATAAGTAATTTTTATTTTGGAATTAGGTACATGTTCTAACATCTTGATCAAGGGATACAACAACATTATTGAAAACATCCTTAACATGATTATAAAATAAAATATATTTTAAAATTATCGTAGAAACCCGAGTTTATAAATAAGAAAGGGGTGGGATATAAAGCCCATTAAGGGTATAAACTTGGAATTATATAAATAATGTTTGATATGTTTGAAAATAGGAAATCAATGAGACATAAATGGGTGATAATCATAAATATGAACAATGAGACATGATATATCATGATAACATAAAGGCAACTTGCGAAATGTTGTAACAACTTAAAACATGGAATCATAAACATATTTCAATGATAAATACTAATACATCATGATGGAACTATTCATGTGATGTATTAGGTTGACTCCCTTATCCATTTAATGATGTCTCATGAGGGTAAAATATTACCCAATGCATTGGAGCTCTATATAATTCTAGGCACACCCATCATATTCATTTCATTCACATTTATTAGTGCGAAACATGGATCTTGCAATATGGAATCATTTATTATCACATTTCATTCCATTATAATGTTGTATAGAATTATTAAAAGTGATTCCAAGATAAAATAATTATAGGTTTTAAATGGTGAACACAATTTATAGGAAATGGATATGGGTATTCACTACATATTTTTTTGTTATTGAAAACAGTAGTGAAATTAGGACAACATAATGGGGGAAATAATTGATCATGGAATGTATTAATGAGGGTTAAAGGGGTATGTCCTCATTTATAAATCATAAGGTAAGTAATGGGTTTATCTTAGAACATATACCAACATTATTAAGTGCAGATAAAAGGTATAAGGTAATGAAGATACATGAATAAAGAGGAAATGGAGAGCACTTGAGAGTGTGATTCCAAAAGCTTGGGAGGAGAATATTGATATATTAGGGTCACCTTTGGAGGAATCTAGATATGTTATAGAATAATATGTACACGATCAAAGGTTTTTGAGTGAAGATAATTTGAAGAATTGGTGGATTTATATTGGAAAATTGATGATAGTTCTTTAATATTTCTCAAAATTATGTTTTTGACTGTACATAATAAAATAACAAATACAAAAAACCTTCCCAGGGTTTCTGAGAAATAGGAGTGGTGTTAATTATTTTATAATTACAATGGTAGAAATTTTTATTATATTACCATTGGTGATATGGTAGTGATTCATGTCCTCAATAAAATGATTTTTAAAACCTTAAAATATATTTTATTTTTTGGAGAATTCAGAAAAACATTATATAATTAATAAAAAAACATCATTTTACATAATATTAAATTAAAAAAATATAATTTTTTTTGTTTAACCTTTATAGTATTTATTAAATATTTTTTGTTAATTATGATGTTATAGTGCACACCGTATATTTATATTGTATTTAATTTTTACCCAAATATTCAACTCTCTTGGAATTTTATGAAAAAATCACCACAGGATAATTTAAAAATGATGATTCTAAAAATATAATTCATTATATGAAAATTATTTTCTAATTCTATGAATTATTTATTTTAAAATAAAATCTAAATTTATTGATAAATACTGGGTTTTTTAAAATAACAGTTTCCAAACCATTATAAATATTACATTTGACATCATAAAAATTATATGATAATTTAAATTTAATAAAGATTATTTAATAATAATACTTTAATAAAATGTTATTTATTTCATGAATCCATTAATTCAACAAAATAAATTTTTTAAATGAATTTTAATATTACCAAAAAATAAATTTTTTGTTTTAATGTATAAAATTTATTTTAAATATAAAAATGATAAGGTGAAAATGTATTCATTATTCCATAAAATTTTTGTATTAATATTATTATGGACTTGATACTTATACCATTATTAAACCATATAATATCCTAAGGGTAAGGTTCATAGTGGTGATACTTTCATGTGGTCGTTCAGCGTACATGGTTTGGGTCGTGATCTCGATGAGCTTGAACTTCTCGCATAAATGGATTCACTCATGTTAAAGTTGTTACATATCAGTTTAGGTTAGTTAAAGGGAAAATAAAAACGATTTTATATCCCTTACAGGATTTGATAAATGGTATTATTCGGGTATGATCCTACTGATTTTGACCATCATTTTCTTTTCCTCTAATAATCTGATTTTTTAAACCCGTTGTTTCTACTAATAATATGATCACTATTCTAAATAAATATTATCATCATCTTAATAGTATTTTAAATATGATAAGCTATATTAAAAAAATTATTTTTATCTGTTTTATATAAACATTAAAAAATAACATGACATTTAATTAAACCACAAAGTGAATATTATTAATAATAATTCAGGTTGTTAAAATCTACCCCTTCAGAAATTTCAACGTCAACATTTTCATCTGACACACTAAAACAGGTGAGGGTGATTTTTTATCTCACCTCCTCCAGTTACCACATTTCTTATTAAAATTTATGCTTCTCTACAGCACTTTGACAAGGTGAATTGTATTATTTCATGTAAAATTGTCTCTATGATCTATGATCTTCACCAGATACTCCTCATATGAGATATCATTATCCAAAAGAACCAAATATGGATTTAGTACATGTGAGGGTTATGGTATATAATATCTCAATAAGGATATATTTAATAAATCATCTTATCAAGATAGTTAAGGTGGGAGTTCTAGTAAATAGTCCACTAATAATTTGTTATCAGGGATCTCAAATGGATCGTTGTATCTTGGACTTGTGATTCCCATCTTACCAAATGTCATGACCTTCTTCCACAAAGAACTTAATAGGAATACCTCATCCCCAAAAATAAATTATGGGTATTTTTAATGATTTCTAGTATAGCACATTTGTCAACTCGGAGCATCATTGATGTGTTGATGAATTGTATTAACCATTTCCACTATTTCCTCCACCGTTTTAGGACCTAGCAGTTCTCATTCACTAAATTCATCCCTACATGGAGTGTTTTCATTCTATTCCCTTAAAGGGCTTAATAGTGTTACATTTTTATTCATTAGTGGAAAATATTATTGAATTGGAACTTGACTAGTGGAGTATTTCAACCTAATCATTATTTTAATTCAATTGAACATGGTCACAACATGTCCTCGAGAGTCTGGATTGTCTGCTGATATTTTCCATCAGTTTTAGGGTGATAATTCATGATGGAGATCATCTCAGTATTTATATCATGATTGATACTATTCCATAACATATAGGTTAAACATGTGTCTCAATCAGATACAATCGATAGTGGTGTTCTATGCAGCCCCACCACTTCTCTAATATATATCCTTACAAGTTGGTCGAGTGATAATTCTTATCAAATTTCAATGAAATAAAAATTATTTATAATATTATCCACTAAAAAAATTAACATTATTTCATCTTGATTTATTTATAAGCCTAGTAACAAATTCCAGGGTGATATTTACCAATTTCCATATAGGTATTGGTAATGGTTGCATCATCCTTTTGGATTTTTTCCCTTTAACATTCACTTAATGACATAAAATACATATTTATGTATAGTAAATTATATCATTATTCAAATTTTCCCTATAATATAGTTATTATAAATTATGATATAAATTCATTCTTCCTGGATTTATGGAGAATCTTGAGTTTTTGGAATCATCCAATAGCTTCTTCTTTAACTCCTAATTTTATGGTACACATATTTGGGACACAAATCACCCAACTCAATCTTAATTATCATAAAACTATAAACATTTACCATTTATTATTACTTCCACTTTATTATGAATTCTAACATCATCTATTTTTTCATCCATTATCTTCTCTATAAGGTATGATTGAGAAATAATTTTTGAAAGGATTGATGTTGTTATTTCATTTATGATTCCCATGTACATCTTATATAAGTATAAGAAGACAAGATCCCTCTCAATACTCACAAAGGAAAACAAATGGATCCTTCCTACATGGAATATTTTATAATTTATTTTATTTCCTATAAAGGTAGTGGATTGAGAATTCATAGCCCTAAATCATCTTTATCCATTATTGTTGGTGCATACTCAACATTTTTATGTGAATATATAATTAAGGATATTGTGATCCATATATATTCATAATTTTGCAAAAATAGATAATTCCACAAAATTTTCAATAGAAATATCACTAAATACAACTCTATATCATGATTTGTTAATTTATATTTGAGAAATTTCAATTACCTTGAATCACAGGATATCACTTTTTCATTCTACAATAACACGCAACCCAATCCATTCTTCAAAGCATCAATGTACAACACAAAAAGTTCCCCACATTTGGGTAGCATAAGTACTAGTGCAGTGATAAGATTCTTTTTAATGTCCTTGAATCTCTCTTCACATTCCTCATTACCCTTCAAATCTTTCTTAGTTGTAGGGTTTACAATCATGAGAAATTTCTCACAAATCAGTAATAATACCGAGCTAACCCAAGGAAAATAAGGATTTCTATAACAATGTTGGCCTCATCAATCTCTCAACTAATTCCCTATTTTAAGGGTACATATATATCCCATTAATTGTGATAATAACAACCGATAATGAGACTTCCTTTAACTAAAATTCACATTTTTGGTTCATTTCATAACGCTTGTAATCTTGTAATGACTATAGAATAGTTATAATATTCATATACATTAATTTTATGTATGATAAAATATCATCTATAATGATAACCACAATTTTTTCTAGGTAATCTATAAATATTTTATTCATTGTGTACATAGAGATTTTTGGATAATTAGTGAGTCTGAATGGAATTAATATGAACTCATAGTGCTCGTACCATGTATGAAAATCGGTCATGTCAATATACTCCTTCTTCAACCTTACTCGATAATTTCCCTACCAAAATCCACCTTGGAGAAGTGTTGGTCTCCACATAGTTAATAAAATAAGTCATAAATCTTTTGAAGAGGATACTTGTTCTTAATTGTGATCTTATTGAACTCACAATAATCATTTTAAAAGCAGAAGGACCCATCTTAATTCATAATGAAGAGGACCAGTGAAACCCACGGTGAGGAACATGGACGTATGAACCCTTTATAAAAATTCTCTTTTATTTGTTTCTATAGCTCCTCAAGTTCCACAACAACAATTCTTTATAGAGTCTTTGATAATATAAATTCCCTAGGTATAAGCCTGATTCAGAGTTCAAACTCTCATCTAGGAGGAAGACCAATACATTCATTAGAAAACTCTTCAGTGTATTCCCTAGAAATGGGAATTTCATCAAGGATAATCTCATCCATATACTCAATAATTTAATCAATATCCAAATAATAATAGAGAAATAATACCCATTCTTGATATGTTGGGGATAAATTATATTCATCCTCCTCTATTCACTTATATAGTATTGGGGGACAATTAATTATACGAAGAGTGATTTCCATGTCATAGAAATATATGTTGGTTCAAAATAGGTAAATACATTACATACCTATAATATCATTAAATTACACTTAAGAGAGTATAACATTGTTTCCTATGAAGTTCATCCCACAAATTTTGAAAGGGGGAGTTATATATTTGGGATTCAATAATTTCCCTTTTTTCTTTTTTCACCTACTAATCTAATTTCATGCTTTTTGATGGTGTTTTAACAGTTATACTAAACCATTGTGATATGAAAAAATGAGTAGAACTAGAATCAAAAGGTACATTTAATATTCTTGAATAAATAACTAGGGTATTTTTCACCACTTATTTGTTAGGATCCACCTCAATAGTTGTGATGTCTCAATCTTTCCCTTTCATCCTTAGAGTTGGATTGTTTTCTCTAAAAACCATTTTCGTAGTGCATTGGTTTGAAATGTGTAGTTATTCCATGTAGTTAAAACTATAAAAAATGCATTGAGGGTATTATGGAGCATTCCATTCCACCATCATATTTGTGGGTTTCTCCTATTGCTAATCCCTATATAGGTATCATTTATTCCCATGCATAAATTATTTCCTTTCCCACCATATGACATTTATATTGTTCTTCTTCCCAATTATGATGTTGAAATTTATTAGTAACATTAGATTCCTACATTTCACCACCATAAGTACACTCTCCATTCTTCTTTTTATCCACACGATACTGCTAAGATTCGATGATTTCCATTTCGACTTTGAGGGAATATCAGACAATTTTCTCATATCTTTTAAAGTATTGGATCTTTAGGGATTTTTATAGATTATGTTTTAGCCCCCAAATAACTGGTCATCCTTGAATTTTCGGGTAACAAAAAAGGTGGTGGAATATCCTAAAATTCTTTTGCAGTTTTCCTCATACACCCTGATAGATTCTTCATCTTTATTCTTGAGGGGATGGAAATTACTTTCCATTTTAAGATGGATAGTGAAAGGAAAATATTTACTAAAAAATAAAGTCCTTAAACCCCATCACATATATATATTCATCATTCTTAATATTCTTGATCAATTTCCACTATTTATAATTTTATCCCTCCATATGATAAATACCATGTATAACCTTTTCTTTCTCTAAAAATTGAATGATTGAGAAGATTTTCTCAATGAGTTTTTTCCATTGTTCCTCAATTAAGGGATCGAATGATCCATCAAAAGTTAGATGCCTTTTTCACATAATGGTTTCAAATGTATCTTGTTCTTTATTAGAATTATTTGGGTGCTCCTCATGATCCATGTATATATTCATAATCAGATTCATTTGAGATAGTATAAGAACCAAGTTTTCAAATTCTTTCTCCCAACGAGTTGGGAATCTCTTTTGTAGTCATCACATTTCCGTTAACATTTATTCTTTACTCGGTTATTTCTATTTTAAGACATTGGATAAAATAAAGTTAAAATTAGATATTTTTATTTTTATTCTATTAAACACATAAATGGTAATCTACTGACATTAAAGGGATAAATTATAAATGACATGTATTTCATTAACATATAGATTTATAGGATTCAATCTATTTTTTTCATGATCTATTTCTTAACATATACTCTTATGGTAATTTTTTGTTCCCTTAATAATGGTTTGTAATGTGATTATGAATTTAACAAAGAATATCCCAATGTTTTTTCAACCCAATTGTACAACAAGGCCCATTTTCATGCATTAGTTCTCGGTCGTGTCTAGCTCAATGTGGTGTTTTCAGTTTTTACCCATATGTACATCTATATCGGAGCCACACCTGCTTGTAATTTCAAGATAGGTATGTATTTTCAGGTAAACCACTTACTCTACACATTAACAAAAGTTTGGTATGTTTTCTTATAATTATTCTTGTCCCTAATAGTTTTTCTATAATTTTATAATCCTAATCCCAAAAATAAGTAAAATTTATTTTGATACCATCTATAGAAACCCAAAACATTATTAAACATTAATTCATGGTTTATTACATAAGATTACAAATAATTAAACCTTGAATATTTATATGTATTTTTTATTTTGTAATTAGGTGCATATAATAACATAGATAACATGGAATGTAACAACATTATGGAATACTTTCTTAACATGCATCTAAAATTTCATATATTTTAAAACTGCATTGGATGACTATGGGACATAAACAAGAAAGAGGTGAGCTATAAATCCTATTAATGGTGGAAATGGAATAACGTGATGATATTATTACATGATAGATAATAGAAATATAAATGATACCTAAAAGGTGTGAGAATAATAAACATG
The DNA here is from genome assembly GCA_963277665.1 of Viscum album. Lineage (NCBI taxonomy): Eukaryota > Viridiplantae > Streptophyta > Magnoliopsida > Santalales > Viscaceae > Viscum > Viscum album. The sequence goes on from OY728141.1 coordinate 1,755,853,055, forward strand.
AACAATGAGGCATGATAAACAATGATAACATAAAGGCAACATAAGAAATGTGGCAATAACATAAAATATTGAATCATAAACATAGGTAAACAATATTTTCCTGGACACCATGATTGAAAAATCATGAAATATACTATTTTGACTCCCAAATCCCTTTCATGATGACTCTTATGGATAAAACATTACCCAATGTATTTGAGTTATATATAATTCTGAGCATACATATCGCTTTCATTTTATTCACATGCATAAGTGTGATACATATATCATTGAATATTGGATCATTTATCATCAAATATTATTCAATGATCATGTATTGTAGAATACCTAAACTTATGTTCCCAATAAAATAATTATATGTTCATAAAGGTGAAAAACCATGACTGGAAATGGATATAGGTATTCATCCCTCATTTGTATGGCATAGAAAATCACAGTGAAATTTCATCAGCATAATGGGGAGAAATTGTTCATGGAAGGGATTGACGAGAGTGAAAGAGGTATATAATAATTTTTATATCATATTTTATGTAATTGGGATATGGGAGAAATATCCCAACATTTTTATATGAAGATAAAACACATATGATAATGAAGATACTTGAATAAAGAGGAAAATGAGAGGAGATCCCTTACCTTGAGAGTGTGATTCCATAGCCTGGAAGAAGCATCTTGAGAGATTTTGGTAACCTTAGGAGAACTCTAGATATAGAGGGGATGATTAACAATGTGATCCAATGTTTTTTAGTGTAGAAAAATAAGTGCTATTTTGGGTTTATATATGAAAATATAATAGAGTTCTTTATTATTTCCCAAACATAGGTTTTGGAGTCTATATAAAAAACCACAAACCTTCTGAAGGTTTTTTTAAAAAAATTCTGCCAAAAATTATTTTTTCTAATTATTTTATTAGGCCAAGGTATGAAATTATTAAAATATTACCCTTGGTGATGTTAATGTGAGCCATTTATATTAAGAAATGATTTTAAAATAGTAAAATATATTACAGGTTTTGGAGGATTCAAAAATGCCTTATAAAATTAATCAAATAAATATATTATTAATTTATTTAAAATGAAAGACATGTATTTGTTCTTAGATAAAATTTATTGTATTTATTTTATTATTTTTTGGTCATTATGATTTCATAATACAAACCGTATATTTATACATTATTTAATTATTACCCAATAATTTCATTGTTTAGGAAAATTATGAAAAAATCCACATAGGATAATTTCAGCGTGCTGATTCCAAAAAATAATATTAATTTTATAAAAATTGTTTTATAAATAAATGAATCTTTATTTTTAAAATATATTTAATATTTATCAAGAAATACTTTTTTTGACAATAATAGTTTTTGAAACAAATTAAATGACATTTGACGTCATAAAAATAATATCATTATTTATATTTAATAATTATTATTTAATAATTATATTTTAATAAAATATTATTTATATCAAAACTCCATTAATTCAAAACAAAAATTCCTTAATTGAATTTTAATATTAAAAAAATACATTTTCTATTTTATTGAATAAAAATATAATTTTTAATTAATAATAATAAGTTAAAAATTTATTCATTATTTTATAAAGTATACAAATTAATTTTATTAGGGTCACAATACATATCCATTTATTACCCCGAAAATACAAAAAGGGTAAGGTGAGTGATGGTGAGACTTTTATTGGGGGATTTGGTGTACATAGTTTGGGTCGTGATCTCATTGAGCACGAACTTCTCTAATAAAATGTTTTTCTCATGAATTTGTTTTTAGATCTCAACATGGGATTTATCAAGGGAAAATACCTATGATGTCATATCCCTTGGAAGAACTGGTAAATGGCCTTCATAGGGTATGATCCTAATGGATGAGTCCATTACTTTGTCTGTGTTAATTTAATTTTTCAAAATCCTATATTTTTAATAAACATATTATCACTGTTCAACAACTATATTGTCAAATGTTATGATACTTAATTGTATTTTACATCCTATTGGATATTATAAAACGTAATATGTGAATGTTTTTTCTATAACCAGAAAATATAATATGACATTAAATTATACAAAAAAGGGAATTTATATTTAAAATCTTGAGTCGTTTCAAGATGATAGTGTCATCCTTAAATTTTATATCGATCATTATGAATTATATTTTCCTTTAAAATTTCAAGAAGATGAGAAACAGTACAGAAATTCTACCCCAACCCTTAAAAGAATATAAAATAACTTGATTCAATTTTTTTATCACTAATCTTGGTTCTCCCAACCCATTATCATTAAGTGATCTATAATTTCTGAAATTATAATTTCATCTATCTTATTTTTAAATATATTTTAGTATTTTATTATGGTCAGTTATATGTGATGAGAAAACCCTATCATTTATCCAAGGCAATCAAAAAATTACTGCTTTGTAATCCAGCACAACCACCAACACTTTTTTCTTGATCACTCTTTATATTTATTTATTTTGATTTATTTTTCCTCTTTAATTATTCTAGTAGTAGAGTGAGACACTTATTTGAAGTTTTTTCTTGTTGATTAATCCTCCCACAAAATAACTCAGGGGAATGAAAAATAATATATAATTATACATTATCTATTAAATTTTTTCATGGATAGACTATACGAACATATATTTGTATTTCCCTCAATTAAGTTCCTCTTTATACATTAGGAGGGAAAGATAGTAACAAAAAATATTGGATTTTGTCCATATAATATCAATAACCAACATCAACCTTCAATGTGGAATCTCCGAGGTTATAAATATGGTTTATTAAAAAATTTAAATTGTTTATCCTTCCCATTTGAAATCTGTTTCTATCTATTGACATTCTTATTATTAAGAGAGTCCTTATTTGTATTTCCTTTTCCATTTTTCATAACCTAAAAATACTTCTTTTTTCACAAAACGTATTTTGGGTACTTAGTACCACCACATAAATTTGTAATGTATTTTGTCTCATTTTTTTATGAACTAACGACTTTTTTATTTTTTATCACTGATACCACTATTTAAATTGAAATAATTAGTGTGTATTACAATTTATCTTGTAAACATTGGATAATATACAAGTTAATTGGTACCATTCAATATCCTTCTCAGCTGATTTAGAAATTCACTCAACTTCCATGAAATAATTTGGAAGTTCGAAGTGAGTGTTATACCCATAACTCCAAGAATTTACCAAATATTCCTTAAGATCCTTCACCTCCTCACTCTTAGAAATTAAATTTATTATCATTATCTAAATAATGTTGTGTTTTTATTCAAGGAATTCATTTGGATTACCCGTCTTCTATGAAAATTTATCTTTTATTTAGTTAATATCATTAAATTTTAATGTGTTAAGGTATTGCACAGGATATTCATTCTCCTTAATATAATATATCTAATCATTTCTATGTTTCTTTATCTATTTAATGTATAAAATTATCTCTATCCTCAAATAGAATTGTTTTTTTGTATCCTTAAAACATCCCATACATTTCTATATTAAATTTACCTTATATATGTGTCATATTTATGTAGAAGGTATAATAAAAAACTCAAACACCATGTAATAAAAAAATGATTTATTTTGTTAATCTATAATCAAATATATAATAAATATTGACAATGAAATTAAAAATATTAAAATTTTCATGTCCCTCTCTCACCGGTACCCCTTCTGGTCTGAGAGTGATGTGGAGAATTGATCCCTCAATTCCAATAGCCACTAGTCCATGGGTTGGAGACTAGAACTGAGTATATGATCATGCACATATATAAGGAATTTACATCAATATAAGTTTACGTATAAAAGATAAGACAAAATCCCCTAAGAAAATCTTTATTATAAATAGGAAATATATCTAAAAAACATGGTAATTCCATTGAATATATTAAATAACATACAATATTGATACAACTTCAAAAAAATAAATACTAAAATATATCATTAGAAGTGACCATGAATCACCAATAGATCTTGAAAAACTCATTGAACAAGTAATTTCCATATCAATATCTGAAAACATATTTTATACTTGAAAATGGTTTATATATATTGATTGATCCTAACATGTATACTCACTAACATCATTTGAAAAAAACATCTAATATAAAATGTGAAAGAAGTATACTAAATTCTAATGAATAAATAAATGAAATCAACTCATCACATGATCAGGTAAATTAATTTTCTATCCTTTCCATAGAATACTCAATGAGTAATGAATAGAATAAAACTCATGGGAAACCATAGTTACCACATCTCTATACAAGAGTATTTTATAACCTAAAATAATTATAGTCCACACCTAAATGTATGTTAAAACTAAGATCTATCACATAATGTATGATTTCATATCCTATACATTAATCCATAGCAACTTGGATATACCACCACATAATACTTCAGTTTAAGGGAGATGAAGTGACTTGGAAAAGTCTTCCATTCATTCCCTCCCCATCTTAGATATTGGGAATCATACCACCCAAACCATTTGGGGTTAAGTTTCTTTATTGAGTTATGGGGTGAAGTTTATGAGATAATAATATATAAAATATATCACACACATCCACGCTATGGAAAATAAATAGCCTTAGACTCTTCTACAACTAATGTTAGACAAGACATCGGGCTACTGCCACTATGGTCTAAATCTCAACATGCACAAAAGAATCAATATACAACATTAATTATTGATTAGAAATTAATAAATTATTATTAATAACAATTAATTTACAAGAATTATACAATAATATTCTATGAAATATCCATTCAATTAAAAAAAAGTATTTCATTATTTATGTATGACATGATTGTCTAAAATCACCAAAAACCATCGTCATTCATTTATTAATTTTCTCATCTTTTCATCATTCGTTTGTACTATTGGTGAAACACTGAGATTTTGTATGAGGCTTTTTTTCAAGTAAATTATATTTAATTTATTTATTAAATTCCACACTACATTATTACAGTATCTCATTATAATTTTCACTATGTTAACCTTTCTCTACATACAATAGTGTATTAGCTTTTGTTACATGTAACACATAGATTATATGACACAACATTTTATTATTATAAATATTTAAATGAGATATTTATAACATTGATGTTAACTATAGTAATATGAATAGAAATATCTAATTTTTAAATGTTATTAATATTTTTTTTTTTGAGAATAAAACATATTGAAAATAAAATATAATTTTTTTGTTAAGGTTTTATATGTTTGAAAATAATATTTTCTCAAATGAACTACTTTTTTCCTTCTGTAAACAATACTAAAATTAATTTTAAACTATATTAGAAATTTATTTTGATAAAATAAAATTAATTTTTCAATTAATTATTTTAAAATGATCTTATGGTGTATTTTTTGGATTTTTCTAAAAAACATTATATTTTGATGAATATTGAAAAATAAAGAATTTTAATTCAAAAATATTTTTTAATATAATTTATTTATATTAGTAAATTATAATTTAATTTTATTATTGACATTAATTAGATAAATTTTACATCAAATAATCAAATTTATATTATTGGATCCAATTTTAAATTAAAATTGTATTTAAAAACATTTCATGGTTTTAAACATTTTTCCTTAAAACCCGTGATGATGTGACATATATGTGGGATTGATTTTAAATTAATTTATTCTATTTATGTGATTATAATTTGGAAAAAAATATTCCATATTTAATAATCATAATCTATAATTCCTGATAGGGTAAACTAGTTTTTTTTACCAAAAATATAAGTGAAAATAATTATAATTATTTACAACGATTAAGGTAATAACAAGATTACTTAGTGGTTAAACATTAATTTAGGAGTCTAAATAACATACAAACATGTAAAAAATCCATTTTATGTACATATTTTGACCAAGTGCACTCTTTGGTCAAATATTTGATGTTACTTGAGTCACATTATATAAGGGATACCTCTCAATATTGTCTACCTTTTTATATTTACAAGAATATTGCTTCTCTAATATAATTGGAAACTCACCCCCTCACTTCTTCACACCTCTAAAGCCATTTTTCTCATCCAAAATATTAAAAAATATAATCCAAAATTCCCTCACTTCATCCGAGAATTATCTATTTGGTAATAAATTCATCCACGGAATCCCTTTGGTGCAAACAAAAATGAGTTACCTGGAGAAGAGGTATCATCCTTCCACAAGATATTTTGTTTTATTTTCATTCTACAACCACATAATCTATTATTATTTCATGATTATAGAATAAAATTAGTATATTGAATATAATTATAAGTTTTTAAGTTATATTTTCTACCTAAACTCATAGAAACTTCCATAAAATTTGATATTTAATCATCATTCGTGTGTACGACGGACTACTACCTCATGAATAGATATTTCTTGTTCTTTCATTAACATCTTTAAATTTTGGGAATAATTATGGAAATACTATTTTTATATTATAAATATAATTTTTAGGGTGTATTTATTCTTCTATAATTGTTAGGTAACACATTCTCTTTTTTTTCATTTTTTTGGGAATACGATAACATCAAATGTGAACATGTGGACTACTGCCTTCTAAGGGTAATGTGATTTATTCATTCTTTTAATGAAATGTATAAAAGAATGTTTTAACATACATATATGATATTTATTAAATAATATTTCTATTGTAATTATAATATATGTATCATTTTCTTTTTTCCTTTCAATAGTACATGGAATGGAAATAGCATTCATGCGCACATACGGCCAACCGTCTCTATGAAGGGTGTATTTAATTTTATAATTATATATTTTATATATTATTATAAATTAATAAATATATTAAATATATATTTTATTTATATAACTTTTTACATTTTTATATCATGATACAAGTATGAGGTCCAAAAAATTGCAAATCAAAACACATGTCAAAAATAATGTGGTCATTAACTGAAACATAAGATTAACATGAGATTGTTAAATAAATTGTAATATAAAGTCATAATGAAATAATATATGGTATTATTTAGGTGAAATAGTTACGTGATATGTTTATAATAAACCAATATTTATTCAAATTTAGTTTTGAATGAGTAAAATGAGATTCAATACATATTGTAAGAATATTTTTAGTCTTACGTTGTTTCTATGAGACTTATACCATATTCACCACTCTTTTCTTTTAAATGGTGTATATTAATCCCATGAATGTATTATATGATTATTATCAGTATATTTATTGTCATTCTAATACCCATTTTATGATCCCTGTTTCTTGGGACTTTACAGTTCACAATTTACCAAATCAATGAGGTAGTTTTGTCTCAATTCTCTTTATTTGAGAAACATGTTTTGTTATGAACATATATTCTTTTTCTAGGTGTATATATTTCCATTTGATATTTTATATCCCAAATGAAATAATTTTCATGATATTTTATGCTTAATATAATTTTATTTTATTTCATTGGTATTTTTATTCAAATTTACCAAAGTGGGAAGATTTTATTTCAATAATCTCACTGTTATCAAGATTATTTATGATTATGCTTCTATTTATGAAATATTATTATACATATTTCAATCAAACATATAAATTTTATTATCCAATGGTTATTAAATATTTCTACATTTATTATTTCCATTATCACCTCTTCGGTACAAAATACAAATAACAAAAAAAAATTAAGAAAATATGATCGCATTTATCTCATCGGTTGAAAATATGTTTTATTAAAAAAATAATGTTCTAAAAAATGATTCTAAAATTATCTGTTAATAAAATGTTTGTGGAAAAAATATTTTTTAAAAAATTTATGGTTTTCAATTATTATATTACAGTTTTATAAATCTATTTTTAAATAAATTTTTTTTCAAAAAAACTATTCTAAAAATTATTTTTCCATGTGGAAATGATATTTTCCTCAAAAAAATGTTTTTAAAATATATTCCTATATTATTTTCCATATAAGATGACATTACTTAGTCTTAATCATTCCATTCCATGCAATATATCCAAGTGTTCTATTAAGATTATTTCTCTAAATTGTTTATTTTTTGATGGCATGATGTTTATGAAAATTGTTTCTCTTTCATGAGTTATAGGCTTATGAAAACCACTTCTTTTATTCCATTATTATTTGATGAAATGATTATGAATACTGTCTCTTTTCCCCAGGATCTGATATTATTACTTGTTTATGATATCCATTTCATACCAGGGGTTATGAAATGATAAAATTTTATGATCTAGTGGCACACAAGTGTGTGATTTAATTATGAGATGGGTGGGACATAAATCTCCCTATAATGCATTGGGTAAAGATTTATATCTCAAAAGAATAATATAGATGTAAAGAGGAGTGAACACGGTTTATAAAATAGCTATTTTTACTAATATAGTCATGGGGGTGAACCTTGACTACAAAGATGGTTTGGGGAGTGAACACATTTTTCTAAGATGGAATTGGTAGTTATTCCTTGAATACTATGGAAATCATTTTATATATTTATTGTATGTTGTAATATTATGTCTTATTACTATGTTATGATTTTAGGTATTATGCTCTTGATTCCCTTATGATTCATATGTTATTAACTTTCAATATTTATACCATGATTCGTGTTTATGATCTTTGATATGAAAGGTTTGATATCTTAATGTTATGATCATGTTTTTATACCCTAATTCTCATGTTTATCCTTACATATATCAATTTTTGTACCCTTACAGCGTACCTGAGCTCACCCATTTTTCGTTTTCCATTCCCTATTTTATGATTATATCTACTATGTATGATGTTTATATGTATGGTGATAGTAATGAAAAACAAAAAGAAAGATAATACTTCTCACTTATGTATCAGTATTAATGTTTCTCTGTTTCCAAATTCACTAAACTAATATAGTATTTGGGAATATTTTTTTTGTAATGTAAAATATATTACAAAAAAATGTTGTAATTTTAATGTATGATAAGAGATGATCACTATAGTTGGTGTCAAATCAAATGTTTGGTCTACCTTTTGAAAACTAGGATTGGAAAACCATAATGAGATCCCTGAGAACATTTCTCTTTGGATAAGTCTAAGGAGGAGACAAATTATAGGGAAATGACCTAGAATATTGGAAAAGGATATAGTGAGTTGTTTCCTTGAGATACATTCATGTCTAGATACTGGAATTGGATGTGTCTCTGGAACATATCTATATACGGGAAACAACCCCAAAACACCATATTGAGCTAGAATCAATTAGGAACTAGTTCACAATAATGGTTATTTCTGTACACTTGATTTGACACTCCTTTGGGGTGTTTTTTGTAAATTCACAACCTTTTCATAAATCATCATAAATTATTTAAATATAAATTTTATATGAATAACCTAGGATAAACATAATGTGTAAATGATTAATAAAAGCTTCATAAGATAGACACCCTATAAGTGGTTCTTCCTGATTATTTGGTTCTCTGTTATTATTATTATTTGTTACTCTATTTTTTTGGTTCGTTCAATAGTTGGAACCTGAAGTATATATGTCAATTCTAATTGTGGCATTTAATGCAATGATATTTCGACTGATAATCCAAATTGTATGGAATTTTTAATGAAAAATATCATTTTTTTCTCACCCATCTTTATCAAATTACGAATCATGATGGACTTCCAAATGTGAAATGGAGGGACTAAAATTGTATTGAGTTCTTCATGAGGAAATTTACACCTTCCTTCAATGGGTATTTTGATCCACTTGTTACTAAAAAATTGATCAGTACCAATGAAAATTTATTCATTGTTTTTCAGTTTTCATAACATGAGAAATCCATTATGGTTGTTTATCAATTAGAAGGATAAGAGAACTAGAGGTGGACTCTAATCAAGAATACGATGCATTAATATGAAATTGAATCCTCAGATTAGGATTAGTTAAACAACTTGTATTTCAATAAGTATTTTCCAAATACTCATCATACACATATGGATAAAGAGTTTCTTAAATTAATGAAAAGGGGTGCTAAATTTTTTGGTACCTGCAAGGATAATTTCACAAGACTAGTGAGGTACACTTCTGGTATTATCCTCCAAATCTAATATAAAGTTGATAGGTTCTTATGTGTCTTAAAGAAAATTCTCAGAAGGATGTTTTCTATAAAATAATAATGTTTTTATGGATAGATTTATAATTATGCGATCATGGTTGAAATGGATGTTGGAGTTATTTATTAATATCATGGTTTTGACAAGAAAATTAAGATGGGGTTCAAAATAAAATCATAAAACCGTTGAGATAGGAAGATCAGATATATTTTATGCTCTAAGTGTGGGAACATGCATGGAAGAATTTTTTTAAGGGTTCTAATTGTTTTTAAGTGTGTAAGTTATGATCATCATGAATTTCATTGTTAAATTGATGGGATAAGATATCTGACAATGTGAATGGATAAAAATTATAGAAAAATATATATAAGGCCCCAACCTTAAACCGTACTTAATCTTGAGTTATTACAAGATTACACATTGAGGATCTTTTCAGGTTTAGAGTTTTAGAGAATTAGAACATGAACTTGCATTACATTCCACACTTAAACAAAGTGGTTACATAAAAGACAGTATTGATTCTTCCCATCAACGGAAACATATTTAAAATAAAACATGGATTCTTTCTTGACACATCCTTGACACTATCATCACATCATTTACCCTTCCCTTGACCTGTGAAAAACATTTCAAAAAACATGGGATGAGCATAAAAAGCACAGTAAGGGTTATAAAAAATATGGAAAGGAAACATGAGTTCATATATACATAAGAATGAAATCATACTTTACCCATAAAACATAGGCACTTTAACATACCTCATCAAATCATGAATAAATTATAGAAATCATAAGACATAAAAGGTAACTCGAAGCATTCATAACATTCTTACGTAGGGAGTAACCCTCTTGGTTACGTTTGGAATACCCATCACAGTATATTCCCTAAATCTCTTTAGAGAAACCGTAACGTTTCACTCCTTCATGTTACCCAATGCATTGGAGAGCTATATCGGTCTCACCCGCCCTTAGTTTATCATGGAACCACCTGTCTTCATAATAATTCCCAACAACCATAACATAATCGTATCACATAAAACATACATAAAGGAAACATAAAATTTCCCCATTTGTATCAAAAGATATCAATAAAACACATTGATATAATAAAAACATTATGAAAACCATTTTCAATACCAAAATAAAAGAAAAGTAAAACATGGTATTTATTTTTCATTAAAAAAAGTATGGCCTGTAGAAGAAGTCGAAACTCAAATAATGGTCACTGCGGAAGAGAAGTCATTGTCGCCGCATACATATGACAAAAACATTCCCTTTAGTCTTTTAATAAAAACTTCGTATAAAAAATATTCCTTTTGAATAAACGTAAAAGTCAAAGGGGATTATACACCGTATAAAAGAAGGTTGTGTATAAAACAAAATATGAGTCAATGAAAGGAGATTGAGATGAAGTCCCATACAAAGACAATATCCTTGGTTTAAGGATAAATCAATTACATAATTATGTGTGACAAACGAATACACCAAATATAAGTGGATATTAAGTGTAAAATAATCAAAGTTCATTCACAAATATTCAAAGGATGACATATTCAATAACTACATGTTGAACCCAAAGAAATCGAAATTGGGTTAAGAAGTTCCCTTGACGGCCTAACGGCGCCACATCAAAATGAGTTGATGAGAGATAAAAAGAGTATCTCATCACTTTAAAATAACATTTACATCAATAAGGATATATGAGAACATATCCCAACATAACAATATGTAAATTAAAAGACCCAACAAAAGAAGTCTTTTAAAAAGAGGAAGGTGAGAGGTTCCCTTACCGACTTGGGTATCTTTCAAAACATACACCCCATGAAAGAAGGAAAATACATCATTGATGTAAATACTCATAAACGAAATTATATTACACAAAGAGTAGAATAATGGGAAGTACATAAACCACTCAAATAAATTGTGGCAAATGTAGCATAAATCTCACGGGAATAAAAGTGAGATGAAAAATCCCTTACGAAAACTCGGCAGCCTAACGATGCCACATAAAACTTACAGAAATGGATTGATGAGATAAAATTGGGTATCTCATCATATTAACTTAAATTTTATAGAAAGAGGAATATAAAATAACATCCCCCAACATAACAAAGAGGATCTTAAAAGAAGTGACATAAAGGAGAGAGTACTTAAAAAGAAAGACAGAGGTTAGATCTCTTACAAAAAGTCGGCAGCCTAACGGCGCCATCAAAACTTCCAAAATAGATTGATGAGAGAGAATAGGGTCTCTCATCACATGAACATAAAAATTACAGTAATATTAATATGAAAGAACAGCCCAATAACAAGAAGGATGAGCTTTAAATGGAATGACATAAAAGAGTGTACTTAAAAAGAATGAGAGGAGTAGGATCCCTTACCTCAAATCCAACTTGTCTTGTTCGTTTCTTTATATTCCTGAATAATAAACTTTGTCAAATTAATAATTGCCTAAGTAACTCCTTTAGAGATTATTATTCAGTTAATATCACATATTATAATGTTATAATAATTGTTTAATAATGTTAGTTCATATCAGACGTTTTTGCCGATGTTTGGTACATGAGTCAAAAATGAACTTGTTTGAAAAAAGATTGCCCATGTAGTTATAAGTAAATACTTTCCAGAATAGTTTTAATGATTAAAATATCATATATATCCAGTAAATATTCATTTCATACTATTCCATATCATTTGGAGATAAAAAACGAAAAGCACCGTTCATGGAGACGGTAGACCGTACGTACGCATGAACGCTACTTTCATTTTTTTGTCATATTAATGGAATTAAAAAAAATGAGAGAGATATATATATATATGTTATAATTACAGAATGATAGCCATAATTTTGATGTAATATATTACATATATATCCATTATATATATGTACTTATAGTATTACATAACATTTTGAGATAAGAAATGTAATGTACCGTTCATGGAGACGGTAAGCCGTACGTACGCATGAACGCTACTTCCATTTCTATTTCATATTTAATGGAATAAAAACATAATGATACATAAAAGTATTTTAATTCCAGTATGGTATCATATATAATATCATTAAATATATCCTTTATACATACCACATATGGTATTAACGAATCAAATCACTTTGAGGGGGCGGTAGTCCGCACTTCCTTAAATTAAGATATCGCGTTTACCCATAATCGAAACCATAAAGGTATACCCAAAATGAAAAATATAGAAGCTTAAGTAAATCATAAAATATTATATATAATATATAAATATAGTGTCATCTTAATTTCCACCTTTGAAGGTGTTAAAATAATGTTGAACAATCATCGTTTCAGGAGGCTGAAATTCGCCATCCACGGAAACAGTATGTTCTTTAACCATTAGATGTAGGTGTGTGAATGTGTAGCGAGAATCATTATTATACCAACATCCTAGTATATTTATGATACTGGATTTGTTACAAAAGAAATGAATAAAAAGAGTTTAGGTGGTTGGAGAAGCAAAATAAAACAGAACTACTCAAGTGAAGACATTACCTTAAAATCGGGTAACACCCTTTGGTTTGAGCTCAAAGGCTTCCTTTGGAAGACTTATGCCCAATTTGAGGCTTCATGGAGTAATAGAGGGAAGTGGAGAGACCAAATGGGCAGAGGTTTGCCGAGCCAAAGGCTTTGGGAGTGTGTGTAAGGAGGTACGGGTGGGGGCCTTTTATAAGAGGAGAGGAGGGGCACTCTTGTAATGTTACAAAATGTAACTTTATTTTCAAAAGAGTTTCAGATTTTAAAGGTCCCAAATTAATGTATTTAGAGGATAAGGTGATAAGGGTTCTAAATAAATTCATCCAATAGGTTTTTGACATGTTTAGGTCTTAGATATTACATTATCTTTCCATTTTATTTAAATCGTTAAATATTGAGGTCGTCGCTGCATCATCATGATGTCATAAATAATTTAATTTATTTAATGTCCAAAAATTATAAAAAAAACTACAATGATGTAGGAAATCGTTTTAGATTTCCAATGAATATTTATAGTCAAAAATATGATTTTTATAACCCCTTGTAAAAATTTTTTTAGTAAAACATTTCATGTTTGTCTCATTTTTACTTTAACTTTAAATAAAAAGATATTAATGCCTTTTTCCAACCAAAGTGGCTTCATGGGGTCCCCAAGTTGACCCATGGGTTTTATCGGTCGGTCATGACACATCCAATGGGGTTAGGACATGTGTCAATTTCATTTAATATTATTAAAACATTATTTTTACCTTAAACTACACTAATTACCTCTAATCGCGATTAAAAACATAATAAGTTACTATTCACCAAAAAAATATTTTTATCCCATTGAACCAAATTTTACTTCTTAATGACAACCATGTATGTCGGATTTTTGAAATTCAAAACACAAAGATTGCAATATTTCATTTAAATGGGAAAATCAGTTTTTATAAGTACCACTTAGTGGTTTTACTATTCATCAAAAATTGACGTTTTTCAGAAAAATCCCAAAAATTCACCCTAAGCTATATTTGATATTCCGAATTCAAAAATGAAGTCTATTTTAAAAAATTCAAAACATACAAGTCACATTAATTAATTTAATAATTAATTCCAACTGTCAGATAAAATAGCGTGTTTTTATGAAACAATAAGTATCAAAAGATTGACACTAGTTTAAGTCTGATTTCAAAGTGAAATTAATTCCAATGACCACTATTGGATTTAATGGTAAAAAAATATTCTAATATCACTTTAAAGCCAATTAAAAGGATAATCTAATCATATAAACAAATTATATTAAAAAGATGTTTTTAATTAAAATACAACATTTTACACTATTCATTAAAAAAATGAACTTTATCGGAAAGATACCAAAAATTTGCACAAAGTAAATTTTGATGTCCCGATTCTTAAGAAGAGTTTTATTTGGTCCAATAGAATGTATAAGAGTGAACAAAACTATATTTACTGACGGTTCTCCATCAAAAGGTGATAAGTGAACCTTTAGTGAAAACTAGGGCATATACGCCTAAAATTGAATTCTTTCCATATTTTAAGCCTTTATCTTTAATTTGATAAATGTAAAAACATTAAAAAACATATATAATAATATTTCAGTTATTTCTATCCATTCTTGCCAATACAACGGCTACACGTTAACTACCATTTAAAATAATATTATTTTATTATTAGAGTGCAACGTAAGATTCCCAAGAAACTTGTTGTTGCGTGTTGGGTACGCCATCGAGTATAGCGTCCCCTTTAATGTCATGTTAATAATTTATTCACAAATATGGATAAATATGAAAATTTCATATTCTTTATTTACCCGGGGTGTTACATCCTTCCCCCCTTTTGGGAATTGCGTCCTCATAATTTTAAAATTGCGCTTGGAAACATCCTTGAAAGTCCCACATCGGAACAAGAGTCGGTAAAACAATCACTTTAAAATAAAGAAAGATAATTACAAAGGTCACCCGAGTTAACCCATACTAGGATTCCATGAAGAAAAATATGGACATGGAGGAGAAAACATAGGGTCATGTTCCGATGGAGAGTGATAGAAAACATGTTTAGGATAAAGTTAACAATTAGAAAATCACAAACTTCTGACGGGTTAAACGGTGTTGGGTTCCCCAGTCGGAAAAGTTAATAGACAACTTTTTTGTTTTAAGTTACTTTTTATTGAGGAATTTATTCATAAAGAAACATAATCACTTATCATGTTGACTTTCAACTTTTACTAGATTCCTTAATCAAACTCATATTTTTTCCAAAAGATGAGTATTTAGGGAGACTTGTTCGCATTAAGAGTACTATAATCAACTTCTAGAGAATCACCTAATCCACAAAATAGAACTATATACATCCCATATATTTAGACCTTAACCAAAACCAAAACCAAAATGGTTATTACAAGGTCATATAATCCAGAAAAGGATAACCCTTTAAAAAGAAAATCTATGCTTAATCTCCAAAATTTGTCCAACAATACCCAAAATTCAACGAGGACCATCCGATAAAAAATTTGTCCATAAAATTCTTCAAAGTAAACCAATATAAGATTGAAACCCAAATATTTGAAGGATTTAGTCACATAGTCTTCCAAGTTAAATTGTAACATTAATTTCCAAACAATATCAGTTGCTCCTAAAGTCTCGTATTGAAAAGTAATTAACCTAATCACATATCCTCCATGATAGGTTAATCATTTTCATAAATAACCCAAAATAAACTTACTCTTAATTCATAAAATCATCTAACTAAAAAGAATCGGTCAAACTAACCAGGGACGTCACGTAGTCCAGTGGTCGGCGATAAATACCAGTCGCACTTTGGTTGTGGGTTTGATTCCCGCAGCTTTGTCTGACGCGACGGGTTGTCACACGGTCTGCGTGTTGTCCTTTTTCCAAAACTATATAATTCTTAAATCATTCCCTAAAAAGAGATAAAATCATCAAAAATGATCATAACATATTTTAACCTCAAATTGATCTCATGCCTTTCAGTTTCCAGCATATCATATAATAACCCATAATTGCCTCAAAAGTAAGGATCATATAAACTCCAATGGTTACCTTTATAATTATTACCTGAACTTCCACATGGATTGGTCATCTCGTATATGATGCATTAAAGATCATACCAAGGTTCAAGTGGTTGATCATGAATCCTTGATTGTTGGTTTAGAAGAACCACGAGTTTCCTCATTGAATCCACCATTTTATCTAGTATCTTAATCAGAGAACCACCACAGTTTCCTTCAAACCTGTTGTCTCTTTGGTTCCTGCTAGATCCATCCATTTACTAAAACCAAAAAGGTCAGTGTGAGTATATCAACAAAACCATCATGTACTAATGAGGAAGATAAACACTAAGATATACTTACTCATTCACTTTATCTAAAACTAGGACTCTTTCTGATATCTTAACCATTATGGTAATGTCACTTATGCTTAAAGAATACCCTAACCTCTAAAGTTATCTAAACCGACCTTTGATACCAACTATAAGGCCCCAACCTTAAACCTTACTTAATCTTTAGTTATTACAAGATTAAAAATTGAGGATCTTTTCAGGTTTAGAGTTTTAGATAATTAGATCATGAAACGTGCATTACATTCCACACTTAAAAAAAGTGGTCACATAAAAGACAGTATTCATTCTTCCCATAAACGGAAACATATTCAAAATAAAACATGGATTCTTTCTTGACACATCCTTGACATTATCATCACATCATGTACCATTCCCTTGACCTGTGAAAAACATTTAAAAAAACTTGGGATGAGCATAAAAAGCTCAGTAAGGGTTATAAAAAATAGGGAAAGGAAACATGAGTTCATATATACATAAGAATGAAATCATACATTACCCATAAAACATAGGCACTTTAACATACCTCATCAAATCATGAATAAATCATAGAAATCATAAGACATAAAAGGTAACTTAAGGCATTCATAACATTCTTACGTAAGGAGTAACCCTCTTGGTTACGTTTGGAATACCCATCACAGTATATTCCCTAAATCTCTTCGGAGAAACCTTAACGTTTCACTCCTTCGCGTTACCCAATTCATTGGAGAGCTATATCAGTCTCTCCCGCCCTTAGTTTATCACAGAACCACCTGTCTTCATAATAATGCCCAAGAACCATAACATAATCGTATCACATAAAACATACATAAAGGAAACATAAAATTTCCACATTTCAATCACAAGATATCAATAAAACACATTGATATAATAAAAACATTATGAAAACTATTTTCAATACCAAAATAAAAGAAAAGTAAAACATGGTATTTATTTTTCGTTAAAAAAAGTATGGCTTGTAGAGGAAGTCGACGCTCAAATAATGGTCACGGCGGCGGAGAAGCCGTTGTCACCGCATACATACAACAAAAACATTCCCTTTTTTCTTTTAGTAAACAGTTCATATAAAAAATATTCCTTTTGAATAAACGTAAAAGTCAAAGGGTTTTATACACCATATAAAATAAGGTTGTGTATAAAACAAAATATGCCTCAATGAAAGGATATTGAGACGAAGTCCCATACAAAGACGATATCCTTGGTTTAAGGATAAATCAATTACATAATTATGTGTGACAAACAAATACACCAAATATAAGTGGATATTAAGTGTAAAATAATCAAAGGTCATTCACACATATTCAAATTATGACATATTCAATAACTACATGTTGAACCCAAAGAAATCGATATTGGGTTAGGAAGTTCCCTTGATGGCCTAACAGCGCCACATCAAAATGAGTTGATGATAGATAAAAAGTGTATCTCATCACTTGGACATAAAATTCACATCAATAAGGATATATGAGAACATATCCCAACATAACAATATTTAAATTAAAAGACCCAACAAAAGAAGTCTTTTAAAAAAGAGGAAGGTGAAAGGTTCCCTTACCGACTTGGGTATCTTTCAAAACATACACCCCACGAAAGAAGGACAATACATCATTGATGTAAATACTCATAAACGAAATTATATTACAAAAAGAGTATAATAATGGGAAGTACATACACCACTCAAAGGAAATTGTGGCAAATGTAGTATAAATCTCATGGGAATAAAAGTGAGATGAAAAATCCCTTACGAAAACTCGGCAGCCTAACGGCGCCACATAAAACGTAGAGAAATGGATTGATGAGATCAAATAGGGTATCTCATCATATTAACATAATGTTTATAGAAGTATTAATATAAAATAACATCCCCCAACATAACAAAGAGAAGCTTAAAAGAAGTGACATAAAGGAGAGTACTTAAAAAGAAAGAGAGAGGTTAGATCTCTTACGAAAATTCGGCAGCCTAACGGCGCCACTCAAAACTTCCAAAATGGGTTGATGAGAGAGAATAGGGTCTCTCATCACATGAACATAAAAATTACAGTAATATTAATATTAATGAACATCCCAATAACAAGAAGGATGAGCTTTAAAAGGAATGACATAAAACATTGTACTTAAAAAGAAAGAGGTGAGTATGATCCCTTACCTCAAGTCCAACTTGTCTTGTTCGTTTCTTTATATTACTGAATAATAAACTTTGGTAAATTAATAATTGCCTAAGTACCTACTTTAGAGATTATTACTCAGTTCATATCACATATTATAATGTTATAATAATTGTTTAATAATGTTAGTTCATTTCAGACGTTTTTGTCGATGTTTGGTACATGAGTCAAAAATGAACTTGTTTGAAAAAAGATTGCCCATGTAGTTATAAGTAAATAATTTCCAGAATAGTATTAATGATTAAAATATCATATATATCCAGTAAATATTCATTTCATACTATTCCATATCATTTGGAGATAAAAAACGAAAAGCACCGTTCATGGAGACGGTAGGCCGTACGTACGCATGAACGCTACTTTCATTTTTTTGTCATATTATTGGAATTAAAACAAAATTATAGATATATATATATATGTTATAATTCCAGAATGATATCCACAATTTTGATGTAATATATTACATATATATCCATTATATATATGTACTTATAATATTACATAACATTTTTAGATAAGAAATGAAATGTATCGTTCATAGAGACGGTAAGCTGTACGTGCGCATGAATGCTACTTCCATTTCTATTTCATATATAATGGAATTAAAAAATAATGATACATAATAGTATTTTAATTCCAGTATGGTATCATATATAATATCCTTAAATATATCCTTTATATGTGCCACATATGGTATTAATGAATCAAATCACTTTGGGGGGGGCGGTAGTCTGCACTTCCTTAAATGAAGATATCGCGTTTACCCATAATGGAAACCATAAAGGTATGCCCAAAATGAAAAATACAGAAGCTTAAGGAAATCGTAAACATATTATATATCATATATAAATATAGTGTCATCTTAATAGCCACCGTTGAAGGTGTTAAAAGAATGTTGAACAATCATCGTTTCAGGAGGCCGAAATTCGCCATCCACGGAAACAGTATGTTCTTTATCCATTAGATGTAGGTGTGTGAAAGTGTAGCTCGAATCCTTCTTATAACAACATCCTAGTATATTTATGATACTTTATTTGTAAAAAGAGAAATGAATAAAATGAGTTTAGGGGGTTAGAGAAGAAAAATAAAACAAAAGTACTCAAGTGAAGACATTACCTTAAAATCGGGTAACTCCCTTTGGTTTGAGCTCAAAGGCTTCCTTTGGAAGACTTATGCCCAATGTGAGGCTTCATGGAGTAAGAGAGGGAAGTGGAGAGACAAAATAGGAAGTGGTTTTCCAAGACAAATACTTTGGGAGTGTGGGTAAGAAGGTAGGGGTGGGGGCCTTTTATAAGAGGAGAGGAGGGGCACTCTTCTAAAGTTACAAAATGTTACTTTATTTTCAAAAGAGTATCGAATTTTAAAGGTCCCACATTAATTTATTTCTAGGATAAGGTGATAAGGGTTCGAAATACACTCATCCAATAGGTTTTTGACATGTGTAGGTCTTAGATATTACATTATCTTTCCATTTTATTTAAATCATTAAATAATGAAGTCATCGATGCATCATCATGATGTCATAAATAATTTAATTTATTTAATGTCCAAAAATTATAAAAAAAATACTATGATGTAGGAAATCGTTTTATCTTTCCAATGAATATTTATAGTCAAAAATCTGATTTGTATATCCCCTAGTAAAAATTGTTTTAGTAAAACCTTTCATGTTTGTCTCATTTTTACTTTAACTTTCAATAAAAAGATATTAATATCATTTTCCAACCAAAGTGGCTTCATGGGGTCCCCATGTTGACCCATGGGTTTTATTGGTCGGCCATGACACATCCAATGAGGTTAGGACATGTGTCAAGTTCATTTCATATTATTAAAACATTATTTTTACCTTAAACTACACTAATTACCTCTAATCGCGATTAAAAACTTAATAAGTTACTATTCACCAAAAAATTATTTTTATCCCATTGAACCACATTTTACTTCTTAATGAAAACCATGTATGTCGGATTTTTTAAATTCAAAACACAAATATTGCAAAATTTCATTTAAACAGGAAAATCAGTTTTAATAAGTACCACTTAGTGGTTTCACTATTCATCAAAAATTGATGTTTTTCAGAAAAATCCCAAAAATTCACCCTAAGAAATATTTGATATTCCGAATTCAAAAATGAAGTCTATTTTAAAAAATTCAAAACATACAAGTCACATTAATTAATTTAATAATTAATTCCCGTTGTCAGCTCAAATAGCATGTTTTTATGAAACAATAAGTATCAAAAGATTGACACTAGTTTAAGTCTGATTTCAAAGTGAAATTAATTCCAACGACCACTATTGGATTTAATGGTAAAAATATATTCTAATTTCACTTTAAAACCAATTCAAAGGATAATCTAATCATATAAATAAATTAGATTAAAAAGAGGTTTTGAATTAAAATACAACATTTTACACTATTCATTAAAAAAATGAACTTTATCGGAAAGATACCAAAAATTTGCACAAAGTAAATTTTGATGTCCCGATTCTTAAGAAGAGTTTTATTTGGTCCAATAGAATTTATAAGAGTGAACAAAACCATATTTAATGAAGTTTCTCCATCAAAAGACGATAAGTGAACCTTTAGTGAAAACTAGGGCATATACGCCTAAAATTGAATTCTTTCCGTATTTTAAGCCTTTATCTTTTAAGGGATAAATGTAAAAACATTAAAAAACATATATAATCATATTTTAGTTATTTCTATCCATTCCCGCCAATAAAACGGCTACATGTTAACTACCATTTAATGTAATATTATTTTATTATTAGAGTGCAACGTAAGATTCCCAAGAAACTTGTTGTTGTGTGTTGGGTATGCCATCGAGTATAGCGTCCCCTTTAAAGTAATGATAATACTTTATTCAAAAATATGGATAAATATGAAAATGTCATATTCTTTATTTACCTGGGGTGTTACAATATAGCACCCCATTTCAGTGTTATATGTGTTAGGAGAATTAGAATTATGCAAACTAGTCCCCAAACCCAAATTTTAATGATGATTATCAAAATCATGAACCTATTATGACGAGGGGAAAGGGTAAATATCATTTGATCAATGTTTTCAATGAGGGGTGAAATAGTGATATCTTGAATGGTACACTTAGCTTCCACTCTAGAACTACTAATGTCTTATTTGATTCTAGATCTACTCAGTCATTCATATCTAACAAATTTTCAATGATTATTAAGATTATAAGATAATTATTAGAGGTTTAATTAGAAGGGAAAATATTTAATGTCACAGAAATTGCATCTCAAGTCTATGATTCCTCTCTGGTTTAAATCTATGGGAATTTAATTCCTATAAATCATTTCATTCACCATATGGTTAAATTTGATGTCATCTTAGGAATTGATTTTATTTATCTATAAAAATCCATCATCAATATTCTGGGAATGGATACAATGTTTGATATTTCAAATGAACCTATGATTTTATATCAATGCAAAGATAAGTATAAACATCCAATAAATATTACATCCAGTGTATGGGTCTTAGTTCTCATTAAGATGGGTTGTTTATCTCATATGGCTTGGGAGAAAATCAACATTGATGATATTCTTATTGGTTGGGAATTTTTGGATGTCTTACTAGAAGGGTTTCATATCCTCCCACAAAAATGTGAAGTTTAGTTCTAGATATATTCCATACCTAGTTCCACACAAATTTCATATACTCCCTATAGAATAGCCCCAATTGAGTTCTAGTAATATAAGAAGAAACTCCAAGAAATCCTTGTTAAGGGATTCATTTGACCAAATGTGTCACCTAGGGGTTCTCCTATTATTTTTGTTAAAAATAAAGGCGGATAAATGTGACATGGTATTTATTATTGGGAGTTTAACAAGATCATGTTCAAGAACAAGTGTCCTCTTCGCTGTATTGATGACTTGTTTGATCAACTATGCTAAGCTCAACACTTTTTCAATATTGATTGTTTGTCTAGATATCTTCAATTGAGGGTCAAGGAGTATATACCCAATATGTTATTTCATATAGGGTACGAACAAATTAATATATATTTATTCCTTTTGATATTATTACTTCCCCTTTTATCGTATTGGATTTAATTAATAGATTATTTTGAAATTACGTCGACCAATTTTCGGTAGTCTTCATTAGCGATATTCTTATCTATTCAAAAGGAAATTAAGAGCATGAAGATAACTCAATTATTGTACTAATGTCCCTAAGGAATGATAAAATATAGAAAGATTAAAAATGTGTGACTTTGTTCTATAAAATAATTCATTTTGGGTGATATATTCTCAAGAGAGGGTATAATAGTAGATCTATCAATGATAGAGGCTATTGAATGTTGTCCTAGAAAAAAATGGGGAATTAAATCCTTGTTTTTATTGGTTTAGTTAGATAATATCGATGGTTTGTGAATAATTTAACACAAATATCTAGTCCTCTCAACAAATTAACTCATATGGATTCCACGTTTCTCTAGATAGTTTAATGTGAGGAAAATTTCAATGAACTAAAGTGAAGGTTATTCAATAGACATGTGTTTATATTAGGCTATATTAGAGATGTGTTTGTAGTCTATAATGATGAATACAGATAGTTATTGGGATGTGTTCTCAGGATAAATAACAAGGTATTAACCTATTATATGTGACAATTGAAGATTCATGAGAAAAATTACCCAAATCATGCTTTGGAGTTATCTACGGCAAATTTTTCATTAATGGAGTAGAGGAATTATCTTTATGAAGAAGATTGTATTATATATACTTATCATAAAAGTTTGACATATATATTCACACATAAGGAGTTGAAAATGTTCTAGAAAATATGGTTTGAGATTATGATGGATTATTACGGATAAACACAATACCACCCTGGGAAAGTGAACAAGGTTACAGATTATTTGAGTTTAAAGGATCATGCAAAATTATCCATGATGAGGGTCAGAAAACATACAATATTTATGTATTTTAAATGGACGAATTTATAAATCTCTAAGGATGGAGAGAATCTTTTCTTTCTCAATTTAATGTTCAAAACTCTATTAATGTGATGATTAAAGAGGTACAGAAAAAAGATATGGATCTGAAAATTAAGGATTGAAATATTCATGTTAATAACCCTGAACATGATGAAATTATAATGTTTAGCAACAATGTATGTGTTACATACATATCGTATTTAATGGAGGATATATTAATTTATTTTTATAGTTCTTCATTATTTATTCATATTCGAAGTAAATAGATGTTTGAATATTTTAAATAATATATATGGTGTGGTGAAATGAAGAGAGATATCATAGATTTTGTATCTTGGTTCTTGGTATTCCATCAAGTTAAGAATGAAAGAAAAAATTCAAACAGGATGTTGCATCCATTACACATAACTAAATAGAAATTGTAGGTCATGAAATTGGATTTTTTTCATTGGAATCCTCAAAAACTCTAAAGTTTTTAATGCAATATGGGTAGAATTTGATTGAATTACTAAGTCAGAAAACATAATTTAAATCAGAGAAAACATCTCATTGGATTATCTTGATATGATAAGCAATAAGAATGTGGTGAGGTTTTTTTGAGTACCATCTTCCATTATATCTGATCAAGCTATGAGGTTTACCTCAAAGTTGTGGTGAAGTCATTAGCAATAAATTAATATAAAATTGAGTTAATGGACTTCGTATCATCCTCAGATGGATGATCATTTTGAAAGAACAATTCAAATCCAAGAGAATATGTTGATATTTTTTTCTTTGTATTTAGATAGTGGTTGGGACCAATACCTTCTTCCAGTCGAGTCTTCTTAAAACAAAACCTTTTAGTCAAACATTAAAAAATAATATTATTATATCCTCTATTGTATGAAATGTATATCTCCAACATGATAATATTAAATTGGATAAATAAATCTATTGGTACTATAGATCATTGAAGAAATGTTCAAGATTATTAGAACCATTTAGTAGGATATCAATGCAGCACAAAGTTAGTAGAAAATTTATGTTGATAACCATCATTATAATCTATAATTTTTCGTTTTATAGAATGTTTTTCTATGAATATCTTAATGTAATAATCTTACGATATTCGAGGAGAAATAGAAAATAAGACCTAGTTATATGAGTCCATTTGAAATTCTTGATCGTATCAGGATAGTCACCTATTTTTTGGAACTTCATAAAAATATATCTAAAATCCATGATGTGTTCAATGTATCTATCCCGATAATGTACATACATGACCCTTAACATGTACTAAACTCGAAGTTCATATCACTGGAGTAGAATATTTCTTATAAGGAACAACCAGTTGAAATTCAGGATCAAACATATAATGTTCGACGAAGCATGACCACCTAGATGGTCAGAGTTTTTTTGGAGAAATAACCATTTAGAGGAAGCTATGTGAGAATTTGAGGATATTATGATGTAGAATTATCCTCATTTTTCTGTATCATAAGGATGAATTTCATGGGTTAAATTTATTTTATGGAGTAGAATGTGACTCCCAATGTTTTTATGAAACTTGTTTTTGAGTAAATTAATTTTCATTGATATGTCACATTTCATTTTAAGTCATGTTAATATTTCATTATACTATGCAATAATTTATTCATGTGTTACATGCAACACTGGCTTATCTTGTGTTATAATGAACATTATGTTTATACAAAACAACATTTTATTAATAATCTTATTTAAATGAGATGGTTATAAAATTTCCCATAAAATAGTAATATGAAGAGTAATTAAAAATTTTTAAACATTATTTACAATTGTTTTTTTGAATATAAAAGATACTGATAATATGATATATAATTATGATTAAATTATTTATTTGTTAGAACATACTATTTTCCCAAGGAACTACTTTTTATATACTTTTGTAAAAAACAATAAAATTCACTTTGGAATCATTGTTAAATTAAATATGATAAAATAAACTAAATTTTCTTAATTCATAATGTTAAAATTTTCTTCTGTTGAATGTTCGGGATTTTTTTAAAAAACATCATTTTTTTGAATATTTAAAAATACTAAATTATAATTCAAAATTAAATATTCATCTAATTTATTTATATTTTTAAATTATATTTTAATGTGGTTTTAAAGTGTAATTAGTTCATTTTTTAATAAATTAATCAAATTTGGGTCATTGGAACTAATTTTACTATCGTATTGGATATAAAATCATTTCAAACATTTAAACATTTTTGCTTAAAATAACCCATTATCACGACACCTATGTGATATTAGTTTTAAAATAATTTTTTTCAATAATGTCATTATAATTTTGAATAATGTATTCCATATTTATAATCCTTATAAATTAAAATTTATTATAAGGTATTATTTTTATCTCAAATATTAGTGAAATTAATTAAATTTAATTATAATGAGTTAGGTAAAAAAATATTACCTCATGGTTAATAATTAATTTAAGGGAATAAATAACCAAGAAACATGTCCAACAACCATTTTGTGGAAAAAATTCACTAATTCACCACTTGGATATAAATGTACATTTATTGGAGGCACATGATGTAAGGGACACCCCCCAATTGTGTTTACCATTTTATATTTACATGAATTCCACTCCTCCAATATAAAATAGGACTCACCCCCATCACATCTTAAAACCTCTATGTAAATTTTTATTATATAAAATATTCACAAATATACTCCCAAATTCCCTACCTTAATCATATAATAATCCATATTTTCATAAAGAAAACCAAGTATTCCCTTTTTTCCAAACCAAAAAGAGTTACCCCAAAAAGAATTAGCATCCTTCCACAAGCTATTTTGTTTCATTTTCATTCTCCACCATATAAAATATTTTTATTCCATGATTAGATAATAAATTCATTATACCCATTGTAATATTATGTTTTTTTATATTATTTACCTAAACACTCACACACTTCCATTAAATGGGATGAACAATCATCGTTCGTGTATACAACAGACTACCGCCTTGCGAACTAATGTCGCTCATTCTTACATTACCCCATATAAAGGTCGGTAATAAGGATGTAAATAAACTTTTTATGAAATATATATATAATTTATGTTATGTATTTATTCCTATGGAATTATTATGTAACACATAACATTATTCATTCCATTTTGTGGGAATATGATAACATTGTTTGTGGACATGTGGACTAAATCCTCCTGAAAGGGTTGCGATTAATTAATGATTTAAATGAAACATATAAATGATGGTTTTAATATAAATATATTAAATTATATTTATATTCTAATTATAATTTATTTATCATTTAATTTCCATTCGTTCAATTTGACATTAAATGGAAATGACACTCATGTGTACGTATGACCTACAGTCTCCATGAGTGGTTTATTTCTTTTTTTAATTCTATCTATTATAGATTATTATAAATACATATTTTATGAATATATTTATTATATTTATATAATAGTTTAAATTTTGAATATTATGATATAAGTATGAAGACTAAAATAATAAAAAGGCATAATAGATGAAAAAAAGTCATTATTACCCAAATCATTAATTTAACATTGAATTGTTAATAAATGGATAATATAAAGTCATAATTAAATCATATATGGAATGATATAAATGAATATATTTAATTAAATAGATTTATAATAAACCTATATTTATTATACACTATGTTTGTACGAGTATGCTGAAAGTCAGGACATAAGGTTATGGGATTTCCAGTCTCACTTTATTTCTGTGAGTCTTATAATGGATTCACTACACATTTATTTTTTGTGGTGCATAGATTTCCCATTAATATAATATATATATATTATTATTAAATTTATGTTAATTTTTATAAAGATTTTATTATCTCTATTTCATGGGGTTTTATGGTTCAGAAGATACCAAATCAGTAAGTTATTATTGCCTCAATTTTTGTTCTTTCAGACCCTGGTTTTAGTATGCAACTATATTCTTTCAAGAGGTGTATATACTACCATTTTACATGTTATAAAATTCATATAATCCTTTTAATTATATTTTAAGCACTAATTAATTTAATATTATATCATGGGGGGTTTTATTCAAAGTTACTGATGTGGTAAGAGTTTATTTCAACAATATCATCATTTATTGGGATTTTTAATGATTATGCTCGCATTGATGAAATATTCTGATCCATCACTCAAGAAGACTAATGAAATTTCTTATCTACTATTTATTGAAGAAATATTTATATATTATTACCCTTTTTCCACTCTTTGGGACTTTATATAATTAAGAAAAATCTTAAGACAACATGACCTTATTTCTCACTCCACTCAAAAATCTATTTTATTAAAAAAACATCTTTACAAAAATGTTTTAAAAATGATGTCATAAAATAATTTTCAAGGAAAAAATTAAAAAATGTTTTATTATTTTTTATGAATCTTTTAGAAGTTTAAAAATCTATTTTCAAAAAATAATTTGTTCTAAAACGTTTTATATTCTAAAAATAGTTTTCCAAATAAGATTGTATATTTATCTCAATAGATTTTTTTAAAAGATCCTTCCAAATTATTTTGTATATAATAATAAACCCATTGGTATTAATCATGACATTATAGGAATTGGATAATTGACTTTACATAGACAATGAAAAATTTCCCTAACATTTATGCATGTCACAAACTACCTTTATGCAAGAACCACGATACCATTATATAACAAAGCGAATATATGACTTTCCTTTACACTATTGGAATACAAATTTTTTGTATAAATTAAAAATATAGAATTTCCATTATGTATCTATGGAAAAACACATGAAACCTTTACCAAGGTATTAGGCCACCCTTCCAAATCCAATTCAATTCATCTATTTCCTTTATCTAGATATTAAATAAAATCCTACCTCACATTAAAGTAGTCAAAAGAAAGTACCTTGGAAAATGTAATTAGTTTAACTTTTACTTGGAGGTTCATAAGGGTATGTTTTTTTTAAATATTTTTTCAAATTAAAAAAACTAATAAATATTTCCAAATAATATTATTTGTTATTCATAAAAATTACCAAAACCATTCTAGGATAATTTAATTTCATTAAAAAAATAATACAAAATTAAAAACCCATTTAATAAAACCATTTTAATATATAAAACCTCTCTCAGACCACCTAGAGCTCCCAAAATAGAGGGTAATTTCATGGGGAAAATTTGGTCCTCTAAAATAACGAGAAAATAAAAAAATAACAACATAAGTAGAATTTTATAATCTATACGGATTTTTTCACACATATATATCACACCCATAAACAAAACTCTAATTAGAAAATTAAACATTATAATTATGGTTGGAATATTTAAAAATATTTATTTAACACTGAGAAAATAGTAACTAAATAATGAATGGAGGAAATAAGAATAATTTTTTGGAAGTATGAAAGCAATATGACCATTAGAATAGTTACCCAGCCATAAGAATAATAACATAACTATTTGAATTTTAACATGGCCCTTAGGATAGTTAAAAAAATGTAAATAATATTTACCATGAATAAAATTAGTAAATAAAAATATTTAAATTTTATATAATAAATATTAAAACCAGATCGCTCAAAGAAATAATATGTTCATATGTTTATTAAATTGTATTTTATCTTATTTCACAAACACCTTATTTTTGTATATCAGAAATAAAAAATTAAAATAAACTAATATAGAAAATTATTTTGAACGAATTAATTTATTTTTTGAAATTTTCATGTCAAAATTATACAATGGTGTAATTTTGTTAACTATTTGATAAGAATGAATGTTTTAGTGATTCGTAAAAATACCATTTTTCAATTACAAATTCCAAAATGTTTTGAAACATAGTATGAATGTAAAAAATGACCTAATGAACCCAAAATCTGTATTATAATATATTTAATTAATTTAAATACAATAAATTCAACTTTTAAATGTATATTGAAGTTTCCAAAGTCTAAAGAGATAAAATATTCCATTAAAAACTACTTTTAATTTTATAATCCATCATTTTTGTAAAAAAAATAATTTTTTTAATTGATTGGAATTAATTAAAATATATTTTTTTAATAAAATTTGATTTTATTGTACTAAATAATCCAATGATTTAATGTCTCAATCTTGAAATAATATTTTATTAATTATTTGAACTCAAAATACATTTATCCCTTAGGTAAAAAATTTATCCTCTCACCCCTATGGAAAATTAATTCTCAAATCCTAATGGGAACCCAAAATATTTTTAGATGTCTTCACATAAAAATACTATTATTATAGTCTAATCCATATTCAATCCACCAAATCAATAGGTCCCTTCCAAAGTATAAAAATCCAAGGATGAGGTTCCCTTTCTTTTTTTTTATTTCATATTTTATTATTTTATTCCTCTATTCCCTTTTCCACTTCAAAAACAATCTTCCTAATATTGATTTATTAATAAATTTATAGGTTATTAAAGATATAAATAAAAATAAAAAATATTTTATTCAATATATATACATAATATATTTATATTTATATATTTATCTCGATAAAGTCCCTATAACAATCAATTTTCTACCTATGATGATATTTTATATTCTTTATTTACCACTTCTTTTGTGAATGGTTAGTGTTGATTAGATATATAATTTATATAATATTATATAGTAATTTTACAATATTTATAATTTATAAGTACTATCTCTATATCTATCTTTGGCAAAGACTCGATAATGGTCACTTTTTCCCCCTATGAGGACATTGTTAATTGTTTACTAATCACCACCATCATGGATACTAATAATAACATATGTATAATATCATAACATGTAATTTTATTGATTTTTATTCTTATAAAGATAATTTGACTAATTTAAAACTGAAAATTAATCAAACCCATAAAATCAAAATGAAAACGAGGTAATCCAAATAAATATATCATTGATCCATTAAATCATCAATAGAATGTTTATAGATAAATTTAAAATGATTAAAATTAAATAATAATAACATAAATGTATGTAATATATTTCTATATTTGTGTTTTAATAATAAAAATTTGGTTGTACAGGATTTTTAAACATGAATACACCAAATTGTGTCCAATGTAAGGGGACTCTCGAACTCGACTATTTTCTTTTGAGTTTATCCTCTCTATCCATATCATTGCATGTGACTATTAAAAAATAATTTATAAATTTAATTTTTTTACTTTAAATTTATTTATTATAGGGATTTAAATATCCTTATTTACTTTATATAATTTATTATTGACCACCAGTGATTTTGATAAATCCTTCATTTTCTAGACCTCTAATTGATTCTTATTACATTTCTTCTTATTAGTTTCGTGTGATATGCTCTTGTTTCTTATCATTGGTAGCCTTTAATATAATAATTAATGTTTTAAATTATTCTTTTGGATATTTCTTTGTATATTCATCCACACATTACATAAGAAATTTATTGTTAAATCCAATCATTTCTTGTTGATTTATTTTATGATTATGCATAATTCACATTTCATTTCTATATGAAATACATGATTCGACGAATACTATGATATATTTATTTTTACATACATTATACATCCATAAATAAAATTCATAATTTATTATATCTCGTGATTTTAATATTGGTATACATGATGTAGTATTCATTGTGAGCAATGTTATGTGTGTACATAATACAAAAAGATTTCTCCATAATGTTTTTATTTATTAAGAGTTCCCCTAAATTAATGATGTTATTTTCTTATTATTGTTCCACAATATATGACTTATATACATGGTTATTATAAATATGATCATATTATTATGATATAATGGCTATGATTATGATCACCCATGTACTCATGTGGATTCATTCCCCATATTCCTCTATATTTTTCCTCTTATTTTTAGTAATTTAGCTCACAATTTCAATGATGTATTTCCCCAAATTATTACATGTATTTATAGTATTATAAAACAAATTAGGAGGGATATCTTAAATTATTACACAAACACTATTGAATTTTTATTTTTAATATGTATTATTTTTTCATAAAATGTTGAAATAATCATTTGTCTAAGATATAGGTCACTATAATGGGTATTTGAGAAAGTCTTAAAAAATTTTGGAATTATGATAGAAAAAATTATAGCCTAGTCTAGACTAAGTTACTTTATAATTCAATAGATTGTCTTTTATTTAGTCATATTAATAAGTTATTTATCTATTCCTTATATAATTTTATTTTATTTTAACATTCACTATTTTAGAAAATGGTGGAAACCAAGTGAAATGAATTAAATAACCCACGTGATGTTGAATGAAATGATTGTATGAATATTTTTTCATATAAAATAGAAAATTGGATTCAAAACCACATATTGGTAGTTAACCAATTTCCATATGTTATGAACAATAACCTAAACCATGTGGAATTTCCATATTCACCCATGAGGAAGAAATTTTCAATTGATTTATTCATGAAACAATGGCCACCCCCCTTAAATAAGTCTTATGACTAGTTATTATGGAAGAGTGGTTCATCTCCATAGAAAATATACTTTTTGTAGTTAATTTTTCTAATAAATAGAATGTTACATTCAACATATAATATTTAGAAGGAAGAAAATATTAATGGTAAAAATTAATCCTGAATATAAATTATAAGGATTTTTTTAAGAAATGGTGTAAAATTACTTTATGAGAGTAATTATAAACCAATATTTATCTTAGAATATCCATAAAAATATAATGGGATTATTTATAGAGCATAAGAAAAAATAATTTTTTTTGACATATGAGAAAAATTTTACAAGTCCATCAAGTTACACCTAAACTTTTATTTTCAAATATAATCTAAAAATATATAGATTTAGGAGTATTTTAAAACAAAATATCAAAATATAACTAAATATAAGTGAGTTTTAGAGATATAAAGAATTATCTATATGTTATCTAAATGTATAAATTGAATTTAAATAATGGTACCATGGATATAGAGACAATAAATAAATTATAGTGTTTTTCATTAGAGTACCAATTGAAAAGGGACATGGAGGAAGGAAAATCCAACTACCCAAATATCAAAGGCGTGGAAAGAAGAATATTGGGAAAAAAATCAAAATAATATGGAAATATGTCATGTATGAAAAAAGGTAATGATTGTCTTAAATATTTTAGGGAAATGAATAAACCAATGAATATAGTGGAGGAAAGGAAGTCTCCCCTCAATTCACCCCCAACAAATCAATACTTAAAATGAAAGTTACATATTCACTATGTAAGTCAGTGCACCATACCTAGGGTTATAAAGGGTGATAAATTTAAAATTATATATAATCCTATGGATCAAGGAAATTAATACACTATAAGTATCACTAAGTAGATAAAAAATATATATTGGTGAATGATACATTTAATAGTCACTCATGAATATAGATAGTGGTTTTATTCTGGCTCAGTATTATCCTTCATATCTCTAATATTTATATTAATATGGAATCACCTCTATGATACATAAAATTGTATGTACGAATATATATATATATATAACCACACAACGAAAAAAGCATTAAAACCCAAGTGGTGGGATCTTACCCAAATAAGATTCATGGTAATATTCTTCTATAAAATAACATAATTAGTCCTTTAGTGGAATTTGATGTTATATTAATCATGAATTAGATCTCATTATATAGATATCATATAAATGGTTGGGAAAAGTAAATATCTTTCTATATCCTAAATCATATCATGCTTTAGTAAAAATTCAATAATGATTATGAATCTCCTTCTAAATCCCGTTTTAAATTTATGGGATTTCATACCCAATAAAGACATATATCATGCTCAAATAGTTGAGATAAAGGAATAACACCATAAATGAATGAATTATAATTTATGGTAATAAGATAATATATTTCCTAAATAGATTCATAATTTTTAATCAAATTATTTAGTATATTTCCCGGTTGAGTTTATACCTATAGTTACACCTATATCTAAGATTCCCTATAGAGTGACCATAATATATCCAAATGAGTTAATGTAGAAAATGTAAGAGAGTATCATAAAAAATGTTTATATAACATAGTGCATCACCTTTGGGTGAACCCATACTCTTTATTATTAAAAATGGATGGGCCAAATCATTTTTTCATTGAACAATTCTTGCTAAAACAGATTAACATAAATAAAAAGTATCCACATTCAAAGATTGATGACTCGTTCAATCAAATTTGAGGATCTCAACCCATCAAAAAAGAAAATATTCATTTTGGATCTCATCAATTAATAATTATGGTAGAGGGTATTTAAAAACAAACATTTATATACCACATGGATTATATTATTTCATTGAAATTCCATTTGGATATAAAATTTTGTAACAATCATCAATGAATTAATAAAAAGAGACATTATATTGTATCTCATTAAATTTATTATTTTAGGTATCAATGATATTCTCATATACTCTAAGAGAAATGAATAATATAAAGAATATTTATTATTGTATAAAATTATTTATGGAAGGTTAAATTATATTTTATGTTTATAAATTTCACTTTTGGATGTTGTAAATTTTATTCATTGGGAATGTGATCAAAAGTGAAGGAATTTTATGGATCCTTCAAAGAGAATGTAAATTGAGGAATGGACTTGAACAAGAATATCCATACAGATCTATATTTTTCTTATATTATATAGGTACTATTTCTAATTTTTTAGAAGCATATTATAATTTCCTATCCCACTAATTATGTTAACATGGAAGGGAGTGAAGTATGTCTTAATAGAATTATGTGTAGATAGATTTAAGGAACTCAATAAAAGGATAGTAACATCATAGATACTGATACTACCTATTAGTAGTGAAGGGTTTGTAATATATAGTGATGCTTCATAAAATATGTTGAGTTGTGTAATAATGTAAAATGATAAATTGATATCCTATGACTCATGAAAATTAAATATCCATAAAAATAACTAAATGAAACATAATCTGGTAGTTGTGATCTTTGCATTAATTATTTAGAGGAAAACCCAGCATAGATAGAAGTTTTGAATATATATTGATCATATTATTTTATACAATGTATTAAAATATAAGAATATAAACAATAATTAATGAATATTTTTATATTAAACCAACAGAAATGAGTTATCAATGCCTTATAATAAATGGAATTATAATAAGGATCATTAAACTCTTATCTGATAAAAATACAACCCCATCCCTAATGAGGACTGAAAAAGACAATGTCTTTATATAAATTTGAAAGATAGTTATTTAAAAAATTATGGTAGGGAAGAGATATCACCATACAAAAATAATTTACAAACTATCTATCCAATAGAAAGTTATGGAAGTCTAATTGGATGATTTTAATATTCAATAGATAGTTAAATAATCAAATAATGGAAACATCATGAATTATTCATTGATAACGATGGTGAGATTCAATTTATAAATTTCGATATGTTCCATCAACAATAGAGTTAAATATGGGTTATTGGATTATTTACATAAATGAAATTTTCTTTCCATATAGATAGTATAAATATATAGTGAGATATTTTATATTTTTCTATAGGGTCAACATGAATAATTTATTTTCATAACACTCCTAAAACTGATTAGTATTATAGATATTAAAGGTATAGTTTTATAAATCCAAAGGGAATATTCAACCATTACCCATACCAACATGGAAATGGGATAATATCATGATGGAATTTTTCCTTATTATTTCAAAAATATCTAAAGAAGTAAACACCATTTTAGTTATGGTTGATCAACATACCAAGTCTGATAACTGTATCACTATTCGAGAATATTTCTATCTAAATATAATTTCCATGATATATTTCAATGAAGTGTGATGGATGTATAGAGTACCACTTATGATCCTGTCATATAGTAATTAAAATATTTCCTCTAATTTCTAATGGAGTCTCCAATATTCCTTGAACACTTATTTTTTCATAATTTTTCCCTATCAATCCTTGACTGGTGGTCAATATTAATGGACCATTTAAACCCTTGAGGAAATGTTTAGAGCCTTCTTCTTGGAAATGAAAGTAAGTTGGGATTAAAATCATCCTTCAGTTTTTTATAATAAAATAATTGTTTTCATTGAAGTATCTAAAATGTTATATATGAATCCATATATATGAGGAGATGTAGATATATAATTTCTATAGATGAAGGTGCTGAATAAAATATTATGAAATAAAAATATGTTTAGGATATAATAGACAATTTTCAATTCATCTAGTAACACATGAATAAACATAAATTTGAAATAAGAGATATGCTGGAAATCATCAAAAATAAATTAGGATATATGTTAGAGATAGAAGGGTACTTAAAATATCACATTGGAAAATATTATTGAGAGTTATAAAGAAGAAAAATATTTGACCAGTGTCCATTATAGAAACCCAAATCTAATATTACAATTTATTTAATGTTTTTAAATATAAATATCCAAAAATCATAAACCAAGAATCTAGAGGCCCAGTGTATTTAGAATATTCGATGCTTAAATACAGAATCATGAAAAGAAACTACATCATCATTATTTAAACATCATCACATTACCCAATATACCATTTATATTTTAATACTACATAGTGTATTTTTGGGAGGAAAAAATGAATTTTAGTGAGCTATAAATCATGCTAAAGGTACAATTAGAGTAATCCTGATATATATGAGACAATGGAAAATGTTTTTGACATAAAAAAGAATAATAACATAAAATAATGGAATGAAAACATATATCATAACATCATGAAATCAAAATAATATTGAAATAATATATAGCATGAAATTATAATCATATGTTTTGGCTCACTACCAAGGTATCAAAATATAGTGTTCTAGGCTAACTGCTCGTGCACTATACATTCTATATCATGAGACGAAAATATTATACAATTCATTGGATATCTCTCTTATAACACCATTCATATGTAAAAATTTATGTGTGATACATATATCATATATCATAAGTAATCATTTATTTAATAATACGTCGAGAAATAAAATGAGTTTCATATAAAAATCCTTGAGTTTATATGTTCTTAAAGTCATGATTCCTTCAACGTTTTAAACCCATGATAATGATATATGAATTTAAAAATTTTAAATACTTGATTAGTGAATTTAAATTACAGCCATGTTAATAAAATTAAAATAAAATTTCATCGTATATTTACAAAAAAATTTGCAGCATGCAAAAACCAAAGAATGATTTCTTCAGTATTATAAGTGTACAAAATGTATGATAAAATTGGGTTAATATGAGAAAATATATGTCTCTAACGGATAGAAATATTTTTTAAAGAAAAGAAATTATTGTAAGTGAATGAAAATATAATAACCTAAAAATTATAAATATTTATAAAAAGGAAGTACTTGAATGAAAAAGTGGAAGAGAATCACTTACAATGTGGCTTCTTAAATCTTGAGAATAGATCTTTGGAAACATAAAAACTTCTTAGAAAAGTACCAGACCGATAAAATTTGGGAACATTGTGATAAATTTCTTGGAATTGGAAATGAATTAATTAATGGGTGGGTATTTTAAAAAAAATGGGATATATTGTTTATTAATTTTCACACTTAGGATCTAAACATAATGTTTATAAAAACTAAAAAACCAATCTCCTTAATGTGGAATTTTCCCATGTTATTTTCCAATATAGATTGGTTATTAGTATTTTAATGGTTTATGATCTGAAAATCATTTAATACTAATTATATTGGATGTTGAAAATATAATTTTTAATCAATAATATTTTTTAATGAAAATAAAATATACGTTTTCTTTAGAAGGATTCATTATATATTAGGAAAACTCATCGTATTTATTTTAAATATATTATTTTAATTATAACACACATTTTTGTTCATGAACGACTTTATAGTATTATCTTCATCACTTATAATTCATTATTATTTTTTGATACCTACAATATATTTATATCATATTAAAAATTTTTACTAGAAATTCAACTATTGTAGAAAATAATGATAAATCCACCATTTGATAATTTCGACATGATAATGAAAATAAATATAATTTTATATAAAAATAAAAATCTACATTTGATAAATTAATTTTTTAAAAAAGTAAATTAAATATTTGAAAAATAAATTTTTAAAACATGGTCATGGTTCTAAGCCTGATAAAAACTATAAATGATTGCATAAAATTATTATATTTTTATATAAGAAAAAAAAATTTCTTCACAAATATTTTTTAGAAAAATTATTTCAAATTTGAATATATATCATGAAATATATTACTATTATACATATACATTATCCAGAAATAAAATTTTGGTTTCATTGTATTGAAAATCAGTATTATCATATTTACACTCTAATCATATAAATGTAATAATTTATATTAGGATGAAGCATTGAATAAAATACAAGAATATTGTAACCACTATTTCACTTATAAAGGAATTTAATACTTTATATTAATTAATTTCTAGACACACAATCTCTTATCACAAAAAATAATCCCTAATAGTGAGTTCTGTGATAGTGGTACTATCTTGGAGTTGTTCAACTAAATGTTTATGGTGGTGGTCTCCACTAACATGAATATCTCCCATAGGTGATTCAACTAAATCATAAATTGTTTAATCTCTTATTTGTCTTAATAAATTTTATGATCCGTTGATGTCATCACCCACCCATTCTTGAATAAATGGTCATCAAAAGGATGGACCTACTCGTTAAGTACATCGTTTCTCCCTTTTAAATTAATTATCTCTTATCATTGACAATTATATACACAAATTTTGTTCATAAAATTATTACTATTGGTCATAATAATCAATTTTCATAAATTTCAATGGTCAAAATACCCAAAAATAAATATCCTAAGGATCATAATTCCCATCGTTCATAATTCACAATAATTATAACGCCCAATAGTCAAATCCTAATGGTCACATTTCCTCCTGCGCACTATTTATACTCCATCATTATCATTCTTATTTTCCCAATATTTAAATTATAAAGGTTTTACACTTCCATGTATAATGTCTATCATATTCCTAACACTTATTTTTCATTTTATAGTTTTTATGGATGGAATTATCTTTAAGGGATAATTTGAGCATATAGAGTTCACATTAGTCTGTGCATTATTATTTTTCTTTTATCTACCTATATTAGTCCATGATCTTATATATAATATTATTCAATGATGTGTAATGATTATATAAAATTTTTTGGCCTTTCTAAGTGATTTAATAAAAGATATTTAATTGTGAAACATGAGTTCATTTACTAACAGAATGACATTTTATGTCATCACATTGGTCACCCATTAATAAATTTCACCGTCAAAATTTCATTTCATATAATAAGGTGAAAATAGTTGAGGAAAATTTTGGATAATCACTTCTTCTAGTTCCCATGTTTTTTCTATATACTTTTTTTTTCAAATTTACTTGACCGCATGAGTTATCTTGTTGAGTAGAACTTGTTTTTCACTATCAAAGATATTCACCTACATATCCTCATAAGATAGATCCTTTATTAACTATATCACCTATAAATTGAGTACATATGTGGGATATAGTAATTATTTACTCAAGAGGGATTCATGGAACATGTCATATAACTGTGAGAAGTTTGGTGGGAGTTTTATTCAATGGTTCATAGCTCTGGTGTGATCAAGAATCTAAAATTGGAAAATATACCTAGGAATCATCTTTCCCTTATTCTAAAACCTCATGAATCTCATAATTATATAAATAAAGGAGAAATATATCTCCATCCATGAACCCCAAATCAC
Organism: Viscum album; assembly: GCA_963277665.1. Lineage (NCBI taxonomy): Eukaryota > Viridiplantae > Streptophyta > Magnoliopsida > Santalales > Viscaceae > Viscum > Viscum album. The sequence goes on from OY728141.1 coordinate 1,755,892,948, forward strand.
TTTTAAGGTTATTATTATAACTCTTCTACAAATATTCTTCTACTCTGATGTGTTGTTGAATGGTCTTAACATTATAACTCATTTATTTTACTTGTTAATGTATAAATATATTATGTTCTATAACTTCATTCCATATTTTAGAGATATTAATTTCTTCCCATAAAGGAATTTATAATTATACATCTAAATTATTGAGTTAAATCTATTGTTTTATGAGAACTCGATCAATCAAATATGTTGACACCAACTTCTTTTTAAGTATATTAATCAAGATATCAATTGATACTCATTGGTATGGATAGTTTGTTTTGATTTTCCAACATCCTATGGATGACGGGTGACACAGATTTTAAACACTATATTTTATTCATTTCTCTAAATATTCCAACGCAATGAGGTGAAACTTGGATCTCGATGAAATAAAATTGATAATGGTATTTCATGCAACATCACTAATTATCTATTGTAAATAATTTCATGTTAATTGAGTGATACATACTTCTAAATATAAATGAACTAAATAATTATAATATGGTCCACCATAACCCATATGTTGTTATTTACATTTGTTATCATTAGATGACCCATGAAAAAATATATGGTGATGTCCTTGCATTTCCACATGGTTATGTTTAATGGTTTCATAATTCCTTTAGACATATACTTTATTCATTCACCTACTAATATGTCAAGCACATTGATATATATTCTAAAATATCCATTAACATATTATCCCACCAATAGTGATCTCATATATTTCTATACATATTTAGGCATCATAAATAGATTGAAAAATTTGAACCATGAGCATTATTCAATAACTCCTCCTTTATCATAGGCCTTTATGGTATTCATAGTCATGAACAAAATCTCAAAAATCCTTCTTCATCAATCTCGAACTATATATAATTACTTTTTCTTATAGAATAAACCTTCATATGTTTCTCCCCATGATCTATTTGGGATTCCGTAATCGTATCCAAAATTGATGGTTGAGAAATCAATTGATTAGGATAGGATAATGTCATTACATTAGGATTATGAGATCCATCATTTTATTATCTAAGTATTCTATATCCTTATTAATCCCCATTATAGAAATGTTTGTAGTATTTTTACATCATTGAGAATATGCCACTATATTTTCTTTCAGAAGATTGTAGTGGATTGATTAGTCATAATACTTGACTAGCTATAACCATATTCATTGGAACATTTTAATATCATTATATGTGAATACTAGGAAATTCTAGTAATAAATTGTAGATTTTGACCATTTATTAAATGTAATAAAAGATGTTAACAAATATTGAAGAAAGAGAAGACATCAAGTCCATATCCAACAAAATCAAAGTTACATATCCAAATGTTATACCAAATTCTCATTCCCATACTCATAAGCAGTTTCCCCTTCGGATTGAGATGTACCTAGATATAAGATCTTAAGAATATCAGTATTAGATAAATATGATGCCTAATATAATGATCTAGTAGTCACTGTCTTTGGAATGTTGGAATAGTCCTTCCTTTGTTTTCTTTTTGGGGGAGAAGAAGAAATACCCCCACTATTTGATAGTTTTTTTTCTACCATGTGTGATAATATCCATGAAATAAATTTTACCACAAACCATGGCTTCAATGGGGATATTATACCTAAACATTTCATTAATAGTATAATGTTCCCATGATTCAGGCATTGATAAGTATTTGTACAGTTCCTGTAACTTCTTTTAAATATTGTCGTTATGTGAACTATTATTGAAATCACCATCAGTTGGATTCAACTATGACATATCAGTATCCCAAATCTGTATGATGCCTCACCCCAAAAACTGGGGTTTTGTGTTGGTGTACTCCAAGACTGGACCATTAAAATATTCCTCATCCATCCCATATTTTTTAAAATGAAAAAGTAGACCCTTTTATATTTTAAAATGCACGCGTAGATCATATTCTTCCTCTCTATTTTCAGAAAAAATCAACCTGGTCATCCCTCTTATCAATTGAATTAACATCATCATCAACATTTGTCTCATTATAGGTTGACGTGCCTTCAAGATCATGTCACAAACTTCAATATATATCAATGATTTTTGGATCAGGAGGTAGAGTAGTTTCTTTATTTTTCATTCCATAAACAGATTCACTTTAAAACAAATGAGAAGCATCCAAAAAAACATTCCTAGAATGATCAATGAACTCACAACCCTTAGTTAGAGTTGTTACATGCACATTCAAGGTAATATGTGGATCATCCTTATCACTAGGTTCATTTTGTGAGGGATCATCATGAACAGTTCTTATACATCCCTCCTGCTCCACTTCTTGGACAAAACATTCAGCTATACCTATATGTGGTTCAATTATCCCGTGTCTGACTCCAGGATGATAGTGGGGGCCAAGGGACCCAATCGACTACACAGCGAGTAATAATCAACCCATGAGTTAAAGACATCATCATTCTTACATCTAAACTCTTCACCTATCATGATCTAGACCCACTCAACTAGAAGCTTTGATACAACCACTTCCACACAAATCCAAAGATTAATTAGGTGACTCTTTGATGATGTTAGTCTGTTAGATCATATGAAACGAACCACCAGGTTTCCCAAAAATGATTAATTGATGAGCTTTGAAATTGAAATGGGGGTTGAGGGAAACATACACAGGTCATGATGAAAGATGCATCCCATTTTATAAAAAGATCATAAAAACATAGAAAGATAAATAATTTTTAGTCATTATATACATTATTTTATTATAATATGTATATATGAAACACTTAAATCTTATATATAATGAATATAAATCGTCAATAAAATTATTTCTGCATGTAACTCTATATCCTGTGTAGTAAAAATCTACTCTTTCACCTTCATTTTCAAGAGGCATAAGCTATAACATTATCATTTTGAATGAGGACACAACGTAATCCCTTCATTGGAGTATATTTACAGATAAAAATCTATCCCCAAAGGGGGTAGAATTAATACAAGCATAATGATAAGCCTCTTCTTTAACTGCTTAAATCTCTATTCATGGTCATTAGTCCAGATAAACATTACACCCTTCCCTATTATCTTTGTTAGTGGTATAAATAATTAGGATGAGTTTCTCACAAATCATTGATAGTACCCAGCTAATCTTAAGAAACAATAAATATTTACTATATATTTTGGTCTGGTTAATTCCTATACAACCCTTTTCTTTAGAGGATCTCTACATATCTCATTTCATATAACATTTCATATAAATGATACTTACTCGATGCATTACAAAACATTACTCTAATTTTAATATAACTTCTCTTTTCTCTTAGTTCTTAGCATAGTACATAAATAATCCTCATGTTTGTACTAACTTTTGGATTATATGATAATATACTCTTTAAAGTCTACCAAAAAAATTATTAATCTCTAAATACTTCATTCATTATGTCCATCAAAAATTTTGGATCATTGTTGAATTTAAAGGGAATTAGTATGAAATCATGGTCTTCATACCTTATATGGAAGTAAATCTGTGGTATATTCTCCTTCTAAATGATTAATTAATGACACCATGACTTATGTTCAAAGTTAGGGAAGTACTAAGCTCAAAAAATTTTATCAAATAATTCATAGGTCCATTGAGGATGATACGTATTATTTATCAGGACCCTGTCAAACTCATGGTAATCAATTTAGAGATTAATTATCCCATCCTCCTTTTCGGAAAAGAGTACCCTCACTCTCCATGGTGATGAACATAGAGATATTAAACCCTTGTACATATTATCTGATAGTTAGTTCTTTAGTTCTTCTAGTTCAGAGGTATACATTCTTTAGGGAGTACAATATATTATAATATATTCATGTATAACTTCAATTAAGAACTCCACCATAAGGTTATGATAAAGGCCAATAAAATATTCAGAAAGTAGATCAAATTATTCCATTGTAAATGAAATTTCATCAAGAGTGATCCACAACATTGTATCAATCATTTTATCATGACATACTTGCACATAAGACAATAATATTATTTCTTGAGAAGAAGTATTCAATGTATATTCAACATCCTATTTTCATTTTTAAATAATTAGAGGTAGATTTGGGATATGAAAAGTGACTTATTTATCATAATAGTTGATGTAATATATATAACATGATAACTATTCCATTCTTAATATAGCATAAAAATCAACTAAAGAACGTATTATAAGTATTTAATATAGGATTGGCTCAAAAAATTGACCAGGGATGAGTTATATACCAAATATTAAATAATTTCCCCATTTTCTTTTTTCATTGATAATTAAACCTCTATGTTTTAATGTGGCGATTGGATTATTCTAATAATCATTGATGTTATGAATGAATGCTTAGAACCATAATCAAATAATACATTTTCTATTCTACAATGAATATCTAATGAACCTATCACCACTTTTATTGAGGATCTGCCTCATTTGTACTGATAGCATAAGTCTACCTCTACTCCCTTTGAATTATATGTTTTTTGCATCAGTTATCAATAAAAACATTATATTATGTAATTTTTTTGTATAGATTACATATTCTTTTCGGTTGGAACATTGGACCATGTGATGAGGATTTTTCTTAAAACTATTTTCCTCCATTAAATTATTGGGATTCTCTATCTCATTAAAACATTCATAAGCCTAATGTCCATCTATTCCACACATGAAACACTTCCTTTTTCCCTTGGGATAGTTTACATGGTGATTCATCTCACACTTATATCTTCTGGAATTTGTTTTCTGTTCAATCCATGAGTATTATTTGATGATACTCTAGAGATAAATTATCTTATGATCATACGGAGTTAAACTCTATTCTCTTCTTTATATCTCAGTTTCCAAAGGACCCCTAAGAATCAATATTATATATCTTGAATTTAAGTGAATGACAAACTACTTCCTCATAGTCATTAAAGTCTCAGGTCACTTAATCATTTTACGTTATTGGATTTTTTTTATTAATGAAGTATTAAACCTTTCTTTCAACATCTAGGATAATGTTGTATTTTCACCTTGAAATCATTTTGATGTTATATTTATAAGCATGTATAGATTTTTCCTCCTTTTTATTAAGTGCAAGGAATTCACTATAATTTTTTTAGATGGAGAATTTATTGAATATATTTATGAAAAAAAATCTTGAATGTGTCCCATTCTAAGGATTCAATATCCTCCTTTGGATTTGTATTATAGATCATTTTCCACCGCTAATCAGCATCTCCATTGTAATGACCCAAACTTTTATTAATGAAAATTCATCTTGATCTGATTAAATGTATTATTTTGTGAAATTTTTATATAAGTTTTATACACTTCCTTGGTTTTATGTTTTTGTGTTTTAAAACAATTTTATGAATTTTTATTGTTGCCAATAAAGCCTTTGAATAGTGATCACATGATTAGTATAAATATAGGGCTTTAACAAATCCAATTTACTCAGAAAAAGGAAGTGATGGCCTCATCCATTAGAATTACTCCATACAAAGCCCATTATTTAGAGCATGGAAAAAAGGTATCATCACTGGTCTTTGATCTTGACCGAGTCCAATCCAAGATTCAATATGTTAATCTTGAACGGATCTGACTATGGGAGAAGTGGAAGTTAATAGTGATTACCACTCGAGCGATGTTATCCGAGCCACCCCAAGAGTTTGTCACCATCACACACCTTACCCTTAGGTCATATGTTGGTGTATTAAAGGGTTATGTAAAAAGACCCTATAATTATTATCACGTGCATTAGTTTTGTATCGAATAAATAAAATACATTGATTTTATTATTGTTACATTGTAAACAGTTTTTTAAAAGAATGCATAGTATTTTTAGTTAATATTAAAAAAACAAATATATTTGGTTGAAATAATGTATATTTTGAATTAAACAATATTTTAATAAAATATTTTATCTAAATTAATTTTAATAAATATAAATTAACATATAATTTTTATGAATATATTTGTAATTTTTCTTAAGGTTTGGAAGTTGTTTTTATCAAACCCCATGAATTATCAATAAATGTTGGTTTTTATTTTAAAATTTAAAATTCTTATATTGGGATAATTATTTAGATAAAATAAATATTATTTTTGGATTCAGGAAGTCAAAATTACCTATCGGTGAATCTTTCATATTTTTCTGTACATTAAAAGTTTTGGGTAGAAATTAAATACAGTTTAAATATATGATGTATTTTATGACATCATAATGACACAATAGTTATATAATAAAATCTTATAAATTGGATTTTCGGCTCATATATTTTTTACCCTTAAAATAATGTGATATTTTATTTTTTTCATTAATTTTATGATGCCATAGTGGACTCTCCATGGCTTATAAAATATTTTAACCTTTTAAGATATTTTACATGGCAGTGTGACTCACCTCCTCCTAATCAAGCCTAATATTTTAATAAGTTCGGTTACTATCCTTATAAAATAATTTTTTCCACCCCCCTTTGGAAATAACCATGGGAAAAATCCATGGGGTTGTTTTTTTTATTAGTTTAATATGTAGTGTCCAAACCTAAATAATAAAGAATTCACTCTCCTTTCCTATATAAACCCACTCAATCTCCCATTATTCTTCACTAAAACCCTTTGGAGCTATACCACACTATTCCCTCCTCTCTCTATAAACCTACCATGGGACGCCAAGCTCCCAAGAAGCATCTCTCCGGCCTCTCCCAAGCCTTTGGGATCACACATCCTTGTAAGGGATTTATTCCTTTCTCATTTTTTTCTAAATTTCATTATATTGTTATACCCTTTTATTTTCCCTTAAAAATGTTGGGGTTTGATTTTTCACCTCCCCCATACTTCCCTCATTATATTTCAATGAGGATAGACCTCTTTATATCTCATTAATGGCTCCCATCTACACATGTTACCATGCCGAATTCTATAAGGGATTTATCATTCCTCATTTAATTTCAAGAAATTATTTTATATTATGAATATAAATTACATTAAATATTTTGTGATATTTTGTACTATGACCTCCTTACTATCTATTTCATGTATAAATTATTAGATACCTATTTCTATCTCATCAACCCACTTTACTATTTCTATTTTGGCATCATTATGGTGTCGAAGTTACAAAAACATTTCTCATGCCAAATCATCGTGTAAGTGAATACCATACCCTTTTTATATCAAGGGTATTCACCTTTATACACATGTAATTGTTTATTGAGGACATAAATTTATGTATTCCACATGTCTTATTCGTGTAATAAAATATGACATTTAATGAATCCATGTTGTATGATTTATATGGAACAGTTATGCATGAAATGAAATGATTCAGAAGTGTGCGCCCTGATAGCACTCCAATACAGTTGGTAAAGAATAATATCATGATACTCCATGTGCAATGGGGGTTTAATCATGCTAATTAAAGTGAAATTAGGTTTTAATCTTGACAACTCAAGCTCAATTAGGGTTTAATCATTATCCATGTTCAATGAACCTTGGCTCAAGCTAATATCATGTTAAATTTTGTTTCCACATATCCATGTTATGATAAACATGATATACCATGCCTTTATGTTCATGCTTCTCTTGTGACCCATTAATATTACTATTTCCTAACATATACTATATTTTTCTTGTTATTAATTTTTTACTCCCTTACTGGAATTTATAGCTCACCCTTTTCCAATGAGTGTCCTCATGTTATCCCATGAAATTCGAGGTATGAAGGAATTTTGTAGTCATGTAAGATAATTTTTCAATAATGATGTTGGGTTTTATGTTATAAGTTGTTATGTAATGTTCCTAATTTCCAAATACACAAGACCTCTCGATCCTTAATGTTTTATGAAGTGATGTTTTATGTAATAAATTATGTTTATGTTTTTAATAAATAGTAGGTTTGTTATAGTTCATATCAGAGGATATGATTAGTTATTTTTTGGGATAAGGATTTGAAAACCGTAGTGGAATCCTTACGTATAATGATATGAATAATAAAATAATCCATAAATTTTGGTGATTATATATTATGTGTTTTATCACTAAAATACATCATTGTCTATATACGAACAAGTAGAGGCAGATCTGGAACAGATGTATATGGGGGTAAAATCTAAAAACACTGCTTTGAGATAGATTCAAACGAGAACTGGTGCACGAAAATGGGCCTTGCTTAACTCTTTGTAATGACACTACTAGGGGATATTCATTTCTAAATTCATAAGCTCAGTATGAACCATTATTAAGGTAATTAAAAAATTCCCATATGAATATATGTTGGGAAGTAGATCATGGATAACATAGATTGACACATTTAAATTCATAAGTTAAGAAAATAAATGTAATATATAATCTATCCATTTTGTCATTGTATTCCCCTTTATTTGTTACCCCTAACATTCCTTTTATTCCATCCACTGGCCAGTAATAGGAGGACTCGGTCTAACAATCGATGCGAAGATCATTGTGATGACTGTTCTAATGAGATGCCCAATCTGATGGGAGCAGAAATCGAAAACATTTTCATGATACTCTCTCAGTTAAATCACGTTTTGAATAGAAACATGGGTGAAGTAGAACGTTCAACCCCCCAACCCCAAAGAGAGAACAAATAAAAATCGAGAGATTCATAAGACAAAAGGCCTCCTACTTTTAATGGATCATCTAATCCCCAAATCACTAAAAAATGGATCAACTCCATTACAAAGATCGTCTCCATCATTTAATGTTCTGAAAATGATAAGGTACTTTTGGATACTTATCGTATGGAGGGTGAAGCTGACCAATGGTGGAAAATAATCAAAAATAAAAATACTAAGGAGCAGATTGAGGCATTGGAATGGAAGGATTTATAGGAAATGTTTTTTGATAAATATTTCCCTCACACCCTCCGATTTAATATGGAAAGGTAATTACTTTACCTTAAGAAAAATGATGATGAATCCATCAAATCATATGTGGAAAACATCCCAACGCTTGAATGATATGCCTTAAACTTTGTCATTACCCCCAAATGAAAGGTTGACCACTTCTTGGTTGGTCTAAAACCTAGCCTACAGAAATCCCTAGAAATCCATGACTTCAAGAGATATGAGGAAATTTTCTGATGAACCCTAAAAGGTGAAATGGAGATCAAATAATCTCAGGGGTATCAGGGGAATAAAAATCATATTGTGGAGTTTAATTCTGGAATTCTGATCGATAAATCCAATGATGCTAAGAAATTTCAGCACCGCACTAGCCAATGGTGCGGAAAAAGCACCCTATAAATTTTATGAAGGGGATGAGGAAATGCTTTAGGTGTGGAAGAGAAATCCACCCAACCATTAACTACCGACAAGAAAAACTGGTTGTTGTGATAGAGGAGAGGAACTCTCTAATTGACTCTCAATGCATTATTCATTACTTCAACTACAATGAACCAAGGAAATTTGAAATCTAGTGCCCTAAGCCATGGGTTTTCAGAGGTAACAAATAACCTCCAAGGCAGCATGGGTGATCTTTTTCCATCACTACAGCTAAATCAATCCCTAAAAAGGATGTTGTGATAGATACAATTATTATTCATTCAAGAATAGAGAATGTACTTTTTTATTCTAGTTTTACTCATTCTTTTATATCTCACAAGTTTAGTAGAAAAATACCAACACCACCACAAAACACAGAAGTAAAGATGTCGGTGACAATGGAAAATGATGAAATAATTGCAAACCATGAATATAACTCCTCCCCTATCACAATTTGTGATTTAAAATTCCTAGATAACCTCATCATTCTCTCTCTGGTGGAATTTGATGCAATTATTGGAATGTATTGGCTTTCCCTTTATAGAGACAACATAATTTTTCGTGATTGGGAAATCACTCTCTATATAGAGAATCGACCACCGATCTTGTACAAGTGCAAGTAGGAGGATGAATATTCCTTAGAATCATCATCTCAAGAGTGGATATTACTTCCCTATGAGAATATGTATCTTTTTTATATGATTGAGTATAAAGAAGCAACCATCATTGAAGACATTCTTATTGTGAGAGAATCTTCAGAAGTGTTTCTCGAGGAATTTCCTTATCTTCATTCTAAAAGATATTTTGAATTCTAGATTAATCTTATACAGGGGGAATATCCAATATCCAAGACTCTATATAGAAAGGATTTTGTGGATCTTGGGTAGTTAAAGAAAATACTATAAGAGAATCTGGATAAAGGGTTTATGCGCGCAAGTTCATCACCATGGGGTGCACCAGTCCTCTTTGTCAAGGAGAAGGATGGGTCTATGTGCCATTGCATTGATTATCGTGAGCTAAAAAATCACGATAAAGAAAAAGTATCATCTACCTAGAATTGATGAATTATTCGATTAGCTATGTGGATCACAATACTTCTACAAGGTGGATCTGATGTCGGGATATTACCTTATAAGCATGAAGAAGGTGGATATCTGCAAGACTACTTTTAGTACATGTTATGGGCACTATGAATTAATAGTAATGTCTTTAGGACTCATTAATTATCCAGAAATTTTCATGGACTTGATGAATAGAGTCTTTAGATATTACATATTCAAATTTGTGGACGTCTTTTTAGATGATATTATAATATACTCCAACACCAAGGAGGAGAATGAGAGGCATCTATGAAATGTATTAGAGACCTTGTGAAAGGAAAATATCTATGAAAAGTATAGAAAGTGTGACTTAAGGTTTAAGGAGGTCTCATTTTTTGGTCATATCATCATAAGAAATGGGATATTTATGGATTCATCCAAGATAACTGTAATTGAGGGATGGTCGAGGCCAACATCGGTGATAGATATCCATACCTTCCTATGGTTTGCTGGATATTATCACCGATTTGTGAGAAAGTTCTCATGATTTTCAAACCCTATAACCAAGATAACTCAGAAGGGAGTAACGTTTTCTTAGAGTGATGAATGTGAAGAGAGATTCAAGGTATTGAAAAGGAGTCTAATCGCTATGCCCATGCTCACACTACCCAAAAGTGGATAACGTTTCATGGTACTGAGTGATTCTTCGAAGAATGGACTAGGATGTGTGTTGATGAAAAATGAAAAATTCATTTCACATGCTTCAAGTAAAATTAAATTTAATGAGAAAAATTTTCCAACACATGATCTGGAGTTGGCTGTAGTAATCATCACATTAAAAATTTGACAGCATTACCTCTTTGGGGAGAAGTGTGAAATATATATAGATCAAAAAATCATCAAGTATATATTCACACAGAAATAGTTAAACATGCCCAAATAAAGATGGTTAGATATGATGAAAGAATATAAATTCTCAATCCATTAACACCCAGGGAAATCGAATAAGGTGGATGATGATATAAGTATAATGGACCTAGTGATTCTATCACTGATGAGATTTCAAAAGGATCCAATCTTCATATATTTGATGAAGATGGACATGGGAATCATAAAGAAGGGATCATCATCCATCCTTTCACAAATTATTTCTCGACCATATCTTTTTTAAAGGATAAATAATTCTCAATAGGATTATGTGGGAATTCAGAAGAAAGTGGAAACTATAAAAAAAGGAAAATCCTCATATTTCAATGTAAATAAAGAAGGAATTCTGAGATTTTCATCACGAATATGTGTTCCCTCAAATTCATAGTTAAATAAATAACCTTTGGATGATGCACATAGTTTGAATTTATCTATTCACCCATTAAACAAAAATATGTATTGATATATCCAAGAGTATTATTCCTGGGATAAAATGAAGAAGGAGATTGTTGAGTATACATGAATGTGCCTGGTATGTCAGCAAGTGATGACTGAGAGGAAGAAGTATAAGGGGATGATGAAACTATTACCCATACCAATATGGAAATGGGATAACATCACCATGGACTTTGTCACCAGACATTCGAAGAGATCCAAATGAAAAAAATCTATCTGGGTTATTTGGTATCGTCTTATAAAGACAACACACTTCATTGAAATTCAGGAGGATTTATCATTGGATCAACTGGAATGGATATATATTAGAGAAGTGCGAAGAATGCATGGAGTAACACTATCTATTATATCCGATCGAGATCCAAGATTCTCTCCTAAGTTCTGGAAGAGTCTATAACACATTCTGAATAATAATATGAACTTCAGTATGACTTTTCATCCTCAAATTGATGGCCAATATGATCAGAATATCCAAATACTTGATAACATATTGAGAGAATGTTTAATGGTATTAAAAGGAGGAGGGATCAACATCTTCCTCTCGTTGAGTTCTCTTAAAATAACAGTTTCTACTCAAGAATCCAAATTAATCCTTATGAATCACTTTATGGGAAGAGGTTCAGAACACTGTCTTGTTGGAATAAAGTTAGAGAAGGAAAACTCCTAGGTCCAAAAATGGTCAATGAAAGAGTGCAGAAGGTTAAGACCATCCAATAGAGTATTAAAGCTGTTCCAAGTAAACAAAAGAGATATGATGATAATGATCAATGAGACCTAGAGTTTGATGATACATACATAGTATTCCTCCGCATATCACTATAGAAGAGAGTTTTGAGATTTTAGAATAAGGGGAATCTTATTCCATGGTACATCATACCTTTTGTGATACTTGATCACATTGGAGAAGTGACCTATTGAATAGATCTTCCACCGAACCTATATCAAGTACATGATGTATTCCATGTATCACTACTGAGGAAGTATGTACCTTACCCATCACATTTACTCATCTATAGGTGGTACCATTGGATAATGACATATCCTATAAAGAGAAGCTGATGATGATCTTAGATTGTAGGTAAAAATTTACATGAAATATGACAATGCCCCTTGTTCAGGTGTTGTGAGGAAACCATAATTTTTAAGAAGAAATGTGTGAATCAGAAGAAGTGAGGAAGCACAATTACCCTTATCTATTTTAGTGTGGTAAAAGGAAATTTCAAGGGAGAAAAGGGCGGAAGATTGTAATGACACAAAATTTTATTAATGAAAATTCCTCTTTTTCTGATTAAATGTATTATTATATAAAATGGTTATATAAGATATATGGACATACTTGGTTTTATGTTTTTGGATTTCAAAATATCGTTATGAATTTTTACCATTTCTAATATAGTCATTGAACAGTGATCACAGGATTAGTATAAATATAGGGATTTAACAAATCAAATTTACTCAGAAAAAGGTGGGGATGGCCTCAACCAGTAGAATTGATCCATATGAAGCCCATTTTTTGGAGCTTAGAAAGGAGGTAACATCACTGTGCTTCACTCTTCACCAATCCAAATATGATCTTCAACATGTTAATCGTTAACGGAATCTCCTATAAGAGAAGTGTAGGTTAATAGATATTACAACCTAAGAGATGTTATCCAAGCCACCCCAAGGGTTTTCACCATCGAACACCTTACCCTTAGGTCATATACAGATGTTATAAGTAGTTATGAAACAAGAACCTAGAACTATAATTATTTGAATTAGTTTTGTATAGAATAAATAATATACATTCATTTTATTATTGTAACTTTGTAAATGGTTTTTTAAACCATAAATAGTATTTTTAGTTAATATTGTGTTAAGAAATATATTTTGATGAATTAATGTATTTTTTAACTAAATAATAATTTAATAAAATATGTTATCTAAATTAATTTTATTATATATAAATGATCGTATAATTTTTATTCAAACAATTGTAATTTTTTTAGATTTGGAAGCTGTTTTTATCCAAACCCATGAATTTTTAATAAATGTCAGTTTTTATTTTAAAAATAAAAATTTATGTATTTAGAAAATTATTTAGATAAAATTAATATTACTTTTGGATTCAGGATGTCGAAATTTTCTAATGATTATTTTTTCATCATTTTATAAGACTATTGAATTTTTCGGTAAAAAATATATACCATTTTAATATATAATGTGTTTTATGAAATCATAATGACCTAATAGTAATGTAATAAATATTAAAAAAGGAATTTTCTTCTAATATATTTCATACTCTTAAAATAATGTGATTTTAGATTTGTTTGATTAATTTTATGATGCCATAGTGGACCCTCCAAGACATATAAAATATTTTTAACCTTTTAAAATGTTTTCCTTCAGAGTGTGACTCACCTCCGCATAAGAAAGCCTAATATTTTAATAATTAAGCCATTGTAATTATAAAATAATTTTTTCCACTACCCTTTGGAAAAAACCATGATCGAAAAACCAGGGGATGGTTTGTGTTTTTGATTAGTTTAATATATAGTGTCTAAAACCTAAATAATAAACAACTCCCTCTCCTTACCTATATAAACTCACTCAATATCACATTACACTTCACTAAAAACCTTTTTTTTCTCGATAAAACTCTTCCCTACTCTCTCTATAATTTCCCACGGCACCCCAAGCTCCCAATAATCCTCTCTCAAGTCCCTCCCATGCCTTTGGGATCACACTTCCATGTTCGGGATTTCTTCCTTTCTCATTTTTGTCCAAAATTATTTATCCTGTTATACCCTTTCATTTTCAATTAAAAATGTTAGATTATGATTTATCACCTCCCCCATACATTCCTACTTATGTTTGAATGATGAGATACATATTTTCCTCTCATTAATTCCTCACATGTACACCTGTTACCATATTGAAATTCTGTAAGAGATTTCTCTCTCCTCATTTACTTTCATTAAATTATTTTATATTATATATATAAATTCCATTAAATATGCTTCTATATTGTGTTCCATGACCCCATTACTATCCATTTCATGTATAAATTACGAGATACCCCTTCCTCTCTCATCAAACCATTTTACAATTTCTATTAAATGTCGTTATGCTGCCGAAGTTACACAAAAATCTCTCTTACCAAATCATCATGTAAGTGAATACCATACCCATTTCTATATCAAGGGTATTAAAATTTATGCACGTGTACTTTTTTATTGAGGAATTATATTTATTTATTCGACATTTCATATTTGGGGAATAAATTATGACGTTTAATGGACCAATGTTGTATGATCTTTGTGGCACACATATGAATGAAATGAAATGATTAAGAAGGGTGTGCCCTAATAGCTCACCAATGCATTGGTTAAAGAATAATATCATGATACTCCATGTGAAATGAGGGTTTACTCATTATAATTCAAGTACAATGAGGGATTACCCATGATAATTCAAGTGTTATGAGGGTTTACTAATTCTCTATGTGCAATGAGCCTTGGCTCATTCAAATATCATGTTAAATGTTATTGCCACACATCCATGTTAAGATAATCATGCTATGTCATGAAATAATGTTAATGTTTCTCTTGTGATCCATTGATATGTAAATTTCATAACATGTACTATATTCTTCATTTTATTCCTTGTTTACTCCCTTACTAGGATCTATAGATCACCCTTTTCTAATGCATGTCCCGAGGTTATCCCATACAATGCTAGGTGTGAATGAATATTGTGGTCATGTAAAATAAGTTTTCAATAAATATGTTGTGATTTATGTTCTAGGTTGTTATGTAATGTTCCTAGATTCCCAAAACACTAGACCTCTTGATCCTCGGAGTTGTATTAAGTGCAAGATTATGTAATAAATCATGTTTATGTGTGTAATAAAGATTAGGGTTATTATATCGATCTGTTGATATATGACCAAAGTGAATTTATCGCACATATAGCATTGTTATATAGAGAATATTTTTATAATGTGGCTAATATATCACTCCTTAATTAAGGAATATTAAGATACTCTAATATTTTTGGGACATTGACACATAAAGGATTCAAATGCAACTTGTTCACCCATATAATAAGGAATGTGTTCGATGTGATTCATGTTATTACTCAAAACTTGACTCGTTTTTTATAGTACTTACATGATGATTTTTGACTTCCAATCCCATCATATTATGTATTTTGTTATGTTAATACTAATAATTTTCATTTCGTGTGTTTTTTACTTGATTCCTACTATTTAAACGCATTTTGTAAAATAATGATATGTTTTGGATGAGATGTCATGATTTAATAAATATATAAATAGAAAAAATATAACTAACATGGAATAAAATATACACCCTTACTTATGAATCACTATGTTTCAGTCTTGGTTTTCCAGGACCGTTCTTATGAGGTTAAAATACAGTATTTCATCAAATTTCATATAAATACATTCAAATATATCATAGTATTTTATAAAAAATATACCATTTATAAAAATTACATACCTAGGAATGTTTCAAAATAGGTATGAAGTTAGGAATATTTTTCATGAATTTTGTAAAGATCAAGTTAATACACAACAAGTTGTTTTAGGGATAATACCCTTAAGTGAGTTATTTTGTAGTCTACATCCATATATTTGTATCTAGACAGAGATTTCATTAATAGAAAATCACACACTCTATAATTAACAAAAATTTAAGAGTTATTCTAATTTTTATTCTTATACATAGGGTTTTAACGAATTTTTTATAGTCATAATTCCCCAAAATAACTAGAAAATTATTTGTTTCCAACTATAAAAACCAAAATCTCATTGCACATTTTTTATAGTTTTTTAAATTCATTGTAATAAAACACAATCCTAAGATCTATAGGTCTAGTGTGTGTCAACCATTCGGTCACTAGTGCATCTATTTTTTAGTTTTATTTATCATTTGGTTTACATTAGGAGTTCCTGGGTGTCATGGGTTAGAAATTAGACTTTGGGGAGGACAGACCAAGATGCATGATTGGTACACATTTTGTGTAACTATGCGGCCAAATGTGTG
The DNA here is from genome assembly GCA_963277665.1 of Viscum album. Taxonomy (NCBI): domain Eukaryota; kingdom Viridiplantae; phylum Streptophyta; class Magnoliopsida; order Santalales; family Viscaceae; genus Viscum; species Viscum album. The sequence continues at coordinate 1,755,909,710 of OY728141.1, forward strand.
AGGGGATATTTTTTTGGATAAAATAATTTTGAAATGTTTTGACACTATTTTTTAAACAATTCATGACCAATGGATAACAATGCATCATATTTTGATATATGTAGTAGATATAAAATAATTGCAACATGGTTTTCCTTACTCTGCGTACAAACATTGTGGTTTCTATAGCACATTAAGAATTTCTATTTATACAAAAATTCCCCTATCATGTTTTTTATTTTTTGTGGATCACTTTTCACCTGGAATTTTTTAACATCCCCTACTATTTATATTTTAATCTTCTAAACAATCATTTTTTGAGGGATCTCCTTAGAGTAATGGTGTTTTCTCTTGAGGAAAGTCCCTTTCTGGGGGTTTTCTTTATCCATTCCACCTACTCATGTTTTTTCTTCCATTTCTATGGAAGAAGGAAACCCAAGATGTGAGGTTAGATTATCCTAGGGTTTTTAATGGGGGCTTTGGTTTTTTTCATGTGTAATATATGTGGGAGTCCATTTCTTTCAAGGTATGGGTGGTTATCATTGGAGGTCATTAGGTTAGAACCATTTCCATGGTAGGTGTCTATTTAAGGGACCTTTTCATATATTTCCTATAAAATATTAATATCATTTTATTTATGTATTTTTAATTTTAAAATAAATTATTTAGGACTAATTTTTACAGCATACTTGATGTGGTAATATTTTTGTACTAGTAATTTTGTGTCTGTAGTGACTCTTCTAAATGTGGATGTCTTGAGTGTACTCCAAATGTTTGATAAAATGGATCAAAGGGTCTTGTGATTATAAAAGGATTTATAAAAGTGTTTTTTTGATATTATTTTACATTGTAGATTTTTTTTTTGAAAATGGGAGTGTATATTAATGAAAAGGACTAGTCAAGAGGTATTGTTTATATGGAATTTTTGATGTGTTTATGTTTGGAATTGATTAGCAGATGGGAAAAAAGGGTGTGATCTTGTGTTGTCTAAGGGACTATGAGATAATTTAGTGGAATTATTGAGATATATTGTTTTATTTATCCAAGTTACTATGTTATCCTTTTTTAGTAAGACTAAGAGTGCTTCCAATTGATTTTGAGAGAAACCGAGAACTATTAGAGTTGGACCAATGGAAGACAGTGAATAATTCCATATTAAATAGTAGGATTGAAAATATTATTCTATCACACTCATACTAAAAACTTATGGTCTGATCCCTTAGTTCAATTTACACACTCTGGATTATTTCATATGCTTTTATTCATTTTTTGGGTTCTATATTGAAGTTATATCATGTGTTATTTCAATTTATAATTATATGGTAATGTGAGTCTGATGTTTATTCTTACCCTTGTCATGCATTATAGGATTTTTTTTATCATGACATGTTTTTTGGCCTTGATTCCTTACTTTGATCCATGTTTGAGTTTTTTTTGGAAAACATATTTTTTAAAAAGAAAACCAAAAGTATTTCAATTGTTTCTCTTTATAAAAATGATTTCAATGTGGAGTAGGGGTGAAAATGAGTTCTCAAACTAGTTTATTATTTTTCATGGTATAATATCCTTAAATATATTCATGGTGGTATCCTAATAGGATAGTGATTTACACATATCAAATGACATTGGGTGTATATAGATTTTTTCTTCTAATAGATAGGCAAGCTAAAGTGAACTATGTAAATTAATGTCTATTCTACATTACCATTGTTTATAATTTTATTGGAGGAGATTTAGTCTCAGAGGGATGTTCTTGTGTGGATTATTTTTGTACCTTCTTGACTTAGGATGCATGGATAGGCCTTGTTTTGTCTCATTTAAATTTATTTTTTGTTTTTACCATTGACTAGTTGTACCATGTATATGTCCTCTTATGTCATGTTTGGTTTATGATTTATGTCATTGATTATGCTATTTTTTGTCATTTTTTCACTGATATAGAAGGTGAATTTTACGTCATTTGCTTTTATAATATTGGTGTGGGTGTCATATTTCATGGATAGCTCATACTGGTTACCATGGTGGAAACCATCACCCAAATTTTTTTGTTATTGGTGTTTGTTTTAATCCTATGGTGATTGAAAATGTACTTTGAGCCTTCTTTCATATCAGCATGTATGATAGGTCATGTGATATTGGGATGGTTTATTACAAAACGTTATGAGAGGAGGTTTTTTATTTGAGAGTCAGTTGAAGATTGGAGTTAGGGCCATTGAAATAATGAATGTATGCATAAGGGAGTTCCTAGAAAACTCTTCTTTATGTCAAACCCCATGTTTCTAGGGGTGGTTTGGGATTTGGATTATGTTTTGAGCCCGATTATTGGTTTTTTTTATGATTTTTTAGATATTACCCTATTTTTATTAGGACCCAGGGTGATACTAGGGTATTTTTTGAGTTTTGGGGTGAAACAAGGTGTCCTAGAGAATGCACATGGTTATTATTAACAATTTTCAGCACATGTGACCCAGTCGGCCACCTCCTGTAACACCTGTATGGTTTTCCTAACTATGTAGCCAAACCGTGCACTATAGGAAATGCTCAAAAATTGATTTCCTCACTCATTCATCATATGAAGTTGTTTTTATGATTATTTTAATTAATGAACCCGGATGAGGATTCGCTTTGGTTAATTTTATGTTGTTTGATATTGAATAATGTATTGATTGAGATTATTTTTTGTGTATTGTAGAAAAAGTCTCTCATAAAGACATCATTCAGACCTAGAGATCATGTTGTGGGGATTAACCCAAAGGAGAACACTCATCCTGATCATACTCTAGTGAACATGTTGAATCATATAATCCACTATGTGTTTCATATGGGTGGTCAAAAGAAGACTCATGTGGTATAACTTGTCATGATTCTACTAGAAAAAATACATATTTGTTACGTGCTAACAAGGGACATAATGATCCTGAGGAGTGGTTGGATTGTATTGAGTGGATATTTGGGTTTATGAAGACCCCTAAGACCACTAATGTGGGATTATCTAAATATGTGATGGAAGGGTCATGTAAGATGTAGTGTGAGTCAATGGTACATGCAAGGATGCATGAGGACCACACGTAGCCCCTTTTAATGTGGCCTTCATTTAGAAGTTATACTCAGAGGGCTTGAGGGAAGAATAATAGAATGAGTTATTGATTTTGTAAAAAGGGAATCAATCCGAATTATACCTCATGATTTAATGAGGATGTTCATGTCTCTCTAGATATCCTCATGAACATTTCCTAATGTCATGAAATTTTGATATGGGCCTAAAGAATGAGGTTAGGTCCATGATTATTATTATCTATTTACTAATCAATTCAGGTTTTTTTAAATAAAACTATGGTAGAGGTGGTTTTAACTTTAAAGATAATATGTAGTGGTGTTCATCCAGTGGATGGTAGCAAGAGTACTTCATCAAGATAGAAACAGAAGTGGGATGAGCCTCATCAGTATTGTTTCAAGAGTGTTTAGAATTCATCGGGTATAGCTCAGGTGGTCTCTACATGGAATAATATAGTGGTCTTATATTGGTGTGGGAATGGTGTAAACAACGGTACTTGTTTTCTAAAGACTCTGAGGATTTTCTATCAGTCTAGGAGTGTGTGAAATCTCCAGGGACTATAAGTTTTCTTTATGTGGAATTTTAGTAGTCTCCACTTTCTCATAGGGTTCTCTAGTCTATGATATGTCTACTAGGGGTGCAGGACATAACCCTCTACAACAGTGGGGTTATTTCAAGGTGAAGAATTATTAGGGTGATTCTGAGCTAGGACTTCAATTTATAGTAGAGTTTATACAAAAGGACTCATACTTCATGTCATCCTCCATGAGAGATAAAATATTTATTTCTTCTTCAATGGAATAGATTTTATTTGACACTATTTCATTATATTCCTTCATTTTTCATAATTTAATTTATTATTTACGGATATAATCATAATTCATTCCATTAATTATGGATTTTCAATCTTCATTGGGTAGAAATAAAGGGTACAGTTTCAAGTGCCCAAAATTTCATGCTTTGATTTTTTACATAGTGGTAATTTGGGATTTTCTCATATTATACCTCGATATTTTCAACCTCATTATCATCATTGATTAGTTTATCATCTTAATGATTCTACTTGACTATTATCATCATAGGGTTTAGTTTACCACTCCTAATAGGAGAAATAATGTCTTTTAGGAGAGTGGGATCCATGGTATGCGAATCTAAGAATTTCATAATCTTAATTTGGTCACCATATAGATTAAAAACACATTTCCTTTAATTGATTATACCTTTAATCAGATAAGGGGAGCCTGCTGGTTTTCAAATATTAACTTGAGATTTGGGTTAAACCAGTTGAGATACTGGTAAGATGATGACCCAAAAACCATAGTTAGAAGTTACATTAGATATTTTGATTATTTTTATGCCTTTTATATTTCAAATGTTCTTGTGGTATTTATGGTAGTGATGAGGAAAATTTTCTAACGCCTTTTAGACAGTAATGTGCTTATGATTATTAATGACATCATGGTGTATTATTGACATGTAGGAGGATCAATAAATCCATCTAGAGGTTGCTTTGGATGTCTTTCGGGAGAATCATCAAAATTCCAAGATAACTGAAATTCATTTTTAGATCAAATAAATATTCTTCTTAGGCCACGTGATTTATGAGGTGGGAGTTTTAGTGGAGCTAGATATAGATTATGAAATAATGTTTTGGGAGCTTCCCTAGAATGTGTTAGAGAGATATATCTTTTTGATATTTCCTATTTAAAATAGAAATTTCTGCTAAGAATTATCAAAAATATATTCTCCATTAAAATACCTAACCAAATTAGTTGATGTTTGAGTGGGATTCGTGGATTTTTCACTCATTTGAGAAGTTACAATCCCGTTTAACATCCACAATAGTTCTAATCCTTCTTTAAACTATAAAGGACTATCCCATGTTTTTAATGCACCTGGTGTTTGTTTTGGGTGTGTATTGACACAGGATGATCATGTAGTGGCATATTGATCTCAATAAATATGATCACATGGGAAGAGTTATCCCACCATTGACTTATAATTATTATATATGATGAATGCATCGAATACATGGAAACACTACCTCTTTGGGGAGAATATTATTTTTTACTCAACTCAAAAAATCTTGAAGTACATTTTCATGTAGAGTGACATGAACCGTAGTCATATATTCTCTCTACAATGTCTTCAAATTTTTAATTTTGATATTTCTTATATTACAAAGAGAGGTAATGTTGTCCCTAATGTGTTAAGAAAGATGCATCTAGTGAAAGCATCCTGAGAATATGAGGATGAATGGGGTCTGATGAGTTTGTTTTCAGATCTATATTGTCCGGTGCAAGAGGATGGAGAGTATGTGTTATTGGCATGTGATTAGGTCACACATTCTCTAATTGGCTGAGTATCTAACCTCAAGTGCCAATAGATTAGTATTTATTTACATGGTGGCAAGACCTCAAGTGACTGGTCTCAGTCTCTCGATTATTCTCATCTTTTTGGGAAATAGTTGATTGTTCCTCTAATATTAATGATGTAGTTGATACGAGAGGTGAAACATTTTAGATGGTTCATGTTACCTATTAAACCCAATATATTTTATACCATGATATTCCATTTCTGGAGGCCTTAGATATGGAATATTGTAGTGGAATTTGTTTTTAGTTTTTTTACCTATGAGGTGATCAATGAAGACCATCAAAGACTAGCCAGGTTGTTATAGAAACATCCCATTCTGGTGTGGTAGTGGGATGATATCTCAGTATATTTCATTATTGGAATACCATTTACTCCAAGTGGTAGAGATTATATATTGTTAGGTCCACTTGTATAGATACCCTGAGAGGGGGGTGCATCAGGGTATGACAGATAAAAACAACTTCCCCTATTGATCGTGTCTCACTGTTAAGAAAGGATATCTTCTCTCTCTTTCCTACAGAAAAGAATGAACAAAAATAAATCATGAATAAGACAGATCGATTTTTACTTGTTTCACCCTTACTGGGCTATTTCCACGGAGCATACACCAAAGATGTGCCGAAGTACCAAATCCACTAAAAGTGCACTGCTGTTTACAAAGTGCGGGATTGATCGCTTCTATTCCCAAGCTCACTACCTTTACAAATTTTAGGGTCAGATCAATGCTTTCCCACCGTTCACTCCCTGTTTCTCTTTCACTGGCTCTCCGCTGGTATAAAAGATTACCTTCTTCTTCTTCCTTTTCACACTACACTTGGAAGCGATCCACTCACAGTTTATAGACCCATCAGTCTGTTTATTTTCATGAATGCATCCATCCTCTTCTGTTGATAGATGATCTGTTGAAGTCTAAATTTCATCCACTGATGAATACCCATTTTCCTCTTAAACATTGGGCAATTCCTTTAGAAATACCTTCTCAAAGCACACAACTTCGCGAGACTCCCAATTTCATGAAGCTCAAACAAGCCTTCGCGAAGCTCTTGACATTTCACGAGGAACTCTTTCGAAGCACTCTCGCGAAGATCAAGTTGTCGCAGACCGACTTCCTTCACGAAACTCACTGAGCTAACGCAGAGCTCACAACTTTCACGGAGCTAGATTAGCCTCTTTGAAGCTCTTCTTTTGTGAATCACACTAACTTTGTGAACTACCATCGTGAACCAAGAGAAAAATATGTTTTCTAAAAATTCTCCCTTTCTCTCTACTTCTCTTGAAGGGGTTGAAGCCTATTTATAGGCGATTCCACCGACCCTCAAACATTCAATGTTAAGTCAATGCCCTGTCATCTCAAATCGAGAAGCTCTGATGTTCCCACCGAAATTCTCTCAAAATCGTGAAGCACCATAGAAATTTTCCGATCACGGAGCTTGACGTAATCACAGAGCATCACTTTCAATTCATTAATGCCTTCACCACGAAGATCCCTCACAAATCCCTTCACCTACGTGATGCACTTCAACTCTGCCATTCAGGAAGCTTGATGTTATCATGAAGTATCACCGTCAACATTCTTCTGGTCATCACGAATTCCAAACCATGAATCCTATCTTTGTGAAATTAATTACTTTTCCTTATTAAAATATGATCTTCATGGAAATGCTATTTTCATGATGCTCACCAAACTACAAATTTTGGACCCAGAAATTTGGAAAACACTTTAAAACGATGCCACCTTGTATTTCTCTTTTGTACCACCTCTAGATCATCTATTCCTTTGTCATCTTTCTTTTCCATCATGTATTGTCAATAACTTCTCTAGAACTCAACAGTTCAACATTGAAACCATCATTTTCAATAAACACAATCAACCCAAAAATGATGCAATATTATCATGAGGGATTTTTCCAAACATATATAGATTATTTTCATATGTTTGATGAACTCGTCCCATTTTATTTCCTTTAGTGATTCAACAACAGAAGATGATATTGAACCCTTTTATGTCTTAGAGGTTGTTCATCTTCACAGATTTCCCTCTACAATAGATTTAGATTGTGATGCATGTTTCACTTCTTTGTTTTAGAATGGTCTCTCAGAGACTTTGGGGGCTGAATTTAAGTTGAGAATTATGCATCACCCATATATGGATGGTCCATCTATGTACAACTTATAGGCTCTCGAGAACAAGTCATAATAATTTGAAATTTATTTCAGGTGTTATTTGTAAAAGAACCTATCATTGGTATAATTTTTTTACAATAACAATTATCATCCCTAGGTCAATATGGCCACATTTAAGGCATTATATGGGTGATTATTCCAATCCCCTTTGTGTTGTGATGAGAAGATAGAGCTATACATGGTAGGACTGAGACTTATCCTAAAGACGGACACAGAAATATGGCTAATTCGGAAAAGGATAGTGAGATTTCAGGGTCCGAAAAATTCCAACATCAATTGATGTCATTTCCTATAGGATTTCCAAGTTAGTGATCAGTTTTTTAAAGTGGACTTTTTTTATTCAGTCGTCATTTCTTGAGAAAGTATGGATAGTTGGCAGCATGTTATATAGGGACGTTTCATGTTATAGAGATTATTAGTAATGTGTCCTAAACGTTTTAGATTACACCATGGGTAAACTAGATCCATGAAAAATTTCATGTTTCCAAGATGAATAGATACCATTTAGACCCATCTCTTGTATTATAGTGGGATGATTTATAGGTTGAACATTATTTCACCATTATCGAGGAGAAAGTTCATATCTTGGATTATTAGAATAAGATGATCCATAGTAATTATTTTTCATTGGTTAGTACGATCTAGATAGTTGGTAGTCATAGACATAATATATAGGATATGAAACATTAGTGAGGGGGAACTAGCCTCACATGTTTTTTTATTAATCATGAGGATATTATGGGGGAAGAAAGTGTCATTGTGGGAAGTTTATGACACCCACCAGATAAATAATACAACTAATTTATATTTTTATTTATCATTATGTTTAACTTCGTAGTTAATCTGAGCTAAAGGATGGAAATTAGAGTCTTTTAGAGGATGTACCAAGGTGTGTGGTTGGCACATGGTTTTTCTAACCATGTGGATAACGATGTGAGGAGATGGTTTTGGGACATATGTATTTTTAATAGTTTGAGAATGATTTTTAAAATAGTGTGAGGCCAAGATATAATAGTGTGACCTATTTTGGGGAGGTAGAAGCATCTTCTTGGTTGTGGTATGGTTTTCCTAACCATGCAGTTAATGATGAGGTTTGTTGAAAACATTAAAAGTGTGGATTTTTTTAAAATTCTCATATATATTATATTGATGTTTTAGTAGAAATTTTCTATTATTATTTATGTTCATCCTATAATCCTTATCTTTGAGGATTCTACCCTCTCATTTTTGGGATATTCTTGTATTTAAGGTGTTTGGATTGTAGTGTGTCCCTTTCTTTGAGTTTTCTTCATCCCTTCCCCTTACTCATACTTGTTCATCCATTTCCATTTGTTGCGGAAAACATAGATCAAATATTGGATGAACCTTTGAATTATAATGGGGGTTTTGGTTTTATTCTATTTGTATTTGGTGTGTAAGGCACATTACTTCAAAATTTGGGTAGTTTTAATCAAAGGTTGTGAGGTTGGAACCATTTCTGACATTGTTATCTCTATTTGAGTGTGTTTTCCATATATTAATGTTAAATTATTTATCAACATTGGTTTATATTGTCTTAAAATAATTTGAATTAATTGTGATTTATTTGTAGACCATGATTGATGTGTTAAGTGGTTTGGACTGAAAATTGGGTGTCTAAAGTGAGATTTTAAAATGGGGGTGGCTTTAGAACACTCCAAAGTTTTGATAAAATTTCTAAAAATAAAATTTTTATTCAAAGTTGATATCAAAGGGTTCTTATAAAAATTTTCACCTTGTTTAAAAAATTTTTATTAAAATTTAAATGTATATTTATGAAATTTGTTGTGAAAATGTCTTTTTTTATATTTTAAATGTAATGTGATTATGTTTTTCATTGAGTAGGACAATGGATAATCGGGGTGTGAGTGTGTTTTATCAAAGGGACCATGAAATAATTTCATTGGAATAATTATAGAGTTTACGTTAGTTTTCTAAGAGGTCATGAGAACCTTTGGTTGAAATACTAAGAGATGATCTACTTTTTCCCAATATATTGATAGATCTCTTGGAGTTGGTGTCAAGGAAGATCATGAGAGATTCCATCTTGATTATCCAACATGAAAACATTATTTGGTGTAACTCACACTAGACCCTTAGGTTTAGAACCCTTGCTTCAATTTAACCATATCAGATTTTTTGTATTCTTTTATTCATTATTGCAGTACCTAATTGTAGTGATATAATGTGATATGCCCATTTCTACTTATATGGTCATGTGAAGTTGATTTTTATGCTTACCCTTATTATTCCTTATTGGATATGTTGTTCATGTCATGTCACTTGGATGTGTTTCCTTACTATGATCCATGTTGGACTTTGTTTTGAAAAATTTTTTTGTTTAAAGGAAAACCAAAAGGGCTACAAAGTCTTATTTTGAGAAAAATGGTTTCAAAGTGGAATATTTTTTGAAACTGAGTTTTCAATCTAGTTTATTTGTTTGTGTGGTTTTAAAATCCTTAAATATGTTCTTAATGGTATCCTATATGTATTGTACATCCCACCCTATGTATGTCTTTTGGAATATATATATTTTTTATTATAATGAATTGGTAATGGAAATTGAACTATGTGCATTGGTGGACATTATTATTGTTGTTCATTGTTTTGTTAGATTATATGTTGTATCATAGAGATTATCTCATATATAGTTGTTTTAATGGTTTTTTCCTTTGGGATATATGGATATGCCTTATTTTTTCTCAGTCCCATTTATTTTATGTTTTTATATTTGACTATAAATATCATGTATATGTCTTATTAAGAAATATTTTGTGTATAATATATGGTGTTGATTCTAGCATATGTTTAGTCATTGTTTCATTTCAATGGATTTTTATCTTTACACTATTAAATCAAATAATATTAGTGTGGCCATATCATTTCATGGATTGGTCATGCTAATTACAATAGGAGAAACCACTCTGAGGATGTTTCTAATTGTTTCTGGTACTTGTCTCCATCCCGTGGAGATTGAGAACACACTTTGGTCCTTGTGGTGCGTCGGATTAGTAATGGGTAGGGTTGACCTATGTCAGTTCATTACAGAGTGTATTCATAAGATTTCATTCCTAAATACAAAAATATTAACAAACTACAATATATTTATTTAAACACCCTAAAATGTTCCTATATCCCATGGATCATCAAATGTTCGATAAGAAATCATAAGTAATACATAATAAAAATGAGTTATAAAAAATCATAGTAAGGGAACAATAATATTAAACATGTTACACATTAGACAAAATGTATATCATCATACTATAAAATAGAATTATAAAATTGAAGAGTGGCATAAAAATATAATATCATAAGATCATGTCATTAAATTAATGTTGTAACAACAAAAAACATGATAACATATGAATAATTTTAGGCTCACTATCGAGATATCAAGACATAGTATAATAGGATAACTGCTTATGTTCCATACATAGTATCTCCTAAGATGAAAAAATTACCTAGGGCATCAGGGAAATATTGGGCTACACCCTTCATACGTTTAACTTTATGTGTTCCACATATATCATAATAAATAATTTCATTAATAACCTATATAGAATGAGAATTTATTGCATATAAAAATATTTGAGTTAATAAGAGTTTGAAGGTATGATCCTTTATCATTATAAACCCATGAAAATGTGTGTTTAATACATTTACTTCCCAAGTCAATGAATTACAATTTCATTCAAATTAATACTCATTAAATAAAATATTATTGGGTATTCGAAACAAAAAGGGTAACATTGAAAATAAAATAATTATTCTGGTAGAATTACTATTATAAAAATCATTAATGGAATAGGGTTAATGAGAGAGAATGGGAGTATTTAATTGATATAACATCATTTGTACATTAATGGAATTATTTTATGATTATGAAAACATAGTATCATAGTAATAACAAATATATTTATAGAGCGAGTAATTGAATGAAAAAAAGAGGAATAGAATCCCATACACGAAAATTGACTACGTAAATCATGAGAAAAGTTTATTATAGTCTTGTAACCATAGAAACTCTAGGGAAAGTCTCTAGAGAAATAAAATGAGGTGAAATTCATGATAAATGGATTAGGATTGGAGAATAATGGGAGAATGCATTGGTATTTATATCAATAGAAGAGGAATTTTTTATTTTTTCCAAACATAGGCCTTGGAAATCTAGTTTATAAAATAATAAAAAACCATTGGCCCTCCCATGATTTTTCCCCACGAATTTGAAAAATTGGACTACTTTTTACTATTATTATTGTTTTTTGATATGACCACACCTTAATATATATTATATAATATGTGTAGAATAAACATAATATATATTTTAGCTTTTAAGGATTAATTATAATTTTTTAAAATTAATCATGTTACATTAAAATACAATATTTTAATTGGAAACCACATTTTTTGTTCAACAAACCTATATGGACTTTATTGCTTCACTTTTATGTCAATATGATGTCATAATACTTTACGTATATTTTAACCATATATTATTTTTTACCCAAATTGTTATTCTCTTAGAAAATTATAAAAAATTCACTGATTTGTAATTTCAATATGTTGATTTAAAAAATGAAAATTAATTTATCAAAAAAAAATTATTAATATAAGAAATATAATATTTAAATACATATTATTAGAAAAATATTGATTTTTATAACATGGTCATGTTTGTAAACCTTATAAAAAATACATATGATTGCATCAAAATATTTTAATATTAATCTATGAATAAAATTTTTTACCAAATTTTATGAAAATAAAATAAAATATTAATTTTTTTAATTTTAAAAAAATGAATTTTAATTTCATAAATATATATATATAAATAAAATAATTTATTTTGTACAAAATATAAATTTTATCATATTCATCCCCTAATAATATTTATATTATATATTATATAAGGAAGAATCATTGTATAAAATTTAAGATGAATGTAACCACAATTTTAATTCTAAATGATTTTAAACCACAATACTACTTAATGTCATGATACATTACCCCTTATCACATTAGAATATTGCCTAGGTATGATGTGTGTGATACTGGTACTCTAAATGGGTTGGTAAACAATCATTAATCTGGTGGTGATATCCACATAATTGAATGTCTCTTGTAGGTCATTTCACTAGGGAGTCACTTATTGAAGCACTTCTTTGGCTTTGTCAAGTGTAAACCATAGTGAGGCTACCTATCTCCCACGCTCTGATAAATGGGACTCAGAAAGCATGTTTATACTTATTAATTGAATTGTTTATCCTTTATTCATCAACCAAGTCTTATCATTTCCCTTTACATACACTAATTATAAAGGTAAAATTATTACCAATAGACATAATGTGTAATGGTCATACTTCCTAATAGTCATAATTAATAATAGTCACATTCACAATAGCCATAATGCCCAATGGTCATATCCGAATGGTATCATTACCTATTACACATTATATATACTCCACCATTATCATTCTTAATTATTCACTACTTCACATATAAATGTTCTAAAATTCCCTTGATATTTTCTATTATATTTCTTAATCCTTCATTTTCTTAATAACATTTTTATGGAATAAAGAATATTCATTTTATAATTCAAGTATATAGATTTTCTGTTAGTTTATGCATTTTTATTTTTCATTTATATCCTTATATTATTAATAGATATTATGGTCAATAATATTTCATGATGTGTAATGATTCTATGAAATAAAAAATTATTTATATCTTCTTCAATAATAAATTAGTCATTTTGAAACATGAGTTATTTCAATGATAGAAGTAATCTTCATGTTGTTACATAAATTATCACAATGGAGTCCCTTGATCATGTAGGAGTTGGGGCCTTTCTACTACCCCTAATATCAAACCATCCTCAAGTGTATAATGTGTTCCATGTATATCTCATAAATATGCATATACCTGATCCCCCACATGTAATGAATCAAGAGGTGGTATAATTTAAGCATGAACTCTTTTATGGGGAATGTTTGATAATGATCATAAACAATGGAGACAATGCTTTATTCAATAATAGAACTAACCTTATAAAAGTAATTTGGTGAAACCATAAATTTTAAGATGAAACATGGGAACCAGATGATGAAATGAAATAATTATACCACTATCAATTTTATACAAATTATATGACTTCAAATTTCTATGGTGAATTTTGTAATCATGGGATGAATGTAACAATGCAGGATTTTTTATATGAAATCTACCAATTTAATACATTTGTGTGACATATTTATCTATAAGTTATAGTGTAAGACACATACACCACCGAGAAAAAAACACTCTATTATTTTATAAATATTAAAAATTAAATATAAATAATAGATAGATTATAAAAAATTAAAAAATACTACAATGGAGTAATAAAAAATAAATAACAAAAGTTGAATTTGAAAATTGATAGGTCCATGCTCAACTAGAAATATCCCACACACAATCATCAATTTGAATGAAATTAAAAATATGACTCATATTTTGTAAAATATTTAATTAACATTGAAGGAAAACTTTTTGAAAGATCAATGAAGGAAAAATACTTATTTATATCAAGTATAAATCCAATATGGCCATTGAATAGTAATAAAACCATTAAAATATAAAAAACTTATTAAAATAGTAAACTAACTGAAAAATAGTAAATTAACCATTAGAATAATATATTAATAAGTAAATAATATTTACCATTAATAAAATAAATAAATATAAATATTTAAATGTTATAACATTATTGATGTTATGTTACTCAAATAAATAATAAGTGTATATTTTTAATAAAGTGTATTCTGATTTTGTTTTAAAAAAAATATTAAAAATAATTTTTTTTATTAAAAATAAAATATTATCATTACCTAATTTATACAATTATTTTGGTAAAATTAATTTATGTTGTGTAATAATCATGTAAAAATTATTATAGAGTGTTTTATGATAATTTTCTAAAAATCTAGAATTTTTTGATCAAATAGTTAATAAATAATATTTCAAATACTATATATTAAATAAAATATTATTCATGTAATAATTCTCTAATAAAATTTAGAATTTATTGATCAACCGAAAATGATATTAATAAGATAATTATTGTATTTCAAATATTAAATTCAATGTAAAAACCTAAAAAATTTATATCCTTAAAAGATAAAGTATTTCATTAAAAAAGTATTTTCCATTTTCATCCCTTATTCTATATAAGCTAATATATTAGTGTATTAAATGGAATAAAAGTAAAAAAATATATTTTTTCATCAAATACTATTCATAGCCCCAATTTATACCACTATTGAAACTATTAGTCATGAAATAATATTGTATTCATTTTTTTTACTAATAGTTTTCCTCCTCCACATTTATTAACTCTCCCTCCCAACCCTATAGTAATGTGCATTCAAAATGTACTTAATTGCCTTATAATTTCTCAAATATCATCTCATAATCCTCATAAAATCCTAAAATATGTTATTGTCTCATTCAAATCCAATCAAAAATCTTATGTATCTTAACAATGGTGCAAGTTTTAATAATGATGTAACTAGCCATTATTTTTCCATATTTATTTATTTGATTCTTTTATTAACATTTCCACATATAAATAAATGATTTAAAAATTGGTCAATTAGTAAATGACATGGTATTAATGATATTAAACAACTATAAAAATATTATTTTTAATATAAATTTAAACATAATATCACTCTCCCTCTATAGATACAATCTCATTAATATTCAGTTTACTACATATTAGGATGTTGTACATTAATTATTTATCATCTTCCTTATGTTTGGGTATTATAGAATATATATATATATATATAACTTTCATACAATTATATAGTTATCATAAACGATATAGAATTTATAGGTATTATATCTCTCATCATTCTCAATAATTTGTATTTAATACTTAGTTTACCCAATTATGAGGACACTGTCAATTATTTTCTTACAACATATTTCATTGATGGTTAGACTATGTTATGTGTGAAAAAATATTTTTATTTATTTTAAATATTATATTGTTAATATTATAGATGAATAAATAAAATTGAATCAAAACTAAATAAATGAAAAAAAACTAGATTTTCCAAATGAACAAATCATTGATCTATTTTATCTCATGTGAAATATTAATTACTATATTAAAATGATTATAATTAAATAATAATAATAACATAAAAATTTATATATACTTCTGGGTGAATGTTTTAATAATTAAAATTTGTTTATAATAATGGTTTAAAGGTCTAGAGATTAAACAGGTCATACAGTAAAGAGAATATTAAACTCATCTATTTTTTATTCTATCTTTATCTCTTGTTTACTATTCTTATTCTGAAATAAATTTTAAAATTATTTTATCCAGTTTTTCCCCTTATTATTTTTTGGATATTCATGTACTTATTTACTTGATATAATTTCTAATACATTACCAATTATTTTGATAATACCTCTCTTTTTTAAAACCCCCATTGAATATTCTAACATTATTTCTTTTTAGATTCATATAAAATGATTATTTTATTTATTAATGATACCATAAAATGTCAAAATAAATTATTTACACTATTTGTTTTGTTACCTAATTGTTTATTAATCAACGAACTATATAAAAAATTATTTTCAAACCAATTACTTTCTCAATTTTGTTATTTTGTAATTCATTTTTAGATATTTCTAATTTCTATATAGTTATCATGGTTATTTTCATATTATGAGGTGATGTATGAGCTTAAAATTATACATCCCGCCAATGAAGTGGGTAATTTGTCATGTCTCATGAGATCATTGTGTAAATATATTATTTATTTATATTTTTCTATAGTATTATGCAAGAACATAATGAAGTTATCTTTTTCCATGATGTTATGTTGTCTTGGTAGGGTACCTCATCATATGATTGTTGACTTTTATGAATATGAAATAATATAAGACTTCTTCGTATGATTCCTATGATTATGATTGTATGCTTATTATATGATGATTATGAGTATTTTAATCCATGAACTAATATATATTCATGTGTCACACCCCTCCCTAGTATCCCTTCACATAAATGTATTTTGGATCCATGTTTCAATGAAAAATATCCCCATGTAATTATTGGAATTAAGAATATTTTGAAAGAAAATAAGAGGACTATCATGAAGGATTTTGAATTAAATTTGAAATTATATATTTTTTTATGTTTTATGAACATAATTCACCCATGACACTAAACCTATTTATTTTTAGATATATAATATTATTCATATTTTTCTAAAAATGGAATAAAAATAATTTTTGTTTGATATGGGTAACTATAAATTTCATTTTCATTTTCTTAATAACAAGTCCCTTCTTCACTACTCATTTATTCTTCACTAGAGGGTGTCTTAGACTATTATTATTAACTATAAATGATTTCAGTCATTCTTCCATGGAATATTATTCATCTTTCTCAATTTACTTATCAAAATATGACTCAATATATTTTAAGAGATTTTTTACTTTTCCAATATGTTTTGGATATCACATTTACATTAAATTAATTTCTCCTATTTAATCCACATTCCACATTATTTCTCCTTGAAGATCATTGAGACTGATCATCCACTTCATCTTGGTAATTCCTATTTGAGAATCAATATAAAAGGATTTAGTTTTGACACAATTGAAAAAAATAAAAAAGATCTTTTCTGTTATGTTTAACTTCAACTCAATGAGTTAATTTCCAAATTAATTATAGAAAACCATTTAAATTCATCTATTCATCCTCAACATTGGTTTATTTCTCATATGATCAATTTGGTACTAGATATTTCAAACCATTTGAATCATTGAATATTTTCTAAAAAAATTATTTTTCTCTTTAAGTCTGATCATATACTAATTCTATAGGTTATTAATATATTAGTTGGATTATTAATGTCCCATTCATCCAAGTCTTGGTCCACTAGGGAATAAATATTTTAATAAAATTTATGTAGGATAATCCTCATAAATTTCATTACAACCATGGAGTCATTAATAAATTATAAATATTTAGAAATTGTGATTATAATTTTGTTCACACGAATGAAGAACTCGTACACTGATTCACACTCTCGAAATCTTGAATAATAAAAATAAGAACAATAAGTTTGTGATCCTATCACCATTCAAAAATTTCATCCCTCTTGGATATCATAAAGTTTCTTCCAAATATGATTCAACATTTTTGTACACATCATTCAAATAAAATTCTTCCCTATGATTGAGGAGTATAAAAAATTATGTTTTCCCATTATATTCATATTTTTTCTTATCAATAAAAGTGTAAGATATCCCTTTGTTATGAATATATACACTAGAATCAATGATATCATGAATGTTTAGTATAAAATAAGGTAGATATATTACCATCCTATCCTTTAATAGATAAAATCCCTTTCTTCAAACAACTAGAATCCTTTATAATTGATTATTTTCATGATTTCGATATATTATGTTGACTGAAAATAAGTTAAAAGTAACAAGAAACAAAGATCCATATAAAAAATACATGAAAATTATGCGATAGAGACTGATACCAAATATTCAGCATCTATGAGAGTATATCACAACTATGTTGGGGAGGATAAATTAGTGGTTACCAAAATACAAACTCTCAAATTCATTTTTTCATAAGTGTTTTGCATGAAGGGTCATGAAGAAAACATTATAATGATGTTAAAAAGAATAATAATAATTGTACATGACTTGTTGGTTTTGTATAGCATTCACTAACTATTTTAATTGATTATAAAATTCATAGATAATAAGTTTTATAAACCAAAAACACATTTTTCTATCTTATTAAATAGTTATGTATAGAATAGGGAAGGGAAATGATATTGATCTCCATGAACAAGAGACATATTTATGATAATTAAAAATCTAGTCAATCTTTACTTCCCACCACAATGCCACTAAAATTTGTATCATGTGTGAAAACATGTTCGTATCCTCCTTTACAACCAAAATATCTTATGAATTATTTATAGAATGTAGGGTCAGTTACATAAATGTTTTATAACATAAGGAAATTTAAAATAGTCTCTTATTTATAAAATACTCTCCTCTATAAAATAGAGGGTTTCACTAGGGCATTGTCTAACTGAATTAAATTCAATAAATTTTTTTCATATCTTCTCTATCTCATGTAGTTTACATAACAAATTTTTCTCTTAGAAATATGTTTTATGAAAGACCATAAAATAATGAATTCTTTAATTCCACAAACCTTTTATATTTTTAACATGAAATGGTTACCACTATATAAATTTTATCCTATAGAATAGTTCAGGGAAATTTTTACAATTCACTAAGATATCTTCCATTACATAGTCATCTTAGCTTCATGTATATTTTCCTCTTAAACTAAAAAAATAAAACACATAATTCACATTCTTAATCTTTATCTAGACCCAATTTCTCTAATTTATATCAATAAATTTCAAATTTTATTTGATTTAAAATCTCTAATACCTATCTTCCCTCCATTTCACTGACCGAAATTATGTGGGACTTTATGATATTTTTTACAAAACCCCTCCACTATAAAATTATATCCAAATTATTACAAGTTATATTACTCAAATAACTACTAAACACATGCATCACTAAACCGGGTCATCTCCTTCATAAGATCCAGATAAGTACCAGAGAAACCAAAAAGTATATTTCATTATAACTCAAATGAAATAACAAAACTCAATTATAGAACCCACTCAATAATTTCTATTTTGGTATCAAAATTATGAAATCCAAAATAGTTATATAAAATTAAATCCCAAAATAATATATTCTCCATGGTGTTCTGATAACCATTATATAATTATAACACTTATCTATAACACATCCCGACCTATATCATAATAAAACTTATTATAAACTATTTTTACCTAAATATTGAAAATTTTAAAAGAAACCCTATAAATATAATAATATAATATTTTTATTATTAGTATTCAATATAATCCTTAACGTTACTCATTTAAAAATAAAATAATATCCAAAAAATACACATCAGTAACAATCCAGTTCATTTTAGAAACATGGCCCATATCATTTAAAACTAATTTAACAACCCACATCACCACTTCCCTTTTATCTAAAATAATAAATAAAAAAATTAATATTATAAAAAAATTATAGATCATTCTGTCATAATAATAAATTTACTAATTTTTTAGAAAACAATGTTGAATATTAGTTTTAGCACGTCAGTTTTAGGATAGCCAACATAAAAAATTATTTATAATTATGTTATTTGAAACAAATGAAAAATTATTTTTTCACATTAGTTATTAAATAACTGAAGTGATATACCATTTAATTTTTTATGAATAATTGGGTGGACTAATTTTGGTGTGTTTTTCCTATTATAACATTCCAATATCTCTAAAAGGGAATCCCTAAGCATTATTTAATTGATCTAATGGACTCTAATATTGTATTAACATATTCATACGCACTAAGGATTCAACAGCCTCATAGTTTTAAATTTGAAGATAGATATTTTCATCTCTCAAGTAAGCATGACACATTTTGAATCTTATCTTTCTGTAGTCTTATGGATGATTCCCTATAGAATTTATTTTATGTATCATTTTTTTATTTTATGGTTTTTGGTATGATTGTATTCATTCTTCATGTTATTGGAACCCTTATTTTTGTGAAACACCATGTTTATTTAACTATTCCCTAATGATTTATACTGAAGTAGAACTCAATCAAAAGCCCCATCTCTTTAGATTAATGAAAAACTAGTTTCAAAATCTTCATGGATTATATTCTTTGTTGTTTTGTTACATTTTAATTTTTATGACTCATCTTACCATTTAGAATATCTTTTTTTAGGAACTAAAATTAATGCTTTCATGTATGATAACCCTACCGAATATCTTTTTTTTCAAATTGGAATAACTCTTATCCATGTATATATATCTAATATTTTATTATGGATATCATTTTATATACTGTTAAAATTTTATAACATTATATTCTTTTATTTTTACATTATAATTTTTATACTGAAATATATTTTTTAATTACATCCACATGAATGAATTTTCTAAACAATTTTATATATTTTCCTTATATTGTTTCCCATATTTTGTCTATGTTTTTCAATTTCATTTCTATTTTTATATTTTTATAAATTACACCTTTTGTAATAACGATTAATAAAAAATATAAATATAATTTTGTATTTATTTTTTAATGTAATTTTATAATTCTATTATAATTTAATTTTTATCAACATCAATACCATTTAATGTGTATTATTCTCTACTTGAGATATACTCTAATGACACCACCGAACTTCTTTTTTTGTATAGATTACAATTAAATTTTTGGAAATCTTCGTTAATTCAATTTATTTATCGTGTGATCAATATGATATATTAGGATTGTCATTATTTTTACATTTATGTTCTAAAAAATATGTATTATTTATCATTATTTAATGGTTCAAGGTATTATATCCCTCAAAATTATAGATTATATGTTAGGGTATTTAACAAACTTTCTTCATTAATGTGGTTATATAGTAAATTTTTTCATATATTACTTTACAAAATTGATCCTTTTTCTCAATGAAATATTTATATTCATTTGATAAATAATATAATAATCAAATATATGTGTGATATTTCAAGGAAATTAGATCATTCAATGTTTAAATTTTCATCAAAAAAGTTATTCTTATTCACTAATATTTCTATTTGAAATTTCATTAGAGAAACAATTAATATAATACGTTTTTTCTTAGTGGGTGTCTTAACTTCAACATAGATCATGTTTTTTTCCGAAACTAATGCATATTATAATATTTATATAATTATTCTCTTATATTAAAAAACTTCATAATAGTCACTAATGATCCTATATTATGGTTGTTTTTTTGACATTCTATACAATTAAATATTCACATTATATTTCTTTCTTTTTGTCCATATTCTAAGGACTTCATTTTTTTTCTTTTCAAGGAAGACTATTTTACACTCTAGTGAGATAAATATATTTCCTTTGCTTTATATATGAATCCATAATTAGGTTTACTTAAAAATTAATTTCATCTCTAATTCTATTCACTTAATTAACATTACAGTCACTATCACTAATAATCAAAGCAATATTTTACTAATTAATAATACCAAAAGTGTTTCTTCTTGATTATCATTGAAATAATATACTATTCCCCTATAACTCACATTTCAAACCTCAATATTCTTTTTACATGTTATTATTTATAGTTTAATAGATAATAATTAGTTGAATTTGGATTACTACACCTTGAATATGTGATGAATATGAGGTTGGTTGCGATTATTTTTTGAAATTTCAAAAAAAAAATTCCAAATAATGATTTTTTTAATCATTGCCTAAAATGTTTAATTATGAAGAATTTTAAAAGAAGATAGATCAATTATCATTTAATATTTAATTTTTTAATCCGAGATATTACTCATGGATTTTGAATACTGAAACATGGAAAATGATGGATCTATTGATAATGATTATTTTCAAGATGATATGTTTGATCAAACTGATGAAATGATTCATGATATTACTATATGTGAAATTGAGAAAGAACAAAAAATTGAGAATCTATATGGGGATGCTGAAAACCCAATGTATCTAGGTTTTATTAATTTTATGGTTTTATCAATTATATTAATATTGATTAAATTAAAGGAGAAAAATAGATGGAGTGAAAAGAGTTTTATAGAGTTTCAAAAATTGGTAAAATGCATTCTTTCTAAAGATAACAATCTTCATGATTGAAGTTATCAATTGAAGAAAATATTACCCCTGATAGGATTAGTGTACAAGAGAATGCATTCCTTCCTGAATGACTATATTCAATATTGGATGGAATTAAAATTCTTGTCAAGGTTTCCTAAATGTCATAGGTTACTGTATAAGTTGAAATAAAAATTATATGCTACATTAAGAGTTATAGAGACCCATTCTAAGGAATTTTTGTATCTTCTTATATTTAACCATTTCAAACGTTTATTTTCAAATTAAAATAATGAAAAAAATGATAATATGGAATGAGAATGAGAATTTTTATGATGGAAAATCATGGAATCTATCTGATTATCCAAAATGTAAGAAAATTTATCAATAGTTTACTATAATCAGAAATTAAGATAGAAATATTTGATATGGAATATGCATGGATGGAATGAATCCATAAAAATTACATAGTAGAACACATAGTTCATGGAATATTTTGTTTATAATTTAAAAATTATATACTAAATTTTGATTGAATAGAAAATATTTCATGTTGAGTTCAACGTTATATGGACTAATACATCCTGAAAATAATATTGATGTTTTATTGACACCATTAATTGATTATTTTAAACTTTTATGGGATTAAGTTATTAGGGATTATGATTCCTATTAAATGTAATATTTTTGACTTCATTAAATTATTATGTTCACTATAGATGAATTCTAATTATAATGAAATTTTTCATCATATGGTGTTAAGCGGGATAATGTTTGTCTAATTTTTGAGCAAAATACTCCATATTATCAACTGCAAAATGGGAGGGAAATAATATAAATGTATCATGGAAATATTTGTTCTATGGATCACTCTTATGAAATATTAAAAAAAATTAATGGATTAAATTAATTTTATATTTCTAAAAGACCTTGGTCCACTGATCAGTATTTTTAAAGGGTGAAAAAC
Source organism: Viscum album (assembly GCA_963277665.1). Lineage (NCBI taxonomy): Eukaryota > Viridiplantae > Streptophyta > Magnoliopsida > Santalales > Viscaceae > Viscum > Viscum album. Next base: position 1,755,933,058 of record OY728141.1, read on the forward strand.
ATTAATATGAAATTCAGAAATGCATAATGATCTAGTATTGAAATAAATATTGGGAAGAAATGGTCCACATTTTTTAATCTTCCATATTAGAGATATCATAAGGTCAAACAAAAAATTGATACAATACTTGTGAAGGAGAATATATTTGACAGCTTGATTGGAACATTGTTATATATAAAAGTAAATACTAAATATTAGTTGAATGCGTGATTAGACTTACTCTCAATGGGAATACAATTGGAGTTAGCAACCACTTATAATGGAAGGTGATCATTCTTGGTCCTTACTTATCAAACATTAAACAATATGTAGAAAATTAACTCTATCCAGTGTATTCATGGTATCAATGTTCCACAAGATTATTCATTAAATGTAAAAAAATATGACTCTAAATGATATGAAGTTGACAGGTATGAAATCTAATGATTGTCACATCATGATATAATAGCACCTACTAATTTCATTTCATGATATATTTCTCATCCATGTCAAAAAGACTATAATGAAGGTTTTTTATTTTTTTAAATCAAATTTTAATAAGGTGATTGATTATTATTATTTGAGAAATTTAGATAATGAAGTGTTTTTTATAAAAATTCAATTATAAATCTATTTTTATTCGTATTTTTTTTATATCATTGTGAATTTAATGGTTCATTAGGTGAAATAAATAACACTTTATAAACCTATATGTATTTGTTGGATGTATCATTTTTGAAGTTATATGAGGATATTGATGGGTTATATTAAGAATCCACATCAAACTGAAGCATACATTGTTTAAAAGTATATTTTTGAGGAGGTTTTAGAGTTTTTTACAAGATACATGTCTGTAATAGAGCACATCAATTTGCTTACATCTCACTATGAATGAGTAAATTACGGGAGAAAGGTGATCCATGGCTTAAAAAAATCACTGATAGGTGAACAGATAAAGAAATTACATGTATACATATTGAATAACATAGATGATTCTCATCTATATATAAAATTTCAATTAATGTTTTTAAACAATGTAACCCAATGATGAAATATATGTGTATTTTTAATTTCATAAAAAATTTATTTTCCATGGTTTAAAGATATCATGCTTATTAGATCATATGCGTATGAAAAATTGAGATGGTTATTGGTCAGTACATGTTTAAACATAACAATATGGTCAACGTATGACATTAATCAATATACATTTCATATAAAACATTAGGACAATAAAAATGTTGTTCAAAATTGTACTGTATTGGGGTTTGAATAAGAAATGAAAATTTTGAGTGCTAATGATAAAATCCAAAGCCCTATATCAATTGAATATTAAGGTTTCGTTCAGGAAATATGGGAGGTTGGATAAATTAAATTTCATGTCCCAATGTTTAACTATAATTTTTTTTATCAGTAACAACATTATCATGCATGATAAATTTGGAATGACACTAGTTAATCTGAATATATTATAATACATAGTTGATCCGATTATCATGGAACTACATTAAAAAATATTCTATGTTCTTGATCAACCCATTATGAAATGGAATATTATTATAAAAGGAAAAAAGTATATTGGTGATGAAAAACATGACGAAGATGTTGATATATGTGGGATCCCTACTTCCTTGGAAACACTAACATGTAATATTTATGAGCATGTAGTATATCTAATATGTCAAAAAAAATTAGTTTACTTATTTATATATCATAGAATGTATTATATTTAAATTTTATTTTCATTATTAAATAATTTATTCTAACTAATAAGTTAATTTTTTTATAATAATTTATTTTTGTTTACCATGTTTACCATTATGTAACATAACTATTAATTTCTTTTTTGGAAAAATATGTAATTTAAATATAATATATCATATAAAAACAAAAAATTTATATAAAATAGAATATTTTAAAAAATATTCTTTTTATAGTAAACTTTTTTATTTGGTTGGATCATTTTTTCTATTCACACACCATTTTTTGGATTTTTTATTATTATTCTTTTTTTCCTTTTCATCTCCTATTAATGTTGTTCGTAATTTAGTTAACTACATTGAATACTTTGAATAAAAATTTGGCTTATTTATTTTGATTTCTATTGGATTATTTATTATATATTAAATTAATATTATTTTTTATAGAAAACATATTGTTATGAATTATAAGTTGTTTACCATTTCAACCTATTTTTTGGTTTTTTTCAATCATTTATTAAATTTTATCTCTCATTAATTTTGATTGAATTTTAGTTAACTATAAAATATATGAATAAAAACATGTTAAGTTTAGAATATTTTTGTTTGATAATTTTTATATTTTTTATTTAAATTTGTATTTAATAGTTTTAATATTAAATTTTTGTACTAATTGTTCATTTCGTTCATTTTTAGAATAATGTCTAATAAATAATATGATCCACCACATACATCTAGAGAGGATTGTAAAAATAAATCTAGGGAGTAATGTTTACATCATCCTATCGATGAGTGTTATCATCCTTATTTAAAATTAACATCTATATACGTGGGTGAAAAGAGTTCAAGGGTTGGAAAATATTGTATTACATGATTACGAACATTATAATTTTCCTATAGACAAGACTATAGGATATCAATAGACTTTGATGGTAATGATTTTCCAAATTTTGTAAATTCAAAATAATTCTATATTTTTTAGAAGTGAAGTCTAAAATTAATGTAGGTATTTTGATTGATGATTTGAGAAGTGTTGAAAAAAATAATATCTCAAATTTTGGAGACCATTTTGGAAATCTCGACATTTAATATTTTATATATTATGAAATATTTATAGATATATATATATATATCCCCCTTTTAATCAGATGACCTGTGATATACCTCATAATGTTTGAGTCTAGTGAAAATATTTAACATTAGATTCTAGGAGAGGGAGGGATTTTAAACCAACCCTTGCATTAGAATTAATTTTTGGGAATAGACATCATCATTATTCATTGATATATATCCATTTATATATGAAGATACATTGAAGAAAATTATTGAATGTTGGAGATTATAAGCATTTTAGTATGGGAATTTATACATTCTAGAAGCTTTTTATATTTATTATCGTTTTATTTATTTTTTTATTCTTAATATATATTAATCTATGAGATATCATCTGAATATCCAATAATGAAATGTCTACCGTCATACAATTTCTTGAGGGGGGTTACTAAAATGGAACAACAAATGATAGTTGAAAATTTTAAAAAACCAAGACCTGAGTCTTCAAGATCGAGAGAGTTCGACCCCACCCCCCTCCCCCCATATGAATTGAAAAATGGATGAGGTATCATATGATAAAAAATGAAAATATATTACAGAAGAGTCGAGGGTTGTAGCTAATATGACTGAAAGATGTTTACTTTAATTATTTATTTAATTTAAATAAATTATTTATATATTGTGATTTACTACATATTTTTTCAAATATTTTTTATATGATGATCTTGAGGAGAAGGTCATATATGCGTTCTTCAAAACTGAAGGTAGTAAGGATATTTTGGCCGCATATTTTGAAAATCATGAACACCTAGGTCGTATATGAGGATACCTATTAGTTATATCTGTAAAAAAGGTGTTTACACATTCTAAAGATTATTTAATCGACCATGTTTATAAAAAAGAATCTTTGGAAGCTACAATTTAGGATATTTATGAGATGATGGAAGAAAAGATCCATTCTTCAGTAAAATCGATGTTGTAGACAGTAAAAAATAGTTTTACGCTGCCGATCCCACTCTTCCACCTCTTCCTACTGTTCTCACTACTATTACTTATCCAACATCACCTTTTCATGTAAACTTTACTCCTCCTACTTATCCTAATATTACACCCCATTCTCTAAAGATTCCCATTTATTATGAGTAATATATTGATGTTCCCCATCATTGTATTTTTTCGTAAGGGATGATATATCATATTGGAAATACAATTCATCATCAATAGATCAAGATAAATATTGATTGATTAATTTTACAAAAATTTATAAATAGATCATAATGAATACAATTTATTTTAGATGAGTTCATTAAATTTGGAAAAAGTATTATCGATTTTTTTAGTGTCACCATTTAGGCTTGTATAACAGAACACCAAAGAGGTATGTGTATATTATATCCTTTATTTAATTTTTTGTTAATTTTTTTACATTTTAATGTTTTTATTATTATCTAGTTTTTATAGTAATATTCTAATGTTGAAGAAATATTGTATAGAAAACAAAAACTATAAAATTTTATGACTTTAGATAAAACTTATACTAGTATTGAGATATTGTCAACATATTAATATTTGTTTCTAGATGATTGTGATATTTCAATAGAATTTGGAATTTGTGGTTATAAAATGACTATAACACTTTTAAAAAATGTATAATGAATATTATAATTAGATATCAGTTGGGAATCAATAGGATTCATGTTTTTTCCCAGTAAATTAATTAATATAAATATTTTCATTATTTAAATTTATTAAATATATATAGTTATGTTTGTTTTCTTTCAGATATCATTATACAATTTTTATACAAAATGAAACAATAACAGTATAAGATTTTATAGACCTATAAAATATTTCACCAATAATGAGGATAATGACTGATGTAGAATGAATGGTTTATATGTTTGAAATACATCAAAATAATTCAATTATTCCATGATAGATTTTTTATTATCTTCAATAATATCAAACATATATATCAAGTCATATATATCTCCTAACAAAATAACAATTCACATTAAATTTTATTATATGTTAGTGTCCATTGGATAACCAGTGTTTTTTATAATGGAGAAGATACTTTACTAGTTACGCTCTATCTATGGGGATGTAAGGAAAAATTTTATGATTTTATTGAAAATTTAATTTTTAATATTTTAGTACATGTATACACTAAATGAAATTTAAATTTATATTATTTATATTATTTTCAAAAAATTAATTAAATTTATTTAGAGAGACAATAAGAATGAAAATTTTCAAGATGGGATTTGTAAAATAAAAGGTGACTTTTCATTTACAATTACGAAATTTATTGTTGTACTACTTAAAATGTTATTTTGAATTTATAAATTTTTTTCAATAGCAATGTAATAAACAAAAAAGATATATGTTCTGTGGATACTATGTTTTAATTTTAATTTTTAAGATATGTAATACTAGGGTAGCTAAAAAGATCCATAATGTTAGATTTTTTTATATAGTCTTCCATTATACTTTCATTCATTTTATTCATAATACATGATAAATGCTTTATTTTAATTTCTATATTTTTGATGACCATCATCCATATACTGAAAAAGATTCAGGACACTATAAAATTGAGTTGCTGAATTGTTTCACTTGTCTTATTAGGTTTTAGTTCATTTGTATTATACATTGTAATCATTAAAGTTAAAATTGTAAATATTTCTGATACTCTGTTTTTTTATGTTTTTTCTGTTATTATGTTATTTTTTCTATTTTTTCAAGTACTAATATTCCATAATGGTAATAAATAATAATATATTATTAACAATATTTTTTCACATCATTTATTTTATAACTGACTTAAAATATTTAAAACCAATATTTACCACATAAGTATTGTAAAATAAACTGACATGGTAAAAAAATTCACATTGGTTATTATATAACTAAAATGAAAACTCTATCAAATATAATTTTTCATATTATTTATTTGAAAACCAATGTGAAAATTAAAATTAGAGATAATTTTCACATCGTTTATTTAATAACTGATGGGAAAAAGTTTTTACCACATCAATTTTTTATAAAACTGATGTAGTAAAAAAATACATGTTTCACATCAGTTAGAAAATAACAGATGTGAAAAAACATCCAAAAAATTTCTTTATAACATCTATTTTTACTAACTGCTGATAAAAAAGTATTTATAATGTTACCAAAAATAACATCGCATAATAACCGATATTAAAAACCCAAAAAAAAACTCACATGAAAAATCCTATTTTTCACTAGTGTGTTTTCAAAATTTTAAATATATGGTCAACTTCGAAGTGGTATTTTAATAGTGAGTAAACATTTTGTTATTTAGTTTTATTAATTGACTAAAAATATTGTCGATATACATTTTTAAATATTTTATTACTATAATTCTTATAATATATGATATTGATGTTTTATTTTGATACTGATATGGTATGTTGGTATTTTTATTTACCCAATGATGGGTTAAAATGTTTAGTTATTGGATTCCCTATGGGATATTTTATTCAATGATGATAATGTTTTATATAGGGATTATAGATTCCCTATGGAATGTTTCTTTACCAATAAAGGTATGATGGTTATTGTTATGTTCATACCATAATGCTTAGATTAATTTTTTATAGATATATTGTTCTAGTATGCTGATTTGGTGATCATTTTTTTAATAATGGATTACATTTCTATTATAGTCATTCAACCATTGTAAATTTAGATTATATAAATGGGACATAGTGATGTTGATGATGGAAATTCATATTATGATGATATGGATGGTGGTGATATGAATGATATGGAATGATAAATTAAATGGTTGACAACATGTGATGGAGGTTTGATTGAATTAATTATATATCATGATTTATTTTTTATAAATAAAAATTATGAGTAAAATATCTATATAATATTATATGTTTTAACTAAGGAATTATTATGCCTATTAACTTTACACATGAGAGGACAATGAAATAACTTATAGGGTATACATGTATACACATTCTACATTTATATGATACTATTAGATTTATATGATTGAGTAAGATAGTTCTGGGTGAACTTATCATTCACATAGAGTGATCTAGATAGTGAAGAATGATAATAGTTCATCAAGTTATCTTCTCTATAGATACATAATGGGTTTTGTGTATTATGATTTTTAAAAAGAACGATTTATGTCATACATATCATGTATGTATTATTTAATTGAGATGAATAATGTTTTTAAAAATATATTTAAGATTATTATAAAAAAATTCCATATTATTATTATGTTTAAATAATAAAAGGACAGTTACACTTATCAGATTTATATTATATCCATAGTGTTATTTTTCATGTTTTTTTCATTATAAAGGTAAGATTCCAAGGTTACACTCATTTTTTATCAGTGTGAGAGGAGTTTTGTAAAGGTTGGGTCATGATGGAATTCTATGAGTTCTACAATGTGTTTTAGAGTATGTTATAAAAAGGATTTTTATGGGTTTGGAAAGAATGATATATTATATGTACCACGTGGGTGAAGTAGGCTTAATAAATTGTACATAGATACATTCAGCCCATATGATACAAAGAATGGACTTTTATTTCCTATGGATCTTCTCTAAGGGTAAATATATTCTATTTATGGTAATTAAGTGTGTGTGGGTTAATTCATAGAAAGTGTCATTTTATGATGATCACATGTTAAATTTATCGAATTTATTGTATGTAATGTTGGGAAGAACCATCTTATTTTAATTTTAGGGTGGGTATGATAATATATGAGGATTCGATAGTTATTTGGTAATATTTTTTATGAAACAATGTATCATAGTATAAGGCTTCCATTGTGAAATAGGTGATTGAGATATTATTAGAGTGGTTATAGATATCCTTTTATTATATGTAGAAATATGATATCCAATATATTCTTTGGGTATTGATTCTTTATAAATAATATCTCAATATTGGTGTATATTATTCATGATATATCCTGATGTTACCAAGATTATTTGGATTCAATGTTGAGACTATTTTTTAAAGAATATATTATACTACTCATCAGTATAATAATCAGTAGGATCTATTAGTTATAAAATAAGAAATTTATAGCATACATGATTTCGAAGTTAATTTTATGAGTTTTTTGTGTTTTCCTTTAATATTTTTTCTAAAGGGTGATTAAAAAATCATTATTTTTATAAGTAATTATAACTAGATATTAAATATAAATTTAGTTTTTTGACTTAATATAGAAAGAATGTGGTCTTATGGAAGGATAATGTTATTTATAAGACTTTATTAAGGATTAATATTGTATGAGAAGACTAATAGCGAAGCATGGAACCCTGAGTGTATTAGTGATTAATCCCTCGCTTATTAAGATAATAAATTCATCAATATAAACCACTAACATATTTACAATTCTTAAGATCCATTTGGTTACATTCACTGGGTTTAAATAGATATGTGATCTAATATTTATGTATAGGAAAATAACAATATTAATTTTTATACCCATATTTTCAAGGTGGATAGTGCATACCATAACATAGTATAATAGTTTATTGATTAAACCATCAACCATAGTTACCACAATGTCCCCTTCTAGAATATAATTTTTTTTGAATTGATAAACCACTATAATATGGTAGTGATAGTATATCTTAACTAAAAAAATTAACTATCCAGAAGCACCAGGGATTGATTATAGGTGAGGTTGAGGTAGATAAAGTAAATAGATATAATGAGAAGTTGGTTGTGTAAAAGTTCTTGTATTGTACATTTATGAGTGGAGAGGATGTATAGTGGTAAAATTTATGAACTATAACTTTTCAACCCTTGAAAATATTTCATTTAAAATAATCTATTTTTTATTCATTATTCCTACCCTATTCAAGGGTTCAAATATTCTTATGGGGAGGCTTCATTAATGAATTGATTTATTTTTTTAGTGGGAATCCTATCGAGGTTAAATAAATATTTTAATGTGTGACTTAATGGTCTATATAATCAAATAACTTGGGGTCTGGTGGTGTTACTTATGAAAACACATAATTTCATCCTCAACATGGTTCAGTTTCTTTGTATGAAAACATATATACACTTTCATTTCAAAAGGTATCCTTTTACAATATAGAATGAGATCATGTAGTCTTCATAGAATAGATACATAAAAGGAATGGGATTTGATATGTTGAGTGATAGATCATTACATATGAACTATTGAGTTTATTACTTTATGAACATAGAGATAAAGTAGAGGTATTACCAAGGTGGTTTAGAATATCATCGATGTGTTTCTTAATGTGATTAATTTTTTTACTTTAGTGAGAGACATTCGGTATTGTATAAAACTATATCAAACTTTTTTTTCATATTTCAATGTAATCTTATAAAATAAAATTTTGAAACATTTTGAATTTCATATTCAAATTGATGATATGTTATAAATGGATCTCATTCAATATGGTGCATCTCTATAGGGCTCCTTGGTAATTTTTTTTCTATGAATGTATATGAAAATTTATGTTTTTGTATTTATTATTAGTATTTGACTCAAATTATGGGGTATTATTATTACATAATACCAATAATTGTGGATTTATTTTATTGGATGAAGGAAGAAATATGTTTTTAAAATATATACCGGTGATCTAGAAATCGTCATATGATGGTAAATGATGAATATATATAGAAAAGAATATTTATTTATTTTTATAGGAATTTTACTTTTTATGGGATGCCACATGGAGATACTATGAAATATTTGTGTATATTGGGTTTATGAATTGGTTTTCTCAAAATTATCATAATTATTTTAAAGGTTTTTATAAAAAAAATTCTGTTTTTATGTTTTAGGTTCCTATTAGAAGTTTTTGGTCACTTCTTAAGGGATACATATACTATCTTGGTGGCTAGAATTTTTTTACACATCTAGAAACATCATGCGCAAGCTGACTCGTTTAATAAGGTGTTTGTGGGGTTTTTCTTATAAATACTAGAAACCATTTGTAGAGAGGTAATGTGAGAGGAATGAATAGATAGGTCAGGGAAGTAAATACATCAAGATACCCCTCATTTAATAACTCAAACATTATAAATGATATTTTTTTCTTAAATAAATATGTGTTATATTCTATTGTATTTTACACATAAAGAACCTATAGAAACTAACAACGCATTATTTCATTAATGGATATCATTACATTAGTTAGCAACTCAAACCATAAAAATTCAAAATATTATAATGTAAAAAATATTAAGTAGAAAAAGTTTAATGGGAATACTTTCATAATTCCAAAATACTATTATTATATCCCCAAAAAAACATTATAGAAAAGGGATTTTATTTTGGAAAACCAAATGAAATCATTGAAAATTAAAATATAGAACCTTTGGAGGAATTATAGGGACTAATTTATAAACTAATGAAGAGGTATTAATATGAATTAACATGATCATTAGAATATTAATGTGACCATTGAAATGTTATCTTGTCTATTAGGAATCGTAACAAGATAGTTGGGAATAATAACCTGAAACTTGGATTAGTAATTTGACATAAAAATAATAAATTTTATTTTAACTAATATTGAAAATTATTAATTTAGGAAAATATAAATATTATAAAAAAATATTAGAAAACTCAATGAAATTAGACACACTTTTTAATTTTTTTTTATTTTAATGTGTTTCCTAAAAAATCATAGTTTTCATCTTAATAATTATATTTAGATATTTTAGAAAAAAAATTAATTACAATCAATGTAATTCTAGAAATCATGGCATCAAAATTACCTCATGCTTATTTTATGGTAATTTTTTGAATTATATTATCTTTTATGTAAATTTTTTTAAAAAAATAGTTCCATCATAACTAGTGTATTTTAAATTACATCATTCTGGATGTAATAATGACATAATAAATAATATAAATTTGTATTTACCTAAAAAATTTAATTTCATAAATTAGTCATTTAAATAAAATATTCATTTTTTCCAAACAGAGAAGGTTTTTTATAAATTCTAAATTAGTATTTATTCCATTAAAATAATATTTAATTATCCCCATTCCATTTGATTAAACCGGTTATATCAGATTATAAAGTGTTTGAATGTATTAAAATCATTTTATTTAATTAAAAAATATTTTATTATTTCCAAAATATTTTTATTGAAAGGTTTTCTGTGGATATAATATAATATTGAGTATTATAAGTCAAAAATACCCCTATATATAAGTATAGATAACCCCTCACCACTCCTTTGGAGAACTTCTTCTCTATCACCTACCAAATACAAGTTTCGATACAAATTCCCTCTACTATAACCCTTATAATCCATAGAGATATTCTTTATCTACTCAACTCTAATCACTAAATGATTTTTGTGAATTAGAAAACAATAAACACTAAGAAGCAGTTGATTTTTAATCTGTTTCTCTTCTAATTTTCCACTTCTCTTCCTATTTATTTATTCAATTAAAACTCAGATCATTTAATATTAATTATTTTATGTTAAAATTAATTTAATTATTATAACGAATATATAGATTATATTTTTTATTTATTTTTTTTTCATACTTCTCTTCCTTCTATTTGGAAAATGTCTCATTATTGATCAGTTTATCACTAATAATGAAATTTTCAAAAAAAAATTACCATCATTATAGATGGTTATAATAAATTATTTATAATATATTAATTTAAAAATATATGTAATTTTATTCATAATTATTTAATCTTAATAATGATAAGTAGAAATAAACAAGATCATTAAATCAAAGCAATATGGGATATTTTATGAAAAAACAATATACTAAAATGTTTCACCTTTAAAAAATATATTTAAAGAATATAATCCAATTATTATAATTGATTAAGAGTAAAAAAGACCATAATTAACTTCTGGTTCTATGTTTTAATACAATTTTTTTATTATTTAAGATGAATAAAAACGATGAAACAAATCGCAATTTAAGGTAAGGGTATTCTAAAACCCAATTCCATGTTTTTTAGGTTATATTATACTTAACAAAATTCTTAGTATGGATGTTCCAATACTGTCATAATGTTTCCATTCAAAATTATTTCAAATTTATTTCTAAATATGTACATGCTTTTATGTTTTTGAAGGGATTTCTAATCCATTTATATTGTTTTTTCAAAAAGTAATTTTTTTTTGAAAACATCCCATTAACTCGTATTTATTTGTCACTTATTCAATGGAAATTAATATTTTATGCTAAAAGTGATCTCCCTTTTTAATTTTGGAAGCCAAAATCATTTTCCATAAATTATTATTTATAAAACTATTATGAAAATCATTCCTTTCCAAGGTATTATTTTATGAAAATGATTGTCATATGTTCTAAAACCATGTAGTATGTATGATTATGATAATTTTATGATGTGATGGGTATACCTATAAATTTATTTCACTCCAATGTATTTGGTAATGTAATATAACACATGAGAATATGTGTATTATATATTTACATGATACTATATTTTTCCACAATTATGATGTTACAATTTATGAAAATATGTTATGGGTGAACAAAATGCTATATTTTTTCACAACTATGTATAGTATATAAACACTATATTATTATGTTTCATTATTATGCATATGTAACATTCAATTAAATTATGAACCTTTCCCCCATTATTATGATGATGATCCTATGAATATGATATGATGATATTGATTATTCTCACCCATGTACAATTTTTTTATATCCCTTGTTCTTCACATGATATTTCTACTCTTACTGAACTTCAATGTCACCCATTTATTTAATGTATATCCGGATGTGATTATATTTTCTAAGTATAATGTTATATATTTTAGGAGGATAAATTAGAAATATTTAAATAATGTTAAATTTTTATTTTTTACAAGTGAGTAATGATCCAAAATTTCCCAAGATACAAAAACATTCAGTCCATGAGTTTATTAATATTATTTTGTTTATCTAAAAAATGATGTAATAGTTATATAAGAAAACATTATATTTCTATAGTTGTCATTAGGGAACATTTTAGTAAATTTGGGAATTATAATATGAAATTGTTAGTGTAACCCATAAGGATATTTATAATTTTAGGTAAAAATCATATATCTTGGAAAAGTATAAATGTGAGTGGTTTATAAGAAATGATCTCCATATCATGATACTTCAATTTTATGTATCTATAGAAATTATTTTCCTAGGGGTAAAAACCCTAGAAATGGTGGATTTGGTGTTAATTTTATCATCACTCAGTGAATAATTAAGAGAGATTATTTTACATTGGATTTGAACTCTTGGCATATATGATTCAATTAATCACAAAATCTAAACATTCCATTATAAAGAATAAATAAATAAATTATTTATTTCCTTAAATTTTAGATAAGGATTAACGTACATGATCCTTGAATCATTTTTTGATAAAAAATTTAAATAAATATATCCTATAAGAAATGAAATTAAAATTAATTTGCACATAAGAATGAATTATTTATTCCTTATTTTTTACTATGATTATTATAACCTTTTATATTTTAGAAAATGGTGGGAATCAGGAGAAACCATATCAACAACCCATATAATGGATAATGTAATGGTGGTACTCAAAACATTATCAACAAAATGAAATGTGGAGTTCAAATATTTATGTTGATTTATTCCCAGTATTATTAGGATATGACTAATTACCTGAACAGTGTAAAAAAATATTCATTCACAAAACAAGGAGAGAATATTCATCAAATCCTTTATACAAAAATGAACACTGACTTTCAGTAGATCTTATGATCCAATTTTTTCAAAACTATTTGGTTAACTTAATAGAGAAGGTCTTTTTTGGGATCCACTATCCTAATAAGGATCTATTCAACTAGGTTATATATCATTTATATTGGGAGACTGATCAGTGGTGAGATTTTATAATGAATCCAATCCTACATATTTAATTAAAGATATGAAGTGGGAAGACATTAATAATTTATTTATTAAAAATTATTTATATTTAACTAATAAAACAAATATAATGATATAATTATTATAGATTACTGAAATGTACGGTTAATCTTCCATGAATTACAATGAAATTTTCACAAGACTTTCATTATTTTACTTGGGATTTTTATCAATAATTATATTAAAATTAAAATATTCATTAGTGGTTTAAAACCACACCTTTGAAAGTATCTATCCATTTGATACTTTGTGGGTTATAAATAAGTAGTTTATTGTTCTATCAAATTAGATATAAAATTTTTGAGAATAGACCCGCGGACATGGAGGTAATAACAGAAGAATGGACTTTAATGGTAGAGACTCAAATTAAAAAGTGTGAGAGAAGATTCAACCACCCATGTATCAAAATTTTAGGAAGAATCATCATGGAAATTGAATAAAAGGGACACGGAAATTCATTATGTGAAATATATAATGACACCACGGTCATGAATTTTATTGATACATGAATATGATGATCATTTTTAGAGGAAAGGAAGGAACCTCTTGATGATCCACCCATGGAACAATGCTTCAATTATGAGGAGAAAGGTTGCTATGAAATATAGTTTACTAAACTAATGGAATTTGAGAGTAAAAAACAACTGAAACCACCAAATAAAAAGGATCATGGGAAATATTATTTCATCAATACCACTAAGGTAGATCATTAAATGAATTAATACAAGGTACAATTTTATTCTAAATAATATAAAATATTTTATTTGATTTTGGTTCTATGTATTCCTTTTTATCTTGTATGTTTTATATAACTATTGAATCAAAACATGATACCTTAAAGTAGAGGTATTTATAAAAACACCTAGTGATTACATCAATGTAACGCAAGGGGTGGACTCTTCTTCTATTAAATCCCATGGTAAGATTCTTCAAATGAATATTAAAAACTTTCTCTTGGTAAAATTTTACCCCATATAGGGCAATGATTTTCTCTCATTATATAGAGACCACATAAAAAGTCATGAAAAATAAATCTATTTATCCTTTCTATACCATTCCATTCTCCTGTAAAAATTTAAGGATGTTTATTAATCTCGTTTTGATAATCCCTCAATGGTGTAGGTGTTGGTAACCATAAAAAATCATACCTTTTCCAAATGGTTGAGTTAATGGAAAGTATCATCCTTGAGAAAATTCCCACTATAATATTATATAATGAAGTATTTCTTCAAATTTTGCATATAATTCTCCTAGACTATGAGTTTGAGCTCTAAATAGATCTTATAACTAGAGCCAACCCTATCTACAAATTTCCTAATATGATGGCCCCGATAAAACCAAATGATTAAAATAATTTATTGTAATCGAATTTCTATAAAGGATTCAAATACCCTACTGTATCTCCTTGGTTTGTTTTGTAACTATTTAACAAGAATAATTTTGGATAATTACTGTTGTGTATATAAAACTAGGAGATCAACAAGTTCACAATAAAGGACAAGTATCCCCAACCAATAATGTATGACTTGTTTGATAAAATATAAAGGTATAATTAATTTTCAATGGTGTATCATTACTATGGATATCATCAACTAAAGGAAAATAAGGAAGATATTTATACGAAAACCTTTCGTACATGGTATGTACGTTATGAGATCATGGTTTATTCTCTTCGAACGTAATAATTCCCCTAAAATATTTATGGAATTGATTAATAGAGTGTTTAGAGACTAACTTCATAAATTTTTTCTAGTCCTATTGATGATATTCTAATTTACTACAAGAGAAAGGAGGAACATTATAAGAATTTAAGGATTGTGATGGGGACACTAAGTTTGGAGAAATGTACTCTATGATCAGAAAGTATGAATTTTTGATATAGAAAGTAACATTACGGGGGAACATGATCAGAAGAGAGGTAATTTTAGTGGTCCCTTAAAAGATATGGGAAATTGAGAAATATCCTAGACCTTCTGGTGTCATTGAAATCATTATTTCTCTTGGATTACCGAGATACTACCATTGTTTTGTGATAAATTTATTATGATTTTATATCCCACTATCTATGTTAATAAGGAATGAGGGAAAAGTTTTTCTAGATAAAATAATATGAAAATGATTTATAGATTTGAATAAGAGGCTAATCACTGCACCTTTAATCACAATACCATCATGTAGAGAAGGGTTTGAGATATAGAGTAATGATTTAAAGAATGTATTTGGCGTGTACTCATAATGAATGATAAAGTGATATCTTATGCTACATGAAAGTAAAATATCCAGTATAAAAACTACCCAATGCATGGTCTAAAGATAAAAGATGTGATATTCACCATGAATATTTTTTAGAACATCATATATGGTGAGATGTGTGAAATATATATTAAACATAAGCTTCCAAATTATATATTCACTCAAAAAGTGTTGAACATTAATCAAGTATGATAGTTAATGTTGATCCTCTTAGTAGAAAATAACATGAAACTTTAAACATGATGCAAATTGATGAAGTCCATAAATCCATGGACATATTAAGGATATATTTTCAATCATAATTCTATGTAATACATCTTTCATTGATAAAATTATTTCTCAACCATCTATCTAATACAGCGTCAAGGAGGCATAAAGGGATGATCTAGAGCATTAAGTGAAGGTGGAATTGGTAAAGGAGGAGTAGCTTCATGAATTTTATATCGATGAAGACAATTTCATCCAGTTTGAATAGAGAATATTTGTGACTATATAACTTATGATAAATAAATGGATACATGATAATTCAAATTTCTCATCATTCTCCATCCATCTTTGAAGTACGAAGATGTTTCGTGGTTTTCAATAGGAATTCTAGAGGGACTACATGAAGAAGTAGATCACTGAGTACACCTAAAATTTATTGTTATTTTCATAAGTAAAATTAGTGTTACATAATTATAAGGGTATTATACAACCATTTTATATACCCCCATAGAAATGAGAGAACATCACCATGTAATATTTCACTAATATCATGAATAAATCTAGTGGAAGCAATTAAATATAGGTTGTTGTGGTCAACGTACCAAGACTGCCCACCTAATCACTATTCAGGATGATTTCTTACTTGAACGACTATCTATTATATACATAAATGAAGTAGTTAGGCTTCATGGGGAACCGCTTTTGAATGTCTCTAATCATGATCAAAGGTTAAATTCTAAATTTTGTGGAAGTATTCAACATGCGCTAAATACTGACCTGAATTTTAGTATGGAATAACACACCCAAACTGATGCATAATCTTAATGTACCATGTTTAGTGATTTTAGGGTGTCCTACTGGGTACTGTTATTCTCACCCCTACATGGTATTCCCTGCAAATATCATGTCGTACATATTCGGTCAGCCTTTTTATGGAGTCCTAGAGGAACTAAGAGTAGGTAGATTCGTGATCCAGATAGACCAAGGAGAGTTCCTAAGGTCCCCTTGATAGTTTTCCTCACCCACATTACAATCTTTACTTGTTTTCAATTTCTTTTTTGTGGTCCAGTATATGGAATTTTTATATCCAATACCTTTTTTTCCTACTCTGATGGGGGAATTTGAGATAAATCAATGCAAGGTTATTAGTTATTTTATTTTTCATCATTTTATTGGATTTGGATATTTCTCTTTGTAAAACTATTATAGAGACCCTTTCCTTTTACACATATCATTACATTATTTTAATCATAAACAAACATCACATTATAAGACAAGGATCGTAAATGCTAGTGTCTTGGAATATTAGGTACATAAGTAAACATCATAAAAACCTATTTTATTTAATTTCCATAATGATCAATTAACTACCATATTTCTCATTCGTCTACATAGGATACCATATAGATAAAATGAACAATGGGATGAGCTACAAATCCCAGTAAGAGAATAAACACAATAATAAATCTTAGCACATGTGTTAGAAGTCATAACATAATTATATAAAGAGAGGTAGTACATGATTAAACATAATGAATCATAGCATTGACAACATGGGATCCTATAATAATGTTTTTATTGTAACGTAGAGGCAATAGAAAACATTACATTATCACAAAACAAGATTATTTTACATAGAGGACCACAATTCAAGGTTAACCACTATCACTAGTGCACATGGAGGACGAGTCAAGACTAACCTCCAAGATCATTGCACATAAAATCTCATGTGAATAATCATTACCTAGTGAATTGGAGTGCTGATTGGTAACACCCATCATAACATGTTCATTAATATATTTTCTACATGAATAATCATACATAATCAATTATACATAAACATAAGGGAACCCATGAAAATAAATGGGAATCATAATCATGTCATAAATCATGATAAATGGGAGTATCATACAAGTATCCCTGAAAGAAAAGAATTAAATCATAAAATAACATTCATAGTGGAAAATAGTCATATATCATTATATGTGATTTCAAACATAAGTGATAACATGTAAAAAAGCGTATTTAAGAAACATTAGAATTAAAACATTTTAGTGCGGTTTTAAGAAAAATACAAAATAGAATTTAAAACAGAAAAGGAAAATCTATTTTATATTAAACTATAAATGAATAAAAAATGTTTTAAAAACAAAATTTATTATTTTATAAAACCAATGTTTGCTTCAAAAATATATTAGTTTTCACTATAAATTGGGTATGAATTCAAGAAGTTCCCTTAAATCGGGTTTTCTTAGTGGGAAAAGATAACTAGTGAACCTTTTAAAAACATGTATATCCCCGAAATAGAAGCATAATTGGATCATGATACATGATTTTGGAGAATATAATTAGAATTTATAAGATTTAGATAAAGAAAAAATAGGATTCCATTTGGGTAAAAATAGAGAAAGAATAACCCGAAGGAATTATGGAGGTTTAAGTAAAATCCCAAACCTTAAGTCTGAAGGTGTTCATAACATGATCTTAACATCCTATATAATCAAATTAAATTCATTAATTAAGAATTAAATAACTTTTTATACAGGTAACTTATTTAGTATAACCTTAATATGTTCATTCATGGCCTTTTTATGGTTTAGTATGTTCAATTTCATTGTTTGGAAGCATTTGTTTCCTTGATTTTCAGGATTTGTTTACTTTTATACATGTACGTATAATCATGTAATATGAGGATGGTTATCCAGAATTTAAGTTATATTTTACTAGTGAACATAATATAGATTAAATGGTAATAAAATCCATTTGTTTTTTTTTTGAGTGAGTATTAATCATTATATAAATCATTAATGATAACTGTTTGGGTTAATTGGTGGTTTTTCGATCACAATGAACTCATTTTGTTTTATAAATTAATATCATGATTAAAAATTGATTCAAAAACATTAAATATTATATATAAAATATATAATAATTTTATTAATCCATGAAAATGGTTTCATGACGAGAATTGAAGATGGTAATAGAAATTGAAAACCTGACATCCTTGAATGTAATAAATTAACACATCTCGAATGGTGTTTTAATTTCTTATATAAAATGAGGGGAAAGGAGTGATGATGGTGAATTATTCCATTATCATAAAAACAATAAATTTTATTTATACTACTGGAGTCATCATAAAATTTATATGAGGGGAACTGAGGGGATAAAAAGAAAATAAATTAACTTGAAAAGAAAATAAATGAATCGGAAAGAGATATTTCCCTCTTGAATTAGTCCCCCTTGAGAGCTTCCTTATGGAAGATGATTTGGTCTTATGATGAGACCAATAGATCCTGTACATGGGGTAAGGGATTTGGAATATATTTTAGTAGAATTTTGAAAATGTATAAGGCTTGAGAGGTATGAGGAGAAGCGGTGGTGAGGTGGTGAGGGTGGTATTAATAGTGAATGAGGGGAGTGATTTCTCTATATTTAATTCATTAGTTTATTATTTTTCACAATAAAAGGAATAAATACGATTATTGAAACTAAAAATAGTAATTAGATCATTCTTTCAAACCAATGGTGGTTACACCATCCATGACTCAATAAATAGTGTATTTAATATATAATTTATATATACCATAAATTTTCATATTTTATATTCACCAAAAATTCATGCTTTTCAAAAAAATACCTAAAATTATTCCAGACCATTTTTCAACGTGTAAAATACAAAAATAAAAAAAAGGAAAATAATTTAATAAATAGGAGAAATATAATTTTTAATTAAAATGATAATATAGATGAAAAATACAGATTTTAAAATTATATCTAATTTTATAACACTTTGAATGTTTACATAACATCCCCTAAAATTATCATATAATCATAAGACATAAAAAATTTAATTTATGAATATGATTTATGAAAATAAACTTTCTTTTAAATTATTAAATTATTCATAATATTGTAATTAAATATAAATGACTTACAAAACTATCAACACTTACTTAATTTTTTTAAAAATATTTATTGACATATAATAAAATATAATTATATCATATTAAAACATATAATATAGAATAAAATTATTTTTACTTTCATTGGGGAGATTATTAACGCATTATCTAGTTTACTATACATAAGGGTAACATTACAATTCCAAAATTCAAGTTACTATTTCATCGGTAAATGTTCATGAACATCTAGAGATACCTTTTATTTCAATAATTATTAATTTATAAGGTTTTTATTGTGTTATATATGTGATCATATGTGATTATACTATAAGACATAATTATAAGAAGGTAATTCCATTGATAAAACATTTGGTTGTTACATTCTTCCCCAGTATGAAATTTCACCCTCGAAATTTCATTCTACATTCTAAGATGAAAATAGGTGTGGGCACTTCTCCTTCATCGCTTCCTCTAGTTCCCATTTTTCCTCTTCGTACGTATGTTTCTGCCACAGTACTTTGACTAGGTGAGTAGTTTTGTTACGTAGAACTTTTTCTCTACGATCCAAGATCATCACTGGCTTCTCCTCATAAGAAAGATCATTCTCTAATTGTACCACCTCTGAAAATAGTACATGTGAAGGATCATGTATGTACATACATTATAGGGATGTGTGGAATAATACATCATGTACTTTAGACCTAGTAGATGTAAGTGCTAATCAATAGGTCACAACTCTGACATGATCAAGGATCTCTTCGGGGTTGATGTACCTAGGAATTTTATTCCTTTATTCCAAAATCTCAAGACATTCTTCCATAAAGATATGAAAAGGAATACCATGTCTCCATCTTTAAACTCAAGGCCTCATAGATAACTGTCTATATATCTCTCTTTTCAAAATTGGGATTCCTTGATGTGTTTCTGAATGGTTTTAACCTTATCCACTATTTCATCAACCATTTCAGGTCCTATCAACTTTTTCTCACCGACTTCGTCCCATCACACCGGTATTATGCCCCCGTTTCCATAAAGGGTTTCATATGGTGCCATTAGGATGCTCGAGTGGAAACTATTTTTGTATGTTAAATAAACTAGAGGAGGGTGTTGGTCCTATCCTCCTTTAAAGTCCATATAAAACACTCTAAACATGTATTCCATCGAAGTTTAATTTTTTACATTCTAACACTTTTATGAATAGTTTACTCAGATTGGTCATCAGTTTGACGATGATAGGTCGTATTGATGTTTATATTAGTGCTTAGAGAATGCTGGATACTTTTCCAGATTATTGAGATGAATCTCATATCTTAATCAGATACAATCAATAATGGTACTCCATGCTTCCATACCAATTATTTTGTGTATATCTATGCACATTTAACTTGTGATAAATCCTCTCGAATTGAGATAAATTGAGATGTCTTTATAACATGATCCAAAATAACCCATATATCATTGTTTGCTTTGGATTTCCTTAGATGTCCAGTGAAAAAGTACATGGTAATTTTCACCCACTTCCATGTTGGTATGGGTGGTGTTTGCATTATCCACATATACGTTTTCCATTAATCCTTCACTTGATGAAATACTTAGAACGTTGATGTATACTCAGTTATCTCCTTCTTCATAATATCCCACCAGTAGTTCTGTCAGTGATCTCAATACATCTTCGTTCTCCTAGGATGAATAGATAAGGTTAAGCTATAGGCATCATTCAGATGATTGTTATTTTTCTCTGGATCGGATGGTACACATAGTCATGACACAAATATTACGAATCCATCCTTATCAATCGTGAACTCAAAGGATTTTCCATTTCTAATTGCTTCCACCCTTTTCATAATTTCCACATCTTTTCTTTGAGCATCCATTATTTTATTTATAATGGATGGTTGAGAAATCATTTGATAAAGGATTAATCTTTTTCTTACCTTAATGATTCCCATGTCCATCTTCTATAAATATATGGATATTGGATCCTTCTCAATTCTAATCATTAATAAAATGTAGGATAATTTACACATCAAGAATCGGCTACCGTATTTTACATACTGATATAGTAGTGGATTGATATTTCGTAATCCTTGATGAGTTCTAACCATATTCTATAGAGCATATTAAGATCCTTCTATGTGAATATATATTTGATACTCTTGTGAGTAGTATATATATCAAACATATCCTTATAGAGATAATGCCACCAGATTTTCAACAAAAATATCATAGCTACCAACTCCAGATCATGCATGGGATAGTATTGCTCATAAATTTTTAACTTCCTTGAGGCATAGTATAACACATTATCATTTTTCATCATTACATAACCTAATAATTTCTTTAAATCATCTCTTTACACCAAAAAGATTTCTCAAATTGTTGTAATTGTGAGTAATAGCACAGTGATAAGACACGGTTTGAGCTTCTTAAAGCTTTCCTCACATTCTTGAGTCTAGAAAAACTTCACTCCCTTCCGTGTCAGCTTAGTTATTGGGTTTTAAAATTAATGGATGTAATTTAAAAATTACCTGTAATACGCAGCTAAACCAAGAATGTTACGGATCTCTATTATAGATTTTGACTTGGTCCACTCTTAGATTGTCTTTTTCTGAGAAGGGTCCATAGATATCCCTTTTCGGGTGATAACATGCCCATATAATGATACCTTCTCCATCCAGAACTCAAATTTACTATAATTTTCATATAGCTTCTCCCATCGTAAAGTCTTTAACATGGTATTAAAATTCTCCTCATGTTCCCCATTTCTCATCGAGTATATCAGAATATCATTGATAAAGACTACCAAAAATTTGTTGAGATAATATCTAAAGACTCTATTAATTAAGTCAATGAAAACTTCTTGAGAATTAGTGAGTCTGAAGGGCGTCACTATGAACTCATAGAGTCCATACCTTGTTCAAAAGGTAGTATTGGGAAGATCATCATTCCTCCCATTTAATTTGTGATATACAGACTGAAGATCTACCTTAGGGAAATAACTGGGCCCATGTAGCTGATCGAACAAGTCATTTATCTGATACAGGGGATACTTGTTCATTATCGTGGTTTTATTGAGATCAAAATAATCCACACAAGTTACATTGATCCATACTTTTTCTTAACAAATAGGTTTGTTACACCCCATGGTGAAGCACTCACATGTATAAAACTCTTCTTTAGATTCTCCTGTAACTGCTTCATTAGATCTTCTAGATCAACGGTGGCCATTTTATAAGGTGTCATTGATATAGAAAGAGATACCGGAATAAGTTAAATTGAGAACTCAACTTTTTGAGCAGGAGGATGACCATACAACTCTTCGGGGAATACATTAGTATAATCCCCAATGATAGTCATGTCTTCAAGCATGATTCTCTCCATTATCTCAATAAAAAATTCTATATATGCCTTCTCATAAGGCACAAATATACACATTTGATACAATGATTCTGAAGGATATCTATCTTCCTCCTAACAATTGTATAGTATTTGAGGATGCTCTAAGATGTGATGATTGATCTCTCTATCCCAATAGTGGATATAGGCTTTATATAACGATATCCAATCCATGACCAAGCATCAAACTCTACCAATGTGAGTATGAAAATATTAGTTTGGAGGTTCAGTCCAAAAAAATTAACTGGTGAGGAGTTATATACTTTGGATGCAACAATTTATCCATTTTCTATTCTCACAAATAATGCAATATCTATATTTTTAGGTGGTGTTGGAATTGTCTAACTAAACTTCCATGATATGGATGATTGTGTAGAACTAGAATCAAATAGTATATTCTCTATTATTTAATGAATATCTAGCGTACTTTTCACCACATCATTTTCTGGCTCCACCTAAGCAGTAGTGATAGTATTATCCCTTCCTTGATTCCTTTTAGGTTGTTGTAGGTTGCATCTATAAACCCATGGATTAGGGAAATTATTTTCATAATGACTAAGTTACTTATAGTAGAATCATTGAATTACTAACTGAGAATTGATATGAACCTTAAATTATTTATCCATATTAGTGGAATTATTCATATCTATTCGGAAGTTTCTATCCATATGTCTCATTCTTCCACATTTAAAGCAATTAATGGCTCCCTTTATAAAGTACCCAGGATGATTCTTCCCAAAATTTTGACACGTGGTATGTTTAGTCTTCACTCCATGATAGGATTTATTTTCTGATCCACTAATATTAGAATTCGTTTTCCACTTTTTTCATCGGGCCCATGAGAACATGGAGGCTCTCTGATCTCCATTTCAACCGTAAGGGCACAATGAACAATCTCCTCATAACTTTCAAAGTCTCGAATCTCCAATGCATTCTATAGACTAAGCTTTAGTCTTCTAAAGAATTGATTTACCTTTCATTGGGTGTTTATGATAAATCTTGAGGCATACCTTTCAATCCTTGTATATTTTTCTTTATATGTATCGATATAATCACCTTCCTTTTTCTGAAGTATAAGGAACTCAATTTCTATATTAAGGTAGAGGGTTTGGGGAAAATATTTATTTAAATTAATTTTCATGAATTCCTCCCAATCCATGGAATCAATTTCTTCCTTGAACTTTGTGTTTATGATCAGTTTCCACCTAATATCAGATTCACCATCAATACGTGATGAGGGGATCAAAAGATCCACTAAACATGTGAGGTATTTTCTGCATGAATTATTCAAAAACAACTTTCTCATTCCTTGGATAAGGATGGAATTCCACATGATTCAAGTTATTATTCATAATGTGATCTACCTGATCAAGTAATTTCTTGAATTTATTATCACCCAATCCCATCATACTTGGCATATCATTATAGAAATATTCAAATTTTCTATCACATTTATGGTTGGAATGTTTTCTTATATTTCCCACCATTATCTAATAAATGAAAGTTTAATTATTGGGCATGAATAATTAGCTAATAATCATAAAATGAAAAATTGGAAAATAAAAGTCTAAATATTTATAGAAAAATTCTATCATAACTTTTCATTCCCTAAGTTTAAATCTAGGGTTTCCTTGATCTTTTTCTTAACTTATATTCTTATTGGATCTTTTTATGTTCCCTTAAAAATGCTTTATAATGTTCATATCAATTTACCAACACATATCCCTTGTGAGTATCAAACCAAGTGCGTCGTGTAGCTTGTTTTCATGTACCTGGTTACCCTGAGTCAGGTCTGGAACATTGTGATAGATTTGTTACTCCTAGGTACATATGTTCCAAAACCACTTCCACTTGTAGTATCCAAACTGGTATGTATTTTCATGATAAACTACTTACTCTATACTGACAAAAATTTATGTTTGTTTTATTATAATTAGTGTTATCTATAATGTTCTTACTAAAGTTCTTTATTTCAAATCTAAAAACATAATTATACCACCCTCTAATACCAAATATAGATACCCTATACTTTTACACATTTCATTGCATGAATTTAATAATAAATAATCAACAAATTACAAGCCAACGATCGTCAATTATAGTGTCTTGGAAGATTACATACATAATTAAACATCATAAAAACATATTTTATTTAATCTCCATAATCGAATATTAAATCCCATTGTTCAAATAAATCTGTATAGGATAACCTGGGGATGAAATGAACAATGGGAATAGCTACAAATTAAAATAAGGGAACAAACATAAGAATAAATCGTAGCACATGGATGATAAGGCATAAAATAATGATATAAAGAGGAATGGTACATGATTAAACATAAGGAATAATAACATTTAAAATATGGGGTCAAATAATCATTGAATCATAGTGATGTGGCGGAAACATAAGACATGACTTTATCATGAGCCAAGCTCATTGCACATAGAGGAGCACAAGTCAAGGTTAACCACCAAGACTATTGCACGTGGAGCACGAGTGAAGTCTAACCACTAAGACCGTTTCACATAAAATATGATGATAGAAAAAGCAAACAATTAATTGGTGTGTTTTTGGGTGTAACCATTATAACATATTCATGGATATATTTCCCACAAGAGTAATCATACATAAATATAAGGGTATCCATGGAAATAAATGGGTATCATAATAATGTCATAGAGAATAATAAATCAGAAAATAATACACATATCCAAGAAAGAAAGGAATTAAATAATACATGGATATTAATATGGTATAATAGGAACATTTCATGATAAGTGTTGTCAAACAGATGTAATAACATATAAAAATAGTATTTAAGAAACATTAGAATTAAAACATTTTAATGTAGTTTTAAGAAAAATACAAAATATAATTTAAAATAGAAAAGGGAATAATATTTTATATAAAACCAAAAGTTACCCAAGAATGTTTTAACAATAAAAGTTATGATTTTATAAAAAAAATTATTTAAACATATGATAGTGTGCACATGAAATTGGGTATGATTTCTGGAAGTTTCTTTAAATCGAGCCTGGTTAGCAAGAATAATTGAGTATAGAACCTTTTAAAAACATTTATATCCCCGAAAGATAAGGATAATTTGATATTGATACAAGATTTTGCAATATATAAATAGAATTTATAATATTTAAATAATGATAAAATATGATTCCATTTGGGTAAAAATATAGAAATAATAACCCTAAGGAATAATGGAGGTTTGAGTAGAATTCCATACCATAAGTCCAAAGGTGTTCTTCAATTGATCTCAACATCCTGGATAATCAAATTATACTAATTAATTAATAATTAAATAAAATTATACCCATTTATTTTATTTATTATAACCTTATTAATTTCAATCATTGACTTTTGATGGGTTAGGAGGTTCAATGTCATTGTTTGGAATTGTTTGTATCCTTGGTTTTCATGATCGATTTACTTTTATACATGTACAGATAATCATGTCATATGAGGATGGATTTACATAATTGAAGTTATTTGTTATCAGTGAAAATTATTAAGATTAAATGTTTATAAAAATTCATTTTTTTGAGTGAGGTTGAATCATTATATAAAACATTAATGGTAACTATTTGGGTTATTTAGTGGCTTTTCAATCAGAATAAACTCATTATGTCTAATGAATTAACATCACAAGTAAATACTTATTCTATAATATTATGTAGGATATATTAAATAGATAATAATCTTTTTAAACTATGAAAATGGTTTCATGACTAGAATTTAATACGGTAATAGAAATTGAAAACATGTCGTCCATGAATGTGATAAATTATCATATCTTTGATGGTGTTTTCATTTCTAGTATAAAAGCATGTGAAGGATATATGATGAAGAGTTATTAAATTTTCATAAAACTTCCATTATATATTATGTAATGGTTTCTTCATACCATTTGGATTAGAGGAGCTGAGGGTATAAAATTAAAAGAATGGAACTTGAAATGAAAATAAAAGAATTGGAAATTGGTATTTAACTCTAGAATTTATTCTCATTGAGATCCTCCAAAGGGTATAGATTTTGGTCTTTTTATGAGAAAAATATCTCTTAGTTGTTAGGGATGGGATTGGGAATACATTTTATAAGAATTTGGACAATTCACAATGCTAGATAGGTGTGAGGATAAGATGTTGTGAGAGGTGTATTTGTAGTGGAGGAGAGGAGTGTTTTCTCAATATTTAATTCATTAGATTATTATTTTTCTCAAGACAATAAATAATTCTATTTCTTGATACTAAAAACAATAATTAGATCATATTATTTCGAACCAATTTTTCTTACATCATAAATGACAAAATAAATATTTTATTTAACATATAATTTATATATAACGTAAATTACCGTAGTTTACTATTAACCAAAAATTCAAGTATTTCAGATTAATCTAAAAAAATAACCCTAACCATTATTCAACATATAGAATTCAAAAATGAACTCCATTTTAATAAAATATTTTTATCAACATGATAATATAAATTTTTAATAGAAATCATAATTAACATGAAAAATACATATTCTTACATTTTATCAGATTTTATATGAAGTTTCAAATTTACATAAGGTCTCATAAAATTATCTTGTAATCATAATAAATAAAAATATTCATTTATTAATATATTTTATAAAAACAATTCTTTTAAATTATTAAACTAATCATAAAATTGTAATTAAATATACATGGGTTACATAAATACCAACACTTAATTAATTTATTTAAAATATTTATATACTTATACTATGATATAATTATATCATATTAACACTTATTATATTGAAAAAAATTATAATTTATTTGGAGAGGTTACTATTTCATTTTTTTGGTTTACTATTCATAAGGGTCACAATACTATTCCAATGGTCAAGTTACTATTTGAATGGTAAATGTTACATAACTTCTGGAGATACCTTTTATTTGACTCATTATTCATTTATAAAGATTTTATAATGTTATATATATTATATTATGTGATTATACTATAAGACATAACTATTAGAAGGAAATTGCATTTATAAAACATTGGTTCATTACAACAATATTAGGCTAAGGCCCCCTATAAGTGTGATATGCTTAATCTTCCCTCGTCTCCAACCCCTAGACTGTTGGAGGCAGGCTTGGAGTAGTTGTGGAATGGGTCACATTTTGAAAGTCCCTAAAAGAGTTGTATCATAGGCATCTAGTTCTCACTTTGGACCAATGTGTTTGAGTTTGGTTTGTGGAATTAGTGTAAAGTGTTTCGATTTCATTTTTTTGGCCAGGGACTCTAGTGTTGGAGTGGTGGCTGGCATATCCCTACAATGGGACTCTGATCACCTTCCATTCGACTCTATAAATGTTGAAATTATTTTCTTGGAAAAAAATGGTACATGCATTATATTGGAATAGTTTGTGGTTTCCATGTCATTCTGGAATCAGTTCCCCAGATATACTCATTGAACATGGTGCATCATGTATATTTCAGGATTCTTCAATGATGTTTTAGAATAATGGTTCATCATTAGGATCATAAGGATGATCCCCTTAGTAACGAGGCTTCAATACAAGTACTTGTTCAGGTGGTGTTACATCTATGTGGTGCACCAGTTATACCACCACCTGTTGATAAGCTTACGATACCCGAAATACGAGTAGATGAGAAGCATAGTATAAACACAATTCATGAGTTTCAATGATAGTGGACCCTTATGTTTTCATTGGAACATGATTAGTAGGTGTATCAGTACTATCTTGAGTTAGTGATGCAAGTATTCCATCTAGTTCAGACACTAGTAGACCATATGGTGGTCTTGTTGGTGATCCTTCTCTATGGATCTATAGGATGATGGTGGAAATTAGTGAACCATTTGTATGATGAGGTGACCCTAGTATGCATATAGTTTGAAACCCCTTTCATAAAATAGATCCCTCTGTTCATATTGAGGGTTGTTCACATCCACGATATTCTATAGCCTCTGTAGGGTGGTACAACTATGGATGAGTGTTCATCAAGGTTCACCAACCACTCTCGATACTCAATGTATATCATACGCAGTCAGTTATTCCAAGATCGGACCTTAAAGGGAGAAATACATAGATATATCTGAGTTAACTTGATACCTATATGAAATCATACATTTGTTGGGGTTTTTGATCATTCTTTTATGGTTGAGAGTTTCATGACTGAGTAGATGTAGATAGTTGGTGCCAGGAGTGGGAACCCAGGAGATGAGTATTTGGCAGTTGGTAGCTGGAGATGACTTAAGAACATGGTTGTGTGAGAAAATTTAGTAGGTGACACCAGGATAGATATTATGTGGCATAGGGATCATGGGATGGATCTAGTCATCCCATATAGATATGATGTTACTCTTGTGATTGTTAGGTGAATCTTGCATGAGATTTCACATGCCTTCGTGCGGCTAATAGAAAGACGGTCAATGGTCCACCTAGGAAGAGGCATTGACATGAGAATGTAGGTTTGTAGGTCAATGGATGTGGAATACGAGCTGGGAGAGAACTAGAGTCGAGAGACAATTAGACTTATTTCCACCACCACCCCCAATTGGTTCATTCCAGGATCAAGGAGATGGTGGAAAGGGGGGAGGGTAGTTAATGGAAGTCGAGTATTATGACCCAAAGGATGTAGGGATGATACAAGGTATGATATGTGTCTTTTATTCCTCATCTATAGTGTTGATATAAACAGGTGTGTTTCATTCATTTATTTCCATGTATTTGGTTTGAGACTAATAGATTCTGGTTGATCCATTAGCACAACCCTTATGATTGGAGACTCCAGTAGTAGATGACTCGATTATCACACACTTCTACATATGGTGTCACCTATCTCATTGAGGAAATATTTTCTTTTGTGATCCCTTTATAAAAATGTTGATTCCTCACAATATCTTCTTAGGTATGGATTGTTTATCTATAGTTCATGCCCGGATAGACAATTTTTGGTAGAGGATGTGGTGTGTCAATATTGATGGGACTAGGTTTTCCTTTGTGGTAGAAAAGAAAACCCAGGAAGAGAAGTATAGTCTCATTCATAGTAGGATGAAACTGATCCCTCACTAATTGGAAAGTATGACCCTTAGTGTAGTGCATGTTTTGGGTTTTTCAGTTTCCTACAGTGGTGGTGGAGAAAAAATTTGTCTTTCCTGAGGATGTTCCAACATTACCTCCCAATTGGGAGATATGATTTTTCATTTATCTACACCATAGTATGGCCTTGATATCTATGACAACATACCGGAAGGCTCCCTCTAAGAATCTTGGGCTGTGAGTGTAGTTTGAGTACTTACAAAGGAAGGGATTTTTCAAACAAAGTGTCTCACACTGAGTAGGCCTAGTATTGTTTGCTAAGATAGAAGATTGGAGATTCATGTTTTGATTCGATTACCTTCATCTGAACCACGTGACTATAAAGAATAAGTATTCACTACTAAGAATAAATGACTTGTTTTAACAATTGAGAGTGACATGATGGTTCTTGATGATTGGCCTCATTTCAGGTTATTACTACTTGAAAATACGAGAAAATGATATATTGATGATAGTTTTCTGATGTTGTTATATTCACTATGAGTACTTAGGGATTATAATTGGAATGAATAAAACCCGATTAACATTCATGGGAATTATGAACAAGATGTTTTATCTTTTCTAGGACCTGTTTGTGGTAGTCTTCATCGATGATATCCTAGTGTACTTGACTTATGAGGAGAAGCATGTGTGGAACTTTATGATTGTTTTAGATGTTGTTTGAGATAATAATCATTATGATAATATCTTGATTTTATAGTTATATATTTTTGATATCCACTTTATAGGACATGTTTTCTCAGTAAATGGTGTAGCAATGGACCCAAAAAAGGTCAAGGTTGTGTTTTCATGGGAGCCACGACCAAGTGTGATGGAGGTACAGAGCTTACTTGGGATGGCAAGGTATTATCATAGATTCATACATTATTTCTCCAAGATATCAACTACCTTGAAATATTTGATACGAAATGGGAATCCATTCATGTTGATAGAGATATTTTAGTAGGCTTTTCAGGAGGTGAGGCAGATATTGACAAGTGATCCCATCTTGATATTTCTAAAGGTGGGTGTCGAGAACATAGTATTCTACGATGTTGCATGGACAAGGATTAGTTTTGTTCTATTATAAAGGAAGGAGGTTATTTCCTATGGTTCACATAATTCGATACCGTATGAGAATAACTATACAACCCATGATCATGATCTAGTAGTTTTAGTCTTCACAATGACGATGTGGTGACACTTCTTGATGGGTGACCGATTTATCATCAATTTTGACCACATGAGTATCAAGTAGAACTTATCTGTGTAGGATATTAACTTGAGTTATAGATGATGGATAGATTTATTCTAGGATTATGACATATATATTTTCTATACTCCTGATCAGGATAAGGTTTAATATTTTTAAAAACTATAATTAACATTTTTAAGGACTAAAGTAATAATTTCTATTAATAATTTGTTTTTGGCATTTTATTTCAATTAAATATTATATTTATAAAATTAAATTTTGGATATATTTTGAATAAACATAATATTTATTTTACAATAAAAACACATTTATATATTGAAAATAAATAACATTGATAGTTTTTTATTACATAAATTTACATTTTAACACACTATTTTCATAAATACAATTTTTACGCACTATATGAATTTATTTTCCAAGTAACTTTTATAAACCATAGAAGTTTTAATTTATAAAATGAATTACATTATATATTTTTTAATTATTAAATTATTTTATAATATAAATTTAATGTTTTTCCATTGAAATTAATTACTGATGATAAAAACATTAGTTAACACAACAAAAGTTAAAAATGGGAAAATATAACTATTAACTGCAAAAGATCAAAAATATTTAAAAAACATGACTCTGCATGTTTGTTAGAGATGGTTCATCAAACCCTCTTATACTCCATTATTTAACACATTCGGATACTTTTACCCTTTAGTAGTGACATACCATTATTTAAATCTAATGTGTACTTCAAGGATTACACTTCTCTTCACTTATAAAAATGGATTACTTCTTCCACTTCATGATAAACCTATAATTTTTAATATCATCCTAAAAATAATTTATTATTATCTTCATATAATCCTATATTAGGTTAATATGACTTTGGTCCCAATTATTTATCCTATGGCATTTATTTCCAAGAATATTTCTAAGAGAAATATCTAGTTCTCTGCATGACTATTTCTTACTCCTTAGTTTTTTTATTCTTAATCATCCTCTCGAAAAATTTATAGATCCAGCATAATATTGTTAAATTATTTAAATTAATATATTTAAATATTATTATATTAATGTAGAAACTATTAATATATCCATACCATCCACTAAGAAAAAAAGATATCATTGATCGTGCATGCGTGAAGAATGGAGCGTCCATTGATCGATGTGTTTGATTTTTCATCACGTCCTCTCATGGTTGGTAACAAGGACGGATAAGATGAAAAAAATGTTGAATATTTTCTAATAATAATTATTAAATTATTATTTATCATATACATTCATTCCATCCAATTTTTTGAGAAATGGAATCGTTAATCATGTGTATGTGGGGACTATTGCCTCCAAGAATGGTCAATTTCATTTTTCATCACCACCCTACATAGATGGTTATATAAATTAATTTAAAGAATAAAAATTATATTTATGAAATTTTAATGCTTATGTAAAAGTAATACTAAAATTATATAAAAACATATTTGTACACTTTAATTCATTATAACACACTCTCTGTTGTGTCAGTTTTACAACTTACACGAACAATGATATAATGTATATATCATGACTGATTATGGAATTTTATATAATGGTAATATTATGTAATAATAATTTATTTAAAAATATTTAATTATTATGTTAACATGATATTAATATTTAATAAATTTACTAATATACCACCATTTGATCTTTAAACACAATGAAACTAATTCATTGAGATTTATTTATTCATAAACAAAATACACATATTTAACCTTATGAAATGGGATATAAGGAATAATTGAAAGATATTGATTATTATATATTTAATAATATTGGGGTTATGAAATTTTAACCAATAAGTGATATTCAACCCCATATCCAAGAAATATTTATGAAATAAACAATCAAAAATCCAAACACATTATGATGAAAATAAACTATATCCAAATACCATATATTCAATAGATGGGTATAAATTTATTAGAGGTAATATGTTTTAATAAGGTTATTAAATTATTTATTATGTTAACTAGGTTATTTATACAAGAGGTTATATCATGATTAAGTAAGTAGGAAATCAGGTCAAGGGTTATTTTTCCA
Organism: Viscum album; assembly: GCA_963277665.1. Lineage (NCBI taxonomy): Eukaryota > Viridiplantae > Streptophyta > Magnoliopsida > Santalales > Viscaceae > Viscum > Viscum album. The sequence goes on from OY728141.1 coordinate 1,755,966,885, forward strand.
TTTTTCAATTCCATGTGACTTGTTTGATATTGAAAACTATTTATTATATTATATGGTGTATTTAATACCATATTTTATTCAAGTATAACAAATATATTTCATTTCATGATATGTTTTTTCCACCTCATGGAAATCATCTCATGTTATTTTGATTCTTATTTTACCATTACCATAAGGGTTTTCACATATCAATTTGGATTCATTGAGATATGATGTGTATTCACCAAATGTTTCCATTTTGTACTATATATATTGGGCATTGATTTATTTTATCATAATGTTTTGTGAAATATACAGGAGATAGAATGATATATTATGTTCTAGCTTACATTTGTTTTCAATTCGAATGATTATGATGTACTAAGGGTTTTCATGGTAACTCAATTCTCATTTACTGAGTTATAATTGTTCTTCATGAAATCATGCAATAAAATTTGGGAAAATTATACTCTTTGATTTTATTATGTGGTATTTTTTTGTTTTATATTATTACCACATAAAACCCTTTATAAATTTATCCTACTTCATGAGTTATGATATCTATATGGGATTTTTTTTTAAAAAAATTATATTCATTTAGTTAAAATGTTATTCCTTGAGCATCATTCTTTTGTGTTTGATAAATTTTAATATTTCATATTTTATAAGATATTTTACCATCCTTCTCTAGGTAAAATAAATTTTTTTAACACTAATATTATTTCTTGATAAACATATTTCTTATAAAATTGAAATGTTTTAATAAAAAATAATATCACTATTAAAGGAATTTTTTCCTCGATTTCCATGTTTTTTCCCAAAAAAATTATTTATTGTTCTAAAATCAAAATATCTTCTTAGACATGTGGAATTACTCTTTTACAACACCTATTTTTTAAGAAAAAATTACTACCTCTTTTTATGATGTGGGTTTTCAGTAATGTAATTTTTGAAAATTTTAAAAGGATTTCCATCCTTTAAATATAAAATGTTTTAACTTCACTCCATGTGCTGTTTTTATATCCTTTTATATGAAGTGTCATTTTCAAAACGAAGTGTCATTTTCAAGTATATATTTTTGAATATTTTTTTAAAAAGGTAAATGTTTTCAAGATATTTTGTCTTCAAAATTTTAATATATAATTATATTTTTCACGAATCCAATATTGAAATTATTTTTCAAAGTATATTATTTTAAATATTTTCACTTCACCTTTTTAAATATTAATTTTCAAATAGACTGTAACTTCATCTTTTATGCCGAAGATAAAACTGCTTTCTAAAAACTCTTTTATGATTTCACATTCATTGTATCTTTATCTACAAATGATTTATTTTATTGGAAATTATTTTTCATGAATTTAACACTAAAGTTTCTCATAAAATACACTCTATTGGTTATTGAATGATGGGTATCATTATTATTCATTCATGAGGAAAATTTTAGTGGTACCATCTGAAAATGTTAATATATCCTTTTTTCTTTCCATCAATTCTTAATGACAAGATAGATGATTATTTTTGTAACACCGTGATATTTTATGAGAAATATTTTTTTTATGTCTCATGTAATACGCAACACACAATTAATCTTTCACAACACTCAATACTGACTTGGCTTGCATTACACGCAGTCGCGACCTCCCTCGATAGCGTTTGTAGTACGCAATACCTGGTTTCATTAAACAATGATATATTATTATGGACTAGCCATTATGAATACTATTAACTACATTTTGAATTTTATAACATTATTTTTCATCTTTCACATTTTTTAGAACATGGTAAGTGAACAAAATAAATTTTTCATGTAAAATAAGTATTTTTTTTTAAAATGCAGTTTTGCCGCCTTTTGATGGCACACCCACCATAAATCTAGTTTTTGACATGTTTATAAGTTAAATTTGACAAAATTAAATTCTTATTTGGAATAAGGATATAAAATTTTACATTGGATAATGTTTTAATACTTTTCTGATAACTTTCATATTTTGATGAATAGTAAAAATACGCTAATTTTTAATTAAAAACATTTTTTTTCATTGATATAATTTATATGGTTAAATTATAATATTTAAGGTTTTTAAAGTATAAATAGAATATATTTTTACCATTTAATATAATTAAAGTCGTTATCATTAATTTCACATTAAATTCATATGTAAAAACATTTCAATCTTTGGCAATGTTTTAACTTCTACAACTCGTTTTCTTAACAACGGGATAAATTTTAAATTAATTACTGAAACTTATGTGTTTTGAATTTTTAAAAATGGATTCAATATTTGGAATCAGTGGGTTCAAATTATGTTAATAGGCTACTTTTTATTTTTGGGCATTATGAATAGTAACTACGATAAATTTTATTTACCATAGTTAAAGGAAAATTGGGTAATGAAGGGTAAATATAAGATTATAAAATTACTGTAACACCTTCCAAAATCATATAGTATGAATAAAAGTCGACCCATTTCACCTAACGGCCGGACTATATTTATTTCATGGACTTTTTACCATGAAATAATATAATTATTATTAAAACCATGGAAAGTGACAATATGTCACTCTCTTAAATCTTATAAGTTTAATAATTTTAACTTAATGATATAATTAATGAAACTTAAGATATAAAAAGTCTCAAAAAATAAAATAAAATTATATAAATCATATGAATTTATTTATAATTTTTAGGGATTAAATAATTATCATTAATGATGACCCAATAGTGATGTTGAAATTATTTTATTAATTAAAATATCAAATACACGGTTTTAAAAATATTAAAATAAATATTATATGAACTATTTAATGTTATCTGATAATTTTCTAGATACATATGTCATTTTATGAACCTATTAAATCTTTTAGTTTGAACATATCTTCTGTATATAGTTTATTTAAATTCAAATAAATGATTAGTGTCAAAATTGACACTATTTTTATTTTATAAAAATAACATATTATAAAATTGTTAAAAATCACACAAATATTTAAATATTATAAATTAAAATTTATATTGTCTAAAATGTCATAATGTGTCAAATTATGGAATATTCACACCACATATGTAATTATTTATAATAATTTAAAATTTAGAATATTATTACCCCAAATAACATTAAATTGATAAATAAGGATAAATCAAGTTGATAGTGTTTAAAATAAATTCCTAACATGTATAAATTTTATTTTTTGATGATATTACAAACCTATAGCATCTAAAATTTGGATATTATCCATTTTGTAAGTTTTAATGTGGGGTTGGGATTTAATATAAAGTAATATTTCTTATATTTCCAAAGGTGCCCCACTCCTCCCTTATAAAAGGGCACCTCCTCCCTCTCCTCCTCACCCCAATATGAGCCTTCATGTTAGGCCAACCCCTGACCATTTCACTTCCTCACTTTATTATAAACCTACTAGAGGTACTGGTCTTCTCAAAAGACCAACCCTAGTGCCCTAAGAGAAAGTTTAAAGGAGGCACTTTGAGAAAGAGGTAATACCTTCTACCGTTTTCTTCAAGTTCCATTATTCTTCTACTCCCTATTATTTAGTTGTTTCATTATAAAGTAATAACATCAGTATCCCTCATATACTGATATTTTATTATAAATATGAAACAACCCTATTTCACTTCTTATCCAACCTACGGTAAACAAAATCACCGCGCGTGTGTACGTACGGAATATCGTCTCCATGCCGTGGTGTAATATGTTTTCCACCACCACCTTACATGGATGAGTATAATGGTGAAAATAAATAACTTTATATTATTATTTTAAAGTTTTATTGATTCTTAAATGTTATACATACACTTCAATACAATTCCATGATCATAGGAACGATATCATCGCTCGTGTGTACGTACGGCATACCGTCTCCATGATGTGATGTGACTCGTTCTATATGATCTTCATTGAATAAGGATTATATAAATGAATTTAATGAATTAATATGATATATATTACACTAATACCATTCGGTAAATGATATATATGTATACCCTATAATGAGTAATAAGAATTTATTCGACAATACCCGCAAAAGAACATAAAGAAATAATAACCTGAATAACAAGTAGCAGTGAAATATTACTACTAAGAAGATGGAAATATGACAATATATGATATCATAACAATGAATATGATTCTGTAATAAGTCAATTTTTATTATTTAAACCATATTACAGGAGTTTCAGATTCATACAAAACATATCATACCTAATGTAAGGGAAAATCTCACAATCTCATTTTTTTCTGAGATTGTTTATATACATCATAATTTACTGGGGAATATTTATTATCCACATCCATGTTTCCTAAATATGTAATATTATTTCCATCCACCTACAATTTTCTAAATCCAACTTTACCAATTTGTGAGGTTTTTGTAATAGATATGAATGAAATCTTTTGTCGTTTTTAGTATGAGGTGCTTTTTGACTTTTCCGACCAAAGTATGAGAAGAATGTTTTTTAACATATATGACATGAATGGATTGATAGAAAATTATTTCCATGAAGATTACTTTACAAGTTTTCATGTTTTATTTTTAATAAACTTCTTTTAGTTTAAAATTGTATGACATATTACGAAAGGAAACATGTTTTTGAAGTAGAAAGGATATTTTCCTCAAGAATGGAGTTCAAGTGTTTTATCCAAATTATCTTCTATATAAGATAATATAGGGTTCCATTTGTATCCCTATTTTAGAATTGATTTTATTATGTTATGATGGAATTATTTTTTTTATTTCCTTTTATCTTATATGGATTATGTTATGATGTCATGATGTTTAAGATTCCCATTATTATAACATGGGTTATGGTATGACGTATAATTTATGGTTTTGTGGCACGCATAATAATGGTTCCATTATGAGATGGGAGTGACCTATATCTCCCTCAAATTCAATGGGTAAAGATTTATATCTCGTGAGATAAACCTGGCTCGAACGAAAGGTTAAACCAGTTTAGTGAAACCGGACTGAAACGAGGGGTGAACTGGGTTCAAAAATGGACTTTGTCCGCTAAGATAGTCTTTGCAATGAGTCTTGACTAATAAGAAATGATTTTATAAGATTATGTGTGTATGCAACAAAGCTTCATGTTTTATGTTATGATTATTGGAATTAAATATCACTTCTATGATTTATCCTATGTTATGATCTCTTTTGCAGGATAAGATTTTCAAAATGGTATATTCTTATGAATATGATATGTTTGATATTTCTTTTGTTTACCCTTACTGAGCATTTGATCTCACCCTTTTGTATGTTTTATATTCCCCAAGTCATGATCAAGGATATTAAATAGGATAGGCCAAAAAGGGTCTCTGGATATGACGAAATAAATGGGAGACAATGTAGATGATTTATGAACCAGTTGTTTATGTTTCCCAGTTTCTAAAGACACTATACATATACGGTCCTTTCATGGTTTTGTTATATGTTTCAATAAGTATGATTAAATTTTGAAATAATAACCATGTATGTAAAGTATGTGTTGTTATAGTTGGTATCAAAAGAAAGGTATAGTCATCCTTTGGAAATTAGGATGTGAATGCCTTAGTAAGAAACCTAAGGATATGTCTAAGCATATAACACAATCTTAGTGTTTTAGAAATGGCCATGAACAACATATGATGAGACCTTAAGTGTGAAATTTTATTATTGGTTATGTGGTTTTCCTATTATAATTAAGGTTTCTCACACTATTCTTCTTGGTTTTAGTCAATGGCTGGAACCCGAAGGAACCGTGTTAATGCGGAATGCAAAGGGAAATGCAATGATTGTCCACCTAAGCAGTCAAATGTTATGGGAGCTGGAATGAAAAATCTTGTATCCATGCTCACAAAACATTTTCATGCTATGAATCATGCAGGACTTCCAAACGAGAAATGGAAGGAGCAACATTCTGTTGAATCCTTCATGAGGCAACATCCACCTCCATTCAGTGGGTCTTCTGGTCCATTAGTGGTTGTACAATGGATCAGTACCACTGAAAAGATATTTCCAGTTCTTCAATGTTCTAAACATGATTGATTCATCTTAGCAGTATATCGTTTGGAAGGTGATGCTAATAAATGGTGGAATCTTATTAAGAATACGAGGCAAAGGGATGAAATTGAGTCCATGGAATGGGACGACCTCATTAACTTATTTTTCAATAACTATTTACCTCATAATATTCGAACAAAGATGTAGAAGGAGTTTCTTGAACTGAAGCAAAAGGATGATGAATCTGTTGGTACCTATGAAGAAAATTTTATAAGACTTTCAAGGTACACTTCAAGAATTATTATCCAACCTGAGAGTAAGATCGATCGATTCTTTAGTGGCTTAAAACCAAGCCTTTGAAGGGCATTAGCCATAAGGTATTTCAATAGATTTAAAGAAATTGTTCGATGTTCTCTCAAGGTTGATATGAAGATTGGTGTAACCCATCAGTCACATGGGTTTGATAAGAAGAGGAAAATGGAATTCAAATGAAAATCTAAAGACCACGCTGAAAAGAAGATGAGTTTTCCATTACGATCAAAGTGTGGGAAGAAAAATGGAGGGAGTTTTCATAAAGGGACAAGTAAATGTATCAAATGTGGAAATGAAGGTCATCAGGCATTTTAATTCCACAATGATGGGAAGAAGATGTCTAGTGATGCCAACAATGAAAAGGCTACACAGAGTGCCCCTCCTACACTTCAATGTTACAAGTACAAGGAAATGAGGCATTACACTAATCAATTCCCTAATCCAAGGGGTATTAATGATGATCTATGTCAACAAACTCTTAAGGTTAAAGACAAAGGAAAGTCACATGCAATTTCTATCAGCAATGTGGAGTAAGATAATTAAGTGGTGAAAGGTACAGTTACCATCCACTCTAAAGTAGCAAATATTTTATTTGATTCTGGATCCACCCACTCTTTTATTTCTGAAGAATTTAATATGGTTATTTCTGTATTACCTCAACAATTAGATGTTGAGTTGGTTGTGACAACTCCTAACGGCACAACGGTTGCATCAAAAGTTTACAATTATTCTCTGATTGATGTTTGTGGGAATTTGATTCCTGCAAATCTTGTGATCCTTCCTATTGTGTAATTTTATGTGATTCTTGGCATGAATTGGCTTTCATTATATGGAGCTCAAATCAATTTCTGAATAAGTGAAGTCACATTTCATATTCCAGATCAATCTATGATCATCTATCGATGAAAGGATGAACATATCCTTACAGTGGAAATTTATTCCATCTTATGGGTCTTGAGTCCACTAAATTAAGGTTATTTATCTCAAATGGTTGGAGAGAAACTCACGATTAAAAATATTCCCATTGTACGGGAGTTTGATGATGTCTTTCCGAATGAATTTCCAGGTCTTCCACCAAATCATGATGTTGAGTTTTCAATAGAACTCGTACCGGGTGCTTTGCCTATTTCAAAGACACCTTATTGAATGTCCCCAATTGAGTTGGAGGAATTGAAGAAGAAACTCCAAAAGAATATTGATAAGGGATTCATATGCCCTAATGCATCACTTCGGGGACCACCTGTTCTGTTTGTTAAGAAGAGTGATGTATCAATGAGACTCTATATTGATTATCGAGAACTTAACAAGATCACTATCAAGAACAAATATCCTCTCATGCACATTGATGACTTATTTTACCAACTACACGGAGCTCAATACATTTCAAATATTGATCTTTGTTTAGGGTATCATCAATTGAGGGTCAAAAGGGAGGATATACCAAAGATGAAATTCCATAAAAGGTATGGACACTATGAATTTATAGTGATGCCATTTGGTCTTACTAATTCCACTTCTATCATCATGGATCTGATGAATAGAGTCATTAGAGACTATCTTGATCAGTTTGTTGTAGTCTTTATAGACGTTATTTTGTCTATTAAAAAAGCAAGGAAGAACATGAAGATCACCAGAGAATTTATTAAAGTCCCTAAGAAATGATAAGCATTATGAAAAATTTACCAAGTGTTAATTTTGGATTCAAAAAGTTGCATTTTTGGGTCACATAATCTTAAAAGAGGGGATATCTATGGATCCAACAAAAATAGAGGTTATTGAAAGATGGTCGAGACCAATAACCGTAACTGAGATCGGAAGTTTTCTTGGTTTGGCTGGATATTACTGACGTTTTGTGAAAAAAAATTCAAGGTTATATAACCCAATCACCAAGTTGACTCGTAAAGGAGTGAAGTTTGTTTGGATAGAGAAATGTGAAGAGAATTTTAAAGAGCTAAAAAGAAGGCAAGCCAGTGCACCTGTGCTCACACTACCTTGTAGTGGAGAAAGGTTTGTGATCTACAGTGATGCATCCAAGAAGGGAATGTGGTGTTTTCTCATGCAAAATGATCTGTTGATAGCTTATGCCTCACGAAAGTTGAAAATCCATGAGAAAAATTACCCAAATAATGATTTGGAGTTACCTGCGGTAATCCTTGATTTAACGATTTGGATCCATTATCTTTATGGTGAAAGGTGCGATCTTTATACTGATCATAAAATTTTAAAGTATATTTTCACACAAAAGGAGCTAAATATGCACTAAAGATGATGGTCGGAGCTGATTAAGGATTACGACTTATCAATTCATTATCACCAAGCGAAAGAAAACAAGTTGGCAGATGCATTAAGTCGACAAGACCATTCTAGATTATCCATGATGAGGATCACAAAAGATCCAATATTTATGGATTTACAATGGATGGATCTTGGAATTATAATGGAAGGGGAAAAATCTTATCTTCCTCAAATGAATGTTCAACCATCTATACACGTGAAGATTAAAGAGGCACAGAAAGAAGATGTATAGTTACAAAAGAAGGTAAGAAATGTTCCTGAACTCAACCTTGATTGTAATGGGATAATAAAGTTTACGAATCGGGTTTGTGTTCCTACCATCCCAGAATTAAAGAAGGACCTACTGGATGAGGATAATAGTTCTTCATTTTCTATTCATCCTGAAAGCACGAAGATGTATAGGGACCTGAAAGAGTACTTCTGGTGGGATGGCATGAAAAGAGATGTTGCTGAATATGTCTCTCGATGCTTGGTTTTCCAGAAAGTTAAAGCTGAGAGACAAAAGTATAAGGGGATGTTACAACCATTACCCATACCCGAATGGAAATGGGAAAACATCACTATGGACATTGTAACTGGACTTCCTAAAACATCCAAAGGCAATAATGTTATTTGGGTCATAGATGATCGTCTTACAATGTATGCACACTTCATTGCTATTAGAGAGGATTTCTATCTGGATCAGCTTTCCAGGATATATGTAAAGGAAGTGGTAATATTCCACGGAGTACCACTTTCCATTATATCTGATCGAGATCCGAGGCTTACCTCAAAGTTATGGAGAAGTCTTCAACATACTCTGGATACAGAGTTGAGTTTCAGCACTGCTTATCGTCCTCAGATAGATAGTCAATATGAGAGAACAATTAAAACTCTAAAAGATATGTTAAGATCATGCTCTATGGATTTCAAATGAGGTTGGGATAAACATATATCATTGGTGGAATTTTCTTATAATAATATCTTTCACTCCAGTATTCATATCTCTCCTTATGAAGCTCTCTATGGAAACAAATGTAGGACTCCAACTTGCTGGGATGAAGTTGGGGAAAGAAAGCTATTAGGACCTGATCATGTTGATGAGATGGCAGAAAAGGTTCGATCTATTCAACAACACAAAAGAGCAGCTCAATGTCGACAAAAAAGATATGCCGATAATCGAAGAAAAGACCTAGAGTTTGAAGTGGGTGATAAAGTGTTCTTACGAATATCTCCTTGGAAGAGGGTAATGAGATTTGGAATGAAGGGAAAGTTGAGCCCTAGATATATCAGTCCTTTCGAAATACTGGATCATGTTGGGAAGGTAGCTTACTGATTGACACTTCCACTGAATCTCTTTTACGTTTATGCTGTGTTCCATGTATCTCTCTTGAGTAAGTACATACCTGATCCTTCACATGTACTCAGCTCAGAAGTTGTACCGTTGGAGAAAGATCATTCTTATGAAGAACAGCTGATAGAGATTTTGGATCATAGAAAAAAAGTCTTACAGAACAAAACCACTCTCTTGGTGAAAGTTTTATGGAGTTACCACCAATTAGAAGACGCTACATGGGAACTTGAGGATATTATGAGGGAGAGGTATCCTCATCTGTTTGTAATGAAGTGACGAATTTTGAGGGCGAAATTCATTTTAAGCGGTGTAGAATGTAACACCCTGAGATTTTATGGGAAATATTTTTTTATGTCTTATGTTATACGCCACACCAAAGGAATCTTTCACAACACACAATACTGACTTGTCTTGCATTACACACAATCACGGCCTTCCTCGATAGCGTGTGTAGTACGCAATACCTGGTTTCACTAAACAATGACATATTATTATGGACTAGTCGTTATGAATAGTATTAACTATATTTTGAATTTTATAACATTATTTTTCATCTTACTCATTTTATAGAACATGGTAATAGAACAAAATAATTTTTTTGGATAAAATACGTGTTTTTAAAAAAATACAGTTTTGCCGCCTTTTGATGTCGTACCCACATTAAATCTAGTTTTTGACATGATTATAAGTTCAATTCGATAAAATAAAATTATTATTTGGAATCAGGATATAAAAATTTACTTTGGATAAATTTTTAATACTTTTCTGATAACTTTCATATTTTGATGAATAGTAAAAAATACGCTAATTTTTAATTAAAAACAACTTTTTTCATTGAGACAATTTGTATTTTTAAATTACTATATTTAATGGTTTTAAAGTATAAATATAATATATTTTTACAATTTAATATAATGTATGTCATTATCATTAATTTCACATTGAATTCATATGTAAAAACATTTCAATCTTTGGCAATGTTTTAACTTCTAAAACCCATTTTCTTAACAATTAGATTATTTTTAAATTAATTACTGCAACTTATGTGTATTGAATTTTGAAAAATTTATTTTGTATTTGGAATCAGTGGGTCCAAACTATGTTAATATGCTACTTTTTATTCTTGGGATTTATGAATAGTAACTACAGTAAAAAAAATTTACCATAGTTAAAGGTAAAATGTGTAATTAAAGGTAAATATAAGATTATTAAATTACCCTAACACCTGCCAAAATCCTATTGGATGAATTAAAGTCGACCCATTTCACCTAAGGGTTGGAATATATTTATTTCATGGACTTTTGACCATGAAAGAATATAATTATTATTAAAACCAAGGAAAGTGATAATATGTCACTCTCTTAAATCATATAAGTATAGTAATTTTAATTTAGTGATAAACTACATGAAACATAGGATATAAAGTGTCTCTTAAAATATAATAAAATTATCTACCTCGTATGAATTTATTTCTAATTTTTAGGGATTAAATAATTATCATTAATTATGACACATAGTGATGTTGAAATTATTAAATTAATTAAAATATCAAATAAATGGTTTTAAAAATATTAAAATAAATATTATATGAACTATTTAATGTGATACACTAATTTTCTAGATAAATATGACATTTTATTAATCTATTTAAGATTTTAGTTTTAACATATCTTTTGTATATATTTTATTTAAATTCAAATAAATGAATAGTTCCAAAATTGACACTATTGTTATTTTATTAAAATAACATATTATAAAATTGTATACAAATCACAAAAATATTTTAAAAATATAAATTAAAATTTATATAGTCTACAATGTCATAAAGTGTCAAATTATGGAAAATTCACAACACATATGTAATTATATAAAATAATTTAAAATTTAGAATATTATTACCACAAATAACATTTAATTGATAAATAAGGATAAATCAAGTTGATAATGTATAAAATAAATTCCTAACATGTCTAAATTTTATTGTTTGATTATATTACAACCCTATCTCATCTAATATTTGGATATGAGTCATTTTGGATGTTTTTAGGTGGGGTTGAGATTTAATATAAACTAATATTTCTTATATTTCCAAAGGGTCCCCTCTCCTCCCTTATAAAAAGGCACCTCCTCCCTCTCCACCTCACACCAATTTGAGCTTTCAAGCTTAGACAAACCCTGCCCATTTTACTTCCCAACTTCCTTAGAAACCTAATAGTGGTACTGGTCTTCTCAAAAGACAAACCCTAGTGCCCTAAGAGAACGTTTAATGGAGGAACTTCGAGATGTGGTAATACCTTCTACCGTTTTCTTCAAGTTCCATTATACATATAATCCCTCTTCATTAGTTGTTTCATTATTAAGTAATAACATAAGTATCCCTAATATACTGATATGTTATTTAAATTATGAAACAACCCTATTTCACCTCTTATCCATCCTACGGTAAACAAAATCAATGCGCGTGCGTACGTACGTAATACCGTCTCCACGTCATGTTGTAATATGTTTTCCACCACCACCTTAGTTGGATGGGTATAATAGTTCAAATAATTAACTATATATGATTATTGTAAATTGGTATTGATTCTGAAATATTATACATACACTTCAACACAATTCCAAGATCATGGGAATGATATCATCGCTCGTGCGTACGTATGGCCTACCATCTTCAAGATGTGATGCGACTCGTTCTATATGATCTTTATTAAATAATGATTATATAAATGAATTTAATGAATGAATAAGATATATATTACACTAATACCATTCTATAAATTATATATCTATATCATATAGAGAGTAATAATAATTTATTTTTCAAAACCCGCATAAGAACATAAAGCAATAAACACCAGAATAAAAAGTAGCAATAAAATATTACTAATAAGAAGATACAAATATGGCCATATATGACATCCTAAAAATGAATATGATTCTTTAATAAGTCAATTGAAATTATTTAAACCATATTATAGGAGGTTCGTATTCATACGAATCATATCGGACCTAAGGTAACAGAAAATCTCACAATCTCATTTTTATCCGAGACTGTATATACTTCAGAATTTACTGGGGAATATTTATCATCCACATCCATGTTTCCTCAATATGTAATATTATTTCAATCCACATACTATTGTTTAAATCCAATTTTACCCATTTGAGAGTTTTTAGTAAAATAAATGAAAGTATGCTTTTCTCGTTTTTAGTATGAGGTACTTTTTGACTTTTCCGACCAATGTACGAGAAGAATGTTTTTTTAACTTATAATGAATGAATGGATTCGTAGAAAATTATTTCAATGAAGCTTACTTTAAAGGTTTTTGAGTTTAATTTTAATCAACTTCTTTTAGTTTAAAATTTCATGACAAGTTAAGAATGGAAAACTATTTTTGAAGTAGAAATGATATTTTCCTCAAGAATGGAGTTCAAGGGTTTTATAAAAATTAATTTTCATATAAGATAATATAGGGTTCTATTTCTATCCCTATTTTTACATTAATTTTATTATGTTATTATGGATTTATTTTTATGATGTCCTTTTATCTTATATGTATAATGTTATGATGGCATGATGTTTAAGATTCCCATTTTTATTACATGGGTTATGCTATAATGTATGATTTATGATTTTGTGGAACACATAAGAATGGTTTAATTATGATATGGGTGGGACCTATATCTACCTCCAATTCATTGGGTAAATATTTATATCTCATGAGATAGACATGGCTGGATCGGCAGGTTAAACCGGTTCAGTGAAACAGGACTTAAACGAGGAGTGAACTCGAATCAAAAATGGACATTGTCCGCTAAGATAGTCATGGAAATGAGTCTTGACTACTAAGAAATTATTTTCTATGATTATGTGTGTATCCCACAAATATTCATGTTTTATGTTATGATTATTGGGATTATATTTCACTTCTATGATTTATCCCATGTTATGATCTCTTTTGCAAGATACGATTTTCAAAATGTTATGTTCTTATGAATATGATATGTTTGATATTTCTTTTGATTAACCTTACTAAGCCTTTGAGATCACCCTTTTGTATGTTTTCGTTTCCCCATATCAGGAAGAAGGATATTAAGTAGGATATGCCAAAAAGGGACTCTAGATATGATGAAATAAATGAGAGACAATGTAGATGATTTATGAACAAGTTGTATAAGTTTCCCAGTTTCTAAATACACTATACCTATACGGTCCTTTCATGGATTTGTTATATGTTGTAATAAGTATTCTTCAATTTTGATGTAATAAACATGTATGTAAATTATGGGTCGTTATAATTTTCAAGGGCCACACATATGTATGGATGAATAACCAGTGGTGTATTATATCTCCCATCAAAGCATTTGTAATTTTTATATCTTATGATCTCAAAAGGATAAATGATTGGATTATCCTAAGAAAAAGGGTATACTGGAGGATTATCCCAAGCCAAAGGGTATAGAGGAGGATTATCCCAATATAAAGGTTAAACGAGAGGTTATCCCAACCACATGGGTACATGAGAGGATAATAAAACAAAATATCGTACATGTGGGTTTTATCACAAGCCCAAGAGAACATATTAGTATTATCCCAAACCTATGAATGGTACATTGGTGGTAATTCCAAGCCCAAGGGTACAGAAGTGGTAATCCCAATCCAAATAAGTTACACTAGTGGTTAGCCTAAGCATACTATATCTTCTATGAATTATCGGGTATCCTTGAAATTTAATTTATATGATTATGTTTATTCCATACTTTTATATTATAATATTTTTCATATGATAGTTATCTGTTTCTCATTTTTAATTAATCCTGATTCCATTCATTTTTACATGATATTTGTTTGTTTAATTGATATTGAATTCCCTTTAATCATGAATTATATAAAATTATTATTGTTCCATATTTTTTTTAATATATTTCCCCAATGATCAGGATTGATCACATGATTTTGATCTAACTCATGATGACATGGTGATGAGTTTTTCCATTACTGAGTGTTTGATCTCACCTAATAAAAAAATTTAATTATTAAAAACCACTTTTATTTTAGTGAGAACTATACAAACCATAATAGATTTCAAAAATTGTAGTTCAAAATATCAAACCACGTATCCAATTTTAAAATTAAATATTCCACCCACATGGATAAAATTTAAATTCCAAAAACTCACTGGAAATAATGATCTCGGACCTTGCATAAAGATGGTATCAAGAGGCCTGAACTTGTTCCAACAGACAAAAAATCATCTGAAATCACATCATCTAACCAAAAATCATTACTCGCTCTCATCATCACACAAAAATCATTACATGTCATCGTCATCTTCAACACTTCCAAAACCGCCATATTAGCCATTGAAATAATTCAGGGACATCATAACCATGGAACCTGATGAAATTTGATCGAGAAATCCACCAATAAGGAAAATACAGAAGAACCAATAAAAAATAAACTCCATCATCAACAGAACCGTGCCACTATTTCTGGACCAATATTAACACCAGGGAAATTAGTGGCAGATGAATCCAATAGAGGAATAAAAAGATGCAAGGGATGCTCCAAAAACACCGTTGACTGGTGGAATCTATCATCCCAAAGAATTCTTGGATTTCACCATGCCTAACCTACCAGGATAAGAGATAAGGAATAAAAATTAAATGTAAGAGGAGTGAATGACCCAGGGAATCCATAGTGAATGACTCCTTTTTACGGACTACCAAACCCTTCCACTAGAACCACCACCAAGTGAGAGAAACAACCTACAAATACACCTTTGTCCATGAATAATCACAAAAAAATAAGACCTCTAGAAAAAATAGAATCCACCATCTTTAAAGAAGGAAAATCAAAGGTCCAAAAACTATTAACCATCAAATGTTCACCCATAGAATCCACAAACACCCGAAAAACAACAAAATCTAACCAAAATGGGGTTTGGGGGTCCAATGGAAATAAAAGTATAAGGAATGAAGTCAGGACTCAAAAGAAATCCACAGTAATAGCAAATAAATCTATAAAAAATAAAATAAACCTTAATAACCTGAATAACTAAACATCACTCTATCATCAAAAACCCACAATGCCTGAAGACCCATCACACAAGACCAAATATAGGGTCATCCATTCTAATATTATGTGTTATATCTATTATTTGTTATTTTATATTTTGATATTAAGTGTATAGTCCCAATATATTTCTTGTATACTCTATCCAGTATTCAACATCCTCTAGAATATGGTGAGGCATTCTTGAGGTCATATTTCACCCCAACAATTAGCTACTATTTGGGAAGCCCGAATATGGGGCATTAAAAATGATATAATATCATTATTCTGGTTGTCTAACTATTTAGTGGATTTTTTATATGTATTTAGGACTTGTAATTTTTTGGGATGTACATCAGCCTTATTCATCAAGAACACCTATATTATAAAAAAATCAAGGGGAACTATATTTTATTCATTTATTTTCATCATTATGATTGATAAGTTTATTAAAGTATAATATTCTTCGTTGAGTTTTTTCTCATATATTACTCTAGGCTTGGACTGACATGATTGTGTAGGTAAATAAATATTACTAGGAGTGTAGATATGTTGGATATTTTATGACTAATTGTAGACGTAAAATATATTTCAAAAGTGAAAATGGTTTTTCTGAAAGAATAATTATCAGGAAAAATATTTTAGAAAGAAGTTTATATTTTTTAAAACAACAACAATAAGTTATTTTATTACTTTTACATATAAAAAATTATTGAGGATTTAATTAACATTAATTTATAGGGTGGGAGAACCTTGATTGGAATAATATGGTGCATGATATATATTTGGGATAGTGATATGGGACTCTGTAAATAGTGGATCATGTTAGTGTTAGGGTAAGCATATTGTTCATTCTCTTAGATAGTTGGTTGTGAGTTGTTTGGTGAGTGGGTTATGTTTATCTCACTAGGTGCATGGGATGGTATTCCTTAACTCATTTGGGAAGAGTCTATATGTTATTGTTTTTTTAATTAAGAAGTTCCTATATAAAGAATTAATGAATAGAATTGCATGTTTTTTGTAATAGTATATGCATGAAATTTCATCCCTATTTAACGTTTTGATATAAGTTTTTTGATCGAATATTTTTCAAATTAGAAATCATTTTATCATAGTATGATATTAGATCGAAATAATTTAGTATATCATTGAACTATGATGATTAGGAATCCACATAATATCAATTTTTAGGTAGATATGAACTTCACAAAGTGTATTATGGGCGTTTATATCTTTTTCTAATGACATATAAAGGTGTAATTGAAGGACGATAGAGCCATTTTCATATATCAAGAGTATAATTTCCTAGTTTTCAATGAAAATTTAGGATTATAGGTTATTTTTGTATCATTGGAAAGTATCCAAAAAAATCAATGGATTGATACTCTAAAAGAGATGTAGGTATAATTAGAAGTTTCTATATTTAGATGTGGGGGTCCTAAATGGTAAAATAACATGGGGATAAAGGAAAGAGTGATGGGATGTTTCGGATTGATGTTTTTATATATTTATATATATATCCTTCCAAATATAGGGTAATAAGATATTTTAAAAATATTTATGTGGATTCAATAACATGGGATGTCTGTGATATAGTATGCCACTAAATTTGAGGGATTGTTTCATTATATAATATTATTAAATGGAAATGAGTAGGTAAAAGCTTTATATTTTTATAAAATTATTGAATATTACTTAGGATTTTGTTTGGATTCTTATTTATTATCGATTTATTCATATTTTTTTAAGAAATATTTCATAATTGATGTATAGGGTTATTTACCGTAGGTGTATATTGGTAGATAAGTGCAATCTGAGCATATATGGTGGTTTTATAGCAAGTCGTAGAGAAGTGATGACAGAGTCAACCATTTTAATAATTCATCCCCACTAAAGATTATAACGAAACTAACCATAGTGTGTCTCTAATTTAGTAGTTATTGGAATGTGTTCCCCAAGGATCTGAATAAATTGAGTAAATACCATAAAAGTAAAAGTATTGGTTATATAAATAGGCTTTGGGGGAAAATAAAGTTGTCTCCTTATAAAGTTGTAAAAAATCTTAGAGCCTCTCTATCTTGTTTTATTTTTTTAATGAGTATATTTTTTTTAATATTTTATTTCCTTATAATGTATTTAAATATGTTTTTGATATCTACTTCAATGCATGCTTGGAGGTTAGACGTTGTCTGGGTAAATAATTTTATTGTGATTCTTGGGGATATTATTGGATATAGTGGACCTCATGAGGAGTAAGTGATTAGGTGAATAATTAATGATTGGATGAAGATATGGATATTCCTATAGTGGGGATCATACTACTAATCATTCTTAGAGTGACCTCTATTTTACATGAAATGTATTTATCTTCTGTGCTGTAATGAATCATATGGTTGGGTGAGTATTAATACTAGTTCTAGGTTAAATGAATGATAAATCAAATCTAGTTCTGGGATCATACTATATTTAGTAATATATAAATAGTGGTTAGTAAAGTTAAAAAACTTGATAATTGATAGAGTGTGTTTTTAGCAACCATTATGGGAAGAGATAATTTGTTTCATGATGTGTTTTGGTTGAGTCATTGACTCTTGGACCAATAGTTTATATGATGATGATATAGTGTTATTTTTATGGAATTTAGTGCATATGAAGGTAAATATGACATTAAATTTCTAATTAAGTATTGGTATATGGTTTTGAAATGAATTATATCATATTGATAGTAGATGGAGAATATTGACTATCAGATATAGTGTTTTTGGGGAAATGGAAATTTACTTATATTGAGTTTACGTATAGTAGAGTCTTATGAAATTATAAATTGGAAAAAAAATATATAGCACACGATTTTAATGGAAAGATCAAGAATTAGAGGATCATCAAATATTATTAATAGGGAAAATAATCCATATATTAATGAATTTGTTAGGACTCTCCTTGTTATTCTTTGCTAAATTTTGAGGAAATATTAATTTTATGAATCTAGAGCATGCGTGTTTTCAAAATATAGATTTATATTTTAATTTTAAGATTTGGGACATATTTAAATGGTTAGTTTACATGTGTTTGTTTGTTTTGGTTGTATTTTGGGGCATCAAGTGTTGTTCATAGGGGTGGTATATCATGTTACCTTAAGTATGAGACTCCACTATATATCAGAAGAAGTCTATAAGGTACTTGATGAGGCCCCTAAAAGAAAGTTTCCCATATGTGTTCAATAGGCACCTAGTGGCTAATCATTATGTACCAAATGGATATCATGTTTGTTTTTTAGCTTTTATTTATTAATTTATATTATTTTAACTTAAAAATCCCCCCCCCCTTGATCCTCTCAATTAACACCCAAAACCCTCTATTCTCATGTTATCTCATTCCCCCTCTTTACTCACTATGATCTTATAGATCATTATTAGTTTATACCAATGTGTTTTCTATTATAGGAGGATTATATTATCTAGGATACAGTAAGCCTTATGATTACACTCACTATTTCTATCATCTCATAATTATTCTTGGAATAAATTCTATTTTAGCCCCTAATTTTTTGATTTATCAATTTTAGGGGAATGAAACCAGATCAATCCATGATATCATATGATCTAACACTTATATTACATAGGTATGTGTCCCTTTCAATGTTTCACAATATGTTTCATTTATTTGTTTTAAGGGCATGCACAAGATTTGAATTCTAGGATCTAGAATTATATAAAGGGTCATGGTGAGTGTTGAATTGAGTAATAGGATATGGTAAATATTTTAGGATTGGAATGGGTTTTACAGATATATCATAGAGATGTTAGAGATGCTCTAAGGCTACACAACAAAATGTAGAATCATCTATTGATCATTAATGGACCCCAAATTGGTATTGGTTCAGGTAAATGATTGAGAATGGATTAGGATGGGTCTGAATGAGTTGATTTATGGTTGTTATAGTTGTTAGCACATTTTGTAGAGTTATTGGTGAGAAAATATCCATGAGGATTGAATGATAGGGATATTATAATTACATTATGAACCTTAATATCTCTCTGATAGGGGTCACATAGTTATAATGTGGTCTCCTATGGTTCAAATTATCTTTTTAGAGGGAGTAAGTGGTCATCCAAAGGTAAGGGTTTTAAGAAGATATCTTTTTTTGGGTTATATTAGAATGAGAAGTGCATGGACTATGGCTGATGTACATAATATTATGTTCTATGTTATTCTATGAACATTAACCATGATTTATATTCAATTGAATTTTTATGTATGTTAGTAAGGGAATAAGCTATTTTTATGTTGACTATATGATTTGTTTGTGGTATTTTTGAATGCCTAAACATGTCTAAGAGTTGGATTGGGATTTGATAGTCTTTAAAATGTGGTTATATGTTGGGCCAAATATGGTATTTATTATCACATTTGGTGATCTATCATCGAAGATGTATTGGAAATGATCCTATGAATCTTGAGGGGAACCTTAGGGTGTGATTGGGTACACTTTTTATACTTATGATGTAAGTATAGGATGGTGTATGGTTCTTAAATGCCTTATTAGATACTGTATTTTAATAGAGGGTGTAATTATTTCATGTAGATAAGATTACTAGTGTTCTAGGATTTTTATGTTATGGCATAAGTGGATTCAAGATTATCATGGGTTTTGTTTCAGATGACTGGGTATAGTGAGACTTTTTAGGGTACATTATTCTAGAGTTGTTTATTTGATATCCCCAAGAGGATCAATATTTCAAGATCTAGGGACAGATGGGATATAATATATTTTCCATCTATAAAATTTATTATATGTTTACTATATCCATGTCTATAAAAATACTGATGTGTTTACAACCAAGATACCAAGGTATTGAAGTGTAGAGTAAACCGTATAGGTGCTATTTTTTATGGATTTCATAAAAGTTCATGGTAAAGTGAAGAAATCCCCATATTAGTATAAACACATGACTAGATATGTTTTTGAATTTAACAAATTTATTTCCTATGTTAGAATATGATAAGGATGATGTATTTTTATACGTGGATGGAATGGGGAACTTGTATCAATGTTCAAAGTTGCATCACCTATGTGTGTATTCACCTTACACCTAAGAGGATCAAAGTGGAGTGATGTGATCCCCAATTTTTATATAATATAGGTTTTCTTATATTCTACCTATCCTAGAAGAATTATTTATGATATGTGGTATATGTAAAAAGTTTCGATAGAACTATTTTTATTATTTGAGAAACCAAAACGGTATAGGCATTGTGGTGGCATTATTAACACATAATGACTTAATGTGATTTTTTAAAAGATGTATATTTTTCATTTATATATTTTTTATAATATGAACACCCCATATCTTTTGGTATATATAATGAAAATAATTGTTTCTATCTACTATGGTTTATGAAAGCACATTGTACACGAACCTAGGAAACCATGTAGACCCTTATGTTTGAATTTCAGGTAACAAGTTGTACAAGCAGTCTGGATGGAGTTGCTAGGTTAAGATGAGAGATTATACTTAAGATGGATTTAGGGTTTTGTTGTTATTTCAATTACTATATTTTTTCCTTGTTTACTTGTATTTGATTAGTTCGTTGGGTGATCCATCTGGTTTATGTTTTCTATATGATCGTCATATGTTCATTTTTTACAGTATTATCAATGATTTTTTATGTTTGGAATACATATATAATGTTGTACAATTATTATGATATTATGTTTTTTATAGTACTATTATTTTCTATGATACCACGATTATAGTCAAATCATATTTTTTATAGACTCTCAATACTAGTCAACAACCATTGGCATTCAAGAAAGCACAACTGAGGTCACGTGTAGCCCCTATCTGGACCACCATTTAGGTGGGCACAAGATAGATAATTATAATAATAATTATATAATTTATTTAATACCCATCCATGCATGATAAGATTCAATATAAAATATTGATACATATATAATAAATCAAAAATATTTATATCTAAAAATAAAAATTTATCCAGGTATTTCCAAAACTAATTTAACAACCAAATAAGAGCAATTAATTCTAATTTCTTCAATTTCCAAGTAAACACCAAATCAAGCCATTATTACTAAATAATTCAAAAAAATTATTTATTTCAAAAAATGAAATTCTCAAAAAACAATACCTAGTTTATGAAATCAAGGAAACAACCCATTTTGATTAAAATGTTGTATGATACCCATATTAAACAAAAATGATATGTGAAAGTACATATTTCCCCAAACTCTAATGAAAAATCAATACTTACCCTATAATCCATCATATGAAGTCTTTCCCAAGTATAATTAAAATAAATCCTTCTTATTTCTATTCTCTACCACATGAATCGCCATTCACACATCAAAACTCACACTATAATTTTTTACCCCTTTCAGCCCTAGTTATCCAAAACATTTATAACCTTAACATACACTTTCTAAGTATTTGATTTACCAAAGATTTAGAGTATAGGTTTCAAAAAAAATTATTAAAAAAATTAATTGTATATATGATCCATACCCATTATTTAATTTCAAATAAATCATTTAAATTTATTATCAAACCAACACATTCCTTTATTTATCTGACATGAAATACATTAGTATAGAAAATTATATTTTATTAACAAAATAAAAAACATCAAAATGATACAACCATTATTTATTTAATAAAGAAAATCAATTTCATTGAAAATTTGATTTTTTAATTCTTAATATCATTTCAAAATACCAAATGATGTAAAACCCCAATTTATAGTAAAAATAAATTTAAAACATAAATTTATTTTTCAAAAAAAATTATGATTTCATCAAAAGCATGTATTTAAATAATTTATTAGAAAAAATAAATCAATAAATAACAAAAAATTATACAATTTCATAAAAGGGATAAAATCCTCAAATATGACATGATGTTTTAAGAAATTCCCTTAATTACATAGTTTAAAATATTAAAAATGGTTTCAATTGTAAAATCCTCAAAAAGATGAAAAAATATTCAATATACAATGATAAATTCAATAATATGATATCACCATGTAAAAATTCATGAGTGGGATCAAGTTAAAAAATAGAGAGAATCTATATCTTATTCTAACCTAGTATTTGACATCGAATCCATGATTCAAGAACAATCAATTCTATGAGGAGGTGATGAGAGTCCACATAAAAAATATCTAATATTCCAAAATAATCTCAGATGTGGTTAAGAAGGAAGAATTAAGTGTTTTAGAATAATTTAAAGTGAATGAAGAGTAAATTAGTTCACTTAAAAATATTTTAATGGTCCTCATGTTCATTACCTTAGTCTATTCATTCGACTATAATTTCTTTACTTGGATAATTTTTTAAAATTAAATTGTCATTATGCCTAGCCTTAGGGATTGTGTTAGTGAGATTATACACCCTACTAGTCCCAAGTCTTTATAATTCATGGAAATAATACGTGGTCTGAGGGACTATGCAGTTGAACATGTAGGTTTAGCAATCTCCCATGAATGAATAATTCATTTTCACCATGTATAGTATCTATAACCATGTAGGATACAATATAAATCTATAAAGACTACTCCCAACTCCTCCTAAATATATGAATTTTCCATAATCTATAATCATAAAGAAACTAACCCATTATAGATCTATTATTTCAATAAAATTAATATTAAATAACATATACCCATAGATATCCTAAACATAAAATGATATAAAAACAAATACATCTTAAATTAAAAATTAACAATACATCCCAAAACTCAAGTTTTATATGTAAAGATTAAATTTATATTACAAAAAAATATATACAAAAATACTTCCATATATTTCCTTCCAATCATTTTTTTCAGAAAATAAATATTTATGATGAATTAAGAATCATACAAGAAAATCACCGTTCAAAATTATCACCAACCAAAAAACATCCCAAAAAATAAAAATGGTTTACACTGGAAGATATACATTCATGTTAAAAACATGTACATGATTCACCAATTTTCCTAAGTGTAAATACCAATGTAAAGTTAGTAATCAATTTCATTACTTATTAGTATTAATGGATTATAGTTTATTTAAAATAATATTATTTAAAAAAATTATATTAAAAGAGAAATGGGTTTATTATCATTAAATTAATTTTATTATGTTATAATGTTTTACATAAAAGTTTAATTTTTAAATTTTATAAGTTTAATTTGAAAAATGAACTTCATTTTTTAAAATCAGCAGTTAAAATGTATATTAGGATAAATGTTTTATAGTTTTCTGAAATGTTTAATTTTATTATGAACAGTGAACAATAATATTTTATATTAGGAACTATATTTTATTCTCAAGTATTTACAAATTAAAACTCTATTTTGGATTAGTTGTAATATTAAATTAGTTCATTTTGATTAAAAGAATCCAATTATGGTCATTTAAATTAATTTTATCCTAGAATTTGGATTAAAAACATTTTTATATTTAAAAAATATTTTTTTTTGGGAAGAAACGTTTTTAACTCATTTTATGGGTTTAATTTTAAATTAAAATTTTCAACTATTGTGAATTTATTTTCATAAAATTGATTCTATATTTGGGATCACCATAATTAATATTACCAAAAAACATTATCTTATTTTTTTTCATAATGAATAGTAAATCCAGTAAAAAATATGATGCCCGAGTTATTGTTAAAATAGGTTTACAATAGGTTAAACTAAAAATTAAAGGGTTAAAATTATATAAAAACTTGTATAAATTATATATTTTTTATCCATATTTAGACCGTATATCAGAAAATGTTTTTAAATGATACATTTTTTATCAAATTTTTCGTTATAATACATTAATATATTTTAATCCTTTTTAAAAATCATAGTGTGTCAGCTCTCCCACTTAAAAATAGATACTCATATCCTATCCTCTCTAAACTTCTAGAGAATTTATTTATCCAATACCCACCCAAATATCATCATAAAATCCTTCCCCATGAACTGGTGTCCCGTTTTTATAAAACCAATAGAGGAAGTAATTATGTATAAACCAAAAGGGGTCACCCAAAGAAGAGATGTCATTCTTAACCGGGATTTTTAATTTTATTTCTTATTATAACTCCTTTGAATATTTTCAGAACAAATATGAAATAATAAAATAAATATATTACATATACAGATATATTTTTATATTAATGTAATATCCTATATTTATCTCTTTTACCGTCAAATGTGAAATAAAACCGCCATTTGTGTGTACAGTGGACAACTACCTCATGAACCGATGTAATTTTTTTCTATCACCGTATCTCATTAATTGTTGTAATTAGGTATTTAATGTATATATATGATATTAATTACATATTTATAATTTTTTTAAATGTAATATATCACCTTTTCTTAACATTATATCCATTGAAATATGATACCTTTGTTGAAGCATATGTGCTGACCACCACCTCCATGAAGCGAAGTGATTCATTTTTCATCACCACATCACATGGGTGATATATATAATTTTATTTAAATATTTAATATGATAGTTATTATATAATAATTATTATTCAAATTTAAAATAATACATACCTTCATTCTATCATGATTATTGAATAATAAAAATGTTAATCATGCATATGTACCGCTTACCGTCTTCATGATTGTAACATAAAAAAACTTCCTTACAATCATTCATGGTTGGTTTTAAAATAATAATTGATGCATAAAAATAATAATTTTTTCATGATTAATATTATATATATTATTTAACAATAACCACTTTAACCATATTCAACCTACCAAAGTCATTTTGGATATATGAGAAAAATATGTCGAAACATCCAATGTGAACTTAAATAATTATGTAATTGATTATGACATAATATTAAATAAATTAAATTTGTAATAAATGTGAAAAATGTTATTAATAAAATAATTAATTAACATAAGTTTATTATTAATCAATATAAATAACAAACATGATGATTTTGACATAACTTAATGAACACTTTAACGTAAAACCTCATATTAGTTTTTTTAAAGATTTATTTTCTAAATAATTTTATTCAATGTATATATTCTTAAAATTATTATATATATGTATTTATAAGTAAATATGTAGATTATAATCCTATTTTTATATCTATTTTTAATTTCTTAAAGAAAATCAAATGAAAACATTTTCTGTATTTTCTGAAGAATGTTTTGAATTTCTAGAAATTGTCAAAAAGAATATTCATTATTGACCTATATACTATAAAAGGATTTTTTTTCAATTTACACAATTGTTATTTGATGTTTGGATTTATTAATATCATCCATATTTTCTTCAAATAAAAAAACAGCATCCCTTGTTATGGGAATATTTATTTTTGTTATTGGTTTTTAAAGGAAAAGGTATTATGATATATGAAACTATTTCTCATATGGGTTCAAAAACGTTTTTCAAGAGTTTTATGATTAAAATTTGAAAGCATAAAAAAATTATTCATTATATGGTACTTTACCACTATATATGTTGATGGGTGATATTGATAAAAATTATATAGTGGGTGGTCTTGGTATGGCTTGTACAATGAATGATCTTGATACACCTTATTTGATGGTAGATCTCGATATATCTCTCCAATACATTGTGTAAAATTACTTGTCTTTAATGGAAATAATGAGGGATTTAATTATAGTGGTTTCACCTATATATTTAATTCGTACATAGTTATTTTTTACAATATTTTAACATGTGTTATGAAAGTAATTCCCTGGTTTCCTAAAAAAACCATTTTATTTTATTACTATTGGTTTTAAAGGATTTATTTGAGAAAAAGTGTTTATTTTTCATGAGGTTGTGATTTATTTTATATGCACAATGAATATTTTTATAGTCGTAATTATTTTATGGGTTTTCATGTTTTTCACTAGAATAACAAATTTATTCCATTTATGTCTCTTATTAATATTTTTTTCTCATATAATATTTTTAAATATTTTTTATATAGTTTAAGGATGAGTAAGAAGAAAGAATAAGTTGAGTTGAAATTCATGAATAGTAATAATGAAAAGAAAACATTTTTCTTTTTAAAATCTTTATATTGTGAGAAAAATTGATACTTAATAGAATTGTCCACTTTTTATTATATGGGTTTGGTATTTAAGAGTTATGACATAATTCTCTAAAATTTATCCAAAAAGTTCTTTATGATTGAAAGAAAGTGAATTCTAATGTAAAGATGAAAAATTATTTAATGTTTAAGGTTGTGTTCTAATATATGGTATCAAATAAAATGTTTATATAGCATTCATGTCTAGGAAACTGCTAATAAAATAACATTGAGAGATTATATTTTAGGGATAAGTCAAAATGATGTAAAATTTAATGATTACCATGTTGGGTTGTTAAATTTATATCTGTTTAAAATGGATTTCCATAGAGGAAATAGGAAAAATTAAGTATTATGGTAGGAAGATGAAAATACCCTTCTTAATTATTATCCTAAAATGGTTAGAATTGGAACTGATAAATTATTTACAGTGACGGATGATTTTATGTAGTCAATATAGAGTGGTGGAATCCTTATTAGAGAGAAACCAGATTTACCACATAGGGATATGTCAATAGTCAATAATTTCAATAATCAACACCCTCCATTTTTTATTTTAATCTTATATATAGTGTTATTTAAATGATATATCAATTATCTATAATTGATATTTGAAGTTATGGTATGTTCATTACATTAAAAGGCGACTCTTCTCATTTATCATTTTAGAGGTCAAGATGATCAATTCTAGTCAATGGATAAGAATATCATAGCGATAATATCATGATTACATGGAGTTTAATACATTTAAGATTGATTTTCAGGAGAAATATTTTCATAATAATTTTAACTCAATATGGAGAAACAATTATTGGAATTATGAAAAAAAGATGAATATTTAGATTCTATTTATGAAGATAATTTTATAATATTGATCAGGTATATACTAGATTTTACTTGAGAACATGAGAGTAAAATTAATAGATTGTAATTATGATTAAAAACTATTTTATGAATATCATTATCCTAATGTTAATTTATATGTTATGGGATTATTGTTCATTCAATTGAGAAATTTGAGATGGGGTTTTCTGACACTTATGTGCCTCATGAAGTAAATAGTAATAATTGGTCAAGGTGGAATGAAATGGAGAAGAATTCAACTAATAAATCTAGATATAATCCCCTAATATGTTCTAAGAGTGGAAAAAAAATTTTATTAAATGTTTGATAGGATCTAGGAATTTTTACCTGTGTTTTATGATTGGTTATAGGGTACGTTACTACAAAGAAAATAGACATTAACAATCCAAGAATGGGGTAATATATATCTAGCCAATGGTGATATGTCTTAATTACATTTATTTAAAAAATTATGCCAATTTGTTTCTATAGTTAGTTACACTAGGGGGGAAATAATCAAGATTAAAATAAAAAAGGTGTTTTAAGATCATTTTCTACTACTATGGTTGATGTCAATCTATTAAATGAAGTCATAAAAAATATGTTACTTATTTATTCAATTATAATAGTATCCTATTTGAATCTAGATCATTGTCATTATAAATTTATCATAAATTTACCATTAAAATAGTAATATCATATCATAGAAATAAAATATAACATTTGGTGAAAACTGTAGGCGGAAGTTTTAATGAAACTATGATTTGTAAAAACATTACTATTGTAATATGTGGGATGGTATTTCATAAAAATATTGTTAAACTACCCATAATATAGTTTAATGATATTATTAGTGTGTAATAGATTATATTTTATCATTATAAGATATATTTCATATCCAATAAATATATATTCCATTATTTCATATCATTTAACATATCAAGAAGTCGGGAAATTGGTTAGAGATTGCAGTGAAAGGTATCTAGATCATGTTGTTAGAACGAATGAAAATTTTCAAATTAGTGATGTTCTAGTACTGAATGAATATATATATTTCTTCCAAGATGATTTTCCTAGTTTTATTAATTATTGCGAGGTTGGATTTAATATTTAATTATTTAATGATGCTAATATAATTTTAAAAACCCTTATCAAATGGGTCAAGTGGAACATTTGGAATTGAAAAATTAGTTGCATGATTTTTAGGATAAATGTTTATTTCATCTTAGAATTTCATGTTGGGATTCCTATATTTTATTTTATAAAAAAATAAATATAGTTTGCTGAGACATTTAATTTATTATAAATCCATAAATAACATCACTATTAAGAATAAGTATCCATTACCACATATTAGATATTTTTTATCATCTCCAGAGAGACCATTATTTTTTAATGATTTATCTCAATTCAAGGTAACATCAGTCGAAGGTGAAAGAGGATGATATTTTGAAGATGGAATATTGAAATGGATATAGGCATTATGAGTTTTTATTTATGAACTTTGAGTTATCTAATTCACTAGTTGTATTCATTTATTTTATGAATAGTTTTTCCATGAATTTTAATATATATTTTTAGTTCTTTTTATTTATGACATATTAGTATATTCTAATGGTAATTAGTATCATGAAATACACATAAGGATTGTTTTTAAAACCTTAAATGAAAATATGCTATATGGAAAATTTAGTATGTCTGAATATTGGTTGATTTTTTTTACTCATGCATATTGCTTATAAATAAAGAGTAACCTTTGACCCTACTAGAACTAAAGTCGTTGGAGACTATAAAATACGTAAAAATTATATATATATTATTAATTTGCTTGGTTTATTGGGTTACGGCTGTCGGTTTGTTGAAAATTTCCTCAGTTGTCTAATCCATTGACAAAGCTAACTTGAAAAGGAGGTAAATTCATCCAGAAAAAACATTTTAATAGAAATTTCAAGGATCAAAAAAATAATATTTTGGAAATCTCTAGTTTTGGTCCATCCCTCTAGAAATGGTTAACTTTCCATCTTTAGTAATGCTTTATTGAATGGACTTGGATTTATTTAATGTATAATGATAATTTAATTACCAATGATTCATTTCAATTGAAACCTCATGATTTAGATTTCCCTATACATGATCAAGAATTAACTAATGTGATTTTTTATTTTAAAATTTTGAGGCATCCTCTATATAGAGTGATTTTAAAATATATACTGATCAGAAAATTTTTAAGTACATATTCACTCATTTCGAGTTGAAAATGAGGTTGAGAGAATGAATAGAGATTATTAAGGATTATTACTAAATGATTCATTATCATCACAGAAAAGAAAAAAATGATTCATTGAGTTAGAAATATAATTATAAATTAAGCATGTTACATTTGGAATGTAACCCTTTGGTTAATGACTTGATGAATTTTGGCCTATAAATTGTGCATACAGGAACATCTACCATTTTTTATCATGTTTCAATGAATTCAGAATTGTTATAAATAATTAGGAAAGCTCATAAGAAGGATCATGTTTTATAGGAAAATGTAGAATCTATTGTGAAGGGTATGTTTATAGAATTTAATTTTGATGAAAAATTTGTTAATATATTTTAAAATATATTATGTGTGCCTTGTGATTCCTTGTTAAAGAGAGTATTTTTTTTAGGGAGTTTCATAGTTCAATGTATTATCTTCTTCTTGTAAGCACTAATATGAATAGAGACCATTGTGGTTATTACTGGTGGGATGGAATATTGTAAAATATTATTGAATTTACCATGAATTTTTTGACATTTCAATGGGTTAAAACATAACTATAATATCCTAACTGAATGCTTCAACATTTTCCAATATCGGAGAGGAAATGGGAAAGTATATCCATGGATTTTGTGGTGTGATTACCAAATACAACTAGAGGTAATAAAAAAATTGGGTTATTTATTTATTGATTAACTAAATCTACACATTCCATTTTGATTCGAGATATTATGTCATTAGATCACATTTCATGATTGTATGTAAAAGATATAGTTATGTTATGTGGAGTACCTCTTTACATTGTATTAGATTGTAATCCCAAATTTACTTCTAATTTTTGAAAAATCATTTAAAAGTTATTGGTTGCTAAATTAAATTTCTGTACACATTTCCATCCTCAATATGATAGATAGTATAACTAAATAATTCAAACAATTAGAGACATTCTTTGATCTTGTTAAATAGATTACTAGATAATTTGGGATTAGCATATTTCGTTAGGTGAGTGTACTTATAATGACAGTTTACAATGTAGTATACATATAGAAACATATAAGGAATTATATGGAAAACGATGTCAAACTCTATATGTTTGGGATGAAATGCGATAAAATATATTATTAGGACCATGTTTAGTTGATGAAAATATAAAAAAAAGTTGAATATGATTCATCAATTTATGTGGATGTTTTAGAGTAGATAGAAAAATAATGTAGATAACCAAAGTAAAGATAATTCATTAGAGGAAGGTGACCATATTTTTCATAAAGTATCTCCATTGAAATGTTTTATGGGTTTTAATAAAAAAATTGGAATCAATATTTGTGGTTCATTAGACCATATGTAATGTTGGAGAATGATGGATCATTTTCCTACCAAGTGTAATTGCCTCTATGTTTTTCTTAGCTATAATATGCATTTCATTTTTAGTTTCAATGAAAATATAGGTGATATGAATCTCATGTTTTGAGCCAAAAATTTTTTAGTTGAATGAAGGCCTCTCTTATAATGAATAACCTCTTCAAATTCATGACCATATTGAGTAGGTGATATGGATTAAGGTGATTTATAAGGATTATGCTTTTTGTAAAAACCATATGGTTGAAGAATAAACATGGAAATATATAAATTCAATAAAGGAATAATATACCTGCTTGTTTAATAAATACATAAAATTGTGTGGAAATAGTTTCCAAAAGTGGGAATAATATAAAAACCATAGTAAATTTAATAATCAATTTCATCTTTTATTAGTATAAATGAACTAGATGTTATTTATTATAAAAATAAATCATTTTTAAATAAAAATGAAAAAATGTTTTATTCTTATTTAATTCATTGTAATATATTATAAGGTTTTATTTGAAAATTTAATTTATAAAATATTTTAATTTTATTTTTTTAAAAATGATATTTATTTTTGAATTCATCGAGTAAAAATTATCTTAGGTTGAATTTTTGAAAATGTTATGAAATTTATGATCTTTCAATGAATAGTGAAAATAACTAATTTTTTATTAGAAAATATATTTTCTATTATTAATTATTTTTATTGTTAATTTGTCCCTTTTAATTAGAAAATTCAATTAATTACTTTTTAATGAATATATACTTAAATTTTTTTTTAAACACTTTTATACCTAAAATGGAATTTTTCCAAAAAAATATTTTTCTCATCACATTTTGTGGGTTTAATTTTAAATTCAATTCTACCACCTTTTTAATTGAATTTTATAAATAGTGTTATTTGATAATTTTAACTTAATTTTCATTCAAAATAAATTGTAAAATAGTATAAAATAATAATTACCTTGCTTAAATTTAAAATAAATTCATCATGGGTTAAAATAAATAAATTCAGGTTAAAATGACCAAAAATTAATCTAAATTCTATTTTCTATCTATATTTAGACTTTATATCGTCTAAAATTATAAAATGGTCCATTATAGATCTATTTGGTGTGAATAAGACATTAATATTTTTTAATATTTTTTAAAATACCAAGCGTGTCCTCTCCCCAACTTATAATATGACACCCCCAACCTACTCTATGATCCACACATAGGGAGACTTTTATTTCATCTAATACCGAATCAATTCCATTCCTAAAATTTAAACCCATGATCTAGATTCCCTAGTTTATTAAAAAAACCAATCATGAATGGCATTAGTTTGGAATGGTTTTTAATTTTATTTAATATCTCTCTTCCATAAAATTTTCATCAAACATGTTGAAATAAAAAAAAACTAGTATATTATATATACTGAGATGTTTTTATGTTAATGTAATATCCAATATCCATATCAAATTCCATCACATCGAAAATGAAATTGTCATTCGTCTGTACAGTGAACTACTGCCTGATGAACCGATGTAATTAATTTTCAATAAATGCCTCTCATGGGTTGATATAACGATTGATTTAATGTATTTATATGATATTAATAAATTTTTATCATTTTATAACTATAATATATCACCTCTTTCCTTTCCCTTCTATCCATGGAAAATGATATCTTTATTTGTGCATACATGTGAACTATCACCTCCATAAAGTGATGTGTTTTGTTTTTCATTACCATATCACATGGATAATATATATAAGTTTATTAAAATATATGATATTATATTTATAATATAATATTAATTCTAGAAAGATAATATAATACTTACCTTCTGTCTATCATGATCATTCAAAAATTAAAATGATACCCAAGCATAGATATGGGCTACCATCTCAATGATTATACTATAATTCATTTTTATAGTAGGTTTTAAAAGTATAATTTATGTATAAAATTAATAATTATTTCTGAATTATTATTCCTTATATTATTGAATAAGTATATTTTTTAACATAGTCAACATATTTATGTAATTTTGTACGTATGAGAAAATATCGTAAAAGCACCTCACATGAAATTAATTGATTAAGTAATATAATGTGACATGATATTAAATAAAATAAAAAGAATAATAAAGTTGAAAAAATTTCATAATAAAGAAAATAATTAACATAATTTTATTATTCATAAAAATAAACAACATACATGATGTGTTGTACTCAAGGTAAGGGACACTTTATCCTAGAACCTCATTATAAATATTCTATATATTTATTTTATAAATCTATTTCATTCATGTATATATTCTTACAATTATTTTATTGATGTATATATATAGATATAAAATAATTATAAAGGTTATTTTATGTATCTTTTGAATTTATTACTATTTTTTCAAATGGAATCTCTGTATATATTTTCTATGAAATGTTGTGATTTTCATAAAAAAAAAAAAAAGGAATGTTCCTTTTTAACATATACAGTGTCAAAATATTTTCCTAAAACCACAAATATTATTCAATGTTTTGAATACTTTTCTTTATTACATGTTTTCAACAAACAAAAAAACCATTCATCCCATATTATAGGAATTGTAGTTTTTAAAATGTGTTTTTAAAAGGAATGGGTGTAACAACCCTATATCTTGTATCCTGGAGATAGTGGATATTTTATTAAAATGGTAAAAATACAGAAGATAAAATAGTTTAATATATTACAAATACCCATATACATAACATAGTTTTACATTATATTGAAATATAGAAATACATCATCTGAAAAAATTGAAACATTATAATTTTTCATATGACCCTTTTATTATATGTGGTACTCTACTTGTTTTCATGGGGAAGAGTGAAAATATATAAATGGGTAAGATCATAGGCTCAGTAAGGGGTATTTTATAATAGAAACAAATATAAATAATACATTGTAGTATGAATAAATAAACTGAGTTATTCTATATTAAGGTAACTAAAATGATAATAAAATCAATTCCCAACATAATAATGAATAAAATCCTTGTAAATAATTATTGGTAAAACAGATATGGAAATTCATAATTCCATAAATTTTAAACATAACATCAAGTCCTTATTCCAATATAACTTACATAAGGGGTAAGGATTCTCTCATTACCCTATATTAATTTTATCACAAGACCTAACATTGCACTAAGGGTATATATAATTCATGGGTCTAACTATCACATAATAGTCTAATGAATTCCATCACATATAAAAAGATTACATGGCATGAAGTTCAAGGAATTAAATACATAAATATATAGAATATTTTATTAATTAGGTATATCATACATGATTTTTCCATGTAAAATAATAAATTATATGGTACGAAATTATTTTCCCCTATACCAAGAATCAATAATGATATATGAGTATTAAAAGGAATAAAGATAATAAAATTCTAGATAAATCCATCATAATTGTTTGAATGTATCATGTAGATAATCCATGTATATCCCTGAGGAGTGTCAAACCATGTATGCATCAAGTCCCATTTTCTTACACCAGGTGACAATCGAGTCAAAGTCCATTTTTCCCCTATCAAGGTTATTACAGTTTGGTAAAATTGTGCTAAACCAACACCCACTTGTAGTTTCTAAATAGGGATTTATTTTTTGTAGGAAACCAAACACACATTACATTACCAAAATCGTACGATGGTTTTATGGTTATAGGATAATTCATGAATTATAATACTTTATAAAAGGATATAATTATAGGGAGTAAGTAATATATTTTTTCTATTAATTCAAATAGATGGTAATAAAATGGAAGTAAAATGATTTTTATATATTAAAATAAATCATAAAGAGAATTTAACAAATTAATTTAAATTTAAAATTAAATGGGATTACTTGGGAAACCCTTACCTCTCCTGAACATCTTAATATAGAGACAAACCTTTATACCAACAAAATACTTCACGCTTAAAGTGAGAGAAATGTAACAGATTCCTTGGGTGGTATATGATGAGAGAAATAATAATTGGATGTTGGAGAATGGGATGAGGGGTGGGTATTTATACATGATGAGGGGTGGTGATGATGGTTTAAATAATTTTTATTTTCCATTAAGGCCAACCTATTTCAGGTGTCATTAATTCTAATGTTTTTAGATAACAATTAATGTTTTCATAAGAATTTAAGGTCACACAATACATCAATCACATATTAAATATTTTGCTATTTGTTAAATACATTTTTATCAAGAATATTAATTAATATATTAGAGAATTTCATTAGAATTCTAGTTTCAAATTTCAATTTAACTTTAGTATTTTTTTATATATGTTTCTTCCATCCATATTTTATTTTATTGTATATTATAAAATAATATATCTAAATTTATTATTTAGATAATGAAAGTTGGATCCTAATTTTTAGGGGTGATAAGTGGCCATGAGGTCATTGCTGATTTGGATCTTAATGCATGGGTCTGACCATTGTAATTGGGTCATAGTATTTTTTCTCATTCTTGGATTGGACTGAAATTTTTAGAAATTTTATATAAATTTTATTTTATGATTTTATCCAATAAGAGTAAAATTTGGTTCGAACATTATCATGGTAAAAAGTGAATGTAAATTAAATGGTTCTAGATTCAAAAAATCAGCTGGGATGGGAATATTTTCAACAATGATTCCACTATAAATCCTCAAAAACATCATGTAAGAGTCTTCAATATTTATGGTGGATGTGAACGAAATAGTGAGGAAAATATAAATAAGACCATATTACAATATTTTACTGTTAATTTTTCCAATAATCGATGTAAATTATTTATATTATATGTGTAAAAATTATCAAGAGTGAATAATTTTATATAATGATTCGGCAATAAATTCTTCAATACTTATCCACATAACTAAAATTATGAGAGAGAAAAGATAAGACAAGGAAGAAAATCCTTCTTGAATAAACTTTATATAGATTCGATCATTTAATTTTAAAAAAACATATAAACCTTTGAAAAATATAATTAAATAAAATGATTTATTAATGACTAGGGATTAATTTAATTAATTTAATAATCATCGGTTTCTAATAAATTCCAGAGAGTCTAAAAAAATTAATACCAGATAAAATTTATGATTTTAATAAAAATAATATATTTCTAATTTTAAAATGTAAATTATTTATTTAATGAAATAAATTAAAATTTATTTTAAATATCGTGAATATTGAATCCTCACTTGTGAAATTTTTCACTCAAAAATTGGTTTCATACCACATGGTAAAAATAAAATATGGTAATTATGCATCATTACTTATTTAGGTTCCCATGTTTCCTCTTATACCTTGTTATTTCTCCACAACACTTTCATGAGGGGGGTTGTCTTGTTCATTGCTACATTTTATCTAGAGGAAAGAATCTATATAGGTTCCTATATATAAAAAAAGTTCTGTTCAATCTCTATCCCATCTGTGGGAAGTCCATGATTTGGATCTAGAATGTATTTTCATAAAATAAAGATATGGAAAACTCTATTAACCATATAGATGTTGGGGTACCAGGATAAATGATAATCTATAACTTCAATTTTCTCTAGGATCTCAAATGGACTGATGTAACTTGGACCTAACCTTCCCTTCTTCCCAAACCCTATAACCCCTTTCTATACTGATAAGTTCAA
The DNA here is from genome assembly GCA_963277665.1 of Viscum album. Classification (NCBI taxonomy): domain Eukaryota; kingdom Viridiplantae; phylum Streptophyta; class Magnoliopsida; order Santalales; family Viscaceae; genus Viscum; species Viscum album. Next base: position 1,756,004,019 of record OY728141.1, read on the forward strand.
TAATACATGATCACATTCTATGAATTCCAAGTCCATATATTAGTTATAAGCATAGATTTTATATCTAATATGAGATATTTTTATATAATTCTTAATTTAACTAGACTTATTAGGTGTCTCCTCAATATGTTCTAAATCACTTAGCTTCCTCCCTCCACCATTATCCCAACAGGTTTGAGTATGAAATATTTTTCCATATAAGGCCTCATATGGAACAATTAATACTATTGATTGTATGGTATTATTATTTGAAAATTACAACAAGGGTTTGTATTGGTTCCACATTCCTTGGATTTCAAGTAAAAATAACCTCAACATATTCTCTAAGATTTGGATAGTCCTTTCACAATTCCAATCAATTTGATGATAATATGTAGTACTCAAAAGTATCTCAGTGTTCAATTCCTTTTGAATACACATCCAAAATTTATATGTCAATAGAGGATCATAATTACAAACAATTGATAATGGAGCACCATGAAGTCTCACAACATCATTGATATTAATCCAAGAAAGACGTTTGAGTGGTATATCATCCCTTATTGCTATAAAATGTGTAGATTTGGTAAGACAATAAAAAATAATCCATATATCATCATTACTCTTTGATGTGATATGTATCCTAATGACATTGTCAGTTGTGATATTGTGCAACTTCTATATAGGTATAGAGAGAGGTTTCATGTTACTCATTAGATCTTTTCTCTTATCAATAATCTATTGTCATATGATATACTAAATTTTTATATAAATTTATGATTCATTTAAATAAATATTTTTCATGTATTATTATATAATGCACTGGTTTTAAGTTTATTTTTTAAATAAATAGGTTTCCAATACTCTAATGTAAAATATTCCAAAATCGAAAAAATGGAATTTAATCATCGTGAAGCACATACATGATGTGTATGCATCATCCACATCATGTTTGAAGAGGATAGCACAAGTAATGAATAATTTATATGTCATGAAAATAATACATGAAGTGAATATCCAATACAAATCATGTATAATTGTAAATCCACTTCCCACTCAATGTTCATGTTGTGAAGAAAAAACATATTACAAGTCTCCAATACACATCATGAACTGAACAATATCTCCAAATCATGAATATTCATGTCGTGAAAGTATCTAGATACAAAATATGTGGAGAAATGTTTGGATGTAGAATACATGATGTGAGAAGATTACACATCATGTAAATATCTATTTATTTATGTATAGAATGAGGACAGTCGTGGGATGCACTTCTTGGAAGCCTCTTTCCTATTGTTATATCATTCATTTATTATTATTTTTTCCTTCAAATCATATTTAATCATTTACCTTTTCTATTTTAATAAAATATAAGATTATTTTATTTTTATTCAAAAAGTCTTCTACCTTTTCATATCTATTTTCCATTTCAACTTCAATTTTCCATTTATATTACTATCTAACATAAATCATGTTCCTCTTTCTTGCTTGATAACCTTTTCAAGTTGTTTTTTTATTAATTTATTAAATTTTTATAATTGAAAAGTTGTTTATTTGGAATTCTTATTTTATTAATTTCTAGATAACAATTATTTTATTAATATTCCAAGAATTTCTATGATTATTAAACAACATTTGATTAGCATTATCATGAGAGAATAAACCTCTTAGGGTACGTGTGTAAAATAAGGGTTTTTCTGAATTTAATGAATCTATAAAAATAAATTTAGTAACCCTAATGACAGTAATAACTATAATAAATAACAAATTATTCTACATTATTATGCATTACTAACCATGAGAAGTTTAAATGAACATGCCTGACCTGATTGGAGTAGATTCAGCTACAACCAATAGCATGTGACCCTTTATACCATAGAGGCTAAAAATAATGAATCTATGCTGTTAGTTAAATTAAGACCAAGGAATAGATGCATCTTGGAAATTTTTAGTTTTTTTGACCATAAATAATTATTAATCTATGTACTACTTCTCATCCTAAGCCCTAGGACTATCCTATGTTAGGGCTCATATTACCTTTCTTCCTCAGCCCTGAAATTAACATTGATCTCTATCTTCTTCCTAAATCAAAAATAAATCCCAATTTTTTTTTTTGAATCCCAATGCCAAATAAACTCATTAGGACTCCAACATAAATGGTTTCATGTCACTAATTTCCTTCCATCCAGTTTTACCCATGGGTTCAACCCCACACTACCACTCAGCTACGCCATTATAGGAAGTGTAGTATTTGATAATATAAATCTATAATCTGATATCCCCCAATAGAATTAAATAACATGTATATGTGAATAAAATGTTGGCATTTTTTTGGGGACTTTCAGTTGTTTCTCATACGTAGGAACCCTCATCACGATCATGGGATTACATCATTAGTATCTATTTTCTCTTCTCATATTTCCTCCTTTCATCAGAAAACCACTACATCCTTACTTGTTTTAGACAAGTTCATGTATCTGAGCCCACAGAATAATTCAAGGATCCTAGAAGCTCAAGAACTGATCGCGTTAGTTCCTGAGATAGAATGATATCTCTCTACATGTCGTCATCTAAGTATATTAGACTGTAGTAATCTTGGGGGTCCCAATCCTCGCAACATAAAATTTTTCCACCTGCATTGCATATAAATCAACCCTTTCAACTAGAGTGCACCATCAAGGATTATGGTTTCCCTTCCATCAGCGGTTCTACACCCATTATTTTCTAACCTCTTTTGCAAGTGCAGACATTCAAAATCAAACATGGACTTATTTTAATGACAAAAAATATGGTCTAGTTTATGAGTTTACATAGTGAAGATCCTCATTATGACATCTCTAAATTTCTCTAATTAAATTATACTTTTCTTATCCTGAGAGTATCCTAGAATTCAATCAAATTACAATTATTCCTATTCTCCTTGCATGATTGGGCCGCGGATTGGATAAAAATAAATTCTATTGGGTAACTCATGACTTGATATGAACTAGACAGGAAGTTTATAGATAAGTATTTCCCACATATACAAACGTGGATGCTCTAAAATGAACACCATAACATTTCGTAGATAGATAGTGAGTCGTATTTGGAGGATTGAGATCGCTTCAAGGATCCTACTCATAATTTCCCACATCATGGACATGATGTGTGGATTCAGCTCCAAACCTTCTACCATGACCTCCAAAAAGTTTCTTTCATAGAGGTAGATACTTCCTATCATGGTGGGATGATGATCAAAATTATTTAATTAAGCTGAAAACTTTGATACGAGTTCTCAAAAAATGTTGGTATGTGGTAGAGAATTCGAGGACCACCTTGGTGTGGAATCCACCAAGTATTATAAAACACCCATCTAACAGTGCAAGTACGGGCCCTTACTATGAAGTTGGAATCAATTCAACTAATTATTTCACCATCACTCCCTCATACTCCAATAATGAATATTCATCCATACAAACTATTAAAATTCCCACACTTATACCAAGACTATAGGGAAACAATGGATATACATTAATAATAATATTATAATTACCTCAATTGCAGTAAAAAAAGAAACAAAATTCTAATAACTACAAAACTGCTATCAATAGGGGTCTTCTCAACATCCATCACAAAATAATAAATTGTATTATTAATAGATAAGTGGTCAAGAACCACCTAGAAACCAAGGACCACCTGGATACCCACTTATGAATCTGTTTCCTCAACCACTGCAATAAGTAACCTAAAAACATTTTCCTCCAAGAGACCAACAAAAATTTCAACCAACTCTAAAAAGACCACCCAAAACCATACCCACCCTTTCAATAAAATCCAATGAATTTTCTTCATTCATTTAAAAAGCTTGTTAAAGAATAACCACTTCTGAGACTAAAATGTTAAATCAAAGGGAGGCCCTCTGAATCATTGAACACCAAATCGGCCAAATCTTAAATACCTTGTCATATAGATTTCTAGGTATAATGTATGGTAATACTGAGACATACATGAATAAAGAATCCAATATAGCGGTACCGAGGAGCATAATTTTTTTGGATTTTAACAACCCTGTAGAAGAGAAGAAATAAATCCAGATGATCTCAAGAATCATCCAACAGTCATAAAAGATGGTGGTTATGAAAGAATTGCTAAAACTAGTTAAGAGAAAAATAATTTATCATCAACTCTTGAAAAATATCCAACACAAGAGATACATAAAAAGGATGTCTTCATTTTCCCACCAACTGACCAACCACCTCTCCCCATTTCAGAAAGAATGAGTCAATGTAAAATTGAAGGGTGGCACTAAAAATTTTAAAAGTGTTCATAAAATCCCATATCAACATCTCATTTTCTAAATCCATTACTCAAATTCTGTCATGTTCAAATTTTCTCAAGGAAACAATCTTCAACATGTGTAATATGGAAGAAATGGGTTTCATCTCCTTAAATAACTAATTCCCTACGTTTTTTTAGTAGAAGCTTCACCGAATACGCCGGACACTATCAGTTTCTCATTACCTTTCACCATAGGATCATGCTACATTGGAATATCTCTGTGCAATTTAGCATCTAAAATTAACTTCATGCTAATGAGTTTATTTTGAAAGCTATAAGTTGAATAACTAAATCAATTAAGAGTCACATATCAATTAGTTGACTGATTAGTAAATAATCCCAAAGGGTTTCTTGAGGATGTACTAGTCAAAATATGAAAATTAATTTTTCTAGTACACTTCCTCATATTGGACATTGAAGAAGAAGGAAAAATTATAATTATACTAGGAAGACCATTCTTAGAGACTATGAAGGAACTAGTTGATGTGAATCAATGGAAACTTATATTTATATTAGGTGATGAACATGTTGTGATTGACCTAGTGAATGATGCAAAATAAGTAGATAGTTCAATTAACTATCAAGTGATTTTTTTCAATGAATAGAGTAATGACTACATGACCATAAAAATGATTGTTTTTCACTATAAATAAAATTTAGGACTATTAATACGAGGATTTGAACTACATAAAACCTCTAACAATGGACATTATCCTACCATTCAAACCCTCGATCATTCATCCACCAATTATAGAGCTGAAACCTCTCCCAAGCACACAAGAGTACTCATTTACATAGATGAACATTGCCCTACTAGTCATAAATATCTAATAACTAATAAATATCCAAGAGGAAAAGTTGTTAAAAGTCTTATAAAGTATTCATGAATCAACCAGCTAAGGCTGGATGACATAAAATGGATCATCCCCATAGTATATAATCATAAGATACTGCCGTAAGAAGGTGTGAAACCCATATGCAGGCCCCTGAGGTGAATCTACTCACCAATAAAGGTGGTGGTTAATAAAGAAGTATCAACACTTATAGATGCTATAATAATTTATTTAATCTATGACAGAGAATGGGTGTGTTTTCTACAGGTCGTTCCAAAGAAAGGTAGACTCACAGTTGTGAAAAATGAGGAATATAAATTAATCTCTACTTGAACCGTCACTGGGTAGAGAGTATGCATAAATTACAAAAATTTAAATAATGTATCCTACAAAGATCATTTCATCTTACCTTTCATAGATCCAATGTTGGAGACACTAGAAGGAGACTAATTATATTATTTCTTGGATGGATATTTCTTATATAATCAAATTGCAGTAAACCCTATTGAATACTCTAAAACATTATTCACATGTCCACTCGGTACCTTATCCTAAAGACACATTTTATTAGGTATGTGTAATGAACTGGTGACCTTACAAAGGGTCATTACACATATATTCCATGATATGGTAGAGTAATTCTAGGGAATCATTATTGATTATTTTTCTGTTTATGGAAGATATTTCGAGGTATTCTTAAGAAATCTAGAATTATTCCTCCAACACCTTGAATAAATTTTTATTTTTTTAAACAATGAAAAATTAAACAATATGGTCAAAAGTGGAATTTTCCTCTGACACAAAAACTCAAATAATGGCATGTAAGTTGATATGTTAAAAGTCAATCTGATCAAAGACTTTCCTGTCCCCTCAACTTTTAAAGGAATAAAGATATTTATGGGCCATGAAAAATTCATCCATTACATCATAATTTTTTTTTAAAAAGTATACCACCCTTTGATATATCATTTATCAAAGGATACTACCTTTACGATCACTAATGTGAAGACACAGAATTTCTATGTAATTGGTTTTAATTATAAGTGAATTTTATGAGTCCGCAAAAATTGACAGCCCATGATTCTGAGGCCCATAGTGCCTATAATGAATTTATGAACTTTATTTTAGGTATGTTTAGTATAGGTACGAGCGGGTTTTTGTAACTTTTAAACTTGTACTCAGAATTTAAATCTGAGGGCACTGCGGAACTTGCAGCATGGGTATTCACTTAAGAAGACCTTCACCTCGACCGCAGTAGGTCAAGGGTGAAAATTAGTTTTTGTGCTTTTTCATGGAAATAAAAAAATAAAATAAAATTTTATTATATTTTTATAACATCCCTTTGGAATGCTCGGTGTTAGGGACCACCTAAGCTAGAAAAAAACCCAATTTAAATCCATGGTGGTGGGGACCACCCAAACCCCTCTTAATGGGGGGGAGAACCTCTCAACTCCCCATTAATTGATTCTACCATTTATTATGCCAATTAATTGTGCCAAAAAATTAAATTAAACAACTTAATTTAATTTGTGTTGGCTTCTCACTTGTTTTTGTTTGGGTGAAATCATTGATGAAAGGGAGAACTTTGGAGGATCATTCTCTTTAAAAGAAGTACGCACCATCTTCTCCAATGAAGAACACGCCATCTTCTCTAACGTAGAATGCACCACATCCTATGTGGTACATCTTCAATGATGAAAACCCGATGTCTATCCTTACCTCCTAATCAACATCATCAAACCCCCAAGGTAGGGGTGTGTTTTTGATTGATCATCATTAATTTTCCTCTCACATTGAATCACCTCCCTTGAGCTGCTAGCTACTGCTCTAATGTGGACGGTATGATCCAGACGAACATGGACTAACCCCTATGCAAATCTTGTGGTTCTTTTTTTTTTGTTCTTTACGATGGAGGAGGACCGCGACCAACACTAGTGCGGCTTGGGAATGGTGGTTGGAACCACGGATGGCCGTGAAGACAGCGGCGGCGCAACCACGCCGCCGGAGAAGGGTTGCGGCCGGTCGGTCGTGGCATAGAAAGGGCAGCATCCTTTGGAGGCCAGCCGCATGACTGGGGCTTTAGCTGACCGTGGACGGGCGGCACATGATGTCCCACGGGGGTGAGCGCCGGCCATTATGGGCGGCCGAGCTGGACCGAGCAGAACCTGCGGCAGGTCCCACATGATGGCTGGCGACCAAATAGCTTCAGTCATTCGGTGACTGAGGGTGGGGGCACACGACACCCCCCCAGCTTGCGGCCAGGCTGTTGAGACCCGAAGCTTGACGTACATAGATATTACATTACTTTTGCAGAATACTTAATACATAACAAAAATAGACACACAAGGACTGTAATAGTTTAGTGTCTTTAGAATCTTGGAACGTAATCTTATAATCGTGGTGAAAGATCTTAACATCTCCCATAAAGATCTTCCACTTTTTGATTTCTTACCTAAAACCTTTCTTTTATTCTTGGGGGAAAATAAAACATAAAAAGGGTGAGCTCAAATTCTCAGAAATGGTAAGCATGGATAAAATAAAACATACCATATACATTTGAAATTAAAAACATGAATATAATGTTTAAACATCAAAATCTTGAGCAATGACATAAAACATGGAAGTACATTAGGAATAGAACATAATGGAACATAAATCATGATAAAATAGAATTGTAATAAAACATGTAATTGTGGCATCTATTAAGCACATTTAATTATTTCCATAGTAGCCAAGGCATTGATGCCAAGACCATATTAGTGGACAAAGTCCCTTTCTGAATCGTGTTCACTCCTCGTTCTAGTCCTGTAATACTGAACCGGATTAACTTACCGTTTCATCCATGTCTATCTCATGAGATATAAATCTTTACCCAATTCATTGGAGGGAGATATAGGTCCCACACATCTCATAATGAAATAATTCTTACTTGTGCCACAAAATAAACGTACATCATTCATAATAACTCAATGAATAAAATGGGTTTCATAAACATCATCCCATCATCACATAATCCATATAAAAGAAATGGATATTTCATCATAAGAAAAGTGAAACCGTATAAATCATATAGACATTATACTTAAAACATACACATATTAAATAAGGTCATCTTAGATGTAAAATGACTTTGATAAAACACTTGAAATGAATTCTTGAGGAAAATATACTTTCTTCTTCAAAATTAATTTCTCTTCACAAAACGTCATGCAATTTTAAAAGAAAAGGATTTTGTTGAAAATAGTCATGAAATATTTTTGAGGGAGCTTCATGAAAATAAGGATTTATAAAACTGTAAAAATCCTTTAATTCTGTATACGTTAAAAAAAATTATCCTCGTACTTTTGTCGGAAAAGTCAAAAAGTACCTCGTAAAGTACAAAAAATAAATATTCCTTACATACCATGTAGTAAAAGTCAAAAATGGGTAAAAGGGACATTAAACATACGTGAAAACACTTTTTTAAAACCTGGACATGGATGATATAAATAACCCCAGTAAATATTTACGAATAAGCAATCTCGGATAAAAATGAGATTTGCAAAATTATCCCTTACCTTAGCTCTGATATGCTTCGTACGTATCCAAACCTCCACTATGATGATTTAAATAATTACATTGACTTATTACAGAATCATATTAATTGTTATTAAATCATATATGGTTCACTTATGACTTTATATTACCCATTCTTTTGTAAATTCATGTTAAAGTGGCGTTTTTGGTAAAATCGTTTCATTCGTCGTTCATGTTTTAACTTGTAATTATTCATATGATTACTTATATCATGATTACTTACATACAGAATGTAAAACACGATTTATATATAATATATTTTAAGAATATAAATATATATAATGGATATATAAATGGAATGAAATACACTGTTAATGGAGATGGTAGGTCGTACATACGCATGAACGCTGTTTTTGTTTCTTTATTGAATTGAATGGAATAAATAGATGACACAAATATATATATATATACATAAATCCAGTAGAATTATTATTCCATATATTTCATGATTACTTATTATATATACTTTATAATCATTCATGAATGGTTAACATGGTGAGTGAATCTCATCGCGTCGTGGAGACGGCAGTCCGTACGTACGCACGAGCGATGATATCATTCCCATAATCATGGAATTTTATTAAAGTGTATGTATAATATTACAGAATTAATATCACTTTACAATAATCATATATATTCATTAATTTCACAATTATACCCATCCAATTATGGTGGTGGTGGAAAATAGATTACACCCCGGCGTGGAGACAGTATTCTGTACGTACGTACGCGTAGTGATTACATTTTCCGTAGGATTGATAGATGGTGAAATATGGTTGTTTCATAATTATAATAATATATCAGTATATTAGTGATAATGATGTTATGACTTCATAATGAAACAACTAAAGAAGATGAAGTGGAAGAAGAAATAAAGTTGAAAGAATCGGTAACGGACATTACCTCTTCTTTGAAGCGCCTCTTTGATACCTCTTCTTAGGGAACTAGAATTTGTATTTGAAGAATTCCAGGACCTCTAGGATGTTTCTATGGAAGTTTAGAAGATAATTTGGCAGGGTTTGGCCGATATGGAAGGTTCAAAGTGGTGTGAGGAAGAGATGGAGGAGGTGCCCTTTTATAAGGGAGGAGAGGGGCACCTTTGGAAAAACTAAATATATTATTTTATTATAAAGTCATATTCGGTTTTTAATAGCTCCAAATTGATTTATTTCCAAGCTAAGGTGGGTATGGGTCTAAATACTCTCATCCATTATAATTTAGACAAGTTTAGGTTTCTATTTTAACCTTATCATTTAGATTTAACTTTAAGTTAAATAATTTTACTTTTACTGTGTCTTCTTGTTTTCTTACACAATAAGGTTAATAAACTTACTATAATAAGCCAAACGAACCCAAAGTAGTTTATTATTAATATATATTACCTTATCTAAGTAATATTTTGGTACCATAGATTTTTAGGAATAATATAACAATTAATAATATAATATTTGTATTAAAAACTACTTTATGTCAATTTTGACATTATTTGGTAAATGATTTTTTGTGAAACTCATAACAGAATTATTAGTTCCAAAAAATTTAATTACATCAATATTAACATGTAGTATTAACCTAAAAAATTATTGGAACTCATAAAAAGTCTCAAATTACATTTATTTGGGTATTTATAACATCAATTATGTCAATACTTCATTAATAAGATAATTACTTTATCATCTTTGTGTCATAAATAAATTATATCCTTTAATGTCTAAAAATTATAAATAAAATACCATTATGTAGGAAATATTTTTATATTTCTAATGAATATTTATAGTCAAGTTTATCTTATGTATATCCCTATATTAAAAATGATTTACTTATTAAACATTGATTTTAACTATTTTAACACTTCTTTAAATAAATTAATATTAAATGTCCTAATCTAATCCCAGTGGGCCTAAATTGTCATATTTTATTCCTAAGGATGTGTTTGGTAGAATTACACTTATCCAATAGAATTTTAACATGTGTTAGGGTAATAATAATAACATTTTTACCCTTAATTACCCTATTTACTTTTAATCGTGGTAAAAAAACGTAAAAAGTTACTATTCACCAAAAAGTATTTATCATCTCATTGAACAAAATTTTAGTCTTTGATATTAACCATGTCTCTCGGATTTTCTAAATTCAATTCACAGAAGTGGTAAAATTTCATTTAAATGAAAAAGTCAGTTTTTAAACTACCACTAAGTGGTTTTACTATTCATCAAAAATTGCAGTTTTTCAGAAAAATATCAAAACTTCAGCCTAAGAATTATTTGAGATTCTGAATTCATAATTGATGTATATTTTTCCAAATTTAAAACATATAAGTGTAATTAATTAATTTTAAAATTAATTCCCGTTATCAAAAAAATAGCGTGTTTTTAAGAAACAATAACTATCAAAAGATTGATACTTGTTTATATCCAATTTCAAAGTTACATTAATTCCAATGACCAACATTGGATTAAATGGTAATAATATATTCTAATTTCACTTTAAAACCAATTAAAAAGATAATCTATCCAAATAAATTATTTTGATGATAAAATTTGTTTTTAATTAAAATATAGTGTGTTTTTACTATTCATTAAAATATGAAAGTTATCAGAATAATATGAAAATTTTATCCAAAGTAAATTTTTATATCCTGATTCCAAAGAATAATTTTATTTCGTCAAATTGAACTTGTAGACATGTCAAAAACAAGATTTAATGTGTGTGGTCCATCAAAAGGCAGGATAACAACATTTTTCAAAAAAAATTTATTTTAATCAAAAACTTGATTTTATTCTCATACTATGTTCACGAAAATGTTTATATTGAATAATAATGTTATAAATTTAAAAATGTAGTTTCTACTATTCATAATGGGTAGTTCATATAATATATCATTGTTTAGCGAGACTCAGTATTGCGTATAACACACACTATCATGGAAGGTCGTGATTGCGTGTAATGCAAGCGATGTTAGGGATGCGTATTTTGAAATCTCCTTTTGGTGTAGCATACAACACAAGAAATTAATGAAATTAAAATAATATTTTTCATAAAATCTCGGGGTGTTACATTCTACCCCCGTTAAAATGACTTTTTCCCTCGAAATTTTTCGGGGTTATAAATCGTTTACTATTTATAGAAACCCACATCGTAAAAAGGAACACTAAAACTTAATTTTAAAAACTAAAGTATGAAATGTAATGATTACCCAAAGAAACTCATCACTGGGTTTCCATATATAAGAACATAGGTGAAATTACGGATGTGGAATAAAAAACTAACCATCAAGTTCTGATGGAGAGTTGTAGAGAACATGGTTATCAAAAATCCATCAATCACAAATCCATAGATTTGTGATGATATAAGGTACCATCTGATTCATTGGATATGAGGGAACTAGGACAACATTTTTGGTTTTCATTATCATTTCCCTAAAGTTGATGAAATTGGAATTTGATGAAATAATTTCATGATTTTGGTACAGTCTCACCGTTGGTCGTTCTTTGGACAATTTCCACTTCATCTCTTAAAGAAATGATGTTGAATTTGTTATTTGTGAAGTGTTAAAAGATCATGTGATATAATGATGGTTCATTCCATCTTTCTCAAAAAAAATATTATAAAAATTATCAAAAATACATAAGTCCATCTATAGTGATATTAATCATATATGGTTCCTAAAATGGACTTATACTTCATATATCATACTAAGTAATATAATAAAACTAGTTTCTACTAAAAAGGGACTTCCAGTACGCCAGTGGTAGGCGATAAAGGCCAGTCGCACTTCGGTTGTGGGTTCGATTCCCACAGCCTTGTCCGACGTGATGAGTTGTCACCAGTCTTGCAGGTTGTCCCATTTTGTCTCAAAAAATACATTATTATAACTTTCCATAAATAATATCGAAAAAGTTCTTACCTTAATCAATACTAACCTGTGTCAAACATAATCCATTCCAATCATTAGGCTTATCCAAAATAATAATGACCATTCTCATATTATAGTGAAACCAATTACCAAAGAGTTCATATAAAAAGCATTTTAATACCATCATTGATCCCCATATATCATAAGATATGTCTTGTTGGTCACATTCCAAACATTCGAAGGCCTTAATAATATATTCTCCTAAAAAAATAAATACACATTGAACCTTAGTGAAAACGTGAGTGCTGTCAAAAGTTAACTCTTTCCACATTCTAATACCCCATAATTCTGTATACTCAAACCACGATATAACTATTCCCTTATATCAGTCATGAGCTCATGAATACTGTCAAACATTTCATTTTCTCTTATCCCTTCATTATGCGCATATCATCTTCTTTCCAAAAATATCTCAATCACATTCCATGGTTACCGGTACCATAATATTATTGAAACCCACAATAGACCAATACATAAATATTCCAATATTCCATGATACTATATACAACATTATTTTGGAATCCCATTACATAAACACTTAATCATTACACCACATCGTTGTCATATTCAACATCTCCAATACTGATCGCATGTGACTTCCCTTTGTCTTTTTCCTTAAGTGGTTGCTCATTTCGATCATCACTAACCCTTGGATTAGGAATTTATTAGCATAATGCCCCATTTTCTTGCACTTGAATCATTGAAGTGTTGGTGGAGAGTTATCTGTAGTATTTTCACTATTCACATAATTAGAAACCTTTTTCCCATTACATTGACAATAAAATACTCGATGACCTTCTTTTCCACACTTAAAACATTTTATAGTACCTTTTAGGAAATCTCCACCATGCTTCTTTCAACACTTTGAGCATAAAGAAACATTCATCTTCTTTTCACCATTTTTCTGAGATTTCTCCATGAACTCCATCTTTCGTTTCTTGTCAAAACCATGAGATAAATATGTTACACCAAATTTCAGTTCTACATTGATAGCACAACACACAATTTATTCATAGCTACTGAAGTCTCTTATAGATAATTCCCTTCGAATAATTGGTTTTAATCCACTGAAAAATCGATCAACATTACTTTCAGGTTTGATGATAATTCCAGATGCATACCTTGAAAGCCTTGTAAAATTCGCATCGTATACACCAAAAGATTCAGCATCCTTTTTCTTTAGGACAAGAAACTCTTTCTCCATCATTGTTTGAAGATTATGAGGGAAGTACTTAATGAAAATTATGTTCTTGAACTCGTCCCATTTCATGGACTCAATTTCATCTCTTGGCCTCGTATTCTTGATATGATTCCACCATTGATCAACTTCACCTTCCAAACGATATACTTCTATAATGAATTTTTCATGTTCAGAACATTGAAGAACTGAAAATATTTTTTCAGTGGTACTGATCCATTGTCCAGCAACAAGTGAATCAGAAGACCCACCGAAATAAGGTGGACGTTGCCTCATGAAGGACTCAATAGAATATTGTTCCCTTCTCTGCTCATTTGGAAGTCTATAATGATTCAAAGATTCTGTAAGTATAGCAATAAGTGTTTGCACTCCATCTCCCATAACATTTGTTTTTTTATGAGGAAAATGTTTGCATTTTCCATTGCATTGATCAACACGGTTCCTTCGGGTTCTAGCCATCGTCTAAAACACAAAAAGAATAGTATGAGAGACAAAAATCATGCTAGGGAAAACAACGTAATAAAGGGGGAGTACCTTCAATATCTAACATCTTAGGTTTAATTCTAAGATCGTTACCATAATTCTAGGACTATAACCTATACTTATACTTAACCTTAAGGACATCCCTAGATATACATTAGAAATATCTCTAGGGATCTCAATAAAGTTCTCGCATCCTAATTTCCAAAGGTTGACTAAACCTTTCCTCTGATACCAACTGTAGATACCCAAAGCTTGACTTACATTTATATTACATTACTTTTTCGGAATACTTACTACATAACAAAAACAGACACACAAGGACCGTAATAGTTTAGTGTCTTTGGAAACATTGAATGTAATCTTCTAATCGTGGTGAAAGATCTTCAACATCTCCCATAATGGTCTTCCACTTTTTGTTTCCTTACCTAAAACCATTGTTTTAATCCTGGGGGAAAATAAAACATAAAATGTGTGAGCTCAAATGCTCAGTAAGGGTAAGGATGGATAAAATAAAACATACCATATACATTTGAACTTAAAAACATGAACATAATGTTTAAACATCAATATCTTGAGCAACGACATAAAACATGGAAGTACATAAGGCATAGATCATAATGGAACATAAATCATGATAAAATAGAATGGTAATAAAACATGTAATTGTGGACTCCATTAAGCACATGTAATGATTTCCATAGTAGCCAAGGCATTGCTGCCAAGACCATCTTAGTGGACAAATTCCCTTTCTGAATCGAGTTCACTCCTCATTCCAGTCCTCTAATACTGAACCAGATTAACTTACCGTTCCATCCATGTCTATCACATGAGATATAAATCTATACCCAATGCATTGGAGGGAGTTATAGGTCCCACCCATCTCATTATTAAATCATTCTTACTTTTGCCACAAAATAAACATACATCATTCATAATAACTCAATGAATAAAATGGGTTTCATAAACATGATCACATCATCACATAATCTAGATAAAAGAAATTGATATTTAATCATAAAAAAAGTGAAACCATGTAAATCATAGGGACATTATACTTAAAACAAACACATATGAAATAATGTCATCTTAGAGGTAAAATGATTTTGATAAAACACTTGAAATGAATTCTTGAGGAAAATATCCTTTCTTCTTCAAAAATAATTTCTTTTCACAAAACTTCATGCAATTTTAAAAGAAAAGGGTTTTGTTGAAAATATTCATGAAATAATTTTGAGGAATATTCATGAAAATAAGGCTTTATAAAACTGTAAAAATCCTTTCATGCTGTATACGTTAAAAAAACATTCTCCTTGTACTTTTGTCGGAAAAGTCAAAAAGTACCTCGTAAAGTAAACAACAGAATGATTCCTTACATACCATGTAGTAAAAGTTAAAAAATGGGTAAAAAGAACATTAAACATACATGAAAACACTATTATAAAACATGGACATGGATGATATAAATAACCCTAGTAAATACTTACGAATAAGAAATCATAGATAAAAATGAGATTTGCAAAATTATCCTTTACCTTAGGTCTGATATGCTTCGTACGTATCCAAACCTCCTGTATAATGATTTAAATAATTTCATTGACTTATTAAAGAATCATATTAATTGTTATAATATCATATATGGTTCACTTATGACATTATATTACCCATTCTTTTGTAAATTCATGTTAAAGTGGTGTTTTGGGTAAAATCCTTTCATTTGTCGTTCGTGTTTTAACATGTATTTATTCATATGATTACTTAGATCATGATTACATACATCCAGAATGTAAAAAAAATTTATATATAATATATATTCATAATATACATATATATATATATAATATATCGATAAATGGAATGAAATACAGCGTTCATGGAGACGGTAGGCGGTACGTACGCATGAAAACTGTTTTCGTGTCCTTATTGAATTGAATGGAATTTAGTAGATGAAACAAATATATACATATATACATAAATCTAGTATCATTATTATGTCATATTTTTCATCATTACTTATTATATATACTTTAAAAACATTATTGAATCGTTAACATGGAAAGTGAAGCTCATCGCGTCGTGGAGACGGTAGTCCGTATGTACGCACGAGCGATTATATCATTCCCATGATCAAGGAAATGTATTAATGTCTATGTATAATATTATAGAATCAATATCACTTTACAATAATCATATATATTCATTACGTTCATAATTATACCCATCCAATTAAGGTTGTGGGGGAATATAGATTACACCACGGCATGGAGACGGTATTCCGTACGTACGCACGCGCGGTGATTTCATTTTCCGTAGGATGGATAGATGGTTAAATATGGTTGTTTCATACTTATAATAAAATATCAGTATATTAGTGATACTGATGTTATTACTTCATAATGAAACAACTAAAGATGAAGAAGTGGAAGAAGAAAAAAAGTTGAAAGAATCGGTAACGGACATTACCTCTTCTTTGAAGCGCCTCTTTGATACCTCCTCTAAGGGAACTAAAATTGGTCTTTTATGAATACCAGGACCTCTATGATGTTTCTAGGTAAGTGGATAAGAGAATTTGGCAGGGTTTTTTATGAGAATGAAGGCTCAAAGTGGTGTGAGGAAGAGAGGGAGGAGGTTCCCTTTTATAAGGGAGGAGAGGGAACCTTTGGAAAAACTAAAAATATTATTTTATTATAAAGACATATTCGGTTTTTAATAGCTCCAAATTGATTTATTTCTAAGATAAAGTAGGGATGGGTCTAAATCCTATCATCCAATATAATTTAGACATGTTTAAGTTTCTATTTTAACCTTATCATTTATATTTATCATTAAGATAAATAATTTTACTTTTACCATTTCTTCTTGTTTTCTTGCACTATATGGTTAATAAACATACTATAACAAGACAAACGAACCCCAAGTTGTTTATTATCAATATATATAACCCTATATAAGTAATTTGGCCGAACCTTAGATTTTTTAGAATAAAATAAAAATTAATAATATAATATTTTTATTAAAAACTATTTTATGTCAATTTTGACACTATTGGGTAATTGATTTTTTTGAAAATCATAACAGAATGATTAGTTCAAAAACAGTTAATTAAATCAATAATAACATGTAATATTAACCTAGAAAATTAGTGGAACTCATAAACAGTCTAAAATTACATTTATTTGGGTATTTATAACATCAGTTATGTCAATATTTCGTTAATAAGATAATTACTGCATCATCTTTGTGTCATAATTAAATTAAATCATTTAAGGTATAAAAATTATAAATAAAATACCATTATGTAGGAAATATGTTTAGATTTCTAATTAATTTTTATATTAGAATTTATCTTATGTATAACCCTATATTAAAAATTATTTACTTATTAAACTTTGATTTTAACTATTTTAACCCTTCTTTAAATAAATTAATATTAAATGTCCTAATCTAATCCAGGTGGGCCTAAATGGTCGTATTTTATTCCTAAGGTTGTTTTTGGTCGAATTTCACTTATTCAATAGAATTACGTCATGTTTTAGGGTAATGATAATATCATTTTTTACCCTTAATTACCCAATTTACTTTTAACCGTGGTAAAAAAAAGTAAAAATTTACTATTCACCAAAAACTATTTTCATCTCACTGAACCACATTTTATTCTTTGATATTAATCGTGTCTCTCGGATTTTATAAATTCAATTCACAGAAGTGGTAAATTTTCAATTAAATGAAAATGTCTGTTTTTTAACTTCCACTAAGTTGTATCACTTTTCATCAAAAATTGCAGTTTTTCAGAAAAATACAAAAAATTCAGCCTAAGCATTATTTGATATTCCAAATTCAAAATTGATGTCTATTTTTCCAAATTCAAAACATAGAAGTGGCATTAATTAATTTTAAAATTAATTCCTGTTATCAAAACAAATAGCGTGTTTTTAAGAAACAATAACTATCAAAAGATTGATACTCGTTTATATCCAATTTCAATGATTTCATTAATTCCAATCACCAACATCGGATTAAATGGTAAAAATATATTCTAATTGCACATTAAAACTCATTATAAAGATAATCTATCCAAATAAATTATTGAGATGAAAAAAAAATTTAATTAAAATAGAGCGTGTTTTTACTATTAATTAAAATGTGAAAGTTATCAGAATAATATGAAAATTTTATACAAAGTAAATTTTTATATCCTGAATCCAAAGAATAATTTTATTTTTTCAAATTGAACTTATAGACATGTCAAAAACAAGATTTAAAGTGGGTGTGCCATCAAAAGGTGGGAAACTGCATTTTTTGAATAATTCT
Source organism: Viscum album (assembly GCA_963277665.1). NCBI lineage: Eukaryota > Viridiplantae > Streptophyta > Magnoliopsida > Santalales > Viscaceae > Viscum > Viscum album. Next base: position 1,756,022,632 of record OY728141.1, read on the forward strand.
TATTTTACTTGAAAAATTGATTTTGTTCTCATACCATGTTCTAGAAAATGTGTTAGATGAATAATAATGTTATAAAATTCAAAATGTAGTTGATATTATTCATAACGGGTAGTTCATATAACATATTGTTGTTTAGCGTAACTCAGTATTGGGTACAACACACGTTATCGTGGAAGGTCGTGATTGCGTGTAATGCAAGCCAAGTCAGGGATGCATGTTGTGCAAGCTCCTTTTGGTGTAGCGTACAACACAAGACATTAATGAAATTAAAAGAGTATTTTTCATAAAATCTCGGGGTGTTACACAGGCCGGGCGGCACAGGCCGAGCCACCCAGCGCTGGTCGGACTGCCCAATACGAGTGAGGCCTCCCAATGCAGGTTGGGACGCTCCGCGCGGGTTGGGACGAACCCACCAGAATTGCTCGACCTGAACAGGGTCGAGTCGTCACAGGTTGGGTCGGGATGGTTCGGTCTGATCGGGTCGGACCAGACCCAGACTAGTTTCGACCTTATACATTCTTCCGGGCATATCTTAAGCATTGGGCGTCTGTTTGAAGAACCGTCTGTGACGCCAAAAACATTGGATAATGATGGTACTTTTGGTATACCCCACCTGATATTTTGTAAAAGTTGTGGTATGGTCTGGTTGGATTGAGAACAAATACAACTGGGCCCTCATGACTAAAAGGATAATAACAAACATATCGAGCGTCCATTTGACGCACCATCTATTGCGTTGAGACGCCTATTACATGGTTGTGCTTTGGGATACATATTTTTGGGACTTCATGGAAGTTGTAGTATTGGCTAGTGGAATGAGGAGGGGACCCTCCCAAAGACAAGTGACTTTAGTGCAGGAACCCTGTAGCAGGCTGTGACATGAGAAAGGGATCCTCAGTGGTTCTGTGATTGAGGGTCCCACATGGATCTACTCAAGGAATCCATGTTGTATTACTCTTGGATCCTTCGTGGGTCTGTTTTACTAGGATCCTGTGTGGGTCTGATGATGTACTAGGATACTATTTGGGTCTGATGATGTACAAGTATCGTGTGTGGGTATGAAGATGTACTAGGATCCTGTGTGGGTCTGATGATGTACTAGGATCCGGTGTGGGTCTGACGATGTACTGCAATATTACGTGGATCTAATGCTGATTTAGGATCATATGTGGGTCTACCTCAATATAAAATAAGATTAATTAGTAGAAACACCTAATCATATTTACTATTATAACTAATTTATACCTGGTGTGAGTTGCATCTATACCTTTTTGGTCTTTACTTTTGTGGTGATACCTTTGTGGTATTATTCTATGTGGAATACATTTGTGGTACTTTCATTCATTGTCATACCTTGGTAGTATTCTTCTATGTGGCGTACCTATGTGGTACTTACTTTCGTGTTATTCTTTCCTATGTGGAAAAGTTGAGCTTTTGTATTTTGAGTTGGACCCTGTGTTTCCTCATGATTGAGATGGGTATTCTTGATAATGTATGTATATGTATAGTAATATACCTAAGTATGGTTTCCATTTGATTTCATGCTGTGTTGTTTATCCTTTGTGGATTTTGAGAGACCATGAGAGTCTCAGGGTCCCTACTGAGTATCGTTATACTCACCCCTGCGCGGTATATGCCCGAACCTTGTTGTGTTTGGTAAAGATGACGGTCAGAGCTGACTGAGTATGAGAGTACCAGGACTGGAGGTAGCTCGAAGGTGGAAATTAGGCAAGGCATAGAGCAGAGACGGCCATTCGATAGTTGTACCTACCCTTTAGGTAGGATCCTTGGCTACATGCTTGCGTCCTCGACTTCGGTCGCAGCTGAAAGGATCACTTGAATTTTGTGGTGTTTGATTACAAAAAAAGATATCACTCCACCATTGGGATGGCACCTTTTGAGGATTTTCATGGCTGACCATGCATATTGACTTTGTGCTTGACTGACCAAGGGGAGTCCGCACTCATTGGACCAGATATGGTACAAGCTACCACAAAGAAGGTGCAGATCATCCAGGAGAGGATGAAGACTTCACAGAGCTGGTAGAAGTCTTATGCCTACAAGAGATGGAGACCTCTGGAGTTCGAGGATTGCGACCACGTCTTCCTATTGGTCTCCCCCCAATGAGGTTTTCAGAGAATTGGTCGGTGCTGCAAGTTATCTCTGAGGTTTATTGGACCCTTCCAGGTCCTCAGTAGCGTTGGCGAGGTGGATTACAGCTTAGCACTACCCCCTCAGTTCCACCGGATGCACGACGTCTTCCGCGTATCCCATATGAGGAGATATGTGCACGACCCATCACATGTCATCGACCATGGTGAGCTATACATTGATGATGGAGCGACGTTTACAGAGGTTCATGTACAGATTGGGGATCGACAGGAGCGGGTCCTTCTTGGGTGGTCGATACCTCTGGTGCGCATTCTCTGACATCACAAGAACCTCCAAGAGAGAACACGGGAGCGGGAGGCTTAGATTCATGCTCAGTACCCCCACATGATTACCTAATTTTGTGATGTGGCTTTCAGGGATGCAAATCCTTGAGGTGGGGAGAATGTAAAGACCCGAAATTTCCATGTAATTTTTTTAATATTATATGGGAATTGTATGAGTCTGTGAAGTTTGACGGCACATGATTCCGAGGTCCAGAGTGCCTGGAATTAATTTCTAATCTTTTTTAGGTACATTTAGTAAATGTACAAGCGGGGTATTGTAACATTTGAACCGTTTCTCAGAATTGAAATATGAGGGCACTGTTGAACTCGTAGTGTGGGTATTCGCTTGAGGAGACCTTCACCTAGACCACAGTAGGTTGAGGGTTAAAGTTAGTTTTTGGGATTTTTGTTGAAATAAAAAAATAAAATATATTTTTATTTTATTTTTATAACCTCATTTTTGAATTCTCTATGGTGGGGACCACCCGAGCTAGAAAAACCCCCAATTTAAATCCATGGTGGTGAGGACCACCCTAACACATCTTAATGGGGGGAGGGGACCTCTCAAATCCCCATTAATTGATTCTTCCATTTATTATGCCAATTAATTATGCCAACAATTTAAATTGATAGAATTAATTTGATTTGTGCTGGTTCCTCACTTGTTTTTGGTTTGGGGAAATATTTGGCGAAAGGGAGAACTTTGGAGGATCATTCTCATCAAACGAAGAATGCTCCATCTTCTCTAATAAAGAACATGCCATCTTCTCTAATGAAGAACCCGCCACCTATAATGTGGTATGTCTTCAATGATGATGAACATACATCCATCCTTCCATCCTCATCGACGTCAACAAACATCCGATGTATTGGTGTGTCTTCCATTGATCATCATTAATTTTCCAATCACGTTTGAATCACCTCCCTTAATCCACTTTCTACTGCTCTAACATGGAGGGTATGGGCCAAACGAACATGAGCTAACCCCTCCTCAATTCTTGTGGTTCTTTTTTGTGTTTTTCACGATGGAGGGGAATGGAGACTGACACCAGTGGGGCTTGGGAACGGAGGCTAGCACGATGGCTCGCAGAGAATACGGAGGCGGTGGAACCGCACCGCCAGAGAAGAGGTGCAGACCGTCAACCGCGGTGGAGCAAGGGTGGATGCTAGTGGAGGTCTGCTGCATGACATGGGTGGCAGCAGACGGATTCCAGCCGCACGATGGGGCAGCAGCACGCATCCGTACAGCCCGACAAGCAAGGGCTGTAGCTTTGAGTCCCAGCAGCGAAGGGAGGGTGGCTGGCATTTGGAAGGCCACGGAGGGGCGGTACAGGATGCGCCACCGGGAGGAGAAGGGGCTGGCCATTCTGGTTGGCTGAGCTAGACCGATCTGGACCCACGGAGGGTCCTACATGCTCGCTGGAGACCATACGGCATTGGCCATTCGGTGACTAAGGGCGGGGGGCGCATGAATCCCCGCCTCCCCCATGCATATGTCCAAGTCAGGCCGTCCATCATGGGTAATCCGCCCATCACGGGCCAGACCACATAGCATGGGTCAGGCTGCCTCACGCGGGCCGGGCCGGGCCAGACCCAGCTAGCCAGTTCGACCTGAACTGGGTTGGGTTGGCCCAGGCTGGGTCGAGCCGGGTTGGACCGGACTCAGACCAGTTTCGACCCTATACATTCTTACGACCATATCGTGAGATTCAGGCATTCGTTTGATGAACCGTATGTGGTTCGGGAAACCTGGGATTGCAACTTTCATATTGGTATACCCCACTTTAGATTTGCATAAAGATAGGGTATGGTTGGGTTGGATCGAGGATAAATCCAATGGGGCCCTCGGGACTAAAAGGCTAATAACTTACAGACCGGGCGTCATTTTGACGCACCGTCTATTGCGTTGAGATCCCTATTACATGGAAGTACTTTGGGATACATCTTTGTGGGACTTCATGGAAGTTGGAGTATCGACCAGGGGCTTGAGTAGTGGACCCTCCCGAAGACAATCGATCTTATTGCGGGAACCTTGTAGCTGGTTATGACATGAGAAAGGGATCCTCTGTGGGTCTATGATTGAGGGTCATACATGGATCCACTATAAGAATCCATAATTTATTACTCTAGGATCCTTCATGGGTTTTTTTACTCGGATATTTTGTGGGTCTGATGATGTAATAGGATCCTGTGTGGGTGTGATGATGTACTAGGATCCTTTGTGGGTCTGATGATGTGCCAGGATCCTTTGTGGGTCTGATAATGTACTAGGATCCTATGTGGGTCTAAGGATGTACTATGATCCTATGTGGGACCAATATTGATCTAGGATCTTACGTCGTTCTGCCTCTAAATAGAGAAAGATGAATTAGTAGATACATCAAATCATCTTTACTACTGTACCTATGTTATATCTGGTGTGATATGATTCTGTACCATTGTAGTCTTTACCTTCATGGTGATACCTATGTGGTATTCTTCTATGTGGTGTGCATGTGTGGTAAATTCCTTCCTGGTGATACCTTGGTGGTATTATTCTATGTCGAGTACCTGTGTGGTACTTACATTCATGGTTTTTTTCCTTTGGGGAACAATTGATCTTTGGGATTTTGTGTTGGACCCTATGTTTCCTCAGGATTGAGATGGGTATACTTGATAGATTATGTATATGTATGGGAATATACCTAAGTATGGTTTTAAGTTGATTTCATGCTATTTGGTTTATCCTTATTAGATTTTGAGAGACCTTGAGGGTCTTGGGGTCCCTATTGAGTATCGTTATACTCACCCCTGCACGAATTATGCCCGCACGTTGTTGTGTTTAGTGGAGATGACGAAAAGTGCTGACTGAGGACGAGAGTACTAGGACTGAAGGTAGCTCGAAGGTGGACATTAGATGAGGCATACTGTAGAGACGGCTGTTTAAGAGCTATACCTACCCTTCATGTAGGATCCTCGGTGGGTGTTCACATGAGTTGATTCAGTTTACTTGTACCTTTCAGTTTTCTTGTACATTCCTATTGGGCTTTTATTATGGACCCTTTTTACTTACTGTACTCACTCCATTTACTATTTAGTTTACTCATGTTCTTATTTTTTTGTGTGCTTAGTTGTGTGTGTTTACTGGATATAAAGGCAATGCCTTCCCGTTTTTAGGGAATATGCCTTCCGGAAATAGTCGCCATCCCCTAGCCTATGGAATGCGAGCTTGGGGTAGTCACGGCATGGGCCCTAGGGGACGGGTCCTGACAACTAAATATTGTCATGGGCATTAAACATTTTAAAAAATAGCTCGGTGGCCACTCCCATTATCATTTAACCATACTGGGACAAAGACATTGAGTTAACTTGAGATGATAGTAACTTCACTATAAGCTCTATCTTAGGAAAGTGAGTTTGAAACATCTTATATCTCATTTACTATTCCTATCACGCATTTAACAATGGTCAGGTAAACTAAGAAACTACGAATATTGAACTCTTATCAGCCATCTATTCTTTTGAAAAGATTCACTAATACCATGTTTTGTCTAATGTGATCGTTTACACTAAACTTGCCATCCTTGAATATTTTTCATTTAAAAATGATTCCAAACTATAGATGATACAATGGATCATAATACTACAAGATTTTTAAATCATTATAAAGGACACACAAGGAACTGAAAATGTTGTCACTAATTAGTTATTCCCACTCCCATATCTAATCAATAAGGACAATGATAATCTAGACATCGAGGTAGAATTCCCTGATGTAACTATTTTCCTCATAAACATGATGGAACAATCATGGCTTTCTAAAATATTAAACAATCTATCCATGGTACCACACTACCTAGACCCCTCCTACTAGCAATACAGGATATTTTTTTTCAAAGCCATCCACTTATAAAGGGATGAGATATTACTTTTTAATTTTTGTGTTGATTTCTTAATGTGGTGTTACATCATAGTCGATGAGAGATAAAGTGTACTTTACATGTGTCACATGTCACCAACTAGAGGGCACCATGGACCGAAGTGGCCAAAATCTTGAAAAGTTGAATTTTCATTCCACACTCTCTCAAGATGAAATAATATTTTTTTAGAGTTTTGATTGGTACCAAAAAACTAGAAATATTGTAAAGTGAAATGAGATTCCCCAAAACCCAGTCTTAGAATTAAAAATATTTGACATATGGGGAATATATTTTATGGGATAATTCCCCAATTAAAATGGAAATTTCAATTTATTGTATTGTATTTTCTATGATTCAAAATGGGTAGAGGTTGAATCCACCACTCATGACATGAAAAAATGGACATGAACATATTAAAGAAAAATATCTTTCCACGATTTGTATTTCCCTGATTTCTCTTTAATGATTGGTGAATACATTTTACCAATAAATATATCAAAGGATTACTTGAGACGTACAGAATTTCGTACAATGCAGGAACTCCCTAAAACCCACAAATAAGTGGGAAAGTCGAATTATCAAATAGTGAATTAAAATAAATCTTATTGAAAACCATGAACACAAATAGATAGGACCAGAACCAAAAATTAGATGATGCACTATAGGTGTACCAGACAACATAAAAACACCCAACAACAGTACTATATTTTGAATTTCCTACTATAATCTAAACTAGTTAATAGTGTATGAATATCATCATTCATACATTGCGACTAATAAATTAAATATGGATTATGAAAAATTTGAGGAAGTCAGGATATAATAAATGGATGAACTAGATGAAATAAGAAATGATTCCTATGATAGTTCCAATATTAGAAAAGAAAAATCCAATAAGTATCACGATAATCGCATCACGTGACGAATCATTACACTATAGAGTAATGTCTTTATATTCAATTTTTTATTGAAGATGCCCCCTAAAAAGTTTAAATTTAGATGATTAGGTCGCATTAAGGTCATACAAATATTCCCCAATGGGAACAACATGATTTAGAATTTAATATAACCACCCATAAATGTTAATGGCTGCGATTGAAGATATATTAGGAGCCACTACATGAGGGGTGTGTCATCACTTTGAGATTCATCTATGAAATATTGTGTCTATCTCTAAATGTTAATCAAAGAACTGACTAGGGGGAAACCTAGGATAGGGAAGATAGGATATAATAGGAAAGGTTATAGTTTAGGAAATCTTGGATCATGGTAAAATCAATGGACTACTCCCTAGCTCACAAAGAAGAAAGAGGCCCAAATTACATTTTGTGTAGTCTATCCGTGATGTGTAATTCTCATGACCCAAATAATAAAAATTAATTTTATTTCACCTCATGTAAATTTTAATTATGAAAATTAAGATGAATGTTAACATTTATAAACCTAGGTTTCATGGCGCATGATCCCCCCACCCCCTCCTCCAGTCCCCCCCGCCCCCTCTATCATAACTCACGACTGTGCAGCCCATCACCTTTCACCAACCCCTTTCCCTCACCTCTGCCTCATTATGCCTCACCTCCTCATACCTCCGGATATTTTCCATACTCTTCTTCATATTATCCTATCCTTTATATCCAAAATACTATGAACTAAGCTAGTTTATACCCCTTCAATCGATCTGACACCCGCACATGAGGATTCTCCTATGGTCAAGTGTTGAAGGGTTATCACACCTGCATCACCCACAATTAATCCTCTTCCATATCTTATGCTACCTGTACAGCCCCTTCGACCACTGAAAAGTCTCATTCAACCTATGGTGGGTCATAGGGCACTCCCCATCCCCATATTTACCCAATCCTTCACCATTCCACCCCTGAGAACCAGGTTTGATTGATCCACCTTCAGGAATAATCGATAAGTAACAAAAAACGCTGGATATTTCCATGCTCACATAGCTCCAATTCATCTAGGATCTCCTCCACCTCCATGAAAAATGGCACCTCTCACTCATCATATACATGCACTAAGAGACCTTATAGGATCTTTTTCTAGATTTCTTGTCCACTTTTGATCTATCTATTGAATGTGTCACCATAAGTTATTGTGTCAATCCCCATGATCTCGTCCTCATTGATTTTATAATTACACTCAATCTTTATTCTTATGACATTGTTTCCTCCAAAATCTTTTTGACTCTTAATATTCATATATTAAATTTATATGTCGGATGATTCTCGAGGATCGTCACCTGTGATGATTAAAATGTCCATGATCCTCAGACTATGAAGTCCAATCATCTTCTTGGTGTTTCACTCTAGATCCTTTATCAAGCCTTTAAGCATGTCTAGCTCAGTCTCACATAGGCTCATGGGAGTGTGAGATATATGGGTTTCCTCATTATCACCTCATCCATGGGAATCCCATCCGTCAACATGAAGTTTCAGTTCAACTTTTATTTTAGTGTTCATGTGAAGAAGTCTCAAGGCATGCTGATGGGTGGATCCTTCATCAACAAACTCAAGAGTCATCTTTTTGTTTTCAATACCACCATTTTCCTCACATCCCATTTCCCAATAGTGTCTATTTACTTCAATTTAGTGTTGAATATGGTGATTATAAGGAATGATAATGACATTTATTGATTGGAACCATGATATGGTGTGGGTGTTGATGAGATGCTCGACCATCATACAACTGATCATGCCCCTTCCTCTTAAACAACCTCAACCACTATTCCTATCACCTCCATTTCAATCAATTCCTCTACCACACTTTCCTATCCCATTACACTGAACATGTACACCCCATCCACTACCAATTTTGCATCTGGATCAATGATTACCTTACCCACCACATCACCCACCCCGTTATAAAAATAAAAATCACTGGATCATGCACTAGTATATTCTGAAGAACCAATGTTAGATCTTACACCACTAGGCAAACCATTTATTGCACCACAATTTTATATTACCCCTACACCACCACCAGTCACTACAGAATCCCACCCGCCACCATCTAAAAGACCATTATCCTCATTAATTCCCTCACCAGGTCCAAAACATACCTATTTTATAATGAACCATACTTTAAATACAATTTTAGTACTTCAAAATTTAAGTACACTTATTACAACATACAACAAAACCATGAAAGGACCGTATAGGTATAGTGTCTTTAGAAACTGGGAAACATAAACAACTGGTTCATAAAGCATCTACATTGTCTCCCATTTATTTCATCATATCTAGCATCCCTTTTGGAATATCCAATTTAATATCCTTCTTCTTGACCTGGGGAAAGAAAACATACAAAATGGTGATCTCAAATGCTCAGTAAGGGTAAACAAAAGAAATATCAATCACATCATATACATAAGAACATAACTTTTGAAAATCTTAACTTGCAAAAGAGATCATAATTTCATAACATGGGATAAATCATAGTAGTGAAATGTAATCCCAATAATCACAACTTAAAACATGAAACTTTGTGGCATACACACATAATCATAGAGAACCATTTCTTATTAGTCAAGACTCATTTCCAAGACTATCTTAGTGGACGAAGTCCATTTCTGAACTGAGTTCACACCTCATTTCAGTCCTGTTTCACTGAACCGGTTTAACCTGTCGTTCCAGCCATGTCTATCTCATGAGATATAAAATCATTACCCAATGCATTGGAGGGATATGTAGGTACCACCCTTCTCATAATGATACCATTCTTATGTGTGCCACAAAATCATAAACCATACATCATAGCATAACCCATGTAATAAAAATGGGAATCTTAAACATCGTGACATCATAAAACAATTAATATAAGATAAAGGAATTCATAAAAATATTTATATCTCAACATAATCAAATCAATGTAATAATAGGGATAGAAACAGAACAATATATTATCTTAGATGGAAAATAATTTTGATAAAACACTTGAACTACATTCTTGAGGAAAATATCCTTTCTACTTCAAAAACATTTTTCCTTTCTTAACATGTCATACAATTATAAACTAAAAGAAGTTGATTAAAAATAAACTTGAAAACATGTAAGGTAATATTCTAGGAAATAATGTTTTAAAAATCCATTCATTCCGTATAAGTTACAGAAAACATTCTTCTCGTACATTTGTCGAAAAAGTCAAAAAGTACCTCGTATGAAAAATGACAAAAGATTCCTTTCATATCATTCACTAAAAACTCACCGAAGGGTAAAATTGAATATAAACTATTGAATAAGGATATAAATATTACATACTGAGGATACATGTATGTGGATAATAAAATACACCCCAGTAAATTCCAAAGTATAAACAATCTCAGATAAAAATGAGATTGTGATATTTCCCTTACCTTAGGTCTGATTTGCTTCATAAGTGTCCAAACCTCCTGTATAATGATTTAAATAATGCTATTGAATTATTAAAGGATCAAAAATATTGTTATGATATCATATACGGTCATATTCTTAGCTTCTTATTAGTAATATTTCATTACTACTTGTTATTTAGGTGATTATTACTTTTTGTTCTTATGCGTGTTTTGTTGAATAAATTATTATAGTTCTTTTCAGGTCACTGGTACCTCATTTCCAGAATGGTACTAGTGTAATATATATCATATTCATTCATTCAATTCATTTATATAATCATTATGCAATGAAGATCATGTAGAATGAGTCGCATCACATCGTGGAGACGGTATTCCGTACGTACGCATGAGTGATGATATCGTTCCCATGATCATGGAATTTTATTGGAGTGTATGTATAATATTTCAGAATAAAAATCACTTTATAGTGATCATATATAGTTATTATTTACACCATTATACCCATCCATGTAAGGTGGTGGGGGAAAATAGATTACACCACGGCATGGAGACAGTATTCCGTACGTACGCACGTGCGATGATTTCGTTTAACGTAGGATGGATAGATGGTGAAATAGGGTTGTTTCATAATTATAATAACATATCAGTATATGAGTGACACTTATGTTATTACTTCATAATGAAACAACTAAATAAGATGAAGTGTAAGAAGAAATAAGTATGAAAAAATCGGTAACGGACATTACCTCTTCTTTGAAGCGCCTCTTTGAGACCTCCTTTTAGGGCACTAAAATTGGTCTTTGAAGAAGACCAAGACCTCTAGGATGTTTCTAGGGAAGTGGGGAAGTAAAATGAGCAGGGTTTTGCCGAGCTTGAAGGTTCAAGTTGGTGTGAGGAGGAGAGGGAGGAGGTGCCCTTTTATAAGGGAGGAGAGGGGCACCTTTGGAATAACTAAAAATATTATTTTATTATAAAGTCAAAATCGGTTTTTAATAGCTCCAAATTGATATATATCAAAGATAAGGTGTGTATGGGTCTAAATCCTCTCATCCAATTGAATTTAGACAAGTTTAGGTCATTAAATTAACCTTATCGTTTAGTTTTAACTCTTAGTTAATTAGATTGACATTTACCATGTCACTTTGTATTTTTATATTATATAGTTAATAAACTTACCATATACATCCAAGAGTCCCCAAGTGGTCAATTAATTATAAAAATATCATGATATAAGTATCTTGGCTGATCCTTATATTTTTAGGAATATACGATTAATTAATAATATAATATTTGTTTTAAAAACAATTTTATGTCAATTTTGACACTATTTTGTAATTGATTTCTGTGAAAATCATAACAGAATGATTAGTTCAAAAAAAATTAATTAAATCAATACTAACATGTCATATTAACATATAAAAATATTGTAATTCATAAAAAGTCTCAAATTACACTTATTTGGGTATTTATAACATCACTTATGTCAATATTTCATTAATAAGATAATTACTGCATCATCATTGTGTCAAAATAAATTCAATTATTTTATTTCTAAAAATTAAAAATAAAATACCATTATGTAGTAATTATTTTTATCTTTCTAGTGAATTTTTATAGTCGAATTTATCTTATTTATAACACTATATTAATAATGCTTTAGTTATTAAACATTGATTTTAACTATTTTAACCCTTCTTTAAATAAATTGATAATAAATGTACTAATCTAATCCAAGTGGGGATAAATAGTCATATTTTATACCTAAGGTTTTTTTTGGTCGAATTACACTTATCCAATAGAATTAGGACATGTTTTATGGTAATAATAATATCATTTTTTACCCTTAATTACCCTATTTACTTTTAAACATGGTATAACAAAGTAAAAAGTTACTATTCACCAAAAATTATTTTCATCTCGTTGAACCACAATTTAGTCCTTGATATTAACTGTGTGTCTCAGATTTTAAAAACTCCACTCACAGAAATGGTAAAATTATGTTTTATGAAAAATTTTGTTTTTTAACTACCACTTAGTGGTTTAACTATTCATCAAAAAATGAATGTTTCCAGAAAAATACCAAAATTTAGGCATGAGCTATATTTGATATTATGAATTCAAAAATGATGTTTATTTTAACAAATTAAAAACATATCAGTTACATTAACTAATTTAAAAATTATTTCCCGTCATCGAGACAAATAGCGTGTTTTTAAGAGATAATAACAATCAAAAGATTGACACTTGTTTATGTCTGGTTTAAATGTGAAATTATATCTAATGACCAACATTGTATTAAATTTTAAAAATATATTCTAAATATACTTTAAAACCACTCAAATTAATAATTTATAACTATTAATTATTTAGATTAAAAAAGTTTTTTTTAATTAAAATTTAGTAATTTTCACTATTCATCAGAATATGAATGTTATCCGAAAAGTACCAAAATTTCACCCTAAGCTAATTTCGATTTTCTGAATCCAAAAATGAAGTCCATTTTGAAAAATAATATTTACAAAATTTCAAAAAGTGGTTATTACAATTCATAACGGCTAGTTTTAATAATATTTTAATAACATATCATTGTTTAGTGAAACTCAGTATTGCGTACAACGCAAGCTATCGAGGAAGGCCACGGTTGCATGTAAAGCAAGCCAAGATAGTTTTGTGTGTAGTGAAAGATTCCTTTGATGATTTATATAACATAAAAACAAAACATTTCTCATAAAAGTCTCAGGTGTTACATTCTACCACCCTTAAAATGAATTTCGCCCTCAAAATTCGTCACTTTGTAACAAACAGATGAGGATACCTCTCCCTCATCATATCTTCAATCTCCCATGTAGCTTCTTCTATTTGGTGATTCCTCCATAAAACTTTCACCAAGCGAGTGGCCTTGTTCCGTATGACCTTTTCGCTACGATCCCGAATCTCTATCGTCTGTTCTTCATAAGAAAGATCTTCCTCCAGTGGTACAACTTCTGAGTTGAGTACCTGTGAAGGATCAGGTATGTACATTATCAGGAGAGATACATGGAACACATCGTGAACGTGAGAGAGATTTGGTGGAATCGCCAATCGGTAAGCTACATTTCCAACACGATCCAATATTTCGAACGGACCGATATATCTAGGGCTCAACTTCCCCTTCTTTCCAAATCTCATGACCCTCTTCGAGGGAGATATTCGTACAAACACTTTATCACCCACTTCAAACTCTAGGTCTTTTCTTCGGTTGTCGGCATAACTTTTCTGTCGACTCTGAGCTTCTCTTATGTGTTATTGAATAGATCTGACTTTTTCTTCCATTTCATCAACGAGATCAGGTCCTAATAGCATTCTTTCCCAACTTCATCCTAGAAAGTTGGAGTCCAGCATTTCATTCCATAGAGTGCTTCATAAGGATCCATCTGAATACTGGACTGAAAGCTATTATTATAAGAAAATACCACCAATGGTAGGTGTTGATCCCAACCACATTTGAAATCTATAGAGAAAGCTCTCAAGATATCTTCAAGAGTTTGAATTGTCCCCTCAGACTGACCGTTTGTCTGAGGATGATAAGCAGTGCTTAAACTCAATTCTGTATCCAGAGTATGCTGAAGACATCTCCAGAACTTTGAGTTAAACCTCAGATCCCGATCAGATATAATAGAAAGTGGTACTCCATGCAATCTTACCACTTCCTTTACATATATCCGGGCAAGCTGATCTAGAGATAAATCCTCTCTAATAGAAATGAAGTGTGAAGACTTTGTAAGACGATCAACTATGACCTAGATATAACTATTGACTTTGGATGTTTTAGGAAGTCTGGTGACAAAGTCCATAGTGATGTTTTCCCATTTCCATTAAAGTATGGGTAATGGTTGTAACATCCCCTTAAACTTTTGTCTCTCAGCTTTAACTTGCTGACAAACCAAGCATCAAGAGACATATTCAGCAACATATATTTTCATGCCAACCCACCAGTAGTACTCTTTAAGATCCCTATACATCTTTTTTCTTCCCGGATGAATAGAGAATGAAGAACTATGAGCCTCATCCAGCCGCTCCTTCTTTAATTCTGGGATGGGAGGAACACAAACCCGATTCCTGAACATTATTATCCCATCACAATCGAGGTTGAATTCAGGTACATTTCACACCTTCTTTTGTAACTCTACATCTTTTTATATGCCTCTTTAATCTTCACATGTATAGATGGTTGATCATTCATTTGAGAAAGATACGATTTTTTCCCTTCCATTATAATTCCAAGATCCATCCTTTGTAAATCCATAAATATTGGATCTTTTGTGATCCGCATCATGGATAAACTGGCATGTTCTTGTCGACATAATGCATTTGCCACCTTGTTTGCTTTCCCAGGGTGGTAATGAATTGAGCAGTCATAATCCTTAATCAACTCTAACCATCTTCTTTGACGGATATTCAACTCCTTTTGTATGAAAATATACTTTAAACATTTATGATCAGTATAAATGTCACACCTTTCTCCATAAAGATAATGCCTCCAAATCTTTAATGCATAGATTACAGCAGCTAACTCCAAATCGTGAGTTGGGTAATTTTGCTCGTGGATTTTCAACTGTCGTGAGGCATAATATATCACCATATCATTTTTCATAAGAACACACCCCAATCCTTTCATGGATGCATCACTGTAGATCACAATCCTTTCTCCACTACAAGTATGTGTGAGTATAGGTGCACTGGATAACCTTCTTTTCAACTCCTTGAAATTCTCTTCACATTCCTCCGTCCAAACAAACTTAACTCCTTTACGAGTCAACTTGGTGAGTGGATTAAATAATTGTGAAAAATCCTTCACAAAACGTCGATAATATCCAGCCAAACCAAGAAAACTTCGGATCTCAGTTACTGTTGTTGGTCTCGACCATCTTTCGATAACCTCTGTTTTTGCTGGATCCATAGATATCCCCTCTTTTGAGATTATGTGACCCAAAATGAAACTTTTTGAAGCCAAAATTCACACTTGGTAAATTTGGCATAAAGCTTGTCCTTTCTCAGGGTCTTTAAAACAATTCTCATGTGATATTCATCTTCTTCCTTGCTCTTTGAATAGAGAAGAATATCATCTATAAATACTACCACAAACTGATCATGATAGTTTCTAAAGACTCTATTCATCAGATCCATGAAGATAGTAGGGGCATTAGTAAGACCAAATGGCATCACTATAAATTCATAGTGTCCATACCTTGTACGGAAAGCCGTATTTTGTATACCCTCCCTTTTGACCCTTAATTAATGATACCTTGAATGATGATCAATCTTGGAAAATTATTGAGATATACGTAGATGGTCAAATAGGTCATCAATGTGTGGGAGAGGATATTTGTTCTTGATAGTGATCTTGTTTAGTTATCAATAATCAATTCAGAGTCTCATTGATCCATATTTCTTCTTAACAAAACAGAACATGTACTCCCCAAGGTGACACACTAGGGCATATGAATCCTTTGTCAATATTCTGTTGGAGTTGCTTCTTCAATTCCTACAACTCAATTGGGGTCATTCTAATAGTTGTCTTTGAAATAGGGAAAGCTCCCGATACGAGTTCTATTAAAAACTCAACATCACGATTTGGTGGAAGACCTGGTAATTACTCCAGAAAGAAATCATCAAATTCCCGTACAATGGGCATATTGTTAATCGTGAGTTTCTCTCCAACCATTTGAGATAAATAACCTTCATTTAGTGGAATCAAGACCCATAATACGGATGAAGCTTCCACTGGAAGGTTATGTTCATCCTTTCATCGATAGATGGTCATAGATTGATCTGGAATATGAAATGTGACTTCCCTTCTTTGGAAATTGATATGAGCTCTATATAAAGAAAGCCAATCCATGCCAAGAATCACATCAAATTCTACTATAGTAAGGATCCCAAGATTTTCATGAAGCACTTTCCCACAAACTTCAATCGGAGAAGAATTGTAAACTTTTGATGCGACTGTTTTTCCATTAGGAGTTGTCACAGCCAACTCAACATCTAATTGTTGTGGTAATACGGTGATACCCTTAGAAAATTCCTCAAAAATAAAAGAGTGGGTGGATCCAGAATCAAATAAAACATTTTCTACTTTAGAGTGCATGGTAAGTGTACCTCTCACCACATCGTTGTCTTAATCCATATTGCCTATAGTAGTTGCATGTGACTTTCCTTTGTCTTTAGCCTTAAGATTTTGTTGATGTCGATCATCATCATCAACCCTTGGATTTGGGCATTGATTGGCATAATGCCCTATCTCCTTACACTTGAAACATTGAAGTGTATTAGGTTCATTCTGTGTATCCCTTCCTTTGTTTGCATCATTAGACATCTACTTCCCATTATTTCGACATTCAATTGCCTGATGACCTTCTTTTCCACACTTATAACATTTTCTTATCCCCTTAAGACAATTTACTACATGTTTCTTTCCACACATTGTGCATAAGGGAAAAATCATCTTCTTTTCAGTGTGGTCTTTAGATTTTCCTTTGAATTCCATTTTACACTTCTTATCAAACCCATGTGACTGGTGGATTACACTAATCTCTATCTCAACCTTGAGAGCGCATCGAACTATTTTCTCATAGCTATTGAAGTCCCTTATGGCTAATTCCCTTCGATGACTTGGTTTTAAGCCACTAAAGAATCGATCGATCTTACTCTCAGGTTGGATAATAATACCAGAAACCTACCTTGCAAGTCTTGTAAAATTTTCTTCATAGGTACCAACAGATTCATCATCCTTTTGCTTCAGTTCAAGAAACAATTTCTCCATCTTTGTTCGGAGAATATGAGGCAAGTAATTATTTAAAAATAAGTTCTTGAACTTGTCCCATTCCATGGACTCAATTTCATCTCTTGGCCTCATATTCTTGATAAGATTCCACCATTGATCAGCATCACCTTGCAAATGATATACTGCTAAGATGACTTTGACATGTTTAGAACATTTGAGAACATAAAATATCTTTTCAATTGTACTAATCCATTGTTCAGCAACTAATGGATCAGTAGACCCGCTGAATGAAGGCGGACACTGCCTCATGAAGGATTCAACAAAAAATTTCTCCTTCCTCTGCTCGTTTGGAAGTCCTGCATGATTCATATCTTGAGAAAGTTGTGTGAGCATGGCTACAAGATTTTTCATTCCAACTCCCATAACATTTGGTTGCTCAGGTGGACAATCATTCCATTGCCCGTCGCATTTCGCATTAACACGGTTCCTTTGGGTTCCAGCCATTGACTAAAACCAAGAAAAATAGTGTGAGAAACACTAATTATAATAGGAAAACCACATAATGAAGAATAAAATTTCACACTTAAGGTCTTATCCTAGGTTATTCTTAGTCATTTATAAAACACTAAGATTGTGTTCTATTCTTAGACTTATCCTTAGGGTTCTTACTAAGGATTTCAAATCCTAGTTTCCAAAGGTTGACTATACCTTTCCTCTGATACCAACTATAACGGTCTGGAATTACTTCTAGTGGACTATAATTGATACCTATCAGGGCACTCCATGGGCGGCTACACCCCCTGGGTGGGACACACCACCATCCCCAGTGGCAGCCATTTCCTCATGAAGCCCTTGGTCGGAGAGCCATGCTTCGTCCAACGCTCACATGTGAGAGTTCCCAAGGATCAGATCCATTCCTACCTCCTTTTCCTTTTAATACCAACTATAACGACCCATACATTACATAAATTGTTAGTACTTTAAAATTTAAGTACACTTATTACAAAATATAACAAAACCATGAAAGGACCGTATAGGTATATTTTCTTTATAAACTGGGAAACATAAACAACTGGTTCATAAAGAATCTACATTATCTCCCATTTATTTCATCATATCTAGAATCCCTTTTGGAATATCCTAATTAATAACCTTCTTCATGACCTGGGGAAAGAAAACATACAAAACGGTGATCTCGAATGCTCAGTAAGGGTAAACAAAAGAAATATCAATCACATTCTATACATAAGAACATAACTTTTGCAAATCTTAACCAGCAAAAGAGATCATAATTTCATAACATGGGAAAAATCATAGTAGTGAAATATAATCCCAGTAATTATAACATAAAACATGAGTCATTGTGGCATACACACATAATCATATAGAATCATTTCTTATTAGTCAAGACTCATTTCCAATACTATCTTAGTGGACCAAGTCCATTTCTGAACCGAGTTCACTCCTTGTTTCAGTCCTGTTTCACTGAACCGGTATAACATGTCGTTCTAGCCATGTCTATCTCATGATATATAAAATCATTACCCAATGAATTGGAGGGAGAAGTAGGTCCCACCAATCTCATAATGATACCATTCTTATGTGTGCCACAAAATCATAAACCATACATTATAGCATAACCCATGTAATAAAAATTGGAATCTTAAACATCGTGACATCATAAAACAATTCATATAAGATAAAGGAATTCATAAAAATATTTCCATCACAACATAATCAAATAAATGTAATAATAGGGATAGAAATAGAACCCTATATTATCTTATATGGAAAATAATTTTGATAAAACACTTGAACTCCATTCTTGAGGAAAATATCCTTTCTACTTCAAAAACATTTTTTCTTTGTTAACATGTCATACAATTCTATACTAAAAAAATTTGATTAAAAATAAACATGAAAACATATAAGGGAAGATTTTGGGAAATAATGTTTTAAAAATCCATTCATGTCGTATAAGTTAAAAAAACATTCTTCTCGTACTTTTTTCAGAAAAGTCAAAAAGTACCTCGTATGAAAAACGACAAAAGATTCCTTTCATATCTTTTACTAAAAACTCACCAAAGGGAAAAATTGGATATAAACTATTGTAAAAGGATATAATTATTACATATTGAGGAAACATGGATGTGGATGATAAAATACACCCTAGTAAATTCCATAGTATAAACAATCTCGGATAAAAATGAGATTGTGATATTTCCATTACCTTATGTCCGATTTGCATTGTAAGTGTCCGAACCTCCTATATAATGATTTAAATAATGTTATTGACTTATTCCAGGATCATAAATATTGTTATGATATCATATACAGTCATATTCTTAGTTTCTTATAAGTAATATTTCATTACTACTTGTTATTCGGGTGTTTATTACTTTTTGTTCTTATGCGTGTTTTGTGGAATAAAATCTTATTCTTATTTTCAAGTTATAGATACCTCATTTCTAGAATGGTACTAGTGTAATATATATCATATTCCTTCATTCAATTAATTTATATAATCATTATGCAATGAATATCATGTAGAACGAGTCGCATCACATCGTGGAGACGGTATTCCGTACGTACGCACGAGCGATGATATCGTTCCCATGATCGTGGAATTGTATTGGAGTGTATGTATACTATTTTAGAATAAATATCACTTTACAATAATAATATATAGTTATTATTTACACCATTATACCCATCCAAGTATGGTGGTGGGGGAAATAGATTACACCACGGCGTGGAGACGGTATTCTGTACGTACGCACGTGCGGTGATTTTATTTTCCGTAGGATGGATAGATTGAGAAATAGGGTTGTTTCATACTTATAATAACATATCAGTATATGATTTATTCTTTTGTTATTACTTAATAATGAAAAAACTAAGGAAGAAGAAGTGGAAGAAGAAATAAGGATGACAGAATCAGTAACGGACATTACCTCTTCTTTGAAGCGCCTCTTTGAGACCTCCTTTTAGGGCACTAAAATGGGTCATTGAAGAATACCAGGACCTCTAGGATGTTTCTAGGGAAGTGGGGAAGTGAAATTTGCAGGGTTTAGCTGAGCATGAAGGCTCAAATTGGTGTTCGGAGTAGAGGGAGTAGGTGCCCTTTTATAAGGGAGGAGAGGGGCACCTTTGGAATAACAAACAATATTATTTAATTATAAAGTCAAAATCGGTTTTTTAATAGCTCCAAATTGATATATTTCGAAGATAAGGTGGGGAGGGGTCGAAATAATCTCATCCAATAGAATTTAGACAAGTTTAGGTCATTATATTAACCTTATCTTTTTGTTTTAACTCGTAGTTAATTAGATTGACATTTACCATGTCACTTTGTATTTTTATATTATATTGTTAATAAACTTACTATATACATCCAAGAGACCCCCAAGTGGTCCATTAATGATAAACCTATCATGATATAAGTATCTTGGCCGAACATTAGATTTTTAGGAATATAAAAACAATCAATAATATAATATTTGTTTTAGAAACTATTTTATGTCAATTTTGACACGATTTGGTAATTGATTTTTTTCAAAATCATAACTGAATTATTAGTTCGAAAAAAATTAATTAAATAAGTAATAACATGTCATATTGACATAGAAAATTATTTGAATTCATAAAAAGTCTCAAATTACATTTATTTGGGTATTTATAACATCAATTATGTCAATATTTCATTAATAAGATAATTACTACATCATCACTGTGTCATAAATAAATTATATTATTTTAAGTCTAAAAATTAAAAATAAAATACCATTATGTAGGAAATCGTTTTATATTTTTAATGAATATTTATAGTCTAATTTATTTTATGTATAACCCTATATTAAGAATTCATTAGTTATTAAACTTTGATTTTAACTATTTTAACTGTTCTTTAAATAAATTGATAATAAATGTCCGAATCTAATCCAAGTGGGCCTAAATGGTCATATTTTATTCCTAACGTTGTTTTCGGTCGAATTTCACTTATCCAATAGAATTAGGACATGTTATAGGGTAATAATAATATCATTTTTACCCTTAATTACCCTAATAAATTTTAACCGTGGTAAAAAAAAGTAAAAAGTTACTATTCACCAAAAATTATTTTCATCTCATTGAACCACATTTTAGTCCTTGATATTTACTGTGTCTCTCAGATTTTCGAAATTCCACTCACAGAAGCGGTAAAATTAAGTTTTATGAAAAATTCAATTTTTTTACTTCTACTTTGTGATTTCACTATTCATCAAAAAATGAATGTTTCCAGAAAAATACCAAAAATTAGGCCTAAGATATATTTGATATTATGAATTCAAAAATAATTTTTATTTTACCAAATTCATTATATATCAGTTACATTAACTAATTTAAAAATTAATTCCTGTCGTCAAGAAAAATAGCGTGTTTTTAAGAGATAATAACTATCAAAAGATTTACATTTGTTTATGACTGGTTTAAATGTGAAATTACATCCAATGACCAACATTGTATTAAATTGTAAAAATATATTCTAAATATATTTTAAAACCACCCAAATTAATAATTTATCACTATTAATTATTTCAATTAAAAAAGTTGTTTTTAATTAAAATTTAGTAATTTTCATTATTCATCAGAATCTGAAAGTTATCCGAAAAGTACCATAATTTCACCCTAAGCTAATTTCGATATTCTGAATCCAAAAATGAAGACCATTTTGAAAATTAAAATTTTCAAAAATTCAAAAAGTGGTGATTACTATTCATAACGGCTAGTTTTATTTATATTTTAATAGCATATCATTGTTTAGTGAAACTCAGTATTGCGTACGACAGAAGCTATCGAGGAAGGCCACGGTTGCGTGTAAAGCAAGCCAAGCTAGTGTTGTGTGTAGTGAAAGATTCCATTGATGATTTATATAACATAAACACAAAATATTTCTCATAAAAGTCTCAGGTGTTACATATTTTCCCTCTGAGATGATAGAACAACATCCTTTCAGGGGTTTTTAGAAGATCAGGCCTAGTGGGGCAAGGGCCCAGCAATCCCACATCTACTGAGGTGCCTTTTATCGACCATACTCCTAAACACATGACCATAATAAAGATTGGAACCTCACATCCACTATCCATCTGGATAGATGCCAGTACCATGGAATATTTAGTGGTCGTAGATCGTAGGTTGTCTATATCCATAAAGGACATTGATATAGTGGTCCATATCATGGAACCCACTAATCAGGAGGGTTCTTTAGATTCAGCGGAAAACGAGAGTCACTCCAAGTCTTAGTTCTCACTTGTTCCCCTCCCATGTTTTGTATATTGCGTGTGTAACACTTTTTTACAACTTTAATTACATTTAACTTTGATGTATCATTGATCTATATATACATGGGATAATATTTTTTTATTTTCCATTGGTTATCTTATTTTAATTTTCATACTACATTATTTTAGATATGATTAGCTCTTCTACCTTATCTATGGTCATTGACGCGCCTATCCCACCATTGTCTTCCCTCTTACTTCAGATGACTTAGTATCTGGATAACGTTGATCACCATCATGAGGATATTTCACTTTATATCTATGATCAACAGAGATACCCACCATGAAAATCATGTATGATTTTCTTAAAACACGAGATTCATGCACAGTACACTCCTGGGGTGGTAAATCCCACCAAGAATCTTTGTGAGATCAGTGAAATAGCCACCAAAATTTGTATGAGGCAACAATCTTTTGAGTAGATAGAGGACACTAACTGATCCTACTTATATCCATCTGGATAAAAAAAAATCATTATTAGAACATTATGGGAGGAAACCCATATTTTTGTTTCTATTATTTCAGTCTCATTCTTAGGAAATTCTGTTATTGTAAGTATATTTATTGTTCATAAATCATCCTTTAAATTTCACTGTACTCGCATATATGCATTTATATGAAATTGTTTTCTTTACTAAACATTATTTCACCTACCCATTTACCTACTTTCTTCCTTTTTAAACCATGTTGATGGATTTTTATCTAGTGCAAGTATTTTCTTTACAATAAAGTATTTAGATAGCCCAGTTTGAATACACCATCCACCTAGTTTCCCCATGGCATGAAACTCATCACACGGAGCTCTCGATTACCTAAATTTAAATTCAATTTTCATTTCACTTTATCTATGCTATATATATGTAAAATATCTTCCATGTTACATTCTTGTACAGTAAAAACACTATCTCAAATTAATTATGGGGGAGTATTTCGTGAAATTTATTGTCAGTACACATAGATTATTTATGGTTTCCAAATTTCTAGGACACATTTTTCACTGAAAGCATGATATAAACATGAAAAATAATTGAACCCATTTAAATAAAAGGAAAATCGTGGTTGTAAATTGTTGAAATCCATACTTTAATCCTGATTATATATTTAGCATTATTTTTTGCATTGGTAACATAATTAAAATTCAATATTTTTTGTAACTAATTTTGATAATCTTATTACTTGATTTGATATCCTAAGTGATTTCTGGTTATTTTTTATACTCTATTTCCTTAGATAATTATGTACCAACAATTTCATATTTTTTTAGATAATATTTCTTGAGAGGCATCTAGGGAATATCAACCTATCATAGCTTACACTGATATATTATTAAGAGTATCATTTAACTAATGTACTTTTCAAATGATTGAGTAAATATTTATTGAGATAGTTTTTTATGACACTAACCTTGTAATTTTTTTTCTTCTTCAGCTCACGGTATCCATGAGTATACATTTTACGATAGATCTATTTAAATATTACTATCCCTTCATACCCTACACATGTTATTATGCTAGATTATCCTTTGAACAAGTGTTTGGAAATTTTCACTACTCATAGCCATGGGACTATGTTTTACAGAAAATATACTTTGGATTTTTCACTATACTAAAATGATGTGGTCCCTTATTACTTTTAGAATTTTCTACACTTACCTTGTTCATTTGAAATATATATATATATTTATATATATAATAAAAATAAATTTCATTTGGGTTGTGGATTAGGAAGGTCAAGAATCACCATTTCCATATACAATGAATCCTCTAATGGATCATATTGTTGTTAGAGGATGGATGTGAGATATTTCTTAAACATGAATTTTCATAAATAAATAAATGGAAAAGTAAAATAAATGAACACGGTAAATTTTTAATATTTACTTGATATATTAATGGATTTACTACGAGTAGTTTTGTGCATGTACAATTTTGATCTTCTAAGAGTTAATTCATTACATTTTTTACATTTATAATGCATTATACTTTAGTGATTTTCACCCTTTTTATCTTGATTTTTACTCTCTACCCACCTACTGTTATCCTCATGGTCATTTGAACCATTTTTTCTATAGTCCTCTAAATTGATTTTGTAATTTTCTTTACTATGTGGTGATGATAGAAACAATGAATTCCTATAGTAAGGAACATGTATTAAGCGTTTGATAATAACTTCTGTTACACTTTTACCGTTATTGATGAGATAAAAATCATTGTGATATAACTTTAAAAATGGGTATAGAATTTAAGTAACAGTTATGAACTTTTAATAAGAGAAATAAATAATCTGGATAATAGAACTGAACTATGAGGCATGGAATATTTTCTCTGTAGGATTTATTCTACAAGATTGGATTTTTCTTCTTACACATATTTTTATTTTCCGAGATTTAATGATTATTTCCTTTTAAAAAACTCTTTTATAATCCCTATTTATATTCTTCTATCTTGAGGATAGGCAATTTTTCAAGTATAGGAAAATTTGATAAGATGAAATTTTATATATATTTTGGTTTTTTTAATTAAATATTATTCATGTATTATTCGATAATGCACTAGTTTTTTTTTAAGGAAATAGGTTTCTAAGACTCCAAAGGTAAGGCTTCCAAAAATTGAACAAAATGGAAGTTACATGTTATGAAGCAAATACACGATGTGTATTCATCATTCATAGCATTCTTAAAGAGGATATATCAAGTCATGAAGAATTTACATGTAATATAAATAATTCATGATGTGAATATACAATATAAATCATCCTATATTTGAATTCCACTTCCATATCAATGTTCAAGGGCTGAAAATCAATCATGTTGTGAGTCTCCAATTCACACTATGAACTGAGAACTATCTTTGAATCCCAAATACTCTGGTCGTGAAAGTCTCCAAAAACAAGATACATGGAGAAATATTTGGATAAGGAATACATGACATGAAAAGGATACACATCATGTAAATAATCATCTATTTATATACAGAATGAAGATAGCCACGGGACATACTTCTCAACAACCACTTTTTTGTTTTTATTTCTATCGTTTCTTATTTCGTTCTCCTTCCAACACAACAGTAATCAATTCTTTTTTTTAATAAAATAACGGTTCTATTTATTATTCTATGATCATTATTCTCCCTTATCATCTTTTTTCTCCATTTTAATTTCCATTTTTGATTACCATTACCTCAGGCATCATTCACATGCCACAATCTTTCATTTTTACCCTTTCAAGTTAGTGTTTAATTTATTTATTGATTTCTTTGAACTAATATCTACATAATATTAAGTTAATCAGTTATGACCTACAATATCTCAACTATTTTATTAATCTTCTAAGAATATCTGTTATTATTTTTCCTATTTTTCATTATCACCATCATGAGAAGCTGATCCTCTTAGCGTAAGGGTCGAGAGTATGGGTTTTTCTGAATTTAATAAATCAATAAACTAAAATTTGGTAACCCTGTGAATTGTAATCAGGTTATGAAAAAAATGGTTTATTCAATTATTTTATGAAACTCGTTACATGGGAAGTTTAAATGAATGAACATAACCTAATTAGAGTAGAGAATCTATGAACATTATCTTGTGACACTTTCTTCCATATAAGAAATGATTAATGAATCTAGTGTGCTAGATATATCTATACTAAGGAATAGTTTCATATTAAAAAGATCTAGTTTTTCTTACCACAATCATGTTGTGATCTATGTATTGCTTCTTATCCTAAGACCAATGTATATCATGAGTTAGGTATAAGGTTAACTTATTTTCTAAACCCTATAAATGACCATGATCACTATATTATTCAGGAATCCAAAAACAATTTCAGTATATTTCATTTAATCCAATGCCCAAATCATTTTTTGAGGACTCCTGCATATAAGGTTCAAAGACGCTGGTTGCTTGTTGTCCAATTTTCCTCATTGGTTTGACCGCGAACTACCACTCTACTATGTCACTATAGTAAGTGTAATTTGGGATAATAAAAATTTGTATTCTGATCATCACCTTCATGAACAAAATAACACATGTGGGTGTGTTATTATACCGAGAATATAGACACATAATTATAAATTTCAAATTTAGTATTTTTCCACTAGAAGTTCTCTCTCAGATCCTTATACGTCATAGTATTGACAAGGGGTATAGATATTTTTGAGCTTTTAGAATCATCTATTAACCCCCTCTTTAGCTCAGGTACTAAGGGAACACATAATAATCTTTCAAAATTTAACACAACATCTTCATAGGTTAACCCCACCTATTTCCCATCATCTATGGATTCAATTATCTTCAAAAAAATATTTTTCATAGTGTTGATAGTTCTTTATCATCTACAGTAAGGATAGTTGGGAAATAATTTATTAAAGGAATGTTGTTTCACCTTCCATAATAATTTTGATATCCAACTTTACTAACTCCTTGAATAAAATAAAATTTTCTAGTCTCATCACGGATAGGGCCCCATGATCCTTTATCCTCAAAGTATATTCCAAATTGTTTTCCTTCCTCTGGTGGTAGTGTATTTCACAATCATGGCCTTCATGTAATTATAGTCATCTCCTTTACATCATGATAATATATTTATGTGTGAATATATACTTTTAACTTTTTTGATCGATATATATGTCTCATATTTCACCATAGAGATATTGTCTTCAAATATTCAAAGAAAATATCATAGAAAGAAGATCAAGATCTTCAGTTAGATATTTCTTCTCATGGGTTTTTAATTTTCATGATGCATAAGCGATAAATCGATCATTTTATATGAGGATACACCCTAGATTTTTTTTAATATATCACTATATATATAAAACCTTATTTCCATGATGGTAAATTCAATATCAGTTAATTAATTAAATTTATCTTTAGTTCTCTACAATTTTCCTCACATTACCTAGACTATGAAAATTTAATCCCTCTACATATCAATTGGGTTAATAGATGAGTTAATCTAGAAAAAATCAACAAATCCCTGCTAAGACAAGGAAACTACATAAATCAGTTATATTTTTTTGTGTTATCCATTCAATAATACATTATTACATAGTTGGGTCAACTGATATTCTATCATTGGAGACAATATGATATGAAAATAGACTTATTGAAGGTAAATTTTCACTTACTAAATTTTGACATAAAGTTCCTTCTCCCTTATGGTCTCAAGGGTGTCTTTTAACTGATCATTATGCTCATAATAGGACATTAAATATATCAATATTTCATTGATGAATACCACAAAATAATTATCAAGATATTCCATGAATATTTTTCTTGTTATAGACATATACACAAAGAGTGTTATAGTTAATCCAAAAGGCATTACCATGAACTCGTAATGTCAATTCCTTGTGAAAAGATTCATCTTTGGAATATAATCCTTCATTAGTGTCAATTAGTGACAACCATAATAGATATAAATTTTTGAGTAGTATTATTCCCCTTGAATTTGATCAAATAGATCTTCAATGTTATATAAAAGTTACTCATTCTTAATAGTGATGGAATTGATTCAACTATAGTCAACGCATAATCTCGTGGACTTATCCTTCTTCTTCACACACAAGGTAGGTTCTCTCTAAGGTGAATCACAAGGGAATACAAACCCATTTTCACATAATTATTTCAGTTGTTTTTTTGATCCACTAACTCTATCAGAGCCATTCTATATGGAGGATTATATATAGGTTTCACATCAGGGATAAAATCATTAGTGAATTCAACTTCATGGTTAGGAGTGTATCTTGAAAGATCCTCTAAGAATACATCAATATATTCTCTGAAAATAGATTCATCCTCTATTATTATGAAATCCTTTGAATTTACAAAATACTCACTAAGGATATCATTAAGATTTCCAATAGGAGGAGTTCTATATAATACTCAAACAATGAAGTCTATCCTCTAAATGCAAGGTATTATATATCATACTCAAAGGTTATAATATTATTTTCATGACAATATGTTTTTTCATTATACATTGAATTATAATGCATCCCAAGTATTATTTCAAATTCTACTATAGGTATGATAATTAAATCCAAAAATAGATTACTTTCAGGCATCAAAATAAGGATTGATGTCATATCTTCATTTCATAATTATTTGAATTGGGTGTTCTGATTGATAAATCCATTAATTGGTTTCTAGTGAAATATCCAATGTTCTTAGAAAATATGGAAATTTTGAAATGGTGAAATGATATATAATCAAATAGATAATTAGATAATTTTTTATTTATGACCAACGTACCTACCACCACATCATTAGAAACCTCATATTCATTAGTAGAAATCATGTAGGTATGACCTTTCTCCATGGGCCCCTTTTTTGGTAGATTCCCATAAAACTTTGTGAATTTAATTGAATAATGCATCATCTCTTTATAATTAAATCACTAGATATTAGTGGATTCCCTATTACCCTTTTAATCATGATCATTGAAGTGTTTATCTACAAACTTTTAGAATACTCCCATTCCCTTCCCAAACATTTCTGGGTTTGTTTCCTATAGTTATTACATCTTTGAAATTTCATCCATACATTCTTATCATTATCTGAATTTCTACCTACATGGTTCTTATACTCCCTCATATTATCTTTATTCCCATTGAAAATATGATACTTTCATAATTTCTTTTCGGTCTTGATATTACTAGTCATAATCTCCTCCTATGAGGAAAATTTTTGAGATACTAGTGGTCATCAAAGGTTTATTTTTAACTTATCAAATAACAAATCAATATTTATTTCTTGGTAGTGTAAATATTTATAATAATGAAATGATATCGTTATAAATTTGTATTTATATTCAATCAATGATTCCACATCCTTCAACATTATGTTTAGGAATTTCTTTTCCATGTCTTCTTGTTTCTCATGAGGGAAGTAATTTTCAAAGAATGTATATTTAAAAGTATTATATTATATGTAGAGTATTTATTCTTCCTTATTAGTGTTTTGAATCAATGACCCCCACTAGATAGAATATTCTATTGGATGATATACCTCCATGAAAACCTTCTCCTTCTCAATGCATCCCATTGTAGTTGGTATATTTTAACGGGTCATGACCCATTTTTTAGCTACTACTAGAATTGTAGTCCCACTAAATGATGTATTTTTTTCCACATAAATAGGTTTATCATTGATAAATAACAATGTGGAGAAATATTTTGTTTCATTAAAGAAACATTATTAACCAAAACCTGGATGAACTGACTTAATCTAGTCATAATATCATCAAATCCAATATCAATCTTGTTGAATTTCTCTGGAAGGAAATCCCTACACTGATATCTAATGTTGAAACTATAGTTCCATCCATTATGATAAATTTCTAGATAATGGTATATAATCAATTAGATCATAAACAAAACAATGATTTTAATTAATATAAATAATTCTATAATAACTTAAATATTTCTCCCATGGTTCATGTTTTCAAAAAATGCTCCTATAAATATATTTTATAATGTTTCTATTAAAAATCCTATACTTAAAAACTATAACAACAACAACTTTATTTCATTGGATACAGTTTCTATTTTTTTATAGTGTTACAAATATTGAGGATCTGATAGTTTAACATCCTTAGGAAAATTAGATACATAATAGAGTTTTATATTGCATTGAAAAATAAGAATATATTAGCTAAAAACATGAAAACATTATTGTTCTCCATGCATGCCTTTTATAATATGTATTACTCTTCTTGGTTTCTGAGTAAAAATTAAAATAATATAAAGGGGTGAGATAGGGAGCACATTATGAGGTAGTGTACAGTGGATGAAATTATAAATAAGACATTGTGGAATTAATAAATAAATTGAGTTATGCCATCTCAATGGAATTGAAAGCATAATTAAATCCATAGAGAACATAATAATAAATGAATTAATCAATAACAATAGTTGACCAAATAGAGATAGAAATTCATAATATTATACCTCTTAAACATACTGTCAAGTTATTATATTATGACATCTTACATAAAGGGTAATGATGATCCCATTATCCTATATTATTTGTCTAATGAGTCCTAACAGTGCATTGAGGGGATATATTATTCCAAGACCACCCCTCACATTATTTTATAATTCATTCCATCACATATAAAAGTATTATATGTATTAATTTTCAAGTAAATAACATCATATATAATTATAAAAAAAATTCAATAAAGAAAATCATACAATAATTTCCCATATATAAGATATAATTGTATGATGAAAAATTATTTTTCCCCAATCTGAGAATAAATAATGATATATGGGTTTTATATGTTAGGATACAAATGTAATGATAGATAAATCCATTATAATATTTTTTATTTATCATGTTTATCATCCAAATATATCCTTTTTGGGGTAAAACCAAGTATGCATCAAATCCAATTTTCATGCACAATGTGACGATCAAGTCAAATCACATTGTTCCCTTTTTGGGGTCATTAATCCTAGGTACAATTATTATATATACACCCTCACTTTTAGAATCTATATTGGGGTTTAGTTTCATAGAAAACCACACATAAATTATATCATCAAAATTTTAGTACTATTTTATGGATACAAGATAGTTCGAGCATTATAACAGCTTAGATAAAGGTTATAATGAGAGGGAGGAAGTAATATATCATTTGGAATAATTAAAAGGGATGGTAATAACGAGGAATTAAAATTGTTTCATTATAATAAAATAAATCACAACATAAAATATAACAACGGAATTTCAATTGTAAATTTAAGGGGATGATTGGGGAAATCATACCTCTCTTAATATTATTATCTTAGAGAAGAACCTTTAAACAAAAAAACTTTTCAAGAATTGAGATAGAGAAATTATTGATACCCCATGGGAGATATATGATGTGATTACATGGAATTGGGTTTAGGAAAATAGGAATAGGGGCTGGTATTTATACTTTAGGAGTGGTGGTGTTATGTTTTTAAATAATGAATATTTTTCCATTAATCACAACCCATTTTTGATGGAATTAATTCAAATTTTTTTAGTATAAAATTAAGGTTTTAAAGAAAATTTAGGTTCATTTAATAAATCAATAATCGTTTTAATATTATTTTATCTTTAAAATATATTTTTATCATGAATAATGATTAATAAATTTGAAAATTTCATGGAATATCCATTTTTTTCTTTTCAATTACACTTCAATACTTTTATTATAACATTTAATTTATTATCTATTTTAATTTTTTTATTATAAATTAATATATAGACATTTTTTTAGATCACTAAATATGGATCCAAATTTTTAGGGGTCATATGTGGTCATGAAGTCAACACTAATGTGGATCCTACTAGATGTTACCCCCACAATAATTCACTCAAAACATTTTCCCCAATTGAAGAATTTGGACATAAAATTTTACAAATTTTATATTACAATATTTTTATCATTACATCAAACAAGAGTAACATCTGGTTCATAATTTATCATGGTAAAAAGTTCATGAGAATTCAATTCATCCTGATTCAATGAATCTGCTAGGATGGAAATAGTTTCATCAGTGATTTGACCCTAATTCCTACAAAACATTCCTTAGGAGGATTAAATTTTTTGGTATATGAAAAATACATAGGGGAGAAAGTATACATAATACCATATTCCCATTTTTCCATTAAGGTATTTAAAATAGATGGATATTTTTTATGTTGAATATTGATAGTCTATCTAGATAAATTTTCTATAAATCATAATTCTCCATGCCTCTTCAATAAATTTCAAAATAAGCTGATATTTTGAGAAGGAAAATATAATATTTGGAATGAATATTTTACTAAATAAAACATAACAAGATACATATATTTATTTTTCTAAAATAGAATAAACTTTAAGAGGATATAACTAAAGAAAATTTGTTTCTAATGGATATGAAGAAATTTTAGTAATGTAATACTAATACTTTCCTAAAAAATAATTTGAATCATTTGAAATAAATAAAAAATAAACTATAAACATGTAATACGAATAATATAGTTCTTAGCATAAAATATACATTATTTCTTGAATTAAAAACGATAAAATATATTTTGAAGACCTTGGTTATTACAAAGGTTATTTCAATATCTGAATGATTTTCATATGGATTCAAATGAGTTTTAAATTATTTTGTGATGCAAATATGCTGTAAAAGTTTTTTTATTCTTGATATGGTAATTTATAGTTATATATGCTGACATGTGATCCAATTATAGTTTATAAAACCTATGACCCTGATAAATCATATACGATGGGTAAGCCTGGTATACTTATCCAATGCATTGGGTAATGTTCATTATCCTTAAAAATAAGATTTATGGAGTTAACAATGGATAATTCTCCTATGAATTTAATTGTGATCTAGTTATTCATGATAAAATATTAACATGGGTTATTTATATAATTCCCTATGTTTCCTAAAAAGTGGATTTTATTCTCTCATTATGGGTTTTAAAGGTTTTCCTTGAGATAGAGTGCTAAATTTTCACGGGTTAATTATTTATTTCATAGTATCACAGAATATTGTGATAAGGTTAAATATATTATGGGTTTTCATGTTTCTAACTGGAATAATGAATTTATTTCTTTTAAATCCCTTAATGCTCTTTTTATACTCATCCCACATTATAAAATGTTTTTCACATGATTTAAGGATGAGTAAGAACAAATAATAAGTCAAGTTAAAATTAATCATTTTAAAAAATTTATATTATGGTAAAATGGAATCTATGTATAAGTGTCTACTATTTAATAGATTAGTTTTTTATTTCATTTTTATAACCAAATTCTCTAAACTCTAAACCTAAAAGGCCTTTTGGAATGTATGAAATATAATTCTAGTATAAATACACCATATTATGTAATGTTTATAGTCATATACTTATACAAAGAATAGAAAAATTGGAGTTTAAAATTGAAACATGGCACCACCACGAAAATCAAAATGGTCAATATAACAACTGAAAAAAATTGAAACAAATATACTGAGATGTTAAAGAGGTAACTCAATCAACTCAATACTGGATTCACTACCCGAATTTATATTATATTATTTTTATTAATTACATCATATTATAAAACTATGATCCTCGTAATAAAATTTTAACTATTTGGATTCTCACTCTATTTGAATCCCCAAACTTATATTTTTCCATTTTTAGAAATACCCATTTTTAAGGGTTAAATGTGAACAAGAAAAAATGTGAATATTATCAATAAGATTACATAAAAATTTCAAACTATGAAACTTCCCAAAAAAACATAACTAGTTGGAACGATATTCATTATATAGGCTCAGGTCAATACAAAAATGATTCCACTTCGGCTCATCGTGTAAGATTTACTTTAACCAAGAAACCAATATTGATCACCCCTTAATTAAAACACATTATAATATTTTTATATATTCCCACCAAATATATTTCACAACATATAAAATATTATGTACATATATAATGAAATAAAAGGGGTTAGAAAATAGTATATTATGTAGAATACTATAATAAATATTATAATGGTTTATGAGAGATCATATAGTACATCATAAAGGAATTATAATATGAGGGTTATGTTTTATGAAATCATGATATAAAAATGTAGGCGTATAAAGTAATTATCATGAATAACATAAACCTAAAATTAATCATAATTTAGGAATTTAAATATATATACTCATAAGAAATTACAAGTATAAGTTAAGTATATCTACCAATATATAATATTATAGTAGAATATGATCACTATCTATGTCCTATAAATATAATCTCTTGAAATATAATACTTATCCAATGCATTGATGTTGTATATAATCTTGGTACCACCAGACATAGTATTATATGTCATTTGATATTTTTAAAACATGTAAATGAATTAATTAAATCAATCATTATTTAATGATAATACATTACAGTATTAACCCATTAAAATAAAATAAATTATATAAAAAACCATGATGAACTTCATATGATTTATTAAAAAAGGAAGATAAGTTAATATTAAGAATGAAAGTCCCCAAAATAAATGTAAATGTTATAAATATGTACAAATTGTGAGATATATAAAATGAATCATGACAAAGATGAATTATTTTTAATAATTAATAAATAATTTATATTAAATGAAAATGATATATTCTTTTCAGGTATATATTGTTTAGTGTGATCAAAATAATGATAAAGGTGGATAGTTGTAATTTAATAAAAAATAAAGGGTAATATGTTAATTTATAAGGAAAATATATTAAAAACTAATATAGGTTTTTAAATGTATAAAAATAATAAAGAGACAGTTTGAAATATAAAACCATAAGGGGGGAAGGAAATACACATACAAATTTCATTGTCAAATAAAAGATTGATTATGAAAAATAAATTGAAAATGTTGATAAAATAGGGTACATTTTGAATAATAAACTTCCAAAATTAATAACAGATAAAATATAAAATAATATTGATAGAGAGGATGGAATTGAAATAACCAATGAGAGGTCAATGAAGATTCCCCATAAAATTTCCATAATGTTTAAAGCATGATTAATCAAAGGGGAATAGTAATAAGACATATAAATCACCAAAAAAATATAAATTCAGTAGATGGTATATGAAGAACATATATAAACGTATATATGTAAGAAATAACTTGAAAAAAAAGTGATGATCATGAGAAATAATATCCTGTTATAAATTTAGCAACATAACATATTAAGAGCTAATCCATGAGAGAATCTGATTGTCACGTGTATATAGGTAAAATTTATTAAAACACAAAATTGGAGGCTATAGAATTAAAATAAACATATTATATAATAATTAAGATATAGAATCTGAAACATAACTTTAATAAGTGATATTGTGTCAAGAATCCTCTTTAGAACATCATGAAGGCATGATTTAATTATAAATATTTATAATAACATTAAAAAGTATGTATTCCAAAAAATATACATGAGAGTAAAAATATAAGAATTTAAATATAAATTACTATGAAAATATTCAAAATAAATTTTAAATATTGAAAATCCAAAATAATAATAGAAATAAAAGGAGAACCCCATAAACATTTGAATTGGTAAAACATGCTCTTACTCATAGTATAATCAACATTAGATTACTAATTAAATATTAAATCATCCTATTAAAATTTATTTAATTTAATATTAATATTTTATATTTATATATTGCGTATTAATTAGTTATTCATAGTACATTTATTCCATTCGATGTTAATATTTCAAATTGTTCCATGCTTGTTTAGTTTTAATGGATTCAATCATAGTTCTTTGTTCATGATTTTTCCATCTATAGAATAGTTATCATAATTAAATCATGATTATATTTAGTCCTAATGTTTCATGTTCATTGCATGTTTATGGTTCACAGTTAAATAGTCCATAATTCGATCATTTTTTGTGGTTTTATCAACCATAAAGCATAGTTTTAATAATGAATCTTCAGTTTGGTATTGCCTTTACATAACAATAAAAATTCAAAAAAGAATAATTATATATATATAACAATTATTATTGCTTTATTATCTCTCCACGATGATTATAATGATTATAGGTGACTAACTGAAACAAACACGAACATTCTAAAAATAAATTATTCTAATGAGTATATTTTTATTTTAGTATAATTTCCATATTAAAATATATTCATGGTGTTTCTTATATTTTATTAAAGTTATTATTAATTTTTAATGTTATTTTTATTGAGATCCTAACAATATTAGAAATTGATGAAATAAATTCCAACTTAGAAGGAATCAGATCTTTACTTAAGAGACTTCTTTGTGAAAGCCATTTGGATTCCTTATGTGAAACAAATCAACAAACTTATTGGATATGATTGAAAGAGAAAAATAGGGAATATTTTGGGGTAAATATTGAATTTTAATAGTTGTTTCCAAATTGTGGTGAAGGGTTCCTTTTATATGTAAAAATGGGTGGAATTTTTTAAATTACTCATTACTTAATGGAAAAGGAATAGATTTTTTTATGGAAGGTGTCATATAATTGAATAATATAATGTTGCTTCATGAAATACTCATTAAATCAAGTTTATTGATAATTTTTCATGTTTTTCATTTATTTATGCCTTAATTTTATTATATATATTATTTTTAAAATTTACCAATTTATTTCACTATTAATCATGGTGATTTTTTTAATAAAAAAATATTTAACATGTTACCTAATTTTGTGGTGATTATTAAAAATGATAAATTCATTTACTAAATAAATCCACAAATATAAGAAATTTAGTTATCAAACAAACCATATTGTCTTAAAAACATTGTACAATCCCGGAATTTCCGTGTAATTTTTTTTAAAATTATATAGATTAATATTGAGACAACACGCTCTGACGACACTTGACACTGAGGCCTAGTGAACCTGGAATGGAATTTTGAACTTTTTTTAGTTCACTTAAGTAAATGTGTGAGAGGGTTTTTTTATATTTTGAACCGATGCTCGGATCAATAATTTGAGGTCACCGTTGAACTCAGAATGTCGGGATTCTCATAGAAAGGACTTAACTTCGGACGGTAAGGGCCGAATAGAAAAGTTAAATTTCGGACCATTTGGGAAAAAATAAAATAACTTTAAAAACATATTTTATTTATTTTTCTCAACCGACGAGTGGTGGCACAATGACTCTACAATGCTACGGTGAGGTTCAATAATAGAACTCATTAATGGATTG
Source organism: Viscum album (assembly GCA_963277665.1). NCBI lineage: Eukaryota > Viridiplantae > Streptophyta > Magnoliopsida > Santalales > Viscaceae > Viscum > Viscum album. The sequence goes on from OY728141.1 coordinate 1,756,060,101, forward strand.
AAAACCCATAGTGTAACAATGGATTAAATGACGCGTAACAGCTACGTTGTTTCATAAATGAAACAACCTAACAATGCATATCAACACACGAATGGGTTGATCTGATAATTTTGTGTTCTTGCGAGTTGGTGGCTTTTTGGGATTTCGTTATCCGGGTTTAAACAATAACTTGTTTTATTTTTCTGAAATCATCGAACCTTCCCCTACTTTAAACCTCTAATGCGGAGGGTGTAGGCCGACACGAACAAAGAATGATCACCTTTTCCTTGTGCGTTCTTTGTGGCAGAATCCTCAAATCAGTGGCTAAGTGAATTTGGGGACAAGGTAGGGATGGCGGTTACCCGATAGGACTGATGGCTCAGACAGATCAGATATTGGACCACCAGATCGGACGCGGTGGCCCGCGGAAGGTGTTTTTGGTGCGGAACAACTGGCCTGTTGGCACTGGCGACTGGTGGCGGCGGTCGGCCCTCACCGGCATTATAGATGAAGAAGCGCCACCCCGGGCGTCACGTGCTAGAGGAGGCAGTCGGCCCTCACCGACCTCAATGGAAGAGGTTTCACGCCCGTGCACACTATAGTGGAGGAGGTCGCAGCCACAGTAGAAGAGGAAACGGCACCAGCCTGGCACCACGTGGAGGTTTTGGCCCACATCTAGGCCTCCCGGGAGATCTGGCGAGCCGCGGTTGCTTGACTGCGGCAAGATGGAGGCCCCGCATCTGCGGGGTAGCAGAGGAGCCGGACACAGCATCCGGCCATGTCTCATCAAGGCGCACCACTATTCTGACACTAGAAAACCGGGACTCATTTGGATGGTCGCGCCCCTAGCCAGCGGGTCGGGCCAGACTTACAGCCCAATAGGCCGGATCAGACGAGTTCGTGTCGTCGGGTGACTCGACAGGCTGGACCCTCAGCCAAACTACGTCGGGTCCACCGAGGCCATTTGGGCATGGCCCATTGGCCCAGCCGAACTAGCCCGATCCTGATCTGAACTAGGTCAGGTCGAGTCAGTCAAATTAAAATGGGGTACGTGGGACCCCCGTGCCGGGTTGGTCCGACCGGGTCGGACTGGGCCCAGACATAATTAGTACATGTTAACTAAAACTCTAATAACTTTCAAATTGAGGATCAAATTGATGAGATGTTTTCAGTTTTGGGACCCTCTCGACAAAGCAGATCTTTTGGTATACTATATGGAAACATTCATGGATGTTGAGATGTGGAAAATGGCTTGAGGGTCGGATCTCCCAAGTGCGCTACGTACCGAACCCTACAGTTATCTGAGACCTGAAGACTGCTGACAAGCGATTCTGTATGACTCGAATGTAGCATAGTGTGTAGAACCTCTATGTGACATTGTTGGGCCATAGTTAGAGCGAGACTGTGTGACTCGGCAGACCAACGGTACGTAATGGTAAAGAGTACCTTAGTTGGACATGGTAGGAAGCACCTATGTGTGACTCGGTAGGCCCAAGGTGGGAGAAAGACTGTGTGACTCAGCATACCCATGATACTAATTAGGAATGAGTACTGATGCTGTCTACGGTTAGTGGGATGTGTCTTCTGTGTGACCTGGAAGATGAACTATACTCACAGTAGAGGAGTTATCCAGCAGCTAAGGTGTTTAGGGATGTGACTAATGATTCTTCTATCACAACCCTAGATGTATAACTAGTTTTAGTTGTCTTGTGCTTCATGCTTGTGCTTCATTCGTTTCTTTGAGGATTACTTTGTGGTCTTTCCATTGTGTTTTGGGGTCCCCAACATAGTATTTTGTTACTCACCCCTGCATGGGCTTCGCCCACATGTGTTGTGTCTGGTGGAGACGGTCGATTTTTTGATGGAAGACACGGTGGTCTAGGACCAGGTGGGACCCCGTAAGATTAGGCGGACATGACGTACTACTCCTTCTTCCAGTAGTTACACTATTCTTACCATTAGGTGGGGTTTTTAGCAGATGGAGACCTGAGTCCCTTTGTATTTTCTTGTTTTCAGTTCTTTTTGTAGGGTTTGTATTCTGGCCCACTTTTTTTAGTTGTACTTGTTCTCAACCCTTGTTTTAGTATTCTTGTTTTCCACCTATTAGTTTGGGGAAGTGATTGGTCGTGTGTGTGCATTAATGTACTCAGAAAAATGCCTCCTGCTAGTAGGTTGACACCTTCGACGCTAGTCACCAGCATCTGGCCTTCAGTAGGTGGACTTGGGGTAGTCACAACATGAGCCCCGAGGGACGGGTCATGACAAACATGTTTTAGATAAATGATATTTCTCATAAAAATAAATCAATATATACATATTTATATTATTTTCTATTGATTATTAATTAATTATTTATTTCTATATATATTATATCCATTTAATTAATCACTTAGATATATGATTTCTATTTTCCCATTAAAAATATTAATTTTTTAATCATAATGAATCATAATATAATATATTTTATAATTATTAATACAAACTTTTTCCACATTAATAAAAAATAAAACCCAATATTATTGTAACGTAACCCCTTATGAAAACACACATAAACCCTACATGAATGATAAAAAAATATATTAGTTCTATTTTTTGATTTAGTTAATATTAATCTCATTGTAATCTCTAGTATTTGAACATATCTAATGGGTGATTATGTTCAAATGAGACTTGTTAATGTTCAACTTGGGTACGGTCCAATTAAATCCATTGTTATGTTATATCGTTAACAAGATTAGAAAAATTATCCACATATGGTATAACGTAGAGACCTGTTTTTTGTCATAATAAGACTTTGAAATATTTCTAAGATTATTTCTAGAGCTAGGCGGTGAGACGACATGCAATTCCGAGGCCCGGTGTGCCCGAAAGTAATATTATAAAAATGTGAAGTTTTTTAATTATTACGCATGCGTAGTTAACTAAAGAAAAAAATAATACATCATAAATGGTTGATCATAACGGAAATATGAGACCACAATTGGGTCCAGAACGCGGTGTTTAGCCTAGGTGCGACATAAAATAAGTCAACAGGGGACGTTCGGACCCCTCGGTAGTTGGTGGTGTGTTAAATGGATAAATTAAATTATTAATTTATTCATTTAATAGCTCAAACTATAATTACTCATGGATAAGGGCTCTGACGAAAAATCTGAGGCCACCGAAGAGCTCGGAACATAGGTTATACCCTAAGTAGGGTGTGACTTTTGTTGGCATAGGGTGTGCGGCTTATGCGCCATCGTGAGAGAATAATTAAATACTATAATAATTGTTTATTTAATTATTTGATTAATTTTCGTTTAACCTGATGATATGTTATGAATTCATGGTTATGAGATCTTGGACTCACAACCCTTTTTTCCAACGATTCCTCCTCTTCTCCTCCTCTTCCCATTGACGAACAATGAATGACGAAGAACAATGAATCCTTGGATTCAGGTGATTTGAAGCACGACGAACACAATGACTTATTCAGATCGTTGCGCAAGTGTGATCTTTATCTAAGACAACGAATACAATCCAGGTAGGATTTATCATTGTCTATTCCCTACCCCAGTAGAGTTTTCATGACAAACGTGAATTAAATGAACGAATTCGCAGATCGAAAAACAATGGGTTGAATCAATTTTTCTTCTCTTTTATCTTGAGATTGAAAATATCGACGTATAATAAATATCTATTTGTTAATTCATCTTGTTCTTTATTCTCAACAAATATGGCCTAAAAATCATGGCCATCGATCCTCACATAAACCATGACCTTTTCTATTTCATACTTAGAGTGTTCCTCACCGCCAAATAATTAAGCGTGATAAAAACTCAATGTTTCGTTGAGCGCTGCATACAGATGCGGTGATATTTACCCAAGGATCATAGATCTAATTTTGTATCTTTTTTATGAGTAAAATCAAAGCTAAAATGGTGTGTAGAAGAATCCTACGGCATGGGTCGGATGAGGGTTCTGGCGGTTCAAGGCGGTGGTTTGGTGAGGTGAGCAGGTACTCGCGGCGGATGGGCGAGGCGGCTCTGGTGGCATGCGAGGTGGCTCTGGGAGTCAGGGTGATGTGGAAAATCAGTACGGTGCGAGGAGGGCGGTCCGGCTAAGCGAGGTCTACAGGGCGATGTGGTTCGGTCAGCAGAACAATGCGGTAGAGTAGGGCGGTCCTACACGACTGGTGTAGGAGGTGCTGCGGCGCGAGCGGGAGGTCGGGAGAGTGGTAGGCCGGAGGAGGTGGATTAGGCATTTGAGGCAGCCGCATGAAGGGCTGGCCACTAGGGTTTGGAGGAGATGAAATCGTGGAATAAGAAAGATTAGATTGGAGAGAGAAATAAATTGAAAGGGGATAAAATTAAAAGGAAATAAATATAAAATAATAATGAATGAGAACCTGGTGGTGGAGTCTAGCACGCAACAAGAGGAAGAGGAATTTCTACATAGAATGAGTTTGGGAATTGAAGGAAAATAACATGGTTAAATAAAAATAAAATTAATATAATAATGATATTATTATTTTTGGTTTCAAAACCATAATTTTTTCGTAACTTATTTGTGCGACCTTGGTTTCACGAACCTTCTGCGGGAATGCGACCCTGATTCTGAGACAGACATTCTGAGTCCAATATTGTATGTCTTCTTCGGGTTTTCATATAGGTCACTCAAAATTCTCATGAATTAATAGATTTAATATTATTATAAATCTTTGACCCACCATAACTCCTGGATGCGCTATCCGATTGACTGGCCGTCAGCGGCGACATGACCTTGTCTTTAAGATGATCGATTCATGTCTAATGTTGAATATTAAATTATGGCTCATGGCTCGGTTCCACAAAACACATATTATTATTATTATTATTATTATTATTATTATTATTAATACGGGATCTTGTATCTCATATACCTCCCTCATATGGTGTCAAAATGGAAAAATGTCTGTGATGCTGTGTCCCTAGAATTAAGACAGATGTTTCAAGAACCATATTGAATATTTTAATTCAAGGTAAAACTGCAGGCCCCACGAGGCCCGGTTCTCTCGTGTGGTGGTATAATGCAACCTTTTTACTGGGTATCCATTATGGAAAAATGTGTAGTCCATCTCATGTGTTTTTTCATGTGGATCGCAACGGTATGACTTGTTTCGTTATCCGGTCCCGTTTGATGTATGTCCGGGTTGGATCAAACACGGATCCAACTGAGCCCTCGGTAATAAAATGTCTATAACTCATAGACTGGGCATCTGATTGATGCCTTTTCTGTCAATTTGGAGCCCTTATGACATGGCAGTCTTTCGGGTTACTCCCTTATAGAACTTCGTGGCAGTTGAGGTATGACAGATAACCCGAGGAGTAGAACCAGGGTGTTTCTTTTAGTGAGAGTTAGGATGGATACACCCTTGATGACTCAATGCACAGGTATTCGTTACTCCTCTACTCAGGTAGAGACGGGACTCCCCACATCATGAGTGCGGGTTAGTTTTCCCCTAAATGGTTTTCCTATCTTTGGAGTCTGTACTCCAACACACGGTCAAACTAGGATGGCTACATGGGTTACCTTGTGCACCAATTACAAGGGTTGTAACACACGGTTTGAAGCAGTGTACAGGCACATGGCCAGTGTACATGGAGTCCTCCTTGGATATATGAACACAACCTGTCATTTCCTTACACACCATTTATTTCTTCTTCTACATTAAATTCCTTACAACCCGGGCCGTTGCACATGGGCGGTACCCAAGGTCATAGGACACGGTGTGTGAGCTTTCTACATTCCATGTACTTTTCAGTACATGGTTTCATATTCACTTCCATTGTATCTTGGACATGTTTTTTTGGGTTAGTGTACCTTTTTCTCATTCCCCCAAAGATTAGGTATAGTTTCCTTTCTCAGATGTATGATTCCTTCAGCATGACATTTTGGGATTGAGTCAGGTATCCCTCTGAAAGGCCCGGAGTGAGATCCTATAACCATTATTGACCCTAGCGAGATTAAGGTATCGACATGATTATCACCACAGGGCGTCAATCCTCTACATAGCAGGTGAATCCAGATGAGTCTCGGTATTCACCAATGCCCTGGCAGTAATCCTCATCTGTGTATCGTGATCTTTTCCCACTCAAAAGTGTGTTCTCTCAGAATGAGTGTATCTATCTCTCGTGACCTTTCCTGATGAATGATACTTCTTGGACGAAAATTATCAAATCTATAAAACTCGTGGAGTGAGTTCTCCTAGATGAGTGCTTCGTGGAATCATCGAAATAGATCCCTAGAGTGGGTACGCAGTTGTGTGACTTGACTCTAGTCTACAGGTCTGAGTTACGAGTATATCTTGATGTCCTGGGTAATGTTTGGGAATATACCTAGTGTGAGCTGTGAGATGGAGATCCCCTTACTCTTTTGTTTGGTTACCTTTTTTATAATAGTGTGGTACCTTGATTTCATTTCCTCTTCACTTTTTCATTGAGTTGACTGCATTTTTGTGTACAAGTTCTTAGGAAAAATCCTCCCTGATTTTGTTGTGCCTTCTGTGCTAGTCGCCACCCCGTGGCTTATAGAGGCGGGATTGGGGTAGTTGCGGCTCGAGCCCTGATATGGGTCAGGTCGTGATAAAGTTGTATTATAGGTGGTTCGACCCTTGTGACGTTGTTTGGTAATTTCCCTAAAATGATCTTGGTCGGGTTTAGGGAAATGGTGTTGAAGTGTATCGTGAGAAACTTTGAGGCCAGAGAGTCCAGTGATGGTATGGGTGGCAGACATATCCATTCACTAGGACCTTGATTACCTACTTGTCGACCCGACACCCTGAGACACCTGTTGTAGGGAACGATGGTACATTCATCATATAGGACTGAGTATTTGACTATCCTCCTCAAGTCAGCTCCTCATCATTGATGATATATAGATATGATCATCCAACTGCAGTACTCCTTGATAACATTCAGGATGTCTCTGTGATGACAGCCATCTTGGATACTATCTACGGTTAGTGGTGACGATTCATTGAGCAATGAGACCTCAGTTCAGGGCCAATCATGTGAGCCCCACTCTGCAAGTGTGCAGGTGGCAGCACCCCTACCTGTTGGGTAGCAGACAGCCCCACCAGAGCGGGATGAGGGTGTGCACATGTTAGGTGCACTTAATGACTTCCAACATTGGAGATGGATAAGTTTCTGTAATGATCCAGACCCTCAGATTGTGAAGGTTTGGCTAGATCCAGTGGTCCACCTCTTTAGGCTTGTATGGACACTGGCTGATCAGATGGTGGTTTTTGTAGCTGACATTTTCGTCGGAGCAGCTGGGAGTAGGTGGAGATTAGTTACTCAGGTACATGATGAGTTGGTACTATCATGGGATGACTTCCTGCAACTGTTTCTTGAGGATTTATATCCCCTCTAATTGTGCTCTGTTCGACTTCAGGAGCTCCTCCAGTTGTGGTAGGGAGGGATGGTTGTGACTGAGGATGTGACTAAGTTCACAGTCCTGGCACGCTACTCTCTAGACTTAATCTGTAATGGTTACATTTGGGCACAGAAGTTTGAGCAGGTGTTGGTGATAGGGAGATTTTTTTTCAAAAGAACACCATACACCTGGTTGTGGCAGTTGGCAAAAATATAGTTGGGATGTCTTTTGCAGCTAGTAGATGCCAGACGACGAGATCTCAATGTAAAATATATTCTCATAATCAATCACAGGAATGTGGTCATACGGGTCACAAACAGCATAGTAGAAGCATGATGGAATAATCCCTCTAACTTTTGCACTCATGGTGTGGTTGTGTAGAACATTCCCTTATTAGTACGTGCGAGAAGTCCCAAACTCACCTAGTGTGGGAAGTTTCAGTGCAGTTAACTTCCCTAAAACTAACCGTGGTAGAACATGAGGGTACAACTTTTCATCAGTCGACAGTGCTGACTCTTTCACTTCTCGAGCATGTAAGAGAGTCTCGGTTGTGATTCATCGACTATGAAATCCTGTGTTACCATATATCCTTAGGTATTTTTCTATATAGATATTCTGAAGGAGGGAATCCGAGATAGTTTTCAAGTGACAAATGGTGATTCCAGTTGTTTTATGGGATTTATAGGTTTGTTTTGGGAATAAATCTATTCCCCGAGTTCTATTAGGTCGTTCGAGACTGTGCAAGGAGATGGAGAGGTTGCAAACTACCTTGCCTTAACTCAAATATTTTGAGTGGGTACAAAACAGATTATACGTGTCATAATTGAGAAGATACGCGTGTGTTCCTACAAGATCCATCAACTCAAGAAATCTTTATGTGGGTGGACCAACCCCTTATGGTCCATATTATTTGGCAGCACAGAAACGTATAGGTTTCCTATGAGTGGGAGACCTAAGTGTGGGCTCAAAAATACCAAGTGGTTTCCCTATTTTTTCGTTTTGAGGACAAAAGGTTTGAAGGAGGTAATAATGTAGAGACCCAGTTTTTTTCATAATAAGACATTGAAATATTTCTAATAATATTTCAAGAGTTGGGCGCTGAGACTACGTGAAATTTATAAGCCCAATGTGCCAACAATTAATTTTATAAAAATGTGATGTTTTTTTATATTAAGCATGAGCCGTTAAATAAAGAAAAAAAGAATAATATCTCATAAATGGTTGATAGGATCAGAAATCTGAGACCACATTTGAGTTCGGAATGTGGTGTTTACCCTAGGCACGACGTAATATAAGTTAATGTAGGTTGTTCAGACCCCTCGCTCGTTGTAGGCGTGTTAAATGGATAAATTAAATTATTAATTTATGCATTTAAAAGCTCAAACATGAATAACTCATGGACAATGGCTCAAATTAAGAATTTGAGGCCACTGATGAGCTTGGAATGTAGGCTTTACCCTAAGAAGGGTGTAAATTTTTTTTGCGTCGGGTGTTCTTCTTATGCGTCATCGTGGGGGAATAATTAAATAATTAAATAATTGTTTATTTAATTATTTGATTAATTTTGTTTTTACATGATGAGAGTTTATAAATTCATGCTTATGAGATCTTTGACTCATAACCCTTTCTTCCAACAACTCCTCCTCCTCTCATACTCTTACCGTTGATGAACAACGAATGATGAAGAACAACGATGCCTTTGATGCCGAAGAATCGAAGCGCGACGAACACAAAAACTTCTTATGATCATTGTGAAAGTGTGTTCTTCATCAACGACAATGGATACAATCTAGGTAGAATTTTTCTTTGTGTATTCCTTACACCAGTTTAATTTTCATGATGAACATGAATTAAATGAATTAATTCGAGGATCGAAAAACAATGGGTTGAATCAATTTTTCTTCTCGTTTATCTTCAGATTGAAAATATTGAAGTATTATAAATATCTATTTTTTAATTCCTCTTGTTCTTTATGATCAACAAATATGGCCTAAAAAACACGGCTATCGATTTGCACATAAAACCTGGCCTTTTCTATTTCATATATCGCGCGTTCTTCGTCTCCAAATAATTAATCATGCTAAAAACTCAATGTTTCATTGAGCGCGGAATAATGATGCAGATATCTCGACCTTATGATCATAGATATGATTTTGTCTCTTTTTTCCAAGATAAATTGAAGCCGAAATGGTGCGCAGAAGGAACTCGTGGCGCAGGTTGGGTGACGGTTCCATCGGTTCAAGGCAGCGGTTCGGTGAGGCGAGCAGGCGATCGCGATGGATGGGTGAGGCGGCTCTAGTGGCATGCGCGGTAGATCTTGTAGTTAGGGAGATTTGGAATACCGGTACGACGTGAGGATTGTGGTTTGGAGGAGCGATATCGGCAGGGCGAGGTGGTCTGGTCAGCGGAACAACACAGTGGGGTTGGGCGGTTCAGAACGGCTGATGCAGGGGGTTTGGCAGTGCGAGCAGGAGGCTGGGACGGTGGTAGGCCGGAGGAGGCAGATCCGGCATAAGAGGCAGCTGGTTGAAGGGCCGGCCGCTAGGTTTTGGAGGAGAAGAAATCATGGAAGAAGAATGATTAGATTTGAGAAAGAAATAAATTGAAAGAGGATACAATTAAATGGAAATAAATATAAAAATAATAAAGAAGGAGAACCTGGTGGTCGAGTTCATCACGCAATAAGAGGATGAGGAATTTGTGCATGGAATGAGTTTTGTAATCGAATGAAAATAAAACGGTTAAATAAAAATAAAATAAAATAATAATGATATTATTATTTTTGGATTAAAAACCATAATTTGTCCGTAACTTATCCATTAGACTTTAGTTTCGTGAACAATCATTGGTTGTGCGATCCTGATTCGAAGACGGATATTCCGAGTCCAATATTGGATGACTTTTTTGGGTTTTTGGAACGGGTACCCAAAACGCTCAGGAATTATTAGATTTAATAATATTATTAAATCTTTGATCCGCCATAACTCCTACATGAGACGTCTAATTGACTGGCCATCAGTGGTGACATGACCCTATATCTAAGATGGTGGATTCAAGTCTAATATTGAATATAAAATTATGGCTTGTGGCTCAGGTCCACGAAACACCCAATAAAAATAAAAATAATATAGGATCTTATATCTGTCATACCTCCCTCGTATGATGTCAAAATTGCAAACCATCTGTAACACTATGACCCTGGAATTAAGATGGATTTTTCAAGATCAATTCTGGATATTTTAAGTCGAGGTCAATGTGTGGGACCCACGAGGCCTGGTTCACGCGTGTGGCGATGAAATGAAACCTTTTCACCGATTATCTGTTTTGGAAAAATGGGTAGTCAATCTCAAGTGTATTTCCGTGTGGATTGCAACGGTGTGACCTGTTTGGTTATCTGGTGTCGTTTGATGTATGTCCCGGTTGGATCAAACACAAATCCAACTGAGCCCTTGGTACTAAAATGCATATGACATACATATTGGGCATTTGATTGACACACCATTTGTCATGTTGAGACCCTTATGACATGGGGGTCATTCGGGTTACTCCCTTGTGAAACTTCGTGGCGGTTGAGGTATGACCGATAACCTATGGAGTAGAACCAGGTTGTGTCTTATACTGAGAGTTAGGATGGCTACTCCCTTGATGACTCAAGGTGCATGTATTACTTACTCTTATACTCTAGTAGAGACGAGACTCCCCATGTCATGAGTACGGGTTCTTTTTCCCCTGAGATGGTTTTACTATCTTTGGAGTCGGTACTCCACCACACGGCCAAACCGGGCCGCCTGCATGGGTTACCTCATGCACCAGTTACACGAGTTGTAACACATTGGTTGAATATGTGTACGATCACATGGTCAGTGTACACGGAGTCCTCCCTGGATAGAGGAACACAGTGTTTCATTCCCTTACACATCATGTATATCTTCTTCTACATGACATGCCTTGTGACCAGGCCGTTGTATACAGGCAGTACTCAGGGTCAGAGAACTCACGTGTGACCTTTCTACATGCCATGTAATTTTTAGTACACGGCTTGATCTTCTTGTCCATCGTATCTCAGACATGTTTCGTTTGGGTTAGTGACCCTTTTTCTCGTTCCCCTGAAGGTCAGGTATCATTTCCTTTTTCAGGAGTATGATCCCTTCAGCAGGACTTTTCGGGATAGAGTTAGGTATCCCTCTGAGAGACCCAGAGCGATATCCTCTATCCATTCTTGACCCTATGTAGAGTCAGGTATCAACGCGACTATCCCCATAAGGCATCGATCCTCTACTTAGCAGGTGAATACGGATGAGTCGCGGTTATAACGACCCATATTTTACATACATTGTTATTACATAAAAATTGAAGCATACTTATTACAACATATAACAAAACCATGAAAGGACCATATAGGTATAGATTCTTTAGAAATTGGAAAACATAAACAACTGGTTCATAAAGAATCTACACTTTCTCCCATTTATTTCATCATATCTATAGTCACTTTTGACATATCTTACTTAATAACCTTCTTCCTGACCTGGGGAAAGAAAACATACAAAAGGGTGAGGTCAAATGCCCAGTAAGGGTAAACAAAAGAAATATCAATCACATCATATTCATAAGAACATAACATTTTGGAAATCTTAACCTGAAAAAGAGAGCATAATTTCATAACATGGGATAAATCATAGTAGTGAAATGAAATCCCAATAATAATATAATAAAACATGAAACTTTTTGGCATACACACATAATCATAGTGAATCATTTCTTATTAGTCAAGACTCATTTACAAGACAATCTTAGTAGACAAATTCCATTTCTGAACCGAGTTCACTCCTCATTTCAGTGATGTTTCACTGAACCGGTTTAACCTGCCGTTCCAGCCATGTCTATCTCATGATATATAAAATCATTACCCAATGCATTGAGGGGAGATATAGGTCCCACACATCTCATAATGATACCATTTTTATTTGTGCCACAAAATCATAAATTATACATTATTGCATAACCCATGTAATAAAAATGGGATTCTTAAACAACATGACATCATAAAACAATTCATATAAGATAAAGGAATTCATATAAATAATTCCATCATAACATAATCAAATCAATGTAATAATAGGGATAGAAACAGAAACCTATATTTTCTTATATGGAAAATAATTTTGATAAAACACTTGTACTCCATTCTTGAGGAAAATATCCTTTCTATTTCAAAAACATTTTCCTTTCTTAACATGTCATACAATTTTAAACTAAAATAAGTTGATTAAAAATAAACATGAAAACTTGTAAAGGAAGCTTCTTGGAAATAATGTTTTAAAAATCTATTCATGTCATATAAGTTAAAAAAACATTCTTCTTGTACTTTGGTCGGAAAAGTCAAAAAGAAACTCGTACAAAAAATGACAAAAGATTTAATTCATATCATTTACTAAAAACTCACCGAAGGGTAAAATTGGATATAAAATATTGTAGAATTATATAAATATTACATATTGAGGAAACATGGATGTGGAAGATAAAATACACCCCAGTAAATTCCAAAGTATAAACAATCTTAGATAAAAATGAGATTGTGATATTTCCCTTACCTTAAGTCAGATTTGCTTCGTAAGTGTCTGAACCTCCTTTATAATGATTTAATTATGTTATTGACTTATTGAAGAATCATACTTATTTTTATGATATCATATATGGTCATATTCTTAGCTTCTTATTAGTAATATTTCATTACAACTTGTTATTCGGGTGTTTATTACTTTTTGTTCTTATGCGCGTTTTGTCGAATAAAATATTATTTTTCAATTTAGGTTATATATTCCTTGTTTCCAGAATGGTATTAGTGTAATATATATCATATTCATTCACTCAATTCATTTATATAATAATTATGCAATGAAGATCATGTATAACGAGTCGCATCACATTGTGGAGACGGTATTCCGTACGTACGCACGAGCGATGATATCGTTCCCATGATCGTGGAATTGTATTGAAGTGTATGTATACTATTTCAGAATCAATATAACTATAAAATAATCATATATAGTTATTATTTACACCATTATATCCATCCGAGTAACGTGGTGGTGGAAAATAGATTACACCACGGCATGGAGAAGGTATTCTGTATGTACGCACGCGTGATGATTTCGTTTTCCGTAGGATGGATAGATGGTGAAATAGGGTTTTTTCATACTTATAATAACATATTATTATATGAGTGATACTTATGTTATTACTTCATAATGAAACAACTCAAGAAGAATAAGTGGAAGAAGAAATAAAGATGAAAGAATCGGTAACGGGCATTACCTCTTCTTCGAAGCACCTCTTTGAGACCTCATCTTAGGGCACTAAAATTGGTCTTTGAAGATGACCAGGACCTCTAGGAGGTTTCTAGGGAATTGGAGATGAGATATTGTCCGGGTTTGGCAGAGCATGGAGGCTCAAAGTAGTGTGAGAAAGAGAGGGACGAGGTGCCCTTTTATAAGAGTGGAGAGGGGCACCTTTGGAATTACAAAAAATATTATTTTATTATAACATCAAAGTCGGATTTTAATAGATCCAAATTGATATATTTCGAAGATTAGGCGGGGATGGGTCGAAATCCTCTCATCGAATAGAATTTAGATTAGTTTAGGTATCAATTTTAACCTTATCATTTAGATTTAACTTTAAGTTAGATAATTTAACTTTTACTGTGTCTTCTTGTTTTCTTACACTATAAGGTTAATAAACTTACTATATCAAGCCAAAATAACCCCATGTTGTTTATTATTAATATATATAACCTTATATAAGTCATTTTTCCGAACCTTATATTTTTTGGAATAAAATAACAATTAATAATATAGTATTTTTTTAAAAATCTATATTATGTCAATTTTGACACTATTTGGTAATTGATTTTCATGAAAATCATAACAGAATGATTAGTTCTAAAAAATTTAATTAAATCAATACTAACATGTCATATTAACATATTAAATTATTTTAAATCATAAAAAGTCTCATATTACATTTATTTGGATATTTATAACATCAATTATGTCAATATTTCATTAATAAGATAATTAGTGAATCATCATTGTATCATAAATAAATTCAATTATTTTAAGTCTAAAAATTTCAAGTAAATTACCATTATGTAGGAAATTGTTTTATCTTTCTAAATAATATTTATAGTCTAATTTATCTTATTTATAACCCTATATTAAAAATGCATTAGTTATTAAACATTGATTTTAACTATTTCAACCCTTCTTTAAATAAATTGATAATAAATGTCCTAATCTAATCCATGTGGACCTAAATGGTCATATTTTATTCCTAAGGTTGTTTATGGACGATTTACACTTATCAAATAGAATTAGGACATGTGTTAGGGTAATAATAATAACATTTTTACCCTTAACTACCCTATTTACTTTTAATCGTGGTAAAAAATAGTTAAAAGTTACTATTCACCAAAAATTATTTTCATCTCGTAGAACCACATTTTAGTCCTTGATACTAACCATGACCCTCGGATTTTTGAAATTCCACTCACAGAAGTGGTAAAATTATGTTTTATGAAAAAATTCAGTTTTTTAACTACCACTTAGTGGTTTAACTATTCATCAAAAAATGAAAATTTCCAGAAAAATACCAAAAATTAGGCCTAAGCTATATTTGATAATATGAATTCAAAAATGATGTTTATTTTACCAAATTCAAAACATATCAGTTACATTAACTAATTTAAGAATTAATTCTCGTCGTCAAGACAAATAGCGTGTTTTTAAGAAAAATAACTATCAAAAGATTGACACTTGTTTATGTCTGGTTTAAATGTGAAATTACATCCAATGAACAACATTGTATTAAATTGTAAAAATATATTCTAAATATACTTTAAAACCACTCAAATTAATAATTTATCACTATTAATTAATTTTATTTAAAAAGTTGTTTTTAATTAAAATTTAATAATTTTCACTATTCATCCGAATATGAAAGTTTTCCGGAAAGTACCAAAATTTCACCCTAAGCTAATTTCGATTTTCCGAATCTAAAAATGATGTCCATTTTGAAAATTTTAATTTACAAAATTTCAAAAAGTTCTTATTACTATTCATAACTGCTAGTTTTTATAATATTTTAATAGCATATCGTTGTTTAGTGAAACTCGGTATTACGTACGATGCAAGCTATCAAGGAAGGACACAGTTGCATGTAAAGCAAGCCAAGATAGTGTTGTGTGTAGTGAAAGATTCTTTTCATGATTTATATAATATAAAAACGAAATATTTCTCATAAACGTCTCAGGTGTTACATTCTACCCCCCTTAAAATGAATTTCTCCCTCGAAATTCGTCACTTTGTAACAAAAAGATGAGGATACCTCTCCCTCATCATATCCTCAAGCTCCCATTTAGCTTCTTCTAATTGGTGGTTCCTCCATAAAACATTCACCAAGTGAGTGGTCTTGTTCCGTAAGACTTTTTCACTACGATCTAGAATCTCTATCGGCTATTTTTCATAAGAAAGATTTTGCTCCAGTGGTACAACTTCTGAGCTGAGTAAATGTGAAGGATCATGTATGTACTTTCTTAGGAGAGATACATGGAACACATCGTGAACTTGAGAGAGATTCGGTGGAAGCCCCAATCGGTAATCTACCTTTCCAACACGATCCAGTATTTCGAAAGGACCGATATATCTAGGGCTCAACTTCCCCTTCATTCCAAATCTCATGACCCTCTTCCAGGGAGATATTCTTAAGAACACTTTATCACCCACTTCAAACTCTAGGTGTTTTATTCGGTTGTCGGCATAACTTTTCTATCGACTCTGAGCTGCACTTATGTGTTGTTGAATAGATCAGACCTTTTTTGCCATCTCATCAACAAGATTAGTTCCTAATAGCTTTCTTTCCCCATCATCATCCTAGGAAGTTGGAGTCCTGCATTTCTTTCCATAGAGAGCTTCATAAGGAACCATCTGAATACTGGATTGAAAACTATTATTATAAGAAAATTCCACAAAATGTAGGTTTTGATCCCAACCACCTTTGAAATCCATAGAGCAAGAACTCAACATATCTTCTAGAGTTTGAATTGTTCTCTCAGACTGACTGTCTGTCTGAGGATGATAAGAAGTGCTGAAACTCAACTCTGTATCCAGAGTATGATGAAGACTTCGTTAGAACTTAGAGGTAAATCTCAGATCTCAATCAGATATAATAGAAAGTGGTACTCCATGAAATCTTACCACTTCCTTTACATATATCCTGGCAAGCTGATCTAGAGAGAAATCCTCTCTAATAACAATGAAGTGTGCAGAATTTGTAAGACGATCAACTATGACCCAGATAGCATTATTTCCTTTGGATGTTTTAGGAAGTCCTGTGAAAAAGTCCATAGTGATGTTTTCCCATTTCCATTATGGTATGGGTAATGGTTTTAACATACCCTTAGACTTCTGTCTCTCAGATTTAACTAGCTGACAAACCAAGAATCGAGATACATATTCAGCAACATATCTTTTCATTCCATCCCACCAGAAGTACTCTTTCAGATCCCTATACATCTTCGTGCTTCCAGGATGAATAGAGAATGAAGAACTATGAGCCTCATCCAGCAGCTCCATCTTTAATTCTGGGATGGGAGGAACACAAACCCGATTCCTGAACTTTATTATCCCATCACAATCAAGGTTGAATTCAGGAATATTTCTCACCTTCTTTTGTAACTCTACATCTTCTTTATGTGCCTCTTTAATCTTAACATGTAAATATGGTTGAACATTCATTTGATAAAGATACGATTTTCCCCCTTCCATTAAAATTCAAAGTTCCATCCTTTGTAAATCCATATATATTGGATCTTTTGTGATCCTCATCATGGATAAGCTAGCATGGTCTTGTCGACTTAATGCATCTTCCACCTTCTTTTCTTTCCTAGGGTGGAAATGAATTGAGCAGTCGTAATTCTTAATCCGTTCCCACCATCTTCTTTGGCGCATATTTAGCTCCTTTTGTGTGAAAATATACTTTAAACTTTTATGATCAGTAAAAATATCACACCTTTCTCCATAAAGATAATGCCTCCAAATCATTAATGCAAAGATTACCGCAGCTAACTACAAATCATGTGTTGGGTAATTTTGCTCATGTATTTTCAACTGTCGTGAGGCATAAGCTATCAGTATATCATTTTTCATAATAACACACACCAGCCCCTTCTTAGATTCATCACTGTAGATCACAAACCTTTGTCCACTACAAGGTAGTGTGAGCACAGGTGCACTGGATAACCTTCTTTTCAACTCCTTGAAATTATCTTCACATTCCTCCATCCAAACATACTTAAATCCTTTCCAAGTCAACCTGGTGAGTGGATTAGATAATCGTGATAAATCATTCACAAAACGTCGATAATATCCAGCCAAACCAAGAAAACATCGGATCGCAGTTACTGTTGTTGGTCTCGACCATCTTTCGATAACCTCTGTTTTTGCTGGATCCACAGATATCCCCTCTTTTGAGATTACGTGACCCAAAAATACAACTTTTTGAAGCCAAATTTCACACTTGGTAAATTTGGAATAAATATTCTCCTTTCTCATGGTCTTCAATATAATTCTCAAGTGATCTTCATGTTCTTCCTTTCTCTTTGAATAGACAAGAATATCATCTATAAAGACTACCAAAAATTGATCAAGAAAGTCTCTAAAGACTCAATTCATCAGATCCATGAAGATAGAAGGGGCATTAGTAAGACCAAATGGCATCACTATAAATTCATAGTGTCCATACCTTGTACGGAAAGCCGTCTTTTGTATATCCTCCCTTTTGATCCTTAATTGATGATACCTTGAATGATGATCAATCTTGGAAAAGTATTGAGATATACGTAGTTGGTAAAATAGGTCATCAATGCGTGGGAGAGGATATTTTTTCTTGATAGTTATCTTGTTAAGTTATCAATAATCAATTCAGAGTCTCATTGATCCATCTTTCTTCTTAACAAACAGAACAGGTACTCCCCAAGGTGACACACTAGGGCATATGAATCCTTTGTCAATATTCTCTTGGAGTTGCTTCTTCAATTCCTACAACTCAATTGGGGCCATTATATAAGGTGTCTTTGAAATAGGGAAAGCTCCCGATACGAGTTCTATTGAAAACTCAACTTCACGATTTGGTGGAAGACCCGGAAATTCCTCTAGAATGACATCATAAAACTCCCGTAAAATGGAAATATTCCTAATTGTCATTTTCTCACCAACCATTTGAGAAAAATAATCTTCATTTAGTGGAATCAAGACACATAAGATGGAAGAAATTTCTACTGGAAGGTTATGTTCATCCTTGCATCATTAGACGATCATAGATTGATCTGGAATATGAAATGTGACTTCCATTCTTTGAAAATTGATATGAGCTCCATATAAAGAAAGCCAATCCATGCCAAGAATCACATCAAATTCCACTATAGGAAGGATCAAAATATTTTTAGTAAGCACATTCCCACAAACTTCAATCGGGGAAGAATTATAAACATTTGATGAGACAGTTGTGCCATTAGGTGTTGTCATAGATAACTCAACATCTAATTGTTGAGATAATACAGTGATAACCGTAGAAAAAACATCATAAATAAAAGAGTGGGTGGATGAAGAATCAAATAAAAGATTTTCTACTTTAGAGTGGATGGTAAGTGTACCTTTCACCACATCGTTATCGTACTCTACATCGCTGATAGAAATTGCATGTGACTTTCCTTTGTCTTTAGCCTTAAGATTTTGTTGATGTTGATCATCATCAACAACCCTTGGATTAGGGAATTTATTTCCATAATGCCCCATATCCTTGCACATGAAACATTGAAGTGTAGTAGGTTCATTCTGTGTGTCCCTTCCTTTGTTTGCACCATTAGAGATCTTCTCCCCATCATTGCATCATTAAAATGCATGATGACCGTCTTTTCAACATTTTAAACATTTACTTGTCCCTTTAAGACAACCCCTTCTATGTTTCCTTCCACACTTTGAGCATAAGAGAAAGCTCATAATATTTTCAGTGTGCTCTATAGATTTTCCGTTGAATTCAATTTTCCTCTTCTTATCAAACCCATATGACTGATGGGTTACTCCAATCTTCATCTCAACATTGAGAGCACATCGAACGAATTCCTCATAGCTATTGAAGTCCCTTATGGATAAGGCCCTTCGAAGACTTGGTTTTATGCCACTAAAGAATTGATTGATCTTACTCTCAGGTTGGATAATAATACCAGAAGCGTACCTTGAAAGTCTTGTAAAATTTGCTTCATATGTACCAACAGATTCATCATCCTTTTCTTCAGTTCAAGAAACTCTTTCTCCAACTTTGTTCAGAGAATACGAGGGAAGTACTTATTGAAAAACAAGTTCTTGAACTTGTCCCATTACATGGACTCAATTTCATCCCTTTTCCTCGTATTCTTAATAACATTCCACCATTGATCAACATCTACTTCCAAACGATACATTGGTAGGATGGCTTTATCATGTTCAGAACATTGAAGAACTGAAAATATCATTTCAGTATTACTAATCCATTGTTCAGTAACTAATGGATTAGTAGACCCACTGAAAGAAGGTGGACGCTGCCTCATGAAGGATTCAACAGAATGTTGCTCCTTACTTTGCTCGTTTGGAAGTCCTGCATGATTCATATCTTGAGAAAGTTGTGTGAGCATGACTACAAGATTTTGCATTCCAGCTCCCATAACATTTGGTTGCTCAGGGGGACAATCATTGCATTGCCTGTCGCATTCCGTATTAACACAGTTCCTTCGGGTTCCAAACATTGAATAAAACCAAGAAGAATAATGTGAGCAACACTAATTATAATAGGAAAACCACATAATCAAGAATAAAATTTCACACTTAAGGTCTTATCCTAGGTTATTCATGGTCATTTCCAAAACACTAAGATTGTGTTCTAAGCTTAGAATTATCCTTAGCGTTCTTACTAAGGCTTTCACATCCTATTTTCCAAAGGTTGACTATACCTTTCCTCTAATACCAACTATAACGACACATAATTTACATACATTGTTATTACTTCAAAATAGAAGCATACTTATTAGAAAATATAACAAAACCATGAAAGGACCGTATAGGTATAGTGTCTTTAGAAACTGGGAAACATAAACCACTGGTTCATAAAGTGTCTACACTGTCTCCCATTTATTTCATCATATCTATAGTCCCTCTTGGCATATCTTATTTAATAACCTTTTCCAGACCTGGGGAATGAAAAAATAAAAAAGGGTGAGCTCAAATGCTCAATAAGGGTAAACAAAAGAAATATCAATCACATCATATTCATAAGAACATAACATTTTGGAAATCTTAACCTGCAAAAGAGAGCATAATTTCATAACATGGGATAAATCATAGTAGTGAAATGAAATCCCAATAATCATAACATAAAACATGAAACTTTTTGGAATACACACATAATCATAGAGAATCATTTCTTATTGGTCAAGACTCATTTCCATGACTATCTTAGTGGACAAAGCCCATTTCTGAACCGAGTTCACTCCTCATTTCAGTCCGGTTTCACTAAACCGGTTTAACCTGCCGTTCCAGCCATTTCTATCTCATGAGATATAAAATCTTTACCCAATTCATTGGAGGGAGATATAGGTCCCACCCATCTCATAATGATACCATTCTTATGTGTTCCACAAAATAATAAATCATACATCATTGCATACGCAATGTAATAAAAATGGGATTCTTAACAACATGACATCATAAAACAATTCATATAAGATAAAGATATTCATAAAAATAATTCCATCATAACATAATCAAATCAATTAAATAATAGGGATAGAAAAAGAACCCTAAATTATCTTATATGAAAAATAATTTTGATAAAACACTTGAACTCCATTCTTGAGGAAAATATCCTTTCTACGTCAAAAACATTTTCCTTTCTTAACAGTTCATACAATTTTAAAATAAAAGAAGTTGATTAAAAATAAACTTGAAAACTTGTAAAGGAAGCTTTTTGGAAATAATGTTTTAAAAATCCATTCATGCCGTATAAGTTAAAAAAACATTCTTCTCATAACTTTATCGGAAAAGTCAAAAAGTACCTCGTACAAAAAACGACAAAAGATTCAATTCATATCTTTTACTAAAAACTCACCGAAGGATAAAATTGGATATAAACTATTATAGAAGGTTATAAATATTTAATATTGAGGAAACATGGATGTGGATGTTAAAATACACCCCAGTAAATTCCAAAGTATAAACAATCTCGGATAAAAATGCGATTGTGATATTTCCCTTACCTTAAGTCTGATTTTCATCGTAAGTGTCCAAACCTCCTATATAATGATTTAAATAATGTTATTGAATTATTCCAGAATCATAATTATTTTTATTATATCATATATGGTCATATTCTTAGCTTCTTATTAGTAATATTTCATTACTACTTGTTATTCGGGTGTTTATTACTTTTTGTTCTTATGCGCGTTTTGTCGAATAAATTCTTATTTTACTTTTTAGGTTATAGATACCTCATTTCCATAATGTTATTAGTGTAATATATATCATATTCATTCACACAATTCATTTATATAATCATTATGCAAATGAAGATCAGGTATAACGAGTCGCATCACATCGTGGAGACGGTATTCCGTACGTACACACGAGCGATGATATCGTTCCAATGATAGTGGAATTGTATTAGAGTGTATGTATACTATTTCAGAATCAATAACACTTTACAATAATCATATATATTTATTATTTACACCATTATACCCATCCGAGTAAGGTGGTGGTGGAAAATAGATTACACCACGGCGTGGAGACGGTATTCCGTACGTACGCACGCGTGGTGATTTCGTTTTCCGTAGGACGGATAGATTGTGAAATAGGGTTGTTTCATACTTATAATAACATATCATTATATGAGTTATAATGATTTTATTACTTCATAATGAAACAACTGAAGAAGAAGAAGTGGAAGAAGAAATAAAGATGAAAGAATCGGTAACGGGCATTACCTCTTCTTTGAGGCGCCTCTTTGAGACCTCCTATTAGGGCACTAAAATTGGTCTTTGAAGAATACCAGGACCTCTAGGATGTTTCTAGGGAATTGGATAAGAGATATTGGTGGGGTTTGGACGAACATGAAGGCTCAATGTTGTGTGAGGAAGAGAGGGAGGAGGTGCCCTTTTATAAAGGCGGAGAGGGGCACCTTTGGAATAACTAAAAATATTATTTTATTATAAAGTCAAATTCAGTTTTTAATAGCTCCGAATTGATATATTTTGAAGCTAAGGTGTGGATGGGTCGCAATAATCCCATCCAATAGAATTTAGACTACATTAGGTATCAATTTTAACCTTATCATTTATATTTATCTTTAAGTTAAATAATTTAACTTTTACCGTGTGTTCTTGTTTTCTTACACTATAAGGTTGATAAACTTACAATATCAAGCCAAAAGAACACCAAGTTGTTTATTATTAATATATATAACCTTATCTAAGTCATTTGTCTGAACCTTATATTTTTAGAAATAAAATAACAATTAATAATATAGTATTTGTTTTAAAAACTATTTTATGTCAATTTTGACACTATTTGGTAATTGGTTTTTGTGAAAATCATAACAGAATTATTAGTTCGAAAGAATTTAATTAAATCAAGGGTAACATGTAATAGTAACTTATAAAATTATTGGAATTCATAAAAAGTCTCAAATTACATTTATTTGGGTATTTATAACATCAATTAGGTCAATATTTCATTAATAAGATAATTACTGCATCATCATTGTATCATAAATAAATTAAATTATTATCAGTCTAAAAATTACAAATAAAATACAATTATGTAGTAAAATCTTTTATATTTATAATGAATATTTATAGTCGAATTTATCTTATGTATAACCCTATATTAAAAATGCTTTAGTTATTAAACTTTGATTTTAACTATTTTAACCCTTATTTAAATAAATTGATAATAAATGTCCTAATCTAAAACAAGTGGGCCTAAATGGTCATATATTATTCCTAAGGATGTTATTGGTCGAATTACACTTAACCAATAGAATTAGGACATTTTTTAGGGTAATAATAATATCATGTTTACCCTTAACTACCCTCTTCACTTTTAACCGTGGTAAAAAAAGTAAAAAGTTATTATTCACCAAATATTATTTTCATCTCATTGAACCACATTTTAGTCCTTTATATATACCTTTTCTCTCGGATTTTTGAAATTACACTCACAGAAGAGGTAAAATTATGTTTTATGAACAAATTCAGTTTTTTAACTACCACTTAGTGGTTTCACTATTCATCAAAAAATGAAAATTTCCAGAAAAATACCAAAAATTAGTCCTAAGCTATATTTGATATTATGAATTCAAAAATGATGTTTATTTTACCAAATTCAAAACATATCTGTTACATTAACTAATTTAAAAATTAATTCCCATCATCAAGACAAATAGGGTGTTTTTAAGAGATAATAACTTTCAAAAGATTGACACTTGTTTATGTCTGTGAAATTACATCCAACGAACAACATTGTATTAAATTGTAAAAATATATTCTAAATATCCTTTAAAACCACTCAAATTAATAATTTATCACTATTAATTATTTCAATTAAAAATATTGTTTTTAATTAAAATTTAATAATTTTCACTATTTATCAGAATATAAAAGTTATCCGAAAAGTACCAAAATTTCACCCTAAGATAATTTTGATATTACGAATCCAAAAATAAATTCCATTTTGAAAAATAAAATGTACAAAATTTGAAAAAGTGGTTATTACTATTCTTAACAGCTAGTTTTAATAATATTTTTATAGCATATTGTTGTTTAGTGAAACTCGGTATTGCGTACGATGAAAGCTATCAAGGAAGGTCGCGGTTTCATGTAAAGAAATCCAATCTACTGTTGTGTGTAGTGAAAAATTCCTTTGATGATTAATATAACATAAAAACACAATATTTCTCATAAAAGTATCGGGTGTAACATTCTACCCCCCTTAAAATAAATTTCGCCCTCGAAATTCGTCACTTTGTAACAAAAATATGAAAATACCTCTCCCTAATCATATCCTCAAGCTACCATGTAGCTTCTTCTAATTGGTGTTTACTCCATAAAACTTTCACCAAGTGAGTGGTCTTGTTCTGTAGGACTTTCTCACTATGATCTAGAATCTCTATCAGTTGTTCTTCATAAAAAAGATCTTTCTCCAGCGGTACAACTTCTGATCTGAGTACATGTTAAGGATGAGGTATGTACTTTCTCAGAAGAGATACATTGAACATATCGTGAACTTGAGAGAGATTCGGTGGAATCACCAATCAGTAATCTACCTTTCCTACACGATCAAGTATTTCAAAAGGACCGATATATATAGGGCTCAACTTCCCCTTCTTTCAAAATCTCATGACCCTCTTCAGGGGAGATATTCGTAAGAACACTTTATCACCCACTTCAAACTCTAGGTCTTTTCTTCAGTTGTCGGCATAACTTTTCTGTTGACTCTGAGCTGCTCTTATGTGTTGTTGAATAGATCTGACCTTTTTTTCCATCTCATCAACAAGATCAGATCCTAATAGCTTTCATTCCACAACTTCATCTCAGCAAGTTCGAGTCCTACATTTAATTCCATATAGAGCTTCATAAGGATCCATCTGAATACTGGAGTGAAAGCTATTATTATAAGAAAATTCCACCAAAGGTAGGTGTTGATCCCAACCACCTTTGAGGATGATAAGAAGTGCTAAAACTCAACTCTGTATCCAGAGTATGATGGAGACATCACCAGAACATCAAGGTAAATCTCGGGTCCCGATCAGATATAATAGAAAGTGGTACTCCATGCAATCTTACCACTTCCTTTACATATTTCCTGGCAAACTGATCTAGCGAGATATTCTCTCTAATAGCAATGAAGTGTGCATACTTTGTAAGACGATCAACTATGACCCAGATAACATTATTGCCTTTCGATGTTTTAGGAAGTCCTGTGACAATGTCCATAGTGATGTTTTCCCATTTCCATTCGGGTATGGGTAATGGTTGTAACATCCCCTTATACTTCTGTTTCTCAGAATTAACTTGCTGACAAACCAAGCATCGAGAGACATATTCAGCAACATCTCTTTTCATTCCATCCCACCAGAAGTACTCTTTCAGGTCTCTATACATCTTCGTGCTTCCCGGATGAATAGAGAATGATGAAATATGAGCCTCATCCAGCAGCTCCTTCTTTAATTCTGAGATGGGAGGAACACAAACCCAATTTCTGAACTTTATTATCCCATCACAGTAAAGGTTGAATTCAGGAATATTTATCACCTTCTTTTGTAACTATACATATTATTTCTATTCCTCTTTAATCTTCACATGTATAGATGGTTGAACATTCATTTGAGAAAGATACGATTTTCCCCCTTCCATTAAAATTCCAAGATCCATCCTTTGTAAATCCATAAATATTGGATCTTTTGTGATCCTCATCATGGATAAGCTAGCATGGTCTTGTCGACTTAATGCATCTGCCACCTTATTTGCTTTCCCAGGATGGTAATGAATTGAGCAGTTGTAATCCTTAATCAGTTCCAACCATATTATTTGGCGCATATTTAGTTCCTTTTGTGTGAAAATATACTTTAAAATTTTATGATCAGTAAAAATATCACACCTTTCTCCATAAAGAAAATGCCTCCAAATATTTAATGCAACGATTACTGAAGATAACTCCAAATCATCTGTTGGGTAATTTTGCTCATGGATTTTCAACCGTCGTGAGGCATAAGCTATCACCATATCATTTTGCATAAGAACACACCCCATCCACTTCTTGGATGCATCACTGTAGATCACAAACCTTTCTCTACTACAAGGCAGTGTGAGCACTGGTGCACTGGATAACCTTCTTTTCAACTCCTTGAAATTCTCGTCACATTCCTCCATCCAAACAAACTTAACTCCTTTCCGAGTCAACATGGCGAGTGGATTAGATAATCATGAAAAATCTTTCACAAAACGTCGATAATATCCAGCCAAACCAAGAAAACATAGGATCTCAGTTACTATTGTTGGTCTCGACCATCTTTCAATTACCTCAGTTTTTTCTGGATCCACAGATATCCCTTCTTTTGAGATTATGTGACCCAAAATGCAACTTTTTGAGCCAAAATTCACACTTGGTAAATTTGGCATAAAGCTTCTCCTTTCTCAGGGTCTTCAATATAATTCTCAAGTGATCATCA
The DNA here is from genome assembly GCA_963277665.1 of Viscum album. NCBI lineage: Eukaryota > Viridiplantae > Streptophyta > Magnoliopsida > Santalales > Viscaceae > Viscum > Viscum album. Next base: position 1,756,086,792 of record OY728141.1, read on the forward strand.
TGTTCTTACTTTCTCTTTGAATAGACAATAATATCATCTATAAAGACTACCAAAAATTGATCAAGATAGTCTCCAAAGACCCTATTCATCAGATCCATGAAGATAGCAGGGGGATTAGTAAGACCAAATGGCATCACTATAAATTCATAGTGTCCATACCTTGTACGAAAAGTTGTATTTGGTATATCCTCCCTTTTGACCCTTAATTGATGATACCCTGAACAAAGATAAATCTTGGAAAAGTATTGAGCTCGACGTAGTTGGTCAAATAAGTCATCAATGTGTGGGAGATGATATTTGTTCTTGATAGTGATCTTGTTATGTTCTCGATAATCAATGGAGAGTATCATTGTTCCATCTTTCTTCTTAACAAATAGAACAGGTTCTCCCCAAGGTGACGCACTAGGGTGTATGAATCCCTTATCAATATTCTCTTAGATTTGCTTCTTCAATTCCTGCAACTCAATTGGGGCCATTCTATAATGTGTCTTTGAAATAGGCAAAGCACCTGGTACGAGTTTTATTGGAAACTCAACATCACGATTTGGTGGAAGACCCTGCAATTCCTCTAGAAAGACATCATCAAACTCCTATACAATGGGAATATTCTTAATTGTGAGTTTCTCACCTACCATTTGAAAAAAATAACCTTCATTCAATGGAATCAAGAACCATAAGATGGATGAAATTTCCACTGGAAGGTTATGTTCATCCTTGCATCGATAGACGATCATAGATTGATCTGGATTATGAAATGTGACTTCCCTTATTTGGCAATTGATATGAGCTCCACATAAAGAAAGCCAATCCATTCCAAGAAGTACATCAAATTCCACTATAGGAAGGATCACAAGATTTGCAGGAAGCACATTCCCACAAACTTCAATTAGGGAAGAATTATAAACTTTTTAGGTGACTATTGTGCCATTAGGTGTTGTCACAGCTAACTCAACATCTAATTGTTGAGGTAATACGACAATACCCTTAGAAAAATCTTTAGAAATAAAAGAGTGGGTGGATATAGAATCAAATAAAACATTTTGTACTTTAGAGTGGACGGTAAGTGTACCTTTCACCACATCGTTATCGTACTCTACATCGCTGATAGAAATTTCATATGACTTTCCTTTTTTTTTAGCCTCAAGATTTTGTTGATGTTGATAATCATAAACAACCATTGGATTAGGGAATTTATTGGCATAATGCCCCATCTCCTTGCACTTGAAACATTGAAGTGTAGTAGGTTCATTCCGTGTGTCCCTTCCTTTGATTGCATCATTATATATCTTCTTCCCATCATTGCGGCATTCAAATGCCCGATGACCTTCCACTCCACATTTGAAACATTTACTTGTCCCTTTAAGAAAACTCCCCCCATGTTTTTTCCACACTTTGAGCATAAGGGAAATCTCATCTTCTTTTCAGTGTGCTCTTTAGATTTTCCATTGAATTCCATTTTCCTCTTCTTATCAAACTCATATGACTGATGGGTTACTCGAATCTCCATCTCAACTTTGAGAGCACATCGAATGATTTCCTCAAATATATTGAAGTCCCATATGGCTAAGGCCCTTCGATGACTTGGTTTTAATCCACTAAAGAATCGATCGATCTTACTCTTATGTTGGATAATAATACCAGAAGCGTACCTTGCATGTCTTGTAAAATTTCCATCATAGGTACCAACAGATTCATTAACCTTTTGCTTCAGTTCATGAAACTCTTTCTCCATCTTTGTTCTAAGAATATGGGGGATGTACTTATTAAAAAATAAGTTCTTGAACTCGTCCCATTCCATGGACTCAATTTCATCCCTTTGCATCATATTTTTAATAAGATTCCACCATTGATCAGCATCTCCTTCCAAATGATACACTGCTAGGATGACTTTATCATGTTCAGAACATTGAAGAACTGAAAATATATTTTCAGTAGTACTAATCCATTGTTCAGCAACTAATGGATTAGTAGACCCACTGAAAGAAGGTGGACGCTGCCTCATGAAGGATTCAATAGAATGTTTCTCCTTCCTTTTCTCGTTTGGAAGTCCTGCATGATTCATAGCTTGAGAAAGTTGTGTGAGCATGGCTACAAGATTTTTCATTCTAGCTCCCATAACGTTTGGTTTCTCAGAGGTACAATCATTGCATTGCCTGTCGCATTCCGCATTAACACGGTTCCTTCGGGGTCCAGCCATTGACTATAACCAAGAAGAATAATGTGAGCGACACTAATTATAATAGGAAAACCACATAATCAAGAATAAAATTTCACACTTAAGGTCTTATCCTAGGTTATTCATGGTCATTTCTAAAACACTATGATTGTGTTCTATGCTTAGAATTATCCTTAGGGTTCTTACTAAGGATTTCACATCCTAGTTTACAAAGGTTGACTATACCTTTCCTCTGATACCAACTACAATGTCCCATACTTTACATACATTGTTATTACTTCAAAATTGAAGCATACTTATTAAAACAATAATAAAACCATGAAAGGACCATATAGGTATAGTGTCTTTAGAAACTGGGAAACATAAGCAACTGGTTCATAAAGAGTCTACATTGTCTCCCATTTATTTCATCATATCTATAGTCCCTTTTGGTATATCTTACTTAATAAACTTCTTCCTGACCTGGGGAAAGAAAACATAAAAAAGGGTGGCTCAAATTCTCATTAAGGGTAAACAAAAGAAATATCAATCACATCATATTCATAAGAATATAACATTTTGTAAATCATAACCTGCAAAAGAGAGCATAATTTCATAACAAGGGATAAATCATAGTAGTGAAATGAAATCCCAATAATCATAACTTAAAACATGAAACTTTGTGGCATACACACATAATCATAGAGAATCATTTCTTATTAGTCAAGACTCGTTTCCAAGACTATCTTATTAAACAAATGCCATTTATGAACTGAGTTTACTCCTCGTTTCCGCCCAGTTTCACTAAACCTGTTTAACCTGTCGTTCCAGCCATGTCTATCTCATGAGATATAAAATCTTTACCCATTGCATTGGAGGGAGATATAGGTCCCACCCATCTCATAATGATACCATAATTATGTGTTCCACAAAATAATAAATCATACATCATTGCATAACCCATGTAATAAAAATGGGATTCATAAACAACATGACATCATAAAACAATTCATATAAGATAAAAGAATTCATAAAAATAATTCCATCATAACATAATCAAATCAATGTAATAATAGGGACAGAAATAGAACCCTATATTATCATAGATGGAAAATAATTTTGATAAAACACTTGATGTCCATTCTTGAGGAAAATATCCTTTCTACTTCAAAAACATTTTCCTTTCTTAACATGTCATACAATTTTAAACTAAAAAAAGTTTATTAAAAATAAACTTGGATACTTGTAATGGAATCTTCTTGGAAATAATGTTTTAAAAATCCATTCATGCCCTATATGTTAAAAAATCATTCTTCTCGTACATTTGTCGGAAAAGTCAAAAAGTACCTCGTACGAAAAACGACAAAAAATTGCATTCATATCTTTTACTAAAAACTCACCGAAGTGTAAAATTGGATATAAACTATTGTAGAAGGATATAAATATTACATATTGAGGAAAAATGGATGTGTATGTTAAAATACACCCCAGTAAATTCTAAAGTATAAACAATCTTGGATAAAAATGAGATTGTGACATTTCCCATACCTTAAGTCTGATTTGCTTCGTAAGTGTCCAAACCTCCTGTATAATGATTTAAATAAGGTTATTGTCTTATTCCAGAATCATACTTATTTTTATGATATCATATATGATCATATTCATAGCTTCTTATTAGTAATATTTCATTACTACTTGTTATTCGTGTGTTTATTACATTTTGTTCTTATGCGTGTTTTGTCGAATAAATTCTTATTTTTCATTTTAGGTTATAGATACCTCATTTCCAGAATGTTATTAGTGTAATATATATCATATTCATTCACTCAATTCATTTATATAATCATTATGAAATGAAGATCATGTATTACGAGTCGCATCACATCGTGGAGATGGTATTCCGTACGTACACACGAGCGATGATATCGTTCCCATGATAGTGGAATTGTATTGGAGTGTATGTATACTATTTCCGAATCAATATCATTTTACAATAATCATATATAGTTATTATTCGTCAGTTTGTAACAAAAAGATGAGGATACCTCTCCTGGATCATATCCTCAAGCTCCCATGTTGCTTCTTCTAATTGGTGGTCCCTCTATAAAACATTCACCAACCGAGTAGTCTTGTTCCATAGGACTTTTTCACTATGATCTAGAATCTCTATCGGCTGTTCTTCATAAAAAAGATCTTGCTCCAGTGGTACAACTTCTGAGCTGAGTACATGTGAAGGATTAGGTATGTACTTTCTCATGAGAGATACATGGAACACATCGTGAACTTGAGAGAGATTCGGTGGAAGCACCAATCAGTAAGCTACCTTTCTAACACGATCAAGTATTTCAAAAGGACCGATATATCTAGGGCTTAACATACCCTTCTTTCTAAATCTCATGACCCTCTTCCTAGGAGATATTCGTAAGAACACTTTATCACCCACTTCAAACTCTAGGTCTTTTCTTCGGTTGTCGACATAACTTTTCTGTCGATTCCGAGATGCTCTTATGTGTTGTTGAATAGATCGGACCTTTTTTCCATCTCATCAACAAGATCAGGTCCTAATAGATTTCTTTTCTCAACTTCATCCAAACAAGTTGGAGTCCTGCATTTCATTCCATAGAGAGCTTCATAAAGAGCCATCTAAATACTGGAGTGGAAGATATTATTATAAGAAAATTCCACCAAAGGTAGGTGTTGATCCCAACCACATTTCAAATCCATAGAGCAAGATCTCAACATATCTTCTAGAGTTTCAATTGTTCTCTCAGAATGACCGTCTGTCTGAGGATGATAAGTAGTGCTGAAACTAAACTCTGTATCCAGAGTATGCTAAAGACTTCACCAAAACTTCGAGGTAAATCTCGGATCCCGATCAGATATAATAGAAAGTGTTACTCCATGAAATCTTACCACATCCGTTACATATATCCTAGAAAGATGATCCTGAGAGAAATCCTCTCTAAAAGAAATTAAGTGTGCAAACATTGTAAGACAATCAACTATGACCCAGATTGCATTATTGCCTTTGGATGTTTTAGGAAGTCCGGTGACAAAGTCCATAGTGATGTTTTCCCATTTCCGTTCGGGTATGGGTAATGGTTGTAACATCTCCTTAGACTTCTGTCTCTCAGCTTTAACTTGCTGACAAACCAAGCATTGAGAGACATATTCAGCAACATCTCTTTCCATTCCATCCCACTAGAATTACTCTTTCATGTCCCTATACATCTTCATGCTTCCATGATGAATAGATAATGAAAAAATATGAGCCTCATCCAGCAGCTCCTTTAATTCTGGGATGGGAGGAACACAAACCCGATTCCTAAACTTTATTATCCCATCACAATCAAGGTTGAATTCAGGAATATTTCTCACCTTCTTTTGTAACTATACATCTTCTTTCTGTGCCTCTTTAATCCTCACATGTATAGATGGTTGAACATTCATTTGAGAAAGATACGATTTTCCCCCTTCCATTAAAATTCAATGATCCATCCTTTGTAAATCCACAATTATTTTATATTTTGTGATCCTAATCATGGATAAGCTAGCATGGTCTTGTCGACTTAATGCATCTACCACCTTGTTTTCTTTCCCAGGGTGGTAATGAATTGAGCAGTCGTAATCCTTAATCATTTCCAACCTTCTTTTTTGGCGCATATTCATCTCCTTTTGTGTGAAAATATACTTTAAACTTTTATGATCATTAAAAATATCACACCTTTCTCCATAAAGATAATGCCTATAAATCTTTAATGCAATGATTACCACAGAAAACTCCAAATCATGTCTTGGGTAATTTTGCTCAAGGATTTTCAACTGCCGTGAGGAATAAGCTATCACTATATCATTTTGCATAAGAACACACCCCAACCACTTCTTGGATGCATCACTGTAGATCACAAACCTTTCTCCACTACAAGGCAGTGGGAGCACAGGTGCACTGGATAACCTTCTTTTCAACTCCTTGAAATTATCTTCACATTCCTCCGTCCAAACAAACTTAACTCCTTTCTGAGTCAACATGGTGAGTGGATTAGATAATCGTGAGGAATCTTTTACAAAACATAGATATTATCCAGCCAAACCAAGAAAACATCGGATCTCAGTTACTGTTGTTGGTCTCGACCATCTTTAGATAACCTCTGTTTTTTCTGGATCCACAGATATCCCCTCTTTTGAGATTATGTGACCCAAAAATGATACTTTTTTAAGCCAAAATTCACACTTTGTAAATTTAGCATAAAGCTTCTCCTTTCTCAGGGTATTCAATATAATTCTCAAGTGAGCTTCATGTTCTTCATTAATCTTTAAATAGACAAGAATATCGTCTATAAATACTACCACAAATTGATGAAGATAGTATCTAAAGACTCTATTCATCAGATCCATGAAGATAGCAGGGGCATTAGTAAGAGCAAATGGAATCACTATAAATTCATAGTGTCCATACCTTGTACGGAAATCCGTCTTTGGTAAATCCTCCCTTTTGAACCTTAATTGATGATACCCTGAACGAAGATCAATCTTGGAAAAGTATTGAGCTCCGCGTAGTTGGACAAATAAGTCATCAATGCGTGGGAGAGGATATTTGTTCTTGATAGTGATCTTGTTAAGTTCATGATAATCAATTCAGAGTCTCATTGATCCATCTTTCTTCTTTACAAATACAACAGGTGCTCCCCAAGGTGATGCACTAGGGTGTATGAATCCCTTATCAATATTCTCTTGGAGTTGCTTCTTCAATTCCTGCAACTCAATTGGGGCCATTCTATAAGGTTTCTTTGAAATAGGTAAAGCACCCGGTACGAGTATTATTGAAAAGTAAACTTCACGATTTGGTGGAAGACCAAGAAATTCCTCCAGAACGACATCATCAAACTCCCGTACAAGGGAAATATTCTTAATTGTGAGTTTCTCACCAACAATTTGAGATAAATAGCCTTCATTCAATGGAATCAAGACCCATAAGATGGAAGAAATTTCCACTGGAAGGTTATGTTCATCCTTGCATCGATAGACGATCATAGATTGATCTGGAATATGAAATGTTACTTCCCTTCATTGGAAATTGATATGAGTTCCATATAAAGAAAGACAATACATGACATGAATCTCATAAAATACCACTATAGGAAGGATCACAAGATTTGCAGGAAGCACTTCCCCACAAACATCAATCCGGGAAGAATTATAAACTTTTAAGGCGACTGTTGTTCCATTAGGTGTTGTCACTTCTAACTCCACATCTAATTGTTGAGGTAATACGGTGATACCCTTAGAAGAATCATCAGAAATAAAAGAGTTGGTGGATCCAAAATCAAATAAAACATTTTCTACTTTAGAGTGGATGGTAACTGTACCATTCACCACATCGTTATCGTACTCCACAACGCTGATATAAATTGCATGTGACATTCCTTTGTCATTAGCCTTAAGATTTTGTTGATGTCAATCATCATCAACAACCCTTGGATTAGGGCATTTTTGGCATAATGCCCCATCTCCTTTCACTTGAAACATTGAAGTGTAGTAGGTTCATTCTGTATGTCCCTTACTTTGTTTGCATCATTAGACATCTTCTTCCCATCATTGAGGCATTCAAATGCCTGATGACCTTCCATTCCACATTTGAAACATTTACTTGTCCCTTTAAGACAACTCCATCCATGTTTCTTTCCACACTTTGAGCATAAGGGAAATCTCATCTTCTTTTCCATGTGCTCTTTAGATTTTCCGTTGAATTCCATTTTCCACTTCATATTAAACCCATATGACTGATGGGTTACTCCAATCTCCATCTCATCTTTGAGAGAACATCGAATGATTTCCACGTAGTTATTGAAGTCCCTTATGGCTAAGGCCCTTCTTAGACTTGGTTTTAAGCCACTAAAGAATCGATCGATCTTACTCTTAGGTTGGATAATAATACCAGAAGCGTACCTTGAAAGTCTTGTAAAATTTGCTTCATAGGTACCAACAGATTCATCATCCTTTTGCTTCAGTTCAAGAAACTCTTTCTCTATCTTTGTTCAAAGAATACGAGGGAAGTACTTATTGAAAAATATGTTCTTGAACTCGTCCCATTCCATGGACTCAATTTCATTCCTTTGCCCCGTATTCTTAATAAGATTCCACCTTTGATCAGCATCTCCATCCAAACGATACACTACTAGAATGACTTTATCATGTTCAGAACATTTGAAGAACTGAAAATATCTTTTCAGTAGTACAAATCCATTGTTCAGCAACTAATGGATCAGTAGACCCGCTGAAAGAAGGTGGGCGCTGCCTCATGAAAGATTCAACAGAATGTTGCTCCTTCCTTTGCTTGTTTGGAAGTCCTGCATGATTCATAGCTTGAGAAAGTTTGTGAGCATGGCTACACGATTTTTCATTCCAACTCCCATAACGTTTGGTTGCTTAGGGGGACAATCATTGCATTGCCCATCGCATTCTGCATTAACAGGGTTCCTTCGGGTTCCTGCCATTGACTAAAACCAAGAAGAATAATGTGAGAAACATTATTTATAATAGGAAAACCACATAATCAAGAATAAAATTTCACACTTAAGGTATTATCCAAGGTTATTCATGGTCATTTATAAAACTCTAATATTGTGTTCTATGCTTAGAATTATCCTTAGGGTTCTTACAAAGGCTTTCACATCCTAGTTTCCAAAGGTTGCATAACCTTTCCTCTGATACCAACTATAATGACCCATACTTTACATACATTGTTATTATTTCAAAATTGAAGCATACTTATTACATCATATAACAAAACCATGAAAGGACCATATAGTTATAGTGTCTTTAGAAACTGGGAAACATAAACAACTGATCATAAAGCGTCTAAACTGTCTCCCATTTATTTTATCATATTTATAGTCCCTTTTGGCATAACTTACTTAATAACCTTCCTCCTGAACTGGGGAAAGAAAACATACAAATGGGTGAGCTCAAATGCTCAGTAAGGGTAAAAAAAATAAATATCAATCACATCATATTCATAAGAACATAACATTTTGGAAATCTTAACCTGCAAAAGTGAGCATACTTTCATATCATGGGATAAATCATACTAGTGAAATGAAATCCCAATAATCATAACATAAAACCTGAAACTTTGTGGAATACACACATAATCATAGAGATTCATTTCTTATTAGTCAAGACTCATTGCCTAGACTATCTTAGTGGACATAGTCCATTTCTGAACCGAGTTCACTCCTCGTTTCAGTCCTGTTTCACTAAATCGTTTTAACCTCCCGTTTTAGCCATGTCTATCTCATGTGATATAAAATCTTTACCCAATTCATTGGAGGGAGATATAGGTCCCACCCATCTCATAATGATACCATTCTTATGTGTGCCACAAAATCATAAATCATACATCATTGCATAACCCATGTAATAAAAATGGGATTATTAAACAACATGACATCATAAAACAATTCATATATGATAAATGAATTCATAAAAATAATTCCATCATAACATAATAAAATCAATGTAATAATAGGGATAGAAACAGAACCCTATATTATCTTAGATGGAAACTAATTTTGATAAAACACTTTAACTCCATTCTTGAGGAAAATATCCTTTCTACTTCAAAAACATTTTCCTTTCTTAACATGTCATACAATTTAAAACTAAAATAAGTTGATTAAAAATTAACATGAATACTTTTAAAGGAAGCTTCTTGGAAATAATTTTTTAAAAATCCATTCATGACGTATATGTTAAAAAAACATTCTTCTCATACTTTTGTCGAAAAAGTCAAAAAGTACCTCGTATGAAAACAACAAAAGATTCCATTCATATCTTTTACTAAAAACTCACTGAATGGTAAAATTGTATATAAACTATATTAGAAGAAATAAATATTACATATTTAGGAAACAAGGATGTGGATGATAAAATACACCCAGTAAATTCCAAAGTATAAACAATCTCGGATAAAAATGAGATTGTGATATTTCCCTTACCTTAGGTCTGATTTGCTTCATAAGTGTCCGAACCTCCTGTATAATTATTTAAATAACGTTATTTACTTATTCCAGAATCATAAATATTTTTATGATATCATATATGGTCATATTATTAGCTTTGTATTAGTAATATTTCATTACTACTTGTTATTCGGGTGTTTATTACTTTTTTTTCTTATGCGTGTTTTGTCGAATAAATTCTTATTTTTCTTTTTAGGTTGTAGATACCTCTTTTACAAAATTTTATTAGTGCAATATATATCATATTTATTCACTAAATTCATTTATATAATCATTATGAAATGAAGATTATGTATAATGAGTCACATCACATCATGGAGATGGTATTCCGTACGTACGTACGAGCGATGATATCGTTCCAATGATCGTGGAATTGTATTGGAGTGTATGTATACTATTTCAGAATCAATATAACATTACAATAATTATATATATTTATTATTTACACCATTATACCTATCCGAGAAAGGTGGTGGTGGAAAATAGATTACACCACGGCGTGGAGACGGTATTCCGTATGTACGCACGCATGGTGATTTCGTTTTCCGTAGGATGGATAGATGGTGAAATAAGATTGTTTCATCCATATAATAGCATATCAGTATATTAGTGATACTTATGTTATTAATTCATAATAAAACAACTAAGGAAGAAGAAGTGGAAGAAGAAATAAATATGAAAGAATCGGTAAAGGGCATTACCTCTTCTTTGAAGCGCCTCTTTGAGACCTCCTCTTAGGGCACTAAAATTGGTCTCTGAAGAAGACCAGGACCTCTAGGATATTTCTAGTGAAGTGGAGAGGGGATATTGGTAGGGGTTTTCCGAGCTTGAAGGCTCATAGTGGTGTGAGGAAGAAAGGGAGGAGGTGCCATTTTATAAGGGAGGAGAGGGGCACCTTTGGAAGAACTAAAAATATTATTTTATTATAAAGTCAAATTCGGTTATTAATAGCTCCAAATTGATATAGTTAGAGGATAAGGTGGGGATGGGTCGAAATCCTCTCATCCAATAGAATTTAGACAAGTTTAGGTATCTATTTGTACATTTTCATTTAGATTTAACTTTAAGTTAGATAATTTAACATTTACCGTGTCTTCTGGTTTTCTTACACTATATGGTTAATAAACATTCTATATCAAGCCAAAATTACCCCAAGTTGTTTATTATTAATATATATAACCTTATATAAGTCATTTGGACGATCCTTAGATGTTTAGGAATAAAATAACAATTAATAATATAGTATTTGTTTTAAAAACTATTTTATGTCAATTTTAACACTATTTGGTAATTGATTTTCGTGAAAATAATAACAGAATGATTAGTTCGAAAAAACATAATTGATTCAATTATAACATGTAATAGTAACATATAATATTATTTTATTTCATAAAAAGTCTCAAATTACATTTATTTGGGTATTTATAACATCCATTATGACAATATTTCATTAATAAGAAAATTACTACATCATCATTGTATCATAAATAAATTATATTATTTTAAGTCTAAAAATTACAAATAAAATACCATTATGTAGGAAATCTTTTTAGATTTCTAATTAATTTTTATAGTCCAATTTATCTTATGTATAACCCTATATTAAAAATAATTTAGTTGTTAAACTTTGATTTTAACTATTTTAACCATTCTTTAAATAAATTGATAATAATTGTCCTAATCTAATCCAAGTGGGCCAAAATGGTCATATTTTATTCCTAAGGTTGTTTTTGGTAAAATTAAACTAATCCAATAGAATTAGGACATGTGTTAGGGTAATAATAATATCATTTTTACCCTAAACTACCCTATTTACTTTTAATTGTGAAAAAAAAGTAAAATGTTACTATTCACCAAAAATTATTTTCATCTCATTGAACCACATTTTAGACCTTGATATTAACCGTGTCTCTCAGTTTTTTTTGAAATTCCACTCAGAGGAGCAGTAAAATTATGTTTTATGAAAAAATTCTATTTTTTAACTACCACTTAGTGGTTTCACTATTCATCAAAAAATGAATGTTTCCAGAAAAATACCAAAAATTAGTCCTAAGATATAATTGATATTATGAATTCAAAAATGAATTTTATTTTACCTAATTAAAAAATATCAGTTAGATTAACTAATTTAAAAATTAATTCCCATCGTCAAGACAAATAGCGTGTTTTTAAGAGATAATAATTATCAAAAGATTGACACTTGTTTATGTCTAGTTTAAATGTGAAATTACATCCAATGAACAATATTGTATTAAATTGTAAAAATAAATTCTGAATATACTTTAAAACAACTCAAATTAATAATTTATCAAAATTAATTATTTCGATTAAAAATGTTTTTTTTAATTAAAATTTAATAATTTTCACTATTCATCAGAATATGAAAGTTATCCGAAAAGTACCAAAATTTTACATTAAGCTAATTTTGATATTCCGAATCCAAAAATGTAGTCCATTTTGAAAAATAAAATTTACAACATTTCAAAAAGTGGTTATTACTATTCATAATGGCTAGTTTTAATAATATTCTAATAGCATATCGTTGTTTAGTGAAACTCTGTATTGTCTACGACACAAGATTTCGAGGAAGGCTGTTGTTGAATGTAAAGCAATCCATGATAGTGTTGTGTGTAGTGAAATATTCTGTTCATGATTTATATAACATAAAAACAAAATATTTCTCATAAAAGTCTTAGGTGTTATAGCGGTATCCACCAAGGACATGCCAGTGATCCTCATTTGTGTATCGTGATCTTTTCCCACTCAGGAGTGTGTTCTACCAGACAGAGTGTATCTATCTCTCGTGGCCTTTCCCAATGAATGATACTTCTCCGATGAACGTTATTAGAGTTATCAGACTCATTGAGTGAGTTCTCCCAGATGAGTGCTTCATGGAATCTCCTAACAGGATCCCTAGCGTGGGTACGCTGTTGTGTGACTTGTCTCTAGACTATGGGTCTGAGTTACGGGTATATCTGGATGCCCTGGGTATATATATGGGTATATACCTGGAGTTATCTATGAGACGGAGATCCCCTTACTCTTTTGTTTGATTCCTTTTTTTTAACATAGTGGTACCTTGCTTTCTTTTTCTCTGCACTTTTCCATTATGTTGGCTGCATGTGTGTGTACAGGTTCTTAGGAAAAGGCCTCCCAGATATAATTATGCCTTCGGCGCTAGTCTCCAGCCCCTGACCTATAGAGGCGAGCTTGGGGTAGTTGCGGCTCGAGCCCCGGTACGGGTCGTGTCGTGACATATATGAAATGAACCCATCCAATATGTCAGTTTTCTAATTAAAATTATTTCCAATTAATTTATTAAAGGATGGTATTATATGGTTATATGGGTTTGGAATTAGAGTGCTAATGAATTAGAGGAGTAAGATGGAGGAGGGAAGAAAAATCATTGGTATAGTAATGTAACTACAATATTGATTCTTTTCATAGGGAGTTCATTGGAATTTTCAAAGAATATAAAAGTTTGTGGTAACCCACTAGAACTCTAGTGGGTTTTATAACTTTTTTAGTAAGTAAAAAGAACTTTTTTCATTTTCCACCCCTTAAACATTATTCAAATACATAACTCAATATTTATCATATTATTCCACCACTAAAATCCCCGTCCCAATATCTTATGATTCATATTTTCTTTTTACATTGATCCTTCCTCAAGGTTTATTCTAGCTTCATCTTGTTACTCTAATCGCCTTCCTTTGGTGAAATCTTCGTGGGATCGCTCTAATATTCATTGATTTTAGAAACCATATACTATAGATCATGGACCCTATTCCCTTTTCCCTTCTAAATTTTTAATTTGATCTTCCTCTTCAAAAATACATACTTTTTTTGCTGGAGAGGTCTTTTTAATATTAGGATAGAGGTAAGGATGCTTATTTTCCTTATTGATTTCTTATTCTTGTATTGTGAAGTAACTTAATACTCTATTTTATATAAACTTATAATTCATCAATGAAATAAATATTTTAATATCCTCTTACTATGAGCTCAAAAATTAGGTTCCACATATGTTTTGTTATGTAAATCATCCTCTATTCTATAATTTTTTAGTGATTAGTCTAACAACAACATGGGGCTACTTGAAAATGAATGAAAAGATTTTTTTTATTAAGAAATTTTTTTATGGGACTATTATCTAATGATGAATAAAATTTTAAATAATAAATTTATTATTAACTTGATACTACCTTTTATGTCATGCATAACATACATTTAATATATTTATCCTATAAAACATGTATGGTTATTTTGTATGTTTTTTGGCATACTTGATTAGTTTATTTAATATGAATGGTTTTCATTGATAAAAATTTTATAATATATAGTATACTGCTATATATGATCTATTGGATTGTTTTATTAAAATTATATCAAGTGGTAATATTATGTGTGTGTGATATATGTTATTATTTACACATTTTCATATAAACGACATGGAAAGTATTTGTATTGATGAATGTCTCATGAGGTTATGCATTTAATACTAGATATATGTTTCTGCCTATTTTTTTTATATGTATATCATGTGGAAGGTGTTATATTATTGTTAAACATTATATAAGAATATATGTTGATCTATGTTGGGTGGGATGTTATAATTATGAATGGCCACGTTATCTAAGTTAATGAAATGTTTTTAATGTGAGCCTTTGATAATTTAGTTTTTTAAATGAGGTAAAACCATCTCCTATATGAGTATTATACAACACTTTTCATTATTCATACCTTTGGTTATTGGAAGGTGCACCTAAGGTATTGTGGAGACTTGAATAAAATAGGATTCATGTATTTGAATCATGGTTGTTGCAAAAATTTCTACTTCCCGATGTCATGTCTCTTTCCTTTTACATAAATTTCAAAATATGATTACATTTATTTATACTCTCATCATATGTAATACTTCCATTGGTCAAAAATATAGAATATATTATATTTTTAATAATCATATCACTAGTATTTCCACTAATGGTTACCTATCTTGGGTATTTATGCTCAAATAAAATTATTTAATTGGTCTCATAATGACTAGTCATTCGACCACATAATGAACGTCGCATTTCAATGATACTCTACTCTATCAATCATTTTACAACATAAACCACTAATGGATACTTTATCCTAATAGCTACATACCCAAAGTGACTATTCTTTATACTTATATAAAAATCTCAAATAATCACCACCCATAATCACTCCCACTCTTCTAGTAACTTGCCCATATTATTCTCATAATCATGTAGAATGGTTAAGTTGATGAGATGGAGCTCATATGACTAAAAATGGAATTTCTATGTCTCATACTCATTTCATGATAAACACTATTATAATTACTATTATTTCAACTTCTTTTATTTTTTTTCATTTGTCTCCTTTTATATATTTTAATTCAATTTGGTTATTATGTTCAACTAATATAATATTATATTATAAAATAATATCATTCATTATTACTTTTTTTTATTTCAGGTAGAACAATATGAAAAAAAATCTCTATTTTATCATGATGAAAACATTGGGCCATTATCCCCATTTATAAATTACTCCATTAAATTTTTAACTAAATCCTTTGGAATAATACACGTGAGGGTGTATTTAAAATAACCATTCCACAATGTATAAGTTTTAATGAGAACTCGACCTCACAATATGGGTGACACTTGGAAACACATCTCAAAAAATATAATAACCTTCTATGTTTTTCGTAGTTAATCTTAACCATCATTTCAATATTTTTGGTTAATTATTCTTTTTATTAAATAACATGACTCATATTTATGATGGAGTTTCCAAAGGAAATTAACAAATTTCAATACATTTATATATAAATATAGTATGTTTTAAAATATTCAATTGTATTTCAATTTACAATAATTTAATATTGTTTTTTGTATAAATATATTTAATCCTTTCCTTGTATAACATTGATTTGAACCAGAAGAAGAACCACTTGATTTTTTGGAATATTCTTCTAGAAAATTTTAATGGAGGAGGATTTATATAATAAATACACATAAATTGTACTACTAGGTATTTTCATTGATAAATAAACCTCTATTTCATGAGGAGACGACGGGATGAGGGGGGAGGGCAGGTGGTGGGATGAGGTGGAGAGCAGGCGGCGGGGTCGCGGGACACCGGCAGGATGCGACGGCGGATGCGGGAAGGGTCGGTGACAGTGGTAGGATGCGGTGATGATGGGATGCGGGGGGGGGGGTGTTGTGGCAGGATCCCATATCGAAACATTTTCTAATTCACTTATGGAAATTTCCTGGATTCTTTTTCCCATATTTTTTTAATTTTTGAAATTTCATCTCCTTCTCCATTACCTTTCTCATTTGACCATAAAAAATTAAAACAAGATATTCCTTTAATATATCCATATCTTCAAGACCATTAATCATATCTAATCTCTATCTCAACATTAAGGGAACATAAAATTATTTCATTATATCTATCAAAGTACAAATTTGTTATACATTGAAAAAAAATTGTTTTAAGGCCACTAAATTATCAATTAGTTTTACATTTTGGGTCAATTTTTATGTCATTGGTCAACCTTGGAAGTCTTGTTATGTTTTCATCTTAGAAAACTATTGATTAATCCTTATTTTTCTTGAGTCCAATTAATATTCACTTTATTTATTTTTGAATAGTATAAAAAAATTTTGTGAAAAATATTTTTTTAATACCTCTTCTTCTATAGACTCGATTTCATCATTTGGGTTACTTTTTGTGATCATTAAAACCCACTAATGAACAGTAAATTGAAAATGACATATGTTCATGATGAAATTATCACACATGAATAAAAAAAATCTTCACTTTTGTGTTGATCCATTTATAAATAATTAATAGTCATGAATATTTAATGAAGTATATTGTTCCTTGATGTATAAAGGAATCAACAACGAGTGGTTCCACTTTATATGATGGTTTGTTCACTAAACTATCTATTTTATTATTTATAACATGAGTTAGCAATGTTAACATCTCCATGTTGTTTTCATCATCATTAATCATTAAATATATTCATTGAATGTACAAAGAAACAATTAAAAACAAGAAAACATGTAGCAAAGCACGTTTATCCCTAAGGAGGCCTTAAATAGTGGAGGCCATGGGCATCCCCACAGATCAAGTTAAATCCATCTGGTTTAAAGGACGTAATGTTGGGAAGACATGTGACCTTGGAACCCTGTTCTACCAGTGATGCAACATGATCTGCGACTCCCCCCCTCTTTCCATGTATGAGTGACCTCTATATTCTTATTGATAAGATTATTTCATTTCATTGTAATGTATGAAACCGAACATGGTATGGAGCCTTTTCCATGAATGGAGTCATATATAATCATATAATCCATTTCCAATTGGGTAAGAACCATATTCTTCTGGTTGCCAAGAGTTAGCCCGGAAAGAACTGCATTAGCCACCACCTGAAGAGAGGTTCCACAACCATAGTGTGATGTGAGTCCATAAGAACACTCCCCACAGTATCCCAGATAACACCATCTCTACGCATGTCACTCGATATTTAAGATCCACTAGTATTAAGCATGATGCCTTTGGCTGGAGGGATTCCACATATCCAATGGC
The DNA here is from genome assembly GCA_963277665.1 of Viscum album. NCBI lineage: Eukaryota > Viridiplantae > Streptophyta > Magnoliopsida > Santalales > Viscaceae > Viscum > Viscum album. The sequence goes on from OY728141.1 coordinate 1,756,104,582, forward strand.
CTTGCAACATAGGAATAGAAGGTGGGGATGTGGAGAAGCTGGGTTGATGCAGATACATAGAAGGAGCATCCCACTAGTTCCCAATAAGGGTGACCATGTCTATCATTAAGCTCTTTGTTATCATAATAATAATAGACCTAACTTTGGAGAGGGTCCCCTTGTATCTGTCCTAGTTACGAGATAGCCATAAACCCCAATATCTTGTACTCAGGAGAACAGACCACACTGTTTTTTGCAGGCATGAATCAGTCTCCCATTGAAATCTTTTCTCCCAGAACAAATCATCATGGTGGAAATTGAAGGAGAGAGTGGTAAAGGCCCCAAAGAACCTCCACACATCTTTGGCCTATTCTCCTTCGAAGAAGATTTGGATCTTGCTTTCTTCCAATTTGTTCTTGTAGCAATGACAATAGGATGCCAGATAGATCCCTACCTTATTGATATTATCATCTAATGGTACTACATGGTGTCATATCCTCCATATGTGGAAGATGTATTTGGTTGGGATCCTGTTTCACCACACAATTTCATTCCATCTTTCACGAGGCTCCAAGGGGGTAAATAAACTACGAATGTCCTTAAGAGTGTACATTTCCCTGAGTAAGAAGGGGTAAACATGCATCTATCCAGCTCCGAGTTGATGTTGATAGAATCAAATATATATTGGTGGATATTGTCCAGCACTGTCCTAATGAATGGATTGTGCAAGATCACCTCCTTGATGGAGATTGTTAGAGCAGGGCACCCAGAAAACCTGATCACATATCCTTCCCAATTATGATGCCAGAAGATAATTTTCCCTTCACCCATGATCCAATGTGTGTGTTGTTAAAGGGTCAGAATGAGGGGGGGAAATCATGGACCATATTCTTGAGTCTTATGCTCTAACCTCTTCCATGTTGCCTCTGCATTTGTGGGAAAAAATCCTCTCCCAAAGTGTTCATTTTTCAATCACTTACCATGCTAATTTCCCATGCATACTGTGAATAGTGGTCTCTAGTCTTCTAACATAAATCCCACCATCAAGAATGGGATGCTCCATCCTATCACATGATATCTAGTGCCTCTTGCCATCCTAAATCTCATCACATATAAAACCATCCAAAACCTTGTCAATAGATTTGATCACCCCTAGTAATAATGAAGTAGCAACCAACATATACACTGGTATGGAGGATATGATGTTGTTCACCAGAGAAATATGCCCCCCAAAATATAGGTGATGGTTTTTCCATTTATGTACTCATATTGTTATCTTATTCACCACCTGGTCGAAATCATGGATGAAAACTATGCCTAATGATATAGGAGATCCCAGGTACTCCATTAGAAAGGTACCACAATGCATTTCCAATTTTCTGCACCGATGTGTGGCCTAGTTTGGAGCACATCTATTTGGGATATACAGGTTTCTTATGGAACTATTTCTCACTTGTCCGCTCCATTATAAGTACTCCTCCATAGTTCTTTTGATTCCTTGCACACACCTCTTGCTAGAATTTTACAAGATGATTGTGTCATCTGCGAACATCAATTGGGAGATTGGATTCATAATCAGTTTCCTCTAATAAGGATGAATTTTCCCACTCATGATCACTCTATTAATCAGGCGGTTGTGCTTATTTTACAGGAAGGTGCATATAATCAGGGATATAGGTTCTCCTTGGCATAGACCTCGAACCTCTTTGAAGAAGCCATGAGTTCTCCCCATGAAGGTGGAATCCATCCATGAAGAGATAAAACATCTAAATACATGATCAGAGACCCTATAATACATTCCGATACTCAACATTACCCATTTCATGAAACCCCATTAAATTCTATCTTTTTCCAAATTAATTCCCAACATAATTTCCATGTTATATCCATGACTCGTGATGTTAATACCTCTAATCATTTCTCGTGTCTGGGCAATAGCTCTATGGATGGATCTGCCCCTCACAAAGCTTTTTTGTTCAATAGATACCCCTAGGGAAAGCCCATGGACAACCTCATGTTGATGGTTCTTGTGAGGATCTTGTAGGGGATGTTTCACATACTAATTGGTCTACAGTGAAGGATGGAGGAGGGTTCCTTTACCTTTGGTATGTGTATGAGGGTCCTGGAACATTCATCTCGAGGTAGATATCATCCTCTAAAGAAGTCCCGGATAGCATAAACAATGTCTCTCTTAACAATCTCCCACATAACTCTGTAAAACAATCCACGAAAATTAGTCCGAACCTCATGTAATCTCCAGTTTGAGATTCAACATGGCCGCATAGATCTCATCCTCACTGGGTATCTCATCCCGGAGTTCGTTATCTAGGGGAGATAAACTATTGGGAAGTGCTTACCAACATTCCTCACTCCTTCTCGGGTAACCATTTGGCATCCTCAAGTTCGGGTCTGCAAGAAGATCATTGAAGAAAGAGTGATCCATACCACCAACTTCATCTATATCGTCAGTGTAGGATTCAACCTTATGCATGATATTGGGTTTTATCGGATGAATTTTATCCTTTATGTATGCTTCGAAGTATGACGTGTTCTTATCGCCCTCATGCATCCACATGATCCTCCATAATTCCCAAGCCTATCATTCCTGGTCGAGAATCATTTCCTCCAATCTGTTCTTCATTTCAGCAACATCATTAAACACTATATGATCCTAAAGGTCCTCGTGGATGGATTTATTAACCTCAATGTCTTGTTTGAGAGCATCCATATTCTCTTCGATATGAGGGAGGCCTCATTCCCATGTCGGAAGCCACTATTTCAGTCTCTTAAACTTGTTACAGAGAGCCACCCCCAGTGCATCCCCTAACTGGTTCCCCCCATGAATAGATAACCAATTCGATGTAATCTAGGTTTTGGGTCCAATAGTCATGGAACCTATATCTTTCTATATGTTCATGCCTAGGAGACAAAGATACCAGCAACAAGCAATTGTTAGAAATGCCACAAACCAAATGATTGACCTTTCCATTTGGGAACATGGTGATGGGGTGCATGTTGGATAGGATGATTTTGAGCTATCTCCAACACCTCCTATTACCTGTTGATTGTTGAACCATGTTAATTGGACCCCAGTGAATTCCAAGTCCTATAATCCGTTACTCACCATGAAGAGAATAAAATTCATGTAGGCCATTCATGTGAACACTCCTCTTCCTTTCTTCTCAGCTAACTAAGAAAATATGTTGAAGTTTCCACCTATGATCCATTGATCCTCTCTAGGAATGAACATAATAAGAACCCACCACAATGTTTACGTCATTTGGTTGTCATGGATGTCATAGAAAAAGGTCACATATAGGCTACTAATACCCACTTTTACCCTCACATATATGAACTGGTTACCTTCTTGGATCAGATCCAATAATGAATCCCTGCTCCAAAAGACCCAGATATATTCGGTGGGTGGGGCAGCATGCATTGACACATGCATAATTAGTTTATGAGTGAATTGGGTCAACTTATCAGGGTACCGATTATGTTCTAGGATGACAGTTATTAGTACCTTATTCTTCTTGATCTATGAAGCCATGATGTCTGTCTTGACTCACGCTCGGAGGCCGTGAGAGTTCGAAATGATGATTGGTAACATTATATAGTGATTCACCAACTTTGGCCCTAGAAATCATTCTATAAATCCTCCAGTATAAAAGATATGATGGGGACTCAAAGAACAAATGATAAACACTGACAACCAAGTGGGAGGATCACACATAGTACTATGCACCAATGCTAAGCTAGCTGAGCCTGTAACGACCCAAAATATCATTAATGAAAATTCCACTTGATCAAATTAAATGTCTAATTATGGTTATATTAAATGTGAACTTCATTGGTTTTATGTTTCTAGATTTTAAAATACCGTTATGAATTGTGACCGTTGCTAATATAGTCATTGAACATTGAACACATGATTAATAGAAATATAGGGCTTAAAGAAACTCTATTTACTCAGACAAAGGAAGTGATGGACTCATCTAGTAGACTTGCCCCATAAAAATCCCAATTGTCGGAGATCAGAAAGGAGGTGGCATCATTGGGATTCACTCTTGACCAATCTCAATCCGAGCTTGAACATGTTAATCTTGAGTGAAACCGAATACGGGATAATTAGAAGATAATAGATATTACCACCCGAGCCATTTTATCCGAGCCACCCCAAGTGTCTATCACCATCGCACACCATACCCTTCAATCATATGCTGGTGTTATAAGGGGGTATGTATAATGATCTTAGCACTATGACTATGTACATTATTTTTGTATAAATAATGTACATTCATTTTATTATTGTTACATTGTAAATAGTTTTTTTAAAGCACAAATAGTATTTTTAGTTAATATTCAACTATGAAATATATTTTGATGAATTAATGGATTATTTATTTAAATAAAATTTTAATAAAATGTTATTATTAAATTAAATTTTATTAAATATAAATGATCATATAACTTTATGAATGCAATTGTTATTTTTATTAAGGTTTGAAAATTGTTTTTGTCAAAACCCATGAATTTTCAGTAAATATTAGTTTTTATTTTAAAAGTAAAAATTCACATATTTATAAAATTATTTAGATAAAATTAATATTATTTTTGGAATTAGGACGTCGAAATTATCCAAAAGTGAATTTTTCATAATTTTCTATGACGGTCGAATTTTTGGGTAAAAATTAAGTACCGTTTAAATATATAATGTATTTTATGACATAATAATGACCCAATAATGATGTAATAAAATACTATAAACATTAATATCGGACAATATATTTTATAAAATTAAAATAACATGATTTTGGGTTTTTTTGATTTATTTTACAAACCTTTAGTGGACCCTTCAAGACTTATTAAACATTTTGTCTTTTTAAATTGTTTTCCTTGGGAGTGTGACTCACCTCCACATAAGAATACCAATTATTTTAAGAATTTCTGACTTTTTCCTTATAAAATATTTTTTTCCAATTCTCTTTTCCAAAAACCATGGGCAAAAACCATGTGATGGTTTGTGGTTTGGATTAGTTTAATGTTAGGTGTCTCAAACCTAAATAATAAAAAATTCCTTCACCATTCCAATATATACACACCCAAGATCCCACTTCCTCCTCACCCAAAGTATTTTTAGTTCATAAAAAATATGCCCTAATATCTATAGAATCCTACCAAGGTGCCCCAAGCTCCCAATAAGCCTCTCTCAAGCCTCTCTCAAGCCTTTGGAAGCACACTTCCAAGTAAGGGTTTTTTCTTCCTTTCTCATTTTTGTCTAATTTTCTTAATGTTGTTATTCCCTTTTAATTTCAATTATAAATGTTGGAGTATTGTTTCAAACATCCCCCCATAATTACCTATTTATTTTTTAATTATTATATACCCCTTTCTCTCTCAATAAATTTCTCCCATGTACACCTATTACTATGCGGAAATTCCGAAAGAAATTTATATCTCCTCACTTACTTACAAGAAATTATTTTGTATCATGAATCTAAATTCCATTACAATTGTTGGAACATGTATCTATATGAAACCCTTAATTTCAATTTCATCTATATATTATGAGACACCCCTTTCTCTCTGATCAATTATTTTTATGAGTTCTTATTTCACTCTGTTATGCTGCCGAAATTGCACAACGCTTTTCCATGCCAAAGTCATTGTGCAGTGAATATCATGCCCATTTATCTATCAAGAGTATTAACTTTTATTCACATTAACTTATTGTTTAAAGAGTTTAATATATTTATTTCACATTCTTTTATCGTGTAATAAATGATTATGTTGAATGATTCAATCTTTTATGATCCATGTGGCACACATACGCATGAAATGAAATGTTTAAGAAGGGTGCACCCTGATAGCGCTCCAATGCATTAGGTAAAGTATAGTATCCTGATACATCATGTGTAATGGGTGTTTACTCATGATAATCAAAGTGAAACGAGGTTTTACTCATTCTTTCTGTGTAATGAGGGTTTACTCATGCTCTATGTGCAATGAGCCTTGGCACATGCTAATTCCATGTTAAGTGTTGTTGAAATAATTACATGTTATGATTATCATGTTTTATCATGAATTTATGTTCACGTTTCTCTTGTTCACCCTTGATATTACTATTGTCTAAAATGTATTATATTCCTCATTTTATTCCATGTTTTTTCCCGTACTGGTCTTTATAGCTCACTCTTTTCTTATGCATGTCCTCAGGTTATTCCATGAAATGATAAGTATGAGGGAATGTAGTGGTCATGTAATGAATGTTTTCAATAACGATGTTGGGTGTTTTATGTTATAATTTGTTATTTCATGTTACTAAGACCAAAATACACTAGACCTCTCAATATTATATGTTGTATAAAGTGAATATTTTATGTAATAAATCAGGATTATGTGTGTAATAAAAAGTAGGGTTGTTATAGTTGCTATCAGTGGATATGTTTAGTTATTTTTGGTATTAGGATTAGAAAACCCTAGTGAAGAAATAGAGATAAGAATAAGTATAATTAAATAATCTTTATGTATTGGCAAGTATTGATTAAGTGGTTTATCAAGAAAATACATCCCTATCTGGATACGAGCAGGGAGAAGCGGCTCTGGCACAGACGTATCCTAGGGGTAAAACCCGAAAAAACCACTTTGAGCTAGACTTGAATGAGAACTGGTGCACAAAAATGAGCCTTGATACACTATTGGTTATGACACTCTAGGGGGACATGCTTCGGTAAATTCACAAGCTTAGTATAAACCATTATTAAGGGACTTAAGAAATTTCTTAAGAATACATGTTAGAATGTAAATCATGGAAAACATAAATTGAAGCCTATAGATTCATAAGTTAATGAAATAAAAGTTATTTATAAGTCATCAGTTTTGTAATTGGAATACCCTTTATGTGTTACCCCCAAATTTCTTTGTATTCTAGCCAATGGCTGGTAATAGGAGGACTCAGGATAAAAACATATGTGAAGATCAATGTGATGACTGTGGAAATGAGATACCCAATCCGATGGGAGTGGGACTCACAAATTTTATCATGCTTATCGCTCAGTTAACTCAAGATTTGAATAGAATCATGGTTCAAGTGGAATGTTCAAACCCCCCTAAGAATGAAAATGTCGATTTCGAGAGCTTCATGAGACAAAGCCCTCCTACTTTTAATGGATCATCTGATCCCTCAATCGTTGAACAATAGATCAACTCCATTGAAATAATCTCCTCCATCCTTCAAAGTTCTGAAAAAGGGAATGTTATCCTAGATAATTACCATATGGAGGGTGAAGGTGACCAATGGTGGACATTGATCAAAAATATAAAGCCTGAGGAGGAGATCAAGGCATTGGAATGGAAGGATTTCTGGAATATGTTTTTTGATAAATAGTTTATGCGAACCCTCCAACTTAAGATGGAAAGGGACTTCCTTGACCTCAATCAAAATGATGACAAATCTGTCAGAACGTATAATGAAAACATTACAAGGCTTGCACGATACACATCCGGCTTTGTCGTTACCCCCAAATGCATGGTTGACCGCTTCTTGGGTGGGCTAAAACCTAGCTTGCAAAAAGCCCTGGCGTTTTGTGACTTGGACAGCTATGAGGAAATTGTCTGATATGCCCTAAAAGTCAAAATCGAGATCGAATAACCTCATGGGTATCATGTGGATAAGAAGCGTATGGTGTAATTCAATGTTGGTGGTCCAATGGATAAATCCAACGGTGCTAAAAAGATCCAGTGCCCCACTTGCCAAAGGTGTAGAAAGAAGCACACTAGAAATTTCATGAAGGGGACGAGGACATGCTTTAGGTGTGCAAGAGAAGGGAACCTGGATATTAACTGTCGGTATGAAAGACCCGTGGTTGCGACAAAATAGAGGAATTATCCATTCAAATATCAATTCATTGTTCACTACTACAACTACAAAGAACCATGACATCTTGCAAATCAGTTTCCTAAGACAAGGTTATTCAGAGGCAACTAACAACATCCAAGGTAGCAAGGGAGAGGTTTTTCCATTACTATGCCTAAGTGAACCCCGAAAACGAAGTGGTGAAAGGTATGCTTGTTATTCATTCAAGAATAGAGAACATACTTTTTGATTCAATTTCTACGCATTCTTTTATATCTCAAAAGTTTAGTAGAATAAACCCAGCAACACCAGAAATCATGGAAGTAAAGAAGTCGGTGAGTACGAAAAATGGGGCAATCATTACATCCCATGAATATAACTCCTCCCCTATCATAATCTATGGATTCAATTTCCCAGTGAACCACTTCATACTCTCTCAGATGTAATTGGATGCGACTCATGGCATTGATTGGATTTCTTTATATAGAGCCAACAAAAATTTCCGAGAGAGGGAAATCACTCTCCATGTGGATAATCGACCCCTAATTATTTACAAGTTCAAGGAGGAAGATGGATCTTCTTTAGCTCTATCATCTCAAGAGTGGATATTACTACCCTAAGAGCATGCATATATATCATAGATGATTGAGTCCAAGGACGCATCCATCCTTGAAGAAACGCCTATTGTGAGGCAATTCACTGAAGTGTTTCTTGAGGAATATCCTTGTCTTCCTCCTAGAATAGATATTGAATTCTAAATTGATCTTATACATGGGGAATTTCCAATATAAAAGAATTGGTATAAAATGGTTGTTGTGGAGCTTGAGGAAATGAAGAAACAACTATAGGAGAATATGGATAAAGGGTTTATATTCCCACGTGCTTCACTATGGGGTGCACCAGTCCTATTCGTCAATTAGAAGGATGGGTCAATGTGCCTTTGCATTGATTATAATGAGATTAACAAAATCATGATAAAGAACAATTATCCTCTCCCATGAATTGATGACTTGTTCGATCAGCTCCGTGGAGCACAATACTTCTCCAAGGTGGATTTTTGGTTGGGATTTTATCAAGTAAGGGTGAAGAAGGAAGATATCCCCAAGACTACTTTTTATACGAGATACGTGCACTATGAATTCATAGTAATTCTTTTAGGACTCACTAAGCTCCAAAAATATTCATGGAATTGATGAATAGAGTCTTTAGAGATTACCTCGACAAATTTTTTGTAGTCTTTATAGATGATATTCTAATATACACCAAAACTACAGAGGATCATGAGGATCATCTAAGAACTGTACAAGAGACCTTGTGGAAGGATAAGCTCTATGATAAGTTCAGAAAGTGTGAGTAATGTTTGAACGAGGTCTCATTCTTAGGCCAAATCATTACAAACAATGGGATATCAATGGATCCCTACAAAACAGATTCAATTGAGGGTTGACCGATCCCAACATTAGTAATGTATATACATAGCTTCATGGGGTTAGATGGATATTATCGATGATTCGTGAGAAATTTCTCATGATTTTCCAAACCTCTTACCAAGATAACTAGGAAGGGAGTAAAGTTTTATTGGAGTGATGAATCTGAAGAAAGATTCAAGGAGTTAAAAAGGTGGTTTATCACTGTGCTCGTGCTCACTTTACCCATAAGTGGAGAACTATTTTGTGTTATTCAGTGATGCTTCAAAGGTGTTGGGGTGTGTGTTGATGAAAAATGACAAATTCATTGCCTATGCTTCAAGGAAATTGAATGTTCATGAGAAAAATTATCCAACACATGATTTGAAGTTGGCTGCGGTTATCTTCCCTTTAAAAATTTGGCGGCATTATCTTTTTGGGGAGAAGTGTGAAATATATACCGACCACAAAATCCTCAAGTATATATTCACACAGAAAGTGTTGAACATGCATCAACAAAGATGGTTGGAGCTGATCAAAGACTATGACTGTTCAATCCATTACCACCCTGGTAAAGAGAACAACATGGAAGATGCTATATGTATAAAGGACCCAAAAATTCTATCATTGATGTTAATTGAGAAGGACCCAATATTCTTAGATTTGATGAAGATGGAAATGGAAATCATAACGAAGGGTACATCATCAATCCTTTCACAAATTATTTCCTAACCGTCTCTTTTGGAAAGGATAAAGGATGCTCAAAAGGATGATGTGGGAATTCATAAGAGAGCATAAGATTTTATAAAACAGAAATCCTCGAAGATCAATGTTAATGAAGAAGGAATTGTGAGATTTTGGAAAAGACTATGTGTTCTACAATGTCCGGAGATGAATATGGAACATTTTGATGATGCACATACTTGAAATTTCTCTTTTCACCCAGGAAACACAATGATGTATTGAGATATCTGAGAGAATTATTGGTGGGATAATATGAAGAAGGAGATCACTGAATATACATAAAAATTCCTATTGTGTCAGCAAGTGAAGGTAGAGAGGCAGAAGTCTAAGGGGATGATGCAATCATTGCCCATACCAGAATGGAAATGGGAGAACATCACCATGGACTTTGTCACCGGATTTCTGAAGACATCCAAATGAAACAATGCAATCTAGGTTGTTGTGGATCATCTTACAAAGGCTGCACACTTCATTTCTATTCGGGAGGATTTCATATTGGATAAACCTGCACAAATATATATCAGGGAAGTGGTAAGGCTACATGGAGTACCACAATCTATTATGTCTGAACGAGATCCATGTTTCACCTCTATGTTTTGGAAGAGTCTTCAACATGCTCTGAATACTAAACTGAACTTCAGTACAACCTATTATCCTCAAACAGATGTCCAATCTGAGCGGACTATCCAAATACTTGAGGACATGTTGAGAGCGTGCTCAATGGACTTTAAAGGAGGATGGGATCAACATCTTCCTCTATTTGAGTTCTCTTATAATAACATTTCCACTTGAGTATCCAAATAGAACCATATTAATCCCTTTATGGGAAAAGGTGCAGAACACTGGCCTTTTGGGAAGAGGTCAGTGAGCATAAGCTGCTTGGACCAGAAATGGTCGAAAAAATGGTGAAGAAGGTGAATAACATTCAGAAATATATCAAGGTAGCCCAGAGTCGAAGGAAGAGTTATGTAGATAACTGCCGACGAGACGTTGAGTCTAAAGTTTTAGAGATGGTATTTCTATGCATATCTCCATGGAAGAAGGACATGATGTTTGGAAAGAAAGGGAAGTTAAGTCCAAGGTACATCGGCCCCTTAGAGATTCTTGATCGTGTCAGGGTTGTGGCCTACTGACTAGCTCTTCTACCTACCATGTCCAAAGAACATGATGTATTTCATGTATCCCTCTTAATGAAGTAAATATCAGACCCTTCACATGTACTAACATCATAGGTAGTGCTACTAGATGATGATGTTTCTTATGAGGAGCAACCCGTGAAGATCTTAGATCATATAGAAAAAGTTCTACGAAATAAGAAAACACCCCTCGTCAAGGTGTTGTGGGGAAAACCAAAAGTTCGATGAAGCGATATAGGAATTGGAGGAAATGATGAAGCAGAGTTACCCACATCTGCTTTTTTGTGGGAAAGGGAAATTTAGAGGGTAGAATTTCTTAAGGAGGGAATATTTTAATTACCCAAAATTTCATTAATGAAAATTCCTCTTGATCTAATTAAATGTCTTATTATGGTTATATAAAATGTGAACTTCATTAGTTTTATGTTTCTGGATTTTAAAATACTTTTATGAATTTTGACCATTTCTAATATATCCATTGAACAGTGACCACATGATTAGTATAAATATAGGGCTTTAACAAACTCAATTTAGTCATACAAAAGAAGTGATGACCTCATCTAGTAGACTTTCCTCATACGAAGCCCATTTGTTGGAGCTCGGAAAAGAGGTGGCATCATTAGGATTCTCTCGTTACCAAGACCAAGCAGAGCTTGAACACGTTATGATTGATCAGAACCAACTATGGGAGAATTGGAAGTTAATAGAGATTACCACCCGAGCAATGTTATCCAAGCCACCCCAAGAGTCTCTCACCATCACACACCTTACCCTTAGGTCTTATGCGGGTGTTATAAGGGGTTATGTAACAAGACCCTAGCACTATAACTATGTACATTATTTTTGTATAAAGATTGTACATAAATTTTATTATTGTTAATATTTAAATAGTCTATTAAAGTACAAATAGTATTTTCAGTTAATATTCAACTAAGAAATCTATTTTGATGAATAAATGGATTTTTTAATTAAATAATATTTTAATAAAATATTATTATTAAATTAATTTTTATTAAATATAAATGATTATATAATTTTATGAATGAAATTGTAATTTTTAGTAAGGTTTGAAAATTATTTTTTCCAAAACCCAAGAACATTCAGCAAATATCAGTTTTTATTTTAAAAGTAAAAATTCAAATATTTATAAAATTATTTAGATAACATTAATATTATTTTTTGAATCAGGATGTCAAAATTATCCAATGGTGAATTTTTCATAATTTTCTGAGACAGTCGAATTTTTAAGTAAAATTAAATATTGTTTAAATATATAATGTATTTTATGACATAATAATGACCCAATAGTGATGTAATAAAATAATAAAAACATTATGTTCGGACAATATATGTGTTAACATTTAAACAATGTATTTTTGGGTTTGTTTTATTTATTTTACAAAGCTTTAGTGGACCCTTCAAGACTTATTAAACATTTTGCCTTTTTAAATTGTTTTCCTTGGCAGTGTGACTCACTGCCACAAAAGAATCCCCATTATTTTAAGATATTAAGACTTTGGACATATAAAATATTGTTTTCCACTTACCGTTTCCAAAACCCATGAGCAAAAACCATGGTTTGGTTTGTGGTTTTGATTAGTTTAATGTGAGGTGTCCCGAACCTAAATAATAAAGAATTCCCTAACATTTCCTATATAAACCCACCCATGCTCCTACTTACACCTCACTCAAATCATTTTTAGTTCATCCAAACTCTGCCCTCCTCTTTCTATAATTCTCTCAAGGTGCCCCAATATTTCAAGAAGCCTCTCTCAAGCATCTATCAAGCCTTTGGAAGCACACTTCAAAGTGATGGTTTTTTCATTCTCATTTTGTCTAGTTTTATTAATGTTGTTATTCCCTTTTAATTTAAATTATAAATGTTTGGGTATGGTTTATCACCTCCCCCAAAATTCTCTATTTATGTTTCAATAATTAGAGACCCATTTCTCTCTCAATAAATTCCACCCATGTATACCTGTTACTATGCCGAAAATCCGAAAGGAATTTATCTTTCCTCACATACATTCAAGTTATTCCTTTGTGTCATGAATCTAAATTCCATTAAAATTGTTGGTAAATGTATCTATATGAACCCCTTATTGTCCATTTCATGTAAATATGATGTTACACCCCTTTCTCTCTCATCAACCATTTTTATGAGTTCTTTTGTCATGTCGTTTTGCTGTCGAAATTGCACCGCCCTTTTCCAAGACAAAGTCATTGTATAGTGATTATAATGCCCATTTCTCTATCAAGGGTATTCACATTTATGCACATTTACTTATTTTTTAAAGAGTTTAATGTATGTATTATACATTAGTTTATCATGGAATAAATTATTATGTTTTATTATTCAATGTTTTATGATCTATGTGGCACACTTATTCATGAAATGAAATGTTTAAGAAGGGTGCACCCTGATATCACTCCAATGCATTGGGTAAATTCTAGTATCATGAAAAGTCATGTGTAATGTGTGTTTACTCATTATAATCCAAGTGAAAATAGGTTTTACTCGTGCTTCATGTGTAATGAGGTTTTACTCATGCTCCATGTGCAATGAGCCTTGGCTCATGCTAATTCCATGTTAAGTGTTGTTACCACTTTTCCATGTTATGATTATCATGATTGATCATGCCTTTATGTTCATGTTTCTCTTGTTCTCCATTGATATGCCTATTGTCTAACATTTATTTTATTCCTCATGTTATTCCAGGTTTATTCCCTTACTGGGCTTTATAGCTCACCCTTTTCTAAAAATGTTCTCAGGTTATCCCATGCAATGCTAAGTACGAGGGAATGTAGTGGTCATGTAAAAGAAGTTTTCAATAAAGATGTTGTGTGTTTAATGTTCTAAGATGTTATGTAATGTTCCTAAGCCCCAAATACACCAGACCTATCAATGTTCTATACTGTATCAAGTGAATATTTTATGTAATAAATCAGTTTTAAGTGTGTAATAAAAAGTTTGGTAGTTATAGAGCCACCTCCTAACTATGGGTGGAGTAGGTTGGGAGCGCAAGGAGGGATAGGTTAGCCAAAAGGGTCCATTTTTAACCAGCAACTGCATTATCAAATGATGCTACAGGGACCTCCAAAGATACAATAGAACCATCCCTCGACACTAGAAGAGATACCGGGAAAGCCTCTGTGAAATATGGTTGTTGAGAGGCACGAAACGATTCGCACAGAGCATCCTTAAAGGAGAGGTAGGGGTTAAAAAGCTAGGTTAGAGATCTAGGGGAATGCAGGGGCTGGGATGGGCCATCGCAAATAGGCATCGAGCCTGGATTGAAGGTCGTCAGAGCCATGGACACTACAAGAGAGCGAGTAGCCGTAGGAGTAACGATTACAAAATTTTAAAAACCAATGTGGCGGTGTGGCGCGTTGTATTGAGCAGCAGAAGAGCAAGCAATTCCATATTGTTTTCAACCCGATATATCTTTATGTTTGGTATCTCATTAGGATAATTATATTTTTACCTTTCACACTAACTGTTTACATGGATCATCGTATTTATAGCAATTTACATAAATCTAAAAAAATTAATGATATAATTTCTATTTTCTGATAAAATCCGAGTGTCCAAAATTTTGAATAATCATAGTAATTTTCTAATTAGTGACACATATAAGTCATATTGAGTGTTTTTAACCTATTTTATCATATACACTCTAACTAAATCTTCAAATAAAAAAACATTTCAATAATACTAACTATGTAAAACCAAAAATATAACGTATGGATTTCCCATAAAATTCATGTGAATATATAAAAAATATAGAAAAAAAGATATCTTGAATCATAATATATAGTTTCACTGGACATATGCTTTATATATTAGAAAATTGTCAATAGTATTCCAATTTTAACCACAAAATCATTCAAAATAATTTATATGAACACATCATAGCTATGTAAATGTATAAAAAATATTAGTGAGATATATTAATAAATTAAATGGGTGAGCTAATATATTATTAAGGGGGAGACATAAGATATTTGAAAATGAGAGGTATTAGAGTTTCTGTTATGAATTATGAAGGAATAACTGTATGAGAAAATTTATTCTTTAATAATAAGAATATAATCATGGAATGAGAATATTATACCAATAATGATTTCTTATAAATTATTAAAACATAAAATTTAAGAATAAAATAAGAATGTGACATGATATAAGAATGTAGAATATATAAAATCCTAGTAAATTCTAAGATTTATTCAAGGATATATTCGAAGTCATATTATCATAGTGTACTCATAAAATTTACCATATACAATATATAAAATCACACGTGATATAATATTTACCTAATGTATTAGAGGGTTATATAATTATGGTCCCACTTGTCATAACATAATTTGTCAATACATATGTATTCCATATAGAAATAAGAATATGATTTTTTTAAAGGAAATGTCCTAGTCAACGACAAAGAAAAAATTTATTAAAAGCAAGCAAGAATGTTACAAAAGTCTGAAAGAGGTAATTTTATTACAATATTTCCCAAAAAGATAGAGAAGATCAACCGACAACTCATCAGTCAACGTAATGGCATGTTTGATTCCCATTTTGGAAATAGAATCGGCCACCATATTAGCTTCACAGATGGCATGGGTGGAAATATAGCTGAGCTCCAGGAGTGAGTTCAGGTAGTTCTTCCAACTCATAGTAAGAGGCTAAGAAAGATGAACCACCCCATTCAAAATTTCCTGAACAATGGTGGTGGAGTCACATTCAATCCAAATGTTGTTCCAACCATTATGCTTAACAATGTGTATGGATTTGATGAGAGACAACATCACAGCTTCACGGGATGAGGTGAAACCACAACTTATATAGAAACATCGCTGGCAGTGACCTTAAGAGTCTATAAAGATCACTCCACAACCCGCATGACCCATATTTCCTTTGGTATCCCCATACACATTAATCATGATCCATCCAAAAAGTGGGGATTTCCAAAAAACCTCAAGAAAAAATTTCTGCTGAGAGAAAATTCTATCAATCTTTAGATGTCACAGCATCACAACGTCACTAATAGAGTTGTCAGAATTAGCTTTCTGGATCGTGGAGGCATCTCTGATGGCAATCAGGATTCTCGTTCGACCTGCAATAAGATTGGACAAGTAATTATTGTGAATAATGGAAATTATATCATACCAGATAATTTTTAAGTGCTCCGCAACAGCAGTTAAGAAGAAGTTCTTGACTTGTGGTGAGAATTCAAACTCCACACATCATTTGAGCTAGAAGAGGATATTGTTATAAAAGGTCCATCTGCAATAAAAAAATGTCAGTAGTAATATTCCAAACAGAAGAGGCCATGGAAGATGATAAAAATAGATGATTGATATCCTCTCTATGTTGGTGGAAATGTAGACATTTAGAATAGAGATGGATGCCAAAATATTTGAGAAAAATTTCAGTAGGAATTCAATTGTTCACAATACGCCAAATGAGATTAAGCCTTGATGGTTTAATCCAATGTTTTTAAAAAGTCATCATCCAAGAGAATATGGATTCGAAGTCCGAAAAACAATGATTGTAAAAGTTTTTGGAGTCAGGAAGGCCATTGTGAGCAGTTTCCCAAACCAGAACATTATCATTATTAGAGAAGGGATAACCATCAACAACCTGCATGATAGAGTAAGGGACTCCAAAATTCATGATTGCATCACATCCATATTGGTGTAGTTAATGCTTTCGGGAGAAGAATTAGGAGGAAGAATGGAGACAAGGGGGGAACCAGTCCAGTTGTCCTGCCAAAACCGAATGGTGGAGTCCAATCTAACCAACCATCTAGAGTTTTCCATGATGCGTACAAACAAGTTTCTAATGGAGGGTCAAATAGAGGATTGGACAGAGTTCAAATTCCCTTTTTTAAGCCTCACAAGAAATTTATTTCTAAGGATGGAAAGGGAGTCAGAATTATTATCGATCAGTCTCTAAGTGAGCCTAGCTTGGAGTGCCTCATTGAACAATTTGAGATTTTTTATACCAATACCACCTTTCTCAAGAGGGGTGCAGCAGGTCGACCAGGGAACAATAAAAAATTTCCATTCAATGATGCTACCAGACCAGAATTTTTTTTAATATAGGTATTTATTCTCTTGAGTAGACCAAGAGGCCATTTATAGATCATATGGTAATACACCAATTTGGAGATGATGGTCAATTTCACAAGGAAAATTCTACCATCCATGGATAGAGACTTCCATTTCTAGGAAGAAAGTTGATTAATTACCTAATCAAAAATAGTGTTAAAATAAATAGATTTAGGTCTGCCCCAAAAAATGGGTACTCCCAGATAGGTAAAAGAAAAGGAACCTTCCTTGATGCCAATATTTTCTGTGATGTGACCTTTCCTAGAGAGGGGGAAAAATTTCCCAAAGATGATAAAGGATTTTTTCCAACTATTGGATTATCTTGAGACCTCTTTATAATGGGATAATGCTTTTTTAAGGTTAAGTATATTCCATTTACTCCCATTAAGGAAAATGATATTGTCATCGGCATAAAAAATATGGGTCGGGAAAATTATATTCATGGCCTCCAAAATGGGTTTATGATTACCTTGATGAACAAGAGAGGTAAGAATTCTATTAAGGTAGTCTTTTACAATGTAAAAGAGGATGGCAGGGAGAGGATCACCTTGGAAAACTCCCTTAGAGTATT
This sequence comes from Viscum album, assembly GCA_963277665.1. Classification (NCBI taxonomy): domain Eukaryota; kingdom Viridiplantae; phylum Streptophyta; class Magnoliopsida; order Santalales; family Viscaceae; genus Viscum; species Viscum album. The sequence goes on from OY728141.1 coordinate 1,756,122,387, forward strand.
TAAAGTATCTGTTGGGTGATCCATTGATAAGAACGAAGATTGAGGCTGATTTAAAGAGAGAGTGGATCCTACTAATGAAGATATCATTGAATCCAAATGTTTAAGAATTTTGAAAATTAATGACCTATCAATGGTATCAAAGGCCTTCCAAACGTTGAGATTGATGGAAATATTTCCCCCTCTAGAGACTTTGTTAAGAGAGTTGGTGCCTTCCGAGGCTAGGCGAATGCAATATTGAATAGATCTACCTTTTATAAAACCAAATTGATTCTAGGAAATAATTTTGTTGCATTGAGAAAAAAGTATATTGGTGAGGAGCTTGGTAATGATTTTATAAATAGATTTTATTAGAGAAATAGGTATAAATAAATGGTTTTCTGAGGCATTATCCACCTTTGTAATTAAGGTGAGGAATTAGAAATTGTGACCATAATGGAGGGTTACAGTGTTAAGAAAATATTTGACAAGTTTGCAGACATCTGCATGAACAACCTCCCAGTGCTGCTGAAAAAAAAATATTTTAGCCATTGGGACCAGGAGCACTATCAGGATTCAGACTGAAGACAGTGGCTTTGATTTCATGGTCCAGGGGATCATTCAATAGATAAAGGTTGTCATCCTCATTGACCAAAGTCAGGATGATCCCAGGGATAATGTTCTTATTAATATAAGGACAATTAAAAATGATTTAAAAATATGTGACATCATGATTAGTAATGGCATCCTCGAAGGATAAGATGTTGTCATTATCGTTGAGAGAGGATAGTGGAAAATTAACTTTTCGAATCCTTTTAAAGGAATTATAAAATTTGGTGTTTCTATCCCCATATTTGAGCCATTTAGTTTTGAAAACTTTTTTGAGAATGTTGTCTTTGATAACTAAAAGAGAGTTGAGATTAATGAAAATGGTAATTTTGGTTTGGGGATTAGCGGAAAAATTAAAGATGGTCGAGTTGATTTGAAGTTGGTTTAGCTCATTATCTAGGATGGAAATGTCCTGGTCAATTTTTTTGGACTTAGAATTACACCGTCCTATGAGAAAATTCTTAAGATGCCTAAGCTTGGTGATATAGGCAAATTCATCGGAACGATGGCTCGTAAAATTCCAACAACTTTGAATGAGATGAGAGCATTCCGGAACATTGGACTAAGCATTATTGAATTTGAAGGGGATACTAGTATTTTCACATTTTGAGTGAAAGGAAACAAGAATGGGATGATGGTCAGAGTTTATTTTAGGCAATGTAATTCTAAAGATAGTGTCCCACACATCAAGATACATGACATTCACTAAATCACTATCAAGTTTACTAGAAACAACCCGATTATAACGTCTACGATACCAGTGAATTTAGCACCTGTCAATTTGATTTAAACCATATTACAATCTTCAATCGAGGCTCTAAAGTATCTAGATGATATGGGAGAATGAAAAGGTCCTAGCTTCTCACTAGTATAGAGAATGGAATTAAAGTCCCCCATCACTAACCAAGGATCATGAATGGAGTTAGTTAAGGTACAAAGGTCATTCCAAAGAGACCTACATTTGTGATATCTATTTTTAGCATAAAAAAGGGTGAAAAAGAAATGCATGTTATCATAGATAAAATCAAAAGTGAACATTTGATCAGATAAATTGCATATATTAACATCTTGCAAGGAGTTGTGATAAAGGTTCCAAAGAGATTCATCACTACTACCATTAGAACAAGCACCATGAAAATTGTAACCAGTAGTAGAGTGATGCATTAAATTCATAGAGAAGTTAGTTTTGGGTTCATCAAGAGATAATATTTTGGGTTTATGATCCATAATAAATCATTTTAGAACCAAAGGAGTGTCAGAGTTGACTATACCCTGATAGTTCTAAAAAAATCATTTAAGACCCGTTTTTGGAGCCTGAGCTCCTCTTTTTCTTTTTGGAACCATTCGAGCCCTTGTTCCTCATAGATCTACTAATGATTGAGGAGGAGGCTGAAGGTGTCTTCACAACCCATTTGCTAATTGGAGAGGAAGAGGAGATCTTAGTGGCACCCAAAACATTCAAATCATAAGAGCAAGTAGGTGATTTGGTAGTATCAGGGATGACCATACTTCAATAAAAATTTATAACATAATTAACATATGAAAATAAAATGTGTTATAATATAAAATGGTGATATACCTCATAATAGTGAATATTTGAGTAAGAGTATATGAAAATAAGAATGAAAATACTAACACATTGAAGGGAAATTTCAAAATATTCATCTGAAGGATGAGAGAGATAAAATATTCTAAAAATGAAGAAGAATATTTAAAAATACGAGTATAAATTGTATAAAATTAAAAAATTCATTTTCTTATAGTTTTCCAAATTATTGGATTAACCAAGATTAAGGAAAATATAGAGGAATGAAACATAAGAATAGGAAACCCATTTTTTCCCATTTTCAAATAGCTGTTTTTTGGGTAACTAGTTCCCATTTTCCAACACATCTAAATTTCAAAATTCAAAATTCAAATCCAAACATCAGCATACCAAATCTCTGACATACATCATATGCCTAATGCCTCGTGATGCACCACCACCTTGAACCATGCAACCATCTGTCAAGCATCCCACTGGAGTAGAGAGATGGTGAAACCAACCACTGAGGAACCCTACCCTTGCGCCACACACCTGTCATCAAATCCTTCATCGTCACCTTCAAGCCTTCATCGATCTTCACCGGTGAGAACCCCCCCATCATCGCCACCACATATTCAAAGACCCATCCACAAAAAATCATCACCTGATCCACAAGAAAAATAAACAACATCACGACATTCAAACAAGACCAAACTAACCACCAGATGAAACCATCTCAAAATCTATCCAGAATAGAAAACAAAAACGAAAACATTCATCCTTTCCGGAAGCACCATGAAAGTAACCCAGTAGAACCAAAAACCATAAAATCATCACCTTCATCACCGCACACAAAATTATTAAAAACACATATCATCGGAAACAGCGATGTCGCCTGAAGAAGGACCCAGTCCGTCACCAAACCACCAAATCAGAACCAATAACCTAAGAGAAATCAACACCTCAACGATCAAAAACCATTAGTAGTCAAGAAACAGGCCCACTGCCATTTTTAAAACTTCACCTGAAGAACAGATCTACCAAAATCACTCTCAGACATCGCGGAATGAAAAGACACCCCCAAATCACTGCATCTGAACCCCGCCCCCTGGCCCGTATCACACTGCCTTGAGAAACCATAGATGAAACCATATGCTAGAGTGGAATGGAGGACAAGAGATGATGCTTTACACTGATAATGAAAATGATTCTGTTCCACACCACCACTCGGATAAACCGCATCGCAAGAACGCTGAGAGGATTACCGATGGGAAGACAGGCCAACCGGGGACTGGGGAGAGGAAGGCTGCGACGATGGGACAGTCTCCAAAATAAAACCATATAGGGATAAATAATGAAATTCCCTGAAATATTGCATAGTCCAATCAATGGGTAAAAGGTAATAAAAATATATAATACCCAAAATTTGGATTTTATTGATTATTTAAATATCATGAATAGATATGGATAAGGTTTTTATTGTTTTTTTAAAATTATCATCTTTGATATAATATATTATTGATTTTATATTATAATTAGTTTTTTTGAGATATTTAAGTGTAGAGTTTGAGATATTATTTTTTCAAAGATGGTGGTACGTAATTTAATTGTATTTCTTACATGGTAATTAGTTAAAAAGAAATTTTAAAAAATTATATTTATGTTTATTTTAGAAAAATATTAAAGTAGATAACTTAATGTGGAGTTATTGAACATTGGAAATTAAATATAATATAGAAAATTAGAAATAATGTACTTTTGAATCATTTAAAGGGATGAGAGAAAAAATGACCTAGTTAACATAAATTAGAATTATTGACATTATGATATGACTATTTATGATAAATTCTAAGACAGACTAAAATTTAATATTTTATTCATATATCAATATTAATTATGATATTAAATTATTAATGAAAAGAATAATTATTTATAGATGATTTTGGAGAATAGTAATGGAAAATTAGACTATTAATTTATTAGGAAATATAATTTAGATTATAATTTATAATAACATATTCAATGTGGATATTTTTTCAAAAAACCATGGAATTAAATTATTAGAGTGATAATTAAATGGGTGAATGAAATTTTCATTCAATAGATAGTTTTCAATATTTGAATGTATAATATAAAAATTATGGAATTAGAGATATATTGATTTGTGGTAGTCCACCATGTATTTTGTTATGGAGGAAACAAATTTTTTAATGGGATATAGATGGACGTAAGTATAATAGAAAAAAATAGATTATTTTAGAGGAAAAGGGGGTTTTGACTCATTTAAATTGAGATTTATACTATAGAGATAATTGTTGAATTCAGAGGAGTAATTTATACATAAATGTGTTGTTTGGAATATTATTCTCTTTGAACACAATACATAATTTCTTTTAGTGATGGTGTACTTTTGATGGAATTGTAGAAAAATATTATCATAGGTCAATGATTGGTCAAAACATAAAGGTACATAGAATGTTTTATTCTATTTTTTTTTATTTTAATTATATACTGTGTTTGGTGGTGTTACAATGTCTTAAAATCCATATTTCTTATATTTTCATGGTTGGAAACATAAGAAGAGTGTTTATAAAACGTAAAATGGGCCATTCCCAAAAGGAATTAGGGTCATGAAGCTTTCTAAAAAAATTAAAATTATTCATTTGGACCTTAAATATAATGAGTTACATAGGGTTTATTATTAGTTTCATGGTGGTTTTTGTACCCACAAAAGGACATTCACTCTTGCAATGATATTTTTGAGGTCATTCCATAATGGAACGTGGTCATACAAAATGTGCATAATTTTTTTCAAATTAATTTATACATGGGTTTATATTATTTATCATTGGGAATGTTACTTTTGGAGGATCATTATTATTGTGATATGTGATTTATCTAATTATGATCCACGTGTTAGAAATATATGTAATTAAGAGTATGTAGAACTAAGTTTGTGGATCTAATCAATAATTTCCTTAGGAAAATATTTATAAACACTATTTATGGGTTTTTAATAATTATTAGAGTAGTTTACTAGATCTTTTAAAGTCAAAAACGTCCCTTTTATTAAGAAAAACCATGATTATAGAAGTTTGAAGGAAAGAATTTTATAATTATCCCTTTGAAAAAGAGACATATGATCCTCTAGTGAATAATTGGACATGATGAGATAATCATAATTAACCTTTTCATCATGTTTATCATACATGAAATTGTCTTCATAGTATGAATGTGTGATAAAATAGATCATGAATGAATGGAGATCCAATAATTTTATCCACCGAGTAGTCTCCTTCTAGGAGAGAAGGAAATTGTTAGTCCTAATAGCTTGCATGATGGTATTAGAGTATCATTACAACCATATATTGTTACAAACTCTCTATTGTGTCATTTAAAATATATTAATCAAGAAAATAATTTCAGCATCATGATATGAAGCAATTATATAGTGTTCATAAACACAACCCATGTCATCACCATTGTGATATCTTTAGACTGCTCTAAAAATCACAGGACCTGTATTCCCTCTATATCCCCATTAGTGATTCATTTGATCAATCCATGAAAAGAAAAATTTCATATATCATTAATATTTCTAGTAGGAGGAATGATTTTATGTATATTTCTAATATGTTTAAGAAAAAATAATTCATGTAAAGAGTTATAACAATGACAATGATGAATATAATTGGCATTTCCCATCCCAACTATAATTTTTTCAATAGTAGTTGGAATATTGAAGGTGTCCTACTCATGTATCCCCTTTTTATACTATACCAAATGGTATAAATCAATTAACAAATATCCACCTTAAATAGGTTGAATAACTGTGAAGAAAGAGAAAACTGAGAGGATCCTTTGATATTCTTATATATGAAATAGTCTTGAGGGGTTTGACTTCAATTATGAAAAAACATAATTCTATAATGATGATGAAATTGAACATATCAAGAAATTATGATTAACATTTTCCATTTTTTAGTGGCCCAAGATACAATAATATCATAATAGGATACCAATATCTTGAAGGAAAGAATTAGAAGGTAGTTGCAAATGTATCATCCTCCATAGAAGTGAAAATATAGAAAGAGTAATCCTTATTTTGTTAACCTTTCAATCTATATATGATAATTATTATGTATTATGATTTTATAGTCTATAGGTGATCATACTATTCATATTTGGATCATATATCATGAAGTCATCATGCTTAATGAAATTGTAACTACATACTATAACCTAACCACATCAGGAAGTACATCAGAATAAGAATCTATTTTCTCTCTGATCATGGAATTGAGGTATATAATTAGATTAATGGGATTTAGGCATCCACTAAGGATGTATTAATCCAATTATAATACCATAATTTAAGAGAGCATTTTCTATATGACATTCAATGTAACTATAAATATATACTAGGGAAGGATGTTTTGAGGGATGTCCATATAGATGAATATGCATAATTCAGATTTCTAAAGTTTTATATGTCTGCAAATATTGATCTAAGAAATAAAATAGACCCTAATCTATTTTTTGTGCCTCCACGCAATGTGATTCTATAGAGATTTATTGAAATATAAAATATTCTTAATTACAAGACATCCAAGAGCATAGGGCTTGCAAAATTGTTTCCAAGGTACAATAATAATCCTTCACTCTAGGATGATCCCACATAAAAAATTGATGGAAATGTTAGTGCTATTAAGTTGTGTATTATGCCACTCATAAACTATGAATGAATAAAATAACATATATAAAATCATGTATTTTACAAGAAATACCTTTCCATCTATTTTTGGAGACTTTCTATTACAAGAATCATTTGAATTCAATCTGACCAAGAATATGATGAAAATGGTATACATGAGGTCTTATACAAAACATGGGAACACTAAACTATGTAAATGGGAAAACCCATTATTTTATACTCAACTGATTTATGATATCAATTTTCCTAGAAGTTGAGATATTTTTTCCAATACATATGAATGATTTTTTTCTAGGAAATCTCTTTACCTGAGAACCATTAATTATTAATGAGGGAATCTTTGATATTTCAAATATTCCTCTTTCATTTATTAGTAAAAAATAATTATATAATCTGCATATAATAAATTAGAAGGAGAAAACTTGCCTCTAGTGATGGAAAAGTATTGTCTCAATAATAATTTATAAATCTTATTGATTATGATGCTCACAAATACAATTATTTGTTTTACTAGAGAAATTACTTAATGTGAATTTCAAGAAATTAAAATTTATTGAAATATTTTTTATAGAATTATATTGAAGATATTGATCTACAGGAAATATTTTTTTAGTATTTTGAACATGTTTTAACATATTATAGAAACATTTTTCACACCATGTGTGTTCACGCATAATGTAAGGAATCAACCCTATGTTTAAAAAACATGTAAAGAACATATACCGTACACTATAGAGAATATAAGATTAATCAACACTACTTTTATATGAAACCTTATGTTTGAGAAAATGGAAAGTATGGATAAATTACCCTACATAAATAAGGATCCATATAGTTGTGGAAATGAATATATGGAACAATATTACTATATTTGATATCATCTATACTTTATAAACCCTACATTTGGTGTTTTGTCGCCACATGATGGAACCCTATGTTTGGCTATTCAATGATCGAGTTTTAAATATTTAATATTAACCCTGATATCTACAATGGTATCGATGATAATAAATATTAATATAATACTATTTTATGGACGATTCAAAGTCTTGTATGAAACAGAATAAATCAATGATATTTCTAAGGGAAGTTAATACATTATTGAATAATTTAAATTTGAATATTGTGATATGTTAGGAAATATTCATTGATATTATTAACCAAATGAAAGAAACGAGTTCTATATATATGGTTAGAGTATTTTTACACAAATATAATATATAAAACTATATAAATATTCAATATATTTTAGAATACATATTTGATGTAATGAAAAAAAGATCAAGTGACTCTTCAATTTTATGAAGAGACTATACTTTGAAAATATACTGATTTCAACCTCATACTACTGTTGTTTGTTTATTTCTATTATTATTGAAGATCATTTTCAACTAGGATCCCATCAAAGTTATTCTTACTTGATGACATTGATCATTGAAGAAGAAGGTCCATATTCTATCAGTTGTTGCCGAAACTATATTAAGAACTTGCTAAGTCAATCAAATAAATCTCATTAGATTTATTTGAATTTTGACATCTCTTACTCATTCATGGTCATGTGCTATTTTATTGTTCTAAGGTGTGGATAAACTAGTTCCCTTTAAATGAACTATAAGGCCTTATAAAGCCTTATTGTAAAAGTTTCCATCTGCCTCCACTCAGTTTTGAAGGTCTTATGATGAGAAGACCATTCTAGTAAAAATCACCAAGCTCAGAGAGAGAGAGAGATAGAGATTGTGTTGGAAGAGTGTATTAGGGGATCTTTGTGTGCTAAACCACTAAAAATGGATGTGTTCTTTTTTACTATTTATCTGCATCTCAATTTAGTTACATAAGAGAACAAATCATATCTACATAAAGTTGAAAAGAATGTTGAATGATATAATATTTCAATATTATTGAAAATACACAATTAACCCCCCCCCCCCTCTTTTTTATATTTTTATTATTCTAATATAAAAACTGGTATCAAAGGTGATATTTTTAAAAAAGTAGATAAATTTATACCATTTTTAAAATAATAAGTTCTATACAAAGCAGATGTCAATGTATGATCCTAGAAAAGGAATGTCTATGATCCGTGATCCATACCTAAAAGTTGATAACTGTGGATATTGAAAATCACAAATGATCATTAATCTAAAGAATCTTGTATTTAAATTTTATATGAATACCATCACTCCTTATATAATTTTTGAGAAATTGGAAACCTGGGATGCTGCAAAAGAAGCTGAGTATGACATCAACTCAAGAATAATGAATGCTATCATCTGTGGACTTGGTCCGGATGAATTTAATTGAGTATCAAAATTTCCTAATAATTATGAAATTTATAATAAAATCATTTTTGCATATGATTTAAATTATAATGTCATAAAAATCTATTCTGATACTATGAAACTAAATTTTTACACCTTTAGGATGTATAATTTTGAAAGCATCACCCAAATTAATGGACAGTTAACATAAATTGTCAAAAATATTCTTAAATTGGGAGATCCAATTACACAATCAGATTATGAACTTAAATTACATAGAGTACTATCGTCGAAATGGAATGGGATATTATTTTCAATAAGACAATCATCACCGGTCCAAAACATAGCAATGAAATAATTGATTGAAACTATGATAGTGTATTAAGAAACAATACTAGCTGAAGTTGAAGATTATAAGATGGTAAAATGGTAAAAACATCCCTTAATGTTACATAAAAAATAGTTAATATATATTAATAGAGAATTTCAAAATCTCAAAAGATTCATATTGCTCTCACTCTGAAATGGAACTGTCTTAGTTAGTCATAAAACTTAACAAATCCTATATGAAAAAGAGAGGCTTAAATTTTTTCAAGGAAAATGTAAAAGGATCCAATGAAGTAATATTCTATGAATGAAAGTACATGGGTTATATTAGACTAGAATTCTCTTAGCCAAAATATGAAAGAATAAATATAGAGAATAAAAACCAGAAGAAAACCGATAATGTGCATTACGGGAAAAGAGTTATGAATGCTATGTGGAGTGTGTCTGATAACTACAAAATCTCTTCGAAATATAATTAAAAATAAATTTCCAAAAAATCTAAAACTGAATATGTGGTTTATGGATAAATAAGAAGATGATTTAAAATCCTATTACTCTTCTAATTTTGACTCTAAAAGATTCTCAAATAAAAAATTGACTGCTTACTACTTAATGCTTGAAGAAAAATATTATACATTAAAAAACAATTACAAATCACTTAAAAATATTCATAATGCTATTTTAAATTAAACTAATGATATTATAAAACAACATTAATAATTGATAGAAAAAATAAATATGTCTACATCAAATATATTATTCATAAAACTAAAATAAAATAATTACTGAATGGGGTAAAAGTATTTAAAAGTGGGACTAATATTTTAACTAATGTAGAAGAATCTATAAATTAGATTCTTGGATTTTTTATTAAAATACAAATATATGGAATTGTAATAACGTGAGAGAAATGAAAGATACATAAAAAAAATATTTTGTTCCCAGTTATACAAATGATACCTACTTTTACTGTGGAATAAAAGTATATTATTCGGACAACTTATATTTAATAAAACCTAAAATATGTGATATTAAAAAGTGTTTTATTTCCAAAAACATATCTTAATAAACTAATATAAATTTTGGTCAAATAATGAAAATCTAGATTCTCATATTATTCATTGTTGATACAACAAGACCAAAGAAATTATGGGTACAAAAACAAAATTTTTCTCAAATTACATTCCTAGAAAAAGGCCAAAAAACATTTATATAATATATAGAAAGTGTCTAATCAATACATATGAGTAGAGACTATTCCAATTTCAATACACTAGAAAAAATGAATGTAGGGCTAGTCACATTTGGAAATAATTATAAAGGGAAGATAATTGTCATGGGATCATTTGGAGATCCAAATTCAATATCAATCAACAAATTATTGTATTTAAAAGGGATAAAAAAAACCTAATAATTATTTATAAAAATTTTAATGGTGGATTTTATATTGATTTATCAAACATTATTTCTCAGTTTTCATAGATAAACTAACTAAAAATAGAGCATCTAGAACTAAAAATGACAATACTCTGGATCTTAATTACTTCTGTGAATAAAAGGTGAATTTTATAACTGCTGAGACAAATGATTCTTCGATCAATAATAAATGACATAAGAAACAAACAATTTATGATATTCCTAGTCCTAAATTTGAAAATGATAGATTTTGTTATGGATGCCAAATTGGTAAAAAAAATCATCTTTTTGATCAATTATAAAAATTGATACATCTAAACCACTATATCGCATCCACATAGATTTTTTAGACCACAATTATTAGAATGTTTGGATGGTGAAATATATTTTTATGTTTTATTTGATGATTTTTTTAAGATTTATTTGGTTTTATTTTCTAAAACTCAAATGTAAGGTATTCACTATTTTTTAAATATTTTGTAAAATTGTTCAAAATAAAAAAGATATTAAAATAATTTCATTAAGAAGTGATCATGGTGGATAATTTTAAAACCAAGAATTTATTTTTTTTCCTCAAACCTAGGTATTAAATACACCTTATATACACCATGAACACCACAAAAAATGGAATTATTGAAAAAAGATATATAACTAGTATAGAAATGGTATGAAATATTTTAAATGAATATATCCTTCTAACCTATTTATGGGAATAATATATAATTTTTTATTTTTATATCATTAATAGACCTTTAATAAAACCAATTATTGAAAATTCACCATATGAACTTTTTTAATAATATAAAACCTAAAATAACGTACATTAATTCATTTTGATGAAATGTATATATCATGAATAATAATTCAAAACATTGTAAATTCAAACCAAAGGCTGATGAAGGAATATTTCTAGTATATTATTCTATTTCTAATGTGTATGGAGTGTATAATAAAAATTCAATAATTTCTCAATAATTAATTAATGTAAAGCATGATGAAGGTGACACTTTATTAAAAAGAAAGATCATATAGACGAAATTGTTGACTCTTTTGAAACCATAAGGCATTAATCACCTAAAATTTATGTTGAGAATAAAATAAATGAAATTCATTCCAGTTCAAAGGAACATGATAAAAAAGAACTCTAAAGTGTCTTACCTAGAAAATATAGAACCACAAGGAACATACATTATAAAATCTTATAGGAAATCATGACATTGGAGTAAGAACTAGAAGAAATCTTGGAAACATAGATGAATTTTCCATATTCCTATCACGGTTAGAACCTAAGACAATAGAAGTGTCATTAAATAATTTATTTTCTTATTATCCATGCAAGAAGAACTTAACCAATTCGGTATAAATAAATCTTGAGAGTTATTAGATAGACTAACCAATTATCCAGTAATAGGAACCTAATTGGTTTTTGGAACCCAATATGATGATAAAGGGATCATTACTAGAAATAATTCATGATTAATAGAAAATGATATAATCAAGAATAATTGATAGACTATCCTGAATCCTTTTCACTGATTTCAATATTCAATGAAATTATAATCCAATAAGATTATGTATCTCGTATTAATTTTAAATTATATCTGATGGATGTAAAATATACCTTTTTAAAATAATATTTAATGTTGTAAGTTCATATTGAACAACCACCGTGTTTTAAAAACCCTTATCCACCAAACTCAATTTTTAAACTTACTAAATCTTTTTAGGGCCATAAACAATCAACTATATCTTGGTATAATTTATTGAGCTCATTTTTATTATAAAATATATTTTCTGTGGGATTGAAATATCCTAATATTTTTGAGAAAACCATTTTATCTAATATATAACTAGTGATAATTTATGATGATGATGTTATTTTCATAGCAACAAATAAAATGCTTTGTAATTATTTTTTAAACAATATAAAAAATGAATTTTAAATAATTATAATGGGAGAATTTAATTTCTTTTTTGGATTTTAATTTTTTCAAAAATATTATGGAAATAGTTTTAATCAAAGTAAATATATTAATGATTTATTGAAAAAGTTTGGTCTAGAAAGTAGTAATACATATACATGATCCATGTGTACTAATGTAAAACTTGATTTGGAGGAAGCTGTAAAACTAGTTTACCATAAGTCAAACAAAAGTATGATTTATAGTTTACTTCATCTTATTCCTAGATGACAAGATATAATGTCTTTACTATGTCTATATTCTAGATTTTAGTCAAACCCAAAATAATATCATCTTACTATTGTGAAAATAATTTTTTGATATTAAAAGGTACTATTTTTCAATCACTTATTTACCCAAAAATACTTTTATTTTAATTGAATTTAATATTTTAATACAGATTTTGGAAGTTTTATACTATATAGAAAAAATAAATAAGGAACCTATAACTATTATGGAAGATATTTAGTGTTATAGTCAAGTAAGAAATAACATTTAGTTGCTCTGTCATCAGTTGTGGTAGAATATATATATGTTAGCAGTTACTGTTCACAAGTGTTTTGGATGAAACACACCTTATTGGACATTGGAATTAATTTTAATAATATACCTATTTAATATGATAACACCAGTGAAATTAATATTTCCAAAACTCATATAAGTCATTCTAGAACCAACCATATTGAGATAAGGCATCATTTTCAGTGATATAATGTTCTTAAAAAGAATATCTTTTTAGAAATTGTAAATACCAAATATCAACTTGCATATATTTTTAATAAACCACTTCCCATTGTATGTTTTTATTTATTAAGGGGGTATGAATATTTAATTTTAAATAAATATTTATTAATTTACTTCGTTAATTTTTCTATTATTAATTTTAATTTATTCAGTAATTATTTATTTACTTATTTCATTTTTTGAAAAAGTATGTCTTTTCAAAATAAATAATAAATGATTACACTATGTAATTGGATCGAGAAACAAGATCGTCTCACCAAACCCCTCAGAAACCCTTTCCTCTATCTATTATCTTACTTACCATAACATTTCATCCCCTTTTGAACTGCAGAGCTCTTTTTTCACTTTCAAACTCTAGAATCTAAAACCTTCAACTCTAAGATTCTCATAAATTTTTATGGTAGAAGCTGGAAAACATATAGAAAATAAAAATAAAAATGTTACCTATTGAAAAAACCCATCATGGAATGGTAATAGACTTAATTTGCCTTTATTTTAAAAATATTCTTCTGAAAAATGATCTAGACTTTCAAGGTCCAGAATCTATTTTTTACCGAAGGAAAACATATTTTATTTTTGATATATAAGTAAAATATTTATTCATAAATTCTATGTTTTATTTTGGAAATACATGGGATATCTTTGTATCAAGATATCTCATAAGTATTTGTCATTCCCTTCTAAGGAAATAGAAAAAGTTTTTAAATGTCCCCATTAAGGGGTTTTTCATTTTGATCTTATATCAATATGAAACTAAGAACATAAATTAGAGGATATTATGTAATTTATTTTCATCTTTTACAGGATAAAAAATATTTTGGTTAAGGATCATGACACATACCAGAAGGTACTGGTCACGTTTATTCAGTCAGCTATAATTCTATGAACATCCTAAATTTAAAATATTATTTATCTATACATGTATATACTTTTTTTGATGATGAATGATTTCAAAACAATTTCTTAACGTACATGTTAAGGTACATGTATAACTATTTCCAATAGGAGGAAAATATGTCTTTTTATCCTTATGGAAGGAAAATTTCATTACTGCTACATTATAAAGGTGTTATTAGAGATGTAAGGATAAGATCCAAATTTCATCACAACAACATTAACAATGTTAGATCTCTCTGGAAGATAGGTTTCATTTGTAATATATTATAATGAAAAATGTTACTTGTTGGAATAGAAGGACAATAAGTACCTGGTTCTACTACTCATGGGGGGAGAAAATAATTTTGGGATAAACTACTGTGATCTATATTCAAGGAGAAGAAGTCATAGATTCAATAATTAATGATCAACTGTAAACAATGGGATGTTGAATCAGATATAATTTCTCTAACTCAGAAGATCTAAGATATGTCCCTAAATATTATAATGAAAATTTGGATGAACCATTAAATTAGGCTCTTTTCAACTGGCCTAGAAATATTGATGAACCTATAGTACAAAAATTCCAAATTCAATAACTAGATGTATAGGTTTCTAAAGATGGTGAAGTTTCCCCACTATAAAATCAACCATTTAACAATGAAAATAAAGAGGATCTAACTCAAGATGAAAGGATGTTTCCACAAACTCTAGATGATGAACAAGTCCTAGAAAATGTTCAAGGAAATGAGCAATCTCAACATGTTATGGATGACCCTACAAATCTAGTCTCGAATCAATAAATTATAATTATAGATAATTACCTAGACATGGACACCCATGAACCTACTAATATCAGAGAGGTTATTTAGGTTTAATTGTATTCTTATAGAGATAAAATTAAAGAAAAATATTTATCCCTGGTTGAGAGAGCCTAAACATCTAATGTTCATAGAGAAAAATCATCTAATTCGTTGACTAATAGAATCGAAAGATTTAATTTTAAAATAAACATTATAATATAATAATATTCATTTTTTTAAGTTTACTTAGAGGATTTAAAAAAATATTTTAAAATTTTACGAAATTAAACTCTTCAAAGAAGGGAATTTGAATATGTTTAAACACAGCACCAAAATATTAGAGAAAATTCAGTTTATAGAATATATTTATATGCTTTTCAATGAGAAATGTTAGATCAATTTAAAAAACAGAAATATGAATATGTATCAAAGAATAGTTTTAGTGATTTAAAATAGTATTTGGGAAGTTATCTTGATTCTTTAAAATGTCATGTCTTTAATTCTAGAACATCCACTCTGGCACTAGTAAATTATATATACATAATTAGATTATTTCAATAAATTACTTCAGTAATGTATGCTATTAATAACAGGCTTCATACCCTGTAATGTTAAAGTTTACCTCTCAATGTTCATCTAAAAAACCAATGAGATCGTGTTTAGAAACTAACCTCATGAGATCTATGAATAAGAACTCTACTCAATTAGTTTGGAACAATGTTTTCTCAATTTGTTCAGTTGGAGGAAATTGTTCCTAAATTTCTAAAAGAAAATTTGGTTGAAAGCCTGAATATTGGTCGAGATTCAAATATTTTATGATGTTTTTAGATGAAAATGTTATTGAATGTTTAAGAGAAAATATTGTAGATTTAAAATATATTGTTTATGGTTTTCAAGATTCATTAGAACCTAAAACCTATTTTGAACCAACCATTTCACCTCCATCCAATCCAACTTTTTAAAACTATATCATCCAAAATTATTCTTGTAATCATAAAAATATTTTTTATGAATTAATATTTATTATTAAATTTTAGTTTATAATATTTTGGTTTGTCTTTAATTCAAGAATACATGTCTATTTTTATCTTATATATAATTTAACATTCTATTATAAATATGTTCTACAGTAAATGTGTTTTAATCCACTTATCATCAGATTTTTTTATAGCACAAAAGGGGGATAAAATTGGCTAATCCAAACATTGTTAACTCAACTACAGTTTTTATTATCAATTAAAGGAAATAATATTGTGAAAATTAAATCTTAAACAAAAATTAATATTTGTATCCTTTTAAAATATTATTTCTTTTATGTTTATAATTCCTATATTTTCTATAAGATGTGTTCTGGGTTCTGTAATCATAAAAAAGTTTTGGATTTTTAAGAATGTATTATCTCAACAAATCTTTGAAAATCTTATTGATTTTTATTCTCACAGATACACTTATTTTTTTTACTAATGAAATTACATTACGTGAATATATTGAAATTAATATTTGTTGAAATATTTATTCAAGAATTAAATAGCCAATGTATGTTTTCCCATAAATAAGTTATACGATTTTATACCTTTTCAATGTCATTTTAAATATAGAACTACTACAAAGAAACTAAAGATCTAGTGACACTACAATTTTATTATGAGGATACACATTTAATATATATATATATTCCAAATTCATATTGTTTATGTATTTTTATTCTTATTTAAAATCATTTTCAACTAGGATCCCTTCAAATATAAATTTACTTGAATACATTCATCATTGATGAAGAAGTTCTATATTTTCTCAGTTTCTACTATAAATGTGATCATGAACTAGTTAAGTTAATCAAATAAAAATATTTTGATTTATTAGATTTTTTACTACTAATTCTCAGTCATGGTTATGTGTCAGATTAATACAATAATTTTTGAAGAAAATGATTCAATATAAAATAATCGTAAGTATTTGTAAATCCTTATTGTAAAATGTTTCAACTATCTACAATCAGTTGTGAAGTTCTTATGATAAGAGGATCACTCTTGAGAAAATAAAAAATCCAGCATAGAGAGAATTAGTGGAGTGTATTAGTGTATCTCTATACCATGAACAATTATAAAAATTGATGTGTTCTTCTTTACATTTAATCACTTCACAATTTATTTATACAAGAGAATAATGCATATCTTTGTAAATCATAAAAAATGTTAAAATCTATAATCTTTCATGATTATATAAAACAAATAATCCCCCCTTGCGTATCTTTGAATTATTCAATCCTAACATCTAACATATTGAATGGGATTCATTTTTTCATTTTCCAACATATTAAGTAGAATTATACTATGTTAATCCACTACAATGGAAATTATAATGTTAGAAATATTATCAAATTATATTACAGCTCTTGAGCATATGATATATACCTTAGATGATCTATTAATAAGAACTAAAATATGAGATGATCCAAAAATAAATATAATGCAGTTTATAAACATACCACCATATAAAAAAAATTTATAGAACATACAAATGACACCCAAATCCACAGTGTCAATAGAGTTTTTAACATTAAGATTCAATGAATTATTGCAACCCTGACATATTTTATGAGATTATTAACACGCTTTGATGTGGTAATGAGGAAATTTTATATGGTTCTCCCTTTAATTAATCCAAATAAATTTGAGGATTTAATATTTTTAGATATTATAGAATGTTTATTAGAAATGTTTTTTATAATAATTTTTTATACAATTTTGACTAGTGAAACCATCCTAAATAGATATATTTTATTTTTATTTTCCACTTCTAGAATCAAAGAAATAAAGGGTGAATTTATAACCTTTGTGAAAGGGATACCTTTAAAAAAAATTAATAATCAACCTGGAAACATCATACTGAATTGTTTCCCAAATTGTTTGGAAAAAGTTTTTAGTAAATCTATCAGGACAAGGGGAACTTTCATAATTAAAGCCAATGATAGTTTCTTTCAAATTGAAATAAATAGGAATTTATGTCACCATGATATTGTCATCATGATTCAAAATCATGGGAATAATATCATACAATAAATTAGATCTAGTGGTGGTTCCATTAAATATATTCAAATTGAATTAAACTACATGATCAATAAGATAATGCCTATATTTAAAACACTACTCACAATCTTTAATAAGTTAAAATGTTTTCGTATCATTTATAAACCTTTTATTATAATAAAATAACATTAAATTTATAAAACCAAATTTTATCCACATGGATATAAAATTTTCCCTTTGAATTCTCTCTTTAAGAGTTAAATGAATGATAATTTCAGGTCAGACCTCAAATTTATGCTCTAAAACAACATATAAATCCCTTCCTATATTTCCTTCGTAAATGATATGTATATTGGATTCCTAATAGTAAATATCCTTATCTAAATGGATAAAAATATTATCTCTCCATTCCTTCATTTTCATTGTAAGAAACATAAGCATGAGGACATAATCCAGAGCATCATCATTGACATCAATTAAGCTCCACGTATCTTGAACCAACTTACTAAACTCAAGATTAAGAGCCGAAATTTTTTTAACATGAAGGAGAAGGATGGATTCACTTATCCAGTAAGAATAACCACTAATATGGGGGGATGAAAAAAATCAATTCTTTATATGGTATAATAATAAATATATCCCCATATGTTCAATGAAACCTCATTGAAAAAAATCTATATCAAGTTTACTAGAAACGATTTAATTGTGAATGTTCATATACCAAGTATACCTATATATTACCTGATTTTTTAAAAAAAATTAATTTCTTTAATACATGCTATAAATTCCGTTAATGAAATAGAATTATTAATACCTCTTACATTCTCATCGGGTTTAAGGATAGAGTTATTATCCCAAATTTAATTCCATGGACCACTAAACATAACAGACAAGGAGTAAATTTTCCTAGAATAATACTCTCTGGTATTTTTATATTTTTTAATCACATGAAAAAGATATGTAGTGTATGCCTCCTACAAAATTAAAGTTTCATGTGACTAATAACTAATTAGAGTTAATAACAGATTTCCTCTTTATGATAGAATATTCTAAGACCCAAATCCTCTTATCTTATGAAGGTGAATGATTTTTAATAATCAATTGATATCTTAATCTTTAAAAAGAAGATATTATAGAAGAAAAAAATCTTGTAGGTTTAATAAACCCGAGCATATCAAACTTATGTTTTTTAATAATAATTATAAAAAATATATTTTTTAGAAAAATAGATTTTTTCATCTCTAATTATATTCATAAAATTAAGGATTATTGATTAAAAATTGTGAATTATTAGAAAACATGTTCTGTAAAAATATCCAGGGGAAGGGATGGTTTTTGACAAATAGTTTTGATATTTTTAATTTAATAATACATTTATTTTTTCTCTGTTTATATGTGAATATTCAATTTTTGTGAGAACCATTTTAAAACCTCTAAACTTTATCTAAGGTAAATTTGATACATAGAGATTGTGTTTTATAGTTATAAATAGTTACGGTGGTGGGTGCCGAAACTTAAAACCTTTCTCTTTATTGTGGTAAATATAATGGTTTGGATTTGGTGTGGAATTATGTGTTTACCTAGATGACACAAAACCATCGATATAATACTAATACAATTCAATTTATGAGAGTAATAGGTTATATAAGGGTAACTAGATACCATTGATTTATTATATTTGATTATAATCTAATATTCTTTTTCATGATTGTATTTTCAAGGAGTAAAAATATAATTGTAATGATTTTTGAGGAAATGGGTAATAACCATTAGATTTTATGAAATGAGATGTTTCTATTGGTATTAAGAGAAATTAATATTTTTGATTAGAATTTTTTAAAACTAATAGTTTTTTAAAAGGGAAATTATCCCCAACATAAGAAACCAAGAGCCATTGGTTATTTATTTTAATAGTATAGAACATATTATTCACATTATAAAGGATCCAAATTTTATTAGACTCATAAATGTTGAAATATAAGATATTATCACATTACATGGTACATATATTTACGACATATGGAATATTATTTTTCATTCTTTTCTTATCATTGGATCAATCACAGTAATTTTCATAGTTCCTGAGGAAAAAATGGAAAAATGGAAGGGGTGAGATCAGATGTTTAGTATGGTATGGAATACAAAAAATTATATCATAATATCAATAATACATCTATTTCTTTGTTTTAATAAATAATGATAAAATACCATAAAACATATAATTTTAGCATAACATATTTATGAATGAAATAAATATAGAAATAAATATTTATTTAGGTCCTAGTAAAAAAAATTTAAAAAAAAACACACGCAATATACATGAATAAGATAAGCATCATACCAACACATATAGATTTCCACGAACTCACAAGGACTATAAAATTCATTTACTAGAAGGCCTATGATTCATTGAAAACAGAGGGGGCCATATGTGATAACCCAATGTCCCATAATCCCAAAGGTAATTTTGTTCTATCTTTCCAATGTTTACTAGGGATATGTTGAATATTATATGCACTATAATATACCATCCCTTTTCATGCTCTGAAATAGTGGTCCCACCATTCTATACACCTACACTCATGCACAACTTCATGCTCTCTAGTTTCAACATATGTTCCCACTACCAGTATCCTGTGCGCACTTGCAAGGGAGAAAATGTGTACCCCACAATGAAGTGGGGGATAAAATGAGGCATGACCAAGATTCAATCACATACTACCTAGGTGCAGGGGCTATGTTGGAGTACCACTCATATGTAACTTTGGTAAATAACAATAGAAATAAATAATCACTTATATATTAGTATATAATTACAATGTTATGGAAAAAACTTTAGACATCATAACTATACCTTCAATACCGTGGTCAAGACATCATACATAATTTTTGAATAATATAAAAAAACTAAGATAAGTTTTCTCATGAGACATACCAATGCATTTAACGGATACAAAATTTTAGGCCACATCTGTCACATACTAAGTCCAATGAATTAATCATATGAAAATAAGAAACAGATAAACAATACAATAAATAATATTACCTATAGAATCTATTACATAAATAATGATACTTAATAAATAATTATTTATTGTTACATAAATGAAACTTTTCAATATCTACCAAATCAAATTGTAACACCCCAGGTAAATAAAGAATATGACATTTTCATACTTATCCATATTTTTGAATAAAGTATTAACATGACTTTAAAAGGGGCGCTATATTCGATGGCGTACCCAACACGCAACAACAAGTTTCTTGGGAATCTTATGTTGCACTCTAATAATAAAATAATATTATTTTAAATGGTAGTTAACATGTAGTCGTTGTATTGGCGGGAATGGATAGAAATAACTAAAATATGATTATATATGTTTTTTAATGTTTTTACATTTATCCAATAAAAGATAATGGCTTAAAATATGGAAAGAATTCAATTTTAGGCGTATATGCCCTAGTTTTCACTAAAGGTTCACTTATCGCCTTTTGATGGAGAACCATCATTAAATATAGTTTTGTTCACTCTTATACATTCTATTGGACCAAATAAAACTCTTCTTAAGAATCGGGACATCAAAATTTACTTTGTGTAAATTTTTGGTATCTTTCCGATAAAGTTCATTTTTTAATGAATAGTGTAAAATGTTGTATTTTAATTCAAAACCGCTTTTTAATCTAATTTATTTATATGATTATATTATCCTTTGAATTGGTTTTAAAGTGAAATTAGAATATATTTTTACCATTAAATCCAATAGTGTCCATTGGAATTAATTTCACTTTGAAATTAGACTTAAACTAGTGTCAATCTTTTGATACTTATTGTTTCATAAAAACATGTTATTTGATCTGACAGCGGGAATTAATTATTAAATTAATTAATGTGACTTATCTGTTTTGAATTTTGAAAAAAAGACTTCATTTTTGAATTCGGAATATCAAATATAGCTTAGTGTGAATTTTTGTGATTTTTCTGAAAAACATCAATTTTTGATGAATAGTGAAACCACTAAATGGTACTTATAAAAAGTGATTTTCCCGTTTAAATGATATTTTTCCATCTTTGTGTTTTGAATTTCAAAAATCCGACATACATGGATGTCATTAAGAAGTAAAATGTGGTTCAATGTGATAAAAACAGTTTTTTTGTGAATAGTAACTTATTATGTTTTTAATCGCGATTAGAGGTAATTAGTGTAGTTTACGGTAAAAATAATGTTTTAATAATATTAAATGAACTTGACACTTATCCTAACCTCATTGGATGTGTCATGGCCGACCAAGAAAACCCATGGGTCAACTTGGGGACCCCATGAAGTCACTTTGGTTGGAAAATGACATTAATATCTTTTTATTTAATGTTAAAGTAAAAATGAGACAAACATGAAATGTTTTACTAAAACAATTTTTACAAGGGGTTATACAAATAAGATTTTTGACTATAAATATTAATTGGAAATCCAAAACGATTTCCTACATCATAGTATTTGTTTTATAATTTTTGGACATTATATAAATTAACTTATTTATGACATCATGATGATGCAGCGATGACCTCATTATTTAACGATTTAAATAAAATGGAAAGATAATGTAATATCTATAACCTACACATGTCAAAAACCTATTGGATGGGTGTATTTAGAACCCTTATCACCTTATCCTAGAAATAAATTAATGTGGGACCTTTAAAATCCTAAACTCTTTTGAAAATAAAGTAACATTTTGTAACTTTACAAGAGTGCGCCTCCTCTTCTCTTATAAAAGGCCCCCACCCCTACCTCCTTACCCACACTCCCAAAGCCTTTGGCTCATCCAACCTCTGCCCATTTTGTCTCTACACTTCTCTATATTACTCCTTGAAGCCTCACTTTGGGCATAAGTCTTCCAAAGAAGCCTTTGAGCTCAAACCAATGGGAGTTACCCGATTTTAAGGTAATGTCTTCACTTGAGTACTCTTGTTTTATATTGCTTCTCCAACCCCCTAAACTCTTACTATTCATTTATTTTGTAACAAATACAGTATCATCAATGTACTAGGAAGTTTTTATAAGAATTATTCGAGCTACACTTTCACACACCTACATCTAATGGTTAAAGAACATACTGTTTCCGTGGATGGCGAATTTCGGCCTCCCGAAACGATGATTGTTCAACATTCTTTTAACACCTTCAAATGTGGCCATTAAGATGAAACTATATTTATATATGATATATAATATGTTTATGATTTCCTTAAGATTCTGTATTTTTTATTTTGGTCATACCTTTATGGTTTCCATTATGGGTAAACGCGATATCTTCATTTAAGGAAGTGTGGACTACCGCCCCCTCAAAGTGATTTGATTCGTTAATACCATATGTGGTACGTATAAAGGATATATTTAATGATATTATATATGATACTATACTGGAATTAAAATACTATTATGTATCATTATGTTTTAATTCCATTAAATATGAAATAGAAATGGAAGTAGCGTTCATGCATACGTACGGCTTACCGTCTCCATGAACGGTACATTTCATTTCTTATCTCAAAATGTTATGTAATACTATAAGTACATATATATAATGGATATATATGTAATATATTACATAAAAATTATGGATATCATTCTGGAATTATAACATATATATATATATCTCATTTTGTTTTAATTCCATTAATATGACAAAAAAATGAAAGTAGCGTTCATGCGTACGTACGGCCTACCGTCTCCATGAATGGTGCTTTTCATTTTTTATCTCCAAATGATATGGAATAGTATGAAATGAATATTTACTGGATATATATGATATTTTAATCATTAATACTATTCTGGAAATTATTTACTTATAACTACATGGGCAATCTTTTTTCAAACAAGTTCATTTTTGACTCATGTACCAAACATCGGCAAAAACGTCTGATATGAACTAACATTCTTAAAAAATTATTATAACATTATAATATGTGATATGAACTGAATAATAATCTCTAAAGGAGGTAACTAGGCAATTATTAATTGACCAAAGTTTATTATTCAGGAATATGAAGAAACGAGCAGGACAAGTTGGACTTGAGGTAAGGGATCCTACTCCTCTCTTTCTTTTTAAGTACACACTTTTATGTCATTACTTTTAAAGATCATCCTTCTTTTTATTGGGATGCTATTTCATATTAATATTACTTTAATTTTTATGTTCATGTGATGAGAGACCCTATTCTCTCTCATCAATCCATTTTTGAAGTTTTGAGTGGCGCCGTTAGGCTGCCGAATTTTTGTAAGAGATCTAACCTCTCTCTTTCTTTTTAAGTACTCTCCTTTATGTCACTTATTTTAAGCTCCTATTTGTTATGTTGGGGGATGTTATTTTATATTCCTCTTTCTATAAACTTTATGTTAATATGATGAGATACCCTATTTGATCTCATCAATCCATTTCTGTAAGTTTTATGTGGCGCCATTAGGCTGCCGAGTTTTCGTAAGGGATTTTTCATCTCACTTTTATTCCCGTGATATTTATGCTACATTTGCCACAATTTCCTTTTAGTGGTGTATGTACTGCCCATTATTCTACTCTTTGTGTAATATACTTTCGTTTATGAGTATTTACATCAATGATGTATTGTCCTTCTTTCATGGGGTGTATGTTTTGAAAGATACCCAAGTCGGTAAGGGAACCTTTCACCTTCCTCTTCTTAAAAGACTTCTTTTGTTGGGTCTTTTAATTTACATATTTTTATGTTGGGATATGTTCTCATATATCCTTATTGATGAAAATTTTATGTCCAAGTGATGAGATACACTTTTTATCTCTCATCAACTCATTTTGATGTGGCGCCGTTAGGCCGTCAAGGGGACTTCTTAACCCAATTTCGATTTCTTTGGGTTCAACATGTAGTTATTGAATATGTCATCCTTTGAATATGTGTGAATGTCAATTGATTATTTTACACTTAATATCCACTTATATTTGGTGTATTCATTTTTCACACATAATTATGTAATTGATTTATCCTTAAACCAAGGATAGCGTCTTTGTATGTGACTTCGTCTCAATATCCTTTCATTGAGGAATATTTTGTTTCATACACAACCTTCTTTTATACGGTGTATAAACCCCTTTGACTTTTACGTTTATTTAAAAGGAATATTTTTTATACGAAGTGTTTACTAAAAGACAAAAGGGAATGTTTTTGTCATATGTATGCGGCGATAGCGACTTTTCCGCCGCCATGACCATTATTTGAGTTTCGACTTCCTCTACAAGCCATACTTTTTTTAAAGAAAAATAAATACCATGTTTTAGTTTTCTTTTATTTTGGTATTGAAAATTGTTTTCATAATGTTTTTATTATATCAATGTGTTTTATTGATATCTTGTGATTGAAATGTGGAAATTTTATGTTTCCTTTATGTATGTTTTATGTGATACGATTATGTTATGGTTCTGGGGAGTTATTATGAAGACGGGTGGTTCCATGATAAACTAAGGGCGGGTGAGCCCGATATAGCTCTCCAATGAATTGGGTAACACGAAGGAGTGAAACGTTAAGGTTTCTCCGAAGAGATTTAGGGAATATAGTGTGATGGGTATTCCAAACGTAACCAAGAGGGTTACTCCCTACGTAAGAATGTTATGAATGCCTCAAGTTACCTTTTATGTCTTATGATTTCTATGATTTATTCATGATTTGATGAGGTATGTTAAAGTGCCTATGTTTTATGGGTAAAGTATGATTTCATTCTTATATATATATGAACTGATGTTTCCTTTCCATATTTTTTATAACCCTTACTGAGCTTTTTTTGCTCATCCCATGTTTTTTGAAATGATTTTCACAGGTCAAGGGATGGGTACATGATGTGTTGATAGTGTCACGGATGTGTCAAGAAAGAATCCATGTTTTATTTTAAATATGTTTCCGTTGATGGGAAGAATGAATACTGTCTTTTATGTAACCACATTGTTTATGTGTGGAATGTAATTCATGTTTCATGATCTAATTCTCTAAAATTCTAAACCTGAAAAGATCCTCAATGTGTAATCATGTAATAACTCAAGATTAAGTAAGGATTAAGGCTGGGGCCTTATAGTTGGTATCAAAGGTCGATTTAGATAACTTTAGAGGTTAGGGTATTCTTTAAGAATAAGTGACATTACCATAATGGTTAAGATATCAGATAGAGTCCTAGTTTTAGATAAAGTGAATGAGTAAGTATATCTTAGTGTTTATCATCCTCATTAGTACATGATGGTTTTGTTGATATACTCACACTTACCTTTTTGGTTTTAGTAAATGGCTGGATCTAGCAGGCACCAAAGAGACAACAGGTTTGAAGGAAACGGTGGTGGTTCTCTGATTAAGATACTAGATAAAATGGAGGATTCATTGAGGAAACTTGTGGTTGTTCTAAACCAACTATCAAGGAGTCATGATCAACCACTTGAATCTTGGTATGATCTTTAATGCATCATGTACGAGATGACCAATCCATGTGGAAGTTCAGGTAATAATTATAAAGGTAACCATTAGAGTTTATATGATCCTTACTTTTGAGGAAATTATGGGTTATTATATGATATGCTGGAAAATGAAAGGCATGAGATAAACTTGAGGTTAAAATATGTTATGATCATTTTTGATGATTTTATCTCTTTTTCGGGAATGATTTAAGAATTATTTAGTTTTGGAAAAAGGACAACACGCAGACCGTGTGACAACCCGTCACGTCAGACAAAGCTGCGGGAATCGAACCCACAACCAAAGTGCGACTGGTATTTATCGCCGACCACTAGACTACGTGAAGTCCCTGGTTAGTTTGACTGATTCTTTTTAGTTAGATGATTTTATGAATTAAGAGTAAGCTTATTTTGGGTTATTTATGAAAATGATTAACCTATCATGGAGGATATGTGATTAGGTTAATTACTTTTCAATACGAGACTTTAGGAGCAGCTGATATTGTTTGGAGATAAATGTTATGATTTAACTTGGAAGACTATGTGACTAAATCCTTCAAATATTTGGGTTTCAATCTTATATTGGTTTACTTTGAAGAATTTTATGGACAAATTGTTTATCAGATGGTCGTCGTCGAACTTTGGGTTTTGTTGGACAAATTTTGGAGATTAAGCATAGATTTTCTTTTTAAAGGGTTATCCTTTTCTGGATTATCTGACCTTGTAATAACCTTTTTGGTTTTGGTTTTGGTTAAGGTATAAAGATATGGGATGTATATAGTTCTCTTTTGTGGATTACGTGATTCTCTAGAAGTTTATTATAGTACTCTTAATGCGAACATGTCTCCCTAAATACTCGTCTTTTGGAAAAAATATGAGTTTGATTAAGGAATCTAGTAAAAGTTGAAAGTCAACATGATAAGTGATTATGTTTACTTATGATTAAATTCCTCAATAAAAAGTAACTTAAAACAAAAATTTTGTCTATTAACTTTTCCTACTGGGGAACCCAACACCGTTTAACCCGTCACAAGTTTGTGATTTTCTTATTGTTAACTTTCTCCTAAACATGTTTTCTATCACCCTCCATCAGAACATGACCCTATGTTTTCTCCTCCATGTCCATATTTTCCTACATGGAATCCTAGTATGGGTTAACTCGGGTGACCTTTTTACTTATCTTTCTTTATTTTAAAGTGATTGTTTTACCGACTCTTGTTCCGATGTGGGACTTTCAAGGATGTTTCCAAGCGCAATTTTAAAATTGCGAGGACACAATTCCCAAAAGGGGGGAAGGATGTAACACCCTAGGTAAATAAATAATATGACATTTTCATATTTATCCATATTTGTGAATAAAGTATTAACATGACTTTAATGGGGACGCTATACTCGATGGCTTACCCAACACGCAACAACATGTTTCTTGGGAATCTTACATTGCACTCTAATAATAAAATAATATAATTTTAAATGGTAGTTAACATGTAGCCCTTTTATTGGCGGGAATGGATAGAAATAACTAAAATATGATTATATATGTTTTTTAATGTTTTTACATTTATCCAATAAAAGATAAAGGCTTAAAATACGGAAAGAATTCAATTTTAGGCGTATATGCCCTAGTTTTCACTAAAGGTTCACTTATCGCCTTTTGATGGAAAACCATCATTAAATATAGTTTTGTTCACTTCAATACATTCTATTGGACCAAATAAAACTCTTCTTAAGAATCGGGACATCAAAATTTACTTTGTGTAAATTTTTGGTATCTTTCCGATAAAGTTCATTTTATTAATGAATACTGTAAAATGTTGTATTTTAATTCAAAACCTCTTTTTAATCGAATTTTTTTATATGATTAGATTATCATTTGAATTGGTTTTAAAGTGAAATTAGAATATATGTTTACCATTAAATTAAATAGTGGTCATTGGAATTAATTTCAATTTGAAATCAGACTTAAACTAGTGTCAATCTTTTGATACTTATTGTTTCATAAAAACACGCTATTTGATCTGACAGCGGGAATTAATTATTAAATTAATTAATGTGAATTATATGTATTGAATTTTGTAAAATAGACTTCATTTTTGAATTCGGAATATCAAATATAGCTTAGGGTGAATTTTTGGGATTTTTCTGAAAAACTTCAATTTTTGATGAATAGTGAAACCACTAAGTGGTACTTATAAAAACTGATTTTCCCGTTTAAATGAAATTTTGCCATCTTTGTGTTTTGAATTTCAAAAATCTGACATACATGGTTGTAATTAAGAAGTAAAATTTGGTTCAATGGGATAAAAATAAATTTTTGGTTAATAGTAACTTATTATGTTTTTAATCGCGATTAGAGGTAATTAGTGTAGTTTAAGGTAAAAATAATGTTTTAATAAAATTAAATGAACATGACACATGTCCTAACCTCATTGGATGTGTCATTCCCGACCAAGACAACCCATGGGTCGACTTGGGGACCCCATGAAGCCACTTTGGATGGAAAATTACATTAATATCTTTTTATTTAATGTTAAAGTAAAAATGAGACAAACATGAAATGTTTTACTAAAATAGTTTTTACAAGGGGTTATACAAATCCGATTTTTGACTATAAATATTCATTGGAAAGCTAAAACTATTTTCTACATCATAGTAGTTTTTTTTATAATTTTTGGACATTAAATAAATTAAATTATTTATGACATCATGATGATGCAGCGATGACCTCATTATTTAACGATTTAAATAAAATGGAAAGATAATGTAATATCTAAGACCAAAACATGTCCAAAACCTATTGGATGAGTGTATTTCTAACCCTTATCACCTTATCCTCGAAATAAATTAATGTGTGACCTTTAAAATACGAAAATCTTTTGAAAATAAAGTAATATTTTGTAACTTTACAAGAGTGCCCCTCCTCTCCTCTTATAAAAGGCCCCCACCCCTACCTCCTTACCCACACTCCCAAAGCCTTTGGCTCGGCCAAAATCTTCCCATTTTGTCTCTCCACTTCCCTCTCTTACTCTTTGAATCCTAACATTGGGCATAAGTCTTCCAAAGGAAGTCTTTGAGCTCAAACCAAAGGGGGTTACCCGATTTTAAGGTAATGTCTTCATTTGAGTACTTTTGTTTTATTTTTCTTCTCCAACCCCCTAAACTATTTTTCTTCATTTATTTTGTAAAAAATCCAGTATCATAAATATACTAGAATTTTTTTATAAGATGGATTCGAGCTACACATTCACACACCTACATCTAATGGTTAAAGAACATACTATTTCCGTGGATGGCGAATTTCGGCCTCACGAAACGATGATTGTTCAACATTCTTTTAACACATTAAAAGGTGGCCATTAAGATGAAACTATATTTATATATGATATATAATATGTTTATGATTTCCTTAAGCTTCTTTATTTTTCATTTTGGGCATACCTTTATGGTTTCCATTATGGGTAAACGTGATATCTTCATTTAAGGAAGTGCGGACTGCCACCCCCTCAAAGTGATTTGATTCGTTAATACCATATGTGGTACGTATAAAGGATATATTTAATCATATTATATATGTAACCATACTGGAATTAAAATACTATTATGTATCATTATGTTTTAATTCCATTAAATATGAAATAGAAATGGAAGTAGCGTTCATGCGTACGTACGGCTTACTGTCTCCATGAACGGTACATTTCATTTCTTATCTCAAAATGTTATGTAATACTATAAGTACATATATATAATGGATATATATGTAATATATTACATCAAAATTATGGATATCATTCAGGAATTATAACATATATATATATCTCTCTCATTTTGTTTTAATTCCATTAATATGACAAAAAAATGAATGTAGCGTTCATGCGTATGTACGGCCTACCGTCTCCATGAACGATGCTTTTCGTTTTTTATCTCCAAATGATATGGAATAGTATGAAATTAATATTTACTGGATATATATGATATTTTAATAATTAATAATATTCTGGAAATTATTTACTTATAACTACATGGGCAATCTTTTTTCAAACAAGTTCATTTTTGACTCATGTACCAAACATCGGCAAAAATGTCTGATATGAACTAACATTATTAAACAATTATTATAACATTATATTATATGATATGAAGTGAATAATAATATCTAAAGGAAGTACTTAGGCATTTATTAATTGACCAAAGTGTATTATTCAGGAATATAAAGAAATGAACAAGACAAGTTGGACTTGAGGTAAGGGATCCTACTCCTCTCTTTCTTTTTAAGTACACTCTTTTATGTCATTCTTTTAAAGATCATCCTTCATCTTATTGGGATGTTCTTTCATATTAATATTACTGTAATTTTTATGTTCATTTGATTAGAGACCCTATTCTCTCTCATCAATCCATTTTGGAAGTTTTGAGTGGTGCTGTTAGGCTGCCGAATTTTCGTAAGATATCTAACCTCTCTCTTTCTTTTTAAGTACTCTCCTTTATGTCACTTATTTTAATCTCCTCTTTGTTATGTTGGGGGATGTTATTTTATATTACTCTTTCTATAAACTTTAATTTAATATGATGAGATACCTTATTTTATCTCATCAATCCATTTCTGTAAGTTTTATGTGGCGCTGTTAGGCTGCCGAGTTTTCGTAAGGGATCTTTCATCTCACTTTTATTCCCGTGAGATTTATGCTACATTTTCCAAAATTTCCTTTGAGTGGTGTATTTACTGCCCATTATTCTACTCTTTGTGTAATATACTTTCTTTTATGAGTATTTACATCAATTATGTATTTTCCTTCATTCATGGGGTGTATGTTTTGAAAGATACCCAAGTCGGTAAGGGAACCTTTCACCTTCCTCTTTTTAAAAGACTTATTTTGTTGGGTCTTTTAATTTACATATTGTTATGTTGGGATATGTTCTCATATACCCTTATTGATGTAAATTTTATGTCCAAGTGATGAGATACACTTTTTATCTCTCATCAACTCATTTTGATGTGGCGCCGTTAGGCCGTCAAGGGAACTTCTTAACCCAATTTCGATTTCTTTGGGTTCAACATGTAGTTATTGAATATGCCATCCTTTGAATATGTCTGAATGACCTTTGATTATTTTACACTTAATATCCTCTTATATTTGGTGTAGTCGTTTGTCACACATAATTATGTAATTGATTTATCCTTAAACCAAGGATATCGTCTTTGTATGGGACTTCGTCTCAATCTCCTTTCATTGAGGCATATTTTGTTTTATACACAACCTGATTTTATACGGTGTATAAACCCATTTGACTTTTATGTTTATTCAAAAGGAATATTTTTTATACGAAGTGTTTACTAAAAGACAAAAAGGAATTTTTTTGTCGTATGTATGCGGCGACGACGACTTCTCCGCTGCCGTGACCATTATTTGAGTTTCGACTTCCTTTACAAGCCATCCTTTTTTTAAAGAAAAATAAATACCATGTTTTACTTTTCTTTTATTTTGGTATTGGAAATGTTTTTCATAATGTTTTTATTATATCAATGTGTTTTATTGATATCTTGTGATTGAAATGTGGAAATTTTATGTTTCCTTTATGTATGTTTTATGTGATACGATTCTGTTATGGTTATTGGGAATTATTTTGAAGACGGGTGGTTCCGTGATAAACTAAGGGCGGGTGAGCCCGATATAGCTCTCCAATGCATTGGGTAACGCGAAGGAGTGAAACGTTAAGGTTTATCCGAAGAGATTTAGGGAATATACTGTGATGGGTATTCCAAACGTAACCAAGAGGGTTACTCCCTACGTAAGAATGTTATGAATGCCTCAAATTACCTTTTATGTCTTATGATTTCTATGATTTATTCATGATTTGATGAGGTATGTTAAAGTGCCTATGTTTTATGGGTAAAGTATCATTTCATTCTTATGTATATATGAACTCATGTTTCCTTTCCATATTTTTTATAACCCTTACTGAGATTTTTATGCTCATCCCAAGTTTTTTGAAATGTTTTTCACAGGTCAAGGGAAGGGTACATGATGTGATGATAGTGTCAAGGATGTGTCAAGAAGGAACCATGTTTTATTTTAAATATGTTTCTATTGATGGGAAGAATGAATACTGTCTTTTATGTAACCACTTTGTTTAAGTGTGGAATTTAATCCAAGTTTCATGATCTAATTCTCTAAAACTCTAAACCTGAAAAGATCCTCAATGTGTAATCTTGTAATAACTCAAGATTAAGTGAGGTTTAAGGCTGGGTCCTTATACAAATGATGGTATAACTTTCAAGATAAACACCCTTCAAAGTGATGTAAAAAATATATGATGTTTATACTATATATATTAAAAGGAATGTGATAGTGCTAATATAAATGGAAAAAAGACATAAAACTCATCCACAATATAAATAATAATGAAATAGAAGAATAATATAAAGTCAAAACAAGTAAATAGAGAGTGATAGGGAATTCAATCACAAGAAAGAAATAAAAGAAGTGGGAGAGACCCTTTAAATCAATAATAAAGTTAATAAGAGAAGAATACCTCATATATATATGAAAATCAATAGGTAAAACTTATAATACATTTTTAATAATAAATAGAAGAGAGAATAGAAAATATATATATATAATACATTGATAAAATAAGGATTTGGAAAAGAAATAATTACTTTAACATAGTGAGGGATAATGAATTGGTTTGATGAGAAGTAGTGGATAATATCTCATAAATAATATATCAGAATTATTATAATAACATAGTACTATAATCATGGAATAATATAAATAATGATTTTTAAAGGTAATTTAAAAAAATATTTCAAAATAAATTTGTGGGATTAGTAAACCTTACCTCAAGTCCCAAATCATTTGGATTCTCATCAATCCTCCTGAATAGTTGAACTATATATGTTAATTTTATATTTCATAACCCTCTAAATTTTTAATTAATATATTATATTAAATTATTGATATATCTAATCAACTTTTTTTTGACACTTTTGGCTGCATTTACCTTTTGGTATTATTGGACAACATTTCCAAAGTCACTTTAGTATAACGGTAATGACTAGTGATTTTTTCCAACAATTCAAAAATAGACAGGTGTTTATTTATTTGGACTTCATTTCATTCCATAATTTAAAATTGTTCCAAATATCTAAATTGGTTTTAACATAATAAAGGATTGTTGAGTATAAATGTTATTGTACAATGGTATGGTAATTAAGGTTATTTTACCTTCCATAATGAAATTATGTTTTTTTATTTAATTGTATATTATTATGTTAATACTTTAATGTAAAATTATTTATTTCACCATCCATTAATGAGGTAATAATTGTTTAGATACATCATCCTTATGGTCTATTTACCATGATGATAGTATATTTATGATTTTGTTAATTATATATTTATTTTATCATTAAATTAATTTATAAATTCTTTAATTTCGTCATTTATACCATAATTATACATAAATAACTTATAACATCTCTAAATGTATGTGGTGATAAAAAATGAAATGTTTTTTTCATGGATACGGTCAACTGACCATAATATGGGCGCTATTTTCATTTTATAGTAAATCATAGGGAGTGGGATAATGGATATTTATTTAATTTAATAACATTTTTGTATAATTATTATAAATATTTTTTATATGATGATGTATTTTAGTTATTTTAATGTGTTATAAGAATATGAATAAAAAATTATGGGTTCGAATAATTTTATACTTCCTTCGGAAGCTCTATTTCGATATAATTCTTAGGTTTAAAAAAATATTATTTTGTGAATAAAAAGACTTTAAATTTTTTTATATTAGAGTTTGTGGGTATAATTTGGGGGATATTTTTCATGATAGTGATCTTAAGGTGTGATAAGAATTTGGATGGAAAGGGGTTATATTTATAAGAGGAGAGGGGTTTTTTAGAATAAAATATCCGAATAAAATAATATATCGTTAAATAGAAATTAAAGATAAAATAATAAATACTAATATTATTATTTAATATCAAGTAGTTCATTAAAATATTTATATATGTTATAAAACCTCCCAAAAAATGTATTCATATGAACTGTTAAAAAATATGATACCTATATGGTATTTACACAGTTTTTTTACTTTTCATCAACTTAATTTACTATTATTGAAAAATATCAAAATGTTACCATTACTAAATTTTCATGTGAATATTCCAAAAATGAAATCTATTTAACCAAAATAAAATTTTAAATTATATATTTTTTAATTAATTATAGTATAAAAATAATTTTTTACAAAATAATATAAAACATGATTTATTAAAATCTATATTTTTCATGAATTATGTTTTATTGATCGTGAAATTATTTTATGATAATTTTACACATGTTTTTTCAAATTTAATTGATGATAAAAATAATTTAAAAGTGTAATTCATCATTTACCCTAATAGTCATTTTTACAATTCCAATGGTTAGATATCTATTACAATGAGTAGGGTACAATTACCATATTTATATATCCAATGATCATATAATTTTTAAAATCCATTAAACACATATTATTTATATCATTATCCATTCACTCAAATTCATATAAATGATTTTATCATTTCATTTATAAAATTCCAATGTTTATTTGAATATTTTTATTTCATTGTAAAGTGTTTTTCTCATTTGTGATGTTATAGGTGGATTAAATACATAAGAATTTAAAATTATTTTTATTATTATTTAAATTTACATAAAATAAAATTATACTATTTTGAATTTTATGGAGGTATTTATTCTTCACATGTAATGTACTTCATTACTAGTCATTTCCATTCTAGTGAATGTAACTTTGTAGTTATGTTTTACCACTATCTTCATATAAATGTACATATGTTGTAATGGAATATATATTATAGAATCTTATGTTTTATATCCCTCTTATAATATTTCAACCTAAAAATTTGGTATATACAACAATATATGAATCAATTTGGGTAATTATTTATCATTTCGACATATGTATCACATGTTTCTTCCTTTAACTTATGATTCCTCCCAATTAATTTCATCAACAACATTGTATGATTCAACCACAATTTTAATCAATAATAAAAAAATTTATAGGTTATTTGTTATAATAAAATTCATACATGAGCTTAATTTATTCATTAATGGGTACATTGATTATGTAAAACATGTAATTCCATAATTACAAGACTTTGGAAGATGTTATAGAATTTATATAGATTTAGTAGAATATCTAAAAGATAAGTAACAACTCTAATTATTTTCAAAATTCTAAAAATGTATTGTGTAACCTGTACTTATATTCATCTTATAACCAAACCATATAACTCCCTTATAGTGGATTGGTTTTTACCTGTAAAACATTGGAATATTTCTGAGAATATTTCTGAAGCCAGGTATTGATTCAGTGATAGATTCTGGGGCCACGAAAACCTCATCATGGTGATTTTAAAAATATTAATTATTTTTTTAATGTTCATGCAGTTTCTCTTAAAAAATGGAATAACTCCCCATCAGAGTCTTATATAAAAAAATTGAGTCTACGATTGAGGGTAGAATGTAATAACTACTCTATGTACGGCATAAAGTTGTATGTGCCAGGATTATTGGTCAGAGGTGAGTTAGAGGGGCATTATGTGGTGGAATTATTAATTATATGAAAATTTAATCAATTAATTTAACCTAAACTAATCCCTCCCCCTCTCTCATGTTGGGTGGACAATGCATAAAGAAGAGAAATTCCTCTCGTCTCTTCTCATGGCCACATAATAAAATGAATCCAAATCAATGAAATGAAGCACTGTTGATCTCCTTTCATGAGGCTGGTCATCATTAGATCAAGGAGCATCATGATCCGGCCATCATTCTACACCAGAAGCTTAGGATGTATTCCATCAAGGTAGGTAATTTTTACTTTTTCCCAATTACAATTTATTTTTCATTATTTTTAATGTTGTACAGTCCTATTGAAAAATTTAGTGATCCCTGGTAGGTTGATCTATTGGTTTTGGGGTAAAATAAGGAAAATGGATTGAATTTGAAGGTAATACCCATCTAGAATTTTCCTCTTCATAGTATTTAATATAGTGTAAAATTCATCTGAGTTCTTTCTATTCATGTAAGAATTCTTTTAGGGACTACACTTTTTGTACTAGGTTAACACGCCATGTAGTGACCCCATGTCGTGTGGCCAGAGGACATGGCCTAGGTATCTATTTAATCATACATGAACATGTAAAATTACATGGACATGGGGTTTTAGAAACCTAAATGAGAAAACCACTTTTCCATGTGGTTTTTTATCATGAACAAGCCATATATTATGGGATACATAGTGTGTGAAGGACACAAATGGATAAATTGTGTAAAAAACCCAAATAGGGGTTGGGTAAAGAGAAACATTCCATATGGGGGATGTACACATAGGGAACACCTACATGGAATAGATGAATGTCTGACTAGGATACATGATCAGGTGCTCAGGTGGGTTCACATGGTGTGTGGAACCTAGTGCATGTCATGTAATCCTTGGAGATATTCTTGAGATCATACTCCATTCATATCTCCTTCAATAGAACTCTAATTTAGGCTTGTGAGTATCCTATCCTGAGTAGTTTTCCATTTAGAATGAAATTATTTCCTTTGTTTTGGCCTTCAAGCTATGAGGTGGTGTGTTTCATGAAAGATTATAGGGTAGCGGTTCTTAATCTGAGGTGTGATTATGGTTGATCATTTGGTTGATGTTGGGGTCGAAACCTTTCACATTCACCTTAATATATGGGTCCCTTAGAATATTTAGGCTTGTAGACCAATGCTCCCCTATTTCATCATGGTTTGTTTCTCCTACACCTGGCATCTTTGTGACACACGGTATGATTAGAGTGGAACTCCTTTCATTGGTGCTTGACCAATTTTGTAGATTGGTGTGGTTTTTAAAGAGTTATGGTGTGACTGGTAATCACATGTGGAATTAGGGTGTGGGTTTCCCTTGCCTCTATAATTTGATAGAGATGAGACTCCCCACATCCTGGGTACGATTTCTATACCTTTGGTCTTGTTCATTCAGGTTGGTACTCCCCTATCGGACCAGGACACGGGTTCCCTGTATCATTCATATGGTTGGAAAAAGGTCCCCTACATAGCTAGGGTAGATACCCTTTATATTCATTGGCTAGAGAGAGTAGGTACTCAACTATTGGACAAGGTTGATGGTCCTCTCTCCATGGATTTGGTACTCCCATGTCATACTAGGGCACTAGTCCTCTATGTGTGATTTATATATAGAGTGGTTACTACCCTATCAAGGTATGGTTAAGGTCCTCTATCCCAGGATTCCTAACTCCTCTATCGTTCCATGGTGCTTGTCCTCTATATGTGTTGCTCTGATAAGTTGGTACTCACCTGCCATACCTGGGAGCTGTTCCTCTAACTTGGGGTTAGTACACCCCTATTGTGTTAGGTTTTGGGTGCCCATAGTAATTGAAACAGTATAGTGGAACTCCCCTATCATACCAGGGTGTGGTTCCTCACATATAGAGTACCACTCCCCCGTATTCGAGTTATAGCGGGGTACAGGTCCTCCCTCTATTGAAGTTGTAGATCCCTATGGTGTTGAGTACAGTTATGTGGAGTAGAATTATCCACTAGATATGAGTGATTTATGGTTAGGATTTAGTGATACCTTTATGAATAGAGGTGTTGGACACACTATACATAAGTTACGGAGGTGTCACAGGTTAGTTACGATCGATTACTCCCTTGACTGTAGGGTAGTAGTGAGGTGAGGTTCCCACGATTCTCTCCCATTAGAGAGAATGTACACAATGAATAGTATAGAGAAGTTCTCCCTCAACCATATTCATTGGTGAGGGGTAGTAATCTCTACTGATGTTCTTACAACCTTGCGTTAGGCCCAAGTTAGAGAAGGAAAGACCACTAGCACTGGGCACTAGATCTAGACATAATATGTTCATCTCGATGGAGTGTATCTCTCAGAAGAGTTCCATCTAGGATGGATAAGCTCGTAGAGTGTGTTCTCATTCTTTTTTTTTACAATTAGATCATTCGTGTAGAATCTTATCGCTATATAGGAGGTCAGAACCTCATGAGAAATCGAGTCTGAGGTGATTATGTATGGGTGATCCTGGGATTGCTTTTGGTGTTGTCACATGTCTGGGTTGACACACCTTGTGGAATACGATGAATAGTCATGTATTTTCAAGGATGGTTCGAGATGAAGTTTCTCACTTGAATGGGATACCTCTGGTTTGGTTGATAGCGTTTTTCCTTTCAATTGATCCCCTTTCTTTTAGGTTTTTGGGGAACCTACTGTGTATTCTTATACTCACTCATGCATGGGATTTTACCTCACATTTTGTGCCTTATGCAGATCACTATTCTTTGGATGGAATACCTATAGGACCTGAGGATGGAAGTCCTTTGTGGTCAAGGAAAACCAAAGTGTTTACCGGAGCTGGGCCGATGAGGTTTCAGGAAATTTCATTTGATAGTGATCCCCTACTTCAGAAAATGTTGGATGATTTTATAGTTTATGATGGTGTTTTTTTTCCCTTTTTACTCTATCAATATTTTTTTTGTAAGCTATTTTGGGGTAGTTTTATGCATGCATTTTATTTTCTGGTATTCTATGTCTCTTCACTATTCCATCTAGATTATTTGGGTGCATGCATACAAGTAGTTTAAGATATGTTCTGCCATTTGATTGACATGCCTACTTGGTACTGGTCACCATCCCCCATCCAATTAGAGTTGGTCATGGGGATTTCCATCTCAGGACCTACCTAATCAGGTTATTACAGTGTGGTATAAGAGAGGGTTCTACTTTGGGACCATACTGTTTTGATCTTGGTTTTGTTTTCATAAAATATTGTTAGGATGTTTCAAGTTGAACTCTCAAGCCATAGGTTCTAGTGTTAGTGCGGCGGCCAACATATCCACTCATCAAGTCTCTCATAACCTTATTTTTTACTC
This sequence comes from Viscum album, assembly GCA_963277665.1. Taxonomy (NCBI): domain Eukaryota; kingdom Viridiplantae; phylum Streptophyta; class Magnoliopsida; order Santalales; family Viscaceae; genus Viscum; species Viscum album. The sequence continues at coordinate 1,756,162,065 of OY728141.1, forward strand.
ATTACATGTAGACACTGGTCATAAGGAAATTATGGTACATCCATCATATAGGACTATGTTTTGGTTTTCCCTTACCCATATTAAGTCATATCACCAGATATACTATTTCACAATGGAACATCTTGATTCTGTTTCAAAATTCTGTTACGAGGATAGCTAGAAAGGGTTCCACAGTGAGATTATGGTGATGAACCACCCTATAAAGAGTCTCCAATGCAGGTTACTAGTTATGATGTGGTACCTCTAGGTGGTATTCTAGTTGATCCACCACACATTGAGAAGTTCGTTATACTGGAAGTTTAGGATAAGGATGTTTGCAGGCCAAGTGAACTACATGAGTTCTCGAGGTAGTGCCCTATGATGTACGAGGGTAACTTAGACCCCCAGGCAGTTGATGACTATCTAGACGCATCATGTGTGTTTTCTGCCAAATTAGGTTACCTCTAAGTTATATATTGGTACTATAGTAGAGACTTTTATAGGGGTTTTCCAATAAATTGGGGAGTATATTGATACAGTCCCATGATGAGGTGACGCTCACTTGGTTTGAGGTGAGTGTGTATCTAGGAGCTTCTACAACTTCTTCTGGATATCATGACTATGGTGGAGTAATCTGGAAGGTCCACAAAACTGTTGTGTTACTCACTGGATACGGTTAAAGGTCCATTTTTTAGGTCTCAGAACATTGATCAGGGTCTTCATAGAGACATCCATTTAAAGGTGGTATCCATGTACCTTCCCTCTTATACGAGGGTACAAGAGATAGATCTAGTTTTATAGATTTTCATGGAGAGGGGACATGTGGATATGGCCTATATTGGTGGTCATGAGGCTGATGTGTCTGTAGTAGATGGAAGATGAAATATGACATGATTGTGGATTAAGAGGTATACCCATGAATAAACTCAATCATGTGGAACTTTAGTGCAGGTTCCACATTGGTTGTCAGGTCAGGAAATGAAGAGGAATTATTACTCTTGTGACAGATGGTGGCATCTTGATAGATATTATATAACCCAATGTTCTTAAAAGGAGGATTTAGTTGATGGGATGCCTTGGAATAGGAATTTTTTGGAGAAGAGTGTTTTTTCAAGATATAAAATGTGGTGGAGGAGCTAAAAGTGTAGCATTTTTTGGAATTTTGTTTGAGTTTTTTCCAGCACTACCCCTAGGTGGTCCATGCAAGGCACAGGGAGCCAGAAGACATGGGCGAGGACAGGTGAAGGCTATAGAGTCCATGGACCTAGGAGAATTAACAGTGAATAGAGGTACACTCTGTTTCATTTCTACTTTTTATAGTTCTAATTGATAGACCATATTTTGAGGTACACTTTTCTTTTTGATCCATTCTTGAGATTTAACCGGGGTGATGCGGGGCATTAGTTGAACCCTATGTTTGTTTTGTTCAACATAGCTTTGAATTCTCGAGGAAGAGGGATCCTTCACCCACTGATATGTATTTTTTATGTGATTAAAATTTTGTGGGAAATCAAGTTCCACCCAAATCCGATAATATCGAGGTGTGGTGGATGAGTCCCTCTGACTTGAGTGTTTAGGTCTTGGTGATGTGTTGGTGGCTTTCAGAAAATTGTCATGGTATGACCCATCGTTTACATATGGGAATCCAATTTCTTTTTGTCGGTAACCTTATGCCCTTGGTGTCACATTTTACATGAGAATATCGAGGATGGAATGTAATTTTTTTATGTAGCATTGAACTCCTAAGTAAAAGGGATATTTTCTCCACTGAGATGCGTTTTTGTGATGTGATAAAAATCTGGTGGGCATGTCAGTTCCACCCAATGTGTAAAATGGTAAGGTGTTGTCGATGAGTTACATAGAATTTTTTGTTCAGGGATAGGTTGTGTGATGGAGTATCATAGAATATTTTGGATTTTATGGTGGATTTTTTCTTATGGACCATTTTTTTCTTGGAATCCCTAGTGGTGAAAGAGCCGTTTGTAGAATCATTATTTAGTGTAAAAGTTATAACCTATGATGTTTTTTCTATATAGTTTTCTTTCCTATGATCCATACTCATCTAGGATTCCACTAGCGGTTTTGGTGGCATTTATTTCATGTTTGTTGGTACCCATTCATGATTGGAATCAATATTTAATGCAAGATACTTTTGGAGGATGAAGTATAGTTGATCCAGGGGTGGATGTTAACTATTGGGACATGTTTGTCAACTATATGGTTTTTCCATTTATGTATATTTATTTCCCATGTTAACGTTATTTGATATATGTTATTTTTAGACATTATGAAAAGTATCATCAGTAAAAATTTTATTTACCAATGTTAAATGGTAAATATGCTAAATAAGGGTAAACAAATAATATTATAATATTATTAAATTTCCCTAACACATGTTCTAAACCTATTGGATGATAAATTTCAGACCATGGAAACCATTGGGTCTATTTTGGGACATCATGGAGACACTTGTACACGAAAATGACACATTATAAAAATGAATTTAATCTTATAGAAAATGTGACATAAACAAATATATTTTAGTAAAACATTTTGTATATGGGGTTATATGAGTTATGATTTCTTATATAAATTTTCATTATAATTCAAAAAAAATTCCCACATCAAGGAATTTTATTTTTAAATTTTAGACATGAAATAAATAAATTTATTGATGACACTATGATGATGTAGTGGTTGCCTTTTTTATGAATGTATTGCATAAAAGATATTATAAATATGAAGATAAATTTATTTTTTACTTTTTATGTAATCCATGAATTTTAGAGATAATAATAACTTGTTATATTTTAATTAATGATTGTTTTTAGAATGAGTCATGTGGTTATAGGTTTTTTAAAAGTCTTTATATTAATAGTTTATAAATTGAAATAAATGAGTTTGTAAAACAATTAATATTTTATTAAATGATACAAAAATCATATAATAATCATCCAACTGAAATATATAATGTCAAAAATGTCATTTGGGATAAATTTTTGGTATCTTGTAATTTTATAATAAATATATTCACCCTATAGTATGAATATACAAGAGGACATTGTAAAAGTTAATTTTGTTAACTAAGGGTTAAAGCTAAAAGATAAGGTTACTTTTAGGAAATAAAATTCCCTAAAACCCATTTGATAATAGGATATAGAAGATTACTCGCCTAATATTTGAATTAAAGTATTTGGAGCCCAGATTATAATCTAAATTTAGTTTATAATAAAATAATATTTTTAAATATTCTTAAAGATCCCACCCCCTTATAAAAGGCCATCAACTCTAATCCATTACTCTAACATATCATGCCACTTTTATTGACCAACATATTCTAAAAATATCTCCCAAAATCCATCGATTCCTCATAGAATCATTCCCATAGGTAGAAGGCAAGTCAATAATTCTTATTCGTTCAATCCAATTGGAGTTACCCGATTTAATGGTAATATACTATCTCAAGTTCTTATTTTTTCCTTTTACACTAAAGATTCTATTTTTATTCATTGATTACATAAAAAATAATCTTAAATAAAATAGGTGGTTATTATGAAAAGGATTTTAACTACACAAACCTCCATTTAATTGGTATAGTATACATTTTTTTTGTGGACGACGAACTACTACCTCATGAAACGATGATTTTTCGATTTTCCCCTACAACCTTCATGGTGTCTATTATGATGGAACTATATTTATTTATGATATTTATGATATTGATTTTATATATATTATTATGTTATTATTATTTATGACATACCATTATGATTTTTATTTTTTATAAATACGATAATTTCATTTGGGGAAATATGGACTACAGCCCGTTAAAGTGATATAACTCATTCATGGCATACATGGAATGTATAAAGCATAGATTTAATGAACTTATTTAAAATATATAAAATACGATAGTAAAATATAATTATAATATACCTATATATCACTATGTTTTCATTTAAATAAATATGAAGAAAAATGAATGTTGCGTTCTTTCATACGTACGACTTACCGTCTCCATAAACCGTGCGCTTTATTTCATATCTCCAAATGTTATGTACATTTATAAATAAATATAAATAATGAATTCAAGAGATATTTTAATCATGAATATAATTCTGGATATAATTTAATTTTGGCCACACTGACAATTTCTAATTTTAACATGTTCATTTTTTGACTCATGAACCGAACAACGACAAAATGTCCAATATAAACTCAAATAATTAACTAATTGTAATAGATAGGTAATAAGTTATATAAAATGAATAATAAACTTTTCAAGGGTTATGATGAAAGTATAAATTAACAGAATTTTATTATTCAGGAATAACATGGAACAAATGTGACATGTCAGACTTGAGTTAAGGGAACCTTTCACCCTCGTCATTTAGCCAAATACTTCCTTTATGTTATGTATTTTAATATTAGTTTGTTTATGTTTAGATATTTTATTATATATCCTTATTGGTTTAAATTTTATTTCCATTTGATAAGAAGAAATTTACTCTCCCGTCAACTCAATTTTGATTTTGAAAATGATGTCGTTAGGCTTCCGAATTTTCATAAGGGAACTTCTCAACCCAATTTTCATTATTTGGGATAATTTTAAACTTCATGATTATCTCGTTCTATAAATATTTGAGAAATAAATTTTTATATCAAATCTTCTATTTATAATTTATTTACATGTATTTATAGTTAATACACATAATCCAATTATTTTATTTACAAATATATTTTTAAGGGACTTTGTCTTAATATTTTCTCATTAAAGTATGATTTGATAATATACACCACATTCATTTACACAGTGTATAATAAAAACCTTTTAAATTTATGTTCATTCAAAAGTAATATTTTTTTCTTTGATAAATATTACTAAGAAACAAAAGGAATATTTTTAAAGTTTGTGGTGATGATGACCACTATGCCACTGTAATTGTTTTTTGGCAACCTTTATAAACCTTAATGTAATTAAAAGGAAAATATATATCTTATTTTTCGTTTTGGTGGTATTTTTATTGAAAATGGTTTTTGAAATGGATTTATTATTTAAATATCTTGAACTGATTTCTTGTTATTGGAAATGAAATGTTATTGGTGAAATTTTGTTATTTTCCATATTTTTATGTGTTATTATTATAGAATGGAAATTGGGAATTTGATAGATGGTTACGTGATAATCGAAATGATGGGTGGTTCCATGATAAACCATGTACGAGTGGTTATGTTATAACCTCTAATGAATTGGTAATAGAGCACAGTCATATGGTAATTCCATTTAGTGATATGTGTGGATGTCGACTATATGGTTATTCCATTTAAGTATATTTATGTCCCATGTTAACATTACTTGATATATGTTGTTTTATATGGGTATTATGGAAATCTTTTAGTGTCCAAGTTGACTATATGTTTTTTCCATTTAACTGTATTTATACCCACTCATCTAGTCTTTGAAAACCTTAATTTTTACTCATTACATGTAGAAACTGGTCATAAGGAAACTATGGTACATCCCTCATATAAAACTATGTTTTGGTTTTTCCTTACCCATATTAAGTCATATCCGTAGATATACACTTTTAGAATAGAACATCTTGATTTTGTTTCATAATTCCATCACGAGGATATCTAGACAAGGTTCCACAGTGAGATTATGGTGATGAACCACCCTATAAAGAGTCTCCAACGCAGGTTACTAGTTATGATGTGGTACCTCTAGGTGATATTCTAGTTGATCCACCACACATTGAGTAGTTGGTTATGCTGGAAGTTCAGGCTAAGGATGTTTTCAGGCCGAGTGAACTACATGAGTTCTAGAGGTAGTTCCCTATGATGTACAAGGGTAATCTAGACCCCCAGGCAGTTGATGACTATCTAGATGCATCATGTGTGTTTCCCGCCAAATTATGACACCTCCAAGTTAGATAGTGGTCATATAGTAGAGCCTTCTATAGGAGTTTTCCAAGAAATTAGGGAGTATATTGATACAGTCCCATGATGAGGTGACGCTCACTTTGTTTGATTTAGAGTGATTGTTTATGTAAGATTTTTTACTCAGCCATGTTGAGGTGAGTGTGTATCTAGGAGCTTCTACAACTTCTTCAGGATATCATGACTATGGTGGAGTAATCAGCAAGGTCCAAAAAACAGTTGTGTTACTCGCTTGATACGGTTCAAGGTCCATTGTTTTGGTCTCATAAATTTGATTAGGGTCTTCATAGGGACATCCAAGTAACGGTGGTATCCATGTACCTTCCCTCTTATACGAGGGTACTAGAGATAGATCTAGTTGTAGAGATTTTCATGGAGAGGGGACAAGTGGATATGCCCTATATTGGTGGTCATGAGGCTGATGTGTCTGTAGTAGACAGAATATGAAAGAGGACATGATTGTGGATTAAGAGGTATACCCATGAATAAACTCAATCATGTGGAACTTTAGTGCAGGTACCACATTGGGGATCAGGTCAGGCAATGTAGAGGAATTTTTATTCTTGTGACAGCTGGGGACATCTTGATAGAGATTATATAACCTAATGTTCTTCAAAGGAGGATTTAGTTGATGGGATTCCTTGGAATAGGAATTTTTTGGAGAAGAGTGTTTTTCAAGATATCAAATGTGGTGGAGGAGCTAAAAGAGTAGCATTTTTTGGAATTGTGTTTGAGTTGTTCCCACCACTACCCCTAGGTGGTCCATGCGAGGCTCAGGGAGCCAGAGGACATGTGTGAGGACAGGTGAAGGCTATAGAGGCCATGGACCTAGGAGCATTAAGGGTGATTATAGGTACACTCTGTTTCATTTCTACTTTTTATAGTTCTAATTGTTAGACTCTATTTCGAGGTACTCTTTTCATTTTGATTCTTTCTTGAGGTTTAACCGGGGTGATGCAGGGCATTGGTAGAACCCTATGATTGTTTTGATCAACATAGCTTTGAATTCTCAAGGAAGAGGGATCCTTCACCCACTGATATGTATTTTTTTATGTGATTAAAATTGTGTGGGAAATCCAGTTCCACCCAAATACTATATTATCGAGGTGTGGTGGAGGAGTCCCTCTGATGTGAGTGTTTAGGTCTTGGTGATGTGTTGGTGGCTTTCATAAAATGGTCCTAGTAATACCCAATTTTTACACATGGGAATCCCATTTTTGTTTGTTGGTATCATTATGCACTTGGTGTCACATTGTACATGAGAATAGCGAGGATGGAATGGAATTGTTTTATGTAGCATTGAACTGCTGAGTAAAAGGGATACATTATCCACTGAAATGTGTTTTTGTGATGTGATAAAAATCTTGTGGGCATGTCATTTCCACCCAAAGTGTAAAATGTGTAGGTGTGGTCAATGAGTTAATTAGAATTTTTTGTTCAGGGAGAGGTTGTGTGATGGAGTATCAGAGAAGATTTTGGATTTTATGGTTGATTTTTTCTTATGGACCCATTTTTCTTGGCATCCCTAGTGGTGAAAGAGCCTTTTATAGAATCATTATTTATTCTAAATTTTATACCATATGATGTTTTTTCTATATATTTTTCATTCCTATGATCCATACTCATCTAGGATTCCACTAGTGGTTTTGGTGGCATTTATGTCCTATTTTTTGGTACCCATTCATGATTGTAATCAATATTTAATGCAAGATACTTTTGGAGAATGAAGTATAGTTGATCTAAAGGTGCACGTCAACTATTGGGTCATGTCAGTATGTGTGTCAAGTTAGCATGTTTGTGTACTGCAAGACCCTATGAATGCAGATGGACAATGGTGATTGGTGATTTTCCATCGGTCATAGATAAGGTGACATTCTCCACATTTTCTAATTAAGATGACCTAGTTGAATCTAGACGTGGGAGTGGTTTGGCAGTGGTGTTACCATGAATGAAATATTGTATACTGAATAGTGACCCCTTGGTGAGCTTGTAGGCATGGGTGTTCTACTGGATGGATCAAATTTCTTTTCCTTGTTCCTAGGTTTTTTATTTTCTGGGATGAAAAGGCTTAACATGGGAAAAATGCAGTGACATGGGTTTAACCTGTAAGTCTTTGGAATATTTTTTAGAATACTTATGAGTCCAGTAGCTAAGTCAATGTTGGATTTTGAGAACCATAAAGCCTCGGTGTGGTGATATTGAAAATATTATTTATATTTTGTCACACATGAAAAATTTCTCTTGAAACTTAGAATGACTCTTGATATGCATCTTAAATCGGAAATATGAGGATGCGGTTTAGTTAAAAACATCATGTTTACCCTAGTCACGATATAATGTTGTCCACGAGAGGAGTTTTAGTGTGAGGCGAGTTGGAAGGGTGTTATGTTGTGGAATTATTAATTAAATTAAAATTTAATTAAATAATTTAACCTAACCTATATCATCCCATTCTTATACATTGGGATCATAACAAACAATAGAGATCCAATATTATCCTATCCTCCCAAGGAGATTTCTAAAAAACAAGCCAAATTCACACAATGAAGCGCTGCTAATATCTGTTCTTGATTTCGATCATCATCAGATCGAGGAGTGTCACAATCTCAGCATCGTTCAACACATTAATATTCGGTGTTTCACCCTCTAGGTATGTGTTTTTGAGATTTGGTCTTGATCTCTTTTCTTCTTCCTTATTTTATGGCTTCATATCTATATTGTAATTACTAGAGAACCTTGTTAGGTTCATCTGTTGGTTTTGGGTTAAACTAGCACGAATTGGGAGAATTCAAAGGTAGTTCCCATTCAGAATTACCATTTACATAGAGTGTACTCTAGTGGACATGTCTTATGTATTTTTCCTATTTGAAAAAGAATAATTTTTGGGACTACACATCATGTGTCGATGATACAGACCATGTAGGGACACCATTTTGTGTGGATAGAGGATAAGGCATGTGTAGCTATGTAATCATATCTGGCCATGTAAAAGTACAAATCCCAATTACATGGACTTGCAGTGATAGAAAATGGTTCGGAAAAAACACACAGCCACGTGGTCATTTAACTTGAACACACCGTTCAGTATAGGATACACGGTGTGTGAGGGACAGGGCTGGTCGGGTCATGTTGAAGAAGAACACAGGCATGTGATGGGAGAATAGAAATATCCCATGTAGAGTTTGTACACACTGTGTACCCCTACATGGATTAGATGATCATGTGACCATGAAACATGGCTAGGTGGTCAGGTTGGTGCACATTCCATGTGGACCCTAGTGCATTTTGTGTACTCCATTGAGATATTCTTGAGAGCTTACACCTTTCGTATCTCTTTCCTTGAAACTCAGAATCATGTTTTTGAGTAGGAAATCCTAATAATTTTTTCATGTTGAATGTGATTATGTCCAATGTTTGGTACTAAAAGATACTATGAGGTGTGTTTTGATCAAGAGGCTTAAGTAGTGGTGATTAACCCTAGGAGATATAATGATGGATCATTGGGTTGACATCGGGGTATGTACCCTTCCCTTTCGCCTTAGAATGTGGGTCCCTTGGACTCTTCATGATGATACATCAGTTCTCTCCTATTCTATTAGGGATCAAGTCCCCTACTCCTGGAAGTGTTGTGACACGAGGTAAGATAAGTGTGGCACTCATTTCAGTGGCGCTTGAGAGATGTTGTTCATCAGTATGGTTCATAAAGAGAGATGTTGGGACTGGTACTCACCTGTGGCATCAAGGTACGAGTTTCTCTTACATCTCTGCTATGGTAGATACAAAAATATCTACATCTTGGGTGCGGGTTAAATACCTTTTATGTTTTTCTTTTGGGTTTTTACTCCCCTATCAGACTAGGGTGTGGGTTCTCTATATCATTCATATAGTTGGACAATTCCACTCTACTGAGTTAGGATGATGGTCCTCCATACTTGTTGGCTAATTAGATTAGTTACATCCCTGTTTTACCAGGGTTCAGGTCCTTTATCAATGAATATGGTACTCCCCTATCATACATGGGCCTGGGTACTATATATGTCATTTATAGATATATTGGGTACTCCTATATCATGTTATGGTGAGTGACCATTATCCTTGGAGTCAAAAATCCCATATCATTCCAGGGTGTGGGTCATGCATACGTTTTGTTCCAAAAGAGTTGGTACTCCCCAATCATACCAGGGAGAGAATCCTCTAGCCTTGGGTTGGTACTACCATGTTGTTTTAGTGTGCGGGGTCCCCCATAGTAATCATACTGGTAGAGTGGTATTCCTCTATCATACTAGGGTGTGGGTCCTCACCTAAGGAGTAGTACTCCCCCCTCTCTATGAAGTAGCGGGGTACATGTCATCCATTGGAGTTGGAGATCCCTCGGGTGTTGATTAAAATTACACGGAGTGGGATTTTCCACTATATATGAGTGATACCTAGTTAAGAGTTAGTTCTCCATCGATGGACATAGGTGTGGGTCACTCCATACAGGAGAAACATTGGTTTTTACGGTTACTTAAGAGCTTGTAATCCCTAGATTGATGGGTAATGGTGAGGTGTGGGTCCCTCCATTTTCTAATATTAGAGAGGATGTAAATAGTTCATAGTATTGATAAATACTCCATGATTCGTGTTTAGTGGTGAGGGAAGTGCCTCTCTACTTGGGTTCTTATGACAATGTGCTAGGTACATGTTAGTGAAGGAAGGACCTCTGGTGTTAGGCACTAGATCTAAACATTGTTAGTTGTTCTTGATGGAGTGTCTCTCTCTAACAGGTTTCATATAGGAAGGTGTAGCTCATGGATTGTATTATCCTAGGTTTTTACTGTTAAATCCTTCGAGTGAAATCATATCACTAGATTTGAGTTCAGAACCTCGCTATACATAGATTCTATGATGAGTATATCTGGGAGATTTTGGGATCCCTTATTGTGTTGACACGTGTTTAGGTTGACACCCCTTGTGGACTGAGTTGACTAGTCAAGTATAACTAACGATGGTTTGAGATGAAGTTACTCTCTCTCAATTAGGATCCATATGGCTAGGTCGAGTGGATTTTTTCTTTTCATTTCCCCCCCTTTTCTTTGGGGTTTTGGGAAGCCTACTGAGTATTCTTATACTCAACCCTACATGGGATTTTCCTAAAGGTGTGGTTTCTTGTGCATACCACATTCATTTTGACGGAGTCTCCGGAGGACCCGAAGTGGGTGGAGCTTAGTGAGATTGAGAGATTGAGGTATTTAGAATAGCTAGGCCATGGATATTTCTAATAGTTCCATATAATATTGATCCACTAATTCTAATAAAGTCAAATGTTTTTATTGTTTTTTATGGGCATGTGTTTCCCCCTTTTTACAAGTTCAGTAGTTCTGTTGTACTCAGGTTTGGGAAAGTTGTATGAATACATTTTATTTTCCAGATTTCTATATCTATGAATAGTTTCATTGAAGTGTTGTGGGAGAATACATACATGTACTCTCAGAAAAGGCCTCTCATCATTGTGACATGCCTACTTGGCACTAGTCATCATCCCCCATCCTACCGAAGGTGGGATGGGTGAGTAGTATCCTTGGCCCCATTGGGTCAGGTCGCAAAATCCCTTTTGTGGATACCATTTAAGATGAAATGGTCACATAATTGAAATTCGTATTATTACATATGATTATTATAATAAATTTTCTATCTAAATTAACCTATATTGATATTATTCGGGATAACTCTCACATTCTTAGTAATCTCCTCAATTGTTTTTGAACCAAAAAGATACGCATCCCCAAATTAATATCATTAACTTGGAGTGAGAAATAATTTCCTATATAAATATTTGTACAGTTCCATTTGAATTTCTGAATAAATATTATTAATATATGAAAATTACAACATTGGATGATATTGGAACCAATTTCTCTGGATGTCAAGTGAAAATTACCACAAAAGTCTAATAATGTATTGATAGTGCTTTAATATTTTCTATCAATTTAAGGATGATAGGAAATTCTTGGATGCATTTTAATTTTTATATCCAATTAATGAATCCCTCAGAATTTTGATTTTAGACAGGGGTCACAATAAAATAAAATAGTTAATGGTTCACCATGGATCCTTATAACTTCATTAATATAGTTTCTTCTAATATGATCAAGGGTTAAATCCTCCCTTAAATATTAAAAATGTGCATACTTTGTAAGTTCATCCACAATAATACATATTACATCCTTCCTCATAGATATCTTAGGATTCCCTCTAATAGAATTAATTATTACATTATCTTATTACCAAATTGGTATAAGTAGAGGTTTCATGACACACTTTGGTAGCTGCCTCTTATCTAGTATTGATTATATTACATGGAATATTGATATATAAACATAAATTTCCCACTCCATGTTTCCCTATAATTTTTTTTCATAAATCCCAATACATTTTAGTTCTAAGATTATGTATAGATTAATATGAGCTATGATATTTACTTATCAATTCCATCATCAAGTCCATTAATGATGGTAGATTTAGCCTCTTTCCAAATTTTAAAACTCCAAATTCATTATTGAATTTCACCAATCTCAAATTTTATATAGATTTAACCTTATTTTGTATTTTATTTTAATATTATTGTAACTTATTTATACTTTTTATCAATTATGGATTGTAAATTACAATGAAAATTAATTATTTTCTCCCTTCCCAAATAATTTATATTCCAAACATTCCTAAATCCATGATAATTTTATCCTTGTCAATTTTTATCATGGCTATATTTCTATGACCCTTCATACTCAATGAATCTTCCACCATGTATTCTTTCTCAGGGGTTTAGTTTGTTACACCATCATAGTCCATGAGTATTTATAGAAATTTATTGAGTCTCATGTTGATAAATTTTAAAGTGATTATATATTTTAAACTCATGTGATACATATATTTCACAAATTTCATTATAAATAGTGTATCTCTATATAATCAAGGAAGTGATTATAGAATATAGAATTTAGATCATTATTTGGGTAATTTTTTCATTGGTATTTAATTTCCTTTATTCAAAAGAAACAAAACAATCGTTTTTAATAAAGATACACCCAAGTCCTTTCTATGAGGTATGACTATATATCACAAATAATTCCTTCCCAATAGTTAGGTTAATATCATAACAATGATTAATATTATCTGTAGTTCGGTAAATAAATATTATAATTCTTTTAACAATTATAATTTGATCCATGTTCATGTCAACATGGTTAATATCTTATATAATACTGAAATATTTTCAAATAATTACCATTAGTAACTAGATAAGAAATGGAATCTAGGTATCTCATTTTTATTTTCTATAGTGGATCATTCATTGACCAAAATGTTATTTGAAGGGTATATTGGTATTCTATATTTGGGTACAATATATCCAATAAAATAACCTTTTTGAAGCCAAAATTTAAACATATAAAATTTCCCACATAACATATCTCTCAGATCCTCAAGAACAGTATATAAATTGATATCTTACACTGGATTTCTTTTAGAGTATATTAATATATTATAAACAATACCATAAATATTTTATCAATATAATCATTGAATACTATATTCATAAAATCCATAAATATGGAGGTTATATTTTTTAAACAAGGAGTAATTTCTATATAATCAAAATGCCTACCCTTTTAAGAAAATTCATCTTTGGAATATCATCTTTATTATATTTTAATTGATTATAACAATAATTAAATTAAATCATTGAGAAGTATTTATATCATTTTAGTTGGTCAAATAGATAATTAATGAATGTTAATGGATAATTATTCTTAATATATTTGGAATTTATTTACCTATAATCAATGCACAACCTCATAGACTTGTCTTTATTATTTGAAAATAGGATATGGTCTCCCCATGGTGAGAGACTAGGGAATTTCAATCCATTATCACACTACTATTTTATTTTCTACTTAAATTCCACCAATTCCCCCAAATGCATTTTATATGATTTCTTGGATATATGAAACACATTAGGGATGTGATCAATAAAATATTCCAATTCATGATAAGGTTTATATCTTATTAATTCAACAATAAATACATTTGTATAGTAATTAACAAAAGATATATCCTCAATTATTAGGGTATAATTATCTTTCATTAATTATTTTTGATCATATTTTTCTATAATAATTTCATTAAGATGAGAACTTGAGGTGTTTCAAGACAAGACTTGGGAAATGAAGTCTCTCTTATAAAAACTTTGGATTATAATCCAACATCACAAATTGTACCCCATTAATCGAGAAATAAATTCTTGAAATATAATTTTCAATACAATACATTACAATATTTATACCAAAGAAAACCAGTGGTATAATAATGTGGATTTCAACCTGGAAAACATCATAAACTTAAATAAATAAATCCAAATATATATATAATTATAATGAGATTTCAACTCAGTGTTTTAACTAAAAACTCCATCCATAATTAATCAAGGGGTGATTCAATATTCTTAAAGAAAATTTAATATATAAAATATTATATAGATTTAGAATCAAAAAATGTATTATCTAACTTTTCATTTATGATAAAAGTGTATGATAACCCATTATTTTGTGGTTAAATGCATGTTGTTGTAATTAAATAAGGTTAGACTTTATTCCTTGGCCTATTTTAATGAAGATTACATTAATGCATGAAATTTTATTAATATAGTGACCCATATCCTTGAAATTGAATAATTAAACACTAGCGGATTCTCTATTGATCATACACACAAGAACATGATGGAATTTGTCTTCAAACTTATTATTAGAACCTCCTTATTTTATTGTCAAAATCATGAATATTATGTTTCTAATATGAAAAAATTTTATTATAGAAAATTATTTTGTAAAAGAAAATTGGTTAATAATAGAAAAGACATATTGTTAGTTAAAATATTAAAGCATTAGTATAAATATCTTACTGTTAGTTTAACTATTCCAACACCATCCATATGTCACCTCCAGAGTTATGCTATCTTCATGATTCTTCTAGTGTTAATTAAATTGATCCACCACCATAATAATGATCCAGACTCCCATGTTCTACCTCGATATCCATGTTATCATCAAAATCCTACTAACTACTACTAAACACTACTTCTAGAGTCATTCAACCATCAGTTTCCTACTACCACCAGCTATGTTCTACTTCCAAAGTCATGAAACCATCAGACTCTTGATACCAATAGAGTATTGATGACATTATTTCAACCTTTCTACTAATAGGTGTTCTAAAAAAGGATCATGATACAATAGAATGTGGTACCACTAGACAAATCCACCATCATCTTTCTGCCATTGTTTTTCTTCTTCTTTTGAATTTAATCATTTCAGTTGAAATTTTATGGGAGTAAATTTCGATAGTCTCACATGGATTTTATTTATGATTATTACTAAACCACTACAAGGATGAATTAAAGACTAATTTAGAGTTTCATGATTTTTTTCTTAGTATTAGGATTTATTATATATTTATTATTATTCATCAATGGTTAATTTGGATCTACAGATCTATATATTAAGAAGTTCCCCCTCGTGTGTGGGTGTAGTCATACACTGGATATATATTATTACATACAACTGTGATATTGTGAAATATATGTAAGATCATGAACCTATCATATATTAAATCAAGTGATTTGTATAGAATAATTATAGGTCATCCTATATATAGAAAAAATAATAAGTTTAGGACACTATTTTTCTGCAATTTCTGATAAACCTATTCTAGCTCCTCACCAAGCCAAATACAATGATCATCAAGAATATAAAGCATCACAATCAAAGAATCACTACATCTTTGATCTCATTTTATTTTATCTGTATTTTTCAATTACATTTCAGTATTGTGTAGTTTTATTTTGTATATTTTCTCACACTGACTCATGTGCTTATACTGGAGTAATCAAGACATACTTTCTCAAAAAAAAAAATTAATTTACCGATGTCTACTATGGAAGATTACTTATGAGGATTGTGTTGTACTTATTCCAATGTATAACTATGAAAGGGGCTCTGATCCTAGCCATCATATGTACTATTGTTTTTATACTCAATATATGTTATGGATCAGATTATTATTATAATAATTTTCATGGTAGTGGGTGACTTCAATGAGGAGTATATTAAGTATTATCTTTAGACTTGACACATTTTTTACACTACTGTGTGTTTCATTTTTATTTTTTATTTATTTCAATACTAAAACTATATTTTTTTATGTATGTGAACAAAATATATACTTTGATCATTAATATTAACCTATATTTATATAAATAATTTTATAAAGTAAATATATTTCAGAAGTTAAAGTAATTTCAAATATTGTTTTAAATGATCCCTAATCAATGTTTGTGTAACACCCTGAGATTTTATGAAAAATATTCTTTTTAATTTCATTAATGTCTTGTGTTATACACTACACCAAAAGGAGCTTTCACAACACACATCTTTGACATGGCTTGAATTACACGCAATCGCGACCTTCCACGATAGCGTGTGTTGTAAGCAACACCAAGTTTCGCTAAACAACGATATGCTATTAAAATATTATTAAAACTAGACGTTATGAATAGTAATAACAACTTTTTGAAATTTTATAAATTTTAGCTTTCAAGATGGAATTCATTTTTGGATTCGGAATACCGAAATTAGCCTAGGGTGAAATTTTGGTATTTTTCTGAAAACTTTCAATTTTTGATGAATAGTGAAACCACTAAGTGGTAGGTTAAAAACTGAATTTTGCATAAAACTTAATTTTACCGCTTCTGTGAGTGAAATTTCGAAAATCCGAGAGACACGGTTAATATCAAGGACTAATATGTGGTTCAATGAGATGAAAATAATTTTTTGGTGAATAGTAACTTTTTACTTTTTTTACCACGGTTAAAAGTAAATAGGGTAATTAAGGGTAAAAAATGATATTATTATTACCCTAAAACATGTTCTAATTCTATTGGACAAGTGTAATTCGACCAAAAACAATATTAGGGATAAAATATGACCATTTAGGCCCACTTGGGTTAGATTAGGACATTTATTATTAATTTATTTAAAGAAGGGTTAAAATAGTTAAAATCAATGTTTAATAAGTAAATAATTTTTAATAAGGGGTTATACATAAGATAAATTCGACTATAAATATTCATTAGAAATCTAAAAGCATTTCCTAAATGATGGAATTTTATTTATAATTTTTAGACATTAAATAATTTAATTTATTTATCACACAATTATGATGCAGTAATTATATTATTTTTGAAATATTGACATAATTGATGTTATAAACACTAAAATAAATATAATTTGAGACTTTTTATGAATTTCACTAATTTTATAGGTTAATATGATATATTATTGTTGATTTAATAAACTTGTTTCTAACATATAATTCTGTTATGACTTTCACAAAAATCATATATCAAATAGTTTCAAAATTGACACAAAATAGTTTTTAAATCAAATATTATATTATTAATTGTTATTTTATTCCTAAAAATCTAAGGTTCGGCCAAATGACTTAGATAAGGATATATATATTAATAATAAATAATTTGGGGTTCGTATGGCATGTCATAGTAAGTGTATTAACCATATAGTGTAAGAAAACAAAAAGACACGGTAAAAGTTAAATTATTTAACTTAGAGTTAAATCTAATTGATAAGGTTAAAATAATAACCTAAACTTGTCTAAATCCTATTGGTTGATGGGATTTAGACCCATCCCCAATTTAGCTTCGAAATAAGTCCCTTTGGAACCATTATAAACCGATTTTGACTTTAATATAAAATAATATTTTGAGATATTCCTAAGGTGCCCCTCTCCTCCCTTATAAAAGGACACCTCCTCCCCCTCCTCCTCACACCAATTTGAGCACTCAAGCTCGGCCAACCCCTGCCAAAATCCCTTCTCCACTTCCCTAGAATAATCCTAGAGGTCCTGGTCTTCTTCAAAGACCAATCTTAGTTCCCTAAGTGGAGGATTCAAAGAGGTGTTTCAAAGAAGAGGTAATATCCATTACCGATCTTTTCAATTTCGTTCTTCTTCAACTTCTTCTTCTTTAGTTGTTTCATGACAAAGTAATAACATCAGTATTACTTACATACTGATATGTTATTATAAATATGAAACAACCGTAATTCACCTTCTATCCATCCTACGGAAAAATGAAATCACCGCGCGTGCGTACGTACGGAATACCGTCTCCACGCCGTGGTGTAATCTATTTTCCACCACCACCTTAATAGGATGGGTATAATGGTGTAATGAGTAACTATATATGATTATTATAAAGTGATATTGATACTGAAATATTATACATACACTTCAACACAAGTTCACGATCATGAGAACGATATCATCGCTTGTGCGTACGTACAGACTACCGTCTCCACGACGTGATGAGATTCATTCTCCACTTTAAACCATTCATGAATGATTATAAATTATATATAATAATTAATAATTAAATATATTACATAAAAATGATACTGTATTTATGTGTATATATATGAATGTCATCTACTTAATTCCGTTCAACTCAATAAGGAAACGAAAACAACGTTCATGCGTATGTACGGACTACCGTCTCCATGAACGGTGTGTTTCATTTCATTTATCTTACTATTATATATATATATACTGAATATATATGATATATAAATCATGTTTTATATTCTGGAAGTAAGTAAATCATGATATAAGTAATAATAAGGTCAAGAACAACAAGTCCAAACACCTACGATAAATGAAACGATTTTACCCAAAACACTTCTTTAACATGGAATTTACAAAAGAACGGGTAATATAAAGTCATAAGTGAACCATATATGATATAATAACAATGAATATGATTCTGTAATAAGTTAATTACATTATTTAAATCATTATACAGGAGGTTCGGACACTTACGAAGCAAATCGGACTTAAGGTAAGGGAAATATCACAATCTCATTTTTACCCGAGATTGTTTATACTTTAGTATTTATTGGGGTGTATTTTATCATCCACATCCTTATTTTCTCAATATGTAATATTATTTCCATCCACCTACAATTGTTTAAATCCAATTTTACCCTTCGGTGAGTTTTTAGTAAAATATATGAAAGGAATCTTTTGGCGTTTTTCGTACGAGGTACTTTTTTGACTTTTCCGACAAAAGTACGAGAAGAATGTTTTTTTAACTTATACGGCAAGAATGGATTTTTAAAACATTATTTACAAGAATATTCCTTTATAAGTTTTCAATTTTATTTTTAATCAACTTCTTTTAGTTTATAATTGTATGACATGTTAAGAAAAGAAAAGTGTTTTTGAAGTAGAAAGGATATTTTCCTCATGAATGGAGTTCAAATGTTTTATCAAAATTATTTTCCATCTAATATAATATAGGGTTCTGTTTTTATCCCTATTATTACATTGATTTGATTATGTTTTGATGGAATTATTTTTATGAAGTAATTTACCTTATATGATTTGTTTTATGATGTCATGATGTTTCAAGAATCCCATTTTTGTTACATGTGTTATGCGAAGATGTATGATTTATGATTATGTGGCACACATAAAAAAGGATTCATTATGAGATGGGTGGGACCTATATCTCCCTCCAATGCATTTGGTAAAGATTTTATATCTCATGAGATAGACATGGCTGGAATAGAAGGTTATTTCGGTTAAGTGATACAGGACTGAAACGAGGAGTGAACTCGGTTCAGAAAGGGACTTTGTCCACTAAGATAGTCTTGGCAATGAGTCATGACTAACAAGAAATGATTTTCCATGATTATGTGTGCATGCCACAAAGTTTAAAGTTTCATTTTATGATTATGGGGATCACATTTTCACTTATATGATTTGTTCCATGTTAAGATATTATGATCTCTTTTGCAGGTTATGATTTTCAAAAAGATATGATATGATTTTTATTTCCTTTATTTTCCCTTGCTGAGAATTTGAGCTCACCCTTTTATGTTTTCTTTTCCCCAGGATATAAAGAAAGGTTTTAGGTAAAAAAAAGGGTAAGATCTTTATGGGAGATATTGAAGATCTTTCACCACGATTAGAAGATTACGTTCTGAGTTTCCAAAGACACTAAACTATTACGATCCTTGTGTGTGTGTTTTTGTTATGTACCAAGTATTCCGCAAAAGTAATGTAATGTCCATATACGTCAAGCTTCGGGTCTCTACAGTTGGTATCAGAGGAAAGGTTTAGTCAACCTTTGGAAACTAGGATGCGAGAACTTTAGTGAGATCCCTAGAGATATTTATAAGGTTTGTCTAGGGATGTCCCTAAGGATAGGTATACGTATAGGATACAGTCCTATAACTACGGTAACGATCATAGAATTTAACCTAAGAAGTTAGATGTTGAGGATACTCCCCCTTTATAATGTTGTTTTCCCTAGCATGATTTTTTCCTCTCACACTATTCTTTTTGGGTTTTAGAAAATGGCTGGAAACAAGATGATTCACGATAATGGAGGATATGATGGACAATGGAATGATATTCTTCATGAGAAACCAATTGAAATGGGATTTGGAAGTCCAAACATCATTATTATGCCGAATCAGCAATCTCATAATATGATCAATAAAGTAAAATTTGGTAAGTTTTTTGAATCGGCTAATAAGAGAATGATGGAGTTTCATGATGATCATAGAGGAAAGAAAGTTCAATTTCCCCAATGTAAATCATGTGGGAAGAGGCATCAAGGAGAATGTTTCAAAGGAACTGGAAGATGATTTGGGTGTGGAAAAGAAGGACACAAAGCCAGTAAGTGTAAAGGAAAAGGTTCAGTTAACACCAGGGATGAGGATAATGGTATTGCTACGACATCAACAATGGTTAAATGTTTTAAATGTGGAATGTACGGGCATTATGCAAACCAATGCCCTAAGGGAAAGTCTCATGAAGAGAATCAGTATGGTCGTATGGGTAGAATTTATGTTGATGATGATGAAGAGACTACAAATGATATGTGAGATGAAAGAATTGTTGAAGCTCGGTCAATGGTTTAAGAAGGTAGTGGGATGATTACATGTTTATCAAGTGTAATGTTGTATAAAGAATCTCATGGTACTATAGAATAAAGAGACATCTAAGGATTGTTACATTGTTGTCTTTCCTTGAGTTTTGAAAGTGTGTGATTAATGCTACTAGTATCAATGAAAGGTTATTCAGATATTTTTGGAATGAAGATGATATGCGCATAATGAAGGGATAAGGAGAAAATTAAATGTTTGATAGTATTCATGAGCTCATGACTGATATAAGGAGAAGGTTATTTCATGGTTTGAGTATATAGAATTTTTGGATTTTGGTATGTGGTAAGAGTTAACTTTTGACAACATTCATGTTTTCACTAAGGTTTAATAGGTATTAATTTTTTCAAGAGAATACATGATTAAGGCCTTCAAATGTTTGGAATATGACCAACAAGACATATCTTATGATATATGGGGATCAATGATGGTATTAAATATCTGGTAATCATTTTCATTATATTATGAGAGTGGACTACAGTATTATGGATAAGCCTACAGATTAGATTGGATTATTTTGGACATAAGTTAGTATTGTTTAAGGATATAAGATTTTCGATATTATTAATGGGATGTTATAGTAATGTTGTTTTAGAAAAAGGACAACCTGCAGGATGGGCGACAGCCCATCGCGTCGGACAAGGATGTGGGAATCGAACCCACAACCGAAGTGCGACTGGCCTTTATCGCCTACCACTGGCCTACAGGAAGCCCCTGTTTAGTAGAAACTAGTTTTATTATATTAAGCAGTATGATATAAGAAGTATAAGTTCATTTTAGGAACCATATATCATTAATCTCAATATAGATGGACTTATGTATTTTTTGATAACTTTTCTAACCTTTTGAGACAGATGGAATGACCCATCATTCTATCACATGATCTGTTAACACATCACGAATGACAAATTCAACTTCATTTCTTTAAGAGATGAAGTAGAAATTGTCCAAAGAACGACAAATAGTGAGACTATACCAAAATCACGAAAGTATTTCTTCTAATTCCAATTTCATCAACTTTAGGGAAATGATCTTGAAAACCAAAAATTTTGTCCTAGTGCTCTTATATCTGATTAATCAGATGGTACCTTAGATCGTAACAAATTTATGGATTTGTGATTGCTAGCTTTTCCATAGCCATGTTCTCTACCACTCTCCATCAGAACATGATGGTTAGATTTCTCTTCCATATCCATATTTTCACCTATGTGGAAACCGAGTGATTAGTTTATTTAGGTAAACTTTACGTTTCATACTTTTGTTTTTAAAGATTGGTTTTGGTATTCCTTTTTACGATGTGGGTTTCGATTAAAGAATCTTTCGAATAGTAAACCATTTATAACCCCGACGAATTTCGAGGGCGAAATTCATTTTAAGGGGGGTAGAATGTAACACCCTGAGATTTTATGAAAAATATTCTTTTTAATTTCATTAATGTCTTGTGTTATATGCTACACCAAAAGGAGCTTTCACAACACACATCTTTGACCTGGCTTCAATTACACGCAATCGCAACCTTCCATGATAGCGTGTGTTGTACGCAACACCAAGTTTCGCTAAACAACGATATGATATTAAAATATTATTAAAACTAGACGTTATGAATAGTAATAACCACTTTTTGAAATTTTATAAATTTTATCTTTCAAAATGGACTTCAGTTTTGGATTCGGAATACCGAAATTAGCCTAGGGTGAAATTTTGGTATTTTTCTGAAAACTTTCAATTTTTGATGAATAGTGAAACCACTAAGTGGTAGGTTAAAAACTGAATTTTGCATAAAACTTAATTGTTATTTTATTCGTAAAAAATATAAGGTTCGGCCAAATGACTTAGATAAGGATATATATATTAATAATAAATAATGTGGGGTTCTTTTGGCATGCTATAGTAAGTGTATTAACCATATAGTGTAAGAAAACAAAAAGACACGGTAAAAGTTAAATTATTTAACTTAGAGTTAAATCTAATTGATAAGGTTAAAATAATAACCTAAACTTGTCTAAATCCTATTGGTTGATAGGATGTCGACCCATCCCCACTTTAGCTTCGAAATAAGACCCTTTGGAACCATTATAAACCGATTTTGACTTTAATATAAAATAATATTTTGAGATATTCCTAAGGTGCCCCTCTCCTCCCTTATAAAAGGACACCTCCTCCCCCTCCTCCTCACACCAATTTGAGCACTCAAGCTCGGCCAAACCCTGCCAAAATCACTTTTCCACTTCCCTAGAATAATCCTAGAGGTCCTGGTCTTCTTTAAAGACCAATCTTAGTTCCCTAAGTGGATGATTCAAAGAGGTGTTTCAAAGAAGAGGTAATATCCATTACCGATCTTTTCAATTTCTTTCTTCTTCAACTTCTTCTTCTTTAGTTGTTTCATGACAAAGTAATAACATCAGTATTACTTACATACTGATATGTTATTATAAATATTAAACAACCCTAATTCACCTTCTATCCATCCTACGGAAAAATGAAATCACCGCGCGTGCGTACGTACGGAATACCGTCTCCACGTCGTGGTGTAATCTATTTTCCACCACCACCTTAATAGGATGGGTATAATGGTGTAATGAGTAACTATATATGATTATTATAAAGTGATATTGATACTGAAATATTATACATACACTTCAACACATGGTCACGATCATGAGAACGATATCATCGCTCGTGCGTACGTACGGACTACCGTCTCCACGACGTGATGAGATTCATTCTCCACGTTAAACCATTCATGAATGATTATAAAGTATATATAATAAGTAATAATTAAATATATTACATAACAATGATATTGTATTTCTGTGTATATATATGAATTTCATCTACTTAATTCCGTTCAACTCAATAAGAAAACGAAAACAGCGTTCATGCGTACGTACAGACTACCGTCTCCATGAACGGTGTGTTTCATTTAATTTATCTATCTATTATATATATATATATACTGAATATATATGATATATAAATCATGTTTTATATTATGGAAGTAAGTAAATCATGATATAAGTAATAATAATGTCAAGAACAACAAGTCCAAACACCTACGATAAATGAAACGATTTTACCCAAAACACTTCTTTAACATGGAATTTACAAAAGAACGGGTAATATAAAGTCCTAAGTGAACCATATATGATATAATAACAATGAATATGATTCTGTAATAAGTTAATGACATTATTTAAATCATTATACAGGAGGTTCGGACACTTACGAAGCAAATCGGACTTAAGGTAAGGGAAATATCACAATCTCATTTTTGTCTGAGATTGTTTATACTTTAGTATTTACTGGGGTGTATTTTATCATCCACATCCATATTTCCTCAATATGTAATATTATTTCCATCCACCTACAATTGTTTAGATCCTATTTTACCCTTCGGTGAGTTTTTAGTAAAAGATATGAAAGGAATCTTTTGTCGTTTTTCGTACGAGGTACTTTTTTGACTTTTCCGACAAAAGTACGAGAAGAATGTTTTTTTTAACTTATACGGCAAGAATGGATTTTTAAAACATTATTTCCAAATATATTTCTTTATATGTTTTCAATTTTATTTTTAATCAACTTATTTTAGTTTATAATTGTATGACATGTTAAGAAAAGAAAAGTGTTTTTGAAGTAGAAAGGATATTTTCCTCATGAATGGAGTTCAAATGTTTTATCAAAATTATTTTCCATCTAAGATAATATAGGGTTCTGTTTTAATCCCTATTATTACATTGATTTGATTATGTTTTGATGGAATTATTTTTATGAAGTTATTTACCTTATATGATTTGTTTTATGATGTCATGATGTTTCAAGAATCCCATTTTTGTTACATGTGT
The DNA here is from genome assembly GCA_963277665.1 of Viscum album. Lineage (NCBI taxonomy): Eukaryota > Viridiplantae > Streptophyta > Magnoliopsida > Santalales > Viscaceae > Viscum > Viscum album. The sequence goes on from OY728141.1 coordinate 1,756,186,888, forward strand.
TATGCGATGATGTATGATTTATGATTATGTGGCACACATAAGAAAGGATTACTTATGATATGGGTGGGACCTATATCTCCCTCCAATGCATTGGGTAATGATTTTATATCTCATGAGATAGACATGGCTGGAACAGAAGGTTATTTCGGTTCAGTGATACAGGACTGAAACGAGGAGTGAACTCGGTTCATAAAGGGACTTTGTCCACTAAGATAGTCTTGGCAATGAGTCATGACTAAAAAGAAATGATTTTCCATGATTATTTGTGCATGCCACAAAGTTTCAAGTTTCATGTTATGATTATGGGGATCTCATTTTCACTTCTATGATTTGTTCCATGTTAAGATATTATGATCTCATTTGCAGGTTATGATTTTCAAAAAGATATGATATGATTTTTATTTCCTTTATTTTCCCTTGCTGAGAATTTGAGCTCACCCTTTTATGTTTTCTTTTCCCCAGGATATAAAGAAATGTTTTAGGTAAAAAAAAGGGGAAGATCTTTATGGGAGATATTTAAGATCTTTCACCACGATTAGAAGATTACGTTCCGAGTTTCCAAAAACACTAAACTATTACGATCCTTGTGTGTGTGTTTTTGTTATGTAACAAGTAATCCGCAAAAGTAATGTAATGTCCATATACGTCAAGATTCTGGTCTCTATAGTTTGAGAAATAGTTTTTAAGATAAAAATAATTTGATTCTATTTTTTTTATTAACTGGGTTTTTTTATTAACATGGGTGATTTTGTTTTTATGTTTTTAACAGATATTTTATCAGGTACTCAATCCACCCCCCTCTTGAGTTACTCACTCCAACCAACATTTGGTATCAAAAAAAATTTAAATATCATTGCAATTGTTATTTAGTTTTTTTTAAATATCTCAAATTTTATAATTTATATATTTATTTCATTATAGATAATATAAAATAGCGATTTTTTACCAATAGACACCATTTTTTAATTAAATAAATTATTCATAGTGTAAAATTAGAATTAAAATGCATCTTGAGAAAATGGGTTTCGAAATATAGTATATTGGTAAAGAAAAATAAAAATTACAAAAAACCACTAGAGTTACATGGAGTGATCCTACTAAAGGTGAATATAATAATAACTATAAATCTATGAATTCTTTATATTTTTCTTTTCTGGATGAAGAATTTAATCGAATTTCTGCATGTATAACTGCATTTGATATTTGGGTCACTTTAACTTTTTCTCATGAGAGAACATATAATGATAAATGAATGAACATAAATAATTATACTTTTAAATATGATAAATTTAAAATATAAATTAATGAACCTATATTTGGAATGCATCTCAGGTTTAATGAGATTATGAATACAATTCATTCATTGAGGAATGTTTTTTTTGGAAAAGATCAAGTGATGCACCTATTAAGGTGTCTATAAGATAGATAGAGAAGAAACTCAGTGTCAATACTAGAATCATGTGATATTATAAACTTACCTATTAAAGAGATTATAGGTATTCTGATGATGTATGATGAAGAACTCAAGGTAAATAGTGTATAGGGGGATGAACCAAAAATAAAATCAACAACCATAAAATCTATTAACTTAAAACAAAATGAGAAACTCCAACATGATTGTTAAAGTTATGTGGAGTCACTTGATAATAGTGATGGAGATATGGATCACTTATTCAGAAGATTAAAAAAGATTTACAAGTGGAAAAGTTTATTTAGGAACCCTAGATATAATTTAAAATATGATAATATAGTTAATTAGACAAACTATTGGAAGAAACAAGATATTATGAATAAAATAATTTTTTAATAGTGTAAAAGGAATGGTCATTTCAAATATTACTTCCCCATGATAAGATTTAATAATAAGTATGATGATAATGAAAATAGATATAATAAATCTATAACAGTTACTTGGAGTTCTTCAAAAGATATCTTGAGTGATTTAGACTCAACCCAAGAGGATAATCATGATAGAGCTGGCATTTGTTTTATGAAAAACACATCTAAGGAATCCAATGCTCTTAATGATTCAACTATTCATATTTATAATTGCTCTAGATATGAAAACATTTATGAGAACATTTCTAATGAGGAAATTTTTGAACACTATAACATTCATGAAGATACATTCAATGAAATCAAATAAAAATATAAGATTTTGAAGAAATAAAATGCCTTGAATCCTTGTTTTAAAACTAATATATTTATTAAAAAAGATAAAAATGAAAAAATGTTAAAAGATAGAGATGATTTAAATTTATCTAATGAGAAACTAATGAAATATTCGGAAGGATTTACCAATGGAAGAGATACTCTTACCCAAATTATTAGAAAGGCAAATACTCCCAAATACAGTACCGATATTTGGTATCAACTTGGACAGAGGATAATTTTTAAAACTAGTTTTATTTCTAGTTCCAATTCTGGAAAATATTTTACTAGTTCTTGTTCGTATATACATAAACAAGTATTTATTTAAAAATGTTTAAAATATGATTATTGGAAACATGTTTAGAAATTAGGGGTTCTTCAATATTTTATAACCAACATTACTAGTCCCAAGATGATTTGCGTACCAATGTAATTGTTTGTGTAAAAATATATTTTGTAAGAAACCTTATTAGAAATATATAATAAAAATATATAGTACCTAGGTGGTTTTTTTAAGATAAATGTCTAGATATTATTCATGTTTTAATAACCTGATCAGGGTTGATGGTGGTAATGTAACGTTTGGTGATACTTTCAAAGATAAAATTATTTTTCATGGCCAAATTTGTAATTCTAATGCCATTTAAATTAAAATTTTCAATTTTCCGATAGATTAAAGTATAATATTCTTAACATCACACATTTATGTGATGATGGTTTTCATGTAAATTTTTTAAATAATTTTTGAAATGTTTTTTATTCTAAAAATGATTTAGTTTTTACATCATTAAGAAATGGAAATGTCTATTATGTTAATTTAGATTCATTATTTTTGCTGAATATTTATTATTTTTGTGCCTTTCATAAAGAATCTTGGCTTTGGAAGAGGATATTTGGCCATTAGAAAATTCATTCACTTATAAATATCACTAGACAATGGTTAATCAAATATCTACTGAAACTAGAGTTTCGAAATGTCAAATTCTGTAACCCATGACAAAAAGGGAAATATCATAACATCTCTTTAAAATTAAAGAAAGAATTTTCAACATCTCAATAGGTTGAGTTCGTTCACATGGACATGTTTTGAGCTTCTAGAGTTTCTAGATTAAATGATATGCACTTTGTTTATGTTCTTTTAGATGAATTTTTTAGGATTACATGGGTATTCTTTCTAGCTCTAAAAAGTGAATATTGTTATTATTTTACCAATTATTCTAAATTTTTATAAAATCTAGGTGGAATTAGAATGCAGACCTTAAGAATTGTTCATTTTAATGAGTTTGAAAATCATGGATTTGAATAAGTTATCTAAAAATGGCTATAATCATAACATTCATACTCCTAGGAACCCATATAAGAATGGTGTTGTACAAAGGATAAATAGGATCCTTTAAGAAATTTCTTAGACCATGCACAATGATTATGAGGTAACTTTTTATTTTTAGGTAGAAATTGTGAATAAATCTTGTTGCATAATCAATAGAGTTTTAATTAGAACTATCATAAAGAGAAATCATTATGAATTATGGAATTTTATAAATCCAATTGTTAATTAATTTATTGTTTTCTGTTGTAAATTATTTATTCTTAATACTAATTATAATCTTGAAAAGAATTCTCCCAAGATAGATGATTCATTATTTTCGTTATTAAACTTCTAGTAATTCATATAGGGTGTTTAATAAAGGAAAAAAGATTGTAGAATAATTTTTTTCATGTACAATTGGATGAAATATAAACCCATGAGCCTAATAACACTTTATAAAAACATGGGTATGATCTATTAAATATGAATATCAATGACAAACCATCTGATAATTATGTGAAACCAACAGAAAAATAACCCTATTCTACGGAATAACCTAAAACTGAGACTTTAGATAATAATGAGACAATCATCCCTTATTTTACTAGATTAGTAAAACTCATGGATACCATCATATAGATTTTTTAGGTTGATACCTATATTGAGGTATATAAACTATATATTCTCTTATAAATCAGGTTGAAAATCAAGATTTCTTATCACAAATTGGACATAAGAACATAAATGATATAATTAATAAGGAATTATATTTGATGAAAATGTAAGAAGAACTTAATAAATTTAAAAGGAATAAATTTTTTGAACTAGTAGTTAGACCTAAAGACACTCTGATCATTTGTACTAATTGGGGTTTTAGAAAACAAAATTGATTATTTAGGCACTATAGTCTGAAATAAAGATAGATTGGTTTCATAAGGATATAGTTAAGAAGAAGTTATAAAATATGATGAATCCTTTTCACCAAGGGATAAAATTTAATCCATTATATTAATTCCATCCGATATAGAAAATTTCCATTTAATACTATATCAAATGGATGTCAAAAAGTGTGTTCTTCAATGGTTATATAATTGAGGACGATTTTGAAGAAAAGCCCCTAGATTTCAAAATCCTCATTTTTCAAATCATGTCTATAAGTTAAAAAAAGACTTAACTAGTTTATAAAAACCTCATAGAGCTCGGTATGATATGATCAACTCTTTTCTGATTTCTAATGGGTTCTAAAAGGCATATCTGAGCCTAATATTTTTTAAAAAATATTTTTTAAAGATGTTTTAAAGTTCAGATTTATTTTGATGACATTATTTTTGGACCTTCTAAAAATTATTTGGGTACAAATTTTTCCAAAATTATGAAAAATGATTTTGAAATGACATTAATGGGGGAAATTTAGTTATTTTCTATTGTTTACAATTTTCAAAATAATGATGGAATTATTCCAAATCAAATCAAGTACACTAAAAAAATTATATTTTTCTGTTTCGATAGCCTTAAAAGTAGTGATATTCCCATGAGTAAAACATATAAGTTGGATCTTGATGAAAAAAAATCTATCAAATATAACCGGTCATATAGGTATGATTGGAATCTAGATATACTTAACTTCTTTTTGACCATACATTATGTTTTTTGTGTTTATGTGTGATCATTTTCAGGAAAACCCCAAATAATATCATATACATGTTTTTGAAAAAAAATTCAAATACCTCCAATATACAACCAATTTTGAATTTTTATATCATATAGGAAAATAATTTTACATATTATGTTATTCTGATATGGGTTTTTGTGGTTGAAAGTTAGATATGAAAAATTATCTCAAGAACGTGTCACATTTTGCGAAATTTACTACTATCTTGGGATGAAAACATATTTATTACACCGTCTACTATGGATGTTGAGTAAATAGGAATTTTAAATTTGTGTGCACAATTTTTATGGATAAAACACACAATACAAAACTATTGATATCAATTCAGACATGTCTTTAAAAATTGTGACAATAAATGTGTGATAAATAATTCAAATAATCTTGTGCCTCATTATAGGATAAAGCATATTGATGTAATACATAAATTTTTTAGATATCATTTCCATAACTGTGATATAACTCTTTTATTCATAGTAACTAAACATCATCATTCTAATATTTTTACGAAGACCTTGAATTATAAGAGATTAATATACATAGAACATGAATTAGGAATGATACATTTTGATTAATCATCCACCATTGGATAAAAAATTATTGGATAAGACAGCGTAAGATAATCCCTCATTAGTTAAGAAATGATTGGATATGCTAGCATTTAATGATCCGATATTAGAATAATCCATCATTGGAATAATACGCTTTTGGAATGAGAAACAATTATAATGATCCACCATTGGGTGTTCTTTTAGTCGAGTCTCTATTTTTATACCATTTATAATTTTCTATATTAAAAAATTTATTTAATTTAACAATTATATTTTAATATATTTTTTATTTCAAATCCATAACTTATAAAATTTGAACTTACTCCTGATTTTGAGTCACTCTTACTCACGCCTACCCTTCAAACAGTTTTGGCACACCTTATCTCCCAACATTCAACCTTCTCACACTATTCCTTCATCATTCATTTCACTAAACTGGTGAGAGTTAAACCTCCCCTCAGAGTCATCTCCTGGAGGATCATAGACTACAAATAAATCTTTTAGAAAATCATGTCTTGATGTTGTTGATAAAAACCCCCATGTTGAGAACCATGTGGTTATTGAAGATAAAGAAGAATTTGTTAAATGGTTTTTTAGAAAGTAATTGGTACTCAAGGGGATTCATGTCTAGGTACGATTAGATTGGTTCTCAAAAAATGATAAATATTTTTATTTTATTTTTGTTCATCATTTTTAATAATACACATATTATAGTTTGTTTTAAAAATGATTTCTTTATAAGTATGGTAGATGTAAAATAGGATAAATATTCATCAATAAGATATGATAGGTGTATCAATGTGCCTCACTGGGGATTTTCTGATGATTATCAAGGTTTAATAACATGTTATAGTGAGTTTTCTGTGAAGGAGGATGCATTACGAAAGTGGACTAGGAACTGTTTTGTTAGAAGTCCTACTGCTATAGAATTGGATAGTGAGTGTAGATATATATTTAAATTACTACATCATATGATATTTCCCAAGGAAACATTATCACAATGAGGTAATAAAACTTTTATTTTTTTATTCCTTATTAAAATAAGGGATAAAATTAATATCTATAGATATCATATGGTCCGCATGATGGAGATGTGAATGCCCTCTTCTGGATAAAATTATCTCAGTTATCATAAGATGATTACAATTATACTAGAGGCCAAGGGATTTTTTAATGAATAAGAAGAAACATAGATAATTTTCAGTGGTTTTTTGTTTAAGAAAGATGCCTTTAAAATAAACAAAGTGAACTATATTACAGGGATTATTAAGTAGGTTGAGGATAATAAAATATCTATAAGGATTTTAATCTTATGGAACACCATACCAAACCTAATAAAGGTGTTGATACTATATTAGAGATATATAATATTTTAATTTATCATCTAATGAGGATCTGTACATTGAAGTTTATGTAGTTGAAGAAGCTTATGGTTCTTTTGAAGACGGTAGTAATCTTGAAATTTCTAAAATTTCATTTTTACCTTATAAAGTTGAATATATTTTTTCTTCTCTCCCTAATAGATAGAACCTGTTTAATTAAGGAGAATATGAATAGACTGAAATATCTTGAGAGGAATAGATTAAATGTTCTTCTAAAACATCTAATGTTGTTTTGGAAGTTCTAGATGAAGATAATAGAGATAATGGTGATGATATGAATGGTGATGGATCTCATGACTCAAAAGGTCCTGATGAAGATGATGATTATTGTGATGATGGTGTTGGGGGCGATATGTCACATCATCCTTCTCCTTTTGTTTCTTTTTTAGTTAGGTTTGTTGAAAGAAAAGGTTCATCTCAGTATAATGTTGATTCTACCTCTATTAGAGGCGATCCTAGGGAATTTTGTGAGTGGGAGTAATACCTAGGTTTTATCACCAAGAATTAAATTCCTAGGCATGATCATTTTGTTTTAGCTAATGATAGATTTGAAAACAATGGGGATCCCAAGAACATAATTATTACATACGTTACTAAGGCCTTGATGGAATATTTAGACCATATGAAAGTATAGAACCCTATACTAAAGTTGTTCATAAAATAAAAGAATAATATTTTAGAGATATGGAGAGAGGTAGAAACATCATCATTGGATTTATGAAACTCATGAACCACTTTTTGTATGTATCTAGAATAGTAGGTGTACCTTATATAACTATTCATATGTCATACTTCACTACTACACAATCTTCTTCACCTTTGTTGCCTCAGTATCAACCATTCAATATGTCTCCAACTAAAGAAGTTAGACACTTCAAACCAATAGTGATTTGAGAGCTGCCTCAGATATCTTCTATACCCTTATCTTATACTTATGTTCCACCTGCCTCTAGAATAGGAAAAGGCCATATTAATCCTACCTCCCATAGAGATGAGAGTGACTCAGACTAAGATTGGTCTTTTATAATGGTTGGGTTTCATTTTCTATTATTTTTCTTTCAAGGATGTAATATTTTGACTCCTCTATTTAATAAAATTACTATTTTATTCCTTTTTATCTTTATGTGAATTTGTATTAATTAAACTTATGATAATCCCAAAAAGTAGACAAATGTTCTATGAAATTTAATGTTTATGTTTTCATAGTTTACATATATAAATTAAAGTATAATTTTGTAATTATTTTTGAACTTATGTTTCAATTTCATCTATTTCATAATATATGACATTGGAAATTTTAATTGTCAATAAGATATAATTATTTTTTCAATTAATCTAAATATGCCTTTTTTCATACTTGATTTATAAAATGCAAGGATTTTTTATCAACAAAAACGGGGAAATTGTTGAAACCTCATTATTTTATTTCTCAGAAATCACGATTATCATGTTTCTAATGAGATTAATATTATATGATACTATCTCATTTTGTAAAAGAAAATTGGATAAGTATAGAAAAGATATACCATTATTTAAAATTTTATACTACTAGTACAAATGTGCTACCATTAGTTTAACTATTCTATTTCCTGCCATATGCCACCACTAGAGTTATACTACCGTCAGGCTTGTGACACTACCAGTTTGACTATGCCACCACCATAGTCATGTTACTTCGATTTATGTTCTTAAATAAGATTCATGCTACAATTAGACTCATGCTACCACCGACTATTTGTTACTACTAAATTCATGTAACATTGAGACTCCTGCTATCACAAACTATATGATATAACTATATTCATGCTATCTTTAGACTCCTACTACCACCAGGGCAGTGCTACCCTTAGTTCAACCTTGATATCTCCATTTGTGATTTCAATGGCTCATACTATAGCTGAATTTTATACCACTAGATCATGTCACCGTCATCATACTACCATTATTATTCTTCTATATTTTAATTTAATTTTTCCAACCTCTATATTGTGCGAGTTAATGTAGATAGTACAATGTGCATTTAGAAATTATTATTCCTAAAAAAATTCATGGATGCATTGGAGGATAATTCATAGTTTTATGATTTTTTGATCAGTACAAGTAATCATTTTATCTTTATTATTATTCTTCAATGGATAATTTAGATCTATTGAAAAATGAAGTTTATGACACTCTATTTTTCTAGAATTTTAGATAAACTTGTTCAGGATCCTCACCAAAGAAAATACAAGGTCCCAAATGAATATAAAGTTTCATAGACTGAGCCACAAAACATATTCTATATCTTCTTATTTTCTCTCTGAGTATTTCCTTAAATTTTAGAAGTGTGTTTTATTTATTTGTATTCAATGTCCCTTGTCCTTAAACTAGAGTGTGAAATAGGCTCTCTCTTGAATTATTTTATCTTTTACCCATGTAGATGATGGATGAGGTCCTATGAAGAATGTGTTGAATTTGTTCCCATGTTTATCATTGGAAGAGGCTCTGATCCTAGAAATCAGACGTGTTTTTGTTTGAATACCTGATCCCGGTTGTGGATCATATTATTGTTATAATAACCTCGTTAGGAGTGGGTGATATATATGTGGAAGGGATTAAGTATCCTCTTGAGGCTGAATCCTTTATTTACACTTTTGTGTGTTTCATTTATTTTATTTCTTTATTCAAAGATAAATTTTTTTTAAAAAAAATCTATAAAGAAAACTTATACTTTAATAGGTAATTCTAACATATGTTTTTATAAATGATTTTATTAAGTATATAGATTTAAAAATATAATGTTATTTTAAATATTTTTTTAAATGATCTATAATCATACTTTTAGTAATATATTGAAAGATAAAACTTATTTTATTATAATATTTTGATCAATTTGAATTTTTTTATTAATATGGGGGGACTTTTTTTAAATTTATTTTAACATTAACTTCATTCGGTATTAAATTAACCCCATTATTGAGTTACTCACTCTGGCCAATATATATAAAAACTCAGCGTGTATTTAATCAATTGAAATAATTTTTTCATCAATAATTATTACATGATGGAAGTTATATGCTCCCTTTCTTTAACATTGACAAATTTATTTCTTCATTCATAATCTTCTTGTCTTATTTTACATTGAAAATATAAGACATGGACAAATATTTCTCAGTATTGATAAAAAAATTCACTATATCTTAAAACTGGAATATTTTTTGGAGAATAATTCCCTTATATGTCTTGGGTTTGTGCCATCAATGAATTATTAAATCTTTCTTCCCCAGTTACATAAATAGTCTACAACATTGAATTACCCAGATATGTTTTATGTATTTTTATTTAAAAATTGCAATGTTGAATATATTTTATGACATGAAAAAATGAAGTAAAATAAAAAATAAGTATATATTATCATTAATAAAAATAAATAGTAACAGATTAGAATAATACAATGTGGATCATCATTATGAAAATTTCAAGAAGTGTATAAACACTAGTAAGTAAAAAGATGATAATTAATTAAAATACTTCCATATTATTATTATTATTTTTTAATGATTTATTTAATATTTTCAAATAATATTGAATTAATGGTAATGTAATATTTAGAAGAGAAATAATTATTTAGATGTGATTAAATTAAATTATTGTATAAAAGGAAAATTTCTCAAATAACTATTTTTTAAAGATCCACATTTTTATATTAGATTAATTTTTTTATAAAATTATTATAATTAATTATTAATTGATAATATAAATATATTATCACTCATTTAATTATTGATTGATATATAAGAATGTTATGAAATCATAAAGTTTAAGAAGTCATTTTTTAAATAAAAATTGTTTTTCATTATATTATATTTTTTCATATTGAAGATCAATTAAAAAATTTATGTATTTTGGTTTGATAAAATGATCTACATTTTTGAATTTATCATTCCAAAATAATTTTATAGTGAATTTTTGAGATTTTTCAGAATTTTTTTAATTTTAGGAGAATAATACAAAATAAAATTTTTAAAAATACAATATCTTTTACAACATCATCCTGAATAAGCATTACATATAAATTTATGATAAATTTTTTTTTTTTTTTTAGTTATATATTAATGAATGTAAAAATAATATTCTGAATTTATCAATATACGTTTCATATTATGGAACATAAGTAGTATTTTATTTCAATAAAAAGATATTTTTGGTTCTTTTCTATGAATTAATTATTCACATGATGGTATTCAGTTTTGTATTGGTTTGAAAATAAAATACCCTACCCTTATTTAATATAAGAAAATAAAATAAAAAATATTCATAATCATTGTCTTAAATAAGTACAAATTTATTTTTGCTTAGGTATACAGTTTTTATAAAATTTATTTTAATGGAGTTGCGCATAGATATATTCAAAATAATTTTTATCACCTTCAAATTTTAATAAAATTTACTAGATTATATATTTAAAATTATATATTTAAAAATTATTTAATTAGTATAATTTCATTTTTATGGTTAAGAATAAGTTTACATGGTAAAATATAGTCTCCATAGTAGCATAAAAAATAAGGTGATGGTGTTAAATCAATGGGTACAGACTTAATATATTATAAAAAAGTATCATTAAATATGGGTATGATGAATTTCATGACCTTAACTAATAATATATTCATTATTTTAAAATTTTAATCCCTATTTCTTTAAAATTACATTTCTTTTTATATTATGTAGTAAGTATTTACAAAAAATATCACTCCCCTAACCCTTCCACCACCCTCTTAAAATCCATAAATAAAATTAAATTATACCCCACTCATAAATTTACATATTTTATTTCAAAATATTACTCTCCCTTGTTTGGTTTCTTTTGGTCCAATTATATTTCCCTAATTTATTCAACACCCGGAAGGTTTCTAAGAAGAGATGTGTTTTCTTCTTTAAATGTAATAAATTCTTATCATTATCTCTCATTTATCTTCTTTATCCACATCTTTGTAATTCTAACCTATAAATAATATCATTATTCTTCTTTAGTGACGATATTATAATTAATTATATTCATAATTATACTCATCTTTTGATTATAGCATGTTTTTTTGAGTCAGTCTACCCATCTATATGAACGATACTATAAATTTTTATCATGGATGGTTATGAAAACATAATTAATAGTATAATATGATATTAATAAGAAAATACTTTTTTATTACATATTAATATTAATATTTAACACATTATTAATATTCCATAATTTATTCATTACAAATTTTTTATGGAAATATTTCATGCGTGAAATTGTATATATGTCATTGATTTTGTAATTAAAAGTTATTATTCATTACAATTTAATTTTTTATTAATTTTATTGTATGAAACATTTGAATTAAATATGATGTAAAAAAGCTTTTATGTGGAAGGAGATGAAGAAACATTATGTCTCACCATTAAATTTTGTGGTGTAACACCATAAGATAAGAATAATCATAGGTAAAGGAGTCAATGATGATTGGTATTTACACAATGAAACATTAAATAATTCCATGTGTTATTTCACCTACAATTAATCTCACAAGAAAATAAAATTTATATTTTTAAAAAAAGGATAAACAATTTATTTATATTATGATTATCAAGTCATTTTGTGAATAGATCAATCCAAAATTCAGCAGAAATTCATGCCTCCTTGTCAAACTGTGAGAGGAGTAGTGAAGCCATGAAATTTTAAGTGAAAGAACTTTGGAGAGGGAAACAAGAATTTGATGTATTTAAACATCCTTTCACATCATTAACCAAATTCAACAACAAATTTAATGATTTTATTTTATCGGTATTTTATGGGGATTATGAGATGATTTAACAGTTGACTACCATGGATGATCAAAAATAATTAAAGTTCTGACCTTTGGAATTTATTTCCCTATAAATTGAATTATTAGATGATGATGAATATATCATTGAAGGAGATCTAGACATGTATGAGGTTCTTCTTCTGGGATTTTTATACTTTTTTTTTGCAAATTATAAGAAATTTATTTTTCAAACCCCTCATAGATAGCATGAGGGATAAACTTTGTGCCATGTAAATTACAATGAATTGGGATTTACAATATTGAGGTTTTTTTCTTTTGATTAAAATTCAATTCACATATTTTTTTGTGCTTTTTAATTCTCTAGTTCTCTAATTTTTTATTAATTCATGCTGATTGTGTGAGTTATGAGATAATTATATCATCAATTCATAGAATAGTGGATGATCCTCATCATAACCGTTGGGTGGGTTGTTCACTATGCATAAATATATTTTTGGGTAACCTAACCACTCAGAGAACTGAATTACCATAACCATTTAGAAAAGTGAAATTTATTGATTGGAGGGTGTATACCATGACTATTGGATTCTCCTAGAATTGATTCAAAAAATAAATTTTTCCTAACTCATGATTTTATGAATTAATTAATCTTGAACCTAGATTTGAAATTTCATAGGACATTCATATCATTCATGAACATAAAAAACAAATCATAATTTATTTAAAAACATTAAGTAGTTCTATATTTATTTCAGCATTAGTTTAAGTCGTTAATGTTTAATTAAAATTATTCTCCACCATTTCATCATGGGATTAACCTTATAATTTAAATATAATATACTTATAAATTGTAGATTTAGTAATTTTTAGTTTTTCAAAATTATCTGTTTCTAAATTTATTATCTATTTTTGAATTAATGACGTCGTCAGGTAGTATCATTTTCTGAAACAAGAACATTATGGATTTAAACAGGGAGAACTATATCTAAAACTCTCATGGAGTGAACTTGGTACATCATAAATAATTATTAATCATCTATTATATTATATTTATTATTATGTATATTATTAACTCATGAATATGGAATGGAAACTGAAACTTTTATACCGATTCAAAAATGGAACAATTAAAACTTTTAACAGTAATGATAAACAACACCAAAATATAAGTAATTGATATATAATAAATGAATATAAGATTTTAATATAAATATTAATAAGTAAGAATATGGTTCTAATATATTTTTTTAATGTGTATATGATCATTATACAAGAATTTGGAGAATTCAAAACTAATTAGTAATTAAACAAAAGGGTTCTTTCTATCATTTTCCATTCCATGATACATATTTCAAATTATGCACCAATTATTATTTTACTTGGTTTACATAAATTAAATTGAAATATTTTATCACAATCTCGTTTTATTCTTGTTATTAAAAAGTTTATTTCATTATCACTTTCAATGTAATTTTGAATCATATAATATCAAATATATAAGGGGTTTTCTAAACTCAATATCTCTTAATTGAGTTATAATGTTTTTTCTTGAACTCCATTTTTGAATGTTTGGTGCATTATACTCTATGATTTTATTATATTTTATTTCCACTTTTTTCAAGGATTTTGAGTATACATGTGTGGTGAAATGTTTAAATTACGGAAATGATGTAAATTATTTGCATGTTATACCCAGGTTGTCTGAGTTGGTATTAAATAGAGTGTGCAAGGAGTTAGCACCAGACCTGAGAGTTCATGTCTTGGGAATCTCAGCTAGTATCCAAGCGAGGTTTAGTTATTTTTTGGGATTTGGTTTTAAATATTATGTGTAGAAAACATATATAAATATATGATGAAGATAATGGGTTATATGTCAATCCAATTACATCATAATTGAACTAAAAAAGCCATAGGTTGAAATAATAGTGTTATAGGATAAGGAACTTTTGATTTATTTTCCATATAAACATTATTATAAATTTTATTCATCACAATTTTGGTTTTAGTATTATATTTGGAAAAGGATCTTTAAAATGAAGTTGTGAATGGCATGTCACTAGAATCTCTTATAACCAACTAAGGAAGTATTTTGATATAAATGGTTGAGATAATTTAAAATCATTATATTTTCTTATTATGAAGGAAAGGATTAGTTTCCTAGTATTAAACTTGAATACGAAGTTGATTTATCAATATAAATTATATCTTATGTCGTTTATATCCCATGTAAAACCTTAACTAATTTCATAAGTGTGTTATAATTAACATTGTGTGGACACAATTTATTTAAGGGTGTATAATTTAACACCCAATTAATTTTTTATGTTTTTTTAATTTATAAAAATATAATTTCGAATGAATTGTATCACATGAAACACTAAAATAAATACATATATGATATATTTTATTAAAATATTAGATAAACATTAATAATTATGATAATAAAATGTGAAAAATCATTATTAAGATTACAATAGGAGTAAAATATTTAGTAAATAAAAAGATATAATTAATTAAAACACTAATATTTAATTATTATAGTTTTTAATTAATTATTATATATTTTAATATAATTAAATTAATGAAAATGAAAAATTTAAAAGTTAAATGATTAATAGGATGTGATGAAAATTATTTAATGTTAAAAGGGGTATTATTGAAAGAATTTTTTTTAATGTTTTGAGCTTTTTATGATAGATTTAATTTTTGAATTTTTAATGAATATTATAAAAAACCAAGGGGGGGAATGCGGGAGAGCTCTCGAGAGGCGACTCTTCGGCGATTTCTACCCGGTGATTGATGGCAGCGTTGTTGGATTGCTCTTTTGATCCTAAGGATGTCTTCGTTCCTCCCTCGAAGGTGGTCGCTCCGGGTGATGCTTTAGATTTGGCGGCGAAGGATTGTCTGCTAAACCCTAGGCGGAAGGATGATGGCTTGGCTTCTCGAAACAGGTTTTTCTCTGAATCACTTTCCGATTCAGCCTCTCTAAATAAGAGGATCACCAAAAATGGTTCGATTGCTTTTGTTGAAGCTAATCCGAAAGTTCTAGAGGATCTCCTTGAGGAATGTAGGTTCTCACTGCTCGCTAGATTGTCGCGAAATCATGGCGATGCTCTTGTGAGGGTTGATGAAGTGCGTAATTGCTTGGCCAGAAGTTGGGGGTTCTCGGACTGGCGTTTGATTTCCCTCGGAAGAGGTATGTTTCATGTCGTTTTTCCTTCGAAGGAATTGCTGAATATAGCCTGGAGCTTTGGACCTGTTTCTTTGAAGCCTGGGTATATAATGGTACAGCAGTGGGATCCTTTATCACATCCCCTTACCACTAAGAATTCTTCCACTCAAACATGGGTCTGCATTAGGGGCTTAAACTGGTTTTTTTGGCATCCTTCGGTCTTATGGGAAGTTGCCTCAGCCATTGGGAGTCCAGTTAAGGTGGATAAGGAGACTGAACACCCTAGATTTGGCCATTTTGCTAGGGTCTTGGTAGAAATTGATCTAGCGCAAGTCCTGATTGAAAAGGTTTTCCTTGTTGCTGGGGAATTTAAGCTGGAACTTGCTGTTCAATATGAATGGCTGCCTATCTTCTGTACATCGTGTCTTTGTATTGGTCATACTTCTATGCAATGCCGTAGGAATTTGAAGTGTACAATTTGTAAGTCGGTGGGTCATACTTCTGAGCAGTGCAAAACGATTTCGGCGGCGCCGGCTGGTTCTAAGATGGTTTCTGGAGTAAAGGAGCCTCCAAAGGTAGGCCCTGCCTCATTTGTTGAGGCTGTCCGGCTTGGTTTGGATAAGTCTGTTGGTCAGCCGGCTGCTGCTGTTGATCGATCAGTGGATAAGGTATTGGAACCATCTGTTGTTGGAATTACCTGGGGTGATGCTTGTAGGTCATGGGATGATATTGTTGAAGAGGAGGACGGGTGTCATCTAGTGCATAAGGATGCTGCTACAATGGTTACTAAAACTCAGAATGAGGCTGCGGTTGATGCCCAGCAGGGTGAACATATGCTTGTTGAGGAAGAGGATGGGGTCCAATCGGAGCATGAGGCTGCTGTTCAAGATGATGTCAATGCTGAGTTTGATCGTGCTGCAGTGGCTTCGGCTTGTATGAAGGGTAAGATGAAGATCTTTGATGAAGATGGGTTTCAATTGGTGACGTCGAAGAAGTTGAGGGCTGATTCAGCCCAGGTAACTTCACTGGGAGCGCGGCTGGATGATGATGTGATGGTGGATAGTGGTATGGTAGGAGAGGATGTGGTCCAGCAGGTTAATCATTCTGATTTATTATTGAAGTGTGATGCTGATATTGGGACAGAGAATATTCTGGAGGGTTCAACTCTGCATGTTGCTGATATAAAGGCTTCTCCAAAGGATACTTTGAGTGCTGAGTTGAAATCTCCAAAGCCAGTACTTAATTTATTCTCTATGTTGGAGTCGATTAATACTCCGGAGTTTGATATGATTAATCTAGAGGGGCTTAAGAAGGCAGGCTGTAGCAATAATCGAGACAGCTCCTTGATAACTGATGTTGATAAGAGGGTGGAGATCCCAGTGGTAGTGGAATCTACTGCTTATAATACTGTTTTCTCTTCTTCTGAGATGCAGGTGGTCCAGGATACATAGGAGGTTCGGCTGGTGCATGAAGAATATCATGCTGCTGCCGATCATAAGGAAGACACTTGCATTGATGTTGGCCTGCATGGGGAAGCCTCCCCTATGGACAATACTGAGGATCTGACTATGGCAATGGAATCTGGACAGCAGAGTGGGCGTGGTCGCCTCCCGGCCAGTCGGGGGGGATCTAGGGGTCGAGGTCATCCTCGAAAAAGGTGATTTTCTGCTTTTCTCTGTTTGTTCTTGTTGGCGTGGTCTGTTGGACTGTAGCTTTTCCCCCTTTTTGTTTGCTGCAACTTTTATTTTTCTTTGAATAAATTTTGGGGTCATGGGTCTTATGCCCATGATCGAGCCTTCTTGGTATAAAAAACCAATATACAAGAATAAATATTAACAATCATTTAATTGTTTTTTGATATTAAATAATATTAAAAATGATTAAAGTTAAAAAAGTCCATTTATTAAATTATTTTTTTCATTATATTGTATGTTTTCATTTAAATATTTATTTTATAAATTTTAAAAAATGAATTTTATAAAATGAACATAATTTCTAAATATATCACGTAATTATTAGTTAATGTTGAATTGTTTTAATTTTTCTATAGATATTGATTTTTAGGTGAATAATATAAAATATAGTTTTTAGTAACTTTTTTGAAATCATCATGATATATGCATGAATTAAAAATTTATGAATCCTTTTTATAGATAAAATATGTATTTAAAGGGTAATGTAATAAATTTATAAATTACTTTTGGAATATCAAAACCAATATTTGAAATTTTGAATTCTTAATATGTTTTATTCTAATTTAATTTTTTGGTTCCTTTTCATTTAATTAGATATTCAACGGATTCCATTTTTTTGTTTATTAGTTTGAAAAAAAGTGAAATTCTATTTTTGACTAATTTACCAATAAAATCAATATCATTTTTTATAGATTTGGAGATGAAGCCTCTTTTTTATTACTAAATAAATTCCCACTTTTTTCATCTGTAGAGGGTGCCCTGTACACAGCCTCAGTGCACATAGGGTATAAAATTCCATAAAAACATGTTCTCTCTAACCCATTGTTCTATTACTATACTCCTCTAATTCAGAATCTTTGGGCTAAATAAGAATAATTTTTTTTTATTCTTGAAAAAAAATCTTGTTTTTTTGTATTTCATTATGCATACATATAGTAAAATTCATTTTTCACACTATCTGAAATAATAATCAAATAAAATTGATTACATGTTTTAAATAAAATATAAAAATTAATTAATAATATCAATTTCATTTTATTTAATAATAATATGTTACAATGATAAAATTTAGTCACTGTGGTAATGAAAAAATTAAGGTAATGGTATTAAATCAAAACATAAAGATGTAAAATATCATCAAAAACTAATTTTTAAATTATTTTATACGGTATTTATCAACCTTACCTCATATAATATTCATTATTTATAAAATCTTAATCCACATTCCTTTGAAATATTATTTCTTTTTATATTATGTTTGTATTTACATAAATGACACTCCTATCCCTTATAAATGTATCCCTCCACATAAAATTTAAAATACACACCAAAAAACAGAAATTACCATTCATAATTTTACATATTTAATTACCTAATAATCCTTTTATACATTGGTTCACTTTTGGTAGCTATAAATTTCCCTAATTCCTTCATGACAAAGATGGTTTCCAAAAGGATATGAAATTTGTTCTTGGAAAGTAATAACTTCTTACCATTTTTTTCATTTATCTTATTCATATAAATATTATAAATTCTTTTATATATCATTCATAAAGTTTAAATTAAATAATTATTCTGTTTTAATGATTATATTTTAGAAAAATAACTTCATAATCATACTCATCCATTGATCACCACATGTTCTTGTTTTGGTCGATTTAACCACCAATTTTTGTTTATCAAGGATGGTATTGGAAACATAATTACTGATATGATAAGATATTATTAATAAAATAATTTATTGTTTTTGGTTATTTAATGTTAATATTAAAAATTTAATAATTATTAATATATCACATTTTGTTCATTAATAATTACTGAAATAATCATGTAATGGATTTCATCTAGGAGAACTATTCTCGAAAATTCCATGGAGTGGACATATAACTTCATAAATAATTATGGAACCACTATTATTCTACATGTTCTATTAATTATATTATTAAACCATGTACATGTAATTATAAATGAAACCATTATATTGAAATAGAAAACAAATAGTTAAAACTAATAACATGGAGGATCAATGATCACTAGAAATAAGTAGTAAAAATATAATAAATAAATATAAATTATTAATATAAATGTTAATAAATATGAATAAGGTTCTAAAATAGATTGTTAATGGGTCAGTGGTCATTATAAAGGAGGTTAGAGTATTATAAACCATGTATGAATCCAATTTAAGGGTTATTTCTTCGTTCTCAATTCCATGAGACATATTTCAAATTGTGCACCTATTATTCTTTGACATGATACTTTTAATGTACATTGAATTCATTTATCATAAAAAATAATTTTATTTTTTATTTAAAATTATATTTTATAATATATTTATATGTTCTTTAGATCATATTATATCAAACCAATAATGGTTTCTCATAACCAAATTTTCTGTAATAAAGTTATAATGCTTCTTTATGAACTCTATTATTTTAGGTTGGGTGCATTTTACCCTATGATTTCATTATGTTTTATTTTCTAATATTAATATTGGATTTAATATTTATACCAGTCTAGAAATTTTTAATGATTTTAAGGATTTAAATTATATTCATTTTATGCACATGTTGTCTAAGTTTATATCAATGCCAGTCTGTAAATAATATGTTTTAACACCAAATCTGGTAGTATTGGTCTAAGGAATGTCATGAATGGTATGCCAACCATTCAAAACTTTTCATCATACTGTAAAAAACTTACTCTTCCTTTTTTTATTAAATTCAGTAATTTCCTTTTTCCATTCCAACTCATTACTCTCAAGGAAAATACTTTTCATGGAATATTTTCTTTAAAAGTTTTTCATTTAATTCCTTCTATATCTTCATCCTTCCTAGTGTTTTAAATCCATGAAAAACAATTTCATACAAATACCATTAAATAATATATATCCACTATAAAATTATATATTTAATTTTATCCTAAATTAAGGAATATATTCTCTAAGAATTTATCATATCCATTAAAGTACCACTAATTGATTTTCCATTCTATTTCAGGCTAGGGATTACCATATGATTAAACGATCTAATGTTATTAAAACTTATTGAGGGGAAATAGGTTGTTCTATATGAAAAGGTTTATTTATTATAACTTTATTGAACTTAACTAATATTTATATAATCTATTAATAATTAACTCAAGATTACGTAGTTTAGTTTGGAGGGAAATACCTTCATTTATTATTCGTGTTAACATAGTTTTTGATCCTCCCAGTGGGCATAATTTATGAAAAGGGTATATACGTCATTAGATCATGAATAAAACTATAAATTATGATCCATAGTATAAAATTTAAATGTATTTACCATAAATTCATATAAAATATTCATTTAGTTTATGATAGATTTCTATAATTTCTTAAGTGTTTGTAATAGGGTTCTATATGAAAACTATGCTAATCTAAATC
This sequence comes from Viscum album, assembly GCA_963277665.1. NCBI lineage: Eukaryota > Viridiplantae > Streptophyta > Magnoliopsida > Santalales > Viscaceae > Viscum > Viscum album. Next base: position 1,756,208,014 of record OY728141.1, read on the forward strand.
AAACTCTGAAGGTTTCCACCAAACTTGATCTAATACCGACCATAACAACTCTGAATTTAGTATCCTAGAGTCAGTGGTTATTTATTATAAAGTTATATAATATATATATATATATCATATTACATTAGATCTGAAGCTGAAAATTCATAGGAGACTAGATATATAAAATGTCAATACATTATATGGGAAATGACATTAAAACACATAAAATATTTTTATTAATAATTTTATTATACTTATATCATTTATATTAATCATAATTGTTTCCAATGAAAAGGGAAAATAGAGTAAGGGGTGATATCAAATTCCTAGTAATGGGTAGCGTATTGTAGATTCTATTATAACATCAATTAGTAATACATAACATGGATAGGATAAATAATCAAATAATTAGATATAATTAAAAAAATGATCATAAAATATCCATTAATAAAAAAAATTGAAATAAATAATCACACAGATTGTAAATTTTTTTATAATGATGAAATTCATAATATTGGACATCATACCCATATCATCATGGGCATAACCATGAAATTAGAAATAAATAGGTTGACATATACCAAATACCCATGATATTTTCGGTCATGAGACATACCATTGCATCAAGGGGAGATATAATTTTTGGCCCCAACCATCACTTACTATGTCCTATGAATTCATTATATGAAAAATAATAAATGGATAAAATATTATGAATAATGTTTAAGTCAATAGAAATTTTTAGTAACATATATAATAAATCTGTGAGATAAATAATTTTGTACAATATAAAAAGATTAAATTAAAAAGAAATATATATAATATAATAAAAGGAAAAATTGAGTGGGAAGGACCCGCTAATGAGTGTATATATGATTGTCACATTCTTCTACTTTTCATAAAAAAATATTGAGTTTTAAATATTGGTGGGGTGGATTTTCTGAGTACTATAGTAGGGGTTATAGAAGTTACTATAATAGTTACTATAGAAGTTGAAATGCTCACCAAAATTAGGCCTACATGAAATATATATCTTCCTTTGGGACAAAAAAGGACTTTGGGACACAAGTATTGTGGGATACAACAAGCCTTCAGGCTAATATATTTTGATCCATATGGGACTTAGAGCCTGCAAATAGTAAAGAAGGAATTCATGCAAGAGATATTCATGATCAGGGGAGAAGTATAAGGCCAAAGATGAGACCTTCTGATCAGTTGGATGTGGAGGTTCCATCATGGAGTGGATATAATATACCAGTTAAATAAACCATGTAGGGGAGGAATTAATGACTAAAAACAGACATGAAGTTAAGACAAGAAGCTAGAGTGATAGATGTAGAAGACAATTAAAAGGGGTTGCTTCGGTGTTTGGTATTGGGATTCAGAGTTCAAATAATGAAATTAACTTATTTAATTGGGCCTATAAAACATTTAATATCTTTTTACCACTTGTCTCTTGGTCTATGTAAGGGTTCCTCCTCTACCCAATTTAAAATAATATTTTCCAAATAACAAAATAAGAATATAAGACTAATAATATCAGTAGTGGGATATACCCATTAAATCCCTAAGAGAGAAAACTTGACATGAACACCTCAAAAATATATTAAAAATAATAATTAATATATTAAATAATTTTATTATAAGACATATAATATATGATATACATTTAGGAAATAATACACATAATGACTGAGTATTTTGACGAGAAACACTTACCTTTACATTGTAGGAGCTTATGAAATGTGTTAAATGAGAGGGGTTGGGTAATATGTCATTGGTAATATATAAAAATGATTTTAATAAAATGGAATTACAATTGAGTAAAAATTTAAATAAGTATTTGAAAATACAATTTAGAAAGAGTTTCTAAATAAAGGTATTAGATTGAAAACCCTTACATTGAGTATAAAATAACTTGAATTCTCTACTAACCTTCCAAATAATATAATTTCATATATAGTTTCATAATTTAAATCCTTATTACATGTTTTTTCATAAATTATATCTTATTCGTTATAATATTCTATTAGTTTGTTACACTTGTTTGCCCGCATTGGTCATTTGGGATAATTTATTCCATAGTTCTAGTGTCACTTAAATAAAATGGAATTGATCTATGGTATTTATAAAATGGTTAAAAAATATCTATAATTTTTGTTTTATATTCATTTAATATGTTTTCATAAGTCAAAATGGTTCCAAATATCCTAAATATTTTGAACATAATCATGGTTTGTTGAGTATAACTGTTTTCAAACAATGGTTGTTCATTTTGGTAGTTCTACCAACCATAATGAACATAAGTTGTTTTATTTAATTTTAATATTATTTAAACATTAAATAATTTAAATCACAATATGATATTATTATTATGTTCATATTTAACAATAAAACTATTTATAATAAATTTTCATGAATGTAATAATGGATTTTTAAAAACAAAAACCTTATAGTAAGTTTTATTAGTCGTGATAGATTATTTGAAATGTTTTTCATGCCATATTAATTTTATCATTAAAAGTTAAAATAATAAAATTTTAGTATGATCATAGTTTAGATAAAAATTGAAATAATATGGGTGATGTTTTCATTTTGAAATAAATCAAATGGAGTAGGATAATAGATATTCGATTAAAATAATAAAATTTTATTATGATTATGAGAATAATTTCATTATTTTATGATAGATATAATTAATTTTAATGGGGGTATAATAAGAAATAAAAATCAAAATCATTAAGTTTAGATAATATACCTCTTCCTTTAGAATTCCTCCATTGATATGCTACACAGAATTTAAGGAATGGTATTTTCTTAGAACAAGAACCAATAACATATTTATAAGATATTGGGGAGAAATTTAGTTTACATTTTCTAACTACAGATTTTAATGTTTCATAATAAGTGGGGTAGTGAGGGGTTGGTTTTTTAAAAGGAAGATAGGGGTGTTTTAAAACAAAATTTTTGAATAAAATTTTATTTTATCTAAACTATGATCAAACTTGTAATTAAATAGTAATAATATTATGATTTAGTAGTAAATATGAAAACGATATATTAAACTAAATTCTCAAAACCAGAAAATATCATTCCTCTACACTATTAAAAAATATGGTACTTATATGATATTTATAGTGTATTTCACTATTCATCATTGTATTTTACTATTCATAAAAATTTAAAAAATGTCACCCACACTAAATGTGAACATGAGAAATCAAAAAAAAATTAAATCCATTTATGAAAATTAAATATCCAAATTAGGTAATATTAATATTTAATTATATTATAAAAATTAATTCTCTATTGAATAATGTAAAAAGATTATTTACTAAAAATTTTAAGTTTTATATACATTATGTTACATTGATTGAGTAATTATTTTATGGTATTTTGAAATATATATTTACTTTTAGTTGATGGTAAAAATTATTTAAAATTGTAATTCATTATTTACCCTAATTTTTTTTACTATCCCAACAGTTGGATTATTATTTTAATTGTTAGGTTATTATTCCAATAATCACATAATTTACCCACCCTATAAATACCTCTTATTTCTGTAATTAATCATTATCTAAATTTACGTTCATTTTTATTCACATTTCATTTATAAAATTCCAATCATGTTTTTAATTGATTGTTTTCTTTTTATATCTTTTCTCATGTTAGTGATAGTCACATGAGATCACAATACAACAAAATTTTAACCTCTCCCATTTTTATTTAGTTATATTTGTCACCCCATTGTATTATTATAAATTTTATGATGTTTATTTATACTTTTTATATAATGTTCAATATTATTATTCTTAGTCAATCTGGTTAATATAACTCTGTATTTCTGTTATAAAACATTGATAAATAATGAGGATATAATATGTAATGAAATATTTATTGAATGATATTTGGTATTAAAAAAAGTATATTTTTAGTAGATACCATGTCTTAAAATTTATATAATTGGTCTTGATGTTGGTAATAGGGATAAATCATTGTTCATTAATAGTTAGTAATAAATACACATTGCAGTTATGGCATATGAAGTTAGAGGTATGATATAGAGTCATATTTTTCTTTTTCTTTTTCATTCCATTTTTATATACTCTTTACATAATGTTTTTGAAAATCTCTAATCTTTTTCATAAGAAATTATTTCAAAAATTTATATAAATAAAAATTATTTTATTTCTATATTATTTAAAATATATCTTTGTGTTATATCATATATGTGAAATTCATTCCAATTTTTTTAATCATTTGGAACTAGTTTCCAACCATTGACAATCAAATATCATTATTAAGGAATTTTGGTAGTCTAAATCAAGTTTGGATATTCAAATTACATGTGTCAAGTCATTATGAAATGGTATCCGATTAGTTTTTTGATTATATGTCATTATTAAGGCTATTTGGTGTAGATATAATATATTGAGAACTCAATAGGTGCATTTTAAAATGATTGATAACTATCTTAATAGTTAACCCCATCTTTCCAAGGATTTCCTATAAAAATGAGGTTGAAGATCACTAAGGAATCGTTTTTTTAATATACCAGGGGTATTCACTTACAAATATTTAAATTATAATTTTTTTCATAAATTAATATAGACAAGGATATAAATAAAAGTACATGTTTATTACATTTTTAACGGTATTATTTAATGTTTTTTTACTTGATCCCTCTATTATTTTATATTATTTTATTTTGGTTAACAGCTCTTTGATTTCCCCTTTATATTGGATGGGCCCTATTTGTTGACAATTAATTTTTTTTCGATTTAGGACTACTGAATTTATTAATTTATTTATTAAGGATAAAAAATCTTGGATTTCCCATTAAATGAGTTGTGCCCTCACTGATTGCATATTTTATCTACTTTTTTTCTATATTAATATTTTCATAATGGATTTATAATAAAATGAATTATTATGTAGTAATGTAAATGTGACTTTAACAAATATTTGTAAACAATATATATTATAATTAATAAAATGGTTATTAATGATATATTAATAATTAAATGAATTTTAATATTCAAAATCTATAAATATAAATTAGTGGGATGTGATAGAATTTTAATTTGATGTTCTAAAATAGTATTTTATTGGGAACATGCTGGGTGAAATTTACAAGTTTCTTACATTAGTCGAGATATGTAATTTTTAATTTATATAATTACTTTAAATTTTCTATGGGTTATTATAATAAATGTTTTGAAAAAATAAAATACAACGTATTTTAAACTTTTATTGGTAAAGAGATATAAATTAAGATAGTGATCCCCTAGTTATAAAATAAGAATAGAAATATTAGTTATGATATGATATTATGTTTAGATGTTATGAAATAAAATTATAGGTGTTAAAAATAAGGAATGTAATCCTTAACATCTAGAACTATTATTATAGGTATTCATATTATTGGAAATAAAAAATCATTTATTTCTCATAAGAAATAATTCGACAAAAATAATAAGGGAAGTAAGAGTTTTTCTATGTGATTAAAATGTGGGGTTATGGGTAATGTAAATGCTTGTTTTCATACTATAACTCAACCATATATTCAATGATAGAATATGAGACATCATAAGAAATTTTCAAGCAATTTTTTCAATGTGTGGGTGGAGAAATAACTTATTGGATACAGGTAGAAGGATCAATGTAGCCTATGTCAAAATTCCACAATAGGGAAAGTAAATATCCCCCACAAAAGTAACAAGTAAAAATCCTTATGTAAATTATTATTCTTTATGTTTCCTATAAATGAAACATTATTTATTAGTGTTTAAGTGAAATAAAGGTTAACCAATATATATGGATTGTTTTCCAGACTTTTTAAGATCAAATAAATTAGATTCCTTTTTAAATGATTTGTTAAGAATCTGTATAACACACTTTCATTTTTATACAATTTTATTTATAATATAAAAGACTTTTGAAATTATGAATGCATGATGGATAATATCATTATTATGTTAAAATAATTCATGGATTAATTTTTTAAAATATTAGAAAAATTAGAAAAAAAGAGTATTCTATATTATTAATTAATAAATTTGGAATATATTTTTGAAAATTTTAATTGATGTAACATTATAAAAAATAGTTTACTTAACTTGATTTTATTTCAAGTATGATTTATTCAGAGATGAATTATACCATATAATATTTTAAAATCATTTATGAATAAAACATTTGAATGGTTTTACCATGTAATAAATAATGAGTATAAAAATTTTATGTTGAAATAATTTTATATAAATTAAATATGATATAGAAACTTTTCTATGATAATTTAAATATTTTAGTTATAGTTAATTAAATAGAAAATTCTTTATTGTTATGGTACTAATTTCAATCATGATCTGTTTTATTATTATGCCTTCATTAAAATTATATTTCTTTGCAATGTTCATGAAAAATAGATTTCATTCATTTATTATAATATGATAAATTATATTTATGAGGAGTTATTACTATTATACATCTATTTTAGAATCATTAACTATATTTAAATTAATTTTTTATATTCCATTATATAATTGTTATGACTAATATTATTTTGGAATCATAAAAACTGAGGATGGTGAAAAGCGTTGTATTAAAATTGTTCAATTATATTAAGGGTTAAAATTGTAATAATTTTTATTTCATTATAATATCATATTTTTATGTCTAAAGAGTTGTTATGATGAAATATAATGTTATTTAATGTGTAAATTATATCTAGATGGCATAGTTTTATAAAATTATGATGACTATTTTTCATAAGAAACGTAAATTTTGTAATATGAATAAACTAAATCATTAAGTTAAAAATTTCTCTAGGAACAAGATGATTTATAATATAAATGTATAATTTATGTCCTCAACATTTGTTTAAGATAAGAGTTCATATTGAAATGTATAATATTAGTAATATATTTATTTATAAATATGACTTTTTTGATAAATTTGTTATATATGTGCTAAATTATTCAATTTATCATGATAACTATTTTTTAGAAAAATATTAATTTTCTTAATTGATCATGTAGAATTGAAAAGGAGTTGAACAATAGATTATAATATGAATATGAACTTATTAATTAAAAAATTTAATATATTTTTAATGTGTAATTAAATAATACTATTAAATTTAAATTTTATTTTTATAATTTATATTTTGTTATAAATTCATAAATAAGTATGAAATTGTAGAAAACATTTTTTTATAATTATAAAAAATTTAAATGTAAATAATTTTTGAGGGTTTATTTAAGAAAATGTGAATTTTTTTTAATAAATTATTCATAAACATATTCTAAATATATAAAAATTCATTTGTTGGCATAAATAAATGATGTTTTACCTAGTATATATTGATATGTTTTTAATAAATAATTAACTAAAGGAAATTTTGATGTAAAATTCTAAATTTTTTGGATAATTTAGTACTTATTAAGTCGTATTGTATGGATCATAAATATAATAAATAATGTTTTTTATTAAGAAGGAATATTTATGAATAATTTGTTAAGTAAAAGTAATATATGATGGGTCTAGTATAATTTTTATATTTTATTATAGTCCCATGAAGATACGAGTTATGTTTTTACTACTCTAATAGTAATAGACAAATTATTATGGTGATTAGTAGTAATTTATGGTATTATTATCATAATATTCTAAACATTAATTATATGAATATTAAAATTTATTCATTAAGAAGGCTTTGAATAAACATCGAATTACAATAGAATTGGAATTCAATTTTCAAAAATATCAACATAATGTGAAAATTAAGTTTTTGTTTAGCTGAAATGTATAAATTACTTTATATAAGAAAGATCTAAAAAAATATATTTAGATTTAATTTTTATACTGAGAGAATTGTAACACTCACATTTTATATTTTTTTGATAATGTAGATATAACATATATATGTTAAGAAGTGAGAGATTTATTTATTTAAAGTTATTATCATGAGGAGAATATTTTATTGATTAAATGATAATTTAATTAATTTAATAGATATATTTTACATTTGTGTAGAGTTATAGGTATTATTTTTTCGATGCTGTTGGTTAATAATTTAATTGGTATTTTTATTTCAAAATTAATTAAATGGAAATTAAAAATAGATTCTTTATGGTTAATTCCAAAGGAATAATTAAGAGAGATGACATGATGATGATTTTTTCACAAATATAATTTAATATGAAAGTGGAAATTGGAAATAAAAGGTTTTTTGACTCATTCAAAGGTGAAGTTACTAAGAGATAATGATGTCACACATAGATGGGGGGTGAATATGTATAAAAAGTGTTTATTGATTTTTTTTCACTTAACATTTACCCCATTTTTTATTCAATACTATACACATATTAAGACGAAAATATCTCATAAAATCACTAATACACTCCCACCACATGAAAAATAGACTTTAAATTGGGCATAGCATGTTGAATTTTTATAAGGTTTGATCCCAATGAGGATATATTCTCAAGGATGTGTTTGGGTTGAATCTGTTATAAAAATATCCAATATATTACTCAAGCGAGTACAAAAGGTTATATCCAAAGATACATAACCATATATTAATAGTTTAACAGTCTCCCAATGGGTTATTCATACTGGATCCCTACAGTAAACAAAGTTATCATAAAAAGGCATAAGGTCATTTATCTTTAGGTTTCTACTTAAATTAAGCTACTTCAAAAATAAATGATTATATTCCTAATAGATTTCACAATGTTTTGTAATCATCATTTGATCCCTTTTTCAATAACTAAATATTCATATCTCATACAAGATCTGAATTTTTCTCTTTATACCTTATTTAATTCCTCAATATTCAAACATTATGCAGGATCAGAACATTATCCATTCTCAATATCTTTTAGAATCTTTTTTTCGAGAAGATACTATTAAAATATTACAACAATTTTGGATGATTATGTTGATAAAAACATAATATTGGTCTTTATCACTATCTTTTGGGTCTTTAACCTCTATAACAACCACATTATATTATCTATATAAATTAATATTTTAGTAGATATATTTCAAATAAACTTATTTCTCAAAATCAGGTGATATTTGAGAACTTGAATGTTAGATTATATGTATCCCCCAAATATCCATCTCATTATAATTTCTATGAATGGAATCACCTATTCTTATCACCATAACATAACGTTGAAACTTCTGTGAAAAATGTTAGTGTGGTCTTTCTTCTTTAATTCCTTTGATAAATCTGGTTTTACCATGACTTCTTCATTTTCAACTCTCTATAAAAAGTATTTACCACATGATCAAATATAATTTGGAATAATGTATTTAATTTTTTTATATTTATATGTTGAATTATATATCAGAATCATCACAATAATTTCATTAACATATTGATTTATCATTTTATATATATTTATTGACATTATGCACCATTCATATCACTCTGAATTAGAATTTTACTCTTCAAACTTAATTTTATATAGAACATAATATTTCAATTTTAGTCTTATATAGATCTAATTAATCATAAGAAATATAGAATATTGCATCTCAAGAATATTCTTCATAACTCATCATTATAGATTAAGATCTTCTCAACATTAAGATTATTGAACTTTTTTTGCTTCATCTCTCTTAAACTTCTAATATTACAGACTAAGGAAAAAAATTATTCAAAAAAACCTTTCATACATAACTCAAACTTATTATTCAGTTAATATGGATCATACAATGTTCTCATTCCATACTTCTAGACTCTAACAAAATAAATTTCATAGAATTAACTTGTTCTGTTTTTAGACTTTCTCAATATCGTTTGAATTGACTATTTGATTTGTATATCATCAATAACATTTAGCTCTTACATCCATTTATACTTACAGTCTTCAATATCAACAATTAAAATTCCAGATTCCACTATCACATTCAAATAGTCTTTTGGTACATTATTGTACAAGATCATCTTCAATAAGCATTTCCTCAACTTCTTCCTTTTCCTTCTAGACCCAATCAATATCTATATTGTGTTACTTCTACCTTAATAAATTAACAGACATATAAAATTTCATGGAATGTAGAACCTATTAGGTATCAAATAATATGACAGTCATACATATTTTTTTAATTCATAGTAATTTTCATAATCCCCAAAGGAATTCTATTCAATTAATTCTAAATTTCAGTTTCTAGAATTATGTGTTTTTGAGACTACCTATATGCCTTTACAAAATAAATTAAAATTAAACCATATTTTATTGAAAAACCACCATGAAATATTTTACAATAAAATATAAGTAAATAATCAGACGAAAATACTTTTATGGATTCACCTCTCAAAAAATATTCAACCACTCAAGTAGATAGCCGTCACAAAACTATAAGGTCACACATACATAGTCTTTGAAATATAGATATTTTTATTACATAACTTTTAACTTATAGAATAAATATATTATTGTTATGAATATTCTATATTCAAACAAATATACTTAAATTGATATATCTACCATATTTAGAACATAGTTATCTATATACTGTAACAAATTCCAGATTATGGAACATCTAAGCATGCTTATCTCTTGAAAAATCATCATTTAGATACACTATCACATCCTAGAATAAAATTTAAGTAAAAATATTCTTTTTTACTATATCATTATTTAGGATTTCCTTGGGTCGTTTGGGGTGAAATTTTGGAGTTTATATAAATTTATGGTTTTATTCACAGTTGACACATGTTCAAGGAAATCTGTAGGGTCCATCATAGAAAATAATAAAAATTGATTTAGAGTCCCAAAAAAGGGCACATGATAAGCACATGGTTAATACAAACCATTAAACCACCTTATAAAACTGTTAATTATGTAAAAAATTTATTTCACATATTTTTTGTATGATTTTCTATACTTTTAATGAAAACTATGTGGCTCCTCCAATATCTTATAAGGGGGTACATGGTTACCACACAGTTTCATAAAACATTCATCCAAATCTTTTGATTCTAATTAATTAATATGTTTTTTAAATTTTTATACCCAAAAAACAATTTTTTAGAATCATTCTTCTTTTATTGAATTAATCTCTCTACCTAGGAAACATTTGTTGGTGATTTTTGAGATTCCTAACCTTCTGGTAAAATTTTTTGATGGATTCAAGGGTGCTGGATCTTGTTTTTAAAATTGATGTCTCTGATATTCATAATTATTTTACATGATTCAATATATATTTTTTTATAATTGGATAGATCCTATAACAGAGGTTTATTAATCAAATATATGGTTCTTTTTATGATCTAAGTATTTTTCAATTTTATTTTCCATTTAAAGAGGTGGAATTTATTGGATATAGGTTGATCATTGTGTAAACATTTGATATCTTTATAATAAGTGGTCTCTGTCTCTCTATATAATCTATTTAACATGGAGTTGTTGTATCTGAATTTAATGTTTTATGTTTCTTAGATTTGGATATTATCTTGATTACAAGATCCCTCGTCTCATTTGGTGTGTGGATCCCATGTAATTGTTGGTATAATAAGTGTTCTATGTTTGTGGTTTTATTTGAATTATTTCTCTAGTGAACTATACATGCTTTCTTATTTTTAAAAATGATAATTAAACTATTAATTTCATGATAATTGATTTATCAAAATATGTTTATAGTGTTTTTTGATATAAATTTCATTCCACTTTTTATTTTATAATTATAGGTTGATTTCAAAGCATTGTAGGATTGTTTTAGGAAAATGGATTTCAAATCATGGTTTTGTTGTGAAACATGGTGTTTGGTTTCATTGTTGAAATGTGATATACCCTTTTGCAAATGATTTTAAATATTCAGCGAATGAGATCCTAGGGTACTTGGGAGGGGTTTGTTCATGGAATTTTTTACAAGACTCATTGGGATGATCACACATCAATGTCTCCTCTCATTCTTAGGTCATTATGTCGGGGACTGATTTACATGACATCATGGGGGTGGTCACACAACAGGGTGTTCCTATACTCCTTAGGTCATAATACTTGGTATTTTTTGAAGTGAAATAGTCATTATTGATCACTTTGAGTGAGGATTCTTTATAAAATAAAAACATATATGATCATAGGTGTACATACCATTGTGAATTTATTTTATTTAGATTTATGATGATGGATTTAAGATTGATAAATGAGTTTTTTGATTGATTTGAAAACAATTTTATATGACATTGTTTATTAACTATTAAAAAGGGATAATTTGAATGTTTTTTGATTAATTTTTGAAAAATGTATATCATGCATTTTCTTCTATTAAAATGACAAAATATGGATTATATAATAAATACTACTAATGGATCATTTAGTGGGATCCTATTGAGATAAAATTTCGGTCACCATACACAGACCCTCGGTTGTGTATAAACCTTTTTTTAATACAATAAAGAGAAAGTCACCACAGTGATATGGAATGAATTTAAGTTAGCTCGGTTCATAACTCATGTGGTTATCTGAAGGAATATTTTCTACTTGAACCATATATATAGGGGTTGTTTTCTTTTTTAACATGGTTTTACAAGGATAATCTAATTGGTTTTTTTGTTTTTTTTGTTATAATTTTTTCCATTGTTTGACTCTATTATGTGATGTTATACATTCTTATTTTTTATTTCATACTTGTATTGGAAGAAATCATTCCCTTGGTTATCCTTGTTTTATGGGTTCATGTTATTGGCCAATAGGGATCAGGAAAAAGCTTTGGATCTTGTTTCTAATCAATTCATAACATGTATTGATGGTTCATACCAATATATTTCTGAAATACACATTATCTTAACATTCCTAAATCATCAGGATAATTTCGGATAGTATATTCTTGAATTATTTTTCCTCCAAATAAAATATTTAAGTATCATCTATGTGTGGTAAAACTTTGAAAATTTATTTTCATTCATTATAAACACACAGAAGGATTCTTATAGTATTCATTAATAATTAGTATATTACAATTCTTATATCAACCATAAAAACTATTCATATATTTATGTTAAGTTTATATCATTAATACTCAAATATTTAATCATATTTTCAAAAGTGTAAACGAAATTATCTAAAACCTTTACTGGTGTAAATTTCATGTAAAAATATATTTTATTCCACCATCTAGATTAATCATATAGACTCAGTAACTGATGACATGTACTTTTAGGTAGTAGATATGGACACCACTAAGATTTAACAGTGTTAAATTTTAAAACTATAATTTTAATTCCAGTATAAATTTATTTTTATTATAATTTATTTTACTTCTCTTTAATGATAAATACAACCCTTTTCATCACAATATATTTTATTAATTTAATCTCCCCTTTGGATTTTTTATCAATATCTATTATAATGTAAATTTCATTCTAAATGTATCTCTAATATTTTATTATTTTATCTTCCCCCATATTAAAATTAATTAAAAATTATCTTTTATCTCCTTATTTAGTTATTCTTGAGTTAGTTGAAGTCATAGTCAACTCATTCTCTGTTCACAATTGAAATTTCATCTCTCCTTATTATTTAATGTTAAAAATATTGACATGGGGGAATTATGGAATCAATTTTACTGAAGAAATGAGATATATATTTATTACATAGATTTTAATGTTAGTAGTTATTGATATAAAATAGAAGGGATATTAAATTAGACATCGGATTTATCCCTGAAAAATTCATTATGTGATATTCACTAAAAAATATTATATCAAGTGTTATTAAAAATATTATGAACTTATATTCTACATAAAACATAATAAATATTTTAAATCAATTCAAACCAAATTAGGTTTCCCCTTAAAGTGAATCTTTTGTTTTTTTCAAAAAACAATCTCTCCCTTTTATATTGAAAAATTATTTTTCATATAAATATATACTAATATATTCAAAATAAATTATCAATAACAATATTATATTTATATAATTTCAATATTTTGAATCTTATCTTCCGTAATCTCTAGGTTTGTAATCCCAGCATTTGAATTTATAATATCCGGAATTTCATGTTTGTTGTCTTGTGAAATTTAGTCTTTTTACCTCAACTTATAATTTTTTTAGAAGAACTAGTTTTAGTACTTACAAAAATTTTAAATATTCATAAGTTAAAAGTTTCTTTTAGTTATTAAACTCATAATATCCTAACGGGAAAAATAAGTCCATCTTCTTCATTGTGGATAATACTAATTTATGTATTTTGGTTGATACTACATTAAATAAATAACTCCATGATTGGTATCTTCCATATTGCTCTATGACTTTCACAATACTCAATGCATTATGTCTTCCCCCTAAGTACATGAATCATATTTAATTTCCTACATAAAGAATCAAAAGTAATATATATGAGAATGAGGTGGTTTCTTTAATATATCATTTGATAGAGTAACAAGGTTAGTAGATATCTCTAAACCTAGAAACTCCTTTTAATTTAGCTCAAGATTTATGAGAACTATTTATTTTTCTTCCATTTTGGTTTTACAACAAAAATAATAATGGGTAGTACAGATGTCATGTAACCTTTATATTTCACCTTATATGTAACTTCATTTTTCACATTTTCTATTGAATTGAATACGTCCTTTTCTGTATTTTCTATTTTTCTACACGAATTCAATGAATTTTTTACATTTTTTTTCATCATATCATTATATCATGGTTTTATTGACTCTGAATCTAAATACCTAGAGTTGGTGTTTATTTTATTTATTTATTATGAGATATAAGGGATCAGACTATGAAATATTGATCAATTTAGTAGTTTTGGAAAACAATATGCCTTCATGATTACCATATTACATTAGAAATATAAAAAATATCATAAGAAACATTCTTCAACCCTTTAAATCATTCATAATATCCTTCTTAATATCATAGAGAGAGGGAAAATGGTGATCTCAGATGCTTAGTAGGGGGTTACGTACAACAGAAGCTACTATAAGTAAATAACATATAATCAATATGGTAAAATAGATAATCAAAACAAATGGAATTCAATCAGAAACATATGATCAATATAGATCCATGGATAATATCAACATAGAAAACACATGGATAATGAAAATTGGATTCTTAAGAAATGAAATGTAAAAATATAGACATTCATGATCTTACCATAAAAGAATCATCCAAGATATCATGAATCATACCATCAAGTACTAATCCAAAAAATTATTAGTAAAGGTATAGGTGTAAACCATATACCCATCAAATATAGCATGCATGTTGTTTTTTCTCATGAAATCTATTGATGTGTTGATGGGTAATATTTTACCAAAATCAACCCATCACTTTCACATCAAATTAATTCCACTATATCTCTCTTTTTCTTACACACACACACACAGAGATATATATATATATATATTAAATGATCAAAACAATTAATTATATAAATTATTTATAAATCAACAATTACCCAAATTGAATAAATAATGTTGAATATTTCCCCAGTCAATGAAATAAATTTCTTAATAAACATCATTAAACTAACATCTTATATAGAAATTGCATACAATTGATTCATTATCAAAGTCATAAAAATTATACTTAATTCATCCATGGTATCTAAAATATATAAATTATTGTAAATAAAATATAATGAATAATGGATTGTGATAAAGAACAAGATCACAAGAATGTGACTTATCTCAAAATAAAGCATAATATATTATTCATAGTGTAGATAGAAGAGCATCGATTCATTATAAATGATTTTTTCTAGTATAAAAAATCCTTTATAAAGGAAAATATAACAAAAACACTAAAAATATAATCCGTTCAACTTTTTGTAATAACTAAGTTATAAATTTTTTTTTCAAATTTATTATCATTCCTTTAAGAAAATATACCATTTTCTTCTAATATCATTTTAAATATTAATTAAAAAAATACTAAGAAAAAAATATATACTTTGAAATTAACCTTGGAAAAATATAAATAAAGGTTTAAATTAAATAATTGTCTTGATAGTAAAAAATTATGTTCATGGGTTAAACATTAAAACATTAATTCCTTTCACATATTGGTTAAAAGTAATAAATTCATAATTTGGAAAAAGTTAAGAATATTCCTTTTAAAAAATTATAAATAATTTAATTTTTTTTAAATTTACATCAAATAATAAATTTATTTTAAATAAGAATATTATTGAAACAAAAAATGGAACACCTACAAGGAAGTGAAAAATATTGGATAGAAAAAATTAAAATATGAATTTCTTTAATAGAAATTCCCTTACTTATTACTCACTAGATGATTATTCATCCAAAATGATATGAAAAGGAAAAGAAATATAAAACCCCCAAACATTATTAGAGGGGAATAAAATATATTTTGTTTAATAATTAGTAACATGTAATATTCCTAAAGGAAATATTAGAATAAATAATCTCCAAATAAAATGTGATTTTTATAGAAATCCCATACATTGGATCTCTCTTTAGTTGTATATGTTTGATCCTACAATATAATGAATTTATATTTATTAAATACATTATCTTTTCAAAAATAATCTATATACAATTTTTATGGTCCTTTAATAAGATCATTAAATTCATTTAATATGTTTTTCCATGTAGACCACTTAATGTTGTTTGTTTAATATAAAAATAATTTATTTTCATATATTTTTCATGGTTAAAGATGTTATCAAACGGATCCATAATCTACATAATGTTAACAAAATTCCTTAATATAATTTTTATTCATTATATAAAATTTTATAATCATCTAATTATGTTGGTAATAAAAGAATGAATCACATTGCTTCATAGAGGTGGTAGTCGACATGTACAGACAAGCAACATATTTATGATGAAGGTCATGGGAGTGACCCAGGTTCTATGTTTATGATATCATGTTTTATATTATTTCCACATGTTTATTAACTTATGAAATCATGTATTCATTCCATGTATATTTGTTTATAGTCGTCCTCATTATGATATCACGTTTTTCTGCTTGACTCTCGGGTTATGATTTATGTCCATGTTTATTCCCTTATTAGGATTTCTAGATCAGTCTATTCTTTATGTATTTTCCCTAGGATATCCTATACAGTTTTAGATGATTGATGGGAGTTAACAGGAATTTGTGGAATTTTTTATAAATATGATGTTTTTATGATTAATATGATGTATTATTATGTATAATATTATATATAAAATAGACCTCTAGATCATTGGATTTTATTAATTGGAATATTATTTTAATAATTTAGAAATAAAGTGTGTTTAAGTCTTGGTTCACTATAAGGCACCTTTTCACCTTTATAGGGTGGTAATGTTATGAGAAATCATAATATTTAATCAGTTCCCACCATATACATTAAAAAATATTCAAATATTTCTATCTAAATATATACTTTTATGATTTATGATCGGTATATATGTCACACATTTAAACATAGATAATTCTTCCATATCTTCAAATAAAAAAATTACTGATTCCAGTTCCAAATCATTTGTTAGAAATCAAATTTCATTATCTATTAATTGGAATATGGAATAAGTGACTACCATATTATTATGGACAATAACACATACCATCCTATTCTTTTATGCATCACAATACATCATAAATACCTATATAATGTAGAGTATTGGGATAATAGGTGCTCTAACCAACATTCATTTCATTTTATTGATATTTAATTTAAATTTACTTTTACAAAGTAACTTCATTCCCTTCTATTTAATTTTGGTTAGAATATTTCGTAGTAATGAAAAATTTTCCCAATGTAGTAATTGTATATATAAAACCTAAAAGAACTAAATATTTCCATCACCATGGTTGGTTAAGGCCATTATTTAATAACTTTTGTCTTTGATGGATCCACCAATATACCATTTCTTTTTAATTTTTTGACCCATTAAAGTAACATTATATAGGAAAAATTCACATTTAATAATTTTTTCATATAAATTATCCTTACCAATTATAGAAGACACAATCATAAAATGATCTTCATGTTCATCCATTCTCTTATAATATATAATAATATCACTTTTAGAGACTATCATAAATTGATGAAGGCAATCTATAAATCCTTAACTAAATATATTCGTGAAGATTACATAAGCATTATTAAGTCTAAATGAAATCACTATAAATTCATAATGACCACATCTAATATTAAAATAAATCTTGTATATGTCCTAGTTTTTCACCCTAATTTGATACTATCCATACCAGAGTTCAATCTTTGAAATGTATTTATATCCACAAAATTTATCAAAAAAATATTAAATATGTGGATGCGGATACCTTTTATTGATATTGATCATTATAGTTATTTGATAAAAAATAAAAATACACATTCAATCATATTTTTTCTTAACAAAAAAATAGTTTCCCCATATGGTGATATGTTTTTCCAAATGAATCCATTAAAAAGATTCTAATGGATTTTATTATTTAGATCTTGTAACTCAATTAGGGTTATTTTATAAATAGTCTTTTAAATAGTCATAACACTAGGTATAAGTTATATTGAAAACTAAACTTCATTATTCAAAAAATGAATATGTAACTCTAATCAAATAAGTCTGTATATTCCTAAAAAATTGGAATATATTAAATGTTGAGTTTCTACCTAACCATTTGAGATGGATACCCCTCATTAATAAGAAAATAGACAAATATAATAGAAGTAGTTTCTATTCTATGTTCATATTCATCATCAAAGAAATATACTAATAAAGATAGATTTGGAATATTAAATGTGACTTCCCTTTCTAAAAAGGATTTGGGGTCTTTAGATAGAGAGAGTTATCCATGCCCAAAATCAAATAAAGTTAAATAAGATGAAAATGAAATTATTTTCTAAAAGTAAATTCCCATAAACTTCTATTATAGATGATCTTTTTTACTTATGATGTGATCATATTACCAATATAATTTTCACCATTGATTCAATATATAATCATTGAGGTGGTGATATGATACCCTTATGAAATTATTTAAATATAAAAGTGTGGTTAAATCTAGAATCAAATAAGAATTTCTTAGTTCTAGATTATCTAGTAAGTGTACCTTTCACCACAAAATTCTCATGACCCACATCGAATGTTATGCTCACAGGATATTTCACTTTATCTGCTATCTTAAGAGACTGTTAGTGACGATTTTCATCATTAACCCTTATATTTGTGCACTGGTTGGAATAATTTTCATACTTCTTGAAGTTATGTTATTGGTGTATGGTTTTAGTAATATCTCTAGATTTTATAATACATTTTATCTAAAAATATATTTATTTCTTTGATAGTTTGCGTTATAAGAAACACTGTGTTTAAATAAATTGTGATATACTATTAAAATTTTATTATGTAATAGTTATCACCTATACATTGGATTGATTGCTATGAATATGACTAACTAAATTATTGAAATGTTTTGGTTACATATGTATAGAATTAATTCATTAGTTATAGATTTATTACAAATACAAAATATTTATTTGGTAATAAAAATGATGTTTTTCTAAAAAATTGTTTATATGAACGTAATGTGTTTTTATCATTATAAATTAAATAAATAAATATTTTAAAATGATTTTAATTCAATGTATATATTATATATTCAATAAAAAATTTTAACATTATTTTTAAAATTTTCTACGCATGTGATAAAAATAAACCAAATTTTATACTTAAAAATCTATTTTACTAAAAAGTTGGTATCATTGAATTTTGTGAACTTATTTTAAATAAAATATACCACATATAGAATTATAATATTATAATATGAAATTTTTATTTCGAATTACAAGGTAAAAATTTTCTAAATATGTCTCTTTAATTTTTAAGCATTATGAATAATAACCGTGGAAAAATATGTCACCTCGATAAAGGGTAAATCGAGACAATCTAGGTTAAAACTAAGTGTTAAATTCAACATTTTTCATCTATATTCCTATTAGAAAAATGTAATTTTACCCTAATCAACTTATTCACAAAATGTAATTATTTAAGAGAGAATTTTCCATGAAAATAATTAATATAATATTTAAGGAAAATAAAGTTACAAAAATATCACCCAATTAGTTTTAAAGACTTCTTATGAGTTCACATAGTATAAAAACATGTTTTTAATGAAAAATAATAGTAATTTTATGTGTAATGAACATATATTCATAATGGTAATCTCTTTATAATGTTTTGTCCTTATATAATAATTTTAAGTGCATTCACAATACTAATAATTTATTTTTTCAATTAATTGAAAAAATAAAAAAATGAATTTAAAAATATTGAATGTAATTTAATTTGATTGATATATAGTGGTAAATTCATTTTTATGATAAATATAACATATTATAGAAGTTTAAAAGTATTATATTCTAATTTAATATTTTTATTAGTGTATTTAAATTGAAATTAAATGAATAGTTTTAATATTGATATTAATGATATTTTATAATTAATAATATATTTTTAATTTTATTTAAATTAATAAAAAAATAATTTTCATCCATGTGAATTTAATAAAGTAGTAAAAATAATTCATGGTACATTTATGAATCACTATTCCATTTATTCTAATATTTGTAACCCTTTATGGTCAAAATAACTGTTATCACGGTTAAGGTCAAGAATAATTAAAAAGTGGTTAATCAAAATGATAAGGATTAAAATTATAGTAAAACCTCTTTAAATTTCATTGGATGATGTTTTTTAAAACCTAGACACTTTTTATTTGAATTAATTTACATTTTGAATTGTCTTTCTTGAGAGTGAATTTAATGTATTTAAATGTTTTAATACTTTCCAAGTGTGTCCTCTCCCTCTCATATTAAGGACACCCCTCCATATGTTTCATTAAAACATTTTAAGAAATATTGATCAATAATAAACTTAAAAATATCTTCTAAACATCATTATCCACATTATAGAGGTGATTTTAATTCAAAAATACATACCCTAGGCTCTTTAAGATGAGATATATAGATGTTCATTCAAAGAAAAGGCCATTACCTTAACCGATCTCCTTGTTTTTTACATATTTTATACTAAAACTAAATATATTGTATTTTTCATAAAATAATAAATTAAGTGTCTTAAATATACATGAATAATATTATCATTATGAAATTACTATTAGCCACCCTCTTCCCATCAAATGTGAAGTGAATGTAACGATGATGTGTTTGTAAGGCTAGCCATCACCATGTAAAGATATAATTCATTTCCCACAACAATATTTCATGGATGATTATTATAAGAGGATAAATGTTAATATATGATAATTATAAAAAATATTAAACTTGTGGAAATATAATAGCATATCAACCTTCTTACCGTCTAATCTAGTGTAAAATAAAAATACCTCTCGTGTTTATGTGTGGACAACCATATCCACAAAGCAATGGGATTTGTTTTTAATTTTTGTTGTACTTAGATGGAAATAAGGACTGATTTTATTAATATATATGATGAATATGACATAACAATGATTATGGAATATTAAATTATTATTTACCTTTATTTCATTCCATATGTCAAAATGGGAAAACATCATTCATGTGTACATATGACCTATCGTCTCCTTGAATGATATAATTATTTGTTCAATGTACAAATTTTATGGATGAATATTTATATATATAATCAATATATATATATTATATTTATATCATTATTAAATTTATGGATATTACATGACCATGTTTAAATTAAAATTAATAGAACTATTGAATAAAAATATTCATTATAAATGTAATAGTTAACACCCATAAATCAAAATTTTCAGGAATTATTAATGTATAGGTGTTAAAATATCATTAATGGATCATATATGATACTATAACTAAGTACATGATTCTGGTATCTATATAAAAAATTTAATGTCATGCACTTATCATTTTTTATGATTTGTATAAACCTTAATTTGACATGTTATATTAGGAATATACTTTTGTTTATGATATTTAATGTTTAATACTATGTTATTCTTCCACGGGGTTTATGATTCCAATGCTTACAAAGTAGTAAAGAGTTTATGTTAAAATCTCATTTTTTACTAAGATTGATTATAATTAAGATTTATATGATGAAATATTATAATAAATATCTAAATAAAATATTGAATATTATTATACATGGTTTATTTATGGAGATTACTTGATTTCCTTAAAATTTTATCCCTGTAAAAACTAATCAGAGTCAAAGATTTGTTTATGAAAAACTAAATTTATTTCTCTTTTCAGTCGAAAATCAATTTTCTTACATGTCTGTGCTTTCTAAAAAAATAAAAGAGTGATTTAGTATTTATATTAATATTGTTTAATTTCAATTTTAGAAATAATTTATTTTTTAAAAAAAGTATTAAAATTAATATTCTTGCCTTCTTCTGAATGTGGTACTTTTTTACATTTTTACAAAATTGTGAAAATAATGTTTTCTTTTAACAAATTTTTTTTGAATATAATATCCCACCATTATGACCACTGAATTATTTTAACATTCCTATAAAATATTACAAGGTTATTTTTAAATAAAATATTCTATTTAATATTAGGGAAATTATAATATTTTAAAGAATTGATTTCAAATAAAAAAAAATTATTTTCCTTAAGAAATGTCACGACTAATATTTTAATGATATATAAACATGTAAGATGAAATCATTTGATGTTAAATAATTTTTTAGTGGATATTATCCAATGATACTATCCTTATTATTATTTTTTTTGGTTTATGATTATGATGATAAGTTATTTGTTAAACTCATTCCCTTTCCATAGGTTATTCTATTATGTAATAATGAATTGTTTATGTAACATGTTTATTTTCTATGGGTTATGGTATGATTAAATTTTTATGAAGTCCATTTCATTTAATGTGTTTTGATATGATTAATTTTTTATGATCTTTTTCTACACATATGTTTAATTCTTAATATGTGATGGGTGGTTCTAAAATTATATATCCCTCTAATACAGTGGGTAAATATTTATATCTCATGATCTAAACGTAACTAGAATGGGGTGTAAACTAAATTTATTAAGGGAATATATCCACTATTATAGTCTTTGGAGTTAACCTTGAAAAATATTATGGTTTAGGGAGTGAACCCAATGAACTATGATAGTCTTGGTAGCGATCCTTGACTAATATGGAAATTATTTTCTATGTTTTATATGCTAAAAAGTCGTGTATTATTCCAATATTATGATCGCATTCATCATTTTATTTTATTATTTTATGATTATTGTCGTTTAAAATACCATTATTTATTCCACGACTGAATATTATGATCTATGATATGTAGGATATGGTTTTAAAATGTTATGCTCAGGTTCTCATACCATTTTGCATATGTTATTTTCAAGTGACCATTGATATTTATATTATTTAAATTTACTAAGAATATTACCTCACCATTTACTTATGTTTCATTCTCACTAGGTTATAAATAAATGTATTATATATTATATTTTTAATAATTATTCTAGTTATATATATTTTAGTGGGAGATAATGTAGTTCACTTGTGAACTAATTTTATATGTATCCAAGTTTCTAAATAGAATATACATAAATGAATATAGAATGAATTATTATGTTATATATTGAATATTCATATAAAAATATGTAATATCTATGTATGAAAATTTAGTTTCACTGTAATTGGTGTCAAAGAATGTTTTAGTCACCTTTGTAAACTAGGATAGGAAATAATTTGTGAGAATCCATAGGATAAGTCTTAGTATAGGAAAACATCTTAATGTTTTGGTAATTATAATGAATAGCCGAGGTTAAACCTAAGGTTTCATATATTGAAATTTATGCATCCTTATTTAGACATTCGATGAATGAATTTTCATGATTATGTTGTTTTACACAATTATCATTATTTCTCACGCTATGATTTTTGGTTTTATCTAATGGTTGGAACCCAAAATAATAATGTTAATGATGAATGTGATGGAAAATGAAATTATTTTCCTCATTGGAAACCAAATTATTTGGGATATGGAATTCAAAATCCCATTTCTATTCACACATAACTTTATCAGGACATGAATCATATTGATATGGAAAATAAGAAAAGGATAGAAAAACATATTGTTGAGTATTTTTGAGGAAACTTCCACCTAATTTTAATGGTTTCACTAATATAATGGTTTTTGAGAAATATATAAGTATCATTGAAAATACATTTTCCATTCTCCAATGTTTGGAGTATGAAAGATTAATTTATATGTCTATAATTTTGAAGGAGAAGAAGATCAATGGAGGACTCTTATCAAGAATATGAGGTAACATGAAAAAATTGAACCCATAAAGTGGGATGAGTTTAAGAGATTATTTTTCTATAAATAATTTCGAATATTATTCATAGAAAAATTAACAATTAATTTATTGATTTAAATTATAGGGATAATAAATAAATTGGTAACAATTGGGAGAATTTATGAGACTTTTGAGGTATGGTTATAGTATTATTATTGAACCTAAAGGCCAGGTTAATCGATTCTTTTGTTGCATAAAATCATGTTTATGAAGGTAATTAGCCATAAGAGGCATCAATAGATTTGAATAATTCTTTTGATGTTCTCTCCATGTCATATTTTTTTAAAAAATAGAATCACGTAATTAAAAATAATTTCTAAAAAACAATATATAAAAGAATACGATCTTTCCTTCATGCTTGAAGTGTGGAAGGAAATATTTTATAAATTATCTTAATGGGACTGTTAAAATTTTTATGTATAGAAAGGAAGGTCATCAAGCCATTGAATTCCTAATTTATGGGAACAATTTGGATAATGATGAGAATATGGATATAATTCACCACCCACACTCCGGTGTTTTGGAAAAAGGAGTATGGGAGTTGTGATAACTAGTGATATAATCTGAAGGTTAATGACAATGATATAAATTTGGAACCTCTTAAGCTGAAATAAATAGTGAGGTATCATACGATCACTATTTCTTATGTGGGTTACATTAATGACACGATGAAAGGTATAATTACCACCCACTCTTGAACTATAAATATCTTATTTGAAATTGGTTTTACTCACTCTTTTATACATGAATAATTTTTTAATGGTATCAAAATTACACCACAATGATTAGATGTTCAATTATATATGAGAACCCTAAATGGCATGATAATCACATCTCAAATATATTATTATTAATTGTTTGATGTTCATGGGAATGTTCTTCTTAATTTTTTTGTTATTCTCCATCTGGTTAAATTTGAGGTAATTTTGGACGTGCATTAACTTTATTTAAATAAATATCACATTAATTGATAAGGAACGGAATTAAAATTTAATATTCTGATTTAACTAATGATTATTTTTTATGAGATGATAAATAAGAGTTTCTTGGGGAAATCAATTCCATAATATGGGTCTTTATTTATATTCAAAATGGGTTTTTATCACATAAGGTTGGGGAGAAAATATATATTAAATATATGCATATTCTAAGGGATTTTGTTGATGTATTTCCATAATAATTGACAGGTCTTCAACCAAATCATGAAGTTGAGTTCTCAATATAAATAATACCCAGTTATACACCTATTTCATAGAATTTTTGTAGAATATTCTTGAATTAGTTTCTGGAATTGAAGAAGAAACTCATGGAGAATATTGACAAGAGATTCATTCATCCAAAGTGTGTCACCATAGGGTTTACCTCTTATCCTTGTAAAAATAAATATAGATCAAAGTTAATATTTATTGATTATTGGGAATGTAACAAGATCACTATCCTGAACAAGTATCAACTACCCTATATTGATGACTCATTTAATCAACTTTTATAGCTCAATAATTTTCTAGGATTGATCTTTATTTTGGATATCAGCAATTAAGGGTAATTAAAGGTGATATACCAAAGAAAAAAATTTACAAGGTATGAACACTATGAGTTTGTAGTGATACCATTCAGTATTACAAATTCTCGTATTATCTTCATATATTTAATGAATAGAGTCTTTAGAGATTACCCTGACTAGATTGTCATAGTCTTTATAGATTATATTCTTAAATATTCAAAAAACTTGGAAGAGAAAGAATATCATTTGAGAATGTTGATGAAGACCCTGATAAATGAGGTTATTTATTAAATAATTACTAAGTGTTAATTTGGATTCATATAGTTTCATTATTGTGAAATATATTCTCAAGTGAGTGTATATCAGTAGATCCTTAAAGTATAAATGTTTTCAAACTTTGGCCTAGACCAACCACTATGACTGATATCCATAATTTTCTAGTTTTGGATGAATATTATAGGTTATTTATGTAGAATTTATCATGAATTTATAATCCAATCAAAAATTTAACTTTGAAGGATGATAAGTTACATTGGAGAGAGAAGTGTGAATAAAATTTCAAGGAACTAAAGAGGAGTTTACTCAGTGAAATTATGTTCACTTTACCTTATTGCAGAAAAAGGGTTATAATCTATACTCTTGCATAAAATAATTCACTATGATGTTCTATCTTACATAAAAATATAGTGATAGATTATTCCTCATTCCAATTTATGTTTCATGATAAAAATTACCCAAGTTGTGATTTAGAGTTAATTTCATAAATTTTTTCATTAAATATATAAAGAAATTGTATTAATGGTGAAAGGTGACATATATATACTGATAAAAAATGTTTAAAGTATATATTCACTCATAAAGAGATGAATATGAAATAGTTATGATGGTCAGATTTGATTAAATATTATGGCTTATCAGTAAATTACCACCCTGGGAAAAAAACGAGGTGGAAGATGATCTGATTTATAATTATTGATCAAGATCATAAATTTTGAGGAACAAAAAATATCCAATATTTCTAGATTTATGAAGGGTGGATCATGAAATATTTATTAAAGATGAATTAATGTATTTCTAAATTTCATGTTCAACTATCTATCCACGTGATTATTTATAGGTTTAGTAGAATTATATAGAGTTATAGAAGAAGGTCAGTAATTTTCCCATGTTTGACCTTGATTTTGATTGAGTGATCAAATTTAAGAACTTTTTATGTGTTCTATCCATATTATATTTAAAGAAGGATCTATTGGATGAGGGCCATAGTTCATCATTATCTATTCAACCCGGATGTATGAGTATGTATAAAGATCTAAAAGTGTATTTCTTGTGCGAAAATATGAAGAGAGATATTTAAGAGTATGTATCTCAGTTCTTAGTATTTTATAAAGTTAAGGTTGATAGATATCAGTATTATTGTATGTAGAAAACATTACTCATACCAAACTAGAAATAGGATGACATCACCATAGACCTTTTTCAGGAACTCCCAAAATTATTAAGGTCCATAACGCCATTTGGATTATAGTCAGCCACCTTATAAAGTTATAACTATTCATTAGTATTAAAAAACTAACCTCATGAATATATTTATAGAATATAAATTAAGTGGTATGTTTTCAGGGAGTAACACATTTTAATGTATCATTTCTGAATCCAAGGATTACCTTGATGTTCTAATGAAGTCTTTAGTAGGTTCTGAATAAATATTTTAGTTTCTATACATCGTATCATACTCATATAAATGGTAAGGTTGAGAGAACCATTGAAACCCTAGTGAATATGTTGATATCTTTTTCTATGGATGTGAAATATTTATGGTATCAACAACTTCCTCTGGTCGAGTTTTTTTACAACAATTGCATTCACTAAATAATTTAGTTGTCTTCTAATGAATCACTATATGTATATTATTATAGAACTCCACGGAGATGGGATGATGTTTGAGATAAAACATATTGGGAACTAATATAGTTGAAGAAATGGAAAATAAATTTATTCAATAACTTATCAATGTAGAATAGAGTCTATAGAAAAGTGACGCAAATAATCATTAGTGTGATCTGGAATTCGATGTTACTGAGAAGGTTTTTCTACAAATTTCTACATGAAATAGGGTTTTCATATTTTAAAAAAAGGAAAGTTGATAATGAGGTATATTTTCCCTTTCTATATTCTTGAACGAGTAGGGATAGTATCTTATTTCTTGGTTCTTCCACCTAACCTCTCTCAAATTCTCGATCGGTTCCATGTATCCATATTGAGGAAGTACATTCTTGATCCATCACTTGTACTGAACATAGAGTTCATACCAATAGAACGTGATATTTTTTATAAAGAACAATTGGATTAATATTTTTATAATATAGATAATTTTATATGGAATAATACTACTCACCTAGTAAAATTACAATAGAGGAATCATAAATTTTAAGAAGATACTAGGAAACATGAATTTATAATGAAAAAAAATATATCCTCATTTATTTTATCAGAGTGATGAATTTTAAGGGAAAATTTCATTTTACGGGGGTAAACTATTACATCCTAATAATTTATAATATATTTTATCTTTATAATATTTTATTTCTTTAATATATTATGTTACACACAACAAAGAATTTGAATGATCCATGTTATACTATTAAAATATTATTATATGACATTTATCATTTATCCATTGGATTGGTAGGTATTAATTTGACTAACCAATTTTTAAAAAATTTACGGATACATATGTATAAAATGAAATCATTGGTTATTAATTAATTAAAAATGATAATAATAATCATTTGAAAATAAAAATGATGTTTTCCTAAAAAACAATTTTTATGCACATAATGTATCCTTATCTTAATAAATAAAATTAATCACTATTGGTGAATTTTATTAATGAAATTTATATATTATATATTCAATTAAATTTTCTAACACTCATTTAATATTTTCTGAAGTAATTGGATACGAATAATCCAATTTTATACATGAAAAATATATTTATCTAAAAACTCGTTTTCATCACATTTTCTATCTTATTTTAAAATTAATTTATAAAACTTTTGGGTATTTAATATTATTAAATTAATTCCAAAATTTTAATTTTGGGGTTTATATTTGGTATATTGGTCCCTTTTATTTCTGGGCATAATGAACAGTAACTGTAGTAAAATGTATCACCTCGATAATGGGTAAATCAGGTTAAGATAGGTTAAAACTAGGTGTTAAGGTCGCCATTTTTCATGTAAATTCCTATTTGATTAATTTCATTATTCCCTTATCACCTTAGTATATAAATTTAACTATATAAGAGAAACATTCCCAAGAAAATGAACTATAAAGCATTTAAAGTGAATAATGTTACAAAATACAACTCAATTTGTTTTAAATATCTCTTATGTGTTTATATAGGGAAAACAATAATTTATGAATGAATCCTAATAAAAAAATTTCAAAATGAAAATCTATTATGAATAGTAATTTATTTCTTATTTTTTAAATTAAATAATTACATTAAATCCTAGAGCAGTGCTAATATAATATTAATTAAATTAATTAATAAATAAAATAAATGTTTCCAAACATCTAAAAAGTAAATTAGTTTGAGGGATTTATAGTTTTAAATGATTTTTTAGATAAATATAACATATTAATAGTGTTTAAAATTATTATATTTTAGTTTCATATTTTACCTGGTGCCTTTAATGTGAAATTAATTGAATAGTTTCATGATTGACATTAATGATATTTAATAATAAATAAAATTTTATTAAAAGATTTAACATTCATAATATTATTATATTTTACATGTGAATATAATATTGTATAAAATACCATCCTTGTTCAATTTATGATTCAATTTTCCATTTGTGATAAAATTCATAACACTTTATTGTTAAAATAGTTGTTACTGTGGTTAAGGTAAACAATAATTAACAAAGGGGTTAACAAATAAATAAGGATTAAAACAACACCAAAACTAATATAAATATATTCATAAAATTTTATTTAAAACCTTTACACTTTTTATTATAACTAATTTAATTTTTTAATCATTTGGAATGAAAATATATTTATTATATTTTATTTCTTATTAATAATCTTAAGTGTGTCATCTCCCTTCCTAATAAAAGGAAACCCATCATTCATCATCCTTACAACAATTTTAACTAAATATCTTGAAATTCCAATACCTAAATATTTTCTAAAATTCTTTATCCACACTCTAGAAGTACTTTTATTCCCTAAATACTAACATTAGGATCCTTAAGAGGATATCTACGGGATTTCTTTTAGTGAAGAGGTAATCACCTTAACTGATCACTTTATTTTTTATTTATTCTTTTCCTCTAGTAAATCTATTATATTTATCATAAAATAATAAATTAAGTATCCTAAATACACTGAAAATTTATTATTATTATGAGTTCATCATTATCCAACATATTCCCATCAAATGTGAAGTGAAATTCTTTCTTATGCGTATATTTGGATTATCGCCTCCAAGTAGCGATATAATCCATTTCCCACCATCATATTTTTTGGATGGTTATTATGATAGGTTTAATGTTTATATATGATCATTATGATATAATTATAATTATTTAATTATAATATTATATCTACCTTTTTACCTTCCAATCGATTGGAAAACAATAATTTCTCTCGTGCGTACATGTGAACTCCCAACCAATGAAGTGATCTGATTTGTTTTTCATTTACATTTTACCTAGACAGAAATAATGATATATATTATTAATATAAATGATTTATATGATAAAATATTGATTCGATAATGGTGAATTAGTATTTATGTTTCTTTTATTCTATCATTCCAAAAGTGAAAGCATTGTTTATTCTTAAGTACGACCTAGCGTCGCCATGAAAGATATAATTAATTTTTTCTATCTATAAATTTTAGGGATAAATGTAAATATAAATATAATTAATATATATATAATTTATATCATTATTAAAATTCTATGTATTATGTAAGAATGATAAAATAATAAATTACCAAAAATACTGAATTGAAATACTCATGATAATGAAATTGTTAACTCCACAAAATTAGGATTTTAAGGAATTATTGATAGATGGGTGTTAAAATGTTATAAATGGATAATATGTGATATCATAAGTATGTAAATAGTTATATTATAGAATTATAATAAATTTTAATTTATTACACTGAAGGTTATTGTAACACCCCAAGTTTCCTCGGTATGTTTCCTTTCGAATAATGCAATGGCGTGCATTGTACACAACTTCGAGATTTTAACACACCATAACCAATCAAACTAGCCGTTATGAATAGTAATACCTACTTTTTGAAATTTTATAAATTCTATCTCTCAAAATGGACTTCATTTTTTGATTCTTAATATCTAAATTAGCCTAGGGTGAAATTTTGGTACTTTTTGGATAACTTTCTTATTTTGATGAATAGTGAAAATTACTAAATTTTAATTAAAAACAACTTTTTTAATCAAAATAATTAATAGTGATAAATTATGAATTTGAGTTGTTTTAAAGTATATTTAGAATATATTTTTACCATTTAATATAATTTTGGTCATTGGACATAATTTTACAGTTAAACCGAACATAAACAAGTGTCAATCTTTTGATAGTTATTATCTCTTAAAAACACGCTTTTTGTTTTGACAGCGGGAATTAATTTTAAATTAATTTCTGCCACTTCTGTGTTTTGAATTTAGAAAAATGTATTCCATATTTGGAATCAGGATGTTCAAATTGTGTAAATAGGTAACTTTTATTTTTAGATATTTTGAATAATTACTGCGGTAAATATTTTATTTACCATGGTTAAGGGTAAATCTGGTAAATAAGGGTTAAAAAATAATATTATAATAATACTAAATTACCCTAAAACGTGTCTTAACCCTATTGGTGGATACATGGTCGACCATGGGCATCTTTGGGTCTATTTTGGGACCCCATGGATCCACTTGTAAGTGATAATGACACTTTATTTTAATTAAGTTAAAATAAATACAAAAATGACACAAGCATATATCTTTTAACAAAACAATTGTTACAGAGGGTTATATATGTTGGCTTTTAGATTATAAATATTCCTTAGAAAGATAAAACGATTTCCTACATAATGATATTTTATTTATAATTTTTAGACATTAAATAATTTAATTTATTTATGACACAATGATGATGCAGTAATTACTATAATAGTGAAAAATCAAAATAATTGATATTAAAAATACCCAAATAAATATAATATGAAACTTTTAATGAATTAAAATAATTTCCTAGGATAATATGATATATTAGTATTGATTTAATTGACTTTTTTTTAGGTAATAAATCTGTTATGAGTTTCAAAAAAATCAACTATTGAATAGTGTCAAAATTGACATAAAAGAGTTTTTAAAACAAATATTATATTATTAAATGATATTAAATTCCTAAAAATATAAGGTTCAGCCAAGAGACTTATATCATGATAGTTGTATCATTAATGGACTACTTGGGGGTCTCTTGTATGTATATGGTATGTTTATTAACCATATAATATAAAAATACAAAGAGACATTGTAAAAGTGAAACTAATTAACTTAGAGTTAATACTTAAAGATAAGGTTAATATAAGTACCCAAACCTGTCTAAATTCTATTGGTTGAGTTGTTTTCGACCCATCCCCACCTTAACCTTTTAATAGTCAACTTTGGAGCCATTGGAAACCGAATATGAATTTATTATAAACTAATATCTCTAGCTTTTCCAAAGGTTCCCCTCACCCCTCTTATAAAAGGGCACTCCTCCTTCTCATTTCTCCACACCTTCAAAACCCTTTGGTTCGTCCAAACCCTGCCCAAATACTATCTCAACTTCCCTCAATACAACCTATAGGCCTTAGTTTGATCAGAAAGCCAACCTAAGGAGCCCTTTTGATCAAATCAAAAGGAAGAACCCGAAGAAGAGGTAATGTTTTCACCACCCCTTTTTAAGTTCCTTTCTTCTTCCACTTCCTCTTTCTTTGTTATTACCATTATAAAATAATAACTCCAGTATCATATATATACTGTGATGTTATTATAAATATGGTACAACCATATTCAGTATTCTATCCATCCTTTGAATAACATGTCACCATACGTGCGTACGTACGGCTTACCGTCTCCACGTCGTGGTGTAATTGTTATTCAATATATTATTATTTGGATAGGTATAATAATGATGTGTAACTCATGTAAATAATAAATATAACATGATAATGATTCTGTATATATGATATAAAATCCAATTATATATTATTTTAATATCAAAAGAATGATATTGTCGCTCGTGCGTATGTACGGACTACCGTCTCCACGAACGTGATGAGATTCATTGTCCATCATATCCATTCAAGTATAATTATCATTTGATGATTTAAAAATAGTATATAAGGACTTGATATCATTCTGGATATGAATAATATACATTCCATTAATAAAGAATATGGCTCACATAACAAAGAATATAAAGTAAAATGAACCCGTTAACACCCGAAATGACGATAATTCTAAGATATTATTAACAAATCAATGTTAAAAGATCATATATGATATCATATTAAAGTAAATGATTCTTGTATAATTCAATAACAATTATTTCACCATTATACAGGAGGTAAACCTACCATCGACCAAGGGAAAAGTACAAAGTAAGGGATTCTCTTATCTCACTTTCAATTCCGTGAGATTTCCATTGTTCGCTACTGAATTATTGAAAGTGGTGTATTGTGTACTTCCATTTGATATATATTATCATGATTCACTTTATATTCATGTTATTCTGTAAATCATTTGGTCGTTATTAACTTTTGGCCATGCGACTCAGTTGATTAACGTGGTAAGGGGTTTCTTGTCTCACTTTTAATTCCGTGGGAATTCCATTGATCACCACTTAATTATTGCATGTGGTGTATGTGTACTACCCATGATTGTATTCATTGTGTAATATACTTTATTTTATGGGTATTTACATCATCATGGTATGATCTTTCTTTCATGGGTGTTTGTTTCTTAAGTTACCTAATCAATAAGAGAATTTGAGATTTCAATTTCCACTCATTTGGCTTTACACATATTTCATTGATTATATTACTCAAAGATTATGTGTGGAATCGTTATTCATTTGATTATGTCTTAATTTCCACTCCCTTTCTATGGATATACTTTTGATACACATAATCTCTCCATTGATAAATTCTCAAGTGATCGGTATGAACTTGATAAGAGTAATTTTAACTCAATCTCCATTTGTTGAGTTAAATATCCAATTCGTTGGTGTTGTTTCTACAAGAATATGTGTGAATATCCTTTGATTTTTTTAAACTGAATATTCAATCATATTTAGTGTATTTATATTTTTCACACATAATTATGTCGTTGATTTATCCTTAACCTAAGGATACGGCCTTTATGAGAGATTTCATCTCAATTTACATTCAACTGAGACTTCTTTGTTGATATACACCAAATCACTTTTATGTGGTGTATATAATGTACTTTGACATAGTATATCATGAATCCCTTTATTCTCATGATATTACAAAGTTTTTATTACCTCAATTATTTGTATTCAAGTGTCTCTTTTGGTTAGAATCTCTAACTAAAATACCATTTTTAAATGTTTTAAAGACTTATTCTTCTAAATCTTGCTCATTAATGTCCATGTTTTAAAAATGGTTTTAAGGATTTATTTATATGGACATTAAAGTTTTAGAAATTAAAACTCCTTTTAAAAAGTTTCAAAGTGGTATGGGACACTTTGATTCAAAAATCTACTTTTAAATGGCTTCTTGAAAAATAGTGTGACTTTTAAATGTTTTCAAGAAAAGGGGGATAATTCTCTCAAATAGTTTTGATGATTATTTTCATTTATGTCAACATCATTCATTATTCTTGATTGAGGTTAATGTGATACAATACAATCTTTCATATTGTATCGAATGAGTCATGTTTGACTGTGGATGCGCTGTTTTTATACCATTCATGGTTTGTGGTAAATGTATTGACATTTCGTATGCTAGTTTTAATACGAATGTTTATGTTATGTTTAAACATGTTCATATGAGGAATGCATTGGACTTAATAAGTGACGGGTGGAGCCCGCTGTAGCTCCTCGATGCATCGGTAGGTCTCATGAGACAAACTAGTGTCTTGGCACAAGGCCTTGGCAAAATATTATTTGTAGTCTTGGCACGAGGCCTTGGCTATGTGGTTATGATAGTCTGGCATTATGCATTCCATCATTATGAAAGTGGTTATTGATATTGCATGTGATCATTCGACTAGTAGAATATCCATGTGAGTAAGTAAATGGCATTATTTCATTTTACCTTTTCCATTTTTTGCTGAAGTTCAAGTTTAAAAGGCTTTTGTTTTAGTTATAAATTGCCTTAAGTGTTTATGCCTATTTATGAAAGCTTCTGCTATAATATTATCCTTACTGAGCATCTGAGCTCACCCCTTTTAATGTTTTATTTTTCCCAGGATTATGAAGAAGTAATTTATGAATGACCTGCAGGGATAGTATGAGGGGATATGAAGACAAGATGTTTTTTTATGATGTAATGTAAAAATTTATGGATGTATCTAGTTATTCCAAGGCTACTAAACTAATCGGTCTTTCGATACATGATCTTTCTCGTGATCATTCCAATGTTATGTAATAATGCACCGACTCTAGGTAACTAGGGTCGGGGCGTTATAGTTGGTATCAGAGGAAGTTTAGTACAAACCTTGGAAGCTAGATTTAGATAAACTCTGATTAGAGCACGTAAACCTAAGATGAACTTTGAGGATTAGTATAGAAGAACTTCCTAGAATTTTGGTATTGTAGAGATTTTGTGAGTTTTCCGAGCAATACATCCCTGTCTGGATACGAGCAGGTAGAGGCGGCTCTGGCACAGATGTACCTAGGGGTAAAACCCGAAAACACCGCTTTGAGCTAGACTCGAATGGGAACTGGTGCACGACAACGGGCCTTGCTGCACTCTTGGTTACGACACTCCCGGGGGATATGCTTTGGTAAATTCACTAGATTAGCATAAACCATTATTAAGGGAATACAAAAAAAAATGCCCCTAAGAATATATGTCGGCAAATAGATAGTGGATAACCTAGATTTTAACATAGGGTACCCCAAGTTAGGATATATTGTTCAATTACAAGATTATCCTATTATGTCTATTTTTTTTACATTCTTATTAGATACGTATTCAAAAACCCTAATTGTATTTTCTTTTGTTAGTTGAAACATGGAGGGAGTAAGATCATGAACAACTCTTCTCTCTCTTCCTGAAGAACTACTTACAATTATTATCCAGAAGTCATGCGCAGACGATGTTGAAACTTTTTCAAATGTCCAAGTTACATGCAAACAACTTTATGAGACATCCAATACCTCTATAATTGCACGATTCTTTCAAGGATCAAGTACCGACTATGGGATAATGTTGCGCTCTCAACATTCTTACCATGCTAAGCGTGGGAAGTACCATCAGGGTCTTTTCAAATTATTCACTTTATCTCAAAATTACGATGCACTAAATGATTTTCTAGATGCTGCAGAAGAGGGAGACCTTCGAGCAGCCTATATGTATCAAATTATATATTTATGTCTTTTGGGATATACGAAAACTGATTTACCAAAACCTTATTTTGAAATATTTTAAGATGAATCAGTGAGAATTTTTCTAAAAAAACATGTTAAAGACGATGTCTCAAAATTATACATAAGAAATACCTATTTTTTTTATGATTCATCGATGCTTCCATCGATATAATCCAAAATGGATGAAGAGTTTTTGGGTAAAGGAAGTAGATGATTTTGAAAAATTCCTGAGGTACCATTGTGACACATGAACGCATTCTACCAAAAGGAAAATCTGCCTAGTCTCTCCAGAGTTCATGTTGTGATCCACATACCTCTAGTGACAAAATACATGCCTGACCCAATGCATGTACTCACCTATGAAGAATTATAACTGGAACTCGATCTATCTTATTGTGGAGAGCCTATCAGAATTCTTCATACCAAAGATCAAGTGTTGAGAAACCGGATGACTTGTCTGGTAAAAGATCTATGGAGAAATCATAAGATGGAAGAGGCAATGTGGGAACCCGAGGAACATATGATGAAGAATCTATATGGAAATAAATGGATGGTGAAATGTTTAAAAGTGTTAGTGCTCTTTATTGATGGGATTACTTTGGAATAATTTTCTCTTGTATGTGTAAACCTGCAATTTATCATGTGAAAATGATATCTGAGGAAGAATTATCTTTTCTGTTGCGGATATAGTTATAAATAACCATTTGGTCTTATATGATCATTGGGTTTGAGGAAATTATAAGTTATTATAATTTGGGATGAAAATGCAAGGTATGCTATAATATTTGTGGTTAAGTTATGTTATTTTGGGGAATTTATCTCATTTTGGTAATATTATAAAATATAGTTTTTGAAAAAGGACAACACGTAGACCGTGTGACAACCCGTCGCATCGGACAAAGCTATGGGAATCGAACCCACAACCAAAGTGCGATTGGGATTTATCGCCTACCACTGGACTACGTGAAGTCCCTGGTTAGTTTGACTATTTTTTTTAGTTAAATGATTTTATTGATCAATAATAAGTTAATTTGGGTTCTTATTTCTTATCAAATGAATACCCTTGGTATAGGAAAATGATTTGGTGATTAAGTGATAAATGTTATTTTGGAAGATGTTCGCTTTGTTGGAAACACTATATGCCCAAGGAAAATAGAATACAATGGGGTTTCATTTGTAGAGTAAAGGTGGATTTTTATCTATGTTTTTATTGTTGATTTATAGTGATTTGGGTTATTTATGGAAATTATTAATCTATAACAGAGAATATGTGATGATGTTAATTACTTTTAAGTATGTGACTTTAAGAGTATTTGATGTCATTTGGAGATACAATGTAACATGGGAGACTACATAATCAAATTCTTCTATGATTTGGGTTTCAATATTAGTTTGGATTATATTAAAGGATTTTAAGGACAATTGGTTATTGAATGGTATCTATTTAACTTTGGAGTATTGTTGGTTTAATTTTAGAAATTAAGATTAGTGCATATTTTGGGGGATTATTAGATCATTCACTAACCATTTTGGTTTTGATTAATCTTCAAAGACAATGTAAATATATGGTTTATCCTGCATGGATCATGTGATTCTATAGAAGTTTATTCTAGCTCTTCCAGTGTGACCAAGTCTTCTTGAATACTAATCGTTTAAAAAAAACTGAGTTAGTGGTGGAAATTTATTAAAGAATGAAAATTTACTTAAAATGTAAGTATATCTCATAATGTTCTTAGTCAATATCATAAATGAATTCCTCTTCCTTATGTAATGTAACTTTAAAAAAAAAATCTTGTCTGTTTACTTTCCTACTAGGAGACTAATGGTCGTTTGTCCCAACACAAGTTTGTGGTTTACTCATTGTTAACTTTCTCCTGATCATGATTTCTATCCCTCTCCATCAGAACTTGACACTTAGTTTATCATCCATATCCATGTTTTCTTACATGGAATCCTAGTATGGGTTATCTTGGATGACCCTTATACCTCTCTTTCTTTCTTTTAAAGTGATAGTTTTATTGGCTCTTTTTCCGATGTGGGACTTTCCATTATATTCCCAAGAAAAATTTTAAAAATTGCGAGGACGCAATTTATTGAAGGAGGGGACAATGTAACACCCCAAGTTTCCTCGGTACGTTTCCTTTCGAATAATGCAATGGCGTGCATTTTACACAACTTCGAGATTTTAACACACCATAACCAATCAAACTAGCCGTTATGAATAGTAATACCTACTTTTTGAAATTTTATAAATTCTATCTCTCAAAATGGACTTCATTTTTGGATTCGTAATATCTAAATTAGCCTAGGGTGAAATTTTGGTACTTTTTGGATAACTTTCATATTTTGATTAATAGTGAAAATTACTAAATTTTAATTAAAAACAACTTTTTTAATCAAAATAATTAATAGTGATAATTTATGAATTTGAGTTGTTTTAAAGTATATTTAGAATATATTTTTACCATTTAATATAATTTTGGTCATTGGACATAATTTTACAGTTAAACTGAACATAAACAAGTGTCAATCTTTTGATAGTTATTATCTCTTAAAAACACGCTTTTTGTTTTGACAGCGGGAATTAATTTTAAATTAATTTCTGCCACTTCTGTGTTCTGAATTTAGAAAAATGGATTCCATATTTGGAATCAGGATGTTCAAATTGTGTAAATAGGTAACTTTTATTTTTAGATATTTTGAATAATTACTGCGGTAAATATTTTATTTACCATGGTTAAGGGTAAATCCGGTAAATAAGGGTTAAAAAATAATATTTTAATAATACTAAATTACCCTAAAACGTGTCTTAACCCTATTGGTGGATACATGGTCGACCATGGGCATCTTTGGGTCTATTTTGGGACCCCATGGATCCACTTGTAAGTGATAATGACACTTTATTTTAATTATGTTAAAATAAATACAAAAATGACACAAGCATATATCTTTTAACAAAACAATTGTTACAGAGGGTTATATATGTTATATTTTAGATTACAAATATTCCTTAGAAAGATAAAACGATTTCCTACATAATGATATTTTATTTATAATTTTTAGACATTAAATAATTTAATTTATTTATGACACAATGATGATGCAGTAATTACTATAATAGTGAAAAATCAAAATAATTGATATTAAAAATACCCAAATAAATATAATATGAAACTTTTAATGAATTAAAATAATTTCCTAGGATAATATGATATATTAGTATTGATTTAATTGACTTTTTTCGAAGTAATAAATCTGTTATGAGTTTCACAAAAATCAACTATTGAATAGTGTCAAAATTGACATAAAAGAGTTTTTAAAACAAATATTATATTATTAATTGATATTAAATTCCTAAAAATATAATGTTCGGCCAAGAGACTTATATCATGATAGGTGTATCATTAATGGACTACTTGGGGGTCTCTTGTATGTATATGGTAAGTTTATTAACCATATATTATAAAAATACAAAGAGACATTGTAAAAGTGAAACTAATTAACTTAGAGTTAATACTTAAAGATAAGGTTAATATAAGTACCCAAACCTGTCTAAATTCTATTGGTTGAGTTGTTTTCGACCCATAACCACCTTAACCTTTGAATAGTAAACTTTTGAGCCATTGTAAACCGAATATGAATTTATTATAAACTAATATCTCTAGCTTTTCCAAAGGTGCCCCTCACCCCTCTTATAAAAGGGCACTCCTCCTTCTCATTTCTTCACACCTTAAAAACCCTTTGGTTCGGACAAACCCTGCCCAAATACTATCTCAACTTCCCTCACTACAACCTAGAGGCATTAGTTTGATCAGAAAGCCAACCTAAGGAGCCCTTTTGATCAAATCAAAAGGAAGAACCCAAAGAAGAGGTAATGTTTTCACCACCCCTTTTTAAGTTCCTTTCTTCTTCCACTTCCTCTTTCTTTGTTATTACCAATATAAAATAATAACTACAGTATCATATATATACTGTGATGTTATTATAAATATGGTACAACCATATTCAGTATTCTATCCATCCTTTGAATAACATGTCACCATACGTGCGTACGTACGGCTTACTGTCTCCACGTCGTGGTGTAATTGTTATTCAATATATTATTATTTGGATGGGTATAATAATGATGTGTAACTCATGTAAATAATAAATATAACATGATAATGATTCTTTATATATGATATAAAATCCAATTATATATTATTTTAATATCAAAAGAATGATACTGTCGCTCGTGCGTATGTACGGACTACCGTCTCCACGAACGCGATGAGATTCATTGTCCATCATATCCATTCAAGTATAATTATCATTTGATTATTTAAAAATAGTATCTAAGGACTTGATATCATTCTGGATATGAATAATATACATTCCATTAATAACGAATATGGCTCACATAACAAAGAATATAAAGTAAAATGAACCCGTTAACACCCGAAATGACGATAATTCTAAGATATTATTAACAAATCAATGTTAAAAGATCATATATGATATCATATTAAAGTAAATGATTCTTGTATAATTCAATAACAATTATTTCACCATTATACAGGAGTTAAACCTACCATCGACCAAGGAAAAAGTACAAAGTAAGGGATTCTCTTATCTCACTTTCAATTCCGTGAGATTTCCATTGTTCGCTACTAAATTATTGAAAGTGGTGTATTGTGTACTTCCATTTGATATATATTATCATGATTCACTTTATATTCTTGTTATTCTGTAAATCATTTGGTGGTTATTAACTTTTGGCCATGCGACTCAGTGGATTAACGTGGTAAGGGGTTTCTTGTCTCACTTTTAATTCCGTGAGAATTCCATTGATCACCACTTAATTATTGCATGTGGTGTATGTGTACTACCCATGATTGTATTCATTGTGTAATATACTTTATTTTATGGGTATTTACATCATCATGGTATGATCTTTCTTTCATGGGTGTTTGTTTCTTAAGTTACCTAATCAATAAGGGAATTTGATATTTCAATTTCCACTCATTTGGCTTTACACATATTTCATTGATTATATTACTCAAAGATTATGTGTGGAATCGCTATTCATTTGATTATGTCTTAATTTCCACCCCCTTTCTGTGGATATACTTTTGATACACATAATCTCTCCATTGATAAATTCTCAAGTGATCGGTATGAACTTGATAAGAGTAATTTTAACTCAATCTCCATTTGTTGAGTTAAATAT
Organism: Viscum album; assembly: GCA_963277665.1. NCBI lineage: Eukaryota > Viridiplantae > Streptophyta > Magnoliopsida > Santalales > Viscaceae > Viscum > Viscum album. Next base: position 1,756,249,665 of record OY728141.1, read on the forward strand.
CCAATTCGTTGGTGTTGTTTCTACAAGAATATGTGTGAATATCCTTTGATTTTTTTACACTTAATATTCAATCATATTTAGTGTATTTATATTTTTCACACATAATTATGTCGTTGATTTATCCTTGACCTAAGGATACGGCCTTTATGAGAGATTTCATCTCAATTTACATTCAACTGAGACTTCTTTGTTGATATACACCAAATCACTTTTATGTGGTGTATATAATGTACTTTGACATAGTATATCATGAATCCCTTTATTCTCATGATATTACAAAGTTTTTATTACCTCAATTATTTGTATTCAAGTGTCTCTTTTGGTTAGAATCTCTAACTAAAATACCATTTTTAAATGTTTTAAAGACTTATTCTTCTAAATCTTGCTCATTAATGTCCATGTTTTAAAAATGGTTTTAAGGATTTATTTATATGGACATTAAAGTTTTAGAAATTAAAACTCCTTTTAAAAAGTTTCAAAGTGGTATGGGACACTTTGCTTCAAAAATCTACTTTTAAATGGCTTCTTGACAAATAGTGTGACTTTTAAATGTTTTCAAGAAAAGGGGGATAATTCTCTCAAATAGTTTTGATGATTATTTTCATTTATGTCAACATCATTCATTATTCTTAATTGAGGTTAATGTGATACAATACAATCTTCCATATTGTATCGCATGAGTCATGTTTGACTGTGGATGCGCTGTTTTTATACCATTCATGGTTTGTGGTAAATGTATTGACATTTCGTATGCTCGTTTTAATACGAATGTTTATGTTATGTTTAAACATGTTCATATGAGGAATGCATTGGACTTAATAAGTGACGGGTGGAGCCCACTATAGCTCCTCGATGCATCGGTAGGTCTCATGAGACAAACTAGTGTCTTGGCACAAGGCCTTGGCAAAATCTTATTTGTAGCCTTGGCACGAGGCCTTGGATATGTGGTTATGATAGTCTGGCATTATGCATTCCATCATTATGAAAGTGGTTATTGATATTGCATGTGATCATTCGACTAGTAGAATATCCATGTGAGTAAGTAAATGGCATTATTTCATTTTACCTTTGCCATTTTTTGCTGAAGTTCAAGTTTAAAAGGCTTTTGTTTTAGTTATAAATTGCCTTAAGTGTTTATGACTATTTATGAAAGCTTCTGCTATAATATTATCCTTACTGAGCATCTGAGCTCACCCCTTTTAATGTTTTATTTTTCCCAGGATTATGAAGAAGTAATTTATGAATGACCTGTAGGGATAGTATGAGGGGATATGAAGACAAGATGTTTTTTTTACGATGTAATGTAAAAATTTATGGATGTATCTAGTTATTCCAAGGCTACTAAACTAATCGGTCTTTCGAGACTTGATCTTTCTCGTGATCATGCCAATGTTATGTAATAATGCACCGACTCTAGGTAACTAGGGTCGGGGCGTTACAGTTATAGAGATTTTGAATCATGTAGAACTAGAGTTAAGGGTTTATCATCTCAATTTAACTTCTCTAGGGAATATGTTATGCCATTAAACTATCTTATTTCATTAGTTGAATATTATTACCACTGAAATGTTATATAATGAATATCCATATGATCTTGATATTTAAAATTTCATTTCAATTTATTCTTTCATGTGTATGACGATTCAAATGTTACTAAAATGGTGTGATTTTTATCTTACAATCTCATGGTTTATCAAGATTATTTATGATTATGTTTAAAATAATGGAATATTATGATATAAATCTCAATAAACACATTAATTTTATTCTAATATAGCCATTTCTTAATATTTCATGTTTTTCATTAATTTTCCTCAATTTAATAACTCATGATACAGAAATATTTTTTTTAAGAAAAAGACAACACTATTTATCTCTTCGATCAAGAATTTGTTTTCTTCTAAGGCAATGTTTTATAAATATTTTTTCAATATTTACTTTATATTTTTCCTATTACTATTCAAATTAATTTTTCCCATGATTGAGTTTATAAAAAATGGTTAAAAATAAATATCCTTGTCTTTTTGAAAATAATGTACATATTTACCTTTTTATAAAAGTTTGAAAGGACTATTTTCGTTTCACATATACGACATGAATGGAATTTATTCCCATCATAACTGATCAATTATTTGAAGCATACATTAAATGTTTTTAATGTTATTTTAAAATATTATCGTTTCCTAAATATTTGGGATATTTTTATATTTTAAATATGTTATATCAAAGGGAAAGTGTATTTACCCAAGTAAATGTCACAATTTATCTATCAAATACCTTCCTTTATTTGATATGAAATCCATTTATGTTAATTAATTTTTAATTGGGATATAGTCCAATTACACTATACCTATTATTTTTACAGATGGAATATAAATATGATGAAAATATTTTAATAAAGTCCATTAGTTTTCCAAGGGATATACTATAAAGAATTGATGGAATGTTTATTAAACAAATTGCATTTACATGGGTTATTCTATATTTAAATGTTTCTAAAAACCATTTATTTTAATTTTTTATGATATGATGAATGTTTTATGATCTTATGGTGCCCATATACAGGATTTTAATTTTAGGATGGGTGGGCATGGAATTATATATCCATCCTATGCATTGGGTAAATATTGATATCTCATGTGATAAATAAGACTCAAATGAAGAGTGAACATACATTAGTATCAAACTCTATCCACTACAATAGCCTTTGGAGTTAAAAATGATTACTATGATGGTTTGGGGAGTAAACCAAATCTACTATGATAGTCTTTTTATAATTCGTTACTACTACTGAAATGATTTTCAATGTTTATGTGTATGCCACAAACTCATGAATTATACCATTGTCATTCTCTCATAACTCATATCCTTTTATTCCTATATGATTCATGTCTTATGAAAATCCAAGATTTATTTCATTACTAAAGATTATGATCTATGATATACTGATTAATATTTTAAAATATTATGATCATGTTCTCGTACCTGTATACTCATGTTTTGATAAAGTGATAATTGATATATTCTTTGTTTACCATTACTAAGAATATGATCTCTCCCTTTTCTTTTGTTTCCTTTTACCCAGGTTATAAAGAAAGGTAATATGTCTGATTTTTCAATTAAGGGTATTTGTTATAGAGATTTATTTCACTTATGAACATGTTGTTGATGTATCAAATCTTACAGAGATACAAGACATATAAAATTATGGAATTGATTCTTTTGTATTGAATATTTACCTAAAAAGACAAATATATATATGAGATGTTTGGGTTGGTATATGTGTTGTATTTAGTTGAGATCACTAAAAATTCATTTCATTGTATTTTATATTTATATCTCATTAAAATTCACTTTCATTATGCACTTTCTTTTCTAAATTGAAACTCTGAATAGCACCTTATAGAAAATTCCCCCCATTAATGTTTTCCATAATTTTATCATAATTGAAGGTTAATTTTCTTTCTACCATGGGTTTTCATATAAACAATATTTGAAAATTCATATTTATCTTATTTTAATAACCATACAAGTGATATGAAAATCCACTATCCATTTCCACCTTGAGATCACATCTATCAATTTCTTCATACCTATGAAAGTCTCTAATGGATGAAATCTTTAAGAGAAATGGTTTTAATACACTAAATAACCAATCCATTTTTTTATTTTCGATAATAGAAACATAAATTTACCTCAAAACTCATGTAATGTTTTTTATATTGGTATCAATAGAGTCATCATAATTCATCTTAATCACATGGAATTCCAATTTCATTTTCATATAAAGAGTTCTGGGAAATTTCTTACTGAAAAATACCATTTTAAACTAATCCCAATCAATTGATTCAATTTCATATTCTTTACTCATATTATTAATAATATTTCACAATTTGTTTTTTTCACCTGAGAAATAGTACATAGTTTGGATATATATTTCTTGCTTCCGTCACCTGAGAATAAAGAATTCATTTTTATTGGTGTCAGTATATTGATAAAAAACTAGTGGATATGAGGACCCACTAAAAGAAGGTGGGTGTTTCCTTATGAAAGACCGAATATTGAATTGTTCCCTCGTTTTATTACTATGAATGTTATAATGATTCATGTATATGGATATTTCCATGAGCATAACTACATGATTTATCATCCCAACACCCATGGAACACTATTTCTCAAGAGAAAAATCATTTTATTGCTCGTAATATTAATTTTTAACCTGATTCAACCAGGTTTTATTAATTAAATAAAACCAATATCATATTATGAGAATAAAACTACAATATTTAGGGTGATAAATCATATAATCATTAAATTGAATTATGAGATATCTTAAATAACATACCTTCTTTTCAGTCTATGATACTTTTAGGTTATCTCTATATCCCATTCAGTTCATCATAGGTGTTTCAAGTTATATGTTCATACTATTTATATTATAATCTCCAAAAATAACTAAAACCTACTATGATACCAATTTAAGTGACTTAATCATAACATATATAAATATTAATCCATTTTAAATGAATATTAAAAATATTTCACAAGGATATCTTTCCTAAAACCATACAGGTTTAGTGTATTTTAATATTATATAGATACTCAACATAATTCAGAAAATATCATAAATATAACCCATACTTTTCTTATATCATATTACCCTTTTAAGTCATGTCCTAATAAAAACCTGTCTTCATAACTTGGGTAAAATAAAATCATAAGAAAGGGTGATATGATATGATCAATATGGTTAATCATGAGAGATATCAAGTCAATATAATATAAAACAATAATATAAGAATAATGTTATGAGATCATGATCTTAACTTATGTATTTTAGACCCTATCATCCATATATCTTTTATCACTAGTCCAAGTGTAAATCTTTAGCATTAATGAATCCATGATTTATATGAGTGAGGAGTCATCATTAATCAATCATGAGCTGTGAGAGAATACCAAAAGCATACTGACATGTAATATGAATTTTTGAATATTCATAAGAATGAAAAATCATTTCATTATTCATGGTTTTCTTCTAAGACTATCATAGTGTAAAAATACCCATGGTGGATTGGTTTCACTCCCCATTCCATCATTTCATTAGTTATGGTTCACTCCCAAGACTATCATAGTGGTTATAATACATTATAAACTAGGTACACTCCCCGTTATAGTAAATATTATCTAATGAGATTTAAATCAATACCTAATGAGTTGGATGGATTTAATAGACCCACTAGTCACGTAATGAAACCATACATATTTGTGACAAAGGATCATAAAAACATTCATCAATTATTCATATCATAAATTATGGAAAATAAATGAGTTTCATAATGATTTTAACATAACATAATAATGATAAATAAAGATAAAAAATGTATAATATCATTATATCATAACTATAATGAATTATAAGAAACATCAACGGATGCTGAAATAGATTAAAAATACCATTAAAATATCATTCGAACCTTTGTTTGAAAACATGTGAAAAATATCATTCAATTTTGAAAAAATATTAAATAAAAAATCCAAGAATATTGATAAAATTATTTTTTATGAACATATACATGGAAAATTGAAAAGTAAGAACTAAATCAATGAATAATAATGATCATGGGGAAATCGTTTCATTCTCTAAATATTAAAACAAATATTTCATTCTAACTTTTGGTAAATGTATAAAAGTATATTTTTTAGTAAATAGAAAGAAGATTCCATTTAAAAAAAATAAAATAAATCCAAATATGGATTCACATTTATTTAAATAATCAAATTATCATATAAAATAACATTATTTAAAAAAATATAAGTAATATGGACATTGAATGAAATTTTTTTTGACCACAGATGGAATAATGTTGTCTTTTCTTAAAAAACAATTTCACGATCATTTTAAGTACCAAAGAGAGATGAATGAATCTAAAATATAAAAACCCATGAAATAACCATATGGGGACAAATTTATGGTTATTAAGACAAAAATATCGTAACATTCTCCCTAAATAGATTCAATAATAATCAATATTGATTTAAAAATAATATTTTAACATAAACCATTACATCTGGTCTTGAATATATTCATACATCCTAATAATTTAATGTATAATAAATTTATATTTATTAAAAATATATTATATAAACATGTTCAAAAATATCGTACAATATATCATTCCATTATAATTTCAAATTACCCATTTATTAATAAATAATTAATAAAATAAATATTTGGTGAAAACTGTCCAGACATGTTTTTATTTTCTAATTTTGATCCTTGAACCTTGGTCATGGTCTCATATTCTCTAGAATATTAATGATGTTATATGTATTATTTTTTATAATTATATATAATTTTATATTTATTCATATAAGGTTTCTATGAAAAATTAATTACAACTTCATGGAGACGGTGGTCCATATATACTCACTTGTAATCATTTAATTTTCCAAAGACTAGAAATAATGAAATTCAAATAATGATATATATTTCAAGAATAATAATAATATTATAAAATTAAAATATATTCTTAATAATCATTTATATGACTACTAATTATATGAGACATGAAAATTGAATCACATCATTTCATGGATGTGGTTGTCCACACATATGCAGAGAAGACGTTATTGCTTCTCATGGGATAGAAAAGAGGTAGAAAATGGATATAATATTAACATAAAAACAATTAAGTATAGTATGGATGCTTATTTTATATATTTAAAATGATTATGAAATATTCTTAGGAGGATAATCATGAATGATACTTAAAATTGATTAGTAAGGATAATTACCTCTTCCTTGGGAAACCTCCTTTATCTTACTACTTATGCATTCAATATATAGTATTTCGGGAAGAAAAAATGTATTAAATGTGGGTATGGTAATTAATATGATATTTGGGTAAATATTTGTTGAGATATATGGATCAAATGTATTAAGCAGTGATTTCGGGAGAACCTTATTTTATAAGTGATAGGAGTGGAAATCTTATGAATACTTCAAAGTATTTCAATATAATAAATTAACATTCAAGTGAAAGTGTCACCAATGTAATCCAAATTGTAATAAAAAATATGTTTGGTTCTAAATCCACTTAAAATTGATATATACATATTTTTAGTTTAATTTTACTCTTGTTCCTTTATTTTAACCTATTGTTAAACCATTTAATCCTTTACCGTAAAAATAAATTTATACTCTGGTTACTATTCATTATGGAAAAAAATGAAATGTAACTATTTAGAAAATTGAAACGATGATTCAAAATATTGAAATTTTTTTATCAAATTCAATTCTTATAAGTGTTATAAATTCATTTTAAAAAAATCATAAAAAACAAAACAAAGGTTATTTTTAGAAAAATGCATTTTATACCTAATAATAAATTTATTCTCTTTCCATGTGTAGTAAAAACTAATAAATGATATTTAACTTATTTAGTTGAATATATTATTTTTAAATTTCATTAATATCATTCATAAATAGTAATTTATTTAATTTATTGATAAAAAGCACAATCCACTTATTAAAGTAGTATTTTAGAAAAACATTTCCTTTACCTTCAAGTTCTTTTATTTTAATTTAAAACCAATTGATAACCAAGGATTTAATTTTATTAATGTGAAAAAAATAAATTTAAAATGTTTTAAAGTCGGAATTATTTTTTAAAGAAAACACAAATTAAAAAACAATGATAATAATTATAAATAATTCATAAGAGTTCTTATAATAAATAATATTTCATAAATGAATTAAAATTTATTATCAATAACTAAATAACATATAATGTGATTAATTTTATAATTTATAAACTTCTGATTGAGTGCTTTGAAAAATACCAAAAACATTTATTTATTAAATAGAAATATGTTCAAAAAAATCAAGGTGTTACAAAACTCCAATCCCTTACCTCACCAATTTTGGTATCTCCCACCCTAGTATATTATTAGATTACTAATTGGACCCCTATAATTATGTGGGATTAAAAAATATAACATAAAATAAAAAAATTTCAAAAATAATAAATTTCATAAAATTTAATATAAAATCAATTAAACAACAAACCCCATATATAATCTATAATTCCCTAACTATATATTTTCTATAAAAAAATCTGAATCTTGAAAAACTTATTTTTTCTTATAAATCCACATGCACAAAAACCACTATCAAAATGCATCAAGTATATATATAAATCATTTAAAATCTATCATATAGATTTATTTAGAAATGAAACATGGAACCCATCCCAATTTTTTAAAAAAATAGAGATAATGATAATCCACATACTATAACTATAATTTCAAAGGTAAATGAACATTTACCAAACTATGTTAATCCTTCTATCACGCTTAATATAAACCCAAATAGAAAACCCCAATTTATGATACAAATTTACTTATATTTTCCAAACCCCCAAGATTAGGATTTTTATAAGAGGTAAGAGTAAAAAGTATGAGTAATGATACTAGATCATACCTTAAATATGAGGATTCACTAATCAATGATTGAAATCCACTAGGAGGGGGAAAGAATGTTTTCAAATCCACAAAAATCACTTAAAAACCCTTATCACGAGTTGAAGATGAAATAAAGGAGGAAATAAGTTTTTGAAGTTAAAGATAATTTTTTTAGTGAACTTAATAAAAATAAATAGTCTTTATATATATTTTTAGTAACCATAAAAGTGACCAAGTATTTTATACTACCTCAAAACCAAAATGTACACACTATATGCATGGTCCTTAAGACCATGGATGAGACCATTAATTTTACACTACCTACAATTTTGTTTTGATTATCCTCTAAAACTAATGAAATACATATCGAAACTTCATTATATATCTCTATACGACCTTAACAACCACCAACCCGAATCTAATAATACCTCGCTTTCATTCATTCATAATTCTACTAGTAACCTAATTTGTACATAGTAAAACCTCTAAAAAATACTAATCATATAATAAATTATAAAACTAATTTCCTTTAGAATCACATGGACCCTCATAAACTACAATCTTCATCCCATAGTAGTTTTATACAACTAGACAATGATATTTATCTTAAAATCAAAAATCAGGGCTTTAAACATTCCCTAACGTGATGATATTTTTTAAATCTCTAATTTAAATAATTAATAGTAAAATCCTTATGAGAAATTTTCATTTGGTTTTCATCCAGTGAAGCAGTATCCTAATAAATGAATCATAAAAAACATGTCATCATAAATTATCTTATATAAATTATACTCATCCTCGTGACACTTTCTCAATAAAAACATGATTATAAATATTCAAAATTTGAGGATTGAATGAGAAGTAGGTGACACATATCATTTTGTTTTCCACCATCTAGATCTTGGAGAACATGTATAGTAGATTGTTCGTACTTTAGAATAATTAAATTGTCTATTATTTACAATGAAATATCATAATGAAAAGGATTTAATAAATCTATATGTCATTATTGGAAAATCATCCAATTTAACCTCATTTAGAATAATTACATGATATATCATCATAATAATTCAATCAACTTAATCTAATTAAATACTAAAATTCATACTATATATCATAAAAACAAACTATCTCAAAATTTAAAAGAAATTACAATTTTTGATTTTTCAAAAGTTTAGTTTACTCATACTCAAATCCTAAAATAATTATCATATCCTAATAAATAATATATAACACTCTTGTACTTGTACAATTAGTGGTCCCAGTTATCGACATCAAAAAAATACAAGAAATTAAAAGAACTACATCTATATGATATTAAAATTTTTATTCAATTAAATGAATTTATAAAAGAGAAATCCAAATGGAAATAAATATTCTGTATATCTACAAGAAAGCAACTACCACCATGTAGAGAGAATTTTGTCTATGTATTTACTTGGTTATTCTAAAAATATATTTCTCTAAAGTCACATTAGAGTTAAATTGTGATGTCTAATCTATTACATTAGTCTCAACTAACTATAAAAAACCCACCGATGTATAATGTATCATCTCAACCTGTATCAAAATCCCCCCAATCTCAATGACAATATCATTATCTCCTCAGCATTATACACATCATGAAATAATTTAAAAACAATATTATAATATAATATCTGTATATTAATATTTCCTCAGTATGAAAATAACATAATACACTTAAATTAAATCAAATCAAGCACTTTTATAGAATTATAGTCTAAATATATATGTTGCCTCTTTCAGTCCTTTATACAAAAAATTTAATATACGATGGGTTCTCAAAAAAGATTCATCAATATTATTACAACTAATGAATTCATTGACCACATGAATCCTTTGAATGTTATTATTTTTTATGACTAAATTAATTATAGTTTCTTAGTAAAATTGATTCTAAATTTTTTCAATTAAACCATAAATATTTGTAAATATAAACTCTTGAATAATTCCCTAATACTAGTCAATCAAATTCCAATATAATGGTAGATGATATTCCCAAAACCCCTTCTCATAAATCAAGGGAGAATGACTTGTGGTGAGTTATCCATACAATATAATAGGATTAATTACCTCTGAATTCACATAATGTTCTACCAATAGGGAACAACATCCACCATGGTATAAATGAATAACACAAAATTAATGGAAATTCATACATATATAATGATCATTTCTATAATAAAATATAACATAATCAAATGAATATATACAAATAACACATCATAAATAGGTATATAATAATATAATTTTGAATATATATGATTCCAATGCGGTCTTCCTAATTATTAATTTAAGCCAATAGTTAACATATCATCTATCAATATCTTGTTTCTAAGGCCAGACATCAATTAAACATGTTGATCTATATGAACACATGAGCATAAAACACACATACGTTCATGAAAGGTTTAGTAATATGAATTTATAATCATACTAATTACTAATAAAACTATCATAAACATATAGTGTCAATATGAATCATTAATAAATAAAGTGTAGAAAAAAATACTCAACACACATCATCAATGATCAAACATATATCAATGATTCAATTTATAAAAATTATACCCATAGATTATCAAAAATAATTTAAATAACATTATATTTATATAAATACAAACTCATTATATATAATACCTCAATAATAAGGGTCCACACAAACTACATGTTGCTAATGGTCACCAAGAGTCAAGGAGCATAGACCATGACTTAATCCGACACTCGATTACCTAGAGATGGGTAATGGTCATAGCACAATAACCATTCTTATAATTACCATACACCTGGGTCAATGGATATTGGAACTTATCTTCCACACACATATATTATAGTCATGTAACATAACATATCACCACATGTCTTCCTTGATAACAACCACCACAAAAGTATCTGAACTACAATACATAAAAAAATTAATGATATCACATCTCACATCCCATCATATATTCTAGATCTAATGAATCAATTTAGATGTATCACCATCATATATCTATGAAACACATCTATAATTTGTATCATATAAAAATATAACTTATTTGGATATTCTTCATATAATATATTGTTAGGGTTAAGGAAAGAATAATTACATAATAAATCATTATCCACATTGATCCTAGAGTTGTGGGTGATAATGAGCTCAAACACTCAGGTGAATCATCAGCTACTTAAATACGTGAATTTATGTTGAAAATAAGAATAATTTCTCAAGTATTTAGTCGATATTATATAAACCAAGGTTGTAGGAGTGAAGATAATAAAAATTAGATGTCATTATCTAACTTTATCCCATGTTAGTGGATGATTATGAGAGTACACACCCTAGTATTCCATAACTATTTACAAACTATAACCATTGGACTATATCATATATGAAAGGGAAGGTCATTAAAAATAAACACACCACCAAATCCATGATTAATCAATCATTAATAATGAATTTACCATATATTATTAATATCAATATCGATATCATAATATAACATCTATATTATCATGATATATTCAAGTATTTTCCTGAGAATCATATATTACCCTCATATTTTATCTACATAAAAATCATGATAAATTCAACAATCAATCACTAAGGTTCTTATAATCATTCATTCTTTTCATCCATTGATTATAAAACATTCATTAACACCACATACGGAAAAATGTAATTACTATAATATATTTTTTTTCCTCAGTGATCTCTACCTACATCCTTGATAATGTATAAATTATAATTCTATATCATTAAAATATTGTAATACCCCGACCCTAGTTACCCAGAGTCGGTGCATTATTACATAACATTGGCATGATCACAAAATATCATGTCTCAAAATACCGTTTAGTTTAGTAGTCTTGGAATCACTAGATACATTCATAATGTTTACATTACATCATAAAGTGAAAAACTACAACAACATCTTGTCTCCATAGACCACAATCATATCCCCTCATACTATCCCTACAGGTCATTCATAAAATACTTCTTCTCATCCTGGGAAAAATAAAATATAGAAGGGGGTGAGCTCAGATTCCCATGAAGGATAACAATATAGAAAAAAAATTCATAAATAAGCATAAACATTTAAGGAAATATATAACTAAAACAAAAGCCTTTGAAACATGAACTTCAGCATAATATGGCAGAAATAAAATGAAATAATTCCATTTACTTATTAACATGGATATTCTACTAGTCGAATAATCAAATGCAATATAAATAACCACTTTCATAATGATGGAATGCATAATTCCATACTATCATAACCACATAGTCATGCCCTTATACCAATACTGCAAATAAGATTTTGTCAAGGCATTGTTCCAAGACACTATTTTTTCTTCATTAGTCCTGCCGATTCATCGAGTAGCTATAGAGGGCTCCACCCATCACTTATTAAGTCCAATGTATTCCTCATATTAACAGGTTTAAACATAACATAAATATTCGTATTAAATCTAGTATACAAAATGTCAATAATTTCTACATAAACCACGAATGGTATAAAAATAACACATCCACATTCAAACATATCACAGAACCTTCAATACAATATAGAATTTTTGTATCATAATAAATCAACTTCAAATAGGCATAAAATCCATCAAAGGATGTTGACATAGATGAAATCAAAACTATTTGAGAGAAATATCTCTTTTTTTGAAATAATTTAAAAGTCACATAATTATAAAAGAAAAAATTTACTTTGAAAATATTTTTATAAGCCTGTAAGGGAAGCTTCAACAATTATATAATGGCAGAAAATAGCCGCACCCACTATATAAGTTAAAAAAAGACATTCTTACCTTAATTTTGTCGAAAACGTTAAAAAGAACCCTGTTTGGAAAACGACAAAATGATTCCTTTATAAACATCTTATAAAAAGTCAAAAAGGTATGAATGACTTTAACCCATAGTCTATAAAATAGAAAGAATGATTTGAAATACATTTTTTATGAAACATGGATGTGGATGATAAAGAGGTCCCAGTAGATAATTACGTATAAAAAACCTCGGATAATGAAGATATTGTGAAATAAACCTTTACCTAGTACTTTTCCTTGGTCGAGTGTAGGTTAACCTCCTATATAATGGTGAAATAATTATTATTAAATTATATAAGAATCATATACATTAATATGATATAATATATGATCTTTTAATATTTCTTTTTTAATAATATATTTGCATTATCGTGGTTTCGGGTTTTAAATAATTCGTTTTCCTTTATATGCTTTGTTATGTAAGTCGTGTTTGTTATGGATAGGTTGCATATTATTCATATCCAGAATTATATTATGTATTTAAACAATATTTTTAACCATCAAATGAAAATTATTCTTGAATGGAAATGATGGGGAATGAATCTCATCACATTTGTGGAGACGGTAGTCCATACGTACACACGAGTGACAATATCACTCTTTTGATATTAAAAAAATATATAATTGGATAGTATATCATATATATATATATATAGAATCATTATCATGTTATATTTATTATTAAAATAAATTAAACAACATTATCATACCCATCCAAATAATAATGTATTGAATAACAATTACACCACGATGTGGTGACGATAAGACTTACATACACATGTATGGTGACATGTCATTCAAAGGATGGATAGAATACTGAATATGGTTATACCATATTTTTAATAACATAATAGTATATAGAATATAATGGAGTTATTAATTTAGAATGGAAATAAAAAATAAAGAAGAATTGGAAGAAGAAAGGAACTTGAAAGAGGGTGGTGAAATCATTACCTCTTCTTCGGGTTCTTCCTTTTGATATGATCAAAAGGGATCCTTAGGTTGGATTTCTGATCAAACTATGGACTCTAGGTTGAAGTGAGGGAAGTTGGGAGGATATTTGGGTTGGGCTTGGACAAGCCAAATGTCTTTGAAGGCATGAATTAGAGAGAAGGGGAAGATCCCTTTTATAAGAGGGGTGATGGGAACCTTAGGAAAAGATAGAAATATTATTTTATACTAAATTAATATTCAGTTTATAATGGATCGAAACTGATTTATTTAAAGGATAAGTTGGGGATGGGTCCAATACAACTCAACCAATAGGTTTTATACAGGTTTGGGTTACTTTATTAACCTTATCTTTTAGTTTTATCTCATAGTTAATTAGTTTGACATTTACCATGTCTCTTTGTATTTTTATATTATATGGTTAATAAAATTAAAATAAACCTCAAAGAGACCCCCAAGTGGTTCAGAAATGATTCACCTATAATTATATAAGTCTATTGTCCCAACATTATATTTCTAGGAATTTTATATCAATTTATAATATAATATTTTTTTTAAACTCATTTATGTCAATTTTGACACTACATAATAATTGATTTTTGATAAAGCCTTAGCAACATTATTAATTCAAACCAAATTCATTTAAGAAATTCTAACATGTCATATTTACCAGTAAAATTCATTTATGTCATCAAAACTTTTAAATTATATTTAATTTAACATTTATAATACCAATTATTTGATACTTTCATTAATAAAGAAAATATTGCATCATTATTGTGTCATAAATAAATTTAATTATTCAATGTCTAAAAATTATAAATAAAATACCATTATTTAGGAAATTGTTTTACCTTTCTAATTAATATTTATAGTAGAAAATATAACATATATAACTCTATGTAATTTTTTTTCTAAAATATATATGCTTATGTCATTTTTGTATTTACTTTAACTTAATTAATATAAAGTGTCATTATCACATACAAATGGCTCCATGGGGTCCCAAAATCGACCCAAAGATTCCTATGGTCGGACATGTATCAACCAATTGGGTTAGGACACGTTTTATGGTAATTTAATATTATTATAATATTATTTGTTTACCCTTATTTACCGGATTTAACCTTTAACCATGGTAAATAAAATATTTACCGAAATAATTATTCAAAATGTCTAAAAATACAATTTACCAATTTACACAATTTGTAGCTCCTGATTATAAATATGGAATCTATTTTTCTAAATTTAAAACACTAAAGTGGCTGACATTAATTTAAAATTAATTCCCGTTCTCAAAACAAAAAACGTGTTTTTAAAAAATAATAACTATCAAAAGATTGGAACTTTCTTATGGCCAGTTTAAATGTGAAATTATGTCCAATTACCAACATTGGATTAAATGTTAAAAATATAATCTAATTATACATTAAAATCACTTAAATTTATAATTTATCACTATTAATTATTTTGATTAAAAAAGTTGTTTTTAAATAAAATTTAGTAATTTTTACTATTCATCAAAATATTAAAGTTATCATAAAGGTACCAAAAATTCAACCTAAGCTAATTTCGAAATTAAAAATCCAAAAATGAAGTCCATTTTGAAAGATAATATTTATAAATTTTTATAAAGTGGGTATTACTATTCATAACAGCTAGTTTGATTAGTTGTGGTGTGTTAGAATTCGAAGTTGCGTACAACACACGCTACTATATTATTCAATGGGAAGCGTACAATAGAAGATTGGGGTGTTATATTCTCCCCTACTTAAAATAATTTCATCCTCGAAATTTATAGAATACTACTATGTGAAAATACTCAGGTGGTTATTCATCATAAGTTCCTCGGGTTCCCATGTTGCCTCTTCCATCTTATGGTTTCTCCATAGAACTTTGACCAGATGAGTCGTCCGGCTTCTCAGCACCTGTTCTCTGGTATCAATAATCCCGACAGGATCTTCACAATAAGATAGATCGGGTTCCAGTTCTACTTCCTCATAAATGAGTATATGTGTTGGGTCAGGCATGTATTTTCTCAACAGTGATACGTGGAACATATCATGAACTTTAGAGAGACTTGGAGTCATTTACAAATGATAATCTACAGTCCCAATTCATTATAGAATTTCAAAAGGTCCAATGTACCTGGGACTCAATTTACCATTCTTATCAAAATGTATAAAACCCTTTCATTGATATACCTTCAAGACAACATGACCTCCTACCTAAAATTTCAAATCCTTCATTCGGTTATCGGCATAGCTCTTCTACCTACACTGAGCTGCTTTGATGTGGGTTTTGATTACCTTTACCATTTCCATTGTTTCCTCCACCAGTTCTGGGCCTATGAGTTTTCTTTCACCAACATCATCCCAATAGGTTGTTGTGCGACATCTCTTTTCATATAACGTTTCATATGGTGCCATCCGAATACTTGAATGGAAGCTATTGTTATAGGAAAATTCTACAATAGGTAAATATTGATCCCAAAAACCATGAAATTCAAGTGATCATGATCTCAACATGTCTTCTATGGTTTGAATAGTCCATTCTGATTGTCCATCAGTTTGGGGGTGGTAGGAAGTGCTCAAACGAAGTTCAGTATCCTAGGATTTCTGATGACTTTTCTAGAATCATGATGTAAAACGTAGATCACAATCATTAACAATCAATAGGGGTACTCCATGAAGTCTCACAACTTCATTAATAAAAATTCTTGCTAGACATTCAAGTGGTAAATATTCTCTTATAGCAAGAAAATGTGTTTACTTGGTAAGATGATCAATAATGACCCATATTGCATCGTTCCTTCTAAGAGTCTTTGGTAGTCCCATGAAAAAGTCCATCATGATATTAGCCCATTTCCACTCAGGTATGGGAAGAGGATGCATGATTCCTCCAGTCTGTTGCCTTCCAGCTTTCACTCGTGGACAAACCATACATCTTTACACAAAATCAACAATCTCCCTCTTCATGTTGTCCCATCAAAAATGTCCCTTCAAATCTATATACATATTGGTTCTCCTAGGGTGTATATATAAATTTGAACTATGATAATTATCCAATAATTCTCTTTTTAGATCACGCATATTGGGAACACAAAGTCTCTTCCCAAATTTCAAAATTCCATCTTCATACACAAAGTCACTAAATCTCCCATCATTCATAGATTTAATCTTCTTTTGAAACTCTTCATCATCAGTCTGAGAACTCTTTATCTTTTCTAGTAAATATGGTTTAGAAACCATTTGAAAAAACTATTGATGATTCACCTTCCATGGTTATTCCCATATCAAACTTTACTATATCCATGAAAATTGGATCCCTTTCAACTCTCAATTTGTTCAATACTCTTTGATGCTTTCTGCTCAAAGCATTTTCCACCTGATTTGACTTCCCTGGGTGGTAGTGTATAGTGAAATCATAATCCTTGAGTAGTTCAATCCATCACCATTGCCTCATGTTTAGTTCTTTCAGTGAGAAAATGTACTTCAAACTCATGTGATCGGTATATATCTCACATTTTTCACCATAGAGATAATGTATACATATCTTAAATGCAAAGATTACAGTAGCTAACTAAATATCATGAGTAGGATAGTTTATCTCATGAATTTTCAACTATTGTGATGCATAGGAAATAACTCTATCATTCTGCATAAGGACACAACCAAGTCATTTCTTCGATGCATCACTATAAATATTGAACCCATCATTCCCCAATGGTATAGTAAATATAGGATCATTGAATAATCTTCTATTAAGTTCTTCAAAACATACTTCACACTCTTTTTTCCAAAAAAATGTAACCCCTTCACATGTGATCTTTGTTGATGGGTTAGTCATCCTAGAAAAATTCTGGACGAAATGTCGATAATAACATGCTAAGACAATAAAACTATGTTCCTTAGTATACTCGTCGGTGCTGGCCATTCTTGGATTGCTCTTGTCTTAGAAGGATCAGCAGAGATTCCATCCTTAGAGGCAATATGGCCAAGAAAATATATCTCTTGAACCTAGAAGTAACACTTATGAAACTTCCCATATAATTCATGTATTCTAAGAGTCTTCAGGAAAATGCGCAAGTGATTCTTTTGATCTTCATAGCTTTTGGAATATACCAAGATATCATCAGTAAATACCACTACAAAATTATCGAGATATTCATTGAAATCTCTGTTCATTAGATCCATGAAAATGGAGGGTGCATTAGTCAGCCCAAAAGGCATTACTGTAAACTCATAATGTCTGTACCTGGTTCGAAATGCTACCTTCAGAATGTCTTCCTTCCTCACACAGAACTGATGGTATCCAGATCGAAGGTAAATCATTGAAAAAATTTAAGCTCCATGAAGTCGTTTAAATAAATCATCAATGCGATATATGGGATTCTTGTTCTTTATTATTATAGAAATGATTTCCCTGTAGTCGATACATAACCTCATTGATCCATATTTCTTCTAAACAAAAAGGAAAGGGGCTCCACATGGAGAAACAATAGGGATAATAAATCATTTATTACTTAATTTCTCTAGTAGTTTCTTTAGTTAAACTAATTCCACAATGGTCATTCTATAAGGGGTCTTCAATATGGGCATTGAACAAGGAATTAAATCAATGGAAAACTCAATTTCCCGTTCTGGAGGATGTCCAGGTAAATCTTATAGAAACACATCTATATATTCTTTCACAATAGGTATATCCTCTATTTGAACTTTCCTTTCCACACCCACAATTATTTCATTATCTTCCTCTCCAATAATTGAGTTTAGTTGAGCTAGTGGGGGTGGATCTAGATAATAATCATGTGGTGACGATTCTGCTCTAAAGATAAGGTGTTCCTTATCATCATCATCAAAAATTGTAACATCCTTATTCTTACAATAAATCATCACATCATGTCCAGAAATCCAATCCATACCGAATATTATTTAATATTAAATCTTGGGTATGACAATGAGATCTGCAGATAAAGAACATTTATTTGCTCCAATGGGAACAGATTCGCAAAACATAATTGCGATGATACTTACCTTAGGAGTTTTGACTGAAAATTACCTTGTTAAATCAAGTTGTAAATATGTTATTTTCATAGAAAACTAGGAAGATATGAAACAATGTGAAGATCTTGAATCAAATAATGCATTTTTTAAACTTGAGGAAACCATTAAATTACCTACCACCACGTCTTTTGGATCTTCAACATCAGTATTAGTGATAGAAAATGATTTTCCTTGATCCCTTGGCCTTTTCTGAGGTATGTTCCCCTCACGCTTAGGAAAGTCATTTGCATAATGTCCCATATCCTTACAGTTGTAGCATTGAACATCGGTAGCTTCTTTATTCCCCTTGCAATCACGAGCTTGGTGGCCTTTTTCACCTCACTTTTAACAGACTCCCATTCCTTTAAAGCAAGTACTAGGGTGTTTATTCCCACCATTACTACAAGATAGATAATCAACTTTTCCCTTCTTCCCCTTACTTCCATTTCTAGAGTGATCAGCAGATCTCTTCTTCTCTTGCTTTTCTTTAAAGACACAAGACATAGAGAATTATTTTACCCTCTTGATATCACATGAGAAAATATCTTCGTATGATGAGAATGATTGTGCGACTAATGCTAGATGGAGAAATGGTTTTAACCCATCATTGAAATGATCAATCTTACTTCTTGGGTTATGTATATAATCTGAAGCATGCCTTGCTAACCATGTAAAGTTAGACTCATACATTGCAACAATATCATCCTATTTTTTCCTCAGACACATAAATTGCCTTTCTATATCCGCTCAACGGTCATGAGTAAAGTATTTTTTGATGAAAATATCTTTAAACTCCCTCCATTCCATATTTGAGACTTCATCATCTTCTTTCGTGTTTTGAATCAATGGCCACCATTGATCAACATCTCCAGTGAGGCGGTAAACTTCCATGACAACTATTTCCCTTTCGCTACTCAAGGTGTGGAATATTTTCTCTAAGGAATTTATCTTTTGCTCAGCTACTAGTTGATTTGAACCCCCATTGAATGTTGGTGGTTATTGCCTCATGAAGCGATCTAACATTGATCCTCCACACTGACGGATCTGGGTGCTCTATATGGGTAAGGTTATTATTCATAACCTGAGTGAGTTGTCCCTGTATGGTGATTAGCTGATCAGTACCTATTGCATCACCAGCTCCACTATAATCATCTTGAGAATGAGGGAAATCCCTACATGGAGTGAGTTCATTGATATGATTTCCATTTCCTCCACTAGGCACCACTTCTAAAAAATGGAATATATTAGATTAGTTTATGAATCAAAATACACAAATCCAAACGTCTAAAACACTTAACATAAATTGAACAGTTTATGGATATAATCCATAATCATAAAAATGTTTTCATTGAGAAATTATATACTCTTAAACCCTTCATAATGGTTTTAAAGAAAATAATAATTACCCTAAGAATATTTCCCAGGTGTGTCGTAACCAAGAGTACAACAAGGCCCATTGTCATGCACCAGTTCCCTTTCAAGTATAGCTCAAATCGATGTTTTCGGGTTTTACCCGTAGGTAAATTTGTGCCAAAGCTGACTCTACTAACTCATATCCATACAGGGATATATTTCTTGGAAAACTCAAAAAATATCTACAATACCAAAATTCTAGGATGTTCTTCTACACTAATCCTCAATGTCCATCTTAGTTCTATGTGCTCTAATCAAAGTTTATCTAAATCTAGCTTCCATGGTTTGTAATAATATACCTCTGATACGAAATATAACGCCCTGACCCCAGTTACCTAGAGTCGGTGCATTATTACATAACATTGGCATGATCACAAAAGATCAAGTCTTGAATGTCCGATTAGTTTAGTAGCCATGGAATCACTAGATACATTCATAATGTTTACATTACATCATAAAGTGAAAAACTAAAAAAAAATCTTGTCTCCATAGACCACACTCATATCCCCTCATACTATCACTAAATGTAATTCATAAAATACTTCTTCACATCCTGGAAAAAATAAAACATAGAAAGGGGTGATCTCAGATGCCCAGTAAGGATAACAATATAGCAGAATCTTTCATAAATAAGCATAAACATTTAAGTCAATGTATAACTAAAACAAAATACTTTTAAACATGAAATTCAACATAATATGGAAGAAATAAAATGAAATAATGTTATTTACTTATTCACATGGATATTATACTTGTCAAATAATCACATGCAATATCAATAACCACTTTCATAATGATGTAATGCATAATTCCAGACTATCATAACCACATAGACAAGGCCTTGTTCCAAGACTACAAATAAGATTTTGTCAAGTCCTTGTGAGAAGACACTATTTTGTCTCATGAGACCTACTGATGCATCGAGGAGCTATAGGGGGCTCTAACCGTCACTTATTATGTCCAATGCATTCCTCATATGAACATGTTTAAACATAACATAAATATTTTTATTAAAACAATCATACGAAATGTCAATAATTTCTCCATAAACCATGAATTGTATAAAAATAACACATCTATAGTCAATCATATCACAAAACCTTCAATACAATATGGAAGTTTTGTATCATAGTAAATCAACATCAAATAAGCTTAAAATCCATGAATGGATGTTGACCTAGATGAAATCAAAACTATTTGAGTTAAATATCTCTTTTTGCAATCATTTAAAAGTTAAATAATTATAAAAGAAAACATTTACTTTGAAAATATTCTTATAAGCCTGTAAGGTAAGCTTCAACGATTTTATAATGGCAGAAAATAGTCACAGCCGCCGTATAAGTTAAAAAAATACATTCTTACCTTAATTTTGCCGAAAAGGATAAAAAGAACCTTGTTTGGAAAACGATGAAAATATTCCTTTATAAACTTCTTATAAAAATTCAAAAAAATTATAAATGACTTTAACACATAGTCTATAAAATAGTTTGAATGATTTGAAATACAATTTTAAGAAACATGGATGTGGATGATAAAGAGGTCCTAGTAGATAATTAAATATAAACAACCTCAGATAATGAAGAGATTGTGAAATAAACCCTTACCTTGTATGTTTCCTTGGTATAGGGTGGGTTAACCTCCTGTATAATGGTGTAATAATTGTTATAAATTATATAATAATCATATAATTTAATAAGATATCATATATGATCTGTTAATATTTCTTTGATAATAATATCTTGGTATCATCATTGTTTCAGGTGTTACCTGATTTGTTTTCCTTTATATTATTTATTACGTAAGCTGTATTTTTTATGTATAGGTTGTATCTTATTCATATCTTGAATTATATTAAGTCTTTAAACATTATTTTTAACCACTAAATGAAAATTATTCATGGATGGATACGATGGGGAATTAATCTCATCGTGTTCGTGGAGACGGTAGTCCGTACGTACGCACGAGCGACAATATCACTCTTTTGATATTAAAATAATATATAATTGGATAGTATATCATATATACAGAATCATTATCATGTTATATTTATTATTTACATCAATTAAACATCATTATCATTCCCATTAAAATAATAATGTATTGAATAACAATTATACCATGACGTGTAGACGGTAAGTCGTACGTATGCAAGTATGGTGACATGTAATTCAAAGGATGGATAGAATAACAAATATGGTTGTAACATATTTTTAATAACATCACAGTATATAGAATATACTAGAGTTATTATTTAATAATGTAAATAACAAATAAAGAATAAGTGGAAGAAGAAAGGAACTTGAAATAGGGTGGTGAAATCCTTACCTCTGCTTCGGGTTCTTCCTTTTGATTTGATCAAAAGGGCACCTTAGGTTGGATTTATGATCGAACTAAGGCCTATAAGTTGAATTGAAGGAAGTTGAGAGGATATTTGGGCAGGGGTTGGCCAAGAAAAATGGATTTGAAGGTGTGAATTAGGGATAAGGGGAAGTTCCCTTTTATAAGAGGGGTGAGGCACTAAAAAATATTTCACTTTTTCCAACATGAACAAATCTATTGGTAAAAGTGAATTTTCTGTTGGTAAAACATTTTACCAACATATATGTCCCTATCACTAAACTGTTGGTAAAAAATCTATCTCTAAATCTTTTTGCGACAGATAAAATAGATCTGTTTCCATTATAATAATACCAACAGTTAATATATATGTTGGTTAAAGTGTTATCAACAGGTTCTGATAACAAATTTAGCTGTTGGTAATAATATTAAAAATGAATAATATTTATTTCTAAATTAAATTTATATACAAATTATAACTTTTTATTATCATTAAAATTTAATGTCTCGTTTATTAATTTATGATATATAATACAAATGTTATAATTATTATACTGAAAACTATTTTAACACGTTCTAAATTACATATAATATCTATTTATAAATTAAATTTGAATAAAAAATATAAATTTTTATATTTATTAATATATCATTTATAATTATTCTATTTTATTTATTAAACCGAAGTCGATTGACATGAATGTTAAAACATAGATAAAATTTAATTATATTATATTGAAATTTAATAAAAAAAATTAGATTAAATAATGTCAGATCCCCACTCCACAGGATCACCCAGTAGGATACATCACACCCCCAAGTACCCACATCCCATCCATGCCCCACTGTCCAAGTTCCAGCACCAACGACTCATCCATTCCTCAGGACCAGCAAGCCTCCAATTTGACAGTCAAAGAGCATACCCACATGTAGTTGTTATGACAAACCATCCATCTTAAAGATCAACACCACACATAATCAATGATCCGATCCACAAATTAGTGTAAAATACTAAAGGAGAAATAAATGAAATTACAAAAAAATTATATGTATAGAAATAGATTGGAGAGGTTGATTCTTGAAGAACTCTCACACTTGCCTATAGTAGTTATTTATGTTCATGACCTGTCTAGACATTGTGTGATGTTCCCTTCTAACCAGATCAATATACACAAGGGAAGAGATTCAGTGATCATCTCGGGCCTGATGCTGTCTCCTATTGTGATCTACTGTAGGATTCAACTTTTGATTTCATCTCGTAAGATGGATATGATGAGAATATTGAAATAAAAATGTATATGAAAGTGGGGAATGTTATCACCCTGAATGTATTAGCTACCAGTGATGTATTCCTTGGTGAGATAATGTTTAGAGGGTAAAAGCTTCTTCTTTCTCAGATGGACAAGATCCAACATCAAAATGAAAGGTCTGAACAATTAGTTCTAATGGAAATCGGTCCCACTATTTTCTATTGAACAAAAAATCCTTCAGGCATCCTATTTGACATTTTCTCATGGCACCGGTGCTACGAATGTGGCTGGATTGGGATCTGATTGAATCTGTTCATGATAGCGAGTTCTTACTTGACAAAGGAATTTCCTCCAAATAGAAAATAACAATGTGTTAATGCAACAAACCCCTATCATAAAACCAATATAAGGAATGAATTACACACTAGTCTATTGTACATCATGTAACTGGACATGCACACCCATGAAACAACCTTCAAACCAAACAAAGATAGCCAACTAAAACCGAAATAACATTAAAAAAATGAAATGAATATGCTTCCAAAACAAATACAAACCAACCATCAATGAAAACGAATCTAGACTGAATATGAAGCCAAAAAAATACTAACCAACCATATAAAATTTAAACTATTCTATGCAATCATTTATCATAAACCATAAAAAATATTCATCTTTTATTTATACTCAAAACATTCAATATGCAGCCCAAAATAAATGAATATGGAGCCAAAACCATAAACCCCTTAGTATGTCAAAAATGGGAATGAAACTGTAAATATGCAGCCAAAACTGTATGATATAAAATCTATAATACATATATTTATATACTTTCACTGAACATGGAACTCGAATGTGAAAAAATGATCTAAAATACATATATCTAGATTTTTTCTTTGACCATGGAATAGGAATGTGAAAACATGGTGTAATCATCTCAACTACTCTAAACTATTTATGAGCATCATCTAACCCTATCCATGTTGAACAGACAATGATGTAATGTCTTGGATTAAACATTTTTCTTCAGATTCCTAGATAATAACCAGCAGTTCTCAGTTTTCCATCATCCTGGAATTCAAACATTGACTGCATTGCATCATTTAAACCCTAAGAACACAACACAAACAATGATTTTTTGTTTTCCTTGTTTTTCATTATCTTTTCACGACCATGGCTAGCTTTACATTAACAAAATGTAATGATTAAAAATATTTCATAATCTGAAAAGACCATTAGCAACATGACATGACTTCTCAAGTAATATTCAGTCAAAGAAATGTGTGTTCTATGTCACAATGTGTTTTATGTGAATTGAAATAATTACCATGTTAAGAAAATAGTATTAAAACAATTTATTTTTTATGAAATTTATGGAAGTAGCGCATTCACTGTATTTAGATATAAAGAAGAATATGTTGGGGGAATTAGCACTATGAATCAGCCATAAATAATGAAATATATGTTACTATGAATAAATAAATAGATGATGTTATGACTGCTCTTTAAAAAACCTTTTGCACATGATATTATAACATTAATTGTTCTACCAAATCAAACTCAATGAGTTCCCTCTGTGGATCATCGATAGTGAAAAACACTAGGGATGTTGTTTTAAAAATACCTTCAATGAAAATTGAAAAAAAAATTGGAAAGGAAATAGAAATGTTAAACCTATAAATTCCAATTTTTTAGGCGAAGCCATAAGAACAAATTTATTTCATTATTAGAACCTAAAAAGAGGAAAACAATAAAAAACATAACCAAAGAATGTAAAAATGTCTATTTCAAACTTAATAAAAAGTTACAAATACCAAAATATTGAGTTATACTAATAAATTCATTATTAACGCATAAGATAAATATGAATATGAATTAAAATTCATGAGCTTAAGCAGTGTGGATAATAATAATAGTGAAACCATATTAGAAATTACATGGAACATATGAAAAACTGGGGTCTTATAATCCCTACCTAATGAAATACCCCACCCATCCACTACTATATTTACAATAATAACATTCCATGATTTCAATTCATTAACCCAAACTATAGTTGATCTAAAGTATCTAGGACTTGATAGGTTAAAGATATGATCACCTTACATTCAACATAGAATATGTGTGAGGATTTAAAAACAATGTTTAAGACATTATCTTTTTGATGTATTCTATTTTCAAAGATAGCTGTTAAAATTGGTTTCGAAAAATTAAAAGTAATGAAGAATGTATGATTCAATGAGTATGGAATTTATAAAAAAGATGATGCTACTAAGACTCAAATAGAATACCATTGATTTTTTACAAGAGCATTTAGTTATAGTAAACAGTGAATCTTATAGTCAAATAGAAGTCTTGTGAGTTACTCACATAATATTAGAGTTCATCTTGGGTCATTTTTGTAATCATATATGACATGAATGTCCAAAAATAAATAGTAAACCCACATAAGATGAACACCCACCTTCACGTCCTATTTTATAGAACCTTCTAACTAATTTATTCACATAAACACAACTACTTAAAAACATAAAATGAATTTAAAAAATAAATATTAAAAAAAAGAAATATTTAGGGAAACATTGAAATACCTCATGTCTCTAGGCAGTATTCTCAATGCTGAAATGAAATGAAAACTTGGTGAACCTAGATATGTTATATCAAAGGACATGAAACAATAAAATAAAGATAATTTTAATAATCATTCATAAATAATAAAAATAATAAAACAATACCATTTTAATAAGTCATGTGAAACAAAAACTAAAAATAATTATAAAAAACATGATAGTATTTTGTCTCCACATTAATTTTCAATCCAAATTAATAAAAATTTAAGACATTGTTAATTCATGGTATTTGTTGACATGTATTTGAGATTAATAAGTATCCTTGAATCAAATAAAAATAACAATAAACTGAAATAATGTGTATTTGACATCATTAATCAAATCTAAAACAACACTGTAGTCCCAAAAAAACATAAGAGGTGGAGAAACAATATTCATTTTGATACAAATTCTAGCAACTGTTGGATGCTTTGTAGAGGGATTATGAAAATCAGCATAAAAAAATTTCCTAAACGGATTCCCCATGATTTATAGCCTTACTGGGTTTTTAAAAGGAAGAGGGAGCCTAGGTAACCACAAGCACACCGTTTTAGTAATGGGGTCTTGCTTCATGAGAAAGGTGAACGTCTACCTAAAGACATGGAAACATAAGTATTCAAGAGAATGTGAAAAATGTGACCATATCCTCTTTTATGAAGAAACAAATAAGAAAAAATCGATTTAAGAAATCCCACTACTATGTGACGTTGCTGACATGAAAAATAATTAACATGCTTATTGGAGAATTTCACCACAGGATGATGATGTTTAGAATAAGATATCAATAAAGAATCAATCATAGAATATGCTTTATAAACATCCAAAGAGTGGGAACCACTAATTTCATCCAATTCCATTTTTTATTTTTCAAAAAAGGAAACTATTTTGTTTATTTAGAACCATACCCAACTCAAAAAAAAGAGAATACATTGAATCACCTCATCAACACTAAAAAATTCCAATAAAACATCACTCTCTTAGGTTTAGAACCAAACAAAAGTTCACATTTCAGTCTACCTGATCACTAGCTTCCCAAACTATCCACTGTTTATGCAACATTTCAGGTTGTCCACATCATTAATCAATGCACAATAATTAACACATTCTAGTTCAACCATCCTCTCTTAGAAAATATCTATCCAGTGAACTTGTTTCCCACTCAAGAAACAACAAAACAACCAGTGACACATATACTCAGAACAATCAGATAGATTTGAACTCTAATTTAACACACTGATCATGAAACCAACGGGATCACCTGCATCTTGAGTGAAAAATTAGGCCCACTCGAAATAGCTACAATGAGAATACGTACCAACAATAAGTAGAGAACATATGTCTGGTCCACGAAACTAACCCTTCAGTGCACCAAGATCCATTGTTTTCAAGTACCAGAACTATTGTTGAACAACACCAGGACCCCAAGACGAATCCCCGAGCTTCATTGATTTGAAAATCATCCACCACAACAACCTCAACAAGAACTCAAAACCACCACAGATTCCACCAAATCTAAACAAAGTCTCCCACCAACATGAACAGAAATACCGCATGAGGGAAGCAACCGGAGGTCGAACACGTTCCAAGAACAATCGATATATTACCATCTAAGACCCTTGGAACCTTAAAAAAATGTTCAATTTCAGAAAGATCTGCCGATAGAGAAGATGAATCGAGCCCTTCTAGTGCGGCTAACCCCTTGGAGACGAAGGAGAGTTCACGGGCACTTCCATCGCTGATCTAGGGATCTGATTCAGTAGATAAAATCCACTAATGTTAAATTTACTTATTTTATTTATTAAATTTATTTTGATTAAATTTAATTATATTTTTCAAATTTTAATATAAAAAGAGATTTTCAAATATAGATAGTGTGTATAAAAATATATTGAAATATATAAAATATCATAATGATTTAAATTATTTTTTATAAAAAAATATTTCATTATTTATTAAATGAATAAATTTAAAAACTACACAGTATTGATATTTAAATAAAATTTAAAATTAAAATAAATTAATGATATATTTTTAATAAAACCCAAAAATGGATATTTAATATGGTGTAATTATAATTATTTTTAAAAAAAATTGGTTTCTATTGATTGGTTATTGATAAAATCATTGTTGTAGTAATTTATTATAAAAAATTTATTGATGAAAAAATTATATTTTGTAATAGTTTTTATTAATAATAAATTTATGTGTTGGTAAAAAAATGTTGGCAACAGTAATAGATTTTACTATTGAAAAAAGATGTGTTGGTATTGAATGATCAATATCAACAGATATATCAGTTTGTAAAATCAAGTGTTGGTAATTAAAATTAATAAAATCAAAATTTAATATCTGTTGGAATTACTCGTTTTTACCAAAAGATATATTATCTGACAATAAATTTCCGTTGGTATAAATCATTTTTTTTAGTGAGGGGAACCTTAGGAAAAGATAGAAATATTATTTTATAATAAATTTATATTCTATTTCTAATGTCTCCAAACTAGTTTATTTCGAGGTTAAGGTGGGGAAGGTCATAAAAAACTCAACCAATCGGTTTTAGGAAGGTTTGGGTTACTTTATTAAACTTATCTTTTAGTTTTAACTCTTAGTTAATTAGTTTGACATTTACCATGTCTCTTTGTATTTTTATATTATATGGTTAATAAACAAACAATAAACTTCCAAGAGATCCCCTAGTGGTTCCTTAATGATACACCTATTATTATTTAAGTCTATTGGCCAATCCTTATATTTTTAAGAATATTATATCAATTTATAATATAATATTTGTTTTAAAAACTCTTTTATGTCAATTTTGACACAATTTAATAATTGATTTTTGTTAAAGTCTTAACAACTTTATTAATTATAATAAAATTCATTTAAATAATAATAACATGTCATATTAACCAATAAAAGTCGTGGATGTCATCAAAACTTTCAAATTATATTTATTTTAACATTTACAATACCAATTATTTGATTAATTCATTAATATTGAAAATACTGCAACATTATTGTGTTATAAATAAATTTAATTATTCTATGTCTAAAAATTATAAATAAAATAAAATTATTTAGGAAATATTTTTGGCTTCTTAATGAATATTTATAGTTGAAAATATAACATATATAACCCTATGTAAAATTTTTTTTACTAAAAGATATATTCTTATGTCATTTTTTTATTTACTTAAACTTAATCAATATAAATTGTCATTATCACTTACGAGTGGATCCATGGGGTTCCCAAATCGACCCAAAGATTCCCATGGTCGGAAATGTATCAAAAAATTGTGTTAGGACACTTTTAGGGTAATTTAATATTATTATAATATTATTTGTTTACCTATATTTATGGGATTTACCCTTTAATCGTGGTAAATAAAATATTTACCGTAGTAATTATTCAAAATGTATAAAAATAAAAGATACCTATTTACACAATTTGGACCTCCTGATTTTAAATATGGAATCCATTTTTATAAATTTAAAAAATATAAGTGGCATAAATTTATTTAAAATTAATTCTCGTTGTCAAAACAAAAAGCGTGTTTTTAAGAAATAACTACTATCAAAAGATTTACACTTGCTTATGTCTAGTTTTAATGTGAAATTATGTATAATAACCAACATTGATTAAATGGTAAAAATATAATCTAATTATACTTTAAAATCACTCAAATTCATAATTTATCACTATTAATTATTTTGATTAAAAAGATGTTTTTAATTAAAATTTACTAACTTTCACTATTCATCAAAATATGAAAGTTGTCAAAAAAGTACCAAAAATTCACCCTAAGCTAATTTCGATATTTGAAATCCAAAAATAAAGTCCATTTTGAAAGACAAAATTTATAAAGTTTCAAAAAGTGGGTATTACGATTCATAATGACTAGTTTGATTGGTTGTGGTGTGTTAGAACTTGAAGTTGCATACAACACACGCTACAGTTTTATTCAAAGAGAAGCGTACCGTGGAAGCTTGGATCAGGGTGCTCCATACGGGTAAATAACATGAAAGATGGAGGTGAAATAAAAAAAGATGGATAGAATAGTGAATATGGTTTTACTATATTTTTAATAAAATCACATTATATAGAAGATACTAGAGTTATTATTTCAGAATGGAAATAACAAAGAAAGGAGAAGTGGAAGAAGAAAGGAACTTGGAAGAGGGTGGTGAAATCATTACCCCTTATTCAGGCTCTTCCTTTTCATTTGATCAAAAGGGATCCTTAGGTTGGATTTCTGATCAAACTACGGTCTCTAGGTTGATGTGAGGTAAGTTGGAAGGATATTTGGTAGAAGTTAGCTGAGCCAAATGGCTTTGAAGGTGTGAATTAGAGATAAGGGGAAGTTCCCTTTTATAAGAGGGGTGAGTGGCACCATAGGAAAAGATAGAAATATTATTTTATAATAAATTCATATTCAGTTTATAATTTCTCCAAACTGATTTATTTCGAAGCTAAGTTGTGGATTGGTCGAAAAAACTGAACCAATAGGTTTTATATAGGATTGAGTTACTTTATTAACCTTATCTTTTAGTTTTAACTCTTCATTAATTAGTTTGACATTTACCATGTCTCTTTGTATTTTTATATTATATGGTTAATAAACTATCAATAAACATCTAAGAAACCACTAAGTGGTTCATTAATTATAAACCTATAATTATATATGTCTCTTGTCCGAACCATAGATTTTTAGGAATATTGTACCAACTTATAATATAATATTTTTTTAAAAAACTTCTTTTTGTCAATTTTGACACTATTTAAAAATTGATTTTTGGTAAGGTCATAAAAACATTATTAATTCGAAAAAAATTCATTTAACCAATAATAACATGTCAAATTGACCAATAAAATTCGTGTATGTCATCAAAAATTTTAAATTGTATTTATTTTAACATTTTCTAATACCAATTATTTGATTCTTTCATTGTTAAGGAAAATATTGCATCGTTATTGTATCATAAATAAATTGAATTATTCATGTATAAAAATTATAAATTAAATTAAATTATGTAGGAAATCGTTTTATCTTTTTAATTAATATTTATAGTCAAAAATATAACATATATAACCCTATGTAAAAATTATTTTTCTAAAATATATATGCTTATGTCATTTTTGTACTTACTTTAACTTAATTAATATAAAGTGTCATTATCACTTACAAGTGGCTCCATGGGATCCAAAAATAGACCCATAGATTCCCATGGTTAGAAATGTATCAACCAATATGGTTATGACACGTTTTAGGGTATTTTAATATTATTATAATATTATTTGTTTACTCTTATTTAGCGGATTTACCTGTTAACCATGGTAAATAAAATATTACTGAAGTAATTTTTTAAAATGTCTAAAAACAAAATTTACCTATTGACACAATTTTTAACTCCTGATTTTAAATATGGAATCCATTTTTCTAAATTTAAAATACAGAAGTGGCAGAAATTAATTTAAAATTAAATCTTGTTGTCAAAACAAAAAGCGTGTTTTTATGAAATAATAACTATCAAAAGATTGACAATTGCTTATGTCCAGTTTAATTGTAAAATTATGTCCAATGACTATCATTGGATTATATGGTAAAAATATAATATATTTATACTTTGAAATCACTCAAATTCATAATTTATCACTATTAATAATTTCGATTAAAAAAGTTGTTTTTAATTAAAATTTAGTAATTTTCACTATTCATCAAAATATGAAATTTATCAGAAAAGTACCAAAAATTCACCGTAATATAATTTCAATATTAAGAATCTAAAAATGAAGTCTATTTTGAAAGATAAAATTTATAAAATTTCAAAAATTTGGTATTAGTATTCATAACGACTAGTTTGATGGGTTGTGGTGTGTTAGAACTTGAAGTTGCGTACAACATAGGCTACTGTATTATTCAAAGTCAAATGTACCAGGGAAGCTTGGGGTGTTACAAATATGGTGTATACTTAATAAAAATTATCAATTGTGAATGTCATTATAAGAGATCCTCAATGTGGTTAATGAGTTTCACATGGTAACCAATATTCATTTAAATTCTAATTATTCGTCCAAAATAAAAAAATTTCTTTATAATATCATAATATATATTCTTTAGTCATTTCATACTAAATGATAATAACATTATATTCACCCGAAGTCTACAACACGTTATCTTGAGTTCCACATTATGTCACAAAAATAATATAATATAAATTCTATAACAATTTATTTCATTATCATAAATAATATGAGTCCTTTATGAGTATTAAATTTAAGTGTATAGAGATTTTTTCACTCAAAATTTATTCATAATTCCCTAATGTAATTCATATCATCGAATTATCTACATGTTAAATTATTAATAATTCAATTATTACTTGTCCTATTTTAATTAATAACTAAATGTACTATGATAATTATAATTTTTCATGATTTTAATAAGTCCATGTCTATATTATAATGATTATTCATCTCTAAAAGAATCAATTCATTAAAAATTTTTAGGAAGAAATAGTCAATACCAACATAAGAGTCCTATATAATTAAAATTAGTTAAAATAGACCGCCAAACATCACTAAAATGATATAAACAAAATTGCATTATCTTTGAGCGGTCTAAAAAACAACAAAAAGATATTTGGTAATAATATATACCAACAAGGTGACCTCATGTAACCTAATAATTTTCTAAACTAAAAAGGGTACCATTTTTCAACCTTATATACCTTCTAATTTGTCGACATGTAATAAATCATGATCCTCTTATTCGGACCATCTAGATCACGCGACTATGATACCATAATTTCATTAACCTCATGGTTTGTCTCATTCATGTAATTCCTAGAATATGAAATGATATCCTAATATTTATGGTTATCATTAATTCATATATAGTTCTGAGGGCACTCCCCTATAGCCTTCATCTCCCTATTTGATCAAACAAATAATTTTACCCCATTCAATCCATTAAAACTCATGAATGTAGGGTAATATGGACCGATAAGTTTTATTCAATAAAATACTGAATTGATGTTATTTCCACACTATAACCCTGACAAATTTTTCATTATGGCCATCATCTTTTGTATATTTCCCAAAACTTTTACAGATGTAGATTTAAAATTGTATTTTCCTTTGAAACCAAATGTGTTTGATAGACGGTTTCACATGAGACACCGAACTACAATGAATCATAGAACAATTTATAACCATTGAAATTTTGTTTTAGAATTGATAAACAAAAATAGAGGTAACCGAATTATGAAATATATATAGAATTAAAAAAAAGGTAAATATTAATACTAAGGCATTATTAAATTTAATTAATGAATCTAAATAACTTAAAAGAGTGATGATTTCTAAATTTGTATTTTCTATTATTTATTTTAAAATAATTAATATATTATGTATAAAATATACTGTTTATATGAATAATATATTAACACAAATCTTATTAGTAATTAATAGAAAACAATAATAATAATAGTAAAAAAATTTAAGTCATTTTCTTATAAAAATATCTTTCATAATATTTTTATTATTATATTTAAAATTTAATTTAATATGTTTAAGAATTTTAATTTGATAAATTGATCATCATTTTTAAATTAAAAATTTTAAAATTATTATAGGATGAACATTTATTTTATTTTGAAAATATACTGTTTTTACTAAGAATATAATGTTTATGTCATTATCATAAAAAAGTTTTACTTTAAAAAATAAAAGAAATTAATGATAGAATAATTATTTAAGGAGTTAAAATATATATTTAAAAAAATTTGTTCAATTATTAAAATCTATGTTTAAATTTTTGGATACTTAAATAATATTATCCTCTAAAAACGTTTATTTATTTTCTTATCTTATAATATTCTTTATATCAAATGTAAAAATATATCTACAAAAATTATTTTATTTTTAAAATTAGTATATCTAAATTATATTAAAATGACCACATCAATTTTATGCATATAAATAATATTACTACCATTAAAGATAAATACTGTAATAATGATAAAAACATTTATTTTCAATGATTTATTTAATTATCATTCTGTGATTTATATATAATTGAAAAAACTAATCTACCACTAAATATGAATATAATTTAATTATATATATATATATAAATATATCAACACTCATTCAATTAGGAATAAATAATAAATAATATCAAGAACACTTAATGGTGAAAACAACATTTTTCGACAAAACCGTTTTTTTATATATTAAATGTTTTAATTTAAAATTAATTTTATCTTAGTTTTAAATTTATTTAGATTAAATTGATTAAAAATATAGTTTCATATTACCCCAATATGGGATTTTTTTTATATTTATAGTAAAATAAAATATAATTAATTAAAGAAGTAGTTACTAATGAAAAAAATGGTGATGTTTAAGAAGATAATGTTAAATTACTCAAAACAAGTGTATAAATTCATGGTTGATGATTTATTGACCCATTATCACCCCAAAATCTTTTATTTTAAACGTTTAAACATTTTAACATTTAATATAAACATATAAATATTGAAATGTAATGGGTACTTTCAGAATTAACATTTTATTCACTTATAAAAGGAGAACACTTTGACTAATTCATGGTATACATTTTCCTTATAATTTCACCTTGAAAATATGATAATTTAATACTATAATATTATTTCATGTTCATGAATCTTTTGTCTCAATTATTTAGCATAATGCCTTCATTTCAAAATAGATTTCCAAGAGAAACCCCATGTTCGCAATGTGTGTATTTCTCACTCCATAATGTTTTCTGCTTAATCTTACTTCTCAAAAAAAATTATAGTGACAGTAATATAAAAAAATAATTTTTTTTATATTTTGTATTATTATTCTAAGGTAATAATAATTAACCACCTTTCCATATTTACATTAAGAAAAACTAAAACTTCATTTGTGTGTTTGTGTAAATTTCCACCTCTATGAAGTAATTTATTTAATTTCTCATCTATATTCCTTATTATTTATCAAAAAATCATCAAATATGATTAAAAACCCTTAAAATATCCAAATAATATCATTATTTCTCTATAATAACGATAATGTTCCAAAATAAACTACTCTAATAACCACACTAATTCACTAATTATGGTATGATTGTAGTGGGTTATAATAACCACCTACTATAAAAATGATATAAAATAATATCATATAAGAATATGAGAACATAATTAATGACTATATATGATAATTAAATAATTAATTATTTTTTAGTGGTAACATTAATAGTAAACTCTGTAATTAAGATATCAACAATAGTTCATTTTAAGTCATCTATAGATTCTCTTCACAAATTTAATATTTAAGGATCATAACCCAAAAACAAATAGAATAAAATTATTATGTTTACAATAATTATAAATCATATGTTACTATATATTTTATGATATGTTAATGATGAAATATGGGATAAGAATAAAAAATAACACCAATATTACTGAAATAGTTCAAAAAGATAAATATTACACACACCCAATATTGAATATAAATAATAAATACCTAATATAAAAGTATATAATAATTATGAATGAAGATTATAATAGGTTATAAATATAAATAAGGTTATTTTATATGTTAATAAGATATATTTTTATATAGTATATTCAAAATCTTTTTTGGAATCCGAGAATTCTGGAAGGGTGTTCCTTATCTCAAATTTAATTTCCTGAGACATATTTCTTATTCTGTTCCATGATATATTTATATCGTGTGATTACTTCCTAATGAATTTCCTTTATAAAAATCATTTAATTCATAGATCTTGAAAATACATGTCATTTTCTCTCTTTAAATGGATTTCCATTCAAAAGATACTAATATTGTAAGGGTTATTTGTCTCCATTTCGAATTTCATGTGACATGTTTGATACTTTACATCATCATTTTTTATTATATATAAGATAAATTAATCTTATTTAATAATAATTAATATTTTTCATTTATTGAAATTTTTATTTATATTTCATGGAAACCTCCTTTTATTATTTGATTCTAAAATAACCTTTATCGTAATGTTCTTTGTCTAAATTTTTAGTTTTCTTATTCATGTTTCATATTTTGAACCTTTTCCTTTTATAATGTAATGTATAATTCTTATATATATTATTCCATGATTTTTTTTATGTTTAAAATATTCAATTATTTAATTAGTGTTCCATCTTTCATGGTATTTGTTTTCAAGAGATATCAAATATTTAAGGGTTTTATCTAAAAAATTCCTTCTTTGAGGAATGTTTTGAGTTATGAACCAACCTTCTATTATATGGTATATAAACAATCTATATTACACGTAATATTTTTTCTATATTTACTGATGTGTAATTAGTGTTTAATTTTATATTTATCCTTTATGATTTTTTTCATATACTTAATCATCCTTTAACATTCCTTATGTTACACTTGGAATATGTGTTATTTAATCACCCTACTTATTTATATATATTTCTAATTTCCATGTTATATAATTAACTGACATGGAAAGTATTTATGTTCCATATTTTTTTATCTCAATATATATATGTTTATTTAGTCATAATGAAATTTGATTGTGTATTATATATATATTCATATCTTTCATACGGTGAATGCATTAGACTTAAATAAGTGACATGTGAGTCCCAATATTATATACTCCCTCAATGCATTACTTGGTTTTTTGAGAAATGGTTTTATTTATTTTGTGTATGAATACGTAATTCAAGAAAAATGTATTGGTTGTGATCTTTACAATAATAATGATTTCATTATTATGGAATTAATGAAAATAATAATTCCTTTTCTAATGATTTAATGGAAAATGATATATAGTGTCATGAATTCCATCAATATAAAATTATTTATTATTATTCAAGTGGTTTTTAATATTGTAATGTATCCCATGGATTTATTCTAAGATCGTGTATTCATTTATATGTAATTACATGAATCTTATTTATTACAATCACATTACTCATGCCACTATAGATAATGATAAATGTTTTCCTTTAATGAATGTTTGAGATCACCCTTATTATGTATCCACTTACCAAGGTTATGAAGAAATTTATAACACGTGATATGTATAGAATAAAATCATGTGTGGGGAAATATACGGTGATTGTGAAGACTTATTATGGAATAATTAGTTTCTTTTAGTGGTAAAAATATCCATTGGATGAAAAAGGAATGAGATATTTTAGATAAAGAGTTTCCCTAATTCTATAAATCCATAAATCTAAATGGTCCTTGGAATGTATGTCACTTAATATTTTTAAGTTATATTGTAATTATTGATGCTTAAAATTTGGCTGATTTGATTGATTTCAATGATGATATTTAAATAATGTGTTTATGAGCACCAAAACCTATGAGTGTGGGTATAGGGAATCATAGTTATTATCAGAGAAGGGTTAAAATAAATTTAGAGAGTTGGATGTAAAATTTTTAGGATAATTTTAGAGTAATAAATTTAATCAATGGTTGATAAGTTAAGGTTGATCAAAACATTAATGGTATATATAATCTTTTTGGTTATCTTATGTAATATATAATTCATTATCAAATTAAAATGAAAGAAATTTATAAATTTCCCTAGGTATTACTCCAAGTATAGGAAAACATCCATTTTTTTGTAAATTATAGAGTGTGTTATTTGATAAAAATTATAGACATGTCATATACTAGAAAGTGAATGTGGTTACAACAAAGATTCACCTGGGGGTAATCAACCTAAAAAATTTTGGTTTAGTATTAACACAGTCATGACTTAGTACACAATGAGTAGACCTAAGACAGAAAAATTGGTCAAAAACTCTAGGGGAATATTATTTATAAATTTAAATGACCCTTATAAATTATCTTGAAGGATTAATATATAGTATTTATAGAACCAAAGTGGGGAATGACTAGGGATAACATAAAATTTAAAGGTTCATAAGTTAATGTATAAATTAATTGACTTTTGAGAAGTGAATTAAATCGTGCTTGCATATATTCTAATGATTTTCATCTTTATAGTATTTTAATAATGTTCATGGTAATTTAAAAATATTTTTTATGTATTAATTGGACTAAAAACCAATACTAAAGTAATATAATTTGAATTAAGAGTGATATAACTTGAACTCGAATAATTGTACGATGAAATGATGGTGTCATAGACTAGGAAATATTATGTGTTAATTTGACATAATAATGTGATGAAAACTTTTCATCACTCATGTAAACTCTTTTTGTTTTAATAATCAATGAATCATGATAGAACCATTTTTATAGTGGAATCCATTGACAAGCAAAGATTTTCCCCTTGCTAAACCTAATGGGATAAGTGTTAAAGTGATAAATTATATGATTGTTCCAAACATAAATTGTGAATTATGATTCGCATTAAAAACATATTTTAATTAAAAAACATCGCAAACAATAAAATTATGGATTCTCATGGATGTTTGGGTGAAAAATATTATTTAAAAAAGGAGATTCAATCTCAACGGAGGAAAAAAATGTGGGAAAAGAAATAATTTTCAATGGAAAAATGAAGAAATCAGTTAACAGAACTGAAAAAAAATATGGTTTTCCTTAATATACCTAAAATATTAATATATGAAAAATATTTGAAAATATATCCTAATTTATGCATATATTCTAGATACCTTTAACAAATTTTAGTAGCGATTTATAATTAAAATTGAACGGATGAAATTTATTTAATAGGGGGAGAATGTAACACCTTGAGATTTTTAATTATATATTTTTTGAAACATAACGTATTTGATATGATTCTTCACACAAAATATTGAACCACAATGAATAATGTAAGCTTATATGACAATTAAAATGTATTTATTGATTTGGTAGGTAAAAATAGTGGTAATAAAATTATGAAATATATATATATATAATATAAATTAACATATTAATACATAGTCATTATAAAATTCGATTAGTGTATCCAAATAACTAATAAGAATAACCCTTTCAAAAAATGTATTTTATACTCTTTATTTAAATATTCTAAATATATCAATGATAAAATACATTATTTGTATGAATAATATATTAACATCAATATGATTAGTAATTTATAGGAAACAAGATTAATAATAGTTAATATTTCAAAAGGTTAATTTCGTATGAAAAGAGTTTTCATTACATAGTTATGATTTTATTAAAAATAAAATTCCAAAATTTTATAATTATATTTTGAAAAAATGAACTTCATTTCTGAATTAAACATTTAAAAATTTTATTAGGATTAATTTTTTATATTTTTATGAATTAATATCACTATGATTCTTTAATGATGATATATTTCTAAATTAAACCACTTTCATAACCATACTCATAAATTTATTGTGGTATGTTAATTATTTGGTCAATCTAATCATATAATTGGAATAGGATATAAAAAATATCATGTTTTTTAATAGAAATCAACTAATAATTATATATAATAAAAATAATTACATATTTATTTTATTTGGTATTTTTATTGGTAACATTTAAAGTAAAATCCATAATCAAGATACCAATGTTCATTCGTTAAAAGTCATTGAAACAAACTCATTATTGATTTCATATTCATTGATCATAGACAAAAAACCAATAGAATAAAGTTATAACATTATAAATAATTTTAAATCGTATATTTTTTCCCCTTTTATGATATTGGAATGAAGAATGTTGGGAGGATACTGAATAATAACACTTCTCTTATGAAACTAGTTCAAAACGATCAAGATTAGAAAAACCCCGTATTGAAAATAGACATTAACTAATAAATATAAAAGTAGATAATAATTATAATTGAAATTTATAAAATTATATAGATATTAATATGGTTCTTGAATAGTTTTTTGATATATTTGTTTTTTATAGGAGATTTAATAACTGTAGTGGAATTCTAGAATTAAGGTAAAGGGTTCCTCATATAAAATTTATTTTTTGACACATATTTCTTATTTCCATACATACTATCTAGGATATGATATGATTTGTAACTAATTAATTTATTTTACCATATTATTTTATTTCATGGGGTTTTAACATCTATTGCTCTAATGAACAATAATTTTACCAATGAAATTTACCTTCTAAAAATATACATGTACAATATTTGGTAATGTAGTATTATATAAAGTGTAACAACCACATGATATAAAAAACCTAATATAATAATTGTATCATTATCATTAGAGAATAAATATTTCCCTAAGAATTGAAAGTGTAACAATGGAAAAATAAATATAAAAAGATAACTATAATATAAAAATTTGGATATCCTATATCACCAAGAATAATCACACTCATGGACAACACTATAGAAATGAAACAAAAAATTAGTAGTGTAATATTTATTCTTAAAATGAAAATATAGATAACATTGATATAAAATAGAATTAAATTTTTAATGAATGAATTATGAGGTATTTTTAGAATGTTGGGAAGCCCTGTGTCTATTGAAAAACTAACTACTATAATAGTAATATGACCATTAAAATATTAATATGATCTTTAGGAATAATAACCTAACCATTATAGTAGCATCCTCATATTTGAAACTATTAAATAACAGTGACGTATCTTATAAAATAAAAATGTGACATATTTACATCACGATAAAGTAAATAAATGTTTTAAAAATGATAAAAACATAATGTAATATTATAAAACTTAATCTTTTATTTACATTTCTATAATATATATAATGATTTTAAATAAAAAATATTTTTATAAAATGGTTTAATAAAAAAATATTAAGTTTCACTATACTGATAATATTATTTTATGAGACCATAAGTAATATTTCAAAGGGTCAAAAAATGATTATAATATGAAAACTTGTATATTTCAAATAAATAATAAATTTATTTAAAAATAAATTTTCTAATATTTATAAAATTGTTTTCATGAATTTTATTTAATTTTTGGAATAAATATTTCATGAAATTGTTACGGTTGATTTTTGGTAATTTTCTAAAATTGGTGATTTTTTTAATTATAAAACAAGACAAAATAATATAATTTGTTGTATAAGAAAAATACATGATGAAATTAGTCATGTTTGATTCATATGGACATTAAATCAGCCTCATATTCACTAATATCTTTATATAGTCATAATATTCATCACATTGACTGCCATAAAAAATGAATATTATATTTGAAAACACACTCATGCCCTTATAAATACCACCCCTCACCTCAACTATTACTCACAAATTATAACTCCTTTACCATACCAAATCTCTAAAAAATTCTCTTCAATTTACTCTCCCATGTATCTAGGAGACTTGGTCTCATCAAAATACAAATCCAAGGTGCCTTAAGGGGAATCCTAATATGTGACTTCCAAAGGAGAAGGAAATACCCTCAATCAAGAATTTTAATTTTTCTTCCTCACATCCTCTAAAAAATTACACCAAACATTAAATAATGACTCTAATAGAAATAATATTGTATAATTTTATTGTTTAATGGAATATACATAATCTATCCTCTTAT
This sequence comes from Viscum album, assembly GCA_963277665.1. Lineage (NCBI taxonomy): Eukaryota > Viridiplantae > Streptophyta > Magnoliopsida > Santalales > Viscaceae > Viscum > Viscum album. The sequence continues at coordinate 1,756,292,092 of OY728141.1, forward strand.
TTTTTTTATTTTTAAAACAAAAAATTTTTAGAATATGGTCTGTACACCACCACCATAACCAACGTACTTATTTTTTAACTACCACCTTCATGGATGGTTGTAGAAAAAATATTAGGGATTAATATTATGATAATAAGTATATTATAATTTATTTAATGTCATGAAATTTATAAATAATAATCTAATTAAATAAAATCAATCTAGTTCATGATGGTTTGTAAAACTGTACAAATGAACTAACTGTATATTGATAACATTTGTACTAAATAAATAATATCAATGTAGGAAAAAATAAAAATATTAGGGACTATTTAAATTTATATTATAAACTTAATTTAATTTCATTAAGAATATATATTTTTAGTTATATTTGACATGTACATTAGTAATAATCCACAAACTAAAGTGAATTCGGAATTGTGAAACGATTGACCTTAGTGTAGTAATTATAAAAAATATATCTTAATTCAATGACACTAAAATAACAGAAAATATCAATAATAAATAAAATATATTTATATCATGTTCTAAATAATTTATTTAATAAAATTAATTTTATTTATAATGAGGTTAAGTGAAAGCTGAAAATGAAACCGAAAATGTGGCGAGGGATCAATCTAAACCTCCATATTTTCTTTAGGTTAGGACTTCTTTCTCATAAAATATTCTTTTAAATCAATTATAATTATTTAAATATTTTATATTATATATATTTTAAAATGGATATATAAATAATTTAATTCCCCTTTCCTTGTTGGATATATACATGTTTCAAAGCTTTCCTTCCCAATTTCACTTGTTCAACAGAACCAATTAAAGGGAACATCTATGTTTTATAGACTCATTTTATATACAAATAAATGAAGTATTATTTAAAAAAATTGTATCTAAATGAAATAATTTTTATTTAGGAACAAATTTTGGTTGAATTTTGGGTTTTATGGAAATTATTACAATCATATCCACATTAAAGAATCTTAAACCATTTTTCTAATACCCAACTGTTGAGGTACCATTAAAAAATTAATTCTGACACTCATCAAATTTGGATGGAAAAATATACAAGGGAAGAGATACTCAGAACATGTGTATTATTTTTCTCTACAAATAAAAGGAATATAATGTGTATAGAACTTGTGTATCACTTAAACCTCCAAGGAACATGTGCGCCATGCACAGTGCATGAACTGTGGGAGATAATATGGATCCCATCTGAAAATACCTTATGCTCTTATGAAGGTTTCTGAAACTTTTATGATCATGTGGTACATTCTATATGAGTTTCTCTAGACCACACCACTTTTTAGTAGTTGGGAGCCTAAAAACCCTTCCAAAAATCGTTGTAAAATAAGAATAAGAATATGAAAATGTTTGAAGAATTTTGTGTTCATAAATTTTCATGGGATGCACTAATGAAATTCATAATACATTTTCAAATACCTAAAAAATGTTTTCCTTTTCCGGAATGATCATGCTAACATGTCAACCTCATCACGTGAAAGACTTCGTACATGTCTAGGAGGTACTACTCTCCCCCACCAGCTCCAAATCATAAAGGAAGGGTTGTCCATGATAATTATCATACATCACCACATAACCCTTTATTGATCTTGAGAAACATCACCTATGGGGAGAGTGATTATATTAAATAGCAGTCAGGCAAGTTTTTGAGATCCCCAACCCTTGTAACATAAACTAGGAAAGAAAAATGGAAGTGATTGGAGATTATTGTGAATGTAAGATTCATTGAATTTATTGGAAAAAAGTAATACACCCTAGAAGATCACCATTGATCATGGTAATACCCCTAAATAAGCCAGAATAATCCCATAAGACCCCTTGTCATAACATCTTTACATTGGAAGGTCCCCCAGGAAAGCCACCGTTGTCTCATGGAAGGGCCTGAAAAAAGAAATCCAGATCATACGAAATCCTTTTAATATGCATCATTATTTTGCAAGTACCCCTGGACGTCTCAACTCGGCCTTATAAAATTTAATTTTTTTGTCTATTGGGTTAAAAAAACCCCATTTTATTGGTCAAAATTAAATAAATTGTGCGTCAAATTGGATGGTATTTCATTCAATGAAAATCATGTGATTCTCCCAAATAACCCACAAATAGATCATGTGAAATGAGTAACACTAAATCCCTCCACTAACTCTAGGATGAATCTATGATATATCAACCACATAAGGTGGGACATAACTGGAGAGGTAAGGCCTATAAATCCCACAACCCTCATAATAAAATAATAATCCTTGGATCTACGCACTGGAATATGCATGAATTGGAGCAGACATCTCAGAGTGGCCAATATCATGATCACAATGGTTTTCTACCAGGAAATATTAGGGGAACAACCTAAGTGATCATGAATCATGCTTAGACACATTGTGTGATAACATAATATCACATGAAGAACTTATATAATGTCACACAAATTATGATAAGGTCTTCCCACATTTCTGATTGCTCACATGAAACCTAAACAATATACCATTTGGAAAATATAAGGCACATATGAAATAAAGGCAAGAATAAAAGTATAAATTAAGGGAGACTTACCCAAATAACATATATGTTTAACCTCATGAGATTTTCATGACTATTCCATGTCATGATAAAACACCCGAACATGTAGTCCAAATCATGTGACACTCCCTCGACATGCCATTAAGATCATACAATTCCACCATACATGTCAAGATAGTTGCATTATGCCCTTAGGGGATTCCATCTGAGTATCATGGAGAACTCTAGGATAAACAGAAAAATATTGAATATTGTTAATAATGGTCACCCAAATTATGTGATGAACTTAGTGTGTGTTGTATAGCTCTTTTAAAGTCATCTAGAGTTACTATACAGATCATGCGACACCCTCTAAGCACATTAGGTTGGTTTTACGATGACACCAGAACATGTCAGCTAGATCGTGTGATATCTCCATGGAATTTCATCAAGATCATGTGACACCCTCTATGTGTGTTGTTCTAGATAAGGTGATGTCCTCTATAATAAATCATCCAAGTGTTTCGATGTACTCCAAACAAGTCGAACCCAATCATGTTAGGGCCTCTAGATATTCCATTCAGATAATATAAGGTCTATCAGAAAAGTGAAATGGATCATGAAATTTTATTTGTACTTTAATGAAATAACATAGGAAATTTATAAACATCCTTAAACATGTCAGTCAGACATCTAAAGCATGTCAGGTAGATAATCAAGATGTCGAAGAAGATAATCAAGCTGGTGAGGAAGAAAACTAGGATAGGTGAAGCAGGCATTTGAGGACATGATAAACCTATAAAATTCACATAGAAAAGGAAACATCAATGTGTATTCCACAATAAATGGAATAATATTATATATAACACATAATAGGGAATCTTCATTGTGTATGATTTGTTCAACTGAACTATGAGAAATACGATTCATACAAAAATCGGGATACATAGGGAAACCTTAGTGTGTAATCCCTAATCAACTAAACTACATGAACTCTGATTTCTTCAATAACAAGGATGTGTATGATGGATTCCTTAGACTCGATCTAAAATAAGTATCCAATCTATTGTAATTCACCTAATGTCTCTGACATTTCATCCATTGTGACCCAATCATTCCCATCGGTTGATCATTCCACCTCATCCATCAGTAGACTAAGAAATCGATTGAACTATGAAGTCACTGATTCCTATTATAACTAGGATATATGGGACACCTTCCGCTGGCCTGATATCTACAATAAAAATCAAAATGGGTGTCCCATTACATAATTCATACACCCATATGACGTATGACAGATTAGTTTCTATCTCTCCTTTCTCACACCAAACATGGATCTTGAGGGTATAAGGAGTTTCAAGGGTCATATCATTCACATAATGAATCTCTACTATCAAGGTCATTATCAATGTGTAAACCCAAATTATTTTCATGATATGACTATCCTTATAAAAGTTAATCCACATTAGGGTCAGTCCCAAGGCTGTGACTGAACAATAAAAACTCTGATTCATACTATAACCATGATGCATAGGATGCCTCCTCAAGGATTGAGATCAAGTACCTAGTGCCTATTGTTGGATTAGGGGGCCTAGAACCAACTAATTTGTACATTATTATTAAATAAATACCTTATCACATCTTGAATTTTCTATTGCGTGACAATGAATGTGATAATGTCCTAAGGATAGTTTTTTCATTAAAGGGTTATAGCGGATCCTTGATATGATGAGAACCTGAGAGTTCCATAAAACTATTCTTGAATATATGTTCTATGGTTGGAAGATGTTAATATAGGGACACAAATAATACAGCCCATTAGGGGTGAGGACTCATAAAACATTGAGGAACCTTCTCATGGTGTGCGCCCATGTTAATATCTAGAAGGATATTATGAGAACGAGACCCGCTAGTAGGGAATATACATTTCATAGTGTCATTGGATATTGTTATCTGTGGACGTGTGTATTGGTCCTTTGAATTTATGAATATTATAAATGGGTATTACAACTCGCACACTTAGATGTATCGACGAAAACTATGATGTCAAACTATTCGCAGCGAGGTAGGATATGTTGGGTGCATCATGAGTAATACTGGATTAATAGATAATGCGAGAAAGGATTTTTCCCTTCTGTTCCATAACAAAAGTAGATAGCTAAGGCCCTCTGATGGAAATGATATAGCCTAAGTAAATCCATTTCAATGGTAAGGAATGAGAAAGTTCAATTCCAAGAAGTCAAAGAAAGAATAATCGAGCACATGGGTTGATGGCACTAGCATGCAACCCGCTTGATTCGAGATATCATGAAAAAGGGATTATATTACACGGTAAGAATTAGTTTGAGGTGACACGTCAATGTGGCATCAACTTATTTCTCTTGGGTACCTCGACCCATTGCTAGACAATAATCTTAGACATTAGGCAAGCCATCCTAATGCCAATGAGAAAGAGGCCTAGTGGATCACACACAATGTGTATCAAAGTATCTCAAGTACAATAAATATTATTCTCGTATGTGGTTTACTATTTATTCAAGGAAGCCTAAATCATTTTATTGTTGGAGGAAGAATAAAATGAAAACAAGAAATAAATTCCATGTACATTAAATGTACATGCCATGTAGTTTTCATTTTGGAAAGGAAATGAAAAAACAAGTTCACGCCATGTTTTAATGTTTACTCGCCGTGTAGTATTTTTAGAAGGGATTTTGAGGAAATAATATTGTTTTGTTAAATGATATTTGTTATATTCAGTGTGGGCGCTTGTCAATTAATTAATGATTTGACATGGGGTTTTTCAATAAGAGTTAACGAAATAAATAAAACGTGTAATGCGTTTATTTATTTTCATAACTCTATAACCTCAAACCCGATTATAAATATCCCCAAAATCCAAAATCCTTTCCCTAGTCATTGTGCACAACAATTTGAGAGAATTCTCTCAATTTCTAATGAAATCCTACCTCCAAGAATCCTCTCAAGGCCGAGATAGATCCTCCTCCATCGGATCTAGGAGATCTGTAACACTCCGAAATTTTATGAAAAATATTATTTTAATATCATGGATGTCTTGTGGTGTATGCTACAACAAGATTACTTTGCGCTACATGCAACACTGTATGAGCATGCAGTATACACAACACTATTCTTGGATCATGTTACACGCAATTTTTATAGTAGTCATTCTACAAAACATTAAGTGTATATATAAATATATATATATATATATATATATATTCAATGTATAAATGAAATATGGTTGGATTCTATTATACGAAACAATGGAGGAGTCTTGCACAACACGCAACCCTGACTTGGCTTGCATTACATGCAATCGCGACTTTCCTCGATAGCGTGTGTTGTACGCAATACCAGGTTTCACTAAACAAAGATATATGGTTATAATATTATTATGAACTAGCCGTTATGAATAGTATCAACTAAATTTTGAATTTAATAACATTATTATTCATCTTACACATTTTCTAGATCATGGTATGAGAACAAAATCAAATTTTCAAGTAAAATAAGTATTTTTCAAAAAATGTAGTTTTTCTGCCTTTTGATGGCGCACCCACCATAAATCTTGTTTTTTACATGTATATAAGTTCAATTTGACAAAATAAAATTCTTCTTTGGAATCACGGTATAAAATTTTCTTTGGATAAAATTTTCATATTATTCTGATAACTTTTATATTTTAATGAATAGTAAAAACACGTTATATTTTAATTAAAAACAACTTTTTTCATCGCAATAATTTATATGGTTAGATTATCTTTTTAATTGGTTTTAAAGTTTAATTAGAATATATTTTTACCATTTAATCAAATTTTGGTCATTGTAATTAATTTCACTTTGAAATTGGATATAAACAAGTATCAATCTTTTGATAGTTACTATTTCTTAAAAAAACACGTGATTTGTTTTGACGACGGGAATTAATTTTTAAATTAATTAATGCAACTGATATGTTTTGAATTTGGTAAAATAGACATCATTTTTTGAATTCATAATATCAAATATAGCTTAGGCCTTATTTTTGGTATTTTTGTGGAAACTTTCATTTTTTGATGAATAGTGAAACAACTAAGTTGTAGTTAAAAAAAACTAAATTTTTTATACAACATAATTTTACCACTTCTGTGAGTGAAATTTCGAAAATCCGAGAGACACGGTTAATATCAAGGACTAAATTGCGGTTCAATGAGATGAAAATAATTTTTGGTGAATAGTAACTTTTTACCTTTTTTACCACGGTTAAAAGTAAATAGGGTAATTAAGGGTAAAAATGATATTATTATTACCCTAACGCATGTCCTAATTCTATTGGATAAGTGTAATTCTACCAAAAACAACATTAGGAATAAAATATGACCATTTAGGTCCACTTTGATTAGATTAGGACATTTATTATTAATTTATTTAAAGAAGGGATAAAACAGTGAAAATCAATGTTCTATAAGTAAGTCATTTTTAATATAGGGTTATACATAAGCTAAATTAGACTATGAATATTCATTATAAAGATAAAAAGATTTCCTACATAATTGTTTTTTATTTATAATTTTTAGACATTAAATAATTTAATTTATTTATGACAGAATGATGATGCAGTAATTATCTTATTAATGAAATATTGACATATTTGATGTTATAAATACCCAAATAAATGTAATTTGAGAATTTTTATGAATTTCACTAATTTTTTAGGTTAATATGACATGTTATTATTGATTTAATAAATGTTTCTCGAACTAATAATTCTGTTATGAGTTTCACAAAAATCAATTACCAAATAGTGTCAAAATTGACATAAAATCGTTTTTTAAAAAAATATTATATTATTAATTGTTATTTTATTCCTAAAAATCTAAGGTTCGTCCAAATGACTGATATATGGTTATATATATTAATAATAAACAACTTTGGGTTCGTTTGAATTTTCATAGTGAGTTTATTAACCCTATAATGTAAGAAAACAAGAAGAAACGGTAAAAGTAAAATTATTTAACTTAAGGTTAAATCTAAATGATAAGGTTAAAATAGAAACCTAAACTTGTCTAAATTCTATTAGATGAGAGGATTTCAACCCATACCCACATTATCATCGAAATAAATCAATTTGGATCTATTAGAAACTGAATATGACTTTATAATAAAATAATATTTTTAGTTTTTCCAAAGGTGCCCATATCCTCCCTTATAAAAGGGCACCTCCTCCCTCCCTTCCTCACACCACTTTGAGCCTTCCAGCTCAGACAACCCCTGCCAAATTCACTTCTCCACTTCCATAGAAACATCCTAGAGGTTCTGTTCTTCTTAAAAGACCAATTTTAGCGCCCTAAGAGGAGGTCTCAAAGAGGCGCTTCAAAGAAAAGGTAATGTCTTTTACCGATTCTTTCAACTTTATTTCTTCTTCCATTTCTTCTTCTTAGTTTGTTTCATTATGAAGTAATAACATCAGTATCACTGATATACTGATATGTTATTATATGTATGAAACAACCATATTTCACCATCTATCCATCCTACGGAAAACTAAATCACCGCGCGTGCGTACATACGGAATACCGTCTCCACGCCGTGGTGTAATCTATTTTCCACCACCACCTTACATGGATGGGTATAAGGGTTAAATTAATGAATATAAATGATTATTGTAAAGTGATATTGATTCTGTAATATTATACATACACATTAATACAATTCCACGATCTTGGGAATGATATCATCGCTCGTGCGTATGTACGGTCTACCGTCTCCACGACGCGATGAGATTCACTCTCCATGATAACCATTCATGAATGATTATAAAGTATATATAATGAATAATAATGAATTATATGAAATAATGAATTTACTGGATTTTTGTATACTTATATATATATATATATATGTATATATTTCATCTACTTAATTCCATTCAATTCAATAAGGAAACGAAAACAGCGTTCATGCGTACGTACGAACTACCGTCTCCATGAATGGTGTATTTCATTCCATTTATCGACCTATAATATATATGTATATTATGAATATATATTATATATAAATCATGTTTTACATTATGTAATTATGTAAATCAGGATATAAATAGTAATATCCATAACGACAAGTCGAAACACATACGATAAATGAAATGATTTTACCCAAAACGCTACTTTAACATGGAATTTACAAAAGAATGGGTAATATAAAGACATAAATGAAACATATTTGATATCATAACAATGAATATGATTATTTAATAAGTCAATGACATTATTTAAATCATTATACAGGAGGTTCGGATCCATATGAAGCATATCACACCTAAGGTAAGGGAAAATCTCGCAATCTCATTTTTATCCGAGATTGTTTATACTTCAGAATTACTAGGGAATATTTTTCATCCATGTCCATTTTCCTAAAAATGGTTTCATGTATTTTTAATGTCATTTTTACCCATTTATGACTTTTAGTACATGTTATGTATCGAATATTTCTTTTATGAGGTACTTTTTGACTTTTCTAACAAAAGTACGAGAAGAATGTTTTTTTAACTTATACTGCACGAACGGATTTTTTACAATTTTATAAATCCTTATTTTCATGAAGCTTCCTGGAAAAAATTTCTTGACTATTTTCAAAAAAATCCTTTTATTTTAAAAATGCACAAAATTTTTTGAAAAGAAATTGATTTTGAAGAAAAAAGGATATTTTCCTCAAGAATTCATTTCAAGTGTTTTATCAAACCCATTTTTCATCTAAGATGACATTATTTCATATGTGTATGTTTCAAGTATAATGTCTCTATGATTTACATGGTTTCAATTTTCTTATTATGAAATGATATCCATTTCATTTATATGAATTATGTGATGATGGGATGATGTTTATGAAACCCATTTTATTTATTGGGTTTTTATGAATGATGTATGTTTATTTTGTGGCACAAGTAAGAATGATTTTATTATGAGATGGGTGGGACCTATATCTCCCTCCAATGCATTGGGTAATGATTTTATATCTCATTAGATAGACAAGGATGGAATGGTAAGTTAATCTGGTTCAGTATTACAGGACTGGAACGAGGAGTGAACTCGATTCAGAAAGGGACTATGTCCACTAAGATGGTCTTGGCAGAAATGCCTTGGCTACTATGGAAATCATTACATGTGCTTAATGGATTCCACAATTACATGTTATATTCCCATGCTTTTTTTATCATGAATTATGTTCCATTATGATTTATTCCTTATGTACTTCTATGATTTATGTCTTTCCTCAAGATTATGATGTTTAAACATTATGTTCATGTTTTTAAGTTCAAATGTATATGGTAATTTTTTTTATCCATGCTTACCCTTACTGAGCATTTGAGCTCACCCTTTTTATGTTTTATTTTCCCTCAGGAATAAAAGAATGTTTTTAGGTAAGGAAACAAAAAGTGGAAGATATTATCGGAGAAGTTGAAGATCTTTCACCACAATTATAAGATTATATTCTGAGATTCCAAAGACACTAAACTATTATGATCCTTGTGTGTCTGTTTTTGTTATGTATTAAGTATTCTGCTAAAGAAATGTAATGTCCATGTATATCAAGCTTTGGGTCTCTACAGTTGGTATCAGAGGAATGGTTTAGTCAACCTTTGGAAACTAGGATGCGAAAACGTTAGTGAGATCCCTAGAGATATTTCTAAGGTATGTCTAGGGATGTACTTAAAGATAAGTAGATGTATAGGATATAGTCCTAGAACTACGGTAACAATCTACGAATTTAACCTAAGATGTTAGATATTGAGGGTGCTTCCCCTTTACAATGTTGTTTTCCCTAGCATGATTTTTGCCTCGCACACTATTCTTTTTGGGTTTTAGAAAATGGCTGGAAAGAGGAAGATTCATAATAATGGATGATATGACAGACAATGGAATGATATTCTTCATGAGAAACCAAATGAAATGGGATTTGGAAGTCCAAACATCGTTATTATTCCTAATCAGCAATCTCATAATATGATCAATAATCTCAACTTTGGTAAGTTTCCCGACCCAGATAATAAGAGAAAGATGGAGTTTCATGATGATCATAGAGGAAAGAAAGTTAAATTTCCATCATGTAAATCATGTGGGAAGAGGCATCGGGGAGATTGTTTCAAGGGAACTGGAAGATGCTTTGGGTGTTGAAAAGAAGGACACAAAGCTAGTAAGTGCAAAGGAAAAGGTTCATTTAACACCACGGATGAGGATAATGGTATTGCTACGACATCAACAATGGTTAAATGTTTTAAATGTAGAATGTACGGGCATTATGCAACCCAATGCCCTAAGCGAAAGTCTCCTGAAGAGAAACAGTACGGTCGTATGGGTAGAATTTATGTTGATGATGATGAAGAGACTACAAATGATATGTGAGATGAAAGAATTGTTGATGCTCGGTCAATGGTTTAAGAAGGTAGTGGAATGATTACATGTTTATCAAGTGTAACGTTGTATAAGTAATCTCATGGTACTATGGAATAAAGAGACATCTAAGGATCGTTACAATGTTGTCTTTCCTTAATTTTTGAAAGTGTATTATTAATGGTACCATTAACCATGAAAGGTTGTTCAGATATTTTTGGAAACTAGATGATATACGCATAATAAAGGGATAAGGAGAAAATTAAATGTTTGATAGTATTCATGAGCTCATGACTAATATAAGGAGAAGGTTATATCATGGTTTGATTATATAGAATTTTTGGATTTTGGTGTGTGGAAAGAGATAACTTTTTACAGCATTCATGTTTTCAATAAGATTCAATGGGTATTCATTTTTCAAGAGAATACATGATTAGGGCCTTCAAATGTTTGGAATGTGACCAAATAGACATATCTTAGGATATATGGGGATCAACGATGGAATTGACATGCTTGTTATATGAAATCTCTGGTAATTGTTTTCACTATAATATGAGAGTGGACTGCAGTATTAGGGATAAGACTAATGATTGGAATGGATTATGTTGGACATAAGTTAGTATTTTTTAAGGATAGAAGTTTTTTTCGATATTATTTATGGGATGTTATAATAATGTAGTTTTAGAAAAAGGACAACCTACAGGACGGGCGACAGCCCATCGCGTCAGACAATGCTCTGGGAATCGAACCCACAACCGATGTGCGGCTGGCCTTTATCACCTACCACTGGCCTACAAGAAGTCCATGTTTAGTAGAAACTAGTTTTATTATATTAAGCAGTATGATATATGAAGTATAAGTCCATTTTAGGAACCATATATGATTAATCACACTATAGATGGACTTATGTATTTTTGATAACTTTTATAACCTTTTTTGAGACAGATGAAATAACCCATCATTCTATCACATGTTCTGCTAATACTTCACAAATGACAAATTCAACTTCATTTCTATAAGAGATGAAGTGGAAATTTTCCAAAGACTGAACAACGGTGAGACTGTACCAAAATCACGAAAGTATTTCATCTAATTCAAATTTCATCAACTTTAGGGAAATTACCTTGAAAACCAAGAATGTTGTCCTAGTGCCCTTATATCCGATTAATCAGATGGTACCTTAAATCATCAAAAATCTATGGCTTTGAGATTGATGGCTTTTTCATACCCATTTTCTCTACCACTCTCCATCAGAACTTGATGGCTATATTTTTCTTCCATATCCATATTTTCACCTATGTTCTTCTACGTGGAAACCCAGTGATGAGTTAATTTGGGTAACCGTTACATTTCATACTTTAGTTTTTAAAGCCAATTTTTGGTATTCCTTTTTACGATGTGGGTTTCTATTAAACAAACATTTGAGTAGTAAATCATTTATACTCCCGACAAAATTTGAGGGCGAAATTCATTTTAAGGGGGGTAGAATGTAACACCCCGAGATTTAATGAAAAATATTTTTTTAATATCATCGATGTCTTGTGTTGTATGCTACAACAAGATTACCTTGTGCTACACGCAACACCGTATGAGCTTGCAGTATACACAACACTATTCTTGGATCATGTTACACACAATTTTGATAGTAGTTATTCTACGGAAAATTGAGTGTATATATATAAATATATATATATTTAATGTGTAACACCCCAAGATTTCATAGTGTGTTATTTCTTCAAAATAATTCAATAACTTGCACTACACGCAACACTGAGTTCAATTGCACCATGACTTACCAAAAAAAAAGCCATTAAAAGAGGTCATGAATAGTATTAACTAAATTTTAAACTTTATATAATCCTTATAATTTTAGAATCCATATTATGAGTTTCTTAGTCATAATGCAAGAACAGATTCATTTTCAGTATTTCACTTTTATCAACTTTTGATAGTGAAACCTTTTTAAATACAATATTTTAAACTTTTTGACTAAATGGAGACATCAAAAAATTTAAAATGAAACATCCCAAGCTTCCACGGTACGCTTTCCTTTGAATAAAACAGTAGCGTGTGTTGTACGCAACTTCGAGTTCTAACACACCGTAACCAATCAAACAAGCTGTTATGAATAGTAATACCTACTTTTTGAAGTTATATATATTTTATATTTTAAAATGGACTTCATTTTTGGATTCGGAATATCAAATTTAGCCTAAGGTGAAATTTTGGTACTTTTCGGATAACTTTCATATTTTGATGAATAGTGAAAATTACTAAATTTTAATTAAAACAACTTTTTTAATCAAAATAATTAATAGTGATAAATTATGAATTTGAGTGGTTTTAAAGTATATTTAGAATATATTTTTACTATTTAATATAATTTTGGTCATTGGACATAATTTTACAATTAAACCGAACATAAACAAGTGTCAATCTTTTGATAGTTATTATCTCTTAAAAACACTCTTTTTGTTTTGACAGCGGGATTTAATTTTAAATTAATTTCTGCCACTTCTGTGTTTTGAATTTAGGAAAATGGATTCCATATTTGGAATCAGGATGTTAAAATTGTGTAAATAGGTAACTTTTATTTTTAGACATTTTGAATAATTACTGCGGTAAATATTTTATTTACCATGGTTAAGGGTAAATCCGGTAAATAAGGGTTAAAAAAAATAATATTATAATAATACTAAATTACCCTAAAACGTGTCTTAACCCTATTGGTTGATACATGGTCGACCATGGGAATCTTTGGGTCTATTTTGGGACCCCATGGATCCACTTGTAAGTGATAATGACACTTTATTTTAATTTAGTTAAAATGAATACAAAAATGACACAAGCATATATCTTTTAGAACAACAATTATTACATAGGGTTATATATGTTGTATTTTAGATTATAAATATTCATTAGAAAGCTAAAAAGATTTTCTACATAATGATATTTTATTTATAATTTTTAGACATTAAATAATTTATTTTATTTATGACACAATGATGATGCAGTAATTACTATAATAGTGAAAAATTAAAATAATTGATATTATAAACACCCAAATAAATATAATATGAAACTTTTAATGAATTAAACTAATTTTCTAGGATAATATGATATATTAGGATTGATGTAATTGACTTTGTTCGAAGTAATCAATCTGTTATGAGTTTCACAAAAATCAACTATTGAATAGTGTCAAAATTGACATAAAAGAGTTCTTAAAACAAATATTATATTATTAATTGATATTAAATTCCTAAAAATCTAAGGTTCGGCCAAGAGACTTATATTATGATAGTTTAATCATTAATGGACCACTTGGGGGTCGCTTGGATGTATATAGTAAGTTTATTAACCATATTATATAAAAATACAAAGAGACATTGTAAAAGTGAAACTAATTAACTTAGAGTTAATACTTAAAGATAAGGTTAATATAAGTACCCAAACCTGTCTAAATTCTATTGGATGAGTTGTTTTCGACCTATCCCCACCTCATCCTTTGAATAGTCAACTTTGGAGCCTTTGGAAACCGAATATGAATTTATTATAAATTAATATTTCTAGCTTTTCCAAAGGTGCCCCTCACCCCTCTTATAAAAGGGCACTCCTCCTTCTCATTTCCTCACACCTCTCAAGCCACTTGGCTCGTCCAAACTCTGCCCAACTAAGCTCCCCACATCCCTCTCCTCCTCCTTGAAGCTTCCCCTTAGGCATAAAGCATTTCAAGAAGTCCTTTGGTTCCAACCAATGTGAGTTACCTAAATTAAAGGTAACAATTTCTCTTAAAGTATTTTCATTTATTTTGCTTCTCCAACCCCCAAAATCTTTTTATTTCCTTTATTTTATAACAACACCAGTATCCTCAATATACTAGGATGTTGTTATAAGAAGGATTCAAACTACACATTCACACAACTCCATCTAATGGATGATGAACATAATGTTTCTGTGGATGGCAAACTAACGCCTCACGAAACGATGATTGTTCAAATACATCTTACCGCCTCTCATGGTGGCCATTAGGATGGAACTGTAATTAAATATGATATTAATGATATATATTCTATATATAAGCTTCTGTAATTCCATTTTATTTCATACCATTATTCGTTTCATGTTGTATATACATACGATAATTTCATTTGAGGAAGTGCGGACTACCGCCCCCTTAAAATGATATGACTCATTCATACCACACATGGAACGTATAAAGGATGGTGTAAATGAACTTAAGTAACATATATAAAATATTATATTATACTGGAATAGTAATATACCTATGTATAATTTGGATTCGATTCTTTTAAAATAAAAATTAAATGGAAGTAGCGTTCGTGCGTACGTACGGACTACCGTCTCCACGAACGCGATGAGATTCATTCTCCATCGTATAATTTTATGATTTAAAAATGATGTTTAAGAACTTGATACCATTCTGGATATGAATAATATACATCCCATTAATAACAAATATGTCTCACATAACAAAGAATATAAAGTAAAATGAACCCGTTAACACCCGAAATGACGATAATTCTAAAATATTATTAACAAATCAATGATAAAAGATCATATATGATGTCATATTAAAGTAAATGATTCTTTTATTATTCAATAACAATTATTTCACCATTATACAGGAGGTAAACCTACCATCGACCAAGGAAAAAGTACAATGTAAGGGTTTTCTTATCTCACTTTTAATTCCGTGAGAATTCCATTGATCACCACTTAATTATTGCATGTGGTGTATGTGTACTGCCCATGATCGTATTCATTGTGTAATATACTTTAATTTATGGGTATTTACATCATCATGGTATGATACTTCTTTCATGGGTGTATGTTTCGTAAGTTACCTAATCGATAAGGGAATTTGAGATTTCAATTTCCACTCATTTGGCTTTACACATATTTCATTGATTATATTACCCCAAGATTATGTGTGGAATCACTATTCATTTGATTATGTCATAATTTCCACTCCCCTTCCTGTGGATAGAAGTTTGATACACATAATCACTCCATTGGTAATTCTCAAGTCATTGATATGAATTTGATAAGAGTAATTCTCCATTTGTTGAGTTAAACATCCAATTCGTTGGTATTGTTTTTTTACAAGAATATGTGTGAATGTCCTTTGATTGTTTTACACTGAATATCCAATCATATTTAGTGTATTTATATTTGTCACACATAATTATGTCATTGATTTATCCTTAACCTAAGGATACAACCTTTTTGAGAAATTTCATCTCAATTTACATTCCATTGAGACTTCTTTGATGATATACACCAAATCACTTCTATGTGGTGTATATAATGTACTTTGACATAGTATATCATGAATTCCTTTATTCTCATGATATTACAATGTTTTGATTACCTCAATTATTTGTATTCAAGTGTCTCTCTTTTGGTTAGAAACTCTAACCAAAATACCATTTTAAAATGTTTTAAAGAATTATTCTTCTAAATCATGCTCATTAATGTCCATATTTTAAAAATGGTTTTAAGGATTTATTTATATGGACATTAAAGTTTTAAAATTAAAACTCCTTTTAAAAGTTTCAAAGTGGTATGGGACACTTTGATTCAAAAATATACTTTTAAATGGCTTCTTGACAAATAGTGTGACTTTTAAATGTTTTCAAGAAAAGGGGGATATTTCTCTCAAATAGTTTTGATGATTATTTTCATCTATGTCAACATCCTTCATTATTATTGATTGAGGTTAATGTGATACAATACAATCTTCCATATTGTATCGAATGAATTATGTTTGACTGTGGATGTGCTATTTTTATACCATTCATGGTTTGTGGTGAAAGTATTGACATTTCGTATGCTAGTTTAATATGAATGTTTACGTTATGTTTAAACCTTTTCATATGGGAATGCATTGGACTTAATAAGTGACGGGTGGAGCCCGCTATAGCTCCTCGATGCATCGGTAGGTCTCATGAGACAAACTAGTGTCTTGGCACAAGGCCTTGGCAAAATCTTATTTGTAGTCTTGGCACGAGGCCTTGGCTATGTGGTTATGATAGTCTGGCATTATGCATTCCATCATTATGAAAGTGGTTATTGATATTGCATGTGATCATTCGACTAGTAGAATATCCATGTGAGTAATTAAATGGCATTATTTCATTTTACCTTTGCCATTTTATGCTGAAGTTCAAGTTTAAAAGGCTTTTGTTTTAGTTATAAATTGCCTTAAGTGTTTATGCTCATTTATGAAAGCTTCTGCTATAATGTTATCCTTACTGAGCATCCGAGCTCACCCCTTTCAATGTTTTATTTTTTTTTTCCCAGGATTATGAAGAAGTAATTTATGAATGACCTGCAGGGATAGTATGAGGGGATATGAAGACAAGATGTTTTTTTTTATGATGTAATGTAAAAATTTATGGATGTATCTAGTTATTCCAAGGCTACTAAACTAATCGGTCTTTCGAGACTTGATCTTTCTCGTGATCATGCCAATGTTATGTAATTAATGCACCTACTCTGGGTAGCTGGGGTCGGGGCGTTACAGTTGGTATCAGAGGAAGTTTAGTACAAACCTTGGTAGCAAGATTTAGATAAACTCTGATTAGAGCACGTAGACCTAAGATGAACTTTGAGGATTAGTATAAAAAAAACTTCCTAGAATTTTGGTATTGTAAAGATTTTGTGAGTTTTCCGAGCAATACATCCCTGTCTGGATACGAGCAGGTAGAGGCGGCTCTGGCACAGATGTACCTAGGGATAAAACCCGAAAACACCGCTTTGAGCTAGACTCGAACGGGAACTGGTGCACGACAACGGGCCTTGCTGCACTCTTGGTTACGACACTCCCGGGGGATATGCTTAGGATAATTTACATTTTCTTTACAAACCGATTTAAGTAATATATACATAAGATGAGAGAAAATGACCTTGGTTAATCCTAATATGTTTCAAATTGAGAATATGGTGACATTTTAATCTCTAAATGATTTTACGACTACTATTACTCACACAATGCCTTCTGGTTTTAGTCAATGGCTGGATTCCAAGGAAGTCATAGTGACTTTGAGAATGATGTACAAGTTGGGAACAGTGGTGGAAATGAGCAACAAAATGGAATGTTGATAGGCGTGAAAGATATCGTCTTTATGCCAAATCAGTTTTCCAAAAATATGATCAACAACATATATATTAACCAACTCCCAGACTCAACAAGGAAGAGAAAGGTGATAAATGATAAGATCTCCAGCAATGGAGACCATGGAGAAAAGAAACCTCAATTTTCATCATGCAGGAATTGTGGAAAGAGACACCCAGGAAAGTGTCTCAATGGGACAACGAAATGTTTTACGTGCGGGAAGGAAGGACATAAAGTGAAGAATTGCCGAAGAAAAATGAATAGTACTATGGAAGAAGATAAAAATGGTCCCAAGAGTCCATTTACAGTCATTTGTCGTAAATGTAGGGGACCTGGCCATTACCCGAGTGAATGTCCTATTTTATAGGATATTTTCTTGGTCAAAGAATAAGCTATGTGGAAATAAATGGCTGGAGAAAAATTTAAAAAGTATTAGCACTCCTTGTTGATGGGTTTGCTTTGGAATAATTTTCTCTTGTATTTGTAACCCCACAGTTTGCCATGTGAGAATGATATTTGAGGAAGAATTGTCTCTTCTCTTGTGGATATAGGTATAAATAACCATTTGGTTTTATATGATCATTGGGGTTTGAGAAAATGATAAGTTATTATAATTTGGGATGAAAATGCAAAGTATGATATAACATTTGTGGTCAAATTATGTTATTTTGAGGAATTTATCTCATTTTGGTAATATTATAAAATATAGTTTTTGAAAAAGGACAACACGTAGACCGTGTGACAACCCATCGCGTCGGACAAAGCCGTGGGAATCGAACCCACAACCAAAGTGCGATTGGGATTTATCGCCTACCACTGGACTACGTGAAGTCCCTGGTTAGTGTGACTATTTTTTTTAAATGATTTTATTGATCAATAATAAGATGATTTGGGTTCTTATGTCTTATCAAATTAATACCCTTGGTATAGGAAAATGATTTGGTGATTAAGTGATAAATGTTATTTTGGAAGATGTTCGTTTTGTTAGGAACACTATATGCCCAAGGAAAATAGAATACAATGAGGTTTCATTTGTAGAGTAATGGTGGATTTTTATCTACATTTTTATTGTTGATTTATAGTGATTTGGGTTATTTATGGAAATGATTAACCTATAACAGAGAATATGTGATGATTACTTTTAAGTATGTGACTTTAAGAGTATTTGATGTAATTTGGAGATACAATGTAACATGGGAGACTACATAATCAAATTCTTCTATGTTTTGGGTTTCAATATTAGTTTGGATTATATTAAAGGATTTTAAGGACAATTGGTTATTGAATGGTATCTATTTAACTTTGGGGTATTGTTGGTTTAATTTTAGAAATTAAGATTAGTGCATATTTATCTCAATGAATATCCTTTTGGGGGATCATTAGATCATTCAATAACCATTTTGGTTTTGATTAATATATGGTTTATCCTGCATGGATCATGTGATTCTAT
The DNA here is from genome assembly GCA_963277665.1 of Viscum album. Taxonomy (NCBI): domain Eukaryota; kingdom Viridiplantae; phylum Streptophyta; class Magnoliopsida; order Santalales; family Viscaceae; genus Viscum; species Viscum album. The sequence goes on from OY728141.1 coordinate 1,756,311,587, forward strand.
AGAAGTTTATTCTAGCTCTTCCAGTGTGACCAAGTCTTCTTGAATACTCATCGTTTAAAAAAAAATTGAGTTAGTGGTGGAAATTTATTAAAGAATGAAAATCTACTTAAAATTTAAGTATATCTCATAATGTTCTTAGCCAATCTCATAAATAAAATCCCCAACATTAATAAAATAAACATAGAACAAAAATGTTGTCCTAGATGGTACCTTAAATCATCACAAATTTATGGCTTTGGGATTTTTGGCCTTTTCATAGCCATGTTCTCTACCACTCTCCATCAGATAATTGATGGTTAGATTTCTCCTCCATATCCATATTTTCCTTCATGGAACCCTAGTATGTGTTATTTTCGGTAATCTTCATACTTTCGACTCTTTATTTTAAATAGAGGCCTCATTAATTCATTTTTCGATGTGGGATTTCAACTAAGATATTTTGAAACGTCAAAAATGTGTTATCCTAATACCCTATGTTTTGTTGAACCGATGGTATTTCAAATCATCATAGATTGATGAATTTAAGGACCTCAATTATACACTTGTTTGTGATTGATGACCTCAATCACTACCTATAAATATTTACGTTTTTCCTCCGATTATATGTCTCTAATTTCCACCAATGTTCTCCTAATCGAGATCATAATTTGGTGGTGACCCTTTGATTTCTCTTTTCCTCATATTAAGACTAAATTTTAGTAACCCAATTTCCGATGTGGGTTTTCCCACAAATATATTTTCTACTTTCAACCTTTTATTTTTTAAGAACAATTTCAAATTGCGAGGACGCAATTTATTGAAGGAGGGGAGAATGTAACACCCCAAGATTTCATAGTGTGTTATTTCTTCAAAATAATTCAATAACTTGCACTACACGCAAAACTGAGTTCAATTGCACCATGACTTACCAAAAAAAAAGGCATTAAAAGAGGTCATGAATAGTATTAACTAAATTTTAAACTTTATATAATCCTTATAATTTTAGAATCCATATTATGAGTTTCTTAGTCATAATGCAAGAACAGATTCATTTTCAGTATTTCACTTTTATCAACTTTTGATAGTGAAACCTTTTTAAATACAATATTTTAAACTTTTTGACTAAATGGAGACATCAAAAAATTTAAAATGAAACATCCCAAGCTTCCAAGGTACGCTTTCCTTTGAATAAAACAGTAGCGTGTGTTGTACGCAACTTCGAGTTCTAACACACCGTAACCAATCAAACAAGCTGTTATGAATAGTAATACCTACTTTTTGAAGTTATATATATTTTATATTTTAAAATGGACTTCATTTTTGGATTCGGAATATCAAATTTAGCCTAAGGTGAAATTTTGGTACTTTTCGGATAACTTTCATATTTTGATGAATAGTGAAAATTACTAAATTTTAATTAAAACAACTTTTTTAATCAAAATAATTAATAGTGATAAATTATGAATTTGAGTGGTTTTAAAGTATATTTAGAATATATTTTTACTATTTAATATAATGTTGGTCATTGGACATAATTTTACAATTAAACCGAACATAAACAAGTGTCAATCTTTTGATAGTTATTATCTCTTAAAAACACGCTTTTTGTTTTGACAGCGGGATTTAATTTTAAATTAATTTCTGCCACTTCTGTGTTTTGAATTTAGGAAAATGGATTCCATATTTGGAATCAGGATGTTAAAATTGTGTAAATAGGTAACTTTTATTTTTAGACATTTTGAATAATTACTGCGGTAAATATTTTATTTACCATGGTTAAGGGTAAATCCGGTAAATAAGGGTTAAAAAAAATAATATTATAATAATACTAAATTACCCTAAAACGTGTCTTAACCCTATTGGTTGATACATGGTCGACCATGGGAATCTTTGGGTCTATTTTGGGACCCCATGGATCCACTTGTAAGTGATAATGACACTTTATTTTAATTTAGTTAAAATGAATACAAAAATGACACAAGCATATATCTTTTAGAACAACAATTGTTACATAGGGTTATATATGTTGGATTTTAGATTATAAATATTCATTAGAAAGATAAAAAGATTTTCTACATAATGATATTTTATTTATAATTTTTAGACATTAAATAATTTATTTTATTTATGACACAATGATGATGCAGTAATTACTATAATAGTGAAAAATTAAAATAATTGATATTATAAACACCCAAATAAATATAATATGAAACTTTTAATGAATTAAACTAATTTTCTAGGATAATATGATATATTAGGATTGATGTAATTGACTTTGTTCGAAGTAATCAATCTGTTATGAGTTTCAAAAAAATCAACTATTGAATAGTGTCAAAATTGACATAAAAGAGTTCTTAAAACAAATATTATATTATTAATTGATATTAATTTCCTAAAAATCTAAGGTTCGGCCAAGAGACTTATATTATGATAGTTTAATCATTAATGGACCACTTGGGGGTCTCTTGGATGTATATAGTATGTTTATTAACCATATTATATAAAAATACAAAGAGACATTGTAAAAGTGAAACTAATTAACTTAGAGTTAATAATTAAAGATAAGGTTAATATAAGTACCCAAACCTGTCTAAATTCTATTGGATGAGTTGTTTTCGACCTATCCCCACCTCATCCTTTGAATAGTCAACTTTGGAGCCTTTGGAAACCGAATATGAATTTATTATAAATTAATATTTCTAGCTTTTCCAAAGGTGCCCCTCACCCCTCTTATAAAAGGGCACTCCTCCTTCTCATTTCCTCACACCTCTCAAGCCACTTGGCTCGTCCAAACTCTGCCCAACTAAGCTCCCCACATCCCTCTCCTCCTCCTTGAAGCTTCCCCTTAGGCATAAAGCATTTCAAGAAGTCCTTTGGTTCCAACCAAAGTGAGTTACCTAAATTAAAGGTAACAATTTCTCTTAAAGTATTTTCATTTATTTTGCTTCTCCAACCCCCAAAATCTTTTTATTTCCTTTATTTTATAACAACACCAGTATCCTCAATATACTAGGATGTTGTTATAAGAAGGATTCAAACTACACATTCACACAACTCCATCTAATGGATGATGAACATAATGTTTCTGTGGATGGCAAACTAACGCCTCACGAAACGATGATTGTTCAAATACATCTTACCGCCTCTCATGCTGGCCATTAGGATGGCACTGTAATTAAATATGATATTAATGATATATATTCTATATATAAGCTTCTGTAATTCCATTTTATTTCATACCATTATTCGTTTCATGTTGTATATACATACGATAATTTCATTTGAGGAAGTGCGGACTACCGCCCCCTTAAAATGATATGACTCGTTCATACCACACATGGAACGTATAAAGGATGGTGTAAATGAACTTAAGTAACATATATAAAATATTATATTATACTGGAATAGTAATATACCTATGTATAATTTGGATTCGATTCTTTTAAAATAAAAATTAAATGGAAGTAGCGTTCGTGCGTACGTACGGACTACCGTCTCCACGAACGCGATGAGATTCATTCTCCATCGTATAATTTGATGATTTAAAAATTATGTTTAAGAACTTGATACCATTCTGGATATGAATAATATACATCCCATTAATAACAAATATGTCTCACATAACAAAGAATATAAAGTAAAATGAACCCGTTAACACCCGAAATGACGATAATTCTAAAATATTATTAACAAATCAATGATAAAAGATCATATATGATGTCATATTAAAGTAAATGATTCTTTTATTATTCAATAACAATTATTTCACCATTATACAGGAGGTAAACCTACCATCGACCAAGGAAAAAGTACAATGTAAGGGTTTTCTTATCTCACTTTTAATTCCGTGAGAATTCCATTGATCACCACTTAATTATTGCATGTGGTGTATGTGTACTGCCCATGATCGTATTCATTGTGTAATATACTTTAATTTATGGGTATTTACATCATCATGGTATGATACTTCTTTCATGGGTGTATGTTTCGTAAGTTACCTAATCGATAAGGGAATTTGAGATTTCAATTTCCACTCATTTGGATTTACACATATTTCATTGATTATATTACCCCAAGATTATGTGTGGAATCACTATTCATTTGATTATGTCATAATTTCCACTCCCCTTCCTGTGGATAGAAGTTTGATACACATAATCACTCCATTGGTAATTCTCAAGTCATTTATATGAATTTGATAAGAGTAATTCTCCATTTGTTGAGTTAAACATCCAATTCGTTGGTATTGTTTTTTTACAAGAATATGTGTGAATGTCCTTTGATTGTTTTACACTGAATATCCAATCATATTTAGTGTATTTATATTTGTCACACATAATTATGTCATTGATTTATCCTTAACCTAAGGATACAACCTTTTTGAGAAATTTCATCTCAATTTACATTCCATTGAGACTTCTTTGATGATATACACCAAATCACTTCTATGTGGTGTATATAATGTACTTTGACATAGTATATCATGAATTCCTTTATTCTCATGATATTACAATGTTTTGATTACCTCAATTATTTGTATTCAAGTGTCTCTCTTTTGGTTAGAAACTCTAACCAAAATACCATTTTAAAATGTTTTAAAGAATTATTCTTCTAAATCATGCTCATTAATGTCCATATTTTAAAAATGGTTTTAAGGATTTATTTATATGGACATTAAAGTTTTAAAATTAAAACTCCTTTTAAAAGTTTCAAAGTGGTATGGGACACTTTGATTCAAAAATATACTTTTAAATGGCTTCTTGACAAATAGTGTGACTTTTAAATGTTTTCAAGAAAAGGGGGATATTTCTCTCAAATAGTTTTGATGATTATTTTCATCTATGTCAACATCCTTCATTATTATTGATTGAGGTTAATGTGATACAATACAATCTTCCATATTGTATCGAATGAATTATGTTTGACTGTGGATGTGCTATTTTTATACCATTCATGGTTTGTGGTGAAAGTATTGACATTTCGTATGCTAGTTTAATACGAATGTTTACGTTATGTTTAAACCTTTTCATATGGGAATTCATTGGACTTAATAAGTGACGGGTGGAGCCCGCTATAGCTCCTCGATGCATCGGTAGGTCTCATGAGACAAACTAGTGTCTTGGCACAAGGCCTTGGCAAAATCTTATTTGTAGTCTTGGCACGAGGCCTTGGCTATGTGGTTATGATAGTCTGGCATTATGCATTCCATCATTATGAAAGTGGTTATTGATATTGCATGTGATCATTCGACTAGTAGAATATCCATGTGAGTAAGTAAATGGCATTATTTCATTTTACCTTTGCCATTTTATGCTGAAGTTCAAGTTTAAAAGGCTTTTGTTTTAGTTATAAATTGCCTTAAGTGTTTATGCTCATTTATGAAAGCTTCTGCTATAATGTTATCCTTACTGAGCATCCGAGCTCACCCCTTTCAATGTTTTATTTTTTTTTTCCCAGGATTATGAAGAAGTAATTTATGAATGACCTGCAGGGATAGTATGAGGGGATATGAAGACAAGATTTTTTTTTATGATGTAATGTAAAAATTTATGGATGTATCTAGTTATTCCAAGGCTACTAAGCTAATCGGTCTTTCGAGACTTGATCTTTCTCGTGATCATGCCAATGTTATGTAATTAATGCACCGACTCTGGGTAGCTGGGGTCGGGGCGTTACATAATGTATAATTGAAATATGGTTGGATTCTGTTATACAAAACAACAGAGGAGTCTTTCGCAACACGCAACCCTGACTTGGCTTGCATTACACGCAATCGCGACTTTTCTCGATAGTGTGTGTTGTACGCAATACCAGGTTTCACTAAACAACGAATATGGTTATAATATAATTATCAACTATCCGTTATGAATAGTATCAACTACATTTTGAATTTTATAACATTATTATTCATTTTACACATTTTCTAGAACATGGTATGAGAACAAAATCAATTTTTCGAGTAAAATAAGTATTTTTCAAAAAATGTAGTTTTGCCACCTTTTGATTGCGCACCCACCTTAAATCTTGTTTTTTACATGTCTACAAGTTAAAATTGACAAAATAAAATTCATATTTGGAATCAGGGTATAAAAATTTACTTTGGATAAATTTTTCATATTATTGTGATAACTTTCATATTTTAATGAATAGTAAAAAACCGCTATATTTTAATTAAAAACAACTTTTTTCATTGCAATAATTTATATGGTTAGATTATATTTTTAATTGGTTTTAAACTGTAATTAGAATATATTTTTACCATTTAATCCAATGTTGGTCATTGGAATTAATTTCACTTTGAAATTGGATATAAACAAGTATCAATCTTTTGATAGTTACTGTTTCTTAAAAAACATGCGATTTGTTTTGACGACAGGAATTAATTTTTAAATTAATTAATGCAAATGATATGATTGTAATTTGATAAAATAAACATCATTTTTTGAATTCATAATATCAAATATAGCTTAGGCCTAATTTTTGGTATTTTTCTGGAAACTTTCATTTTTTGATGAATAGTGAATCCACTAAGTGGTAGTTAAAAAAAACTAAATTTTTCATAAAACATATTTTTACCGCTTCTGTGAGTAGAATTTAGAAAATACGAGAGACACAGTTAATATAAAAGACTAAAATTTGGTTCAATGAGATGAAAATACTTTTTGGTGAATAGTAACTTTTTACCTTTTTTTACCATGGTTAAAAGTAAATAGGGTAATTAAGGGTAAAAAAGATATTATTATTACCCTAACACATGTCATAATTCTATTGGATAAGTGTAATTCGACCAAAAACAACCTTATGAATTAAATATGACCATTTAGGACAACATGGAATAGATTAGGACATTTATTATTAATTTATATAAAGAAGGGTTAAAATAGTGAAAATCAAAGTTTTATAAGTAAATCATTTTTAATATAAGGTTATACATAAGATAAATTCGACTATAAATATTAATTATAAAGATATAAAGATTTATTACATAATGGTATTTTATTTATAATTTTTAGACATTAAATAATGTAATTTATTTATGACACAAAGATGATGAAGTAATTATCTTATTAATGAAATATTGACATAATTGATGTTTTAAATACCCAAATAAATGTAATTTGAGACTTTTTATGACATACACTAATTTTATAGGTTAATATGACATGTTATTATTGATTTAATTAACTTTTTTCGAACTAATAATTCTGTTATGATTTTCAAAAAAATAAATTACCAAATACTGTCAAAATTGTCATAAAATAGTCTTTAAAACAAATATTATATTATTAATTGTTATTTTATTCCTAAAAATATAAGGTTCGGCCAAATGACTTAGATAAGGTTATATATATTAGTAATAAGCAACTTGGGGTTCGTTTGGATTTTCATAGTATGTTTATTAACCTTATAATTTAAGAAAACAAGAAGACATGGTAAAAGTAAAATTATTTAACTTAAGGTTAAATCTAAATGATACGGTTAAAATAGAAAACAAAACTTGTCTAAATTCTAATGGATGAGAGGATTTCCACCCATCCCCACATTATCTTAGAAATAAATCAATTTGGATCTATTAAAAACTGAATATGACTTTATAATAAAATAATATTTTTAGTTTTTCCAAAGGTGCCCCTCTCCTCCCTTATAAAAGGGCACCTTCTCCCTCTCTTCCTCACACCACTTTGAGCCTTCAATCTCGGCCAACCCCTACCAAATTCTCTTCTACACTTCCATAGAAACATCCTATAGGTTCTTGTCTTCTTCATAGACCAATTTTAGTTCCCTAAGAGGAGGTCTCAAAGAGGCGCTTCAAAGAAGAGGTAATGTCCGTTACCGATTCTTTCAACTATATTTTTTCTTCCACTTATTCTTATTAGGTTGTTTCATTATGAAGTAATATCATCATTATCACTCATATAATGATATGTTATTATATGTATGAAACAACCCTATTTAACCATCTACCATCCTACTGAAAATGAAATCATCGCGCATGCGAACATACGGAATACCGTCTCCACGCTGTGGTGTAATCTATTTTCCACCACCACCTTACATGGATGGGTATAAGGGTGAAAGTAATGAATATATATGATTATTGTAAAGTGATATTGATTCTGTAATATTATACATACACTTTAATACAATTTCACGATCTTGGGAATGATATCATCGCTCGTGCGTATGTATGGACTACCGTCTCCACAACGTGATGAGATTCACTCTCCATGTTAACCATTCATGAATGATTATAAAGTATATATAATGAATAATAATGAAATATATGAAATAATGAAGCTACTGGATTTTTGTATAGATAGATATATATATATATATTTCATCTACTTAATTCCATTCAATTCAATAAGGAAACGAAAACAGCGTTCATGCGTACGTACGGACTACCGTCTCCATGAACGATGTATTTCATTCCTTTTATCGACCTATAATATATATGTATATGATGAATATATATTATATATAAATCATGTTTTACATTCTGAAATTATGTAAATTAGGATATAAGTAATAATATCAATAACGAAAAGTCGAAATACATACGATAAATGAAATGATTTTACCCAAAACGCTACTTTAACATGGAATTTACAAAAGAACGGGTAATATAAAGTCATAAGTGAAACATATATGATAAAATATCATTGAATATGATTATGTGATAAGTCAATGACCTTATTTAAATAATTATACAGGAGGTTTGGATCCATACGAAGCATATCGGACCTAGGGTAAGGGAAAATCTCGCAATCTCATTTTTATCTGAGATTTTTTATACTTCAGAATATAATGGGGAATATTTATCATCCATGTCCATGTTTCCTAAAAATGGTTTCATGTATTTTTAATGTCCTTTTTCCCATTTTTGACTTTTACTACATGGTATGTATGGAATCATTTTTTTATGAGGTACTTTTTGACTTTTCCGGCAAAAGTACGAGAAGAATGTTTTTTTTAACTTATACGGCACGAACAGATTTTTTACGGTTTTATGAATCATTATTTTCATGAAGCCTCCTCCAAAATATTTCATGATAATTTTCAACAAAATCCTGTTCTTTTAAAATTTCATGACATTTTATGAAAAGAAAATGATTTTGAAGAAAGAAGGATATTTTCCTCAAGAATTCATTTCAAGTGTTTTATACAAACCATTTTTCATCTATGATGACATTATTTCATATGTGTATGATTCAAGTATAATGTCTATATGATTTACATGGTTTCATTTTTCTTATTATGAAATGATATCCATTTCTTTTATATGGATTATGTGATGATGGGATGATGTTTATGAAGCCCATTTTATTTATTGGGTTATTATGAATGATGTATGTTTATTTTGTGGCACAAGTAAGAATGATTTCATTATTAGATGGGTGGGACCTATATGTCCCTCCAATGCATTGAGTAATGATTTTATATCTCATGAGATATACATGGCTGGAATGGTAAGTTAATTTGGTTCAGTATTACCGAACTGGAATGAGGAGTGAACTCGATTCAGAAAGGGAAATTGTCCACTATGATGGTCTTGGCAGAAATTTCGTGGCTACTATGGAAATAATTACATGTGATTAATGGATGCCACAAATACATGTTATATTCCCATGCGTTTTTTATCATGAATTATGTTCCATTATGATCTATGCCTTATGTACTTCCACGATTTATATCTTTGCTCAAGATTTTTATTTTAAAAATTATGTTCATGTTTTTAAGTTCAAATGTATATGGTATGTTTTATTTTATCCATGATTACCCTTACTGATAATTTGAGATCACCCTTTTTATTTTTTATTTTCCCCCAGGATTAAAAGAATGTGTTTAAGTAAGGAAACAAAACGTTGAAGATCTTATGGGAGATGTTGAAGATGTTTCACCACGATTAAGAAGATTATATTCCGAGTTTCCAAAAACACTAAACTATTTCAATCCTTGAGTGTCTGTTTTTGTTACGTATTAAGTATTACGCTAAAGAAATGTAATATCCATGTACATCAAGCTTCAGTTCTCTACAAGATCGAATGTGGAAATCGCAAGAGAATGCTCTTCCGTGCGAGAACCCGAAAATCCATTCGGCGACGTCCAGAGATACGTGGAGCATATGTGGATCACCATTAGAGGAATACTACACTTCGGTTCTATGACGCAATGACGGATCACATTGGATGGTGACCGAAGACATCAACGAAGAAAGAATTTCATCAAGGTAATTCTTGTAAATTAATTAAATTAATTATAACTAATATATGTTGATCCTATCATTATGGTTCTGAGACTCCCTCTTTCTTTTTCATTCTTCATTATATTCCAATGATCTGGTGTTTTATTATCATGAAAAATCATGGATTGATCATTGCTAACGCTAAAATTAATGTGGGATACTCCCACCAACGCGCTTCCGCTGCGCCCGAAACCTACAAGTTGTATTAGAGGGGTCATATCATTGATTATAATTATTTATTTATTCTTTGGTGATTTATTCATTTAATAATTTAGTTATTTCAATTCAAGTTAATCATTCATTAAAATGTAAATATCATGATATTTTCCGCCCCTATCGTTTCTCATTAACCTTATAGAAAAAAAAATTTCATTTAATTTTGATTAAAATAAAATAGAGGAAGTCATCCGGAGGTGCCAAACGTTCCTGGCCATACAACACCAGAATACACGGCGTGTATTCCGAAGTACACGTCGTGTAGTCTAGGTTCAATGCCTTGGACTGGTCCGCTAAATCATGTCGTGTAAATGGATCCTTTCTAAGTCATTAATGACACCGTGTGTTGACCAGGAACAGGTGGCACACAGTTTTTGTATTACATTCCATGTGGTCCACTGAACATGGCGTGTAGTCCCTTCGGACAGGGTTTGAACCATGTACCCCACACACGACTTTCCTGGTTGGAAACCATGTAATGTGGATACTACACGGCATGTGTTCAACTAAACACACTGCGTACTCCAAAAAAAAAATTTGAAGTAATTCTATACGCCATGTACCTAGGCGTGTACTTCAGATGGATGGTGAAAAAATTACATGCCGTGTAGTCGGGACTACACGCCGTGTACTCATCCAAATTGTGAAGATTTGTTAAAATTTATTATTATATTATACAAAACCTTGAGACATGTACCATAATGTAGATGTAAGGTTGAGGCACAACACGTGATAGATGTTTTATATTTATGTTTTTAATTTAACATCCGAGTAATGAACAAGAATTCACCAAGTTGCCTCCAAGGTACAAGTTACATAAAAAGATAATTTTAAACGAATTTATTTGTTTAAAATTATGTTGGATGAGAATCCCAATGCTATTTATATAAGGGTGTAAGATAAAAGTATTGATTATTTATATATAATTAATATATTCGAGCATGATTTATATTAAACAAGAACGATTAAATAATTGAATTCTAGTTTTATTCATGCATAAACATCATTTCACGCATGGATGATCATGAGCTAGACTAAGACCTTTGTATGAGAATGGTTTATTTAAATTTATTTATTTAAATTAAATTTGTTGTCCTGTGAGCCTTATCCTCATTAATATGTAGGGATTATGCGCCCAAGGCTTATTTTATGTAAAACACCCTTTTTACCCATCACCAACAGGTGAGACAAATTCATATGTAATGGATGGATCTCCCAAGATAGTGGAGGCAGCTCAAGGCAGAATCCAAGGTAAAACCAATCCAAGGAGATACAAAGGCGGACAGGTGGAAAGCTGTAAACAAAAACCTGAAAGGTTCAGGTTTTTTTCCCCTAGGACTTGGGTTAGTTTATCAACTACTAGATAGACTAATCAATAGAACAATCTCAAGATCATAACATTTATTTTATTTCTTCCAGTTGCATGGTTTATTTATTGTGGGTGTGTTGTCACTATCACAAAATTAATAGACTAAACAAGCATGCAAGATGGAACTAAAATAAGTCTGGCTTATGCATAAAATATTATCGTAGACATGGTTAATCACTTAAGTATATCCCACTTAATGTTAACTAGAATGTAATAAAAGATAATAAATATTAAATTTACCTATAAGGATAAAATCCCTCAAAAAAATATTTAGTTGGTATAGCCTTCCATAATTTTGGTTTGAATCGAACCATAGTTCAATGTGCTTGACCAACCCTAGATGGGGTGATTTCAATTATCGGGGAATTATAATTAATGATTTTTGGGTTGACTTGTCTAGGTTTGCATCAAGGGTTGACTGACACAATAGTACTTGGGGTGACCAAGAGGCGAAGGTTGAGGAAATCTAAAATAAAAGGATTTCAGGATTGAGGAGTCCACTCAGCGGATCAAGGAGCTGTGAGTTAATGTAGTTGACATTTGGAATGCCTACCATTAACCATTCACGTTGCTTTACTAACCACATTTGGGGTAATGTGAAGGGCAATATGGATCATTTAAACTAAAATATTCAAGAAACTGAATATTCCAAAGTTAATGGTGAGGGCAATTGGATTTCGATAAAATAGTTGGAGACTAATAATTATTAAATTTTTTATTTATCTCAGATTTTATAATAATGTACTAATCCTTTTCTCATATTAATTTGTAGAAATTTCAAGAAAAATGACTGTAAACATATCATTGAGAACCATAATCAAGAAGGAAAACCTTCTAACCGACACCAATTTCCAAGAGTGACAGAGGCGTTTACGAGTCATCCTTCACCACGAAAGGAAATTGTATGTGCTGGAAGATCCTCTTCCAGTTGCACCTAGGAAAGGGGCCACTGGTGAAGAACTATCTCTCTATATGAAACATATGGATGATTCCACATATGTCCAATGTTTCATGCAATCGTCCATGTCTAATGATCTCTTTATGCAATATGAAAACATGGATGCGTATAACATGATGTCTCAACTTTTGTATCTATACCAAGAGAAGGCGAGACATAAGAGATAAGAGATATCCAATGCATTGTTTATAACTATGTTTGGAGAGTCTGTGCTAGTTGTGCCTCATTTAGTCAAGCTTATTGGCTACATTGAACGCTTGGACATCTTAGGGATTATGTTTCAGGATGAGTTGTGTACATATCTCATCCTATCATCACTACCCAAGAACTTCTCTAGATTTATTGTCAACTACAACATGAGCAACAATGGGAATAGTCAATCGGAACTTTTGACCTTAATTCTCCAGGTAGTTAAGGCCATGGGGCATAAAAAACCACAATCCTTATGGTGAATAAGAAAAGTAAGGACTTGGAAAAGGGGCCAAGGACTTATAAAAGGTCTGAATCCCCCGAGCACAATCCCTCCAAGAAGGGGAAGATCCAGAGGCAGTGCAAGGAATGGGAGGTTGTGTGTTTTTAATGTGGCAAGCAAGGACACTAGAAGAGGAATTTCACCCAAAAGCATGGGGATTCTAAAGGTGTGTTCGTTAACGAGTGTAATCTTTCCATTTCTACACATTGGGTATTAGATACAACATGTGGGGCTCACATCTATATTCAAATGCCAGAACCTAGTTGATTTAGTAATATTGTAAGAGAAGAGGTGGATCTTAGAGCAACCAATGGCACGAGACTAGCTGTATTGGCCATTGGCGATTACCACCTCTCATTTCCGACTAGTATGATTTTGGTTTTACATAACTGTTATTATGGGACTAGTGTTACCAAGAACATAATTTCTGTATCTTGTTTGGATATAGATGGATTTATTTTCAAGATTTGAAATAATGGTTTTCTCTTTTATAAGAATAACATATGTTATGGTATGATGTATTTAAATAATGGTTTTTATGTATTAAATTATGAAAACCAAGTGTTGGAAGTCGATAATGAAACAAACTCACATGACTCATACATCACCCAGTTGTGGCATCTCTGTCTCGGTCATGTAAATGAGAAATGCCTGAAAAATCTCTGCCAAGATGGCTATTTAGACTCTACTGAGCTAAAACCACTTGATAGATGTCACACTTGTTTACAAGTTAAATTGACCAAGACGCCTTTCAGTGGAAAAGGTGAAAGGGCCACAGATCTTCTAGGATTGGTGCACACAGATGTGTGTGGACCATTTCCAATAGAAGCTAGAGGTGGATATTCTTACTTCATTACATTCACTGATGATTTGAGTAGATATGGATATGTCTACATAATGAGGTATAGGTCAGAAGACTTAGAGAAATTTAAGGACTTCAAGAAAGTAGTAGATAATCAACATGGTAAGAAGATAAAGAAACTTCAATCAGACTCAGGTGGAGAATATCTGAACAAAGAGTTCATCGATCTTCTACGGGAGTCTGGGATTCTATCTCATCTCACTCCTTCTTATACACCATAGTGGAATGGTGTTAGTGCAAGGAGGAACCGCACCATGTTAGACATCGTGAGGTTGATGATGAGTAATGAAGATCTTCCACTATCATTTTGGGGATATTCATTACAAACTGCAGTATACGCATTAAACCAAGTACCTTCTTAGCGGAAAATGGAATTGCCACTTAATTATGGAATGGAAAGAAACCCATTTTGTCTCACACACGTGTATGGGGATGTGAGGCATTTTTTAAGACCTTCTTAGGCAAAATAACTTGCACCTCGGGGAATTATATTTATCTTTATAGGATATCCCAAGGAAGTGAAAGGATATTACCTTTATAACCCTTTAGACAAGAAAGTTACAGTCACCAGGAAAACTGTCTTTCTTGAGAGGGGGAACATCCTCAAAAGGATAGTGGGAGTAATATTGACTTCGATGAAGTTGATTCTCAAGATACACAGGAGTTGGTACATGAACAATTTCCATAGGTCCCTACGGAAGAGGTTTCCAAAAAACAAGTACTGCGTAGGAGATCAAGAGAGGTAAGGGGACCATATAGATTTGGTTTCCTAGTCACCGAGGATGGTGAATCATTATTGTTGAACAATGATGAACCTCTCTCCTGCAAAGAAGTAGTTGAAAGCTCAGAAGATACAAGATGGGTAGAATCCATGAATTCGGAGATGGATTCCATGTATCAGAACCAAGTATGGGTTCTAGACGATGATCCAGTTGATTTAAAGCATGTTGGATGAAAATGGGTATTCAAGAAATAACTGGACATGGAAGGTCTAGTTAGAACCTATAAACCAAGGCTAGTGGCTAAGGATTTAGACAGTGTCAAGGAATTGACTATGATGAAACCTTCTCTCCAGTTTCCATGTTTAAACTCATAAGAATCATACTTACCATAACAACTTACCATGACTACGAGATTTGGTAGATGGATTTCAAAACAAAATTCCTTAAAGGGAACCATCATGAGGATATCTATATGACACAACCATAGGATTTTGTGACACCATGGGAATCCAAACGGGTTTGAAAGTTTCAAAAATCCATTAATGGATTAAAAAAAGAATCCAGTTCATAGAACATTTGATTTGATTAAGTCATAAATGAATTTGGTTTCATTAAGAACGAATGTGAGCCATGTGTTTATAAGCAGTTTAATTGGAATGTGATCGTTATCATTTTAGTATTTGTTGATGTCATATTGCTTATTGGAAATGATGTACTAGTCTTATAGTCTGTTAAGGACTGGTTGAAAAAGCGTTTATCCATGAAGGACTTGGGTGAAGCAGCCTGCATTATAGGTATAAAGATCATTCGTGGTAGATCTAAGAGGCTGCTTGGACTATGTCAGGGTACATACATTGACCAGATACTAATGGGATTTAGTACGGAACAATCCAAGAGGGTATTGGTTCCAGTCTCACATGGCCTACATCTTTCTAATAAAATGTGTCCTCAGACACAACAAGAGAAATATAGAATGAGTAAGTTCCCATACTCTTCAGTTATAGGATCCATCATGTGAGCCATGTTATGTATCATGCATGATGTTGCCTTTGCACTGATCATGGTAGGAAGAAATCAAGTGGATTTTGGAGAACAAAATTTGAACCACAATTAAGACTATCCTTTAGTATCTGATATGAACTAAGGATATGTTACTGTAATGTGGAGGAGATGAGGATATTCTCATCAGAGGGTATGTTGATGCTAGTTTTCAGATAGATCAGAACGATTTGAAGTCACAATATGGATATGTTTTCTTTCTCAATGGAGGAGTTATGAGCTGGAATAGTCCAAAGAAACCAGTTGTCACCGATTATACTGTGGAGTCTGAATATATTGTGGCTTCTGATGTAGCCATGGAAGCTGTCTGGATTCGGAACTTTGTCCAGGATCTTGATTTGGTGCCTAGCAGTAAAGACCCTATCATGTTGTATTGTTAAAATACTACAGTGGTGGATCTTGCAAAAGAACCAAGGTCACAACAACAGAAAATGCACATACTTTGGAAGTATCACCTCTTGAGGGATTTCTATCAAACGGGTGAAGTTTCAGTGAGAAGATTGTCCACAGAAGAGAAAGTGGAAAACCCCATGACTAAAGGCCTATCTTAACAGAAGAATGAATATCATGTGAGAGATAGTGGGTTAATGGTTGTTAGAAGTTTGATCTAGTCTAAGTGGGAGTCTGTTGGAGTTGGTGGCCTAGAACCAACTACATTGTACATTATTCATTAAATAAATACCTTATCACATCTTGATTGTTCTTCTGTGTGACAATGCATTTGATAATTACCTAAGGATAGCTGTTGCATTAATAGGTCATAGCGGATCCCTGCGATGATGAGAACCCGGAAGTGCCATAACAATATTCTTGAATATATGTTCTATGGATGGATGATGTTATTTGAGGGACAAAAATAATACAGGCCATTAGGGGTGAGGACTCATAAAACTTTGAGGCACCTTCTCATGGTGTGCACCCTTGGTAATATCTAGGAGGATATTATGAGAACGAGACCCGCTAGTCGGAAATCCACATATCATAGTGTCATTGGATGTTCCTATTTGTGGGTGTTTCTATTGGTCCTTATACATTAATATTATTATTAATAGGTATTAAAACTCACGCACTTAGATGTATTGACAAAAACCATGACGACACACTGTTCGCGGTGAGGTAGGATACGTTGGGTGCGTTACGAGTAATACTGCATTAATAGATAATGCAAGAAAGGATTTGTCCCTTCTGTTACATAATAGATGTAGATATCTCAAGACATTTGATGGAATTAATATAGCCAAAGTAAATCCATGGCCTCAGTAAGGAATGTGAAAGTTCAATTCTAGAAATTCAATGTATGACTAATCGAGCACATGGGTTGATAGCACTAGCATGCAACCCGCTTGATTCGAGATATCGTGACTAAGGGATTATATTACACGGTAAGCATTTGTATGAGATGACACATCAATGCGGCATCAACTTCTTTCTCTTAGGTTCCTTGACCTGTTTGTAGACAGTAATCTTGGACTTCAGGCAAGCCCGCCTAATACTAATGAGAAAGAGTCCTAGAGGGTCACATACTAAGTGTATCCAAGTATCTCAAGTAGAATAAATATTATTCTCGTATGTGGTTTAATAATTATTCAAGAAATACTAAATCGTTTTAATTGTAGAGGAAGAATAAAATAAAAACATAAAATACACACCATGTACATCAAATTTACACGCCGTGTAGTTTTCATTTTGGAAAGAAAATGAAAAAACAAGTACATGCCGTGTATTAATGATTACACACCATGTAGTTTTTAGATGATATTTTGAGGAAATAATATTGTTTTATTAAATGATAGTTATTATAATCAGCGTGGGCGCATGTCACGGAATTAGTGATTTGACATGAGGGTTTTCAGTAAGAGTTAATGAAATAAATAAAATGTGTAACATGTTTATTTATTGTCATAAATCTATAACCTCAATCCTGATTATAAATATCCTTACAATCCCATCACATTTCTCTAATCATTGTGCACAGTAATTCTAGAGAATTATCTAAAGGCCAAAATAACTCCTTCCTCCAAGAATTCTCTCATGATCGAAATAGATCCTCCTCCATCGGATCAAGGTGATCGAAGGAAGACATCGGAAGCAAAGGCTCTTCCACGCTAGCACCCAAAAATCACTTCGGAAACGTCCAGAGATATGTGGAGCATGTGTGGATCAACACTAGAGGTATCCTACACTTGGATTCTATGACGTAACGACGAATCACATCATATCGGGACCAGATACATTAACGAAGAATGAATTCCATCAAGGTAATTCTTGTCAATTAATTAAATTAATTATAAAAAACATATGATGACCCTGTCATTATGGTTCCAGGACTCCCTCTTTCTTTTTTGTTCTTCGTTCTATTCTAATGATCTGGTGTTTTATTATCACGACGGATCACCAATTGATCGTTGTTAATGCTAATATTAATGTTGGGTACCCCCGCCAACGTGCTTGTTCTACTCCCAAAACCTACACCTATGTGCCCTCATATATGTCATTTACACATGAAGTTGAACTACATGTGTTTAATTAACTACATGGGTTTTTATTTTATTTTTATAATCATGATATATTGGATGCCTCATAGTGGATCAATCCCATCCTTGAAAATTAATCACATTTCTACCTGGTATCAAATTCCAATTTCATAGAAATAAGGCTTTTACATATAAGCAACTACCCATTAGGGGAAATTGATGAATAATCTCAGACATATACAAATGGACTCACTAAAAGGTTAACTTTCACATATATAAATATGTAAACCAATGATCATTTTGATAGGGTAACTAGTTTCATTTTTGTATTATAAAGAAATTCATGAACATGTCTTAAATCAATAAGAGAGTCTTTGAGTTGGTAAAAATTTCCACCAAAAAGGGGGTGGTGGGCCTGACCTCCCGTGCTCTAAAAAATATGAGTTACTAATTGCTAGTGGTTCAGAAACCTCATCTAAACACCTTCCTTTAGAAAACTAGTATGTACCCAATTATGGATGTGGTAACCAATGGGAGTTTCTATTAAGAACAATAATTGTGAGATTGATGTAACTGATTGTTCTACACATTGAACCCCCCTAAATCAATTGTTGGCGTAATATAAACTCGCCCCAGTTGTATATTTCACAACAAAACAAAAATGGTGAACCTGATATTAACTCATTTTACTATGGAACCTACTTCACAAGATAAAAAGGATAGACATCCTAGTTATCATCAGACCATTTTTTCATGTCATGAGGGTTCCCAGTTTTTTCATTTACGGAAAAACAAAAAAATTTAACCTGACATGAATATCTCAAATAACATAATGATTAGTTCACTATGTTCTATGCCATATTGTTTACATATCCTTCAAAAACATGGAAACCCTGACAGAAATAGTTAAAATGAATGGTTGGTCCCATGTGGTTGAGGTTCTCATAAAATAATTTTATCCTCTCTTTATCAAGTCCACTTGAGTATAATGGCAAGAGAAGGGATAAGAAAAGAAAATTGTGTTACCCATGCATATATTACTGATAACATATTATCCCAATAATTATTCACTAATTGCTGACATTGTTCCTCATTTTCATCATGACTGTATAAAATTTTCTCACAAAAAACACCTTGATCTTACATGTCTTCATCCAATAAATGTTCTGGGAATTATGTTATGGATGAAACAACTATGGGCCTCACAGTGACTTCTACTTCTTGACATCTTCTACGTATTTTGGAAAATATAATGGTCTTGTATTACCATCAACATGATAGGATTATTACCCTTGAAGATACCTATGAGGGTCTTATGTGCTGAAACTGATGAGTTTGTATCATGCCTGAAAAGATGTAGTAATTATAGTGGAACTTGTTTATATTGCAAAACCCATTGGAAGCTTATCCCTAGAGCATAAAAATATGCACCTTTAGTATCTGATGAACATGGACCAAGGATTCAACTATGGATCCCTTTCAGTTCGAGGGCCACCGAAGATGGTTCCTATCAGTAATTGTCACCAGTGAAATCCCACTCATTCCCTTCAGTTTTCTAATGAGGGTACCACCCGACACACTACCACCTATGATACTCATTCACAAGAAATAAGTAATACACATCAGACATTGAATTTTCTGGATTATCATGAGTGGCATCATATCCCCACTCCCATAGATGATGTCTACTAGAATATTCTGGCAGTAACTAGTTTGCAGGCTCATATCCCTTATTACTCGAAACAAGACTCCAGACATATTCCTATAATAGTTATGGGGGGAACATATCCCTATCGCAAAGCATTATGTCCATTGACATTTTCTGATGACACAAGGAGGAAATAAGTGGGATCATATTCACACTAAAATTGAAGATATATTCTCGTATATAGTGGAGATAGAAAATGTTCAAGCCTGCGTTCCAATGAACACTTTTCTAAAGTGTCATTACAACTTAGAAAGAGCTAAATAACTCCTTCGACCTATTATAGAATTGGTAAAAATATAGGGATAGGTACATATTTCCATCCCTATAACCATGTAAGAACAAACCTGTATTTAGTAAAAACAAGTGTTTGATCCAGAGAAAGAACACATTATTTCTCCCATCTAGGAGGATTATCAGCATATTATGATAAATGGAGTGGCACACGACTAGGCTCATATTTCCTTTCCAACTAGGACTCACCAAGTGACAGTGGAATATTCCTCAGGATATGGATAAATTAATGTCAAATAATATCTGCTGTATATTCCAAAGTCTTAATATTGGGCTCGTATCCTCTTTATATCTGAGGATCACTAATTAAGAGTGGAACATAAATTATGAGAGGCTCATATTCATATCTAAAAATAGTAGTGGCATACTCCAAAGTCCTAGTATTGAGCTTATATCCCCATTCTAGATGGGGATCACTATATAATAGTGGAACATGCCTTAGGGTAGGCTCATATTCATGTCAGTGAATGTACATGGAATATTCTAGTAGATAATGGAAGCCATGATTTTATCCCTACTTCCACCATTGAATAACGGTACCAACATCCTTATAAGGATATACGAGAGGAGGCTTATATCCATTATCCCATAATAGAAGTTTTTTTGACATGTATTTATAGGGAATTAATATTCATACTGGGCTCAAATTCCTACTCCAATCGACGCAAGCCAAGTGAGAGAGCACATGCCTTAAGAAGTTCTCGTATTCCTATCAAAAAAGACCAGTGGAATACTTTAAAAGCTCAATATTTTGCTAATATACATATTATAACCAATTCAGACCAAATGATAGAGGAAAACAACTCTCAGTATGTTAATATTCCTTAAAATAGTGTAGAAAATTATTTTCATAGTCCATAATCTTCTCCACAGTGGAATCATATCTAAAAAAACCAGGTGGTAATCAACATAGTCTAGAATCCATCAAAAAACATGCTCATGTCACAACATGATTTCAAAATACAGGTCATCATATTCCAAAAATGATGAAAATTGAGGCTCATATCCATAATCTTCTCAATTCCAGTGTCCTTAGGTTTTTTTGAGACACATTCTAAACAAACCCAACAATCCATCAACTCTTCAACCAATGAATAAGGAATTCATTACTATGATAATCCTATTAATGGTAGTGTGTAGATGGATCACATTGATTCTACTCCAAACATCTTCTATAGTCAACCATACCATGGTGATATCTCCCAAAAACATGGAAATCCTTTCATTTCCTTGACACCTCCATATAGAGAGGTTCTCAAAACATAGACACCTTTGTATATAGAGGAGATAGAAACATTGAGGTAAACCCCATATAGTTCTCCATAAAATTCTAGAAACACTCTTCTCTGGTTAACATGACACCCAAATAAGAATATTCTATGGTGTGACTATATAAAGGCATGTAAGTTTGATGAGGAGGAGTCTAAAATTTACATATGAAGAGAGTTATGTAAAAAAAACCTCCCCACCATGTTATATATCATTCTTACTTATCACTATGATATATCATTTGATCTTGAGAAGTAGTAAATTCCTTAAATATGAAAAAATGTGTGGGAAACGCATCAGTTACAAAAGTCTAGAGACCTCCCCTATACAATATACAAGGGTCACATTCGAACCATAAAGTTACTATTTTTTCAACTAGACCTTGATGTTACCTCCATGGACCGGAACACAAAACTATAAAATCACAGTATAACTCTATAACATGTATGCCTCCATTCCATCAAAAATATTCAATGGATGATCTCCCAAGTCGCATTAGGCATATGTATTCAAGGATGGGGAAAGCTTGGAGTGTTTCACTTTACCACATATATTGAGTAGTATAACTCCCCAAATCTGGTGTTAGGTACAGTAATAACCATCAGAGAAATCATGAGACAGTGTATGAGCCGAGCTAGTTGGCCATTAATATGAAATTTCCCCTCTTCAATAGTGATAAGTCATCATGAATGGAAGAATAGTATAGATAATAGATATTCAAAATATGCGCCTTGAAGTAATAAAAATGAATTTCAAACATGAAATCCGAAGTTTCCATCAATCCAACATCTTCCCAGAGAAAATGAATCCTTCCATGAGTTTTCATTGGATCGAAATCCTATACAAGCATAGTTTCTCCATATCAGAAAAGACTTAATAACATCTTCCATAGTAGTTGTCTAGGAGATAACCCTGCTCGCAAATATGAGGGAATATATACCACCAAATCCACCCCTCGGTTCATTAATACCTAGTAGGATTCAAGAACTATTAGTAGAAGTTGAAATAAACCCCATCCCACTGGTTTGGGGACAATTTTATCACAATCTCTATCACCAGGTTCATCATCCATTGAGTGGGATCTGGGGAAATCAATGGTGGTTCTAGATCAACCACAACCCACTAGGATAGGGTAATTTATATCTCTATGTTTTTCCTAGTAATCATCAATTCCTCAATTGGAATCATTAGATCCTCAAAAATTGGATCAATTTATCCCAATTCTGACCCTGAATGGTACCTATCCTATAGGACGAGAGGAATTTTCATCTTCATCATCACTATAGTGGGAATCAATCTTCTACATTTTGGGAGGTAAATATCGACAGAAAACATCCCATCGATTCCTTTAACTATAAGATAAAACCATGATCTTTGGGGAATGTTTGGAAAACATGATCAGAAGCTCCCCCAATTTCGATGTTCATAGACCTAGAAGAAAAGAACACATAGTGAAGGAAATAAAACCCTACGGGGTCACAATCCAAAACCTCCCAACATGGCCAAGGGTTTGATAAATGATATTAATTAAAGTGGTGAAAATCGTCATGTTGTGCCAAGAGTAATGGGATGACCACCATTACCTGATTCAACTCAATTAATGTCATCATTACCACCATAACAAAAAATGTGGATCGAGATGAAATTTTAGAGGAAAAAAAGAAAATATACACTAATTGGAAGGTCTGGATACACCCACTAAGACTGAACATAACTAGAACCAAATGAATCTCCAAAATATGGAACATCCAAATACCGTGTTGCCACCCCAATGGTAGAACACTACCGATGATAAAGAGAATGGTGTGGCAACATCCCAATCACCTCCCAAAAGAAAAAAAATACATCAATGGAGGAAAATTTTTCCCAATATGAGAGTGATATACATACTCTCAAAATACTTGATGAAGAGATAATCCTATGAAATATTCTCCTTTGTTATCATGTAACACCCCAAAAATATATTGAATGAACATTGTATTCGATAACATATATGACATGCAACACCATGCACATAAGGGAAAAAATATCATAAGAATTTATAATACATTTTCTAATTTAAATAAAAATTAAATATAATTTATATCTTGAAATGCATGTGATACTAATTTAGTATGTAACAAATGGAAAAATTAGTTTCTTCAATGGATTGTGTTACACACAATACCGAGTTTTACCGAAAAACAACGTATTATTAAAATATTATTATCTAATACAATAAGACTGAACATAGTTTCTATATTAGAGGTTACAAATTTTATTAATGAAATTATGAAAATATTTGGTTTAAAAAATAAAAATATTAATTCATTGGATAAAAAATAATTTGAAATGAATATAAGAACCAATTGAATATAAAGTGAATATTTTTATAGAGTTTTTTATGCTCACAAAATTATATTAAATTATAAAATTTAATTAAATATAATTATTGAGTAATATTAATGTAATATATATTATATAATCAATAAAATATTTTCTATATTCATCCAATCGATTTTATAGAAACAATATAAGAATACAATCAATATTACACATAAAATACTATATTTTTTATGTCAATTTTACCACCTTTTAATGGTGAGCCTATTTGAAATATAATTTTTAGAAATTTTATAGATTATATATTTGAAATAATAATTCATATTTGAAATAAAAATATAAAATTTAGGTTCTGGTAAAATTTTTTTGTATTTTTCTGTGATGATTCATTTTTTAACGAAGAGTGAAAAATATTGAATTGTAATTCAAAACAGATTTTTCATCTAATTTATATATAAGGTAAAAATATGATTTTATATTATTTTAATATTTAATGATATTATTTATTTATTTATTAATAAAATTTATTTTACTAAAATCTATTTAACTTGTAAATTTTCTATTTAAACATAGAAAACTTTTGGATGTTTTAACATTAAAAAACCATATTGTCGTCCGGTCGGTAGGAGTAAATTCAAATTAATTTCTGAAAATTTTGTGATTTTAATTTTTAAATATGGATTCAAAAATTTGAATCAGTAAAATTTATAATGTCTAATATGGTCAAATTATTTTTTATGAAAAATATAAGTGAAATTAATTAAAATTAATTACAATGATTAAGGTAAAATGAAGCTTAATAAGAGACTAAACCTTAATCTTAATGGCCCAAACGACCTATAAATTTTTCCAAGATCCATTTTATTTAAATATTTAGACCCTATCATATATTTTATCTAATTTGGTTCATTTTTGGAGCTTCTTTAAATATGAGAAACATGTATGGAATTCCTTGGTCAAAATATTACAAGAGTGTCACCCCTCCACTATTAGATAGCATCCTATTCTCTCACTTCATCACACCTCTAATGATACTCTAGATCAACCAATATCTTCCAAAATATCTCCTACAAATCTCTACATTAAACCTACATGCCTCTATTAGTTCTAAAATACTACCAAGGAACCCTTTTGGTAAAAAAGAAAAGAAGTT
Organism: Viscum album; assembly: GCA_963277665.1. Lineage (NCBI taxonomy): Eukaryota > Viridiplantae > Streptophyta > Magnoliopsida > Santalales > Viscaceae > Viscum > Viscum album. Next base: position 1,756,336,690 of record OY728141.1, read on the forward strand.
ACCCGATTAAGAGTTAACATCTTTCCTTAACCTCTTTACTTTTAATTCCATTCTCCACCCCCTAAAATCGTATTATTCCATGTTTATATAAAATATAATGTTTCGAAAATATAATTGTATTATTTTATTATATGTTTTTAATCTACACATACACACACATACATCTAATGGATAACGAACATACTATTTATGTCTACGGAAAACTACCTCCTCGTGAAATGATGATGATTATTTTTTCCATTACCACCTCTCTTGGTGTAAATTATGATGAAAAATATATTTATAAGTGATATATATAATATCAATTATTTATTTAATCTTCTATATTTCTTTTTTCCTTTATAATTTCCATTTTTAAAAAAATGATAACATCATTTGTGGAAGTGTGGAATACCGCCTCCTCAAAGCGATGTGATTTGTTCACACTATACATTGAACAAATAAAGGATGTCTTAAATTACACATATGTATCAGAAAAAACCTATATATTATATTAATGAAATAATAAAATTTCTTTAAATATAATATATATATATTTATATCATTTTCTTTATTACACTTTCACACACTGAAAAATTTATAATGTTGTTCCTGGACGTGTGGATTACTGCCTCTTCGATATGATATGATTCATTTTAAATCAAAATAATATTTTATATAGGTATATATATTTAAATAATCTGGCACTTATTATGTATTTATCATTCTAGATATTAATATTATTACTTACCTTATTTCTATAATGACAATTGAAAAATGGTAATTTTACTCATGTGTATATATGACCGACCATCTCCATGATTGCAACGTTGGTTCATTTTTCCTAACCATATTTAATTATGGGTTTTAAAGTAAAAATAATTTATAAAAATAATAATTAATTCCTGAATATTTTTATGGATATGTTATGTAATGAACCCATTTACCATTGTAGAACTACCAAAGTTATTTTTGACACATTAACCAAATTTTGTCAAAAAAATTGATACAAACATAATTGTTTAGGTAGTAGTATACAACATGTTAAAAAAAATTATTTTACTCCACTTGGGATACTATTTATTGATACCATCATTATTCTTCGTCTAGATGATTTATGATTGATTTGACAAAGGATAATATTCACTTCCTTGATTCATCTATTATTCCCCATTAAATATTCAATTTCCAATGATCATTTAACATTGGATTCACCCCATTTATCCATATCATTTATCTTGGATATGTTCATTTCCTAAAACATATACCATTTTTATATGGTTTTTACATTGAAATTTCATTAATTAACAATGAAAATTTTTATAAATTAGTATTTTCTAGTCCATATGAATATTTGATAAGTTACATTTTTAAAGCGATTATTTGATAGATGAGGAATGATTTTGAAAGGTACAACATGGGTGGGGCCTAGTTATAGATAGCCTCTCTATGCATCAGTAGTCACATGGGATGAGTTATTTGGAAAGCCACTTTAGATGGGGTTTTACCTGATATGATAATCTATCTTCTGAAAGTTATTGAAAATAATAGTTCTATTACCTATGAAACATAGAATCCAATAATTAGTCATTTAACTCATATATTTTTAGTTATTATTCATCCATAATATTTTTCATCGATATATATTTTGAGAAATTTCATTTTCGGTTCATTGATTAATGGCATGTGTTATAGTTTTCTTAATTTTACATATTGATTTTGTGTCATCTAGTTATTTGAATGGCATGATTTTCGAGTTATCACCTTTACATATTGTTTTTGAACTTCCTTCTCACTTTCTTTTTTTTAGAAAAGTGGTGCCCTAGTCAAAGACCAAAGCACATATTATTGAATAAAAAAGTTAAAGGGACTACAGGAGACATAAATAAGGATTTTTTTTACAATTTTTATAAAATAGCTAAAGTGAATCCGGGGGGGAGGGTGTCCATCCAGGTCATGGTCTGATGAATACCCTTGTTGGCAAGGGCATCAGCAACAGTGTTAGCCTCTCTAAAGGTATGCGTGGAAATGTAGTCTATTTCATGCAGATAGTCTAGGCACTACATCCAAAGATGGATCCAAGGCCAGGTAATGTGAGTCACACCATTCTAGATGGCCTGGACAATGGTGGTAGAATCACATTCAATCCATAGATTCCTCCAGCCTTTTTGAATGGAAATCCTGACTGCATGAATTACTCTCATCATATCACCCTCCAATGATGAAGATATGCCGCAATTACCAAAGAAACACCCAAGACACTTGCAGCAGAATATCTGAGAATGGATCTGCCGCTGGTAAGTCTAGGATTTCCCTTTGAGGCACCATCAATGTTGACTTTGATACATCCTAACATTGGTGTTTTCCAGAAAACATTGAAGGTGTGAATAGGTTGACGGTATATTCCATCAATATAAAGCCTGTGAAAAATCTCCCAATCCTCAAACAAGTAGTTATAGTGAGATTTTTGGAACGATGGAGCTTCTCCGATCGCAATGAGGATTAGTGCTTTCCCTTCATTTAGATTTAATCAGCATTTATTGTGTATAATATCATTTTTGTCATACAATATCACATGTAGGAACTCAGAAATAGCATCTAGAAAAATGTTCTTAATTTGGTGAGAGGCTTGGCACTATACAAAACATTTAAGAAGGGTGAAAATTGTGTCAGGGGTATGCCATATGAAATTAAAAATGTCAAAAATATTTTTCTAAAGAGCAGAAGTTGTGGCTCTAGATAAAAATAGATGGTTAGTTTCATCCCTATGTTGATTACATAGGTGAAATTTAGAGCATAGCTGGATTCAAAAAGATTGAAGGAAAACGTCAGTGGGAAATCTCTTATGGGAAATACACCAAATTAGAGTTAGTATAGAAGGCTAAATCCACATCTTATTGAAATAATTTAACCATTGAATGCTATAATCAGATCCATTAAAGTTATGCATATAAGAATTTTTTGAGTCAAGAATACCATTAGGAGCGGGTTCCAAGACAAGAAAATAATCACAGTTAATAAAAGCATAGTTATCAATGATCTGAGCAACATTTTCAGGTATATTATCCCTATGGGAATGGATAACATCATTAATAGTGTGACTAGTGTCCACCAGAGCAGAATTTGGGGGAAGCAACGAAGTCAGGGGGACAACAGTCCAATTTTCAAGAGAGAAATTTATATTGGAGTCAGTGCTTCATATCCATCTAGAGTTTTCCATGATATTATGATAAGTGTACCTAATGGAAGGCCATATTGAGTAAGAGATATAATTGATGTTACCCTTCCTAAGTTTGTAAACGAATCCGCGTTTAATGAATTCAATGGCATTCTAGTCAGTATTGACTAGTCTCCAAGTGAGTTTATCTTGGAGTGCGTCATTAAACAACATTATTTTTTTAATACCAATACCCCCCTTTTCCAATGGTTTGCAATAGGTTTCCCAGGGAATGGTGAAAAGTTTTTTTTTGAAAGATTCTTCTTGTCCAGATAAAGTTCTTATTATAGGTGTTAATTCTTTTGAATATACATGCAGGTCATTTGTAAATCATAAGGTAGTAGACTATTTTGGAGATAATGGTTGATTTGACCAAGTAGATTCTGCTAGCCATGGAGAGGGACATGCATTTCTAATTAGAGAGTTGATTAGTAATCTGGTCTACTATGTTAGAAAAGTAAGTAGTTTAAGGTCTTCCCCAAAAAATAGGTACCCCGAAATAAGTGAAGGGTAAGTAACCTTCTTTAATACCATGATTATTGGTAATAGTGTTTTTCCTTTTCATGGAGAAGTTTTTACAAAAAAATGTATGATTTATGTCAAGAAATGGCCTGACCAGAGATGTTCTCATAGTGAGTATGTGCCTGTTTAATAATTTGAATATTATTTTGGTCCCCTGGAAGAATCAAGATGATGTCATCAGCATATAAGAGATGATTAGGGACTCTAATATTACTGGTCGCATTTATAGGTTTGAGTTTGTTTTGATTTACCAAATGAGTGAGGAGCCTATTGAGGTAATCTTTGGCAATTACAAATAAAATTGCCTAGCGTGGGTCACCTTGTCTTACCCCTTTTGTGCATTTGAAGAAGCCCTTGGAGGTTCCATTGACCAAGATGGATAAAGATGTAGAGTTGAGAAAATTTTTATCATCTTGATAGAAGTATCATTGATGCCAAAACCTTTTAGAACCTTAAAAATAAAACTCCATTCAATAGTATCAAAAGCCTTCCTAATGTCAAATTTGATAGAAACATTTCCTCCTCTAGTAACATTATTTAGAATCATGGGGAATTCAGAGGAAAGGAAATTATATTCTTGTATAGACCTTCCCTTAAGGAATCCAAATTGATTCCAAGAGACTTTTTTGATACATATAGGGGAAATCCTATTAGCAAGAATTTTGGAAATTATTTTGAAGAGAGTGTGTATTAGCACAATATGCCAAAATTGATGAATCTCGGACACATTGTACACTTTGGGGATAAAATTAATAAATTGAGCATTGATACCGTGAGGGAGAAATCCATTGTGAAAGAAAGACTTCAAAAGCTTACATACATTTAGATGAATAACATCCCAATGTTGCTGAAAGAATTTGTTATTAATGCCATCAGGACCAGGAGAACTGTCTGGTTTTAAACTAAAAACAGTTTTTCTAATTTCATGGTCCTAATGGATACATAAGAGAGATGAATTATCAGTTTCGTCCACCATCCTTCGGATGATATCAGGTCGAATATCAATATTTATATCTGGACCATTGAAAATATTATGAAAATAAGAAACAACATGGTTTGAGATTGCTTCCTCAGAATCAATGATCACATCATTGTGAAGAAGTTTAGTAAGAAGTCTACTGGCCTTTCTAACCCTTTGGAGTGAATTGTATAATTTATTATTTCTATCACCATCGGTTAACCATTTGGTTTTGAATACTTATTTGTGCATGTTATCATTGAATGTGAGAATGGAATTGTGTTTTAAAGATATGCTTATCTCAGTTTGAGGATCAATGTTAAATTCCAAGTGGGTGTTATGATTTTGCAGTTGATCCAACTCTTTTTCAAGAGAGGAGATATCAATGTCAATTTTCTTACTTTTAGTTCTACACCAGACATTTAAGGAATGTTTTAAATTTTAATGTTTAATCATGTAGGTAAAGGCATCCTGATGATGACTCATAGTATCCCAAACATTTTTGATGAGAGACACACATTCAGGATCTGTGGACCAAGCATTGTTATATTTGAAAGGGAGAATAGGATTTCATTTGTTAGTGTGAATACTGTCCAGAATAGGGTGGCGATCCGAATTCAACCTCGGTAGAGTGATACTAGAGACATTATCCAATTTATCCAGAGTGTCCATATTAACGAAAGCTCTATCCAGTTTACTAGTAACAACATTATTATAATGCCTCATATACTAAGTATATTTATCACCAGTCATGTTGATTTCCACAAGGTTATTATCATCAATAGCATCTCTAAACTCCCTTTAATAAATTGATGGATGAGTAAGACCAATTTTATCATTGGAAGTGATAATTTAATTGAAGTCGCCCATCACAATCCAATGGACATGAATATTATTTTTCAATATAGACAAATCATGCCAAAGGGTTCTTCGTTGTTGATATCTATTTTTGACATAAATCATTGTACAGAAGGAGTGTCTCCCTTCCCAGTAGTAGTTACAAGTGATATGTTGCTCTGAACATAAAACAATATTCACGTTTTGTAGGGAAGTATGATAAAAATTACATAGAGTTTCAACCGAGGAGCCATCGTTGCATGCTCCTAGAAAGACATAGTTAAGATCACAAAAGTTCTTGAAATTAGAAGAGAAGTTTATTTTTGGTTCTAAGATAGATAAAATCTTGGGTTTATGAGTGGTTAAGATCCTCTTAAAAACAACTAAAGTATCAGCATTAGCGATACCCTGGCAATTGAAAAGGATAATATTCATTTTGACTTGCATTTTGGGTTAGATCCCTTTTTTTGTGTTTTCCCAATCCTTTACTCCTCTCTGATCTTCTAACTTCCTGAGAGGGTCTTGGTTTGGGTTTCTTATCAATAAGGATAATCTACAAAATAGGGGAAGATACCTCATTCCTAGCAGTAGTTAAAGTCTTCCCAGGGGCAGTGTGGGTAGTGTTTATGATGTGAACATGTGGCATTTTATAATTCTGTTTTGAAACAGAAACCAAAGCATCCTCCATGTCTGGATTTTGTATAGTAGTATGATAATTCAGTGTTGGAGGGGTTTCTTTATCTACCCTACCCATTTTGAGAGGAGTTTGGTGTGTAATGTTCATGTTAGAGGATAAATGGGGATCAGAAATGTGCAATTTCAAAACAGATTCTATTTTCAAAGTAGGAGAAACAGATTGAATAGGTTCCAGTGAAACATAATTGCAAATAACATCAGATTTCACATAGTGGGAATTTAAATTAGTAGTAGTATGGGGAATGCAGTAGATTTTTTCATTATGCAGAATGCTATTATGATGTGTTTTAGCTGAGAAATGAGTATTAATATTAATAGGATGCTGCGAGGGAGGAAATTGGGCAGTTACCAGGCCCCTGCCAGAGCTGGTAGGGGAATTTCATTCAATTCAGTCCCTCGATCATTCCCACAATCAGTCCCCTACATAGCTAGAGAAACATCAGAAGAACATGCACAATCCATTGAGATAAGAGATACCTCACCTTGTGCATCCAAAGATGATTTCCGTTTTGGGTCCATTTGAATTTGATCTGCACAATCACTTGAGCAAGCGTCATGCAAAATGTTATTAGAAAAATCCAGAGCAGGGGGAATGTTATTCATAGTAGAAATACTGGTCAGATTCCCAGATTGCTTTGGTAGATTTGAACTGTTTTACTGGTATTTGTCTTTATCAATTGGAGTGTGTCCCTACTCTTCCTGTATTAAGCATTCATCATTTTCATGGTTATGAAAATTAGAATTATCCATGGAATGAGTATGTTCAAGGATTTATAAAACATCTGAGTCAATAACATCTTTACCGTTTTGATCTATTATTTCATTATCATGTTCAACAACAAGTTCATCCCATGATTTCCCATGGTCAGTTTATGCTTGTGTAATGGGTTTGGAAAGCAAATTTTCAACCATTTTCTTTTTTGTTTCAGGTTTATCAGGGGCAGTATCCTTCTCCCTCTTATTATTTTTAACTTATTTCCATTCAGAATAGGCTGCATGTGGTGGATGTTTATGTACAATCCTACAATTTAGTATTGAGTGTCCCATAATTTTACAAAAGTCACAGTATGAGGTCATCTTTTCATATTAAAATTTCACTAGATATTTATAATCATTGGAATTGAAGGAAATAGATTTGGGTAGCTTTTTTTCAAAATTCACTTCAATTAACTATCTATAAAACAATCCAAAATCACCATTAAGTTTTCTCTGGTCAACTTTCAGTGGAGTACCAATACATAATGAAAGATCATTTAGGATTTGAGGGTGGCAGAAGAACCAGTTCAAGTTGTGCAACCTTACCCATACATGGGAAATTTTGTTTTTGTGATTATTGGGATTGAAAGCAAAATCCCATTCTGAAAGTCGAAGCAGACCTGGTTTAAGATGGAGATCACCTATTTCCACACATTGTCAAGGTCAGTTTGCAAGGTAAACATTATATGAAAATACCCATTCCCCAACGGCACCAATTCCCAATTGGTAAAAACCCACACCACAGCAATACGGGGCTTTAGATCATCATATTCCCAGGGTTTATAACCCTTGAGATACGATATACGACCCATAATGGAGTACATACAGAGTTCAGATCTTTGTTGTAACACATCTGGGTTAGCTTCCACAATGAAGCTTCCATCATCAGCTTTTCAAATCCTTGATGGATTCTGTACATGATGTTTTGCAGGATTAGCACCCGTCAAGGTTTCAAGAATGTATATTCCTCTCGTTCTGATACTTGATGTCATCAATGGCTCCAATTTCTCTAGGGCTTCCACCTCCATTTTCCTATGTATTTCCACCTCATTTTTCTTCAGTGTTTCTACCTCCTTCTCATCAATCGCCCAGATCGGATCCAGAACGCACATGGTATGTGTGTTTAGTTATTTACAATGAAATAACTATTACACTCATTGATTCATTATTTATTCTGATATATTTTTCCCTTACTGAGCATTTGAGCTCACACATATTATTTTTCTTTCACTATGAATCCATGAAGAATAATTTTAATGATATGTAGGTATATACTAGATGGAATAAATTCATTCTCAACGTATTTATTTAAAAAAACTATGTTGTAATTAGTGTATTCATTTGTAATACAAGACTCATTTATTAATTTAGTTTATCAAGACTACTAAACTCTTTGGTCCTTGGGTATTTGATTCTATGTAATCATGTTAATGTAATTAATATTAGACACCAGATCTGAGCTATATATGGTTAGGTCGATACATATGATAATCAGGCTAAGGTGAATATTCTTCCACCAATACATCTAGAATGAGATAATACACCCTAAAGAGTGGAATATAAGCATCATATTAGCTTTATTTCCAAACAACTGCTCTTCATAAATGAGGAATTCAAATATGATTGTGACTACCCTCCATCACAGCAATAGTCTCTCCCTCTTCTGGGTGATCATTCAGTTTAATCATGTATCTAGAATCAGTGGGAGATTAAAATAGGGCCACATCATCAAACCCCTACCACTCCCTATAAATAGGGTTGGATCAGATAGTAGTACCTCCTAGAATTTATCAATTTCATCAAGTCCCTCCCTATGTGAATGGAAGTGATGGAAGGGTGACGTACAGTTGTGAAGCCGGATAAATAGTTATCTCTCAAATAGTTCAACGACACTTTTCCACCACAAAATTTTCCAATCCTACCTTCTCCACCATTGATAGTGCCGGAGACCCAAAACAACATCTCAAACACTTTTTATCATAATGTGGTCCAATTATGGGACCTAGAGAACAACAGAATGTAACCAAGCTGAGGTTTTTTTTAACAGAATCTGATAAGGGAAGCCATTAATTGGTATAGTATTCACTTTTTTGGATTTGATGTAGGATATGAAGACCTTCATCATCAATTCATGTAATTGTTCATCTTGACACTAAGGAAAACAAAAATTTTCATACAAAAAACTACCTGAAATTAATAAATGAGAGGGTTTATGGGTTCATAGAAAGATGGAATGGTCTAACCTATTCATTCAAAATTCCTCTATAATTGTAGTATTTTATAGATATTTGTAGTGGAAATATCTAGGCTGATTTACAAATTCATCAGGTCCCCATGAAATATATTGATGGATTCCATGCGTTTGTAGAAATGCATCAACATTTGGAAGATTCTATTCGGCGGACCTGAGTTAAGTCTCGAATCATTCCCTCATCACAGGGGAAAAGTTTTTTCGAGGTATAAACTACCACTATTACCCTAAAAATATCATTTATTCCTATTCAAGCACCTAGGTAGGTCTAAACTGCCCATCACCTCCAATCAAGAAGAAACAATAACAATATAACCCTCGACTGGAAGAAAAGAGATACCAGGATCCCCCAGGATTTGAGGAACGGATAAACAAAGAATAATAGTTTTGAAATGAGAAATTCCTCAGTTATATCCTTGTAGTTATAGATAAAAACATGCTCATGTTACCATAGCCCTGAAATCCCTAGGATGTCAACCTCACTAATCGTCTGGACTAATACACTATCCATAGGACTCAATCACAACATCCAATATTTATTCATCTTCAAATACTTTCTCCAAATCATTTCTGATTAAATTAATTTGATTTTGGATAAATCCCTAGTTTATGTGACCTACATCACAATTTCAGAGTTAGAAGAAGATATATACTGGAAAAATTTAAAAATAGGAATGGGAAAAATTCAATAACTAGATGACTCGAAAGAGAGTTGATTGAGATCATGCTACCCTAAAAGAAAAACTCTAAAGAACCATAAGTTTTATATAACCTAGAGAGGTTGCATCAAATATTCCACTTAAAAGTGTTTGTAAACACTGAACACAAGAAAAGATAGATGAGGGGGATTTATTTTCATATCCAATGTGATATCTAACTCTTGCAATTTCCTTCCTAGAAATATCTGAAGCAGGGGAAAAACCCCTTCAAATGGAACCCTAATCAGATGAAGATCTCATAATTTTTTTTTAATGTGACATACATAGTATACCCATAATGTGATGATTAATATTACTCTGAGTATGAGTTCTATGTACCTGATAAGGGATCCAAAGGCTTAAGGGGCATGATCCAATAATACAGATTACAACACTATTGTGGTCGGACCCAATATTTGAGTCACGTCCCACTAGAGGATATACATGTAGCTAATACCCATGGTAAAATTCTTTAATATGACAAAAAGAGATACGTAATTGTCTTAGAACCCTCCATCAGTCACCCATACTAATTTTACATACATGATATCCTAGTGGTGTTATGATTATATGATCATCCAAGACAATGGGTAAGGATGGTGAGACCTACACCCATGGTGGAAGATGCTCCCTTAACCTATATAGAAGCACCACACCCATATACCTCAAATGACTCTACTTCTAAAACACATAATAAGAAGTATCCCCACCTTTGAAACCATCGAACTATGGAACAATAGTACGACATTCTAAAATAATTGGTAGTTGTCACAACTAAACACTAAATCATAGATGCACTACATATTTTAAAAAAATCATAGATAGGATCTCATGGAATCCCTCGAGAGTCCACAAGAGTTCGAGATAGAATTTACTACATACTGGGTTTATTGAGTGGATATTATGCCATTAGTATGAAATTTCACCATATAGTTCATGTAAAAGGATCACAAAGTTGTCATCCAGGGACACATCTGGACACTATATGTTTCATGAAGATTGGATAATGTTGATATCTGAAGGGGTCTAATTAAAAATAGATTTTCTATCAAACTCGTAAAAATTGAAACCCTTAGATGTTTGGGATATAGTGAATCAGACCTATACCCCAAAAGGATGACCATTCAAGTGTATGATAAGCATGATCAAAGACCTCTCAGGAAGTGCAAGCTCAAATGTCAGTTTTGGGATCTCACATTGGAAACTGAGTTCATAGTTATCTAGTAAGAAACTATATATAATGTCCTACTCATAATACCCTGGCTTAATAGCCACGTGGAAACATCTTCATCATTATATCATTTTTTTGAATACTCCATCGATGGAAATGGGGACATACTATATGGTGACAGTACCCCCTTCAAGTCTTACGAGGCCCAATATACTGAAGTAATATTCAATAAAATGGAAGAAAATAGACAATGGTGGATACAAATAACAATATTTAAGCCCCCAATGTCTTGTGGACCACCCCTAAAAATTAATGGAGTATTATTGAAAATTATTAGGTTTTTTCCATAAATCTAGTTGAGGAAGTATACTCAATCGTGGATGTCCATGATCTATATGTACCAAGTAATAGTGAAAAATACAATCAACTCGGATATCTCTCTATAATTACTCAGATAGAAGGGGTTTATAATATATTTTTTAATATCCTCTCTTACTGAAATATTGAAATAGAGGCCATCGTATTGATAACTTCATCTGAATATACCTCTACAAACTCAATGGTGGAGGAAGATGAGGATGACATTGGGAATGCCCCTCCCACATTCGAGGAAGACTTATTTAACACTATTGATGATATTGGGATGGTAAATCTAGGAAAAAAAAGAATACCCATGGAAAACATTGATCAGTTCCACCATCCCACTCAAGGATAAAGATATTAACATTTCATTTCTACGAAAACACTGAAATGTGTTCACTCAAAACTATAGAGAAATTCCCAAATAGAATCCATATGTATCTATGCAGTATCGTGGCTTACCTGATGACTGTAGAGGCTTTATGATGGTAGTAAAGAGGATGAACCCCTCCCATTATACCAAAGTATAGGTATAATTTTACAAATTGTTCCTAGACAAATTTGTTTGATATGTAAAATACCCAATATTCTTCACCAACATCATCCTTATCAAGAAGAGGGATTATAATATTAAGGTCTTTGAATATTTCAGAGACCTTAATAGAGATTTCACAAAAGAAATAATTCAATTTCCGATCAGAGAACTCTTGATTGACATAACTATATTCATCCAAGACCTTTCTTTCAAGGATGAGTATTAGGGGTATAATCAGATAAATATGAACCTTAAAGACGACAAACAAACTTCCTTCATATAATCATAGGGGATATTTTTCCATCAGGGCATGATTTTTGGATTAAATAAATCATTCACTACATACCAATTCTCCATTAATCATATCTTTAATCCATTATTTGGGTGAATAATTGAATTTTATTTCAATGACATGGATTTCAAATATTGAAAGTGTCATGATCACTTTATAGATCATCAATTTTTTTTAAAAAATATGATATATCATAGTATGAATATGAATAAATTGAAATTTTTATTTGGTTTAACATCAAGTACATTCCTTGTATATTTGCTATGTCATCATGGCATCGAGGTCGACTTAGAATAGACCAGTACAGTTCTATCAATGTCAAACCCCAGATATATCAAGGAAGTAGGGGGGTTCCAAGGGTAACTCACCTACATTCAGTGTTTCATAGCCAACCAAGACAGAAAATCACTCCCTTTCACCAAAATAATGAATAAGGGTATCACCTATCAATTGTATTATGGAATCTAACAAGACTTCGAGAGTCTAAAGAAGTATATTCTATACCCACTAGTCCAGATACCGCAACTAGAAGGGAAGAAACTCATCTTATATGTGGCCACCATGGAATGATCAGTTGGAGTTATACACATGCATAATAATGATATGGGAAATCATAAATGTACTAAGACCTTGTCCAAACGATGCTGGGTATTGATATCCAATACTCATGTGTTTTGAAGAAATAACTCACAATTATTTTCATAGTGCAGAAGCTGAAGCATTACTTATAGCACCATGAAATTGACATGGTAAATTGTATTGATCCTATCAAGTAAATACTTGTCTATACTATACTGATTGAGAACATGACCTGATGGGAAGTCATTCTCTAATAGCATGAAATCCATTTTTTATCACAAAATTTAGTGAAATGGAATGCCTTGAATAATTTCCTAAAGGAACATCCCACCCCAGTACATTCACCAGTAGACACCAATCTTCCAGATAAGGAGGGTTTCTAGGAACAATACACTCCTCAAATATGGGATATGTATTTTGATGGAAAAACCTAGACTTCTGATAGTGAAATATTGGAAAATGAATAACTCAATTGGTTGGCATAGGGATTGTATGTATTTCTCCAAAAATGAAAATTTTCCATACTCCTTCACACTCTCTGAAGGCAACATAAACAATAAGGCCAAATACCATGCCCTCATCGCTAGCTTGGAAGAAGCCATATACCCGAAAATATCATACCTGAACATCAAAAAGTATTTATAGCTAGTGATAAATAAGATCAATGGTTTGTGTTCCATCAAAAAGAAATAATTGTCCCCTCTCATTAGCTATGGTAGGGGGTAATGTCAGAGTTCCGTTTTGATACAACATTGAATCATGTCCCCTGACCATATAATGATCACATCAACATATTGTCTTATGAATCCATAGTCTTGGATGAACCTGATTACGAGGAAGTGATCTTTCGCATCACATATATAATAATGGTATTATCGATCATCTTATTGGATATGAATGAAATCAATATGGTTAACACCTCCCCAAAGCATGATGGACTAACATCCACCACTATATGGATGGAGAAAATAATTAATTATCTCTAAAAAGGAATAATACAATAGAATGAGCTTCAAGGTAATAGATTCAGTGAATGTTATGCTATAGATGGTCCAAATGATCAAAAAGTCCTCTACATGTGATGGTTCGACGGAATCCTCCTTAGATTAATTATATAAGGGGATATTTTCACCATCATGGATGAAGTCCACATAGGATACTATGACTCTCATTAGTCTGGAACTGGCTCTCCCAAAAAATTAGAAGATTGTGCTACTACTGGAAAACCATGATACACGACTATGTGGAATTCACATTGAAATTTTATGCATGCCAAATTCATGAAAACATAATCCATAAACCCTTAGCATTGCTACATAAATTTGAATATTCCTATTCATTCCATATATGAGAAATGGATGTTGTGGGTCTGTATCCCCCATCCAAAGATAAACAATTCCTGTATATCCTCAATACCACAAACTTCTCTTCCAAATGATCAGAGGCAATACCCCACATGGAAGTTATAATTACGAACATCATCAACTTCATAATGTCTCATATCCTCACTAGATTCAGAATCCCTTATATGATACTGATGGGAAAATACACTAACTTATATTCTACAGAGTTGAACAAATTGTATCAAGGGTACAACGTCGTGTACAATCACTCATCCCACTATCATGCCATGGAAAATGGATAGATAGAGAAATATAATATGATTAATTCATATATAATTTAGGATATGGTGAATAAATTTAAAATGTTATGCTCAGAAAATATACTTCATGCTTTATGGGACAACCATACCACCACATGTACTGCTACATAAGAAAATACATATTCATTGGTGTATGAGAACAAGATAGTGCTTCCTATATTATTATAGCTACCTTCACTTTTAATAGCCATTTAAAGACAAATATTGAATGATGATAAATCATAAAAGTGGTTGGATGATTGGGATCGGCTGAATGAGAAAAGGATGCATACATTGCACAACCTAGATATCCATCAGAATCAGATCACATGAGACTTCAATAAAAATGTCCTCCTTTATTTGTTCATCTAAAAAGTACTGTTGTTGGATTTTAGAACCCCAATAATATTGGGAAAGAATCCTCTAAAGTTATAACCCAGATGGAAAAGACCTTATATCATGCATAATTTCTATCATAATCGAGCATACTCACTAGCCATAATGGATGAAGATCATGTCATACCCTCCCACTAATATGACGTTTCTTAAGAAATATTTTTCATAGCTTCCACAAAGCATCTCTCATCCTAACCACATGACGTTAAAATAATTGGAAAAATTCCTAGAAACATGAAGTTAAACTAAATAGAATAGGTCCTAACAATAAGACGTTACATTCCTCATTATAATGATCCTATATATAAGGCATACAATTATAAAGTGTCTCTCATCACAACTATGTCATGTTAATCTGTATAGAATATCTCCTAGCCCTATGATTATAAACTATGAAGAAAAGGCATGAAATTAAACTGTAAAAAATCATCCTTACCATATTTATATAAAACTAATAGGAATATATCCTCACCTCATGTAGTTAAATAAATACGAATCATTCTATCAATGAAGATTCATCACACATGAGCTAGATCTATGCAATGGAAATATGAAATGAACCTATCTATGTGTGAGAGTTTCTTCTACATAGGGAATCTCTTCATCCAAAACAATGTGTGTCTTGATTCCTTCTATAACAGGATACATAGTTACACCTAAACCTCTATTCTTTGTTCCATCAAAAATATTAAATTCCTTCTATGTTGGGTGACCCACATCCTTACCATAATATGTTAAACTACATGGCTGATGTCCTCTCTACACAACACTAAGTTTTATGGAATCTAAATAATTATGTGTGGATTGATTACTACACTCATGGGATATGTAGTGACACCCTTACCTTCATTCATGGTCCCACCCTCAACATTAATCTTCTTTCACATAAATTTACCCATGTTCTTATCACACGATGTAAAACTACGTGGCTCATGTCCCATTCGTATGACATTAAACTGCATGTGTTTTTAGAACTATGTAAAACTTGATTCTCATTCTAATGTGATTCATAGGGATTCTTGGATCCTATATCTTTTACAAGCCACTACAGGATTCCAAATTCCTCTATTCATTCTCTAACTGGATCCATGGTGTAAGAGGAACCATTTCTATTACTTGTTCCTCAAACCGAGCATAGCTCACTTGAGATTAGGAATTTTGGTAAGGGATACCCCCACATGCCCAGGCATATCAATTAATGAAAGTGTTAGCATTGTTTTAGATTAAATTCATTAAATGGAAAACCATGATTCCTCACCTCATGAAGTTATGATTAATGATTTATATCCCTTGCATGATACAAAATTGTGTGTTACTATAGACCTCACCTGAGAGAACCATTACCTTTTGTGTTGGTCTCTCACCACACATCTATTCTAGAACTCTATAAAAATTAATTCTTTTCATCATATGATATGTATTTACACTTGTATCCCCAATCCCGGGCCAATCCATAGCCAATAAACATAAAATATTCCCCCTTCCTATGTATACATCAGACCTACACATGTGAGTTTTGTTAAGGAACTACATGTCAGTTGATTCTCATCATTATAGGATAATTAATGACGCCCATAAATCAGGTATCAGGTCCTAAAAAATATTCTATTTTAATGAAATGGATCCTTTTTTTTGTCATATGACATTAAACTGCATATTTTCTCAAGAACTGCATGTGGACTGATTCCAGTCAATATAGGATACGTTGTGATGTCTGGATATCCAATATCGGGACCAACTACAATAATCAACAAGAAAAATTCCACCCTCTGTGTATAGGTCAGACATACGTAGAGTTTTTATTATTCAAGAACTATGTGTGGCTTGATTCCTCTCCTCAAAGGATATGTAGCAATACCTGGATCTCTGATTCTCTGGTCCAGCTGTGATAAAACAATATATCCCACCCCATTGCTAATTACATCAAAGACCTATGCAGGGAACATATATACAATAAGTATGTATGGATTTATCCCTAATGTCATAGGATATGTATAGACACTAGTATCCCCAATATTGGGTTCAGATACATCATATAAAAAATAAAAATGAAACCTTAACAACATATGGTCTAGAACTATGCAGAAAATTTCTAGACCACATGATGTTAAACTGTAAGGAAAATGTATGGATTTCATGAAATTAAAACTACATGAAATATATTTCCCCACTACACGAAATTAAAATGTGTATTCCATCACCAATTTTCATCTCTTATTAAATGTTCAAAATATCCTAACCCTAGGAAACTAGAGTAAAAGGTTCTTTCATAAACTTTTAATCCCCTAGTCCATTAATAACACATCATGTCTTGAGTTCCATACATCACCCAAAACCTATCACATCCCTTGGAATAAAAAATAAACTTCTATTTTCAACAATTATATCGATGCATAAGGGAATCAGACCTATCAACTACCAGAGACATCATGGACCTATATAAAAATCTTTCCGACCCTTGTGATCTTGATGTCACCATTTGATAACTCAGCACCTTAGAGTGATCCAGGATATTCTTGGAATGATTTTCAAATATCGTTACTCATGACCTGAGAATACCAAGACTTGATTTACCAAATTTTAACCTCCATATCATAAGCATGTTCTAGTACTCTTGATACTAGTTATTATAATTTTTCACTTTTGTATCATCCCCCAAATATTAGGTCGATGTACGTCATGAACATAAACTAGCTATACTATTGGTAAAATATTTATGAACTTAAAATATAGACTTTGATGTTTCAAATCATAAGACCATAAACTTAGAGTGAAAGAGATGAAAAAATGTCATGTTGAAAACCCACAAAGCGCACCATGATAAAAATTCAAGCCTTCACTCTTTAAACTCTTCATCTTAAGAGTTTTGGGAAAACAATTAGGTGTTAATAATTGAGGTGTAAATATCATAGGTTCTGATTTATTCCCTGTTAAAAGACAAGTCATGCTTTCTAGACCCCCTGGTTTTGGAAAAAGTTAGATTATTGGTTTTTCATATCCTCAATAAAACTACATGTTCACTAGTTGGCAACACAACCATTAGGGTTCTTGAATGCTTGTTGAACTTTATATTTTCCATAAATTACACTTTATTATTTGAGCACCTAAAATCACGATATACCTTTTTGGTCCATTGGAAAACGATACCGGGATTTAATATACCCTTTTTAACTATTTATGAATACTCATAGATCCTAAATACGGGCATATTGTCTTCAAAAAAATGTTCCATTTTAAAGATGTTTTTTCTAATCATTGGGAGACCTAACATCACTGTGGAAGAACTCGCAACCTCAATGCATTATGGGAAATTACCACAACAATTTCCCCATAATATCCTCATGAACCAAGTGCATTAGACCATGATTTATAATCAATATTTTCAGACTATTCCAGTGGATTATAAATCATAAATGTTATGTAATTGTATTTTATTCTCATTCTAAAATAAGGAATACAACACTTCATTCCCAAAAAAATTGATAGCTCACACCCTGTGATTTGAAACCATAGGTAATGGTGCTCAAGCATGAAAAATAATTACATAATGTGGCCTAGGGTTCCACAACCCTTCATGTACAGCTTATAATCCACACCATACTTCATCATCTAGATGTTTGAGTCTTTTTCAATATTTTATGATCCATGTAAAAGTGTGGATAATCCTCTGTTTTACCATGCTATTGACGCATAAGGGATTTGACCAACCCACTAGAGGCATCTCCTCCTTGCGGGAAAGGAACCCCAATCCTTATGAGCCCTAATAACATAATGGAATAACCTAGAACCACAAGGTGTTATGGGCCATCCCAACACATTTTCCCCATTCCAAATTCATCAACTAAAACATTTTGGTTATGAATTACATCACCCACATTCCAACTATCTAGGTGGACTCAGCTTCCCTATTATTTATCCCTCAAATAATATTATCCACATAAATATTTTATGACACTTGGAAAATAGTGGATACACCTCTGTTTGACCATGCTACCAATCCATATGTTCTTTTGCATACCAATCAGAGGCATCTCCTCCTTTTTTGAAATGGTACTCTAATCCTCTTGAGTCCTAAAAACAATAAGGTAGAACTTAGAACCTGAATGTTTTTTGGGTGAACAATATTATTTCTTCCCTATATTGCACATTCATAAATCATTTCATTGAAGAAATACTTTAAACTTCATTGAATCTCATGGCCTAATTCAAAAGACCCTAAACTATAGAAATAGAAAGTATTAACTAAAATACCATAAAATAACATGATGTGAGGACTGAGCTAAAATACCATAAACAAAAGTAATAGAATGTATAAGCTAAAAAACCCTAAATTCTAGTGATGGAAGGTCTCATCTAAAAGACCATAAACAATAGAAATAGAAGGTCTGTGCTAAAGACCCAAGAAAATAGTTATATAAGGTCTAAGAGAAAAGACACTAAAATATTGTAATAGAAGGTCCATGCTAAAAGAAAATAACCTATAATGATAGAGGTTTTGATCCAGAAGACCCTAAACTATAACAGAAAATTGGTTTAGTCTAAAATAATGGATATGGCACAAAACCTATCAAGAAATAAACCTTTAAATGTGTGTGATGAGAAATAGATTAATCCAAACCCGCAAAGTCTTCACTAATATAAATATTAAACAAGAATTATGAGAATATAAATACGGATATACAGATAAAGTGAGGCCCTCCATACGACCTAACAAAAATAATATACTCTCTCCATGTCCATTAACTTTAGATAAATATATTAAACTCTCCCTATGAGAAAGAAATTCTACTAAGATTATCATTTTGTGAATCAGGTAATCTCAAGATAATTAGAGAAGATACATCAATGAGAAATATCATGTTTGTGAGGACTCCTTATGTGTATCCAGGTGACCTAGGATCAAATTCAAGAAGAGGCATATTTCGGGGTCACTTTAGCATTACTGTAGTAGGTACTGTGTGGAACTGTAGTAGTACTGTAGTAGGTACTTTAACAGGGACTGTTGCAGGTACTGTTTGGCACTGTAGTAGCCAGAACTGTTCCCCTATTTGGGCCTTCGGGACACTGATTTGGCCCCAGAGTCCTTTAAGGCCTTCGAGCCACCCATGACTTCAGGTCAATAAGGCTTTACGGCCACCTAAAGGCCATTGGGACACTTTAAGTGCAGATGAAAAGCAGACAACCTACAAAAAACAAGCTTCAAAAAGAGGATGAGCAAGGAGCTGTCATCATAGAAGAAGCTAAACGGATTAAAAGATTGATAGAGTGTGGAACATGCCATCAATATATGTCTGTGAATGCATGGGAAAGCCTAGTACAACAACCATGCGAAGGTAGAGAGATGATTTCATGATAAAGATGCTATGGAGGAGCAGTTCCAGATAGTTAGTGTGGGTTGTATGTAATGTTTGAAGATTATGGGAAATGAATTCCTCTAAGGCCTATGGACCATGTGATACTTATGCCTACAGGCCATATAGGGGTTCCACCTCATCCCTTGAAAGGCGTATTATCTAAAATGAATAAAAAATGATGTCTTTCGGGCCATTTGAGGTTCAAACCCATACATTCAGGTTTTCTTGATATTATATGAAGGATATGAATCATTGGTGATTAATGAAAAATCAGATCAAAAAAACATTACGCACATCACGAATGAAGGAAAACTGGATGAAAACATAAAAAGGTTAGATGATTCAATCATTTATATAATAAAGAAGAAAGGACATACAATTTTCAGAGTATTTTCTAGTAATATAAAATCCATGGAAAATATGAAAAATTTAATGTTCATCCCAACATGTTCTAAGAGGAGCCCTTGATCTCTAAAAACCTCTTCTTTAGGGAGGAAATAGATTGTCTTAATTGATCAATGAATTTAGTTTCCACCTCCAAAATCTACCGTAGCTCCTCCTCCTTTCCAATGGCATCAATTCCAGCATTCTCATCTATTTCAAGTAGTCCATGTTGATCTAATATAGTTTTATATGATATCTATAGTGAATGATAAAACTCAGATAACATTACATTAAAATGGAAAATTACATATCGAAGATGGTCAGTTTCAACTCTCCTGGGGTTGACCACATCCCAATGATTTTTATCCTACAGTTCAAATGAGAGGCTTTGTTTAAGGATTTTTACCAAATTTTCATGAATGAAGATGGAGCCTAAGTGAATAACACCCCTAATTCATGGGCCCTATTCTTATCTGTTAGACATACAACCTCCTTCACCTTGAATTGAAGGGAAGTTTAGTCAAAACCCACATAACCAAGTGTAGTAAACATAAATCAAAGGTGACCCAACATGTCCTTTGGCCTTTCCAAAGTGATATCTGAAACTTAGGTCTAGATCTACCTCCATATTTTTCCGCATCGATTAGTAAAATGATGTAGACTATAGGTCTTGATCTAATCCCATCCTAGGTATAGGTTCATATTATGAGACTAGGTTGCTAAGAGAAGTAATTGAGCCCATGGTCTTTGATGTAGTGGGAAGGGAGACGACCTCCATGTTGGTTGAATCAATCAGATAAATTCCCAAGGGAGTGGGGATTTGGACTTATGAGATCTTATGTAAAGGAACTACAATAAGGGGGAAAATGTTTTATTATTAAAAGGATAAATGATATGATATCACCAAGTTACTAATAGATATGACCGATGATGGAATCATATATTTATTGGTTACGTTGAGGGTGACATCTGTTGCCCTGAACCCATCCTATGGTGAAGTTAAAACACCCTCTTACAATGATATGATTCATGAAACCTCAAATACATTCCACGACTTCATTTTTTTATCACCGCATTTAACTATAGTAAGAATAAAAATATAATGATAGGAGACCTGACACAAAGTAAATGAAGTGTCTAGTTTTTGAATGGGTATTCACAATATCTAAAACATGACTCTATCAAGGCTAACTTAGTAGAAGAATAACTACTTGTATTAGACTACTCCAATATAATTTTCACCTACACCAAATCAAATTTCATGATAACTAGAGAATCTACAGTAATTATTGAGCCAAACTGGGCTGGCACATCAAATATCTCAACATCATGAAAGGTCATTAAAGACAATGAAGGTAATTCTGATGTAACTAATCACTCACCTTCATAGTTATAGGTAGAAATATTCTTCTCCAAGAGGTATTTATGGGGAAATTTACATTTTTTTTAAATGATGATTTTTTAAAAGAATATTCCAGAACAAGGAAAGAGTGAAATGATACACTGACGTGAGCTTTCCAGGGGTAGAGGGCTATGAAAACATTGAAAATTTCATCTTTCCACTCAGGGGTAGGATATTTAGAAGTTATTTACACTAGTAGTGTCATGGAATAACCCCAAAAGATATTTATGCTGAATGAACCACTCTAGGAATGAAGATTGTCAACCTTATCAGAGCTAGTATTATTGGGGATACCTCATAATCGATCCCTATATCTCTACAAAAATCATCCCCAATAGCCATTCCCTTGGTATAATATATGGTGGAACAAAGGAATGGATGGATTTATGTGTCGTATTGTATAAAAGAAGGACATCAGAATGGCTACAGTAGCACCTTGACCCTTTAAACAGTGATAAGTCTAGCCTTACTATTTCCTCAACAATGGGATGAACCTATTCATCCATGTCAACCTTAAATGTGACTTAGAACGCAATTTGATGAACCAAATGGAAAAATTAAAATCAACTATTGATTCTTTCCAATATTATATTAAGGTATTAGAGAAAATTCTTGACCTCTACAGTTCGGTCTTTGAAAGTAATTCCCATGGGAACTGTGACATGATGGAAACCTTTAAAAGGAATGTCTACCTGGATAAATATGTCCCAGAGCTCATCCTATAACTTTATAATTCTATTATACATCAAATATTAAAATTGGATAGGAAATAACAATGCAAGTGTTTCTTCTCTCATCGGCAACACACCCACTGCATTTGTACTAGTTCAAGCTTCCACTAGAAATGAGAGCAATAGTAAATGCATTAATTCCATATGAGAAACATATGAGGTTGTTATTCCTCATTGAATTAAATGTTTCCCAGACCTTGTATTGTCTTCGAAAGATGATGTTACTTAGCTAGATTCATGTACTAGTGTGGATAATTTATAATGAACCATACTTTACATACATTGTTAGTACTTCAAAATTGAAGTACACTTATTACAACATATAACAAAGCCACGAAAGGACTGTATATGTATGTGTCTTTAGAAACAGGGAAACATAAACAACTGGTTCATAAAGCATCTACAATGTCTCCCATTTATTTCACCATATCTAGCATCCCTTTTGGAATATCCTAATTAATAACCTTCTTCCTAACTTGGGGAAAGAAAACATACAAAAGGGTGAGCTCAAATGCTCAGTAAGGGTAAACAAAAGAAATATCAATCACATCTTATACAGAAGAACATAACTTTTGGAAATCTTAACCTGCAAAAGAGATCATAATTCCATAACATGGGATAAATCATAGTAGTGAAATATAATCCTAATAATCATAACTTAAAACATGAAACTTTGTTTCATACACACATAATCATTGAGAATAATTTCTTATTAGTCAAGACTCATTGCCGAGACTATCTTAGTGGACAAATTCCATTTCCGAACCAAGTTCACTCCTCGTTTCTGTCCTCTTTCACTGAACCGGTTTAACTTGCCATTCCAGCCATGTCTATCTCATGAGATATAAAATCTTTACCCAATTTATTGGAGGGATATATAGTCACACCCATCTCATAATGTTACTATTCTTATGTGTTCCACAAAATCATAAACCATAAATCATAGTATATCCCATGTAATAAAAATGGGAATCTTAAACATCGTGACATCATAAAACATTTCATATAAGATAAAGGAATTTATAAAAATACTTCCATCACAACATAATCAAATCAATGTAATAATAGGGATAGAAACAGAACCCTATATTATCTTAGATGTAAAATAATTTTGATAAAACACTTGAACTCCATTCTTGAGGAAAAAATCCTTTCTACTACAAAAACATTTTTCCTTTCTTAACATGTTATACAATTATAAAATAAAAGAAGTTGATTAAAAATAAACATGAAAATTTGTAGTGGAATCTTCTTGGAAATAATGTATTAAAAATCCATTCATGCCGTATAAGTTAAAAAACATTCTTCTGGTACTTTTTTCGGAAAAGTCAAAAAGTACCTCGTATGAAAAACGAAAAAAGATTCCTTTAATATCTTTTACTAAAAACTCACCGAAGGGTAAAATTGGATTTAAAAAATTGTAGGTGGATTGAAAGAATATTACATATTGCGGAAACATGGATTTGGATGATAAAATACACCCTAGTAAATTCCAAAGTATAAACAATCTCAGATAAAAATGAGATTGTGATATTTCCTTTACCTTAGGTCCGATTTTCTTCGTAAGTGTCTGAACCTCCTGTATAATGATTTAAATAATGTTATTAACTTATTAAAGGATCATACATATTGTTATGATATAATATATGGTCATATTATTAGCTTCTTATTAGTAATATTTCATTACTACTTGTTATTCGGGTGTTTATTACATTTTGTTCTTATGCGTGTTTTGTCGAATAAATTCATATTCTTCTTTTCATGTTATAGATACCACATTTCCAGAATGTTACTAGTGTAATATATATCATATTCATTCATTAAATTCATTTATATAATCATTATGCAATGAATATCATGTAGAACAAGTCGCATAACATCGTGGAGACGGTATTCCGTACGTACGCACGAGCGATGATATCGTTCCCATGATCATGGAATTGTATTAAAAGTGTATGTATACTATTTTAGAATGAATATAACTTTAAAATAATCATATATAGTTATTATTTACACCATTATACCCATCCAAGTAAGGTGGTGGGGGAAAATAGATTACACCACGGCGTGGAGACGGTATTCCGTACATACGCACGCGCAGTGATTTCGTTTTCCGTAGGATGGATAGATAGTGAAATAGGGTTGTTTCATACGTATAATAACATATCAGTATATGAGTGATACTTATGTTATTACTTCATAATGAAACAACCAAATAATAATAAGTGGAAGAAGAAATAAGGATGAAAGAATCGGTAACAGACATTACATCTTCTTTGAAGCGCCTCTTTGAGACCTCCTTTTAGGGCACTAAAATTGGTCATTGAAGAATACCAGGACCTCTAGGATATTTATAAAGAAGATGGGAAGTGAAATGAGCAGGGTTGGCCGAGATTGAAGGTTCAAATTGGTGTGGGGAGGAGAGGTAGGAGCTGCCATTTTATAATGGAGGAGAGGGGCACCTTTGGAATAACTAAAAATATTATTTTATTATAAAGACAAATTCGGTTTTTAAGAGCTCCAAATTGATATATTTATAATCTAAGGTGGGGATGGGTAGAAATCATCTCATACAATAGAATTTGGACAAGTGTAGGTCATTATATTAACCATAACTTTTAGTTTTAACTCTTATTTAATTAGATTGACATTTACCATGTCAATTTGTATTTTTATATTATATAGTAAATAAACATACAATATACATCCAAACGATCCCCAAGTGGTCCATTAATGATACACCTATCATGATATAAGTATCTCGGCCGAACCTTAGATTTTTAGGAATATAATAACTATTAATTATATAATATTTGTTTTAAAAACTATTTTATGTCATTTTTGACACTATTTGGTAATTGATTTTTGTGAAAATCATAACAAAATGATTGGTTCAAAAAAAATTAATTAAATCAATAATAACATGTAATATTAATAGAGAAAATTATTGTAATTCATAAAAAGTCTCAAATTACATTTATTCGGGTATTTATAACATCAATTATGTCAATATTTCATTAATAAGATAATTACTGCATCATCATTGTGTCATAATTATATTAAATTATTTTAAGTCTAAAAATTACAAATAAAACACCATTATGTACGAAATCTTTTTATATTTCTAATGAATATTTATAGTCGAATTTATCTTATGTATAACCCTATATTAAAAATGTTTTATTTATTAAACTTTGATTTTAACTATTTTAACCCTTCTTCAAATAAATTGATATTAAATGTCCAAATCTAATCCATGTGGGCCTAAATGGTCATATTTTATTCCTAAGGTTGTTTTTGGTCGAATTACACTTATCTAATAGAATTAGGACATGTGTTAGGGTAATAATAATATCATTTTTACCCTTAATTACCCTATTTACTATTAACTGAGGTAAAAAAAGTAAAAAGTTACTATTCACAAAAAAAATATTTTAATCTCATTGAACCACATTTTAGTCCTTGATATCAAGTGTATCTCTCGGATTTTCGAAATTACACTCACAGAAGCGGTAAAATTATTTTTTATGAAAAATTCTGTTTTTTAACTACCACTTAGTGGTTTCACTATTCATCAAAAAATGAAAGTTTCCAGAAAAATAACAAAAATTAGGCCTAAGATATATTTGATATTTTGATATAAAAAATGATGTTTATTTTACCAAATTAAAAACATATCAGTTACATTAACTAATTTAAAAATTAATTCTCATCCCCAAGACAAAAAAGCGTGTTTTTAAGAGATAATAACTATCAAAAGATTGACACTTGTTTATGTCTGGTTTAAATTTGAAATTACATCCAATGACCAACATTGTATTAAATTGTAAAAGTATATTCTAAATATACTTTAAAACCACTCAAATTAATAATTTATCACTATTGATTTTTTCGATTAAAAAAGTTATTTTAAATTAAAATTTAGTAATATTTCACTATTCATCAGAATATGAAAGTTATCCAAAAAGTACCAAAATTTCACCCTAAGCTAATTTCGATATTCCGAATCTAAAAATGATGTCAATTTTGAAAAATAAAATTTACAATATTTCAATAAGTGGTTATTACTATTCATAACGGCTAGTTTAAATAATATTTTAATAGCATATCATTGTTTAGTGAAACTCATTATTGCGTATGATGCAAGCTGTTGAGGAAGGCCACGGTTGCGTGTAAAGCAAGCCAAGCTAGTGTTGTGTGTAGTGAAAGATTCCTTTGATGATTTATATAACATAAAAACAAAATATTTCCCATAAAAATCTCGGGTGTTACATTCTACCCCCCTTAAAATGAATTTCGCCCTCGAAATTCGTCACTTTGTAACAAATAGATGAGGATACCTCCCCCTCATCATATCCTCAAGCTCCCATGTAGCTTTTTCTAATTGGTGGTTCCTCCATAAAACATTCACCAAACGAGTGGTCTTGTTACATAGGAATTTTTCACTATGATCCAGAATCTCTATCGGCTGTTCTTCATAAGAAAGATCTTGCTCCAGCGGTACAACTTCTGACCTGAGTACATGTGAAGGATTAGGTATGTACTTTCTCAGGAGAGATACATGGAACACATCGTGAACTTGAGAGAGATTCGGTGGAAGCTCCAATCGGTAAGCTACCTTTCCAACACGATCCAGTATTTCGAAAGGACCGATATATCTAGGGCTCAACTTCCCCTTCTTTCCAAATCTCATGACCCTCTTCCAGGGAGATATTCCTAAGAACACTTTATCACCCACTTAATACTCTAGGTCTTTTCTTTGGTTGTCGGCATAACTTTTCTGTCGACTCTGAGCTGCTCTTATGTGTTGTTGAATAGATCTGACATTTTTTGTCGTTTCATCAACGAGATCAGGTCCTAATAGCTTTCTTTCCCCAACTTCATCCCAGCAAGTTGGAGTCCTGCATTTCATTCCATAGAGAGCTTCATAAGGATCCATCTGAATACTAGAGTGAAAGATATTATTATAAGAAAATTCCACCAAAGGTAGGTGTTGATCCCAACCACCTTTAAAATATATAGAGCAAGCTCTCAACATATCTTCTAGAGTTTGAATGGTCCTCTCAGACTGACCGTCTATCTGAGGATGATAAGCAGTGCTGAAACTCAACTTTGTATCCAGAGTATGCGGAAGACTTCTCCCAAACTTTGAGTTAAACCTCGGATCCCGATCAGATATAATAGAAAGTGGTACTCCATGCAATCTTACCACTTCCTTTACATATATCCGGGCAAGCTGATCTACAGATAAATCTTCTCTAATAGCAATGAAGTGTGCAGACTTTGTAAGACGATCAACTATGACCCAGATAACGTTATTGCCTTTGGATGTTTCAAGAAGTCTGGTGACCAAGTCCATAGTGATGTTTTCCCATTTCCATTCAGGTATGGGTAATGGTTGTAACATCCCCTTATACTTCTGTCTCTCAGCTTTATCTTGCTGACAAACCAAGCATCGAGAGACATATTCAGCAACATCTCTTTTCATTCCAACCCACCAAAAGTACTCTTTCAGATCCCTATACATCTTCGTGCTTCTCGGATGAATAGAGAATGAATAACTATGAGCCTCATCCAGTAGCTCCTCCTTTAATTCTGGGATGGGAGGAACAGAAACCTGATTCCTGAACTTTATTATCCCATCACAATCAAGGTTGAATTCAGGTACATCTCTCACCTTCTTTTGTAACTCTACATCTTCTTTTTGTGCCTCCTTAATATTCACAGGTATATATTGTTGAACATTCATTTGAGAAAGACGTGATTTTTCCCCTTCCATTATAATTCCAAGATCCATCTTTTGTAAATCCATAAATATTAGATCTTTTGTGATCCTCATCATGGATAAACTGGCATGGTCTTGTCGACTTAATGCATCTGCCACCTTGTTTGATTTCCCAGGGTGGTAATAAATTGAGCAGTCGTAATCCTTAATCAACTCTAACCATCTTCTTTGACGCATATTCAACTCCGTTAGTGTGAAAATATTCATTAAACTTTTATGATTAGTATAAATGTCACACCTTTCTCCATAAAGATAATGCCTCCAAATCTTTAATACAAAGATTACCGCAGCTAACTCCAAATCGTTAGTTGGGTAATTTTGCTCATGGATTTTCAACTATCGTGAGACATAAGCTATCACCATATCATTTTGCATAAGAACACACCCCGATCCCTTCTTGGATACATCACTATAGATCACAAACCTTTCTCCACTACAAGGAAGTGTGAGTACAGGTGCACTGGATAACCTTCTTTTCAACTCCTTGAAATTCTCTTCACATTTCTCCGTCCAAAAAAACTTAACTCCTTTCCGAGTAAACATGGTGAGTGGATTAGATAATCGTGAAAAATCTTTCACAAAACGTCGATAATATCCAGCCAAACCAAGAAAACTTCAGATCTCAGTTACTGTTGTTGGTCTCGACCATCTTTCGATAACCTCTACTTTTTCTGGATCCACAGATATCCCCTCATTTGAGATTATGTGACCCAAAAATGCAACATTTTGAAGCCAAAATTCACACTTGGTAAATTTGGAATAAAGATTCTCCTTTCTCAGAGTCTTTAATACAATTCTCAAGTGATCTTAATGTTCTTCCTTGCTCTTTGAATAGACAAGAATATCATCTATAAAGACTACCACAAACTGATCAAGATAGTCTCTAAAGACTCTATTCATCAGATCCATGAAGAGAGCAGGGGTATTAGTAAGACCAAATGGAATCAATATAAATTCATAGTGTTTATACCTTGTACGGAAAGCCGTCTTTGGTATATCCTCCCTTTTGACCCTTAATTGATGATACCCTAAACGAATATCAATCTTGGAAAAGTATTGAGATCCTCGTAGTTTGTCAAATAGGTCATAAATGCGTGGGATAGGATATTTGTTCTTGATAGTGATCTTTTTAAATTCCCGATAATCACTGCAGAGTCTCATTGATCCATCTTTCTTCTTAACAAACAGAATAAGTGCTCCCCAAGGTGATGCACTAGAGCATATGAATCCTTTATCAATATTCTCTTGGAGTTTCTTCTTCAATTCCTACAACTCAATTGGGGCCATTCTATAAGGTGTCTGTGAAATAGGAAAAGCACCCGATAAGAGTTCTATTGAAAACTCAACTTCACGATTTGGTGGAAGACATGGTAATTCCTCCGGAAAGACATCATCAAATTCCCGTACAATGGGCATATTATTAATTGTGAGTTTCTCTCCAACCATTTGAGAAAAATAACCTTCATTTAGTGGAATCAAGACCCATAAGATGGATGAAATTTCCACTGGAAGGTTATGTTCATCCTTGCATCGATAGATGATCATAGATTGATCTGGAATATGAAATGTGACTTTCCTTCTTTGGAAATTAATATGAGATCCATATAAATAAAGTTAATCCATGCCAATAATCACATCAAATTCCACTATAGGAAGGATCACAAGATTTGCAGGAAGCACTTTCCCACAAACTTCAATCAGAGAAGAATTGTAAAATTTTGATGCGACTATTGTTCCATTAGGAGTTGTCACAGCCAACTCAACATCTAATTGTTGAGGTAATACGGTGATACCCTTAGAAAATTCTCTATAAATAAATGAGTGGGTGGATCCAGAATCAAATAAAACATTTGCTACTTTAGAGTGGATGGTAAGTGTACCTCTCACCACTTCGTTGTTATACTCCACATTGTCGATAGTAATTGCATGTGACATTCCTTTGTCTTTAGCCTTAAGATTTTGTTGATGTCGATCATCATAATAAACCCTTGGATTTGGGAATTGATTGGAATAATGCCCCATCTCCTTGCTTTTCAAACATTGAAGTGTATTAGGTTCATTCTGTGTATCCCTTCCTTTGTTTGCATCATTAGACATCTTCTTCCCATTATTTCGACATTCAATTTCCCGATGACCTTCTTTTCCACACATATAACATTTGCTTGTCCCCATAAGAAAATTTCCTTCATGTTTCTTTCCACACTTTGCACATAAGGGAAAACTCATCTTCTTTTCAGTGTGGTCTTTATATTTTCCTTTGAATTCCATTTTACTCTTCTTATGAAACCCATGTGACTGATGGGTTACACCAATCTCCATCTCAACCATGAGAGCACATCGAACAATTTCCTCGTAGCTATTGAAGTCCCTTATGGCTAACTCCCTTCGAAGACTTGGTTTTAATCCACTAAAGAATCAATTGATCTTAATATCAGGTTGGATAATAATACCAGAAGAGTACCTTGAAAGTCTTGTAAAATTTGCTTCATAGGTACCAACAGATTCATCATCCTTTTGCTTCAGTTCAAGAAACTCTTTCTCCATATTTTTTTGGAGATTACTAGGGAAGTAATTATTGAAAAATAAGTTCTTGAACTCGTCCCATTCCATGGACTCAATTTCATCTCTTGGCCTCATATTCTTGATAATATTCCACCATTGATCATCATCACCTTCCAAACAATACACTCCTAAGATGACTTTATCATGTTCAGAACATTGAGGAGCTGAAAATAGCTTTTCAGTAGTAATGATCCATTTTTCAGCAACTAATGGATCAGTAGACCCACGGAATGAAGGCGGGTGCTGCCTCATGAAGGATTCAATAGAATGTTTCTCCTTCCTTTTCTCGTTTGGATGTCCTGCATGATTAATATCTTGAGAAAGTTGTGTGACCATGGCTACAAGATTTTTCATTCCTGCTCCCATAACGTTTAGTTGCTCAGGGGGGAAATCATTGCATTTCCCGTCGCATTCCGCATTAACATTGTTCCTTCGGGTTCCATCCATTGACTAAAACCAAGAAGAATAGTGTGAGAAACACTAATTATAATAGGAAAACCACATAATCAAGAATAAAATTTCACACTTAAGTTCTTATCCTAGGTTATTCATGGTCATTTTTAAAACACTATGATTGTGTTCTATTCTTAGACTTTTCCTTAGGGTTCTTACTAAGGCTTTCACATCCTAGTTTCTAAAGGTTGACTATACCATTCCTCTGATACCAACTATAATGACCCATACTTTACATACATTGTTAGTACTTAAAAATTGAAGTACACTTATTACAACATATAAAAAAACCATGAAAGGACCGTAGAGGTATAGTGTCTTTAGAAACTGGGAAACATAAACAACTGGTTCATAATTCATCTACAATGTCCCCTATTTATTTCATCATATCTAGCATCCCTTTTGGAATTTCCTACTTAATAACCTTCTTCCTGACCTGGGGAATGAAAAAATACAAAAGGGTGAGCTCAAATGCTCCGTAAGGGTAAACAAAAGAAATATCAATCACATCATATACATAATTACATAACTTATGGAAATCTTAACCTGCAAAA
The DNA here is from genome assembly GCA_963277665.1 of Viscum album. Classification (NCBI taxonomy): domain Eukaryota; kingdom Viridiplantae; phylum Streptophyta; class Magnoliopsida; order Santalales; family Viscaceae; genus Viscum; species Viscum album. The sequence goes on from OY728141.1 coordinate 1,756,368,804, forward strand.
GATATCATAATTTCATAACATGGGATAAATCATAGTAGTGAAATGTAATCCCAATAATCATAATGTAAAACATGAAACATTGTGGCATACACACATAGTCATAGAGAATCATTTTTTATTAGTAAAGACTCATTGTCAAGACTATATTAGTGGAAAAAGTCCATTTCTGAGGAAACAGAACCCTATATTATCTTAGATGGAAAATAATTTTGATAAAACACTTGAACTCCATTCTTGAGGAAAATATATTTTCTACTTCAAAAACATTTTTCATTTATTAACATGTCATACAATTCTAAACTAAAAGAAGTTGATTAGAAATAAACTAGAAAACGTGTAAGGGAATACTCTTGGAAACAATGTTTTAAAAATCCATTCATGCCGTATAAGTTAAAAAAACATTCTTCTCGTACTTTTGTTGGAAAGTCAAAAAGTACCTCATACGAAAAATGAAAAAATATTCCTTTCATATCTTTTACTAAAAACTCAATGAAGGGTAAAATTGGATATAAAAAATTGTAGGTGGATGGAAAGAATATTACATATTGAGTAAACATGGATGTGGATGAAAAAATACACCCTAGTAAATTTCAAAGTATAAACAATCTCGGATAAAAATGAGATTGTGATATTTCCCTTACCTTAGGTCCGATTTGCTTCGTAAGTGTCCGAACCTCCTGTATAATGATTTAAATAATGTTATTGAATTATTCCAGGATCATACATATTGTTATGATATCATATATGGTCATATTCTTATCTTCTTATTAATAATATTCAATTACTACTTGTTATTCGGGTGTTTATTACTTTTTGTTCTTATGCGTGTTTTGTCAAATAAATTCTTATTCTTCTTTTCAGGTTATAGATACCTCATTTCCAGAATGTTAATAGTGTAATATATATCATATTAATTCATTCAATTCATTTATATAATCATTATGCAATGAAGATCATGTAGAACGAGTCGCATCACATCGTGGAGACGGTATTCCGTACGTACGCACGAGCGATTATATTGTTCCCATGATCGTGGAATTGTATTGGAGTGTATGTATACTATTTAAGAATCAATATAACTTTAAAATAATCATATATAGTTATTATTTACACCATTATACCCATCCAAGTAAGGTGGTGGGGGAAAATAGATTACACCATGGCGTGGAGACGGTATTCCGTACGTACGCACGTATGGTGATTTCGTTTTCCGTAGGATGGATAGATAGTGAAATAGGGTTGTTTCATACTTATAATAACATATTAGTATATGATTGATACTTATGTTATTATTTCATAATGATACAACTAAAGAAGAAGAAGTGGAAGAAGAAATAAGGATGAAAGAATCGGTAACTGACATTACCTCTTCTTTGAAGCACCTCTTTGAGACCTCCTTTTAGGGCACTAAACTAGGTCTTTGAAGAAGACCAGGACCTCTAGGATGTTTCTAGGGAAGTGGGGAAGTGAAATGAGCAGGGGGTGTCTGAGCTTGAAGGCTCAAATTGGTGTGAGGAGGAGAGGGAGGAGGTGCCCTTTTATAAGGGAGGAGAGGGGCACCTTTGGAATAACTAAAAATATTATTTTATTATAAAGTCAAATTCGATTTTTAATATCTCCAAATTAGTATATTTATAAGCTAAGGTGGGTATGGGTCGAAACCCTCTCATCCAATATAATTTAGACAAGTTTATGTCATTATATTAACCTTATCTTTTAGTTTTAACTCTTAGTTAATTAGATTGACATTTACCATGTCACTTTGTATTTTTATATTATATAGTTAATAAACTTTCCATATACATCAAAGAGACCCCTAAGTGGTCCATTAATGATACACCTATCATGATATAAGTATCTTTTCCGAACCTTAGGTTTTTAGGAATATAATAACAATTAATAATATTATATTTCTTTTAAATACTATTTTATGTCAATTTTGAAACTATTTGGTAATTGATTTTTGTGAAAATTATAACAGAATGATTTGTTAGAAAACAATTAATTAAATCAATACTAATATGTCATATTAACAAATAAAATTATTGTAATTCATAAAAAGTCTCAAATTACATTTATTTGGGTATTTATAACATCAATTATGTCAATATTTCATTAATAAGATTATTACTGCATCATCATTGTGTCATAATTAAATTAAATTATTTTAAGTATAAAAATTACAAATAAAATACCATTATATAGGAAAACTTTTTATATTTCTAATGAAAATTTATAGTCGAATTTATCTTATGTATAACCCTATATTAAAAATGCTTTAGTTATTAAACTTTGATTATAACTATTTTAACCCTTCTTTAAATAAATTGATAATAAATGTCCTAATCTAATCGAAGTGGGCCTAAATGGTCATATTTTATTCCTAAGGTTGTTTTTGGTCGAATTACACTTATCTAATAGAATTAGGACATGTGTTAGGGTAATAATAATATCATTTTTACCCTTAATTACCCTATTTACTTTTAAACGTGGAAAAAAAGTAAAATGATACTATTCACCAAAAATTATTTTCATCTCATTGAACCACATTTTAGTCCTTGTTTTTAACCGTGACTCTCGGATTTTCAAAATTCCACTCACAGAAGTGGTAAAATTATTTTTTATGAAAAATTCAATTTTTTAACTACCATTTAGTGGTTTCACTATACATCAAAAAATGAAAGTTTCCAGAAATATACCAAAAATTAGGCCTAAGCTATATTTGATATTATAAATTAAAAAAAAATTTATTTTACCAAATTAAAAACATATAAGTTACATTAACTAATTTAAAAATTAATTCAAGTCGTCAAGACAAATTGCATGTTTTTAAGAGATAATAATTGTCAAAAAATTCACACTTGTTTATGTCTGTTTTAAATGTGAAATTACATCCAATGACCAAAATTGTATTAAATTGTAAAAATATATTCTAAATATACTTTAAAACCACTCAAATTAATAATTTTTCACTATTAATTATTTGGATTAAAAAAGTTGTTTTTAATAAAAATTTAGTAATTTTCACTATTCATCAGAATATGAAAGTTAACCGAAAAGTACCAAAATTTCACCCTAATCTAATTTAGATATTCCGAATCCAATAATCAAGTCCATTTTGAAAAATAAAATTTCAAAAATTTCAAAAAGTGGTTATTACTATTCATAATGGCTAGTTTAAATAATATTTTAATAGCATATCATTATTTAGTGAAAATCAGTATTGCGTACGACGCAAGCTATCGAGGAAGGTCGCGGTTGCGTGTAAAACAAGCCAAGATAGTGTTTTGTGTAGTGAATGATTCCTTTGATGATTTATATAACATAAAAACAAAATATTTCTCATAAAAGTCTCAGGTGTTACATAATTTCTCATTGGCATATGAGCAGATCTAAATCTCACCATAGAACAAGGATAAACCAATATATATGACATGAGTATGGATATTAATTTCATCTTGATCCTTATATCTAGTAAACATCATCCCAAAATATTTATCCAATATCATATTCTCCTTAGATCGAACATTAACAAGGTGAGGACATCTCTAATGGACACACAGGAACTAACGATTAAACTGGAAAGCTGTGTACCATTCATAGAGATGGTCCCCATCAATGTGAGTATAAAGGATTCCCTCATGAAGTTACATCATATAGGCCTCGATCTCAAGGATTTACCTATCATTATCAACCATAATACCAATGGGAAATGTACCATGGGGTTTGAAGGATTAATGCTTATGATGACTCGTAAAGGCTCCAACCTACCTGTCCTTTAGTGTAATAGGACATAGCACAATAATACACTATAAAAATGATTTTAAATGGATTTTGGGGATGTTATACCAGTTTAGGTACTCATAAAATCATAAATGATCCCTCATCCAACCCCATAAAACATTTAATGGGTTATAGATTATTTGAGGATATTTTCCCCTCTAAATATGGAACATAAGGAAATAATGTTTGTCCAACACATGGATGGATAATCTGAAATGCTTACCTCCTATTATAGAAGTAAACAACATTAAATTAGAGACCCTAACTCCTCCATTTTCATTTTTTGGAATTATTTACCCACTAAAGTACATAGCAAAGAAAACATCCAAAAAATGGTCTTGTCAACACAAGAGACAACCACCCATACCTAGTTGTTAAATATCCATTCTTCAACTAGAATATATGAATTTCTATCCACACACATGAGACCTATGTAGTTTTGAACTTTTAATTATTATCTTCAAGCTCAGAACATGATTTATTGATTATTTATCTCACCCATTTCTTGAATGGGATATATTCCCCAAGAATTGTCTTTGTTGGGAGGGCCCTTTCATCCAATATGATCAACTCTTGGGGTGAGAGGAGGAGTTATCTCTATGTTATACCAGGTGAAAAATGGGGGGGGACTTTTCAACCATCTCTCCCAATATGGGTGCAACAAATATCCACTATATGTACCGTAGACTAAGTCATACCTCACCATTCATTAGGTGGAATGTGTTTATGTTAGGACTCAAACAAATAAACAGGTCTGACATTAGGCCCTTTTATAGTAGGAAGAAGTTTTCAAGATCTAGATGGCCTTATATATCTTGATCTTCTTCAAATCCAAGGAAAACTCAAAAGAACTATATTACACCAAGAAAGTCCATCCCCAATCCATTACACAACTACCCTTTGATTGAAATTCCAAGTTGGGAACCCAACAAAACTTCTATATAGTTGTGAACTTTCGTATTGTTGAATAGAACATATAGACATCTAAATTTCGTTTGTGACCATTCCTATCAAATTCTATAGGAATAAACGTCAATATATTCATCTATATGCTCCCCCTAAAAAAAGGTCCTATATGAGAAATGTTCACCTGAAAGGTGCTATAAGATTTTAGTATCCGAGTGAGATGAATTATTGGTGACTATGGTGAAGGAATGGGACTGTAATTGGTAATAATAAACCCATGGAGGGGGGATATACAAGGGGATATTACCTAAGGCTCACTCCCATCAAGTTGATCAAACTCAACTGAAATAACCCAACAACATAGTGACATGTATCATCCATACATTCTACAGTAGAATCTTGGAGAGCTATTACAACCCTAGCCTCATTCATTTAGGGTTTGAAATAACTATGACGAGATGTGGAAGTCATATTAATAAATTTACGAATCATATTTTAGGAATGTTAAAATACAATTAAGAGAAATTATAATCTCTGAGAACCTCATATGCATCGCATGTATCATAAGGGTATTCATGATCGCATAAAGTACTCAAGAATCATCTAGATTATGAAGATCATATGGACTACATAATACCATAGGACATATCATGACCACCCAAAAGACTCGCTATCTCATGACCTCTACATGGTCACATTATTCACATAATATTCAAGTGGTCATGTGTCCAAGCCGACATATCCTATGAAACCTTCAAAGACAACCATACAGTAGTATGTCTATGGTTCAAACAATTACTGAATATATATTCTTGGTTAATTCAAAAACCTGTTGGGATAATAAATTCTTCTAAAATGGTTATCATAAAAATATCTCATGTGTAGGTATCATGATAAGTGATTTTGGAATATATTGCGATGGGTTTTTGTGGAGAAATAATATCAAAAGGGATATAAATGTTTGAGTTTCCGTTGAATGAGTCACCCTACATTCCTCTATTGATGGAGTATTCCATGGAATACCCAATGTCTCTTTGAAGACCAAGAATTTCTCAAGACATAGATTGATGGTAGCCTACAAGATCAGGTTTGAATATACATTACTAAGAATCAAGACCTTGTCCCAATGAACATTGCTCATGAGCTGGGGGTGGATTTGTTAACCCCCGCCAAATTATCATTGAAAATATATAAGGGATGAAACACCAGACACATGGGTATTATTGTTCTCCACAAAGTAATGGAAGATAATGTGGCTAGAACTCACAGATCGCATGAACCACTATGTAACACATGAGTCATTTAAATTAAATGAGCTAAAAGAGAGCATGTTGAGCCCCTCTAACAAGAACATATATTCTAGTGAATGTTTCCAAGACATTTTATAATCTTGTGGAGGCTACAATATGAGTTTTTATGGATCATGTGACTTCTCCATCAGTGGATGTCTTATAAAACATCCAAAAATAATTGTAAAATAATGTAAAGATTATGAAAAATTTTGGAATACATTAGCAGTCATAAATCATCATGTGACATACTCATGTGATTTTAAATACACCACAGAAGCCATGGTGACATGTCTGCCTTGTCACACATGACCCCATTGACATTTCACCCTCATTATGTGAATTATTTCATACATGTTCAGGCGGTCCTGCGCTCACCCTCCAGCTCCAAAATAAAAATAAGGGTTTTTTGAGATAATGATCGTGAATCGCCACATGACACTTGATTGGTCATGAAACACATCATATATGGGGATATTGATGTCTTAGACAACACTCGTACATGTTTACAAGAACCTCAAACATTGTAAAATAACCATGGAAAAAAGGGAAATGAAGGGAGCTTCTTGTGAATGGAAGATATTATAATTTTATTTGAATGGAGTTATACATCTCAAGAGGTCACAATTGATCATATGAAGCCACCTCAATAAGATAGTATTATCTCACAAGATCCCTTGGCATGACAATTTGATGTTATGATGACCCCCCCGGAAAATCCATCTTTATCCAATGGAAGGTCATAGAAAAATTATCTCAGATCACGTGAATGAATTTTAATAAGTATCCTGATCTCATAAAGACACTTTAGAGTATAATGACCAATACATTACATGTAGATATTAGCTAAACATTTAATAATATTGATTACATAACATAACAAATACCACGATAGGATCGTATAGGTTTAGTGTCTTTAGAAACTGAGAAACATAAACAACTGGTTCATAAAACATCCACATTGTCTCCCACGTATTTAATTAAAACTAGACTCATTTTTAATATATCTTACTTAATACCATTATTCATGATCTGGGGAAAGGAAATATATGAAATTTTGAGCTCAAATGCTCTTTGTGGGAAAAAATGGAAATATCAATCATATTATAATCATAAGAACATAACATTTTAAAATCTTATCCTACATATTAATGATCATAATATTATGTCATGGGATAAATCATAAAAGTGAAATGTAATCCCAACAGTCATAACATAAGAAAGGATATTTCTTGGCATACACACATGATCATAAAAAATAATTTCATATTAGTCAAGTCTCATTGCAAAGACCATCATAATAGACAAAGTCCATTATTGACCCACGTTCACTCCTCGTTCCAGCCATGTATTACTGAACTAGATTTAATTTCGGTTCCATTAATGTCTATATAATGAGATATAAATCATTACTCAATGTATTATAGGTAGATATAGGTCCCACCCATCTCATAATGAAACCATTCTTACTTGTTCCCCCGAAAAATAAATCATTTAACATAGCATAACCCATGAAATAAAATAGGTTTCTTAAACATCATTCCATTATAAATCATTTTAAAAAATTGATTTCATAAAAATAATTCCATCATAAAGAAAATAAAATAAAAAATATAATTGGGAAATAAACATAACCCTATGTCATCATATATTGAATGTAATTTTGATAAAACACTTGAACTTAATTCCTTTGTAAAATATCTTTTTCTTTTCAAAAACATTTTATTTTCCCAAAAAGACTAAAAATTTTATTAGAAAATAATATAGATGAAAATAATCTTGAAATATTTTATAAGAAGATTAATTAAAATTAGGTTTCATTAAACCACAAAAATCCATTCATTCTGAATTTGTTAAAAAACATTCTCCATGTACTTTTACTGCAAAAGTCAAAATATACCTCAAATCGATTAACAATAACAGATTCCTTTTATACCATTTAATAATAATTTACCAAAGGTTAAAATTAACATTTAAAAATTGTATAATAATAGAAATAATATTACATAATTAGGAAACATGGATGTGGATAATAAATATATCTCAGTAAATACTTATGTATAAACAACCTCAGATAAAAATGAGATTGTAAAATTATCCCTTACAATAGGTTCGATATCCTTCGTGTATATTTGAAACTCATGTATAATAATTTAAATAATTTTATTGACTTATTCCAGAATCATAATCATTTTTATAATATCTTATATGATTATATTTTCATCCATTTGTTTGTAACATTTCATTGTCACTCGTTATTCTGATATTAACTGTTTTATGTTCTTTTGAAGGATTTTTCAGATAAGTTCATGTACCACTTTTCAAGATAGAGTTAAATCATTTATATAATTATATTAGAATAATATATATCATATTTATTCATTTAATTCATGTATAAAATCATGGATTAATGAAGATCATGTAGAATGAATCACATCGCATCATGGAGACGGTAGGTCGTACGTACGCACGAGCGATGATATCATTCCCAAAATAGTTGAATGGTATTTAAGTGGATGGTGTATAATATTTCAGAATTATTAAAATGTTATAATTATCATATATATTTATTATTTCCATCATTATACCCATACAAGTAAGTTGGTGGTGAAAAAGATATTACACCACAGTGTGGAGACGATAAGTCGTACGTACACACGCACGATGATTTCATTTTTCATTGGATGGATAAAAGGTAAAATATGATTGTTTAATATTTATAATAAGAGATCTGTATATGAGTGATAATTATATTATTACATTATAATGAAACAACTAATGAATAGGTAGTATAAGAAGAAATAATTCTGAAATAATCGGTAGAAGAGATTACCTCCTCGACATGCTTCTGCTAAATCTCTTATTAGAGCACTAGAGTTGGTCTTTGAAGATGAAAAAAACCACTTCAATAAAAATAGAGAAGTTGAGAATGAAAAATTTTAGGGGATTACAGAGATTTAAGGATCAAAATGAAGTGAAGAGGTGAGGGAGGAGGTTCCATTTTATAATTAAGGTGAGGGGCACTTTTGGAAACTCCATAAATAATAATTATTAATACAATCAAACCCTACCCAAAAACCTCCAAATTGTCCCAATTTATAAGATGATATTAGATATAATTGTAATATCCTCAGCAAAAAAAATCGGTAAGTTATTATTTCAATTTAAATAATATCATTATAATTAATACTTAGTTATTTTATTTTATTTTAATTGTTGTCATAACATTCTAAATATATAATGGTTATAGATATTAACATATATGGTGTTAATTGAATATTAATGGAGATTTTATGAAATTTTTGACCCTATAATCATGAATTTTTAATTTTTAAATATTTTTAGGTTTTTAAAATAATTTAATAAAATGATATTTTTATAAAATATCAATAGTGTGAATTTTTACACTATTCAATGATTTGACTATATATAAAATCCACAAAGAAGATAAATTAGAAAAAAATATTAAATACACTACTAAAATTACATAGTTACCTATATATTTTTTGGAGATCATTAATTATCCTATATGATATTTATTTTTAAATTTTTAAAACATTTTTTTATATTTCTGTTAATAAAATAATTTCTACGTCACTATTGTGTTGTCGTTAATGGTAATTATTTAATCTCCTAAAATCAAAAATTATTTTTTATTATGTTGGTAATTATTTTATATTTCTAGATACTATATATATTTTATAATATCTCCATGTTATCTAAATATTAAAATTAATATACGTATATAAAATGAGATTGATACATTTTGTCACATTCATGAGTTTTTATTATATTCATGTCATATTCATAGGTAAGTGTCCATTAAGTTATTAAATTTAGAAAAATAAATTAGAATGGTAAAATTTAGTTATAAAATTGGATTTTTTAGTTGTTAAGGTAATTTTATTATATTATTTTTTACCTTTATTTACCTGATTTAACTTTATCCATGGTAATAAAAATAATTACCAACGATATTGTTCATAATGCCCAAAAATGAAAGCAGACTATTAACATAATTTGGACCTACATATTACAAATATGGAATCGATTTTTCATAATTCAAAACACATAATTTTTATTAATTAATTTAAAATTAATCCCACTGATGAAATGAGAAAATGAGTTATAAATGTTTAAATATTGCAAAAGATTGAAATGTTTTTACATTTGAATTTAATATAAAATTAATTCCAATGACCTACATTAGATTAAGTTGTAAAAATATATTCTATTTATAATTTGAAACCATTAAATAAAATAATTTATCAATATAAATTATTTCATTGAAAAAATTTATTTTCAATTAAAATTTAACATGTTTTAACTATTTATCAAAACATGAAAGTTATCAGAAAAATATCAGAAATTCATCCAAAGTAAATTTTTATATATTGATTCAAAATAATTTTTTTATTTTATCATATAAAAAATTATAATGTGTGAAAATATTAATTTAAAAGGGGTTCTCAATTCAATGGTGTAAAATTAAACTTTTTTAAAAATAGTTTTTTATACATCAAATAGGGTTTTATTCATACCCTATAACTACAATATTAATTGGATCAATATAAAAAATATTTTATTATGTATATAACACATATATATCACATTAATTTCATTACCAAAAGTAATTCACTCAAAAATAAAAATTTCTAATTTATTTAAAATTTTTATAAATAAGTGATAGCCAATGAATCCAAAATGCATTTTCACAAGTTAGTTATAACTATTCTTCACTAACCTAATTGCTGAGATATAATAGTAATTTTATAATAAGGTCATCTCATTGTTTGTTTAAACTTATGATTGAGTGCAAAAAAATCAAATTAAGAAAAAAATTATTTATATAAAATATTTCAAAAAAACATTTGGGTGTTACATTCTACCCCCCTTAATATGAACTTCTCCCTCGAAATTTATCACTTATAAACCAATAAATAAGGATAACTCTCCCACATTATATCCTCAAGTTCCCATGTATCTTCTTTAAATTGGTGGTTCCTCCATCAAACTGTAACCAATAGAGTGGTCTTGTTTAATAGATTTTTTTGTTGTGATCTAGAATCTCTATCGGTTGATCTTCATAAGAAAGATTTTTCTCCACCAGTATGACTTTTGAGCTTAGTATATGTGAAGGATTGGGTATGAACTTTCTCAGGAGAGATACATGGAACACATCATAACGGTGATAGAGATTCGATGGAATATCTAATCGGTAATCTACCTTACCAATACGATCCATAATTTCAATAGGACTGATATACCTAGGTCTCAACATTCCCTTCTTTCCAAATATCATTATTCTCATCCATGGATATATTTTTATGAACACCTTATCACCCACTTCAAACTCTAGATCTTTTCTTTGGTTTCAATCATAACTTCTTTATTGAGTCTGAGATGCTCTTATGTTTTGTTAAATAGATATGACCTTTTCCTACAATTCATCAATAAGATCAGGTCATAATAACATTCTTTCCCCAACCTCATCCCATCAATTTGGAATTCTACATTTTTTTGTAGAGGGATTCATAAGGAGCCATCTAAATGCTTGAGTGAAATCTATTATTGAATGAAAATTCCACCAATGGTAGGTTTTGATCCCAACCACCTTTGAAATCATTAGATATTGATATCAATAGGTCATCGAGAGTTTGAATTGTCCTCTCAGATGGACCATCTCTCGGAGGATGATACGAAGTGATAAAACATAACTCTGTATCCAGAGAATACATAATACTTCCCCATAACTTCGAGGTAATCCTTAGATCCTGATTGAATATAATGGGATGTGGTGCTCCATGCAATATTAGAACTTCCTTTACATATATCATGGTATGGTGAGAAAGAGATAAATCCTCTCTAATTTCTATGAAGTGTGTCGAATTTGTAAGGTGGTCAATAATAACCTAGATATCATTATAGCCTTTTGATGTTTTGGGAAGTCTGATGAGAAATTATATTTTGATTTTTTCCCATTTCTATTCTAGTATGGGTAATGTTTGTAACACACCCTTAAACTTTTTTCTCTCAGCCTTAACTTGATGACAAATCATGCATTGATATACATATTCTGTGAGATCTCTTTACATGTCATCCCACTAGAAGTACTCTTTTAGGTCCCTATACATATTTGTGATTCTAGGGTTAATAGGGAATAAAGAACTGCGAGTCTCATCTGATAGATCCTTTTTTAATTATGGTATGAGAGGAATACAAACTGGGTTGATGAACCTTATTATTTCATCAGAATCAAAGTCGAATTCAGGAATGTTTCTCACCTTCTTTTGTGTCTCTTCATCATTCTTCTATGACTCCTTAATCTACACTTATATTGATGGTTGACCATTCATTTGAGAAAGATACTATTTCCATCATTTCTTTAAAATTTCAAGATCCATCATTTTCAATTAAATATATATTAGATATTTTGTGATCCTCCTCATGGATAGGCTAGCATGGTCTTGTCGATTTAATACATCTTCCACCTTATTATGTTTCCATGGTTGGTAATGTATTGAGAAGATGTAATCTTTAATCAACACAAACCATCTTATTTATCACATATTCATCTCTTTGGTGTGAAAGTATACTTTAAACTTTTATGATCCTTATAAATATCACACCTTTCACTATAAGGATAATGCCTTCATATCATTAATGCAAATATTACCACAGCTAACTCCAAATCTTGTGTTGGGTAATTTTTCTCATGGATTTTAAACCTTCTTGAGGCATAACCTATCAATATATCATTTTTCATGAGAACACATCTAAGCCCCTTCTTGGATACATCACTTAATATCAAAAACCTTTATCCACTACAAGGTAGTGTGAGTACCGATGCACTGGCTAACCTTCTTCTTAGTTCTTTGAAATTATATTCAAATTCCTCCGTCAAAATGAACATAAATCCACTATGAGTCAATATGGTTATTGGTTTAGATAATAATGAAAAATTATTCACAAAACGTCAATAATATCTAACCAAACAAAAAAATATTTCGATCTTAGTAACTTTTGTTGGTCTCGGCCATCTTTCAATAACCTCTATTTTTGCTGGATCCACACATAGCCCCTCTCTTGAAATTATGTGACCCAAAAATGAAAAATTATGAATCCAAAATTAACATTTGGTAAATTTGGAAGAAATCTTCTCCTTTATCAGGGTTTTCAGTACAATTATCAAGTGATCTTCATGTTCCTCCTTGCTCATTTAATAGACAAGAAAATTGTCTATAAGGACTACCACAAAATGATCAAGATAGACTCTAAAGACTCGATTCATTATATCCATGAATATATTAGGGGAATTAGTAATCCCAAAAGGCATCACTATAAATTCATAGTGTCCATACATAGTACGAAATGTTGTATTTGGTATATCCTCCTTTTTTCTCTAAATTGATGATATCCTAAACGAAGATCAATCTTTGAAAAGTATTGAGTGCCACGCAGTTGGCCAAATAAGTCATCAATGCATGGATGATGATATTTTTTTTATAGTTATCTTGTTAAGTTCTCGATAATAAATGTAGAGTCTCATTGATCTATCTTTTTTCTAGACAAATAGAATAGGAGATCCCCAAAGTGATTCCCTATGGAATTAAAATCCCTTTTTCAAGATTCTCTTAGAATTTCTTCTTCAATTACTGAAACTCAATTGGGGCCATTATATAATGTGTCTTTGAAATAAGAATAACACACGATATGTGTTCTATTGAAAAATAAACATCACATTCACAATTTGGCGGAAGACCTGGAAATTACTCTAGAAATACATCATGAAAATCCTTTACAGTGGGTGTATTATTAATAGTATGTTTCTCCAAAACCATTTGAGATAAATAACCTTAATTCATAGGAATTAAGACACATAAGATGAATGAAATTTCTACTCAAAGGTTATATTCATATTTGCATAGATATATGATCATAAATTGATCATGATAATGAAATGTGACTTCCCTTCATTGGAGATTGATATGTTCTCCATATAGAGATATCCTATTTATTCCAATATTCACATCAAATTCTATGATATAAAGGATAAAATGATTTCCAGGAATAACTTTCCCACAATATTCAATAAGATAAGGATTAAAAACTTTTGATGCGACCGTTGTGCCATTAGATGTTGTCATAGCTAAGTCAATATCTAATTGTTGAGGTAATATAGCGATACCCTTTGAAAATTCTTCATAAATAAAAGAGTGGGTGGATCCAAAATCAAATAAAACATTTTCTACTTTAGATTGGATGGTATGTGTACCTTTCACCACTTATTTATCATACTCCATGTCACTTATAGTGATTTCATGTGACATTACTTTTCCTTTTCCCTTATGATTTTTTTGAAGTCGATCATCATCAATAACTCATGGATTAGGGCATTGATTAAAATAATGACCCATTTACCTTCACATATAGCATTGAAGTACATGAGGTGAATTATTTGTATCCTTTTCTTTTTTCACATCAGTAGACATATTTTTCCCATCACATCAGCATTCAACTACCTGATTATATTCTTTTACAAACGTAGAATATTTAATAGTCCCTTTAATACAATTACCTCTATGTTTCTTTCTACACTTAGAGAATAAGGGAAAACTCATCTTCTATTTAGTGTGGTCTTTATATTTTCCTTGGAATTACAACATTCCTTTATTGTCAAACCCATATGACTGATGGGTTACTTCAATATACATATCAACCTTGAGAGAATACTGAACAATTTCCTTGTAGCTATTGAAGTCCCTTACACAAAATTCCATTTAGAGACTTGGTTTTAAATGTAACACCCCGAGATTTTATGAAAAATATTCTTTTAATTTCATTAATGTCTGGTGTTTTATGCTACACCAAGATTACCTTGCGCTATACGCAACACCGTATTAGCTTGCAGTATACGCAATACTATTCTTCGATCGTGTTACACACAATTTTGATAATTGTTATTCTACGCAACATTGAGTATATATATATTTATATATTAAATGTGTAAATGAAATATGGTTGGATTATGTTATACGAAACAATGAAGTATTCTTGCACAACACGCAATCCTAACTTGGCTTGCATTACACGCAATCATGACCTTCCTCGATAGCGTGTGTTATACGCAATACCGGGTTTTACTAAACAACGATATATTATTATAATATTTTTATGAACTAGCAGTTATGAATATTATTTTCTAAATTTTGAATTTTATAACATTATTATTCATCTTATACATTTTCTAGAACATGGTATAAGAATAAAATAAATTTTTCGGGTAAAATAAGTATTTTTAAAAAAATGCAGTTTTGCCGCCTTTTGATGGAGCACCCACTTTAAATCTTGTTTTTGACATGTTTAAAAATTAAATTTTACAAAATAAAATTATTCTTTGGAATCAGGATATAAAATTTTACCTTGGATAAATTTTTCATGTTATTCTAATAACTTTCATATTTTAATGAATAGTAAAAACACGCTATATTTTAATTAAAAAAAACTTTTTTTCATCGTAATAAGTTATGTGGTTAAATTTTAATATTGAGTGGTTTTAAAGTATATAATGAATATATTTTTACCATTTAATATAATTTATTTCATTAGCATTGATTTTACCTTGAATTCGTAGGTTAAATCAATTCAATCTTTTGCAATGTTTTAAACAAAAACCCATTTTCATTAGACAATGGGATTAATTTTAATTTAATTTATAAAACTTCTGTGTATTGAATTTGAAAAACTTGAATCCATATTTTTAATCAGTGGGTCCAAATTATGTTAATAGGCTACTTTTTTTGGGGAATTATGAATAGTAACTACGGTAAATTTTATTTACCATAGTTAAAGGTAAATAGGGTAATTAAGGGTAAATATAATATTATAAAATTACCCTAAAACATCCCAAAATTCTATTGGATGGATAAAAGTAGATCCATATAACATAAGGGTCGGATTAGATTCATTTTATGGACTTTTGACCATGAAAATAATTTAATTGTTATTAAAACCAAAGAAAGTGACAACATGTCACTCTCTTAAATCTTATAAGTATAATAATTTTAATTTAGTGATAAACATCATAAAACTTAGAAAATGAATATTCTATAGAAAGATAATAAAATTATATACATCATGAGAATTTATTTATAATTTTTAGGGATTAAATAATTGTCATTAATAGTGATACATTAATGATGGAGAAATTATTTATTAAGTGAAAAATCAGTAATATAGTTTTTATTGAAATAATTATACCCATTAAAAGGCCCACAAACCTGACCAAAAACTTATTTTTAGTGTATATCTATACCATAATCATCTAATTACTTAATATTTAACCGTTTTGAGTCTTATAAAAGTTATTATGAAACTTATATTATTTTATTTTAAATGATGCCAAAGTTGTCAACTTCATAATTTAATAAATATAACAATTTTAATATTGTGATTTTAAGATGATAAATTCGAGTAAAAGTATTATTGTGAAATTTAATAGATATATATTAATCATAGTATTTTAGTTTTAATTTTTATGCACCAAATATGTATATTAAATAATTATACAAAAATGTTGTAGCAATTATTTTATTAAGAGAAAAACCAAATAAATGTTTTTAAAAATAATACAATAAATATTATATGAACTATTTAATGTTCTACACTAATTTTATAGATACATATGGCCTATTACGAATCGATTAAAGCTTTTAGTTCGAACAAATCTTCTGTATATATTTTATTTAAATTCATATAAATAAATAGTGTCAAAATTGACACTTGTTATTTTATAAAAATAACATATTATAATTTTTTTTTAAATCACAAAAATATTTAAAAATTATAAATTTAAATTTATATGGTCTAAAATGTTATGAAGTATCCAATTATGTACAATTCACAACAAATAAGTACTTTTTTGTTATTTATAATTTTATTACCACAAATAAAATTAAATTGATTAAGTAAGGATAAATCAAGTTGATAATGTTTAAAATAATTTCCTAACATGTATAAATTTTATTGGTTGATGATATTACAACCGTATATCATATTATATTTTAATATGAGTTATTTTTGGAGGTTTTTAAGTGGGGTTAGATTTATTATAAATTAATATTTTTAATATTTCCAATGGTGACCCTCTCCTCCCTTATAAAAGGGCACCTCCTCCCTCTCTTCCTAACACTAATTTGAGCCTTCAATCTCGGCCAAACCCTGACCAATTATCCTCTCCACTTCCATAGAAACATCCTAGAGGTCCTTTTCTTTTTCAAAGACCAATTTTATTTCCCTAAGAGGAGGTCTCAAAGAGGCGCTTCAAAGAAGAGGTAATGTTCGTTACCGATTCTTTCAACTTTATTTCTTCTTCCACTTATTATTCTTTATTTGTTTCATTATGAAGTAATAACATCAGTATCACTAATATACTAATATGTTATTATAAGTATGAAACAACCATATTTCACCATTTATCCATCCTACGGAAAACGAAATCATCGCGCGTGCGTTCGTACGGAATACCGTCTCCACGCCGTGGTGTAATCTATTTTCCACCACCACCTTACATGGATGGGTATAATGGTGTAAATAATGACTATATATGATAATTGTAAAGTGATATTGATTCTGAAATATTATACATACACTTCAATACCATTCCACGATCATGGTAATGATATCATCGCTCGTGCGTACGTACGAACTACCGTCTCCATGACGCGATGTGATTCATTCTCAATGATTAACCATTCATGAATGATTATAAAGTATATATAATAAGTAATAATTAAATATATTAAATAATAATGATACTTTATTTATGTATATATATATATATTTATGTCATCTATTTAGTTTCATTCAATTCAATAAGGAAACAAAAATAGCGTTCATGCGTACGTACGGCCTACAATCTCCATGAATGGTGTATTTCTTTCCATTTATCGATATATTATATAAATATATGTATATTATGAATATATATTATATATAAATCATGTTTTATATTCTTTAATTAAGTAATCATGATCTAAGTAATCATATGAATAATTACAAGTCAAAACACGAACGACAAATGAAACGATTTTACCCAAAACACTCTTTAACATGGAAGTTACAAAAGAATGGGTAATATAAAGCCCTAAGTGAACCATATATGATATCATAACAATGAATATGATTCATTAATGAGTCAATGACATTATTTAAATCATTATACAGTAGTTTCGGATACATACGAAGCATATCGGACATAAGGTAAGGGATAATGTTGCAATCTCAATTGTTTTCTATCCGAGATTGCTTATACGTAAGTATTTACTAGGGTTATTTATATCATCCATGTACATGATTTATAAAAGTGTTCTCATGTATGTTTAAAGTAATTTTATCCATTTTTGACTTTTACTATATGTTATGTAAGGAATCTTTCTTTATTTACGTTACGAGGTACTTTTTTGACTTTTCCAGCAAAAGTACAAGAAAAATGTTTTTTTACCTTATACGGCATGAAAGAATTTTTACGGTTTTATAAAGCCTTATTTTAATGAAGCTTCCACCAAAATATTTCATTACTATTTTCAACAAAATCTTTTTATTTTAAAATTACATGACGTTTTGTGAAAAAGAAATTGATTTTGAAGAGGAAAGGACATTTTCCTCAAGAATTCATTTCAAGTGTTTTATCAAAATCATTTTACATCTAAGATGACATTATTTAATATGTGTATGTTTCAAGTATCATGCCTCTATGATTTAAATGGTTTCACTTTCCTAATTATGAAATGATATCCATTTCTTTTATATGGATTACGTGATGATGGGATTATGTTTATGAAACCCATTTTATTCGTTGGGTTATTATGAATGATGTATGTTTATTTTGTGGCACATGTAAGAATGATTTCATTATGAGATTCGTAGGACCTATATCTACCTCCAATGAATTGGGTAAATATTTATATCTCATGAGATAGACATGGATGGAATGGTAATTCAATCCAGTTCGGTATTACAGGACTGGAACGAGGAGTGAACTCGATTCAGAAAGAGACTTTGTCCACTAAGATGGTCTTGGAAGCAATGCCTTGGCTACTAGGGAAATAATTACATGTGCTTAATGGATGCCACAATTACATGTTTTATTCCCATGCTATTTTATCATGGTTTACGTTCCATTATGATCTATGACTTATATACTTCCATGTTTTATTTCATTGCTCAAGCTTTTGATGTTTAAACATTATGTTCATGTTTTTAAGTTCAAATGTATATGGCAATTTTTTTATCCATGCTTACCCTTACTGAGAATTTGAGCTCACCCTTTTTATGTTTTCTTTTCCCCATGATACAAATAAAGGTTTTAGGTACTAAAAAAATGGGAGATCTTTATGGGAGATGTTGAAGATCTTTCACCACGATTATAAGATTACGTTCCAAGTTTCCAAAGACATTAAACTATTACGGTCCTTGTGTGTCTGTTTTTGTTATGTATTAAGTATTCCAAAAAAGTAAAGTAATGTTCATGTACGTCAAACTTTGGGTCTCTACATTAAACCACTAAATAATCGATCAATTTTACTCTCAAATTGGATAATAATTCCAGAAACATACCTTGAAAGTCTTTTCAAATTTGATTCATAGGTACCAATGGATTTATAATCCTTTTTATTTTATTAAATGGATTCCTTATATATCTTTTGTCAAATAATATGGGGAAGGTACTTAATGATAAATAAGTTCTTGAACTTGTCCCATTCCATGGACTATATTTCATCTCTTTGCCTCATATTCTTGATTAGATTCCACCATTGGTCAGCATCACCTTCCAAAGTATATAAAGATAAGATGAATTTATCATGTTCCTAACATTGTAGAATTGAAAATTTCTTTTCAGGGATATAGATCCATTGTTCATCCACTAATGGATCAGAAGACCTACTGAATAAAGGTAGACACTACCTCATAAAGGATTAAACAGAATGTTTCTCCCTCATTTTCACATTTGTAAGTCCATATTGATTAATATCTTGCGAATTTTGTGTGAGCATGGCTACAAAAAATTTTATTCCAGCTCCCATAACACTTGGATTCATAGTGGGTCAATCATTTCATTTCCCATCACATTCCGCATTAACGAAGTTCCTTCAGGTTCCAGTTATTGACTAAAACCCATAAGAATAGTGTTAGAAACTCTAATAATGATGGGAAAACTATATAATTCAAGAATAAAATTTCAATTTTTGAACCATTATGTTTTGTCCTATATTATTCATGAACATCTCTAAAACATTAGGGTTGTATTGTAACCTATACTTCGACATATCCTTAGGGTTCTTACTAAGGTTCCCTCATCCTAGTTTCTAAAACATATCTATACCTTTAATCTAATACCAACTATAATAGCCCATACATTACATGTAGATATTAACTCATCATCGAATAATATTTATTACATAACATAATAAATACCATGTCATGACTATATAGGTTTAGTGTATTTAGAAACTGGGAAACATAAACATCTCATTCATAAAACAACTACATTATATCATGCTCATTTCATGAAAAATTAATCCTTTTTAACATATCTTACTGAATACTCTTCTTCAAGACGTATGGAAAGGAAACATATTAACAAGTGGGCTCAAATTACCAGTAAGGGTAAAAAGTGAAATATCAATCATATCGTAATCATAAGATCAAAACATTTGAAAATCATATCCTGTATATAAAATATCAGAATATCATGAAATAGGATAAATAATAAAACTAATATGATATCCCAATATTCATAATATAAGACATGAAATTATGTGGAATACACACATAATCCTAGAAAATCATTTCATATTAGTCAAGCCTCATTTCCAAGACCATCATTGTGGACAAGGTCCATCACTAAACCGATTTCACTCCACATTCCAGCCTAGTATTACTAAACTGGATTTACTTGATGTTCCAATAATGTCTATATAATTAGATATAAATATTTACCCAATTTATTGGAGGGATATATAGTCCCCACGCATATCATAATGGAACCATTTTTATATATGCCACAAAAACATAAAACATTTATCATAGCATAACCCATGAAATAAAATGGATTTCTTAAGAACCAGTCCATAATAATCCATTTAAAATAAATGGATTTCAAAAAAATAATTCCATTATAAAAAAATAAAATAAAATAAATAATAGGGATAGAAAAATAACCCTATGTCTTATTATATTGAAAATAATTTTGATAAAACAATTGAAATTAATTCTTGAGGAAAATATATGTTCTTTTTCAAAACCTTTTTATTTTCTAAAAATGACCCACATTTAAAACAAAATTAGTTGAAAATAATATTGAAATCATATATAGGAAGATTCAGGAAAATAATGTTTCATTAAAATTTAAAAATACATTCATTCCATATAAGTTAAAAAACATTCTCCTAATACTTTTGCAAGAAAAGTCAAAAAGTACCTCAAATCGATTAACGACAAAATATTCCATTCATACCATTTAAAAAAATCAGCAAAGGGTAAAATTAACATTAATTTTTTTATAATAATATAAATAATCTTAAATAATTAGGAAACATGGATGTGTATGATAAATATACCTCATTAAATACTTATGTATAAACAATCTCTAATAAAAATGAGATTGTAAAATATTCCCTAGCCTTAGGTATCTTTTTTATGTATCCAAAACTCCTCTATAATGATTTAAATAATGTTTTTAAATTATTAAATAATAATAATAATTTTAATAATATCATATTGGATTATATTATCATCTGTTTGTTAGTAACTTTTCATTGTCACTAGTTATTCGAATATTAACTATGGTATGTTATTACACAATAGTTTTTGGATAAGTTCATGTTCCACTTATTAGGTTATTGTTAAATAATTTAAAGACTTATCTTTATATAATATATATCATATTTATTCATTAAATCAATATATATAATCATGGTTTAATGAAGATCATGTATAATGAATTACATCGCATCGTGGAGACGGTTGATCGTACGTATGCATGAGCGATGATATCATTCCAACATTTTTTCAATAGTAAAAAAGTGTATGGTATATAATATTTAATAATTGTTAAAATTTTATAATAATTATATAAAGTTTTTATTTCCATCATTATACCCATCCAAGTAAGGTGGTGGTGAAAAACAGATTACACCACATTGTGGAGACAGTATGTCATATGTACTCACACACGATGATTTCATTTTTCATAGGATAGATAAAAGGTGAAATATGATTATTTCATATTTATAATAAAATATATTTATATTAGTGATACTTATTATATTAATTTATAATGAAAACAATAATGAATATGAAGTAGAAGAAGAAATAAGTTTGAAAGAATCGGTAGAAGAGAATACCTCGTCAATGCGTTTCCTCTAAACATCTTCTTAGAGCTCCAGAGATGGTCTCTGAAGATGAAAAAACCTATATAATGAAAATAAGGAAGTTGATAAGGAAAAAGGTCAGTGAATGGGAGATATTGAAGGCTCAAAATGAAGTGAATAGGTGAGGTAGGAGGTGCCCTTTTATAATTGAGGTGAGGGGCACTTGTGGAAACTCCATAAATAATAATTTATAATAAAATAAAATCCTACCAAAATACATAAAATATTTCCCAATTTATAATATGATATGAGATAGGGTTGTAATAACATCAACCAATAAATTTTGTTTAAGTTTTGTTTTGAATTTATACCATATCGTTTTAATGGGCACTTAGTTATTCTATTTAATTTTAATTATTGTAATAACATTATAAATATATAATGGTTATAAATATTTACTTATATGTTGTTAATTCATAATAAATTTATATTTTATAAGATTTTATAACTTATAATAATCATTTTATAGTTTTTAAATATTTTCATGATTTTTAAATAGTTTATTAAAATGTTATTTTTATAAAATATCAATTATGTCAATTTTGACACTATTCATTTTGTTGACATTAAAAAAAATCCACAAAGAAGATAAGTTCAAAAAAAATTAAATATACTACTAACATGTCATTATCACCTAGGAAATCCGTGGAGAACATTAATTAGTTAATATGACATTTCTTTTATTATTTTTAAAACCATTTGTTTTGATATTTCTAATAATAAAATAATTTCTACATCACTATTGTGTCCTAATTAATGGTAATTATTGAATCTCTAAAAATTAAAAATATATTTATATGATGTATGTAATTATTCTTGATTTCTAGATACTATATATAGTCGATATCATCTCCTAGTTATCCATATATTAAAATTAATATATGTATATAAAATGAGATTGTGACATTTGTTCACATTCATTAGTGTTTATTATATTTATGCCATATTCATAGGTGAGTGGCCATTAAGATATTCAACATAGAAAAATAAATTATAAGTGTTGAATTTAGTCATCCAATAAGATTTTTACCAGCGTTATGATAATTTTATAATATTATTTTTACCTTTAATTACCCAACTTACCTTTAAGCATTATAAAAAAAATAATTACCAAAGTTACTTTTCATAATGACCAAAAATGAAAGTGGCCTATTAATATAATTTAGATCTACAAATTCAAAATATGGAATCCATTTTCAAAAATTCAAAACCCAGAAGGTGTTGTCATGAATTTAAAATTAAACGTGTTGTTGAAGTTAGAAAACGAGTTCCAAAAGTTAATATGTTGTAAAAGATTGAAATTTTTTTACATCTGAATTTAATGTAAAATTAATTCTAATGACCTAAATTATATTAAATGATAAAAATATATTCCTTTTATACATGTAAACCATTCAATAATATAATTTACTCAAATAAATTATTTCAATGAAAAAATTCATTTTCAATTAAAATTTAGCATGTTTTTACTATTCCTCAAAACATGAAAGTTATCAAAAAAATATAAAAAATTCTTCCAAAGTAAATTTTTATATCTAAATTAAAAATAAAATGTGTCGGTTGTCATATAAAATTTACTAATGTATCACAATCATTATTTAAAAAGGGTTCTCCATTCAAAGGTGTAAAATTAAACTTTCTTAAAAAATTGGTTTTTATACATCAAATAGCGTTTTATGCATACCCTATGTCTAAAATATCCATTGGATAAATATAAGAAATATTTTATTGAGTATATAACACACACACATATATATCACATTAATTTCATTACCAACATTAATTCACTCAAAAATGAAAATACCTAATTGATTTATGTTTTTCATAAATAACTGATAGCAAAGGAATTAACATTGAATCTTCATATGTTTGTTATAATTTTTCTCTCTAACCTAATGGCTATGATATAATGCTAATTTTATTATTAGGGTATCTTGTGGTTTATTTAAATACGCAATTGCATGAAAATAACTCTACTGAAGAATAATGACTATTTAATGAACATATTTCATAAAAACATGTGGGTGTTACAGAAAGTGTATAAGTAGCCCTGTAAATTATCATTATCATGTCCATATGGTTTGGAAAATACCCTTTGATTGGTCAAAATAAAATAAATGGAGAATTAATGGGATGGTCTTGAAATCGCTGAAAATCATGTGATCCCCTCCCAAATGACCCAAGAATGGATCTTGAGAAATGTGTAACAACAACTCAAAATCATCCTTGTATATATGAAACAGAATATCTAAGAATCATAGAAGACTTCATGGAACATCCAATATTACGATCATAATATTTTTTCACTAGGTAAAATCTAAGGAACAACCTAAGTGATCACGAATCATGCATAAGAACTCACATGATCACTTAAGACCATACGAACTAAATCTATAATGTCAACCAGATTATGTGACAGAAATACCATATGTAATATAGGTCACAAAAAACCTAAATAGGATAACACTGGGAAATTATAAGTAACATAGGCAGTAAAATATTGAATAAAAGACTAAAATAAGGGATACTAATGTGAATAACCTATATGATGATCCTCATATGCTTCTCATGAATCACCCATATCATGTGACAACAT
Source organism: Viscum album (assembly GCA_963277665.1). Classification (NCBI taxonomy): domain Eukaryota; kingdom Viridiplantae; phylum Streptophyta; class Magnoliopsida; order Santalales; family Viscaceae; genus Viscum; species Viscum album. The sequence continues at coordinate 1,756,393,811 of OY728141.1, forward strand.
TAGATCATATTACATATATCATGTGACACTCCCTCAACACACAATTCAGATCATGTGTTGTCCTCTAAAAATTTCAAACATTTCACATGATGCCTTCTTGGAATGACCCCTATGTATCATGAATACCTCTAGGATTATCATATAGTTCTTGTAATATCCTCATACATGTCACCCAAATTATAAGATGAACTCAGTGTGTTACAGTTAAGTCTCACAAATCCCTATAGACTTTCCAGACAGATCATGTGACACCCTCCAAGAATAACATGCAGGTTTCATGATGACCCCAAGAAAGTCAGCCATATATTGTGACACACCCCAATCAGTTTAGTCAGATCATGAGAGACCCTCCAAGAATGTCATCACTAATCATGTTATGGAATTCAAGATAAGTCTAAGTCTTTCAATTTCCTCTAGAAAAGTCTTATTTAATCATGTTATGACCTTTATATATTCCATCTAGTTTATGTGACGTCCCTTGGACATGTCAACTAGATCATGAGATTGTGTATGGACTTGTCCAGAATACAACCAGACATGTACAAACATCCTCCAACATGTTAGTCAGATAGAAGAGGCTTGTCATGTGGAAAATCAAGCAAGTCTGGAAGATAATCAAGAAGGTCAAGAGAACAACCAAGACAGGTCATGAAAGCCTCCTAGAAAATGATAACCCTATCCAGTTCACATACAAAGGGAAACCGTAGTGATTAAGCCCCAGAAAACAACATAATATTATATTTTCCACATACTAGGGAAACCTCACTTTGTAAGACATGATCAACTTAACTATGAGCACTCTGATTTCTATAGAAACCAAGATTTGTAGGAACACTTCCTAAAGCTCAAGCCCAAATAGGTAAACCTCATTGTGTAATCGCTAATCACATGAACTATGGGTACTCTAATTCTAGAAATAACTGGGATATGAAGGATTCCTTCCAAAGGCCCGAACTCAAATAGGCATCCACTTTAGTGTATGTCCCCTCATGTCTCTGACATTTCAACCATTGGGACCCAATAATTTCCATAGGCTGATTATTACACCTAATCTATTAGAGGAATGAGAAATTAATAGAACTATGGGGACTCTATTTCCATATATAACAAGGATACATAGGAATCCTTCCTAATGAATGGTACCCATATTAAAAATATAAAGGGTTATCCCAATACATATGTCCCACACCCATATCCTATGATACTGATTACTTTCTATCCATTTTTTTCACACCAAGCATGGATTATGTGGGCTTACATCGTTACAATGGTTATATAAATTACATTATGAATATACACCATCTAGGGAAAGTTTAGTGTGTAAACCCTAATCTATGGTATGATATGAATATCCCTATACAAGGTAATCCACCTTGGGTTCAGTCCCAGAGGTGTGATTGAAATACAATGACTCTGACTCTTGTTATAAACATGATACATATGATGCCACCTCAAGGATCGAGCTCAAGTACCCAGTGTCTATTTTCCCTCATGTATATCCTTTCTTTAAGATGTTAAACTACATGGTCTTAACAATCTAACTGGGGATTGATTCCTATTATAATAAGGATACATAGGATTCTTCCTAATGGATCAATCCCACCCTCAAAATTTTAATCGCCTCCCTACATGGAAGAAAATTCTTAATTTACTAGCTATAAAACTTCAACATATAAGATGATACTCGTTATGAGAAATGGATTAAGTACCTTGGATAATTACATATGGAGTCAATATTAGATTAATTTTCATATATAGAAGTATTTAACCTATGATAATTTTTTTGGGTAACTGATTCCTTATTAAAATTAGAATATTTTTTTAAAAAAATATTAAATCTATAAGGGAGTCTTATATTAGGAACAAATTCTCCCCAAAAGGGTGTGATAAGTTAAAAATGGCATTCCCTCAGCCATGGTGAGTTTCTAATCCGCAATGAGTCTTAAACACCAACTGACCACCAACCTTTGGATAGAAGGTCTATACCCAGTTATGGATGTGAGAACCATTGGGGTTTTCAATTAATAACAATAATGGAAATCTTAAAGTAAATGATTATACAAGACATTAAACCCAGAGTAATAAAATGTTGGTACAAACCAAATTTACCTCACATTTATCTATTTTGATAAAAAATTGTGAAACTAATGTAAACTCATTTAACCATGACATATGCTTCACAATTTTAGAAGGATAGACTTCCCAGTTCTTGCCATACCACATTGTTCCTATAATGAGAATGCCTAGTTTTGTATTTTCTGACAAAACAATAACCTATACTCTATTTTTCATATCTTCACATAACTTAGAGATAAATTTTAATGGAATATGTTTATTTTTCACATATGAACATATATGAATGTGTTAATACCTTATTTATTGGAAATCATTATGATATTCCATCGTGTTACAGTATAAGACATGATTATTCTACCCATTTCATTACAAGGGTACCTCTTATGCTTATTCCTCAGGTTATAATTTTATTTTTGAAACACATATGAATGTATATATTATTATGGGTTTTCCAAGATAGTGATAAAATTTATTAGGTAACCTTTATATCTCCTGAGATGATATTTATAGGATTTTAGAGTAAAACTAATCCATGAGAAGACATTGGCAGCTATGTAATGTTTTCTTGATAATGATCCTTGACTTATGCATACATTAGGTTTTATGTTGTTTCCACATTCCATTGATTCCATGATCTTATAATTCTATTATATTTATTTCATGATCCCATTTGACTATTTTCCATCCTTGTCATTATGATATCATGAAATGTCATTTGACTCATATGTTAAACTCATTTATTATGTTGATTCCCTTACTGGACATTATATCTCATCATATTTTTATATATTCTATATATTATCCTTTGTCATTTTAGAATATAAACTGAACTTAGGAGAACATTATGGAGTTTTAAATAATAATTTTGTAGTTTATGTTTATATTATTGTATCATATTTCTATTCCTTCAAAGGAATTGGACCTCAAAATCTTTGGGTTTTGTTTATTGGATATTTTGTTAAAAATCATATAATAATATATGTAAGAGGATTGGGTCACTAAATTTTTTACTAGAGGAAGTAATAGTTCAATATAGGTATTAAAACAATAATACATTAGTAAAAACCCCATGGAAAAGTCTACATATTGTAAAACATCCAAAATTTTTGGTAAATTAGATAGTGAGTGATTTTCAAGAAATAAAATCCCAATCTAGATACTACAATTATAGGAGGATATAGTATAAATATACCTTGGGGTAATATCCCATTAAGAAATAATTCAGTGTTAACATATCCTATACCTAGTGCATAAAAATGTTGCCTTGTTTCACACCTAATTTGACACTCTCTGTGGATTTTATTTGTGAAACTCACAAATTCATTATGAAGCATTTTTGAAGGACATGACTAGATTTCTTGGTTATAAAACCTAAAATAAAATTTATCATATATAACATATATTGAATCCTAAACACACATAATTTAGAATATATATGTCATTTATATGTTATTCCCTATATGTTAATAATTTCCAGTTTATATGTTTATTAGTTTATGTATTGTCATCCGTAAATTGTTTTCATTATTTTATTAAATTGGGGAAAATAAGGGGAACCATTGTACAACCAATAAAATATGTAATGTAATTATTTACCTAATGATAATCCTAAGATTATGGAAGATGGATCTTATAAATTTATGGTAGTAGAGGATCAACAAAATCAAGTAATGAATAGAATCTTGAAATATGTGGAACACCCTTGTTTTATTAAGAAACAGAATGTATCAGTTTAGTCCTTTATATGGAAAGGACTACTTCATTTAGTGGATCATACGAACACATAATTATGTAATAATTGATTAAATATATTAAAAAATATTCTTTATCCTCTAATTCTCTAACAATAGAAATTCATACTTTCATTTATTTCATGAAGGGAGAATATGATTAGTTGTGGACAATGATCAAGAACATGAAGTTGAAGGAAAAAATAAAATCTATATAATGGGAAGGATTCAATAATTTGTTCCCCCAAACTCTTATTCATAAATTGTTTATGAAATATAACATCCCCAATCCGAACTCTCGGATTTGGTGTTATGAAAATAATATTTATAGTTCAAGATATGATATCAATAAATTTGAACCAATTTCAACCTTGAAAAACATACAAAATGAAATGGAAATACTGGATAACTTATATAACCAAGGAACATTTAGGTTTAGAGGACTAGATAATTAGTATATACTCTTACATAAAATTACCCATGTCATTAGGTCATTATTTTTCTCACATTACCCAACATTTCATATTCCACATTAAGTCTTCAATATCTCCTATAATATCATTCACACATGAAACCTTTCATGACATAATTAATTTAACATCATTCTTCATAACCTGAGAAAATGGAAAACAATAGAAGGGTGATCTCAATTTATTAGTAAGGGTAAACATAATAATTGATAATTGAATTTCATCTGTGATCATAAGATAAGTATAAGGGTATGATTATATAATCAAATTATATGAGAATAACATAAGATATTTAACACCCATCAAACGTGGATCAGAAATCACGATACATGGCATTAATATTTGATATAAAATAATATTTATATAAGTTAATAATAATTATCATTGTGAAATCAATACATAATTAAGGATTCATTAGAAACAAATACCAAGCATAGAGAAAATGTTTTAATAACTTCGAGCATCATTACTATATCCATCTTACAATCACTCTTACAATTTAAATGACCTACACTATGAATTAATAAAATCTCTTAGGATAAACATATAAGCTGTTAACTCTATATTTTTTACCATTTAATTAGAGGCTAATAATAGACCAACATGTCACATATCATAAAATTTACCCTATGTATTTGATTTTAATCCCCAATTTCACATTCATCAACAATGTCCAAGTTTAATGTCATGAAACCAAAAACATGGATGATTTGAATTTATCACAACCTTCATATATTTATTTACCCATGAAAAATAAATTTGGTCTATGTCAATATCTTTGAAAAAATTATAATACATCTATAGAAAGGATAATTGTGGAATTATTATAATATATCCCTATTGTAGAATAAGTAACATCATGTTTTATTGTATTTTATGAATAGAAATACCATTAAAATATCATTAAAAAAATTCTTAAGGAAAATATATTTTCTATTTAGAAATAAATTATTTATAATCTAAGTATATCCCAAATGTTATGTAAATAAATTTATTTGAAAATATATGTGATTACTTGTAAAGGAATATTTAAATCATTGAGTGGTCATGATTGTGGAAAATTTAATTATAACTATAATCATTAAAACAGAGATCATGTTCCCACCTTTGTTAAAAAAATATATTGTTCATAAAATAAAAAGAATAATTTTAAGAAAAAAATTGTGAAAAGGAAAAAATTGTGCAAAAATATCGTTAAAAAATAATTTTATAATTGTAAATAAATTCTTGAAAACATTTTAGAAAACATGGATATGGAAGAAAAATGATTTTCAACCGAAGGTAGAAGTAAAGTCAGGATGCCTTAAAACATTATTATAGTATATTTAATACATAAAGAGAGGAAAATAAAATTAGAAAATGAAATTTTAATAAATAAATATATGTTAATAAAATACATGTGGTTTCAGAATATAAGAGAATATAATCCCACCCAAAGTAACATTGAACAATGAAAATCCTAAAATAAGATGATATTGTATCATAAAAATTCTTTAGAATTTCGGTATGTTTTAAATCATAATACCATGAATTAATAGACTTAAAATGAAACTTTAAATACCATTAATGTAAAGTGATAATTTATTTAAAATATTTAGGGTTATTATATACACCTCATAAAATATGATTGGTGAATATAGAAGAATATATCCCAAAGATGGAAAATTTAAGATGAATAAATCATTCAATACTCACATAATTGAATTTATAGTTAATAAATTAGGAGATAATGTGTAAAAAATGTAAATAATAAAAGATTAATTAAAAAATAAATAATATAAAATTTATTTCACACATAATATTATAATAATGTGTCCAATGAGTATGTGATATAACCCCATGAAATGAAATTGAGTTATAAAATTCATTTCCACCTTCGTAGCATTTGAATAAAAACCCCATAGATGATGTAACTTTAATTATAAATTAAAATATGATGAAATATGAAGTAATTATTGTATTATATGTAAATATCAGTATATACATCATATAAAATAAATTAGGTGTATAACATTAACATATTCTGCAATGAAAGGAAAATGAGACAAAATACCTTACCATGAGTCTAGACTGGCCATGTATGTCCTTTAAATGATGTATAATAAACGTATATCAATTATTTATATTATTAATAACCTTTTATTGGTGTATTAATTTATCATTAAACCATTTTTTCATTTATTAAAATGAAATATTTAATTACATAGTTAGTTAAGTCCAGGTCGCGTGTTTTGAGGAAATTCAGTTCATAGTTACAAAATGTTGTTGGTATATTTAAAATGGTAAAAGGGTAATTATTAAATCATGTAAATAATTATAATCATAAATATTTATATTTTTTATATATTAACTATACATTTAAAATCAACTATTAATTTTGTTCGTGAAAAATGTATTATGTTATAATCATGGAGATTGAAGGTTACACACACACTTGAATAATGTTTCTGTTTTTCAATGAATATGAATGAAAGAATGTAAGTATTATTTTAACAACAAATTGATCATTATATCAGGAATATGTTATTATATTTATATATTGTTTATATATACCATCCTTACATTGTAGTGATGAAAATTAAATCGATCGCTTTGTAGTCGTGTTATTCCACAAGTACAGACAAACAATGTTATCATTTTTAAGTGGATAAAAATGTATAGAAATTGATGATTTATTATATTTATAGAAAGGTACTTATTTATAAAATATTATATATATTTATATATATATATAAATTAAATGAATCCTTATAATTATCCCTTAGAGTCTGTTATGGAAAATGAATTACATCAGTTCGTGAGGCGGTTGTCCAACATAGAGTCGACTGATTGTTTCATTTTTCAGTTCATGGATGAGGAGATTGATATAGGATATTACATTAAAATAATAACATATAATTATATGGAATATATTTATCTTATTATTTCTTCATCATTTAAGAATATTTTCTTGTTGAATTAAATTAAATAAAACTAAAACATTCAGTTAAAATATATATCTCTTCTTTAGATAAGATCCTTTTATGTAAACCTTAATCTCTCTAAATATGATACTATTCCAAAAATAATACCTATATAAACTTTTTAGTGGTGTTAATATGGTATTTTGGTAGTGATTTTATGATATAAAATGATCAAAACATGTGAGGAATAGAGGAGATGTGGTTCCCTTTTAGAAGTGAGGGAAGGGGAACTCTTTGAATTACATAACGTATTAATTAAATATTAATTAATTTTCATGGAAGAATGGAAAAAAATTTATATATTTATAATATATTAGTACTCTTATTCAAAATACTCACATCTAAAAAAATTTTAAAAAAAGTAATGTTATCACTTTTTTTAACCCTGGTGAGCACTTTTGACGATTCTCGTGATATCGATCTTTTTTCCTATTTTAGGGTCATTAAAGTTACTATAAAAGTACAAGTAAACCATAAATATAAAATGATTGATATATTAAATCCTATACAATTAATATGACAAAATTTATGATTTTTTTTAATTCCAAATCATTTATAAAAATATTGATGATTATAAAATATGATAATTTAATTTTAAAAACTATTAATTTACTTTGACATTAATGTCATCAAGACATCAATGTAATTTTAATATAAAAATTTAAAAAATACATAATATTTTATATACATATATAAATTTTATTGGTTACTATAACTCATTGAAAGAGCGCTGTCGTGGGCGCCCTCAAATGATTAGTGTAATTTGGGGTACTTAGGTGCAGCAGAGTGGCTGTCCAAGGTCGTCTCTCAAAGGAGGAAGTGAATTTAACAAATTATTAGAGGTATTCTAAAAAATAAAATAAAATAGAATAGAATAAAAACACTACTTTAAATGATTGGTTTTTGTTTTAGTTTATGAATCTAGAAAAAGTTTGCTGGAAGAAGATTGTATAATTTTTTTTGTTTTTAGTTTTGAAATGAATTTTGATTAAAATGACACAACAAGAAGATGTTTTTTTAGAAATCTATTTAAAAGGCATAATCGATCTTACTCTACCTATTAACATTATTATTAATCATTATCATGTAAATTAACATTCACTTAATTATGATCCCTTAATTTGTTAAAACCCGAACCCTATGAGAATTAACTTTACCACGAAGATGATATGAATTTAACCCTTGGCTAACTTCGGAACATGCAATCGCAGCACCCTGCTTTGATTGAGGTTCTAAGATTAGCTCATGGTCAGTGGTAAATTGAGGCTCATATCCATTCTGGAAATGAGGATGAATTGTTTTTAGGGATTATATTTGAACTCTACAAATTTATCATGTGTGGTCTTGTATTACCGATTAAGATCACGCTCTCACAATTTACACAAAATCCCGAGCTCGCGTGTTTTTGTGTTAACTGTTCAATTGATTGCTTAGTTTCTTACAATTTAAAAACACAATTCATGGATAATATTAATTGAATTACAGTAGCTCAATGATTCAAAATAATTAAATGAATAGGGTAGAAGATAGATCGATTATTAAAATACTACTCTTCCATGGGTGGCGTAATCATCGTAGAAGCGTTTTGCATGTGCAAAGGTTTATAATGGGTATAACCCAATAACACTTATACTCAAGAATTCCAGACCAAATAGGAATATTAATAGAAGAATAAATTTAAACAAAACAGAATAAAATAGAATAAATAAAATAAGAACAAAGAAGTTTATTACACAAATGAAAACAATACAAAATGAAGAAGAGAAGGAGGCTTCGATGAGGGGATCCTTGCTTCAAGAGATACCCTTCTTACAATGGTTTTAGAATTTGGGTAAAACAAATTATCCTCTTCCTCCAATCTCCCAATGCACGTCTCAACCCCTCCAAATGAGAAAAACTCAAATTTATAGAGGGGAGGAGAGGAGAGGTTACAAGTGGTTTCAAGTGTGAATGTGGAAATTCGGCCAAATATTTTAATGAACATTTAACCGCCCATTTGACCACCAAAACGCGTGAATTGGCCGGACTTCTAGAAGGATCAAATGTGAGTATATGTGTCCTATATCTCCTCTCCAAATTTGGGCTCAATACAAGCCCATATGTAGGAGTTATGTCCGAAATACAAAATCTTATCCATTCTGGCGAGTCCAGCCCAGCTTTGACATTATGGACCAATTACTCCATTAAAATGCATTCTTTTGATCTAGTGTCCTGAATAAAAGTTGTAGATAATTAAGTTAGGAACAGTTTTACAATATTTAACATTCAAATAATAAATATAAAAATATTTATATTCGAAATACTACAGTGCACTATTAAGGGTAAAACTGGAATTTTCACCAAATTTTCAAATGAATGATCAAATCCCAAATATTTTATAAATAAACATATTTAACACAATGTGAAGAAATTATATCATTTATTATCAATAAAATATTCAATAAAATAGTTTTTTATCAACTCCCCCACACTTACCCTTTTTCACACCTGAGCAAAACCTCATATCAAGTAAACATCAATATCAAATCAAAACCAATTTTAAAACACATATCCTTAAGATCAATCAATTTAACACCAAGAATAAAAAGATATCACGCCTCATAAAAAACCTTATTTCAAGTTCTACATTTATATCGTTCAATATATTTCCACTTCATTTATCCGCCCATGCACAAAACACTTACCTCACTTGAATTTTCTCTCATCACTCAAATATAAATTTTTTTTGCAATGTCATTCTCATCCAAACTCATACAAGGGTCACCATAGGCTTGATAGATTACTACATCACTACCTGATGTGAGTCAAGGACATATGTTTATCATGAGTAATCTTCAGGGTTGTTCTGTGGCTTTCGGTTGGTAGGATTAAGATGTGAAAAGCTCTGAGGCTGAATGAGGAAGGCTTGACTCTTTTGAAGCAAAATTGCATTAATCTAATTTTCACTTAAATATGGTCTTCTCTTCAATCCCCATAGTATCAATTCAGCTCCATCATCATGAAAAGTAATGAAAGGTTTACACTATTAGTCATTTCATCATAAAAAATGTCAATATTCTCAAACATGATTTTCTTGAAAGCTCCAGATGGGCATAGCTTTCCACCTCAATTAGAAGCTCCAAAAAAGGCACAGCTTCACTTGTCATGAAAGCTCCAGAAAAGGCACAGCTTTCAATATAATGACTTTCTTTAGCAGCAAACACATCCTTTCAGAATTTAATTTTCCACCCAAAGTATCACAGAATGTGGTGGAAAAACCCAATACAACTTCCCCCACACTTAAGCTCAACTAGATTATGCAATTTCACTTCAAGAGTTGGTTGGATAAGGAAAATTGGCTTATAATGTGGCTAACCTAACAGGATTTTCATGGCTTCTAAGGGCTAAAAGGATTAAATATTCAAGGTATGCCATTATAAAAAAGGATTCTTTGAAATTGGGGCTTTAATACAAAACAAATGCCACAATCATTTAAACATAAGTACCTCAAACCCTCAAGTTTTGACAGGAATAGATCAAATTATGGTTAAATCAAGTATGGTTTGGTTCTCTCAAGAAGTGAGTTGAATGTAAAGAATATGAAAATAATGGTTTAGAAACCTCACAGGAAAGTGATTTCAAATATAAAGACAGTGAGATTGGCATGGGATTCAAAAATTCAGCGTACGTTTCATGAAATTACTAAATATTTGAACATGAAACAAAGTCATTTCAGCATTCAATTAAGCTTAGTTTCAAGGGGTAAATTGTTTCACTTATTGATATGGATTTAAAAATGGTGATGAGAATCATTTTAGCTCAAAATGTTTCAATAAAACACAGAAAATTGTAAAATAAACACACAAAATTTGAAAAACACACAATTTTTTTTGAATAACACGCAATTTTTTTGGTTTTTTTTAAATAGGAAAACAATTGAAATCACTAAACTAAAAGGTTCCCTCCCCCACACTTAAAATATTTCATTGTCCTCAATGTGAACCTATGAGATGATATATGAACATGAAATGCAGAATTTTTAAATAGGACAAATAATATAAAAGTAAAAGGGTTAGGAACAGCCTGATGTGATCAAGTGATGATGGGGTCATGCAGTGTGATAAAATCCACTACATCAGTAGGATGTCCCTCAATGTATCTCTTCAATCGTTTCCCATTGACTGTAATTCTCCTTCCAGTGTCCTCTTGTGTGATCTCCACTACACCATAAGGAAAACCATTAGACACAATATAAGGACCTAACCATCTGGAACGCAACTTACCAGGCATCAGCTTCAGTCGTGAACTGTAGAGAAGGACTTTCTCTCCAACATGAAACTCCCTTTGTTGGATCATTTTGTCATGAGATGATTTTGATCTTTCCTTGTAGAGCCTTGAGTTCTCATATGATGATAATCTAATCTCTTCAAGCTCTTGAATTTGCAGCTTCCTTTGGATTCCAGCTTGGGCCAAATCCATGTTGCATCTCTTTATATCCCAATAAGCCCGATGCTCGACTTCCACTGGGAGATGACATGCTTTCACAAAAACAATCCGAAATGGAGACATACCAATGGGGGTCTTGTATGCTGTTCTATAAGCCCACAATGCATCATCCAAGTGCTTGATCCAATCCTTCCTATTTGGCTGCACGGTTTTCTCCAAGATTTGTTTCAACTCACGATTTGAAACCTCAGCCTGGCCATTTGTTTGGGGGTGGTATGGTGTTGATTTTTTGTGTGTCACCCCATACTTTTGAAGGAGGGAAGCAAAATTCCTATTGCAAAAGTGTGTCCCTTGGTCACTGATGATGGCCTTTGGTACTCCAAACCTGCAGAAAATTTGAGCCTTGACAAAATCCACTACAACATGAGAATCGTCAGTCCTGGTGGCCTTGGCCTCCACCCATTTACTCACATAATCAACAGAAACCAAAATATACAAAAATCCAAATGAATTAGGAAAAGTACCCATAAAATCAATGCCCCATACATCAAAAATCTCACAGAATAGTATGGGTTGTTGGGGCATCTCATGTCTCTTAGAAATGTTCCCAGTGTGTTGGCAATGAGAGCATGACTTACAAAACACATGTGCATCATGGAATAATCAAGGCCAATATAATCCAGAGCCCAAAACCTTCCTAGCTCTCCGTTGGGGTCCAAAGTGTCCACCACAAGCAAGTGTATGACAAAAATGAAAAACAAACTCAAACTCATGATCGGGAACACACCTCCTAATGACTTGGTCACTACACATGCGCCAGAGGTAAGGATCATCCCACACATAAAACCTAGACTCTCTTTTTAATTTTTGGACTTGATGTTTCTTTAAATTTGTAGGGATTTCAGAGGAAACAATGTAGTTCACTAAATCAGCATACCAAGGATGCATACCTGAGATGGAATAAAGATGCTCATCGGGAAAAGTGTCTCGAAGTGGTACCTAGTCCAAGGTGTCATCCTCTAGTGTGTGAGTAATCCTACTCATGTGGTCCGCCACCATATTCTCTGACCCCTTCTTTTCCTTTATATCAAGTTCAAACTCTTGAAGAAGGAGCATCCAATGAATAAGTCGTGGCTTTACATCTGGCTTCTTCCGGAGGTACCTCAAAGCTGCATGGTCAGAAAAAACAACTAATTTAGAGCCCAATAAATATGAACAGAATTTATCTAAAGCAAATATGAAAGCAAGAAACTTATTTACCGTGGTTGTGTAGTTTGATTGGGCTGAATCCAATGTCCTTGATGCATAGGCAATCACATGTGAACGTCCTTTGACCCTCTGAAATAAGACAGCTCCAACCGCGAAGTTGGAGGCGTCACACATAAGCTCAAATGGAAGGTCCCACCGTGGGGGTTGTATGATAGGTGGAGTGGTCATACACTTCTTTATCTCATCAAAGGAAGTCTTACAAGAATCATCAAACACAAAATCAGAATCTTTTTGAAGTAATCGTGACATAGGAAGAGCGATCTTACTAAAATCTTTGATGAAGCGCCGATAAAATCCCGCATGCCCTAGGAAAGATCTAACATCACGCACACATTAAGGATAGGTTAAGGATGAAATAATGTCTACCTTAGATCTATCAACATCTATCCCATGTTTTGACACTACATGCCCTAAGACAATGCCATGCTCTACCATAAAATGACACTTTTCAAAGTTCAGGACCTGATTCTTCTCAATAAAATGATTCAACACCTTTCCCAAACTACTTAGACATTCATCAAATGAAGACCCATACACTGTAAAATCATCCATAAATACCTCCATGCAGTTCTCAATAAAATCAGAAAAAATACTCACCATACATCTCTGGAAGGTACCTGGGGCGTTGCAAAGTCCAAATGGTATCCTCCGGTAGGCAAATGTGCCAAAGGGTCAGGTGAATGTAGTCTTCTCCTGATCCTCTGGAGCTATAGGAACCTGAAAATATCTAGAAAATCCATCCAAGAAACAATACTGTGTTTTCCCAGCTAGTCTCTCGAGCGTTTGATCAATAAATGGGAGGGGGAAATGGTCCTTGCGAGTGGTTTGATTTAGTTTCCTATAATCAATACACACACGCCAACTGTTTTGCACCCTCATTGGAACTAAATCATCTTTCTCATTTTTAACAATAGTAAAACCAGTTTTCTTAGGCACAACCTGAATTGGACTTACCCACTGTGAGTCAGAAATAGGGTAAATTATACCTACCTCGAGAAATTTTTCAACTTCTATTTTAACAACTTCTAGGAGGGTGGGATTATGTCTCCTTTGTGCCTATCTCACCGGTTTAGCCCCATCCTCCAAGAGAATCCTATGCATTCAAATGGAGGGTTTAATACCTGATATGTCAGCCAAGGTCCACCCAATCGCCCTGATGTTCTCCCTCAAAATATTCAAAAGCTTTTCTTCATGTTCAAAAGGGAGATTGTTAGCAATGATAACAAGTAATCTCTCACCATTCAACAAGTATGAGTATTTCAGATTTGGTGGCAATGGTTTGAGTTCTAATCAAGGAGGTTGTAGTATGGATGGAGAAATTGATGAAACAAACATATCTGCACAATGAACATAAGTATCAGAATAAAAATCATCACAATCAGAGAATAAAGCACCAAATCCATTAGCATACTCAATAGCCATGTCATAATCAGAGTTCACATGATCAAAATCAGAATATGATTCCATTTCAAAATCAAATCTTAGAGAGTCGTTTTCCTTAAAAACGGGTGTAGAAGTACTCTTAGACATCAAACTAGAACCAATACTCATAATCTCCCTAAGCATAGGACAATCCAATTCCATGATGTTTTTACTTGTTGGTTCAAAATGGGAGATAACAAAAGCAAAATGGTCCTCTGAGGGGTACTTCATGGAATCCATAACATTAAATATCACAACTTCATCTCCAAATTCCATGGAAAGTGTACCCTCGTTGACATTTATGATAGTTTTTTGCAGTTTTGAGGAAGGGTCTACCTAAGATAATGGGGGCATGAGAACTTACCTGATCATCCTCCATGTTAAGAACATATAAGTCTATAGGAAAGATCATGTCTCTTACCCAAACAAGTACATCCTCAAGAACTCCCGCTGGATATGACATAGCTCTATTCGCTAATTACACCACTACTCTTGTTGGCTTCAACTCACCAACCTGAAAGGAAGAGAATACAGAGTGAGGCATCACATTTATTGAAGCTCCTAAATCACAAAGAGCAGCAGAGAAGTGCAACTCCCCTATGGTATATGGGATGGTGAATGTCTCGGGATCCTTGCACTTTGTTGGAATTGCTAGAGTTGGTGTAATGAGTGCGGAGAAATTACTTCCAAGTTTGATTCTCTCATTTCCCTTGAGCCCTCTTCGATTGGTACAAAGTTCTTTTAAGAATTTCACATACCTTGGAATTTGCTTAATGGCTTCAAGTAGAGGAATGTTGATCTCCACACGCTTGAATGTGTCCAAAACCTCCTTTTGCATTGCTTATTCATCCATCTTCTTGGTTTGAACAACCTTGTTTGGAAAAGGAAGGGGTTTAGGAGGTACATCATCAATCTTTTTCTTACCTTTATCGTTCTCCTTGGATTGCTCATCAGTTGGTATGGAATGCGGCTTCTCTAGATTAGAGGTGAATCCCGGTGGAATGGTAGGTCCATATGTATCATTCATTTGCTTCCCACTTCTCAATGTGATGGCACTAACATTCCCCTTTGGATTTGGAGTGGGTTGGGAAGGTATATTTCCATAATTCTTACTCACAAGTTCATGGAGGGTGGTGGCAATCTGACTCATTTGAGTCTTCAACTCTCTCAGCTCCGAACCCTGAATCTTCTGCTCATTCTGTTGATTAAGAACAATTTGTTTCAAAAGATCATCAGTGTTAGAGTCTACCTTGTGTTGGATATTCCCTTGTTGCTGACTCATTGATGTTTGAGCTTCGAATCTCCTTTGGGGTTGTTGGAAACCCTGTTGGTAAGGTGGAGGCTGCTGGAATTTTGTTGAAAAGGGGGCCTTTGTTGTTGTCCAGAGCCATACTTCATGTCTGACTGATCTTTCCACCCTTGGTTCTATACTGTATCAAACTTCTTTTGGGGATATGGTTGTTGTTGTTGCTGCTGAAATGGTCTCCCAGGGAACACTGCTGCACAATCTTCTGTCTCTTGTAGTTGTGGGCAACAGTTAGTTGGGTGGCTTGTCTCAGTGCAAATGCCACATGGCCCTGAAGGAGGGGGTTGGGATGTGTTTGGAGCCAATGCAATCTTCCTCACCATTGTTGTAAATTCTTCTAACTTAGTATCAATCAAATGACTTTCAGGAGAAGAAGGACTTACTTGATGTACTCCTCGAACATGTGGTGTACCTCTATCACCGAATTGTTGAGAGTTTTGGGCAATTTTGTCGATCAATGCTCGTGCATCTACTGGTGTCTTGTCCACCACTGCTCCTCCAGCTGTAGCATCCATCATGCTCCTATCCATGGGTGTGAGTCCTTCGTAGAAGTATTGGATGAGGAGTTGCTCACTGATTTGGTGATGCGGAAAGCTTGCACACAACTTCTTGAATCGCTCCCAGTACTCATACATTGACTCTCCTTGTGCTTTCTTGATCCCCGATATCTCATTTCGAATGGATGTGGTCCTTGATGCTGGAAAAAATATTTGCAAGAAAAGACGTTTCATATCATTCCAACATGTTACATCTTCAGGTTGCAAATAATACATCCAATCTTTTGCAGCTCCATCAAGGGAGAATGGGAATGCTCTTAATTTGATTTGATCTTCAGAAACATTTATTGGTTTAAGGGTTGAGAAAACCACATTAAATTCTTTCAAATGTTTATTGGGATCCTCAACAGAGAGGCCATGAAACTTTGGAAGTAAGTGAATTAACCCAGATTTCAGTTCAAAGTCCGATTCAAGATTTGGGTATGCAATACAATTTGGTTGATAGTTAATATCAGGTGCAGCCAATTATCGAATGGTTCTATTAAGTTCATTTCCATTGTTTTCAGCCATTGATTCCTCTTTTATGTTTGAATTTGAATAGCTTCCAATTTCAATTTTTCCAGAAGAGAGGAATTCACCAACTGGTTGAATATTGAAACTTCCCGTAGACTGAGAATTTCTGATTCGAGCCCTAAGGCTGCGTTCAATATCAGGGTCAAGATCTAAGAGATCTTCGGGATTAGTTCGTGTCATAGATAAAATAAAAATGAAAAGAAAGAAAGTGGACCATAGTAAAATAAAAATAAGATGTTTGAGTTGATGGTCCAAAAATAAGTAGAAGAAAATAAAAGAAGAGGACGAAAAATCAAATTGGGTAAAGAAGTAAGAAAGAAGAGAGGAAGAGAATAAAATGTAAAATAAAATAAATACCTCTAATTGGTTGAAATAATTACTTTCCTCCCCAGCAACGGCGCTAATTTGAAATAGCGCTGTCGTGGGCGCCCTCAAATGATTAGTGTAATTTGGGGTACTTAGGTGCAACAGAGTGGCTGACCAAGGTCATCTCTCAAAGGAGGAAGTGAATTTAACAACTTATTAGAGGTATTCTAAAAAATAAAATAAAATAGAATAGAATAAAAACACTACTTTAAAGGATTGGGTTTTGTTGTAGTTTATGAATCTAGAAGAAGTTTGCTGGAAGAAGATTGTATAATTTTTTTTGTTTTTAGTTTTGAAATGAATTTTGATTAAAATGCCACAACAAGAAGATGTTTTTTTTAGAAATCTATTTAAAAGGCGTAATCAATCTAACTCTACCTCTTCACATTATTATTAATCATTATCATGTAAATTAATATTCACTTAATTATGATCCCTTAATTTGTTAAATCCCGAACCCTACGAGAATTAACTTTACCACAAAGATGATGTGAATTTAACCCTAGGCTAACTTCGGAACATGCAATCACAGCACCCTGCTTTGATTGATGTTCTAAGATTAGCTTATTGTCAGTGGTAAATTAAGGCTCATATCCATTCTGGAAATGAGGATGAATTGTTTTTATGGATTATATTTTAACTCTACAAATTTATCCTGTTTGGTCTTGTATTACTGATTAAGACCGTGCTCTCACAATTTACACAAAATCCCGACCTCGCGTGTTTTTTTGTTAATTGTTCAATTGCTTGCTTAGTTTCTAAGAATTTAAAAACACAATTCATGGATCATATTAAGTTAATTACAGTAGCTCAATGATTCAATATAATTAAATAAATTGGGTAGAAGATAGATCGATTACTAAAAGACTACTTTTCCATGGGTGGCGTAATCATCGTAGAAGTGTTTTGCATATACAAAGGTTTATAATGGGTATAACCCAATAACGCTTCTACTCAAGAATTACAGACCAAATATAAAGATTAAGAGAAGAATAAATTTAAACAAAACAGAAGAAAATAGAAGAAATAAAAGAAGAACAAATAATTTTATTACACAAATGAAAACAATACAAAATGAAGAAGAGAAGGAGGCTTCGATGAGGGGATCCTTGCTTCAAGAGCTACCCCTCTTACAATGGTTGGAGAATTTGGGTGAAACAAATTCTCCTCTGCATCCAATCTCCCAATTCACGTCCCAACCCCTCCAAATTATAAAAACTCCAATTTATATAGGGGAGGGGAGGAGAGGTTACAAGTGGTTTCAAGTGTGAATGTGGAAATTCGGCCAAATATTTTAATTCAAATTGCATCGCCCATTGGACCACCAAAACGCGTGAATTGGCCAGCCTTCCAGAAGGATCAAATGTGAGGATATGGGTCCTGTATCTCCTATCCAAATTTGGACTCAATAAAATCCCATATGTAGTAGTTATGGCCGAAATACATAAGCTTATACATTCTGGAGAGTCCAGCCCAGCTTTGACTTTATGGCCCACTTACTCCATTAAAATACATTCTTTTGATCTAGTGTCCTGAATACAAGTTGTAGATAATTAAGTTAGAAACACTGTTACAAAATTTCAAATTCAAATAATTAATATAAAAATATTTATATTCGAAATACTACAGTGCACTATTAAGGGTAAAACTGGAATTTTCACCAAATTTTCAAATGAATGATCAAATCCCAAATATTTTATAAATAAACATATTTAACACAATGTGAGGAAATAATATCATTTATTATCAATAAAATATTCAATTAAATAGTGTTTTATCATTCATCTAAACAAAATTACTTTTATAGTTTTAAAAATCTTTTATATGATTTTACTATTGCCTGTATAAGCACTATGTTGGTGCTTTGTATGCATTTAAGGTAATTGTTTCATAAGTAAAAATTGAAATAAACTATCATAATCAATATAATTTTATTCTTATAAAAATAAATAAAAATATCATTTCATAAATTATTTTCCCTTGTGTGAACATGTAATATAAATTTAAATGTAAGAGACTGACATTTTGAATTTTTCTGTATTTAAATAATATATGAAGAATTTTCCAAGATAAATCGTAAAAAAATATCCATAAAATAAAAATATTGGACGATTATGATCAAAATAAACTCATAAAAATATTATATTCATTTTTTATGATTATTTTTAGTCCATATCATAATATTTCAAACCATAATTACCGAATTAACCCTTACTAAGGAGACAAATATTTACCACAATTACTATCCATAATGACTAAAAATAAAAGGAAACTATTTACCCAATATTAATATATTGATTCAAAATATTTAATATTTGTTTATTAAATTCAATTATGATATGTTTAAGAACTAAATTTTATAATATATGCATAAAATAACATGGAAATAAGTTCTTAGAAAAATGTGTTTTTAAGCTAGATAGAGAACTTCTTCCAATATCATGTATAAGGGTGATTCAAATTTAATTAATTAGATTGTATATAATTAAATATTATTAATCTTAATTAGATATGAAGTTATAATCCTAATGGTTCTTTTCAGTTAAAATAATCTTCAGTTTTACAAAAAATAATATTTTTCACAATTCACCAAAATGATCAATCATTTTAGAAAATTCTCCAAATTTACACTACATTAATTTTTATGCGGTTATTTAAAAAATTGTATTATTTTCTTCAAATAAAATTTCTAAAATTTTATAAAATCAATTATAAAATGTTCTCACAAAATTCAACAGAAAAAGATTTTAAAAAAAATATATTTTTGATGTATTAAGTGACTTTACATTAAATTGAGTGCTTATTTCTCAAGAATTAATCGATAAATTTTAATTTATTATAACCATCATATATATTTCATAATTTGGTTAATGCTGTTATTACCATATATTAAATGAATATGTTATAATTATAACTTTTAAATTGTAATATTCTATAGTTTATTTGAGATCAATGTTGGATGTTGTATATGTTATCGAACATAGTGTTCTTTTAAAATATTGAGATACTAAATTCTCCCCCTTTAAAAAATAGGGTCCTAATAATTTTTTCCTGAGAGTGGTAGTCAAGGTTTTAACCTTTTAAAATACCTATATTCAAAACACACATATTAAAAATGGGTTAATATATCTTACTCTAGAAAAGGATAAAAGGAAAATATGTAGGTCATATGGAATAACACATAAATTGGTTTACAAATATGATAAAATTTTTGTGAAGTGAAAATATGGACATGTAGGAAATATTAATGTCCAAAAAATGAAAAATAGTGAAATAGTAAATTTGTCATAAGAAATTGAATAACCACAAAAGAAAAAATGAATGAGCTATGGAAAATACCATTAATTAATAAAAAAATTACGGTAATTAAATAACACCTTTTCATGATCATTTTCATAGAGTTGAGGTATTACTTTACCAAATAGACTAAGATCATAATGAAATATACTAAATTGATTTTATATAAATTCAAAAACACAATTTCATCATTTAGTTTTAGGGTTCAATAAGTTTCTACCTTTATCACATCTTTTACTCCTAATGATGAGTATAAATATTTAATTCCTAAAGCACTATAATCAACTTATGATTGAACATGACGTGAATAAAATGGTTGAAATATATTCTTAAATTCTATACCAAATTGAAAACCAGAATGGTTAGTACAAGGTAAGATAATACCTAAAAAAATTACCTTTGAATAAATAAAACATTTATTTATATAATTCCCACTATAACACCAATTTTAAATAGTAGATCATTATTTAAACAAGTATCCAAAATATCCTGATAGTCAACTATAATATTACCATTAAAAAATTATTTAACCTCAAGGGTTGTCTCATAAATTTCAGCTTATATCCCCAAAAATGTAACATCACCCTTTCAAAATAATACATCACGTTAAACATAAGGGTTACATATATATCAATCCAAAATAGAGTCTCTCAAAATATCATTAATCACCCTAAAATCCCATTACTTATATCCTCAAAAGGGGTATTTATGCCCTTGAACATATGATAAATCCTAAACTTACTAATCTATGATTGTATCCAAGACTCTTAATATAGCCTAACATGAATACATCCTAACTCCATGGTTATCTAAAACATGCTCTGATACTAACTATAATAGCCTTGAACTCTCACTCATAGATAAAATGATAAAAGAATAATCTTTACCATTATGTTTTTGACAAAGATAAACGTAGACTGATTTCAACCATCCAAAACATAAAAAATCTGAACGAAACATTATATCACCTAAATACACAAGGACCATTTATGTTTGAAGTTTAAAAGAATTAGAAAAAAACTATTCCATAAAGTTACCCATGTATTTATGTGAGAATTTTTCCCACAATACCCATATTTGTTTTATTCCACATTATCTCATTAAACATCTCCCATAAAATTATTCACACATGGATCATTCCTAGAACAAAATCATTTAACATAATTCTCCAAAACATGGGGAAATGAAAAAAAAATAAGGGTGAGATAAATCACTCAATATGGGTTACCATAAGTATAGAAAATTCAATGTCATCAGTATAATAAAATGGGAAGAAGGGTATGATGAACTAATCAATGTACAAGAGAATAACATAATATAATTCATACCCATCAAACATGTATAATAATTTTGACCCATTACATAAATTCCTAACATAAAAAATAGTCAAATAAGTCAAAAATAATGATCCATGTGAAAAAAAATCTTTGATCAAGGATTCATTAGAAACTAAAAGAAATTTTATTTAAAATGTGTTAGTATCGTGGAACAGAATTATCATATCACTCTTACAAATGGAATAATCTGCATGGTAAATTTAAAAAATATATTAGGAGAAACATGTAACCAATTAACTCTGTCACTTTTTCAAATGAATTTTAAGGCTATAATGCACCCAAAAATAACATATATAACAAATTCGATTAAGGATTTTGGTTTACTCCCCAATCCCCCATTCATCAATAACATTCATGTATGATATCATGAATCAAAATAGGTGGATGAATTAAATTTTTTAGAACAATCATAGCATGATTTACCCATAATTAAAAAATATATTTAGTTTCAATCACACTGAAAAATTAATAATCTATATGATAAAGAATAATTATTATGTCATTACCAAATATCCCTAGTGGATAATTAGTAACATCAAGGGTTATTTTTGTTGACTAAAATAATAACATTAAAATATTATTTAAAAAATTATTGAGGGAGGTACATTTTTCATTTTGAAATAACTTATTTAAAATATTAAAATTACCCAAATATTAAGGGAAAAACATTTTTAAGATAACCATGTATTATTTTAAAATAATATTTTGAATATTTATCTTTTATGATGGTGGAAAACACTATATATTCTTCAATTTTTAAAACTAATATTATGTTCACACCTTTAGTAAAAAGTATCTTATTCAGAAAACAACGAAAGAAATTATTTTTAAATTGTTGTATAAAAATTAAAACATTTCTCAAAAATTATTTAAAAAATCATTTGAGTTTAGTTAAATCATTTTTAAAGAATTTTTGAAAACCTAGATATTAAAGAAAAATTATTTTTGATCGATAGGAGAAATATTGTCATTCTTCCTTAAAAAAATTCTCCATTCTATTTAGAACATAAAATAGAGTAAAATGAAAATAAAACATAAAATATAAATAAATAAATACAAAATAATAATATATATGGATTGGTAAAATAAGATCATGTGATCCCTCCCAATGTATTGTTGAACATAGAAAATCTTAAAATAAAATGAGATTGCATCATAAAAATCCATACTATTTTGGTATCTTTAGAATATTAAGTCTGTGAAAGAAATGAATTCAAATAAAAGTTTAAATACATTAAATATTATGAGATAAATTATATAATATATCAAGGGGAAGTATATACACATAATAAAAGAAGATAATTTCATAATATAAAAATATATCACAAGGATATAAATTATGAGAGTAGTAAACCTTTTAATGATTATATAATTAAATTGATAACTAATCAATGGGGATACTGTGTGTATCAAATTAAGTACACATAAAACAAGTTTATATAAAAGAGAAATCAGAAAACGTAAATTTCACACATAAGAATTCTATAATATAATCAATAAAGAATTGATATGACCCAATAAAATGAAATTGAGTTAAGAAACCCATCACCACTTTGGTAATGATAGAATCAAAACCACATTGATGAATTAACATGAATTGTGACTTTAAATACCATTAAGTATTAATTATTCGTGATATAAATTTTAAAGGGTAGTACATACACATATAAATTAGATGAGGATTATAACAATAAAATATTCTGCAATGAAAGTAAATTGAGAAAAAATCTCTTACCTTGAGTCCAATATTTCCAAGAATATCATTTAACACCTATATAATTAAATTATATAAATTATTAACATGATGAATAAACTTTTTTATATTTATTAATTTAACATTATACAATTTTTTTCATTTATTTCCATGGCAGACATAATTAATTAATCAGTTAATTCCACGTTGTTTGTTTTGAGGTCATTTGGTTCATTGTTGAAAAAAAAATTGTATGTTGAGGTCGTTTGGTTAGTTAATATGGAAAATAAATTATATTACAACCATAGAGATGATAAGTTTTATATATGCATGAGTATCATTTTTATTTTTCAATGAACATGAAATAAAAAATGTAAATATTATATTATTTTTATATAAGGATTATTATATCATAAATATAATATTAACAGTTTAACTACTTTATATATACCATCCTTGTGATTCGGTGATGAAAATCAAATCACATTACATCATAGAGGTGGTAATTCACATGTATGTATGGGCGACAATATAATTTTTCAATGGATGAAAGGGTATTAAAATAGATGATATATTATATTTAAAATATGATAATTATTTCATTAAAATAACACACACACACAGATATATATATATATATATTAAATCTATCAGTATAACCATCTTTTAATGGTGGTGATGGAAAACTAATTACATCGGTTCGTGAGGTAGTGGTCAGTTGTACGCATGAATGTTGGATTCATTTAAAATTTAATGTAAAAGAAGATGGATATAGGTTATAAAATTTAAATAATAACATCATATTATATGGAATATACTAATGTTACAATTCCATCATTGTTGAATAATATTTTAAGGATATAGAAGATGAAATTAATCTAAAATGTTCAGTTAATATATATACCTATTGTTTAGAAAACCTCATTTTCTATAAAACATAATCTCCATAGGGTTGTTATGATATAAAAAAAATTCCTATAGAACATTGGGAATTATTTTAGGATGATATTTGTTAAAGAATAAATCTATCTAGAGTGCTCAAAATATGTGGGGAAGAGCGGAGAGGATATTTACTTTTATAAGTGGGGGGGACACTCTTTAAATTACTGAAATTATAAAACTAATACAAATTAATTTTGATATAAAATTGGAACCATGTTGATATGTTATAAATATAATATGATTAATAGTTTCAAAAATCTCATAAAATAAAATTTAGATAATTTTAGATGATGTTTTCACCCTTGTTTCTATCTTTTAACCCATGTTAACCCTTTTGAAGATTACCATGATATCAATAAATTTACTATAAAAGAAAAAGTGACCCATAAATGTAATATGGTTGATATTTTAATCAATGTCCCATTAAACTAGCTAAATATTTAATTTTTATGAATTTTAAATCATTTAATAAAATAATCATTTACTCTAAAATAGCATTAATTCCATTTTTAAAATTATTAATTTTTTTTCATAAAAATCATTGATAAAAAATTTAATGTGAATATATTATATTAAAAAATACATAATGTGTTATATAAATGTATTAAATTCATGGGACACTATTACTCACCCAAAAAAACTACATAGAGAGTTTTTTAAATTATTTACATAATTTTTCTAATGATTGGACAAGCATTATACTAGTGTTGCGTAAGCATTTAAGGTAATTATAGGATTATAAATAATTAAAAATAAATTATAATCCTAAATATAATTTAATTACTTTCATAATAACCCTAAATATTCATTAAATAATATTTTTATCCATATTTGAACATATATGATATATTTAAAAACAAAATAGTGACATTTTTCATTGTTCTTACTTAAAATTATATATTTTATTTTATTGAAAAATAGTAAAAAATATTTATAACCATTAATATTTTATTTTTACGGTCTAAAATCACTCATAATGTAGAATAAAGTCATATATTAAGTTTATTTTTAATCTTTATCATATTATTTTTATCGTTAATTACCTCATTTACCCTTACTAAGGTGAAAAATATTTATCATGACTACTATTCATAATGTCAAAAAGTTTAAGTGACCTATTTACCAAATTTGAATATTATAATTCCAAATAAATAATGAATTTTATCAAATTCAATTCTAATATTTGGTAGAAATCAATTTTAACATAAATGAGTAAAATCAAATGAAGAAATGTTATTAGAAAAATGTGTTTTTGATCCAAAAAATGAACTTATACTTAATTAATCTGGTATAATGACGATTCAAATTTGTTTTTTTAGATTATATAATATTAAATAAAAATTATGTTACTTTGATATCAAACTGAAATTATAATTTTTCTTTTCAACAAAAATAAATGATAGTTTTGAAAAAAACATTATTTTTCACCATTCACTAAAATATCAATCCTTTTAGAAATATAATAAAATTTACCCTAAGATAATTTTGATTTGACTATGGGTGTAGAACCTAGGATACATGAAGTATCTAACTATCTATATTATACGGACGGAGGACCTCACCCTCTCTAATGGTGCTACTGAATATTTAAGGGTTTAGAATCTTCTCCTGAGCCTTTCTTCTTCTGTGAGACTATCTAGAAGACTTCCTATTTTTCTACAATGGATAAAAATTTCCTCTCTTGTTGGTCTATTCATCTTGAGATTCTTCATGATTGGTAATGTAATGGGAAGCATACTATTATAAGAGTACTAACCCACACTGTCTTTATCTGTCAAATTGCTAGATTTCTTGATTGGCTGGGAGGGATTAGAGAGTCAAGGATCATTAGAAAGTAATCCCTTTCTATTAGTGACACTATAAATGATGAAAAGAGATAATATTTTTATGGTTTTAGTTTTTTTAATAAATTAATTATAATATTTTCTCACAAAAGAAAACAATATATTTTTTGAAGAAAACATATTTTTGAAGCATAAACTGACCTTACTGAAAATTGAGTGCTTCTTTCCTAATAAATAATCAATAAATTATTTTTCGGTAAGAAATATATATATATATATATATATATAATAATTTGGTTAACATTATTCATACCCTCCAATTCAATGACAATGTTATAACTATGACATTTAAATAATAATATTTTTTTGTTCAATTAAGCTCAGTATGCCGGAGGTATATGCTATCGAACATTAAGTTATTTTAAAATATTAGGATATTACATATAAATAATTAGTTTAAATTTTTTTTTGAATGATTCTATTGATTCTTATGATGATAAATTTACATGTCTTGTACAGTACTCCACAGTCTTTTGCATCGACACCAAATGTAAGATGGATTACTTCTTTGGTGAAGTAAAGATGGGTATATCAAAAAAAATTGTGATTATATATTTTAGTAGCTGTTAAGTGTTTATCATTTATCCCCATAAGGTCAATATAGATATTGGTTTCTCTTGGTGTCCAAAATGTGGAAAGTAGCATCCTAGAAATTTTATCAAGGGAATGAGGATATACTTAATGTGTGGAAATGAGGGGAATCAGGAATATAAATGTCAATAGAGTGGGAAGAAACCCAGTGCTATTATTGAAGAAAATAAGGCCTATATTAAAACCCAGCTTGTAGTACAATGGTTAAATTTCAAGGAATAATAAAATTATGCAAGATAATTCCCAAATCAAGGGGTTTCCCGGGATACTCGTGTATAATAACCTCAGATTCCAAGAGAGTAAGTAATATATTATGTTATCACTACCACTGGGATGGATCCTAATAATGATGTGGTGAAATGAATTCTAGTTATTAATTAAATAATAGTGAACTTACTATTTTATTTTGGTTATAAAAATTCTTCCATATCATTCATGATTAGTATAACTATTCAAACACCCCCTCAAAACCCATAGGTTGATATGTTTTGTGAATAAAAATAGAGAAATTATTATATCTTAATTATATAATGGCTTCCTGGTCAATTTTATTCACTTACCCTACTAGAAAATATTTTCATACATCAATTAGTTTAACTTGATAGTATTATGAGAATAGATTGGTTTTCCTTATATAATTCTAACATCAAATTCTAGGAGATGAAAATTTCTCTCTATATCCCGAGTCGTCCTATAATTATATAAAAGTGTAAGGAGGTGGATAAATGTCCTTTATAATCCTCTTCACAAGAATATATTTTATTGACATAAGTGAAATTCCTATTTTAAGGTTCTATACTAATGTATTCCCTAAAGAGTTTCATGGTCTTCATCCTGATTGATATGTTGACTACTCAATTGGAATTATACATGGATCATTACCAATATCCAAGAAACCTTATTGAATTTCAACTATTGAGTTGGAAGAACTGGATAAGCAGTTACAAGAGAATCTGGAAAAGGGTTTTATATTATTGAGTTCTTCACCATGGGGTGTTATGGTCTTCTTTATAATTATTGATTACGGGTCAATGTGAGTCTTTATTAATTATCATGAACTCAACAAGATCATGATAAAGAAATATATCCATTGAAATGTATTGATGAATTTTTTATCAGTACTTCTATAATGATGGTCTTCATTTAGGGTATCATCAAATAAAAGTGAAAAGGGAGAAAATTCAAAAGTGTCCCTTTGGAATAAGGTATAAATAATATGAGTTCATAGTGATTCCATCCAGGCTCACTATTTCTCTTTGAATATTCGTGGACTTGTTAATGAGTGTATTTTTAGATTACCTCAAAAATAATTGTTAGTATTCATATATGATATTCTGATATAATCCAAAATAAAGGAGGAACATGAGGAGCATATGAATAATATACTAAATAATATATAAAAGGATAATTTATATGAAAATTATAATAAAGGTTAGTTCTTGATAGAGGATGAATCATTAATGGGTAATTTTATCACTAATAATTGGATATATATAGATCCTTCTAAGAAAAATTTGATTCGTAGTGGCCTAAAACAACATTTATAACCATGATCAATAGTTTCCCTATACTAGTTGGGTACTATTGGTAGTTTAAGAGGAACTTATCAAATTATTGAAACCACTGACCATGATAAATTAGAAGGTTTTTAGGTTTTCCTAGGATAACTAATGTGGACAGAGTTAAAAGGAATTGAAAATATTTTTTTTCACTACCCTGGTACTTATAGTACACTCAAGTGTGGAAATTTTTATGGTACATAATGATGCTTAAATGAATATATTGGGACTTTTACTTATGATATATGATAAAGTGATAGCCTGCACATCAATGAAATTAAATGTTCATGAGAAAAACTATCCAAGGAATGATTTTTGAGTTGTATTTACTGATCTTGACATTAAATATTAGGCGTCGTTGTATCTATGGGGAGAAGTGTAAAGTTTATATGGTTCATAAGATCCTAAACTATTTATTTACACATAAAGAGATTAATATTCACTAATGATGATGGTTAGAGCTGATAAATCAATATTATTGTTCAATCTATTACTATCTATGGAAGGAAAATAATGTGGCAGATTCTCTTAGTAGAATGGATCCTACAACCTTAGCAATAATTGGAATTGAGTAGGATCCAATCTTCTTATACATGAAAATTATGGACATGGAATTCATAAAGTAAAGAAAAAAATCTTTTCTAGATCAAATGATTTCTCAACAATCCATTATAGAGAAGATAAATTATTCTTAGAGAGATGATTTATAAGAATACAATAAGGTATGGACCATAAGAAAAGGGAAATCCTCAGAGTTTAAAAATGATGAGGCAGGATTTGTAGTATTTGGGACATGACTATGTGTACCATCAATGCCTATGATAAATAAAGATCTATCGAATGATGAAAATAACTGAACTATATCAATTTACATATAGATTATGAAGACATATTAAGATATTTGAGATAACTATTGGTGGAACAATATAAATATAAATATCTTGTAATATACATCAAAGTGCATGGTATTCCTTCTAATGAAGAATGAAATAAAAAATTCCAAGGGAATGATAAAACCATTTCCAATACCAACATAAAATGGGAAATAATTACTATAGACATTGATATATTTCTTAGAAATACATCCAATAGAAATAATTATATATGGGTTATAGTGGATCTTCTTACTAATACTAGTCATTTAATTGATATTCTAGAAGACTTATAACATAATAAACCTCTGAGGATATACATTAGGGATGTGGGGAGGCTACATGGATCACTACTATCAATTGTAGTTAAACTGATATCTAATATTTACCATCATGTTCTATAAAATCCTCTACACACTCCCAATTCTATGTTGAAATTTGGTATGGCTTATCACCCCCTAAATTGTTTTCTCATATGTCTAAACTACCCATATACTTGAGTAAATGTTCAGAGCTTTCTTTATGGACATTAAAAGATAATACAATCAATATCTTCATCATGTCAAGTTCTCATACAATAATTGCTTCCCATAAGGAATAAAAATAACTCCAATGGATCCCTTTATTGGATTCTATCTTAGGGCACCTAAAAATAATGACGAAGTTGGTGACTGTAATCTGGTAGGAGTAGAAACGGTAGAATAAATGATATAAAATGTGAAGACTATTTAGCTACGCATCAAGGAAGCTCGGTGTTGACAAAAAAGATATGATGATAACCATTAAATCAATATAGGGTTTTAGGTTACAGATAATGTGTTATTATACATATATCAATGGAATAGAGTCATGTTTTTTGGGAGGAGGAGAATGTTAAGTCCTTCGTACATTGACCCCATTGATATTCTTGATTACATAATAATAGTGTCCTTTCAACTAACATTTCAAATAAACCTATCCCAAGTACATAAAATGTTCTATGTATCCATTTTGAGGAAGTACATACCAGATCCCTCACATATACAGAATTCATATGTGGTATAGCCAGAAAATTATATACATTATGAGGAGAATTTGGTGAATATCTTGGACTATAGAGACTATATTCTATGGATTGAGACAACTCATCAAGTAAAAATACTATAGCCTAACCATAAATATGTAGTGGTGACATGGGAACCATATAAAGCATTCAAACTAAAGTACCCTCATGTGTTTTTATCTTAGTGGATGAAATGAAATTTCATGTGTGATATTTATTAATGGGGGAGAATCTAATAGCCTAAAATTTTATAAATTGAATTTCTCTTCTAATTATATTATTGTGTAATATTAAGTATTTTAGTATTACATAAATAATACACACCACATGAGAGAACTGAAAAATATTTCTGATAATAATTTGAATACTACATTTAGAGAATAAATATGTCTATAATAAATTATTGTTCTACTTTGAGTTAAAAAATAGATAGTAATCTAACTATATTTTTATGTTTTGGATATTTTCTATACTGTAGAGTAATCAAACTCATGAAAAACTCCATAGAAATACAATATAATAATAGTGAATAAATATTTATTTTTAAAATAAAAATATATATAATCTTGAGAGAAGATTTAAGTGAATTATGAATGAATAAAATATGAGGTCTTTATGTAAAGTTGGGAACCTCTATGACAACTAAAAATATAAACTTTATAATAGAAATATGATTATTGGGATTTTAATTTGAACATTGTAATAGAAATATAAGCATTAGGGACAAAAAACTGGTTACTGGAAAGGTATCCTTGCCTATATTAATGTAAAATAATATTTAAGTATCATATAAAATGATAATATGACACATTTATAAGATGATAAAAGTATATAAATGTTTTAAAAATGATAAAATAAGTGTTTAATTTTCTATAAATAATATTGGTTTTAAATATATTTTTATATGAAATGTTAATATTTTTAACCAAATGTATTTTTATAAAATTATTTTATAAAATACTATCATGTTTCATTATACTGATAATATAATTTTAATTATCTCTACGTATTTTTAAAAGGGTAAAAATATGATAAAAATATTATAATTGTTTTTTAAAAATAAATAATAATATTATATTACAAGTGAATATATCATCTTTTAAAAAATATTTTCATAAAATATATTTCATTTTTGTAAACTAAACATCTAAAAATTATTAGGGTTAATTTATATTATTTTTAAAAAATAGTTGAATTTATGGTGAATAGGAAAATGTAGAAACATATAGTAATTAGAATCATAATAGAAATACATTCAGAAATGAGTCATAGCTAATATTAATGACAGTTATATCTACCTATAATTAAATAATTACTATATAGAGTCACAATAATCATCACCATTTATATTCTTTAGATTTAATATTACAAAAAAAGATTATTATATTCAAAACACCCCTCTCCTCCCCTAATAATTATCACCCCACACCTCCCCTATCATGAATCATTTTAACTTCCTTACATAACAAAATCTCTACCAAATTATCTCCCCATATATTCCACCACATCCCTATAATCCTTGATCACATAACTTGTCTAATCCACGGGTCCATAAGGGGAATCCAATCTGGAGACACCCAAAAGAGAAAGTAATACCCTCTACCAAGATTTTTAATTCTACCTTATCCACATCCTATAAAAAAATTCCATCCACCATTAAAAAATGAATCCATTATATATAATATAATTGAATTTTATTTTTTAATTTAATAAAAAAAATCCAACCTCTTATCTTCTCTTTTTAAAACAAACATGTTGTTCACATAATGGCATGTTCACCAACACCATAAAAAACACACATCGCATTTTCATCACCACCTTAAAGGATGGTTATATAAAGAATATTAGGGTTTAATATAATTATAATTTGTTTATTTTATCTAATTTCATGTTCTAAAATATATCAATTATCATTTAATGAAATAAAATTAATCTAGTTCTTGATGTTCAGTAAAATTGCCTCAATAAACTAGTCATATAATGATAACATTTCTATCAAATGAATCATACATATATCAAAAATAATATTGATATTTATGACCATTTAAATTTATTTAAGGATAAGAATATAATTTTATTTCACTTCAATATTTTTTGTCCCATTTGAAAATAACATTAATAATTATCCACAAACAAATGTGACCTTAGACCCATGAAATGAATGACCCTATGAGAATAATTATAGGTGTAATACCTTAGTTAAATTTATATAAACTAACATAAAATCTTGATAATAAATAAATTATATTTTATTAAGGTTATCAAACATGTCTTTAATAAGAAAAATTATCATTTATTATTTTATTTGAATGTAAAAAATGAATACGTATATAATGTAAGGGATCTCTCCAAAACACACTATTTTTTTGAGTTATTATTTCTCTCTCCTTACCATACTTTTTATCTATAATCTTTTTATTTACATACTATATATTCTATATGTATTTCCCACTAATATATTCCTAGTTTCATTTACCTTTATGCGATGTTGATATATATGTTTTAAAGGTTCCCCTCTCAATTTCATTCGTTAAGAAAAATTGATTAAAGGAAACATATCTGTTTTATTACCCAATTTCATGTAAAACTCAGTAAAATGTTTTTAAATTTCAATGGTTTCTAAAAACAAAATTTTGTATATGGAAAATAATTTTGGTTAATTTTTGGTTTTATAAAATTTATTATGCTCTAAACCTCTTTAAATAATTTTTACACCTTTACATAAAACCTTGTTTAAGTGGAACATTTAAAATATTGCCTATGAAATATTTTTCACATATTAACTTCACTTAGACATCAGTGTTCTTTAAAAATTGTTATTTATCAATTATGAACATACAAGAGTGTTTTAATCCCATAATGAATGTAGACCATTATGATATTTCATCCG
Organism: Viscum album; assembly: GCA_963277665.1. Taxonomy (NCBI): domain Eukaryota; kingdom Viridiplantae; phylum Streptophyta; class Magnoliopsida; order Santalales; family Viscaceae; genus Viscum; species Viscum album. The sequence continues at coordinate 1,756,426,975 of OY728141.1, forward strand.
GTTATGCTATAAGGAATGATTATGAAACCCATTCCTTTCTATAGGTATTTATGATATTTATGCCTTACATTTGACTACCATTTGTTTCACACACATTAATGTATGTGTTATGTTAGGTTCACCTAAATATTGACCCAACACATTGGTTTGTGTTTATGTATCCATAGATGATATGTTTGGGGTTAGATATTAATCATAATCCATGATGGAACTCTATCCATCATGTTAAGTAGTATTATAATTGATCATTCACTTATTCTTTTGACATGTTTATATTGATTCCAACTTCATATGATTCCATGATCATATGATTCCATATAATTTATTTCATGATTCCAAATGATTTCTCAAGGGAATTGCCTTTATGGAATCAGGATACACAATTTTAATCTTATTTTGTGACCATTTATCATACTTATTCCCTTACTATGCCTTATATCTCACTCTTTATTTAATAATTACTCAAGTTATCCTATGATGTTTTACAATATCAAGGTAATTATGTAGAATGTTTTTTATTTTTTTATAATTATGATATAGTTTATGTTTATTTTTTAAGGACAACTATAAAGCTTCATAAAATGAGAAAACAGAGTTACAAGAGATGAAAGAAAGGAAATTTCCATTTATCTCATTGAAGAAATGTGATCATGTCTCCTATAAGGCTAGAGAGGTGAGTTTCAGTTTCTTTAGTGATTCTAATATTTGAAATATAGTTAGAAAGTCAGTTGGCTTCACGATAGACATGTGTTATAACATAATGTTTCAAATATTCTATGAAAAAATACCTATATGTGTAAGAGGCTTGGGTTGTAATAATATCATGTTGTATAATTAAAGGGATTTTGCTTCAAAAGATATAAATGTTTTAAGGGTTATTTTTCAATATTTTAATTTCATGAGAAATTTTGTATGTTATTCACCATAGTTTCTTTTTTATGATATTTCCACTTACTTAATTTTCATCAATTATAATGAAAATATTTTACTTTGGGATATTTTAATATCCACTTCTTGGTTACCCTCTTATGTTATTTTTAATTTAATGTTACCATTACCATAAGGGTTAATTGTCTAATTTTTTGATTTCATTGATACATTTTTCATAATGTTCACAATATTTCCTTTAATGGTGTACTGAAAACCTATTTGATGTATTATAAAATTATTTCTTAACTATTCAATCTATTCAACATTTCACTCTTTTTTTCTCTTTCACGAGGTTTTGATTCAAGGGTTATAAAATTCTTTAAGGCTTCATCTCTAAATTTTATTCTATAATAAATTTTTTTAGTTATAAAATTTGTTTGTTTTATATGGTGTATATACTTCCTATTTAACCCATTATATCATGAATATATATTTTTTCATGGTATTGATGGTTTTATTTCAATTTCACTCTTTTAAAAGTAATTTTATTCTATGTTAACATCTTCTAAAAAATTTTATGTTAGACTTGGGATATGTATTGTTTAAATATCCATATTATTTCTCTGTATACATTATATACATTTTATTCCATTTGTATACTAGGAAAGTATTTATGTTATATACTATTGTATCCCAATAAAAATGTTTATTTATTCCAAATGAATGTTAATTATTTATTGTATTTATCTTTATATAATTTAAATGGTGAATGTGTTGAACATGATGAATCACAGGTTGGTACCATTATTATATACCCCCTTGATGAATCATTTTTTTCCTAAGATAATAGCTTTGGGTATTTTATGTATGCATACCCAATGCAAGAATTATGTTTTAGTTGTTCCCTCAATAATAATAACTATTTCATTACTGCAACCTTTATGATAAGAAAAATTCCTTAGATGATTCCTTGATGACAAAATATGTCTAATGTTATTCATTCCCTCGCCATAAATTATTTTAATATTATCCATGTGATTCTTTATATTGTTATTTCATCCATGGATTTATTTCAATCGCGTGTGTTCAGTTATATGACATCATTTATACCTTATTTATTTCTTCTATATTTTTCATTATGAGATATATTTTGATATTATTTTTCTATAACTAAGATTCTGAATTCACCCTTATTTTGTTTTTATTTCTTTATTTTATGAAGAAATGAATTACACATTATATGTTCAAAATAATAACATGTGTGGAGAAGACTATTATAGATAAATTAGTTTATTTTACTGGAAATAATTTCCATTTTATTATAAATATAAATGATTTGTTAGTTAATGAGTTTTCATAATTATTTAAATTTACAATCCTAAAATATATTTATAATTAATTTAAATCAATAATTTTTAGTGATATTGTAGTTATTGATGGTTAAAATTGGGTTGATTCAGCGCATTTGAAAGAGGATGCGTAAGGAATGTGTTTTTGAGAGTAAGATTATGGGAGTGTGGGTCTAAGGAAAAATATTTTGTTTTAGATAAGGGTTTAGATGAATTTAAAGATTAGGAAGACATTAGTAAATCATAATTTTAGAGTTATAAATTTCATTTAAGGTTGATACATTTTGGTTGATCATAATTTAAAAGGTATAAATAACCCTTTAGGTTAGATCATATAATATATAATATTTAATGGAGTTAGGACGTAAGAAATTTTCAAATAACTGAAGGTATGAGTCTAATTATTTGTAGAAATCCTAATTTTTAGTAATGTGTGGAGTGTTCTATATCATAGAAATTATATCCATATCTATATAATGAAAATTGGATGTGTTTGTGGATGAGATGAATCTATGGGTAATCATCATGAAAAAGGACGATTATGTATCAAATAGATTAACACTTAGTAAATGGTGAGTGGGTGTATGACTACACTCATGGCTTGACACTCCTTAGTGATATTATTTGAAAATTCTCATATTCTTTATGAACCATTATAATGGATTTTAGTATACTATTTAGAGAACCTAATAAGGGAATAACCAGGGATGACATAGAACATGGGTATTCATAAGATAAGGTATATTTTAATTAATATGTGATGAGAGATTTGGTTTATAGGGGTATATATTACAATGTTTTTTATGTTTTTCATATTTTATGAATGATCATAGTAATTTGGGATTGTTACGTTTATATATTAAGTGAATTAAAGTACATAACCTAAAGTGATATAAGTTGAACCAAGAGTGATATACATAAACTAAAATAACTATATGATAACATGATGGTTTCATATAGTAGGACATTTTGAGCCTAGATTTTCATAATCAAATTATGATATAAACTTTTCATCACCCATATTAAATCATATGGTTTTATTAATTATTGAATCTTGATGGAATAATTTTGATGATTTTTTCTATGGATAATGTATAAATTCTCCCAATAAGAAACCAACTGAGATAATATTTCATGTTATAAATCTTATGATTAAACCAACATGCTATCATGAATTATGAGTAACAACATGAACATAGTTGAATTACCAAACACATGAATGTAAAGAAGGATAGAGTCTCATGTATGTTCAGGAGAAAAATATGGTGAAGGAAAGTAGATTTAATTTCCAACATGGAAATAATGTTGGGAAATTCAATGAATTGCTAAGGAAAAAATAATAAATTAGTTAACAAGATGAGTAAAAAAGATGTGTTTCCTAGTCATTCATAATATATCACGGTTGGAACCTCATTATAAAATATATCCAAGTTTATTCCTATCTTTTAGATACCCTTAACTAGTTATAATAGAGGGTGATATTTAAAATTGTGAGGATTAAATTTATTTAAGGGTGGAGAATATAGAAACTCAATATTTTAAAATATAGTTTCCTTTGAAACCTTATGTTATCAATATCTTTTTCCACATTAAACACTGAAACACAATGAACAATAGGACAATATATAGTGATTAGAATTTACTCTTTGAAATGGTTGTGAAAAATATTGTTAACCGACTAATATAAATTTATATATATAAATAAAAAGGTAAATAATCATACAAAGACATTGTAAAATTCAATTATTATAGTTAAATAACTATTTAGATTGATCCTTTCTAAAATTGTCTTTTATATTTTTTATTTTAAGATACTAAATATATTAAATAGAAAATATTTTTTTTATATGGATGATATAATAAAACCAATTTTATTATTAAATTGATGGGAAATAAGATTAATAATAGTTAATATTTTGAAAATTTATATTCCTATAAAAATATTTTTCATTATATTTTTCTGTATATATTTAAAAACTAAATTGAATTAATTTTATAATTTTAATTTGAAAAAATTACCATCATTTTTGAATTCATGATTTCAAAATTATCTCAGGTTGTCTTTTTATATTTTTTAAAATAAACTATTTTTATGTGAATAGTAAAAAAAATATATTATAACCAATATGTTAACATTTATATATTTATCATAAATTAATTATTACATAAAATGTATAAAACATTTTAATGTAAATAATTTATTTAATAAAAAAATTATTAATTTAAAAATGATATATGGAATTTATAAATCCTTTGTTTATCATTTTTTAAACTTCCGTATTATTTTACACTAAAATATCTTTTTATTCACTTATATTAAAAAATATTTCTCATTAATTATAAAAATTTAATACATAAGAATAAATTTAATAATTTTATTCATTGATTGAAAATTATATAAAAATACCCATTACATTTTCAGGCATAAAAATAATATTAATAGCATTAAATTTAATTACTAGGTTAATGGTAAAAATATTATTTTCAAAAAAACTTTTTATTCACATTTTGGAATTATATTCTAATAAAAATGGTATATTCCTAAAATGGAACTAATATATTTTTTAAAAAAATATTTAAATATATTAAAACTCATTCAACTATTATTCAATACTATATATGATTAAGAACACTTAATGGTGGGTAAAAATTCTACAAAACCGATTCTATATATATTACAAATTATAAAGTTAAAGTTAATTTTCTATTATATTGAAAATAAATTATATTAAATGGGGTATAAATTTATGTTAATCACACCTATATTTATTAATGTATTTTATTTTGTATTTTTATTAAAATATAAATTACTATGTTAAAAAAATTGGTTACGAAGGTAAAAACCGAAATGGTAATGTGTAAAAATATAATTTAAATTACTTAAATTAATGGTTTGATCATGATACACAAAATATCCCCCTCAAACTCTATTATTTTTATATTTTGGTTCCATTTAACCATGAATAATAACATACCATTATTTAAATTGAATGGGTACTTCCAAAATTACCAATCTCTTCACTTATAAAATGGAAACACTTCCCCCACTTCATGATAGACATATTAATTTTAATTTCACCATGATACTATGAAACTTTCTACTCATATAATACAATATAAATTTCATATTCCTAATTTCACAATTATTTATCTTAAGGCCTCCATTTAAAAGGGTATTTCAACGAAAAATCCTATATTCTCAACATGACTATTTCTTACTCCTTAGTATTTTCTTCATAATACTCCTCTTAAAAAATTATTATAATGACCATTATATAAATAAGTCGGTAATTTCATTACACCAAATTTTGTTATGATAAGTTAAAAATCACTAACCACCTTTCTCTAATTCCATTAGATAAAATGAAAATGGTATTCATGTGTTTTTAATGACAACAACCTCCATGAAGTAATGTATATCATTTTTCATATATTTTCATTATTATTTATTAAAATATCTTCAAATATGACTAAAAACATTAATAAAATATTAATCATATCATTATTTTTATTTAATAAATATTTTATTCTGAAATAATCCACTTTCATAATAATACTCATCCATTAAATATGTTATTTTCATGTTTGGGTAAATCCAACCTCTTACTAAAAAAATGATATAAAATAATATCATGGGTGAATATGAGAAGTTAATTACTTATAATATATGATATAAATATTTAAATAATGATTTTTATTTGTTTATTTAGTGCTTACATTAATACTAAACTCATTTATTTATATTCAAATATTCATTCGTTAAGAAACACTAAAACGAGCTCATCATTGATTTCTTCCACAAGGATAATAAGAAAAAAACCCATATAATGGAATTTTAAAATTATAATTATTTATAAATCATATATTCCAATACATATAATGATCTGAAAATTATGATAATTACAGTAATAATGATACGAAACGCTGTTATTATGAAACTAGTTCAAAACAATCATGATTACCCACACCTGATATTAAAAGTATACAATAACTAACTAATATAAATGTAGAAAATATTTATAAATGAAATTTATAAAATAATATTAATATGAATAATGTTATAAAATAGGTGATTAATGTAATTTTTTATACAGGGATTCATGCACTTTGTAGTAGTTGGGAATTAAGGTTGGGGTTCTTTATCTCAGATTTAATTTCTGGTGACATAATTTTTATTGCACATCATGATATATTTAATATGGTTTGACTACTACCAAATTAATTTATTTTACCATATTCATTTAATTCATTTATTTTGAATATCTATATCATGATACCTATTTAAAATCACATTGATTCAAAAGACACCAATGTTATAAGGTTTATTTGTCCCTATTTTCAATTCCATGAGATATGATTAATATTTCACACCATTATTTATTTTTATGGAGAATTAACCTCCATAGTTTACTTCATGTATGTTTAATATATTTAATTTCAGGATATTTTAATGTCTATATCATTGTAACCATCTAATGGTATATTAATTCTCACATTACCTTTATCAAAAGTATTCTCTATCTTAATTTTGGATTTCAATGAGACATGTTTCATAATGTGCACAATGTTCAATTTAATGTTGAAAATATTTCTTCATTTATGTATTATATAATTATTATTTTTATATTTATTATATTTAATATTTCAATTCATATTACTCTATAATGGGGTATTTATTCTATAATTATTAAATTCGAAATGGTTTCATCTCAATTTGTTGTATAAACTACAAGTTTTATGCAATATATCCCTCCATATGATTTTCTGGGTGTAGGTTCACCACAAGATGGAAAGGGTGATTTGGATCCTAGCAATGGGACTTCTCATCATGATGATTTCCATCAGTATATTAATAAAAATTTAATTATTCTAGGATTTATGAGAATTGGGGTGGCATCTCTGAGGTGGAAGGGATGGATGATTGCACCACCCTGATGGCATTGAAAAAAAGTGGTAATACTTCTTTTAAGGATGTAATTCTATCTGAAAAAGGGAGGTGAAATGACAGTATGAATTTTATTCCTTCTCCCTCAAAGTGAATGCCAATAAAGGTTGATTATAACATAACTTTCACTGTGTCTACTTGATTTGCTTATATGTTTTTGGGCCAGTTCAATCCTGATAATCTTAAGATATTAAATCAGAGTATGTCCTAATATGGGTGGGATACCACTGATGATATCGACTATGGGAATGACATGTCTTATTATGATCTGTAACATTTTTTGACGGATGAGGTAGTTTAACTTTATTTGACCTCTTCCATCTCCCATGTACTTTTTCTTCTATTTTTAATAAATATTCAGAAACTTAGCTTCTGGATGGGAATGCTGGGTATGAATTATATCATGTTTATCTCTGTGTTAATGTTATTGAATGTTTTAATTCATGTACTCTCTTTCAAAAAAAATCGTCTATGTTAACATCCTTCAAAATTTCTTATGTTATACTTGGGACTTGTGTTATTTAATCATCCACTATATTTCTATGAATGGATTCTGTCCTTTTCATACAATTTATTAACAAAAATAGTATTAACATTACACATGTTATATCTATATATGGATTTTTATTGATTCCCAAGAAATTTTTATTATTTAATGAATTGAAATTCATATATTTCATATGGTAAATATTTATAATTTATTGATTTGATAGGTGGGGCCTGGTATTATATATTCCCTCAATGGATCAGTTTTTCTCATGAGGCAAAAGGATTGGGTATTTGGGGTATTACTACCGAAAAAACCATAATGTATTAGTTTTGACCTTAATAGAAATAATGATGTCATGGATGTGGCATTGATGGAATTAATATTGTCTTGGATGAGGCCTTGACTTTAAAAGATGTCCATTATTAAGGTTTTTTCACAATGAATTTAGACAGTGTTATTTATGTTATCATTTATATTGTAATTTCACCAATTGGAATTATATCAACATTATGTTATTAGTTATATATAATTAGTTAATTATCATTTACATCATATCATATTATTCATTCCATGTTTATTATATTATATCTTCTGTTATACACACTCACTTATTGACAGTTGAGGTCACACATCTTGTGTTTCCATTTCCACATATTATAAATAAAAGTGGGAAACATGATACTTATAGGTTAATTATATGTGTTTAGAATTTTTTTAAATGTTGAATAAAAATTATAGATTAATTAGTTAACTATTTAGTGGAACAAAATTTTCCTTAGATAAGAAATTCATAGGATTTGTTAGTTAATGAGTTTTCTTAATTCTTTAAAGTAATAAAGATAAAAGGTCTTCAGAATATATAATGTATTATTTTCATTAAATCATGTAATTATGGGAAATTTACATTAGGGAATCATAGTTGGTATTTTATTATATCATCATTATTTTTATATTCATTATATTCAATATTTCATTTCATATTTCCACTATTATGGGGTTTTTATTTTAGATTTTTCAAATTCATGACTATTATGTCTCAAAATTTCCTTCTTTGAGACATGTTATGAGTTATAAACTTACCTTATTTAATATGGTGTATATAATATATTTTTTATATATTATATCATGATTCTTTATTTATTCATGGAATTGAGTGTTCTATTTTAGGTTTACTCTTTTGAAGGTGTTCTTCTCCGATGTCAACATCATTTACCATTACTTGGGATACCGATGGGATATGTGGTGTTTAATCACCCACATTTATTCATTGGATAACTTATTTCCTTTTTATCTCAATTATTGACTATAAATTATTGATGTTTTTATGTGTGTATAACAATATGTATGTTTAATTATTCCAATAGAAAGTTTATTATTCATTGTATTAAAGTTCATATATTTTATATGTTTAGTTTATTGGACTTAAATAACTAATGGGTGGGCTAGGTATTATATATCCCCTAAATGTATCAGTTGGTTTCTAGAGAAAAAATGTTAGGGTATTTTGTGTATTGCTAACCAATAAAAGAATGATGTATTGGTTACGACTTTGATGAAAAGAGTAACAACTTTACTATAGTCTTTATAAGAAGAATAATGTCTTAGACCAGGCCTTGACAATAAATAATGATTTAAATTATATATTTCAATACCATGATTGTTTTTATTTTTATCCATGTGATTGTTTATATTGTGATGTATTCCATGGATTTATTTCAAGATAATGTGTCCAATTAATCATATTATTTGAATCTTATTTATTATTTTTATATTAATCATATCATGATATGATCTTATATATGTTTTCTTATGCTGATCATTTGTGTTCACCCTTATTATGTTTATATTTACCCATGTAATGAAGAAATGTATAACACATGATATGTCTAGAAGAATAAAATGTGTGGAGATTGTATGGGAGACTTTGAAAACTTATTATAGATTAATTAGTTTTTTTGGTTGGAAAATATCCATTTGATGAGAAATACATGGGATTTTTATTGTTAATGAGTTTTCCTAATTATTATAAGATTTAAACCTAAAATTTCCTTCAAAAGTATGCAACTAGATAATTTTTCTTGATACTATAATTATTTATGGTTAAAAATGGGTTTCTTTTGTTAACTTAAAATCCACTATCTAATGAATTTGTTTGTGATAATTGGATCTTGGGTGTGTGGGTTCCGAGACACACAAAAACCTAAACATATGAAATTTCTTAATGCTATGAAATTTCACCAGTAGGTTTCTGTCAATTATAATATTCAAATAATATATGTCTGAATACATAAATAAAATACTAATTCCATAAATATTTAAATAGATTCTGAAATCCATGGAATTTTTTTTTATAATATTATTAATTTTTTGATAGACCATCCTATTTTTTATCCTTTTGGACTCATTTTTCTATGATATAATCAACTGTATGTCATTTAAAATATCATTCTTTAATGTTTTGATGTTTTAATAACTGTTATAAAAAAAATTGAACCAAATAAAACCTCTAAAATATATAAAAAATATTATTTTTTATTTCATAAAAACTTTATAATTACAATCATTTCAAGATAAAGAATCAAAATATACATTCAATTTATAATGAATTGAATGTTTGGTCCTTCAAATATTAGAGAGATGTTTTTCAAACCAATATTCTATCAAATAATAACCTCATTCCATATCCTAGGTTAATTCCATTTCAATTTCATTTTAATCATCACTATTTAATATAAATCATATATAATTTTCATGAAAAGTTTAAAAGCATAAATGAGAAAGAAGAATAGTTGAATTTTATGTCCCTTAATTATCAAATAAGAACATAATAATCAAAGAGCGATTCTAATTATTTATTGATTTCTCAATATATAGCGAATCCTTGGTTCTTTAATGACTACCTATATCAAGAGAGATATATTAACCATGATTATCATTCCAATTCCTCTAAAGGATGAATATATTGTTGATTTTTAGGTCATTATTTTAATTTACCAATATATATATATTTTTTTAAATTCAGTAAAATATTTAAAATCCAAATGGTGTTAAAATATTTACAAAATACTAACTAAAATGAATCCCTCATTCCATAATTATTATTGACGTTTTCTTCATAGTTTGAAACATTGTTATAGAGGAAATGATAATTTTACCTTATTCATTACCAAATCAGTATATTCTTCCAAAATTTCCCATGGTTCTCAAAAAAGTCTCTAAAATACCTCAAACATTAAATATAACTATGAAAGAATCTAAAAAAACTGAAATGGGTGTAAAATAGCGAGTAGAAGATATGTTATTCTCAAAATAAATCTTCATACACCATTCTTTGTTACCCTAGGTGTCCATATCTCTTAATATTTTTCTAAAATTTCATATTTATCAATACAACTACATCATAGAATGAATGAATAAATTAGTAAAATAATTAATCCAAAAAATTTAAAATACAGTCCAACTCAAAAAAAAATCATTCAAATATAGAACTTATAATGTTGAAAATATTATTGTGTTATGGTTTTTTAGATCATTCAAAAAATTTAAAAATTTCATAATCAAAATTTGTAAACCGAGTCTCATAAATTACTTTAAAATGTTTTTTATTTATTTATAAAATTATAAAATTATAAATAATTTATAAAGATAATATTTTTCCTTCTAAATATGTTTTAACAATTCTTTAATGTTAAAAATTATCCATATCTTCATTAATTAAGTATTAATAAATAAGTAATTGTCAAATTGATAATGGATTAAACACTAATGAATATACTTTAATTGTATATAAATCTTCAAAATATATATTATTTTGTTTCAAACTATTTCTATGTCATGAAAACAACTTCATTGATGAGAAATTTATAGAATTGTTGTGAAATAGCATCTCTAAGGGAAAAATATTGGGTGAACGACTATCATAATGACATGTGATGGTTTTGATTAAGTGTGTGTGAATAAATAATAATTATATAGTGGGATATATACATTTTATTTTTGGGAATAAATATAAAGATATTATTTTTTATAATTTAAAAGTGTTTTAGTTAAAATTAAATTTGGAAATTATTAATATATATATATATATATATATATTTGTTTCTAAAATTTTCGTGTTTTAAATAATGTAATTATTCAACACATTCCAATTTAATTAATATTAAATGTTAAAAATACATTATTTAATTAACTATCACATGTTTAATTAACTATTATTTCCTCAATTAAAAACCAAATATTTAGTTACATATAAAAAATAAACCTAGTTTATTCCCTTAATTAGATTTAACTCTGTATAAATTTATCAATATTATTATTAATAAAATTATTAAATTATTAAAGTCAATATAATTGGGTAAATTTTTTACTACATTATGTTTAAACTCATTAGATAATTAATTTATATTTATAGAGTTTATTATGTGAAATCTTATGGTTTTTATAATTATATTAATAATTAGGAATTTTAATTTATAATTATTTGAAATGAGTAATACAACTAATCACATCACTATTACTCAAGCTAAAAATGGATTTGTTATGATCCATTCTTCCATGTGTCTGCTAAATTTGTTCATTTATACATGAAATCCAGTCAAATAAAGAAAATTGAAATTCTTGGAAACATTTTTCAAATTATAAATAAATATATTTTTCGAAATAAGCTTGTATTGAATTGACATTTCTATTTATGGTTCAAATTTTTAATATAATACATGTAAATAAAATGAGGGTAGTCTTCGTAAAAAAATTGTATCTATAAAATGTAACTATTTTCCATGTTAAAAAACATCAGACATGATTTATTAAAATAAATAATATTTTTTATTTATACGAGCTATCTTTATTATGGATAAATCATTATAACTAACATTTATTTCATACATGATATATAATTAAAGTATTTACATTATCATAATCAAGTATGTAATATATTAAATAAATACTTTTATAAAATAATATAACTATTTTTTGTGACATAAGATCCATATTTCACTATGTCAAGAGACAAATATAATTATTTAATTAATTTTTTTTTTGATTGATAATTTTGTGAATGGAATCATTTGAAAATACAAAAAGATTGATTATAAAATGTAATTAAAATTTTAAAATTATGAAGAATCTCAACTCTACACTATTATAAATAAATAATATTATGTTTCTTATTCATGTAAAATACCTTATACAAATGATTGACCATGGATGTATAACTTCAACATAACCCGCCCCACTGATCAACCATGTTCATGATGAGTAAAAATATTATATAATATCTTTTACATGTTATATTATGAGACATTTAAATGAAATAAACATAATTAGTATTTTTATCATATAAAAATTTAAATTCATCATGGTTTTATGATAATTTATTTATGGATTTTATGAATGTATATCATTATTTAATATGCATATATAAAATATTTTAATTTATTTCATGTATAAAATCTTTATAAATTAAATTTTAATGGATATTTAACATTTCATAGATACACTATGATAAAGTTCATAGAGTGAGCATGCAATATTTAAGTCAACATAGATCAAAAAATTTCTCATAGGTATGTTAAATTGATCATGTTAAACAATTAAAATTCATGTCTATGTCAAGATATAATTGTCAATGTGTTATTATATAATAAATATATTAATTACCAATAAATATTCTTGTTTTAATTATTTATGAATTTTTTTCGTATTTGGTTTGAAATAAATAATAATTGTTTTTGAATAAAATGATGTGATTTAAATGATGGGGTTTTTAGTGTAGCCTGTATGGGGCTTCAAATGATTAATATAATAACATTATATAGTTTATGTATATAAAATTAATAGAGTAATTTAGGAATGTATGAATAATTTTTAAACTATAGTTTTATATAAAAATATAAATAAGGTTGAAAATTATTGTAATGAACTAGAACAAGTCTACCCAACCCATCACCCATGTCATTCCACCATAAGGATTGTGGTGAATTCCTAGTAACTGTGGCATGAAAAAAGGTATTGATATCATAATTGAACACATGGTAATGATTTCACCCTCTTGAAAAACTTGTATCGATGATAGGATACAACTAAGAACCCAACACGAGTTTTCCAGGCATTGGAATCCCTTGGCAATATAATTAACCCTAAACTGAAAAACTACATCCAAACATTAAATTACAATAATGGTAAACAAAATATTTTTTTATCCATTTTCCATATAAAAGAATATATTTTATACTAATTTTTTACAATACAAAATAATGAAACAAACTTAAATAAAAAAGGAAGAGGCTAGAGAGGATGATACACCACATGACCCAACAAGTCCATCAAACCAAGGAGAAAACCTCTACCATCACCATCTGACTCATAAGTCACCAATGTATCCAACATCACCCACTTCCCTAGTTAGAGTGATATAAATCCTACTTCCATGAAAATACATATGAACCTGAATAAAACATTAAGGCTATATACACACCTATGTGAGTGTGTAGTGTTTAAGAAAAAGTAAAATAAGATACCACTATGAGTCCATCACATTCCTATTATAAAGAAACAAAATACATTATTTTTAAATTTATATCTAATTATGATTCCATGTCCTTTACACAAGACATAAATAATACCAACGATAATTGATATCATTTAATAAATCACTCTAATTATAAAACATTCCTCTAAGAGGGTTTACCAAGGTAATGTGATTTTCAAAACCAACCATTTACTTTTATAAAATCTTGAATTAAAATAAACCAAGTAAAAAAGTATATTTTCTTTTAAAACATCCATTTTTTAATATAAACCATTCTCGTATGTTTAAATTTTTTTCAAAAACTTTTCTAAACAACATGTAATTAAAAAACCACCTATATCCATTTTTAAAACATTAACAGACACTCACTCCTCTAATACAAGTGAAAAATTGTGAAATCATAATCTATTTTAAGACACGTAGAGTGATAAAAAATCTATACAATAAAAAAAATATGTAAGATAATAATTATCAATAATAAATAACCAATACCATAAAGTTGGCTCAAAATAAGTGATACAAAACTCACATTACAATACATAATAATAAATTGTCATTACATAGTGTATGTATCATGAGGATAATCCTTAGGGATTAACATGAAAAGCGAAAGATATAAAAATATAGAACCATATGAAAACTGGTTAATGGTCATAGAAATCATAACCCAAATAAGTCACAATATGTTTCATTTGTGACAGACCATATCTAAGTTATTATATTCAATTAAGGGATAATATCAAGTGCTTAAATCTTAACTATTGTATCCAACTTCCATTTACTCCTCACATTATACCCTAGAGTTATTAGGCTCCTTTATTTTTGGATAAATGTCCTTCATTGAGTTTTTTGTTAATCCACTTTTGGGTGGGTTTTTCTTGTTTTAAACCTTGGTGGTTGAGTTTATTTTGGTTACGGAGAACCTTTTATCATGAAATGATTTTTTGGGGATTTATGTTTTTTTGAATTAATATAGTATGTGTATAAATTTGTCAATGGATTTTGAGGATTCTTCATGGGTTTAGAAAGCTTTGGAGGTGGATAAGTTTTGTTTATACAAAATATATTTTGTGATAGATATATTGGTCACTTTCACATTGTGAATGGGTTACATGATGTGACCCAATTATTATCTAGATACCATGAACTAGTTTAGTGTGTGAAACGTTTACACACCTTGAAACTAGTTCTGATAGTGAAAAGGTCGATTTTTGTTATTTTAACATGGGATAATGTACTTTTCAATTTATACACCATGTAGGATATTCACATCATGAATTAATAATTCCTATAAAAATTGTTTAGGTTCAAATAGTTTTTTGTACTATGATGCTTAAAAAAATTCATTCACCATGAAACCTCTTCATCCATACGTTTGTTTAACTACATGAAATTTGGGTTTAATTCATCCCCTTTCAAATATCTTGAACAGGAGTTTTTTATCTAGGGGGTTCTATGTATTTTGTTTTATTATTCTATCATAAATCCTTCATTATTGTGGTGTGATATACTTATAGTAATTTATTTAGAATTTTGGTCTCGATTATTGTATGATTTAGGTTATCTTTGTAGATCTTTATCGCCTTCTTCTCTCCATGGGTGTTCCATAGTTTGGGTTTTCCATTTATCATTGGACTAATGTGGGTAGATTAGAACATTACCCTAATTTCTATTTCAAATTATTTAGGTAAGGTAAATAATTATTATCACGCCATCATACTATGTATTTGACCCAAAATAATTGTTTGAAACTATATTTGATAAAAAAAAGTAAGTTCTTAGTCCTTCCGGTGGATCCCTCTGTGTCCATTGCTGCTAGGATTAGTATTGAGGAAACCTAAGTAGTGAGACATCCCATGAAGTTACAATGAATTTTTAATTATAAAAATTTGGTTTTGGATTAACAATATGAGTTTATATTTTGGAATGTTTCCACTTCGAAAATGAAATGATGCAAATGGAAACATGACATGGTTTGATTATGGTGATTCATCTTATCAGAAAAGAATATACCAATTGAGAATATATTCCTAGTTAATATAATGATATCAATTAACCAAATAGGCATGTGATATGAATGGGGATGAATGGTATACATGGTTTTTCTCTATATATATTTTCTGAAAAGATGCCTAAAGTATTGAAACACTATCTCATGATATGTGGAACCAGTGTTTCAGCTTGAAATAGGATAACTCACCACTTGATATGATATTGAACAATTTTGACATGAACATGGGAATACATAAGTGATACTATCATGGGAATCCAAATGGAGTTCAGTTTGAGATAGTTACTTTCCCCTTGGAATGGTATTACACCATAAGAAGACATAAGTGACTCTGACATGTTATTTTCCATGGAGCCTAGTTGTGCTTCTTAAGACATGGTGCGGGTGATCTATCCTAATGTAGGAGGATCAACCATGTGATAGATACATCCAACATGGTGTTGCATTAGGATTGGTTGACCCGTGTGTCAACCTGTAACTTGAGGGCTAGAAGATTTATTTTTTTTGTATTAATTGATCAATAAAACCCCATTATCACTTTATTTCATGTTCTTTAAATTATATTGGATTTGTTTAGAAATGATAGTGTTGACCTAATGTATTTTACTCACATCTTATTTGGGACATTGTTGGGTACGTAAACAGATTTCATGGATACAGGATTGGAAAAGGGAAAAAACATGTTGCTGACTTTTTTTGCTGGATGGGTTGGATATTATATATAGGAATGGAGTGGGATTCAAGATTGGGGTCCTATGAGTTTATTTGTGTCAGTTAGGTATTTTATCCTTATGAATTATATTATATCATTTAAGTACATTTCAACATAAAATTATGTGTTTCATTATTATTTGGTTGGTTTAGTTATCCCTTAATATTCATGTTGTATGTTTTATTATTTATTCTCTTTCCTTTACTCTGATTATTGTTTATTTACACTATATTGTGACACTATTTTAGGGGGTATAGTCTCTCCACTATGTTATCTAAACCACTTCCTTTATTCATTATCCTTTAGAATATAGGTAGGTGTTCTTGAGGTCTAGTAACCCACTTGGTTTATCCATGTGACAGAATTTCTGGCTAGATGATATTACATTGTGGTATTAGAGTAGGTTTTTATTTTATTTTGTTTTACTATTTAAGAAAGGTTAAAAGGATATTAGAAATGTGTTTGGTAATGATCATGTGCATGGTATTAGCTAACCCATGTAGAGGGTAAAATCTATGTTCTTAGGGATGTCATTTCTAATCATGATTTTCAATTGTTATGATTAATATTATTTCACCTTGGGTGATTCACATGTTGTGTGATGTTATTGTTTACCAAGATTTATACCTATGGTCAAATATGGAGTGAGATGAGTATTCATGCATCTTGGATGGAATGTAGGTATATATTTATTTTTACATGAATTATTTATGATAGGGACATATTTAATCCATGTGGTATATTTGCCTTTATAAATTATGAAATGAAATTATGGTTATATCTGATAAATTAAATGAAGAACAAATGTTTTATTCTAATTCACTTATTAATACAAGTATAATGTAATATTATGTTAGTGGTACTCTATTTTTTCACCTATTTAGGTTGACCATGATTTTTTATCTAGTGTTCTAATATGTTCAATTGTATTATAGATAAAATTACTCCTTGGCATATTTGAATTGAGCATTAAGAGAGTGAAAATCAACATGCACCTAATATAGTTGAAGCGCAGATTCCTATGGCTCCTAGTAATTATATGGATGATCATCCCCATTCAAGTATCCCAAGGGTCATAAGATCTATATAGAGGGAGAATATTCACACCATACCCTCAGTGTCGAAGATGGTGAGAGTGTTTTAGCTACAACATCCACCTATGTTAATTGGGGAGGTATGTCCTTAGGAATATAATTTCACAATTGATTCAGTATAGACGATCATTAAGAACCTCAAGAAATCCACTTTTAGGAGGTTTAATCTTGAGCCATACATGCTTCACATACCAACCAAGAATTGGTGGTAAATTGTGGAGCAAGCTAATCTATAGTGGGATCTGACCTGGAAGAACATTGAGGCAATGTTCCTAAGACACTTTTATCTTGAGACATTGAAGGATGATAAAGATCATGAGTTCATGCACTAAAAAGGAGAGGTTTTCAGTGATTGAATATGAGGTAAATTTCACAAACTTACAGTGTTTTTCTCTATCCTTGGTAGTTTATGAGGTAGCCAGGGTGAGAAAATTTTAGTATGTGATTTTCTATGAGATACAATCATATGGGAAAATCATTCTCCTAATTAGCTTTGAGGATTTCATGATTTAGGCTCTCATCATAGAGGTGAATCTAAGAATGGCCCCAATAAGTCACTAGGTAGTTTCGGTAGGGAAATCTACTATCTATTACTCTAGTATAAATAAGACCCATTGTGACAGTTACCACAAGGTCAGTAGAAAGAAAAGTATGTAAGGGAGTGGAAAACCATCTCAAAATCATAGCCCGATGGATTGGTTTAAGTGTGGAATGAGTGTCCAAAATCCCCATCAGTGTACTTACCCTTAATTATAATGTCGTTGTTGCAACATTATGGTCTATATTCATAGGTTTTGTAAGAGGTAAAAATCGTAGTGCATGGGCATGTGATCCGAACAGGGACCTGATTCTGGAATGAAAGGAGTTTTCCCTTAGAAAACAATTAGCTATATGTCTACCATATGTTTAGGATGAGGTAGGGGATGTGGTACTATAGTGAAGGTTAAAAAGTAACACACATAGATAGTAGCATAAAATATACATACTAGAGCCTAGGTTAGAGGGGAAATGTAGTTCCATTATATGTAGACTACTCTAGCAAGTTGGAATGTAGGTCATTCTACCATTAGTGGTTTTATTATGATTTCTGATACACTTTCCTATGTTTTGTTTAATATATGAGTATCAAATTTTTTTATCTTCTCTTTTTGAAAATGGTGGTGGCTTGGTTGTGAAATTTTTGTATGATGTATTGAATATTAATTCATTGTTGGGTGTTTGGTCAGATAATATCAAGCATTGCAAGGTGTGTTCTCTAGTAATTAGTGGTTTCCATTTCTTTTGAAAAATTTATCTACAAAAAATGATATGTTTTGAATTAAATTTTTTTATGTATTGGTTATTTATATACAAGGATAACATAAATTGTTATCAGAGGACATTTTCCATTCTATATCTATAAGGTGGTGTATTTGTTTACTTGGGTGAGTGGGATCATTAGGACAGTCATGCAGACTCGATTCAATGTAGATTAAATTGTCTCATATTTCAGATAGAAATTCATTATATAGATTATGGTGGAATGTAGATGTATAAATTTCATCAAGTGGTTATCCATTTTCATTATGTTTTTTCTTAAGAGTTCTATATCTTTCCACCGGAGGGGGATATCGATTTCATGATCGAGTTAGTGTCAGGAGCAGAGCTAGTTTCCATCCACCCTTATAGGATGACACTAGTAGACCTTTGTGAGTTGCATTTTTTTTAAAGATCTAGAAGTAATGTGTTTCATATAACCTAGTATGTCACCATGGGGTCTTTCTATGATTTTCTCTTAGAAGTTAGATTTGAATTTTTCCCTTGTGTGTGGACTATCATAGAATGAATCAGATGATGGTCAAGAACCATTATCCCATTCCATGCTTGGATGGTCTTATTGATTATCTGAGAGGTGGTAAAATATTATCTATGTTTTTATTGTGACTAGGGTACCATCAGTTGAGGGTATGACCATAATACATACCTCACACTACTTTTAGAATTAGTAATGGCTTAACCGATCTCATGTTGATGTCATTCTATCTGAAAAATGTACTAATGTTATTCATGGAATTGATGAATTTGATATTTCATAATTTTCAAAATCAGTTTTTTTGTTTTCATCGATGAAATCTTAGTGTACTCAGAGTTGACAGACTCTTTACCTTCATCTTGACATTATCTTGAGTACAATGAGAGAGAATTTGGTTAACTCTAAACTTTCTATTTGTAATTTTTGTGCTGATAAAGTTAAATTATTTTGTTATGTAATCTCATATGTCAGAGTGTCAATGGACCCAAAGATATTTGATACAATAGTATCTTGGCAATGAACCTAGAATGTGTTCGAGATTTAGAGTTTTCTTGGTCCAATAAGGTATTATCAACGTTTCATCAAGGACTTCTCCTGTTTGGAATCACCGATGCCTGAGCTGACCAAGAAAGGAGTGCAGTTTGATTGAACATAGTTTTGAGAGATATTTTTTTTATGGAGCTAAAGAGTAGGCTGAATACAACACCAATCCTAACCTTACCTCCATCGGGTAAGATATATATTACATGTATTGTGATGCATCCATAGTTTGACGTGGAGTAGTTTTGATATAGGAGGATAATGTCATTGCTTATGGATCTATATAACTAAGATCACATGATAGGGATTATCCAAATAACAATCTGGAGGATGTTTCTATGTTAAATTCTTTGAGATGCTAGATAAACTATATTTTGGGTGAGATTTTTTTTGTACATGGACTATAGGTGCCTCAGGTACATCTTTTCTCAGTAGAACCTGAACATTCGGCTTAAGAGGTGTGTTGAGTATCTAAATTATTCCAGCATTGAGTTATAATATACACCATGAAAGGGAACCATTGTTTATTAGGAATCTAGATTGATGATATAAACTGGTACAATGTGGGAGTCTTGTGATTAGTGGTGGATGACTTCACTCTTTTCATACATTCATCTAGATATTTAGATATGCAAGGGATGATAAGCTCTAACCTCAAAATATGTTTTACTTGTGATTTTGTAATGGATTAAGACCATGAATTTATTTAATTTGGAGGGATTATCTCTAAGGGACATCATATATGGTCGGGATTCACCACTAATATGGTCTCTCATAAGCAATTATATTTTCTTATCCATGGCCGTGTTTGGGTTCCTACGAGCTTTCATGAGGAGATGATGAGATAGTTTCATGCTTTTAGATGGTCGGTATATATAAGGATAACAAATATGTATCAAGATATTTGTAGATAGTACTGGTGTCCATGAATGAAGAAGGAGGTATTATGATTTATAGTGATATGTTTCACTTTTCATTAGGTTAAAGTTGAGCACTATAAGCCAGTTGGATTGTTACAACCTTTTCCAATTACATAATGGAAATGGGATGATGTCACTATAGACTTCGTAATGGGAATACCCAGGAAGAATAATACGAATAATGATGTATGGGTGATTTTATATTGATTGAAAAAGGTATCCCTATTTTTTTCATCAGGGTTACCTTCACCATTGATGATCTCTATGGTCATTATGTGAAAGAGATAGTTCGACTGCATAGTTTTATGAGGAATATCCTTTCTAATAGAGATACTTATTTCACGTATAATTTATAGAAGGGTCCTCACAAGTCTATCTGATTTTAGGTTCACATGAGTATAGACTAACATCTTCATACTGATGACTAACATGAAGATATCATTCAGATATTTGATGATATGTTAATGTCTTCTGTACTGGACATCAGGGGTTCATGGGAGTAACATTTGTAACTTGTAAACTTTTTTTGTAAAAATAGATTATGTGCATCAATAAATATGGAACCTTTCAGGTACTTGTATGGAAGTCCTTACTAATAACCTCTTTGCTAAATAGGGGTAGGCGAATTATCACCTTTTGGACTTAGTCTCATGTATAATATGTTTGATCATGTTCTGTTGATCAGGCAGTTTTTAGTGACCACATAGAGAAGACATAAATCATATGCAGACCATTGGATATTACCATTATATTATGAGGTGGGTCATCTTGTTTTCCTCAGAGTGTTACCTAGGTTTGTGAAATGTTGTATTAGGAAATAGGGAATTCTATAACCCAAATTTTTTGATCTTTTTGAGATAGTGGGGTGGGTTGGTCCCATGGTGTATCAATTCCCCTTGCATAGTGGTATAGTAGAATTCATGATGTGTTTCATGTATCATATTTTTGGATATATCTTCCCAAGAATTATCATATGGTAGTAATTGATGATATTGTTATTCATATAGATTCTTCATTTTAGAAGTATCTAATACAGATTTTAGACCATAGTGGGAAGTATCATTTTGAAAATAATACACCTCTAGTGAAAGTGTAGTGGAATCATGGGAATGTGGAAGAGGAGATATGGGAGAAATAATTTAATGTCTAATCACATTATCCAAGATTGTTCATTGATACCCCACAATTATTCTTAGAGTATCCTGAGGATGATCTATCATATGGGATTGTAATATCCCATATTTTTTAGGTACATTCCACTTTGAGGTTTTTTGTAACCCAATTTTGGTTTAGTTTATCTTCTTTTAATCCTTAGTTGTTGAGTTACATTTCTGGACGGAGATACTTTTCAGGAAATAACTTAATGTTTGGGGATTTATTTGTTTTTTAATTAATGGAACTCGGGTAGAGATGTGGAAAATTCTTATAAGGGTTCTCCATGGGTTTGGAAATCATTAGAGGTGGTTTGAGTTTTTTCTGTAGAATATGGGTTTTGATCTCTCTGTTTTACATTTTCACACCCAAAATGGGTTACAAGATGTGAACGCGATGCTGAGGAGAAGTTGTGAAATGGTTCAGAGTGAAAAATTGTTACACATTTTGAAACTAGTTCATGTTATGAAAATATTGATCATGGTTATTTTAACCTGACCTGATCTGTCTTTTTTCTGTATACACCAAAAAAGACATTAAAATAATTAATCGAGGATTCATATTGTGAATTCCTTAGGTGCAATGGGATTTTCTGTATAGTGATGCTTTAAAATCATTTCATTCACCATGAAACCTCTTATATCAATCCCTAGGGTGACTCCATATGTTCGTTGGGTGATTTATTTGATTTTGGACATCTTGTTCTAGAGTTTTATCTATGTTGAGTTCCATGACTTTGGTTTCCTTATTCCTTCCACTATCATTCGTTATAGTGGTTTAATATCCTTCTAGTCATTGAATTGGGATTTTGATCATGATGTTTGTGGGATCTATGATTTTTTTTATCTCATTTAACTTCATTTATTTGTGGGAATTTCCCATTATTGGAGTTTCTTTCATCACTAGATTAAGGCGGATGGTATATAACTATACACTAATGTATGTTTCCAGTTATCTAGGAATGTGTAATAATTGATATCACACTATCACTCCTTGTGTGTGACCCAAATAACCTATTAAATCTATTTTTTATAAATTATAAGTTCTTAGAACTCCCATTAGACATTACTAGGTCAATTGGTGTAGAGACCAAGCTTGTGGCCACCCATGAATTGATCCTCCTCTTGATGTTACAATGAATTAACAATTATAAAAATCAGGTTATATCTTAGCAATGTGAATTAAGAATTCATAATTTTGCGTCTTAGAAAATGAATTACGATAAATGGAAACATGAAAATGTTTTATTTTTGTGATTCATTTTATTATATGATAATCCACCATTTGATAATATATTCATAGTTATTATAATGATATGAATTAAACAACTAGGCATGTGGTATGAATGACATGGAAAGGTATGCATGGTTCTATTGTATATATATATATCTAGATATTTTGTTAGGATGTTCCAGGGATTGGACCACTATCTCATATGATATGGAACCAATGCTTCATCCTAGAATAGGAGAAGCCACCATACGATCTGAGATTCACCACTTATGATGTACACATGGGAAGACATAAGTGAATCCAACATGGGAATTAAAATGGAGTCTAGTATGAGATGGTTACTTTCTACTTTGCATGGTATTTCACCATAGGAAGATGTAAGAGAATCCGGTATGGGAATTTTCATGGAGCCAAGTTATGCTTCTTGATACATGTTATAGAAGATACATCTTCATACTATATGATTTTTTCATTTGATATAGTCATTTATCATAGAGTTGAGGCATGTTTAACTATCCGGGAGTATCAACTAAGAATATTAGGGTAGGTGGGTTTGTTTTATGTGCTTTATTAATTGATTAATAAAACGATGATATTTATTTATTTCATGAACATTTCATCATAATGGTTCTGTTTTTACATAGTGGTGTCAACTGACCGAGTTTTACTCACACCTTATTTCAGCCATCATTGGGTAACTGAGCAAATTTTATGGATGTAGGTTTATAAAAGATAAAAGGATATTGTTGTTGATTTTTATTACTAGATGGGTTGGCGTTTAGAGACAAGACTAATGTGGGATTTGGGATTACAGTATTTTGATTTAATTTGTGTCATATATGTATTTTATCTATATGACTTTCTATATATCATTTAGTTTCATTTCATCTTGACATTACATGGTTCAATATTATTTGGTTTGTTTGTTTTATTATTTATCTTCCAATTTTATGTTTTAATATTTATTCTATTAATGTCAATCAAATTATTTATTATTTATACTATATTGAAAATTTGTTCCATATTGTATACTCTCCCCTCTTTGTTCTCTACACCCCCATTGCTTGCCAAAAACCTATAACATATGTGAAGGAATGCTTCAGGTCTAGTAACCAACATGGTTTGGCCACGTTAGAGGGTTTTATTTTTGGGGATGATACAAAGATTCTCATGTCATATCCAAATGGGTGGGCTTCTGTCAAGACAATGTTAATCACATGAAAAACATGACTTCCCAAGGAAATATAACACTATAATCAAAAAATACCAACATACAAAACACCCCTTCAATAACGATCCACCAAACCACATTGTATAACAAGAATAAAAATTAATTTAACCATTACACATGAATAATATTATAATAATATGGAAATATAGGGCTTAACTAGTGTGTAAACATTAGGAAATAAAATTATCTTTCCACAAAAGGTTCCAAACATTCTATTTCCTTGAAACTAAGTACCACTCCATTAGAAATCCCATTTTTGAAACAACATTTAAAGAATTTTAAATTGTATAAGCACATAAATGATCACAATATTGGCACACTCCCAATCAAACAAAGGCTTCAGAAAAAGAAATTATACCAAGGTAACACACATCCCCATTTTAATAAAACATGGAAAGCCTTAACAATATACACACCCACATTTAGAATACATATGGGCTCAAATCACCATAAATCATCTATTTTTATTGAATAAAAATATTAGTGGAATTTTAGAAATGAATTAGAATGCATAAATTTCACTTTTAACCCCATGTTCCATTGAATTAAGAAAAAAAACCATTTTTTGAAAATGAAAAATCAACTCATTCATAGAAAACCTTTGACAAAACAAAACTAGAAATTATATTCATCATTATTAATGTAAAAAACTCTTTAAAATCATTAAAAAAGTCAAGGAAACCATTAATAAAATGAAAAAAATGGAAACAACCTCAATAATAGAAGAAACTATATTTACATTAATGAAAATCATCCAAATTTGTCTCCCAAGATGAATTAAAACCATTATAGACCGAAATCCTTAATTAAAGAACAACCCTGTCAATTTAGGGGGAAATCCACCATGAAATCCTAAATATGCCAAGTTGTAATGGATTAGAGAAGAGAGGGAGACCCTTGGTCGGTGAAACATAAGAGGGGTTCATGCTTGGAAATATTTTTGAAGAATCCCAAAATAAAGACAGCCTAAAATTCAAAAAATATCAAAAACCATGCAGGTCACATGGTTTTCCACATGGATTACCAAAGTGTGTATTGACGTTGTTATTTCTATTATCTAAAACGAAACAAGTAAAAATGTTTATACTATAGGATTTTCAAAACCTTGTTCATAACTATGAGGCCCAAGAAATGTTTAAATAAATAAAAAACTCACACTAGGACACCCTAAACATAATTTATAAATCAACCATATTAATATATGAAAGAAATTGAAATTTAATGGTGTCACAATTCTCCCAACCATAAAACTTTATGCCTCTAAATATTGTTTGAAAACTTATATCCAAGGAAGTCATAAATACCAAGTCACTAAAATAAAGGCCCCAGTCGAGGGTCTATCTTTCCGAACTTGAAACCATGAACATGTGACATGATCTTCCCATTACTTTTAAAAACCAATCAAAATGGTTTAATATTGACTATCCACTAAATCACTAGGAATCCTAAAAGAATATCCCTTACAGAATATGACATTGGGATGAAAACATCAATATTATTTTTGAATTTCAGGAACTCCTGTATATGCACATATCAAAACACACATGTTTTCATGAGTCCCATGTCAGACCATTAAATACTAATAACCAACACCTATGGAACATCTGAGGTCCCAAATTTTACAATTAATTAAATTTCATCACAAAACACATCTTGAAATATAGCTCCCACACATGATAATGTAATAAATAAACTGGAATAATGTCTCCCAACCATTTATAATTAATAAAAAATAATGAAGAAATATATAACCACCCCTTAAGATTGATCATTACCCAAAACAGACATGATTTCACAAACTACAGGAGACCACACACAAAACTAGCTCAGACACCCCAAGAGAGAATATCCAAAAGAAAAATTTGAAAGATCAAAAAACCATATCACTACAACAAAAAAATCCATGAAAGTAATAGGAATTCCATAACAAAAAATATGCATAAACATTTAATGTCATGGTTCTTACTTTGAGAAACAAAAATTCATGATTGTTAATTCAAGGGAAAAATAATGATACACCAATTCCGAGTGATCCCAAAAGAAAATCCCAATCGAGTATCCTTCTTGGTCTCGCTGTCAACTGAATTCTTATTCCTATATCCCATAATATAACCAATGAATTCCCATTATTTTCGTCAAAAAACCCTCAAACCATGGTCCAGTCCATGAATAATAGAAAAAAAATATCAAAAGAAACCAGTTATGATCATTTAAAATGAAAAGAACAAGATCCAAAATCTATTTCATCCCTTTAAAAAAATGATATTGTGTGTGAAAAGGATATATAAGAACATATAACTAAATCAAAGGCTACAACAGAGAGAATTTCAAAAGCCAATAAATACCTTCCGAACATCTATGGGAGGAAACACCACAGATACTGCTCGAATAAAATATGGGTCTAAGACTTATTCATACGACATCCATTAAGATTAAAAATCTTATCAAGATGATTAATACATCAACACTTATGATATGTGTAATTTACTGTAATTTATGTATAATTTTTTTAATTATATGGGATTATTTCGAGACCGCAAAATCTGACGGCGCATGATTCCAAGGCCCCGAGTGCCCGAAATGATCTGTCTATGTCCTATTAATCATTAAAAATGAACGTAATCAGTTTTCCAGAAAAAGAGAAATAACTCTTAAACTGTTTCCCATATCTAAATTATGACGGCACTATTGTGTTCAGGATGTCGGGTTTACCCAATGCATGACTTAAGTTTAGTCGGTGTAGGCCTCCTATGAGAAAACATGAAAAATGGAAAAACATGAAATAAAATAATTAAATAATGTTATTTTATTTTCCAAATTCTTATAACTCACGAATGGTAACTCAGATAGAAAATCCAAGACCACGGCTAAAATCAAGATGGTATGCTCTCTTTAGTAAGATACTATCATTAGCAACCACAATCCACCAGTGAAAGTTAGTTATTGGTCGTAAATAAAATAACATGTCAATTATTTTATTGTAAAATCCATATATTCTAAACAGTAACTCAGATTGAAAATCTAAGAGTACCATGGAGCTTGTATGGAATTTTTCTCCTTAGGTGGAGCTTATCCTTGACCGGTGCGAGTTGAGGATGACTGTTAATAATTTTATAAACTTTTTTTCTGGTACGTTTAGTAAACGCTTGAGCGGAGTTCCAGAAATTTTGAACTGGTGCTCACATTTAACATCCGAGGGAACCATTGAATCCGCAGCACTAGGATTTACTTAAGGGGGGCCTTATATAGACAGTAGTAGGTCCAGAGAAAAGTTATGTTGTGGGTTTTTTTAAAATAAATGAAATAAGACAATTTTATTATTTTATTTTTCTTTCTTCTCCACCAAAGGACAAGTGGAATCTGGGGCCATCGATGTATCAAAGAAATAAATGGATTGACCTTACAATCCTAAGTAACAGCGTCATTGGGGAATTAGGAAGGTTTAAAATTTATTATCCACTATTAATTATCCACATTGTTACTTACCCTTCCACTCTTCTATATATATGAGGCTTGGGGAGGGGTATCGGCACAACATCACCAAGAAACGAAGTGCTGAAAGAGTGATGTCTCACGGAACCCTTAGAGGACAGAGCTGATGCCAGCGGGAGGTTACAAGTGACACCAAACCACTATCCGGAGGACAACATACGAACGACGTCATTGGACGCCTATTGTAGGAATGAAGAACACCGACCCACCTTCCAGCGCGGGAGTTTCTCCAAAGATTCAAGGTAGGTGTTTAATTCTTGTTTATTTCAAGTGAATTTTATTGAAAACCTTCTATCATCCTTCTTGTTTACTAGCTAATGCTGAGGGAATAGGTGTAACGAACAAGTCTCAGACCCTCCGATATATTTCAATCCTTTCACCTCTATGGAAGACCATAGGTGCGGCAACACCGAATAGCTACGAGGAAGTCGTGCACCGATTCACACCGTAAGAGGAGGCCACAAAAGAATGATGCATCATTCATTAAAATGGTCGGCACCGGCTGACCGCGAAGGGAGTGTGGTGCGCCGTTGCACGCTAGTGGGGAGTAGAGGGTCGTGGCTCATCATCTGTGATGGATGGAGGAGACATATGACACATTGGGCAGCTGCAAAAGGAGAGGCGGTGAGACCAACACGCTTCCAATGAGCAGAATGTGGCATGACTAGTGCGCCATCGACGGAAAATAAGTCGCGGCTGAAGCCGCGATGGTGGCTAAACCCATGCCTCTAGCATGTTCCACGGCGACTGGGCGATGCCAACGCGGCGCTGCCCGTTCACAAACCAAAAACCCTTCAGGTTGTTCGGGAGTTCGGAAGGCTAGGGGATTATGCCCTTGCACCAGCTAAGGCGGACCCCACAGCAGGCCTCACTCCACCACAGCAAGGCTACTACCCAAACAGTCCTACCTTTAGCGAGTCACCCTATATGGGTTGGGATGCCCCTTGTGGGCCGCGCTTTGTGGTCTGCCCCCTTGCGGGCCGGTCCAAGCCCGTCGTGGCCCAGAAACACATAAAGGGCTATATCATGAGAATATAAAGTCCGTTTGATGAAATTTCTATGGCCGGGTATGGCTGGTTTGGATCGAACCCAAATCCATCCAGGCCCCTAGAGCTAAAATACTTATAACTCACAGACTCGACGTCCGATTGACGCACCGTCTATCGTATTGGAACCCATACTACATGGTGTTCCTTTGGGTTACTCCATTGTGGATCATTATGGCGGTAAAAGTATGACCAATATCTCGAGGGAAGATTCTATGGAACTCGAGTACACTGGGTGCGAGGAATCCCGTGGCTAGGAGTGAGGATGATGTTGGAGACAGATCATACGAATGTTAGCACTCAGTGATCCAGTGTGGGTCAGTGCATACTGATGTTGTATGGGTCAGATCCTATGTGGGTCAGTGCTCAGTGATCCTATGTGGGTCAGTGCATACTGATCACGTGTGGGTCAGCGCTCAATGATACTATGTGGGTCATCACATATTTATCTTATGTGGGTCAGATCCTATGTGGTTCAATGGGGGTTAGTTACCTATTGACTCTTGGTAGGTCGGATCCTATGTGTATCATTGCAGGGGTTAGTACCTATCGATCATGTGTGGGTTAGACTCTGTATGGTTAGAATCAGTGCCTCTTGATAGAATAAGATGATCTAGATTCGTGACTAATAATCTGTACTTCTATACTTCACTGAAAACCTGGTTTGAGTTGAGACTATTTTTGAGTTGTTGATTGCTTTGTGCATTGTGATTGAGATCATGTTTTGTGGTTTCCCATTGGGGAATTCTGAGAGAACATCAGGCGTATTGGGGTCCATACTGGGTATTGTTACACTCACCCCTGCACAGGATTCGCCTGCACCTTGTTGTGTCTTGTGTAGACGATGAGAAGCTAGGATGAGGTTTGAGGGAGCCAATACTATGTGGTACACAGAGGACACAGGTGGATGTGGAGTGTTGAAGAGGTGATCTGTACCTACCCATCGGGTAGGATCCTCAGAGGAAGACCTAGTTGTTGTTTTTCCTTTGTTAGTTGTATTGTTTTTTTCAGTTGTACTTGTACTTTTACAGTAGGGTTTTTATTCCGACCCTCTTTGAATTCAACACTCTTTTACTACATTAGTTTACATTATAGTTTCTTCTTTTTGTGTTCTCAGGCCATTTATTTGTACAGGTTTATAGGAAATTACTTTCTGTTTTTTGTAATATTCCTTTTAGGGATACTCTCCATCCCCTGGCCTATGGAAGGTGGTCTTGGGGTAGTCACGACACGGGCCCCAAGGGATCGGTCAGGACAAAGTGGTATCAAAGGAGTTGGTTCTACCGAAGAACTAGGACTCTGATATTTTTAATGTAGCAATACTGTTAAGAGTTATGGGTGTGGTTTTCAATTCGGGAGTCCAGTTTTGGTGCAACGGCCGACATATCCATATACCAAGACCCTGAATTCTGATTTCCAACTCAGTGCATGGAAACACAGATTGCGTGTGTTTTTTGAAAGTTTTTCCTTCTATTTTAATTGAGTCATCTCACCAGGTATAACTTAATAATTGTGGTGCACCTATTCCTTATCAGGATGATGCCATGTAGACAACCATCTAGGATTCCTGAGAGAGTACACGATGATGGCCCAGCGAGCGATGAGGTTTCGGTGTAGGGCCCTCTAATGGTCTTAACCCCTTTTTGTGGTATACCAGTAGCACCCCCACTTGTTGGGCAGAAGATTCCACCATCCCCACCGGCATAGGGTGCATGCCGACTGAGTGCATTTCATGAGTTTCAATGACAGAGAGCTCTGAGGTTCCCAGGTGAGACAGATCCCTAGGTAGTTAAGAATTGGCTGGAGGATGTGGCTAGAGTTTTCCCCCTAGTTGGGACACCATCATATCAGATGGTGATCTTAGGTGATAGTATTTATCAATAAGTGAATATGAGGATGGTCTGCATAGTGATGAGGCTTCAGTATGTGGATTGTTTCTCGAGATGGTACCTTCAGATAGTGTTCCAGTTATATCATTGCTCGTTGGTCAGCAGTTACAACCTACGGTACCATTATAGGACACATGAAGGCTTAGATCCTTACACGTGTTTCAACATCAGATACCCCTCAGTTTCCAAGATGATTATCACTCACAAGAAGCTAAGGACTGGCTTGAGTTGGTGGCAAATTTTCCATCTTTCTAGGGCACCATTCGATCAGATGGTGGTCCTAGTAGAGAGCATCCTACGTGGCTCAACTGGATGATGACAGGGTTTTGATTACCATGATCATGCAAAGAGGTGACTTTTTCTATACAATATCTTAAGAACCTTCCTCAAAGAAGAGGGTATCTATCAATAATGAGCTAAGGGATGAGTGTTCCCTAGAGATTTTACAGATTTGACAGGACAACATGTCGATAGATGAGTATTCGTCGTGGCATACAACCCATCCTAGGTACTCGATGAAGACAGTATGGTCAGTGCTTTAGGGCTTGAACCTCCGAGCGAGGTGTGTTTAGGGACATCTGAGCCAACACTATTCCACTATTAAATCCTTCTTATGTTAGGGCTCTAGAGAGAACCTCTGAGGTTGAATATTATTTGGATGAGCAGATGCAACGAGTGAATGATAATAGTTGGAAAGTAGGAAACTGACACCAGTATCAGAGACTTGGGTGTGTAAAATGTTTTGGGAAGAGGATGTTATAAAGACGGATGAATCTACAGGGTAGAAGATGTGGAAGTGGAGCTATGAGAGAAGCATGATGTGGTATACATTTCGACGTGTTACAACCACCACCCTAATGTGGTCCCCACTAGGCTAAGTGAGATGGAGGAAAAGGGAAGGGAATAGATTCATGCAGTCATGGAGTGTGACCCATGGGATACAAGAATGCTTTGAGGTATGTTTTGTGTCTACTGCTAGCTTCCATATTATAATACATAAGTACTAATATTTCCTTATTTCCATGAATCTTGTTCCAGACCTAGAGTTTCCGGTTAAACAATTAACTTTACCCTTACATCTAGAGATGCCATTAAGAGGAGACTCGATAATCGTACTTATTCCAATGGTGTGATATGACCCTTGTGGCGAGAGTTTCGGTCGGAACCTCTTGGTGGAAGCGTTGAGGCATTATGACGTTAGTTTGGGTATGGACTCGACACCTACAATTCATTCTTATATTGAATGTATTAGGCATAAAGGTTGTGGTTTATCTACAAAATTTGAATGGGGTTTTCCATGGTCAGTGAAAAAAGAATCCCAAGTAGCATAGGATAAACTCATGCATATGAGGGTGCAGCGGATCACTCATGAGTCATCCTGCCTTACTACGGATATTTTGAACCAGATGTCTCTTGGGTAAAGGCACCCTTGTCAGGTCTGATGAAGAAGGGGGAGCCTTTCCTATAGATGAAGAAGTGTCATCAGAGCTTTCAGAATGACCTGAACTTGAGACAACGAAGATGACGAGAGTTCCTCAAAGACTATGACTTTAAGATATTATATACTCCTTGGAAGGGGAATGTGGTAGCAGACGCACTCAGTAGGAGCTCTAGTCTACAACTGCTGAGTGAGGTGACAGATCAGCTAGTCATGCTACGGATACCCTTCGTGGATAAAGTTGGAGCATCTTACCTCCAGTCTATTAATTTAACTCCCCAAATTCTTCAGAAAATTCGAGGGGCGAACAACATGAGACATTGACTGTAAGGCCCAACATGCTCAGATATCATCAGGAAGATCTTTTGAAGAATTTTCTGAAGGCTGTGAGCATGTCATCCTCTTTATAGGATTCACATTGGTACCAATGATGCTTCGGGAGGAGGTTTTGAGAGAGATCCATACATTCCCATTAATGGTATATCACGGAGTAGGGAAGATGTACCAGGACCTCCGACATCAGTACTAATGGCCAGAGATGAAGGAAATAGTGGCAGAGATTGTATCATGATGCCTCACTTGTCAGCAAGTGAAGACTTCATTGAGCCGATAGAAGTATTATGTAGATAGGAGGAGGGAGACAATGTCTTCTTATGGGTCTCACATCGATGTGGTTTGTGAAGATTTGTCCGGGGTGGAAGGTTATCTTTAAGGTTCATTGGACCTTTCAAGAATCTCACCAGAGTGGGAGAGGTGGCATACCGTCTATCTCTTCCCCCACAGATGCATCAGGTGTATAATGGTTTCCATCTGTCGCAGCTGAGGAGTTGAGTGAATGATCCACTACTGAACTCGTGATGTTATGCTCTCTTTAGTAAGATACTAAAATTGGCCAGCGTGGGCCACCAGTGAATGTTAGTTTATGGTAATAAATAAAACAATTAAGTGATAATTATTTTTATTGTAAAATCCATAACATCTAAATGGTAACTCGGATTAAAAATCAGAGAGTATCGTTGAGTTCATGAGGGCCTTTCCTCCTTGGGCAGATCCTAACCTCGACCGACGCGAGTTGAGGGTGACTATTAATAATTTTTTGAACTTTTTTTTGGGTATGTTCAGTAAAAAGGTGAGCTGTGTTTCCAAACAATTGAATCGGTGATCGGATTAAAACTTTGGGGGCACCGTTTAATACACAACACGGGGATTTTCTTAAGGGAATCCTTACTTTGACCGCAGTAGGTCCGGATAAAAAGTTACATTTTGTAACTTTTTAAAAGAAAATAAATAAATTTATTTTATTTTTTTAATTTTATTTCTTCTCCACTAAAGGACAACCGGAGTGTGGGCCATCGATGTGTCAAGACAGTAAATGGATTGACCTTCAAATCCTATGTAACGAAGTCATTGGGGATTAGGAATGTTCCTAATTTATGAGCCCCCATTAATTTCCCATGTTGTTACTTACCATCCCTCTTTCATACATATATTGATTTGGGGAGGGGTATCGACACAGCTTCACCAAGGAACGAAGTGTTGATGGAGTGTCATGAAACAGAACCCTTAGAAGATGGAGCCAATCCTAGAGGGATGTGACAGATGAAACTGATCCACAAATCTACAGACGACGTACGAGCGGTGTTGTTGGAAGACTATTGAGGGAATGAAGAACACCGCCCCACCTTTAAGCGTGGGTGTTTCTTCGACGATTCAAGGTATGTGTTAAATTCTTTTTTATTTCAAGTGAATTTTATTGAACCTCTTCTACCCTCCCTCTTGTTTATGAGCTAACGCAGAGGTGACAAGCTTAACGAACATGGCATGGACCCTCTGCTATCATGAAATCCTTACACCTCTGTGGAAGACCATCGGTGCAGTGACACTGACCGGCTATGAGGAAGGAGTGCGCCGACACACCTCATACGAGGAAGCTGCAATACGAAGACGTGAAGGTCATCAGAATGGCCGAAACCAGCCGGCCACGAAGGTAGTACGAAACACTGTCATGTGTCACCGGTGAGCAAAGGGTCGTGGCTTGTCCGCCATGGTATACAGAGGAGACATCCGACACTTCGTCCAGCCGCCGAAGGAAAGGCGGTGCGACCAACGTGCCGCCAGAAAGTGGGAGGTGGCATGACCAGCACACAACTAGTGGACATGAAGGCACATTAGAATCCATAGTGGAGGTTGAACCCGCAAATTCAGTGGGTTCTGCGGTGACCGGGCGACGCTGCTGCTTCACAAACCAAACGGGCTCCAGTACATTCAGGAGTTCGGGAGGCTAGGGGGGGTCACACCCTCGTGCCGTCTAGGGAGGACCCCACAGTGGGCCATGTTCCACCACGGCCGGGCCTCAGCCCAACCAGACTGACCTTTTGCGGGCCTCCCTATATGGGTCGGGCTACCCCTTGAGGGCCTCCCCCCTTGCGGGCCGGGTTGAGCCCACCACGGCCTAGAAACACTTAAAGGGCTATATCTTGAGAACCAGAAGTCTTTTTGATGAACCGTCTATGGAGTTGGGATCCTTGGATTGTGAAATTACTTTTGGTATACTCCACATGAGTTTTAGAGACATTTGGATTATGTCCAAGTTGGATCAATCCTGAATCCAAGCGGGCCCCTAGAGCTAAAACAGTTATAACTCACAGACCGGGTGTCCGATTGACACACCCTCTATTGGGTTAGAACAAATAAGACATGGAGATCCTTTGGGTTAATAATTTGTGGAGATATTTGGTGGTCTAAGTACGACCAATATCATGAGGGAGTATTCTATGGTACTCAAGCACACTGGGTGCGAGAAATCATGTGGCTGTCAGTGAGGTGGAGGTTGGAGACATATCATACAGAGGTCAGTGCTCACTGATCCTATGTTAGTTAGCGCTTACCAGTCCTGTGTGGGTTATATCCTATCTGGGTCATTGCTCAACGATGTTGTGTGGTTGAGCGCATACTGATTCTGTATGGGTCTGATCCTGTGTGGGTCAACGCTCAGTGATCTTGTGTGGGTCAGCACATACAGATCTTGTGTGGGTCAGATCTTCTGTGGGTCAGTGGGTGTTAGTTACCTATCAACTCTGGGTGGGTCGGATCCAGTGTGAATCATTACGGGGGTTATTACTTAGTGATCCTATGTGGGTTAGACTTTTTATGGTTAGATGAAGTGAATCTTGACAGAATAGGATGATCTAGCTTCAGGACTAATAATTTTTAATTATATACATCACTGAGAAACTGGTTTGACTTGAGAATCTTTTTGAGTTCTTTATTTCTTTGTGATTTTTGATTGAGATCATGATTTTTGGTTTTCCATTGTAGAATTATGAGAGACCTTCGGGGGTCTCAGGGTCCCTACTGTGTATTTTTATACTCACCCCTACACAGGATTTTCCCGCACCTTGTTGTGTCTTATGTAGACGACGAGCAGCTAGGCTGAGGTTTGAGGGAGCTAGGACTAGGTAGTACGCGAAGGACATGGGAGGATGTGGAGTGCGGAGGAGGCAATCTGTACCTACCCTTCAGGTAAGATCCTTTTAGGACGACCCAATATTTATTTTCCATTTTTTATTTGTATTGTTCCTTTCCTTCATACTTTTACTCTTATAGTTGGTCTTATATTCCGACCCCCTTTACTTTCAAAACTCTTTTACTACAACAGTTTACTTCACAGTTTCTTCAAGTTGTGTTCTCAGACCATTTTTTTACAGGTTTAAAGGAAATTCCTTCCCATTTTAGGAAATATACCATTTGGTGCTAGTCTCTAACCCCTAGCCTATGGAAGGTGGGCTTGGGGTAGTCATGACATGGTCCCCAAGGGACGAGTCATGTCAATATTTCTTCGAATATGTCAGATAAAAGGGTATAATGTGGCAAGAATTCCCACACTATGAGAAAAATATTATATTCCCCCTTCCTCTAGATTGATCACATCCACCGACACTAGACAGGGTTAAATCATTACTTTCCAAAGGTTTTCATATCAAAAAAGCCTCACCAATGATAAATTTATACATCACTTCCACAACGGTAGTATAACTATAAATAAACACTACCAAACAAAGATATGGATGTAGGCCTCTTGAAAATAACCTATACTTTTTTATATCCTTAACATCCAACTTAGGAGAGAAAGTGTATCATCCTTTAAAATATTTGTCATGGTCTGTCACCAACTAATCACCCAAATGAAAACTCAATAACTCCATCATCATTGAAATTATAAATTACTTATAATAAAAGCATTGGATGAAGGTAGACTTGAAATAAACCCAATACAAGAATTCAAACAATTGGTTGTGGTTAGTGAACTTTCATTCTATCAACCCAAAAATTCTTTTATGTTATTAAGAGAATTAGTTTTCATTTTACAATGGCTATTTATTATTTAATCACATAAAAATAATATAACATTTTATAATAACATTACACATCCTGAAAAAATACGGAATAGTACAACTAGGAATAATAAAGAGATATATACATGGAAGAAAAAAAAATTCACTAAAATAAATTCAAAAGGTTTTAAATCCTTTATAATGTTTTACCCTTCTATAAATATCAAATAATTTTAAATATGCATTATCAAAATTATAGATATTTTAAAAAATGTGTGTTAATATTTTTAATCGATGTAGTGAATGATAAAGTGAGAATTATGGTGTATTTAAAAGTAAATATGTACATTATGTAATTGGATCATAGTACAGTATAGATGATGGGTATTGTGACCATTAATCAATAAGATAGTTGGTCATTTTTATTATTGGTTATATATATGGAATTATGTGATGGTCATGATTATTATATTATATAACTAAAATTGTAATATTAGAGACCATAAACATATTCCCATAAGAATATGTTTCACAAAAAATGTAAGAGTTTAAAATAAAATTTAATTCAATGAAATTATATTTTAAAACACTTTTTAAATTATAATATATTTTAATTTATATATACATAATTTTTATAATGACTAAAATGTTTATTTTCCTATAAAACTGTTAATTTTCAATAAATAAGGTATTTTATTTAAAATTTAGATTTATTATAACTATAGAATTATTTTTATAAAATATATTTACTTTTCTGAATCATTACATCAAAATTACATTTGGTGAAAATATTATTTTTATGTTAAAAAAGTGAAAATTGTCATTTTACGAGCATTATAATTTTTTGATCTCATTATTATGAGATCATAATTCAAAATGTATGTATCATTTTATTCAATAAAAATTGTATTTATTAATTTTAAAAAGATAATTAATAAATATTAATGTCTAATTAGAAATTTATCCTTTACATTTCGGTAAAAAATTGGATTTTTGAGATAAAATATATTTTTGGATTTTGAACATTAAATGGGTTATTTGAAAGGTTATTTTATAATTGGGAATTATTTTAACATCCAAACACCCTCATCTAATAATTAATAATCCATATAAATTTTTTCAATTCATTTTAACAACAAGTGGTTGGCTTATATTATAAAAGAACCAATATTTAATCTATTTAAACCACCCCTCAAGTATAAATACACTAACCTCTTCCAATTCCTAGAAACCTAAATTCAATGTTCTATAATAATATACCTTTAAATGATTCTCTTTAATTTATATATCTTAAATATTGAAGGGGTTTTTTAGGTTTATGGTTCATCTCTATGCTAAGAATCTCGAGAGAGGTAAGGGTTTCCCCAATCCTCATTTTCCATTTCAAGTATAATAATTTTGTTAGAATGTACTTTAGAGTTCCTTTTTTTATACTCCCATGTTTTTTATTATATTTTATTATATTCTATTTCAAATAGTTTTTATGATATTTTTTTATTCACTCTCATTACATAATTTTTCTAAATCATTACCCTATCGAAATAATTGTTTATCACCCATCCTTTCCCATTACCTTTTCATGCCTTTTTTTCAATCCTTAACATTTCAATCCGGAATGTTTTTATGAATCATTGTTACAATTTACTTACTATTTTATCAATGAGATATCACTATTTTGTTTCATTATACTACCTTATTAATCCATTATAATGCTCAAGATTTCCCAAATCCATAAAACTGTCCTAAATTTAGTGAAGAAAAGTGTGTTTGGTTTTACTAGAAACGACATCCTTTTCTAGGTACTACAAGTGGATGTGGATATGGAATAAATGTATCTATGTGTAATAAACCCAAAAATATATGATTTTTTATTAACTAAATATTCACATGGTTTATGATAAATAGGCCTCGATGACCACCCGGTTTGGTACTGGTGATGGTTTTTCTTTATATAATTCAGATGCACTTTATGAGCCATATTAATGAATTGAAATATTGGATTGGTATTTAAAATCCATTTCTATCCAAATTACATGAATATACCAATCACCACTTCATGTTTTCATTCCCTCAATTGGGATCTTACCCTTTGC
Source organism: Viscum album (assembly GCA_963277665.1). Taxonomy (NCBI): domain Eukaryota; kingdom Viridiplantae; phylum Streptophyta; class Magnoliopsida; order Santalales; family Viscaceae; genus Viscum; species Viscum album. The sequence continues at coordinate 1,756,466,135 of OY728141.1, forward strand.
ATTGTGAACATCCTATAGTTTCTAATTATAATTGTTTTATATTCACAAGGATAATCGCATTAATCCTTTGAAAGGGTTTCATTACCACAAAATTTGAAAACAAATGTTCATGGTCTCTATATCTATCCATGTTTTTCAAGTATTTTCCACTTCTTCTCCATTTCCATATTCCTATATACACATGGTATGGTGGAAATATAATCTCTATAGATAATGAAAAATTATAACTTTGTCTTTTCTATCCATCACTTGTGCATAACTTTTCATCCAATTTATTTCTTTTGTGGATACCCATGTAAGCCTCTTTTGATTGAGTGGTTTTGAACTAAATACACATCCATCAATTGATAGGGTAAATTATTGACTAAATCAAATACCCTTTATCCACATGTTGTAAATAATCTAGATATCATTTTTCTTGATTGGTGGGTATTTACCCAGAATGTTAAAAAAAATTATTGGAAACCCATTTAATTTTAAATGCGTTTATAATGTAATTATTATTGAATGATTTGTAATTTTTTTGGAATACATAAAAAAATATATGTTTTAATTGGTCTCACTAGATATAAATCCAATGCCTTAGGTATTGTTTTTTTGTCTCATATGATGATGTGTATGGGATTTGGGAGTGAACCTAATCAATGATGAGACTCTATACCCCATTTCATGTTTTCTTAGTAGTTATACTTGACTTATGAACATGTCGTGTTACATGTTTATTCATATTTCCTATGATTACATGATCTTATAATTCTATGATTCAGGTCGATCAAAAAAAATATTTAAACATGAATTAAATGTAGTAATAGAGGGAGTCGGGCTTATTTCCATAGAGGAGAGATATATGGGTGTGTTTCACTTTTTTTGGTGGGTTAAATTGTTTAAAACAATTTATAAGATTCAATTTAAATTTTTTTAAAATCAATTAAAGGTAATGTTTCCTTAACATTGATATCCACTCATATGACCTTTTAAATAATTAATCCAATTTAAATTTCTTGTTTTCTATCTAATCCAATTAAATCTCACTAGATTGATCTCTCATGGAATTTTTTATTTCAATAATAGGGATGAGAATATCACTTCAACTTCCAATATATCCTATACTAGTAATCAAAGATCTCCAATTACCAATAAATCAATCCACTTGTCACGATCACAAGCAATGGAGAAGATGTAAGTTGAATTTTTGTGAGATATATTGAAGAATAGAATATAAATTCAAAGTGAAATCATTATGAAATATCTTAATGTACAAAAATATTAAATTTAATCCATGAATTAATAAAATATATTTGAACAATTAAAATATATAATTATTTAAAAGGGGATAGGGGTAGTCTCCACAGTGAGACCACTAAATAATTAGTATTCCACCTAGGAGTCATTACAATGATAAATAAAATAAAACAATAAATATAAGAAGAATAATAATAATAATATCTTAAAGGGAAAGGGTGAGATATAATCCCACATGTCGTGTATAGTGAAACAATTTAATATTTATAGAAGGATGATCAGAGGTCCTTGACAAGCTTTAAAATTATCCACATGACCTATGTGATCATTTAAAACTTCACCATGAATGTTCTTTGACTTCTAGTCAAGCAGTGACCTATTCATTTTCAGATGATAAACATGTTTTCATCATTGATTAGAATATTTTATATCTAATTTTTGTTCCTCCTTGCATCAAGTTCATCCAAAGTGCTGAGTGATTCACTACACATGGGATTCTCTAAGGAATAATATGAATGCACTTGGCTTGAATTTAGGTCGCAATGGGAACTTTAAGATGCATCTTTGAACCCAAAAATTTAAATCAATTCAACATATTTTTAATTTTTGCATTTTTTATATTATTATTACTATTATTATATTTATTTATTTTTTCTTTTATTTTTTGACTATATGTTTCTCTACATTTTTTAGGTATTTTATTTTCTATTTTCATTTTATTAATTTTATATTTTTTTATATTTTTATTGGGTGTTTCAATAGAAAGGGTATGTGATCGTGATTCAGTTAGGGTGAGGTGATGGGGGTGACCTATAGTGAGGGAGATGATATTGGGGGTTTTGGATTCTTCAACCAAAGGTGACTCTACTTCAGGGACTAAAAAATTCAACAGTAGTCATATATTTCAGTGGCTAGATTTCACAGAGGTGGAATGTGTTATTAAGAAGTTGGTGGAACTTTAGATTTGGAGATGAGATTTCGGTATTTAGTGGTAAACAGATTTGTTAAATAGAGGTTTCATTCCAATAATCTTCAACACCAAGAGGGAAAAATTTTACTTCTTGGTGGACATCTAACTTATGCGACCTTAGTTGGATAAGGCAGATATGACATGGGCTTCTTCAATAGGGGGAACGATTATGATAAAATTTCAGTGTAATTATTCGACATGGGTGGTGGATATGATAGATGCGATCTTCAACTTATTTTTAGATTAGTAAGGGTAGATTGAGCTTGAGTTGGTGGCATGGATGAGTCACGATGGTTTGTGGTAGTGTGGTTCATAGCAGGTTGTGATACCCTCTTTTAATAGTGTATTGGTAGATTGGTGAAGGGAGAATTAGTAAGGGGTGGATGATAGTACAATGGGAGGATGGGTACACTAGAAACATCTGGTTCACAGTGGCACATGAAATATCAATAGAGGAACAATACTTCCACGAGTTCCTAGTAGATCATGGAGAAGTTGCTGAGAAACAATGGAGAATTAATAGTAGCAATAAGTTTGATATTATGGACATCAACATGAAATATATTTTAGTATAGCAGTTGAATGTGGAGTGGTAGCATAATAGAGGAACAATAGTAGGGTGATATAATTAGTAGACTGATGATGGGAAAATTGATGGTAATAGTGTGTTACCATATCACAGTGTTACTAGTATAATGGCTCATGGTGGTAGGATGGTGGGTGAATTATAGGACGGTAATATTGTACTACTATAAGTAGGATAGTAGTACCTAAAAGGGAGATGACATGAGTTTTTTTCCCACACACCTATAGTCACATTCCAAACATTTTTTTAGAACTGACAGTATAAAATTAAAATAAAAAGTTATAAACAATTAAAATTAAAATTGAATGTAATTCCACAATTAAAACTCACTATCCAATTCATTTATAAAAAATGTTTAACATTAATTTTGATCATATGTTAATTATTCCGAACAAATAACACCTCATACATTAAAATCGATTTCAAATAATTTTTTTAAAAAACAATTTACATAATTTAAATTTCACATTAATTTTATGATTGATCATTGAAATAAATATTCTCCTTATAAAATGATATTAATTTATTTATTTAAATTAAATTCAAAAAATTTAATGAAAGAAATAAAACATGAAATTGATCTATATAAAAATTAAATTCCAAATTAAATTCAAAATAATTCGGTAGAATCTACATTTAATGTCATTTATCAATTATATTCTAAATTCTCAAAATCACTACAACATTATTTTTAAATATATAATTGATTAAATTAGGGGTATTCTAAAAGAATAATATATTTTTTATAAAAAAGATCCATCTCACATCACTTCCCCACATGTAATCTATTTTACTCGTAGAAAATTTTAGCATTGAATCCAAAGTATATTGTTCTGCCTAAATTTAAAAAAACATAAAGAATTAATGAATATAAAGGAACTCCTCTACTAAATGGTCATGGATCATATGTAAAATTATCACTCATTTTAACATTAGTTAAAATACATTTTATAGTTTCATGAGTGAATGTGATAGATTTTAGTAAAATTAAAATTATAAAAAGAAAAACTTCCATCTTTTAGTCGTTCAAAAATTTCCAAAAACAAGTTTACTGCTTACACTCATTGGTACTCAATAAATGATATTTTTATAATTCAGTTACTCCCTTCACGAGTTCAGTATTCCCCCCATCTAAATGAATTCATTTTTAACAAATGCACACTTTATTCATTTATTTTTATTTTTATGTTTTTTCAAACTATGTACATGTAGGTAACTCTGTGAAAGCACTTATTTTAATATGTATAGAGGGTTACACACACAAATAGTGTCATTATATCAAATATTCACTGTGGGTTATGAATTTACAGTATTAATTGTTGGTTTAAAAGACTGATATTAATTTATTTAGGGAGGATTCTAGATTTTTTACTTAATAACTAAAGTAATGTCACTCAAGATTGAGTTAGAAATTCAAGTTACCACTTGTTGAAATTGTTATTAAATAATGATATTTTTATTCATAATAGGTTTCTTTAGTCTCCTAATAGAATTTCCATACCATAGAGGACATATTTACTCAAAAATCACCCCCATTAAGATTCTAAATCATTGAAATCATCATGAAACATAATGGTTCTTTAATTAGACAAAACATAAAGGAGGTTTAATTTCCTTCTATTGTTTTTATTAATTTATTTACAATCTAAAAATAAAAAAAATTAAATAACTACATAAAAATTCCTATAAATAGATGGATATTTTGATTTTGAGTTTGATTTAATTTTTTTAGAAAAAAAAATTATATTTGTACCCTTAAAATTCTTTTCCCTCTCTCCTACACATAGTCCTGAAACTATTCCTGTAAAGTGAACCATGAAAATTTTCATAATCATAGTTCCAAATAAAATTATATATTCCAGGATTAAGGAAATAAATATATCTACTTCCTTCAGTTGATGGTAGTATAGAGGAGTTCAGACTCCTCAATGGTCTATTTCCATTTATCTTTATATAAAAGATTCATCTTCATTCCCTTCATCTTGAATGAGTTTTATGTATCAACTCCATTGATATTCATTACACCAGATGGAGGAATGTTATTCACTGTATAAGATTCACAAATCTTGGAATGATTCATATTATGAATTCGTCTCCTTCTTGAAGATTTCATCATCAATTTTTATCTAATTTGAAATTATTTTTCTTTGGTGATTATTTTATGGATAGGTATGGTTTTCTCTATGTACAAAACGTTGTTATGGAAGTATTTATGGTCCTTGTTTTTCCACCACTATCATCTACAATTTGAAATATTAATCATCATTTCCAATAGATCGTGATCCAGCCTCTAGCTTCTTGTATGTGGCACCCGAGTACCTCAGCTCTCAGTCCGACTCATCCTCCCTACTCACCTTCCGCCCGACAACCCCCTTACAGTGATCCAGCAACCCAAAACCACCTTTTTCACTCACCTGCAGTGACCTTCAGCCCATCCTCCTCCTTTCGTAGTCCGACCTCCGCGGCTCTGCCTCTGAACCACTATCCGGCCACCGCCGCTTCTCGGCCTCCACCTTTCACGCTACCACCGTCCGCCCCCATCACAATCGGTGCGACCTTGGCATGACTCTACCTTACTGAAGTTATCCAGCGGACATGCGTCCTAGCCGGTGTGCCTCTCCGGCCTTCCTGTGACCATCCACTTCCCCTCCCTTTGTGTGGTAGCCCCGTTGTGCGCACGCGACCATCCTATTTAAGAGTTCTTTTTTAATTTATGGTGTGCTCGTTTTTTTTGTGTCCGAGTTGTGTTTTGAAGTCCTTTTATTCGATTATTTGTAGTGCAGATTATTATTATTATTTTTGGATGCAACCTCAACTTCCCTCATGATTTTCCTTCCCGACACGACCCCTTGCCGAGTTGCTGGCATCGACCCTCGACGTTGTTGTGTTCATCCCCTTTCCAGTGCGTGCCTCCCCTTTCCAAATCATGCGCACCCCCGCTGGTCGAGCATGTCTCTGTGTTGTGGTGCATTATGCACTGTCCTTTTTTAATTATTATAAGTTTGTCTTTCTATGTTTTAGTCATTTTGTAGTTACTGCAAAGGGTTGGAAGGTTTTTCCGTGAAATTGCAGTCGTCGGCAAGTGGCGTGTACTTGTACGCAAGTTGGGACGTACCACATCGTCGTCATAATCGGGATGCGAGTCAAGGTAGGTCCCCCACTGCACTCAACATTAAATTTAGAATTTATTAATTGCGTGATATTTTATTAATTTTAATAAATAGGAAATAATATAATATAATTAAATTCTAAATGATTATTTCGTGTAAAAAGAGTCGTTTATTTCATACACGTCACCTGGAATACTTTTTTGACGAACGGACACCCAGTAGTGAAATAATGCCCATTTGGATTTTAAACATAATTCAAGGAATTTAAAATGTTGTTTTGGTTTAAAAGATAAATGATTTCTCTTGAACAAGTGTTTTGGGTTTTTCTAAGATATGAGGTTTTTCTTTGAAATTGGCGAAGTCCCGTTTGACACTTTAATAAAATAAATTGTTTTGGAAAACCCACTCAGGGGTAATCTTTGGTGTGCGTGGATTACGTGAGCAATATTTAATGTTTGTGCATCATGACTGATTGACTTTCATTGTGGATGCACCCATTTTTATTTCTTGTGTTGACATGGGAACCTGGCACAGTCAGTGAATCTTCTGAGAATGATTGCTACACTAGTTTAGATTACGCACTGGTTAGTGGCCCCATATTAGGAGAATACTGAGTTATTACTGCTATGGGGATTGGGCCCCTCGGTTTGTCCATGTAGGGATATGCTGAGAGTTCAGGCATTATGACGTCATCGAGTTTGGGCATGCCTTCAGGATGATTCACATGTATACTACGTTCTGGATTGTTCACGATCGCCTAAGTTCGACCCATGTTTCTTTTTGTGTTAATTTGTATATGGTAGTCATTTGAGAGGTCTAGTTCAGTTGTTGGCCCATGTGTGCCACTTTTTCCACTTCCCTTGGTGTGTGTTGTGTGTTATGTGTAGTTTTCCTTTTTGGCTCATAACTAATGTTTGGTATTCTAATTGTTCAAAAAAATGTTTTAAAAATGTAATGTACCTGTTCTTTTCCAACATTAAAAATTGTTTTTAAAATAAAGAGGGCAAAGGATTGATACTTGTTTTAGAAATGCAAGTCTGTGTGGAAATTAATATTTTATATAATTTAGTTCAAACCTGGAATTAGTAAATTTATTTATTTAAAGGTAGTGCAATGAGAATAGATATCGGGCTAGCCTACTGAGTTTTAATACTCACACATATATTTCTTTTCTATTTTTAGTGTTTGTGTAGGCTACAGCTTGGGTGTGTTCGCCCTGGGCAACGTTTGGTCGTGAGTTGGAGAGTGACCCGTGAGGTCACACGGTGATAGTGGTTATCTCTTTCAGATAGTTTCTTTTTCATTTGTTCTTGTTTAGTTATTTTACTACATTTGTTTATTTTTTCCTACTCTGTTTGATTTACGTTGATTTATTTATTTATTTTAATAGTGAAAAATCGTTCCCACCACCTCTGTTGACACCCTGGCACTTGTCGCCAGCCTGAGAGGACTGAGAAAGCCTCTCGGGCCATGTCGCAGACCGGCTCGGGTGACCGGTTCAGGGTCGACCCAGGTTGGTTCGTGAAAAAATGGTATCGGAGGAGGATGGACCTTAGCTGACCTCGCTTTTCAGAGTGCCATTTGTTATTTGGGATGTCCAGTAGATGTAGATTAGGACTGTCGGGGCTTAGTAGGTAGGTTATCGGTTGGTTCCTAATCACCACCGCTGGTGACGAGACCTGAGTTACCAGTGTTAGTTTGGGATTTGAATCATTTATCATTGGTTGTTTTTGACTGAAGAATGAAAATGCGGGATAATTAGTTCACTATGCGGCCTCACGTGGGGTGGTGACCCAGGTGAAGTCCAAGTGTCTGGATCAAGATCCTCTTAGTGTTATTCTTTACTTGGGGCATGGCTCACCACCATGTTGCTGGGTCAGACATATGCACTAGTTCCTCATTTTAGTGGGTTATTACGGCTTGTTTTTTGTTTTAACCTCAATTGGTTTGAGTGCGTTAAAAGTGAAATTGGTTTTGAAATGGAAAAGTGTTTCTCCCAAATTGTTTTTGAAATTACTAAAGTGGGTTTTTAAAGACAAAGTGTATCGGTTTGAAAAAAACTTGGTATGTTTTTGGATTTGGTAAAGAAAAGAAGCGATTGATCCTTGACACTCTTTATGGAGGGTCACACGTACATGGGTATGTAAGGAAAGTGTGTGGAGGCACTTGTTCACAGGTGATGTGAGTGGGATTGAATGAACTCACATGTGAAGGTTCATAAAGTTTTATAAGTGAGTTTTTAAAATTGTAAAGAGATAATGGTATTGGAAACATGATTTCACCTTGTGTTGTATATGTTTAGATTATGGGCCTATTTCCTTTAGCTGTGTTGTTCCATTGATTGAGTTTTGTCTTGATGCCGGTTTCGCTGGTGGTTTTCATGTTTTTATGAGTATGCCGCTCAAAAAGCCTCCCAAAATTTGTTAATGAGTTGTGCTAAGTTCTCAGTTTTTTATGTGTGTTGCATTATTTTCGACGTAATCAAATTCTGTTAGAGGTAGTTGTATTGTTATGAAAGATAATGTGTCTTCGGGTTGTTGGGAACTCCCAGTATAGTTAAGGTTCGTACCACCCTAGAGTTATTTGAGGGTTTAGTTTTGGACTAGTAAAGATGAGATGTCTCATCGTCGTTGGATTTTTGGGTGTGATTAATGGTTGTCGACTTCTATGAAGGTTCCCACCTGGAAAAGAGTGCGGGCCAGTGGAACCTGTCTCCAAGAAACCATCCTCGTCGTTACTGACTTCTAGTTCATCGGACCGCTCTCTTGTGCATCACCAGTATGGCCAGTCCGGACATTCTAAACCATCTTGTTGCATCCCTTTGAAAATTTATGACCATCGTGGTTGTTTGAATCATCGAACGGAAGGAATAAGGGATTAGAAGATAAAAATGCATGTCTGTGAGGCAGGAGATTCTTCAGCTATCAGGGCCCCATCCACAGGTCTCGGGGTGAAGCTTGCGCATAGTCAGGAGTTGCCGAGGGTGTGTGGATCCTTAGTCTAGATAATTTCTTCCGCTATGGAATGGAAATATCCAAATTTTCCCTTGTTCTATTATCATCGTTGTCATAAGCTCATCCTTTTTGTGATGGTGTGATGGACTCGTTCCCCCACAATCCAGGCAGTCCTATCTGCTCTTAGGATGGTTCTTAAGTTGTTGGTCTCTCTGAACGGTGTCAGCCCATGAATAAACGAACCTGTTCTGATTTTTAGTTGGTCCTAGCTGTGTTCAATAGGGGGATGCTCATTTCGTGAAGTTGATGGGAGGTGTTAAGTTAATTTTTTTTCATACACAAGTTGTTGGATTGTTTCGCAACAAGCTTTTCATCAAGTCTCAGGTGTGTTGTTGGGTACATGTGGGGAATATAAATGAGTTCTGTTTGGGAGTTCCCGTGTTGCCCCCCCCTGCGGGTGGTTTAATTAGGTTTCAAAGGTTTTTGTATTGGTAAATTCTTGTGGTGGGGAGAACCCTCTCATGTTCTCCCCTTAATCTCGGGTAGTGGTTTTTCTTGAATTGGTCAGGTGTGATGTTTGTTGGGAATGGTTACCCCGAAGCTCTCGGTTCTCTATGTTTTGTCTTGTAATGAACTCATGTTGCGTCAACTATTGGATTGGTGAATTTCCGGCACAGAAAGTGTCTGTAGTGGAGAGAATTGTCACATCCCGACCACGTACACCCATCTTGTTTTTGTCCCATGACTTTGGGTAGTGTTGGGTTTGGGTCCGGGTTTTAATTTTTGAAGTTTTGATGTTTTCGATGGGTCTTGGGCCAGTGCACAATCACCATACTGCTAGAACTCAATGCGCATTAGGCCCGGGTGGCTGCGCGGTCAACGCACATTCGGTCCGATTATGCGTTCGGACCTGGTGAGTGCGTGGTTGCCTACCATTTAGATAAATAATAAAAATTAAATGAATAAATAAAATTGAAATGAATTTTATAAATTTTTTAATAATAATAATAACAATAATTTTTAATATTGTTATTATTATTATTATTATTATTATTATTATTATTATTTTATTATCCTTTATATTTTATTATTTATTTACTTTACTTTTTTTTATTTTATCCTATTCTTTTTTTTCTCCTCTTCTTTCTTCTCCCCTTTTCTTTTTTTCCACACGCTGGTTACCCTCCTAGTCTAGTGTTCTTCCCCAGTCGCTCCCTCCTATAGCATCAACCAACACCTCCCTTCTCCACTACCTCACTCACAGCCATGACTCCACCAACGCCTCCCATGCGCTCCCCTCCGCATCCGCCGCCCCTCTTGCAGCTGTGTTCCAACAAGCCTGTTCCCATCTGCGCCTTCTGACCTGTTTGGCTTCCACCTACTGTGCGCCTGCCGCACCGCTCCCCCTGTTGCATTCCAGCTGCCTACCTGCAGGTTCCAGCCGAACCACCTCCTCCATACCTCTTGCTCTGTTCGGATCCTGCTCCCCGCCGCCTCAGTCGGCCTGCTACAACATCACCCGCGTCTGGGCCTCTATCACGCACACCACCATCCTGCTCCCGCCTCACCTCGCCTTGCCCCTGCAGCATCCCGGCCTGTTGACCCCTGCTTTGGCGCACCACAGCAGCCTCATCCTGGACCTCCAGTGCCCTGGTCGGCCTCGCCTAAGCCCTCCACCAGTCGCGCCTCCTCCTGCTTTCTCCTCACCATCTTCCCCCTACGCTCCTCTCTCCCTATCCTGCCCGTCGCCCAGCACCTCGCCCAAGTCCCCTCCAGCAGATTGTGAGCCATCCCCTAGCTTCTTGTATATGGCACCCAACCACCTCTTCTCCATGTCCGTCTCGTCCTCCCTACTCACCTTCCGCCCACCAACACCACTGTAGCGATCCAGCGACCTGAAACCCCCCATTTTCACTCAACTGCAGTGACCTTCTGCCCCCTCCTCCTCCTTGCGCAGTCCGACCTCCGTGTATCTACCTCCTAACCACTGTCCGACCACCGCTACTTCCCAGCCTCCACCTTTCACAGTGCCATCATCCTCTCCTATCAAAATCATCGCGCCCTCGGCATGCGTCTGCCATGTTGAAGATGTCCAGCCGGCATGCATCCTAGCCGGTGTGCCTCTCCGGCCTGCCTGTGACCATCCACTTCCCCTCCCTTTCTGTGGTAGCCCCGTTGTGCACACGCGACCAACCGTAATTCACTACACCCCTGCTGCTCTGGTGCAAACCCCTCTCCAGGTATGCGAAGACCACCTCAGTCTTGTTAATTTTTGTTCTGATATCCATCGCCGATGGCAAAGCGGATTGTTTCCATTTTGGTTCGCCGCCGCCATCTAAGGTAAGAGTTCTTTTTTATTTTATCGGCACTTGTTTTTTTGTGTACGAGTTGTGTTCTGAAGTCTAGTTTTTTTATGAAACATCAACTTGCCATGTGATTTTCTTACCAGACGCACCCCCTTGTTGAGTCGCGGGCATCGACCCTCGACGTTGTTGTGTTCATCCCCTTGCCGGTGTGTTCCGCCCCTTTCGGACTCTCGCATGCCCCCCCCCCCCCCCCCTGTCGAGAACGTCTCTGGGATGTGGTGCGTTACACACTATCCTTTTGTTTAAATTATATTTAGTTGGTGTTTCTGTGTTTTAGTCATTTTGCGGTTACTGCAACGGGTTGGCAGGTTTTTTCGTGAAATTGCAGTCGTCGGCAAGTGGCGCGTACTTGTGCGCAAGTTGGGATGTACCGCGTCGTCGTCATAATCGAGCTTCGAGTAGAGGTAGGTCCCCCACTACAATCACCTTTAAATTTAGAATTTATTAATTTCATGATATTTTATTAATTTTAATAAATAGGAAATAATATAAGATGATTAAATTTTAAATGACTATTTGGTGTAAGAAAATTCGTTTATTTTATACACAATGCCTGGAATATTTTCTTGATGAACGGACACCAAGAAGTGAAAGAATGCCTATTTGGATTTCAAACATAATTCATGAAATTTAAAATTTTGTTTTGGTTTAAAAGATAAATGATTTCATCTGAACAACTGTTTTGGGTTTCTCTGAGAAATGAGGTTTTTCTTTGAAATTGGTGAAGGCCCGTTTGGCACTTTAATAAAATAAATTAATTTGGAAAACCCACTCAGGGGTGATATTTGGTGTGCATTGATTGTGTGAGCTGTATTTGATGTTTGTTCATCGTGACTGATTGACTTTCATTGTGGATGCACCCCTTTTTATTAAATGTGTTGACAAGGGAACCTAGTATAGTGAGTGAATATTCTAAGAATGATTGCTTCACAAGTTTAGATTTCACATTGGCTAGTGGCCCCATAATAGGGGAATACTGAGTTATTGCTGCTATGGGGATTAGGCCCCTCAGTTAGGCCATGCAGGGCTGTGCCGAACGTTAGGGCATTATGACGTTATCGAGTTAGGTCATGCCTTCAAGATGAGTCGCATGTATAGTACATTCTGGATTGTTCACGATCTACTAGGTTCGACCCATGTATCTTTTTGTGTTTATTTGTATGTGGTAGACGGTTGAGAGGTCTAGTTCGGTTGCTGGCCCCTGTGTGCCACTTTTTCCATTTCCCTTGGTGTGTGTTGTGTGTTATGTGTAGTTTTCCTTTTTGGCTTATAACTAATGTTTGGTTTTTTAATTGTTCATAAAAATGTTTTAAAAATAAAATGTACTTGTTCCATTCAAACATTAAAAATTATTTTTAAATTATAGAGGGAAATGGACTGATACTTGTTTTAGAAATGATAGTGTGTGTGGAAATTAATATTTTATATAATTTAGTTCAAACATGGAATTCGTATATTTCTTTATTTAAAGGTAGTGCATTGGGAATAGATATTTGGCTAGCCTACTGATTTTTAATACTCACACCTATAGTTATTTTTTGTTTTTAGTGTTTGCGCGGGCTACAGCTTGGGTGTGTTCACCTTGGGTGACGTTTGGTCATGAGTTAGAGAGTGACCCGTGAGGTCACATGGTGATAGTGGTTGTCTCATTTGGTCAGTTTCTTTTTCATTTGTTCTTGTTTAGTTACTTTACTTCATTTGTTTATTTTGCGATACTCTGTTTGATTTACGCTGCTTTATTTATTTATTTTAACTGGGCGAAATCGTTCCCACTGCCTCTGTTGATGACCTGGCACTTGTCGCCATCCCGGGAGGATCAAGAATGCCTCTTGGGTCATGTAGCAGACCGGCTCGGATGACCTGTTCAGGGTTGACCCGAGTTGGTTCATGACAGGGGGTATGGTAGGTGATGTCCCCTTCACTTTTTTTATGAGTATATTTTTCACTATTGAGGTTAGTTCATCAATATAATAGAAAAATTTATAGTTATAACTATTATAATAATTCACTAACCTTATAGTTGTTCTCATACCGAATTATTGAGAATTTTGGGGAGTTCTTTTGATGAGGACTCTAACTTTTGTGGGTTCTTTTTTTATTGTCTCTTCTCCAGAGGAAGCATCCAAAATGTTTCGATCATTATCCATCAATCTGTGGTAAAATATTATCAGGAAATGATTCCCTTCAAATTTTTGGTGTGGGTATGTGTTTTTTAGTGTTTATGTTCTCTCCCAATACTCATATAGATTCTCTCCATGAGGTTGTTTGATTGCATAAATCTCCTTCATTATATGGACACTCCTCGATGTAGGGAAATACTTCTGGAGTAAGGGTTGACACAGTTCATCCTAGGTAGTGATTTCTCAATGTTAAATGTTGTACAAGAATTCCTTGGAAAATACACCAATGGATTAGTTAAATTACTTATAGTAAATCTATTCCTTGGTGACTCCTGTAGGATTGAAAATGTAATGCCTACAGTTTTTAAAAGACAAAACTATGTTCGATAGGGTATTCAATATGCAGCACTGAGCACAAACAAACAATGATTATTAAAATATGGTCATCTTAACATTTCTATTAAATTTATGGATATGATTAGGAATAACTTATTTATGAAATATATATATTTATTATATATAATGATAAATTCTTAGAAAACAATCAACCAATTTTTGGAAATGTCTTTTCGTACTTCAAAATATGTTTTCTCGAAAAAATGATATCCTTTATTTAAAAAAAAATATTATAATTGTTTTATTTAAAATTTGGAAAATTAATTTTATAAAACAAACTCTATATTTTATATAATAATATCAAAATTAACTCAGGGTGAAATTTTGTAATTTTTTTGAAAATATAGATTTTTCAGTGAATAGTGAAAAATACAATTTTTATGTAATGTTGTCATTTATTTTGATAAATTATGTAATATAAAAGAATTAATATTATTTTTATTTTATTTAAATATAACATAGGTATTATTTAGTTATATATAATTCAATTATTTACATTTAAATCATATTTTTACCAGATTTTAGTATTAACTTATTTTTAGGATTAAGAACACATTTTATTAAAATCTATTTTAAAGTGAATAATATTTTCCCACTATAATTAATTACAATAAACCACAATTAAAAATTATTTAAAAATATTTTTATAATATATATCTATATTTATGAATCTTAATTCATATAATGAAGATTATTATTTAAAGATTTAAAGTAATATCATCTTTTCCTTGAAAAGTGAATTTTTTGGAGAACTGCTTTCTATCATGATTTTGGGTTTTATTAAATTATTACTCATTAGATAATTGATTTTGATAAAATTTATTTCATATTTGGAAACATAATAATTAATCTTAGGTAATAAGGTCAAGTAAATTTTTGGAAAATATGAATAGTAACCATATTAAATATTTATTACCACAGTAAAATTTAAAATAAGTTAATTAAGAGTGAAAATAATTCAACATGGAATAGAAAAAATGTAACCATAATAGTATATATATATTTATTTATTTATTTCAATATAATATTGACTATTTTGTATTACTTAATAAATAATTTATTAATGATTTTGATGAAATCTAGATTTTTGATAAATTATAACATAAACTTTATTTGGGGGAACATATAGTTTTAATGAAGAAATAATTTTTTTGATAAATTAAATAATTTTTTTAAATAAATTATATTTTAACAATATTATTATTATGTATAATATATTAAATATAAATGTTAGTATAATTTTATTATGTTCAAATGTAATTTTTAACAGGGTTAGAAGATATTTATTGTCAAAAATCCAATATTTTTCAATAAATAGGGACCACCATTTAACAGTGTAATTTTTCACTTTTAGATAATTATTCTATATATAATAAATATCATTTTTTGGAATCAGAATGTCAAAATTATTGAAAGGTTATTTTTTTATAATTATTTTAGATAGTCGAATTTTCGGGTAAAAACTAAATACAATATAAGTATATGGGGTATATTATGACATAATATTGACCCAAAAGTGATGAAATAAATATTATAAAATGTATAATAGTTCAAATCTATTTTTTCCTTTTAAAATTAAGTTATTTTTAGGTCATTTGATTAATTTTATAATGCATTTTGGAATCCTCCAAAACCTATATTATATTTTAAGGTTTTAAAATCATTTCTTTATCAACATGACCCATTTACACATTAGAAAGTGTAATATTTTTAGTAAGATGAGTCCTTGGACTTATGAAATAATTATAAACACATATCTAGAAAACCCATGGTAATAGTCATTGTGAGGATTGTGGTTTTGATTATTTTATTATATAGAGTCTGAAACCTATGTTTGAGAAATAATGAAGAACTCCCCTATATTTTCCTAACTAAAACCACTCAAGATCCCATTAATATTCCCTAAAAACATTTTCTCCCTTCCTTAATCTACCATTCCCTCTCTATATTCCTACCATGGATCCCCTAAGATCTCAATAAACTCATACCAAATTTTTGGAATCATCCTATCATGGTATGGGATATTCCACTCTCCTTTTTATTCAAGCACCCATTTTATGTTATGCATCTTAATTTCCATTTTTTATTATTGGTGATGTGTTTTTATAGATACCTATTAATTACCTTTTGATGAATAAATTATGATAAACCCATTTCACTCTCATTAATCACTCCCATGAACCATTATGTACACTTTTTTTGTTGTCGAAATTATTTTTCGATTTTCCGTACAAAAAGTAAGGGACCTCTACCTATTATTTTCAAATAAATCACCCTAAGTATATTAATACTTTTGAATATCAATTTGTTATGTCTTAATTACAATATAAATATCCTTCTAAAATAAACATTATGTTCTTTAAATGAGATATCATTTATTCCCTCTCATTATAGTGTTTACCTAACCCGTTACTATGCCGAGATCATCTAATTCTCCTATTTATTCATGTGAATTCATTATATTATGTCTTTTATATCAATTTAATAATTTTTTAATATGTTTTTAAATATCCTCCTTACTTACTGTATGATTTATAAAATATGAGAGACCCCTTTCACTCTCATTAATAACTCCCATGAACATTTATGTTCCACCATTATGCTGCTGGAATTTCACTATGATTTCTCATGACAAAAAAATGTTTAGTAAATACCCTTACCCATTTACTATCAGGGGTTTTCACCTTTATGACCTTATAATAATATTATTGGGGACTCACATGTATTTATTTTACACTAATTGATCATGTAATGAAATGTGATAATAAACAATTTGATGTTGTATGACCTTTGTTCCACTCTTATTCATGTGAATGAAATGAAAGTGATGGGTGCATTCATAATTATATATCACTTCAATGCATTGGGTAGTGTTTTAGCCTCATGAGACATCATTCAGGAGATTACGGTGCAACCCTAATTTATCATGGGACACTGTCCACCATGTTTTCTTGTTGGTTAGCCTTGACCTTTGATTATGATGTCATATTTAATGTAGTTTCCACATTTACCATATTTTATTTATGTTACTAAGTTATATCATTCCTTATTATTCAATTTTATGATTCTCATCCCATTTATACCCCACATAACTTCTTATAGTATAACATGTAATAATTTTTTCATTTTATTATATGTTTATTCCCTTACTAGGATTTATAGATCGCCTCTTTTTTATCCATGTCCCAAGGTTATCCCGTGTAGTTTTAAAAGATATGGAAATATAAAATCAAGTTATGGAATTTTTAAATAATGTTTTTTTATTCCATGTTCAATGTGTTATTCTATGTACGTAATTCCAAAAGACACTAGACCTCATGATCTTTTGGGTTGTTTTATATGCCATATTTTTTAATAAATAATGATATAAAGTGTAATTAATGATAGGGTTGTCATAGAAACCATTAGAATATTTCTCCAAATACACAAAGGTTTATGTTGGGGTCTTCTCATAAAAAACCATGAAACATAGAAAGGAGATTAATAATTTCATTTTAAGATCACAATCTTGATGATTATTCATTTCAAATTGAATATTTTTGTTATTGAAATAAGGTGCATGAAATTATCTTAATGTTATATTCAATTGAATCTAATATCTTCCATGATTTTTGTTTCTAAAATTGACTCTGGTTGAAGCAGAAGTGGGGGATAAAAATTTAGTAAATTGGAGAGTGAAAAAATATCTTTCAACTTCAACAATGATTCTCAAAGTTTTTAGTCTATAAATAAGAGTTCTTTAAACTCGGTATTAGATCCAATGTGAAGATTTGAATTTGTTCTGATCAATTTTTGAAGTCATTTATAAAAACAACAGTAAAACAAAATCATTGGACTCCTCTATGACAATTATAATTTTGATGAGACGCTTATTGTAGGGTAAAATATTTTTGAACCCGAATTAAATGTAACAATAGTGGGACTTGTGTTCTTCTCTAGAGAGGAAAGATATATGGGTGTGTTTATCTTATGTTTTGTGGGTTCAAATTTTGAAAGTAGTTTATAAGATTAAATTTGGTTTTCTAAAAATCAATTAAATGGGAAGTTCATTTACCTCAAAAACCCTCTCACCTACCTTTTTAAATCATTATTCTAATTATAATACCCTATTTTCTATGGGATCTAATGAAATATCATTGTATTATTCTATACTATGATTTTTGGGTCAATTGGAGGGATTCAAATATCAATGAAACCTCCAATATACCCTAGCCTAGTAATCAGAGATATCTAATTATCCTTAAATCAACCAACTGATCATGATCACAAGAAATGTAGAATACGTAAGTTTCATCTCTACGTGATCTAGTAAAGAAGAGAACATAAATTCAAAATGAAAGAATTAATAATATCTATTGATTTCTAAACTGCTCAAATTGAATCCTAGAATTAACATAAGATATTTGAAAAATATAAACATATAATTCATTAACATGGGGATAGACAGAGTATCCTTGGCATAGACACTAAGGGATTAGTGTGCCATCATGGGAGTTATTACAATGAATAATAAAATAAAGACGATAAACAATAGCAAGACAAAATCATCATCAAGTGTGTTTTTGAGTGAGTGTCCAAACTCTCAAGCATAGTGAAATGGTAAGATATTTATATAAGGATGATCATTGGTCATTTGAGAGATTTTAAATTTTCCATATGAGTAGCACAGACATTTCCAACTTCATTTGAAATGTTCGTTGATTTGTAGAGCGAGTGGTGACCTCCACATTGTCGAATGATTGTCACATGTACATATTCGATTAGAGTATTTTATAACTAATTAACATTACTCCTTCCATCAAGATCAGGAAATTTTTTCAGTGATTCAGTGAATAGTAGATGCCCAAGGAAGAATACGAATGCATTGGGTGTGGATCTGAGTTGCAATGGGCCCATTGCGAAGCATCCTCAAACCTGAAAACTGAAAATGAAATCAATAAAACTTTAATTAGTTATTATTTTTTATTAATAATAATAATAATAATATTATTATTATTATTATTATGATTATGATTTTAATTTTCCCATTATATATCAGTTTTAATTTATTTTATTTTTTATTTAACTTTCTTTTGTCATCTTTTATATTTTCTTTTTTTATTTGGTGTTTTAGGTGAATAGGGTACAACGCTAGAGCTCTAGTTATGGATAAGGATTCTAAGGTGATCTTAATTGAGGGTGGTGATATTGGGGGCCTCATATATTTCTACCAGTGGTGACTCGGCATTGGTGATGTTTGGATTCTTTGGTGTATAGATCTCAAATAGGCGATAGGTAGAATTAAGAGGTTAGAATAAATTTAGATTAGGTGATGAGCTTCAGGTATTCAGTGGTTGGTGGAGATTTTCAATGAAGGTGGAATGATGGTTGGGTTTGTCTTGGAGAGGGGAAAGTTTGAATTCTCAGTGTGCATTCATCCTATGCTATATCATCTAGATGAGGTTGTTACCATATGGGAATCTTCAATATGCGCGATAGAGGTGGTCGAATTTCATGGTGGTCTTCTTAAACGCAGGGGGTGGATTCCACAAAATATAAATTCTACTTCCAAAAACTATTTAAATTTAAATATTTTTTATTTTATATAGAACATTTATGTGATCATTGAGATTTAATAAGTTTCATTCAATGAGTAAAAGTGTAAGGACACAATTTCATTAAGGGGGTATAATGTAACGACATGGAAATTCCATTATGTTATTAATAGAAGTACTTATTATTTTATAATTAATTATTTATAATAAAATCACATAGAAATAATATTACATTTTTCAAGAACATTACACATCATGCATAAATATGGACTAGTATAACTATGAATAGTAATACACATAGAATAAAAGTGAAATCACTAAAAGAAACTCAATAGGTTTGAAATATCCTACAAAGATCGTCCCTACCATAAAGATAATAAAAAGTGAGAGAAGTGTTAGTAAAATTATAGACATTACCAAAAAAACGTGTATTAAATTTTTTACGTTATGAAGTCAACGATGAAGTAATAATTATGGTGTATTTATAGGAAAATATGGATGTTCAGTGTTTCGAATGTTGGAAAATATGACTGTTTGATATTATGACCATTAATCAATAATATATATTTTCATTATTATTGTTGGTTATGTAGAGGTAATTAAGTATTCATTAAGATTATTTTATGATATGAATAAAATTTTATTATTGGAGACTATAAAATTATTCAATTAAGAATATGTTTTATGATAATATATAAGTATTAAATAATTTTTATCATGGAATAGTATTATAATTTTTTTTAAATGATAATATATTTTAACATAGTCTGAATTAATTATTTTAACAACCATAATGATTATTATGATATTTTAATGGTTAATTTTCAATAAATAAGGTTTTTTATTTTAAATTTACTATTATAAAATTTAAAAAATTATTTTGATAAAATAAATTACATTTTTGGACTCATCACAACAATGTTAGCTTAGGATAAAATTATAGGGTTTTTTTTGATAAAATTGATTTTATAGTGAAAATGTAGAAACTACCATTTTACGAGTATTGTGATTTTATGAAATCAAAATTACTGTAGAATGAATAAAAGATGTATGAAATTTTTTATTTAATAAAAATTTCATTAAATAATTGTAATATTTAATTTAAAAATATTATTTTCGATTTAGAAATTTATAGTTTACATTTTTGTAAAAAATGGATATTTTAGATATTTTTTTGGATTATATGAATTAAATACCCACCCTCTCCGCATTCTCCAAAAATGGAAATAAAATCTTATATTATAATATAATTTCGATGAAGACTCCTCTATTTATCTCTCTTCAACTGTGAAGAGTTTTGTTTGTTTAAATGGTTGTATTTTCTTTTCAATAACAATAATTTTATTATAAAATATTTTAGAGTTCCTTTTTATATACTAAGATGAACTTTATTCTATGTTATTATCTTCAATTTGAAAAAAAAAATTATGATGGGTTATTTATTCCCTCTCATTAAACCCTTTTTTATGTCTTTACCTTGTCACAATGATGGTTCTTCACTCCTCCTTTCCAATTACTTTTTCAAGACTTTTATAAATCATTTTAATTTCATTAGGAAAAGTTATTCTGAATCATTGATATAATTTAAGTACTATGTTATAAATTAGATATCACTGTTCTATGTCATTATACTACCTTCATATGCTTTTACAATTCTCAGGCTTTCCCATATCCATAAAACCATCCTAAATTTGGTAATGAAAACTCTGTGTGGTTTTCCTATAAATGACATATCTATCTAGATACTATGAGTGGATGTTGATCCATTACATATTAAAATAAGTGTTATAACCATAAAAATGATGGATTGACTTATCACATAGTTCAAAATAAATATGCCTTGCTAAAAACCCTGTATGACCCACTTTTTAGATTTTCTTTGGATAATTCACATGATCTTTATGATACATAATGAAGGACCAAAATATATGGAATGATATTTAAATTCAACTAATATACCTATGATATGAATATATCCTACACCACTTCTTGATACCATTCGTTCAATTTGAGTCTTACCTTTTTCATTGTGAGAAACATATAGTTTCTAAATCTTATAGTTCGATATTCACCACGATAGCCACATTAATTCATTAAAATGATTTAAATCCCACCAAATTTGTAAAAAAATGTTCATTTAAAATATCAATATCCATAATTATCATGGATTTTACTTTTCTTCTCCATGACCATATTCTTATGTATACGTGGTATGGTGGAAATATGATCTCTTTGGAGAATGATCCATCTCTGCATTTATCGTGCCTTATCTATAACTATGCATAAATTTTTTTAAAATGTATTTCCCTTATAAATACCCTTAAATTATTATTATGATTGAAGGATGTTCACTTAGATACCCATCCATTAATTGACTGGTGAAATTATTGACTAAAACATAAACCCTCTAACCATATGGTCTAAATACATTTACTTCATTATGATTAGTGATGGGTATTTACCTATAAAGGTACCCAATTTAAATAGATAAATATTTTATTTCAAATGATATTATCATGTTATTATTATTGATGTATTTATGATTAATTTCCTTTTGTGTTACACATAAGAATGTACATATTACGATGGGTGAACCCGGATAACACTCCAATTCATGGGGTAATGTTTTTTTTCTCATGAGACGATATGTATGTTATTAGGGAATGAACTTAATCCATAATGAGACTCTATCCACCACGTGATTTTGTCTTAGTGGTTTGATTTGGATTATGCTTATGCCATGTTATACATTACTTCGATTTTCCTATGTTTCCCTGAGATTATAATTCAAGGATTATGTCATGCCTCTATATTTTTATTCGTGATCCTTATTTTTAATATATCATGTCATGAATTATGTACTTATGATATTGTTTTACCTCATGACCTTATTACTATGTTATAACTCTTATCTGTATATTCAAATATCATGCCTCATGTATTACCCATGAAGATCATTTATACTCCACATTAACTGTTTATTCCCCTATTTGGATTAATATTTCACCCTTTTATTATGATTCATTATTTATTTCGAAATTGCATTGATAGGGATACTTATATGGGAATTACATGTGTATAGAATCTTTGTGGAGGAAATGTGTATTGGACCATGTGTTTAGTTATCAATATATCTAGTTATCAAATACACTAAACTTTTGATCTTATGAGTTTATTGTAATTAACAAGATATATTAAGAATAATTAATGTTTATAACTAGATCTATAATTATAGTTTTGGGAATCTCATCCACCAATGAAAACCTAAACATTCAAATATGGGAGGGTAACATCTCACACTAGAGGTTCCCAGAGTCCCTAGTGACTCAAAGAGCTCTTTGAAAATTTTTTCCACTACATTATCTATTTTATCCATGACCAATAATAATTATTGATGTATTAATATTTAGAAACAGTCATGTGTGATCCATTAATTGAGAAGTATATGGACCTAATACTCCATCAAGAGTTTAGGAATATCCATAGACTGGTCAGACCATAGCTAGATCCCTAGAATAAATACTTAAGAGATAACCTTCGTAACATGTTTATTCCTTTCTATGGGAATCATTAGAAAACCTCATTTAAACCAAATATTCAATAAAACCATATCATGTTCCAAAATAATGGATACAAAACCCATCAAAAAATCATGATTAACCAGAATCCTTTATAAATATAATTTCAGAAATGACTAACAAGGATTTATTTACATTTCATAATACAACAAGGGTTCATAAAAATATTCATTAGGGTTCAATTACCAACAAACAATTAAATAATTTCAAGCAAATAAATTAAAAAGGGACCCACTTATTGAAACCAAATTTCCCATTTGAAAAACACACACAAAAATAATTTACTCTTTAGATACTAATACCTCCCCAAAATCAGTAAACAATTCCACCATGATTAAAACCCATGAAATTATTTCCGTGAAAATCATCACATACCAAAATCATGAAATCCACACAAATCATTTATTTTAGTGTTATAAAATATTTCAGTAAAGAAACAAAAACACTAAAAACATGGTTTTCCAATGAAGCTTAATTATATAAGCACAAAACATTGGATTACAATTTTAATCATAAAAGATTTAAAAAAACAAAAAAATATTTTATTCATCATAAATAATCCTTATCAAACATAATAAGGGATAAAATCATAAAACAATCTAAATAAATGATTCATATCCTTGTACACTATGAAGGGTTTTGCTACACATTTTATCTGACTATGCACAAACCATTTGAGTGTCATTGGAAGTTATCTAGAATGGTTTCACATGGGTTATATCTCATTTTATAGACATAATGCCTTACCGATTCACCCCTATATTTCTTCTAATTTCAATCAAAATATATAAATTTCTTGAGTCATCTCCAAGGGTCTTCATACAAGAAAAATATGTTTAACCATATAAAAAATAAATCATTATAATAACAAACCTCAAGAGAATAATCTGTATAATCCATTTTTTAAAAAATAATTTGAGGGTCAATCCCCTATATTAAAAATAAAAACAAGGGATCCTCTTTGGACAGATGGGGTAAGAGGGAGCACATTAAAATCTCCATAGAAAATTTCAATAAAACCATACCTAAAAGAAAAAATTGGTCTTGATTGGTAAGTTAGAAATAAAAATCAATATATATATATATATATATAATGGGTAAAATTGCACTACCCACAAAAAGATAATGCAGAAGTGAAAATAGTCAATGAAAATGCATCACCCCCCCCCCCCTCGTTCCATGAAGTTGTTTTGTGTTGGAAACAGAATGTAAAGACCTGAAAAATTCAAGAAATTTTTTTCTTAATTATCTTGTAAATTTTACAATAATGCAGTTTCTGACAACACCTGATTTCGAGGCCCGGTGTGCCCGGAATCGTTTTCCGAAGTTTAGCTCGGGTACGTTTAGTGAACGAACGAGCGAGTTTTACTAACTTTTGAACCAGTGCTTGGAATCGAATTCTGAGGGCACCAATGGAATCACAGCGCCGATAATTTCTTAGAAACACCTTTTCTGGAGTTTCGTTTTCTCGGGTGTGGTTTTTAATTTTTGAGGTTAAGTTAAGGAATAAAATAAAGTGGTGCGACAATTTATTATATTTTACTTAATGCGGATTAACCTAAGTTAAGCAGATAAGGTGGAACCCACAATATCCTACCCACTTGGTAGGATATTTGTGAGGTGAGTCCCACATGAGCCCCACCGTTTCTTTCCTTCTAAGTAACTCACCTACACCCCCCTTTTAATGAAGTCAACTGTGCATTTATTCTGGTTAAGAAACGTCTCATTAATTTGGGTGGTTTAATCGTTACAATTAATTCATTGAATGAATTGTGCGTTTCGTTTCTTTTTAAATTCAAACATTGGCATGTGCATTAATAAAATAAGATGACTCTTATTTTATTTTTGTTTGGAATTCTGGTTGTTGGAGCCTTTGGGAGAAAAAGAGAATCATTGAGGAACTTCTTCGTTCTTCAATGAAGAACGCGAAGAATGCACCGCCGCCGACGTAGAAGGCCGACCTCCGACGGAGGACGACGGCGAGAGATGCTTTCCTCGGAGACCACATAATTCCAACGATGTTCCTTCCTTGACGCTTCTTTTGTGGCGATCCTCTTCTTCTACGGCGATCCTTTTCTTCCACGACGGTTAATTCCGTGACGCACGCTCATTCGACGACAACGTTGAGGTAGGGGTTATGTGTTTTAATTTGTGAAATATTCCGTCGTCTAACCCCATTCTTCTGGACCACATGATATCGTTTAAGGGGAGGGGGCCGGACCGCACAAATGCGGCCGACCCTCCTCCCTTATTAATATTTGTTGTTGCGGTTTGAGGGAACGTAACGCGGTGCCATCGCACAGCGCGGGAATGCGCAGTAAGGAATGCGTGGCGCCGTCGCGCCACGCCGGACAGAAACCGAAGACAACGCGGACGGAGCGGGGCCGCAACGGATGGCCGTGGTGTCGTCGCGCCACGCCGAACGAACCAAGGCCGCAGCTTAAGCCGCGGTAGAGCAGCGGAACCGGCGGCCGGAATCGGGCTGCCGGCGTCGGAGCAGGGGGACCAGCCTTACCGGTCCCGTGGCGGTAGAAGCCAGCCAATCGGAGCGGGCCGGCCGGACTGTGGACGAAACGGGGGTTCGAAACCCCCGGCTGGCTGGACGTGAGTGGCCCCATTAAGGGGCCCCGGTTTCTTCACGTGGGGGAAGCGGCCCCCGCATCCAAACGGCACGACCGTTCGGCCGAGCCCCTGGCCAGTGCGCCAGCGCGCCGCGCATCGGGCCGGCTGCCCTGGCCGGTCCGCCAGGCCGGGCTGGGTCGCGTCCAGGCCGGGGCGGGCCACGCCAGCTGGCCGGGCCACGCCCAATCGGGCCGGACCCAGACCCAGTTCGGGTTGACCCAGTTCGGGCTGACCCTGGGGGTATTGGGCCGGGTCGGACCGGGCCGGAACACCCTAATACCGAACCTCTTTCGGTCTGTTGCCCATAACATGTGGTGCGGACCTCCGATGGACGCACCGTTAGTTGCGTAGCGATCCTTGGATCGAGACGGTCGTTTCGGTATATTACACTCAAGGTTTCGAAATACTTTGGGTTCGGCCGGGTAGGTTCGTACACGAAACCAACCGGGCCCTCGGAGCGGAAACACTTATAACTAGAGCTCCGGATGTCCAATTGACGTGATGCCGACTTTGATGGATTCCTCTTAGTGATACGGAACATTTGTCTTACTCCACTTGAGGTTTCGATGCAGTTGGAGTGTGGTCAGGTTGGTTTTGACTTAAAATCCAATCGGGTCCCTCGGACGAAAAAGCCAATAACTCTCAGACCGAGCGTCCAATTGATGCGCCGTCTGTGAAGTTGAGTTCCTATTGATGATACGGAGCTTTTGGATACACCAACTCTGGACTATGTGTCAGTTGATGTATCAGACCCTCGTCTCGTGGAGCGGACCCTCCCGAACGAGCTTGTTGTGTGCGGGAACCCTGGAGCTGGCTGCGACTGCGACGACGACGACGACTGTATAGTGATCCTCAGTGGATACGACGACGACGACTACAACACTCAGCGATCCTACGTGGATCAGTGCTACCGATCCGGTGTGGGTCAGATCCTGTGTGGGGCAGTGCTCAACGGTCCTGTGTGGGCCAGCACCTACAGATCCTATGTGGGTCTGATCTTGTGTTGGTAATTGCGGGGGTTAGTACCTATCGATCCTATGTGAGTCAGATCCTTTATGGGTCATTGCGGGGGTTAGTTACCTATCAATCCTGTGTGGGTTAGATCCTTTGTGGGTCATTGCAGGGGTTAGTACCTATCGATCATTTGTGGGTCCGATGGCTTAGATGAATCAGTGGCTATATCTAATCATCTCTATCATCATACGAAGAAGTATACCTATGTGAGATGAATCTTGACATTCTTTTCTACGTGGATTACGTTATTCTATCCTGTGTGGATTGTATTGTGTTTTCCTGTGTGGAATGGGTTGTACATGGGCTCAGAGGATCGAGCGAACTGGAATTGATGACATAGGTATATGTATGGGAATATACTAAGTAGTGTCGGATGTTACTTCGTGATTGTATATTTCCATTGTGGATTATCCTTTGTGGATTCTGGGAGACCGTCGGAGGTCTCGGGGTCCCTACTGAGTAGCTTATACTCACCCATGCACGGGCTATGCCCGGACTACATTGTGTTGGTTTCAGATGACGGACAGCGCTGATTGTGGTTGAGGCTTACGGAGCAGGACGATACCTGGAGGTGGACCACTAGGCAGGACGTACTCGGAGCGGACAGCTGGACCCGATGAGCTATAGAGGCTATCTGTACTCACCATTCAGGTGGGGATTCCAGTGGACGGCTTGACATTGTGGCTTTAATTTTAGTTGATGTTTTCCCTTTCCTGTTATACTTTACATTCAGTTTGGGTTTGTATTCTGGCCCACTTTCGTTTCCGCCCTTACTATTGTACCCAGTTTTACTTAGTGTTTACTTCTACTTCTTGCTTAATCTGTGGTGTTTGGTTAATTTACAAAGGCAATGCCTTCACATTTTTCAGGGAATTACGCCTTGGTTCTAGTCGCCAGCCCCTGGCCTATGGAAGGCGGGCTTGGGGTACCCATAGCACGGGCCCCGAGGACGGGTCATGACAAATTGGTATCAGAGGAGTTTGGTTCTACCACAGATCTTTGGACTCTGATCTTTTTCTATGTGAAGCAATAGTGTTAAGTGTATTGGGAGTGTTTATCAGTCCAGGGGGTCCAGTGTTGGTGCGACAGCCGACGTATCCGTACACCAGGACCCTAACT
Source organism: Viscum album (assembly GCA_963277665.1). Classification (NCBI taxonomy): domain Eukaryota; kingdom Viridiplantae; phylum Streptophyta; class Magnoliopsida; order Santalales; family Viscaceae; genus Viscum; species Viscum album. Next base: position 1,756,493,746 of record OY728141.1, read on the forward strand.
TCTGATTTCCTACTAAATGCACGAAAACATTGATTGCATGTGTGTTTCAAGTTTTCCTTGTGATTACTTTTTGTCAGCTCATCAGGTACACTGTTCTGACCGTGGTGCACCTGTCTCTTTTCAGCATGGCCCCACGATGACAGTCAGCTAGGGTTCCGAGAGTTGTTTGTGATGACAGCCCACTGAGTGATGAGGCCTCGGTACAGGTCCCTTTGACAGCTGAGGCACCAGCGGTACCTCTACCCACTGAGCCACCGAGGCTACCAACACCAGCCACTGACGATGCACATAGCCATAGTACACTGCACGAGTTTCAGTGCTAGCGACCGCCATGGTTCCGCGGGGAGATGGACCCCCAGGCAGTCGAGGATTGGATGGAGGCAGTGGTACGAGTTTTCAGATTAGTGAGGACACCAGCAGACCTCATGGTGATCCTCGCAGCGAGCCTACTGCACGCAGCAGCAGGAAGATGGTGGAGCATGATGATCCTGGTGCACAATGAGGCATCTCTCCTCTGGACAGACTTTGAGAGCCTCTTCCACTCAGAGTTCATCCCAGCCACCCTCCGTGTGGTGCGCATCCATGAGCTTCTACAGCTATGATATGGCAGCTTGACGGTCACCCAGTACTCGTCGAGATTTACAGATCTCTCGCGCTACTCGACAGACATGGTACGAGACCCATTCTTCCAGTCCCATACCTTTGAGCAGGGATTGAGGAATGAGATCTGGGCATCTTTGATCTCCCTCAGCATTCTGACTCAGGAAGGAGTACTGGAGAGAGCTCTTCTGATCGAGAGATTTCTTGCTTAGTCTACATCAGTAGTGAGACCCACCGCAGGGCGGCAAGTAGCAGAGTCTTCGGCAGCAGGCAGTCAATGAATGACTCATGGGTCCAGGCAGACCAGACCCTCAGGCAGACGACCTTAGGACACTGGCTCAATAGTGCGGGGCACACAGTGCGGAGCCAGTCTTTCGAGATGCAGACACCACTACACATGCGGTGGGTAGGGCCACATGGCTCGTGACTGCCCGACCCGCCATGCCGAGGAGCAGTAGGCGGTTGAGGGGCGACCCAGGCAAAGGCAGAGGGTCGACCGTGGCGGTCCGCAGGGATCAGGAGGACGAGGCAGAGGAGATTTTCAAGAAGTAGGTGGTGGGAGATGCTTTGAGGCTCTACCACCACCACCACCACCACCAGGAGGTCCACACCGACCATAGGGAGCTGGCTGGCAAAGATAGGCACATCTCCAGGCAGCGGAGGCCTACAACCACGACGCGCCCGAGATGATTAGAGGTACTGTTTGTGTCTATTCCACCCTTGTTGTAGTTCTTATAGACACAATAGCGAGTCATTCATTCAGAGCCGCTACCCTTGTTCGGAGCTCCGAGATTCCGAAAGAGCTGTTGGCTCGATCCTTACGGCTAGAGACACCTACAGGAGCAGACTCGATAGTTACGCACTGGTGCCGGTAGTGTGAGATTACTCTAGGAGGTGAGAGCTTTAGCTGGGATCTTCTTGTAGCGGCGTCGAGGCCTTACGACGTTATCTTGGGCATGGATTGGTTATCCACAATCCATGCTCAGATTGACTATATTAGGCTCATGGTGCGATGTGTACGCACCGATAGGAGAAGTTTCACCTTCACCCGCGAGAAGGGAGCCTTCGCAGCACAGGATGGACTCCCGCAGAGGAGAGGACATACCATCACTCATCAGTTGGTTAGCCTCATCCTAGGATCAGTTGACGTGTGGAGTCCTAGTTTTCCTGCAGTGGTGGATCAGTATGCGGATGTTTTCCCCGACGACATTCCAGTACTACCTCCTCACAGAGAGGTAGACTTTCATAATGATCTATACCCCGGGAAAACCCCAATATCCACCCCAGCATATCAGACGGCTCCCGCTGAGCTTCGAGAGCTACGGGTACAGTTGGAGGACTTGCAGGGCAAGGGATTATTCCGACCCAGTGTTTCACCCTGGGCTTCCCCGATATTGTTCTCCAAGAAGGCAGACGGGAGTTTGTGATTTTGTGTCGACTATCTTCGCCTGAACCAGGTGATAATGAGGAACAATTATCCTCTATCGAGTATTTATGACCTCTTTGATCATCTCAAGGGATCATGGAGGTTCTCGAAGATAGACCTCAGGTCAGGCTATCATTAGCTCAGAGTTCGGGACGAGGACGTGATGAAGACGGTATTCAGATGCCGGTATGGCCATTATGATTTCTTGGATATGCCATTCGGTGTAACCAATTCTCCCGCAGTGTTCATGGGCCTCATGAACAGGATATTTCAGCCATACCTCGATCGATTTGTTGCGGTCTTCATCGACAAAATTTTGATATACTCGACGACTGAGGTGGAGAACGCCTACCACATGCGGGTTCTACTAGACACACTCCGAGACCACCAGCTTTATGGAAAGCTCTCGAAGTCTCTTTTCTGGATACTTGAGGTCCACTTCTTGGGACACGTCATCTCTGAGGTAGGAGTTGTGGTGGATCCTGTGATGATCGAGACAGTGTTAGCATGGGATCCACCCAGGAGCGTGACGAAGGTACGGAGTTTCTTGGGACTAGCTGGATACTATCGGAGATTTGTACCAGACTTCTCCAGAGTTGCGGCACCAATCTCATCTTTGACAATGAAGGGGAAACCCTTTGTGTGGTCAGACAGATTCCAGCAGAGATTCCAGGAGCTGAGACAGAGATTGACCAGTGCACCTATCTTTAGGTTGCCAGAGGAGGGAGTAGGGTATGTAGTTTACTACGATGCATCAGAAACCGGACTCGGATGTGACCTGATGCAGGAGCGGGCCGTGATCGCCTATGGATCATGTTAGTTGAGGAAGCATGAGCAGAACTACGCTACCCATGACCTGGAATTAGTGGCATTGGTCTTCGCTCTGAAGATGTGGAGACACTATCTGATGGGCGAGCGCTTTACAGTTTATTCTGACCATCAGAGTCTCAGGTAAATATTCTCTTAGAAGAAACTGAACCTGAGACAGCGGCGATGGATCGAGTTCCTCCAGGACTATGACATTGAGATAGTCTATACTCCTGAGAAGGGGAACGTTGTAGCCGATACACTCAGCAGGAGGACGTGCATTCAACTACTTGGGGAGGTGACAGAGTAGCAAGCCACTTTGCAGATATCGTTTGTGGATGGAGATGGAGTAACCTTCCTTCAGTCACTCACAGTCACTCCTCCACTACTGCAGCGGGTTAGAGAAGAACAACGTGGGGACGCCGACTGTGAGAAGCGGCGTGCATAGATATCCTCAGGACAGGCACCTGATGGTTTCTCATTAGGAGGAGAGCACGATGTCCTTTTCAAAGGACCTAACATGGTACCCGTTGCTTTATGTGAGGAGGTGCTGAGAGAGTTTTACACTTATCCTTTGGCAGTACATCCTGGAGTGGCGAAGATGTACCAGGATCTCAGACGACAACACTGGTGGCCAGGCATGAAGAAGGCTGTAGCAGAGTTTGTTTCTCGATGCCTCACCTGCCAGCAGGTGAAGGTAGCGCACTGGGTACCAGCAGGAATGGTACAGCCCTTGGAGGTCCCAAAGTGGAAGTGGGAAGACATATCTATGGACTTAATGACTGGACTTCCACGCACATGCAAAGGTCACGACTCCATTTGGGTGACTGTCGACCGACTCACCAAGTCAGCTCACTTCTTACCCATCAGAGAGCAGGGCTCAGTGGAGAACATGGGACATCTCTACGATCAGGAGATTGTACGAATTCATAGTGTTCCATCATCTATCATCTCCAATAAAGATTCTCGCTTTACTTCCCGGCTTTGGAAGGGGTTGCAGGAGGCGTTCAGGACGCAGCTACGTCTGAGCACCGTCTTTCACCCTTAGACGGATGGTCAGACGGAGAGAACCATTCAGACTCTCGAGGACATGCTCCACGCATGTGTCCTCGACATTGGTCATATCTGGGAGGACCACCTACCCTTTGTGGAGTTCACATACAACAACAACTACCACTCCACCATCGGGATGGAACCATACGAGGCGTTGTACGACCGACCTAACAGATCACCACTATGCTGGACAGACCCTAGGGAGTCAGCACTTGTGGGATAGGAGATGGTCCAGGACATGATAGAGAAGGTCCAGATCATCCAGGCGTGGATGAGGACAGCTCGGAGCTAGCAAAAGTCTTTTGCTGACAGGAGGCAGTGGCCACTGGAGTTCGAGGATGGCGACCACGTCTTCTTGCGGGTCTCACCTCGACGTGGTTTACAGAGATTTGGCTGAGGTGGCAAGTTGTCTCCATGCTTCATCAGACCATTCCAGGTTCTCAGCAGGATTGGCGAGGTGGCTTATCGCCTGGCTCTACCACCTCAGTTGCACTGGGTGCACGACGTCTTCCACGTATCCCAGCTGAGGAGATACGTGCACGACCCGACGCATATCATTGAACATGGGGAGCTGGACATTGATGATGGGGTGACTTTTGCGGAGTTCCCGGTGGAGATTGAGGATCGATAGGAGTCAGTTCTACGTGGATGGTTGATTCCACTAGTGCGCATTAGATGGAAGCACGTGAACGTCCAGGAGAGCACTTGGGAGCAGGAGGCTCAAATGTGTGCTCAGTACCCACTTTTGTTTCCCTAGTTTTTGATGTATCATTATGGGGATGTAAAGCCATGAGGTGGGAGTGAGGTAAATACCCGAAAAATTCAAGGAAATTTTTTTCTTAATTTTCTTGGGAATTTTACAAGAACACAGTTTCTAACGGCACCTGATTTTGAGGCCCGGTGTGCCCAAAATCTTTTTCTGAAGATTAGCTCAGGTACGTTCAGTGAACGACCGAGCAGGTTTTACTAACTTTTGAACCGATGCTCGGATTCGAATTCCGAGGGCACCAATTGAATCACAACACCAGTAATTTCTTAGAAACACATTTTCTAGAGTTGCGTTTGCTCGGGTGTGGTTTTTAATTTCTGGGGTTAAGCTAAGGAATAAAATAAAGTGGTGCGACAATTTATTTTATTTTACTTATAGCGGCTTAACCTAAGTTAAGAGGATAAGGTGGATCCAACAATATCCTACCCACTTGGTAAGATATTTGTGAGGTGGGGCCCACAAGATCCCCACCAATTCTTTCCTTCTAAATAACACACCCGCACCCCCCTTTTAATGAAGTCAACTGTGCGTTTATTCTGGTTAAGAAAGGCCTCATTAATTTGGGTGATTTAATCATTAAAATTAATTCATTGAATTAATTGTTCGTTTTTTTATTTTAAAATTAAAATGTTGGCATGTGCGTTAATAAAATAAGACGACTCGTATTTTATTTGTGTTGGAATTCTAGTTGTGGGAGCCTTTGGGAGAAAAAGAGAAGCCTTGAGGAACTTCTCCGTTCTTCAATGAAGAACGCGAAGAATGCACCGCTGCCGAAGAAGAACGCCAACCTCCGACGGCGGACGATGATGAGAGACGCATTCCTCAGAGACCACCTAATTCCAACGACGTTCCTTCCGTGACGCTTCTTCCGCGGCGATCCTCTTCCTCCGTGGTGATCCTTTTCTTCCGTGACTATTAATTCTGCGACGAACGCTCGTTCGACGACAACGTTGAGGTAGGTGTTATGTGTTTTAATTTGTGAAATATTTTGTCATCTAACCGCCACTACAAAAAAAACTGGGTTTAGCGCCGGTTTTGTGGCAGCGGTTCACAAAACCGCCGCTAATCATTTTCGGTGAAGGTTTCACAGTGGTTTTTAATAAACCGCCGCGAAACCCAATTTTTTTTAAAACACCACGACCCTTTTCCCCCACCCCGACCGCGTCCCCAAACCCTCGTCCCCGATCCCCCCCCCGGCCTCGGTGACCACTGCGCCCCCCCCGCACCCTCCGGCGACCCCCGCACCCCCCAAACTCCCCACGCCCTCCGGCGAAACCCACACCCCCCCGCGCCCCCCTCGACCACCGGCGACCCCCGTGCCCCCTGTGCCATCCGGCGACCCCGACACCCCCCACACCCCCCGTGGCCTCCGGCAACCCCCGCACCCCCCGGCGCCCCCCGCGACCCCTTTCGACTTTGGTAATTTTTAGTTCCTCCTTGATTCTTTGATTGCTTCTCATAAATGACGGATAAGTCATGCATAGTAATTGTGGATTATTTATTTTTGTGGTTTATATATTTCTCCTACATTTATTCATGTATTTATTACTAAATGTCATGCATATTAATTGATACCTCAACCTTGTTCAGTGTGTTATTTGATTATAGTTATTCTAATTATTTTATGTCTTCTTGCTTGGTATCCAACATAGGTTTGATTGTTGAATTTTTATTTAAAGTTTTATCTCTAAATAATTCATTGGGAAAAAGAGAGGAGCCCATTTGAAGTTCTTAAATTATGTAGCTGATATTTTTGGATATGTATATTTTTGGAAATTGGTCATTATAGTGATGAAATATTTCATTGTAATTTTTAGTATAGACTAGTTATCACATTTTAAATCATATATTTATTGTTATTAGAAAAGAGAGAAATTCTCTCCATCTTATGATAAATCATATGTTATTCTAGGTGAATAAGATTATAATTCCAATTGATCAAGATATGATTATTGGAAAATGGGGATTACTATATCTCTAGTGGTATGGATGGATCTCAGGTTAGATAATGGTGTTTCAAGTGTTGTTTCCTCCTGCAATTAATAAGTATCAGGATGCTTTTTTTGAGGACTTTATAAGGTTACCTCTAGAGATGGAGGTGGAGTTTATGATTGAATTAGTACAAGGTATCGAGACTATCACAATATCCCATTACTATATATCTCTATGGGATATTAGATAGATAAATATTTAGTTGGGAGATCTTTAATCCAATGGATTTATTAATCTGAGTGTGTCTACATAGGGTTATCCATTTCTTTTTACCAATATTGCAAGAGTGAGTTATTGATTTTATATTATCTATTATAAATTAAATCATGTTACACTTAATAATTCGTATCCTTTTCTATGAATTTATGATTTATTCAATTAGTTTAGAGCTTCTTTATGGATTTTGAAGATTGTTCATCGATTAGGTTATCAACGGTTAAAGGTTTGAGCTAAAGGTGTGTCCAAGATAGAATTTCAAACACTATATAGTAATTTTGTTTTTTGGTAATTCTATTTAGGGTAATGGAGAAACCATATGTATTTATGACTTTGATAAACCAATTTTTATCCATTTTTTTCATTCGGGACTATATTTATCAATGATATATCGGTATGATCATGATCCTATGAGGAGCATGAAGAATAGTTGGTTATGTTCTTAGACACATTGAGATATCATCATTTATATGCCAATATAATGAAATGTTATTTCTATAATCAAAAGGTGAAATTTTTTGGTGATGAGTTCTCTAAATCTAGGATATTAGAGGATATTGAGAAAGTAGAATCTATAATTTCTTAATAGATTCATACTAATACTGTTGAGATTCATATTTTCATTGGTCATGTGGTTTCTTATTCTTGAATTATCTTGTAATTTTCTCACATATTCATTAAAAATATAGTATTGACTTGGAATGGAGTGAATTTTTAGTGGGATGATAAATAAAAAGATTCATTTTATGAGCTATCAAATATATTGACATCTACACCTATTCTTATTTGACCAAAGCCAAGGATGCATTATAAGGTCAATAATGTGGCCTCCAATGTGATGTTAAGATTTATGTTGATGTGGAGGAATGAGTTTTAGTAAATGGGTCTTGAAACTTATAATAAATGATAACAATTATCCAACTCATGATATTGAGTTAGTCATGGTTATGCATGCCCTCCAATGTTTATGAAATTAGTTATTCAAGGAGAATTTTGTGGCATTTACAAATAAAAAAACATGTAGTAAATATTTTATCATAGGGATAAATATTTATGATAGAGGATATGGGATGAATATATTTAGTCATTTTATTAGGATTTTAATTATACTCCAAGAATGTGAAATTTCATTATTGATGCTCTAAGTATAAATTATCAAGTGCATGTAGATTGTACGTCGAAAGATGAATGTAAATTTATATTACTTTTCTCAGAGATTCACCATGATTTAGTTAATTATAAAGGTCATGTCATTATAGAAACCTTGACCATCACTTTATCTTTATTTTTTTTATTTAAAGAAGGTATGATTTCATATTATGTGTATTGGGTTTTCCATGAATGGTTTTATAGAATGGATTTCATACCTAGGTATATGCTTAGTGAGAATTCTCTATTGTATTTTCATGGGTGTAATTTTTTTATTGACCCCGACACCGCCACGCCCCCCGTGGCCTCCGGCGACCCCCACACCCCCCGGCGCCCCCCGCGACCCCTTTCGACTTTGGTAATTTTTAGTTCTTCCTTGATTCTTTGATTGCTTCTCATAAACGACGGATAAGTCATTCATAGTAATTGTTGATTATTTATTTTTGTGGTTTATATATTTCTCCTACATTTATTCATGTATTCATTACTAAAAGTGAGAATATCCATCCACAATTTGAGTAATTTCTTGGAATTTATATTGAGTAGTTGGTTCCTTTGGGATATCACTTAATATTATTTACACCTCAACTCTTTCCAAGAATATAGATATGTTCAATAGATTAAATCCCATCCTATAGACCAATTTCAATTCCAATGGTTTATTTTACAAAAATCCATGTGACTTATCTCCCTTGTAAATTTGGTCCACAACGACATGTCTTATCATGGATAATGAATTAATTAGGTGCCTCATGTTCTGTAAACATATCTTATTGGAAACCATAAAAAATAGTTGGGTAGATAGTGTTATGATAAGTGTGTAACCCGATATTCTTATTTCTCCTCAATGAGGTGTTGACGCTGTCTCTTATGGACCAGACTTGTTCGGTTAGTCTGAAGTGGTAAATGTGATCAATGAACCATATTTATTATATTATGCATACTTTATGATCAATGGTTCATCTTTATTATATTATGTTTCTGTAATCTTACACTATCGTATATTTTGTGTAGGCACATTGTGATATACATGGATAAAAGCTGGATCACATTACCGAGGAACACACCTCAATATGTTAAGGGTTTGAATGAGTTTTTAGATTTTGCAATTTCTAATCGATCCGTTGAAGGGAGAATAAGATGTCCATGTCCTAAATGTAAATTTAGAACATGGTTGAAGAGAGATGAAGTTTATGAACATTTAATACTGAAGCAATTCCCTGATCAATATTTGTGTTGGATTTGGCATGGAGAATCAAACAATATAGAAAGATTGAGGACTGATGTTAATCCACAGAATGAGGTCCCAAGATTGTCTCCAATGGAAAATGAAATGCAAAACCTCATAAATGATGCATTCGGCACTGCAAGACACCACTATGAGCATCAAAACATATCATAACAACCAGAAGAGGGTGCTACAAATTGCAACGTGACAAGTGATGTTTTTGAGACTGTAACACAAGCAGATCAAGATTGTAACATATCATTGGATCCTCCTCTTGATTATGTGGAGCCAAATGTAAGGGAAAACATCAGTGAGGAAAATGAGTTTCATGATTTATTTGACGATGGAAATCAAGAGTTGTATAGTCGGTGTTTGAAATATTCATAGCTTTCATTTCTGCTGAATTTGTACCATATCAAATGTCTATGTGGAATTACAAATAAGGCAATGTCCATGTTATCGGAATTGATTCGTGATGCATTTCCTGAAGCAAAAATCCCAGAATCGTTTTATGAGATGAAAAAAGTTGTAAACAAGCTTGTTCTGAATTATACAAAAATACATGAGTGTCCCAATGATTGTATGCTTTACTGGGGAGAGGATTCATGTAGACAGAATTGTAAGAAATGTTCTTCTTCTAGATGGAAGTCAAAGGGTGATGTTGGAAGTATGACTGAACATAATTTCATGGAGAAGAAGAAAAGGAACACACCTGCAAAAGTTTTGTGTTACTTTCCTTTGAAGCCTCAATTGCAAAGATTATTCAGGTCATCAAAAACCGCCGAACACATGAAGTGGCATTCTGTAGATAATAACAAGGATGGGTTAATGAGACATCTATGAGATTCCCAATCGTGGATGACATTTGATTCATTACATCCAGATTTCTCAGCTAATCCTAGGAATGTTCGTTTGGGATTGGATGCCGATGGATTAAACCCATTTGGGACTTTGAGTACGAGTTATAGCATTTGGCCAGTTGTTTTGATCCCTTATAATCTGCCTCCGTGGATGTGTATGCAACAAACATCTTTTATCATTTCGATGATTATTCCTGGAAAAAATGTCTGGAAATGATATTGATGTATACCTGCAGCCTTTAATTGAATAATTGCAGGAGTTATGGAGAAACTGTGTTGATACATTTGATGTTTCTTCTAAAACAATGTTCAAAATGCATGCTGCTTTAATGTGGACCATTAGTGACTTCCCTGGGCTTGGGAATTTATCTGGTTGGAACACTTATACGGGTTTGGCTTGTCCTGTTTGTAACTTTGATTTCGAGCCCAAACGGCTACCTTACAGTAGAAAATGGTGCTTCTTGTGCCATCGAAGATTTCTTGATGCATCTCATAGATTTTGGCTGAACAAATCAAAATTTAATGGTTCCATTGATCGTAGACCACCTCCAAAGTTGTTAACCGGTTCTGAAATATCGACCCAGCTTGAAAATGTTAAAACAGAAATTTGGAAGGTTCATCATTTGACTGATAGCGGAAAACGAGTGCGAAGTGCATCGTCAAGTGAAATCAAAATGCAACAATGGAAGAAAAAAAGTTTATTCTTCAAACTTTCATATTGGGAATTTAATTCTTTGCGCCAAAATCTTGATGTGATGCATATTGAGAATAATGTATGTGATAATTTGATTTTCCCATTACTTAATGAGCATGGAAAGTCGAAGGAACATCTCAATGCTTGAAAATACTTACAAGTAATGAACATAAAACGTGATCTCTTGCCAGATGAGAATGAAAAGTATGCTCCTGCCATTTTTTCAATGAAAAATAAGGATAAAGATGCGTTCCTTCGGATTTTAAAGAATGTGAAGGTATCTGATGGTTATTTGAGTAACATCTCGAGGTGTGTTGATTTGAAGAATTGTAAGTTATATGGATTGAAAAGTCACGATTCACATGTTTTGTTACAACAGTTACTACCATTGGCATTGCGTACATTATTACCTGAAACAGTTACTGCTATTGTACTGCAATTCTGTACATTTTTCAGGAAATTATGTGAGAAAACTCTACATCCTTTATAACTTGAAAACCTACAAGAGAGGTTTGTATTGACCCTTTGTGCAATGGAGATGATCTTTCCTCCATCATTTTTTACTTTCATGATGCATTTAACTGTGCATTTGGTTGACGAAGCTAAATTAGGAGGCCTCGTTCATTATCGATGGATGTATCCAATTGAGAGGTATTTTATTTATATGTTTCCAGTTATGTAAACAATATTTGAAATTTAAATAAATGCATAATATTATTATTATTTTTTACAGATATATTGGGCATTTGAAAGCATACGTGAGAAATAAAGCTCAACCAGAAGGCTCTATTGCTGAAGGCTATTTGGCTGAGGAGTGTCTCACCTTTTGTTCCAGATATTTGGATGATATTGAGACAAGATTTAATCAAGTTGGACATGTTTACAACACATCAACTCAATCTCAAATGCATCAGAAATTTAAAATATTTCCTTCTATTGGCCGATCAGTTGGGAGGACCTCATACATGACACTGACAGAATTGGAGTTATTACAGGCACATAGATATGTGATACTGAATAGTGAAATTGCAGATCCATTTATTGAAGAGTTGAGGATACAAACAAAGAGACGAATGAGAGGCCGAACATGAAATGAAAAAGATATAACGAAAGTTGTGAATAAAGAGCTGGTAGAATGGTTTGCACGACGTGTAAGTTTATAAATATTGCAATAAATACGAATATTAGTTTGACACATACAATTTCCAAATATATTAAATTATATTTTTATTCTTTAGATCATGAATACTGATACTTGAGCAGACTTGTCAGAAGATTTGATGTTTCTTGCGAGAGGTCCTATAAACCAAGTAAGAAAGTTTGACGCATATAATGTGAATGGTTTTAGATTTCGTACAGTCGATCGAGAAATGGGTTTGAAAACACAGAATTGTGGTATATTTACATTTTCTGAAGTGGAATACTATGGAAAGTTGCATGATATTATTAAATTAAACTACCACGGGCATTTTTATGTTGTTTTATTCAAATGAAAATGGGTCGATATTATCAGAGGTGTTAAAAGAGATTCCTTGCAATTTACTTCTGTAAACTTCTCTCACTTGATGGATGTTGGTGATCGTGAACTGCATGATCCATATATCTTAGCATCACGGGAAAAAATGGTATATTATGTGAATGATGTTGTGGATGAAGGGTGTAGTGTAGTTACTCACGTAATACAAAGAGATTTGTATGATATGGGTGATGAAGTGGAAGATTTGACCTCTGCAATTGAATTTCATCAACAACAGGAAGCAGAATTATTTGTCCATCATGATATTGAAAATATTAGTCTAGCAAGGATGAATGAAGTGGATGAAGAAATGGAGTAGGAAACCGACATGATTGAAGGGGGAAATGATTGTATGTACAATTATTTATTCATTCAGCAACCACTTGTTTCATTTCTGTAGTCATTCATTATCATTGTTATATATATTTTGTTTGTTAGTACTGGGCATCTATTATCATTTTTAATTTTTTTTCTGCATAAATTTTTTGAAATATATATTCTGAACTTAAATTTATTTGATTAAATGACAGGAATGCGAAGGAAGAAGCGGTACACCATTTCATCTACTTCTGCGAAAGATGACGATCCGTCTGTCCCCACGGCATCTGAGGCAGCAGCTGCCTACATCCCTGCATCATCTCCCCTTGCACCATATCTAACAACGTCAGTGGATGTCTCATTAGAGGATGAGTCATCGCCCCCCTACAGGAACCTCAGCAGCGGGGCAGCGACACGCCCCTTCCAGTTCATCACGGACATTCTGGAGGGTCACAGTCATAGGTACAAATTTTAATTAAATTAATTTATTGCATTTTGTTTATAGTAATTGTTTGCTAATTGCAGATGAAAAAAATGCAACAGTGGAAAAACACTTAAAAAGTTCTGATGTTTGGAACATGAATGGCGAGAAGATAGTGGTGCCATTTGATTCTTATGGGGTCCCGACGGATGATGCCGCAGGTTTACTTGGTCAGATTATAGGTCAGCTGGAAGCGGAGCCCATTTCCCTGCCTATTTCATATGATGATTGGAGGCATATGCCTCCAAACTGGAAAAATGAAGTTTTTGATTCTCAGATAAAGGTAATTTTATTACTTTATGGTTTAATTGAATGTCATGTTACTAATATATTCAAAATGAATTTTTGTATACAGATGTTCTTCCACATTACCGTTGCTGATGTGATAGAACGGAAGTGGACATTGAAAAATCATGGAAAAAAATTGAAAGATTTCAAATGGAGGTTGTGGTGTGATGCCAATGACACTTCATTGACCGTGCAACAGATGTATGAGAAGCTACCTAGTGGGGTACCAAAAGAACAATGGAAAGTTTTTGTCGATAGCCATCGTGATAAGAAGCGGATGGTATTGAAATATATATTATTATATTATCCTCATTTTACATTTATACATGTACATGAAGAGGAGATAGACATTGAATACATTACTGTTAAATTGAATTTTATTTATTTCAGGATCTCTCAAGACAGAATGCATCAAACCGGGCAGATCAAGTCATCCCGCACACTGTGGGCTCAAAAAGTTTTTCTAGAAGCCGAATGTCATTGGTAATCTTTTAATTAGTTTAAATATTTCTAATACAATATTATCTATTTAACATATTTAGTTGTTGATTTATCTTTGTTTAATGCAGTCACAGAGTTTAGGGCATGAAGCATCCCGAATAGAACTGTGGCTGGATGTTCATAAAAAAACAGATGGAAGTTTTGTTAATGAACCTGCCAGAGAAGTTGGGGTATGAAGTCAATTATTTATTATAATAACTTATTATCAGTTTTTACTGTGTTAATATATATTGATATTTTATTTATAGGTAAAAATTAAAGAAATATGGGATGTCAATCCTGAGCAATCCTACTCAGTCTCCCAAGATGACTCGGTTGGTAAAGTCCTTGGGAAGGAGAATCCTGGTAGAGTGTGCAGGATGGGTTTTGGACCCGTACCATATGAGGTCTTTGGCAGGCCCTCCGGGATTTCAGCTACATCTACTCCTGGTTATAGTCATTTCATACCTGAAGATACTCAGAGGGAGATGTCTTCTCTATGAAACACAGTTCACCAGCAGGGGGATCAGATATCTGCTTTGCAGAAAGAGTTGCTTGAAATATGTCAGCATATGAGCAGATATGCCCCTGGTGGTAGTGCATCGGCTAGTGGTGAGCAGGTAAATCACAAAAAAATAAAAATCATTTAGTTTGCACACTTTTATTGGTTTTAAGTTTAATTATAAATATGCAACAATATTTAATTTTCAATATAATGTTCTTATAGGTGGCAGCAGGTAGTGGAGATGAAGGTGGAGAGGGTGATGATGCAGCATCAGATGATGAGTAGTAGTGTTGTTGATGTGTTGAACAAGTATGAGAACGGTTGGTTTGTATATGTAAAATGTATATGGCACATAGTTTCCACCAAACATTTCCATGTCCTAACATTTTTTTGATTTCTCATGTTTCAATCTATGCATTTTATTTATTTATGATGTTTCATTTTATGTCTTGATTTCACGAGTGTGGTATACATCATTCCATTTAGGCCTGTGTTTGAATTGGTACCACATCCAATGAGAATACCATATATGTAACACATATTCGTACCATTTCTACTATATATCATCATTCGGGTAGCCCCATTGTGTAAGCTCGATTCATACCATAACTGATTCATAGAAGTACCTAGGCAGTCCAACTGTGTAAGTCCCATTCATATCATTGTTTCTCCATAGCAGCACCTGGGTATCCTAGCTATGTAAGCCCAATTCATACCATCACTATCAAGGCCCAATGAGCCACAACACATAACACAGGCATGAAGAAATTCCCACCTGACAGGCTAATCTTATACTATACAACCAACATTCCAATTATGCTGATAAAGAACTCACACTCTTACTGACATGGAAAGAGTGTATCTTGGAAGCCTCCCACAATTCCTAAATTTAACCGTTTTCAGTATAACATGAATCTAAGCATGTATACACTCTATTAAAACACCTAAAATGCATCATTACAATAACATCCAAATAATCATAGTTTAACTTAACTTATCCTCCAAATAACCATTTCAATTATTCATGTTAGACTTAACAAAACACAAGCACTACCCATGCATTTACATTCACAATACCAAATACAATGATATTACTAACTGAATACCAAACCACAATCCACCTATATACCATCACTATAGAACAAAGTTTCTAAACTTACATTCATTTTTTTAATGAACTCATTGACCTAGGATAAGTCCTCTCTTGGATTACATACATACAAGAAAAACCTCATCAGGTGGAAATGAGAATCGCAATTTCACTTGATTAGAACACTCCAATCACCAATATCCCAAGATACATCTCAATATTACTAGTCTCTCTCAACCCTAGTTCACATGACACATCCTATATAGGATACAACTCATGGAGAATCATCTATGTACCCATCTCAAATATCACGAGGAAAATCATAGGCCAATATACCCACTCGAGGGTTCTCATGCATATCACAAATCCCATACCCAATCCAACTATGAAATCTAGGTTACTAATCCTAACTAGAAATCGACACACCATACTTCCCCTAAAGGATAAAGATCACATACATGCACATATATATTAATGACATTATCTTATGATAATAATCATTGTGAAAAATCAATATCATTTGGTTTGGGTAAGTATAATTCCACCAATAAGTTATTTAGGAAAACATTAGATAAGTTGTTGAATTTTTAAAAAACTCAAATCTATTTTCTTTAACGAAGTCAATAACAACTATATCATGATGCATCCCATCCAACCTGCAACATGATGACCATCTTGGGATGTATACATGAAACTCTTATTTCATATCCAGTGACATAACTCAAATCCTCAATAGGAATCATGTATAACCTACAAGATCATAAACCATACTCTCTCAAGCACCATGCACGGTTAGCGTGTTGTCCAACCTAAAACACACGCCAATTCATAAGTTACCCATTTTCTATAGTAGGCATTAACAACCAACCCAAAACACACAACAAACCATACCATAATATATATTCTATAACTACTCAAACATCCATCTTTGGAACAAATTCTATATCCATATAAACATAATTTGTTCTATCCCATAACACAAATACATTGTTAAAAAAACCCAACCCATATCACAATCCACCCATGGATGTTATATCGGCCAACTTAGAGAATAACCAATTACATATCATTACACATCACCATGGTTAGCATGATCACATAAATTGTATCAAAATTCATAACCATTTATTATATAGAGTATTAGTATCCATATAATATAAATCAACCCTTCTTAAAACACATAAGAAATTAAAGAAGCTAAAAACACATATACATCTTGGGGGTCACATGGAGTGGTTACTCACCAAATTGTGATACATACCATTCCTTAGGTTGGACTCCATAACATACAACATTTTCTCATATCCTATTTTTCAATGAATTCTACCATGTTATTTGTTTGTATGGTGTCTCCTGTTCAATATTCTGGTTTGATTTGTTTTTCAGGGCAGTGGTGTGGTAGGAGCAGATTTTTTTTTCCAGGTCAACATTTCGTGTCGATTTTAACCACTGCTAATGCCTTACTGGTCCGCATTTAGCGGCGGTTATAACCGCCGCTAATGCCTTATTGGTTAGTATTTTGCGGCGGTTATAACCGCCGCTAAATGTATTATGTTTAAATTTAGCGGCGGTTTTCACCGCCGCGACATAGGTGCATCAAATGCCAGAATATAGCGGCGGTTAAAACCGCCGCGAAAAAAAGTATCATCTACGGATAAAACCGCTGCGAAATGGACAAAAACCGTCGTGAAAAGAGGCATCTACGACAATTTTCTTAAACCGCCACGAAATAGTAAAAACCGCCGCTAATAGATTGCTGACGCCCAATTTCGCGGTGGTTTTTGTAAACCGCCGCCAAACCCTATAGCGGCGGTTTAAACCGCCGCCAAATGAAAAAAAACCGTCGTTAGGGGCCGGTTTTGTTGTAGTGCGTGTTCTATTGGAACACTTGATATCGTTTAACAGGAGGGGGCTGGGCCGCACAAACACGGCCGCACCTCCTCCCTTATTATTATTTGTTGTTTCGGTTTGAGGGAAAGTAACACGGTGCCGTCGCACCGCGCCAGAACAAGCGGAAAGGAATGCACGGCGCCGTCGCGCCACACATTTGAGAATTGAAATAAGCAGCGGCGCCGTCGTGTCACGCCGAAAAGAAACCAAAGACATCGAGGCCAGAGCTGGGCCGCGACGGAGAGGCGCGGCGCCGTCGCGCCATGCCAGATGGACCAAGGCCGCGACATAAGCCACGGTGGAGCAGCGGAACAGGAGGCCGGAATCGGGCCGCCGGCGTCGGAGCTGGGGGACCGGCCTTGCCGGTCCCGTGGCGGCAGAAGCCGGCTGACCGGAGCGGGCTGGACAGACTGTGGAAGAACCTTGGGTTCGAAACCCCTGGCTGGCCGAACGTGAGAAGCTCCATTAAGGGGTCGTGGTTTCTTCAACTGGGGGCAGTGCCCCCCGCATCCGAACTGCTCGGCCGTTCGGCCGATCACCTGGCCATCGCGCCATCGCGCCGCGTGCCAGGCCAGCTGCTGGGGCCGGTTGGCCAGACAGGGCCGCGTCCAAGCGGGCTGGACCCCGACCCGGTTCGGGTCTCCCGGTTCGGGACGACCTTGGGGGTATCAGGCCAGGTCGGACCGGGCCCGAGCCCCCTAATACCAAACCTCTTTCGGTACATTGCCCATAACATGAGGTGCAGACCACCGATCGACGCACCGTCAGTTGCGTAGAGATCCTTGGATCGATATGGTCATTTCGGTATATTACAATCAAAGTTTCGGAATACTTTGGGTCTGGCCGGGTTGGTTCGTACACGAAACCAACGGGGCCCTCGGAGCAGAAACGCTTATACCTTGAGCTCCGGACGTCCGATTGACGTGCCGTCGACTTTGATGGATTCCTCTTAGTGAGACAGAACATTTGGATTACTCCGCTTGAGGTTGGGATGAAGTTGGAGTATGGTCGGGTTGCTTTTGACTTAAAAACCAACCAGGCCCCTGGGACGAAAAAGCCAATAACTCTCAGACCGGGTGTCCGATTGACGTGCCGTCTGTGACATTGAGTTCCTGTTGACGATACGGAACTTTTGGATACACCAAATCCGGACTATGTGTCGGTTTATGTATCAGCCACTCGGCTCATGGAGCGGACCCTCCCGAACGAGCTTGCTGTGTGCGGGAACCCTAGAGCTGGCTGCGACGACGACGACGACTATACAGATATCCTCAGTGGATACGACGGCGACGACTACAACACTCAGTGATCCTACGTGGATCAGTGCTACCGATCCTGTGTGGGTCAGATCCTGTGTGGGTCAGCACTCAGTGGTCCTGTGGGGGCCAGCGCCTACAGATCCTGTGTGGGTCCGATCCTGTGTGGGTCATTCCAGGGGTTAGTTACCTATCGATCCTGTGTAGGTCAGATCCTTTGTGGGTCATTACGGGGGTTAGTTACCTATCGATCCTGCGTGGGTCAGATCCTTTGGGGTTCATTGCGGGGGTTAGTAACTATCGATCCTTTGTGGGTCCGACGACTTAGATGAATCAGTGGCAATATCTGATCATCTATATCGTCATACGACGAAGTATATCTGTGTGAGGTGAATCATGACTTGCTTTCCTATGTGGATTACGTTATTCTTTCCCGTGTGGATTGGATTGTGGTTTCTGTGTGGAATGGGTTGTACTTGGGCTCGGAGGTTGGAGCGAACTGGAATTGTTGACTTTGGTATATGTATGAGCATATACCTAATCAGTGTCGAATGTTACTTCATGATTGTTTCTTTCCTTTTTGGATTATCCTTTGTGGATTCTGGGAGACCTTCAGAGGTCTCGGGGTCCCTACTGAGTAGCTTATACTCACCCCTTCACGGGCTACGCCCGCACTACGTTGTGTTGGTTTTAGACGATGGACAACGCTGATCATGGTTGAGGCTTGCGGAGCAGGACGGTACCTGGAGGTGGACCACTAGGCGGGACGTACTCGGAGTGGATGGCTAGACCCGAGAAGCTGTGGAGGCTATCTGTACTCACCCTTCAGTTGGGGCTTCCAGTGGAAGGCTCGACGTTGAGGCTTTACTTTTAGTTGTTGTTTTCCCTTTCCAGTTGTACTTTACTTTCAGTTTGGGTTTGTATCTGGGCCCACTTTTGTTTCTGCCCTTACTGTTGTACCCAGTTTTACTTAGTGTTACTTATACTTCTTGCTTGCTCTGTGGTGTTTGTTTACTTTACAAAGGCAATGCCTTCCCATTTTACCAGGAATTACACCTTTGTCACACTCAGAAATCTATAGTAATAATAATAATAATTATTTTATAAATTTATCTAGCATTAAAATTTATTTGTTATGGTACAGGTCAGACAGACTTGAGTCTCATGCTTTTTCTGATAAATGTGTGTATTGGCATAGCAATGTACGACACTTTATTTTATTTTTAATTATTTTACATCTCATTTTTGAATTTTACATTGAATGTGTTTAAAATATATAAATATATCTATATATATATATATACTCTTGATCGTGCGTGTGACTATATACGGGCGCATGACTGTTTACGCAACCGCGCGCAGTGCCCAACCTTAATAACAGAATCCTTTATTATTAATTTTATGATTTCACGGGCGTGCGACCGTGCACGAGTCCATGTGTAGAAAAATTATTTAATGCTATTATTTCGTGGCTAGTTTTATTACTTTAGTTTTATTATTGACATTAAATTCATTATTATTAATTATTAGGTTTTTTTTTATTTTTTTTATTCTTTTATTTTTATCTTTATTCTTATATTTATATTTATATTTATATTTTTCTTTCTTCTTTTTTCTCTCATTTCCTCCCCCTCCCTCTTTCCCCTCATTCCCGTCACACCCCCCAACCCCCCTTCTAAGCCTAGCGCTCCTCATCCACCGCCCCGACACCAAGCTCTGGCACCCGGCTCTCCTTCGGTCGGGCTGCCCTCCCTTCGCCGGACCAGCCTCGCGCTGCCCTCCCTTCGCCGGACCAGCCTCACGCCGCCCTCCCTTCGCCGAAGACAAACTGCCCCATCACTGGCCTCCCTCCGCCCAGCTGGCCTCCCGACCTCCTCCGAACCCTGCCGCAATTGCACCGGCCATGTAACGACCCAATCTTTTTGAGTAGTATATTAACATACTCTTATTGATTTAATAAGATGTTAATGGTTAATGCAGAAAGAGGAGTCGATGGCTTCATCCAGTAGACTCAACCCTTACGAAGCCCACTTATCAGAGCTTGGGAAGGAGGTAGCATCTGTGGGCTTCGCTTTGGACCAAGCCCAATCCGAGCTCCAGCGTGTCAAGCTTGAACGAAAACGCTTGCAGGAGAAGTTCAAGTTAGTGGAGATTGCTACTAGGGCAATGTTATCTGAGACTCCCTCAGATTCTCTCACCATAGCACACCTTACACTTAGGTCTTATGCCAGTGTTATAAGGGGCTATGTGATGAGACCCTAGTTTCCTTGTGTAATCCTCTCGGGTGAATAAATTGAGATTTCTTCCTTTAGTGATGTTTGTGAAATTTCAAATGCCTAGATAATTTTAGAAGGTATTTTATTGATGAATTTTGAAAAAGGGATATTTTGAAATATTTATGTAAACCCTAAATAACTAATGATGTGTAATGATTTTCGAAAAATGGTCTTCTACAAAAGTGTTCATTAAGGAATTTGGAGTCTAATAAGATCAACTTAATTTTTGATGAATAGTAAATTTTGAATAGTGATTTTACGCTTAGGATTAGTAATGTGACCAAATGGATTAGTAATTTTCACTCAAAGAAAGTTTTAATATAATTTAGACACCTTGGTTAAGTAATGTGATTCAATAAAATGGGTAAATAACGGTTTCATAAATTATTAATCAAGTATTAGTTTTTTCGGATGAATAGTGTTTTTTAATTAAAAATTTAATTAAAAATAATTAGAAAATTATTTTTATAAAAATGACTTTATTTTTGAACTCAGAGCATCGATATTATGTTAAGGTAATTTTTGGGGATTTTTCTGAAAAAAATGAATTTTCGATGAATAGTGTTTTTATTTAAAAATTAAATTAAAAATATTTAGAAAAATATTTTTATAAAATGGATTTCATTTTTGAAATTAGAGCATTGATATTTGGTTAATGTGAAATTTTGGGATTATTCTGAGAAAGTTGAATTTTCAGTGAATAGTAAAAATACCGTTTTAGGGTTTCAGTATGTTTAATGACATCATAATGATGTCATGATGATGTCATGAGATCTTTTGAGGGTTGGCCGGCCAAGGGTGATGAATTATTGTTTTGGGGGCCCCATGTG
Source organism: Viscum album (assembly GCA_963277665.1). Lineage (NCBI taxonomy): Eukaryota > Viridiplantae > Streptophyta > Magnoliopsida > Santalales > Viscaceae > Viscum > Viscum album. Next base: position 1,756,515,470 of record OY728141.1, read on the forward strand.
GCCTAACTCCATGATAAATGCCAAGGGAGAGCACATGGGTTTGAGAAAAGCACATGTGAGGTGTCCTTTGGCCATTAATGCTTTGTCCCCTCAGTTTCCCTATAAATACCCTCCCTTTCCTCCCTTGGTTTTCACTCCCAACTCTTCCCCAACGAAGTTCTGGTCTTCTTACCTTCCAAAGAGTCCTCCCAAGGTGCCCCCAAGCCCTCAAGGTCCAATCCTTTGAGTTTCAAGAGTCACGTTTTAAGGTAAGGGATCTGACCCCTCTCTTTCTTTTCATGTAACCTCTTTTATGTCATTCCTTTTGTGCTCCATGTTTTTATGTGAGAGGATGTTCTTTTATATTCCTCTTACTGCCCCTTTCATGTTTATATGATGAGAGATCCCCTCTTACTCTCATCATTTCGTTTTATGAAAGTTTAAGTGACGCCGTTAGGCTGCCGAATGTTTAAGTGATTCTTTCACCCTTCTCATTTTTCAAGTTCGATTTTCATGTCAAATCTTTCAAGTTCCTTTTTATTATGTTGGGGTATGATCTCTATATATATAATACTTATCTCTTATGATCATATGATGAGATACCCTATTTGATTTGTTCAATTCATTTTTGTTGAAGTTTAAGTGACGCCGTTAGGCTGCCGAATTTTCATAAGAGAAATCAAATTTTTGTCTTCCTTCCATGTTTTTCATTTCAATTGGTATGTCCTTGAAATTGCTTCACCATGTCCATATATCCTTCTTATTCTGTCCCTCTACCTTTTTATGGGTCAATTATGATTGTTCAACCCATGTTCCCTCTCTTTTCAAAGTTTCTAAAACCTTGTAACATAGCCGTTATGCTGCAGAATTTTCGTCTCAAAATGCCTCTCTTTTCTCAAAATTATTTTATGTTATAAAGTGAATACTCAAAGCTCCTATTTATAAAGGGGTATTCACATATATATAAAAATGTTCTATTTTAAATTCTGGGATTTACATACATGATACCCGCTTTCCCTTTCCGTGGGTTTAAAGTAACGTAAAGATCATGTCTTTAAAGCAGTTTTTGAAACGTTGTGATTATGAAATGAAACCCATTTATTTTATGCTATATGGGTTATTTATGAAATGTTTGATGATGATATATGTGGCTCAAATGAAAATAAAGACAAATTTAAGGGTGCGCCCTGATAGCGCTCCAATGCATTAGGTAAAGACTTAATCTCTAGAGATGACCATTTTAACGACGCCTTGGTGAATAACCTTGGTAATTTTTAACGACACCTTGGGGATGGACCTTGGTGAAACGAAACGATTGTCAATATTAAATGTTGTAGCCACATCTTAAAGGTTTTAAAAATGATTATTTTTATTATGATGTATCTCATGATTTCTTTCTCATTCCTTAAAGTTCTTTTCATGTCCTTATTGAAGTATCTCAAGTTCACTTGTAAAATGTTTCTCTTGTTTCCCTTACTGGGCCTTCTGCTCACCCTTTCTTTTGATGTATGTCCCCAGGTTATGAGATGCATAATGAACATAGGATGAACTAAAGGAGAAGCCTTTCAAGTGTTTAAGAAGAATGTTTTTATGTTTTTTTTATGTATTATGATCCTTGTTTCCAAGACACTTAACCTTAACGATCCTCAGTTCCGTGTAATGAAATGAAAGTTTATGTTATAAAATGGCGGGATGTTATAGTTGGTATCAAAGGAAGGTTTAGTTATTTGTGGAAATTAGGATATAAAAACTTTAGGAAGAACCCTATAGAAAAGTTTAAATATAGGAAAACTTCCTGGTATTTTGGTAAGTATTGAGTAAGTGGTTTATCAAACAAATACATCCCTGTCTGGATACGAGCAGGTAGAGGCGGCTCTGGCACAGATGTACATAGGGGTAAAACCCGAAAACACCGCTTTGAGCTAGACTCGAACGGGAACTGGTGTACGATAACGGGCCTTGCTGCACTCTTGGTTACGACACTCCCGGGGGATATGTTTGGTTAATCACAAGATTTTTATGAATCATTATGAAGGAATTATAGAAAAGTGTAATTGTATAAGAATTAAGTCTTAGTTAAAAGATTCATAAATGAAATAAGTTTCTTACTAAGGTTTTATTCTTTTAGAAAATGGCGGGCAATAGGAGGAACCGTGCCGATGGTGACCTCAATGCACCATGTGCTGACGGCCCTCCGATGGAAGCCGGAATGGAAACATTCATGTGAATGATGAACCAACTGACTCAAGTTACGAGTAATAACTTGAAACAAGCTGAGAGGCCGACCTCACCACGAAGGGAACAACACTCTGTTGAGTCCTTCATGCGTCAACGACCGCCAACATTCAGTGGATCTACTGACCCATTGGTTGCGGAACAATGGATAAGCTCCATTGAAAAGATCTTCTCTGTACTTCATTGTTCGGAACAAGAAAAAGTCACCCTTGCTGTTTACCGCCTAGAGGGAGAAGCTGATCAGTGGTGGTCACTGATCAAAAACACGAAGCCACGAGGAGAGATGGAAGCTATGGAGTGGGAAGAATTTCGGGGGATTTTCTTTAACAAGTATTTCCCTCGTTCCATGAGAACGAAAATGGAGAAAGAGTTTCTCGAGCTGAAGTAGAAGGAGAACGAATCTGTCGGAAGCTACGAGATGAACTTCACAAGGCTTTCCCGTTATACCTCAAGCTTTGTCATGGAACCTAATGGGAAGGTTGATAGATTCTTTGGTGGACTACGACCTCATCTACGAAAGAATCTAGCCAACAAGGACTATGATAGCTATGAAGAAATAGTTCGAAGTGCTATGAAAGTCGAGCTGGAGTTTGGTGAGACACAGTGGTCTCATAAGCCAAATGAAAAGAAGAGATCGTTGGAGCCCAGTTTAGGGAAGTCTTTTGATCAGGGAAGAGGTGGAAAGCAAATGCAACTTACCACATGCAATAAATGTGGGAAGAATCATCTGGGGAACTGCTTGAACGGAAGTGGCAAGTGCTAAAAGTGTGGAAGAGGAGGCCATATTGCTCGGAATTGTCATAGTGAGGTGAAGCCTCATCTTCCCAACACTAACGACAGAGGAAAGATGGTTCTGGCCCTACCCGAAGTCACATGCTTCAAGTGTGGACAGCTTGGGCACTTTGCTAACCAATGTCCCAATCCGAGGGCGGTGGAGGGGAATCACCACCAACCTCAGCAGAGGCCAAGAGAGCAAGGTCGTGCCTTCGCTATCACAACAACTGAAGTTGAAGTTCCGAACGATGTGGTAGCAGGTACTCTTGTTGTCCTCTCAAAACTAGCAAGTGCTTTATTTGATTCTGGTTCTACGCATTCCTTTATTTCTTCCAAGTTTGCAAAGAATATAGAATCAATCCCCGAATTGCTTGAGGTAGAGTTGTCAGTCAAGACTCCAAGTGGGATTATCCATGCATCAACAGTGTTTAGAGACTCTAGTGTTTACTTTGGTGAGCACAATCTTATCGCAAATCTAGTAGTCATTCCCATGATGGAATTCGACGTTATACTAGGGATGGACTGGCTCTCAAAGTATAATGCTAAGATCAAATGCAGAAGTAAGGAAATCTCAGTAGTCTTGAATGAACGACCTACAGTTATCTTCCGAGGAGAGATATCCCGAACTGATCCCTATCTAGAAGCACCTCCTATAGCTTTCTTTATGGAGTTAATCGGTGATGAGGAAGAAGGGAAAGGGAGCATACAAATTGAAGATGTTCCGATTGTTCAGGAATACATGGATGTATTTCCTGAGGAGTTACCTGGACCTCCCCCAGAAAGAGAGGTAGAGTTCTCCATTGAACTCGTACCTGGGTCTCAACCGATATCAAAGACTCCGTATAGAATGGAAAATGTGGAGCTAGGGGAGCTAAAGAAACAACTCCAAGACTTGTTGGAGAAGGGGTTTATCCGACCGAGTGTGTCTCCTTGGGGAGAACCAATTCTCTTTGTGAAGAAGAAGGATGGATCAATGCGGCTATGCATCGATTATAGAGAACTGAACGGGATCACAGTGAAGAACAGATATCCTCTTCCTAGAATTGATGATTTATTTGACCAACTTCGTGGGGCTCAATTCTTCTCTAAGATTGACCTTCGATCTGGTTATCATCAACTGAGGGTGAAGAAGGAAGATATTCCAAAGACTGCCTTCTGATCAAGATATGGGCATTATGAGTTTACTGTTATGCCCTTCGGCTTGACTAATGCTCCTGCTATTTTCATGGATTTGATGAATAGAGTATTTAAAGACTACCTTGATAACTTTGTGGTAGTTTTTATTGATGATATTTTGATATATTCAAAAAGTCGTGAGGAGCATGAAGATAATCTGAGGGTTGTTTTGAAAACTCTGCGGAAGGAGAGGCTCTTTGGGAAGTTCAGCAAGTGTGAGTTTTGGTTACAACAGGTGGCTTTCTTGGGGCACATCGTAACCAATGAAGGAATCTCGGTTGACCCTGCAAAGACAATGGTTGTGGAGGAGTGGCCTCAACCCACAACAGTAACTGAGATTCGTAGTTTCCTTGGCTTAGCGGGATATTATAGGAGGTTTGTGAAAAACTTTTCATGGCTTTCTAATCCACTAACCAAGTTAACTCGAAAAGGGGTTAAGTTCATCTGGACAAAGGAATGTGAGGAAAGTTTCCAAGAGTTGAAGAAGAGATTGGTTACTGCACCTGTGTTAACACTACCCTCTATCGGAGAAGGATTCGTTATTTTTAGCGATGCATCTCTGAAAGGGCTTGGGTGCGTCCTCATGCAAAATGACAAGGTAATTGCTTATGCATCTCGACAGTTGAAGATTCATGAGCAGAATTATCCTACGCATGATCTAGAGCTAGCGGCAGTTGTTTTTCCTCTAAAGATATGGAGGCACTATCTTTATGGGGAGAAATGTGATATATATACTGACCACCAAAGTCTAAAGTATATTTTCACACAGAAAGAATTGAACATGAGACTAAGGAGATGGTTGGAGCTTATTAAAGACTATGATTTTTCAATTCATTATCACCCTGGAAGAGCAAACAAAGTCGCGGATGCGTTAAGCAGGAAAGATCCTGTTGTTCTGGAAACAATGAGGATCCTGGGAGATCCCTTGATTAAAGATCTAGTAAAACTGGACATGGGAATTATAAGGAAAGGGACATCATCAACCCTATCCCAAATGATTTCTCAACCTTCATTACTAGAGAAGATCAAGAAGGCTCAAAAAGAAGATCCTTTGCTGCAGGAGAAGTTCGAGGCTGTAAAGGATGGGAAGTTCCCTGATTTCAATATTGATCAAGAAGGTGTATTGAAATTTCGTACAAGACTATGTGTTCCATCTATTCCGGAGATAAAGAAAGAACTGATGGATGAAGCTCATAGCTCTACTTTCTCTATACATCCGGGAAGCACTAAGATGTATAGAGACCTTCATGATCATTATTGGTGGGATAACATGAAGAGGGAGATTGTTGATTACACTAAAAGGTGCCTGGTGTGTCAGCAAGTAAAGGCAGAAAGACAACTTCCTAAGGGGGTATTACAACCGCTACCCATACCAGTATGGAAGTGGGATAATATCACCATGGACTTTGTAACTGGTCTCCCAAAAACATCCAAAGGAAACAATGCGATATGGGTTATTGTGGACCGTCTCACCAAGACAACCCATTTTATCTCTATTCGGGAAGATTTCTCTCTGGATCATCTTGACAAGATATACATGAAGGAAGTGGTAAGGCTGCATGGGGTACCACTATCCATCGTATCTGATCGTGACCCAAGATTCACATCAAAATTCTGGAGAAGTCTTCAGCATGCTCTGAACACTGAATTGAATTTTAGTACGGCCTATCATCCTCAAACTGATGGCCAATCTGAAAGGACTATTCAGACACTCGAAGACATGTTGAGATTATGCTCAATGGAATATAAAGGTGGATGGGATCAACACCTCCCATTAGTTGAGTTCTCCTATAACAACAGCTTCCATGCGAGTATTCAGATGGCACCCTATGAAGCTCTGTATGGAAAGCGGTGTAGAACTCCTACTTGTTGGGATGAAACTGGTGAGAGGAAGCTTCTTGGGCCTGATCTCGTGCAAGAGATGACAGAACAGGTTCATGCCATCCAACAACACATAAGGGCTGCTCAGAGTCGGCAGAAGAGCTATGCTGACAATCGTCGAAGAGACTTAGAGTTTGGGGTTGGTGACAAAGTCTTCCTTCGAATCTCTCCATGGAAGAGAGTCATGCGGTTTGGGAAGAAAGGGAAGCTCAGCCCTAGGTACATTGGCCCCTATGAAATCCTTGATCGCATAGGAGCAGTGGCCTATCGTCTAGCACTTCCACCGAACCTAGCTCAAGTTCATGATGTCTTCCATGTATCTCTCTTGAGGAAGTACATACCCGACCCTTCGCATGTACTGAACCCAGAGGTGGTACAACTTGAACATGACCTCTCTTATGAAGAGCAGCCAGTGGAGATCTTAGACCGTAGAGACAAGGTCCTACGAAACAAGACTACCCACCTTGTGAAAGTGTTGTGGAGGAATCATAAATATGAAGAGGCGACTTGGGAGCCTGAGGAAACAATGAAGCAAAAGTACCCTCACCTTTTCGACTAGGCCTCAAGTGTAAATTTCAGGGACGAAATTTCTTAAGGGGGTAAGAATGTAACGACCCAATCTTTTTGAGTAGTATATTAACTTACTCTTATTGATTTAATAAGATGTTAATGGTTAATGCAGAAAGAGGAGTCGATGGCTTCATCCAGTAGACTCAACCCTTACGAAGCCCACTTATTAGAGCTTGGGAAGGAGGTAGCATCTGTGGGCTTCGCTTTGGACCAAGCCCAATCCGAGCTCCAGCATGTCAAGCTTGAACGAAAATGCTTGCAGAAGAAGTTCAAGTTAGTGGAGATTGCTACTAGGGAAATGTTATCTGAGACTCCCTCAGATTATCTCACCATAGCACACCTTACACTTAGGTCTTATGCCAGTGTTATAAGGGGCTATGTGATGAGACCCTAGTTTCCTTGTGTAATCCTCTCGGGTGAATAAATTGAGATTTCTTCCTTTAGTGATGTTTGTGAAATTTCAAATGCCTAGATAATTTTAGAAGGTATTTTATTGATGAATTTTGAAAAAGGGATATTTTGAAATATTTATGTAAACCCTAAATAACTAATGATGTGTAATGATTTTCGAAAAATGGTCTTCTACAAAAGTGTTCATTAAGGAATTTGGAGTCTAATAAGATCAACTTAATTTTTGATGAATAGTAAATTATGAATAGTGATTTTACGCTTAGGATTAGTAATGTGACCAAATGGATTAGTAATTTTCACTCAAAGAAAGTTTTAATATAATTTAGACACCTTGGTTAAGTAATGTGATTCAATAAAATGGGTAAATAACGGTTTCATAAATTATTAATCAAGTATTAGTTTTTTCGGATGAATAGTGTTTTTTAATTAAAAATTTAATTAAAAATAATTTGAAAATTATTTTTATAAAAATGACTTTATTTTTGAACTCAGAGCATCGATATTATGTTAAGGTAATTTTTGGGGATTTTTCTGAAAAAAATGAATTTTCGATGAATAGTGTTTTTATTTAAAAATTAAATTAAAAATATTTAGAAAAATATTTTTATAAAATGGATTTCATTTTTGAAATCAGAGCATTGATATTTGGTTAATGTGAAATTTTGGGATTATTCTGAGAAAGTTGAATTTTCAGTGAATAGTAAAAATACCGTTTTAGGGTTTCGGTATGTTTAATGACATCATAATGATGTCATGATGATGTCATGAGATCTTTTGAGGGTTGGCCGGCCAAGGGTGATGAATTATTGTTTTGGGGGCCCCATGTGGCCTAACTCCATGATAAATGCCAAGGGAGAGCACATGGGTTTGAGAAAAGCACATGTGTGGTGTCCTTTGGCCATTAATGCTTTGTCCCCTCACTTTCCCTATAAATACCCTCCCTTTCCTCCCTTGGTTTTCACTCCCAACTCTTCCCCAACGAAGTTCTGGTCTTCTTACCTTCCAAAGAGTCCTCCCACGGTGCCCCCAAGCCCTCAAGGTCCAATCCTTTGAGTTTCAAGAGTCACGTTTTAAGGTAAGGGATCTGACCCCTCTCTTTCTTTTCATGTAACCTCTTTTATGTCATTCCTTTTGTGCTCCATGTTTTTATGTGAGAGGATGTTCTTTTATATTCCTCTTACTGCCCCTTTCATGTTTATATGATGAGAGATCCCCTCTTACTCTCATCATTTCGTTTTATGAAAGTTTAAGTGACGCCGTTAGGCTGCCGAATGTTTAAGTGATTCTTTCACCCTTCTCATTTTTCAAGTTCGATTTTCATGTCAAATCTTTCAAGTTCCTTTTTATTATGTTGGGGTATGATCTCTATATATATAATACTGATCTCTTATGATCATATTATGAGAGACCCTATTTGATTTGTTCAATTCATTTTTGTTGAAGTTTAAGTGACGCCGTTAGGCTGCCGAATTTTCATAAGAGAAATCAAATTTTTGTCTTCCTTCCATGTTTTTCATTTCAATTGGTATGTCCTTGAAATTGCTTCACCATGTCCATATATCCTTCTTATTCTGTCCCTCTACCTTTTTATGGGTCAATTATGATTGTTCAACCCATGTTCCCTCTCTTTTCAAAGTTTCTAAAACCTTGTAACATAGCCGTTATGCTGCAGAATTTTCATCTCAAAATGCCTCTCTTTTCTCAAAATTATTTTATGTTATAAAGTGAATACTCAAAGCTCCTATTTCTAAAGGGTTATTCACATATATATAAAAACGTTCTATTTTAAATTCTGGGATTTACATACATGATACCCGCTTTCCCTTTCCGTGGGTTTAAAGTAACGTAAAGATCATGTCTTTAAAGCAGTTTTTGAAACGTTGTGATTATGAAATGAAACCCATTTATTTTATGCTATATGGGTTATTTATGAAATGTTTGATGATGATATATGTGGCTCACATGAAAATAAAGACAAATTTAAGGGTGCGCCCTGATAGCGCTCCAATGCATTGGGTAAAGACTTAATCTCTAGAGATGACCATTTTAACGACGCCTTGGTGAATAACCTTGGTAATTTTTAACGACACCTTGGGGATGGACCTTGGTGAAACGAAACGATTGTCAATATTAAATGTTGTAGCCACATCTTAAAGGTTTTAAAAATGATTATTTTTATTATGATGTATCTCATGATTTCTTTCTCATGCCTTAAAGTTCTTTTCATGTCCTTATTGAAGTATCTCAAGTTCACTTGTAAAATGTTTCTCTTGTTTCCCTTACTGGGCCTTCTGCTCACCCTTTCTTTTGATGTATGTCCCCAGGTTATGAGATGCATAATGAACATAGGATGAACTAAAGGAGAAGCCTTTCAAGTGTTTAAGAAGAATGTTTTTATGTTTTTTTATGTATTATGATCCTTGTTTCCAAGACACTAAACCTTAACGATCCTCAGTTCCGTGTAATGAAATGAAAGTTTATGTTATAAAATGGTGGGATGTTATAGGCCACCCCTGTTGCCTCGCCCGAAGCCATGTCGCCCACTTGCCTTGCCCGAAGCCACACCGCCCCCTTCGACGGACCTCCTCACCGAGTCGCCCTGCCTCCTCACCCCTCCGTTCCGGCTTGATTTTTTTTCCTACGCAATTCACCCCCGACGGCCTCCATCATCCTCCAGCTGAACTCATGCACCCTCATCGTAGGTGCGTTCTCCTCCAATCGGTCGATTCCTCTTTTGGGCATTCTTGCGACTAGTGTTTAGCTTGGATTTTGGTTTGTATTTGGTGTTATTTGGTTTAATGTGTTGTTTTTAGGGTTTCATTTTATTTAGGGTTCGATTGTGATTATTCTTTGGTCCTATTATTGTTTTAGGGTTTGTTTGGTTTTGGTTGTGGTGGATTTTTGGTGCAATTGATGTTTTGCACCATGTTTTAGGTTGCACATCAACGTTTTGGGGAAATCGACCCCAAGGTAGGTGGTTCCGCTCATCATTATTGTTTGATGAATTTGTTTTCGTGTTTAATTAATTCATCATATTATTTAGTTAGTTTGAAAGGTGCGATGTGGTCTTATTTTATTCTCTTGAGATATCATATGCATTGATTTATTATTAATGTGTTTTTGTGATATTAGTGTGATTTTATGGAAACCAATGTCAAGCTGGTTGAGTGTTTTATAAATTGATAAATTTTTAATTAAATGATATTTGTGGTCTAATCCATGTTTCGATAATATTACATCGTCTGTTTGGTTTCAAAGTGGCTTCCCAACTTGAAGTTGAGTTTGTCGTTGGCACGAGTCTTTGATGTGTTATTTTGAAGTGTTTTATAGATTGTTTAAGTGTTTGATTTGTTTTATTAAATTATTTGTGTAGTGTGTTGGGCCTCACTACGGTGGTTTGGGGCCGCGGGTTCGAGGTATCCTACATGTACATGCATAGGGTAAGGCATATATATATATATATATATATATATATATATATATATATGCCCTCTTTGTACATATTCCCTCATGGCGCGGGGAATATGTGCAATGTAGCTAGGTATGTATATATATATATATGTATAAATGCATCTGCGTGTATGTGTAAAATGTGGGTTCGAGTGGTCGTCGACAAATAACGACACTACAACAAAACCGGCCCCTAGCGGCAGTTTTTACTATTTCGCGGAGGTTTATGAAAAGTGTCATAGATGCCTCTTTTCACGACGGTTTTTTTCCATTTCGCGGCGATTTTATGAGTAGATGATCCTTTTTTTTCGCGGCGGTTTTAACCGACGCTATATTCTGGCGTTTGATGCGCCTATGTCGCGACGGTGAAAACCGCCGCTAAATTTAAACATAATACATTTAGCGGCGGTTATAACCGCCGGTAACCACCGCTAAATGCTGACTAGTAAGGCATTAGCGGCGGTTAAAACCACTGTGAAATGTTGACCTGGAAAAAAAAATAATTCTGCTCCTACCACACCACTGCCCTGAAAAACAAATCAAACCAGAATATTGAACAGGAGACACCATACAAACAAATAATATGGTAGTATTCATTGAAAAATAGGATATGAGAAAATGTTGTATGTTATGGAGTCCAACCTAAGGAAAGGTATGTATCACAATTTGGTGAGTAACCAATCCATGTGACCCCCCAAGATGTATATGTGTTTTTAGCTTCTTTAATTTCTTATGTGTTTTAAGAAGGGTTGATTTATATTATATGGATACTAATACTCTATATAATAAATGGTTATGAATTTTGATACAATTTATGTGATCATGCTAACCATGGTGATGTGTAATGATATGTAATTGGTTATGCTCTAAGTTGGCCGATATAACATCCATGGGTGGATTGTGATATGAGTTGGGTTTTTTTAACAATGGATTTGTGTTATGGGATAGAACAAATTATGTTTATATGGGTATAGAATTTTTTCCAAAGATGGATGTTTGAGTAGTTATAGAATGTATGTTATTGTATGGTTTGTTGTGTGTTTTGGGTTGGTTGTTAATGCCTACTATAGAAAATGGGTAACTTGTGAATTGGCGTGTGTTTTAGGTTGGACAACATGCTAACCGTGCATAGTGATTGAGAGAGTATGGTTTATGATCTTGTAGGTTATACATGATTCCAATTGAGTATTTGAGTTATGTCATTGGATATGAGATAAGAGTTTCATGTATACATCCCAAGATGGTCATGATGTTGCAGGTTGGATGGGATGCATCATGATATAGTTGTTATTGACTTCGTTAAAGAAAATAGGTTTGAGTTTTTTAAAACATCAACAACTTATCTAATGTTTTCCTAAATACCTTATTGGTGGACTTATACTTAACCAAACCAAATGATATTGATTTTTCACAATAGTTATTTTCATAAGATAATGTCATTAATATATATGTGCATGTATGTGATCTTTATCCTTCAGGGGAATTATGGTGTGTCGATTTCTAGTTATGATTAGTAACCTAGATTTCATAGTTGGATTGGGTATGAGATTTGTGATATGCATGAGAACCCTCGAGTGGGTATATTGGCCTATGACTTTCCTCGTGATATTTAAGATGGGTTTATAGATGCTTCTCCATGAGTTGTATCCTATATAGGATGTGACATGTGAACTAGGGTTGAGAGAGACTAGTAATATTGAGATGTATCTTGGGATATTGGTGATTGGAGTGTTCTAATCAAGTGAAATAGCGATTCTCATTTCCACCTGATGAGGGTTTTCTTGTATGTATGTAATCCAAGAGAGGACTTATCCTAGGTCTATGAGTTCATTAAAAAAATGAAAGTAAGTTTAGAAACTTTGTTCTATAGTGATGGTATATAGGTGGATTGTGGTTTGGTATTCAGTTAGTAATATCATTGTATTTGGTATTGTGAATGTAAAAGCATGGGTAGTGCTTGTGTTTTGTTAAGTCTAACATGAATAATTGACATGGTTATTTGGGGGATAAGTTAAGTTAAATTATGATTATTTGGATGTTATTGTAATGATTCATATTAGGCATTTTAATAGAGTGTATACATGCTTAGATTCATGTTATACTGATAATGGTTAAATTTAGGTATTGTGGGAGGCTTCCAGGATACACTCTTTCCATGTCAGTAAGAGTGTGAGTTCTTTATCAGCATAATTGGTATGTTGGTTGTATAGTCTAAGATTAGCCTATCAGGTGGAAATTTCTTCATGCCTGTGTAATGTGTTGTGGCTCATTGGGCCTAGATAGTGATGGTATGAATTGGGCTTACACAGCTAGGATACCCAGGTGCTGCTATGGAGCAACAATGATATGAATGGGACTTACACAGTTGGACTGCCTAGGTACTTCTATAAATCAGTTATGGTATGAATCGAGCCTACACAATGGGGCTACCCGAATGCTTATATATAGTAGAAATGGTATAAATATGGGTTACATATATGGTATTCTCATTGGATGTGGTACCAATTCAAACACATGCCTAAATGGAATGATGTATACCACACTCGAGAAATCAAGACATAAAATGAAACATCATAAATAAATAAAATGCATAGAAGGAAACATGAGAAATCAAAAAAATGTTAGGACATGGAAATGTTTGGTGGAAACTATGTGCCATATACATGTTACATATACAAACCAACAGTTCTCATACTTGTTCAACACATCAACAACACTACTACTCATCATCTGATTCTGTATCGTCACCCTCTCCACCTTCATCTCCACTACCTGCTCCCACCTATAAGAACATTATATTGAAAATTAAATATTGTTGCATATTTATAATTAAACTTAAAACCAATATAAGTGTGAAAACTAAATGATTTTGATTTTTTTGTGATTTACCTGCTCACCACTAGCCGATGCACCACCATCGGGGGCATATCTGCTCATATGCTGACGTATTTCAAGAAACTCTTTCTGCAAAGCAGATATCTGATCCTCGTGCTGGTGAACTATGTTTCGGAGAGAAGAAATATCCCTCTGAGTATCTTCAGGTATGAAATGACTATAACCAGGTGTAGATGTAGCTGAAATCCCTGATGTCCTGCCAAAGTCCTCAGACGGTACGGGTCCAAAACCCATCCCGCGCACTCTACCAGGATGCTCCTTCCCAAGGACTTTTCTAACTGGGTCATCCTGGGAGACTGAATAGGATTGCTCAGGATTGACATCCCATATTTCTTTAATTTTTACCTATAAATAAAATATCAATATATATTAACACAGTAAAAACTGATAATAAGTTATTATAATAAATAATTGACTTCATACCCCAACTTCTCTGGCAGGTTCATTAACAAAACTTCAATCTGTTTTTTTATGAACATCCAACCACAGTTCTGTTCGGGATGCTTCATGCCCTAAACTCTGTGACTACATTAAACAAAGATAAATCAAAAATTAAATATGTTAAATAGATAATACTGTCTTATAAATATTTAAACTAATTAAAAGATTACCAATGACATTCGGCTTCTAGAAAATATTTTTGAGCCCGCAGTGTGCGGGATGACTTGTTTTGCCCGGTTTGATGCATTATGTCTTGAGAGATCCTGAAATAAATAAAATTCAATTTAACAGTAATGTATTCAATGTCTATCTCCTCTTGATGTATATGTATAAATGTAAAATGTAGATAATATAATAATATATATTTCAATACCATCCGCTTCTCATCACGATGGCTATCGACAAAAACGTTCCACTATTCTTTCGGTACCCCACTGGGTAGCTTCTCATACATATGTTGCACGATCAACGAAGTATCATTAGCATCACACCACAACCTCCATTTGAAATCTTTCCATTTTTTCCAAGATTTTTCAATGTCCACTTCCGTGCTATCACATCAGCAACGGTAAAGTCGAAGAACATCTGTATACAGAAATTCATTTTGAATATATTAGTAACATGACATTAAAATAAACCATAAAGTAATAAAATTACATTTATCTAAGAATCAAAAACTTCATTTTTCCAGTTTGGAGGCATATGCCTCCAATCATCATATGAAATAGGCAGGGAAATGGGCTCCGCTGCCAGCTGACCTATAATCTAACCAAGTAAACCTGCGACGTCATCCGTCAGGACCCCATAAGAATCAAATGGAACCACTATCTTCTCGCCATTCATGTTCCAAACATCATAACATTTTAAGTGTTTTTCCATGGTTGCATTTTTTTCATCTGCAATTAGCAAACAATTACTATAAAAAAATGTAATAAATTAATTTAATTAAAATTTGTACCTATGATTGTGACCCTCCAGAATGTCCGTGATGAACTGGAAGGGGCGTGACGCTGCCCCGCTGCTAAGGCTCCTGTAGGGAGATGCTATGACTCATCCTCTAATGAGACATCCACTTACGGTGTCAGAGATGGTGCAGGGGGAGATGATGCAGGGATGTAGGTAGCTACTGCCTAAGATGCCGTGGGGACAGACGGATCGTCATCTGTCGCAGAAGTAGATGAAATGGTGTACCGCTTCTTCCTTGGCATTCCTGCCATTTAATAAAATAAAATTATGTTCAGAATCTATATTTCAACAAATTTATGCAGAAAAAAAATTAAAAATTCTAATAGATTCCTAGTACTAACAAACAAAATATATATAACAATGATAATGAATGAATACAGAAATGAAACAAGTGGTTGCTGAATGAATAAATAATTGTACATACAATCATTTTCCCCTTCAATCATGTCAGTTTCCTGCTCCATTTCTTCATCAACTTCATTCATCCTTGCTAGACTAATATTTTCAATATCATGATGGACAAAAAATTCTGCTTCCTGTTGTTGATGAATTTCAATTGCAGAGGTCAAATCTTCCACTTCATCACCCATATCATACAAATCTATTTGTATTACGTGAGTAACTACACTCCACCCTTCATCCACAACATCATTCACATAATATACCATTTTTGCCTACGATGCTAAGATATATGGATCATGCAGTTCACGATCACCAACATCCATCAAGCGAGAGAAGTTTACAGAAGTAAATTGCAAAGAATCTCTTTTAACACCTCTGATAATATCGACCCATTTTCATTTGAATAAAACAACAGAAAGATGCACGTGGTAGTTTAATTCAATAATATCATGAAACTTTCCATAGTATTTTACTTCATCAAATGTAAATATACCACTATTCTGTGTTTTCAAACCCATTTCTCGATCGACTGTACGAAATCTAAAACCATTCACATTATAAGCGTCGAACTTTCTAAATTGTTTTATAGCACCTCTAGCAAGAAACTTAAAATATTATGACAAGTATGCTCGAGTATCAGTATTCATGATCTGAAGAATAAAAATATAATTTAATATATTTTCAAATTGTATGTGTTAAACTAATATTCGTATTTATTGAAATATTTATAAACTTACACGTCGTGCAAACCATTCTACCAGCTCTTTATTCACAGCTTTCATTATATCTTTTTCATTTCGTGTTCGGCCTCTCATTCGTCTCTTTGTTTGTATCTAAAACTCTTCAATAAATGGATATGCAATTTCACTATTCAGTATCACATATCTATGTGCCTGTAATAACTGCAATTGTATCAGTGTCGCGTATGAGGTCCTCCCAACTGATCGGCCAATAGTAGGAAATATTTTTGATTTCTGATGCATTTGAGATTGAGTTGATGTGTCATCAACACGTCCAACTCGATTAAATCTTGTATCAATATCATCCAAATATCTGGAACAAAAGGTGAGACACTCCTCGGCCAAATAGCCTTTAGCAATAGAGCCTTCTGGTTGAGCTTTATTTCTCACGTATGCTTTCAAATACCCAAGATATCTGTGAAAAATAATAATAATATTATGCATTTATTTAAATTCCAAATATTGTTTACATAACTGGAAACATATAAATAAAATACCTCTCAATTGGATACATCCATCGATAATGAACGGGGCTTCCTAATTTAGCTTCGTCAACCAAATGCACAGTTAAATGCATCATGACAGTAAAAAAATATGGAGGAAATATCATCTCCATTGCACAAAGGGTCAATACAAACCTCTCCTGTAGGTTGTCAAGCTGTAAAGGATATAGAGTTTTCTCACATAATTGCCTGAAAAATGTGCAGAATTGCAGTACAATAACAGTAACTTTTTCATGTAATAATGTATGCAATGCCAATGGTAGTAACTGTTGTAACAAAACATGTGAATAATGAATTTTCAATCCATATAACTTACGATTCTTCAAATCAACACACCTAGAGATGTTACTCGAATACCCATCAGATACCTTCACATTCTTTAAAATTCGAAGGAACGTATCTTTATCCCTATTTTTCATTGAAAAAATGGCAGCAGCATACTTTTCATTCTCATCTGGCCGTAGATCACGTTTTATGTTCATTATATGTAAGTCTTTGAGAGCATTGAGATGATCCTTCGACTTTCGATGCTCATTAAGTAATGTGAAAATCAAATTATCACATACATTATTCTAAATATGCATCACATCAAGATTGTGGTGCAAAGAATTAAATTCCCAATACGAAAGTTTGAAGAATATACTTTTTTTCTTCCATTGTTGCGTTATGATTTCACTTGACAATGCACTTCGCACTCGTTTTCCGCTATCAGTCAAATGATGAACCTTCCCAAATTATGTTTTAACATTTTCAAGCTGTGTCAATATTTCAGAACCGGTTATCAACTTTGGAGGTGGTCTACGATCAATGGAACCCTTAAATTTTGATTTGTTCAGCCGAAATCTATGAGATGCATCAAGAAATCTTTGATGGCACAAGAAGCACCATTTTCTACTGTGAGGTAGCCGTTTGGGCTCGAAATCAAAGTCACAAACAGGACAAGACAAACCCATATAAGTGTTCCAACCAGATAAATTCCCAAGCCCAGGGAAGTCACTAATGGTCCACATTAAAGCAGCATGCATTTTGAACATTGTTTTAGAAGAAACATCAAATGTCCCAACACCGTTGCTCCATAACTCCTGCAATTCTTCAATCAAAGGCTGCAGGTATACATCAATATCATTTCCAAGCATTTTTTTTCCAGGAATAATCATCGAAATGATAAAAGATTTTTGTTGCATACACATCCATGGAGGCAGATTATAAGGGATCAAAACAACTGGCCAAATGCTATAACTCGTACTCAAAGTCCCAAATGGGTTGAATCCATCGGTAGCCAATCCCAATCGAACATTCCTAGGATCAGCTGAGAAATCTGGATGTAATGAATCAAATGTCTTCCACGATTGGGAATCTCGTGGATGTCTCGTTAACCCATTATTGTTATTATATACAGAATGCCACTTCATGTGTTCGGCGGTTTTTGATGACCTGAATAATCTTTGCAATCGAGGCTTAAAAGGAAAGTAACACAAAACTTTTGCAGGTGTGTTCCTTTTCTTCTTCTCCATGAAATTATGTTCAGTCATACTTCCAACATCACCTTTTGACTGCCATCTAGAAGAAGAACATTTCTTACAATTCTGTCTACTTGAATCCTATCCCTAGTAAAGCATACAATCATTGGGACACGCATGTATTTTTGTATAATTCAGACCAAGCTTGTTTACAACTTTTTTCATCTCATAAAACGATTCTGGGATTTTTGCTTCAGGAAATGCATCACGAATCAATTCCAATAACATGGACATTTCCTTATTTGTAATTCCACATAGACATTTGTTATGGTACAACTTCAGCAGAAATGAAAGCTTTGAATATTTCAAACACCCACTATACAACTCTTGATTTCCATCGTCAAATAAATCATGAAACACATTTTCCTCACTGAAGTTTTCCATTATATTTCGCTCCACAGAATCAAGTGGAGGATCCAATGATATGTTACAATCTTGATCTGCTCGTGTTACAGTCTCAAAAACATCACTTGTCACGTTGCAATTTGTAGAACCCTCTTTTGGTTGTTCTGATATGTTTTGATGCTCATAGTGGTGTCTTGTAGTGCCGAATGCATCATTTATGAGGTTTTTCATTTCATTTTCCATTAGCGACAAACTTGGGACCTCATTCTGTGGATTAACATCAGTCCTCAATCTTTCTGTATTGTTTGATTCTCCATGCCAAATCCAACACAAATATTGATCAGGGAATTGCTTCAGTATTAAATGTTCATAAACTTCATATCTCTTCAACCATGTTCTAAATTTACATTTAGGACATAGACATCTTATTCTCCCTTCAACGGATCGATTTGAAATTTAAAAATCTAAAAACTCATTCAAACCCTTAACATATTGAGGTGTGTTCCTCGGTAATGTGATTCAGCTTTTATCCATGTATATCACAATGTGCCTACACAAAATATACGATAGTGTAAGATTAGAGAAACATAATATAATAAAGATGAACCATTTATCATAAAGTATGCATAATATAATAAATATGGTTCATTGATCACATTTACCACTTCAGACCAACCGAACAAGTCTGGTCCATAAGAGACAGCATCAACACCTCATTGAGGAAAATAAGAATATTGGGTTACACACATATCATAACACTATCTACCCAACTATTTTTTATGGTTTCCAATGGGATATGTTTAAATAACATGAAGCAGCTAATTAATTCATTATCCATGATAAGACATGTCGTTATGGACCAAATTTACAAGGGAGAGAAGTCACATGGATTTTTTTAAAATAAACCATTGGAATTGAAATTGGTCTATAGGATGGGATTTAATCTATTGAACATATCTATATTCTTGGAAAGAGTTGAGGTGTAAATAATATTAAGTGATATCCCAAAGGAACCAACTGCTCAATATAAATTCCAAGAAATTACTCAAATTATGGATGGATATTCTCACTTTTAGTAATGAATACATGAATAAATGTAGGAGAAATATATAAACCACAAAAATAAATAATCCACAATTACAATGCATGACTTATCCATCGTTTATGAGAAGCAATCAAAGAATCAAGGAAGAACTAAAAAATACCAAAGTCGAAAGGGGTCGCGGGGGGCACCGGGGGGTGCGGGGGTCGCCGGAGGCCACGTGGGGCGTGTGGGGTGTCGAGGTCAATAAAAAATTTACACCCATGAAAATACAATAGATAATTCTCACTAAGCATATTCCTAGGTATGAAATCCTTACTATAAAACCATTCATGGAAAACCCAATACACATAATATGAAATCATACCTTCTTTAAATAAAAAAATAAAGATAAAGTGATGGTCAAGGTTTCTATAATGACATGACCTTTATAATTAACTACATCATGATGAATCTCTGAGAAAAGTAATAT
Organism: Viscum album; assembly: GCA_963277665.1. Lineage (NCBI taxonomy): Eukaryota > Viridiplantae > Streptophyta > Magnoliopsida > Santalales > Viscaceae > Viscum > Viscum album. Next base: position 1,756,535,272 of record OY728141.1, read on the forward strand.
AAATTTACATTCATCTTTCGACGTACAAACTACATGCACTTGATAATTTATACTTAGAGCATCAATAATGAAATTTCAATTTCTTGGAGTATAATTAAAATCCAAATAAAATGACTAAATATATTCATCCCATATCCTCTATCATAAATTTTTATCCCTATGATAAAATATTTACTACATGTTTTTTTATTTGTAAATGCCACAAAATTCTCATTAAATAACTAATTTCATAAACATTGGAGGGCATGCATAACCATGACTAACTCAATATCATGAGTTGGATAATTGTTATCATTTATTATAAGTTTCAAGACCCATTTACTAAAACTCATTCCTCCACATCAACATAAATCATAACATCACATTGGAGGCCTCATTATTGACCTTATAATTCATCCTTGGCTTTGGTCAAATAAGAATAGGTGTAGATGTCAATATATTTTTTAGCTCATAAAATGAATCTTTTTATTTATCACCCACTAAAAATTCACTCCATTCCAAGTCAATACTATATTTTTAATGAATATGTGAGAAAACTCCAAGATAATGCAAGAATAAGAAACCACATGACCAATGAAAATATGAATCTCAACAATATTAGTATGAATCTATTAAGAAATTATAGATTCTACTTTCTCAATATCCCCTAATATCCTAGATTTAGGGAACTCACGACCAAAAATGTCACCTATTGATTATAGAAATAACATTTCAATATATTGGCATATAAATGATGATATCTCAATGTGTCTAAGAACATAACTAACTATTCTTCATGCTCCTCATAGGATCATGATCATACCGATATATCATTGATAAATATAGCCCCGAATGAAAAAAGGGATAAAAAATGGTTTATCAAAGTTATAAATACATATGGTTTCTCCATTACCCTAAATAGAATTACAAAAAACACAAAATTACTATATAGTGTTTGAAATTCTATCTTGGACACACATTTAGCTCAAACCTTTAACCGCTGATAACCTAATCAATGAAAAATCTTCAAAATCCATAAAGAACCTCTAAACTGATTGAATAAATCATAAATTCATAGAAAAGGATACCAATTATTAAGAGTAAAATGATTTAATTTATAATAGATAATATAAAATCAATAACTCACTCTTGCAATATTGGTAAAAAGAAATGGATAACCCAATGTAGACACACTCAGATTAATAAATCCATTGGATTAAAGATCTCCCAACTAAATATTTATCTATCTAATATCCCATAGAGATATATAGTAATGGGATATTGTGATAGTCTCAATACCCTGTACTAATTCAATCATAAACTCCACCTCCATCTCTAGAGGTAACCTTATAGAGTCCTTAAAAAAAACATCCTGATACTTATTAACTGCTGGAGGAAAACAACACTTGAAACACCATTAGCTAACCTGAGATCCATCCATACCACTAGAGATATAGTAATCCCCATTTTCCAATAATCATATCTTGATCAATTGGAATTATAATCTTATTCACCTAGAATAACATATGATTTATCATAAGATGGAGAGAATTTCTCTCTTTTCTAATAACAATAAATATATGATTTAAAATGTGATAACTAGTCTATTCTAAAAATTACAATGAAATATTTCATCAATATAATGACCAATTTCCAAAGATATACATATCCAAAAATATCAGCTACATAATTTAGGAACTTCTAATGGCCTCCTCTCTTTTTACTAATGAATTACTTATAGAGAAAACTTTAAATAAAAATTCAACAATCAAACCTATGTTGGATACCAAGCAAGAAGACATAAAATAATTAGAATAACTATAATCAAATAACACACTGAACAAGGTTGAGGTATCAATTACTATGCATGACTTTTAGTAATAAATACATGAATAAATGTAGGAGAAATATATAAACCAAAAAAATAAATAATCCACAATTACTATGCATGACATATCCATCATTTATGAGAAGCAATCAAAGAATCAAGGAAGAACTAAAAATTACCAAAGTCGAAAGGGGTCGCGGGGGGCGCCGGGGGGTGCGGGGGTCGCCGGAGGCCACGAGGGGCGTGGGGGGTGTCGGGGTCGCCGGATGGCACAGGGGGTGCGGGGGGCGCGGGGGTCGCCGGTGGTCGAGGGGGGCGTCGGGGGGTGCGGGTTTCGCCGGAGGGCGCGGGGAGTGCGGGGGGTGCGGGGGTCGCCGGAGGGTGCGGGGGGCGCAGCAGTCACCGAGGCCGGGGGGATCAGGGATGAGGGTTTGGGGATGCGGTCGGGGTGTGGGAAAGGGTCGTGGTGTTTTAAACAAATTTGGGTTTCGAGGCGGTTTATTAATAACCGCCGCGGAACCTTCACCGAAAATGTTTAGCGGCAGTTTTGTGAACCACCGCCACAAAACTGCCGCTAAACCCAGTTTTTTTTGTAGTGAGACACGTTTGAGGTAGGTCCCCTATGCCTATGCTATTAATTTGAAATTTAAAATTTCATGATTTTTTTAAAAATATGTTTTACACTATGCTATGTACACATGCTATGGAATCTATTTGCAGTTTCTAGAAACTATTATGCCCTTGTTTTGAAAATTGAAATGTATTTCAAACGATTTTGGTCTTAAGTGACTTTTCCTAAAAATTGATTTCATAAGAGGTTTTTAATTGGTAACGTGTATTTCCAAAGGTATTTGGCCTTTTGGCCGTTTGATTGTAAAAATTGTTCCCTTTATGTAATTAAGCCCGTTTGGCATCTTAAGAATGTTTTATGAAAAAGAAAAACCTCTCTTGAGGCACGCCCCCTTGGTTTTAGAAAAATGATTTTTTTAGTTGAATGTGTTATCATGTGCCTAATTTGATGCTTATGCACTGTGTGACGTGAAAGAGGGGGAATGTGCTCAAATAGGGAGAGTGGTGGTGAGATGTTGAATGAGTTTTAGAAAAAAAAAGTGTTATGTACATATATGTTTTCTTGATAATGAAAACTCACCACCACTTGAAATAGAGCATAATGGGAAACCTGGATATCTAGGTGGGGGACTAGGACTAGTACGCTAGATGACACGACAGCGGTTTGACACGGTTTATCTAGCAGGATTGACGCAACAACACTAACTAAACTTATGAATTTCTGATGTTCATGGTCTTCTAAGCCACGTTTTCTGAGGGTCATGGCCTTCTAATCCATGTTTTATGAGGGTCGTGGTCTTCTAAGCCACGTTTCACCGAGGTACGAGGTCTCTAGGTTCCCACTTATTCTAGCTACCTATAGGGATTTACCCATGGTGCTCATTTGTGACATGCTTCTAGTGATGTAACATTATTTTTGGTTGTTTCATACTTGATGTCATGTTTGTGAAAACCATATTTTAATCCAAACTGGTTTCTTTTCATTTTGAAATGTTAATGCATGATTGAAACCTATTTTTAAAATTTAGTGGGAGTAAAATGATTTACCAACAAATGCAAACGCGTTACTTGAATTTGAAAATGAGAAATATTATTTTATTATATCTTATTTTCAAGATGGCACAATTAAATTTCTTACTAAAGGTGGGGACATAGGACATGGTTATGTTTTGGCATTGCTACTGAGCATTTCGGTGCTCACCCCTACTTTACTTTTCAGTTGCAGGTTTCAGTCTTGGATCGCTTTTGGGAGCTAGTGTAGTTAACATACCGTAGTGATCCACGGGGTCACTAGAGGTATGTCACGTTGCATTGTTTATTCCTTTTTCCATTGTCAAGTAGTTTAGTTTATTTTCCTTTATTGATATGCTTGTCCAGTTTATGTTCATTTATCATCGTTATGGGACAAACCATTCCCAACTGGTTTATTTGGATGCCCGGCACTAGTTTCTAGCCCGTGGGGATTGGGAATACCCTTCAGGCCTTGTCGCGGACCGGTTCAGGTGACCGGGTCGGGCGCCAGGTCGGATGGTGACCCGGACTGGTTCGTGACAAAATGGTATCAGAGGGGAGGTTGGTTTTGTTCTTGTTATTTTGAATGTCTAGTATATTGGAGATAGGACTGTCGGTACTCGAGTAGTAGGTGCGGGAAGAGCGTCACGAACACTTTCTCATTCCGATCCTCGAGAAACCATGGGTAGTCCAGGATTTAAGTTTTGGCCTTGGTCTTTGTGGATGGGGAATGATAATGGGAGTAAATCGGTACTGCGCGCGGTCTCACATGGAGTAGCGACCCATGTGATGCCCAAGAGTACGGTTCGACACTCCTAGTGGTTGATGCTTACCTAGGGCATGGTCTGCTAAACCATGTAGTCGGGTTAGAAACGACCACTAGTCCTCCGCCCTGGTGCTTTAATGTTTGTGATATCTTGATTCAATTTTGGGATTGACAAGAAATTGTTTTCCTTTAAAAAGGGAAGCAGACTTTGGTGTTAATTTTATTTTATTTTGGTGTCTGGTTGGCATGGTTTTTGGGGTGCATTTCTCTTGGACATTGTTTGCGGAAATTTGGCGTTTGATTTGTTGAAAATTGAATTCCTAGAATAACATCGTGGCTTATATGAAATTGAAAAGGGTTGTTTTAAAAATGGAAATCAATTTGAAAATTTGTCTTGAAACATTGAAATGTTTTATTTGAAGAAAAAGGATAGTATTTTGGAATAGTGAAAATGTTTCATTCTTGAAAGCAGAAGAACCTTTCTTTGTCTAGTGGTATTCCTATGGATGCTCGCGTGGGAACGTGGAAGTGATTAAGGGATAGTTGGTGGATTGTGTGGATGGGTGCCTGGGTGGCACGAAAATGGAAATCCACGAGGCATCCAGGAATATCAGTGGTGAGTGACTGATTTTAAAATTTTCATCTTGTTTCTGGAAAAGTGCGGTTTTATATGAAATGGGGTTCGTGATTAAATGGTTTTGGAATTGGAAAATGGTTTTGAGTCCAGAGTTAAAGCAATGGGTTCAAAAGAGTTTTTCGGTCTTGTTGCACTGTGTTTGGTTTCTCAAGCGGGTGTTTTTCTATAAGAATGAATTGATGTTTTAGATTTAAATTATTAGATTTGTTTCTGGAATGTTGATGTTTGTTTTGTAATGTGTTTGGGTTTGTGTAAGGATGTTTTGTGTTCTTGTTTGGGATATTCCCCCTAGAAACGTCCCATGGGTTCCAGCAGGTCTCTATCATTTCTTGGCCCGGCTCAGACTCCCAGTGGAGTGGCAGAGTTAGGTTCTGCTCGGTGGTGTCGACTGTTCGTAAACATCAATGTCAGCTGAATGTCATTGAGTGCTTTGGGAAAGTTGGATGTGTCTCTGGTTTTGGAGGAACTCTAGATGTCGTGTATGCATAAGTTGTCTCGAGTATGTTAGGAGGAGCGAGACTAAACCGGAAAACGGTGATAGTTCTGTTTTCGTTGCGAATAGCGACGCCGTGAGCAACCCTCAAGACTAGTCTCATTCAGTAGTTGTACCTAAGTGAAGGATAAGTAAAGTGGTGGATCTTGTAGGTTCTTGAATAGTCAACGAAGGGTGAAGGAGGTATGCTTACCTTTCTGATGAGCTAGTTTCACGTTCTCCATAGGTTGTGTTGAACAACCAGCTTAAAGTTCGTAATAGTTGTTGGACCGGTTTATATTGTGGTATGTGTAGGTTCATCCTCTGATGAAGAGTCTGAACCAAAGGGACTTGTTCTTAGAGTACCCCTCTCGTCAGTTTGTGTCGCGCGTTTGACAGACCGCTCAATATCCTACCTCTAGCGTGGTCAGTCAGACACACTAAGTCGTTCGCTGCAATTCTCTGTTGGTATGTTGATTGAGTGGATGTGCGAGACACAAGGAGAAGTATGCGGGCTCCATTTCTAGTGGAGGAAGTTCCAGTCAGAGGTGGTCATCTTGTGACTGCAAGGCTGTAGATGCTTCAGACATCAGAGCCCCAACTATACGTTTTGGGGTGAAGCTTGCGCGCAGTCAAAACTCGTCGGACGTGGGATGGGATTGGTCCGACTTAAGTTCACAATGTCGGGATGGGGACAACGTTAATTTACCTATTGCAGTACCATCTCTGAAGGCCTTTAATATTTTTTGTGGTCTTAATTTATGGGAGTTCCTCTTGAGTCTTAAAGAGGTTTGAAGAATCAGTATCCTTGTAAAAATCGGCGGGCATGTTTTGTGAACCTTCTCGTGGTCAGAAATGGATCTAAATTGCACTTGTTCTAGGTATGCTTCTATCTTGTGGAATTTTCGTGCGCCTGTCTAGTTCACCTCCTGGGTAGGGGTTTCTACTATCAATGCTATCTCATGCGGCATAGTGTTGTCCACTATCAGAATAATCAGTGCAGGTCGACCTGTGTTGGTGGGTTCATGATGCAGAGTTCAGTCTGTATTGCTTCAAGTAAACGTTGAATTCCCGCGTGGGTTCTGTGGTGTTAGGAAATTTTAAAATGGTGGAGAGACCCGCCTCGGGTCTCACCGACATCCCCTCTTGTTTTGGTTGGCTAAACCTAGAGAGCTTGGATGGTCATCATAGTGTTAGATGTTTGTCTAGGTTGGTGAGTTATTTTGATCTGAAGAGCCAATGTTTGATGACAACCCTAATATGGTGGGGAGACCACCATAGGACGAACTTGTGGGAAAGTTTGCCTTCATAGATTCCTTGGTGGTATAATCTGTTCTGCCCAACCATAACCATGGTAATTGGTTATCTCTGATAGTGGATAGTTTGATGAAAGCTCTTCAAGGTCTCGATTGGGCCTTCGTGTTTCTTTAGATAGGGATCAGAGTGTTCCAAGTTAATGATGTGTTGAAATTAAGTCCTTACCGTTGGTTAATTTTCTTCATGATTATAGTTTTGAAATATATGGAATTTGAGGTTAAGGGTGTTTTGTATGCTCAGTCTTTGGGTGATTGAGTTTTTGATTTATGTGTCTTCTTGGTCTCGCTTGGAACCTCGAGTTGATCACGTCTTTTTAGGACTTTCTGGGGGCAGAAAGTGTCATGGTGGGGAGAATTGTCACACTCAGGCTTCTATAGTAATAATAATAATTATTATTTTATAATTTTTTCTAGCATTAAAATTTATTTGTTATGGTACGGGTCGGACCGACTTGAGTCTCATGCTTTTTCTGATAAATGTGAGTATTGGCACAACAATGTGCGACACTTTATTTTATTCTTAATTATTTTACGTCTCGTTTTTTAATTTTACTTTGAACGTGTTTAAAATATATACATATATGTATATATATATATATACTCTTGACCGTGCGTGTGACTATATATGGGCGCGTAACTGTTTACGCAACCGTGTGTAGTGCCCAACCTTAATGACAGAACGATTTATTATTAATTTAATGATTTCACGGGCGTGCGACCTTGCACAAGTTCGTGTGTAGACAAATGATTTAATGCTATTCTTTCGTGTCTAGTTTTATTAATATTGTTTTGTTATTGACATTAAATTCATTATTATTAATTATTATGTTTTTATTTTATTTTTATTTTTATTCTTTTATTTTTATCTTTATTCTTATATTTAAATTTATTTTTATTTTTTTATTTTTTTTCCTTCTTTTTTCTCTCATTTCCTCCCCCTCCCTCTTTTCCCCTCATTCCTGTTGCACCCCCAACCCCCCTTCTAACCCTAGCGCTCCCTGTCTGCCGCCCCGAGTGTAGAAAAATGATTTAATGATATTCTTTCATGGGCGTGCGAGCGTGCACGAGTCCATGTGTAGACAAATGATTTAATGCTATTCTTTCATGGCTAGTTTTATTACTTTAGTTTTATTATTGACATTGAGTTCATTATTATTAATTATTAGGTTTTTAATTTATTTTTATTTTTATTTTTTTATTTTTATCTTCATTATTATATTTTTATTTTTATTTTTATTTATTTTCCTTCTTTTTTCTCTCATTTCCTCTCCCTCCCTCTTTTCCCCTCATTCCCGTCGCACCCCCCAACCCACCTTCTAACCCTAGCGCTCCCCGTCCGCCGCCCCAACACCCAGCTTCGGCACCCGGCTCTCCTTCGGTCGCGCTGCCCTCCCTTCACCGGACCAGCCTCACGCTGCCCTCCCTTCACTGGACCAGCCTCATGCCGCCCTCCCTTCGTCGAAGCCGCTCCGCCCCTTCCCCGGCCTCCCTCCACCCAGCCGGCCTCCCAACCTCCTCCGACCCCTGCCACAATCACGCCGGCCGCCCCTATTACCTCGTTCGAAGCCACGCCGCCCGCTTGCCTCACCCGAAGCCACGCCACCCCTATCTCCGAACCACCTCATCGAGTCGCCCTGCCTCCTCACCCCTCCATTCCTGCTTGATTTTTTTCCCTACGCGATTCATCCCCGATGGCCTCCATCATCCACCAGCTGACCTCCCGCACCCTCGTTGTAGGTGCGTTCTCCTCCAATCGGTCGATTCCTATTTTCGGCGTTCTTGCGATTAGGGTTTAGCTTAGATTTTGGTTTGTCTTTGGTGTTATTTGGATCAATGTGTTGTATTATGGTTTCATTTTATTTAGGGTTCGATTTTGATTATTCTTTGGTCCTATTATTGTTTTAGGGTTTGTTTGGTTTTGGTTGTGGTGCATTTGGGGTGCGATTCATGTTTTGCACCATGTTTGAAGTTGCACATCAATGTTTTAGGGAAATCGACCTTGAGGTAGGTGGTTCCGCTCATCATAATTGTTTGATGAATTTATTTGTGTGTATAATTAATTCATCATATTATTTAGTTAGTTTACAGGGTGCAAAGTGGTCTTATTTTATTCTCTTGAGATCTCATATGAATTGATTTGTTATTAATATGTTTTTGTGATATTAGTGTGATTTTCTGGAAACCCATGTCAAGATGGTTTAGTGTTTTATAAATTTTTAAATTTTTAATTAAATGATATTTGTGGTGCAAACCATGTTTCGATAATATTACGTCGTCTGTTTGGTTTCAAAGTGGCTTCCCAACTTGAAGTTGAGTTTGTCGTTGGCGCGAGTCTTTGATGTGTTATTTTGAAGTGTTTTATAGATTGATTAAGTGTTTGATTTTTTTTATTAAATTATTTTTGTAGTGTGTTGGGCCTCACTACGGTGGTTTGGGGCCACGGGTTCGAGGTATCCTACATGTACATGCAAAGGGTAAGGCACATATATATATATGCCCTCTTTGTACATATTACCTCATGGTGCGGGGAATATGTGCAATACAGCTAGGTGTGTATATATATATGTATAAATTCATGTGCGTGTATGCATAAAACGTGGGTTCGAGTGGTCGTCGACAAATAACGACACGTTTGAGGTAGGTCCCCTATGCCTATTCTTTTAATTTTAAATTCAAAATTGGTTGATTGTTTTAAAAATATGTTTTACACTATGCTATATACACATGCTATGGAATCTGTTTGCAGTTGCTAGAAACTATTATTCCCTTGTTTTGGAAATTTAAATGTATTTCAAACGACATTGTTCTTAAGTGACTTTTCTTGAAAATTTATTTCTTAAGTGGTTTTGAATTGGTAAGGTGTATTTCCAATGGTATTTGTCATTTTGGCCGTTTGATTGTAAAAAGTGTTCCCTTTATGTAATTAAGCCCATTTGGCATCTTAAGAATGTTTTATGAAAAAGAAAAACCTCTCTTGAGGCACGCCCCCTTGGTTTTATAAAGATGATTTTTTTTAGTTGAATGTGTTATCATGTGCCGAATATGATGCTTATGCACTGTGTGACGTGAAAGAGGGGGAATGCGCTCAAAGAGGGAGAGCGGTGGTGAGATATTGAATGAGTTTTAGAAAAAAAAGTGTTATGTACATATATGTTTGCTTGATAAAGAAAACTCACCACCACTTGAAATAGAGCACAATGGGAAACCTGGGTATCTAGGTGGGGGACCAGGACTAGTACGCTAGATGACACGACAACGGTTCTTCCTGGTTTATCTAGAAGGATTGACGCAACAACACTAACTAAACTTATGAATTTCTGAGGGTCATGGTCTTCTAAGCCATGTTTTCTGCGGGTCGTGGCCTTCTAAGCCATGTCTTCTGAGGGTCGTGGTCTTCTAAGGCACGTTTCACCGAGGTACGAGGTCTCTAGGTTCCCACTTGTTCTAGCTACCTATAAGGGTTTACCCATGGTGTTCATTTGTTACATGCTGCTAGTGATGTAACTTTATTTTTTGTTGTTTCATACTTGATTCCATGTTTGTGAAAACCATATTTTAATCCAAACTGGTTTATTTTCATTTTGAAATGTTAATGCATGCTTGAAAACTATTTTGAAATTGTAGTGGGAGTAAAATGCATTACCTAAAAATGAAAACGCGTTACTTGAATTTGAAAAGGAGAAATATTATTTTATTATATCTTATTTTCAAACTGGCATAATTGGATTTCGTACTAAAGGCGGGGACATAGGACGAGGTTATGTTTTGGCATTCCTACTGAGCATTTCGGTGCTCACGCCTACTTTACTTTTCAGTTGCAGGTTTCAGTCGTTGATCGCTTTTGGGAGCGAGTGTAGTTAACATACCGTGGTGATCCACGGGGTCACCTGAGGTATGTCACGTTGCTTTGTTTATTACTTTTTCCACTATCAAGTTGTTTAGTTTATTTTCCTTTATTGATCTGCTTGTTCATTTTATGTTCATTTATCTTCGTTATGGGCCAAACCATTCCCAACTGGTTTATTTGGATTCCTGACACTAGTTACCAGCCCGTGGGGATCGGGAACGCCCTTCGGTCCTTGTCGCGGACCGGGTCGGGTGACCGGGTCGGGCGCTAGGTTGGATGGCAACCCGGCCTGGTTCGTGACAACCTTGGTGCTATTCGCCAGCCCCTGGCCTATGGAAGCCGGCTTGGGGTAGTCACGACATGGGCCCCGAGGACGGGTCGTGACACACAATGAGTCAGATTTTCCCTCTAACACTAAAAAGTGAAGGAATGACAAGATGATTGGTGCAAACACACCTATCTCTCTTTCAGGCCACCCACCTGACGAAACCTATGAGATATTCATAGAAAGTCATCTTGATGAAAGAAAATTTAATACCAAATAAATTTCATACAAGTCGCACCACTATAGGTCCTAAGACATATTCCTGATCACCTAGGGATGATGAAAATAACAACTGCATCATTTTTAAAAAAATGTGAATGATTTCACACTAAAGGAAAACCATGATAAACAATGTGATCCTACCAGAAAGCTGACATGAGTTCTAAATGCATTTGAAAACCATTAAAAAATAAATATGAAGAATCTAAACAACCATATAGAAACATACCATAATAATAAATATAATCAAATTTTATTTGGAACCATTTTCTTTGTAAAAGAAACCATTTTATACAATCATTTTATAATCCAAAATAATTAAACAATGCAAAAGACCAATTTAACAGTATAGAGCGGTTGATGCACCAAATGTCCCATTTGTTCTATATAAATTGGGATCCAACATCAACCTCACAATTGGAATCATAAATCACTATAGTTCCCAAAAATACATAATTCTGAATAAAGAGTGGTATAAAAACAACCTTAAATCAAACACAAAAAAACAACATAAAAAATTAGTGCTACATACCCACCAATGTGAGTATGTAGTGTGTGAGATAAAGGACAGTTAGATACCAACATGAGTCTATTAAATTTCTTTTACAAAGAACCTAAGTCCACCAGTTTGAAAGTGATAACAAAATAAGTTTTCATTTTGTTGACACAAAATATAATTAAAACTAACAATATCATATATCATTATTTAAAACACTTAATTTTTAGAATATGCCTCTATAAGGATATATCAAGGTAATTCCATTTAAAAAACAAACCATTTATCTTTAAATAAACATTAATTTCATGAAACCAAGTAGAAAATTATATTTTCAATTAAAACATCATTTTGTTAAAACAAACTATTATTGTAGGTTTATAGTGATTTATAAAATGTTTCAAAACATATTTCATTTTAAAAAACCTCCATATTAAATTCTTTAAACATTAACCCGCACTCACTCCTCAAATATGACTAAGTAAAAAAGGGAATGAAAAACAAAATAAAAGCCAATGATAGTAATAAACAAATGAAAACAATAACATAAGGAAATATTCACAATAATAATGCTTAATATTAAATATCTAATACATCAAAGTTTCCCCAAAACAATTGATAAAAAGTTATCATGCCAATGCATAATAAATTTCCAAAACATTGGATACATACCATTAGCCAACTCCTTAGAGACAAATGGTACATGTACTATATGAAAAAGGTGGAACCAACTATCTTTATGTTAATGGTTGAACAAATAATATCATAAATCACTCCTAACAAGTCTCATCTATGACACACTCTTAGATATGTCATTATATTCAATTAAGGGATAACTGCTAGTATGCAACTCTTAATGATCATAGTCAACATTATTTGACTCCCCACATAGTATCCTAGGGTTTCTCATGTTATAAATAATAGAGGTTGAACACTATTAATATAATTCCAATGGCATGAAAATCCTAAATCCCAAAGTTAATTCAACACCATAATAAATAACTTCCCACCTCAAAGACTAAGTCAAGCCATGACCCAAAATACCCTAAACTAGTTCCCCAAGCCGACGCACCACATGACCTCAATTGTGCCATATAGTGACCCATCCCTAATATCCCAGAGTTAGTGTCTACTTTTTGACATTGGAATAAGATAAATGTAATATCAACCCAAAGGACTGAATACTTTATTAGTCTTGAAAAACTACATTCATACATGATTCCTATAATACATTTGAAATAAAATTAAAACCTATTTTTTTCAAGAATATCAATTTTCCCTTAAGAATATTATTTCATATCATTCATATTATTATTCATGGATTCCAAAGAAATGAATAAAAATATTGGTGATCTCAAATTCTTGGTAAGTGTTAAGTTCAACATAAAAAATCATAAATCAATAATCATAATCAATACAGAAAAGTAAATAAATAAACACAAATTCCATGTTATTAATATATTAAGAGGTAATTCCATCCATAGATAATATCAATGGAAAAATATCATGGATAATAATTAGTATGGACATGTAAATAACTAAAAAATATTCCATTTAATCAATAAAATGACTATCATAATTGGATAAATCAAAATCAATATGTCATGGAAAATAACTAAACACACATTCCATTTAATCAATAATTGAAAATGAAATGCATCAAGAGATAATATCAATGAAAAGGTCTCATGGATAATAATTAAAATGGAAAGATAAATAACTGAAAACACATGTCCTTCAATCAATAACATTGACATAATAATTAGATAATGAATAATAAACATGTAAAGTTAAATAACTAAACAAAATTGTCAATTAATAAATAATTGGGAATGAAATTCATATAGTTATAATATCATTATAACTATATAATGGATAATAATAACTAAATTTTTAATTAATTTAATTATTAATTATTTTATGTCATGTTTCCTAGGAACATAATGCCTTTACCATCAAGATCTATAATTAATATACTTTAAAACTAATTGGTAGAAACCCATTTAACAAAGGCTGGCCAACTAATTTGTCCCATGAGACTACTGATTCATCTAGGGTATATATATAAATGGTCCATAGTAATGTATTCCATATCCAAATAATTCCTTATATATATAATACTTGATTTAATTCATAAAAAAATGCCTTATCAATAAATATACATATTTAGTAAAGAATATAGATTTTTCAATATTTCCCTAGATAAAAAATGACCTTAAATGTAAAACACCTTATGCAGAAATGATATACAGTTTATGAAATAAATATATCCTTGATAAATAACATGGATGTTTAGGGTAAATTGAATGTATAATAATAAAAATAAATTGAACATTTTAAGATAATTCAATTGACTACAAAAAATAAACCAGGAAAGTGAATTCCAATACTACCCTTAGTTAAAATAATCATAAACCATTCAGAGGTAGAATAAGGATGATATCAACAAAACATATCCCCATTTTAGTATATTTTAAATGTAGGTTGGTTTTCATATATGAATACAAATAACATAAAAATATATTTCAAAAAATTAATTAGGAGAATATTGTTTTCATTTGGAAAATATATTTTTAATAGTTTTAAAATTTTGATAATCATTATCTTTAAAAATAAATTTTATAACACTGAATTTCCAGAATATTGAGGAAAAATGTTCTTTAGAAATATATTTGTAAACTTTCAATGTAATATTTCATGAAATGATTTTAATTTTGGTGGGTAATTATATTCATGTCGTACAAGTAAAAAAGAATATTCCTTTTACACTGTAAAAAGGATTGAAATGTTTCTTTTTCAGAAAAGGAAAAGGAGATTCCTATGAATTATTTTTTAAAAAATAAAAAATGGATAAAACTTTATCTAATAAATATTTTTTAAAATGATAAAAAAATGGGATTTTTTTAAAACATGGTTTTGGAAGAAAATAGATTTTAGACCAAAAAGTTAAATGAGGCTGTATTTCTTTACAAATAATTATCAATTATTTTGAGTTCAAAATAGTGGAAAATGTTACTATTAATTTAATTTTTTATGAATAAATATATGATAATAAAATTAAATGGGTTAATTAGACAATGATAAAATAATTTCCTTCAACAGAAATTAAAGAATAAACAATCTCAATTAGAATGAGATTGTGTAAAAAACCAATACAATGATCATAATGTTGAAGTGAGATTTAATTAATGATCTGATTATATGTATAAACTATATATCCATATAAAAAATGTAAAAATAAAACATAATAGAATAAAATTTATTTATAGACACAATATTATTTTATCAATGATAGTGACGAACTAATATGAACCAATGAAAATAACTTGTATTATGAAATTCTTTACCACATGCTAATTTTTAAGTCAAATCCATTGGATTAAATAATTAAAATTAAGACATATAAAACAATTAATTATTAATTAATAATGATATAACATGTCAAAGGTGTATTATATAGATCATATAAAATAGATTAGGTTCATAACACTGCAATATGCATCAATGAAATGAAATTGAGATGAAATATATTACCTCACACTTCATTTTGATTGAACATGATTTAACCTCATATATTGTGGTTTTAAACATTTTATTAACTTACTGTAGAACTATATTAATATTTATAATATCATATATTGTCCTTTAATACCATATCATCACCCATTTGTAAATAACCTTTCATAATTTTCATTGTTTTGGGTGTTAATTTCCTTGTTTGCTCATGTGTATTTCATCATGAAAGATCCGGTTACTTCACATACTATATAGTTATATCATATCCATAATAATAATTACGACATAATTATCATATTTTTACACCAATTTTACTTTTAAAACCTACCATGAAATATATTTATGAAAAATAAACTTTGTTATAATCATGGAGATGGTAGGTTGTACGTATGTATGAAAAATGTCTCCTTTTTTCAATTATCATTATAGAAAAGAGGTAAGTAATATTTTATATTTATATTATCATCATAATATTATATATACCATATTATTTATTTATATATTCTTATTTATATCATCCATGTGGTGTTTTTATGAAAAGTGAATCATGTCGCTTCACAAAGGCAGCAGTCCTCATGTACTGAAATGAAGTTATCATTTTTCAGTGTAAATAGAATGAAATGATATATTATATATTAGAAATTATGAATATTAAATTAATATCATTAAAATTTAATTTATATTACAAATATTGATTAACTATTTCATTAATAAATTTCATTTAAAACATTAGTGAAAAATTAACCAGATCGCTTTGTGGGGATGTAGTCTGCCGTACACATGAGTGACGTTATCATATCCTCTGCATAATGGATTGTAAAAAAGGAATATATTATATAATTAATATATAGGTATTATTATATAATAAATATAATAAATATAATTTATATCCAACATCATACACAACTTTGATAGGTGGTAATGGAATAATGAATGACATCGGTTCATGAGGCGGTAGTCTGCTTTACACACAAACAATGATTTCGTAACCCATTTGATAAAAGTGGAGGTAGTTTTAGGTCATGAAATTAAACTAAATACATCTCAGTATATTAAATATAATATTTTTATTATATAATCATCATTTAATAATAATTTAATTTGGTAGAGGAAGATATAAAATAAGAACGCTCATTGAAGAACGTCACCTCTTCTTCTCGTATCCTCTTTCGGTTTGCACCAAAGGCATTCCTAGGCTCGATTTATTCCAAAACATTACACTAGGATTATATTATAGAAGTTTGTAAGTGATTATTTGTGATAATTAATTAACAAAAAAGGTTTTATGGTTATAATAAGATAGGTTAGGGGTGGCCATTTATTAGTGAGTGGAGTGGAATAATTATAAATGTTTCAAAGAAAAAGTGGTACCTATATTTTTAACATTATAAAAGGGTACAAAATTAAATATAATTGATAAATAATAATTATAGGGTCTAAATAACACCATAAAATAAATTTTGGACAAGTTTTTAGTTCATTTTACCTGGTATATTTCTAGTTTAACCCCTAGTAAATCCATTTTTACCTCATCTAAAATATTTTATTTTCATTGTTTTCATTATTTTTTTGGTAAAAAATTCCATTAAAATTATTATAAATTTAAAATTATTATAATTATAAATATGTAACCTATTTTTTAAAAATTTTAATTATTATAATTATATATTATTAATTTAAAATTAATCATGCAGATGAAACGAGAAAGCGGGGTTTGAAAGATAAGATGTTCTAAAAGTTACACAATTTTTATAACAAAATTAAAAATGAAAATAATTGTAATGACCTAAATTAGATTAATTGATATATAATTAAACTTATTTTACATTGAAACTAATTTAAAATATAACTTATCTTTATAAATTATTTAAATGAAAATACAGTTTTTAAATACAAAAAATTAGTTTTCACTATTCGTTGAAAAAATAAATATTTTATAAAAATAGAAAAACTAACCTTAATTTAAATATTAAAATACTATTTCCAAAATGATGTTATTTATCAAATAATTTTTTATAAAAGTGGTAAAATTAAGTTTTTAGTTATGTTCAGAAAGAGTGACTAATGCGTCTTGTAGAAAAATATATTTTTTTAGAAAACATTTATTTTTATATTAAATGATATATATTTTATTTATAATAAATAGATAACCCAAATTTTCATATTTTATTTATTACATTTCATACGCTCTAGTTTAATGGTAATTTTATAATGATATACCATATTACGGTATAATTTGACTCATGGTTGCGTGTTCCGCAAGCTGTTAAAGGGATTAAATTTAAGGAAATAAATTTTTTGTGTTGTTTAAGATCGATGTTTTTTGTAACATAAAATATCAAATAAAATGTTTGTAATTTATAATTTCAGAGTGCAATATTCGCGTCACCTTAAATAAATTGCGTACTCACAATTTAAACCTGATCTCAGTAATCAGGGGTTTGATATTTGAAAACTCATTTGTTAAAAACTCACACTGTAAAAAGAGTTAATAAAATATCCTATTGATAAGTGATAAAGGGAACCAAAAAATTTCATATAGAATATCACATAACTAGGTTTAGAAGTAGGAGAACATTTTTTAAAATAAATTTATATAAATGGATGAAAATCATAAATAATTATAGATTGTTATTGAGGTCATTGATCACAAGAAAGTGAATGTTCAATGGAAAGTTAATGGCCACAAAACCATAAATATGTTATTATTTTAAACACTATATGACTCATTGGATATAAATGTAATTGGATAATTTTTTTATTTCAAGATCCTTTTTCTAATGTTAAGAAATTATTTTAATATCTATGAATATTAGGAAATATACTTACTTTATATGTTTTTATTTCATAAGAACAATTTCATCCATTGAAATTTCTTATAAAATTTTACAATTTATACATTTACTGCAAGAAATAAATATCCAAAAATGATTTGTTTCTCAAGGCACTAAAATTCCATTTTAATGAATCATAATATTCATAAAATAGTGATAAGTATTTGCTTCTTTTTGTAACTATTTTTCAAAACCTATATTGTTTAGTCAAGTTTTCCAATGATAATTATTAATATCAAAATCTAAAAAGTAACACCATTGGGTCATAATTAATATATATTCACCAAATAATTTAACTAAAAATAATTATATATTATCCAAGACATCGCATAGGCCAGTGGTTGGTGCTAAACCCACATTATCATTTGATTTTGGGTTCATGTCCCATGGCCTGGTTGGATATGATGGGTTTCACACAACAAGATGGGTGTACATTTTATAAAATATATTAGTATAATTCATGTAACATTCCCAAAAAAATGTAATGGAAATTCATTTAATTTAATATTTTTACTAATGTTTATAATAAATCCCATTTTATAGAGATTCCAATAATGTTATTAGACTATTATTTCAATGTCCTTAATGTTCACATTTACCCTGAAGGATATAAAAAAATTTAAATTTATTTCTATAAAATGGAAATACATTATTTATAAAAAACTTTTCCACTAAAACATATAATTTCCATAAATCTGTCTAAATTTTCCTAATTCTTGGTATAATACCGTCACATAAAACCTGAAAAATATGTTTTTAAGAAATTTGGTTTATGATAAATCTTAAAATGATAACCCATTATTGTATTTATAACTCTTATGTTAATTAACGCACACATGATTCTATAATTGAACACAATCCTTAGATATTTAGGTATTCTTATAACCAAAATACCATTTATAAAAATACTTATAAAATTTAATTTTTTGAAAAATAGTGCTTAAATACTTCATCAATTTTGTTCATCATAGGTCATTAATGGTCTATGGTTTATCATTTATAAGAGTTAATTGATTCAGATAATTCCCACTCTCCTTGCATTTAAGACAATGAAATATAAATGGATCCTTAGTATGTGATTTATTCATTTTTATAATAATATTAATTTTTCTTAGATATTCTTCACCTTATGCCCATAGTTTCTTCACATGAAGAATTTTACATTCCATCGAGACACTTTAATGGGTTCCTTTTTCCACATTTATGACTTGATAGAAATTTATACTTTTTTTCTATGGTCCCCACAATTAGAGCTATTAGAAACATATATCCTTCTCTTATTTGGTTAGTCCAATAGTTTATGAATTTATAAAATGTTAATCATATTATATGATAACTGATTATGAGTAATCAAAATATCATTCACTCCAATCATCATCTAATTTTTTTTCTCATAGTCACCACATTTACCTTCATGTTAAATGGTAACAAATTTCTTTTGGCTACAATCCATAAACTAAAAAAATTATAATGTGAGTAAAAATATCCTAGTGGGAAAAACATATAATCATTATAGGATGTCTAAACTAGGAAACATTATTTTCAATATAAGTCACCATACATTTGACTATGTCCATTCTTTGCCATCATCTATTCTAATGATTCATATTGGGTTATAAGTAAAATGTGGATTATCCTAAGAATATCCCCTAGGAGTGTTAAACTAGGTCTGCAACAAGGATCATTTTCATGCATTGGGAGATGATCAAGTCAATCCCAATGCAACCTTTACAAAGTATTTACCCCTTGGTACCTCTATTCAAGAATAACATCCACTTTTATTATTCAGAAAAATATTTATTACTAGTAAAAAACACATAATATCTTCCTTACCAAAACATTATTATTCTTCTATATTAATCGTCAAATATAATCATAGTGTTATGATCCCTATTCTATGTTTTCCTAAATCTAGTTGCTAATGTTTTTACTAAACTTCCTCTGATACCAAATATAGAGAGCCAAAACCTAATAGCCTAGAGATTAAGTATACTTTATTACATTGGAATAAGATACAAGGAATAACATCCCAAAGGACCGAATAGTTTAGTAGCATTAGTAAACTAGATATATACAAGATTTACATCTTACATTTTAATACACAAATTAGAAAATAATTTTTTCAAGAATATCATTATTCCATTTCGCATATTCTTACATATCTTTCATAGCATGGATTATGGATTTCAAAGAAAGGAAATAAAATAAGTTTGAGATCAAATTCTCAGTAAGGGTTAAGTAAAGTGAAATCAATCGGGAATATATAATCATAATCAATATATAAAGGCAAATAACTAAACACACACACTATGTAATAAAAAAATGAGAAGTGATTTCTTCTAGAGATAATATCAATGAAAAATATCATAGATAATAATTAATATGTAACATTAAATAACTACAACCACATTTCATTTAATAAAAAATATAAATATCATAATTGGATAAGGTATAATCATTATAGTAAGGATAATAACTAAAAACACATGTCATTTAATCAATAAAAGAGAATAAAATGCATTCATATATGGTATTAATGAAAAAATATCATGGATAATAATTAGTTTATAAAGTTAAATAACTAAAAACACATATAATTTAATCAATAACATTACTATCATAAGTGGATAAGGAATAATATATATTTCAAGTTAAATATATGAAAACACAATTCTTTTAGTTAATAATTAAGAATTAATTTCATCCATAGATAATATAATTATGAAAATATCATGGATAATAATATATGAATTCTTAATGAATAAAATACTTAATTATGGGATGCTATGTTTCTAGGAACATGATACCTATACCATCAAGATATATCCTCAAGACAGTTTAAAACTGATATGTAGAAACCGATTGAACAAAGGTTAGCCAATTTATTCCTCCCACTAGACTACTAATGCATCAAAGGGATATCTATAATAGGAATAGACCAATGTATTGCATGTCCAAATAAATCCTTATATATAAAATCATAATATTAATTCATAAACAATGTTTCTTATCTTCAAATATCTGTACTGAGTAAAGAATACAGATTTATCAATATTTTCCCATGATTAAAAAACAACATTCAATGTTGAATACCATATGCTTAAATGGTATATGGTTTCAGAAATAAATATTTCCATGATAAATAATATTGTTTTTGAGGGTGAATTTAATATCTAATGATAATAATAAAGTGAAAATTTCATGAGAATGTAATTTCCTAAAAAAATAAATCAAAGAAGTGAATGTGAATAATATCCTTCATCAAAATAATCATAAACCATCCATATGGTTAATAAATATGGTATCAATAAAATATATCCAAAATGTATTATATTTAAAATTAATCTTTTTCATCTTGGATTAATAGAAATAAAATAAAAATATCTTTAAAAGCATTTAAGATAAAAATATTATTTTTATTTTGAAAATCACTTTTTATAACATAAAACATTTTGAAAATCCTTTTCATTGAAAATAACTTTTAAAATCTATGAATTTCTAGATTATTAAGATAAAAATTTCTTCTAAAATAAACTTATAAAATTGAAAATTAATCTTCAAAGAAATGAAAATCATGTCAATGAGTAATTTTGTATAGACGATAAAAGTAAAAAAGAACAATCCTTTTACGCTGTAAAAGTGTTTTAAAAGTACCTTTTTTAGAAAAAAACATAATATTCCTTTGAAAATATATTGTAAAAAAAATGGGTAGTAATGAATTTTAAAATTATGTTTAAAAATATTTTAAATTTTTTTAGAAAACATGGTTTTGGAAGAAAACAGATTTCTAACCGAAGAGAGAAATGATGTCATATTTTTTTTAAAAAAATTTATCAATAATTCTGAGTATCAAAGAGTGGAAAAATGGTAATATTACATGAAAATGTTACAAATAAATATATGATATTAAAATTAAATTGTTTTATTAGATAAGGATCAATTAATTTTCTCTAACTAAAATTCAAGAATAATAATTCTCGATTAGAATTAAATTGTGAAATAAACCCTTATGATGATAATAACATAGAAGTGATAATTATTCAATGAGTTAAATATTTGTATCAGCTATAATTACACAAATTTTTTTTAAAATATTGTATAAGATAATAAAAATTCATTATACACATAATCGTAGTATATTTATGATAAAAAATAAGTAATATATTCTATTGAATAGAAATTGAGTTATGAAATTCATTACCACTTGGTAATTCCCATGTAAAATACCCTTGGGTAAATAATAAAAATTGAAACTTAAAATACCATGAATTATTATTCTAACATGATATAACATGTCAAAGGGGTAGTATGTACACCCAAAAAAATAAATTATGTGCATAAAATTACAACAATCCTCAATGAAATGAAATTGAGATGAAATAAATTACCCAATACTTCCTTTTTATTGAACATGATTTAACCTTCAATATAGTAGTTTTAAACAAGTTATTAACTAACACACCCACACATGTTATTTAATTCACATTGTCTAGAGTCATATTATATTTATTATATCCCAAACTACACTTGCTACTATGTCATAATATAATGATAGTGTGGGGTCGATCCCACGAGGGAAGGAACTTCCAGACACGAATTAAGGCTTCGAAACCTATGTATAAAAGTCATTACTAGTTTTTTATGTTTGGGAAAAATAATGCTGAAGGAGTTGGGGTTTATTATCAGGGGGAGATAAGGGATCAAAATCATCTTTAGGGTTCAGGTAAAAAGATAATCTCAATCCTAACTTGGTATGGTTTAATGGTTTAGGCTGCGAAGTAAGAAAGGACACTAGTTGACTGTGGTCAAACCAACTAGATCTATATATGAGGATATTATTCCGTTAATTGGAGATATCTACAACCTATATGCATTAGTACTATCTTATAAGTCATAAATTATCATAGGCTATTAATTAGAACCTATTCTACTCTAATCAGGAAAGGGTTATTCATTAAAACATCCTAGGGTTAGGGTTGCATAAATAAATTAGATAAAAAATTGTTTCTTAACATTATTACTTTCCTTAGCGTAACCAAGTTGATAATTAATTATTAATTAAATTATAACACCCCTATTATTGATCCCTACCCTAGGTGGTTTGTCCACTCAATGTAGAATTGATCCAGAAAAGGGAAATAACTGAAAATATAATCAATATACATATAAAAATTACCACTGAGAAAATACAAACAATGCATTATAAATTAAAAAATTAAAACTCAAATAAATAACAAACTCAATAAAATAATTACATAAAATAAGAACAATGGTTAATGAAATAACGGATTCCTCATCTATTGGTGATAAAAATGGATAACGTGTGTATATCATCTTGGAGATAAAGAATAATGATGAGTGATTTTGTAGTTTAATCTGATGTTCTGGAATAGATGTAAAAAAATAAAATAAATTGATACAAATTTATTTTTTGGAGAATAAGGAAGAAGAATAACAATAAAAGAGTTATAGAAAACAATGAAGTTTATAACATCCAGTGCGATGCGTGCTTGATGTAGTTAAATAATCCGGATATTACATGATGTGTAATGGGTATTCAAATTGTGTAATTATGATTCTATGTTTTCTCTAAAAATTATGAATTTTCATGAATCTCTGAGGGTTTTAATACTATATAATAGAGATTTGGAAATTTTATCCATTTAGTATATTTAACTGATGTTCATGTGTTGTGTCTTCCTTCGGTCTGAATCATAAAAGTGGAAATTTATTTTCAAATTTATAAGATGTGTATTGGTGAATCACGTCATGTAATCGCTTCATGTATTTAATTTCATTCACGAATTACTTCATTACTTATATTATGCTATGAAAGATGACTAAATGTCATGTATGTGGGTTTCATGTTGTTTAATGAAATGTTTTGGTCCATTTATCCAGCTATTTCATTGAAACCTCGGAAATATATACATACCTAGTAAATTATCTAGTAAAACATGGTTAATCCTAAATAAAATGATAAATGAATTTTTATACGATTTCTACTAATCATTAACATATTATATAACCATATTAAAATTTATAATATCACATGTGATCTTATAATAACATGTTATTACCTGTTTTATAATAGTTTTCATTATTTTCATTATTTCGGGTGTTAATCGCCTAGTTTTCTCATTTGTGTCTCATCATGAAGGATCTAGTTCTTGAAGAAATTATATAATTTTATCATATCCAAAATAATAATAATGAAATAATTATCATTAATTACACCAATTTTTCTTTTAAAACCAATAATGAAATATGGTTATGAAAAATGAATTATGTTACAATCATGGGGATGCACTGCTGGAATGAGGGGTTTTTCCAACACTTCCATTCCCAAAACTTCATAAAACCATTGGTAAAGAAGAGTTTTACTAATGGTTTAATAAAACCATTGGTAAATCAAGTCCTAAGAAACCATTAACAATAGTTTAAATACACCGTTGGAAAAAGGATGGCTTAGGGGACCCTTTACCAAAGGTTCCATAGAACCATTGGTAAAATTGTGGCCCGAATATTTTTTGCCAACGGTTTTTATAAACCATTGGTAAAAGTGTCCCCCAAATTAACAACAGCCCCTCTTCTCCCCCATTCATGATATAGAACCCTAAACCGGAGCACTTTCCCCAAATTCCCCCCTCTCTCGGCAATCTAGGAGCTCCTTCAACTTCCTCTTCTTCCATCCCATCCAAGATGCTGAATCTCGTGATGAATCTCCATCCGAACCATCCTAAATTAGGTATTTTGTTAATTGGTACCTTTTTTTATTGAAATTTATTTAATATTTCGGTATTTATTTTTATGTGTATATGTTTTTGTTTTTGTTTTGATTTAACCTATATGTGACGAGGTTATATCATCATTAAGATGTGAAATGATGTGGGTTAATTAGAGGTGAGTGATGCTATATGAGATTTTATGGGTTATTTTGAGGAGATTCGTTCCCTTTAATTTATTGGTTCATAAAACATAAGTTGGTGCGGCATATATTATGTAATTGGAATTTGTAAACTAAAATATTGGCCTCGGATTTCGGAGTTGGTTATTTGGATGGTATTCTCTATCAAAAGTGGGTATATCTCTGTTGAATATGGGTGCATTTCCTAATTGACTAATGTATTTATTAAACTAACCATGCAATACACATTTCCCACAATACGGAAGCACCAAAAAAATCATAGATAGACACTACACACCACATGACACCCATGGGAGACACCCCTTGACATCTACAAATAGTTAAGGGGCCAATAACATAGGAAATGATGTCCATTAGCACTCAATCCTTGAGAAATTCCCATTGATGGTAGAAAAGATACCAACACCTTTATTTGTAGTATAGTATAATGAAATGGTTTACACCCGCCTGACCATGTAGACCATCTGGTTCATGGACTGGTGCCCAACTAGGTTCAAGAGTAGGATCAACTACTAAACATTGATTATAGTCCCTCTAAGGTTCTTTCCATAGTGAATAGGGTTATGTGCACAATCTTCAACTCAACTAATGTAGTATAGGTTCATATTCAATGGCTATGTGTACTAGTATGTTGTTTCCAACAATTTGCTATATAAAGAACATAAAGAAAAATGAAGAGATTATTAAATGGAACAGTTTCCCCCTTGCTTATTGGAACATTATTTGACCCATGGGGCAGTGTCGTTCATATATATTGGGCGGTGACATGTATAGTCACTGGATA
Source organism: Viscum album (assembly GCA_963277665.1). NCBI lineage: Eukaryota > Viridiplantae > Streptophyta > Magnoliopsida > Santalales > Viscaceae > Viscum > Viscum album. Next base: position 1,756,560,800 of record OY728141.1, read on the forward strand.
CATGTATGTTTTTTTTTAGTTTTTATTTTATTTTCTTTATCTCATTGTCCACTTATGTATTTTACCTCTTTCTATGGATGGATCGTAGTGATGCTATCCTGACTAGTTGACGTAGATCACTTGTATACTGTAATACCATGAGGTGTGAGTGCGAGGAATGATTGGAAGATAGAGGAGCCTTGGGGTCTTCCATGAATTGGAATTGTTTTTCTAAAACATTGTGTGGGAACATTTTTGGAGTATGTTGGAGTTATGAAATAACCCCAACTGTCTCTATGAGATAGCATAAATAACCCCAACTGTCTTCAAGTGTCTTCATACATCATATCATCCTCGCATGGGTTAGCCACTCACCCAATCCTATCAAACCTATACTAGTATATCCTCTCAGTCACATAGTCTAGACTCATCTCTCAAGGATTATCCCATGCCTCGATGCACATCTCATCATCGAACTAGACAAATTGGATTATTCAACTTATGATTGTCTTAGTCACAAAATCACACCATATTGAACCCATATAAATTATATTCTCAATAATCTGGTCAAGAGCCCCATCAAAATCATGTATTATAACTTAGATCTACAAACCTATTCCATCTTATGTTAAATCACACAATGATTCTTGGAATTATAATGACAATCTATATGACAATACCAAATACCGACACTAGCATCTCATCCTTCATCTCTTTAGTTGAACTCTTGAATCATTAAATGGAGTAAAACCTTTCATAATACATTTTATATACTCAGAGGGACCATCCCACTCTATGAAACTACCAAGATTCCAATTCATCCTCATAAGTATTTCCTCATCAAACACTAGATGTACAATTTCCACACCTATCACTACGAGGCCAAATCCTCTTAGGAATATTTTACTTGATCTAAATCCTCATCGTTACTGATATCAATCAAATTATAGAGAATAAATATCAACTAAACCCTACATTCCAAGAATTATTCATGTGGACAATCCCCATAGAAACAGACTAAGAACTTGAACTATAAATAATAATGCCAAATAAATGCAACATTTTTAAATAAATATCTCAAGTGTAAACATAAAAACAAAGAATAATAAGACCTCATCCCTTGTATAAAAAAAACAAACTATGTTGAATCTCGAGCCAAATTGATTATATACCATTAATAGGAATAGTTACTATTCATTAATAGGAATATACTATTTAATAGTATCATTTTGAAACATTGATTTATTTCCCCTTTGCTTGCAGGACCATGATTTGACCCATGGGGTGATGTGGTACTTATATGTTGGGTGGTGACAGGTATAGTCATAGGAGACAGTTATGTTTTACTTTAGTTTTTATTTTATTTTCTTTATCGCATTGGTCACTTAGATCTTTGACTACTTTCTATGGATAGAGGGTAGTTATTTTCTGCCAAGGGTGCCAGAAGGAGTTCAGATTGATTCAGTCCACCGACTTTGATCCGAGGTAAGATTATATGGTTTCTACTTGTCTCTCACCTCATGTATTTGGGTATTTAGTGTTTTTTACTCCATATTATGTTTTCTATAGGGTTATGGATCATTTCTTGTTGGTTTGGGTGGATTTGGTTCTCTACTTCCAATCTAGGTAAAGCTTTAATTCCATTGGTTGGTTTCTCACTGCTTATGTAGCATCCTTCATGTGTTTTAAGGTTCTTAATATCCTTTGTGTAGTGCGTTGATCCCTGCTCGTTTGTTTCAAGTCGCCAAGTCAAGGGCGACTCTTCTGTGTGTGAATAGGTAAGTAAGTATATGTATGTGGGTTCCCCCATTACGTGTATAGTCACCTTTGGTAGTGATTATGTATGTATGAGGCTAGGTGTTCCCATGTATATATATATATATATGCATACGCAGTTGACTGGAGACTGAGATATACATATAAGTATATGTGCATGGATCCCCTTGAACATGATCATGGCCATACAGTTGTGTGCATAGGGGCTAGGTGTCCTTTTATGTGTGTGAATATAAGGCCCCACCCTTAAAACTTACTTAATCTTGAGTTATTACAAGATTACACATTTAGGATCTTTTCAGGTTTAGAGTCTTAGAGAATTAGATCATAAAACATTCATTACATTCCACATTTAGACAAAGTGGTTACATAAAAGATAGTATTCATTTTTCCCATAAATGGAAATATATTTAAAATAAAACATGGATTATTTCTTGAAACTTCCTTGAAACTATAATCATATCATGTACCTTTCCCTTGACCTGTGAAAAACATTTCAAAAACTTGGGATGAACATAAAAAGCTCAGTAAGGGATATAAAAATATGGAAAGGAAACACGAGTACATGTATACACAAGAATCAATGTAATCATACTATACTCATTAAACATAAGCACTTTAACATACCTCATCAAATCATGAATAAATCATAGAAACCATAATACATAAAGGTAACTTGAGGCATTCATAACATTCTTACATAGGGAGTAACCCTCTTGGTTACGTTTGGAATACACATAACGGTATATTCCCCAAATCTCTTCGGAGAAACCTTAACGTTTAACTTCTTCACATTACCCAATGCATTGGAGAGCTATATCAGGCTCACCCACCCTTAGTTTATCACGGAACCACCCATCTTCATAATAATGCCCAAGAACAATAACATAATCGTATCACATAAAAAATACAAAAAGGAAACATAACATTTCCACATTTAAATCTCAAGATATTAATAAAACACATTGATATAATAAAAAAATTATGAAAACCATTTCAATACCAAAATAAAATAAAAGTAAAACAGGGTATTTATTTTTCTTTTAACAAAAATTTATGGCTTGTAGAGGAAGCCGAAACTCAAATAATGGTCACGGCATCGGAGAAGTCATTGTCGCCGCATACGTATGACAAAATCATTCCCTTTTTTCATTTAGTAAAATGCTTCATATAAAAAAATATTCCTTTTGGAAAGACGTAAATGTCAATGGGGTTTATACGTCATATAAAAGAAGGTTGTGTATAAAACAAACTATACCTCAATGAAAGGATATTGAGACGTAGTCCCATACCTCGGGTCCGACTTGACTCGATCGTTACTTAACCTCCTGAATAATAAACTTGAGTTAATTTATACTTTCTTAAGAACCTTTTTCAAGTACATTATTCCTTTTATATCACTTATTACAATGTCATGAACACTATGTAATTATTTAAGTTATTAACGGTCGTTTTAACGATCATTGGTACTTGAGTAAAAAATAAAGTCTTTATAATTACAAGTTGTTCATGTATCCATTATATGCAGAGTTATAATCATGATGTAGATATAATATATATCATATATATCCAGTATATACATGCATTTATAATATTACATAGCGTTTAGAGGTAAGAAATGAAATGCACCGTTCATGGAGACGGTAAGTCGTACGTACGCATGAACGCTACTTTCATTTCTATTTCGTATTTTATGAAATGGAATCATAATGATATAATGGTATATCATAATTACAGTATAATATCATATATAAAATCATTAATTACATCCTTTATACGTCCCACATATGGCATTAATTAATCAAATCACTTCGAGGGGGCGGTAGTCCACACTTCCTAAAATGAAGATATCACATTTACCCATAATAGAAACCATAAAGGTAAGCCATAAATGAAAAATACAGAAGCCTAAGTAAAACATTAACATATTATATATCATATATAAATATAGTTTCATCTTAATGGCCTCCTTTTAAGGTGTTATATGAGTGTTGAAAAATCATCGTTTCGCGAGGCAGAAATTCGCCATCCACGGAAACAGTATGTTCTTTAGCCATTAGATGTAGGTGTGTGTAAGTGTAGCTAAAATAATTCTTATAACAACATACTAGTATATTTATGATACTGGATTTGTTACAAAAGATATGAATAAAAAGAGTTTAGGGGGTTGGAGAAGCAAAATAAAACAAAAGGACTCAAGTGAAGACATTACTTTAAAATCGTGTAACTCCCTTTGGTTTTAGCTTAAAGGCTTTCTTGGGAAGACTTCTGCCCAAAGTGAGGTTTCTAAGAGTTAGAGAGGGATGTGGAGAGACAAAATGGGTAGGGTTTGGCCGAGCAAAAGGCTTTGGAAGTGTGGGTAAGGCGATAGAGGTAGGGGCCTTTTATAAGAGGAGAGGTGGGGCACTCTTGGAATGTAATGAAAAGATACTTTGTTATTAAATGATTTTCGGATAAAAAATGTCCCAAAATTATATATTTCTAAGATAAGGTGATAATAGTTCGAAATCTACCCATCCAGTAGGTTTTTTCTTTGTTTAGGTCTTATATTTGACATTATATTTTCATTTTATTTAAATCGTTAAATAATGAGATAATCGTTGCATCATCATGGTGTCATAAATAATTTAATTTATTTAATATCTAAAAATTATAAAAAAATACTATGATGTAGGAAATATTTTTAGCTTCTTAATGAATATTTATAGTCAAACGATGACTTCTACAACCCCATTTAATAATCGTTTTAGTAAAACAACTCATGTTTGTGTCATTTTTTACTTTTACTTTAAATAAAAGGAATTAATGTCTTTATCATACCCATGTGGCTCCATGGGGTCACAGATATTGACCCATGGGTTTTCTTGGTCGGCCATGACACATCCAATAAGGGTAGGACATGTGTCTAGGTCATTTCATATTATTAAAACATTATTTTTACCTTAAACTATACTAATTACCTCTAATCGCGATTAAAAACATAAAAGTTACTATTCACCAAAAAATTATTTTCATCCCATTGAACCAAATTTTACTTCTTAATGACAACCATGTATGTCGGAATTTTGAAATTAAAAACACAGAGGTGGTAAATTTTCATTTAAACGAAAAATCCGTTTTTTAAGTACCACTTAGTGGTTTCACTATTCATCAAAAATTGAAGTTTTTCAGAAAAATACCAAAACTACACCCTAAGCTATATTTGATATTCCAAATTCAAAAATTATGTCTATTTTACAAAATTCAAAACATATATGTTACATTAATTAATATAATAATTAATTCCCGCTGTCAGAGCAAATAGCGTGTTTTTATGAAACAATAAGTATCAAAAGATTGACACTAGTTTAAGTCCAATTTCAAAGTGAAATTAATTAAATAGACCACTATCGGATTAAATGGTAAAAATATTTTTAAATTTAACTTTAAGACCAATTAAAAATATAATCTAACCATATAATTAAATTAGATGAAAAGACAGTTTTGATGTAAAATTTAGTATTTTTCACTATTCATTAAAAAATGAACATTGTTAGAAAAATACCAAAAAATTATCCATTATAAATTTCAATGTCCCAATAATAAGTTTATTATGAGAAATATAGCATATAAAATTTTCAAAAGATAGATTTAAAAACATTTTTCCATCAAAAGGCAGTAAAACAATCTTTAAAAAATATTACTGTATTCCATTCTTAAGATTGGATTTATTCTCAATTTAAGCCTCTAAAACACTATATAATTCATTAATAGACATAGATAAAAGTATCTATTATTCATTACTTACTTGGGATGTTACATCCTTCCCCCCTTTAGAAAATTCTGTCCCCGCAATTTATTTACTTATCGAATAAGTGGGGGTATTTAGCCCTCATTGCATTTTCAGATTTCCATGTTGCCTCTTCAATCATGTGGTTTTTCCACAAAACCTTTACCTGATGAATCACCTTACTCCGTAACACTTGCTCCCTGTGGTCAAGAATCTGGACTGGTTGTTCCTCATAAGATAGGTTCTCTTCCAACTGAACTACCTCTGGACTGAAAACATGAGATGGATCTGGCATATACTTTCTCAACATCGAAACATGAAAAACATTGTGTACCTGAGATAAACTCGGAGGTAAAACCACTCGGTAAGAAAATGATCCAACTCTCTCCAGAATTTCATATGGTCCAATTAAACTTGGACTCATCTTTCCTTTCTTACAAGATCACATCACACTTTTCCATGGTGAGACTTTGAGGAAAACATGATCACCTGCCTCAAAAGTGAGATCCTTCCTCCTGTTGTCTTCATAACTCTTCTGCCTGCTCTGAGCAATTCTCATGTGTTTCTGTATCAGCTGAACTTTTTCTGCCAAATCTTCTATCAATTCTTGTCTCATCATCTTCCTTTCACCCACTTCATCCCAGAAAGCTGGAGTTCGACACCGCTCCCCATATAACGCCTCAAATGGTTCCATCTGTATACTAGAATGAAAACTGTTATTATATGAAAACTCAACCAAAGAAAGATATTGGTCCCAACTTCCCTGATAATCCATCGAACAAGCACGTAGCATATTCTCTGAAGTCTGAATTGTTCGATTTGACTGTCCATCTGATAGAGGAAGAAAAGCTGTACTAAAATTTAATTCAGTACCCAGCGACTTCTGAATGCCTTTCAAAAAGTTAGAAGTGAACATGGGATCACAGTCAGATACAATGGAGAGAGGAACTCCATGTAACCTGACTATCTCTTTAAGATACAAACAGGAAAGTTGATCTAGGGAAAAAATATCTCGTATAGCAAGGAAATTAGAAGATTTAGTCAAGCGATCAACAATAACCGAGATTGTATTATTACCTCGAGGTGTCTTCGGTAATCCCACAACAAATTCCATGGATATATTTTCACATTTCCATTTTGGTACTGGTAAAGGTTGAAGAATCCCTTTCGTTAACTGTCTCTCTTCTTTAACCTGTTTACAAGTCAAACACTTCACAGTAAAATCAATAATATCTCTTTTCATTCCATCCCACCAGTAATACTCCAGTAGATCTTTGTACATATTAGTACTGCCAAGATGAAATGAAAACGGAGAATTATTAGCTTCACATAACAAATCTCTCTTCAACTGTGAATCACAAGGCACACACAATCTCATCCAAAATCTCAAAACACAATCATTATCAATGATGAATTCAGGCAACTTACCCTTCTAAACCAGATCTATCATTTTCTGCAACTCACTGTCTTACTTCTGTGCTTGCTTGATTCTGTCTGATAGAGAATATTTCACTGATACTTGAAACAAAACAGAAGAACATCCTGCACCAAAAACATCTATTCCAAATTTCATCAAATCCTTAACCAAAGGATCACGTTCCAAACGCAACATTGTTAATGAAGCATTACTTTTTCGACTCAAAGCATCAACCACATTATTTTCTTTTCCCGGATGGTAATGAATTGTACAATCATAATCCTTGATTAATTCTAGCCATATCCTCTGTCTCATGTTCAATTTTTTCTGAGTGAATATATACTTTAAACTTTTGTGATTGGTATATATTTCACACTTTACTCCATACAAATGATGCCTCCAAATTTTTAGAGCGAAAACAACAGCAGCTAATTCCAAATCATGTATAGGGTAATTTACCTCATGAGTTTTCAACTGTCGTGAAGCATAAGCAATTAACTGATCATTCTACATTAGGACACAACCAAGTCCTTTCAATGAAGCATCAATGTAGATAACAAACTCCCCATTCCTGGAAGGTAGTGCCAAAACTGGAGAATTCACCAATCTTCTTTTCAGTTTCTGAAAACAATCATCACATTATTTTGTCCAAATAAACTTGACACCCTTCCGAGTTAGCTTAGTCATTGGACTATATAACCATGAAAAATTTCTAACAAACTTTTGGTAATAGCCTGCCAAACCAAGGAAACTACAAATCTCTGTTATATCTGTGGGTCTTGGCCATTCTTCAACAACCTTTGTTTTTGCAGGATCAACAGTTATCCCATCTTTAGAATCAATGTGACCAAGGAAAGAAATTTGTTGCAACCAAAACTCACACTTTCTGAATTTCCCATACAATTTCTTTTCTTTTAAGATTTTTAAAATAACCCTTAAATGTCTTTCATGTTCCTCTTTACTTTTAGAAAACACCAAAATATCATCAATGAAAACCACCACAAACTTATCCAAGAACTCATGGAAAATTCTATTCATTAAGTCCATGAATACAGCAGGTGCATTGGTTAGCCCAAAAGTCATTACTAAAAATTCATAATGGCCATATCTTGTACGAAACGCAGTCTTCAGAACGTCTGCTTCCTTTACCTTCAGCTGATGGTACCCCGATCTCAAGTCAATATTTGAAAAATACTGAGCTCCCTGGAGCAGATCAAACAAATCATTGATATGAGGTAAAGGATATTTTTTCTTAATAGTTATGTTATTCAAGGCTCTATAATCAATGCAAGGTCTCATTGAACCATCTTTCTTTTTAACAAATAAAACTTGATCACCCCATGGTGATGTGCAAGGTCGAATGAAACCTTTCTCTAATAAATCTTGAAATTGCTCCTTCAACTCTAAAAGATCAATTTGAGCCATTCGATAAGGGGGTTTTGAAATTGGCTTAGCATCAGGAATTAAGTCAACAGTAAACTCAACTTACCGATCTGGTATTATTCCAGGCAACTCATCAGTAAAAACATCAGGATACTCATTTACCACGGGCACATCATTAATCTGAACAGTTCCATTGTTTTCAACAATGTGTGCAAGGTGACATTCATTTCCATCTTTTACAAGTTTCTCGGCCTCTTGATATGTTATCAATAGTAAGGGTTCATTCTTGTACACAAACTGAATGTCTTTCTGAAAAGAAACTTCTTTAGCTCTATAGTCAATCTTAGCATGGTAAATAGAGATCCAATCTATACATAGGATAACATCAAACTCTACTAGAGGTAAAACAATAAGGTTCGCAAGTAGGTTCTTTCCACAGATAAGGATAATAAGATTCTAATAAATTATTTATGCCTCAACATTTCCCCCATGTGTTTTTACTAAAATTTTAGGAGTCCTTACTTGAGATTGTATTCCCATTTTACTAGAAAAGTTTTCAGAGATGAAAGAATGTGTAGACCCCGAATCAAACAACACACTGGAATAATCTGAAAAAACAAACAAAGTACCTGATACTACTTCATTTGATGGCCCGACATCTACTGGAGTAGTTGAAAAGGATTTCACCACCCCTTTCTGCTTGTAGTCTAACTGCTTCCCATCACTCGAGCTCTTTGTCGGACACTCATTTGCATAGTGACCCATCTCATTGCACTTAAAACATTTCACTAACTGTAAATAAAATTTGGTCTTACCATCACCTTGATCTTTTTCAGTGCAATCACGAGCCTTATGTCCCATATTTCCACATCGGTAGCACTTTCCAGAATTCAGAAGACATTCCCTATCATGCCTCTTTGCACATTTATCACAAACTAGAAATGTAGTTTTCATACCATCAGACTTTTTTGAAAAATTCTTTCCTTTCTCCTACCACCTCGGTCTATTCTTCTGTTGGTTGTTATAGAACACTTGATCATCGGAAAACTCCATTTCCACCTTCATATCACATCGAACACGCTTTTCATAACTTTTGAACTCACGATAAGCTAAAGCCCTTCTATATTTTGGCTTTAATCCTGAGTAAAAATGATTGATTTTACAATCAAGGTCTCAGATAAAATTTGCAGCATACCTTGCCAATCGAGTGAACCTTTCTTCATAGGCAGCCACTGAGTCTTCCTCTTGCCTCAATTCCCAGAATTTCTTTTCCATAATAAGTCAAACAACTTTAGGAAAATACATCTCAAGAAAAATACCTTTAAATTCATCCCAGTTGAGAGAATCAATCTCATCAGCGTCCCTGATATTCTTAACCATCGACCACCACTGATCTGCTTCACCCTCCAAACGGTAAATAGGAAGACTAATATTTTGATTGTCTGAACACCCCATGACATCGAAAATCTTCTCCAGTGCTTCAATCCACCCTTCAGCTAGCACATGTTCATATGATCCTCTGAATTATGGGGGATGTTGCCTCATGAAATGTTCCACCATTGACATGTTCCTCTGTGCTTGATCTGGATGATCTCGTGCAAGGAAACCACCACCATTTATCGCTTGAGTCAACTGTGCCATTACTGCAACAAACTGTTCAATTCCAAATCCGACCATCTCAGGATGCTGATTCGGAAGTTTATTTCCTTCTGTATACCTTCCTAGCACTGCTTCCCTGTTTCCTCTGCGGAAAACCATTCTGAACAATTATGTCTTAGATGAAGCAACAAGGTAATTTTCAAATGCCATATCATTTCAATTTGACCAAAAAAAATATATTTTTGGATACTCATTTAATAGAATTCTAACTCCTAATGTTATCTAAACCGACCTCTGATACCAACTATATGGCCCCATCCTTAAAACTTACTTAATCTTGAGTTATTACAAGATTACACATTGAGGATCTTTTCAGGTTTAGAGTTTTAGAGAATTAGATCATAAAACTTGCATTACATTCCACATTTAAACAAAGTGGTTACATAAAAGATAGTATTCATTTTTCCCATCAACGAAAACATATTTAAAATAAAACATGGATTCTTTTTTGACACTTCCTTAACACTATCATCATATCATTTACCCTTCCCTTGACCTGTGAAAAACATTTCAAAAACTTGGGATGAGCGTAAAAAGCTCAGTAAGGGATATAAAAATATGGAAAGGAAACATGAGTACATTTATACGCAAGAATCAATGAAATCATACTCTAATCATTAAATATAAGTACTTTAAAATACCTCATCAAATCATTAATAAATCATAGAAATCATAAGACATAAAGGTAACTTGAGGCATTCATAACTTTCTTACCTATGGAGTAACCCTCTTGGTTACATTTGGAATACACATCACAGTATATTCCCTAAATCTCATCGAAGAAACCTTAATGCTTAACTCCTTCCAATTACCCAATGCATTGGAGAGCTATATCAGGCTCAGCCGCCCTTAGTTTATCACGGAACCACCCTTCTTCATAATAATGCCTAAGAACCATAACATAATCATATCACATAAAACATACATAAAGGAAACATAACATTTCCACATTTAAATCACAAGATATCAATAAAACACATTGATATTATAAAAAAATTATGAAAACCATTTTCAATACAAAAATAAAAGAAAAGTAAAATAGGGTATTTATTTTTCTTTTTAAAAAAATGTATGGCTTGTAGAGGAATCCGAAACTGAAATAATGGTCACGGTGGCAGAGAAGTCATTGTCTCCACATACATACGAGAAAAACATTCCCTTTTGTCGTTTAGTAAAATGCTTCATATAAAAAAATATTCCTTTTGGATAAACTTAAAAGTCAAAGGGGTTTATACACCGTATAAAATAAGTTTGTGTATAAAACAAAATATGCCTCAATTAAAGGAGATTGAGACGTAGTCCCATACCCCGGGTCCGACTTGAATCGATCGTTCTTTAACCTCCTGAATAATAAACTTGAGTTAATTTATACTTTCTTAAGAACCTTTTTCAAGTTCATTATTCCTTTTATATCACCTATTACCATGTCATGAACACTATGTAATTATTTAAGTTATTAACGGTCATTTCAACGATCATTGGTACTTGAGTCAAAAATAAACTCTTTATAATTACAAGTTGTTCATGTATACATTATATCCAGATTTATACTCATGATGTAGATATCATATATATCTATATATCCAGTATATACATGTATTTATAATATTACATAATGTTTAGAGGTAAGAAATGAAATGCACTGTTCATGGAGACGGTAATCCGTACGTACGCATGAACACTACTTTCATTTCTATTTCGTATTTTATGAAATGGAATAATAATAATATAATGGTATATTATAATTCCAGTATAATATCATATAAAAAATCATTAATTACATCCTTTATACGTCCCACAAATGGAATTAACGAATCGAATCACTTTGAGGGGGCGGTAGTCCACATTTCCTAAAATGAAGATATCGCATTTACCCATAATGGAAACCATAAAGGTATTCCATAAATGAAAAATACAAAAGATTAAGTAAAAAATAAACATATTATATATCATATATAAATATAGTGACATCTTAATGGTCACCTTTTAAGGTGTTATATGAGTGTTGACCAATCATCGTTTCATGAGGCAGAAATTCGCCATCCACGGAAACAGTATGTTATTTAGACATTAGATGTAGGTCTGTGTAAGTGTATATCAAATATTTCTTATAACAAAATCCTAGTATATTGAAGATACTGGAGTTATTAAAAAATAAATAAATAAAAAGAGTTTTGGGGGTTAGAGAAGCAAAATAAAACAAAAGGACTCAAGTGAAGACATTACCTTAAAATCGGCTAACTCCCTTTTGTTTGAGCTCAAAGGCTTCCTTGGGAATACTAATGACCAAAGTGAGGCTTCTAAGAGTTATAGAGGTATTTTGAGAGACAAAATGGGCAGGGGTTGGCTGAGCCAAAGGCTTTGGAAGTGTGGGTAAGGTGGTAGAGGTGGGGGGCTTTTATAAGAGGAGAGGAGGGGCACTCTTGGAAAGTAAAGAAAAGATACTTTGTTATAAAATGATTTTCGGAAAACAAAATGTCCCAAAATTATATATTTATAAGATAAGGTGATAATAGTTCGAAATCCACCCATCAAATATGTTTTTTCCAAGTTTAGGTCTTAGATTTTACATTATATTTTCATTTTATTAAAATCGTTAAATAATGAGGTAATCGTTGCATCATCATGGTGTCATAAATAATTTAATTTATTTAATATCTAAAAGTTATAAAAAAATAAAATGATGTAGGAAATATTTTTAGCTTCTTAATGAATATTTATAGTCAAAACTGTGACTTGTACAACCCCATTTAAAAATCATTTTAGTAAAACAACTCATGTTTGTGTCATTTTTACTTTTACTTTAAATAAAAGGAATTAATGACTTTATCTTACCCAAGTGGCTCCATGGGGTCCCAAATATCGACCCATGGGTTGTCTTGGTCGGACATGACACATAAAATAAGGGTGGGACATGTGTCTAGGTCATTTCATATTATTAAAACATTATTTTTACCTTAAACTACACTAATTACCTCTAATCGCGATTAAAAACTTAAAAGTTACTATTCACCAAAAAATTATTTTAATCCCATTAAACCAAATTTTACATATTAATTACGGACATGTATGTTAGATTTTTGAAATTAAAACCACAGAGGTGGTAAATTTTCATTTAAACGAAAAATCAGTTTTTTTAAGTACCACTTAGTGGTTTCACTATTCATCAAAAATTGAAGTTTTTCAGAACAATACCAAAACTTCACCCTAAGCTATATTTGATATTCTGAATTCAAAAATGATTTCTATTTTACAAAATTTAAAACATATAAGTTACATTAATTAATTTAGTAATTAATTCCCGATGTCAGAGCAAATGGCGTGTTTTTATGAAACAATAAGTATCAAAAGATTGACACTAGTTTAAGTCCAATTTCAAAGAGAAATTAATTCCAAAGCCCATTATTGGATTAAATGGTAAAAATATATTCAAATTGAACTTTATGACCAATTAAAAAGATAATCGAACCATATAATTAATTTAGATGAAAAAGCAGTTTTGATGTAAATTGTAGTATTTTTCACTATTCATTAAAAAATGAACATTGTCAGAAAAATACCAAAAAAATTATCCATTGTAAATTTCAATGTCCCAATAATAAGTTTATTTTGACAAATATAACTTATAAAATTGTAAAACGATAGATTTAAAAATAGTTTTCCATCAAAAGGCAGTAAAACAATCTTTTAAAAATATTAGTCTATTCCATGCTTAAGATTGAATTTATTATCATTTTAAGCCTCTAAAACACTATCTAATTAATTAATATACATAGTTAAAAAATCTATTATTCATTACTTACATGGGATGTTACAGTGAAGGTGTGTATACCTAGTGGAGGAGTAGTATCTTTTAGTTAGAAAGCTCCAAGAGCCAATGTGGGCAGTTTGGTTCCACATTGAGGTAGAGTCCCTCTCGTAGCCTCTTTATTTTAAAAATTCATTAAATTGAATTTAGCTTCTTTCACTATTCGGCATAATTATATTTAATTGAATATCTTGAATAAGTGTTATTTAATATAATTGTTTCATTTGATAAATAAAGTCATGTTTTTATAATAAAACCCCTCTAATGGAGGTGCGATGTCTGAGAAAACTCACAGTGATAATTTAGGGTGTGATAATTTGAATCTCAATAAGTAGTTTCAACTACCTAGTACCACTTTAAAAAAAATATTATAAAATATATATCGTTATCATACCACAATCCCGAATCAAGAGTTTGTTTTTTATAACAAAAGATCAGTTTCTATAATGTGAAGGATAGCTATATAGGATTTACTTGGAATCCTGGACGGAAGATAATGCCCCACGAATGTCGCTGGACCGGGCCAACACACCGAGGTCATGCCACGGTAATGCCGTGATTTGGCCCTACTCCACGACGACACCCCATGGAGGGTCACAGTCCTTTCATAATTATATGTATGATACCTAGATAGAGTTTTAGATACATTACTCATCCATAGTTAATGGAGAGGGAGGCGACAAACCGAATTTTTCCCCGCTTCCTCCTGATCCCTTCTCTCCTGGATAGAAGATGTTGCCCCATGGATGTCGCTGGACTGGGCCAACACACCATGGTCATGAAGCGGTCATGCCTCGGTCACGCCGCGGTCGCGCTGCCGTCACGCCTCGGTCACGCCGCTGTCACACCGCGATTTGAGATTGCTCCAGGATGACACCTCGCGGTGGTTCATAGTCCTGTCAGAATTCGATGTATGATACCTAGATAGAATTTTAGATTCATTACCCATCCATAGTTAATGGGGAGGGAGAAGACGACCAAAATGTTTCCCCGCTTCATCCCGATCCCATCGGTCCTCGCCGGAAGACGCTACCTCGAAGATGTCGCTGGACCAGACCAACATGCCACGGTCACGCCGCGGTCATGCTGCAGTCACACCACGGTCACGATGCAGTTACACCACGGTAATGCCATTATTTGGACCTGCTTCAGGACAACACCCGGCGGTGGTTTGAAGTCCTATTGGAATTCGATGTATGATACCTAGGTATAGTTTTAGATACATTACCCACCCTCCTCCCTGGACCCCAGACAGCCCCCCACCCTCCTCCCTGTACACCGGACTACCCCCGGACAAACCCCTCACCATCCTCCCTAGACCTCGGACAGCCCCTCGGACAGCCCCCGGAACAGCCCCCCCCAACCCTCCTCGCATGACTCCAGATCCCATTCTAAATCTATTCAAGATTAACCCTATATCCCAATGGAAAAGTGGGTTTTAGAGATTCAGAAGAAGATGAGAGAAGAGTGAAAACCTTAAACAAAAAGAGGAATCAAAGAGATGATTAGACTCACACAGATGTTCAATCCACACTTGACTTCACTCAAAACTCCCAAGTGACATGAATGAGTAAAACCCGCCTCAATCCGAGGCATGGTGTGGCCGGTACCACTGGAAGTGTCTCACTTTTATTTTAAATAGACAACATTTTAATTGAAAACAAAAACTGACATACGGAAAATGAACCAAATGTATTCAGATTGTGTTGATACTTTAGCACAATGATCAAAGAGTCATTTGTGACGTGTATGAGTCAACCCCACCTCAATCCAAGTAACTTTGTGGCTTGTAACACTAAAAGTGTCTATCTTTTGTTTAAAATGGATACTCTTTTAAGTAAAAACAACCGGCATATAGAAAACCGACCAAACACATTGTGATTGTGTTGATACTTTTGGAAAACTATCCATGGGTCATTTTTGACGTGTACGAGTCAACCCCGCCTCAATCTGAGGCGCGGTGTGGATGACACCACTCAAAGTGTCTCTCTTTTGCTTCAAAAGGACATTATTTTCAGTGAATACAGCAACTGACATACGGAAAACCAACCAAAGGCATTCGAATTCTATTGAAACTTTAGGGAAACGATCCATGAGCCATATGTGACATATAAAAGTCAACCCCGCCTCAATATGAGGCACGGTGTGGCTGTTATCCCTCAAAGTGTCTCACTATTATTTGAAATGTATAGAATTTTTACTGAAAACAATAACTAGCATATGGAAAAATGACCAAATCCATTCAGATTGTGTTGATAATTATACACAACGATCCATGGGTCATTTTTGACATGTAAGAGTGAACCCTTCATCAATCTGAGGAACGTTGGGGCTGGTACCACTCAAAGTGCCTCACTTTTATTTGAAATGGACAACATTTTATGTGAAAAAAACAAATGGCCTAATGAAAACCAACCAAATGCATTCAGATTGTGTTGATACAGAAACACAACGATTAATAGGTCATTATGGACATGTATGAGTCAACCTTGCCTTAATTTGAGGTTTGGTGTGGCCAACACCACTCAAAGTGTCTCACTTTTCCTTGAAATGGACGACATTTTAAGTGAAAACAACAACTGGAATACAGAAATCTGACCGAATGCATTAAGATTCTATTGATAATTTAAGACAAGGATCCATGGGTCATTTGTGACGTGTACGAGTCAACCCCGCCTCAATCCACGGCATGGTGTGGCTGGTACAACTCAAAGTGTCTTTATTTTGTTTAAAATGGATATTATTTTATGTAAAAACAAATAGAATACAGAAACTGACCAAACACATTCGGTTTCTATTGATAATTTAGGAAAAGTATACATGGGTCAATTGTGATGTGTACGAGTCAACCCCGCCTCAATCGGAGGCATGGTGTGACCAGTACCACTAAAAGTGTCATTCTATTATTTAAAATGGATACTCTTTTAAGTAAAAACAATTGGCATAGGCAAAACCAACCAAACACATTTGGATTGTGTTGATACATTAGAATAAAGATCCATGGGTCTTTTTTGACGTGTATAAGTCAACCCTGCCTCAATCCGAGGCATGGTGTGGCCGGAACCACTCAAAGTGTCTCTCTTTTTTTTTCAAAGGGACTTCATTTTAAGTGAATACAACAACTGAAAAACAGAAAACTGACCAAAGGCATTTGGATTCTGCTAAAACTTTAGGAATATGATCCATGGGACATATGTGACATGTAAAAGTAAACCCCGCCTCAATATGAGGTCTAGTGTGGCCGACACCACTCAAACTATCTCACTTTTATTTGAAATGGACATGATTTTAATTAAAAACAAAAACTGGCATATGGAAAACCGACCAAATGCCCTGAGATTTTGTTGATACTTTAGGAAAATGATCCATGGTTCATTTTTGAAGTGTACAAGTCAACACCGCCTCAATATGTGGTGCGATGTGGCCAAAACCACTCAAAATGTAATCTTTTTTATAAAATGGACATCATTATAAGTGAAAACAACAACTGACATATGAAAAACTAACCAAAAGCTTTAGGATTCTATTGAATCTTTAGGAAACCTATCCATGGGTCATTTTTGACGTGTACAAGTCAACCTTTCTTCAATCTGAGGTGTGGTGTGGCCAAAACCACTCAGAGTATCTCACTTTTCATTGAAATGGACAGCATTTTATGTGAAAAAAAAACAACTGGCATACAGAAAAGAATCCACATGCATTCAGATTCTGTTGATACTTTAGAAAAAGGATCCATGTGTCATTTGTGATGTGTAAGAGTCAACCCCGCCTCAATATGAGGCACAGTGTGGCCGATACCACTCAAAGTGTCTTGATTTTGTTTGAAATGGATATGCTTTTATGTAAAAAGAACTTGCATACGGAAAACCGACCAAACATATTCGGATTATGATGATACTTTAGGAAAATGATACATGAGTATTTTTTGACATGTAAGAGTAAACCATTCCTCAATTCGCATTGTAGTGTGGCCTAAACCACTCAAAGTGTCTCTCTTTTGTTTCAAAAGGACATTATTTTATGTGAATACAACAACTGACATACGGAAAAATGACCAAAGGAATTAGGTTTATGTTGAAACTTTAGTAAAAAGATCCATGGGTCATATGGTCGTGTACAAGTCAACCCTGCCTCAATATGAGGGCTGGTGTGGCCGACACCACTCAAACTATCTCACTTTTATTTGAAATGGACAAGATTTTATGTGAAAACAACAACTGGAATATGGAAAACGGACAAAACGCATTCGGATTGTGTTGATACTTTATGAAAACGATCCATGGGTCATTTTTAATATCTATGAGTCAACCCCGCCTCAATTTAATGTGTGATGTGGCAAACCCTACTCAAAACGTCCCTCCTTTGTTTAAAATGGACATCATTTTAAGTGAAAACAACAACTGACATAAGGAAAACAGACCAAATGCATTCAGATTCTGTTGAAACTTTAGAAAAACGATCCACGGGTCATTTTAGATGTGTACAAGTCAACCCCGCCTCAATACGAGGCCCGGTGTGGCCGATACACTCAAAGTTACTCACTTTTATTTGAAATTGACAACATTTAATGTGAAAACAACAACTGACATATAGAAAGATAACCAAATGGATTTGGATTGTGTTGATACTTTAGGAAAAGTATACATGGGTCATTTGTGACGTGTAAGAGTCTACCTCACCTCAATCCAAGGCACGATGTGGAAAGTACCACTCAAAGTGTCTTTCTTTTGTTTAAAATGGATACACTTTTATGTAAAAACAAATGGCATATGGAAAACTGACCAAACACATCAGGATTATGTTGATAATATTAGAAAACAATCCATTTGTTATTTTTGACATCTAATAGTCATCCCCCCTCAATCCAAGGCATGGTGTGGCCAAAACCACTCAAAGTGTGACTCTTTTTTTTTTCAAAATGACATCATTTTAAGTGAATACAACAACTGAAATTTACACTCATCAACGATAATCGCAAAATATTTTTCATGAGTTTTGTAGGTTCACTTAGGGGGTCATATGTGACAAGACTCCTAAGAATATACCTTTTCACCATATACTATAAAATCAAAGTTCAATGAAAAATGCATCACAAATCATTACATACCCAAATCTAGGATCCGAAAAAAATTGGGATTTGATCCAATTTCATACTCTTATTCAACTCTAATAAGTATTTCACAAACAATTATTCCTCTTAGAATTTGATGGGGAGGTTTGGGGGCTGTACTGGTTGGGGGGGGGGGGCTCTGTAGGGGTGAGGTGAATTACTACTGGAAGAGTGGTTGTCATATGAATATTGAAATGGGTGTAAATATTGTTTGTGTTTTTGAAACTATTGTTAAACTATACTGGATGATTGTTGTCATATAAAGATTGTAATAGGGAATTGTAGTACATGAAATAGTTGGAAGAGTGTGATTATTTTATGTGTTTTTTGTGCTATTCCAGGTGTTTTTTATAATATTTTAAGTCTGTTTGTATGTTTTTTGTGCTATTTATTATGTAGGTGTATACTGGAGGGGCTACTGGAGGGGCTGTTGTGCAATAGTTCTCAAAATACTCAATACCAACAGTTTTAAACCGGTGGTATACTTTAAGAGAAATTTAAAAACTATCTCAATGGTTTTAGAACCATTGGTATAGTGTTTATTCTTCAATATATACCAATAGTTTCAATGAATCTGTTGGTAAAAATGTTATACAAACATATACCAATGGATAGCCTACAACTGTTGGTAAATAAATACATCCAGTAGCCGATACCAATGGGTTTGATCAATCCGTTGGTATAGGGCTTTCCTCAAAGTTTAATTCCCTATAGTTTGGAAAACCGTTGGTATAGGCTATACCAACGGTTTTCCAGCCTGTACCAATGGTTTAAAATAGTTTGTATAACCTTCATTTCTAGTAATGATGGTAGGTCATGCGTATGCACGAGAAACATTTCCAATTTTTAATGTTCATTTTAGAAAGAATGTATGTAATATTATAATTTTAAATTATATTCATAATATCATATACAACATAATATTTCTTTAAATATACTTGTATATATATATCATCCATGTGGTGTGGTTATGAAAAGAGTGCCAAATTATTTCGTGAAGGCGATAGTCCACAAATACATGAATGATGTTATAATTTTTTAATGTAAAAATTTGTTATATTATATTTATAGAGTGATAATTATGCCATTAGTATCATAATTATTTATTTTATATCACATATATTCATTAAATATATCCTTATTGCATTATATATAAATCATTACTGAAAAACAAACCACATCGTTTCGTGAGGTGGTAGTCTACCGTATACATGAGTGACATTATTATCACCCCTATATAATGGAAAGTAAAAAAGTGTATATTATATAATGAAGAAATAGGGATAAGTATTTTATAAATATCATATATATACTTTATATCATTCATTATACCCAACCATGAGAGGTGGTATTAGAAAAACAAATTTCACGAGTTTGCGAGGCGGTAGTCCTCCGTACAAATGAATGATGATTTCCTAACCCATTTGATAAAAGTGGAGGATCTTGTAGGTCATTACCCTAACATAAATAAATCTATGTAAACAGAATATAATTTTTATTATTATATCATCATGGTTTAATAATAATTTTAGGATGTGGAGAGAGAAAAAAGGGATCTTTGAAGAATGTTACCTCCTTTTTGGGTATCCTCCTTAGGTGTGAACCAATGAAATTCATAGGTTATTATTGTATACAAAATAATTATTCTAGGATTATAGGAGGGATGTTAGTAAGATATTTCTTCTGGTATATTCCTACCCAAATTGGACAGAAGGTGTGAAGATGATAGGATATGGGGTTCTCTTTTATAAGTGAGTTGAGTGTTATACATGTAATTCTTGAAAAGTAGAAGGTGTACACAAAATATTCATATGCCACAAGGGTATAAATGAATTATTCCTAATAATTAGAAATTAAATGGTAAAAATATTTCTATAAATAGATTTTATAAATTTGTTTATGTCATTTTAACTATTATCTTTCTAGTTTAACCTATGGTAAAAACATTTTCACCTTAACCGTTGTAATTAATTTTCAATATTTTCACTACTCATTTTGGTAAAAAAAATAAGTTAAATTTATTATAAATTATAAATTATTCTAATTAAAAAATATTAAAGAACTTATTCTAATTTAATTCATATAATTGGGAATTTTTTATTTATAATTAATGTCACTGATGCAATTAAAAAGCGAGTTTCTAAAGAGAAAATATTTAAATGTTTATAAAATTTTGATATTGAAACTAAATATAGAAATGATTCTAATGAAAAAATTGGATTACTACATATATAATTTAACTAATTTTACATTTAATCCAATTTAAAATAATATTTAACATTATTAAAAATTTAAACCAAAAGACAATTATGAATTAAAATTCTATATTTAAATGATTCATTGAAAAGTGAAATATTTTTGAAAAATAGAAAAAATTCACCGTATGATAATTATGATATTCTAACATCATAAACTAATTTCACATTTCAAAATAAATTTTCTAAAAGTTGTAAAAATGAATTTCCGATTATTTTTGCAAAGCGTGACAAATCCATCTTTTAGAAAAATATTTTTTTTTTCAAAAATCATATATTTCTATTTTAAATGATTATTATTTTATTTATAATTAATAGTTAATAATTTTTAATATTTTATTTATTAATATTCATACCATCCAATTTATTTTCTAGGTTATAACAATGTTCCAAACTAGGGTTTATTTTGACTCAGTGTTTTGTGTTCCACAAGCTATCTTAGATATTAAATTTAAGGAAATATATTTTACTAGTAGTTTAAGTTCAATGTTTCATAACATAGACACTATCTAATACAATGTTATTATTTTCGAATTTTAGGGTGTTTCAAACCTCCCAATTGGCTATAGGCTACCTTCTAGTGGAGATGTTCCAGGAGGTTACCATAAAGAGAATATTATCTCATTACTATAGGGGAGAAAGAAAAAGTAACCAGGGTAAAAAATATAAAAATAACATCCATAATAAATAAATATATGCCAAATTTACCAAGTCACATCCCATGAGGTAAAAAATGAAGCCACATAGAAAATAGATAGGGTAGTACATAATATCCCACAAGAAAAATGCCCCAAAACATAAATAAATGGTACAATATCCAAAGACATCATCACCCCATGAAGCCCTGAGCTAAAGAATAGAGCCCAGAAAACAAAATCCAGCCAAGATAAAAACCATAAAGTATCATCTTGGTCTATAAACTAAACCTATATCCTACAACCAAGGGGAATCTTCTCAGGTAACAAAGTTAAATTGTAGCCTAGGAATGGTGAGGGTAAACCTCAATATTCCATTACCTACTATGTATAATGAAAATACATTTTATACATGACAATCATAATTGTGTGAAATATAAAAATATGTCTATAAGAGTAATAGTGAACTGTGAAATAAAAAAGGAACCAAGTGTAGCCTTATGTCTTAAGAAAATGACCATGTTTTCACTACCTACTTCTTCCATCAATGGTAACATTGATCATAGAGTAAGAATAATTTCATAATCTGGTTCAAAGGTGAATATATAAGGAATATATGAACATATATCCAAAAAGGTATCTATTTATATCAAATTGGAATTCCCTCACAACCATTTCCATGAATAACTAATTGGATTGTCTAAACTCAATGGACTTCCCTTGACATTAAAACGCATGACTCAACTGCAATGTCAGCTCATACACATGGAATTCTATATCCATTTGAATTGAGATGAATCTAGGGATCTCATCTTGATGAATTTAGAAAGGGAACCCCATAATAATCCCCGGTATTAATTTTTGGTATTCAAAAAATAAATACATGGCCCAAATTCGAATGGATCCACCGCATGGAATTCATGGTAATGAATCTATGTAGACTCCACCAATTCACTAAAGGAAACCAATATCTTTATAATTCATTTAATACTAGGAATTATTCACCTCATTATTCACATGAGTCCCTTAGTTTAATCCTTAGATGAACCATGACATTCAAATCTTATACGAAACTTCCAATTTAGTGTACTCAAACCACACAAAACTAAGATAATTTTCATTGTCAACACTTAAACACTAAGATAGAGATGAACGAATCCCATATAATACCAACATTGACCGTGTTGTTGTCTAAACCCATAAGAGGACTATGGTGATCCCCACCAAAATCTTCAATTTATAACCACAAAAATGCAAATATTTATCACCTCCTCCATCATAAACTAATATTAAAAAAATTATACTATGTTTGAAATATAAGCCCAATGTGGTTCCCAACTCACCACACCCGAATAACACTGATTATTCCATTTAAAATTCCATTAGCCATCCTCATCATCAAATACCAAACTGGTATGGATGCGTAAACAATGTCCATAACTAATTCAAAAGATACTACATTTTATTTTAAAGACTATTCTGATTTTTGAAACACTTCCATCATCCCTAAAATGACATGTTTGATGTGGGTTTCACCTTAACACATCCATGTCCATAGATGAGCGTAAGTGGAACCATCCTTAGATAATTTATCTTTGAATTATTGACCCCAATTTTTGACACTAACTAGCTTAACCGATTACAATACCGTTACACCTAGAGGTATCCTATGATCACTATATCCAACATGTTAGAGTCTATTCCTGAATATTGGATAGGTTTTTTGGTTAGATCCTCAATTTAAAAAAATTGTTATCCTTTCATACTTCACAAACCAAAAATCCTCTAATTCAAGTATCCTAGGATCACATTGAAATTAACTCGAGCATTATTAATCTTCTTAGTCTTGATCCACCACCACATTTTATTTTTTATTGGTATTTAATAAGGAATCTGGGAATATCTTATTTCTTCCTTAATGACATCCTAATTCCAATGAAACAACTTCAAAATTAGTTTCATAAGCCTAACAAACTTATGATCTGAGGGTAATGTGCCTAAAAAGCACACACGATTCTCCATTATATGAGTGGAATTATCATTGATTCACTTGAAAAGCTCCCAAAATCCAAGAACCACATTCCATTTAATAACAAAACGAAGGATTATATGTAGTTAACTCATTCTCCCTAAAGTTGTAGTTTAACATCACACATTCCCCTCTTATGAGAATAACAACCAAGATATTTTATGACATATTTACCATGATGTGTACCTCATCCTTTTATAAGACACACTCAAAAGATTTTAGAAACACCTACTGCTTCTATCTAGAACAAACCAGATAATCTATGCCACCGTAATTTGGAACCTTCTCGATCTCACCCTTCAATGCATGGGCACCTCAAAACTCAAACTCATTGGCCCTAGGCCTCCCTACCCCCAAGGGTCACATTCAATATCGGTTACCTTTATGCCAGAGATAATTGTAAACTATGAACCTATATGGCCCACAACTCTATTCCAATCTATCATGAACCAACCTCTCCAAACTAACTACTACCACCACACCGCTCGATAATCTCCAAGACCCTAATGATTCTCAACAGAATTACGATAGTCCATTTTACCTACAAAAAATTCAATATGCCCCATTAATTATAACTAAAAAAAATATATAAATTAAATTACCATTTTGATATAATAAATTTCATAATAATAAATGTAGTTATTGAAGACATAATCACTACATTTAATTATATTATTTAGGACCATTATAAAATATATCCATTGTAACACCCCAAGATTTGTGATATATATATTTTCATATGAATTTAATCTTTTAGATATTTTGTGTTACATGCTACACTCAGTATAGATTTCATTTCATGAAACATTGATTTTATATTGTGTTAGATATTCCAATAAGTTTCTTTGAAAGCGTGCATGACACACAACACCGAGCTTCTACAAACCAGGAAATAATATTATTTTAAATATATCTTTTATAACTCGTACATTAAATAAGAGGGTATGAATAGTATTAAACACTTTCTAAAAACATAAATATAAATTTTATACTAACTATAAATTTATTTATAAATTATTAATAAATAATAAATAAATTTTTAGTAAAGTATTCATATCAAACAAAAATATATTTTCTTAAAAATGATATTTTTTTCATTTTTTTTGTAAAAATAAAATAAATAATTGACAGTTATTTCAGAATGAGTGTTTAGAATAATTAAATTAAAATTTTGAATCATAATATTCATATTACCATATATTGGTATTTTGGTATTATCAAGAAAATATTAATTTTTGAGTGAATAGTGAAAAATATTGATTATTGTAAAACTGTCATTTATTTTCAATGAATTATGTAATTTAAATGAAAAATTACATTTTAAATTAATATAGGTATTATTTATTTATATTTAATACACTGAATTAATTTTGATTCAACATTATATTGGATTTTAGGAAATGTCTATTTTTTTTATTTTAAAAAGTGTTTTTTGAAAACTATGTTAAAGTGGATAATGTTTATCTCTTTAAATTAATAAAAATAATCCATAATGATTAATTTTTTAAATATAATTTATATATTATATATCAATAAATTATAAAAAAGATTCATAAATTGTTTATTTTTAGACATATATTTATAATAGAATCATATTTTTCATAAAAAATACACTTCTCAAAAACCTGCATTTCATCCCGTTTTTGAGTTTTATTTTAAATTTAATTTCTTCACATTTTATAAAATTAATTTGAAAAAATGAAGATAAATTTTTATATAATAATTTAAAATCTATATTTAAGTGAATTTTTGAGATTTTTCTGAAAAGATTGTTTTTAATAAATAATGAAAAATATTGAATTTTATTGGAAAAATGCCTTTTCGATTCAATTATTTAATGAGTTAAATTATATTTTAAATTATATTATAAATTTATATTATATTAATTATAAATATATTAAAATAATTTAGGCCATTTTAAATATTTTTATTTTTTTTGTACAAAAACATTATAGACTTTGGAACATCTTCTCATTGAAAACTCGCTTTCCTGTCAAGTTTGTGAGATTAATTTTAAATTATAATTTTATACATTCTTGAATGGAATTTGAAAAAATGTATTACATAATTATAATTATAATAATTTTTAATATCAACAAAATTCTAATTAAATTTTTACCAATATGAATTGTAGAAACAGTAAAAATTATTTACCATGGTTAAGAAAAAATGTGTTTATCAGGGGGAGGTTAACTAAAATGATATAGAATAAAAATAAGAAAAAATATTTCCAAAACCAATTTAATGGAACTATTTTGAACTTCATTATTCTAGGATTGATAATGGTATATTATTGGATCCTTTTGACAATAAGAAAATATGGGTTTAATGCATTCATTCAAAAATTACAAGTGTGCCACTCACTTCACTTATAAAAGGTCACCATTATTATCTCTTCATCACACCATTAAGACATTTTGGTTCAGACATGACCTGAAAAAAATAAAATCCAATATTTTATCCTCTCATCATGGGTTCTTTACTTTCAGCATATATCCATCCTAGGAAGTCTTTTGGTGAAACATAAGGTGGTTACCCGAAGAAGAGGTTACATTCCTCAATTATAATTTTTATTTTACTTATTAATCCAACCAATTCAATTATTAATAGACCATTATTTTATAATAATTTTAGTATATTCTATATACTAGTATGATATTATGTTATTGTAATGACCTAAATTCATCTACACTTCCGTCCAATGGTATAGGAAATCACCATTCGTGTGTACGATGGACAACTACCATTCATGTTTACATACCTCTAACAATTGGGTATGATGATGGATATAATATATATATATATATATTATTTTTATATCATTATAATACCTACAAGGTAATTATATCATATAAAAGGATTTACCTTCTATTCCATAGGGGATACAATAATGTCTCTCGGGTGTAAAGCGGACAACCGCTTCACAAAGTGATGTGATTTATTTTCACTAATGATTTACATGATAGATAATAAGGATAATTTTGATAAATATATATAATCTATATGAAATAATTCTGATATATCATTTTTAAAATATAATATATCATTTTCTCTTATTGTTCACTCACTGAATAATGATAACATCATTCATGTACGTTTGGACCACCACCATCCAGAAGCGATGTTCCTATATTTTCATCACCAAACCACAAGGATGATATGTATAAGTATATTTAAAAAATAATATTATATTTATTATATTATTATCATTTTGTAAAGAAAATATATTACTTACCTCATTTCAATAATGATTGTTATAAAATGGATGTGTTATTCATGCATACGTATGACCTACCATCTAAATTATCGCAACACACTTCATTTCTCAAAACCATATTTCTTCACTGCTACTAAAAGTATCATTTAAATTTAAATGTTATAATTATTTAATTTTTAATTTTGAGATTATGTAATCATGATCAATGTAATAGGACCAAAAATAACAAATCAAACCATATACTAAAAAACATAGAGGTCATCATTGGAAAAAATAATTTAACATAGAACTGTTAAAAATAGGTAATAAACGTAAAGAAGTAAGTAATATACAGTTTGAAAAATATAAATATAGTAATTTAATATATTTATAATAAACATTTATTTATTATATATAAGTTTTTAACATGTAGGATGGTAGTCAAGCTATAATGTAAGGGATTTCCGTCTCACTTTTAACTTATGTTTGACACTTGCCATATTCACCACCTATTTAATTTTTGTGGTGTATATAATTCACATGAATTTTTTTATGATGAACATAATAATTTTTTTGTATCTACATAACTATTTTATTATCCATCATTCATGGGGGTTGTAGTTAAAATGTTATTAATGTTGTCAGGGATTCTCGGTCTCCCTTTTATTTCTGGAAGAAACATACAAATTCACATCTCATTTATTTTGTGTGGTGTATATACAAGACCATTTAAATATTATATAATTAATCCATGTATTTTAATTATATTTAATGTTAAATTTTATGTTTTGATTTATTGAGGATTAGATAATTGAAAATTACTAAATCAGTAAGGGGTTTTTTGTCTAAATTCGCTTTCTTTGAGAGGTACGTTATATTATGCAAATATATTTTTTAAATAGGTTTATATAAATAACCTTTTACAATTAATATCAAAATTTTATTTATCCTCATTATATTTTATGGTCCATTTTATGTTGTTCCTTAAGAGAGATTACAAATCAATGTTACAAACATGGTAATGATTTTATGTTACAATCACACCATTTATCAGGATTTTTTTATTTTTGTTTCTGATGATAAAATATTGTAATAAATCTCTCAATGAAGACATTAATTTTCATATAATAGGGTTATTTATGATATTTTATAGTAATATTACCATTTTACCTCTATTTGGTGATTAAATTAATTCAGAATTGTTTAAATAAAATCCAACTTTATTTTTCTATTAAGTTGGAAATCCATTTTCTTCTGAAAGAATATTTTATAAAAATGATTAAATTTTTATTTATTATTTTAAAATATTTTTAGAATAAATTTTTATCCATTTTTTACTTCTTAATTTTTTTAAAGGAATCTTCATGTGGTTTTTCAAAAAATTCTCGTTCGAATTTTTTTTAAAAATATGATAGAAATATTTTTTTAACGTGTATAACATGAATAAAAATTCTTCAAGTCACGACCACTTTTTTATTTGAAGCTTAATTTATATGTTTTTAAGTTTATTTTCATATAAAAATATTTTTAAAGTGTTTTATTTTTTAAATATGTTTTTTACTCATAAGGATATTTTCCTGTAGAAATGTATTAAGTGATCAAAAAAATCTTATTCTATCTAAGATGACATATATTAAAAATAACTATACCTTACTGGGAATATGGTACATGTATAACATTATTATTCTCTCTTTTAATGGTTTATTTTTAGGATTTCATGATGCTTATGAAACTGGTTTCTCATCCATGTATTATATCATGATAAAATTCTTATGAAACCCGCTTCTTTTTCCAAGGGTTATGCTATAATGAATAGATTACAAAACCATTATCATTTAAATAGGTTATGATATGATTAAATTGTTATAAAAAGCATTTAATTTCATGGGATATTATATGATGAATGATTTATGATCCTATAGAAAACATGAATATTTTTTTTCATTTTGAGATGTGTGGGAATTATATCTCACTCATGTGCATTGAGTAATGATTTATATCACATGTGATAGAAATGACTATAATTGGGAGTAAACTTGGTTAAGGGAGGGAAATTTTCACTATAATGGTTGTTGTATTTAACTATGAATACTATGATAGTGTGGGGAGTGTACACATTCCACAACTATAATGTTGATAGTGATCCTCGACTAATATAAAAATTATTTTCTATGCTTATGTGTATAACAAAAATCAATGTCTTATTCCAATATTATGATCTAATGACTTAGGTTATTTGATTTAATTATGATTCATATATTATGAACAGAGAATATTTAGGTTTTTAAATAAGATTTTGATATTTTATATGTAGGTAATGTCTTTCATATGTTATTATCACGTTCTCATACCATTAGGATCACATTATTTCTATGTATTTCCCTTAATTACCATTAATGAGCATATGATATCACCCTATGAAGGCTATTTATTAGATCTTATGAGGTAGATGACATAAGTAGTATTTTACCTTGACCAAGGCCAAGTTGATATTCATCAATTAAAATGTGAGTGAAACCATTTATAGGGGATGTTCTAGCATATTTATATCACCACCCAAACCATGTTGGGCAAACCACACCAACAATTGTACTACTATCTCACATCATACCATTAGAGAATTTGTTGGTGTAATAATGGGTTATGTATCTAGACCTTAGTATCATGAATCTTTAAATATTCTTTTTTAATTAACTAATGGATATTTATCCCATTTTGTTTTTTACTTTTTATATATATAGGATTTTATAAAGTGTTTATAAGAAAATTATTTATATAAAAAGAAACTTAAATTGTATTTTTTATATATATAAATATTTTCTATTAAAAAAATATTTTTATTAAATTTATAAATAATGAATAAATATTATTTTAATGAAATGTTCTCATAATTTAATATTTATTTAAATAATAATTGTAATATAATTTAATGTAGTCCAATGTAATTTTTATTTGGGTAAGAATGTGGTTAGTAATATAAAAACTAATATTTTAGAGTAAATGAAGATCTCTATATAAAAATGTGAATTCTCGTATTTAGAATTTTTTTGTAAAATTATTATTAGTTTTTAAATCATCATATTTAAATTAACCAGTGATGATTTTTTCATAATTTAATGAGGCATTCAAATTTTTTTTAAAGAAAATTAATTACGGTATGTATTATGACAACATAATATACCAAAATTGATTTAATAAAAGATATAAAGGGAATAGACCAATAAAAATTGATTTTAATCTTAAAATAATATTTTTTATGATTTTATTTTTTTTTGTTTTCAAAACCAATAATGAATTCCCCAAAATCTATATTATATTTCATTCTTTTTTAATTCTTTATAAACATTACTCACTTCCACTTCATCAACTGTATAATTTTAAGGATTTTGGTTCTTTACCTAATAAAATATTTAAAACCACTCCTCTTTGGAAGAAACCATGGTTAAAAACCATTTTAAGGTTTCTAAATTTGATTATTTTGTCACATAGAGTTTAAAAACCCGAGTTTAGAAACTAATAAACAATTTCCGTCTCATTTTCTAAAAATATCCACCCATCCTCCCATTACACTTCAATAAAAACCCATTGAGAATAAATTTATTCTCCCTATATATCTTTAAATTCCTCTAAAAGTTTTCCCATGCTATGATATTTTATAAGAATCTTCTATTGGAAATGGATTTACTTTCAACTTTTATTTATTCAATTAAATTCTTTATATGAAGCCTATTTATTTCTAATTTCCCCCATTTACATATATTTTTTGGAAAATACATTTACTATCCTTATAATTAAAAATAAATGAGATGCTAACTTTTAATATCATTAATCCCTTCCATGAACCCTTTTCTACACCGATTATGATTCCAAAATTATCCCATGATTTCCCTTATAAAAATTTCTATTGTGAAGACCCATCTCCATTTTCACTTAGGGGTATTCACCTATTTTTACATATCTATCATTGATCAGATAATTCCATATATGTAAACCATACTCCTTAATTATGGTAATAAATTTGATGAAATATATTATTATTACATGTGATCAATGTATAGAATATATGAATTTATATAATTTGAATGTGTTAGGAGGGACCCAAATTTTATAGCCCTCCAATGTAATTGTTAATGTTTTTATCTCATGAGATACCATATATGGTGAATTAGTTGTTAGCCTATAAACACTACGTTATGATGTCTTGGTGGTTATCCATTACTTATGTAATATCCCAAGTATGTAATGAATAATATATATTCTTATCTATGTCTATTTATGAATTAGATAGTGTTTTAGAGGATTAAAATGTGAATAAATCCAATCTTAAGCATAGAATCCTCTAATATTTTTAAAAGATTGTTTTACCACCTTATGATGGAGAACCATTTTTAAATCTATATTTTGAAAATTTTATAAGCTCTATTTGTCATAATAAACTTATTCTTTTTGATTGGGACATTGAAATTTACTTTGGATAAATTTTTGGTATTTTTCTGACAATGTTCATTTTTTAATGAATAGTGAAAAATACAGGATTTTACATCAAAACTAATTTTTCATCTAATTTAATTATATGGTTAGATTATCTTTTTTGTTGGTATTAATGTGTAATTAGAATATATATTTACCATTTAATCTAATGGCATTCATTATAATTAATTTCACTTTGGAATTGGGCATAAAAAAGTGCCAAACTTTTCGTAGTTATTGTTTCAGAAAACCCCTCTATTTGTTTTAAAAACGGGAATTATTTTTAAATTCACTATTGAAATTTATATGATTGGAATTTGGTAAAATAGATTCCATATTTGGAATCATAAGGTCTAAATTATGTAATTAAGAGTCTTTTGTTTTTGGACATTATGAATAGTAACGATTGTAATTATCTTTAATTATCTTGATTAATTAGTAATCGGGTAGTTAAGGATAATAAAATAATATCATAATAATAAAACATGACCCCAAAATGTGTCCTAATTCTACTGGTTGTGTCATGGATGACCATGAGATGCCTTGTGCAAAACATAGGGACCCCATGGAATCACATTTGGGTGAAAGTGACACTTTATCATTTTATTTTTAAAGAAATGAGAATGTCACTAAAGAATGTATCACCCGAGTAAAATATTTTTAGTTTTTTCTGTGTAAATTACCTCTTAGACTATAAATATTAATTGGAAATATAAAAATATTTCCAACATCATAGTATTTTTTTATAATTTTTGGACTTTAAATAAATTAAATTATTTATGGCATCATAATGATGCAGCGATTACCTCATTAATGAATGATTTAAATAAAATGAAAAGATAATTTAAAATATAAGACATACACTTGTCAAAGACCTATTTGATGAGTATATTTCGAACCCTTATCACCTTATCCTCGAAATATATCAATGTTGGACCTTTAAAATCCGAAACTAATTTTAATATAAAGTAACATTTTATAACTTTCCAAGAGTGCCCCTCCTCACCTCTTAAAAAAGGCCCCCACCTATACCTCCTTACACTCAATTCTCAAGCCATTGGCTCGGCCAATCTCTTCTCATTTAATCTCTCCACATTCCTCTCTCCATCCTAGAAGCCTTACCTTAGGCATAAATCTCTTCATGAAACCCTTTTGGTTCAAACCAAGAGGAGTTACCCGATTTAAAGGTAAAGACTTCTCTAATGTTCTTTTGTTTTTTTTGCTTCTCCAACCCCATAATCTCTTTTTATTAATTTATTTTGTAACAACACCAGTATCTTCAATATACTATGATGTTTTTATAATAAGTAATCGAGCTACACTTACACACACCTACATCTAATGGTTAAAGAGCATACTGTTTCCGTGGATGGAGAATTTATGCCTCACGAAACGATGATTGTTCAATATTCTTCTCACACCATAAACGGTGACAATTAAGATGTAACACTATTTATATATGATATATATTATGTTTATGTTTTCCTTATGCTTCTTTATTTTTCATTTATGGCATACCTTTATGGATTCCATTATGGTTAAACACGATATCTTCATTTTAGGTAGTGCAGACTACCGCCCCCTCAAAGTTATTTGATTCGTTAATGACATTTGTGGGATGTATAAAGAATGGATTAATGATATTATATATGATATTATACTGGAATTATAATATACCTTTATATAATTATTATTCAATTCCATTAAATAGGAAATAGAAATGAAAGTAGCGTTCATGCGTATGTACGACTTACCGTCTCCATGAAAGGTGCATTTCATTTTGTACCTCTAAATGTTATGTAATATTATAAATGCCTGTATATACTGGATATATATCATAAATATGATATCTACATCATGAGTATTGTTCTGGATATAATGGATATTTTACCACATGAACAACTTGTAATTATAAAGAGTTTATTTTTGACTCAAGTACCAATGATTGAAAAAACGACCATTATTAACTTAAATAATTACATAGTGTTCATAACATGGTAATAAATGTTATAAAAGGAATAATGAACTGGAAAAAGGTTATTAAGAAAGTATAAATTAAATCAAGTTTATTATTCAGGAGGTTAAAGAATGATCAAGTCAAGTCGGACCCGAGGTAATGGACTTCGTCTCAATCTCTTTTCATTGATGCATATTTTGATTTATATACAACATTCGTTTATACGATGTATAAACCCATTTGAAGTTTATGTTTATTCAAAAGGAATCTTTTTTATACGAAGCATTTTACTAAATTACAAATGGAATGTTTTTTTTCGTACGTATTCGGCGACAACGACTTCTCGGCCGCTGTGAACATTATTTGGGTTTAGGATTTTCTACAAGCCATAACTTTTTTTAAAATGAAAAATAAATACAATTTATTACTTTTATTTTATTTTGGTATTGAAAATGGTTTTCATAATTTTTTTATTATATCAATGTGTTTTATTGATATATTGTGATTGAAATTTGGAAATGTTATGTTTCCTTTATGATTGTTTTATGTGATACGATTATGTTATGGTTCATGGGAATTGATATGAAGATGGGTGGTTCCATGATAAACTAAGGGTGGGTGAGCCCGATATAGCTCTCCAATGCATTGGGTAACGCGAAGGGGTTAAACGTTAAGGTTTCACTGAAGAGATTTAGAGAATATACTCTGATGGGTATTCCAAATGTAACCATGTGGGTTACTCCCTACGTAAGATTGTTATGAATGCCTCAAGTTACCATTATGTATTTTGATTTCTATGAGTTATTCATAAATCTTATGATTTCATGATGTATGTTAATGTGCTTATGTTTTATGAGTAAAGTATGATTTTATTGATTCTTATGTATACATGTACTAATGTTTCCTTTCCATATTTTTATATCCCTTACTGATCTTTTTATGCTCATCCCATGTTTTTGAAATGTTTTTCATAGGTCATGGGAAAGGTACATGATGTGATGATAGTGTCAAGGAAGTGTCATGAAAGAATCCATGTTTTGTTTTAAATATGTTTCCGTTGGTGGGAAAAAATGAATACTATATTTTATATAACCACTTTGTTTAAATGTGGAATGTAATGCATGATTTATGATCTAATTATCTAAAACTCTAAATCTGAAAAGATCCTCAATGTGTATTCTTGAAATAACTCAAGATTAAGTAATGTTTAAGTATGGGGCCTTATAGTTGGTATCATAGGGAAGTTTAGATAACTTTAGGAGTTAGAATTATATTAAATGATTATCTAAAAATCTTTTTTTTAAATTATATATCATTTGAAGATTACCATGTTGCTTAATCTAAGACATGTCTGTTCAGAATGGTTTTCCGCAAAGGAAACATCGAAGTAGTGCTAGGAAGGCATACAGAAGGAAATGACATTCCAAATCGGCATCTTGAGATGGTCGGAATTGGAACTGAACAGTTTGTTGCAGTAATGGTGCAGTTGAATCAAGCGATAAATGGTGGTGGTATCCATGCACGAGATCAGCCAGATCAGCTGAAGAGGAACATGTCAATGGTGGAACATTTCATGTGGAAACATCCACCAACATTCAGAGGATCATCTGACCCTGTTCTAGATTAATGTTGGATTAAAGCACTGGAGAAGATTTTCGATGTCATGGGGTGTTCAAACAATCAATAGTTTTGTGTTTCAATTTACCATTTGGAGGGTGAAGCAGATCAGTGGTGGTCGATGGTTAAAAATATCAGGTATGCTGATGAGATTGATGCTCTAGACTGGGATGAATTCAAAGCTTTGTTTCTTGAGAAGTATTTTCCTAAGGCTGTTTGACTTTGGATGGAAAAACAATTCTTGTAATTGATGCAAGAGGATGACTCAGTGGCTACCTATGCAGAAAGGTTCACTCCATTGGAAAGGTATTCTCCAAATATTATCTGAGACCTTGATCGTAAAATCAATCATTTTTACAAAGGATTAAAGACAAAATATCTAAGGGCATTAGCTTCTCACGAGTTCAGAAGTAATGAAAAGCTTGTTCGATGTGCTGAGTAGGTTGAAATGGAGTTTTCCAATGATCACGTGTTCTATACAACCAATAGAAGAAGAGACCGAGGTGGCAGGAGAAAGGAAAGAATTATTCAAAAAGGTCTGATGGTAAGATAACTAAGCTTCCAGTTTGTGATAAATGTGGTAAAAGGCATGGTGGGGAATGTCTTCTGAATTCCGGAAAGTGCAACCAATGTGTTAATATAGGACATAAGGCTCGTGATTGCACTAAAAAATATCAGGGTGATGGTAAGACCAAATTTGATTTACAATTAGTGAAATGTTTTATGTGCAATGAGATGGGTCACTATTCAAACGAGTGTCCGACAAAGAGCTCGAGTGATGGGAAGCAGTTAGACTACAAGAAGAAAGAGGTGGTGAAATCCTTTGCATCTACTTTAATAGATGTTAATCCATCAAATGAATTGGTATCAGGTAATTTGTTTGTTTTTTCAGATTATGCTAGTGTGTTTTTTGATTCAGGGTCAACACATTCTTTCATCTCTGAAAAATTTGCTACTAAAATGGGAATACCATCTCAAGAAATGACTTCTGAACTTGTGGTAAAAACACCTGGG
Source organism: Viscum album (assembly GCA_963277665.1). Lineage (NCBI taxonomy): Eukaryota > Viridiplantae > Streptophyta > Magnoliopsida > Santalales > Viscaceae > Viscum > Viscum album. The sequence goes on from OY728141.1 coordinate 1,756,596,874, forward strand.
GGAAATATTGAGCCAAAAAGAATTTATAAGAATCTTCCTATCCTTATCCGTGGAAAGAACCTTCTTGCAAGCCTTATTGTTTTACCTCTAGTAGAGTTTGATATTATCCTAAGTATGGATTGGCTCTCTGTTTACCATGATAAGATTTACTGTAGAGCTAAAAAAGTTTCTTTTCATAAAGACATTCAGTTTTTGTACTAGAATGAAACCTTACTGTTGATAACATATCAAGAGGCTGAGAAACTTGTAAAATATGGAAATGAATGTTACCTTGCACATATTTTTGAAAACAAAAGTAATGTACAGATTAATTATGTGCCAATGGTAAATGAGTATCCTGATGTTTTTCTTGATGAGTTGCGTGGAATAATACTAGATCGGGAAGCTGAATTTTCTGTTGACTTAGTTCCCGATGCTATGCCAATTTCAAAACAGTCTTATCGAATGGATCAAATTGAACTTTTATCGTTGAAGGAGCAATTGCAGGATTTATTAGAGAAAGGTTTTATTCGATCTAGCACATCACCATGGGGTGCTCATGTTTTATTTGTTAAAAATAAGGATGGTACAATGAGACTTTGCATTGATTATAGAGCCTTGAATAACATCACTATTAAGAACAAATATCCTTTTCCTTATATCAATGATTTGTTTGATCAGCTCCCAGGAGCTCAGTTTTTTTCAAACATTGACCTCAGATCGGGGTGCCATCGGCTGAAGGTAAAGGAAGAAGATATTCCGAAGACTACATTTATTATAAGATATGTCCATTATCAATTTTTAGTTATGCATTTTGGGATAACCAATGCACCTACTGTATTCATTGACCTGATGAATAAAATTTTCCATGAGTTATTGGATAAGTTTGTGGTTGTTTTCATTGATGATATTTTGGTGTTTTCGAAAAGTAAACTGGAGCATGAATGTCATTTAAGATTTATTTTTCAAACATTAAACTAAAAGAAATTGTATGAGAAATTCATCAAGTGTGAGTTTTGGTTGCAATAAATTTCTTTCATTGGTCACATTGTTTATATAGATGGGATAACTATTGATCTTGCCAAAATAATGGTTGTGGAAGAATGGGCAAGACCCACAAATGTAACTGAGATTCGTAGCTTCCTTGGTTTGGCAGGATATTACCGATGGGTTGTTATAAATTTTCCAAGTTATCTAGTCCAATGACTAAGCTAAATCGGAAGGCTGTTAAGTTTATCTGGAAATAAGAATGTGATGATTGTTTTCAGGAGTTGAAAAGGTGATTGGTGAATACTCCATTTTTGGCACTTCCTTCCAGGAATGGTGAGTATGTTATCTATAGTGATGCTTCATTGAAGTGACTTGGTTGCGTCCTAATGAAGAATGATCAGGTAATTGCTTATGCTTCACATCAGTTGAAAACGCATGAGCTAAATTACCCTACACATGATTTGGAACTAGCTTCTGTTGTTTTTTCGTTGAAAATTTGGAGGCATCATTTGTATGGAGTAAAGTGTGAAATATATACCGATCAAAAAAGTTTAAATTATATATTCACATAAAAAGAATTGAATATGAGATAGAGGATATGGCTATAAATAATCAAGGATTATGTTTGTACAATTCATTACCATCCGTGAAAAGAAAATAAAGTGGATGATGCTTTGAGTCAAAAAAGTAATGCATCATTAATAATTTTGTGTTTGGAACGTGATCCTTTGGTTAAGGATTTGATGATCTTTGGCATAGAAGTTGTTGGTGAAATATTTCCTTCTTTTTTGTTTTAGGTATCAGTGAAATCTTCTCTATCAGACAGAATTAAGAAAGCAGAGAATCAAGATAGTGAGTTGCAGAAAAATGTAGAGCTGGTTCAGAAGGGTAAGTTTCTTAAATTCCACATTGATAATGATTATGTCTTGAGATTTGGGAAGAGATTTTCACTACTGGAAAGAAGACCTATACCCACGGTTCAAAACCGTGGGTATAGCCCCCAAAACCGTGCGTATAGCCTATACCCACGGTTTTGGGAACCGTGGGCTGGAATGGCGTCGGGATAGGGGTCTTGACCTATACCCACGGTTTGGTAGAACTGTGGGTATAGGTTGTTCACACATGAAACCGCTGCTGTACAGCGTGGCATGGGGTTTTCCCACGGTTTGAAAACCGTGGGAAAAATTTATATTCAAAAAAAACCTCAGCAGGTTTTGAACCCGCGCCATGGAGAACAAATACGCGCAGCAACTGACCAGCGGACCAACCGAGCTGTTATACTTATATGTATATAATGATTATTCTATATTAATATATTAATACTGATGCGGTTATTAAAAAAAGGGAACCGCCGGGTTTCGAACACGGGACCGGGAGGGAGAGAATACCGCGGCGAACCAACTAAGCTAGACCGATTTTGTTAATTTAAATATACAGTGTTATACTTATATTAATATTGTTGAAATATTTAAAATTACATCCTGCCGAGTTTCGAACACCGCACTTTCCAGAACTGAAATACTAACTAAACCAACACACCTAGCGAATTTATGTTCATTAATACCAGTATATGTGTAATTAAATTATTTACAACATTGTTCCCACGTAAAATTTATTTCGTCCCGCGCAATTTTTTTCCCATTCCCTCCACCCGCAATAACGCGGGAAACCTATACCCACGGTTTTCAAAACCGTGGGTATAGGTCTTTGAAAAAAATACCCCCTATACCCACGGTTTTTAAAAACCGTAGGTATAGGTTTCCAAAGCAATGCCTATACCCACGGTTTTGGAAAAACCGTGGGTATAGGTCTTCACCAAAAAAACTATACCCACGGTTTTCCAAAACCGTGGGTATAGGTTCCCATACTATACCTATACCCACGGTTCTGGAAAACCGTGGGTATAGGGGGGACCTATACCCACGGTTTTCTGAAAAACCGTGGGTATATGCCCAATTTCCAGTAGTGTGTGTGTGCCTTGTGATTCAAAATTGAAGAGAGAGTTGTTATGTGAAACTCATAGTTCTCCGTTTTTAGTTCATCCTGGCAGTACTAAGATGTATAGAGATCTTCGAGAGTATTACTGGTTGGACGGAATGAAAAGAGATATTTCTAATTTTACTGTGAAGTGTTTGACTTGTCAACAGGTTAAAGTAGAGCAGCAGTTACCGAAAGGGATGCATCAGCCATTACCAGTGCCAATGTAAAAATGAGAGAATATATCCATGGACTTCGTTGTGGGATTGCCGAAGACACCTTGAGGTAATAATGCAATCTGGGTTATTGTTGACTGCTTGACTAAATCTTCTCATTTCCTTGCTGTACGAGATATTTTTTCCATAGATCAACTTTCCCGTTTGTATTTTAAATAGATTTTCAGGTTACATGGATTTCCTCTCTCCATTGTATCTGATCGTGATCCCAGGTTTACATCTGAATTTTGGAAAGGCCATCAGAAGTCATTGGGTACTGAATTAAATTTTAGTACAACTTTTCATCCTCAATCAGATGGGCAGTCAGAATGAACGATTCAGACTTTGGAGGATATGCTACGTGCTTGTTCGATGGATTATCAGGGAAGTTGGAACCACCATCTTTTTTTGGTTGATTTTTCATATAATAATATTTTTCATTCCAGTATACATATGGCACAATTTGAGGCATTATATGGGAAGTGCTGCCGAACTCCAGATTTCTGGGATGAAGTGGGTGAAAGGAAGTTAGTGGGACCAGAATTGGTAGAAGAGCTGGTAGAAAATGTTCAAATGATACAGAGACATATGAGAACATCTCAGAGCAGGTAGAAGAGTTTTGCAGACAACAGGAGGAAGGATCTCTCTTTTGAGGTAGGTGATCATGTTTTTCTCAAAGTATCACCATGGAAAAGTGTGGTGCGATTTGGTAAGAAAGGAAGATTGAGTCCAAGGTTTATTGGACCGTATGAAATTCTGGAGATAGTTGGATCAGTTTCATAACATGTGGATTTACCTCCGAGTTTATCTCAGGTACACAATGTTTTTCATGTTTCAATGCTAAGGAAGTACATCCCAGATCCATCTCATGTTTTGAGTCCACAGGTAGTTCAGCTGGAAGAGAATCTATCATATGAGGAAACAAAGTTCTAGATTCTTGACTACAGGGAGAAAATGTTTATGAATAAGGTGATTCCTCATGTAATGGTTTTGTGGAAAAACCACAGGAGTGAAGAGGCAACATTGGAATCTGAAAATGAAAGGAGGGATAAATACCCCCACTTATTCGATAAGTAAATAAAATGCGGGGAAAAAATTTTCTAAAGGGGAGAAGGATGTAAAATCCCAAGTAAGTAATGAGTATTTGATATTCCTATATATGTCTATTTATGAATTAGATAGTGTTTTAGAGGCTTAAAATGAGAATAAATCAAATCTTAAGCATAGAATTCTCAAATATTTTTAAAACATTGTTTTACCGCCTTTTGAAGGCGAACCATTTTTCAATCTATATTTTGACAATTTTATAAGCTCTATTTGTCAAAATAAACTTATTCATTATTATTGGGATATTTAAATTTACATTGGATTAATTTTTGGTATTTTTCTGACAATGTTCATTTTTTAATAAATAGTGAAAAATACTGCATTTTACATCAAAATTGATTTTTCATCTAATTTAACTATATAGATAGATTATCTTATTAATTTTTTTTAAAGTTTAATTAGAATATAATTTAACCATTGAAACCTATTTTGTTCATTATAATTAATTTCACTTTGGAATTGGCCTAAACAAGTGCCAAAATTTTCATAGATATTGTTTCAAAAAAACCCCGTTATTTGTTTTGACAACGCGAATTATTTTTAAATTCATTTTTGAAATTTATATGTTTCGAATTTGGTGAAATGGATTCCATATTTTGAATCAGAAGTTCCAAATTATGTAATTAAGACTCTTTTTTTTGGATATTATGAATAGTAACGACAGTAATTCTCTTTAATTATCTTGATTAATTAGTAATCATGTAGTTAAGGATAATAAAATAATATCATAATAATAAAAAATGACCCCAACATGTGTCCTAAAGCTACTGGTTGTGTAATGGCCGAGCATGGGGGATGCCTTTTTCCAAACTTAGGGACCCCATGGAATCACTTTTGGGTGAAAGTGACACTTTATCATTTTTATTTTTAAATAAAGGAGAATATCACTAAAGAATGTATCACCTGAGTAAAAAATTTTTAGTTTTGTCTGTGTAAATTATCTCTTACACTATAAATATTCATTGGAAATATAAAAATATTTCCTACATCATAGTATTTGTTTTATAATTTTTATACATTAAATAAAGTAAATTATTTATGACATCATGATGATGCATTGATTAACTCATTAATGAACGATTTAAATAAAATGAAAATATTATGTAATATGCAAGACTTAAACTTGTAAAACACTTATTGGATGAGTATATTTCGAACCCTTATCACCTTATCCTAGAAATATATCAATGTGGTACTCTTAAAATTCGAAACTCATTTTAATATAAAGTAACATTTTATAACATTCCAAGAGTGCCCCCCTCTCCTCTAATAAAAGGCCCCCACCTCTACCTCCTTACCCACACTTATCAAGCCATTTTCTCGGCCATGATTTTCTCATTTTATCTCTAAAAACCCTCTATTCATCATAGAAGCCTTACCTTAGGCAGAAATCTCTTCAATAAACCCTTTTGTTTCAAACCAAGAGGAGTTACCCGATTTAAAGGTAAAGGCTTCTCTAATGTTCTTTTGTTTTATTTTTCTTCTCCAACCCCCTAAACTCTTTTTATTCATTTATTTTGTAACAAAACCAGAATCTTAAATAAACTAGGATTTTTTTATATGAATTATTAGAGCTACACTTACACACACCTACATCTAATGGTTAAAGAGCATACTGTTTCCATGGATAAGGAATTTCTGCCTCACGAAACGATGATTGTTTAATATTCTTCTATCACTTTCAAAGGTGGCCATTAATATGTCACTATATTTATATATGATATATATTATTTTTATGTTTTCCTTATGATTCTCTATTTTTCATTTATGGCATAGCTTTATGGTTTCCATTATGGGTAAATGCGATATCTTCATTTTAGGAATTGCGGACTACCGCCCCCTCAAAGTGATTTGATTCGTTAATTTAATTTGTGGAACGTATAAAGGATGGAGTAATGATATTATATATGATATTATACTGTAATTTTAATACACCTTTATGTAATTATGATTCAATTCCATTAAATAGGAAATACAAATTAATGTAGCGTTCATGCGTATGTACGGCTTACCGTCTCCATGAACGGTGCATTTCATTTCTTACCTATAAATGTTATGTAATATTATAAATTCATTTATATAATGGATATATAGGATACATATGATATCTATATAATGAATATAATTCTGGATATAATGTATATTTTACCACATGAACAACATGTAATTATAAAGATTTTATTTTTGACTCAAGTACCAATGATCGGCAAAACGACCATTATTAACATAAATAATTACATAGTGTTCATAACATTGTAATACATTATATAAAAGGAATAATGAACTTTATAAAGGTTCTTAAGAAAGTATAAATTAACTCATGTTTATAATTCAGGAGGTTAAAGAATGATCAAGTTAAGTCGGACCCGAGGTAAGGGACTTCTTCTCAATCTGCTTTCATTGAGGGATATTTTGATTTATACACAACTTTATTTTATACAGTGTATAAAACCATTTGACTTTTACGTTTATTAAAAAGGAATCTATTTTATATGAAGAATTTTACTAAAAAACAAAAGGAATGTTTTTTTGTATGTATGCGACGACAACGACTTCTCTACCACCGTGACCATTATTTGAGTTTCTTCTTCCTCTATAAGCCATTACTTTTTTTAAAATGAAAAATAAATACCATGTTTTACTTTTATTTTATTTTTGTATTGAAAATGGTTTTCATAATGATTTTATTATATCAATGTGTTGTTTTGATATCTTTTTATTGAAATGTATAAATGTTATGTTTACTTTATTCATGTTTTATGTGATACGATTATGTTATGGTTCTTGGTAATTGTTATGAAGACGTGTGGTTCCGTGATAAACTAAAGTCGGGTGAGCCTGATATATCTCTCCAATTCATTGGGTAACGCGAAGGGGTTAAACATTATGGATTCCCTGAAGAGATTTAGGGAATATAATGTGATGGGTATTCCAAATGTAACCATGAGGGTTACTCACTACGTAAGAATGTTATGAATGCCTCAAGTTACCTTTATGTATTATTATTTCTATGAGTTATTCATAAATCTTATGATTTCATCAGGAATGTTAACGTGCTTATGTTTTATGAGTAAAGTATGATTTCATTGATTCTTATGTATACATGTACTAATGTTTCCTTTATGTATTTTTATATACCTTACATAGCATTTTATTCTCATCCCAAGTTTTTGAAATGTTTTTCACAGGTCAAGGGAAAGGTACAGGTTGTGATGATAGTGTCAAGGAAGTGTCCGGAAAGAATCCATGTTTTGTTTTAAATATGTTTTCGTTGATAGGAAAAAATGAATACTCTCTTTTATGTAACCACATTGTTTAAATGTGGAATGTAATGCATGATTTATGATCTAATTCTCTAAAACAATAAACCTGAAAAGATCCTCAATGTGTATTATTAAAATTACTCAAGATTAAGTAATTTTTAAGGGTGAGGCCTTATAACTTACGTTTACGGTATCATGTTTCAAGTTGTTTCCAAATTTCAATGATTCCACGATGTAACAAATATTTATCCATGATTAAATGTTAATGTCTTTAATTAGAACCCATATATTTCAACATTATATTCCTCCTGACTCAAATTTATTAATTTTATCATGTAATTACATGATTATTCTCTTATTGATCATTATAGACCATCCATTTGTTATGTACATCCCTAGGTTATATGATGCAGTTTTGGAAGATCATTGGAATTTTATGTGAATGTTATTGAGTTTTTAAATAATTTTATTTCATTCATGTGTTATTTTATGGTTATGATAATATAATTACCCAAATATAGTATACCTCTTGATCTCTAAGTAGTTTTAATTATGTATCTTTATTTAATAGATCATGAAATAAAGTGCATTATATTTATGGGTTTTCATTTTTAGTATAAGTGAAAATACTAGCTATTTTTTGAAATTAGGACAAAAATAAATTAGTAAAAAACAGAAGGAATATTTATAAGTATTAGAAAAAATTATAAAATTTTGATAAATGATATAGTTAGTAGATTCCATGAAATGAAATCACTATCTGGATAATTTATGTAAATGTGGATTTGGGACATTTAAACCTAGGGGTAATAATACTAAAAGTTTCTTGTTGTTTGATTAATTGATCATCACCTAGTTCAAAACAAATATACCTTATTGAACACCTAGTTTGACACTGTTGGGATATGGTTTGGTAAATTGAAATTATCTTTAAGAACAATTATGAAAGCGAAAATATTACAATGAAATTTAAATCTAGGAAATTGGACATGAATAAATTATAATTAAACTAATAAATTCATAGGTTAAGGAATACATTTCCTTTATTGGTTTTGTATTCTATGTTCACAGTTTTCTATTATATGCTTAATAGTTTAAAAATTATAATACTTATGCCTATTTTTGATGAAGGAAATTATTAGAACCAGAATAAAATAGTTAATTCTGGGATTAAAATCCATTTATGAACATTAAATGTCTAATGTGAGTTTGGATATACTCATTATTTCATATAATATAATTTTAATAGAACTATTAAAACACCGCCTCAAAACAATGAAGTCGAGTTATCGATGATAATTGAAAATGAGGGTATTATTGTTTCCATATTATATATCTTTTACCTTGTCAATATTTGTAGGCCTAATTTCCTAGAAAAACATGTGATACTCCATTTAGATGAATTAAACACAATCTTGGGTCATTGTTGGATCTATTAGTATAGATCAAACATAAATTTCTAGGAGAAGGAAATCACACTCCATATCAAGAATAACCCTCCAATTATACATAAATATAAAGACAATAATGGTTCTATTTTGGAATCATAAACTAAATCATCAATGTTATTTACTAATGATAAATATTATCTTTCTCAAATGAATGATACTATGGAAAATATCATCATTTATGAGATTCACTTTATAAGAGAATATACCGATGTGTTCCCTGATGTATTTTCTGATGTTCCTTCTAGTAGTGTGGTTGAGTTATCAATAAAACTTATACTTGGAGATTTTATAAATTCCAAGGTTATATATAAAATGTTTACTATTGTATATAAAGAACTGATTAAGTAATTACAATAGAATATATAGATATGGGTGAATTCCCATGCACTTCACCATGTTGTGTGCTGGTACATTTCATTAAGAATAAGGATATCTAAATGCCCCTCTGCATTAATTAGCATGAGATTAAAAAGATAATTATAAGGAAAACTAATCTTCTTCCAAGGATTTATGACTTATCCAATGATTTAAATTGATCCCAGTACATCTCTAATGTGTATATTCGACTGTTATATTATCAAGTAATGGTGAAATAGGATGATATCACCAAGATTCATTTTCATATTAGGTATATGCACTATAAGTTCATAGTGATTCCATTTGGATTCACTAATTATATAACTATCTTCATGGACTTAATGAATTGAGTCTTTAGATATTACGAAGACAAACCTAAGGTAGTCTTTATAGATGATAATTTTATGTACTCTAAAAGTAATTAGGAACGTGAAGATTACTTGAATGTTATACTTAATACCTTAAAATGGAAAATACATATATAATGTATAATAAATTTTAGTTTTGGATTAATCAATTATAATTAGTTGGGATTTTTTTTCATTATCAAAGGGTTATATACAGATTCATATAAGATAAATGCAATTGAAGGATGACCCTGACCAAAAACAGTGTCGGTGATCCATAGTTTCATTGGATTAAGTGGGAACTATCATTCATTTGTGAGAAAATTGTAATGATTATCAATACCACTAACCAATATCACTCATAAGGGAATGAAATTTTTATGGATTCATGAATTAAAGGGTATATTTGAATAGTTAATGAAGAGTTTAATTACTTAACTAGTTCTCACATTATCCACAAGTGGGGAATTATTTTTGATTTATAGTGATGAATAAAAAATGGTTTGGGTTTTTTACTGATTGAAAATGAAAATTCAAAAGCCTATGACTTCCAAACATTAATTATCCATGATCAAAACTACCAATTAATGATATGGAAATGACTTTTTTTATCTTTAAATTGAATATTTTGAGACATTATCTATAATGGGAGAAGTGTGACATTTACAATAATTATAAAATCCTCAAATATATATTGACATTAAAAGATATCAATTTGAACAAATAAAAGTAGTTAGATCTGATCTAGGATTAATAATGTTCAATACATTACAATAATGGGATAGAAAATAATGTGTATGATGTTCAAAGTAGAAAGGATCCTACTATTATATCAATGATTGGGATTTAAAGGGATAATATCAGTTTAGACATAAAATATATGGACATGGGATTCATAAAATGAAATTAATCCAACATTTCTGAAATAAATTATCAACCATATATTAAGGATATGATAAAATAGGTCTAAAAATATGATAAGGAGATATATAAAATGGTATTGAACAGTCTAGTGTTTTAATTTTCTAAATATGGAATCATAAGTTTTGGAACCCAGATATGTATCCCATAAAAACCATAATTAAAAATATAAATTTAGAATCATGCACATAATAAATCCTTATCAATATATCTATTTAGAAGTAATATGTATAGAGATCCAAAGAAAAACATTTTGTGGGATAACATGATGATACAAATTATGGAATTTATTTCTATATTCTAGGTATACCAATAATTTAATTTTGAATGATATAAGTCTATTTTTATGTTGAAACCATCTCCCATACTAGTATGGTAGTGGAAAAAACATACCATAGATTTCATCATAGGACTCTCTAGGACATATATAGGCCATTATTCAAATTGGATGGAAGATTATCACCTTAAAAATTCATTAAATTTCAATGATATCAATGAAAATTTATATCCTAACTAAATCAACTTGATATACAAATGAGAATTTGTATATATTCATATATTTTCACTCTCTAGTGTATTTTATATTGAAATGAGGTTTACCTTGAGGTTCTTGAGAAACATTTAGAAAGTTTGGAGTGCTGATTTTCAGTACTGTATAACACCCCCAGATGGATGGTTAGTCTAATGGAACCATTTAAACATGAGAGGATTTTCTATGTTCATGTTAAATGTATTTTTAAGGATGTTAGTACAAACACCTTCCCCTTGTAGATTCATCACATAACAAAAGTTTCCATTCAAAAATTGAAATGACACCTTATGAGGTTCATTATGGGAAGGTATTTTGAACTCCAATATATTGGGGTAAAGTTGGATATTAGAAGACAATATGACCCAATATTTTATAAGAGATGAAAGAGAAGTTTTAAACCATTCACCATTATATGAAATATTTACAGAGTTGATAGAAAATATATGGATAAAATCATTGATGATACCTATAGTTTTAGGTTAGTGATTAGGCATTCCTTCATATTTCACTGTGGAAGAAAGTCATGAGGTTTAAGAAGGGAAAGCATAATCCAAAATAAATTCATACCACTGATATCCTTCATCACTTATGAGTTATGAAAGATCAACTAAACCTCACACCATGTCTATCTTAAGTACTTGATGTGTTACATGTATCACTATTAAGTAAGTACATATCAAACCTCTCACATGTACTTAATCTGGAGGTGGTACCTCTAGAGAATAATTTATCATTCAAGGAATAGTTTATGAATATCATTGATCATAAATATATAGTAAAATAAATTACAAAAACATATCTAGTCAATGTACTATTGCATAACCACAAGTTTGGGGAGGATAAATGAGTACTGGAAGGGGTGATGAAATAAAAGTACCATAATCTATTTTAGTGTTTGAAATCAAATTTTTAGGGAGAAATTTAAAAAGGGGGAAGAATATAATGAAAGAAAATTTTATAAATTAAATTCCTTTTTTGAATGAATAAATTCCTTATTAAGAAATTTAGTTATAGAAAACACATGAAATACATTTCATTTTTTAATTTATTACCATTATAAAATATGTCAATAATTTTTTTTCATGATTAAAAAACCATTATACATCATAATAATGGATAATATAGTTATTATATAATGAAAATTAAGATTAAGGTGTATTAATAGTTATCATACAACATAATTTACATAGAATTAATAACTAATCTCCTTAACCAGTAAAATCATAACATATTAATCCCACTTTTCAAGGCTTTTGAGGGAGATAGAATAAATATAATTTTCTCATGACCAATACCAATCCAAGATTCAATAATTTAAACAAGACTGAAACTATTTATTTAAGATGTTAAATAATATCATGATCACCACCCAAACCATATTTTTTGAACCGCCATAAGAAAATACAACCACCACAAAACCTTACCTTATGGTGAATGTCGGTGTAAAAAGGGGTTATGTATCCAAATCCAACTAATATAATCTGTTTATTTTATTTTTATTAAAACAGTGGTTATATGTATCCCTTTTCTTTATTACTATATATTTACATTATTATACAATTATTTTGAAAAAATTAGATTTAGATACAATGAAACCCAAATTATAATTTTGGGATATATATATAGTTGTAATTAAATTACACTTTTTGATAAATTCAATAATTTTGAAATGAATTTTATTTTCATGAAATATTCTTCTTAATTAAATTATATTTAAATATAAATGATAATATAATTTAATGAAGTCTAGTGTAATTTTTATAAGGGTTATAAGTGGTAAAGGTTTTAAAAACTAGTCTTTACCAATAAACAAGGATTAATATTTAAAATTGCAAATATTAATATTAAGAAAATTAATTTGGTTAAATAGATGCTATTTTCAAATCACCAAATTATAATTATCCAATTTTGAATTTTTATGAGATACTGAATTTTTTGGGTAAAAATTATGTACAATATAAATACAAAGTATGTATTATGAAATTACAATACCCTAAAAGTGATGTAATAAATAATACAAATGCAATTCATGTGGAAAAAAGATTTTAACTTCAAAATAATCATTTTTTTGAGGTTATTTAATTAATATTATCATCCTAAAATGAATCCACCGAAACTAATATAATATTTTAAGTTTTTAAAAACAATTATTTATGATCATGATTGACATAAAAATAATAAATTGAATTCTTTTAATGATTCAGGTTCTTATACTAATAAATTATTAAAACCGATAATATTTGGATAAATTTATGGGGAAATCCATGGGAAGGGTTGTGGATTTGATCATTTTAACACTTGGAGTCTAAAACCTAAGTTTAGAAATTAAGAAAATAATTCCACTCTATTTTGCTATAAATACCAACAAATCCTCACATTCATATTCCCTAAAAACCCATTGTGAATAATTTTTCAAAATATTTCTCCCTCTATAAATTGCTTCTATAGTTTTTTGAATCTCTATGGAATCTCCTCCCATGAAATTATAAGCACCCACTCATGGTAAGGGATTATATTCCTCCTCCCTTTATTCATGTTCTTTATTTGTATCCAATTTTTTGATTTCAACTTGTTCATATTGAAATATTTTTTTATGCATCCCTTTGTAGACCTTATGATTACTCCATAATGATATACCATAATCAACTCTAATTAATCCCATCCTTGATCCTTAACATACACCCCTTATGTTTCCTAAATTTTCCAACGATTTTTTGTTCCTATCTTTTGTATTTTAAATACTCACCCACATTTCCACACAAGGGTATTCACATGGTTTTACTTATCTCTAATTTATTTGGGACTTTCATGTATTTAAATGAAACTCCTTAATCATTGCATTAAAATATTATAAATATATTCTTATGTGGTGTGATCTATGTGGCACAAATATGCATGTACATAATATGAATGTGACTGGTGGGTTTAAAATTATATTACACTCCAATGCATTGGGTAATATGTTTATCTCATGATATACCATTTATGGTCTAAATGTGGTTATAATAAGAACAATATGTTATGATGTATTCATGGTTATCCTTGACTTATGATTATGATGTCATGTTTTTTTTGTTTCCACATTCTTATGATGCCTTGATGTTATCATCTTTGGTAATTATTTGATGTTAATGTTTATAATTCACACCCTTATATGAAACCATGATATTCAACTTGAATAAAATTTAGTACTTCGATTATTTTATACTTGGATTATTCCCTTATTAGACTTCATAGATCACCATTTTATATACATCCCAAGGTTATCCTCTGTAGTTTTAGAAGATGAAATGTCATTGTATCCCGGTAGTGAGTTATTGTGATATGTATCTATTTACCAAAATACACTAAGACACTTGATAATTTTTTATACATCTTAATGTAATATATCATTAAATATTGTGTATAAAATATATGGCTCATCACTTGCATATCATTTGAATGACACATTTATATCACCAAAAATCAATGGCTACATGATCCTGGGATACCCGATAACATAACAGAAATAGAATCAAGATTTTCAAACTTGTGTTTGACACTTTAATCTAATCCTATAATAACACAAGGGTATTATGCTTCCCTGATTACACTTTACTAAACCTGACACAATATCACACGAGTCACACATTATCAATTAATAGATCACAATCCCACTCAAGCATCAGAGCATTCCACACAGTCCATCAATTTCATTAGTCTTGATGTATCCTCGATGCTTTCCTCAAACAAGAATGACCTCACTCATGAGTCATGTATAAATACTTGACCACCCTTCAAACTCAATTTCATTCTAAAAATAAAATTTTTGACCTATTCTACATCCATCTTAGACCAATATTTTCGTTTAACATCAATTAACACAACAATTCAATATCAAAAAACTAGCTCTAGGCATCTGAATAATCTAGGACCCTTACAAATGATTTTAAACATTAAATAAAATAACATAAGTTTGTTTCTTAATAAAACCAATGGTTTAATTGTTCATTTAATAGAAACATGATAAAACCCTCCACGCATTGATTCCACTCGCTAAAGAATCTACCCATGCCTCATATAACTATCAGCTATGATTCAGGATAACCCCTCTCATGGACTCCCTCAAACACCAAACTCAATGACTTAAGACTACATGAATCGGTCATAAACCAAAGATGAATGGAATATTACACTTATTTGATAAGGCCATGAATCCTAGAAACCATTGATCATGGGTGAAACTCCTACACCCATTAAAAAACACATATGATATAATGCACCTAATAAAAACTAAGGATGGTCCAATACCCATAGATACTCAACCATTATCATTATCACTACAATCCTAAACAACCAATATAGGGTAAAAAACAAATTTCAGTTGTCCCAAAAACCAAAAGGGTTAAATAAAAAAAATTAAAAGGTAACCCATCACAATCATATATAAATATCCCCAAATGTAGGCATTACAAGTATTATCCTATTATTTAATAAAATTGATATAAAAAAGGTATCAAATAACAGGATCTCACATAAGCCTCAAAATCCACACTCACACAAGACCACTGTGAACTTTACCAAGAAAATTACCACTCTTGATGGTGTAACCACCCATATAATGTTCAATATCCCACATACCAATTCAAAAAATAGGTGATCCTCTAAAACCTGCCCGCTACTCATGAACATAGGATTTCCTTATCAAAACACCAATATCCAATGCATGATTAGATAAGTCTCTATTCAAAATATATCATGAATAACACCTTATAAGTCACTTACTGGTACATTATTTAACCAATATCATCGTTAACATTATCAATATCTCTTGAACTACACATGTTTCAGGTCTTTAATAATTTCTAAACCCATCAAACTCGTGCCAGTATATGGAGGTTAAAAAATATGTTGTAGAGTAAAACACTCTTTAAGTTGTTCTTGTCACCCCATTTAACTAACATCGATATAAATTGAAAAATAAGAATCCAAATACAATCATTTCAAAGGTCTCACATTTTAATCCTTTTAATTACACATTATTATTCAACACTGAACTATTAAACATTAATTTAGATTTCAAAATCTGTAGTTCAGTTAGATAGTATTCCACTCAAAAGTTATAGTGGAAAATGATTAATAAGTTTATTACCAAAACCATATGTCACCAAACCAAAACCTCTAAAACCTATATATATTTGACCATAATTGACAAGGGGTCAATCTTGGAGTTGTCTTTGTCATGATCCACAATACACTTATATGTAAGAAAAACCATATAAATGGCTACAAACAATTTAAATAACCAACCCTCTCCTTAACTAAATCTCTAGAAAGATATAAATTACTAATTAATACAACATATAATATTAAGTAAAAAAACTATTGATAATAGAATACTAGGAAATTATCAATCAGAGGAAATACTTAGATGGAAAACAAATCTTATGTGCATATCATGAAGTGTGAATGTAAACTCACTCTTTACGTATCATGATAAAAGATATAAATCCCAGAAATCTATAAAATCACACCCATGTGAACCACTTATGGTGGAAATAAATCACTTTTAAATGTGAAAATAAGAACAATAATTCCAACCCATGGAAATATATCTTTTCTCTCATATATGGGTCTAAAACTCCCATAGATAAGCTCATTGAAAATCCCTAACAACATTCTTTTCTCATGTCTACAATACCCCATTAGTAAGGTAAAGGAAAAATGATTAAATATATATATTTCATGACTTTACCTAGAATCCATTGAACCGGTTTCTCAGGCCACTACACCACATGGCCTCAATCGTGCCTCCCCACACACTATAGGATATTGACTAGTAGTGAGGGTCTATTAGGTTTTACTAGGGAGACCACCTATTCATTATGAGAGAATGAAACACATAATTAAATAATAAAAACAATATAAAAATAACATCCATAATAAATAAATAGGTAATAAATATAACACTATGATATTTTGTAAAAAATATTTTTTTCTAATAAATTTAATTTAATTTATAACTTGTGTTGCACATAACACTGAGCTTTAACAAACCATAATATACTATTAAAATTATTATTCAAACAAGACCATTATAACCTATTCATTAAAATTTGTTATATAAATTGTAATGACCACATTATGAAAATTAATTAAAATGGTTTTATATAAATAACACATATAGATAAAAAATTACTTAATTTTTAGAATATTCATTATATACTTTGAAAATATATTTATTCTAGGAATGTAAATTTTAATAAGTATTTGTGAAAAATAATAAAATTGATTTTTAAAATTTTTATAATTTTTTTCATATAAAATTAACTTCATATTTGGAATCAAAAATTAAAAAATATCATATAGTGAATTTATGAGAATATTCTGAAATGATTACTTTTTGGATGAATAGTAAAACTTAATGAATTTAAAAAAAATAACTTTTTTGTTTAATGAATTTAAAACATTCCATATTTTTTAATTTTGAAAAAAGAAAAATTAGTTCAATTATATTATTATTAATCCAATTTAATTTATTTGAATCAAATTCATGTTATTTTTTGTTATTAGAACTTTCAATACTTAGGAACATGTTCTCTTTGGAAAACTGTTTTTTCGTCACGTTTGCAGGTTTAATTTTAAATTATTTTTTCTGCTTATGTGAATAGAATTTCTAAAAATGGATTATATATTTAAAATAATAACAATAAATATTATATAATAAGTCAATCCTGATTTTTGGTCAAAATTAAATGTAGAAATAAAAAAATTAATT
Source organism: Viscum album (assembly GCA_963277665.1). Taxonomy (NCBI): domain Eukaryota; kingdom Viridiplantae; phylum Streptophyta; class Magnoliopsida; order Santalales; family Viscaceae; genus Viscum; species Viscum album. The sequence continues at coordinate 1,756,614,770 of OY728141.1, forward strand.
ACCGTGTTTCAGGTTAAAATGGGTTTATTGTGGGTTAAACATGAAAGATAGGGGTCAAATGTCATAAAAAATTATGAAAAGACAATTATATTTTAATATTTATACATTATATCCTAAAAGGTTTTATAAATATCCATTTTGGTTCCTTTATAAATGTTTAAAATATAAGTATAAATTTTTCTTTTCAAACATTCTTAGTGTGTCCTCTACACCACTTACAAAAGGGAACCCCCTATCCACTTATATTTACATTTCAAATTCTTGTTTTTATCCACTAACTAAAAAAATATCATCCTTAATTACCTACTCAAATTATAGATTCTTTATGTTTATCATGGAACCCTCATAAGAATGATTTAGGTACAAACCTAAAGAGGTTCTCCAAAGAAGAGGTGTAATTCTTAACTATGCATTTTAGTTTTATTTCTTCTTCCACCTCCATAAAATATCCATAAAAATTATGAAAAAATAAAATAATTATCTCCCACATTTTAATACATTATTATGTTTGTGTAATAACCCATATACATATACTATTCCAACAAATGGGTAACAGAATAATCAATCATGTATACGGCGGACTACCACCTCGCACACCGATGTAATTTATTTTCCATCACTGCCTCTCAAGAAAGTATAAAATTATGTATTTAATTTTATATATTATAATTATTACATATTTATATTACATTAATTATAATATCACATCTATGTTCTTACCTTCCAATACATTGGAAAACGATAATGTCACTCATGCGTAAGTTTTCACTACCACCTCAAAGAAGTGATGTGATTAATTTATCATTTAATTACAAAATTTATGGTAATAGTGGTAAATTAAATGAGTATATATGATATAAATTATATAAAAATGATTTACTAAAGGTTAATAAATATTTACCTTTATTTGTATCCTCTTGTTGACAAAATGGAATCATCATTCATTCATACATATGACCTACCATCCCCACGAAATGTGTAATTCATTATCTATCTATAAAATTAATGGATTACTCTAACTACATATATAAATAAATTATATATTATTTTTTTAATTTTTATAATTATATACATAATGTAACTATTATCATATTAAAATTAGAAAAACTATCAAAACAAAACATACAAGTAAAATGGATTTATTACCCAAAATTTCTGTTAAACAATGAATTGTTAATAAACACGTATGAAATGTTTGTAAGTAAATAATATATGGTATTATATATATTAATATGGTTCTAGAATAAATTTATAATAAAACTATATTTATTATAAAATATATTTGAATCTATATGAAGAGAGTTGATACTTGAGGTAAGATATTTTTAGTCAATCTTTTATTTATTAGATACATATTCCATATTAACCATGAATTTATTTTGGGTGGTGAATATTCTACCTATTATAAATGTTAAATCGTGAATATAATTATATTCTAGATATTTAATATTTTTTTTAATTTTATTATTTAATGGGTATTATGATTCAAATTTTCCAAATTGGTAATGGGTTTTTGTCACACCTCTCTTTCTATGGGACAAATGCCTTGTTCATCAAATTTTTATTTTGTGTGGTGTATATAAAGCTCCTGAATTTATTTTATAATTATTACCTTGAAATTAATATGATATACATATCTATATAATGTTTTTTTATTTCATTGGGATTTTGATTCAAAAGTTACCAATTTGGTAAGAATTTTATATTCGAATCTGATTGTTTATCAGGATTGTTTATGATTAAGTTTTTGATTAAGAAATCATTTTATCTAACTCTAAAAAAATCTATTTTATTATAATTTATTTATTTATAGATAATGAAATATTCCTTTTACTTCCTCTCTTAATAGATTAAAGACACCAAAATAATTTTTTTATGAAAAATAAATCTCATTTATCTCTTCTGTCGGAAACCCTTTTTCATCCATGTATATGTATTCTAAATTGTTTTTAATGAATGTTTTTAAAAATATAAAATAATTAATTAATTAAATTTTACCCATGGGTCTGTTTTTTAAAACTTATTTAAGAAGAATCATTTTTTCATTTTTTTAATGTGGTAATTTTGACATTTGTATCAAAAATTAAAAATAAATCGTTGCTATACCATACACAATTTTATTCCATCATTAATACTATATTATTTAAAGATTACTTTGATATTTTTTAATTTCATTTTCAAAGTAAAAATTTCTATATTATTTGGGAATTTATTATAATTAAAATATAAATTTCTAATATAAAAGGACATTTTTCTCAAGGAATGTTCCAAGTGATATTTGAAAATCATTTTCCACCTAAGATGAAATCCTTTTATGTTACATATGATTTAATAGGTACATGATATAATTATTTCATCCTTAATATTTCTCTAGATGGTTTATGTTTATGAATAAATCATGTTCATGAAACTTGTTACTTTTCCAAGGGAAATACTGTGATTAAATGTTTATGAAACCTATTTCATTTCTCTGGGTTATAAAATGATAAGATGTATATAAAACCAATTAATTTCATGGTTATGATGTGATGAATATTTAATATATAATAGAACCCACATGTATAATTTTCATTACGTTATGGGTGTAAATTATATATCTCGTGAATTTATTGGGTAAAGATTGATATCCCATGAGATATATAGGACCGGAAATGGGTGTGAACCATGTTTGGTAAGGTAATGTTTCCACTAAGATAGTGTTGGGAGTAAACCATGAATACTATAATGTTTTGGGGAGTAAAATAATTCCATTATTATATCCTTGAAAATAATAAATGTCTACAAAGGAAACAATTTTCTATGATTATGTGTATTCCACAAATCAATGTCTTATGCCTTTGTTATGCTCTCATGTATCATGGTCTTGATTCCTATTTTATTTATGCCTTATTTACTACAAAGATTTATTTCATGGCTCAAGGTTATGATATTTGATATGTAGGGTATGTTTTTCCAATGTTAGTCTCATATTCTCTAATCCTTATTATCATGTTATGATTATTTTATCATTGATATCTCCCATGATTACCTTTTCTTAGCCTCAAATCTCACACTTTTATATGTTTCCATTACCCAAGGTATGAATAATGTTCTTATATATGATATGTATAAGAAGGTTTATAGTTATGAGGAACTAAGTGGGAGATGATACATAACTCTTATTTTTTTTGTTTCCATGTTTTCGAAGGCACTATACATAGATGATTCTAGAGTGGATTGTTTTAATATGTAATGAATATTTTTCTATTAATATTTCATATCTATGGATGAAAAATGTCGTTCATTATAGTTCATATCAAGGAAAGCCTTAGATTAACATTGGAAACTTGGATGATAAAACATTATTGTAAACCATAAGGACATGTTTAGGTATAGTAATATATCTTGGAATTTTGGTTAAGTATAGAGTGAGTAGTTACCATGAAATTACATATTTTTTCTAGATACTATAATTGGATATGGCTCTATGATAGTTGTACCCAGGGGAAATAACTCAAAAAATGGATCATTGGGATTTCACTTGATTATCTCCTAATGCATGATGATGATCCTTGTTTTACACAAGACTAGACACTCCTAGGGGATCTGCATTAGAAATCCACAAACTCTTCATAATACATAATGAAGGATTTTAAGATATAATGATCATGAATGGACTAGGTAAAATATGAGGTGTCAAAAATTAAAAATAATGTATTATGATTTTTTCATCTTATAATATATTTTTTTATGATTATTTGATTTTCCAGTATTATTAAATTTTTTGAAATTATTATTTTTCGTTTAGACATTGGATGTATCCTAAAAAAATAATTTTAATAATGATTTAAATGAAAAAATTCAATGATTACCCTATTCATAAACAAATTATTATGGGATATGATTGAAAATTCTCATTGTTATACTCACAAAACATTTTTAAGAAACTAATAATATTGAGATTCCAAACAATTAAATGAGGGGAAAATTATATTAAATCATTAATAAGTTAATATATAACTTATTTTAGAGATTATTATGATCAACTAATTTATTAGAAATTTAATTTTACCACTGAAATGATATTTTTTATTTTCTAGTGTTTAGAACATGAAAAACTCATTTTGGTTGTCTATCATTTGGAAGTTAAAGAATATCAATGGTGGAATATTATCAAGAATATAAGGAAACAAGAATTAGTTGACTCCAAAGAGTGATGTGAATTTACGTTCTTATATCTATATAATTAACTTTTTCACATTTTTCATAAAAAATAGATATGGATTCCCATGAGCTTAAGGAGAGGGATGATGAATTCATTATTAACTTTAAGGAAAATTTCCCCAAACTTGTGAGGTATGATTCTAGTATTATCATACAACCTGAATGTAAGGATGTTCATTTCTTCAATGGCTTAAAACGATTTATCTAAATGGTATTATCCAAGAGGTACATTAATAGATATACATAAATACTTTGATGTGATCTCAGTGTGGAATTGGAGATTGTAGTTAACAATTAATCTAATGGTTTTAAAAATAAATGAAATATGGAATTTAATGGAAATTATAAAAAATAAGGATAAAATAGGACAAACCTTCTGTTATGCTCAAAGTGTGAAATGATACACATTGGATATGGTATTAAGAGGATTGGTAAACATTTATTGAATGGAAAGTAAATTCATCGGGTAATCAAATGCCGGAGTACTAGTAACAAGATAACTAAGGATGAAAATAGAGATAATGATATTCAAAATGTACCACCCATACTCTAATTTTTCAAATGCAACGGATATGAGAATTGTGATTACCAGTACACAAATATGAAGTTTAGTGATGACGATTGATATCATAAACCTCTTAATTCATGAGAAAAAGGGAAATTTCACTTGATCACTATTTAGGATGAGGGAAAAAATAAAAAAATAGTGAAAGGTATACTTACCATCCACTCTACAACATCCAATATCCTATTTAAATTTCCATATACCCATTCATTTATATATGATTAATTTTATAAGGGTATAAAAATCCACCTCAAAGACAATATATTGAATTAGTAGTGAGAAGACATAATGGTACAATGATCACATCCCAAGTCTTTTACTCTTCCCCAGTCGATGATTGTAGGAATTTGTTTCCTAATAATATTTCAATCATACCACTGGTTGAATAATATGTTATCTTAGGCATGGATTGGATTTATTTGTATAATGCGCCCATCAATTTCCTAGGAAGGACATTAATGTTTGATATTCTAGACCATCCTATGATCATCTATAAGTGTAATTTTAAATACAAAATTCCAAAGGAAATTTCACCCATTTTATGGGTCTTGATACCTATTCAAAAGGGGTGTTTGTCCCAGATGGATGGGGAGAAACTCAACATCAATGATATTTCTATTGTGAGTGAGTTGTTTTATGTCTTTATAGAATATTTTCGTAGTCTTATACATAATCATGAAGTTGAGTTCTAAATATAGCTCACACCTTGTGCTACACATATTTCAAAGAATACCTATAGAATGGTTTAGATTTAGATATAATAAATAAAGAGAAAAATAAATAAGAATATTGGAAATGGATTTATTTGGCCAAATGTGTCACCTTATGGTGAACCTGTTCTTTTTATTTAGAATAATGATGGATCAATTTGACATTGCATTTGTTATAGGGAGATGAAAAATATCACAACAATAAGAAAGTATCATCTAACCTGTATTAATGACTTATTTGATCAAATGCATGGAGCTTAACAATTTTCCAAGACTGACCTTTATTCGGGATATCATAAATTGAGGGTAAATGAGGATATACCCAAGGAATCATTCCATATAAGTTATGGAAACTATGAGTATATTGTGATGCCATTTTTTCTTACTAATACCCCACCATCTTCTTAGATTTAATGAATAGTTCCTTTAGAGATTACCCTGATCAATTTTTGGTATCATTTATTAATGATATTATTATCTATTCAAAGGATAACTAAGAGCATGAAGTTCAGTTTAGAAATGTGTTGAAAACCATATAGAAAGAGAAACAATAAAAAAACATTACAATGATGGATGCTATTGAATGTTGGACCATTCTATCCTTGGTGACTAAGATTTGTAGTTTTCTTGGATTGGATGAATATTATCACGGATTTATGGAAAATTTATCACGGGCTTCCATTCAACTCAACAAGTTAACTTATAGAGATACACATTCATTTGGATTTATGAACATGAAGAAATTTCAAGCAACTGATTAGAAGGTTATTCATTGCGCAAGGGATCACATTACCTTAAAATAGAGAAAGGTTTTTAATCTATAGTTACTAATCAAAAAATTTGTTGGGATGTGAACTCATTAATAATGGTTTGTTTATAGATTATTCCCCACTAAAATTATATGTTTATGAGCTAAATTATCTAACTCATGATTTGGTGTTAACTGCTATAATTTTTACATTAAAGATATTGAGGTATACAATTTATGGATAAAGGTGTGATATACATACTAATCTAATAGTATAAATTATATAATAACTTAGAAAGAGTTCAAAATTTTTGAGTGAATATTGTGGGAGCTTCTTAAAGATTATGATTACTCAGTACAATTCCACCATGTAAAATAGAGCAAGGTGTTAGATGCTTTGTGTCGAAATGATCATGCTATATTTTCTATGATGAGGATCAAAAAATATTCAATATTTATGGATTTGAAAAGTAAATATCGAGAAATATTGATGGGAGGTGGGTAATATTTTCATGTTTAACTAAGTGTTCAACCATCAATCCAAGTAATGATTAAAGAGGCATAAAATGATGATTTAGAGCTATAAAAGAAGGTGAGAAATGTTATTAATATTGACCGTAACTATGATGAGATGATAATGTTCAGGATATGTGTATTTGATCAATACATACCATATTTAAAAGAGTTTTTGTAGAATTATATTTGTTCATCATTCTCTATTAATACTATAAGTAAAAATATGTATAGATATTTGAAAGAGTATTTTTGGGGGGAGGACATGAGGAGAGATATTACAGATACTATATATCGATGCATGAAATGTGATTAATTTAACTTAAAGGGAAATTTTTTAGGGGTTTTTACAATTATTATGCATACCATAATCTAAATAGGAAAACGTTATAGTTAATTTTGTTGTCAGAATCCCCCAAAACATCTAATGGGAATAATGCTATATGGGTTTTAGTCGACTGCCTTAAAAAGTTAGTAAACTTAATTAATATCATGGAAGACTTATCTTTGGATCATAAATCTAGGAATTACATTAAATAAGTGGTATGGTTTCATGGAGTTCCAAATTATATTGTATTTCATCACGATATGAGGTTTACCTCAAAGTTCTATGAAGACTTCAACAATCTCTTGAGATTGAATTGATTTTCAGTACTGTGTATCATCCTAATAAAAATGTCCAAACTAATAAAACAATTTAGACCCTATAGAATTTTATGAGATCAGTTTTTATGGATATATAATGTGGTTGGGATCAACACCTTACTCAATTCAAGTTTTCTTTCTACAATAGCTTTTACTCAATAATTTATATGGATCCTTATGAATCCTTATATATAACTAAGTGTATAAAACCAATGTGTTGGGTTAAAGTGGTAGAAATAAATATATTGGGATTAGAGATGGATGAATAAATAGAATATAAGGTTATAAACATTCAAAAATACATAAGGGTATCACAAATTCAATATTAATTTTATGCTAATAATCATTGGTGTAATACATAGTTTGAAGTTGGTTAGAATGATTTTCTATAAAATTATCCATGTAATTTTGTTTTGAGAGTTAGGAATAATATAAAACTAATACATAGGTATATTTTCCTCTTTGAGATTCTTTATCCGGTAGGGATAGTGCATTATCACTTGATTCATATAATGAACCATTCTCAAGACCATGATGTATTCCATGTATCTCTCCTAAAGAAGTACATAATTGATCCTTCACATGTACTAAACATAGAGGTAATATCACTAGATCATGATTACTCCTAAGAGGAACTATTTATGTATGTTATATATCATAGAGATAATTTTCAAGGAATTACGACCACTCACATGGTCATGGTTTTATGGCGAAACCACGAACATGAGAAAACAACATTGGAACCGGAGGAAACAATGAGGTAGAAGAATCTGGACTTGTTTGTATTAGAGTGGTGTAATTTTTAGGGATAAATTAATTTTAATTGAGGTATAATTTAACACCCTTATAATTTAGGGAATATTTTTTTTAAAATAATTTTTTTTTCTTTAATAGCTTGTGTTACACACGAAATCGAGTTTTAAAAAGCCAAAATATACTATTAAAATTATTACTTAAACATGACTGTTATAACCGAGACAAAAAACATAGAGATATGAATTGGGAAAAAGGTATTTTTAAAATAAATTATAATTATTTATATAAAAAAATCTACGGATGAAATATAATCTTTTTTTGAAAATTCATTAAATAATATGAAAATACATTTCTTCTCCAAAAAATATTTTTTATTTATTTTTGTGAAAAAATAATGAAATTTATTTTGTACAATTTTTAGAAATATCTTTGAAAAAATTTATTTCATTTTTTGAATGAAAATTTTAAAATTATCTTACTGAGAATTATTTATAATTTTCTTAATTTTTTAATTTTTAAATAAATAGTAAAAAATATATATTTTTATTAAAAGATACAGTTTCATATATATTTTTAAAAAGTTAATTATAGATCAAAAAAATTTATAAGAAAAAAATCATAAATTTATATTATTATTAATCCAATTCATTTCATTATAATCAAATTTAGTTTGATTTTTATATTAAAACATTCTAAACTTTTGTAGAATTTCTATTTAGAAAACAGTTTTTCCATCGTGTTTGGGAGTTTAATTTTATAATAAAATTTCTCACTTAATTGAATGGAATTTTTAAATATATATTATTTATTTTTTATTATAATTATTAATATTTTATAATAATTTTAAATATTTATTTTTTGAAATAAATAGTAAAAACAATAAAAGTTAATTACTCTGATTAAGGTTAAAACTGGTTTAATCAGGGGTTAAACTGAAAAAAGGTAAAATGAAATAAAAACTTTTACAACTATAATATTATAGATATATTTAGACCTTATATCATATAAGGTTCTAGAAACCTCCATTTAGGAGCCTTTTAGAATGTTTAAATCATTTTTTTACCTTTTTATTTTAAAAAATTCCAAATGCATCATCTCCACCACATATAAAAGGATGCCGCATATCCTATCCTATTAAAACTTAAAAATAATTTTGGATAAGAAAATACCTGACCAAATATCTTAATTACTTCCCTAACCACATACTAGAGTCTTTATTTTTATCATACAACCCTCTAAATAAACATTTATGTATAAACATAAAGATGTTATCCGAAGAAAAGGTATAATTCATAATAATGCGGTATCATATTATTCAATCTTCGAAATACATAAATAATTATCAATTAATGATGATATAATTACATTAGATTCTACCATATACTAAGATGATATTATTTTTGTTCCATACCATACATCTATATTTTCTTCTATCAAATGGGAAATGGAATCATCGATCATGCGTACGGTGAACTACTGCCTACTGAACCGATATAATTTATGTTCTGTTACCACCTACCAAATATGGATATAATGATGGATTTATTGTATATATATTAAATTTTTGATATATTTATTCTCTTAATTATAAATTTACATATAACATCATACCTTACAATCCAATGGAAAATGATATTGTCGCTCATCTGTAGATGTTGACAACTACCTCTATGAAACATTGTGATTTGTTTTTCATTTTATTTTGACATGGATTGTAATAAGTATATATTCAATTAATATATATGATATATATGATATTAAAATTATTCTTTAAAGGAGAAATTATAATTAACTTTCATGCGTATAATGATTCCCTGACCCGGATGCCACTGAACGGTGCCCCGAGCTGGTTGGCCACATGCCATCAAGCATGCCTCCCCATACGCCAGAGGGTTACGACTAGCAGCAAGGGTCTGGTAAGTCAGTCTTTGGGAGACTATACCCTATTTAATCAAAATAAAACACCAGCATAAGCGATAACAATAACCATGTGTGGAAGCACATAAATAACCATAAAAATAACACATCAAATGACAGTCAAAAACAGAAAAAACAATACTCAACTGAAAGGTAAAATATGATATGATAATGAAAGATTCAAGTGTCTATAATGAAACAAAAAGTAAAAACACAATGTCTCAAAATTGGATACCGAACCACGTCTGGTTCCCTCTCCCATGTACTAATTCTAAATAGTAACCTATCCCAGGACCTTGACCATATACTGTCCTACAAAAACAAATTCTGCTCGGGTGCCAATCAGGTAGCACGAATTGGGTGTGAGTACAACTTAGTAGGCCAACATGAATAGTTTTTAAAACAATTATAGAGAAAAGATTGTGTATCCAGTTTTATGAAGAAATAAATACAAAGCATAATTTACATAGTTACCACATTTTTATATAATATTTATTCATCATATTAGGCCCACTTTCAAATAATATTTATCTTTTGAATAATCATTCAATGTTATCTTTCATTTTATTTTGATATAATGTCAAGAAACACAATCACAATTGAATCATCATTCATTATTATCATTAATTTGGTGTATCTCTCCGTTCCTAACATCCTAAAATCACGATGACTGTAATTCGTCATGCCTAGAACACCTCTTCTCATTTGGTGTTGGTCTCCATGCCTAGAACCCAATAATATAAAGCTTGCATTAATAATTGGGAGGAACTCCATGTCCCATCCTCAACTTCTAATCAGTTTAGAATTCCATTTTTAGAAAACAAAAAAATCTCAGCCATTTAATCATTCTTTAATTCAAAATAATTTTCCAGGTTATTCCATTACTATTCAATCGATTTGTTTAACATCTCAAATTCCATTAGTTAACTTTACAATGAACAATTCATATAATCCCTTAATTAATTCATAGATTAATTAATCAATCAACACAAATCTCCTTCTATAATTAATTATTCACAATTAATTATCCATATCAAATCTCAACATGTCATAATTAAATCTCACAATTAATTCTCTTTGATCAACATTGTGGCATGAAATTAATTCTCAAAAATAATTGTCTTACATAGCCAACTATCATTTCATAATTAATTCCACCAATTATTTAACTTGTCATAATCAATTTAATATCTCAAATACAAAATATCAACCCATAATCAATCTCTAAAAAAATATCAATTTTGGAAACCCCGCTGTTTTTTGGATTCATTTATCAATTTATCACCAATGAAAATCACAAGTCAAAACCAAATTCTTAATTACTCCAATTTTGGAAATATATTATCAGGGGAAGCTATAAATTCATAAACTCACATTCACATATCATAAATCATGATTATATGAGTTTTATTTAGACCACCTACCTCATTTTAATGATGGATTTTAGTCAAAAATAAATCCCCAAAATCCTAGTGGCACAACGATGTCGATCAAGCTTTAGATATAAATCCCAAAAGAAAAATTAAGATCAATGTCATCAAGATCTTGAAAATGTAGATCTAGATCCACAATCCTAGATCTAGATCTCAACTCATAGATTTTTATATAATAAAACAGTGGATACATTTCATGAAAAGATCAAGGAAATATAGAATATTTAATGGGAGAATCAATGAGATTAAATCCACTTATCACTAAGAGAACAGATCTTCAATATGGGAAAATGATCCCAAAAATATGTGTTTGGATCTCCTTGGAATCCCTCACAAAAGCTCTGGGAACACCGAGAGTTCATCAATCCAAAGCCAAGATTGAAATATGAGAGTATCAGGGGGTTTGAGTGGGTTTAAAATGATTTTCGGATATTAAAATACCACGTGCATGGTTTCTTGGGTAGAGACGCATGGTTAGGGAAAATCGTGTGCCAGCCATGTGGTCATCCACAACCCGTACAACTCGATGTAGCACGGTTAAGAAAACAATGAAAAATCCATGCACAACCACATATATTCCCCAGTTCCTTAAAAATATCAACCCAAAAATACCCCATGCCATACCAAAACCGAAAGGTACTTAATAAAAAAATTACCTTAAAATATGCCGGCGATTGCTCCAGAAATGTTCGTGATCTTACAATCTCCCCACCTTAAAACTACTCTTCCTCGAGATTCACTCCTGAATGACTTTTAGAATCCATGCCCAAAAGATTTGTCCATTGAGACCTCACGTATGCTTCATGTTCCCATGTTTCGTCTTGAATTTTTCCATGTTGCCATAACACAAGAACTAACGACACTATCATTCCCCAGAACACTATCTCACTACGTCCCATCATACATATCGAATGCTCCTCAGAAGAAGCATCTATCTCAAGAGAAACCTTATCTACATCAACCACATGATATGGTTTGGGGTGATACCACCGTAGTTGTGACCCATGGAAACATCAGGAATAGTGTAGAATTTCTGTGGAAGATCTAATCAGTATGCCACTTTCCCGATTCTCTCTAGCACCTCAAATGGTCCCACGAACCCAGGTGATAACTTGCCCTACCTCCGTATCCTGCTGTGACCCAGTCTAGGTGACAACCGAAGGAATACATGATCACCATCTGTAAACTATAGGGGTTTTCTCTGTCTATCATTATACCACTTATGCCTACTCCGAGCCGTAGCCATATGTTTTGAATCAAATGCACCCACTCTGATGTCTCCTGAACGAGACTCAGTCCCAATTGTTCTGACTCACCCACCTCTAGCCAATATATAAGTGATCTAAAAGGTATTCTATAATTTTTCTCATATGGTTCCATCTGTATAGTTTCTTACATATTGTTTTTATAGGAAAACTCCACTAAGGCCATTTTCTTCTCCCATGAACCGCCAATGTCAAGAACATAAGCCCACAACATGTCCTCTACCACCTATATGGTACGTACCGACTTCCCATCTATCTGTGGGTGGAATACCATACTTAATAGAATCTATGTATCAATAAACTTCTGTAAGACCCACCAAGAAGTGTGAAGTAAAGTGACAATTCCCATATGAAACTATAGTTCATGGAACCCCATGGAAACGAACTATCTCTCGCACGTACAATTCTCCCAAATGTTCTTCTTTAGTGTTTTCTCAGATAGGAAATAAGTTTTCTACCTTCATTAGTTGATCAACAATGACCCAAATAGCATCATTATTACTAAGAGTCTTTGAACATCCTACCACAAAATCCATAGTCACGCCATCCCATTTCCATTCTGGAATAGGTAACGACTCCAATAGGCCTCCAGGTCCTTGATGCTCAGCCTTCACCTGCTGACAGGTAAACCCTCTAGTTACGAACCCTGCTATCTCATTTTTCTTGTCTGGCCACCAAAAAGATTGTCGTAGTTTATAATACATTTTTTTTCACCCAAGTATATACCTCCCACTTTGAGGTATAAAATCCTGGCATGAGTTTCTCTCACATACATGTAGTCAAAACAACCCGATAATTCACATATAAGACTTCATCCTCATCTATTATATAGTATGAAGGTATCTCCATACCTTCAAGGCTTTCCAGCAAGGCTACACTCTAGATACTTATACTTCAGGTCCCTAATCCATCTGGATAGTGTAGACTCCAGTACTATAGAAACGAGATTCATCCTCTCATGACTCTCCTAAAGTACCACATGCATTTCTTCCAGCAAATTCATCATCTTCTACTTTTCAATCGACTAATGTACCAATTGAGTCTGAGTTTTCATATGGAAGGTATCCTCTATTGTATTCTCCTTTATGAGTGTATAATAAAGTTCAAAATCAAAGGACTGGATATACTCAACCCATCTTCACTACTATTGATTCATGTTATGCTATGAAAAGATATACTTCATGATTTTGTGATCTGTAAAAACTGTAAACTTTACACCCAAAAGATAGTGTCACGAAAAATTAAGAACATAAACCACTACATCCAATGTGAGGTCATGTGTAGTGTAATTCCATTCATGTGGACCGAGATGCCAAGACCCATAAGTAGCAACATGATCCCATTTTATCAACACAGCTCTAAGTATGATCCTGGAAGCATTTCAATACACCATGTAATTCTCACCCGATTCACATAGGATCAAAATTGGCGATGATGTCAAGAGCTTCATAATATCCTAGAAAGCATTGTCACATGATTCCATTCAATCAAACATTATCCCTTTCTTTCTTAAACCTATAAGTAGTGCTTAAAAATAGGAAAAGTCTTGGATGAACCTCAAAAAATAACCAGTTAATCCGAAAAAAACTCCGTATAATAAAAACATTATTGGGATGTTCCCAAGAAACCCCATCCTAAACTTTTTATGGGTTCACTACCACACCTTATTTCGAGATGATATGCCCCAAAAGTGTACCCTATGAAAAAAAAATTTAGATAGCTTGGTGTATAACTAATGCTCTCTCAGTCTACCCAAGACAAGGTTAAGGTGTAGGGAATTATCATCATGAGTCTTAGAGTACATGACGATTTCTTTCACAAACACCCCCACAAACATATCTATGTACAGATTAAAGATCATATTCATAAAGTCCATAAATTCTAATAAATATTTTTTCAACCCAAATGGCATTAATAAAACTAATAAAGTTCATACCTTCTTTTGAAATCAGTTATAGGTATATTAGAGGTCCAAACTCTCACATGATGATACCCTTGTCTCAGATCAATCTTTGAGAACAGACAAGTCCCCTTATACTGGTTAAAAATATCATCAATATGCAAAAAATCTTATAGATTATTCACAATCATTTTATTCCACTTTTGGTAATCGACACGCAAGAATAAACTCTCATCATCTTTATTTCAAAAAAAATAGGTGATCCCCAAGACGACGTACTTGGACAGATAAAACCTTTATCCTCCAACTAATCCAACATAATTTTGTGCTCATGAAGCTCAATCAGTGCCATTTTTTATGGTGGGATAGATACAAGATTAGCCAACGACATGACATAAATATTGAATTCCACATCTCTCATAAGTGGAAACATTAAAATATCTCCAAGAAATACATCCATAAACAGTTTCTCTGTTGGTGGAGGGATTTCATTCCTACCACTCACATCATAATGAAAAAGACTAGAAACTTGTGTTGTGAGCTGTCATTGTTAGTAAGTAATTGAACCATCTCATCCTGCATGGATATCCAATTCTCCATGAAGAACATGCTAGTCACCCTTAAAATATATAAAATTCACTCTCCTACGGTGAGAATCTATGTGGTCTCAATATGCAACTACCTAGTCCATACCCATAATCTGGTCAAATACTGTTAAATCAATTATATAGATATCACGAAGAAAATGATAATATATGGTCTCTAGAGAACATCCATTGCACAAACAAATTTCCCTAGATCATGTTCCCAATGGCATATCGATATTCATCACCCCGATTACAGAATCCACCTCATGGGTCAATCCATTAACAAGATTTGTAGATATAAAGGAATGAGAGGAACTAGAATCAAACAAGGAATTAGATAAAGTAGAAGAAAGTATGATAGTACATATCACTATCGATGTACCAACCTCACTCTCCACAAGTGTAAGATAAACTACATGTAACTCTCCTTCTCCTCTTCCCTGTGCTGTCATTTGAATCCCCTAAATAGCACCACTCTTTTGATATGAGAACTCATACTCCAAAGCACCACCTCCACTACCTCTACCACCTCGTCTAGTAGAACTCTAGCAGCCAGACCTATATGGTGTTGTAGACCCCCTTCCCATACTATGGCTTTGATAAGATGCTCCCTCAACACCAACCTAATGTTGACTCCTTCAAAACCTCTATACTTTCCCCATTTTGAAAAAAAATGATACTCCACTATTGGTCAAGGAAGATGTGTATGATAGGGTCCTTACCTACCACACTAGTTGAAAAGCACATGAGTAAGATCTGATTTTACTATTCCACTTGACTTTCCATCTTTATTTCCACCGTCTTCATTAAGATTCTCAAAATGACACATCCTTCACTCTTCAGGAAAACTACCTAATCATCCAGTGATAGCTACCTATCCAGTACTAGAAGACTCCTTCTAATTTCCTTCAGAAATGGGAGCCTGATTAACCACTTATGAAATTTTTTTCAGCCTCAATATGTTCACCTGGGACATAATTTCACACCTAAGTCCATCCTAAAATCGTTTTTCCAAATAGGCCTCATCTACAACCATAGCTGGAGAAAAACACTAGAAATATGTGAAAAATTCAGCATACTCCATTATGGATATGATTATTAGGGTAAGATGCATAAAATATGAAACCTCCTCTTGTATCAGCGTGTCTGGAGAGTAGTTCCCTATGAACTTATCCAGAAAGTCCTTCCACAACACATCATCAGTCTATCCAGATCATACCTGAATGTCCCACCAGCACTTTGCTGACCCCCGAAGAATATAAGAAGCCATATTGACCCTATTATTATACACAGTCTCCAAACGGTCAAGTATCATATCTATGGATTCAGTCCATAATTCATCTTTCTCAGTTGCACCCTCTCTAGTAAAAGAAGGACAATGCTGTAATTGAAACTCCCTTATAAAATCAGACATTGTTTTCTGAACCCTCCCTTGGTCCCTCTCTATGAACTACCTAAAATGAGAAAAGTACTCTCACAACTAGTCCCCTTCCTCCTCATTTTGCACAAATGGTTCATCAATTTCTATATTTGGAAGTTTGTTCTGGGCCATACCCCTGGGTCACTCCCTAAACAAGCTCCGTGGAGGCATATCTCTACAATGCCAAACACATGTCTTAGGTCTCATAACATAACCTTAAAACATTTGCGTAAGAGGTGAAACTAATAGAACAAGTTTCAATAGGTCATTTTTCTGTTTTCTCACCACAACATCAACATCGAGGCCTTATCACTACCATTAACTATCATACACCTAGGACTCGGTTAACAAGGGTACATTAAGTCCCATTAATTAATTCAACCATTAATTAGTCACATTATCTGAAATTAATAAATTAAACAATTAATTAATTTAATCATACTCATTTCATCCATCAAGGTTATCTTTAAACAACCATTTATTATTATTTTTCATCATTATTTCAATCTCACTACAAGGAAAAACACATTATGTTCAATAACATCCCCATAACTTATTTTCCAGTGAGTTCTTTGAATGTTGAATGTCACAACACACCTTAGTTCCTAGAATAATGTATGTAGACTCATGTATTGTGTCCTCTTTAGGACACGAATCAAAATTAAACAATTTTAAAAACAAATATCACATCACACCATAAATGTGTTACCCAAGGTGAAATAATATCCGACTATAACAACAAAAAAATATCACTAAAATGCCACCCTGAGTACTCAGATTTTCCCCTCTACATGTGTTTGCAAATACCATGCACAAGATCATTACCAAGCCTCAACTCATCCATGTATCTTGTAAAACTTTACATAAAAAGTAAGACAAATGAAGAAGAAAGAAATAAAAATTACCTCTGATACCACTTTGCGACACCACAACCTAGGGGCCACTGAACGGTGCACTGAGATGGTAGGACACATGCCATCAGGCATGCCTCTCCATATGCAAGAGGGTTGTGAATAGCAGCGAGGGTCTTGATTTCAGAATAAAACACCAGTAGAATCAATAATAACAAAGTGTGTAAGAATATAAATAACTAGAATAATACCATGGAATATGATAGTCAAAACCAAAAAAATGCAATACTCAGGTGACTGTTAAAACATGCTATGACAATGTAAGTGTCAAGTGTATACAATGAAACTAAAATTAAAGAGACAATTCCTACAAAGCGGGTACTGAACAATGTCTCGTTCTATCTCCCATACTCTAATTCCAAAAATCCACTTATCCCAAGGACTTTCCCTTATCCTGTACTATAACAAAAAATTCTTCTTGGGTGCCGATCAGGCTGACTGGTTAGGGTGCGAGTACAACTCAGTAGGCAACCACCAAATGTGTCTAAAACAAGTCTAGTCAAAAGATAGTTTATAAAATTTTATGAAGCAATAAATAAAATGCATTATTTACAAAATTATCACATTGTAATTTAATATTTAATCATCATATTAGGCCCAATTTCAAAAAATGTTTTCCATTTTAATCATCATTCATTATTATCATTCATTTGGTGTTGAATGTCATGTCAAGCACCACAATGACATTTGAATCAATATTTTTTATTATAAATAAGTTGGGGTAGGTCTTCATGCCTAACACCCTAAAATGACGTTGAGTGTAGTTCATCATTCCTAGCCCAAATTTTCTCATTCGGTGCAGGTTTTCATGCCTACCACGCCATTATCTGAGGTTTAGATAACTATTGGGGAGGAAAGCCATGTCCAAGTGAAAACTTCTAATCGGTATTGAAATCCATGTCTAGCACCAAAAATATCTCTTCCATTTAATAATTCATTAATTCACTAGAATTTTACACATTATTACATTACTAATCCATCGATTGGTTAAACATTTCAATAGCCATTATTTAACTACACAATTAACAAATCACACAATACATTAATTATTTCATCAATTATTTAATCAATCGTCACAATTCTCTTTCCATAATTAATTCATCACAATTAATTATCCATATCAAATATCAACTTGTCATAATTAATTCTCACAATTAATAATATGTGACCAACATCTTGACACATAATTAATTCTCACAATTAATTATCTTTCATATCCAAACATTATTTTATAATCAATTCCACTATGTAATTATCTTACCACAATCAATTTAATATCTCAAAGACAAAATCACAACCCATAATCAATGTCCAAAACAAATATCAATTTGGGAACCCCCCTTCGTATATACTATGATTCAATTATCAACTAATCATCATGGAGAATCACAAGTCGAATACACTTTCCTAATTACTCAAATTTAGAAAATAAATTATCTAGGGAAGCTATAAATTCATATAATCACATTCACATGTCATAAATCACGACTATTGGAGTTTGATTTATACCACCTACCTCAATTTTTTGATGGATGGTAGTCCAATAGAAAATACCCAAAATCTGAGCGGCATAACATCAAGGAAATATAAAGGAAAGAACAGGAGAAGCAATGAGATGTAATATACTTATTAGTAAGAGAGAGAATCTTCAATCCAGGATTTTGATCTTAAAGAATGGTGTTCAGATCACCTTTTAACCCATCCATAATGCTATGGGAACACTTAGAATATTTCAAACCCGAGAGAAGGTCAAAATATGGGAGTCTTGAGGGGTTTGGGTGGTTCTAAAAGTTTTTTTGGATATTAAAATCTTAGGCAAACAGTTGCATGGGAAGATGCGCATGATTAGGGAAAATCACACAAGAACTGTGCACCGACAATGTGGTCTTCCAATGCCCGCACAACTCAATGTCACACAGTTAGTCAAACGATGCACTAACCATGCTAACCTCCATAGTCTGCATGGTATGGAAAAACCGTGCGCAAACCATGAACAACCCCTAACATTTCAATTTCCTTAAAAACAACACCCAAAAACACCCCAGGTCATACCCCAACCCAAATTTACATAATAAAAACAAAAATAACACAAATACACACCTTATATTTCTCTAGAAATGGTTTGGATCTTACACATATGTACAAACTACATTCCTTATGAATGATTTCATTTATTTTATATCTCTAATTATAATGTATTATTATAAACACATGAATTATTAATATATATGATACTTATATCATGGTTAAAATACTTTATATTATAGATCCATGTTAAATGATAAAAATTATTGAAACTGCTAAACCTAAATATACATGAAAAAGAAAGGTGTTACTACCCAATGCCATATTGTAACAATTAATTGTTAATAAATAGGTAATAAAAGATCATAATTAAATCATATGTGGTATGATAAATATAGGAGTTTAGTTACATAATACATGTATCATAAACCTATTATTATTATATATTATGTTTTAATGGGTACAATGAAATTCATGACTTGGGATAAGGGATTTGTAGTCACTCTTTTATTTCGAGGAGACATGCCATTTTCACTGCATGTTTCATTTGAGTGGTGTGTATAATAAAACATTGATATTTTAAATAATTAAATTCCTTGCTTTCATGATATTTAATGTTTCACATTATTTTATTCTTTAATGGATCTTATGATTCAGAAGTTTCCAAGGTAGTAAGGGATTATTTTTCTACTTTTAATTTTGTGGGACACATGAAATGTTTACAACTTGTTTAATTTTTGTGTTGTATATAGTTCCAATGAATTTATTTTATGATCATTATAATGAAAATTATGGAATATATATCCATACAAGTTTATTTATTTGATGGTGGTTATGATTTAAAATTTACATATGTTGTAAATGTTTTATATTACAATCTCAATATTAATTGTAATTGTTTATGATTAAATTTACGATGATGAAATTTTATAATCTAAATATCAAAATAAACATTAATATTATTATCCAATGGTAATTTTTAGATAATAAATGTTTCCTATGATTTTACCCACTTAACGGATTAAATATAAAAAAAATAATTTTTTAAAGATAAATCCATCTTATATCTCTTCAGTCGATAATATTTATTCATCAACGTCTATGTTTTCTAAAAATGTATTAGATAAATGTTTTAATCATACAAAATGATTTTTTAATGAAAATTTAACCCATATTTAAATTTTAAAAAAATGTTTTTAAAGGAACCATGTTATCATTTTCTGAGTGATGTACCTTTTTCTTTGTAACTAAAATGTGAGAGGAGTATTTATTTAATCATACACAATTTTTGACCAGTATGACCACTAAATTATTTGATGATTCCTTTAAATTTGTTTATTAAATTTGAAAATATTTTTCCCGTAATAGTTGGAAATTTATTATATTTTAAATATGTAATTTCAAAATGAAAACAATATTTTCCTCAATAAATGTTCCAAGTTAGAATTCAAAATCATCTTACATTAAATATGACATCCTTTAATTTTAATTAGAATTTATTGGTGTTACGATTCAATGATACCATACTTATTATTTGTTTGTATGGTTTGTGTTTTTGATGAAAATATGATGAGGACACCAATTCATTTTCTAGGGCTATGTTATGAGGAAATGTTGAGGAAACCTACTTATTTTCCGAAATATATGAAAAGATGAAATGTTTATGAAGCCAATTTGTTTTCATGATTTATTATATGATTAATGTATTATAATCCCATGTAATAAATATATATGATTTTCCTTATCTGATGGGTTGAAACTATATCTCCGTAGAATGAATTAGGAAAAGGTTTATCTCTCATGAGATAAATAGGATTAGAATGGGGAGTGAACCTATTTTAGTAAGGGATTTTGTACATCATGATTATACTATTAGTAAACCTTAACCACTATGATGGTTTGGGGAGTAAACCCATTCCAATATTATATCCTTGGAAATAAGCATTGAATACTATGGAAATATTTTTCTAGGATTATTTTTATTCCACAAATCAATGTTTTATGCCTATGTTATGCTCTCATGGATCATGTTGTTTGATTACATTATGATTCATGAATTCTGAAATGCCATGATTTATTCCATTACTCGTAGTTATGATATTTAACATGAAAGTTAGAGTTTTAAAATGTTATTCTCATGTTATTAGTACCTTATTCTCTTGTTATGATTATGTGGTCTTCGATATCATTATTTTTTACACTTTCTAAGAATTAGATATCAAACTTTATAATTTTTTTCATCTGGGTATGAAATAAGTTTTAATTTATGATATGAATAATAAAAAATAAGGTTATGATTGATTAAGTGGGATAAGAAATAGAACTATTTAGAACCAAGTTTTTGTGCATCCATGTTTTCAAAGGAACTAGACCTATAAAATCATGTCATGGATCATTTTATTATATAATAAATAATTTTATAATATAATGTGATATCTATATATGAAAAGTGTGGTTATTTATAATAAATGGACTAAGTGACATCCAATGTCATAAGAAAATGATTCTATATACAAAATAAAAAGGGAAGTACTTAAGAGTTAGAAAGAAAAATAAAAAAAACTAAATAAAATTCAAAAGATCCAATGATATAATTTCCTAAGAAGTATCTAGATACACCTTTGATTCTTTCTCCCACGCTCTAACAGGTCTAATAACCGTATAAATTACATTGATCTATGCCTTGATCTTGTTTCCTGTGACTATGGGGAATCTTCTTGGATATGTAAGGGTCGTGGATGCCAAATAAGGTTGTGATTGTTGCTCAGTAGTCTTGATGAAATGGGGTATAATGAAAATATATAATGTTTTTATAAATAATAATAGTTTGAAATAAAAAAATATACTAGAATAATAATGAACTGTGAAATATAAAACGAACTCTGTTGGGACATGAGTCTTAGGAAGAAAACTCAGGTCGAATCTACCTGGTTCAACCATTAATAGTTACTCTCATCATAGATGAAGTGTCATCACATAATATAGTTTTAATTAAATCCAAAGTGATTATGATAAATTGGTTCAAGAGGAATCTGTATGGATCAAATGGGAATTCCTTCTTATACATTTCTGAGAATATCCATATAACTCTCCAAAGCTCAAGGCACCACCCTTTTCGTTCAGAATTATGACTCAAATAGAATTTTGACGCTTATATAGGGAATTAAATACCAGTAATAGTCAATCAAATTTTTTATAAATTATCCCATTAAATTAAATAAAGGATTCCATTATGACTCCATGAAATTAATATTTGAAATTTGAAAAATGTAGACATTAACGAATTCTAGGGGGTGTCTCCGATGGGGTAATGAATCTATGTAGAATCCCCTAGTTTGATCAAGGTATTATATAACATTAAACTTAATTTAAGCTAATTAATTCTTCACTATTAATATTCACAAGACTCTCCTTGTGTATTCTAATGATCATACATTGAATTTCACACTAATACATTCCATAAAGAATCCATTGAATACCTATAATGTACTCCACACCCGTACTTATCATAAGTAATCCAATTGAATTCCCAATAAATTACACTACTCAAAAACTATTCAATTAATTTGATACATGTAAATACTTCCAATTTAACAGGAATAAACTAAAAATATTAAGAATAGTTTAAAAACTTTGGACATTTCATATTTAATAGTTTTTACATATTAAACCAAGTCCACCATTTAATTCAATTCAAAACATTGTTTAGGTATTCCATGGATTTAATTAGTAAGGGGTCCTTGAGGCATTCCTCAGTAACATGAATTATATATAAAATCATTTTGTTAAAATGGGCACATAAAACTACTCTAATATCTAACCCCAAATTTATGGCATGATATCAAACTCACCTATTCCATAGTTTTAAAAGGGTCTTCCCTAACCAACATTCCATCCAATGTCCAAGGAGGTTCAATTCCTCACAATGATAACTGACCCATTTATTTTTTTTAGGTTAAGAATATGAATATTCAGTGTGATAGTACAACCAAATGATTCCATACAAGGAAAACGAATAAAGGGAAAGCATTAAGACTAAAAATTTTATTTAGATTTTTTACTTCTAATCTAAATGTTGGAAACATTGACAAGTCTCACTAGGAACTGATCAACAAATAGGTGCCCAACTCACACCATGAACATAAAAATTATTAATAATGAAAATTTTAATTAAATAAAAAAATAAGTAAAACGTAATATGGGTGAAACAACAACCAACATATCCTACTGCACCAAAAAAACACTACTAAATTCTCAAAAAATACGCATAGATTATCCACAACCAAGAAGTAGTCCAAATACCATAGAGGTAACACCAACACAAAAAAACAAATAATATTAAATTTAATGAAACAATTAATAAAATATTAGGTTCTACTTACATTCTCATAAATGATGTGAGATGATGTGAATACGTCACCAAAGAATCACCACTACACTAGCCAACAAAAATCCTTACGATACAAGTGACTCTGAAATGAACTAATGGAATCTCCAATGATAACCCTAACCATGAAAAAAAACAATTTAGAGGAGTGGAGTGAGAATGAGAATAGAGACTACTAAAGTTTATACTTGCCTCAAAACACCAATTAGAACAAATAGAGACACATTTAAAAGAGTGGAATCAAGAGAGGGAGGAGTGGATCTGTTATCTTGGTGGTACCCATGTGCGGAGGTAAAAAAAAGAGGGAATGCATATAAAATAAAATAGGGGAAAATTATAAACCCATGAATTAATGAGCCACACAATTTTCTGAATTTTTCACCAACAATGGGGTAGAATATTTCTATGTACACCACCCATGGATGGTTGAGAAACATAGTTTTCTTAACTATACACCAAATATGTGGATTATCACTACCTTAGTCTACCACATATCACATTGTTTGTATGAAACATGTAAAAAATGAGCACTGGACTTCCATAAAAAACCAAGAATTATATATTTTTCATAAAATCTTGTGGTTTCTTTAAAATAATCAGATATCCATTTCAAAAATCTATGATTTACTGAAATTTAAAAAAATTAATCTTATTCAAGTACATCCATATAGTTTTCTCTAAAACACAGAACCCTAAATGTGTACCCTAGTTAGAGTTATCCAAAAAATATAAAAATTAAGTTGAAGAATCTAAGACTCCTAAAAACCTGATACACCTCCCATTCCTCAATATACATATAATAACATTACATTACGACATCTAAACATTCAAATTTCCATTCTGAACAATTGATAAAATTTCATCCTACCTAAAAAATAAATTATCATATTTTCCCTATAGTTTCAAACTTTTCCAAACATACTTGGTATCACAACACCCCCTTCAATAATGACCCCCATCCCAAACTAAATAACATTAATAACATCTGATTTAACCATAAAACATGGATACTTTTATAAAAATATTGTAACATGGGGCTCCACGAGTGTATAATCATTAGATTATAAAATTCAACATTCAAAAAATATGACAAATGATCCTTTCCCCTAAAACCAAGATCCAAAAATTTTGAAATCCATTTTTAAAACAACCATGAAAATAAGAAAAATTTAGGAAATATATAAAAAACCATCAAGGAATCACATGACCAATCAAACTAAGGCTTTACAAAAAACAATAAAACCAAGGTAAGACACAAAAAAATTTAATAAAACATGTAAGGACTTTATAAAATACATTCCACTAATTAAAAATTCAAATTGGTCGAAACCACCATCATGAATAAAACCACCAATGTTGTTTTATAAAAAACGTAGAATTTAAAAAATAATATTTCAAAATAATATTCCATTAAATTAATAAAATCACTCATTTTCTAAAGTAAAAAAATACACATTCATGGAAAACATTTGAAAAATACTTGATATCATATACATCATTTATTAAGTTTAACCACACTTTTAAATTATTAATAATAAAAGAAAACCTTTAATAAAATTAAATGGAATAGAAACACATATCTCAAGAGATTAAAATATTTCATCATCAATAGAAAGAAATAATATAGGTCTTCTAATATGGATCATAACCATTAAATAATATAAGGCCCAAATTAAAATCAATAATTTCAATCCATCCAGAAACACACAAATTAATCAATGATATTATACCTCTGAATGTCTTAGTGAAGGATGGTATTCCCTTTGGAGGCACCATTGGGGGTTTCTATTATTCCATAGAATTATGTACCCAAAAACTAGGGTGAACAACTACATTCTTTGCAAACGAACATTGAAATAAATAGAATCCACCTAATTCTAACAAAAAATAATTAAAATATCAATAAATATTATTATTCCATTTACATTTTAAGGACCTTTTTGGTTTAGAGTTTTAGATATTTATGAAAAACTTTTAACTTACAAATATTACATCCTTGTCCCCAAATGAATATTTTCCCAACTATATGATAAAATAATAAATCCTTAATAATTATTTAACATCTCCCAAATAATTCTATACATATTGTACTCTAATAGACATATCATGTGTTATTAATTTATTTATAACATGAGGAAATAGAAACAAAATAATGCTAAGATCAAAAATTATGTAAGTGAAAATGTATCTCATAATATTTCAAGGCATAAACTTGGCACAGATAATATGGAAAGAAACAAATGATAATAAAATAATTCCATATAGTTGATCACATGATATTGAAACAAATACATAGATTAAATAAAAATATAAATAATCACATAAATATTAATAACTATGTTAATGGAAATATAAAGCATAATTATGAACATCTTGAACTTTACCATCAAGGACTCATCCAAGACATTACTCTTTTTATCAAGGCCACAACCAAGTCATCATTCATATCATCAGGTTTGAAAATATTATATCATTATTAAATTAAGTAGGAATACAAAATGTTACCAAAATTTTGTCTCATGAGAAAAAATGATAAATTTATGGGCTATATAATAGCACCCCCACCCATCACTTCATTAAATACAATTCATTCACCATATTAGAGATATAAATATAAATGTAATGCATGATCAAAATACCATAGTAATCCCTAAACATTCATATTTATATAAAAACATATGAAATATAAATACCTTTAACATCAGTAAATTAATATAATATATCTGTATAATGAAAATGGATGATTAAGAAACACATAATAAAAATTACTAAGCAATTAATAAACATCAACATCATAATAAAAAATGTATATTGATTTTATATATTTCCCCCATAAATTTGTGAAATATGTTTTAAAGTATTAATTTTCCAACTAATAGCATATAGAGTACTGGTATAATATTAAGTTAATAATTTTCCCAATTAATTAATTTATGACCATCTAGTTTAATTCTCTTTAAACCATGTAATGGAAAATATGGTATTCATAGTGGAAAATAATTTTCAGAAAACCCATGCATATAAAATAGGATAATTTGGGAATATAAATGTAATTATGAATCTTAGAAGAGATTAATACCCAAAGAGAAAATATTATGATATTTTTTATAAGTTGATCCATAACCAATATATACACAAAACAAAAAAGTAAATAATCCATGAATATGAATCATATCTCAATGTAAAAAATGAAATGAAAAATATTTACACAAGAATTAAAAGTATATGATTATTATAGCAATATATTATAATATAATATAATTATATTTATTAATTAAAAAAATGAAATATATCATTTAATACCCATATAAAATAAAATATGGTTCCCAATATCAACCATGTAAAATATAATTGAAAATAGTGACATGTAAAACTTTCAATGTTAGAAAATTTGGATTAAAAACCACTTAATGGATATAAATTAAAATATAAAATTATATAAAATTAATATTGATAGATGTATGATATAAAATACCAAATGGGTAGAGACTAAATCGTAAAATGTAAATCATTTTTCATAACATAAATTTATCTCAAGGAATTAAAATTTTAGACAACGTACTCTTATGACATTGGACGATTTAGAATAAAATCCCATTGAAGTAAATATTTTAAAATAAATCAATAAATACCATTAATAATGAAAGGATAATGATAAAAAATATTAAATGGGTTATTAGATACTCCCTACAAATTTGAACATGGTGTATAATAATAAATAATTCTCAAGGGGTGAAATTTGAGGCATGTAACCCTTTCTTTATTTTACGACTTCCACCAAAGAACCTGAATATATTATAAAACACAAATAAATATTATAATATTAAAATTAATATCCTTACTAATATATATTAAATTTTATAGAATTCATTTATGACGATTTATTGTGAAGATATCATTTTCACTATCAGGTGTTAGTGACTTTAACTGTTTCATGCATGTTTTTTAATGTCAATATCTTTACCCATTATTTGATATGAAGTTAATAATTAATAGATATTTTAAGGAAATATAATATATAAAATAAAATTATTTATAAATCTCTTATATCATTTCATATTGGTTATAGTTATGTTGCGTGAAAATGGAATCAATACCGACTTTTTCGGTAATTTTAGAGATATAATGAGATATTAATAATAAATTAAATATTTAATATGTAATTTATAGAAAAACAATACAATCCTGGTTTTATTAATAAATTATAAAAATATGTGTATTTATTTTCCCATTTTCAAATATGATATTGTTTTATATCATTGTTCAAGTTGGTGGTGAGACTGACCAAAATAAGAGCATACCATAAATAATTGAAGATTATGGTTACGAAAGTTGTTTTTTGGAATAATATCATTATTATAGAATAATAATGATATAATTTATATATTCATTATCTATTAAATTATATTTAAGATATTTAATTAATTAAAATGAAACTACATTGAAAATGAGATATGTGACTTTTTGTAAGAAGTATTCCGTATAATAGACTACTATGGTTTTCATTTTCCAATGGATGAGAGGGAATAAAGGCTAATTATAATTATACTTTTAATAAAAATAATTATATTATAGAATTAATTTTTTTATTTAATTTCATCCCTATAAATAATTAATATTGGTTATAGTGAAAAATGAAATACATCCTTTAGTAGAGGTGGTAGTATGCAGAAACACATGATCATTTTTTTGTTGTTCTTTTTCTGAATAAATAAAATTTAATAAATTATGGTTGGTCTATTATTACTTAAAAAATAGAGGCTAATAATTATACTTAGGCCATTTTATTACATGTGTTAGATTTATATTAATAATAAAATGACAAATAATGAATAGTAATAAGTTTTGTTTTACAAAATGAAGAGGTGTTTATATAATTTAATATGATTTTTAATAGTAATACGAATATTAAAATTGTATCCCAAATGTTATGAATAGTATCCTAACAAATACGAATAGTAGCAAGACTATTAGAATATTAATTTTATCTCATTATAATAAAAAATAATATAAATAAAATATATGCGGATTTTTTTAACAATATATAACAATTCCAGTTCCATAAAAATTATCATGTATAAAAACTCAATGAAACTATAATCACTTTTTCAATAAACATTATTGTATGTTTTTTTGTAAATAACATAAATTTTTCAGGAAATAAATCTAACAATGTTAGAAGATTATTTTAATAAAATTAATGTCATTTTCGGAATTAGAACATTGAAAATTTTTAAGGGTTTTTTTTTAAAATTTTATTAAATACATAATTTTTTAGGTGGATAGTAAAAGTAAATTCTTTTTCATAATTAATATGTTTAATATAACATCATTAATGACATAATAATACAAAATAAATTATATTATTTTATGATAAAACAAAAAAAAATTAATATTCCAAATGATCAATAAAATTAAAAGTATAAACATAAAAATTATTTTACAAAGTCTAAATGTACAATGTTTTCCTTATATTAATCATTTTTCATTTATCTCCATCACATTTGATAAAAATATAAAATTTAAATTAAGAAGTGTTTAAATCCCTAAAATAATTTTATTTTATTCAAATATATTTCATAATTTCCAAATAATTACTATTACAAGGTTTATCACGGAAATTATATTTTATTCAATATTTTATCACAAAACACACCTCATATCTTATAAAAATACCCCATCTCCCTCCCCTTGAAAAATAACTTCTTCCTCATATATAAAAGCTAAATTTATTCCAAAATACCCTTTATTAATCCCCTTATAATTCTTAGGTATATTTTGGATTCACCCAACACCAAGAATTCAAGGAGATTAGTTCCATAAAAAAGAAGGAATAATGAGAAGTGGGTAAGGATTCATAAACTGTTTCTCTCATTTTCCACTTCTCTAAATATTTTTAACTAAACATTTATAACCCATTTCTTATTTTATTAATTTATTAGTATATTAAAATTATATTAATTATTTTAAACAACTATAATGATCCGATTTAAGGAATATTTATATAACATACTACACTTCGACCTCTTCTAAAAATATACCATGAAGATTTGGTTAACCACCTATATGGAAATTTCCAACTCTCTTATTATCATCACATTCATGTATAGATATTTTTTATTTTATATAATATAGAAATTTGTAATTATATGTTATTATGTTATTTTAATTAATATTACTTATTTTTAAATTACATTTAACATAAATAGAAAAATATAAAGAAGATGAGACAATTTATTGAAAACATGACATCAAAACAATTAATTTTTAACAAAGAGTATTATTAAATAGAATAGAATATTATAATTAAAAAAATAGTGATATAAATTAATATAATTCACTAATAGTTATATTTATTAACAGTTTAATGTTCATTATATAGGAAGTTTAAATGTAAAACAACGTGATGGGATTTATGGTAATGAGATTCATGATCCCAACTCCCTCTCTTTTGATTCATCGTTTACTATAATTTATTTTAAGTATATATTTTACATAGATTACATAATATGTATAGTAAATATTTTTTACATTTTCTTTATAGATATATACAAGTTTCTACCTTGATAAAATTATATCTAAGCTAAGTTGAAATACTTTTCCAAAAGCCTTTAATTTTCCAATAAAAATCTTTGACTCTTCTTGGATTTTTTCTTCGCCACTCAAGAATGAAGATGTTTTGTGAAAAATATGTTTAAACCTATTCATTTTAGAACCAATTAGTGTGACACCCCATGGTTTTGAAAATAAATATAGAATGAAATTTTATAAACAAAACTTTGCCTCTTCTATGATTTTAATTTGAAGAAATGGTCATCTAAATTTGTGTTGAGTAAGTCATTAGGAGTCCGATAGATCAAACATTATTTTTTTAGTAAATAGTAACATACCCTTATGAATAGTAATATGAATAATGATATGACCCTAACAAATAGTAAATTTCATTATTATTTTATTTTCTTAAGGCTAGAAGATAATAAAATCTTGGTTAATTTTTCATTGTGATAAAGAAGTAATTATAGAATTAGACCTGTTAATTTTTAAATTAAGTATTCTTTTATTTAAGAGTTAAATTAATAATATTTATAAAATTATTTTTCAAAAATGGACTTAACTTTTGAATTCTACACGTTGATAAATGGTAGGGGTGAGTTTTTGGTATTTTTCTAAAATTCTAGAATTTTTGAGGAATAGTAAAATACGATAAAATATGATAAATGCTAAATACATGATTTACTGCATCATAGGTGATGCAATGATGATGTAAGCTCACCTGGTTAGAAATCACACACCGTTATTACTATTAGGGGTCACATGAAACAATACTATTGGTTTTCTTCAGAGAAATAATAAAATAATGCGTTAAATATTCAAAATATAACCCTCTCCTCTACTATAAAAACCCCTCACCACTCCCTTTTCTCTTCACTACTCTAAGCCTTGAATCTCCTAAAAGTTCTTCCAAATTACCCTTCCCTAATCTACCCCCACATACAAAAAACTTTTGGTCTTTCCAAAAGACCAAAACCCCCTCCCTTAAGGAGTTTCACAGGGAGGTTATTTCATGAGGTAAAGAACCCTTCTTTCTCATTTTGTTTTATTTCAATTTATCTACTTTTGTTATTATCTACTCAACTCTTATATCCAAATGATCATGATAACTACAGTAACATTTATATACTGGATTTATATCATTTTAATGGAATAACCATCATAAATATTCTTACTCCCTCCCTTTTATTTTATAAACGAAATCGACGTCCATGAGGTTCCGATTTATAACCTTCATGGACGATGAAGTTTTGTTCCTCAATTTATTCTTCATTACCAGTCATGAAACCATATTTAGGGTCTAACCAGATAATAATCTATGTTTCATAACCTAATTAATATTTAGGAACCAGAATATGTACATATAATTAAGTTATATGACAAAACTAGTTCATACTATTCAAAATACCGCCAAATAATCGAAGTGGTGGTCATCTAATGATTCATCATAATTCCATGTAACCAAATTATTGAAATGACTATTATAAATTATTTATTTTTATTAATAATATATAATTCAAATATTGTAGATTATAACCATTCCACATGAACTCCATTACATACAAACAAGTGAACCGATTATGAAAATAAAGAAAATCAACACCTTGGAACAACGAAATTCAATATAATAACTTTGCAATAAGGGTATAAATCAACTAAAAATAATTATAATAAACTAAATAAATGCCTACTATTTTTTTAAATAATTTATTAATAAATATAATTTCATATTCCATGAGCTTAAGTTCCAGAGAAGAACACATTTGGAGTTAAGGTAAGGGTTTTTCCACCCGAACATCCATTTTTATTTAGGATACTTTCATTGTCTAAATTCCTCATTGAAATTATAATTTATTGTTATGTAATCATCATATATTCTGTGGGAGTATCATATATATGTTTATAAACCAGAATCCATCCTTATTTTATGGATAGTTACATGTTTTTAAAGAAGCTCTCAAAACTCTTTCAAAAAATACGAGCCTGATACAATAGAATTTCTCAAATTAATATCTAATTTCAAGGGAAATCTATAATTTGTTTTTAGAAACCATTATTCTTCTTAAAACACTATTTTAATTATGAAAATACTATCTTACTTCACTTATGGTTTTATACATAGAATTTTCCTAAATAACTCTTCATTTCAAAATAAAAGAGTATTCATCTCTAGAATTTCTTAAAGATTTTATAAGGGTGTTTTCATCTAATTTAACATTATTGTTGATTCCATGGTATTATTTGGTTTAATAATTTATGAATTCATCTACCATATTTTATTTAATGGTTTATGAATAACTATATTATGGATGATTTATCCTATAACCATTCACCATATTACTCGGAATAGTTAGTGTTTTATGTTTAATGATTGGGGAAAGATAGTTACATTTTATATGAAAGTTTCATTATGAATGTATATGTTATTTAGGTTTATCCCCACTCATATGAGGAATTAATTGGACTTATTATGTGACGGGTGGGGCCTGCTATAGCCCCTCGACGCATCAGTAGTTCTCATGAGACAAATAGACGTGAAAATGGCTAAGACCTTTCCCAATGTGATATGGATTTTGGATGAGGCCTAAGTCACTAGATGTCCTGGCTGAGGCCATGAAAAAATGATTCAGAATGTCTGGAATATGCATTTCCCTCATTATAAAGCTAGTAATTGAAATTTCATGTGGATATTTGACTAGTAGAATACCCTTGATTATGTTTTATTATGTTAATATTTACTCAGCTCATATTCCTACCATAACATGTTCAAGTTTATTATTAAAGGCATGTGTATTCAATAATTCACCATGTATAATGTTAATATTATCTTCTGCTGTATTTCTTAATCTTACTGTGCGTTTGAGATCACCCCTTCTTATGTTTTATTTTTCTCAGTATATAAAGAAGTAAATTATGAATGACATGAAAGCATAATCTAGGAGACATGATGTTGCTAGTGGAATAATTTAGTGTTGTTTTTCCTTTCCATATATAAATTTTAACTTATGTGTGTAACTTGTTTCCAATAATACTAAACTACTCGGTCCTTCGGGATTCATTTTCCTTGTATGTATGCCAACGTAATCAAATAAGGCATCGACTCTGGGAAACTGGGGTCGGGTCCTTACTGTGGGTATCATAGGATGTTTAGTAGAATACTTGGAAGCTAGATTTAGAAAAAGTTGATTTAGGGAAGTGTCCCAAAGATAGTCTTTGAGGACAAACATACAAGAGTGTCCTGGTATTTTGGTAAGGAATATATTATGTGGATCATTCAAGAAATACATCCATGTCTGCATACGGGAAGGTAGAGGCAGCTCTGACACAGATGTATCTAGGGGTAAACTCTGAAAACACCGCTTTCATCTAGACACGAATGAGAACTGGTGCACAAAAACGGGGCTTGTTTTACTCTTGGTTATGAAACTCCAGGGGTATATGCTTAGGATAATTCAAATTATCTTTACGATCCATTATGAATAAGTTTAATGTAAATATTCTTCAAGGAAACCATTTTTGTGAATATGAGATTAGTCATGTGTAGGGTATCAATTTTTCTTAGTATTTTTAAGATAAGATTATACATTATTATTCATAACCTAATGTAGTGTATTCCATTAATTATATATGTAACCTAGTGGAAGGAATGGAAATCGCATGAATGCACATGTCCCCTATATGGATTTTCCTCTAATGCAAGATAATGATGTTGGCTCTAGTGCTGTGACTGGTGCTGAGAAACTCATAACTATACTAGGACAACTTACTCCGGTTATGAATAATAACCTTACCCGTATGGAGCATCTGGATCCTCCACGTGGAGGATCCATGCTAGATCACATTATGCAGAAACAGCCTCCATCATTCAACGGGACTACAAACTCATTTGTAGGAGAGTAGTGGATATGTTCCCATGAGAAGATATTTCTCGCTTTGGGATGTAATGAAATAGAGAAGGTTGTCGTGCCAGTATATCATCTATCAGGAGATGCAGATCAGTTGTGGACATTAATCCAAAACAAAAAGGAGGAGGAAGAGATAGAAGAGATGGAATGGAGGAATTTTAAGGAAATCTTCATAGAAAAATATTTTATTCTCGTGAGCAGTGAGTAGATATGGAGAGACAATTCGTGAATCTGAGGAAGAAGGAGGATGAAAATGTTCCCAAGTATGTATCCAAATTCACAAGGTTAGAATGACATGTTGTTTACTATATACGAAATCCAAGGTTCAAAATATATGGATTCTTTGATGGCCTAAAACCATTACTCTGGTGGGCACTGGTCTTCCAATGTTTTTTATCATATGAGAATATAGTTTCATGTACCATCAAGTAAGAAAAATAATTCTTTATTTATTATGACATTAAGGGAATGAAAGAAAGGAAGGGGGCTGCTGAAAACCCTATGAAAGGAAATATGGAAACAGGGAATAAGGGAAGAGTCAAATTTACACCATGTGACAATTGTGGAAGGAAACACCCTAGTGCATGCATAAAAGGAAAAGGATTGTGTTACAAATATGGTCAGAAAGGCCATATTGCTGGTGATTTCAAAGGGAAGAAGGAAGCCAATGATGTTCAATACTATAGTTTTCGAGAGATGGGACACTATGATAATGATTGTCCAAAATGGCAAGGAAATATGCAACAGAAAAGGGAAAGGGATCAGGGACAAGCTTATGCAATCACA
Source organism: Viscum album (assembly GCA_963277665.1). Classification (NCBI taxonomy): domain Eukaryota; kingdom Viridiplantae; phylum Streptophyta; class Magnoliopsida; order Santalales; family Viscaceae; genus Viscum; species Viscum album. The sequence continues at coordinate 1,756,649,998 of OY728141.1, forward strand.
ACAACTGAGGTTGAAGTTCCTAGTGATGTGGTGGCGAGTACTTTATTTGTTTCCTCCAGTTTAGCCACTGCTTTATTTGATTATAGATCATCGAATTGTTTTATATCTTCCTAGTTTTCTCTGAAAATTAGATATTTCCAATTTGATTTAACTAGGGAGTTGTCAGTCAAAACACTTAATGGAAGTATCATTGCTACAAGGTTCTGTGAATCAGTTCCCATTAGGGATTACAAATGTTCTTTATCTATTGATCTCATCATCATACCCATGAATGAATTTGATATAATCCTTGGTATGGATTGGATTTCAGACAATGATGCAAAAATTTATTGTAAGAAGAAGGAGGCTATGTTTTTTGAGGACGATGATAAAGAACATCTTATCTTCAGAGAATAATCATCACCACCTGATTCTTATCTAGATTCACCCCCAGTAGCTCAACTAAATTCAATTATTGGGAGGAAGAGACTGAAATAACTATGGGTGGGGAAATGAATGTTCAAATAGAGGATGTATCTATTGTGAGTCAATAAGTTGATGTGTTTCCTGCCGATTTACTTGGACATCCTACAGAACAAGAAATTGAATTTTCCATTGATTTAATTCTTGGTTCAAGGCCCGTAATGAAGACCCCTTATAGAATGGACACTATGGAATTAGTGGAGATATAGAAACAACTAGAGGATTTGAGTGAAAAAGGATTTATTTGACCCAGTGTTTCTCCATGGGGAACCCCTATCCTCTTTGTCTAGAAGAACGATGGATCCATGAGGCTTTGTATTGATTACAGGGAAATCGATGCTATAATAATAAAGAAAAAGTATCTCGTACCTCACCTTGATGATTTATTTGACCAACTGAATGGAGCCCAATACTTTTCAACGATTGACCTTCGACCCGAATATCATCAGTTGAGTCTGAAGAAGGAAGACATTCTGAAAATAGTTTTTTGAACCATGTATGGGCATTATAAGTTTACAGTAATGCCTTTTGGATTGACTAATGCACCCTCTGTCTTCATGGATCAAATGAACAGAGTTTTCATGGAATATCTCGATGATTTTGTAGTGGTATTTATTGATGATATCTTGGTATACTTCAAAAGCTATAAAGATAATGAAAATCAATTGCGCATTATCCTGAAGACTCTTAAATGATATAAATTATATGAGATGTTTAGAAAGTGTGAATTTCATCTTTAAGAGATTATTTCTCACGGACATATTGTTTATAAGGATGGAATCCTAGTTGATATTGCAAAGACAAAGGCAATCAAATATTGGCCCATGCCAATAAACATAACTAAGGTACACAGTTTTATTGGCTTAGCAGGTTATTATCGGCGTTTCGTACAAAATTTTTCCCGACTGGCTATCCCGCTAACGAAGCTCACACGTAAAGGGGTTAAATTTTTTTGGACTAAATATTGTGAAGAATGTTTCGAAGAATTGAAGATAACATTAGTCAATGCTCCTATATTAAGTATTCCATCGGGGAATGAAGGGTTTTTTACATATAGTGATGTTTAAACAAAGGACTTGGTTGTTTCCTTATGAAAAATTATAGGGTTATTGATTATACATCACAATAGCTAAAAATTCATGAGAAAAACTATCCTACTCATGATCTTGAGTTAGCTGTTGTAATCATTTCTTTGAAGATATAGAGACATTATCTCTATGGTGAAGAATGTGAGATTTATACTAATCACAATAATTTGAAGTATATTTTCACACAAAAATAACTCAACATGAGGAAAAGTAGAAGGCTTGAACTACTCAAGGATTATGATTGCACGATACACTACCACCCATGGAAGGAAAATTAGGTGGATGATGCTTTGAGCAGAAATGATCATGGAGTATTGAAAAAGATGAGAGTTAAAAGGGATCCTATTTTCATGGATCTAGTAAATATGGATATGGGAATAACCATGGAAGGTGAAACATAAATTCTTTTTCAAATGGGTTCCAAACTATCTTTACTATAAATAATAAAAAATTCGTAGGCTGATTATGGAGAGTTTCAATAGAATATTAAAGCTGTGAATGATGAGAGATTGAGTGACTTCATATATGAAGATGGAATTTTGAAATTTGGGAATAGACTTTGTGTTCCAGATATTATTTGATCATAAAAGGGAATTTTTGGATGATGCTCATAGTTCCAATTTTTCTATACACCCTGGTAGCACTAAGGTGTATAGAGATTTGAAGGAACATTACTGGTGGGACAACATGATGAGGGAGATTTCTGATTTTGTGTCAATATGTAGGGTTTTTCAACAAGTGAAAGTTGGAAGGCAATAGCCTGGATGAGTATTGCAACCCCTTCCAATACCTTATTGGAAATGGGATAATAACACGATGGACATTGTCATGGGACTACCAAAGACTCCTAGAAGGAAAAATCCAATATGGGTCATTATCAATCGTCTTACCAAGTCAGCAAATTTTCTTTCTATAAGAGAAGACTTACCACTTGAACGTCTAGCAATACTATATGTTAATGAAGTTGTGAGAATTCATGGAGTACCCATGTCGATTGTTTCTGATCGTGATCCACGTTTTACATCAAGATTTTGGAAAAGTCATCAGAAGGCCCTAGATACTGATCTTCGTTTGAGCACTGCCTACCACCCACAAATTGATGGACAATCAGGACGGACTATTAAAACATTGGAAGACATGTTGAGGTCTTGTTCACTGGATTTTAAAGGCATGCGGGATCAGTATTTACCTCTGGGATAATTTTCCAACAACAATAGCTTCCATTCAAGTATTCAGATGGCACCCTATGAATCGTTATATGGGAGGAGATGTTGTACACCAACATGCTGGGATGATGTTGGTGATCGAAAGCTCGTGGTCCCAGAAATTGTTGTAGAAACAATGGATAAGGTGAAGATTATCCAGAACCATATCAAAATAGCTCAATGAAGTAAAAAGAGATATGTTGATATCCGAAGGAAGGATTTGGAATTTCAAGAAGGTGATCATGTTTTCTTAAAGGTATCTCCATGAAATGGTATTATATGATTTGGTAGGAAGGGAAAATTAAGTCCCAGGAACATAAGACCTTTTGAAATTCTGGACCGAATTAGAGTTGTAGCTTACCTTTTGGCAATGCCTCCAAGTCTCTCCAATGTTCACAATGTGTTCCATGTGTCAATGTTAAGAAAGTTCATGCCAGACCCAACACATGTACTAAATTGTGAAGAAGTGTAACTTGATCCTGATATATCTTACTGGTAAGAGCCTATCAAGATTCTTGATAATAGAGAATAAGTATTGAGAAATAGGACGACTCGACTGGTAAAGGTTCTATGGAGGAACCATAATATGGAGGAATCAACACGGGAGCCTGAGGATCTTATGTTAAAGACATAACCGAATATTTTTTTGGTAATATTCTATTAATTTCGAGGACGAAATTTTTGTAAGGAGGGGAGAATGTGACACTACAAGGTTTTGAAAATAAATATAGAATGAAATTTTATAAACACAACTTTTTCTCTTCTATGTTTTGAATTTCAAGAAATGGTCATCTAGATTTGTGTTCTGTAAGTCATTTGGAGTCTGATAGAACAAACTTGATTTTTTAGTAAATAGTAACATACCCTTATAAATAGTAAAATTAATAGTTTTATGACCCTAATGAATAGTTAATTTTATTTTTATTTTATTTTCTTAAGGCTAGAATATAATAACATCTTGGTTAATTTTTCATTGTGATAAAGAAGTAATTGTAGAATTAGAACTTCAAGTTTTTGAATTAAGTATGCTTTTATTTAATAGTTAAATTAATAATATTTAGAAAATTATTTTTCAAAAATTAACTTCACTTTTGAATTCTACACGTTGAAAAATGGTAGCGGTGAATTTTTGGGATTTTTCTGAAATTCATGAATTTTTTATGAATAGTAAAATACGATAAAATACGATAAATGCTAAATACATGATTTACTACATCAGAGGTGATTAAAGGATGATGTAAGACCACTTGGTTTTAAATCACATTCCATTATTACCCTTAGGGGTTACATGAAACAATACTATTGGTTGTCTTGAGAGAAATAATAAAATAATGAATTAATTATTCAAAATATACGCTCTCCTCCCCTATAAACACCCCTCACCACTCCCTCTTCTATTCACTACTCTCATACTTGAAGCTACTCAAAGATATGCCCAATTACCCTTCCCTAGTCTCTCTCCACGTCCATGAATCTTTTGTTCTTGAAAAAATAACAAAACCTCTTCCCTTAAGGAGTTTCTCAAGGAGGTTATTTCAAGAGGTAAAGCACCCTTCTTTCTCATTTGGTTTTATTTCATTTTATCGAATTTTGTTATTATATTCTCACATACTCTATAAAAATGATCATATTAACTCCAATAACATCTATATTCTGGATTTATATCATGTGAATGGAAGAACCAACATAAATATTCTTACTCCCTCCCTTTTATTTTATAAATGAAATCGAAGTCCATGAGGTTCCGATTTATAATCATCATGGACGATGAAGTTTCGTTCATCAATTTCTTTTTCATTACTGGTAATGAAACCATATAAATGATTTAACTATACTATAATATATGTTTTATAACCTAATTAATATTCAAGAACCATAATATGTTCATATAATTAAGTTATATGAAAAAACTAGTTCAAAATATTCCAAATACCGCCGAATAATCGAAGTGGTGGTCATCTAATGATTCATCCTCATTCCATGTAACCAAATGATAGAAATGACCATTATAAATTATTCATGTTCATTAATAATATATAATTCCAATCCGGGAGATTTATAACCATTCCACATTAACTCCATTACATAAATACAAGTGAACCGATTAAGAAAATAAAGAAAATGAACACCCCAGAACAACGAAATTCAATATAATAACTTAGAAATATGTGAATAAATGAACTAAACAGAATTATGATAAACAAAATACATGTATAATAGTTTTTTAAATACGTTATTAATAAGTATAATTTATTATTCGAGGATCTTACATTCAATAGATGAACATGTTTGGAGTTAACGTAAGGGTTTTCCAGCCAAACATCCATTTTCATTCGGGATACATTCATTGTTTAAATACCTCAATGAAATTCTTATGTATTGTTATGTACTCATCATATATTCTTTGGTAGAATCATATATATGTTTATAAACCAGAAACATCTCTTATTTTATTGATAGTTACATGTTTTAAAAGAAGCACTCAAAACTCATTCCAAAAATACGAGTCTGATACAAGGGAATTTCTCAAATTCATATCAATTTTCAATGGCAATCTATAATCTGTTTTTAGAAAACATTATTCTTCTAAAAACCCTAGTTTTATTATGAAAATACTATCTTACTTCACTTATCGTTTTATACAAAGAATTTTCAAAAAGAACTATTCTTTTCAAAATAAAAGAGTATTCATCTCAAGAATTGCATAATGATTTTATAAGTGTGTTTTCGTCTAATTCAACACTTTTGTTGAATCCATGGTATTATTGGGTTTATTCATTTATGAAGTCATATACAATATTTTCTTTAATGGTTTTTGACTAACTCTATTGTGGATGATTTATCCTAAAACCATTCACCATATTACTCGGAATGGTTAGTGTTTTATGATTAACGATTGGGGAATGATAGTTACATTTCATTTGATAGTTTCATTATGAATGAATATGTTATTTATGTTTATCACCGCTCAATGAGGAATGAATTGGACTTATTATGTGATGGTTGGGGCCTGCTATAGCCCCTCGATGCATCGGTATGTCTCATTAGAAAAATAGATGTGGAATTGGATGAGGCCTTTCCCAATGGGATATGGATTTTGGCCGAGGCCTTGATCACTAGATGTCTTGACCGAGGCCATGGAAAAATGATTCAAGATTTCCAGAATATGAACTTCCCTCATTATGAAGCTAGTAATTGAAAGTTCATGTTTATATTCGACTAATATAATACCCTTTATTATGTTTTATTATGTTAATATTTGCTCATCTCATATTCCTGCCATAATATGTTCATGTTTATTATTAAAGGCATGTGTTTTCAATAATTCACCATTTATAATGTTTATATTATCTTCTATTGTATTGATAAATCTTATTGAGTGTTTGAGCTCACCCTTTATTATGTTTCATTTTTATCAGGATATGAAGATGAAAATTATGAATAAAATTTAAGCATAATCTAGGAGACATGATGTTGCTAGTGGAATGATTTAGTGTTGTTTTTACTTTATATATGTAAATTTGAACTTATGTATGTAACTTGTTTCCAATAATACTAAACTAATCAGTCATTCAGGATTCATTTTCCTTGTATGTATGCCAATGTAATCAAATAAGGCACCGACTCCGGGAAACTGGGGCCGGGTCCTTACAATTAGGTTATTCAAATAAGTATTAGTGACAAATATTTGTGAAACTAATTCTTTTCCATGGGTTTATTTCATTACAATGACTATTATATGATTCCTCTCTTTGTGTTATGCATGATTATGAACATTTTATGATGTGATTGGTGAGATTGGAATTATATAACCTTCCAATGAATTTGGCAATATGATATATCTCATAATATTGTGTTTATTTTTCTTTAACAAATGTTATCTTTGTTCATAATTATGATTTTACAATTTATGAACATATATTAAGAATGAACATGATGTTATATTTATTCAAAACCATTATTAGTATTTGAATAATATTTTATGATGTTTCATTATTTTTCAGATTCCACATTCCACATTCCATTCCTTTATCAAATATTTCCCTCATGATTATGATGATTGAATATTATGCTCAACCATCCACTATTGATTCATGTCCCTCATTCCTCATACGTTATTCCTCCTCTTACTATGATTTTAGATCTATCATTTATTTAATGTATATCATAAAGAAAATAAATATACAATGTAAAATATGATTTTTAGGGTGATAAATAAGAATCATTTTAATAATAATTTTTTTATTATGTATTAAAGAATTATGAGCATATTTATCCAAGCATACAAAACATATGGATCCTCTATTGTGTCACTATTGTTCTATTATCTTAAAAACGATGTAATAGTACTATTTTAAAAAGTAGTCTCTCTATACATTATCACATCTATATTTCCATAAAAAATATATCTATATGTGTATCGATTTTTCAATTATTTATAATTAATCATTAGTATTTCTATCACTCCACCATGATCATTATTTTTTCTTCAAGATATCATCCCCTTTTCTCTCTCTCCTCACATTCATATTCCCTCCTTACTATATCTTAAGTATCATCTCTCAAAAATATTACAATCCATTTACCTGATTTCTATTTTCTAATTTATATAAATCCCTACATATTATTGACTTATTGGTCATTATTTCATAATTATAAATGTTAATATTTTATAAAAAATGAATGTTTTAATTGATTCAATTTTCATAACAAGATTTCATAAAAAAATATTAATATTTTTGTGATTTTGATTCATTTAATGTAAAATAATAGAATCTTAATTAATATTTTATTATTTTTTATTATTTCAATATATATATTTAATTTTGACCCTATATATAAACATACATAAATTTTGAATAACGATTTCAAACAAACGTTATTATATTTTAAAATGATTTTATCATTAAAAATTAAAAATTTCAATTTTTATAATATAATATAATCATTTTTTGGGAGTTTTCTATGTATTACAGGAAAAAAATGAATTAAACATCCCCTCAAGACAACCAATACAACTAATTACCAGTAATCATAAAAATACAAGATTTACCATAATCATAATTCAATAACACCATGAATAAAATTGAAAAAATATCTAGTGAAATAAAATTAATGGATAGTCCTGTAAATAGAAATGTGGTAATATTTTACAACACATGGAATCAATTTTATTTTTATTTTAGAGAAATTTTTTTATTTGAAGTAGTGTTATAAACATTTATCAAACATTTCTCAATGTAAGAAAATGATCAATAATGAAATTCCTCCCTTTATATGCACTCAATGAAGATAAAATTCATCATTTTAAAATTTAATACTACCATTATTTATCATCATATCACTACAAAAAACTTATAAAATAGAGGACAAGAAATATTAGATGATATAACATGAGTAAATAAATAAAAAATTTATTTTATGTATTTTATCTTAAAATTAATTCAAAAAAAGTTTTCTTTCCTTTCATAAATATATAAAATAAGTAACCCCTATTAATATTTATTTTAGATTTTATTTGTGGGGAAATAATAGATAAAATTCAACTCTTATTCTATGGGGAAATCATTAAATTTATACATTACCCTAAATGGTAACAACCTTTAGTCAACCAAAAATGAAACCATGTGGTAATGAAAAACCATCACAATTAGTTTAGGTTCATGTTTTTAGAATTCAATTCATGTAAAATTGTATCATGTTAATACCTAAATATAATATTATTTTCTCGGATATAGTAACAAGCCTATAATTTAAGAATATCCTTTTAAGAGGGGATTATAACCTTATCCAAAAAAATTGAAATAAAAAATTATAGTAGTCATGTAAAAAATGGTCACCTTTATTTTCAAGGCCCTATAACATAATAAATTTATAATTATGAATGCTTAGTTTGATAAATTTTAAGGATTGTTGAACTATAATAAATTTTTAATAGATAGTGTGTTAAGACATTAAAACCAAAAAGTTACTAGTTTAATAAATTTCCATATAAGTTAATTTTTCACCAGTAATTACTAAATATGTTGTGCTATTTTATGAATACTTGATGACATTGTTTGGATTATGAATCAAGAGTTTGGGTCACGATAATACCACACATCCATAATAGAATATTTTTAATCCTATATAATGTCGCACATATCACTTATTCATACTTATTTTATATTTTTCTCCACACACAAACCATGTGATCATCCACATCATTGATAATTTTATTTTCCTCATCACCATCCTATTTTAAACCTTATTCTTTATCATTTCAACAACTCACTTAATTTTTTATATTATTATCCATTTTATAGCTATGAAATTGTTATAATTAAAACCACACTCAATTTTTCAACAAATTTATCCTCACTTTTAAATGATTTTTTTCTTCATATTTTCCTCATAATTTATACCTCTCATCCACACACAGACATTTTTTCAAACCCTCACTCCCTATATTTTTTTTATTTGTTGAAAGAAAATTACCTTTAAACTATTTTATTTATATATGTTAATTTGAATTTTATATTATTTCATTAATTTACTAAAAATCCATTTAATTAGTCAATTTTATTTTATATTGTATCCTCACTATATCAATTATTCACTCATATATGATTTCACTCACACAAATTCATTAATTTATGAATTCTATAATATAACCACACACAAATATTAATCTGTTGATATATATTATTCTATATTTACAAAACCTTCATACACATGCATTTCAAGAATGGATTCAGATCCTATTATTAATTCACTATCATGTTCATGATTCTTATTTTTTGTATTATATGCTGAAGTATATACATTTTTGACCATAATATTATTATATTAACTCATGTGAACTTATACACGCCATCATATATACTATGTTTTATGTCACATATTATATCAAGAACATGAAGACATAGTTTTCCGATATTTTATATTACGTCATTTTTTGATAGATTTTATATAAATCCTTCACTCTGTAATTTTTTGGGAAACAATGAAAAACAAATAAAGAATGACTGGTGGAAGTTTATGATAAATCTTATTTAAATAAGGAATATAAATAAATTATAATTTTTTTCCAATTGATTTGATTCTTCATTAGTGATTAATGAAATCAAATATAAACTAGAAAATTTTCATATTCTTAATAAGGTGATCCACTATATATAGAAAAACACTTATACCAATAAGACTTATTAAATTCTTTACAGAATGCATGTGATACTATAAGAAAATGATAAATTTATAAAGAAGTTATTAAATCAATGAAAATTATCTCAATAGAATTATCATTCCATGACACTTAGATCCATTTATAAACCATTACCTATATAAATAAATTTGGATATATAGAATGAAGTCTTATATTTTATCCCATAGAGAAAATGATATGCATTTTAATATTTATATTGTATAATTTGATTATTCATACATGTCTCATAAATATTAAAAATATTTTTCAATTAATTAATTAATGATTAAATCATCTTTAAACCCATTAAAAATTGATTTATTTTCTTATTAATGATATTTTTTATAGAATAATAAATATTTCATAATCCAATAATTACATACTCATATCATACATAATTGTAGGGATTGATTATTCTATATAATATAATAGTTTTATATTCTATAATATGATATGATTAATTTAAGGGATAGTAGCATAAATATCCATATTTTATAAATTCCTTATAGAATTTTAACAGATCACAATTATTTTACATCATATGCAATCGGTTAGTGAAACCATATTCAAACTACATTTGATATGTAATGACCCTTACCAAGATGACTAAAAAATAACCGAGTATGGTTGTTATTAACACTAAGATAGTTGCCTATTCCCCAGAGCACGATTACTAGTGCTACAGTCATAGTTTATAGTTAGGGAATTACTTTCTCATTATGATTAATAAAATATTCGAGGGTTGAATTCTGTGAAAAAACTAGAATGAATTGTCTATATGTATAACATTATAAAGATAAATCATGTATTATTTTCACTATTTAGGGGAACCTATAAAAAATAATACCTATGATAATAAATATATACAAAAAATAACCGTCAATTAAATGTAAAAATCATACCAAATATATTCCAATTTATTAAAAAAAGGTCAAAATAAATTTGAGGCCGAACCGATCTTATGAATTTAAAAACTAAAAGAAACCATAGATAATCCGTTAATTTCTATAGAAAAACATTATGTAGCTTCTCAAACATCATATTTGATAAGAAAACCACTCCCATGACATGATTTAAAAATATTTTATGAACAAAAAATGTAAATTTTTGTATTTTTCCATACTTGAAATGTGTAAAGTGAAACTGCATGCCCAATGAGGTTTCCATATTGGATGTGAGTATAAAATATTATATTGGGAACCACCAATAATTTATTAACTCACACATTGAATAATTAGGTATATACCTGAACATTTATAAATTATTATATATATATATATATAATTTATCAAATAGTATTTAAAACATAAAAGAAAATATCAATCAATAATTTATGGTTATATATTAGTTATAATATTTAATTCTATCTACCCGGATGATAAATATGTGTTTACCTTATTTGATACATAACGTAGAATCATAAATCAAACAAATATAATAGATTTAGGATACTACAAACCTATCATATAGAAAAAAGAAGTAGTATAAATGAGTTAAGGTACAACCAACCCATCCCATTAAAAGGTGATGGTGTATACATGAGTTAGTTAATTAATGACCCATTACATGGAAAGGGGATGATTTTCATAAGATTGAGGGAAATGGTAAACCATCCCATGGATAAATGATGCTTTATAAAATTGTAAAGGTTTAAGAAAACCCATACTATTTAATCTTATATGTTATTAGCTGTAATATCTACTCACGATGCCTATAATAAGAATATATATGATTTCCCATTTTCTATATATCAATTAAATAAATATGCTCTAATATAAAGATATGGTTATACTCTGTACCGAAGAAATAGTTATACTCTGAACCAGTGAAATGTACTTGATATTCACAATAAATAAATACATGATCTCATTGATAGAATCATAAAATTATATAACTATGATATAATTAGATACAACATGTACAAATAGAAAATGTAGTGAGTTACTCCATGTATAAAATATAATACGGAAAGCATTATAGAATACCATTATCAGTCCCAATGAGTACAAGGAATGGAATAAGCAATTTTTTTAACACTATATGAATGAAAAAAGTAGTCAATAGCCATGTCATACTAAATTTTTAAAACATATGGAAGGTATAAAAAACAATAAATAAACATGTTCCAATAATGTCCAATCAATATAATTTAGATTTGGTACAAAAACACTTTTTAGTAACAATATATTTTTATGGATATATAACCACTATTTTCATTATTTATAGTTAGGTTTAAAAACTAACTTAGAACTTAAAATTTATTTTTTTTATAAATATATATATTTTGATAATAAAAAGGCAGTTTAAAACCTATTCTAACACATACCACATCATTATTAAGAATTAATTCAATAATTAAAAAATTAAAAATTTAAAGTTAAAGGGTTTGTTTTTATTACAAAAGCACACTCATAATGAAATAATATTTTAAAGGAATATAATGATCCAATTAAGTGTTTCCAAATAAATAATTTAGATCCTAATGTTTTTTGTATCTAAACAATTCTATGCTCATATCGTTATAAATATTCTGTTTAGTGTATTTAAAACATTGAGTTATGTATAAATACAAACCATGTTTATGAACTAAACAATTTATTTCAACGTAATCGACCCATTCATTATCTTTTCATTAAAAAAATCACTTAACCAAGGTTAATCATTCATCATTAAAATATACTTCATTTATTTTTAATAGGAAGGAATTTTTTTACTATGGGAAACTATGATAAAGGTTTGAGATATCATGATTTATTAAGACAAGATTATGTACATAATTCATATAATATTTAATAAAAATTATTCAATGAGTATTAATATGTTTATTACTCTTTAAGACTACTCCTAAGCATAAATATCATATTAATTGAATATATATGTCACCATAACAATGTGAGAAAAATTGACAGAACCCAAATGAAAACCCAAAAACATCCTCTTATATGTTTTGAGATCCATAATGCATTTAAAAAAAAATCAAATCATAAAATTTATAGTTTAGAACTTATCTGTAGATAATAAATGCATGATCACATTCAAAGATTACAAAAAATACCTAACTTGTGTAATAAAACTTGCTTCACAACGCTTAAAAATAAAATCGATTATAAAACATTCTTTGTGAACATGACCAAAAAATACAAAAAAGATATTATATATGTTTAAATTAAATATAAAGACAAAAAATAGTTTATAAATAAAACATTAAAAATACAATGAAATTTATTAACAGTAAATATTTGAATTAAACTGTAACTCAAAGATAAAATAATTTTCAAACAAATAAAACATTACAAAATGAAATAATTCATGTTTCATAAAAATCAATACTGATTCAAAAAATTAAATAATGTCACAATAAATACTATTTAAAAACATTCATTAAATATATAAAAATATCATTTAAAACCGATCTATTCATTAGACACAAAATATGTAATTTCAATTTATTATTTATTTTAAAAAAGTGATAATCAGTTTCCTTGTATATCTTGAAAATTTACTTCAGTGGTTAAGATCATATTCTATAACCATTAGTGAGATTTTAAAATCCAAATAATTATAATAAAACCCCTATTAAAAATTAAACCCATTCCAAAAGAAAAAATAATTCGATTTAAATAATCACTAAAATTTAATAATGAAAAGTCCAAATGAATATATATGAAAACTACCCATAAAATAAAACCAAATTTATAATAGCATAAATACATAATAGATTCCACCTTAACATCATACAACATGAACCTATTGTCACAAAAACCCCTATGTAAATCTTAAATTAATTTTATTCCTTTAAAACAATAATCAATATAGTAAAATAACCTTAGAGCATGATAACTGTAAAATTAATTAAGAATCAATTTCATGTCATATGAATTCCAATACACACCAGTTTTATTCATCATTTAATTCAAAATCCAAACAATAAGAATTATAGTGAAGGGATAAAAGAGATAAGGTGATGATATTAAATGTTTATTGCATAGGATTAATAATATAAACCCTCCTTTAACCATCCATGAGTCAATAAGAAGAAGGTAGTGGTGAAGAAGACCCAAAGAATCCATGGTATATGGATCTGGACTACTAGATAAAAAACCTAACATTTCCCCACCTCTTCCATAATAAACTAGTATCTAATTCCCCCACTGGGTAATCAGTGCCACCATCAATTTTTATGTTAAAGGTTCCAACAAATCTTAGAATACCTAAAAATTTTAACCTTCAATGAAACCTCAAACCACATCTAAAAAACGAAAAATTTCATCTTCAATCTTAAAAAATACAGAACATATTTTAAAATGAAAATTAACACATATGATAAAACAAAAAAATTAAATAATACCTTATTTATATTACACAATCTCCCATCATGGACCTAAATTCAATTTAATATAATCAATAATGAAACATGTTACTATAACCCTAACATTATAATACCTTTTATCCTAAAGAATCCATATAATAGCCTCATCTTGTAAATAACTTCCTCACATGACCATCTATTCACATCCAATACTCTAATACATATCTCAAAAACCCAACCACATTTATGATGAATACACAGAGAATGAAATCCAAAATCCAAAATATATAAATATTATTACATTAAAATAGAATATAAATTGTATAATATACTAATTTATTGATAACTAATCTTAGTTTCTCCCATGGTACTCCCTATTATAATAATTATCGATGGTTCTGAAAAACATACAGTACAATTAAATATCAATTTACCCAAAACATCCAGTTTTCAAATAGTTTTAGAGAAAAATAAAATTATATTTCAAAATGACATGTCAAATACATTTTAAAACATAAGATATTACAAAACCAACTCATGTTTTTATTAAATAATGAGAAAACACCTACTTAATTTTAAATTTCCAAAGGTATCCATTCTTGGGTAATCATTTATTTTAGAAATCAATTCACCTTTAAAAATAATGGTTTAAAATTTATTTCATTCCTTTTAAAAATTTAAAAATAATTTATATAAACAGTCCTAAATATTAATATATAAAAACATATATTTCATTAAAAATAGAAAGGAAAAATATATTTACATGCTCAAAAACCTTATTTTAATACAGTTAATAATAAATTACTATCATAAATCATGTATTAATATTAAGTAAACAAATTATATAATAAATATATAATAAATTACCAAATAAATAATAGATAAAATTCTTTAGAATAAAATAATAATATTTTATAATGTATATGAATAAGAAAGAAACTTGTAAGGACACTAAATATAGTAAAAGTGGAATATTCAAGAACACTGGTTATAAAAAAACTCTATAATACATTATTAATCAATGATTGTTCAATCATTTGTAAAACAAACTTGTATAAGAGTGACTTTATTTGATTAGATAACACTTAACATGGTATTCGTGATTTTTTCCTTCAGATAATGTTTACTTAATTATGGTCATTAAATTATAATAATTTTATTACAAACCAAATGAACCTATACTAATGGGACAATAAACCATATGATAAATGAAGAAAAACACATTAAGTGATAGTAAAACTATACTTATGAGATACTTAGTTAAAAAACATCCTAAATAATAATGATACCTATATTGAAAACCCATATGTTTTTTGGTAATTTGATTATATTTTTTAAATAGGATAATAATACATTATATGGGTTACTTATAATGTTAGAAAATCAATATCTCCAGTATATATATCCCAAGAAAACTGTAAAACAGTAATCTCATACCTTTTGCAATAACCCTAGACTAGATACCTAAACAATACTCAAGTCAAGTCATCACACACCCCAAGGGTGTTCCCTAATCATGAGGGGTTGGAGACTAGCTTTAAGTTATCTATTTATTATTGGGAAATAATTTATCATATCTGATTAATAGAATAATCCATGGAAGGATCATATTTGAAATAAAACATAAATAATCATTGTTTTATATATTCTAATTAAATAACATGTAATTTGATCACTATTTAAAGAAATTGTTATTCTAATGATACCCATGGGATCTGATACAGCTGAAATACGACATTAAACATTAATTTAACTATAACCAAATAAAACTCATTCCAATTAATAAAATATAGAATTCAAATAAATTCGAGTCTAAATATAGTATAAGACCTGGGAAATTTAAGTAAATAGTCAATACTCTCTTGTATCTTACCAACCATGAAAACTTATCTATCGCCACAGTGGTGACTAAACCCACACCCATGATAGATACAACCAACATTTCCATAAACATTCGATGGCTATCAATATAACTATTTGTACTACAAATGTTGTAAGTGAAACAACATGTCCACCAAGGTATACATGAAAGGTGTAAGAATAAAATATATAGTAGGGAACCACCAATGTTGTCTAAAAACACATAGTGAAAAAATACGCGTGTACCTGAAAATGGATCCAAATTTAAATATATATAAATATATTGAAAAATAGTTTATAAAAAATCATTAATGCATAGTAAGAATCAAAATTTTCAATTTAATAATGCATAAAAACTAAAAAATTCAGCTATAGATGACAAGAAGATCCCTACATGTTTAATTGATTTGAAAAAAGATCAAAATTTTAGATGACATAAATATATAGGATTTAGGATTGTACTGATCCATTTTATAGAAAAGGGAATGTATATAAAATATTTATTGTACTACTAACCCATCCTGTAGAAATATGAGATCTTATAAAGGAGTCTTAATGTTATTATCCCATCTCATGGAAAGTCTAAGGAGTATAAAATAGTGAAGTCATCATAGAATTTATCCCAAATAAAAGGGACAACCTAAAAATGATTCATAGAAATAATGAAATCCATCCCATTCAACCCATTATGCTATTCAACAAACCTACCTACTTTGGGAGTATTTAATAAGAACATATAACATTTATCTCATTATCTGCATCAAATAAGAAAAAAAATAATCCATACCAAATACATAGATATAGTTTATACCAAAGAAATAGACAATATATCTATAATAAAATAGTACATGTTCATATATAAACAATCCTATAGTTATGTAAGTATTATCAATTTTGATACTACATGTATACATAAATGAACTAGAAAGTAAATCAATAGAAAAAACACAACCTGGGAAAAATTAAATCATTCTAGTCTCAGTCCTAATGAGTCACAAGGTGCCTCAAAAATAGTAATTTATACATGATATAAAAATGTAAAATGAGAAACAAACCATGAAATACTAGTATATTTTCTTATCAAATCTATGGAAGTCATAATCACACAACAATAACAAATTGT
The DNA here is from genome assembly GCA_963277665.1 of Viscum album. Taxonomy (NCBI): domain Eukaryota; kingdom Viridiplantae; phylum Streptophyta; class Magnoliopsida; order Santalales; family Viscaceae; genus Viscum; species Viscum album. Next base: position 1,756,667,228 of record OY728141.1, read on the forward strand.
GTCTATAATATCTACCCCATGTTGATTAGTTTTGGTTAAAAAACCTTCTTTTTATCAATGTATTTGGAAGGATATACAATTTCTATTATCTAAATATAAATCATGGTTTAAACACCAAAATATTATTTAACACCTTACTAAGAAAAATTTATATTTACTATTTTTTATAACTAAATATTATTTTAAAAAACATCCCCACAGCTACCACTTCATTATAAAAAATTTAATCAATACTTATGAAATTACAATTTTATTTGTACATGGATTTTTGTGAAAAAATATTATTAAAAAAATATTTTATAAAAGAATATATTAATCCAAGGGAGTTTTTATGAAGAAATATTTTTTCAATAAATAGGTTTTTTATCAATCCAATTCAATGCTCATTTAATTAAGGATTAATTCAATTTTTGTGATTAAAACATTGATTTATGTGTGATGACCAAAGTTGTTTAAGAACTAAACCATTAACTTTAACTAAATCTACCTAATTGTTATCTTTTTTTAGATGAAATCACTTAGATAAGGTTAGTATTGCATCATTGAAATGTATTTAATTCATGTTGAAGTGGATGTAAATGGTTTACTATGTTAATAAATGATAAGGACAAAATAGAAAATGCATTATTGAGACATGGTTTATTGCATTAAATCTTTTAATATTTAATAAAAATACTCAAAGTGTATTAATATGGGAATAAATATTGAATAATACTTGTCATATAATATATTATATCAAAATAATTTATATGTATATATATATATTACTTTACAAGTGGTTTAATTTACACTTATTCATAGAAATGAATGAAAAAGAAACCAAAAATCTAGGATCTCCAAGCTAGATTTATGAGACCATGTAAAAGTATAAATGAAGAAAACTACTATAAACATTTACCATTCACCAAATATATTCTAAATCATCATTATTACCTTTAAAATTTTATAATATTATTTATAATGATCATTAAAAATGTATTCTAAATGTAATCCAACCTCTAGAGGTATCCCCGACCAAACAAGATCTTACATTTTTATGTGTGGGACTCTCAATCCTCCATGATGTTCTAGAATATCATGATGCAAAGGAGGTACGACAAAGAGTGAATTCGGGTTAGGGAGTGTCAGCTAAGTATAAGTTAGTAATTCACATATCCATCATATGGATTTGACTTTATATAACACCTGATGATATTTCATATGTGTTATTTTATTAACTCGTGAATTACAACAAAAGAGTTAGTTCTTTTCAAAACTCATAAATTGTATGCATGAATGTAATTTGAATCATTAATTACATACCATATAAGAGTTTATATAATGATATAATGGGTAGAATACTTCCATTAGTGACAATATTAATCATTAGAAAATAAACAATCAAATACCAATACAATACTTTTCATGTTATAATCCCACTATATATAGCTTCCCAAATTCATCTCATGTATATGGATTCCAATAATATATCTCCTTCAACCTCCAAATTTTATAGAACACTGAAATACATTTTTTATTTACTCTCTATTTTTCATCATATACAATAAATTGTGAAATCATATCCGAAACAACTTTTGGATATCATCAAAAACATTTTTGGAAATCAAACATCAACTTCACATTGTATAATATCATTCAAAATACCTCAGGAATAATCCTCCGAAATTAGTTTTTGTAATAATTATAAAACAATTTTAGACTATGTAACTAAGTGAAATTATATCTCTATTCTTTCAACCACAATGTGTGGACCACATTCCTTTATATCATTGATAAAAAATAAAAATCTCCAAATTAAAATATGAAATCAAAGAGAAGCCTATAACAAAGATTCAATGATACTCCATATATAAAGGTATCTTTCATGATCCCCATAAAATACATGTACCAATATACAAGTGTACACTGGTTTTCATCATATAAAAACACATAAACATATTTTCCTTCATCCAAGTCATCTGGTGACCAAGGTACTTAAAGTGTATCAATACTATATATCCTACTAACATGTTATTGATTCAATGAGTATAAAGTAACTAGTTTGATGAATACATCTCATGACATTCATCTATATGGATCATCACATAAAATTTCACTCATTCGAATAGATAAGCATACCATATGTAATTTCTTGGATTGGACACACACTCCACATTCTATATCATTTGAGGGATCATATGTTATACACATAATATGAGAGAACAAATAAAATAACTATTTTATATTATATATATGAAATAATCAACAACATACCAAACCTCCCCCATATTAGTTAATTCAACATGTTGACTAGTATAAGAAGGGTATTAATGTGTAATGGTTATCATGCAAGGTATCTGTTCAACCTATGAAATTGGATAATATAATATAATCTATATAACCTTTGTATACCCAATACATATGTATAAAACTCCATGATGAACACCTAGTGGGTCTTCTGGTTCACAAAAACCCATTTTTTTGCCCCATGAAAATATTCAAAATCTATTTGCAAGAAATTTACTCATGCTAAAATTAACTTTCCAATATAACCTATAATACTCCATGTTGAAAATCAGTGAGAAATGTCTAAAATTCATACTTCAGTTGGAAAATTATTATTAAATTTCATGAAATGTATATCAATATATACATATATGCATCCAACAGGAATGAATGTTAATGTAGATATAGTGTATCACCCCCGATTTCAATTATGTAACACTTATTTTAGGTATTTTAAGTATATAGGATGTTTGGGTAAAATTTGGGAGGGTTTTTAGAAATTATGGAATGTTTTGGGGACTTTATAAAGGTTTATGGTTGGTGCATGATTAGGTGAAACTGTGAAAAATCCCCAAAAAACATTTCACAATGAGATAGAGGGATCTGGGTAGGCACACAATTAAAGAGAATTATTTAGCCAAACCATGTGGCTACCTATTAGAAACCATGAAAATATGGAAATTTGGATTTAGCAAAGTTGGCACATAGTTTAGAAACTATGTGAGGTCCACCATTGAGGTAGTAGACGACACATGGTTAGTTCATGATTTTACTAACTGTGTGACTAACCATGCACGAGTTAAAAAATATAACAAAAAAAGTGGATCTATGAGTGTTTTTTGTTTTAACCCCTCATTCATTCCCCAGACTAACCCTAGCTCAAAAATTCATCCTCTAAAAGGATAATGAGGTTTCTCCCATTGACTTAGAGGTGATACGAATAGTTATCTTGGTGCGTTGAATCTTGATTCTCATGGTAAGTTCTAGTTCTTGGATTTTTATTGGTTTTCCTTATATATACTTCTCCCTCCCTCTTGATTTCATAGATCTACTTCTGTTGTGGATAGATATAAGGTAGTTGATAAAAAATACGATTAGATTTTTCTTTTTTGTTGCTAAGATGAGAGATCTATGGTGGTTTTTTTGAGATTTAACCATTTTTATGGTCATTTATGTGCCATTCTTCATTTCCGCCATAAATTTTGAGATAGGTGGCTTCACTCAATACTCATATATTTATAACATAATGGATTTATTTAAAATTGGGATTTTACATGAAATTGTTTGTGAAATTGGTTTTTAAATCATGGAATAAACAATACTTATTTATGGTTTTTAGTTATTGTGATAATTGTGGAATTATTGTGAGAAATACTTTATAGTTTGATTTTAAAATGATGCTTTTAAAATCTGTTGTCTGGTTGAATTAATGAAAATTGTTTTATGGAATGGTTTCAATAAAACGTTTTTTAGTGAAATGAATTTGTCACACATGGGTTTCGAATGGGGTTGGAATGGTTGTGTGGTGTGTGTTCATATGCACTGGGATGGATAATGGCATCAAGTACCACCAACAGAAGGTTGGGATAGATATGGGACTGAAGTATAATAGTTAAAATGGTTAACTAAGTGATGGATTAGTGAAATGATGATTCAACACTCACGAGTATAGCGAGATACATGGATGATTCATTATTTGATTTATGGTTATGTGAAAATAATTGGGTTATTTCAAATTGGAATTTGGGGAATGGATTTAAATCACTATTAGTTTTTATTCTTTGAACATGATATTGTTTTTGGAAAACTAAATGGCTATGAATTTTTTTTATATTTTTATATAAAATCTTTAGAAATTGTTTTATATAAATTTTTTATATAAATGTGCTAACATGTTCTATTCTAGTGGCATGATTAGGGATGTCATTTTGGGAAATCCTAACGAGTTTCATTACTCACCTCTTCATTGGAATATTTGTGATTTTAAAGATGTTTTTTATCAGGACATGGCCAAAGGTAATGTATCAATATTCTATAGAGATGATTAGTTATACATGGGATATTTTTTGAAGTATATAATGTAGTAGGTTGGAGTTTTGGATTTTTGGATCTCTTTGAGTTTTGTTGGATTTGTATTATTCCACGATGCACTTGGTTTTTTTGTAGACTTCTGTTGTGGTACTCTTGTATTTGGTCTAATATAAATGAAATGTTTCAGTTGTCTTTCACTGTAATCATGCATCATGTAGTGGTGTATTTTGTTATGGATTTTTTGGTTGGTGGTTTATTTTAAAAAATAAAATCATCCTCCACCGGTTAATGAAGACCTTGTATTTTATTGACAACTTTTGGCATTTAGGGATGTCTCTTAAGGCCACGTAACATTATATCACATTCTCAAGACAATGTGAAGGGGTGGGATGTTACAAGTGGTATCAGTTATGTTCATTCAAAATACCTTTTAAAATAATCATTCATTTGTACCATTGGTCTTTGAGTTGAAATACATTTTGGTATATTCCATATATCGGTAGGGAAAAAAGAGCAGGATTGTTGGGACATGAAATGTAGAGAATAAAAAGATATAGATAAGCTATTTATGTTGAACATAAATTTACGAAGGAGTTGGGTACATAATCATTTTGAAGACACAATCTTCTTTTGAAATATAATTGTCATGGTTTTATCCAAAAAGAAGATCAGGACATGCATTATAGAAATTAATTCCCACTAAGAGTTCATATCTAATTTTGAGAAATGATTTGTTGATTTTTTTTTGTTTTTAAAAATGTTTAAGTTGTTTTCAAATGAAATATATTGAAAAAGATAATCATTGTTGTTTTTTGAAAATGTTTTTATTTTCAAAAGAAATTACAGAATTTTTAAAAATGGTTGAACATGGAAAATGGTTGATTTTGGAATGCGTAGTTTTGATAGTATGATGTGTTAGAATTTGAAATGATAAGCCATCATTTGATAGAGAGTAAAACGTTTAGTAGTTTTAATTTTAATAGAAAATTAAACCCAATTATCATTATAGAATCCAATAGTTAGAAGATGATGAGAATGTGGTTTCACTTAAGACACATGTGATCCAACAGTTGGTTTGTAGTACTGTCGAAACATTTTATATTGTGGATAGAAGGAACGAGAGGGATGATCCAAGGAAAGTGGATCATTCCATACAATTATAGAAGTTGAATCCACACATATTTTGGGATTATTTTGAACCAAAAAATGTAGAGGTGTGGATGAATTTGTGGAATTGTATAGTCGATTTCATTGACACACGAGTAGAGTTGAAATTCAATATTGTGATAAATATGTTGGAAGATCATGAACGATAGTGATTGGATATCTCCATACATGATAGTGGCTCATGGGAATTATTGGGAGGATTTTGAATAATGATTCAAAAAATAGTTCCATCCCCACCCATTAGGAATTCTAATAATGATGGAATTATTCATCTTAAACTAGAGAAATTATTCTTTCCCGGAGTACACCACTAAATTAATTAATTTGGTGTTATTTGAACTCGATGTTAGTGCTATTGCAGCCTTGATGGAATGAATCTTTGAATCAATGTTCAAACAAGAAATTCACTCAAAGATTGTTGTTCTCTGTATTGCAGATTATACAGAGATGGTCAATGGAGAGAAGTTCATTGAAGATGACATGTTAAGAGACATGGATGGAGGAATCATGTTGATGCCCATGATAAATTATGGGAAATCTATTTCTTATAGAATGTGGAAGAGGGAAACCTATTTATGTTTTCGGATCATTAATAAAAATAATAATAATGGACAGGAAATCCTTCCCCCACAACCCATGATCAAAGAGGGATGTTTCCAATTTGGTTCACCTGGATATATAATGAGAGAGTGTACAACCCAACCTAGAGCATGCCACAACTGCAACCATATGGGGAATCTTCAGCATTATTGTCACAATGCTCTAATTTATAGATTTCGGGACACTTATTAGATAGCATAGACATCATATTCTTCGACGAGATAAGGGTAGTAGAATCAATATTTTTAGTAGAATAGAGTTATCCATGGTGATTATAAGAATAAAATGAATCCTCAGAATGGGAAATATTATTAGTGAAATAATGAACAAAGTTTCATGAGAAATAAAATATTCTTATTTTAGCATGTTATAGTGGATGATTGTTCTAGACCATCGATGGTGATTGGTACAATAATTTAGAATTCTTCCCTTATGCAAGTTTTTTTGATACATGTTCATCCCTTTCCTTTATTTCTTCAAATGTTATTGATATAATGATTTTAAAATTTTAAGTGATTCCTTTTTTAGAACATCAAACTCTTATTGGTTGAAAAGATTATCAAGCCTTTATGTGTAGATAATGTTCTATAACCATTGATGGAGCATAGATAATATGGGATTTCAAGGTGCTAGTGATGGATATCTATGAAATAGTAATAGGTATGAATTGGTTAACAATGTACAAGGATAACATTCAATATTATAACAAAAAGGCCAGTTTTACAACTGATGATGGTAGCAAGCATCACTATTGAGGAAACCAGAATGTAATGGTAGCTGTGACAGGTCTATTGGATCAAGAAGTTTGAATAATCTCATAACATTTGGATGCATTGACTTTAGCATAAATAGACAACATCAATATGAACTATTTTCCAATAGTGTTTGATTAGTTTCTAGATATGTTTTTGGAAAATTTCTCAAGTTATCCAGCTATGAGAGAAATATATTTTTTGATTGATCTCTTTCTGGGAACCAATATTTTCTCACTTACATCTTACTAGATGGAGTCAATAGAATTGAGGGATCTGAAAGTGTAGTTGGAGGTTCCAGAATGAAAATGGTTCATTTTTCTTAGCACATATATATGGGCAGCATCAATCATGTTTTTCCAAAAGGAAAATGGAACTCTAATTTTTTGTGTGGATTATCATAAGCCTAACGAAGTTACGATAATGATTTGGTATCCACTTATACACATTAATGATTTGTTTGATAAATTTAGGGGATATATGTGGTTTTCAATGATTGATTCGCGATGAGGATATCACTAATTGTAGTTTTTAAAGAATGATATTCCAAAAAATATCTTCTAATAGTATATATAGTCATTAAAAATATGTGGTAATGCCTTTCGGTTTTACAAATTCTCCAAGTATTTATGGAATTGATGAATCTCATATTTCAATATTATGTGGATTTTTTGTGGTAGTGTTTTTGGATTACATATTGGTGTATTCATGGACATGTGTTGATTATAAGCAACACATGGTGAAAATATTGGAAATATTGAGGGATCATCAACCAAATGAAAAATAAACAATGTATGACTTTTGGATACAAGAGTTATATTAACATGTACATGTAATTTATAAAAGAGGTGTTTTTGTGGATCCATAAAAGGTAGAAGCTTTTATCGATTGTGAATTGTCGAAGAATGCCTTTGAGATACATAGTTTCATTGGTATAGATTGTTATTATAGATGTTTCGTTTATGATTTATCATGATTTTCCTCACATATGATAGGTTTGATAAGGAATAATGTTATATTCCAATAGAATGAAAAATTACAAAATCCTTTTCAAGAGCTTAAATTTCATCTTACATCAGCATCAATATTTATTTTTCTGGAATCATGACAAGGGAACGTGGTGTATTGTGATTTTTCATGATCCAGGTTGGGGTGTGTTCCATGTAGTGAGAAAATGTTTTTTATTATAGATCAAGGAACTTATGAGTGCATGATAATAACTTCTCAATACATGATTTGGAGTTATATTCCATAGTCAATGATTTGAATAATTGGTGTCATTATATATTTGGTGATAAATTTACTGTGTTCATGAATCATAAGACCTTGAAACATATTTTCTCAAAATATTGTTTGAACCTCAGATAAAGAATAATGATGTATTATATTAAAATTTTTACACTAAAATGATTTATACCGTAGTAAAATGTAATTAAGTGGAATATACATTAATGTAGAAATTCATATGTTCATTTGGAAATAGAAGCTCTAGATGAGTGGCCGTTATTTTTAGTCCCCACTAATATGAACGTGGAATGTGAAGACTAAGGTAAATTTGTGGTGTTCGTTCTAGTTTCTTTCATTCCTAGTTTGTTTTAAAAAGTTAAATAGACATAGAAATTGAAGGCATAATGTGAGGCTATGAGGTCAAAAATCAATGGTGGGGAGACCATTGATTGATGAAATCTAGATGAGAGATCAGTGTTGTGGTTCAGAAAATAGATGTGTGTACCTATGGATTATTGGGAACAACTTATTTATGCTTACCACCAATCAAGAAGGGTTATACATCCTTGATTACAGTAGATTAATAAAGAATTGAAAGAAAAATTTTGGTTGGTCAATATAAAAATAAATATAGTTGAGTTTATTTCAAGATTATTAACTTATCACCAGGCTAAAGAATATCATCAGTGAAAAAAAGGTTTGTTTCCATCATTACATATTCCAGTTTAGATATGGGAGTATATAGATATATATTTTATAACACGTCTCCCAACAATGGTTTAAAAAAATATTTCAAATGAGTGATAGTGGATCTTCTCATAAATTCATCTCATTTCATTTCTATTCATGAATCTCATATGGTGGAGGAATTTAAAAAAATATATATATATGAGAAGTGGTAAAGAGGCATGACATACTAGTTTCAATAGTTTCAGATAGAGATATAAGGTATACATATCAATTTTATAAATCATTATATAATTCCATTGGGACTCACTTGACAATGAGTACAACATATCATCCTCAATTGGATGGACAATATGAATGGATGACACAAATGTGGGAAGACATGTTGTGGGCTTGTGTAATGGATTTTTTGCAGCTCATCGGAAGAGAACTTGAGATTATTGGAGTTATAATATAACAAAATTTATTAGTCCTTGATACATATAGATATTTTTGAATTATTTTAAGGTAATTTGTGTCATTATCTACTATGTTAGGTGGAAAAGTTGAGAATTAATAGTTTGGGTTGATAACTGTCTAAGAAACTGTAATGAAAATTCAAATATTCATAAAATTGATGGATCCATTTTAGAGTTATGAAATATAATATGCAGATCATCATCGATGACTATTGTCCTTTTATGTGAGTGATCATGTGTTTTAAAGGTCATCTCCTGGGCTTCAACATCATTGTTTTTAGAAATAGGGAAATCTATCTCCTCAATAAATATACCCTTTTGAGATACTCAAAATGGTTAGTGAGGTGGAATATATATTTGAGTTTCTATGACGGTTTAGTGTTACACATAACGTGTTCTATGGATCTCAGTTGAAAAAGTTTCAGCCTGATTCTGACCATGTGATCAAATGGTATCAAGTTGACCTAGAGTCGGATGCTTCATTGGTGCACATGTTGGTGAAGATTGTGGACAGGTTAGATAAAGTCTTGTGGGGAAAAACAAATAGTCTAGTATGGGGTTTGAGGAAACATGTAGAGATTCAAGAAGTTACTTGGGAATGTGAGAAGGAAATTAAGGAGAAATATCTAGAAATAATTTATGGAAATGATGGTTTCATACATCTCAAAGATGGAAATGGTGATGGTGGGGAGAATGTGACACCTCAGTTTCTAGTAATTAACTCATATTTTATTTATTTAATGTATATAAAGTGTTTTGGTGAAGTTTGGGGGGGGGGGGTTGGATACCTTTTTTAATATATTTTTTGGGATTTTATAAAGGTTTACATTTGGTTCGAGGTTAGTGGAAACCATGCTACATCCCTATAAAAATGTGCACAATGTGAAAGATGGCTTTGGGTGGGCACATGGTTAAGGAGCATGGTCTGGCCAAACCATGTGGACACCTAGTAAAAACCATGAAAATGTGGAAAATGGTCTTTTGAACGGTTTTTGCATGGTTTCAAAATCATGTGAGCCAACCATGCAAGTTCCCTCATCGAGTTAGTAGCTAACAGACGATTAGCATATGGGTTAAAAACTAGACCCACAAAAAGTGAATCTAGGATAGTGTTGTGTTGTATCCCCTCTTTCATTCCCCAAAACGACCCTAACTTAAGAAGCCATCCTGTAAAAGACTAATGAGTCTTCTCACATCGACTTGAAGGGGATCCAAAGGCTTTCCTTGGTGTGTTGAATCTATATTATCACAATAAGTCATTTTTCTTGGTTGTTTTGATTGGGTTTCCATAGATATCATTCTCTTTAAATATTAGTTTATTATATCCACTTCTCTTGTGGATTTATAAAAGGTATTTAATTTTAAATATGCCTATAAATTTCTTTTTTTTACCAGGGGAAGAGATATATGAAAGTTTTATGCAGATTTAACCAATTTTTTTGGGCAATTAAGTGTCATTCATTATTTCATCCATAAATTATAGGTTAGGTGGATTTGATCCCGGCACCTTTATTTATAACATGAAGGATTTATTACAAATTTTTTATTTTACTTGAATTTGTTTGTGAAATTTTTGTGAAAGGCATGGTAGAAACTCTCTTTAGTGATCAATTTTTTCTTTTTTGAAAATTGTGAAATTATTGTGCGAAATGATTTGTGGTTTGATTTTATAACGATGATTTTGAAACCAGTTTCATGTTTGAATTTATGGAAAAGTTTTATATGGAATTGTTTTCAATAAAAATGTTGTTTTATTGAAATATATTTGGAACACTAGGGTTTGGAATAGTTCTGGCATGGCTCTGTGGTGTGTCTTCATATGCATTGGGATGGATAAGGGCATGCATCACTTAATCAAAAGGATGGGATAGATATTGGAGTGCAGTACCCCCAAAAAATGGTTCACTAAGTTATGGATTATTGAAATGATGACTCACCACTCGTGAGTATAGGGAGGTCCATAGTTTCATGCATGGTTGGATGTGTGGTTTTTTTGAAAGGATATGGATATTCCAAAATGGAATTTATGGAATGGTTTTAAAGAATTGTTTAGTTTATTTTCTTGGAACATGATATTATTTTATGAAAACTACATGTCTATGAAACATATTTATATTTAGATATAAATTTTTTATAAATTTTTTATATAAATTTTATTATAATTCTGAAAACACGTTCTATCCTAGTGGCATGAGTAGGGTATTCATTTGGGGAAATCCTACTGAGATTCACGACTCACCCCAAATTTAAAACTTTTTTGATTTTTTATTGTTGTTTATTAGTTCATGGATAGATGTAAAATATAACACTTCTATAGTGGTTCATAGTTATGCATGTTTCTTTTTGGAGTGGATCGTGGAGCAGGTAGGGATTTTAATATACGTATCTCTTTATGTTTTGTTGGATTTGAAGTCTTTCATTGTGTACTTGGTTGTGTTGTATACTTAAACTATGGTACTCTTGTAGTTGGTTTGATATAAATGAAATGTTTGATTTGTATTTCATTTTCATCATGAATCATGTTGTGGTTTGTTTTGTTGTGGACTGTTTAGTTGAATGTTTATTTTTAAAGGGAAAATCATCCCCCACGTGTTAGTGAATACATTGGAATATATTTCTAGCCATTGGCATTGTAGAGATGTTTCTTAACGCCAAGTAACGTTCCACCACCTTCTCAAGACAATGATATGGGGAATCATGTTATAGGTGGTGTCTAATAAGATTATTTTGTATACCATTTAATTTTTTCAATTATAATTAACAAACCTAAATGTGTACCAATTTATCATATCATATATAATAAACTACCAGCCTAGTCTTATATATTATACACTTTCAGGGGTTTCGTAACTCATTATGTCATATGTAATTCCCATAACATATCTATGTGACCATATGATAATACCCTTATATTAACTCTTTAGTAGGAAACATCTATAAATTAAGAAAACTTGAATAATCCCTATACATTTACAACACCTATAAAATATACATTTGCTATCACATACCCTTCAAAATTATTGAATTGGCTTCAATAAAACCTATAACTGACATATTCAATTAATAGAGTCTCCTAAAACTCATTTAGGTATCTTTATAATTACTCATTTGAAATTAATACTCCTTTATCACAATCATAGTTTTCAATGAACTTGACTAGAATATATTGAATTTTTTTAACTTAAACAATTAACTATTATTATTCTACATTTAACTTCTACCAACATTCATTATAAACAATGTGTCTGAAACTAAACACTATATTCCTTTTTCATCTATCCTGAACACTATATTAATATTGGGTAATTGTTTATTTAATTCAATCATATTGATGAAACATGTCCATAAACATATATACAATGAATTACCTTACCAGAATAAGAAATTTTTAGTGTCCCTTATTTCATTTTATAGACATGAAGAAATAAAAAATAATTGTATCATCAAAACAACCATCTCATTTAATATAAAAAAATATTATTTACATTCTCAAGAGGTAAATTAGATAGTAATACAAACATAAGGACGTGTTTTTCCATATATGAAGCATCCATGTTATCAATGTAGACACTACATTTCTCTATTTCATTAAAAATTCTTAAATATATAACAAATAACCACTTATCATAATCTTAATTTTTTATATATTTATAAATTTTTTCAAAATGTGAAGCTGATGTCATATATAATTAAGAATAATATAATTTAATTCTATATCTAATCTAATTTAATGAATCATTTAGTTTATGCTAGTCATTAACAATTTAAATTATAATGAATATAATGTAGTATAGCCAATATTATTGAGTATGTGAGACTAAAATTCCTTAAATCATTTAAATATCTAATTACTTGACTACATCCGTTTGACCAAGATTCATTTGGTTAATTTTCATCTCATGTATTTGAAACCATAAATTAATTATTCTATTATTTTATAAATTTTTATATTCATATGATGAACAATTTGAAAACATAGTTACTAGAGATAGAATTATTTCATCACATATAATATTACATAATGATATTTCTGTGGATAATTGTATTAGGATTTACTTACTGACATTTTCCATTCTATTAGGAAGGTCAAATTTACATTTATAATGCCGAAGTTATAGCATAGTGTCCAACCTCGGGGCCGCTATCATGGAAACAATGTCGAATGACATTGGTGGTCTTTCCAAAAAAATAATTTTTAAATTAATAAATAAAAACAGAAAAAATTTCAAAATCAGAATGAAAGGGAGTGAAATAGTGAATGAAAAGAATCACAAGTAAATAAAATCACTGGATGAAAAAAAATGACAACAAGACATGATAAACAATAACCAAGAACAAATCCAAATCCCGGTCAATTCACCCTTAACTTCCGATCATTGATCTATAAAATAATAAAATAAAAAATTCTCAACTCACTCAATACTTTCTTAATGGCTCAGATCACACACCTCTCTCACCCAAATCAATGACGACTAATGCACAAAATTACTTCCAACACATGATAACTCTCCCAAAGTGAAGACAAATCTAGATCAAATCACTTTAGTAATGAATTTATTCATGACTGAAATTATTGTCAATGGATCTAAAAACAGACAACCTCAATCAACTTCTTGATCCAGTGAATCAATAAAGGAAGGGGAAAGGGATCAATGATGATTAACGAAGATACCATTATGGTGAAAAAGTTCACTGACACACACCCCAAATCACCTCCACAATCTCCTCAGAATGGTAAAGAGAAAATGATGATCTTGATGACACTTGAAACCTCTAGGTCGCATTAGATTTGTCAACTAGAATAGGGCCCTACACGTTAGATCTATATTTCTATTGATTTATGATCACTATAGACAATTCAATAATTTTTATGGGTATGTGATAGAAAATTTATATTTTACAAGTGTTGTAAAAGTTCACTAACACACACCCCAAATCACACACCTCTCTCACCCAAAACAATGATGACTAATGCACAAAATTAATTCCAACACACAAGAAATCTCAGAAATTGAAGACAAATCTAGATCAAATCACTTCAGTAATGAATTTCTTCATAACTGAAATGATCGTCAATGGATCTAAAAACACACAACCTCAATAAACTGCTCGTTTGAGTTAATCAATACAGGAAGGGGAAAGGGATCAATGATTATTATGGAAGAAACCATTCAGGTGAAAAAGTTCACTGACACACAACCCAAATCACCTCCACAATCTCCTTAGAATGGTAAAGAGAAAATGATGATCCTGATGACACTTGAAACATCTAGGTCGTGTTAGGTTTCTCAACCAGAATAGGGCCCTACACATTAGAACTCGATTTCTAGGGATTTAAGATCACTACAGACAAATGATGAATAAAAAAACATCATAATTAGATTAAAACGTATACAACAACAAGATTTTATTTTTATACCAATAAAGAAAACACAAAAATAGGGAAAAAATAGAGGATTTAAAATCGAGGAGCAGGGTCCCCATATTTGATGTAGAATATTAGTTCTCAGTCCATGCGGTGTGGATGATATGAGGTGTCTCCCCTGGGAACCATAGAGGAGCATATTATCCTATTCTTCCATGAATGAAAAAAGAGAAAACGTTAACATATAGGCAGGAAATATATCCACATGGAATTCCCTTCATGTGAGCATCTCTATCATTTAGTGAACCTGCGGTGTATGTAGTCATCCTCTTTAAATGAATTGGTTATCCTTCACAATTTCCCATATTTAGCATCGCCTTCAGTATCCACTATCACCTCCCTTGTACAAATCAATACAAATAATGTCAGGTGATTCGATAAAATAAAAATTAACTACTATTATATATGTACATAAATATATATAGTTATATAATAATATAATTACTAGATTAATTAACAAATATACTTATAAATAATAAAAACATATTAATAAGATAAACAAAGATATTTAATATAATTAAATTTATTATACTATTATTATTATCATTGTATTAATTATATTAAATATGATATTATTATTATTATTATTTATATAATATGATATATAGTTGATAAATAATAATTATAGCAATGAAAACTAAAATATGAAAAGAAGATTGAGGAAGGAATTCAGTGAAAAGAAGAGGGATTTGAGGAGGGGGCGACTCGAGAATAGTAAGGAAAGGGGAATGGAGGGGATACAGTGGTGATGTGAGGTAGAGGGTCACTGAAGCTCACATTGGGAGGAAAGGAGGAGGAAAGAAGACAACAGTAAGGCGACTTCAATAGACGGTGCTTAATTAGTGGTTTGAATCTACAATAGAAATGATAGAGGTAAATTTAGTAGCGAGTCGTTCAGATATGAAAGTGGTTAGAAAGAATGGAAAACGAAAAAAATAGATATTGGAAGTTCATGAGATTCAATAGTGAGAAAAGTGGTAGGGAGAAGGTTTGGAAGTAAAATGATGAATCAAATGCAGTAGGTGGGGACATAGATTTCGCGGCAGTAGCTACCTAAAAAAATAAAGAACAAGCCACAAAAATTAAATAAATATTTAAACTATAAAATCATTTATCTAAATTTGCAATGAATTAAAAAAATTTAAAAACACATTTTAAATTTATGAAAAAAATAAAATTATTTAAAATTTATTGAAAAAATAAATTAATACATATTACACTGGTTACATAAAAATTTGTTTCAAGTAATTAAAATTTTTTAAAAACAATTTTCTTACATAAATAAACTAATAAAATAATTAAACTAATTAATTAATAAATGAATTAAAATAAAATTAAGTATTGAGAGTGTTTATTAAATTGAAATAATTATTAATTTTTCAAAATATGAAAAAATATGAACATTTATTTATTTAAATAATAATTTATTAAATTAAATAATACCAAAAATGTTTATTTTGAAAAAACAATAAAAATGAAGAAATAAAAGATTAAAATTTATGTAAAATTATAATATAAATAAAAGAAAAAGAAAACAACTTGTTAATGAAGAATGAATTATTCTATTTCAAAATCATTTAAAATGCAAAAACTAATCAAATAAATACTAGATTTTAACAGACAAGCATGTTTTTAATAATTATGTACAATGTTGAGAACATTTTAAAATTATTTTACAAATAAACACTATTTTAATAATAAAAAGAGAAGGAAATGCAAAAAATGGTTTGGCAAGGAGAATTCATAAATAGCCGCATCAAACACCCCCACACTTAAATATTTTTTTTCCTAAAAAAATGCAATCTTTTGACTTTTTTAAATAGAAAAAATTATTTGTGAAATTCAATTTAAAATGATCATGTATAAATAGTTGAAAACAAAGGAACTGAATTCGAGGTGCATTTTTTAAAAACATTGGGTTTACATAAGGTCCTACCTAACTTCAAATGCCTACTGTAATCCAAGGGTAGTAAATATGCATTCACTATTAATGATGCCCGGTTTCAATATGGAATCACCCAATGTTCTACCTCAATTCCATTTCTTGTTCCAAATCTAAGAGTTACGACATGTTAGATAAAGTGGAATTAAGATCTTAACCAAAGGTACCTTCAATTATCACATTCTACTAGGTTCATTTTTTTTGTGAATCACTTTATTGATTCAACTCAAATAATCTTCAAATAATTTCATTGTCTGCTTCTTCATCTGGGTTTAAAATTCACCTCATCTTAATTAACTCATTTTTTTCTACTTAGCACCTTATTAATATTATTTTCAATTTTTTACCCATACATGAATGTGAAAAGCACAATGAAAAATCACTTACTAAATATGTATAGAGGGATAAAACATACACCCATTTCCCAGAGTCTCATAGATTCACTATGGGATCGTATTTTCCCAATTTACTCTACTTTCAAAGTACTTCAATGATTACCATTTGAGTTGGATCTCTAAGGTGATAAATTTTATTTAATAAAAATTGAGTCCCCTATGTTACAATAAGAAATTATTGTTACCTAAAATCATGATCCTAATCCCACAAATTATTATCTTATCTAACTCCCTTCCTCAATTACAAAACAGAATATACATAAATATTTTTGTAACTACACTCAGTAATCATACTTACTTAATTGTTTTAGAAACATTTCAACCGTTAACTACCAAAATGTTGTCATCCATTAGTTGGGATAGAATTGATGTACAATTTTAAGATAGACGACCCTTATAATTTGAAAGAAAATTTTATTTTTTTAATGAATTTGAATATTAAAAAAAATATTTGACCATTTTTTAACAAACAAATTATGGAGAATTTGAATGAATGAATGACCACTCCCTGAGAAACATAAAATTCAATATTTTCCCCAATTTGGAATCTAAAGGTGGGATATAACATAGTTAAAATAAAATGGTTAACTTAACCTGAAAAGAATGTGAACAGGTAGCATTGAAGTTCAAAAGATTATTTTCCCCACAAAAAGAAAATGAAAATAAATAAAAACATATATAAAATGGATCCCACCAACCAGGACAAGAAAAAATAATAGTTATATTTTAGAAAGGATCATAAATTTATGTTTTAAAAATAGAGAAAATATTTTACTCTACAATTAAAATAATACCATGATAAATAGTGATGTACAACAGCAGTAGATGAATTAAAAAAAAGAAAACAGTGGGTAAATGTAGGTTCAACAATATAGTTCAAAATAAATTTTAAACTCCCTATATTTTAGCAGTTATCACCTAAGAAGAATTAATTCTCAATTTTCAAAACAATTAGGTGGAATCCCCCACACATAAATCCTATAATCATGATGAATGAATGGGAATATTGAAAAAAATATAGAATTAAAACATTACTTCCCTAAATGTTCAACTTCTCAAATTTAAATTCATCCAAATACAAGCTCCCATTGTTTATTTTCTAAATCAAACATTGTTACACCATTCTTGAACCTACATGATGAAATATATTAACATCAGTCTTCATAATTTAAAGCTCAAAATGAAAATGTAACCAGGTTTCAGTTAGGTTTTGTCAACAATAAATTTTTTGTGAGATGAATGCTTTATTAATGACTGACTAACATATGGAATATACTACATATTTGTTGACCAACTATGATAAAATAAAAATTAAAATATAAATAATAAAGAAATTAAAATATGAAATGAAAAGGGATAATGTTGGTATAATCCCCAAAGTAATGTTATAGTTTGACTTTCCATAGCTGGACCATCAGTTGATAAACCCCATCTTGAAGGGAGATTATGATTTTTACTCAAGAACAACGAGATATGATTCCTTGAAACTTTAGAAACATTCATTTTTTGGATTATTCATTGACCATATTCTTTCAAAACCATATCATTGGAAGTGGACCACTAATGGTATAATGGATTATGAGAAAAATTGTAGGGGTATGAACCCTATTTTGTAGCCTAAGGGTTAGTGTGCATAGGTGGTGAAACTTCAAGACTAGGGTGAGACTTGTATTATTTTATTTTCCAAAAAAGGATTCCTGATTAAATAAATTAAATTTATCAGAACTATCTATGAAAACTATGTGCCGGTCCAAACACTCCTCTTCATAATTAGCTCCAAGACTATAATTTCCAAAAACAAAACACTCGAAGTTTCATTAATTACTCAGTAGGAGAATCTTCTAATTCATCACTCTCTATGAAATCACATAAATGGACAACATTATAAAAACAAAAATTGAGAAAAAAAATTCAAGATAAACTTTAATATTTTCAATATTAAATGAAAATATCGATTCTTCCATAAAATTTTCAAATCCCATTAGCAGTGAAGTGTGCTCAACTCCAAGATGAAATTATGATCCTAGGAGATTGTATGGGGCAAGAGTGAGGTATCCAACCTCCTCTAGCCTATATTAAAAACACATGAAATCTATATTTATTTCCTATAAGGTAAATGATATGATTTCTGGTATAGGTAGAATATATTAAGAGAATTGAAAGTCATTAGAAACGTGAGTTCAACAAAAATCATCAATTGAAATGTTAGAAATAAAATCTTCTGTTAAATTTTTCCTAGCTTCATCATTGTCTCTATGTTCCACCACCATCCAACTATTTAATACATCCTCCGAATGTAGATCTTGCATATATATCTTTGATTCTGGGGGTAGTTCAATTTGAATATTGGGAAACCCCAAATATTTTATAACATAGAACTTAAGGAAAATATGATAAAATTATTTGAGTTCCATAACTAAGGCCTATAATTTTTGTTTTATAAAATCATCCTTGAATTCTTCATTTTGTTAAACAAAATTATCCCTAGGAAAAATATGGAACTTCTTCCAACTTCAATATGAAATAAATCCTAAAAAATACCTTTAGTTCATATATGGTCTCATCCTTTTTTTGGGGTTTTATTATGTTTTTATGGTTTTGGTTTTTAACGAAAAATTTAAAACACCAAAATATAGTCGTTGCTTCCCTGAAATTAGTGATAAAATTTGACCTCATCCTTTTTGTGTGGAAAAAAACATACATTTATGAATATCAAGATATATCACAATGGATAACCTAGAGGATTTTCTAAAGGAAGTAGTGTCGAACGACTATGAGGAATTTACAGAAATATTTTTGGGTTTTCTTTTATATTTATAAAAACTAATATAGATAAAAATAACAATGTAAGGGAGAAAAAATCATTTAAATGAATCACAAAGAAATAAAATCACATAATGAACAAAACAATTACAGCAAGAATGATATATAGCCAGTAAAAAACAATCCAAATCCATGTCAATTCAACCTCAACTGTGACGCCCCGACCCCAGTTACCCAGAGTCAGTGCATTATTGCGTAACATTGGCATGATCACAGAAGATCAAGTCTCGAAAGACAGATTAATTTTGTAGCCTTGAAAAACACTAGATACATTCATAAATGTTACATTACATCATAAAGTGAAAAAATAAAATAACAAAGTCTCCATAGTCCACACTCATATCTTCTTCTGACTATCCCTGCAGGTCGTTCATAAAATACTTCTTCACATCCTGGAAAATATTAAAACATTGAAAGGGATGAGCTCAGATTCTCAGTAAGGATAACAATATTGTGGAAGCTTTTATAAATAAACACTAACATTTAAGGCAATGTATAACTAAAAGAAAACCCTTTTTAAAATTGAAATTCAGCATAATATGATAAAAATAAAACTAAATAATGCCATTTACTTACACACATGGATATTCTACTAGTCGAATAATCACATGCAATATCAATAACCACTTTCATAATGATGGAATGCATAATGCCAGACTATCCTAACCACGTAGCCAAGGCCTCGTGTCAAGACTACAAATAAGATTCTGTCAACGCCTCATGACAAGAAACTAGTTTGTCTCATGATACCTACCGATGCATCGAGGAGCTATAGCGGGATCCACCCGTCACTTATTATGTCCAATGCATTCCTCATATGAACAGGTCATATCATAAACCATAACAAAATTGTATCACATAAAACATGCATAAAGGAAACATAAGATTTCCACACATCAATCACAAGATATCGATACAACACATTGATATAATAAAAATATTATCAAAACCATTTTCAATACCAAAATAAAAGAAACGTAAAAAATGGTATTTATTTTTCTTTTAAATAGAAATTTATGGCTTATAGAGGAAGTCAAAACTCAAATAATAGTCACTGCGGTGGAGAAGTCATTTTCACCGTATACATAATAAAAAACATTCCTTTTTTAATTTATTAAAAACGCTTAGTATAAAATGATTCCTTTTGAATAAAAGTAAAATTCAAAGGGGTTTATACACTGTATAAATGAAAGTTGTGTATAAAACCAAATATGCCTCAATGAATGAAGATTGAGACGAAGTACTTACAAAGACCATTTTTAAAATAAAATAGATATATTATGAGTATTTACTATAAGTACACATAAAGAAAGTACAAATACAAGATAGGACATAATAATATCATGACATAATTTTAAAGTATGAGATTAACCCAAAGATTGGAAATTGGGATAGAAATTCCCTTACCTCGTGTCCGACTTGACTCGACTGCTCTTTAACCTCCTGAATAATAAACTAGAGTTAATCTCTACCTGCATAATAACCTTTTTAATTTTAATTATTCCTTTTATATCACTTATTACCATGTTATGAACATTATGTAATTATTTATGTTAATAACAGTCGTTTTGTCGATCTTAGGTACTTGAGTCAAAAATAAACTACTTATAATTGCACTTTGTTATGTGGTAAAATATCTATTTTATCTATAATTATATTCCAAATTTAGATATCATATATATCCAGTATTTACGTGCATTTATAATATTACATAACATTTAGAGGTAAGAAATGAAATGCACCGTTCATGGAGACGGTAAGCCGTACGTACACATGAACGCTACTTTCATTTCTATTTCATATTTAATGGAATGAAATTATAATGATATAATATTATAATATAATTACAGAATAATATAATGTATAATACTATTTACTCCATCCTTTATACATCCCACATATGGCATTAACGATTCAAATCACTTTGAGGGGGTTGTAGTCTGCACTTCCTAAAATGAAAATATCGCATTTACCCATAATGGAAACCATAAAGGAATGCCATAAATGAAAAATACTGAAGCTTAAGTAAAAAATAAAATTATTATATATCATATATGAATATATTGACATCTTAATGGCCACCTTTGAAGGTGTTATATGAGTGTTGAACAATCATCGTTTTGTGAGGCAGAAATTCGCCATCCACAGAAATAGTATGTTCTTTAACCATTAAATATAGGTGTGATTAAGTGTAGCTCAGATCCTTATTATAAAAACATCCTAGTATATTGAATATACTGGTGTTGTTACCAAATAAATGAATAAATAGAGATTAAGGGGTTGGAGTAGAATAATAAAACAAAATAACATAAGAGAAGACATTTCCTTAAAATCGGGTAACTCATTTTTGACTTGAGCCAAAGGCTTCCTTGGGAAGAATTCTGCCCAAAGTGAGGCTTCTATTAGTAATAGAGGGAAGTTGGGAGAGTATTTGGGCAGAGTTTGGCTGAGCCAAAAGGCTTTGAATGTGTGAATAAGGTGGTAGAGACGGGGGCCTTTTATAAGAGGAGAGGAGGGACACTCTTGGAAAGTAATGAAATGTTACTTTATTATATAATGATTTTAGGATTTTAAAGGTCCCACACTTATATATTTATATGATATGGTGATAAGGGTTCGAAATATACTCATCCAATAGGATTTGGATAAGTTTAATTCTTATATTTTACATTATCCTTCCATTTTATTAAAATCGTTAATTAATGTGGTAATCGTTGTATCATCATGGTGTCATAAATATTTTAATTTATTTAATGTCTAAAAATTATAAAACTTCTATCATGATGTAGTAAATATTATTATATTTCTAATGAGTATTTATAGTAAAAAATATGACTTGTATAACCCCATTTAAAAATTGTATTAGCAAAACAACTCATGTTTGTGACATTTTTATTTTAACATTATATAAAACGTTTTTAATGTCATTTTCCTACCAAAGTGGCTACATGGGGTCCCCAAGTTGACCCATGGATTGTCTTTATCGTCCATGACACATTCAATAGGGTTAGGACAAGTGTAAAGGTATTTCCATATTTTTATAATATCTTTTTTACCTTAAATTTCACTAATTACCTTCAATCACGATTAATTAAACTTAAACTTACTATTCACCAAAAAATTATTTTAATCCAATTGAACCAAATTTTACTTCCTAATGAAAACCATGTTTGTCAGATTTTTTAAAATCAAATCAAAGAAGTGTTAATGTTTCATTTAAATGAAAAATCCGTTTTTTAACTACCACTTAGTGGTTTCACTATTCATCAAAAATTGATGTTTTTCAGAACGATGCCAAAATTTCATCCTAAGCTATAATTGATATTCCGAATTCAAAAATTATGTCTATTTTAAAAAATTCCAAACATATAAGTTTAATTATTTAATTTTATAATTAATTTCCGTTGTCACAACAAATTGCGTGTTTTTAAGAAACAATAAATATCAAATGATTGACAATTTTTTATGTCTATTTTCGAAGTGAAATTAATTCTAATGACCAACATTGGATAAAATAGAAAAAATATATTCTAAATATACTTTAAAACCACTAAATATTATAATTTCTCACTATAAATTATTTTGATTAAAAAAGTTGTTTTTAACTATTTTTCACTATTCACAAAAAATTGGAAGTTCTCAGAAAAATACCAAAAATTCAACATTGGCTAATTTCGATATTCCAAATCCAAAAACGAAGTCGATTTGGCAAGATAAAATTTATAAAATTTCAAAAATTAGGTATTACTATTCATAACGGCTACTTTGATTGGTTGTGGTGTGTGTTAGAACTCAAAGTTGTGTACAACACACGCTACTGTATTATTCAAAGAGAAGTGTACCATGGAAGCTTGAAGTGTTACATTCTCCCCTCATTCAAATAATTTCGTCATCGAAATTTCATATAATATCACTATATAAAAAGTCTCGGGTGATTCTTCATCATAAGTTCCTCGGGTTCCCACGTTGCATCCTCTATCTTATGGTTTCTCCATAGATCTTTTACCAGACGAGTCATCCGGTTTCTCAGCACTTGTTCTCTTGTATCAAGAATCCTGACGGGCTCTTCGCAATAAGACAGATCGGGTTCCAGTTCTAATTCCTCAAAGGTGAGTACATGCGTTGGGCCTGGCATGTATTTTCTCAACAGTGATATGTGGAATACATCATGAACTTTGGAGAGACTTGGTGGCATTTCCAAACGGTAAGCTACAACCCCAATTCGTTCTATAATTTTAAAGGGTCCGATGTACCTGGGACACAATTTACCCTTCTTACGGAAACGTATAACTCCCTTCCATAGAGATACCTTCAAGAAAACATGATCTCCTACCTGAAATTCCAAATCCTTCCTTCGGTTATCTGTATAGCTCTTCTAACTACTTTGAGCTGCTTTGATGTGGTTTTGGATTACATTCACGTTTTCCATTGTTTCCTCCACTAGTTCTGGGCCTATAAGTTTTGTTTCACCAACGTTATCCCAAGAGGTTGGTGTGCGACATCTCTTTTCGTATAACGCTTCATATGGTTCCATCTGAATACTTGAATGGAATCTATTGTTATAGGAAAATTCTACCAGAGGTAAATATTGATCCCACATTCCTTGAAAGTCATGTCAGCATGATCTCAACATGTCTTCTAAGGTTTGAATAGTTTTTTCTGATTGTCCATATGTTTGAGGGTGGCAAGAAGTTCTCAAACTAAGTTAAGTATCCAAGGCCTTCTAAATACTTTTCTAGAATCTTGATGTAAAATGAGGATCACGATCCGAGACAATAGATAGGGGTACTCCATGAAATCTCACAACTTCATTAATATACAGTCTTGCTAGACGTTCAAGTGGTAGATCTTCCCTTATAGCAAGAAAATGTGTTGACTTCGTGAGACGATCAACAATGACCCATATTGCGTCATTTCTTCTAGGAGTCTTTGGTAGTCCCATGACAAAATCTATCATAATATTATCCCATTTCCACTCAGGTATGAGAAGAGGTTGCAATACTCCACCAGGCAGTTTCCTTCCAGCTTTCACTTGTTGAAAAACCAAACATCTTGACACAAAATCAGCAATATCTCTCTTCATGTTGTCCCACAAAAAATTTCCCTTTAAATCACTATACATTTTGGTACTCCCAGGGTGTATAGAGAAATTGGAACTATGAGAATCATCCAAAAATTCCCTCTTTAAATCAGGTATATCGGGAACACAATGTCTCCTCCCAAATTTCAAAATTCCATCTTCATACACAAAGTCAATCAATCGCCCATCATTCACAGCATTAATCTTCGTTATCAACTCTTCATCATTGGCCTGAGAACACTTTATCCTTTCTAGTATATATTGTTTGGAAACCATTTGAATTTTTTTATTTTTCACCCTCCATGGTGATTCCCATATCCATCTTTACTAAATCCATGAAAATTGGATCCATTTACACTCTCATCATGTTCAAAACTCCATGATCTTTTCTACTCAAAGCATCTACAACCTTATTTTCCTTCCCTGGGTGGTAGTGTATCATGCAATCATAATCCTTGTGTAGTTCAAGCCATCACCTTTGCCTCATGTTGAGTTCTTTTCGTGAGAAAATATATTTCAAACTCTTTTGATCGCTATATATCTCACATTTTTCACCATAGAGATAATGTATCCATATCTTCAAGGAAAACATTACAACAGCTAACTTGAGATCATGAGTAGGATAGTTCTGCTCATGAATTTTTTGTTGTCATGATGCATAGGCAATAACCCTATCATTCTGCATAAGGACACAACCAAGTCCTTTCATCGATGCATCACTATAAATAACGAACCCATCATTCCCTGATGGTAGAGTCAATATAGGAGCGTTGACTAATCTTCTCTCCAATTCTTCAAAACATTATTCACACTCTTTTGTCCTGACAAATTTAACCCCTTTACGTGTGAGCTTCATTAATGGGTTAGCCAATCGAGAAAAATTCTAGACAAAACGTCGATAATAACCTTCCAAACCAATAAAGCTGCGTACCTCAGTTATACTGATAGGTGCTGGCCATTCTTGGATTGCCTTGGTCTTAGAAGGATCAACGGAAATTCCATCCTTAGAGACACTATGTCCAAGAAAATAAATCTCCTGAAGCTAGAATTCACACTTTCTAAAAATCCCATATAATTCATGTCTTTTAAGAGTCTTCAAGATAATGGGCAAGTGATTTTCATGATCTTCGTAGCTTTTGGAGTAAACCAAGATATCATCAATAAATACGACCAAAAAATCTTCAAGATATTCCTTGAAAACTCTATTCATTAGATCCATGAATACAGAGGGTGCATTAGTCAATCCAAAAGGCATTACTGTAAACTAGTAATTGACGTACCTTGTTCGAAATGCTGTCTTCAGAATGTCTTACTTCTTTACACACAACTGATGGTATCCAGATCGAAGGTCAATCATTAAAAAGTATTGAGCTCCATGAAATTTGTCAAATAAATCATCAATTCAAGGTAGGGTATATGTGTTATTTATTGTTATAGCATTGATCTCCCTGTAGTCAACGCACAACCTCATAGATCCATCTTTCTTCCTAACAAAAAGGACATGGGATCCCCATGGAGAAACACTAGGGCGAATAAATCCCTTATTACTCAATTCATCTAGTTGTTTCTTTAGTTAAACTAATTCCACAGTGGCCATCCTATAAGGGGTATTTGATATAGGCCTTGATCCAGAAATTAAATCAATGGAAAACTCAACTTCTCGTTCTGGAGGATGTCCAGGTAAATCTTCCGGAAACACATCTTCATATTTTTTCACAATAGGTACATCCTCTATTTGAACATTCATTTCCTCGCCCTTAGTCATTTCATTCTCTTCATCCCAAATAATTGATGTTAGTTGAGCTACTGGGGGTGGATCTAAATAAGAATTAGGTGGTGACGATTCTGCTCTAAAAATAAGGTGTTCCTTATCATCATCATCAAAAATCGTAACCTCCTTCTTCTTAGAATAAATCTTTGCATCATAGTCCGAAAACCAATCCATACTGAGGATTATATCAAACTCAATCATAGGTATGACAATGAGATCGTCAGATAAAAAATAGTTATGTGCTCTAATGGGGACTGATTCACAAAACTTTGTTGCAATAATACTTCCCTTAAGAGTTTTGACAGACAATACTCTTGTTAAATCAAATTGGAAAAAACTAATTTTCTTAGCAAAATGGGAATATATGAATCAATGTGATGATCCCGAATCAAATAATGCATTTTCTAAACTTGAGGAAACAATTAAATTACCTACCACCACGTCTTTTGGAGCTTCAACCTCAGTAGTAGTGATATCATAAGCTTGGCCTTGATCCCTGGGCCTCTTCTGTGGTAAGTTCCCCTAATTATTAGAACATTCATTTGCATAGTGCCACATTTCTCTACAATTATAACATTCCACATTGACAACAACTTTCTTTCCCTTGCAATCATAAGCTTTGTGGCCTTTTCACCACACTTGTAACAGACTCCCAATACCTTCAAGAAAGTACCAGGTTGTTTCTTTCCACATTTACTACAGGACTGATATTCAACTCTTCCCTTCTTCCCCTTATTTCCATTTCCAGATTGATCAGAAGATATCTTCTTTTCTTGATTTTCATTAAAGTCATAAGACTTAGAGAATTCCTTTTCCATCTTGATAGCACACGAGACAATATCTTCGTACGACGAGAAGGTTTGTGAGACAAATGCTCGACGGAGAAATGGGTTTAACCCATCCAAGAAACGATCAATCTTACTTCTTGGGTTACATATATAATTTTCAGAATGACTCACTAACCTTGTAAAGTTAGGTTCATACTTTGCGACATTCTCATCCTCCTACTGCCTCAGAATCAGAAATTGCCTTTCCATATCATCTCGATGGTCATGTGAACGTATTTTTCTAAGAAAATTTCCTTAAACTCCCTCCATTCCATACTTGATACTTCTTCATCGTCCTTTGTGTTTTGAATCATCGACCACCATGGATCGGCATCTCTAGTGAGGCGGTAGACTGCCATGAAAACCTTCTCCCTGTCGCTACTCCCCAAGGCGTGGAATATTTTCTCTAAGGAGTTTATCAATTGCTCACCTACTAATGGATTTGTACCCCCATTAAGGTTTGGAGATTGTTGCCTCATGAAGCGGTCTAACATTGATCCTCCACATTTCGTATCATGGTTCTCCATACGAGTAAGGTTATTATTCATAACCTGAGTGAGTTGTCCCATTATGGTAATAAGTTGATAAGAACCATTTGTTTCTCCAAATACACAATAATTATCTTGAATAGGAGGGAAATCACTACATGGAGTGCGTGCATTGATACGGTTTCCATTCCTTCCACTAGGCGCCATTTCTAAACAATGGCATAAACTAGATTAGTTTATGAATCAAAATACATAATTCCATACTTGTAAAATACTTAACATAAATTGAACTATTTATGGATATAATCCATAATCATAAAAATGTTTTATTTGAGGAATTATATACTCATAACCCTTTATAGTGGTTTTTAAAGAAAATGAGAATTATCCTAAGCATATCCCCCGGGAGTGTCATAACCAAGAGTACAGCAAGGCCCGTTGTTGTGTACCACTTCCCGTTGAAGTCTAGCTCAAAGCGATTTTTTCTGGTTTTACCCCTAGGTACATCTGTGCCGGAGCCACCTCTACCTGCTCGTATCCAGACAGGGATGTGTTTCTCGGAAATCTCACAAAATCTCTATAATACCAAAATTATGGGAAGTTCTTCTATACTAATCCTCAAAGTCTATCTTTGTGCTATGTTCTCTAATCAGAGTTTTCTAAATCTAGCATCCAAGGTTAGTACTAAACTTCCTCTGATACTTATTGTAATGGCCCGACCCTAGTTACCCAGAGTTGGTGCATTATTGCGTAACATTGTCATGATCACAAGAGATCAAGTCTCGAAAGCCCGATTAGTTTAGTAGCCTTGGAAAAACTAGATACATTCATAAATGTTACATTACATCATAAAGTGAAAAAATACAATAACAAAGTCTCCATAGTCTACACTCATATCTTCTTCTGAATATCCCTGCAGGTCATTCATAAATTACTTATTCACATCCTGGAAAATAGTAAAACATTGAATGGGGTGTGCTCAGATGCTCAGTAAGGATATCAATATTGTGGAAGCTTTCATAAACAAACACTAACATTTAAGGAAATGTATAACTAAAACAAAACCCTTTTTAAACTGGAACTTTAGCATAATATGGAAAAAATAAAATTAAATAATGCCATTTACTTACTCACATGGATATTCTACTAGTCAAATAATCACATGCAATATCAACAACCACTTTCATAATGATGGAATGCATAATTCCAGACTATCATAACCACGTAGCCAAGGCCACGTGCCAAGACTACAAATAAGATTTTGTAAAGGCCTTCTGCCAAGACACTAGTTTGTCTCATGAGACCTACCGATTCATCTAAGATCTATAGCAGGCTCCACCCGTCACTTATTAAGTCCAATTAATTCCTCATATGAACAGGTCATATCATAAACTATAACATAATTGTATCACATAAAACATGCATAAAGTAAACATAAGATTTACACACTTCAATCACAAGATATAAATACAACACATTGATATAATAAAAACATTATCAAAACCATTTTCAATACCAAAATAAAAGAAAAGTAAAACATGGTATTTATTTTTCTTTTAAAAAAAATGTTATGGCTTATAGAGGAAGCCGATACTCAAATAACAGTCACGGCAGTGGAGCATTCGTTGTCGCCGCATACGTAAGAAAAAACAATACTTTTGTCGTTTAGTAAAAATGCTTCATATAAAAATATTCCTTTTGAATAAAAGTAAAAGTCAAAGGGGTTTATACACTGTATAAATGAAAGTTGTGTATACAACCAAATATGCCTCAATGAAAGGAGATTGAGACGAAGTCCTTACAAAGATCATTTTTATATAAAATAGATATATTATGAGTATTTACTATAAGTAAACATAAATAAAGTACAAATACAAGATAAGGCATAATAATATCATGACATAATTTGAAAGTAGGAGATTAACCCAAAGATTGGAAATTGGGTTAAGAAATTCCCTTACCTCGTGTCTGACTTGAATCGACCGCTCTTTAACCTCCTGAATAATAAACTAAAGTTAATCTCTACCTTCTTGAGAACCTTTTTCAAGTTCATTATTCCTTTTATATCACCTATTACCATGTTATGAACATCATGCAATTATTTAAGTTAATAACGGTCGTTTTGTCGATCTTAGGTACTTGAGTCAAAAATAAACCTCTTATAATTAAACATTGCTCATGTGGTAAAATATCCATTATATAAATAATTATATTCCTAATGTAGATATCATATATATCATATATATCTCGTATTTATGTGCAATTATAATATTACATAACATTTAAAGGTAAGAAATGAAATGCACCGTTCATAGAGACGATAAGCCGTACGTACGCATGAACGCTAATTTTATTTCTATTTCCTATTTAATGGAATGAAATTAAAATGATATAAAGTTATAATATAATTCCAGTATAATATAATGTTTAATACCATTTACTCCATCCTTTATACATCTCATATATGGCATTAACGATTCAAATCACTTTGAGAGGGAGGTAGTCTGCACTTCCTAAAATGAAAATATCGCGTTTACCCATAATGGAAACCATAATGGTATGCCATAAATAAAAAATATAGAAGCTTAAGTAAAACATAAACTTATTATATATCATATATAAATATAGTGACATCTTAATTTCCACTTTTGAAGCTGTTATATGAGTGTTGAACAATCATCGTTTCGTGAGGCAGAAATTTGCCATCCACAGAAACAGTATGTTCTTTAACCATTAGATGTAGGTGTGTGTTAGTGTATATCTAATACTTATTATAACAATATCCTAGTATATTTAATATACTTTTTTTGTTACAAAATATTGTAATAAAAAGAGTTTTAGGGTTCAGAGTAGCAAAATAAACAAAATAACATAAGAGAAGACATTACCGTAAAATCAGGAAACTCCTTTTTGATTTGCACCAAATGATTCCTTGGGAAGAGTTCTGCCCAAAGTGAGGCTTATAGAAGTAATAGAAGTAATTTGGGAGAGTATTTGGGTAGAGTTTTTCCGAGCCAAAAGGCTTTGATGGTGTGAATAAGGTGGTGGAGGTGGGGGCCATTTATAAGAGGATAGGAGGGGCACTCTTGGAAAGTAATGAAATGTTACTTTATTATATAATGAGTTTCGGATTTTAAAGGTCCCACACTTATATATTTCTAGGATAATGTGACAAGGTTGAGAAATCTACCCATACAATATTCTTTGGACAAGTGTAATTCTTATATTTTACATTATCCTTCCATTTTATTAAAATCATTAATTAATGAGGTAGTCGCTGCATCATCATGGTGTCATAAATATTTTAATTTATTTAATTTCTAAAAATTATAAAACAAATATCATGATTTATGAAATCTTTTTATATTTATAATGAGTATTTATAGTCAAAACTATGACTTGTATAACACCATTTAAAAATTGATTTAGTAAAATAACTCATGTTTGTGACATTTTTATTTTAACATTAAATAAAACGTTTTTAATGTCATTTTCCTACCAAAGTGGCTCCATGGGGTCCCCAAGTTGACCCAATGGATTGTCTTGGTCGTCCATGAATCAACCAATAGGGTTAGGACAAGTGTAAAGGTATTTTCATATTTTTATAATATCATTTTTACCTTAAATTTCACTAATTACCTTCAATCACGATTAATTAAACTTAAAAGTTACTATTCACCAAAAAATTATTTTAATCCCATTGAACCACATTTTACTTCCAAATGAAAACCATGTATGTCTGATTTTTGAAAATCAAATCACAGAAGAGGTAATGATTCATTTAAATTAAAAATCAGTTTTTAACTACCACTTAGTGGTTTCACTATTCATAAAAAATTGAAGTTTTCCAGAACAATGCCAAAATTTCAACCTAAGATATAATTGATATTCTGAATTCAAAAATGTTGTTTATTTTAAAAAATTCCAAACATATAAGTTTCATTAATTAATTTTATAATTAATTCCCGCGGTCA
The DNA here is from genome assembly GCA_963277665.1 of Viscum album. NCBI lineage: Eukaryota > Viridiplantae > Streptophyta > Magnoliopsida > Santalales > Viscaceae > Viscum > Viscum album. Next base: position 1,756,699,140 of record OY728141.1, read on the forward strand.
CAACAACTTGCGTGTTTTTAAGGAACAATAAATATCAAAAGATTGACAATTGTTTATGTCCAATTTCAAAGTGAAATTAATTCTAATGACCAACATTGGATAAAATTTTAAAATTTATTTTAATTATACTTTAAAACCACTCAATAGTATAATTTATCACTATAAATTATTTTGATTAAAAAATATTTTTTTAAGTATTTTTCACTATTCACAAAAAAAATTGGAAGTTCTAAGAAAAATACCAAAAAATCAACATAGGCTAATTTCGATATTCCGAATCCAAAAATGAATTCCATTTGGAAAGATAAAATTTATAAAATTTCAAAAATTAGGTATTACTATTCATAACGGCTACTTTTATTGGTTGTGGTGTGTGATAGAACTCGAAGATGCGTACAACACACGCTACTATATTATTCAAAGAGAAGTGTACCGTGGAAGATTGAGGTGTTACATTAACTCCCTATCATTCATCAATAAAATAATAAAATCAATAATTCTTGACTCAATAAATGCAAGTATGATGGATCAAATCACACACCTCTCTTTCCCAAAGCATTTAACAATCATACATAGAGTTAAATCCGTCACAAGTGCACTCTCCCATGTTGAATATATCTCCAAATCAAATCACTTCATACATGAATTTATTATTTAATGCAGCGATCATCAATGGATCTAAAAATAGACAACTTCAATCAACTAATCAATTGAGTGAATCAAGAGATTATGTGGAAAAGAATCAATAGAAATTGAGGTAGAAACTATTTCGGTGAAAAAGTGTACTCATTCACACCATAAATCACCTTGAAGTTGTAACTCCATTTATGTAGATATGAGATCCCAACAAACAAATTTGTAAGAAACAAATATCACAAATAGATGACAATCATAAACAACACTAAGATGGTATTTACATACCAACTATGAAAACACAAAAATAGAGAAAAAGTAGTGGATGAAAAATAGAGGACCAAGGTCCCCGTATCTAATGTCGAAGATGATTTCCCAGTATATATAGAAGGTTTGGATGATGTGAGGTGTCCTACCCAGATAACTATAGAGGTGAAGATAATCCTATTATCATATAATGTAAATATAAAAACACTAACAAATAGATAGAAACTAAATATATGTGGCATGACCTTAAGGTGCGAATCTATATATTTTAGTGAAACTATGATGAATATATGAATCCTCCTACAATGAACTAATTACCCTTTTCACCTTCCCATAATCAGCATCACCATTGGCCCCCACGACCACCTCCTATGTGGAAAAATATAGAAAACAATGTCAGGTGATTTGATAAAATAAAAATGTAACTACTATTATATATATAACTATATATTAATATAATTACTTAGATTAATTAACAAATATACATATAAATAATAAAAACAAATTAATATTTACTATTCATTTAATTAGATAAAAAAGTAATAAGGTAAATAAAGATATTTAATAAAATTAAATTCATTATACTATTATTACTACTATTATTATATTATTTATATTAATTATATTAAACATGATATTATTATTATATATATTATTTGTTATATAGATATTAAATTATAATTACACAAAAGAAAACCAAAAAAAGAAGAGTGGAGAATTAATTCAGCGAGGAGAAGGGGGCTTTAATGAGGGGGGATGCTCAATCAGATTAGGGGGATGGGAATGGAGGGGTAGCGAAGGTGACATGTGGCATATGGTCTTGGCAGTTCATGGAGGCATGTGAGGAGGTGACAAGAGGATAGAGGGTCTCATTGAATAGTCTCGCAGTCATGGAGGAATGAGGGGGAGTTGGTCAACTTGCACCGAAGAAATTAATTTCAATTTATTGAATAAAGAAATTAATAAATATTACACTTGGTATAGAAAAAACAATTTAACGAAATTAATAAAAATTATTTAAATTAGCTTAAATTAGTTTACTAATGGAATAATTAAAATAATTAATATGTCAAATAATTAGAATAAAATTAGCTATTAAAAGTGTATACTTAATTGAATTAAATTATTAAAAGTAATTTAATTATTTTAAATATCAAAAATCAAAGGATGAATTTTTTTTATTTACAGAAGAATTAATAAAATTAAATAATAATAAATTGAATATTTTTAAAAAACAAAAGAAATGAAAGAATAATAGAATAAAAAGAAGGAAAAATTATAACTTGAATAAAAATAAAAACCGGTATGTTAAAGCGGAATGAATTATACAATTTTAAATTTATTCAAAATGACAAACATAATAAATAAAATACAGTATTGTAAAAAAGTATTTTAAACAATTATATACAAATTTGAAAAAAAAATTAATTATTTAAAAAAATAAATATTTTAATAATAAAAAGAGAAGAATAAGTTAAAAAATGATAAAAATAGCCACTAATGGAAAGTTAAACTATACCAACGGTTTGAAACCATTGGTATCGAAGGGAAAAAATTGGTACATCTGGCATAGGGATAGATATATACTATCTATTTCTAAATAACCATTGGTATATGCTCTAAAAAAATCACAGCTTCCCAACGGTTACCTAGAACCTTTGAAAAAAAATCTATACCATTGGTTTAAAACCATTGGTTTACAAAGAATTCTGTGTTTTACCAAATATTTTTTAACTGTTGGTGTAGTTTTTTTTCAATGGTTACAAAAAACTGTGTGTAAAATGCAGAAGTACTTTGATATAGCAACGGTTTTGTAACCATTGGTTTTCCTTTCACCCCTATAGCAATGGTTAGAAACCGTTGGTATAGTATTAAAATTTCTTTCTGTAGTATACCAATTGTTATAAACCGTTGGTATATCCTTTACCCAGATTACATACTAGCTTTCCGAACCCAACACCCATATATGCAGAACCAAATACACCTGAAAGATGCCTATACACCTAGGCCAACACACCACATAGAATAAAATATCACCTGCACACAGAATCCAATATGCAGAAGCCTCTAATATTTCATGTAGAAGACTCTCATACACCAGCTACAAATCAAATACACCTGGAGACCTAAGCCAATACACATGAACACAGAATCCAATATTTCATACACCAAACTCCATCATTTCATACATTGTGAAAATTAAATTCCATATTCACTAGAATATAGACCTTTTAGTTTAGTTCTCCTAGTCCTAGAAGTAACTTTCTAAACCCTCTCCTTCCACATTACTAAATAATGAAACCGTGTAAAAGGTTAATGTTTTCTCATTAGTCTTCCAACCAATCTCAAATTCCAAGACTTGGTAATTTGGTCAACCAATAAACTATAAACATGAATTGATACCACTTTTTTGGCTCGTGTGGAAAATATCAATTTATGGAAGTTATACATCACAATTTATAAAACTACCATGAATCAACATTTGAGACTGGGTAGTCGAGGCACTACATATCAATCACTCTAATCCACCCCCGCTTCCAGTTTAGTGACTACATTTTTCTTTTAAAATCGCTTACAATTGATGAAAATTAACATGAATTAAAAAATTCATGATATAAAAGGAATAAAGAACAACACTGTGAAGTATTTGGTTTAGATGATACTATTATTCTCTCCGGGGGGATCTCATTTTGGGTTGACCGGGGGGGCTGTCCAGGGGGTTCGGTGGGGGGGGGGGGGGCTATCTAGGGGGGGTGTCTACGAGGGTGGTGTAACACCCCAATATTCCACGGTATTCTTCTCTTTGAACAATATAATAGCTTGTGTTGTACAAAACTTCGTGTTCAAACACACCACAACCAGTCAAACTAGTCGTTATGAATAGTAATACACACTTTTTGAAATTTTATGAATTTTTATATATTAAAATGGTATTCATTTTTGGATTCAGAATATCAAAATTGGATTAGGGTGAGTTTTTTGTACTTTTCTGAACACATTCAATTTTTGATGAATAATAAATTTTAATTAAAAACAAATTTTTTAATGGAAATAATTTATAGAGTTAAATTATTCATTTTAATGGTTTTTAAGAATTATTAGATTATATTTTTATCATTTATAATAATTTAGGTCATTTAATGTAATTTTACATTTAAACTGAACATAAAAAAGTGTTAATCTTTTGATATATTTTATTTCTCAAAAACACGTTTTTTTGTTTTGACAACGAAAATTAATATTAAATTAATTTCTTCCACTTATATGATTTGAATTTTGGAAAATGGATTCCATATTCGGAATCAGGAGGTCAAAATTGTGTAAATTTGTATCATTTATTTTTAGACGTTATGAATATTTATTTAGTAAATATTTTATTTACCGTGGTTAAAAGGATAAATCCGGTAAATAAGGGTAAAAAAATATATTATAATAATATTAAATTACCCTAACATGTGTCATATTTCTATTGGTTGATACATGTCTGACAATGGTCATCCTTGGGTAGATTTGGGGACCCCAAAGTGCCACTTGAGAGTTATAATGACACTAGATATTATATAATTTAAAGTTAAGACAAAAATGACAAAAACATAGATCTTTTAGTAAAACAATTTTTATAGGGGTTTATATAAGTTATCTCCTAAAATAATAATATTAATTAGAATTATAATAATATTTCCTACATAATTTTATTTTATTTATAAATTTTAGACATTAAATAATTAAATTTATTTATGGGAAAATGATGATGCAGTAATTACCTTATTAATGAATGATCGAAATAATTGATATTATAAATATCCAAATAAATTTAATTTGAGACATTTTATGAATTCCACTAATTATATAGGTGATTATGACATGTTATGGTTGATTTAGGGATTTTTTTCGAAGTAATAATGCTATTATTGTTTTCACAAAAACCAAATACTAAATTGTTTCAAAATTGATAGAATTGAGTTTTTAAAACAAATACTATATTATTAATTGATATAATATTCCTAAAAATATAATGTTCAGCCAAAATACATATATAAGGATATATATTAATAATTAACCACTTGGGGTTCTCTCGGCTTGTTATAGTATGTTTATTTACCATATAATATAAAAATACAAAGAGACATGTTAAATGTCAAACTATTTAACTAAGAGTTAAATATAAAAGGTAAGGTTAATATGGTGACATAAACCTCTCTAAAACCTATTTTTTGAGAGGATTTAGAATCATAACCACCTTATACTTTATATAAATCATTTTTTATCCATTATAAACTGTAAATTATTTTATTATAATATAATATTTCATTATTTTCCTAAGGTTCCCCTCACCCCTCTTATAAAAGGAAACTTCCCCTTCTCTCAAATTCAAACATCCAAATCCATCTGTCTCAGCAAAAACCTATCCAAATATCCTCTCAACTATACTCAAATCATCCTAGGGTTCTTACATTGGTCAGATATCCAACCTATGGATCCATTTTGATCAAATCAAAAGGAAGAACCCGAATAAGAGGTAAATATTTCATCACCTCTTTCAAGTTTTTTCTTCTTCCACATCCCCTTTCTTTTTTTGTTTCAATTATAAAATAATAACTCCAATATATTCAATATACATTGATGTTATTATAAAAATTTAACAACCATATCCATTATTCTATATATCATATTAATGAAAAAGTTAATATACGTGAGTACGTACGACTTACCATATCCACGTCGTGTTGTAGTTGTTATTCAATACATTATTTATTAGATGGGTATAATAATGATGTATAATTGATTTAAATAAAAAATATAACATGTTAATGATTTTTTATATATGATATACCATCTATTTACATATAAATTTAATATCAAAATAATTATATTGTCGCTCATGCGTATGTACAAATTACCATTACCACGAAGGCGATCAGATTCATTTCCCAATCGTAAATTTTCAATAATAATTTTCATTTGATGATTAAAAATAATGTTTAAAAACATAAAATAATTCGTAATATGAATAAAATACATCATATACCTAATAAAAACATATTTGTTAACAAAACACATAAAAGAAAATGAATCAATTAACACCTGAAACGACGATAATATTAAAATATCATTAACAAAAAAATATTATAAGATCATATATGATATAATATTTATGTATATGGTTCTTGTATAATTTAATAAAAATTATTTAACTACTATACAGGCAGTTAACGCACCCTTGAACAAGGAAAAGTATGAGTTAAGGGTTTATTCTACAATCTCTTCATTATCCGAGGTTGTTTTTACATGAGTATCTACTGTGACCTCTTTATCATCCACATCCGTGCTTCATAAAAATATTTTCAAAATAAATATTTTATGGTTTTATGGAATGTAATATTTAAGTATATCATCATTTTAAATGGTTTAAATATTTATTCGTCTATATCATTTTCATTAATGTCCATGTTTTCAAAATGATTTTTAGGGATTTATTTATATGGACATGAAAGTTTCTAAAATGTTAATTCATTTCAAAAGTTTCAAAGTGGTATGGGACAATATGATTCAAAAATTTCTTTAAATGTTTTCCTTTCTAAATTATGTGACTTTTAAATGTTTTTATGAAAAAGGTCTATTTTTATCAACGAGTTTTTCAAATCATTTTCATCTGTGTCTACATCCATCGATGGATTTTAAAATTGTTTAAAGATTATTTATTATGATACAAATATTACATATTGTATTGTAGGTTTTGTGATATGTCTGACTGTGAATGTGTTATTTTTATACCATTCATGGTTTATGGATAATTTATTGACATTTCAGTTGCTAGTTTTAATATGAATGTTTATGTTATGTTTAAATCTTTTCATATGAGGAATGCATTGGACTTAGTATGTGAAGGGTGGAGCCCACTATAGGTTCTCGAGGCATCGGTAGGTCTCATGAGACAAACTAGTGTCTTGGAAAAAGGTCTTGACAAAATCTTATTTGTAGTCTTGGAACAAGGCATGGACTATGTTGTTATGAAGCCTGGAATTATGCATTCCATCATTATAAAATTGTCTATTGATATTGCATGTGATTATTCAACAAGTAGAATATCCATATGAGTAAGTAAATGGCATTATTTTGATTTATATTTTCCATATTATGATAAATTTTAAGTTTAAGAGGAATTTTTTAGTCTTATACAATTCCTTAAATGATTATTTATGAAATAAATCCCTGTCATGATACGAGCAGGTAGAGGCAGCTCTGGCATAGATGTACCTAGAGGTAAAACCTGAAAACACCACTTTGATCTAGACTCGAATGGGAATCTGTGCACGACAATGGGCCTTACTACACTCTTGGTTACAACACTTATGGGGGATAGAATTAATATATTTCACATTTTCTTTACAAACCATTATGAAGGATTTATGAGTATATACCACTTCAATGGAATCATTTTTATGATTATGGATTATATCCATAAACTTCTCAATTTATGTTAAGTGTTTTACAAGGTTGGAATTATGTTTTGAGATTCATAAACTATTCTAGTGAATGAAATTGTTTAGAAATGGTGGATAGTGGAAGGAATGGAAACCATATCAACGAATGTAATCCATGTAGGTATTTCTCTCCTAATAAAGATAATTATAGTGGAGGTGGTGATGCAACTGGTGGTGATCATCTTATCACCATACTAGGACAACTCACTCAGGTTATTAATAATAACCTTACTCGTATGAAGCACCCTGATCCAGAATGTGGAGGATCAATGTTATACTACTTCATGAGGAAATAAAAACCAATATTCAATGGGTCTACAAATCCATTTATAGATGAAAAATGGATATGATCTTTAGAGAAAATATTACTTGCTTTGGGGTGTATTGAAAGGGAAATAGTTGTCATGGAATTTTATCGCCTCACTGGAGATGCAGATCAATGGTGGTCATTAATTCAAAACACAAATAAGGATGTATAAGTATCAATTATGTAATGGAGGGTGTTTAAATGGATTTTCTTAGAAAAATACTTTCCCCGTGACCATCGTGCATATATGGAAAGGAAATTTCTAAGCCCGAGACAAAAGGAGGATGAGAATGTCGCAATGTATGAAGCTAACTTTACAAGGTTTGCGAGGCATGAAGTAGATTATATATGTAACCCAAGGAGTAATATTTATTTATTATTTAATGGGTTAAAACCATTTCTTCGTCGATCATTAGTCACATAATCCTTCTTATTGTATGAAGATATAATCTCTTGTGCTATCAAGAAAAAAAATAATTCTATATGTCTTATGACTTTGAGGAAAATAATGAGAAGAAGATATCTATTGAACACTATGTAAATGGAAATAAGGGGAATAAGGGAAATGTTTAATATCCATCATGTAATAAATTTGGGAAGAAACATCCATGTACTTGCCTTAAGGGAATGAGAGTCTGTTACAAGTGTGGTGAAAAAGGCCACCAAGGTCATGATTGCAAGGGAAAGAAAGAGGTTTTCAATGTTGAATACTATAATTGTAGAGAAAGGGGGAATTATAAAAAATACTATCCTAAGCACCAAGGAAACTTACCTCTAAAAGGCCAAGGGAGTAAGGCCATGCTTATGAGATCACTACTATAGTGGTTAAAGCTCTAAAAGATGTGGTGGTTCGTAATTTAATGGTTTACTCATGTTTATCCAATGCTTTATTTGATTCTGGATCATCAAGTTGTTTCATATCTTCCTCGTTTTCTATGAAAATTAGATATTTACAATTTCATTTAACAAGAGATTTTTCAGTAAAAACTCCTAAGGTAAGTATCATTGCAACAATGTTTTGTGAATCAATCCCCATTAATGAATATAAAAGATATTAATCTGCTAAACTCATCATCATACCCATGATTAAATTTGATATAATCCTCTGTAAGGTTTGGATTTCAGACCATGATGTGAAAATATATAGTAAGAAGGATGTTACAATTCTCGATGATGATAAGGAGTACCTCATCTTTAGAGCCGAAATGTCACCATCTAATTCTTATCTAGATCCACCCCTATAGCTCTACTAAATTCTATTATTGGGGAGGAAGAGAATGAAATAACTATGGGAAAGTAAATGAATGTTTAAATATAGGATGTACCTATTGTTCATAAATATGTTTATGTGTTTCTACAGGATTTACCTAAACATCCTCTAGATTGAGAAATTGAGTTTTCCATTGATTTAATTCCTGGTTCAAGGCCCATATCGAAGACCCCTTATAGAATGGCCACTATGGAATTAGTGGAACTAAAGAAAAAAATTGATGAATTGAGTAATAAAGTATTTATTACCCTTAGTGTTTCTCTATGGGGAGACCCTATTCTTTTTGTTAATAAGAAATATGGATCTATGAGGTTTTGCATTTAATATAGGGAGATCAATTCCATAGCAATAAATAACAAGTATCCCCTACCTTTTATTGTTGATTTATTTGACCAACTTCATTGAAATCAATATTTTTCAAAGATTGAACATCGATCTAGATATCATCAGTTGTGTGTGATGAAGGAAGACATTTGAAAGACGACATTTCGAACTAGGTACATGCATTATGACTTTACAGTAATTCCTTTTGGGATGACTAATGCTCCTTCTGTTTTCATGGATATAATGAACAGGGGTTTCAAGGAATATCTTGATGACTTCGTAGTGGTATTTTTTGATTATATCTCGATATACTCCAAAATCTACGACGATCATGAAAATCAAATGCGCATTATCCTAAAGACTCTTAGAAGAAATGAATTATATGGAATGTTTAGAAAATGTGAAATCTGGCTTCAGGAAATTTCTTTTCTTGTCCATATTGTCTCTAGGGATGGAATCACTATTGATCATTCTATGACAAAGGAAATGCAAGAATGGCCAACATCGACAAGTATAATTTAGGTACACTATTTTATTGGATTAACAGGTTATTATTGACATTTCATCCAAAATTTTGCCTGATTGGATAACCCGTTAACCAATTTCACATGTAAAGTGGTTAAATTTGTTTTGAAAAAAGAGTGTGAAGAATGTTTTGAAGAATTTAAGAGGATATTAGTCAATGATACTATCTTGACTCTTCCATCAGGGAATGATGGGTTTGTTATTTATTGTGATGATTCAAAGAAAGAACTTGGACGTGTCCTTATTTAGAATGATAGGGTTATTTCCTATACATCACGAAAGATAAAAATTCATGAGAAAAACTATACCACTCATGATCTTGAGTTCGCAGCTGTAACATTTTCTTTGAAAATATGGAGACACTAACTCTATGGTGAAAAATGTGAGATATATACTGATCAAAAGAGTTTTAAGTATATTTTCTCATTGAAAGAACTCAACATGAGGAAATGGTGATGTCTTGAACTACTCCAAGATTATTATTGCACTATACACTACCACTTGTGGAAGGAAAATAAGGTAGAAAATGCTTTGACCAGAAAGGATCATGAATTTATGAACAAGATAAGAGTTGAAAGAGATCCTATTTTCTTCGATCCAGTAATGATGGATATGGGAATAACCGTAGAAGGTGAAACATCAATAATTTTTCAAATGGTTGCCAAACCATCTTTACTAGAAAGGATAAAGGGTTCTCATACTGATGATGTGGAGTTTCAAAAGAAGATTAATGTTGAGAATGATGGATGATTGAGTGACTTCGTATATGAAGATGGAATTTTGAAATTTGGGAAGAGACTTTGTGTACCCGATATACATGATCTAAAAAGGGAATTTTTGGATGATGCTCGTAGCTCCAATTTCTCTATACACCCTAGTAGCACTAAAATGTACAGAGATTTGATGGAACATTTTCTATGGGATAACATGAAGAGAGATATTTCTTATTATGTGTGAATATGTGTTGTTTTTCAGTAAGTGAAAGCCGGAAGACAACATCCTAGAGGTGTCAGTAAACCTCTTCCCATACCTGAGTGGAAATGAGATGATATTTTAATGGACTTTGTCATGTGGCTACTAAAGACTTATTGAAGGAACGATGCAATATGGGTCATTGTTAACGTCTTACCATGTCAACACATTTTCTTCTTATAAGAGAAGATTTACCACTTGAATGTATATCAAGAATATATACTAATAATGGTTTATCGCTTCATGTAGTACCCCTATAGAATGTTTTTTATCGTGATCCCCATTTTACATCAAAATTTTGGAAAAGTGTTCAGAAATCCCTGGATACTAATGTTGGTTTAAGCACTACCTACCATCCTAAAATTGATGGATAATCAGAACAGACTTTTCAAACCATAGAAGAAATGTTGAGATCTTGCTCACATGAGTTTCACGGTATGTGAGATCAATATTTACCTCTGGTAGAATTTTTTTATCACAATAGATTCCATTCAAGTATTCAGATGGCACCATATAAAGCATTATATAGAAAGAGATGTCGCACACCAACGTTTTGGGATGATGTTTGTAATGGATAACTTGTAGGACCAGATCTTTTTGAGGAAATGATGGAAAAGGTAAAGGTTATCCAATCCCACATCAAAGAAGCTCAAATTAGGCAAAAGAGCTATGCCGATAACTGAAGGAAGGATTTGGAATTTCAGGAAGGAGATCATGTTTTCATGATGTTATCTCCATGGAAGGGAGTTATATGATTCTGTAAGAGGGGTAAATTAAGTCCCAGGTACATCAGACCTTTTGAAATTCTAGAATAAATTGGTCTTGTAGCTTACCATTTGACAATGCATCCAAGTCTCTCCAAACTTCACAATGTGTTCGACGTATCACTATTGAGAAAATACATGCCTGAACCAACACATGTACTCACCTATGAGTAAATTGAAATGGAAGATGTTTTTTCTTATTGTGAAGATTCTGTCAAGATTCATAATACTAGAGAACAAGTGTTGAGAAACTGGACGACTCGTCTACTGAAAGTTCTATGGAGAAACCAAATGATGGAAGAGGCGATGTTGGAACCTGAGGAACATATGATGTAGAACCACCCAAATCATTTTATGCTGTAATATTCTAGAAATTTCAAAGAAAATTTTATTTGAAGGAGGGGATAATGTAACACCCCAATCTTCCATGATACGTTTCTCTTTGATCAATAAAATAGCTTCTGTTGTACGCAACTTCGAGTTCAAACACACCACAACCAATCAAACTAGCCATTATGAATAAAAATACCAACTTTTTTGAAACTTTAAAAATTTTATTTTTCAAAATGGAATTCATTTTTGGATTTAAAATATCAAAATTGGCTCAGGGTGGATTGTTTGTACTTTTCTGAAAACATTCAATTTTTGATGAATAGTAAATTTTAATTAAAAACAACTTTTTTTAATCGAAATAATATATAGTTTTAAATTATACATTTGAATTGTTTTAAAGTATCATTAGATTATAATTTTTTAATTTAATATAATTTAGGTCATTGGATGTAATTTCCCATTAAAACTGGACATAAACTAGTGTCAATATTTTTATAGTTATTATTTCAAAAAAACAGGGTTTTTGTTTTGACAACAGGAAATAATTTTAAATTAGTTTCGTCCACTTCTATATTTTGAATTTCAAAAAACGGATTCCATATTTGGAATCAGGAGGTTTAAATTGTGTAAATAGGTAACTCTTATTTTTAGACGTTATGTCTATTTACTTCAGAAAATATTTTATTCACCGTGGTTAAAGGGGTAAATCCGATAAATAATGGTAAAAAAATATAATAATAATATTAAATTAACCTAACATGTGTCCTATTTATATTGGATGATACATGTCCGAACATGGAAATCTTTTGGTCGATTTTGGGACCCCATGGATATACTTCACAGTCATAAAGACACTTTATATTAATTAATTTAAAGTAAAGGCAAAAATGACAAAAACATATATCTTTTAGAAAAACAATTTTTGCAAGGGGTTATATAAGATATAACATTTACAAAAAATATTCATTAAAAGGTTTAAAATATTTCTTTTGTAATGGTATTTTATTTATAATTTTAGACATTAAATAATTAATATTATTTATTACACAACGATGCTGCAATAATTACCTCATTAATGAATGATTAAAACAATTGATATTATAAATTTCCAAATAAATGTAATTTGAGACCTTTGATGAATTAAACTAACTTTATATGTGCATAGGACATGTTAGGGTGTATTAAATGATTTTTTTCAAAGTAATCATGCTGTTATTAGTTTCACAAAAACCAGATACTAAATAGTGTCAAAATTGACATAATTGAGTTTAAAAAATTACTATATTATTAATTGATATAATATTTCTAAAAATAAATGGACTGGGAAAAGGACTTATATAAGGTTATATATATTAATAATAAACCACTTGAGGTTCTCTTGGATTGTTATAGTAATTTTATTAACCATATAATATAAAAATACAAAGAGACATGGTAAATGTCAAACTGTTTATCTAAGAGTTAAATATAAAAGATAATGTTACTATAGTGACCTAAACCTATCTAAAACATTTTATTTGAAAGTATTTAGAGCCATCCCTACCTTATCCTCTAAATAAATCATTTTGGAGCCATTATAAAACAAAAATTATTTTATTATAAAATAATATTTCAATCATTTCCAAATATGACCCTCACCACTCATATAAAAGGGAACTTCCCCTTATATCAAATTAACACCTCCAAAGTCATTTGGAATGGCCAAAACCTAACCAAATATCCTCTCAACTATCCTAAATTCATCTTATAGGCCTTAATTTGGTCATAAATCCAACTTAAGGATCCCTTTTTATCAAATCAAAAGGAATAACCTAAAGAAGAAGTAAATATTTCATCACCTATTTCAAGTTTTTTTCTTCTTCCACTTCCTATTTCTTTGCTGTTTACATTATAAAATGATAAATCCTATATATTCTATATAATATTTTGCTATTATTAAAGTAGTACAACCATATCCATTATTATCTCCATAATATGAAATACAAAGTCAGTATACATGTGTACATACGACTTACCATCTCCATGTCGTGGGGAAGTTGTTATTCAATACATTATTTTTTGGATGGGAATAATAATGATGTATAATTGATGTAAATAATAAATATAACATTTTAATGATTCTCTATATATGTTATACCTTCTATTTACATACTAATTTAATATCAAAAGTGTTATATTGTCGCTCATGCGTACGTATGGATTACCGTCTCCACAAACGCGATGAGATTCATTTCTCCATCGTAACTATTCAAGATTAATTTTTATTTTATAATTAAAAATAATGTATAAAAACATAATATGATTTTGGATATGGATCAAATAAATTATATCCATAACAAACACAACTTATGTAACGAAACACATAATGGAAAATGAATCAGTTAACACCAGAAACAAAGATAGTACTAAAATATTATTAACAACTAAATATTAAAAGGTCATATATGATATAATATTTATGTATATGGTTATTTTAAAATTTATTAAATTTTTTTTTCTATTATACAGGATGTTAACGTACCCTTGTCCAAGGAAAAGTTGAAGTTAAGGGTTAATTCTACAATCTCTTCATCATCCATGGTTTTTTTTACGCGAGTATATACCAGGACCTCTTTATCATCCACATCACTGTTTCATAAAAATATTTTCAAGATGAATATTTTTAGGTTTATAGAAGGTACTCTTTAACTAGATCATCATTCTAAATCGTTGAAATATTTATTCTTCTAAATAATTTTCATTAATGTCCTTGTTTTCACAATGGGTTTTAAAGATTTATTTAAATGGACATGAATGTTTTTGAAATGTGAATTCCTTTAAAATGTTTCAAAGTGGTATGGGAAACTTTTATTCAAAAATATCTTTAAGTGTATTCCTTTATAAATTGTGTGAATTTTAAATGTTTTCATAAAAAATGGATCTTTCTCTCAAAGCGTTTTACAAATCATTTTCATCTTTGTCAAGATCCTTTGATGGATTCTAAACATGTTTGAAGTTGATTTATTATAATAGATATCATCTAATTGTATTTAAGATTTTGTGATATGTTTGACTATGGATGTTTTTTTATGCCATTCATGGTTTATGGATAAAGTATTGACATTTCGTATGACAGTTTTAATACGAATGTGTATGTTATGTTTAAACCTTTTAATATGAGGAATGCATTGGACATAGTATGTGACGGGTGGATCATGCTATAGCTCCTCGATTCATGATTAGGTATCATGATAAAAACTAGTTTCTTGGCCTAATGCCTTGGAAAAATATTATCTGTAGTCTTGGCACAAGGCATTGACTATGTTGTTATGAAGTTTGGCATTATGCATTCCATCGTTATGAAATTGGCTATTGATATTGCATGTGATTATTAAACTAGTAAAATATCCATGTGAGTAAGTAAATGACATTATATTGATTTATATTTTCCATATTTTGATGATGTTTATGTTTAAAATGCTCTTGTTTTAGTCTTATACATTTCCTAAAATGTTTATTTATTAATTTTTTCGCTACATTGTTATCCTTACTGAGCATCAGAGATCACCACTTTCTATTTTTTATTTTTACCAGGATGTGATGAAGTATATTATGACTGACCTGTAGAAATAGTTTAAGGGATATGAGTGTGGTCTATTGAGAAAATGTGGATGTAGTTTTTCATTTTATAATGTAATGTAAAATTTATGAATTTTTCTAGTACTTCCAAGGGTACTAAACTAATCAGTCTTTAGAGACTTGATCTTTTTTGATCATTCCAATGTTATGTAATAATGCACAGACTTTGGGTAACTTGGGTTGTGGCGTTATATGTGGGGGGGGGGATGTCCATGGGGTAGAGGGTGTCAAGGGGGTTGGGGTGCTGTCTAGGGGGTGGGGGTGTCCAGTGGGTTGGGGCGGGGGGGGGGGGGCTTTCTAGGTGTTGGGGGTTGTCCAAGGGGGTCAGGTATGTCCAAGGGGGTGGGTTGTATAGGTGTTTGGGGGGATGTCCAAGGGAGTAGGTGGTGTCCAGGGGGTTGGGGGGGGAGTCCTAGGGTATGGGGGTGTCGAAGGGGGTGGGGGATGTCCAGGGGGTTGGGGGGCTGCCCACGGGGGTAGAGGGTGTTCAGGGTGGTGGGGTGTCCAGGGGGCGGGGTGGTGTCCATGGGGGTCCAGGAGGTTGGAGGGATGTCCAAGGGGGGTGGGGTGGTGTCTAGGGGGTGGGGGTGTCCGGGGGGGGGGGGGGGTTCCAAGTTTAGGGGATGGGGGTGTCCTTGTGGTGGGGTGGTGTCCAGGGTGGGTAGGGGTGAGCCCAGGGTGTTGGGGGGGGGGGGGGGGCTGTCCAAGGGGTGGTGGGTGGTGTCTAGGGGTGGGGTTGGATGTCCATGGGGGTGGGGTTGTCTAGGGGGTAGGGTGTGTCCAGGTGTTGGGGTGGTGTATAGAAGGTTTGTGGGGCCGTCCACGGGATTGGGGGGCATTCAAGGGGGGTGGGGGTGTCCAGGTGGTGGGGTGGTGTCTAGGAGGGGTGTTGGATGTAATGGTTTTAATGGAATGAATTTCATGGACTATAAGATCATTTGTATTTTTAAAATGGTTTTGGAATAATTTTTATTTCAATAGTATGTGTTTCGTTAGGAAAAAAGGAATGCTTTTGGTGTGTATGGTAGGAAGGGGGATTTGGTTATTAGAGAATGGATTACATTTTTACGTGGGACAAAAATACTATATTATTTTTGAAATGGAACCTTAAAACGGATTTTTATAAACCATTTTGTAGTTTTAAAAATAAATAAGTCTCTATTATGTTATTATGAAAAGGTTTTATGAAGAATTGTTTATGATTTATTGTTATGGGATTTGTGATTTTCCCCTTGTCTTAGAACATCATATTATTTTAGTAATGATTTTTTTTATAATTATTTTGAATGTTAAAACAATAAATGAATATAAAATTATATAAGGGGATATACCAGGTAGTCATTATTTGGATCCAGCTGTTGTCTTCCTAGTCTTGTTCTCTACTCAAACTCTTGTGGAAGTGGAATAACCATGTTCACCTCGGATCATTTAT
This sequence comes from Viscum album, assembly GCA_963277665.1. Lineage (NCBI taxonomy): Eukaryota > Viridiplantae > Streptophyta > Magnoliopsida > Santalales > Viscaceae > Viscum > Viscum album. The sequence goes on from OY728141.1 coordinate 1,756,716,070, forward strand.
TATGAATGAGAGTTTCCAAAATACCATCCAATATTTTTTATTGGTGATAAAGGATCCCATGAGGAATCATAGTGGGTATCAATGATTATTGGGATCTTCAATTTTTAAGAAACCCTATAATCCATGGGTCGAGGGGCTGACCAAGGGGGTGGGGGATGTCCATGGGGGTGGCAGGACTGTTCAGGGGGTAGGGGGTGTCCAAGGGTGGGTGGGGATTTCCATAGGGGGGGGGGTGACCAGGAGGTAGGGGTGTCTAGGGGGTGGGTGGGGATATCCAGGGGTATGGGGTGTCCAGGGGGTGGGCGGGTTAGCCACGGGCGTGACGGGGCTATACAGGGGGTGGGGTGGGGTGGGGGGCTATCCATGTGGGAGGAAAGGCTATCCAGGGGGTGGGTGGGGCTATCCATGGGTGTGGGGGTGGGGGCTGTACAGGGGGTTAGGGGTGTCCAGGAGGTGGGAAGGGCTGTCCAGGGGGGTATGAGGTGTCCAGAGGGGTGGGCCGGCTGTCCCCAGGGCTATCTAGGGTGGTAGAAGGTGTCTAGGGGGTGGGAGGGATGTCCACGTGGGTAGGGGGGCTGTGCAGGGGGTACAAGGTGTCCGGTGGGGTGGGTAGGCTATCCACGAGGGTGGAAGGGTTTTCCTGGGGGTATAAGGTGTCCAAGGGGGTGGGTGGGGTGTCCAGGGTGTGGGCAGAGCTGTCCAGGGTGGGTACAGGGTGTCTAGGGGGGTGTGAGGGCTGTCCACAGGGGTGGGAGGGTTGTCCACGGGGGTAGGGGTGTCCAAGGGGGGGTGGGCGGGCTGGCCATAGGGTGTAGGGGTGTCTAGGGGGTTGGGGTGGGAAGGAAATCAACGAGGGTGGGGGGCCTATTTACAAGGGTGGGTTGGCATTCAAATCGCAGTAGGGGAGTCCAGGGGGGGGGTGGGCAGGTAGTCCAAGGGGGGAGGGGTGTCTGGGGGGGGGGGGGGGGGGGGGTTGTCCACAAGGGTGGAGGGGCTGTCGAGGGGGGTAGGGGGAGGGTGGGTTGTCCACGGGTGAGGGAGGGCTATCCATGGGGGTGGGGGGGGGGGGGTAAATCCAAGGAGAATGAGGTGTCCATTAGGATGGGTGGGCTATCGAAAAATGTGGTGAGGCTATCCTGGTGGGTACGGGGTGTCCAAGGGGGTGGGTGGGGTGTCTAGGGGGTGGGCAGGGTTGTCTAGGGGGTACGGGGTGTCCAGGGGTGGGTGAGTTATCCATAGGGGGTGGCAGGGCTGTACATGGGGGTAGGAGGTGTCCAAGGGGTAGGAAGGCTTTCCACAAAGGTAGGGGGTTGTCCACGGGGGGAGGGGCTGTCCAGGGGGTGGGCGGGCTGTCCACAGGGGTGGTAGGACTTTTAAGGGGGTGGGTGGGGGATTTACACTGTGGATGGGGGTGTTTGAGGGGGTAAAAGGTGTCTAGGGGTGGGTGGGGGTGTCCAGGGGGTGGTGGGGCTGTCTTGGGGGATACGGGGTGTCCAGGGGGTGGGCGGTCTCTTAGGGGGTATGGGTTGTCAAGGGGGTGGGCGGGTTGTCCACGGGGGTGGGGGGCTATCCACTGGGGGAGGGGCTCTCCAGGGGGTGGCCAGGCTGACCATAGGGGTGGTGGGGCTGTCTAGGGGGCTACGATGTATCTAGGGGGTGGGTCGGTTGTCCACAGGGGTGTGGGGGGGGGATGTCCTGGGGAGGGGGGAATCAGTCACAACAAATCATCAAGTCATGTTTTATTTTTTATAGATAAAAAATAATGATTATGTAACCTACCTAATCAGACATATTCATGAACAACATATCAATAAACATCAATGGTTAGTAATATCAGTCAAAAATATAATGGATAAATCTACCCCTCATCACCATTAGTATCTTCACAGCCATCATCAGCCTCACCCTCTTCCTCATTGCCATCCCCATCATTATCCCTGCCCTCCTCAAGGACCTCATCCTTGGCCTCGTACTCATCCTCAGCCTCCTCATCGCCCAACTCCTCCTCCTCTACCTCCTCCTCTGACTCTTCCATCTCCTCACCATCGTCTTGAACATCACTAGAACTTCCCCCTAGTCCACCAAATATAGAACTCATCGACGATATATACTCATCACAAGCTATTCTGGCCTCCGGTGGAAGTGTTAGACATAAAACTTCCATTAGTTTGATAATGCAGTGTTTTCCCTAGTAGACTATTCTTCCATCTCTGTGGCCCTTTTATCAGCATGTTATACCTATGTATTAACCTTCTAGAACTCGGTGGCACTACAAATCATACCTAAGGAGGGCTAATAACTCTTCAAAACTATACTCTTTTCAGGTTGGCATCATACTCTACAAGGGTGATCATCTCCCAACACCTGATGTTAGTGATCGTTTGGCCCAAAATTGGCAGGTTCCTGGGCATCAAGGGCCTTTAAAGTATCCTATTACAAATATAAAGAGATTATAATGTTACAAAATATATATTACAAATTTAAATCCACAAAGTAAAACATACAATCTACTGTTGAGTAGGTTCATTAACCGCACTTCCATCTTTCTTCCTTCTACTCAACCAAAACAGTTTTTCTCGAGGAACATGTCCTTCTATATTCAATTTATTCCTATAAAATGAAAATCATTGTAGGAAACTATATTTAAAAATAGAATACCAATAATTAATTTCCTAAATAAATTATATAACTTTAGTAATCGAATAAATTATGGAGGAAGGAATGAATAGTGCATGTCGTAAAGAAAAATTATAAGCTATCATACCTGCTACCTCTCATTATCTGGAATCATAGTACGTCCCAATGTGTAGATGTATTGTTTAGAATCAATGTTTATTTATTTCTTCAGAATTATTCCTACATAAAATTCAATAATTTTTATTAATGAAAATCATGAATATTTTCATTTAAATACCTATAATGTGATTAATATAATAAACTGGATGGTCGCCCAATGAGTAATCATCTGTTGATACTATTCTAACAGATAGTCTTCCATTATAGTTACTACCTATAACTTTGTTCCAACTCTAGAATACCAATAAATGTACAATTCATGCTTGTGAGATTTCCAAAGATCACCTAAATCCTTTAGACGTGTTGGCTGTGCACCCTCACTATTGGGTAAATTAAACCGAAGCTGACACCAAAATATTAATTCATATAAATACAAAATATAGTATAATGCATTGAATATAACATAATTTTTACCCATATCTCTGCCCAAGATTTAATCATGACGTCATTTGGAAACTGTCTCCATTAAAGTGTGCTAACAAGAATGATGTCAGATTATTTGGAAAGCATCGCCAAAAAACTCCGACATTGCTGCACTAATTTTTCAATCATTTTATTATCTTCATTGCAGTACACCATCAAATGCGTATGGCAGTTACACACCACACACATGCATGTACACCCCCTCTCCTTCCTCTTATTAGTAGATGTATCTATTATGAAAAAAAACAAATATTTTATCAATAAATTATATAATGAAAATAAATAATGGTGTGAAATTTTTTTCGGGTTGTATAAGTATACATACGGTAGTCTGATCAATGGGAACCACTGAATCTGTAGAAACTGAAGGAACACCCTGTACAGATGGAGTGGGTCCCAATGTATGCTCCATATGGATATACTCTAGAGGAGAAGGAGTTGATGAAGATGGAATGTAAATTCCTGGAGAGAAGTAAGAAGATGTAAAATAAGATGACAGTGATGGCTGGCCGAATGCTGGATGGGGAGTGGGAATCATCATAGGATATGGTGCAAACTGGGGAGGAGTCATTGATATAAAGGGTGGTGAAATCATGGGAGTCCTAAATATCCCGTGTGTCCCTAATGACACATTGGGATCAGAATTTGGGATGGAAGGTTTTTCAATGGGAGTTGGAGGGTGTAATCGGGTATGCCGACCAAATCATATAGCTCTCGTACTACCCCCCCCCTCGTATAAACACATTGAGTACTTGGACCAATACTAGGTTTCTCATCAAATAACTTCTGCCTAATAGATGGATCCTGAAAAAATGTTAAAAAAAATTAATCAAATGAAATTATATATTATTGAAATATATATATATATATATATATATATATATTTGAAATAAAATAGTCACTATAGGCATTAGTGGTGGAATTCCCATCTCATACATGTGATGATTGTTGTCCATCATTTGTTTTCATCACCTATCTCAAATTGGATTCATTTCCTACATTTGAAATGAAATATGGATGTAATTAGAAAATGATAACTAATGTGTAACCCAAAAAAACATATAAATGAGCTTGAATAGATATATAATAATGTCAATAAGTCGTACATATGTAATAAAGAAATTTAATTTTTAGTAGGATGGTTATTTAATAACTATCAACGGTATATTAAAATCATGGAACATTGATTATAATATATTCATAAGAGGTAAAGTAGTTATCAAAATTAAGGATAATTTTAATTTCTTTAGCCCATGTAAATGATGTAGGTTTCTATACATTTTTTACAGAAGAATACAAACGATCATGTTCATTACCTGGAAAAATGTTAAAGAGAGGTCTTAGAGTTATACTAATTTTATACAAATAAATGTTGAATCATTGAAATGTTCACCAAGTATGAAATTTTGGTTTCATAGGTTTTAATACAGTTCAATTCCAAATTAGAAAATACAATTCAAATAAAAATGAAACTAATAAATATAGGAAATTCATATAACAGTCAAGTCGGATACAACATATTTGTAATCAATATTAAATCAATTTGAATACTACCAAGCTTAACAACCCAAGTCGTGGTAAACCAATATAATTGAGAACATGAATGGATGATTTTATATATTTACCACCAAAACTTCAGGTTCACAGTCAAATATGATAATTGATCTATTAGAGTCATCAAAAGTAATAAATGGATCATTTCCAATGGAAGTAGGGATGATGTCAATTCCCTCATCACCATCATCAAAAATATTTTTTGTAATTACTTCAATAATTCCACCAAATTCAGGTCGAAGATAGTCTTTGACATAAAAACATGTTTCACCATTGATGCCAATACATATGGTTCATTGGTAGAAAGAGTCCGAGTCATATCAATTTCTGGAAATCCACGACCATAAATAAATGTTCTCTGACTCATTATCGAATCAAACCACTGGCATTTCATTATTTTGAATCATCCATGAGAAAAATAATCCAATATTATTATTTTTTGAACGACTCCATAAGAACCTACATTTTAATATTATGGTCTACTAACTGATGAACTAGCATAATAGTCTATTGTGGAAATAAACATAACACCATCATGTTGTTTTCTCATGTTCTTTGGTCATTCAGAGATAAAAAATATGTACCCATTGATAACATTTGATTTACAGTCGCGAACCACGATATTAAGACCAAAATCCAAAGATCTTATTTCCTCAATGATAGAGTCAATAGGCAAGCTCAATAACTAAAATATAAATGAATATTAAACTTAATTAAATATTTTTTTTAATTATTTTAAACATTAATATTATTACCTTCAATTTTAACCAAGCAGAAAACTCTTTTCTATGAAAAGTATCATTTTCTCAATGATAAAGAACCATGGTTTCTATTTATCATCGCTTTATGTTTGATGTAGATAAATATAATAATATTTTTACACACATATATATATATATATAAGATATAAGTATTCAATTTACATACAAGATGTAGTCATCAATCAAATCACAGTTGAACAAAACTATGCGATGTGCCATCTTCCACTCATCAAGGCATAATGTCGTCAATGTATATGATTCAGGAATTCCTCATATTTGATGAAGTGATGGAAAACTGGGTTCAACTTTCTCATAATATTCTTCTTCGTTTTATATTGGTTTGTTCAATCTTGCAGAAATATCAGACAAATACATAGAGCATAAATCCATACATTCTTGATCCAAGTAACCATTCACGATAGAACCTTTGGGATGATTCCTATTATGAACATAAGACTTTAATATGTACATATTTATTTCAGTTAGATACATCCAACAAAAATGAATTGGTCCCCCGAGAAGTATTTTAGTTGGAATATAGATAATCAGATGTAACATGCATTATATGAATCATGGAGGAAATGTTTTTTCTAAGCCACACAAATTTATTGGGGAATTTGCCAACATTTTTTTCAAGAAATAATTGGAAAACTTATAAGCACAATGATCTCTAAACAAATGGCACAATCAAATAACAACCACCCTTACATTACTCAAAAAAATATGACGAATTTCTATTGGAATCAACTCATGCAGAAGGATGTGATATCACGATTCTTCCTAGATTTTAGCTTCAAATCTCTTTTTTGACCAGTTTAGATATGTTCCTTGAATAGCCATTAAGAACTCTAATAGTCTATAGTACATGTAGAAATTTCTTTTTTCTATAGGTGTCATCGCATAAGAAGCACATGGAACTTGCCATTTATTTTCACTGATATACATAGGATCTAATATCGATCGGATGCCCCAATCCACCAATTCATACCGAGACCATAAATCATATTTTTTATTTCCCTTAACATTTATAAGAATTTTAACCAACTTTTCATATATATTTTTTCAATGTGAATTATGTCTAATAAATTACGTAAAAAATTGGTTGACCAATAATGAAAATCAAATAAGATACTTCTCTTCTACCAAATGTAACAGGTTTCTGTGGAAAAATTCATTTTCTTTCTGTATTTCATTTTACCCTTCCCAAATGAAAAACCAAATTCATTCAATTCATTAAGAACATAAATTCCAAACATATGCTGAGGTTGATCATCAGTCTCCATGGTATTGTCAAATCTTCGACAATTATTTCTATATGGATGGTCAATTGGCATGAATCAATTATTTTCCATAAAAATGAAACTACAATGATGTTTTAGTCTTCTGGATCACGTATTCATTATACAAACATGAAATGATTGTTTTCCCTTCGGGCACCACCCAAACATCTTTGCATAAGCATAAAAATCATTGATCGTTCATATTAACACGAGACACATCTGAAATATTTATTTTGAACATGCATCATATGTGCACAAACCCACATACGATAGAAGTTTCCACTATTTTATTAAAGGTTTCATGTATACGTCTATATAATTTTTGGGATCAGAAGGGCTAGATATGTGTATACTCAATAAAGTGAAATGTTTTTTCATACACAACCATGGGGAAGATTATAAATGTGTATAAAAACTGGCCATGTGTTGTGAGGCATAATCATCTGCCCAAATAGATTAAAACCATCACATGAAAGACCCAACCTCACATTACACACATTAGCTACAAAATCAGGACATCAAGCATCAAATCCCTACCATGAAAATCAATCTGCAAGGTGAACCAACTTATCATTAGTCTTCTTTCTCTTAGTATCATGGAATTGAATTTTTATTGATATTTCATCTGACATAAAATTATTCTAGAGTCTGAGCATCAATGGAAAGTGCCACATTAATTTCTATGGAACACATGATGGTGTTTCATCAGATTTTGGTTCTTAGTGGGATGTTCCACATTTTATACAATCATTTCATTTAGCAGTTTCCTCTCAGAATAAACTGCAATCTATCAGACAAGGATTAATATTGTATCTTAAAATCCATGTTCCTCAACTAACTTCCAGGACATATAGTGGTTTGAGGGAATATATGCATCATCTCTAAGTAATTCCTTAAATAAGGTAAGAATATAATAGATACAGTATTAGAAATCCCATACATAGTTTTCCCATGAAACAATTGGATTAAAAATTCTAGCCTTTTCATTTTACCGCATTGTTGATATACTCGAGTCGTGGCAGAATCATTCAATTTTTTCACCTTGAAAACACCACAATTTTCAATAGATGCATCACATGTGCTCATATAGAAATCATCTTTGGCTAGAATCCATTATTTTATAAGACGATAAATGAATGGAAACTGGTCATATAAAAAAATTTCCAATCCAGTCCTCTCATTTGGATCATCAACAATTTGAAATTTTATTTTCTCCCCATTGTGATACATAAAAGATTAGTTTACTTGAAAACTGTATTTGGTTATGTGGGAGATGGCTTCTTCACAACTCAACCAAGGTCTTCCGGCACAATTGTAATAGGGGTAGTGTATGTGACCACTATCTAAATCATTGTGGAATGGAAAAACTAAAAATATATCAAAATTGTTTTAAAAATCAATTGAAATTCGATCAGTTTCATACATCAAACTTATATCCATTCTGTACAAAAAAAATTTATAAGTCATTTCATCAAAAGAAATTAAATATGATTGAAATTTAATTTAAAATATATTTAAGTAAATAATAATTTTCACATTATATGGAACCATAATTGACACACAACTCTATATCAGAATCATAATATAAAAGACAAAAAAATACTATATTTATGAAAAAATATCATTGAAGAACTATACATGAGTGTACAAGATCATGTACACTTCTGGAGGAGAATTATTCAAGAGTTGAGTAAATTTTAGATTGAAGAAATTTTATATTTTAGTAGATTAATTGAGTGATCACATACAATAACCAAGGGGGAGGGGGTGTCTAGGGGGTACAGGGTGTCTAGGGGGAGGATGGGCTTACCATGGGGTTCAGTGGGGAGGTGCCTAGGGGGATCGAGCTATCTAGGTGGGCGGGTTGTCCACAGAGTGGCAAGGGGGGGGTTGTCCAGGTGGGTGGGTTGACTGTCCACGGGGGTGGCAGTGGTATCTGTGGGGATCAGGGGTGTGAAGGGGGTGTCCATGGGGTACACAGTGTCGAGGGGGTGGGCAGGGTGTCTAGGGGGTGGGCGGAGCTGTCCAGGGGGGTACGGGGTGTCTAGGGGGTGGGAGGGCTGTCAACGGGGGTGGCAGGGATATCCAGGAGGCACATGGTGTCTAGAAGGTGGGAAGGCTATCCACAGGGGGGTGGGAAGGTTGACCATTGCGGTGGCGGGGGTGTCCAATGGGGTTTGGGGTGTCCAGGGGTGGGCAGGATTTTCAAGGGGTGGGGGTGTTCGGGTCGGGATGGGGGTTTCAGGGGGTGGTGGGAGAGTTTCTAGGGGGGTGGGCGGGTTGTCCACCAGGGTGAGGCTATCCAGGGGGTACCGGGTTTCCATGGGGTTGTCGGGATGTCCACAGGGGTGGATGGGCTATCTAGGGGGGCCGGAGGTGTCCAAGGGGTGGGTGGGTGGCTTTCTAGGGGGTGGGGGCTATATAGGGGGGGTACGAGGTGTCCAGAGGGTGGTCGGGCTGTCCAGGGGGATGGCAGGGATGTCTAGGGGTACGGGGTGGGTGGGTGGGCCGTTTATGGGGGTGTTGGCGCAGTCCAGGGGGTAGGGGGTGTCCAAGAGGGGTGGGCGGGCAGCCCATGGGGGTGGGCGGGCTGTCCACGAGGGTGGCAGGGATGTCCAGGGGGTGGGGGTATCCAGGGGTGGGGTGGAAAGGGGGGTGTTGTCCAAGCGGGTGGGGGTGTCCACCCCCAATCTAGGGTCATAAAATCCAATCTCTATCCAATTGTATCATGATTTGAATCCTATTATAGATGAACAAGAAGACTGTTGGTGTAAACCATGAATATCATACATATAAATCACAACACACCCAATTGTAAACACACCACCAAATAGAATACATGGATCTCATTTTACGTGCCATGTTTTGATGGAACACTACTCATAGGAGTATGACCCTTGTTATATCATTATGTGATATTAAGTTGTATGAATGTTAAATTTTTATGAGATCAATTTGGATAGTGGATAAGAACCTAAGGGAGATTTCATTGCAGAGATAACATCTTCTTGGAAGTGTAAGAGTGAGTGTTGGTATGTAACTTCAAGAAAAGTCTTAACGTGTGAATGTAACTATACATTGGTTATATGTGATTACTATTTTTTGTAGAGTATTAGAGTGGACAAACCACCCCTCCCTGGACAACCCACACCCCCTTGACAGCCCAAACCCCCTCCCCCATCTGGATAGGCCACCACCACCACCCCTGGACATCCCACCCCCTCCCTAGAGGGCCCACACCCCTACCCTACAACCCCCTACCTCCCTCCTACAGCCCCCTGGTTAGCCCACCCCACCCCCACCTGGACTTTCCACGACCCCACCCCCATAAGACACCACCTCCTTGGACAACCCATACCCATTCCCCCACCTAGATATCCCACCCACGCCCCCCGGACAACCAACACCCTCCCTGGATAGCCCACACCCCTCCCTTGCAGACCCACCACCCTGGACATCCCCCACCCACACCTAGACAATCCCCCCACCTGGAGAGCCCACCCCACCCCACCCAGACAACCCCCCACCCCCACTTGGTCAACGCACCCCCACTACCCCCTCCTGACCCCCCCCCCACTTGGATAGCCCACCCCCTCCCTGGACACCCCACACCCCTCCCCCATCTGGATAGCCCACCCCCACCCCATGGACAGCCCACCCCCTAGAAAGTTCTCACCCACACCCCCACCTGAATAGCCCACCCCCACCACCCTGGACAACACACCCCCTAGGACAGCCCACACCCCTCCCCCACCTAGACACCCCACCCTGACCCCCTAGACAGCCCACACCACTCCTTGGGCAGCCCATACCCCCTCTCCCACACCCCTGTAGCCCCCTACTGCCCTACAGTCCCCATACCCCATGGACAACCCACCCCCACCTGGTAATCCCCCCACACCTGTACAAACCCTACCCCTCCTGCAGCCCCCTTAGGTTAATTTTATTTAAAATCATTTTATTCATTAATAAATGAAAACAATCAAGAATTTTTCATTTCATTCCAAACATCCCATTGAATTAATCAAATAATGAAAAATTCAATTTAAAAAAACATGAAAAATTCAATTTATCAAAACATGAAAAAATTCAGTTTATCAGAACATGAGAAATTCAATTTATAAGGCTCTATGGGTCACTTAGAAAAATTCATTGGGGAAAAGGGAAATAAACTACATTGTTAATTCCAGTTTAAAAAATGGGCCAAGGACATCGAAGGTGTGGTTGTGTCTAGGAGTGTGGTGATGTCCAGGGGGGCTGTTTAAGGGGTGGGGAGGCTTTTCAAGGGGGTGGAGTGTGTCTAGGGGGTGTGGGATGTCAAGGTGTGGTGGGGTGGGGGTTTTTCCAAGGGGTTGGGGGCTATGCATGGGGGTGAGGTGTGTCCAGGGAGGGTGGGGGTGTCTAGTGGGGTGGGGTGTCTAGAGGGGGTGGGCGGGAGGGGGCTATCCAAAGGGTGTGGTGTGGGGGTGTCCATGGGGATGGGGGTGTCTAGGGGGTAGGGGAAGGGGTTTTACATGGGGGTGAGGGGTGTCTAGGGTGGGTGGGGCTAGGGGTGTCTAGGGGGTGGAGGGGAGGGGGTTGTCCAAGGTGTGGGGGTGTCCAGGGGGTGCAGGGGGGTGGGTGTGGGGGGTTTTCTCATGAGGGGTGTCTAGGGGGGTGGGGTGTCTAGGGGGCTGGGATGTGTCCTGGGTGTGGGGGTGGGGGTGTTCACAATTCCATTCCATCACCCAACCAAAAGCCAATTCATCATCAATATCAAATACCCTTCCAATTATTCCTTGGACAAAAACTATAAATACAAAATACAAAACTGATTTTCAACTAAACTAATGTCCATAGAAACTAACATATCACCCCAATAATCAAACCCTATACCATGTTTGAAGTATAATAAAAACTGAAAACATATCAAAGGGTTCGGTACATGAGGAACTCTAATTTGGGCCAAATCAAAACAGAACAATAAAAAAATAGAGGGAGAACATTAAAACTAAGGTAACACATACTAATTTGAAGTGTAGAGATAAAAAATTGATTGATTGAATATGGATCTCTGTATGGAAAGAGTTTCACGGCTGAGAAAACATTAGGAGGAGGTTTGGATTAGGGTCTTCAATCAGGCCGAGTGAGAGCTGGGGTGCTGGGTATTTAGGGGAAAACATCCCAATTATTTTTAAAAACCATTGAGGAAGTCTATATTAACCAACGGTTTATTTTAAAAAAATTTATATCTTAGAGGAAGTAATGATTTCCCAACAATTCTGTCAAACCATTGGGAAATCATAGCTATATTAACACATTTCCAATGGTTTGAAAAAACAGTTGGAAAATGTTTCCTTTTTTTATAGTATATCAACAGTTTGAAGAAAATATTAGTATATATCAATTGGGAAAACCTCAGTTTCCAGTAGTGAGCATTGAAAAAAAACCACATCAATTTTAATAAATTTCTCATTTCGAGGATTGATCTGAAAATTTATTTTACTGATGATATTATAATTCCTCTACAACTAAAGATCTTATCGTATGAGTATAATTTTCAGTATCATTTAATATGAAATTTTATTAAATAGGCTCCCACTAAAATGATAAACCCTTTAGAGTACATCATATTCATTAGTATGAAAAGGTCCAAATTTCACTATTTAATGAGTTTTATTTGAAATTATTCTCACAACATATCATCTCGGTAGGGAATAATCCCAATCACAACCATTGTGACTCTTGGATAATTGAGTGGATAACCCTTTATTTAGATCTATCCAATATATAAACCCAACACTATTCCTTTGGTATCCTAACTCTTATGGTTTCTCAACTAAGTATAACCTAAATAAAATTCCATTTAGGGAGTAATAAACAAAATTCTTGAGGAACCCATATTCGGAAAAATATATTCAAGTATTATATACTATCATCTATTACTTTCTTAACCTAGGGTAAAACTTCTTTGGTATAACATACCCAGTTAGATGATGGAGGTCTTGAAAATTTCTTTTCTGGATAGAATCCAACACTTCTTCTTTTTATGATATTTAATCTCATTATCTTATCTAATGTTATTCCCTTTATATCCATAATTATAGTGATTTATTTTTGAATAATATTTCTTACACCAAATTAATATGTTCTATCCATATTGATATATTAACATTTAAAAAACCTAAAGGTTTTTGTTACTCATTAAAATTAGAAGCCAAACATATTCATACATATCCAAATGCATCATATCCACATGGTACATCATTAGTTCATATAAATTTATAGTGTTATATGAGATTTAAAAATATCCACATAATTATGCTCAGTGTGACATATATGTACTTTGACCAAAAATACCTATACCCATGGAGAAATTACTCAAGAGAAAATCCAATTCACTAAAATATGGAAATAAAATATGCATTTCAACACGCCTACTAGAATAACTGGTACTAATATAGAGTTCCACATGACCTATGAAATTTCTCCCCTTACTCCATTGGTGTTCGATTAGTAGAGAGGATCCAAGGTGGAATCATGGGGAGACTATAGTCTTAATTGGAGTTAAAAACAAAAAATAAATATCCAAACATGTTACCATATAAAATTAGAGTGTCCAAAAAGTGATTAATATACTATATATCATGAATGAATATAGAAACAACAAACATGAATGGCCATACCTGAATACAGGACATTTATGGGATACCAAGGGAATCACAAATACAGTACACAAAAAAATAATGGTTTAAGGCTCCCAACTCCAAGCCACACCTTATCCCAAAATCAATATTCACAGTGAGATATAATACTCAGTGATTAAACCTCAACCTCAGAATAACCTATTCCTATAATAAATGAGTGTTTTTTAAGTACCCATGTTCCATGTATAGCCAAGTAGAGTGTGAGTACAACATTATAGAAAACCCCCAACGCAGTCCAGTACAGATAATATAAATGTAGTGCATGTGTATGTTATAAGCTCATGAGAAAGTAAACATGAAATACATAATTGTGAAAGAATAACTTACAATCACCAATGAAAAAGCAATAAATTACTAACTATATGATACAAAATCATGTTCTAACCATTCTACCATTAGCCCTAGTCTTACCATCTTCATCTTAGTGAATTGAATTATAGTAAAAAAGATATCGAATCACGAGTTAGACACAAGGATAATTAGTATCCACAAGTGGTATCACAGAATATATACTCAGATAGGATAACATGAAATCATATCCCATATCCATCATAGGCTAGGCTAAAATAAATTGTAATATGTATCATTTATATGTGAAGAATCAATATTCCATACCATATCACCATCATGGAATGGGATATAAATCCAAACAATCATTGGATTTAACATTTCAATCCCCAACATTTTCATATCCATGTTGTGCCCTGATCTGTACACAAGTTAATCATGTCCTACAACTATTGTTATGGGTCTATCCTCAAGGCCATCATTCCTCAACTGTATTTCAAGGCACATCTTCATCTTCTTCGAAATCCATGAACAGTCCCCCTCCAATGGGTATTCATAACATGAGGGTCCACCCATAATTAAATAAAAAACAAATACCTCTAAAGGCTATATAATATATTAAATAATAAGGAAGGGAATATGCATAGACAGAACATAAAAATACTCAAGATTCATAGTACCTATTAGTAGCCACATATGAATAATAATTCAAACATGTTATATTAGGATACTATAGAATAGTTATGAAATCCATCATTATATATGTCATATATATATATATATATATATCTTGATGCATAAATCCATACATAGCATGGAATAAAACATATATCTAAAATTGTTCACATCAATCATGATAATCAATATCTACACACACACACACAAGTGATCAATATCAACATGGTCTCAAAGGCTACACACAAAAATGTTATCAAGCTTCAAAAATGAGATCATAGGCTAAAAATGAACACACATGTGTTCTACAATGAAACATGTTATCACATGCTGCATGCACACACACAGACATGTGATTAAACATCAATCATGGTCAAATGGTCCACACACACTCACATGTGATCAAACATCAAACATGGGATCACTAAAAACATTAGTGATTAAGCCTTGACCATCGGTGTCTGTCATCAAGACAGTGACCAAGGGTCCATTATGGCCCTTGAAATTTTTAATGTTAAATTATTCGTGGGTCCATTAATTAGTTATGACTTGAGGATTATTAACAAATTAAACATTACTTAAAGTCCATAAAACATTTATGAATTTGAGTTTTATCACCAAATTTAAAGAAACTCATATCATAAATTAATAAAATAGTCATAATAGAATAGGTTTGGGTACATGATATAACCTACATTAGAAAAATTGAACTCAAAATAAGAAAATCCTAACAACTTTTTCAAGTCCATATAAGTTCATTCGATTTCTATTGATCACCAAGGGGTTTTAACTCATAGAAAGAATTTAAAAATAAATAATAATAATTAATTTGTGATGAATAAAATGATTTCAAGAAAAAATATAACCAAGGGTTAATATATAATTTCCAAATGACTTATTGGGTATCACTTCCTAGCTAAAAGAATAGGCAACCCCCCATGGAAGGATTATCTCACCTTTCCATCATTATTCTGGAAAAAAGAACTATGAAATGAGAAAAAAGACAATGTCCACTTTATTATAAATAATCTAGAAACATTAAAATAATTTAACAAAGTGAATTAAGACAACTGTAACATCTTCTAATGAAGATTAACCACTCTTGATGCACTCTCAATTCCAAGACAAGTAAAATCCCTAATTCAATTCAATTTTCCAATTGACTATTCTACTACAATTGACCAAAAAAATATAGAAGATACCCCAAAGGGACATACCATTAATGAAAATCCCATAAAAAATATTTTTCATCCTCACGAGATACGTATAGCCATTATAATCTAATGAACCATCATTCAAATAAAATTAAACTAAGATCCATTATAATTTCAATACTATTCTCTAATTAAAACAATATGATGATTAATTAATGATCATCATCATAAATTAGATGAGGTTTTGAAGATAATTTTTACATAAAAGGATTTAAAGGGATAAAATTTCCTAACATCAATCAACCACAATGAACAAGACATTGATCCATCATAACATGATAAAAAGGATCCAATATTGATGGATAACAAAGCATCTTTCCTAGATATACCAAGAAATATCATCTGGATCCACTATAGATCCATGGATAATAATGGAGGTAGGATAAAAGGATTAAATGGATGAATGAACATCAAAATTTAGAGTGAGGGACGTTAAACTTGAGGGGGGAATTTTCAGCCAAAAGGAACTGAATGAACTTATAAATCTTCTCTCTAGTGATATAACACCATATGATTTTAAAAGAGAAACATCAAGTCAGATAGCGTATATAACAATGTAAACAAATCATATAAAATAATTTAACACCATGAAAATTTATAATATATATATTTTTATATAAATTATCCCTCTTAGATATCTTGTGATATATGTTACATTGGGTTTTAAGGAAAAAAGAAACTCTACTTAAATATTATCATTTAAACATGAAAATTATAATCTAGTCATTAAATCAGAAAGAATGAATAGGTCTAACTAAACTATGAACATTACATTGTTTAAAATTTATAAAATATATTTAATGGTTAACTATTGTTTATAAATAAAATAAGAACCATTTGAATGATAAATCTATGTTTTTTTGGAAAAACAATATTTTCCAAAAATGTTGATTAGTGATTATTTTCACACATAATTTAAAATTAATTTTTTTTACCACTTTTATAAAATCCATTTAAAATATGAAACATCATAATTTAAAATATCTATATCAATTAATGATGAGATTTTGGTATTTTTTAGGAAAAAATTAAATTTTTAGTGAATAGAGAAAAAACTATTATTATAAAATTATCATTAATTTTAATAAATTAAGTACAATTATTATTTAATTTGGATTTAAAATTAACTTAAGTAATATTTATTTATTTAAAACAAAATAAATTAAAATAAAATAATATTTATACAGTATTTTAGTATATGTTTATTTGTAGGCTTCAAAACACCTTTTTCTGAATTTTTCAAAGTGTAAATTGTTTTTCAATTTTAAATCATTAAAAAAACACCTAATTACGAATGATTTAAATTATTTTTATACCTTATATATCAATAATTATGAATTTAGATTCAAATAATTATGATTACATTTCATATATTTAATATAATATTATCCTTTGATTAAAAAATATACATTTCTTGAAAACCCATTTTTAAAACATTTGGTAGATTCATTTTAAATATAATTACACAAATTTTGTGGGTTTAATTTAGAAAAATTTATTCCATATTTGTAATAATGATAAATCATTTTACCAAATAAATTTATATTAAATTTTTACCATGATGAATAGGGGAAACACTAAAAATTATTTGTCATGGTTAAGGTAAAAGCGAGTTTACCAAGGGGTTAAAATAAAAATATGAGGGTTAAAAATGACCAAAAAACATACCTAGTTCATATATTATGGTCATATTTAGACCTAAAATTTTATAATGTTATAAATTTATCCATTTTTTATCCTTTTAAAATAATAAAAATGTATGTGGAATTTTTTTATTTTAGAAATTCCAGGTGTGTCTTCTCCCACACTTATAAAAGGCCGCAACTCTCATCCCCTATACACACATAAAAAACTAATTATTTAAAAATTAAATACCCAAATAAATTAAATATTTACATCCCCTAATTCTATAATTTTTTTTCATAAATCCATCTAGGGAAGAATTATGGTAAAGACCGTAATAAAATATCTCAAGAAGAGGTAACATCATTAATTGAGAGTTTTATTTTATTTATTCTTAAAAATATATAAAATATTAATAAAACATAGTTATATAAAAACCTCAATATCATCCATATACGTATATTTTTTTACGTTATATTTACGACATATTACTATATCCTACTCTCTAAAATGAGAAATGAAACTGTTAATCGTATGTATAGAGAACTACCATCTCTTGAACCGATATAATTTGTCGTCCATAAGCACTTCTTACAGAAATATATAATTTTGTATTTAATAGTTATATATGATATTAGTGATATAATAATACCTATAGAATTATAATATCACATATAACTTCTTTCTTCAAATTCCATATGAAATACAATAATACCGTTCATTTATACAGCGGAGTATGGCCCCATGAAGCCATGTGATCTGTTTTTCACTTATGATTTAAATTGAAGGTAATGAGGAATTATTTTATTTTTAAATATGATATTAGTTACATATTAATATTTATAAAAATTAATTATATCACATAATTTATTTTCTTACCATCAATTGTATAAATGGTTAGATTTTTCATATGTTCGGTGGACTACGGCCTCATGATGTGATATGATACATTTTTCACTAAAAAATTTAATAGAAGGTAAAAAATGAATCATTTAATGAATATAAGAGATATTTATTTTATGATATTGATTTTATAAAAATAAATACACATTACACTTCCTTTCCCTTTCGTCTATTAAAAAATGACAACATCGCTTGTGGATACATATGGCCTACCACCTCCATGAAGTGATGTTATTCATTATCAATGTATGAAATTGTAAATTGATTATAAATATGAATATAAAGGAAAATTGATATTTATAACATTTATATGAATATGTATATGATATAAATATAACCATGATTAATGATTTAAAACATTATTGGTGAAACGTGCTATAGAAAACAATGCAACTAACAACCAAATCAACAATGATAATGAAATGTTTTTACCAAACAGATAAGAAGATGTTATAAAAGGATCATATATTATATTATAAATAATAATATTATTCTATTATAAGTCAATAACAATTTAAAACCACCATAAAAGGGAATAAATAGTTCAAAACTAAAAATATGCATAATGTAATGGGTTCCTTAATTGAATTTCTATTCATTAGGTTATATGACTACATCAATGATTATATTATGAAACTATTATGTGTAAAATTAATTTTTATTGATTTATAATGTATTTAAAATTTTATTTTTTGTATATAAATTTTTTACACATAATAACCTCATTAATTAATTGTTGCCTCAATGATATGGGATTTATAAGGGTTTCACCTCAAACTTCCTTCTTTGAGACAAATGTTCCTTTATGCATTTAATTCCATTTTAGTAGTTTATATATTATAGATTTTCATAATATATCATTAATACTTACTATATAATGATATTTTATGTTTCAATTCATCTTATTTATTCAGGGAAAGATATAATTCAAAGGATACCAAAATAATATGGTTTATGTTTCAATCTCATTTTAATCAGAGCTTCTTGTGCTTGAATTTACTTTAAAATAAATTATGTGATAATTTTCTAATAACACCATAAATTTTCATATAATTTGGTTATTAAATATTTTATGTAGTAATTTAACCTTTATATTCTCATGTCTATATAAAATTAAAGACAAAATATTTTTAATAAAATCTGAATTTATTTATCTCTTTAGTCCAATATCTTCCTTCTTTAAAATTATTATTCTCTAAAAATGTTTTCAATAATGATTTTATTTGACTAGTTAATGTAATTGTTACCCTTAATTGAAATTTTACTTTTTTAATTTAATCATATTTTCATTTTTTAAACATGGTATTTTTTTACTTTTCATAGAAAATATACGAAAGGAATCTTTATTGTTTAACATATTTGGCTTGACCGGAAAACATTCCCCATCATGACCACTTATTGTTTTAAAGCATCATTTTTTAATTTTTAAAGGATTCTTTAAAATAAATTTAAATAATTTTTTTATTTTTTAAATAATAAGGTCAAAATTAAAAAGATATTTTCTTCAGGAAATGTTCAATGAGATATTGCAAAATCTATTTCCATATAAGATGGCATCCTATGATATAACTAAAAGTGAAAAGATTATTATACACAAGAATTTTTTTTATAGTTTATGATCAATGAAAATAACCTTTAATTTTGTTTATTTACCCTAAATTATGTATATATTTCTCCCGCATATATAGATAGTTCGTTATCTTTTCTTTTGAAGGGGTAATACAAGCCTTAGGACCATTTATCAAATACTTTCATTATAAAATTTCCTTTTAATGTGATATGAAAGAAGATTATGATACACATTTTATTTCAATTTTTAACTATGATTTTATTCCACAAAATTTATTTATTATATGTAGAACACATATATCAAGAACATGATACGATGGGTTCACCAAGATAGAAACCCATTGCATTGGGTAATCATATTGTCTAATAGGGTGTTATATATGGGATTAGGGATTAAAACTAATCCATTATGGGACTTTTACACCCGGTGATATTGTTTAAAAAAATTTAATTTACTCATGTTAATGTCATGTAATATTCTTCTTCCACATTTCTTATGATTCCATGTTCTTGTTACAATATGTTCATTAAGTTATGATCTTATTTTATTACTCATATACCTTCCCTTTTATGATATCATGTTATTCCTTTTAATCACATGTTATATTTCCTTATCATTTTTATTACCTTATTGGGATTTTAGCTCACCAATTTCTTTATGTATTCCCAAGGTTATCCAAGGAATATTTAGGATCTCAAATTGATTTAAGGATTCTACTATGGAAAATAAAATAAGGATTCCATGTTTTATATATAATTAATCTTTTCTTCCAATGACATTCAACCATTGTGATTATTTTTCATTTTAGTGGTAATTTATTTTCAAAATCATATAATAATATGTGTAAAAGGCTTGTATCTTCATAGTTGGTATTAATGGAAAAGGATTAGTTAACCATTTTAAAATAATATTATAAAACATTAGGTAGAAAACTGTAGATAAGTATAAGGATAACACTAAGTATATACAAATCTCATGGAATATTAGTGAAGTATAGAGTGAGTGATTTCTAAGAAATTACATCCCTATCTGGTTACTACAAGTATACATGGTTCAAGAATAGATGTACCTAGGTGAAATAATTCTGAAAAAGGCACATCAAGATGGCCTCCGAAATTATATGGTACAAAAAAATTGGGCCTTACTGCACACCTAGTTTGAAACTCCTGGGGGATATGTATTAAAAATTCACAAACTCTGTATGATCCATCAGGAATGATTTGAATAAGTGTTTTCCTGTAATGACATATTATAATCCCAAGGAATAATATTTTGAAAATAATGTGTCATGATTTAGACATCATGTAAATTATTTTTCATGTTTATGTGGTTTTCCACGATGACTAGTATTTCTCATACTTTTTTTTGGTTTTAGTTAATGGATAGAACAAGGTGGAATCATGTTAACACTAAATTTTATGGAGACATAAATTATTATTAGTAATAAAATTGGATGAATATTGGAGATAAATATACTAAAATTTTTCTTAACAAGCTATTGTGGTATATAAATAAAATTATGAACATCAATGAGATTACTAACAATTAAAATAAATGGAGGATGAACTTTTATGAAAGTTTTTTTATTAATGAACATATAGTAATGATTATTTTGATTCCTACATGATAAGAAGGTGGGAAGAAGAACCTAGAATAAAATCTCAAGGAATATGTTTTATATGTGAAAATGGTGATCATAGAGCAATCAATTTTCATGAAATTTGATGTTTTATATGTTGGAACTTTAGAATTATCTAATAAAATTCTCTAAAATAAGGATTATTTCCTAGAATAAGAAAGGATCTATGTTATAAAAAATAATTGAATTAAACAGGTTAAATTATTTATGTATTTAAATTAAATAATTATGTTGTAGAAGTATTTTTACCAATGGTATATGGGTTATATGAATCATGAAACACCTAAAGAATGTGTTAATTTTGAATAATATATTTATTAATGTTAGATTAATTTAAGAGATATAGATACTATCACTGGTTTATAAGATTATGGTTTCTAATAAGTTAAAAGTATAATGTATCCCTTTTTAGTTTTTATGTAATTATATTTCCGGGAGAACAATTATATTTCCATATATTTTTTATTCGCTTAATGTTTATATAATATTTTGGTTCAACATAAATGATTATTTAAGAAGATTGTTATTATGTTTATAGAGATATATGTCCACTGTTTTTAAGGATATAAACACATGGAATGTTTTATGTTGAAATGTAAGAGTTAATATTATGGTATTATAGATTTATATATTATATTGGATAACTTATGCTAACCAATTTGTTTTTAGTAAAGACATAAGGAATATATTATCATTATTTCGTCGATAATTTGATATAATAGAAGTCCATTTTAGTAATTCATACATAAAAGAAATCATCTTGAGGACTCATTGTTTGGTGGAAAATATGATATTATTGTGAAAATTGATTAAAAGATGAAAATATACTTTTCACGTAAGTATATTTTTTTTATGTTCATAGTCTATTTGGTAATAAAATTGCTCAAATATAGAAAAAAGGGTCCTGAAAAAAACTATTACCTTATTAACTAAATATCTGAGGAATAAATGGTCATTTAACTCATCACATATTTATTTGTTTGATGTAATTAACTATTTATTGAGTACACACTTCCTTGTGATCAATTGCTTCTATCACTCTTAATATTTTTTTCAGTGTCCATATTTTTAGTTTCCAGCAATGTTTTTCTATTTAGAAACCCAATTTGTGTTATTCATGATGAAATTTATATGTAACTTCATCTATTTTAAAGATTATGTTTTATTAACCCACTATAAAATGTGGGTTTACAAAAAGAGTGGTTTAAATATCAATCCCTTGATTACTGAGATCAAGATTAAATTGGAAGGACATAATTTATTTAACTCGAGTGAAACATTACAACCTATGATTTTAAAAGAGGAACATCATGTTTGATAACATATATGAATTGAAACACTAAGATTATAATATTATGGAACACCCTAATACATTATATTATATTTATTTTTAATTAAATTCAATATATTCGATAGTTTGTGATGCATGAAACACTATGTTTAAATGAAATGTGATACTTTATTAAAATATTATTATTTATACAAAACCTATATAACATAGATGTTAAGATAGTGGGTTTTAATATGACTAAATAAATTAAGTAAAATATATGGTTTAAAAATTTATAAAATAAATTCAATGGTCACATACTAATTATAAATAAAATATAAATATTTAAAAAAAAATGTTTTCTATAAAACTATAATTTTTCGGAAGGCAGATTAGCCTCGAATTTCACACATAATATAGAATTAATTTTTATTAAAAATTATAGAAAATGTATTTGAAAAAAATAATTTAATTTAAATTAACATATAAATATTATATTTTCATTAAATTTTGGGATTTTTTAGATATATTAAATTTTTTATAAATATTGAAAAATAAAACTTTTTTCTAAAATTATCATTTATATTGATAAATTAAGTCATAACTATATTTCATAGTTATTTAAAATTAAATCATTTTTTGTTTTATTAAATTAAATATAATTAAATAATATTTATTCTATATTTTAGTATAATTTTATTTTTAGGCATTAAAATAACCATTTTCCTAATGAAGTTTTAAAATGTCTAATTTTTATCCATTTTAAATAATTAAAATAACCCATAATCATGAATTATTTAAAATTAACATATAATATATATATAAATATATATATATATATTTAAATTCATATAATTATCATTACTCTTCATATATATAATATGATATCATCTTATCCTTAAAAAATGCATTTTTTAAAAACTAGTTTCTCGACACATCTGCGTGTTCATTTTTAAATTTGAATCCTTCTAATTATGTGAGTTTAATTTGGAATAATGGTTTCAATGTTTTGGATCATCATTATTTATAATATCTAAAATGTTAAAGTTTATATTTTATATCATTAATAGTGAAAATAGTAAAAATTAGTTATCACAATAAAGTTAAAAATAGGTTTAACGGGGGTAAAACTAAGAAGATATGAATTATAATATAACAAAAACACGTATAATTGCTATTATATATCAATATTTATACCATATATATTATAATATTCTAAAATGGTCAAATTTTGGCCTTGTTCAATTAGAAAAATGTGGGTGGAATTCTTTCTTTTAAAAAATTCCATGTGTGTCCTCTGCCTCCCATATAAAAGGCACCCATTTCTCCTCCATTTACAAACTTCCAAAACCAATTTTATTTATCAATTAATTCCCAAATAAAATTACTAATTCAATCCCATCATCTTTAAATCCTTTTATTGGTCATAGATACAACCTCATAAAGATTACAATGTAAATCAAAAGACGTTGTCTGAAGAAGAGGTAACATACTTAAGCAAGCGTTTTATTTTATTTCTTATTCCACCTCATCAAAATATTATTAAAAAATTATGATATAAAAAAATTATTATATTACATATAAATATATGTTTTTATCTTAACATAATTACCTAGAAACATCTACTCCTCTCCCAAATAGAAAATGAAACATTGATCGTGTGTACGATGGACCACCGCATTACAAACCGACATAATCCGTTTTCCACAACCACATATAAAAGATGTATATAATAAAATATTTAATTTTTATATATTATATTTTTGATATAATTATATTTGAATAATTATAATATCACATATACCGTCTTAATTTTAATTCTGTAGGGAATACGATAACGTCACTCATGAGTACAGTGGACAATAACCTCACGAAGCAATGCAATTAATTTTTTAATTATGCATTACATGGAAGGTAATAATGATTAATTTGATGATTATATATGATATTATGTAATATTAATATTTCTTGACAAGAAATATATAATAAATTTTCTTAGATTACCATACACTAAATAAATGATAACGTTCTTCACGTGTTCGATGGACCACCGTCTCACAAAGCGATGTGATTTTTTTTTACAAAATGTTTAAATATAAGGTAAAAAATGATAAATTTAATTAATATATGTGATATATATATTAAATTATATTTATTATATAAAAATATTACACAATGCAATTCAATACCCTTTAACATGTAATGGTAATGATACGTCACTCGTGCATACGTATAACCTACCGTCTCAATGAAGTGATGTGATTAATTCTCCATATTAAAAATTTAATATCTATTATAAATAATCATATAATTAAAAAATTATATGTATATCATTTATATCAGTATTTAAATAATGGAACTATAAACTATTTTCAAGATCAATAACCTTCATGATGAAAATGATGGATAAAACAAGGATATCAACACAAAAAACAATATTGATAATGAATAATTTTTAATGAAAATTTCATAAGATATTATAAGAAGATAAAATATGATATTATAAATAATAATATGATTCTTTTACAAGTTAATTACATGTTTAACCCACTATAAATGAGGTTAATGAGAGCTCAACTAAAGAGAAGTGTGAGGTAATGTGTTCCTTAACTGAATTTCCATTCATTGGGTTATACCACTCCATCACCGATAAAATTATACAAAAAATAACGTGAAAAATAAAATTTTATTTATTTATGATTTATTAAAAAAAATATATTTTTGGATATACATTAATTTACACAAGATCACCCCATTTATTAACTCTCACCTCAATGAAATGAACTTTTCTAGGGTTTCTTCTCAAACATCCTTCTTTGAGAAACATGTTATTTTCTACACATAATTTCATTATAATAGTTCATACACTACCCCATTACACACTATATTAGGAATAATTACAAAAGAATAATATTTTATGTCAAAATTCATCTACATTATTTACAGGATGTAATAAGTGAAAAGTTATGAAAGCATTAAGGGTTTTCATTTCAATCTAATTTTAATCAAGATTTAGTATTCTTGAATTTCCATTGAATGAAATTATTTGATCATTGTTTAAAAAACCCTTTAATTTAATTCCAATATAGTTATTAAAACATATTTCATGTAATATTACCATTTTCTCTATTTTGTACTTAAAATGATTGAGAAAATGTTTTTATGAAAATATGAAATCATTTCTCTCTTCTGTCAAAAATCCATCATCTTCCAAAAAATTATTTGATACAATTTTTTTAAAAAATGTTTTATAAGGACCTTTTAATGTCATTTTAACCTTAAATTTATTTTTCACAAAAAAATCAATGTAATATTCCTATCATTTTCTAAATCAGGTAATTTTTTCGTTTTCTTTTTCATAGATGAAAAGAATATTTTTCTACTATATTCGGAATGAATATAACACTTACGCTATCCTGAGGACTCAACGCCTTGAAGCTAATATTCAACATTCAAAGGTTATTGTAAATTTTTTTCTTTTTTTGGGAAATTTTATATTTTAAATATATATTTTCAAAATGGAAAACTTATTTTCTTCATTAAATATTCAATGTGATATTTTAAAATCATTCTCCATATAATAGGACATTCTTTGATGTTACTTAAAGATAAAAAAGTTATTTTTCTCAATATGGTTTTTAAAAGTATTGTTAGATCCAAGAATTTTTTTTGTTATGGATTTATTCTAAATTATATGTATATATTTCTCATATACACCAATTTTATTGTCCCTTCATTTTAAGAGGTAATATATACCATAAGAAAATTTCTAATATTATTTAATTATGATATTTCCATTCAATATGATATGAATCCAAATTATGCAAACAATTTTATTTATATAGGTAATTATTATTTTATTCCTTATGATTTATTTTTTTATGTGTCACAATTAGGTCATGAACATTTTATTCTGGGTGCACCAAGATAGTAGTCCAATACATTGGGTAATGATTTAATTTTGTTAGTTGTCGTGCTTGGGATTTTTGAGTAAACCAAATCAAGGAAGGGAATACGTCCACCATGTGAAATTGTCTATGTAGTAATATTTTAATATGTTTTATTCCTTGTTATATGTTTCTACCTCATTTACCATGATTCCATTATCATATGATACTTTGTTAGTTACATTACCCTTTTATATGATTACTCATATGTGTTCTATTTTATGAAATCATGTTATTCCTTTGAGTAACATGTTATATTTCCTTATCATGTTTCCTCCCTTACTATTATTTCAAGATCACCCCTTTATTTATGTATTATATATGTTATATCATGGATATTTTGGAGATTGAATGGATTTTATGAGTTAAATATGGAAAATAAAATTAGGATTCCATATTTTATGTATTATGAACCATGTATTCCAAATAAACTAGGAATTTACGATCCATGTATCATATTAAGGGTAATTTATGGTTTAGAATCATGTAATAATATGTTTAAAAATATTTAGTCACCATAGTTTGCGTCAGAGGAAATGTTTTAGTCAACCATTAGAAACAAGGATGAGAAAAATTTAGCAGGAACCCTATAAATATGTTTAAGGATAATATTAAGTAATGAAATATATTACATAATCATGGTGAATTGTAGAGTGAGTTGTTTCTAATAAATTACAACCCTTTCTAGATAATAAAATTGTTTGTGGTTCTAGAACAAATGTACCAATGTGTAAAAAATATGAAAAAGTCACATCCGGATTAATTTGAGTGTTACATGGTACATGACAATAAGAATTATGGCACACCTTGTTTGACAATATCGGGGGATATGATTTTGAAATTAACAAACACTTTATCATCAATAATGATGAATTTCAATAGATGATGACCGTTAATGACCTATGATTATCCTAATACATCATATATTGAAAATAAGGTGTAATGATTTAGCCATCCTATAAATTATTTTTTATGATTATGTGGTTTCCCACTATGATAATTATTTCTCATAATATGTTTTTTGATTTTATTAAATGGTTATAACTAGGAGGAAACATATTAATAAATAATTTTATGGATATATCAACGATTATTAGGAACAAAATTGGATGATTGGTGGAGAGAAAGATATTGTGATTATGCCTAATTAGCTATTGGAATTTATGATTAACATAATGAACATTGGTGAGATTATTAAAAAGTAAAATAAAAGGAGGATAGAATTCTTGGAATGATCGTATGGTAACAAACATTGGGGAATAAATATTCAGATACCCACAAGTAAATAAGGAAGGAATAAGCACCTTAAAGAATATCGTAAATAGAGGGTAATGTGTTTTTTATGTTGAAATGGAGGTCAGAGAGAAATGAATTTACAAATATTCTTATGTATTATGGTTGGGGAACATGGAAGTTATCCGATTCGATAACATAAACTAAGGTTTAGACCATATACATTAGAAGGAAATTTGTTATACCAAATCATTGACAAAAAAGGGTCTTAGTATTTTGTTATTGGGACTCCCAAATTTTGCTAAAAATTTATTTTCACCGATGGTGTTTTGGTTTTATGAATCATAAAACATCTAAGGATTTTATTTTATTTTGCAAGAATATAATTCTTCAGGTTAAATTAAATTAAGAGATACAGATATCATCATGAGTTTATGTTTTTACGGTTAATCAAAAGTTCAAATTCTTAGACACTCTTTCAAGGGAATTACATAATTTGATTGAAATGTTTGTATTGATAGTTTGCGAGATTTTTTATTAGCTTAAAGTATATATAACCTTTTTTCTAATGTAAAATATAATTTAGGAAGAATTCTATTACATTTAGGGAGATTTAATATGATGGTTTATGGGTATAGACACTAATGGAATTGATTAAGTTGAAATTTGGGATTTGTTATTGTGGTTTTAGAGATTAATGTATTATATCGGATAACTTTTTTGTACTAATTTGGGATTAACAATGACAAGAGTAATAATTTATTATTCTTTTATGGATTATATGATCTATGGGAATTTAATATTAGTGATCTAGGATAAAAATCATCTTGAATACTGATAGTTTGAATAAAAATATAATATTTTAGTGGAAATTGAATAAATTTTAAAATTCTACTTGACATGTAAGTATATTTACTAATGTTATTAGTCTATATGGTAAAATAATTCCTCATCACTAGGAAAATAATATTTAAACAAAAATATTATCTTATTACCTTTATATATGAGGATTCAATGGTTATTTAACTCATAAAAAGGTTTATGTTTTGTACATACCTATCTTTTTATTGATCATACACTTCTTTGTAATCAATAATTTCTATCAATATCCATAATTATTTATGATTTTGTATCATTTCTATATCATCAATTTCCCCAAATGTTCTCATTTTTAGAAACCTAATATGTGTTATTAAATATGGCCTTTATACATAACATTATCTCTTATAAAGTAGATGATTTATTAAACCTTTTTACAATGTGGGTTTACCAAGAAAGATAATTTAAAAAATAAAATTGTTCATTACTAAGATCTATATTAAACTATGAGGATTCACTTTATTTATGGGTGTAGAATGTTTCATCTTAAAACATTAAAAGAGGAACATCATGTTGGACAAAATATATGAAAAAAACACAATCATTAGAAGAAAATTTGAAAAAATGTGACTTGTTGAATTATTTATATTTAAATTAATTCAATATCTTCTATATCACTCAATTCATGCAACAGTAGGTT
Organism: Viscum album; assembly: GCA_963277665.1. Taxonomy (NCBI): domain Eukaryota; kingdom Viridiplantae; phylum Streptophyta; class Magnoliopsida; order Santalales; family Viscaceae; genus Viscum; species Viscum album. The sequence continues at coordinate 1,756,745,451 of OY728141.1, forward strand.
TAAAAAAATGTGACACTCTATTAAAATTTAGCATATAAACAAGACCATTGTAACCTTACTATTATGTTTGTGTGTATGAATAAGAATTTATAAATTATGAAAATTATATAATTTATAAATGTTTAAAATAATTTCATTGGTCATCTACTAATTGAAATAATATAATAACTAATTTAACGAAAGAGAAATATTTTTTGAAAATTAGGATTTTTCTAAAAGTTGGATTAGTTATTCTTTTCTCACATAATTTAAATATAATATTCATTAAAAGATTTATAAAATTTAATTTTTAAAAAATAATTTTTTTTCAAATAATAATATTAATATTAACTGATGGTGAATGTTTTTAATTTTTCATAAAGTATTAATGTTTTAGTGAATACTGAAAAATACTAATTTTGTAAAAATTAAAATTTATTTTAATAAATTAATTTCTATTATAATTTTAATTTTATTTAAAAATTATATATTTAAAATTTATTTATATTAACTGCAATTAAATAAATATAAATCATATTTATACTAGATTTTAATATATATTTATTTTTAGGATTCAAATTCATTTTTTTCTTCTATAAACTATTTTAATCTATAAAATGGAAATCCATTTTAAATAATTAAAATAAACCCTAGATAGTATTTTTTTTATTGAAATTTATAGAATATATATCTATAAAAAAATCTAAATTCATAAATTTTTATTAATTTTTATATATTTAATATGAGATCATATTATCTATAAAAATGCATATTTGGAAAACCTATTTTTTCAACATGTCTGAAGGTATCATTTTAAATTGAATTATTCAAATTATATGAGTATAATTTTGTAAAACAGATTCCATATTTAGAATCATATTAATTTATAATATCTAATAACGTATTTATACATTTTTAGTATAATGATTATTGAAAATAGTTAAAATTATTTACCATAGTAAAGGTAAAAATGGATTTACATGAAGGTAAAATAGAGAAAATAAGGGTTAAAATGAAAAAAAAACATTCCTAATTAATATTTCATTGTCATATTTATACCATATATATTATAAGGTTCTAAAATTATTCATTTTGGATCCTTTTGACATGAGAAAAAATATGGCTGAAATTCATTCTTTTCAAAAAAATTAAGTGTGTCCTCTCCCCCATTTATGAAAAACCACCACTATCATATCCTTTACAAAAATAAAAAACCATATTTTCAACCCATAACTACATAAATAACTTCTATAATTCCATTAAATCCTCCTAGAAACCTTTTTTGGTTATAAATACAACCTATGAGGGGTTTTGGTGTAGACAAAAAAAGTTGACTGAAGAAGAGGTAACATCCTTAACCTAGAATTTAATATTATTTCTTATTCAAAATCCATGAAATATAATTAAAAAATTATGATATAATAACCTCAATATTTTCCATTATCCTATATGTTCTTATCTTATGTTCATTAACTACAAAAATCTCCTCCTCTCTCAAATTGGAAAGGAAACCATTGTTCCTGTGTATGATAGACTACCGCCCCATGATTTAACATAATTCTTCTTCCATAATCAATTATAATGGATGAATATAATGATGTATTAAATTATTGAAAATTATATTTATGATATAATTATATATTAATAAATATAATATCACATATACCTTCATACCTTCCATTCTGTTGGTAATACGATAACATCGGTCGTGTGTACGGTGAACTACCGCACCACAAAGTGATGCAATTAATTTTTCACATACGCATTAAATAGAGTGTAATAAGTATTAATTTTATGTTTATATAATATATTAATGACATATTAATCAATATTTAATAAAATTATATCATATAATTTCTTACCTTACCGTCCATTGAAGAAATTATAATTTCGTTCATGTGGATGTCAGACTATCGCCTCTCGAAGCAAGGATATCCATTTTTTGACTAAAGATTTACATAGAATGTAAAAAATTGTAAATATAATGACTATATATATGATATAAATTATATTAAACTTATTATATAAAATTAATAAACAATAAAATTACATACCCTTTCTTTTGTTAGGAAAATTATAACATTGCTCGTATATACGTACGACCTACTATACCAATAGAGCGATGTGATTCATTATCCATATTAAAAATTAAATAGTGATTATAAATAAGTATATCACAAAAATATGAAAATTATAACATTAATATAATTATGGATATTTTTTAACTATGGAATATATTCATGATCTTGAAATTTCATGATGAAACATGCAGGATAAAACAAGGATCTTAACACTCGAAACAATAGTGACAATGAAAGATTCATATTGAACTGATAATAAGAGGTTATAAAAGGATGATATATATTATTATAAATAATAATATTATTCTTATATAATTTAATAATATGTTTCAAACCACTATATAGTATGTTAAAGTTCCCTTATCTAAAGTTAATCATGAGGTAAGGGGTTTGTTAACTAAATTTTCATTCATTACGTTATACGACTTCTTTAATGATTATATTATTCCAAAATTATGTGTGAAATTAATTATTATTGATTTATTTTTTGTTTAATATTTTATTTTTTGGTCCCTATATTTGTTACACATAATAACCCTATTAATTATCTCTCACCTCAATGATTTGAACTTTGTAGGGGTTTCATCTCAAAATTCTGTCATTGAGACACATGTTCTTTTATGCACCTTATTTATTTTTAATGGTGTATATCATTCCATTTTATATAATATATCATGAATCCCTAATAAATAATTATATTTTAAGAGAAAATTTATCTACTTCATTCGTGGTATTCTATAATTCAAAAGTTACCAATTCAGTAAGTTCTTATGTTTTAGTCTAATTTTAATTAGGATTTCTTATTGTTGAATTTCCATTCAAAGAAATTATTTGATCAATTTCTAATAAAAAACATTTATTTTATTAACCTTGGATTATTCATGATGTTTTAAAGCTATAGTACCATTTTCCTCTTTTTATTACCTAAAATAATCTATAAATTTTTTAAAATAAAATACATCTTTATTTTCTTCTTCATTCAGAAATCCATCTTATTTGAAATCGATGATTTTTAAAAATTGTTTTAGAAAATGTTTCACTATGAGTGTTTAAATTAATTTTTACCATAATTAAATTATTAATTTTTTTATGTTATTATTATTTTAATTATCTTTACAATTTTTTTTATTTTTCTTATAAAAATATGAAAGGAATCATTTTTTAACGTATTCGGCATGAATGGAACTCTTCCATCATCATAACGACTCGATATTTTAGAGCTTCCATTTTATGTTTTAATGGTTAATTTTGAATTGTTTTTATTCAAGTTTGTACAATGGTTGAGATTTTAAATATTTTTTTTCAAAATTTGAAGTGTATTTTCCTCATGAAATGTTCAATGTGATATTTAAAAATAATTTTCTTTATATGATGGCATCATTTTACATTACTCAAAGGGAACAAGTTATTTTCCTTAGGATTTTTTATGTATTTTAATCAATTAAAATAACATTTAATTTTATATATATCTTATAAGTTATAAATATATATATATCTATATATATATATTTCCCATAGAAATACCTATTTTATTATTCCTTTAATGGGGTAACAATATCTTAATATTACTTCTCAAATTCCTTAAAAATAAAATTTCAATTGAATAAAATATGATGAATGATTATGAAACTAATTTTATTTCCATCGGTAATTATAATTTCATTCTTTATAATTGATTTACTACATTTGGAACACATATATCATGAAATTTTTATGATTGGTATGCTTAGATAGTTTCAATGTATTTAGTATAGCTTTGGTCTCAAGATGAGTCATGTATTTGAACGTGGAGTAAACCTAATCCATTATTGTACTTTTTCTACCATGTGATATTGTCTATGAAGTTATCCTTGACAAATGTTTATGTTATGTTATATGTTTATACCACATTTACTATTATTCCATTATATTATGATACCATGTTACTTACATTATTATTCTATGTGATTGCTCATGTGCCTTCTATTTTATTAGATGATGTTATACACTTGACTCACGTGTTATGATTCCTAATCATTTTTATTCCCTTATTGGAATTTTTAGCTTTCCCCTTTTGTATTTGTATTCCCATGGTCATATCATGCATATTTTGGAAATTGAATTGATATTAGGATCTCTCTATGGAAAATAGAATAAGGATTCAAGGTTTTATGTTTCATTAACCTAGTAATCCTACGACACTAGGAATTTATGATACTCGTGTCATATTATTTGTTATTTTTGTTTAAGAGTCTTGAAATAAAATGTTTAAAAGTATTGGGTAGCCATAAGTTCACCCCACAATAAAGTTAATTTTGGTCCACTATCCACCTGGTACATGGTCATCAATAGGACTATGAGTCCTATTGGGTGGTAGGGCCACTCGATGTCCCACCATCTAGCCAATTCCTAAAACAACAACTCTAAATTATCCATGTCTCCTATACTAAAAACATAAGATTTGATCCACCCAATGAGATTCATTTCAAGTGTAAAAAACTATTATTAAGAATTGTTTAAATTTACACAACTTAATTCCATACATAGTTATATGAAAAATCCAACCACCAAATGAAATATTCATGTTACCACTAAAATCCATTACTAATAAAAATTCAGGTCATTAAAATCTCTATAACATAGTGCTTCCCAAACATGAGAATTTTTGGTAGCATAACGATCACACATTCTTGTTTTCCATGATCATTATTTAAAAGAAATTCTCTTTATTTAATCCGTAAACATCATCTTACCATCACAATTCCATGTTCATTTCTAAACACCCATCACATTCTTCCAGGGAAACTCCAAGCATGAACAAAAAAATATGATCCAAAGGGATTTTTTACTCCAATATTTAGATCGTGATAACAATATCTGTTAAACTCAACATTCCACGATTCTCTAAAATTATTTATCCTGAATCATCATGGTGGTAATTACCATAAGAATACCTATACATAAAAATATTATAATAATCCAAAAACACACGAACTATATTTTTGGTCAATATTGCTCATTCATAAAATAAGAAACATGTTAAAAGTTGATACCAACACCATAATATTCATTTTCTGTCAAAACAATGAGTATCTATTGAATAACACATCTAAAAAATTATGAGCTTATATAAAAGTCCCTAACCAAATCATAATGACCAATGTCATACCTAATATTATGAGATTGATGTAGTTCCAACCCACTACATCTAGTTACTCATTTAAACACCAGTTAGTAAAATTAAAGAAATCTACATATATAGTTAGATATCCCAAACAACCATAGATACAAAATGATACCAATAAAAGTTCTTTAAGACATGGAGGAACCATTAAATTGGTCTAACGTGTTTAATGATGTCTGAAGTGACTTCAATGAAATTTTATTAGTGGATTTATCTTATGTTTATACAATCCTAAAGACTGTAAATCATACACAAATGTTCCAATGATATGACTCCCTCTCAGTTCACATCTCCCCCCATGTTTGATTACTATATCTTGTATTCATATAGTACTACATAAAAATAAATTAATAGGAATTCATTTTAAAACATGATTCTCTCGAATCCCCCACCCATCAGTCTTTTGGAGTCGTCATGACCCTTCAACGATTGATCTTACTTAGAACAACACTTCCCATGAGAGGGTGACTCTCTCACAACCAGATCGATTCTTCCCACCAATAGAGTATTATAATTATTTTTGTATAATTCCCACATAGATAAAACCATCTCCAAGATATCCCACCATCTCACTCAATGACTGAACATGACCATCCATTCATACCCTATTTCTAAGAGAACCACAATGCACTATGAACAACATGATTTCCATGATCATAGTTCACTACATCCAATGATCTATTCTCGATATCAATAAAATTCACTAATATCGAAGTCTATTGTTATGAATCTTGACCCAAATCATTTTCACCCCCCTCATTCATGGCGCTACACTAATGCATGAAATTTCTTTAGACAAAACACATTTGTTGACCATAAAATAGTGCCCTGATCCATTTCCAATGTCATCTCCCTCCAGGGAGACATATTTTCTCACATCAACCATTAGGATTCCAAACCAAGTGGTAATCACATCAAATATACTAGTTACTAACTATATGGGTGGCCTTGAACAATAAATATTATGTTGAATTCCACTAATACATATTTTGGGTTCAACTACAGAACCAAAAACATTTCAATTGTCTGATCACTAACCTACTTCTACCGATTGAACCCACCTTGCATGTAACCATAACATGCATTCTCATCAATCAAATAGTACCCAATAATACATGTTTACACCACTCTATAATCCCAAAAAATATTTTTCCCCATGATTCACTGACCTATGATCCCATAATAACACGCCTTTTCAAAATTCGACATAATAAGGGACCAACTCCACTAAACAAAAGAACTCATGGTGCTCATTTTTATGGTTGGAATCCCATTGATTCCAATATACACCGAACACTACCTAAAAAATGGGTGATATTTTGATCCATTGAGTGACCACCCATTCTCCAACCCTCCTAGGTATGACTACCTAGGATCTTCACTCATCATCAAACAATATTCACATTTCGAACAAACATTATAGTCAAACCGTTGTCCTACCCTTAATGTCACAATAAACCAAGTGCTCTAAAACCCAAAATTGTATCATGAGTATTATTACACATGATGATATATACTATAGGGATACATGGAAAATTTCAAAACCCTACTCAAATCCTTCCAATTTTCATTTATGTGCACATGGAATATTCAACAATAATAATTACCCAAATTCCCTTAAACATGGATATCCCTTTACAAGGAACATCCTCACTTGGGTCATCTTTATACAACATGATACACTTTCTCACTAGTAACCATAATAAAATTAGTATATCCAAAAGTTCGTATACATAACCTAGAATAAGGAATTTCAAGGGGTTACAACTCACATGATATCACTTATGAACATATCAATAAATATGTCAATACAAGTTCACTCTTTTATCAAACACATAAAGAGGATATAAATGACTAGTTTGGTTAAACAAATTTCAATTGGGTGCTATATGGATAACTCAAAATAGGCTAAAATGGGAAACTTAATTAACCATTACCATCCAATTGATAATTGAACAAGATTCATACTAAATAATTTAATTCCCAATAACAAACCAATAACGAACACTATACAATCATTATGTTGGGTGGACATCATCACCATCATCATCATCACCATCACCACCCATGAGAACCTCACTATAGTATCAAATGACTTACTAAAATAAATAAATACACATTAGGGTTCAAATGAATATAATTTAATCATGAAATATGTATATGTTTTTGAATCTAATGTATCTGAGTCCTCTATAGTTAGAATAAGTTTCCATATCAAATCCCCTGACAATTAATACCATCTCTAAATGATAGATAATCTATAACTTATTGGGATTCAACACCTCATTCCTAGAAAGAAGGATACCTAAGTGAAGTAGATCTGTGAAATGAATTGATCACATTGACACCATAATGGATCTCTATTATCGCTCCAAAAAATCCTATGCTCGATCTTGACTAAATACAATAGGGAACAATTCCTCAAAGAATAGGTCTGGAAGGCTTCCCACGCGAGTCCATCACATTGTCCGTCATGTTAAATCACACCCCGCCATATTATAGTGAGTCCTTGAATAATGAAATCCATATGATTCAACTTTATGTCATTTTTCATATCAATGAGGTCTAAGATACCCTGGATAATATTAACCTAGTCCTCTGCATACCACGTTCTACTGGTTCCCTGAAAGTTGGTAGATGATATATCTTTAAGATTTTGGAAATAGTCAACCATGGATCTCAGTGACCCTACACCCAGTGTAGTCACAAGTATATATAATCCCAGTTGAGGTGGGCCCACTACCCATGCCACTATAGGAGGAGTGGAAAGCTTATCCATGACACCCTTCTAGATAATGGTTGGTGCTACAGGGCTGTTCTTTCTAGAGAGAGAATCCCATCCTAGATCAGCTGGTGGTCCCACAAATCTTCTATAAGGAGGAATCATTAAAAACATAAAGAAAACATTTTTTAAAACTATTTAAACTTTCATAAGGCAGCTAAGTAGGTATGTAACGTGCATTAATTGGGGATTCTTATAGAGAGATTAATCATAGGTGGATACCCCTATCCCAAGGTATAAACCACCTACCAATACCTATATAAAATGAAATGTTATCCATATGTTTACATTAATTCATAGTCATATGTACAATAAATAATAAGTACAAAACATTTCTATTAATTCTAATTCCATTATCTTGGTTATTAAAATAATATGAATATATCACAGAAATAATGATAAAAATATATCCAAAAAGTACAGTTCCTGAAATTAATTAATACAACTATATACAAGAAACAATAGGTATATATATATAAATATAATGTGAGCATACATTTCATGTCATTATTCTTGAAATCACCTAAATCCCATAATAATTTAACAATAATCCTATCAATGGGAACTCAGAGGTTGGTTAGCCATGATCAAGCACTGAATATGGAAACTCACCAACCCAAGTTCCAAAAAACCTATAGACATTCTTCTATTTCCTAAAAATAAAAAAATGAAACGAAACTTTCTCTGATATTTTTTTATCTCCCAGACCAGATCCACAAGGCCTGAGTTGGAGACCACAAGGACTAATGCACAACTGCTCATACGCACGAATATAATGACTAGAAACAAGGGCCTAAACACCATAAGTGGTGAGACTATACCCTAAAAAATCATATCCATTTTAAAAAATAATAAAACAATGATAATATCAGTTGTGAAACTAAATATAATAATTTAATAACATATGGATCCTAGAATATATAAATAAATAACTAGAAATACAATATGGACATCCAAATAAGAGTATGAAATTTATTAACAAATAAATAATGAAAACACTAGAAAAATACTTTTATGTCTATATAGGTACCACTACTAGTTCCATGCTCCAAATATCAGATATTTTATAAGGGCCTCTTTCCCATACATGGATCCCAGATCATGAATTCATCACATGAAATAATAATCCCATATAGGGTGTGAGAAGTAAACCCCAATAAAACCCCAATAATGTATCCTTAACATATGTCAACATGTATAAAATGTGTATTCCATGATAATAGAATATATACAACTATCTATAATAAAATAATCAATCACAGATGAAAAATATGTGATCTAACCAAGATTCCTCAATACTTAGATGTATCTACATCATCTTAATTATAGAAAGGATAGTCACAAGGATGTAAGGTCCTGGGATAGAAACAAGGATAATAGATATCCCTGAGTAGTCTCAACTTATATAAGCTATTCCATTCTAGCAACATATTATACCCTATTTCCATAAAAAAATATTCTACTAGAAGTTCTAAACTGTGGTATTCACAGTTCAAGACATAAGGACTTCATATCCTTTTTCCTCAAGTATTATCATAAGACCATCAGGCCCCACTGATTCCATCATAGATCTATCCGTGAGGTCATCATCTTATACCCATTTCTACGTCAATTGTATTCATCATCCCAACTTTTGGGAAATCTCCCTCAAAAGGGTAGTCATACCATAGAAGTCCACCTATTATAAAACACAATAATAATTACTCTATTAGAGAAATGATATATCACATAATAAGTTCATGCATACATGTACACACAACATAAGATAACATCATGAATAATAGTAGATATGTGCACATACATATGGTCAAAAAGTTAAACAAGGTCTATTAGTCTATGTAAGAGAACTCATGTAATCTATAATCATACAATGGTATCACTGGCTATACATAGAGACACATGTGATCATAATCAACCATGAACAATGAGCTATCCATACTTGAGAACCATATCATTGAAACAAGGATTTTACAAGTACCTATATGGTTTGAAAATTCTTTCCTCATACTCAATGATGGAATACATAAATATTCCTCAATGCATCAAATAAGAATTCACATTCATATCCCTTGGAAAACTTGTTCACACGTCAGTGATTCTTATATTAAGTTCCAGTTCTTGTAGTAAGAGGTTTAAAAAAAGAGTCCCAATGTGATTTCATGTCATGAGGGGTAGTTCTATAATCCCAAACCTCATGAAGTCCATCAAATTTTTTTTTTCTAAGATATGTCAATAAAGTGGATTCCACCTCACCAGATCCACACCCATTTAATGAAAAAAATCATGAATTAACCATCAACACTAGATTAGAACCAAGGTACTAGTCAATAAACACTAATCATCATAAATTTTTCCTAAAAATTGTGACATGAGATGATATTAAAGAAGAAGGTATCAAGATGATCAATCTATGATATCTTACCTAGAAACATCCATTGTTCATGTGAAATGTATCTTGATTCCAAGTGATGTTTTTTATATATAGAATCCACCATCAATATATAAAATGATCCTCAATATCATGTTTTACCTAGAATTACTATTTTTATCTTTCGAATGGGTTATGGTACTATCAAAAATCCTCTATCAAGAAGTGGCATTGGAAATGGATATATAACCACATACCAGGAAGATGCCTGTAGTCAATGGTAGATTATAATCCAGTCTAGATACATCATCAACTCACTAGATACTTTAGTGATATATGAATTACAAAATAATTCATCATTATATCCACGTGGAATTCATTTATATATCATTAATCCATACACATATCTCAAGAAGAAGAACAATTGGGTATAAATATATAGAAAACATATCGGACTAGCATCACTAATGTTTCCCAACACTGAAATACCAAAGGGATTAATGGGATAAATTAGGAATCCTTTGAGAATTTATTTAGTTTGAAATAAAATTGTTTGGATCATATTTGGGTTTTAATTAAGTGGGAAAACATGTGTAATTAAATTGTTTCATTCATCATTTAATGTTTACTCAGATAAATTCAAACGACCATTCAATAGTTATAAATGTCCAAGAGGTGTGTAAGGAATAACCACCTGCGTTCTTCTAGAACAACTAACTAGCTAATTCCACCCCATTTTCTAGATAGTGGTGTCTGTAGAATTATGATAACCCACTATAACCCATTGGTGATCCGATGGACTCCACCAGTTGGTTGGTAATAGTTTAGAGCCACCATACAACTTAATTTCCACTTTGGTATCCCTTTTCTCAAAATTAGGTATCTATGAACCTTGAAACAACAATTAAAACATAAAAATTTAGATTTATACCAAGTAAGAACATGGAATTTGAAAATTCAGATACCTTGGTTATCTTTGGATGTCACAATACTACCCCTACTGTGAAAACCTACTTCTTATCCTTGAGGTATGAGTTTCTTATTTTATTTTTTCCTTAAGTGTTATTGAGAAAATAAGAAAAATGGGAGAAAATCCTATGTTTTGTGACTACACGCCATGTACTTTTCCACACGACGTGTACTTTGGCTGTGTGGAATGAGTACACAGGGCGTGTAGGTCGGTCGACAGTGATGGTTGTAAAAACCGAATACACACTAGGTAGCAGGTATTTACACGCCGTGTAGTCAGTCAATAGGAAAACAGTAAGGCGGTGGCTAGATGAGCGACAATACATGCCATGTACTCAGGTATTACACGTCGTGTACTCATGTCGATAGATGAACAGTGCCACACTGGCGAGAATCCGAAGAAGGAACAGTTAAAAAAAATGAAAACTACACGCCGTGTACCTAATAGTACACACCGTGTAGTCTATTTTTTTCGCTTAAAATGGGCAGTATCCTCCTCTGTTCACAGGGAAGGCTTTGAACTAGAGGAGAACTCGGGAGGGATGACTGATGCTTTGGAGATCACCCGATCGAGCCCCGAGTATCCGATTCTGCCTCTGTCGATCTTGTTGGAACCACACACGTGAGTTATTCCTTCTCCTTGTGTAGCTCTTGCCAATTATTCTTCTAAAGGAAGCTATTTGAGTTTGAACGAGGTTATGTTCACCTCATATCTACGTCGTTGTCGGGCGTTTCGAGGAGCGTCGTCTATGTATACCGACCAGGGGCGATCAAGGTATGTGGTCTATTGTTTATTTCCAACTACTATGGTGAATTTGTGTATTGTTGTTATATGCGCCCAAGAATGGGGTGTCGTATGGCTGAGGCCTTGCATAATTAAATACCTAGAATTGTATAGGTAGTTTAATGAACATGTATAACTGTTGTTTGGGATCACTGCTTGGATCTCGGACCACCCCAGGGGTGCGTTCCTCGGTTTATCCATTTGGCTTGGTTACCCGAGTGTATACCATAAAATTTAGCCTGATTTAAATTGCCTTGAGAGCAATTGTATATGATTTATTGCTTATCTGTTGGGCTCGACCCGGTTACTTGCGCCTGAGGGTGGTGTTTTACTTTAGCCTGAGGGTGTTTTTTTCTTAGCCTGAGGGCAGATATTGTTTAGCCTGAGGGAAAAAAATCTTATTCCTGAGGGAATTAGCTTCCGTGCCTGAGGGAAATATTCAGTATTTCTGAGGGCTAGATTCCATACACCGGAGGGCACTATTCATTATGCCTGAGGGTAAGCCTGAGGGCGCTGTTATATTAGCCTGAGGGCAGGGTTTTGATTATCCTGAGGGCTTAGTTCTGATGAACATTGAATGTTATTAAATTGAACTACTAAATGAATATTTAAATGGCAATGAAACTGGTAAAGTTAGTTACTTTGGAGTACTACTTAGTTTATTGCATTTATTACTGCACATCGTTGTTGCAAATGTTCACTGATAGTTGGGAACAGTCCTTTAGTGGGTGCCTACTAGGATTTATTTCTCACACCCTATTTGGGGTTATGTCTTCGGCCCCAAATAGATTACATTTCTGTAGGTATGGATAAGGTAAAGGGTCTCTATATAGGTACATGAGTGTTGCTGAGGTGTAAGAGAGCATGTGACCGAGCTCAGGCTCACAATGCTGCCGGTTGTTCTGTTTTGTTCAGCTGTACCTGTACATTCCATTGTATCATATTGTTCTGCTATGTGACATGTTATGGATTTTTTCAAAGAATACTTACATGTTACATCTCTATATATATGACTGTGGTTAATATTTTATTTTAGTTGTCCATTTCAGTTATGTATGTGTTACTTCTTCCACTATTGTTGTATGTTTGTTCTTGTATTCCACTGTGCTACACTTTGACAAATGAGGGCATAGTTTCCCCACTATCAGTCCTCATCTCTCGCTACTAGCCAGCAGCCTCTGGCATTTGGTGAAATTCGCTTCAGGTCATGTGACCAACCGGGTTCGGGGTACCCATGGAGTGGTACCTGGATCTGGGATGTTACAAAGTGGTATCAAAGGGGTTGTTTTCTTTGACTTAGTATTTGGAGCCTTAGTCAGGGATATGATGGAAATGGTAGTTGGTAATAAGTTGTTTCAGGGATTAGCTAACACATGTACAGGGAAAATCCAATTTTCCTCATGTTGCAATATTATTGATTTTGTAATTTATAGTTGATCAAAGTGTCACTGTTGAGTGACGCCCTAGTGATTATGCTATGTATGTCTTATTCATGGGTTTTATTTAGTTGCATCCTGATGAGATAAGGGTATGCCATATCATGCATCATTTAGGAACATGCTAGAAATCACATTCCATGTTTAGTTCCATTCCATGTAGGCGCATTAGAAATTTCATGATGTTGTGATAGTTATTGTGCTAGAAAAGCATGTTGTTGTTGTAGCTGCTTTGATAAATACCTTTTATGTGATAGTTTATTTTTAAGTGAGACCGTTGATAGGATGGATTCTAAACATTGGTTTTTGGGGATTAAGGGCCCTCAATGATTGGAATTTCATGGATCATTGACTTGTTTACTTATGTATAACATGTATAAGATGCCAAACTATGATTCAAGGGGAGTATGGGCCCTCACGGATCACAATTTGGCACATAGGTGTTTTTTCTTAGTATATTCTAGGTTCTATAGAATTATATGAGGCTTACTATCTGGAGAACCTAGGATACACGCTGTATAGTTACTCGGACACATGCCATGTGTTCTTCTATTAGGGAAGAAATAAAAACTTTTTGAGTACACGCCATGTACCCTTAGTGCACACTGTGTACTCCAATCCCTTGTCATAGACTGTGTGGGTGGGGACATGGGGTAGGAAAAGGCCTAGGAAAAAAACACACGTTGTGTACCGGATGTACACGTTGTGTAGTGTTGACCTAGAGTCTGCCCGTGAAACTAACAACACGGACGAAGAAGACCTTGAGACATACACTCCATTCCTACTATGGAACACACCATGTAGTCTGACATGGGCACCTGACCATGTATCTAACAAAAAAGGGTTGGTGTTACCTCTTCTGGAACATGTTGTGTACTTAAGGGACACGTCGTGTAGCCCTTACTTGTGGGAGACCGTGTGGACTTGTACATGTGGCTGGGAAAATGGGGTGGTGTACACACCATGTCTAGGTGTCACATGCCGTGTGGTGTCAGCCGATTAGTTGGCGGTGTCATGAACAACATGGTTAGTTGGAAATTAAACCATAAAAGCTATTTTGATTCCATACACACCATGTAGTCCTATTCAAGTGATTCGTGTGGCTTAGCCATGTAGAAGGACCTGAGCAGGGAAGGAGGATTTATGTACACACCGTGTATTTAGAAGGCACACCATGTGTTTGGGGTGCTATACATCCATTTAAGCTGGGGTACATGTCCATGTGAATGGATTGCGAGAACATGTCGTGTAGTTTTATACACTCCATGTAGTCATGTTTTGAAAATTTTGAAATCTATCCTTCTCTTTCTCCTTGTTTTCAGTCTTTGATAATCATGATCTAAGGATTACATTTGACCTTGGAGAGTCATGCCGCCGAGACGACCAAACATTGTTCAGCAGGAGATCGGAAATGATTATACTCTAGAGATGGTAGGTCATGGGATACCAATGGATCCTCCAGCGGAGCCATATGTGGGCCCAGCCATTATACTAGACACAGACGTGGATGCACAGTTCCGTGAAGGCTTCATTCAGTTCATGCAGAGATTTTAGAGAGCACCACCAGCTGCTACATCTATGGCAAAGATGACTCGTATCTTCCAGCAGTATCATCTGCCTATATTTTTAGGGGACGACAGAACACAAGCTACTGAGTCTTGGCTGGATTCATTGCAGACTATTTTCGAGCATCTTGAGACGCCTCTAGGACGGAGGGGCATACTCGCGACCGATATGTTTTGTGATTCCGCCAAGAGGTGGTGGGATGTTAACACCCAGTCCGAGCATCACAGAGAAATGGTGTGGGAATATTTACATACATTTTTCTATGAATCCTTCTTTTGAGAGGCACTGAGGACAGATAGAGCTCGAGAGTTCATGAATCTGTAGTAGGGCGCTATGTCAGTGATGGATTATTCTGATCGTTTCGCCGAACATCATCGTTTTGCACCCATTCTTGTGGGTGATGAGATGTTGATGGACAAAATCGTTGAGGATGGTCTTCGATATCACATCCACGCACTGGTTAATGTTTTTAGGTTGCCTACTGTACATGCTATTGTGAACCATGAACTGATTATAGAGCAGAATATACGGGAAGCCAGTGGTGTGGGCCAGGGCGCTTCGACACTAGTTTTTGGTACTACTTCTACCAGTAAAAGGAATAGATAGATGGAAGTCTTTCACTGTTGAAGTACCAGACAAAATAATTTTTCATGTGGCCAGATCAGGTACTACCATTGTGGTATGGAGGGGCACATGAGACCGCAGTGTCCACGTTACACAGTGGAGTGCCGATCTTGCGACAAAATTGGTCATCTGCAGAGCTTTTGCAGGGCATTTCTACCAGTGTCTACTGAGAGGGGTTCTATACAGACTCCTCATGTAGGAGAAGGACCAACAACTTCTTACAAGTCAGGAAACTAGAATACATCAGGACATGCAAGCAGAGATGGTGTTCGTGGCCATGGTAGCCAAACACCAGGATCTCAGAGGCAGTATGGCAGGACAACATAGCGTAGCTAGGATGTGTCGCAGGGTCGCAGAACTGGGCATGCATATGCAGTGCAATAGACCCAACAAGAGCAGGATCTCGGACCTTCTACTGTCATAGGTACTATTCTAGTAGTTTATGTCTTATATTCGGTACTTTTCAATATGGGTGCTAAACATAGCTTTGTATCTGTGCATGATGTCGAGAACCTTGGGCTCTATTTTTCTTCTTCATATTCTGATTTTATAATGCTAGAAACTCCGTTGGGGACTTGAACGGATGGTGTGTGTTAGTGCAGGGAGTACCCCCTTGAGGTTGGTGGGTGTCACATCCTTGGGACCTCTATGTCTTGGAGATGGAGAGCTATGATTTCATTCTCGGGATGGACTGGTTGGTTCCATTTCATGCCTTTGTAGACTACTATTCTCACATGGTGCATTTCATGTCACCAGAGGGTGGAGAATTTCTATACAAAGGCAAGTGGGATGTTCAGGCGAGTCGAGCTGGACCAGAGCATCATGGGTGAGGTGGAGTCACAGCCCAGATTGCGAGTTTATATCAGGATGATCAGGGGACTTGTCAAAAGGACTTCCCGACAGTATTTGTTCATTTCAGGGATTTCTTCCTGAACTACTTTTCAGGTCTACCTCCAGATCGTGAGGTGGATTTCCATATTGAGAGTGTGCTAGGAGTGGCCCCGGTATCCATTCCTCCTTAGAGGATGGCTACACATGAGTTACAGGAGCTCAAGAGACAGTTAGAGGAGTAATATTCAATGGTTTTTATCAGAACCAGTACTTCTACATGGGGTTCTCCGGTCCTTTTTGTGAAGAAGGCGGACGGTACCCTCAGACTCTATGTGGATTATCGGAAGCTGAACCGGTTGACGGTCTTGAATCGATATCCCTTACCAAATATTGATGTAATTTTTGATCAACTTCGACGTGCACGAGTGTTCTCGAAGATTGACTTGAGATCTTAATATCATTAGTTGAGCGTTATACCATCTGATATACCTCTCACAGCCTTTAGGTGTATGTATGGTCTATATGAGTACATGGTTATGCCGTTCGGACTCAAGAACGCACGAGCAGTTTTCATGTCTCTGATGAATTGTGTGTTCCATCCTTATCTGGATTCTTTTGTGGTAGTATTCGTGGTTGATATCTGGGTGTACTCTCACACTCGACAATACCATGCCACACATCTTGAGATCGTATTGGGTACACTGGGATAGCATAATATATATTCTAAGCTCTCAAAGTTCCACTTTTTGATGGACCAGATTCACATCCTCGGTAATATCATCTCGGAGGCAGGAGTTGCAGTGGACCCAGAGAAGGTGAGAGCATTAGTTTCTTGTGAGAATCCTAATAACGTGTTTGAGATACAGAGTTTCATGGGGCTGGCAGGTTACTACATGCATTTTATATAGGACTTATCCCACATAGCAGTTCCATTGACGGGTTTGACTAAGAAGGGGGTGAAGTTTGTTAGGTCAGACGCTTGAGAGACTTCCTTTCAAGAGCTGAAGGGACGGTTGACATCAACACCAATCCTAATACTAACAGAGCAAGGAAAGAGCTATACAGTTTACTGTGATGCATCAGGTATTGGGATGGGAGCTATGTTGATGCAGGGTGATCATGTTGTTGAGTACGGGTCTTGGCAGTTGAGGCCACATGGGAGGAATTGCCCGACGCATGACCTCGAGTTGGCTGCAATTGTTCATGCATTACGCTGTTGGATACATTATCTATTGGGAGAGAATTTTTTGATTTTCACCGACCACAAAAGTCTCAATTATATATTTACTCACTGTGACCTGAATCTAAGGTAGCGAAGGTGGGTCGAATAACTTCATTCCTTCGATTTCGAGAATTACTATACACCTGGTAAGGGTAATGTAGTTGCTGATGCACTGAGTAGGAAGACTCAGACACAGGCGGTTAATGAGGCTAGGGATGAGTGGTAGCTTATGGATTTGTTCACTGAGATGTATTTGGAGGTGCATGATAGTTAGGGGCAAACCTATCTTTCATCTTTAGCTTTGACTTCTACCCTCCTGGATAGTGTGAGGATGAGACATCTGTCTAATTCAGAAGGCCTAGTTCTACAGGAGTCGGTGGCAATTGAGGACCCTCCTCCTGGGTGGACGATATTCGATGATGAGGTATACTGTTTCCATGAACGAGTGTGGGTTCCGGGGGATATACACGAGGAGTTGATGCTGGAGTTTCATGCTTCAGCTTGGGCAGTTTATCCTAGAGTTACCAAGATGGTCCGTGACTTGTTACGTTAGTACTGGTGGTCGGGTATAAGGAGATAAGTATCTGGTTTTCTTACGAGTTGTTCCACCTGTCAGCATGTGAAGGCAGAGCATCAGAGGCCAACCATACTGTTACAACAGTTACCCATTCCATAGTGGTAATTGTATGATGCCGCGATGGACTTCGTGACTGGGTTGCTGAGGTCACCTCGAGGCAATGATGTCATGTGGGTTGTTGTGGACAGACTCACAAATGTAGCTAACTTTTTACTGATCATGGAGACCTTTGGTGTTGATGATCTTGAAAATCTGAATATCCAAGAGGTTTTACATCTTCATGGGGTCCCTAGTTCTATAGTTTCAGATAGAGACACCTGTTTTACATCTTGTTTCTGGCATAGTTTTTAGAGGGCACTGGGTACAAAGGTGCTTTTGAGCACAGCCTACCACCCTCAGACCGATGGCTAGTCAGAGCGTACGATATAGGTGCTTGAGGACAATATTCTTGCATGCGTCGTAGACATTGGGGGCTCTTGGGAGATGCATATACCCCTAGTTGAGTTTCCCTATAATAATAGTTTTTAGGAAACTATTGAGATTCCACCTTATGAGGATTTATATGGTAGGCCATGCCGATCACCTTTGTGCTGGGTGGATGTACGTGAGGCAACTTTACTAGGACCACCTCTCATGTAGGAGACTTCTGAGCAGGTCCAGTTGATTCAGAAGCGGATGGCTACTGCACAGTCTCACCAGAAATCTTATGTTGATCACCGCAGATGACCCTTAGAGTTTGTAGTCGCGGATCAGGTTTTCTTGCGTGTTTCACCGAGGTTGGGACACATGTGGATTAGGAGACAGTGTAATCTTTCACCGAGGTACGAGTGACCATTTGAGATTTTGGAGAGAGTCTAGCCGATTGCCTATCGGTTTCAGTTACCACAGAGGTATCGGGCCATGCACGACGTCTTCCACATATCTCAGTTGCGCCGCTATCATTCGGACTCATCTCATGTCTTTCAGCCAAATTAGGTTGAGCTTCAGATAGATTCATCCTTTGAGGAGCATATGATTTGTATTGTTTATCGGAGCATGATGGTTCTCCGAGGTCGGTCACTTCCTCTCGTATGGGTGTTAAGGCAGCATGGCCAAGTGTATGATAAAACCTAGGAGCGGGAGACCGACATATATGCTTAGTGTCCAGAGTTGTTCCGAGATTTTTCTTCACCACCCTTGGAAGGTAAATTCATGGACTAATTTCTATAAGTGGGAATGTTTTTAAGAACCCGGTTCTTATTCGTGAGGTACACGTTTCTTCTTTTCTTTTTTTCATTATATGTTTTTGAGAAAATAAGGAATATGGAAGAAAATCCTATGTTTTGTGACTACACGCCGTGTACATTCACACACGTCGTGTACTTTGGCTGTGTGGAATTAGTACACAGGGCGTGTAGGCTGCTCGAAGATGATGGGTGTAAAAACTGACTACACGTCGTGTAGTGGGTATTTACACGCCGTGTAGTCAGTTGGAAGGCAAACAGTAAGGAGGTGGAAAGCTGAGCGATAGTACACACCGTGTACTCAGGTATTACGCACCGTCTACTCATGTCGACAGATGATCAGTGCCATATTGGCGAGAAACCACTGAAAGAACAGTTAAAAAAATGAAAACTACACCCTGTGTACCCAATAATACATGCCATGTAGTCTGTTTTTTTTGCTTAAAATGTGCATTATCGACCCCTGTTCACAGGGAAGGCTTATAACCGAAGGAGAAATCAGGAGGGATGGCCAGAGCTTTGGAGATCACCCGATCGAGCACCAGGAATCTATTTCACCCTCTGTTGATCTCGTTGGAACCACACAGGTGAGTTCATCCTTCTACTTGTGTAGATCGTGACAATTCTTCCCCTAAAGGATGTTATTTGAGTTCAAATGAGGTTATGTTTACCTCAGATCTACATCATTCTCGGGTGTTTCGAGGAGCGTCTTCTATGTATACCGATCAGGGGCGATCGAGGTAGGTGGTCTAGTGTTTATTTCCAACTGCTGTGGTGAATTTGTGTAATATTGTGATATGCACCCATAAATGGGGTGTCGTATGGCTGAGGCCTTGCATAATTAAAGAACTATAATTTCATAGGTAATTTAATGAGCATGTATAATTGTTGTTTGGGATTGCTGCTTGGATCCAAGACCACACTAGGGGTGTGTTCCTTTGTTTAGCCAATTGTCCAGGATACCCATGGATGTACCTTAAAATATAGCATGCTTTAAATTTCATTGAGTGGAATTTTATATGATTTCTTTCGTATCTATTGGGCTTGAACCGGTTAGATGCACCTGGGAGAAGTGTTTTACTTTAGCCCAAGGGCATTGTTTTCTTAGCCTGACAGCAGTAGTTGTTTAGCCTGAGGGAAACACATCTTTTTCATCAGGGAAGTAGCTTCTATGCCTGAGGACAATATTCGGTATGCCTGAGGGCGAGATTCCATACGCCTGAGGGAACTATTCGTTATGCCTGAGGGTAAACCAGATGGATTTTTTATTTTAGCTTGAGGGTATGTTTTTGATTACCCTGAGGGATTAGTTCTGAGGAACATTGAATGTTATTAAATTGAACTGCTAAATGAATATTTAAATGGAAATGAAACTAGTAAAGTTTGTTACTTTTGAGTACTTCTTATTTTTTTTCATTTATTACTGCACACCATTGTTGCACATGTTCACTGATAGTTGGGAATATAACTTTGGTGGGTGCCTACTGGGATTTATTTCTCACCCCCTGTTTGGGGGCATGTCTTCGGACACAAACATATTACATTACTGCAGGTATGAATAAGGGAAAGGGTCCCTATACAAGTACATGAGTGTTGCTGAGGTGTAAGGGAGTATGAGACCGAGCTCAGGCTAGCGATGCTGCCGACTGTTATGTTTTGTTCTACTATACCTGTACTTTCTATTGTATATTATTGTACTGCTGTGTAAAATGTTCTATCTACATTCATAGAATAGTGACATGTTGCATAATATATATGACTGCTTGTACTCTTTTATTTCAGTTTACCATTTGAATTATGTAAGTGTTACATCTTCCGTTATTGTTGTATGTTTGTTATTTTATTCCGATGTGCTACACTTTAAAAAATGAGTGCATACTTTCGCCACTCTCAGACCTGGGCCCGCGCTGCTAGTCAACAACCTTTGGCATTTGGGGAAATGTACTTGAGTTCATGTGACCAACCGGGTTCGGACCACCTGTGGAGTGGTACCTGGATCCGGTATAGTACACCTATGATGAATTATCATCCTCAGTAAGTACCATCAATGATTATATTCAAATGATTCAGGTCATTGAGGCTAAAGAATACCTCTCACTCACAAGTATCCTCTTGGATCGATCCATAGTTCCATATAATCTGAATATGTGGAATCATCATCCATCATAGGAATTGATCACTCATGTCAACTATATGGATTGATCACTCCTCATATGACGTGTCTAGATCCATCTCTATTTTATCATATTTTATAATTTATATAATATCATGAAATTACCTAAAGATATGATACAAATGAAACACATCATTCATACATTATTATCATGATCAATGTTCTAGTGGGTTCGCCACTATCACAATCTACTCAGTTATCACAAAGGGTCCAAAATAACATAGTGTGAGTTTCCCTGGCCTCCTCAATTATTGACTAACCAATTAGGGAGTCACTATTATATACAAATAGTCAACTATAAAAAACCTGAATGGTATCCTCTTATTGTCTTCATAACATATTTTCCCACTCTGAGTTATGATAAACCTCTTCTAAATCTTCTGTTCTCTCCTAGAGGTCTCTTATAACATAACACTCCCCATAACCACTACCCAACCGGCCTCATGATAGAAAAGAGGCGAACGTCATGAAATTTCATAAAGATCCATATAAGGTTCCATTTTAATCAAAGACTAGAATCTATTATTGTAGGTGAAATCAACCAAGGATATATGTTCATCCCAAGATCTTCAAAAATTAATGAAACATTCCGGAATCATATCCTATAAAATTTTAATCATCTACTCCGGATGTCAGTAAATAATTGGGTGATACAATTGCATAATATCACTAGAGTTCCTAAGGTTTTGTATAATACCTGGAATACTTTGTATAAAATTATCATATCCATTCGATATAATTCTCAAGGGAACACCACATATGTGTAGAATCTCATGGATATATAACAATCTCAAGTCGTCCATGGAAAAGGTCTCTTATATCAAGATGGAATGAGCTACCTTGGGATCCAATCCATAATCAACCAAAAAGTGTCAATAATCCTTTGGGTGTTGGTTAACCCCATGAAAATCCCATATTGATGTCCTCTCACTACCACATGGGAATAGGAAGTGGCTGGAGTAAACCATCAGGTCACTGGTGCTCAACCTTAATTCATTAGGTAGGTAAGGCATCAGAAAATGAATCTAAAAATATTTCTATTTATATAGGTCCACCAAAACGACTACCTAATGTCATGTTACTTATTCATCACATGAGGAGACACCACCCAATTTGAGTCATGGGAATCTCTCATAATGACCTCCCTGATGTAAGAAGGGACTAAAACACTCCCACATACTAGGATCACATCATTTCCCTCAAATGACCACTTAGGTATTTGGTTAGCACCTTCTATCTATTCTTCAAGGGTTATACCTAGATATAAGACACTGGTCTCCCATATAATTGATCACATATACATTGTAGAAAAGTAATAAAGGTATAATATTCTTGGCACCCAACTCTCATCCTCACCTCCTCTTAGGGAGCCCTGAAATTTTCAACGTTAATAAGTCATTCCCCAAGCACGTAATATACTAGATATTCTATGAGTCTTGCCATAAGGTCATAAAGACCCACTACTTCTATCATGGGTTTGGACTCAAGGCATACATTCCCCTATCCTACCTCTGGGCCTCTTTTCAGCCTCATCACAATCCATGCGCACTCCCCCTCTAAGAGATAGTCATAAAAAAATGCACACTCTCGCTCTATATATCATAGAATATAGAATATCATACATATACAAAGAACATTGTATATAATCACGATTCATAAAAGTTAAAATTAATCAAATCTGATCAAAAGTAAAACTTGGTCTATTAGGATACAAAACAACACTCGTGGAATACGTGATCATATCATTCATATATATATATATATATCAATATATTTTTTAAGAGGCAGAAATCCTTTCACAGTAGGGAATAACATATATAGGAACAACCTTGCACATCATGCATGAGTATTAATATCCACACACACAAAAACACAAGTGATTAAATTATAAATGGTATCATGGTCAACACATGAACACATATGTGATCTTGTCTAAACATGGTCTCATTGGATAAACATTATCATGCATGTGATAAATCATCAAACATTGTCACACTGGATATACACAATCACAAATGTGATCAAACATCAATCATGGTCTCACTAAATACAGTAGTGATCAAGCCATAACTACTAGTGGCTCACATCCAAACATGTAAAACGGTCCATAGTGTCCCTTGACACTTTGTCCAATTACTTTATCCATGGTCTCTTTGATTTGATAATACATTGATATCATTAACTAATTAAGTATTATTTTATGTTCGTAATACAATTTTGAATTTGATACCATTAGACCAATGAGGATAACCTCATAACGCATGAAAATAACTATATATAGTATCACATGGTAGGATATATAGGACAACCTACATTAAATGTAGTTATCTCCAAACTAAAAAAACCCAACAACTTTGACAAAGTCCATCCAAGTCCATTCATCCTACATAGATTACCAGGAGGTTATAACTCATGCATGGGAATTCCAATTTAATTAATCATAACAAAATTATAAATAATGAAACAATTCCAAGAAAACTTATAACCAATGATGAATGTTATATTTTCTAAAATAAATACATTTATCACCATTTTAATGGAATAATGAACTACCACCCATGGAAGTTCGTTAATTAATTTCAAAAATTATTCTAGGAAAACATCATATTGTATGATAAAAGGTCATTTTAACAAAATTTTAATGGATATAACAATTCAACAAAACGATGTACCTGAGTCTCAATTTTGTTCAATAGAGTTTGGCCACCACCGAAGCACTCACGATTATAATAATACCAAAAGTCCGAATATAATTAAATGTTTTGAGGTTTGATTCAACTAAATTTAACTAAAAAACTATATAAGATATCCAAAAGGGATTTAATTTCATTAAAACACTCATCAACGCCACTTGTTCATTTTCAGAGGATATCCACTAGCCTTGCTAATCGAAATCTCCATTGTTCTTATAAAACTTCACCAAGATCTGATAAAATTGTCACATGATTATCCATTTGAAATAAAGCCAATGATTATTAAATGACCAAGATGATCAAATAGAATAGGATTCAAATTTAATCCATACATCAAAGGATCTAAATTTCGAAAACATATTAAGAGGGATCACCCTTGATGGATGACACAATGATCACTGAAGACATGAGAAGGAAAAGAGTTAAGATCAATGATGAACAATGAAACCTACCCAGATTCACCAATAGATCACACCTAGATCCACCCACTGATCAAAGGGAACTCTTAAATTATAATGCGTGGATGGACATTACGGAATAACCCAAGAGATCTTTAGTGAGGGAGGTTAAAATCAAGGGGGAATCAGAGGCCAAAAAGAATAAAATATTCTTCTTATGGTGTTTTCAAATTCAGCCTGTCTAGATACCTAGTGCGGGATCACCAGATGGCCAGTTAGTTCTACTAGTTTTTAGGGATACTACATGCCCCATCTATTAGCTATTGGCTGTGACAGCAGCCCCGTCTTCTCTGGGACTCCTCAACTGAAAACCTGATATTTGATCAACCCACTATGCTTCATTTCAAGTATGAAAAACACCTCTTAAGAATATTTAAATGTGAATAACCCTGGTTTTTCATTAGGTTCTATGAACATTCCATCCACTCGAAGAAATGTTCATGTTTTCTTCAAAATCCAACACTCATAATGACATGGGTTTTTATATGCATACACTATATTTAAAATCTAAATTCAAGTTCATAAATTCTACTAAGAACCAAGGTCAAGGTATATGAAAAACCAAATTCATTACGGAGTCAATCCTAACATAGAAAAGGAAAGGGTCTATCCTATAAGTAATTTATAATATAGAATTTTAATATAAATATTTATTTTATAAATTATTATAACCAATGAACTAAATAGAGAATACCATTTAAATAAATGAACAATTCAAATATTTAAACACTAGAATACTTTTTATAAACAATTCATAAATAACATAAAAATATATACATGTTATAACTATATTATCAATATGTAATTTCCATAATTATGAATATAAAAATTTTATATTCCTCCCAATATGAACTCTTTAATATTCATAATGATATAGAATTGTATTTTAAAAATATGATATTTTTGTAAATTATAACCAATTTATAAATCCAATTAATATTATATAAATACTTTTCACAATCTAAATATCATTTAATTTATATTTCTATTTAAAACATTATCAAATATTTTATGTGATTTAAATAATTCCAAAATATAGAATCATTAATTTGAAATACTTAAAATAATAAGTTATGAAGAAAGGCAAATTTTAAATATAAACATTTCATATGTTAGCCTTATTTTTTCTAATTTTATAGACACTTTATGAATTTATATTAGGATTTCTAAATAAAATATTCCATGAATAGTTCATATGAAATACCATATAATTTTATGAACATATATTTCGAATATTAACATTTAAAATTTAAGGAATATTTAACAATAAAATTTTCATAATATTTAATAAATTAGTTTGAATAAATTTATAATTAATTAATTAATGTATAAATAAATTATAAATTAAATATTCACTAAATACCTTTTATTATGATCTATAAACATTTCATAAATCATTAAACCCATTTTCAAAAATACAATGATTTCTTTTAAATTTTTTCTGTTTAACCTTACACTGGATCCATACTCTGTGTATTACAAAACTCACACTACCATTACCCCAGTTATCTAAATATGGTTCAAATCATAAAAAACTACATAATAGTTGATATGTAATGGTATATCTCATTTTTGTTTACATGATTTTTTTTTCCGTAAAGGAAAGTTATAGATTACATTTAAATAAACCATTTACATGAAGATATGAAATAGAAAACCTTTTAATAAATACTTCATATCAAGGAAAATAGGTAAGTTATGAGACTTTTACATAGAAAATTCTACGAAAGGGTAAACATTATGATATATATGTTGTTCCACCGCATATAATGCTATATCATAATTTCTAGAAAATAAAAAACAATGATTTATTTCAGTTTTATTCATCATTTCATAAACATTATATTAATAATGTTAAAATATGTCTAATCAAATACAACTATTGAGTTTCTAAGATCTTTATTAACAATTATTAATTGTAGTAGAGGACAAATAAATAATAAATCTTGGATCACCATGATTTTAATTTGAAACCGTGATAAAAGGAAATGAAGAAAAATTTTGTAAACATGATCTATTCAAAGAAGAGCATATTCATGAGAGGAAGCCAATGAGAATTAAGGTTCAAGCATGGAGATCTACGCCATAGGTGGTAATGGCCTCAGAGTGGATCCCTCCTCCCTTGGTGGAGGGGGGATCTTCGAATCCTGATACTACTCATCATATTATCCCCTTTTCAAATCCCTAGTTATTGCTTTCGTTTATGATAATTACTATCTCTCCCAAAGCTCTTGAGTTATTTGATGGGATCCCACAACTATCGATCATAGCATGTGAATTCACTAATTCCTCATCTATGTTGAACCTGACATTGATATCAAGATTCAAGGTATGTCATCCATACTTTGATATCTTTGATAGTTTCATCTTAGATTCGTGGATTTTGAAGGAGTGTGCCACTGCTGGTCTCCTCGACTCAATGAATATAATGATTTATTTTCATTCAGAGGAAGATCTGATTATGGAATGGTCCTCTACTTCATGAACTTGTGATGGTGCTAGATATTTTCTGTTCCAATGGTATTATGACATCCATATATAGCGGGATTCTTCGACCGTTGCAATTTGGGTAAGATTTATTGAATTACCGCTTCCATTCCAGAATCCTACAATTATCCGCATAATTATAAATTTGGCAGGCCAGTATCATTGTTCTGAAAGTAGAACTATGGATGTGTGCCATCCTATCTCATGGAGAATATATGTTGAAACTGATCACTTTAAGCCTCCAGTTAAGTCTTCTTTCATCGCTGTGAGTGTGGATTTTAGGAATAAAAAATCTGTAGTGTTTGATTCGTGGTTTAAGTATTTATCCCGGTGTCATTGAGTTGGGAATCATAAGGATGTTTGAATGGGAATAAGGGTGGATTCACATGTAATATTGAATGGAATGGTGGTGGGGAACTTGCATTTTCAACCTAGGAAATAGGTCCTGAATCCTGTTAGTGAGACGATTGTTCATGGAGACCACTTGAAGCTAGATGAGGCATCTATAAACCCGAGGGTGGATATGGTGGTTGGAAGGCTGATGATTGATCTTGGTGTGATCAAAACAGGAGTTCTGGAGGCGAATGTTCAATCTACAATAAAACTAGTCGGAATCAATGTGGATGTTCTTCAGGTTCTAAAAATAGGAGTTGTTGTGGATGTCGTGAAGCCAGTAGCTGAACCTGATTGAATTAATGATGCATTTAGGGGCATCCCTGTTGTGGGTTTATAGGCAGGTGGTCCATTGGATGAAAATTGAGGATGGTTGAAGGTTTCCACTGGGATACAGCCACAACTTGGAAAATAGGTGACCAACATTACAGTCAGCAATTTCTTTGCAGGTCTGATGAATGAGAGCTTGGATATGACTCAAGAGCGAGTTGTGTTGGACCAAGAAGCATATTTTATGTATCCTCGCAGGACGATGGTAGAAGTTGTTGACAAGCATGATGGAAGTGATTTTCCTAATCTTATAAAATATTGTAATAATTGGAAGATTTCTAATGTTGATGAAGAAACTCAATGGAATGATGATGCCAAAAAACTATCTGAATTTCAATCCCCGAATGTAGTTTTTGGTGAATATACTCTGCAGAAGGAGACACATGGTGATCTTGAGATTGTCGAGCATCCGCAATGCTTAGAAATGGTCAATGATAACAATATATTTGAAATAGAATGGTTTGAATGATGGTTTACAGAGGGTGAATATTTCTAGGAATTGGGGGGATATATCTGAAAGTGAAAAGGAGAATGCGGGTAGGACGTTTAGGACTTCTTATAGTGATATTGTTCTAGGTGGAAAAAGGACTACGATAGAGAAAAAAGAATCTATGAACAATCCAACCAGAAGAAGTCATAGGAAGGATCACTCATCCATGTCAAAGCCAATGCGCACTAGGTCTTCTGTCAGCAAAGGAAAAGTTACGCAAACTTTTGACGGGTTTTTATATTTGGAAAAGTTAAATCTTAGAAGAAAGTTTATTAATACTATGAAGCAGTATGAAAGCTCAGACTGGGATTCAGCCACTTTAGATGAAGCACTTGATTATGGAAATGATGACGAGTGTGGATTTTATGACATGTAGGTGTTTTTTGTGATGCTTGCCTGCTGTACTTTTCATTAATTTTAATAAATGGTCAGAGACATTGTCTCTGGTATAGCTTTAGGGTTAAGAGAATATTCATAATCTATATTCCCTTCTAAACAATTGAATATTCTTCATAAAGATAACTATGATTTGTAGAAAAATGATATCCCACATTTAGAGGTATCTATAAAAAAACATGATCACACATATGTATGTGCAAGACACTCCATCCTCCATTATGTGATAGAATCACATAATGCAAATGACGGAGGAGAGAGAGAATCATGGTTGGAGATTTTCATCCAATTATGAAGCACTAACACACACAAAAACCACAAGGATTTATGTTTATATAACACTAGATAATACTACTTTGGTGTTATTTCATTATTCCATGAATTATAATGTATGAGTTATTGACATGGCTTGTTCATGCATCGACTTCATTAATAAAACACCAATATTGAATTATATCCAATTTAATAATTAATTTAATGATATATTATGTGCATTTTGGCCCCACGAGGGACATAATTAAGAGATACTTAGGGGTGAATCCGAGTAGGAAAAACATTAGCATTTCCACGTGTACCTGTGAAACTCTCACTATCATCACTAATATTTCCCTATCTTATTAGTAGAATTAATATTGGGTTAACCTAACAAGTGAGGAACCAGTTAAATAGTATTCTTATATTTTACTCTTATAGATAATATAGATTATCATTCACTCCACATGAACTAATTTTCATCTTGAAAAACGTAATTAAATCATACACACATGACACAAGAATTTTACTTCGTTCACACACACTAATCTACATCCATTGAGAAAACATGTATATTGTGCTGATGTTAAAAAATCTACTAATATTAATTAGTATTATGGAAAAATTTATTTCTATATAGTTACTACATGCCAATATTACGTCCTTTGCAAGATTTAGGGCCAGGATCACATCCACCCAAGGGACACTCCCTTTATCCTCTCCCTTTTCTCACTATGTCCTGAGGGAATTATTTTTGGATCACAAGACAATACACATCTTCACTATGTAATAAATGATGCCCTATTTTGTTCCCATTTATCATCACTCTTATCATTTAAAAAACTATTTGTGAATGTCACCATTCCAACAACTTCACTTTCCATATTGAACTAGTCTCAAAGGAATATGAACTTCCTTTAGAAAAGTCAGTATGAATTGCCAATAAATTATTGTGTATTGATTCTTAACACTTTCAAAAAATCTTATGAAAACAGTCATGAAACATTATTCCTTTTTTAAAAATGTCATAATTTTATGTAAGTCATAGTATTTCATTAAACTCACAACCACTCATGATGGTT
This sequence comes from Viscum album, assembly GCA_963277665.1. Lineage (NCBI taxonomy): Eukaryota > Viridiplantae > Streptophyta > Magnoliopsida > Santalales > Viscaceae > Viscum > Viscum album. Next base: position 1,756,775,810 of record OY728141.1, read on the forward strand.
TTTAAACCATATCGAAACCCCTTCAATAGATTGATACAATTCTCTTATTTATGGAACCTAGGTTCACAAGAATACATCAGGAAAAAAACTTTTATGAATTTCTTTCACAAATTTAGATTCATTATATCGTTATATAGTCTAAATTATTTAAATGAGAGGGGTAGGGACCTATTTTTAGAAGGTTCCACCCTTCATGAATAATTCCTGATCACCACCACCTTTTTGTGAAACTCTTCATTATTATTTTCAAAATCTCATTCTTTATGAATGTTGATGGAATTTTTGGTTGAAAAAACATCGCTTAATCGCAAAACAAACCATCTTTCCTTCCCGAAACAAAACATTCACAAAAAACAAAACTTTTTAAAATTCCATTCCTTTTCCATATTATTATGAGTCAGCCCATGAAATCACACTTTCGTGAAAATTGTTCCATCCTCAAAAATTTTGGACCCATAATTTTGTCACGCTGGTAAATGACATCACATTATAAATGCAATTTTCAATAACATATTCTAAACTTCCATACCTCAATATTAAATATTTTTTAGAATAATTGGTTAATAATAATGATAAACTCCACAACTGACTATTTCATGATCCAAAACTATCTAGACTCTCCTTTTATTTGATATCTACATAATACCTCTTATTGTTATCACGATCAATATTCTGAGATCACACATTGCTTCATGCACTATACAAAATTGGATTTTAACATCACTATCCTTTAGTAGTGTTTTATTTTTTTCATTGATAAAGGGTAACTTTATTCGCACATTATTTTTAGAGCCCATAAAGGGATCATTTATTACCGATGATAAAGGTCAAAAAATTGAAATAATTAAATAAATATATAATAAATGTGAGTTTTTAAAAACTATTATTTTTTTATTATTTAAATAATTATTAACAAAAATTAATAAAATAAGTATACTATATAAAAATTATAAATACTAATAATTAGTATATATTTGATGAATAAATATATGTAAAATGAAAATTGAACAATTAAGAATTAAAAATATATAAATTGAGAAAATGTTAATATTTTATCATTTAAATAATAATTGATAACGTTAATAAATACTATTTATTTAATATATAGACATATATGAATGTATATAAATATGGTTTATATAACATAAAATATTTATTCTTTTACATTAGATAGTAATATATTCACTGAATAGTGATTTAAAATAAAAAATTAAAACGAATTGAATATACTGAATAATTGCATTGAGTAATGGACATAATTGAATGTTGTTTTATTTTTCGATTTAACATAAAAGATACATGTTTTATATTGATTTCTATTACATATACATAATTAATGCATTTTTGTATACAACAAACACAAATAATTATGCAATTAATGAAATCTTATATGGAAACACATATAATATTTAGGTATTTTATTCAATTTTTAATATTTATATTATAATTTCACTATAACATGACTCATTTAATATATTGTGTTTTGAATTGGTAAATTTAATTTATTCATTTTTTATATTATCAATGTTTGGAATTATTTATTCAATTTTAATATGCTTTATTTATTTATTTTTATTTTTTGGGGAATTTAATAAATTTTAATTATTTATTTTGTATATTTATATTTAATATGTTGTAATATTTTCAATATTTATTCATCTTTAATTCAATATATATCCATATTTTTTCTAATAATTTTTGTTTAATTAATAAAACATATCTATTTTTTCAATATTGTTTAGGTGTACTCATTTTTAATTATTCAATTCCACCCAATTTTAAAATGCATGTACATAAGATTAAATATTCATTAATATTATTAAAAATATATTTGTAAATTAATATTTATAAATTAATATATTTTTTAATTTATATTTATTATATCTATACATTTATACTTCAAAATAAATAAATATTATTTTTAGAAATTATTTATATAATTAAAAATTAATAAATATATATATTTAAATAATTAAAAAATTATGATAAATTTATTTAAATAATGAATATATTTACTATAATTATATTTATATGTATTTATAGTTATAAAAATATATATAATGTTATATTTTTTTAAAGAAGTATTTATATAATTTTAAATAAAAATTATATATTAATATTATTATAAATATATTTTAATAATGAAAATATTTATTGTACAAACATATTTATTAAATATATATATATATATATATATAATTATATAAAAATATTTTTTTATTAATTATAATTATAATTATAAATCATTTATCAGTACTAAAGTAATAACGGATGATAAAAGGAATCTTTATCAGTTCTTTTTTAGCTCTGATAAAGATAGAGAATTATCACTGCTAAAAAGCACTGATAAAGATACATTTTATCAGTGCTTGTTAACATTGCGTTAATAAAAAGTATCATTACTAGCACTTTTTTTGAAGCGCTAATAAAAGTGCATCGATCTTTTTAAAAAACCATAACCATCGTAAACCTGTTCATGATATTCGAAGATCTTAGTGGAAGCCACCATCTTCCCGTGATCCTCATTGTCGAATAAAAACTCATATCCAGGATAGAATCAAGGCTCCAAACATTCTAAGGCTTGAACGATTCACGATTTGAACAAAACCAAGGCTTGAATGAAATCCATGTTGTTCAATATCTCAACATTCCCTCAGTTATCCACTGAAAATTCCTAGACTGCATCTGTGTATCCCAACAACTCAAGTTTCACTATCCTATAATAAAACAACCCAGAATTCACTTTTTTTTTGATATATTGAATTATCATTTTCCTTGATAGCATGGTGATCTCATTTGGAGAACATTTGTACTAGGTGACTTGAAATATATCAAACCTAAAGTTGGGTCATGTTGTTTTGACATATAATAGGTTCTTAATTCCTATATTCCATGAACACTACATCTTTTCAATCACCAAATTTTAAAAAATGATTCCATATAGTGATCAATGTTGTCATTGGTTTAGAATATTCCATTGCAAATCACTTGTGAACCGATTTTTCATATTTTGATTGAGAAATTAATGTGCTATGATTTCATGGATTCACCTATAAATGATGGATATTTTCGAACTAACAAATCATAGACATCTCGATATCATACCTCGTATGATCCACAAAAAAATTTCATTGTGGTTGTGAAATCCTTAAATATTATGTCTTTAATATATATGACTACCATCATACTTTGGTTATTTTTCTTATTGATGTAGATGATGCGATCAACTCTACCTCACTAAAAACAAATATTTCTTAGGTATTGATCGATCCTTAAATACTATGTCCTCAGTGATTTCATTATCTTAAAAAAATAATTCCATAACTGGAATACCTTTTCTCATTTTCATCCATAATAAACCCTTCCATTTTCACAATTTATACCCCCTCTTAAGAACTTCATTGAGGAACATATATTTGACATCCATTTTCTATACTTTTAACTACATTATCATTTAAATATATCTAAATATTTAAATATTTTCCAACTAGTCCATGGGAGTAAATTTTTCATAAATATAAATTCCTTTAATCATGGAATTACCTTTACACACTATCCATTATTTACATTGAGAAACATTTCCATAGACAATGTGTTTATTATAGAACACACACTTGGTTATGAGAATATTATTGTCTTATAGACTTGGAATAATTTCATATGTCACATTGTTCTTATTCGGATCATGCTCCAGATGCATACTTTTGTTTCAATTATCATATTTTTAGCCTTTACAACTTATTTAGGATATACTTGGGAAAAATTGAGGGTTTTTGTAGAGTCTCACTAATCAGAGTTTTCATTGAAATTAGATGATCACTAATGAATTTTTTTTCATTTATTTCAGCCATGATTGTATTTGATTCTATTTAAAATACTTCTTTATTTTCCTCACCACTAATTATTATTTTGATTCTACCTCACCCCCAAGTTCTCCCCTACTCCACTCAATTCAACATTAATTTCATCCAATGTTTTAATATTATTTTTCTTATTTACAATCTCCCCATTCTAATTAGTAAAATATATATATATATATATTATGTTTTCATCATAAAATATCTCAACATTCCCTTTTTATATTAGAATTTAATAGTTTTATTATAAAATATGGTCAATTTTTCACTACCACAAATCAATTTCCTCATTCAAACACAATTACAAATTTTTTTGATGACCCCTAATAAAAAATGGTTCGAATAGTTTTCTATACCAATGTAAAAATATATGCATCTTTTGAAATGATAACCCACTCATTTATACTTATTAAAAAATTTCATTTCGTTCATTACGCATCAAGTAAACAATATGTACATTTTAATTTAATCCATATAAAAATAATCCATTTTTTCACATTTCCTTTTTGTTCCACCCTTAAAAATATTTGATTATAATCTATGTAATTATCACAAATGGGAGGAATTACCCATTTTAGAGAAAAAACTTGAGTACAATTGTAATCTTAATCAGTTTCATCTCTCAAATAGTTATTATTCCATTCTTATTTCTTTGGACAAATCCCCAGTCTCTTTTATGTTTCTTTTACTAATCTAAGGAGTATTCATCCCATTTATGACTACTTATTTTTTTATTTCAAGAAACATAGGTTCATGTCCACAAGATATAGAGTATGAGTGCCAAACAAAAAAAGGTGAATGATAAATGATTGAAAGATGAGTTGATAAGGTTTGAAGTTGTCTATTACTTTTAACTTTGGATTAATTTAGAGGATAAAAAATACCATATTTTTGTAATTATTTTCTTAAATTAAATTACCCATTTTCTTCAAATCATTCTGAATTTCATTGAAACAATCAAATGTTGGGTTTCCCTTATTATAATTATCTAAAAATTTTAACTTTGTAAATAAACATCTTATGTTTATTTGTTGTAAAAAATGAATATTTTATAAACCCAAAATAATTGATATAAAGGAATAGTGGATTCACGCTATTCATTTGACAAAAGAGTATGAATATGGAGTAAAATAGTTCAACAAGTTTTCAATAGAGCTTGTATATGACCCTTCTAAAATCCCTTTTCCATGTTTACATTGTTTCTATTCCTTGATAATTAGTCCTAAATATATGAAAGAAATTTTGATTTGTCACACGATAGATCAGTGAAATCAATTTTGGAATAAACATGGGTAAAAACTGAACATGCACATCATTAAGGATGATATGATAATTCATGAATAATTTTATATGAATAACAGTTTAAAATACAATGAAGATTTCATGTAAGTAATAACAACCGAAATTGAAGATGACCTTCATGATTTTTTAATGTATTTTGAGAAGTTAAATGTCTATGATTAGAAACCATTGTATTCCAGTTGTACTAAATACACAATATTGTCAGTAATATTGATGTTATATAATTTGAAAGCTTGCAGAAGATGGAGTGACACCATCTTTACATAAAAAAATGGTTTCTTGAATGACATGATACCAGAATAAAATTAACTACCACCACAATCAAATAATTCTAAAAAAATTCTACGTTTAATGGGAATGATCTATAAAATTAAATTTATTTTCAAATGATTTCATAGTGTTTTTCAAGGAATATTAATCACCCATAAAACTAACTATTTGTGGTGTAGATCGATACATGAAAAATTAATCAAGTCTTTCGAAAACGAAATTGTACATTCCTAAAATTCCATGGTTTATAAGACTATATGGATGTCATGAAACCATCAAAAAATTGACATGGCATGAAGATACAATAATTAATGATGGAAACCAACATCATCTAGTATATTCTTCTTAGTGGAATAAAATTTCTTGCAGGTATCCTGAACTTGTAAATTGGATAATAAACATTCATCTTTCATTATTTACATATGTAATAAATCCTATTTGTTTATAGATTAGTACTCAAAGTATATTTTCTGGCATGCAGATAAATTATAATTTTTCTCCATGGTTATGAATGAAGTGAAAATACATTTTGTTTTCTCTATATATATTTAGAACAAAGAAACCAAGTAATTATATTGATGTATACTTGAATCAATTAATTGATAATATGAAATTGATGTGGGATAGATGTGTTACAATGTATGATGCTCGTAGAAGTGATGAATTCGAATTGAGGTCTATGTTTTATGGGATAATAAATTAATTCCATTCTTATGGATATTTATCAGGAATTAATAATAAACGAATGTTGGGGAATCCCATTTATGAATATTGGAAATAGTCAGTTTGGTTGAAACATTCCCCAAAGATTATGTTTATAGAGAATCAATTTTTTTACCTCAATGACATAAATAATAATCTTAGTTTACAACATTCGATTGGAATATTGAAAACGATAAAACACCATCTCTAATAATGGGTGATCATTTGTTAAATATTGATAAAGACATTGACACTGTTTTTGGTAAACCATTTTTGAAAAACCATATAACTTCAGTTGGGAAGAAGAGATCAGTTTTCTTTGAATTACTATATTGGAATTATTTTTATGTTATTAATTTTTTTTGATTTCAAGCATATAGAAAAAATGAATTTTATAGTTTTATTGGAATTTCAATAAATGTTCCATGAAAAATGAAAGATATAATTATGTCTAGGTTTTACATGATTGACATGGGGATAAGGTAAGAGTTGGTAGTGGTGAAGGGAAAAGGGTGGACATTTCATACTCCAGCAAATTACAATCTATCCAGACAGGGAAAACTTGAATTTATCCATTTTATTAATAGTATTCAATTTCTAGAGGGGTATTAATAAAATATCATAAATGTCTTTTAAATGTATAATTTGAATTAAAAGGACTAAAATCACACGAATATCATGTGTAGATGCAATATTTGATTCATGTTTTTTCCGTTTCATTTTATATCAAAATTTATAAAAAATATTAACCAGACTCTACTTATTTTTCAAAGCCACATGATATAGATTTATATACATGATGAAATTTTAAACCATGAATATGTAGGTTTCAGTCATATTATGTGTATTAGATATATTTCTACTACCATCATTATTTGATATGATGGATCCCATGATGGTTTAATTAGTTATAGAAATTCATGTATGTGGTCCTGTCCACTAAAAATGGATGAATCCCACCGAACTGTATATGAAAATTTTGAAGGGGTATGTCATGAATTGAAGTCAGCAGGATATTTGTATTTATGAATGATATATTATTAAAGAAAAAATTGAATTATGTGCTGATTACCTATCATATTTTGATGGAATTAGTATCCCAAAGTCTCATCACAACAGATTCCTTACAGTCGAATAGATTTCATAAACAGATGTTGTTACAATTACCTTGACAGAGCGGGAACATTTAGAACTTTACATGTTACATAATAGTGAAGATGATGATATATACATTGAACCCCACAAACAAATTATTATATAATTAAATCCATTAATGGATTAAATATGTATATCAAATACACATAATCAATAATTTATAAGATGGTTCCGATATGTAATTTATAAGGAGTTATCGGAAAATCGTAATTCAATTTATGAACGACATCAATGGATTTCCATAGGAATAAATGAAAATTTTATATCTTAAACTGGTCTTTTAATAAATGGTTATAAATTCCTTACAAAATAAAATGATGACTACACTATGAAGAAAAGTATTGGTGTTAATCATTTGGTTGAAGTGATTCACATATATATTTCCAAGGATAGAAATACAATTTATACAAATATGTTGTATTTTACAATTATCAAATAGATATATGAGTTATATTATAAAACATTTCAAGTGACTATATTATATTTCAAATGTGTTGAAAATATGAGCATTGTGAAAGTTGTTGAAATTGGCTTCGATAAGGTGAATTTTTGTGCAAATGGGGAAAACGACGAGTTGTTCATAATGGCATCACAAGAAGTGTAATTATTTTATGTCTTAGATCTATGAAACAATAATTAGGTTATTGTCTTGAAAGAAACTAAAATAAATGATATGTTAGATGAAAATTAAATTGAGGATGACCCTTTTATTGGGATAACACATTCAATTAATGTCATCCCAACTGTAGAAAATGCATTATATGTTATAGGGGACAAAAAAGATGGGATTTGGATTATCGATAGAATAACCAAATTCCTTAAACATTTTAAAAAAAGAATGAGAGTTCAATGAGAAGGTAATTTTGTTTTTTAAAATATTATTTTTTTCCTCATAATATTGTATGTTATCTACTGCATTAACATAATATAAATTAAATGTTTGTCTACTCATGTAGACAATGTATTTCGGACATGAGGATGTTACCAATACCTTGAAATAAAAAACATTAACGAATTAAACCCTATGGGATGATGTAAAAGTAATGTTAAAATATACATTCTCTATTTTAACAAAAATATATATAATGAAAATTTGATTTAATTATCATCATTATTTGAATACTTCATTTATTTTAGAATATTTCTATTCATATTAAATGACTTTCTTCAATAAAACTTACACAAGATTCTTCTCCCTTAAAACCTTTTCACCCCTATATTGTTTCATATTTCACTTACCTTCAAGATATCTCCACTGTCTTTGTAGGATGAGAAACGACACTGCCTCTACTCAATCATAGAAAAACCCATGATGTTTGTATTGTATAAAAATTGTACATATAATTAATTTATCGTTTCATATTTATGTTTTATTTATTTATTTTTATTATAACTCTTATAATAATTATTTTCTTATAACAGTGGAATCATTTGTTTGAGTTGGGGTTATCTTTCCATATTTCATGCCTTTTTGCACCAAAACTTCCACATAATTCTTTTCACTCAAAACAATTTCACCACTATAGTGTTGGAATTTATCACTTCAATTCAAGTTCCCTCCACCTCTAAATCACAGAGATAATATTGATGTTTTCACTATAAAATCATTATCTATATTATTAATGTATTATTTCAAATTTATGTTTAATTAATTTTTTTAGTATTACTCAAATAATATTTGTTTTTTATATTTTTATATTATTTTTTTCATGACTTCAACATAGATAATTACAATAATTAAATTCTTCAAGAATGCATACAACAATTATAAAAAGGTGAATTCATACCACTAATTTATTTAATTTTTTCATAAATTTAACTACTACTTGTAAGTTAACATACTTATCATTTTCAGATAAGACATATTTAATTATTTTCATATATATTTTTTGGAATTAATATTTTCTATAAAATATCTTCAAAAATCCAAAAAATAGATAAAATGTTTCATTCTGCCAATGTTTCCTAGATTTCTATTTCCTTTCTTGGTCAATATTCCAACACTACATATTGATTGGATGATCATAGCCAAAAAACTTTTCTCATTGATGAAATCCAAAAGAGGAGAGGAACATAATGTTCCCATTGTGGTGACCTATAATGATATTATTTGCATATGAGATTCCTATATTCTTTTGACTTTTAATAATGATAAATGTTTTGTGGATAATAATATCGAGTCAATATATAGTGTTGGCAGTTTAATAAATAAAGGAAATGGTTATCATGGAAACATTAGTAGTTAGAATTTTTTTTGAGACTTTTGGATAAATAAGAATCATTTGCACCTCAATCCGACATTCGGTGTGATCAATATGACTCTATGTGTTTCTTTTTATTTAAAACTAACAAAAAATTTAGTAAAAACGAAAACTCCCATTCAATAAAATGATCGAACATATTATGATTATTATAATACTTTTATAAAATGATCCATATGTCATTTGTGAAATTTATGAATTATATTCCCCTTAATCCATTACACGATGTGATCAATATGAGTGAAAGTGAATGTTTATAGAATAAAATGACATTTTAGAAAAAAAAGATAAGTAACGTACTCAAAACTAAGAAAAAACATTTGGATTGTTTTTATAATTTTTCAAAATGACTAATATGTCATTTGGTATGTTTATTAATCATACTCACCTCAATCTGATGCATTTTGTGGCATGTATGACCCCATGTGCCTTTTTTATTTAAAATAAAGAACATTTTTTGTATAAAGGACAATTGACCCACCCAAAATCAAACAAATGAAATCTAATTATTTTTATACTTTAAGGAAAGCATCCATAGGTAATTTGTGAATTGTAGGAATTATCTACACCTTAATCAAATATATGATGTTCCAGGTATGACTAAATGTGTTCGTTATGAGTTTAAATTATAATTTTATTTTTCAAAAAGTGTCACTCTTCGAAAACCAATAATACACGATCATAATGTCTGCATAATTTAGGAAATCAATTTATAAGTCATTTTTTATGTTTAGTTATCAATATCACATAAAAAATACACATGATATCATCCATATGATTCAAAGTGATTTTTTCTAGTTTTGAAATGACAAGTTAGTAAAAAAATAATGTGACATACTAAAAATAAATAATAAATTTGGTTAGTTTTGATACTATATTAAAATTATACATAAGTTATTTGAGAAATTTATGAATCAACTTCACTTAAATCCAATTCATGGTGAGACCAGTAAGACACTATGTGTGTATTTTTATTTAAAAATGAGGTCAATGTTTTTAAAAAAAATGGAAATTTTCCAACTAAAAACAAAGAAAATGAATTCCGATTTCTTATATAAATTAGGAAAACATTACATAAGTCATTTGTGATTTTTAGGAATCAGTATCACCTTAATATGATGCACGGTGTGGTCGGTATGACTCAAAGTGTCTATTATCAGTTCAAAAAAAACATTTTAGTTCAAAAAGTATGACCCACTGAAATCCATGAAAATGTACTATGATTTTATTAATAATATATAAAATTTATTCATAAATATTTTTTTATATTTAGGTATTTGTCACATATAAATCCAACACACGATGTGATAGATATGAGTCGAAGTTATTGTTTCCAGTTTGAAGTGTCATTTTTGTAAATAAGATAGGTGGAATAATCAAAACTAATAAAACACGTTATTAATGTTTTGATACCATAATTAAATTATCCATATGTCATTTGATCTTTCTAAGAATTATCCTCAGCTCAATCGGATGAACAATGTGACCGGTAAGACTATATGACCATCTTTTTTTTAAAATTGTTATCAATTTTAGTTAACATGACATCAAACCTACTCAAAATAGAAAAATTACATATTATTTTCATAAATTAAAAAAATTATCCATAAGTCATTTTGGATGTGTAGGAATCAACCACTTTTTAATACAATTCACAATTTGACTGGTATATCTCAATGTTCCAGTTATGAGTTTAAAAATGAAATTTTAGTTCAAAAAATGTCACTCCCTGAAAACCAAGCTAAAACACTTGGATTTTATTGTTAATATTTGAAATAAATTGATATATAATTTGTGAAAAGTAGGAAACAATCTCATTTCAAACTGATAAAGATGTCATTGGTATGATTCAAAGTGCATTTAACTATTTTAAAATGATATTTTACTAAAAATAACAAGTGACACAGTCATAACTGAGAAAAATAATCCAAATTTTATTGATACATTTGAAAAATGATCCATAATTGTAACGACTCGGACCCAAACAACCACCCGAATAGTACTAAATGGGTTGGGTGTTACTACCTTTGGCGCACCTCCCCAAACGCTAAAGGCTGCCGACTAGCGGTGAGGGTCTTATATGTATAGTGGGGAGGCTATACCCTCTTAGAGGATAATATCGGTACTGTTCAAGAGAAATTTATAAATTAGTAGACTTTGTAGACTCAAACTAGACCCACATAATGGAAGACCAAACAATAGAAATAAATAGAATAAGGAATAAATATAAACAACATCTGTGGAAGTAATCACAATTGCATGCTGATCACATGTAACTACAACTGAACAACAAAACATGCATCCCAAACAGGTCATTCATATCCATATATTAGGGAGCCAATTGCGAACCAAATGCAGCTACAAAGCTAGTAATCATGCTGATACAGGAAGGGAAACAGAACAAAGTAAACTCCACCTAAGCAATACTTTAGGGTCCATACCATCTCCATGAAACAACTAATGTATCCCAGCTCCTGAAGCAGGCCACATTCCTATACGTAAATCCAAAAAGTCTGCACGTGTCGCGAAAGGCCCGTGCAGGGTGTGAGATGAATCTCAGTAGGATTCCATCCAACGGTACATACATAATATAAGTGTTTAAACCGACATGCATTTATAAAGAAAACAGTAAACAACATGCGACACATATAAATATAGACTCCATTGGTGCTCAGCTGCCACAATGGAGTGTCACCTACTTCGGCTAATGCCAGAATCTCTATCATGTAACCTGAAACCATGTTCCTTCTGACACAACGTGGCTCATGTACTGGCACCCCGAAGGCACACCCAAAAATAGTATCTGGAGGAACAACGATGTCTGTCCTCAAAATAAAGTATCCAGAGGGACATCTATGTCTGCCATCAAAATAAAGTACCCGGAGGGACAATGATGTCTGCCCTCAAATAATGGTGAGCCTCTACCCCCAACCCAACAGCCTCAATGCTATCACTTGAAGGCTCATCAAATTCCATGTGGCTTCCTACAGCATGCACCCCCAAACCAAAAGTACTTAAACCGCAACTAATAGGGGCCTCTACACACACGAGTGGTCAAAACCACCTCATCACAGAGTCTCTCTGTGTACACACTACTCAACGTTCTGGGTGAGCAGTAATCAGCAAAAATAGTACCCAAGGTACAACACCTATGATACCTCATGTCCCTATGACCATGCCACTCAAGTCCGACGGCCTCTCCATCCATGTATCATGGGTCATGCCCAACCTGACAGTCACCCTGCCTTATGCTGACGTCTGTGACACCCAATTCTGTTGTAAGAACCACCCAACGTATCCCGGGGCAAGCCCAACCTGTGATCAGTATTACTCCTGAATATTCGGGCCATGCCCAACATAACCCAAAGGTTTCAGCATATTCAATTCTACAATTACATATATAACGCATTTAAACAAAACACATAAATGGGATAATAGTCTAAACAGTTGAATTACACCAGTCCAATGGTTATCAGACAATAACACTAAGGTCTTTAATGCCTCCAAAAATTCATATCAAGTTTCATCAAACTAAAATCCATAGTTTAAGACAATAAAAAAACATTATAGCCATTTTGGCATCCCTCGGCCAAAATTCCCTGATGAGAAATGACCACTCGCTTGACCCCACTCAATCAAAACTGGTAACATTGCATACCCAAAGGCATCCCATTGGTCAGTTAATAATTAAATAGGAAATAACAGGTAAATTATGGTATCGCTCAAAATAAATAAAATAAAATCTTTAAGTTGTGCCTCCCAAAAGTCTATGAAATCACAAAAGGAGGTATGAACCACCTACCTGAGACTCGTAGATGTAGGCATGTCCAATATCGAGCTCTAATTAAAATATGATCTTCGTAGATCTATGTTTCCGTCAAATTCTGGCAACTTTTTTTGGATGGAATTTGTGATGTGCGAGGCTAGTAATAAAGAAAAGAATAGGGTGAGCGGGGTTAGCATCGTTGTTGTGATCCCGCATCCACAGAAGGATCAATGAGTGGATGACAGGTGAAGAATCTAGGGCTAGGTATGTTCTTCTTGTTTTCGAAATAGAGAGGTGCCAAAGTTAGTCAAGAAGAGGACCTTTTACAGAGTAAGATGTGACAACCGTTCACTTAATCGAATAAAAAAGTACACAACATGTATTTAAGAAATACATGTCTTGTAGTGGCCTTTTCCAAACTCCGACTTAAGTGTGGGTGGCCACATGGTATAGACGCTTCACACGGGTTGACACACGGCTTCAACCCAACCGATATGAAGAAAGAAGAATACACGGCGTGTTGGGAAGCACTACACACTGTGTAGTAGGATATTTCTACATGGTCATCACATGGCATGTACTCGGTGAGCAGATGACCGGTACTCAACTAACGCATACACAATGTGTACTTTAAATTACACGGCGGGTAGTCTTGAAATTTCTAGAACTTCCCAGATTTTCCCAGTTAGCTCAAGAACAAGTCAAAAATTAAAACAAGGTCTGGATTTTTTCCCGTTCTAAAAACTTGGGTTCTTACAATCTCCCAACCTTAATATAGCTCATCCCCATGATATCAAACAAAACTCGGAGATGGAACCAAACATTCCACACTGATCAAAGTAACCCATAATCCCCCTGTCTGACGGTTTTGGATAAATTCATCAAGGGGCTCCACACCATAGGAATTTTCTAACATGATCTCAACCTGACAAAATGCAGAACAAGTGAAGGTTCACTAACCTATGTTCCGGATGCATGGTCCTCCCGTGACGCATCGTCACCCTTGCTCCTCATTGGTGCTCATGTGTCCTTTTCGACACCCAAATGTATCACGTACCATATCAGTGTCCTCCCCACGTGGTCCTACATACCACGAAAACACAAAATAAATCCTGATGCAATGCACCCCAAGTAACCCGCATCCTCGATTCCCTGATTCCCAAGGAACCTCATGTAACCAACATCCTCAATGCCCCTATTCCCATGGAACCTCAATTTAACCATATCCACGATGCCCCTAATGATACACACACACACACATGCACACACACACACACACTCATATATATATATATCACGCACCTGATATGGTTCTAGTCCCAATGACCATCATCTAGTCATTCCACATAGGTCATGTGCATCACATGCACTCAAAACGAACACGCCTTTACATGTCATGCCAAAAGAGAACAAGGAAATCATGGCCACACATGTGGTCTACCTCTAACTGTCGTCGGCTCACAAACCTACTTAGCCTATAACAGCTCTAAGACGTGCACATGGACTGATGTATGGATACCTAATTCCTGACATCCCTACAGTCCTGCTCCAGCCACCGGCCACCAGCCCCTCAGCTGGATCCCGTTGTCTCTGTCACGTCCTCCGTGTGCAGCTAAACCTCAGCTACCCTATCCTATTAATGAACCAAAACCAACTCCAGATGCTACAATATTTCCTAGTCCATGCCTGTCGGCTATCTGAGAAGGATGCCTGTATAACCTCTCAAGATTCCAGACCGATCCACATGCCTTGAACTCCTTTGGAGGCCTATCGACCTGAGTCCGAACATGTCCTGGCATCCCAAACTAAAATCAAACCACTGGAGAACTGCTGCGAGGTGGTATAGCTGAGTCCATGGCCTGAATTCCCAACTGAAACACATCCTATCCTCACTTCTTACTGTATTAACCATCCCCTAAAACTATTCCCGAGATAACCAGGAGACTTTACCTCTAGTTTCCCTCTACTATGTGGGCCTGATACAATGCCTCTAAGAAAGAACCCAGTCTGAAGATATTCACCTGGATCCGAATGGTGTGTCGTAATCCATCGTCGATGATCCTCACCTTTGCCATGTCAATGCATATCATACCAAGTTCAAAGAGAGACAACTCAGTGAATGTAGCTGCATTGTCTGTCACAGACATGTCTCCCTACTGAAGGCTCAAGAAATCACGAGCTCTCTCAGCCCTCAGTGTGTCTGGGAAAAAGTACTCAAAGAACATGTACTCAAAATCCTTCCATGCTAGTTCTTCATTCCTGTGAGCCTACACCTACACATCCCACCAACACTTTTCTGGTCCTATCATCATGTACGTCGCCAGCTTTACCCTCCGCCCTAGAGGTGTCTCGAGTTTCTCCAAGTTCATCTGCATTCTCTCTATCCAGTTCTTATCCGCCTACAGACCACCCTCACCCAGAAAAAGTGGTGGGTGATGCGACTGGAACTCCCGCATCTGGTATACCATATATGCAACTATACCCTACACACCTCTCTAGATCCCCTCCAACACACATATCAGGCTAGCTTGATGCTGCTTGTCAAGCCATGGTCCAAACACTACCAAACCAGGCTGCAGCCCTGCCTACACTGGATCCTGAACCTGATCATGTCTCTAAGCCTATACCATTGGCTCATGCCCTACCTACACTGGATCCTAGAACCTAATCCTGCACTTGCGACACTGTATCATCTCCCGCTGGCCGCTCCATCAAGATGTATAAGAGGAACCCGCTGAATACCATAAATTGTCAGACACCCCAAATATATATAACAATATATTTTCAATTCAAATAAGGAAATAAGTAATGAGGCATCTTAAAACAACTACCACTACTCTCCCTGCATTGCAACCCAAGCCCATGGCATCCCAGCCTCATGGCCTCCTTACCTTCCCTTAACTGAGACAAGTATCAACTGTACCTCGGGCCATGCCCATCTCGATAACCAACGTTGCGTCAAAACGATGACCTAGTCACCAAATCCTGGTTATAAAAATAACCTCAACCATGGTACCTTCCCGTCACATGAAATTCTAAAAAGGTATAAATCCTGACATAACACATTTCAATAAACCAAAAATTCTATCAGGGATTTCACCTATGCACATTTAAAATCATACAAAGCATGGAAATTGATATTATTCACAAAGTATTATCACATCACAAGGAATACATGTAGTTATGAAATTGAAATACCCAAAAATGTGCCTATAAAAAGCCAAGCAAACAGCCTTTCCATACCAGGCCAAGGTCCAATTCTCCCTTAACGCACCGAGTCAAGGGTCACATATCACAATCAATAACATAACACACCATGTGAAAAACTGAGGCGGAAATCATATAATATATAATCGATGTAAAATTTAAGAAGAAATTCCCAAAAATTGGAAACATGGTCCATCCCTAGAACATAGGGCTACTGGTACCCAAGAACAAGCTAGAAACCAAGTTCCAGTAACAACCTATATCCAGTCTACCATATCCAAAATATTAAAACCATCAAAAATAAAAAAAAGATAAGTCTCAATATCATTAGTAGTCATCAAAACACTACTACTAAATCCTTATCATGAAACTGCATTTAATAACACTTTTCAATGACTTGGACCCAAACAGCCACCCAAACCGCACTAAACATGTCAAGTGTCACTACCTTAGGTGTACCTCACTGAACGAAAAATGCTGATGACTAGCAGTGAGGGTCTTATAGGTATAGTGGGGAGTCTATGACCTCTCAGAGGATAAAAATGATACTGGTCCAAAAAATTTATAAATTAGAAGACTCTGTAGACTTAATCCAGACCCGCATAGCAGGAGCACAAACAATAACAATAAACAACAGAAATAATAAATAAAAAAAAACAACGTAAATAAACACAATAACATGATATCACTTGTAACTACTACTGAACAATAAAGAATACATACCATGAAGGTCATATATATCGGTATATAAGGGTGCCAAAGGCTCAACAACTGTAGCTACAAAGATAGTAAGCATGCTAATACACAAAGGAAAATAGAACAAAGTAAACTACAACTAAGTAAGACATCATGATCCATACAATCTCAATGCAACAACTATTGCATCCCAGCTCTAGAAGTTGGCCTCTTTCCTACACATAAATTCATAAAGTCTACACGCGTCCCAAAGGGCCCATGCAGGGTGTGAGATGAATATCAGTAGGATACCACTCAATGCTTTGTACCATATATAAGTGTTTAATCTAACAAGCTTTTATAAGTAAAACAGTAAATAACATGCAACAAAAATAAATACAAACTCCATTGGTGCCCAGTAGCCACCATGGAGTGTCACTTGCTTCGTACAACACCAGAATCTCTATCATGTAAACTGGCACCATGTGCCCCCTGACACCATGTGGCTCAAGTAATGATGTCCCGAAGGCACGCCGAATAGTAGTATCTGGAGGAACAATGATTCATGTTCTCAAAATAATATATCCGGAAGGACAACAATGTCTTCCATCAAAATTAAGTATCCGGAGGGGCCACGATTTTTCCCTCAAATAACAACAAACCTTTTCCCCCAAACCAACAGCCTCAATGATATACCCTGAAGGCTCCTCACCTTCGACATGGCTTCCTTTAGTAAGATCCCCAAAACCAAAAGTACCTAAACTGCAACTAATAGGGTCCTATACCCACACGAGTGGTCAAAACCACCACATCACGGAGTCTCTCTGTGTGCACACTACTCAAAGGTAAGGGTGAGCGGTAATGACCAAAAATAGTACCCGAGACACAACAAATCTGAAACCTCTTTTCCCAGATTCCATGCCGCTCATATCTGGAGGCCTCGCCATCCATGTATCCCAGGCCATACCCAGCTTGACAGTCACCTTGCCTCAAGCTGACGTCTATGACACCAAATCCCATGGTCAGAACCACCCAATGTAACCCAGGCCAAGCCCAACCAATGATCAACATTACTCAAGAATATTCGAGCCCTGACCAACACAACCCAAAGGTTCCAGCATATTCAATTCATCAATTACATATATAACACATTAAAAAAAACACATAAACAGGCAAACAATCCAACTAGTTGAATTACACTAGTTCAACCGTTATCAAACAACAACACTAAGGTCTTGAATGCATCCAACAATTCATATCAAGGTTTAAAAAACTAAACTCAACATTTTAAGACAATACAAAACAGCGATAACCATTTTGGTGTCACCCATCCAAAATGTCATAATGAGCAATGACCACTCACCTGGACCCACCCAATCAAAACTAGTAACATGGCATACCCAAAGGCATCCCATAGTTCAGTTAATAATTAAATAGGAAATAATAATTAAATTAGGGTCTCGCTCAAAATACCAAAATTTTTCTTTAATCAGCACTACCCAAAAGTCTTTGAAAGCAAAAAATGAGGTATACACCACCTAACTAAGACTCGTAGACATAGGCACGACTGATATGGAGCTCCAATTTGAAGCCGATCTTCATAGATCTACATTTCCGTCAAATTCTGGTAAATCTGTTCGGATGGAATTTGCAGTGTGTGAGGTAAGGAATCAAGAACAAAGTTGGGTGTGTGGGGTTAGCCTCACTGTTGCGATCACGAAGCCACTGACAGATCTAAGAAAGGATGAGGGATAAAGAATCTAGGGCTAGGTATGTTCTTCGGGTTTTTGAAATAGAGAGGTCCCGATGTTGGGGAAGAGGAAGACCTTTTATGAAATAAGGCACGATGAACATTCACTTATGTAAATAAAAAAAGTACACAAAGTGTATTTAAGAACTACATGCTGAGTAGTGGCCTTTTCCGTACTCTGACTTAAGAAGAGTAGCCACACAGCTCGGATGCTCCACATGGGTTGACACACATCTTGAACCCAACCGATATGCAGAAAGAAGAATACACAACATGATGAGAAGCACTACATGCCGTGTAGTAGGAAATTTCTACACAGTCATCACACGACATGTACTCAGTGAGAACTTGAATGGTAATCTCCAATCCCAAACATGGCGTGTACTTTAAAGTACAAGACATGTAGTCTAGATATTTTCTAAACATCCCAGATTTTTCCAATTACGTTAGGAACAAGTAAAAAATTAAAACAGGTTCATGATTTTGACCAATTATAAAAACCAAGGTTCTTAAAAAAATTCATTTGGGATGTATATTAATCTTTTTAACCTCAATATGACACTCAGTGTGACTGGTATTACTCTATGTGCAACTTTTTATTGAAAATTGACACCAATTTTAGTAAAAAGTGCAACAGACCTAATCAAAACCATGAATAAGAATTAATATTGTTTTGATACATTAGGGAAATGATAAATAATTAATTTGGGATGTGTTGGAATTTTCGTCTTCTCAATATATCCCATAGTGCTACTGGTATGAATCGATGTATCTGTTATCACTTTAAAATTGACACTTTCATTAAAAAAGTTCCACTCACTGAAAACTAAGAAAATGTTCTTGGATGGTCTTGATAATTTCTAAAATCATTCAATAAGTAATTTTTGATGTGTGGGAATCTGTATCACATCAAATCGACACACAATATGATCAATGTGTGTCAAAGAGTGTGTTTATAGTTTAAAATGTAATTTTAGTAAAACAATTCTAGTGAAATACCCATAAAAAAGAAATCCAATTCATATTTTTGTGATACATTAGGTAAAAATTCCATAATTCAATGGATACTAGAAGGAATTATCAAGACCTAAATCAGATGGACAGTCTAACTAGTATGACTCAATGTGTGTCTATTTATTTAAAATTGATTCCAATTTTAGTAAAAATAACCTCTGACCTACACAAAATTGATCAAAATAATTCATATTGCTTTTATATATTATTAAAATAATCCGTAAGTCATTTGATATGCGTATAAATCAAAAAATCACCAATCTGATGCGTGATGTGACTTTTATGGATTAAAGAGTCCGTTATCAATTTAAAAACAACATTTCAATTCAAAAAGTTTCACTCATTGAAATCTATACAAATATAATCATATTTTATAGAAAATTTAGTAAATTGATTCAAAATAAATTTGTGACATTTATCCATTTTTCTTCCATCAAACCAACATATGATGTGATCAATATGAGTGAAAGTGTGTGTTTCCAATTTAAAATAACATTTTAGTAAAAAATACAAGTGAATTACTCAAAAGAGAGAAAAAATGTATTGATTTGATAATTTAAAAAAAATGATCAATAAGTCATTCGAGATGTGAAGGAATTATCCATACATCAATCCATCTCACAGAGTGACCAGTATGACTCCAACTGTTTCTTTTTTTTTATACATCAATTTTTGTAAAAAAAATTGACCTAATCATAATTTTGATAAAGTAGTCATATTGTTTTTCTACTTTAGTTAAACAATACATAAGTCATTTGTGGTGAGAAAGAGTCAAACTCACCTCAATCTGGCACACAATATGACTAGTATTACTCAAAGTGTCAGTTACTGTTTAAAATGATATTTTTGTTCAAAAAGTTTCACTCACTGAAAACCAAGAGAATTCACTTGGGATTTTTTGTAAATTTAAGGAGTATATACATAAATACGTTTTGATTTGTAGAAATCGGTCTCAAATCAAACTGATACACGATGTTATAGAAAGGAGTGAAGTTTATTGTTTTTATTTGAAAATGTCATTTTAGTAAAAATGACAAGATATGTTCTCAAAAAATAGAAAAAATATTATAATTATATTTATACTTTAGAAAAATGACCCATAATTAATTTGGGACATGTAGAAATCATCAAAACTAAATTTTATGCATGGTGTGTCTGGTATGACTCCAATTCCATATTTTTATTTAAAATTCACATCAATTTCTATAAAAAGGAAAACTAACTTTCTCAAAACTGATAGAAAAATTCAAAAGGTTTTGATAATTTATGGAAATGATCTATATTCCATTTAGGACCTGTAAGAATCATCATCACCTTAATCCAATGCATGGTGTGACAAGTAGGACTCAATGTGTCTGTTATCCATTTGAAATCATCATTTTAGTTTAGAAAGTATCACTAAATGAAAATAGATCAAATATTCTCAGATTATCATGAAAATTTAGGTTATCTATTCATAAGTTATTTCAGATGTGGTTGAATTTTTCTCATTTCAAACTGAAACATGATGTGATCAATATGAGTCAGATTGTCTGTTTCATATTTCAAATAACATATTACTAAAATAGAAAAGATACTTACTAAAAATAAAGAAAAACATTCATATTGTTTTAATTCTTTTGGAAAATGGTCCATGAATCATCTGGGGAAAGAAGGAATCATCCACACATCAATCCGACACATAGTGTGACCAATTTGACATCAATTGTGTCCTTTTAATATACATCTTTTATTTTTATTTAAAACATGCATCACATCGCCAAAAAAATCTAATGATTCTAGATTGTTTTCTCAAAAATATAAATTAAATTTACATATTAATTTACTTATTATTTTTATCTAAAAATGTATTGTTTGGACTTCTTCTTATGTCTTGGGAATTTTATTTTCTTCAGAGCCCAACTAGGAAAACCTACTTCCTTGAGAACTCTAACAAATAATGTCATCCTCACAAGTTACATGTTGGATCATTCTTTTCTACATCTTATTGTAGCTCTATTTGTCCTTGGTTTATTTATTATCTTTCATGTCCCATTCCTTGTTTTGGGATACATCTTTTATATGAGATGGTTTTGGTTTTCTTTTAGTTTTCCAAAAATTCTTCTCATCTTTCCATGAACCCTTATGTTTAACTCATATTTGGAACATATTTTCAAAATATTATTTTCCCTTTTCTTTTGATATTCCAAATTTCTTGTCTTCTCTTTCCGTATACTATATTTTTCAACCCCACTTAAGAAATCATCAGTTATTTAATCTTTAACATGAAATATAGCCACCTAATAAGTTTTCTTCCATAGTGGTTCATTCATTGCACACTAATCCTACATTCTCACAAGTGGATTATATTCCTTTATTTTCTTCTATATTTTATTTATTTAATTCTAGGATGGATTTTGTGAGTAAAATGATGTTGATTCATGATGAACCTTTTCTGAGATCCATTATTTTCTTCTAGAATGTTAAATATGTTCTCCATATTAACATGATTTATTTTTGTGAAAACATTATTCTAATTAGTCGTAAGAATGAAGGAAATCCTTATTTCAGTTTTATTTTTCTTTCTGCAATAATCACTATCTCTATGGGCATGGTTATCATAGATAAATAATCTCCCATAAAAACCATACCGCATATAGTTTCACATTAATTAAGATGTGGTTGTATAATATTATCTCTTTTAATCCCATGGGCCTCTAGGAAGACCCTCATGGTATGACCCAAGATTCCACATTAGAAGCAATTAGTGGATACCTTCCTCAATGTGTTGTCTCATACATATTTATAATGGTGCTTAAGATTATTTTTTGACTCTATATTTCTCAATTTTTAGAATATACATGTCAATGATCCCATTAGAGGAATTTTTTTATTCTCACTCAAGGTTTTCATCATCACTTTGAGATATTTTATATTCACATCCTTCTCCATTAGTTTAGAAGTCATATTTCTAATACTTGATCATTATTCTACTCCAGATTCTAACCTCTTCTTGTTCTGTTTTTAGAGGGATAATGGAATATTTCATTTCTTTCTCAGTGTATATTTATCTTTCCACATCATTTTCATGTTCATAATGCATATCATTATAACTATTAATCTTTTCACCCATATTTACAATTATCTTCATGAGAAAACATTACCTACTTTATCCGTTTTTTCTCCTCATCCAACTATTCCATGTGTGCAACCAATTCATCATTATTGGTTTCCATATTCTGAACCACATTTTAGTTAAGACTATTTTACATGGACCCAAATTTAAATTCATTCACTTTTAAGACCAATCCTTTAATTTCTTGGCTTGAGTATCATTTTTCTCCCTCAAAATTCTAACCATTTCAATTAGTCATTTATTATGTATTTTCAGTTTGTTAACCTCAATTTTCTACACATAAACATGTATTCCTTGAGATTCATTCATATTTCTCAAATCCATGTTTTCTTTCTTCAACACTATATCAAAATCGTATGATATGTGAAAGTATTCCACCTTTTAATATCATGAATTATCATCAAAATTAGTATTTCTGAAATCACTTGAAATAATAGTATCCTCATATAGAACTATAGTTTCAATGAAATAAAAAGTGTAATGATAATAAGATTCACCCTTAAATTATATTTTTTAGATGATAGAAATCATTAGATGGATCATACACTTCTGAAAAATAACTTCATTATTTTGAATTCCTTTAGAGATATACTTTTTCAGCATATTAGTTCTATTTCCCATATTATAAGGTTTGAAAATATTCCAACTCCAATAACTAATCAGATTAATTCGAGTCAACACAAATCCCACAAGATAAACCTTTCCAATAATACCAATTATTGGATCAAAAGGGGACTTTAGTGAAAGATACCATTGACGGGGGGGGGGGGAGTTTGAATCAGGTTATGAAAATTGTTCAAATTTACCCACATACCCATGAATAAATTAATTTCCAAACTAATCACGACCTCACTTATTACTAGGGTCACTCATGGTTTCAACTATCAAGTGAATATCCGATTAACTAAAATTATTTTCAAGGACTTACTCAGATAATATCGATGATCACTCATTCAACATGAACTAATTTTCATCCTATAGAATTTAAAAAAATAACACACACAGGACACCGGAATTTACTTTGTACACATGAGTTGAGCTATATCCAAGGAGAACACACCAAAATTCAATTGATGTCACAAAATCAACTAATATTAACTTGTCTTGGGGGAAAATTATTAGGCTATTGTCACTTAATGTCAGGATTATTGGATTTTCAAGATTTAGGGTCAATCTCACTACCACCCAAGGGTTTGTACAGTTTTCCACTCTCTTTTATCATTATTTTATGAATGAATTCATTTTGGATCACATGGAAATACACATCTTCACTATATAATTATTTTTTCACTAATTAGTTCACATTTATCTTCACTCTCCTCTTTAATAAACTAGTTTTGAATATACCTATTGTAACAAATTCACTTTTTATGTTGAACTAGTCTTCAAGGAATTCCAACTTCCTTTTAAAAATATCTTATAAGTATTAATAACAATTTATGCCATGAAACATAACACTTTTGAAAAACCTCTGATCCACATTTGTGAATATTTCATATTCTTCATCAAATTAATACTTCTATGAGAATCATAGTCTTTCATGAAAATTAGAACATTTCATAAAGCCTTGTAAACCATCAAAAACCCCCTTTTACATATTGACATAAGTAATTTATTCTTTGAACATATGTTCACATGAATCCTTTACACAAGAAAAACCATCAGAAAAATCTATGATCATTTGGATCATCAATAAGTATAGCTTATTTAAAAAAGAGGCGCATCAATTGATTTATTGTCCTTATCACCACTTCAAAAAATTCTCCCACTTTTAACTTCCTTTTGATATGACTTTTCATTATTGTTCATGAATATCCCTTTCTTCATGAAACTTCACTGGAATTTTATGTTTGAAAAACTTCTTGTAATTTAATAACATGTCATATTTCCTTCATTACGCAACTATCTTTTTGAAAAATATTATTTCTTGGATCTGAAAACCAGTGACAACACACTTTCACAAAACACGATTTTTTTTCAAGTTGCATGAATTTTCTATATTTTTATGATGTAGCCCTAGAAATGTAAATTTTTTGATACTTGTTTTGTTCCTAGATTTTTTACCCTAATAATTTGTAATGCACTTGGAATCAATCCTACTATGTACATTTCATTTTATAAACCTTATACAATGCTTCCATACCTCTATATTTAATATTTTTCAACAACATTAGTCAAAAAGAATGTTTCTAATCAACAATAATCATTTATCATGATACATCCTTACCTGGGTGCTCCTATTTATTTCATATATTCAACGAAACTCTATTTATTATGATGATCAACATTATGGGAAAACACATTGATGAAAGCACTCCACCATCTTAACTTTATCAGGAACATCACCATATCATGTAGTCTTTGACATGGTGAACATAAAATCCACCCTTCTTCACTACACCATGTTAATGAAAACACTACATCCAGAATAACAACTCAACATGGTTTACAATGATAGTTTTGACAATGCATTCAATATCAACACATGTAAACACGAATTCTCATTGGTTTCTAAAATTGGAAGAAATCATTAAATTATAGTAGTTATTATTTAGTATCAAATTATCAATGAACAGTTTCATATCTTTCATTTTGTAAGACCATTGTACATAGATACCCAAATATATCTCATGAATATTGATTGATGTTATAAATTTACTTTACTGAAAACACATTACCAAAGTATAAATATTTGACATAACTAAGTTGAAAACCAAAAAACATAATCTTGTATGTTTTTTTGGTAGAGATATCATTTTAAAAACATTACAAAAAAAATTATATTAAAAAATCATTTCATGAAAAATGAATTCATGATCACCTTTAATGTATATATTAAACTAAACTAGACTGATGAATCTTGACTTTTAATGTAATAAAATAATCTAAGAATAAAATATTTTATTTTCAGATAAAAACAAATCTCAAAAAAATATATTACCAATATCTACATTACATATAAATACAACTAATGGTGCATAAAGATACCAATAAAATAAAATTGTGAGATATTATTAACATTATATATTCAAATTAATACTATATCTAATGATAATGAATTTACTATCAGAAAAACGTTACATAGGGTTATATATCATGTTTTTTTAGGAATAGAAGAATGGATCAAACCATTAAATTGTTTTTTATGAAGTCATATTAAAACCATTAATTGAATATATAAAAATATCATTTAAAATATATCTATTTATAATTCTCAAAATTGGTTTTTTTCATTATTATTAATTTTTAAAACAAGTGGAGTGCATGTTCCATGAAAATATAGAAAACTCATCTAAACTGGTGAGACCATATACCATAACCATTATTTAGATATATGAATACAATTTACCACCATGTAACCCCTATGATCTATTGAATCATTGTACCAATTTTTTTTAACCAAGGAATTCCATTTATACAATCACTACAATTCATGAATGACTATGTAACACCCCACCGTTTTTAAAAAATAAATTGAAATTCATGAAATATTGTTTTGTGTAGATAGTTATAACATGTATTTAAACATATTTTATCATCTTCTATGATTTTAATTTCAAAAAACGGTCATCTATGATTGTGATCAGTGAGATATTTGGAGTCTGATAGAACCAACTTGTTTTTTGGTGAATAGTAACATACCATTATGAGTAGTAATATGAACCTTATGAACAGTAAATAATAATATTATTTTATTTTCTTAAGTATTTAAGAAAATGACATCTTTCTTAATTTTTCATGGTGTTAAAAAATTAGTTATAGTCTCCAAATTGTTATTTATGAATAAAATACGATTTTATTTAAAAATAAAATTTAGAAAATTTAGAAAATTATTTTCAAAAAATGGAGTTCAATTTTGAATTCTATATATTAAAAAATTGTTATGGTGTATTTTTGGTATTTTTATGAAATCCATGAATTTTTAATAAATAGTAAAATACGATAAATTTTGATAAATCTTAAATACGTGTTCTTCTACAACATAGGTGATTGAAGGCTGATGTTACCCCACGTTTTTCTAACTCGCATGCTATTATTACTATTTAGGGTCAGTTTAATCAATAATATTCATAGTCTTGAGAAAAAATATTAAAATATTGACAAAAATAATGTAAAATACGTCCTCTCCTCCAATATAAATACCACCCTCATTCCCCTCTTACCCTCACATATATCAGGCCTTGATAATTATCTTATTTATTCTAAATTCCCTCCCTAAGGATCATCCCAACATCTAAGAGCTGACGGTCTCACCAAAAGGACAAAACCAAAGGCCTCAAGGATAAGAGATCAAGAGGTTACTTTTATTATACTTCTTTGCCCTACACTTACCCTCAAGGTATGAAATCTCAATAATATTATATATTATTTACATTATCATGTTCGAGAAAAATATTCAGCATCTTTTTTCCTCTCCTCTCCCACTTATTATAAAAATAAAAACACTGTCATAGATGTGCCGATTTACTAAAATCATGGACTATGTGTTTCCAATTTCCATCACTTCATTAAAATCTGATCATATAACCCTTTAAATTGTCTAAATATATTATAATGTTTATTTTGTATCTTATTTTATGTTATGGAATTAATTTATATTCATTAAATCAAACTATATAATGAAAAAAGTTCATGCTTACCAAGGAACCGCCGAATTTGATCTAAACAAAGATCAATAATGTTTTATCTAATTATCTATCATCATATATGATAAAGAATGATTTATAGAGTCATTATATGTTATAGATACAAATTAATACCATTTAAATCCAATTATTTAATTTCATTTCTATACGACAAGAAGATCAAATACAAACTGGCCATGAAAATCATGTAAAGAACTCACACAAAACAATGGACGAAACAAAATAATGACAATTAAAGGGTAAAATAATGTAAGGAAATGATCATATAAGGTATTATAAAGATGAATATGTTTCTTTAATATATTAATAACACTCTTATGACCATTATATTGAATGTTTAAACAAGTTTTAATTAATATAAACCCGGGTAAGGGAATTACTAACCCGATTTCTATTCTATTAGTTATCATTATACTTCCTTATTTATGTGGTATTAATATTTTTTTTGTGATTAATTTTTTTATATTATATTTAATTATGTATATTTATAGTGTATATACACATTCCACAAACTATATTAAGTCTCACTTCAATGATATGATATTTTTAAGGGGATTTTCTTTTAAAATCCTCTTTTGAAATTATGTTTTAAAAAATTCAAAAGAATAGTTTTTATGAAATTATTAATATTGTATGATTATGTTTGGGGTATTGGGAAATGATTATGTTTAAAGGTGGGACCTATATTCCCCTCCAAATAATTTTGTATGTGTAAGTTTTAGGTCGTCCATATGGTTACACTAAGTGTAACTGTGATGGTTACAAAATAAGGGAGTTGTGAGGGTTACATTGTAAGGTAGCCCTGAGGGTTAAAAATTTTAAGGTATAATAGAGGGTTACAAGATATTGTAATTAATTACCCATGATACCTATATTGATTTATTTATATTCTATTTGTTTTGTGTAAATCTCATGAAAATCTAATTTTTCACATTGTATGTTTATAAAGGTTATAAATATTTCTTTTTTGAAATTATTTTCATTTTTTAGAAGTATTCTTAGACTAATGTTTTATTCCTTTTTTATGTACCTTACTGAGATTTTTGTGCTGATCCCAAATTTTTAAATGATTTTTATAGGTTTTAAGGATGTGTGAGATAAAGAAGGAATCCAAGTTAAATGTTATGAGTATTTGTCAATGAAAAGATAATTTATTTGAAAAGTTCTATATTTTAGAAGAAATGTATATTTTTTTAATGATATATACTCTCTATGAATGTAGAATGTTATGTATTTATTATATCCAAATTATAAAAAACAATAATGATAAAATGATCATAAATAGGAAAGGAAGTGAGTTCTTGACTAAAATTTACAATTATGTAATGTACTATGTCAGAGTTCTTATAGTTGGTATCATAGGATTGTTTAGATAACATTAGGGGTTAGGATGAATTTAATATAATATCATAAATTAGTTTTACTTTATGGTAAATTATAAATTGATATATAATTTAAAGATTAGCATTTTTCTTCGACTAAGATATACGTTTGTTCACAATGGTTTTCCAAAGAAGAAACATGGAAGCTTAAGTGGAGAGGCACTAAATGAATGATATCCTTCCAAATATATAGCCCTAAATGGTAGTGATTGGAACCGAGTGGTTTGTGAGAATAATAGAAACACTAAAAAGGAAATAAATGGCGGTGGAATCCATAATGGAGAACAACTAGATCTACCGAAAAGTAATAAGACAATAGTGGAACATTTTATTAGGCAACACCCTCCTGCTTTCAGTGGATCTTCTAACCCAATAGTGGCTGAATGATGGATTAGAGCTCTTGAAAAGATATTTCATGTTATGTGATGTTCAAATAATCAAAATACATGTCTCACCGTTTATCGTTTTTAAGGTTAAGTTGATCAGTGGTGGTCTATGGTCAAAAATATCATGGATAGAGAAGAGATTGATTCCTTAGAGTGAGATGAATTTAAAAGTATTTTCCTTGAATAATATTTTTCTAAGGTTATGTGACTTAGGATGGAGAATAAATTCCTTTAATTAAAGCATGTTGAGGAAAATTCAGTTTTTTTATATGAAGAATACTTAACCCAACTAGTGTGGTATGCTCAATTTTTTTTTTGAATCTTCATATAAATTTCAACCACTTTTACTTAGGATTAAATCATGTGTATTGAAGGGAATTGACCTCCGATGAATTAAAAAGTAATGAGAAACTTGTTCGATGTGATGAGAGTGTAGAGATGGAGTTTAATGATGATCAGGTGAACTTTTAAATCATGGAGAAGGAGAGGTCTAGATGGTAACAGATTCGTAAGAATCAACCAATGATTTTTGATGGTAAGAAATTCCAGTTTACTATTTGGGAAAAGTGTGGAAAAAATAACCCTAGAGAATTCCTAACCAGAACTAGGATGTGATTTCGATGTGGAAAGTTTGAACATATGAACAAAGATTGTTTTGAAAATGATCCTAAGATTAATACTAATAACAAAACTGTTAAGTGTTTAAAATGTGAAGAGATGGGTCATTATGAAAATGCCTTCCCAAAGAGAGATCCTAATGACGAGAAGAAGATAGAGTACAAGCACAAAGGTCTAGTGAGATCCTTTTCAAATACATGAGTATATGTCTGTCCATACAATGATTTATATAAGGTACCTTATTATTTTACTCATAATTGTTTATGGTTTTTTCGATATGGGGTCTACACATTCCTTTATTTCTAAGGAATTTTCTGATAAATTGGAAATATCACCTCAATAAATGAGATTAAAACTTATTGTTCAAACACCATGGGAAATATTATAGAAAATATGAATTATAAGAATCTTTCTATTATGGTAGTTGAAATGTATTTACCTACAAACCTTGTGGTTTTTCCCTTAGTTGAGTATGATGTCATTCTGGGAATGGATTGGATTTTTGTTTATCATTCTAAGATTTGATGTTGATTTAATGAAGTAGTTTTTAAGAAAGATTTCCAATTTGTATACAAGAACAAAACCATAAAATTCATAACATATTAGTAAGATGAGAAAATATTAAAAGATATAAATGAATGTTATTTTACTCATACTGTTGAAAATAAGGGAACTATTCATATTGATGATGTGTCCATGGTAAATGAATACCTTGATGTTTTTCTAGATGAATTACCTGGTGTAATAACTGATTGGGAAGTCTAATTCACAAATGACTTAGTTCTTTATGCTAATCCAATTTCAAAACCCCCATATCTAATGGGTAAAATTGAACATATAGAACTAAAAAATCAGTTGTAGGAGTTTCTAGATAAAGGCTCCATTCATCCGAGAACATCCCCATGGGGTGCCCGTATTTTGTTCGTCAAAAATAAAGATGGTTCCATTAGAAATTTCATTGATTATAGAGACTTGAATAACATCACTATTAAAATCAAGTATCCTTTACCCCATATCGGTGAATTATTTTATCATCCCTAGGGAGATCGGTACTGTTTGAGGATTAATATGAGATCTAGATACCATAAAGTTAAGCTAAAGAAGGATGCCATCATGAAAAAAGATTTTCATACTAGATATGGGAATTATGAATCTGTTGTTATTCCGTTTGGGTTAACTAATTCCCATACGGTATTCATTAATATTATGAATAGAATATTTAATGAGTTCTTGGATATGTTTTTTGTTATGTTTGTTTATTACATTCTTGTATTTTCTAAGAGTAATGTGTAGAATGAAAAACATCTGATAGTTTTTTTGAAAACCGTAAAGGAAATCAAACTGTATGGAAAATTCAACAAGTGGGATTTTTGGTTGCAACAGATTTATTTAATAGGGAACATTTTAAATAAGGACGGAATAATAATTGATCTTCCCAAAAGATGAGGTTGTTGTATGACCAAGACCTACAAATGTTACATAGATTCGTAGTTTTCTTGGATTAGTAGGTTATTACTGGTTGTTTGTTAAAAGATTTTCATGTTTATCTATCCTTCTAAATAAGGTAACACGAAAAGGGTTTTAAATTACATGGACATAAGAATGTGATGTTTGATTTCATGAACAAATGAAGAGGTTGGAGAATGATCCATTTTTGGACTTGAATTCCCAAAAATGGTGAGTTTGTCATCTATAGTGATGCTTCATTCAAGGGACATTATTGTGTTCTAATGTAGAGTCATAAGGTAATTTCTTATGCTTTAAGACTACTAAAACCTCATTAGTTTAATTATCACACACATTATTTGGAATTATCAGTTGTGGATTTTTCTATGAAAATTTTGAGGCATCATTTATACAGAGCCAAAGGTAAAATATATATTGACCATAAAAGTCTGAAGTATATATATATTCACTCAGATGGAATTAAACATGAGGAAGAGAAGATGTATTGAAATAATAAAGGATTATTATTTCATGATCAATTACAACCAATAAGAAGATAACAAAGTGGTGGATTCCTTGAGTCTAAAACATCATGCATTATTAACCATGTTACGTTTGGAACATGATCCCTTGATTAATGATTTGAGGAATTTTTCCCAAGATATTGCTGGTAAAAGAAATATTTCTATTTTGTTTCAGTATTTAGTGTAGTCATCATTATCAAATAGAATTAAGTATTAATAGATGGAAGACTGTGTGCTATAGAAATAGGTTGAATCAGTTAAATGGGTAGTTTTCCAGAATTAAACTAGATAAAATTATGTTTTTATATTTCGAAAATGATTGTGTGTGCCTTTTGAGTCCCAGTTGAATAAATATTTGATGGGTTAATCTCAAAAATATCAATTTTTAGTTCATCCTATTTGTACTAAGATGTATTGAGACCTTCTAGAATATTACTGGTGGAATGGAATGAAAATAGATATGCCTAATTTTACGACGAAATGTTTGACATGGAAACAGGTTAAAGTAGAGTGGTAGTTACCGAAGGGGATGTTTTAGTCATTTCCAATAATAGAGTGTAAATGGGATAATATATCTATGGAATTAATTGTAGGACTACCAACGGCTTCTATAGGTAACAATGAAATATGGGTTATTGTTGACCGACTAACTAAATCTATACATTTTCTCCCTATTCTAGATACATTGTCTTTGGATCATCTTTCTGAATTGTATCTCAAAGTTATTGTCTGGTTAAATTGTGTTTCTCTTTCTATTTTATTTGACTGGGATCCTAGGTTCACTTCTAAATTTTTTAAGGGACTTTAGAAGTCATTGATCACATTGTTAAATTTCAGTGTAGCATTTCATCATCAATCAAATGGGTTGTCAGAATGAATGATTAAAAATTTGGAAGATATGCTTTGAGCTTTTTCAATGGACTACATAGGATTTTTGGATCAAAAACTTTCTTTTGTTGGGTTTTCTTATAATAATAGTTTTCATTCCAGTATACAGATGAAACCATTGAAGGAATTGTATGGAAAGTAGTGTAGAACTCCATATTATTGGGATGACTTCAAGGAAAGGAAGTTGATGGGACCAGAATTTGTAGAGGAAGTGGCTGAAAAAGTGATGATGATCCAGAAACACATGGGGACAGCTCAGAGCAGGACGAAATGTTATATAGACAATAGGAGGAAAGAATTTTCCTTTGTGGTAGGTGATCATGTATTTCTTAGAATATCACCATGAAATTTTTTTATGTGTTTTGGTAAGAAAGGAAATCTAAGTCCATTAGTCATTGGAACTTATGAAATTCTAGAGAAATTTGTACTAGTTTCTTACTGAGTAGATTTACTTTGATTTTATCTAAGGTAAATGATGTTTTTCATGTTTTGATGTTGAGAAAGTGTATTCTAGATTCATTTCATGTTATTGAGCTAAAAATAAGTTTAGTTGCAAGAGAAACTTTCTTATTAAGTGAAACCAGTTAAGATTATTGATTGAAGGGAACAAGTATTGCATAATAAGGTAATCCACCAGGTAAATGTATTTTGGATAAACCACATTTTTGAAGAAGAAACACGAGAATCTGAAAATGCAATGAGGAAAGGTTCCTTCGATTGTTTAATATGTAAATAAAATTGTGAGGGCACAATTTACATAAGGTGGTGATAATGTAACAAGAAAAGGTTTAAAAAAATATATTTGAATTCATGAAACATTGTTTTGTGAATATATTTATAACTTTACTTTAATCATAATTTTTCTACTTCTATTATTTGAATTTCAAAAAAGGGTCATCTATGATTGTGATCAATATGTTATTTGTAGTTTGAAAGAACCAATTTGCTTTTTTTATGAATAGTAACATAGTCGTTTGAATAGTAATATGAATAGTAATATTGAATAGTAATATGACCCTTGTTAATATTAAATCATATTATTATTATTTTATTTTCTTATGGATTTAAGATAATGACATATTGAATAGTTTTTCACGCTGTTTAAAAATATGTTATAGTTTCAAAATTGTTATTTTTGAATAATTGTGATTTTATTTAAAACATAAATTATTAATATTTAGACAACTATTTTCATGAAATGGAGTTTATTTTTGAATTCTACATTTTGAAAAATGGCTAGGGTGATTTTTTTGAGATTTTAATGAAAGTCTTGAATTTTTGATAAATAGTAAAATACGATAAATCACAATTAATGCTAATTACTAGTTTTACAGCATCATAGGTGATGAAAGGGTGATATAAGGCCACATGTTTCGAAATCACATGAAATTATTTCTATTTAGGGTCTCATTAATCAAAAATATTAATATTCTTGAGAAGAAATATTAAAATAATGATTAACATAATGTAAAATCCCTCATCTCATCCCCTATAAATACCAACATCATTCCCCTCATCCTCTCACACCACTACAACCCTAATAATTATCTATGTTGTTAAAAATTCCTTCCCCAAGGCTATTAACTACGTCCAATACCTACTTTTATCACCAAAAGGTAAAAACCGGTGTCCTTAAGAAGGATATCAAGGACAATAGATCAAGAGGTAAGAATAATCTTCATTTTTTCATGTGTTTTCTTTTTCAATTCCTTTATTTTCTTATACTTCCTTCTACTACACTTATCCAAGAGGTATGAAATCTCCATATAATTATATATTCATTATGTTATCATTTTCATGTAAAATATTCATCATCTTTTTGCATTTCCTTTTCCTCTTATTAAAAAAAACACCATCCACGATGTGCCGATTTACCAAAATCATGGACGCAGTGTTTCAAATTTCCATTAAATCCTTTATATATGATCATAAAATCCTTTTAATGGTTGATAAATAATTTAATGTGTATTATGTAACCAATTTTATGTTCTTTAATGAAATTATATATGTGAAATTATATAATATAATGAAACAAGTTCATGATTAGCAAGGAACCACCAAAATTTATTTAAACAAATATCAATAATGTTTTATTTTATGATCCATAATCATATATAAAAAAATTATTTAGGTAATAATTATATATTCTATAAAAACAAGAATAAAAATAAATTCCACTTCTAAAATTTCATTTCCATTTGACAGGATTATAAAATACAAATTGGGCATGAAAATCATTAAAAGAACGCACCCAAAAAATGGAAGGAACGAGATACTAACAATTAAATAGTGAAATAAAGTAATTAAATGATCATATAAGGTATTATAAATATTAAGATGATTCTTTAATATATTAATAAAACTCTTTTAATTATTATATATGAGTTTTAAACATGTTTTATGTTAGAGAACCCCATAGTAAGGGAATTCCAATCCCAATTTCTATTCTTTGTGTTATCCTTCTACTTCATTTTTATGTGGTATTTTTATTTTTTGTGTGTTGAATTTTGTTTATATTACATTTAATTATGATTTTTTACGGTGTATATAAATATTCCGTCAAATCTTTTAAGTCTTACTTCACAAGGGTGACAAATATGTCTTTTTTGAAAATGTCTTCATATGATAGAAGTATTCAAGGACTAATATTCTCTTCCTTTTTTTATATCCCTTACAGATAATTTTGTGCTCATCCCAATTTTATAAATTATTTTCACCAATTTTAATGATGTGTGAGATAATGAAGGTAGATAACCTAAATGTTATGAATACTTTTCAAAGGAAACATATTTTATTTTAAAAGTTTTTGATTTTGGAAGAAATGGATACTATTTTTTATGGTATCTGCTCTCTATGAATATGAAATGTTATGTGTGTATTATTTCCAAATTCTCTAAAATTATAAAATTAAAAAGAACCACAAAATTAATGGAACTGAGTAATTAAATGAAATTCAATATTATGTAATGTAATAAGTCCAGGTCTCTATAGACTACAACTAATGAAAACATAGCTGAAAATCCATAAAATAATATAAAAAACATAACAGCCAAAATCCCAAATAGGTTTCACCTTAATACCCTCCAAAGTTACCATAAAATAATATGAAACCCACAATATATCATACCTCAATCACCTTCTATAATAATATGAACGAAAATTATTCCAAAAACCTTATAATATCATCTATAAAAAATATAAGAAGAAACCCCTACTTTTTAGATGAATTCCACCATTATATGGTGTAATTTATCATTGAATCAATATTTATAGTAAATTAAATTATAGGGAAGGGATATAATAGTTAATAATAATATATTAGATGAGTATTACATTGAATTGATCATAGAAAACATTCTTGAATCACCCTTAAATCAATAAAGAAAAATGATAGGATAAAGGAGGGAAAAATATTCATGTAAGATATCTCTAAACTATTGGTGATATAGAGGTTAGTGTGACACCCAAAAGAGTAATTAATGTTTTAATAGTCAAATTAAAAAAAATAACTTTTAAAAAAATTAAACTGAGTCTTACTGGGTACCACATGGCACCCATATGGCCCCTCATCACCACACTCATTGGGTACCCAGTGCGTTGCATCGAGTACCAAGTGCAAATTGTTTTTTTAAAAGCTCAATCCACCAACCATTAACCTCCCCAAAAGTATTAAACGTCCACAAAAACTCAAATAAAATTCCAAAAAACCTAAAATTTCATACTCAAACATATAAATTCAATATCAGATCAAAAAAGTAAAACTAACCATTACCCTATTACCAAATGTTCAATCAAGTCCACATTTTCAATACATAAATTCCAACTATGAGAAAAAATTAAGCATTATTTTAATAAATCAATACATGGGTAACATTATGATAAATATATCATATAATTGTTTTTAAATTTTGGATAAATTATTTATACCAAAATGAATCCAAATTAATATTTTAATGATCTTACACTTCCATTACCCCACACAGGTCTAAAATGAGACTACGAGATAAAACTCAAATCTCCTCTTCATAAAAAAAGTGTCAATGACTATTGTTAAGGTTATAATCACATTAATACAAGTAATTACCCTTTTAAATATTACTCTTTACATATATTATGAATAATAAGTACATAACAAAATAATAAATTAAATGAAAAAAAATTATTGTTAATGCATGTTATGTTGTACAACACCACATACAAAAATATTAAGAATTAAAACTATTTTAAATCATATATTAGGTATATTTCAAATATATTGATATATAGGACTCTAAAACCATAGAAAATCCCATCTTAGAGATTAGGCTATTGGATACCATCTCCAACTTTATCCTGTAATGTTGAAAATAATGATATATATTATGGGTGTTATTATATATATACCCAATTGATTTCTCCCCTAAAAACTGATATTGTTATGTCAATATAATATAACAATGCATATGTGAATGAAAAATATAAGATTGGATAATCAAATAAAAATCCATTTTTATTACCAAAATACTAATTTTTCTCCATATCTCATGGAAATAATACTCCTAAAACCATTAGATATAGATATATATACTTATATGCATAGTATAACTAACATAAAAACCATACTTTTTCAATTTTCACACCTTTATAGAGTGGAACAAATAAATATGTGTTGTTCATAATTCATGTTATATGTAAAAATAGTTGTTGTATATACATGCTTACCAATCTATACTATTAAAGATTACCTCTCTGACTATTGAAACACTATGAGAAGATATTCTTACACTAGTTAATTTATAATGAAAAAACTGTTCCATAAGAATCATCCTTATTAAAAATTTAATTCAAATATCTTTAATAAAAACAATATGATCAAAATATCAATAAATCTTAAAATGTTCTAAATAGTCTCAATATTAATAAAAAATTAAACAATTCTCCAAAAAAAAACTCCCCTTATATATTTTTAGACATAAACCATTAAAAAAACCATTAATATAGATATATATTCAAGAATATCATAAATAAGATATCAAATAATTATATTTAACTCCAAAACTAATTTATCTTACTTAGTATGGGATATAAGTGCCGTTATAAAATATTTAATAATTTATGCAGCACCCTAAAATTCTAAAAGAATAACATGTAATTAGAAATCATATGTGATATGAAACACCTAGCTTAAAAGAGAATATAAAACCCTAAGACAATATAATATATTTATTTTATAATAAATTTAAATTCTTCAATAGCTTATGATACACACAATAATGAGTTTCTTTATATCATGTGTTACATGAAAGACTTTGTTTTAATGAAAAAAATATACAATTAAAATTATTATTTAACATGATAGATATAATATAACCATTGTAACAGTGGGTATAAAAATTATTATCTAAATAATTAAAAAATATAGTTTACACAAATTTGTTGGTTATCAATTAATTATTAATAATAATAGGAATCATTTAAATGAAAAGTAATTGTTTTTAGAGAAAAAATATTTATCTATAAGATGGTTGAGTCACGCATCTCACACATAATTTAATTTTTTTCTAAAATATTTAATATTAATTTAAATAAATAAAACATAATTTTCAATTCATAATTTCTAAATTATATTTGGATGAATTTTGGGGATTTTCTAAAATGTTTTTTTAGATGTTTCATATGAAAAACTCACAAAAAAAGTACATTAGTGGGGGTTATTTAGAGGGGGTTCTTCAAATCATTCCTCTAAATTCATTTTTCGTAACATTAGATGGGGTTTTTCACAACCCCCTCTAATCATTGAATTTATAGGGGTTATAAACCCCCTATAAATTCATTTTCTATAAAAATTACGGAGATATTATGCACAACCCCCTCTAAAAATTGTATCAGTGTTTTTTTAATATTTGAATTGATTTTTGATCTGGTTATATCAAAACCACTTATATTTTAATAATTACTGGCAATATATATTATGTTTGATTTTAAAGTACCATATATATAACATTCATTTGGATATATATATATATATATATTTGATTTTTTAATGTAAATAATGGCAGATCACAACCCCCTCTAATTTATGATATTAGAGGTGGATCGTAAAATGCCGCTAATCCCTTATATTATAGGGGGTCACAACCCCCTTTAATTTATGATATTAGAGGGGGTTCATGAAATGCTGCTAATCCCTTATATTAGAGAGGGTTTTGAACCCCTTCAAATATAAGATATTAAAGTGTGTTTTAAACCCCCTCTAATTGATGACATTAATGGGGGATTTTAACCCCCTCTAATTCATGACATAAGAGTGGGTTTTGAACCCCCTCTAATTTAATAAATAATAGGGGGTTTTCAACCCTATCTAATTTAATAAATTAGATGTGGTTTGGAACCCCTTCTAATTTAGGAAATTAGAGGGGGTTTTGAACCCCCCCCTAATTTATGACATTAGAGGGGGTTAAAACGCCCTATAATTCATGAAATTTGATTGGGTTATGAATTGCAGAAAATCCATTTGATTAGAGGGGGTTTTAAACTCCATATAAATTTTTTATTATTTTTTATAATAAATCTCATATAAATTCAAAATTTTTAATATATTTGTGGGTGTGTGCATGTAAAGATCCTATAATTCCATGTATTTTTTTAATTATATGGATATTTTACGAGAGCATGAAAATTGATGGAGCGTGATTCTGAGGCCAGGTGTGCTTGAAATGAATTTCTAAACTTTTTTTCGGGTACGTTTAGAAAACATGAAAGAGAGTTT
This sequence comes from Viscum album, assembly GCA_963277665.1. Classification (NCBI taxonomy): domain Eukaryota; kingdom Viridiplantae; phylum Streptophyta; class Magnoliopsida; order Santalales; family Viscaceae; genus Viscum; species Viscum album. Next base: position 1,756,815,522 of record OY728141.1, read on the forward strand.
TTTAACTTTTAACCGGTGCTCGGAATTGAAATTTGAGGACACCGTTAAACTCACACTGCCGATATTCTCTTATGGATGCCTTTACTTTGACTGCATTAGGTCGAGGGTGAAAGATAGCTTTCAATTTTATTCATGAAAATAAAAATAAAATAAAATAAACTTATATGTTTTTTTTGTTTAAACCTACCAATTTAATGTTATAAAGGTGTGGACCACCTGAAATAAAACCCCAATTTTGTAATTAAAAGCGGGGAACACTAGAACCCTATTTAATGGGAGGAATCCTTTCAACACCCTATTTAATTTTTCGAGCCAACTAAAAATTAATGAAATGTGTCAGCATTTTAATTGTACCAACATAATTAATCTTCTTAATTTAAATTATATTAGCACCTCATTATTTGGAGAGTATTTTTGTCTAGAAAATGAGAAGGAGAGAAATTGTGGAGGAACATTATTTCCAACGAATAACACCTCCCAAGGAATATTTTCTTCAACGAAGAATGCATCGTCTTCATGAACGAAGAAAGAGCCATCTCCAACGTGGGACGACATCAACAGCGACGAATGGACGTCCATCCTCCCCTGCTCACCAAAAAATACTATGGTTCAAGGTATCTATTTAGTTGTTCTTCATAGTTAAACTGAATTAATCCTCTTGATCCACTTGCAAACAAAATAATACGGAGGGTGCGGGCCAAATGAACATGGGATGATTTCTTCACTGTTCTTCATGGTTGTTGTGTTCCCTGTGGCTGAGAAAAGTGGCGGCTACCTCCCTGGCCAGCCGCATGAAATCTGGGTGGTGCGCATACATGCCACTATTATAGGAGGGAAAAACGTGGATGACAGAGGGAGATCAGTTCTACTAATGGCCGTAGATGCATGGGATGTGCGACCACGCGTTGCCGTTGGAGAAAATGGTCGCGGCCTGCATGGTTGTGACAGATGGAGGAGGGCGGTCGGCGAAGCCAGCCATGGAGGGGTGGCGCATGGCACGCCACCATAGGAGAAAGGGGTCATGGACCTCCTAGCCATGTTAGAAGGTGGATGGAATCCGTAATTTGGCCGACCGTGGAGGGGTCGTTCACGACATGCCACCGGGAAGAAATGGGGTCGGCCATTTCGGTTGGCCGAGCTAGATCTAGTGTGACCCGACTGGGTCCCACGTGATGTTGGCGACTGAATGGACGAAGATGTTCAGTGAGTCAAAGTAGGGGGTGCAAGACTTCCCCCAGCATGCCGCCAAGCCAGGCCGCCCAGCACGGGCTGGGCCGACCCGAACAGGACCTGGTCGGTCCGACCGGGTCGGACCGGACCCAGACTAGTTTCGACCCTATATGTTCTTTTGGTCGTAACGTTGGCATCAGGCGTCCATTTGAAGAACCGTTTGTGGCACTAGAAACCATAGAGTGAGACGATCTGTTTTGTATACCTCAATTGTGATTTGGGTAAAGTTGGGGTATAGTCAAGTAGGATCGAGCTTGAAAACAACCGGGCCCTCGACACTAAAAGGCTAATAACTTATAGACGTGGAATACTATTGAAGCACCGTCATTTTCCTTGAGACTCCTATTATATAGAGGTCATTTTTTGTTACTTATTTGTTGGATTTCATGGCAGTTGGTGTATCTAATAGTATCTTGAGAATCTAACTCTCCCAAAGACAAGCAAGCTTAGTGCGGGTACCCTGTAGCTGTGGGTTTGACGATGTACTACGATCCTCTGTGGGATTGATGATGATTTAAGATCCTATGTGGGCCTAACTCTTTGAAGAGTAAGTTGATTTAGTAGTTAAATATAATCATATATACTATTGTACATAAGATATACCTGGTGTGAGCTGAGTCTGTACCTGTGTGGTACTTTTCTTCATAGTAATACCTTGGTGGTTTTCTATTGTGTGGCGAACCTATGTGGTACTTACCTTCTTGGTATTCCTTCCTTTTTGGAATAGTTAAACTTTTGGCTTGTGAGTTGGACCCTGTGTTTCCTCATGATTGAGATGGGTATACTTGATAACTTAGGTATATGTATGAGCATATTCCTAAGTACGTTTTTCATGTGATTTCCTGCAGTGTGGTCTATCCTTAGTGGATTTTGTTGTGAGACCTTGAGGGTCTCATGGTCCCTAATGAGTATCGATATACTCACCCCTACACAGGATACACCCACACCTTATTGTGTTTGGTGCAGACGACAGACAATGCTAAATAAGGATGAGAGTACAGGGACTGGAGGTAGCTCAGAGGTGGATATTAGATGAGGAGTACCATAGAGACGACCATTTGAGAGCTGTAACTACCCTTCAGGTAGGATCCTTGGTGGGTGATCACATGAGCTATTTCAGTTTACTTGTACATTTCATTTTTCTGGTACATTCTAATTGTGCTTGTATTCTAGCCCCTTTTACTTATTGCACACACTCTTTTTACTATTTATTTTTCTCATATTCGTATCTTTCTGCGTGATTCGTTGTCTATGTTTATAGGTTATAAAGGAAATGACTTCCCAGATTTAGGGAAATATACCTTTGGTTCTAGTTGCCTTCCCCTGGCCTATGGAGGCCAGGATTGGGGTAGTAACGGCACGAGCCTCGGGTGACGGATCGTGCCAAATTTGTATTAGAGGCATCATTTCTACCATAGAGTATAGACTCTGATTGTTTTTAATTGAAATAGTGTTAAGTGTAGTGATTGTGGTTATTAGTTTAGGGAAACCAGTGTTGGTGCATCGACCAACGTATCCATACACCAGGGCCTTGACATATGATTTCTAACTCAGTGCAAGAAAACACATATTGTGTTTGTGTTTTCAGGAGTTTTATTTGTCATATCGTTGAGTCAGCTCACCAGGTATAACATATTGACCATGGAGCACCTGTTACTTTTCACGATGCCTCCACACAGACACCAAACTAGGGTTCTGAGTAGAGTACGTGATGATAGCCCACCGAGCGATGAGGCCTATGTGAAGCGAACTCTTACAGTAGAGGCACCATCAGAGGCACCATCAGTACCATTACCCATTGGGCCACTAATACCACCAGCCCTAGTAGCAGAGAGTGCATTTCTCTTTTGCACGTTGCACGAGTTCCAGTTAGAGGGGCCTCCCAGGATCAGGGGAGAGATGGACCCACCGACAGTTGAGGGTTGGCTAAAGGTCGTGGTGAGAGTCTTTCGACTGGTAGGAACACCAGCTGATCTCATGGTGATCTTTTCCACCAGTATTTTACTTTCAGCAGCAGGAATATGGTGGATCTTGATTGTCAAGGGTCACGACAAGATGACACTCCTCTGGGCAGACTTTGACAGCCATTTTCGGGTAGAGTTTGTCCCAAAGACTCTTCGCACAGTTCACATTCAAGAGATTTTTCATCTACAGTAGGGAAGAATGAGTATGGCTTAGTAATTAGTTAGGATCACTGATCTCTCACGTTACTCCACTGATATGTTGTGGGACCCATTATTTAGGGCCCTGACATTTCAGTAAGGACTAAGGTTGGAGATCAGGGCTTCGATGATTTCTCTCTGCATCCCAACGTAGGTGGGGGTGTTAGAGTGAGCCCTCGTAGTGGAGGGTTTCCTTGCTGAGCATTCAACAGTAGTGAGGCCCACCACCAGATATCATGTATCAGAGTCTTATGTAACTAGCAGTAGACAAATTTCACAGAGGTCCAAGAGGACCAGACCTACAGGTGGGCGACCGTATGACTCAAGACCGGTTGTGCTAGGTACCAGAGACATAGCCAGTCTTGCAAGGAATTTGAAGTATTTCACATGCGGTGGGCAAGGTCACATGGCTCGTGACTATCCGACCCTCCATATGGATGATCAATATATTGTCGAAGGATCGCCCATGTAGAGAAAGAGGTTCGGACAAGGAGGTCTGCAGGGAGCATGTGCACGTGGCAGAGGAGCTGGCCATGCAACTGGTGGTGGGTGACTATTCGAGGTGTTGCCTCAACCACCATCAGGTGGTCCACCCCGACCACATGGAGTAGGTGGAAAGGGGGAATCATAGTTCCTGGCAGCTAAGGCCTACGACCATGGCACTCTAGAGAAGATACGAGGTAGAATATATGTCTACTACACCTTAGAGGTAGTAATTATAGACATATGTTAGAATCATTATTTTATTTCCACTACACTCGTTTGGAGCGTGGAGATTCCGACAGATCCATTGGCTCGATCCTTATAGCTAGAAACTCTTACTGGAGCAGATTTGATGATTACGAAATGGTTTCGGTAGTGTGAGATTACTCTAGGAGGCGAGTGCTTCGGCTGGGATCCACAAGTAGCGGTGTCGAGGCCTTAGGATGTCATCTTGGGTATGGACTCGTTATCTACAGTCCATGCTCAGATTGACTATATTAGGCACAAAGTGCGGTGTGTCCGCATGGATGCGACCATTTTTACCTTCACCTGCAAGAAGGGATCCTTTTCAGCACAGGATGGACTTACCCGGAAGAGGGTTCAGCCAATTTCACATAAGTTGGATAGCCTTACCCTTGGAGTGGTTTATGTGCAGAGTCTAAGATATCTTGTAGTGGTGGATCAGTACACGGATGTCTTCCCTGATGATGTTTCAGGTCTACCTCCTTATAGAGAGGTGGAATTTTACATTTATTTTTACACCATGATGATACTGATATCTACACCAACATATCGCATGTCTCCCATGGAGCTTCGTGAGTTCCAAGTACAACTGGTGGACTTATAGGGGAAAGTGTTCATCCGACCTAGTGTTTCCCCTTTGGCTGCCCCAATTCTATTTTCCAGGAAGGCGTATCGGAGTTTGAGACTTTGCGTTTACTATTGGGGCCTGAACCAGGTGACCTTGAAGAATAATTACCCACTTCTAAAGATTGACAACCTCTTTTATCTGCTTATGGGAGAATGATGGTTCTCGAAGATATACCTCAGATCGGGCAATCACCATCTAAGAATGCCGGATGAGGATGTGAAGAAGACGACTTTTAAACATCGGTACACCCATTATGAGTTTTTTCTAATGCAGTTTAGTGTAACCAAAACTCCAGCAGTGTTCATGGGACTCATGAACAGGATCTTTCAGCCATTACATGATCACTTTTTTTAGTCTTTATTGACGACATTATGATCTAATCGTCTACTTAAGAGGAGCATGCATATCATTTGTAGATTGATCTAGACACAATCTGAGAGCACTATCTCTATGGTAATCTCTCTATGTGCTAGTTCTAGATCTAATAGGTTCACTTTCTAGGACATGTCATCTTAGAGGCTTGAGTTGCGGTGGATCCAGTGAAGATTGAGGTTGTACATGCTTGGGAGCCACCTACGAGTGTGATGGAGGTATGTAGTTTCTTGGGTTTGGATGGATAGTACCGGAAGTTTGTGCCAGATTTCTCTAGATTTTCAGCACCTTTATCATAGTTGACGAAGAAGTGGACACCCTTTGTTTGGCCGGAGAGATGCAAATGGAGTTTTCACGAGTTGAGGCTGACTAATGCCCCCATTTTGAGGCTACAGGAGGAGGGTGTTGGGTATAGAGTCTATTGCGACACATTAGGGGCTGGGCACAGATGTGTCCGAATGCAAGAGCGATCTGTGATTGCATATGGTTCTCGACAGCTGAGACAACATGAGAAAAACTACGCTACCCATGACCTGGAGTTATCAGTAGTGGTCTTTGCCTTGATGATGTGGTGACATTACTTGATGTCCAAACGTTTTATAGTTTACTCTGATCACAAGAGTATTAGGTATATCTTTTCTTAGAAGGACATGAATCCGAGACACCGAAGTTGGCTTGAGTTCCTCCAGGACTATGACTTCGAGATAGTATATACTCCTGGGAAGGGGAATGTTGTAGTAGATAATCTCAGTAGGAGATCTGGTATACAACAACTAGGTGAGGAGATGGAGCAGATGGCCGCATTACAGATATCCATTGTGGATCGGGATAAATTATATTTTCTTTACTCCCTTATAGTCACTCCCCAACTTCTTCATTGTATCCGGGAGGTACAGTGTGGGGACGATGACTGCGGGGATCGATGTGCTCAAGATATCCGTAGGACAAGAATCTGATAGATTTTTTGATGGTGGGGAGCGCATAATCCTCTTTAGAGGGTGTACCATGGTACCAATGTCACTTAGGGAGTATGTGTTGAGGGATTTCCAAATATCCCCTAGTGGTACATCCAGTAGTGTCGAAGATGTACCAGGATCTCTCATAAAAACACTGGTGGCTGGGAATAAAGAATGCAGTAGCAGAGTTTGTCGTATAGTGCCTCACTTGTTAGAAAGTGAAGGCAGATCATCAGGTACCAGCAGGATTGGTTCAGCCTTTAGTTGTTCCTGAGTGGAAGTGGGATGGGATATTCATGGACTTCGTGATAGGACATTCACGTACATCTAGAGGTTATGATTCTATCTGGGTGATCATCGACTGACTCACCAAGACGGCCCACTTCCCACCGATTAGAGAGAAGGTTTCTGTAGAGAGTTTGGGACGCCTCTATGTGCAAGAGATTGTGTGTCTACGTGGAGTACCTTCAACCATTGTCTCCTATCATGATATATGTTTCAATTTCTAGATATGGAAGGGTTTTCAAGAGTCTTTCGATAAGAAACTTCGTTTGAGCATCACCTTCCATCCCCAGACAGATTGCCCGACTGAGCGGACCATACAGACCCTCGAGGACATGTTACGTGCTTGAGTCCTCAACTTTGGTCATAGCTGGGAGGATCAATTTCCTTTGGTTGAGTTTTCATACAACAACAACTTTCACTCCACCATTGGAATGACACCTTTTGAGAAGTTGTACGAGTGACCTTGCAGATAACCTTTGTGATGGACTGACCCAGGGGAGTCAGCACTCGTGGGACCAGATATGTTATGGGCTACCATAGAGAAAGTGAAGATCATCCAGGAGTGAATGAATATTGTACAGAGCAGGAAAAAGTCTTATGCCGACAGGAGACGGAGACCTCTTGAGTTCGAGGATGGAGACCACCTCTTTCTACAGGTCTCATTTCAATGTGGTTTGCAGAGATTTGGCCAGGGTGGAAAGTTATCTCCATGGTTCATCAAACCCTTCTAGGTCGTATGCAGAGTTGGCGAGGTGGATTACTGCCTAGCACTTCCACCTCATTTTCTCCGCATGCATGACAGATTCCATGTATCCCATCTTAGGAGATACGTACTTCCACCTCATTTGCACCGCATGCATGACAGATTCCATGTATCCCATCTTAGGAGATACGTGCATGACCCTAAACACATCATTGACCATAACGATCTAGACATCTATGATTCGAAAATGTTTACGGAGGTTTCAGAAGATATTGATGATCGATAAGATCGGGTCCTTCGTGGGTGGCCAATACCTTTGGTGCGCATTCGTTGGCATCACAGGAACCTCCAGAAGATCACATGGGAGTGGGAGGCTCAGGTACTCGCAGAATACCCCCACTTGTTTTCCTTAGTTTGAGATGTGGATTATAGGGATGCAAATACCTATGGTACGGCGAATGTAAAGACTAGAAATTTCATATAATTTTATTAAATATATGGGCAATTTACGGGTCCGCGAAAATTGACGGTGCGTGATTCCGAGGCACTGTCTGCTCGGAATGAATTTATGAACGTCTTTTAGGGTACGCTTAGTAAACATGCGACTGGGGTTTTGTAACTTTGGAACCGATGCTTAGAATTGAAACCTGAGGACACTATTGAACTCGAAGCGCTAGTATTTTTTTAAGGAGACCTTTACCTTGACCACCATAGGTCGAGGGTGAAAGTTAGATATTCACTTTTTTTTGTAAAAATAAAAAAAAAATAAAATAAACTTCTATTTTTTTATTGAAACCTCCCATGTGAATTTTATAAAGGTGGGGACCACCTGAACTAAAACCCCCATTTTGAAAATAATGGTGGGGACCACCCGAACCCTCTTTAATGGAAGGAAACCTTTCAATAACCCGTTTAACTGTTGGAGCCAACTAAAAATTAATGAAATGTGTCAGCATTTTAATTGTGCCAACATAATTAATCTAATTAATTTAAATTATATTGGCACCTCATTCATTGGAGAGGATTTTTGGTTGTAAAAGGAGAAGGGGAGAACATGTGGCGGAACATTCTCTCCAATGAAGAACACCACCCAACGTAGATCTTCTTCAATGAAGAATGCATCATCTTCTCCAATGAAAAACTTTCCACCTCCAATGTGGGGTGACTTCAACAATGACAACCTGACGTCTATCCTCCCCTCCTCACCAATGATAAAAAGCCTTCGAGGTAGGGGATTAGTTGTTCTTTGTGGTTCCATTGAATTAATACTCTTGATCCACCTCCAAGCAAACTAATGCGGAGGGTGCGGGTCGAATGAACACAGCTTTGTTCATCCACTGTTCTTCATGGTTGATGTGTTCTCCACGGCGAAGAAAAGTTGTGGCAGCCTCCCAAGATAGCCGCATGGAACCAGGGCGGTGCATGTCCGCACTGCCGGTAGAGGAGAAGAATGCGCAGAGGACAGCGGGACGTCGGTGCTATGACTGGCCGTGGATTCATGTGCAGCGTCGGAGAAAATGTTAGTGGACCGCATGGCCGTAGCGGATGGAGGAGGGAGGCCGGCCGAGCCAGCCGTAGAGGGGCGGTGCATGACTTTCCATCATCGGATCTTGGAGCCATGGCCCGTATGGCCACGACGGAAGGTTGAAGGTGGCCGGTGTTCGGCTGGCCGCGGAGGGGCGGTGCATGACGCGCCGCTGGGAGGAAAAGGGGCTGACTAATTCATCCATCCGAGCTGGACCAGGTGAGACCCATCTGGGTCCCGCGTGCTTCTGGCGAACGAATGGTCGAATCCCTTCGGTGAGTCAAAGTATGGGGCGCGTGACTTCCCCCTTAATGTGGCCAGGCTGGGCCGCCGAGCGCGGGCCGGGCCAGACCCAGCAGGCTCAGCCAACCCGAACCAGACCGGGTCAGCCCAGGCCGGGTCGGTCCGGGTCGGTCATACCGAGTCAGACTAGACCTAGACTAGTTTTGACCCTATACATTCTTTTGGACATAAATTTTGCACTGGGAATCCGTTTGATGAACTGTATTCGGTGATGGAAACCTTAGACCGAGATGGTCCTTTTGGTATAACACAATTAAGATTTGGATAAAGATGTGGTATGTACGGGTTGGATCGAGCACAAATCCAACTGGGCCCTCGAGACTAAACGTCTAATAACTTATAGACCGGGTGTCTGATTGACGTACCGTCTGTGGCGTTGAGACCCCTATTACATGATGGTTCATTTTGAAACTTATTCATGGGACTTTTTGGAAGATGATGTATCCATCAGTAGCATGATAAGAGTAATCTCTAGGAGACGAGCAAGCTTAGTATGAGTACCCTATAGATGGCTCTGAAGATGAACTAGGATCCTATGTGGGTCTGAAAATGTACTAGGATCCTGTGTGGGTCTGACGATGTACAATGATCCTGTGTGGGTCTAGAGATTTACTAAGTTCATGTGTGGGTCTGATGATGTACTAGGATCCGGTGTGTGTCTGACGATGTACTAGGATCATGTGTGGGTCTGACGATGTACTAGGATCATGTGTGGGTCTAACGATGTACTAGGATCCTGTGTGGGTCTGAAAATGTACTAGGATCCTCTGTTGGTCTGACAATGTACTACGATAAGATGTGGGTCTGATGATGATTTAGGATCCTACGTGGGTCATCCTCTTAGCAAATTAAGATGATTCAGTAGTTACATCTAATCATCTATACTACAATACCTAAGTTATACCAGGTGTGAGATGAGTATGTACGTGTGTGGTACTTTCCTTCGTGGTAATACCTTGGTGGTATTTATCTGTGTGGCGAACCTATGTGGTACATAACTTCTTTTTATTCTTTCCTTTGTGGAACAGTTGAGCATTGGGCTTGTGAGTTGGACCCGGTGTTTCCTCATGATTGAGATCTGTATACTTGATAACATAGGTATATGTATGGGAATATTACTAAGTAGGGTTGTCAGTTGATTTCATGCTTTGTGGTTTATCTTTTATGGATTTTTTTGTGAGACCTTGACGGTCCCGAGGTCCCTACTAAGTATCGATATACTAACCCCTACATGGGCTACCACTGCACCTTGCAATGTTTGGTGCAACCATCATACATCGCTGACTGAGGATTAGAGTACCAAGACTGGAAGTAGCTCAGAGGTGGACAATAGATGAGGAGTACCACAGAGACGGTCGTTCAAGAGCTGTACCTACCCTTCAGGTAGGATCCAAGGTGGGTGATCATAGGAGCTATTTCAGTTTATTTGTACCTTTTTGAATTCTTGTACATTCTAGTTGGGCATGTATTCTAGCCCCTTTTACTTACTGCACACACTCTTTTTACTATTCAGTTTTCTCGTGTTCTAATCTTGTTGTGTGTTTGGCTGCGTGTGTTTATAGGTTATAAAGGCAATGTCTTCCCGGTTTTTGGGAAATGCACCCTCGGTGAAAGTCACCAGCCCCTGGCCTATGTAAGGCGGGCTTGGGGTAGTCACGACATGGGCTCCAGGGGACGGTTGGTGATAGTGCATGTGTGTGTAAATAAATATTACACAAACACATTATATAAATGTATTTATATACATTATAACACATATATATAAGGACATTATATAAATATTTTAAATAAATACTTATAAATTTAAACAAATATGTATACATATATATAAATATTTATATAAATAATATCAATGTAATTATAAATATATTTATTCAGATTTATAAAATTTATATGTGGTTTTATAAATACTATATAGTTATATTATGATGTATATTATACATATATTATATTAAATACATTTTTATTGTAAATTTATGTATAAATACATTTATATTATATTATGTAAACGGATATATATAATATAGACAACACTAAATATAAATTTACATATACATATATATTTTATATAATTATATTACATATATATTATAAATAATTAATTATAGATAAATTTATATAAATTATATAATTATTTTACATATATCGTATCATACCATTTTAATTATAGTTTAATTTAATATATATATATATATCATTTATTAATTAATAAAATTATTGTTACACAGAAACGTACATAAAAACATTTGTATTGTATAATTATGTATAAATACATTTATATTAGATTATGTATACTAATTTACATACTTTAGACAAAAATAATTATAAATATAAGAATAAATATAAATTTATTATTTATCAATATTTTATATTATATTATAAATACTTTATTTTAAATTAATTGATATGTATTATATAATTATTTTATGTGTATTTTTGTATAACATATTAATTATAAATTAATTTAATACATATATATATATATATATCATATAATAATTAAAAATGTCAATGTTATAAACACAAATACAGAAATACATTGGTATTGTATACTTATGTATAGATACATTTATATTAGATTATGTATATTAATTTACATAATTTAGTAAAATAAAAATAAAAATAAAAATAAAAATATATTATTTATTCATATTATATATCATACTATAAATATTTTATTACAAATAAATTTAAATTTATTGTATAATTATTTTATGTATATTGTAATATAGCATATTAATTATAAATTTATTTAATATATATATATATATATATATATCACTTAATTATATTATTTATTTCCAATTATATGAATGCATTTAAATTCGTGTGTATATATATGTGTGTTGCTGATATACTATAAATGTATATAATTACATACATTAATATATAATATAATTGTATTTAAAATAATATTTTTATAATATATATTATAATTATGTTATATATATAAATACAAAAATACACACACACATATAAATATAAATATATTTATTTATATATATTAAATATATGAAAATATGTGTGTATATATATATATATTATACACAAATATATTATAATTATAAATAAATAAAAACTATATATAAATTTTATACCCAAATATATATTATATTATAGGAATGTATATTATATATATAAAAATATATTATATTATTTATATTTCTAATATATATATATATAATATATTGTAATATAATAAAATACTTCAATATATAACAAATTATAATTGAGCGTATATCATTCAACAAAGCATTTCTAGCATAGTGGCACTCTTACCTGCATTATATATAGCCGGTATGGGGTTTGAAACCTGGGAACTACTCTTTTTCCCCACGGGCAGGGCACACAGGCTCTAGGGCACATGGGTGTCAACAGTTGCACAGGCTAGTGTAGGGTTGGGCGCGCGGGGGTGTCAACTACTGTCAAGTGTCAAGGGGGCGTGCAGGTGTGTGTTAGGGGTGTAAAGGGGGTGTGCGCTGTCAGGGGGGTGTCAAAAGTTTTCAAGGGGGCGCGCTCACTGTCAGAGGGGTGTCAAAAGGCGTCATGGGGTTGTGTGTGTCATTTGGGCCATTTGGGGGGCGCGGGTGTGTGTCGGGGGTGTCAAGGGCTCGTACGAGTGTGTGTGCGGGTGTCAACCACTCTCAAGGGGGTGTCAATAGGTGGGATCATTAATGGAGAAGGGTGTATCTTGAGGGTGTCACTTGGTGTCAATTGTCAAGGGGGGCGTGTGCTGTCAAGTGGGAGTGTCAATAGGTGTCAAGGGGGTGTGCACGCTGTCATGGGTGGTGTCAACATGTGTCAATTGGGGCGAGGGTGTGTCGGTGGTGTCAAGGGGGGGCGTGCGGGTGTGTGTTAGGGGGTGTCTAGAGGGGCTCGGGAGGGTGTGTGTGCACATGTGTCAACCACTATAATGGTTGGTATCAATAGGGGTTGTGCGGTGGGTGTCAAGGGGTGGCCTGACACTCCTAACGCTCATAGTGGTGTCATGGGGGGTGTCAGTTGGGTCATTTGGGGGGTGCAGGAGTGTGCCCAGGGGTGTCAAGGGCTCGTGCTGGTGTGGGTGTCAACCACTGTCAATGGGGTGTCAATAGGTGAGGGCTTTGATTGAAAAGAGTGTAGCTCAACGGTGTCAATTGATGTCATGTGTCATGGGGGGCGTGCACTTTCATGTGAGGGTGTCAACAAGTGTGAAGGTGGCGTGCGCACTGTCAAGGGTGGTTTCAACAGGTGTCAAGGGGGCCGCAGGTGTGTCAGTGATGTCATGGGTGGCACATGGGTGTGTGTTAGTGGGTGTCTAGTGAGGCTCGTGCGGGTGTGTGTGCACAGGTGCCAACCACTGTCAATGGTGGTGTCAATAGGTGCTGCACGGGGGGGGGGGGGGTGTCATGGGGTGGCCTGACACTCCTAGTGCTCATAGTGGTGTCAAGGGGTTAGTGTAACACCCCAAGCTTCTACGGTACGTTTCCCTTCGAATAATGCGATAGCATGTGTTGTACGCAACCTCGAGTTCTAACACACACCACAACTAATTAAACTAGCTGTTGTGAATAGTAATACCTACTTTTTGAAATCATATATATTCTATATTTCAAAATGGACTTCATTTTTGGATTCGGAATATCAAAATTAGCCTAGGGTGAAATTTTGGTACATTTCGGATAACTTTCATATTTTGATGAATAGTGAAAATTACTAAATTTTAATTAAAAACAACTTTTTTAATCAAAATAATTAATAGTGATAAATTGTGAATTTGAGTGGTTTTAAAGTATATTTAGAATATATTTTTACCATTTAATATAATCTTGGTCATTGGACATAATTTTAAAATTAAACCGAACATAAACAAGTGTCAATCTTTTGATAGTTATTATCTCTTAAAAACACGCTTTTTGTTTTGACAGCGGGAATTAATTTTAAATTAATTTCTGCCACTTCTGTGTTTTGAATTTAGAAAAATGGATTCCATATTTGGAGTCAGGATGTTCAAATTGTGTAAATAGGTAACTTTTATTTTTAGACATTTTGAATAATTACTGCGGTAAATATTTTATTTACCATGGTTAAGGGTAAATCCGGTAAATAAGGGTTAAAAAAAATAATATTATAATAATACTAAATTACCCTAAAACGTGTCTCAACCCTATTGGTTGATACATGGTAGACCATGGGCATCTTTGGGTCTATTTTGGGACCCCATGGATCCACTTGTAAGTGATAATGACACATTATATTAATAAAGTTAAAATAAAAATAAAAATGGCATAAGCTTACATCTTTTAGAAGAACAATTTTTACATAGGGTTATACATGTTGGATTTTCGATTATAAATATTCATTAGAAAGCTAAAAGGATTTCCTACATAATGATATTTTATTTATAATTTTTAGACATTATATAATTTATTGTATTTATGACACAATGATGATGCAGTAATTACTAAAATAGTGAAAAATAAAAATAATTGATCTTATAAATACCCAAATAATTATAATATGAAACTTTTAATGAATTAAACTAATTTTCTATGATAATATGATATATTAGGATTGATTTAATTGACTTTTTTCTAAGTAATCAATCTTTTAGGAGTTTCAAAAAAATCAACTATTGAATAGTGTCAAAATTGACATAAAAGAGTTCTTAAAACAAATATTATATTATTAATTGATATTAAATTCCTAAAAATCTACGGTTCGGCCAAGAGACTTATATTATGATAGGTTCATCATTAATGGACCACTTGGGGGTCGCTTGGATGTATATAGTAAGTTTATTAACCATATTATATAAAAATACAAAGAGACATTGTAAAAGTGAAACTAATTAACTTAGAGTTAGTACTTAAAGATAAGGTTAATATAAGTACCCAAACCTGTCTAAATTCTATTGGATGAGTTGTTTTCGACCTATCCCCACCTCATCCTTTGAATAGTCAACTTTGGAGCCTTTGTAAACCGAATATGAATTTATTATAAATTAATATTTCTAACTTTTCCAAAGGTGCCCCTCACCCCTCTTATAAAAGGGCACTCCTCCTTCTCATTTCTTCACACCTTCAAAGCCTTTTGGTTCGGCCAAACTCTGCCCAAATACTCTCCCAACATCCCTCAATACAACCTAGAGGCCTTAGTTTGATCAGAAAGCCAACCTAAGGAGCCCTTTTGATCAAATCAAAAGGAAGAACCCGAAGAAGAGGTAATGATTTCACCACCCTTTTCTAAGATCATTTCTTCTTCCACTTCTTCTTCCTTTGTTCTTACCATTCTGAAATAATAACTCCAGTATCTCACATATACTGTGATGTTATTATAAATATGGTACAATCATATTCAGTATTCTATCCACCCTTTGAATAACATGTCACCATACGTGCGTACGTACGGCTTACCGTCTCCACGTCGTGGTGTAATTGTTATTCAATATAATATTATTTGGATGGGTATAATAATGATGTGTAACTCATGTAAATAATAAATATAACATGTTAATGATTCTTTATATATGATATACCATCCATTTATATATTATTTTAATATCAAAAGAATGATATTGTCGCTCGTGCGTACGTACGGACTACCGTCTCCACGAACGCGATGAGATTCATTCTCCATCGTATCCATTCAAGTATAATTATCATTTGATGATTTAAAAATGATGTTTAAGGACTGTATATCATTCTGGATATGAATAAGATACAACAACCATGGCTTATGTAACAAAACATATAAAAGAAAATGAGTAAGTTAACTCCCGAAACGACGATAATTCTAAGATATTATTAACAAATCAATGTTAAAAGATCATATATGATATCATATTAATATATATGATTCTTGTATAATTTAATAACAACTATTTCACCATTATACAGGAGGTTAACCTACCCCAACCAAGGAAAAGTACAAGGTAAGGGTTATTTCACAATCTCTTCATTATCCGAGGTTGTTTATATGTAATAATCTACTGGGATCTCTTTATCATCCACATCCATGTTTCTTCAAAATGTATTTCAAAACATTTTTACTATTTACAAGAATATGGGTTAAAGTCATTTATACCCTTGTTTGACTTTTTATAAGAGGTTTATAAAGGAATCTTTCCGTCGTTTTCAAAACAAGGTCCTTTTTAACCTTTTCGACAGAATTGAGGTAAGAATGTTTTTTTTAACTTATACGGCGGGTGCGGTTATTTTACGCCGTTATAAAATCTTCAAAGCATTCCTTACAAGCTTATAAGAATATTTTCAAAGAAAATGTTTTATTTTATATGGATCTTAAATGATTTTAAAATAAAAGGAGATATTTCTTTAAAAAGAATTTTGATTTCATCTATGTCAACATCCTTTGATGGATTTTAAGATTATTTGAAGTTGATTTATTATGATACAAAACTTCTATATTGTATTGAAGGTTTTGTGATATGTTTGACTGTGGATGTGCTATTTTTATACCATTCATAGTTTATTGTGAAAGTATTGACATTTCGTATGCTAGTTTTAATACGAATGTTTATGTTATGATTAAACCTTTTCATATGGGAATGCATTGGACTTAATAAGTGACGGGTGGAGCCCGCTATAGCTCCTCGATGCATCGGTAGGTCTCATGAGACAAACTAGTGTCTTGGCACAAGGCCTTGACAAAATCTTATTTGTAGTCTTGGCACGAGGCCTTGGCTATGTGGTTATGATAGTCTGGCATTATGCATTCCAACATTATGAAAGTGGTTATTGATTTTTGCATGTGATTATTCGATTAGTAGAATATCCATGTGAATAAGTAAATGGCATTATTTAATTTTACTTTTGCCATACCATGTTGAAGTTCAATTTTAAAAGGCTTTTGTTTTAGTAATGCATTGCCTTAAATGTTTATTCTTATTTATGAAAGTTTCCGCTATATTGTTATCCTTACTGGGCATTTGAGCTCACCCCTTTTCTATGTTTTATTTTTCCCCAGGATGTGAAGAAGTAAATTATGAATGACCTGCAGGGATATTATGAGGGGATAGTAGTGTGGATTATGGAGACATTATGTTGTTGTAGTAGTTTTTCATTTTATGATTTAATGTAAAACTTATGAATATATCTAGTGTTTCCAAGGCTACTAAACCAATCGGTCTTTCGAGATTTGATCTTTCTTGTGATCATGCCAATGTCATGTAATAATGCACCGACTCTGGGTAGCTGGGGTCGGGGCGTTACAGTTGGTATCAGAGGGCGGTTAGTACAAACCTTGGAAGCTAGATTTAGATAAACTCTGATTAGAGCACGTAGACCTAAGATGAACTTTGAGGATTAGTATAGAAGAACTTCCTAGAATTTTGGTATTGTAGAGATTTTGTGAGTTTTCCGAGCAATACATCCCTGTCTGGATACGAGCAGGTAGAGGCGGCTCTGGCACAGATGTACCTAGGGGTAAAACCCGAAAACACCGCTTTGAGCTAGACTCGAACGGGAACTGGTGCACGACAACGGGCCTTGCTGCACTCTTGGTTACGACACTCCCGGGGGATATGCTTAGGATAACTCTCATTTTCTTTACAAATCATTATGAAGGGTTTATGAGTATATACTTCCTCAAAGAAAACATTTTTATGATTATGGATTATATCCATAAATAGTTCAATTTATGTTAAGTGTTTTATAAGTATGGGATTATGTATTTTGATTCATAAACTGATCTAGTTTATGCCATTGTTTAGAAATGGCGCCTAGTGGAAGAAATGGAAACCGTATCAATGCACGCACTCCATGTAGGGATTGCCCTCCTGCTCAAGATAATTATAGTGGGGCTGGTGATGCAACTGGTGCTGATCAGCTAATCACCGTACTGGGACAACTTACTCAAGTTATGAATAATAACCTTACCCGTATGGAGCACCCTGATCCGCAGCGTGGAGGATCAATGTTAGATCGATTCATGAGACAACAACCACCAACGTTCAATGGGAGTACAAATCCCTTAGTAGCTGAGCAATGGATATTTTCCCTAGAGAAAATATTTCAGGCTTTGGGGAGTAGTGAAAGGGAAAAAGTTACCATGGCAGTTTACCGCCTCACTGGAGATGCTGATCAATGGTGGTCATTGATTCAAAACATGAAGGAAGATGATGAAGTATCAAACATGGAATGGAGGGAGTTCAAAGATCTGTTTTTAGAAAAATACTTTCCTCGCGACCATCGAGCAGATATGGAAAGGCAATTTCTGAGTCTGAGACAAAAGGAGGATGATAATGTCACAAAGTATGAGGCTAACTTTACAAGGTTAGCGAGGTATGCTGGAGATTATATTCGCAACCCAAGAAGTAAGATTGATCGTTTCTTTGATGGGTTAAAACCATTTCTCCGTCGAGCATTAGTTTCACAATCCTTTTCGTCGTACGAAGACATTGTCTCATGTGCTATCAAGACCGAAAAAGAATTCTCTAAGTCTTATGACTTTAAAGAGAAGCAAGAGAAGAAGAGACCTGCTGATCAATCTGGGAATGGAAATAAGGGGAAGAAGGGAAAGGTTGAATATCCATCTTGTGGTAAGTGCGAGAAGAAACACCCCGGTGCTTGCCTGAAGGGAATGGGAGTCTGTTACAAGTGTGGTGAAAAAGGCCACCAAGCTCATGATTGCAAGGGGAAGAAGGAAGCTACCAATGTTCAGTGCTACAATTGCAGGGAGATGGGGCATTATGAAAATGCATGTCCTAAGCGTCAGGAGAACTTACCTCAGAAAAGGCCAAGGGATCAAGGCCAGGCTTATGCTATCACTACTGCTGAGGTAGAAACTCCGAAAGACGTGGTGGCAAGTAATTTAGTGGTTTCCTCAAGTTTAGCAAATGCATTATTTGATTCTGGATCATCGCATTGTTTCATATCTTCCCAGTTTGCTAAGAAAATTAGATATTTCCAATTTGATTTAATAAGGGAGTTGTCAGTTAAAACTCCTAAGGGAAGTATCGTTGCAACAAAGTTTTGTGAATCAGTCCCCATTAGAGCATATAAATTTTCTTTATCTGCTGATTTCATCGTCATACCTATGATTGAGTTTGATATAATCCTCGGTATGGACTGGCTTTCGGACTATGATGCGAAGATTTATTGTAAGAAGAAAGAGGTTACGATTCATGATGATAATGATAAGGAGCACCTTATTTTTAGAGCATAATCGTCACCACCTAATTCTTATTTAGACCCACCCCCAGTAGCTCAACTTAATTCAATTATTGGGGAGGAAGAGAATGAAGTAACTATCGGTGAGGAAAGGAATGTTCAAATAGAGGATGTACCTGTTGTGAAAGAATTTGTAGATGTATTTCCGGAAGATTTACCTGGACATCCTCCAGAACGAGAAGTTGAGTTTTCTATTGATTTGATTCCTGGATCAAGGCCTATATCGATGACCCCTTATAGAATGGCCACTGTAGAGTTAGTCGAACTAAAGAAACAACTAGAGGAATTGAGTAATAAGGGATTTATTCGCCCTAGTGTTTCTCCATGGGGAGCCCCTGTTCTTTTTGTTAAAAAGAAAGATGGATCTATGAGGTTATGTATCGACTACAGGGAGATCAATGCTATAACGATAAAGAACAAGTATCCCCTACCTCGTATTGATGATTTATTTGACCAACTGCATGGAGCTCAATACTTTTCAAAGATTGACCTTCGATCTGGATACCATCAGTTGTGTGTGAAGAAGGAAGACATTCCGAAAACAGCATTTCGAACCAGGTACGGGCATTACGAGTTTACTGTAATGCCGTTTGGATTGACTAATGCACCCTCTGTATTCATGGATCTAATGAATAGAGTTTTCAAGGAGTATCTCGATGAATTTGTGGTGGTATTTATTGATGATATCTTGGTATACTCCAAAACCTACGAAGATCATGAAAATCACTTGCGCATTATCTTGAAGACTCTGAGGAGGCATGAATTATATGGGAAGTTTAGCAAGTGTGAATTCTGGCTTTAGGAGATTTCTTTTCTTGGCCATATTGTCTCTAAAGATGGAATCTCTGTTGATCCTTCTAAGACCAAGGCAATCCAAGAATGGCCAGCACCTACGAGTATAACTGAGGTACGTAGTTTTATTGGTTTGGCAGGTTATTATCGACGTTTCGTCCAGAATTTTGCCCGATTGGATAACCCATTAACGAAGCTCACACGTAAAGGGGTTAAATTTGTTTGGACAAAAGAGTGTGAAGAATGTTTCGAAGAACTGAAGAGAAGATTAGTCAATGCTCCTATATTGACTCTACCATCGGGGAATGATGGGTTCGTTATTTATAGTGATGCATCGAAGAAAGGACTTGGTTGTGTCCTTATGCAGAATAATAGAGTTATTGCCTATGCATCACGACAGTTGAAAATTCATGAACAAAACTATCCTACTCATGATCTTGAGTTAGCAGTTGTGATCTTTGCTTTGAAGATATGGAGGCACTACCTCTATGGTGAAAAATGTGAGATTTATACTGATCACAAGAGTTTGAAGTATATTTTCTCACAAAAAGAACTCAACATGAGGCAAAGGAGATGGCTTGAATTACTCAAGGATTATGATTGCACGATACACTACCACCCAGGGAAGGCAAACAAGGTGGCAGATGCTTTGAGTAGAAAAGACCATGGAGTTTTGAACAATATGAGAATTGAAAGGGATCCAATTTTCATGGAGCTAGTGAAGATGGACATGGGAATAACCAGGGAAGGTGAAACATCAATGCTTTTTCAAATGGTTGCCAAACCATCATTACTAGAAAGGATTAAGAGTTCTCAGACTGATGATGAAGAATTCCAAAAGAAGATTAAAGCTGTGAATGATGGGAGATTGAGAGACTTTGCTTATGAAGGTGGAATTTTGAAATTCGGGAAGAGACTTTGTGTTCCCAATATACCTGATCTAAAAAGGGAATTGCTGGATGATGCTCATAGTTCCAATTTCTCTATACACCCTGGGAGCACCAAAATGTATAGAGATTTGAAGGAACATTTTTGGTGGGACAACATGAAGAGGGAGATTGCTGATTTTGTGTCAAGATGTATGGTTTGTCAACAAGTGAAAGCTGGAAGGCAACAGCCTGGAGGAGTCATGCAACCTCTTCCCATACCGGAGTGGAAATGGGATAATATTACGATGGACTTTGTCATGGGGCTACCAAAGACTCCTAGAAGGAACGATGCAATATGGGTTATTGTCGATCGTCTTACCAAGTCAGCACATTTTCTTGCTATAAGAGAAGATCTACCCCTGGAACGTCTAGCAAGACTATATATTAATGAAGTTCTGAGACTTCATGGAGTACCCTTATCAATTGTTTCTGATCGTGATCCCCGTTTTACTTCAAGATTTTGGAAAAGTCTTCAGAAATCCCTGGATACTGAACTTCATTTGAGCACTGCTTACCACCCTCAGACAGACGGACAATCAGAACGGACTATTCAGACCTTAGAAGACATGTTGAGATCTTGCTCACTTGATTTTCAGGGTATGTGGGATCAATATTTACCTCTGGTAGAATTTTCCAATAACAATAGCTTCCATTCGAGTATTCAGATGGCACCATATGAAGCGTTATACGGAAAGAGATGTCGTACACCAACCTGTTGGGATGACGTTGGTGAAAGAAAACTCGTAGGCCCAGAACTGGTGGAGGAAACGGTGGAAATGGTGAAAGTAATCCAAAATCACATCAAAGCAGCTCAAAGTAGGCAGAAGAGCTATGCCGATAATCGAAGGAAGGATTTGGAATTTCAAGTCGGTGATCATGTTTTCCTGAAGGTATCTCCGTGGAAGGGAGTCATACGTTTTGGTAAGAAAGGTAAATTGAGTCCCAGGTACATCGGACCTTTCGAAATTCTAGAACGAATTGGGGCTGTAGCTTACCGATTGGCAATGCCGCCAAGTCTCTCCAATGTTCACGATGTGTTCCACGTATCTCTGTTGAGAAAATACATGCCTGACCCAACACATGTACTCACCTATGAGGAATTAGAACTGGAACCGGATCTGTCTTATTGTGAAGAGCCCGTCAGGATTCTTGATACAAGAGAACAAGTACTGAGAAACCGGACGACGCGTCTGGTAAAAGTTTTGTGGAGAAATCATAAGATGGAAGAGGCAACGTGGGAACCCGAGGAACTTATGATGAAGAACCACCCGAGTCTTTTTATGCAGTAATACCCTAGAAATTGCGAGGACGCAATTATTTGAAGGAGGGGAGAATGTAACACCCCAAGCTTCTACGGTACGTTTCCCTTCGAATAATGCGATAGCGTGTGTTGTACGCAACCTCGAGTTCTAACACACACCACAACTAATTAAACTAGCTGTTGTGAATAGTAATACCTACTTTTTGAAATCATATATATTCTATATTTCAAAATGGACTTCATTTTTGGATTCGGAATATCAAAATTAGACTAGGGTGAAATTTTGGTACATTTCGGATAACTTTCATATTTTGATGAATAGTGAAAATTACTAAATTTTAATTAAAAACAACTTTTTTAATCAAAATAATTAATAGTGATAAATTGTGAATTTGAGTGGTTTTAAAGTATATTTAGAATATATTTTTACCATTTAATATAATCTTGGTCATTGGACATAATTTTACAATTAAACCGAACATAAACAAGTGTCAATCTTTTGATAGTTATTATCTCTTAAAAACACGCTTTTTGTTTTGACAGCGGGAATTAATTTTAAATTAATTTCTGCCACTTCTGTGTTTTGAATTTAGAAAAATGGATTCCATATTTGGAATCAGGATGTTCAAATTGTGTAAATAGGTAACTTTTATTTTTAGACATTTTGAATAATTACTGCGGTAAATATTTTATTTACCATGGTTAAGGGTAAATCCGGTAAATAAGGGTTAAAAAAAATAATATTATAATAATACTAAATTACCCTAAAACGTGTCTCAACCCTATTGGTTGATACATGGTAGACCATGGGCATCTTTGGGTCTATTTTGGGACCCCATGGATCCACTTGTAAGTGATAATGACAAATTATATTAATAAAGTTAAAATAAAAATAAAAATGGCATAAGCTTACATCTTTTAGAAGAAAATTTTTTACATAGGGTTATACATGTTGGATTTTCGATTATAAATATTAATTAGAAAGCTAAAAAGATTTCCTACATAATGATATTTTATTTATAATTTTTAGACATTATATAATTTATTTTATTTATGACACAATGATGATGCAGTAATTACTAAAATAGTGAAAAATAAAAATAATTGATGTTGTAAATACCCAAATAATTATAATATGAAACTTTTAATGAATTAAACTAATTTTCTATGATAATATGATATATTAGGATTGATTTAATTGACTTTTTTCGAAGTAATAAATCTGTTAGGAGTTTCACAAAAATCAACTATTGAATAGTGTCAAAATTGACATAAAAGAGTTCTTAAAACAAATATTATATTATTAATTGATATTAAATTTCTAAAAATCTAAGGTTCGGCCAAGAGACTTATATTATGATAGGTTCCTCATTAATGGACCACTTGGGGGTCGCTTGGATGTATATAGTAAGTTTATTAACCATATTATATAAAAATACAAAGAGACATTGTAAAAGTGAAACTAATTAACTTAGAGTTAGTACTTAAAGATAAGGTTAATATAAGTTCCCAAACCTGTCTAAATTATATTGGATGAGTTTTTTTCGACCTATCCCCACCTCATCCTTTTAATAGTCAACTTTGGAGCCTTTTTAAACCGAATATGAATTTATTATAAATTAATATTTCTAACTTTTCCAAAGGTGCCCCTCACCCCTCTTATAAAAGGGCACTCCTCCTTCTCATTTCTTCACACCTTCAAAGCCTTTTGGTTCGGCCAAACTCTGCCCAAATACTCTCCCAACATCCCTCACTACAACCTAGAGGCCTTAGTTTGATCAGAAAGCCAACCTAAGGAGCCCTTTTGATCAAATCAAAAGGAAGAACCCGAAGAAGAGGTAATGATTTCACCACCCTTTTCTAAGTTCATTTCTTCTTCCACTTCTTCTTCCTTTGTTCTTACCATTCTGAAATAATAACTCCAGTATCTCACATATACTGTGATGTTATTATAAATATGGTACAATCATATTCAGTATTCTATCCACCCTTTGAATAACATGTCACCATACGTGCGTACGTACGGCTTACCGTCTCCACGTCGTGGTGTAATTGTTATTCAATATAATATTATTTGGATGGGTATAATAATGATGTGTAACTCATGTAAATAATAAATATAACATGTTAATGATTCTTTATATATGATATACCATCCATTTATATATTATTTTAATATCAAAAGAATGATATTGTCGCTCGTGCGTACGTACGGACTACCGTCTCCACGAACGCGATGAGATTCATTCTCCATCGTATCCATTCAAGTATAATTATCATTTGATGATTTAAAAATGATGTTTAAGGACTGTATATCATTCTGGATATGAATAAGATACAACAACCATGGCTTATGTAACAAAACATATAAAAGAAAATGAGTAAGTTAACTCCCGAAACGACGATAATTCTAAGATATTATTAACAAATCAATGTTAAAAGATCATATATGATATCATATTAATATATATGATTCTTGTATAATTTAATAACAACTATTTCACCATTATACAGGAGGTTAACCTACCCCAACCAAGGAAAAGTACAAGGTAAGGGTTATTTCACAATCTCTTCATTATCCGAGGTTGTTTATATGTAATAATCTACTGGGATCTCTTTATCATCCACATCCATGTTTCTTCAAAATGTATTTCAAAACATTTTTACTATTTACAAGAATATGGGTTAAAGTCATTTATACCCTTGTTTGACTTTTTATAAGAGGTTTATAAAGGAATCTTTCCGTCGTTTTCAAAACAAGGTCCTTTTTAACCTTTTCGACAGAATTGAGGTAAGAATGTTTTTTTAACTTATACGGCGGGTGCGGTTATTTTACGCCGTTATAAAATCTTCAAAGCTTTCCTTACAAGCTTATAAGAATATTTTCAAATAAAATGTTTTATTTTATATGGATCTTAAATGATTTTAAAATAAAAGGAGATATTTCTTTAAAAAGAATTTTGATTTCATCTATGTCAACATCCTTTGATGGATTTTAAGATTATTTGAAGTTGATTTATTATGATACAAAACTTCTATATTGTATTGAAGGTTTTGTGATATGTTTGACTGTGGATGTGCTATTTTTATACCATTCATAGTTTATTGTGAAAGTATTGACATTTCGTATGCTAGTTTTAATACGAATGTTTATGTTATGATTAAACCTTTTCATATGGGAATGCATTGGACTTAATAAGTGACGGGTGGAGCCCGCTATAGCTCCTCGATGCATCGGTAGGTCTCATGAGACAAACTAGTGTCTTGGCACAAGGCCTTGACAAAATCTTATTTGTAGTCTTGGCACGAGGCCTTGGCTATGTGGTTATGATAGTCTGGCATTATGCATTCCAACATTATGAAAGTGGTTATTGATTTTTGCATGTGATTATTCGATTAGTAGAATATCCATGTGAATAAGTAAATGGCATTATTTCATTTTACTTTTGCCATACCATGTTGAAGTTCAATTTTAAAAGGCTTTTGTTTTAGTAATGCATTGCCTTAAATGTTTATTCTTATTTATGAAAGTTTCCGCTATATTGTTATCCTTACTGGGCATTTGAGCTCACCCCTTTTCTATGTTTTATTTTTCCCCAGGATGTGAAGAAGTAAATTATGAATGACCTGCAGGGATATTATGAGGGGATAGTAGTGTGGATTATGGAGACATTATGTTGTTGTAGTAGTTTTTCATTTTATGATGTAATGTAAAACTTATGAATATATCTAGTGTTTCCAAGGCTACTAAACCAATCGGTCTTTCGAGATTTGATCTTTCTTGTGATCATGCCAATGTTATTTAATAATGCACCGACTCTGGGTAGCTGGGGTCGGGGCGTTACAGTTAGGGGCGGTTGTGTGAAAACCTCTCCTAATGTCCCAAATAAATATCAAATTTAGGTGTGGTTTGAACCGACTCTAAATCCCTATATTGGAGATTGTTTCTGTTATAATCGCCTCTAATGTAGTACATTTCGGGCAACATTAGAAGGGGTTTTAACCCCCGTCTAATGTAACCGCCTCTAAATTTACTATGAATTTAGCCGCGCTTCCTCATAACTTCTTCTACTAATAGTAGACGGTCACATTAGCGGTGACTTCCCACAACCTCCACTAATGTCTTTATAAGGGGTTATAACCCCTTCTAATGTGAAATATAACCCCTTTTAATACGATCATTTTTAGTAGTAACAGAATTTAAATTAAGACCTTCATTTTCTTTGAGAAAATTTCTATGGATAAATTATATTTTTAATTTTTGTTTAAATAATAATTATATCAATTATATATAAATTAATACATTTTTGGCCATTTTAGTCCTATTCATATGGAAATATGATACAAAAATGTTGTAAATTTTTGAACATCATCACATTAAAAACCATCTTTCTTGTTATATATACAGGACTAATTTAAAATCAAAGTTTTATACTTGTGAGAATATAATTTGAAACTATGGTTCCCATTTTTTTAGTAAAAATAATTTATAATAAGTTCAACATATTATTTTCCCATAATGAATAGGGAAAACAGTAACAATTATATACTATGGTTAAATTAAAAATGGATTTATCGTGGGGTCATAATAAAATGATAAGGGTTAAATTTACATAAAAACATGTAAAAAAATATTATATAGAAATATTTTTTCCAAATTACACCTATAAGTTTCAATAAACATTCATTTTGGAACCTTGTTTCCTATGATAAATGTGGGAGCACTCAATTATTTTCAAAAATACCAAGTCTGTCCTCTCTCCCACTTATATAAGTCGACCCCCTATCCCACCTTCTTGACACCTCTACATCGGTTTTTATTATCCAAGTCATGATAAAATCACATAAAAAATTACCTAAAGTAATCCAAGAATACTTAGGATTCACATCAATCCTACATTTGAAGGACTTAGGGAGAAACTAAGGAGGATACCCACAAGATAGGTAATGTTCTTCGGCAATAGTCATCATTTTATTTCCTCACCCCGCCCTTCAATTATTTTCAATCCATGATGATATAATAAAATAAGTATCTTCAATACACACAGATTCATTAGTGGATAGGGTACAACTGAAAACTGAACACACATTCTTAAAATAGGTTATGAAACCATCACTTGTGTGTACTATGGAGTACCAACCCACAAATCGATGTTGTTTATTCTTGCATTACCTACATTCATGGTTGGGTGTAATGATTTATATAAAGTATATATATATGATATTAATAAATTATTTATATCTTTTATGTCACTATATCATTTATATCATATCGTATTCTATTCCATTGGTGAATTGATAACATCTCTCGTGTGTAAAGCTGGCTACTACATCGTAAAGTGATATAATTCATGATTCCCTAATGTTTCACAAGGATGGTGATAATGAGAAATTATGTAACTATAATTGATAAAAATGATTTTTTTGAAATATTCAATATATTAATCATTATGTACATTTAATATATATCATTTTCTATATTTACTCTTCACTCAAATAAATATGATATCATCGTTCGTGTATTTGTGGACTACAACCTTCAATATGTGACGTGCCACTCTTTTCATCACTAAAACATAGAGATGGAATATATAATTATAAAAAATTATATATATGATATAATTATAATTTATTAATGATAATATATTGCTTCCCCTTTTTCTATAATGGAAATTGTAAAATTATAATGTTACTCATGTATACGTACGACAAACCGTCTCTAGGATCATAACATTGTTCATTTTTTATGACCATTATTAACGATTTGTTTAAAAATTAATATTGTTTATAATAATGTGATAATAAATTATTTTCTATTAGTCTATAGATTATATATCTATGTATGATTTTCATGATCCATATCATCCATAATAAAAAAAACATGATAAAACAAGGCAATGAACTACAACACCCATTAATTCAAAATGAATAACATTTAATCCAATAGCGTGTATGAATCAAAACACCCAGTATAGAAGAGAATAAAAAATCATGATATTTTAAAATATATTTTCTACTTTAATTAATTTTTATATATTATACAACTTTTTATGTATGATACACTGAGACAGATTACATTACACGTAATAACGACTTCCATCAATATCTTACGGTAGATACAAGACTGAGTTTTAAAAAATACAATTAATATTATTATGAAAATTATCCCATATCCATTTAAAAAGGTGTTAATAATATGATTAAATAAATTATAAAAATATATGGTTTAATTCATTTGTTACAAATTAATTATAAATGAAAATAATAACTAATTCAATATAAATGAAATGTTTTTATAAAAAACTATTTTTATGAACCCAAAGGTGTTTTATTCTAATAAATTAATTTAAATTAATATTAGTTATTTATATTAATGAAATTTATATATTATATAATCAATAAATTTTTTCTGGAAATCATTCAATAGATTTTATAGGTATAAGATAATGAAAAAAAACTGATTTTATTCATAAAATCAGTATTTTTCTAATAATATTTTTTCCTCATTTTAATGAAACAACTATTTTAAAACTAAATTATGAAAAATTTATATATATTATTTTAATTAAATATAATTTTTAAATGATTAATTTAAAAATTATATTTTTGTGAATTTTTGGTAATTTTCCAAAAGTTTCATTATTTTGATGAATAGTGAAAAATACTTAATTTTAATTGAAAAATAGATTTTCATATACATAATTTATAATGTTAAATTATATTTTATATTTGTTTAAATGTTAAATTAGATCAATTATACATATATTAATTCAATTTAGGTCATTTTTATCATTTTTATATTCAATCTAGATACAAAATCAAAGAAATGTTTTGTATATTTTCACTTTAAAAACCTTCTTTGTCGTCCTGTATGTGGGAATAATTTAATTTTTTTTGTTAAAAATAGGTTAATTTAAATTTCAAAATTGTCTTCCATACATGGAATAAAATATTTTATAATTTTTAATAAGAATATTTATATGTTATACCATTATGATTAGATAAAATATTTACAATTATTTATAGCGGTTAAGGAGAAAGCGAGTTTACTTAGTGGTTAAACTTATAATATAAAGTATAAAAACGACCCAAAAAATATAAAATAACAATTTTATGACTATTTTTAAGAATCTAACCTTATATTATTGATAAGGGACCATTATTGGGTCTTATTTACATGAACGAAATGATGATGGAATTCACTCTATCAAAAACATTACTCCTGTGCCACTAACCCCACTTTTATAAGGCCACCCATTTTCCCCTCATATTCAAACCATTAAATAATTATGGTTCATGAAATACCTAAGACATCACCCCCAAGGTTCTTTTTATTAAACATATAATCCTTATATTTGTAATATATCCAACTTAGGAAGGAATTAGTGAAATCATAAGAAGGGTACCTGGAAAAGAGGTAATGTTATTCTAAAAGAAATTTTATTTTATTTCTTTACTTATCTCATTAAGATATTTTATACCATTATTATATTATAACCTAATTATATTGCACATTATATGATATTTTGATGTTATGTATTAAACCTAAAAATTCATACGCTTCCACCAAATGGGTTAAAAAATTATCTTCTATGTGTACAGTTGACTACCACATCGCAAACTGAATTCGTTTGTTTTTCATTTAACACCTTTATAGGTTTCTAATAATAGTGAATTTATAGTTTATATATGTTATATAGGATAATTATTATTTTATTATATTTTTCTAATTGTAATATCACACATACCTTTTTGATTTCCATTTTCTAGGAATACGATTACATCGTACGTGTGTATGACATACTAACCAATTGTGAAGCGGTTAGATCCATTCATTAATTACATGGAATTTATTAAAAATGGGTTTAATAAATATTTTTAATAAAAATGACCAAAAAATAATACTCAAATTATAATATATATACATATATATCATTTATTTTTCTTTCTTTCATTACGAGATGAAAATGGAAATGATGTCCATTCGCACGTATGGCCCACCATTTCCTTGAATGGTGTATTTCATTTCATGTTCCCAAATGTTTTTGGATTACAATAAATACATTTATAATTAAAATATAAATATTTATAATAGTTATATCATGATTTTCATTCTGGTTATTATGAAATAATGATGGTATTAAGATGAACAAAAACAACGAGTCAAAACATACTTGAATAACAAGCCAATTAACACCATATATATTGAAAATAATGAAATATTATTAAAAAATGGTGATAAAAAAATATATGAAGATAATATATGATATTTTAAATATAATTATTTTTTTAGTATAAATAAATAACCTCCTTAAAACTATTATATAGGAGGTTGAACCACGTAAAACCAAAAGGAAGTGTAAGGTAATCGATTTACTCTCAATTTACATTTCATTGATACTTATTGGTTGTTATACATCATATTAATTTTATTTGGTGTATATGATACCCCATTGGTATGGAATATCATTATTCATTCATAATTAATTTTATTTTATGTTTAAATTTGAATTATTTCATCCAAGTGGATTGACATGAATATTACCAAGTGGTAAATGTTAATGAACAATCTCACTTTATTTTGTGATTGTTCACTTTTCTTGAAATAATAACATTATTATGATATATTTTCATTATTCATTACATTTCAATTAGATATTCGTATTATCTTTTAATTAATCTGACTATTTTTTAAGAGTTGGTGTTCTAGAACAACTGGTTGTAATTTGATTACATTGATATTTAATGTATTTAAATATTAAACATATTATTACATATTGTTCATTTTTTTGCATGAATTTGAAGTAATAATGTCCTAGAGTAATTTTTTCATTGATATGGTCATGTTAGTTCTCCTCTATGATGAGAACCTTGAAATGATAAAACAATATTATTAAATATAGTTCTACGGTTGGATGTCATACAATGATGAGACACATAGCATGTATACCGTCAAGTGTGAGTACTCCTAAGAATATGAGAATTCCTCTCAATAAGTTCAAATGTTGTAATCTACATAAATATAGATTAGGAGAACATACCTAACAATAATAATTCTGCATGCTTTTGTGTCATCAGATATTTCTCTCTGCAAGCATGTGTAATGATCCTTAAACTGTAAGATTAGCATTAATACATGTCACGACTCTCAGACTTTTATTTAATGATGTTAACCATCATGAAGACGTTTGGCGGGAAGTAGGTTATGTTGGGTACGTCACAAGTGGTATGTTATTAATGGATATGTCAAGGAAGTATTTGTCTGTCCCATTTATGGAAGTTGATATCTTATCCATTTGATTGAAATAGAATCATCGTGTAAAATTCGGTTGCCATGGTGTAATGATGAGATTATTTTAGGTAGTCAAGGAGCGACGTATAAAGAATAGAGGTTGATGACACTATCATGAAACCAACTTGATGAGATATTGCAACAAAGAGAATATATTACACAATAAGTGTTCATATGTCGATGTCATTGTTGCGACTTTAAGTTACTTTTCATGGGTTCCTTGACCCATTTCTAGATGGTACTCTTGGACTTTAGTTAAGCCAACCTAATTCTAATGAGAAATAATCATAGAGGGTCACACACTAAGTGTTTCTGGTAGTCTCGGTTAAATATTATTTGAATTTAATTAAAAAATATTATTATCTAGAAAATGGATTAGTTTTTTTCAAGTTAAAATGATTTCATAAATTAATTAAATATTTATTCACTGGATTTTGGGTAAAATATATTTATTTATTTAATTTAACATTTAATAAATATTTATTTACTAGTTTTTAAATAAAATATTTATTTAAGAGAATAAATTATTTATTTATTTGGGTGTTCAATAAATGGAAGTATAGTTCGAGAGGGCCAATGTTGGTCTGGTAGTAAAATAATTATTTTAAAGATGATAAATAATTAATTAACTAGTTGGCACAAATTAAAATAAAGTTGCTATTATTTTGTGATGTAGAATTATATTTCTAATTCCGTGTTGTGCAAGTTAGTGCACAATAAATAATGAAGCGGTATTATTATTAATATCATGGGTTTTCATAAGTTTATCAATGTATTTAATTTCTATTACATAATTAAATATTGTAACAGAATCCCCATGTTAATAAATAGACACATATGTTTATTGTGTCATGTACCAAACCTCACACCCGATGAATTGAGATTTATTGAGATGAACAATTTCTCTCTTGAATCTATTTCCTACCCATCTCAATAATGAGAGAGGTTCTTTAATGCCAAATAACAAGCGATCAAGAATGACCAACACAAGACACCCACTTCACCGCCCTAACACCTGGAGAACGAGCGGTGTTGATCAGAGGCCATCAGAGCACGTGTGGATCACTGCTAGAGGGATTCTAGTTTCGATCCTTGCAAGTTCAATAACATAATCTGGAATGGTAATTCCAGATGATCTACATCATCGTAGTAAAAATATCTAAGATCCATGTATTATTTTCATTATAAATTTATTTAAATTAATTATAAACATGATGTTCAAGATCCTCTATAAATGTTTCAGGACTCTTCCTTCTTTATCTAAATCATTGATTCTGTTCTGTGGAGACTATAATTCATCGTCATTTTGATCCTAGAATAGTCATTGATAATGGTAAAAATCCAAGATGGTGCCATCCCAACCATGATTTTGTTGTGCCTAGAACCTTCAAGTGGTATAAACTGGGTTACATCATAGTTTATAATTATTAAAATATTTCGTTGATGATTTAAACATTTAATAATTTAGTTGTTTCAATTCAAGTTGATTTTTCTACAAATCTGAATCTCGAGATCTATTCAACCTCTTTAATTTCTTTTTCACCTTACCGAAACGATCTTTTCTTTTAATTTTGATTAAAATAAAACAGAGGTTCTAATCCATGGGTCCCAAAGGTCTCTATATGTACAACACAAGAACACACGATGTGTATTCGATAGTACACACCCTGCATCCATGTTTTAATGCACCAGGTCTGGTCTACTAAACCAACATGTGTTATTGGACTTTTTCTATATCTTAATGACTCAATTTTATGACCAGGATTAGGTGGTTGATAGTTTGTGGATTACACGCTTTGTGGCCCACTAAACACGATGTGTAGTCCCTTCAGGTTAGGGTTGGACCATGTACGTTGTACATGGGTTTCCTGGTTGGAGACCTTCTAACAAGGAACTGCATAACCTTTGGCCTTCTAGACATGCTGTGTACTCTGATGATTTCTTAAGTACACTCACACGCCATTTCCTCTGGTGTGTACTCTGGATTGATGGTGAAAAATAGTACACTCCATGTAGTTGGAACTACATGCCGTGTACTCATCCAAATTACGACTATTTATTAAAAATTTACTATTATACTCGAAAAACCTTTCAGACGTGTAATATCGTGCTGGCATAATGCTGAGGCACAAGACTTGATAAGTGTTATATATATGTGTGTGTGTTTAAATTAACATCTGTGTAATGTTCATTTCTACTCATTGGGTAGGTGTGGATTGGAATTCACCATCTTTCCTCCAAGGTACATGTTACAAAAAAAGATAATTTTTAATGAATTAATTTGTTTAAAATTATGTGGGGTGAGAATCTCAAGGAATTTCAGAAATGAGTTTACGATAAAAGGATTGATTAATTGAAGATTATAATTAATTTATTCAAGCATGATTTATCATAACTAAAAATGATTAAAGAATTTAATTATAGTTTTATTTATGGGTAAATATCATTGCATGTATGGATGATCATGAGCTAGACCAAGACCTTTGTATGTGGATGGTGTCTTTTGATTAATTTATTTAAATTAATTTTGATGGTCTTCAAGACTTCTCGTTAGTAATATGTAGGGCCTGCATGACGATGGTTTATTTTATTTAAAACCCATTTTTACCACTACCCTACATGTGAACTAAAAAATTCATATTTAATGGATCGAAATCCCAAGCTAGTAGAGGTTGTTCAATCTGGAGACTAGATGAAACCAATCCTGGGAGATACAGAGGTGGACAGATGGAAATGTGTAAACATGAACCCAAAATGTTCATGAAGTTTCTCCCTCAAATAAAACATTAATTCATACCAAGACTTTCATGACTTTATTAAGGGGAAAAATAAATAAAACTATGTGTTTTAACAACCCTTTTTGGGACACTTACTTTTATAAAGTATGACCATATGAATGTTTTCTGGTTGACTTAACCATATTACATCAAGAGGAGTATCCCTTGTTAGACATGGTGTAATATTGGAGGCAAGAGTTTAAGAAATCCAAAGTCATGATTTCAGGATTGGGTAGTCCACTCAACAGATCAAGGAGTTGTAGGATCAGAGTTGGCAAGGACCTGCGTGCCTAATTACCTTCTAATAACTTGACCAACCCTTTTTGTGTTTATGAAAAGATGAATATGGATCCTTTCCACTAGAATGTCATAGAAACTAGACATTTTCTGTTCAATGGTGAGGGTTATTGGGACTTGATAAATTTGTGGTGGAATTAATAAAAATTTAATATTTCTCATAATATGTAATCAATAATGTACTAATGATATGATCTTTTAATTATAGAATAAAAATGAAAAGATTTTCAACCACACTATCACTGTGATCAATTCCGGATAAAGACAGCATACTCAGTGGTTGTAAATTATCGGATTGGTTTAGACACCTTCTGGTTATCCTACGCCATGAACGAAAGTCTTACATGCTGGATTCAGCATTACATGATCCACCTTCAAAAGAGGAGAGTGATGATGATTTCTTAGTCTATGAGAATCATTTGAATTACATGGTCGGCCTTCAATTTTTGATGCGGTCATCAATTTCTAGTGAGCTCATGAAGTCTCATGAAAACATGGATTCTTATATCATTCTCGAGTACCTTCGTGGTCTTTACTAGGAGAGAGAAATACATGTATAGTTTGAGATCTCTAAGGTGATCTTTCAGAGTAAGCTTGGATAAGGTGCCTTATATAGGCCTCATTTAGTCAATCTCATTGGCTACATTGAGTTCCTTGAGGTTCTATGGTTTAAAATCCTCAAAGAAATTGGTATTGATCTCATTCTAACATCACTACCTCAGATATTCTCTAAAATTGTTGTCAATTTCAATATGAACAACATTGAGAAGTCTCTATCTGATCTTCTTATCCTCATTTGCCTAGTGGAAAAATATATAAAGCATGAAATGCCTTCTCTTCTTATGGGGAATAAGAGGAAAGGTAAGAAGAAGATAATTAATCCCAAAGAATCTTCACAACCTTCCAATAAAAATAAGATCAAAGGGGAGGTAACTGAAAATGAAGATATTTGTTTGACATGTGGCAAGAAGGGCCTCTAGAAGAAATACTACACCCATCCTAAGAAGTAAGGGGAAGCTTTGGGTGCATTTGTTATCGAATTCAATCTATATGTTTCTAAAAATTGGTTATTATATTCAACATGTGGTGCTCACATATGTATCCAAATACATGAACCATATAGATTCAAAAATATTGAAAGAGTGTAGGTAGATCTATAAATAGCCAATAGAGCCAGACTATATATGGTAGCTATTGGGGACTACCACCCCACGTTTCCAACTAGGATGATCTTCATGTTAAAGGGTTATTTTTATGTGATGTATGTTACTAAAAACATTATCCATATATCCATATTATATATAGATTAATTTCTATTCATGTTTGGAAATAAATGTTTCTTCTTTTAAAAAGATAGAATTTGTTTTGGATGGACACATCTACACAACGATCTTTATGTGTTTGATTATACAAACCATGTAATGGAAATCGATAACAATGATAATTCACATGGCTCATACCACACCCATCTTTGGCATCACTGACTAGTTTATGTAAATGAGAAATGATTGAAAAAGGAAAATCAATATGTATATTTAGATTCTTTCAAACTAAAACCACTTGGTTTAGGTCATTCATGTATATATGGCAAAATTACCAAAGCTAAATTTAGTGGGAAATGTGAAATGTCTAAAGAACTTCTTGAATTAGTTTATACCGATGTGTGTGGACCGTTTTTAGTTGAACCAAGGGGTGGGTAATCATACATCATAACTTTTACTGAAGATTTTATTAGATATGGATATATCTACTTAATGAGGTATAAGCTAGATTCATTTTATATGTTCAATGAATACATGACTGATGTTTAGAACCTTCTTTGTAAGAAGATTAAGAAACTCCACTCAAACTGAGGTGAAGAATATATTAATCAAGAAATCAGTAATTACTTATGGGATTTTGGGATCATATCCCAACTCACTCCTCCATACACTCTTTAGTGGAATGGTGTGAGTGAAAGGAGGAATCACATCCTGTTGGAAATGGTGAGATCAATGATGCATTATGCAAGTCTTCCATTATCCTTTTAGGGATATGCGTTAAAAAAATGGTGCACATACTAAACTAAGTGCCAAATAATTTGATAAATTGTATTCCACATGAGTTATGGAGTGGAAAGAAATCCAAATTATTGAATTTACATGTGTGGGGAAGCGATGCATGTGATAAGGCCTCTTCATGTAACAAACATGAACTATGATTAAAAAAGTATAAAAGTATAGGATAACCCAATGAAAAAATGATATTACCTATACAAACCATCAGACAAAATGTTTATAGTGGAATGAAATTACATATTCCTTTAGAGGTAGTTCATCTCCAAAAGAGATAGTGGTAGAGAGATAGACTTCGATGAAGTTTAGGCTCAAGGTATTCAAGAGTTGGTATATGAATAGATTCCACAATGCCCCATGGAAGATAGAACTGTTCCAGAGACACAAGATCAACGTAGGAGTACAAGATAGGGTAGAGAACCAGAAAAGTATGATTTTATAGATACCAAGGATGGTGACTCATTATTAGTTGATAAAAATGATCCTCTAACCTACAAGGAATTAGTAAGTGTCATAGATGTTTCCAAGTGGAAAGAAGCCATGAATTCTAAAATGGATTTCATGTACCAATACCAAGTATGGATTTTGGTAGATCATATAATTTATTTAAAACATGTTGCTGGTAAATGGGTATTCAAGAAGAAACTGGACATGGAAGGACACGTCAGTACATATAAGGCATGACTCGTTGCAAAAGGGTTGTAATAGTGTCAAGGCATTGACTGTGATGAAGCCTTTTCACCAGTTTCAATGATGAAATAAATCAGAATAATATTGGACATTTCTTCTTATCATGACTATGAGAATTGTAAAATTGATGTGAAACATCCTTTTTTAGTGGGAACCTTCAAGAATATGTCTACATGAAACAACCTGAATGGTTTATTACTCTAAAGGATTCCAATAAGGTGTGCAAGTTGCAAAAATACAATTATAGATTAATGAAAGAATCCAAGTCATGGAACATTAGTTTTGATGATGCCATAATGAAATATGGTTTTATCAAGAAAAAATGTTAGCCTTGTGTAAACAGTCAGCTTAGTGGGAGGGAAATCGTTTTCCTAATAGTATATGTTGATGACATATTACTTACTAGAAATGAGATACCAGTCTTAAAGTCTGTTAAGGCATGGGTGAATAAATTCTTCTCCCTGATCGACATGGGAGAGGGAATATATATTCGTGGGATCAAGATCTATATTGATAGATCCATTATATTTTTGCACCTATGTCAAAGTACATACATTGATAAGATACAAAATAGATTCAGAATAGAACAATCCATGATGGAATTCTTTCCAACATCACACGACATTAATATTTCCCGTAAAATGTTTCCTCATACACATGAGGAAAAAAAATATAATGTCAAGGACTCCATACACATTTACTATTTGGTCAGTCATGTATTCTATGTTATGCACTAGGCTATATGTCACCTATGCATTGAGTACGGTAGGTAGATATAAAAATGACCTAGGTGGCCGTCAGTGGATGGCAGTGAAGACTATCTAAAAGTTTCAAAGGCATACTAGGGACATGTTCCTATTTTATGTAAGAGATGAGGAGCTAGTCATCATTGCATATGAAGATGTTAGTTTCTATACTGATTAAGATGACATGAAACCACAAACAGGAAACATGTTAACATTGAATGGAGGTGCTGTGAGATCGAAGAGCTCAAAGAAGAGCATTGTCGCTGATTCTACAGAAGTGTCTGAGTATATCGTAGCTTTTGACGTAGCTAAAGATGCAGTTTGGTTGCGAAGCATCATCCTAGATCTAGATGTGATAACCACCCGTAAAGATCCCATCACACTATTCTATGATAATACTATAGTGGGGGCTATTGAAAATGAGCCATGTTTACATCAACCGATGAAGAACATACTTTGGAAGTATCATCTCTGGAGAGATTTTTCTCAGAGAGGTGAAGTTGTAGTGAGTATTATTTCCACAGAAGACAATGTGGAAGAAAACTTTACTAAATCCATGACTCAGTAGAATCATGATCACCATGTGAGTTCTAGCGAACTGAATGTTGTAGGCAGTTGGATCTAGTCTAAGTGGGAGTTTGTAAGAGTTGGTGTCCTAGAACCAACTAGTTGTAATTTGATTAAGTATACATTTAATTAATTTAAATATTAATCATATTATTACACATTGTTCATTGTTCTTCATTATTGTGTTGTAATAATATTGTAGAGTATTTTTTGCATTGATACTATCACTGTTGTTCCCCACTATGATGAGAACCTCGAAATGCTATAAAAATATTCTTAAATAGAATTCTACAGTTAGATGGAATACTATGATGGGACACGTAGGATGCAGACTGTCAGGTGTGAGTACTTGTAAGAAGTTGATACTTTCTCTCATGAAGTTTGCACTTGGTAATCTCCATGATAGGATATCATGAGAACAGATCCGCCAATTGGAATTCTACATGTTTTGGTGTCATCATATATTTCTATCTGCGAGCAAGTGTAATGATCCTTAGACTTTCAAATTATCATTAATATGTGTCAAGACTTGCTCACTTTCATTTACTGATGAAAATTGTCACATAGATAGTTGGAGGGAATTATGGTACATTGGGTGCATCACAAGGGGCATGTTATTAATGTTTAAGTCAAGGAATGATTTTTATATTCCATTTATGGAAGTTTATAACTCGGCCCTTTTATTGAAATAGAACTGTCGTGCGAAATTCCATGTCCATGAAGTAACGATGAGTTTATTTCAGGTAGACAATGAATGACGTATCAAGCACAAATGTTGAGGACACTATCATCAAACCTGCTTGATGAGATATTGCGACAAAGGGATTATATTACATAGTGAGTTTTCGTATATGAATGTCGTTGTTGAGACTTTAAGTTCTTTCTCTTTGGTTCCTTGGCCCATTTATAGAAAGTAATCTAATACTTTATGCAATCCTCTCTAGTGGCAATGTGAAATAATCTTAGAGGGTCACACACTACGTCTTTCTGGTGGCCTCTGTTAAATTCTATTTGAATTTAATTTATAAATATTATTCTCTAGGAAATTGAATAATTTTATTCAAGTTAAAATGATTTTATAAATTAAATAAATATTTATTCACCGGATTGTGGGTAAAAAATATTTATTTATTTTATTGAAGAATTAAAACATAATTATTTACTAGTTTGTAAATAAAATATTTATTTATGAAAATAAATTATTTATTTATTTGGGTGTTCAATAAATGGAAGTGGAGTTTGAGATGAATAAGGCCAGTCAGGTAGAAAAATAATTATTTTCAAGATGTTAAATAATTATTTAACTAGTTGTCACATATTAAAATAATGCTGACATTATTTTGTGATGTGGAATTTTATTTATAATTCCATTTTCACAAGTTAGTGCACTATAAATAAGGAAAAATTATTTTTATTAATATCATGGGTTTTCTCTAAGGTTATGAATTTATTTAATTTATGTTATGCAATTAAATATTGTAATTGAAGCCCCATGTCAATAAATAGACACATATGTCTATTGTTCCATATATCGAACTGCACACTCAGTGAATTGAGAATTGTTGAGATGAAAAAGTTCTCTCTCAAATACTCTTCCCGCCACTCTCAAGAATGAGAGGCATAATTCAAGGTCTAAGAAAAAGTGATCGAGAATGACCGACAAAAGACACTCGCTTTTCTGTGCTAGCACCCAAAGAATGATTGGTGTCGATCAGACGACATCAGAGCATGTGTGGATCACCACAAGAGGGATTCTAGTTTCGATCCTTGAAATCTCCAAAATATAATCCATAAGGGTCATTCTAGATGTTCAACATCATAAACGAAGAAAACAATAAAGATCCAGGTATTATTTTCTTCATGAAATTAATTAAATTAATTATAAACACGATGTGCAAGATCCTCCCTAAAAGTTTCATGCCTCTTCCTTATTTATTTAAATCTTTGATTATATTCCATGGAGACTGGAATTCATCATAGTATTGATCCAATAATAATAATTGATAATGGTAAAAATCAAATATGGGTTCCGTCCCAACCACACTTCCGATGTACCTGGAACATTCATATTTCCCAAACTGTAGACCATTTTTTCAAATGGTGTTTCCCCTAACTGTTTATTTATTTACTAGGGAAATATTTAAAAATAAGTATCTTACAATCAATATGAATATTTTATTATGAGGAATATTTATCATGAATGTAATATATTTTTAGAAATATGATGAATGAATTGGACCTG
The DNA here is from genome assembly GCA_963277665.1 of Viscum album. Classification (NCBI taxonomy): domain Eukaryota; kingdom Viridiplantae; phylum Streptophyta; class Magnoliopsida; order Santalales; family Viscaceae; genus Viscum; species Viscum album. Next base: position 1,756,856,228 of record OY728141.1, read on the forward strand.
AAGACATGGGTATGACCTAGTTAATGATATCCACTCGATGCATTGATTACCTCATGAGGCTATTCAGTTAGCCGAATCAGATGTGTTTTTACACAGTTGTTTTAGCCTCTCTTGATAATGGTTCTTGATGATAAAGGTACCATGTTCATAGGAAACATGATGTAAAATAAATAAAAATCACTAGCATGAATATTTAATATATTATTATCAATGATGTTTTCACAATTAAAAAAAAATATGGATGCAATTGATTTAAATAATATTGGTTAAATGGAATGTGTGTTTAGTTATTTACATTTCTATATTTATTATTTCTTATCTAGCTATTTCTATGGAATATTTATTTAGTTACCTACCATTCCATTTTGTTTTTGATTATTTATTCCTAACAGATTTCACTGTACTTAACTGTTACTAATCATTTGATCTCACCCTCACGTTTCTTCCCTTTCCCAAGTATATGGAGATGATTTCTAGGAATATGTGTCAAGTATTCCGAGATATTACATTTTTCATGATTTATTTTATATTCCCAAATTTAAAATGGTAAACATGTTTGTATTTTTTAATCTAAATGTTCTAAATTATTCAGTCCTTTATGATTTGACCCATTATATCTATGATAATTTTATGGGAGTAAGAATTGGCTTTGGGCTGCTGGGGTGGGGGTCGCTATTGTTGGTATTAGACTAAGTTTAGTATAAAAAAATGTTACATGATTTTTGAAAACATAGATCAAGGAACATAAATCTATGAAATAATTTGAGGATAAGTGCAGAAATGAAGATAATTTTTTGTTAAGGGACATATTATGTTGTTTTTATGGAAATACATCAATATCTTGATATTATTGGTGGATGACATTCTAGAACACATGTACCTAGGGTAAATAACTCCAAAAATGTTGTACAATAATTGAATCGAGCGTAACCTAGTTCACAAGAATGATCCTTATTGTGAATTTAGTTTTAAAATACAAGGGGAAATTATTATGCTAATTCAAACATTCTTTAAAACCCATTATTAAGGATTTGAAAATAACAATATCCCTTAATAGAAAATGTTTATGACTATGAGAATAGACACATATATTTTATTTAATCTATCTATTTCAATAGTTTTGGGATTATACATTATTTTTAATAATTACATGATCTAATCTAGTGGATTTCATCATTTTGAAATGGATCCTAGAAGATGTATTTGGAAATACATTAGTTCTCATAATCCAAAGAGTAAAAATCATGATTTTTTAAATAGGATTATACAAATATTTCAAAGGGAAGTATTCTAAAAAACATTCCATCATGTGAGGAAATAGTATCATTTGATAAGAAATGAGTGGGAGATAATTCTATATGTATTATGGTTTCCAATTAAATAAAGTGATGAAGATGATGATAGAAAAAAACATTGATAAAGGGAATAATAAAAAGATTTATTTTCCTATATGTGATTATTGAGAAAATAAACATCATGGCTCTTTCTTAAATAGAATGAGATATTTTTATATGTGTGGGGATAAAGGATAACATGCTTGTAATTGTAAGGGAAAGAAAAATGATTCTAATGTTCAATACATCAAATATAAGGAAACAAGTAATAATTCCAATGAACTCCCTAAGTGTCAAAGGAATCTACCATAGAATAGGCCTGGGGGATAGAGCAAAGATTATGCTACTGATACAAATGAAGTGTAATGATTAATATTATCATGTTTTTTGTTCCATGAAATATGATGAATGATTATTGTTTTGATGTTGTTGTGAAATAAATAAGGATTTTACTACACTGTGTTCTCATCAAGGATTTCATTGCGTATGTTGAATGTCACTGATGAATAAAAAATGATTCAGTGGAAAGTTGAACTTATTTGCAAGGACACGATTGAGGGAAATATTTTCCTTAATATGTTTATGATGTTGAGATAATGATGTTGTGATAAAGAGATGATTGATATAGAAAATTTACAATAGATACTACTAACATCATATTATCTTATTATAATGTTTTGGATCATAATATATTTCATGGTTCAGAATGTTAACCATTTACGAAAATTTTTAAGTCAAACTTTGGACGAGTTTAGAGAGATTATTGTATTATTTGATGTAACATTTTCTAAAAGAAAAATTGGAAATTTTATAAGGAGTAATAAAAGGATGATATTTTGATAATGAAATGGAAATGAATCATGTAATTATAATTCCTTATATACCTATAGAGTGAAATAATTCTTCAAATCTTGTAAAAGGGTCTTAAAAAATGTATTCCTAATATCATCATCATTGATGATATCAATGAACTTTTTCACACCTAGTTGGTTTATAATTTTATATTCTTGAAAATTATATGGATCACCCAATTCCTTATGAACAATGATCTATATCCCTCTTCATCAGTAATTGGGTGTTAGTTTTCTCTTTCATGTCTGTGGTTTCCATCCAAAACTATGTTCTCTAACAGAGATACCTAGTTATGTGATTATTCAAATAAACATTATTCATAACATTCACTATTATTAAGAGGATATTTTATTAAACATTTTATAAAGTTTTTTTAAAAAATAATTTCAAATATAAAATATTATACTACTAAGATAAAGTTTAAATTACGAGGACACAATTTATTTAAGGTGGGGAGAGTGTAATTGTAACACCCGAATGTTATTATGAAATATTTTTCATTAAATAATTTTAATTCTCCAACAGATTTAATTTCCATAAATCAGGATTGTAAAATAATTGTGAGATTTCTTTTTTATAAAATTACCATTATATCCTACTTTTTAGGTTAATAGTAATAAGTATAATTAACTTATAAAAATTGATTTTGAATTTATTAGCTTTCAATCATTTATGAAATATATAAATCAATTAGATATTTTTACTTTTTAGTGAATTAATATTCGTAATTAATTTACTGAGTTATATAAGTTATATAATTAATAAAACATTTTGGATAATCATATAACAGATATTTTATTCATAGGGTACGAATTAACCCTATTTGATGTATAAAAACCAATATTTTTTATAAGGGTAATTTTACACCTTTGAAAGGGGAACCGATTATAAATTAAGACTTTGAAAAATTAATAATATTAATATTAAATAAATAAAATTTTTATTTTGAATTGGGATATAAACAGTTAATTTGAATGAATTTCTGATATTTTTATGATAACATTATAGTTTTGATGAATAGTAAAAATACATTAAATTTTATGTGAAAACCAATTTTATCATGGAAAAAATATATTTGTTTAAATTATAATATTGAATGGTTTTAATTCATAAATAGAATATATTTTTATCATTAAATATATTTTATTTCATTAGAATTAATTTTACATTGAATTCAGATGAAAAATATTTCAATCTTTTGCATTGTTTTAGCTTTTAGACCCTCTTCTCTCTTTCCGAAAACGGTATAAATTCTAAATTAATTACTGAAACTTATGTGTTTTGAATTTTGAAAAATTAACTCCATATTTTTAATTAATAGTTCAAAATTATATAAATAGATTTATTTTATTTTTGGTCATTATGAATAGTAACTTCAGTAATTGTTTTAATACGTTAAAAAAGTAAACTGGGTAATTAAGGGTAAGAAAACTATTATAAAATTACCCAAACACTTTTATTAATATAATTGGATGATATTTTTGACCTAAATCATCCTTGGTTATAAATGGTATCCATTTGAATCCACTTTGATGAGATTTGGAGATTTGATTTAATTTTTTAAATAAAGTTAAATATGTCTCAATAATGTATTAATAACTAAATAATTTTATATATATGGTTTTACAAAAGATAAATTTGATTATAAATAATCATTTTAAATATATTTTTTTCTTTATCATTGTAACTTAACTGTAATTTATAGGAAATTAACAATTACCTTAATATTTTATACATTAATGATCTAGAAATTATTTCATTGATGAAAAATCAATTATATAGTTTTTATTAAAATAATAATACCCATTAAAATATCCACAAACTTGACCAATATGATTAAAAACGTATATCTAGACCAGAATCATCCAATGGTAGAGTTGTGGACTATTTGGAGCCTTATTGAAGGTATTATGAAACATACATTATATTATTTAAGGTGATGTTAAAGTTTTCACCTTCATAATTTAACATGTATAACATTATAAATGTTAGATTCTATAGAAGATAAATTCTACTACAAGTATTAATATGTAATATAGTAGATTTATATTCATTATAGTGTTTTATTTTTATTTATTATTCAACAAATATGCATAATAAATATACACACAAAACTGTTGTTGTAATTATTTTACTATAAGAAATATCAAATAAATGTTATTAAAAATATCAAAGTAAATATAATTTAGATTTATTAACATGTATAAATAATATTATAGATTAAAACGATCTCCTAGGAATATAATAAAATAGTTTTTTCAATTTTATCTCATTATATTAATATTTTTAAAAAATCATTGAATTGAATAGTTTCAAAATTGATACTATTGATTGTTTATAAAAATAATGTTTTATATCATTATTTACAAATATTTAAACATTTTATAAATATATAATAATTATGATATTGTATAAAATGATCTAATATATTTATTTAAGGTCAATTTTACATTAAATAACTAAATATTTTTCCCTTTTTATTTTGGATTATTTGTTACCCTAGTAAAAAAAATAGAATAACTATGTGTTAATTAAAAAGATAAGGTCTAAATTGATATAAATATATGCCCAAAATTTATTTTATGATAAAACTAAAACCATATCTCGTATAAACTTTGACATTAGGAAATTTTTTTGGTTTTTGTGTTGGGTTTTATTTTATTATAAATTATTATTTATAGGGTTTCAAAAGCACCCCTTACCTCAATTATAAAAGGGCACCTCCTCAATCACCTCTTCTCTTCACTTTGAGCCTTCATGATTTTCCATACACATGAACTTTTTAGTTATCAAATTTCATATTTACATTTTATAGGTTCTTTTCTTATTTAAATAGAATCTCTAGTGCTCTTTGAAAAGATTCAGAGGAAGCATGTTGAGGAAGAGGTAATCTCTTATACTAATCCTTTCAAAATTATTACTTATTCTAGTTCATATTCATTAGTTTTTTAATTATAATGTAATAAAATATGTATCAATAATAAACTAAAATTTTATTATAAATATGAAACAACCATATTCCACATTTTATCCAATTCTATGAAAAACTAAATCACCACGAATGCATATATATAACTTAATGTCTCCACGCCGTGGTGTAATATGTTTTTCACAAACACCTTACATGGATGTTTATAATGATGGATAGAATATCTACATATGATATTTATAAAATGATAGTAATTCTAAAATAATATAAACCATGCAATTCAATAACAATCAACAATTATGGGAATGATATCGTCAATCGGGCGTACATATGGCATATCGTCACTAAGATGCGTTGTGAATCATTCTAAGTGATCATTATTAAACCATGATTATATACCTGAATGGAATAAATTAATATGATATATATTATAAGAATATTATTTTTTAAATTATATAACTATATCCTAATAAGTGGATTAGGAACTTCTGTGACGAAACTTTCACAAGAACACAAATCAGGTAATATCTGAATAACGAGTGAAAATAAAATTTTAATAACAAAAGGATGATTATATAATCATATATTATATCATAAACATTAATATGATTATGGAATAAGTAAATAAAATTATTTATATCCTTATATAGTAGTTTTAGAAACATATGAAGTATACTAGAACTATGGTAAGGGATAATTTCTCAATCTCATTATTATCTAAGATTGTTTATTCGAAAGTATTTGCTGAGGTATAATTATCATCCACATACATGTTATTTAAATATTTAATACTATTTATATTGTTATAAAAAAATTTAATGTTAATTTTACCCATTGGTTAATTTTTCACTAAATGGAATGAAATGAATATTTTTTTATTCGATACAAGGAACTTGATGAATTTTTTGGAAAAAGTATGAGGAGAATGTTTCTTAATGTATTACGACATGAATATATTTTTACACTTTAATGACGTCTTATTTATAATAATATTTTTGATATGTTTTAAAGGTTATTATAAATGAAATTGTTTTCTTTTAAAAATGTGGGTAATTTTTAGAAAAGAAAACCATTTTTAAGAAGAAAGGGCATTTTTCTCAAGAATTAATTTCATGTGTTATATCAAAACTATTTTACATCTAAGATGAAATTAATTAAATAGTGTTATATTTATATCTATTTTATTAATATGATTTTATTGTGTTTATTATGCAATGTAAATTATCATATAAATTTGTTTTAAATTGATTTTATTTTTATGGAATTATATTTCAGAATCCCATTTTATTCGTTGAGTAATTCCATGATGATTGATTTATGTTTTTTTGGAACATGTAAGAATGATTTAATTATAAGATGGGTTGGACCTATATCTTCCTCCAATTCATTGGGTAATGATTTAAATCTAAGGATATTTATATGATTGGAACAACATGTAAATCCAGTTTAGTAATATAGGGCTGGAATGACAAGAAAATTCAGTTTAGTAATAGACATTGTCAACTGTAACGGCCTTTTCCATGAGCCTTGAAAATTTTCAATTGATTTTCTAATTTTATTTTTATTTAAAAAACATCATCTGTTATTTTATGACTGTTGGGATTATCATCATTAATTCTTATGAACACTTATCCCATGACATGACATAATGATATTTCATATATCACGATAAGTCTTTCAAATTTTATGTTATTATGTCTTACGTTTATGAAATGATTGATAATTTACTGGTTTTACCTTATTATGAATTTGAGATCACCTTTTAATATTTTTCTTTTCCACAGGTCCTAAATATGGTTATTATGTATGATATGTCAAAAAGGCGTTTAGTTTTGAAGATATAAGCAGAAGAAAACAGAGATGTTTAATGAACCCGTTGTTTATGTTTCCCAGTTTTTAAGGACAATATACCTATACAGTCTTATCATGGAAATATTTTGTTTTTAATGAATATAATTCCATATTTATTAAATATCAATGTATGTAAAGTATGGATCATTATAGTAACACCAAAAATTCGGAAATAATATCATTTTATTTAGTAACGTGTGTGATATAAAAGTCCAAGAGCAGAAGGGAATATAGCATTCGAAAAGGTTAAAATATATTTACTATTTTTAATAAATTGAATTTATGAAAAAAATTCAATTCATGCAACATTGAGTTATCTTGTGTTACACACAACTACAATTTTCTCTAATAGCTTGCCTTACATGGAAGACGCATTTTTACTTAATACTACTAATATTATTATGAAAATTTTCTCCTAACCATTAAATACAAGGTTATTAATATAATTAATTAAAAAATGAGAATATATTATTTAATTTATTTGTTACAAATTAATTAGAAATGAAAATAAAAACTAATTGAATATAAAATAAATGTTTATATAAAAAATATTTTATGCACCCAAAAATGTTTTATCAAAATACATTAAATTAATTATTATTAAATATTGATAGTAATGAAATTTATATATTATATATTCAATAAAATTTTGTGACAGTCATCCTATTGATTTTATTAGAATAAGACAAGAACAAATTCATTTTTACGCGTAAAAGCTTTATTTTTCTAAATGTATCTTTTCATCCTTTTAATGAAGTACTTGTTAAAAAAATAAATTTTTACACTATTATAAATTTTATTTGAAAAAATAAACATTAATTTAAAATATTATTATAAAATTTATCTTAAGGTTATTTTTTGGTATTGTTTTGAGAAGATGCAATTATTTTATGAATACTGATTTTCTTGAATTTCAATAGAAAAGTTATTTTAATCTAAAAAATTTATAAGGTTAAATAGTATTTTAAATTGGTTTAAAAAAAATTAGATAAATTATTCACATGTGAATCCAATTAAGGTTTTTTAATTATTTTATATTATATTTATATTTAATAACATATTAATCTTTTGAAAATTTTTACATTAAAAACACACTTCCTCGTCCCATCTACGAGACTAATTTTAATTGTTTTTTTTTCAATTATGTGAAATTAATTAAGAAAAATGTATTAAATATTTTGAATAAAAATATTCAATAATTTATAATAATATAAATTTAATTTTTATCCAATGTTATTAGTTAAAATAATTAAAATAAATTACAGTTATTAAAGAGAAAACATGTTTACAAAGTGGTTATATATAGAATATAAGTTGTAAAAATAACCCAGATCATGTAAAAAACACAATTTATGGAAATATTTTGACCATATAAGTTTTAATATCAATAATGGAACATTATTGGGTATAGGTGACATGAAAAAGTGTGGGTTGAATTCATTGTTTAAGAAAATTACAAGTTTTCCACTCACCCCACTTATAAAATGCCCCTATCTACCCACTTATTCACTCTTTGAGAGAATTTTTTTCAACCAAGACCATCCAAAATATCTTCCAAACTTCCAAATACTCATTCTATAATCCTTATTTTGGGAATATAAAAATCTTAGGAATGAATTAGTTCAATTTAAAAGACGATACTAAAGAAGAAGTAATATTCTTCTAAAAGAGATTTTATTTTATTTCCTTCTACACATACATCAATTATTATTATACCATTATTATATAATAACATTAGTTTATTAAATATATTTATATTGTGTGTAGTTAAGGTTACTACCATCAAATTCACACAGTTCTATAAAATGGGTTATGAAATCATCATTTGTGTGTATGGAGGACAACCACATCAGAAACACATGTCATTCATTTGTTCCATCACCACATTTCTTGGTTGGGAATAATGATAGATTTATAGTTTATAAATGATATATATGAATTTTGTTTATTATGGATCTGAAACTATTATATCACATATTCTTTCATGATTTATGTATCGTGGGAATATAATAACGTCGCTCGTGTGTGTGGCGGATTACCACCCTGTAAAGTATTGTGATTCATTCAAACATTATATGGAATGTATTAATGATATATTTAATATAAATATTGGATATATATAAAAAATGATAAATTATTTAATATATATATATATATCATTTATGTTCCTTTCATTCAATACAATAATAAAATGGAATCAATTTTCATACATAAGTATGACCTACCATCTCTATGAACGCTGTATTTAATTTCCTATCAAAAATTTTATGGATTAGAATAAAACATATATACTTTATATATATATATATGATATTTTCATCATGGTATACATTTTAGGGATGATGAAACCATGATATTCATAATAGTAACAAAAATAACACATCAAAACATACAATAAAAGGAAATTAACACTAGAAACAATGAAAACAATGAAATATTTTTTACGAAAAGGTGGTAAAATGTTATAAGAGGATAATATATGTTATTATAAATATGATTATGGTTGTGGTATAAATTAATAAAATAACTAAAACAATTATACAGGATGATAAATCATGCACAAACAAAAGGAACTGTAAGGTAAGGTATTTTGTCTCAATTCACATTCCATTGAGACTTAGTTGTTGTTTTTCACCAATTTAATTTTATGTTGTGTTTATACTTCCACTTAATATTTAATATGATGATTAATTCATAATTCATGTTATTTTATGTATTAATTTTAATTATCTCATCCAACGAGATTTGACATTAAAATTACCTAATGGTAAAAGATATTGAAAAATCTCACATTATTTTTGTGATTGTTAACATTATCTTAATGCAATCAATTTATTGTTATAATTTTTCATTGGTCATTATGTTTAAATTAAATATACATATTGACACCCATTCTGATCAGTTTAGTACTCATGGGAAATAGATTACATACATGAACTTTACATTAAAATTTAAAAAATAAAATACAAAATTGATAATCCTTGTATAACACCATTATTATCCCAACTTAACCTGGAATATAAATCATAATAAACTGTTTGGCATAATTGGAAAATAAATCAGAATAAAAGGGTGAGAAAAGATGCTTGTAAAGTTCAACAATACATCAAAAGTTTTCATAAGTAAGAAAAGACTATTAACGGAAGATAAAAATATAAAACAAAATCCTTTAAACATTAATTTCAGTATAATATGACAATAATAAATCGAATAATTTCATTTAAACATTATCATAGATATTATACTAATATAATAATCACATGTAATATCAATAACTAATCTCATAATGAGAGAATGCATAATACTGAACATACTACCAAGGCCTCATGGGAAGACTATACGGGAAAAAACTGAAATTAGTTTGTCTCATGAGAACTATAAATGGATTGAGGGGATTTCCATAACCAGTCCCCAACCCATAGGGATTTCATTAACCAGTCCCCAACATGTAGGGATTTCATTAACTTGTCCCCAATACAGTTTCATTCTATGTACAATGCATTTCGTAAATGAAAAGGGTGAACTATAACCAACATAAACATTCCTATTTTAACTAGCATAAAAAATGTAACAACCCTGGTAAATAAAGAATATGACATTTTCATACTTATTAATATTTGTGAATTAAATATTAATATTAATTTGAAGGGGATTCTATGTTTGATGGTGTACTCGACACACAACAATGGGTTTCTCTGAAATATTATGTTGACCACAATGCTGAGTCATACTGAAAATAATAATAATATACTATAATTATTTTAAATGGGAGTTAAAAACTAGGCATTTTATTGAAGGGAATGAATAGAATAGAATATATTATGATTAATCATATTTTTTATAAGTTTTAACATTTATCCAATAAAATATAAAGGCTTAAAATGATAATGAATACAATTTTGAGCATAAATACTCTAATATTTTGAAAAGGTAGTTTTACCGCCTTTTGATTGTGAACCATTTTTAAATAATGTTTTTCAAAAACTGTTAGATGTTATACTCGATAAAATACACTTATGTTATAGATTCGAGACATCAAAATTACTTTGGATGAAATTTTGGTAATTTTCAGATAAAGTTCATTTTTTAATGAATAATGAAACATACCGCGTTTTAAGTAAAAATAGTCTTTTCATATAATTTAGTTATATATTTATATTGTCTTTTTAATTTGGTTTTAAAGTGTAATTAGATTATATTTTTATCATCTAATCCAATCTTCGTAATTGTAAATAATTTTACATTGAAATTGCACATAAAAACATGTCAATCTTGTGGTTGTTTTTACGTCTTAAAAACACTATTTTTTGTTTTGACAACTTGATTTAATTTTAAATTAATTATTGAATTTTTTTTTTGAATTTAGAAAAATGAATTAAATATTTTTAATCATGTTTTCTAAATTTTGTTAATATTTGCCTTTTATTTTTAGACATTATGAATAGTTACTTTAGTAAATATTTAATTTATCATGGTTAAAAGGTAAATCTGGATAATAAGTGTAAGACAATATTATAATAATATTAAACTACCCTAACACATGTCCTAATACAATTGGATGAAATATTTCCCAACATGGGAATCCTTGAGTATATTTGGGTACCCCATGGATCCACTTTGATGTGAAAATTACATTTTATAAGAATTAATTTAAAGTAAAGAACAATAAATCATAAACATGTATTTTTTACTAAAACAATTTTTATATTGGGATATATAAGTGATCTATTCAAAAATAAATATTAATTATAAAGAAAATGATATTTCATACATCATGGTATTTTATTTATAATTTTTAGACAGAAAATAGATAAATATATTTTTGACATAATGAGGATGTAGTGATTACCTTATTAATGAATGATTTAAATAAATGGGATTATAAATATTAAAATAATGTTATTTTGAAACTTTTAATTCCATCCATGGATTTCATGTATGATAATGACTTATTAGTTTTTAATTAATATTTTTTTTGAAATAATCATGTTTTTATGGTTTTTAAAAAAAGTCATGATATGAATAGTATAAAAATTGACATAAATTAGTTTTTAAAATAGATACTCTTTTATTACATGATATAATAGTCCAAGAATTATAATATTCTTCAAACATAAATATATAATGTTTGAAATGTCATTAATTAACCACTTGAGTTTCTATTATCTTTTTATAGTAACTATATTAACCATGTAGTAGGAATATTCAAGAAGACAATGTAGGAGTTAAATTAGTTAACAAAGGGTTAAAGCTAAATAATATGGTTACATTTATAACCTAGATTTGTATAAAACCTATTGGTTGAGATTTTGTAGACCCAAAACACTTAATCATTGAAATAAATTAATTTTGGACCTTTTGAAACCGATGATAGTTTTATAATAAAATAATACATTCAAACTTTGCTAAAGTGACCCTCCTGCCTCTTATAAAAGGGAATCACCTCTACTCATTTAATAAAACCTCTAAATCCCCTTGTCTCATCAATACACTTCCCAAATAAGCTCTAAAATCCCTTTCTTAATCATATAAGCATTACCTTAATCAAAATACAATTGATGAAATCCTTTTGTCTCAAATCATAGGGAGTTACACATTTTAGATGTGCGTATTCTCTAAAGTTCCATTCCATTATTTTACTTATTCACCCCCCATTATATTCTTATTCATTGATTACATGAATACAAATGTATCCTAAATATACTAGGATGTTGTTATGAGAAGGATTATAACTACACTTACACAGACCTCCATCTAATGTATATGAACATATTGTTTCTATAGATGACGAACCACTACCTCAATAAAAGATGATTGTTCAATAATCCCATACCACCTATCATGGTGGTCATAATAATTACAATATATTTATATATGATATATATGATATTTATATTGTATATATGATTCTATGTTTTTTATTTAAATAATACCTTTATTCTATTTAAAAGGTGTAAATATGATAATTTCATTTGAGGAAGTGCGGACAGCCGCCCCCTTAAAGTGACATGAATCATTCATACCATACATTGAATATAAAATGGATAGAATTAATGAACCTATGTAACATATATAAAATATTATATTATATTGGAATTATAATATACCTAAGTATCATTTAGTTTTCATTCCATTAAATGTGAAAACGAAATGAATGTAGCGTTCATGCCTACATACGAATTACCATCTCCATGAAGGATGCATTTAATTTCTTATCTCCAAATGTTATATGCAGTTATAATTATATATATATATATATATATATACTAGGAATATATTATATTTAAATCATTAATTTCATTTTTGTGACAATGTAGTTTTGACCACGTGTAAAATTTGTAATTATAACAAGTTAATTTTTGACTGAAGTAGAAAAGATTGACAGAATGACCAATATTAACATAAATTATTATGTAATGTTTATAACGAGGTAATAAGTGATATAAAAGGATTAATAAAATTGAAAAATGTTATAATGAAAGTACTTATTCACTTATGTTTATTATTTAGGAATAACAAGGAACATACATGAAGATTCAGACTAAAGGTATGGGACTTCATCTTAATATCCTTTTGTTAATGTATATTTTGATTTATACATGACCTTATTTTATATGATGTATAAAAACATTGAAATTTTAAATTAATTAAAAGGTAATATTTTTCTACATTGTGTTTCACTAAATGACTTAATAAATGCTTCTTTTTATTGTATATGGTGACAACGACCTTTCTATTGATGCTGGAATTCGTTGATTTGTGGCTTCCTTAACAAGACGTAATGTTTTTGAAGGGAAAATAACTACCATATACCAATTTCATTTATTTTGGTATTGAAAATGATTTTCAAAATCATCTATTATTTCAATATCTTGAAATGATATATTTTTATTGCAATGTGGAAATGTTATCTTTCCCTGATGCTTGCTTTATGTCTTGTGATTATGTTATAGTTCTTGGGAATTGTTTAAATATACAGGTGGTTCTGTGATAAACATAGGGCGGGTAAGCCCAATATATCTCTCCAATGAATTGGGTAACGTGACTGAGATATAGTATAATGTTTCCCCTATGATATTTAGGGAATATACCATGATAGGTATTCCAAACGTTAATCCCTTTATATCTGTGAAAGCTACAATGTAAGTATGTTATGGTTGCCACAATTTGCCATTAATATTTTTATTTGTTATTCATAAATCATATTATTTCATGAGTTATGTTAAATAGATTATTTTTTATGAGTGAAAATAACGATTTCATTGATTTGTATGAATTGATGGACTAATGATTTATTACAATATTTTATAACCCGTAATGATATTTTTATGCTGATCACATGTTTTGTGAAATGTTTTTCACATGGTATAAGAAAAGGTAATTGAAAGGAAAAATTCAAAAAGATTTATATCAAGAAAAGAATACCTATTTTATTTAAGGAGTTTTGTTGTTGTTGTGAAAAAAAAATGGTTAGAGTAGAAGTGTCTACATTGTAATATTTGAGATGTAATGTAATAGTTATGGACTAATTATATAAAACACTAAACATAAAAATTTACTCAATGTGAATACTTGATTTAACTCAATATTAAGTAATGTTTTAAGGCTGTGTCATTATTTTTTGCATCAAAGGTCAGTTTAAACAACTTTCCTTGTTAGGATATTGTTAAAATTAATATCCATAAATTATTTTTACATTGTAAAGATTGAAATTATAGAGAATTTTAATATTACCATGTTGATTCCCATATGATATTTATGTGATCAGAATGGTTTTCCAAAGATGAAAAAGTGAAGCTATGATGTGAAGAAATCAATAGGAAAATAACCTTCCAAATTAGCAACGTGAGATGGTCGGAATAGAAACTGAATAGTTTGTTGTAGTGATGAGATAGTTGAATAAGAATATAAATGGCGGTGATATCCATGCATGAGATCAACCATATCAACCACATAGGAACATGTCAGTAGTTGATCATTTCATGAGGCAACAACCCCTATCATTTAGAGGATCATATGACCATGTGATATCAGAACTGAGGAATAATCATTGGAAAATATTTTTGATTTCATGGGGTGTTCTGAACATCAAAACGTTAGTATGGTTGTTTATTGTTTTGAAGTCGAAGTAGATCAGTGGTTGTAAATGCTTAAATATATCAGGGATAATGATGATGTTAACTCTCTAGATTGGGATTAATTCAAAAGTATGTTTCATGAGAAATATTTTCATAAGGCTGTTCGACTTAGGATGGAAACAAATTCCTAGAATTGAAGAAGGAGGATGACTCAATGGATTCTTATGAAGAAAAAATCACTCGACTGTAAAGGTATGCTCTAAATTTCTTATAGGATATTCATAGTAAAATCAATCATTTTTTTATCAGGATTAAATCCAAAATATTAAATTTGTTTAACTTCTCGTGAGTTCAGAATGTTATGAAAACCTTTTTTGATATGTGGAGAAGGTGGAAATGGAGTTTTCTAATGATCATGAATTCTATTAAATTCAAAAAAATAAAATTTAGAGGTGGTGGATGAAAGGGAATAACTCTAAAAAACGTTTTATGATAAGAAACTTAAGTTTATAGTTAGTGACAATTGTGTTAAAATGCACAATAGGGAATGCCTTTTGAATTCTGCTAAGTTCTTATGATGTGGTAAAATAAGACATAAGGCTCATAATTGTAATGAAAAGGATCAGGGTAATGGTAATACAAAATATTATTTACAATCAGTAAAATGTTATTAGTGCAATGAAAAGGGTCATTATGCAAATAAGTGTCCAACGAAAAAATCAAATAAAGGAAAGCAGCCAAACTACAAGTAGAAAGTGGTGGTGAAATCCTTTTCAACCACTTTAGCAAATGTTGGTCCATTAAAAAGGAGTATAATTGATTACACTATTTATTTATTCAGATTATGCCAATGTGTTGTTTGATTCAGGGTCTACACATTCATTCATTTTTGAGAAATTTTCTAGTAAATTTGGAATTTTATCACAAGATATGAATACTAAACATGTGGTAAAAACACCTAGAAGATATGTTAAGACCTAATAAAATTATAATAACCTTCATGTCCTTATGTGGAGAAAGAATCTACAGGCAACACTTATTGCTTCGCCTTTAGTAGAATTCGGTGTAATTTTATGTATGAAGTGGATTTCTTTTTATCATGGTAAGATTTACTATAGAGAGAAAGAGGTCTCTTTCCTAATTAATTTTAGTTTGTTTACAAGAATGAACCCTTTATGTTTATAACATATCAAGAAGATGAGAAACTAGTATAATATGGAGATGAATGTTACCTTGAACATATTGTTAAGAAAAAGTAACTGTTCAGATTAACAATGTACTAGTGGTCAATGAGTATCTGGATGTGTTTTAAAATGATTTTCCTTTTATAATACCTGATCGAGAGGATGAATTTATAATTTACTTCGTTCCTGATTCTAATCTAATTTCAAAACCCACTTATAATATTTCTCAAATTGAACTTTTAGAGTTAAAGAAGAAATTTTAGGAGTTTTTGGATAAAAGTTTCGTTTAACCTAGCCCATCTTTATGGGGTTCCCCTATCTTGTTTGTTTAATATACGGATGTTTAAATTAGATTCTTCATTGATTATAGATCCTTTAATAACATAAATATTAAGAAAAAAAGATCATTTTCCTCACATTGATGATTTTTTTGATTTGATCTAGGGAGCTCGGTATTTTTTGAAGATTGAATTGAGGTCGGGGTACCATCAGTTGAATGTAAAGGAAGAAAACATTCTGAAGATAATGTTTCATACTACATATGGCCATTATTAATTTTTAGTTATTCTTTTTTGGTTAACCAAAGCACCTTTTGTATTCATGGATCTTATGTATATAATTTTTATTTAGTTCTTTGATAATTACAGGGTTGTGTTTATTGATGATATTTTGGTATATTCTAAAAGTAAAAAGGTTCATGAAAGTCAGTTAAGGGATGTCTTGAAAACCTTAAAAGAAAATAAACTATATGGGAAATTCACCATGTGTGAGTTTTGGTGATAAAAATTTTCATTCTTTTGTCATATTGTTTCTTAAGATGGTATAATTGTTGATCCTACTAAAACAAATGATGTTAAATAATGGCCAAGACCCAAAAATATAATTGGGATTTGTATTTTTCTTTGTTTAGCAAGTTATTACCATAGGTTTGTTTATTGTTTTTCACATTTATTTACACCACTGACTATGTTAACTCGAACAGGTGTTATGTTCATCTAGATAAAAGTATGTGGTGAATGTTTTCCGGGATTGAAAAAAAGATTGGTTAATGCTCTAGTTTTGGTACCGGCTTCCAAAAATGGTGAATTTGTTATCTAGAGCGATTCTTCATCGAAAGGAAATGGCTTTGTCCTTATGCAGAATGACTAGGTAATTTCTTAGGATTTATGTCAGTTGAAAACTAATGAGTTAAATTACAATACACATGATTCAGAATTAGCTGTTGTTATTTTTTTATTAAAAATTAAGAGGCATCATTTTTATGGAGCAAAGCGTGAAATATATTGATAAAAAAAGTTTGAAGTATATATTTACACAAAAATAATTAAACATGAGATAGAGGATATGAATATAATTGATCATGTATTATGATTTCATGATCCATTACCATCCTAGAAAGAAAAATAAAATGGATGATGCATTGAGTCAAAAGAGTAATGATACATTAACCATGCTACATTTGGAACAAGATCATTTGGTTTTTGATTTGATGAATTTTGGATTGGATGTTTTTGGTGTAGGTAATTACTCTGTTTTTTTCAGGTGGATGTGAAATCATCTCTAGAAGACGCAATAATGAAATAAGAGAAAGACGACTTTGAGTTGTAGAAAAATATAGAATTAGTTTAGAAGGGAAAGTTACCTGAATTTGTCATTGATAAAGACTATTATTTGACATTTTTAAGGAGGATATGTGTTTTGTGTGATTCACAATTGAAGAAAGAGTTGTTATATGAATCTTATTGTTCTCCATTTTAAGTTGATCATGGCAGTACTAAAATGTATAGAGATCATTCAGATAATTTATGGTGGGATGGAATGAAAGGAGATATTTCCAACTTTACTATGAAGTCATTAACTTTTCAACAGGTTAAATTAGAATGGTTGTTAATAAATGGGATTATTCAACCTTTTCCTATGCCAGAGTGGAAATGAGAAAATATGTCCTTGGATATAATTGTGAGATTACCAAAGACTTCCCAATATAACAATACAATCTGAGTTATTGTTGATCGATTGACTAAATCTACTCATTTTTTTCTTATTTGAGATACTCAGTATCTAGATCAAATTTATTGATTGTATATTAAAAATATATTCTGGTTACACGGAGTTCCTATATACATTTTATTTGATCAAGATCCCATGTTCACATATATGTTTTGGAAGGTCCCTTAGATGTCATTGGGAACTAAATTAAATTTCAGTATAAATCTTCACTCTCAATCAGATAAATATTCAGAACGAACAATTCAGACCTTGGAAGATATGCAACATGCATGTTTAATGGATTACTAGGGAAGTTGGGACAAACATCTTTCATTGGTTTTGTTTTCTTAAAATAATAGTTTCCATTAAAGTATACATATGGCACTATTTTAATAATTATATGGAAAGTAGTATTGAAATCCAATCATTGGGATTGAGTAGGTGAAAGGAAGTAAAAGGGACCAAAATCAGTAGAAGATATGGAAAAAAGGTCTAGTTGATTCAGAAGCACATGATAACAGCTATGAGAAGGTAGAAAAGTTATGCAAATAACCGGAGGAAGGATCATTCTTTCCTGGTAGGTGATCATGTATTTCTAAAAGTTACTCCATTGAAAAGTGTGCTTTGTTTTGGTAAGAAGGGAAATTTGAGTCCGAGGTTAATTGGAACCTATTAAATCATATAGAATGTTATATCACTTTCATACAGAGTGGATTTACCTCCATGTTTATCCCTAATACATAATTTTTTTATGTTTCAATGTTCTGAAAGTATATGCCGTATACATCAAATGAATTGAGTCTAGAGGTAGTTTAGTTGGAATAGAATCTATCCTATGAGGAACAACCAGTCTAGATTCTTGACCTAAGAGAGATAGTGATACATAATAAGATAATTAATCAGGTAATTTTTTGTGTGGAAATACCATATGGTTGAAGAGGCAACATGTGAATATGAAAATGCTCTAAGGGATAAATACCCACACTTATTTGATAAGTGAATAAAATTACAAGGAAACAATTTCAAGAAGAGGGGAGGGATGTAACATCACAGGTAAATAAAGAATATAAACTATTCATATTTATTAATATTTTTTAATTAAATATTAATTTCACTTTAAAGGGGATGCTATTTTCGATGGCGTACATGACACACAACAAACAACCCAACGCTGAGTCATATTAAAATAATAATAATAATAATATATTATTATTTTAAATGGTAGTTAACGTATAGCCATTATATTGGTAGGAATGAACAAAACTAACCATATTATGATTAAACTACTTTGTTAAATGTTTTTACATTTATCCAATAAAATTTAGTATCTTAAAATGAGAATGAATCCAATTTGAAGCATAAATACTCTAATATTTTCAAAAGGTAGTTTTTCTGCCTTTTGATGGAGAACCCTTTTAAAATTTAGTTTCTATCACTTTTATATGTTATATTTTATAATATAAACTTCGTATATATAATTGGGACATCAAAATTTACTTTAGATTAAATTTTGGTATTTTTTTGATAAAGTTCATTTTTTAATGAACTGTGAAAACACAACATTTTATATCAAAACTATAATTTTATCTAATTTATTTATATAGAGATATTGTTATTTTAAATTTATTTCGAGTTTTATTTGATTATATGTTTATCATTTAATCCATTTTTGTTCATTGGAA
Source organism: Viscum album (assembly GCA_963277665.1). Lineage (NCBI taxonomy): Eukaryota > Viridiplantae > Streptophyta > Magnoliopsida > Santalales > Viscaceae > Viscum > Viscum album. The sequence continues at coordinate 1,756,876,127 of OY728141.1, forward strand.
GTTATTTCAGTTTGAAATTGGACATAAAAAATTTCATCCTTTTGGTAGTTTTTACATCATAAAAACTCGTTTTTTGGTTTTGACAATGAGAATTAATTTTAAATTAATTTCTGTAATTTTTGTGTTTTGAATTTGGAAAAATGGATTCAATATTTGTAATAATTAGGTCCAAATTGTGTAAATATGTAACTTTTATTTTTAGACATTATTAATAGTAACTTTAGTAGATATTTGATTTACCATGGTTAAAGGGTAGATCTAGAAAATAAGAGTGAAAAATAATATTATAATAATATTAAACTACCCCAACATGTGTCATAAGTGATATCTTCGACAATAAAAAGTAAATATAAATTTAAAAATTTTCCCTACATCATTGTAATTTTTTATAATATTTATACATCATATGAATAAATATATTTATGACACAATGATGATGTTGTGATCACGTTATTAATGAATGATATAAATAAATGAGATTATAGATATTAAAATAAAATTATTTTGAAACCTTTTAGGACATACAATAATTTTATGGATTATTATGACTATATATATTTTAATTAATGATGTTTATTCAAATGAATCGAGTTGTTATGTATTTTTAAAAATTCATCATATGAATAGTATAAAAATTGACATAAATGAGTTATTAAAACAAATACTATTAAATTAAATCATATAATGTCCTAAAATTCTATGATTCTAAAAAACTACTTCTATAATAATGAACATGTCATTAATTAACCATTTGAGGATCTATTGGAATTTTATAGTAACTACATTAACAATATAGTATGAATATACATGAAAACATCTTAAGACATAAATTAGTTAACTAATGGTTAAATCGAAAAGTTAAGGTTACATTTGTGACCTAGAATTGTATAAAACCTATTGATTGATATCTTTTAGACACAATAAAATCTTATATATAAAATAAATTCCTTTGGGACCATTTGAAACCGAAAATAATTTTTTAATAAATTAATACTTTCAAACTTTCCTAAATTGCCCCTTCGCAATATTATAAAAGTGCAGAACCTCTACCCATTTAATCACACATATAAAGACCCTTGGCTTGTCTAATATCTTCCAAACTTATCTTCAAACATCCCTTTATTCTTCTTATAAGCCTTACCTTGCACCTAAGGAAATTAAAGGAAGCCTTTTTCCTCGAATCAAATGGAGTTACACATTTTAGAGGTTGTGTCTTCTGTAAAGTTCATTTTAATTATTTTAATTCTTAACAAACTATTCTATTATCATTATTTGATTAAATAGAATCACCATTGTACTAAATATATTATGATTTTGTTATGATAAGGATTAAAAATACTCTTACACACACCTCCATCTAATGGATATGAACATACTATTTCTGTGGATGGTGAACTACTACCTCACGAAATGATGATTGTTCAATTTTCCCCTACAACATCTCATGGTAGCCATTATGGTGGAAATATATTTATATATGATATATTTTATATTTATATTGTCTATATGATTCATTTTGTTGTTTAAATCATACCTTTATTCTTTCTAAAATGTGCAAATATGATAATTTCATTTGAGAAAGTGCAGACTACCGCCCCCTTGAAGTGATATGAAGCATTTATGCCATACATGGAACATATAAAGGATGGGATTAATTAACTTATGTAACATATATAATATATTATATTATACTGTAAATATAATATACCTCTGTATCATTTTGTTTTTATTCGTTTTAAATATGAAAAAGAAATGAACGTAACGTTCATGACTACATATGACATACCGTATCCATTAATGATGAATTTAATATCTTATATCCATATGTTATTTACTATTATAAATAAATAATTAAAAAAATATATACTAGATATATATGATATTTAAATCATGAATATCATTATGGAGATAATGAATTTATAACCACATGGATAATTTGTAATTATAACAAGTTCATTTTTTACTCAATTATAAAATATTAAAAAATGACCGATATTAACTTAAATAATAATTTAATGTTTATAACTACTATATACCCTTTTTAGTTGTTTGGGAATTGAAAATGGTTTTTCAGAAATCATTTATTATGTCAATATATTGAAATGATATACTCTGATTGCAATGTGGAAGTGTTATCTTTTCATTATTCTTGATTTATATGTTATAATAATGTTATGGTTCTTAGACATTGTTTACGTAGAGGGGTAGTTACATGATAAACTAGGGTGGGTGATCCCGAGAGAGATTTCCAATGCATTGGGTAGCATGATAGATGTAAAAATTAATGTTTCTTCTATGATAAAGGGAATATACTGTGATTGGTATTCCAAATGTAATTCCCTATGTAGTTGTCAAAGCTATAATGTATGTATGTTATGGATTCCAAAAGTTACCATTATGATTTCTATTTGTCATTAATAAATCATATGATTCCATGAGTTATGTTAAAAATCATATGTTTTATGAGTGAAAAGTATGATTTCAATGATTTGTATGTATTTATGGACTAATGTTTTCTTCCATTATTTCAAAACCCTTACGGAGCATTTTATACTATTCCCAAGTTTTAGAAAATTATTTCACAAGGTATAAGGAAGGCTAAGAGAAAAGATGAATTATAGAAGATTTATATCAAGAAAAGAAATTTTGTTTAATTTCTGGAGTTTTTTTATTCTAAAAAAAATTGGTTAGAGATGAAGTGTCTACATTGCAATTTTTAAAATGTAATGTAAAAGTTATTTCCTAATACTAAAAAACTGTATACCAAAAAATATCCACTACTGTAAATTATTCATTTCCCAACACTTTTATACCAATGGTTCTTTTAAACCGTTGGTATAGGTGTTCTTTACCAATGGTTTGCATAAACCGTTTGAAAAGATGGATTTTGATGGAGTTTTCCCAACGGTTTCATCAAACCATTGGGGAAACCTTATTTTCCCAATGATTTTTAATAACCATTGGGAAAATAAACCCCCAAATTAAAATAAGGCAGGAGACCCCCCGATCCATAAGCAGATTGTGTGACTCCCAGAAGCGCTGCCCGACTCCCAGAAGCCCTTGAGAAGCCCCAGCACAGGTGCACCTCTTCCATCCGATCAGCTTCCAGGTTAGACTCCTTCCACCTATTCTCAAAGATATCCTTCCTCCTCTTCTCAATGAAATCCTTCTATTCTCAAGGACATAATCATTCCCTTTTTCTAGGGATTTGGAAAATTTTATGATTCACTACTCCACGAATTGTGTACTCAAATCACTACATCCACGAATTGTGTACTCAAATCACTACATTGGTGTACACATTGTCGAATTAATTTTTTCATTACACATATACATTTATAAGTGAAAGGTGTCTCTTTCTTGTGTTCTAATTTTAAATATTCATAGTTTTTTAATCTCAATGCTTCTAATATTACAGTTTCATGTATATAATCTCATAAGAAATTGTTTGTAATACTTATTCATAGTATTTCATTAAAATCAGTCCTTTCATTATGATCATGTCAAACACGAAGATCTTATTCATCTTAATTTTTGTACACTATGTGTATTATATAACAAGTATGTATCATGTTTCTATAAATACATATATATATATATATATATATAATGACACACTATTCACTTATCCTTTGCATAATAGAACATATAGAGTATCTTCTCGAACTTTGGAAAAATAGTTTGTGGTCCCTAATTATTCTTCACAAATGAAATAACAAATACTTAACTATACAATCCAATGCTAATTATGAATAAAATTTCTATAAAGGGGACTCTCGGTGGGACCTATCTTTTTTCCATTTAGTACTTATTCCTTCTTCATGAAACTAAATCACAGAATGTCAAATTCACAATATTAACGAATATTAGTTTTCCTAATATATCCATTAATCATTCTTCCTACAATAACATACATGAATTATTCAATCACCTTTTTAAAACACAATGAACATTTTCACTGATTAGGGGTTCCTCAAAATGACTGGGAAGATTAGAAAAACACATGTATTGATTCTTGATTCTCATATGGTTTCATGGATACAAGTTCATCTCGATAATCGTGACTGCGTGGTTCAAATATCAAGAGGACCATGGGATTATAATTCTTCACACAAATGTAGTTTTTTTTGCAACTATTTGTTTATTTTTTTTCACTTTTTATTTTTCCAAAAGGGGATATTTGTAGTCATTAATCATGGTTGTGGGAGGTCATTTAGGATGTAAGATAGTATGACTTCATTTTACGTGATATATCCAATATTATTATTGATTTATGTTCAATTTGATTATCTTTGACAAGTGATGTTGTTTAATAAGTTGTTATTAATGGTTGTAATAATGAAGATATGGTATAAGGGTTCCCATGGTGTGTATAATGGTTGACATTGTGTCTACAATAATCTAGTGTCCTGGGAATGTACATGGGAATGCACACACAGTAGATGACTTGGTTAGCCATGTACATTTACATGGCCAATCCCTTATTGTGAGAAGTATGTTTGGCCAAATGGGGTGCTGAAAACGTCCCATTTACACATGGATTTATTTGATGGGTATTCCCACATGATTATTTGGCTATACTATAGAGTAGGTAGTAATTAGCTCAGTCAAAACACTTTCATCCCTGAAAATCAAGACTACATGATTAAATGGAATAACCCTTTTGCTAAATACATGCCTAACATGGTTTCTAACTCTCCTCACCAAAAAATAAACTATATAACTAGTTAAATGCATGAATTCTTCCTAAACGTACACTATAACATTGGTTAAATGGAAGAAATCATCCTCCTGACTGAATTCCATACACATTTGGAAAAAAACCATCATTTACAAACATCAATGTAATGTATATGATTTTCAAAAAACACATATCCCTTAAACATAATGAAATTATAGTAGGCACTAATTTAAAGATATCATGTTTACAGGTGTAATCTTTGTATATTTGGATAATATATTCTCAGAAGTATACAGTGGAACCTCATTCGGTGTTTTGAGGTCCATGTAGGACAGCCACCCTCCGTCCTTGACCAAAGACAACCCCCCTCCTTCCTGGACCCAGGACAGCCCCCCCACCCTCCTCCCTGGATCCTAGACAGCTCCCCACCCCCTTCCTGGACTCTGGACACCCACCCCTCTGCCCTGGACCCTGGACATCCCCCCGAACACCTTTCTAGACCAAGGATAGCCCCCCTCCTTCCTGGAACCTAGACAGCCCCCACCCTCTTCTCTGGACCCCGGACAACCCACCACCCTCCTCCATGGACCCTAGACTTCCCAAAAATCATTATTCGTATGTGAGATAAAACAAAATATAACATGAATGTCCCTCTCCAATGAGTGGCCATTTGGTTTCAGGTCACTAATGAGTGGAATCCTGGTTTGAGACGTCAAAATTCATGGATATCATTTTTATAGGTGTTTCTAATCAAATCTATACCTATATCTATTGAAGGTCCCTCTCCAAAATCAATTGGAACATGATTCAATGAATACACCCTATCATCCTATTATCTATGGCCCCAAACCTAGGATCCTTTAATCCATGGATAAGTTGAAACATGATGAGGCCATAACTACTTTTGATTTGATCCTCATCCTACTCCTCATTCTGATCTCCCAATAGAAGTTAAAGTATAAAACTCATGTACTCACAACAAGACCCTTAATGATCATGTATTCCATGATCCACTTCAAATATCTTACTGGGCAATCCTTGAATATAGGCATTAGAAATTTTGTATGTTATTCTCTTGTATACACTGTATTATGTTATATTTCTTAATATGAATCTCATATAGAGTAATGTGCCAGTAATAAATTTATTTAAAATAAACAATTGTAATTTACCAAAATATTTTATTTATTGAACTTCAATATTATTAAATTGCTTTGAAATGAATTATTGATATTTATTTACTGAATGGATAGAAGTTGGATGTACTAAACTGATCGAATTTCATCCGTTTTTCAAAATAATTTGAACAACTTTTAAATTTTTCATTTGACAAGGCTTCAGCTAGTTTTCACATACACATCCCATGTTCTAATTGTGTTGGATGACCTTGGTTGATTAATTAAGAAACTATCTATCATATAACCAAATATGGTTTCCAAACAAACTATTATGTGTGGTATCACAATGTAGTGAAAATGGAATATAAAAATGTTGATGATCCAAATGATAGGACAAAATTGGAGAGTTTTATATATGATCGTTTTCTATTTATTCAGCATCATGAGAATGAAAGGATGTCTAGACAACATGATTTTGATACAAGCACACAAAATGTGTCCAATGAAAATGATGATGTTGATATGGTGAAAAAATTGAATGATGCTGCGATGACTCCAGTATATCGGCAACATGGTAAAATGAAAAAAATGGAATTTTTAATCCGATTGTTTCATGGGAAAACAATGTATGGGATTTCAAATACTGAAATTGATTACATTGATACCTTCTTGAAGGACTTAATTTTCAATGATTGAGATATTCCCTCAAACCACTATATGTCATGGAAGTTAGTTGATGAACATGGATTCTCAAAAAAAATTAATGCTTGCACGAATGATTGTAGCTTATTTTGGGAGGAAACTGCTGAAAGAAATGATTGTATAAAATGTGGAAAATCATGATGGAATCCAAAATATGATGGAACACCATCTTGTGTGCCACAAAAAGTAATGTGGCACTTTCCATTGATCCCCAGATTATATAACCTTTTCATGTTTGATGAAATATCACTAAAAATATGATGGCATGACATATAGATAAATAAGAATAATTAAGAGTTTGTTCACCCTGCAGATGGATTTTCATGGCAGAGATTTGATGCTTGATATCATGAATTTGCAGCCGACATGCGTAATGTGAGACTGGGTCTTTCATTTGATGGTTTTAATTCATTTGGGTAGATGCTTACTTCGCACATCACATGGCCGGTTTTCATACACATTTATCACCTTACCCCATGGTTGTTTATGAAAAATCCTTACACTTTCTTGAGTATACTAATATCTGACCCTTATGATCCTGACAATGATATATATGTATACATTCAACCTTTAATAAATTAGTTTGGACTTCTTTGGTATGTGGGTGTGCCCACATACGGTGCATGTTTGAAAGACATATTTCACATGCGTGTTGCACTTATGTGGACGATTAATGATTTTCAGGCTTATGTAATGATGTATAGATGGAGCACAAAAGTAAAATTGTCTTGTCCTATTTGTATGAATAATACTTGATCGATAAGACTGAAATATCATCGTAGTTTTTGTTTTATGGGCCATCGACGATTCTTTCCAATGAACCATCCATATAGAAACAATCGTCAAAGATTCGACAATACCATGGAGACTGAGGATCAACATTAGTGTAGGTATGGAGTTGATTTGTTTAGTGAATTTAAATATTTTAGTTATTCGTTTGGGAAAGGGTGTAATGAAATATAGAAAGAGGAAAAATGTTACTATGATACCTGTTAAAATTGGATGAAGATGAGTATATTCTTTGAGTTGCCGTATTGGTCATCCCACTTGTTACGTCATTGCTAAGAAGTAATTCACATTGAAAAAAATATATGTGAAATGTTACTTTCGATTCATCTAAATATCAACGGGAATAAAAAAAGATGATTTACTATCTTGGCATGACTTGGTATATTGGGGGATCAGATTAGAATTGCATCTTGTCTGTATCAGTGAAAATAAATGGAATGTTCCATGTGCTTCTTATGTGATGAAGCCTGCTGAAAAAAATCAATTTCTGGTAGTTCTAGAGACTATTAAAGTTCATGATGGATATTCACTAAATATATCAAAATGGGTCAATAGAAAAGAGTTGAAGCTCAAATCATTGAAGACTCATAATTATCACCTCCTTTGCATGAGTTGATTCCAATAGAAATTCGTCATCTCTTGTCAAATAATGTAAGAGTCTCAGTTATTTTATTGTGCTATTTTTATAGATCTTTGTGCTAAGAAGTTTAACAAATCCTTCTTGAAAAAAATATTTGTAGAGACACCAGTAATTTTGTGTGAGTTAGAGAAAATATACCCTCCTTCATTTTTTACATGCATGTTTCATCTGACTGTCCATCTTCCGACCAAAATACTTCTTGGAGGACCTGTTGCTTTCTGGTGGATGTATCCAAATGAGAGAAACATGTACACATTGAAATCATATGTTTGGAATATAAATTATACCAATGGTTCTATTGTGAACATTTACTTGGCTCAAGAATGTATGGATTTCTACTCAATGTATTTGTCTGATCTTACTACGAGAATAAACAGACCAATGATAAATGAAGAATAACAGTACGAGAAAATTGAACCCAGTTTTCCATCACTTCCTCAGAAAGGAGGAATTACAGGATCATATACATTGAATACATTAAGCCTTTAAGAGCAAGAGATGGCACATCTCACAGTGTTGTTCAAGTGTGATTTGTTCTACGAGTATATCAAGAAAGTAAATTTTACATGTATCTATTATCTTATCTCTAGTAATTTAAAATATTTGTTCAACTATTATTATTTTTATCAATAGGGAACATAAATAAGTGATATATAGAAAGCATCATTCTTTATCATTGAAAAGGAAATAGACTTTTCATAACAAAGGGTTTTCTGCTTGGTTGAAATTGAAGGTAAAAATATTTTTGTAATAACTAAATAAAAATAATATTTAAATAAGTTTTCTATTTGTTTATATTTTAGGTATCATTTTTTCCTACAGACTCTGTTTCTGAGGAAATAAGATGTTTGGCTTCTGGTCCTAATACCATGGTTCGTTCTTGTAAATCACTTGTGATAAATGGATACAAATTTATTATCACTGAAAGAGCAAGAAAAATGTGAACAAAACATGATGGTGTTATGATAACTGCCACAACAGACTATTATGTCAGTTCATCAGATAATATACCTCATTCAAAAAATGTAGCTTATTATGGAGTCTTGGAGAAAATAATAATTTTGGATTATTAGTCCCTTGGTCGAGTCATGATAATGAAATGTCAATGGTTTGATTCAATGATGAGGCAAGACACCTTTATTGATGATTTTAGATTTCGAGTTATTGAAATGACTCTCACTCTTGCCATAGATGAACCATATGTATTGTCATTAATGGTGAAACAAGTTTTTTATGTCAAAGATCATTATCATGTAAATTTAGTTTAAATTTTCATGTAAATCCCAGACATGATTTTGATGATGGTGATGATGAAGTTGACACTATCCCTACTACAATTGGAAGCAATTTGTTTATTACATATGATGACTCCAATAGCTCAATTTTCAGAGTTGAATGTAAACCCGATGTTGTGGTGGGAAATATATAGAATCATACAATTGTGTTCTGACCTACATGTTTCACCTATATCATTCAGAGTGTGTATACTAGTACTTACCTTAGAACCACCATCTGTTTATATATGTTTTTTTATCAGAACATTTTTTCTATATTTTGTTTTTTTGGGTTACACATTATTTATCCGTTTCTAATTACATCCATATTTGTTTTCATTGCAGGAAATGAAACCCGTTGAAGAGAGGTGACAGAAAAAGATGACAGAAAATAATCATCGCTTGACACAGATGGGCATTCCTCCACTCATCCATGTTGTTAGTATATTATTTCAAATATATATATTTCAATAACTTATAATATCATGTGTTTACTTCTCTGCCAATCTTTTTTTCAGGATCCACCCCTAGATGAGAGATATCCGACGAGGAGCCGGAGATTTCTCCAAGTACAGAGGCTTGTGGTAGGAGGGGGGTGTCAGAGTTAGACAATCATTTGTTGGTCCTGGTACTGGGGCCGGTTGTATGAGGGCTTGTGGTGCCAGATTTAGACGATCTACTGGTCATACCCAATTGAAGTATGCCCCTACCATAGATGTATCTTATATGCCCTATATTGATCCTGGTGTGTCTTTAGGGACACATGGTATATTTAGGCCTCATATGTTTACACTACCAGTTGTCCAGACGTTTGTTCCATCATCTTTTTCTTGTGGTTCATTATCTCTGAGCTGTTATATTCAACCTTCTTCGACTCCTGCTCCGACATAGTATGTGGATGAGGAGCATACACTGAGGGACAATGCACCTGTACAGTATATTCCTTCACCTTTTGCACATACAATGATGCCTATTTATCAGACTACCACATGTATATTTATATAACTCTAACAAATTTTTATACCAAAATTTATTTTTATTATTACTTGTACTGATAATTTTTTTATTTAATAATAGATTCATCTACTTATAAGAGGCAGAAGAGGTGGAGTACTCGTTTGTGTGCAGTATGCAACTTCCAGACATAGTTGCTGGTTGAATACAATTATGATGGATAGATGATTGATAAATCTAGGCAGGAATGTCGTGGTTTTTTATCGATGCTAGCCAAATATTCGGACATCATTCCAGTCAGCCCTCTCTCTTGGAGACATCTGCCACACGAAGTCAAGGATAATACGTGGGAAAAAATATGGGTAAAAAAGCTATTGGATTTAATGTATTATTTTTATATATTTATATTAATTAATCTATTTGGTGTCAGCTACGGTTTAACTTCCCCGATGGTGAAGGTACACGACCAGTGTGTTTAAAGTAGCTCAGAGAGTTTTGGAGAGATTATAGGCATGATCTGTATGTTGGATGGTGTGATAGAGTGGGCACAGAGTAGGATACATTACCTATCGTGGATGACATCTCAATAGAGCAATATCTCTAAATGATTATCCATTGGGCGACTTCCAAATTTAAGGTATTAATCCCAGTTGACATCTTTAAATGATAGTTTTCATATTTTAATATTATATATCTTATTTATTGTTAAACATTATTTAGGAATCCTTTTAAAAAACATTGATTCAAAGCAATACCCCCACACATTGGGGTGCACTACTATTCCAGATCATGAGAGGCAACTAGTACAATATAGTTGTTTATAAATTTTCTTTAGGACTTTACCTTTTTATTGATTCCTACTTAAATTATTTGATTTATTAAATATTGAATATATGATTATATATGCAATTCATATTTTTTTGAATTTCATTACAGAAGAAAAAATTGAATATTGAAGGACGTATCCCTCAAGAAAAATTGTTTTGCTCGAGTAGAATGAAAAAAGATGGGACTGCAGTTAATGAACCGACATAGGAAAAGATTTTAAGTTTTAATTTGTTTATTTAAAATTTTAAAATCTATTTTAAAATTTAATAATCTATTAATATTTTTAACAGGTTGCTTTACAGTCCCTAGATGCCCAGGACCGTAACAATTTAGGGCCACATGATCATTTATATCTGGTTTTGGGAGATGAGCACTCTGGTCGAGTACGCTGCCGACATGGTTAGAATATAGTCCCAATGAGGTATTAGTCCTTTCCAGGTATCCATTCTAGTACCACCGAGTTGGAATAGTTCAAGGATCATGCAAGATAGTCGGATAAAAGGGTCACAGAGTTGGAAGAACAGTTTCAAACGAGGGAGATTGAATTTATGAAACTAATCAAAGCTTTATCTTCATCACTTCCACCAGGGGATAGCGCAACTTTTCAGATATATATGTCATGTATGGGGGCATTATTGAATGCACTAGGAGGCAGTTATAGTGGCAGTCAAGATGATGACATTCCTGGTGATGATGAGGTTGCTGAAGATGACGAGGGCAAGTATGAGGATGAGGAAGAGGGCAAGGATGGGGCCGAGGGTGAGGAAGTGGCGGAGGATGAGCATTGGGACGATGACGAGGATGACGAAGAGGATAGAGATGGCAGCAAGGACAATGATGATGATGAAAATGGTGATGGTGATGGTGATATGTGGAAGAATGATCCATTAAATTTTTTAATTCTGTATAACTCTTTATTTTTCAACCTGGGTTTTCACTCTAGTGTGGATATTTTTGAATTCAGTTTACCTCTTTATTTTTGACCAAATACTGGACACTTTTTTACTACCTTTTATAACTAAAATATGAAGATGGAATAATTATTGCATCCACTGAATCTGCTCTCAATTCTATCCTTCCAAATATGTCTTCTTTAGCAAAATAAACATTATCCAATACAAACAGGAAGGTTGGAAGGCTAAAAATGACAAGAATCAACCAAACATTATCCCTTAGTCCCATCTCAAACAAAAAAGATTTTATTTAATTATTTTTTAAACGATCAAGTTCAAGATTCACCAACTCAAAAAATTGGTTGGAGAACTCTATAAGAGTATGCTTCAATTTCTCCAACTTCAGAAACCCAAAAGTAATTACACACCTAAAGTTTCATGATAAAAAGCTGGTTAAATGTATTATTTAATGAAACCCAGGTAAGACATTTGTGAAACATATCCTACAATATAGAATCCCAAAAAATTAATTCTAGTAATTTTTGATGTGTACGAGTCGTCAACCGCGCCTCAATCCAAGGCATTGTTTGGCCAATACCACTCAAAGTGTCTCACTTTTATTTGAAATGGACAACATTTTAAGGGAAAACAACAAATAGAATATGGAAAACTGACCAAACGCATCTGGATTCTGTTCATAGTTCAGGAAAATGATCCATGGGTCATTTTTGACATGTACGAGTAAACTTCGACTCAATCCGAGGCACGGTGTTGGAAGTACCACTCAATGTGTAAGACTTTTGTTTGAAATGGACATTGTTTCAAGTAAAAACAACAACCACATTTGAAACCAACCAAACATATTTTGATTGTGTTGATAATTTAGAACAACAATCCATGGGTGATTTGTGATGTGTATGAGTCAACCGCGCCTCAATCCGAGGCCCGGTTTGGCTGGTACCACTCAAAGTGTCTAACTTTTATTTGAAATGGATAACATTTTAAGTGAAAACAACAACTAGCATACGAAAAACTAACCCAAACATCCATATTCTGTTGATACTTCAAGAAAACGATCCATTGGTCATTTGTGACGTGTATGAGTCAACCATGCCTCTATACGAGGAATGTTGTGGCCGGTACCACTCAAAGTTCAATACTTTTGTTTGAAATGGACAATGTTTTAAGTAAAAAAAACATCCATACAGAAAACTGACCAAACGTATTCTAATTGTGTTGATAATTTAGAACAATAATCCATGGGTCATTTGTGACGTGCACGAGTCAATCATGCCTCAATCTGAGGCATGGATTGGCCAGTACCACTCAAAGTGTCTCACTTTTATTTTAAATTGACAACTTTTTAAGTGAAAACAACAACTAACATACAAAAATCCTACCCAACACACTCAGATTCTATTGATATTTCAGGAAAACGATCCATGGGTAATTTTTTATGTGTATAAGTCAACCCTGAATCAATCCAAGGCACGATGTGGTGGGTATCACTCGATGTTTATGTCATTTGTTTAAAATGGACACTATTTTAAGTAAAAATAGTATCCATATAGAAAACCAACCATCTATTTATGATTGTGTTGATACATTAGAAAAAAATCCAGAGGTCATTTGTGATGTGTATGGGTCAACCGTGTTTTAATCCGTGGCACGGTTTGGCTGGTACCACTATGTGTCTCACTTTTATTTGAAATGGATAACATTTTAAGTGTAAACAACAACTGGAAAATAGAAAACTAACCAAACACATTAGGATTCTACTAATACTTCAGTAAAACGATCCATGGGACATTTTTGATGTCTATGATACAACACCGACTCAATCTGAGGCACAATGTTGCGGGTATCACTTTAAGTGTCTATCTTTTGTTTAAAATGGACACTGTTTTATGTAAAAAAACAACCATATGGAAAACTGACCAAACTTATTCTGAATGTGTTGATACTTTATCAAAACGATCCATTACTCATTTGTGACGTGACCGAGTCAACCAAACATCAATCTGAGGCACGATTTGACTGGTACCACTAAAAGTGTCTCACTTTTATTTGAAATGGACACCATTTTAAGTGAAAACAACTACTGACATATGGAAAACCAACCAAACACATTCAGATTCTATTGATACATTAGAGAAATGATCCATTAGTCATTTTTGACATGTATGAGTCAACCCCACCTCAATCTGAGGCACAATATGACCGGTACCAGTCAAAGAGTCACACTATTGTTAGAAATGGACACTATTTTATGTAAAAACAACATCTATACAGAAAGCTGACCAAAAGTATTCTGATTTTGTTGATACTTTATCACAACAATCTATGGGTCATTTTTGACGTGTATGAGTCAACTGCACCTCAATCCGAGGAATGGTTTTCCCGATACCACTAAAAGTGTCTCACATTTATTTGAAGTGGACACATTTTAAGTTAAAACAACACCTGGAATACAGAAAACCAACCAAACGCATTCGGATTCTATTGATACTTTAGGAAAACAATAAATGTTTTATTTGTGATGTGTATGAGTTAACCCCGACTCAATCCATGGAATAGTGTGGCGGGTATCACTTGAAGTTTTTGTCATTTGTTTAAAATAGACACAGTTTTAAGTAAAAACAAAAGCCATATTGAAACCTTACCAAATGTATTCTGATTGTGTTGATACTTTTGCACAACGATCTATAGGTGATTTCTGACGTGTACGAGTCATCAACCGTGCCACAATCTAAGTCACAGTTTGGCCGGTACCACTCCAATTGTCTCACTTTTATTTGAAATGGACCACATTTTAAGTGAGAACGACAACTAGAATATGGAATACTGACCAAACACATCAGGATTCTATTTATACCTCAAGAAAACGATTCCTGGGTCATTTTTGACGTGTACATGTCATCCCTATCTCAATTTGAGGCACGGTGTGGCCGGTACCACTCAAAGTGTTGCACTTTTGTTTGGAATGGACACGGTTTTAGGTCAATACAATAGCCTTATGGAAAACTGTCAAAACTTATTCTGATTGTGTTGATACTTTAGAAAAACGATCCATGAGTCATTTTTGACATGTATGAGTCCACCGCGCCTCAATCCGAGGCACGGTTTGGACCATACCACTCAAAGTGTCTCAATTTTATTTGAAATGGGCAACATTTTTTAGTGAAAACAACAACTGGCATATGGAAAACTGACCAAACTCCTTAATATTATATTGATACTTATAGAAAATGATTCATGGGATATTTGTGACTTGTACGTGTCAACCCAGCCTCAATCTGATGCACGGTGTGGCCAGCACCACTCAATGTGTCGCACTTTTGATTGAAATGGAAACTGTGTTAAGTAAAAACAACAGCCATATGGAAAACTAACCAAACGTATTCTGATTGGTTTGATACTTTAGAACAACGATCCATGGGTCATTTGTGATGTGTACAAGTCAACCACGTGTCAATATGAGGCAAAGTTTGTCTGGTACCACTCAATGTGTCTCACATCTATTTGAAATGGACAACATTTTAAGTGAAAACAACTACTGGCATACAGAAAATCGACCAAACGCATTCGGATTCTGTTGATACTCCAGGAAAACAATCTATGGGTCATTTGAGATGTGTACGAGTCAACCCCGACTCAATACGAGGCACAATGTGGTAGGAATCACTCGAAGTGTCTGTCTTTTATTTAAAATGGACACTGTTTTAAGTAAAAACAACAGCCCTTAGGAAAACTGACCAAATGTATTCTGATTGTGTTGATACATTAGCACAATGACCCATAGTTCATTTTTGACATGTACGAGTCAACCATGCCACAATCTAAGACATGGTTTGGACGGTATAACTCAATGTGTCTCAATTTTATTTGAAATGTACACCATTTTAAGTGAAAACAACAACCGACATACGGAAAACCAACAAAAATGAATTCAGATTCTATTGATACATCTGGAAAACGATCTATGGGTCATTTGTGATGTGTACGGGTCAACCCCAGCTCAATATAGGGCACGGTGTGGCGGGTATCAGTTGAGGTGTATGTCTTTTGTTTAAATTGGACACTATTTTATGTAAAAAAAATAGACATATGGAGAACCGACCAAATATATTCTGCTTGAGTTGATACTTTAGAACAATGATCCATAAGTTTTTTGTGACATATACGAGTCAACCATGCCTCAATCTGAGGCAAGTTTTGGCTAGTACCAATCAAAGAGTCTCACTTGTATTCAAAATGGACAAAATATTAAGTGAAAACAACAACTGACATACGAAAAATCAACCAAATGTATTCAGATTCTGTAGATACATTAGCACAATGATCCATGGTTCCTTTGTGACGTGTATGAGTAAACGCCACATCAAACTAAGGCACATTATTCCTTGTACCACTCAAAGTGTCTCACTTTTATTTGAAATGGACAACATTTTAAGTTAAAACAATAACTGACATACGAAAAACCAACCACATTCGGATTATGTTGATACGTCAGGACAACGATCCATGAGTCATTTGTGATGTGTATGAGTCTATGACAACTGGGTCCCGGTGACAGCACAGACACCAGACTTAACAAGGCCGTCAGGTCCTTGCATAGCAGGTACCACCAGTTTCCCCCGCAGACATGTGGGGCCCACCCCAGGGTCCACCCACATGCCTGAATGGGTCTTCTGACTAATGAAAGTTCTCATAGGCCTACACATGTCCTTTCTAGTGCGCTTTTTCCTCACTCACACACACCCTGAGAATCTTCCCAGAAGGTCACCCATCATGATCACTACTCTAGGCCAAACACGCTTAACTGTGGAGTTCTAATCAGACAGGCTCCCGAAAAGGAGGGTGTACATTGTTGACATGAGTCATATCATTTAGTCATTTAACCCTTCATCAGTTGGGGATGTTACAATCACCCCCCCTTAGAGCACAACGTCCTCATTGTGGGCCCCACATCTCATCCCAGGCAGTGCACCGCACATAAGGCTGGGTACCACCTCTGATACCAAATTTTACAAGTGGGTCCCGTTGACAACACAGACACCCACCTAAACAAGGCCGTTAGGTCCTTGCATACCAGGTACCACCAGTTGCCCCCGCAGACATGTGGGGCCCACCCCAGGGTCCACCCACATGCCTGAACGGGTTATCTGACTGATGAAAGTTCCCACAGGCAAACACATGTTCTTTCTAGTGTGCTTTTCCTCAGTCACACACACCCTGAGAAACTTCCCAGAAGGTCACCCATTCTGAACACTACTCCAGGCCAAACACGCTTAACTGTGGAGTTCTAATCAGACAGGCTCCTGAAAAGGAAGGTGCACTTTGCTCACATGAGTAATATCATTTAGTCATTTAACCCTTTATTATTTGGGGATGTTACACCATCCTCCCATCAATTTTAATCACAAATACCTACCACAAATCTTAATCCCTAATACTAGCATCTTAATCCCTTATCACAACCCCAATCACAATCCAAATCAACAATACCTAACTAATCCCTACCCCCATATTATTCCCCAATCCCTAACCCCCAAATCTTAATATATAATCCCTTACCTTCAATATTAATCCATAATCCCTATCCCCCCAATCCTAATCTATTCCCCCAATATTATTCCCTAATCCCCATCCCCCATATAAATCATTAATACCCTACCACCTAATATTAATACCTAATTCCTTACCTCACTCCCCATATTAGTCCCTAATCCCGACCCCCTATATGGACGATCTCTTTTCATTCATTAACATAACATAACTTTTGTAGAATACATACAAAATTATACAAACATATACCCAAAGACCATATTAGTCCAGTTCCTTTAGAAATATTGAAACATAATCACTGGAACATAATTGATCTTCATTAACTACCACTAGGTTCTTCATAACAATAACCCTTCTTTGAAACATCAAGCATAACACATATCTTCATAACTTGGGGAAGGAAATATAAAAAGGGGTGATCTTATATTATCCATAAGGGTAAACAAGGGAGACATGTAGGAATAAACATGAGCATAAGGGTATGAGAACATGATCACAACAATAGAATATCATACCCCACAAGTCATAAGATCATATACATGAAGCATGGAATAAATAGTGGTATTTCATAATACATGAATCATATGTAAATTATGAACATAATAAATTAAAGCATAATATATGAACAAGACATGGAATTGTTTCCAACACATAATCATAAATATTACTTGTACATTAGTAAATGAATTTCTTCCAAGTCAATCTTAGTTGTATGGGTTCCCTCCCCATATAGTCTTGGAAGTAATGTTTAACTCCCATGTTCATAACAGTAGTCTGAGTTCACTCCCCATACAATCATGGTAGTCACAATTCCCTCCAATATCCATCTTGGTATTCAAGGTTCACTCCCAATATCATTTTAGTCTATATCATGAGACATAAATCTTCACCCAATACATCGGGGGGAGATATAGGTCCACCCACCTCATAATAAAATCATATGTATGTGTTCCATGAGATCATTAACATAAATAATATGATAATCAAAAAATTAAATGGGTGTCATAAATATGTAATCTTATCATAACATTTGGGAAAGAGGATAGATGTCATAATAATTTCCTTAGGCTGTAACCCATTAAAATAAATGAGTTTCGTAGTCACAAAACCCATGAATGCGAAACATATTTCAGAAATTTATAACCCATGAAATATATTTGGGTATCATATGCTTCATTCCAAAAAAAACATAAACCATTCAATAAATAATATTAATGGAACCTTTGTATCCTCTTTAATAAAGTCATGATTAACATAAACGGATGACATCATAGATGGAAAATAAATTTGGAATATCTTTCAAAATAAAATCTCGATAAAAATAACATGTATTATTTGAATAAGGCTCATTAAAACATAAAACCTTTTTAAATTTTTTTTTATTGAAAATAAATTTTAATTTTATAATAAAAGCCTGAAATCATTTTAAAAAAATGTTTCCATGAAATCATAAAACATAATCTTGAATTTTTTTTGAAAAAAATCTCCTTGAAAACATAAAAAATAAGTTTGAAAACATTTTGAAAACCATTTTCCTTGATAAAATATCAATGAATCTGGAGAGAAATTTGAAATTATTTTTATTTCAAAATATGTTGAAAACAAATAAAATATAATTTAAACATTATTTTAAACACTTATTAAATAGCTATCTATTTTGAAAACCTTTTTCATTGAAAAAATTTAATCAAATTAATTTCCATAATATTAGAAAAAAATTTCCCAAAAAATAACTTTTAATATTGTAAAAAATATTCAAGGGAATGATGGTTTTTGATGACGAGTAAATGTGTACATGTTGAAAATTCCATTTGTTGTGTAAAAATATTAAAAATGTTACTCAAATATAAATTGAAATTAATATTCCATTCTAAAATTTTTTTTGTAATATTACATTCAGGATAAAATATATTTTAATGATCATAGTATAATTGTATAATATTTTTGTAATCCTTCTACAAAACATGGTATTGAAGGAACACATATTTCCAACCGAAAAGAGAGGTAATGTCAAAAATTATAAAAAATAATTTATTGATCATATTATGTACTAAATAGTGGAATAATGGTACCATTAAATTTATATAACATGAATAACTATATGGTATGAAAATTTATTCTGTTTCATAGATAAAATTCTTTCATCAATGAAGCCGTAGTCATAAACATTATCGATAAATGATGAGACAGTTTCAATAAACTCTTACCACATGGTACCTTTGAATTAAAATCCACATGTAAGAAAATGAAACTAAATGGATAAAACAATATCATGAAAATGGATATTCTTGATATAAAATGTCAATTTGAATCATATACATCTCATTAAATAACATAGGTACATAACAAAATGTGTTTCTCAATGAGGGAAAATTTGGTCAAAATTACTTTTCTGATTTGGAAACTATTGAACCATAAATTACATGAAAAAATATAATAAATTTGAAATGTAAATACCCAAAAATTTAATTATAACAATCATAGAATAGATTTATGGGTATCATATACACCACACAAAATAATTTAGTTGTGAATAAGGCGTGTATCTCTCAGAAATAAATAGTGAGATGAAATTCCCTTACATTATACCTTGACTCTCTTCATACTCAAACAAGACTCCTCTATAATAAATATAAGTTTATTTTAAATATTTTATAGAACAATATTCTTATATCTAATATCATATATTATTTTATTATGATTTTATATTTCCGTATTTTTAGTAATTCTATGTTATGTTTTCACTTTGGGTAAAATCTCATTTGTTCTTCCAACATGTTTTGACTAATTACACTTGATCATATTACTTATATCATGATATACATACTTAAATAATGAAAACAATTATCTAAATATCATATATATTCATTATATATGTATTTATAATAATCTATGTGATATATAAAGAAGAAATGGAATACACCATTCATGGATACGGTAGGCCGTACGTATGCATGAATGACATTTCAATTTTGTTTTCATAATGAAAGAAATAATTAAATGAAATATATGTATGTAATATAATTAAATTATTATTATAATGTTATATGTATCATATATATTCCCTAGATCCATCTTTAACACATTCTATGTAACGTGTGAACGAATCACATTGCCCTGAGAAGGAAGTAGCCCATACGTCTACAAACGATGTTATCATATTTTCACAAATGGAATGTATAATGGTATGTGTTATAAAATAATTACATTATAATAATATAATAATTAGTTTAATATATGTCATATATAAATAGTGTTTACATCATAATTCCCATAAAAGAAAGGTTGTATAGAAAAAAATGAATAATCATTGTTTCATGAGGCGGTAGTTTGTCATACACATAAATAGTATGCTCGTTATCCATTAGATGGAACTGTGTGTAATTGTATGAAAAAAAAATTTAATAAAAAAAATATCAGAGTGTTGAGGAATTTGTTTATAATCAAGGAATAAGGAATGTTTATGGGGTTGATAATGTAAATAAGACAAATGAGCTTGAGAAAAGATGTTACCTCTTCATTGTGTAACTCCGTTTGGTTTGCACTAAGGGGATTCCTTGGATTTATTTATATCAAATCATAGGATTCAAGGATGATGGGATATTTTTTTAGCTTCTTTTTGGAAATATCATGGTTGATCAAATGTTTCTTGATATGTGTGTGTATGGGGAATAAGTGGTGAGATTTTATATGGGGGGGAATGAACACACATGGTATTTTTTAAAAATAATTGTGTGTTACCCAAGAGTTACATGTTCTCAAAATGTTAAAATGGTTGATTATGAATACTTAGTGGTTCAGGAGACAAAATATGACCATAAAATTGGTTTTGGATAAGTTTATAGGTAATATTCCACATAAGATTTAGGTTTAGTCTCTCATTAAGCATAATTTTAACTTAATTGATGTAATTAATATTAATCACCATCACTAAAATTTTTGGTCAAAAATTTATTTGATAATATTATAATATAAATATAATACTTATTAAAATTGG
Organism: Viscum album; assembly: GCA_963277665.1. Lineage (NCBI taxonomy): Eukaryota > Viridiplantae > Streptophyta > Magnoliopsida > Santalales > Viscaceae > Viscum > Viscum album. The sequence continues at coordinate 1,756,897,571 of OY728141.1, forward strand.
TTATGTCCATTTTTCTAAATTCAATTCACATAATGGGAAAAATTTAGTTTAATACTAATCTAGAAAACGTGGTGAGAAAGAAGGTTTCTAAATTGACGATGTTCAAATGATCATTAAGATTTTATATATAAGTTTAATATAAAAATTATTCCAATCACATGAATTTTATTAATTGATGTATAATTGATATAGTTTTACCTTTAAACCAACATAATGTATAATTTATCTAAATATGTAATTTTGACAAAAATTCAATTTTTAATTAAAATTCATTATTTTGTTTTATTCATAAAAAATTATGTTTCTCAAAAAAATCCAAAAAATTAACCTTAAGATATTTTGATGTTCTAAATTAAAAATTTTAGTTTATTTTAAAAAATTAAATTTCTAAAAGTTTGTAAAATTATTTTTATTATTTATCACATAAGGTTATAAAAATAAATTCTTTTAATAAAATATTTTTTTTATATATAAAGAAATTAAAAAATATATACTTTTCATTGTCTCGATTATAAATAATACGTTAATATTAGTTATTACAATTCAGATTACTAAATATAATATCTATGATATAATTTTCATTTGTAAATATTTATAATAATACAATTATGTTACATAGAATCTTAGTCTTGCATGTAATACATGCCATGTTGGTGGTGTGTGTAGTGAAATCCAAGTCAATGTTGTGTGTAGTGCATGAAAAGTCAATGATTAATGTGGTGAGAACATTTCTTGGGATATAATATAATGAAGAGTTAACATGGTGTAGTGAAAAATTAAATAATAACTTAGTAATTTCATATAACACAATACATATTCAATTTTAAATGAAATGAAAAATATTAAAAAGATTGAGTCAATTCAAAAAAGATACTTCATAAAAACACATAGTGTAACATTACACCCCTATTAAAAAGAACTTACAACTCATAATTCTTCTAGTTTATAAATGGTTTAATAATATTATGTTTCTTTAATTGAAACCAACATCATAAAATTGAATACTAAAAATTCTTTTAAAAATTGAAATTCAGAACCATAACCCTCACACAAAGTAATTCATAACTAGTTTCCCACATAGGATAACATAGGTGATGAGTGAAAACATGGAAAGTGAATAGAAGTACAACAATCAATTTATGATGGAGAGTGATAGAGAACATTGAGAGGACAATGATAACAAACCCAAATACATAAATCTATGATGCTCTATGGGGCCATTTGATTCTTTAGAAAAAAAGTTACTATGATAAATTTTTTGGTTCCAAGATCATTTTTCAAAAGATAAATAATTTTAATCAAAATATACACATACATTTTCTTAGGACAACCTCAAACATTTTTCACCATGATAAACATCCACTTAATCTCTCAGTGTATGAAATTATGGTGAATTTTTCATTTTTGAATCATTAACAAATCATGATACCCTTTATAATTCATCCCATTTGTTTTCATCAATGATAAACTAAAAGATTTAGGAACCATTCTTCTAAAATATATGAATCATCAAGTGTTGGGATAATAATTGTAAAAAAACATTATCTAACGTTTAACTTAAACACTATATACAGGGTTATCATTATTACCCTTCCGAGAGATTAAAATCACAAACAATATAAATATGGTCACAAAATTAGTTTAACATTGATCAAACAAATATCAAAAACTAGCTATTTGTGGTCACATTATAAATATGTGAAAAGCCGCATCATATATTCTCTTGAAACATGGTAATAACCTAAATTACTATAAATATTGTTTTAAAAAATGCATGATTCATTGTTCCGAGGATTATAGAATATATTCCATAAAAATGAGAAGTTTTAAATACCATCCATGATAAAATAGAACACATTTCCAAAAATATATATATTAGTTCCTAGGTAATCAATACTATCCAATTTACTTATTCATATTAAAAATATCATTATTTAAGAATAATTATATCAAAATTATAAGGAAATTACATGCTACCTTAACTTAATAAAAATATCACATTTCCACATAATCACTTTTTACCTCCTAGAAGAATTCAGAATATCCATTAAAATCCTTAATGAAATACTTATACTAAAAATAAATAAATATTTATTTATTCATATAATCTAATACTTTATTTCTGAAAGATAAATACTTCATTCATCCAACATTATTTTTGAACCATTACTCAAGATTTTTCAACATATTCTTTTATACCTCTTTCCACAAATAAGAAATATGAATAATGTCTTATGGCTCCATAACAATAGTTTGGTCATGCCTCTTGCATTTAATTTAAATATTATTGGAATAACATTCCATAAATATAGTTTTCATTTTTGGTCACCTTATCTTTGTAATTATATCCTATAATCATTGATATTCATGATTATATTCATGATATTACCAATTAGGAAAGGAATTTTTGTCATGACCATAAATTCCACATCTGAAACATTCATGGTTAAACCAGATACTTCTAGTCACTATAGTTGACTAATAATAGAAATAATAGGTTTAGAAATAATAATCATAGAAAAAACCACATAAACATTAACAATTATTACTTCTTGGATGTCTAAATAATTACACCAATATTTATAATCTATAACACCTTATGTTTATCATAGATTATTCATAGCCAACATATTTTCAAATCCTTTGTGATGATTCATGAAGGCTTTGTGAATTCCCAAATAATATCCCCTCGGAGTCTGAAACCTGGTGTCATGTAAGGCCCATTGACGTGTACCTAGTTACATCAAAACAAGACTGACACACCTTTTCTGAGTTGTTACTCGTAGTTATATATGTGATGAAGACACATCCGATTTTAGTATCTATAAAGTGAATCATTTTTTGGAAAACACTCGTTCTATACTTTAAAAATAATCTAGTAAATATTCCTCTAATTTTCCTTATCTTTAGACATTCTATTAGTGTTCTCACTATGGTTTTCTTATCCTAGATTCTAAAGTATAACTAAAAATTTTCTATGAAACAAACTATATATACCCTTTCATTCCATACATTATAATTAAATTGATTTTTTCTAAATAATTAAAAAATTATACAAAAAACTCCCATATAACATATTAGTAAAGTGATATTCGAAACATGGAATGATAAAAATTTGAACATTTTTGAGCAATATTATCTCCCACTAGGTTGTTATTGACTATCACTCTTCTTAGACACATCAAACATAATACATATCTTCATAACCTAGAGAAGGAAAAATAAAAATTGGTGAGCTCAAATGCTAAATATGGGTAAAAATGGAGACATGTAAGCGTAAACATGACCATAGGGTTGTGATAATGTGATCACAACATTAGATGATTATACCCAACATATTATAATATCATAAACAATAACTGTGGAAAAAATATTGGATGTTCATTATACATGATTATAATTAATTAAATAACATAATCAATACAATCATAACATAGGAATAAGATCTTTAATTTTGGAAAACTCAAAATCATATAATATTATTTCCATAGTAGCCATGGAATCACTACAAAATACATCTTAGTTTTATGGGTTCACTCCCCAAACCGTCGCGGTATTCATAGTTCATTCCATTTCCATATTAGTATTATGATTTCACTCTTCATACCATTATGGTAGTTATCAGTCACTACCATTTCCATCTTAGTAAATGAGGTTCACTCCCAATAATGTATTAGTGTATCTCATTAGATATAAATCATTACCCAATTCATTTGATGGATATATGGGTCCCACCCATATAATAATTACATCATACATACATGTTCCATGAGGTCATAAACATTAATCCTAACAAAATCCATGAAATGAAATGGGTTTCATATTCATATAATATTATCCTAACCGATTGAATATAGACAGGTTTAATATTAATTTCATCAACATATAATGCATGAAAATAATGGATTTCATAGAAATATAACCCATGAAATATAAACAAGACTCCTAAATAGAGAACCTATAAAATATAAACTTGGTTCATAAGAATAATTTCATCAAAACATAAATCATTCAATAAAGAATATTAATGTATCTTTTATATCATTTCTCATAAGTGCATGAGTAACATCAAGAGGTTTCATCTTTGTTGGAACATAATTTTGGAATATATTTCAAAAATATTCATTGAGGAATATATACATTATTCTTTGAAAAGGGGACTTTTAAAAATTAATTTTTTCAAAAACCATTTTCATAAGAAGTACATTAAAAATTATAAAGAAATATTGAAATCATTTAGAAACCATTTTTCCTTGAAAACATATAAAATAATATTGAAAACCTTTTTCAAAAACAATCATTCAAAACATATAAAATAATCTAAAAAAATTTGGAAAACCTTTTTAATTGAAAATATATAAAATAATATTAAAAACAATTTTAAAAATGGTTTCTTTGAAAATAATTTGAAAACATATAAAGTAAGTTCTGAAAATTAATTAAAAGTGTTTTAAAAAATAAAAAAAAATTATAACATTTTTCGTTAAAAAAACATAAAAAGATGAATTTCTGGAATATTAAGAAAACAAATTCCTTAAAAATTAACTTCTTAATATTGTTAAATTATCTTCAAGGTAATTTTGGTCTTGACGGTGGGTAAATTCTTGCATGTCAAACATCCCTTTCTCACCGTAAAAATAGTTCCTCAATCATAAAATAACAAGAAACATTCTTTTTGAAAAACAATTTTTAAAAAAAGATAATATAATTGGTAAAAATTTATTTTTAATATCATATAATAATATTGTAATAAATTTATAAACCATTTAAAAAACATGGTTTTGAAGGAACATATATTTCTAATTGAAAAGATGGATAATGTCAGACAATCATAAAAACAATTTATGCATTATATTATGTACTGAAGAGTTGATAAATGGTACCATTACTCAGATATAACACTAATAACAATTAGTTTATAAATTTTATTACATTTATTGATATGTGGATCACACTATTTTATAAATTAAGGCATGTTAATAATCAAAATCATTAAATAATGATATTTGTTCAATAATCTCTTACAACATGGTAAATTTTAATAATAATCCCCATATAAGAAAATAATATACATGGAACTAAAAATATAGTAGAAATTATATTAATGATGTATAATTTCAATTGTAATCATAAAACCCTCATTAAATAACATAGTTACATACCAAAAAATATGTCTCGAATAAGGAAAATTGAGAGAAAATTAGATTACCCATTTGGTAACTATTGAACCATAAATACCATGAAAAAACATCAAAAAATGGATATTTAAATAATAATAAATTTATTTATAAGAATAATATAATACATTCATTTAATTTTTATACACAAAATGAAATAAATTAATGGTGAATAATTCATCTACCTCTCAGAAATAAAAAGTAATATGAAATTCGTTTACCTTATGTATTGACTCTCATCATAATCATACAACCCTCTTATATAATAAAAATAAGTTTATTATACACATAACATAAAAACTTATTCATATATCTAATATAATATATTATTTTATTAAGACATTTTGTTACCTTCTTATTAGAAATTTTCTGTTACGGTTTCATTTTGTGTAATATCTAAATTGTACATCATACATGTTTTGAGTTATTATTCCTGTTCATCATAATTAGATCCTAATTAACATAAATAATGAAAATTTAAAAATATATAAATATTATATATATTAAAAATAAATTTTTTTATATAAATCTATAAAATATATAAATATGAAATAGAATACACCAATCATGTAGATGGTAGGCCATACATACGCATTAATGTTGCTTCCATTTTGTTGTCAAACTAAAAGAATGTAATTAAAAAAAAAATATTTATATAATAAAATTATAGTATAATTTTTATGATATATATATCATATATAGTCACTAAAACTATCCTTAACACAGTTCATGTAATGTGTGAATGAATCACATCACGTTGAGGAGGTGCTAGTCCACATGTCGACAAACGATGTTATCATATTCAAATAAGATGGAATGTATAAACCTATGTGTAATAAAATAAATAAAGAATATTAAAGGAATTGAAAATATAACATATATCATATATAAACATATTTTACATCATTATTCCCAACCATGATAGGTGTTAAAGGAAAAATGAACACTCATTGTTTCGTGATGCGGTAGTTTGCGATACACATAAATAGTGTGTTCATTACCTAGTAGATGAAAGTGTGTTTAAATGTAGGTCTAAAACATAGATTAAATCATCTCAGTATATTAATGGTACTATTTTTGTGGAATAATAATTGATTAATTAGAATTTATTGGTGGATAATGTTAATAAAACTAATGATCTTGAGGAATGATGTTATGTATTATTTGGGTAACTCTATTCGGTTTTCACCAAAGGGATTCCTTAGATGGATTTATTCACAAGGGGAGGATTCTTGGATGAGGGGAGGGAATTTTAGGATCTATTTGGCTTGGTATTAGACTATATAAATTGGATTTACAGGTTTGAGGAAGGTGAATTGGTGGTGACCATTTATAGGGGAGGGAAGGGAAGTGACATACATGGTATTTTTGGTAATGAATTGGGTGTTCCTCATGTATTAATTTTTCCCAAAGTGTAAAAATTGACTATTATGGGAAATTAGTGGTGTATTAGACTAAATATTTCAATAGAGTAGTATTTGGAGAATTTTATATTCCATTTTTTCATTAAAATTCTTGTTTAGTCTCTTGTTAAGTTTAATTTTAACTTAATAACTCTAATTAATTTTAATCAAATTAACTAATATTTTTTGTAAAACATTATGTTCATATTATTATAATATTAATATCATACTTATTAATTTCTTTTATATCCATTTTTCTAAATTCAATTCCCAAAATTATAAAAATTCAATTTAATGTTAATCTCTCAGATGTGGAGAGAAAGTGTGTTTTTAATGTGAGGAAGTTCAAATGTTCATTATGAATTTGAATCTGTATTCAATATAAAAATAATTCCAATTAATTCAATTGAATTTATACATGTATAATTTATTTATTTTTATTAATAGCAACATAAAATATATTTTAATTATATAAATAAATTATAAGAATAAATTGTTTTGAATATGAATTCATTATTTACACTATTTATCCAAAAAATGTTTTGTATAAAAAATAAATCTAAGATAATAATGAAACTCTAAATTCAAAAACAAATTTTATTTTATAAAATTCAATTTCTAAAATTCTATAAATTAAATTTTATTATTATTCATAGAATTACATAAAAAGATGTTTATTTAAGAATATAGTATTATTAATCATAATCTCACTTACCAGAAATTATATTTTACAGTATCACAAATGAAAATAATATTTGAAAATTATTTAATAAAATTTTAATGATTAAATATAATATCTAGGTTATAATTATATTGTTTTAATAATTATAACAATAAACTGATGTTTCACTGAAACTCATTGTTGTGTGAAACACACAACAATTTTTTGTTGTGTGTATCCCATGACATGTTAGTGTTAGCTATAAAACATGACAAGTTTATTTTTTGTATAAATAAAATTTATATTGGGGGTATCTTATAATTAAATATTATTTTGGTTCAGTGTACAATGAAATAATTACATGGTTATTTCACTTAACAGAAGCTATATTCAGAGTCACGTGAAATGTAAAATAATAAAAATAATTAATTAATTCAAAAAAATATTTTAAAAAAACATGGTGTGTTACACCCCCAACCTAATCACTAAACAATAACTAACCCCACCCAATATTAATCCCTAATCAGAATCCCCCCATCTCAATCCTATTCACTAACCCCTAAATAGTTTCAAGCCCCAATCTAATCCATATTCCCTACCCTCCCCAATTTTATTCACTAATATATAACTTCCCAATGTTAATACCAAATCCATACCCATCCCCAGATAAATAATAATCTCTATCCCACAAATCATAATCCCTACACCCATCTCTAAATCTGTAATCCCTTACTCCCATCCAAAACAAGATTCTATAAACCACCATCTTAATCGGTAATCTATATCCCTCCGAATCATATTACAAACCTCTAATCCAAATCCATACACCCCCAAATCATAGTCCCTAACCCCCTACTCAATAATAACCCCCCCAAATATAATCCATAATCCCTAACTCCCCCTCCCCCTCTTAACCCCTAATTTGTATCCCTAAATATTAATCCCTAATCCATAACCCCCCACCCCACCACCACCATTATTAATACCTATTCATTAACCCCCCTATGTTAATCCAAAATCCCAACCCTCTCCCCCTGCTCATAATTTTTAATTCCTAAACCACACATCATAATCCTTAATCTGTATCTCCCTAATCCTCTTCAATAACACCTAACTCATCCCTACCACTAATATTAATCACTATTCCCAACCCTCCGTAACAATCTTATTCACTAATCCCTATCTCCCCGAATCATAATCACCAACCCCTAATATTTATCCATAATTTCTACCCCCCAATCTTAATCCCCAATCCCCCATCATAACCCCCCCGAGTCATAATCCCTATCAAACAATCCTAATCTCTACCCTAACCAAAATCCCTAAACCCAAACCCTAGTACCTAACCCCCCCAAATCCAAATCCAAATAGCAAACCTCTAACCCCATATTAATCTCAAATATATAACCCTCCAATCATAAGCCATAATCCCTTCAACTCCCCCAAATTTTAATCCCTAATCCCTAACACCCCCATCTTAATCCGGATTCCCTAAACACCCAATATTAATCCCTAGTACTGTACCCCATCCCCTAATCATAATCCCTACCCACAATCCTAATCCATACCTCCCATATTTAATCCTAATCTACAACCATGTAACCCCAATAGTAGCCACTAACCCCTAATCCCTACGTCTTAATCCCTAATCCATACACCCCAATCTTATTCTCGTATCCCTACCCCCAATATTAATCCCTAATCCCCAACACCCCCAAATCATAATAACTAATCCCCAACCACATCCCCTATAAGGCCCCATCCTTAAACATTACTTATTCCTGAGTTATTACAAGAATGCACGTTGAGGATCATTTCAGGTTAAGAGTTTTAGAGAATTAGATCATAAATCGTGCATTACATTCCATATTAAAACAAGGTGGTTACATACAAGACAATATTCATTTTCCCATAAAAGGAGACATATTTAAAATAAAACATGGATTATTTCTTGATACTTACTTGATACTATAATAACATCATGTACCTTTCCCTTGACCTGTGAAAAACATTTCAAAAACTTGGGATGAGCATTAAAAGCTCAGTAAGGGATATAAAAGTACGGAACGAAAATATTAGTCCATGTATACATAATAATTAATGAAATAATACTTTACCCATAAAACAAAATCACTTTATCATACCTCATTAAATAATAAGATTTATGAATAAATCATATAAAACATAAGACATAAAGGTAACTTGCGGCATTCATAACATTCTTACGTAGGGAGTAACCCTCATGGTTACGTTTAGAATACCCATCACATTATATTCCTTAAATATATTCAGAGAAACCTTAGAATTTAACTCCTTTGAGTTACCAAATTCATTGGAGAGCTATCACGGGCTCACCCACCCTTATTTTATCATGAAACCACCCATCTTCATAAACAATACCCAAGAACCATCACATAATTGTATCAAATAAAACATGCATAAAGGAAACATAACATTTCCAAATTTCAATAAAAAGATATCAAAAACACATTGATATAATCAAACATTATCAAAACCATTTTCAATACCAAAATAAAAGAAAATAAAAATATGGTATTTATTTTTCATTTAGAGAAATGTTTTGGCTTCTAGAGGAAGCCGAAACTCAAATATTGGTCATGGCGGTGGAGAAGTCATTGTCACCGCATATGTAATAGAAAAACATTTCATTTTTTTGATTTAGTAAAACGATTCGTATAAAAAAGAATCCTTTTGAATAAAAGTAAAATTCAAAGGGGTTTATACACCATATAAAAGAAAGTTGTGTATAAAAGAAAAAATACATCAATGAATGGATATTGAGAGGAAGTCCCATACCTCGTGCCCAACTTGACTCGATCATTCTTTAATCTCTTGAATAATAAACTAGAGTTAATTTCTACTTGCTTAAAAACCTTTTCCATGTTCCTTATTGTAACGCCCCGACCCCAGTTACCCAGAGTCGGTGCATTATTACATAACATTGGCATGATCACAAGAAAGTTCAAGTATCGTATGACCAATTAGTTTAGTAGCCATGGAATAACTAGATACATTCATAAAGGTTACATTACATAGTAAAATGAAAACTACAAAAATATAGTCTCCATATTCCACACTCTTATCCCCTCATACTATCCCTACAAGTCATTCATAAAATATTTCTTCACATCCTGGGAAAAATAAAACATAGAAAGGGATGAGCTCAAATGCCCAGTAAGGATAACAATATAGCAGAAACTCTCATAAATAAGAATAATCATTTAAGGCAATGTATAACTAAAACAAAAGATTTTTAATCTTGAACTTAAACCTAATATGGAAGAAATAAAATGAAATAATGCCATTTACTTATTCACATGGATATTATACTAATCCAATATTCACTTGTAATATAAAGAACCACTTTCATAATAATGGAATGCATAATTCAAGACTATCATAACCAAATAGCCAAGGCCTCGTGCCAAGACAACAAATACGATTTTGTCAAGGCCTTGTGCCAAGAAAGTATTTTGTCTCATGAGACCTACCGATGAATTGAGGAGCTATAGCGGGCTCCACTATTCACATATTAAGTCCAATGCATTCCTCATATGAACAAGTTTAAACATAACATAAAAATTTGTATTAAAACTAGCATATGAAATGTCAAAACATTCTCCATAAACCATGAATGATATAAAAATAAAACATCCACAGTCAAACAAATCACAAAACCTTGAATACAATATGGAAGTTTTGTATCATTATAAATCAACTTCAAATAAGTATAAAATCCATCAAAGGATGTTGACATAGATGAAATCAAACCTATTTGAGAGAAATATCCCTTTTTTTGAAATAATTTAAAAGTCACATAATTATAAAACAAAACATTTACTATGAAACAAATTTATATGATTTTATGGGAAGCTTTGATGATTTTATAATGGCGGAAAATAGACACACCCACCATATAAGTTAAAAAAACATTCTTACCTTAATTCTGTCGAAAAGGTTAAAAAGAACCTTGTTTGGAAAACAATAGAAAGATTCATTTATAAACATCTTATAAAAATTCAAACAAGGTTATAAATGACTTTAACCCATATTCTATAAAATATTAAAAATGTTTTGAAATACATTTTTAAGAAACATGGATGTGGACTATAAAGAGGTCCCAGTAGATAATTACGTATAAAGAACCTTAGATAATGAATAGATTGTGAAATAAACACTTACCTTGTACTTTTCCTTGGTTGGGGTAGGATAACCTCTTTTTTAATGGTGAAATAATTGTTATTAAATTATACAAGAATCATATACATTAATATGATATCATATATGATCTTTTAACATTGATTTGTTAATAATATCTTAATATTATTGTCGTTTTCTGTGTTAACCTGCTCATTTTATTTTATATGTCTTGTTATGTAATCCATGTTTGTTATAGATAGGTTTTATCTTATTCAGATCCAAAATGATATTAAGTCCTTAAACATTATTATTAATCTTCAAATGATAATTAGACTTGAATGGATACGATGGAGAATGAATCTCATTGCGTTCGTGGAGACGGTAGTCCGTACGTATGCACGGGCGACAATATCATTATTTTAATATTAATATAATATTTAATTGGATGGTATATCATATATAATAAATAATTATCATGTTATATTTATTATTTACATGAATTACACATCATTATTATAACCATCCAAATAATAATGTTTTGAATAACAATTACACCACGACGTAAAGACGGTAAGCCGTACGTACGCACGTATGGTGACATGTCATTCAAAAGATGGATAGAATACTGAAATATGGTTGTACCATGTTTATAATAACATCAATTTATATATAATATACAGGCTTTATTATTTTATAACGGTAATAACAAAGAAAGAAGAAGTGGAAGAAGAAAGGAACTTGAAAAAGGGTGGTGAAATCATTACCTCTTCTTCAGGTTCTTCTTTTTGATTTGATCAAAAGGGCTCCATAAGATGGCTTTATGACTAAATTATGGCCTCTAGGATGATTTGGGAGAAGTATATAGTGTATTTGGTCAGTTTTAGGCAGAACCAAGATGCTTTGAAGGTGTGAATTAATGTGAAGGCGTAGTGCCCTTTTATAAGAGGGGTGAGGGGCACTTTTGGAAAAGCTAGAAATATTATTTTATAATAAATTCATATTCAGTTTATAATGGATCCAAAGTGTATTATTTAAATATTAAGTTGGGGATAGGTCGAAAAACACTCAACCAATACGATTTAGACAGGTTTGGGTTACTATATTAACCTTATCTTTAAGTATTAACTCTTAGTTAATTAGTTTCAGTTTTACAATGTCTCATTGTATTTTTATATTATATGGTTAATAAACTTAAGATATATATCCAAGAAAACCCAATGTGGTCCATTAATGATACACCTATAATTATATAAGTCTCTTGGCCGATCCTCAGATTTTTAGGAGTTTAATATCAATTAATAATATAATCTTTATTTAAAAACGCTTTTATTTCAATCTTGACACTATTCAATAATTGATTTTATTAAAAATCATAACAGAATTATTAATTATAAAAAAGTTAATGAAATAAATCCTAACTTGTCATATTATCCTAGAAAATTATTGGTATTTATAAAAAGTCTCAAATTACATTTATTTGGATATTTATAATATCAATTATTCTAAATTTTCATTAATTAGGTAATTACTGCATCACCATTGTGTCAATTATAAATTAAATTATATAATGTCTAAAAATGATAAATAAAATACCATTATCTAGTAAATATATTTATATTTCTATTGAATATTTATAGTCGAAAATCCTACATATATGACCCTATTTAAAAATTGTTTTTCTAAAAGATATATGCTTTTGTAATTTTTGTATTTATTTTAACTTAATTTAAATAAAGTGTCCATATCACCTACAATTGGAACCATGGGGGTGCAAAAATCGACCCAAAGATGACCATGGTCAGACATTATCCACAATTAAGGTTAGGAAACGTTTTATGTTAATTTATTATTATTATAATATTATTTTTAAACCCTTATTTACAGGATTTACCATTTAACCCTGGTAAATAAAATATTTACCGAAGTAATTATTCAAAATGTCTAAAAATAAAAGTTACCTATTTAAAAAATTTGGACATCCCGATTCCAATTATGGAATCCATTTTTGAAAATTCATAATACAGAAGTGACAGAAATTAATTTAAAATTATTTCGCGTTGTCGAAACAAAAACCGTGTTTTTAAGATATAATAACTAACAAAAAATTCATACTTGTTTATGTCCGGTATAGTTGTGAAATTGTGTCCAATGACCAACATTGTATTAATTGGTAAATATATATTCTAAATATACTTTAAAACCACTCAAATTATTCATTTATCACTATTAATTATTTTTATTTAAAAAGTTGTTTTTAATTAAAATTTAGTAATTTTCACTATTCATCAAAATATTAAAGTTATCCGAAAAGTTCCAAAATTTCACGTTAGGATAAATTCGATACTCCGAATCCAAAAATGAAGTCTATTTTGAGAGAAAAAAATTATAAAATTTTGGAAAATATGTATTACTATTCATAATGGCTAGTTTGATTGGTTGTGGTGTGTGTTAGAACTCGATGTTGCGTACAACACACGCTATTGCATTATTCAAAGAGAAACGTACCATAGCAGATTGGGCTGTTACATTCTTCCCTCCTTCAAATAATTTCATCCTCAAAATTTCTAGAATACTACCACATGAAATGACTTGGGTGGTTCTTCATCATAGTTTCCTCGGGTTCCCACATTGCATCTTCCATCTTATGGTTTCTCCATAGAAATTTTACCAGACGAGTCGTCCAGTTTCTCAGCACTTGTTCTCTCGTATCAAGAATATTGATGGAATCTTCTCAATAATACAGATCGAGTTCCAATTCTAATTCCTCATAGGTGAGTACATGCATTGGGTCAGGCATGGATTTCTTCAACAGAGATATGTGGAACACATCGTGAACTTTAGAGAGACTTGGAGGAATTTCCAATAGGTAAGCTACAGCCCCAATTCGTTATAGAATCTCGAAAGGTCCGATGTACTTGGGACTCAATTTACCTTTCTTACCAAAACGTATGACTCCCTTCCATGGAGATACCTTCAAGAAAACATGATAACCAACTTGAAATTCCAAATCCTTCCTTCGATTATCGGCATAGTTCTTCTGCCTACTTTGAGCTGGTTTGATGTGGTTTTGGATTACCTTCACCTTTTCCATAATTTCCTCCACCAGTTTCGGGCCTACAAGTTTTCTTTCACCAATGTCATCCCAACAGGTTGGTGTGCGACATCTCTATCCATATAATGCTCCATATGGTGCCATCTGAATACTCGAATGGAAGCTATTGTTATAGAAAAAATCTACCAGAGTTAAATATTGATCACACATGACCTTAAAGTCAGGTGAGTGGGATCTCAACATGTCTACTATGGTTTGAATATTTCATTCTGATTGTCCATCTATTTGAGGGTGGTAGGCAGTTCTCAAATGAAGTTCAATATCTAAGGCTTTCTGAAGACTTTTCCAGAATCTTGAAGTAAAATGGGGATCACGATCAGAAAAAATCGATAGGGGTACTCCATGAAGTCTCACAACATCATTAATATATAGTATTTCTAGACGTTCTATTGGTATATCTTCTCTTATAGCAATAAAATGTGCTGACATGGAAAGATGATCAACAATAACCCATATTGCATCATTCCTTCTAGGAGCCTTTGGTAGTCCCATGACAAATTCCATCGTGATATTATCCCATTACCACTCAGGTATGGGAAGAGGCTTCAATACTCCACCAGTTTGTTTCCTTGTAGCTTTCACTTGTTGACAAACCATACATCTTGACACAAAATCAGCAATCTCCCTCTTCATGTTGTCCCACCAAAAAGGTTCCTTCAAATCTCTAAACATTTTGGTGCTACTAGGGTGTATAGAGAAATTTGAACTATGAGCATCATCCAGCAATTCCCTTTTTTAGATCAGGTGTATCAGGAACACAAAATCTCTTCCCGAATTTTGAAATTCCTTCTTCATACAGAAAGTCTCTCAATCTCCCATCATTCACAGCATTAATCTTCTTTCAAAATTCTTTATCATCAGTCTGAGAACTCTTAATCCTTTCTAGTGAAGATAGTTTGGAAACCATTTGAAAATTTATTGATGTTTCACCTTCCCTGGTTATTCCCATGTCCATCTTCACTAGATCCATGAAAATTGGATCCCTTTCAATTCTCATATTGTTCAAAACTCCATGATCTTTTCTGCTCAAAGCATCTTCCACCTTGTTTTATTTCCCCGGGTGGTAGTGTATCATACAATCATAATCATTGAGTAAGTCAAGCCATCTCCTTTGCCTCATGTTGAGTTCTTTTTGTGAGAAAATATATTTCATACTCTTGTGATCAGTATAAATATCACATTTTTCACCATAGATGTATTTACTCCATATCTTCAAAGAAAATATCATAGCTGCTAACTCGAGATCATGAGTAGGATAGTTTTGTTTCATGAATTTTTAACTGGCATGATGCATAGGCAATAACCCAATCATTCTGCATAAGGACACAACCAAGTCCTTTCTTTGATGCATCACTATAAATAACGAACCTATCATTCCACGATGGTAGATTCAATATAGGAGGATTGAATAATATTCTCTTCAGTTCTTCAAAACATTATTCACACTCTTTTTTCCAATCAAATTTAACCCCTTTACATGTGAGATTTGTCAATGGGTTAGCCAACCGGGAAAAAATTTAGACTAAATGTCGATAATAACCTACTACACCAATAAAACTACGTACCTCAGATATACTCGTCGATGCAGGGCATTCTCGGATTGCCCTTGTCTTAGAGGGATCAACGGAAATTCCATCCTTAGAGACAATATAGCCAACAAAAGATATCTTCATATGCTATAATTCACACTTCCTAAAATTCCCATATAATTCATGACTTCAAAGAGTCTTCAATATAATGCGCAAGTGATTTTAATGATCTTTGTAACTTTTGGTGTATACCCAGATATCATCAATAAATACCACTACAAAGTCATCAAGATATTCCTTGAAAACTTTATTCATTAGATCCATAAAAACAGAGGGTGCATTAGTCAATCAAAAATGCATTACTGTAAACTCATAATGCCCATACCTTGTTCGAAATTCTGTCTTCAGAATGTCTTCCTTCTTCACACACAACTGATGGTATACAAATAGAAGGTTAATCTTTGAAAATTATTAAGCTCCATGCAGTTGGTCAAATAAATCATCAATGAGAGGTAGGTGATACTTGTTTTTTATTGTTATAGCATTTATCTCCCTGTAGTCGATACATATCCTCATAGATCCATCTTCCTTTTTAACAAAATGAACAGGGGCTCCCCATGGAGAAACACTTGGGTGAATAAATCCCTTATTACTCAATTTCTCTAGTTGTTTCTTTAGTTCAACTAATTCTATAGTGGCCATTCTATAAGGGGTCTTCGATATAGTCCTTGATTTAGGAATTAAATCAATTGAAAATTCAACTTCTCATTATAGAGGATGTCCAGGTAAATCTGCCGGAAAAACATCTACATATTCTTTCACAACAGGTACATCCTCTATTTGAACATTACATTCCTCACCCATAGTCATTTCATTCTCTTCATCCCCAATAATTGAATTTAGTTGAGCTACTAACGGAGGATCTATATAAGAATTTGGTGGCGACGATTCTTCTCTAAAGATAAGGTGTTCCTTATCATCATCATCAAGAATCGTATCCCCCTTCATCTTACAATAAATCATTTCATCATGGTCCGAAAGCCAATCCATACCGAGGATTATATGAAATTCAATAATAGGCATGACAATGAGATCAGCATAAAAAGAACTTTTATGTGCCTTAATGGGGAATGATTCACAAATATTTTTTGCAATGATACTTTCCTTTGGAGTTTTAACTAACAACTCCCTTGTTATATCAAATTGGAAAAATCTAATTTTCTTAGAATACTAGGAAGATATGAAACAATGTGATGATCTAGAATCAAATAAGGCATTTTCTAAACTTGAGGAAACCATTAAATTACCTACCACCACGTCTTTTAAAGATTCTACCTTAGCAGTAGTGATAACATAAGTTTGGCCTTGATCCCATGCCCTTTTCTGAGGTAATTTCCCATGATGCTTAAGAAATTCATTTGCATAATGTTCCATCTCCCTGCAATTGTAGCATTGGACATCGGTGCCTACCTTCTTCCCCTTGCAATCACGAGCATGGTGGCCTTTTTCACCACAATTGTAACAGACTCCGATTCCTTTTAACCAAGTACCAGGGCGTTTCTTCCCAAATTTACTACAGGATGGATATTCAACATTTCCCTTCATCCCTTTATTTCCATTCCCAGATTGATCAGAAGATCTTTTCATCTCTTTCTTTGCATTAAAGTCATATGACTTCAAGAATTCTTACTCTATCTTGATAGAACATGAGACAATGTCTTCGTACGACGATAAGGATTGTGAGACTAATGGTCGACAGAGAAATGGTTTTAACCCATGAAAAAAATTATCAATATTACTTCTTGGGATACGTATATAATCTCCAGCATACCTTGATAAACTTGTAAGGTTAGCCTCATACCTTGCGACATCCTCATCCTCCTTTTGTCTCAGACTCAGAAATTGTCTTTCCATATCTGCTAGATGGTCACGAGGAAAGTATTTTTCTAAAAATAGATCTTTGAACTCCCTCCATTCCTTATTTTATACTTCATCATCTTCCTTCGTGTTTTGAATCAATTAACACCATTGATCAGAATCTCTAGTGAGGTGGTAAACTTCTATGATATCTTTTTCCATTTCCCTACTCCCCAAATCCTAAAATATTTTCTCTAGGGAATTTATCCATTTCTCAGCTACTAAGGGATTTGTACTCCCATTGAAAGTTGGTGGTTGTTGCATCATGAAGAGATCTAACATTGACCCTCCACGCTGCAGATCAGAGAGCTCCATATGGGTAAGGTTATTTTTCATATCCTGAGGGAGTTGTCCTAGTATGGTGATTAGCTGATCGGCGCAAGTTGCATCACCAGCTCCACTATATTTATCTTGAGCAGGAGGGAAATCCCTACATGGAGTGCGTGCATTGATATAGTTTCCATTTCTTCCACTAGGTGCCATTTCTGAATAATGGCATAAACCAGATCAGTTTATGGATCAAAATACATAATTTCAAACTTATAAAACACTTATCATAAATTGAACTATTTATGGATATAATCCATAATCATAAAATTTTTTTCTTTGAGGAATTATATACCCATAAACCCTTCATAATGATTTGTAATGAAAATGAGAGTTATCCTAAGCATATCCCCCAAGAGTGTCATAACCAAGAGTGTAGCAAGGCCCATTTTCGTGCACTAGTTTCCGTTTCGAGTCCAGCTCAAAGCGGTGTTTTCAGGTTTTACACCTACGTACATATGTGCTAGAGTCGCCTCTACCTGATCGTATCCAGACATGGATGTATTGCTCAGAAAACTCAAAAAATATCTACAATACCAAAATTCTAGGAAGTTCTTCTATACTAATCCTCAAAGTTTATCTTAGGTCTATTTTCTCTAATCAGAGTTTATCTAAATCTAGCTTCCAAGGTTTGTACTAAACTTTCTCTGATACCAACTGTAACGCCCTGACCCAAGTTACCCAGAGTCGGTGCATTATTGCATAACATTGGAACAATCACAAGAAAGATCAAGTCTCAGAAGACTGATTAGTTTATTAGCTAGGGAATAACTAGATACATTCATAAAGTTTACATTATATCATAATATAAAAACTGCAACAATAGAGTCTCCATAGTCCACACTCTTATCCCCTCATACTATCCCTACAGGTCATTCATAAAATACTTCTTCACATCCTGGGAAAAATAAAACATAGGAAGGGGTGAGCTCAAATGCCAAGTAAGGATAAAAATATAGCAAAAACATTCATAAATAAGAATAAATATTTAAGGCAATGTATAACTAAAACAAAAGCGTTTTAAACTTGAACTTCAACATAATATGGCGGAAATAAAATGAAATAATCCCATTTACTTATTCACATGGATATTTTACTAATCGAATTATCACATGAAATATAAATAATTGCTTTCATAATGATGGAATGCATAATGCCAGACTATCATAACCACATAGCCAAGGCCTCGTGTCAAGACTACAAATAAGATTTTGTCAAGGTCTTGTGCCAAGACATGATTTTGTCTCATGAGACCTACCGAGTGATCAATGAGCTATAGCGAGCTCCACCTATCATATATATCCAGAATTATATTCATGATTTAAACATAATAAATATCATATATATCCAGTATATACATGAATTTATAATATTACATAACATTTAGAGGTTAGAAGTGAAATGCACCGTTAATGGGGATGGTGAGCTGTACGTACGCATGAACACTACTTTCATTTCTATTTCATATTTAATGGAATGAAATCATAATGATATAGAGGTATATAATTATTTAAGTATTATATGATATATAACATCATAAAATCCATCCATTATACATCCCACATATGGTATTAACAAATCAAATCACTTTGAAGAGGCGGTAGTCCGCACTTTCTAAAATGAAGATATCATGTTTACCCATAATGGAAACCATAAAGGTATGCCATAAAAGAAAAATAAAGAATCATATAGAAAAAATAAACATTATATATATATATATGATATATAAATATAGTGACATCTTAATTTCTACCATGAAAGGTGTTAAAAGAAGATTGGACAATCATCCTTTCGTGAGGCAGAAATTCGCCAACCACAGAAACAGTATGTTCTTTAACCATTAGAAGGAGGTGTGTGTTAGTTTAAATCAAGTACTTCTCATAACAACATCCTAGTATATTTAATATACTGTTTTTGTTACAAAATAATTTAATAAAAAGTGTTTTTGGTGTTAGAGAAGAAAAATAAAACAAAAGAACACAAGTGAAGACACTACCTTTAAATGGGGTAACTCCTCTTTGTTTGAACCAAAAGGGTTTCTTGAAGATATTTCTGTCTAAGGTAAGGCTATTAGGATGTAGAGATGGATGTGGAGAGATAAAATGAGAAGATATTGGCCGATCCAATGGATTGAGAAGTGTGGGTAAGGTGGTAGAGGTGGGGACCTTTTATAAGAGGGAGGAGGGGCACTCTTGGAAATTCAAGAAATGTTTCTTTATTATATAATTATTTTGGGATTTTAAAGGTCCCACAATTAAATATTTCGAGGATAAGGTGATAAGGGTTCTAAATACACACATAAAATATCTCTTTGATAAGTGTAAGTCTTATATTTTACATTATCTTTTCATTTTATTTAAATCGTTCATTAATGAGGTAATCACTGCATCATCATGGTGTCATAAAAATTTTAATTTATTTACTGTCTAAAAATTATAAAAAGATACTATTATGTAGGAAATATTTTTATCTTACCAATGACTATTTATAGTCTTAGTGATCATTTAAACATACAAAACTAAAATTGTTTTACATAAGAGATACATACTTTGGTTATACTTTCCTTTCTAAAAAACATAAAATGATAAAGTGTCACTATCACTAAAAAGTGATTCCATGGGGTCCCAATGATTGGAACAAGGCATCCCATGGTCAGCCATGACACAACCAGTAGCATTATGATACATTTTAGGGTCATTTTATATTATTATGATATTATTTTATCACCCTTAACTACCCGATTACTAATTAATCACGATAATTAAAGATAATTACCGTTGTTACTATTCCTAATTTCTAAAAACAAATCTGTCTTAATTACATAATTTGGAACTTCTTATTCCAAATATGGAATCAATTTTACCAAATCCCAAACACATAATTTATAGTAATTAATTTACAAATAATTCTCGTTGTCAAAACAAATAGCGGGTTTTTTAGAAACAATATATATGAAAAGTTTGACAATTTTTTATGTCCAATTTAAAAGTGAAATTATTTCCAATGACCACCATTATATTAAATGTTAAAAATATATTCTATTTATAATTTAAAACAAATTTTTTATATAATCTATCCATATAATTAAATTAGATGAAAATGCAGTTTTGAACTAAATGCAGTATTTATCTCTATTCATTAAAAAATGAACATTGTCAGAAACATACCAAATTTTGATCCAAAGTAAATTTCAATGTCTAAATACTAAATAATAAGTTTATTTGGACAAATATATCCAATAAAATTGAAAAAATATTGATTTGAAAATGGTTCTCCATCAAAAGGCGATAAAAGAATATTTTAAAAATATTAGAGAATTCAATGCTTAAGATTAGATTTATTCTCATATTAAGCCTCTAAAACACTATCTAATTCCTAAATAGAATAGAAATGAAAATATATTATTCTTTACTTACATGGGATGTTACATCCTTCCCCCTTTAGAAAATCGTGTCCCCGCAATTTATTTACTTATCGAATATGTGGGGGTATTTATCCCTCATTACATTTTCAGATTCCCATGTTGCCTCTTCAATTAGGTTGTTTTTACACAAAACCTTTACTTGATGAATCACCTTATTCCACAATAATTTCTCCCTGTGGTCAATAATCTGCACCAGTTGTTCCTCAAAAGATAGGTTCTCTTTCAGTTGAACTACCTATGGACTCAAAACATGATATGGATCTGGCATGTACTTCCTTAACAATGAAACATGAAAAACATTGTGTACCTGAGATAAACTCATAGGTAAAGCCACTCGGTATGCAATTGATCCAACTCTCTCCAGAATTTTATATGGTCTAATGAACAATGGAATTAGCTTTCCTTTCTTACCAAATCACATCACACTTTTCTATGGTGAAACATTGAGGAAGACATGATCACCTTTTTCAAAAGAGAGATCTTTCCTCATATTTTCGGCAAAACTTTTCTGCATGCTCTGAGTCGTTCTCATGTGTTTTTGTATCAGCCAAACTTTTTTTGCCAACTCTTCTACCAATTCTGGTCCCATAACCTCCCTTTCACCAACTTCATCCCTAAAAAGCTGGTGTTCGACACCACTTCACATATAATGCCTCAAATGGTGCCATCTATATACTGGAATGGAAATTATTATTATTAGAAAAATCAACCAAAGAAAGATGTTGGTCCCAACATCCCTGATAATCCATCAAACAAGAACGTAGCATATCCTCCAATGTCTGAATTGTTCGTTCGGACTTCCCATCTGATTGAGGATGAAAAGCTGTACGAAAATTTAATTCAATACCCAACGACTTCGGAAGGCCTTTCCAAATGATAGAAGTAAACCTGGGATCACGATCAGAAACAATAGAGAGGAGAACTCCATGTCACCTGACTATCACTTTAAGATACAAACGACAAAGTTGATCTAGGGAGAATGTATCTCGTATAGTAAGGAAAAGAGCATATTTAGTCAAGAAATCAACAATAACCCAGATAGCATTATTACCTCGAGGTGTCTTCGGCAACCCCACAACGAAGTCCATGGATATATTCTCCCACTTCTACTCTAGAACTAGTAAAGGCTGAAGCATCCCATTCAGTAACTACCACTCTGCTTTAACCTGTTGAAAAGTCAAACACTTCATAGGTAAAATCAGTATTATCTCTTTTCATTCCATCCCACCACTAATACTATCGAAGATCTCTATACATCATGGTACTGCATAGATGAACTGAAAACGGAGAACGATGAGCTTCACATAACAACTATCTCTTCAACTATGAATCACAAGGCACACAAAATCTCTTCACTAATCTCAAAACTCAATCATTGTCAATGTTTAATTCCTTAAACTTACCCTTCTGAACCAGATCAACCTCTTTCTGCAACTCACCATCTTGCTTCTGAGCTTGCTTAATTCTGTCTGATAGAGAAGATTTCACTGATACCTAAAAAAACAGAATAACAATCTGCACCAACAAATTCTATTCCAAAGTTCATCAAATCCTAAACCAAAGGATCACATTCCAAATGTAACATGGTTAATGAAGCATTACTTTTTCGACTCAAACCATCAGCCAATTTGTTTGCTTTTCCCGGATGGTAATGAATTGTACAATCATAATCTTTGATTAATTCTAGGCATATCCTCTTTCTCATGATCAGTTATTTATGAGTTAGTATATACTTTAAAATTTTGTGATCATTATATATTTCAAACTTTACACCATACAAATGATGCCTTGAAAATTTTAAAGCAAAAACAACAGCAGCTGATTCCAAATCATTTGTAGGGTAATTTACCTCATGAGTTTTCAACTGACGTGAAGCATAAGCAATTACCTGATCATTCTGCATTATTATGCAACCATGTCCATTCAATGAAGCATCACTGTAGAAAACAAACTCACCATTCCTGGAAGGTAGTGCCAAAACTGAAGCATTCACCAATCTTATTTTCAACTTCTGAAAACAATCATCACATTCTTTTGTCCAGACAAACTTAACACCCTTATGAGATAGCTTAGTCATTGGACTAAATAACCGTGATTTTTTTTAACAAACCTTCACTAATAGCCTCCCAAACCAAGAAAACTATGAATCTCAGTTACATTTATGGGTCCTGGCCAATCTTCAACAACCATTGTTTTCGCGGGATCAATAGTTATTCCATCTTTAGAAACAATGTGACCAAGGAAATAAATTTTTTGCAACCAAAAGTCACACTTTCTTAATTTCCCATACAATTACTTTTCTTTTAAGGTTTTCAAAATAACCCTTAAATGACTTGCATGCTCCTCTTTAATTTTAGAAAACACGAAAATATCATCAATGAAAACAGCCACAAACTAATCCATGAACTCATGGAAAATTCTACTCATAAGGTCCATGAATACAGTAGGTGCATTGGTTAACCCAAAAGGCATTAATAAAAATTCATAATGGCCATATCTTGTATGAAACATGGTCTTCGGAACATCTTCTTCCATTACCTTCAACTGATGGTACCTCGATTTCAGGTTAATCATTGAAAAATACTAAGCTCCCGGGATCTTATCAAACAAAACATTGATATGAGGCGAAGGATATTTTTTCTTATGACTGATGTTATTCAAGGCTCTAAAATCAATGAAAAGTCTCATAGAACCATATTTCTTTTTAACAAATATGATAGGAGCACCCCATGGTGATCTGCTACGTCGAATGAAACCTTTATCTAATAAATCTTGCAATTGATCCTTCAACACTAAAAGATCAATTTGAGCCATTTGATAAGGGGTTTTGAAATTGTCTTAGCATCCGGAACTAAGTCAACATTAAATTCTACTTCCCGATATGGTAGTATTCCAGGCAACTCATTAGGGAAAACATCATGATACTCATTTACCACTGGCACACCATTAATCTGAACGGTTCTTTTGTTTTCAACAATATGTGCAATGTAACATTCATTTCCACCTTTTAACAAGTTCCTCAGCCTCTTGATATGTTATCAATAGTAAGTCTTCATTATTATACACAAACTGAAAGTCATTCTGAAAATAAAATTTATTAGCTCTACAATCAATCTTATCATGGTAAACAGAGAGGCAATCCATACCCAGGATAACATTAAACTCTACAAGAGGTAAAACAATAAGGTTTTCAAGTAGTTTCTTTCCATGGATAAAGATAGGAAGATTCTTATGAATTATTTTTTCCTCGACATTTCCCCCAGGTTTTTTTACCACAAGTTCAGGTGTCAATTATTGAGATGGAATTCCCAATTTACTAGAAAAATTTTCAGAGATGAAAGATTGTGTAGATCCCAAATCAACTAACACACTAGCATAATCTGAAAAAACAAACAATGTACCTGATTCAACTTCATTTTATGGCCTGACATATGCTGATGTAGTTGCAAAGGATTTCACCACTCCTTTTTGCTTGTAGTATGACTACTTCCCATCATTTGAGCTCTTTGTCGAACACTCATTTTAATAATGACCAATCTCATTACACTTGAATCATTTCAATAACTGTAAATAAAATTTGGTCTTACCATTACCCTGATATTTTTCAGTGCAATCACGAGCCTTATGTCCTATCTTACCACATCGGTAGCACTTTCCATAATTCAGAAGAAATTCTGCAGTATGGCTTTTACAACATTTATCACAAATTGAAAACCTAGTTTTCTTACCATCAGAATTATTTGAAGGATTCTTCCCTTTATCATGCCACCTCAGTCTCTTCTTCTATTGGTCGTTATAGAACACTTGATCATCGGAAATCTCCATTTCGACCTTCCCAGCAAATCTAAAAATTTGTTCATAACCTTTTAACTCTCTAGAAGCTAATGCCCTTCAGTATTTTGGCTTTTATCCTGAGTAAAAATGATATATTTTACAATCAAGGTCTTGGATAAAATTTGAAGCATACCTTTCCAATCGAGTGAACCTTTCTTCATAAGCATATACAGAGTCGTCCTCTTTCCTTAATTCCAAGAATTTTTTCCCATCCTAATTCAAAAATCCTTATGAAAATATTACTCAAGAAACATACCTTTGAATTCATCCCATTCAAGAGCATCAATCTCATCAGTGTCCCTGATATTTTTAACCATCGACCACCACTGATCTGATGCACCCTCCAAACAGTAAACATCAAGACTAACATTTTGATTGTCTGAACACCCCATGAAATCGAAAATCTTCTCCAATGATTTAATCCACACATCAGCTAGCACAAGGTCAGATGATCCTTTTAATGATGGGAGATGTTGCCTCATGAAATGTTCCGCTACTGACGTGTTCTTCTACGATTGATCTGGCTGATCTCGTGCATGGATACTACCACCATTTATCGCTTGAGTCCACTATTCCATTACTATAACAACTATTCAGTTCCTATTCTGACCATCTCAGGATGCTGATTCAGAAGGCCATTTCTTTATGTATACCTTCCTAGCACTGCATCCCTGTTTCCTCTGCGGAAAACCATTCATAACAAACATGTCTTAGATGAAGCATCATGGTAATATTCAAATTCTATATCATTTTAATTTTACCATAAAAAATATTTTTAGATAATCATTTAATATAATTCTAAATCCTAAAGCTATCTAAACCGACCTATAATTAAAACTATATGGCCCCAGCCCTAAACATTTCTCATTCTTGAGTTGTTACAAGAATGCACATAGAGGATCTTTTCAGGTTTAGAGTTTTAGAGAATTAGATTATAAAACATGCATTACATTCAACATTTATTCAAGGTGGTTACATACAAGAAAATATTAATTTTTCCCATAGAAGGTGACATATTTAAAATAAAACATGGATTCTTTCTTGACACTTCCTTGAAACTATAATCACATCATGTACCTTTCCCTTGACTTGTGAAAAACATTTCAAAAACATGGGATGAGCATAAAAATCTCAGTAAGGGATATAAAAGTATGGAATGAAAACATTACTCCATGTATACATATGAATTAATGAAACCATAATTTTCTCATAAAATATAAGTACTTTATCATACCTCATTAAATCATAAGATTTATGAATAACTCATAGAAAACATAATACATAAAGGTAACTTGAGGCATTCATAACATTCTTATGTAGGGAGTAACCATCATGGTTACGATTGGAATACCCATCATAGTATATTCCCTAAATCTCTATGGATAAACCTTAGTGCTTAACTCCTTCACGTTACTCAATGAATTGGAGAGCTATTATGGGCTCACTAGCCCTTATTTTATCACGGAACCACCCGTCTTCATAAACAATGCCCAAGAACCATAACATAATCGTATCAAATAAAACATGAATAAAGGAAACACAGAAAATTTACACATTTCAATCAAAAGATATCAAAACCACGTTTATATAATAAATCATTATCAAAAAAAATTTCAATAAGAAAATAAAATAAAATTAAATCATGGTATTTATTTTTCATTTTAAAAAATGTTGTGGCTTGCAGAGAAAGCTGAAACTCAAATAATGGTCACGATGGTGGAGAAGTCGTTGTCACTGAATACGTAAGACAAAAACATTCCCTTTTGTCATTTAGTAAAATGCTTCGTATAAAAAAGATTCCTTTTGAATAAAATTAAATGTCAAAGGGGTTTATAAACCGTATAAAAGAAAGGTGTGTATAAAACAAAATACTCCTCAATGAAGGGAGATTGAGACAAAGTCCAATACCTCATGTCCGACTTGACTCGATCGTTCATTAATCTCCTGAATACTAAACTAGAGATAATTTCTACTTTCTTAAGAACCTTTTTTAAGTTCATGAACCCTTTTATATCACTTATTACCAGGTTATGAACATTATGTAATTATTTAAGTTAATAATGGTCGTTTTGTCGACCCTTGTTACTTGAGTCAAAAATAAATTTCTTATAATTACAAGTTGTTAATTTGGTAAAATATCCATTATATCCAGAATTATATTAATGATGTAGATATCATATATATCATATATATCTAGTGTATACATGCATTTATAATATTACATAACATTTAGAGGTAAGAATTGAAATGCACTTTTCATGGAGACGGTAAGTCGTACATTCACATTAAAAGCTACTTTCATTTCAATTTCTTATTTAATGGAATGAAATAATAATGATATAAATGTATATTATAATTTCAGTATAATATAATATATAATATCATAAACTCCATCCTTTATACATCGCACATATGGAATTAACAAATAAAATCACTTTGAGGGGGCGGTAGTCCGCACTTCCAAAAATGAAGATATCATGTTTACCCATAATGGACACCATAATGGTATTCCATAAAAGTAAAATACAGAAGCATATGGAAAACATAAAAATAATATATATATCATATATAAATATAGTGACATCTTAATGGCCACTGTGAAAGATGTTAAAAGAAGATTGAACAATCATCATTTCGTGAGGGATAAATTCACCAACAATAGAAATAGTATGTTATTTAACCATTAGACGGAGGTGTGTGTATGTTTAAATAAAATCCTTATCATAAAAACATATTAGGATATTTAAGATACTGGTGTTGTTACAATATAAAGTAATAAAAATAGTTTATGGGGTTGGAGAAGAAAAATAAAACAAAAGAACACAAGTGAAGACATTTCCTTTAAATCAGGTAACTCCTCTTGGTTGGAACCAAAAGTGTTTCTTGAAGAGCTTTATTCCTATGTTAAGGCTTATAGGATGAAGAGAGAGATTTGGAGAGATAAAATGACTAGATCTTGTCTGAGACAATGGCTTGAGAGGTGTGGGTAAGGTGGTAGAGTTGGGGGCCTTTTATAAGAGAGAGGAGGGGCACTCTTGGAAATTTGAGAAATGTTACTTTATTATATAATGGGATTCAGGTTTTAGAGGTCCCACAATTAAATATTTAGAGTATAAGGTGACAAGGGTTCAAAATAAACCAATAAAATAGGTCTTTGACAAGTTTATTTCTTATATTTTACATTATCTTATCATTTTATTTAAATCGTTTATTAATGAGGTAATCACTGCATCATCATGGTGTCAAAAAAATTTCATTTATTTAATGTCTCAAAATTATAAAACAAATAATATGATGTAGGAAATATTTTTAGCTTTCCAATTACTATTTAAAGTCTAAGAGATCATTTACACACACAAAACAAAAATTGTTTTACTTGGGTGATTCATACTTTGGTTATATTTTCCTTTTTAAAAAACATAAAATGATAAAGTGTCACAATCACAAAAATGTGATTCCATGGGGTCCCAAAGTTTGGAACAAGGCATACCATGGTGAGCCATGACACAACAAGTATCATTTTAAAACATCTTGTGGTCATTTGTTATTATTATGATATTATTTTATTACCATTTACTACCAGATTACTAATTAATCATGATAATTAATGATAATTACTATCATTACTATTCATAGTGTCCAAAAACAAAAGTGACTTTATTATATAATTTGGAACTTATGATTCCAAATATTGAATCCATTTTACCAAATTCCAAACACATAAATTATAGTAATTGATTTAAAAATAATTCATGTTGTCAAAACAAATAGCGGGTTTCTAGAAATAATATCTATCCAATGTTTGACAATTGTTCATGTCCAATTTCTATGTGAAATTAATTCCAATGACCACCATTGGATTAAATGAAAAACATTTATTCTATTTAAATTATAAAACCAATATAAATGATTACTTGTCCATATAATTAAATTCGATGAAAAAGCAGTTTTGATGTAAAATGTAGTATTTTCACTATTCATTTAAAAAATGAACATTGTCAGAAAAATACCAAAAATTTATCCAACGTAAATTTCAATGTCCCGATACTAAAGAATAAGTTTATTGTGACAAATAGAGCTAATAAAATTTTCAAAATATATAATTATAAATGATTCACCATCAAAAGGTGTTAATAAATTCTTTTAAAAAAATTAGAGAATTCAATGCTTAAGATTGGATTTATTCTCATTCTAAGCCTCTAAAACACTATCTAATTCATAAATAGAAATATATATAAAAATATATTATTCTTTACATACTTGGGATGTTACAGCCCCTCCCCATATTCATCCCTAATTCCAACCTCCAATCCTAATCACTACCGCCAATCCAAATATCTACCACCTAATCAATCCTAATCCCTACCCTGAGTTATAATCCTTACCTACAAATCCTAATCATAACCGCTAACACCTACCCCATTCATAATCCCAAATACCTAATCCCCATAATATCCTTAGTCCCTACCCCTCCTAAATCTAAATCCCTAATCAATAACCCACCAATTGTAATCCTTAACCACCACCCTAATACCTACCCCCAATCATAATTCCTCCCATTCCATAAATCCTAATCCTTACCCTCTTCCTAATTCAGGAATACCTACCCCACCCCAAAAATCTTAATAAATAGTCCCTACACCATAATCATAACATGTAATCCCTATCCCCCCATCTCTATCCTCAATCCCTACCCCCACCCCCACAAATTTTTAATCACTATTTCGAAGACCCCTTATCATGATCTCTAATCCCTTCTATGCCCAAATCTAAATCACTACCACAAAGACCCCCATATTAATCCATAATCCAAACCCGCCTCCATTAATCTAAATATAAATATCAAATCCTAATCCCAACCCCAACCCTAATCATAATCACTAACCCAAAACCCCATAATCCAATTCCTAATCACTAACCTCTAACTTTCCATCATAATACCAAATCCCACCTATCTCAATCTCCACCCAATCCTATTCCCTACGCCCCAAACCTGATCTGTACCCCAACTCTAATCCTTGTCACTAACACCCAACCCCCCAAATCCAATTCCTAATTAGTAACCCCTAAACCTACCAATCTTAATCCCTAACCACTACCCTTGTGAATCGTAAACCTTCACCCCCTTCAAATCGTAATCTATAATCCCTACCCCGCCAATCTTAATCTCTACTGCAATATTAATCCCCCCCGCCCACACACACCAATCCTAATCCCTAACCCCCACCCATCTTAATCGCTATGATGTAGTGACCCAACCATATATATCCCAAAGTCGATGTATGCAAATAAATACATTGGAATTATCATAATAAGTGAATCCCCAAAATACCAATTAGTTTAGTATTCTTGGTAAACAATATACATAAACGAGTATTGTATTAAAAATGAATACATTGATTACAACATAATTTTTTCTTATTTCAAAATAAATAACTCTGAGGATAAATCTAATCCATCTAGTGAACCCGTGCATATATTTTGTTGTAATATTTATGGATTAATGGAGAATGGAACATAAAAAGGGTGAGCTGAAATTCTTGGTGAGGAAAAAATATAGTGGAAACAATAAGGAATGAAAGAGAATAGTCAGAATTTCAAGGTAAATACATAGAAACCCATTCCATTCAAATAATTAGATAAGTAAAAATAAATAAAGAATGGTATGAAACTAAAACACATGCCACCTAATAAATTTACTAAAAATGAAATGTATCCATAGATATGTCATAACAAAATATGAAGGATGAATAAAAATTGGAACTAATATGAAAGTAATTCTTAATTATTGGACACCATGATTCCTAGGTACATGGAACAGGTTCCATCCAAATATAATTTGTCCATAACAATCAGCACAAATAATTCATCCCATGAGAATACTAATGAATCGAGGGTCTTTTATTCACATTTTCCCAACCCATAGGCCATTCTTCAAATGGTCCCCAATTTGTGTATTTTATGTAAAAACCATTACATATATATAAAACAAATAATGTGCCTCATCAAATATCAGTATTGAATAAAGTATGTTTTTAATCAATATTTCTCTAAATTAATAAATAAATGTAAAAGTAGGAATCATATGTAAAATGGAAAATGTTTTAGGTAATAGAAATATCCTTGATAAATTAAATAGATAATTTAGTATAAATTGAATGTTCAATGTTCATAAGTGATTAACTATTGTATAGGAAATAAAAAATAAATCAAAGAAGTAAATGTAAATATTATCCTTGTAAAAAAAATCCTAAACCATCCATAAGAATAATAAAGATGTTATCAATACAAAAAATCCCTTATTAAGTTAAAATTGGAGGTTATTGTTGTTAATAAAATAACTAATCATCTTGGAAAAATATTCATGAGGAAAATATCAATTACTTTTGAAAAGTCTTATAACATAATTTTTCATTGAAAACCCAAACCCATTTTGAAAACAATTTCCTTAAAGAACCCTTTGAAATTTAGAAGGAGGATTCACGTAAATGATGGTTGGTAGATTCATACATGTCGTACGAGGTAAAAAATAATATTTCTTTTGTATTGAAAAAGGATAGAAAATTCCTCATTTAAAAAATGACTAGAATATTATTACTAAGAGATTGGTGAAAGAAAAAAAGGGTAAAATATTCTTTACGAAATCATTTTGAAATCATTTTTAATTTTTTTTATTAAAACATTTTTTAAGAAGAAAACAGGCTCACCAAATAAAGCGACAAATAATGTTAGGTTTTCATAAAAAAATTTTCTAAAACAATTTGAGTACCAAATAGTGGAAAAATACTACTAATAATTCAAAATATTCATGAATAAAAAAATAAAAATGAAATGGATTATTGAAAAATGGATATATAATTTCTTCTAATGGAAATTCTATTGAATGATTAATATGATTATTATTGAGAAAAATAATATTTAAACATTCCAAAGTGTCCCATCCCATATTGAATCATTTTTAAATCATAAACATTGTGAAATAATTATATTAAATTAATGTATTAAATACCAAGAAGGAATATTAATTCATTATATAATATATAAATATGGTCAGTGGATACACCACACAAAATAAGTATGTAGTGAACATGACATTTATCCCACTAATGTAAAAAGTGAGATGGAAGTCCCTTACTAGTGTGGTAATAAATGAATTGGGAAACCCAAAGGTATTAATCAATAAATAAAACAATTAAAAACCATGAAGATAATATAGTTCATGATATTATATGTCAATGTGGGAGTAAGTACACCGTATATAATAAATTAGGTGTACAATAATTTTGTATGATTCATGTAATGAATATGAGTCATGAATCCCTTAAATTGTGTTTCATTTCGGGTGAACATCCTTTAAATTCCTATACATAAATGTATGTTAATTTTTTAATTTTTTAATAAACTTTTTATTGTTTATAATTATTTTTATTTCACTTATTACCATGTTGTGTAGACTAGTTATACAATTACGTTTGTGTTGTGTGTTTTTGACCAAATTCAATTTATGTGTCAAGACAACTATTTTTGGTCAACAATGGTCAAAGGGTTCATTAAATAACATATCTATAATAATATAACTGAAAAAATTATAATATTTTTACATCAATTTTACTTCTAAAATAAATCATTAAAAATTGTTATTAAAATGAGAATATGTTACAACCATGGATACGGTAGGCCACACAAACAAATGCGTAACATTCCAATTTTTAAATGATCTTTCTGGAAAGAATGTAAGTAACTAAAATATATATTGAATTGTAATTATATAATAAATATAATATAATATAATCCTATATACTTATATATTGAATTATTTGGTGTAAAAAGAATCATATCATGTTGAGGCGTTGGTAGTCCACATGTTCACGAACGACGTTATCTCTTTTAAAGTGTATGAAGGGGTACTAAAGAAAATCATATATATATATCAAAAATGGTAATTATGTCATGAAAATATTTTTTAATTCATTTATGTATAATATATTTAATTAAATTCATCTTTTATATGTTCCATGTTTAGTGTGATTGAATCACAATTCTTTGATGGGAAGGTTGTCCAGACATCTTCAAATTATGTTCTTGTATTAATGTAAAATGGAAGGTATTAAATGCAATGTATAATAAAATGATAAAATAAGTTTAAATACAGAATAAATATCATATGATATATATATATATATAAATATATTTTCCATCATAATGGCCGTCAATAGAAGCAATAATGGAAAAATGAACAATCATCGTTTCATGAGGCAATAGTTCCTCGTCCACAGAAACATTATGATCATTACCAATTAGGTGGTGGTGTATGTAATTTTAGGTCTATATATCTGCATAAAAATATTCTAGTATTTTAAGGGTACTGGTTTTCATATACATGGGCTTAATAAGGATATTTTTGGGCTTCATGATTGGAAATGAAACTAGAGATATTGAGAAAAGATATCACCTTTTTATCAGGTAAATTATTTTAAAACCAAAAGTCATCCAAAAGAAGGTATTTTTTCCTAAAAGATGATTCTAGGTATATTTGAGGTATTTTTGGAGGCCATTTGGGATGATCTTGTCTTAAATTAAGAGATTAGATAGGTGTTAGGAATGGGTAGAGGTGGTGGCCTTTTATAGGGAAGGAAATGGACTCACATTGTATTATTAAAAAAAAGTTAGGTTTGCAGATTTTCATAACTAATAAAATTCATAAATACAACCAAACCTCATTAAATTATCGTTAATGAACTGAATATTTCAAGACAATGTTTTTTGGGCAAGTTTATAGGTCATTTGGTCCATTAAAATTACGGGTTTGGTCCATTTTTAAGACCAATTACACCTTAATCACTGTAATTAATTTTAACCACTTTCACAAATCATTTTTATAAAAATGTCATTTGAACTTATTAGACCTAATATATAATATTTATTAAAAATTTTTATGTGGGATTTTAAAATTTTAAATCACATAAGTGTATAAAATAGTATTAATACTAATCTAGTAAAGAGAGAGATTGACCCGTTTTAGTAGAAAATGTTCAAAAGATTGTAATGTTTTTAAATTCAATTTAAAAAAGTAATTTTATTATAATGAACTAAATTTTATTAATATATTTATAATTTAACCAATGTTACAATAAAACATATTTATAATTAAATTTACCACTAATAATTATTTAAACGAAATGATTGTTCCTAACTAAAAGATGTATTTTTCAATATTCACTAAAACATTAAGTTTCTCGAAAAAATCCCAAAAATTCATCCTATGATAATTTTTACATTATGAATTAAAAATAAATTTTATATAATTAAATTAAATTTATAATTGTGTTAATATTATTATTTAAAGTAGGTTCTTCATTAAAAATAGGTAAGATTGCCTTATTAAAAATATAGGTTTTTTATGTCCAACATTGAGTTTACTCTTATCTAATGTTTAAAAAATATATAAGAAGAATATAAAATATAATTGATTAAATATGTAATATATGTTTATTACATTAATATTACTCACTAATTTTAATTAATTTAATATATTAGGTTAAATCATCTTTGTAAACATAAAAATATTTTTCTTTAAAAATATTCATTTTATATTCAATTGGTTCTTATATTCATTTATAATTAATTTTTAACCTATGAATTATTAATATATTATCAAAACCCATATATTTTTATACGATAGTCAATACAATTCATAACCACTGATATAACATCTAATTTTTATATTATTGTTTAAAAAAATTCATTAATTATTTACTATTTCTCAGTAAGACTCGATATTGTGTATAGAGCAAGCCATTAAAGAAGAATGATTTTGAGTGTAACAGAAGCTATAGAAGAAGGTAACTGTTGTGTGTAGTGTAATCCAATGTGGTGTTTCATGAATTGAGATACATCGAATTTATTTTAAATAGTTAATATATTTTAAAGTATTCAGGTAATATATTACCTTTTGTGCTTGTTGTCCTGTGTCATACACGCTATCAAAGACAAGGTTCTTACTTTCGTTTTCTGTGGGGTAAAATTCTCCCATCTTATTTAAATATTGACTTGAAATTTTAAATCTAACCTTTTCGTAGATTTTTTGATACTTCCTATTTTTGAAATCCCACATTGTGAGAAGGTTTTATAAGTATCCCTCTATAAAAGTGAAAATTGATAGTACGAAGGTGAACTGGAATACCATGTAACATGGTCTCGAAGTAGGATAAACTTAATGTACAGTTGAGATTCACACATGGATAAAAATATTAAATAATTATAGAGAGTGAATGAGGTCATCTGTCACAAAAAATTGAATGATCAATGGAATTTTTAGGGACTCAAATCCATATATATTTAATGATTAAGAAGGCCATCAGTTCAAAAAAAATTTAGGTATTAGGAAAACAATTTATTTCTAATTCATTTTACTAATGTTGGACAATCCTTTAAATAACCATGAAGATAACTTAATATTCTTACATGTTAGGTTTCAATATCATATGAAAAATCCTAAATTTTTGTTGTGCATCGATAAAATTATAACTCATCCCTTTATTCCAAAAAATTAATTACCTACAATGAATTTGAATATGCCTAAAGCACTAAAAGATACCATTAAAGGATTGTAAGGTATACAAATGTGTGACATGTCTAACTCTTTATTCGTAACTACAATTAAAAACTAATGTGGTTAATAGATTAATTTCTATTCCTCAAGAGTGATACTACTAGATCTTACTTAAGCTTTATTTGTCAAATTGATTAACTAAAAACAATGAAAAATTAAAGAGGAAATGGCATTGGTTAGTGGTTGGAGTGAAAACCTAATCATCCTTCGGTCATGGGTCCATATCCCACGGTATTTCTGAATTTTATTTTTTTACCCATCATAAAGGTTTTTTATATCTAAAACTCAATTAATATAATTTCAAAATAAAAATATGGCGGACATCCTTGAAATTAGGTTAATCTTTAAATATAATTTTAACTTAGGTTTTCAATACCAAATTAATACATAAATACCTCATCCATTTTATTTCCACATAGGTCATTCCTTGTCCTAGGGTTTATATATAATAACATTAGTTCAATTTCTAAATCATGAAACCTTATCGTATGTTTAAAACTCCATTGATTTAATAGAGGTTACATATTATGTATCCAAATCCTTTATAATGTTTTTAATGAAATGGTGAATTATAATATGCATATCTCCTAGGAGTGTCAAACTAGATGTGCAGTAAGGCATGTTGTCATGTACCGAGATACCCTGAGTCTAGCCCAGAACACCGTATTGGAGTTGTTACTCTTAGGTATATCTGTTCCAGAACCACTTTCACTTGTAGTATCTTGATAGAGATGAATTTCTATTAATACAGACAAAATCGATACTTTACTAAAATTATAGGGTTTTCATATATACTTCATTAAATTATATCATAAAGTTATCTTATCTAATCTAGGTTTTCCAAAATCTAGTACCCAAGTTGTCTAATAAACCTCCCTTTGAAAACAACTACAGAAACCCAACCCTAGATATCCCATAGATGGTGTCTGCTACTAAAAACATTGGCATAATTAGAAGGAATCATGTCTCTAAGGAACGATCAGTTTAGTAGTCTTGGTAAACCAGATACATAAATGAGTATAGTATTAAAAATAAATACATTGATTATAATATATATTTTCCCTTATTTCTTAATAAATACCACTGAGGATAACTCTAATCCATAAACTAAAAACCTGAATATCTTTCATAGTAAAATTCGTGGATTTCTGGGGAAGAAAACATAATAAAGGCGAGTTTAAATTCTAGGTAATGGAAAAATAGATTGGAAGCAATAATGAATCAATGAGAATATTCAGTATGAAAAGGTATCTAACTAGAAACACATGTCATTCAAATAACTAGATAAAAATAAATAAATACAAAAATGTATGAGACTGAATCACATGTCATTTAATCAATGAACTGAATTTGAAAGGTATCAATAGACATGTCGACAAAAAATCTCATGGATGAATAATAATTGGAACTAATATGAATGAAATACTTAATTATTAGACTCCATGTTTCCTAAGTACATGGAACCAGTACTGTCAAAAGGTAGTTTAACCAATCTATTTTTCACAACTAATTCATCACATGAGACTACCGACGCACTGAGGGGGTTTCATTCACCGTCCCCAGCCTGTAATGATTTCCCTAAACGGTATCCAACTTGTGTATTGCATGAACAATTAATTCCTCATATATCAAATAAATAATGTGACTTTTCAAATATCCATATTGAATAATGTATACATATTTATCAATATTTTCCCAAATAGTCAAATAAATTTTAATATAGACATCGTATGTTTTGAAAATGGAAGTTCATTAAAGAAAAAAGAAAACAATACTGGGAAAAAAAGATACAATCATAGAACACCCAACAACCATAATGATGGAGTTATGGTGTTGGAGATCAAAATACCAAAATTCAATATGAAAGCATCAAGAACCACCCAATGATGTGTGGTCAGATATGGATGTCAACAGTTTCATCTTCATAGATTTCCATTTTCGAAGGCCGTTTCGTGCACTCCATTCCATAAACAGCATTGAGGAAGGCCACTCCAGGTTGAGAGTTCATCTCTCCATTAACTGATAATAGAATGAGGAGAACTTTAAGTCTGTCTGAAGATCCCATGAGATCAAATATAGCATCGAAGTATAAACTTCTTGAATTCCAGTTGTAGAAAATATGAACGATGATGGAAAAATAGGCACCGAGAATGAAACCAGTACCAGCAGCCCAGTCATGAAAAAACACCTTCACGCCCAAGGTTATTACGGATTGATAACCAGAATTTGGGAAGACCACTAAAACAGACCAGAATTTGAGAAGACCACTGCAACTGAATGCAACATAGTAGGTTCTACTTCCAACATTTAGAAAAAGGAACAAACCTCTCCAAAGAAGAAAAAAAGAATAAAACAAAAACAAACAGACCCCAAATCGAAAGGAAGGACACAAGGATGAAAATGACCTAACTAAACAACCACAAACATAAATAAGAGATAGCTTACAAAAGTCTTAAAATGGGATACTTCCCACAATCCTTTTTAAGAAAAGTAGGATATGATCATGAACTTGATCATACCAAACAAAATCACCTCCATTAACACCTTTATTAGCCAGTCCATCAGCAAAAGAATTGGCTTCCGTATAAATGTGAGTGATAATATGATTCAAAGAAACTAGAGTCTCCAAACAATTAATCCAAAAATTTGTAATTTTCCAGGACAAGTGATGAAGACCCATCCTTATGGAAGAAAAAACAACAAAAGAATCACTCTCAATCCATAAATTATCCCAACCACGCTTCACAGCTTGATTGAAAGCAATGATAATGCCAATAATTTCAGCCTCAAGTGAAGAGGCAAAGCCACAACAACCATGAACAAAACCATGGACAACCCCTTTATGATTCCTGAAAACAACACCATAACTAGAACGCCCCAGATTATCCCTAGAAGCACCATCTGAATTCACTATTAACCAACCAAAAATCGGTTCCTTCCAGAGAACTTATAACGCACCACTCAGAGGATTGAAATTATATGTAACACAAATCCGGTTCAGAACAAACAAATCATGAACCGAGTTGAAGCAAAAATTCTTCTTTGGAATATCAACATTACGCATAACACCAAGAATAACTGATAAAAACCCAATTACTGAGAAGTTAAATCTCTCGTGAATCATCTTATTCTGAGAAATCCATATAAAATTAAGGGGTTTAGAAGCATCGACTCTAAAAAGATCCATCAATTGGTGAGAGAGAGAAATAGAATTCTATCCTTGATGGAAATGATGAATTGTAGATATATTAGGAATATGGATTTCAAAAATATCAAAATAGGCGTTCCAAATTGAAGAGGAATTGACATAGGTAATAAAACAATGATCAATATCTTCCCTATGTTGATGGAAAAACACACACGAAGAGCAGAGAGAGATGACACATTTCTGAAGGAAACAATCAGTAGGAAGCTTCCCATGAGCCAATCTCCAGGAAAATGTTGTCCGAGAGGGCCTAATAAAGTTCATATGAAGATCCCTCATCCATTTACACCCTATATTGAAAGATAGATAATGACTATAAAAAATTTTAGAAGTCAGCAGGAAATTTATAGCAGGTTCCCAAGCCCAAAAATATTCTCTGTTAGAGAAACATTAACTATTGATAATAGTAACAATATGATTAGGGAGACCCCCATATTATCAACCTGATCTTTAATCGTAGAATCCAGATCAAAATTAAAATCATCACTCATAAAGGAATCAACTAAATGACAGCCAATACAATTTTCCTTCCAAAAGGATAAAGTTGAATTCCTTGAAACAAGCCATCTGGCATGAGAGTCAATGGATGAAAAAATGAATTTAAAAGGAGACCAAACTGAAGAATCCACATAATTAAAAACTCCATTCCTGAGCCTGTCCCTGAATTTATTACGGAGAAAGTCCAAAGACTCAGAATTACTATTGACAAGTCTCCAAATGAACAGAGCCTCTAATGAATCATTAAACACCTCAAGATTTTTAATACCAAGACCCCCAAAATCATAGGGTTTACATCAATTATTCCAAGAGACCGTAACTAATTTTCA
The DNA here is from genome assembly GCA_963277665.1 of Viscum album. Taxonomy (NCBI): domain Eukaryota; kingdom Viridiplantae; phylum Streptophyta; class Magnoliopsida; order Santalales; family Viscaceae; genus Viscum; species Viscum album. The sequence goes on from OY728141.1 coordinate 1,756,937,760, forward strand.
CTCTGAAATATGACTGCTCCAAATAAAATTTTTAATAGAAACCTTAATTCTATTGATAAGAGAGATCAGCCACTTATAGACCATGAAAGAATAAAAAAACATAGAAATGATAACATCCCTAACCACAAAAACCTGACTTTCCAGGGAAAGGGACATACCCTTCCATGTAGAAAGATTTTGTCTAATTTTACATATAGTGTAAAAAAAATAACAAGGTTTAGGTCTCCCCAAAAACATAGGAACACCCAAATATGTAAAGGGAAAAACACCTTCATGAATACCAAAATCCCTGATAATGTTAGTCTTCCTAGAAATAAGAAAATTCCTAACAAAATAAACAAAGGACTTATTTCAACTAATCACTTTCCCAGAGACTTTTTCCTAATGCAAAAGGGCATGCTTAATATTTTTTATATTTCCCTTATCCCATTTTGTAAAAATAATAATATCATCAGCATAGAACATGTGAGTGGGAGCAACAAAACCTATACCAGCACTAATAGACTGCAGTTTCCCATTGGCATCCATAATAGAAAGTAATCTACTAAGATAATCCTCTACAATGGAAAAACTTATCACCAAGAGAGGGTCACTTTGTCCGACACCTCTAGAACCAGAAAAGAAGCTCTCAGGAGAGTCATTAACAAGGACAGAGATACGAGATGACTCAAAAATGATTTTAACCCAATTAATGAAAACGTCATCAAAACCAAAAAAACGAAGAACCTTATAAAGGAATTTCCAATTTATAGTATCAAATGATTTCCTGATGTCCAACTTGAGAGCAATATTACAAACCCTTTTGAATTTCTTAAGAAGGTTTGCACATTCCGATGTATTAATTCGACAATCATGAATATACCTACCGTTAATAAATCCAAATTGATTAAGAGAATCAATATTAATGGAAATAGAGGACAACCATGTAGCCAAAATTTTGAAAATAATTTTAAAAATTGTATTGATCATAGAAACTGGAATGAACAAATAAATCTCCTTAGCATTCACATTATTTGGAATGAGGTAAAGGAATTGAGTATTCAGACCCTGAGTAAGAGATCCACCTTTAAAAAAATCAGTAACCAAGGGGACTAAGAAATAAATCAAGGAAGATAGTGTGAATACTATCCATGGTCAAATTAATCAAAAACCATCTAGTGGAATATTATGGATGGTGTCAATACAAAAAATACCTTATGGGGTAAAAATAGAGGATTATTTGTCATTGGTGAAATAACAGATTAAAATTTAAAAATATTCACGGGGAATATATTCTTCGCTTTTGAATTTTTTTTGAAAATAATATTCATTGAAAACACCTTTTAAAAAAAATTCATTAACAATAAAATTTTTGGAATTGAGGAGGAGGATTCAAGGAAATGATGGCAGTTAGATCTGTAAATGTCATATGAGGTAAGAATAATATTCCTTTATTATGAAAAAAGGATAGAAAATTCCACATCTGGAAAGCGATATTATGATTCCTTCTATGAGATTGGTAAAAGAAAAATAGGGTAAAAGGGTCTTTACCAAAATATTTTAAAACCATTTTTGAAAAAATTTTAATATAACATGGTATTTAGAAGGAAATAGGTTATTCGAATAAGGAGAGAAATAAAGTTAGGTTTTCATAAAAACATTTTCTAAAAAACATTGTGACCATAGAGTGGAAAATGGTACTAATACTTGAAAATTGTCATGAATAACCAGAGAAGAATGAAATGGATTATGGGATAATTGTTATATAATTTCCTTAAATGGACATTACATTGAAATATCATTAGGATTATTCATGAGCAATATAATCTTTAAACATTCCAAAGTGTCCATACCACATTGAAGCTTTTGTAAATCATAATCCCCATGAATGAATAATATAAATTGATAATATTAAATGCAACAACGGAAAAGGAATTAATGATATAATATATGAAAATGGGAATTAGATACAACACAAAAAAGATGTATGTAGTGAACATGAATTTTATCTCATGAATGAAAGATGTGAGAAGGAAGTACCTTACCAATGTGGTAACCAATGAATTGGAAAACACAAAGGTATTAATCATTAAATAAAAAATTAAAATACAATAAAGATAATAGGGTTCATGAAATGTTATGCCAATGTGGTAGTATGTATAGAATATATAAGAAATCAGGTTTACAACAATTATGTATGCCTCATGTAATGAAAACGAGACAAAAATTCCTTACCTTATGTTTACTTCTGGATGAACGTACTTCAATAGCCTATAAAATAAACATGTTTTAAATTTTTATATGATTCAGAAACTTTTTCATGTTTATAATTACTTTTAATTCAGTTATTACGATGTTGTGATACTACTTAAACCATTATTATTACGTCAGGTTTTTTTAACCAGATTCTTTTTATGTGTCAAAACAATTATTGTTGGTAATCTATGGTCAAAAGGTTTATTATATAACATCTCCTCCATAATAACCATGACATAATTATCATATTTTCAAACCAATTATACATTTAAATCACTCATTAAATATGGTTATAAGATAAGAATATGTTACAATCATGGAGACAGTAGGTCATACCACTATGGGAAAAGTGGAAATTTGCCTCTGGCCATTTACGACGGGTTAGTATCCCGATACAAATAGTCTGTTGGAAAGTATTTTTGTGATGGGAAATCGGTAAGTCACAAATGGTTATGTTTTTGCGCTGGGTCGATGGTTCACATCACAAAATTTTTGGCAAGACATGCACCCTAAAACACGGGGAAGGGTATTTGTGATGAGCTATAGCATTCCATCACAAATACCCCACATCGTTTTATTAGTTGCGATGAGATTTATATCTCATTTCTAATAATACGTTGACATTTAGTTTGTTGCGACAGTGCCAGTTGGAAAAAACTTTTTAACCAGTGTGTATTTGCAATGTGTCCTGTCGTAAATGGTATTATTCACGATGAGAATACCATCGCAAATACGCATGTCGCAACCAATCTAACCTTCATATACCACCATCCCTTTTTTCCTCATACCGCTCAATTATATACTCTCCTCTCTATCTCTAGTGGAATGTTTTATCTCAAACAATTTCACAGTAAAAAATTTTAATGCTTGAAATTATTCACAGTCGATATCTTTCTAAAGACTCTTTTTAAAGTTATTTATCTATTTCATTTTAGTTTTACTTAATTAAATTTATTTTTTTATTTAAAATTATTTTGATAATTAGTGGTAGTTAAGTTAAATTATAATTAGATAGTTTTATTTATCACTATTTTTTATAAATAATTATGTGTGACTAGTATGAATTAGTATTAATTATTAGTTATTATGTTATTTAGTAACAATTAGTATTAAATTGTACTAAATAGAAGTAAAATGTAATAAATATTATTAATTTATAATAAATAGTATTAAATTATCAAAATCAGTAATAAATTGTAATAATTTGTAAAAAATTCGAATAATAAGTAATAATTAATATAAATTATAATAATTAGTACTAAATTGTAATAATTTGTAATTAATTATAATAATTAGTAAGAAATTATAATAATTATAAATAATTTATAATCATTAGTATTAAATTATAATAATAAGTAATAAATTATAATAATTAGTAATAAATTATAATAATTATAAATATATTTAAATAATAAGTAATAAATTTTTAAAAATAGTTATAAATGACAATAAATTCGAGTAATTAGTATTAAATTACAAAAAATAGTAATATAACAATAATTAGTAATATTACTACAATTAGAAATAAATTGTAACAATTAGTATTAATTAGTAATAAATTCAACTAATTAGTATCAAATTCTACAAATTAATAATAAGTTGTATTAATTCGTAATAAATTTTAATAATTAGTAATAAATTATAATAATTAGTAAAAAATACAAAAATTATTAATATGTTGATAAAATTTGTTATTAATTTGTAATAAATTTTAAAAATTAGTAATAATTAGTAATAAATTATAATAATTTTAAATAAATTGCGACAATTTATAATAAATTACAAAAATTAGCAATAAATTGCAACAATTAGTAATAATTAGAAAAAAATTATAACAAATAGTAACAAATTTTAATAATTAGTAATAAATTGTAATAAATAGTAATGAATTCTTCCAAATAGTTGTAATTAGTAATAAATTGCAACAATTAGTATTAATTAGTAATAAATTCTAATAATAAGTAATACATTCTATAATTAGCAATAAATTATAATAATGAGTAATAAATTGAAATAATTAGTAATAAATTATAAAAATTAGTAATAAACTATAATAAATAGTAACAAATTTGAATAATTATTAATAAATGGAAATAATTTTTAATAACTAGTTGAAAGTTCTAATTATTGGTAAAAAATAGTAAAAAATTCTAATAATCAGTGATAACTTGTAATAAATTCTAATAAAAAGTAATAATTAGTAATAAATTATATAATTACTAATAATTAGTAATAAACTATATTAATTTTTTATAATTAGTAGTAAATTCCCACAATTAGAAGTAAATTATAATTGCTAGTAGTTAGTTCTAATAAGTTATTGTAAATTATAAAAATTATTGCTAAATTATAATAATTAGTAATAAATTCTAATAATTTACAAAAAAAATCTAATACTTTGTAAAAAATTATAATAATTTGTAATAAATTGGAATAATTCATAATAATTATAAATAAATTGCAATAATTAGTAAAAAATGCAACAATTAGAAATAATTTGAAATAAAATCTAATAATTATTGAAAAATTCTAACAATTTGTAATAAATTCTAATAATCTTTAATAAATCCTTATAATTAGCCATAAATTCTAATAATAAGTAATAAATTCTAATAAATAGTAATAAATTCTAAAAAATTATAAAAATTACTAATACATTATAATAATTATTAATAAATTAAAAAATATTTATAATTAGTTATAATTAGCAATACATTATAATAGATAGTAATAATTAGTAATAAATTTTAATATTTTTTAACAAAATCTGATAAATAGTACTAAATTCTTAGAATTAGTAATAAATTTTAATAATTGGTAATAAATATTAATAATTAGTAACAAATAACAATATATTTTAATAATTTTTAATAAATTAAAATAATTAGGTATATATTCTAATAATTAGTAATAAATTATAACAATTTGCAATAAATTCTAATTATTAGTAATAATTTGTAATAATTTGTAATAAATTCTAATAAATAGTAATAATTCTAATAATTAGTAAAAAAAATTAATTAGTAATTAGTAATAAATTTCAACAATTATTAATAATTATTAATGAAGTCTTATAATTAATAATAAATTCTAATAATTTAATTAATTTTATTAATTAGTAATAAATTTTAATAATTAGTACTATGTTATAAAAAGTAGTAATAAATTTCTATAATTAGAAATAAATTGATGAAATTAGTCATAATTATTAATAAAATATAATTATTATTAAAAATATTAATAATTAGTAATAGATTTGAACAATTAGTAATAAATTGAAACAGTTAGTAATAATTAGTAATAAATTCTAATAGCTAGTAATAATTAGTAATAAATCATAATAATTAGTAATAATTAGTAATAAAACCTAATTATTAGTAATAAATTCTAATAATTAGTAATAATTAGTTATAAATTTTAATAATTAGTTATAATTAAAAATAATTAGAAATAATTTATAATAATTATTAATAATTTGTAATAAATTTGAATAAAAATATTAAATTATATTAATTAGTATAAAATTATAATAATTGTCAAAAAATTTAATAATGAGTAGTAAATTATAATTATTAGTAATAAATTCTAATAATTAATATTGATTAGTAATAAATTCCTTAATTAGTAATCGATTCTAAAAATGTGTAATAAATTATAATAATATTTAATATATTCATGCAATGTGTAATAAATTCTAATAATTATTGAAATATTATAATACTTTTTATGAAATTATAATAATTTGTAATAAATTATAATGATTTGTAACAAATTCTAATAATTTTTAATAAAATCTTATAATTTTTAATAAATTGAAATAATTACTAATAATTAGGAATAAATTGCAACAATTAGTAATAAATTGCAATAGTTATTAATAATTATAAAAAAATTATAATAGTTAGTAATGAATTTTAATAATTATTGGAATGTTCTACAAATTAGTAATAAATCATATTAATTTGTAATAAATTCTATTAATTATCAAAAAATTCTAATAATTTGTAATAAATTATAATAATTTTTATTAATTAACAATAACTAGTAATAAATAATAATAATTAGTAATAAGTTTTATTAATTAGTTAAAAATCAAAAAATTAGTAATAAATTGAAATAATTGGTAATAATTAATAAGAATTAATAAAAAATATTAATAATGATTTTAATTAGTAATAACTTCTAATATTTAAAAATAAATTCTTATAATGTGTAATAAATTCTAATAATTAGTAATAAATTATAATAATTTGTAATAATTAGTGCTATATTATAATAATTAACAATAAATTATAATATTTAGTAATTAATTCTATTAATTAGTAATAAATTATAATAATTAGTAATAATAATTAATAATTATCAATAATTAGTTAAAATTTGTAATAAATTGAAATTTTTTTCAAAAATTGGCAAAATTTCTAACAGATTGGCAGCTCCTTTTGGATCGACACCTTATCTCCTTATAATTTCTTACACTATTATCCGTATTAAAAAATCTATCATTAAGTACGGATATTCATTTTTGTTTGCACGATAATGGAGAGCAGTGTGGAGAGGCCTACCTGCTCTCCATTCTCTTGCATACATAAATAGATATGAGTACATTGAAGTATATTTTTCATAGCAATTTCTGTCAGAGAAAGTCGCAAGGAGATGAGTTGTTTGAGAAAAAGAGGCTCTTTTCACAATGAGTCATCTCCACTGTCCCTGACTAAAATAACTATAAAAATCTACTGAGATGTATGGATATCCATTTTCATATGCATGAGAATGGCGGGCAACACGGTGTGGCTCCCTACTCTCCATATTTTTTCATACCAAAATGGATATCTGTAATTATGTGTAGATTTTTCATAGTTATTTCAAACGGGGACAGTGGAGATATGTCGTCAGGAAAAAGAGTTATTTACAATCTGTTGGAAATGGTATCACCGGTAATTAACAATCAGTAGTATAAATTAGATATAATTAATTATAATTATTTTTAATTTGTATAAATTATTATATATTAGTGTAGATTAGTATGAAATATTAAAAAATAATATAAATATGTATAAAATAGTAGAAATTTTTATAATTTGATAGGAAATGTAATTGAATTGTTTTCACTTTCATGGATAGTGTTTTTATTATATAAAATTATACAAAAATATTATTTAATATTTTATATAGAAATAAAGAATTTGGAAGTCGACACCAATCATTATTAGATGACCACACTTAGATAAATCAGCACAAGAATCTAAATGGTTCTGGTATAAATATTATATATATTGATGGTGTTTATGGTTCTTTATCATTTTCATCATCAATACTAGAATATGTTTCAGAATGGGAAATTAAGTGTCCTTGTGAAAAATGTCATTTGAGGAATTTTGACCCATTTGAAAATGTTGGGGGTTATTTATTGCGTTTTGGTTTTCAACCAGATTACATTTTGTGGTATAAACATGGTGAACACATATATAGAAAAGATATTAATAATTAGGTTCTAGATCCACCAGAGTTTCAAATTTAAGAACATGATGTGGTTGGTCAATATTTTCTAAAATCTGAAACTCAAGATAATATTTATTTAACCCCTGAGATGGAACCTTCTCATTTTTTATGAGTTCTTGAGTTCCAATAAGGATACCTTATATAATGGTAGTAGGATAATAAAATTTTAACTTCTTTCTAGATTTATGGCTAATATGTCAGACAAAAGTGTGTAAAATAGATGTTTTGATCAGATATTATCTTTTTTAAAAACAATGCTACATGAAGTAAATGTGTTGCCACCAAATTTTCCTTGAGTGAGAGAGGTTGGTTTGTAATTTGGATCCTGTTTATCATAAGATTCATCCATGTTCAAATGATTTCATCTTACATTATGATGAAAATGTGTCATTAAATAGTTAAAATGAATCTAATTTCGTTTTCTTAGTTTTCGCCACTTGACTTGTTTTAAACAAAACTGATGCATTTTTATTGAACACCCACTCTATGAGTCAGACAAACCACATCAAGAGTTAGATTAACATGCAACCGATTACTTTATGGAAAAAAAAATTAGATTGTTTTCCTAAAGTTAGTCTCTATTTGTTTTATCATTTTTGGGTATGTGATGTGAATTTTGAACTAATGTGACACTTATAATAAATACGTGCACTTTGAGTCATAACAAATACATTGTTCATCAGATTAATTTGAAGTCGTATCCTATGCAACAAAAATAATTTCTGGAACATTTCCCAAAAATTTAAAAACAATACTTTCACTTTTTATTGGTATTAGCCATTTTACATGTGTTTTAAATTAAAAAGTTAATTTTATATTGAAAACTCACACTTAGAGTCATAACAGTCAAATTATGCGTTGAATTTAAATGAGATTGAATGCTACATGTAAACAATGAACTATGGATCATTTTTAAAAAAAATTAAGACATCATATGATCATTTTCTCATTTTTTGGTATGTGAAGTGCAATTTAATAAAAAATGACACTCATAATGAAAATATTCACTTTGAGTCGAAATGACCATATCATATGTTGGACTGATGTGTCATCATTTCCTATATGTCAATATTGAATTACGGATTTTTCCCTACAGTTTGAAAAAAATATGAACTCATTATCTTAGTTTGGTCTATGTGAAATGTGTTTTAAACTGAAATGAATCTTTAATATTGAACACATGCACTTCAATTCATACCAGCCTCATCGTGTGATAGATTGACATGAGGTCAATCCCTATACATTAGAAATGAATAATGTGCTATTTACATAAATTTTAAAAATTATATGTGTTAGTTTACTTATTTTTTTGTGACCTACATTTTAAAATATGATGGTACTTTTATATTGAAAACACGAACATTGAGTCATACCTAAAATATCATGGTTCTTCATGATGCACGATCAATTTCTGGACATAAAAATGAATTACAGATTAGTGTAAAATAATTTTTAAAAATCCCAAGATATTTTTTTATGATTTGAATATGTGACATGAATTTTAATCTAAAATGACACATATATTGAAAACACACCATTTGATTCATATCACCCGTATCATTTATCTGATTAAAATATGGATAATTATTATATGTTACAAATGAATTGTGGATAATTATGCAAATATTTAGAAAATAGATGAGCTCCTTTTCTTTATTTTGACTATGTGATGCTAATTTTTTAAAAAAATGACACTTTTACATAGAAATCAAACTCATGAAGTCATAATGACCACATCATGTTTCAAATTGAGGTGTAGTTAATTCTTACACCTAAGAAATAATGTACTTATTGTTTTTATAAATTATTATACATTTTAATCATTTTTTCTTTGTTTTGGCTGGGTGACATTAATTTAAAACTAAAATGAAACATTTATATTGAAAACACACACTTCTATTCATACTAACCACAATGTGTGTTGGATTAGATTGTGGTAAATGAAAATATGTCAAAAATTAATTATGGATAAATGTACTAAATTTTGAAAACAATTTGATGTTATTTTTCTCAATTTTGGATTTGTGACATGCAGTTTATACTAAAATGTCACCTCTATTTTGAAAATAATAACTCAGAGTCATTACATCCACATCGAGTGTAAGAAAAATGTGTTTTAAATCCGTAGACATCACAAATGAATTATGGATCATTATAATATTTTTTTTCAAATAATCCATGATCATTTTCTAAAATTTGTCAATGTGATTCATGTTATAAACTAAAATGATACGTATATTCAGAACACGTATATTATGTCATATTGTTCACATCGTAACATACATTTATGTATGAATGATTCCTAAAAATAAAAAATTAAATAATGACCATTTTTATATTTAGAAAAAATAATATGATCTTAGTTACTTAGTTTTGAAACTATTACATTTATATAATACTAAATTACCCTACATAGATCAATCATCCTCTCAATAATTTATACTTTTTTCATGGTTTCACTTTGTTCAGAGTGAATTATTTATTTCATATTTTACAATTGGATCCGGATATATTTCAGAGATATCTATTTGTATATTTATTACATTTATTTATCATGTATTTGGTTGAATAATACATTAATTTGAAAAAATCTATCTTTCTTCTCCGTCATGGAGGTTGAAGTGACCATAACTGGGACAAAACAATTTTTAAAAACTCAAAAAAGAAAAAAATACCAAAAATTTAAATGATTATGATTAGAGCATAGAATTACAATCACTTGTAGTTGGTGAGATATATTTATATTTATGTGTATTAGGATCCTTTACCCATTTCAATCTCTCCATAATCTCAGTTCCACCCTCAAAGTCCAGTCTCTCATAAGAATGTGCAACTTCAAATGAGTTACTTGATATTCTGGCAACTATTTTGTGTAACCCACCCTGAAACATTTCATTGAGAAATTGATCAAATCTTTATTTATTTATAGGTTCCTCACCAGATCACTTATTAGTTTCTCGAAACTCATCCAATCCTATAGACAAATAAAATTAGTGAACATTTGAAGAGAAATGTAGTGTTAATTAGTGAATGAGAAGATACCCTTTAGAATAACAAAAATATTATCATAAAAATTGTAAGATATAAGTACTCTAATTATATATGGGTATTGTAAATGTATTTGAATTAATGAATTGAATTTATACAACATTCACAGATGCATATGGATTTGAATGTATCTCAAATTATTTTTTATAATATTTTGGTAAGTTATTGATATGCTTTTGTGGTTTTTCCCAAATGCAACACCATCAATAAAAACACCTATATTGTCTTCATTATGTGAAGGAACCATAGGTGGGATAGGATCATAAAATATTTATCCTTTCATAAGGGAGGAGAAAAATATATGGTGGGGTTCATATTCTATTTGAATGATGGGATAATCAAATCTAAAAAAATAATTGGATAAAAATTTTAAAAATAAAATTAGAATAAAAATAAAACTCACATATTTCCAATACTAGATGATTTTTATTTTAGAAAAAATATTATCTATGAAATATGATACTAATTCTTCACATTCAAAATTTACCTCTATGGTCATAACTTATTCTATATCACAAACTTAATATGTAATCGTATTTATATGATATCAGTAAAAATAATAACACCATGTACTCTGTAAACTCATATTTAAAAAAATTTACATCCCATTTTGAGAATTTAAATTATTTTAATGCATGGAAGTAGTATGAAAATTTTGAGAAAAAATTATTTCCCATTATTTAAAATTAATAAAAATTACCATTAGAAATTACTTGTTCAAGTAACTACTACAACCTCATCAAGGGTAATGATACTTAAGGACATAATTAAATTGATGTCATTTAGAACAATGAACAATATATAACACCATATTTATATTAATATAAAATATTTGAATATATATAAAATATTAATTATAAACATTTGGCCCTAAAATACCCAATCAAATAAAGTTGAACCATGTAAATTACTGTTCTCTTTTTATGTGTGTTTAACTACAGTACATGCGAAGCCAATGTTTATAAGAGAGAACTTAGAGACTCATTCAACTTAACCATAAATATAGTAAAAATAAAAGAGGATAAAATATAATGTAATGTTTAATTAAAAATCAACAAAAATGATTCATCCCCCTCAGTGTGCTTCATATCGCAATTAGACCCTTAAATATTTTTCAGATCCAGTTTCACCACTAATTGGATTCTATTATTTGATGGTTTTATCTATTTTAATATTTTAATTTTCTTTCATAATTCATAATGAATTAAATTTTTTATGAATTTTTTTCTATCTCATAGAAGAAACTAGTTTTTACCATGACTATGCTGAACAGTGAAAGAAAGAGAAGATGATAAGAAAGATATCTCTCATCAAATGAAGAAATTACTCTAGACTATAACCTGAAACAAGATATATCGAAGAACAATGAAGAATAAAAAGTAAGTTAAATTACTATATAGTTGGACAGATTCACTACCTCAATTTATCATGAGGTTTGTGTTAATTCTTTTTAAAATTATCATAAAAAATATCAAAGTATCAGTGCGAACAATTATATATTTTCTGATGCATAATAAATGTTTTTTGAAACATTAAAATCTATTTTTCATTCATTTAGAGAAGAAATATTTTCATTAAATTTTATGGATTTATAATTTAGGGATTATTAAATTCTTTTTTTTGAGGAGGATGTAGATAACTTGGAATAATATTTAAGGGAAAGGGAAAATAATTTATAATGCTCTCTAAAAAATATAATGTCAACGAGGATATGAACGAGGGTCTTGAAGTTTAAGTGATGCACTCTAGGATTTAAAAATAGTGTCCCAATAAAATATATAAGAAGGAAAATATCATTGAATAATCTGAGAAGATCCATGCATTTTAAGAAATGTTTAAAAACAACATTGGTGTCAATAATTTACAACTAGAAGTAAAGTTGAAGAGGATTAAATATCATGACACATTGTTACATGAAAATATCAATGTTTATTAAGTTGAATCTAGAATGATGAGGGAAAATTTGGGAGATGATGATATTGATTGATGATTATAAGAACACACTAAAAATGAAGAATCTTGTGTTAGAAGTTAGACTTGTTAGTATGAAAATTACTCATATTGAGTATTTATAGTTGAAGATGAAATAAGCTACTACCATGTCTCATTTTTTGGTGCATATTGGCATTGAAAATACTTCATTATTTGGAAGCAAGATCATTTTACCATTTATGATAATTCTCAAGCATCCAAGAGGTAAGAGGATCCATCCACACTTTTTTATATAGATTTTCCTAAATCTATATACAAGAAAAGTGAATGTTTTAAAACAAAATGTGAACATTAATGAATAAATAATACTAATATAAATATTTCACCATTACTATGGTGGATATATGTATGGGTGTCTGCTCCCCATGAACTGGTCCAACTAGTGATGAATAAATTCCAAAAGCTACCAGCTGTAAAATCTGTATAGCAAAACGTTTTGAAAAGAAAATCAAGTTTTTTTTGACTATGTTGGGGAAATAATAGGTTTGGGAACATTGAATTAGATTTATTTATAATCCATAAAATTATTATGATTAGTGGAAACCATTTCAAGGGTGATACAACTGGATATGATGCAACAACCATAGAAGATGAAGTAAATCTTTCATGGTCAAACAAATTTTTTGTTCTTGGAAATGATTTTCATGTTTTTGGTGACGGTAACAGAATATTTGAATGATCATATAAGAAAACATAAAATGAAATTGGATAAAATAATAATATATAAGAAACATTAGGTAATAACCATGAGATTAATCCAAACAAGGAATCCCCTAAGAACATATCTAATAGGATGATTTAAAGATCTATGTACAAAAAATAATAGAATGATAAGATCCAAAACTAGCCCAAGAATCTCAATAATAGTGTTTCATATAAAAGGACCTATGAGAAAAAAGTCACACAGAATAATTCCTATGTATAATCCTAAAAGTTTTTTAATGTTAACAAATATAACATTATAATTTTATCAATAGAGATTGGGAGAATAAAAATAGATTCCTCCTAAGGAAGTCAAATATCATTAGAATTTGTAACCAAATGACATCCTTTTTGTTAATGATTTTCATTGTGAGATAGGAAATAAGGAATACAAAATAATGAGATAATTTTGAATACATTACCAACAAAATAAAAAATATGAATTTTACATGAAGAAGAAAACTTTGCTGAGTGGTTATCAAAAAATGACAAACCTTGTGTTGCAGATATTCTATGAGGGAGATGCAATAAGGCTTGACACAATTAAAGAGGTTATTTTATAATATTACTGGAACAAGAAGAATATATTAAATAATTAAGATCAAATTTTATGATGTCTTTTACAAAATTTCTGAATTATATTCAAATTATTCTCATATCTTTATGAGTTGTATTTTTTTACATACAATTCTGGGAATTGATGACGAAATATGATCTTAGGGGAGAACCTAAGGAGATTAGAATTTCGTTAACAATAGAAAAACAAGATGAATAAGTAATAATCCTAAAATTATTTCTTAACTGGTATCACAAAATGTAAAATAATAAATAAATCATATTTGGTGAGGTTTATGTAGTCTAGATAACCACATAAATTTTAGTAAAGTGCATTACTTGAGGCATGACAATTGAATAATGATGAAGAAACATCTAGAATTATTATTTCATGATAATTTTATTATTCTATAATTTAGTTGATTTTATTTCATTGATTTTTTTAATTCTATAAACATTTTAATATAAAGGGTGGGGAATTGGGTTTAATTAACAACATAATAGAGGAAGATCAAAGATGTTACAATGCTGTTATATCTTCAATATTTTTGAATATTTTAATCTGTGTATTATCATGGATTGAAATTTCATTTTCATTTTAATTATTAACATCACTTGTCACTGCCTAATATAGTTTGATCATCCCTTGAAAATTGTTTTTCAGTTATCTTATTTCATTTGTAATAATTTTTTATAAGGTACACATTTAGTACCTACATGAAACCCTCTATTTTTAAAACCGAAAAAGGCTCAGATAGAACTATGTCAGAATGATTGATGACACATTTCGTAAAGTTGAATTGAAACTTCTTTCCTAATTACTTTATATTTATTCTCAAAAATTATGGGGTGAATTGAAATTATTATAATAATGTGATAGAGAATAAATTAATTGTAAAACACATATTGAATTATATTTTATAATTTATTGAAAACAAATACAAAGGGGTAGTTTATTTATCCCACATTGTATGTGCTAGAAGATCTGAGCCCTAAATATAAGTTTAGGTATTATGACATCTTTATTATCCAATATAAATAAATTCCATGTCCACTCATTAAGAGGCATCTTTTGTATTGGGTTACTTTCTCCTCCTTTCTAACATGGTATTAATGTAAGTTATCTAACCCTATCCCTCCATCCATAATGACTTTTCCCCTTATCTATTATTAGGGATTTTGATTGATCATGATTTGGTTAGGTGTGTACTGACGGACCTATAACACCTACTACCTTACCACCGATTGTTGCTACCACAATTGACGAATCACCTACTCCTCATGCTCATTCACCCGATTTTCCTATTGAACTTCATAGAGTCTCGCACTAATATCAGTATTATCCGGGATTATCTAAGTCGACCTCATGATTAATTGAGATAGTGTCAAATTATATGAAACAATACAATGTTTCTAAAGCCATATCTCATCCATTCTAGTTACAGGATGCGTAGAAATAACATCATACTCGAGACACAAACCATACATTGGGTATTTTCCCTCTTACTTCAGGTATGTAGGTGGTCAGATTCAAATATATCAACAAGTGTGCTTCAATTTTTATAGATCTCTTAATCATATAATTTCAGACCTTATTTCTATTGTTTTTTATGGATATGTGGATTTGATTAATTTTACACCTTATCTCTAGTAGAAAATTTAACCTTAGTTCGCCTTCTTGTTTCTCTTTCTGCCTCATCTCATTGTCCTATCCACTAGTTGGATGTTAGAAATATTTTCTTCACAGATTTCATAATTAATAAGTATATTTTGAGATACCAACCAATTCTATTTCCCATGTGAACTCATCTATGTATTTTAATCTTCATCGATCATTGTATGGAATCAAGCAGTCCATGCAATCATGGATCATTTTTTTGAACAATTATTTATTGATTTGGAATATCCCAAATTAAACATCATATTCGTAGTATATATATAAATTACATAATTTTTGGGGAATAAATTATACATTATACAATTAGACGCCTGATTTAAGTCTTACTTTAGTGCCTTTAGAAACATAGAACTATAAACACTAGTACATGAATGAGCTATTTTTTCTCCCTCTAGGCTATTCAATACATGAACCACTATAAGACACATCATATATAAAATATATCTTCATTATGTGGGGTAGGAAATATATAAATTAGTTTTCTCATATAATCAGTAAGGGTAAAAAAAGGATACATGTAAGCATACACATTACCATTAAGGTATGAGAATGTGAGAATAACAATAAAAATATCATACCCAATATATCATAAAAATTATTCATGGAATAAAGGTTAGTAATTTATAATGAATGAATCAATAAAAAATAAGGACAATAAGACATGAATGTATAACATAGGAGTAAGACATGAAATTTTTTCATACACACAAACATGTAATATCATTTCTTATATGTCAAGATGAATTTCAAGATCTTATCTTGGAACTTCCTGTGTACTACACCAACTAGGTGGGACACACCACCATCTCCAATAGCAATTATTTCCTTTTAGAGGATCAGGTTTTCCAATCATCCCATAATGGATCAGGTTTCACCATCTTCCCATAGTATATCATGTTCCCCCATCATCCCGTAGTGGATCAGTTTTCCCAATTCTCCATCCTTATAGTGACAACACCTACTAGTAGGGACATACAATTATCTCCAATCATTATCATTTACTTGTAAGGGGTCACGTTTCCCCATATTCCTATAGTGGATCAAGCTCATTGACTTTATACCCATCATTGTATCATGAGATATTAATCACTTCCAAATGAATTGGAGGGAAATATTTTTCCCACCCCTCTCATAATTAAATCATTTATACATGTGTAACAAGATAATGGAACATTCGTCATATCATTACCCATAAAAAGACAAGGGTTTCATAAACATCATTTCATAATACATTAAATGAATTGGTTATCATTAAAGTTTTATCACATTATATCCTACAGACAATATTTATTTTTTATAATATTTTTATCAAAGTATAACTCATGAAAAAAATAGTAATCAAAATCGAATAACTCATGCAAGGATAATGAGTGTTATAAAGATCATTTCATAAAAATATATACTATTTATGAGATCATATGAATTATATTATTGGATCATATCTAAGTAATGAATAATCTACTACAAAGTATTTCATCCTTGATGGATAAGTATTTTGAAACATCACATAAAACATTTCTTAAGGAAAATAGACATTATTTGAAAATAAATTTTCATAAAACCATTTGAAAAATAATTTTATTATAAATAATGATTTAACATATCATTTAAAATATTTCTTGATGAAAATATTATTTATTTATTAAGATATTTTTTAAAACATAAAACATATTAAAAAAACATTTTTATTTGAAAATAAATTTTAAAACATATAATGAATCTTAAAAACATTTTGAAAAACTTTTCATTGAAAACGTATAAAATAATTAAAAAAAATTAAAAACCTTTTATATAGAAAATTATTGTAAAATATATAAATAAATATTTAAATCCTTTAAATATTTTTCTTAAAAAATATACTTTTTAAAACCTATAAAGGAGACATTTCAAATCCTTTAAATTTTTTTTCATATAATAATTTTATAAATCAATTTTCTATGAAATCCAATTTATATTCATAAAATTTCCATATTATTAAGAAACAATTAATTAAAAATATTGTTGTATACAAATAAATAATGATTAATGGAAATGAAGTTCATGATTTTGGGTGATTCCATCCATTCCAAACATTTCTCTACAACCATAAACATTTTAAAAAGTGTCTTGATTGAAAAACACCAAGAAGATTATTTTATTAACAAAATTTTGTAAAAATGTAAATCATGGGTAATAATTTCCTTTAAATCTTATATGGTAATAGTAAAACTTTTATGAAATAATATTTTTAAAACATTGTTTTGAAGAGACAAATATTTCCAATCGAAAGGATAAATGATGTTAAATTTTTATAAAAAAATTCATAATTATCTAAAATAAAAAAATTATAAAACGGGTACCACTACATAGATAAAAGATATATATAAAATGGGTAATAAAATTCATTATATTTATTGAGAGGTGGATCATAATATTTCATCAAAGGAAACATAATCATAAATAATCTCGATAAATGGAGATATTGAAGCTATAATGTGATACCACACTGGTAACATTAAATTATAATGGGAACATTAAAATTAAATTAATATTAATAAATCATGAAAAATGTTATATTTTTTATATATTACATACACCATATTGAATAAATATCAGTGAATAACATGTCATGTGTCTCAAAGAAAGAAAATTGAGACGAAATTACATTACTGGTTGCTAAATTTTGAAACATAACCACTATAAAATTAGTATAATAAAACAAATATATAAATACCCGTAAATTTAATTAGAATAACAATATAATTAATCCTTGGGAATTTTTCAAATAACACAAATTAAATGATTGGTGAATAAGGCATGGTTCTCACAGAAATAAAATGTGATATGAAACTCCATTACATTATGTATTGACAATCATTGCACTCATTCAAACCTCATGAATAATAAAGATAAGTTTAATGTTCATCTAACAAAGAAAAATATTATTATATCTATTACCATATATGTATTTATATCATCCATTTATTAATTCGTCCATGTTATGGTTACATTTTGGGTAATATGTGGTTTATTTTTTACCTGTGCCTTAATTTGTTTACCTTTTTATCTTAATACTTATATAAATATTTAAATAATGTAAAAAATGAAATTAATATCATTTATATTAATTTTTTCATAATTATAATAATATAGAAAATATATACGATAGAAATGGAATACATCGTTCAAGGAAACAGTTGGTCATTCGTACGTATAAATATTGTTTCCATTTTTTATCATATTGATTGTGACATATTAAACGAAATATATGTATATAAATATATTATAATTATAGTAGAATTATTATTTCATATATATCATATAAATTTACTAAATTAATTCTTTATAAATTCCATGTAAGGTGTGAATGAATCATATCTTATAGAGGTTGCGGTAGTCCTCCCTTCCCCAAAATAAATTATTGTACATACACAAAATTGAAGGAATACTGCTATGTGTCACATAATAATTAATTAATAATAAATAAATAATAAATATCATATGTTACATATAAAAACATATATTACATCATAATACCAACCCAATGAGTGGTGGTAATGGAAAATCAAACAATATCTTTTTATGAGGCGGTAGTTCATCACACATAAGAAAGGTAAGATCGTTTCCCATTAGATGTAAGTGTCTGTATGTGAAGGTTGAATAATTATAATAAAAAAATATAATAATATTGACTATATTGGTTTTATTATATAATAATAATCTAATAATAATAATTTATTTGGTAGATAATGAAAATAAAAAACACAATCTTGAAGAAGGATGCCATATCTTCTTTGGGAAACAAAATTATCCATGCATAAATGGGCATCCTTGGATTGATTTATTAGAAAAATTAGGCTTCAATGTGGAAGGTATAGATTTTTTGAAATTACTTTATCAGATTTTGGGTGATCTAAATGTATTTATTTATGTTAATAAGTTGGAGGTGTATGTTCTTTTTTAGAGGAGAGTAGGGGTGTCATTCTGGTAAATTTTTGAAGTGAGAATTCCCTCAACGGTTTTCAAATGAAAAGTGTATCAAATAATAGTAAAATTTTTATTAATGCTGGTATGAAGTCTCAATATGTCCATTTAATGTATTTTGGTAAATTTTATATGTTCTTTTGGACCTTAAGATTAACGTTTAGACCCATGTTAAGCTAATTTTTCTCTTAGTCGTTGTAATTATTTTTAATTAAATTTAATAATATTTCTTGTTCAAAAACATATTTTACTTTATTATAAATTATAAATTATAATTATTCCATATATGGAATCTATTTTTCAGAATTCTAATAACATAATTTGTCGAAATTAAATTAAAATTAATCTCGCATGTGGGTTGACAATGTGGGTTTTTAAAGGAAAAAATGTTTCCAAGTTATCTATATTATTATATATAATTTAAAAGTGAAATTGATCTAAATTATCTAAATTGTAATAATTTATATATAATTGTTATAATTGTACATTAAAACCAATTATAAATATTTTTTTCCATATAAATAAAATAAATGAAAATATCAGTTTTGAAATGAAATTTAGTATTTTTCACAAATTATCAATAAAATAAAACATCATAGAAAAATAAAATAAACTCACCCTAAAAGAAGTTATATGTTTCTAATTCAAAAAATAATGTTTTTATATATATAAAATTTATAAATATTACAAACTTTAGATATAAAATAAGTTCATCGTAAAAATGTGGTTAAAATGCTTTTAGGAATATATATGTTTTTCTTGTGTAATATTTGGTTTGTTTTTTTTCATATTCCTATAATATATATTAAATGATTATAAAAAAATATATTGAATATATGAAATATATACTTCATTAATATCACTAACCAATAACAATTAATTTCTTTTATTAGTATAATTTATTTGTGATTATAGAAGTATTTTTTTTAAACAATCCCTTTAAATTCATCTTGTTCTTATATTAATTTCTAATTAATTTATTTCCAGCTATTTCAAATATTTATTATCAAAAGATAGTTAATATAATTAATAACCATTGACATAATATCTAGTTTTATCTTATTATGATAAATAATAATAATTTAAGTAAAATGTTTTTTTTGTAACACAGAGTCTTACGTGTTATGAAATACATTTATGAAAGTCTTTGTTTTGTGTACCTTATGCTAACATTGATGTTATATGTATAGAAATAAAAAAATTATATTGATGGTTGTTCAAATTTAACTCGGTGATGCATATAATTCCTTCGAAACCTTAAAAAACTATATTTTGTGTTACGTGAAATGGTAAATATAAAAAATAATAAATTAATTTCTAAATCAATATTTCAGAAAATCCATGGGTGTTACATTATAACCCATTGAAATTAATTTCACCCTTGAAATTAATCTGGTTTATAAAATTTTTAGCAATTTAACGTTCCTTTCATATAAGCCCACATTGTACTAATGAATACTAAAACATTAAAAGGGGGAAGTTGGAAATAAAATTCTTATACAAAGTATCATAAAACATGGTTTCCCCATAGGAGAACATGGGTGGTAAGTAAAAACATGTATATATATGAGAAGTATTACTATTCCATTCTGATGGAGAGTGATATATAACATGGTTAGTTGGAAGATAAAAATAAAAAATCCATAAATCACTTTTAATATAAGGGTCCATTTGTTTCATCAAAAAATATGGTATTAGGATAACATTTTTAGTTTCAAGATATTTTTTCCTAAAGTTGAATAATTTTAATGAAAATATATACTAACATTATTTTTGGACAATCATATCCTTTATTATTCCTTGATCAACTACATCTTTCTCGCTAATTCCAAGAAATGAAGGTGAATTTTTCATTCCAGACGTATTAATAGATCATAATGTCAATGATAATTCATCCCACATGTCTTCATACACCATCATCAAAATGATTTTACAAAAGGTTATCAAAAATACACAATTCCTAAAGTGTCTATATAATAATATATTCTCCAAAACATCATCTGATTTCTAAATTAGACATTCAATAAATGTTTAGCCTTATAACCCGTTGAAATTTTGAAAATACAAAGCATTATAAATAATGTCAAAAAATATTTTAACATTGATCCCCAATATATCAAAAAGTATCTATTGGTTGTCACATTCCAAATATGTTAATACCCTCATCGTGTACTCTCTTGAAATAAAGTAATAACCTAAATTACGATAAATACATTTGGGAAAAATTCATGCTTCTTTATTCCGAAGATTATTGGATATATTCTATTAAATCAATAATTTGTAAACTTTATCCACGATGAAATATTCTAATTTCTTAAAAAATAATCATTTTTTCTCTATTCATTAATACTATAAAACATACTTTATCCAAAACAATCATTTCATTATCTAAGATAATCAAAATTTCCTCATCATATTAAAAATATTAAGGGATTCCTTACCTTAATAAAAATATCACATTTCCATTACATCACATTTCTATGTATTTATCCCCATTCAAAATATCCATAATGAAAATTTATAATGAAAATACTTATATATTTTATGATTCATAAAAAATAATATTTGAATTCCGAAACATAATTACTTAATTAATTAAAATTTATTCTTAAACCATTTCTCATAATTTATAAACTTATTCCTTAATCATTATTTTTAAAAATAGGAAATATGAATCATCTATTAATTTTTTTAAATCACAATATGTCCATTTTTCTTACATTTAATGTAAACAATACTATAAAAACATCTCATACCATTCACATATTGTTTGTGGTCACTTTACCTTAGGCGTTATGATAATTACTCACGAACCATTCTGATTCTCTTCATTATATTTCTACATAGATCATATGATTTCATAATTCTCATACATTACACATATAATACATTTTATGTTAAACCCATTTCTTATAGTTTCATATATTGACAATAACAAATAATAATTAGTTTAGAAACAATTATCATAATAAAAAACCAAATAATGATGAATAATTACATATAGGATGTCTAAATATGGACACATTCTTCATTAATATAAAAAACATTGTTTTATACTAGGTTATTGATTTCAATATTTTTTTATAATCCATCATGATGGTTCGTGATGAGTTTGTGAATTCCCATAGCATATGCTTCATGTGTGTCATACCAGGTGCATAGTAAGGCATGCTATCATGTACCAGGTTATTGTCAAGTAAATCCCATCCCACCTTGTTAGATTTGAAACTCTTTGCTACATCATTTCCATAACCATGTCTAATATTTTTATCTAGATAGGGATGCATATCTTGGAAACCACTCACTCAATCCATTAGAAAAATTCCGACATATTTTTAAATAATTTTCCTTTTCCTCATAAATAACCATATACACATCCCTATAAATTTACTTATTAATACCGCTAGGGATATAAATTAAATTTTCTCTTATAGTTTCCAAAGGCTGACTAAACCATTTATATAATATCAACTATAATAACCCAGCCTTACCATATATAGAAATTACATTATTTTTCTATAATACTTAATACAATACACAAAATAATACATAAAGACCTTATTAGATTAGTTCCTTTGGAAAAATAGAATCATAAAAAATGGTACATGAGTGGGATACATTATCTCTAACTATGTTCTCCAAGACTGGAAGCCCTCCTTGACATATCAAACATAGAATATATCTTCAAAACCTTGGGAAGGAAACAAAAAATGGGGTGTTCTCATATGATTAGTATGGGTAAATAAAAGAGTTATGTAAACATAAACATGATAATAATTTTTTGATAATGTGACCATAAAATTAGAAGATCATACCCATCATTTCATAAAAATTAATCATGGAAAAAAGGTTAGAAGTTCATATGGACCAAATAATAAGAAAATCAATAGCATAATCCATGGAATAATATCATAGGAGTAAGGTGAGGAATTAGTGAATGCACATAAAAATTTAATATCATTACCTATATGTCATGAATAATTTATATAACTTATGAGGTCACTTATGGGTGACTAAAACTACTGGGTGGGACACACCACCATCCCATGTCTCAATGATTTCCTATGAAGGTATTAGATTTCCTCATCTTCCCATTTTTTATTATATTTCTCAATCTTCCTAATGTTGATCAGGTTTACCCATACTAGCACCGGTGTGTGGGTTTCCACATCATATATATTCATAGTGACGACACCTACTAGGTGAGACACACTGCCATCCCCAGTTGTAGACCTTTACTTATAAGGGATTGGGTTTCCCCATCTTCCAATAGTGTATCAAGACCATATACTTGATTCCCATCATTATCTCATGAGATATAAATCTTTTTCCAATGAATTTTATGGAGATATGGGTATCAAAAAACATTTAATTAAACTATTCATACATATTCCGCAAGATAATAAAACATTCTAAATATCATGACTTATTAATAGATTTGGGTTTCATGAAAATCATATCATAACCCATGAAATAATATGACTATCATAAACATTTTATCACGTCATAAACTATGTAAAATAGAGAGGTTTCATAAACATTTTTCAAAGCATAGCCCTTCAAAATAAAGAGGATTCAAAAGAAATAAACATGTGTATGGGGAATGGGTGTCATACACATAATTCTAGAAAAACATAAACCATTCAAGAAATAACATGAATGATATTATTTTATTATATTCAAATAAATAATAAACTATCACATAGAATTAAATATTATATGGATAATGATTCAGAAAGATCACATGGAACATTTAATAAGCAAAACATCCATTATTTTAAATTAAAATATCCCGAAACCATTCCAAATATACCTGTCTTATAAATAATCCTTTAAAATTTCATTTATATCATTACATTATAAATACATCCTTTATTTATTGAGATATGATTTTTAAATCATCAATCATTCGTAAAATAATTTATCCATGAAAATATCCTTTAAAACATTTATATAATCTTAGAAACCTTTTCAAAACCTTATCATTGATAACTTATAAAAGAAGATTAAAATAATTTTGGAAAAATTTTTCTTTTAAAATTATTTGAAAACATATAATTAAATATTAAATACATCTAAATCCATTTATTTTAAAATATATTTCATAAAATATATAATTGAATCACTGAAAATGATTTAAAATCGTTTCTGCACATAAAGAATTTTTAACACCATTTTCTATGAAAAAAGATCATTAAATTCAACTAATTTGTAGAAATATTCTGAAAAAAAATTATTAAAAATAACCTTTTAATCTTATAAAAGAATATTCAAGGAAGTGATGATCCTGAAATTGGCCAAGTCCATACTTCAAGAAAATTAACTTTTCACCACAGAAGATTATAAAATTTTCTTGATTGTAAAATGAAAAGACGATTAAATTTTTGTACCATTTTTTTAAAATGTAAAACATTTTTTATATAATTTTTAGAAAACACAGTTTTGAAAGAACATAGAATTCTAACTGAAAGGATAATTGAATTTGGATTTTCATAAAAAAGTTTCTTAATTATATTATGTACCAAAGAGTGGAAAATAGTACCATTAAATGAATATATCATAAATATATATAGTTTAATAGAAAACATGAGAGATTTTAGATAGGTATTATAGGATTCTATCATTAGAATTATATTCATAAATAATATTTATAAACAATGAGATTGAAGCGCTAAAACATTATTGATTTGGTAAAATGAAATCATAATGGAAATAATAAGATTAAATGAGTCATAAAATAATATTAAAATAAGTATATTCAGGATATAACATGAAAAAATGAAGTATAGACACCTCATAGACAACATATATCTTCCTAACATGGCAAGCATCGTAATGAAGGAATGTGGAGACACAATTTATTTACTAATTGGTGAAATTTGAAACATAACCCCCCTAAAACAAGGATAATAAAATAGATATTTAATTACACATAAATTTAAATATATTAATCATAGAATACATTCATTTTCAATATTAACCCAACACAAACAAAATTAGTGGTGAATAAGGCAAGTATATCACAAAAATAAAATGTGAGACGAAGCTCCCTTACCATATATCTGGAATATAGTTGTACTCATTCATAACTCATGTATAATAAATATATATTTATTTTAAATTTTTCACATAAAAATATTCTTATATATAATACCATATATTTATTATATCACCCTCATAATTCCACTTCAATGTTGAGGTTTCATGTTAGGTAATATCCACTTTGTTTTTCTCATGTTCCTTCATTTGTAACATTTTTATATTTAAACATATATCATGATTTATATAATATAAAACCTGATATTAATCTCACTTATATTCATTATATTTTTATTATTGAAATCTAGATAATATACAATTATGAGATGGAATACTCTGTTCAGGAAGGCGGTAGGTCGTAAATGCACATGATCACAGTTTTCGTTTTACAACTGTAATTAAAGTAATAAAGTAAATGAAATATATGCCTGTATATATATATATATATTATAATTATATTGGGATTTTTATTTCATATAAATTATATAATTTCACTAAAATAGTCATTAATAAATTCAACATAATGTGTGAATGAATCACATCTCTTTGCGGAGGCGGTAGTCCATACTTCCCCAAAAAAATTATCATACATACAAAAAATGTAAATAGTAAAGTTATGTGTTATATTATAATTATATAATAATGAATAAATCATCAATATCATATATAAAAAATAAAAAAATAGTTTTCATTATAATTCCCACCCACAAGATGTGGTGAAGGAAAAAAAGATCAACATCGTTTCATGAGGCGATAGATCGCCGTACACAAGAACTGTATGGTCGTTACCTATTAGATGGATGTGTGTGTAATATAAGGTGAGAAAATTAAAATAGAAACATATAAAAATATTTATTATTGTGGGTTTATTATATAATCTTGTATTATTTATAATTTTGGTGGTGGAGAAAGAAAATAAATTAATAGAGCTTGAGGAAGAATGTTGCCTCTTCTTTGGGGAACTCCTTTTTCATTGTACAAAAGGGATTAATTGGATGGAATTATATCAAAATGGAGGCCTTAATAAAGAAAGTAGTTGTCTTGGGATATTATTTTAGCAGATTATATCTGATCAAAAGGGAATTAGTGGTGTGAAATAGTGGGGGAGGGGTTGAGTGCCGTTTTATAGTGGATAATGAGTGACATTCTTCTAAATATTTGAAGAGGGATTTCTAACCACGTTTTTCATATGAAAAGTAGAAAAAATAATGTTCAAAATTAAATATAATGGAGTATATTGTATAATATATTATATAAAATGGATTTTTGACAAGATTCTAGGTCATTTATTCATGTAAGATTTAGGTTTAGTCCCTTGTTTGGCTAATTTTCCTCTAAATTGTCGCAATTAATTTTAATCTGATTCACTAATATTTTTAAAAAAAATCTATGTTGAAAATATTATACATTATAAATTATTCATATTACTAATATTTAATCAATTTTTCTAAATTAAAATAATATAAGAGTCATAAAATGATTTAAAATTAATCATGAGGGTGAGAAGACAATGTAGATTTTTAAATAAAACATATTAAATTTTTTTATGTTTATATATCTAATATTAATGGTAAATTTATAAAAATGAACTAAATTGGATTAATTTATGTATAATTGATATAATTAAACTTTACATACAATTAAATATATATCATTTCACCTTATAAAAAACTATACACAAAAACTATTTTGAATTTAGATTTAGTATTTTTTAGCATTCTTCAAAAAATCAAACTGCATAAAACATTTCAAAATTTCTCCCTAAACTAATATTTATATATCTATTTAAAAAAGTTAATATTATTTTGAAATATAATATCTATAGAAATTACAAAATTTTTATCTAAAATATATTCTCCATTAAATTACAGAAAAACATCTTTTATAAATATATAGGTTTTTATATGTAATATTGGGTTTGTCTTTATCTTATGACTATATAATATACTTCAATAATATATAAAATACTTTTTAAATTTATAAAATAATTATTTAATTAATATAACTCACCAATATTTTATAAATTAATTTATTAGGACAATTCCTTTCAGTGATTAAAAGTGTTTTTTATAAAAACAATCCCTTTATATTCAATTAGATCTTATATTAATTTCTGATTAATTTTAACCAAGGAATTCAATAGTTTATTTTCATAAGTTAGTTAATCATATTCAAAACCATAAACATAATATCTAGGTTATATATTACTATATTAAATAATAATATTTTCAGTAATATATCATTGTTCAGTAATACTCAGTCCTACGTGTTACACCTAACATCATGGAAAGTTAATCTTTCATGTAACATATGTTAACCTTGGTTTTCATTGAAGAGAATGATAAACAATATATTTAGTTCAGTGAAAAATTAAATTGTTTCAGTATAATTCACTACCAAATTTTAAAAAACTATTTTCAATGATGTGTGATATAAAAATCATCAAAGAGAATAAATTAATTTGAAAAATATAAATATTTCACAAATTATCATGGTGATACAAAAATAATAATATATTTTTCTATATTATGACATAAATTTATATAAGGAAGAATTATTTTTGTGGTCTATATAGATTAAAATTTTATTATCGGCAGTGATGTTGCTAGCCTAGGATGACTAATGTATTTTCTACATCATAATTTTCAAATGATTTCGGTCCACTGTGATATTTATTTGTAATTGAGGTCTCAAAATATGAAATTAGATTTTTTCAATCTATAATAAATTATATTCATAATCTATTTCAACACTTATGAATGACTTGACCAAACTTGGTTGACTCACCCCTCATACCTATAGATACTGACAGTGGGATGATTTTATCCTCTGATTGGTATATATGACATATTATGAAGATTAAATTATTGAGGATGAATCAAACTGATAATTATTTTGTGGTTATGAATTTGTTTTTGATTATCGAATCTAAAAAAATGAGATTATTTTCTTTGATTTTTATATATGTGAACAAGTAACATGTATTAGGTCTTATATATTTCGATAAAGGTCATATACATATTGAGGCATTTTGTGATGTAGATCATGTTGGATGTATCTCTTCTAAAAGATTTATATATGGGTTTGAAGTATATATTGTAGGAATTTTGATCTCATTTCGAGAGATAAGTACGTGGTTATCTTCCAATAAATTGTTGAGTCGAAGTATCATGCCATGGAATATGTGACTATAGAGATTATTTGGTATGAACTAATTCTTCAATAGACTGGGAATATGACAATGACATCAGCACATATCTATTGTGAAAATCAATCTTCTACCATGATTTCCACAAATATAGTTTTTCATGAGAAGAAAATAATATTTATGTTTAGTATCATTGATTTAAAGAAAACATTGATTAGTATAAAATCACCTTTGGTGATGTTCACACCTATGATCAACTACCATATATTCTCATAAAAGGAGTGTATGAACGTTGTATTATATTTCTATGTAATATGTTGGTCATGAAAAATATATATTTCCCATATTGGGGTGGAGTATTATGAGTCTGTGAATGTTCTTGTTTGTTTTAATATTTATGTAATTTAGACACATTTATATATAGGGTTATTGTTAAAGGATGTGAGTCCCACATAAAATTTCAGGTATTTTTTATCATTATTATTCATTATAAATAAACACCAAGGAATCCCTTAATGAGGTATCTTCAGTATTGGGTTGATGGATCCTCCATTATAAAAATATGAAATGTAATTGTCTATCATTGAATTTTGTGTATGAGTTGTATTTATATTTAGGAAATGCCAATGTGGTGAATTATTAGAATTAATATTTAGTTCTAGTACCCATTCTTGTAATAGAGAATAATAAATTAAGCAAGGAAATACCTACCTTAGAATACATTAAAAATTTATTTTAGTGTAAATATTCTTAAATAATGGAGTTCCTTGGAGAATATTTTATTTATGATGTTGATGATAATGTATTCTTTAATATTTATGTCAATATATTAAAAAAATATGATTGAAGAAGTGAGTGACATAGAATATTGGTATTTTAGGATTTTTATAACAAGAAATATAAAAGGGGATATATTTATTATGAATATTTTATGATCCATATTTAGAATTTATGAGAGGAGTTAAAAAATATGTTTGATATTTGAAGAACAAAAATGAAGTCTAGAATCCGATCTTGTGTTTGGCATTGATATTTTACGAAATAAATAATTGATTAGTTGTCGATTATCACATGTTATCAGAAAAGGTGATAACACTCTTAAATGAGGGATATAAATAGTGAAGGATATAATATTCTTTTAATCAGTATATTTGAGTTGTGAGATTCTTTAATGGATACAATAAAAAATATTTTATTTATCATGATTCAACTAGTATGTTGAATATAGAAGTTTGGAGTTCTTGTGGGATATTTCATGAAGAGAATAAGGAAGCAATGATAAAAAATTAATGCATGAATATAGGATTATATTTTGTTATAAATTCATTCAAATTATCATGGAAAGATGATTTCAAAACCAAGAATGATGGAAGAAGAAATGATCTATAAATTCACTATTTCAGGCATAAATGGTGATTTAATTGTGAAGTATATTTCATGTGAAAATAGATGCAGTTTCAAATATATAAGTATGTTTTGATACTCCTGTAATTTTGAATCAATATGTATGATGGATAAAAACATGTAGTTTCATGAATTTATTGTGGATGTTCAATGAAATTTTTTATTTACAATAATTCTGGATCAATAAATTTTAAATATTCACACGGTTTAGTGAACTCTAAAAAAGATAAAACAAACTCATTTATATGAATAGATTTATATATATATTTTCAAAGTTTGAATTAAATGTCCAATTCTATTTTTATGCACTCTAGATGAATAAGAACAAGAAGATGGAATATAAAAAAGTATCCTAGTTAGCACTAGAGTTTATAGAAGATGAAAATGATGTGAATTTTGGTATTTTGATATGAATAAGTGAAAATAAGAAGAGATCTATGTAAACATTTTTGACCATTTATGTAACATCCCAAGTACGTAATGAATAATATATATTCTGATATATGACTAATTATGAATTAGATAGTGTTTTAGAGGCTTAAAATGAGAATAAATTCAATCTTAAGCATGTAGTACTCTAATATTTTTAAAAGATTGTTTTACCGCCTTTTGATGGCGAACCATTTTTTAATCTATCTTTTGAAAATTTTACAAGATTTATTTTTCAAAATATACTTATTCTTTTTTATTTTGACATTTAAATTTACTTTGGATTAATTTTTGTTATTTTGCTGACAATGTTCATTTTTTAATTAATAGTGAAAAATACTGCATTTTACATCAAAACTGCATTTTCATCTAATTTATTTATATGGCTATATTATTTTTTTTTAATTTGTTTTAAATTATAATTTTAATATATTTTTACCATTTAATCCAATATTGGTCATTAAGATAAATTTTACTTTGGAATTTGGCATAAAAAAGAGCCAAACTTTTTAGATATATTGTTTAAAAAAACCCACTATTTGTATTAACCACGGGAATTATTTTTGAATTTAGTATTTTACATTCTATGTGTGGAATTTGGTAAAACGGATTCCATATTTGGAATCATAATGGCCAAATTATGTAATGAAGACTCTTTTGTTTTTGGAAATAATGAATAGTAATGACGGTAACTGTCTTTAATTTTCATGATTAATTTGTAATCAGGTAGTTAATGATAATAAAATAATAGCATAATAATAACAAATGACCCCAAAATGTGTCCTAATGCTACTAGTTATGTCATTTCCAACCATAGGATGCCTTTTTCAAAACATAGGGACCCCATGGAATCACTTTTGGGTGAAAGTGATACTTTATCATTTTATTTTTAAAGAAAGGATAATATCACTAAACAATGTATCACCCAAGTAAAAATTTTTAGATTTTTTCTGTGTAAATCCTATCTTAGTCTATAAATATGAATTGTAAATCTAAAAATATTTCCTACATCATAGTATTTTTTTTATAATTTTTAGACATTAAATAAATTAAATTATTTATGACATCGTGATAATGCAGGAATTACCTCATTAATGAACGATTAAATAAAATGAAAAGATAATGTAAAATCTAAGACTTACAATTTTCCAATACCTATTTTATGAGTTTATTTAGAAACCTTATCACCTTATCCTATAAATATATCAATGTGGGACCTTTAATATCTAAAACTCATTTTAATATAAAGTAACATTTTATAACTTTCCAAGAGTGTCCCTCCTCCCTCTTATTAAAGGCCCCCACCTCTACCTCCTTACCCACAATTCTCAATCCATTGGCTTGGCCATGATCTGATCATTTTATCTTTCCACATCCCTCTCTTAATCCTAGAATCCTTACCTTAGGCAAAAATCTCTTCATGAAACCCTTTTGGTACCATCCAAGAGGAGTTAGCCGATTTAATGGTAATGTCTTCTCTAATGTTCTTTTGTTTTATTTTTCTTCTCCAACCCCCTATAATCTTTTTATTAATATCTTTTGTAACAAAACTAGTATCTTCAATATAATATGATTTTTTTATAAGACGTATTCTAGCTACACTTACACACTCCTACATCTAATGGTTAAAGAACATACGGTTTTCGTGGATGGCGAATTTCTGCCGCACCAAACGATGCTTGTTCAATATTCTTATAACACCTTAAATTATGGACATTAAGATGTCACTATATTTATATTTGATATATAATATGTTTATGTTTTCATTATTCTTCTATATTTTTCATTTATGTCATACCTATATGGTTTCCATTATGTGTAAACGTGATATCTTCATTTTAGGAAGTGCAGACTGCCGGTCCCTCAAAGTGATTTGATTCGTTAATACCATATGTGGGACATATAAAGGATGGAGTTAATGATATTATATATTATATTAAACTGGATTTATAATATACTTTCATATCAATTTGAATTCATTCCATTAAATACGAAATAGAAATGAAAGTGGCGTTCATGCGTACGTAAGGTTTACCGTCTCCATGAACGGTGCATTTCATTCCTTACCTCTAAATATTATGTAGTATTATAAATGAATGTATATACTGGATATATATGATATATATGATATCTATATCATGAATATAATTCTAGATATAATGGATATTTTACAACATGAACAACTTGTAATTATAAGGAGTTTATTTTTGACTTAAGTACCAATGATCGACAAAACGACCATTATTAGCTTAGATAATTACATAGGGTTCATATCATGGTAATAAGTAATATAAAAGTAATAATGAACTTGAAAAAGGTTCTTAAGCAATTACAAATTAACTCATGTTTATTATTCAGGAGGTTAAAGAACAATCGAGTCAAATCAGACCTGAGGTAAATGACTTCATCTCAATCTCCGTTCATTGAGGCATATTTTGTTTTATACACAACTTTCATTTATACGGTCTATAAACCCCTTTGAATTTTACGTTTATTCAAAAGAAATATTTTTATATGATGCGTTTTACTAAACGACAAAATGGAATGTTTTGTCGCACGTATGCGGCGACAATGACTTCTCCGCCGCCGTGACCATTATTTAAGCTTCGGCTTCCTCTAAAATCAATAACTATTTTTTAAATGAAAAATAAATACCATGATTTACTTTTATTTTATTTTGGTATTGAAATGGATTTGATAATGTTTTTATTATATTAATGTGTTATTGATATCTTGTGATTGAAATGTGGAAATGTTATGTTTCCATTTTGCATGTTTTATGTGATACGATTATGTTATGGTTCTTGGGAATTGTTTATGAAGACGGGTGGTTCCATGATAAACTAAGGGCGGGTGAGCCCAATATAGCTCTCCAATTCATTGGGTAACATGAAGGGGTTAAACGTTAAGGTTTCTCCGAAGAGATTTAGGGAATATACTGTTATTGGTATTCCAAATGTAACCATGAGGGTTACTCCCTATTTAAGAATGTTATGAATGCCTCAAGATATCTTTATGACTTATAGTTTCTATGATTTATTCATGATTTGATGAGGTATGATAAAATTTTTATGTTTTATGAGTAAAGTATGATTTCATACAAGGAATAATATTTTCATTTCGTGCTTTTATATCCCTTACTGAGATTTTTAAGGTCATCCCGTGTTTTTGAAATGTTTTTCACAGGTCAAGGGAAAGGTACATGATGTGATGATAGTGTCAAGGAAGTGTCAAGAAAGAATCCATGTTTTATTTTAAATATGTTTCCGTTGATGGGGAAAATGATTATTATCTTTTATGTAACCACTTTGTTTAAACGTGGAATGTAATTCATGATTTATGATCTAATTCTCTAAAACTCGAAACCTGAAAAGATCCTCATCCTGTATTCTTGAAATAACTCAAGATTAAGTAATGTTTAAGGCTGGGGCCTTATAGTTGGTATCAGATGGAATTTTAGATAACTTTAGGAGTTATAATTATAGTAAATTATTATCCAAAAATATTTTTTTATTGTCAAATTGAAATTGTATAGTATTTAAAGATTACCATGTCGCTTCATCTAAGACATGTTTGTTCAGAATTGTTTTCTATAGAGGAAATAGGTAAGCAGTGCTATGAAGGAATACAGAAGGAAATTTCCTTCCGAATCAGCATCCTGAGATGGTTGGAATTGGAACTGAACCGTTTGTTGAAGTAATGGCACAGTTGACTAAAGCGATAAATGGTGCTGGTATCCATGCACGTGATCAGCCAGATTAACCGCAGAGGAACATGTCAATGGTGGAACATTTCATGAGGCCACATCCCCCATCATTTAGAGGATCATCTGATCCTGTGCTAGCTGAAGGGTGGATAAAATCACTGGAGAATTTATTCGATGTCATGGGGTGTTCATACAATCAAAATATTAGTCTTTATATTTACCGTTTGGAGGGTGAAGTAGATTAGTGGTGGTCGATGGTTCCAAATATCAGGGATGCTGATGAGATTGATGCTCTCGACTGGGATGAATTCAATGGTATGTTTCTCGAGAAGTATTTTCATAAGGCTGTTTGACTTAGGATGGGAAAAACTTATTGGAATTGAGGAATGAGGATGAATCAGTGGATGCTTATGAAGAAAGGTTCACTCGATTGCCAAGGTATGCTCCAAATTTTATCTGATACCTTGATAGTAAAATCAATCGTTTTTACTCAATATTGAAGCCAAAATATCGAAGGGATTTAGCTTCTCGTGAGTTAAAAAGTTATGAAAAGATTGTTCGACCTGCTGAGAAGGTGGAAATAGAGTTTTTCGATGATCAAGTGTTCTATAACAACCAATAGAAGAAGATACCGAGGTGGTAGGAGAAAGGGAAGAATTAATCAAAAATGTCTGATGGTAAGAAAACTAAGTTTCCAGTTTGTGATAAATGTGGTTAAAAACATGCTGGGGATTGTCTTTTGAATTCTGGAAAGTGCTACCGATGTGGTAAGATGGGACATAAGGCTCATGATTGCACTGAAAATGATCAGGGTGATGGTAACAGCAAATTTGATTACAGTTAGTGAAATTTTTTAAGTGCGATGAGATGGGTCACTATGAAAACGAGTGTCCGATAAAGAGCTCGAGTGATGGGAAGCAGTTAGAATACAAGGAGAAATGAGTGGTGAAATCCTTTGAAACTACTTCAGCAGATGTTGGGCCATCAAGTGAAGTGGTATCAGGTACATTGTTTGTTTTATCAGATTATTCTATTGTTTTGTTTGATTTGGGGTCTACACATTATTTCATCTCTGAAACATTTTCTAGTAAATTGGGAATTCCATCTCAATAAATGACTCCTGAACTTGTGGTAAAAACACCTGGTGGAAATTTTGGGGAAAAAGAATTCATAAGAGTCTTTCTATCCTTATCATTGGAAAGAACATACTCGAAACCCTTATTTTTTTACCTCTAGTAGAGTTTGATGTTATACTGGGAATGAATTGGCTCTTTATTTTCCATGATAAGATTGATTGTAGAGCTAAATAAGTTTCTTTTCAGAAAGACTTTCAGTTTGTGTACAAGAATGAACCCTTACTGTTGATAACATATCAAGAGGCTGAGAAACATGTAAAAGATTGAAATAAATGTTACCTTTCACATATTGTTGAAAACAAAGGAACTGTTCACATTAATGATGTGCCAGTGGTAAATGAGTATCCTGATTTTTTTCTGATGAGTTTCCTGGAATAATACCGGATCGGGAAGTTGAATTTACTACTATATTAGTTCATGATGCAAAGCCAATTTCAAAACCCACTTATTGAATGGCTCAAAATGAACTTTTAGAGTTGTAGGAGAAATTGCAAGATTTATTAGTGAAAGGTTTCATTCAACCTATCACATCACCATGGGGTGATCCTGTCTTATTTGTTAAAAAGAAAGTTGATTCTATGAGACTTTCCATTGAATATAGAGCGTTGAATAACATCACTATTATGAATATCGATGATTTGTTTGATCAGCTCCCGGGAGCTCAGTATTTTTCAAAGATTGACCTAAGATCAGGGTACCATCAGTTGAAGGTAAATGAAGAATATTTTCTGAAGACCGCGTTTTTACAAGATATGGCCATTATGAATTTATGTTATGCCATTTGGGCTAACCAATGAACCTGCTATATTCATGGATGTTATGAATAGAATTTTCCTTGAGTTCTTTGATAAGTTTGTGGTTGTTTTCATTAATGATATTTTGGTATTTTCTAAAACTAAATAGGAACATGAAAGTCATTTAAGGGTTATTTTTCAAACCATAAAAGAAATGAAATTGTATGGGAAATTCAGAATGTGTGAGTTTTGGTTGCAACAGATTTATTTCCTTGGTCACATTGTTTCTAAAGGTGAGATAACTTTCGATCATGAAAAAACAAAGGTTGTTGAAGAATGGCCAAGACCCACAAATGTTACTGAGATTAAAAGTTTTCATGGTTTGGTAGGGTATTACCAAAGGTTTGTTAGAAATTTTTATCAGTTATCTAGTCCAATGACCATGCTAACTCGGATGAGTGTTATGTTTTTCTGGAAAAAAGAATGTGATGATTGTTTTCAGGAGTTGAAAAGAATATTGGTGAATGATCCAGTTGTGGCACTACCTTCCAGGAATGGGGAGTTTTTTATCAATAGTGATGCCTCATTGAAAGGACTTGGTTGCATCCTAATTAAAAATGATCAGGTAATTCCTTATGCTTCACGACAGTTGAAAACCCAAGAGAAAAATTCCCTATACATGATTTGGAATTAGCTATTGTTGTTTTCACTTTATAATTTTGGAGGCATAATTTGTATGGTGTAAAGTGTGAAATAAATAATGATAAAAAAGTTTAAAGTAAATATTCACTCAGAAATAATTGAACACGAGAAAGAGGATATGGCTAGAATTAATAAAATATTATGATTGTACAATTCATTTCCATCTGGGAAAAGAAAATAATGTGGCTGATTCTTTGAGTCTAAAAAGTAATGATTCATTAATAATGTTGTGTTTGGAATGTGATCCTTTGGTTGAGGATTTGATGAGATTTGGAATAAATGTTGTTGGTGCAGGATGTCCTTCTGTTTTGATTCAGGTATCAGAGAAATCTTCTCTATCAGACAGAAGTAAGCAAGCATAGAATGAATACAGTGAGTTGCAGAAAATGGTAGATCTGGTTCAGAAAGTTAAGTTTCTTGAATTCAACATTGATAATGATTATGTTTTGAGATTTGGGAAGAGATTGTGAGTGCCGTGTGATTCGCAGTTGAAGATAGATTTGTTATGTGAAGCTCATAGTTCTCCATTTTCAGTTCATCCATGCAGTACTAAGATTTATAGAGATCTTCGGGAGTATTACTGGTGGGACGGAATGAAAAGAGATATTGCTAATTTTACTGTGATGTGTTTGACTTGTCAACATGTTAAATCAGAGCGGCAGTTACCGAAAGGGATGCATCAACCTTTACCAGTTCCAGAGTGAAAATGGGAAAATATATCCATGGACTTCTTTGTGGGGTTGCCGAAGAAACCTTGAGGTAATAATGCAATCTGGGTTATTGTTGATCGCTTGACTAAATCTGCTCATGTCCTTGCTATACGAGATACTTTTTCCCTAGATCAACTTTCCCGTTTGTATATTAAAGAGATAGCCAGGTTACATGGAGTTCCTCTTTCCATTGTATCTAACCGTGATCCCAGGTTCACTTCTAACTTTTGGAAAGGCCTTCAGAAGTCATTGGGTACTGAATTAAATTTTAGTATAGCTTTTCATTCTCAATCAGATGGGTAGTCAGAATGAAGAATTTAGACTTTGGAGGATATACTATGTTCTTGTTCGATGTATTATCATGGAATTTGGGACCAACATCTTTCTTTGGTTGAGTTTTCTTATAATAACAGTTTTCATTCCAGTATACAGATGGCACCATTTAAGGCATTATATGGGAAGTGGTGTCGAAAACCAGCTTTCTAGGTTGAAGTGGGTGAAAGGAAGTTGATGGGACTGAAATTGGTAGAAGAGTTGGAAGAAAATGTTCTGCTGATACAGAAACACATGAAGACAACTCAGAGCAGGCAGAAAAGTTATGTAGACAATAGGAGGAAGGATCTCTCTTTTGAGGTAGGTGATCATGTTTTTCTCAAAGTATCACCATTGAAAAGTGTGATGCGATTTGGTAAGAAAGGAAAGATGGGTCCAAGGTTCATTAGAACATATGAAATTCTAGAGAGTGTTGTATCAGTTGCATACCGAGTGGCTTTACCTCCGAGTTTATCTCAAGTACACAATGTTTTTCATGTTTCAATGTTAAGGAAGGACATGCCAGATACATCTCATATTTTGAGTCCAGAGGTAGTTCAGCTGTAAGATAATCTATCTTATGAGGAACAACCGGTCCCGGTTCTTGACCCCATGGAGAAAGTGTTTCGGAATAAGGTGATTGATAAAGTAAATGATTTGTGGAAAAACCACATGATTGAAGATGCAACATGAGAATATGAAAATTCAATGAGGGATAAATACCCCACATATTCGATAAGTAAATAAATTGCGGGGACACAATTTTTTAAATGGGGGAAGGATGTAACATAACATGTAAGTAGTGAATAATAGATATTCTTATCTATGTCTATTTATGAATTAGATAGTGTTTTAGAGGCTTAAAATTAGAATAAATTCAATCTTAAGCATGGAATACTCTAATATTTTTAAAAGATTTTTTTACCACCTTTTGATGGTGAAACATTTTTTAAATATATATTTTTAAAATATTATAAGATCTATTTGTCAAAATAATCTTATTATTTTGGATTGGGACATTGAAATTTACTTTGGATTAATTTTTGGTATTTTTCTAACAATGTTCTTTTTTTAATGAATAGTGAATAATACTACATTTTACATCAAAACTGCGTTTTCATCTAATTTAATTATATGGTTATATTATCTTTTTAATTGGTATTAGAGTGTAATTAAAATATATTTTTACCATTTAATCTAATGGTGGTCATTATAATTAATTTCACTTTTGAATTGGTCATAAACAAGTGCCAAACATTTCATAGATATTGTTTAAAACAAACCCACTATTTGTTTTGGCAACGGGAATTATTTTTGAATTAAGTATTTCAATTTCTATGTCTGGAATTTGTTAAAATGGATTCCATATTTGGAATCATAAGTTCCAAATTATGTAGTTAATAATCTTTTGTTTTTGGACATTATGAATATTAACGACGGTAATTATCTTTAGTTATCTTGATTAATTAGTAATTGGGTTGTTAAGGATAATAAAATAATATCATAATAATAACAAATGACCTCAACATGTGTAATAATTCTACTGGTTGTGTCATGGCATACCATGGGATGCCTTTTTCCAAACATAGGGACCCCATGGAATCACTTTTGGGTGAATAATCCTTTTATTTTTAAAGAAAGAAGAATATCACTAAAGAATGTATCACCCAAGTAAAACATTTTTATTTTTGTCCGTGTAAATGATAGCTTAAAATATAAATATTCATTTTAATGATAAAAATCATTCCGACATCATAGTATTTTTTTATAATTTTTAGACATTAAATAAATTAAATTATTTATGACATTATGATGATGCAGTAATTACCTCATTAATGAAAGATTTAAATAAAATGAAAATCTAATGTAAAATATTACACATACATTTGTCAAATACCTATTGGATAAGTATATTTCTAACCCTTATCACATTTTACTCTAAATATATCAATTTGGGACCTTTAGAATGAGAAACACATTTTAATATAAAGTAACATTTTATAACATTCTAAGAGTGACCCTCCTCCCTCTAATAAAAGGCCCCCACCTCTACCTCCTTACCCACACTTCTCAAGCCATTGGCTCAGACAAGATCTTCTCATTTTATCTCTCCAAATACCTCTATTAATCCAAGATTCCATACCTTAGATAGAAATCTTTTCAAGAAACCATTTTGGTACAAATCAAGAGGAGTTACCCGATTCAAAGGTAAAGTCTTCTCTAATGTTCTTGTGTTTTATTTTTCTTCTCCAACCCCCTAAACTCTTTTTATTAATTTCTTTTGTAACAACACCAGTATCATTAATATACTAGGATGTTGTTATATGACTTATTCTATCTACACTTACACACACCTACATGTAATGGTTAAAGAACATTCTGTTTCCGTGGTTGGAGAATCTTTTTTGTCAGACGTATGCTGCGAAAACGACTTCTGCACCACCGTGAACATTATTTGAGATTTGGCTTTCTCTACAAGCCATAACTTTTTTAAAATGAAAAATAAATATCATGTTTTACTTTTTTTTATTGAAATGGTTTCGATAATGTTTTTATTATATCAATGTGTTATTGATAACCTATGATTGAAATGTGGAAATGATTTGTTTCCATTATGCATGTTTTATGTGATACGATTATGTTATGGTTCTTGGGAA
Organism: Viscum album; assembly: GCA_963277665.1. NCBI lineage: Eukaryota > Viridiplantae > Streptophyta > Magnoliopsida > Santalales > Viscaceae > Viscum > Viscum album. The sequence continues at coordinate 1,756,978,412 of OY728141.1, forward strand.
TTGTTTATGAAGACGGTTGGTTCCGTGATAAACTAAGGGCAGGTGATCCAGATATATCTCTTCAATGCATTGGGTAACTCGAAGGGGTTAAACCTTAAGGTTTCTCTGAAGATATTTAGGGAATATACTGTAATGGGTATTCCAAATGTAACCATAAGGGTTACTCCCTACGTAAGAATGTCATGAATGCCTCAAGTTACCTTTATGTATTATAATTTATATGATTTATTCGTGATTTGATGAGGTATGTTAAAATTATTATGTTTTATGAGTAAAGTATGATTTCATACTTGAAATAATGTTTTCATTTCGTGCTTTTATATCCCTTACTGAGCTTTTTATGCTCATCCCATGTTTTTGAAATGTTTTTCACAGGTCAAGGGAAAGGTACATGATGTGATGATAGTGTCAAGGAAGTTTCAAGAAAGAATCCATGATTTATTTTAAATATGTTTCTGTTGATGGAAAAAATGAGTACTATCTTTTATGTAACCACTTTTTTTAAATGTGGAATGTAATTCATGATTTATGATTTAATTCTCGAAAACTCTAAACCTGAAAATATCCTCAACATGTATTCTTGAAATAACTCAATATTAAGTAATGATTAAGGATGGGGAATTATAATTTAATTATAATTTCAATATATATTTTTTTCATAAAAATGGAAAAAAATACTCGGTACCATGAAAGGGGGAAAGAAATATGCACCCCATCAACAACAATGAAAAATTAATAATTTGGGTTAAAATAACAATTATTACCCCTAAATTTTATTGTAATGATATGAGATGTACTTTCATTTTGGATTCACCAAAAAAATGTTTTGTATATACACTTTAATACTTGGATATAATACTTTAAGTCTCACATGGTTTACTGGTGAGATGTGTGACCTCAGGTTTTACTATATTGCACAATGTATTAGTCTTGTCATAATAGAATGTAGTCCTTTTAAATTATTTTACTCTTTATGTTTGTGTTTTTTGTTGTGTCTCATATGAAGCCAAAAGTGAGGAGAGGTGTCTAAGGGACTCATTCACATTAACTGGTGATAGTGGTAAAAGAAAAGGTATAAAAATTTTAATGTACAATTGGGACTAAAAAGTCATCAACACTGATTCACCCATTGTTGTGGTTCAAATCCATTTAAATCCCTTCAATTAGTTTTTTATTGAGAAAGGCATTAAATGGAGAATAGTCATTGAGAATTGAACTCAAGAAAGATATTTTTTCAGAGTAGGTGGGATTATGCTGGGAAGGATGATCTATGAAAGTTTTTTTGTTATGTGTTGATTGATAAAAGAGTTGAAACATGAGGGGATGATCATTGAATAGATATTATAGCATGTGGTATCCATTGTATTTGGATGACTATAATGGAGAAACGAGCTGAACTGTCATATTTTTTAGGAGGATCCTATTGGTTTGATCAAAAAATCTTATTTTTATTTTCAAGAAAATCATACATAAAAACATAAAACTACCCAAAATATAGTTTATCATAATGTACATGGTTTTTTAATAGTTTTTAGCATGAAAATATGAATATCTAAGTTTTTATAGGAGTAGTTGAATCTATATCCCATGTAAAGGTATGAGAAGGTGATGGAGGGGAAAATAATACGACCATTGCCGAAACTTCAGCACACTGGTTTTTGGGGGTGGTTTTTTTCAATTTGGATTGGCTGAAGAGGAAATTTCAGATATATTTTGTGGTAAAGATATACAGGGAAGGTTTTACAAAGATTATATCAATATTATTGAACATAAATTATGTTTCAAACATTACTTTGGATCTGAACTCGTAGAACTTATTGAAGAGTAAATTAATCACATTATTAAGGGAAAATACTAGAAATCTTGGGGAGTTTCCAGGATGGTCCAGAAATGTATAAGAGTAGTGATCTTTAGGAGAATAATAATTTTAGTCATATTTATCGAGAATTCATAATAATATAAGATGTTCCTAATGCTTTCAAATTTGATATTAGTGACTTCAAAATGTCCAGAGGAATGATTCATATTGCAAATAGAGATGCATTATTTTGACATTCACAACTATAAGATTTTCATATGTTGATTCCTCATGATTATTTATTCTCTAGAAGTGATTGTGTGATATAATGAATATATTAGGTAAATGAACAAGTAGTGCCTCATTTATAGAATGAAGAAGTTCTGGCTACTATAGTTATATTTGAGACATCTCTTAGACACTCTTATAGAGGGGCTATAATAAATCTAAAATTTTCAGACCAACTATGGTTAGATATTATGGATATATTTTATTTTTAAATATTTAATGAATTCTTCTCAAGTTTAATGAAATTTTAATCCTTAACGGACATATAATTTCACATAATTTATATGAAACTCAGATTTTTTTGTATACCTTGTTTCATGATTTATTATTTAAATATTCATATAATACAATTTCAGAAGATTGGGGGGCCTAGTGTCTTTGAGTAATTAGATACATACCACAATAACCTAAAACTAGGATACAATGATATTAGTTAAAAATCAATAAAATTTTCTTCTAATTTCATTAATATTTTGAAATTTCATGGAATAACCTAGGGATGTAAGGAAAGGGGGATCTATAATGTCCGATAAGGGAATAATCAATTCATAACATGATGACAGTAATACATGTGACTCTAGAGGCATATCTATGTGAATTAAATTTTTAATGAATCATTAACCTGAATAAACATGCATGATAAAATATTATAAACCCTTATTACACCAACATACACCCAAATGGTAAGGAATGTGATTGTTGTGTTTTCATGTGATGGTGTGGAAAACATAGTCTTGGTCGTGATATCGATAAAAATGAAATTATCTCGTAAATGGTATCATTTTGGTTCTAGTTGATCAATATCAGCTCGGTTTTATTCAATGTAAAAAAATTAGTGACGTCGACTCCCACAAAATATTTGATAAATGAGCTTCAAAAGAATTAATCATACTGGTCCATGTCATCTCTTCTCCCTTCTAAGTAAATACGAATTTATAATGACCCTTAATATATATTAATCTTAGCTATCACTTTATTATGACTATATTATCAAGTTTTAATATATTTAAGATTGTTTTAAATTAAATAGATTATATAATGATCCAATAAACCAAGGAAGTTCATATGTTTATATAACTACATTACTTAATGAGACGTTTATTCATTCAAAATTAAATTTTATTGATAAAAGTTTGATTTAATAAATTAATTAACCTTTATAAATTTAACCATAAAAGTTATATTTCATACACTATAATAGATAAGGCATCTTATATTTCATCGTGTCTTTATGTTTCTAGGTTTCCAATATAAACTTATGTTTTTAGGAACACATTGTCCATATGAGTTGTCTTATTTCACAAAACATTCTCTAAATAACGTACGATCATCAATGGCTACTCCTCGTATGAGTGATGTCTCGATAAGGATACCAAATATAGATTTATTTCAAGTGAGGTTCTAGTATGTACTTCCTCAAGAGAGGTTCATGGGACAAATTATGTACTTAATATGGGTTAGGTGGGAGTGTTAGTCGATGAGTCATAGCTCTGAGGGATTCGATATTCTCAATGGGGTTGATATATCATGGACTATGTTTTTCATTCACACTAAACCTTATGAAATTCTTCCATTGCGACATATGAAGTCACACATTATATCTGACCATAAAATTCAGGTATCATCAGTGATTTTATGCACACATTTTCTTTCAGCTTTTTGTTGGATTTATAATATTGTTGAAAAAATTGATATTTTTCTAAACTCTTGGATATGACCAAGTATAATAGGCTTCCACATTCAAAATTCATCCCAAAATATTAGAGATAAATACTTATTCCCATATAGAGACTCATTCGGTATTTATAGCCTCTCAGGCATAACATATAGTTGTAATATATCATTATAGAAGAATATTCAGAACATTAATAAATACATGTCATATTACCATAATAGTTTATTGTATTTGGAAATAATGAAAAATATTCTAATTTTATGAAGGATCTTAAACTTGTTGGTAAATATATTCTTTTTTAGTTATCTTACATAAAAATATTTTTCATTTCCTCAAGATAGGAAACATGAGAAACTTGTGAGATCAAATGCTCTGTATGGTTAAACATGGGGATATGTTACCACAATCAGGAAAATATAGCATATGATAACATGATCATGTCATTAGAATATCGTAACCTGGATATCAAAGATCTTAATCACGAGTCATGTCATAAATAATGGATGTTTATAAGACCTAATTGATAAGGTAAAAGAGATCATAATCCATGAAAGTATAACATAAGAGTAACACATGAAATGTTTTTCATACGCATAAACTTATAAAATTGTTAACATGTATAAGTTGAAACAGGTTATCTCATTGAGATATGGAAATGAAATTCAGGCCTCCCATAAACATATGGACTTGTAAATATATCTACACATAGCATAGTAAAAATGTAATTAGGATCTCACATAACATTGTGCACATGTAAAAAGGTTCACTCAGAACATTGTGAACACGTATCCAGGTTCATGCATAAACATATAGACATGCAAACAGGTCCGCACATATCATTGTGAACACAAAATCGGGTTCACACATATGATTGTGAATAGGTAATAATGTTCAATCATATCATTTTGAACCTGTAATAAGTTCAATCATATACTTATGGACACGAAACCCAGTCTATGAATAACATTGTTAGCAATTAATTATGTTCATGAATAACATTATTAACATATAATCAGATTCATGTATAACATATATACTCATGAGTCATCCATCATTACACAATTAAATAGAGAGAGTTATAGGTCGCACCCTTCACATAATTAAATCATACATGCATCTTCAACAAGATAAAAAACCATTTATCATGTCATAAAACATTAAACGATAGGAGTTTTATAAACATCAAATCATAACCTATTAAATTACATGGGTTTAATTATCATTTCATCACATTATAACCTATGGTAAATAGATATGTTTCAAAAACATTAACTCAATGCATAACCTGTGAAAAGAAGCAGGTTTCAAAACAATATAAACCAAGAATAAAAATGGGTGTCATAAACATAATTACATTTAAACATAAACAATTAAAGAATTAATATAAATGTAATTCTTGGATCATGTCCACTATAAGATTAAAGTATATCAAAGGATTATATCTTAGATGGGGAAGTATTTTGAAAGTTCACTTGAATTATTTCTTAAGGAAAATATCCATTCATTGGAAATGAATCCCATAAAAAATTTTAAAATATTATTTTCCAAAAAAACATTGATTTAGGAATTAATTTAAAACATTTCTCCATGAAAATATCTTTTCTCCCTTTAAAAACACTTTTTAGAAAAAAAATCATTTTGAAAGATTATTTATTTGAAAAAAAATGAAATCAATTTTTTTACCAAAATTAGAATAGAATTTTTTTAAACAAATTATGTTAACATAAAAATGATGATTCATGTATATGATGGAAATTATAGTGGATATGTCTGCATATGATAAACATTCCTTTTAAACCATAAATGTTTAGAAAATCTTCCTGATCAAAAAATAAAATGAAGATACTTTTAAAAATAATTTTCTAAAAAGGTAAAACATGGGTAAAAATGTTCATTAAACATAATAAGATAATAGTGAACCATTTTTGTAAAAACTCTTTATAAAACATGTTTTTCAATGAATATAGATTTTTGATTGAAAGGATAAATAATGTTCGATTTTCATGAAAACATTTTTTAACTCCCTTATGTAATAAAGAGTGGAAAAATGGTACCAATTAAATGGATATAACCTGAATGACCATATTGTAAGAAAATTATTTGTATTTACTTATATATACATCACAATATTCCATAAATGGTAAAATAATAATAAAAAATATATGTAATCAATGAGAATTTATTAATAAATTATCACCACATTGGAAATATTGTATCATTATAACATCGAAAGAATATAAATTACTTAAGGGTTAAAATATCATGAAAATAAGGAGATATTTGATATAAAATATCAAAGGTAGTATATATAACTCATATAATAATATAGCTTTATCAAATGGAATGTGCCGTAAAAAAGGAAAATTGAGAAAAATTACTTTAACGATTTGGTAACTTTTGAAACATAAACACCCTGAATGAAATATCCTAAAAAAAGATATCTAAATACCCTTAAATTTATGTATAAGAATCAAATACATCATTCATGGGTATTAAAAACACCACATATAATAAATATGTGGTTATTAAGCCTTTTTTCATGGAAAATAAAAGTGAGATGAGAAAAACCATATCTTTAGTCTTGCCTTTCTTCGTACACGTTCAAACATACTATTCTTTGTGTAAATCCTCTTAGTTTCCACCAATGGAATTCCTTGGCTAGATTTATTCCAAAATTTATTTTTCAATTTTAATTTGATGGTAGTTGTGATACTATTTTGGAAGAGTTTGGATGATCCAATGTGGCTTGAGATGTGTGAGAGAGTGGAAGTGTGATGTATTTTTATAATGGTGGGGGAGTGGAATTCTTGAAAACAAACAAGCTATACAATATCAGGAGGTTTCACTAACCACATATTACTACATAATGGGAAAATATTAGAGTGATGGGTAATTATGGTCTCTAAAATCCTTCACCACACAAAAATAAGTTCATTTTTATAACTTTATTCCTTTACATCCTTGATTCCACAATTTTATCATTTTGGTTTTAATTAAAGTAACATGTTTTATAACCTAATTAATTTATAGATTAAGAATAAATTAAATTAAGATTAATTATAACATTTATAAACACTTAATTCTAATTATATCTAATTTAAAAATAAAAAATCTAATGTGTGTTGGAAATTAATTGTCACGACCCGTCCTCAGGGCCCGTGCCGTGACTACCCCAAGCCCGCCTTCCATAGGCCAGGGGCTGGCGACTAGCACCAAGGCGTAAATTCCCGGTAAACAGGGAAGGCATTGCCTTTATAAGTAACAACCACCACAGAGTCAGCAAGCGGAAAGTAACTACAGAGTGCAGAAAAGTAAAGGGGGCCGGAAATACAAGCCCAACTGTAAAGTACAACTGAAAAGTAAAGTACAGCAACTGAAGAAAAGACGGCGGCCTCATGTCGTCCACTGGCAATCCCACCTGAAGGGTGGGTACAGATAGCCTCCAGGCTCCTCGGGTCCCACGTCCGCTCCGGGCACGTCCCGCCCAGTGGTCCACCTCCAGGTACCGTCCTGCTCCACGCCCCAACCGCGATCAGCGCTGTCCGTCGTCTGCATCCAACACAACAAGGTGCGGGCATAGCCCGTGCAGGGGTGAGTATAAGCTACTCAGTAAGGACCCCGAGACCCCCGAAGGTCTCCCGAAATCCACAAAGGATATAGCACAAAAGAAAGATACAATCACGAAGTAACATCTGACTCGACATAGGTATATGCCCATATATATACCTAAGTCCCCAATTCTAGCTCTGCTCATGAGCTCAAGAACAACTCAATCCACAAAGGAAAGCAAGACTCAAATCCACAAGGAGAGTAAACAGTAAATCCACAAAGGATAGTTCAACACAATCCACAAAGGGGAGTAGCATAAGATTCAGCTCAACCAGGTATACTTTTTCAGATGACGTCAAAGATGATCACTGATCCATCTAAGACGTCGGACCCACGAAGGATCGATAGGTACTAACCCCCGCAAAGACCCACGTAGGATCGGGCTCACACAGAACCTATAGGCAGTGGCTCACACAGAACCGGTAGTAAGGACCCACATAGGATCGGGCTCACACAGAACCTGTAACACTGATCCACGTAGGATCACTGAGTGCAGTAGTCGACGCAGTCCACTGAGGATCTCTGCACAGTCGTCGCCGTAGTCCACGGAGGATCTCTGCTCTGCCGTCGTCGCAGTCCACGGAGGATCTCTCCTCTGCCGTCGTCGCAGTCCACGGAGGATCTCTACTCTGCCGTCATCGCAGTCCACGGAGGATCTCTGCTCTGTCGTCGAAGTCACAGCCAGGGCTAGGGTTCCCGCACATAGCGAGCTCGTTTAGGAGGGTCCGCTCCACGAGCCGAGAGGCTGATACATCAACTGACACGTAGTCCGAAGTTGATGTATCCAAAAGTTCCGTATCGACAACAGGATCTCAACGCAACAGACGGCGCGTCAATCGGACGCCCGGTCTGAGAGTTATTGGCATTTTCGTCCCAGGGGCCTGGTTGGTTTTTAGGGAAAAACCAACCCGACCGTACTCCGCCTGTATCCGATCCTCGGGCGGAGTATGCCAAAAGTTCCGTCTCACTTAGAGGAAACTATCACAGCTGACGGTACGTCGATCGGACGTTCGTAGCTCATGTTATGAGCGTTTCCGCTCCGAGGGCCCGGTTGGTTTCGTGTACGAACCAACCCGGCCGAACCCAAAGTCTTCCGAAACCTTGAGTGTAATATACCAAAACGACCGTCTCGATCCAAGGATCGCGTAGCCGCTGACCGTTCGTCAATCGGAGGTCCCAGGCCCAAGATATGGGCGAAAGACCGAAGATGGCCCGAAACGGGGGTTCTGGGCCCGGGGCGACCCGGCCCGAACCCCCCCTGGGTCGGGCGAACCGGGTCGGCCCGACCCGGCCCGGCTCGGCCGGGTCCGGTCCGGCCTGGGCGCGGCCCGGCCGACCGGACCGGCCGGCTCGGCTTCGGCCGCGCGGCCGAGTGAGCCGCCGCGGGTTTGACCCGCGGCTTTGGAGAAACGCGGCCCGCGCGGGCCGCGTGCTGGGTGGCCGGACCGCGGACGCGGTCCGGAGGTTCGCCGCCGCCGCGGCTCAGCCGCGGCGGACTCCTCCGGCGGCGCGCCGGGCGCCGCCGCCTCCGGTCGCCGGCGACCCGCGCCGCCGCCCCCTTCCGCGGGCCGCCGGAGTTGCTCCGGTGGCCCGTTTTGCCTCCCGACTGCGCCGTTGCTCCTCCCGGGGGCCGATCTTTACTGCGGGATCAACGGATCACCCTTGCCGCACGGTTCGTCGTCGTCCACCAGATCCGCACAAAAAAGGGAAGATCGGCGGAGGGTTGCCGGGTCTTGTTTGTTAGATCCGCACCCTCCACGTTAGTCATAAACATCATCGGGAGGAAAAGCAAATAATCAACAACAATTTTAAATAAATTAAAATTGTTCAAAGATCAGGTTCTTTACTTTAAAAGAAATAAAATCACGGGAAAGGAAAATATTTCAATCAACCCTTACCTTGTCGTCGTCGTCGGACGAGAGGTCGTCGCGGAATCGCTCGTCGCGGATGAAGGAGATCGTCGCGTCGTCGCGGTATCCGGCGTCGCGTCGCCAATCTCCGGATCAAGATCAAACGGATTAATTTAAATCCGTTGATATTGAATTATAAAAAAGGGGAGAAATAAACAATTCGTTTCTCACCTTAATTGCCGAACGAGGATCGGCCGCGGAAGAAGAGGCGTCGCCGAAAAACGTCGCGGGTAGAGCTCGTCGACGTCGCAGATCACGGTGTGCGTCGTCGAATTCCGGTCGCCGGCGTTCTTCGCGTTCTTCACGTTCTTCGCGTTCTTCGTGTTCTTCGCGGGGAGGGTGTAGGTTCAGAGGAATTGCACAACGATAGCAATCCTCAAAAATAGACAAGTTTGTCTGTTTTATTATTTTGTCAACAAACGCAAACGCGTAAGTAACGACCCATTAAATTCGTTGAATTAATTCAACGAATGAAACAGCCCATTTAATTCACGAAATAAACCGCCCAATTAAATGGTCTGTTAAGAAATTAATGAAAACGCGTCGGTTGACTTTTCAGTTACTTTGACGGGTTTTCGCGGGTGCGTTACTTAGCGAAAGAAACGGCGGGGCTCGTGCGGGCCCCACCTCACAAATATCCTACCAAGGGGGTACGATATTTCTGGATAGCATCCTATCCAGTTCAACACAGATCAAGCCGTCTTTAAGTGGCTTCAAGTGGCTTCCAAGCAGCTTAAGTGAAATAAAATAAAGTTGTCGCACAAACTTTATTTTATTTCTGACTTAAAGCCCCAAAATTTAAAAACCACGTCTGAGCAAACACAACTCTGGAAGAGGCGTTTCTAAGCAAATACCGGCGCTGCGATTTCATCGGTGCCCTCAGAATTCGATTCCGGGTACCGGTTCAAAAGATAGAAAAACCCGCTCGTCCGTTCACTGAACGTACCCGAGCCAAACTTCGGAAATTGATTCCGGGCACACCGGGCCTCGGAATCAGGTGCCGTCTGAAGCTGCGCTCTTGTAAAATTCCAAGGAAAATTAAGAAAAAAATTTCCTTGAAATTTGCGGGTCTTTACATTACTCCCACCTCTGGGCTTTACGTCCCCGTAAAGATACATCAAAAACTAGGGGAACAAATGGGGGTACTGAGCACGCATTTGAGCCTCCCGCTCCCAACCGCTCTCCTGGAGGTTCCCGTGCTTCCATCTGACGCGCACAAGAGGAATCGACCACCCACGTAGGACCCGCTCCTGTCGATCCTCGATCTCCACTGGGACCTCCGCAAAAGTCGCCCCATCGTCCACGTCTAGCTCCCCAAAGTCTATGATGTGCGTCGGGTCGTGCTCGTATCTCCTCAGCTGAGACACGTGGAAGACGTCGTGCACCCGGTGCAACTGAGGTGGTAGAGCCAGGCGATAAGCCACCTCTCCTATCCTGCTGAGGACCTGGAAAGGCCCGATGAAGCGTGGAGACAACTTGCCGCCTCGGCCAAATCTCCGTAAACCACGTCGAGGTGAGACACGCAAAAAGACGTGGTCGCCATCCTCGAACTTCAGTGGCCTTCGCCTCCTGTCAGCATATGACTTTTTCCGGCTCTGAGCTGTCCTCATCCTCTCCTGGATGATCTGGACCTTCTCTGTCGTGGCTCGGACCATCTCTGGTCCCACGAGTGCTGACTCCCCAGGGTCTGTCCAGCACAACGGTGATCTGCAGGGTCTGCCGTACAACGCCTCGTATGGTGCCATCCCGATGGTGGAGTGGTAGCTGTTGTTGTACGCGAACTCCACCAAGGGTAGGTGGTCCTCCCAGCTGCGACCAAAGTCGATAACACATGCACGGAGCATGTCCTCGAGTGTCTGTATGGTCCTCTCCGTCTGACCATCTGTCTGAGGGTGGAAGGCTGTGCTCAGATGGAGCCGCGTCCCGAACGCCTCCTACAACCCCTTCCAAAGCCGGGAAGTGAAACGAGCATCTCGATCGGAGACGATAGACGATGGCACACCGTGAAGTCGTACGATCTCCTGGACGTAAAGACGTCCCAAGCTCTCCACTGAGCCCTGCTCTCTGATGGGTAAGAAGTGTGCCGACTTGGTGAGTCGGTCGACAATCACCCAAATGGAGTCGTGACCTCTGGAAGTGCGTGGTAGTCCAGTCACGAAGTCCATAGATATGCCATCCCACTTCCACTCCGGGACCTCCAAGGGCTGTACCAAGCCTGCTGGTACCTGATGCTCTGCCTTCACCTGCTGGCAGGTGAGGCATCGTGAAACGAACTCTGCCACAGCTTTCTTCATGCCCGGCCACCAGTGCTGTCGCCTGAGATCCCGGTACATCTTCGCCACTCCGGGATGCACCGCCAAGGGAGAAGTGTGAAACTCTCTCAACACCTCCTCTCGTAAAGCGACTGGTACGAAGGCACGTCCTCTGAAAAGGATGTCGTGCTCTGCTCCAAGGGAGAAACCATCAGGCGCCTGACCTGAGGATATCAGTTCACGCCGGGTCTCACAGTCAGCGTCCCCACGCTGAGCCTCTCTGACCCGCTGTATAAGTGGAGGAGAGACTGTGAGAGACTGAAGAAAGGCTGCTCCGTCTCTATCCACGAAGGATATCCGTAAGGAGGCTAGCTGCTCCGTCGCCTCCTCAAGGAGCTGAATGCCCGTCCTCCTGCTGAGGGCATCGGCTACCACGTTCCCCTTCCCAGGAGTATAGACTATCTCAAAGTCATAGTCCTGGAGGAACTCAAGCCATCTCTGCTGTCTCAGGTTCAGGTCCTTCTGAGAGAAGATATACCTGAGACTCTGGTGGTCAGAAAAGACTGTGAAGCGCTCGCCCATCAGGTAGTGCCGCCAAGTCTTCAGAGCGAAGACCACTGCTGCCAACTCCAGGTCATGAGTGGCGTAGTTCTGCTCATGCGGCCTCAACTGACGTGATCCGTAGGCGATCACGGCCCGCTCCTGCATTAGGACGCACCCGAGTCCAGTCCCTGATGCATCGCAGTAAACTACGTATCCAACTCCCTCCTCAGGCAATCTCAAGATATGTGCGCTGGTCAATCTCTGTCTCAGCTCCTGGAAGCTCTGCTGACATCTGTCTGACCACACGAAGGGTTTCCCCTTCTTCGTCAACGCTGAGAGTGGTGTCGCAACTCTGGAGAAGTCTGGCACGAATCTCCGATAGTATCCGGCTAGGCCCAAGAAGCTCCGCACCTCCGTGACGCTCTTGGGTGGCTCCCAAGCTAGCACTGCCTCGATCATCACGGGATCCACTGCAACTCCCGCCTCAGAGATGACGTGCCCCAAGAAATGGACCTCACGTAACCAGAACTGGCACTTTGAGAGCTTTCCATAAAGCTGGTGCTCTCGGAGCGTGTCTAGCACAACTCGCAGGTGGTAGGCATGCTCCTCCTCAGTCGTCGAGTATACCAAAATGTCGTCAACGAAGACCACGACAAATCGGTCGAGGTATGGCTGGAAGATCCTGTTCATGAGGCTCATGAACACTACTGGAGCATTGGTTACGCCGAACGGCATAACCAAGAACTCATAATGGCCATACCGACACCTGAAGGCCGTCTTCTGCACGTCCTCGTCTCGAACTCTGAGCTGATGATAGCCTGGCCGGAGGTCTATCTTCGAGAACCACCGCGCTCCCTTGAGCTGATCGAAGAGGTCATCAATCCGTGGCAGCGGATACTTGTTCCTCACTGTCACCTGGTTCAGGCGACGATAGTCGACACACAGTCGCAAGCTCCCGTCCGCCTTCTTGGCGAACAAAATCGGGGAAGCCCAGGGTGAAACACTGGGTCGGATAAACCCCTTGCTCTGCAAGTCCTCCAACTGTACCCGCAGCTCCCGAAGCTCGGCGGGGGCCATCCGATATGCTGGAGTAGATATCGGGGCTGTCCCGGGGTACAAGTCGATGTAAAAGTCTACATCTCTACGAGGAGGTAGCCCTGGAACGTCGTCGGGAAAGACGTCCACGTACTGGTCCACCACTGCAGGAAAAACTGGACTCCGCACGTCCACTGCTCCTAGGATGAGGCTAGCCAACTGATGAGAGATGGGTTGCACTCTCCTCCGCGGAAGTCCATCCTGTGCTGCAAAGGTTCCCTTCTCACCGGTGAAGGTAAACCTGCTCCCGTCGGTGCGAACACATCGCACCTTGCGCCTAAAACAGTCGATTTGGGCATGAACCGTGGATAGCCAATCCATGCCCAAGATGACGTCGTAAGGCCTCGACGCCGCTACAAGGAGATCCCAGCCGAAGCTCTCGCCTCCTAGAGTAAGCTCACACTGCCGGCACCAGTGCGTAATCGTCGAGTCTGCTCCCGTAGGAGTCTCTAGCCGTAAGGATCGAGCCAACGGCTCAGTCGGAATCTCCGAGCTCCGAACAAGGGCAGAGGCTATGAAAGAGTGACTCGCTCCTGTGTCAATAAGCACTGCAGCAAGGGTGGAATAGACACAGATCGTACCTCGAATCATCTCTGGCATGTCGGGGTCGTAGGCCTCCACTGCCTGGAGCTGGGCCTGTCCCTGCCCGCCAGCTCCCTGTGGTCGAGGTGGCCCTCCTGGTGGTGGTGGGGGTAGAGCCTGGAAGCGTCGACCACCACCCGCTGCTCGGCCAGCTCCTCTGCCTCGTCCGCCTCCTCCCTGCGGACCGCCACGGTCGACCCTCTGCCTCTGCCTGGGTGGCCCCTCCACCGTCTGCTGCTCCTCTGGTCGGCGAGTCGGGCAGTCACGAGCCATGTGACCCTGCCCGCCGCAGGAGTAGCACAGCCTGCCTCTCGGAAGGCTGGCACTCCACTGTGTGCCTCGCACTGCTGAGCCGGTGTCCTGAGGCCGTCTGCGTGGGGGTCTGGTCTGCCTGGACCCGAGAGTCATCCGTCGGCTACCTGCTGCCGAAGACTCAGCTACCTGCCGCCCTGCGCTAGGTCTCGCCGCTGAAGAAGGCTCTGCCAAGAAGCTCTCGATCAGGAGGGCTCGCTCCAGCACTCCCGCCTGGGTCGGAATGCTGAGGGAGATCAGCGACGCCCGAATCTCCTGTCGCAAGCCCTGCTCGAAGGTCCGGGCCCGGAAGAAGGGGTCCCGTACCATGTCGGTCGAGTAGCGAGATAGGTCAGTGAACCTCGCCGCGTACTGAGCGACCGTCATGCTGCCCTGGCGCAGCTGGAGAAGCTCCTGGATGCGCACCGCTCGGAGGGTGGCCGGGACGAATTCAGAGCGGAAGAGGCTCTCGAAGTCCGCCCAGAGCAAGGATGCCTCATCGTGAACCTGGAGCATCAAGCTCCACCATCGTCCTGCTGCCGCCTGCATGAGGCTCGCCACGAGAATCACCATGAGATCCGATGGTGTCCTCACTAGCCTAAAGATCCGTACCACCGCCTCTAGCCAGTCCTCGGCGGCCTGGGGGTCCGCCTCACCGCGAAACCTGGGCGGTCGCTGGCTCTGAAACTCATGCAGTGCCCTAAGGCGACGTGCATCATCAGCGTCTGGTACTGGAAGCATCGGTGGCTCGGCGGGTAAGGCTACCGCCGGTGCCACTACTGGCAAAGGGCCCTGCACCGAGGCCTCGTCGCTCGGTGGGCTGCCGTCGCGCCCTACACTCGGAACCCTAGCTGGCTGTCGTCGCGGGGCCATCCTGAAAAGGAGAACAAGAGCACCACAGTTAGAACAGTATACCTGGTGAGCTGGCACAAGTAATCACAAGGAAAACTTGAGACTTTCATGAAGCAGATCAGTATACCCGGTGAGCTGACACAAGTAATCACAAAGAAGACTTGAAACACACACTCAATCAATGTTTTCATGCATTAAGTCGGAAATCAGGAGTCAGGGTCCTGGTGTACGGATACGTCGGCCGACGCACCAACACTGGGCTCCCTGAACTGATAACCACACTCAATACACTAAACACTATTGCTTCATATAGAAAGAAAAGACGATCAGAGTTTGCGGTAGAACCGACCACCTCTGATACCAATTTGTCACGACCCGTCCTCGGGGCCCGTGCCGTGACTACCCCAAGCCCGCCTTCCATAGGCCAGGGGCTGGCGACTAGCACCAAGGCGTAAATTCCCAGTAAACAGGGAAGGTATTGCCTTTATAAATAACAACCACCACAGAGTCAGCAAGCGGAAAGTAACTACAGAGTGCAGAAAAGTAAAGGGGGCCGGAAATACAAGCCCAACTGTAAAGTACAACTGAAAAGTAAAGTACAGCAACTGAAGAAAAGACGGCGGCCTCGCGTCGTCCACTGGTAATCCCACCTGAAGGGTGGGTACAAATAGCCTCCAGGCTCCTCGGGTCCCACGTCCGCTCCGGGCACGTCCCGCCCAGTGGTCCACCTCCAGGTACCGTCCTGCTCCACGCCCCAACCGCGATCAGCGCTGTCCGTCGTCTGCATCCAACACAACAAGGTGCGGGCATAGCCTGTGCAGGGGTGAGTATAAGGTACTCAGTAAGGACCCCGAGACCCCCGAAGGTCTCCCGAAATCCACAAAGGATATAGCACCAAAGAAAGATGCAATCACGAAGTAACATCTGACTCGACTTAGGTATATGCCCATATATATACCTAAGTCCCCAATTCTAGCTCTGCTCACGAGCTCAAGAACAACTCAATCCACAAAGGAAAGCAAGACTCAAATCCACAAGGAGAGTAAACAGTAAATCCACAAAGGATAGTTCAACACAATCCACAAAGGGGAGTAACATAAGATTCAGCTCAACCAGGTATACTTTTTCAGATGACGTCAAAGATGATCACTGATCCATCTAAGTCGTCGGACCCACGAAGGATCGATAGGTACTAACCCCCGCAGAGACCCACGTAGGATCGGGCTCACACAGAACCTGTAGGCAGTGGCTCACACAGAACCGGTAGTAAGGACCCACATAGAATCGGGCTCACACAGAACCTGTAGCACTGATCCACGTAGGATCGCTGAGTGCAGTAGTCGACGCAGTCCACTGAGGATCTCTGCACAGTCGTCGCCGCAGTCCACGGAGGATCTCTGCTCTGCCGTCGTCGCAGTCCACGGAGGATTTCTGCTCTGTCGTCGTCGCAGTCCACGGAGGATCTCTGCTCTGTCGTCGAAGTCACAGCCAGCGCTAGGGTTCCCGCACTTAGCGAGCTCGTTTAGGAGGGTCCGCTCCACGAGCCGAGAGGCTGATACATCAACTGACACGTAGTCCGAAGTTGATGTATCCAAAAGTTCCGTATCGACAACAGGATCTCAACGCAACAGACGACGCGTCAATCGGACGCCCGGTCTGAGAGTTATTGGCATTTTCGTCCAAGGGGCCCGGTTGGTTTTTAGGGAAAAACCAACCCGACCGTACTCCACCTGTATCCGATCCTCGGGCGGAGTATGCCAAAAGTTCCGTCTCACTTAGAGGAAACTATCACAGCTGACGGTACGTCGATCGGACATCCGTAGCTCAAGTTATGAGCGTTTCCGCTCCGGGGGCCCGGTTGGTTTCGTGTACGAACCAACCCGTCCGAACCCAAAGTCTTCTGAAACCTTGAGTGTAATATACCGAAACGACCGTCTCGATCCAAGGATCGCGTAGCCGCTGACGGTTCGTCAATCGGAGGTCCCAGGCCCAAGTTATGGGCGAAAGACCGAAGAGGGCCCGAAACGGGGGTTCTGGGCCCGGGGCGACCCGGCCCGAACCCCCCCTGGGTCGGCCGAACCGGGTCGGCCCGACCCGGCTAGGCCGGGTCCGGTCCGGCCTGGGCGCGGCCTGGCCGACCGGACCGGCCGTCTCGGCTTCGGCCGAGCGGCCGAGTTCGCCGGCGCCGCCGCGCCGGCGTCCCGCGCCGCCGCCTCCTTCCGCGGGCCGCCGGAGTTGCTCCGGTGGCCCGTTTTGCCTCCCGACTGCGCCGTTGCTCCTCCCGGGGGCCGATTTTTACTGCGGGATCAACGGATCGCCCTTGCCGCACGGTTTGTCGTCGTCCGCCAGATCCGCACAAAAAAGGGAAGATCGGCGGAGGGTTGCCGGGTCTTGTTTGTTAGATCCGCACCCTCCGCGTTAGTCATAAACATCATCGGGAGGAAAAGCAAATAATCAACAACAATTTTAAATAAATTAAAATTGTTCGAAGATCAGGTTCTTTACTTTAAAAGAAATAAAATCACGGGAAAGGAAAATATTTCAATCAACCCTTACCTTGTCGTCGTCGTCAGACGAGAGGTCGTCGCGGAATCGCTCGTCGCGGATGAAGGAGATCGTCGCGTCGTCGCGGTATCCGGCGTCGCGTCGCCAATCTCCGGATCAAGATCAAACGGATTAATTTAAATCCGTTGATATTGAATTATAAAAAAGGGGAGAAATAAACAATTCGTTTCTCACCTTAATTGCCGAACGAGGATCGGCCGCGGAAGAAGAGGCGTCGCTGAAGAACGTCGCGGGTAGAGCTCGTCGACGTCGCAGATCACGGTGTGCGTCGTCGAATTCCGGTCGCCGGCGTTCTTCGCGTTCTTCGCGTTCTTCGCGTTCTTCGCGGGGAGGGTGGAGGTTCAGAGTAATTGCACAACGATAGCAATCCTCAAAAATAGACAAGTTTGTCTATTTTATTATTTTGTCAACAAACACAAACGCGTAAGTAACGACCCATTAAATTCGTTGAATTAATTCAAAGAATGAAACAGCCCATTTAATTCACTAAATAAACCGCCCAATTAAATGGTCTGTTAAGAAATTAAAGAAAACGCGTCGGTTGACTTTTCAGTTACTTTGACGGGTTTTCGCGGGTGCGTTACTTAGCGAAAGAAACGGCGGGGCTCGTGCGGGCCCCACCTCACAAATATCCTACCAAGGGGGTAGGATATTTCTGGATAGCATCCTATCCAGTTCAACACAGTTCAAGCCGTCTTTAAGTGGCTTCAAGTGGCTTCCAAGCAGCTTAAGTGAAATAAAATAAAGTTGTCGCACAAACTTTATTTTATTTCTGACTTAAAGCCCCAAAATTTAGAAACCACGTCTGAGCAAACGCAACTCCGGAAGAGGCGTTTATAAGAAAATACCGGCACTGCGATTTCATCGGTGCCCTCAGAATTCGATTCCGGGTACCAGTTCAAAAGATAGAAAAACCCGCTCGTCCGTTCACTGAACGTACCCGAGCCAAACTTCGGAAATTGATTCCGGGCACACCGGGCCTCGGAATCAGGTGCCGTCTGAAGATGCGCTCTTGTAAAATTCCAAGGAAAATTAAGAAAAAAAATTCCTTGAAATTTGCGGGTCTTTACATTAATTTTAAAACAAGTGCATGTAATTCACAAAAATACTACATTAACATGGATTGTGATAATAATGTTTTTACAATCAATGGTTCAATATGTTAATTTAAATAGAGTAATTTTTTTTCTGTTCGGACCATATTTGAAATAGTTTGACACATTAAATTCAATTATCAGAATATAAGATATTTATTAATTTTAAATCATTTAACTAAATATCATTTATTATAAAATAAAATTAATATCAATTTTGAAATTATTAATTTAATTTTTATTTATGAATATCAAAACATTATTATGATTAAAATATATTAATTTTTAATCTTTCTAACATGATATATTTATATAAAAATTAATGTACCACAATAAATCATTAAATTTACACAACTTCTATTTTTTTGGAAACGATTATCTTATTTAATTATTAACTATATAATCCATGTGTTATCATTTGTTGAGAGTTTAATGGGGATAATTCATCTTTAAAAAATATATTCAAATTATCATGACACAAAATCTCAGTTTACTTTAAATATAACTTTTATGAATGAAACTATTTAGCTTCTCCCATTTTCTATATATTTATACATGTTAAAGGTAAGTGAGATTCCTTTTTTCTCTTTTTCATCAACTAAATTATTATATGGGTCACATTCATGATCGCGTGTCCCAATATCGCATATAATTAGAACCATGAGGGGATATGGTTGATCTGTTGACATCCAATTTCATTGGGACAAGTGTCTAGGTTATTTTTTCCCTGGTTTCTATGATTTAGTACCATGTTAAACCTAATCATACCTTAATCATTTAAATTATTTTTAATTACTTTTATGAATATTTTTAGTCGAAAAATAAATTTATATTATTATACAATCAAAATATTAATCATTATAATATTTTATTTTTATTTTACCAATTTCAATTCATTGATTTATCAATATTAGGATTAATGCTAATCCCACAGACGTGGTGGGAAAGAAGGTGTTTAAACATAAAATGATCAAAAGTTCATTAATTCATTATGTCTAAATTAAATATAAAAGATATTCAAATGAAATAAAATTTTCTAATATATTTTTATTTAAAATCTCTTTACATTAAAAAAATTAATCATATAATTTACCATTGTAAATTATTTAAATGAAAAAAGCAGTTAATAACTAAAATGCAGTATTTCTCACAATTAATCAAAAAATGAAACTTTTTAAAAATAACCAAAAATTAAAACTATGATAATTTAGATATTATGAATTAAGAAATTAATTATTAATACAGTTATAATTTATATAAGTGTAAAAATTTAGTTTTAATTTAGGTCTAACATTAAATGGATGTAAAACATGGTCTTGCGTGTAACGCAAGCTAACTCAGTGTTGTGTGTTGCGTGATCTTCACCTGGTGTTGCATATACTAAAATAAAAATATTTTTTTTCAATATATAAGATAAATATTTAGTTCCATGTGAAATAAAAAATATCTAAAAGTTTAAATTAATTCTAATGATATTTATTAAAAAATCTAATAGTTTTACAATGTAATTTGATTGCTAAAAATGAAGTCGTTGTTATATGAGAACTCCATTTGGAGGAGGTTTTGTTCCCAACATCCTTGTTAAAAAATTTAACATTATTTCATCATATCATCCAATGTTTTAATGGTTATATCATAATGAATATCCATTTAAGGGTGACATGTAGTTTTACAACTTATCTCTATATACAATTCTTGCTGAATGCTTCTCCAGAAACTCCCAATAAAATAATGATTCGGATCTGATAGAATGAGGAATTTTAGTCCATTTATTCTTACCACTTTGGTCTAGATATAAATATTTCATCATAGCAACAAAATGGGCTGATGTTATAAGATAACTCAATTCTACCTAGATAGTGTTATATTCATTGGATGTCCTAGGAGTCCTATAAAGAAATCTGTGGCAATGCATTCTCAAGTACATACTAGTATGGGAAATGGTTTCATCATGTTAATAGACATATGGAATTCATACATGACATTTCGTCATTAAATGAATTGAAATTAAAATTCTATAATCTCCAACTTCATGTTATACCATTATACTTTTTACATCATATCTATATACATTATAGTTCTTCCTAAGTGAAAAAATTATAATGAGCTATGAACAACATCCATATGTTATATCTTCAACTCTATTTTCGATGTGAAAAACATTTGAGTTCCAATCCTTGTGACTCCTTCATTAAAAAATCTTATCTCTGAAATATTCACTACCCTGAATTGTTTCTCCTTATCGTCTGTTTTGGACTCCGTAATCCTTTCAAGAATTATTGGTGGAGTTGGTATTTAGAAAACGTTTTATGAATTCCCAATAATGATCCTCATGTACATGCTTTTCATGTCCATTATGATTGGATTTCATTCAATCAACATTATAGAAAGGGTTACCAAATCCTTTATACTCATATATTATTTCACCTTTTTCGTGTTCCCTCTATAATTAACGATTGAGACGTAATAATCATTTATGATATATAACAACCTTCATTGATTTATATTTTTGTCCTATTGTGTGAATATATATTTGAGGGTTTTATGATCTACATTTATATATCTATGTTCTTCCAATATATATAATGAATCTTGATATTTTATGATATGATCACTATAGTAAATTTTAGATCATTAATTGGATAGTTCTTATCTTGGATCTTTAATTAGAGAGTAAAATATGGTATCACTTGTTCATCTTTTATGAGTAGAAAACCCAAATTTTTTCAGATGCATCATTGTTGAAAAAAAATCATTCAACAATGTTGTGTAATGTGATCACAGGTGAGGGCATTAACCTCTTATTTATTTCTTTAAATCATTCATCACATTCATTAGTTCAGAAAGACATCATTCCCTTTTTTGTTATCATAGTTATTAGGATTTAAATTAATGAGATGTTTCCATAAATAGATGATATTACATAGCTAATTCAAGAAAACTATGAATCTCCATCGTATATGTTTTTATGGTTCAACCTTAATTTGTATCTATGTTTGAAGGGCCCACATATATATCTTTACTGGACATAACATTCCTTTGGAATGTTACTTTCTCTATGTATTACATTAATTGAGAATGTAACCTCTAGTATAGGAGGAAGATAATGCCATTATTTGAAGAACACATTATCTCACAATGGCCATGTCATCAAGGGTGATATTTTCCATAGTCTCAATCATTTTAGAATGATAAATTTTCTTATATGGAAATAATATACCTTCATGAGAAGAAGATTCCAAAGGATATTTATTATCATCATTGAACATGTATAGAATTGGTGGGTGATTGATGATAAAAATGGTGAATTCCTTCTACTTGAAATTTGTACTAGCTTTATACAATAAAATCTCATCCATACAAAAGATAATAATTACTTCTACTAATGGGAGTATCATAAGATTCTCTATGAAATTCATCTAGGAAAAATTGACATTGGAGATGTTATATGCTTATGAGCTAATAATTTTCCCATTATCCATTTTCATTGATAGCTCAAAATTTCCGTTTTGTGGTGATATTTGAATAGTTCTACAAAACATGCATGACATGTAATAATTCATAGAACTATAGTCAAATAAGGAATTTTTAGTTCATGAATGGATGATAAGACTACATTTCACTATTTGATTCTTGTTCTAATCATTTATATCATCCAAAACCGACATTGGGATGGGATTAATCAAACTATTAAACACATAAATGGAAGAACTATAAAAACAAAAGGGATAATTTATCAATGAAATATATTATTTTACCTATTAATTTATAGGTTTCAATTTATATAATCCATGGTATATTTACAAGCATAATAATTCATAGGATTTTTTGTTTCCTTCATAGTGGTTCGTAATGATATTTTTAATTTAACAAACCATATCCCCCAGAATTGTCAAACTAGATGTGCAACAAGGTATCTTTTTCATGAATATGGTGATGATTGATTTAATACTAAATGTCCATGTATTATAATCATTATCCTGTTATAAAACTATGTTAGTTACACATCCATTTGTAGTATCCAAACTTCAATTTTTTTATTTGGAAACCACTAAATCTATAAATTAGGGAAAATTAGTTATGTTTTCCTATGTTGAGTCTTATCCCTAAGGATTTAAAAAATGTTTAGTAATCCTGATCCCCAATAAAAATTATTCCCTACCTTTCATACTAATTATGATAACTCATATATTTTTATAGCTTATTTCATGATTTGTTGCATAAAAATACATATAATACAATCCCAGAAGATAGATAGGCCTAGTATATTTGGGTAATTAGATAGAAATCATAATTACATATAAGAAGGATACAAGGAAATAAATTTAAACTATATAAAATTCACTTTTTATTCCATTTTTCTCTTAAAATTTCATGAAATACCCTCGGAACATATATATATATATATATATAATCGGTGAGCTATAAATTATAGTAAGAAAATAATTAAAGAATAAATTTATGGAAGTAAGAAATGTGATTCTAGAGGAAAATATAGGAGACATAAAATGGGTTTGAATAATAGACATGAACATAAAATAATGATATATTATTATAACTTCATGTTTTCATATGAATTGGGAAAAAATATAAAATAGGACATCATAAGAATAATTCTAGTATAACCATTGTGAAATCATAACATAGTATTCTTAGGATAACCTCCCAAGCACTATATATGGTATCTCATGAGATAAAAATTTTTTCCATTATATTGAATTGAAATATAATTTCAAGAAGATATATCAAATTCATATGATCTACATGACTTGTTCTTCTATATAAATCATACAACATAAGAACATATTTAATCAATTTTAATACTATGAGTTAAGAGTTTAATTTCGATACATGAAGTCCTCATTCAGTGAAATAATGTTACATACAGTTTAATACCTGGGATCGAAATGGGGATGGGTATTCTTAAAAATTATAATTTCTAAATAAATAATGAAACAATTTTGACAACATAACTAGTACACATTAAGGTTCATTGGAGGGTTTAATGAGAGTGAAAGGTAATCCCTCATTACCTAGTCATCATAAGAACCATAAAATAAGGTGTAAAAACAATTACAATATGAAAAGATGGAAATCAAAAGTAATAGTGCAAAGAGAGTACTATAAATTAATGGAATGAGTGATGGATCTCTTACATCATTATATTAATAGATTAGGTAAAGGTTATAATAATGGATATAAATAACATTTCATTATTAGAACATTATTTTCAATATAAAGTGATGATTCATATAAAATGATAATATAACCACTTGGAAAACAAGATCCATAAAATACTGGATGTTCTTGAATTGAGATGTCGAAGGATAGAACCCTTAACATGATAGGGTTCTTCTAACAGCTTTGGTGGAGATTCATAAGATATCTAAAACACCTTCGGTTGACATTATAAAGTGATATTGAGATGAACATTGAAATGGACCATTCATTATCTTCTGATTAATTTTACATTTTTGGGTGTTGTATATGTTCGTGTGTGGTAATGAGAGTTTTTTGGTATAGGTTTGTGATATAGGGGTGATGATGTAGGACGTACACATTGTATAATGGTTGTTCATAAATCGCGAATTTGGAAGGTCCACAAAAATATTCCTAAGTGATGGGAAGACACTATATGGATATAATTTCATATAACAATAAGCCAAGATGTGTACTAATTATAGGTCGGGGTAATTTTTGTTTCAGTGAAAGATGGAATTTTCATGAAACCCCTAGAATAAATGTCATTAATGGACTACACATCAAGATTCCATTATGATCCTGGTTTTAGAACCTCTTGTTTAGTTGAAAATCCATTCATTGGGATTCATTCCATCATCTATAATTCTGTATGAGCCTAAGGCACATAGGGATGATCTTCTAGCAGGTTCCATTTTCTCTAATATGTTGGTTCTGGGGGATTTTTGTTCGAAATATATTGTGAGTTATTGTCCATTTATTCTTTGCTTTCTTCTATTATATTCTGGATTCATGACATCAATTTTGTTATTGTTTGGGGTGTGAGTTGGGATGTGTTATGAAATCTATTTTGTGTGGTGTTGATTGAACGATATATTCCTATGTGTGTTGTTGGTTTTGTGGAATTTTTTATTCACCCTTTGGTGTATAGTGCAATGATAAAGCTTCTTTCAGATTGTTTATACGTTGTTTCCCTTTGTTGTGTACCATATGGGAGGGGTTTTATTTTTTTACCTATGGGTTCTGGTTATACTAGAAAAATAAAATATAAATAACTATTTTAACTGAAATTTTTATGTGAAAGGGGAATGTTGTGTATGTTTTTACTACTTTTATATGATTATGATACTGTGGATTATACAATCTTGATTCCACACTATAATTAATGTCATTTAAAGGATTTTTTGTGTTTCATTATATGTTTTGTGACATAAAATTTTGTCATGATTTTTTAATATCATCATAAAATTAAAATTGAATACCACTAATATCATGGTAATAAAATTTCTTCCCTAGGATTCATGATTTATATGATAACACACCTAAAATAAACTGAAATGTGATGAGAGTCCATTTCAACATATGTAAAATGATCCTTAATTATTTTTAATTTGTTTACATGCTTTTGGGTTGGTAATATATAGATTTTATGGACTGTGGGGAAATATGTGGTTTTTTTGGCAATGCTTTTGGGTCGGTGTGGTCGTGGTTGTTTGGTCCTACATTTTGGGTCATGAGGTGGTGGTTAAATGATTTTTATTTTGGGAAGTGAGGTGGTGTTTTTTTTCGATGCTTGTGGGGTGGAGAGGTGGTTTTTGTCTTTCTATACTTTTATGGTGATGAGGAGGTGGTTTTATGTTGGGGATTATGAGCTTCCTATAATTTATGGTTTTTTTCTAGATTCCAAAATAGTTAGGGAATTAATTTTTAATAATGATTGAAATGACATCTTTTGGTGTGGTTAGTGGGTTGTAATTGGTTAATTAAAAAATTAAATAATGGGTTGATGTTGTTAAATGCTGCAGATGCTAAATAACGAAAATAATAGGATGAATAAAAAAAATTGTTTTGAAACATTAATGTGTCTTGTGCCTTTTGGTGTAGTTTTCTTTAATCAGGGATGGAAATGAAAGTGGTGATATTGTGAGTTGATTATTCATTTGTTATGAACACAGAGGATTTGGTTGTGTCTCTATATATGTATATACTTATATATTATATTGATTTCAATATACACCCTCACATCAAGAAATATGTGAAGACACCCACATAGTCAAGCAAGGCGAGTTTTTTCCGACATCTATGGTGAATGATGTATTGACGATTATAATCTATTTCCTACTCCCTCTTCTAGGTGATGCTGGTATGTCATATTTTGTGAGGGCCAGAGGTATTTTAGTTCTTATATGGTGGTTTTGATATCCGAGGTGTTTTTGAGTGACATGTGATAGCCTATGTGTTTTCGGGTGAGATGAGACTATGCTTGTGAGAGGTTGACCATGATTGTTTTGGTGAGATATGATATTAACATGGTTGTGGGGAGAATTATGGTGGGACTCATGCTGGATGTAGGGGGAAACGGGAACAATATCCTACATATCAATGAAAACCTACTACTTTGGTTGTGGCATTGGTCGTGACATGGGGGCCCAGGTATTTTTGGAAAATATGTGATGTGGTCGTGTTTTTGGTGTGAGAGTCTTGGTGTAAGTTGATGAGATGTGAGTTGACTGTGCTTGTTAGGTAGTGTGTTATTGATGATATGGGTTTTACAGGACATATGATGTTAGGTTGTGAGAGAGGAATATGATCAGAAAAGTGGTCTGGTGTACACTTACAACTATGCTTCATGTTATGTTTTTTATATGAATTTCTTTATTTCTTGAACATTCCTTAGTGAGGATGGTTTTAATTAGTATACATGTATTGGTTATCTTTTTTTTTTCTCACTTTAGCATTAGTATTCATCTTTCACATGTTCACAAGAAACATTGGTTTTCTTACAGAGTATACTTGTATGATCACCCTACATATATAATTTTTTTTAGATTTCTAGGAGGATTACATAGACCATTCTAGACATTAATATATCAGAATATTTGATAGTTGTTGTTTCAATACATTAGATTTTAATTTGGATATTTCCTTTAAGATAATTTTATCAGTATTAGATCCATTTATACATTTATTCATAGATGGTTATGGTTTCTTTTTAGATTTTGTGATGGCATTTCTTGGGGATTGTTAATCAAATCATCATGTCTTATTTTTATAATTTGTAAATTCATCCCTTTTATTAATATTTTTTATACCCATAGTGCTAGTTTCCAACCAGGGGCTTACTAGAGGAGAGACTCAATGTTCATTATCACTCTCCCCTCTTTCTGGTATCTTTGGAGGGATGGGGTCATGATATAATTGTATCAAAGGATATGGTTAAGAGATAGGATTGGGTTTGAAGTTAGGAAAAGTGAGGATTGTATATGTTGTTATGAAAATAGCCCCCGTAGACCTTAGTTCTTTACATTTTCTTGGGATACTGGTTAGGAAACTTGAGGTTAGGCCCCCCTGTGGCCTAGTGCATAGTCATTGATCTTGCTGAATATCTAGGTGAGGTGGAAATATTTTTATGGTAGAGAAAAATCGTAGGTACGATAATCATGTTTACTTGTGTTATTGTTTAAATTAGGTTGTTATAAGGTTAAAATAAATAATGTGACACAAATTTAATATGAATAAAAAATGATATACTACTAGTATTAGGACGTTCATGTTTTCATTACAACTAGGGATCCTTTTATTCTATGTGTGTGGAGTTGGTAGTAGAGTGTTTACAGGCTTTTCTAGTTTATCAATGTAAGGATGATCTGACAATAGAGTATAAGGCTTGATAGAGGGTGTGGTGTGTTTTATAGCTTTAGGATTTGTGAAATTATGAGGGTAGGAATTCAAATGCGGAGATAGAAAGCTGTATGGAGGAGCTCATGATTTCATTTAGTTTAATCAAGGACCTGGTGGAGTATTGGGTCCCATTGGTAGTTATCCTTATTCAGTGATCTTCACGTCATTTGTGGACATTGTATCTTGGAGAGAGGAGGAGACATATTTTTTGTGGGTTAAATTTCATATAGATTTCTAAGAATAATTTCTTTTATTGTCCATGAAGGTATAGAAGTGGTAAGGAATTATATCCAGTCAGTAGGGGATTATATATTTGTTGGAGTTACAAATCAAGTTCAAGTAAATTTTTCATTTTCCCTAGATAATTTTCTAGATGAGGGGTCTTATATGTGACGTCCTAAGAAGGAACCACGTCCTTCAATTTATTATGTATTTACTGCTTTTACATTTTCAATGTATCATGCTGTTTCGAATAATGGGAACATGATCAAGTCGATTCAATCATGAGAAGGATAAATGTGATGGGGGAACAAGAAATGTCCATTGAGAAGAATAATTGTTAGTGGTAGGTCTCAAGCACCCGTACCTTTGAGGATTTTACCGGTGGGGAGTCAACCTCAATAATTTCTTATACATACTTCTAAAGACTGTGGTTTCTATTTACTTTATATGGAAGTTTTATGAGTCTTTTGGATGTGAGCTTCCTGGTAATTTACAGAATAAGTTCCCACCAGTTCCATGAGCCCATTTTGGTGGAGGTGGATAGGTTAAGTTCTAGCCTCTATAGGAGTTTTCATTGAGACCATTTTAGCAATAGGGGTAGAAGGCATACACTCTGCTGAGGGGAGATGAGACTGGTATATGCCCACCTTAGGATGTTAAACCTATTTATAGACCACTACATAAGATTTATTGTGTTGGTGTTCATCAATAGTAATGCAGAGAAGATGTGTGTTGTTGGTTGTACATAGTGGTGGTGGAAATTCCAGAGGGGCCATAGATTTTCAAAAGCTATGATCAGTTGGTTTAGTACCATTATTCATTGCTTATTTTATTCAGGTTCTTTTTACATATTTTTTACTCTCTCTCTATCCTATACTATGGAAATTGAAAAAGAATGTATTCTCATTCCCTTTGTCTTGAATATTCTATTCGGATGACAGAAAAACATTATTGATGTTTGAATAGGGTGTAGATTGATTATAGGGACACATCAGTACCATGGGGATATTTTCATGCTACATATGTAACCATATGATTTCAACCACATTATTTAATAATTAAATATTTAATGTGATATTATCGACTTCTTCCATAGGAGAGTTGTTTTCTCATATGTGTATGGCCAACTAGAAGTATTCATTGGATATAGGGGTTTTTAGGATTTCAATAGTCATGTGGAGACCCTTCATTCTTTTATGGTGATTTGGGTATGGAATTAGTGGATTCAAGGATTGTGGAGGCTCCCAAGGTTGTTAGGGAGTTCCTAATAATTTCGCCAAGGAGGTTGAGATTCCACCCACTCTGTGTGATATTCATTTCAGGATAGACTTATAGCCTAGAGATTCATGTATTTCAATGTCTTCTTATTGGAAATTTCCTATTGATTTTAAGTAGTTAAGGATTCAAATATATGATCTTATATATACAATTTTATAAGACTCATTATTTCACTAGGGGGTGCTATAATTTTTTTCTACAAGAATACAGATGGTAGTCTGAGGTATTTCATAGACTACCGAAGATTGAATCATGTGATTCTCAAGAAAAATTACAATCTTATGAAGATAGAATATGTTTTAGACTAGCTAAGAGGGTTGAGTTGGCATTCAATGATTGATCTGTGGTCTAGATATCCATTGTTGTTTTTGAAGAAGGGTAATATCATGAAAGAGTAAATCATATTAAGGCATGGTAACTTCGAGTTTGTAGTCATGTAATTCAATGCAATAAACATACTAACTACGTTAATGTGGATTATAAACTTTATGTTCCATGAGTTCCTATACCAGTTCTTCATCTTATTCATCTATGATATCTTGATCTACTAAATGTCATTGGTGGAAAACATCGATCATATTAGATCCATTTTTCAGGTCTTTATACAATACCATATCTATGAAAAATTAACCCGGGGTAATTTTTTTACATGATAGGTGATTTTCTATGAGAATTTGGTGTCTTAATACATTTCGGCAGCGGATATGTCCTTGTCTAAGGCAATTTTTTCTTTTCTATCAACCAATAATGTGATATAGGTTTATAGTTTCCTTAGACTTGTTGAATATTATCAGAGTTTTATTCCCAATTTCTCATGAGTTCTAGCCCCATTGATGACTTTGACTAAAATTTATCTAGAATTTTTTTTCACTAATGAATCTAGGTAGTGTTCAGTTCACTAATGGTAAAGCTATTAGTCCCTCTAGTGATCCAGTTTCTTGAGGACTGTGTGATGTTTAAGTGTATAGATATTTTTACCATATTGGTTTGGGATGTGTGTTGATTCTTTAGAGGGAAGTAATATATTATGGGACTCAAAATTTATGTCTCCATGAGTGTAATTATGTCACCAATTATTTGGAGTTGGTAGTGGTGTTTTATGCACTGAATTTTTGTTGTCATTACCTATTTAGGATTGATTTTTTCTATTGACATATCACAATAGCTTGATGTATATCTTTTAGCAGTGTGATATGAACATTTGTAATTGGATTTAGATGAATTTTCTTGAGGATTATTACTTATAGAGCTATTAAACCTTTCTAAATGGGAATGATTCATCTTATTCTCTTGGAAAGAATCTCGGATGGGTGTTGTTCAGGAGCCTAGGGATACAAGTGGAGAAATAGAGGATTTGGAATTTTTTCACATAGATTCATGTTTATATGGTTTTAGAGGATATTTTTTGGACTTTAACGGTGTATTATTATCTAATACATTGGGTAGAGGAGTATTAGTGGGGAGACTCAGAGGAAAAGGTGATGTGTGATCATTTTGGACAAAGTTATTCTAATTATGGATGGTAAGAAGATGGTCAAAACCAGATTTTATTTAATGGGAGATTTTTTATGATAATGATGCATGGAGGAGTTCATAGTGAGTTTCATAGCTCACCATTGGTTGTAACAATATGAGTTTTCACGATGTTCAACGTCTTTATGATATTGTTTTGGTGGCTCGATAAGAATTTTTTTGTTTCAGATTTTTTGGTGAAGTATTTAGATTGATAACAGATAATTGGCAAGCATCATTTTCCTAGTGGTTTGTTGCGTCCCATGAATATTTTGGTGTTTCAATGGGAGAAAATATCAATGGATTTTATCACATGGTTTCTTAAATGTTAGGGAGTTTGTGATTATATCTAGGTGATTGAGGATTATGTGAAAAAATAAGACCACTTATAAGCGATAAATGAGTCAAACGTAGTTGGTTCATAGGCTAAGTGGTTTGTGGAAGAGATGGTGTTGTTTCATGGAGTTCCAAGGTTCATTGTCTCATATTGAGAATCCAATTGTACCATAAATGTATGGAGGGTATTATAACATGCTTTTGGTACCTATTTATGCCTCAACATGGATTTCCACCCTATGAACAATGAGATAATGTTGTGAACCATCCAGATGATAGAAGTTATATTATTGTCACGTGACTTGGAATTTAGTAGATCTTGGTTGTGAAACCAGCCTTTTTTAATGATTTCACAAAAAAAATATCAGTCCTCCATTCTCATGGATCCATTTAAGGTTTTGTACTATAGACCATTTCATACAATGTTATGTTGGGAAGAGGTAGGAGTGGTAGTAGTTATTGGTCATGATGTGGTGCCGAGCATGATAGGTAAGGTTCTTCATGTTCATCAAAAGATGAAAGTTACGTATGTTTATAATTAGTCTTATGTATATATCTGTAAGAGGCCTTAGAGTATGAGTTTGGGGAACAAATCATCTTGAATATTTCCCCTCAACATGGGAAGTGGAGAATTGGTATGGGAAGTAATTCATGTCCCAAGTTTTTTGGGTCCTTTTATGTGTTGGGGTGAGTTTGTGAGGAGGCATCTCAGTTGGAATTTCCTCCATAGCTGGAGTGAATCCATGAATTCCTCTACATATCTTATAATTTTTGGTATATTCATAATGAAACAAATTTAATTTACTAGGGAGAGTTGGGTATTGAGGAAGACATGATGTTCATGGAATATCCAATATAGGTCTAGGATCGTCAAGAGAATGTGTTGTCAGGATAAACTATTCCATTGGTTCATGTGTTCTGGAGGCATAGTGTCTTTGATTAGAAAACAGGTTAGTGAGACATGTAGATTCGTACCCAATAAATAGAGGTATTTTTTTTCTTAATTATTATATATAATGTGATATTGGATCCTCTTTTTTATGAGATGACTTGTTTACCTTGGGTTGTGATGTTTGATCTGTGATAAGTTTACATCATATGAAAACTGGAGGACTTGATTACAAAATTAGACACCTCAAATGTGATGAGATTATACCCAAGTGATAATTTCAATTATTCTCAGAGTGGAAATTTTTTTAACATTGACTATTGTATTCACTGATTTATGTGTTTGAGGTAGTGTGGTAAGTTGTTCGTAGTGGATTTTTTATTTGGGATTCATGGAGCTTTGAATAGTTGTAAAGTAGATACACAAATTAATTGTTAGGGTTAGAAGGTTGTGAGAGTTTATTTTTGGTCATTTTTTATGTGGTCGTCTAGTGGTAGAATTTATGTTATGACAATATCCTTGGGAGGTATATCACATGGTGATTATTCAGAACTCATCCCCTTCTGACATATTTTTTATTCTAAAATGCAAGAATCAGTTGATAGGTATCTAATGTAACAAACCATTCTTTTTTCCATGTTACATTACTATTTTTGTGTGTTGTATCTATTCATAGGCAGTTTTGGGAGTTTCAAGTGCTGTCTAGAGCTGTAGGGGTGATGCCATAGGAATTACACGCAATGTACTATTTAAATACTGTGTATATGAGGTTTGTGACTTTTTCAACCATCTAGTTCACAGATTTCTTCACCTATTTGGGTAATACATGATATGGATTTCATGTTCTATAAATAGAAACATTGGTGTGTATTAATTACTGGTACAGAAATGTTTTTTAAAAAAAGAGTTATTTTTTTAAAACATGTAGATTACACTTCATGAATGGAATAAACATCATGAATTTGTTGGTATACAGTTTTTAAAAATTATTCTTCTGTTGAGTTTACATTCATTAGCTCACTCCCATTACTATCTCATTCAAGAAGAGTCCAATGTTCACTCGGAGGATCTTCTTGTCCTCTTCCTCCAACTCTAATATATTGGTTCCAATTGTTTTTATTTGAAAATACGCGGTGAGATCCTCTACATTTTTAAGTATATTTCTTATGTTCTATTCCTTAGGGTTAATTATGTAAATATTAATTTGTATTGATGATTTATTTCTGTTTCACTTTGAAAATTATTTTATGTGGTGTTGTTTGATCCAATTTTTCTTATGTTCATTTGTTGTTTTCACACATTTCTTCATCTCCCTAAAGTTCATAGTGAGTTGGAAAATATTCTTCGATGTAGAGAATCCTTTGTCTCTCATTATTTTTTATCATTCTAGAGGGGTTTCATTGTTTTCCTATGGGGTATGGTTGTGATAAATTAATTAAAGATAAATAAAAAATTTAATTTAAATTTAATGGGGAAAGGGATTTGTTTCACTTCATTTTAAAGATTTTATATGATTGTGATATTGTGGATTATACATGTTTGATGCCCCTCTAAATATGATGGTCATCATGGGTTTTATATTTGATGAATGATATATTTTTTGACAACTAAATTTTTTATTATATAACTTCACCAAAATATGATGATTATCTAACCATGTATATATAAATAATGAAATGGATTCCCTGATATTAATGGATTGTGTGATAACACCCCTAAAATAATGTCTTATGTGATGAAAGCTATTTTTGAAATATTTAAAATGATCCTCGATGTTTTGTTGTGTGTGATCATTCTTATGGGTATGTGATGTGTGCATTACATAGGGTATGGGGTTATATGTCGTTGTTTGGAGGTGCTTTTGGGGTAGCGAGGTAGTGATTGTTTGGACATGATTTTTGGGTGGGGAGGTGATGGTTTTTGGTTATGAATTTCGGGTAACGAGGTGGTGGTTGTTTGGTCATGCTTTTGGGGCTGTGAGGTTGTGCTTTTTTTCTATGATTTTGGGGGAATCCATGAGGTTATTTGATGATGTGGATTACATACTGTTTGTTATGTATGGTCATGTTGGGAAATATTCTTTGGATAGTTATGGAATAAATGATTAATAATGATTTAAATGACATCAGTTGGTTTGGTAAATATGTAGGAAAAGGTTGATTAATAATTATATCTTGTGTTATGTCGGTAAATGTGGTCGATTCAAAATTATTAAAAATAATTTGATAATTAAATGTAATTAGTTGGAATGTGAGTGTGGCATGTGGGTTTTGTCATGTGCTATGGTTTTCATGCATTTCAAGGCAGTAGTGAATGTGGTGATGTTTTGAGTTGATTCGTGTTTGGTTGGGAACTCATAGGTTGGGGTTGTGTGTGGAAATATGTATATACATGTATATTATTTTTCATTTCAATACACTCCCCACCCATGTCAATCAGTATGTGCTAAAACCATCATAATCTAGTGAGGGGTTGTTTTTTCCAATATTTGATGAGGAGGATGGATGGATGAGTACCTTATCAATCAGAATCTCCCTTCCAGTAAAGGTTGGTATTTCAAAATTTCTGATAGATAGATTTATATTAGTGTATTATATTTTTTTTGTGATTACCTAGGTGTTTTTTGATGATATGTGAAGGCCTAGGATTTTTCATCTAACATGAGACTGTGCTTGGGGGGTGTTGGCCCATGTTTTTTCGGGTAAGATGTGATATGATTGTGATTTTTAGATGAAATCTGGTGTGGGTTGGGGATGGTATGAGGAGGGACCTTATTGGATTTTCTACATGTTCACAATACCCTAATAATCTGGTTTTGTAAGTGGTTATGAAATTATGGCCCAATTATTTTTGGGTTAGATTTGATGTGGTCATACTTGGGGGGAATCAAGCCTAGGTGTCTATAGGTGAGATGTGATGTGATCATTCTAATGGGTAAGTGTGGTATAGAAGATAAGGGAGTTCCATGAAATATTATGTTGGGGCAAGAGAGAGGAATACCGACATGAATTTCGTGCAGGGTGACATTATCGAAATACTTCTTTTTAGATTTTATTACATGAATTACACTATTTGGTGTGCCCGACATTGTTAGGTTGAGATTGGTTAGTATTAATGTATAGGTGCTATTTAATTATATTATTTTTTTCATGAGTGAATTAGTAAGCATCGTGCACATGTGAATGATGGACTTTTTATTTCACTAAAATTTGTAATCGTATGCTCATCCTATGTATATAAACTATATTTAGGATTCAATGAGAATTACATGGAACGTGTGGGAGAATAATAGTTCAGACTTTTGGATAGCTATTGTGTCCCTGATTTACCTTTTCTTTTGGGTATTTAATATTGTAATCATTTATCTATATCTGTTCTATTTATGTATTCATTATGGTATGGTATTGGATTCTTTTTATATTATGTCATTGTTTTTCTTTTGGAAGATTCATTTTGTCTCATGATCTTATTTTTTATAGAGGGTAATGCCTCCAATTTCATGATATTTTTTATACACTCGGTGACAGTCGCTAACCCTGGGGCCTAATGTAGGCCCTGGGAGTCATTATATCTCTACCCTAAATGTGGTAAATTTTGAGGGAGAGAATCATGAAAAACATCATGCGGAATGGGTTTTTAGATAAGGGTGGTGTGAGGTTGGGGGTATTTGCAGAAAAAGAGAGAAAAAATATTTATTACTTTCTAAACGTCAGTTTTCAGATATATAAATAATAATATTAATCCATAGAGATTTATAATATTATTACCATGGTTTCTTCCTAGGAGGAGTTTTTTTTAATATTTTATTAATCTAAGATGCTAATGGATTTTTATAATACCATTAGTGATGTAAAATTGATTAATGTTAATAATGGATTTATTTTAAAACCATTAGATTATAATATTTGTTTTAAATGATACATTAATGGTTTATATGTTTAATAAAATATCTTCATATATACATTAATTTAAAGAGAAAATATATATTTTGGTCTGGATGCATTTTATAGAATTTAATAAATCATATATTTGTCTATTATGATGTCATTATAAAAACAATATATTTACATCATATATAATTTTCTCCCAAAAATTCAAATGTCCTGGAAAATTATGAAAAATTAACTATTGACTAATTTTGAGGTTATACATTCAAAAGTAATAACTATTTAAACAAAATATTTTTCTAAATATATGAGTTTTTACTTTTAAATAATAATCATTATTTAAAAGAAAAAAAATATATTTAAAATATTATCAAATTTCTAACCCTTATAATATTAACATTAGACTTCATTATATATAAAATTTTTAAAATAAAATTTTTATTTAAATAAAATTTATTTAAAAAAAATTGAAGTTATCAAAACAGTTTTTAAATTGAAGCAATATGTTTTCTAAAAATAAATTTTCTATCTATTTATATCAAAATCTATTTTTTTCCAATGTTTTTCTAAAATCACTTATACAATAATAACAAAAAGATATAAATATATTCATAATTCTATTTAAAATAATAAATTAAAATTTATAATACTATTATCTAGATTTAAAACCGTTTATTAAACACCTTAGACCCAAATAAAAAAATGTGTAATATTGATGCTTTCTTAGGGTGGTTTAGATAACATAGTTTGGGTAGTGATCTTGAAAAGTTTGAAATTATCTCATAAATGATAATTCTAATGTTTCGGTTGTTTAATCTAATCATGGTATTGGTCAAGGGAATAACCATGTGAATTCACATACCTCAAGAGCTTTGATAAATGGGATTCATAAGGTATGATCTTACTGGTTGAAGAACGATTCTAATGATTGAGGTCATTGTTTCTTCCATATATTTCAATTATAATTTATCATAAACCATAATATATACTAATTTTAATGATCAATATACAAAAAAAATATTATCAATTGTTAAGATGTATAATGGTATTATAAATATGACATGATATATTTTATAACGGAATAAAATTTAAAAATAAAATGTGTATATGGTTTCTGTAACTATATTACGTAATGAGGCATTAATTTATTCAAAAGTGAATTTAATTTTTGAAATTTTTGGTAATTATACAAAATTTTCTAACGGGAGGGGGACTACATTTGTATTGCTATAGGCTTATGGTTTAAGATATCTACTTACATCATTTCTATTGGTGTAAATAGAACTGTATACACTTACATTACATTTTTATTTTATTGAAAATATCATAGGATCTCATATAATTAAGCTAATTCCATACAATATATATTATCATGTAGAAAATATGCATAGTGTTTCTATAGAAATCTACATGCCTTTCTATAGTTAAATTTTAACGCAAATGGCTATTAAAATCCTAAAGGATATGGAAAAATAGTTTTTCCCCATTTCACTAACACACTCAAGCTCATAAAAATGTTTTATAAGAATAATCTTTTTCTATCTTTAGAGACCGATCTATTCTCAATAATGATGAATTTATTTAATTTCAAGGGTATTTTTGTAGAACTGTGTAATTTCAACCTTATATAATGAAATTCATTATTTTTCTCAGATGTTTCATGTTATTTTAATAACATATATTTACTTTAATTGTGTGAATATATGTGGAAGGAATTGAATCAATCCCCTGGGTGCATGTGGAAAACAGTTTGAGGGTAGTTTTTAATTGTTTTATTTGATAAATTAGACATTTTTATGTTTGGTTTATTCTAATATTGTGACTTTTAATAATTATTTGTACAATGGAATAGTTCTTTTAGATATGTGAAAGATTTATTATATAAAAAATACTCTTTTATTTCATTTATATAGTAACCAATGGTACCTGGTGGAGGCATTGATAGAGAAATCTATGGAAGATGAGTCAAAACTAGATTTACACCCAACACATCGTGTAACTCTTGATATCGAAATGGCATGGATCTAGAAAATTTTATGGAAAATTATATTTCTATCAAATTTATAATCCTTGAAAATGATGTTGTTTTAGTTGATATGGAATGAAAAATAGAATATAATTGTCTTTTAATAGATGCTAACATGGTTGTATCTAAATATAGATGTGATGTGACATCTTCTGTAGGGGATCCTTAGTATGTTGTGAAACCAAATTTGAAAAATTTTATTCTACCATAAGTTATTAATCCTTCATGGTTGATAGAGGAGACATATTTTATATATATGGTGGCATGTTGGAGGTTAATGATTGTAAATTTACTCTTAAATATCACTCTTCACATAATCATAGAAAATATGATGAGTGGAATTGTGTCACACCACCATAGATATTTTATGTGGTTGAGGGAACCGAAATGGAATTGATATATGTGGAAAAAAATACTCTTCAATTTATTCATCTTAGTGGAATATGGGAAATATTGTTTATAGTGGGAAACTAGTTTTCATGGCGTTTTTTCCATTAAAAATTACCATTATTTTGTGCAGTATTTGTTTTAGTTTTGAATGGTATTATGATGGGGATGGTATGTGGTTCTATCATTTTGTTACACAATTATTCATCTTCAGAAAAATGTTGTTTTTTAGGAGAAATGAAATATTAGAAATGTGTGGCAGGTTGAGGATGTTAAGGAGTATGAGACCTGGGGCTAACCATGTAAGAGTTGAGAATACTTCCATGAGGAAATATTGACTTTTATTTATTATTTATTTGATGGATAGGTTTTAGTTAGTGGTTTAGACTAATAAATAACATATATGTTAGTTGGATAGGTGGATGATTCATTTTGAAATTTTAATATGGATGCTGATAGCTGGACCTTGGGAGGCCTTGTGTTATCTCATAGGAAGTGGTCTTCCAAGGGAGTTCTCATCTTCACTATCTCTATCTCATAAATCTTCGTCGACCAAATATAACATTCTTCTCTTACTAATGTAAAAAAACTTATTTGATGCAACTTTGGAATAAATAGCTTTCTTCTTCTACCAATGTCCCACATTATCTTTCTTCAACTCCATTTCATATAACTAATTTATACTGTGTTATCATAGTTAATATAGATACCTAAAATGTTAGGATCATGAATAAAGGGGAGATCAAGGATTAAGGATTCTAAAATATACATCTACTTTTCTTCCATCACAAGGATGCATTATATCAATTATTTCTAAATTACAAATATTCTTCCATATTTGGTTCCTAAATATCAAAAAAAAATCTTTGTAGGAATATCTTATACTCACGAACAATTATAGACCCTACATCCATTGTCAAATTGGTGTCCAAATAGTTCAAAACCAAAGATATGATAAGATAAAACAAATAATTAATTTGAAGAAGACATTGTGACATTTTCTAGAACTTTATCATTATTGTAGAGTTTTCAATTCATGATGTTAATGAGAGAAAAGGATAATACATGAAAATAGAAGAAATTATTCACAGCCTAGATCATGTCATAACCAATTTAATGTTGTTCAACTACATTATCATTTTCAATGTAAAATTTAACCAATTATAGTTAAATGATGTTAGATGAGTTATTCATCTAAATTAATGTTTTTATACTTCATTTTAAATTTTAAAATTCAATTTCACTACTTCTTACTATGTCATGTTTTTTCAAAAATAACATAATTTAATTTTAAAGATACCCAATCATTATATAATAGTGTGATCTATTTTTCTTATTATTTATTTAAAACAATAATGATTACAAAAATATCTAAACTCAATTAAATGGGATTGTCTACATTATCAAATATCGCTAATTATATCAATTAAATATCATATTTTCATTGAAACTATTTAAAAAAAGATCATCTTGAATGATTTTTAAGGGTCCTTTTATGTATACATCTACCACTTTTATTAACTAAATTTTTCATTAATCAAACCATATTAAGAAGTGAATCCCTAGATCATCATCTTAAATTTCAAGACTATGTTAAACTATTTTGGGAGTATTATCATTATTTATTTATACTCTAATTTTATATCAAACAATTTCATTTCTAATCTCATTCATTTTATTATTATCCCATCTCCATTTTAATATTTTAATTTTCTCTACTTGTATGTTTGGTTTATGATTTCCCAACAACGTCCCACAATTGCTACCATATACCATATTTTATCTAATAAGTGTCCTATAAATTTATCAATGGATCCCATATCTAATAAAAACAAATAATGTTAATTTGATATGGGTTACATCCCCTCTTCAGAATTTTTACTTATCAATTTGATACGACATTCTTAATAAAATGGATGATGAATATAATGAATAGAAATAGAAAAAAGTATTACTGAAGATAAAACAAAAATAAAATAATCATAAATAAATATGTTTACAAATAATAAAATATTTAACAACATACATACTTGTGAACTCTTATAGAGATATTTTGTTTTATAACAATGGCAAATGGTATCTTCTAACTTATTTATTTAGAAAATTGTATATTGTTGTTGAAAGTGACCAAATAAAACTGAAAAAACATGAATGATAATATACATACGCATTATTCCATAGAATATATTTACATATTCTTAGATTCAACCATAGTTGCATAATTTTCAATAATCATTAGTAAATAAGGTACCTGTTTTAAATTTCCCTCACTGATTTACAAATTATTTTCAATTCCATGTGATTATTTGTTCTCAAATAATACAGATTATTTTTTTATACCCAAATGTTATCACAATATGGAATTGTATTAAAAAATTAATCTTTATAAAAAATATTAATCACTATAAAATTTTCCCATAATTAAATATATTAATTTATAAAATAGATATTAATTGTGATCTACTATTTACATACCCCTTATTTCACATAAGATAACTACATTTCAAGTATAATTCCCTAAATAGAATCCTTAATTTCTCTTTATCACACCATTTTAATGATTAATTGATATAATAATTTTATTTATAGAATATAAAGGAAACTATCATACTACAAAATATTAGGAATTAAACTAATTTTAAAGATATGATCACCTGTTAACAAATAGAAAACAATGGTCTCTTGCAATAAATTTGCAAACAGGATTCACTAGGGTTGAGAAGGATAATTTAGTACATTTTTCATTCAACTTTTAGAAACAAATACATAATAATAATTTCATGGATCACTATCAATTATAATTCTATAAAAAATTAAAATTATATAAAATATTGAGTACTTCGTGGACCACCATTTAACATAAAATATAGATGGTAAATAATTTATTTAGTGTAGAAAATAAAAATATGAGAAATTTGAACATCATAATGACTTTATTAACCCAAATTATGTCCAGTTAAATCTATAAAATAATGAAAATATATAAAGAAAATGAGAAAACCAATGGAAATGAAACATTCTTTAAAATAATTAATGAATTTTCTTTTGAAATTTCATCATTTTTTGATCTCTTTTTTCCATTGAAATTTTATTGATATATTGACACCATCATGTCCATAAAAAAAAATCCAATATGTCCTTGTGTGGGATTTGTATTGTTGGTTCATACTAAAATTTATTCCTATTGTTATTTTATGCATGTACACATAATATTTTCTCAAGCAAAAATATGATCTCAAATAAAATGAGTGCATGAAACTAAACAAAAAATAATCAGTATTATAATGGAAAATTACTCATAAATAATTTACTATAAAGGAAAATTAATCATGTATAATTTTATTTTACTAAATGTAAATTTTAGGTGTTGTTAAAATCATGATTTATTAGAATTGTTATTCGTCATCAACCCTTGGGTTATCTACTTCCTTTTTCAAAAAATACTTCATGAAAGATGCTTTCATATACCATGTTAGTAAGGAATTTTTAAGAATTAAATCATCCTTATAAAAAATATTCTAATTCATTTTTAACATATTTTCCAAAAATAATAACATAAAACATTTTCCATAACCAAATGTTGCATTACCCACTCATATGAAGTGTTATATAATGTCACATGATCCTCTGACCTAATTCTTAAATTATTTTCTTGAATTGAAAATTCACATCACTAACATATAAAATTATGATAAGATAATTCTATGAGACATAGATAGAATTAACAATAGTATTTATATTACTTCTCCACATCATATATAGCTAAAATATGATCACACATCAAATACCTTCTTATTCCCCAATATTTATAAAGAGACAAGCCAAATTATTTCTAAATAACTATTTAAATTTTTATTGTCCATGAATTTTTTTTTATTTTTAAACTTTTTCTAAATTATTATTTGATGAAAAATATTGAGAAATGGGTCTATTTTCCACTCTAGAAAAAATTATAAACTGTTAATATGAAAGAATAAATCAATAAATTATAAAAAAAATTAATACCCCAATTTTCAATAATCTGATTATCAGAAACATGAAATGCATGTTCAATAGCATAAAGAAAGATATGTAATTAATCCCGATATCATTGGGACCTTCTGGTAATAATGTTATTTAGTTCTTGAAAATAATGTAGATAAAAACATAAATTAATTATGAAATTAAAAATAATATTAAAATTAATTTATTCTTATAAAAAAAATAACGACTTCAATAATCTCATAAAAATAGAAAATACAAGTTTAGAAATTTACCTTGAACATTAATTCAATTAAAATAAAAATCCTTAAAAATCATTCTTAGTAATCCAAAAAAACTATTGACATATTATCAATTGGTCGACCTATTTCTCAAAAAGAAAAATAGAATTATAAATGGAAAACTAACTAAAACAAAAAATGTATGGATTGATGGTTGGTAATAAAATCTGTAGAGATTACATAAAATTTAAAAAATCAAAGAAATAGAATAATAATTTTCTCTTCAATAATTTTTTGGGGTCATTTTATTCATATAATCAAAAAACCATATACAAAAATAATGATAGTCAATAGACAAAAAATTTTAAAAAATGAAAAAATGAGTAGGATAGAACCAATCAATGTGAATGAAACTGAACATATAAATGTAAGCATAAATACTCAAAAATCACCATCAAACTAGAATATAAATATATATATTTAAATGTATCAATATGATTCACAATAGGTGTAAAAAATAGATACATGTAACCAAACGTCAGTTTCTTTTAATAATTTTGTCAAACAAGGCGGCAACCATTCTCAATATGCTTAATATTCGAATGAAATGTGACATTTATGGAAATATTAATTATTTTTTTCTAAATATGTATATGTGAGTGGGTATTCATTCTTGTACTTGATTTCATGTATACGTTTTCACAACCATACTCACATATATCAAATATCAATACTCTAACTCGACTCTTCATTGTGATATAATAGTTTACTTCTTTTTAAAATTATAATTTTAGAATTAATCCCAATCATGGACCATAAAGTATAAATAAATTTTATAATAGTAACAAAATATATATCAAAATTTTTATTCCCATGGACAAGAATATACATTCCATGCACAGTTCCCACTAATCATATCGTATCACATACTACTAAAACTCATTGGGTGTTTGATGAGTTTGGTCACCAAATGGAAAGCATCTATGTAATCAATGAAAGTAGTATGATCTTTCATAAATGGACACACTGTACTCACTAAACATGAAATATAATATTGATTAATGGTTTTACAATTCATTATCTTGACAATACTACAATAAAATTATGGAGATGGGTATGTTTCACTACCAAATTGAAGAGACTCATCACCTGGCTCGAGAAGGGTATCAATATTTTTAACATCAAACAAATACATTCTATCTTGAAAATATATAATATATTCCATGAAGTTTGAGAAGATATATATTAAACATTGAGAGATATCAATGTAAGTAGAATAATATATAAACAAATATCAATTTATAAAAAGTATGTCAAAAGTCCTCACTCCTTCGTATGAAATTGTAATACGAATGTAAGGGGAATTTTGTTATGCTAGGGAATATATTATAACAACATGGGGACATGGAGAAATTTACTAGGATCCAATGGAAATATCTAAGGATCCAAAAATATTAAAAAGGTCATGGGTAAAAAGGGTAAGAGTATATAATTATACTATTTTGTGGCTTCCAAGATGATCATCCACAAGATTGGATGAGACTAAGAGGGGGTCTCTCGAGTTCTAATCTCCCCTGTCTATTTATCTTTACATTATATCCATGTGATTTCACACATAATTTAATATACAATAAGTAATTTCATTTTATGCCATATATCTTTAGGAGGGAACTGAGACGATGTCCAACTAATAGTGGTCAAGTAGAAGTTGGACACATCCAAGTACGTAATGACAGATAAATAGACGTTGCAGAATGATCAAACAGAAACATAGTCTCTTGTTGGTTTACCACCAACTGTACAAGCCACACCCATGGAAATCGATTTATCTAATGATCACGGTCTATGACACTATATCATGTATTTTTTAGGACTTCCACCATGGAATCGGTTCCATAAATCATCCTATAGGCATGTTTGGAAGAATATAAAAAATTACATTTGAGATACATTTAGTGGAATTGTGAAGTTTAAGGATGCACAAATAAGAATTTTTTTTAAACTATTATCTAAGAGAACACTCTTTATAGAATCTAAGGTGAAAAACATAGTTAACCTGACAAATATGGATGCTAAACAAGATATGAAGAGTGAATAAAGGATTAAAAGCCATAACTTCATGGTCAAACCATATTGTCACTATCCTCATCCCTATAGAGCATGGCTAATTTGGTAAATTGCTTGCCATGTTGGGTCTGTGTTTCTGGGCATTGAATGGTCAAATGGAAAGGAAACCAATGGACCAAAATATATTGTTATTTGAGAAGGAAATGATACACACACTAAAATTCAGGATATATTGTTGATAAATCCATCATTCCATCACATTATCCAACATTACGAAAGGTGTATTTTTGGGAATGATTGTGTTAGGAAAGAAACATGTAGTTGATATGTTGATTAATTTGTTTTAATTTCATGGGGGGATGTGGAATATAGTGTTATGATGTG
The DNA here is from genome assembly GCA_963277665.1 of Viscum album. Classification (NCBI taxonomy): domain Eukaryota; kingdom Viridiplantae; phylum Streptophyta; class Magnoliopsida; order Santalales; family Viscaceae; genus Viscum; species Viscum album. The sequence continues at coordinate 1,757,023,036 of OY728141.1, forward strand.
GAATATATTGTAACTAGATGGATTGTGGGAAAATCTATTGGGATCCATGGAAAATATCATTTCATCTATGACTGTTTAATAGGGGATGGTTTGAGAGGGTCCGAGAGGAAGATTACATTGTTTTTATATTGTCTAGGTTGAAGGGAGAAGTGAGATGTTTTAGGATAGTGGGTTAACACATAGAGATATGAAAGAGGATGGGTTTTGGGTCACATTGATTGGGTTTATTGGTATGTGTTTTGTTTCACATAAAGAGGTGACTGAAGGGTGGCGATCACACATGGGCTCAGGATGGAAGGGTGGGGTGTTACAGGAAGGAGTGATATGAAGGATGGTCAATGTGTAGGGCATCAGGATGAAAGGTAGTAATCACATAATTATAGGGGTTTGAATTGGGGGTCATTATGAAGGATATTGGGATGTAAGGTATGCATCACATATGAGGATTACTGTGTGGAATTAAGCATTGCATGAGTGATCTTGGGTGAGGGTGTGGGTCGCCATGATGGTGTGGAAGGGTTTCAGTTCACAGGGAGAATAGACATGCAATGAGGACAATTCATAGGAATGGTAAAATTATAATGCACCTCATATACAATGTTTAAATAGAAACACATACTACACAATGAGGTAGGGTGGTTAATTTATAGATGACAAAAGGATTACATCAGATAACTCACATTCATGTGGGATAATAATATTAAAAATATGTAATATTCTAATACTCTTATCAATACCTAAATAATGTCAACAATATTATAATCAAAATAAATATGTTACATATATATCTAATATGTTATGTATATTTAGTAAACTCTATCATATTCATTCATCATTGACACCAAAAAATTATACAAGCCACTAGATGATTAGACTGTTTGTTGGGTATGGGTTTCAATCCTTCTTCCACCATCATATTATCATATAACCACTTAAATAATTATAATATGACGGAAATTTAATGTTTTTGACCAATGCATGGAATAGTTTGTGACATATGTTATTTAAATAACAAACATTCTGTTGATAGTTAAATATATTATTTTAATATTGCACAAAAATAATGGATTATTATCAACTATGTAATATTACATTCTTAAAATATATGTGGATATCATAAATGTACATGATTTTGGAATTTCGTATGAATTTTACGAGATATCTTGATCATACCTGAGATAGGTAATGTTTCTTATAGTGTCTCCAAGAAATTTCCCCTCCATAGATAGATGAAATGATCCTAATTTTAATTACTCAAGTTTATAGGTTGTAGGAAGAAAATATACATAATCTTATGTCAGATGTTCAACAGTACCAAGAAAATTTTTCTAGAAGATTATTTTTAGATATAAACGAAATTTTGAAATTTTTAACTCAATCAAACAACACTAATAAACAATAATTATAGCCCATGAATATACCAAATTGTTTTAAGCAAACAATTTTATTCATATACTTCTTATGAAGAAAATATGCAGAAAAAAAATTTCAAAGGAATGTATATGAGAAACAATTAGCATTGAAATGGTTTTTTCTATCTTTATATGTGGTTTAACCTCTTATGAATGAAATTTTAGTTTATTTTCCCAAGAATTATATTATATTGGTTCAATATCATGCATATTCTAGAAGGGAGGGGAGAAAAATAAATTAAAATAGTTAACCTATGAGACTCAAAATATAATAATTTACCTAATTATCCCAAATTTTCAAAAAATCTATGGGTAATATAAAAAAATATTTTAATATCATTGAAATATAATATATAAAAAGTCTGGTAAAAAAAGATTCTCTAATGATATTAAATCATCAAAAAGAATTTTTTTTTTGGGAAAAGGGAGGGAAACTACTCATGTGGACTATACATAAGATTTCAATAGGAATAATTATCTATCATTATAAAAAATGTGTACTATAAAAAAGTATCAAATTCCAATAATATGAATGTAATAGAATAATTAATAAGTTGAATAGTACAAAAAAGTATTAACAATATTCAATCAACCATAAGGGAAATTTTTTAGGTTAATTAATGTGTAACTACTAATTCTAAATTGACTAGAAAGAAAAAAAGATATGAATATGACCCCAATATGAATAATTCTATAACACTAAAAAAAATAAGATGAATACTATATGTTAGACTATTTTTAATATTATATATTTTAGATATAGTGGTTGGATCAGGTCTTTAACCTTTTTGAATTTTTAAATATCAAATACCCCACTATCTCGGGATATTACATCATATATTCACTAATAAATAAACCTCTTGCGACCTACCATGGGGGTAAAGGTTTTATGGTATCACCTATCTAATTGTATTAGATCCCTGGAACTTTTTGCCCCACCCGGTCACAACATCTACCTCCTCCCAACTTCAAGGACCCCCTATAACCTCCTGTTCGTTAATAGCACTGATTTATCTGAGACTCACTCGCCATCTCCCCAAGGTCACATCTCAAATATGATGCAGCCCAGGTCGCCTCTCCTAGGTGTGTTATCCAACTCACCTAGGAGTACTGGGTTCCACTCTCTATGAAAATACTGGGATCCTTTCTCGGGTGCAACTCTTCCTTTTCTAGACATGCACTTCTCCCTAGCATTCTCTAGTTGGGGGCTCTATGATGACACTTTTTATGGAATTATTCACTATATGAACCACTAGACTGTTTTGATTTAGACAATGTCATTCTTTTTGTTAGGCTACACCACATCATGTGAGTGTCACCATGTCATATTGTACATTCATTATTCCTAAGGCATATCGTATGCATTGATCCAATATCATATGGAGTGGTATACAATATCATGCTACTACCAAATATATATATGGACCAAAATGTTATATTAACATAAAATAATATTTTACCTATGTATATAATTATATAATTTTTTCTAAAAATGAAATGAATATGATTTCATGAATTATCATAGAAGGTTGAAAGTGTTTATAACCACATGCATAACTCATACATATCTTAATGTACAAGTTACCTTATAAAAAACTAAGTATTTTCCTAGACGGATGTATAAATTAGATATCTCTAGGATATAGTTATCATATGAGCATAATGAATCCTTGTATAATTCTCTCCCAACCTCAAACTCTGTTATATCTACACCTTTACCTTGTGAGGCACCTCCAAGCCATAATGACGAGGATCCAAAATCAGTGTCAATTGATTTTTCATACCTCTTGAATACACCATGGAAGAGTAATGTAGTTTGGATTCCTCTTTTTTATCTTCATCACACATGGATAACCATAGTGTGAGAATTTTTTCGTTTTAAGGAACACTTTGTTCTATTTTTTATAGGAATATGTTCTTGGATTTTCCAACACGATGATCTCAGATATGTGGCTAATTCATTTTGGGTTATTAATGTTATCATTAAATTAACAATAAGAACATAGAAATGGTATTAGGGATGGGTAGTATAATTATATTCTCAAATTTATTTTTGTAAAATGGAGTTACAATCATTTCTATTTAAAATTAAATTACCACAACATTTCAATAATATAGGTAATATCCTAATGTTTATTAGGTTTATTTAGATTCATTATTTTCTGACTTTAGTATATTATTATTCTAACCCATTCATATTTTAGTGTTGTATTATTCATATGCAAAACCATTTTAATGTCAGACATGGTATACCTTCATGATGTTAATCCTATGCAGGCACCAAGACTCGCCATCTGCAGGAATAGGGATAAAATCTTGTTGACCTTCACCGTATGGAACTATTCATACATGACCCCTTCATGTTAATTAAATCATAAAAATTAGAATAGTTTAAATATCATCCAACAGTGTCTCAAAGGTGGTGATACCAACTACAACAAATATCTTTATGGTATAATCAAACATAGACCATAGTCGTGAAAGATTATCCTTATGCCAAGTTAATGGAATGTTATGATAATTTAAATCTTAAAAAGACTAAAGAAGGCATGGTTTAATATCACACAAGGCTACTCAATATTGATTTAATCCTATGCAATATACGTGGAATACGATGTAATTTTTTTCCTAAAATTAAATTATAAAATGAATTTTATAATTTATTAATTGTTTATAAATGATGTTATTTAGGTGCTTCAGGATATATATTGAATTAAAAATTAGATTAAATATTAACTAATAATAAATTAATAAATTTACTTTAATTATTTTATAAATAAAAATCAATAAATATTAATTTCTAATATTGAAATAAAATCTCCAATTATATAACATGAATTCTAATTTAGATATAATGTGTTTATATGAATATTATAAGTGTGAATTATAATTTTTTTATAAATTATAAAACATGGAATAAATATAAAAGGGTTTAAATTTAATTATTAATATTTTATAATAATTAATTTGAATTATTCAATTTAAAGTATTTTTATAGAAATTTTTTAAAAACATCAAAAGGATTTTGGGAGAATGATTTGATGAAGGATTAAATAATTTTAAATATTAAATATTTATATTATGGATGTTGTTCACAATATAGAATATAAATATAAAATGTTTATATTCAATATAATATCATTTATCTAAGATAAATTTCATATAATGATGAATATTAAAGAGATTATTTTTGGAATAATTATAAATGTTTTCTATTTTTTAATTATTCAGTGATTGTTAGTCATATTTAAATATGATTTAGGTTCATTTATTTAAAATTTATTATCCACATTATTCATATATATAATTTTTATATTATGAACAATGATTCATGCTTTTGTTTACTGGTCATTAAACTATTTCTTATAATTATCAAACAGGCATATAAGGAGTTGCATACTAGGTATGATAATATATTTTGTTTTCTTCTACATTAAAGATGGTTTGTATGATGTTATGAGGATTAATTAATAAGTTAATTATGATTTAGAAATATTATTTATTAAAACATTTCTTGAACATAGGTTTGTATTGGGGTAAATATCTCTATGTAGAGTAACCATGGGTGGGCCTACACATTGACCTGAGGCTCATACCTTGTCTTGAAATGTACTAGTTAACAACTTTTTTCTATAGGCTCACCCATGTGGGTATTATTGGTTGCATATGATTATAATATTTGTCATGAAAGGGTTTCATGTAAATTAATCATTGGATGAATTTGGATATTTATGAATATAGTTGGATTTTCATTTATAATACCAACACAAGCATTGAGTTGTGTAAAAATTAAACATCACAATGGTTTGAAGATATTAATTTTTTAGAATACTTATAATTCGAAAAACTAAATCATTATATTTGTAAATACATTTGAAAGGAATATATACAATAATATAGTCATATTAAATAACCTTTAAATAATACTATGTGGTAGATTCTTTTAGCATCCAATTAAGGATTTATATTTAGATAATGTTGGATTAGTTGTAAATGTATTGAAGTTGAAGGTTTCGTTGTCAATAGAAGTTGAAACTATTGTGTCAAACCTATTATCAACACAAAGTGGGTTTGAGTGTCGAATATTGTTGGATCAAAAGTGCAAAAGGTAGAAATGGAGTGGGCGTCAGTGTTATTTCGTGAACACAAGAAAACATGTTGTAACATAGGTGGACATACTGCATAAAGTGAATGTATCATGGTGGTCTGTGTTGTGCCAAAGGACGAGTTCCACCAAAATGAAAAAGGGGTCAACCCCTAATCAGAAAACCTATGAAAGGACAGTTCTCGGTGAGAAAAGATTAATAATTTTTTCACTAATGGTGTGTTAGAGGAGTGGCATATCCATTATGGTTCATTTCTAAGCTAGTCAGTGCATAAGTAATGTGTTGGGGAGATGCGGGTAAAGTGGCCAGGGTTTTGGGAATCACTATAGGAGAAAGAGTATAATATGTCCCAAAAAGATTAATAAGTGGGAAAAGAATGAAAGAAAATTTGATGTGGAACTCAACATAGATGATAATTGTTCGATATCCATGACTTATGACCATACCCTCATAATCCTAATGAGATAAAAACTAAACAAGAACAATAATGTTTGTTTTCTCATTTAAAGATAATAAATCCAGAATCATCCACTACTTATAACGATATTCTCGCCAGTACTTATGATATTTATCTATCTTTTGTGTATAACTATCTCATTCAAGAATATTTTCCCACCAATATCGCAATTTTGGGGTATTATTCAATTCCTAGTGCCAGTTATTTTCAAAGTGGTGGATGTAGCAGTAGACATGGTGGTCAATCATGTGGGGGGGGGGGATACAGTCATCCTCTCCCAGAGGGTACTCGTGATATTTGATTGGGTCACACCATTGATACATGTTAGAAGCATCAAGGATTTCCCAACCACCTACCACCTTATTACCACTCTCATATTATTAAAACTATGGGGACAAAATACTTCAAACCACTTTATCGTTATACCATAGTGTTATCTAATGAGAAATTTCACCATATACCATCCAACCCAGAAATAACTACCTCTTCCAGTGCATTTTTATCTCAAAATAAGAATAATATTATTATTTATTTGATAATCCTATAAAATATTTATTATATTTTTATTCTTCTTATCATATCATCGGCTCCATAGATGTTATCAAGTCCCATATTGGGTTGTTTTTATATTTGTCCCATGTTCAAGATATTCAATCACTCATACCTAGTATGATACTCATTCAATTTGGTGTATCATTATTTTTAATTCTAACACCCAACCTAGATATATGTGTCACTCCTAAAATTTGAGAAAATATAACATGCTTTATGATGATTCTCGTGTTGCTTCATCCCTATTTCCTTTTACCACATCCCAATTAGCCACCTCAACTCCTATTTTTTATGGTTTTCATCCATTCAACCTCAATCAATTGAAATAGTTTCCAACATTTCATTATAAGATTTGTGGTCCCTAATTCTTTATCATAGTATTGATCCTTGTTACCATTCTACCTCATTTTGTGATGGGAGTTTCCCGATTTAGATTAGTATATACCCTTTTAATGCATAACAACACTCTTGAAGCTCATATTGCACCCTTTATCCCTTATTCATAGCTAGATCCACCATCATCCATTGAGGATCTTTTTATTTTTCACTGGATAGATAATTGTACTTACAAGAAATAACATATATATACTCACACATTTCAAAGCTTATCTACACATAATACAAGTTTTATTGTCTCATTTCCATAATAAATGTACCTTATACTCTCTCTAATACCAATTCCCATCTAGTTTGGGTTCAATCCATATTGTATTAGTAACAATACCAAGGGGATATTTATATATGGGATATTATTACTCTTCGACCATGGAAGTAGGTTTTTTAATGCAATTGGATATATATATAGGTTATGTTAATGTATGTGGATCATTAAATCACCTCAATGCTTGGAACATTTCCATGGTGTATTCTCAAATTTATGGGATTTTTTATTTTTATATGTTCACTTTGGTCACCGAAATTTTATTTTTTCTCTTGTTGATTTATCTTGTGGCTTCTCATCATTTATATCTTTACCAGATCAATGTCAAAAAATCCTTCCACTATGGATATATAGATTAGGAATACTATATGGAGAATCCTATTAGGTTTTTTTATGTCGGGGAGTTCTCTAACATGTTCTGTTGTTCTTCAATATTATATGGTCTTAAAAAATCTCTTTAGCCTTCATATTGAGGGGTTTTAACATGTAAGATAGATTTTGATCTCACTCAATGTGTATGAAATTCCTTGATTTTTCATCAGTAATACACTGTAGGAAGCATTATACTCTTTTATATAGATTATATTTCAAATATAAGAGTAGTGATTCCAAAGGAATTCATCCACTCAATTATTTCTTTCACCCTAACAATCACACATAATATTTGAGCCCCTAAAAATATTTTTTTGGGGAATTGAGGTTTCTTGATTTTGAAAGAGATTTGATCATATCAATAGAAATGTTTTTTTATTTTAATTATAGATAGGAGATTCTCATAAAGAAACTATTGGTACTCCCATATATCTTGTTAAAAGATAACTTAATGCAAAGTGTAAGGTATTTTCCTCACATGATAGATACCGTAGACTTGAAGGTAAATAAAAAATCTAACAATATCATGACCACACATAGTTTGTGTTGTAAGAATTGTAATAAATTCATAAATCACCCCACCACATTTCAATGTTATGTGGTTCTTCATATTTAAAAATATATCAATAGGGAACCGATCATTAGAATTATTTATTCGAATCATGGGAACACTAACGTAGCGGAATTTTTTAATGAAGTTTTTGTTGGTTGTTATCTTCTCATAGATCAACATTTGTCTATACTATCTCTTTTTATATAAATCATGTATTTTATAGATATTGAATCAATCCACTATTTATCACTCTATTAATATGCCAAAATACTATTAAATGAAACATGAAATAGCTAAAATTTTAAGGTATCAACATTTTCTATATGACATAGGGTATTAAATCAAAAGGAATACACATATATGGATCAAAACTCGTAGAGAAATAAATATTTATACAAATACATTTTTTAGGAGTGGACTATGAATATTGAGGTTCAAACCCATATTTTTGTAAAATTTCTTGAAAAATAATCTTACCTTTGGCTATGTATAGAACAATGGGTGATTTGTTGGTGTTTTTTAAAGGGTTTTGATGAAGATAAATAAAATTCTCTATCCAAAAGTTGGCAATTAGAAATATAAATGATGTATATTGAGTGGGGATGTTAGTGTACATCGAATATAATATATTTTCAGAAATGATGGTTTGATCGATTCTTTATCCTTTTTTGTATTTGTAAATTTACAATTTCCCCTAACCTTATTATTTTATCTCATATCTTCACCTATAAATAATCCTATTGGATCCTCACTTAGGGAAATAACCTCTAGTATCCACTTCTATAACTATAAATAAAAAAGTAAATTACTGAGCAAAAGAAAAAAATATAATATTTAATAAGGTGTGTAGAATAGTTATGATCTACATATATTCAATCAATAAAAATAAAAAAATGTGTTTTTAGGTAATGTGGTTTCAATATTCCATGAAAAAAATTGACTCGAAATAAAAATATGAATGGAATCTGATCCTCATAGGAATAATTCACTAACATTAGAAAATAACAATGCAAAATTACTATAAAAATAAGATTCTACGAATATAATCATATTAATTTTCATTTGACTAATATAAAATTGTATTTAAAAAAAAACACATCCTCAAGTAAAATTTATAGGAAAGAAAATCATGACAAATTAGAACAAAATTTTCTTGTATTGTTGTTAGTAAAAATTTTAGAGACCCAAAACTTGTAATTACTAAATATTAAATCTTAATAGGTCAATATTTATTACATATCATAAACTTCCTTGCAGTAATCATTTAGGTATAGTTCCTTTACGAACATGGACACATAAACAACTAGTTTATAAGTTAGTTACATCATCTCTCACAATTTTCTTCATAATTATCACCCTTATTATACATAACATACAAAATACATTTCATCATAACCTATAGAAAAGAAACATAACAAATGGTTATCTCATATGATCAGTAATGGTAAAAAAGTGATATATCAAAAAACCCTGATGATAAGGGTAAGATAAAATGAGAATCATGTGTAAAAACCATAACCTATATATAATAGATAATAAAATTAATTCATGAAATAAAAAATATTGTTCATAAGAGATGAATCATACTCAAATAAAAAATTGAACCATTAAAAGATAACATTGATACATGGAATGGATTTTTGGCATATAAATAATCATATAAAATAATTTCCTTCGTAGTTCAGGAATCATTGTCATGTCTTTCCATGTGGAATGCATTCACTCCACAAACTAGTATAATAGTTATAGTTGAATCCCAATGCTATTTGAGTGGATAAGGTCTCACACGGAATTGGTTTAACATCCCATTCTAGCCAAATTTTTATAATGATATATCAATCTTTTCTCAATTAATTGATGTGAGATATATGTCTCACGAGAAACATAGTTATATTCTTATATATGTGATCCTAAAGACCATAAGAAATTTATTAAAATAAAACCCACGATAAAACTGGTTTTAAATACTTATCATCATATAATAACTGATGAAAAAGAAACAAGTTTCATAATCATATTTTTATTTCATCAAAAAATATTCAATGGAAAATTATGTGGGGTTCTTAATCATTTTATCATGGTTTAACACATTAATAAAGAATAAGGTTTCATAGAAATTTTATATTGGTATAACACATGGAAAAAGAAGTGGGATTAATAAATTATTTATCATGATACAAACCATGTAAAAATAACTGTATTTTATAAACATATTTAAACATAAGTATTAATCATCCAGAGAAATATTAAAAACAATAATTTTGAATAATATCATCAGTAAGGAATAAATAAAAAAGGGATTTCATATTAGATGGAAAATAATTTGAATCGTCACATGGAACTTTCCAAGTGAAAAATTGACACTAAAAATTTTAAAACTCTTTAAAACATAAAACAATTTTGAAAAAAAATCAATTAAAAATCCTTTGAAACATATAAAGAATTATTTATAATCATTTAAAACATTTGTTGAGGAAAATAATATTTCCACTTTCAAAATAATTTATTTGAGTTTAAAAAGATAAAAATAAAATTATTTGAAAATAACCTTTGAAAACCTTTATACGATGATTCATATAAAATAGTTGTTATGATGGTAGAAAATAATGTTAATTCAGTGCATGTTAAATAAATATTCCTTTAAAATTTTCATTAAAATATTAATGGACCATGTTTGGAAAATATTATGAATATTCATTATAATACACTTTGTAAAAAGTCAAACATGGTTAAAAATGAATTTAATAAATACTTTGGGAAATGTTAAAATATTTCTGAATTCTTTTTAGAAAACATTTATACAGATCCATAAATAGATATATCATATCATATATTATCTACTTCTTACCTTTTATTAACAATTCCTTCTTAAAGTCACATTCCATACAATAACTACTGTGTTTTTCATGTATATTTTGATTATTTATTTTTTTTACCCTTACAATGATCATGGTATCATCATCTACATAACATTAACCTTGATATAAATATAATCTATATTCATTATATATGAATTTAGAGTAACCCATTAAATTTATATAAATAAAATGAAATACATATTTCTTTGGATGGTAAATCATATGTACGCATAAATGTTGTTTATGTTTTACTAACATATTCAATGAAGGAAAGGAAAATAATATATCCCCATTCCAGAATGATTTTAATGTCATATGATTCTAAGATATTCATTAAATAAATATTTATTAATTTCCCATTGTGTTAGTCCTCCATACACATGAACACCATTATCGTATCCCCAAGGGAATGGAAAGAATGAATGTATATTTAATATCATAATTCTAGATTTATAATTTTTTTAAAAATATTATATTTATACAATTATTATATCTTTCGAAACATCCTTCTAAAAAATGAAAAATACTTCTTATTGGTTCGCAAGGCAGTAGTCCACTATATACATGAGCGACGTTGTTTTCTAACAGGTTAAGGGGTAATAAGTTAGAGGATTTATTATAATTATAGATGTCTAATAATATCATAAATATCATATATAAAAATCAAATCCATAATTATATCTATTTGTGAGAGATGTATATTGAAAATTAATAGCATCGGTTCACGAGGTGGTAGTCCACCGTGCCCATGAGCGATATTTTTTTATACCAATTTATAGAAGAGGAGATGAATTTATGATAGTTTATTAACATAATATAATATTAGTATATGCATTATAAATTTTTCATTATATCATCATGGTTTAATAATAATTTAATGAGGTATAAGAAATAATAAAATAAAATGCTCGATTACATACATTACCACTTCTTTAGACAATTTTTTTTTGAAACAAATAAGTATTGATTGGGTTTATGAATAATCTATGGCTTCTAGGATGATGTGAGTGAATTAATGAAGTAATTTTAATATGTTCTATATAAACCAATCATTTTTTTATGTTTTAATAAGAGATGATAATTTTGGCTTTTTTAAATAGGGGGAGTGGATACAGTTGGTATTTTTAAAAATAATAAACATTACCAACATTTTTTTCATGAAAAAATACCCAAAATTGTTTATTGATGAAAATTAAATGTGATACAGTCTATCAATGGGAAATAATTTTTTTTGAACATATTTTGTTCCATTATTAACACTTATCATTCTAGTTTAACCCCATTGTGAACCCATTTTCACCTTAACCACAATAATTATTTTTTTATTGTCTTTACAATTAATTAAGGTAAAAAATTTCAAATATATTATTAGATAATATTTATTTTGATTGTTATCAATATAGAATAAATTCTCCCAAATTCTATCCCCATAAGTGGGAAATATTAATTTTAAATAAATCCCACAGATGCTACGAGAAACCTATTTTTCAAAGAGAAGTTTTTAAAATGGTTGAAATGTTTTATATAAAAACTCAAAATTAAATTGAGTAAAATGACCTAAATTGGATTTATACATATTTAATTTTCAATTTTTACTTTTAAAACGACATATAATCAATTTTTAATGTTTTAAATCCATAAAATTATATGATAAATCATAGTAATAATATGTATATACACTATTTATTGAAAAAATTATCTTAACAAAAAATCATCAAAAATTCACCATAAAATAATTTATAACTTATGATTTAAAAAATTCATATCATTTTTTGAAATAAATTTTCTAAAAGTGGTATGAGATTCTACGAACATCGTGAGTGGTTCAACTTTCACCTAGGTGACATCATGACCTCTTGTTTATTGTGGAAGCTTTTTCATGAAGTGCAAGGATATGTCATATCGTTTCCACTATGGGATATCAAGGGAATACAATAAATCTACAAAACATGGTTCTCATCCTTCACCTTCTGATAGGTGAGACAACAAGAGTTGAACTAGACCATGCTCTGTCTCATGTCGGTCCACCAAAACAACAGATCTGGGTCTTTATACATCTTCCCCACATAGAGAAGTATAGAAAAATGATAAGTGTGGAACTCTATTATCACCTCCACTCGCAACATGCCAAGGAACACCACCAATAACTATAAAAGGATAATGTGTTTTCCTCCATTAGAAAATAAAACCGGTAAATCACTTGAGTTTATATGGTCATGCAATACCTAGAAATCTGTTTCTCTTAACTATGACTCTCTCACACACAAGTGGAGAAAAGGTGTCAACACCATCGACTGAAGAAAATTTTCACAATCCTACCCAACAAAGGTCAGCTGTAAGGAAGATAACTACTTGGTGCCTTCTACACCAAATGATAATGGGACTTTCTGCTAAGGTCATCTTCCACCATGGTTCCATTCACTATAGTATACACTATCTCAATGTAGTAGTCCTATTAGAACTCTAACCCACACTGCTAGTTGTCTCAAAAGAATATCCCATGTTATCCCCAACCTCAACTATTCAAAGGCTCGCTGGAACAACTCAGTCTAGGTAAACAACTTCCATTTCCTCATCAATGTGGTAAAAGAGGCTACAATCCTAGAGATGTCTGCTACAAATCTCAGGAACCTATAACTGAATCTATGATAGTACCCCATGATAGTAATACTCTAAGATAATTTCTATGAAATTTCCTCATTTGTCTCACGTTTTCAGAGTAATACTCTAATGGCCTTAGGTTGTCATTTATTCTCAAGGGTGGATATTCCTTCATTAAATTCACTTAAATCATGGCACAAAAATACACACCTCACATATTGATCGCATCTACCTCTAAAGTGAACAATACAAGGCTTCCCTAATGAACACATTGGATCAAACATAGCCACGTATATATAGAACCTTAATGTGAACCACTAGATCTCATAGCCCCATGGGGTCATCCAAAATGCAAGCACAAACATTAGGTCATACATAGTAAAATTCCATGCATACATCCATCTCATAGAGATGAGGTAAACAAATTACATCACCATACCCCACTATCTTTATAGGGAGATAATATATCTAATAATCCAGTAATCAAAATGTAATACTAGGAGTATGATAAATTGGATGGGATCTAATACAGATGGGCTCATCATGTTCTATCTGATGATCACTTTACAAGGATGAAGATGACTTCCCATGACCAGGAAACACTACCATTCTCTCTGGATGCAATATTATAATCAAGGATGGTTGATGACCAGTCTATAAGAGGAAGACGTCATAGGGTATCACTTCTCCTGTACTAATATTTGGTGGCAGGGTCCCTCTCCTTGCAGAGTAAATTCACCATAATGGTAGAAATGTGTCACCACTGATCCTCTATGATGGAGCTTCCAATAGAAGGGTTGTGAATAATGGGCCTCCAGTTTTATCACCATAACTCTAATAGGGTATTCATAAAAGGAAATTAATATTTTAACTATGTGATAAAAAATGTAGTTTGAGAAGTGAAAACATAGGTCATACCCTGAACCACACTCAAGCCTCACATCCAAAATCCCCATCTACCAGGACCTCATCGTTTTCTGTTCCATCCTGCTCTCCTCAACCAAGGACAACATCGATACCCCATCACATCCACATATCCTGATCACACAAATCAATGGCTCTCATCCACCACACATTAACACTGTCCACTATAGGCGATATTGAATCTCCCTTGCAGTTTTCAATTTCATCAAAGGGATGAATCTTAGTGGGTAATGTGAACCTCATAATTTCAAGTCATAAGACAAGCTATAAAATCTATATCATAGGTCTATACTGATACCCAACATCATCTTGTAGAGATACCATAATAGGGAATCATTGAAATCAGTATAATCTAAGAAGGATATTTAATCCATAAAATCAGGCATGACCTCGACCACCTAATATGAGATTATTGGTAAAATAGATACATGGTAAATCTCTATCTATTGAACCCACAATAAAAACTAAGCACATGTGTGTCATCTCTTGGTACCACTGGAACCAATTATTTCTATAAAAAGATAATTGGTTGTGAGTACAACCATCTGATAGGTCAAGATCTAAAAAAGACTGAAAACTCGAATCAGCAACTCAAAAAATACTCTCTTATTTAATAATATCATTCATCACTAAACATGTCAACCTTTATTTTTGGAACTCATGGATTTCATTAATCCTACGTGAATACTCAAACAACTATATTAGCACTATCTGTTACTCAATTGGTAGGGTTGCTACTACATGCCCACACAGAGGAAAATATATCACACAATGGTCCTTGAATTGAGGCTTCATAAATAAACATACAATCATCAGAATAATAATTAAATAACCTTATTGGATGACTTCAAATTGAAATATCTAGATTTATAAATATATATCACAATGAAATGGGGATATATATACAATGTGGTTCTAACTCCAGATAGACATAAAAAAGGCTCAATCTTATGTGATGCATGTACTATTGGTCCCTTCAACCAATGTCTTGATATTCAGAGTTGAAAAGCTAGTAGTCAAGGTCATATTGAATAATATATTGGTAATCGCACCAACACCAGTTTCCCAAGAATGAAATCCACAGTCGAGTCACTTTTGAACTATTTCCCTAAATCCCAACCAAATCCTTGTAAGAGGACTACTCCAGACACCATCCCAAAGAATTAACTACTTCGATAAAAAAATCATGACCTGACCAAACAAGCCACGATGTGAAATAACCACAAGATATCTACTAGAGGACATTGTGTGGTGACATGTACCAAAAAGAATAACTAATATTAGATGCCTTTTCCCAATGTACATACATGCTCACACCCGAATAACTCCATTTAGAAGTATAGATTAATAAACGGAAATGATGAAACATCTATACTATAAACCATACTAATAAAACCTCTAGATGGTAAAAGAAATAAATTTTGAAATATTAAAGGAAAAATGGTAAAAATAAACATTCCCAACCATAATGATATCCCTACCTGAAAAATTTATAAAAGTAAATGTTGAGAGAGACATGCTCTGAATATCTAATCTCTAAAAACTATAAGAGGACAAATGAACCCGGTATGCCTAAGATCGTCAACATCCATCGATGACTTGTCCTTCGTATGCATAATACATGACATATGTGGGAAAAACTCATGTTGGGATGAGTATATACAGACATATTAAGACGCCCTAATATCTGAAGGTGTAGCAGTAAGAGACACGATATGAATATATAATAAATAACAAAACCCAAAGAAAGATAGTAAACATAATAAAACCACATGGAGAAAGATATATATATTTTCAAACCAAATAATCCCACATGAGAGAGAAATGTGTTCTACAAATGAAAACCCAGTCCAGAACGATGTTCTATCAGTTAAAAAATTCCATCATTGATGTCCATCATCTAATTTGTATGTTTGAAGAGACATTAATGTCAGGACACATCTTTACAATATGTCGCACAAGTGAGGAGAACAATATCTATGAATATTTCCCTTTCCCTATGGCATTAGGGGGTTCTTATAATTGGATAGTTGACCCCTACCCAAATTTCATATGGGGATGGAACCACTTAGTAGATAGAGTAGCATTACCCATATACCAAACATGGGTACCACCTAGTGTCTGGAGGATCCACACCCTATCTGATAGGGGTAGAACTAGTTGGGTAGATTACCCACACCCTAGTACATTATTAGGGTACCACTAGGTTGATATATGATCCATTGCCCAATTAAATTGCGGTAGGGGTTCCACAATATAGATAGATAGAGTACCTGTGCCCTACTATATCATGGGGTACCACTATAATGATCTTGCATAGCCACTATCATCATCAAGCACCACCAAAATAAGAGTCACACCCAAAATATCACTTATTATATACCAAAATCCAATATAGAGGATCCCAAAAAATTCTACAAGGAAAAACACTCAGGATAGTCTATTTTCATGATGAAATTTAAGCTCAAACAAAGGATATTAAAGATGTTAATGTTTCCGAAAATGTAAAGAAGGGGGTAATTAGAGTGTGAGGGACCGACACAACATATTTTCCTTATCCTTTTACAGGAAATATTATTTCTAATACATGGTTTACTAACTGTTTATAATTACATGAAATTTAGGTGGACTACACAACATTCCTCATCCACCCAGGTTCCTACCCATGCTTCTAGTCATGTCTGTGTAAGTCTACATGTGTCATGTATATTGGTACATTATGTGTTCTCTAATATAGGGACCTTACCATGTGATTCAAAACATATCACATCCACCAAGGGAGGTTCAGATTCTTTTTGACCCAATCACATGACATGTGTTCCATAAATTTTCTAAAAACCTAGCACTAAAGTTGCATGGGTACTACATGTCATGTCATCATACTTATACATCTCCTGTAGTCTGGACTCATCCATAAATATAAATCTACGCCAAAAATTTATATACAAGATTCTAAATCATTGGAGCTCTCCTCTATGACTCTCAAAATTATAGGAAGTGAAATATTATTATCATTTATGGACTTCGGATGAAAAAATTGATTCCAATTTCACCTACATGAACCCCTACACTAGTCACTACCTTCCTATTCTCATGGTGCTCCCACTACCTCACCATATCAAAAAATCCATGTTGCAATCAAGAATCCCCCTAAAATAATCTAAAGAAATACTTGATTTTTTGTTAGATTTTTATATGTGAAACTTCCTTGATTTGGGGGGTCCAATTGGGCTTGGTCAAACCTGACATTGTGAAGGTGAGACCCCATATTCCAATATGTGAAGAACATTGAGAATAATTTTGCTTAAATCTCTAAATTAATGGAGAACATCCATTGGACAACAATTTGTTTCCATCTAACATTTCCATAGATATCCACGGTGAGAAATAATTGAATAATCAATCAAATTAGATACATGGGTGCATCCAAAGGTTCACAATTAACACAGATCAATGAAAGGGTTGATCAAATTCAAATACATTAATCAATTTTTTAGGAATCCCTAAATTTTCAATTCCTACATAGTTTTTATCATTCATAAATGAATACCATCCTTTCTGATAAAGAATATTATATTTCTTCATTCAGCATTGATCTTCTAGGATCTGCAGGTTCCTATTTATCTAATTTTGTTTGAACAAGGATAGGGTGGATGAAGTATCTCAATGATCCCAAGGTTATGTCGCTAACCATGGAGAACCTATAATAATTTAGTCTTTAATGGGAAATAAAATTAGATTAATCAATTAAATAAATAAATTTAATTATTTATTTAACTAATCACAACCAATCATGGAAAATTTTATCTAAAATCTCTTGCTAACCTATTTTATGCCATGCCTAGGGTAACCCTCACATTCTAGACTCAACCATGGGCTCATATTTCTGAGCCAAAATTACATTTAAGAGATATTCCTTCTATTACTAGTTATCATCATAAAAAAATTATAATTGGATATCTAATAAGAATAAATCTTTATATGGTGAAGCAATACATTAGTCTCTAAAACATCATACAATTTACAACTTAAAGTATTTAAAAAATGGTGAACTATATTACCCATCCAAAAGATTAAAATCTAAAACCTTAGAAATAGGGTCACTAAATTTTGAAAATATACATATGATTAATCCCCCAAAAAATAATGGAGAAGATTTTAATTGTCACATACAAGAGCTGTGAATACATTCATCAAGGGTTCTCTTGAAACAGTGTAATTACCAAAATAACCTTAATACCTTTTAAAAAAAATTAATTATTCCTTATTCATTAAATAAAACACATATTATTGGATATATTAATTAAATCTAAAATTTTTGTAAGCTCCATAAATTATATTATATTACACATTGTCAAAAAAATATTAATATATTACAATGTAATCATTACTATAAAATTTAAATTATTCATATCATTAATCTCTTTATTACAAAATAATTATATTAGGATAATTACCATATTTAGGGATATAATTGTTTTAATCATGTGTTTTCCCTGAATATCACCTTGTCATTAAGTAACTTTTCTAGTTCATCAGTATTATTCAATATATACTTGAAAATCTTTAATGAGAAACTTATACTAAAAAACAAATATATATTTAATAATTCTTGAATTAAATTATATAAACACTCCAATCATTGTACTTCATTATAAAAAAATTGTCTATTCTTTTCCATCTTATTAGTTAAGACTTCATTCATTTCATATGTACTTCACCGTTTCTTCATTATCAATAGTATAATTTTCACGCATACCACCTTCTGGATTCTCTTCACGAACATCCCCCCTAGGAAAATAATTCATATAATTCACTTTTTCTATATTTATAACATTATTCCATTGATGATTTCATAGGAAACCATTATTCTCATCAATTTCATTAACTGAACTTTATTATTTTTCCTCATAAATCAATCACTCTATTCCATTATTCTCCACACACAAATGAACTTTCATTCCACTAATACATTTACTTGGAGGCTTCTTCCTACATTCTCAACATATAGAAAATGAAATATTATTTATTCTATAGTCTCCACCAATCGAACTCTCAAAGAAAACTATATTTCTATTATTTTGTGAGTCTATTAGTTGTTTAAGGTTTAATTTGTAAATCATATATCGTGATAACTTATTATGAATAATCATAATATCCTTAACTATAGTCCCCATAAAATTTTAATTTTCATAAAAAAATATCTATCACGTTCAATATTAATTGAATTGAATCTATTTCAAGCCATTGTATAACACCAAAAATGAGAGTGTGTGTATCAATATTCATAACGGGAAACCACATAATCATGAAAACTAACTTATAATAAGTCTAATTCCTGAAAATTTATTTTCAATATATCAATCCTTAGGGTTGTCTACATCCATTCATGGTAAATATTTAAATCCTCCATGATGTTTCTTAAAGAGTTGACGAAATTTAAAAGAATATATACTAGGATTGGCAAAGCAGGTGTGTAGAAAGTCCCATTTTCATGATTATGTTATGATCGGGTTCATATCAATTATACCATGTCATAGTTATAACCCTTGGATACTCTATTCCAAATCCAAATCCAGTTGAAGTGTCCAGACATGGATGTAATTTCTTGGATACCAATCCCTTTAACTTGTTCCAAAATTCCATAACGTTTTTTATACTTATACTCATCCTTATATAAATCGTTAGACATTTCCTTAATAATATCCTTAAAAATATCCCTAGGAATGTAAAAAATGTTTTTCCAACCTTGTTTCAAAATTGTATTCAATCCTTTATTTGAAATAAACTATCATGAACCAAAACTTATCATGACTAAATATTATATCTTAATATATTATTATTCATTACACAATATAATGATACATTCTATTATCAGTCAGTTCTTGTGATTTTGGAAACATGGACACATAAAAACCAGAATTATAAGTTATCTACCACATCTCCCACTATGTTATTCATAACTAGAAACATTCCAAGACATACCATACAGAATAACTTTCATCATAACCTATAAAAAGAAATTATAATAAAGGGTGATCATTGACTCTTAGTAAAAATAAACAGGGTATATATTAACTTATCTATAGAATAATTGTATGGTAAATGGATAATAAATTTTTAAAACATACAACGCATATCATTGATCATAAACATGAGTTATTGAAAAAATATTGGCAATTCATAAGACATGAATCATAGTATAATAAATGAACATGAACCATAAGAATATCACATCACCATAATATATATATTTTTGTCATACATATAGGCATATAACCCATGATTAATTAATGGGGTTCTTAAACATATCATCTTAGCATACTCTTGGGAAAAGAAATAGGTTTCAAAATATATTTATCATTTCATCATAGTATTACTGATTAAAAAATTAGGGTGTTTTATAATAATTTTATCATTGAGTAACCGATGAAAAAATTATCAGTTTTCAATAAATTTTATCATGGTGTAACCCAGGGAAAAAAGGAGATTTCATAAAACATTTATCATGGTATATCCATTGGAAAAATAGATTCTTTAATTAATATCATTTGAACTTAATCATATTCCTTCAATATAAAAAATAAAAATTTGGTCTTTGGATAACATTTCTAGTAAATAATATGAAACATCAAATTATTTCATCCTATATGGGAAATGATTTTCAATGTTCACTTTGATATTTTATGAAGGAAAATACTATTTCAAATTTGAAAAGAACTATTTAAAATAATAAATATTTTTTAAATAATTTAATTTTAAAATATACTTTTAATCATATAATGGCATTGTTAAAAATAATTTAATACATTTCTTGAGGAAGAAATCAGTTCAACTATGAAAAAAAATCAAACATAAAACATTTTTCAAACCATTTCTATTAAAAAGAAATTTGAAAAAATATAATTGTTGGTTCAACATAAATAATGGCATTTTCTGTAAAAAAATATTGTTCATGACATAAACAATAAATTAATGATTCCTTTCACATTATCGGTAAAAACCAAATTCGACTTGATTAGAAAATTACATGAATATTATAATTAAAAAACATTTTCCAAATTCAAAAATGGGTAATAATACTCATTAATAAATCCTTTGGATAATGTTCGATAATTTTTATATTATGTTTTATTAAATTCAAAATTGGTGTTGTGTGTAATCAATGATATTGAATAAAATACAATTTGTTCAAAAAAATATCTCACAAAATCTTGATGTTTTACAAAAATTTTAGATATAGATTAAGAAAATTTATTTTATTTTTTGGGGTGGGAAACCCTTGGTTATTTTATAATTGTATTTTAGCTTCTTCTTTTACTGAATAAGTTCAACTTTAACTATTTAAAGAACCCAAAAAATATTTATGTAGCCTAGTTAGCATTTATTAATGAAAATCATTCAACCCACTACAGTGATAAAATCCAACATGAAGTCATTATGGTTTGAAACATTATTATAGTATTCCCATATAATGAATGGGAATAAAGTAATTTATTAGTTACAATTATATATTTCTAACAATTAATGAATCTTTTAATCAGATGGAATCACATAAAGGATAACAATATAATTTAATTTTAAACAAAAATTTCTAATATACTGATTGATATGTTCAAGGAACTATCGATTATATTTTGGGATGAGTTAGGTAAAAATTTCATAGTATAAATACTTCTAGTAATGTAGTTTCTATAAGGTCTTTCTTAATGGAAAATAACCATGGTGGTGTAATGAGAATGTTCATCATAAATTTAAATAATTAAATTGTTTTATAACATTACACCGTTGTTGTAATAGTGATAATTGAGCATGATATCGTGTTTCTCATAGAGAGGCTAGGAGAAAATTTAGTGACTATAAATATCTTTTTTTTGAAGATTTTATACAATTCATTACATACTATGAATAACACACAAAATATGAATAATTGTGTACACTTTTAATGATGGTGAACTTACGAAAACATGGTGGTGATACTTTAATAGTCATTTCAATGAAGAGAGGGTGTATCGATTAGATGTACATATTATTATAATTGGTAGATAAGAAAAACATTATAAATATTATAAAAAATTTCATCTTTTGAGGTTAAATCGGATTTCAGAATGACTGAAAATGTTAATGTGACTTTTTTAGATAATATATTCATTTATGTTTCTATATATTCAAGTGAGTTGGGTATTAATTGGATCACAATGTTATTTGATGAAATTATTAAATAAATGAAAAGATCAATGAATGAATTAATTGTTCAATTGTATCTATGTTTAATAATAAATGATATATTTATATTTTTGAGAATGATAAGGTCATTAAGATTATGATTCCTTCAATGAAACATTTGATTAGTTGTTGAATAGAGGATTCAAGGGTAAACTAATTTTTCTGATAATAAATTTGGTTTTATGCATTAAAATTCGACCAAAAACCCAATTTATTTATTTAGAGATCATATTGACTATTGTCAACAAAATACTTGGAATTTTATATGGTTTTTGTTATATGTAATATTTAGTTCAGCACAACATAAAAATTTAGGTGTCATTTCAACTTCACTATAAATAAATATCAAGTCCTCCGTTAGAGAAAAATATTGAGTATTAGTTCAACCAACATTACATTATAACAATATATCAGAGAAGGTTCCCCAAAATCAACCCCATCCATGTGTTTTTTATTGAAGAAATCCCATCCCTTTCCCCCAAATGGTGGTAGTGGATCCTGGCCAAGTCCACTGTTTTTACTCATTTATTCCCCTATCATCTACCAACAGCCGTAATGAATCCCCGCTCCCCCATGACCCAACCATTGTGGTACCCTACACTATCTGTGACAACCCCTAATTATACATTCATTCCTAAAAACCCATGAGGAACCTCCATATTTGGTTCCTCACTACTAAATCTTTCACAGTCTTACTATCCTCAGTCGTGTGATTCCTCTTCCAAGGGAAACCTCTAATGATGCTTCCTTCCAATGAAGGTGTGTGCTCTAACATAAAAGATACAAATTTCTAATGATTTACTTCCGGGATGAGATATTCCCCTAGTAATCCTCCTAGACACTTCTCCCATTTCTAGAAGAGAGAAAGGAGGGCTAGGGGCGTAATGATAAGAATGAAAATAAGGACGGAGATGAGAAGGGTGTCACAAGGGGAGAGGTGACGTACAATGGGAATCACACATGGAGGGTAGATGACTTATTTATGAACTATCAACCTCTATATGCCTTTGATATAGATCTTAATCTACCCATTTCTCAATAACCCATTCTTATGATTCTCAAAAAGGTGTGCACCAATCTTTTAATTACCTCACTAATTCATTTCATCTGCCATTTCAGAATTTATCTTTTCCTGGATTACTATGGGGATACTTGAATAATCATCATTAATGCTCAAACTAATGTAGGGAATACCTTTGGATCACCATTGGGCCATCCAGATCTCCATCTAGTTGCTCAATCCTCCATTGAGGTCATCCACTATTTCCCAAAAAAATGCCAGGATTCATTATTACTATATTTATTCAGTATTGGGTTTATATTTTTATATTGATATATGTTAATATCCATAATGAGTGGGAGTGTATGGGTATTTTTCTATTTTTCATGTATCCATGATATGTACATCATGATTGAAGGGAAGTGTTAGAGGTTATGTTTAGTTGAGTCCCACATCCGACTTTAGGTATGATGTCATCATTGACATTAACTATAAATAACCCCTACTAAATCCTTTATAGATGCATGCTGGGTATTACGATGATGAATCTTCCATTCAAACAATTATCATTGATTCGGATATGGAATATGATAAATTTCATATGGAGGTTTTGTAGAAGTTTTTTGAAATAAAAAGGGTATAGGTGGTCTATATTAAAATCATCTAATACATGTGTGAATGGATTTTAACTTCAGTTAGATCTCTAGTAGGTATTAAAATAAACTTCTCTGTCAGGATAAAACTATATCATATTTTTTATTTAATATCATAACTTTTTTCTTGGGTATTGGATGAACATAAAAAGAAAATTCAATATCAGATCACTAATTGTATACTATTTTCAGATGATATAGTTCATGTTTCAAAACTCAAATAGGATATAAATATGTATTTATATCATTAAAGATACTTTAGAATCAAAATGTTTTCATACTTATAGGAATAAAATAGAATATACATAGTTTCTTTTATGAAAAGGATTGTCTAGTATTGATATAAATGTGAGACTGAGAAATTGAAATATTCAATAATTGATCAATTTTTAAATTTACACTAATTTTTTCAATTTTATAATTATATTAATGTATATTAAAATCATAATATTATTAGTGTATGGATAACATCGTGAAATCCATTAAGAGTACATTTTCATTGTCAAATTATGTTGAAATTTAAGGTAATCATTTATTGGATTGATATTAGACCTATTATTCATTATAGAAATGATTATTGGGATTTAATGGTAGATATTAAACAAACAATAATGGTTGAAGAAATGAAAATGTTTATATGGAAATGTGAAAACACTAATATGGATAAGATTAGAAATAAACTCCTTCAATTGAAAACTTGTGTGGCTCTAATCAATGATAATTTGACTGAGAGTATATTAATATGGGTTTTAAATGTTAGAATAGACCTTGAAATGCACATATTAATAATAGGAAAGGATTCATGTCTAATTAACATATAAAAAAAAGGTATAGTTAAACCTAACATTACTCTAAAATAGATCATTGAAGATGAAATAATTCTAAATGGATTTATTTAAAATATCATCTCTAAATAGAACTAATTTGAGATTTCTGATTTATGTATTTGGCCCCATTTTATTGGGTTTATGTATTGTATTTTTCTTTATATAATTATAACAATTAAAAAAGGTATGTAAGATTAGGGAAACCTAAAGAGACATGGATGTTTTTTGCAATATGATCACAAATACAAAAACTATATTTTCAGTTTAGTTTATATGCAGGTCTTGATGACATTAGGAATCATAATAGCCATTAATACCAAATATTAACTTTGGGAATACCATTATATAATTGTAACATGCTATAACATATATTATGTTACACATCAAAATTTATTTTAGTGCATAATTGTAAGGGACCCATTTTATACCATTAAAGTTACATAAGTCTAAATAATATGTTTTCAAGACCAATAAAATACATTTGAATAAAAAAATATATTTCAAACCCAAAATGGAGAATGTACATGTATTTACTCATCCCATAAAGATACAAAATAATAGATATTAATGAATTTCAAATTCATTGTGAGATAATATGTAGAAAAGTGAAATTTACATAACCCACTAAACATAAAAAGAATTGTTTCCAATGTATTGATATGAACAAGTTCTACCATGAAAAAAAAATCATTGATTTTATAAGACACCATGTATTCATTATATTTTACCATTTCCATTCATGAAATCATTTTTCATTCTATAATTATTATATATATATATATATATTAAATGTCAAGAAAGATTAACTATTTTGTAAAATACCCATTTGGGTAAAAGTCTTGTGACTTATGATGGGGTCAAAATTAATAGGACGAATTAAATATTTAATTTAATTTTAAAAATATCATAAACTTATCAATGAAATATTTAAACCATATTTCATTAGAATATCCATTTAAATAATTTAAAAAATGACTTTTAAAAATTCTCCATGGTAAAATCATGCATATAGAAGATCATATGTATTATTCCATTAGATCTTGGTCTATGAAATGTGTATATTGTGTTTCCTGAAAAAACCATATATGAATAAAAAATAAAATCACCAAAACAAACACCCAAAATATTAATGTACATTGAAAAAATATATATTTATGTGATCATATGAGTTGGTGACGATTAAACCCTCTAAAAGAGGGAAATGGAAGTGAAAATCCAAACAATTTATTAACAAAATAAAATATTTTACATATAGGATCAGATTCATCAAGATGAATATGTTGAGAAATCATTTCATAATACACAAAATCTTCTATCGCTATCACCCTATGAAAGGGTTCAAACAAGTTATTTCCAGTAATAAATTCAAAATATGTAGGGGCACAAAAAGAGATTACCCTTTATAAAATTTATATTCAAGTATATTAATTTCAAAATGATTATGAAACTAAAAATTATATAGTAATAATCAATGGATGCATGGTCAAATTAATGTTTATATATCAAAAGAGGATTCCATTATTCTAATCATCAGATAAAACATAATGAGGCTTGAAAAGAAATTAATTAATGATATGTAGTAAACATAACCATTAATCTATAATATAGGGAAAAAAAATCAAAAACATTAAGATAATGGGGGGATCAATGAATGAAAAGATTAATTTTTTACATTATAAATTCAAATAATCTTAACCTATTAACTCAATCTGTTGATGAATTAAAAAAATCTATTACATTACTAGTATGGATCTATTTTGTATTTTTGTCTTGGTAGAATCATACATTTCTCGGTCAATGTAACATCCCTAAAAACTTAATTCTTAAAATAAAAAATGTTACTTCACTTTTCTAAAAGATGAAACTTTATTTTGGAAAGTCTACCTGATTATAAATTCCGGGTTTAGTGAGGATTGTATTGATGTAGTTTTGGGATGGTTAAACTCCTTGGATGTTTCTCAGGGTGTGTGTGAGTGAGTAAAAAGAACACTAAAAGAACTTGTGTGGGAATATCGAGGCAATCAATATTCTGATAAAGGACCCTGATGGGTAATATCATAATGTGTTCTAGTAAGGCACCCAACATATTAGATGTGACAGATGTGGTCAGATGACCTAGTTCATATCTTGAGTAGGTCGGGCCATGAAAACTGGTATTACAGAAAATAATCTGCCAGACGTGTAGAGACACTACATAGGTTTGAGGTGTGTGGTCTATAATGAGGGTATTGTGCATTAAATGGGTGTAGAGAATAACACCCATGAAAAGGAAAACTAAATGACTAAATGTTACTAAAATATTACAATGGGAACCATTGATTTTGGGAGCCTAACTGATTATAACTTCAAAATATTGTGAGGTTTTTCATGGAGAAGTATAAGGATGGGTGAGCTCTTGGGAAGAATCACAGATTGTGTATTTTTTAAGACAAATAAAATTAAAATAACACATATTGGAATGTGGTGAAAATCATTATTCAGATAAGATACTCTGATGATTAATAGTATGTGGTTTGCTGGGAAGGAGAAAAAGGTATTACAGGAGACCCCTAAGGTCATATGAACTTGTTCATGGCCCTAGGAGATAGGTCATGACAATCAATAATATCTGAGTAGTTTTAAATTTATATCTCTCACTATTAAGGATGTTTCTAATATTTTTTCACTATATACGAGAACTTTTCTAACCTCTGTTCTGTGATATAATTTATTAGTGTACCTATTGAACATGGTATCAGGGTGGGGAACCTCTAATCACTCTCTCTGTCCCCCTACATTGGATAACATCATCCCACCCTCCTTGCTGAAGAATCATGGAAAAGTTACACTTCACCTTCCCTCTTCCAAGCATGGTTGGATCCACCATTATTGACCCCCCATGTGAGTGCTTCCTCTTTACAATCATCCCTCATTCATGTCAGTCCCTCAGTCGCATTTATGAATGGTTTTAAAAGAGAAAGTAGACCTCTCATGGGAAAAACATGAGTTTTACCATGTGATGAAAACATAAAAGAAGATATTTTTTTTCTCATCACATGGATTCACTATCAATCCAATTCAGGTAGACATATTTCTTTCCCCCCAAACTAAATGGTTAACCTTATGCTACTCTAAAATCAATCCTCTATTTGATATACTTCTCATCAAAATTCTACCATAAATACATTTGATATCTATTTTTCTAGAATTCTATAATAAATTTAGTCTTTTCTTCATAAAGATAAGTACTCTACTGCTCATCATAATTCTTCAACTGTCACCACGTCCAATCTCATATCTAGTCTGTAAGCTACACTTATGCCTAATCTGATCACAACCTCAACAGCCCCAGCTGATTATAACATTAGTTATAGTAAATTTAATATTTGGAAAATTTTGGTGGTTTTATACGTGAAAAGTATGTGGCACTATTTCCATACAGTGAAATCACCTCAAGGCTCCAAGGGATCCTAATATATTGTATGGGAGAAACAAGCTATAAAGATTTCAGCATTTCATGGTACCATGGATGAATATTTAAAGATTTTCATTGGTAATATTAATATTGTTAATAATCCATGGTAATCTATTCTTTATATGTTCTCTAAGAAGAATAATAATTTTCATGATACTGGTCTCCTTTAGAAATTATTCTCACTTAGAGAAATTAATATATGATTCCACCATAGTATATATAATGAAATGTTACTATGTATATGATTCAAGAATTATGATTAGTACCCCAAACTCTTGGTGAGAAGTGTATTCAATGAAAAAAATTATTTTATTCTCTTTCACAATGGTATAATATAGAGTCTACAATTATCGTAACTATTAATTATGTCTGTCCTAGTGCTCTATATTCAACATTGGTGTATAACCATTTTCTTTAAACAAGATTTCATGTTTCCTAAATTTCATCCTTATATTTTTGGAATCATGGATTGTGTCTATTTTATAGTGAATAAAATGGTGTAAACTATAGTGATTAGCCTAGTATGTGTGGTTATATTATTCCTCGCTCTCAATGTATGTGTTGGACTCACATCCATTCCTTTTTTTGTTCATATCTTTACACTTTTTCATAGGAACTTAATCTCCAAAATTGTCTACCTCCCATTCAAGTGCTCTAATGGATTTAACCATAGTTGGGATCACATTCACATATTCATTGTGGTTCATATCATTTTGACAAATATAGTTGGGTCACTTATATTCCCCATAAAAAGAGATGAGTATCGATTCTGTTTGAGTGAGTTCATTCTAATATATAGGACCCCATCCTGGTTCATATGAAAAAAGAATACTAATATTATATGTCTTTCATTGATGAATTTACATGAATTTCAATGATCTATATATTGAAAACATGACCTGCATTTTTACTATTTTTTCTTAATTAATCGTGAAATAAAAAATCAGTTATCTACCTCCTTAAAATGTTTAAATACTTAGAATGATAAGGAATCATATCCACCTAATTTTCTAAATTTTTTGATGACCACATATTTATCATGAAACTATTTTACTCATACATATAGGAAAATTGGTGTTGGTTTTTAAATGAATCATCATCTATGAGACACTTCTAGGGACCTTTTCAATTTGAATGTTCCCACAACATTTTGGGGTGATTTTATTCTGACAATGACATATATTATCAGACAAATTTCATCATCTGGTATTATGGAGGGGAGTCTATATCTCACACTCTATCCTTATCATCCACCCCATTCATAGATATTTTGAGTTTTTAATTATTTGGGCTATGTTTGTAACTTTCATTTAACAAACACCAACATTGATGTTTTTCACTTTGATGAATATTTATTGGATATTTTCATGCACAACATGGACACCATTGGTAATCTCATAATTTGGTAAATGTGTTGTGTATATTGATGATTACATTGTTTAGTCATCGCCATTAGTTTCTCTTTAGGCTACACCAGCTACCATGAATTTTGATCATGAGGTTTTTCTCCCATTTATCACTATTCAATTTACCACTTCCCCACCACATTCTCCTCATAATGTTGGAATCCTTCACCTTAAGAGTGTCCCTCCAATTTCACATATCTGACCACCTCCTCCCATGAATGGTGGTTCATTCTCTAGTCGATCCTATACTCATCTCCTGTAATAAACGTATCCTGAAACACTTAACAATACATCAACCCTTTATTTTTCATTGACTACAACATCTATCATCGAAGATATTATTATTTCCATATGCAAATAATCACATAAATTGAAACAATCACCTATATATATATATATTCATTTATTCCATGTCTTATAAGAACATAATAAATAATTATGGGTATTTTGTCTATTATCATAGTTCCTCATACATTCACCAAGGCTGAATCCCACCTAGGTTAGATAAAATCCATATTTTTTTAGGAACAAGCACTAAAGTAAAATCATACATTTCATATGGTTTCTCTTCCAATGAGTAATCATGTTGTTGGACGAATATATGTATATAAAATTTTGGTTAATATATATGGACCTCCTAATCACCTCAAATATTGCCTCACCACAAAAGGGTATAATTATAAATGATGGGATTTATAATTTTGAAACCTTTTATCCATTGAATTAATGGTCTATTTTTCCAATTTATTTCCCTTAAACATTCTCATCATTGGTCTCTTCCGAAACCAAATTTCAAAACACCTTTTTTATATTGAATTTGGGATATGAAAATTCAAATGGAGTAACCTCATAGAATTGTTTCTCGAAGGAAGTCCATCAAAGCGTTTCTCCATAGATGATCTATATTTGGTGTTAAAAAAATCCATACAGACATGGATTTGTCAGGTTTTTATTGTTGTGATTAATTTTTGGCATCCCACTAATGGAATCATCCTATTTAAGGTTCCATTATAAATGTTTTAATTATAGCAAACAATTCATTGAGAATTGGTTTTGTTGTGTTTTTTTGGTACGTCTTTCAAATCATCTGAATTTATAATTGTTTTTCGGTATTTATATCTCTCAATTATCAAGGGTATTTTATTATCTCTATATAATAATGTATTTTATATTCTTCTATAGATAGTATTGTCCCATTCTATCATTTTTGGAGATCCCCCTAAGCGAGATGAGAGGTATCTTCATAAGGAAAGGTATTAACCTCACATGATAGGTATAGAGAACTTATAAATAAACTAAATAATATTACCATTACATGACCATACATTGTTTCTATTTCAATAATGTTCAATCAATTCATTGATCATCTAAATACACTATAGTGGGAAGAGACACTTTTTATTTTAAAATGTTTCAAAAGAGAACTATGTCTGGGTCTTCTATATTCAGATCATGGTCCCAATTATGTGGATACATTCTTTGATACTGTATAAGATTGTTTATCTTCTCAAAAACCCATATATTTTTATTTTATCTTCATTTATGTAAATCATGTATCATAGTAAATTGAGAAACAAACCATTTTATCTTGCATGAGTGCTGAGTCAGAGAACCAACCAATGACACATGTGACACATGAGATCTCATGGTATCAACGTCTTCTCCCTGGGATTGGTTGTCCCATAAAAAGTCTAACACACTTGTGGTGTGAAAATAAAGTAAAAATAAATATGACCAATAATCAGATGCTATTTATAACTAGGATATAAATGATCTTTAGTACCCATGAGTTACCCGGTCATGACTCAAAAAATACTTGAAATCAGCTCAGTTTTTCTAATTTGAGATCAAGATCAAGATACTCATGCCGAGTTCGAGTATTATAAAAATATAATCAAGTATCTCAAAATCAAAATGGATAATCTAATTTGTAAATATATTATTTTAATTCAATATATATGTATTTAATTTAAAGTTTTCTATTTCAAAGTTGATTAAAAATTGGAGTTTGAGATCAAATTCAATCTATATTTTTTAATAATAATAATTAAAGTGTTTTCAAATTGATCCTAATTAGGACTGGTCATGTTCTTTATCAAGCTAGAGTTGAGCTCACGCTTTATCTTGATCCAGGATATCAATACTCAGTCAAGAAGAGATCCAAGATCACGCACTGAGTTCATGTACTATGATTGAGTATTATTAATGAGATACTCATCTTGACTTGACTCAGTTACACCCTTATATATAAGAAAACAATAAATATTTTAGTTTACTATAATTTGGTTCATAAAAATCATGAAAATAAGAATCTTACATATGTATATTTATATGCCTTTAAGTAATTGGATGATGTGTCTAATAAAGGTGTTCCAAAAACATAGGTGAATTTTCTATGTAACTAGATGGAAATAATGAATATAAACACTCCATCATGAGGGGGGATAGAATAATTATGTATCTATTTTGTAGATTTGCCTTTGTGGAATCCTACGTGACTAAGGAAAACCTATCACTATAGATTTTAATTTGTATCTCCCACTTATCTAATATTTTTTATATATTTTTTCCCTTTATAAATAAAATTAATGAACCTAATTATGTGGTGGTTTCCAATTACGTGGCTTCAACGTATTTAATTGTCTTCTTTCTGTCCTGTATAGTAATGTCTAGAATGGTCTGTGTTTTCCCCCTAAAAATCTAAAAATTAGTTTTATATTTTTAGGTTGATCAGATAGGTATACTCAATAAACATATCAAAGGCTCTCATGAACATATGGTAGAAGTATATTAATTCACCCATGAGAAAAATGAATAACCAAACATCACATAAACAGGTTTACTAACCACGACCATCCTCACCCACCCATGATCACCCAATAATGAAATACGATTATAATAATTTAATATAAATCAAATCGATGAATGGCATACCACACAACATTACAACTAATATTTTCAGTCATAACATATATCATAACTCCACAAAATAGTCAAATCAAATCACTTTGGAAGACACCTGGTCCATCATATCACAACCACTGATAAAACAAGAGTAATATGGTTTCATGAAGATGTTGTAAATAAACCACATGTCCTCCACCAACCATTCACAATCCCCATAATAATTATGGTATATGGGTGTATAGTAGAAGTTGATGGGTAAGGGATTTAAACAAATTTAGAACATATGTCATGAAACATCATTATATCTAGTGATCTGATCATTGGTACAATTTGAGGATCTCGAGTCAATTAATTAGGGGACAAAAATAATAAATGAAAAACTACCTTATTTGAATATAAACATACTCATTTCTCACATTTGACCGATGATTGTGGATCATAGGATTTGTTTTCTAACACCTCTATATAATCCACACACACATAAATAATCTATGCATATAACATTAATTTATTTCAAGCTGCTAGCACAATGAACCAAGGATTTCTTCTATGTTGCGATGATCACCTTAATCACATGACTTCGATCTATGTAGGCATTCATGGATAATTTTCACTATTAGTGCATTCATCTCTTTATTATTTGGGAGGAGATAGAATCTATAAATTCCAATTGGTGACTAGAACGTGGAATGAGATTATTCTTTATTAATATAGTAGATGTCCTTAATACCTAGTTAGGGTTCTTGGTCCCCTATATATTTAACTTCAAATAAATAGGTAATAATGAAATAATTATTATAAACTAAATTCATCATAAATATTATTTATATTTTATCACATTCTTGAATTAGTAGTAAAATATATTATGTCATTATCCTCTGTATTTAACTTGAATCATAATTCCAAAAAATATTAAACGAACCTTGAATATATAAATATTATTCATTCATAAAATATTATTCAATATATTTAATTAAAAATTTGAAAATATTTTTAAAAACTAAATTTAGAACAATTATTATATTCTTGAATGATAATGATTTATTTGGTAATCAATAAAACATAGGCAACTCTCTAACTCCATGGTGGGTCCCATCAGTTCTTATATACATATTCACCAGAATTGGACAGGTTGATCAAGTCATCATTATCTTTGACCCTTTAGATCCTTATCATAATAGAAATGAATAATATTTAAAGACGAAGAGTGGAGTGTAGAAACCATCAAGTCCCCTAAATATGTAAGGAATAATCATAGAAATTAAAACCATCCAATTAACACACACTCTTTAATATTATCTATTTCCAATATAATATATCATAAATCATGATGTACACTAGTGTCATCAGCCATTCCTTCTTTATTATTTTTTGATATAACTAAATGGAAAAAACTTAAAATACCATGGCCATGGATTAACGAAGGTACTACCAACCAAATCAACCAATCCTAATATATCACTTCATCAACACGTAGTAAAACAATTCTATCTTGATCATTTAATAGATTTCATACCCCAAATGATGCACCCAACACAATCTATCTCATTGTGACTACATTATCATGGTTTTTTCCTTGCATAAAATTATATGACCAAATATAACACATTGATAATGATACAAAATCAGGAAACCAATAAACATATTAATAGATAGGAAAAATCAATGAAAACAGAAATATTTAGTGTTCTGATTGGTGGGTATTTCCCCATGATCTCATCTACTCAAGATCACTATGTGTGAATTTTAGGAGAAGAAGTCTACATGATTATGAGCCCCCAATACCTGATAGTCACTAATCATCCATGTCCTATCATTATGATGTATCTAGATCATAGTAAATTGCATTAATATTACTATCATAGTTTCTTTAGGTCCACATTATAGCATAAAAACCTATATAACCCTTTGAAATCACATTTAATCTCAGGATTTTTCCAATAATATAATGGATGTAAAAGTATTTGACTATTTTGTTGAGGTAAACATGTGTATATCTAAAACTATCTACATGTAATGGTAATAACAATAAAATCTAATGTTGTGTCTATGGAACCCAGTTTCAGAACTCGCGCTCTCACAAGATCAAACTGTTAACAATTCTCAATCATCTCAATCTCATATGAGAATCATACTTCTACAATGATATGATTTTAGTCTGGGGGTCTTTCACCTAATCATCTATGAAAACTCTACAAGATGTGAATTAACCCATTTGAGAAAGATTCCTCGGTAGATGAAACATCCAATGTATATTCATTGTCCTCTAGGGTGACCTAGAATCAATTTAAAGAACCCCTACTAGAGTAATATCACAATAAACTAGAATTGGGTCCACACTGTTAGGAACAACATAAATTTCTAAGACAAATTCGGGATTCCAAAAAACATCCTAAAATGCATTGAAAGCTACTATATATTTGGTTCAGCCTTCAAATCCACCCAGTCGCGTCTTTCCCTCTACATTTTTCATGGATCATCCGATCTACCTAGGATCTAATCTTGACCATTCTTTCAAATTTAAATCACTGCGTCACTTGAGGCAATCCAATCAAAATCTGATTTAATCTCGACCGTTATTTCTTTAAACTACATATTCACCATAGATGTCCCA
This sequence comes from Viscum album, assembly GCA_963277665.1. Classification (NCBI taxonomy): domain Eukaryota; kingdom Viridiplantae; phylum Streptophyta; class Magnoliopsida; order Santalales; family Viscaceae; genus Viscum; species Viscum album. The sequence continues at coordinate 1,757,058,619 of OY728141.1, forward strand.
TCAAATTCCATTTCTTCTGGACCATCAATTTACATCCCATTTTCTTCTCCACGTACTTTCTTCTTCCTTACGCTATCCAGAAGCTCGCCCACTGTTTTATCCCTTCTTCTTCTTCTTTTTTCTTCACCCACGAGATTCCCAAACATTCTCTTTGGATCACCCCTTGACTTCTTCCCCTAAGATCATCTTTAGTCTACATTCATCTTTTATTTTATTTTTTTCTATTTGGCATCAGTTATACATTACATGAGAATTATATATTTATATATATGTTTTTAAATCACTGATTGATTTTGGGTTTGTTTCAAGAAATATGTTGGACTTCTTTTGTTTTAGTAATTTTTTTGATTATTTATTTATATTTTATGTGTAATAAGTTGTATATAATATATATGTATATAGACCCTATATAAACCCTATTTGCCTATGTAATTTCACCTGATTACTTCTCCTCAAAGTGTGAACAACCCCTATCAGACCACCCTCTCTATTGAATCTATTTAAGGGATCCCTTTTATCTATATTTTCATCTTTTTAAACTCTTATTACTTCGTATTTATATATATATATAGTTTTATATTACTTCTAAATCTTAACTCTTGTTATGTTTTATAAATACTTTTTTGAAGTATATAACACATGCATGGTATTTTATGCTTCAATTTCTATAAGAAACGCCTTCTTATCTATTTTTATGTTTCAGAGTTGTATGAATATGTATAAAATTTCTCCCTAACCCATTTTTGAATTTCAAACAAAAAATATATGTATACCTATATATATGATTTCATTATATAACTAAATATTTCAGGTTTATGATATTTTAATGGTGATCATTTTTTTAAGTGATGTTTATTATAACATAAAATACATGTAGGGGTTTAGTTCAGCATATTTTTAATATGAAAACCACTTATTTACAATTCATGTATGTTTTTTTATGGGTAATATTATATATATATATATATATATATATATATAAGTTTCATTATGTAACAAATCTGAACTGAATTTTTACAAACCTAGCTTAATTTATTAAATTGTGTTTATGAAGAATACAAAAGATGAAATAATTTTTTAAACCTTGTTTTGGGTTATACAGATCCCAAACATACACTTTGTGTATAAATAAATAAGGTTTTTCATGATTTTCAAACACACATAAATTCATAAATGTTTTTAGAACATGATTCCTCAAGTAGGTTTTATAATGGTTATCAAGTTCAAACCTAAATATATGTTCATGCATGAGCACACGTGTTAAATTATTTTTTTATGCATGAATACTTCGCATAAATTGATCCATAATTTATTTTCCAATTTTGCACAAGAAATTCCTTTGATTATATTAGATTATGTTTAATATATTTTGATATAATTGACATTTCGGTGTTTTATAGAAGTATGATAAAGTCAAAACATTTAATCCTTGCCATGAAAAGACTCACCATTAAAAGGTTTTAATGAAATAATAATTATTTTATGTTTACTAGTTCTTACCACATGTGAAGTATTTTTCAATTTAGTCCATGCATATCACTAATGTAGCAATAACCTAAAACAATCAAACCTAGTCCGTTTATAATTGTTGAATAATTCATTTCAGTTATGAGTTTGTATGAAAAATCATTATTGAATAAGAATGTAAGTATTCAATGTGTATGTGACACTATGAATATAAGACCATACTAGACATATGATGAATGTATTAGACGTAAATTATAATATGGGTTTTCCCAGATAGCACTCTAATTCATGGGGTAACATTGAGTCTCATGAGATGTTATGTTCAATGGTCTTGGGGGTTAGCCATGGACTGTGATTCTATATGAAATGGAAATGACAGTTAGCCCTGGATCGTGTTGCTATAGGAAATGGGATTGGTGGTTAGCCTTGGACTCTACTACTAAGGGGAATGACATTGTCTTTTAGCCTTCACTCATACTAAGTCATGCTATTGTATGTCTTTGCATAATACCTTGACAACGTATGGAATGTTTAGAAGGCTACAAGGCTTTTGAAAACCTTCATTTGTCATGAAAAAACCTCTATAGTGTATCCAATTATCCTCATGTACTCCAACTTCATCGATGAATAGGAAATGATTATTTTAATATGATGAATGCCAAATTCTTGTTATATGCACGGAAGGGAAAATACATTGAGGTTTTTTTATGATCATTACCCTAGCTACGAATGATTCAACCCTAGCAGAATCTAAGGAGGATGATCATGGGGTGAACTTTGAGTAGCATACCTTTGTCAAATCATGACCTACATTCTTTCTTCTCAAGTTAGGGGCTTTGAAATTTTTTTGGGACGACTCATATTGTTATTTTTATAAACAAAAATTTTATACTAATTTCACTCAACATGATACACGGCATTATATTCTCACAAGGAACATTATATTTCCACATTTGGTTGATTCTAGTTGACCATGTTTCATATAGACCCAAGATATCAATGAGTTTGGAACCCCCTTAGGGATATGTTTGAATGGAGATTAGGGAAATCACCAACAGTGAAGGTACCTATGAGGAGACTTCATGATGGATGTTAGAAAATCCATACCCGTTATTTTTTAGAGGGAGTGAATGGTGTTGTAACACCATGAGTTTTATGAACATTTTTTAAATGGATAATGTTATATTTTATGTTTTGGTATTTTAATAAGATTTTAATAAATAACTTCTCTACTAAAATATAGTTATTCAATAATATGTAAAATATGTCCCCAGAAATTTTCAGATGGAATACGTAGGTTTACCAACAAACCACTTATCACTTCCTAGTGAATTACTAGTGTCTGTAATCATCAATTCATGCTCAAAAGACTACGTCCCTTTTCAAAATTATTCCTGTCTTGGTAATTCCTCTATAATGTGTAACTCAACTAAACTATCCTCAGTTCCTACAAAGGAGAGACCTAAATATATAACTGTATCAAAAATGCACTATTTGGAGAGTTGAGACAAGGAAAAAATTACCCCGAAGGTCTCTTCCTTTGTTTCACCTTGTCTGATAACTACATTGCCATTGGAAAGTTTTGTGGAGCTTCTATTGAGGATGACTCCTGAGCGACCTATCTGTTCCATGTCCAAAGTTTTTGTATGTATGGGATTCTTTACAACTTCGAATTTTTCAATCATGATGTAGTTTGAGGGATTTATAGTGAACTAGTCAACTCTCAAATCTTCGGCCTCCACACCCATCGTTCCTCTCATTGGAAGACCAAGTGTTTAATGCATGGTTTTGACCTTAACTGCTTAGGGTTTTGGATGGTGTACATTATCTACCAATAGTTTAAAATAAAGTTGATATAATGTCTTAGATTAAAAAAAATTTATGACATTAGAGATTTTAATATAGGAAAAATATTTTGAACTTATTTTCCTTAGGTTTTTTAAAAAATGTAAACCCCGTAGGCCATCCCTCTAGTTGGGATGAAGGAGGAAGCTCACACTTATATAGGAGTAGGCGGCCGAGCCTAGGTCCTTCATCCACAGCGGAGGCCATCCCGTGTGTGTGTGTGTGTGCCTACAAGTACATATAGAAAAACCGAGCATCATTCCACCGTGTGGGCGGCACAATGGTAGTAGTGGGTGAAGAAGCGCACCTACCGAGACCCGATACAGGGAAGTACTGGGAATGTGGGATAGGATTTATGAGCTTATTTCAGTTTCTCCAGGGTTACAAAGGAGCTGCGAAACCCATCCTACATTGATGTGGGACACCGTTTTTTATGTGGAACGCGATCCTGGCCATCCGATCACATCATGCAGGATCTGGACAATCCAATCGGTTCTTCCATTGAATCCACACTTTCAAGGATTTCCATTCGTGTTTTTCATGGTACGTCTAGTCTACCTCTAAATAATCACAATCATTCTTTCCATTTTAAATCACTGTATCACTCGAGGCGGTTCGATCAATATCTGATCTATTCTTGGCTGATCATTTCTTTAAATTTGTGGATTAGACCGAGCCATCCAATCAAATCCAGTTTGATATAGACCGTCCATTTCCTTTCGGTTTTCTTCTCTAAGTACCATTTTCTTCTTCTAGCCAACCAGTTGCTCTCCCACAGTGTTCTACCTTATTCTTCCTCTTTTTTTCCCTTGAGATTCCCCACCTTTCTCTTCAGATCATACCTCGAAATCTACCAGTATGCTCTTCTTAGGTCTCGTTTCTTCTTATTTTTATATTATATTCATTGGATTCAGTTTCAGTTCCATGAGCATTATATATATATATATATATATATTAAAATCATCATGTGATTTTGGGTTTTATTCAAGCAAGATGTTGGACTTCTTTTGATTCTGTCAAATTTTGGGTATTTGTTTATATTTTGTGTATAAACTATTGTATATTAAATATATATATATATATATCCTATATAAACCCTATTTTCATCAGTAATTTCACTTTATTCCTTCTCCTCAATGTGATAAAAACCCCACCAGACTATTCTCTCCATTGAATCTATGTACATGATCCATTTTCTCCATATTTTCATCTTTTCAAACTTGTATAGAGTCGTATATATGTGTATATATATATATAAACACAATTTTATACTACTTATAATTCTTAACTCATTTATGGTTTTCAAAATGTGTTGATGAAGTATATAAAACATACAAGGGATTTTATGTTTCAATTTGTGTATGAAAACCCATATTATATATTTTTATGATTCAATTATATATGTTTATGTACATAATTTATTCCTAACCCATTTTTGAATTTCAAACCAAAATTATATGTATACTTATATATAATATTTATTTATATAACTATCAATTTCAAGTTTATGATCTTTGAATAGTGATAATTTGTTTTCAAGTGATGTTTATTAATACATAAAATACATGTTGGGGTTTAGTTCATCATGTTTCTAATATGAAAAGCCATTATTTACAATTCATGTATGTATGGTTATGTGTAAAATTATATATATATATATATATATATATATATTTATAAGTATGATTACAAAAGAAATATGAACTGTGTTTTCAGAAAACCTATCCTAATTGATTAAATTATGTTATTGAAGAATACAACAATTGAAATAATTTATTAATCGTTGTTTTGGGTAATGCAGATCCCAAACATACACTATGTGTGTATATAAATAAGGTTTTTAATGATTTCCAAACCCACGTGACTTAATATATGTATTTGGAACGTGATTCCTCATGTACGTTTTATGATGGGTTTCATGTTTAAAAATAAATATAAATTCATCAAAGATTACAAGTATTTAATTATTATTCTTTTTGATTAATAATTCAAATTATAAAATCTATACTTTGTATTCAAATTTTCCACAAGTATTTCCTTTGCTTATTTAAGATTATGTTTAATTTGTTTTGATATAATTGTTGTTTCATGGTTTAATACAATTATCTTAAAGTCAAAACATGTAAACCATTGAATGAAAATGATCACCTTCAAAAGGGTTTAATGAAAGAAATATTATTTTATGTGTACTAGATCTCACCACATGTGAAAAAAAATTCTTTTGAGTCAATGTGTATCACTAATGTAGCCATAACCTAAAATTATCAAACCGATTCCTTTTACAATTGTTGTATAATTCATTTCAGTAATGAGTAAGTTTCATGTAGTAATATGGATTAAGAATGTATGTATTCAATGTTGTATCGTAAACTATGAATATAAGAACATACTACACATATGAGGAATGTATTGGACATAAATGATTATATGGGTGCACACAAATATAGCTCCAATGCATTAAGTAAAATTGAGTTTCATGACACGTTATGTGCAACTGTATTGGTGGTTATTCTTGTCTCATGCTGTTATTGGAAACAATATTCGTGGTTTTCCTTGACCCGTACTACCATGTTAAATGACATTGGTAGTTATCCATGACTCGTACTAATTCATGTTTTATGTATGATCTAGGCATAAGGGATTGAAAAATTCTAGCATTATACATTCCCTAATTTTTAATTGGTAAATTATCAACAAAGGGATTATTCAACAAATTATATATCTATTGGTTTTGAATCTTCTATGATAATGTCGATAAATATATGAGGCTGTATTATGTATGAAAATGGAATTTTATAAAAGGAATGGGTATCTAAATTTGAAGTTACATGAATTTTATTTTAATTACTAATGAATCATTATATGATTCATTATGTAATTTTATTTAGCACTTTTTAGTTTGTTTTATAAATTTATGAATCATACATCATTCATATATACTTATAATTTTATGTGCACTCTAATTTATGTTTTACTTGCAGTTTTTAAGTAAACACCTATGAATCTTAGGTAAAAGGTATTTTTGAAAAATTATTTCAAGTAACCTTTTAAATATTGATGACGTGCCTCAAGAAGTAATGTTTTATTAATAAAAAACGTTTTATGATTAATTAAAATGATTTTGTTTTAAAAAGGGAAATTTCATCAAATATATTAAAACCCCTTAATGGGCATTATTATGCTCTCACTACATTTCAATTTAAATTTTACATGTTTAGTAGATTTGAGTTACACTAGTTGGTGGCAGATTATTGGAGTCTATTCGATTCAGTGTTGATGGATTGTAATATTTGTATCTAGTTTGCTAGAATTTAAACCGCAGGGATCCTCTATAGTGGAACATGATGTGTAATTTTTTAGTATTTCATTTATTAAATAAATTAAACACTGAGTTTTATTAAAACCACACCAGTTCTGGGGAAGTCTGGGGCTGGGGCATGACACTACCAAAATAAAAACATGATTTTTGAATATGTAATCCATCTCCTAATTCATAACATCCATCCATTTAGCATCATCATTTACTTTTAAATATTTTTTTGGTTAATGGTTCATCATCCAAAAATAATAATTTGTCACTTGAATAAGTTATATGAAAGACGTAACACTCTGATTTTCTAACATCTCATTATAACATACACAACACTTGTGTCTGGGGAACTTATTTATCTGCCACTATCTCTTGTGGATATTGTTATCATATAAAACCTTGTTCGTATGTAGTATCAAATTCATCAAATTTTATACATATAAAATTATTTCCATTTGAAATTAGTTCCCTTCCTATAAATGTCACTTGTTATACCAAAATAACACTTTTATTAGAAATGATGAATAGTAAATATCCTTTGGTATCATTAGGATAAGGTAAAAATTTTCACTTTGTGCTTTAGGATGCTAAATTGTCACCTAGTATAGTATTGAATAAAACCTCACAACCCCTTTTATGTATGTGTGATAGAATGGGTTTATTTCCATAACCCAAATGATATTAAAACCCATATATATCTTTAATTGGTAATCAGTTATGGTTATATGAAATTGTCTGCAAGGCGTATCCCGAAAAGGATAATGAAATAGTTTCCTAACTCGTCATTGATATGACCATGTATAGAAATTAATAATTACTCATTTAACTATCACCATTACACTATGTTGTATAAAGATGGGTGATTTGGGATACTCTCCCACACTCATTTAAGGGATTAACGAAATCATGGTAAACATATTCTCTACCTAAGACTGAGAAAAGTTCCTTAATATTAATATCTAATACCCAAAATTTAGATAATGACATATTTCATTCAATAAGAAAAATTACTAAATATAGAAGCACCACCTTTATTATTCATTCCATCTCTATGGTTCTTTTTCTTGTTCATATTGTTTCCACATAGAAAGAAGAAAACATCTTACTCATTCAACTCCCTTGTTATCTTTGTCTTCCTGTAAGGATAGTGCATTGGTGTATTAGGATAATTCTTAAACATAGACCCCTTTTCCTTACCTTTCATCCTATTTGTTCACAATATCAGCTGGAGAATCAGAAATATTATATTCATATCATCTTGGGGAACTAAAATTATTGTATTTATAAATGAATTTTTCATTTTATTTATATTATAATTAATAATTAATGTTAAAAATGTTGGAGGTAATGAGAAAAGAATGATATTTGTCACTAAATATTGGTTCATCTTGAACTCAAGGGATTAAACACTATGAATGTTCCTGAACATCTTGAGTCAATGAGGACCTTATTTATTTCCATCTGTTGACCTAAACCTATACATTGAACTTTATATGTCATACATTTCATTCCTAGATATCTCCTGATATAACCGATGAAGACGAGTTAGCATCTTGTAGGAATATTTGGCCTCATTCATTTTCCTAGTAAACTATACATAGATGACACATTATAATATAGTTTTAATATATTGAATCATATAAATCCTTTATTTCTTGTATTTATCCACACCTTTTTCTTGAGGACGGTTAGTAAGAAGTGAGTACTCCATCACATAATGCTTTCTTTCATGGAAAATAACTATGGGAAAGAACATGTAGCTGTCCAAAAAGTAATGGAAAGTCGTGATATATTCCTTATCCAATATGGATCATAGTGATAATGTTTCAATAGGTTTGGTGATATCCATTTTGATCTTCAACAAATAATCATTAGCAGTTATTACTTTATCATTATTTTTTATTAATAAATTAAATCATTAAATGTATCCCACTATTTAAAAAAAATTAAAAATCCCTCCAAACTAGAACCCGAAAAATATATCATTTTAACATCCTAGTGGAAGGTATCCATGAAACATATCCTCATATATTACATGCTATGGTTATGAAAAAACTCTGAGAGTTCCAAGGTACACACTAAGCTAGAAAATCACTTTAACATGTGGTTCAATGATAATTTGAGAATGTCCTATATTATCAGAATCATAACATTGATTCCATAAATGATTCACTTCAATATTTATTGAAAGATAGAAATGGATACTCCTTTTATACCAAAAATTATTTTAGTCAACTCATTACTCTTATAAGAAATCCTTGGTGGTATTAGGCACCCTCAACTATGGCAGAAAACCACCATGTACACCCAGTTTTGTTCATATTTGCGCAATGAATGATTTAACAACATAATATTTCATTGTGGGATTTTAAATTTTTCTTGAAATATTTTATCTATTTATATTTAATATTTTTATACAATGTCTCCATCCTTAAAACATTACAAGAATCAATAGAAAAACATTCATTTCATCTTTAAGTGTTTTTATTATTTATTATTTTATGAGTTCTCATAATATACATCCACATTTATAAGATAATAAATAATGTATAAACAAATATATTACCTAGTTGGTATAGAGTATTTAATTTTGGTTGACCCATTTTAAATTTGATGGATAAATTGTGGCCAGTGGGGTCTTATACGTATGTCAAGTCTTGTTTGGTATTGCGTTGCCCTCAATTCATTGTATGAAATTATCATCTAGGATAACACCATTCATTGGTTGGACCATCATATTAAAGTATCACCGTTAAATACATACGTATACTAATGCAAGGGTGAGGGGGTACTTGTAGTTTCATATAAACTAGAACAATGTGAATTTCATGCCGTTATACATATTAAATTAAATGTATGATACATAGAATATCATATAATTAAAATATTATGAAAATATATTTTACTTTATGTAATAAATAATATATATACCAATATAGGTTTGGTAACTTTCTCAAGACTAGTGAAAGGATATTATGGGTCATGCCGACTCTCTCTAACCCATTTTGAGTAAGTCAGGCTTGCCTAGGCCCTTCTGGGGGTAGAATGGGTTCTACAGGACTTTATGGAGGCCTTATAAGGGGGAAACCTCATAGATTAGGTGGTAGCTTGATAGTTGGGGTGAGATGAGATGATATTCTATTAGGCATCTCAGAGATGGTGGTTGGGACCTATAGTGAGTAGATATTGGAAAACTGAATGGGATGACATGAACCTCTCATGGATGGGGAGGTGGAGATGAGGTCTTTAATTGGGGATAACAGAGGCCTCACATGATGTTGTAGTCGAAGGAAGGTTATGTGGTGGTCAGTCGTGGATGTAGACCATGACATTATGACTGTTGTTCAGGTTGGAGTCCATGAAATTCTTCTTCACCTTCAACATAATAATATAATCTTATTAAATGTGATCTTTCCAATTTACCATGTTTCTCAAATGAAAATATTTTTAATATATTCTGAAAGGAATGATTCAAGATTTCCTTCTCACTTGTGATTATAAGATGAAATCAAGTTGGAAGTTAAATAATAATATAACAATGGGAAAACCCATTCACATTAATGAGAAAAATTTAACACCAATAAAAATTTGAAATAACTAACAAAAATAAAAATTGATTGTGGAAAATATATAAGGTAGTTCTAAAAAATAGGGAGGGATAGGGGAAAAATAATGTTTCCCTTTTATAATTCGACAATATTTTGGAATCCCAACACTAAATTCCATTAACCTCAAATTTCCTAATTGTTCCATGTAATTGAATTTTTTAAAACAATAATAAATAAAATATGGTTTTAATTATCTTCAAATATTTCTATGGAAATAGATAGTCAATGATAATAATTGTGAACTGCAAATAATTCTCAAAAAATATTAAGGTAACGCTTGGTGAAATAACACACATGAATAGCTAGTGTAATGGATGGTATCTATGATCACCAAAACACACCATGTGGACATCAAAATCTCAACTATCTCTTCCACATTCAGAACATGCTACAAGATTTGATGAAAACAATTTATAAAAATAATTTTACCACAGAATATTTGTGTATTATAATAAACCGTTATTTTTAATACATTTTAAAATTAATATGGATTTCGTAACTCTCAATATACACCACAACATATAATATTCGTCATATGATGGATATGACAGCACAACATTTACAAGGATTTCAAAATTTTGACTAAAATTCTTGTAGGGACATAATGAATAAATTTTCAAAACACATGCTCAAATGAGTACTATAAAAAATAACACCGCTTTGAAAAAGGTTAAATTCAATTAATAAGCAAAATAATAATCAATATCACAAAAAATAAAATCCCCCACCTTCCACACGTAATGAAAAAGGATCAATACAACTCTTATATTACACCCCAATAGAAAACCAATGATATAAATAAAAGGTTAAAATCATGGTCAATAAATTTATTTCAATTAATGAATTCAAACTTCTATAAGTTTCGTTCTTACAAGATGTCAAAAACACAGAAAATAAGCTTCATACATATCCTGACATTGAGTTTATAACCATCTTATTAGTTACACAATTTACCATTTACGTCACCATGAGTTGGAATTTTTTTTAAATGGCAATCTCACTGAGAGATATTAAGATTTATGAACAATGAAGTTCACCCATATGTGGTGGAAGAACCTGAGAAACAATAAAATTTATCATTTGTATTAAAAAATGGATAATAAAGAAATGTCTTAAAAACACATTGTTGATCAGTTCGGTATTTCATGTTTTCTTTACATTATTTTAGACATAAGATTTCACAATTTTCATTTTTAATTTGATATTCAATATATAGGATAATGGAAATATATGTAATTCTATTTAATCAAAAATGGAATTTAATTTTTCCTTCCTATCCAACAAGACCATTAAGAAATTATTTTCCTTTTCTAACTTCTATGGATTCGAAAATCCACGATTTTTTGTAATATTGATGAAATGATTCAAAATAATAGAAACCTAAAATAGAAAGCAATATTCTATGAAAAAAAAACATATAAAAAAATAGAAAAAAAGAAGCCCTAAAACCAATTAAATACGGTTGGGTACATGGATCAAAAGTCACCAATTAGATCTATTTAAGATTATATTTTCATTGAACCCATTAACAACACGATCATGTTGAGTGATTTTCTTATGGATCAATTTTTGAATTTATAATTAATCTTACCCTATTAATGGGATCATTCCAAGCATTTCTTCTAACTTCCATATTAATATCAAGAAAATGAATAAAATTTAGTTCCAGAAACATGGATGACGATGAAATAAGTTAGGGGACTAGACAAGAAAAAAATATAATGCTTCAAATAAAAAGGATAATCTCATCATTATAAAATTTTTTATATGAATAATTTTAAAAACCAGTATCTCTAAAACATGAATTTAAAAGGATTTTCAAATTCATATAATCCAAAATATAATGTAAGAATCAACCATATTTAACTCAATACATATTAAATATTTTTTCCAAAATAAAAAATGCTTCAAAAAAAGTTTTAATTCAATTTTTATCAATTCTACATGTATATATATCCATTTTAAATACTATGGATAATCATGCTCAAGAAAAATGAGTACACTAAGTGTTAAAAATCACCCAACAATGATCTTTTATATTCACAACCTGTAATCTCACCTAAGAGGAATGGGTGTCAAACCAATTGGACATGACATTACAACTAAATAATTTAATTAAAAAAATAAATGAACACCTCTACATTTATTCCTTTATCAATGTTGGCAGAAAAAACAAAAATTAATGTTCTTATATAGCCATAAAATGAAGTCATAACCATCTTCCCATTGACATACTTCACCATTTAAGACACCATGAGATGGTCTCTTTTCTTGTGGAATGGTAATATCTATAATAGTTATAAATCATTATGAATGTTTGATTACAACCATAATACATGGATGAAATTAAAGAAACAAAAAATTGATTTTTTTTAAAATAAATAGATTATTATAATTTTTTTTAAAAAAAGAGATAGATGATCAATTCAATGTTTATTTTTTTCTTTCACATGACTTAAAAAAATGATATCGGAATTTTAGCATTGAATTTGATAGTCAATAAAAAGGCTAAAAACCATAGATCTTACCCAATTATAAAATAGGGATGTTCCGTTGACATGAGAAACACCAAAAAGTATATCAATTATTTTTTATTCATTTCCAACATGACCATTATGAAAACCTTATCTTTTTCAAATTTTTGTGGATTAAAAAATGTGTGTTTTGTGTAATATTAAATAATTTACTCAAAAAAATTAAACCAAAAATATAAACCACTAAGATATAACAAAAAATATATATAAATAACAATGACAACAAAAATTCCATAAAACCCATTTAATGGGGTTAGTTAAATGCATATAACATTTTCAATTAGATCTATTAAGATCCTATTTTTATTGGGACAATTTAATGAATGGTCATCTTAATATAGATTATAAAGGGTTCCTATATGAATTTTATCATTATTCTTACCCTATTAATAGGTTCATTAATAGGTTTTCTTCTAACAACCCTGATTATAATCAAAAAAACATTTAATAAAATTAAGTTTGAAAAACATGGGACATGATAAAATATGTTCACGGACTACCTTAGATAAAAATTTAATGTTTAAACTATTAAGGATCATGTCATTATTAAAATATAAGTTCTATTAATAATTTTAAAAACTAGATTCTCTTAAAAATGTGTGTAAAAGGATATTAAAAGTCATATAACCCAACAGATCTTGGATAAACCCACCGTATTCAACTAAAGACATATTAAACATTTAATAGAAACAAACAATACTATAACAAATTGTGTTAATTATTTTCATTTTTATATCAATTCTACATGTATATATATCAATTTTAATTTTCTATTACAAGTCTTTTCATAAAAAACATGTAAATTAAGTGTTAATAATCCTCCAAAAAAATTATACTTCACATTCTCATCCTGAAACCACAAATATAAGGATAACATTTGAAAAAACATGGACTAAACATCATATCCATGTATTGTATGCACTATTATTTACATAGATATAATTGATTTTTATATTGGTGACAAAAACTCGAAACATAAAACAATAAGGATGGATAAAAAACTAGTGAAAATAATAGATTTCATTGGAAGAACATCGAGGTTGAGCTGAGAAATTCATCAACTAGGGATTAACTAATGGACTCCCTTAAATTTCCCCTATTAAGGAAGTCTCATCATAATGGTAATGATGAAGAAACAGTTATCCTCTATGATTTAGGGAAATATATTTTAGTAGTACCTTACAATATTATCAAGGACATATATTCATTGGTAGTGGTTGTGGAGGTAGAATGTGGAGACTTTTTCTTTTGATCTTAGTGGTAATAGACTCGCTGGGAGGTAAAGGGTTTGTTGCAGAGTAAGGATCCATGTAACTATTGTGAAATTATATAAGGTTCCTGGTAGAGTTTTATCATTGAAGCAATGGGCCTCTACTTCTCCTTTAGAGAATCTAATTTAGATATCTCCTTATAACGTTAGAAATTCATAGAAAAAAACAATTTCTTCAAAGGAATGTAATCAAATCTTCCATGGATGGAAGAATTTCTCGGTTACATTTTTTAATTGTTTGAAGCTTCATGTGTTAAAAATTCAATGATATATTTCTTCTTGTTGAGGTGACATTTCTATTATTCTATTAGATGAATCTTATAATTTTTTTCCTTTAAATATTCTTCCAGAGTGGATAAATGACATTCTGTGGCAAGGTATTTTGATTTATTTAAATCATCAATTAGTTATCAGTGTTTGGAAGCCTAATGTTTTAGTGGGAGATCAATGTAGTTTTTTAATTTTCTATTTAGATGAAACTTATGAAATTATGGTTTCACATGTGGGTTTATACAATATAAAGAGGTATATTAATTTTTATAGGATGACATATTCTCACTTATTGTTCTATTAAATTAATGGATAGGGATAGTAGTACTATAATTGGTGTTGGTGTTGATGATTTAACACATTTTCTCAATCATGTATTTCTCATGATTTTTATAGGACTAGGTTTGAGTAGAAATTAGTGTATGGATGGAACTATTCTATGTGTGATCACTACAACTATTTTTTCAACTCTCCAAAATTGTAGGAATTCATCAGGTTTTCATTGAGTTCCAGAATTTGATTCCAATAAATCATATTTTTCTGAAGATATCTTGGACCACACTTTCAGTATGTTTTATTAGTATCACGTGGATTGTAATTCTATGAAGCATCCTTGGTATGATTCCACAATGTATTAGTTTGGTCTGTCTCTATAGGAGGTAGTGCAATAGGACCATTAGACAACGTAAGAAAGAGTCAAATCCAAAAATAGAGTAGCCAGAAACAGTTTTTAGCTATTATATGTCTTCTACCAAGATAAAGAAAATTATTCTAGTATAGTATGTCAGTAGGATGTTCATTTAATATTTGGATTCCCCCCACAGTTTTCCTGTTTATAGAAGAAATAATATTTCTTCAATTCATCCTTCCAGTTTTTCTATTAATGGTTTTAATGCATAATGATTCTTAGTCCTTCATCCTTTCAGATCAAACTAAACATAGTTCATACATCAACGGTTTCCAAGAAGATTAGTGTTTTACACATGTGTGGGAGAGAAAAAGAAATACATGATAGTGGAAAGGTGGAAAGGGTGACCTTATTTAAATTATGATTATTTCCACTTGGAATATTAGGTATTGAAATGATCTCGGAAATAAAAAAGAGATTTTAGGAGTAATAATTGGAAAATCAAGGTTGGTTTACAAATGAAGATGGATTCTAATATTGTTACCATGTTATTATTTTATTATTTTGGAGCTAACATGCGGGTGTTACAACACCGTTTTTATTTCTATACACATTGTAGACTTTTTAAATTGTGGGATAATTCTTTTTTATGTTTTCAGTTGAAGAGATATTAAAAAACAATTCATTTTTGAGTATTCTCTCTGAGACATATGTTTTGTTGGTGATTATAATATATGAAAAGATTTTTGTCATGGTAATTTTAGAAGTTATATCAAATTGGAATGATATTTCTAATTTTCAATGGATACTGAACCACCCTAACTCATGTGTGGAGTTCCTTAAAAATAGTGATTCTTACCATTTTCCAAATGATTGGTGCACTATAGAGAAAAAAATCAATTCTATGCTAATATCAGAAATATGAAATGTAATTTTAGTATATCAGTGAAAAAAAATTAAAATCAAGAAGAAATGAGTATAAGAATCTCTTATAGACACCGCTATAAGGGCCAATGTATGTAGAATATAATATTTATAACATGTTTCTACATCAAAATATATGTATTCACCACAAACCATAATCCCCCATCATTTAATAATCCCATATCATTATCTGATAAACCTCTTACATATTATTCGATTAGGAATTTTCATCAATAACAATATCTTACAACCCAACCAGATAGAATCATATTAGTCGCTACCAATATCTAACAACTCTTCCAGCTATCATACTATTTGGTAATTATGTCACTACACATGAAAGTTACGAATAGACTTACCGATTTATTCTACATGGACATCCATCATTACACATCCTTTCAAAACTCCACCTTGTCTTCAAAATGGTATGTAGGTAATTGTACCTCCTGCAACTCCATAGGCTTCCTGATATCCCTTTTTCAAATATTTGTAACATTTCATATATCTCCACTATTGGATCATATCCCACTTCACTACATGACACCAAACACTACCACATGAACAACCATATAATCCTATTAGGATTTCATAGGAAGGAAAATAGTGGAGAGGAATGTGTAATAGCTATCTCTGTAACTATTTTCATTTTAATTCTAGTATTATATGTTGTGATAGCTTGGGTGATTTATGGTATTATATAAGGTAAAAAAGGAATTGTTTTTTTATTTTCCATATATTAGGTTACTTGGTTGTTACTATATTTGGGGTAATAAATTTGGTGTGGTGATGTTAGTTGAGGGAGTCTTGAACATTAATTTAGTAATAGATTTTCTAGAGGGAGGCCTAGGTCTTGGATTTTTGGGTCCTTCCTGAAGATTTACTTCACCTATCTATTTCTTATTCATGATAATCTTATTCATCTTACTATAACCTAATTCACTTCTTAAAATAGAAACTAAATGTTTATCCCCCAAGCTCCATACTCTTATCAGGAATCCTATACTCTAGGATAAATTTCTCCTCATTAGAAATTAATATTCCCTTCATCATTGTTACTTCAGAATCATCCTTGGATATATTTCGTATAAACCTCTCTTATAGTGAATTTTTACGAACTATTTCCCGCTTCTCACCTCCTTCTATTATTGGAATATATTTCAATGAATTTTTTCCACTACTCCCCCACTAGTTCTTAAATACATTTTTCCTATTTTATAATTCACCATATTCTATTATTCCATTTACCATCAACTGTTGTTCCATCATCCTAGTTATTGTAAACATCCTCTTTTTATTTTGCAACTCATGCATCATAATATAGATGCATATTTATAGCTTCATACACCAATAAACAAGAACATATACCACTTTTATGAAATATTTGGACTCCAAAAATCCACTCAATAAACTATTCAATATAAAAATCACTAATTTTTTTTCTACTGATCCTCCAAATACAGCATAGGATCTTCATCCAATATACTACTATATGGTCTAAACTATCCCTCTTTATTTTCAATCCAAGTGATCTCCTTCAAGAGAAACATTTATGAAATCATCCAATACTGGAAAAATAAATCCATGAACATTTATGATATTGGTAACGTCATTTATTCACACCTCCAATGGATTAAAGAATATATTCTAGAATTACTGATCCAGACTACCAGATCCTATGTTGTAAAGAATGAAATTTCTACTTGCCTAGTAAAAATGGACATATCCATGTCATATATAGCTGTATTGTGATGAAGAAGCCTAATTTCTTCTTCCTCCTTTAAAGTACACTCACCTTCCTCTAGTATTGTTGATCTCTCCCATACCATTCTCTTTTCTGGAGCCTTAAATATTTGTGCGACCATCACTTTCAACATTATGACACTCATCATAATCTTAGATATACTCAATGTCACCTATACTATATTAATTTTGTGTTTATAAACTATTTTATCCATAATCATGGTCATCCACTATGGCAATATATTCACCTATACTAATCCAAATCATTTTGTATAGTTCATCCGGTCACGTTCCTACATTTTCCCACTCATCTATTAGGTTAGTGACTACATAATCATTTTTTTCAGAAATTTATTTTATTAAACTACTTAAAGAACACCAATTTCGATCAAGTGCCACTATGAGTTGATATAATATGACATGTGAAGACTACATGAACTAGATTCTTCTTGAATTGGTCTATAATTATTATTTGTAAAAATTAGTACAATCAATGAAGATCCACTTGAACAAGTATCACTTTCATCAGGATTTTTCTACCAAGAAACTCTCTCAATAATAAAAATCAATGAAATCACAACCTGATAGGTTTAAGATAGAGAAAACAATGGCTTATAATGTTACTAGAATAAATATATACTAAAATTACAATATATTAGTGTGAAATGTAATGAAAATAAAGATGTAAAGAGAAGTTTAATATCCCAAAGACACGTCAAGGATAGCCTTAGGCTATAGCCTCCAATATTCACAACAACATACTACTTAATTATCCATAACCACTATTATTACCAGAAATTTAATAATCCCCTCCCATTATTTAACAACCCTTACAGTTGGAAAGTTATTATTTAATTTCATCACTGCTACATAAATTTGATATTAGACTCCCCATTTTATTCTACATACAATCCAACCACTCTTTATTTATTTCTATAATTCTAGGAAAAAAATGTTCTATCCATTTATATTTCCTATTTAGTAGTTTTTACATGGAGGTATATCTAATTTTGTTCAACAGCATTGGTGGGGTGACCCTACTGGTAGAGATTCAGTTGTACTACATAAAAATAAGAAATATGTTACTATTTCAAGGATGATCAGGATTTCCCCTCTGACTGGAATGATATAGTACAAGATTCGTGGGGAAAAAATAGGATTTATGGGGAAAATAGTGAACAACATTTAAATTAAATAAGAATTATAAGTAATCCTAATAATTGTTTTCTTAAGGATTCTGATCGAATTATTTCATAAAATTCACCAAGAACCACTATGATCAATAATTTTTTTTTGATGAAAAATGAAAATTATAAGTGGGACACTGATTGAGTGATAAAACATTTATTCATGCTTTCATCAAAAAGAATAATAAAAATAATTCTATTATTAATATTTCTAGACATAAAGGTTCTAGATTCCTTGATCACCTTGAGAATAAATATTCATTTCTTGGATATAATTAGTATATTCCTAGTTTAAAAGTTTATCTCCCACTCTTATCTTTTAGGGTGTGAAAGATCGTAAGCATATTGATGAACATATATGTTTAAATATTTGTGAAGTAGTTATTTTAATAAAATTAAATGATGTTATATTTATAATCTCATGTTCTAAGACTCCTAGACCTAATCGACTCGATTCACAATTTTTAAAAATTTCAAGAATCATATTATGAGTAAATTTATTGAGTATAACGTGAACTATTATGATCATTGCATGTTACCAATAGCATTGAAATCTGAAACTATAACAGTGGTTCATAAAGTGAATAATCCATCTACACCTACTGATTTTGGAGCTATTTCATGTTTTTCAGTAATTTATGAATATATAAAAAATATTCTCAAAATTAGGATTTGAGAATTTATTGATTTTATCATCAAAAAATGGAAATCATCATTTATCATGAGAAATTAAATTATACATAATGTTTTTATTCCCAAGGATTCAATTCAAAATATGGTAAAATAATTTCATCTGCAGATTAGTTATCATGATTAATCATAAGATAAAAATTTAATATGTGCATTGGGAATTTTTTGAAAATGATATGAATGTGTTGGGAATTCCCTATATAGTAAGATCAATTAGACAATATTTTGTTTGAATTCTATATATTATATTATGTTGGATAATAGAGAGGCCATGGGTTACATTCTAGGTGGGAATGAACTCAAACAATTTTATCTTATCCCCACCACCTTATTTGCTTTAATTGATTAATACATTTCGAACTTCTTGAGGTGGATGACAATGATAACTGACTCCAAATTTCACTAAATATATCACATGACTAATATTAATCATTTATTTTTTGTTGATAATCCCATTTTTAAAGTAGTTTTGTATTATCATAAAGTGTGAATGATGTTTTATCTCATTTTGGTAATGCATCAAGGTTTATTTTTGAGCCAAAAATTGAAGTATATTTATTGGAGGAATCACATATCATGAAAGTTCACAATTGATTCTTCTAATGGGATTATTTAATTTCATATTTCCATTCAGGTATCTTTGAGTTCCAATTTATTAAAACATCTGGTCACTTATATATTATAAGTAACTTATTTAGAAATATAAACTATAGAATACAATGATAAGTTATTACAAATTTCAATGAATATGTCACAAGACAAATCTTGTTCATTTATGTTATGTTGATAATCCATTTTTCAAAGTATTTTTTAATAATATTTAGTTGTTAATGAAGTTTTACCTCACTGTTTGATGCATCATGGTTTATTTTTAACCGAAAAAAAGAATTTTATTTTATATAGGGGTCACATATCAAGAGGGGGTCAATTTTAACACCAGAATATTTCATAGTGTGTTATTTCTTCAAAGTAATTCAATAAATTGCACTACCCACAACATTTAGTTTAAGCGCACCATGACTTACAAAACTAGTTGTTTAGAAGTGGTTATGAATAATATTAAATGAAATTTGAACATTATATAATCCTTATAATTTTATAATCAATATTATGAGTTTATTAGACATAGAATAGGAACAAATTCATTTTTTTCAGATAAAAGAAGTATTTTTAAAATGTTGCAATTTTATCGACATTTAATGGTGAACCTTTTTAAAATTCAATATTTGAAAAATTAATATATTCAATTTGAAAAAATAAACATCCTATTTAGAATCAGGACATAATAATTTAGTTTTAATAAATATTTGGTACTTTTCTGAAAACTTTCAAATTTTGATGAATAGTGAAAATTACTAAATTTTAATTAAAAACTACTTTTTAAATCGAAACAATTAATATAGATAAATTATGAATTTGAGTGATTTTTTAGTATAATTAGATTATATTTTTACCATTTTATTTTATTTTGTTCATTGGACATAATTTTACATTTAAACTGGACATAAGCAAGTGGCAATCTTTTGATAGTTATTATTTCTTAAAAACACGTTTTTTGTTTTGACAACAGGAATTAATTTTAAATTTATTTTTTCCACTTCTGTGTTTTGAATTTAGAAAAATGTATTCCATATTTAGAATGAAGAGTTCCAAATTTTTTAAATAGGTAAATTTTATTTTTAGACATTTTGAATAATTACTTCGGAAAATATTTTATTTACCATGGTTAAAGGGTATATTCAGTAAATAAGGGTAAAAAATAATATTATAATAATATTAAATTACCCTAAAACCAGTCCTAACCTTATTGGTTGATACATGTATGACCATGGGGATCTTTGGGTCAATTTTGGGTCCCCATGGAGTCACTTGTAAGTGATAATGTCACATGATATTAATTATGTTAAAGTAAATACAAAAATGACATAAGTTTATATCTTTTTGAAAATCAATTTTTACATAGAGTTATAAATGTTATATTTTCAAGTATAATTATTCATTAGAAATCTGAAAAGTTTTCTCACATAATGGTAGTTTATTTATAATTCTTAGACATTGAATAATTAAATTTACTTCTGACACAATAATGGTGCAGTATTTTTATTATTAATGAAAAAAATGAAATAATTTGTATTATAAATTAAAAAATAAATATAATTTGAAAGTTTTGATGACATACAAGAATTTTATTGGTCAATTTTACATGTTAGGATTTATTAATTGAATTTTTTTTCGAATTAATAATGTTGTTAAGACTTTAACAAAAATCAAATTTTAAATAGAGTTGAAATTGATATAAAAGAGTTTTTAAAACAAATATTATATTATAAATTGATATAATATTCCAAAAAATCTAAGGATCAGCCAAAGGACATATATCATTATAGGTATATCATTAATGGACCACTTGGGGGGTATCTTGGAAGTTAATAGTAAGTTTATTAGCCATATAATATAAAAATACAAAGACACATGGTAAATGTCAAACTAATTAATTAAGAGTTAAAACTAAAAGATATGGTTAAGAAAGTGATCCATCCCTATCTAAAACCTATTGGTTGAGTTTTTTTTGACCCATAAACACCTTATATGAGAAATAAATATGTTTTGGGACATTAGAAACCGGATATTTATTTATTATAAAATAATATTTCTATCTTTTCTTAAGGTGACCCTCACCCCTCTTATAAAAGGGCACTCCCCCTTCTCTCTGATTCACACCTTCAAATCCATTTGGCTCGGCCAATACCTACATGAATATCCTCAGAACATCCCTAACTAAAACTTTTAGCCCTTATTTTGATCATAAAGAAAACCTATGGAGCCCTTTTGATCAAATAAAAAACAATGTCCCAAAGAAGAGGTAATGATTTCACCACCCCTTTTCAAGTTTCTTTCTTCTTCCACTTCTTATTTCTTTGTTATTTCTATTATAAAATAATAAATCCAGTATCTTCTATATACTACGATGTTATTATTAATATGGTACTACCATATTAAGTATTCTATCCATCCTTTGAATGACATGTCACCATATGAGCATACGTATGGCCTACCGTCTCCACGTCACGGTGTAATCTTTATTCAATACATTATTATTTGGATAGATATGATAATGAAGTGTAATTGATTTAAATAATAAATATTACATGATAATGATTCTCTATATAAGATATACCATTAAATTATATATTATTTTAATATCAAATGAATTATATTGTCTCTTGTGCGTACGTACGGACTACCGTCTCCACGAACGCGATGAGATTCATTCCCCGTCGTATCCATTCAAGAATAATATTCATTTGAAGGTTAAAAATAATGTTTAAAGACTAAATATAATTTTGTATATGAATAATATACAACTTATCCATAACAATCACGACTTATATAACACTGCATATAATAGAAAATGAATCAGTTGACACACGAAACAACAATAATACTAAGTTATTATTAACAAAGCAATGTTAAAAGATCATATATGATATCATATTAATGTATATGATTCATGTATAATTTAATAACAATTATTTTACCATTATACAGGTTGTTAACCTACCCTAGACCATGGAAATGTACAAGGTAGGGGTTTATTTCACAATCTCTTCATTATCCGAGGTTGTTTATACATAATTACCTACCAGGACTTCTTTATCATCTACATCTATGTTTCTTAAAAATGTATTTCAAATCATTATTACTATTTTAAAGAATATGGGTTAAAGTAATTTTTAACCTTGTTTGAATTTTTATTAGATGTTTATAAAGGATTATTTCCTTCGTTTTCCAAACAAGGTCCTTTTAATACTTTTTGATATAATTAAGGTAAGAATGTCTTTTTTAACTTATACGGTGGGTGTGGCTATTTTCCGCCATTATAGAATTGTCGAAGCATCCCTTCCAATATTATAAAAATATTTTTAAAGTAAATTATTTCTTTAATAATTATGTTACTTATAAATGATTTCAAAAAAGAGATATTTCCCTCAAATAGTTTTGATTTCATCTATGTCAATATCCGTTGTTGGATTTTAAGCTTATTTGAAATTGATTTATTATTATTCAAAAATTCCATATTGTATTGAATTTTTTTTGATATGCTTGATTGTGGATGTATTATTTTTATACCATTCATGGTTTATGGAGAATGTATTCTCATTTCGTATGCTAGTTTTAATACGAATGTTTAAGTTATGTTTAAACCCGTTCATATGAGGAATGCATTAGACTTAGTAAGTGATGGGTGGAGCCCGCTATAGCTCCTCGATGCATCAGTAGGCCTCATGAGACCAAATAGTGTCTTAGAACAAGGACTTGAAAAAATAATATTTGTAGTCTTAGCACAAGGCATTGACTACGTTGTTATGATAGTCTAAAATTATCCATTCCACCATTATGAAAGTGGTTATTGATATTGCATGTGATTATTCTACTAGTAGAATATCCATGTGAATAAGTAAATGGAATTATTTCATTTTATTTCTGCTCTATTATGTTGAGTTAAAGTTTAAAATGCCTTTGTTTTATTTACACATATCCTTAAATGTTTATGCTTAATTATGAATGTTTCCCTTGTATTTCTTACACTTACTGAACATTTGAGCTCACCCCTTTCTATGTTTTATTTTTCCCAGGAGGTGAAGAAGTATTTTATGAATGACCTGTAGGGATAGTCGGAGGGGATGTGAGTGAAGACTATGGAGAATATGTTGTTGTAGTTTTTCACATTGTAATGGAATGTAAGACATACGAATGAATCTATTGTTTCCAAGGATACTAAAATAATCGTTCATTCGAGACATGATCTTTTGTGATCATGCCAATGTTATGTAATAATGAACCGACTCTGGATAACTGGGGTCGGGGAGTTATAGTTGGTATTTGAGGAATTATTTTACAAACCTTGGAAGCTAGATTTAGATAAACTCTGATTAGAGCACATATACCTAAGATGGAATTTGAGGATTACTATAGAAGAACTTCCTATAATTTTGGAATTATAGAGATTTTGTGAGTTTTCCGTGCAACACATCCCTGTCTGGATATGAGTAGGTAGAGGTGGCTCTAGAACAAATGTACCTAGGGGTAAAACCCAAAACACCACTTTGAGCTAGACTCGAATGGGAACTAGTGCACGAAAATGGGACTTGTTTTACTCTTGCTTACGACACTCCCGGGGGATATGCTTTAGATAATTCTCATTTCATTTACAAAACATTTTGATGGGTTTATGAGTATATACTTCTTTTTAGAAAACATTTTTATGATTATTTATTATATCTATAAATAGTTCAATTTATGTCAACTTTTTTACATGTTTGGATTAATGTAATGCGATTCATAAATTAATCTACTGTATGCCATTGTATTGAAATGGCACCCAATAGAAGGAATGTGAACTCCAACAATAAGTATGATCCAAGGAGTAAGAAGGATCATATATTTCACGGTATTAAGCCAACATATAGAAGGGAAATATTCTCCCATGTATTATCAACATATGAAGAAATAGTATCATGTGTTAATAAGATAAGTAAACAATTATCTGATTCATATGTCTTTGAATGGAAGTAACAGTAGAAAAGGATGGAAGAGAGAAAGATGGATAAAGGGATGCGGGAAAGGAAGAATTTTTTCACATGTGATAATTGTGGGAAGAAACACCCTAGAACTTTTTTGAAGGGAATGGGGGTTTGTTATACGTGTGGAGAAAAAGGACATCAAGTAGGTGACTTCAAGGGTAAGAAAAAGGTTTCAAATTTACAATTCTTCATCTGCAAGGAGTTGAGACAATACGTAAACCGGTGTTCAAATCATCAAAGTATTACCCAAATGATGCTATTAGATAATAATCAAGTTATGAAACTACCAAAGATGAGGAATAATGATTGGAGTTCTTATGTTTTTATTAATGAATTATGGCATTTGAGTGTTGTATCAACGTTGCAGTGGTTATAGTAATTATGTTGTATATAAGGATTGTACTGTAGTACTATTTCATTAATGGCTTGATACTGTGTGGATCCATTAAAAGTGACTCAATAGATGGTTAATTTTTTGTAATATATATGATGAGTGATAGATAAACCATAATATGGTTCTGATACTGAGGTAGTTATTTTGGAGTAATACATGAATGATTTGTATAAATAATATTGGATATTCTTGACTCCCTTTAAACTGATTAATGATTTGTATATTCCATCATTGATGGAGTTTACAACATTTTTGGATAGAAATATTAAATATATTATTTTATAAGTAATAATATATCATTAATGTAATCAATAAGGTTTTATGGTAATTCAGGTTGCTTCTGTGATTTAAACAAATATATGATGAAGGTGTTCACATGTTATTACATGGAAAAAATGATCGTCATTGTGTTTACCTTACTTATAAATATTTTACTGTGAGTTTGGATAGAAGTATTTTGGATAATTCTAGTTTTAGATTACATTTAGATTTACATAAAAGGACAACCCGGAGGTCGGGCGGCAACCCGTCGCGTCCGATAAGGCCACGAGACTTGAACCTACAAACGAAGGGCGACAAGGGTGTATCTGTAACGCCCCGACCCCAGTTACCCAGAGTCGGTGCATTATTACATAACATTGGTATGATCACAAGAAAGATCAAATCTCGAAAGACCGATTGGTTTAGTAGCCTTGGAAATACTAGATATATTCATAAGTTTTACATTACATCATAAAATGAAAAACTACTACAACAACATAATGTCTCCATAATCCACACTCATATCCCCATATAATATCCCTGCATGTCATTCATAATTTACTTCTTCACTTCCTGGGAAAAATAAAACATAGAAAAGGGGGTGAGCTCAAATGCCCAGTAAGGATAACAATATAGAGGAACATTCAAAATAAGCATAAAAATTTAAGGCAATGAATTACTAAAACAAAAGCCTTTTAAAATTGAACTTCAACATAGTATGGCAAAAATAAAAATGAAATAATGCCATTTACTTATTCACATGGATATTATACTAATCGAATAATCACATGCAATATCAATAACCACTTTCATAATGTTGGAATGCATAATGCCAAACTTTAATTACTTTTCAAGGCCTCGTCCCAAGACCTTGGGGCTAACTGTAACCGGAACCCAACCCGGAGTGCCTCTAATAACCGGACACCAACCCGGAGTGCCTCTAATAACCGGACACCAACCCGGAGTGCCTCTAATAACCGGACACCAACCCGGAGGGCATACTTTTACCAGTCCCTAACCTGGAGGGCTTACTTTTACCAGTCCCCAACCTGGAGGGCTTACTTTAACCAGTCCCCAACCTGGAACATACTTGTCCAACACATTCATATGAAGTAAAGATTGAAATATAACATAAACATTTTTATTGGAACTAGCATACGAAATGTCAATACTTTCACCATAAACTATGAATGGTATAAAAATAGCACATCCACAGTCAAACATATCACAAAACCTTCAAAACAATATAGAAGTTTTGTATCATAATAAATCTACTTCAAATAATCTTAAAACCCATCAAAGGATGTTGACATAGATGAAATCAAAATTCTTTTTAAAGAAATATCTCCTTTTATTTTGAAATCATTTAAGATCCATATAAAATCAAACATTTTCTTTGAAAATATTCTTATAAGCTTGTAAGGAAAGCTTTGAAGATTTTATAACGGCATAAAATAACCGCACCCGCCGTATAAGTTAAAAAAAACATTCTTACCTCAATTCTGTCGAAAAGGTTAAAAAGGACCTTGTTTTGAAAACGACGGAAAGATTCCTTTATAAACCTCTTATAAAAAGTCAAACAAGGGTATAAATGACTTTAACCCATATTCTTGTAAATAGTAAAAATGTTTTGAAATACATTTTTAAGAAACATGGATGTGGATGTTAAAGATATCCCAGTAGATTATTACGTATAAACAACCTCGGATAATGAAGAGATTGTGAAATAACCCTTACCTTGTACTTTTCCTTTGTTGGGGTCGGTTAACCTCCTGTATAATGGTGAAATAATTTTTATTAAATTACACAAGAATCATATACATTAATATGATATCATATATGATCTTTTAACATTGCTTTATTAATAATATCTTAGTATTATCGTCGTTTCAGGTGATAATCGATTCGTTCTTCTTAAATGTTTGGTTACGTAAGACATGTTTGTAATGGATAGATTAAATCTTATTCATAATCAGAATGATACTAACATTATTTTTAACCCTAAAATGAGAATAAGACTTGAATGGATACGATGGAGGATGGATCTCACCGCGTTCGTGGAGACGGTAGTCCGTACGTACGCACGAACGCTACTTCCATTTAATTTTTATTTTAAAAGAATTGAATCCAAATGATACATAGGTATATTACTATTCCAGTATAATATAATATTTTATATATGTTACTTAAGTTCATTAACACCATCCTTTATACGTTCCATGTGTGGTATGAACGAGTCATATCATTTTAAGGGGGCGGTAGTCCGCACTTCCTAAAATGAAATTATCGTATGTATATACAACATGAAACGAATAATGGTATGAAATAAAATGGAATTACAGAAGCTTATATATAAAATATATATCATTAATATCATATTTAATTACAGTTCCATCATAATGGCCACCATGAGAGGCGGTAAGATGTATTTGAACAATCATCGTTTCGTGAGGCGTTAGTTTGCCATCCACAGAAACATTATGTTCATCATCCATTAGATGGATTTGTGTGTATGTGTAGTTTTAATCCATCTTATAACAACATCCTAGTATATTGAGGATACTGGTGTTGTTACAAAATAAAGGAAATAAAAAGATTTTGGGGGTTGGAGAAGCAAAATAAAGGAAAATAATTTAAGAGAAATCGTTACCTTTAATTTAGGTAACTCACTTTGGTTGGAACCAAAGGACTTCTTGAAATGATTTCTGCCTAAGGGGAAGCTTCAAGGAGGAGGATAGAGATGTGGGGAGCTTATTTGGGAAGATTTTGGACGAGCCAAGTGGCTTGAGAGGTGTGAGGAATGAGTAGAAGTGGTCTCCTTTTATAAGGGAGAAGAGGGGCTCTTTAGGAAAGAGTGAAAGTATTACTTTATAATATAATTATATTCGGTTTATAATGGTCCAAAAATCATTGAGGTCGAAGATAAGATGTCTAATGTTCTAAATAACATCAACCAATAATAATTGGACAGGTTTTAGATAATATTTTAATCATTATAATATTATTTATTTCAATGATTTATTAATGAGGTAAACATTGCATCATTATTGTGTCATTAATAATTTAACTTATTTGATGTCTAAAAATTATAAATAAAATATCCTCATGTAGGAAAGCTTTTTAGCTTTCTAATGAATATTTATAATCCAAAATCCAACATGTATAACCCTATGTAAAAATTGTTCTTCTAAAAGATGTAAGCTTATGCCATTTTTATTTTTATTTTAACTTTATTAATATAATGTGTCCCTACCACATACAAGTGGCTCCAAGGGGTCCCCAAATTGACCCAAGGTTGCCCATGGTCGGGTATGTGTCCACCAATAAGGTTAGGACACGTTTTAGGGTAATTTTTTATTATTATAATATTATTTTTTAACCCTTATTTACCGGATTTACCCTTTAACTATGGTAAATAAAATATTTACCGCAGTAATTATTCAAAATGTGTAAAAATAAAAGTTACCTATTTACACAATTTGAACATCCTGATTCCAAATATGGAATCCATTTTCCTAAATTCAAAACACAGAAGTGGAAGAAATTAATTTAAAATTAATTCCCGCTGTCAAAACAAAAAGCGTGTTTTTAAGAGATAATAACTATCAAAAGATTGACACTCGTTTATGTTCGGTTTAATTGTAAAATTATGTCCAATGACCAACATTATATTAAATAGTAAAAATATATTCTAAATATACTTTAAAACCACTAAAATTCATAATTTATCACTATTAATTATTTTGATTAAAAAAAGTTGTTTTTAATTAAAATTTAGTAATTTTCACTATTCATCAAAATATAAAAGTTATCCGAAAAGTACCAAAATTTCACCCTAGGCTAATTTCGATATTCCGAATCCAAAAATGAAGTCCATTTTGAAATATAAAATATATATAATTTCAAAAAGTAGGTATTACTATTCATAACGGCTAGTTTGATCGGTTGTGGTGTGTGTTAAAACTCGACGTTGCGTACAACACACGCTACTGTTTTATTCAAAGGAAAGCGTACCGTGGAAGCTTGGGATGTTTCATTTTAAATTTTTTGATGTATCCATTTAGTCAAAAAGTTTAAAATATTGTATTTAAAAAGGTTTCACTATCAAAAGTTGATAAAAGTGCAATACTGAAAATGAATCTGTTCTTGCATTATGACTAAGAAACTCATAATATGGATTCTAAAATTATAAGGATTATATAAAGTTAAAAATGTAGTTAATGCTATTCATGACCTCTTTTAATGGCTTTTTTTTGGTAAGTCATGGTGCAATTGAACTCGGTGTTGCGTGTAGTGCAAGTTATTGAATTATTTTGAAAAAAATAACACACTATGAAATCTTGGGGTGTTACAGTATCACCTACCATTAGCCAACATGATGACCTAGATTGAATAATGTAGTTTTTTTAAAAGGTTGGTTAGATGAATTATAAATTATTATTTTTTGGAAACATGTTCGAATAGGATAAATGGAATATTTTTTTTATGTTTTTTTATCTTTTAGAATGAAAGATGAGTTTTTGGTAGAAATTAGTGAAAGGATGGAACTATAATTGTCACGTATATACATACATATATATATATATATATTTCATCTCTTATTCAATGAAGAAAGTAATTATTAAACATTAGGTAATGCTTATTAAAACCAAAAATGTGTTATCCTAATACCTTAAGTTTTTTTTTGAACAGATGATATTTTAAATCATCACATATTGATGGCTTTGAGGCCCTCGATTCTACAATTGGTTTTCACTAATGACCTCAATCACTCCCTATAAGTATTTTTGTTTTTACTCCAATTACATGTCTCTATTTTCCATTAATTTTCCCCTAATCTAAATCATAATTTGGTGGTTACCCTTTCATTTCTCTTTTCCTCTTATTAAGACTAAATTTTATTAACACAATTTCCGATGTGGTTATTCCCACAATTATATTTTCTATTTTCAACCATATATTTTTGAAGAAAAATTTAAAATTTTGTGGACACAATTTATTTATGGAGTGAAGAATGTAAGACCTCAAGATTTTATAGTGCATTATTTCTTCAATGTAATTCAATAACTTGCACTACACGCAACACCGACTTCAAGCGAACCATGACTTACCAAACTAGCCGTTCAAAAGCGGTCATGAATAGTATTATCTGAATTTTGAACATTATATAATCTTTATAATTTAAGAATCAATATTATTAGTTCCATAGACATAATATATGAACAAATTCTTTTTTCAGATAAAAGAAGTATTTTTCAAAAAATCCAATTTTACTTCCTTTTAATGGAAAACATTTTTTAAATACAATATTTGAAATTTTATATATTCCATTTGACAAAATAAACTTCTTCTTTAGAATCGGTACATAAGAATTTAGTTTCAAGAAATGTTTTTTACTTTTCTAATAACTTTTATATTATGATGAATAATGAAAATTAATAAATTTTAATTAAAAACAAATTTTTTAATCGAAATAATAAATTATGATAAATTGTGAATTTGAGTGATTTTAAATTATTATAAGATAATATTTTTACCATTTCATTACATTTTTGTCCATTGGACATAATTTCACATTTAAACTAGACATAAGAAAGTGACAATCGTTTGATAGTTATTATTTCTTAAAAACTTGCTTTTTTGTTTTGACAGTAGAAATTAATTTTAAATTAATTTCTACCACTTATCGGTTTGTAATTTAGAAAAATGGATTCAATATTTATAGTCAGGAGGTCCAAAATTTTTAAATAGATAACTTTTATTTTTAGACCTTTTGAATACTTACTTCGGTAAATATTTTATTTACCATGGTTAGTGGGTAAATGATGTATATAAGTGTAAAAAAATATTATTATTATACTAATAAATTGCCCTAAAACATGTCCTAACCCTATTGTTTAATACATGTCCGACCATATTAAAATTTGTGTCGATTTCGGGATACCATGGAGCCACTTGTAAGTGATAATGCACTTTATATTAATTAAGTTAAAGTAAATACAAAAAATGAAAATATCATATATTCTTAAGTAAAACAATTTTTAAATAAGGTTATATAAGTTATATTTTCGACTATAAATCGTAATTAAAAAGATAAAAATATTTAATACATAATTTTATTTTATTTATAATTTTTAGACATTGAATAAATAAATTTATTTATGACACAATAATGATACAGTATTTTCCTTATTAATGAAATAATCAAATAATTGGTATTATAAATGTTAAAATAAATATAATTTGAAAGTTTTGATGACATTAAAGAATTTTGTTGGTTAATATGACAAGTTATTATTACATAAATAAATTTTTTTCGAATTAAGAATGTTTTTATGACTTTACCAAAAATCAATTATTAAATACTGTCAAAGTTAACATAAAGGAGTTTTTTAAAAAAATATTATATTATAAAATGTAATAATATTCTTAAAAATCAATGGATAGGCCAAATAAACTAAATCATTATAGGTGTATCATTAATGTTACACTTGGTGGTTTCTTTGAAGTTTATTGTATGTTTATTACGATATAATATGAAAATACAAAGAGACTTGGTAAATGTCCAACGAATTAACTAAGAGCTAAAAATAAATGACATGGTTGATAAAGTGACCCAAACATATCTAAAACCAATTAGTTAAGTTGTTTTCGACCCATCCTCACATTATCCTTGAAATAAATTAGTTTGGATCCTTTAGAAACCGAATATTAATTTAGTATAAAATAATATTTCTATCATTCTCTAAGGTGCCCCTCAACCCTCTTATAAAAGGGCACTCCTCTTCTCTCTAATTCACACCTTAAAAGACATTTGTCTCGGCAAAACCCTACCCAAAAATCCTCCCAACATACCTCTCTTAAACCTAGAGGCCATAGTTTGATCATAATTTAAACCTAAGGAGCCATTTTGATCAAATCAAAAGGAAGAACCCGAAGAAGAGGTAATGATTTCACCACCCTATTTCACGTTTCTTTCTTCTTCAACTTCTTATTTATTTGTTATTTACATTATAAAATAGTAACTCTTGTATATTATATATAATTTTATGTTATTATAAATATGTTACAACCATATTCAGTATTCTACCCATCATTTGAATGACCTGTCACCATACGTGCGTATGTACAGCCTATCGTCTCCACGTCGTGGTGTAATTGTAATTCAATACATTATTATTTGGATGGGTATGATAATGATGTTTAATTCATGTAAATAATAAATATAACATGATAATGATTTTTTATATATGATATAACATCCAATTATATAATATTTTAATATCAAAATAATAATATTGTCGCTCGTGCGTACGTACGGACTACCGTCTCCACGAACGCGATGAAATTAAATCTCTATCGTATCCATTAACGAATAATTATTGTTTTCTGGTCAAAAATAATGTTTAAAGACTTAATATCCTTATGGATATGAATAATATACAACCTATCTAGAAAAAACATGGCTTATGTAACAGAGCATATAAAAGAAAACGAATCAGTTAACAACCGAAGCAACAATAATACAATGATATTATTGACAAAGCAATGCTAAAAGATCATATATGATATAATATTGATGTCTATAATTCTTGTATAATTTACTAACAATTATTTCGCCATTATATAGGAGGTTAACCTACCCTCAACCATGTAAATGTACAAGGTAAGGGTTTATTTCACAATCTCTTCATTATTCTAGATTGTTTATATGTAATTATCTACTTGGGCCCCTTTATCATCAACATCCATGTTTCATAAAAATTTATTTCAAATCATTCTTACTATTTTACATATTATTGGTTTGATGTAATTTATACCCTTGTTTGTCTTTTTATAAGACGTTTATAATGGAATCTTTCTGTCATTTTCCAAACAATGTCCTTTTTAACCATTTTGACAGAATTAAGGTAAGAATGTATTTTTTAACTTATATAGAGGGTGTGGATATTCCACACCATTATAAAATTGCCAAAGCATCTCTTACAAGCTTTTAATAATATTTTAAAATTAAATGTTTCCTTTTATAATTATGTTACTTTTAAATGATTTCAAAAAAGAGTTATTTCTCTCAAATAGTTTTGATTTCATCTATGTCAACATACTTTGATGGATTTTAAGATTATTTTAAGTTGATTTATTATGATACAAAACTTCCATATTGTATTGAAGTTCTTTTTGATATGTTGGACTGTGGATGTGTTATTTTTATACCCTTCATGGTTTATAGAGAAAGTATTGACATTTTGTATGCTATTTTTAATACGAATGTTTATGTTATGTTTAAACCTTTTAATATGAGGAATGCATTGGACTTAGTAAGTGACAGTTGGAGCCCACTATAGATCCTCGATGCATCAGTAGTTCTCCTGAGACAAACTTGTGTCTTGGAACAAGGCCATGAACAAATATTATTTTTATTCTTGGAATAAGGCCTTGTATTTGTGGTTATGATAGTCTAGAATTATGCATTCCATCATTATGAAAGTGGTTATTGATATTGAATGTGATTATTAGACTAGTATAATATCCATTTGAATAAGTAAATGAAATTATTTCATTTTATTTCTTCCATATTATGCAGAAGTTCATATTTAAAATGATTTTGTTTTAGTTATACATTGCCTTAAATGTTTATGCTTATTTATGAAAGTTCCCGCTGTATTGCACACCGTTACTCAGCATTTGAGCTCACCCCTTTCTATGTCTTATTTTTTCTAGGATGTGAAGAAGTATTTTATGAATGACCTACAGGGATAGTCTGAAGGGATTTGACTATGGACTACAGAGACTATATTTTTGTAGTTTTTCACTTCATGATGTAATGTAAGACTTAGGAATGTATCAAGTGTTTCCAAGGCTACTAAACTAATTGGTATTTCGAGACATGATCTTTTTTTATCATGCCAATGTTATGTAATAATGCACCGAGTCTAGGTAACAGGGGTGGGGGTGTTACAAAAATTGCTTCTATTTATGGGAATATTGAAATCTATGTTTCTATAAAGGTATGTTTTTCCCACATAATTAAAAAAGTTGTCACTTATGGATTAATAGTCCCTTAATCATAGAGTTATACTATACCAACCATTTAGACATGGAACATTAGATTTCTATCTTATTATGGAAGTATTTTTACAATTTGGATAATTTTATATAATCTTACGAACTTCTAATGTACGACTATTCAAAATATTAATTATCTTTTCATTTTTATTATTGAGAGAATAAATGATCAAAAATAAAATAAATCACTTATTGCTTGAGATGATGTGAAAAATCCAACGAAAGTGGGTGGACTGATCTAGGAACATACTGGATGGTGTTAAAACGAATTTATTCTATAGTTAATTTTTATATATTTCTCATAAAAAAATTTCTTCGCAAAATGGTCATAAGTTATATTTTAATGGGAGTAAATTTATGAACATTGATGGTGGAGAGATCGTGTCATGGAATCTAAAAAACTATTCTTAATTCTAAAGGTTTCACTAAGGTGTGTTTTTGTTGATGATATTTAGGTGGCCTGAACTACTTTGGGATATTCATTTAACACAATTTATTTATTTATGTAACTTAGTATTGAATCAGCATATTATTATATGACATGTCTTTATCGATAAGTTAGCTTATTTGGAAAAATTGAAAACTAAATATGAACTCTGTATGTGGAATTTTGGGCCTTCTCCAAGATGTCCATGTTGTGGTATGATAGAGGAAATATCAAAACATTTTTTATTGGAATTCTCTATTTGGTGTACATGTTTCCAGAAGAACATGAGCATCTTGGGGATTTCACTACACACCACAAACAATAATGTGATCAAGTCTTGGATTGTTCAAGTGTGTGGATCATTTTCAACCCATGATGGAATTATCAATAATTATTTGAAAAGTTTTGTGTATTTAATTTGGAATGTACATAGTTATTTAATAATGAAGTTTCATATTAATGATACTAACAAGATTTTCCAATCTTATAGTTATGGTATAAAGTTGAATCTTGCATAGATCACTATGATTAAGGACACAATAAGTAACAAACATTAGTGTAATAGCATGGGTGTTTGATAGAATTTTTTCTATGATGTTTTAATTTTTCTCTATTATTTTTTTAATGTGTCCTTTTAAAACATTATTCTATTTTTTACATTGGAAATAATATTTTATAAAATATAATGGAATGTACCATTTCATCCAAAAAAATCTCACTAAATTTTACATATAAACACATTTGAGTAATAAATTTATATTTTATTAAAACATGGAATATTATATTTGAGATATGGGTTACCAAAAATCATGTGTGGTAGTTTGATCGAGTCAGTTAACTCTAAACCACCTTTCCTACCTCAACTGAAGATATTATATCATAAGGAGGTAGAAATAAAATACATCTGGTAAACAACTTTAAAAACATAACAATCATTATCCAAATCCATAGGAGATCAATGTGGATGAGATAAGATTAATCACACATAGTGTATAAGAAATAAATTATCTGAAAAGTGATTTGATAAAAGTTAACAACAATTTTTTTTAATTTTATAACAAATATTAGTGATATTTTGAAAAAGTAGATATATCTTTTTCTAATTGATCTCTTGGATCCAGCATATCTTCATGTGTTCATGCAAATAAATGTCTGTAAGTACAATCATAACATTACCATATTAAATATGAGAGTATAGATAATTCCATTTTGATTCACATAAACTGTAATTGTCTATCCAATCAAGTAGTGTGTTGGGAAACCATCACCAAAACATTTCTCTTACTACTCCAAGAATCCTACACAATTTTGACATCTTATCTTCATTATTATCATTTTATGGGACAATGTGGCCTTTATGAATTCAATGAAATATGATGATTGGGAGAAATATAATGTTTGAAAAATATTGAGGGGATATTATGATCAGAAAATAAAAAGATGACTAGAATACCCTACAGAATCCGAATGGATTTAATATATAGTTTCCCAAAGATCATCATCAATGATAACAGAAAAAATTTAAAAAATTCAAATAAAAGGATCACGTAAAAAACAAACATATGTAATTCAAAATTTATTCCTCCATTAAAAATAGAAAAAATATTTAATAGGTAATATAATCTAAAATAAAAAATTAATTGAAATTATAATCTTCAATTTTTAGTCAACAACCTTTTTACAATAATGTTAGATATTGTAATGGTAGGATTAAATGAATATGTTTTAGATTCATATCCCATATTTTCACAATTTCCAAATTCCTTACCCATCCATGGTGAACCAATTGGGGAATTCTGGTTTAACTATGTAATGTATTTTAGAACCTGTCATTTTAGAAAGGATGAGGTAGAAAACTATATAACCATTAGGTGATAATGTGGTCACAAATATTCACAATATCTTCAAGATTATTTAGGAATACATTTTTTTTAAATCCTATAAAAAATGTCTTTGAATTGATAGTTTCACCAGAAATCTACTGCAGAGAAAAAATAGAAATGAACTAGACAATTGTAGTGTTTATAAATTTAATATTAATTATTTATTTGAAGAAAATTATGTGAGAAAAAATTCATTATAGTGAATTAATATTTTATTTTATAATTTATAAAGTATTATGGAATCCTTTTGAGGGCAGAAATTTTGGAAATAATCATTAAGGCTTCATCTAGTTCAATGAAATGGGAAGGGAAGGAAAAAACAACCATTTCATTAATGAATGGAAGGGAAATGAAAAAATATAGTATCTTTCATTAACTTTCCATTATTCCCATAACGATAATTCAAATAAATACAAAATTTGGCATCATCACCATCACATAGTCTATCCCTCTTATTAATCAAAAGTATGTTTCTGTTTCATTTAAAAATTTAAATTTTGAACCATTTCAATATTATACATTCAATTTTATTAAATATAGGATCATAGATTCTCTTTATAATAAAACTAAACTTTACCCATTATAATTAGATTAATGTTTACAAATTATTGTGATCTGATACATTGTGAGAAAATGAGGACCATGTAAATTAGAGGATGAATTTTAGAAAAAATGAGTCATATAAAAAGGTTGAATCCCATTGGATAAATAACATTAAATATAAAACTTTTTAATCATATGGAGACATTTAAAAGATTAGTGTTTCATGGGAGTCAGTAAAAGTTGATTATTCATTGATAGTATCTTTTTCTTCAACATAATTATTAATTAAGATATAAAAAAACATAAAACCCAATTAAATTGGGTCGTCTACAGATATAAAATATCATAGTTAACTCTAGTTGGGGAAAATATAATCTAGGTAAAGTGATAAATAACTATTTATTTTAGATTATTAATATATTTATATATTTTTAGTGGTAATATTTTTAGTATCCACATTATAAGGGTCTATAAAACTCAAGTGAAATTTTAATTTTTGATCCTGCTGTGGAAGATGTTTTGAGAACTGGAGTTCAGATTGGGAATCTAAGAGTTGAAATATAATTATGATATATTTTTGGATGTATTTAGAGGAAGGATAGATGTTTCTTGTGGCCAATTGAATGTTGGATAATGGTCGGTGAAATTAACAGGTATGTGGTAATGGGGCTTTGGGTTGGACCGTGCGTTGAAAATGTTTAATAGAACCCGATAGTGGTGTCAGGATTATTGGAATTTATTGAGAATCGAGTCTCAAGAATAGTTCAGCATCAGGGAGTTATATCATGACAATTATTATCTATGGATACATATGGAAAAGGTCACAAAGTAAAAAAATGAGTTTGGAGAGTTTGGAGAGAATTTCGGTATTTTTGAGTTTCATTAGATAATTTAAAATTTCACAAGTCTAAACCAAATGCCCTCCATGGGGAAAACATATATTACATTTCAGAAATATATATTAGACAAGTGGGAATCCATATGCATCAATATATTATATAACAGTTATGTGAAACGTATTATATACTATTTTCAATTTAATGGTAATTTTTTTTACAAGGATATAAATATACAACATATTTATATCCATATTAAGTATTGAATTTTTTCTAAATAAAATATCTTACTTATGAAATATAATATATTATGCATTGATTAATATATTACATGTGGTTTTTTAAACTAATGAAAACACCTAACGTATAGAAAACATATCACATAAGAGGAGAAAATATATTATGTATAGGATTATTCATCAAGGAAAAATCATTACATATATAAATATGTCACATATAAGATTTCATTTATTATAAAATCGTCAGTATGGAAATGTATAAAGTATAAAAATTTTTCTAAGTGAACAACCATATGCAATGGGTGATATATTATATATATGTATTTTATTCTAAGGAATAACCATATTAATGAGGTCATATATTACATATATAATTTTTCCTAAGGAATAACTAAACTATTGAATGAAAAATATTTTGTATAGATATTTGACTAAGGAGTAAACCATGCACGGGAAAAATATATTATACATGGGGAAAAAATGTTTTGTTGTGGGAATTTTTTCCATGTTAAAAATTATATGTATGTTCTTTTTTATAATAATATAAATTACTAAAAATAAATCATTATGTCTTATTAAATAATAGAATCTTTATAGTGGAATCATTTTATTCCAATTTCTTTTCCCTTTCGAGCGTTCCCCTTCCAAGTGGGTTTTCATTTGGTCGTTAACAAATTCACATTTCATTTGATATGGAAAATATCATTAGGTAAATTTTTCATTCCACTTATACTATTCATTTATTTCTTCCAATATTATTTACTATAAATTGTTTAAACCCAGATAGGGGTTTTAGGGATGAATCCACCAGAGCATGGTGGAATCATCAAGATACAATGAAATGTTTGATTGGTTTGGATAAAGGGGATCTTGGGAATATGATCACACTAGGTCTTGTGCGGATTCAAATAGGATTTTTCATGGGCTGTGTGGAACCAATTTATTTAGGATTTGAATATGAAATATTACCAGTGAGTTATTATTTAATTTTGTTTGACGGAATATGGAATAAATATTTGTTAAACATATAAATAAATTATAATTTATTTATAATTATATTGGCTAATCTATTGATGGACTGAGGGACTATTGTTAATGGAAGGTGGCTAGTTAGGGTTTCATGAGAATAGTAATTTGTGGTTGAGAGTTTTTTGTTCTTGGAAGATCATAGGAAAGGGTGGATGTTCTTTACTTATGGTGGGAATGACTCCATATGTGGTAATTTATGTTACCTGTCTAATAAAAATTAAAGGTACCAGGGCATGTAGTAGAAGAAAGTGGGATGAGGATTTAAAACATTTCAACCATAGGATTACTGAACATGATGTCTCCAAATCCCCAGTATGATCCAAGGATCCAACATGAATTAAACAGAACATAGAAATAAAAATGAATTTGTACCTTGTTCGATTCATTGGCGCATTTGAATGTATCCATATTCTTGTGGCCGTTTCATGATGGATCTAAAGTTGAACCCCACCATAAAATACAAAAATTCCCTAAGAATCATGGTTATCATCATTCTTCAAAATCTGGGTACTAGTGTGGCGATCCAATGAGTCCTTTGGTGATGAAAAAAATCACCTCGATCCATTTCCTTCAATCTGATGGCAGTAAACTTGGATCAGATGCTCAAAGATTGAATTAATCTCTCTAGAAAGTATTAAGAGATAGAAGATCTCAACCATTGGAATGAGAATCCACCACTGAGTGTCTCCTCTCCTACTTATATATTAGGAGAGTCAAAATATCCAGAAGTCTTCCTCATCCCCTATAAAATTACATCCTATAAATAATTCATAAATCAATAATTTTGAAAAAATAAATTGCATCAAAAATATAATTTATATTTCACCGTATAATTGTAGTAATATATTAAATATAAAACATGATATAATTCATTCATTTAACAAAACATTTAATTCCCGAAAATATTAAATGAACATGGAATATTATAATAATAATCATTCATATAATATTAATTCTCATATTTACAAAAACCCTTTAAATATTTTTTAATAAATTAATTCAATTAAATTTTTGTTTATTTAAATAATAACTAATTTATTATTACAATGATGATCACCAGTACATGGACATGCCTCGATCCTCTTGGTGGGGCCCACAATGTCAAATATACCTAATCACTGGAATATAGAAAATTATATAATACTCTATTCTGTGAGACACTCTAGGCCCTTATCTCAATAGTAGTTAATAGTATCCATTGGCTATGAGTGGAGTCTTGGAACCCATCAATTCCCCTAAATAGCTAAGGAATAATCATAAAAATGACAACAAACTGATAAAAAAATAATATGTAATATATTCTATATTTCTATAGATATATCATAATATAGGTTACACAATAGTTTCATCGTCATTTCATTCTTTATTTTTTGTTGATCCGACTATAAAAAATTACCTCCAACTTCCTTGGGAAAGGATTTATAAAGGTGATTGACCAGGCCCAAGATATATTAATTCCTCAACTCAGATATGATAAATCCTATCTTTTCCATTCAACCATTGTCACACCACCAATGACACATTCTACACAAGATACATCACCATTATTTCATTATCACGGTTTTACCTTGTATCATGGTATGCAATAAAATTCCACACACTTGTAATATTCTCAAGTGAGGATACCAATGCACATGTCTGTGGATAGTAACATCCAATGACACTAGAAACATGTGGTGTTTCAGTTATTAGTTATATAATAATGATTTCAAATACTAGATATTACCAACAGATAACATAATGAGAAGAAGCCTCATTTCATATGAGTCCCAAGTACTTGATAGTTAGACATCAAGTGTGTCCTATCAGTATGATGTATCTAAAACAAATGATATATACTTAGGACTAATGTCATAGTATCTCATGTTTCTCATTATTATCTGGGATATAAAATAACCTTTTGATATGAAAAATAATATGAGGACATTACTATTTAAATACTGAACAAGGTAATTTCTACACTATAATGGTATGTATGTATCATGAATATATAACCATAAACATGATATGGTAATCAATATTATTGATATGGTTTTGTCTAGGGGAAAAACATTTATGAAACTCTCTCCTAAACTCTATCTAACTTTATAACCATACATTTTATCTCTAACATCATTAATATAATGTTGTTTCTATGTAAAATTATAATTTTTTTGGGTTTTCCATGTTTTCGTTGACTGTAAATTTAGTTAAGTGTGACCTAACCTACATGAGTAAAAATTTTCAAGAGATGGAATCCTTGATAATATCCCTTTGGGTTTCTGTTAAAACATTACATATTTGAAAATAATAGTAATATAATTATCATAATGATAAAACATTTCTTATTATGTGAAATACCAAGAACTGAAAAAAAAAACAATTTCATTTTATAACTTCTTCTTAGTTTCCTCAGAAGTTTCACATTACATGTTATTTTTAGGTATCATTTCCAATTTCTTGTGTGAGATATTATTACTCATTACCTTATCTTGACTCTGATTTTATATCATGTTCATATAGGGATGAAAAGTGTTTCCCCTCAATAATATTATCCCTAGATCTCCATATACCATTTATATATCCCTTGTACACCCTCTTTTATTATGGGATAGTTATTACTACTTCCCTTTATATTCTCTTGGATAAACATTTATTTTTTATATTATAAAGTATATATTTCAAATATCAATTTTTTGTACATATCATGGAACTTGTGATTGATCCATCACAGAATCATATTAAATTCCACTTCCCGTTATGATCTCCACTTATTCTTAATAATGTCTTCTTATAATGATATATTACATTTGACACTAGTATCAGTTCTCCCTTAAAATGTTCCAACATTTATATTCAATAATATTTCAGTATATGTAATATTGACATGGTATAAATTTTTTTAATATCTACCTCATTAGATCATGTTACCTAGAACATTGGTTTCAAAATT
Source organism: Viscum album (assembly GCA_963277665.1). Taxonomy (NCBI): domain Eukaryota; kingdom Viridiplantae; phylum Streptophyta; class Magnoliopsida; order Santalales; family Viscaceae; genus Viscum; species Viscum album. The sequence continues at coordinate 1,757,101,287 of OY728141.1, forward strand.
AAGTCAATATCTAGAAATCACATTGATCTTGCTGTTAACTAACTATAATACAAATAAATATTTTTCATATGTTTTCGATCATATTTTACGTGGAAATAAATAGTGCTCCAACTATCCTCTGATAGAAACATATAAAACATTCAACCCAAATTATTTTTATATTATCATTTTTCTAACATTAATATAGAACTATATTTGAGTAACATTATCCCATAATTTTCATTTTATGATGTCACTATCCCTTTCTAGTTTCATCGTATAGACACCTTCCATGATTGGTGGTCTTGAAATCCAATTCTAAATTAAATGATCATAGAATATTATCTATGTAATTTAAAATTCTAATTGATTTATTCATAACTACATGGTATTACCAATCGATCCTTATTGGTACAACACTTGTAAAATACATGTAGAGAATCATTTGAAAACTCACCATTTAATTAAAAATAAACTTCCACTATAATTTAAAAAATGGATTCCATTATAGAATTTTAATTTATTTTTTTATATATTAGTTGATTTCAATATACTACAGACTTCTTGGAATTATTATTTTCAATGTATAATGTTTCACTGACCACAGTGAATATAAAACCATCACCATGGTTTCATCCTTCTTATGCATTATGTGTCTCTTGAATATTCTCATCTACACATCTTGTGGAAGTAATTATATTACCACAACTTTTGTATCTTGGGTATTGACTAAACCCATGTCAATATGGTTCCCAATATCTCAAATATATATGTGTACCCTTTTATTAAAATATAGTCTATACTAATAATATATCTTTTCTATCGTAGGGATTTATTTAACATACTGATAAAGATTTAGGACAACGACATTAGATGCACATTGTGTTTCCCTTGATGAATGTTTATTTATATCCTCAAAAAACTCTTTGGATATGATTACATGTTCTTATAACATATTGGATTTCTAACATACTTAAACTAATATGATATTAATTTTTCATTATAGTTGGCATCTGGTTATGGGATAGAGCCATTATTTTTATAACATGTCTATAAATACAATGGATGTTTCTATAAATCATGTATATCTCAATATTTATTCTCCTTATCCTAATATCATGATTTTATTTTAAATAAGGAAATGTGAATTTAGTAATTACTTTGTGCTATATTTTTTTATCATTGTTAATATGTAATTCTCATCATCAATCCTCCCAATTTTTATCATAGCCCTAATATGGATAAGGTAATGTGAATTTAAGAATCAATCCATTATAAATTATACTTATTGATAAATTCTTGATCAAGATATTATTTGGAATTTTATTCTACCGTTACTCATATAATATGATCATGAATACTCCATAATTCAATTTGAAATTCCATAATCACATCAAGGAATATTATGATCTATATTTACCTCTAACATACCCTTATAATAATTCAGACTCTCTATCTCAAATAATTCTAAAATATTTATAGAGTTCTATTATTTCTAAATGTTTCATTTTGTAAATAAAAAAAGTTTATATGTTGATAATACCTTTTGTGTATAGCTCCGATGAGTATAAGAACCATAATAGATATATCCTTAATTCCCACTTTTAGTTTTACTAGAAAAACAATTATCTCTCCACAACTTGGTATCCAGTTAATACATTATGTATTTATCATTTATTTCCTAAAATTTATGTATAATTGAACTACTAATTGAGTATTCAACACCACAAACGAATTATTCTGAAACTCAAATAATATTTCCATGTGTCCAAGGACACGTGAGAGAATTTGTTTTGTTAAAATTCGAGATATTTTATACTATAATAAATCATTTGGCTATTAGAAGTTTTTTGTTTCTCATAGTTGACTTAGGAACAACCCTTTCTCATCCGCTTGGACATCACACCTTACATCAAGTAATGTTTCTACACTTACATGGTTACTATATTTAAATAAACATACAGAATAGGGATATTCTATATAATAACAATGATGTATATAAAAAACATTAATTTTATATTAATGAATATACCAGAAGAGGATGTGACTACATGAAGCTTTGATATAGTTCATTTCTTGTGAAATTACACAGATTTATTTATTGATATGTGAATTAAATATCTACCTCTTTAATACCTCTTTTCATTGGTGGATGTTGTGAGGTTCCATTGGTGTCAGTCTTTACATTGAAATTTTCTACTTGGTTTTTAAATTTTTCTCCATTAAAATAAAAGGTTTTACTTTATTTAATTTCTTATTTACATTTAAAACAATAACTGAAATTTAATGTTGCATTTACTCAATCTTTTATTTTTAATCATAAATAAAATTGAGTAATTGGGTGAAGCATATGTAAGAATGGGATATCCAAAAAAATCATGTTATTCCTTTTAAATGTACACATAAATAGTGTAATATCATCCATTCATATATTGATTCACATTCTCCATATAATCTTCTCTGAGATGATACAACATTTGAAATCATCCATTTATTGATGTTTTAACCACAATTAACATTGGATGTTGATGATACCATTATGAATAAACCACCATATGCATCGTATATGAGTGTCATATATGTATTTTTAACACCTTCACTTCCTATGGACGGTTAATAGGTATTGGGGACACCAGCACTATGAATTTCTGATATCATAGATTTTTGTGTAAGAACATATACTACCCTTTGGAAACTTATACTGGATAAGATGTTGACTTTTTACAGAATTATCGTAGTGTTTGTAGTGATATTAATTACTATTTTCTATAGAAAGAAAAACAAGACGATTAGGAATTCTATCTTGATTATCGATCTAGGAATTAATGATTAATTAATTAAATCATTAATTATCACCAACCATTTTATAGAATTGTAGGAACCCTCTATACTAGAGTCATAATAATTTTTTCACTTGAGTATTCTACTCAGAGAGTTCAAAGTAGGTGTTTGACTAGGAAATAACATCAACTCCTGGTTCCATGATCTTTTTAGATAATTTCTAGCTACTAAAATAAAATATTTGACTTATAAAATTCTTTTTGATGATGTTTAAATAATCTTTTTATGGCTACCATGGCATCCCTCATTTTTATTATATAAAATTTTCAATACATTGTAAAAAATAGAGGATGTTTTAAAGATTAGTTTCTCGAAAACAAGGTATATGAAACTTGAAATCATAAAATATCAGTATAAACAATGTGAAATGATCAATAAATTGTTAATCCTATTTATTTTTACTGCACATCATATACTAGGGACATACATAAATGGAAATGGTGAGAAAAATGTTCAATGAGGGAATAAACAACAGAAATAGTTTACAAGTGGTCTTGAAGAATATCAATAAGAACAAAAGAAATATAATGATCAATTGTGGAATATAATTTAAAAAGATAACATAAATCATAAGATGAAAATTTTTATATAACATTTAAATGATATATTCATAATAATATCCCAAATTTCTTTTCACTGAGGTGTCATAAAATTACAAGGGTTGTTCCCCAAGGTATCGTAAAATATGTTATCTCTAGAGATTAGGTTGTTTGTCCAATGCATCAAAGCACTATCAAGGATCAACATATATATTTATTAATATTCATTTGATACACATATATAATAAAAATTTATTTAATAAAAAACATGTGGATAATAAAATTAAATTGTATTCCTATAAAATTAATGGTATTTCGAATTTACTTTAAAAGCATGATCATTATACCATTTTTAAGCCACAAAAATGAATTGTGGTGTTTATTTATTTCTAAACCAGAATAAAATAAATCATTTTTACATAATTTTTAATAATATATAAAATAAAGTGTTTTTGGTATTTAAAAAAATAAAATTTAAAGGAATTTGTTGAGAAGAAAATAGAAAATTTGAGAAGGAGAATTTCTAGCATTACGGGTATAAAACATGGTTTTAGAAAATGGTAAAAATATATGAGAGAGTGGAATCCAATTGATAAAAAATAATTTGGATGAAATTAAATTTTTATAAATTATATAATAGAGAGTGACCATATCATTCAGAAGACATATACAAAAACTGGTTCTTGAAATGAATCGTAAATATGGATATTTCCCTTACCATGAAGAGTAACTCATAAAACATCAGTGGTGGGACCTTGAGTTCTTGATAAAACCATAAGAGTGATTAATAGGAGGTAAAAATAATGCATATTCATGTATTATTAATATGTAGTGAATGGAAATCGATAAATGGGTGGGTATATATATCTAAAGTGGAGGATTTGTTTATTATTTTCCAAATAATGGCCTTGGAAACATAGGTAGTGGTAAATGAAACTCTATGGTAATGACCATAGAAGTTCCAATTTTATTAAAAATTTGCGAATCCATTGATGTTATTTTAAACAACAAGAGTTGAACACCATTTTATATTACTTATTTTGACAATAAAAATTTATTTTTTCAAAAAATATCATTCTTAAAGTTAAAGTTTCATTTTATGAATTTGGAATGTATATTATCTATTTGGAAATTAATTAAAATATATTAAAATAATTGATATTAAGAAAATTTAATATATTATTTTGGAAATTTAGGATAATTATTTATTACATCGTTATGATATAATTTGTATATCACTAACATGCCAAAAACTATAACAATACTTTTAATATTCACAAAAAAAATTATTTTTTAAAATTCTCATAAATTCACCCTAAAATAATTTATAAGTGATGATTTAAAAATTGATATTTATTTTATAATAATAATTCTAAAATATGAAAATTTTAAATTTTTATTATAAAAAACATTATTCATTAAAAATAATAGCGGCTTGAAAGTGCAATGTAAAATCTCTAACACTTGAGAAAAAAATTAGTTTTTTATTTATTTTTAAAAAGTATTTTTTAATCATAAAATTTTATTAAAATTAAAATTATTTATATTAAATTAGTTTATTATAATAATTATCTATTTTATAAAAAGTATAATCTCTCTGAAAATCAATTTCTCAAATTCAATATCAATTTTACATTGAAAAAACTATTCTTAAAAAGGAAATGATTGTATAATAATTTATTTATAAAATGTAATTAAACATTATATAACTATGGACGTGAAAAATAACCCATTATTACACCTCCATATTCCATAATAGTTATGTGTGTAATGGTTGTAGTTATGTTGGGTGCCTCACTTAAAATCCACATAATGGTAATGTTCACTGACATGAACTTTCCCGATAATTGATTTCATATAAACAAAACTTGTTAAACCTCATCATGAGCATGGTTGTTGGAGAACCCAATTGATGATACCTCCCTCCCATATTCAAACATATGGGCTTCAACTGGAATGACTCTACTAGTTGAGCCCATTGACTCTTCTTTGAATATCAAATTTCCATTGTCAAAATTTTACGTAAAAAATCTATTGATAACATTTAAAATATTATCAAGACTATACTTCCCAATGGTCATATTTACAAACAATCAGAATTGACAGATTGTCAAACATTGATTGAATTTAGATGGTCACAGTTACCTTTGAATTCACTTCATTAAAAAATGATTATTTTTTTGTAAATAATATAATATAAGAAACATTTTCAAGAAACAATTTTATTCAAAAAGTCTGTCTCGTTACATTGTTCCCCCATTAAGAAATTTTATATCCAAAATATCTACTCGTTATCTGAATAGATAAAATTTTAGATTACTTATTTCTCACCGTGTTATCTAGTCCCCACATCGCTTCTTCATATTTATGGATTATTCACAACACTTTTATGTGGTCAGATGTCTTGTTCTATAGAACCTTTCCTCTATAATCGAAGATCTCCGCCATATAATCCTTATAATAGAGGTCATGTTCTAGTTGTACAACCTTAGTATTTAGTAAATCTTAAAGGTTGGGTATGGTCTTCCTTAAGGGTGACATGTGTTATGAATAATGAAGTTGATCTATACATGGTGAGTGCTAGCTGATAGGCCACTGATCCATTGCGATCGTGGATTTAATAGGGTCCAATGTACCTGGGGCTATGCTTTCATTTATTCTCAAATTGAAAGACTCTATTACTAGGTGATATTTGACAGAACACTTTCTCACCAACACCAAAATCCAAGTCCCTTTAATGTTTTTCACCATATACCTCTCACTGACTCTTTGAATCCTTTATGTGTTGTTGGATGACATGAACCATTTTTTTCATATATTGGATTAGATCAAGACCAATAAGCATTCTATCACCACCTTAATGCAATCAAGTAGATGTTCTATATCACATACAATATACCTCTTCATATGGTCCCATTTGAATACTCAAATGGAAGTTGTTGATGTATGAGACCTCAACTAATGGAATATGTTGATCCCACCAACCTTTAAAATACATTGACCATGTTCTCAGCATGTCCTTAAGTGTCTGAATATTCCTTTAATATTTTCTATAATGTGAGGGATGGTAGTTTTTACTAAAATTCAATCTAGTACTCATATCATGTTGAATAATTCCCCATAATTTTTATTTGAACCTTGGATCATGATCAGGTATGATAAATGGGGGTACCTCAGGCATCCTTACCACTTCCTTCAAGTATATCCATGAAATATTTTCAATAGATAAATATTCTCAAATAGTGATGAAATAGGATATCTCGGTGAGATGATACACTATAACACAAATTTAATTGTTTCCATTGGATAATATTGGGAGATTAGTTACAATGTCCATAATGATATTGTCGCACTTCTATGTTTGTATGGGTTGTTGTTGTAATAAACCTTTAGTTATTTCTCTCTCCACCTCCACTTGTTGACAAAGTAAGCTTCTTTTACTATAGTTTGTAGTCATTAATTTCATTTTATCCGACCAATAATGATCATGGAGTACACTATAAATTTTAGTGCTTACAGGATTTATAGTTGATGTTGAGGTATGAGATTCATTCATCAGCTCCTTATTTATTTATAAAATAGATGGAACTCAAATCCTTGTATGAAATTTATGTACACCTACATGATCAATAATGACCTCAAGAAACTTACAATTCCTTACATCCTCTATCTTCTTATGTAACAAAGTTTCTTCTCTTTGATATTTCTTGATCTTCTCTAGTAGTGACTATTGATAAATCATTTGGGATATGATTGATTATGTACCTTATCTTATGATTACATATATTATTTTGAATAGGTATTTGATCAAATTATATCCATGAATCCCCATCATTCCTAGCACAACATGGTGATTGCTACTTAAGTCATCAGTGCCTTTTTTCTCTTCTAGGATGATAATGAATTGAAAAATCATAGTATTTAAGAAGTTCCAAACATATCCTGTATCAATTATTCAATTAATTTTGTGTTAAAAGATAATTTATACTTTGGTGATCTATGCATATATTTCTTTCTCACCAGAAATAAATTTCATCTATATATTCAAGGAAAAAAAATATCTTCCAACTCCAGGTATTGCATAGGATAACTCATATCACGAGGATTCAAATATAGAGATACATAAGAAATAACCATTACATTTTCAATGAGTATGGTCCATATCCCTTTCTATGATTTTTCACTAAAAATTATGAATTGTTCTATAATAGTGGGTAGAGATAACATAGGTGTAGTAACCAATATCTTCATCATCTCTTACAATCTTTCTTCACACTCTGGGGTTTGATGAACTTGGCCCCTATTTGAGTTATCATAGTTAGTGGATTATAATTTCTTGAAATATTTTTCAAATACCACCAATAATATTTTGCTTAACCATGAAAATATGAATTTTAGTTACTATAATTAGATGAGACAACTCTTCTAAAACCATTTTCAATATAGTTTTGAAGGATTTTTATTCATCAGATTCAATGTGACCCCAGAACAAAACTTGTTGTAACCAAAAATCAAATTTTATAATCATTAAAAATAACACATCCTTCCTTAGTGTTTTCTATAAAATCTTTAGATGATCCTCATTATCCTTAAGAATTTGATAATATATCAAAATATCATAAATAAAAACTACCACATAGTTATCAACGTATTCCTGAAATATTCTTATCCTCAAATACATAAATATAGAAGGATAATTAGTCAATTCAAAGGGAATAACAATAAATACATAATTCCTATATCTTGATTGGTATGTGGCCATTGAAATATATTCTTTATTCCCCCACATGAGATGATAACTAGATCAAATAATAATCTTGGAAAATAAATGATCCCCATGAATCTATTCAAAGATATCATCAGTCTTAGGAATATGGTAATTGTTCTTAACTATGATCCCATTATAATCTATATAATAAATGAATAGACACATTGATCCATCCTTCTTTTTCATAGAATATAGTTTCTCCATAAGGAGACACACTTGGATAGATAAAACCATTCACCAAAAATATCGTGAATATATTTCTTTGACTCATTTAGCTCCCCATATTTCATTATATATGGGGACTTTGATATCATCTTGGATCTACACTTGTGTCAAATGGAGAACTCTACCTCTCTTTATGGTGGAGGTCTAAGTAACTCCTCCTGAAAGAGATCCATATATTCTTAAATGGTGGGGAATTATTCTATACATATACCTTCATTTCATTATTTTTCAGTACTAATCATTTCTAAAAAAGGGAATGGGAGTTGCTTATAGAAAAATATCTGATCTAGATATCTCTCATTTTAAAAACTCCATAGGTTGTTAATTCAAGATTACAAATATTTATTTTCTTATATAGTTGATCACAACAACATACCATGAGTTCAATTACATCCCTCGTATAATTTTTAATTAAATCATGGGAAGGACTACTATATTTGATATGAAATTGTGCTCGCTAAATCCAATAATGTTTCTTAAATACACTACTAATGAATAGATAATCCCTTGAGCTGTCTTGTTTGAAAAATATACTTATAACAGTTCATGGATTGATTCTTTGTTCTTTACATACATGGAGGAAATAAAGTAATGCATAGATTCAGAATCAAATAATGTACCTAATATCATGGAGGGAACAATGAAAGTACCTTCTACAACATCATTTGGAGCTTCATCATCATCTATTATGACAGAAAACACCCAAACATTCTCATATAGCCAATTTTGTGGTTGATGGTGATTCACCTCCATTATATTTTTTTGCAAGTGATTGAAAAATTTACCAAGATGTCTACACATGATGCATTGGACTTTAATGTGGGCCTCCACTATCCTTTCTTTTTCATTAGTGTTGATATGTTGAGTCTTCACCTCACTACTAAAAATCCATGAAATAATGTCATCTCTTCCACACTTGTAACATTTTTCACTCCCGAGCATATAGTTCCCTAAATGCCTTATTACACATTTTTTTCATGTGGGATGTTTCACTATTATTCCTACACTTCTATGATCAATGTTACTCCCCTTATTTAGTTCCAAATATAAATTATTTTCTTTCAATATATGAATACATCACATCTATCTAAATAATGGGCTAACCTTCATTGAACTTCGTACCATCTCTTCATAAAATTCATTTTCTCGATTCACTAGGTTTTTTAATAGATAGTGTCTTAGTAAAATATATAATATCTAAACCTTTCCATTATGATCCATGATAAAGACATAGGCGTAGTGAGAAACCCTTTTAAATATCATTTCATAGCTTCACACAGATTCATTTTTGTTCTGCTTCAACTCTAGGAATTCCTTCTGTATTTTCATATACATCAAATAGGGAAAGTATTTTTTGAAAAAGGTTCTTCTTGACTATTCCCGATCGATAGAATAATTGTATTATCTTGGATTCATGTTTTTTATACATATCCACCACTAATAATCTTCTACCTCTAAGAGGTAAATATATAAGGTTAATTTCATTTTCTTGAAACATTAGAGTACATAAAATAACTTTTCTATAGAGAATATCTATTTTTCAGCAATAAATGGGTTGGTAGGTCCACTAAATGTTGTTGGACATTAACAAATAATGGTCCCAATAGATAATTTTCTCTTCAAGGTGAGTCTAGTCTCTCATCTTTATTGAAGTTATTTCTCATAACTCAATTCATTTTCTTTATCATTCATATAATGTTTTCTATTCTATCTTCCATCAGAGTGTCGATGACACATGGTATGTTGTGCACACCATTTACGTGGTTCCACCTATTCCCTACATTTTCTAAAAGAATAAGAAATATGTATCTTTTAAGAATATTATAATTATAATATAATTTTATGTATTAAAACATCCATCTCAAATAAGTTATTTTTTAAGAAAAATTATATTTTATATAATTCAATCATAATGTTTTATAAATAGATTGTGATTAAACAATCATATCACCTGGGAGTGTCAAAATGAGAGTGAAACATGGACTGTTGTCGTGCTCCAGTTCTCATTTGCATCTAGCTCCAAGAGGTGATGTTTTCACCCATAGATACATATGTGTCAGATCCACATCCACATGTTCATATCTATATAGGAATTTATTTTCTCAAAAACAATAAACTTAATAATTCAAAAAAATACATCGATTTTTTCTTATATTTAAAATTTTCAATAGGGTAATTCATTAAAATAATAATTTACAAAAATAACTAAACCATTCATTGATATCAACTATGGAATACCGCCTTTTTATAACACAAATTGTTCAATACATTGTACAACCTAGAGGATCATTTAATTTTAATTTTCATGGAATCAACACACATAAAAATTTAAAACATAAAATATTATTTTAAGAAATGTGAAAGGATTATTAATTGGATCATCATAACTAATTTTACTTCATCTCATAACCTAGTTATATCCATTAAAGGAATGGATGAGAAAAAGGATGAGTAATGAAATAAACAAGGGAAAAAATTTTCAATTGGTCTTGATGAATATCAAAATGAACATCGGGAATATCATTATGGCATGTGGAAGATCATAATAAAAATAATATAAATCATAAATAATAAATTTTTCTATAACATTTAAATGATATATTCATAATAATATCACCATGGTTCGTCACTGAGGGTTCAAAAAAATTACTAATCATTTTTCCCTAAGGTATCATAAAATATGTCATCTAAGGAGATTAAATTATTTACCGAATGCATTATAGCACTATCAGGTATCAAACATAAAATGTAATCATGTCCATGTGATCGCCATATTTCCAAATAAATCATTTCATAAACAACCCATGGTGAATAAAATAAAACGGGTTACATATTAAAATCATTATGTTTCAAAAGTTCTTTAAAAACATGATCAATTTGTCATTTTTAAACCACTTGAAAGAAATTCGGGGTTTATTTTTGTCAAAACAAGAATAAAATAAATCATTTTTTATATATTGGTTAATACCCCTAGACAATAATTAATATTTCGTATTCAGAAAATGTTAATAAAAAGGATTTTCTTGAGTGGAAGAGATAAATTTTGGGAACTAAAATCGATAGCATAACGAGTATAACACACAGTTTTATAAATGGGTATAAAAATATGGAAAAACGGTATCCCATTCAAAAAACATAATTTGGAAGTAAATAAAATTATAAAAATGAAATACTATAGAGTGACCATAAAATTCAGAATACATATACAGAAGAGGTTCTTAAAATGAAGTGAAAATGAGGATATTTCCCTAACCTTGAAGTAGAACCCCTAAAACGTGATGATTGGGACCTTGTGGGATTTTTCAAACCATTAGAAGAATAATTGGGATGTGAAACTATCATATATTTATAGTGGACGAATTGGTAGTCAATGGAAATGGAGAAATTGGTGGCAATTTATATTAAATGTGGAGGATATTTTTATTCATTTCTAAATATGGGCCCTGGAAACCTAGGTAGTCGTAAATGAAAAATAATGGGATTGGCCATGGTATTTTCTCATGGTATTGGAAAAATGGGGAAATTTTATGTTACATTAATCTATAATATTTGACCATCATTTTATATTACTTATTTTTTCATGTAAAATTAAAGTATTCACAAAATAACATTTTTTAGTTTAATGTTTCCATTTTAGAATATCGAAAGTAAATTATATATTTGGAAATTGATTAAAATATTTAAAAATATTATATATTTATAAAATAAAAAAGCTTTAGTCCTTGATTTTGTTTAATTATTTATTACATCATTAGGTCATAATTATGTTGCCGCTAACATTATGGAAACCTCAAACTATATTTTTTCAATTCATGAACAAAATAATGCAATTTATAATTTCACATAAATTCACCCTAAACTAATTTCAATGTGATGATTTCAAAAATAATATTTATTTTATCATCATAATACTATAAATATGATACTCTTGAATTGTAAGTATAAAAATCCTTATTTTATTAAAAATAATATCAGATTGAAAATGCATAGTAAAATTTATAACACTTGAAAAAAATTATTTTGTCATTTCATTTTAAATAATAATGTTTAAATCGTGGAATTTCATTAAAATAAAAATAATTTATAATAACATAATTTAATATAATAATTATATATTTTTAAAATAAGTAAAATCTGTATATATATAATCAGTTAATCAAATTTGATCTTGATTTTATAATGAAATCTTATTCTTATAATAAAATTGATCGAATAAAAATTTTATTTATAAAATGTAATTACACATTAATTAACATGGTATTTATAACATTGTAACACCCCATGATTTTATTAGAGGTATTATTTTTAATTTATTTGATGTCTTGTTTTGTATGATGAACTAAGTTTATCTTGCGCAATATGCAACACTGTATTATCTTGCAGTATACGCAATACTATTCTTGGATCGTGTTGCACAAAATTTAAAATTCGTTTGATAGTAGTTATTCTACGCAAAATTGAGGATATATATATATATTCAAGGTATTAATGAAATATGGTTGGATTCAATTATATGCAGTAACAGAATAGTCTTTCACTACATGCAACCCTGACTTGGCTTGCATTACACGCAATCACAACCTTCCTTGATACTGTGTGTTGTTCGCAATACCGGGTTTTACAAAACAACGATATATTGTTAAAATATTATTATGGACCAGCCGTTATGAATATTATTAACTATATTTTGAATTTTATAACATTATTATTCATCTTACACTTTTTCTACAACATGGTATGCGATCAAAATAATTTTTTTGGGTAAAATATGTATTTTTCAAAAAATGCAGTTTTGCCACCTTTTGATGTCGCACCCACATTAAATCTAGTTTTGACATTTTTATAAGTTCAATTTAACAAAATAAAATTTTTATTTTGAATAAGGTTATAAAAATTTACTTTGGTTAAATTTTTCATAATATTCTGATAACTTTCATATTTTAATGAATAGTAAAAATACGCTATATATTAATTAAAAACAACATTATTCATTGTAATAACTAATATGATTAGATTATATTTTTAATTTCATAAAATTTTAATTAGAATATATTTCTACTATTTAATCCAATGTTCGTCATTGGAATTAATTTCAATTTGAAATTGGGCATAAACTAGTGTCGATCTTTTGATAGTTATTATTTCTTAAAAACACGCTATTTGTTTTGATAAAGGGAATTAGTTTTAAAATTAATTAATTCTACATCTATGTTTTTATTTTTTCAAAATAGAAATCATTTTTGAATTCGAAATATCTAATATATCTTAGGATGAATTTTTGGTATTTTTCTGAAAAACTTCAATTTTTGATGAATAGTGAAACCACTTATTGGTAGTTAAAAAAACTGACTCTTTCATTTAAATAACATTTTACCACTTCTAGGAATTGAATTTAAAAAATCTGACATACATGATTGTTATCATGAAGTAAAATTTTGTTCAATAAGATGAATATTATTTTTGGTGACAATTAGCTTTTGACTTTTATTTACCGCAGTTAAAGGTAAATAGGGTAATTCAAGGATAAAAGAATATTATAATAATTCAAAATTACATTAACAGTTGTCCAAAACATATTTTATGAGTATTTTCTGACAATGGGCCTACTTGGGACAATTTTGGGACACCATTGAGCCACTTTGTAGTGATAATGACAATTTGGATTAATTAATTTAATGTAAAGACCAAATTGACATTAGCAAAAATATTTTAGTAAATAATTTTTATTAGGAGTTATATATATCATATTTTAGACTATAAATATTCATTAGAAATTTAAAAATATTTCCTACATGATGGTATTTTCTTATAATTTTTAGACATCAATTAAATTAAATTATTTATGACACAATAATGATGAAGTAGTTAGCTCATTAATAAATGATTTAAATAAATAAGATTATAATGATTATAATATTATCCAAAACATGTCCACATCTGATTGGATAATATTATTTCTACCATCAGTCCTCTTATCTTCATCTTGAATGATTTTTGGACCTTTGGAAAAGAATATAAGTTTATAATAACATAATATTTTCACACTTTCCAAAGGTGCCCCTCTCCTCCCTTATAAAAGGGCACCTCCCCCCTCTATTCTTTACACAACTTTGAGCATTCAAGATCGGCCAAAACCTGCCCATTTCTCTAATACACCTTCCTAGTAACATTATGGTGGTTTTGGTCTTTTCAAAAGACCAACTCTAGTGCCTTAAAAGGAATCTTAAAAGAGGTGTGTCGAAGAAGAGGTAATCTCTTCTACCGATTCTTTCAAGTTTCTTTCTTATTCAACTTCTTCTTCTTTAGTTGTTTCATTATAAATTAAAAACATAAATATCACTAATATAAAAATATTTTTTTATAAATGTGAAACAACCCCATTTCAGCTTCTATCCATCCTACGGAAACCGAAATCACCACGCGTGCATACGTACGGAATACCGTCTCCATGCCGTGGTGTAATATATTTTTCCACCACCACCTTACTTGGATGGGTATAATGGTGTAAAGAAAAACTATATAAGGTTATTATAACATCATATAAATTCTGAGATATTATATCATCCACTCCAATTCCATTTCAACAATTATGGGATTGATATCATCGCTTGTGCGCACATATAGATTACCGTCCCCAAGACGCGATGAGATTCACTATCCATATTAACCATTAAAGAATGATTATAATGTATATATAATGAATACTAATGATATATATGAAATAATAATGCTATAATATTTATTTCCATATATATATCTTTTTCATCTACTTACTTCCATTCAAGTCAATACGGAAAGGAAAACAACGTTCATGCGTACGTACGACCTACCGTCTCCATGAACGGTGTGTTTCATTTCATTTATCTATCAATTATATATATATATAATGAATATATATATATGATATTTAAATCATGTTTTATATTCTGTAAGTATGTAAATCATGATATAAGTAATAATAGTATCAAGAACAATGAGTCCAAACACGTAAGACAAATGAAAAGAATATTACCCATAACATTTCTTTAGCATGGAATTGACAAATTAACGGGTAATATAAATACATAAGTGAACTATATATGATATCATAAATATTATTATGGTTTTGTTACAATTTAATAATATGTTTAAACCCACTATACAGGAGCCACAAACACATATGGAAGAAATTGGACATAAGGTAAGGGACATCTTTTCCAATCTCTTTTTTATCCGAGATTGTTTATTCGTAAGTATTTGCTGGGGTAATATTTACTATTCATGTCCCTATTTAATAAAAATAGTTACATGTAAGTTTAAATTTATCTTTATCAATTTTTGACTTTTACTACATGGTATGTAAGGAATCATTATTTTGATTACCTGGGAGGAAATTTTTTACTTTTTCCTTAAAAGTACGAGGAGAATGTTTTTTTAAATTATACAGCATGAAAAGATTTTTATGTTTTATTTTAATGAAGCTTAGTCTAACAGATTTCATGACTATTTTCATCAAAATCCTTTTCTTTTAAAATATCATGGAATTTTATGAAAAGAAAATCATTTTGAAAAAGAATAAATATTTTCCACAAGAATTCATTTCAAGTGTTTTATCAAAACCATTTTCCATATATAATGAAATTGTTTCATATTTGTATATTTAATGTATAATGTCTCTATGATTAACATGGTTTCACTTTTCTTATGATGAAATGAAATCAATATGTTTTATAAGCATTATGTTATGATGGGATGATGTTTATGAACCCCATTTTATTCATTGGGTTATGATGAATGATTTATGTTTATGTTGTGAAAAACGTAAGAATGATTTCATTATGAGATGGGTGGAACCTATATCTCCCTCCAATGCATTGGGTAAAGATTAATATCTCATGATATAGACATGGCTGGAATGGTATGTTAACCTGGTTCAGTGATACAAGACTGGTACCTGGAGTGAACTCGATTCAGAAAGGGACTTTTTCCACTAAGATTGTCTTGGAAATAATGACTTTTCTACTATGGAAATCATAACATGTGCTTAATGGTTTTCTACAATTACATGTTTTATTCCCCTTCTATTTTATCATGATAGATATTCCATTATGATCTATGCATTACATACTACCAAGATTTATTTCACCACTCAGGATTTTGATGTTTAAACATTATGTTAACGTTTTTAAGTTCAAATGTATATGATTTGTTTTATTTTATCTATGCTTACCCTTACTAAGCTTTTGAGATCACCCTTTATATGTTTTCTTTCACCAGGATTTAATGAAAGTTTTTAGGTAAGAAATCAAAAGGGGAAGATCTTTATGGGGGATGTTGAAGATCTTTCACCATGATTAGAAGATTATGTTCTGAGTTTCCAAAGACACTAAACTATTATGGTCCTTTGGTGTCTATTTTGGTTATGTATTTAGTATTCCGAAAAAGTAATGTAATGTCCATGTACATCAGGATTAGGGTCTCTACAGTTGGTATCAGAGGAAATATTTAGTCATCCTTTGGAAACTAGGATGTGAATACCTTAAGTGAGATCCCTAGATATATTTCTAAGGTATGTCTTGGAATTTCTCTAAGGTTAAGTATAAGTATAGGTTATATTTCTAGAATTATGGTAATGATAGTAGAATTAAACCTAAGATTATCGATATTGAAGGTACACCCCATTTATTTTGTTGTTTTCTTAGCATCATATGGCCTTTCACACTATTCTTTTTTTGATTTAGACGATGGATGGAAGCCGAAGGAACCGTGTTGATCAATGTAATGGACGATGAAATGATTGTCCTCCTGAACAAACCAACGTTATGGGAGATAGAGTAAAAAATATTATTTCTATAATTACACAATCTATGATTCATTCTAGACTTCCAAATGACAAGAGAATAGAACATTATTCTATTGATTCCTTTATGAGGAAACGTCCACCTTCATTCAATGGTTCTTCTAATTCACTTGTTGCGGAACAATGGATCAGTACCATTGAATAGATATTTTCCATACGTCGCTGTTCAGAACATGAAAAAGTCATTTTAGCTCTTCATCATTTATAAGGTAAAACAGACCAATGGTGGACTCTAATTATGAATATGGGGCCCCGAGATGAAATTGATTCCATGAAATGGGATGAGTTCAAGAAGTTTTTTTCAATGAGTACTTCCCTAGTATTCTTAGAACAAATATGGAAAAGGATTTCCTCGATCTTAATCAAAAGGATGATGAATTTGTTGGTATATATGAGGTGAATTTTACAAGGATTGAAAGGTATGCATCTAGTTTTATTAGCCAATATGAAAGTAAAGTTGATCGATTCTTTAGTGGACTAAAACCAAGTCCTTGAAGGGGATTATCTATAAGAGGCTTCAGTAGCTATGAAAAAATTGTGCGTTGTACTATCAAGGTAGAACTGGAAGATGGTGTAACATATCCGTCTCATGGTTTTGACAAGAAACGAAATATGGAGTTCAAGGTACAACCTCCGAACAATGGTGAAAAGAAGGTGAATGGTTCATTATGCTCAGTGTGTGGAAAGAAGCATGGTGGATATTGTATAAAAGGTACTATAAATAGTTTCAATTGTCGAAAAGATGGTCATCGACCAATTGAGTATAGAAGTAATGGGAAAAAGGTAGCTAATGATGTCAATAGAGAAAAGACTATAGAGAATTCTCCACCAACACTTCAATGCTTAAAGTTCAAGGAAATGGGGCACTATTCTAATCAATACACAAATCCTAGGGATAATGATGAACGACATGAGAAACCTCTTAAGGCAAAGGAAAAAGGGATGTCACATGCGATCACTATCGGTAATGTTGAATATGAAAACAATGTGGTGGAATGATTAAGTGATTATGTAATGGATTCCAAAATAATGTTGTATATAGTATCGTGGAATATTGGAATATTTATGTATTAGTCTATTGTGGTTTGCAATAATTTTATGGTACAGGTAACCATGAAAAGTAATTCAAATATTTTGGAAAGTAGATGATATGCGCATAATGAAGGGATAAGGAGAAAATAATATTAATGAGCTCATGACTGATATAAGGACAATGCGATATCATGGTTTGAGTATATTGAAACAATGATATTTTGGTATGTGGAAAGAGTTACCTTTTCACAACATTCATGTTTTCACTATGGTTCTATTGTAATTCATGTTGCAAGAGAATACATGATTTAGGTATTCACATGTTTGGAATGTGGTCAAAAAGTTATATCTTATGATATATGGGGGATAAGTTATGGTATTCACATGCTTGGTTATTGACATTTCCATTAATTTTTTTCTTTATACTAGGAGATTTGATTGATGTATATTGGATAAGTCTAATGATTGGAATGGATTATGTTGGACATCAGATTGTATTGATTAAGGCTATATTTTTATTTCAAAATTATTTCTATAATGTTATAATAGTGTAGTTTTAGAAAAAAGGAAAACCTGCAGGACGAGAGACATCCTGTCACGTCGGAAAAGGATGTAGGAATTGAACCCACAACCGATCTGCGACATGACTATATTGCCTACCACTAGTCTACAAGAAGTCCCTAGTTAGTATAAATTAATTTAAATTTATTAATTGGTATGACATATGTAGTGTAATTCCATTTTAGGAACCATATTCGATTAATCTCACTATGGATGGACTTATATATATTTAATAACATTTTCTAACCTGTTTTTTAGACAAATGGAATGACCTATCATTCTATCGCATGATCTTCTAACACTTCATGATTGATAAATTCAACTTCATTTCATTAAGAGATGATGTGGAAATTGTTCATGGAACAACCAATGGTGAGATTGTACCAAAATCAAGAAAGTATTTCTTCTAATTTCAATTTTTTCAACTTTAGGGAAATGATCCTGAAAACAAATTTTTTTTCTTAATGACCTCATATCCGATGAATCAGATGGTACCTTAAATTATCACATGTTTATGGCTTTGTGATTTTGGATTTTTCATATCCATGTCCTCTACCACTCTCCATCAGAACATGATGGTTAGATTTTTCTTCCATATCCATATTTCCACCTATGTTCTTCTATGTGGAAACCAGGTGATGAGATAATATGGGTAACCGTTACATTTCTTACATTCCTTTTTAAAATTATGTTTTAGTATTCCATTTACGATGTGGGCTTTTACGAATGAAACTTTCAATTAGTAAATGATTTACAACCCCAACGAATTTCGAGGGAGAAATTCATTTTAATGGGGGTATAATGTAACACCCTGAGATTTTACGAGAGGTAATCTTTTAAATTTATTTTATTTCTTGTGTTGTATGCTAAACCAATATTATCTTCCACTATACGCAACACCGTATTAGCTTGCAGAATATGCAATACTATTCTTGGATCGTGTTGCACACAATTTAAAGTTTCTTCGATATTAGCTATTCTACAAAACATTGAGTGTATATATATATATATTCAATGTATAAATGAAATATGGTTGGATTATGTTATACACAACAACAAAAGAGTCTTTTACTACATGAAAACATGACTTGTCTTGCATTACACGCAATCACAGCCTTCCTTGATAGCATGTGTTGTACGCAATACTGAGATTCACTAAACAATGATATATAGTTATAATATTATTATGGACTAGCTTCTATGAATAGTGTTAACTAAATTTTGAATTTTATAACATTATTATTCATCTTACACATTTTCTAGAACATGGTATGAGAACAAAATAATTTTTTCGGGTAAAATAAGTATTTTTCAAAAACAAATGTTTTGACGCGTTTTTATAGCGCACCCACATTAAATCTTGTTTCTGACATGTTTATAAGTTCAATATTACAAAATAAAATTCTTCATTGGAATCAGGATATACAAGTTTACTTTTAATAAAATTTTCATATTATTCTGACAACTTTCATATTTTAATGAATAGTAAAAACACGATATATTTTAATTAAAAACAACTTTTTCCATCACAATAATTTATACGGTAATGTTATATTTATAATTGGTTTTAAAGTGTAATTATAATATATTTTTTCCAGTTAATTAAATTTTGGTCATTTTAATTAATTTCACATTTAAATTTGACATAAAAAAGTGTCGATCTTTTGATAGCTATTGTTTCTTAAAAACACACTATTTGTTTTGATAAATGGAAATAATTTTAATATTAATTAATTCCACATATATGTTTTTAATTTGAAAAAATAGACATCATTTTTGAATTCGCAATATCAAATATAGCTTCGGATGAATTTTTTGTATTTTTCTGAAAACATAAATTTTTTATGAATAGTGAAACCACTTAGTGGTAGTTAAAAAAACTGACTCTTTCATTTAAATGATATTTTACCATTTCTGTGAATTGAATATCAAAAATTAGACATTCATGGTTGTTATCAGAAAGTAAAATGTGGTTCAATAAGATGAAAATAATTTTTGGTGAATAGTAGCTTTTGACTTTTATTTACCGCAGTTAAAGGTAAAGATAGTAATTTAAGGTTAAAAGAATATTATAATAATTCAAAATTACTTTAACACTTGTTATAAACTTATTGGATGAGTATTTTCCTACCATGGGCACCCTTGGGTTGATTTTGGGACAACATTGAGCTACTTGGTTGTGATAATGACAATTTGGATTAATTAATTTAATGTAATGACAAAATTGACATTAACAAAAATCTTTTAGTAATTAATTTTTATAAGGAGTTATATAAATTATATTTTCAACTATAAATATTCATTTAGAAGCTAAAAATATTCCCTACGTGATGGTATTTGTTTATAAATTTTAGACATCAATTAAATTAAATTACATAGGACACAATAATGATGCAGTAGTTACCTCATTAATAATTGATTTAAGTAAATAAGATTCTAAGGATAAAAATATAATCCAAAACATGTCCAATTCTGAGTGGATTATTTTATTTCTACCATGAGTCATCTAATATTCATTTTTACTGATTTTTGGGATTTTAGAAACCGAATATATTTATTTAGTAAAATAATATTTTCACACTTTCAAAAGGTGCCCCTCTCCTCCCTTATAAAAGGGCACCTCCTCCCTATTCTCTTTACACAACTTTGAGCATTAAAGCTCGGCCAACCCCTGCCCATTTCACTTCTCCAATTCCCTAGAAAAATTATGGATGTTTTTTTCTTCCCAAAAGGCCAACTCTAGTGCCTTAAATGGAAGGTTAAAATATGTGTGTCGAAGAAGAGGTAATCTCTTCTACCGATTCCTTCAAGTTTTTTTCTTCTTCAACTTAATCTTCTTTAGTTGATTCATTATAAAGTAATAACATCAGTATCAATAATATAATGATATTTTATTATAAGTGTGAAACAACCCCATTTCACCTTCTATCCATCCTACGGAAAATGAAATCACTGCGCGTTCATACGTACGAAATACCGTTTCCACGCCATGGTGTAATATGTTTTCCCACCACCACCTTACTTGGATGGGTATTATGGTGTCAAGATAAAACTATATATGGTTATAATAACATCTTACTGATTCTAAGATATTATATCATCCACTCCAATTCCATTTCAATAATTATGGTAAGGATATCATCGCTCGTGCGTACGTGCGGATTACCATCTCTACGACGCAATGAGATTCATTCTCCATATTAACCATTCAAGAATGATTATAAAGTATATATAATGAATAATAATTATATATATGACCTAATAATACTACATTATTTATGTATATATATATATATATATATATATTTCAACTACTTACTTCCATTCAAGTCAATATGGAAAGGAAAATAGCATTCTTGCGTACGTACGACCTACCGTCTCCATGAATGCTGTGTTTCATTTCATTTATCTATATATTATATATTTATATATACTGAATATATATATGATATATAAATCATTTTTTACATTCTATAAGTAATTAAATCATCATATAAGTAGTAATAGTATCAAGAACAACAATTCAAAACCCATACGACAAATGAAATGAATATTACCCAAAACGTTGCTTTGACCTGGAATTGATGAATGAACGGGTAATATAAATACATAAGTGAAGTATATATGATATCATAAATATTAATATGGTTCTTTTACAAGTTAATAAAATGTTTAAACCCACTATATAGGAGTCTCAGACACATACAGAATAAATTGGACGTAAGGTAAAGGATAACTTTTCCAATCTCGTTTTTATCCGATATTGTTTATTCGAAAGTATTTACTGGGGTTATATTTATTATCCACGTACCTATATTCTAAAAATTGTTTCATGTATGTTTAAAGTTATTTTTACCCATTTTTTACTTTTAATACATGGAATTAAATGAATCATTCTTTTGATTACCATGGGAGGTACATTTTGACTTTTCCGTTAAAACTACGAGGAGAATGTTTTTTTTAATTTATATGACATGAACAGATTTTTACGCCTTATTTTAATATATCTTAATCTACAATATTTAATGACTCTTTTCAAAAAAATCTTTTTCTTTTAAAATTTCATGAAATTTTGTCGAAATAAAATGATTTTGAAATAGAAATGATTTTTTCTTCAAGAATTCATTTCAAGTGTCTTATCAAAACCAGTTTCTGTCTAAGATGAAATTATTTCATATGTGTATGTTTAAAGTATAAGGTCTCTATGATTTACATGGTTTCAATTTTCTTATTATGAAATGATATGCATTTTTTTATATTGATTATGTTATGATGGGATGATGTTTTTGAATCCCATTTTATTCTATGGGTTATGATGAATGATTTATGTTTATGTTGTGGCACACATAAGAATGATTTCATTATTAGATGGGTGGGACCTATAAATCTCTCCAATTAATTGGGTAAAGATTTATATCTCATGATATTGACATGGATGGAATGGAAAGTAAATCCAGTTCAGTGATATAGGACTGGAATGAGGAGTGAACTCGATTCTGACAGGGACTTTCTCCACTAATATAGTCTTGGAAACAATGCCTTGGATACTATGGAAATCATAACATGTGATTAATGGTTTTCCACAATTATATGTTTCATTCACATTCTATTTTATCATTATTTATGTTCCATTGTGATCTATGCCTTATGTACTACCAAGATTTATTTCACCACTCATGATTTTGATGTTTAAACATTATGTTCATGTTTTTAATTTCAAATGTATATGGTTTTTTTTATTTTCTCTATGCTTAACCTTACTGTGCATTTAATCTCACCCTTTATATGTTTTTATTTCCCCAGGATTTATAGAATGGTTTTAGGTAAGAAAACAAAAGGGTAAGATCTTTATGGGAGATGTTGAAGATCTTTCTCCACGATTAGAAGATTTTGTTCTGAGTTTCCAAAGACACTAAAATATTACGGTCCTTGAGTGTTAGTTCATGTTATATATTAAGTATTCCACAAAAGTAATGTATGGTATATGTACATCAGCTTTGGGGTCTCTACAATCATAACTCCTCATTACACCCACATACACCCTATGTGTAAGCTGTGAAATTGTGGTCGTTTATTATGGTGCCTCAGCTAACATCGATCGAGGGGTAATCTCCACTAACTTAAACTTCTTTCATATTTGATTTCATTCAAGCTTGTCATGTTGAAGAAAGGATTCGGTTTGGTCAAGGGTGTACCCCAATGATGATACCTCCCTCAAATATTTTTACAAATGGGATTCTACTAGAATGACTCTACGGGTTGAGGCCATCAACTCTTCATTCTATATAAATTTTCCATTATAAAATTTTACTTATATACTCTAATGATAACCTTAAAATTATGATCATGATTAAATTTCTGAGTGGACATGTTGAAAAATGGTCATAATTTACCAATGGTCATATGACGATTGAATCTAGGTCGTTAAATTTCCCATTATATTCACATCATTGAATAATTTATCATCTTGTGAATAATATAATATAACACAAATTTTAATGAAACAATTATCATTTATAAAATGTGGTTTGTTATAGATACTCCATTGATTTCAACTTCAATTAAAACATCACATTATTCTCATAAGAACTACCCAATAGTAGTAGGCACCCTCAACAATGGTGGACTAAGCACCCTGGTCATCTTGTTGTGTTCCAATTCAATTGAAAATATGTGTTTTACAACATAATATTTCATTTATGGGTTTTGTTATTTTTTGAAGAATGTAATCCACATCTATTAATATGGTTCAATCCATGTTTTCAAGCTCCCAACTAAACATTAATTTAAAAACATTAATTTCATCTTTATGCCATTTCTATTTACTATTCTATGTATTTCCTATTATCATGGAAATGAATAAAATAATATTCAAATTCATAAAGAAAATAAACTACCAAGGTAGTCTTAAAAAAATAAAAATAGTTGGTCTATTTAATCTAAATGGATCAACCATGTACCAAGGGTATCATACATGAGACGTCACTTGGCTCATAACACATCTTGTCCCCGTCGAGTGTATTTTCTTCTCTTCTGGAGTACCACTTCATTGTGGTGGGGTTAGCATCATAATGCATCATCATCAAAAAGTACAGGTATACATGTGAATGGGAGAGGGGTACAAGGGGCACAATATAAAAAATATAAAATTTGATTTGAAGACCCTTATACATAATGATAGAGATATTAATGATTTTCATACTGTATTATATAATTTAAACTATCACAAAAAGATAAATAATAAAATAAAATTAATAAAATAGATATACACATGTCAGTCAATGCTTAAGACAAGTCTATAGGAAAATAAATTTGTGATAAGTATAAAAGTGAAATAAATGATAGTAAAAGGGTATTAAATTAAATATAATTAATTAATTAAATCCAAATAATATAATTCTATTCAGCCCTGTAATTAATTTAATTTTACTTCAAAAAATTAAATTCATAATTTAATATAATTGTTTACCAAAATTAAATTTATTATTCATAATATTAAAATTATTATATATAATTCAATAAAATATGTATGGGTCCCAAAACTACCCACGAACCAAATTCGAGTCATTCTGAATTCATATAGCCCCATTTCTGGTCATGAAAAGCCCATGTGGATTCTGATCTAGGAATTTCATCCCAAACCCAATCTAGGAAGACCAACCCAGGCTAGTATCATGGAGGATTAGATCAAACTGGATTAATTTGGGGGTTATCTCTCATAGTAGGGGATACAACAGTCTAGTTGGGGCATTATCGCACTACGAGGATTGGCTAGTGGGGCTACATGTGTTGGGGAGAATCCTGATTCCGGGCCGAAAATTTCGTGCCAAAAAATATCATGAGAATACCAAATATAATATAGAAGAAATATATGGATAATAAATAAATAAACATCCATGATTTTTTACCGTGGAATAACCCTACCATGAAAAGGATTAAAAAACAATGAGTCAATTCCCAAACATCCACTATGAATCAGAGAATACAAAAAATCCAAATAGTGATCGAAAATGAATTTCAAATGAGGGATTGTAGAAAAACTGGGTGAAAACAACACCCTTATATGACTCTTCCATATCTCTGATAAACATCACGCTGACTCCATGTATCGGAAGATAAATCTGTGACAAAATATCACCCTTATGTCAATAAAACGTCACTACCTCGATGATCTTCACCTGAACATGTGTCAGCCTCACACCAACATGTGTCATTCAAATGATCTTTCTAAAATGATGCACCACAGATCATCATTCATGACACACCACCTGATCACCACTATCAAGAATCCTTTTGATACGTGGCCTTGATTTTGAATTGTGTCGATGCTTCTCCAAACCAATTAAACACTAACGTGCCGCACACGCTACCCATGACGCGGTATCCCCATCTTGTTCTTGGTGGATTTTATCTTTAACATGATTCCAATAACATCACCACATGTAAAATATAATTTTGATTTCGTCTACTTTTCATACGATCCACTGCAAACACGACAGCCCCTTCTCAGGGGTCCCTTGTCGGCTACATATTACTAGCACACCCCTCAAATTTGTTCTTGCATCCACTTTATATAGACAAAAAGTCCATAATCACCAATTAATGTAGTAAAAATATACTATTACATCCATTAAAATTGAGAATTAAATATAAATTAATTTTGGGAGAAAATCCTCAATTAATGTTGATATATCTAACCTCATTGATAAATTTCCTCTCTCGTCAGTAAATTTGATGAACCACAACAATCTAACCCATCATCACATTAATGAGTGGAAGCATCCAAAAAATTTAAAACACGAACCAATACCTTTGATACCACTTGTTAGGGAGAATCCTAATTAATAACCTAAATTTTCTTACCCAAATATATTATGAGATACCCAAAAAATACAAAAGTGATATTAGTAGAATAAAGTCGTTAACACGTAGGATTTTAGAATGTGGAAAAACCCTCCTATGAGGAGGATTAAAAACCAATGGGAATATTCTGAAAAATCCACTATTAATTAGAGAGTAAAAGGAATTCAAGTAATTCCAGAACATGAATTAAAAAAGTGGGAGCATAGAAAACCTTTGTGAGAACCACACCCTGATATGCCTCTACCATCTCTCTAATAAACATCCTGCAGACACATTTTATTGGAAGACTAATATATGAAATAATGTCACCATTCTATCGAAGAAACATCACTACCTTGGTGATCTTCACCTGAACATTCATCAACCTCACACTGGATTGAGACATCAAAATGATCTCTCTATCTTGTTGTACCACCAATCTTTAATTGGGACACACCACCTAATCACAACTATCAAAAAGACTTCTGATATGTGGCCATGATCTTCAATTGTGTTTCCAATAATCTACACCTGTTAAATGACAGCGTTCCGCACATACTATCACTGAACTTGAATCCCCCTTCTTTCACTCGGTGGAATACATCTTGAACACCATTCCAATAATATCTCCACATGTACAAGTTAATTTCTACATCTTCATCATACTACACAACCAACCTCAAATGTAGTAAACCCTTCCCAGGTCTCCCTTGACGACTACATGTTGCTTACACACCTCTGAAATATTTTTCTATATCCTCTTTATATAGAAACCAAGTCCATAATCACTAATTAAGATTGCCAACATCAATTATTCCATCCATTAATATTGAGGATTAAATATCTATTAATGTTTGTATAAAATTCTCAACTAATGTTGATATAAATATCCTCATTATGAATTATCTTCTATCATCAAAAAATGTGATGAATTTAAATAGAAGGGTGGAGATGGTGTACCTGAGAAGGTCAGATGACGGTTTGGTGGTGCTACCCTCCTTTTGAAGTTTCATTAAGAGGAGTCTCCAAGGATGTTTCACCAGATCTTGATGGATGTCGTTGCTATCGGTCAGTTGGTGTGAACAAAACTAGGGAGGTTCAGGAATCTATAGAGCAGAGTGTTCGACTAAGGTAGAAAACAATGGTGTATTCAAGTGGGAGGGAACTGTGTTGTCTAACAGAAGGCAGAGGCTGACAATAACTTGTTTAGTGCGGTACTGGTGGTCGGATTAATGAGTGGTCAAGGGGAGAATAGTAGGTGGCCATGGATGTTGTTGCAGGTCACATGGGCTTCACATAAGAGTAAAGAGGTAGTCATGTTGGTAGACATTGGATGATGTTAGTGCCTCATAAGAGGACGGACATCAATGTTTGCTGGGTGGAGTAGACCGGGGAGGGACTCAGTGGTGTCTCCATGGATTTTGAAATAATCTTCCTCAAAATAAAAAATATTTTTGTGTTTATTTTTCCTTGGATGTAAAATTCTATCCACTTCCAATCATTATTTTTCTTTGAACTATTATCGAAGGGTCATTCTTCTCACCCCCCTTAGTAAATTTATGTTTGATGGTTTCAAAATATATTTCCATCTTATGACTTATCTTTTAATTAAATAATAATAATTATAATTTTAATATTATAATCATCATGATCATTACAAATATATATCCAAAAAATGAGTTTAATAATAAAACATGGGGGTGAAATTCAATTCGGGCCATATTTTATGGCTGAAATAGTACGAGTTAACTGGAATCCCTAGAAATGCCACCAGGGGTGTCAAAACATGTATGAAATATTTTCTAAAAAATTTATTACATGAAATAAAACCAAAAATGATTATAAATATTCTCCTGATGACCATTACTTGGTCATCCAAGATTGGATTTTTGTGTGGTCAGATCCATTAGAACCAATTTAATAGAGTCTACTTAATTTTAATTCAAATAAAATTTTCTCTGACCAAATAATTTTTATGATCTCTCTCATACAAATTAAAGGAATTGGTGCACGAATCATATGTCGATGGGTCATTGATTTAATATTTTTCATTGAGGGGACTACAAACTATTTTGTATCTGATGATCTGATCCTTATAACGGTCCATGGATCTCACGTGAAATGTACGAATCACAATTATAAAAATGAACATATACCTTATTTGATTTAGAAGGGAGTTCAACTGCAGCAAGACATATGCAATAGTTTCATGAAGTATCTAAAGCCAAACTCTTCTAGATCATCAAAAATGGCTCCATGAATACATGTTCTCTTTATTCATTGAAATCTAGGATCAATAGGGGTGATTTAATGAATACTTTGGAGGCTCTAAAATCACCCCGATCCATTTCCTTCGATCCGGAAAAGGAATACATTGATTGAACAATCAGAGATATTCTCTCTCAAGAAAATACAAGGAGAGAGAATATCTAATCATTTGAATGGACATGCACTAGTGAGCTTATCCTCTTTTTATATAGTTTGGGTTTCAAAATACCTGAAAGGGTTCCCCATCCCTGTCAAACATAAAATCCACCAAATAATCCCTAACTAAATATTTATAATGAACTAAACTATGTTATAAATATTATTTATATTTTATCACATAACATTAACATTTATAAAATATATTACATGTAAAATTTAATCATATAACATGACTTGTAATTCGGGATAATATTAAATGAACCTGTAATATTAAAACAATATTCCTTTGTATATTATTATTCCTATTTTTTATACACTTGATATTTATTTTAATAAATTAAATAAATCCAATTGTTCATTACTTAAATCATAATGAATTTATTTATATAACAATGATCATCAATACATGTACAAACCTTAGACCAAATGATGGGGCCCACCATGCCCTATATATAATGTACGACCCTCTAAGACCTTATCTCTGTAGTAGTGAATAGTTCCCATATATTATGAGTGGAATCTATAAACCCATAAAGGCTCCAATGGTGATATGTAATAGGCATAGTAATGCAACCTAAAATATGAACATGTATTTTATAATATAATATCTTTTTCTTTTGATATCTAATAATGTAGGATGCACACATATGTCATTGTCCATTCTTTCTTTATTATTTGTCGATTTAACCAGATTTATTTACCTCTAACAACCACGAAAAATGATTTATGAATGAGATTAATTAGGAATGATAATAATTACATCATCATCTCGGAAATGGAAAACCATATCATGAAAATTAAAAAAAATCATTCCACCAATGAAGAACGCAACACAAGATACCTCACCAAAATTTCATTATCATGGTTTTCTGATTATATCAATGTACACAATCAAATGGAACAAACTGGGAATGTTTTAAATTTAGGAGACCAATACACATGTCCTTATATAGGAACACCCACTGACACCAAAGACAAGTGGTGTTTCATATAACGGGTATGTCATCATGATCTCAAACCCTAGAAAGAACATAGTGAAAAACTAATGGGAACAATTATGAATGGTTAGGAGCCCACAACACTTGATAGTCAAACATCAACAATGTTCAGTCAGTATGACATATCTAGACCATGTGCCATATAATTATGAATAATGTCACAGTATCAAAAGTCTCTTATTATAGCCTAGAATATTCTATAACCTTTTGATATGATAAATAATGTACAGAAATTACCATTTAAATGGTAGATGCAGGAATCACTACACTATAATGTTAAGTATTCATCATGCATATCTAATTATTTACATGATATGTTAATAAAAATTATCAACAAGGTTAGGTATATACAAGACACTTTTACAACACTTTACATATTAAAATATGTTTTGTAGAAGTTTTTAAGAAGATATAATCTTAAGTACAAAAAAATTATTTATAAAATTTTGACTAAGTGAAAAACCATATGCAATGGGTGATATATTATGTATAGATTTTTATATAAGGGAAAGAAATACGCAAGAGGTCATATATTACGTATTGATTTTTTTTCTAAAGAACAAACCATTCGTATTAAGGGAGGAATATTACCTATTAATATTGGACTAAAGAAAAAACAATACATATGAAAAATATGTTATGAGAATTCCCCTCATAAGGGTTTCACCTTCAGTCCTTAAAAATTTTTGAGTATATTTTTATCCAGGATATAACTCAAGGTTAATGTATCATTATTCTTAAATTATTTATCAATTTACTACCCTTTTATTATATTCTGATTTTTGTAACCTGGATTTGAGTTTTGGTGATGATTCCAAAAGAGCACGGTAGAATCATCTTGATAGGATGGGGATTTTCTTTTGGATTGGCTAAAGGGGGTCCTAATAAGTTAATCACAATATGTGTTTTGAGGATTAAAAGAGTCACATCATGAGTGGTGTGCACCCCTTCTTTCGATGGTTTATGTAACGTCCTGGCCCCGGTTTCCCAGAGTCAGTGCATTATTTTAATACATTGCCATTATTACAAGGAATCAAGTCCTGAAAGGCCAATCAATTTAGCATTCTTGCAAAATAAATTGAATATGTGAACATTACATTACACTTTCTATCATATAATAATAAAATTCTTTGATAACGCCATTATTCCCTTTAGCATAAACCTGAATATCAATCATAATACACCTCTTGTAATCCTGGGAAATAAAATATAAGAATGGGGTGTGCTTAGATGCCCAGTAAGGGTAAAAAATTTAGTGGAAGCTATAATCTTTTAAGGCAATATGTGTGATAAAAAACACCCTTTTTAAAGATAAACATGAACTTAATATGAAAAAAAATAAAACATTACCATATAAACATGTACATGGATATTCTACTAGTCGAATAATCAAATGTAATAACTAATTTAATAATGAGGTAATGCCCAACTCCGGACATCATTACCACATAATCAAGGCCTTGTGCCAAGACTAAAAATAATAATTTTGGCAAGGCCTTTTTCCAAGACAATAGTTTGTCTCATTAGACCTACCGATGCATCGAGGAGCAATAGAGGGCACCGCCCGTCACTTACTAAATCCACTACATTCCTCATATGAAAAATTTGAAACTTAACATAAACATTAGTATTAAAACTAGCATACGAAATTTCAATACATTAACCATAAACCATGAATGTTATGAAATTAGAACATCCACAGTCAAACATATAATAACTGATTCAATACAATATAGAAGACTGTATTACAATAAATCAACCTCAATCAAAAATAATATTTAGTAAAGGATGTGGGTATAGTAGAAAATGATGAGTAAAACTTTTTGAGAGAAATATTTTTTTTCTAAAATCATTTAAAAGTCAAAAAATTATAAAGGAAGTAATTTAAAAGATATTTTTGAATCAAATTTTCCCATACCACTTTGTAACTTTTGAAAAGAATTATCATTTCGAAATATTCATGTCCATATAAATAAATCCTTAAAATCATT
Organism: Viscum album; assembly: GCA_963277665.1. Classification (NCBI taxonomy): domain Eukaryota; kingdom Viridiplantae; phylum Streptophyta; class Magnoliopsida; order Santalales; family Viscaceae; genus Viscum; species Viscum album. The sequence continues at coordinate 1,757,133,329 of OY728141.1, forward strand.
TTAAAAACATGGACATTAATTAAAAATATTTAGAATGATAAATCATTAAAACATTAATAATTCTGATCTTGATAATGAGTACCTTTCACAAATCCTTAAAATATTCAATTTGAAAGAATTTTTATGAAAAATGGAAATTGATGATAAAAATGTCCCAATAAATACTTACACATAAACTATCTTAGAGAATAATGAGAATTAGGAATTAACCCTCACCTTGAACTTTTTTTAGTCGAGGGTAAATTTAACCTTCTGTATGAAAAACGTAGTATGTTATTTTATTATACCAGAACCATATTAATATTTATGATATTATACATGATTAATTTATGCCTTCATACTACCCATTTAATAATAATATCCATGTTAAAATAACCTTTTGGAGAATAATCACTTTCTTTATCATATGTGTTTTAACTTGTTACTCTTGATTGTATCACTTAGATCATGATTAAAATAATATAGGAATATAAAACATGAATTATATTTCCTATATATTTAGATTATAAATATTTATAATAGACATATATATGAAATGAAAAACACCGTTTATGGAGATGGTATTCTATACGTACGCATAAATGTTGTTTCCATTTTCATATCGTATTGAACGGAACTAAGTGAATAAGATATATTTAAGTACGCACATATACATATATATATATCAATATATATAATTCTAGTAGAATTATTATGTAATATATTAAATACATATTAGAAATATATATTTTTTTAAATGTCGATCAATGGTGAACGTGGAAATGAATTGCATCGGGTCGTGTAGACTATAATCCGTACGTACTCACGAGCGACAATATCATTTCCTTAAAGTTATGGAATTGGATGGTATATTAATTTTAAAGAGACATTATAATGTTATTTTAATTATTTATAAAAATATTACCTATCATTATTTCCATCCAAATAACATAGTGTTGAGTAACAAATTACCCAACGGCATGGAGACGATAACCCATACATATGGACGCATGGTTAAATTATCATTCACAAGATGGGTAGAATAATCAATATAGTTGTGACATATTTATAATAACATCACAATATATAGAAGATACTGTTGTTATTATTTTATAATGAAATCAATAAAGAAATAGAATGTGGAAGAATAAGAGAACATGAAAGAGGGTGGTGAAATCATTACCTTTTCTTTGGGTTCTTCCTTTTGATTTGATCAAAAGGGATTTATAGGTTTGCTTTATGACCACAGGATATCCTCTAGGATGAAGGTAGGATAGTTGGGAGGATATTTGGGCAGATTTTGGCCGAGACAAATGGCTTTGGAAATGTGAATTTTAGAGAAGGGGAAGTGCCCTTTTATAAGAGGGGAGAGGGACACCTTAAGAAAAACATAAAATATTATTATATTGTAAAATAATTTTCGTTTTCTAATGGCATAAAAATGAATTATTTAAAATCTAAGGTTGGGATGGGTCATGAAAAACTCAACCAATAGGTTTTATACAGTACTAGGTTACCATATAAACCTTAACATTTAGATTTAACTCTTAGTTAAATAGTTTGACATTTACCATGTCTCTTTGTATTTTTATATTAGATGGTTAATAAACTTACAATAAAATGCCAATAGAACCCCAATTGGTTAATTAATGTCATATATATAATTATATAAGTCCATTGGATGAACCTTACATTTTTATGCCTATTATATCAATTAATAATATAATATTTGTTTTAAAAACTATTTTATGTCAATATTGACAGTCTTTGGTAAGTGTTTTTTGATAAAATAAGAACAGCATGATTACTTCAAAAAAATTAAATTGAATAAATCCTAACATGTCATATTCATCTATAAATTAGTGTATGTCATAAAAACATTGAAATAATATTTATTTTAATACCATTTATTTGATTCTTTCATTAATAAGTAATTACTGCATCAACATTGTTTCATTAATAAATTTAATAATTTAATATCTAAAAGTTATATATAAAATACCACTATGTAGTAAATCTTTTTAGATTTATAATTAACATTTATAGTCTAATTTATTTTATGTATATCCCTATATAAAAATGGTTTAGCTATTAATCTTTGATTTTTACTCTTTTAACTCTTTTTTAAATAAAATAATAATAAATTTCTTAATATAATCCATGTGGACCTAAAGGGTCATATTATATTACTATGGTTGTTTCTGGTTTAATAACACTTATCCAATAGAATTAGTACATTTTTAGGGTAATAATACTATCACTTTTACCCTTAAGTACCCTATTAACTTTTACCATGGTAAATAAAAGTAAAAAGTTACTATTCACCCAAAAAAAATTATCTTATTCAAACACATTATACTTCGTAATATTAACCATTTCTCTTGGATTTTCAAAACTCAACTCACAAAATCTATAAAATGAGGTTTTATATAAATTTGAAAATGCTCCTAGGAGGTGGGTAAAAAACAGTAAAAAGTTTGATTAAATTTTTATATATCTAAAATTATTATAATCTTTATCCAATGAATTAAATTTAATTTATATAGGTATTATGTATCAATTTTGACAAAAAATTTATATAAATAAAAATAATATTTATTTAAAAAAATCGGTTTTAACCAATAACTCAATGTTTTTCACTATTCATCAAAAATTGAATGTTTTCAGAAAAATACCAAAACTTTACCCTAAGATAATTTTGATATTCCGAATTAAAAAATGAATTCTATTTTACCAATTTCAATACATAAAAGTTTCATTAATTAATTTAATATAAATTCCCATTGTCAAAACCATGAAGTGTATTTTTAAGAAATAATAACTATCAAAAGATTGACACTTTTTTATGTACAATTTCAAAATACAATTACTTACAATGACCATCATTGGATTAAATGGTAAAAATATAATCTAATTATACTTCCAACACATTAAAATTTATAATTCGACACTATAAATTATTTAGATTAAAAAAGTTGTTTTCAGTTAAAATTTAGTATTTTTCACTGTTAACCGAAATATAAAAGTTATCAGAAATACAACAAAAATATATTGAAACTAAATTATTATGTCCCGATTCTAAAGAAGAACATTATTTCTCAAACTGAATATATAAAAGTTTCAAATATGGGATTTGAAAGGGGTTTTCAATTAAAAGGCGTTAAAATTTCATTTTTTTAAAAAAATGTATTTGTTCTTACATTATGTCTAAGAAACTCATAATACTGTTCTAAAAGTATAAGTATTATATAAAGTTCAGAATTAAGTAAATATTATTCATAACTACTTTCTAACGGCTAGTTTGTTACGTCATGGTGTTCTTGAACTCAATGTTGTCTGTAGTGCAAGTTATTGAATTACTTTGAAGAAATAACATACTATGAAATCATGGGGTGTTATATTATTCCCTCCGTAAATAAATTATCTATTATCAATTTGAAATTGTTCTTCAAAAAAAGGTTGAAAATAGAAAATACCTTTGTGGAAAACCCCCCATCTGAAATTGGGTTAATAAAATTTAGTCTTCATAATAGGGAAAAAATTATGTATTTATATATACTTGATAAGTAGAGTTTTACCCTTCAACTAATTCTTACAACAATATCATGTTTTCCTCCAAATGATTTCAAAAAGAATTCTATTTATCCATATCATATAAGGTTCCAAAAATAATGAATTTATAATTCATTTTTCATACTATTTGAAAAAATAAAAAATTATTCAAACCAGTACAACACATAGTCCAGCCATAGGTGATGCTCCTTTGTAACTCTTTGGTTGCGGGTTCAAGTGTTGTGGTCTTCCCAGACGTGACTAGTTATCGCCCGACCTCTGGGTTGTCCTTTATATAACTATCCAAAAATAACCTTAACAATAGTATCCAATTTCCATCACAATCCATTCCATCCTTTAGACTTATCCACAATACTTATATCCAAACTCTGAGTCAAAAATTTATAAGGAAGTTACACCCAATGAGTATCCTTTTTCCCAGGTAATAACATGTGAATGACTTCATCATGTATTCTTTTAAATCACCGCAACATCCTAAATTACCATAAAACCTTATTGATTCCATTCATGCTCCGTTATTCCTTATAGAATAATAAATATACTCCTTCTATCCAAAAAAAGTTACAAACTACAAAAACAATGGAATACAAAAATCATTAATTAGTTTCAAGGAAGTCAAGAATATTCAATATAATTTATCCAAATCAACCATCTCGTATTCCAAAATCACTACCTCATTATCCAGACCATTTTAAGGATTACCTTTTCATCAACCATGTATTTTCCAAAATGTGTAGCTTACTATTATGTCACATTTCTTTGAACTATATAATCTCAAATCATCAACAAACTATTACTCTAGTATAATACTTATTTATCTTCATAATTCATGTAACCACTATATTGCTTATACAACACTCAAAATAATTCTATAATTACAACATAAGAACACTAGTAATTCCTCTTTATCTGAGGTAGTATAATAACTTGATAATTATCCATTAACATCATTTGTGGAATAATCTTATGAACGAGACATTGATTCACGTAGTGTCTCAACGCCTTATAGATGAAGCATTTTTCATTTGAAATTTTCTTCTTACCCTTGAAATCACGTACTTGGTGTCCTTTTTCTCCACACATGTAACAAACTTACATTCCCTTAAATCATATACCAAGGTTATTATTTCCACATTTATCACATATTGGAAAATCATTCTTTTCCCTCTTCCTTTTATCCATCGGTCTTTCTTCCATCCTTTTCGTCTCTTTCTTCCCTTCAAAGACATAGGACTCCGAAAATTATTTACATATCTTATCAACACATGATACTATTTATTCATATGTTGATAATAAATGAGAGATTATTTCCCTTATAAATGTTGTCTTAATACCCTGAACGATATGATCCTTCTTACTCTTTGAATCATATGTATTGGTGGTGTTCACATTCCTTCTACCGGGCACCATTTCTATAAAATGGAATACACTAGGTCAGTTTATCAATTGCAATGAATAATTCTAAAATTGTAAAATACCTAACATAAATTGAACAGTTTATGGATATAATACATAAAAATATTTTCTTTGAGGAGGTATATACTCATAAATAATTCATTTTAATTTGTAAAAAATTTTAGAATTATCCTATGCATATTCCCTGGGAGAGTCATAACCAAGAGTGCAGGAAGGCCCATTGTTGTGCACCAGTTCCTATTCGTGTCAATCTCAAAGCGGAGTTTTCGGGTTTTACCCATAGGTACATCTATGCCAGAGCCACCTCAACCTGCCCATATCCAGAAAGGGATGTATTTTCTTGGAAAACTCACAAAATCTCTACATTTCCCAAATTCAAGGATATTGTTCTATACTAATCCTCAATGTCTTTTTTAGGGTAATGTGATCTAATCAGAGTTTATCTAAATCTAGTTTCCATGTTTACATTAAAACTTCCATTGATACCAACTGTAATGCCCCGACCCTAGATTCCTAGAGTCGGGGCATTATTTTAATACCTTTTCATGTTTACAAGCAATCATGTCCCGAAATACTAATCATTTTAGCAGTCTTGGAAAATAGATTTCATACATGAAAATTACATAACACTTTCTGACATACAATACAAAAAAAGTTCATTGAAAATTCCATTATTCCCATTAGATTAACCCTATATATCAATCATAATACATTTCATGGAATCCTGGGAAAATAAAAATAAGAAAGGGGTGAGCTCAGATGCCTAGTAAGGGTTAATAATTTAGCGGAAGCTATAAACTTTTAAGGAAAAATGTGTGATGAAAAAAAAAATCCTTTTTAAACATAAAGTTGAACATAATATGACAAAAAATATCAAACATTACCATATAGACATGAACATGGATATTCTACTAGTCAAATAATCAAAAGTAATAACTAATTTCCTAATGAGGGAATGCCTAATGCCGGACATAATTACCACAAAATCAAGGCCTTATGCCAAGACCACAAATAATTATTTTTTCAAGGCCTTGTGCCAAGACACTAATATGTCTCATGAGATCTACTGATGCATTGAGGAGCTATAGTGGGCTCCACCAGTCACTTACTAAGTCCGATGCATTCCTCATATGAAAAAGATGAAACATAACATAATCATTCGTATTAAAACTAGCATACAAAATGTCAATATATTAATCATAAACCATTAATGGTATAAAAATAGAACATCCAAAGTTAAAAATATCACAAATCATTCAATACAATTTGGAAGATAGTATTATAATAAATCAAACTCAATCAAAAATAATATCCAGTAAATGATACTGACATAGTTGAAAATTATGAGTAAAAATTCTTGAGGGAAATAACCTTTTTGTAAATTCATTTAAAAGTCAAAAAATTATAAAGGAAGTAAATTGAAAGATATTTTTTAATTAATATGACTCATAACAATTTAAAACTTTTGAATAGAATTATCATTTCAAAAAATTAATGACTATACAAATAAATCCTTAAAATCATTTTGAAAACATGGACATTAATTAAAAATATTTAGAATGATAAATATTTAAAACATTTAAAATTATGATCTTGATAAAGGGTAACTTTCACAAATCCATAAATTATTCATTTTGAAATAACTTTTAAGAAAAATGGACATGCATGATTAAAATTTCCCAGTAAATACATACATATAAACAATCTTGGATAATAATGAGATTGAGGAATTAACCCATACCTTGCACATTCCAATAGTGGAGGGTATGTTTGACCACTAGTATGTAGATCATAGTATGTTATTAAATTTTACCAGAACCATAATAATATTTATGATATCATACATGATTAATTTATGACTTTATTGTACCCATTTAATTATAATTTCCATGTTAAATTAACATTTCTGGTAATAATCACGTTCTTTATCGTATGTGTTTTAACTTGTTACTCTTGATTGTATCACCTAGATCAAGATTTAAATACTTCCAGAATATAAAAGATGATTTATATTTCAAATATATTTAGAATATAAATATGAATAATAGACATATATATGAAATGAAAAACACTGTTTATGGAGATGGTAGTCCGTACGTAGGCATAAACACTGTTTCTGTTTTCATATCATATTGAACATAACTAAGTGAATAAGATATAAGTAATTAAATAAATATATATATATATATATATATATATGTCCAGTGGCGTTATTATTTGATATATTACATACTTATTAGTTATATATAATCTTATAATCGTCAATGAATGGTGAACGTGGAAATGAATCTCAGCGCGTCGTGGAGACAGTAATATATACGTACGCACGAGAAACAATATTATTTTCATATAGGTGTAGAATTGGATGTTATATTAATTTTATAGAGAAATTACCATGTTATTTAAATTATTTATATATATATTACTCATCATTATTTCCATCTAAATAACATAGTGTTGAATAACCAATTACACCACAACGTGGAGACGCAAAGCCATACGTATGCACGCATGGTGACATTATCATTCATAAGATGGATAGAATATTGAATATAGATTTACCATATTTATAATAACATCACATTATATATAAGATATTGGATTCATTATTTTATAATGGAAACATCATAGAAAGAGTAAGAGGAAGAATAAGATAACTTGAAAGAGTGTAGTGAAATCATTACCTCTTCTCCGGGTTATTCCTTTTGATTTGATCAAAAGGGTTTCATAGGATGGAATTCTAAACAGATGAAGGCCTCTAGGTATAAGGTAGGATAGTTGGGAGGATATTTTGGTAGAGGTTGTACAAGCCAAATGGATTTGTAGCTGTGAATTTGAGAGAAGTGGAAGTGCCCTTTTTTAAGAGGGGTGATGGGCACCTTAAGAAAAATATAAAATATTATTTTATAATAATTTTTCTTCCGTTTATAAGGGCTCAAAAATGAATTATATTAATTGTAAGGTGTGGATGGGTCGAAAACAACTCAACCCATAGTTTTTATACAGGTTTATGTTATCATATTAACCTTAACTTTTAGATTTAACTCTTAGTAAAATTGTTTGATATTTATCATGTCTCTTTGTATTTTTATATTATATAGCTAACAAACATACTATAAAATTACAATCGAACACAAATTGGTTATTTAATGTCATATATATTATTATATAATTCCTTTAGATTATCCTTAGATTTTTAAGACTATTATATCTATTAATAACATAATATATTTTTCTAAAACTATTTTATGTCAATTTTGACACTCTTTGATATTTTTTTTAAAAATTAATTTCAGCATGATTTCTTCAAAAAAATTCCTTGAATAAATCCTAACATGTCATATTCACCTATAAAATTTGTGGATGTCAGAAAAACTTCTAAATTATATTTATTATAATACCATTTAATTGATTCATTCGTTAATAAGGTAATTAATACATCATCTTTGTGTCCTTAATAAATTTATTTATTTAATCTCTAAATTTTTTAAATAAAATACCATCATGTAGGAAATCGTATTATCCTTCTAATGAATATTTATAGTCTAATTTAACTTATGTATAACCCTATATTAAAAATGTCTTAGTTATTAAACATTGATTTTAACTCATTTCACTCTTCTTTAAATAAAATAATAATAAATGTCTTAATCGAATCAAAGTGGACTTAAAGTGTCATATTTTATTCCTAAGGTTGTTATTGGTCTAATTAAACTTATACAATCAAATTAGATCATGTGTTAGGGTAACAATAATATCATTTTCCCCTTAATTACCCTATTTACTTTTAACAGTGGTAAATAAAAGTAAAAAGCTACTATTCACCAGATCAAAATTTATCTTATTGAACAACATTTTACTTGTTGATATTAACAATTTCTCTTGGATTTTCAAAATTCAACTCACAAAAGCAGTAAAATTAAGTTTTATGTAAATTTTCAAATTCTCCTAGGAGGTTGGTAAAAAACGGTAAAAAGTTCGATACAATTTCTATATATTTAAAATTATTATAGACATACTCCAACTAATTAAATTAAATTTATATAGGTATTATGTATCTATTTTGGCCTATAATAAAATTAAATAAAATAAATAATTATTTAAATAAAAAGTTGGTTTTAAACAATAACTCAATGTTTTTCACTATTCATCAAGAATTTAATGTTTTCAGAAAAATACCCAAAATTCACCCTAAGCTAATTTTGATATTCGGAATTCAAAAATGAATTCTATTTTACCAATTTCAAAACATATATGTTGCATTAATTAATATTGAATTAATTCCCATTGTCAAAACCAATAAGGGTATTTTTAAGAAATAATAACTATCAAAATATTGAGAATTGTTTATGTCCAATTTCAAATTAAAATTACATAAAATGACCATAATTGGATTAAATGGTAAAAATATAATCTAAATATACTTCCAAAACATTAAAATGTATAATTCAACACTATCAATTATTTTTATTAAAAAAGTAGTTTTCAGTTAAATTATAGTATTTTTTACTATTCACCCAAATATAAAAGTTATCAGAAAAACACCAAAAATTTATTGAAACTAAATTATTGTGTCCCTATTCTAAAGAAGAAGTCAATTTTGTCAAGTTTATTATATAAAAGTTTAAAATTTTGTATTTAATAAGGGTTCTCCATTAAAAGGCGGTAAAATTTCATTTTTTGAAAAAATGTATGTGTTCTTACATTATGTCTAAAAACTCATAATATGGATTCTATAATTATAAGTATTATATAAAGTTTAAAATTATCTTAATACTATTCATAACCGATTTTTGAATGACTAGTTTGATAAGTTGTGGTGTGCTTGAACTCAGTGTTGCGTGTAGTGCACGTTATTGAATTACTTTGAAGAAATAACGTACTATGAAATCTTGGGGTGTTACAATTTAGATGACTTGGATTACCCAATGATTGATTATATAATTATGTTTGAATAATTAATGGATAAATAATGGTTAAATGTATAAATTAAGTATAACTAATTTATAATTAATTTGGATGATTGAATGATGGATTTAGGACCATTTGTTGATGGATTGTGGCTAGTTATGCTTGTATGATCATAGTAAAGGGTTTTCATGCCTTGTCTAGGCTTGGATGATCTTAAGAAATAGTGGTCAAACTTCACTTATGAAGGAAATAACTCTATAAGTTGTAGGTGGTCCCTAAACATCCCCCTATTGTTTATGTTGATGTTTGTATAACATGTGATATTTCATTTCACCACGTATTTGGGATAAAACATTAATATAAATTAATTTTCTTCCCCTTGAAGAATGATGAATTAAACAGAAGTGTCTTGGGGCATGATGGACCCTTGAAAATTATGATGACACTTAATCCTTCGATAGCAATGTGTTTAACCATAAACCTGTGTTGTGTGATATATGGGCCCTGGAAGGGAATAATGGAATTGAATGAATATAATAGACCTCGATATAAGTTCCCATACTTCCATACATGTAGGTATTTGTGATGGGTTGGGAATGAATAGTTTAGGATTATACGATGGATATGATTTATGTAAATGTTAGGTGTGAGGGGACTGACCTAATTAATTGGAGAAGGGGGGTGGATGTTTAAATACTCCTTATTGTTTACTTATTTTCCATTTCTAGTGTTTCTAATTATTCCATGATTCAATAATGTTCATGTTGAGGAATGTTTCGCAAATAAGTTACATGCTTTGATCATTGGATATGGATGAGATAAAAGAACACGCCTTTGGTGTCCGAACCTTCATGTGAATTAACAGACCGTATTTGGTTCTCCAATAATGTGTAGACTTCTGAGAGGAATATTGAATGAAGGATAGAACAATTGTAGCCTAGTATGTTTGTAGTTATGGGTTTAGCTTGTGTGCTTGGGATACCAACCAAGGAATTTTCATTTTTTTAAAGTGTTTTCAAATTCATGAAGTGGAATAAAGTGTAAAAGGATGCTTGTGGATGTGATGTAAGGAATAAAATTATCCACACACCTCTTGAAAATATGGAATCTATATAAATTTGTGCCTCTTAGTGTTGTGTAGTGTTGTTTTGGGGGTCGTGTGGTTTATTTTTGTAGAGTACCATACATTTTTTTAAAATATTTAATATAATTTTGCTGACATCCCACCCCCTATAATTTTACAGTTTCCTTTTATTTCCACATTTATTAAATTATTTTACTCCTCATGATTTCCTACTTTAAATCTTGATTTTGTCCCCTCCTATCATCATCAATCCTAGTAGCTATTAATCTCACCCTTATTGTCGGAATTTAACCCCATGATTTCTTACCAGTATTCATGATTTCTTCCACTCCAATCACCAACACTCCCACCTCTCGTAATTTAATCCACTCTTAACACTGATACTCCCACCACTACCAAATTTCTACACTCCGATCATCTAAACATTAGATTTCTTCCCCAGAACATCACCACTAAGGTGGCCTGATTTTTTAGGGGGTGAATCATTACCGCACCTAGTGCCTTAGATCCATAGGTGATGGAACGTGAGGTACATGCCTTGTCATGACTCAGTGATGTCACCATGACTCACTAGTGATGTGTTTCTCTATGTATTCCTTGCAGAACCCCTCACCTAGGAACTCACCTCAGCGTGCCTTCAAAAACACTGTCATCAGATATGTTTCCAAACTATTAGATTATGTATGTGATATGAGGTTCTTGGCATCAGGGTGGGATGCATATCTTGGGTAAATATGTCATGTTGACCATTCCATGTAGAGGATGAGAACTCTAGGTGGTGATTGTATTATGGTTTTGGGAAGGGTATGTGACCCCCAAGTGTATATATGATTGTTCTAGGTTGAGAATGTGAACCTTGTGGTGTATAATATATGAAAATTTCAGAAAGAGGACGCAACCCCTTGGGTGTATAATATCCTAAAAGGTTTTGGGGAAGGACATGAACCCCTTTGTGTGGTTGTGCATTATTCTCAAAGACAACACTATAAAAAGTAGGTATGGTCGATTCTAGCTGTCACATTAGAACCTAAGGATTGATACTGACTTATTTCATTATGTTTAGATGTTTTTTTATTATCTTGAGAAAGTCACAATTTACATTCATTGTATTTACTGATTAGGCTATTATATTCAATTGACACCCTACTCTGGTAGCCCAATAATATTTTTAACTGATCAGACCTAATAATCATAGGTACATGTAAGGAGGAGGCCCATTATTGGATATATGATCTGGATAGATTGGATTGTGTCCGGAGAGGGAATCCGGATGGGACTCCAAACTTGGTTTGGGTTTTAGATTCTTTAAATTTTTTAATTATATATGATTATACCATGGGGGTCATGTTGATATACGTATGACTCATGTCTTATTATAGATAGTTTATTTTTTAGTATCTTGGGATTATTATTTATTTTTTGCGTCTTTTTTTCAGGGGTTTTTTGTTCCCTTAAATGTTGAATTGAATGGATGTATGATATTATTGAGGTGTTTATTACCATCATATGATGGAATAGTAATCCCACAATATCACCTTATAGTCATTATAATAACCGAATTTTTCAAGAGTATAGGGAGACATGTCAGAGGAAATGCGACGACCCAAAGTAGTTGCTGTAGAGTGTTCCAGGTAGAGGGTGTTACTTTTAAACTATTAGTGTGAAATTATCTCTCTCTATAATTGTTCTCTCATTAATAGTAAAAAACTTTTCACTCAGAGGAATAGATATTTCCTAAACCATGTATATCTTATGTGCTTCATTTTTGTTTTATGTTTCTTCTAGTATGATTTGTTTTTTATTTTTCACTCACTCATTGGTGATTCATATCATTTTTATGGCTTCCAAAACATATCAACATGTTGTCCCTACAACCCAGACATATTTTCAGCCTCTTTATCCCCACCTGGGTGCCCTATATCGATATCTCCTATCTCTATTGTGTATTTAAAATTTATTATTCCGTACTATTTTTCATATCAATGATGATATTTCATCATATTTAAAAGGAATTTTTATATATCTTCTTCTGTTTGTGGGATTTACATTCAGACTCTTGGCGTGAAATTCAGTCACCCTATATGTTTTCTCTCAGTAATAGTAAAATTGTCTTACCTATTAGTGGAATAGGATTTATTTTATGCCATGTAAATAATATGTGATTCATTTTTATTTTGCGTTTCTTTTTGGAAAATTTTTTCTTTATTTTTCATTAAATAATTATCGGATATTATCATTGTTATGGATTCCACACCATAACACCCTATTGTTTCAACTACACAAACCTTTTTTGGCCTCTATTCCCCCTCTCATGTTCTCTCTACCGATCTACAATTTTGTTATTGTTCATTACATATTTATTATTCAACACCCTTTATGAAATATTTAAATATGTTTATTTATATGTAAAATTACTTTTCATATAAATATTTTTCGAGACAGCAATTTCTCAACATCCCTTTTCATATGATCATTTCCCAGTATTGTTTTCGTAGAATCCCCTTCAAAATAATTCTCTCCTAAAAACCTCTACTTGATGAACGTTTTTAATAATACTCATTCATATCACCTTTTATAAACTATTTTTTCTTGATGAATTCTTCTATACTTCTTCTCTCTATCATATTATTGGAATCCACATACCATAAAATATTTCACAATGCTTTCATCCAAATTAATTTCTTCAAGCTCTCTCATCCAAACATCCTATTCCAATGATTCTTTTCAAAACAACCTTTTTCATATGTTATGTGTTTTATTTCATCACCATTATTGATTTTCATTAATTTCATGAAATTTATAAGAATAATAAAACATATTTTGTGAAGGTTTCAATATCATCTTTGGTTCCCATGTAGCACAATTGAATAGTCATGTTGTTTATTTATCACTTTAGTTTTGTTAATATGACCTCATATCCTTTTTACCATATAGATTAATTTTTTTGTTATAAAAATGATTCCATGTATCTCACTGTAATTATGCATAAATAGAGGAACCCAACCTCACATTATAGGTCAAATATATGAAAAAATATTATTAATTATTATTCCCCTCACAACATGTAATTTAAGTATACAAAAAGTTAAACACATCAATATTATGTGACATTGAAACATGCTATAATTATTGCACCAATGAATTGAAGAGTTTTATAGAATCATATTATGATTAAGGGAGTGGAAGAAACCCATTTAAATTTTCGGTCTATTTGAACTCAGTCAACATGAAATATAAAGAGGTGTACCTCAATGGTGTATATTTGATAGTGATCACCAAGTGACATCTTAAACACTCTCATCTCCATGGGATTGTACATTAGCCAATAGAATCCCCATATGCTGTGAGAGGATCATATGAACTCCAAGAGGAGTTCTTGAAACTTCATCGAGTATCTCATCAATATATAGACCTCCATCATTCAATGAAGAATAAATATTGTCAGTTTCTGATATCTGTAAATCAAAATCCTTGCCTATTGGTGTTAAATAATCCTTGAACATTTCAATTATTAAAATACATATATAAAGTCTTAAATTACTTATCTGATTTGTCAAATTAAAAAGAAATTGAGTATATAACAGGAGACTATACATACACTCTACATCCCATATAATAGGACAATATTATCACCCATGATAGGAATCTCTACACCCCTTATGGTATAGATTAATAGTAGCCAAAAACTTGTGACGCATGCATTCCTTGTCTTTTCAAATATTTGATCATTTTTCTAATGCCTCACTTTTGGACTCTAGGATCCCTTTTATAATAGATAGCATATATGAATCCCTAAATTCTTATATGTAATATATCAGTGTCATCTCACAAAACCCCGATGTAACTCAAGCTACAAAGGGTCTTGATGTGATATCTATAAAAATAGGAAAGTATGCATAAGAAAAAAAATAAAATTTTATTCATTTATTTATATATAAATAATATACCATTATTTTTATAGTGGAGTGACACCAGTGTATTTTATAAAATTAACAATATGAATGATACCATTCCAATGAACATTGATATGATAATATAATTTATATGAAGAAGTAGAAGAAATAATTTAAAAAACTCATCGAATTCGTAAAAAAAATTATAGCTACTATGAAGATATTTCACATAACATAATCAAATGATCTAGGAATAGATGGTAAACTATATTTTATTGTTCAAATGAAAATAATAAAAATTAAAATAATATTTCTTTAAACCATAAAAATACATGGAATATTTTAATACATCATAGGGATTGGTCCATTGTAAAAAATATTAATGACTGTGAAACAACACACACCACAATGAAGCTTGTGTGTATTCATTTTTAATTTGGAGGCTGGTACACCGTGATATTTTCTTTATAAAAATACTAGTGACTATGGGTCTATCAATACATTCTATAAAATATTATATATATCAATATAATTTTTTAAATAATTAAATTATGTATAAATTATTATTTCTTATGTTTGAACCCTAATAATTACTTCAAAACACTCGATAACATCAAAATAACAAATTATAGTAAACATAATATGAATCAATTTATAAAAAAATACAATAAAAAATAGCTAAAAAAACTTCAATGTTGAATGAAACATATAGCAACCGAGGGATAAATATTTCTCTAGAACCACACAATCCTAAATTTTGGTTGATGTTGTTTAATTTATGACCTTACCAATCTCTAGAAATCATATATATCTAAATTAACATAAATTATAATCATTTTGATTTTTAATAAATTGGAAAAAATTTGAAATTTGATTTCATAATTCATACTCTACGAATCAACTGAGAATTTACATGTTCCACACAATTTTTCAAAAATTGAAGAAACTAATATGGTCATTCACCCTTATATGATTTTATTCCATATGTTTTTTCTTTAATAATAAATCACTTCTCGAAAATTTATATCATTGAAATCCACTTTACAAGGGATTAAATGTCTACATTAAAATCTAAACTAGATATAGTAAGGGAAATTGGCTACATGAAATTATGAATTCTTCTGTACTATAAATCTAACGTCACATATATCTTCTATGGTCAATAGTGTTGGATGATAATATAATTTATTCAAATAATACCTAATAAATATAAAAAATTAATTAACATTTGAAATTAAATTTATTAAATTTAATCTTATAAGACTTGTTCTATATATCTTATGCAATGACCATTTAGCCACGTAATCAAAAAAATGACTAATCTCACCTATAATTTCAATCTCACAGGTTGTAAATAAATAGAGTATCATATATTTTAAACCAATATAATCATTTTTAGGATTTTCAAAATTAGAAGGCCATGTATTCACCAACATTACTCATCCCCCCATCACACACGTGACCAACAAGAAGCTCTCCATGATGAAGATTAATTGTATTTTGAATGAACACCAAACCATTTACTAGATATCTGAATTATATGATAAGTCATAAAAATAAATTTTAAATTGCAATAAATCATATAAATGTAATATTTTATGAATAAAATGAATAAAAATCATACTAGATAAAAAATCATTACAAATTGTACCCATAGAATGTTGCTTAAATAGTTATCATCATGTAATACATTGGTCATTTGAAACCACATGGTAGCAGTGCAGTCAAAATATTCAGAGGCAAGATGTAGTTTGGAACTATTATAGTCATCAATATTTCTAGAAATTAATAGAATGTATTGTTTTTTTAATTTAATTGAAAACTTATACCAATGGATTGAATCTTATTTTTTTATAAGAATAAATGTTTTTATTTTTGCACATCAATCTAATCAATTAAACAAAATATTTTCCACATTTTGACAGTTCTTCTGATATTTAATCCAAATGAAATTCGCCTACACTGGACACATACACGCAATAAATTTAAAATATACAATATAATAGAGAAAAATAGAATTCTAATCCACTAGAAATACAAACAATAATCAAATAATAAATAAATAAATTTAAAAAAATAGGTTAAACATATGAAATTAAAATACAATTATGATTAATGAAAAATTAGAAAAATAACCAATTAATCATTGAGTAATAAATGATAATATTCCTAATTAGATAATTTTAAATAAAATCCCATCATTCTGGAAAAAAACCACAATTATCAAAAAAAAAATGTAAAGGAATGGAATGGTTGTGCCCTTTAATATATTTTACAAATGAAGTCACAACTAATGACATCATATTTATAAAACAAACTCAGGCTCAATTATCTTACTTTCTTTTTTATAAAAGAATCAATTTTTTTTATCATTTTTCATAATTTTATTAATGAAATTTAATATTTTTCTATAAAAATCGTTTTTGTAGATGAAAACCAAGTGGAAAATATATTTTTTAAGGAAAATATTTTTTCAAGTTTTGGTGTTTGTATTTAATGATATCATGATTTTGTTAACATATTTATCCTGTATTTTTTTATGTTTTGATTTTAATATATAAATAATAAAAAATATAATATAGTCTTTAATTTCATCAATAATATATATCTTATATACTATGTCATTGGTATTGAGTTTGAATCACAAATGTGATATTCACGATAATGATTACATTTATAAAATATATTGACAACAACATTCATTGTTTTACCTCAATTGTTTTTTCAGAAACATTTTTTCTCTTATCATGAATGATATGGGTTTAATTAAAATATTAAATTAGAAAAAGTAACATTAATTAATCTTTGATTAGAAGGAATATTTTTAATTTCCTAATTTTCATTTGTTGGTTAAATTATTATGTGGTAAAGTTAATATTTTACTATATATTTATCACTTATTCGATGATTTTTTGTATTTGAAGTTTATAAAAATTATATTTTTCATTATTATCTTTTATTTTTAAATTTATTTCACATATTTTCCTCATTAACTTCCATTTGTTAGATGCAGAATGTATAATACCATAAAAATGGGGATAATATTTTCTTTAATAGATGTGATCGATGTGTAAATATATACACTTTTATACTACCCCAAAATAAAGAATAAATCCATTTGTATTAGTTTTCAATGGAAGAAAAAAATAAGTACATTATAAGAATTTATAGAAATGTTGTTGACCAAAATAGGACTAAATAGCATTTTGTCTCTGAATATTTTATTTTCACTCTTACATAGTTGTTCCAAAGAAACATATTATAATAAAATGACAACTATACAAGATGTACTAAAAAATAACAATGTGTAAATATTTTTTGGTGAGGATGAGTTTTTATTGTTTTTATTCATATAATAACACATTTAGACGAGTTATTTTATTTTCCAATTGGTTTTGATGAATTTTTATAAAATGAACATATATTATAAATGGTATAGGTTCATATAAAACATGGAATCATCATTATGGAGATATTATTTTTAATCACATGTTTATGGTGATGGGATGAGTGAAGTTGGTGAATATTTGGCTCAACAATTTATTACATCCTAAAAATGATCATATAATTTTTAAATATATGATTCTCCATATATTTATAACCTTCATGATTTAAAATATTGATGAGCTTAGTAGTTTTATTAATTACATGCATAAATAATACATTACATTAGATATATAAATCCTGGTTTATAAGAATACATTTAAAAATAAATATTAATTACATAAATTATTGTTTTATATTTATTTGGTATTATTTAAAGCAAGTATTGTATCATCTTGTACTATTGAATAGAGAAGGGGGATGTAATTTTTGACTTATGGGAGAGCACAATTCCCAATATGAGGAGGTTTGATTCTCTAAATATATCTAAATTAGATGTGATAATAAAAATTTATTCCCCTAGAATAGGAGTATGAATGATAGACCTTTTAAAAAATTAATTTCTCAATGAAAAAAATATATGACAAAATTATAAAAGGAAGGAATCCCATATGATTTTCACCGATTTTCATTAATTTTTTTGAACATGTAAATTCAGGGTTAATTCATTGAGTAAGAATTATGCATCATATTTCATTTTTGGGGTATTTTTACATATTTTTTTTAAAAACCCAGATATTATAGTTTTTGGTAATTTTGAAATATGTTATTTCAATACATTGGATGGAAAACAAGATATATCAATTGCAAACATGATTAATGATGGTATGGTTACATGAAATGATTGATTCCTTTATTGATATACCTTGTATCCCATGGTAATTTCTTTTTTTTCCTTGTAAATCTTTTGCATATTTTTAGGTAAATTGATATAAATTACATAAATTGTTAATTATTGTTTTGATGATATTGAGTGTAATGAAGTATTTTTTTATCATAAAACACATAAAAATACAATTCCCACTGAATTTCATCATTTTTTTTCTTCAGATATTGAACAGCCCATGCTTCCATGGTATGTTTCCCTTTGAACAATACAGTAGCGTGTGTTGTACGCAACTTCGAGTTCTAACACAGACCACAACCAATGAAACAAGCCATTATGAGTATTAATACCCACTTTTTGAAATTTTATAAATTTTATCTTTTAAAATTTACTTCATTTTAGGATTCTAAATATTGAAATTAGCCTAGGGTGAATTTTTGGTATTTTTTAGAATACAATCAATTTTTGATGAATAGTGAAGTATATTAAGCATTAATTAAAGATAACTTTTTTAATGCAAATAATTTATAGTGATAAATTATAATATTGAGTGGTTTTAAAGTATAATTAGAATATATTTTTTCAATTTAATCCAATATTGGTAATTGGACTTAATTTTACATTTAAAATAGACATAAACAAGTGTCAATTTTCTGATAGTTATTATTTCCTAAAAAACATGCTCTTTGTTTTGACAACGAGAATTAATTTTAAATTAATTTCTGCCACTTATGTGTTTTGAATTTAGAAAAATGGATTCCATATTTATCATCATGACTTCCAAATTTTTTAAATAGGTATCTTTTATTTTCAGACATTCAGACTAATTACTTCAGTAAATATTTTATTTACCATGGTTAAAAGGTAAATCCGATAAATAAGGGTGATAAAATAATTTTATAAAAATTTTAGATTTCACTAACACATGTCCTAACCATATTGAATTATACATGACCGACCATAAGCATATTTGTTGATTTTGGGACCCCATGGAGCCACTTGGAAGTGATAATGACACTTCATATTAATTAAGTTAATGTAAATACAAAAAATACATAATCATATATCTTTTAGAAAAAAAAATTTTACATAGGGTTATATATGTTATCTTTTGACTATAAATATTAATTATAAAGATTAAACTATTTCATGCATAATGGTATTCTATTTATATTTTCAAGACATTTAATATTTAAATTTATTTATGACACAATAATGATGCAGCATTTTCCTGATTAACGAACGAATCAAATAAATGGTATTATAAATGTTACAATAAATAAAATCTGGATGTTTTGATGCCCGCCACTAATTTTATGGGTTAATATGACATGCTAGGATTTATTAAATGATTTTGGTTGTAATTAATAATGTTTTAAAGAATTTATCAAATATTAATTATTATATAGTGTCATAATTGACATAAAGGTGTTTAAAAAAATATTATATGATTAATTGATATAATATTCCTAAAAATCTAGGGTTTGGAAAAAGGAAATATATAATGATAGGTGCATCATTAAAGTACCACTTGGGGTTCTCTTGGAAGTATATACTATGTTTATTAACAATATAATATAAAATTACAAAGAGACCTGGTAAATGTCAAACTATTTAACTAAGAGTTAAATTAAAATGTTAAGGATGATATAGTAAACCAAACATGTCTAAAACCTATTGGTTGAGTGTTTCTCGACCCATCCCAAATTTCTCATTTAAATAATCCATTTTTGAGCAATTATAATCCGAAAATAATTTTACTATAAAATAATATTTTATGTTTTTACTAACCTGGCCCTCATCCCTCTTATAAAAGGGCATTCCCCCTTATCTCAAATTCACACCTTCAATGCCTTTTGGCATGAAAAAAACCCTACAAAAATATCCTCTAAACTTCATCAATTAATCCTATATTCCCTCCATTGGTCATAAATCCAACTTAAGGAGCCTTTTTGATCAAATCAAAATGAAGAACCCAAAGAAGAGGTATTAATTCCACCACCCTCGTTCAAGTTCTATTCTTCTTCCACTTATTCTTTTTTTGTTATTTACATTCTAAATTAATAACATCAGTAACTTCTAATATTATATGATGTAATTATAAATATGGTACAACCATATTCATTATTCTATCCATCCTTTGAATGACATGTCACCATATGTGCATATGTACAGATTACCGTCTCCACATCGTGGTGCAATTTTTATTCAATACATTATTATTTTGATGGGTATTATAATGATGTGTAATTCATGTAAATAATAAAATATATCATGATAATTATTATTTATATATGATATTCCATCCATGTATATATTATTTTTATATGAAGAGATTGATATTGTCGCTTGTGCGTACTTACGAATTACCATCTCCATGAACATGATGAGATTCATTCCCCATCGTATCCATTCAAGACGAAATATCATTTTATGATTAATTTTTTTTTAGATACATGATATTATTATGGATATGAATAATATACATCCCATCTATAATAAATATGGCTCACATAACAAAGAATATAAAGGAAAACGAATCTATTAACACTTGAAACGACAGTAATACTAAGATATTATTAACAAATAATCGTTAAAAGATCATATATGATATCATATTAATGTATATGATTCATGTATAATTCAATAACAATTATGTAACCATTATAAAGGTGGTTATCCTACCCTCAACTAATGAAAATGTGCAAAGTATGGGGTTTCTTATCTCACTTTTAATTCCGTGAGATTTCCATTGTTCACCAATTATTTATTGCATGTGGTGTGTGAACTACCCATGATTGTATTAAATGAGTAATATAATTTAGTTTAGGGATGTTTACATCATCATTGTATGATTCTTATTTCATGGGTGTATGTTTTTTAAGTTACCAAATTTATAAGGGAATTTGAAATTTGAATTTCCACTCCTTGGGCTTTACACAAACTTTTGTGATTATTTTACTCGATTATTATGTGTGGAATCACTATTCATTTTCTTATGTCAAAATTTCCACTCCCCTTTCTGTGGATATAATTTTGATACACATAATCACTCCATTTATAGATTCTCATTTCATCGATATGAACTTTATAAGAGTAATTTTAACTCAATCTCCATTTATTTTGATAAATATTTAATTCATTGGTGTTGTTTTTACAAGAATATTTGTGAATGTCCTCTGATTGATTTACAAAAAATATCCAATAATATGGATAGTATTTATATTTTTCACACATAAATATGTCATTGATTTATCCTTAACCTAAGGATATGGTCTTTATAAAATATTTTATCTCAATTTACATCCCGTTGAGACACTTTTGTTGTTATACAACAATTCACTTTTATATGGTGTATATAATAAAATTTGACATAGTATATCCCGAATCCCTTTATTCTCATGATATTATAATTTTTTGATTACCACAATTATTGGTTTTTAAGATTCTCTCTTTTGGTTAGGAACTCTGACTATTATATAATTTTAAAGGTTTTAATGATTGATTATTTTAAATCATTCTAATTAATGTACATGTTCCAAAAATGGTTTTAATGATTTATTTATATGGACATTAATGTTTTAAAATTAAAATTCATTTCAAATGTTTCAAAGTGGTATGGGACACTTTGATTCAAAAATCTATTTTTAAATGATGTCATGACAAGTAGTGTGACTTTTAATTGTTTTCAAGAAAAAGGGGATATTTCTATAAATAGTTTGATGATTATTTTAACCTATGTCAAAATACTTCATTATTTTTTATTGAGATTAATTTATTACAATACAATATTCCACATTTTATTTAATGAGTTATGTTTGATTATGGATGTGATATTTTTATACCATTCATGGGTTGTGAAGAAAGTATTGACATTTTGTATGCTAGTTTTAATTCGAATGTTTATATTATGTTTCAATCATTTCATATGAGAAATGCATTGGAAATAGTAAGTGACGGGTGGAGCATACTATAGCTCCTTGATGCATCAAAAGGTCTCATGAGACAAACTAGTGTCTTAGCACAAGGCCTTGACAAAATCTTACATGTAGTCTTGGCAAAAGGCCTTGACTATGTGGTTTTGATAGTCTGGAATTATGCATTCCATCATTTTGAAAGTGGTTATTGATATTGAATGTGATTATTAGACTAGTAGAATATCCATGTGAATAATTAAATGGAATTATTTCATTTTATTTTTGTCATATTATGCTGATGTTCATGTTTAAAAGGCTTTTGTTTTTGTTATTCATTGCCTTAAATGTTTATGCTTATTTACGAATGTTTCTGCTATATTGTTATCCTTACTGAGCCTCTGAGCTCACCCCTTTCTATGTTTCATTTTTCCCAAGATGTGAAGAAGTATTTTATGACATACCTGAGGGGATAGTCTGAGGGGATATGAGTGTGGAATACAGAGGCTATATTGTTGTTGTTTTTCACATTATGATGTAATGTAAACTTTATGAATGTATCTAGAACTTCCAACGCTACTAATCTAATTAGGAATTTGAGACTTTCTCTTTTGTGATCATTCCAGTGATACATAATAATGAACCGACTCGGGGATTCTAGGGTCGGGGCATTATAGTTTGTTTCATAGGATGTTTAGTTCAATCCTTGGAAGCTAGATTTAGATAAACTCTGATTAGAGCACATAGACCTAAGATGGATTTTGAGGATTAGTATATATGAACTTTCTAAAATTTTGGTATTGAAGAAGTTTTGTGAGTTTTCTCAGAAATACATTACTATCTGGATAGGATAAGGTATAGGTGGCTGTGTCACAGATGTACCTAGGGGTAAAACAAGAAAACACCGCTTTGAGCTAGACTCGAATGGGAACTGGTGCACGATAATAGGCCTTACTGCACTCTTGGTTACAAAACTCATGGGGGATATGATTAGGATAATTTACATTTTATTTATATATCGATTTGATGGATTTTAATATAATATTTGAATAAATGACCTTGGTTAATCCTAAGGTGTTTCAAAATGGAAAATATGGTGTCATGATATTCTCTAAATTATTTTATGACTACTGTTACTCACACAATTCTTTCTGGTTTTAGTCAATGGCTAGATTCCAAGGAAGTCATAAAAACATTGATCATGATGTAAAAGGCGTGAATGGTGGTTGAAATGAGCTAAAAAATTGAATGTTGATAGGCGTAAAAGATATAGTGTTCATGCAAAATCAGTTTTTCCAAAATATGATCAATAACATATATATTAACCAACTCACAGACTCAAAACAAAAAAGAAAGGTGATGAATGATAAGAGTTCCAGTAGTGGAGACCATGGATAAAAGAATCCTCAATTTCTATCATGAAGGAAATGTGGAAAGAGACACCTATGAAAGTGTCTCAATGGAACAAGTTAATGCTTTACGTGTGGAAAAGATGGACATAAAAGAAAGAATTCCTGATGAAAAATGAAGAGAACTATGGAAGAAAATAAAAATGGCGCAAATAATCCATTTACAGACACTTTCCCTAAATTTAGGGGACCTGGCCATTACCCAAGTGAATGCCCTATTCTATAGGATATTTTCTTTGTCAAAGAAGAAGTTATGTGGAAATAAATTGTTGGAGAAATGTTTAAAAGTATTAGATCTCCTTGTTTATGGGATTACTTTGGAATAATTTTCTCTTGTAGTTGTAACCCTGAAGGTTGTCATCTAAAAATGATATCTATGGAATAATTATAATTTTTTTGTGGATATAGTTATAAATACACATTTGGTTTTATATGATCCTTGGGTTTGAGGCAATTACAAGTTATTATATTTTGGGAGGAAAATTCAAGTTATGAGATAACGTTTGAGGTAATATTATTTTGAGGAATTTATCTAATTTTGGTACTATTATAAAATATTCTATTTGAAGAAGGACAACACGCAGACCATGTGGAAACCCGTCATGTCGGAAAAGCTTTTGGAATTGAACCCACAACCAGAGTGCGATTGGGATTTATCTCCTACCACTAGACTACATGAAGTCCCTGGTTATTGTGACAAATTATTTTTAGATAAATGATTTTTTTATCAATAATAAGTTGATTTGAGATCTTATATCATATCAAATGAATACCCTTAGTATAGGAAAATGACTTGGTGATTAAGTGATAAATGTTATTTTGGAAGATGTTCTCTTTGTTGGGAACACTATATGCCCATGGAAAATATAATACTATGGGATTTATTTTGAGGAGTAATGGTGGATTTTTTTCTATGTTTTTTTGTAGATTTATAGTGATTTTGGTTATTTATGGAAATGATTAACTTATAATAGTGAATATGTGATTAGTTAAATTACTTTTAAGTATGTGACTTTAAGATTAATTGATGTCATTTGGAGATACAATTTAACATTGAAGACTACATAACCAATTTCTTTTATGGGATATTTTTTATTGAATGATATTTTCTTAACTTTGGGGTATTATTAGATTAATTTTTGAAATTAGGATTATTGTTTCTTTAACTAAAGGAATATTATTTTGGGGGATCATCAGATCGTGTACTAAATGTTTTGGATTTGATTATTCTCTAAATAAAAGGTAAATATATAGTTTATCCTTTGTGGATCATGAGATTCTGTAGATGTTTATTCTAGCTCTTCCAGTGTGACCAAGTGTTCTTGAAAACTCATCAATAAAAAAAATTTAGTGGTAGAAATTATTAAATAATGAAACTATAATTAAAAATTGAGTATATCTCTTTATATTATTAGTCAATATCATAAATAAATTCTTCATCTTCGTGTAATGTAACATTAAACAAAAAAAATGTTTTCCGTCTACTTTTCCTACCAGGAATCTAATGATCGTTTGTCCCATTACAAGTTTGTGGTTTCTTATTGTTAACTTGTTCCTGATCAATGTTTTATCTCCCTCACCATCAGAACTTGAAAATTATTTTATCTTCTATATCCATGTTTTTTTATATATGTAATACTAGCATGGGTTATCTTTGGTGTCCTTTGTACTTCTCTTTATTTCATTAAAAGTGATAGTTTTATTTACTCTTTTTCTAATGTGGTAATTTCTGTTATATTTCCAAGCTCAATTTTAAAAATTTCAAGGATGAAATTAATTGAAGGAGGGTAGAATGTATCACCCCAATCTTACAAGGTATGTTTCCTTTTGAATAATACGGTAGGGTGTGTTGTACGCAACATTGAGTTTTAAGACACACCACAACCAATCAAACTAGCCATTATGAATAGTAATACCAACTTTTTTAAATTTAAAAAATTAAACTTTCAAAATGGACATCATTTTTTATTTTGGAATATCAAAATTATCCTAGAGTGGATATTTGGTATTTTTTAGAAAAAATTCAATTTTTGATGAATACTGAAAAATACAAAACATTAATTAAAAACAACTTTTTTAATCCAAATAATTTGTAGTGATAAGTTATACTATTGAGTGGTTTTAAAGTATAATTATAATACATTATTACACTTTCATCCAATATTGGTAATTTGACATAATTTTACATTTACACTGGATATGAACAAGTTTTTATCATTTGATGGTTATTATTTCTTAAAAAACACGCTTTTTGTTATGACAATGAGAATTAATTTTAAATTAATTTCTGTCACTTCTTTGTATTGAATTTATAAAAATGTATTCCATATTTTTAATTAGGAGGTCCAAATTGTGTAAATAGGTAACTTATATTTTTATACATTCTGATTAATTTTTCGGTAAATATTTTATTTACCATGGTTAAAGGATAAATCTGGTAAATAAGGTAAAACAATAATATTTTAATAATATTAAATTACCATAACATGTGTCATAACCATATTATATGATACATGTCCAACCATTGACATCTTTGGGTTGATTGTGGTACCCCATGGAGCCACATGTAAGTGATAATGACAATTTATATTACTTATGTTAAAGTAAACAGAAAAATGACATAAGCATATGTCTTTTAGGAAAACAATTTTTACATAGGGTTATATATGTTATCTTTTCGACTGTAAATATTCATTAGAAATATAAAACTGTTTTCTACATAATGGTATTTTATTTAAAAATTTTAGACATTCAATATTTAAATTTATTTATAACACAATAATGATGCAGTATTTTTCTTTATTAATGAAAGAATCAAATAAATGCTATTATAAATGATACAATAAATACAATTTAAATATTTTGATGCCATTAACAAATTTTATGGGTCAATATGACATGTTATTATTGATTATATATATTAGTTTATAATTAATAAAGTGTTGAGGACTTGAACAAAAATCAATAATTATATAGTGTCAAAATTGACCAAAGGAGTTTTTAAAACAAATATTATATTATTAATTGATATAATATTCATAAACATCTATGGTTCGGCCAAAAAACTTAGATAATGATATTTGTACCATTAATTAACCACTTGGGGTTATATTGGAATTATATACTATGTTTATTAAACATATAATATAAAAATACAAAGAGACATGGTAAATGTCAAACTATTTAACTAAGAGTTAAATCAAAATGTTAAAGTCAATATAGTGACCCAAACCTATATAAAACCTATTAGTTGAGTGTTTTTATACCAGTCCCCGCCTTATCATATAAATAGTCTACTTTGGATCCTTTAGAAACCGATCATGATTTTATTATAAAATAATATTTTATGTTTTTTCTAAGGTGCTTGTCACCCCTCTTATAAAAGGGAATTTCACCTTCTCCCAAATTCACACCATGAACACCTTTTGGCTTGGCCAAGCCTAGAGAAAATATCCTCTAAACATTTCTAAATTAATCCTAGAGTCCATCCTTTGTTCAGAAATCCAACATAATGATCCCTTTTGATGAACACAAAAGGAAGAACCCGAAGAAGAAGTAATAATTTCAGCACCCTCTTTTCATGTTCTTTGCTTCTTCTACTTATTATTTCATTGTTATTTACATTAAAAAATAATAAATACAAAATATTCTATATATTGTGATTTTTTCTATAAATATGGTACATCCATATTCATTATTCTATCCATCCTTTGAATTACATGTCACCATACGTGCGTACGTATGGATTACCGTCTCCATGTCGTGGTGTGATTGTTATTCAATACATTATTATTTTCATCGGTAAAATAATGATGTGTAATTCATGTAAATAATAAAATATAACATGATAATGATTCTGTATATATGATATACCATCAAATTATATATAATTTTAATATCAAAATAATGATATTGTCACTTGTGTGTACGTAAGGATAACTGTCTCTACGAACGCGATGGGATTTATTCTCCATCGTATCCATTCAAGAAGAAATTTCATTCGAAGAATAAAATTAATGTTTAGAGACATGATATAATTTAGGATATTAATAAGAAACATACTATCCATAACAAATATGGCTCACATAATTGAAAATAAAAAGGAAAATTAATCTGTTAACACCCGAAACGATGATAATACTAACATATTATTAACAAATCAATGTTAAAAGATCATATATGATTTCAAATTAATGGAAAAGAAACTTGTATAATTCAATAAAAATTATTTCACCATTATAAAGGAGGTTAACCTACCCTCCACCAAGTAAAAATTATAATGTAAGGGGTTTCGTATCTCACTTTTAATTCTTTGAGATTTCCATTGTTCACCACTTATTTATTTCTTATGGTGTGTGTAATGCCAATGATTGTATTAATTGTGTAATATAATTTAATTTATGGTTATTTACATCATAATTGTATGATCCTTATTTCATGGTTCTATGTCTCATAAGTTTCCAAATCGATAAGGGAATTTGAAATTTCAATTTCCACTCATTCATCTTTACGCATTATTCAGTGATTTTTTACTCCAAGATTATGTGTGGAATCACTATTCATTTTCTTATGTCATAATTTCAACTCCCATTTCTGTGGATATACTTTTGATTCACATAATAACTCCATTGATAGACTCTAAAGTCATCGATTTGAACTTGATAAGATTAATTTTAACTCAATATACATTTATTTAGTTAAATATCCAATTCATTGTTGTTGTTTTTACAAGAATATGTGTGAATGTCATCTAATTGATTTACAAAGAATATCCAATCATATTGAGTGTATTTATATTTTTCACACATAATTATTTCATTGATTTACCCTTAACCTAAAAATACGGTCTTTATAATAGATTTCCACTCAATTTACATCCCATTGAGACTCTTTTGTTGTTATACACCAATTCACTTTTATATGGTGTATTTAATGTACATTGACATGATATATCATGATTACCTTTATTCTCATGATATTATAATTTTTTATTAACCCAATTATTTGTATTCAAGTGTCTCTCTTTTGTTTAGGAACTCTAACTAAAATATCATTTTAAATGTTTTAATGATTTATTATTCTAAATCTTTCTCATTAATGTCAATTTAATAAAAATGGTTTTAAGGGTTTATTTATATCGACATTAATGTTTTAAAATTATAATTCATTTCAAATGTTTCAAAGTGTTATGTGACACTTTGATTCAATATTCAATTTTTAAAATCCTTCTTAACAAAGAGTGTGACATAAATGTTTTCAAGAAAAAGAGGATATTTATCTCAATAGTTTGATGATTTTTTTAATCTATGTAAATATCCATCATTATTCTTGATTGTGGTTAATATATTACAATACAATCTTCCCCATTGTGTTGAATGAGTTATGTTTGACTATGGATGTGGTATTTTTATACCATTCATTGTTCGTGAAGAAATTATTTACATTTATTTTTCTAGTTTTAATACGAATGTTTATGTGATGTTTCAAACATTTCATATGAGGAATTTATTGGACTTAGTTAGTGACGGGTGGAGCCTTCTATAGCTCCTTGATGCATTGGTAGGTATTATAAGACAAACTCGTGTCTTAGCATAAGAGCATTACCATATCTTCTTTGTAGTCTTGGAACAAGGCCTTGACATTGTGGTAATGATAGTCTGCAATTATGCATTCAATCATTATGAAAGTGGTTATTCATATTTCATGTGATTATTCGACTATTAGAATATCCATGTGAATAAGTAAATGGAATTATTTTTCTTATTTTTTCTATATTATTCTAAAGTTCACATTTATAATGCTTTTTTTTAGTTAGACATTGCCTTAAATGTTTATGCTTATTTATGAATGTTTCTACTATATTGTTATCCTTACTGAGCATCTGAGCTCACCCCTTTCAATGTTTAATTTTTCCCAGGATGTGAAGAAGTATTTTTCAACTTACCTTCAATGATAGTTTGAAGGGATATGAGTGTGGACTATGGAGACTATTTTGTTGTTGTTTTGAAATTTATCATGTAATGTAAACCTTATGAATGTATCTATCACTTCCAATGATACTAAACTAATCAGTCATTCGAGACATATTCATTTATGATCATGCCAATGATACATATTAATGCACCGAATCTGGGCTTCTGGGGTCAGGGCGTTACAAGATAAATATTTTTTATATTTTATAGAATATGGTAATTGAACCATAGTCACATGCAAGTGTATGAAGGAAATAAAAAATAATAATATACACCATATTAAGAGGGGATACAAACGAGCTACATTGCGGTGTATGTTTTTTACACATATTATATGTTTTTTGGATTGACTAGTCACTATGATGTATAAAAATTGTAAATGTATGTTTATGTTTAATGAAAAAATAAATTGATTTTAAAACGGTGAATTTGATCCCAAAAACATTGTTTATCATTTATACCTGACTCATTTGACTATGAAATGTGATGTAGTTTTATATTATCTATAATTGATTTTATCAATTCTATGAGTTCATTAATATATTAAATCTATATATATATGAATTATATTTAGATATCCACATTTATTTTTTGGCTAAAATTCCGATTACAATTTTCATTAAATGGTATGGTCTCATTCCACCATAAAATTAATGCGAACTTTTTTTATCTCTAAAACAAAATATAAATTTAAATGGGATGTTTACCAATCCATACATGTTTATTTTTATTGAGATCAAACCAAATACCTTTGTAGATTTAGTTACTCTAGATTTTTTCATGATTAAACTTTTTTATTTCATATATAAAATATAGATTTTATATTTTATGTCATTTCTACAATTTTTTATAGAGTCTAACAATTTGGTCTTATAATGAAGATCAAATTTGGGACAATGTGTTTTAGGAAAAATAAAGAGAGTTTGATAAAATATATCAAAAAAAATTTGGATGGATTCACAAATAGTGGGGGAATATTTTCATTTAGTGCATATTTAATTTTAGTACAAGTCAGAGATTATTAGAAATTAACTAAATATGTTATCAATCATATTTGACAATTATGCTATATCATAAATGCAAACATTAATGAGATGTATGTTGTAGGATATGATTGTTCCATAAAGGGTAAGGATATTCCTTTGTTGTATGATACGATTGGCCTTTGATATGGGATAATAAGTCTATATCCACAACCATATATTATACATGATTTCATTTGGTTTTGAGTCATTGGATGATTCATTTATGACATTATTAACATGTTTTAGTCATTGAGATGTTAAATTTTTATTATATACTAATAGGCATGGGTTTTTGAAACTTATTTCATCCACCAAGTGTTGTAAATCTACATGAAAACAATTTTATTAAATGAAGGTGTTATATATAAGGATGTCATCCTCTAGTAAGTGGTATGGGAAATTCAGTCTTTTCTATAATCGAATCTCTCTTCCATTTTTGTTCTCTATTTATCTTCATCGATCATGGTGCTTCCACACCTCATGGAGTTATAAAGATCATCTCATAGTCTGCAAGGATTTTATTGGTTGATGTACATTAGGGTGGATATTATAATTTTGTGAATTTACCATATTGATCATTATAAAATTCATTCTATCGGGACTAGCAGATATTGAGCACATTGGGATTGATGTATGCATTTTTTTGAATCTTTTTGATTTAATGGTGATTGAAAAATAATTTAAATAGGTTTATTCTCTCACAATGATCATGAGATGAGTCTATAAACCCTGTAAATAAATTGGCTCAATAATTCATTTGAGTTCCAATGACATAGACACATGATTTTTTTATTGTTTCGTATAATCATAACTTATGTGATAAAAGGAGAAGACCCGAAACTGATTATTTCCTTAATAATATTTTGGCATCAAAGAAACTAGAGAAAAAATTTTACCGGGTGCATATTTTTCTTTCATTAATGGATAATAAGAAGTGGAATGAGGAAGAATTAACAACTGAGTTGGTAGTTAATTTCGAGGAAGAATAAGCTGTTATGTAGTATGATATTTTCAAAATAGGTGGATATAAGAAGAGAACGAGTGAAATATTTTTGACTACTAAAATATAAAAAGATATAATGTAAACTATTTTTCATTATAAAGCTATAAATTATTTCATTTATTTTGTTTTATAGATCCTAAACACTAAAGTGTCTAATGAATTAATTTAATTTGTTATCGTCTAAAGGTATTCGAGTTTTTACACCCAATCTGAAAAATAAGGGAACCACCTCAAAATACATTTAACTATGCCACAAAAATTACTATAATATAATTAAAGTGCAATGAGTACCATGTGGCAGTGATTCTCAATCCAACTTCCTATCTGAGAATCATAATGAAAATTTTAGAATTCCCACCACATTCAATCATCATATACTACAATTTTGGGAAATATCAAAACATATTTTAAATGGATATACCGTAAAAATATTTTATGCAATAGTATGTTCCAAAACTTAAATTTTATGCCTTAGATACCTTAAAATAAAATGAATCTCTAAAATGACCGTACCAAACTCTACATCACAGCTCTATGACCAATGCATGAAGGACCAACTCAATGCATAGTGATATCTTTCTATACCTTAGGAGGAATTAATAAATTACATTCCAAGGATAAATAAAATTTTGGTTGAAATGTCTTTTATCAACTCTATAAATTTCCATATATACCCATGTGTTCCTCCAAAAACATAAAGGATAAAAATTGAGACATTTGATGTCTAGGAAAAAAACCTTATCAATCTTTCTCCAATGCCAATATTTTACAATTTCCAATTTTCTCTCAATTGATCTCATAAGTTTCTCATTGGGTTATAGTATTTCTATATATTGTTTTGAGATAATCGAGACTATTGTAAAATGTGATTGCTTCTACAAAATATTATCTCACCCCCTCTTTCATTCACTATTGGTTCTCACTAACTATAAACTACTGGACTCCACTATATGTGCCATAATCATTAAAAGTAAAGGAACAATTATCTTTTAGTTTTTTATCTAGACCCATTAATAATATAGTTTTGATAGTATATCTAATTACATATAATCACCAAATAAAATAAAATGAGTTATGAAATCTTGGATAAATGAGGTATAATATATTAAATACTCAACTAATTTCGCTAGTAGATATAAGGCCTCATATTCACCTATTTTAAAATATCCTTACTAAATTTTATTTCTTATTTTAATTCATATTTTTTATTAATTTATCACATTCATTCATTTATTTAATAAACTCATTAAATCCACTAATACTGTTAATAATATATTTATTGAATCATTTTTTATTACTCTTCCTTTAAAAAAATATAAACATATATCATTATTCTTTCAGATTTTATTCTTTTATTTATCTCCTTATATTATTTTAATCATTCTAAAATAGGGTTTTAGTCTTAAAAATTCTTATTTCATTATATTTTATAAAGATAAATTCAGCCCATATCTTTCTATTTTACCCTAATTTGACATACATTTGGTATCAAATGGATATTGAATATCTATATTTCTTTTTTTCTGATTATTTCAAAGACTATTTTATTTAAAAAATCATTAAGGTACTTTTTGGGAAATTTTATTTTTAAAAATGGATCTTTGAACAAGATATGGTGTCTAAAAGAAACTCAATCTGTCGTGCTCCCAATTTTTATGAGAAAAATTATGGTAATTGGGAAATTCACATGAATAATTTCCCTCGATCTATTTTTTATCCCAAATGAAAAAATTATGCAGTTTTATATTCCAACTACTGAAAATGGTGATAAATGGACTCCAAAACATATTAAAATTTACTCACAAATGAACTAATAAATTTAATATATCTGATTAGTTATGTTTACAATAACAATTATGAGTGTATCTGTGAATCCTAATTAATCTATCACATAATTGTTTACCCGATTAACTGATATTTATACTGGGAGGAAGGATCGTGGTTATTGTTTTTCAAAATAATGGGTTTTCACGAAAATTCATTTGGGTTTATCAAGAAAATGGGATCCTAAAGTCAATATGATAATATAAATACATGAAGAATATGGTTTTTGTAGAGTTTATTAGTTTTCTTATGACATATGAAATTACAATTAAAGACATTCTAAAAAGAAGGAAAAGGGGGTCAAAGAAACTATAAAGGAAAAAACATTCAAAGAAATAAACAAAAAAATTCCAAAAGTGAGAAACTGTGATTGTTCATTATTCAAAATTGGTGAACAAGTACATGAACAAGAAAATATATAATCAACAATTAAAAAATAAAAATAAAAAATAGGTGTTTTTTCTCTTGTAAAAAGAATGTTCACATCAGTATGAATTTTCCCTTGACAAAAATTATGATTAATGGAAAAAAATATCTTTAAAAATTTTATCTTGTAGTTTTAGTGAGGATGAAATTTCAATATACGAATCCACAAACATATGTCATAAGTACCTCCTGGAAAATGTCAATGTATGTAAAAAACATAGTTATTTATGTTATATTACATAAACTTCTACATATTCATCCTCTGATTTAAGCTATGAAGACCTAATTTATACTACATATAAACTTTAAGATGGTTTTATTAATATATTTTATGATTTCATGTTCTTAAAAAGAATTAAAATCCTTATTTTTTTGAAAAATATAACCTTTTAACGGAAAAACCTTATTTGGTTTCGAGATTGAATGAAAAGAAAAATACTAATATTTTTTCTTTGAAAATAAATATCTAAAAAAACCCGTTCTCATTTTACCATAGTCGATGAAATCATGAATAGATTTTTTTCTATAAATGTATTGTTAAAAGTAAATACAAGATTGGTTTTTCAAAACCCTATGGTTTTCCTAATAATTCTAAAAACTATAATTTGTGAAATAAACTTTAAAAAATATATTTTTTAAAAATTTTATGTAATTGTTTCCTCATTTTTATGATTTAAATTCTATAAATTATAGATAGTGTATACAAAAGATCAATCACCTATTTTCTTGGTTTTATAATTGATAACCATTTAAGAAAAATGTTTGGATTCCATAGCCTTTTTTTCTAACATAATTGGAACAAATATATATGTGAAACATTTATTAGCCTCTTGATTATTTATTGTAAAAATGTTTCATGAAAAAACTCGATAGGAAACTTGTTATATGGATAGTGGGTGCTCAAGGAACATGGTGGTGATCCGTCTGAATTCAATCATCATAATGATTTGATGAAGGATATATCACCATTATAGATGATTCAAAAGTTAAAATTACCTCTATTAGTATGATTGGTTTATCCAACAATAATCGTACAAAACATATATTATTTTTAAGTGGATTGAATCATAATTTATTATGTATTAGATATAATTTTTAAAATAAATTCTAAAAAATATTTTTCTAATGATTCAATTCTAAAAGAAGCCATTAATTATCTCATCTCATTTTAAATTGTTTATATTTTTTATAGAGAATACCTTTTAGTTAAAAAATTAATCTTTTTAAGTGCATAAGATAACGAATCATGGATTTGGAATAAACACTTAGGTAATTCTAACAATCAATCTCTTGTCAACATGTACCCTAGTCGACTAGAATGATATTTACAGAAAATGTCTATAAAATATTTTTTTGAAACTTTCTAACATTTCAATTAAAAAATATTGTTTAAAATATATGAATATGTCTTCCTATTATAAATCCATATATATTGTCTACACTAAAATTGTTGGACCAACTCATATCCCCAGTATCTATGGTAAATCATCAACCTTTGTGATTATTGATGTCTATTATAGATTTTCATGGGTTTAATTCTTAGTTCATTCTAATTGGGGTTTAATGTATTTATAAAAAATTTATGAAAAGTAAAAAATGAAAATTGATACAAAGTCATTTCCCTAAAAAATGACTGTGGTGATTAATTTCATAAAAAAGACATTGATGAATTTTTTTTTCAAGGTTAGCATCACTACTCCGATCCTATAAATAGGGTTATTGAAAGAAAAAATATCCCCCAATAAGTAAGGTCTAGGACTCCCTTGAATGAATTTGACCATCCTCATTTATTTTGAGCCAAGGAGGTCAATACCACTTTCTTTATCCTAAATAATATTCTCGTAAGACCCATCTTCGTAAAAAAACCTTATGAACATTGGACAGGAAATATTCCAAATGTTGTATTACTCAATGTTTTATATGGTAAATATTTTTCCTTAATAAAAAGGATAATCTAGAAATATTTTAATATAAATCTATTTAATGTATATTTTTTTTTGTTCGAACTCATGTAATGTATTTTGAGTCTTAAATTAGAAGACCAAAACCATAGAATACTCAATTAACATTAAATTTGATGAGAATATTTATAAATCAGGTACCTTTATTGATGATGATGTTGACTAACCTAGACTGAGAATTCCAAAATCTTATAAAGTAGTTGAATATGTTTAATAAACCTTTTATAATCCATTACCCCAGGAATGGGTTCGATATATAGATCATCCTCATGAAAATGTTATCAGAGAATTATAATAAGGAACTCACAATAGAGGGATATTATTAAAAGAGGCTGAACTTCAACATATTCACTCTCACAATGAACCTCATTCCCATGATTATACTATTAACGATTAAAAATAAATACATTCTAGGAAAGTAGAGTTAAACCGATTTCAATAGAAAAACATTTTCACTCTGGTGGAATGAATCGTTAATCATCCTATTATTGGAATAGAATGGGTTTTTCAAAACAAACATGATAATAAAAGAATTTTCATTTGTAATTTTTTTCTATTATTTATATATACTATAAAAAATATGAATGTACCGATTTTGTAAAGAAATTCCCCTATTCAACATTTATAAATAAATAGAATCTTGTTAGCATTCATCGCTCATTTTAATTCTAAAGTTATCAAATGGATGTCAAATTTGATTTTCTAAATGGTTTTATTTATGAAACTATTTTTGTGGATCAACCACCCAGTATTGAAAATACTAAATTTTCGAATCCTATTTACATGTAAAGAAAACCCTTTTTCAGTTTCAAATACACCTATCAGGCATGGGATGATAAGTTATCTAAATTATTTCTATCAAATTTTTTTAAAATATTAAATGTTGTTTCCACTCATTTTCAAAAAAAACGAAATGATTTGTTAATCATTAAAATTTATTTTGATGATTTTCTTTTTGGTCAAACTATATAAACTCTATAATAAATTTTTTGATTTACTAAATAGTGTTTGAAATCAGTTTTATAGGACATATAAAATCCATCCTTGGTTTTTTTAATTTCCCAAAATTCCAAAGAAACATTTTTAAATTAATCTAAATACAATAATTAAATTATAAAGAATATTGTCATGGATCTTTGTAAGGTTATTAGATAACTCTTGAGTACAACATGTAGGCTAACGTTGGATAAAGCTGATCAATCATCCAAAAATACATTTTGCAAAATAATTATTGACAGTCTACCTTACCTTACTATGGAATGGATGAACATCTTGTTTAGTGTGTCCCATTGTAAACATTTTCAATAAAATCCAAGTGTATATAATTTTAAATCTCTCAAATTAATTTTTTATATTGGAAAGTATATAAAAAAACATTGATTATTTTATCAAAAGTAATATTTTTAACATACTTATCTTATTCTAATATTCAGGGAAGTCATGTATGTTAGAGAAGTATTAGTGGATGATATAATCTATTAAGAAAAGCCCTCATCTCATAGATTACTGAGAAGAAAAAATGATTTCTAAAAAAAATTATTGAATGACATTTAGAATATTTCTCATTATTTTAATTAATTATTTAGTTTTTTAATAATTATAATACATTTATCTCTAATGATGAATTATTTTATTGAGAAATACTATTGTTGAGATGAAAATAATCCAAGAAGATATCTTTTTTAGAATTTTTTTTTGAAAATTTATTTTTACTGTTGAGATTCTTTAAAAATCATTGTTATTTTCATCTTTCCAGGGTTATAAATTTTAAATAAAAAATATTGTTTTCTTCTATTTTGAACTATATTTAAATTATATATTTTTTAAAATTGTTTGTTTTTCAAAAATATATTAATCTCTCTCAAAATATCATTACTGATGATAAAAAAAGTTTTCAGTATTATTTCTCTTTCTTTATAACCATATCTACGAATCATTGTTGACAATATCAATGGGGCAGACGTTTTATGTTATATTGGAGAAGTTTTATATTAAGGGGTGGGGGTTTTTTATATCTTGTCAAATGATAAGAAAAAATGGAAATATCGGATAATTTTTTTTCATATTGTTTTTATTTATGAAGAAAAATATAAAATTATTTTTAACATTTTCACTATTTATAACATTATTAAAAATAAATATTTTAGAAAATTGGAAGTTTTTAAATATTTTTCAAATCATTGATTACATTTCTCTCAAGATATCATTCATGGAGAAAAACAGTTGTTTAAATATTATTTCTATTTTCTTCTAACCCCATATATGAATCATTTTATATAATTTCAATGGGGGAGAATATTTATGTGGGAGAATTTTTATGTTACGAGGGAGATGTTTTAAATTATACATGAGATGTTTTATATTAATGGGGAAGAAGTTTGTATTTTTCTTAAAATGGGGACCAATCTTAGTCATCACTGATAAATATTATTCTAATAATTTTTCTATATGGATAAAAATATAAATCACTTTTTAAAATCATATATCTATTATCCTTTTATACATGATAAATTCTTGTGTTAACAAATTATTATTTAATTATTTGTGATCATAAAAAATGGAGAGAATTTTTTGATTATTTAATTTTATTGATTAAAACACAATAATGATTTCAATTATGTATTCAGGGATCATCGAGATATAGGTTTTGACAATTAATCTAGAAAATATGGAATCCACAGTGTAATACTTTGCAAATTGATACAAAAATCCATAAAACAATATTACGATGCCATTCAAAGGACTCCATTACAGCACAGATTGGACCAACTTGTAGTTTCTAGGGTGTGAAAGAGAATCTGATGGCCAAATATTTAATAAAATTATTGGGGCAAGATTTATGATACATGAGAGAAATATTTTGTCAAGATGGAGAAGTTTTTTAGTTCATAAAATGGGGATAAATCGTGGTAATCATTATGAAAGTTTATTCTTTTTATCTTTATGGTCAATTTTTTTAATTATTTTAAAACTTCTATCATAATTATCTTGTTATAATTGATATAATAACGTTTTATTAACTTATTATTCATGTGTTTATGGAAATTAAATATGGTGATATTTTTTTGATCCTTATTTTTAATGATAATAAACACTCTAATGATTTCATTTATGTTGTTGGGGATCGATGGGATTTTGGTTTTCTCACCAACACTAGTAAATAAGTAAACCATGACACAATATTTTCACAACAACAAAAAAATCCAAAAATATGATTAGAATTCAATTATAAGGACCGCATTGCAGCACATCTCGGCCCAACTTATAGGTATCGGGGAAGGTAGTGGAAGCCAATTGTCGAGCGATTGAGACAATTTTCATCACCTATGTGATGCAAATTTTTCTTCTCTAATGATTTGAGCCTATTTAGAGGTTCACGGATCTCTTGTGAATGTAATAAGCACTCAATAAATAAATGAGTAAATCATTGGATTCGCCAGAACATTATACTATTTCTAGGAATCAATAATCATTGGTTAATTTATCTGAAAACAATACACACTAGATCATTCACACACTCTATCGGAATCTGCATGCCTGTTGTTCATTGAATTCTAGGTTCTAGAATGAAGCTATGAAGATTCAGCATGCAATGCGATGATCACCTTAATATCATCCCTTCAAACCATCAAAGGCGTTCTTGGATTTGCCTCTTGAACATAGAGACGTTCTCTCTCTATGAGGTAGGAGGATAGATAATCTCTTATTACTATGGTCTAGCTACATCATACTAACACGACACAGTTAACTATTAGGTTATGGGGACTTATGATCATTGTAACTTCTTCTCATGAAGTTCTCACATGGAGAACTCTTATAGGTGAGATCATAAGGATGGTCACACCAATAGGAACCCCACATGTTTCATTTGTCCTTGGTTATTCCTGCCTACAAAAATTTGTATTGGTCTCCGGATATAATATCATTATCAAATAGGTATATTTAATAATGTACTTTCCTGATTGATAAAAATATTTACAATAAAGACATGGAATGGTAGCTTGGGTTGGGTACCTCATTGGTTACATGAAATTGGTTGAATGGTCAGGATATTATTTCATTTCTTTCAATTTCTAGAAGTGATATCTCGAGCCTAGTTGATCATGATGATATTAAATTCATAAATCCATATCCATTATAGTAGAAGGTAAGTCAGTCCAATTAAATCAATAAATAATAAAGCAATAAAGGATTATTACACATGAGTGAATCCTGATTTATGAGATATCATGACATA
The DNA here is from genome assembly GCA_963277665.1 of Viscum album. Lineage (NCBI taxonomy): Eukaryota > Viridiplantae > Streptophyta > Magnoliopsida > Santalales > Viscaceae > Viscum > Viscum album. Next base: position 1,757,174,166 of record OY728141.1, read on the forward strand.
AATAGATAATATTACATAGTACATTTTCCTAGATTGGAATTAACCATCTGTTATGGTGACATGATGTGTTTATAGAATTCACTATCGATATTGGAATAGTATTAAATGCTATTGAGATAAGGGACCCATAACCCCCAACCCAGCCCTAAACCTACCCCCACCGTAACCAAAATCACTAGAGTGATTAAATTTCATCTTATCCAAGAATGAAATCCATGATCGAAGTCTGATGATCTCACATAAATTTAATAACCTCAAAATTAGTTAATTAATAACCCCGTTCAATTTGGCAGATCATTCAATAATATCTAATCATCAATGATCGTTTCTCAATGAATATTACACCGAACCCCTCTAGATCATCCCCACATTTTCCAAGAATCTATATTTTTTTCATTCATCAAATTTTTTGTTCCATTCTGACGATTCAATGAATCATTCAGCATCATGAAAAATACCATGATATAATCCCTTCAAACCTACAATGACATTCTTGTATTTTCTACTTCGACATAGATATTCTCTCTCTCTGGTGTTGGAGGACTGATAATATTTCATTCATCTGTTCTACATACATCAGGCTAACTAGAAACCATTGATCAATAGGTATCAGGGTATCATATGAATTGGAGATTACTATCTTGAATATCACACATGGAGATCCCTAGTAGGTGATATCATGAAGATAGACCTTCTAATTAGAACATAAAATGTTTAATGTGTCATTGGTTGTTCCTATATATAATGATTTCTGGTTTTCTCTTTAATTGAGATCATTATCAATGTGTAATTTTATCGCATTCATTGATGGGCGGAAAAAAACAATGACAATAAATCCTTGGATATGTAGCTTGGGTTGGGTGAGTCATTAGTTTTATGACGTTGGTTGAATGGTCAAGATAGAATTTTTATCTTCCCAGTTGGGGAATTCATTTCTCAATCCTAGTCAATCAGGATGGTAGTACCTTCATAAATCCTTATCCCATGTATTTTATGTGAGGTTTGATAAATTAAATCAATTAAAAATAAAGAATTGAAGATGACTGAAGTATGTCGTCTACTTTATGAGATATCATGATACAAAGAGATTATATTTCACAATATGTGTTCATAAGATGAATTTTATTTTTATGGGTAATTATTATCTCTTTAGGGTCCTTTATTTCTTTCTAGACTTCACAATTTTTATATGAATATTATTCAATGCTATTAAGATATGGAATCCACTAAACCCCCTATACCTAAACAAAACCTCAATATCATAATCATAATCACTAGCCCCAAACTAATCACTACCCCCATTACTAATCCATTATCACTAACCATATACATCCACGAATCCCAATCCTAGTCACTAACCCCAAACTAATCCATACCCTTTACCCCTCTAATATAAATCCCATATCCTCAAACCCCCCCCCAATACCTAGCCTAATCACTAACCCAAAACTAATCCCTAACACCCAATAATAAACCCATACCCACAAATCCTAATCCTTAATCCTTACCCCCCTGATATTTTTCCATAATCCCTTTACAATTCTTAATCCCAAATCCCTAACCCATACCCCCAATATTAATTCTACATTCCTACCCCCAAAATTAATCCTTAATCACTCACCCCAACACCATTCTTATTCCTAAATCCTGAACCACTTCCCCATAATATTAATCCTTAGTACATAACCCCAATGTTTTCCCACAATCCCCCTTATATTAATTTATTATCCCCATCCCAGCTACCCCCATCTCAATTATAATCCCTAACACCTAACTAAAATCTACCTAACCATTCTTAATCCATAATCCCTAACCTCCCTACTGCCATACTTAACCTCGAATCACATCCACCCCACCCCAAATCTTAATCCCAGATCATTATCCCCTACCACTAAATCTTAATCCCTAATCACTAACACCTACCCCCAATATTAGTAACAAATCCCTACCCCACACTCATAATCGCTAATCCTTGTCCCCCAATCCCAATCATAATCATTGACCCCTTACTAATCCATCCCCCCAAAATTAATCCCTAATACCTAACCCCTACCCTCATTATTAACCCATAATCCCAAACCCCCTACCCCTAATATTAATCCCTATTCTCTACCCCCCCCCCAATCTCAATCCATAATCCCAAACCCCCTACTCACCCACCCCAATCATAATCCCTAGCCCATGAATCCCATTTTTAATCAAAAAACACTCACTAATACATTCCCCATAATCTTAATCCCTAATACCCCTAACCACACCTACCACTCAAAAATATTAATCTACAAATCCTACACCCAATCTTAATCTCTAATCCCTAACCCCTACCCCACCAATCATAATCCATATCCCCATCCCCAATATTAATCTCAGACATGCCAATCCAGATCACTAACCCCTATAAAGCCCCACATCTTATTCCCAAATCCATAACCCCTACCCCCATTTTAATCCATACTCCATACTCCTATCATAATATAACCCCCCCACTAATTCTAATCAATAACCACTAACTAACTGAGACCTCCAACCCTAATCAATAAACCCCACCCACAATCCCAATCTTAATCACAAACCCCAAACAAATCCCTTCCGAATATTAATCACTAACGTCCTACCTCATAATCTTAATCCTTATACCCTACCTCTCCCCCCAATCATAATCCATAATCCCAAACACCAACCGCCTAATCACAATACATAATCAATACAACCACCCCAATCAAAATCCCTCTTCCCTAACCCCCTAATCCTGATTAATAACCCTAATTAACCCCCCAAATCATAATCCATTATTCATCACCCCTACCCCCCTCCCCCAATATTAATCAATAATACTTACCCTCATCTGCAAAATCAAATCAATAATCCCTAATGCCCCCAAATTCCTAACTAATAACCATACACCTGAATCCTAATCATTATCCCATACCCCCAATCCTAATTCATTACCGCAAAGTAACCCATATTCCCAATCATAATTCATATACAGTACAACCAATCATAATCCCTAGTCCATACCCCATAAAACCCAATCACAATCCATAATAGTTAATAATCCCAATATTCTAAAAAATAATCCCTAACTAACCCATACACCACATTAAAAATCATTAACCATTTCCCCAAATATTAATCACTACCCCCCACTATTTTCAATCTCTAATACATACCCCCTCCCAAAATATTTATCCATATCTCATACCCCACTTATCTTAATCCCTGTCCCCTAAATTTTAATCCATAACACTTGACCCCCCACCAAATATTAATCCCTAATCCCTAATTTACCCACCCATATTAATCACAAATCCCTTACCCGACCCCCAATATTAATCCCTAATACCAACCCCAACCCCTAATATTAATCCATAATCACTGTCTCCAATTCCCAATCTTAATACCTAACCCATCATGGACCCATACCCCCTAACCCAAATCATTTAACCTTACCCTCGATCTGAATAAATAACCCCTAACCACCCTCCCATATAAATTACTAATCCCAACCCCCCAATAATAATCACAAACCTCTAACCATCCCCCCAATCGGATTCTATTCTCCATATCCCCCACCACCTAATATTAATCCCTAATCCCACCCCTACCCATTAATCCCAATCCCTAAACCCACTAATCCTAACCATTGACCCCAATATTACCCCTTCCTATCAATCCCAATAATTAATACCTAACTAACCCCTACCGCCAACCTAAATTACAAACCGCTACCCCTATCCCAAACCACATTCCATAGTCCCTAACCCCCCCTCAAAACATAATCCCTCACCCCTCACCCCAATCCTTATCACTGACCCCTAACCCCCCCAATAGTAATCCCTATTTCCTAAAACCATTACAACAATATTAATCCATAATCCCTAACCACCTCCCCAATCTTAATCTCCAACACCTTCTACCCCCCAATACCCCCAAATATCAATACCTAATCATAGACACTGCATTAATCCCTCACCCATACCCCCAATCATAGTCAATAATACCTAACTCCCCCAGTCATAATAATAATCCCTACCCCCTAAAAAACGAATCACTAAACACTATATAAATCCTACCCCCACCCAATCTAATCACTAACCCCTACCCCCCAAAATCATCATCCCTAATCCCTAACCCCACCCAACCAAAATTAATCCCTAATCACTACTGTAAATATTAACCTCTAAACCCCAGCAAACCCCCATCATAAAAACTAACCCCTAACCCCTAACACCAATCATTATTGGTAATACCTAACTACCCCTGCCAATCTTAATCACTAATCCCTAACCACCCAACTCTTAATCCTCAATACCTACCCAACCCTCAATATTAATCCCCTACCAACAAATCATAATCATGAACCCCTCACTAATCTATACCAGAAATACTAATCACTAAAACAAACCCTAATATAAATATCTATCCCCAAACACCCCCATCTAAATCTATAATCCCTACCCACCCCTCCAATCATAATCACCAACCCCTCACTACAACCCCACCATCAATCTTAAGTCCTAATCACCACCCCCTAACTGCAATATTAATCCAAAATCCCTACACCATGTGGCCAAATACTAATCCCTAATGAATAACCCCAACCCAATTACTAACCACAAAATAAACCCTACCCCCAATCCTCAGGACTAACACAAAACAAACCACTACCCCAAAATATTAATCACTGACCCCTACCCCAGTTCAATATTAATCCCTAATCCCTAACCCCCATCCTAATCAATAACCCCTCCTTCCACCCTCTTACCCCCACTCTTAAACTTAAACCCCTACCCCAACAACTATATCAATCCCTACTCCATAACCCCCAAATATTAATCACTAAACTCTAACCCACCTCCCTAATCTTAATCCATATTCCTTAACCTCTAACCCAATCTCAATCCCTAATCCATACCCCGTACCTCCAATATTAATCCCATATCCTAACCCCCCCCCCATTCTAATCACAAACCCTTAAATAACCCTAACCCTCACCCTAATCATTAAACCCTACCCCTCTCAAAAATCATAATCACTAGCTTATAACCCCCCAACACCAATATCAATTCCTAGTCCCTAGCCCACAAATCTTAATATTTACTCCCTAACCCCCAATCAAAATCACTAAATCATCATAACCCCTAACATGCACCACAATCTCAATTCATATCCCCTAACCCCCTAATCTTTATCTCTAATCCATATCACCCCTAATCCTAATCACTAACCCCCCAAAGCCCACCTATCACCAGTCGTAATCCTGTCCCAATAATCCCCCCCACAGACACACAAAATCTCAATCGTTAATCCTGAACCCCCCATGTTAATCCCTCAACCTATCCCCACAATCATAACAACCAACCCCTACCACCCATTGTAATCCTTATTCCCTAACCCCCACCAAATCTTAATCCCAAACCCCCTGCAAATCCAAATCACTACCCCCACCCAAATCTCAATCCAAAATCCCATCCCTCACCCCTACCCCTGATCATAATCACTAATCCTTAACCACCATCTTGATCCCTAATCATTGACCCCACAATTCTAATCTCTAAACCAAATCTATCCCATACCTCCCCAATCATAATAACCAACCCCTACCCCATATTCTAATCCCTAAACCATAACCGCATAATATTAATCATTAACCCCTACACTAACCCCAAATTAATCCCTAACCTTAACCCACCTCCATCTTAATCTCTTTCTCTAACCCCCCCCCCCACAATATTAATCTGTAATACCTAACACACCATCCAAATAATGATTAGTATTCCAAAACTACTACCCTGAATCATAATCCATAAACCCTACCCCCTGTCCACTTTTCTTAATCCTTAATCCACAAACCCTATCCTAATACCTAACCCCTAAATAACCCATATCCCAAATTCTAATCACTAACCCCAAACTTACACCACCCCAATATTAATCACTAACCCCTAAATAACATCCCCATATAGTAATCCATAATATATTACCCCTACCCCAATCGTAATCCCTAATCAATACCCTTTACCCCAATCATAATCATTGACCCCTAACTATCCCCCTCCCACAATCTTAATACCAAAACCCAAACTCATTACCTCAATCTAGATCCCTACCATCTTCCCCCAAATCAAAATCCTTTTTCCATAAACAACACCAGTACTGATCACTAACTAAAAAATTACCCCTACACCGCCATCCTAATCACATACCCCTAAATAAACCCTACCCCAAAAATCATAATAACAAACCACTACCCCTCCACCACTATTAGTCCCTAATCTCTAAACCCACCCCTATTATTAATTAACCACCATACCCCCTCCCATATATTATTCACTAACCCCTAAACCCACCCCCACATCCCAAATCACAATCCTTTTCCCCTACCCCTATTATTAATCCCTAATCCCTAACACCACATTCAAAATCACTAACCCGTCCTACACCCAATCTCAATCCATATTCCCTACCCCCACCCCCACACCCAATAGTAATCCCCCCTACCCCACAATCATAATACCTAATCTTTAACCCCAAAATATTAATCCCTAATCCCTAGTCCCTATCTTATTCACTAACACATCTGTACCCACCAACCTGGATCTAAATCCCAAATCCATAACCCCCACCATTATTAATCCCTCACTCCTAACCCCCAATCATAATCACTAACCTATAACCCCATTCTTAATCCCTAATCCATAATCACTAAACCCAAATATTAATCAATAATCATTAACCACCCAACCCCAAATAGTAACCCATCATACCCCCTACAAATTTTAATACCTAATACCTAACCCCAAAATTGTAGTCCATTATCGATACCCACCCCCAAATCATAATCACTATCCCATCCCCCACCACCCAATATTAATCACAAATACCTACCCTAACCCCTCGGATCATAATCCCTAACACCTCCTACACCCCCAATTTAATAACTAACCCCTACGACCAATCTTAATAGATATTACCTATTCCTTCCCCTCAAATATTTATCCATAATCCCACCCCCAATCATAGTATAAGGACTCCTCCTTATAAAATTACATATTCATGAGTTATGTTAAGAATAATAATTTCTATCACATTGAGGATCATTTCAGGATTATAGTTTTATAGTATCAGGGAAAAACTCATACATAGAAAATCATAAAATAAAAAGTGGAAACTTCTTAATAGTATCTTTTTTCCTTTAATCTTAAACTTTTAAAACAAATCATGATCTCTTTTATAGAAACTATTCAATATGTTCAACAAGAACTATTCTAATCCCTTAATCATCCATAAAAACTATGAAAAATATTAAAAATATTGGATGACCATAAAAATATAAGTAATGTATATAAAAACAATGAAATCAATTGTCCTTTTAAAGACATTAAAACACATGGTAACATTATCATAATGAAATAAGTTTCAAATTTCTTTTGTAGTAAATATTTCCCTTTAAAAAATATGATCATTTCATATATTTTTTGTATTCACAAGATTACCATAAAACCAATTGAGATGATAGATAAAAAATATTTGAATCGTGGGACGTCATTATACTTGTCACTCTTATAAATGGAATAACTATGCCTTCAAATACTATTCACATATCTATTAAAATAGAAGAACCATATGGCCAACTTCAATACCCAACACATTGGTAGGAAATCACAAACCAACCCATCATTGGTTTATCATGAAACCACTAGACATTGGTTTATCAACGAACCACCTATCAAATTTCTATGTAACATTATATAATCAAAACATATTTTAAAATTTTCAACATTTCACATATAAAATTTCATTTTCAATCACAAGAAAAAATTTCATGATATTGAAATAATCCATCCATTTTAAAACCATGTTCAATAACAAAATACTAAAAAAATGGAAATAGGGTTTTTTTATTTTAAAACCCTTATGTCTTGTAGAGGAATCAAAATAACAAAATTGACATTCAATTTCCTTTATAATAGTTTTTATATCCATATAAATAAATATTTTAAAAAATATCAATAATATTGAAATAGAGGAAGGTATAAAATATTTAAAAATTAAAAGTGTCCCATACCACATTGAACATTTAAATCATAATCCCCTTGAATGAATATCATTTAAAATGTATTAAATAAAATATGGATATGGTATTTCAAAGGGGCTTTATATAAACCTTATAAAATAATAAATATTCATCTCATCAAGAAATGACTCAATGAATGTAGAATGAGATGAAATCCCTTACAATGAGTCCAACTTGTCATATGTGTCCTTATCATCTAAAATAATAAACACATGTTAATTATCAACATTATTGAGAAAAAATTTCAGGTTTTTTATCAATTGTTTCACTTCTTACAATGTTTTATTAAACTACTTAAACACTTATGTTTATGTTGGGAGTTTTAAACCTAGTTCGGTTTATGCGTCAAAAATGACTTAGGTAGGTCTAATAATGTAAATGTGATCATTATAAAGATATGTCCAGAATAATAATCATGAAATAGTTGTTATATGTTCATATAAATTACACTTTCGAAACAAATCATGAATTACAATTATGAATAATGAACCCCTGTTACAGTCATAGACATGGTTGGTCGCACGTTTTCTTTACTAACATTCCCATTTTTCAACAATATTAATGGAAAGAAGGTAAGTAAAAATTTATATTTATATAATGGTCAATATATCATATATTCCATATTATTTAATAATATATATATATATGTATATATATAATTACAGTGATTTAAAAATAATCACATTACTTTGAGGAGGTTGTCATCCATACATCCCCGAATGTCATTATATCGTTTCCCATATGTGAAAATGTAGTAAAAATGATATATTACCTTTCCAGAATGGTAATTATTTCATTAATATATTTTTATGTTATTTATGTCATATATTATTAATTAATCCCACCCTTTATATATTCCATTTAAATTTTGAATGTATCACATCACTTTGAGGTGGCGGTAGTACACACGTCCACAGCTGATGTTATAATATTTCCACAAAATAGAAAGAATGAAGTTATGTGTTATATAATAATTACATTATTATAAATATAAAATAAATATCATCAATATATCTTATAAAAGTATTGTGTTGATAATAATTACCATCCATATGAGGTGGTAATTGGAAGATAAACAAAATCATTTCATGAGGCGATAGTCCTCCATACACAGAAACTAAAATTTCATTACCCATTTGATGGAAGTGTGAGTAGGTGTATATAAAAACCATAAACTAAAAAAAAAATATTATTGATGATATTGATGTTATTATATATGTATGTAAAAATAAAATAACTAATTTTTGGGTAAATAAATAAAATATAAATTCATATTGAATGATGTTACTTCTTTTTCGGGTTACTCCTTTTGGTTTGCACTAAAGAGATTCCTTAGTTTACCTTAATCAAAAATTGAGAAATCAATAGTGATTGGAGAGATGTTTAGAGATTATTAGTTAGGTTTTTTATGTGAAATAATTTTTAGATGTTTTAAGAATTGGGAGTGGTTGAGTTCCTTTTTATAGTAGAGGGTGAGTGGCAATCTTGTATATTTAGAAGGGTAAACACTATTGAGAGGTCTCCCTTCCATTATGTCACTAAAATAATAATACAAATTATATAGAAGGGGTTATAGGATCTAATAATTTCATCCAAATTATTTTTTAGAAGTTTATAGTTCATTTGGACTCTTAATATTACAGTTTAACCACCATGTAAACATATTTTTACCTAAATCGCACTAATTAATTTTATTTACATTCTATAATATTTTTGGTGAGAAATGTAGTTGAATATATTAGAACATAGTAATTATTATGATTACAAATATAAAATATATTTTTTTCAAAATCCTATAACAGAATTTGAAGAAATTAATTTAAAATTAATCCCACTTATGGGGAGGGGAAAGCAGGTTTTTTAAATGTAAAAGATCAAAAGTTTTTATAAGTTTATTAATAGAAATTCAATGTTAAATTTATTAAAATGACCAAAATTATATTTATTAATGTTAATTTGAACTAATTATTCCTCAAAACTAATTAATAACATAACTTAACAATATAAATAAATTATAGGAAAATGAAGATTAAATTAATATTCAGTATTTTCTACTATTCAAAAAGATATGAATGTTCTCAGAAAAATACCAAAAATTCACCAAATGTAAATTTTGGTATTTTTATTTTAAAAATGCTGTTTTTTATAATGAAATTATAAATGTTTTAGAATTTATTTTTCATATAGGTGCACCATTAAAAGGTAGTAAAACGTCATTTTAAAAACATAAAACTTTTTATTAGGCAAATTTGATTTATTCTTTCATTAATATTATTAAATTAATTGGAAGAATGTCATAAAATTTTATAAAATTGTTTAAACATAATATAGGTACTCCTATTCATCCCTGTTGATATCAAAGATAGGGAACGACTACCAAATTAAATAATACTGTTAACAATATATTATAGTTTGGTATAACATATTCTTGCTTGCAATGTATGATATTGGAGAAAGTCAAAGTTGCATGTCATGTATTATATTAGAAATAAATTACCTTTTAAGGTAAAATTAATAATAATTCATAAACATCAATAAATATTAAAAATAATTATTATATCATTACTTAGGATTTAAAAATCATCCACTATTTTTTGAATTACATTCTTGTAATTTTATTCACATATTAAACAAGAGGGGATATTTATTCCTTATAGTTCTTTTATATTCCAATGTTTCCTCTACCACCAAAACATTTTCTATAAAACCATAACCTAGAGAATTACCTTATTTCGTAACACTTTCTCTCTATGGTCAATAACCTCAACTAATTGTTCCACATAGGAAATATTCTATTCTTTTTATAATAAATTAGCAATCAAAATAAGAGATAAATATATTTCATACATCATTAAAATTAATACACGAAATAGATATTGTACCTAAGATAAAATCATAGTTAAATATTCATTGTATGAAAATAATTCATATTACTCTAGGATTTTATATGGTCCAATGAACTATGGAGTCGTATTCCCATTCTTAGTGAAACACGTACCACTTTTACATGGAGAAACTTTTAAAAACAAAGTATCACCTACCTCAAATGTTATTTATTTTATCCAATTATCCAAATAAATTTTCTGACTACTCTTAGATGTTATCATGTATCACTTAATCAACAAAACATTATCTATAATTTCCCCTACTAACTATTTTCACATTAACATACTTTCTTTAACGTAATTCCAAAATTCAGTTGTTTGACAGTACTTTCCGTACAATTCCTCTAAATGTTACTACTCTATACTAGAATGAAAATTCCTATGATAAAAAAGATCAAACAAAGAATGTTGATAGTCCAAACTACACTGATAATCCATTCAGTATGATGGAACGAATATCTTCTAAGGTATGAATCTCCTACTTAAATTTACCATTATATTGGGGATGAAAATATTTACTGAAATAAAATTTTGTACCCAATTTATTTGGAAGTTCTTTACAAAAAATTTATGTCATCATTAGTTCACGGTCTAATTCAATAGAGAGAGTAAGTCAGTGGAACCTGAGGATATTTTTTCAATATAGTTTAGAAATCTCATCCAGATACATTTTATATCTAATGGGAAGGAAATCATCAAATTTAGTTAATCGATTAATAATAACCCAAATCGCATTATTACCTTCAGAGGTCATTTGAAGTCCAACAACGAAGTCTATTGATATATTCTCTAATTTACACTTTGGAACTAGAAAATGATGAAGCACCCCTTTGGTATCATTAACCCTACTTTAATATGTCGACTAGTCAACAACTTCATTATAAATTTAGTAATATCTCTTTTCATCCCATCCCAAGAGTAATGCTTTTGAAGGAATCTATACATCTTATTATATCACAAATTAATGAAAAATAGAGAAATATAAGCCTCAATCAAGAAATCATTCCTTAACATTAAATAAAAAATAACACAAAATATTTTTCCAAATCATAAAACAACCTATTCATAAATATTAATATTGGTAAAATTTACATTCCTAATTGATTCAACCTTTTCATGAAAGGATTATCCAATTTATGGGTCATCTTAATTCATTATGAAATAGTTAACAGTTCTAAAACCTGAAACAAAATAGATGATGTATATACTTCCACAAAATCAAGTCCAAGATTTATTAAATCATTAAAAAAGGGTATCATTTGAAAAATAAAATGGTATTGTAAAATTAGATTTTCATCTCAAATGATCATCGAAACTATTTTCTTTTTGAAGATAATAATGAATTGTGAAATTATAATATGTTATCGGTTTAATAAATCTTATTTGTCTCATGTTAAACTATTTATGAGTGAATATATACATCAATCAATTTTGATCAATATAAATTTCACACTTCACTCCATACAAATAATTTCTCTAATTTTTTTAATTCAAAAAATATAAGATAACTATAAAATCATGTGTACGGTAATTTAACTCATGATTTTTCAATGAATGTGAAACATATGAAATTAAAATATCTTTATTCATCATGAAAAAACCAATTAATTTTAATGAAGAATAATTGTAGATGACGAATTCTCCATTTTAGTAAGGTGAGTCGAAAAATGGATCATTGACTAGTCTTCTTTTCAGTTCCTAGAAACGGACATCACATTCTCATTTCCAAATAAACTTAACTCTTGTTCATGTTAACTTAGATATTGTTCTAGATAACAGAGAACATATTTCAAAAAAATGTTCATCATAACCTTCTAATAAAATAAAATATTAAATTTAATGACATTGGTAGGACTTTTCCACTCTTTAACAACATTTGTTTTAGTAGGGTCAATGGTTATGCCATATATTGAATAATATGACCTAGGAATGAATTTTTTTTTAAAAAAATTTCTCTCAATAAACATCTCATGTAGTTTATATTCTTTTTTTTTTAAAAACCATCCTTATGTTCATTTCATGATCCACATGGATTTTACAATATTCTGAAATATTATTTCTAAGAATAACTAGAAACCTATCTAATAATTATTTTTCTATGTTATGTCAAAAAACCATAGGAAAATATTTATCCAAAAAAAATATTCATAAATTCATTACATTTCATGGAATAAATATGTTCAATTTCTCTAATATTCATAACCATTTACCATCACTAGTCGGCTTCCACTGTAAAATGATAAATTTCACGAGTTACCGTTTGGTGATCCAAACAACTCATGACATAAAATTTATTTTCAATGGATTTAATCCATACTTCAAAAATCATAGGGTCAGATGATCATATGAATTATATGGGATTTTGTGGCATAATATTCTCCACAATCAGAATGTTTTTCTATGGTAGATCTAGTTTCTCTATTTCATGGACACCACCACCATTTATAGACTATGCCAACTGATCCATCACTACAAAAAACTAATCAGTTCCAATTCCAACTGTCTCAGGGTTTTTATATGGAATGATATTTTTCTCACAGTTAATTCCCACTAAATGATCATTTCTCCCTCTATGAAAAACAATTCTGAACATGCATACTTCATATTAAGAGACATGGTAATATTTAAATGCTACATCATTTTGACAAGACCATAAATTAAAATGATCTATGTTCATGATATTAACAATATCATTACCTCTATATTTATCTAAAAATTTTCATTCATACCTACTATAAGTACCCAACCTTAAACATTTAATCATATTGACGTAGTTCTAGAATTATACTTTCTCTCAAATTGATGATATTTTCTAGTTTAGAGTTTTAGATAATTAGACCATAAATCAAACATAATACAAACAAAAAATAAAAACTGGACACATCCAAATAGTATCAATTTCATTAGTAATATAAAACATTTAAAATATAACATGATCTATATTATTAGAACTATTCATTACTTTCAACATTAATTTATCTAGTACATTACACATTCTTATGTCTAGTGAGAATCATTAAAAAAATTGGATGATCATTAAAATAATTTTAAGAAATATAAAAATAAATAAAATCATTAGTCCACTTATAAAAATTAAAACCCAGGAAAAAATTATCATAAATTAATAATTTTCTACCTTAATATTTAGTAAATACTTTTCTTTAAAAGTTAATCTCATTTAATACATTTTTTTAATAACATAATTACTATAAAACCAATTGAAATAATAGAAAAAATATATCAAAATCCTAGGAAATCATTATACTTTTCACTCTTATAAATAGATTAACCATGTGGTCAACTTCCATACATGTCTCTCTTACAAATTGAATTTCCATATGGGTGACTTCTATACCCAATTCATGTGAGGCCTATGACATACCCACCTATCATTGTTTTATAAAAAATATTCCTATCATATTTTTATCAAAGAACAATTTATAAAACATTGATGTGTTATTTTATAATCATAACATTGAAATGGTTTCAATTTTCACCAAATATAACATAAAATTTTATTTTAAATCACAAGATTACATTTATATTTATTTAAATAATCAATCCAAATAAAAAATTAATTTTTGACAACAAAATACCCAAAAAATGGAAAAGAAGGGTTAATTTTTCTTATAAAAACAGGAAGTCTAGTAGATGAATCGAAATACCAAAATAGAAAAAAAATCCCATTATAATAAATTTTATATCCATATAAAAAAATATGTAAAATTATATCATTTATATTAAAATGAAGGTAAATATTAAATGATTAAATATTCAAAGCATCCCGTACCACTTTAAACCATTAAATCATAATCCCCATGAAATAATAATATTTAATAAAAAATTAAATAACATGAGAATTGATAAAATATGGATATGGAATGTATAATGGTCTATATATACACTTTATAAAATGATAATGGTTCATATCATCATGAAATGCATCAATGAAATAATATTGAGACGAATTTTCATACTTTGAGTAAGACTTCTCATGTGTGTTTTTATTATCATGAATAATTAAATTATTTTAATAGAAATCATACATTAGAAACTTTTTAAATATTATTATTATATTTATTTCACTTATTATAATGTTCTATATAATTACTTAAACAATTAAATTTATGTTCAATTTTTGACCCTATTGGGTTTATGTCTCAAAAAAGAATTTGGTAGGTCAACTAAGGTCAATATAGTCATTATATACATAAATTTAGAATACTAATAATGAAATAATTATCAAATTTATACATAAATCACACTTTTAAATCCAATCATGATATGTGGTTATGAAAAATAATCAAATATTATAGTCATGGATATGGTAAGTCGTATTTAAAGCTTGAGTAATGTTCCATTATTTCTTTGATCATTATGGAATGAAGGAAAGTAACATATATCTATCCAGAAAGATCATTATATCATATATACGATATTATTTAATCATATATATATATATTAATATATTCATATGTAAGAGGAATCACATCTGTTTGGGGGGAAGTCTCCCACACATTCATGAATGACGTCTTCAGTTTTACACTGCATGAAAACATTATAAAGAAAATGATATATTATATTTATAGAAACTTAATTATATGATCAAGATAATATATATGTTATTTATTTCACATAGTTTTAACTTAACACATCCTTAATACATAACATGTATTGTTTGAATGTATCACATCGCTTTGAGGAGACAGAAGTCCACACATCCAAAAATGATGTTAACATATTTCAAAAAAAGGATAGAATGAAGGTATGTGTTGTATAAATATTACAAAAATATAAAAATATCATAAAAAATATATATATATAAAATGTTTTTCCATCCTAATTCCCTACCATTATATGTTGTAATGGAAAAAAACAAACAACTTCGTTTTGCAAGGAGGTAGTCCTCCATACACATGAATGGTAATTCCATTACCTATTTGATGGATGTGTGTGAAGTTATTGGTAGAACCCATAACATAATAAAAAATAAGTATATTTAGGATACTTGTTTTTCTATATAGTCATGGAATAAAAATAATTTAATTCAATGAGAAATAAATTAAACATAATTTCATGTTGAAGAATGTTACCTCTTTTTTAGTAAACTCTTTTTGGTTTGCACCAAAGGAATTCCTTTGTTGGATTTATACTCAAGCTAAAGAATCTACTGTGAGATTATACATTTAGAGATATTAATTTTTAGGTTTTTTATGATCCTAGTTTTTTTAATGGTGTAATGAATTGGGGGTGGGTGAGTGTCTTTTACAGTGGAGGGGGAGTGGCATTCTAGTAAATATAATAAGGTAAAAACTATTGAGAGGTCTAAATTAAAATGTTTGACTCCAAAAATTATCTCCTTAATATAAAATAGGGTAAATTGTTGAATACAGTCCTGAAAATGGGATCAGACAACTTTCTAGGTCATTTGGACTCTCGATATTAATGAACAACTACTATGTAAACAAATTTTTACGTTAATCTCTATAAAAAATATTAATTACTTTGAATGTTATTTCTTGTCAGAAACTAAATTTAAGTACATATAAATTATAAATTTATATGATTCCACATAGTCAACCCATTTTTTAATTCAAATAACACAAGTGGTATAAATTAATTTAAAATTAATCCCAGAGATGATATAACAAATAATGTTTTGAAAGTAAAAGTTCAAATGTGTTTTGTTATTTTATATATAAATTCACTATGAAATTGATCCCAATTACATTTATTTTATTTATTGATGATAAATTGAAACAATAAAAATTTTAAACAAATTAATTTTTTGTATTGTATCACTAAATTTGTTTAAAATGTATTTCAGAATTAAAATTATGCATTATTCAATATAAATCTACACATGAATGTTCTTAGAAAACACAAAAAATCACCCAAATAAAATTTTTATATATATATTCCAAAAAAATAAGTTTATTTTTTCATATGATAAATATAAAACTTTTAACATTTAGTTTCTAAATAGGTGTTCCACTAAATGGTGGTAAAACATCCATTTAGAAATATATAGGTTCTTATGCTTAAAAAATATATTGATTCATAGTTTACACATATCAAATTTATTGGATGAGTGTAAGAAAATTTTATAAACAAGAATAAAAATAATATACTTAGCCCTATTCATTCCTGCTAACACAACATCTAGGGTATAAATTCCTTATTTAATAATATTATAGACAATATATTATTATTCGGTATAACTAGATCTTGCATGAAAAACATTATTTCAGAGAAATTCATTGTTGTGTGTCTTGTACTCTTTTATACATAGTGTCAATATTAAGGTAAAATTACAATCGAATGAATAAATATTTATAAATAGGAAATAAGTCTTATTATATCATTACATGGGGTGTTACACCTAATTACTAACCCCTACTGCCAATCTTTATTCGTAATCTCTATCCCTGACATCTTAATCCATAATACTCCACCAATCCTAATCAATATCACATTATCCATAATAATAATCCCTAATATCTACCAAAAATCACTACCCCTACCCATCTAATCAGATTCCCTAACCCCTCCTACACCTCAATCCTAATCACTTACTCAAACCTCCCAAACTTAATCCCTAACCCCTACACCCACCCCTCTAATCATAACACTGAATCCCAATCCCCAAAATCATAATCACTAACCCCTACCCCCAATCATAATCCCTAATCCCCATCCCACCCCTTCTACCCCCAATCATAATCCCTAACCCCTCCCCCAATCCCAATCACTAACCCCTACCCCCAATCCTAATATCAAATCACTACCCGTCCAATCTTAATCCCTAATCCCTAATCCCTACCCCCCCCCCAATCAGAATCACTAACCCCTACCCCCAATCTTAATCTTTAATCATTAACCCACCAATCGCAATCTATAATCCTTACCCCCCAATACTAATCATGATTCCCCACCCCAATCATTATCCATAATTCATACTCATACCCCTCTATTCATAATCCCTAAAATATCATATTCCTTCCCTCAAAATCCTAATGACCAACCCTAACCACCAATCATACACCCTAATCTCTGCCCCTATCCCTACCCCTCCAATCAAAATTACTAATCCCTTCCTCCCTCACCCCCAATCTCAATCACTAACCCCTAGACCGTAATAGTAATCTCTAATTGTTACCCATACCCATACCCCTCCAATAATATTCTCTCAACTCTCTTACCTCCCAATATTAATCTCTATTTCACCCCCCCTACATCATAATCATGATCATCTACCCTAAATATTAATTCCTAATCCCACCCCATTGTAAACCGTACCCCTTACCCTCCAATATATATCAAAAATCACTAACCCCTTATCTAGATCACTAACCCCTTCCACTAATATTAACCCCTAACCCCTACACCTATAAATATTAATCCCTAAACCCTAACACCCACCATCATAATCCCTATCCTCTTCTACCAAAAATATTAATAATTGATCCCCATAATCCTAATCACTGACCCTACCCCAATATTATTAATCCCTAACTCATAACCTCTAATCCTAATACCCACCCTTAACCATCTAATATGAATCACAAACCCCTACTACCCCCAATCCTAATCAATAACCCCTACCCCCCCCCCTCAATCATAATCACTAACCCTTACCCCAATATTGATCCTTAATCTCTACCCCAACCATAATACCTATCGATAACCCCTTCAACCCTAACCCCTAACCCTCAAATTATTAATTGATAACCCACCCCAAATATTAGTCATTATACCCTACCCCCATCTCAATTCCTAATATATATCCCTCAATCTCTAGTCCTTATCCCCCTCATAATTATAATACCTACCCTCTAATATTAATCGATATTCCCTAACCCCTCCCATATTCCTAATCACTCACCCCTACACCCAAGAATAATCCCTAACCCTTAACCCCACCAATTATAATCCTTACCCATACCCCTCTAATAATAATACTTAATCCCTACCCCTAATCTTAATACCTAATCCATATCCCCCATCATAATTAATAACTCATCCAACCCTCAATCTTAATTCTCAATCCCTTACCCAATCAATACTCACTGCCCCCCCCCCCCAATCCCACTTCCCTAACCCCCCAATATTAAACCCTAACCCCTCAATCTTCACCCTTAATCCCAAACCCTCTCCCCATCTTAATCAATAATCTCTAATCGCCATCCTATTCCTTATCTAAAAAATTAATCCTTAATCCCTATCCCCCAATATTATTCTATAATCCATATTCCCCAAATAGTAATCCCTACCCATACGCCTCCAATGTTAATACCTAACCCCACACCCAATCATAATCACTAAACCCTTCCCCCAATCATAATTATACCCCCATCTAATTTTTAATCCCAACCCCAAACAATCCAATATGAATTCCTAATCACCATCCCTCCAAATCCTAATCACTAACCCCTAACCCCAATTATTATCCATAACCCCTACACCCATCATAATCACTGACCTCTCATAACCCTAACCGTATTAATATCTAATACCTACCCACCTCAACCTAATCCTTACAACACCACAAATCAAAATCAGTAATCCATACCCCCCCAATTGTAATCAAAACCCCAACAGCTACTATCTTAATACCTAACCCCCCCCCCCACAATCCAAGTAATTAACTCCTCCTCTATCTTAATACCTAACCCCCACCCCAAATCCTAATCACTAACCCCTCTTACCCCCAATCTTAATCCCTAATCCATACCCCCAAAAAATCCTAATCACTAACCTCTACCCCCATTCATAATCCATAAACCCCCATCTTAATCCTTAATCCCCAACCCCCACCCACATTATAATACCTAAACTCCACCATATTAATCCATAATCCATAACCCCTCACCCTAATATTAATCACCAATCCTTGACCTACTTAATCCATACTCTCACCCCTATCATAATCCATAATACATAAACCCCCATATTAATAACTAACCCCAATCTTAATACCTAATCCCTAATCCCCCTATATAAATACCTAATTCTTAACCCCCCCCCCCATCTTAATCCTTAAACCCCTTATAGTACCTGAAAACACACTAAGAGGTGATGGGTGAATCAGGGTGTAAACATTTTCTTCTAAAGTGATACATATTATTCCCATATTCATAAAAACTTATTAAATATATCTGATGGAATCCTGTAGTAATCAAACATTCATATTATCAGATACAACACAAAAGTTATACTAGGTTCACCACTAAGGGATAGTCCATGGATAACATGCTGATCATGTTTTGATCGTTCTTAAATCCACTACTCATTACTAGTTTTGGAATACATAAGTTTAGACACAGTCACATTATTCTAGGCACACTACCATTACAATATTTTAGGTATAGAACACTAACTCTCTCAAAAAACTGTCATTTATCCCCCTAGCTCATTACATTGGGTGAGGTCTAATTATATTAGCGACATGAAGGCCACATCAGTAGATTTTCATTTCATGTGTTTTTACTAGAACAACACATGACTTTGATTGCACCTTAGTGCAATGTTGATGCACAGTAACATTATATATACTTAAACTAGATGTCAAATATTAATGATCAAGAAGAACCTTCACAAATCTCATTTACGAGGCCTCCAACATTCATGATTAAAACATCCATCATGTAATACTAAGTCATCAAAGAATTATCAGTCATCAGGATACTATTTTTCCTAATATACCTAATAATTGGTCATGAAAAATACAAAATCTTCATGATTGTGAGACACACAATGAAAACATAATTAACTAATCTCACATACCTTCTGAATTCATACTTATTCAGCCTTTTCTCTAATTATTTTCATGTCAAATGATGTGGTAGAAGCCACTATTTATAATCTCATCCATTCAAGATGATTACAATCTCCCAATCGATTTTTCAGGAAACTCTAAACACCAATTCATGATTCTCCTTCAATAAAAAATATCCATCAAAATTTCACTCATTTGAGAAAATTATCATATTCATATATATTAACTAGTATTCCATCATGCGCTCATGATTCCCATTAAAAATACTCTTTTCCATCATGAGCCTTACCCTTAAAAAATCCTAGTCCTCATGAAACTCAGGCCTTCACCATATTTTAGATTATTCAATCTGGGGAAATCAATTTTCATAAATCTAGTTCTTGATTCTTTGTACCTTGATGAAACATACACATTCTTTATAATTTTGAACCTAGGAATTTGGTAGTCACTTAAAAATATTTCCACATTAAAAGATATAGTAAATTTTTATTATAATATCACTTTCCTTTATATCTTTTTAATTAACCTAGTGTAGATTGAAAATAAACACAAAATATACTCCATTTCATGTGATGAAAAACATAGGTTCTAAAAATATCCCTCATTACGATAGTTTGAAAATCTATAGATTTATAAAATAAATCACCATAAAATACAAAACCAGAAAGGTGAGAAATTACACTTCAAATACACTTTGTCTATGTGAGAAAATAATGATGTAAAAAATAAGAGGGGATTCATTAATTGGGTTATCTTTTTTTGGAATGCTTAATAATGACCCAGCTATTATTTGGGAGCCATGAACTGGTTTCATGAATTGGTTTATTATGTTTTGGAATGCATAAATATATCAATGATAAGCTCTGGGGGCCAGGAACTATTTTTTAAAAACACTTAATTCTCATCATGTCAAAAAAAATAATTTCATGGTTTGTAAAAAAACAACAACCAGAAAACAAAGTGATCCTTTATAATGTTGAATTTATCAATTTTCCAACATTAAAAATAAACCAAAATAACCAATATTAATTCATTTACAGATCAAAATAAAATCTCTTGGATCGTATCTTCCCCATAAACCTAAATCACTTGCACAAATAGAATAATTTAGTTAAGAATGTTTGTGAAAGGGGACCAACTACAACCTTATCATGCATTGGGAGGTTATTGAACAATAAGGTACAACCAATGTTTCTTTTACACATGTTTCAACAATGGATTAGTAAAAATTTCATCCACTTTGTCATCTGTTTTAACATGATCCATTTCAATCACACGTTGTTCATCTTTTTCCTTGATGAAGTGATATTTGATGGTAATATGTTCTGTATGAGAGTTATAAATATGATTCTTTTTAAGATCGATCATGCTCTTATTGTCCTAGTGAACCACCACCATCAATTTCACATAATCAAAAATATCTATCAATTTTTAATTAATACACAAAATATAAGTTCAATAATTTTTAGTAGATATGTACTATGCTTCATTCATCCTTAGAAAAAGTGATTTATTATTTCTTGCTCAACCATCCCACGCATTTGTTTCCATTGAATAATTCTCCACCACTTTTGGACTTTTAATCATTCATGTATCCAACACAGACCTCATAATAAATTTTTAATAATTCAATATATCTACCTATAATAAATAAT
Organism: Viscum album; assembly: GCA_963277665.1. Classification (NCBI taxonomy): domain Eukaryota; kingdom Viridiplantae; phylum Streptophyta; class Magnoliopsida; order Santalales; family Viscaceae; genus Viscum; species Viscum album. The sequence goes on from OY728141.1 coordinate 1,757,196,561, forward strand.
ATTACAAAATTTACAGTACCAATAATATATTTCATGATTATGTTAACTACTACCAAAGGTTATTCTTTTTGATTAATTTTAAAGACGGTCTCTAAGAATGTTGATATGGAGATATGCGTCTATGTTTTAGTCGAGTGTGATAATCTTACAATGATTCTCCTGTATAGGGTGTGATCTATAGAAAACCCATCCTCATACTTTCAAAGTTTTTTCTGGACTTTAATTCAAGTGGACATTGATTTGGATTCATGCATGTTGAATTTCATAGGAATATTTGTTGAATATTTTTTGAGAATAGAATTTTAATTCCTTAGTTTTAATCATCTATAGCCCCAAGATGTGTGTGATTGTACATACCATAGATATTTCAAATTTTGATATCATATTATTAGAATACTCTTCCACTGATCACTATCTACTTCTACCCAAAATAATACCATCCAGAAATAGAAGCATTATAAATTGATCATTTTGAAAAAAATTCATATAGATATTTTAGCAGAAAACATAGCTTCTTAATTTTATATTCGTCAGATAACAATCTAGTTGAGAATACCATGATTTTAGTTCCTGCTTTAGAATATAGAGTGCCATATTTTATATAAAAACCATATTTTCATCATTACCAATTAGAAAACACAATGGATGTTCAATGAATATTTCATATTGAAGAAAACAATTAATAAATTCCATTTTGACATTCATTTGATAATGTTCAAACCCTCTTTGAATCTTTATGGAATGAAAGATCCAACTTGACTTCGGTCTATCCACTATATAAAATATTTCATCAACATCAAGACCAACAATTTTTTATAGCCTTTACTCACAGAACACACCTTATTTCTTATATCCTTTCCATTCTCAGCAAATTTTTTCTAAAGATCAAATTTGCTCCAATCACATTGTCATTTTCATGTCTCTTGAAAATATCCAATTTCTAGTTCCTATCAGTTCGATCCAATTCTTAGTTGATGACTTTAACCCATGATTCTTCTTCCATCGATTCATGAAACCATTTTTTCACAATTTATATGAAGTAATAATGTGATTGAACATTCATTTTCCTTGTCTATGTGGGTTATATAATAAACAATATTTAAATACCCAGATATTACTTAATAATTGAATAATGTTCATTACAAAACATGAAAAAAACATTCCAAGACTGTATAGGGTTAGGGTCCTTAGAAACATAGAAACATAAAAGACTTGTTCATAAGAATTCTACATTGTCTCCCACATATTTCTCTATAACTAGACCCATTTTGAGATATCATACTTACTACCATTCTTCATAACCTGGAGAAAATAAATATAATAATGGGTTAGCTAAATGATTATTAAGGGTAAAAAAGTGAGATAACCATCATATCATAATCATAAGACAAAAGAACATAACATTTGAACATATTATCCTACATATGAATGATCATGATATCATTTAAATGTATAAATCATAAAATTTCATAAGAATAAATGAATCTAGTCTCAAAAGTCCAAAAATAAGACAAGAAATTTTCAGGCATACACATAAGAATAGAAAATTATATCTTATTTGTCATGCCACATTTCCAATAGCATCATAGTAGGCAAAGTCCATTACTGAACTGACATCAATCATCGTTACATACTTGTATTACTAAACCGAGATCATTTCCCATTCTAGACATGCATATCTCATGAGATATGAATCATTACTCAATTCATTGGAGGGAGATATAAGTCCCACCTTTCTTATGATGAAATCATTCTTACATGTTTCACAAAAACATAAATCATTCATCATAGTCAAACCCAAGGAATAAAATGTGTTTCTTAAACATCAATCCACCATAACTAAATCCATATAAAACAAATGGATTTAATGAATAGAATTACTTAAAAAACATAAGAAAACCATAGTAATATTGATGATAGTATACATGAAATGTAACCCCATTAAGGATTGTAATATTAAATGGAAAATAATTTTGATAGAACACATGAAATTATTTCTTGATTAAAATATCATTTCTTTATCATAATAGTTTTCTTTTCAAAAAACCGTAATATTTTAAAATAAAAAAATTTAAATGAAAAAAAACTTGTTTTAAATTAATCATAATAGAAATATGGAATTACGAAAATTTAAAAATATTCCAATGTTGTATAAGTTACAATTTAACACAATTTTCATTCTTTTTTCAGAATGTCAAAATGTACATCATATCAAAAGTTAAAAAATATTCCTTTAATTTTTTTTAATAAATATTAACCAGTGGGTCAAATTTACCTAACTTTTTTATAATAATAAAATGAATATTTTTGAATACATATTTAGGAAACATGGACATGGTTGATAAATACACTATAGTAAATACTAGTCTACAAACAATATCATATATTGAGAAGATTGAAAAAGCATCCATTACATTAGGATTGATATATTTTATATGTATGTGAATCTATAGTATAATGATTTATATAATGTCATTGTCATATTACAGAATCATAGTCATTTTTATGATTTCATATATAAACATTATTTCAAATTTTTGTTAATCATATTTCATTATTATTCGTTATTTGGGTAGTAACTACATCGTTTTTTATGCATTTTTGTTGAATATGATCTGGTTATCCTTCATAGTTCATATATATATCATTAAAAAATTATATTAACATGATATATATCATATTTACTCATTATATTAGTTTATATAATCAATATTTCATGGATATCATATAGAATTAATCACATCGTGTCGTTGAGACGGTACATCATACCTACGCACAAGCAACGATATCATTCTGATAATTTTGAAATCGTAAAGAAAGTGCAAGGTATATATTTCTCTCCATAAAACATATCATGATATCTTAATAATATATAGCTATTATTTTCATTATAATACACATCCATGTAATTTGGTGGTGAAAAATAGATTACACCACAACGTGGAGACGGTATGTCGTACATACGCACATATAATAATTTCATTTTTCATAGGATGGAATGAAGGTGAAATATGGATGTTCAATAATCATAATAACATATAATTTTATAATTTATAATAAATTTATTACATTATAATGGAAACAATTCATTAAAAAGTTGAAAAAGGAGAAAGAAATTTGAATGAATCATTAGAGGAGATTACATCTTCTTCGATGATCTCCCACTAGATAACCTTATAGAGTTATAGGGTTGTTCATTGGAGAAGAACATAACCTCTATAATGTGAATATATAATTTGAGAATTGAAATGGGAAGGGTATGGCCGATATTGAAGGCTCACTATGCAGTAAATAAGAGAGGCATGAGGCTCTAATTTATAATTGAGGTGAGGGAATCTTTTGGAAACTCTAGAAATATTAATTTTTAATAAAATAAAACCACATCCAAAAAACATCAAGATGTCCTAATTAAAATATGGGATTAGATAATGTTTTAATATCATCATGCAATAATTTATTGGCATGTTTTTCTGTAAATTTTTACCTCATCATTTTAATTAAATCTTAGATACTCTATTTAATTTTTTAGTAAGGTAACAAATATTCCAATAATAATATGGTGAAATATTTACATATTTGATTTAAATTAAACCATAAAAAATAATTTAGAAACCTTTAGACCATATAGTAATTATTATATATTTTTAAAAATATTTATCATTTTTATATAATTTAATAATACATTATTTTGATAAAAAAGATATAGTGCCTATTTTGACACAATTCAATTCATTAATTTTAAAAAATATAATGATCATAAGTTAACTTAGAAAAAAATATTTTATTATATTACTAATAGGTCAATTTCTTCTAAAAAATTCGTTGGGTATATTAATTATCAAAATTTATATTTATTTTAATATATTTATTCTTATTTATTTGTTATCTCAATTAATTAAATAAATACTAAATCAATTTTTTGTATTCATGTAATATAATTATTTGTTGATAAAAATTAAAAATAAAATACTATGAAGAAGATAATTACTATAAATTTTTAAAGAGTACTTATAATCAAAATTTACTTCTATAAAATACTACATTATAAATTCTATATTTATTAAAACATCACTGTGAAAACTTTAACGTTACATTAAATAAAATATTATAAGTGTTATAATATTTTCCATATGACTCCAAATTGTCCATAACATGACCCTTGGATGAATATAGTTGATATATACTTAGAAAATAATATCTGGTCAAATGTTATTGTGTTTTAATGGTAATTATTATTTTCATGAAATTATTTTATTAATTTCTCATCAATTAAATAATTTCTGCATGATCAATGTATAAGCCATTATGGTAATTATATATTTCCTAGAAATTAAAAATAAATTACAATGTGAAATAAACAAGTATACATTTCAAATTAATATTACCAATCAAATTTATCTTCTATATAAACTTATATTAAAAATGATATAGTTATTAATTTTTGAGTGTGACATATTTAACATTTCAGTATATAATGTATATTAAATTACTTAATCTCATACAAGTGGCTTCCTAATGTTACTATTTTTACCCAAGGACTATTTAGGTCGAAACACACTCATCCAATGATTTTATGACTAGTGTTAGGATAATTTTATAATATTATTGTTACCATTATTTACATGATTTACCTTTTTACCATATTATTTAGAATTACCAAAGTTTCTCTTCATAATGCCCAAAAAGAGAGAAATATTTATATTATTTGTTCCTACTAATTAAATATATGGAATTAATTTTTTAAAATTAAAAATATAGAAGGTTTAGTAATTAATTTAAAATTAATCTCGTTGTGAGAATGAGATCACATGTTTTTAAAGATAAAACATTACAAAATATTTATATGTTTTTACCTCTAAATTCAATGTAAAATTAATGTGAATGACTAAAATTATATTAATTGATAAAAATATATTATATTTATACTTTTAAACCGTTCAATAATATAATTGAACCATACAAATTATTTTTATTAAAATTTATTCTATTTTTGATATTAACCAAAATGTAAAGGTTATTTGAAAAATATTAAAATTCATCCAAGGTAAATCATTCCATCCTGAATCTAAATAGGTGTTTTATTGTGTCATATAAAAAATATTAATGTGTCCAAAAATTTATTTTGAAAAGAGATATCCATTAAATGGATGTAAAATTACACATTTGAAAAATTTAGGTTTTATACATAAAATACAGTTTATTCATACCCAATGAATAAAATATATATTGGATGAATATACAAAATATTTAATTAATCATATAAAATTAATATTTAATTGATTTCATTTACTAATTTCTATCCAGTTAATTTATTAATAAAATACAAATATTTCATTGACATTTAATTGGTTTATATTATTCATCAATAATTTCTATCCAATTAATTCTCCATACATTTTGATATGTTAGTTATAATTATTCATTTTAAATTAACGAATAGGTAATTATGGTCACTTTATACCAAGGGCATATCGTGGTTCATTTAAACTCATGATTGAGTGCAATAAAATATATTAATGAATTTAATTTTATTTAAAGAATACAATTTATAAAAACATCCATGTCTTAGATTCTACAAACATAAAATGGAATTTCATCCATAAAACATTAACCATGTGAGTGGTCCTGTTTCATAGAATATATTCACAATGACCAAGAATCTCAATAGGATGTTCTTTACATCGATGGGTATTTCGCTAGCAATACGACTTCTGAGATTAGTACATGTGAAGGATCATGTATGTACTTTATTAGGAGAGATACTTGGAACAAATAATGAACTTGAGTGAGATTTAGTGGAAGCGCCAATCGATAATATATCTTCCCAACAGAATCCATAAATTCAAAGGATTTATATTCACAGTTCCTAACATGCCCTTTTTCCAAATCTCATTACTCTCTTCCATAGAGATATTCGTAGAAACACCTTGTCACCCACTTCAAACTCTAGATATTTTTTTAGTTCATTGAATAGATTTTTTGTCTTCTCGGATATTCTCTTATGAATTTTTTAATAGATCTATCCTTTTCTACCATTTCATCAACTAGATCATGTCCAGATCAGATTCTTTCTCCAACACCATCCCATGATGTTAATTTTTTTCACTTAATTCCATAGAATAATTCATAATGATCCATCTAAATACTGGAGGGAAATCTGTTGTTATGTGATCATTCTACAAAAGTTATGTGTTTATAACAACCACCTTTCAAATCCATAAAACAATCTCTCAACATGTCTTCTATAGTATTAATTTTCCTCAAGAAATCATTGTCTATCTGATAATAATAAGTAGTTCTAAAAGATAGCTCTGTATCGAGAGCCTACTAAAACACCTTCCATAAATTTGATGTAATACTTGGGTTCTGATCAGATATAATGAAATGTGGTACTCCTTGAAATCATACCACATCCTTTACATATATCCTTGAAATCATATCAATAGAGAAATCACATCTAATAGAAATGAAGTGTTCTGACTTCTAAGGGAGATAAAATATAACCAATATATCAGTATAGACATTATATGTCTTGGGAAGCCTCAAAAAGAAGTCCATAGTTATGTTTTCCCACTTCCATTGTGGTATGGGTAATGGTTATAACAACCCCGTAGACTTCTATCTCTCATCCATAGCATGTTGAAAAAACAAGAACCAAGATTCATATTCATTAACAACACATTTATTTCCATCCAACCAAAAATAATCATTCATGTCCCTATACATATTTTTTCTTCAAGTATTAATAGAGAAAGAAGAACTATGAGCCTCATCTAATATCTCCTATTATAATTTTGCTATGGGATGGATAAAAACACGGTTCCGGAAACATATTATTCCATAAAAATAATAGTAAAATTCAATAACATTTCTCATCTTTTTTAGCAGTACATATTATTTTTACAGCATCTTAATCATCACACATATAGATGGTTGAACATTAATTTTAGAAAGATAATATTTCTCCCCTTTCATTAATATTTCAAGATCCATCCATTAAAAATCCATAAATATTTGATTTTTTGTGATCCTGATAATGGATAATCTAGAAAGTTCCTTTAAAAAAGGCTTCTTCAACCTTGTTCTATTTCATGGGTTAGTAATTTATTGAGCTGTCGTAATATTTAATCAACTACAACCATCTTCTTTGGTTAATATTCAGCTCCTTTTGTGTGAAAATATACATTAAATATTTTTAGTATAAATATCACACCTTTCACCATAGAGATATTTTTTCAATATTTTAATGAAAATATTACCATACATTACTACAATTCATCATTTGGCTAATTTTTCGTTTGGATTTTCAATTTTCATGTGGCATAAGGATTCACTATATCATTTTTCATGAAGACACATCTTTTTACCTTATTGTTTGCATCATTCTAGATCAAAATCATTTATCCACTATAAGGTAGTGTTAGAACATGTAAACTATATAATCTAGTTTTGATACCTTTTAAATTCTCTTCACATTATATCCTCTACACAAAGGTAACATCATTCTAAATCAACATGGTGAGTGGGGTAGATTGTCATGAAAAATCATTCACAAAACGTTGATAATATACATCCAAACCAAGAAAACATCGATTCTATGTTCATAATGATTTTCTAGGCCAAAATTCAATAACTTATATTTTTGATTGATCCACTTATATCCCCTCTTGTGAGATTATATGACTTAATAATGAAACTCTCTGAACACAAAACTCATACTGGTTAAATTTTTTATAAAGCATATTCTTTCTCAGGGTCTTCAATACAATTATCAATATATCATAACATTCGTACTTGGTTTTTAAATATAGAAAAATATAATTTATAAATACTGTTAAAAATTTATCAACATAGTCTTTGAATACTCTATTCATTAGATCCATGATGATAGTGGGGGTATTAGTGACACCAAAAGACAACACTATAAAATTTGTAGTGTGCATAACTTGTACAGAATTCCATCATTGGTATATCCTCCTTATTGACCCATAATTTACGATATCCTGAATTAAGTTTAATCTTGGAAAAGTATTTATCATCATGTATTTCATAAAATAATTCATCAATGCAGGGTAGAGGATATTTTTTCATGATAGTGATCTTGTTATATTCTGGATAATCCATAGAGACTCTCATTGATCCATCATTCGTCCTAAAAGGCAAAACCGGTTCACTCTAAGGTGACCAAATAGGGAATTTGAATCCATTGTAAATATTCCATTGGAATTACTTTTTGAATTCTTATAACACAATTGGGTCCATTCCATACGTTTTCATTGAAATAAGCATAGCACTCAGTCTGAGTTCTATTGAAAACTCAACTTTATGATTCCGTGGAAGACCTATAAATTATTCAAAAATTACATCATAAAACTATCATAAAATAGGATTATTATTAATGGTGAGATTATATAAAAACATTTTAGATATATAACCTTCATTTATATGAATAAAGTCCCATAAGATGGATGAAATTTACATTGGAAGTTCATTATCATCATTGCATTGATATATGAACATTCATTTATCTCGAATATGAAATATTACATCCCTTCCTTATAAATTAATATCTGGTTCATATATATAAATTCAATCCATTTTATGAATCACAATTAAATTTAGTAATGAAAATAACCCAATATATTTAGGAATCAAATTCCAACAATCATTAAATTGAGAATATTTCGAAATGTTTGATGTGACCATTGTGCCATTATAAGTTTTCAAAACTATCTCAACATCAAATTTCTGGGGTAATATGGAAACACCCTTTGAGAATTCATCATAAATAAAATTTTGGGTGGATCATTATAGATAACCCTTGAATTAGGGAATTGGTCAGCATAATGACCCATTTCCATGAACTTGTTGTATTGAAGTGTGGGAGGTGCATTCTGTGTATCATTTTCTATATTCTCATCATTATACATCTTTTTTCCATCACCTCGGCATTAAAATACCCAGTGAACTTATCTTCAACAGTTATAAAAACATTTTCCAGTCTATTTAAGACAAATTTCTCCATGTTTCTTTCCACAGATTCAGAAGAAGGGAAAATCAAATTCTTTTTAGTATGGTATTTATATTTTCCCTTGAATTCCATTTTCCATTCTTATCAACCCCATTGGAGTTATGGGTTACCCGACAGATCAAATGAACCTTGAGAGAACATAAAACCATTTCTCCATAGCTATTAATGTCTCTAATGGCTAATTCCTTTCAGATACATGATATTAAGACACTAATTAATTGATCAATTTTACTCCCAGATTGGATAATAATTCCAGAAGCGTAGCTTGCATGAATTATAAAATATTCTTTATAGGTTCTAGCAGATTCAACATCCTTTTAATTAATCTCATGAAACACTTTCTCCATAATTGTTCAAAGAATACTAGTAAAGTAATTATTGAAAAATTAGTTATTGAATTCATCTGATTCCATGGATTCAATTTCATCTCTTTTGCTTGTATTCTTGATAAGGTTCTGCAATTGATCATCTTAATATTTCAAAAAATAGACTACTAAGATGAATTTATTATGTTACGAAAATTGAAGAATTGAAAATATCTTTTCAATTGAACTAATCCATTGTTCATCCACTAATGGATTAGAAGACCTGATGATAGAATGTGGATTCAGCCTCATGAAGGAATCAAAAAAATGTTGTTCCATCCTTTTCTAATTTGTATGTACTTAATGAATAATATATTGATAATTTTGTGTGATGGTAGAAACTAGGTTTTTCATTCCAGGTCCAATAACATTCAGTTTCTCAGGAGGAAAATCATTTTATTTCCCTTCTCATTCAACATTTTAGTGGTTTCTTCGGGTTCCACACATTGACTAAAACCAAGAAGCATAGTCTGAGAAACAATAATCATACTTAGAAAACCATATAATCCAAAAACATATTTCAATATAGGATACATAAGGTTTTATCATATGTTATTCATGATCAATACTAGGATTTTAACAGGTGCATACACATATACTTAGGGTTCTTAATAAGGTTTTCTCATCATAGTTTCCATAGGTTAACGATACCTTTACTCTAATAAAAAATAAAATAGCTCATACATTACATGCATAAATATTACATCAAAATTGAAGAATATTCATTAAAAAACATGACAAAACCATTCCAGGACCATATATGTTTATGGTATTTAGAAACTGGGATTCATAAATAACTGGTTCATATGTTATCTATAATGTATCCTGTTTATTTCATCATAACTGGACCCCTTTTGACATCTTACATTATACACTTTTTCAAGACCAGGGAAAAAAACGTAAGAAAGAGTCATCTTAGATGTTCAGTAAGGTTAAATAAGGGAGTTATCAATCATATCATAATAATAATATATAAGAGAATAACATTTTGAAATAGTATACTACATAGTATGTGTCATGAGATCATGTCATGAGATATATCATAAATTTAATTTAAATCATTGAACATAATCCCAGATGTCATAACATAGTACATAAAATTTTGTGGCTTGCACGTAAGCTTGTAAAATCATTTCATATTATTCAAGTCTCACTTCAAAGACCATCATAGAAGAAAAAGTCCATTAATGAAAAGTGTTCACTCCTCGTTCTAGCCATTAATTACTAAACTGAGAACATTTCCTGTTCCATCCTTGACAATATCAGTAGATATAAATATTTACTAAAATAATTAGTGGGAGATATAGGTACAACCCATCTCATAATGAAATCGTCCTTATTTGTGCCATAAAAATAAAAAACATTTACCATTTCACAACCCAAGAATAAAATGGGTTTCTTAAACATCATTACATTATAACATAATCCATGTACAATAAATGGATTTTATAAATAACAGTGAATAAAAATCATAATAAAACCATATTAATAATAGTGATATTATAATTAAAATGTAACTGTATTAATTAATTTAATTGTAAATTGTATATATTTTTTATAGAACACCTAAAATTAATTCATGATGAAAATATCCTTTGTCCATCATAGATGTTTTCTTTTCTCAAAATGCAACACATTTTTATAATAAAAATAATTTATTTTAAAATAACATTATTATAAAGTAATCATCATGTAAATAAGGTGTTATAAAACATGACAATACGTTCATGTTGTATATATTAAATTAAATCATTCTTCTCTACTTTTATTTGAGTGTCAAAAATTACATCGTATTGAAAAAAAGAAAATATTAGTTTCAAACCATTTAATACAAAATTCAAAATTGGGTAAAATTTAATTTAAATAATTTTACATGAATAGAAATATTGTTTTTAATAAATATTTAAGAAACATGGTAAGGGTTCATAAATATAACCTACAAAATACATACTTATAACCAATATTTGGAAATAATGAGAGTGTGAAATTATCCCATACCTTAGGTCTGATTTCATTTGTATGTATCAAAACCTCCTGAATGATGGGTTAAATAATTTAATTGACTTGTTATATAATCAAAGTAATTTTTATTATATCTTATATAATCATACTATGATCCTTTTATTGATAACATTTCACTATTACTTGTTATTCGAGTAGTAACTTCTTCAGTTTCTTATGTATGTTTTGTTGAATAAATTATTGTTTTCCTTATTAGGACATTGTTATATGATTCAAAAATGATATTGACATAATATATATCAAATTTATTATTTATATGAATTTAAATAAACATTTTTTAATAGATATAATGTAGAATTAATCGCATCTTATCGGGGAGAATATAGGTCGTATGTCCACACGAAGGACGATATCATTCCCATAATATTAAACGGGTCTGGAAGTGGATGGTTTATTTATTTTCCAGAATCTGTATAAATTTTCAATAATAATATATAGGTATTATTTCCATCACCATAACCATCCATCTGTGGTTCTGGTGAAAAACATATTACACCATAGTGTAGAGACGGAAAATTATACGTAAGAATTCATGATGATTCCGTTTTTAGTAGGATAGATAGAAGGTGGAATATGGTTGTTACATAATAATAATGAAATATAATAATGTTATTGATAATAGAGTAATTATTTTATAATGTAATAATCTCATGATGAGTATGTATAATAAGAATGAAGTTTGAATGAATTGAGAGAGAAGACAACCTCTTCCTCGTTGAGCTACCTCTAGATCACCTCTTAAAGCACAGTGGTTGGTCATTAGAGAATACCAGAACCTGTAAAACTTGAACATGAATGTTTTGAAGGGAAATGTTGATGGGATGATAGATCATGAATAATCTAGGTGAAGTGAAAATGTTTGGGAGTTGGTTACCTTTTATAATTGAGGTGAGGCGCATTTTTGGAAACTCCCAAAATATTAATTTATAATAAAACAAAACAATATCCAAAAGCCTCTAAATTATCCTAATCATAATATTATATGTGATAAGGTTTTAATATAATCAAAAAATAAATTTTATACAAGTTATTATATCAATTTATTCCTTATCATTTTAATAAACACTCAGTTATCCTATTTTTTTAAAACAAATGGAACAAAATTTTCTACATTAAAAGGGTGAAATATATACTTATTTTATGTCAATTAGACCATAAATGAATATTTTATATCATTTTAGACAATATAATAATTATTATTTATATTTAAAAAAATTCTGCTTTTTATGTAATTTAATAACATGTTATTTGGATAAACAATTAATAGTGTCTATTTTGACACTATTTAATTTAATGGTTTTTAAAAATATAAAGATAAAAAGTAAAATTAGAAAAAAAATATTTTATTGCATTCCTACGATGTCAAGGAAATATAGAAATTCTTTTTGAAATATTAATTAACCAAAAATATATTTATTTTTTATTTTTAATCACATTTATTTGTTACCTCGATTAATAAAATAATTGTTACATTATTATTGTGTAAATATATAATATAATTATTTCTAAATAAAAATAAAAATAAGATACTATGAAGAATATAAATCTTATATATTTCAAAATAATTCTAACATTTTCACATACATTTTGGAAAAAGTTTCATTAAAAAATTCATATTTATTAAAACATGAATGTGAGAACATTAACATCACTTTAAATAAAATATTATAACTGTCATATTCATTTCAATATGGCTCCAAATAGTCAATAACTCAATATATGGATTCATATGGATGAGATATACTTGAAAAATAATATTTGGTCAATTTTTATTGTCTTTAAATGGTTATTATTATTTTAATGATTTATTTTATTTATTTCTCATCATTTAAAAACTTTCTGCATTATCAATGAATAATCCTTTAAGATCATTATACATTTTCTAAAAATTACAAATAAATTACCATGAAAAATAAAAACATTTTATATTTCAAATTATTATTTATAATCAAATTAATCTTCCATATAAACTATTATTATAAATAATATAGTTATTAAAATTTGAGTGAGAATATTTTACATTTCATTAGATATAATAAATTAAATTTCGTAATATCATCCATGTGGATTCAAAATGATACAATTTCAACCCAATGATGATTTAATTTTAAAAAAACTCATAAAATGATATTAGGAAAAGTGTTAGGATAATATTATAATATTATTTTTATCTTTAATTACCCAATTTTCCCTTTTACCATAAAAATAAAAATTAGTGATGTTACTATTCGTAATCCAAAAATAATTAAAGTAACATAGTTATATAATTTGGATCTACTGATTTCAAATATGGAATCCATTTTTCAAAATTCATATCACATAAGTATTAGTAATTAATTTAATATTAATATCTTTATCAGAATTGTTAAACGGGTTTTCAAAGTTAAAATATGTTAGAAAATTGATGTTTTTTTTAAATATTAAGTTATTGTAAAATTGAGGCCTACGAATTAAATTATGTTAAATAATAAATATATACTCTATTTATATTTTTAAACCATCAAATAATTTAATTTATCTATATAAACTATTTTGAATAAAATTTAATATATTTTTACAATTCATCAAAACCTGAAAGTTATCAACAAAATATCAAAATTCAACCCAAGAAACATTTTATATCCCACATCAAAATTTTATTTTTATGATTTCATATAAAAAATATTAATTTGTGAAAATTATAATAAAAAAATTGTTCTCCATTAAAAGGCAGTAAAATAAGCTTTTTGAAAAATATAGGGTTTTATACGTAAAATAGGGTTTATTAATACCCAATGACTAAAATATCTATGAGATGAATTACAGAAATACATTAAAAATTTTATAACATGAATATTTAATTAATTTCATTTACTAATTATAATTCATTTAATTTATTAATAAATAAATACTAATATCTTTTGTACATTTCATTGGTTTATATTTTTCATAAATAATTCGAAGTTAAGGAATTCACATACATTTTCACATGTTAGTTATATTTACTACAGATAAAATAATGGAAAATAAATAATGGTTATTTTATTCTAAGTTCATCAAATGGTTATTTTAAACATAATATTGTTTGTAATATAGTTTATTGATGAATTAATTTTTTTAAAGAAAATATTTCATAAAAACATTCAGGTGTTGTAGGTTTCGTAAAATCCCGAATGATGTGGGATTGAACAATTAATACTATTATATTACTTTATTGAGTTTCTGATGATATTTAATTAACCATGGTTTATTCTTCTTATACTCCTTCAAAATCATACCCATTTTATTAGCCCTCAATGTGATGAAATCATTCTACTATTTTTTCATTTGAATCTATTCCTTGTCCATTTTATTCCTCCTATTCTATCATGTCACCTAATGAGTTCCTCAAAGTATTTATGGGTTTATATTCATTGATTTTGGAATAATATCATTCCAAAATTATTCCATGATGATTATTGTATCATTTGTAGGATTAAATTTTCATTGAATATACAAGAAATTTTCTTTTGTCTGTATCATCGCCATACTTTCCATTATTGGATTATTTATTTTGGATGAAACATTTACTTCTAAAAACCCATGAATACTTAAGAGGAATCTTCCTTCCATTCCATAATTCAAATGTTTTCTTTGTTTCTCCCATAAAATCTATGTTCTATTATGAAATTACACTACCACTTGGACCTCCACTTTTCAGTAATGATGAGAAATAAGAGTCCTCGCCAGTATAGATGTAACGACCAAAAGTTTCATTAATGGAAATCCCTGTTGATCTAATTAAATGTCTATTTATGTAAAATTTTTATATAAAATGTCTACTTCTTTGGTTTTATGTTAAGAATTTTGATCGTTTCTAATATAGTTGTTGAACAGTGATCACATGATTAGTATAAATATAGGGATTTAACAAATCCAATTTACTCAGACATAAGATGCGATGGCCACATCCAGTAGAATATCACTATAAGAAGCCCATTTGTCAGAGCTCGGAAAAGAGGTGGCGTCCTTGGGTTTCTCTCTTGACCAAGCCCAAGCTGAGCTTCATCATTTCAAGCTCGAATGGGACCGTCTACGGGAAAAGTAGAAGTTGATAGAGATTACCACTCGAGCGAGGTTATCTGAGCCACCCCAAGAGTCTGTCACCATCGCACACCTTACCCTTATGTCTTGTGCGGCTGTTTTAAGTGGTTATGTAACAAATCCCTAGTACTATGTTCATGTAAACAATTTTTTTATATAAAAATTAATATACTTTCTTGTCATTATTGATACATTGTAAATAGTTTTTAAAAGTACAAATAGAGTTTTTAGTTATTATTTAATTACAAATTCTATTTTGTTAAATTAATGGATTTTTGAATTAAATAATATTTTAATAAATATTATTATTATTAAATTAATTTTTATTAAATATAAATGATCATATAATTTTATGAATGAAATTGTAATTGTTATTAACGTTTGAAAGCCATTTTTGTCAAAACCCGTGAATTTTCCATAAATGTTGGTTTTTATTTTAAAAGTGAAAATTAACAAATGTAGAAAATAATTTTGATAAAATAAATGTTATTTCTAGAATCAGGACATCGAAATTATCCAATGGTGAATTTTTTATAATTTTCTGAGACAGTCAAATTTTTGGGTAATAATTAAGTACCGTTTAAATATATAATGTGTTTTATGACATAATAGTGACCAATAGTGATCTAATAAAATACTCTAAGATTTATGATCGGCCAATATATGTATTTCCATTAAAATAATGTGATTTTGGGTTTTTATGACTTATTTTACAAAGCATTAATGGACCCCTCAAGACATATTAAGCATCCTGTCTTTTTAAATTATTTTCCATGGGAGTGTGACTCACCTCTACATAAGCAACCCCATTATTTTAAGAAGTTCGTACTTTGGCCTTATTAATTTTTTTCTTCTCCTCTTTTCCCAAAACCATTGGCAAAAACAATGAGCTGATTTGTGATTTGTATTAGTTTAATGTAAGGGGTCCCAAACCTAAATAATAAAGAATTCGCTCACCTTTCCTATATAATCCCACCCAAGATCCCACTTTATCTGCACTCAAAGACATTGGAGTTCGTCTAATATCTTCCTTAATCTCTCTAGAATCCTCTCAAGGTGCCACAAGCTCCCATGAAGCCTCTCTGAAGCCTCTCTCAAGCCTCTCAAAGCACACGTCCATGTAAGGATTTTTCATCCTTTCACTTTTTTGTCCAATTTTATTAATATTGTTATACCCTTTTAATTTCAATTATAAATACTTGGGTATGGTTTCTAACCTCCCCCATATTTCCCTCTTATTGTTTTAATGATGGGATACACCTTTCTCTCTCATTAAATTCCTCCCATATACACCTATTACTATGCCAAAATTTCGAAAGGAACTTTTTTATCCTCATTTACATTCAAGGATTACTTTTGTATCATTAACATAAATTCTATTACAATTGTTGGGACATGTATCTATATTACCCCCTTACTGTCCATTTTATGTAAATATGTTGAGACACCCCTTTTTCTCTCATCAAACATTTTTATGTATTCTTATGTCACGCCGTTACGCTGCCCAAATTGCACTGATTTTCTAAGCCAATGCCTTTGTGTAGGGAATACCATGCCCATTTCTCCATCAAGGGTATTCACCTTAATTCACATTTATATATTTATTATAAATATTCATGTATGAATTCCACATTCCTTATCGTGTAATAAATTTTAATGTTTAATTAATCCATGTTTTATGATCCATGTCGCACACTTATGCATGATATGAAATGTTTATGAAGGGTGCGCCCTTATAGCGCTCCAATGCATTTGGTAAAGTATAATATCATGATATGTCATGTGCTATGAGTTTTGACTCATGATAATTCATGTGAAACAAGGGTTTACTCGTGCTTCATGTTCAATGAGAATTTACTCATGCTCCATGTTCAATGATCCTTGACTAATGCTAATTCCATGTAAAGTGTTGTTGCCACCATTCCATGTTATGATTATCATACATTATCATGCCTTTATGTCCATGTTTTTGTTGTGCTCTATTGATATTCCTATTGTCTAACATGTATTGTACTCTTCATGTATTCCATGTTTATTCCCTTGCTGGGATTTATAGCTCACCCCTTTTCTTATGCATGTCCTCAGGTTATCCTATGCAATGCTAATTACGAGGGAATGTAGTGGTCATGTAAAAGATGCTTTCAAGAAAGATGTTGTATTTCATATTTTAAGTTGTTATTTAATGATCCTAAGCCCCAAATACAATATAAAACTAGATCTTTAATAGTGTATCAAGTAAATAGTTTATGTAATAAATCATTTTTATGTTTTTAATAAAATGAGGGTTGTCATAGTTGGTATCACATGTTAGGTTTAGTTATTTTTGGGATTAGGATTAGAAAACCCTAGTAAAGCCTTAAGGAGAAGACTAAGTATAATAAAAACATCCCTAAGTTTTGGAAAGTACTGAGTGAGTAGTTTATCAAGAAAATACATCCCTGTCTGGATACGAGTAGGTAGAGGCGGCTCTGTCACAGATGTATCATAGGGGTTAAACCCAAAAACACCGCTTTGAGCTAGACTCAAACGGGAACTGGTGCACGACAATGGGCCTTGCTGCACTCTTGGTTATGACATTCCTGTGGGATATGTTTTGATAAATTGAAAATCATAGTATGAACCCTTATTAAAAGAATTAAAAAAATTCCCCTAAGAATACATGTTAGAATGTAGATCATGAAAAGCCTGGATTGAAGCCTATAGACTCGTGAGTTAAGGAAATAAAAGTTCATTTATAAGTCATCAAATTTTTTCATTGGATTACCCTTTATGTTTTACCCCCTAACATTCCTTTTATTCTAGCCAATGGCCGGTAATAGCAGGACTCGAGATAACAACCAATGTAAAGATCAGTGTGATGACTATACTAATGTGATGCCCAATCCAATGGGAGTGGGAATCACAAACTTTGTCACGCCTCTCTCTCAGCTACCTCAAGATTTGAATAGAAACATGGGTCAAGAGGAACGCCCAAACCCCCCTAAGAAGGAAAAAGTCTCTATCAATATATTCATGAGACAAATGCCTCCATCTTTTAGTGGATCATCTGATCCCACGATCGTTGAACAATGGATCTACTCCATTGAAAAGATCTTCTCCATCCTTCAATGTTCTGAACAAGAGAAGGTTCTCCTGGTGGCTTATTATATGGAGGGTGAAGCTGATCAATGGTGGACGTTGAACAAAAATATGATGCCTAAGGATGAGATCGAGGAGTTTTAATGGAAGTATTTTTGGAACATGTTTTTTGATAAATATTTTCCCCGCACCCTCTGTCTTAATATGGAAAGGGACTTCCATTCCCTCAAGAAAAAAGGCGAAGAATCTGTACGAGCATGCGAGGAAAAAATCACAAGGCTTGCACGATAGGATTCTTGATTTGTCGTTACACCCTAATGAAATTTTTACCACTTTTTTGGTGGGCTGAATCCTAGCCTACGGAAAGAATTAGCGATCCATGAATTCGACAGATATGAGGAAATTGTTCAATGTTCCCTCTTGGTCGAAATGGAAATCGGGTAATCATAGGGGAATCATGGTGGCAAGAAGAAAAAGGTGGAATTTAATGCTGGAAGTCCGATTGATTAATACAATGGTGCTAAGAAGATCCATCACCCCACTTTCCAAATGTTCGTAAAGATGCACCCTGGAAATTACCTCAAGGGGACAACGAAATGCTTTAGGTGTGGAAGGGAAGGGCACCTAGTTTTTAACTGTCGGCAAGAAAGACCCATGGCTGCGACAGAGGAGAGGAACGCTCCGTTTTAACCTCAATGATTTGTTCATTGCTAAAACTTCAATGAAACGGGGCATTTTTCAAATCAGTTCCCTAATACAAGGGTTTCAGAGGCAACTAACAACCTACAAGGCAGAAAGGATGAGCTTTTGATATCACTTATGCCAAAGTGAACCCCGACAATGAAGCAGTGACTAGTACGCTAGTTATTCATTGAAGAATAGAGAATGTACTTTTTGATTCAGGTTCTACGCATTTTTTATATCTCGAATGATTAGTAGAACAATCATAGCACCACCAAAAATTTTGGAAGTGAAGATGTCAGAGAGTACGGAAAATGGGACAATCATTTCATCCCATGAATATAAGCCCTCCCCTGTTATAATCTGTGGATTGAATTTCCCTATAATCCTCGTAATACTCCCTCTGGTGGAATTTGATGAAATTCTTGGCATGGATTAGATTTCCTTATATAGAGACAACATAAATTTTCGAGAGAGGGAAATCACACTCTATATAGAGAATCGACACCCAATTCATTACAAGTGTAAGGAGGAAGATGAATCTCCTGTAGCTCCATCATCTCAAGCATTGATATTACTACCCTATGAGAATGCATATATGGCTTAGATGATTGAGTCCAAGGAAGAAACCATCCTGGAAGAAATGCCTATTGTGAGGAAATTCGCTGAAGTGTTTCCCAAGGAACTGCCTAGACTTCCTCCTAGAAGATATGTTGAATTATCAATTGAAATTATTCCTGGGGCTCTACCAGTATCCAAGACTCCATATAGAAAGGCTGTTGTGGAGCTTGAAGAGCTAAAGAAACAACTACAGGATAATCTGGATAAAGGGTTTATACGCCCAAGTGCTTCATCATGGGGTGCACCATTCCTCTTCGTCAAGAAGTAGGATGGGACAATGGAGCTTTGCATTGATTATCGTGAACATAAAAAATCATGATAACTAAAAAGTATCATCTTCAATGGATCGAGGACTTGTTTGATCAGGTTTGTGGAGCTCAATACTTCTCCAATGTAGATTTGCGGTCAGGATATTTTCAAGTAAGGGTGAAAAAGGAAGATGTCCCCAAGACTGATTTCCCTACAATATATGGGCACTATAAATTCATAGAAATGCCTTTAGAAATCACTAATACTCCATTAATATTCATGGACATGATGAATAGAGTCTTTAGAGATTACCTCGACAGATTTTTTGTAGTCTTTATAGATGATATTCTAATACAAATGAAAACCAAGGAGGATCATGAGGAGCATTTAAGAACTGTACTAGAAAATTTGTGCAAGGAGAAGATCTATGCAAAGTACAACATGTGTGAGTTCTGGTTGATGGAGGTCTCATTCTTGGGCCATATCATCCCAAGCAATGGGATATCTGTGGATCCCTCCAAAACAGATGCAATTGATTGATGGATGAGGCCAACATCGGTAATGAATATTCGAAGCTTCTTGGGGTAAGCTGGACATTATCGAAGATTTGTGAGAAATTTATCACAATTTTTCAACCCTCTTACCAAGATAACTCAAAAGGGAGTTAAGTATTCTTGGAGTGATGAATGCGAAGAAAGCTTCGAGGAGTGGAAAAGGAGGCTTATCACTACGCATGTGCTCACATTACCCACTAATGGAGAACCTTTTGGGGTATTCAGTGATGCTTCAAAAAAGGGATTAGGTTGTTTGATGATTCAAAATGATAAATTGATATCTTATGCCTCAAGGCAGTTGAATATCCATGAGGGGAACTATCCAACGCATGATCTGGAGTTGGCGGTAGTGATCTTTTCCTTGAAAATCAGGAGGCATATCTCTATGGGGAGAAATGTGAGATATATACTGACCAAAAGAATCATAAATAAATATTCACACAGAAATATCTTAATATGCTCCGGAGAAGATGGATAGTGCTCATCAAAGATTATGATTGTCCAATACATTACCACCCCGGGAAATTGAACAAGGTGGCAGATGCCCAAAGTAGAAAGGACCCATCGATTCTATCAATGATGAGAATTGAGAAGGATCCAATCTTCTTAGACTTGATGAAGATGGATATGGGAATAATAAAGAAGGTAACATAATCAATCCTTTCACAAGTTATTTCTCAACCGTCTCTTTTAGAAAGGTTAAAGGATGCTCAAAAGGATGATGTGGGAATTCAAGAAAAAGTGGAAGCTATCGAAAAAAGGAAATCCTCGGAGTTTAATGTTAATGAAGAAGGAATTGTGTGATTTGTGAAAATACTTTGTGTTCCATCAAGTTTGGAGATGAAGAAGGAACTTTTGGATAATTCACATACTTAAAATTTCTCTATTCACCCAGGGAACACAAAGATGTATCTATATATCCGATAAAACTTTTGGTGGGATAATATGAAGAAGGAGATAACTGAATATACATCAAAGTGCCTTGTGTTCCAGAAAGTGAAGGCAGAGAGGTAGAAGTTTAAGGGGATGATGTAACCATTTCCCATATAAGAATAAAAATGGGAGAACATCACCATGGACTTTATCATCGGACTTCTGATGACACCCAATGGAAACAATGAAATATGGGTTTTTGTGGATTGTCTTATAAAGACTGCACACTTCATTGCTATTCAGGAGGATTTTTCATTGGATCAACTAGCACGAATATATATCTGGGAAGTGGTAAGGCTGCATGGAGTACCACTATCTATTGTGTGTCACAGAGATCCATGATTCACCTCTATGTTTTTGAAGAGTCTTCAACATGCTCTGGATACTGAACTGAAATTCAGTACGGCCAATCATCCTCAAACTGATGGTCAATCCGAGTGGACTATCCAAACACTTGAGGATAAGTTGAGATCATGATAAATGTAATTTAAAGGAGGATGTGATCAATATCTTCTTCTAGTTGAGTTCTCTTATAATAATAGTTTCCACACGAGCATCCAAATGGCACCATATGAAGCCCTATATGGGAAAATGTGCAGAACACCGGCATGTTGGAATGAGGTCGGCGAACGTAAGCTGATTGGACCAGAAATGGTCGAAAAAATAGTGGACAAGGTGAAAACCATTCAACATCATATCAAGGCAGCCCAGAGTCGACAGAAGTGTTATGCAGATAACCATCGATGAGGCCTTGAGTTTAATGTTGTAGACATGGTTTCTCTACACATATCTTTGCGGAAGATTGTCATGAGGTTTCGAATGAACGGGAAGTTAATTCCAAGGTAAATCATCCCCTTCGAGATTATTGATCGTGTAGGGGCTGTGGCCTGTCAACTAGCACTTCCACCTACCATGGCCAAAGTACATGATGTCTTTCATGTATCCCTTTTAAAGAAGTACCTACCAGGCCCTTCACATGTACTCTCTTCTAAGATGGTACATTTAGAGGATGATCTTTCTTATGAGGAGCAACCAGTGATGATCTTATATCGTAGAGAAAAAGTTCAATAATAAAAGACAATGCCCCTCATCAAGGTGTTGTGGTAAAACCACAAGTTTGAAGAAGCGACTTGGGAATTGGAGGAAATGATAAAGTTGAGTTACCCGCATCTATTTTAGTATGGTAAAAGGATATTTTGAGGGGGAAATTTCTTAAGGGTGGAATATTGTAACGACCCAATGTTTCATTAATTGAAATCCCTCTTGATCTAATTAATGAATCTTTATGTAAAATGATTATATAAAATGTAAAATTATTTGGTTTTATGTTAAGAATTTTGACCGTTTCCAATATAGTTGTTGAACAGTGATCACATGATTAGTATAAATATAGGTCTTTAACAAATCCAATTTACTCAGACAAAACAAGTGATGGCCTCATCCATTATAATTGCTCCAAAAATAGCCCATTTGTCGGATCTCGAAAAAAAGGTGGCGTCCTTGGGTTTCTCTCATGACCAAGACCAAGCTGAACTTTATCCTATCATGCTCGAAAGGGGCTGTCTACGAGAAAAGTGGATGTTGATAGAGATTACCACTCGATCTATGTTATCTGAGCCACCACAAGAGTATGTCACCATCGCACACTTACCCATAGGTCTTATGCGGCTGTTTTAAGGGGTTATGTAAAAAATCACTAGTAATATGTTCATGTACATTATTTTTGTATATAATAATGAATATAGTTTCTTGTCATTATTGATACATTGTAAATAGTTTTTAAAAATACAAATAGTTTTTTTAGTTGTTATTTAATTATGAATTATATTTTATTAAATTAAATTATTTTTAATTAAATATTATTTTAATAAAATATTATTATTATTAAATTAATTTTTATTAAATATAAAGGATATTATAATTTTATGAATGCAATTGTAATTTTTATTAAGGTTTGAAAGCCATTTTTGTCAAAACACTTGAATTTTCGATAAATGTCGGTTTTTATTTTAAAAGTGAAAATTAACATATTTAGAAAATTATTTAGATAAAATAAATGTTATTTCTGGAATTAGTACATCTAAATTATCCAATGGTGAATTTTTCATATCTTTCTGAGACAGTAAAATTTTTGGGTGAAAATTAAATACCGTTTAAATATATAATGTGTTTTATGACATCATAATGACCCAATCGGGATGTAATAAAACACTATAAGCTTTACGTAAGGCCAATATATATTTAACCATTTAAATAATGTGATTTTGGGTTTGTTTTACTTATTTTACAAAGCATTAATGGAACCTCATGAATTATTAAACATCTTGTCTTTTGAAATTATTTTCCATGGGAGTGTGACTCACCTCCACATAAGAGACCCCATTATTTAATTAATTTCGGACATTGGCCATATAAAATATTTTTTCCCTCTCCCCTTTTCTAAAAACCATGGGCAACCACCATGATCTGATTTGTGGTTTGGTTTATTTTAATGTAAGGGGTCCCAAACCTAAATAATAAAGAATTCACTCACCTTTTTGATATAAACCCACCCAAGATCCCACTTCCTACTCACTAAAATCCATTGGAGTTTGTCCAACCTCTACCCTACTCTCTTAAGAATCCTCCCATGGTGCCCCAAGCTCCCACTAGGCCTCTCTCATGCCTTTCTCAAGCCTTTGGATGCACACCTCCAAGTAAGGGATTTTCTTCCTTTCACTTTTTTGTCCAATTTTCTTAATATTTTTACGCCCTTTTAATTTCAATTATAAATTCTGGGGTATGGTTTCTCATATCCCCCATACTTCCTTATTGTTGTTTGAATGATAGTAAACCCCTTTCTCTCTCATTAAATTCCTCCCATGTACACAAGTTACAATTTTGAAATTCCGAAAGGAACTTCTCTCTCCTCATTTATATTCAAGAAATACATTTTTATCATGAACCTAAATTCCCTTAAAAATTTTGGGACATGTATCTAAATGGCCCCCTTAATTAAAATTAACTGTAAATATGATGAGACAACTCTTTCTCTCCCATAAACCATTTTTATGAAATCTTATGTCAAGTCGTTGCGCTGCTGAAATTGCACCGATTTTCTATTCTAATGCCTTTGTGTTGTGAATACCATGCCCATTTATCCGTCAAGGGTATTAACCTTTATGCACATTTACTTATTGATTATAAAGTTTCATGTATTAATTCCACATTCCTTATCGTGGAATAAATGATTATGTTTGATGAATCCATGTTTTATGATCCATGTGGCACACTTATTCATTAAATGAAATGTTTAAGAAGGGTTCACCCTTATAGCACTTCAATGCATTGGATAATGTATAGTGTCATGATACGTCATGTGCAATTAGTGTTTAATCATGGTAATTCAAGTTAAATGAGGGTTTACTCATGATTCATGTGAAATGTGAATTTACTCATGCTCCATGTGCAATGAGCCTTGGCTTATGCTAATTCCATGTTAAGTGCCGTTGCCACATTTCCATGTCATGATTCTCATACGTTATCATGACTTTATGTCCATGATTCTATTGTTCTCTATTGATATTCCTATTGTCTAAAATGTATTTTACTCCTCATGTATTCCATGTTTATTCAATTACTAGGCTTTATAGCTCACCCCTTTTCTTATGCATTTCCTCAGGTTATCCCATGCAATGCTAAGTATGAGGGAATGTAGTGGTCATATAAAAGAATATTTCAATAAAGATGTTGTATTTTGCGTTTACAGTTGTTATGTAATGATTATAATCCCCAAATACACTATACCTATCGATCTTCCATGTTGTATCATGTGAATAGTTTATGTAATAAATCATTTTTATGTTTGTTATAAAAGTCAGGTTGTCATAATAGATCTAGTAATATTGTCCACCTTTGGATTTATGCATTCAATAACTCCATTTTTCTATGTGGTTTTCTATATATCCACCTCATTCATTATTCCATGGTTTTCAGGTAATTTTTAAATAAAAAGGATTTGTATTCTTCTCTATTTCCAGATCATATAAATTTGATCATGCGGCTAGTTTTATTAAAAGCAATTTGATGATAAATCTTCAAGAAATCAAGAAATTTATGTTTCGTCTGCAAAATCAATACACATTCCATTATACTATAATCATAAATAAAATTAATGAAATAACTCTATCCATATGTTTTAGTCACATTTATTGGAACACATACATTTGTGTAGATGATATCAAATATATTTTATGCCCTTTCCTTCTTTTGCTGATATAAACTCTCGACCGTCTTTCCTTGCATTAAAGAATCACATTTATTTTATTACTCACAATTAATTTGGGAATATTTATGGATATAATTATATTATATTTAATTTACAATATTTATTGATTAATGTGATACCTTTGATTCCACAAGTTGTTTTTTTGTCAACTATTATGTAAAAAATGATCTCTTTACTGTCAAACTTGTATAAATTTTCATATGTTATCCATCATTTCATGATAAAATTACATATCGTTAATTTGATAGTGCACCCATATTGATCAAAATTAACTATAAATATTGAATCATAAAGTGGAATCACATTTAATAGATTTTTACGCAAATCGTTCACATAGAAAAATTATGTTTTCCCAAGATCTTCCTTTTCAATTTCTATACTTTCATTTCATTGAATATTTAAGGATACATATTTTTCAAAAATCATTGTTTAAACAACCTTTATCTTAACATAATTCATTAAATATATATTTACCATGATAAGGGATGAGTTTCCACTATCAAGAATCTAGGTGTTACTTTTCATTATATCAATGATAGTTATTTATACAAGGTTTAATTTATTGATTTTTTTTCATTTCATTCCATGAGGTAATATATTGAGAAGAGTATGAATATAGACATTGTAATATATTTTCCACATTAACGGGTACATCATTTGCATAATTTTATTCTGGTAGAGATTACATATTTGTGTGATTAATTCCACCGACTTGGTGGGTATTAACTTTTCTATGAGTTCCTTAGGTAATATTACCACATTTTCTCTACATTCAATCAGTAGATTTATGGAGATAGTTGAGATAGTGAAAACAATATATATAAAAAATATATATTCTATATGATGAATAATATTTCCTCATTATCCTTTTATGACTTCCAAATCTTTCTCATTTTCATATATCCGTTCCACTTCATAGTATGACATGATATGGACTAGAAATCCACATTATTGAAATTCAATAAGAGGAAATGTCTTCTCACTTCCATTCCTCCTCATGTAAACCAATTTAGTAAAAGTTTTTGATTTATGATCATATATGGATACTTGAGGTTAATTTTTATCCATCTTTTCAATTTTATTTGAGGATTTTATTTTTTGGTAATATGGTGCCTTTGTGGTATGTCTTAATTTTTTCATACCATTATTTTGACTCATCTCGTTTCTAGAATTTAATATTTAAACATCACAACCAATTCAACTTTTTCCCATACATGTGTATCTTTGATCATTCAAGGTCGTCCTTATCCCTAAAAACCCATGTTTAGATCTTTTTAAAGCTCTATGTATAAGAATATACCAAACTATAATTCGGTATTTATTTCCATTTATTTTGATTCAATTTATAGTAAACTCCATAGTGTAACACATTTTTCTTCATGTCCCTCAATATTCTTAGTCATATCCTCTGGTATTTATGTATATTAATTGATGTCATTTTACCGACCATCAATACTTATATTAAATACCACAAATTCTTATGATTTTGAGGGTTTGAAAATATTATTCTTCCCATGATTCTATATGATCAATTCTGGATCGATGCTAATCGACACGCTATGATGACTCTTCCAAAACATAACACATTTTTCTATTTATTTTTCTTTGAATGTCATGCTTATCCCAAACACCCTCAAGTCACACCATGATATCAACAAAAAATTCCACTGAATATCTTTATCCTTTGAATGTATTATGTTTTCAACTATAGCCATCAGAGATTCTAGGGTTTATATTCAAACTAAGGTTCTTCGTCCTATAAAAATTCATTATCATCTTGTTATTATTTATATAATAATATATTTCAATTTAATTTATTTTTTGATTTTAATATTCAATTTTTTGGGAAACTTTTTTGAGGATTCTACATGATTCCTTCTTCACAATGTTCATCATTGAACTTCTTTGAGCATTGGGAAATAATATTCCCAACCCTAACAATTTTAAAACACACTAGAGTAATTATTCCTTAAAATCTCTCTTTTTGTAACTTGAATTTTCTGGAAATAGAGAAACACGTTTTTCCTACTCATTATCTTAATAAAAACTATATCTGAAACATCCATTTTTCCATTGATTTAAATTTCATTTCCTTTCATAATCATGTTTCTTCATCTTCTGATTTGAATCTAATTTCATAAGCCACCACACTGGTTATAATTTTAACAATATAAAGTTTAGATAGTTACCTTTCCTCAAGGGATGTCACTTTTGGGTTGTACAGTTGTGGAAGTATTATCACAATTTTCTTCACAATGTCAATATCTTTAATTTCAACACAAAGTCCTTGAATTTCACGAACATCATCTGTAGTTCAATTAAAAAGTGTATTTATATTTTCAACAAGATATATTTTCATATCATCAAACCAAATATTAAAAAATTGATGTTTGGCCTCCTTTAATGTATTTTCCCCATTATATATATTTTACATTTTTTTCCACAAAAAAATCGATTGAGGTAGAATCATCAAATTTAATCACATTTTAGCAGATAAAGTTGATGTATGGAAATTTTGTTCTTTTTCATCTGTATCAATAATTTTCTTGTATATTTTAGTTATACAAATACATGTCACATCAATGGATGGAATCCCCTATTTCATGAAAAGATGAACATCCATCCCAAGGTTTATCAAATGATATACCATTATATTATTCCAAATATAGAAGTTTCTTTCATAAAAGAGGGGGAGTCCCCATACATTAATTAAATTATACTTCAAAACAACAGAAGAAAAAAAATTAACTTCAACAATCAGTACTCTTAGATACACCATGTAGGATCCCAGGAAATCCTAAGAGGGGATGAGTGATGTTAGGTCAACTAGGTTAAATACCCTGTGGGGGGTGTGAATCATGTTTTGATATATTAAAACAACATCCTCATTTGGTCTTGTTTTGTTGTTAAAATAACACACCTATCTCTTTATCACATATTAATATATGAACCGAAATTAAATCATGCATGGGACACAAAAATTTTAAATGGGTCACCCTCAATACGCTATGTCCAAAGAGAATACAGAAAAAATGCATCGATGTAGCAAATCCACTAACAACACACTACTGTTTACAAAGTTTGGACCAGACACACTGCCCCTCCAATATTACAATCATTCAAAATTTGAAAGCATACTACTCTCTCAATAATGATTTATCACTACTCCTTCAAAATATCAACTCACATTTTATAGAATTGTAGGACCCTCCATTATCTCAAATAAATACATCCTCTAATGTATGTATATTCGCTATTTATGTCTCAATTTTATCCACTAATAAATAACACTTTACCATAGGTGTAATGTGAATCTTATAATATCTCATGCAGCCCTTACTATGTCATACGTTCAAGTATTATTATTTTCATGAAAACCCTCTTTTTATGTGAGGATTCCTTCTTATGAAGAATCAAATCTTATGCACAACTTCCTTTATTACACTCAACTCAAATTCTTACTCGCAACTCCATTTACATGCAATTATTACGTGATACATATCCTCATGTTTCTATAACTGTTGAGATACTTAATGACAGGGGTGTCACCTCCTATTTATATTCATTTTAGAACCCTATATTAAAGATCCTAATGAATTGTGCAAGATCTTATTTAAGCATGCAAAACGATATTTGATTTCATATTAAGAAATAAATTCTATTTCGTATAACATCATATTTCATGCACATTCAAGATATTTTGCGAACATAATGCATTTTACATATTACACTGTTCTAATCCCGAAACATTCCTTCTATGATACATTAACAACCACCTTCTATATTTCACCCAACTACCATTTCTAAAAACACACATATCTATTTTCATGATTTTGAGGGAAAAAAATTATCATACTCTAGAAAATGGTGCCACCTTATATATTTTCTTTTTCTTCCACATCTAGATCATCTACTCATTTTTGTGGTTCTTTTTAAACAAATAATTTCAACAATATCATTAAAAACCAATAACTGACCAAGGAATCCCTCTTTGTCAACAAACACAATTAACCTAAAAATGTGTCAATGTTAAATTGAGAGATTTTTTCCCAATAGGTGTATTAAGGAATCATGTTATTCTTTTAATGTGACTAATCATATTCTTAAGTCAGTAGGAACATCTTAATCCTCCATGATGGAATCATTTAGTAATCAAACATTCACATGTAGAGAGACAACACATAAGTTTTACATGGTTCACCAATAAGGTCAAGTCTATGGAGCATATGTCAAAAGTGTGTTAGTTACTCCTAAACCAACCAATCCTTACTAGTTTTAAAATATTGATGATCATAAAGTCACTCTATTATAGGAATAATTCCTTTACAATATTTTATGGATATCACATTTCCTCTCTTAACAAACTATTATCAAATACCCCTAGATTACTAATTTCGGTGATGTCTTACATAGTCTAACGAAATTAAGGTCACTTCAGCATATTGTAATTTAAGTGTTTTTTACTTACTAGAATCAAACTGTTCTATCAGTGTAGTCTAGAGTTGATGTACATAAAATCAATGTTTACTTAAACTATATGTTCAAAAATGTTTTTCATGAAGCACATTTGTGAATATACTTCATGAAGTTCACAACCATCATGAAGAAAACAGCCTTTGTGGGACACTAAGTCAACATGGAATAATCAATCATCACTAAAATACTCTTTCTGGGATACTAATGAATTGGTCATGTCTAAGACAGTCATTACATGATTATCAAGATCAGAACGATGACATGACTCATGAATCTCTAAGCCGTTGCGAATTTTGAATGATTCATAATTTCCTCCAATTATTATTGATGTCAAATGAAGTGGTGGAAGCAACCTATTTGTAAGATCAGACATTCACAATGATTCCAAGAACCTAATGGATTTTTTATGAAACTCCAAAATCTTATTCACAAAGATCCTTAATTTTTAAAGCTATAATGAAATTTAACCCATTTGTAAAACTTATCAAAGTCATGCAGATTCAACCTCACTCCACCACATGCTCACGATGCTCCAAAACAACACAAACCTCATCTTTTACAAAACCCAATCTTCATGAAACTCATTCTGTTGCAATGTTTTAAATGATTCAATCCATAAAAAACAACTTTTCATGAATATTTCTCATGTTGTTTTCATACCTTCATGAAACAAACTTATTCATCTTTATTCTGATCCCAACGATATTCCAAACACTAGAAAATGATTCCACCTTCAACATAATAGTCATCTTGTACTATAAGATCTCTTTCCCAGAGAACTATATAAAAAAATTAGTTTGGATTATAAATACAGCTGAAGTAGACTCTACTTCATGTAAAGGAAATACTTTCTCCCAACACTACCAATCATTATTTTTAATCCCTAACCCCATAATCTTATTCCCCACTCCCCCAACATTAATCTATGATCCCTAATCCCCCAACACATATTAATCCCTAACCTGTCAATATTAATCCCCAATCACAACCCCCAAACATAATCCCTAACCTTTGACCCCCCCAATCATAATACATCACCAGAAATATTAATCCCAAATCAATCACCCACATATTTACCCCTAACCCCACAAATGTTATAGCCTAATCCCAAATTCCACCCAATCGTAATCTATAACCCCTAATCTTATTGCCAAATCCATAACCTCCACCAATATTAATAATCCCTAACCCACCTCCCTACATTATTCCCTAACCCCACATCTTAATCTCTACCCCCCCACCTTCATAATCCCTCACCCCCACAATCATAATCCCTAACCCCACCCACAATCATAATACATAAATCTTCACCAACAAATATAATCCCTAACCATCCATCCAAATCCCTAATCCATAACCCCCAATATTAATCCATAATACCTACCAAAAACTTTTAATAATTAATCCCTAACACCCATTCTAATCAATATCCCCCATATTAATCCATAACCCCATCATAATACCTAACCCCTACCCCCCAAAATAATCCGTAATTCCTACACCCCAATCTTAATCCCAAATCCGTACCCCCCCCCCAATTACTAATCACTAACCCATACCCTCCAATATTAATCCTCAATCACTAAACCCTACCCCCAATAATAACCCCTAATTATTAACCCACCCCCATCCTAATCCAAACCCTTACTAAACTTAATCACAAATTTTTAACCCCCCATCTTAATCCTTAATCCCGACCACCCCCAGTCCAAAACACAAAACCATACCACACAGTCTTATTACCTAATCCCAAACCCCCATATTTATCCCTAACCCAAAATACTAATCTCTAATACCTAACCCCAAACTTCTAATTACAATCCACTACCCCCACAATCTTAATCTCTTGTCCCACATCTTTCAAATTTTAATCCCCATCACCACATATTGATCCCTAATCCCTACCCACCCATATTAATCCATAACCCCAACCCCCGTATTAATCTCAAATCCGTACCCCCCAAAAATTATAATCACTAACCACTCCCACCAATCACAATATGTAAACCTTACCACCAAATCCTAATCCCTAACACCCCCATGTTGTAATCCCTAACCCCTATAATCTTAATTCCTAATCCCCCATTTTATTCCCCAATCCCTACCCCTCCACCAATCCAAATCACTAACCCATACCACCAATCATAAACCATAATCCCACAAAAATATTAATCCTTAACCGAAATCATAATCCTAAATCCCTACCCCCCAAATATAAATCACTAACCCCTACCCTTCATATTAATCCATAATCCCAACCCCACCCATATTAATCACTAATCCTGACCCCCCCCCCCACATCTGAATCCCTAACCACGACCCCCCATATTATTTCCAAACCCCTCACCCCTAATAATAATCCCTAATCCCTAACTACCCATATCATAATCCATATCCTCCATCCTAACCACTAATACCAAATCCCCAAATCATTACCACTAACACCGATAATAACCAATAATCCCTTCCCCATCCTAATCAATAACATCGACCACCATCATAATCCCTAATACATAACCCTCATATTAATCCCTAATTCATACCACCCCCATCTTAACCCTAACCCCCATCATAATCCCTATTCCACACACCCCCATATTAATCTATTTCCCCCATCTTAATCTGCAACCCCCCAATCAGAATCCATAATCCCTAACCCCCCCCCATCTTAAAACCTAACTCGTTCCCCTATCTTAATACCAACCCAAACCCACATATTAATCTCTAATCCCTAACTCCCCAATATTATTCTATAGTGACCCTCTCTTTTCATACATTTATATTACATAAAATTTGTGTACTACTTAAAACATCATACAAAGAAACACCAAAATACTACAATTAGACTAGTACCTTTGGAAGCATGGAAACCTAAACATCAGTACATAAGTGAGCAACATTATATCTCACAAGGTTCTCCGATAACATCACAACCCATATAAATATCATATAATAAAGATATATTAATAAACTCGGGATATAAACATAAAAAGTTGTGAGATCGGATGATCTATAAGGGTAAATGAGGGAGACAAGTAAAAATAATCATGATCATAAGGGTATAGGAAAATGATCAAAACATATATGATTATACCACGAATATCAAATATATCATAAAAAAGAATAATGTCATAAATATTGGTAGTTAATAATACTTTAATCATTAAAAAATAAAAAACATAATCCATGATAGCATAACATAGAAATAAATGGTGGAATTGTGGAAGACATATAATCATCTAAAATATGATTTCTATAGTTTCCAAGGCATCACTAAAATGACCATTATGGTAGTATAGGATCACTCCAAGTAACATCTTAGTAGTCATGGTTCACTCCCATGGACATCATAGTAGCATGAGTTTATTCCTCATTCCATCTTAGTATCACTGCTTCACTATCACAACCATATTAATAGTCAAGAATAATTCACAATACCATCATAGTCTATTACATGAGATATAATCCATTACCCAATGCATTGTAGGGGGATATAGGTATAACCCATACCATTGTTAAATCTTATATAAAAGTTCCAAAATTACAAAAATAATCACCTCATAACCCATCAAATGAAAAAGGTATTATAAACATGTAGTAATATCATAACCGATGAAAAATATAGGTCTCATAATCATTTCCTCAAAATCAGAACCCATGAAAGAGAAACCTATTTCATAAACATATAACCTTTCAAAAAGAAATAGGTTTCATAAATACGATTACATAAAGAATAACCAATTCATATAAAGAATATGAATGTAACGTTTAAATCATTTTTGAGATAGGCATTACTAGAATTAATGGATGTCATCTTAGTTGGAAAATAATTTTGAAATATTTAAAAAAATCTTCAGGAAAACAACCATTATTATTTGAAAATATCATTTGAATTCATAAAACCATTTGAAAATGATTTTCTATGAAAATACCCTGAAAACAGATAAGGAAGGATTTAAATCAGTTCAAAAACATTTTTTCATGAAAACTTATACAATTAAGAAAAAAAATTATAAACCGTTTACTTTGAAAACACTATGAAAACCTATAATTAAATCTTTAAAATAGTTTGAAACCCTTTTTACTTGAAAACATGGGAAGTGATTATGAAAATGTTTTGAAACAATTTCTTTGATGATACTTTCAAAACATATAAAAAAATGTTGAAAACATTTTTAAAACAATTATCATTGAAAATCACGTTTAAAAAAACTAAAAAAATATTTTTTAAAAATTTAATGGAATCTTCGAATAAATGATTGTGTAAATCCATAGAACCCAAATGAGGAAAACAGAAAATTCTTTTTGAACTGTCAAAAGGTTAAAAATATATCATGTTCAGAAAGGGACAATTTGATTACATTGAATATATTGGAAAAATGCATAATTTTTACAAATTTCTATTAATAATTAATAGGTAATTGTAAAAGTTTCTTGAATACCTGTTTAGAAATCATTTTTTTGAAGGAACATAGATTTCTGACTAAATGGAGGTTAAATTCGGTCTTTATTAAAAACACTTTATTGAATATAATATACACCACACATTGGATGAAATGGTGCCAATATATGAATAAATCCTTAATAACCATAGTTGTAGAAAATTACTTAATATTCATGAGAGATGAATCAAAATATTTAATCAAAGGAATCATAGACATAAATAATATTTATAAGTGAAGAGATTGTCTCAATAAATGCTTACAAAGTAATAACATGGGATCATAATATTATTGTAAGAAAATAAAATGACATAAAACATTAAATATAATTAAAATATGGAATTTCATGATATAAAATTTAAAATATAAATATATTCAGCTAAAAATAGAAATTACATGCATAACTCGACATAAGTAATAAAGAAGGAAAATTGGGATAAAACTATTTCCCCGGTTTGGTATCTATTGATATTTAAATTCCATAAAATAAAGATCATAAAATGGATAAGTGAGTACCAATAAATTTTTGTAAAAAATAAATTGAAAACAATATTGAAATTTAAATACACCACCAAAAAAGAAAGAGTGGCGAACATAGCATGAATATAATAGAATCAAAAAGTGAGATGAAATCCCCATTCCTTGTGTCTTGACTCTCATCGAACTCATTCAAATCACCTGTATAATAAATATAATTTATTATACATCTTTTAAAGAACCATATTATTTTATCTAATACCATATAATTTTTGATTATGACATTATATTTGCCTCTTTTTAACCATCCTTTGTTTTGTTTTCACTTCGGATAATATTCACTCTGTTCATCGCATATGTCTCAATTTTTTATATCGTTGGTACTTATTCATATATCATGATTCAATAAAATAGAAAATGATATAAATATTATTTATATTTATTATATGTGAATAATAATAATATATACAATATAGATATGAAATGGAATACACTGTTCATGGTGATGGAAAATCGTACGTAAACAGCAATGATGTTTCTATTTTTATTTTCGTACTGATAGAATTAATTAAAATAAAATATATGTATATAATATTATTAAATTATCTTTAAAATGTTATATATTTCATGGAATTTTACTAAACACATCCTTAATACATTCTATTTAGTATGTGAATGAATAACACCGCTTTGAGGTGACAATAGTCCACATTTCCTCAAATAAAATTATCGAATACTCACCAAATGGAAAGTATAAAAATATTTGTTAAAAAATTAATATATAAGATTAAATACCTAATAAATATAATATATATATTTATTTTTCATCATATTTTTCACCATGAAAGGTGGTAAGGACAATTCAACAATCATTGTTTTTTGAGGCGGATGTTACAGTACCCATAAATTGTATGTTCACTACCCATAATATGATGGTGTGTGTTAGTGTAGGTTGAAAATAAAACATAAAATAATCCTAGTATATTGGATATACTGGATTTTATTAAATAATTTTATAACAATAGTGTGTAAGGATAATAAATTAAAGACACTTGACAGAAGGCGTTACATCATAGTCGGGTAAATCCTTTTCGTTTGTGCCAAAAGGAATCATTAGATGATTTTTTTACAAAGGGATGATTCATGTATAAAGTTATGGATGTTTTAAAGTGTATTATTCATATATTTTTCTACCCTATTCGGTTGTATAGGTTTAATGAATAGGGAGAGGTTGTGGTCTTTTTTAGGGAAGGTAAAGGACAGACTTTGCATTTTTTAAAATAAGTTAGGTACATCCACATTTTATCTAAAAAAAGTATTATAAAACCAAAAAAACTCAATAATTTAAGATTAATGTACTATAAATTTCCTTAAAATGGGTTTTTGAAAAGTTTACATGTCATTTGGATTCATAAATTTATGTTATAGTCCATAGATAACACAATTTTACCTTAATCGAGGTAAATAATTTTAATTACCTTCACTAATTTTTTAGTCAAATAATAATTTGAACATATTATGCATAAAAAAAATTATTTAAAATATTGAATCATTTTATCCAAATTATAATCACATAAGTGGAATAAATTAAATTAAAATGATTCCTGTAGTGGGGTCGACAATGCAGGATTTTAATGTAAATCCATTCCAATGCTTGCTAAGTTTTAATATCCAATTTCAATGTTTAATTGATCTAAATAACCTAAATTATATTAATATAAAAAAATATTATATATTTATACATTAAAACCAATTTATAAAATAATTTGTCTTTATAAATAAATTAGATGAAAATGTATTTTGATATTAAAATCCACTAGTTTAACTATTCATCAAAAAATGAAACAATACAAGAAAATACCAAAAAAATATTACAACCTAGGTTTTATGTTTTTATTATAAATATAATGCTCTTTTGACACATTAAGTCTATAATATTCCCTAAATTATGATTTAAAATGGATTCTCCATTAAAAGGTGGTAAAACTATATTTATGAAAATATATGTTTCTAAGCATAAATTTGGGTATTTTCTTAACTTAATTATATAAAATATATTTTATAAGTATCAAAAACAATTATCATATAAAAAATATATATAATTATTATCACTCAATAATTTAATTTAATTTAATTTATTAGTGTAAAATAGTTTAGTGGCAATAAAAATAATAATATTTCCTTTTACATTCAATCATTTCTCACATTCATTTATAAATAATTGGTTTCTATGAATTAATATTATATTTTTATACACCATATATTTTCATAAATTAGTTAATATTGCTCATAATAGCTAATTTAACTGCTAGGTTATATCTTGTTATATTAAATTATATTATTTTAAAAACATGTTATTGTTTGGTAAAACTCGGTCATTCATGTAAAGCAAGCCATTGAGGAATTCCACTATTTTGTGTAACACAAGATAACCTCAATTTTCTATGAATATATTGCTAAAATTTATGTTATGTATTGTTCACTAATAACTTGGTTTACCGTGTAACGCAATCCAAACAAAGAAATTTAATATATGACAAACTATTTTCAATGTTATGTGAAATAAAAAATATCACTAAGGTTAAGTTATTTAAAATAATAATAATTCACAAAAACATAGGGTGTTACATTCTCCACCCTTAAAATAAAATTTCCCTTGAAATTCACATGGGTTATCAATTTTTAATAATGTATATCTCAATTCGTAGAAACCCACATCATAAAAATGGATACTAAAACTTCCCATATAATTGGAATGTTTTAACCATAATGATTACCCAAAGTAATATATAACTATGTTTCCACATAAGAGAACATGGGTTGTGAGTGAATTTTGTACATGAAGGAAAAGCGTAAATATTTATAGGGAATTATAGGGATCATTATTAAAAAAAATTTAATGATCAATGAAAATTTGAGTGCCTCCAAGCAATAAAGTTGTGATGATTTAAAAGTCCATCAGTTCAAATAAATTATGGTATGAAGACAATACATTTTCTTTTGATCATTATACTAAAGTTGATTAATTATTTTTTGACCAAGTATATAAGTAAATATACTAACATTAAATATTTCTATAAACAAAATTTCGTTCTTTTTTTTCTTTTATCAATTATTAATTCATCCATTACATATTTTAGGGGATGTTCAAAATTTCACATTTATGTATGAGGTGATAAAATCCAGTTTTAGTTGATCTTAAGGCCTATAAAAGAATGAAAAATATAACTATTTATCTATATCTCTTCTTAAAAATAAATATGGTTAATAAATGTATCTCTAAACATAAAAATTAGAATTACATTTTCATTATAAATAGTTATAAATGAAAAATAATTATAAATTAACTAGGACATCGTGTTGGCCAGTGATAGGCCTGAAACCCTTATCATCCTTCGATCATGTGTTCAAGAACCATGAAATTTCCGGACATGATTGTTTGTCACCCAACATAAATGGTCTTATTTTCTAAAACCATACTAATATAATTTCCGAAATAAATAATTTGGACATCATTGAAATATAGATAACCAATATATTGCCTTTTAACCCAGGTTTTCAACACAAACACAGTGCCTAAATACTTCCTCAAAACATTAAAATATATTATTAATGAATGGTTAACCATATAATAATTTTCAAAGATGAATAACAGACTTTAATAAATATATTCATGAAATTTGATTTACATTGATTCCCATGAATGTCACAAAATATCTCTTTACTGTCACATTCCAAATATGTGAATACCCTCATCATATAACATCTTGAAACATGATAATGACCTGAATTACCATAATTACATCTTTAAAATAAGTATTCTTCATTCTTCCATAGATTATTAAATATATTCAATAAATCTAATAAATTGTTAAATTCAACCGTGATAGCATAAACTACTTGTCAATAAGTCCGTAATTAGTTTCAATGTAATTAATACCTTCCAACAACCTTTTTCATATCCAACATATATTTATATAAAATATTTTTCTTAATATAAGGATCATATTAAGGTTTATCATTCCCTTAATCCTGTTTTTTCACGGGGCATCATCTTTCCATTATATCAATTTTCAATTACACGAGAACCACTCAAAATGTTCCTGTAAATCCCAACTGAAAAACATAAAATGAACAATACTTATATGTTTCACCATTCATATAACATACTTCTTGAATCCAAATATATAAAATCGTTCATTATCCTACTTTATCCTAATTCCATTAGAATGGGTACCTCATCCTATTATATAATATATAGTTCCTTTCATATTTAATCAATAGGATCTTCATCATAAAAAAATTATCCATTACTCCTACCACCTTATAGATCCTCTTTAGGATCTTTTCTCTTGGAACATTTATTTTCATAATAATTATTTATTCCACACATAAAACACTTAACAATAAATGAAATATTAGGCAGACCAATATTCTCCTCCATTTTGTTAACTGAACACATCATAATTCCCTTATAGTAACATACATTGTACCAAGGTTTTCCATAGTCAAAACATCTTCTAATTCCCCTAGGACTTTCAAATAGGTGATTTCTTCCACATTATTGACATAATGAAAATCTATTCTTCATTTCCTCTTTGGTCTCCATTACCCAAACATATAGAAAACACTTTACTTCTATACATTGGTGATTATAGGAGTTCGTTAATTTATATGTTATTAACCATGTTCCATGAAAACTAATTAAGAATGATCACAACATCTCTCACTCCACTAGTCATCCCACATGACTCATTCATAGAAAATCATCAATCACATTCAATATTACTCCACTTCCTTCAAGTTTACACCATCGACTAAAACCAGAATCACAGTGTCAGCATCACTTATCACAGTATAAAACCACATAGTCATGAAAATAATTACTTATATGATGTTTAAATAATGACACCATCCTTAATCTATGACACCCTAGGTTAAAACTAGGATATTCATAGCCAATATATATTTAAATCATTCATTATGGTTTGTGATGATTATTTGAATTCCCAAAATGTATCCCCTGGGATTTTTAAACCATTTTTGCAGCAAGGCCCGTTGTTGTGTACCAAATTTCCCTGAGATATGACCGAAAAATCTTGTCAGACTTGTTACCCCTAGGTACATCTGATCCAGACCCACATCCACTTTTAGTATCTAGACATAGATTTATTTATTTTGAAACACTCACTCAATCCTTAAAAAAATCCCAAGACATTTTAATAACTATTAACTCATACTTATACTTCTACATAGAGACATCCTTAGACATATCATAAGAAATATACATAGGGATATCTATAATGTTTTCATAGCCTATATTCCAATGGTTAACTAAACAATTAATTTGATACCAACTATATTAACCCTCACATTTCATAAATTAACATTACATAACATCTTAGGAATACATAAAACAATATACAATCAAATTTCCAAAGGCCACAATTGTTCTAGTGCCTTACTAAACTTATAAATATACACATTGGTACATGAGAAAGATAAATTTTGTTCCACTAGGATCTCAAACAGTATAACCCCTCTTCAACATATCATATAATAAATATATCTTCATAACCTATATAAGGAATCATAAAAAAGGGGTGATCACAGATGCTCAGTTTGGTTAAATAGGGGAGACATTTAATCATAATCACGATAATAAGGTTATGGTATCATGATCATGAAAATAGAATACCATACCCGCTCTATCGAAGATCATGAACATGAATCATGGCGTAAATATTAGTGGTTAATAAGACATGAATAATAAGGTAATAGAGAAAATAAGACATGAAATCATAACATAGGAATTAAACCTTGAATTATGGGAAACACCTAAGCATATAAAATGTGATTTCCAAAGTATCCAAGGCATTATTTCTAATACCATCTTGGTATTATTGTTTCACTCCTCATACCATCTTGTTAGTAAGGTTTCACTCCCATTTCCACATTATTAACATAAGTTCACTCCTCATACCATATTGGTAGACATGGTTCACTACCTTTCCTATCTTATTCATCAAATATCATTCCCAAGACAATCTTAGTCTATCTAAAGGGAAATAAAATTTACCCAATGCATTGGAGGGAGATATAGGTCCCACCGATCTCATAGTGAAATCATACATACATGTTCAATAAGATAAGAAATAATTATTTTATAATCTATGAAATGAAATGGATATTAAAAACATGTAATCATATCATAACCTATTGACAATGATATACTCAAAAAACATTTCATCAAAATTATTACTTGTGAAAGAGAATCAAATTTCATAAACCTATAACCCAAGAAAGAGAAATTGGATTCATAAAGACCATGGCATTAATCATAACTCATTCAAGAAAATAATATTAATAGAACCATTATATTATTTCCTATAATTCCATGAGTAACATAAATGGATGTCACCTTAGATAGAAAATATTTTTGAAATATATTTCAAAAAAAATTCTTCAAGAAAATATCTTTTTTAATTTATAAATTCTTCATAATAAATAAATCAATTTGGAAATAATTTTCTTATAAAATAATTTTAAAACATATAAATAATAAATGAATTCATTATTAATACATTTTTCCTTTAAATTATAAAATAAAATTCAAAACATTTTACAAACCATTTATTTTGAAAACAATTTGAGAACATATAAAAAATTATTAAACTGTTTTGAAAACATTTTTATATGGAATAATGTGAAAGGATATTTAAAATGTTTTTGAAAATATTTTTTCATGGAAATTATTTCAAATTTTTTAGAAAATGTATTAAAAACCATTTCACTGAAAATTCATTGAAAAATTATAAATAAGGATTAAATCATTTTGAAAATAAATTTCTATGAAAACTTATAGAATAAGGGTAAAAAATTATCAAAATAAATTTTCTGTGAAATTCAATTTTAAAATCATTTTCCTAAAAATTTAACCTTTTAAAAAAGGAGAATAAAACATCAAAGTAATTATGGTGGGTAAATCCCTACGTGTCGTATGAGGTGAAAAGAATATTCCTTCTATATGGTAAATGGGTTATAAAAATTCCACTTTTGGAAAGAAATATTACGATT
This sequence comes from Viscum album, assembly GCA_963277665.1. Lineage (NCBI taxonomy): Eukaryota > Viridiplantae > Streptophyta > Magnoliopsida > Santalales > Viscaceae > Viscum > Viscum album. The sequence goes on from OY728141.1 coordinate 1,757,238,896, forward strand.
AATATTAATTGATTTATAATATATAAAAAATGATAAATATGTATTTTAGATATTAATGGAAATGGTATAACATTCATGGAATCCCTTTTTAGAAAACATGGTTTAGAAGGAATAAGGATTTCTTCCCAAAGAGAGGGTAATGTCCGCCTTTCTTAAACACACATTATTAACTATGTAATGTACCAAAAAGTAGAATAAATTGAATAAATATATGAATAAATCATTAATTAACATAACTAAATAAAATTCATGATTTTTATTGAGATATGTATCATAATATTTCATTAAAGGATACATAAACATAAACATATTGGAAAACGATGTGATTTTCTCAATAAACTCTTATAGCATTGTAACATGGCATCATACTCTACATGTTAGAAAAGTAAATAACATAAAACATAAAATAACACGAGAATATGGAAAATTGTGATACAAAATGTAAAATAGAAGTATATACATCTTGAAATAAAATTTAGGTTCATAACAAAATATAATTCTCAAAGAAGGAAAAGTGAGAAATAACTATTTAACTAATTTGGTAACATTTGAAACATAAAAGTCAGGAAAAAAAATCATAAAATGGATATGTTAATACAAATAAATTTAATTAAATGATTAATATAATAAAGTAATTCATATTAAATACACCAAAGAAGAAGAAATATTGGAGAACATATCATGTATATCATAGAAAAATGTGAGATGAAATCCCCTTACTCTGTGTCTTGAATCTCATCGTACTCATTCAAACCACCTGTATAATAAATATAAATATATTATAGATATTATAAAGAAAAATATTATTATTTATATTAACATATGTTGGTTGATTATGACTTTATATTACTATATTGTCAAATATCCAATATTATGGTTTCACTTCAGAACATATTCTCTTTGTTCATCAAATGTGTCTTAATTTTTTTTATAATTTGTCCATATCATTCTATCATAAATCAAGAATGTAAACAATGATATTAATTTCAATTATATCCCATATATTTGTATTATAATAATCAATATAATATATTGACATAAAAAATAGAATACACTATTCATAGAGATGGTAAGCTATACGTATTCATGAACGTTGTTTCACCTTTTATTTTCGCATTGAATGAATTAAATAAAACTAAATATATGTATATATGTATAAAATATAATTTATTTAAAATTATAAATCTAAATATTTATATAATATAATTTCACTAAACAAATCCTTAATACATTATATGTAGTTTGTGAGTATAAGGACCCGACCTTAAACTTTACATAATATTGAATTAAACGAATAATTCACATTGAGGATCATTTCAGCTTTAGAGTTTTAGAGAATTATGACATAACTATTACATATCAAAAGATTACAAAGTAGAAACTTCTACACAGTTTCCATTTTTTTATAAAACATGAAATATTGAAAAAAAAGAGTTATGTCGAGTACCATGATTTAGACCACATGAATTTTACTTGATCCCATCCTTGACCCTATTACACATTATCTCCTGTGAAAAACATTTCAAAAACTTCAGATGAGCATAAAAAGCTACTTAAGTGATACACAGAAGGACAACTGATATTTTTTCAACACAACAGGTAAACCTTGAATACTTTATCATAATTAATACTTTTCACCTTTATGATGTAGTAAATACTCTGCACTAAATAAAAGATAATTACATACCCTTTTGTAACCAAAATATTACCATAAAACCCATATTAAGAACACATAACATATACAGGTAACTTGGGACATAAATATACTTAAATGGAATAACCATACGGTAAACTTCCTCACATATCACTAAATGGAATATCCATTCGGATGACTTCCATACCTAGTGCATTGGAGGTTATAATGTAACCACTCGTCCTGGTATTCACGAAACCACCAGTTATTTTGTTTATCACGTAACCACCCGTAAAATGTCCAAGTACCATTATAAAATAATAAGACAAAAAAATATAAAGGAAAGAAAACATTTATACATTTAAATCACAATATATAACGTAAATATGTTGACATAACAAATCCATTCTCAAAATCATTTTCAATACCAAAATACATAAAAGAGTATATGGTATTAATTTTCTTTTAAAAACATTTCGGCTTGTTGAGGATGCCAAAGATCAAATAATACATTTGATGGTGGAAATGGTCGTCATCACCGATTATGATAAATGAAACATTTATTTTTCTCTTTTAGTAAAATTATTCATAGAAAAATATTCCCTTTAATATTTTAAGGGTGTTTATATAGCGTAATAAAATAAATTCTTTTATTAATCCAAAATATGCCTCAATTAAAGGAGATTGAGACGGAGTCCCTTACCTCATGTCCGACATGACTCGATCATTATTTAATCAACTGAATAATAATGAAAAGTTAATTTATACTTCTATAAGAACCTTTTTCAAGTTTATTATTCCTTTTATATTACTTATTACTATGTTATAAACATTATGTTATCATTTATGTTAATAACGTCCATTTTGTCAATATTTTGTACTTTAGTAAAAAAATGAACTCCTTATATTTACATGTTGTCCATGTGGTCAATAGTCCATTATATCACGATTGATATTCATGATTTATATATCATATATATCGTATATATATTGTATATACATGTATTGATAATAATACATAACATTTAGAGGTAAGAAATGAAATGCACTGTTCATGGAGACATTAATCCGAACGTGCGCATGAACGCTACATCCATTTTTGTTTCATATTTAATGGGATTAAAACATAATGATACATAGTAGTATTATAATTCAAGTATTTTATCATATATAATATCATTATATATATCCTTTATATGTACGACATATTTTATGAATGAGTCATATCACATTGAGGGGGTGTTAGTCCGCACTTCCTCTAATTAGGTTATCACGTTTACCCATAATGGAAACCATAAAGGAATGATATAAATAGAAAATAAAAAAGCATAAAGAAAACATAAACATAATATATATCATATATATTTACAGTTCCATCATAATGTCCACCATGAGAGGCAGTTGGAGAAATTTGAACAATCATCGTTTTGTGAGGCGTTAGTTTTCCATCGACAGAAACATTATGTTCTTCATCCATTAGATGGAGGTGTGAATAAGTGTAGTTAGAATAATTCTAATAACAATATCTAAGTCAATTGAGGATACCGGTGTTGTTACAAAATAAATGAATAAAAAGAGTTTAGGGGTTAGAGAAGTAAAATAAAAGAGAACAATTTAAGAGAAACAATTACCTTTAATTTGGGTAACTCCCTTTGGTTTAAACCAAAGGACTTATTTAAGTTCCTTCAGCATAAGGTAAGGATTCTAAGAGGAGGATAGGGATGTAAGGAGATTAATTGGGATGTTTTTTGACAAGATAAATGGCTTGAGAGGTGTGATAAATTGGATAGAAATGGTCTCATTTTATAAGGGAGAGAAGGGTCTCTATAGGAATGTGTGAAAATATTATTTTATTATATAATGATATTCAGTTTCTAAAGGTCCAAAAAACATTAAAGTAGAAGATAATAAGACTAATAGTCGAAATAATATCATCCAATAAGATTTGGACAAGTTTTTTATAATATTATAATCATTATAATCTTATTTATTAAAATAATTTATTAATGAGGTACATACTGCATCATTATTGGGTCATAAATAATTTAAATTATTTGATGTCAAATTTTTTTTAAAAAAAAATCCATGTTTAATGAAAGATTTTTTTCTTTACAATGAATATTTATAAAAATTATATTACTTATATAACACCGTATAAAAATTAATTTACTAAAAGATTTTTGTTTATGTCATTTTTTCTTTACATTAATTTAGTTAATATAAAGTGTAATTATCATTCATAAGTGGATCCATGGGGTCCCAAAATATACCCAAATATGCCCATGGTCGGACATTACTCATCCAATAAGGTTAGGATATGTGTTAAGGTAATTTTAAATTATTACAATATTCTTTTAACCTTGAATTACCCTATTTACCTTTAACCGCGGTAAATACAAGTCAAAAGTTACTATTCAACAAATATTATTTTCATCTTATTGAACAAAATTTTACTACCTAATAACAACCATGTATGTCGGATTTTTGAAATTCAATTCATAGAAGTGGTAAAATTTCATTTATATGAATAAGTCAGTTTTTTTAACTACTATTAAGTGGTTTCACTATTCATCATAAATTGATGTTTTTCAGAAAAATACCAAAAATTAAGCCTAAGATATAATTTATATTCCAAATTAATAAATGAAGTTTATTTTTCCAAATTAAAAATATAAAAGTGTCATAAATTAATTTTAAAATTAATCCTCATTGTTAAAAAATATAGCATGTTTTTAAGAAACAATAACTATCAAAAGTTTGACCCATGTTTGTATCCAATATCAATGTGAAATTACTTCTAGTGACCAAAATTGGATTAAATGGTAAATATATATTAAAATTACACATTAAAAACAATTAACAAGATATTCTTACCATATAAATAAATTTGATTAAAAGGAAATTTTTGAATTGAAATACAATATTATTCACTGTTCATTAAAAAATGAATTTTATCAGAAAAATACCAAAAAATTACCCAAAGTAAAATTTGATGTCCCCATTATAATGAAAGATTTTATTTGGTCAATTAGAATGTATTAAAGTGAAAAAAACTATATTTAATGAAGTTTCTCCATTAAAAGGCTGTAATTTATGATTAAAATTAGATTTATTCAAATTTTAATCCTCTAACTTTTTATTGGATAAATGTAAATATATTTAAAAAACATGTATAATAATATTGTTGTTAGTTTTGTTCATTCCCACAAAAACAAAGGCTAAAAGTTAACTACCATTTAAAATTATAATATTATATAATTACTGTGCAACGTAATATTTCAGAGAAACACGTTATTGTGTATCAGGTATACTATCGAACATAGCAACCAATATAAAGTGAAATTAATATTTAATTCAAAAATATTTATAAATATTAAATATTTATTATTCTTTAATTACCTGGGATGTTACATCCTTCCCCCCTTTTGGATATTGCATCCTCACAATTTTTATTCCCTTATCAAAATAAGTGGGGGTATTTATCCCTCATAGAATTTTTAGATTTCCACGTTTCCTCTTCAACCATATGGTTTTTCCACAAAACCTTTACCTTGTGAATTACTTTATTTCGCAACAATTTCTCTCTATGGTCAAGAATTTAGATGGGTTGTTCTTCATAAGAGAGATTCTTTTCAAACTAAACTACCTCTAGGCTGAAAACATGAGACTGATCTAGCATATACTTTCTCAACATCGAAACATGAAAAACATTGTGTAACTGGGATAAACATGGAGGTAAAGCCACTATGTATGCAACCAATCCAACATTATATAAAATTTCATAAGGTCCAATGAACCTTAGACTCAACTTTACCTTCTTACAAAAACGGATCACACTTTTCCATGTGTAATCATTGATACATACATGATCACTTATCTCAAAATAAATATCCTTCCTCTGGTTATCTGCAAATATTTTCCATCTGATCTGTGTTATTCTCATGTGCTTCTGAAACAACTGGACTTTCTCTACCATCTCTTCTACCAATTCTAGTCCCATAATCTTCCTTTCACCTACTTCATCCTAATAATTGGGAGTTCGACATTGCTTTTCATATAAATCCTCAAATGGATCCATCTGTATACTGGACGAAAAACTGTTATTATAAGAAAATTAAACCAATGAAAGATGGTGTCCCCAACTTCCTTTGTAATCCCGTGAACAAGAAAATAGCATATCCTCCAATGTTTGAATTGTTCATTCTGACTGCCATCTGATTATGGATGAAAACTTGTACTAAAATTTATTTCAGTACCCAACGAATTATGAAGGACTTTCTAAAAGTTAGTAGTAAACCTAGGATCACGATCAGATACAATGGAGAGGGGAACTCCATGCAACCTGACTATATCTTTAACATACAACCGAGCAAGGTGATCTTGAGACAAATAATCTTGAATAAGAAGGAAATAAGTAGATTTAGTCAATCGATCAACAATAACACAAAGTACATTATTACCTTGAGATGTCTTCGGTAATCCCACAATGAATTCCCTGGATATATTTTCCCATTTCGACTCTGGAAGCGGTAATGGATAAAGAATTCTTTTTGGTAACTGCTGATCTGCTATAACCTATTGACAAGTCAAACACTTCACAGTAAAATCCACAATATCACTTTTTATTCCATCCCACCAATAATACTCTTGAATATCTCGGTACATCTTAGTACTTTCAAGAAGAAATAAAAATGGAGAACTATGAGATTCACATAACAACTCATTCTTCATCTTTGAATCATAAGGCATGCATAATCTCTTTCCAAAACTCAAAACACAATCATTATCAATGTTAAAATCAGGAAACGTTCCCTTCTGAACAAACTCTACTATTTTCTGTAACTCACTCTCTTCCTTTTGTGCTTGCTTAATTCTATCTGATAGAGATTATCACACTAACAACTGATACAAAACAGAAGAATTTCCAGCACCAACAGCTTCTATTCCGATGTTCATCAAATCAAAAACCAAAGGATCTTATTCCAAATGTAACTTAGTTAATGAAGCATTATTTATTGACTCAAATAATCAGCCACTTTATTTTCCTTTCTGGGATGGTAATGGGTGCTTCAATCATAATCCTTGATAAATTCCAACCATCTCCTCTGTCTCAAGTTCAATTCTTTTTGAGTGAATATATTCTGCAAAACTTTTTTATCAGTATATATTTCACACATCAATCCATACAAATGATGCCTCAAAATTTTTAAATCAAAAACAACAACAAATAATTCCAAATGTTGTGTAGGGTAAGTTAACTCATGAGGTTTCAACTGACGTGCAGCAAAATCAATTACCTGATAATTCTGCATAAGGACACATCCATGTCCTTTCAATGAAGCATCAATGTAAATAAAAAACTCACCATTTCTTGATGGCAGTGCCAAAACCGAAGCATTCACCAATTTTATTTTCAATTCATGGAAATAATCATCACATTATTTTGTCCAAATGAACTTAACACTTTTTTGAGTTAACGTAGTCATTGGACTAGATAACCGTGAATTTTTTACAAAAAACCGCTAGTAATAACCTGCCAAACCAAGAAAACAATGAATCTCAGTTATATTCGTGGGTCTTGGCCATTCTTCAACAAATTTGGTTTTAGCAGGATCAACAATTATGAAATTTTTTGAAACAATGTGACCAAGGAAAGAAATTTGTTGTAACCAAAACTCAGACTTGCTGAATTTCCCAAATAGTTTCATTTATTTTATGGTTTGAAAGACAACAGTTATATGACTTTAATTTTTGAGATTAATTTTTTAATAAACCAAAATATAATCAAAAAACAAAACAATCATTTTCACCTATGTCAACTAAGCCATCACTGCAACAAATTCATTAGTTCTAATTCTGACCATATCAAGATACTGATTCGAAAGGTTATTTCCCTCTGTATGCCTTCCCAGAAAAGCTTCTCAGTTTCCTCTACGAAAAATCATTCTTAACACAGAAATATCTTAGGTAAATAATTATGGTAATCTTTAAATGCGATAACATTTCAATATTACCATAAATTAATTTATGGAAATTTATTTAACAATACCCTAACTCCTAAAGTTATCTAAACCAACCACTGATACCATCTATAAGGACCCGACCATAAACATTGAATAATATTGAATTAAATGAATAATTCACATTGAGGATATTTTCTGTTTTATAGTTTTATAGAATGAGGAAATAACTATTACATCTCTAATGATTACAATTTAGACAATTCTACACAATTTCCATTTTTTTACCAAACATGAACTCTTGAAAAAAAAGTGTCATGTCTAGTTCCATGTTTAAGCCAACCTTACTTTTCCATGATCCCATCCGTGACCCTATATCAAATTATGGACTGTGAAATACATTTCAAAAACATGAGATGATTATAAAATGATCAGTAAGGGATACATATAGAAGGAAAACTGTTAGTTTTTCAAAACCATAGGTAAACCATGAATAATTTATCATAAGTAATACTTTTCACCTTTATGAAGTAGTAAATACTCTTCACTAAATAAAATATCATTACATACCCTTTAGTTGCAAAAATATTTCTATTAAACCCATATGAAGAACACATAACATATAATGGTAACATGGGACATAAAAACACTTCAATGGAATAACCATACGATCGACTTCCACACATATCACTAAATGGAATATCCATACGACCAACTTACATACCCAATGCATTAGATGTTATAACATAACCACCCATCTTGTTATTCACGATACCACCCATCATTTGATTTATCACATAACCACCAATCAAATGTCCATGTTCCAGTACAAAATCGTAATACATTAAAAAAATATAATGGAAGGAAGTCATTTCCACATTTCAATCATAGTATATCACTTAAATATATTGACATAAAAAATGCATTATCAATACGATTTTCAATACAAAAATACATAAAAGAGTACATTATATTTATTTTCTTTTAAAAACATTTCATCTTGTTGAGGCATCCAACGATAAAATAATAATCATGGTGGTGTAAAAGGTCATTATCACCACTTTTGTTAAAAGAAACTTTTCTTTTTCTATTTTAGTAATACAGTTCATTGAAAAAGATTTACTTTGAAAAGTCTAGGTTGTTTATTCATAATAACAAAAGAAATTGGATTATTAAAACAAAATATGCCTCAATTGAAGAAGATTGAGACGAAGTCCGTTACCTCGTGTCTGACATGACTCGATCATTCTTTATTCACCTGAATAATAAACTAGAGTTAGTTTATACTTGAATAAGAACCCTTTTTAAGTTTTTTATTTCTTTTATATCACTTATTACCATTTTATAATCATTATTTCATCATTTAAGTTAATAACGTCCATTTTTTCGTTATTTGGCACTTGAGTCAAAAACGAACTCCTTATATTTACAAGTTGTCCATGTGGTCAATAGTACATTATATCCAGAATGATATTCATGATTTATATATCATATATATCATATATATCTACAATATACATGAATTTATAATAATACATAACATTTGGAGGTATGAAAGGAAATGCATCGTTCATGGAGACGGTAAGCCGTAAGTACGCATGAATGCTACTTCCATTTCTATTTCATATTTAATGGAATTAAAACACAATGATACATAGTAGTGTTATCATTCTAGTATTCTATCATATATAATATAATTAAATATATCCTTTATACATACCAAATATGGTATAAACGAGTCATATCACTTTGAGGGGGCGGTAGTCTGCACTTACTCTAATGAGATAATCGCATTTACCCATAATAGAAACCATAAAAGAAATCTATAAATTGGAATTACAGAAGTATAAAGAAAAAATAAAAATAATATATATCATATCTAAATACATTTCCCTCATAATGGCCACCATGAGAGGTGGTAGGAGATATTTGAACAAATCATTGTTTCATGAGGCTTTAGTTTTCCATCCACAGAAACATTATGTTCTTAATCTATTAGATGGATGTGTGTGTAACTGTAGTTAGAATCCTTCTCATCACAATATACTAGTATATTTAGGATATTGGTTTTGTTACAAAATAATGTAATAAAAAGAGTTTAGGGGTTGGAGAGGTAAAATAAAAGAAAACAATTTAAGAGAAACTGATACCTTTAATTTTGGTAACTCCCTTTGGTTTGAACTAATGGACTTCTTGAAGTTCCTTATACCTAAAGTAAGGTTTATAATAGGAGGAGAGGGATTATTGATCTTAATTGGGAAGATTTTGGGTGAGCCAAAATGCTTCATATCTTTGAGTAATTAGTTATAAGTGGTCTCCTTTTATAAGGGAGAGGAGGGGCTCTTTAGAAAAGTGTGAAAATATTATTTTATTATATAATGATATTCAGTATCTAAAGCTCTAAAAATAATTATAGCTAAATATAAGATGACTCATAGTCGAAATAATATCATCCAACAGGATTAGGATAGGTTTTGATTAATATTTTAATCATTATAATCTTATTTGTTTGAATCATTTATTAATGAGGTAAACACTGCATTATTATTGTGTCATAAATAGTTTAATTTATATGATGTCTAAAAATTATATAAAAATTACCATGATGTAGTAAATACTGTTAGACTTCTAATGAATATTAATAGTAAAAAATATTACTTATATAACACCATTTAAAAATTAATTGACTAAAAGTTTTTTGTTTATGTAATTTTTTTCCTTTACATTAATTTAATTAATCTAATGTGTCATTATCATTCATAAGTGGATACATGGGGTCCCAAAATATACAAAAAGATTTCCATGGTCGGAAATTAATAATACAATAGGTTTAGGACATTTTTTTAGATAATTTTGAATTATTACTATTTTCTTTAAACCTAGAATTACCCTATTTACCTTTAACCACGGTAAATAAAAGTCAAAAGTTACTGTTCACAAAAAAAAATATTTTCATCTTATTGAACAACATTTTACTTCCTAATAACAACCATGTATGTCGGATTTTCGAAATTAAAATCACAAAAGTGGTAAAATTTCATTTAAATGAAAAAGTCAGTTATTTTATTACTATTAAGTGGTTTCATTATTCACCAAGAATTGAAGTTTTTTAGAAAAATAAAAAAAAATTAATCCTAATCTATATTTTATATTCCTAATTCAGAAATTATTTTATTTTTCCAAATTCAAAACATAAAAGTGTCACTAATTAATTTTAAAATTAATTCCCATTGTAAAAACTAATAGCGTGTTTTTAGGAAACAATAACTATCAAAAGATTGACACGTTTTTATGTCTAATTTCAATGTGAAATTAATTCTAATGACCAATATTGGATTAAAAGGTAAAAATATAATCTAATTAATCTTTTTAACCATTTAAAAATATAATATAAATATAAAATCAAATTTAATTAAAATGCACTTTTGAATTAAAATACAATATTTTTCACTATTCATTCAAAAATGACCTTTATCAGAAAAATACCAAAAAATTTCCCAATTTAAAATTTGATGTCCCCATTATAATGAAGGAATTTATTTGGTTAATTAGAATGTATTAAAGTGACCATAACTATATTAAATGTGGGTTATCCATTAAAAGGCGGTAAATTATGCTTAAAATTAGATTCATTCACATTTTAAGCCTCTAACTTTTTATTGGATAAATGCATATATATTTGTCAAACATGTATAATAATATTGTAGTTAGTTTTGTTCATTCCAGCCAATAAAATAGCTAGTAGATAAATACCATTTTAAATAATAATATTATATTATTACTGTGCAAGATAAGATTTCAAAAAAACTTGTTGTTGCGTATTGGTTACGCTATCGAACATATAAACCCCTTTAAAGTAAAATTAATATTTAATTCAAAAATAATAATAAATATTAAATATATCTTATTCTTTATTTACATGGGATGTTATGGTGAGCTAATCACATTTCATTGAGAGGTGGTACTCCAGACTTCCTCAAACAGAATTATCATATTTACAACAAATAGTAAGTAAAAATATATGTGTTGTAAATGGAATAAATTATATTAATTAAATAATAAATATTTTATATAATATATATAAACATGATATCAATCACAATGTCCACCATGATAGGCAGTAAGAAAAATTGAATTATCATTGTTTGGTAGTCGAAAGTTCATTGTACACATAAAAAATTTGTTCATTACCCATTAGATGGATGTGCGTGTATGTTTAGGTTGAAAAATATTCATAATGACATAATAGTATATTTATTACACTATTTTTTAATACAATCATTGAATAACGAGTGTGGAGGGGGGATAGGGAAAATAAACTAACAAAGCTTCAAGGAATGTGTTACCTCTTAATCGGGTAACTCCTTTTTGATTGTGACAAAAGGGTTATATGGAAGACATTATGAACAAAGGGATGCATAAAAGGGTATGTTTGGGATTTTGGGATTTTTATTGATAAGATATTGGACGATTCAATGGGGTTTGAGAGGTTTCATGAAGAGGGATAAGTAGTGGCCTTTTATAGGAAAAAGAAATGACACACTTGGCCTTTAAAAAAAATGTTAGGTATACCAACGTTATTCATTAAAAATTGTCATACCAACCAAACATTACTATATAAATGAAGCTCCATGTCTGAATAATTTATATCCAATGGGTGTTGGAAAATTGTCTAGGTCATTTAGGGTCTTAAATTTATGGATTAAAACACAGTTGAGATTAATTTTACCTTAGGTGATGTAATTAATTACAATTACCTTCACCAATATTTCAGGGGAATTTTTTTGAAATTATTATAAATTATATAATATTCAGTTCCAAATACATAATTATTTTTTTCAAATTAGAATCACATACGAGGATGAAATTTTCTTAAAATAAATCACGCAGTCGAAGCAACAAATGTAGGTTTTTAAAAAAACATTTCAATGTTTTCTCTCATTTTATTATTAGTTTCAATGTGAATTCGATATCAATGAGATAAATTGTGTTAATTGATAAAAATATTATTTAATTAATCTTTTAAATAAATTTTAAATATAATTTAACCTAATAAAAATTATATGAAATATTAGATTTGAATTAAAATCCAGTATTTTTGACAATTCAATAAAAAATAAAACCTTACAAAAAAATTACCAATAATTATCCTAAAATTATTTTTATTTTTCTATTATAAATAAAATTCTTATTTGGAAATATTATGTTATAAAAGTTTTAAAATTGGGATTTAAAATGGGTTCACCATTAAAAGGTGGTAAAACTAGAATTATAAATATATATGTTTTTATGAATAAAATTGGGTTTCTTCTTATGTTATGTCTATTAAATCTATTGTTTGAATATCAATTTGTTTATTGATTATATAAAATATATATTACATTATTATCAATCACTAATTGTATTAAAATTATTTATTAGGTAAAATAATTTTGTTACCATAAAAATAATATTATTTCCATTTACATTCAATCAATTTTCATATTCATTTATAATTAATTAATAACCTATAAATTCATATTATCATTCTATAAACAATATACATCCATAAATTAGTAAATATTGTTGATAAATACTAAACACACTATTGAGATATATCATATAATATTAAATGATAATATTATAATAATATATTAATTTTTGGTTAAAATCAATCATGCTAGTTAGAAAAAAACATCGAGAATATTCATTGTTTCATTTAATGAATGATAGACTCAGTGTTCTATTTATAGGAAGATACTATTTATGTGGTGTGTAGAGAATGATTAATGTGGTGTCGCATAGAACTCAAGCCACACTTTGTTATATAATATAAAATAATCTATTTCCAGTTTTATGTGAAATGAAAAATATCACAAAGGTTAAAATAATTTTAAAAAATATAATTCACAAAATCTTGAAGTGTTACGTAATCCCCATTCTATAACCCCCTATATTAATCCCTAATCCCCCCATATTAAACCCTAAACCCAGACTATATTAATCTCTAACCTCTCAAACTAATCCTTAACCCCCACCAATCATTATCTCCCCCATCTTAATCCCTACACCCACATTTATAGTCCCTTCCCCATCTTAATCTATAACCCCTACCCCCATCTCAATCCAGAGCCCCTAACTCCCCCTATTTTAATCCCCCTTAATATTAATAACTAACCCATACCCCCACCACAATTATTAATCCCTAATTCAAAACCCTCCATCTTAATCCTTAATATCTATCACATTAATTGTCCCTAATCCTTAACCTCATACTTTTTAATCCATAACCCCACCAATAATAATCCATAACCCCTAACACCCCCATATTAATCCATAAGTCCTCCATAATAATCTAAACCCCCCCTTCTTCACCCCCAACCCCCCCCGATACTAATCATTAACCAAACCCCCCATCTAAATCTCGAATCCCTAACCCCTCATCTTAATCTCTAATCACTAACACCCCCATCCTATTCCCTAACCCCTACCATCTTATTCACAATCCCTTTACCTCATATTAATCAGTAATACAAACCCCCACCTTAATCCCTAACCACAAATTGTAGCACACTAAGCAATTATGGTATGCTTCTCTTTGAATAATACAATAGTTTTTGAGGTACATAACACTGAGTTCTAGCACATCCCATCCAATGAAACTAACCATTTAAAATGTTGTTATGGCTAGTAATAACCACTTTTTAAGATTATATTTTTTTAAATAGAATTAATTTTTGGATTTTGAATATCAAAATTATCTTATGGTGAATTTTTTGGTATTTTTATAAAAACATTCAATTTTTTATGAATACTGAAAAACATTGTGTTATGTTTTAAAATAAATTTTTTATTTAAATAATTGATTTTTAATTTAAATTTATTCTAATGACAAAATATATACATAATACCTATATTATTCTAATTTAATTCAATGCAGTCATTTTATAATAATATTAGACATATAAAATTTTGTTAAACGTTTTTAACATCTTTTACCCACCTTCTAGGCACATTGTAAAATTTGCAGAAAATTTAATTTTACCACATCTGTGAATAGAAATTCAAAAATCTGATAGATAATTTTTTATTCAATAAGTTAAATGTGGTTAAATAGTATGAAAATAATTTTTGGTGAACACAAACTTATGAATAGTATTACCACGGTTAAAAGTAAATAGGGTAATTAAAGTTAAAAATAATATCATATTAATATAAAACTGCCCCAAAACATATCATAATTCAATTTTATAATTTTTTTCGACCAAAATTATCCTTAGGAATAAAATAAGATCATTTTTCATCAATTTGGGTTAAATTAGGACATTTATTATATTTTATTTAAAGAAGAGTGTAAAGTGTTAAATTCATATTTTAAATGTTATCATTTTTTATATAAGGTTATACATAAAACAAATTATAATATATATATTCATTAGAAAAATAAAAATATTTCCTACATAATGATATTTTATTTAAAAAATTTAGACATTAAATAATTTAATTTTTTATGACAAAGTGATGATGCAATAATTCCCTAATTAATGAATGATTAAAATAAATGATATTATAAATATTAAAATAAATGTAAATTGAAAATTTTGATGCCATTTACAAATTTTCTACATAAATATTACATGTTATAACTAATTCAATTTATTTTATATAAGTAATCATGTTATTATGAAATTCACAAAAACCAAATACTAAATTCTGTCAAAATTAACATAAATGAGTTTTTAAAACAAATACTATTTTATTAAATGATATAATATTAATAAAAATAATATTCATCCAAAGGACTTATATAATGTTATATATTTCATTAATTATTAACTTGATTTTCTCTTGTCATTTTATAGTAAATATATTAACCATGTATTATAAAAATAATAGAAGACATGGTAAAATTTAAACTATTTAACTAAAAGGTAAATCTTAATGATAAGGTTAATATGGTGACCTATACTGGTCCAAAATATATTTGTTGAGAATATTTAGACCCAGATCTACCTTATTGTCTAAATAAATCAATTTTTATATATTATAAACCAAAAATAATTTTATAATAAATTAATATTTCATGAGTTTTCTAAAGCTCCCCTCACCACTCTAATAGATGGGTACTTCCACTTCTCTTAAATTCACACCACCAACGCCATTTGGATCAGCCAATATCTTCTCAAATATCCTCCCAAATACCATGAATCCTTCATATAGGCCTTACATTGAACATAAGACCAACCTATGGATCCATTTTGTTCAAATAAAAAGGAAGCACTCAGAAAAGAGGTAATTATTTGATCACCTCGTTCAATGTTCTTTTATTCTTCAATTTCCTATTTCATTATTGTATCAATACTAAAATAATATCTGTAGTAAATTATACATACTGATATTTTATTTCAAATATCACACTATAAGATCCCTGGTAAATAAAGAATAAATAATTTTCATATGTATTAATATTTACGAATTAAATATTAATTTTTCTTTAAAGGGGTTTCTATGTTCTATAGCGTACCCGATACGCAACAAAGAGTATCATTGAAATCTTATGTTGCACACTAGTAATAAAATAATATTATTTTAAATGAAAGTTATCACATAGTATTTATATTGGTGGGACTGGATAGAAATAACTAAAATATGATTATATATGTTTTTTAAATGTTTTTACATATATCAAATTAAATATAAAGGCTTAAAATACGAAAAGAATTCAATTTTAGGCATATATATCCTAATTTTCACTAAAGGTTCACTTATCATCTTTTGATGGAGAACCGTCATTAAATATTGTTTTGGTCACTATTATAAATTCTATTGGACCAAATAAAACTCTTCTTTAGAATCGGGATATCAAAATTTACTTTGTGTAAATTTTTGGTATTTTTCCGATAAAGACCATTTTTCAATGAATAATGAAAAATGTTCTATTTTAATTCAAACATATTTTTAATCTAATTTATTTATATGATTATATTATCTTTTGAATTGGTTTTAAAGTTAAATTAGAATATTTTTTTACCATTTTATCCAATTTTGGTCATTGGAATTAATTTCTCTTTGAAATTAGACTTAAACTAGAGTCAATCTTTTGATATATATTATTTCATAGAAACATGCTATTTGTCATGACAGCGGGAATTAATTGTTAAATTAATTAATTTAACTTATATTATTTGAATTTTGTAAAATATAAATAATTATTGAATTTGGAATATCAAATATAGCTTAGGGTGAATTTTTGGTATTTTTCTGAAAAACTTCAATTTTTGATGAATAGTGATACCACTAAGTGGTACTTAAAAAAATGATTTTTTGTTTAAATGAAATTTTACCACCTCTGTGTTTTGAATTTAAAAAATCCTATAGAAATGGTTGTCATTAATAATTAAAATGTGGTTCAATGGGAATAAAATAAATTTTTGGTGAATAGTAACTTTTAAGTTTTTAATCGCGATTAGAGGTAATTAGTGTAGTTTAAGGTAAAAATAATGTTTTAATAATATGAAATAACCTAGACACATGTTCTACCCTTATAGGATGTGTCATGGCCGACCAAGATAATCCATGGGTCAACTCGGGGACCCCATGGAGCCACTTCAGTAGGAAAATGACATTAATACATTTTTATTTAAAGTTAAAATTAAAATGTCACAAGCATGTGTTGTTTTTCTAAAACAATTTTTACATGGAGTTATACAAGTCATATTTTTGACTATAAATATTAATTAGAAAGATAAAAATATTTCCTACATCATGATTTTTTTTTTATAGTTTTTAGTCATTAAATAAATTAAATTATTTATGACATCATGATGATGCAGCGATTACCTCATTATTTAAAGATTTAAATAAAATGATAAGATAATGTAAACTCTAAGACCTATACATGTAAAAAACCTATTGTATGAGTATATTTAGAACTACTATAACCTTATACTCTAATTATTTATTTTTTGGACCTTTTAAATCCGAAAATTATTTTATTATAAAGTTACCTTTTTTAACTTTCCAAGAGTGCCCCTCCTCTCCTCTTATAAAAGGACCCCACCTCTACCAACTTACCCACACATCCAGAGCCTTTGGCTCGGCCAATACCTGACCATTTTGTCTCTCCACATACCTCTCTAACTCTTCGAATCCTCACATTGGGAATAAGTCTTCCCATGGAATCCTCTGAGCTCAAATCTAAGAGAGTTACCCGATTTTAAGATAATGTCTTCACTTGTGTTGTTTTGTTTTATTTTGCTTCTCCAACCCACTAAACTCTTTTTATTTATTTTTTTGTACAAATACAGTATATTCAATATACTAGGATGTTGTTATAAAAATAATTCGTGCTACACTTACACACACCTACACCCAATGGTTAAAGAACATACTGTTTCTGTGGATGGTGAATTTCTGCCTCATAAAAAGATGATTGGTCAACACTCATATAACACCTTCAAAGGTAGCCATTAATATGTCACTATATTTATATATGATATATAATAAGTTTATGTTTTCCTTAAGCTTCTTTATTTTTCATTTATGTCATACCTTTATGGTTTCCATTATGGGTAAACGTGATATCTTCATTTTAGGAAGTGCGGACTACCGCCCACTCAAATTGATTTGTTTTGTTAATTCCATATGTGGGATGCATAAAAGATCGATTTAAAATATTATATATGATGTTATAATGGAATTATAATATACCTTTATATCATTATTATTTCTTTCCATTAAAGTATGAGATAGAAATGAAAGTAGCATTCATGCGCAAATACAGCTTACCGTCTCCATGAATGGTGCATTTCATTTCTTATCCCCAAAATTAATGTACTATTATAAGTACCTATATATAATGGATATATATGATTTATGTTACATATAAGTGATGAATATAATTCTGGAATTAAAATATACATATGTCTTATTTAGTTTTAATTCCATTAATATGACATAGAAATGAAAGTAGCATTCATGCGTACATACGGCTTACCGACTCCATGAATGGTGCATTTAATTTCTTACCTCTAAATGATTATGTAATATTATAAATACATGTATAAGCTGTATATATATGATATATATGATATCCAAATCATGAATATCATTCTGGATATAATGAACCTTTGACCACACGAACAACATGTAATTGTAAGAAGTCCACTTTCGACCTAAGAACCAAATATCGAAAAAACAAATATTATTAACTTAAATGATTACATAATGTTTATAACATGGTAATAAGTGATATAAAAGTAATAATGAAGTTGAAAAATTTTCTTAAGCAAGTAGAAATTAACTCATGTTTATTATTCGGGACGTTAAAGAATGATCGAGTCAAGTCAGACCCGAGGTAAGGGAACTTCTTAACCCAATTTTCGTTCTTTGGGTTAATCTCCTACTTTCAAATTATGTCATGATATTATTATGTCCTATCTCGTATTTGTACTTTCTCTATGTGTACTTATAGTGAATACACACAATAGATCTACTTTATTTAAAAATTATCTTTGTAAAGGACTTTCTTCTCAATCTCATTTCATTGAGGCATATTTTGTTTTATACACAACATTATTTTATATGGTGAATAAACCCCTTTGACGTTTAATTTTATACAAATTGAATATTTTTCTATGAAGCGTTTTACAAAACGATAAAAAGGAACGTTTTTTTACGTACGCGATGAAAACGACCTTTTCTGCCACCGCGAGTATTATTTGATCTTTGCATTCACTACTGGAAAACGGACCTATACCCACGGTTTGGCACAAAACCGTGGGTATAGGGTACCCCTATGCCCACGGTTTTCGCAAACCGTGGGCATAGGTGTAAAATGGTGACCTATACCCACGGTTTCATAAAACCGTGGGTATAGATCACCTATACCCACGGTTTTGCACAAAACCGTGGGTATAGATTATTTTTGAAGACCTATACCCACGGTTTTGAAGAACCGTGGGTATAGGTGTTTTTTTTTGAAGGTGTATACCCACGGTTTTGGCCAAACCGTGGGGGTAGAGTTTTCCAGAAGACCTATACCCACGGTTCTTCAAAACCGTGGGTATTGGGGTTTATTTTTTTCAAGACCTATACCCACGGTTTTCAAAACCGTGGGTATAGCTTTCCCGCCATTAGGCGGGGAAAAAAATTACGCGGGACAATGGGGAAAAATTGGCGGGAACACGATTTTTATTAATATAAATACAAATATAAAAATATATGTTGTAATGACAATAAAATGCCTTAGCCCAGTCGGTCCCTTTGTTCGGCGCTCTCAGGAGGTTCTGCATGAATCCCGGGTTCGATTCCCGCCGGCATATATTTTTCATAACAGAAATAATATTAATATATATATAAAGATGTATACGCTATATATAGAATTAGAAGGTAGCTCGGTTGGTCATTGCTGCGGTGCTTGGCCGGGGCACGGTAGGAGACGCGGTTTCGAAACCCAGGGGCGGAAGTTTTTTGAAAACGTGAAGTTAATTATATTTATATATATTTATAAATATATATTAGTATTACAAGTAAAGACCATAGATCGGTTGGTCTTGCGGGTTCCTTGTAGGCTTTGCGTCCAGGGTTCGAAACCTGCTGGATGTGGATTTTTAAAATTCCAACGAAACGCGTTTTTTTAAAAATGAATCAAATATATTTCCTACGGTTTTCAAACCGTGGGAAAAACTCCCTTACCACGCTGTACAGCGTGGTGCTTATGTGTGACACACCTATACCCACGGTTCTACCAAACCGTGGGTATAGGTCAAGACCTCTATCCCGACGCCGTTCCAGCCCACGGTTCGCAAAACCGTGGGTATAGCCTATACCCACGGTTTTGGGGGCTATCCCCACGGTTTTGAACCGTGGGTATAGGCCTTTTTTCCAGTAGTGATTCCTGAACAAGATGTAGTGTTTTTATTAAATGAAATAAATACCATATACTCTTTTATGTATTTTGGTATTGAAAATGGTTTTTATATCTGATTTTTTTTGTTAATATATCTAAGTTATATATTGTGATCAAAGTGTTGAAATTTTTTCTTTCTATTATATTTGTTTTATGTCATATGATTTTATAATGGTACTTGGACATTTGACGGGTGGTTATCTGATGAACCATATGACGGGTGGTGCCGTGACAACCAGGATGGGTGGTTATGTTTTAACCTCCCATGCATTGGTTATGGAAGCTGGCCGTATGACTATTCCATTAAGTGATATGTGTGGAAGTCGACCGTATGGTTATCTCATTTAATTATATTTATGTCCAATGTTACCTTTATATGTTATGTAATCTTTATATGGGTTTTATGGTAATATTTTGGTTAAAAAGGGTAAGTAATGATAATTTATTCAATGAAGAGTTTTTACTACTTCATAAAGGTGAAAAGTATTACTTTGATAAAGTATACATGGATTACTTGTTGTTTTGATAAACTAACAGTTTTCATTCTTTGTGTATCCCTTACTGAGCTTTTTATGCTCACCCCATGTTTTTTTGAAATTTTTTTCACATGACTTATTGTGGAATAGGGTCAAGGATGGGATCAAGGCAAAGTCATGCTATATAATACATGGAACTAGACATGTTTCTTCTTAAGAGTTTTTATTGTATAGAAACTTAGTAGAAGTGTCTACTTTGTAATATTTTGATATGTAATAGTTATGTCCTAATTCTATAAAACTCTAAACCTGAAAATATCTTCAATGTCAATTATTCATTTAATTCAATATTAAGTATGGTTTAAGTCCAGGGCCATATAGTTGGTATCAGAGGTCGGTTTAGACAACTTTAGGAGTTATAAAATTGTTAAATTATAAATTAATTTATGGTATGATTGAAACTATATAGCATTTACAGATTACCATGTTGCTTCACCTAATGTATTTTAGTGTTATGAATGATTTTTCATAGTGTAAACATAGAATTTTTTTTTGGGAAGGCATACTGTGCGAAATGAACTTCCAAATCAGCATACTGAGATGGTCAGAATCCGAATTGAGCAATTTACTAGTGTAATGGCTCAGTTGAATGAGGTGATAAATGGTGGATGTGTTATTGATGATATTTTTGTGTTTTCTAAAAGTAACGAGGAGCATGAAATTAATTTAAGGGTTATCTATCAAACATAAAAAGAAAAGAAATAGTATGGAAAATTCAGAAAGTGTGAGTTTTTGTTACAAATTCTTTTTCCCTTGGTCACATTGTTTCAAAAAATGGCATAATTGTTGATCCTGCTTAACCAAAAGTTGTTTAAGAATGGACAAGACCCACAAATGTAATGGAGATCAATAGTTTCCTTGGTTTGGAAGGTTACTACCGAATGTTTGTTGATTTTTTTACGATTATCTAGTCCAATGAATAAGCTAACGCGGAAGGGTGTTAAGTTTATCTGGAAAAAATAATGTGATGATTGTTTTCAGGAGTTGAAAAAAATATTGGTGAATGCATCAGTTTTGGAACTTCCTTCTAGGAATGGTGATTTTGTTATCTACAGTGATGCTTCATTGAAAGGAATTGGTTGTTTCCTTATGCAGAATGATCAGGTAATTGCATATGCTTCACGTTAGTTAAAAACTAATGAGATAATTCCCTACACATGATTTGGAATTAGCTCCTATTGTTTTTGCTCTAAAAATTTGGAGGCATCATTTGTATTGAGTAAAGTGTGAAATATATATATTGATCACAAAATTTTAAAGTATATATTCACTCAGAACAAATTGAACATGAGACAGAGGATATGGATGGAATTAATCAAGGATTATGATTGTACAATTCATTACCATCCGGGAAAAGAAAATAAAGTGGTTGATGATTTGAGTCGAAAAAGTAATGCTTCATTAGCAATGTTTCATTTGGAACATTATCCTTTGGTTAAGGATTTGATGAAATTTGACATAGAAGTTGTTGGTACAGGATGTCCTTCTATTTTGTTTCAGGTATCAGTGAAATCTTCTCTATCAGACAGAATTAAGCAAGCATAGAGGGAAGACAGTGGGTTGCAGAAAAAGGTAGAGCTGGTTCAGAAGGGTAAGTTTCCTGAATTTAACATTGATAATGATTGTGTTTTGTGGTTTGGTAAGAGATTATTTGTGCCTTGTGATTCACAGTTGAAGGGTGAGTTGTTATGTGAGGCTCATAGTTCCCCGTTTTCAGTTCATCCTGGCAGTACTAAGATGTATAGAGAACTGCAGGAGTATTAATTCTGGGATGGAATGAAAAGAGATATTGTTGATTTTACTATAAAGTGTTTGACTTGTCCGCAAGTTAAAGAAGAGCAGTAGTTACCGAAAGGGATGCTTCAGCCTTTACCAGTGCCAGAGTGGAAATGGGAAAAATATATCCATGAACTTTGTTCTAGGATTACTGAAGACATCTCGATGTAAAAATGAAATCTGGGTTATTGTTGATCGCTTGACTAAATCTGCTCATTTCCATCCTATTCGAGATACTTTCTCTTTGGATCAACTTTCTCGATTTTATCTTAAAGAGATAGTCAGGTTTCATTGAGTTCACCTATCCATTGTATCTAATTGTGATACCAGGTTTACTTCTATATTTTGGAAGGGCCTTCAGAAGTCATTGGGTACTGAATTTAATTTTAGTATAGATTTTTATCCTCATTCAGATGGGAAATCATAACGAACAATTCAGTCTTTGGAGGATATTATACGTGCATTTCAATGGATTATCAGGGAAGTTGGGACCAACATATTTCGTTGGTTGAATTTTTATATAATAACAGTTTTCATTCAAGTATACAGATGGCACCGTTTGAGGCATTATATGGGAAGCAGTGTCGAACTCCAGCTTTTTGGGATGAAGTGGGTGGAAGGAAGCTGATGGGACCAGAATTGGTAGAAGAGATGTTAGAAAAAGTTTAGTTGATTCAGAAACACATGAGAACAGCTCAGAGCAGACAGAAATGTTATGCAGACAATAGGAGGAAGGATCTATCTTTCGAGGTAGGTGATCATTTTTTTCTCAAAGTTTCGCCGCGGAAAAGTGTAATGTGATATGGTAAGAAATGAAAGATGAGTCCATGGTTCATTACACCATATGAAATTCTGGAGAGAGTTGGATCAATTTTATACCGAGTGGCTTTACCTCCGATTTTATCTCAAGTACACAATGTTTTTCATGTTTTGATGTTGAGAATGTATATGCCAGATTCATCTCATGTTTTGAGCCCAGAGGTAGTTCAGTTGGAAGAGAATCTCTCTTATGAAGAACAGCCAGTCCAGATTCTTGACCGAAGAGAGAAAGTGTTGCGAAATAAGGTAATTCACCAGGTAAAGGTTTTGTGGACAAACATATGGTTGAAGAGGAAACATGGGAATCTAAAAATTCTATGAGGGATAAATACCCCCACTTTTTTTGAAAAGTGAATAAAATTGCGAGGACGCAATTTCCAAAAGGGGGGAAGGATATAACATCCCAGGTAAATAAAGAATAAATAATTTTCAAATGTATTAATATTTACGAATTAAATATTAATTTTTCTTTAAAGGGGTTTCTATGATCGATAGCATACCCGATACACCACAAAGAGTTTCATTTAAATCTTACGTTGCAATGTTGTAATAAAATGATATTATTTTAAATGGTAGTTAACACATAGCCTCTATATTGGAGGGAATGGATAGAAATAACTAAAATATGATTATATATGTTTTTAAAATGTTTTTATATTTATCCAATAAAAGATAAATTCTTAAAATATGGAAATAATTCAATTTTAGGCATATATACCCTAATTTTTACTAAAGGTTCACTTTTCGCCTTTTGATGGCGAACCTTCATTAAATATAGTTTTGGTCACTGATATACATTCTACTGGACCAAATAAAAGTCTTCATTAGAATCAGGAAACCATAATTTACTTTGTGTATATTTTTGGTTTTTTTACGATAAAGATCATTTTTTAATGAATAGTGAAAAATGTTATATTTTAATTCAAAACCTCTTTTAATCTAATTTATTTATATTATTAGATTTTCTTTTGAATTGTTTTTAAAGTAAAATTTGAATATATTTTTACCATTTAATCCAATTTTGGTAATTTCAATTAATTTCACATTGAAATTGGACTTAAACTAGTGTCAATCTTTTTATATATATTGTTTCATAAAAACACGCTATTTGTCATGACAGCAGGAATTAATTATTATATTAATTAATGTAACTTATATGATTTGAATTTTTTAAAAATATACATCATTTTTGAATTCGAAATATCAAATATAGCTTAGGGTGATGTTTTGGTATTTTTCTGAAAAACATCAATTTTTGATGAATAGTGAAACCACTAAGTGGTACATAAAAAACTGATTTTTCGTTTAAATGAAAATTTACCACCTCATTGTTTGGAATTTAAAAAATCCAACAGACATGGTTTTCATTAAGAAGTAAAATGTGGTTCAATGGGATTAAAATAAATTTTTGGTGAATAGTAACTTTTATGTTTTTAATCACGATTAGAGGTAATTAGTGTAGTTTAAGGTAAAAATAATGTTTTAATAATATTAAATGACCTAGAAACATGTCCTACCCTTATTGGTTTTGTTATGGCCGACCATAACAATCCATGGGTCAACTTGGGGACCCCATGGAGCCACTTTGGTATGAAAATGACATTAATACCTTTTTATTTAAAGTTAAAATTAAAATGTCACAAGCATGTGTTGTTTTACTAAAACAATTTTTACATAGGGTTATACAAGTAATAGTTTTGACTATAAATATTCGTTAGAAAGATAAAAATATTTCCTACATCTTGATATATTTTTTTAAAATTTTAGACATTAAATAAATTAAATTATTTATGACATCATGATGATGCATCGATTACCAGATTATTTAACGATTTCAATAAAATGAAAAGATAATGTAAAATATAAGACCTACACATGTAAAAAACCTATTGGATGAGTATATTACGAAATCCTATCACCTTATCCTTTAAATATATAATTTTGGGACCATTTAAATCCGAAAATCATTTTATGATAAAGTAACCTTTTATATCTTTCCAAGAGTTCCCCTCCTATCCTCTTATAAAAGGCCCCCACCTCTACAACCTTTCCCACACTTCCAAAGCCTTTGGCTCGACCAAAACCTTCCCATTTTATCTATAAAAATCCCTCTATAACTCTTAGAAGCCTCACTATGGGAAGATGTCTTCCCAAGGAAGCCTTTGAGCTCAAATCTAAGAGGGTTACCCGATTTTAAGGTAATGTCTTCACTTGTGTTCTTTTGTTTTATTTTGCTTCTCCAACCCCCTAAACAATTTTTATTAATTTATTTTGTAACAACTAAAGTATATTCAATATACTAGGATGTTGTTATAAGAATAATTCGAGCTACAATAACACACACCTATATCCAATTGTTAAAAAACATACTGTTTCTGTGGATGGCGAATTTCTGTTACACGAAACGATGATTGTTCAACACTCATATAACACCTTCAAAGGTTTCCATTAAGATGTCAATATATTTATATATTATATATAATATTTTTATGTTTTCTTTAAACTTCTGTATTTTTCATTTATGTCATACCTTTATGGTTCCCTTTATGGGTAAACGCGA
Source organism: Viscum album (assembly GCA_963277665.1). Lineage (NCBI taxonomy): Eukaryota > Viridiplantae > Streptophyta > Magnoliopsida > Santalales > Viscaceae > Viscum > Viscum album. The sequence goes on from OY728141.1 coordinate 1,757,265,069, forward strand.
TATCTTCATTTTAGGAAGTGTGGACTACCGCCCCCTTAAAGTGATTTGATTCGTTAATGCCATAAGTGGGACGTATAAAGGTTGGATTCAAAGTTATTAAATATGATGTTATACTGGAATTATAATATACCTTTATATAATTATTATTTCTTTCCATTAAAGTATGATATTGAAATGAAAGTAGCGTTCATGCGTACGTACGACTTACCGTCTCCATGAACAGTGCATTTCGTTTCTTATCCCCAAATGTATTGTACTATTATATGTACCTATATATAATGGATATATATGATTTACATTACATATAAGTGACTAATATAATTCTGGAATTAAAAATATACATACATCTCAATTAGTTTTAGTTCCATTAATTTGACATAGAAATGAAAGTAGCGTTCATGCGTACGTACGGCTTACCGTCTCCATGAACGGTGCATTTCATTTATTACCTCTAAATGATGATGTAATTTTATAAATACATGTATATTCTGGATATATATGATATATATGATATCCAAATCATGATTATCATTCTAGATACAATGAACCTTTGACCACACTAACAACATGTAATTGTAAGAAGTCCACTTTCGACTTAAGAACAAAATATCGACAAAACAAACATTATTAACTTAAATGATTACATAATGTCTATAACATGGTAATAAGTGATATAAAAGTAATAATGAACTGTAAAAAGGTTCTTAAGCAAGTAGAAATTAACTCAAGTTTATTATTCGGGACGTCACAGAACGATTGAGTCAATTCGGAACCAAGGTAAGGGAACTTCTTAACCCAATTTTCGTTCTTTGGTTTAATCTCATACTTTCAAATTATGTCATGATATTATTATGTCCTATCTTGTATTTGTTCTTTATTTATGTGTACTTATATTTAATACACTTAATAGATCTATTTTCCTTAAAGATGATCTTTGTAAGGGAGTTCGTCTCAAACTCCTTTCATTAAGGCATATTTTATTTTATACACAACTTTATTTTATACGGTGAATAAACCCCTTTGACTTTTACTTTTATAAAAAAGGAATCTTTTTCTATGATTCATTTTACAAAATTACAAAAAGGAATGTTTCATTTAACATACGTGGTGACAACGACCTTTTCTGCCGCCGCGAGTATTATTTGGTCTTTGGCTTCCTGAACAAGCCGTAATGTTTTTTTAAAATGAAATAAATACCATATACTCTTGTATGTATTTTGGTATTGAAAATGGTTTTTATAATGGATTTTTTATGTCAATATATTTAAGTGATATTTTTTGATCAAAGTGTGGAAATTTCTTCTTTCCAATATATTTGTTTTATGTCTTATGATTTTATAATGGTACTAGGACATTTGACGGGTGGTTACGTGATGAACCATATGACGGGTGGTGCCGTGAATACCAGGACGGTTGGTTACGTTATAACCTCCAATTCAATGGGTATGGAAGACAGATGTATGGCTATTCCATTAAGTGATATGTGTGGAAGTCGACCGTATGGTTATTTCAAATAATTATATATATGTCCCAAGTTACCTTTATATGTTATGTGATCTTTATATGGGTTTTATAGTAATCTTTTGGTTAAAAAAGGGTAAGTAATGATCTTTTATTCAATGAAAAGTTTTTACAACTTAATAAAAGTGAAAAGTATTACTTTGATAAAGTATACATGGTTTACTTGTTGTTTTGATAAAATAACAGTTTTTATTCTTTCGGTATCCCTTACTGAGCTTTTTATGCTCACCCCAATTTTTTTTTGAAATTTTTTTCACAGGACTTAATGTGGAATAGGGTCAAGGATGGGATCAAGGGAAAGACATTCTACATAAAACATGGAACTAGACATGTTTCATTTTAAGTGTTTTTATTCTATGCAAACTTAGTAGAAGTGTCTACTTTGTAATCTTTTGAGATGTAATAGTTATGTCCTAATTCTCTATAACTCTAATCCTGAAAAGATCCTCAATGTGAATTATTAATTTAATTCAATATTAAGTAAGGTTTAAGGCCAAGGCATTATACACACAACCTTATTAATTATTATATCCATCCAATGAATGAAAAATTCACTATACGTGCATACATACTGCTTACCATCTCTATGTCGTGTTGTAGTTTGTTATTCAACACATCATTTTTTGACCGATATAATAAGGTGTATACATGATTTAAATGATAAAAATAACATGTTATTGATTCTTTATATATAATATAGCATCCAATTTCATATTATTTCACCACCAAAAGAATTATATTGTTTATTGTGCTTACGTACGGGTTATCGTCTCCATGACTCAATGATATTTCATTCTCCCTTGTAACCATTTAAGAGTATTTTTCATTTGATGATTAAAAATAAATTTTAAAAACATAAGATCATTTTAGATATGAATCAAATAGATAATATATATAACAAACATGACTTAAACAACAAAACATATAAAGGAAACTAAATCCGTTACACCCGAAACAATGATACTACTGAAATTTTATTAACAAAGAAATATTAGAGGATCATATATGATGTCATAATTAAGTATGTGGTTAATTAATATTTTAATAAAAATTATTTATCTATTATACAAGAGGATAATGTACCCTCCACTTAAAAAATGTACAAGGTAAGGGTTAATTTTACAATCTCGTTATTATTAGAGGATGTTTGTACAGAAGTATCTTATGGGGCTTATTTATCATCCACACCCATGTTTCTTAAAAATGTATTCCAAAATTGTTTTACTATTTCCGAGACTATGGGTTAAATTAATTTATTACAATGATTGAATTTTTATAAATTTTTTTGAAAGGAATATTTCTGTCATTTTCCAAACAATGTACTTTATGACCATTTCGACAAATTAAGGAAAGAATTTTTTTTAACTTTTATGGGGAGTGTGTCTATTTTTCACCATTATGAAACCGTAAAATAATCACTTACAATATTATATGAATATTTTCTCAAAAAATGTTTTCTTTAATAATTACTCTAATTTTATGTGATTTCAAAGTAGAATTTCTTTTCTCAAATAGTTTTTTATTAATTTAATCCATTTCAACATCTATTGTTGAATGATATATATAATTGATGTTTATTTATTATGATAAAATATTTAATATTTCATTGATGATTTTATTATATGTTTGAATGTATATGTTCTATTTTTATGTCATTCACAGTTTATGGTTAAAGTATTAACATTATGTATGTTAGTTTAATTCATAAGTTTATTATATGTTTCACCATTTTTATATGAGGGATTATATGGACGTAGTAAGTGACGGGAGTGGCCCACTGTTTCCCCTCAATGCATCAGTAGGTTTCATGAGACAAAATAATGTCTTGGAACAAGACCTTGACAACATTTTTATTTGTATACATTTCACGAGGCCTTTACTATATGGTTATGATGTCCGACATTACGCATTCCATAATTATGAGATTAGATATTGATATTACATGTGATTATTCGACTAGTATAACATCCATTTGATTAAGTAAATGTGTATATTTGATTTATCAATGTCATATTATGCTGATGATTAATTTTAAAAGTATTTTGTTCTAGTCTCATCAAATTCTTTAAATGTTTATGGTTATTTATGATTGTATTCACTATATTGTTATCCTTACTGAGAATCTGAGCTCATCCCTTTCTTATGTTTTAATTATCTCAAAGTGAGATGAATTATATTATAACTGACCTGCAGGGATATACTAAGGGATATGAGTGTGTTCAAAGGAGACATAATGTTGTGTGTTTTCATTTAATAATGTAATCTAAAACTTCTGTATGTATCAAGTTCATCCAAGGCTACTAAAATGATCGGTATTTCAAGACATGATCTATTGTGATCATGAAATGTTTTGGTAATAATGCATTGACTTTGGTAAACTAGGACTGAAACATTGCAATTGGTATCATAGGAAGTTTATTACAAACATGGGGAACTGGATTTTGAAAAACACTGATTATAGATCATTAACCTAAGTAGGCTTTCAAGATAACTATAGAAGAACATCAAAAAAAATTGGTAATATAGATATTATGTGCGTTTTCAATGAAATACAACCCTTCCAGGATACTATTATTGGATTTGGTTTTGGAATAGATGTACCTAAGAGTGAAAACTTTTACAAGGTGTTTTGGGCTTCACTCGGGGTATCCTGGTACATGAAAACGTGCCTTCCTGCACACCTAGTTTTACACTCCCGGGGATATTCTTAGGATAATTCCTATTTTCACTACAATCCGTTATCAAATATTTATGAGTAAATACTTCCCCAAAAAAATTTTGTTTATGATTATGGATTATATGAATAAACTGTTCAATTTCATTCAAGTATTTTACAAGTTTGTAATTATGCATTGCGATTAATGAACTAATATTGAGTATTCCATTGTTTTGAAATGGAACCTAGTGTAAGGAACGAAAACCATATCAACACACATAATCCATTTATGGATTTCCCTCCTATTCAAGATAATTATAGTGGAGATAGTGATGTAATTGGTACTGAACACCATATAACCATACTATGACAACTCACTAAGGTTATGAATAATAACCTTACCCGTATAAAGCACCCTAATCCATAATGTGGATGATCAATGTTAGAACACTTCATGAGGAAACAACCAACAACATTTAATGGGACTAAAAATCCATTTGTATCTGAACAATGAATAATTTCCTTAAAGAAAATATTTCATGCTTTGCGGAGTAGCTAACAGGAAAAGTTTTCATTGTAGTTTATCAGCTCATAGGAGATGAAGATCAATGGTCGACATTAATTCAAAACACAATGGAAGATGAATAAGTATAAAATATGGAAAATTAGCTATTTAAAGATGTTTCATTATAAAAATACTTTCCTTGTGAACATTGATCTGATATAGAAATGCAATTTCTATGACTGGGGAAAAAGGAAGATGAGAATTTCGCAAAGTATGAGTCTATCATTAAAAGGATAGCATGTAATGATGTAGATTATATATGTATCCAAGGATGTAAAAAAAAATTATTCGTTGATGCGTTAAAACCATTTCTCTGATGAGAATTAGACTCATAATCCTTCTCATCATATCAAGATATAGTCTTATGTGTTATGAAGACAAAATTAAAATTCTCTAGGTCTTATGACTTTAAATTCAAGAAAGAGAAGAAGGGATTTACTCGACAATATGGAAAAGGAATTAAGGGGAAGAAGGAAAAGTTGATTTTCCATCCTGTAGTAATTTTAGTATGAATCACCCTGGTACATGCGTAAATGGGATGGGATTTTGTTATAAGTGTGGAGAAAAGGCCACCAAGCTCATGATTGAAAGGGGAATGAAGAGGATGAAAATGTTTATTGATAAAATTGTAAATAAATTGGGGATTATGGACATTAATGTCCCAAGACTCAAGGAAAATTACCTCGAAAAAGGACAATGGACCAAGGACAATCTTATCTGATCGCAACAGCTGAGTTTGATGTTCCGAATGATGTGGTGGCAGGTACTTTAATCGTTTCTTCAAAATTAGCTAATTATTTATTTGATTCTAGATCATCGCGTTCTTTCGTATCTTCCCATTTTTTCAAGAATATTATATATTTCAAATTTTACTTAGAATGGAATTTTTTAGTGAAAACACATAAGGGAAGTATCATTGTAAAAATGTTTTGTTAATCAGTTACTATTATGGACAATAAAAATGATTTATCTGATTATATTATTGTCATACCCATGATTGAATTTGATATAATACTCAGTATGGATTGGATTTTATAACATGATGTGATAATTTATTATAAGAACAAGAAGGTTACAATTTTTGATGATGATAAGGAATCCATTTTTTAGATCAGAAACATCACTATCAGATCCTCATCTAGATCTACACCCATTAGATTTACTATATTCAATTATTGGGGAGCAAGGGAGTGAAATAACTATGGGTGAGGAAAATAATGTTCAAATATGGGATGTACCTATTGTTCAATAATATGTTTATGTTTTTCTAGAGGATTTACCTAGACATCCATTAGAATGGGAAATCGAGTTTTCCATTGACATAATTCTTAGTTCGAGGCCCATATCGAAACCCCTAATAAAATGGACACTATGGAATTAGTTGAACAAAATAATCATCTAGAGGAATTCATTAATAAAGGATTTATTCACCCCCAGTGTTTTCCCATGGGGATACCCTATTCTTTTTGTTAACAAAATTGATGGATCTACGAGTTTGTGCATTGACTACAAGGAAATAAATTCTGTAACAATAAAGAGAAACTATCCCCTACCTCTCATTGATGATTTATTTGATCAACTTCATAGATCTCAATATTATTCAAAGATTGAAATTTGATATGGATATCATCAGTTGGGTGTGAGGAACGTATAAATTCTATAGATAACATTTCAATCCAGGTATGAGAATTATGAGTTTATAGTAATGCCTTTTGGACTGACTAATGTACCATCTGTTTTAATGGTTCCATTGAATAGAGTTTTCATGGAATATCTTGATGATGTTGTAGTGGTACTTATTTATGATATCTAAGGATAATCCAAAATCTATAGAGATCATGAAAATCACTTGTGCACTATACTAAATACTATTATAAGAAATGAATTATATGGGATGTTTAGAAAGTGTGAAATTTGGATTTAAGAGATTTCTTTTCTTTGCTATATTGTCTCTATGTATGGAATATCTTATAATACGTAAAAGACATGAGAAATCCAAGTATTCTCATCACTAAATATTATAATTAGGATATGCAGTTTTATTGGTTTCGTAGGTTATTATCGATGCTTTATCCAGAATTTTGACTGATTGGAAAACCCATCGACCAAGCCCACACATTAAGGGGTCAAATTTTTTTGGACAAAAGAGTGTGAAATATTTTTAAAATAGAATAGATGATTATTTAATGCCCCTATCTTGACTCTACCATTATGGAATGATTGGTTTTTTATTTATAGAGACACATTAATGAAATGACATGGTTGTGTCCATATGCAGAACGATGGACTTATTTTAGATGCTTCATGATAGCTAAAAATTCATGAACACAACTATCCCACTCATGCTCATGAGTTAGAAGATGTAATCTTTGATCTGAATATATAGATACACTATATATATGGTAAAAATGTTAGATATATACTGATAAAAATATTTTAAAGTATATTTTCTCGCTGAAAAGAACTCAACATAAGGAAAAGATGATGTCTCTAAGTATTCAATGATTATGATTTCACAATATACTACCACCTAGGGAAGGAAAATAAGGCGTTGGATTCTTTAAGTAGAAAGGATCATGGTGTTCTGAAAAAGATGAGTGTTTAAATGGATCTTATGTTCATGGATCTTATAAACATGGATATGAGAATATTCATGGATGGTGAAACATCAATAATGTTTCCAATGGCTATCAAACCATCAATTCTAGAATGGATAAAAAGTTCACACACTGATGATGAGGAGTTTCAAAATAAAATTGTTGGTGTGAATGATGGGAGATTTGTAGAATTCATATATGAAGATGGAATTTTTAAATTTGGGAAGAGGATTTGTGTTCAGAATATACCTTATCTAGAAATGGAATTGTTGAATTGTGCTCACAGCTCCAATTTCTCTATACACCCTTGTAGAACTAAGATGTATAAGTATATGAAGGAACATTTTTGGTGGGGAAAAGTAATGAGGGAGATTACAAATTACGTGTCAAGATTTATGGTTGGTCAATAAGAGATGGATAGAAGACTACATCCTAGAGGATTCATGCAACCTATTCCCATACTTGAGAGGAAATTGGATGATATTATGATGGAATTTTTTAAGGGGATACCAAAGAATCCTATAAGGAATGATGCAATATTAATCATTGTCAATCCTCTTACCCCAGAAGAACATTTTCTTTCTATAAGAGAATATTTTCAACATGAACGTTTTGCAATACTATATATAATTATTATGTTATAATACTTCATGTTGTACCCTTATCGGTTGTTTCTGATCGTGATCCCTATTTTACATTATGATTATGGAAAAGTATTCAGAAATCCCACAATACTGAACTTCATAGGAGCACTATCTACCACCCTAAAACTGATGAAAAAATAGAATGACATATTAAATCCTTAGAAGACATTTTGAGATCTTCCTCACTTGACATTCATGGTACGTGGGATAATTATCTACCTCTCGTAGAATTATCCAATAACAAGAGAAATCATTCAAGTATTCAGATGGAATCATAAGAAGTGGATGATATTGTTGAAAGAAAACTCTTAGACCTATAACATATTGAGGAAAAAATTTAGAAGGCGAAGATTACCAAAACACACATCAAAGCATATCAATGTAGGAAAAAGAGCTATGTCAATAACAGAAGGAAGGATATTGAATTTCAATTAGGTGATCATGTTTTTGTGAAGGTATATACATGGAAGGGTGTTATACGATTCGGTACGAAGGTAAAATAAAGTAATAGGTACATCGAACCTTTCAAAATTATAGATAGAATTTGAGTTGTAGCTTACCATTTAGAAAAACCACCTAGTCTCTCCCAAGTTCATTATGTTTTTCATGTATCACAATTGAGAAAATACATACATGACCCAATGCATGTACTTACCAAAGAAGAAATAAAACTGTAACCCAATATTTCTTATTTTGAAGAGCCTATCGTCATTCCTAAAATCATAGAACAAGTATTGAGAAGTCGGACACATTTTCTGGTATATTTTCATTGGAGAAACCAAAAAACTCAAGAGGCAATGTAGGAGCCTAAGGAAATTATGATGAAGAAACACCTGAATATTTTTCTTTAATAATATTATAGAAATAGCGAGGACTAAATTACTTGATAGAGGGAAGAATTTAACCCCACAGTCCCAAATATTTCATAGTATTCTTATCTTTGAATAATAAAATAGCTTTCGTTTTACGCAGCTCAAAGTTATAGACCATCCCAACCAAACAAAATACCCATTTAAAAATATTTATGAATAGTAATACCCACTTTTAGAAATTTTAGAAATTTTATTTTTAAAAATAGACTTCATTTTTGGATTCATAATATCAAAATTATCTTAGGGTGAATTTTTGTTATATTTCTGAAAACGTTCAATTTTTAATGAATAGTTAAAAACACTGCGTAATTATTTAAATCCTACTTTTATTAAATATTTATTTTTAATTAAAATTTATTTTAATGTAAAAATAGATATATAATACATATATTAGTCCAATTTAATTCATTGGTTTAATTTGGTAATAAGATTAGAAATATATAATGTTATTGATTATTTTTTTAAATCTTTTACCACCTTATAGGTACATTTTCAAATTTGCAGAAAACATAATTTTAATGCTTCTGTGAATTGTATTTAAGAAATTCTTTAGTCATGGATTTTATAAGTATGTAAAATTTGGTTAAATAGGGTGATTTTTTTGGTTAATAGTAACTTTTATATTTTATTTACCACGGTTAGAAATATATATGGTACTTAAGTGTAAAAAAAAATATTATAATAATATAAATTAACCCCAACACGTATCCTAATTCAATTGGATTTGTTTTTTCCTACCAAAATCAACGTTAGGAAAAACAAGAGATCCCTTTTTATCAATTTTTGAATGATTAAGACATTTATAATATTTTATTTAAAGAAGACTTAAAAGTGTTAGATTCAAATTTTATTAACTAAAGCATTTTAAATAAAGGGTTATTCGTAAGATAAATTATACTATAAATAGTCACAAGAAAGTTGAAAATATTTCATACATCATGGTATATTATTTATAGTTTTAAGACATTAAATAATATAATTTATTTATGTCAAAATGATTATGTAGTAATTTTCTTATAAAGGAATTATCAAAATTATTTATATTATAAATATAAATATAAATGAAAATATAATCTTTTTATGCCATCCACAAATTTTATAGGTTAATATGACATGTTAGGTATTAGTAAATGTATTTTTATCAAATTAATAATGTTTTCATGAATTTCACAATAACTAAATACTAAATAGTGTCAAAATTGACATAAATGGTTTTTAAAAACAAATACATTTTTATTAAATGATATAATATTCCTAAAAATATAATATTCCATGAAAGGAAATAGATAATTTTTGATATATAATTAATTAACCACTTGAATATTGTTTGGAGTTTTACAATAACTATATTAACCATGTAGTATAAAAATAAAAAAAGACTTGGTAAGTGCTTACCTATTAACATTCTGTTTAATCTAAATGATAAGGTTAATATGGTAACCTAAACATGTATTAATCCTATTGGTTGAGATTATTTCGACTTATTCCAACAATATCCTCAAAATAAATCCTTTTGGAGCTATTAAAACCCAAAAATAATATTATAATAAATTAATATTTCATTTTTTTCCTAATGTGACCATCACCTCTCTTATAAAAGAGTACCCCCCTTGTCATAAATTCACACCCCCAAAGCCATTTAGCTCAGCCAAAACCAACACAAATATACTCCCAACCACAAAAAAATCATCCTATAGGCCTTAATTTTATCATAAAGCCATCATATGGATCCCTTTTGTTCAAATAAAATGGATGAAACTGAGGAAGAGGTAATTATTTCATCACCACATTCAATGTTCATTTCTTTTTCTATATCCTATTTCATTGATCATTCTATACTAAAAAATAACTATAGAAAATTCTATGAACTAAGATGTTATTTCAAATATGTCACAACTATATTCACTATTCTCTCAATCCTATGAATGAAATGGTCATCATACGTGCATATGTATGGTTTACCGTCTCCACGTCATGCTGTAGTTTGTTATTAAAAACATCATTATTTGGATGGATATAATAATGTGAGAAATTGATAAAAATAATAAATATAGCATGTTAATTATTCTTTATATACAATATACCATCCAATTATATATTATTTTACCCCCAATAGAATGATATTGTCACTCATGCATACATAAAGCTTATTATATCCACAGAGCGATGAGATTTCATTCCCCATCATAACCATTCAATATTAATTTCGGTTGATGATTAAAAAAATAATGTTTATGAATTTAATATCATTCTGGATATGAACCGAATACATCATATCCATACCAAACATGACTTACATAACAAAACATATAAAGGAAATCAAATCTGTAACACCTGAAACTTTGATACTACTGAAATATTATTAATAATGAAATATTAGAGGATCATTTATGATACCATATTTAGGTATTAGTTTATTTTATAATTTTATAACAATTATGTTACCCTTATATATGAGGTTAACATACCCTCAACTAAGGAAAAGTACAATGAAAAGCGTAATTTTACAATATATATCTAAGGTTGTTTATCTGTAAGTATCTTCTAGGAATTCATTATCATCCACATCTGTGTTTCATAAAAAGGTATTTCAAAACATTTTTACAATTTCATAGACTATGGGTTAAATTCATTTATACAAATTCTTGACTTTTTATAAAATATTTTTAAATTATTCTTTCTATCATTTAAAAAATGTACTTTATTACCTTTTCTACAAATTAATGAATGAATGTTTTTAACTTATTTGCAGGATGCAGCTATATTCTTCCATTACAACACCTTTTAAAATTCCCTTTAAGGCAGATATGAATATTTTAAGAATAAATTTTTTCTTTTATAATTACGCTACTTTTAAATGATTTCAAAGTAGAAAGAGATATTTCTATCTAATAGTTTTTTTATTAAATTTATCTATGTCAACATCAATTGTTGTATTATATGTTCAATTGAAGTTGATTTATTAGGAAACATTATTTCATATTGTATTGATAGTTTTATGATTTGTTATATTTTTAATGTGCTATTTTAATTTGATTCACGGTTTATGGTAAATGTATTAAATTTTTATATTTTATTTTAATAAAAATGGTTATGATATATTTCACCCTTTTCATATGAGGAATGCATTGGACATATTGAGTGATGGGCGGGGCCCGCTATAGCCCCTCGATGCTTCTATAGGTCTCATGAGACAAACCAGTTTCTTGAAACAAGGCCTTTACTATATCGTTATGATATCCGACATTAATAATTCCATCATTATCAGATTATCCATTAATATTATAGGTGATTATTAGACTAGTAGAATATCTATGTGAATAAACAAATGTAATTATTTGATTTATATTTTCCATATTATCTTGATGTTTCAGTTTAAAAGGATTGTGGTTTAGTATTATACATTTCATTAAATTTTTATGCTTATTTATGATAGTTTCTGTAATATTTTTATCCTTACTTATCATTTGATCTCACCCCTTTATTAAGTTGTATTTTTTCAAGGATGCAAATAATATATTATGACTAACCTTCATGGATAGTCTAAGTGATATTAGTGGGTTAAAAAGACACCCAATGCTGTTTTTTTAATTTTATAATGTAATGTAAAACTTACGTCTTTATCTATAACATCCAAGGATACTAAACATATCAGTCTTTGTGGAATTGATATCTTATGATAATGCCATTGTTATTTCATAATACACCAACTCTTGGTAACTAGGGTCATGGAATTACACCAATCATAGTTACTAATCACTAACCCCCATCTTAAATCCTAATCTCTAACCTGAACCCCATATTAATCGCTAACCCCAACCCCAATCATAATCCCAAATCCGTAAACCCTAGAATTATTCCATAATCCCCCAATATTATTACCCAACCCCCTCCCATATTAATCCCCAATTCCAAATCATAATCCCTACCCCCTAAACACCCACACAAAATCTTATTATTTAATCCCCATTTTAATTCCTAATAACCCCCAATCAAAATATATTCTCCATATTTATTCCTAACCCCCCCCCCATCTTAATCATCACTCCCCCATGTTAATTTTTAACCCCCACGCCATCTGGATGCCTAAACCCCATCTTAATCTCTATCCCAAAACACCCCCAATCACAATCCCAACCCCCAACATAATCATGAACCCCTACCCCCCCACCCCTCATTATTAATCCATACCTCTCCAAAATCTTAATCCCTAACCCCTAACCCCCCCCCCCCCAACAATCTTAATCCCTACACCCCATCTTAATACATATCCCACATCTTCATCCATCTTCCCCCCATATTTATCCGTAACACCATAATCTAAATTTGTAACCCATAACCCCCCATATTAATCCATACCCCCATATTAATCTCTAACCACCAACCACAATCTTAATCTCTTCCCACAAATCAATCCCCACACCCTCATCTTAATATCTTAATACCTACCCCCACCGTATTCCCAAACCCCACCCCCATCATAATCCCAAATCCCTCATATTAATCCCAAACCACACCAATCTTAATCCTTAACCCCATATTAATCCCTAGATGCATATTTATATATTTACCCCTACCCCTCACATTTTAATACTTTACCCATAACACTAATTTTAATCCCTAATACCCCTATATTAATCACTAACCCCATGTTATTACCCATCCATGATCAATGTATCACTAAGAGGGAGAGGGGTGAATCTGTTATATTTTTTCTTTTTGGTTTTCTTTATTTTGAAACAAACATTTCTATGGATAATAATTTATCACTTTTATAAAATAAAAACAATCATACATCCCTTGGAAAACAATTATTGACTAGGTTTACTTCAAAACAACAAATATCTACATCATTGGAATGGTTTGAAAACAATCAAATACCACATAATCCACTAGAAAAAAATACTTTAGGGTGCATTCAATTAGTAGGATATACCATTACACATTTGTAGTACTATTTTCAATAAAATAGGGCACACACCTCTTCTAGGAAAAATTATATAACAAAAGATTCTGTAATAAGTAATGAAACATTCACAATTCTGTTCGAAACATGATAATATTCTTCCTTATAATCTTCCATTAGAAAACCATGAAATGTATTTTTAAATTTCCTAAAAAGTATCTTGTAGACAAAACATTTCTAGGATTTGTTATGAAAAACATATTACGATGGAAAAGGCTTATTCTGGTGTCTAATACCTCAGTCTATAAAAGAGATAATAAATAATAACGCTAGAATAAATTCTTAACCACCTCTTCTTTCCTCGAAAACCTGTACCTAATTACTCTGTCCAATCCGGTAACTTTGTCTACTATCTCCCTTCTTATTCTTCATCAATATGGAAACATTCATATGAATGCTCTATCTAGAAACTCCTTCAAAACATTCATCACATACTCTATTTTAATTGTGAGTGAACATTGAATTATTTTATATAAGAATAATATAATTTATTCTATTTTTAGGTGAATCAAAATTGGTTGTTTGGGATTCTGAAAAGTTTTCATACTCAATAAAATATCCCAAAACACAAATTTCTCCATAATTTTGGCCCCATAACTAAAATATTCATCACTTCTCGATTCATCTCAAAATATATCGAATTATCATAGAACATTTTCAATTTTTTAACTTACTAAAAATTATTCATTATGGTACCATGTTTATTCTAATGTTTCTTCTTTATGATAAATACATATACAAAACCAAAGAATTATCATTACAACGACCACTTGTAAAAAAAGTATTCCCACTCATACTGATGCTTCATACAAATTTAAATTATTTTGTCAATACATTGAAATTGGTTTGAATTTTTAAAAAAAACTATAAGGATATCATCACTCCATAGACTCTTTTGCAATGCATTGAGAGTGGATTCATAACTGCATTCGACAAGAACTTCCACAAAACTATTCAAACAATGTTCTATTTATTATTATTTTTAGACCAATGAGTCATTAATAATAATTTTACAATGAATCTTGACCAACATGAAAACAATAGAGCATTTTTTCTCTTGAATATATTATAATAAAATTCAACCTAATGAAAATGGTTGACTACATTTTTTATCATCATCCTATTGATCGGTCTCTAAATTTATTACACACATTAGTCCCAAAAAACTATTTTTATTATATTTGACCACATACTTACCTACCATTAATTGATCATTCCCATTCCACATCTGATGCACTGATTTTAGAAATAAATTATTCTTTCATGACATCCCAAATAATGAGTTATCTTATGTATGATTTCGTTCTATGATTCAGAGAATATAATGGAATGGACAATATGATGGATCTGTAAATCAATGGTTTATGAAACCTTTAACATAAATAAAATCAAAACTCTCCATCATTTATTATTTCACATACTTTATATTATATCATGAATTATTCATTGATTTGAGAACATTTAGGGTAGTACAGAGTTGTCTGACTAACATTGGAACGATACATGACTTCCCATCCTTCCAGAATCTACACCACCTTTCATTCATAAGGCTTCCATACCAATACTCTTAGACAACTTGTTATTTATGAGAACTACAGTATTATAAAATAATTTTCAAATTAATAGTGGGTAAATTCATAAATTGATACACTTCCTCAAACTCATTAAAACTTATATTTTGGACAAAATGTGTGTCTTAGAGAAAAATTCTTTCAAAAGACATCTTTAGAACAGAACATTGAAACATATGAAAATTATTACATAAAATACATAAGATAATCTAATTACTATTATTCCATTAATGTTATCAATTGATTTCCAAATCTTTTAAATTAATTTTATTTCCATTTCCTGAAAACAATATCTAAAAATTTATGCACAAACATCATCAATTATCCAAAAATAACATCCATTCAACATTTTCAAACTATCTACCCCATTGTAATTTATTTTTAACCAATGTTCATAAATAAAAAAACTATTTAATATCAAGAAAATGGTAATGTATCAAAAATTATAAGAATATATGAGCTAACTCATTATAGGACACCAGAATCATTGACATAAAAACCATAATATACAAAATTAGTGACTTACAAAACTTATAGAACATTCAAATTAAAAATTTATTTTTTCCTTTCCTATCATGATTCCTTCAAATTTCGACAAAATGTTAGAATAATTCAAACACATATATGTTGATTTCACAGCTTAACCACAATTTTATTTTTGTATTTTCTTCCATAAATGGTTTTTAACATATTTGTGGATAGATTTATGAATCTTCATCCCCCATATAAACAATATCCAAGGACTAGATGAGAGAGGAGATTGAAAAACGAACATCAAACTTGAAGTGAAAGAGGTTGGAGTCCCATGTTCAAACATTGTTTAAAAAAACAATCATTCGATAAAGGTTTTTTGAATATGCCAGATAATTTTTTTGAGGTTGGAATATACTATAGAATCAATTCATTCTTCTCTGCATTCTCCGTGATGGAGTGGTATTTTATTTTTATATGTTTTGAATGAGAATGTTGTACTGGTTTTGCTATAATGTTAATGGAACTCTGATTATCACAACCCAAGAGTAGAGGTAACATAACTTTTACAAGTAATTATTCCGCATATGTTCTAATCCACATATGTTGTGTAGAATCTTGAGTGGAAGTAACATACTCATCCCAATCCATGTTAAAATTTACTGATTTTTGTATCCTATTTTTCCAAATTACACTTTTTCTCTTAAAAAGAAAACATAAATAGACGAATCATCAAATTTGTAGAAAAAAATAAATTATTTCTTAGATATCATATGTAATTCCAAAATCTTTTTTGCCTTTGATATATTTGAGAATTATTTGTCAACCCAAAATGTGTAATTATTTTAAAGAAATATGGAATCATTCAGATAAGGTAAGAGCATAAACAATGTTTGTTCTTGAGGAAATTATATACAAATAACATGCCATAATCTCTTGAATATCTTTAGAGTCGAAATACTTTCCTTCTCTATATTTTTTAAACTTGGTTCCCACTAAAATCAGTGTGTGAACATATAACATCCTGGATCTTGGTGCTGCCTAAAGCTTCCCTGAACCTGGTTGGTCACATAACCTCAAGTGCATTTCCCCAAATGCCTGAGGTTTCTGACTATTAGCGAGGGACATGGTTTGGTAATGGGGGACTCTATACCCTAATTTCCAAAATATACATAGCGGAAATAAAATAGTAAATAATAGAAGAAGAAGTAATACCATAAAACAGAAGTAAATAGTAGAATACTGATAGTAATTAAATAGCTAGTGCATATATATAACGGATGCATGTCACATGTATCTAGGAAAGCATCAAAACAAGTCACAATGCTAGAAAATAAATATTGAAACCAAGGTATAGAATAGTAAGAAAACTCGAACAACATCGCAAGCCTCAGCTTGATCCCGTGCTCTCCAGCTCCAACACTAATCATGTACCTATTGAAGAAGGGTGTTTTCCCTTATCAATACCAGAAATCATATAATCTGTTTTGTTCCAAAAGCATGACCCAAATAGAATGTGATATGAATACTAGGGGGAAACAACCAAAATATTTCTGCATAACTGTTAGTGAATATATATAAATAGTAGGTAATATGTAAAATTAAGCAATAAACTATTAAGTACCAAATATCAAACAATCCTATAGATTTCAATTACATTCATTTACATTTATTTTTCAATTAGTTGTATCATGAAATTCTCATGATCAATCCTAATCTCTATATCCCCATATATATGGTAAAAAAATATGTTTCACAAGACCATCTAAATAAGAAATTATGAATGATTCCATGATTTTTCTTTGGATTGGAAGACTCTTCACAATCATGTAATCATTCATAAACAAACCTATGTGAAATCTCTCACAGTATAGCCCCTTTTGTTTTAACCTAGAACTAATAATTTACAAACAACCATCTAGGTATATCTTATAGTCATTAACCATGGGTAAACATAGCATTAATAAATTATAAACAACCTCTATGGTAGCTCTCACGGTCAATATCCCTGGGTCAACATTGCATAAAAAAATCAAAAATTACCACCTGGGTAGCTCTCACGGTCAATACCCCTTGGTCAATCTCTACACTGAGACAGTCACATTCTTGGGTAAATTAACATGGAAACCCCCATAGTTTTTCTCATCCAAGGCTCTCAAGCCCATTGGAATAACAAAACACATAACATATCAAAGAAGTATATGTAATCTACAACTACTACATGGATAAACATTAACAACAAAACCACATGCATTTCATATAATCAAAACAACTCCATCACAGTCAATCAAGGCATGGAAATCATGATACACCAAAAAATATTTCTAGACCAAACTGCCATAAATAGTCAATCAAGGGAAACACACCCATGGGTGTCCCAATAACAAGATATTTAACATTAAACATATGAAACTACCCTTTATCAGTTAAATAACCCATAGCATGTGGTAAATAGGGTTTAATTCCAAATCACTCAGCACCCAGAACACGGGCATGTGGATCTTTTAGCATATATAATCTAAATATATACATCGAGAAGAACAAACCGCATACCTTGATATCATACATTCGATATACTATAACATCAGCCCATGAATCAACCTAGATCGGCATAAAATCTACAAAAATGTGAGAAGTTACAATCCTTCAATAACTCACGAGAGAGGAAGAATTGATAATAAAGGCTCTAGGGTAATTGACAAATCCCTGGTGGGATTCCAAAACACCTAGTGGCATCTCAATTGGATCTCTAATGAAGAATCTAGAGGGTTTTGAAGTTCTCCAGCCCCACCATCGTGCCCCATTATGAACCACTACCAGAAGAATGTTTTTTTAGGATGATATGAAACCCCGCTCCAATTTATTTATTAAAATGAAGAGTACACCGTGTGTTAATAAGTTTTACATTTTTTTGTAGTGACCTTAATCGTCCCTCACCTTTAGCGGCATTTTAGGTCACCACACGACCATTTACTCGGCCATTACATGACCAGTACACAGATTTACACAGAAACTGAGTACACGACATGTAAACAGAAGTATAAGGTGCGTACATAGAGAATTCCAATTTCTTCCATTTTCCTCAAAAACAACATGAAATCAAGATCAATACCGAAAATAATGATTCAAGTTCTTACATACTTGCCCCCATAAAGAAATTTGTCCCCAAATTTCCCTTCCACTAGTGGTGAAGAAGAATCATCAAAAAACTTTGGCCACTATCATCGTAAGTTAGCCACCCTCTCCCGTGTCTACTTCTTTACTTTCCCATGTTGTGTAGAACCCATAAGAGAGGAAACAACCGTCCACAGAGAACCTTCGTGCTGTGATCCACAATCCATATTGGGTTCTCCTCGAAAGATCCTTCCAATTCAACTCAACCTCATCGGGTTAGAAAACATGAAACGAGTCTAAAAAGTAATGATGTAGCTGAGAAACAAGTAAGATGTCATGCATATACCAACACCTCTGAGGTAACTACAACTGATAGGAAACCAGCCTGACTCTCTCCAAAACCTCAATTGGCGTAATATATCTCATTGAAAGCTTCCCATTTCTCCCAATACTTCTGTGTCCCAACATCGGTGTGACAAGTAAGAAAACCTAATCTCCGACCATGAACTATATAGGCCGTCTCATTCGATCAGCATATGACTTAGGGATAGATTGTGTGGTATTATTCCACCTCTGAATCAACTCCACCTTCTCCGTGGTCTCATGGACAAGATGAGTTCCCAGTATAGCTACCTCTCCTACCTCTAGCCAACATATAGGTGATTGGTATGGTCTACCGTACAAAGACTCATAAGGTTCCATCTGAATATTTTCTGGAAAAATGTTATTGTTGGAAAAGTCCACTAGGGGTATCTGTCTCTCCCAGGAGATATTGAAATCTAGGATGCATGATCGAATCATTTCTTCTAAAACATTAATCGTTCACTCATACTAGAAATTTGTCTGGGGCTTTTATGTTTTACTCAGAAATATATGTGTACCAAAATCCCTCTATAGTCCCTACCAGACGTGATATGTAAAGCGAACATCCCTGTCTGAAATAATAGAGTTTGTAACCCCATACAAACATAAAATCTATCATATGCACATCCTTACAAGATCATCAACATTAAAGGTCTCTGTGATCGGAAAGAAGTGTGAATCCTTCATGAGTCTATAAAAAATAACCCATAAAACATCACTTTCTCTGGACAACCTTTGTAAAACCATCCCAAAATCCATCAGAACATCATTCAACTTCTACTCTATAATGGGTAACTCTTGTAAAAGACATGTTGGTCACGGATTCTCTACTTTCTCCAATTATCATGTGGAACATATTATAACTAAACAAGATACATCCCTCTTTATACCTGGAAACTAATACTGATGATGTAGATCTCAATACACCTTGGTGACCCCAGAATGAACTGGCCAAACTGAGGAATGGAAATCTCACATGAACACCTCACGAATATCATTTGACTCCCATACACGTCCATGAAAATATAATACCTCATCATCACATATGGTCCACCTAGGAGTAGGTTCCTCACCTGATACACCCTTCTATATGACTAGGCTTTCATAATTTGATAACTGCCACATTTGCACTCAATCTGTTATAGTAGAGGTAACATCTATAGAGGACAAAAAAATTATCCCATATCTGTAGTGTACCTTGAAATGTATCTCAAGGAACATATCCATAAGCTTCCACTCATTACTGGTCACCTGAACTGCATGTATTTGAGTCCTCCTTCTTAATGCATTAGACACTATTTTGCCTTCCCTGGCCATGTAGGCAAGATCAATGTCCAAATACTGAAGGTAAACAACCCAAAATCACTATTTCAAATTCAGATCTCGTTTTATAAATATATACTTGGGGATTTTTGGTCAGTGTATACCACAAATTTCTCTCCCAAAAGTTAATGTATCCAACAGTTCAAATCATGCACAGCTACAGCAAACTCATGATCGTGCATTGTGTAACTTCTTTCATGTGGCCTTAGCTACCGAGACTCGTACGCAAAGACTCCTTCCCCCTGTATAAGCACTACTCCTATAAAAATACGTGATGCATCGCAGTAAAACGTGTAACTCTTCCATAGCTCTAGAAAAATTAGTATCGGTGTTGAAGTCATTTTCCCTTTCATATCCTCAAAGGATGAATGGTAGGAATAAGTCCACAATTACTTTGCACACATCTCTTTCAGGCATATCTGTTGGGCTGATATGAATGAAAAGTCTTGTATAAAGCATCTGTCGTAACCATCCGGTCCCAGAAAACTAAATACATCAAAGACGTTCTCCATCTACTACCAGGAAACTTAAGCTCTCAATTTTTATGGGTCTATTGATACACCTGTCTCTAAGATAACATCACTCATGAAATGAATCTAATCCATCTAAATGTTTCATTTTTAGATATTAGCATATAACTGATTCTCCCACAATGTACTCAGTATGATGTCAAGAAGGGTGGCATGGTTGTGTTGAGTGTGAGATGACACTATGATAGATTACATTAAGACTACCAAAAAAGAATAAAAGTAAGGATGGAACACTTGGTTCATCAGTTCCATGAAATCTAACAATGTGTTCATGAGTCCGAATGTCAAAACCAATTACTAGTATAGATTGTACCATCACTAAAATGATATAAGAGGTATATATGATGGTATAATGTGCATGTAATGACAAACATATATCATGTCAATATTCGAGAGAAACCAGGATCCTCGAAGATGATCAAAGAGATCATAAATTCTTTGTAAGAGATTTTGTTTCTTGACTGTCAACTTGTTCAGATTCTGGTAATCCACACAATGTGTGAGGATATCGTCCTCCTTCTTCACCAAATGGGAAGGCCTGCCCTAAGGAGAAGTAATTTTCAGATGAAATCCTTTCCATGAAACTCCTCTAACAGCTTCTTCAGCTCTTGTAACTCTGTTTTATCTATCCTATAAGGAGGAATGGACAATGGTACAACTCCTAGAATAAGATCAATATAGAAATATACTTCACGCTCTAGAGGAAAACTTAAAATGTAATCTACAATTACATCTCTAAAACAATCCATCATAATAGGGAATTCCATCTGTGAAGTCCCTTGATTATCCATTTATAAACTAGTAAACTCAGTTGCAATTCTCCGAACCTACGATACTCGGGTCCAACTCTTCTCTCCCGGACATCCCATTATCTCTTGTGTAAAAAAGACCCTCCCTCTGGTGATGTGAAACTCACCCTGTAGAAAGAGAAGATAACAATGGACTGAAAGGAAACCAACCAGTCCATTCTGAGAATGAAATTTATGCTTGTCATCTCTAATACATATATGTCCCACAAAGAGTGACTCCCCCCAACCTGAGGAGGGCACTACTTTCAAAAATTGACACTGGATATACTAATCCCCAATGGAGTTTCTAGTGTCATAACATCATCATAAGTAATGATACAGAGCCCATGTCTCTTCACAATATAAATAAATATAAAACTATGGGAATCCATTGTAGAAAAAAGAGATGGAGTAAAAACTAGGGAAATTATGAACGTACCGCTAACTATAGAGGTTCTAGGATCCTACTTTTATTGGGTCTACTCAATCACAAAATTTTGACCTGTATCACAACCCTACAACCATACATGACAAACTTGTGTTGGTAATATCCACTATAGATAAAAACTTGTGGCCTAGCTATGATAACCATAAAAACTTTTTCTGCCGGAACATCCTTTTGAACTTTACTTCCCTGACTGATGTGAAAATGGTTGTCGTTGTCCTGAACGTGGAGTCGTATCTTATCCCTTCTCTCCAGATAATAGTTAGAAAATCTGAAAATACCGCTGAAGATGACACATCATGCCACAAGATCATCCCACAACTGGTACTCCCGAGCACAGATGTCTCATGTTCCCACTCATTCCACACTAGTGGAACCTCACATGGATACCTGAAGATATATCCCAACTACTACAAGTACATCATGAAGTCTCCCTACGGTGCTTCCTACAATAAAACGAAGAAGTACAAACCATGGATTATAAAACGTCCTGGAACATAGCTCCCAACTGACTTATATTGAACTCAATAATTAGTGCCTTATTGACTATAGTTGTAACAAAAGTAAGCCTGAAAACATTCAACATTGATCAGATGTGGTACCTAAAACCAACCTCAAACCGCCTAGCCAGTGATAACTCATCACCTCCAAAAATAGGTGTGAAATGATGAATCTATTTAGAAGTGAGAAGAATAATACATCACTAAAAGAGTGACCTAATCCAAGTGAATGAACTCCTAGGATCGTTCAACCCTCAACATCCCAGGGTAGAAGTAATTGTAGAAGCTAATTTGAAACTCTTCCCAATCCATGACTCAATGACGTCCTACATGTGAGATAACATCCCACCATATCATGGAGGAATTACGTAGCATGTAAGTCATGAGAATCACCATAATCTTAGGGTGTGTCAATATATTCTCAAAGATAGAATGAATGACCGACAACCATGGCTCTTCTATCTATGGTCCTCCATCCCCTGAGAAAGTGGAAGGATGCATCTGCTGGAACACCCACGTCAACTCTTCCATAGTCGGGGCAACATGTGGTTCTCCCTGAAAAGTATGAATTATCCTCATAAATACTTTACAGAACTATATATCATCACCTACATCTGGTATAATAGCTTTTGAAAAGATAGGCATGATGGGAGGATCTGCTGGTAGTCCCTTATCTACCATTTCTGATGTCTGGTGACCGCCATGCAACTGATGTAGAACTAGAGAACCTCTAAGTGGCATGCATCTGCAAGGTCAAGTGGACACCTCAGTTCACGATTATCAAGGAAAAAAACTAGAAGTTCAAGAAAGTAATATAAGAAGGAAAACATTCATGTTTTCTATATGTGAGTTACCCAGCATGTTGAACAACAACATGGCGTGTTCTTTTAAGCCTTAACATGGGCATGTACCACTTCCAAAAAAAAATTAAAATCCCAAACACATAGATTGTTTCTCTAGAGACACAGTGTGTTCTTTAATATTCCCGCATTCCCATGTTCTTCTACACCACTCGATCCACACAGTTCTCTTGGTGTAACACAACACGACATGCTCGCCCTAGATACGACTTGTACAATCTATGTTTCATCCAATCATGTCATTAGTCAGATGGATTGATACACGGTTGATCACTACCCAGTGTGTATAAGATAGACACGGTATATGAAACATATGTTTCATCTACCCATGTCATTATTCACAAGACATTAAACATGGTCTTTTACAGCATGGTGTGTACTCCATGTACGTACCACATTCTACAAAAAATTTATCAATCCTATATCATTTCTAACAAAGTCATTCACACTATTAAAAACTACATAGCGGGTACATTTGGTACACGGTATGTACTCAAGAAAAGATGGTTCTTCTATAATAGAAGAAGACATGGAATTGTTTTCATAACATCACATGCTATGTTGTGTAGGTTTCCGGACATTAAGACTCAGAATCTTCTCTGAAACCCTTTAAAACAAATTTTTTTTGGCAAAGGCATGCCACGTTTCGATCCGTGAGATCCCATAATCCCCAGAAATCAATGTTTGTCTTCCTTGTTCATGTCATATCGTAACATAATTCAATTAATTTTCAAAAATGATCCACCGAATTCTGATCCATGAGGGACTATAACACCTTAGGGACCAAATATTGGCATTCATACAATGAAACATTACATATACCAATACCCTATCAAAATAGAATGTAATCAATCATGACATATATCACAATAACATTGATATATGGAACAAAATCTATCAAAACGACATGTAATCAGTAATTATCTCTAAATGGTATGGCAAGAATGCATGTAATGTGACTTCTAACAAGTTCCTATATGATGCATGAGATTGAATACCCTCATCTCATCAGGTTGTGACAAAATAGAACCAAAATGGTATCAATGATAATATCACAATACATGTGTATCATCAAATTGTTATACTAAATCAACTATGATAATTGAAAAAATAGTAAAATATTGCAATATTAGAGGTAACATGGATTTTCCATGTACACGAGTTATCTAATCACAAGAACAACTTATTACCCACTACATATTCCTTCGTATCCAACTCTATAGGGTTTAAATAGTATGGAAAAGCAGAAAAGAAACTACTCTGATACCACTTTGTAACATCCCGGATCTAGGTTCCACCCAAAGGTTCCCCAAACCCGTTGGGAAACATAACATCAAGCACAATTCCCCAAATTCCAGAGGTTTTCGGCTGGTTGTGAGGGCTGAGGTGTGGTAATGGGGGGAATTATGCCCTCATTGGTAGAGTATACCTACCTGAAATCAATTATTAAATATTAATAGAAGAATTAATACCACATAAGAGAAGTAAATAGTGGACTAATGATAGTAATAAAAAATATTGAGCGTATATATAAATGATTCATGTCACATGTATTTAGGAAAAATTCCAAAAAAGTCATAATTATGGAAATACAATATAAAAACCAAGGTATAAAAAATCAATAAAACTCAAAGATCATAGCAAGCCTCATCTTGGTCCCATGCTCTGCAGCTCCAATAGAAATCAAGAACCTGATGTAGAAGGGCACCTTCCCTTATCTATAACTACAATTTTATAATCAGTTGGGGTCTAGAAGAATGACCCAAATATGGTGTTAGTTGAATCGTAGTAGGAAAAAACCATAAGATCTATGACTAGGTGTGAGTGAATATACATATATATCATGTAATATGTAAAATGAAGCAATAAACTAGGACATAACTAAAAGTAAACAATCCTAAATTTTTCAATTACATTCATTTACTTTTATTATTCAATCCATTGAATCATAAAATATTTGGGTCTAGCCTATGATCCATATCCCACTATATATGGTAACAAACTATATGTCTTTGAAGAACATATAAACAATCAAGTAAGACCGAGTCCAAGCATGTGGTTTGGCTTTGCAGACTCGTCACAATCATTCAATCATTCATATACATCCATCTGGGAAAGCTCTCATGGTCTAGCCCCTTTGGTTTAACCTAGCACTAATCATTTTCAAACGACAACCTGGAAAGCTCTCATAGTCAATACCCCTGGACAACAGAGCATTAATAAATTATAAACAACCTCCTAGGTAGCTCTCAATGATAGTACCCATGGCTCAAGATAGCATAAACAAAGCATAAACGGAATGTTGGGTAACACTCATGGTTAATACCCTTGGGTCAATATATACACTGAGGCTCTCATGGTCCTGTGTAAATAAACATGGAAATCCCCCGTAGTTTTTCTAGTCCAAGGCTCTTGTAGTCCATTGGAAGAACAACCTATATATCATATCAAAGCTGCATGTGAAATCTAAAACTACTACATGGAAAAAGATTCATAATAATTCCACACAAATTTCATATAATAAAAAAATCTATATCCTAATCATCAAAGGCATGGAAATAAAGGCACTCCTAATAAAAATTCTAGACCAAATTTCCATAAACAGACAATCAAGGGAAACACACTGATGGTTTTCCCAATAACAAGGTATCTAACGTTACATATAATAAACTACCCTTAATCAATTAAGTAAACCATATATGGTGATAAATAGGGATTAATTCAAAAAAACACAATACCCCAAATGTGGGTATATGTAACTTTTAGCACATTTAATCAAAATATATACAACAAAAGGCACAAACCACCTACCTTGATATCGTACGATTTATATACTTGAACATAGGCCCTTGAATTGGACTAGATCAGAAAAAAGGTGATAAAATACCAACCATGAATTACTCATTCGAGATAAAAAATCTTGATGAATGGCTTTCGGGGAATTGAGAACTCAATGGTCGGATACCCAAACCCCCGACGACGTCTCAAACGGAGATTGAACGGTGAATCAGGAGGGTTTATATGTAATTAGGCCCTTTCATCATGGTCATGTACTAACAATTTCAAGAAAATGGTATTTTTGAGAATGATATTTAACCCCGCTCTTATTTATCAATTAAAAAAGAAAAAAACACGACATATTCATTAAATGCACACGTTCTTTAGTGACCTTAACCAGTCATCACCTTAAGTAGTTTTCCTGGTCACTACATGACCATGTACTTGGCCGTTACATAGATAGTACATGGATGTACCTAGAAACCGAGTACACGATGTGTACATAGAAGTACATGGCGTGTACATAAAAGTACACCGTGTGTAGTTAGAAATTTCCTATTTCTTAATTTTTCCTCCAAAACTACCCAAAATCATTATCCATACATGAAATAATGATCCGAATTATTACGTAATTGGTCTCCAATTATCCATGCCAAAATACATAAGATGATCCTTAGAATACATTTGCTGTGAAAGAAATATGTGGTTCTTCTTTTGTAAAATTTTTACCTATGAAATTATTTCATTTCACCATGCATGTACCATTCAAAATAAACCCCTTCATTTCTTTAGAAAATCATTCACATTATCTTTAATAATTACTAATGAAGATTATGTTGGCAACATAAGGAATTACAATGAATGAAATATCTTTTTTTGATGGATAGATTACCATCAACCCATCCTTTCTCAATGTCCAACTTCCCCAAGTAGGTATCCAATTTTAAATACCAATATCATTGATCTTGATTCGGAACATAAAAGTATTTATTAAAATTTATCATATAACTATCTTCCATCCAAATAATAAATCCACATATTTTTTCAACATAAACATCAACATAAACTTCTCCATTCAAAAATTCCATCATTACCTAGATCTGATACATTTTATAACTTCCTAGTGAACGAATATCAAGAAAGATTCTAATTGTTTCCAACTATTACACTGGAGGAAAAGTCTAATAAAAATGCATAAAATGTATTGTTAACTATTTAAAACTAATATTTAATTGTATCCAATAACTTCATCATAAACATTAAAATTGTTTTGTAACACCCACTTTGAACAGATAACAATTGATATTTTTTTAGGTACAAGTTCCCATGTATCACTCTTTAAAAATTAATTCAACTATTTATTCATAGCCTGAATCCATTCTTGGTGATCAAAATAATCATTCACATATTTTTTATCTACATTTTAATATAAAAAACGTTGTGTAACCACATTTATGGTTCTTATTTTCTATACATTTTTATGTTAATCACTAGTAATGTTTTTATCTTCCACTAGTAACCCCATCCTAGAATAATATGTATGAGATTATTCTACATGATAGGAAATAACTGAGTAAGACTCTTCCATTTGTTTGGTATCACAATAATCTATATCTTTGTAAGGTTTTATAATAGTAATTCTTTCATCCTTTTCATCTTCCTCGTTTATATGGGATTGAGAAATATCTTTTTAATCATTCACAAGAATATTTATATCAATACAATTAACTAATATTCCTATATCGTTGCCCAAATATATATCCTCTTCCACCTGGAGCAAAGCCAATAAATTTTCAATATTCACATCTCTGATAAAATTTTCCAAGGATTTCCCCATTGTTCTTTAAGATTCATTGACTCCAAAAAACACTTTAGTGTTTCAAACATGGATTCCTCTCAGAAAACATTTCGTAAGGATTTTTATTAGAATTTGGCATGTATAAACATTTTTTTGAAGACAAAAAAATGTGATCAAAGCCTTCCTCCAAAATTAATGCGAAATACAATGCTCAATTAACAACTTTTTTAACACTTCAACTAATCTTCTATTATATACATCCTCTGAGCATTTGAATAATGTTTCTATTACAGAAAACAAGCATTGAGAGTAAAATCCTCAATTTAATAAATGAATTGATTATCTAAGATTGTTGATTATTTCCACATTGGAACACATATATATGAATGAATATTCTATATGGGTTGTGTTTAATTAATATCTACTTTTTATGTATACAGTTTGTTATTTTTCCCTTAAAAAAATAGAACAACACCAACATCTTCTTCATATCATGTTAGGAATACCACATCCATTATCGCTCTTTGATAACATTCTCGTCATTCTATGAAAATTATTTCTTGGAATTTTATGTCACAATTATTATTTTTCATTTATTCTTATGTAACTTGAGTTATTAACTTCAACAACATGAAATAAGATTCCTTTTTTTTGTTGGTATTTTTTTTAAAAAAAATCAACTTCCTATATTTTCACAAAAAACCCTCCATTTCTGAAAACAACTTTATCGCCTTCATCAAAAAGATATGAATCACTCAGAATATCTTATAGTGACCAAGTCTTAGCATACATGGATATTATATTATTTTATATGAATATTCAGAAAATTATAAAAATAAATGCTCGAGGACCCTAATATTTTAGTGTCGTTGGAAACCTATAAATGAAATCATCTATCCTGGTAAAAAATCTTGAAAAACACCCATAAATATATCCACCTTTAGTATGTCTATATAAATCCATTCTCCATAACCTGTAAAAAAGAAGAATAATAATGAGGTAATCACCTATGGTCATTAAGGGTAAATAATGTATATACTTAAGCATAACATGAAAAAAAGGGTATAGAACTTGAGAATAAAACTTGTAGATCACACCCTTCATATTAGAGATCATAATAATGATTGAAAGGTTAAAATATATGGATCATTGGATAATTAAGATCATAATTTATTGAAGAATAAAATTGGAATAAGACATGTAGTTTTTTTATGCATATGTTTTTATATTGTTGTGAATGTGTATAAGTAAAAAATGGTTCACTCATTAAGTTAAGGACATGAAATGAGGATCCCACATCAACTTATGGACATGAAATAAGGTCCATGCATAACATTGTGATCATTTAATCCAATTCACACATAAAAATATAAACATGAAACTAGGTTCATTAAAAACATTGTGAATGTGTAATCAGGTTCACATATAACATTAGGTACTTGTAATCAGGTTCACACATAAACTTATGCACATGTAACCAGGTCCATGCATAACATTGTGAACACATAATAAGGATAACTCATAACATTGTGAACATGTAAAAATGTTCACGCATAAACTTTTAGAAATGAAACTCAGTTTATTCAAAACATTATGAAAATGTAATTAGGTTCATAGATACCATTTATACTCATGATTCATCCATAGTTACCTAGTGCCTTAGATGGAGATATAGGTCCATCCCATTAAATAAAAAAACCATACATAGGAGTTCCACAATATTATAAAAAATAAACATATAGTAAACCATAGAATGAGATAGAAATCATGAATATTTAATCATATCATTGCCTATTGAAAATAAGAAGGTCTCATAATCACCACTGGTGAAAAGAAGTGGGCTTCAAAATCACATAACCTGTGAAAGGGAAATGGGTTTCATAAATATCATTCCATAAAAACATTACCCATTCATGAAAATATTATGAACAGACGAATTTAATAATATACTAGTAATTTAATGAGTAACACAACCATATGAGATCTTATATGGGAAACAATTTGTACTGTTCTTTTAAAAACCCATCTTGAGGAAAATATACCTTCTTCTCTGAAAAAGTCATTTTAAAACCATAATAACTTGGGAAAAATATTTTTTGAAATAGATTTTAAAAATTTAAAATAATTTTTAAAAATAATACAATTATTTAATGTTGTTTTCCCATGAAAATTATCTTTACGGATGATTTGAATTATTTTTTTAAAATTATGGTTTTCCAAATAAAAGAGATTTCTAACTGAAGATATAAATACAATCAGATTTTAATAACAAAATATAAATTATCTTAAGTAAAAAAGAGTGAGAAATGGTACTAATATATGGAATATATATTTAATAAATAGATAATAAGAAAAATCATGAGTGTTCTTGATATATGGATCATAATATTTCATCAATGATTCATAATCTGTAACAATCCCTAAAAGTGATGACATTGTTTCAATAAAATCTTACTACATGGTGACTTGGTATCATAATATCATTCTAATAAAATTAAATTCAATTTAAAATATAAAAAAAATAATTATATTACTGATATAAAATTCAAAATGGATGTATATACAGCTCAAAATATAATTTAGCTTCATAAAAAACATTACATTCAAAGAAGGAAAATCAGTTAAAAATATTTTTATGATTTGGTAACTTTTGAAACATATACCCTGTGAAGGAAATATAATAAATTGGATTATTAAATACCAATAAATTTAAGAATGATAATTATATAATATTTTCATTGTAATTATGTAAACCAAACAAAATATGTCAGTGGTTAATAAGGCATTTACCTCATGGAAAGAAAAAGTGATATGCAATTCCCTTACCTTTTGACTTCGCTCTCTTGAGACTCATACATGAATCATGTATAATAGAAGTAATTTTATTTATAATATTTTATATAATAATAATCTTATATATAATACCATAATTGGTTTTATAAAGTTATTATATTACCTACTTGTTAATAATCCTATGTTAAGGTTTCACTTAAGGTAATATTCTCGTTGTTCTTCACATGTGTCTTAATTTGTTATATCATTGATCCTTATACTTATATCATGATTTAAATAATATATAACATGATATAAATATAATTTATATAAATTATATGGGTATCATAAAAATAAAAAATATATATATTTATGGACTTCAATTCACCGTTCACGGAGAAGGTAAGTCAGACATACAAAGGAATATAGTTTATGTTTTTATTGTCGTATTGAAAGAAAAAAAGAAAATGATATTTATGTATCTATAAATGTATATATTTCATTACTAAATTATAATTATTATAAAATATATATAATATAATTTCACTAAACCCATCCTCAATACATTCCATGTAGTTTGTGAATGAATCACATCTCTTTGAGGGGGTTGTAGTCCACACTTTGTCACATCAAATTGTTGAATTTACATCATATGAAGAGTAACAAAAGTATCTATCGTAAAAGGAATACAAAAGCTTAAATACATAATAAATATAATATATGAAATATATAAATATGGTTACCATCATAATGCCGACCATGAGAGGCAGTAATGGAAAAATGAACGATCATTTTTTAGTGAGGCAACAGTTCATCGTACATATAAAAAATATGTTAGTTACCAATTAGATAGATGTGCAAATAAGTGGAGGAATAAAAATTATCATAAATATATCTTATTATATTATTGATACCGTGTTTTTAAACAATAATGTAATAAATATTTTGGATGGTGTGGATAATCAAAAAAATTAAAAGAGTATGAGAGAAGGAATTACATCTTAATTATGTAACTCATTTTTGTTAATGCCAAAATGATTCCATGGATTTAATTCTACACTAAGGTAGTACCTAAGGATGAATTTAGTTATGTTGGTAAGTTTATTTGGTATATTATTTCCAAAACTAAGAGGTTTTAGAGGTGTAAATATGGGGGATTATTTGTGGCCTTTTATAGGGAAGGGAAATGACACATCGATTTTTTAAAAATAAGTTTGGTGTACCCATGTTTTACCTAAAAAATCATACCAAACCCAAAAAAAGAAATAATTTTATTTTAATTTCCAATTAATGGCTAGTAAATTGGTGTTAGATAAGTGTTTAGGTTGTTTTGGGTCTTAAATTTATGGTCTCTTACATTATTTACATAATATTTTTCATAACCATTATAATTAATTTTAATCACTTCCACTAATATTTTTGTTAAAAAACTAATTTGACCTTAATATAATTTATAAATTATTTGGATTGAAAATTTGGAATCCATTTTTCCTAATTCTAATTTAATAGATTGAATAAATAAATATAAATTTTATCCCACTAACAGGACAACTCTATAGGTTATAAAAGAAAAAATTTCTTGAAGATTGTTATATTATTATACCCAATTTAAATGTGGAATTTATTATGAAGACCAAAATTGGATTAATTGATAAAAATATGATTTAATTATAATTTTAAACTAAATTAGAATGTAATTTATAATTACAAATAAATTTTATTAAAAAGAAAATTTGGAATTAAAATATGGTAATTTTTGTTACTCATCTAAGAATGATGTTTCTCAAAAAATACACCCCAAGATTATCCCTAAAATAATTTCAACATTCATTGTTCAAAAATTATGATTATTTTGTCAAATTTAGTTTCTACTGTTTCTAAAATTAATTTATTTTATTTTTCAATTAAAGACATTAAAATGTTTCCATTTTAGATAATAGTATTTTTAATCATATAAGGACTTTACAAAAAGTATATAATTATTTATAAATATGTTTTATTTATATAAATATATTATAAAAAAATTATAAATTTATTTTGTACTATTTATATATCTATTTTTAATGGTGAGGATATAATTTTATTGGTTAAGTGATTTTAACAAATAAATTATGTTTCGTAGAAACTCAATGTTGCATGTAATGTATGCCATGTCACTGATTAGTGTAACGTATACCCAAGTCTCTGTTTAATGTAACATATGCAATGTTTTTGTTCTATGTTACATACTAAAAGATGGTGTATTGTGAAAATAAATGTATCACAAAGAGATTTAACACAAAAAAATTATTTTCAGTGTTCCGTGAAATGCAAAATATCATAGAAATAAATTAATTCAAAAATTTTATTTCACAAAATTTCAGAGAGTTAAATTATACCCACATAAAATTAAATTCACATTTAAATTCTTCTAGGTTTCCATAGTATTAATATATTAATTGTTTCCTTCATATAAATCCACATCATAAAAAATAATTCTAAAACATCCCTTAAAAGGGAATGTTGGAACCATAATGGTTACCCAATGTAACATATAAGTGGTATTCCACATAAGAGAACATAGGTTGGGGTTGAATATTATACATGTAAGAGAAATATAACTTTAAATTTCTAGAGGACCGTCATAGATAATATGGTTGAGAAAAAGATAGCAATCACAAATCCATAAATCTGTGATGAATTGAGGAACCATTTTATTCATTAAAAAAACTATGATAGTCATTTCAGTTTCATGATTATCTACATAGAGATAAATAATTTTAATGAGAAGTTATACTTATTAAATTTTACTCCCTTTCATGTTCAAAATATTTTCCTCTAGTTGCGCCATGTTGTACTTCCACTTTATCACTTAGCCTAAGAAATTAGTGAGAATTTTTTTTCATTCTTGATGTACTAACAGATCATGAGATCCTTTCACTGATATAACATTAAATGCTATTTTATTCTTCCAAAATCCATGTAGAGGGATATATTATCATTAAACCTAAATAAATGATGAAATAAAATATTACCATAGGGATTATTCAAACAAAATAAAACATGGACTTACCAACTAAGGGGATAGAGGATAATTTTTCCCTTAATTTGTTTTATTCACATCATCCACTTTAATTGAATAATGTTTCCATTTTTATTTTTTCCAAATATGTTGTTTTGTATTTTCATCCATTTTAACCATTGTATTATGGATTTTATTTTCATAATTCCCAAACTATAGGCACTTAAAAAACTGATATGTTGGTGGTTCATTCAGTTGGGATTTCTCTCTAATCATTTCATTGAATTTCGTCTTCTCATCACTTTTATAATATTTTTCTCAATGGCCAGTCTTCCCACACATGGAATACATTTTTGTTCATTGTAGGAACTCTCCTATGATCTCGTTCCCATTGCTTTTGAAATTAGAAGAATGAAACAATTTCTTCTATCCATGTTTTTTTGATTTCCATATGAACATTATCTTCCTCTTCTTGATAAAACCATGAGATTGATATGTAACTCCAACATCCATTTCATCTTTTATGGAATAACATACAATATATTCACATCTAATAAAGTATCTTATTCCAATTCCCTTATGATACATGTCTTTAAGCCACTAAAGAACCTATCAACTAAACATTCGGGTTTGATGGTAATACTAGAAGTCTACCTCACAATTATTGTTATATTATCCTCGTATGTACCGACATATTCATCACCCTTTTACTTAAAATAATCGTAATCGTTATTTATATTCAGATGAAAACCACAAGGAATATAGTTAAGAATAAGTTTTTGAACTCATCCAAATACATGGAATCAATTGCATCTTACATCATTATAATCATTATTATAGTCAACCACTGGTCTGATTCAAATTTTAATCAATAAATATCCATAATTGATTTTTCATTTTTCAAATAATGGACAACATTGAATGTTTTTTATTGGCATTGATCTACTGTTCAACAACAAGTGGACCAGGAGTCCTACTGAAATAAGGATGAAGTTTCCTCATGAAAATACTGATGAAGAATTTTTCACTCCTTTTCATATTTGGAAGATCACCATGATTCATATCTTGAAGGAGGTGTGAGAGTATATCAATGAGTTTTTTTTATTCTAGCCCGAATGAAATTCTAATATTTAAGTGAACAATAATTGAATATTCCTTGAAAATCATCATTAACATAGTTCTTTTTGGTTCTAAACATTAACAAAAACCAAAAACACTGAGTAAGAAATAGTTATCATAATGAGCAACCAAATAATAATGACAGTTAACTTATAGGATGTCTAAATTATGAAACCATATTCAATAAATGAAACATTATTTTTATCTTAGGTTATTCATATAAAACAATCATTTAAATAATACATTTTGGTGCTTGAAGTGTTTTTGAATTCCAAAATCATACTCCCAAATATTTTCAAACAAGGTGTGAAACAAGTCACATTGTCACGCACCAGTTTACCCTAAATCAGGTTCAGAACATCTTATGTGAGTTGTAACCCCAAGGTAAATCTGTGGTAGAGCCACATATACTTTTTTTATCTAGACAAGGATGAATTTTTCAGAGAACAATCACTCTATACATTACCAAATTTCAATACATTTTTACTAAACATTAACTCATCCATAGACTAATCCTTAGAGACATCCCTAGACATATCCTTAGGAATATTGCTAGGGATATCACTAAATTGTTCTCATCCCAGTTTCCAACGGATGACTAAACCATTAGTATGATACTAGCATTAGAAACCCTGGGATATAATATATGGATATTAGATCATATTAGATGAATATGTAGTATATTACATAAATACATGCCCGATGACTATAATAATTTAGTGTCTTTAGAATCATGGAAACAAAATCATATCTTCAGTAGAAAGGTCTTCAACAACCCCCATAAATATATCCTCCTTTAGTACATTTTTCTAAATCCTTTATTCATAAACTAGGGAAAGGAAACATAATAAATGGGTGATTTCAGATTCCAAATGTTTTTAAATCAAGTAAATTTGTAATAATAACATGAATAAAAGGGTATAGAATAATAGCATAACATTTTAATATCATAACCTATATATAGAGATCACAAAAAATATTCATAGTTCAAAATAAATGTATCATAAGGTAACAAAGTTAATAAGTCCAGAAAGTATAGCATAAGAATTAATCATTGAATTTATGTCATGAACACTTTTTATAATATAGTGAATGTGTATATGTAGAAATAGTTTCACTCATCAAGTTATGGATATCAAATCAGGCCCCCCACATCAACTTCTGTACATGAAACTAGGTCTATGCTGAACATTTTGAATGTGAAATTAGGTTCGCACATAAACATATGGACATGTAACTAGTTCCATGCATAACATTGTGAACATTTAATCTAGTTCACACATAACATTGGGAACATGTAATTAGTTTCATGTATAACTTATTGACATGAAACCAGGTCCATGCATAACATTGTGAAAATGTTTTAAGGCTCAATCCTAACATTGTGAACAATAAACAAGGTTCACACATAGACTTAATGACATAAAACCAGTTCCATGAATAACATTATGAAAATGTAATCAGGTTCATGCAATACATTTACACTCACATGTCATCCATCATTTCCCAATGTATTTGAGGGAGATACAGGTCGAACCCATAAAAAATCATACATATGATATCCACAAGATTATAAACAATAATAATATAATATCACATGAAATAATATTGGAAGAATAAAAATTTAATCATATCATTAAATATGAAAAATAAGTAGGTCTCATAATCAACACCCATGAAAATTAGTGATTTTGAAAAGCATATAACACTTTAATGAAAAACGAGTTTCATAAACATCGTGCCATAAAAAAATAACCATTCATAGAAAAAAATATGAATGAAAGTATTATATTATTTCCCTAGAAATGAATTAGTAACGCCGATAGATTTCATCTTAAATCGATAAAACATTTGGGAAGATCTTTTGAAAACACTTCTTGAAGTAGACATCTTTTTATCATTGAAAAATAATTTTTTAAAACATAAAATCTTTTGAAAACCTTGTTTTAAAAAATATTCTTGAAAAAAAGTAAACGATGTTTTGAAAACAGTAAATAAATTAAAATAACTTTTCTATAATAATTGTCTTCATGTATATATTGAAATAATTTTTCTAAAACATGGTTTTTGAAATGAAATAGTTTTTGTACTGAAGAGAAAAATACATTCTTATTTTCTTAAAAAAAATTCTTATATATCTAATGTTATAAATAGTGACGAAATTCTAATAACAAATGTATATATCTTGAATAAAAAATGTATGATTAAACTCATTATTATTCTAGAGATATTGATCATAATATTTTATCAAATAATCATAATGAGTAACAATATCGAAAAGCGATGAGATTGTTTCAATAGTCACTTACCACTTGGGTACATAGGATCATAATCTCCTTGTAAGAAAAGTTGATTAAATGAAGCTTAAAATATCATTAAAACAAGAATATTAATTATATAACAATTAAAAATGGAATATATACACCTTGAAATAAAATTTAGTTGCATAAGAAAACATGAGTCTCGAAGGAGGAAAATGGTGATAGAACTATTTTAATGATTTGGTAAATTTTAAATCATAAACCCCATGAGGTAAAGATCATAAATTAAATCTATAAATACCCAATAATTTTATTTTATTAATCATAAAATACATTCCTGGTATGTATATACACTAAAAAATACATGAGCAATGAATAATGCATTTATCTCATAGAAATAAAACATGAGATGAAATTTTATAACATTGTGTCTTGACTCTCTTCGTATTCATACAAGATTCCTGTATAATATATGAAATTTAAATATAAATATTTTTAAGAATCAAATTATTATATCTAATAACGTATAATATTTTATTAATTCCATATATTACTTTCTTGGGAACAATCATATGTTATGTTTTTACTTTTGGTAATACTCTCTTTGTTCTTCACATGTGTCTTAATTTGCTATATCATTGGTCCTTATACTTATATCAGAATTTACATAAGTTAAAACATGATATTAAAATAAATTTTATATATTATATTTTTATTATAACAATCTATAGAATATATTGTTATGAAATGGAATACATCAGTCATGGAGATGCTATGTTATACGTACACATAAAGGCTCTTTCTGTTTTTATTATCATATTGAATGACAAAAATGATATTTAAGAATATATATATATATATAAATATCATTATTAAAATGTCATTATTATATAATATAAATCATATATTTTCATTAATATCATCCTTAGTACATTCAATTTAGTTTGTGAACGAATCACATCGCTTTAGGGGCAGTAATCTACACTTCCTCAAACAACATTATCACATTTACATCAAATACAAAGTAAAAAGGGTATGTGTTGAAAAACTTATACTGAATCATAAAAACCTAATAAATATATTATATTAAATATATAAAATAGGTTTCCATAATAATTCCCACCATTGGAGACAGAAAAGGAATAATGAACAATCATCTTTTAGTGGGGTGGTTTTTTCTATACACATAAATAGTATGTTAATTACCTAGAAGATGGACATGTCTATAATTATAGGAAATAATATTGGTATAAAAATATCCTCTTATATTTTAGATAATTGTGTGGTTATACAATAATTGAATAAATAGAGTGTAAGGGGTGGAGAAAGGAAATAATGAAATGGATCTTGATAGATGGTGTTTCCTCTTAATCAGGTAAGTTCTTTTGGTTTGAGCCAAAAGACTGAATTGGATTTAATTATGGATTAAGGAATGATTAAAGGAATTAGGGATGTATTTCTATAGGTGTATTGATAATACATTGTCTAAAACTAAGAGGGTTTAGAGTTGTAAGGAAGAGGGATATGTGGTGGCCTTTTATATGGATGGGAAAGGACACACTTGGAATTTTGGAAAATAAGTTAGGTGTACCAACATTTTTACCTAAAAAAGCAATAAAAACCACAACACTCGGTAATTTAAGGTTCAGGGATGAATAATAGCCATAAAAATGGGTTTTTTGGAAATTTTTTATGTTGTTTTGGGTCTGAAATTTATTGTTTAGTACTATATTAACCTAATTGTTATTTTAACCATTGTAATTAATTTTTATCACCTTAAAAAATATTTTTTCTAAAAAACTAATTTGAACTTATTATATATTATCTATTTTGATGATTCCAAATATTTAATCCATTTTTCCAAATTATAGTCACATTATTAGGAGAAATTAATTTAAAATTAATCATTCTAATGGGATGACACTAGGATTTGTTAAAGTAAAAATGTCTAAATGATTTCAAAGTTTTAATACCCAATTTTAAAATGAAATTGACACCGATGAACTCAATTGGATTAATTGAAAAATATAATATGTAATTAAAATTTCAAAGATAATTAATATAAAATTTATTGTTATAAATATATTATAATAAAAAGTATTTTTGAATTAAAATCTTGTATTTTTTCATTACTCATCAAAAAAAGATTTTCTGTCAGAAAATTCACGAAGGTGTTCCCTATGATAATTTCTACATAATATATTCTGAAATAAATATTTTTTATAAAATAAAATTTCTAAATGTCTCTAAAATTAATTTTATTATTTTTCACAGAAGGACATTAAAAGCAGTTCATTTTAGAAAATACTATTTTGAAACATATAAGGTCCTTACAAAAAAAATTATATCCTTAGTTATAAATATGTTTTATTTATATAAAAACATTATATAAAATATCTGAAATTTAGTTATCACTATTAATAATACTATATTTAACGACTAGGTTATAGTTATCTCGTTTAAATAAGTATAACAATAAAATAATGGTTCGTAGAATCTTGGTGGTGTGTGTAATGTATGCCAAGTCAGTGTTTGGTGTAATGTATGCCAAGTAGGTGTTGTGTGTAATGTACACCAATTTTATGTTCTATGTTATGTACCCATGTCATTTCCATGTGATTGGAATGTTTTAATTATTTATTTAATATAAAAAACTATTTTTAGTGTTATATGAAATGAAAAATATCCAAAGATTGAATTCATAGAAAAAAACCCTAAAATCTGAGTGTGTTATATGTTTTGTTTCAACCAATTAATATATAAATATTTATTTTATTTAAATTTATCTTCCCAATAATATTGAATCCAACACCTACAGTTCTAAAAGATTAATCAAAGAAAAATGTCGATGATCTTTCATTAAAATCATTCATATTATTCAAAAATATAAAATCTCTTATACTGTGTCAAGAAAAACCACTATCAATGTTCCATGTCTATTGTCCTTTTTATAGATTTGATAGTGGTTTTAATAAAAAGAAACTTTTCATTCACTTGCATTTCTTCTCATCTGGATTTTGGGAAGTTTTTTAAATATTTTTTTCTGTAATAAAACAAGACACCCTTTTGCAAGATGTGGAAGTAGTTTTTATCTTTCTCAAATAGTTTCCAAATTTTTAATCTATTTTCATCATTTATAACACCGGTATAATATTTATCGAAAAAAATTTTCTCATACACCTTCCTTTGAAGGGATAAAATCCCCCTCAACATTTTCCTTCTTTAATTTATATAATTTTTATAATGTTGTTAATTAAAGTAAACATATTTTCTAAATACCCATATCCACCAAAATAACATTAGTAGCCATCAATGGAATAAATTTCTCTATAAAATCAATACAATCCATAATTGTGAACATGTCTCTAATTTACTTTCTTATCGTTAACATCATAACATTTTTAAGAAAAAAGGTTTTGTTTATTATTAAGAACCTTCTTCTTTAAAATGGATTTCATTCCAACCCAAAATAAATCAAAATTAGAAACAACTTCTGTTTTCGACTCATGATTATGAGAAACTATTGAATTTTAAATACTATTGGTTTTGGTAACATACATTCCATTCCAACATTTATTCTTCTTAAGAACATTTTTATCTGTTTTTTCAAACATTGAATTTACATTTTGATCAATCTCAAATTCACAATTTCTATAAATTTTACTAACTACAAATATTGTGGAAAAGAAATAGGCAACTCTATGCTCAACTTTATAATCTTTTTGTTGAACGAGTTTCATATCTTATTCAATTTTATTCATCATTAGTTCAATATGTTCATTATGATTCTTTCCCTTCTAAAGGTACTTCTTCAAATAATCAACCTATTCCAGTAACTTATTTTTCTCTTCATGAATAAAATCATGAATTTTTTATAGATAATATTCCCCATTCATCATCATGATATATTTTTCAAGAATAATATATTTATAATACATTCTTTCAATTCTATATTATGAATAAATTATATATTAGTCTCATCTTCATATTCTTTAGAACCACTACTGCTGAACACTTCATCATTAACTGTTTAAATGTAAGTACTTTATCCAGCAACTTCAGTAATATTTTCATCTTAAGCTTCACTATTTCCTAATTCATAATATATAAAAAATATATTCACATTTTAGATTTGGAGAAAATTATATATCATTCCATGTGATAATTCTTTGGTTAATAATTATGTTTCTTACATGTTATTATTGACTTTATTTTATCTTTATCCTTATATTCTTCATTATTTTTTCATGGAAAGTTAGAAGAAATGTTACCAATAGCTTGATATTCAGAAAAATTCAAGGAATGTTTCTATTTATAAATTTTCTGTACCAATTTTCACATTTCTAGAAGAAACATCTAAGAAGTCATCAAGATTGTTACATACATCATTTTCAGATTCAGTGTCTGTATATTATCCTTCATCAAGAAACATCTTAGTGTCTCTATTCTTGGTTGCTTTGATGTAAATTTCTCAATCAATATTTTTCTATTCATAATGTTCTCCTTTCTCATTTTATAAGTAAGGAGAGTGCTATGAAGGACATCCAAAGATAGAGTCTCAGGAACTCTATCTGCTAAATATGAAAATTTGGAATCAAAATATTATGGAATAATTCTTGTGAATTTTCCAAAAATGGTTGAGTCTTCTATCATCCCTCCAAGACATATTATGATGCTAACAATATCATTCACTATTGTAAAAAAATCTCCAAAAAATTCATACTCACAGATTTTAAAATCCTCCTAATTCAGCAACCATATTTGTATCTTGGATTTTATCAAACTTTTTATTTCCTTCATAATTTTTCTTCAACATTTTCCAAATATATTTAGAAATAGTGAATCCCATTACATTCAGAATGTGATCAGAGTAATGCATTCTTATCATTTTTATAATTCTCTAGATTCTTTTTTTTCCCAATGATTTAGAGTTTGTTTTTCATCAAGAAGAGGATATCCATCTATAAATTATTCCAAAACATCATAAACATTATACATAAGATAATGAAACATTATATTTTTCCATATATTATAGTTCTTCCTATAAAAGATCAGAATCCCAATATTATTCAAAAAAATTATATTCTCCATAACAACTACACTTCAGAAAGACTTCCTCAAAGGGAAAATCAAGGAGAAATTTTCTTTGATACAACTTATTATTTCCTATCTATGATCAATTTTTCAATGATAGGGTTTGGGTTGATTCAATGATATCTTTTTGTTTTATGTTTACTTTATTTTGAAACAACCCTGGCTAAATATTAAAAATCTAACACTTTTTTGAAATCAAAACGATCACACATCCATATAAACACAATCATTTACATGTATTGCTCCTCAACAAGAGTATAAAAGTCTATGGAATGGGTTGGAAACAATCTTATACCACACAATTCCCTAAAAAAATTTTGGAGGATAAAACAAATATGAAATACCCTTACACTTGTGTTGCACAATGTTTTACAAAAAATCTATCTTTTCATCTAGAATAAATGATATTATAATAGTTTGTGTAAAAAATAATGAAACCATCACAAGTTAGTTTTAAATTAGTTATTGTGATTCCTTTTCAACTACCATTAGAAAACCTTTAACAAAATTCTTCACTTTCTTACCCAGCATTAGGTAGGCACAACCTTTTTGGACTTTTTTATGAAAACTCAGTTTGATTGATCATTCTAATTCCTTTGTCTAATACCTCATTTCTGAAAATAGATAAGAAATAATACCCTAGAAACAATTATAAATCACTTCTTCTTTCCCTAGAAACCTATAAACTATTTATTGGCCTAATCTGGTAACTCTAATT
Organism: Viscum album; assembly: GCA_963277665.1. Classification (NCBI taxonomy): domain Eukaryota; kingdom Viridiplantae; phylum Streptophyta; class Magnoliopsida; order Santalales; family Viscaceae; genus Viscum; species Viscum album. Next base: position 1,757,308,396 of record OY728141.1, read on the forward strand.
ATTATATCCATTCTACTAATTATGTATGGAAAAATCCTCATGAAAGATCAGTTTACGAAACTCCCCCAAAACGCTAATCACATTCACAGTTTTATATACATTGGAATATTACTACATTATATGTATGTACAATTTACATTATTCTATTTATAGGTCCACCAATATTGGGTTGGGAAGGATTCTGAATTATTTTTCCACTTAACCAAATTTCCCAAAACATCAATTTCCCCTTTAATTTTATCTCTATTTTATAATTCTTCAACTCATATATATTCTTCTTGAAAATTATAATATATTCTAAAAAAAGTATCCTTCATCAAACGTACAAACCATTCTTTATTCTGATATGTAATTCATTCTTATTTTTCTTCATTGTGATAAAAACATTTCAAAACTAATGAATAATCGCTATAGTGACCAGTTTTAAAAAACAATTAATACTCATATAAATCTTCATGATAATTGAAATTCATCATTCAAAACATTGAAAACATATTTGAATAATTTTTTTTGCTACTTCTATATATTTCAACACTCATTCAGAAACACTTATAAAATACTTCAACAATGGATTCAAAACCCCTTTTAAAAAACACTTCCTGAAAACTATACATACATTTTTCCATTTCAACTTATCATTATACAGACTGTTAGGCGCTAATTATTTTCCAATGACTCTTGACCCACTTGAAAAAAACAGACCTTCTTTTTATCTTTACATAATTATTATACAATTCAACCTAATGAAAATGGATGACTGTATTGTTGATCATCATCTAGTTGATCGATATCTAGCTTTCATTAAAATATTGGTAAAAAAACTCCCCTTTATTTTCTATATCCACAAAATTCCATACCTCTAGTTGGTCGGTGCAATACTTCATCTAATGGACCGGTGTCAGCAATTAATTATGTATTCTAGACTTCCCAACTGAGAAAATATCCTATGTAATGGTTCTTTTTGTGATTCAGACCTTCCGATGGATTGCATAGTTTGACAGACCAGTAAATCTGTGATTCTAAAAACCGTCAACTTCAGCAACTTCAAAGCTCCATTGTCTTCCTTCCCTCACAATATTCATTTTGTATCATGTATTATTTATGGATTTTAAAAAAAAATTCGATTGGTATAGATTCATAATACTATAATTTTGATGATCCTTAACTTCCCATCATTCCAGCATCTTCTACCCCTTTCATTATTAAGGATTACACCATAAGTTTCATATAAAAGATTCAATTTAGGAGAATATCATAAAATATTTAATATATTTAATATAGATACCTTCATACACTGATACACTTCCTTATACCAATTGAAACATTCATTATAGAATCAATCTGTGTCTGTAAAAATCTTCTTTAACAAAAATTCATTAGAAAATAAAACCATAACATATGAACTCTCTTACCAAAAGTTTTTTTCATCTTCTGATAACCCTACATTGTTTCTTCCTATATACTGATTACTAAAACATAAAATGTAAATTGATTTACTTTTCTTGAAATCAAAATAAAATACTTTCATCAAAAAATTATTCCACCTTCAAACAATAAATCAATCCAACATGTCCCTAACACCCCCAATTGTAAAACTCAATCCTTAACCCAACATATTAATCACTAACACATAATCCAATTTTAAACCCAAATCATAAACACCCCCATCATAACCCCTAATATTATTCCCCTGACATAAAACATAACCCCCACCACCTAATCCTAATACACTCCCTCATCTAAATCCATAACCCCCAATATTAATCCATAATCCCTAACACTCAGTCTTAATCTCTACCCCCATCATCATCATAACCCCCCTATCATAATTGATAACACCAAACCGCAAATCTAAATCCCTAACACTTAGAACCCCACATCATAATCCCCAAACCCCTCTCTTAACCTATAATCCATAGCGCCATCTTAATCATTACCCTCCAATATGAATCCCTAATTCCCAAAACACCTATATTAATCTCAAACCCTGATATTATTCCCTAATCCCCCACCAACTTAATTCCTAATCCATACACCCAACCAACCATAAGCCCTAACACCGAACCCCCACAGGCCAATATTAACCCCTTAGACCCATCTTAATATGTACCCCCAATTTTAATGCCTACCACCATATTATTCCCGTACCCCTAAACCCAACAAACATTTTCCATATCTACTTCTAAATCCATAACCCATATCCCCCATCATAATCCCTAACCCATCATCTCAATCCCAAACCCCAACACATCTTAATACTTACATCTTAATTTTAATATTGAACCCCATCTTAGTATGTTAATCCCTAAACCCTTCACAACCAGTAAGCCCAACCCCCATCCTAATCAATAACACATACCCACATCTAAATACATAATCCCCTATCTTAATCCCTAATCCCCAAAATATTATTCTTTAATCCCTAACCCAACTAATCTTAATCTATTACCCCTACCCCCTAATCTAATTCTGTAATCATTAACCACCCTCCCCATCTTCATACCTAGTCCATAACACCCATCATAAACCCTAAACCCCCAATTGTAATCCCCACCCATCCCCAATATCAATCCCAAACCACCTCCCCCAACAATATTATTCCCTAATCCATAACCCCCAACCCCATATTATTTCCTACCCCCACCCCCAATATTGATCTGAAAATCCCAAGACCCATCATAATATTAATCCATAATCCCTAACGAACACATTATAATCTCTACCCCCAAATATTAATCCCTAACACGTGTACCCTATCATTAACCCTAACACCCTTCTTAATCCCTAACCCTCATATGATTCCACAATCCCTATCCACCACATCTTAAACCCTAATTCCACCTGTAACACCCCAAGTTTCCTCGGTATGTTTCCTTTCGAATAATGCAATGGCGTGCATTGTACACAACTTCGAGATTTTAACACACCATAACCAATCAAACTAGCCGTTATGAATAGTAATACCTACTTTTTGAAATTTTATAAATTCTATCTCTCAAAATGGACTTCATTTTTGGATTCGTAATATCTAAATTAGCCTAGGGTGAAATTTTGGTACTTTTTGGATAACTTTCATATTTTGATGAATAGTGAAAATTACTAAATTTTAATTAAAAACAACTTTTTTAATCAAAATAATTAATAGTGATAAATTATGAATTTGAGTTGTTTTAAAGTATATTTAGAATATATTTTTACCATTTAATATAATTTTGGTCATTGGACATAATTTTATAGTTAAACCGAACATGTAACAAGTGTCAATCTTTTGATAGTTATTATCTCTTAAAAACACGCTTTTTGTTTTGACAGCGGGAATTAATTTTAAATTAATTTCTGCCACTTCTGTGTTTTGAATTTAGAAAAATGGGTTCCATATTTGGAATCAGGATGTTCAAATTGTGTAAATATGTAACTTTTATTTTTAGATATTTTGAATAATTACTGCGGTAAATATTTTATTTACCATGGTTAAGGGTAAATCCGGTAAATAAGGGTTAACAAATAATATTATAATAATACTAAATTACCCTAAAACGTGTCTTAACCCTATTGGTGGATACATGGTCGACCATAGGCATCTTTGGGTCTATTTTGGGACCTCATGTATCCACTTGTAAGTGATAATGACACTTTATTTTAATTAAGTTAAAATAAATACAAAAATGACACAAGCATATATCTTTTAACAAAACAATTGTTACAGAGGGTTATATATGTTGGATTTTAGATTATAAATATTCCTTAGAAAGATAAAACGATTTCCTACATAATGATATTTTATTTATAATTTTTAGACATTAAATAATTTAATTTATTTATGACACAATGATGATGCAGTAATTACTATAATAGGGAAAAATCAAAATAATTGATATTAAAAATACCCAAATAAATATAATATGAAACTTTTAATGAATTAAAATAATTTCCTAGGATAATATTATATATTAGTATTGATTTAATTGACTTTTTTCGAAGTAATAAATCTGTTATGAGTTTCAAAAAAATCAACTATTGAATAGTGTCAAAATTGACATAAAAGAGTTTTTAAAACAAATATTATATTATTAATTGATATTAAATTTCTAAAAATATAAGGTTCGGCCAAGAGACTTATATCCTGATAGGTGTATCATTAATGGACCACTTGGGGGTCTCTTTTATGTATATGGTAAGTTTATTAACCATATAATATAAAAATACAAAGAGACATTGTAAAAGTGAAACTAATTAACTTAGAGTTAATACTTAAAGATAAGGTTAATATAAGTACCAAAACCTGTCTAAATTCTATTGGTTTAGTTGTTTTCGACCCATCCCCACCTTAACCTTTGAATAGTAAACTTTGGAGCCATTGGAAACCGAATATGAATTTATTATAAACTAATATCTCTAGCTTTTCCAAAGGTGCCCCTCACCCCTCTTATAAAAGGGCACTCCTCCTTCTCATTTCTTCACACCTTCAAAACCCTTTGATTCGGCCAAACCCTGCCCAAATACTATCTCAACTTCCCTCACTACAACCTAGAGGCCTTAGTTTGATCATAAAGCCAACCTAAGGAGCCCTTTTGATCAAATCAAAAGGAAGAACCCGAAGAAGAGGTAATGTTTTCACCACCCCTTTTTAAGTTCCTTTCTTCTTCCACTTCCTCTTTCTTTGTTATTACCATTATAAAATAATAACAACAGTATCATATATATACTGTGATGTTGTTATAAATATGCTACAACCATATTCAGTATTCTATCCATCCTTTGAATAACATGTCACCATACGTGCGTACGTACGGCTTACCCTCTCCACGTCGTGGTGTAATTATTATTCAATATATTATTATTTGTATGGGTATAATAATGATGTGTAACTCATGTAAATAATAAATATAACATGATAATGATTCTGTATATATGATATAAAATCCAATTATATATTATTTTAATATCAAAAGAATGATATTGTCGCTCGTGTGTATGTACGGACTACCGTCTCCACGAACGCGATGAGATTCATTGTCCATCATATCCATTCATGTATAATTATCATTTGATGATTTAAAAATAGTATCTAAGGACTTGATATCATTCTGGATATGAATAATATACATTCCATTAATAATGAATATGGCTCACATAACAAAGAATATAAAGTAAAATGAACCCGTTAACACCCGAAATGACGATAATTCTAAGATATTATTAACAAATCAATGTTAAAAGATCATATATGATATCATATTAAAGTAAATGATTCTTGTATAATTCAATAACAATTATTTCACCATTATACAGGAGGTAAACCTACCATCGACCAAGGAAAAAGTACAAAGTAAGGGATTTTCTTATCCCACTTTCAATTCCGTGAGATTTCCATTGTTCACCACTTAATTATTGCATGTGGTGTATGTGTACTGACCATGATTGTATTCATTGTGTAATATAATTTAATTTATGGGTATATACATCATCATTGTATGATACTTCTTTCATGGGTGTATGTTTCGTAAAGTTACCTAATCGATAAGGGAATTTGAGATTTCAATTTCCACTCATTTGGCTTTACACATATTTCATTGATTATATTACTCAAAGATTATGTGTGGAATCGCTATTCATTTGATTATGTCTTAATTTCCACCCCCTTTCTGTGGATATACTTTTGATACACATAATCTCTCCATTTATAAATTCTCAAGTGATCGGTATGAACTTGATAAGAGTAATTTTAATTCAATCTCCATTTGTTGAGTTAAATATCCAATTCGTTGGTGTTGTTTCTACAAGAATATGTGTGAATATCCTTTGATTGTTTTACACTGAATATTCAATCATATTTAGTGTATTTATATTTTTCACACATAATTATGTCGTTGATTTATCCTTAACCTAAGGATACGGCCTTTATGAGAGATTTCATCTCAATTTACATTCAACTGAGACTTCTTTGTTGATATACACCAAATCACTTTTATGTGGTGTATATATTGTACGTTGACATAGTATATCATGAATCCCTTTATTCTCATGATATTACAAAGTTTTTATTACCTCAATTATTTGTATTCAAGTGTCTCTTTTGGTTAGAATCTCTAACTAAAATACCATTTTTAAATGTTTTAAAGACTTATTCTTCTAAATCTTGCTCATTAATGTCCATGTTTTAGAAATGGTTTTAACGATTTATTTATATGGACATTAAAGTTTTAGAAATTAAAACTCCTTTTAAAAAGTTTCAAAGTGGTATGGGACACTTTGATTCAAAAATCTACTTTTAAATGGCTTCTTGACAAATAGTGTGACTTTTAAATGTTTTCAAGAAAAGGGGGATAATTCTCTCAAATAGTTTTGATGATTATTTTCATTTATGTCAACATCATTCATTATTCTTGATTGAGGTTAATGTGATACAATACAATATTCAATATTGTATCGAATGAGTCATGTTTGACTGTGGATGCGCTGTTTTTATACCATTCATGGTTTGTGGTAAATGTATTGACATTTCGTATGCTAGTTTTAATACGAATGTTTATGTTATGTTTAAACATGTTCATATGAGGAATGCATTGGACTTAATAAGTGACGGGTGGAGCCCGCTATAGCTCCTCGATGCATCGGTAGGTCTCATGAGACAAACTAGTGTCTTGGCACAAGGCCTTGGCAAAATCTTATTTGTAGTCTTGGCACGAGGCCTTGGCTATGTGGTTATGATAGTCTGGCATTATGCATTCCATCATTATGAAAGTGGTTATTGATATTGCATGTGATCATTCGACTAGTAGAATATCCATGTGAGTAAGTAAATGGCATTATTTCATTTTACCTTTGCCATTTTTTGCTGAAGTTCAAGTTTAAAAGGCTTTTGTTTTAGTTATAAATTGCCTTAAGTGTTTATGCCTATTTATGAAAGCTTCTGCTATAATATTATCCTTACTGAGCATCTGAGCTCACCCCTTTTAATGTTTTATTTTTCCCAGGATTATGAAGAAGTAATTTATGAATGACCTGCAGGGATAGTATGAGGGGATATGAAGACAAGATGTTTTTTTTATGATGTAATGTAAAAATTTATGGATGTATCTAGTTATTCCAAGTCTACTAAACTAATCGGTCTTTCGAGACATTATCTTTCTCGTGATCATGCCAATGTTATGTAATAATGCACCGACTCTAGGTAACTAGGGTCGGGGCGTTACAGTTGGTATCAGAGGAAGTTTAGTACAAACCTTTGAAGCTAGATTTAGATAAACTCTGATTAGAGCACGTAAACCTAAGATGAACTTTGAGGATTAGTATAGAAGAACTTCCTAGAATTTTGGTATTGTAGAGATTTTGTGAGTTTTCCGAGCAATACATCCCTGTCTGGATACGAGCAGGTAGAGGCGGCTCTGGCACAGATGTACCTAGGGGTAAAACCCAAAAACACCGCTTTGAGCTAGACTCGAACGGGAACTGGTGCACGACAACGGGCCTTGCTGCACTCTTGGTTACGACACTCCCGAGGGATATGCTTTGGTAAATTCACAAGATTAGCATAAACCATTATTAAGGGAATACAAAAAAAAATGCCCCTAAGAATATATGTCGGCAAATAGATAGTGGATAACCTAGATTTTAACATAGGGTACCCCAAGTTCGGATATATTGTTCAATTACAAGATTATCCTATTATGTCTATTTTTTTTACATTCTTATTAGATAAGTATTCAAAAACCCTAATTGTATTTTCTTTTGTTAGTTGAAACATGGAGGGAGCAAGATCACGAACAACTCTTCTCTCTCTTCCTGAAGAACTACTTACAATTATTATCCAGAAGTCATGCACAGACGATGTTGAAACTTTTTCAAATGTCCAAGTTACATGCAAACAACTTTATGAGACATCCAATACCTCTAGCATTGCACGATTCTTTCAAGGATCAAGTACCGACTATGGGATAATGTTGCGCTCTCAACTTTCTTACCATGCTAAGCGTGGGAAGTACCATCAGGGTCTTTTCAAATTATTCACTTTATCTCAAAATTACGATGCACTAAATGATTTTCTAGATGCTGCAGAAGAGGGAGACCTTCGAGCAGCCTATATGTATCAAATTATATATTTATGTCTTTTGGGATATATGAAAACTGATTTACCAAAACCTTATTTTGAAATATTTGAAGATGAATCAGTGAGAATTTTTCAAAAAAAACATGTTAAAGACGATGTCTCAAAATTATACATAAGAAATACCTATTTTTTTATGATGCATCGATGCTTCCATCGATATAATCCAAAATGGATGAGGAGTTTTTGGGTAAAGGAAGTAGATGATTTTGAAAAATTCCTGAGGTACCATTGTGACACATGAACGCATTCTACCAAAAGGCAAATCCGCCTAGTCTCTCCAGAGTTCATGTTGTGATCCACATACCTCTAGTGACAAAATACATGCCTGACCCAATGCATGTACTCACCTATGAATAATTATAACTGGAACTCGATCTATCTTATTGTGGAGAGCCTATCAGAATTCTTCATACCAAAGATCAAGTGTTGAGCAACCGGATGACTTGTCTGGTAAAAGATCTATGGAGAAATCATAAGATGGAAGAGGCAATGTGGGAACCCGAGGAACATATGATGAAGAACCTATGTGGAAATAAATGGATGGTGAAATGTTTAAAAGTGTTAGTGCTCTTTATTGATGGGATTACTTTAGAATAATTTTCTCTTGTATGTGTAAACCTGCAATTTATCATGTGAAAATGATATCTGAGGAAGAATTATCTTTTCTGTTGCGGATATAGTTATAAATAACCATTTGGTCTTATATGATCATTGGGTTTGAGGAAATTATATGTTATTATAATTTGGGATGAAAATGCAAGGTATGATATAATATTTGTGGTTAAATTATGTTATTTTGGGGAATTTATCTCATTTAGGTAATATTATAAAATATAGTTTTTGAAAAAGGACAACACGTAGACCGTGTGACAACCCGTCGCGTCGGACAAAGCTGTGTGAATCGAACCCACAACCAAAGTGCGATTGGGATTTATCGCCTACCACTGGACTCCGTGAAGTCCCTGGTTAGTGCGACTATTTTTTTTAGTTAAATGATTTTATTGATCAATAATAAGTTAATTTGGGTTCTTATTTCTTATCAAATAAATACCCTTGGTATAGGAAAATTATTTGGTGATTAAGTGATAAATGTTATTTTGGAAGATGTTCGCTTTGTTGGAAACACTATATGCCCAAGGAAAATAGAATACAATGGGGTTTCATTTGTAGAGTAATGGTGGATTTTTATCTACGTTTTTATTGTTGATTTATAGTGATTTGGGTTATTTATGGAAATTATTAATCTATAACAGAGAATATGTGATGATGTTAATTACTTTTAAGTATGCGACTTTAAGAGTATTTGATGTCATTTGGAGATACAATGTAACATGGGAGACTACATAATCAAATTCTTCTATGATTTGGGTTTCAATATTAGTTTGGATTATATTAAAGTATTTTAAGGACAATTGGTTATTGAATGGTATCTATTTAACATTGGAGTATTGTTGGTTTAATTTTAGAAATTAAGATTAGTGCATATTTTGGGGGATTATTAGATCATTCACTAACCATTTTGGTTTTGATTAATCTTGAAAGACAATGTAAATATATGGTTTATCCTGCATGGATCATGTGATTCTATAGAAGTTTATTCTAGCTCTTCCAGTGTGACCAAGTCTTCTTGAATACTAATCGTTTAAAAAAAACTGAGTTAGTGGTGGAAATTTATTAAAGAATGAAAATTTACTTAAAATGTAAGTATATATCATAATGTTCTTAGTCAATATCATAAATTAATTCCTCTTCCTTATGTAATGTAACTTAAAAAAAAATCTTGTCCGTTTACTTTCCTACTAGGAGACTAATGGTCGTTTGTCCCAACACAAGTTTGTGGTTTTCTCATTGTTAACTTTCTCCTGATCATGATTTCTATCCCTCTCCATCAGAACTTGACACTTAGTTTATCATCCATATCCATGTTTTCTTACATGGAATCCTAGTATGGGTTATCTTGGATGACCCTTATACCTCTCTTTCTTTCTTTTAAAGTGATAGTTTTATTGGCTCTTTTTCCGATGTGAGACTTTCCATTATATTCCCAAGCAAAATTTTAAAAATTGCGAGGACGCAATTTATTGAAGGAGGGGAGAATGTAACACCCCAAGTTTCCTCGGTATGTTTCCTTTCGAATAATGCAATGGCGTGCATTGTACACAACTTCGAGATTTTAACACACCATAACCAATCAAACTAGCCGTTATGAATAGTAATACCTACTTTTTGAAATTTTATAAATTCTATCTCTCAAAATGGACTTCATTTTTGGATTCGTAATATCTAAATTAGCCTAGGGTGAAATTTTGGTACTTTTTGGATAACTTTCATATTTTAATGAATAGTGAAAATTACTAAATTTTAATTAAAAACAACTTTTTTAATCAAAATAATTAATAGTGATAAATTATGAATTTGAGTTGTTTTAAAGTATATTTAGAATATATTTTTACCATTTAATATAATTTTGGTCATTGGACATAATTTTACAGTTAAACCGAACATAAACAAGTGTCTATCTTTTGATAGTTATTATCTCTTAAAAACACGCTTTTTGTTTTGACAGCGGGAATTAAATTTAAATTAATTTCTGCGACTTCTGTGTTTTGAATTTAGAAAAATGGATTCCATATTTGGAATCAGGATGTTCAAATTGTGTAAATAGGTAACTTTTATTTTTAGATATTTTGAATAATTACTGCGGTAAATATTTTATTTACCATGGTTAAGGGTAAATCCGGTAAATAAGGGTTAAAAAATAATATTATAATAATACTAAATTACCCTAAAACGTGTCTTAACCCTATTGGTGGATATATGGTCGACCATGGGCATCATTGGGTCTATTTTGGGACCCCATGGATCCACTTGTAAGTGATAATGACACTTTATTTTAATTAAGTTAAAATAAATACAAAAATGACACAAGCATATATATTTTAACAAAACAATTGTTATAGAGGGTTATATATGTTGGATTTTAGATTATAAATATTCCTTAGAAAGATAAAACGATTTCCTACATAATGATATTTTATTTATAATTTTTAGACATTAAATAATTTAATTTATTTATGACACAATGATGATGGAGTAATTACAATAATAGTGAAAAATCAAAATAATTGATATTAAAAATACCCAAATAAATATAATATGAAACTTTTAATGAATTAAAATAATTTCCTAGGATAATATGATATATTAGTATTGATTTAATTTACTTTTTTTGAAGTAATAAATATTTTATGAGTTTCACAAAAATCAACTATTGAATAGTGTCAAAATTGACATAAAAGAGTTTTTAAAAAAAATATTATATTATTAATTGATATTATATTCCTAAAAATATAAGGTTCGGCCAAGATACTTATATCATGATAGGTGTATCATTAATGGACCACTTGGGGGTCGCTTGTATGTATATGGTAAGTTTATTAACCATATAATATAAAAATACAAAGAGACATTGTAAAAGTGAAACTAATTAACTTAGAGTTAATACTTAAAGATAAGGTTAATATAAGTACCCAAACCTGTCTAAATTCTATTGTTTGAGTTGTTTTCGACCCATCCCCACCTTAACCTTTGAATAGTAAACTTTGGAGCCATTGGAAACCGAATATGAATTTATTATAAACTAATATCTCTAGCTTTTCCAAAGGTGCCCCTCACCCCTCTTATAAAAGGGCACTCCTCCTTCTCATTTCTTCACACCTTCAATACCCTTTGGTTCGGCCAAACCCTGCCCAAATACTATCTCAACTTCCCTCAATACAACTTAGAGGCCTTAGTTTGATCAGAAAGCCAACCTAAGGAGCCCTTTTGATCAAATCAAAAGAAAGAACCCGAAGAAGAGGTAATGTTTTCACCACCCCTTTTTAAGTTCCTTTCTTCTTCCACTTCATCTTTATTTGTTATTACCATTATAAAATAATAACTCCAGTATCATATATATATTGTGATGTTATTATAAATATGGTACAACCATATTCAGTATTCTATCCATCCTTTGAATAACATGTCACCATACGTGCGTACGTACGGCTTACCGTCTCCACGTCGTGGTGTAATTATTATTCAATATATTATTATTTGGATGGGTATAATAATGATGTGTAAATCATGTAAATAATAAATATAACATGATAATTATTCTGTATATATGATATAAAATCCAATTATATATTATTTTAATATCAAAAGAATGATATTGTCGCTCGTGCGTATGTACAGACTACCGTCTCCACGAACGCGATGAGATTCATTGTCCATCATATCCATTCAAGTATAATTATCATTTTATGATTTAAAAATAGTATCTAAGGACTTGATATCATTCTGGATATGAATAATATACATTCCATTAATAACGAATATGGATCACATAACAAAGAATATAAAGTAAAATGAACCCGTTAACACCCGAAATGACGATAATTCTAAGATATTATTAACAAATCAATGTTAAAAGATCATATATGATATCATATTAAAGTAAATGATTCTTGTATAATTCAATAACAATTATTTCACCATTATTCAGGAGGTAAACCTACCATCGACCACGGAAAAAGTACAAAGTAAGGGATTTTCTTATCTCACTTTCAATTCCGTGAGATTTCCATTGTTCACCACTTAATTATTGCATGTGGTGTATGTGTACTGACCATGATTGTATTCATTGTGTAATATACTTTAATTTATGGTTATTTACATCATCATGGTATGATACTTCTTTCATGGGTGTATGTTTCGTAAAGTTACCTAATCGATAAGGGGATTTGAGATTTCAATTTCCACTCATTTGGCTTTACACATATTTCATTGATTATATTGCTCAAAGATTATGTGTGGAATCACTATTCATTTGATTATGTCTTAATTTCCACCCCCTTTCTGTGGATATACTTTTGATACACATAATCTCTCCATTGATAAATTCACAAGTGATCGGTATGAACTTGATAAGAGTAATTTTAACTCAATCTCCATTTGTTGAGTTAAATATCCAATTCGTTGGTGTTGTTTCTACAAGAATATGTGTGAATATCCTTTGATTGTTTTACACTGAATATTCAATCATATTTAGTGTATTTATATTTTTCACACATAATTATGTCGTTGATTTATCCTTAACCTAAGGATACGGCCTTTATGAGAGATTTCATCTCAATTTACATTCAACTGAGACCTCTTTGTTGATATACACCAAATAACTTTTATGTGGTGTATATAATGTACTTTGACATAGTATATCATGAATCCCTTTATTCTCATGATATTACAAAGTTTTTATTACCTCAATTATTTGTATTCAAGTGTCTCTTTTTGTTAGAATCTCTAACTAAAATACCATTTTTAAATGTTTTAAAGACTTATTCTTCTAAATATTGCTCATTAATGTCCATGTTTTAAAAATGGTTTTAAGGAATTATTTATATGGACATTAAAGTTTTAGAAATTAAAACTCCTTTTAAAAAGTTTCAAAGTGGTATGGGACACTTTGATTCAAAAATCTACTTTTAAATGGCTTCTTGACAAATAGTGTGACTTTTAAATGTTTTCAAGAAAAGTGGGATAATTCTCTCAAATAGTTTTGATGATTATTTTCATTTATGTCAACATCATTCATTATTCTTTATTGAGGTTAATGTGATACAATACAATCTTCCATATTGTATCGAATGAGTCATGTTTGACTGTGGATGCGCTGTTTTTATACCATTCATGGTTTGTGGTAAATGTATTGACATTTCGTATGCTAGTTTTAATACGAATGTTTATGTTATGTTTAAACATGTTCATATGAGGAATGCATTGGACTTAATAAGTGACGGGTGGAGCCCGCTATAGCTCCTCGATGCATCGGTAGGTCTCATGAGACAAACTAGTGTCTTGGCACAAGGCCTTGGAAAAATCTTATTTGTAGTCTTGGCACGAGGCCTTGGCTATGTGGTTATGATAGTCTGGCATTATGCATTCCATCATTATGAAAGTGGTTATTGATATTGCATGTGATCATTCGACTAGTAGAATATCCATGTGAGTAAGTAAATGGCATTATTTTATTTTACCTTTTCCATTTTTTGCTGAAGTTCAAGTTTAAAAAGCTTTTGTTTTAGTTATAAATTGCCTTACGTGTTTATGCCTATTTATGAAAGCTTCTGCTATAATATTATCCTTACTGAGCATCTGAGCTCACCCCTTTTAATGTTTTATTTTTCCCAGGATTATGAAGAAGTAATTTATGAATGACCTGCAGGGATAGTATGAGGGGATATGAAGACAAGATGTTTTTTTATGATGTAATGTAAAAATTTATGGATGTATCTAGTTATTCCAAGGCTACTAAACTAATCGGTCTTTCGAGACTTGATCTTTCTCGTGATCATGCCAATGTTATGTAATAATGCACCGACTCTAGGTAACTAGGGTCGGGGCGTTACACCACCCCCATAATAATCCATAACCCCCACCCCCAATCCTAATACATAACCCCTAACCACTAAATCTCAAAATATACCCACAACATAATCCCTATCCCCAATATAAATCCCTACCCCATCTTAATCCCAAACACCCACCAGTTTAATCACTAACTCCTTCCCCCATATTAATCCCTAAACCCAATTTTATTCCATACCACCCCCATAATCCCTAATCTCAACCCCCTAATATTATTCCCTACCACCAATCCTAATCCCTCTTCTATAACAACTTCATGTTAATACCTAAAGCCTACCCTCCCCCATCTAAATCCCTAATCCCTATCCCCATCCAAATTTCTAACCAATCACATCGTAATCCCTAACTCCCCCACCCATCTTAACCCCTACACCCGAAATTTTTAATCACTAATCTCAATCCCCCCATTCTTAATCCCTAATCCATAACCCCACAATCTTAATCTCTAACCAAAAAACCACAATCCTAATCCCTCACCCTACCCCACCCATATTAATATCTAATCCCTACCCCATCATAATCCCTAATCACTACCCCCATTTTAATAATTAACCCCCTCCACACATCTTAATTTGTAACTCATCTATCTTAATCTGGATCAACCACAATATTAATCCTTACATACCAATCATAATCCCTAATTAATCAAACCTCACCCAATTTTAAACTCTAACCATATACCCCCTTTTAATCAAAAACACCCTCACCCATCTTAATCTCTAAACGCCCTTATTTTAATCCCTAACAACCCAACATTAATCCCTAATCCCTAACCCCCACCCACACACATTTTATTTCCTACCCCCAGATATTTAGCCATTACCAACCCCAATATTAATCTCTAATCACCTAACCAACCCATCTTAATCCCTAGCACCTACCCCCCCCCACCATCTTGATCTCTATCCCCTAACCACCAATCATATTCTCTAACCCCCATTTAAATCCTTACCCCCAACATAAACCATCAACACCGCGCATTTTAATGCTTAACCACCCAATCTTAATCCCTAACCCCACGTCTTAATCCCTAACCCCTAAAACACCCTCATCATTATCCCTAATCCCTAAACCCCCATCGTAATCTCTAATCTGTAATCCTTAACCCCCACCCATTCTAAACATAACCCCCCAAACATAATGCCCAATCCATAACTCTCCCACCAAAATCATAATCCCTAATCCCTAACCCCACACCCCAATCTTATTCCAAATCCACTACCCCCCATATTAATCCTGAACCCCTACCACATTGTAAACCATAACCCCATACCCCATATTAATACTTAATAACCAATCCAAATCTACAACAGCCTAATCATTTTCCCTAATCACAAACCTCTTAATCTCAATACCTAACACATACCCCCTATCTTAATCAATTACACATACCCTCATCGTAATCCCTAATCCCATACCCCCACCATCGTAATACTTAATCCCCATAATAATCCCCAATCCCAAACCCCCTCCCCTCTCACTCCCTAACATTAAACATTATCCCAAATCCCGAACCCCCATATTAATCCCTAATCATAACCCCCATCTCTTACCCCTAGCTTCTATCTTAATCCCTAATCAATAACACACATCTTAATTCTTATATCTTAATCACTAATCCCTACCCCACTTATTAATCTCTAACCCCTTTATATTAATCCCTAAATCCTACCCCCATATTAATCACTAATCCAAAACCCCCATCTTAATCCCTAATACCCCTCCATCTTAATCAATAACCCCCATCATAATCCATAACCCTACCCTCTAAATCTTAATCCCTACCCTCCCAATCTTAATTCCTAACCCCCCCCCCCCCAAATTTAATCCATAAACCCACCCCCATATTAATATTTAACACCTCCCAGTTCTCATATTAATCTTCAATATATAACCCCTATATTAATCCCTAACATCAAATCTTAATCCCTAATCCATAATCTTTAGCCACCCCTTCTTAATCTGTATCCCCCCATATTAATCCAAACCACCCATCTTAAACCCCAACTACCCATCATAATCTCTAACCCCTACCCCCAATCATAAACCATACGCCCCCATCTTAATCAATTAAAACTACCCCATTTATACCCCCATCTTAATCAATTACTTAACCATATTTACCTCTAACACATTCCCCTCATCTTAGTCTCGAACCCTAACCCATACCCCCATCTTATTCCCCAACCCCTAACCCCCATCTAAATCCCTTACCCCCATCTTAATCTAAAACCCCTAAACCCACCACAATCATAATCCCCACCCAAAATCATAATCCCTAACACCTAAATGTCTCCACATAATTATATATTAATACCCAACCCACCATCTTATTCCCAACCCCCATCTTAATCCCTAACCCCTACCCCCAATCATAATCCTTAACCCCCATTTTATTCCACACCCACCATCTTAATCCATAACCCCTAACACCCTCAATAATAATCCCTAACCATTAACCTTCATTAATCCTCAACACCCCACCCCATTATAATCCCTAACCCATAACCCCACCATCAATCTTAATCGCTAACCCCACATCTTTATCCCCTACCCCACAAATATCAATCCGCACCCCCATCATAATCAATAACCCTTACCCCACCCCCAATATTAATCCATAACCATTAACTCCCCCATTTTAATCCTCAACCCCTCCCCATTTTAATATCATACACCTAACACCCCACCCCTAAATCTTAATCCCAACCCCCTACTTAATCCAACACCCCCAATCTTATTCCCTAACCCATTCCCCATTCCAATCCCTAATACCTACCCCATCCTAACCTCTTAATCAAAAATACCTACACCCATATTAATCCTTAACTAATACAACCCCTCCCATCAAAATATCTTAATCCCTAATCAATAATTCCCACCCCATAATAATACACTACTACTTTTATTAATCCCTACCACATAACCTCCCCCCATTCTTAATATCAATCCCTTCTACCAATCATAATCCCAAACCCACCCAACAATATTCCATAACCCCTAACCATAAATTATTAATACCTAACCCTTGTCCCCTCCCCTACATCCTAATACATTACCCATACTCCCATCATAATCCCTAACCTCTACCCCCCAACTTAATCTCTAATCCCTAACCCCCTGTATTAGTCTACTAATCCATGATCCCAAACCTCCCATCTTAATCCCTAACCCCTAACCTCCCTTCTTAATATTTTAATACCTAATCCCTATCCCTCATTTTATTCCCCAATCCACATATTATTCACTAACCCTTGACCACCCTCCCCCAATAATAATCTTTATCCCCTAACCCCCATCATAATTCCTAACCCATAACCCCCATATTAGTTTCTATTCTCTAACCCCCACTACATAAAAATACCTACCCCATCATAATACCCAATCTCTACACCCAATATTAATATATTAATACCAAATCCATAACCCCCATAATAATCCATAATCACTAAATCACAATCACTAACCCTTACCCCTATCTTAATCACTAACCCCTACACCCCCAATCTTATTCTCTAATCCCTAAATTCCCCATCTTAATCTCTTAATCACCAACCCCCCATCATAATCCTAAACCCCTAAACCCTATATCAATCTCTTATTCCCTAATATATACCACTATATTAATCCATAACCCCGTTCATAATCCATAACACCTATCCCCACAATAATAACACCCCAATATCTAGTCCCTAACACCCCATCTTAATATCTAATCTCTAACTCCCGCCCCACCCCAATTTTAATCCTTAACCCCACCCATTTTAATCTCAAACTCCTAACCACACCGAAATAATAATCCCTAAACCCTACCCATAAAAATCCCTAAACCCTAACACCCCATATTAATCCCAAACCACTAACTCCTAATCCCATTTTAATAGCTTACCCTTAACCCTACCACATCTTAATCCCTAACACCACCCCCATCTTAATCTATAACCACTACCCCACCCATCATAATCTTCAACACCCCATTATTAATCCAAAATCTATAACCTAATTGTTCATCCCCATAGGTGGAGTATTTCAAGTGATGATGGAATGGATATATGAGATTCATCACCCGCCTCTTTTATATAGAGACAGGTTATCGTCAAGTTCCCCATTTCTTTCTTTTTGACCCATTCTGCTTCATTACCCTTTAAAACATGGTTGGATTAACCCTGCTAGTGCTAGGAAATTCAACCCTTTCACATTGAGAAAGATATTCCACAGTCATGTGGTCATAGAGGGGGATTTTGTAACACCCCAAGCTTCCTCAGTATGTTTCCTTTCGAATAATGCAATGACGTGCATTGTACGCAACTTCGAGATTTTAACACACCACAACCAATCAAACTAGCCGTTATGAATAGTAATACCTACTTTTTGAAATTATATATATTTTATATTTCAAAATGGACTTCATTTTTGGATTCGGAATATCAAATTTAGCCTAAGGTGAAATTTTGGTACTTTTCGGATAACTTTCATATTTTGATGAATAGTGAAAATTACTAATTTTTAATTAAAAACAACTTTTTTAATCAAAATAATTAATAGTGATAAATTGTGAATTTGAGTGGTTTTAAAGTATATTTAGAATATATTTTTACCATTTAATATAATGTTGGTCATTGGACATAATTTTACAATTAAACCGAACATAAACGAGTGTCAATCTTTTGATAGTTATTATCTCTTAAAAACACGCTTTTTGTTTTGACAGCGGGAATTAATTTTAAATTAATTTCTGCCAATTCTGTGTTTTGAATTTAGAAAAATGGATTCCATATTTGGAATCAGGATGTCCAAATTGTGTAAATAGGTAACTTTTATTTTTAGACATTTTGAATAATTACTGCGGTAAATATTTTATTTACCATGGTTAAGGGTAAATCCGGTAAATAAGGGTTAAAACAAATAATATTATAATAATACTAAATTACCCTAAAATGTGTCTTAACCCTATTGGTTGATACATGGTCGACCATGGGCATCTTTGGGTCAATTTGGGGACCCCATGGATCCACTTGTAAGTGATAATGACACTTTATATTAATTAAGTTAAAATGAATACAAAAATGACACAAGCATATATCTTTTAGCAAAACAATTGTTACATAGGGTTATATATGCTGGATTTTAGATTATAAATATTCATTAGAAAGCTAAAAAGATTTCATACATAATTATAGTTTATTTATAATTTTTTGACATTAAAAAATTTATTTTATTTATGACACAATGATGATGCAGTAATTACTAAAATAGTAAAAAATTAACATAATTGATATTATAAATACCCAAATAATTATAATATGAAACTTTTAATGAATTAAACAAATTTTCTAGGATAATATGATATATTAGGATTGATTTATTTGTCTTTTTTCGAAGTAATCAATCTGTTATGAGTTTCACAAAAATCAACTAGTGAATAGTGTCAAAATTGACATAAAAGAGTTCTTAAAACAAATATTATATTATTAATTGATATTAAATTCCTAAAAATCTAAGGTTCGGCCAAGAGACTTATATTATGATAGGTTAATCATTAATGGACAACTTGGGGGTCTTTTTGGATGTATATAGTAAGTTTATTAACCATATTATATAAAAATACAAAGAGACATTGTAAAAGTGAAACTAATTAACTTAGAGTTAATACTTAAAGATAAGGTTACTATAAGTACCCCAACCTGTCTAAATTCTATTGGATTAGTTGTTTTCGACCTATCCCCACCTCAACCTTTGAATAGTCAACTTTGGAGCCATTGGAAACCGAATATGAATTTATTATAAATTAATATTTCTAGCTTTTCCAAAGGTGCCCCTCACCCCTCTTATAAAAGGGCACTCCTCCTTCTCATTTCCTCACACCTCTCAAGCCAATTGGCTCGTCCAAACTCTGCCCAACTAAGATCCCCACATCCCTCTCCTCCTCCTTGAAGCTTCCCCTTAGGCAGAAAGCATTTCAACAAGTCCTTTGGTTCCAACCAAAGTGAGTTACCTAAATTAAAGGTAACGATTTCTCTTAAATTATTTTCATTTATTTTGCTTCTTCAACCCCCAAACTCTTTTTATTTCCCTTCTTTTGTAACAACACCAGTATCCTCAATATACTAGGATGTTGTTATAAGAAGTATTCAAACTAAACATACACAAAACTCCATCTAATGGATGATGAACATAATGTTTCTGTGGATGGCAAACTAACGCCTCACGAAACGATGATTGTTCAAAAACATCTTACCGCCTCTCATGGTGGCCATTATGATGGCACTGTAATTAAATATGATATTAATGATATATATTTTATATATAAGCTTCTTTAATTCCATTTTATTTCATACCATTATTCGTTTCATGTCGTATATACATACGATAATTTCATTTGAGGAAGTGCGGACTACCGCCCCCTTAAAATGATATGACTCGTTCATACCACACATGGAACGTATAAAGGATGGTGTTAATGAACATAAGTAACATATATAAAATATTATATTATACTGGAATAGTAATATACCTATGTATCATTTGGATTCGATTCTTTCAAAATAAAAAAATTAAATGGAAGTAGCGTTCGTGCGTACGTACGGACTACCGTCTCCACGAACGCGATGAGATTCATTATCCATCGTATCCATTCAAGTATAATTATCATTTAATGATTTAAAAATGATGTTTAAGGACTTGATATCATTCTGGATATGAATAAGATACAACAAACATGACTTATGTAACAAAACATATAAAAGAAAATGAGTAAGTTAACACCCGAAACGACGTTAATACTAAGATATTATTAACAAATCAATGTTAAAAGATCATATATGATATCATATTAAAGTAAATGATTCTTGTATTATTCAATAACAATTATTTCACCATTATACAGGAGGTAAACCTACCATCGACCAAGGAAAAAGTACAAAGTAAGGGATTTTCTAATCTCACTTTTAATTTCGTGAGAATTCTATTGTTCACCACTTAATTATTGCATGTGGTGTATGTGTAATTCCCATGATTGTATTCATTTTGTAATATACTTTAATTTATGGGTATTTACATCATCATGGTATGATACTTATTTCATGGGTGTATGTTTCGAAAGTTACCTAATCGATAAGGGAATTTGAGATTTCAATTTCCACTCATTTGGCTTTACACATATTTCATTGATTATATTACCCCAAGATTATGTGTGGAATCACTATTCATTTGATTATGTCATAATTTCCACTCCCCTTCCTGTGGATATAAGTTTGATACACATAATCACTCCATTGATAATTCTCAAGTCATTGATATGAATTTGATAAGAGTAATTTTAACTCATTCACCATTTGTTGAGTTAAACATCCAATTCGTTGGTGTTGTTTTTACAAGAATATGTGTGAATATCCTTTGATTGTTTTACACTGAATATCCAATAATATTTAGTGTATTTATATTTTTCACACATAATTAAGTCGTTGATTTATCCTTAACCTAAGGATACAACCTTTATGAGAGATTTCATCTCAATTTACATTCCATTGAGACTTCTTTGATGATATACACCAAATCACTTTTATGTGGTGTATATAATGTACTTTGAAATAGTATATCATGAATTCCTTTATTCTCATGATATTCCAATGTTTTGATTACCTCAATTATTTGTATTCAAGTGTCTCTCTTTTGGTTAGAAACTCTAACCAAAATACCATTTTAAAATGTTTTAAAGAATTATTCTTCTAAATCATGCTCATTAATGTCCATATTTTAAAAATGGTTTTAAGGATTTATTTATATGGACATTAAAGTTTTAAAATTAAAAATCCTTTTAAAAAGTTTCAAAGTGGTATGGGACACTTTGATTCAAAAATCTATTTTTAAATGGCTTTTTGACAAATAGTGTGACTTTTAAAAGATTTCAAGAAAAGGGGGATATTTCTCTCAAATAGTTTTGATGATTATTTTCATCTATGTCAACATCCTTCATTATTCTTGATTGAGGTTAATGTGATACAATACAATCTTCCATATTGTATCGAATGAGTTATGTTTGACTGTGGATGTGCTATTTTTATACCATTCAAGGTTTGTGGTAAAAGTATTGACATTTCGTATGCTAGTTTTAATACGAATGTTTATGTTATGTTTAAACCTATTCATATGAGGAATGCATTGGACTTAATAAGTGACGGGTGGATCCCGCTATAGCTCCTAGATGCATCGGTAGGTCTCATGAGACAAACTAGTGTCTTGGCACAAGGCCTTGGCAAAATCTTATTTGTAGTCTTGGCACGAGGCCTTGGCTATGTGGTTATGATAGTCTGGCATTATGCATTCCATCATTATGAAAGTGGTTATTGATATTGCATGTGATCATTCGACTAGTAGAATATCCATGTGAGTAAGTAAATGGCATTATTTCATTTTACCTTCGCCATTTTATGCTGAAGTTTAAATTTAAAAGGCTTTTGTTTTAGTTATAAATTGCCTTAAGTGTTTATGCTTATTTATGAAAGCTTCTGCTATAATGTTATCCTTACTGAGCATCCGAGCTCACCCCTTTCAATGTTTTATTTTTCCCAGGATTATGAAGAAGTAATTTATGAATGACCTGCAGGGATAGTATGAGGGGATATGAAGACAAGATGTTTTTTTTGATGTAATGTAAAAATTTATGGATGTATCTAGTTATTCCAAGGCTACTAAACCAATCGGTCTTTCGAGACTTGATCTTTCTCATGATCATGCCAATGTTATGTAATAATGCACCGACTCTAGGTAATTAGGGTCGGGGCGTTACAGTTGGTATCAGAGGAAGTTTAGTACAAACCTTGGTAGCTAGATTTAGATAAACTCTGATTAGAGCACGTAGACCTAAGATGAACATTGAGGATTAGTATAAAAGAACTTCCTAGAATTTTGGTATTTTAGAGATTTTGTGAGTTTTCCGAGCAATACATCCCTGTCTGGATACGAGCAGGTAGAGGTGGCTCTGGCACAGATGTACCTAGGGGTAAAACCCGAAAACACCGCTTTGAGCTAGACTCGAACGGGAACTGGTGCACGACAACGGGCCTTGCTGCACTCTTGGTTACGACACTCCTGGGGGATATGCTTAGGATAATTTACATTTTCTTTACAAACCAATTTAAGTAATATATATATAAGATGAGAGTAAATGACCTTGGTTAATCCTAATATGTTTCAAATTGAGAATATGGTGACATTTTAATCTCTAAATGATTTTACGACTACTATTACTCACACAATGCTTTATGGTTTTAGTCAATGGCTGGATTCCAAGGAAGTCATAGTGACTTTGAGAATGATGTACTAGATGGGAACGGTGGTGGCAATGAGCAAAAAAATGGAATGTTGATAGGCGTAAAAGATATCTTCTTTATGCCAAATCAGTTTTCCAAAAATATGATCAACAACATATATATTAACCAACTCCCAGACTCAACAAGGAAGAGAAAGGTGATAAATGATAAGAGCTCCAGCAATGGAGACCATGGAGAAAAGAACCCTCAATTTTCATCATGCAGGAAATGTGGAAAGAGACACCCAGGAAAGTGTCTCAATGGGACAACGAAATGTTTTACGTGCGGGAAGGAAGGACATAAAGTAAAGAATTGCCGAAGAAAAATGAAGAGTACTATGGAAGAAGATAAAAATGGTCCCAAGAGTCCATTTACAGTCATTTTCCGTAAATGTAGGGGACCTGGCCATTACCCGAGTGAATGTCCTATTCTATAGGATATTTTCTTGGTCAAAGAAGAAGCTATGTGGGAATAAATGGTTGGAGAAATGTTTAAAAAGTATTAGCACTCCTTGTTGATGGGTTTACTATGGAATAATTTTCTCTTGTATTTTTAACCCCGCAGTTTGCCATGTGAGAATGATATTTCAGGAAGAATTGTCTCTTCTCTTGTGGATATGGGTATAAATAACCATTTGGATTTATATGATCATTGGGGTTTGAGAGAATTATAAGTTATTCTAATTTGGGATGAAGATTCAAGGTATGATATAACATTTGTGGTTAAATTTATGATATAGTATTTGGAGGAATTTATCTCATTTTGGCAATATTATAAAATATAGTTTTTGAAAAAGGACAACACGTAGACCGTGTGACAACCCGTCGCGTCGGACAAAGCTATGGGAATAGAACCCAAAACCAAAGTGCGATTGGGATTTATCGCCTACCACTGGACTACGTGAAGTCCCTGGTTAGTGTGACTTTTTTTTTAGTTAAATGATTTTATTGATCAATAATAAGTTGATTTGGGTTCTTATTTCATATCAAAAGAATACCCTTGGTATAGGAAAATGATTTGGTGATTAAGTGATAAATGTTATTTTGGAAGATGTTCGCTTTGTTGGGAACACTATATACCCAAGGAAAATAGAATACTATGGGGTTTCATTTGTGGAGTAATGATAGATTTTTATCTACGTTTTTATTGTGGATTTATAGTGATTTGGGTTATTTATGGAAATGATTAACCTACAATAGAGAATATGTGATTAGGTTAATTACTTTTGAGTATGTGACTTTAAGAGTATCTGATGTCATTTGGAGATACAATTTAACATGGGAGACTACATAATCAAATTCTTCTATGTTTTGGGTTTCAATATTAGTTTGGATTATATTAAAGGATTTTAAGGACAATTGGTTATTGAATGGTGTCTATTTAACTTTGGGGTATTGTTGGTTTAATTTTAGAAATTAAGATTAGTGCATATTTATCTCAATGAATATCCTTTTGGGGGATCATTAGATCATTCACTGACCATTTTGGTTTTGATTAATCTTCAAAGACAATGTAAATATATGGTTTATCCTTCATGGATCATGTGATTCTATAGAAGTTTATTCTATCTCTTCCAGTGTGACCAAGTCTTCTTGAATACTCATCGTTTAAAAAAAATGAGTTAGTGGTGGAAATTTATTAAAGAATGAAAATCTACTTAAAATGTAAGTATATCTCATAATGTTCTTAGTCAATATCATAAATGAATTACTCTTCCTTATGTAATGTAACTTAAAAAAAAATGTTGTCCGTTTACTTTCCTACTAGGAGACTAATGGTCGTTTGTCCCAACACAAGTTTGTGGTTTTCTCATTGTTAACTTTTTCCTGATCATGATTTCTATCCCTCTTCATCAGAACTTGACACTTAGTTTATCATCCATATCCATGTTTTCTTACATGGAATCCTAGTATGGGTTATCTTGGATGTCCCTTATACCTCTCTTTCTTTCTTTTAAAGTGATAGTTTTATTGACTCTTTTTCCGATGTGGGACTTTCCATTATATTCCCAAACAAAATTTTAAAAATTGCGAGGACACAATTTATTGAAGGAGGGGAGAATGTAACACCCCAAGCTTCCTCAGTATGTTTCCTTTCGAATAATGCAATGACGTGCATTGTACGCAACTTCGATATTTTAACACACCACAACCAATCAAACTAGCCGTTATGAATAGTAATACCTACTTTTTGAAATTATATATATTTTATATTTCAAAATGGACTTCATTTTTGGATTCGGAATATCGAATTTAGCCTAAGGTGAAATTTTGGTACTTTTCGGATAACTTTCATATTTTGATGAATAGTGAAAATTACTAAATTTTAATTAAAAACAACTTTTTTAATCAAAATAATTAATAGTGATAAATTGTGAATTTGAGTGGTTTTAAAGTATATTTAGAATATATTTTTACCATTTAATATAATGTTGGTCATTGGACATAATTTTACAATTAAACCGAACATAAATGAGTGTCAATCTTTTGATAGTTATTATCTCTTAAAAACACGCTTTTTGTTTTGACAGCGGGAATTAATTTTAAATTAATTTCTGCCAATTCTGTGTTTTGAATTTAGAAAAATGGATTCCATATTTGGAATCAGGATGTCCAAATTGTGTAAATAGGTAACTTTTATTTTTAGACATTTTGAATAATTACTGCGGTAAATATTTTATTTACCATGGTTAAGGGTAAATCCGGTAAATAAGGGTTAAAACAAATAATATTATAATAATACTAAATTACCCTAAAATGTGTCTTAACCCTATTGGTTGATACATGGTCGACCATGGGCATCTTTGGGTCAATTTGGGGACCACATGGATCCACTTGTAAGTGATAATGACACTTTATATTAATTAAGTTAAAATGAATACAAAAATGACACAAGCATATATCTTTTAGCAAAACAATTGTTACATAGGGTTATATATGCTGGATTTTAGATTATAAATATTAATTAGAAAGCTAAAAAGATTTCATACATAATTATATTTTATTTATAATTTTTTGACATTAAAAAATTTATTTTATTTATGACACAATGATGATGCAGTAATTACTAAAATAGTAAAAAATTAACATAATTGATATTATAAATACCCAAATAATTATAATATGAAACTTTTAATGAATTAAACAAATTTTCTAGGATAATATGATATATTAGGATTGATTTATTTGACTTTTTTCGAAGTAATCAATCTGTTATGAGTTTCACAAAAATCAACTAGTGAATAGTGTCAAAATTGACATAAAAGAGTTCTTAAAACAAATATTATATTATTAATTGATATTAAATTCCTAAAAATCTAAGGTTCGGCCAAGAGACTTATATTATGATATTTTAATCATTAATGGACAACTTGGGGGTCTTTTGGATGTATATAGTAAGTTTATTAACCATATTATATAAAAATACAAAGAGACATTGTAAAAGTAAAACTAATTAACTTAGAGTTAATACTTAAAGATAAGGTTACTATAAGTACCCAAACCTGTCTAAATTCTATTGGATGAGTTGTTTTCGACCTATCCCCACCTCAACCTTTGAATAGTCAACTTTGGAGCCATTGTAAACCGAATATGAATTTATTATAAATTAATATTTCTAGCTTTTCCAAAGGTGCCCCTCACCCCTCTTATAAAAGGGCACTCCTCCTTCTCATTTCCTCACACCTATCAAGCCAATTGGCTCGTCCAAACTCTGCCCAACTAATCTCCCCACATCCCTCTCCTCCTCCTTGAAGCTTCCCCTTAGGCAGAAATCATTTCAACAAGTCCTTTGGTTCCAACCAAAGTGAGTTACCTAAATTAAAGGTAACGATTTCTCTTAAATTATTTTCATTTATTTTGCTTCTTCAACCCCCAAACTCTTTTTATTTCCCTTCTTTTGTAACAACACCAGTATCCTCAATATACTAGGATGTTGTTATAAGATGTATTCAAACTACACATACACACAACTCCATCTAATGGATGATGAACATAATGTTTCTGTGGATGGCAAACTAACGCCTCACGAAACGATGATTGTTCAAAAACATCTTACCGCCTCTCATGGTGGCCATTATGATGGCACTGTAATTAAATATGATATTAATGATATATATTTTATATATAAGCTTCTTTAATTCCATTTTATTTCATACCATTATTCGTTTCATGTCGTATATACATACGATAATTTCATTTGAGGAAGTGCGGACTACCGCCCCCTTAAAATGATATGACTCGTTCATACCACACATGGAACGTATAAAGGATGGTGTTAATGAACTTAAGTAACATATATAAAATATTATATTATACTGGAATAGTAATATACCTATGTATCATTTGGATTCGATTCTTTTAAAATAAAAAAATTAAATGGAAGTAGCGTTCGTGCGTACGTACGGACTACCGTCTCCACGAACGCGATGAGATTCATTATCCATCGTATCCATTCAAGTATAATTATCATTTAATGATTTAAAAATGATTTTTAAGGACTTGATATCATTCTGGATATGAATAAGATACAACAAACATGACTTATGTAACAAAACATATAAAAGAAAATGAGTAAGTTAACACCCGAAACGGCATTAATACTAAGATATTATTAACAAATCAATGTTAAAAGATCATATATGATATCATATTAAAGTAAATGATTCTTGTATTATTCAATAACAATTATTTCACCATTATACAGGAGGTAAACCTACCATCGACCAAGGAAAAAGTACAAAGTAAGGGATTTTCTAATCTCACTTTTAATTTCGTGAGAATTCTATTGTTCACCACTTAATTATTGCATGTGGTGTATGTGTACTGCCCATGATTGTATTCATTTTGTAATATACTTTAATTTATGGGTATTTACATCATCATGGTATGATACTTATTTCATGGGTGTATGTTTCGAAAGTTACCTAATCGATAAGGGAATTTGAGATTTCAATTTCCACTCATTTGGCTTTACACATATTTCATTGATTATATTACCCCAAGATTATGTGTGGAATCACTATTCATTTGATTATGTCATAATTTCCACTCCCCTTCCTGTGGATATAAGTTTGATACACATAATCACTCCATTGATAATTCTCAAGTCATTGATATGAATTTGATAAGAGTAATTTTAACTCATTCACCATTTGTTGAGTTAAACATCCAATTCGTTGGTGTTGTTTTTACAAGAATATGTGTGAATATCCTTTGATTGTTTTACACTGAATATCCAATAATATTTAGTGTATTTATATTTTTCACACATAATTAAGTCGTTGATTTATCCTTAACCTAAGGATACAACCTTTATGAGAGATTTAATCTCAATTTACATTCCATTGAGACTTCTTTGATGATATACACCAAATCACTTTTATGTGGTGTATATAATGTACTTTGAAATAGTATATCATGAATTCCTTTATTCTCATGATATTACAATGTTTTGATTACCTCAATTATTTGTATTCAAGTGTCTCTCTTTTGGTTAGAAACTCTAACCAAAATACCATTTTAAAATGTTTTAAAGAATTATTCTTCTAAATCATGCTCATTAATGTCCATATTTTAAAAATGGTTTTAAGGATTTATTTATATGGACATTAAAGTTTTAAAATTAAAAATCCTTTTAAAAAGTTTCAAAGTGGTATGGGACACTTTGATTCAAAAATCTATTTTTAAATGGCTTTTTGACAAATAGTGTGACTTTTAAAAGATTTCAAGAAAAGGGGGATATTTCTCTCAAATAGTTTTGATGATTATTTTCATCTATGTCAACATCCTTCATTATTCTTGATTGAGGTTAATGTGATACAATACAATCTTCCATATTGTATCGAATGAGTTATGTTTGACTGTGGATGTGCTATTTTTATACCATTCAAGGTTTGTGGTAAAAGTATTGACATTTCGTATGCTAGTTTTAATATGAATGTTTATGTTATGTTTAAACCTATTCATATGAGGAATGCATTGGACTTAATAAGTGACGGGTGGAGCCCGCTATAGCTCCTCAATGCATCGGTAGGTCTCATGAGACAAACTAGTGTCTTGGCACAAGGCCTTGGCAAAATCTTATTTGTAGTCTTGGCACGAGGCCTTGGCTATGTGGTTATGATAGTCTGGCATTATGCATTCCATCATTATGAAAGTGGTTATTGATATTGCATGTGATCATTCGACTAGTAGAATATCCATGTGAGTAAGTAAATGGCATTATTTCATTTTACCTTCGCCATTTTATGCTGAAGTTTAAATTTAAAAGGCTTTTGTTTTAGTTATAAATTGCCTTAAGTGTTTATGCTTATTTATGAAAGCTTCTGCTATAATGTTATCCTTACTGAGCATCCGAGCTCACCCCTTTCAATGTTTTATTTTTCCCAGGATTATGAAGAAGTAATTTATGAATGACCTGCAGGGATAGTATGAGGGGATATGAAGAGAAGATGTTTTTTTTTGATGTAATGTAAAAATTTATGGATGTATCTAGTTATTCCAAGGCTACTAAACCAATCGGTCTTTCGAGACTTGATCTTTCTCATGATCATGCCAATGTTATGTAATAATGCACCGACTCTACGTAATTAGGGTCGGGGCGTTACAGATTTCATTGTAAAGGTCCGAAGCTTGATGTACATTGACATTAAATTAATTTTGTGGAATACTTAATACATAAAAAATAGACACACAAGGACGGTAATATTTTAGTGTCTTTGGAAAATCGGGATATAATCTTCTAATCGTGATGAAAGATCTCCAACATCTCCCATAAAGATCTTCCCCTTTTTGTTTTCTTACCTAAAACCTTTCTTTATATCCTGGGGAAAAGGAAACATATATAGGGTGATATAAAATGCTTAGTAAGGGTAACCATGGAAAAAATAAAACAAACCATATACATTTGAACATAAAAACATGAACATAATGTTTAATCCTCGAATTCTTGAACAATGACATAAAACATGGCAGTACGTAAGGCATAGATCACAATAGACCATCAATCATGATAAAATAACTTGTGAATAAAACTTTTAATTGTGGAAAAACATTAAGCACATGATATGATTTCCATGGTATCCAAGGCATTTCTGCCAAGACCATCTTAGTGGACAAAGTCTCTTTCTGAATCGAGTTCACTCCTCGTTTTAGTCCTGTAACACTGAATCGGATTAATATATCGTTCCATCCATGTATATCTCATGAGATATAAATCTTTACCCAGTGAATTAGACGAAGATATAGGTCCGACCCATCTCATAATGAAATCATTCTTACTTGTGCCACAAAATAAACATAAAATATTCATCATAACAAAAAGAATAAAATGGGTTTCATAAACATCATCCCATCATCACATAATCCATATAAAAAAAATAGATATTTCGTCATAAGAAAAGTTAAACAATGTAAATCATAGAGAAATTAAACTTGAAACATACAAATATGAAATAATGACATTTTATATGGAAAATGGTTTTGATAAAACACCTGAAATGAATTCTTTAGGAAAATATCCGTTCTTCTTAAAAATCTGTTTCTTTTCAAAAAATTCCGTTCAATTTTAAAAAAAATTATTTTGTTGAAAATAGTTATAAAATTTTGTAGATTAATATTCATGAATATGTGGTGTTACGAAACCATAAAAATTCGTTCACGCCGTATAAGTTTAAAATAACATTCTTCTCGAACTTTTGTCGAAAAAGTAAAAAAATTCCTCATGTGGTAAACAAAAGTAAGATTATTTTCATAGAATGTGGTAAAAATGGGTAAAAATGACTTTAAAAATAAATGAAAATACTTTTAGAAAACATGTACATGGATAATAACAATAACCCCAGTAAATACTTACGAATAAACAATCTCGGATAAGAATGAGACTAGAATAGTTATCCTTTACCTTAGGTTTGATATGCTTCATACGTATACGAACCTCCTGTATAAAGATTTAAATAAAGTCATTGACTTATTAAATAATCATATTCATTATTATGATATCATATATTGTTCACTTATTAATTTATATTACCCGTTCTTTTGTAAATTCCATGTTAAAGTAGCATTTTGGGTAAAATCGTTTCATTTATCATACTTGTTTTGATTTGTCATTCTTCATATTATTACTCATATCCTTATATACATAATTACAGAATTTAAAACATTATTTATATATAATATATACTTAGTATATAAATATATATGATAGATCGATAAACGGAATGAAATACATCGTTCATGGAGACGGTAGGTCGTACGTACGCAGAACACTGTTTTCATTTCCATATATAGAATTAAGTAAATGAAATATATATGTACATAAATCCAGTATCATTATTATTTAATATCATTCATGGTTATTTATTATATATATACTTTATAATCATACTTTAATGGTTAATCATGGAAAATAAATCTCATCGCGTTCGTGGAGACGGTAGTCCGTACATACGCACGAGCGAGGATATCATTCCCATAATTATTGAATAGAATTTTATTGAATGATATAATATCCTAGAATCAGTATGATGTTATAATAATCATATATAGTTGTTCTTTACATCATTATACACATCCATGTAAGTTGGTGGTGGAAAAAACTGATTACACCACGACGTCAAGACGGTATTAGGTACGTACGCACGTGCGGTGATTTCATTTTTTCGTAGGATGGATAGAAGGTGAAATGGGGTTGCTTAAAATTTATAATAACAAATAATTATATAATTAATAATGATGTTATTACTTTATAATGAATCAACTATAGAAGAAGAAGTTGACGAAGAATGAAATTGGAAAGGATCGGTAATGGATATTACCTCTTCTTTGACGCGCCTCTTCTTAACCTCCTCTTAGGTTACTAGAGTTGGCCGTTGAAGAATACCAAGACCTCTAGGATGTTTCTAGGGAAGTGTAGAAGATAACTTTTTAGGGTTTGGCCGAGAATCAAGGCTCAAAATGGTGTGAAGTGAAGAGGGAAGGGGTTCCCTTTTATAAGGGAGGAGAGGGTCACCTTTGAAAAAACTAAAAATATTATTATATTATAAAGTCATATTCAGTATTTAATAGCTCCAAATTAATTTATTTATAAGCTAAGGTGGGGACGGGTAGAAATTCTCTCATCCAATATAAATGAGACAAGTTTAGTTTTATATTTTAACCTTATCATTTACATTTATCTTTAAGTTAAATAAAATTACTTTTATAGTGTCTTCATATTTTCTTACACAATAAGGTTAATAAACATACAATAACAAGCCAAACGAACCACAACATGTTAATTACTAATATATATAACCTTATATAAGTCATTTTCCCAATAATTATATTTTTATGAAAAAAATTACAATTAATAATATAATATTTGTTTTAAAAACTATTTTATGTCAATTTTGACACTATTTCGTACTTAATTTTTGTGAAAATCATAACAACATGATTAGTTCGAAATTTTTTAATTAAATCCATAAAAACATGTCACATTAACATATAAAACTATTGTAAATAATAAAAAGTATCAAATTACATTTATTTGGGTATTTATAACATCAAATATGTTAATATTTCATTAATATTATAATTACTACATCATCATTGTGTCAGAAATAAATTAAATTATTTAATGTCTAAAAATTATAAATAAAATACCATTATTTAGGAAATATTATTATATTTCCAATTAATATTTATAGTCGAAATTATCATATGTATAACCCTATATTAAAAATGTTTTAGTTATTAAACATTGATTTTAACTATTTAAACTCTTCTTTAAATAAATTAATAATAAACGTCCTAATCTAGTCTATATGTACCTAAACTGTCATTTGTAATTATTAAGGTTGTTTTAGGTCGAATTACACTTATCCAATAGAATTAAGACATGTGTTAGGGTAATAATTATATCATTTTTACCCTTAATTACCCTATTTACTTTTAACCGTTGTAAATAAAAGTAAAAAGTTACTATTCACCAAACATTATATTCATCTCATTGAACCACATTTTTTTCCTTGATATTATCCGTGTCTCTCATATTTACGAAATTCAATGCACATAAGCGGTTAAATTATGTTTTATGTGAATTTCCAAATTCTCCTAGGAGGTGGATAAAAGACGGATAAAAGTGTAATAAAATTTTTATATATCTAAAATTATTATAAGATGACTCCAATGAATTACATTGACCTTATATAGGTATTATGTATAAATTTTGACCTAAATTAAATTTAAATACAATAAATAATTATTTAAATAAAAAGTTTGTTTTTAAATAGTAACCTAGTGTTTTCACTATTTATAAAAAATTGAAAATTTTCAATAAAATACCACAAATTCACCCTAGGCTAATTTTGATATTCTGAATCCAAAAATGAAGTCCATTTATAAAGATAAAATTTATTAAATTTTAAAAATTTGGTATTAAAATTCTTAACGGCTAGTTTATATAACATAAAAATGTTTAGTGAAACTCGGTATGGCGTACAACACACACTGTCGTGGAAGGTCGCGATTGCTTGTAATCCAAGCCATGTCAGGGCTGCGTGTAGTGAAAGCTCTGTTTGGTGTCGTGTATAACATAATAAAAACTTATTTCATTTATACATTAAACAAAATCTATACTTAATGTTGCGTTGAATAATTACCATAAAACGAACTTGAAATTATGTGTAACACGATCCAAGAATAGTGTTGTATATACTGCAAGATAATACAGTGTTGCGTATAGTACAAGCTAATCTTATTGTAGTGTAAAATAAAAAGACAACAATGAAATTAAAAGAATATTCTTCATAAAATCTCAGGTTGTTACATTCTACCCCCCTTAAAATGAATTTCGCACTCGAAATTCATCCGGGTTATAAATGGTTTACTACATGAAAGTATCTTTAATAGAAACCCACATTGTAAAAAGGAATACCAAAACCAATAATTAAAAACAAAATTATGAAACATAATGGTTACCCAAATTATCTAATCCCTGGGTTTCCACATAGGAGAACATATGTGAAAATATGGATATGGAAGAGAAATCTAACCATCATGTTCTGATGGAGAGTGGTAGAGATCATGGCTATGAAAAATCCAACAATAACAAAGCCATATATTTGTGAATATCTAATGTACCATATGATTTATTAGATATGAGGCCACTAGGAAAACATTTTTTTTCTCAAGATAATTTCCCTAATGTTGAAGAATTTTCGAATCAAAAGAAATACTTACATGATTTTGGTACAATATCACCATTGTTCGTGCCTTGAACAATTTAGACTTCATATATTAAAGAAATGAAGTTTAATTTTTCATTCGTGAAGTGTTAGCAGATCATATGATGGAATGATGATTCATTCAATGTGTTTCAAATAAAAGGTTATAAAAAGTTATCAAATATACATAAGTCCATCTATGGTGTGGTTAATCGTATATGATTCCAGAAATGGACTTATACTTTATCTATCATACTGCTTAATAAAATAAAACTTGTTTCTACTAACCAGGGACTTCTTGTAGGACATTGGTAGGTGATAAAGGCTTCTCACACTTCAGTTGTGGGTTCGATTCCCACAGCCTTGTCCGACATGACGGTTTGTCACCCGTCCTGTAGGTTTCTTTTTTCTAAAACTACACTATTATAACATTACAGAAATAATATCTAAAAAGGTCTATCATTAAACAATACTATCTGATGTCCAACATAATCCATTGCAATCATTAGACTTATCCAAAATACATATGTCCAATCTTATAGTATACAGAAAATGATTACTGGAAATTCCATCTACCGAGCATGTTAATACCATCATTCATCATACGATATATATTTTTTGTCATATTCCAAACATGTGAATACCTTAATCATGTATTTTATTGAAAAAATAATACCCATTAAACCTTTGTGAAAACATGAATGCTGGTAAAAGTTAACTCTTTCCACATACCAAAATCCTAAAATTTCTATATACTCAATCCATGATATCACTTTTTCCTTATATCAGTCATGAGCTCATGAATACTATCAAAATTTTCATTTTCTCTTTATTATGCATGTCATCTGCTTTCCAATAATACTTCAATCACTTTTCATGGTTACCGATTCCATATTCTTATGGAAAACCACAATGGACCAATACATAGATATTCCAATATACCATAAAATTACCTGAAAAAAATTATTCATGAATACCAATACAACCACACATAAATCTATCCTCTTCAATGATTTTCATGGAATAAGTCCTTTCTTGATTTATAAGTAACTTCATAGGTCAGGGCATTGAGGTCGGTAATGCCCATGTTCTCAGCAGATAAGACATTGGACTCCATAACATTCTGTCACTCTATGTCCCTTTTCTCCACATAGATAACATCATCCCCTCCATTTGAGGTATTCCTCAAGGTTCTTCATCCCTTCTTAAAAAATCTCAATATTCCATTGTCAATGTTCCTCACCATGCGAACATGCATAAAATTCCATCTTCCTCTTATTTGATGACTTAAGAGTACAACTAAAGGTCACCTTGTTAATCATATAACGAGATGACTGATTCGGCATAATCATGATATATTTCCCTCTAGGCGTTACATAATTTCATTGATCGTAGTCACTAATTTGTCCATTGGAATCAATGTTAATTTAATTACTTCTTTTTCCCTCTATTGACAAAGACCAGAAACCCTAGTGTAAGAAACAGTTAAAATAACAAGGAACCACATAATCATCAAAAGTCACTTATGGGATGTCTAACATATAAAAAATTATATAATCCATGAAACCTTAGGTTCACCATAGGTTATTCATGATCGGAAACATAATTCTAGGACTCTAACCTATAAGTATACTTAACCTTAGGGACATCACTAGACATACCATAGAAATATCTCTAGGGATTTCACTAATGTTTTTCGCATCCTAGTTTCCAAAGGTTGACTAAACCTTTCCACTAATACGAACTGTAAAGTTCCAAATCTTGACGTACATTGACATTATGTTACTTTTTTGGAATACTTAATACATAATAAAAACAGACACACAAGGACTGTAATAGTTTAGTGTCTTCGGAAAATTGGAATATAATCTTCTAATCATGATGAAAGATCTCCAACATCTCCCATAATGATCTTCCCCTTTTTTTCATACCTATAACCTTTCTTTATACCCTGGGTAAAATAAAACATATAATGTGTGAGCTCAAATGCTCAGTAAGGATAATAATTGAAAAAATAAAACAAACAATATACATTTGAACATAAAAACATGAACCTCATGTTTACACATAGAAATCTTGAGCAATGTCATAAAACATGGCAGTACGTAAGGAATAGATCATAATAGAACATCAATCATGATAAAATAACTTGGGAATAAAACATGTAATTATGGAAAAAAATTAAGCACATGATATGATTTCCATGGTAGCCAGGGCATTGCTGCCAAGACCATCTTAGTGGACAAAGACCCTTTCTGAATCGAGTTCACTCCTC
This sequence comes from Viscum album, assembly GCA_963277665.1. Classification (NCBI taxonomy): domain Eukaryota; kingdom Viridiplantae; phylum Streptophyta; class Magnoliopsida; order Santalales; family Viscaceae; genus Viscum; species Viscum album. The sequence continues at coordinate 1,757,345,769 of OY728141.1, forward strand.
GTTTCAATCTTGTAACACTGAATCAGATTTACATACCGTTCCATCCATGTCTATCTCATGAGATATAAATCTTTACGCAATGCATTGGAGGGAGATATAGGTCACACCCATCTCATAATGAAATCATTATTACTTGTGCCACAAAATAAGCTTAAAACATTCATCATAACACAAAGAATAAAATGGGTTTCATAAACACCATCCCATCATCACATAATCAATATAAAACAAATGGATATTTCATCATAAGAAAAGTTAAACCATGTAAATCATAGAGAAATTATACTTCAAACATACACATATGAAATAATGACATCTTAGAAGGAAAATGGTTTTGATAAATCACATGAAATGAATTATTTAGGAAAATATAATTTCTTCTTCAAAATCATTTTCTTTTCACAAAATTCCATGAAATTTTAAAATAAAAGTATTTTGTTGAAAATATTTATAAAATCTGGTAGATTAAGCTTCATGAATATGAGGTGTTATGGTACTGTAAAAATCTGTTCACGCCGTATAAGTTAAAAATAACATTATTCTCGTACTTTTGTCGGAAAAGTCAACAAATTACCCATGAGGTAAAGAAAAGTAATATTCCATTCATAAAATGTGGTAAAAATGTGTGAAAGGACATTAAAAATAAATGAATACAATTTTAGAAAACATAGACATGGATGATAACAATAACCCCAGTAAATACTTTCGAATAAACAATCTCGGATAAGAACGAGATTGGAATAGTTATCCCTTACCTTAGGTACGATATGCTTTGTACTTATCCAAGCCTCCTGTATAATAATTTAAGTAAACTCATTGAATTATTACAGAATCATATTCATTGTTATGATATCATATATGGTTCATTTATGACTTTATATTACCCGTTCTTTTGTAAAGTCCATGTTAAAACAGCGTTTTGGGTAAAATTGTTCCATTTATCGTACTTGTTTCAATTTTTCATTCCTGATATTATTACTCATATCCTTATTTACTTAATTTGAGAATGAAAAACATGATTTATATATAATATATACTCAGTATATAAATATATATGATAGATCTAAAAACGGAATGAAATACACCGTTCATGGAGACGGTAGGCCGTACGTATGCATGAACGTTGTTTTCATTTCCTTATATGGAATTAATTAAATGAAACATATATGTAAATAAATCCAGTATCATTATTATTTAATATATTTCATGATTATTTATTTCATATATACTTTATAATCATACTTGAATTGTTAATCATTGAAAATGAATCTCATCACGTTCGTGGAGACGGTAGTCCGTACGTACGCATGAGCGATGATATCATTCCCATAATTATTGAATAGAATTATAGTGAATGATATAATATCCTCGAATTAGTAGGATGTTATAATAATCACATATATTTGTTCATTACATCATTATACCCATTCAAGTAAATTAGTGGTGGAAAAAAATGATTACACCACAGCGTGGAGACGGTATTTGGTACTTACGCAGGCGCAATGATTTCATTTTCCGTATGATGGATAGAAGGTGAAATGGGGTTTTTTCATATTTATAATAAAATATCAGTATATAAGTAATACTGATGTTATTACTTTATAATGAAACAACTAAATAAGAAGAAATTGACGAAGAATGAAATTGGAAAGGATCGGTATTGGATATTACCTCTTCTTTGACGCTCCTCTTCTTAACCTCCTCTAAGGGTACTACAGTTGGTCTTTGAAGAATACCAGGACCTCTAGGATGTTTCTAGGGAAGTGGAGAAGATAAATTGGCATGGTTTGGCCGAGCATGAAGGCTCAAAATGGTGTAAAGTGAAGAGGGAGGGGGTTTCCTTTTATAAGGTAGGAGAGGGGCACCTTTGGAAAAAAATATTATTTTATTATAAAGTCATACTTGGTTTTTAATAGCTCCAAATTGATTTATTTATAAGCTAAGGTTGGGATAGGTCGAAATCCTCTCATCCAATATAATTTAGAAAAGTTTATGTTTCTATTTTAACCTTATCATTTAGTTTAAACTTTAAGTTAAATAATATCACTTTTACTGTGTCTTCTTGTTTTCTTACACTATAAGGTCAATAAACATACAATAACAATCCAAAATAACCCTAAGTTGTTAATTATTAATATATATAACCTTATATAAGTCATTTAGCCGATCCTTAGATTTTTAGGAATAAAATAACAATTAATAATATAATATTTGTTTTAAATACTATTTTATGTCAATTTTGACACTATTTGGTACATAATTTTTGTGAAAATCATAACAACATGATTAGTTCAAAATAAGATAATTAAATCAAAAAACAAACATGTCATATTGACATATAAAATTAGTATAATTCATAAAAAGTCTCTAATTACATTTATTTGGATATTTATAACATCAAATATATTAATATTTCATTAATAGGATAATTACATTATCATCATTGTTTCATAGATAAATTAAGTTATTTAATGAATAAAAATTATAAATAAAATAAAATTATGTATGAAATCTATTTATCTTTCCAATTAATATTTATAGTTGAAATTATTGTATGTATAACCCTATATTAAAAATGATTTAGTTATTAAACATTGATTTAAACTATTTTAACTCTTCTTTAAATAAAATAATAATAAATATCCTAATCTAATCCAAGTGGACCTAAATGGTAATTTTTTATTTATAAGGTTTTTTTGGTCGAATTATACTTATCCAATAGAAATAGGACATGTGTTAGGGTAATAATAATATCATTTTTACCCTTAATTACCCTATTTACTTTTAACCGTGGTAAATAAAAGTAAAAAGTTACTAATCACCAAAAATTATTTTCATCTCATTGAACCACATTTAAATCATTGATATTAACCATGTGTCTCATATTTTCTAAATTCCACTCACAGAAGTTGTAATATTATGTTTTCTGTGAATTTTCAAATTCTCCTAGGAGATGGGAAAAAGACGGTGAAAAGTTCAATATTATTTTTATATATCTAAAATTACTATAAAATGACTCAAATGAATTAAATTGAACTTATATAGGTATTATGAATCAATTTTGACATTTAATATATTTAAATAAAATAAATAATTATTTACATAAAATGTCGGTTTTTAAATAGCAACAAAGTGTTTTCCTTATTCATCAAAAATTGAATGTTTTCAAAAAAATACAAAAAATTCACCCTAGGCTAATATCGATATTCCGAATCCAAAAATGAAGTCCATTTCTAAAGGTAAAATTTATAAAAATTTAAAAAATGGGTATTACTATTCGTAATGGCTAGTTTATATAACATATCATTGTTTAGTGAAACTCAGTATTGCGCACAACACACGTTATCGTGGAAGGTCGCGATTGCCTGTAATACAAGCCAATTCAGGGCTGCGTGTAGTGAAAGCTCTGTTTGGTGTCTTGTATAACATAATCAAAAATTATTTCTTATATATATTAAACAAAATCTATACTTAATGTTGCATGGAATAATTACCACAAAACGAACTTGAAATTATTTGTAACACGACCCAAGAATAGTGTTGCATATACTGCAAGCTAATACGGTATTGCGTATAGTACAAGATAATCATTGTGTAGTTTATAATAGAAGAAATCAACAAAATTAAAAAAATCTTCTTCATAAAATCTCGAGGTGTTACATTCATGGGGCCAATTACTTGTGAAATCAGTCCTCCTTGGATATAACATTCTTGTATGGTCTCCTACGGGATTATTCGTGGGGCCAAAAACACCCAACAAACCTAGTATCTGTGATTCACAGAACTGCTTCCCAAAGGCAGGTTCACATTGGTTGATGATTCACCCAATAACATGTAAGGACTCCATTGGTCGATAGGATGGGATGTTGGGATCATCGTACTATTCTGGGGTAGGATTATCACTTTCTCCGGGACTCTCTTATAGGTTTAAGTCATGTTCGAATGATCATGAATCATCGGTTCATTCCCGAAGACTGTGTCTGCGGGATACCCCTATTTTTTCGGATCATCGTAGGTATTCATATGGATTTGATGCCATGGAGGTGATGATGAAATAAGCCATAACATAAGGCACTGCCGATTTTATCTTCATCCAGGGGGTGGATGGTGAGTTGATGTTGGCATCAGTCCCATATGATGGGTTTTTTACATATCATCAAGAGAGGAATTAGAACACACATAGTTCATAATTATACAAGGCTTACTCATAGAAGCTTCCCATTTGTGGGACATGGTTGGTTGAACCCTTTTATATGGGAAACCTTTTTGAGATTTGGCCTCTGACAAGACATCCTACTTGTCCTAGTTTGAGCAAGAATCAGAGTTCTTGTAGTTCATATTGTGTGGATTATGTAGTCATCACAAACCTCTAATCCATTGTGATTCATGATCGGAGTGAGAAACAAGTGGATGTGGGAGATCCAACCAACCACATTTTCCTCTCCTGCTAGTGGGAAAGGGATAGCCTATGACGGAAGAGGCCGGGGTGACAGTGGGTGAGGGTTTGGAATGAAGAACCATTCAATGTGAAATGACATTAAAGGTCATGTGGCTCAGCCTCAAAAAATTGGGGACTTACCTCAGCGTGAGGTCCCTGGAACATGCTCTATGAAGGGGAGGGGTTTAATCCACATGAAAGTGGAGAGAAAACAAAACCCTTTTGACTAATCACCATTCTTCATTGAAAGGAAAAGTATATGATCACCCTTAATTCCTAGAATGGGGAGGTTCATGTCGGCATTCAAATGTTGGACTCTAGGATACCATTGGAATTTTGACACACAGGCTTTACCAAAGGCTAAACCGTTGTGAGGATAGCCTTTTTGGCTCTTCTTACCATGTGTATGTAGAATCAAAGGGGCCCGTTGATGTACCCAATGGTCAGATCATATGGGTCTGGTAGATTTAGAGGATGCATTAGACTGATGCTATTGGAATTGTTCTCATAGAGATTATGTAGGATTGGATAGTAGTGGATGGGTGAGATTGGGACTAGAAGAAATAATACCCGAAAATACCCCACTCCTCCTACTATTTTGTTATGTAGGATGGAGGAATCTCCACTTACCAAAGTGGTATGCAGGTAGAGGGGTCCTCCACGTAACGATGTTGTATGCAGTCATGGGTCTGGACCAGCGCGTACCATGGTGGTACGCATTCCATCATTCCACTTTGGGTTCCATACTCATACTGATGATGTACACGACATTTGTTTAAGTCTTTATAGAGATATATTATGTGGAACACCATATTGGTGGAGGTTCTAGGGGATCATCATTTGCAAGAAGTTCCTCTGCAAGAATTATATGGTTTACGGTTTCCCAATTTAGGTTCGCAATTCTCTTTTTATTATTATGTTCACCCTTTTTATGGTTCACGGTTGATTGTACCTACAAATAATGTGATTCATGATTTGGGCTTCACCGATGATTCCATACTAAAGCCGAAATATTCTCTTGGTTCTATTTTCAAACCACTTTGTTCCCTTAAAATTTTCATCTTCTGTCCTTCCCATTACCATTCGGGCTCCTTTTATAGAGAATTGGGGCAATTGTATCTATTGGGCATGAAGAACCTTTTGTGGAGACCCATGCAGAGATATACTAAACTGTGGAAGACATGGTCAATATGAGGTTTGTGGAGGCTACAGTTTGCAATCATGGTTCTTAGAACCCTACCGGTTTTCTTTGTTCGTGAACCATTGAGTTTTCGAGATGGTACATGGATAGCCTTCGCGTGCATGATTCCATCAGGGACATAGTTCATGGTTAACTTTATTCACTGGCCATCATTCCACAGGCATGCAGTTTTCTGATCGATCCACATATCGGTGGTTTGTGATCTATAGGGTCCGTGGACCCTTCTTGGTGGTGGTATGTGGGGAACTTGAAATTCTTTGACAACATATAATTTCTTCATGATTCTTCTAAAATTTTTTACTCTATTTGAGACCATTGACATTTTTATACATGTAGGAATACTTGATTCCCTCTGAAAAGGGATTGTGGGAGTATTTTCTTCCATAGGTGGAATTTTTAGGACCCTGCATATTCCCCCCTTCCCATCAGAATATGTTATGTTTGGAATGGAAAGGGGTCTATTACGATGTAGTAGCGGTCCTGAACTGAAATGGTTCGTGGTAGAATTGGTAGCCCTAGTAAGAGGGGACCACACATATATATAAGTGCCGATGTCATTTGTCTTTTACCGTTTCTCATGAATAAAAGTGATATCTACTTACATGTCCTCCTCTGCATTCATGTATCATTCTTCATGAGTTAATATTGTTCACGAACTGCTTTGTATGTGTGGCGAACCAAAATTTTCTCCATATCTTTGTCCACATACAGAATTTTGGGTTTTCATGAATGGTTTTGTGGAATTTAAAAAACTCAAATCAGGTTTACACATAGGAGGATGCTATACGGGTTGCATGTCGATGTACCAATCTTGGATCGGCGAACCTAACTTTAAGAAATAACAATCTGAACTTAAACTTTTAACCCATAATCATTGAAAATGAACTTAACAAGGTCTAGGTTTGTGGTATCCACATTCTGAAGACCCTTCCATTCACTAGCCAATGATCCCCGGGCCTTCACCTCAGGGAGGTTTTGGGTACCATGGTTTTACACAGTGTGACACTTCCACGTACCGTAGCCTTTTGCGGTATTTGCTTCAGTGAATCGTGGTTGTATGTGGTGCAATGCTTCCACACATTATGTAGTAAAAGGGATGTTTCTAATACATTAAATTTATGGGAATAGTATGTGGAGCCTTATGTGGGCATATTTTAAGTCATTTAACTGATCCGTTGTATCCATTATAAAACAATTTTTTTATTAGACAAATATTTATCGGCTTTTTTATCTTCCCGTGCAGGCTACAATGGAAGCTTAATAGGCTGTGATAAAATCGATGAATAAAAGGATGGACATGGTGGGGAATAACAAGGATCGCCTTCAAGCCTACATTATTCCTCATGATATCTTATTATAAGATTTCTTGAGGCCATATCTCCTAGATTAACCGCTATCTGTATAGTTGACAATTTACATCTTTCGTCTCCCTGACAATGTTCTTCTATAACTAATGGCCCCGATTCCCCTTTCATCGAATTAGAGGAACCACAAGGACATAATGAAGCCAACACATCCCCAATAAGAGATCTCTCGCCCACGTAGATTTGGGAGAATTTCTTCATACTGATGGGATCGACATGAACTAAGGGCAACGACGGGTGTCGTGATAGTGTCCTGTGACTAGGTTCCTGAGAGTACCCAACCATTATATACATCTCCAAAGAAAATCCTAATGGGGGTGGAACTCCAAGATGGATGAACATGGACTTTATCATTCTGGGTACATCAGACCTGTTTGGATTCACCTGGCTAGTTGGAGGCTGTGGACTTGTATCAGGTACCATATGAATCTCAGTTTGCGGTTTTCTCCCCAAGAAAAATCCTTCCTAAGTTGTTGAGCTGCAATTGTTCAAGGACCAACACCTTCTAATTATTTCATGAGGTGGTAGGAATCATATTATGGGATATTCCCCATCGTGGAGGACTCCCCATCCATGGAGAGATATGCGATGAGGGTCTCTATGTTTCCACTACTTGGAATGATAATGAAAATGTGACCCCATTAACAATGAGTTTACTGTTTATGGATGATGGATTACTTGATCATCCCTTCCTGGATTGCTCTCTTATCCCATTCAATTCATGGATATGATTATTATTGTAGGAAAATTGTCCTAATTCAAGGGCTTCCCATATTTGAACTCATCCATCCTGTCAGTCGCACCAAACACTAGGGTAATTTTGTGTTATCCATGAAGCGAGACGATATACCACATTTTGATGTGATCTTCAACTAGATGTATCACCTACAAATATATTAGCGGGTTTCTTTTCTATGATTTTGAGTTGGTAGATTTTCCCATCCCTCTACATATATACTACAGTTCGAGCATGTACATTGATGATGGCAATCACACTGGGATATGGTTGACCTCTTAATTTGGTCCTTCCCACTCACGACCTGCTTTATAATTTGTTATGAAAAATATAGGAAGGTAGGTTCCCACACCTTCTCTGCAGACCGTTTTAATTTCTGTATTGTTGGATGGCAGAACAATTCCCCTTTTATGAATACCGGCATAAGGAAAAGGCTCCTCACTCAAACTTTTTAACCTTCCCTTATCACATTTTTTCTGTTCGTCCTAAGAATCTAAGTGTTATTGATGTGGTTGGATTGTTGAATGATGCTTCTAATTTCTCATTTTCACCATATCCTAACCCTCAAGGGTCATTAAGAGGTGACACAGACTGTTCTTTGGAGGGATTCCCATACCTCATCTCACTTCGGGATGACATGGTCACTGCTCATATAGATCGAGTAATCATTTGGGAGTCATACCCCCCTTCCGGTTTTCTAGGATATTTGGATTCCATCAACAAGATTCACTTCATCATGCTGCTTAGTTAAAGGGAGATTCTCATACCATAATTCTTCACTAGATATGTCTTATGATCATGCATGAGGGTTCCTATATGGATGTTTCCATCCCCAATATGTCTTAATACACTTATCAATCTATGGAATATACCCAAATGTGGGAGGATTTTTACCCCGATGGGATGCTAAAAGAACTAGTTCATCGGTTGTAAAATCCTTTAACCATTTCATGGCCTATCCTTGCCCCAATTACAATGCCACTCATTCCATATACTATAAAGATTTGACAGCGTCACCTTCTACTCCTCTCCATGCATTAGCCACGATGGATAACCCACTTGTTCCCCCTTGTGGTAAGAAAAATCTAGATTCGTTGTTAGAAACATCTGTGAGGGGATTAATTGGTACAAACTATATCTGTAGGGAGTTATTCAAACAGCTCCCCTCATAGGGATAATTATCAAGACCATAATGAGGCTGTCACCGTCAGAGTATCACCGATATCCCCGGAAGTTGTGGCTAGTCCTCCGCATCTGGCTCTAGTGGTTGAACAATCTGAGGGGAAAGAGAGTCCCATATCTAGTGTTATATGAATTAAGTCCACCCCACTCATATCATGATACTTCATACATTTATAGATGTTTTGGTGGGGTAGTATCGAGGTACTAGTGCCTTGGGGAGGCACTAGGTAGGGTGAAAGCAGGCATGGCGCCAGTTTTTTCCTCTTGCTATAGAGACACCGATGACTATGTTTGTTGAGGAGGCTAATAATTTTTTGTTATTATTCAACGAGATGGGTTCTTTTGGATTTTATTATCACCACATACACATCCTCATATAACAAATCATCATAGCCCGAGAAGACAATGCCTTCTGTGAGGACAAGATTTCCAAGTTCAATTATTATCATCACCAGGTGGGTACCTTCTGAGATGTTTTAGAAGAATTCGATCATCTAGAAACAGAGGAGGTGAAGGCTCATGGTTGTTGGACACACAATGGTATGATATATAGGAGTGAGAATCCTGTGAATCAAGGTTGAGGGATCGAATGGCCTTTTCACATGACAACTATGAATCCATCCAAAAGAAAGAGTGGGATATTAATGTCCATCTAGAGAGGGTGTGTCTGACAGTCAAGGATGAAATGAGGGAGAATGATTATTGGGAGAAAAATATTTAATACCCTAAAGAATAACTTTTCATACATCAGGAATGGGAGAATCAAGACATGTTGCATCTCCACCCCATGTCATGATGTGTACACTTCCTTTTTTTGATACATTATAGAGACTCCAGACTGGGGATGTTCATCCATTTTTTTGACCTTAATAAAACTGATTTTCCATTAAATCCTATTTATATTCATTATCATGTCATGTTAATTGATCATAATTAATCATATAACCATCATTTAATTAGGAAATAATTTTAATCCATGACCGGTAAAATAAAATAATCAACTCGGGCTCTAATATTTCTCTATGTCGCGTGACTCCGCGAGCATAGTTTGACTGTTTCTATGGTTTTATGGATCACCTCAAGAACATTTATATATTTTTCCTTATTTACCTAATTGTATTTTAACTTACTTGGAAGAGGCTTATCAGGCATAACATGAAATTTTCTTAGGGATCCCTTTGCGGGTGTTCAACCTAACTAGTTTATGTCACATTTAATGGGTCAATGTTTTTTAATACACTGATATATTACCTTTACTCCAAGGTTCCTTCTTTATATTTTTCCTCTAGATAGTATTACATGATATTATTTCTCTGGAGATTTTCATTTCGAACAATCAAACATATTATTGCTGTTTTAGGTCGAACATCTTTGACCAAACTTAATGGGGCAGGGCCCTAATTTGGGATCGGCATTCGAGAATATTCTAATATCCTTCAGACATGGATTAGGGACATTTCATGAACATAAAATTGTGAGTTTTTGACCAACATGAGGCATGGAATCCATTTTAGGTGTACTGAGGTAGGAAAGGTCTTTTTTGGGGACAAATTTTCCTTTGATTGACAACCATTGTTTTTTAAAACATATGTAGAGCCACTGAGGTATGGTGTAAATAGTCAATCAAAGGTGTCTATGGGACATTTTCCCTCTATCTATAATGTTTTGGTAGGGTTATGCAATACTTTAATTTTATTTTGATGTCGGGAGCCATAGTGGGTGGCTGTCCTGAGTAGTGGTGCCTGAAAATATTCAGTACATTCATATCGGATGTGAGAGGGAAAATGTTCCTGCACGATTCTAACATAGGTATGGAAGAGCTATGGAAATGTTAGTTCAGTTAGAAATCACTTTTTTATTTTAGGGGCATTTGGAAGAGGATGGTATGTAAGTTGATATCCAGATGCTTTCCAAATCATGGGGTGTGACAGGACTTGAATGTCATCCAATCATAATGAAACTAGAAAAGAATCTCCTGGGGAATAAGTTTCCTTTATTTTATTGCCATTTTGTATAAAAAATATATCGATCCACAAGTTCATGATGTGCATAGTCAATAAAGGTTGTCTATAAGACACCTCCCATCCATCTCCGATGGTTATAAATTATTATGGTGATTGGGAACTTTCTAAATATAGTTCTTGACCTTCGTAAAGGGGTGAAGCTAATAATAATTGTAATTTTAACTGACTATCTTTGGGGAACCCCAAGAATGAGTGTGGCACTCTTATTTTGTATGCGGATCAACATCCCGCATATCAATGGGGTATCCTTATAAAAACAAAAAGAGATCAGAGATGAATCGGTAACACATATTCAGATATATCCAAGATGTGTGTATGTAGGAAAATGTAAACCATGAATTTGATGGCCCTTGAATTGGGAGGGATGGTGCGAGTCTTGGAAGCCATTGAGCATACTGAGATAAGAGATGACTCTCCTATGGGGGGATTTTCCTTTGATCGATGGCCATTTTTGTGGGAAATGTATGCAGAGCCACTCGGTCATGATGCATATAGTCAAACAATGGTGTCTGCAAGACATTGTCCTTCCATCTCAGATGTCCATGAATTATTATGGGGATTCAATACTTCTCATAGAATGGAGATTGAGTCCTCTAAGGAGTGTCTCTAGACATATTGGGGATAGTTGGGCTTCCATATACTCAAGGAATTAGGTATCCCTTACATAGATATGTCTCACACATAGTGTGATGCATTCATCCAATATTTGTGTTACCTTCTCATTTAGCGTCACATGGCTAGGACGGGGGGTTCCTCTCGAGTATGAGAACTGTGACATGCATTTTAGGTTCATTTTGATAGGGCCAAATTCCTGGGCCGTTTTTCTGTAATGTCACGGTGGATCTCTCGCTAGGATCCCTAATCTCACATGATCTATGCTCGGTGTGAGAAACAAGGTATTATGAGGATTTCAGTTTTTTACCTAAGAGAAACAAAATATATATTAAAAATAAATTTAGTCTTGAGCCAATGCTATTTATTTTAACGTCATACAACATGGAAAATTATTGCCTGGCAATTTAATGCCATGCAGTGAGGACATGATGTGGTGTAGTTTATAGACATGCATTGAGGACTATTATGATGTCATAAAGATCCTAAATATTTTTGATTTAATTGCAATCAGTATGTTCCAACGTTCTTTAAACATGAGTGATGATATAAGGTGTAAACCATAATCCTGGGGGAAACATGAATTAGGAGTAATGACATGGGTCTTGGAATCCATTGGGCATACTAACATGGGAAAGGGATATCCTATGGATGAATTATTCTATGATTGAATGTCATTTTTGTGTTCAAAATATTTATAGCCACCCGGGCATGATGTGCATAGTCAAAAAAAGGATTCCACATTACACTTTCCTTCCATCTCATAAGGCTTTGAAAGCTTATAGGGATTCAAGATTTCTCAGAGCATGGAGTTCGACAAATAAGAATGATGTGCCTGGGAACGCAATAAATACACAGACCATGACTAACCATGAACCACTAGAGCATCCACATAGGTATCACCCATATGTATAGGGGGAACAAGGATCTTTAATCTTCTCATGAGTGAGGGGAATGTTTGGGATCTCATGAGACAGAGAAATGGGCCGCACATAACTCTTGATGTATTTCACAATTTATTGTCATGTGATTATGACATTTCATGAACTCCCGCATACAAGTTTGACCTACACACTATTAATGTGGCATTTTTTATGGTTCCTAGGATAAGATGCTAAATCAGGGCATCACTACATATCATCCAAGAGTAGGAATCAGGCTTCATGTAGTTCTGAATGTTCCATGTACCGATCTGGCTTGGTCTATATGTGAGGACATGTGAGGGAATTTTCTACGGGTGCGAGGTTTACCATATTTCCCTATAACATGATTATGTATGTGAATTGTTTCCAAATACCCTAATGTTAAATGATTTACACACAATGTGAGAAACAAGGAGTGATAAGGGTTTCCCATGCCAGTGTTGTGATATTAAGGATATGACAGAGGAATTTTTTTAGTGGGGGCTAGGCAATGATCAATGATCGTGGCATCACTACATATCATATGAGAGCCAGAATAATGTTTTATTTAGTTATGTGAGAGATCGTGTAGTTTATTGTCATGCGATTAGGATGCTATGTTACATCTAGTTTTATGTCATATAGCAAGGACATGAGTCATAGTTTAAAGGTATGTTTCAGGGATGTGTTCCTTACAGTTTAACACCATGTTGAATGGACTATGATTCATAGTTTATGGTCTTAATGTATTTACCATGAAATCCTGGTATAGGTACTCATAGTTTAAGGTCTTATAGTTTGAACCATGACTTTTGGGTTTCTGTTACGTGATGTACTTCTTTAGGAACATTGGGTTCGTGGGAGCCGTGATGAGCTGTCATTCCATTTATATCAGGAGGTATGCTCTATTGGAATACACCCTAAGTAAGACATATGGTCCTTACAACTTTGGTTTATGCTTTTGGGGATACTTCTTGAGTATCATCTGGGATCTATGGAGTAAAACCATATCATCCTTGAGGAATTATCGAAGGAGAACCTTTTTTTGAATACTCTTGCAATCCGGTTTTGGTAGATTTCAAAATAAAGTAATGTATGCATCCTTCTTACATCTAGCTACTTCATCTCATAAAATTGTCTCTGAGATTACTCGACTATAGACAATTGACCTCCAATGGCGACATGAAGTGATAGTACTCTGATTAAAATTGGTAAACCCGCTTATTCCCTGTGTACTAGTGAGTACGGGGTCGCATGGGTGGCAGTACAGGTTGTGATCCAGTTAGCCAAAAAGCATGAAGGAGTTGTATGGACATGATTTCATATCCTTGTCAACCATATTTTAGAGTATGTTGGACAGAGTCTTATTGAATTCCATTATCATCCCATTTTCTACAATGTGTTAATGGGATGAATGGTTGGATTGAAATCTAGAATCTTAGTATACTTGTCCTACTTAGGAGAGTGAAATCTGGTGTTGTTTTCTATCAATATTGTATGTGGGGAACCAAATCTCATAATGATATAGGAATTTAAAAAGTTAACAATGTTTTTTACCCAACTTCTTTATGTGGTATAGCTTCAGGTCATTTGGAAATGAAGTCGGTCTCTGTGAATATAAGCGTGATTTTTCTAGATTAGGTAGGAGGATATGGTCCCACAACATACATCCCCTAGGAGGAAAAAGGACATGAGTACTTTGTTGTATGAAGTAAATCCATGGGTCATTGTATGAAATTTGCATGAACATGGAAGTTATGGAGATTCATGGAGAATATAGAACAATATTTTATCATAATGGGCCTGTAATACCCAAGAATTTGGATTTTGAGAGAGAGATTGGTTCTTGGTTGGTGCGCTCCACAAGATCTGGCATGCACTTATTTTATGACGAGAAAACTCTCTTCTCCATCAATTCAATTGAGAAGGTCCTCATCAAGGACTCATTTATACAGAACATTTAATTTGTTTACCCCATTTTACAAGACAAAGTTGACAGCTCATCTTTGGACATGTTCCCTTCCAGCCCTCTCTAGTGGGAGTTCCTTGTTCCGAAGGTAATTTTTAATGGGCATCATCCAGCCTATGGTGAGACCATAAGGATAATAAATGGTCCTAATTGCATTAATTTCCTCCATAATACTGTGGATGAATGTCAATACCATACGATGGTGGGCAATCCTACTGATTGGTTTATCCTAGTCTTGATCAACCATGATTGTGGTAGCATTTTCCAAAGCATTGTCTTGATCATTTTAAGGCCAAGGGACATAATTCAACATTGATTTTAATTGGTAATCTGTGATTATTTCTCAAAAATTGTTCCTAAAGGGGACCAATACTTATTTCATAATGGTGTTGTCACCAATGATCTTTTAGATAACAAGATATTAATCACCCTTTATTTTTAAGTGTTCGGTTTACACCTGAAGTTCCAATTCCATGCCTACAATGAGGTCCTGCTATTATGCTTCTTTATTTTTACACCCTTCTGAAAGTTGGAATGAGTGAGGAAGGATGGCATTTTAGGGAAATACAAGTATAATTCCCAACCTAACATTGTTGATCTTGGTATCCTCCATCCTTTTACCTATCAGTCTTCAGTAACAACCCTCAAAGTACATTTCCAATGTCTGGGGGTCCTCCTGGATGGAAAACACTTCTTCATCTAGATGTTCAACATCCAATGGTGTTGTTTCTTTCGACGGGTGCCCTACCAGGATTTTTGTTAACACCTAACATTTGATGACCTTTTGATGTACATACCGTATGGAAAAATGTTATAGGATGACCGCCCATCATGATAGGTGTCTATTTTTCATGAGACTGTTGGGGACATATTTGAGAAGGATGTAGTGGGAGACCAGTTGGTCCTCAACGTGCTGCATTTAGTTCCGTATTTTATGAACCAAAAATATTAGGTCTATACAGTTCTTTTCAATTTTTGAATACATAGTTTCTGCATCAATAATTTTTTGGATAATGTAATAGATGTTATTCTCACTAACGAAATCATTCATTTGTGCGAGGAAGGTTCCTAATGACAATTCCAGGGTGGTTACATATGAAATTAGAGTTTTTCCCTCAATTGTGGGAATTATAACTGACATGCTTAGGAGATTTATTTTGAGATTTTTGTACGCTTCTTGGAAATCAGTCTACCACTCCTATGTAACTCCATTCTTCATGATCCTAGTGGGAGTTAAGAATTTATCTTCTAGGTTATGTTTGATGTGACGAATGTATGTGAGGCGCCCCTACAAACCTCTCAACTTGGTGAGGATTCATGGTGGGGACATTCCAAGGATGGATTTTGTCTTCTCAGTGTCAAATTTGATGTCATGATGTTCTATGATGAATCCCAGTAATTTTACAAAGGTAATGCCAAAGGCGAACATTAGAGTATCCATCTTTAAACTGTGTCGTCATAATTTTTTTAAGAATGTTCAATGATCAACCTGATGGTTTGAGCACTGTAGTAATTTTACCACTAGATTGTTGACATAACAATTTATGAACATTCCCAATAAGGGATTGAAGATGATATTCATGCTTCATAGATATGTTGTGTTGGAATTTTGTAGGCCAAAGGGAATCACTTTGTAAAATAACACCATTTGAGGGGACCTAAAGCATTATATTCTTCATCTCATCGGGCCATACATCTCTTTTTGCATCCAGAATAGCCATCCATTTAATAGAGAGCCTCATATATGGATGTTGCATTGATCAACAATTTTTTGGTCATGACCGGGAAGTCGTATTTTGTGAAATTTTCATTGAGATCCCTGAAGCCAATGTAGATTCTAATCTATCTATAATTATTTTTGAAAGGGACTATGTTGTCCATCCAGATCGGATACTGGATCTCCTGTATGATACTGCATTTGAAAATATTTTCAACTCCAGCCTCTATTTTGGCAGTATGCATAGGTTGGGTCCTTCTGGCTTCCTACTTATAGCCTCAGTGGTATTTAGATAAGCTCAGTTGATGAGTGAAAACATCAAGATTGAGCCCTAAAATTTTGGTGTAGTTCTAGTTAAAAACATCTTGATTATTATTTAGGAATGAGGTATATTCCTCCTACTCCTAAACAAGCATAGACACACTGATCATTGTGGGCATCTGGTCGACTTTGGTTCCATAGTTTATCTATTAAAGTTCATTAATTGTGGTGGAGAGACGTTCTTCAAATGAAGGAGGGGTATCATTGATGTCTTCTTCTTCTTATTCTTATTATTTATTTTAATCCTCATCATCTTCATCTTCATCCTCTACTGATAGAGAGAGGTTTCTTGAAATTAACTCTCCAATGTTGGGAGATAAATCGTCTTTTTCATTAGGGAGTGAGTCAGGATAAATTAGGGATCTTGTGGATGGGTTGGGAGAATTTTTGGTAGGGATTTTCTAGTAACCATAGAATTGAGCCAATTCTTCAATATGTTTAGACATTGAGGCCATAACAGGGACCATGAAAATAATTGAGTCTACATCGGAACTTTAGATTTTGCATTTAACTTGGTTGATGGGTAATACATACTCATCCCCAAGCTTCTATAGGGGGTCGAAGGGAGTGATTTTAAATCCATTATGGGATGTACTCTAATAAATTTCATTGTCCAGAATATTTTTTCCTTCCAATTCATAGAAGCCTTGATCAATATAATGCGACTCAGATGACTCAAATAAGGATTTACCTGCATGCAATGTCCTGTTTTTCCATTAGTAGAATATTTGATTCAATGATGGTATGATGATAGAATTGTAGTCTGCTAGTAAATCCACGGTCTCCCTAACACGATTTTGAAGGCCATATTTTTCTGTACTAATAGGAACTCGTAATCCGATATAAGGACTTTGAGCTGATTTTTATGGTTGATTCATCCCAATGACTTCTTTTTTGATTTTTTCATATCCCAGTAGTGTTTTAGTGATGGGTATCAAGTTTTCTTCATCATAGCCAAGCCAACGAACCATTCACAGAGGGAGGAGGTTAAATCCAGATCCGTTGTTGATGAAAATAATCCAGACATCGATTCCATTAATCTTTCCAGATAATAAAAGGGTTTGATGTTCCCTTCTATGATGGCGCCTACATCTCTATCTATGAAGGAGATGATGACGTGACATTATTTGGAACTGGTCTCTATGTGATAGAATTTTCTGCTACTACTTCGTCCTGTAATTCCAGGGGACTTAGTAAAGCATCGATGAGTGCCTACCTATGATTTGTGGTCAGGCATAATGCATCTAGGATTTATAGCTTTTCTTATACAGAAGAAAAATTCATTAGAATATCATATATTTTCTTTAATGGTCGGAACCTCCGAGCATGAGTTTTCTAATTCAAAGAAACATTAGGGACTGGGATTTGGACGTAGATCATTCAACCTCAGTGACTGAGATCAGTGGTTCTATGGTCATTTCCCAGTTTGGTCAAACTAGTCCGCTTGCATGTCTTGGGTGATTTGATATTTGTTATTGCTCTTCCAGATACTCCAGGATAACTAGGATTTGATTTATTCTGATAGGGGTGAAGGAGAACTCTTGTTATTGTTGTTTCTGCAATAGGTTCTTTCCATGAGTTTTTGCGATGTTAACAGTTTGACTTATAGTGTGGTTAGAAATATGACTCAAGCCATTGTCATGCCTTCTGAGACAACTCAGGCCTCTGTGGCCTCTTCCTTTGGCTCTCCAGTTGGGCGTGGGAAATGTGGGTTCATTCCCATAGTTTTCATCCAATTAGGGGTCCATCAAGTAAATGACACTAATGGGGCCGAATATTGGTTCTTGATCTAAAATTGTTCCAGTCTAACCATATCATTCAGATGGTATAGTTTTCGGGGTGGTTCACATTGTTCTATTTACCGAGGCAATGCCCATTGCAACATTTAGTGCTGAGATTTCCATTGTACCATTTGGCGGGGCGGTGCCTGTTGTACCATTTGGCAGGATGGTTCCCATTGTACCATTTGGTTGGGTGGTTCTTGTTGTACCGTTTGGAAAACCGGTTCACCCTGTACCGTTTGGAGGGGTGATGCCTGTTTTACCCTTTGGTGGGTTGTTTCCAATTGTACCGTTTGGCTGGGTGACTCCCATTGTACTATTTGGCGTGGTGGTTCTCCTAACACCGTTTGGCATGTCGGTGCCTGTTGTTCCAAGGATGTTGGCATTTAGTCCAAGATTTTAAACACTAACTTCAGTTTTTCTGTTAGACCATCTTCTTACTCATGCTCTCTTCACTTATCTCCTTTAGAGGGTTGTAGGGCTGAGGAGGATGGTTGTGATGTATTATCAGATTTGGGGGCACAATTGTTTGTTTAAACTGTGCCTAGAAGATTCCATGAACTCGATTTATGGTCTTCCAGGTCAACCAATGGTTGAAAAATTTCTTTCCCTTAACGATGAATGTTTTCCATTCCTTTTTTATCTTGAGTCTATGGTGGAATCATAGGCCAGGTGTGCTTGCTGTGGCCCAAAGTTGACATGCCTGAAATCCAAAATCTTTTGTAGGAGATACTTGAAAATGTAGAATCCCTAGATGGTTTTTCCTAGTATCCTATTATAGGGAAAATAATTGGGATGGTCATCAAGACTCACTTTATTAGCTCGCTTTGGCTCTAGTAGCTGGAGAAAAGTACAATTCGTAATTGCTATAAAAGTACTACGAACCTTGTCACCTCAAAATGAGTAAACATTATATCTCTGTTATTCAATTTTATTTCTTTTAGCACCTCATCTCTCATATTTCCGAGTTGTGGGTGGTTTTTGGTGTCCAAGTTGTTCCACACAGTTCGGTGAGGGATTCTCAACTGGAGTTTGTTATGGGGGAGGCTTAAGCGTGACAAAAGCTGCTTCATCTTTTTCTTGTTCTTTTCCTAGGGGATGATGGGTCCACTTAGGTAAAAATAGTTTTCCATTTCAAAGAGTATTCTATTCTTTGGGAACCAATATAGAAATATCTAAACCCACTTATGTTAGGAATTCATCCAGAAGCTTATTGAAGCACATGGTGAGAATTTCATTCTGGGGAAGTGGCCAGTTAAGGGATTAAGTCAGGAATTTTGGTCTAGAAATGACGTCTGAGACTCTTTTGTTCTCTCATAGCTTACCATTCTTGAGATCAATGACTATCATGTTAGGAATCGTTGAACTAAACTGTAATAGTAACTATCACTGGAGGTCCTCTTAGCTAGTGATTGAGTTATCTGGAAGTCTAGTATACTATACGAAGGCCGAGCCCTATAGTGTTCATACAATGAACCTGCATTTTACTAATTTGTTCTACTCTAGAGTTCTGATTGTGGGGTTACAATAAGAGTCATAGTGAACTAAATATTTCTTTTCATCCCCTAAGCCATTAAATACTGGGAATACGGGGTTCCAGAATTTTGGTAGTGGCAAAACATTGATTACCCAATTAGGGTAGGGATTTAAATCAGGCTGTATTAGAGAGTGTTTCCCCTCCATGGATTCTATTCGAGCTGTTAATTGATTGACAGTGTTCAAGAACCATTGATTCATATCCATTTGGGCATCAGGTTGGCCACGTGTGGTTGTGGCCAAAACTAGGAGTGCCAGTTCTACTAGAATTTGGGGTTGATACCCACTTGGCGATATCATTTTTGGGTTTACCTGAATATATTCCAGATATCTTCCTTACGAGGGAAATTCTTGATGTCCTTATGGGGAAGTTTTTAAGTAAGTTGATGGTCCTAGTTCTAGATTGAATAGTCCTCCGAGCATGGCATCATTCAACGATATGAGATCATGTGGAAACAGAACCTATTCTAGGTGCACATTCTGACATTCCATGGGGGAACACATTCGGTGAGGTAACTCCCTTAATGCAGTTCAACATTAATTTTCTTGAAATCTTTCATTTCTTCCTCCGTTTTTGTGTACCATTCATTGAGAATGATGAACACATTTCTAGGTGGAGGAGAAGGCATGTCACATATAAATGTGGATTTATTCTTCCTATTGGTGTTGTTTCAAACAGGAGTTAATGACGAATTAATTGATGGGAGTCCAAATTTAAGACCACTCTCTGGTTCTAGGTATGCTCACCATTAGGCTCAATGTGGGATGCATCTGGGAGGGAACTGTCTTCCCTTGATTCCTCTCCCACTTCATCATTTCCTATGAGATCAGTGGGGTTGACATTTATCATGTTCATTGACGCATTCCTTCTTGGGGGTGATTTACCTTGTGTCGAATGGTAGGAAGGATTTCTACATCCTTTGTTGGACTTTATCCTTCCATTTTATGGTATTCCTTAGGTTTCATGATGATAGTTGACCTGAAGGGGTGCCTGATCTAACCTCGTAATGCACCTTTGTCTCAGAGGGTGTGAAATAAGAGAAGGGGTTGAACTGGTCACTCCTCTATCCATTGTTCTTCCTATACTGGAGAAGAAATATTTACATTGTGAGGGGACTTGAATAAAAAAGTCCCTATCCCAATGGGATGGGGTTGTTCCCATTCTTTTTTTAATGCACAATAGCCCAGATTATTTGGTCTTATGAGATAACCCGGATTTAAAAATTCTCCCAGACCTGTGGGCTGGGGTTCTTCACAAATTGCGGTGGAAACAACCACTACTTCCACCATTTCAATATCACATTCTCCTGCATGGGAATGAGATTAGTTTTTAATTGGGCCAGGACAGACTCTATGGTCTTTGGAATTCATGATCACTACTTGCTGGTTAGTTTAGCTTAGTCATGAAGCCTGCTAGATTTTCTTTGCTTCGGGACATAAATATTTTCGATGGTTTGATCTCTTTGTTCCATATGCTTTTGAGAATTACTCTGGGTGAGTTTTTATTGAGTATCCCATCTTTCCAGAGCATAGGAATCAATTTATTTCTTCCTCTATGAGATGACATTTCAGGATGTCATTTCCAATTAGGTTTTATTGATAGGACATTAGATG
The DNA here is from genome assembly GCA_963277665.1 of Viscum album. NCBI lineage: Eukaryota > Viridiplantae > Streptophyta > Magnoliopsida > Santalales > Viscaceae > Viscum > Viscum album. The sequence goes on from OY728141.1 coordinate 1,757,367,166, forward strand.
AAGTGTAGAGCTCCATATTCTCCACATCCCTAAATGTGGACTCCAATCAGGGCATCATCGATGAGGAGACACACCTTATGCAGTGTGTGCAGGTAAGCCAATTCAAGGTTATTCTTTCACCTTTCTGATTGTGGCTGCTGTGCAGATGTGATGTCTTTGAGGTCAAGTAGATGATGAAGCTCCCCTATCTTGTTCACACAGTCTACATACCCTTCATAGGGTAAGGATTTTTCTATCAGAAGAGGAATATTTTTCTATATATTGAGGCGAATTCCATGTATACATTTCACAGAAAACTCTCTTGATATGTCAATTTAAGAAGTGTATAGATGCCAATAAATAACTGGTATATTATACTTACGTAGTTGTATTCTCACAAGTAACATATCATACTATTGTTCTTCTGAGGACTCCTCTACTTGATATGCCTATCTCTAATTCTTCTTAGAAATTTAGTTCCAATAAACTAGGATGGTGGGAGCCTCATTGATATGCGAATAATGTGGGGGTGGATCAGAATATTAGTGTGGAACTGGGAAATCATATGGTTGAGAAATTTTATGACTATTGATGGACGAAGTTCCCGGTATGTCTGAATCTACCTTTCCAAGAACCTCATCAAAGGAGGGATTTCGCTCATTTGTTCTGGAAAGGGTTGGGCCTTCATTCCGTTGTGGATTTTGGTTGTGGGGAGGACCTTCAAAATTGTCACTGCAATGGCGAGGGATGCTATTTCAATTCGATGCTCAGCTGTGGGAAATTTGCATATGGAATATACCCTATGAGGGACATTTATGGTGGGCTACATCAAGGGTAGGACCTTCTTACTTCTGTATGTCATGGAATGATGACCTTCATAGCAACTGCCATTGTGTGGAGTGCCTTCACAATGACATTCATCATTGAGAGGACTACCATCATTATATGATACCTTGCTGCATGGAGAATTTCTACAGTGAACATCATGGGGAGAGACAACAGGAATGAATACATTGAGGGGAGGACATTCTCATTGCATGAAGATTATTTGGGGAGGTCCTTCATAGAAACTACCTTTCAAGGGAGGGACTTTGATATGACAATCATCATGGAGAGGTCTATGTTTATGACTCAATGTCCGGTTATAGGGAGAAGCATACCTACAATGTATACCCTAGGGAAAACCTTCATGGTAGATGGAGGAAAGGGGGGGACCTACTTTCGTTCTGATCATTAGGTCGAGGGTAGGGGTACCCCAACGTGCATTAGGTGATCAGCTCTAGTGATCAAACTTTCCTGGACCATGGAGTTAGCTCCCATAGGTGCTATGGGGAGGACCTTTAGAGCAGATGGTATCAATATTTCCTGGAGGACCTTCTCATCTACTACTAAAAATTTCATAATTTGTTAATGGAATGACAGGGTATTGGGCCTTTATTGATATATGTTTGGTGAAGTCAAGAGCCCCTGCTTCCAGTAGAGTAGGACCATGCATGTGCTATTAATATTGTGGTTTTTTTGGTGGATTTTATTTTTTATCTCTGTATTGTGTGAAAAAGGGGGCCATCTATTGTTGGTAACTACATTCAGATATCAGTTCCTCTCTTGTTGTGTCTCGTGATGTCATTAGGATACAATGATGGACATCTTTATTTTTGGCAAGAATATATGTCTACCCTGGAGTGGCCACCATTTTGGACTAGAGTCCCCTTGTTAGAAGCGATATTTATTCCCAATCAGGTTGTCCGTGTATCACAGGATATTATTTTCCACCCATAGGGACTAGAGAAGGGATTCATAACTGCTCCGGATTAACTAACTCATTTTGCAGGTGAGTCATTCCGTTCAAGGAAACTAGGTCATGGTCCTCGTTTCTCACATTTTCCAATGATGCAATAATGTATTTTAATGTTTGGATGATATGGTATAGCATCGACATCTAATCTTCCATCATTGACAGGATGTGTTGAGATAAATAACTATCTAGAATTTGTATGAAAGCCCATTCCTATATCAATGTTGGTTTTTTTCCTGCTTCATTCCTCCATGAGATGCCAGTAAATACTTTCATATATCTTGAACCTAGATAGAGGAATAAGACCTCCACTAGTTTTCTTCTCCGGTTTCCACTGTATTTGACTACTGGTCTACATATTCACAAGCATGGATTTTCATCTTCTTGCTTGCTGCTACATTTTTTACTGTGTTTTTATACATCTGGAATAATTTTACTCTACTCATATTTTCTTTCCACCCAATATGGATGGAATTCTTGATACACATCAGCTGGTACTTGTGCCAACATGTAGCAAGTTACTGCCATTTTTAGATGGAAGGATTGAAATTCATCAGTAGGTATTTGTGCCTACGTATAGCTGGTTGCTACCATATTTTGTTGGCAGGATTGAAATGTTTCAGTAAGTATTTCTGTCTACCTATAGTTGTACGCACATTATTTGGATGGTGGGCTTGAAATGCATTAGTAGTTATTTATGCATGTGTATACCAGGTTTGAAATGCATCATCAGGTAATTGTGCTTGCACATTGGTGGTTTCCACCCATTTTGGTTGATGGTCTTGAAATGAATCACCAGATATTATCAATTTCTTGTAGTTTTCAACTATGTTTGCATGGAGGTACTGGCAAACACTAGCAAAAATGTGAATCTGCTCGTATTGTGCCACCCTATTTCTTGTGGTGGAATTGATTGCAGGGGGTAGAGATGTCTGTATTCTTTTTGAATGACACTACATTTGCATGGTGGTGTTTCTCCTCAGTGAACAAGTTGATAACATGATACTGATTATATATTTTCCGCCCTTGGTGGACATCCTAAGGGTCCCATGTCTCCTGGGCTTTGGCAAGTTCCCTCAGCATAAGGTCCTCTTTGGCGGGAGAAGGTTTGGTCGTCTATTGTCGGTGGTGACATTCTCTGGCTGGGGCCTGTGAGTAGGACCCTAGTACAATTGATATGATGTTGTCATCGTTGGATTTATCTACCTTCCTTTCTTAAGGGAGTTACTCATTTTCACATTCTCAGGATAGTCTTTGGATGTGGTTTTAGATAACCACCGAGGCCTCCTTGTGCTGGGGTATCGGTCACAGCTGAAGAGGTGGCTTGTGAGTGTTTGTATTCTAGAGGTCTTGTATTGTGGCCTCCACCATGGGGAGAGTACCATTTCTGTGGTACTCTTTGATCAGCATGTTGGATATCAAACATTGAATATGGTAGGTAGGAAAGGGGTTCCTTCTCTTTGTTAGGGCCTCGGTCGCATGTGGGATCGCTGATATGAATGTATTAATTGGTTTTTGGGAATTCATTTTGATCGAAGGGTTCTCTTTGGGAACCTGCAATATACATATATGACATGTAGACCAAAAAACCACATCAATGTATCATTCTTTTAAATATATGTGTATTTGGTGATCCATCTTACCCCCCCTTCATTTGTTATGGTGAAAAGGGGCTTGAGTGGTTTAAAACTACAACATTAGTTAAGGATTCACATCAGATTCACCATTTTTGTTCCACCTCCGAGGTGTGGGTTTCACGTGCACAGGGGAAAAAAATTGGTTTTACAAGAAACGTACTTTTTTCTATTCTCCTTGGGGTATAACCGACACCTTGGTTAAGGATTCACATCGGGTTCAACATTTTAGTTTCGCCTCCTAGGTGGTGCGTTTAGCACATAAAGGAGTGAATGAAATGGTCTGACATGAAATATCATTTTGTCTATTATAATTGGGGTAGAACCTCCACCTTGGATAAGGATTCATGCTGGGTTCACCATTTTTTTTCTGCCTCCAAGGTGGTGCATTTAGCGTGCACAGGGGTGATCAAAATGGTCTGATTTCCAATTAACTTTTCTCTATTATCATTGGGGTATAACCTCCACCTTGTATAAGGATTAACCTTGGTTTCACCATTGTTCTTCCTCCACTGAGGTGGTGTGTTTTTTGGTAATGATGGAATTTCCTGACAAGAATCATCACCTGCCTATTTTCTATAGAGACAAGCTCTTGTCGTGTTTCCCATTTCTTTTATTTTGACCCATTCAGCATCATTATCTTTTAAAAGGGGGTTGGATTTACCCTAGTGTGTCTAGGTAATTCACCCATTTCGCATTGTGAAGGATATTCCACTGTTTGATGGTCTTAGTGAGCGATTTTATAGGGTCATGTACTTGTTCAATTGGTCCACCTCAAATATAACTTCCTCGGATGGTCTCCAACGCGTTTATTCATGGAGACATAAACACCCAATGACCCTGGAATCCTTGATTCATGGACCATCTTTCCAGAGGAAGGTTCCCTTTTGTTGATTAATCGTCCAAAAACACATAAGGACTCCATTGGTAAAGGGGATGGGAAGTTGGGCTCACCGCACCCTTTTGAGGGAGGATTATCACTTTTTATGAGACTCTCTTATAGATTTAATTCGTGATAATATGTTCATGAATCCATGGTTTATTCCAAAAGAGTGTTTCCATGGGCTACCCCTGTTTTGCGGGATCATCATAGGCATGCATATTAATTTATTTCTACGGGGGTGATGTTTACTTTACCCATACAATAACGCGCTCTAGAGATTATCATTATCTATGGGTGACTTGATTTTTGGGTCAAACCCATAAGATTTTTTTTGCAATGTTTCCTCTAGAGAGGAATCAGAGCCCACATATTTTAGAATTATAAGGGGCTTACGAATGGAAGCTTCCCATTTGGGGGACACAGTTGGGTTAAACCTTTTGGGTGGGAATCCTTTTGAGCTCGGGCCTTCGATTAAGCTTCCTACATATCCTAGTTTGCTCAGAAATAAGAGTTATTGTTGTTAATATGGCGTGGATTTTGTTATCTTCTCAAACCACTACACCCTCATGAGTCATTCTCGGTGTGAGAAACAGGAGGATGTGAGATATCCAACAAAACACAATCCTCCTATTTTAATGGTGGGAGAGGGAGATCCTACAGCAGAAGAGGCCATAGAAATGGTGGTCGAGGATTTTGATCAATTAACCTTTCAATGTGAAATGACATTAATTTCCATGAAGCTCAGCCATGGTAAATTGGGGACATATATCAGGGGGATGGCCCTAGAACACGCTCTAGGAATGGAAAGAGTTGCATCTTGGTCAATGGGGGAAGCGAACATAACCCTTTAGACTGATCACCATCCCTCATTGATTGGAAAATCAACTGATCACCCTCAACCCCAAGGATGTGGAGGATCCCGTCGTCATCCCAAGGTTGGACTCTGGGTTACCATGGGACTGTAGACCCACCTGCATTCCCAAATCCCAAAACATTTTGGGGAGATCCTTCGTGACTCCACTTAAGATGGGTATGTAGACTCAAAGGGGTGCACTGATGCACCCAATGCTCTGATCATATGGGTCTTGTTGCTTTGGAGGAGGCTTTATCCTGATGAAAGTGTACGGGTTTGCGGAGGGATTATGGAGGTTTGGATGGTATTGGAGGGGTGATATTTAGACTATAGGAAATAATTCCTGCAAATACCCAATTCCAAGTAATATTTTCTTACGGGGGATGGGGGAAGCTCCGTATACCACAGTGGTATGTGGGGAAGAGGGTTCTTTTTCATACCGTTGTGGTACACGAGCATGGGTATGGACCACCACTTACTATGGTGGTACATAGTCCATCATGCTGCTTTTGGTACCATCTGTGTACTGATGCAGTACACGGCACCGAGTTAAGTCCACGTAGTGATACACTACGCAGAACACCATTTTAGAGGAGGGTCTAGGGGATCATCGTTCATGGGAAGTTCATCCGTGAGAGGTATATGGTTCTCGTTTACACCATTTTGGTTAGCGGTTCCTATTTTATTATTAGTTTCCCATGTTTTATGATTCACATATGGTTGTACCTACAGATAACGTGTATCGTGATTTAGAAATCACCGATGATTCCAAACTGAAGTCAGAATCTTCTCTAAGTTAATTCATCCAACCTCTAGGTTCCCTTCATGCTTTCATCATCCACCATTATAAATTCCTTCTGTTATACTTTTATAGAGCATCGAGGAAATTTTATCTATTGGGATTGTGACACCTTTTGTTGTGGACCATGTAGAGATATTCTAACTCGTGGAAGACTCGTTCATTCTGGGGCTTGTGGAATCTACTGTTCATGATCATGGTTCATGGAACCCTACTAGTTTTCTTCATTCGAGAATCATTGAGTTCGCGAGATAGTACACATATTGCATTCACACACACGATTCCATCAGCAATGCGGTTTGTGGTGGACCTTGTTCGCTGGCCATTATTTTGTAAGCTACCAGTTTGCAGATTGTTCTGTGCGTGGGTGGTCTGTTATCCAAGTGGTCTTTGGACCCTTCACAACGATGGTTCACAGAAAACATGAAATTATTTGAAAAGCTATCATTATTTCTAGTCTCTTCTAAAAATTTTATCTTGATTTGAGTACATTCACCTTTCTAGAGGTGTAGGAATGTGTTATTATTTTTAAAAATTGATTGTGGGAGTAGTTTCATCACTTTTTGGAATTTTAGGACCCTACACTAACCTCATATTAATCCCTAACCCCCACCCCACGTCCCCATCTTAATCTATAACCCCCCATATTAATCCACAACCCCTATTCACTCGTAATATTTATCCCTAATACCTAACCCCTAACCCCCATCTTATTCCAAACCACCTAACCCCATCTTATTCCCAAACCCCTCATCATTATCCCTAACTTATAACCCCCATACCCCAAATATTAATCCCTAATTCCAACCCCTACCCTCCATCTTAATCCCAAACCAATGAACCCATCTTAATCCCTAACACCGAACCCCTCCCCCAAAAACTTAATACATAATCCCTGACCCTGACCCCCAACATAATCTCTAACCGTACCCCTATTTTAATACCTGACCCTACCCATTGTAATTTCTAACCCCTCCCCCACAATCTTAAAATGTAATCCCTACACCCCATTTTTATCCCTAACCCCTACCCCAATCTTAATCCTTATCCCTAACTCATACCCCCATATTAATCTCTATCACCCATCTTAATCCCTAACCCCTTCTAAATACCTAACCCCCTTCTTAATCACTAACCCCTAACCACCATCTTAATCCCAAACACCCCACTTAATCTTATGATGTAATCCATAAACTCCATGTTCAATCCCTAATCCCTTATCTTAATCCCAAACCCCTAACCCCCACCCCTAAATATTAATCACTAATCCCTCAAACCCATATTAATCTTTAGCCCCCATATTAATCCATATCCTACAAATTTTAATCTCTAGTCGCCGCATGTTAATCCTACCAATCTTAATACCTAACTCCCCCACCAATCTTAATCCCTAATCCCCCATCTAAATATCTACCCACTGACACCCCTATTCTGAGTCCATAATCCCTCACCCATCATCATAATATATAACCCCTCATCTTAATCCCTAACATCATCACAACTTTAACCTATAATACAACATCCCCCATCTCAACATCTAACCCAAAAACTTAATCCCTAACCCCCAATCATAATCTGTAATCCCCTCATCTAAATCCATGTCCATCTAAATATATATTCCCCCAATTTTAGTCCATAATCCATGAACCCCATCTTAATCTCTACCCCCTTCTAAATCCATAACATCACCACGACATTAATCCCTAGTCCAAAAACCCCCATATCAACCTCTAACCCCCCCATATTAATCCATAACCCTCAATCATAATCTATAATCCCCAATCTCAATACCTAACCTTTATTCCCCCATCTAATTATATATTCCCCAAATTTAAATCCCTAATCCCTCACCCCCATATTAATATCTACCACCATCTAAATCCAAAACCACTCATCTTAATCCCTAAAACCTATCTTAATCCCCAACCTCTAACCCCACACCCCTTTATATTAATTCCTACCCCCACAAACCCCATCTCAATACCCAATCCATAACTCCCCCATCTTAATCTCTAGCCCTCTGAATCATAATATGTAACCCAAACCCCTCTTATCTAAATTTGTAACTCCCCATATTAATCAATAACAGATAGCTTAATACCTATTCTCAGCCCCATATTAATCCCTAATCCCAACCCACATATTATTCCCTAACCCCTACCCCAACCCCATCTTAACCCCTAACCCTTAACCCCCCACCCCAATCTTAATCCCTAACCCCTATCCCCCACCCCCATCTTAATACGTACCCCCATCTTAATCCCACCACAAAATATTTATCCCTAATACATATCCCCCATCATAATCTTTAACCCCTTTCATATTAATACCTAACCCCCATCCCACTCCCATATTAATCCCTAACCACTAACCACACCCCCATACTCCCATCTTAATCCTTAACCCTTAACCTTCTTCCCATCATCTTAATCCCTATCCCCCATATTAAATCATAACCACTCAATTTTAATCCCTAATAACAATCCCACTTTCCCACATTAATCTGTAACCCCACCATCTTATTCCCTACCCCCAATCTTAATCCCTAACTTCATCCTGATCTTTAACCCCCACCCACATCTTAATCCCTAACCCCTATCCCCCAATCATAATCCCTAACACCTATACACTCTCATGTTAATCCCAAACCCAATATCTTTATCCCAAACCCTAATCATAATCCCCAACCCCTATCCCTCTATAACGCAATCTTAATACCCAACCCTTATCGTAAACCTAATAATAATCCCTAACCCTTAAACCACATATTAATCTCCAACCCCCCCCCCCCAATCACAATAACTAACCCCAGACACACCCATCTTAATATCTAACCACTCTCCCCCCATCATAGTCCCTAACCCCCAATCTTAATATCAAATCCCTACCCCCCATATCAATCTCTAACCCCACCCCATATTAATCCATAACCCCCAATCGTTATCCCTAACGCCCACCCATCATAATCCCTAACCCACACTGCCATCAAATCAATAACCCCCAATCATAATATTTACCCCTCCCCCATCTTAATCTCTAAACCAACTCAATATTAATACCTATCCACTAAACCTTCATTTAATTCCTAACCACCCCCATCCCAATCCTCGATCCCTAACCTCCCACCAATACTAATATGTAACTCATAACCCCCAACCATTACAATTGTTTAATACACCACTGCATCTTAATCCCAAACCCCCCCATCTTAATCACTTATTCCCCCCGATCCAAATCCATAATCCCCATGACTCCCATAATCCTAATCTCAACCATTCAAATTGATTTAATATGTTCCCCTTCAACGAATGTCGGAAAAAAGGGCCATGAGTAGTTGCTGGAACCAACCACCAGCTAATAAAAAATGTAATAAGAAAAAAAATTAGGATCAAATAGAAAAAATAAATAATTTCTAAAACTAAGTGTAACTTGTTTTGATCCTTTATAATTTTTAATGAGATCTAGGTAGGTCATTAAAACCAATCATTCATAGTCCACTGGGCTTATTGTGTTTATCCTAAAAGTATAATTTCCTTTTTTATTTAATCCATGTATAATTTAAATTATCCACTATGTAAGAAGAAAATGTTATGTAACATGCATGTGAAGACATCCTGAGTAGCTACTGAAATAGACCAATCTTCATTATTAATATTAATAGTATTTATGAGATTAATTATTCCTAAACACCATTTTTATTGCATTTTACAATTTGAACATTATTTCAAATTATGATTTTAATTCATTGATTGGTTCACTATAACATAGTACATATTTGAAAATATCCTTAAATAAAAAATGGTCTTGATTTTTTTATTATATTTTTTTTATGGTCTCCAATTATATGAGGAAAAATTCATGAATTTGGAGTACTTGAAGATTCACATTGAGTGACCTCCAAAATGGTATTTCATGGAAACAAATTATGGAAAATGTAAACTGGATAGAATCCCAATAAAAATACTATATCGGCCAATATACAAGCCGAATGATTCTAAAAATTTAAATGAAGTTATAGGATATCATGGGTAACATTTCAACCTACCGATACAAGAGCTAATTTGGATATTTTAATGGAGTTCTAGGTGGCCCAATTTGGAGATAATATTCTGGGCCAGATTCTGTGGCCGAGAAAAGAATCCCAACATTTAAATCATATCGTGAAAAAAAAATATTTGTGGTGAAATTTTATAGGAGTTTAGGATATATTAGGGGATACATTTTCTTTCTCTATGGACCACTTTACTTCAGCCATATAAAATTTCATTTTTCCGCCTCTGTTTGGTTGATAGTTGTTGGCTTCCACTTTGTATCAAGGTTACAGAAATCCACTCTCCCTTACTTTCAACCACCATAGGTCTTCCATACTCAAGTGGGTTGAATAGTACTATAGGAATATCTACCCATGACTCATGAAATGCCTATTTAAGTCAGTGGTGGGGAAGGAGATAAGGGTCTTCGGTGCCTTGTTTAATTGTAATGTCCTATTGTGATTTTGTTGCCTTGAGTTTTCCTTTCTCATGCATGTTGTTCGATTATCATTAGTTTCTTAATAAAATTACTTATTATCCTCTTATTCTATTATTCATAATATCACAATGATATTTTTGGCTCAATGTGGGAATTTATTCACAAAAAATCATGTTAATGTTTCACACAACTTTGGAGTGATTGTTATTTCATTATTTTCATTACCTCTTTAATTCATGCATCGAGAGTCTATTTACTGCTCTCATTGAAACCATAGAATACATAGAGGGATAACCAACTTATGGGATGATCCAGGGGAGTATAAAGGTGTTATATTCGATGTTATTTCTATCTCCATTAATGATTAATAGCATATTTTAATTTGAGAATTTTGATTGACAATATTTAAACTTTATTGTGCTTGTTGAATTTGATGACACATACATCAAGTGTTAATATGAACTTTTACCATGGAGTAATAAAAAAATTGATAATCCATGTTTATAGGTGATTAGTATTATTATTTATAGGTATTAATGCAATAAATGATGTTGTTGTAATATCTTCTGGAATTAACCCATCTCAAATATATGAAATTGAAATAGTTGAAGAAGATGTGCATCCAATACACCCCAAGTGATAACCTGGGAACAAATCATTATTTTAAATTGAATTCACTTTAGTATATTAGAATTCACATAAACCTACATAAAATCAACTAAATTTGATAACTTCATATCCAAAACAATCTATAGAATGTATGTGTTTGTAGGTTTCTTCTTAGGTATCAGATGATTCGACAACTTAAGCTAACCTACATGCGACTGCTTAACCCTAAAATCATGGGTAAATATAGGTGAGAACAAATACTGGTTCTGTTTTTGGGGACCTATTTTAGTTATCATAGAGACTAGTATTATTTTTTTATCCCATTTCTCTGTTCTCACGCCCACACTCCTATGGAAGGAAATTTTGAATAAATCCAAAAAAAGGGAACATAGCCCTATATTGATCACCAAAACCCATGTGTTTTGTATAATAAAAGTAATATTTTTTTATGTTGGTCTCATCAACAACCTAACAAACCACATTGTTTTAACTCATATGATCCACAAAACATTCCAACATATAATTAGTTTCAATCTTTACAAAGCCAATATGAACACCATCCTATGCAACTCCAATAACATAATTATCCACCTGGAATAGACCATTGGGATCAACCCCTTTTTTGTACTGATCCACATCAATTACTTTAATAATGGTGCCAATAAATGGAGAAAATTTATTTTTATATTTGATCATTGATATGAGAATTAAAATAAATTTAGTCATTTATGGAACCCATTCCCACTCATGATATCCCTTTCTCTTCATTGAAATAAGACTCTTTTCTCCCACATACTTCTCATGAATTTATTAAAGTACCAGCCTCTGGATTTTGGATAGCTTCATAATATAAATGAATTGTTTAAGGTTCATTAAATCAAGATGAAATTTATTTTTTGGATTCAAAAGAGGATGATTTGATTCAATGGATTGAGTATCATGAATATAAACCCGTTGACAATTTATCGAAAACACTAATCGCTAAAACATTAAGAAAAATCACAAACTCTTAGTCCAAAAAAATTTCTAACCCTGATATTAATTTTTTTTTGTTAAATCTTATATTCCAACGAAACTAATTCTATTGAGATATTTTGAAAATAAAACTGTGTTCAATTCAAGGTTCTATCATTTGTCTGAAACCATTAGCATAAATGAACTTAAACATTCGACCTTTCGATCCTCCCACAATTTTCATTTCCCTGGGAATATCCAAAACCATCATCTATTCATTTTTTATTCTCTTGATTCAAATAAAAGTGGATTTATTATTGATATCTTATGCACGACTTGAGAAGAAACCAGTTCCATCATTTTTGATGTTCCTTGAATTTACCCACTAATTTTAGAACATAGTTTTGTGAACGAAACTAATTATAAACAAAGAATCAATATAAAACTAGTTTAATTGGTAAAAAAAATCCTTATATTGTTAAATGTTGGTATTAGGTATGTTGGGGGGTTTATGTTGAGCTAACGACGTTAAACAAAAGCGCTGCATGGGAGGCAACTCGTGGCATTCATGGTTCTAGTCATTATGAATCATCTTTATTTTTAAAAAATTATTAAAAAATATATTTCATGTTTAATAAAAAATTATTTAATCAATAAACTCTGAATATGATAGTTCATTTTACTATTTACATGCTCTACTATTATTAGTAATGATGGGTATGAAAGTGGACCACCATATTCATTCATGTCACATGTTGTTATCCTTGAGTAACACCTTACCCAGAAACATAAAAAAACAATGTAGCATCAGTATATTTTATTTTTATGTGTTTTTAGGATAAAATAAAAATACAAAAAATATAATAATAGTTAAAAAATTAAAACGACTCATTTTAGTTCATGGGGAAAACCCCATCACAACTGGTGAAGTCGTGGGGACGTGAACCCGAGACCAAACAGAGATAGGGTCACACACATTCCATTGACCTACGACTTATAGTGCATCCTTATTATATAAGTTTTTTATATATAATTATTTTTTACTATATATATATATATATATTGTTTTTTTTTTGATTTTTTGGATTTTTGTGATCGAACTCTATGAGTGACATGGACATCAAAGGACTAAACTGGTGCACCAAAAATGTCCACTTCATCCACCAGGTGACTTAATTCCATGATTTTCATTTTCAAAATCCTCATTGAACTTCTATCTTCTACCCCTTCTAATTTTTCATTTCATTAAACACTGGGGAAAATGTTATTTTATGTTGGGGATGAAACTAATGATAATAAAATTAATTTTGTGTTCATAAAAAATTGTGTGGAAGGAAAAATTTCTTTAACTTTGAACATGATGATACACATTTCACACATTGAAATTGAATATAAATTAATTTATCATTCCCTGATACTGATTTTAATCCTTGTATAATTTCCTGAGGAAGGATTTTGGAATGTTTGGATATCTAATGGTATATTTCATCATTTATATTTTCATCCAAATAAAAACAAATACATTGCACAACCTTTGGATAGTGGGGTATTAGTTTGAGTTCATGGGGTACCCCAAATAAATATAATAGGATTAGTGATCATATTACCTTTAATATGATTATTCAATAAAAAAGCAAAAAATAAAATAAAAAAGTGATAACTTTTCACGTAGAGAAATGAAATAACCTAATGTCTGTCTTTAATCACTTGGGGGTCATGACTCCATAGATGTATTTCCAAAAGATAGTAATTTAATCTTTATTTGTGCTAATTTGATTTTTTTATGAGTTAATTCGAGATGATGCCCGAGTGTGTGGGATTTACTGGGTGCCCTATGGCCTTTGAGCCTTGAGTCATCATCAAAGTCTCACTAAATGGGTTGACTCTATTGAGTGAAATTTGAATTACCATGGGAAAAATTGAAAAAAAAACCAAAATAAAAAAAAAAAATAATATTAAAAAAATCAATACTCATTATAATATTGAAATGTGATTCTACCTTCCACTTCCATCATTTACCATTGAATAGAGATGTACCCCCTTGAATATTGTGATGCATAACACATCGTCATGCTTAATTGATATTGGATGAAATATGGTGATAAATTTGAAAAAATGAAAGGGATTTGGATTTGTATATGATTATGATAGTATCTTCTATTAAAATATTTCGATGGGTTTTGGTGATTGTTTCGAATAATGATTTTTTGTGAGCAATGTGTATTAAAATGTTTTTGGAAAGATAAATCATATTTCATATTTTTGAGATATATTTTGCTTGGGACAAAAAAATCTCATGTTGGGGGTGTGAGTATCCACTTAAATAGGCTACGTGTTATCATTATTATTTTTTAATATTAAAGAGAATAATTATTCCTAAACACAATATACAGTGTATTTTACAATTTGAACATTATTTCACATTATGATTGTAATTCTTTGTTGAAGTCCATTATTACATTGTACATATTTGAACACATACTAAGATATAAAATTGTATTTATTTTATTTTTATACATTATTTTAAGGTCTCCCATTTTATAAGGAAAAATTCATTCTTTTGGAGTACTAGATTATTCACATTGGAAGACCTCCAAAATGGGATTTCATGGAAGCACATTCTGGGCAATGTAAAAGGGATAACAACCCAACAAAAAGACAGTAGTGGAAAATATCCAATCCCAATGATTATAAAAATTAAAATTATGATATATATCATAAATGGGAAAATTTCATAGAACAATGAAAAGAGATAATTCGGATGTTTTAAGGAATTTTCAAGCGGAGCAATTTGGAGATAAACTTCCAGGATAGATTCTGCATCCCAGAAAAACTTCTTAAAATTTCGATCATATCTCTCTAAAAAAATCTCAATTTAAGATAAAATTTTACCGACGCTTTGGTGACATACAGTGATTCATATTCATATTCAATGGACCTCTCTAATTTTTCCATATTGAATGTCATTATGGATACTTTTCTTAGTGTATGCAAGATGGATTCCACTTCAGGTCAAGGATAAAGAAGGCCACGGTCCCTTACATTCCACCACCCTAGGCCTACCATAAAAAATTGGGATTCTTTGTACTAGATAGACACATTCCACATGAATTTAGTATTTAAGGTAGTGTTGTTGAAGGAGTTTCGGATATTGGGATCTTTGTTAAATTGTAATGTTATGTAGCAATTTTGTTGCCTTGAGTTTATCATTCTCATGTATGTTATTGAATTCACTATAGTTTATTAAAAAAATTATATTTCTAATCTTATTATTTTATTGTTCATATCATTATTATACCTTTGTCTCAAGATGTGAATTTATTATCACCAAAACATGTGATGTTTTCACACAATGGTGGAGTGATCGTTGTTTCATTAATATTTATCTTCTTCAATTCCTCCCTCATGGGTCCACTTCTGACTTCCATTGAAACCATAGAATAAATAGAGGGATAACAAAATTATTTGTTGATCCAAGGGAGTATAAAGAGGCTGAATTGGATGTTATTTCTTACTCCATTAATGGCTAATAAATTCATATAATTGAGAATTTTTTGGACGATCGTTAAACTCCTTAATCCATGTTGAATTTATGGACACAAACGTCATGTGAAATTACAAACCTTAACCTTGGAGTGCTCAAAACCATTATCTAAAATGTTTATATGTGATTAGTATTATGGTGTGTTGGTATTAAACCAATAAGTGATGATGTTGTTTGATCTTCTTAAATTAAACCATCTCAAATCTAAAAAATTCATAATGTTGTAAAAGGAATGAATCCAATCCACCTCAAATGATAACTTATGATCAACTAATTATTTTAAATTGAATTAACATAAGTCTCTTAGAGTTCACCAAAACCAATCTAAAATTAACCCATGTTGTCTACATCATAGCTGAAAAAAATCCATAGAATGTAAGTGTTTTTAGGTTACTTCTAAGGTCTCTATGGATTCGATAACCCAAGATAAAATACAAACAACCTCTTAAACATAAAATCTTATGTAAATTTGGGTTACACCACTTCCCAATATGTTACATAAGATACTCACCAAACTATTTTATTTAGTGATGAAACCTAATGAGATAAAATATTACAATTTTATTCACCAAAAAAAATAATGTATGATAAAACAAATAAAAACAATCAAAAAGCATTTATAGGCATTCTATGAAATATTTACTCATTAAGTCATATATAGATAGATTATTTTGGTATTAAATATGATAACAAAGACATAATAGTGTTGTCCATTAATATATGAAATGTAAGAATAAACCACATCTCCTTAAAAAAATTAACATTTTTTGATGCCTACCAAATGAGCATTGAAAAATTCACAAAGGAAGAGATACCTATAGATGAGCTATGTTTCACCCACAAAGGAAAATAAAGAATAAGTTGTTCAAGAACTATGTATTTCATGAGCCTTCAATGTATTTATGACTATATGACCTTAATATGGTCATGTGATGACTCCACACATAGTTCATAACCTGTATCTAATCCAACAAAACCCCTTTCAATAGGCCCTCATGCTTAAGAAAAGGCATGTTGGGCATCCAATGGTTTTACAGTGGTAGTCGGATAAGATCCCCTTGGAAATGTGGTTTGTCATCAACAAATCTGGATAGAACCACTTGAAAATTCTTTTGAAAATATGAGGGATGGGTCAAAAAGGATGAGGGATTTTTCAATTGTAATGATCATGTGGAACATCACCTATGTGAAAGGTAATTGTCCTTGATAACATCTAAAAAATCAGAAGAACTATATGAATTATTAAAATAAAATAATGGAAATAAAAGTGGAGGAGGTGGGAGCTACTCAGTGTCATAAAAGACATGTTACATGCTTTTGGCATCCCACAAGACACCATGAGTCTTCAACTACATTTCATCCTCCTATTGAAAAATAACATTGGTTTGTAATCCTTACCAAAAAACGAATATCAGGTATAAAGGCAAAAATACACTTCCCTTCTGTCTCCCTATAGATGAAAGGACAGATCTTTCCCCAAAAGGATCATGCATCCTCAAAGTAAATTTTGTTCACGTGATTCATCATCAAGAAATATAGTGATTTTATTTTACATTAATCATATAATTAAACAAGAACCTCATCCATTTTCAAATAAAAACAAAATAATAAATTTTTGATGAGGTAAAAGCCTCTAATGATCGTACAACTCTTATGATATACTAAGGAATTCCACAATGTGGTCCTAAAAGACTCATGTACAAGAAAACCTTATCTCAGGGAGACCCCTGAACAAACCACCCATGCCCCACGTAGTGTCCTAGGCTAGGCATAGAGAATCTTTTGAAGGCAATTTAGTAAGAACTTTGGTCTACTGAAGTCCCTTATACATGTCAGTTTGACAATATGGATGTTAGTCAGCATAATTGCATGATCAAACAAAGTCACCATTAATTTCAAATAATCCAATAATAGAGGAGTTGATGAGAGGGGATCAGGGTCATTGAAAATTAGTTGATTCCCTCAGTGTAGTCCATGAAAAATGATCACGAAGATGCATGGCATGATACAACTGTGTCCATATGAACAATAAATTTCGCAAGAAGTTTAAATTTTTCATATCTAAGCAGATCATCCCACCCAAGAACTAGAGAATAATTATTATAGTGGCTAATCTCAGGAAAAAAATTTATTCCATTAGGTTATATGTTTCTTAATAGTTGTAATAATCATGTACCATGTATGAATCACTTCGCGAGATCATTCGTAGATCACACAATGGAATTCGAGAAAGATGGTTGATGAACATACCACACATCTTCCAAATCATGCAAGGAAAAAAATAAATATATGATAAATAAATAAAATCCATTTGAAATGGAAGGGACAAAAAAATAATAAAGGTAAAATACATAAAAAAATGTTTGCTGAACCTCATGTGATTCCCATGATCCCTGAAACACACATGAAAACATCAGGACATTTCACACGGATCTCTAGATGATCTTTCAGTGTGCCACTTGGGTCATGCGAAGTGTTCAATACATGTTGTATAAATTCACATTGTTCTAATGGGCATAACAATTTAGTCTCGTGATGCCATATATGCCTCTCCCTCAGTCTTCATGGAATCCTACAGATACATCACATGAATCATATAATGGCACCAACTCATGTGAGCTAAGTCTCCCAGATACATCTGTACATGACCACTAAGATTCCATGATAACCTCTGGTAAAATCATCTACGTCTCTTAACATCCTCCAGAAATTTCACCCATGTATCATGCTTCCTTATAGGGATGTTAGCCAAGACATGTGGCACCCTCCAAGACCAGTTGTATTGATGGTCGCAACACCCTCCATATGTGTCAAGACTACTCTTGTTAATGACACCATAGAAATTCAAATGGATCTTGGGACATCCCTTAGACAGTCTATCCAGGTCATGTGATGCCATCCACGATAGACCTCCTAGATCTTTCGATGTCCTCCAAACAAGCTAGCTTTGATCATGCGGAAACCTTCAGATAGTCCACCTAGGTTGCACAAAGTTCTTTAGAGAGACCAAATGGGCCATTTAATTATCTTCAGAAATTCCATGTATCTACTCTCTTAAATATGAGGAAAAGTGAATAACCAATGAATTAAAGGATGGAAACAGGGTCACAAAGAAAACCTCATAGTGTAATCCCTAACTATAAATATAACATGATATGTCCCAATATCCAGGGAAACAATAGAGTATAATCCCTGACCAATGGAACTCTGATGAATCTGATTCTTTCAATACTTAGGTTATGCAGGCCAAATATTCAAGGATAGATCTCCATAGTTATTTTCCAATACAGAAGTCCCTCACTCTCCAAAAAAATATATTGATCATTTTTCATCCCGTGTTTCTCGCACTTATCATAAATCACATGATCATAGGTAGCTGATATAATCATATCATCCACATCACGAGTCCCTACTAATTAAAGAAAATATGTATGTAAATCTTCAATGAGTTTCATGAAACATTGGACTCAATGTAAGAGAATCTACCTTGGTGACAATCACAAGGTCATGATTGAACTATGATAACTTTAATTCCTACAATAACCAGGATTCATTGGACACCTTCTTAAGGCACGAGTTCAAATAACATCCATTTCATTGTAAGAATTTTGAAAGTTTTCTTATCAACCATCGATACCCAATCATTCCTATGGTCTTATTCTCTACCTCATCCATCAGTGGACTAACAAATAAATTGTACTATAATCAATTTGATTCATTATATAACCAAGATATGTATGATGTCTTTGTGAGCATTGAACTCCCCTATAAATACTCTCATGAAATTCCCAACACATAAGTCATGTATCATTAGAATTGAAAATTATCATTCTCCATCCTTTGTTTCTCACACAGATAATAACTTGTGTGGGATTAGGGAACTATAATAATAATGTTATCTTCACCATAAATCTTCAAAATGATAAAGGGAACCTTGGTGTGTAAGGCCTATGAAAATGAACTATGAAAAATCAAAGTCTCTCCATAATCAAGATACATATGACATTTCTTTACGACTTGAACATGAACAGCTGGTGTCCCATAGCCCTAAATAATACCTTTCTGCATGATATTAAATAGAATAGCTCCAAAAAACTATGTGGGTTATGATTTCTCAAATATGTAGGATGCCTCATAATGGATCAATCCCTTTAGAAGATTAATCTCCTTCTTACATAGAAACACATTTTTAAGAACATGGTTTTACATCTTCTTCATATAAGGGACCACCCATTACTTTAAAATTATGGATAAACATTGATATATACATAGGAATTCACTTATGATACCCACAAATTTTTCACATACAAGATAATTAAACCATGGTCAATTTTTTAGGGTAACCGGTCTCCCATCAGGATGAAGAAGAGATTCTAAAACATATATAAAATTTATAATAGTGTCCCAAATTATGAAACAATTCCCCCCAAAAGAGTGAGATGAGCCCAAACTCACATCCTCTTAATGAATGAAATTATGCAGGATTCATTGAGCTTGAAAACATAGGAAAGCACTTACTTTTTGGAAAGTATTTATGTACCCAATTATAGAAGAGGGAACCATTGGGAGTTTCCAATGAGATAACTATTAGTAACCCGATGTTCATTATTGGGAAAGACACAAATCCCCCATAATCAAACTATCTGGGGTATCTCATACAAGCATTGAATCCTTACAAAAACAAAAATGATGAACCTGATGTGAATCTCTCTAATAGAATATGATTTAATACAATTCTTCATGCTAGTAGTTTTTATCCCCATACCAAAAAAATACAATCCTGACATGAATCACTCAAATGGTAGGGAAACATAATGATCATTTTGTCAAGAAATTTTTTTTTCATACCCTATAAAAACAAAGAAGTAAGAATGTAAGGATCCTATATATGATCCATTATAGCCATGGGTTCTCATGAAATAATTATATCCTCAGTTTGATATGTCTTGGTGAGTTTAATGGTTGATTCATAAATCAAGGAACTATTGTTTTAACCTCTAATTTCTAATTGAGCATATTATGGCTACAATGTACACTAAATGGTAACCTTGTACTTTTTTGTCTTCACAACTGTAGATACTTCTTTTAGAATCCCAATTCGAGAAATGTTTTTCATCAACTACTGTTTACTGTGATGAAAAATATGTGATGGAAAACCCCAATGGTCACAAAGTGATATCACCTTATCAACAACTCCAACATCTGGTAACAATCATAATGGTATGGGAGTTACAACAATGTTGTATGATCCTGACCATAGGAGCATCTCATGAGGTTCTCCAAGCATGGGAACTATCGAGTCCCCAACGCCTAGGGAAATTAGATGCTAATCTAGCTACCCTTGATTCTTGAAAACCACGTTAGGAGCTTATCCCAAGAGCACAATAACTTATAACATCAATATTTGATGAAGGTGGACATGGAATCTAAATATAGTTCCCTTTAGGTTCATGTGTGGCCAAGAGGGAACCTATCATCCTTTCATCACCGACACCATGTCATCGGTACCCACCAGTCGCCTACTGATGGTACAACCTGAAACATTACGAACTCTAATTTCCATGCACAGGAAACAAGGAAGGATCATTGAAGGAGAAAGAAAATGGATATCAAATAATGGGATCAAATCCCCACTCTACCTAATGATGTCTTCCGACATATACAGTTAAAAACCAATCAGCAGGTTCATATCCATGCTGACTCATAACAAGTATGTGGGCATATTCACATAGAAGGAATGGGGATGCACATTTCCCTACCCACATGCATGAATCCCTTTGGCATATTCTGATGGAAAATATAGGATATAAGTGGACACATATTTCCCCTTCAATAAAAAAGATATGCCAATTTATAATGGAAAAAGTAAATTTGTAGGCTTGTATCCCTGCACACAATTTGATAAAATTCCATTATATTTTTGCAACAAATGAAGAACTCTGCTGACATATATTCACACAATTATAGATAAAGGGACAAAAACATAATAATGTCCCAATGGTGAGTTAAAATTGATACTATGATCATTTAAAATAAATTTTCGTACTATAGACTCACACATTCTCGATCCATTCTAGTGTGATTATAATCATGTTCTGATAAAGGATAGGGCATGGGACCAGGCTCATACTTCTATTCTAATAAGGTCACACTAGGTGAGAGAAACACATGCATTGGGAAAGGTGAATGTGCATATTGAAAAAGTCTGATGGTATATTCTAATGTCCCATGATCGAGTTCATATACTCGTTATAGTAGGGGAACACTATGCAAGAGGGGAACAATCCTCAAGAAATACTTGTATTCCTATCAAATAAGTCTGGATGCATACTCTAAAGGTCCAGGATCAGGAATATATCCTCATTCTGGCTAGGTCTGATCAAGTGTGAATGGAAAAACCATGAGACAGACTCATATTCTTATTATCAAATCTACCAGAAATATTCTTGCATATAATGGAATACAGGAATGTATTCCTACTTATGAAAATGAACAAATTCTCTTGTATCATTCCATGTCAATATTGGTGGAGGCTCATATCCCTTCTCCCATTATAGAAGTTTGTTGACATATTTCTAGGGGAAATGAATATCCAGACTGGGATCATATTCCTTTTCCGACCGGGGCTCACCAAGTGAGAGCATACCATTCCTCGTGATAGGCCCAAAATCCTTCCATGAAAGATTGGATAAATATCACAAGGTTTTAGGATTGCAATTATACTCCCATCTTGACCGACACTCACCATGTGAGAATGGAACATGCCTTAGAACAAACTCATGTCCCTTTCAATAATGAGGCAGCTCCTTTGAATATTCTGGAAACTTATTATGAGTGGGAGAATATTCCTATAGCACTAAATGTTTACATACAAGTTCTAGAAACCATAACACAATTGGCTCATATCCCTACACTATCTGAAAATGTTGGTCTACATATTTTGGCCATGATATTGAACATGACCCATACTCATAATATGCTAAATTATTGTGTCCTTGATGAATTTTGGGACACATAATCAATACCACGATGGTGTATCAACTCTTCTATCAATGTGGAAGTAGAAAATGCTATTTACCGTTATATTCCTCTTCATGGTAGTGTGGAGATGGATCAAAAGGAATCTACTCCAGACATCCTCCATGGAAAACCTCCACACAGAGTCATCAACCATTGATAATGAAATATTCCCCATTCCTAGACACCTCTATATAAAGAGGAATTAAAAAACCAAACACATTTATATAGAGAAGTTATTGAAACATTAGAGTCAGCTACAAATGGTTCCCCCATCAATTTCCTGCAGAACTCTACTCCCGTCCGTAGGAGACAACTATAGACATCTATTGTAGTCTAACTCTATGGAGGTGTGTAATTTTGATGAGTAGGCATCTGACATTGATATATAGAGAGAGTTGTCCAAAAATAATATCCCCATCATGTTTTGACCCCTCACTACATCCAACTATGAGATACTATATGATCTATAAAAGGATTTTATGCATTATAAGAACCAAAATATGTGGGATACTCATCACCGAGGAAACGATATACATGTCCCATATATAGGATAGGAGTTTCACCTTCATACTGTAATGTCCCGACCAAAAAATCTACCCAAACAGTGCTAAATAGGTTGGGTGTTACAGACCTTAGGCGCACCTCCCCAAATGATAAACAATGTTGACTAGTATAGAGGGTGTAAAAAGTTATACTCAAACAATACCCACATAGTAGAATCACAATCAGTAGAAAATAAACCATAGGAAGCAATATAAAAACATGTACAATGGAATGTAAACAGAACAACATGATAAATAGAACTTGCAACAACTACTGAAAGAACAAAACATGCATCCACAACATGTCATACATGTCAATAATCAAATTATCCCATGGCTAACCAATAGTAGATAAATAAATAAAGTAATTATGCTGATACAAAATGAAATATAAAACAAAAGTAAACTAAATCTAGGCATGGCCTCAGGTTCAATAAAAAATCACTATGCAACAGCTAATATGATATAGATCCTAAAGTTGATACTTTAAATGTATAAAAAACCATAATGTCTACATCCAACCAGAAGGGCCCGTGCAGGGTGTTAGAAGAAAATTAGTAGGATATGACCCAATGTCTCATACCTTGTATATGTGTTTATGCATTCATGCATCCATAAGAAAACTAAACAACACAATGTAAAAATTAAACACAACCTCCACTAGTGCCCAATAGACACCATAGATTATCGCCTGCTTCTTTGCAATACCAAAATCTCAGTCATGTTACCCAACACCATGTGACTCCACACACCTCATGCATCATGTACCGATGTCTCGAAGGCATGACCAACAATAGTAGCCCAACACCATGTTTATCCTGACACCCAGTGTCTCAAGTACCGATGTAATGTAGGCATGCCCAAGCAGTAGTAACCCAGCACTATGTGCCTCCTGACACCTCGTGACTCATGTACCGACGTCCAATAGGCACTCCCAACAATATTAACCCAGAACCATGTGTCTTCTAACAACATGTGTCTCAGGTACCAATATCCCTTAGGCAAACGCAAGCAGTAGTAACCTGTCACCTGGTGCCACCTGACACACTATGTCTCAAGTACCGACATCCCATAGGCGTGACCAATCAATCTGAAGGCTCCTCACCATCCAAGTAGCATTTGTGGAAAGAACCCCAAACGATAATCACCTATACGCAACTATGAGTTCCTCTACCGACACATGTGGTCAATATCACCTCATCACAGAGTCATTTATGTGCACACAACCCAAATCACAGGTGAGAAGTAATCACAAAATATATAACCCATGATACAACACCTCTAATGCCTCCTATCCCTATGACCTTGTTGCTTAACTATAATGTCCTCACCATCCATGTATCCTGATACATGACCAACCTGACAGTTACACTTCCTCAAACCAAAATCATTGACTGCAAACCATGTTGTAAAACTACTCAAGTAATCCGGGAAAATCCCAACATGTGATCAACATCAGTCAAGAATATATGGTCCATTACTAACACAACCCAACGGTTATAGAATATGAAATTCATAAATTGCATATTTGTAAAATTTAAACAAATCACACGAACATAAAAAATAATCTAAATAGTTGAATTGAACTATCCCAATAGCTATCACACAGCTGGAATGTGGTCTTCATTTCCTCTAACAAGCCTAAGCTTGCTTTAACAATTTATACATACGAGTTTAAAAACAATGCAACCAATTATACCATTTTGGCACCTCGTACCATAATGTCCCAATGAGAGTCGACCTCTCGCCGAGCCTTTCCCAAGAAATTTAGGAAATAGGATAGTTCCAATGGCATACGATGGATCAAACAATTATTCCAAAATGTATTAGCAGTTATAATGGGGTATCGCTTAATATGCATGAAGATGCGCCAAAGGCCAAGCCACCTTACTGTCCATGAAAACACAAAACAAGTTTTAAACCACCTACCTCGATTTTGTATGATGATAATCCATTGGTATCAGCCTTTAATTCCTTCCAAAAAGGTAGGTCTACAAAATGAACAGTAACTCTCAAACCCCTATAACAATATTTAGATCATTAATCAAGATGAACAGATTAGTATGAATCAGGAGCTCACATATTGGGTTTCAATTGATCAAATGGTGTTTGAGTCTCACTTAAGATGATGATCTGGGAGGTGTTTTATGTCCCCACCGACATTGTTTGTGAAACCCGGTGTCCCCAACTATCCACTACCTCAAAATAAGGCTACATCACATTTTAAGAAAAAATGAAACTACATGACATGCATATAAGAATATGAGATATGTATACAATTAAATTGTACCAAGGACAGATGTTTTCCCACCAACATACTTTTCTTTCCTACCAAGATGACTACAAAACATATACTAGGGAATACATGTTGTGTAGTTGGTTTCCCCCTATTACTTTCTGATTTCTCTAAACTCTATGTATGTCCCACTTACACAGCTAGACTACACAACATGTACTAGTTGTACATGGAATTTACTTGGTTAGACCTCACTATTCGGCCAACACGCCAACACGCCATGTATGTCCTTCTCACACAGAAAGGGTACATGATGTGTACATGGGAGGACATGACATGTAAGCCCAAAATCATGCCTTGTGTCTAGCTTTTGTTTATAACATAGTCAGTTCTCTCAGATTTCACAAAAACGACTCATAAATTGAATGGAACGAATCCCATACCATAATGTAAGAACTAGTTTCTTACAAACATCCCCCCACAAAGAAATTCATCCCCAAATTCCCCTTCCAATGGTGGTGAAAGAAAACTCTAGATATCTCTGGCCTCAAAAATCAATCAATTAAAGGTTAAATGACCTATTTCCGGACCCATGGTCCTCCCAATACATATTGTCAACCTAGTAACTCATTAGGTTCTCCTATGTCAATTATGACTCTAAAATGTATCATGTTCAACATCGGTATCCGCCTCAATAAAGTACTGCATCACATGGATACTATAAAAAATCATACTGCCTTGCAACTCAATTAACCCACATCCTTGATGCCCTAATTCCCACAGAACCTCACGTATCGCTCATCCTTTATTCCCCGATGCCCACTACACCTCATGAAACTTGCATCCCCGACGCTCATGATGCCACACATCTCATATATATATATATATATCATGCACCCTAAATGGTGACAACCTACTGACAAACATTTGGTCAGTCCATATAAATCCAGCACACATCGTGCACTTGAAATGAACATGCCTCAATATGCCATGCCAAAAAAACAAGTAATCATGGCCACGCCCGTGGTGTACCATTGCCCAGCATCGGATCACCAGCCTATTAGGACCTCGACAGCACCACAGTGTGCACCTATCCTAACACATGGCTACTTGTAGCCTTTTCTCCCTGTGGTACCACACCAGTCACATTCCACTGACCCATTAATTAGGTCCCGCGTTCTCTACAACATCCTCCATATGCAACTGAGCCTTGTATATCGTCACCTGATACCGACCCTGATCTGACACCATATGTCACAATATATTCTATCCCCTATATGCTGGCTATATGAGTAGGCTACCTAGAAAATCTCTTGAGATTCCTGACCTATCCCCATGCCTAGAACTCTTTTGGACGCTTATAACACTAAGTCTGTACATTCCATGTATCGCTTCACTGAAGGAAAAAAACTTCCAAAACTACCATGAGGTGGTCTAGATGTGTCCTTGGCATGTTCACCCTACTAGAACTCATCACGGCCTCACTTCTTGCAATATGAACCATTGCTAGAAGAAATAACCTTGCTCAAACGAGACTTTTCTGTCAAGTTTCCCTAGACTATGAGTGCCTGATTCACCATCACTAGGAACGAGGACATCCTAATGTTGTTTACATGAACTTGCATGGAGTACAATAATATATCTTTAAAAATCCTCACCCATGAGGTTTCATCACATACCATACCTTTTTCAATGCGATATTTCTCAGTTAAAGTAGTTTCATAGCCCATGACGGATACGCCAACCGGCAGAGGACTCAAGAAACCCCGGGTTGTATCCACCCTTTGCGTCTCTAGGAAAAAGTTCTCGATGAACCTATCCTTGAATTCCTTCCAAGATAGTCCCTCATGTCTGCAAGACTGAAATTTCAAATCCAACCAATTCTTCGCTAGGCCACATAGCATATACATCAATAGCTTTACTCTATTCCCTGGAGGTATCTCGAGCTTCTCATAGATCATCTGCCTGCTCTCTATAACCTTCATAGCCATATTCGGACCGCCCTCACTCTAGAAAAGCGGTGGGTGCTGTGACTGGAACTCTTAAGTCAGATATTCCATTGAGGGATCTACTCCTTGATCAACTCTATCGATTCCATGTAAAACACATACCAGGCTAGAACAACGCTGCTGGTCGAGCCACGGCCTTAAGAATGTCAAAATTGGTAGCTTCCCTGCCTGCAATGGTTACTGAACCAGATCCCATCCCTGAGTATGTACAAATGGCTCATTCTCTTATTGACCCTCATGGTTCTGAACACGTTCGTGCTCCTACGACACCGTATCATCACCCAACTGACGCTCCATCTGATCCATCTAAGGGGAACTAGCTGAATACCATAAATGGTTAGACAAATCATATATAAAAAACAATATATTCACTCTGATAAGAAAATTAGTAAAACAAAGCGGATAAGAACTACCCCAACTCTCCCTCACCGTATCTGATGCCCATGGCATCCTAGCCTCATGGCCCCTTACCCGCCCTCAATAGAGCCAGGTATCAGAGAATCCCTGGGCCACACCTGTCCAGACAACCATCCTTTCCACAAACCAATGATCGAGTCTCCCAATCCTGAAGATTAACATCACATCTACCCTAGTACCTTCTTTCTAATATATGATCAAGACCCAAATCAAATGGCCCATGCAATTTTTTCACATAATTTAAATCATTGAACATTACATTGAAATAAAAAAGTAATTCTATCTAGAATTTCACCTTTCACATTTCAAAAGAATATATAGTATAGAAATTGAAATTATTCACATGGTATTACCATATCAAAAAGAATACGTGCAGATATAAAATTAAAATAACCTAACAATGTGCCTTTCAAAATTCAATCAAACTCAAATTTCAATACTGGGCCAAGGTCCAATTCTCCCTTATCTCACCAGGTCAAGGGTCACATATTACAATCAATAAAATCACCTACTAAGTGACCCACCATGGTGGAAATCAAATAAATAGTAATCCAATCAAAAGAAAAATAGAAATTTCCACCCAAGGTAACATGGTTTATCCCCCATACTTGGTGATGCAGACACCAAAGCATAACCTAGAAACCTAGTTCGAATAAAAATCTATATCTAGTATACCATATCCCAAATAGTAAAACCAAAAAAAATAAAAGGGCAGTATTGATCTCATTAGTATCCAATGATAATATGCTACTAAATCCCTATCATGAAAAACTCATTTCATACAATATTGTAACATCCCGACCCAAAAAACAACCCGAAAAGTGCTAAACGGTTTATGTGTTACTAACTTTAGGTTCACCTCCAAAAAACACCACATTCTTTTGACTAGAAGCGAGGGTGTAAAGATGTGTAATGGGGATGATATACCCTTTCTAAGGGATGAAAATAATGTACTACATTTCTTATATTATAAATAAGAGACTCTGTATACTTGAACTAGTCCTACATAGAAGAAGCACAATCAATAGCAGATAAACCATCATACGCAATATAAAAACAAGTACAAAAGAATGTAATCAATAAATCATGCTGAATAAAATAGTAAGAAATTATTTAAACAAAAAAACATGCAACCATAATAGTTCATACATGTTAATAAACAATGGTTCCCATGTCTAACCAACAGTATATACATAAATAATGTAAGAATGCTGGTAAAGAATGAATTCTAAAACAAAAGTAAACTCCATCTAGGCATAACCTCCGGGTCCATTCTAAATCTCAACGAAAAAACTAATACGATCTAGCTTCTAAAGCTAATCATTTATATTTATGTAAAACCATAAAGTCTACACACGACCCTAAGGGCCCGTGCAGGGTGTGAAATGAATCATAGTAGAATACCACCCAATGGTGTGCACATAGTATAACTGTCTAAAAAGGCATGAATTGTAACGCCCCGACCCCAGCTACCCAGAGTCGGTGCATTAATTACATAACATTGGCATGATCACAAGAAAGATCAAATCTCGAAAGACCGATTGGTTTAGTAGCCTTGGAAACAGTAGATATATTCATAAGTTTTACATTACATCATAAAATGAAAAACTACTACAACAACGTAATGTCTCAATAGGCCACACTATTATCCCCTCATAAAATCCCTGCAGGTCATTCATAATTTACTTCTTCACTTCCTGGGAAAAATAAAACATAGAAAAGGGGTGAGCTCAAATGCCCAGTAAGGATAACAATATAGCGGAACATTCAAAATAAGCATAAAAATTTTAGGCAA
Source organism: Viscum album (assembly GCA_963277665.1). Taxonomy (NCBI): domain Eukaryota; kingdom Viridiplantae; phylum Streptophyta; class Magnoliopsida; order Santalales; family Viscaceae; genus Viscum; species Viscum album. The sequence continues at coordinate 1,757,396,705 of OY728141.1, forward strand.
TGAATTACTAAAAAAAAAGCCTTTTAAAATTGAACTTCAACATAGTATGGCAAAAGTAAAATGAAATAATGCCATTTACTTGTACACATGGATATTCTACTAATCGAATAATCACATGCAATATCAATAACCACTTTCATAATGTTGGAATGCATAATGCCAGACTATCATAACCACATAGCCAAGGCCTCGTGCCAAGACTACAAATAATATTTTGTCAAGGCCTTGTGCCAAGACACTAGTTTGTCTCATGAGACCGACCGATGCATCGAGGAGCTATAGCGGGCTCCACCCGTCACTTATTAAGTCCAATGCAATCCCATATGAAAAGGTTTAAACATAACATAAACATTCGTATTAAAACTAGCATACGAAATGTCAATAATTTCACCATAAACTATGAATGGTATAAAAATAGCACATCCACAGTCAAACATATCACAAAACCTTCAATACAATATAGAAGTTTTGTATCATAATAAATCAACTTCAAATAATCTTAAAATCCATCAAAGGATGTTGACATAGATGAAATCAAAATTCTTTTTAAAGAAATATCTCCTTTTATTTTGAAATCATTTAAGATCCATATAAAATAAAACATTTCTTTGAAAATATTCTTATAAGCTTGTAAGGAAAGTTTTGAAGATTTTATAACGGCGTAAAATAACCGCACCTGCCGTATAAGTTAAAAAAACATTCTTACCTCAATTCTGTCGAAAAGGTTAAAAAGGACCTTGTTTTGAAAACGACGGAAAGATTCCTTTATAAACCTCTTATAAAAAGTCAAAAAAGGGTATAAATGACTTTAACCCATATTCTTGTAAATAGTAAAAATGTTTTGAAATACATTTTTAAGAAACATGGATGTGGATGATAAAGAGATCCCAGTAGATTATTACATATAAACAACCTCGGATAATGAAGAGATTGTGAAATAACCCTTACCTTGTACTTTTCCTTGGTTGGGGTAGGTTAAACTCCTGTATAATGGTGAAATAATTGTTATTAAATTATACAAGAATCATATATATTAATATGATATCATATATGATCTTTTAACATTGATTTATTAATAATATCTTAGAATTATCATCGTTTCGGGTGTTAACTTACTCATTTTCTTTTATATGTTTTGTTACATAAGCCATGTTTGTTGTATCTTATTCATATCCAGAATGATATCAAGTCCTTAAACATCATTTTTAAATCATAAAATGATAATTATACTTGAATGGATACGATGGAGAATGAATCTCATCGCGTTCGTGGAGACGGTAGTCCGTACGTACGCACGAGCGACAATATCATTCTTTTGATATTAAAATAATATATAAATGAATGGTATATCATATATACAGAATCATTAAAATGTTATATTTATTATTTACATGAGTTACACATCATTATTATACCCATCCAAATAATATTATATTGAATAACAATTACACCACGACGTGGAGACGGTAAGCCGTACGTACGCACGTATGGTGACATGTTATTCAAAGGGTGGATAGAATACTGAATATGGTTGTACCATACTTATAATAACATCACAGTATATGTGAGATACTGGAGTTATTATTTTAGAATGGTAAGAACAAAGGAAGAAGAAGTGGAAGAAGAAATGAACTTAGAAAAGGGTGGTGAAATCATTACCTCTTCTTCGGGTTCTTCCTTTTGATTTGATCAAAAGGGCTCCTTAGGTTGGCTTTCTGATCAAACTAAGGCCTCTAGGTTGTAGTGAGGGATGTTGGGAGAGTATTTGGGCAGAGTTTGGCCGAACCAAAAGGCTTTGAAGGTGTGAAGAAATGAGAAGGAGGAGTTCCCTTTTTATAAGAGGGGTGAGGGGCACCTTTGGAAAAGCTAGAAATATTAATTTATAATAAATTCATATTCGGTTTCTAAAGGCTCCAAAGTTGACTATTAAAAGGTTAAGGTGGGGATAGGTCGAAAACCACTCAACCAATAGAATTTAGACAGGTTTGGGTACTTATATTAACCTTATCTTTAAGTATTAACTCTAAGTTAATTAGTTTCACTTTTACAATGTCTCTTTGTATTTTTATATAATATGGTTAATAAACTTACTATATACATCCAAGCGACCCCCAAGTGGTCCATTAATGATTAACCTATCATAATATAAGTCTCTTGGCCGAAAATTAGATTTTTAGGAATTTAATATCAATTAATAATATAATATTTGTTTTAAGAACTCTTTTATGTCAATTTTGACACTATTCAATAGTTGATTTTTGTGAAACTCATAACAGATTGATTACTTCTAAAAAAGTCAATTAAATCAATCCTAATATATCATATTATCCTATAAAATTAGTTCAATTCATTAAAAGTTTCATATTATATTTATTTGGGTATTTATAATATCAATTATGTTAATTTTTTACTATTTTAGTAATTACTACATCATCATTGTGTCATAAATAAAATAAATTATTTAATGTCTAAAATTTATAAATAAAATATCATTATGTAGGAAATCTTTTTAGCTTTCTAATGAATATTTATAATCTAAAATCCAACATATATAACCCTATGTAAAAATTGTTTTTCTAAAAGATGTAAGCTTATGCCATTTTTATTTTTATTTTAGCTTTATTAATATAATGTGTCATTATCACTTACAAGTGGATCCATGGGGTCCCAAAATTGTCACAAAGATGCCCATGGTCGACCATCTATCAACCAATAGGGTTAAGACACGTTTTTAGGGTAATTTAGTATTATTATAATATTATTTTTTTTAACCCTTATTTACCGGATTTACCCTTAACCATGGTAAATAAAATATTTACCGCAGTAATTATTCAAAATGTCTAAAAATAAAAGTTACCTATTTACACAATTTGAACATCCTGATTCCAAATATGGAATCCATTTTCCTAAATTCAAAACACAGAAGTGGCAGAAATTAATTTAAAATTAATTCCCGCTGTCAAAACAAAAAGCGTGTTTTTAAGAGATAATAACTATCAAAAGATTGACACTTGTTTATGTTCGGTTTAATTGTAAAATTATGTCCAATGACCAACATTATATTAAATGGTAAAAATATATTCTAAATATACTTTAAAACTACTAAAATTCATAATTTATCACTATTAATTATTTTGATTAAAAAAGTTGTTTTTAATTAAAATTTAGTAATTTTCACTATTCATCAAAATATGAAAGTTATCCGAAAAGTACCAAAATTTCACCTTAGGCTAAATTCGATATTCCGAGTCCAAAAATGAAGTCCATTTTCAAATATAAAATATATATGATTTCAAAAAGTAGGTATTACTATTTACAACGGCTAGTTTAATTAGTTGTGGTGTGTGTTAGAACTCGAGGTTGCGTATAACACACGCTATCGCATTATTCAAAGGGAAACGTACCGTAGAAGCTTGGGGTGTTACATTCTCCCCTCCTTCAAATAATTGCGTCCTCGCAATTTCTAGGGTATTACTGCATAAAAAGACTCGGGTGGTTCTTCATCATAAGTTCCTCGGGTTCCCACGTTGCCTCTTCCATCTTATGATTCCTCCACAAAACTTTTACCAGACGCGTCGTCCGGTTTCTCAGCACTTGTTCTCTCGTATCAAGAATCTTGATGGGCTCTTCGCAATAAGACAGATCGGGTTCCAGTTCTAAATCTTCATAGGTGAGTACATGCGTCGGATCAGGCATGTATTTCCTCAATAGAGATACGTGGAACACATCGTGAACTTTGGAGAGACTTGGCGGCATTGCCAATCGGTAAGCTACAACCCCAATTAGTTCTAGGATTTCGAAAGGTCCGATGTACCTGGGACTCAATTTGCCTTTCTTACCAAAACGTATGACTCCCTTCCAGGGAGATACCTTCAGGAAAACATGATCACCGACTTGAAATTCCAAATCCTTCCTTCGATTATCGGCATAGCTCTTCTGCCTACTTTGAGCTTCTTTAATGTGATTTTGGATTACCTTCACCTTTTCCACCGTTTCCTCCACCAGTTCTAGGCCTACAAGTTTTCTTTCACCAACGTCATCCCAACAGGTTGGTGTACGACATCTCTTTCCGTATAACGCTTCATATGGTGCCATCTGAATACTCGAATGGAAGCTATTGTTATAGGAAAATTCTACTAGTGGTAAATATTGATCCCACATACCCTGAAAATCAAGTGAGCAAGATCTCATCATGTCTTCTAAGGTCTGAATAGTCCGTTCTGATTGTCCGTCTGTCTGAGGGTGGTAAGCAGTGCTCAAATGAAGTTCAGTATCCAGGGATTTCTGAAGACTTTTCCAAAATCTTGAAGTAAAATGGGGATCACGATCAGAAACAATCGATAGGGGTACTCCATGAAGTCTCACAACTTCATTAATGTATAGTCTTGCTAGACGTTCCAGGGGTAGATCTTCTCTTATAGCAAGAAAATGTGCTGACTTGGTAAGACGATCAACAATAACCCATATTGCATCGTTCCTTCTAGGAGTCTTTGGTAGCCCCATGACAAAGTCCATTGTAATATTGTCCCATTTCCACTCCGGTATGGGAAGAGGTTGCATGACTCCTCCAGGCTGTTGCCTTCCAGCTTTCACTTGTTGACAAACCATACATCTTGACACAAAATCAGCAATCTCCCTCTTCATGTTGTCCCACCAAAAATGTTCCTTCAAATCTCTATACATTTTGGTGCTCCCAGGGTGTATAGAGAAATTGGAACTATGAGCATCATCCAGCAATTCCCTTTTTAGATCAGGTATATTGGGAACACAAAGTCTCTTCCCGAATTTCAAAATTCCACCTTCATACGCAAAGTCTCTCAATCTCCCATCATTCACAGCTTTAATCTTCTTTTGGAATTCTTCATCATCAGTCTGAGAACTCTTAATCCTTTCTAGTAAAGATGGTTTGGCAACCATTTGAAAAAGCATTGATGTTTCACCTTCCCTGGTTATTCCCATGTCCATCTTCACTAGCTCCATGAAAATTGGATCCCTTTCAATTCTCATATTGTTCAAAACTCCATGGTCTTTTCTACTCAAAGCATCTGCCACCTTGTTTGCCTTCCCTGGGTGGTAGTGTATCGTACAATCATAATCCTTGAGTAATTCAAGCCATCTCCTTTGCCTCATGTTGAGTACTTTTTGTGAGAAAATATACTTCAAACTCTTGTGATCAGTATAAATCTCACATTTTTCACCATAGAGGTAGTGCCTCCATATTTTCAAAGCAAAGATCACTGCTGCTAATTCAAGATCATGAGTAGGATAGTTTTGTTCATGAATTTTCAACTGTCGTGATGCATAGGCAATAACTCTATCATTCTGCATAAGGACACAACCAAGTCCTTTCTTTGATGCATCACTATAAATAACGAACCCATCATTCCCCGATGGTAGAGTCAATATAGGAGCATTGACTAATCTTCTCTTCAGTTCTTCGAAACATTCTTCACACTCTTTTGTCCAAACAAATTTAACCCCTTTACGTGTGAGCTTCGTTAATGGGTTAGCCAATCGGGCAAAATTCTGGACGAAACGTCGATAATAACCTGCCAAACCAATAAAACTACGTACCTCAGTTATACTCGTAGGTGCTGGCCATTCTTGGATTGCCTTGGTCTTAGAAGGATCAACAGAGATTCCATCTTTAGAGACAATATGGCCAAGAAAAGAAATCTCATGAAGCCAGAATTCACACTTGCTAAACTTTCCATATAATTCATGCCTCCTTAGAGTCTTCAAGATAATGCGCAAGTGATTTTCATGATCTTTGTAGGTTTTGGAGTATACCAAGATATCATCAATAAATACCACCACAAATTCATCGAGATACTCCTTGAAAACTCTATTCATCAGATCCATGAATACAGAGGGTGCATTAGTCAATCCAAACGACATTACAGTAAACTCGTAATGCCCGTACCTGGTTCGAAATGCTGTCTTCGGAATGTCTTCCTTCTTCACACACAACTGATGGTATCCAGATCGAAGGTCAATCTTTGAAAAGTATTGAGCTCCATGCAGTTGGTCAAATAAATCATCAATACGAGGTAGGGGATACTTGTTCTTTATCGTTATAGCATTGATCTCCCTGTAGTCGATACATAACCTCATAGATCCATCTTTCTTTTTAACAAAAAGAACAGGGGATCCCCATGGAGAAACACTAGGGAAAATAAATCCCTTATTACTCAATTCCTCTAGTTGTTTCTTTAGTTCGACTAGCTCTACAGTGGCCATTCTATAAGGGGTCTTCGATATAGGCCATGATCCAGGAATTAAATCAATGGAAAACTCTACTTCTCGTTCTGGAGGATGTCCAGGTAAATCTTCCGGAAATACATCTACAAACTCTTTCACAATAGGTACATCCTCTATTTGAACATTCCTTTCCTCGCCGACAGTTATTTCATTCTCTTCCTCCCCGATAATTGAATTAAGTTGAGCTACAGGGGGTGTATCTAAATAAGAATTAGGTGGTGACGATTCTGCTCTAAAAATAAGGTGCTCCTTATCATTATCATCAAGAATCGTAACCTCTTTCTTCTTACAATAAATCTTCGCATCATAGTCCGAAAGCCAGTCCATACCGAGGATTATATCAAACTCAATCATAGGTATGACGATGAAATCAGCAGATAAAGAAAATTTATGTGCTCTAATGGGGACTGATTCACAAAACTTTGTTGCAACGATACTTCCCTTAGGAGTTTTAACTGACAACTCCCTTATTAAATCAAATTGGAAATATATAATTTTCTTAGCAAACTGGGAAGATATGAAACAATGCGATGATCCAGAATCAAATAATTCATTTGCTAAACTTGAGGAAACCATTAAATTACCTGCCACCACGTCTTTCGGAGCTTCTACCTCAGCAGTAGTGATAGCATAAGCCTGGCCTTGATCCCTTGGCCTTTTCTGAGGTAATTTCTCCTGACGCTTAGGACATGCATTTGCATAATGCCCCATCTCCCTGCAATTGTAGCACTGAACGTTGGTAGCTTCCTTCTTCCCCTTGCAATCATGAGCTTGGTGGCCTTTTTCACCACACTTGTAACAGACTCCCATTCCCTTCAGGCAAGCACCGGGGTGTTTCTTCCCGCACTTACCACAAGATGGATATTCAACCTTTCCCTTCTTCCCCTTATTTCCATTCCCAGATTGATCAGCAGGTCTCTTCTTCTCTTGCTTTGCTTTAAAGTCATAAGACTTAGAGAATTCCTTTTCGGTCTTGATAGCACATTAGACAATGTCTTCGTACGATGAAAAGGATTGTGAGACTAATGTTCGACGGAGAAATGGTTTTAACCCATCAAAGAAACAATCAATCTTACTTCTTGGGTTGCGAATATAATCACCAGCGTACCTCGCTAACCTTGTAAAGTTAGCCTCATACTTTGTGACATTCTCATCCTCCTTTTGTCTCAGACTCAGAAATTGCCTTTCCATATCTGCTCGATGGTCGCGAGGGAAGTATTTTTCTAAAAACAGATCTTTGAACTCCCTCCATTCCATATTTGATACTTCATCATCTTCCTTCATATTCTGAATCAATGACCACCATTGATCAGCATCTCCAGTGAGGCGGTAAACTGCCATGATAACTTTTTCCCTTTCACTGCTCCCCAAAGCCTGAAATATTTTCTCTAGGGAAAATATCCATTGCTCAGCTACTAAGGGATTTGTACTCCCATTGAACGTTGGTGGTTGTTGCCTCATGAATCGATCTAACATTGATCCTCCACGCTGCGGATCAGGGTGCTCCATACGGGTAAGGTTATTATTCATAACCTGAGTAAGTTGTCCCAGTACGGTGATTAGCTGATCAGCACCAGTTGCATCACCATCCCCACTATAATTATCTTGAGCAGGAGGGCAATCCCTACATGGAGTGCGTGCATTGATACGGTTTCCATTTCTTCCACTAGGCGCCATTTCTAAAAAATGGAATAAACTAGATCAGTTTATGCATCAAAATACATAATCCCATACTTATAAAACACTAAACATAAATTGAACTATCTATGGATATAATCCATAATCATAAATATGTTTTCTTTGAGGAAGTATATACTCATAAACCCTTCATAATGATTTGTAAAGAAAGTGAGAGTTATCCTAAGCATATCCCCCGGGAGTGTCGTAACCAAGAGTGCAGCAAGGCCCGTTGTCGTGCACCAGTTCCCGTTCGAGTCTAGCTCAAAGCGGTGTTTTCGGGTTTTACCCCTAGGTACATCTGTGCCAGAGCCGCCTCTACCTGCTCGTATCCAGACAGGGATGTATTGCTCGGAAAACTCACAAAGTCTCTACAATACCAAAATTCTAGGAAGTTCTTATATACTAATCCTCAAAGTTCATCTTAGGTCTATGTGCTCTAATCAGAGTTTATCTAAATCTAGCTTCCAAGGTTTGTACTAAACTTCCTCTGATACCAACTGTAACGCCCCGACCCCAGCTACCCAGAGTCGGTGCATTAATTACATAACATTGGCATGATCACAAGAAAGATCAAATCTCGAAAGACCGATTGGTTTAGTAGCCTTGGAAACACTAGATATATTCATAAGTTTTACATTACATCATAAAATGAAAAACTACTACAACAACGTAATGTCTCAATAGACCACACTATTATCCCCTCATAAAATCCCTGCAGGTCATTCCTAATTTACATCTTCACTTCCTGGGAAAAATAAAACATAGAAAAGGGGTGAGCTCAAATGCCCAGTAAGGATAACAATATAGCGGAATATTCAAAATAAGCATAAACATTTAAGGCAATGAATTACTAAAACAAAAGCCTTTTAAAATTGAACTTCAACATAGTATGGCAAAAGTAAAATGAAATAATTCCATTTACTTGTACACATGGATATTCTACTAATCGAATAATCACATGCAATATCAATAACCACTTTCATAATGTTGGAATGCATAATGCCAGACTATCATAACCACATAGCCAAGGCCTCGTGCCAAGACTACAAATAAGATTTTGTCAAGGCCTTGTGCCAAGACACTAGTTTGTCTCATGAGACCTACCGATGCATCGAGGAGCTATAGCGGGCTCCACCCGTCACTTATTAAGTCCAATGCAATCCCATATGAAAAGGTTTAAACATAACATAAACATTCGTATTAAAACTAGCATACGAAATGTCAATAATTTCACCATAAACTATGAATGGTATAAAAATAGCACATCCACAGTCAAACATATCACAAAACCTTCAATACAATATAGAAGTTTTGTATCATAATAAATCAACTTCAAATAATCTTAAAATCCATCAAAGGATGTTGACATAGATGAAATCAAAATTCTTTTTAAAGAAATATCTCCTTTTATTTTGAAATCATTTAAGATCCATATAAAATAAAACATTTCTTTGAAAATATTCTTATAAGCTTGTAAGGAAATCTTTGAAGATTTTATAACGGCGTAAAATAACCGCACCCGCCGTATAAGTTAAAAAAAACATTCTTACCTCAATTCTGTCGAAAAGGTTAAAAAGGACCTTGTTTTGAAAACGACGGAAAGATTCCTTTATAAACCTCTTATAAAAAGTCAAAAAAGGGTATAAATGACTTTAACCCATATTCTTGTAAATAGTAAAAATGTTTTGAAATACATTTTTAAGAAACATGGATGTGGATGATAAAGAGATCCCAGTAGATTATTACATATAAACAACCTCGGATAATGAAGAGATTGTGAAATAACCCTTACCTTGTACTTTTCCTTGGTTGGGGTAGGTTAACCTCCTGTATAATGGTGAAATAATTGTTATTAAATTATACAAGAACCATATATATTAATATGATATCATATATGATCTTTTAACATTGATTTATTAATAATATCTTAGAATTATCATCGTTTCGGGTGTTAACTTACTCATTTTCTTTTATATGTTTTGTTACATAAGCCATGTTTGTTGTATCTTATTCATATCCAGAATGATATAAAGTCCTTAAACATCATTTTTAAATCATAAAATGATAATTATACTTGAATGGATACGATGGAGAATGAATCTCATCGCGTTCGTGGAGACGGTAGTCCGTACGTACGCACGAGCGACAATATCATTCTTTTGATATTAAAATAATATATAAATGAATGGTATATCATATATACAGAATCATTAACATGTTATATTTATTATTTACATGAGTTACACATCATTATTATACCCATCCAAATAATATTATATTGAATAACAATTACACCACGACGTGGAGACGGTAAGCCGTACGTACGCACGTATGGTGACATGTTATTCAAAGGGTGGATAGAATACTGAATATGGTTGTACCATACTTATAATAACATCACAGTATATGTGAGATACTGGAGTTATTATTTTAGAATGGTAAGAACAAAGGAAGAAGAAGTGGAAGAAGAAATGAACTTAGAAAAGGGTGGTGAAATCATTACCTCTTCTTCGGGTTCTTCCTTTTGATTTGATCAAAAGGGCTCCTTAGGTTGGCTTTCTGATCAAACTAAGGCCTCTAGGTTGTAGTGAGGGATGTTGGGAGAGTATTTGGGCAGATTTTGGCCGAACCAAAAGGCTTTGAAGGTGTGAAGAAATGAGAAGGAGGAGTGCCCTTTTTATAAGAGGGGTGAGGGGCACCTTTGGAAAAGCTAGAAATATTAATTTATAATAAATTCATATTCGGTTTCTAAAGGCTCCAAAGTTGACTATTCAAAGGTTAAGGTGGGGATAGGTCGAAAACCACTCAACCAATAGAATTTAGACAGGTTTGGGTACTTATATTAACCTTATATTTAAGTATTAACTCTAAGTTAATTAGTTTCACTTTTACAATGTCTCTTTGTATTTTTATATAATATGGTTAATAAACTTACTATATACATCCAAGCGACCCCCAAGTGGTCCATTAATGATTAAACTATCATAATATAAGTCTCTTGGCCGAACATTATATTTTTAGGAATTTAATATCAATTAATAATATAATATTTGTTTTAAGAACTCTTTTATGTCAATTTTGACACTATTCAATAGTTGATTTTTGTGAAACTCATAACAGATTGATTACTTCGAAAAAAGTCAATTAAATCAATCCTAATATATCATATTATCCTAGAAAATTAGTTTAATTCATTAAAAGTTTCATATTATATTTATTTGGGTATTTATAATATCAATTATGTTAATTTTTTACTATTTTAGTAATTACTGCATCATCATTGTGTCATAAATAAAATAAATTATTTAATGTCTAAAAATTATAAATAAAATATCATTATGTAGGAAATCTTTTTAAATTTCTAATGAATATTTATAATCTAAAATCCAACATATATAACCCTATGTAAAAATTGTTCTTCTAAAAGATGTAAGCTTATGCCATTTTTATTTTTATTTTAGCTTTATTAATATAATGTGTCATTATCACTTACAAGTGGATCCATGGGGTCCCAAAATTGACACAAAGATGCCCATGGTCGACCATATATCAACCAATAGGGTTAAGACACGTTTTTAGGGTAATTTAGTATTATTATAATATTATATTTTTTAACCCTTATTTACCGGATTTACCCTTAACCATGGTAAATAAAATATTTACCGCAGTAATTATTCAAAATGTCTAAAAATAAAAGTTACCTATTTACACAATTTGAACATCCTGATTCCAAATATGGAATCCATTTTCCTAAATTCAAAACACAGAAGTGGCAGAAATTAATTTAAAATTAATTCCCGCTGTCAAAACAAAAAGCGTGTTTTTAAGAGATAATAACTATCAAAAGATTGACACTTGTTTATGTTCGTTTTAATTGTAAAATTATGTCCAATGACCAACATTATATTAAATGGTAAAAATATATTCTAAATATACTTTAAAACTACTAAAATTCATAATTTATCACTATTAATTATTTTGATTAAAAAAGTTGTTTTTAATTAAAATTTAGTAATTTTCACTATTCATCAAAATATGAAAGTTATCCGAAAAGTACCAAAATTTCACCTTAGGATAAATTCGATATTCCGAGTCCAAAAATGAAGTCCATTTTCAAATATAAAATATATATGATTTCAAAAAGTAGGTATTACTATTTACAACGGCTAGTTTAATTAGTTGTGGTGTGTGTTAGAACTCGAGGTTGCGTATAACACACGCTATCGCATTATTCAAAGGGAAACGTACCGTAGAAGCTTGGGGTGTTACATGAATCCTTATGAAAAGTAAAAAACACGATGCAAAAAGTAAACACAACCTCCACTGGTGCTCAACGACCACCATGGAGTATTACTTTCTTCAGCCAATGCTGGAATCTAAGTAACATAACCTGGAATATTAAGCCTCATTACACACCTTGTCTCATGTACCGACATCCCGACACCATGTGGCTCCTGAAAATTCTGTGTCTCAGGTACCGATATCCCATAGGCATGCCTAAGTAGAAGTGACCTGGCACTATGTTCCTCTTGACACCTTGTGTCCTAAGTACTGACATCCCATAGGCATGCCCACCAATTGTAACCTGGCATCATGTGCCTCCTTATACCTCGTGTCTCAAGTATCGACAACTCGTAAGCACACCCAAGAAATAGTAACCTGGAACTATGTGCCTCATGACACCTTGTGTCTCATGTAAAAATGTCTCATAAGCACACCCATTCAATTTGAAGTTTCCTAACTTTCGATGCAACTTCCAAAACAGACACCCCCCAACTATAAAACACATAACCACAAATATGGGGGCCTCTACCCACATGAGCTGTCAAATCCACCTCATTGTGAAGTAATCTATGTGTACACTACCCAAATCACAGGTGAGAAGTAATCACCAAATATAAAACCCAAGCCACAACACCTCTGACACCTTATGTCCCTGTGACCATATCGCTGAAGTCTGATGGCCTCGCTATCCCTGTATTCCAAGCTATGACCAACTAAACAGTTAAACTTCCTCAAACTGACATCTCGGATGCCCAATCCTGTGGTCAAACTACTCACGTAATTCGGTCCAATGCCAAAATATGATCAACATCACTCAAGAATATATGGTCTATTACCAACACAACCCAAAGGTTCTATCATATGCACTTCAGAAATTACATATTTATCATATTTAATCAAATAACATAAACTGGAAAAAAATATAAATAGCTGATTTGCACTAGTCCAACGACTATCACACAAAAACAACATGTTCTTGAAATCCTCTAACAAACCAAATTATGTTTTACCAAATTAAACATACCAAGTTAATCAAAGTAGACCAATTATAACAATTTTGGAACACTGGTCCAAAATTTCCCAATGAGCATTGACCTCTCTCTTGGTCTTGCTCATGAAATTTAGGCAATAGGGTAAACCAAAATGCATCCCATGTGTCTAAAAATTAATTCAATATGCATTAGATTATATAAAGGAGTATCTCTTAAAATACTAGAAGATTCACCAAAGCTTGAGCCACCGAAATATCCATGAAACCAAAAAACAATGTATGAACCACCAATATCGAACTAGTAAAATGATCCGCCTCCTGTACTAGCCTCTAATTCGTTCTAAAACATGGTAGATATAAAAAACAAAAATAAACGCTCAAACCCCTATAACTCGGTTTAGAACAGAAATCAAGAAGAACAACTCAAGATGAATCAAGAGCTCACCTGTGTTTTTCCAATGGATCAAAAAATGTTTGAATCTAACTTAAGAAAAATATCTAGGAGGGGTTTGAAGTCCTAACCACCTTGGTTTAGGAAACATAGAAACCCCCACTATCCACTGCGCCTAAATGATTCTACTTCTTATTTGAAGAGAAAAAAAAAAGAAACTACATCGCGTGTATATAGGTATACAGATCGTGTATACTAGTTAATTGTTCCAATGATGTAGGTTTCATGACTTACTTACTTATCCGACCGGCTGACAAGACTACACGGCATGTACTAGGGCGTACACAGCGTGTATTTGGCATTCCCCTTATTCCATGTTGACTTCACCAAACAACAGGTATACCCCTCTTACACAACTCGAATAAACAGAATATACTAGGCGTACATGGTGTGTACTTCGTTAGACATCACTATCCAGCCAACATGCCTAAATGCCATGTATGTCCTTCTCACACGACAAGGGTACATGATATGTATTTGGGAGGACATGACATGTAACCACAAAATCATGCCATGTTTCCAGATTTTATTCATAACTTAGCCATTTCTCCCATATTTCTAAAAAAACAACTCAAAAATAAAAAGGAAAATAAACTCATGGATTAAGATCCAAAACCAAAAAACCATAGTGAAAATATGAAACATGATAGTCATCACTACATTGAGGAACGTCATCAAATGAACATAGAAGACATTTCATGTCTCTGTATTTGAGCATGGGGACAACATGGAGTGTTACATTTTGCTGAACCACTAAAAACAGATCCCCTTAGATTCACCGTCCTATAATTTCATTGCCTCTAGAGAAATTAATGGAACACATAAACCACAAACTAGTTGGTCACTATAACACAATTCCCCCTCCTCAATGATTAATATAAATCACTAATATTGGGAGAGGATATCCAACTGCACATCAATGTAGGCCCCTTGAAGAAATATTAATGCATTTCAGACATAGTGACCAACTTTTTGATCATTCAGACTGTATACCGAAAAGAATGGTTCACATCATCTGTTGTCACCACACCCATATACTATGGGAGATAGCTATGGTGCATCATGCGATCCTTAATATAATTTACTAAATAGCCATCTAGGAGCAGACTTATCCCCTGGTCTAGATGAATATCTACCACTTCTTCCATCATTCAAATAGTAAAATGTTTTAGAGGATTCAACACATATCAAGGGAATCCAAAATTTTAAACCATCCCACATGGATGGGGGGATTTATATATCAATATCCATATCCAATTTCATCATCCAATGAGAGGGTCCCAGAAGAATCACTACAGATTCTAGATCAACCCCACCCCACTAGGATGGGGGAATTTATTTCTTCATGATCATACTAGGAATCATCAATTCGCTGGATGGAGTTATTGGTTCCTCAACAAGGGGGCAAATCAGTGCCAGTTGAAGCCAAGAATAACCCCCAACCCAAAGTACAAGGGAAATTTTTATCCTCATCATCATGACCATAGAGAGATTCAATATTCTAAAGGTTAAGATAAAAATTTCATGTGTTCTTCATATCCCTCCCACCATCGGATGAACCACTTTTGGCCAGGGAACATTCATGAATCATTATAAGAAACTCCACCATGGCCATTTATAATAGGCTAAGACATGAAGAGCATATGTAAGAGGAAATTAGAACATGTCAGGGACGCAAGCTGAAATATTCCAATATAGTCAAGGGTTTAAATAATGAACATAATGAAAGTAATATAGAATCAACCTATTGCATTGAATGTAATGGAAAAAATACCATTTCCCGATATGATTTTGTGAATGTATTCTATGTAAACAGGGGAGAAATTGATCATGACGTAAATGAATAGGTCTAGAACATGGAGAATCTACCCTGAGGGGTGGGTGATTTGGATGCACCAAGTGAGGATTCATGCACATAGAACCAAGAAGGAACCAAAACATGGTACCTCCCAATATCGATTTTCTACCTCTATGACAGAACATTTCCAATGGGAATGGTACGAATAAATTCTGATAACCACCAAGAATAATGGATGTTCATTACCATGAGGATCAATTTACACAATATGAGACTGAAATAAAAACTCTTCAACAACTCAATTATGAGCTACATAGGGGAAATATTATCACTGGGTATTGTTTTTAAGTATAGATGAATATTCTCCCTCCCATAGCCAATATTCCATAAAATGGGGTATCTGATCATCATATTGGATTTGGATCATTAAATCCATTATGCATAATGTTATATCTAAATGAATGCGAAATACCTATGTTTTGGTGGTATCCACTCCCTAATTATGGTAATCATTCTACCAAAGGATGAATCAGAATCAGTAGGTGATGAATGAGAGGCTCCCTCATCAACCTCTACATACTCCCTATGGATGAGACATGAATCGTAAAGAATTTCCTCCTAAATTAAATAACATCATCAAGTACCTGGATACTCAAATGGGAGCAATGGAAGGGAGCTACACACCTGTACAGCCTGCGAGGAACCATATCCTGAATTTTTGGATGATACTCTTCCTCCATCTGACTCCGTACGTCGTATATTTTCTTCCTATGATGGAAAAGGTGACCCTGAACAAACATATCACACACTTCAAATCCCAAAGTGCGTTGACGGTGGGCACACTAGATCAATAAGAGGAATCAAAGATGAGATGTTTTATACATATTTTGATAGGTCCATCGTATTTTTGGGTATATCTTCCTACCAGTGGGATCCGTTTCAGGATGGGAAAACCTACATCATTAGTTCCTTAATAAGTTCATCTCCACAGGGTGGAAAACAATGATCATTGGCATGAAGATCATCATAAACATGAAAATGGGAGGTTTTATGATTTTATATTTATATGGAAAGATATAACCTATTTCATCAATATCTCATCTATATTAGATAAAATGATAGAACTATGAGTTGAAAATATTTGGGATGAGTTACAAACACCTTTGAACCCCATGAAATTTGGGGGGGGGGGGGTTGCAAGAGTTCACTAAAATAGAACAACATCGTGAGGAGGCTACTCAGTGAACAAAATCCAGAACTCAACTTATGCCCATTGCATAGGGAAAAAGGATAGGTAGAGAAATAGATGCATTTTTACCCTTGAGCTAGTAGTAATGCTCATCTAGGAACATATTATGAACCCAACACCTCCTTTCAAGCGGCTAAAACAAAAGAAACTCCCTCCACCAGATGAACATAGAAATCAGGGTTGTTTGGGATTTGAGGAATGAATGAACAATGTATAGTCCTTATTAAATGAACATGTCCCCAATTATTTCATGGACACCATCGGTAATAACCCTATAAATCTTCCACAATATAGAGATCCTGATGGGGTCAACCTCAAAAACCATCCCAATTGCTACCCTCACCATAGAAGGCTAGTCATAGAAACCATGATTGCTTCATATTAATATATTTACTTAAATTCATGTTCTATTGTGTATAGGTGAAATGAGAAATCTCTTCATAGAAGGTGGTGTGAATAACCATTGTCTAGTCAAAAGAAGAGGGTTGTTGGAAGAATGTTCCTTCAGGTGTGCACAAAAAATTAACAACTAGATGACTCAATAAATTGGTGATCAAGATCATTACAACCTGAATGAATAGATATGTAGACCCAAAATATTTCCACCACCTTAATAGGTAACATCAAATGCACCTCCAAACGGTGGGAATGTTCACTGGATGAAAGATGAAATTGAATTGGAAGAATCTTATTTTTCTCCAACGCAAGCTTTAACACTTGAAGATTTCCCCCATGAAAAATATGATGCACATGATCCACCCCAATAAATGGAATTATCATCGGATGAGTATCTTATATTTGGTTAGGTAAATTTAATACATTGTAGAGAACCCTTCTCTGATGATGAATTTCCCACACATAATCGGGGAATGGGAGGCCACATATACCGAAACCGAGGAAACATGGGACAACACAGATACAGTCAGAGCCAATATTTTGAAAATATCCCCATGAAGGATATATATACAGATGAATCTCATGTGAATCCAATTCAATAGACCCCAAAGAGGTAGGGAGGATCCTCTATGTCCTCCAATAGTCACCCGAATCTGATTGGATTGCATGGATGCCAAACATGTGTTCAATCAAATCATACTTGAAAACAAGAAAGGCCAACATGAATTTAACAACATTCAATAGAAGTCCCATTGACTTCTGCACAAGAACTTGTCCTATAAACCTCATATTACATATCTCAAGAAATGTGTGACAAAGAGTATCCCCATATTGGGAAGCACCGACCATTAGAACAAATGTACGATTTTCTGAAATAGCTCAATATTGTTCCAGCCAATATCTCAATCCTCGATGAACTCCATATTTTAGATTAATTCAATAAAAACCTGTCGAATCCCTATAATGTACATAATAATTTGAGATAAAATTAAATATGGAAGAGGTCTATTGAGTGGATACCATATCATGAGAATGTCGTGTCTCCATCTCGTTCACTGACTATGATTCGGTCATTCAAGGACATATCAGTCCCTATATGTTTGAACTAGAATCAATAATTTCAATGTCCAAATAGTTCTGATTAATAATGGTTCTGGGATGAATCTTATCCTAGTTCGAACAATATGACATTTATGATATGCATATGGGGGATATGAAACAACCAAAGCATCCATGATACGTTTCTCCTTAAACAATGCAATAGCTTGTGTTGTATGCAACTTGGAGTTTTAACAGACCACGACCAATCAAACTTACCATTATGAATAATAATAACAAATTTTTGATATTTTATAAATTTTATTTTTCTAAATGGACTTTATTTTTTTATTCATAATATAAAAAATTTCATGGGGTCAGTTTTGTGTGATTTTCTGAAAAAATTCAATTTTTGATGAATAATGAAAACTCAATGTTATTGTTTAAAACCTACTTTTTATTTAAATAATTATTTATATTGATTAAATTTATTTTATGTAAAAATAGATACATAATACATATATAAGTTCAATTTAATTCATTGTAGTCATTTTATAATTAAATTAGATTTATTAAATTATATTGAACATTTTAACGTCTTTTACCCACCTTCTTCGCACGTTAGAAAATTTGCATAAAATGTAATTTTACCACTTTTGTGAATTGAATTTAAAAATTTCGAGAGACACGGTTGACATCAGTAAGTAAAATGTGGTTCAATATGATGAAAATAATTTTTTGTGAATAGAATCTTTTGAATTTTATTTTCCATGCTTATAATTAAATATGTTAATTAAAGGTAAAAATGATATTATAATTACCCTAAAACATGTCCTAATTCTATTGGATATGTGTATTTCGAACAAAATAAACCTTATGAGTAAAATATGATCCCCTTGGTCCACTTGGAATAGATTAGGACATTTATTGTTATTTTATTTAAAGAATTGTTAAAAGTGTTAAATTTAATGTCTAATAACTAATCAATTTTTAATATAGGGTTATACATAAGATAAATTAGACTATAAATATTAATTATAAATTTAAAAATATTACCTACATAATCGTATTTCTTTATAAAATTTATATATTAAATAATAAAATTTATTTATGATAGAATGATGATGTAGTAATTACTTTATTATTGAAGGATTAAAATAATTGATATTATAAATATTTAGATAATTGTAAATTGAGACTTTTAATGTATTCCACATATTTTATTGGTTAATATGACATGTCAGGGTTGATTAATTTTTTTTCAGTGATATAGTTGTTATGATTTTCACAAAAATGAGATACTAAATAGTGTCAAAATTGACATAAATGAGTTTTTAAAATAAATACTAAATTATTAATTGATATAAAATTCTTAAAAATTTAAGGATTGGAAAAATGACATAGATATGGTTATATATATCAATAATGAACCACTTGGGGTCTTATTTTCTTTTTATAAAAAGTTTATTGACCATTTATTATAATAATACATGAATACATTGTAAAAGATAAACTATTTAACTGAGAGTTAAATTTAAAATATACACACTAATATGATGACCTAAACCTATCTAAAACCTATTGGATGAGAGGTCTCTAACACAAACCCACATTATCCTCAAAATAAATTCTTTTTACACACTTATAAATCGAATGTGACGGTATAATAATATAATATTTCCATCCTTTACTAAATTGACCCTCACCTCCCTTATAAAATGGTATTTGACTTTCACTTAATTCCACACCTCCAACACCATTTTTATTCACATAAACCTACTCAAATATCCTCCCAACTACCGTAAATTCATTTCAGTGTCCTTACATTGAACAAAATCCAACCTAAGGATCCCTTTTCATCAAATCAATAAAATGAACCCGAAGAAGAGGTAATTACATCATTATCTCTTTCAACATTCTTTTCTTCTTACACCTCCTATTTCTTTGTTGTTTCCATAATAAAATAATAAATCATGTAAATTATAAATCTAGATATGTAATTATAAATATGGTACCACTATATTCATTATTATATCCATCCTCTGAAAGAAAAAGTCCCCATACGTGCGTACATACGACTTACCGTCTCTACGACGTGGTTTCGTTTTTTATTCAACACTTCATTATTTGGATGGGTATAATAATGATTATAATTAATATAAAAAATAAATATAACATTTTAATGATTATATATATATTACATACCATCCGATTACATTCTATTTTACCATCAGAAAAATGATATTGTTGCTCGTGTGTAGATATTGTTTACCTTTTCCACGAATGCGATATGATTCATTTTACCATCATAAAAATTCATGAGTAAATTTAATTTTAGGATTAAAAATAATGTTTGTGGACTTAATATAATTTTCAATATGAATCAATTACACCTTATCCATAACAATCATAACTTATTTAACAAAAAATTTCAAGGAAAACGAATCAGTTAACACCCGATATAATGATACTACTAAAAAAAATTTAACTAGAAATATTAGAAGATCATATATGATATCGTATTTATTTATGTGGTTCTTCTATAATTTAAAAAAATGATTTAACTATTATACAAGAGTTTAACATACCCACAACCAAGGAAATGTACAATGTAAGGGTTAATTTTACAATCTCTTTATTATCCAAGGATGTTTGTACGAAAGTATCTACTATGACTTCTATATCTTCTGCATATGTGTTTCATAAAAATGTATTTAAATTTTTTATCTATTTCCTAGAATATGGGTTATTTTAATTTTTATCCTTTTTTATTTTTATAATTTTATTGAACGAAATATTTCTGTCGTTTTCCAAACAAGGCACATTATGTCCTCTTCATCAAATTATGTTAAGAATGAATTTTAGTATATTCGGCGGGTTCGTCTATTTTACACTATTATAAAACAGTAAAAGCTTCCCCTATAGTATTATATAAATATTTTCAAAATAATGATTTTATTTTATAATTATGATAAATTTAAATTATTTCAAAATAGAAAAAGATATTTCTCTCAAATAGTTTTTTTTATCTATGTCAACATCATTTGATGGATTTTACTCATGTTGATTTTGATTTATTATGATACAGTATTCCGTAATGTATTGAAGGATTTGTGATATGTTTTATTGTGGATGTGTTATTCTTATACCTTTCATGTTTTATGGTTTAATATTAACATTTCGTATGTTAGTTTTAATAGAAATGTTTATGTTATGTTGCTATCTTTTTATATGAGGAATGCATTCGATTTACTCATTGACGAGTGCTTCCCCCTATATCACCTCGATACATCGGTATGTCTCATTAGACAAACTAGTGTCTGGGAACAAGGCCTTGACATACTCTTATTTGTAGTCTTGGCATGAGGCCTTGACTATGTGGTTATAATGTCCGACATTATGCCTTACATCATTATGAAATTCGGTATTGATATTACAAGTGATTATCTAACTAGTATAATATCCATGTGAGTAAGTAAATGGAACCATTTGATTTATCATTTCTATAATATTCTAATGATTAAGTTTAAAAATAATGTGTTTTATTCTTATACATTTCCTTAAATGATTATGCTTATTTATTATAGATTCTGCTATATTTTTATCCTTATGAATATGAGATCACACCATTCTATGTTTTATTTTTCCCAGGATACGAAGAAGTATATTATGATTAACCGACATGAATATGATAAGGGATATGAGTGTGTTCATAGGGGAGATTTTTTTTTTATTTCACGATATATTTTAAAACTTATGTATATATATAGTACTTAGAAGGCTACTAATCTAATCAGTATTTTGATACTTGATCTCTTGTGATCATGATAATTTTCTAAAATAATAAACCGAATCTGGGTAACTAGGGTTGGGGCATTATATTTGATATCAGAGGAAGTTTAGTATAAATCGTGGAAACTAGATTTAGAAAAACTCAGATTAGATAACATTCCCCTTTGATAGAAAATGAGGATTAGTATATAAGATCTTCCTATAATTTTCCTAATGTAGATAATTTTTTGAATTTTCCAAGCAATACATATCGGTCTAGATACGACCTAGTAGAGGAAGATCTAGAACAGATGTACCTAGGAGTGAAAACATGACTATGAGTTTTGGGCTTGACACAGGGTATCCTGGTACACAATAATGGGCCTTGCTGCACTCTTGGTTATGAAACTCTTAGGGGATATTCTTAGGATAATTCACATTTTCATTACAAAACATTATGAATGATTTATGAGTAAATACCTCTTCAAAATTTTTTTTTATGATTATGGATTATATGCACAAACTATTCAATTTATGTAAGGTATATTACTTGTTTGGAATTTTGTATATAATTCATAAACTAATATTGTGTATGACACTTTTTAGAAATGGAGCCTAGAGGATGGAATGGAAACTATATCAATGCACATAATCTATTTTGGGATTTACATTATACTCAAGATAATTATAATGAAGCTGGTGATGAAATCAGTGCTAAACAACTTATAACCATACTGGGACAACACACACTGGTTATGAATAATAAAATTACAAATATAGAGCACCCTAACCCACAATGTGGGGTATCAATGTTAGACTGCTTCATGAGGAAACAACCACCAACATTCACTAGGAATACAAATCGATTTGTTATTGAGAAATGGAGAAGTTTCTTAGAAAAAATATTGCATGCATTGGTGAGTAGAAAAAGAGGAAAAATGTCATGGAAGTTAATCACATCATGGGGGATAAGGATCAATGGTGGTCATTAATTAAAAAAACGTGAGGATGAAGAAGTATGAAATATGGTATGGAGGGAGTGTAAAGGGATTTTATTAGAAAAATAATTTCCTCGTGACCATCAAGCAGATATGGAAAGACAACTTCTGAGTCTGAGGCAAAAGGAAGATGAGAATGTTGAAAAGTACAAGGCTATCATTACACGGTTATCATGGCATGAAACAAATTATATACTTAACCAAATCAGTAAGATTAATCAATTCATTGATGGGTTAACACCATTTCTCAATCATTTATTAGTATCATAATCCATCTCATCGTATGAAGATATTGTCTCATGTGCTATCAAGAAAGAAAATTAATTCTTTATGTCTTATGGAATTAAAGCAAAGAATGTGAAGAAAAGATCTTCTTAACACTCTATAAAATGAAATGAGGGGAATAATGGAAAAGTTGAATTTTCGTCCTGTAGTAAATGTGGAAAGAAAAACACTGGTACATGCCTAAAGGGAATCGTAGTATGTTACAAGTGTGGTTAAAAAAGACCACCAAGCTTGTGATTTCAAGGGATAGAAAGAGGATTTCAACGATTAAGGCTATAATTATAGATAAATGGAGTATTATGAAAATGAATGTTCTATGCGCCAAAGAAACATACCTCAAAAAAGTCCATGGGATAAATACCAAGAATAAAAGATCTCTACTACTAAGGTTGAAGCTTCAAATGATGTGGTGGTAGTAAATTTATTCGTTTCCTCAAATTTATGCAATGGTTTATTTGATTCTGGATCATTGTATTCTTTCATATATTCCAGGTTTTCTATGAAAATATGATATTTCCAATTTTATTTAACAAGGGAGTTGTCAATCAAAACTACTAAGGGAATTATCATTGCAACAGTGTTTTTTGAATCAGTTCCAATTACGGAATATAAAGGTTGATTATCATCTGATCTCATTATCATACCCATGACTAAATTTGATAAAATCCTCAGTATGGATTTCCCTTCAGACCATGAAGCGAAAATTTATTGTAATAAGAAGGATGTTGCAATATTAGACGATGATAAGGAGTACCGTATCTTTAAACAAGAAACATCACCATCTAATTCTTATCTAGGTCCACCCACAGTAGCTCTAATAATTCAATTATCAGGGAGGAAGAGAGTTAAATAACTATGGGTGATGAAAATAATCTTCAAATAGATAATTTACCAATTGTACAAGAATATGTTGATGTGTTTCCAGATGCTTTACCTGGACATCCTCTAGAATGAAAATTTTAGTTTTCCATTGACTTAATTCTTGGTTCAAGGCCTATATCAAAGAACCCTTATAAAATGGCCACTATGGAATAAGTTGAACTAATGAAAAAATTAGAGGGATTGAGTAATAATGGATTTATTCACCCTAGTGTTTCTCTATGGGGAGACCCTGTTATTTTTGATAAGAATAAAGGAAGATCTTAGATGGTGTGCATTTACTACAGTGAGTTCATTCTATAACAATAATGAACAAGTATCCCCTTCCTTGGATTGATGATTTATTTGACCAAGTTCATAGAGTTAAATATTTTTCAAATATTGACCTTAAAAATGGATTTCATCAGTTGTGTGTGAAGAAGGAAGACATTCCTAATACAACATTTCATGCCACGTATGGGCATTACGTGTTTATAGAAATGCCTTTTAGACTATCTAATGGACCCTATGTCTTTATGGATCTAATTAAGAGAGTCTTAAAGAATTATATTGATTAATTTATAGTGGTATTTATTAATGATATCTTGGTATACTCAATAATCAATGCGCATCATGATAATCACATGCGCACTATTCTAAAAAAACTTATAAGAAATGAATTGCTTGGGATGTTTATCAAGTGTGAATTATAGCTTCATAAGATTTCTTTACCTAGACATATTTTCTCTAAGGATGGAATCTCTATTGATCAATCAAAGAAAAAGTGAATCCCAGAATGGGAGAAACTAACAAGAATAACTGAGGTATGAAGCTTTATTGGTCTAGCATGTTATTATCGGCGCTTTGTCCATAATTTTTCCTGATTGGCTAACCCATTAACCAAGCTCACACGTGAAGGGGTTAAATTAGTTTGTAAAAAATATTCTGAAGGAGGTTTTGAAGAATTGACGAAATGATTATTTAATTATCATATATTTACTCTACCATCAGGGAATGAACAGTTTGTTATTTTTAGTGATACTTCAATGAAAGGACTTTGTTGTGCCCTTATATAGAATAATAGGGTTATTTCCTATGCATCACGGTAGCTAAAAATTAATGAACCAAATTATCCCACTCATGATTTTTAGTTATTAGCTATAATATTTTACATGAATATATTGAGACACTATATCTATGCTGAAAAATGTGAGATATTTACCGATAAAAAGAGTTTGAAGAATATTTTCTCTCAAAAAAAAACTAAACATGAGGAAACAATGATAGCTTGAACTACTCCAATATTATGATTTCACTATACACTACATCGCGAGGAAGGAAAATAAGGTGGAAAATGATTTGTGTAGAAAGGATCATGGTGTTTTGAACAAGATGAGAGTTGAAAGGGATCCTAAGTTCATGGATCTAGTAAAGATAGATATGGGAATAATCATGGAAGGTGAAACATCAATACTTTTTTAAATGGTTTCCAAACCATATTTTCAAGAAATGATAAAAAGTTCTCTGATTGATGATGGGGAGTTTGAAAAGAAAATTTGAGTTGTAAACAATGGTATAATGAATAACTTCATATATGAAGATGGAATTTTGAAATTTGGGAAGTTACATGGTGTCCTTGATATACCAGATCTAAAAATGGAATTTTTGGATGATTCTCATTGATCCAGTTTCTCTATACATGACGGTAGCACTACGATGTATATATATTTGAAGGAACAATTTGGTGGGACAACCTGAAATAGGATATAGCTGATTATGTGTCATGATATATAGTTTTTCAATCCGTTAAGGCCAGAAGACAACATTCAAGAGGAGTCATGAAACCTTTTCCCATACCTGGGTGGAAACGAGATTACATTACGATGTAATTTTTCATGGGACTACCAAATACTCCTATATGGAATGATGCAATATGGGTCATTACTGATCATCTTACCAAGTCATCACATTTTCTCCCAATGAAAGAATATTTAACACTTCAATGTTTAGAAAAACTATATATTAATGAAATCTCAATCCTTTATGGAGTACCCCTATCAATTGTTTCTTACTGTGAACCTCATTTACCATCAAGATACTAGAAAAGACTTAAGAAGGACCTAGATAATGAACATTATTTAAGAAATTCCTACCACCCTCAAACTGATGGACAATTACAATGGACTATTAAAACCTTTGAATACATGTTGAGATCTTTCTCACTGGATTTTTAAGGTATGTGGGATCAATATTCACCTATGTTTGAATTTTTCTATAACAATAGCTTCTATTAAAGTATTTAGATGGCACCATATAAAGAGCTATATGGGAGGTGATGTCGCACACCAACTTGTTGGGATGATGTTTTTGAAACAAAACATGTAGGCCCAAAACTTGTTGAAGAAACAATGGAAAAGGATAAGATCATCCAAACCCACATCAATGAAGCATAAAGTAGGCAAAAGAGGTATGTTGATAACCGAAGGAAGGATTTGGAATTTCATGCAGGAGATCATGTTTTCTTGAAGGTATCTCTATGGAAGGGTGTTTTACGATTCGGTAAGAAGGGTATATTTAGTCCAGTGTACATCAGACATTTTTAAATTCTAGAACGAATTGCTGTTTTAGATTACCATTTGGAAATTACACCAAGACTATTCAATGTTTATGATGTGTTCCATGTATCACTATTGAAAAGATACACACCTGAACCAAATCATCATACATTTTTAAATTCTTGAACGAATTTGAGTTTTAGATTACCGTTTGGAAATTCCACCATGTCTCTTTAATGTTTATGATGTGTTCCAAGTATCACTACTGAAAAGATACATACCTGACCCAAATCATGTACTCACCTATGATGAAATAGAACTGGAACCTAATCTGTCTTATTGTGAAGATCCTGTCAATATTCATATACCAAATAACAAGTGTTGACAAATCGGATGACTTGTCTGGTAAAAGTTATATGTAGAAAAATATGATTGAAGATGCAACGTGGGAACTCGAGGAACTTATGATGAAGAACAACCTGAAATTTTTTATGCAGTAGTATTTTAGAAATTTCGAGGAATAAATTATTTGAAGGAGGGAATAATGTAACACCCCAAGCAAGCACGATACAATTTTCATTGAATAATTCAATAGCTTGCGATGTATGAAACTTTGAGTTTTAGCACATCACGAAAAATCACAGTAGTCGTTATGATTAGTAATAAAAACTTTTTGAAATTTTATAAATTTTATTTTTCTAAATGGAATTCATTTTTAGATTCATAATATCAAAATTATCTTAGGGTAAATTTTCGGTATTTTTCTGAAAACATTTAAATTTTGATGAATAGTGAAAAACACAACGTTATTGTTTAAAACCTACAATTTATTTAAATAATTATTTATTTTAATTAAATTTTTTATGTCATAATGGATAAATAATAGCTATATACGTTCAATTTAATTCATTGGAGTCATTTTATATTTAATTTAGATGTATCAAATTGTATTGAACTTTTTAACGTCATTTACCCACATTCTAGGCACGTTAGCAAATTTGCAGAAAAAGTAAATTTGCCGCTTCTATAAATTTAATTTAAAAACTAAAAGAGACACGTTTGATATTATTAAGTAAAATTTTGTTCAATAGGATGAAAATAATTTTTGGTGAATAGTAACTTTTAAATTTTATTTACAACGGTTAAAAGTAAATAGGGCAATTAATGGTAAAAATGATATTGTGATTACCTTAACACATATCCTAATTCTATTGGATAATTGTATTTTGACCAAAATGAACCATAAAAATAAAATATGATGTATTTGGTTCACATAGATTAGATTAGGAATTTTGTTATTATTTTATTTAAAGAAGAGTTAAAATTGTTAACATAAAATATTAATAACTACACAATTTTTAATATATGGTTATGCATAAGATAAATTATAATATAAATATTCCTTATAAATCTAATAATATTTAACACATAATTTTATTTTATTTATAATTTGTTTACATTAAATAATTATATCAATTTATGAGACAATGATAATGTTGTAATTACCTTATTATTGAAAGAATAAAAAAATTATTAATATAAATATTAAAATAATTTTAAATTGAGACTTTTGATATATGACATGAATTTCCTAGGTTAATTTTAAATTTTAGGGTTGATTAAATAATTTTTTTCAAGTGATAATGTTGTTATAACTTTCAAAAAACCAAATACTAAATAGTGTCAAGTTTGACATAAATGAGTTTTCAAAAAAAATAATATATTATTAATCGATAAATTATTCCTAAAAATCTAAGGATCAGCCAAAGGACAAAGATAAAGTTATATATATCAATAATTAACCACTTGGGGTTCTTTGGTCTATTTATAGTATGTTTATTAACCATTTATTATAATAATACATGAATCCATGGTAAAAGTTAAACTATTTAACTAAGTGTTAAATCTAAAAGATAAGAATAATATTGTCACCTAAACCTATCTAAAACCTACTGGTTGAAGGGTTTCTACCCCTGCCCTACATAGCCTCGAAATAAATCTTTTTTGGATCCATTATAATCCTAATATTATTCTATAATAAAATAATATTTCATGCATTTCTCTAATGTGACCCTCACCTCTCTTATAAA
Source organism: Viscum album (assembly GCA_963277665.1). Taxonomy (NCBI): domain Eukaryota; kingdom Viridiplantae; phylum Streptophyta; class Magnoliopsida; order Santalales; family Viscaceae; genus Viscum; species Viscum album. The sequence continues at coordinate 1,757,425,410 of OY728141.1, forward strand.
AGGTACTTCTCCTTCTCTTAATTTCACACCTAAAAATCCATTTTGCTCAGCCAAAACCTGCTCAAATATCCTCCCAACTACCCAAAATTATACGTAGAGTCCTTACAATGACCAAAATCCAACCTAAGGATCCCTTTTGATCAAATCTATACCAAGAACTCGAAGAAGAGGTAATAACTTCATTATCACATTCAATGTTATTTTATTTTTCCACATTCTCTTTCATTATTGTTTCCATAATAAAATAATAAATCAATTACCTTCTACATAACTATATGTTATTATAAATATGGTACCACCATATTCATTATTCTATCCATTCTATGAATGAAAATGTCACCATACGTGCATATGTACGACTTACCGTCTCCACGTCGTGGTGTAGTTTGTTATTCAACACATCATTATTTTGATTGGTATAATAATGAATATAATTGATTTAAATAATATCATTTACCATTTTAGTGATTATATATATATATAATACCATCCAATTACATATGATTTTACCATCAATGGAATGATATTGTTGCTCGTGCGTACATACAGATTACCGTCTCCACGAATGCGATAAGATTCATTTCCCCATAGTAACCATTCAAGAATAATATTAATTTTATGATTTAAATTAATTTTTAATATCTGAATATTATTCTGGATATTAATCTAATACAACTTTTCCATAAAGAGTAATACTTACGTAATAAAACATATAAAGGAAAACGAATTGGTTAACACCCAAAACAATGATAATACTGTAGTATTAATAACTAGAAATATTAAAAGATAACATATGATATCATATTTATGTATATGGTACTAGTATACTTTAATAACCCTGATTTATTTATTATAAAAGAGTTTAACGTACCCTCGACCAAGGAAAAGTACAAGGTAAGGGTTAGCTTTACAATCTATTTATTATCCGAGGCAGTTTTTCCAAAAAATATCTTCTGGGACTTCTTTATAATCCACATCTGTGTTTCTCCAAAAGGACATTCAAAACATTTTAACTATTTACTAGAATATGAGTAAAAGTCATTTATACCCATGTTTTAATTTTTATATTTTTTTTAAATTGATCTTCCCTTCATTTTCCAAATAAGGTACTTTATGACCTTTTCAAAAAATTAGGGTAAGAATGTTCTTTTAATTTATATGGGGGCAGGTATTTTCTACTGTTATAAACCCTTAAAAGATTCCCTTAAAATCTTATAAGAATATTTTTAAAATAAATTTTTTCTATTATAATTACTTTACTTTTAAATTATTTCCAAATTGAAAGATATATTTCTCTCAAATAATTTTGATTTCATATATGTCAACATCCTTTGATGGATTTTTCTGTTATTGAAGATGATTTATTAGGATACAAGATTACATATAGTATAGAGGATTTTGTGATATGCTTGACAATGGATGTGTTATTTTTATTCCATTCATGATTTATAGTAAAAGTATTAACATTTCGTATGCTAGTTTTAATACGAATGTTTATATTATGTTTCAACCATTTCATATGAGGAATGCATTGGACTTAGTGAGTGATGGGTGGAGCCTAGTATAGCTCATCAATGCATCTGTATGTCTCATGAGACGAACTAGTGTCTTGGCACAAGGCCTCGACAAAAACATAGTCGTAGTCTTTGCATGAAGCCTTTTCTATGTGGTTATGATTTCCGGCATTATGCATTCCATCATTATAAAATTGGATATTGATATAACATGTTATTATTATAATATTATAATATCTATGTGAATAATTAAATGGAATTATTTGATTTATCTATACCATATTATTCAGATATTTATGTTTAAATGTATCGTGTGTTAGTCTTATATATTCCCTAAAAAGTTTATTCTTACTTATGATAGTTTGCCCTATATTTTTATCCTAACTGAGAATTTGAGTTCACCCATTTTTATTTTCTATTTTTCCCATGATGCGAATAAGTATATTACTAATAACCTACAAGAATGGGATAAGGGATACATGTGTGTTCAAAGGGTACACAATGTTGTTTTTTTCATGATGAAATGTAAAAATTATGCATGTATCATGTACTTCAAGGGTACTAAAATGATCAGTCTTTCGATACTTGATCTCTTGCAATCATGATAATGTTATGTAATAATGAACCGATTATGGGTAACTAGGTGCAGGGTGTTATAGCATATATTTCACAAAGATAAAAATAGAAGGGTATGATATGCATGAGAAATGAAATCATTTGAAGATCAAACTCAAAGACCAGTTTGGGGAACTCACATCAAATGATGAGCTCATGTTTATTCAGAAATACACTACACATGAATTACTTCTTAGGAGTACATGTCTCTATAGCCAATTGGTGGTAAATTCAACACTCCATTTGTTTATGAAGTATATCGTTTACGGAAAATTCGGCATACTAAATGGATAAAATTCCCCATTCAGGACTTGTGTATCCACATATACTAAAGCATATTTATACAAAATGGGAGGAAAGAAACAAATTGTGGATGATGATATACTTGTGTAGCTCCTAATGGCTTGGAATCCAGCCCTGTAAATCCCTAGAGTATGCTCTATAGCGACTATGTGGTCTCCATAAATATGGTTGAGGTAGAAGATCTGCTCCCAGAGGTCCAACCCCATCATTTCCTTAGGAACTATGTAAAATGAAACCATCTCTAACATCTCTCTATGAATACTTGGATAGAAAGGGATGATAAGGTATCTTCTAATTGCATTTCACACCATAATAGTGATAGAGAAGCCCCTAGATTTCCAGATTCATCTAAAAATGCCTCAATAGAATTATAATTGGAGGAAGATGAGAATGATCTCAGGAATTACCCTCTATAATTCAAGGAAGGTTTCTCCACCATCATGCATGATCCTAAAATGATTAATTTGGGAATTTAAGAGGACCCACATAATACTCTGATTAGTTGTGCCATTCCCCTTGAAGAGAAAGATATGTACATTTTATTTCTAAAGAATAAACTACATGTGTTCACATTGAAATATAACGAAATAACCAGATTGAATCCATATATGGATACACACCATCTCGAACTACCAGATGACCATTAAGGATTCAATAAGGAATCCAATAGGATGCACACCTCTCATTTCAATGATGCATATGAGGATGTTGAAATGCTTTTCGAAACCATCTTCATCTTAGAAGTTGAATACCCATGTTGCCTTACCAACATCATCCATGTCAAATAAAAATCACATGCATACTGGGGTCTTCATTGACTTAAACTACCTTAATCATTATTTCCCAAATGAATAGTTCTCATTTCAAATCACAAAAATCTTGACTGATGAAATTTCTATATTCCACACCCTTTCATTCTTGGATGGGTACTCGGGGAGCAATTATATCAATATGGACCCTAAAGATTAATAAGTCACAAACTTAAATTCACCTCAAGGTATATTCTTCTATTAGTTCAGGAAATTTGGATTAATGAATGCAAGAACCACATATCATTGTTCCATGTAACAACTATTAATCCATTCATGGGAAGGATAATTTAGTGGCATGTCAACAACTTGGTTTTTAAATCACAATATTGAAGTGGTAACTTCAAAAACCTACATAAAATCATCAAAAAAACAATGAAAGAATATTCTAACGATAAATCCATTAAAATGTGCTTTCATGGTAACATCAAAAAAAGCTTCTTGCCTTTTTGGTATGAAAAAATTAAAATAAGGTTGATATATGGAAGACTAGTTCTATTTTAGTAATATCAACTGCCAAAAATATAAATGAATTCAGGGGAATCCATGGGAACCCCATATAAATTTGTAGATTCATATCCAACATGGCTGGAAATGATCTCCCCTTAGCTAATCGTGTTGGTCTAGGGATTGTATTTGTCTCTCCAGAAAATGAAGTCCCTCCTCTTTCTCACTACCCTAATGTTTCAAAAATAATGAGGTCAAATATCATGCCTCTCCACTAGATTGAACCTTCCATACAATTGCACATAGCCCACCTGAATATCAAAGGGGACTCATAATTTCTTTTAAAGATGATCAATGAAGAATATACAATCAATAATGAAGAACTATCTAACCCCATCCAGGAAGAAGAAATCTTCTACATCAAACAATGATTAATAGTATCATCGAACATTTTATAAAATCTGGAAGAAATCAATCATGTCAGAACCACCACATAGAGTGATGAGACAATGTATACCCTTAGATAGACAGATACCAAAATTATCTATCTTCAAATGTAGATTCTCCCAATTGATCGTGCCAAAAGGGTACATTTTTTTATGGGGAGATAAATTTCACTCAGAATAATAATACAAATTAGTATAATTACCTATAAAAATGTGTATTTTGGGGAATCCTCCTTAGATGCATAGAATAATAACAGATTCTCACCATTATGGAAGAAGTCAATGCTGACTCTTGTAGTGGCCATCAATTCCGGACCAGACCCTCTATCGAAATAAAGAGGTTGGGATATTTTTTTAATCAATGATATAGTACTATGTGTAATTCACCATTAAATTTTATGTATTCCAAATACATAAAAATGTCATCCATCATCCCCTAGAATTACAATATACAGGTAAATATTCATCAGCATCTTCCATCTGGGCAATGAATTTTGTGGGGCTAAATACCCTAGCCACAACTAAGTAGTTCAAGTAAATCCTTTCTGCTATCAAATTACTTTCCAAATGGGATTTTGAAATAACAATAAAGGAATTTGGGATGAGGAATATCATAAATTCCCTAAATTCCCTTTTCATCACCATGTTTTTATTCCATCACACATTGTTGCAGACTACAAAACCAGCTTATGTTCTACAAAATTGAGGAGACTATACTTGGAGTACAATATATAGTCTATTCCCACATTGATCTACCATGTAATGGAAATTTATATATATATGCCTTCAATAATAATCTATCAAATATACTCTATAATATACTGAACAAGGATAATATGTCTTGGTTATACAAACTCTTCTATGATTTATGGGACTTACATACCACTACATGTACTTCCACACAAGAAACACCATACTAATTATTATATTGGACTGAGGTATTATTACCCATAGACTTCCATCTGCCTTCACTCATAATAGACATTTTCTAATTAGTCTTTGAGGGCGAAGAATCAAAAAAGTGGTTGGATGAATTGAAATTCCTAGATGGGAACATATTGTCCACTCTCCAGAACATGGATGTCCATCAAAATCAGATTGTATGATCCTTTAATAAAAAGTTTTTACTTCATTAATTCATCCAAGGGGAACTAATGGTGTATCTAAGAAAACAAATGAAACCGGGAAATAATATCATGAAATTGGATCCCATGTGGGAAGGTTATTATTTAATACATACAGTTTATGAAAATAGAGACTACACATTGGCCACCATATATGGGGAGCGTGTATCACCACCAACCAATGAATGATTTGTCAATAAATACATTGAATATATATCATCATATGGGAATCCACATTAGATTAAGAGTATTAATTCGTCCTGATTACATGGTGTTATACTAAAAATATTAATCTTAACCACATAATGAAAAAAGATATGGTATTCATCCTATCCTCGTGATGTCAATATTGTTGGTTCTTTAAGAACAACACATGTCTTCATTACGGATATCACATGATTGTAGTGACACCTTAAACCCTTATTATTTATCCCATACATAGGATCAAATTCATTTCATGAATGTTGGTCCAATTTCCATAACCCATGATGTTAAAATTAATGGAAAATATCCTTAACCTATGACATTGAACTGCATGGAAAATTTCATTAACGCACGATGTAAAACTTCATTACTACAAAAATTATATTTTCTAACATGTCTGGTGATCTGTGTCCTTAATACATGATGTTAAACTACATGGATCCATTATATCCATATTCATTCACGTCGAGGCACCCACAACATTACATCATGGTGTTAAATGTATTGGGATTCATAGAACCATGTATGCCTTGTTTCTTGATTACAATGAGATGTGTAGGGATGCCTTGATCTTATATCCTAGTCCAACGACCACATGTTAAAAAATTCCCCAATATTGTTATTAAATTCCTCTGCATGGTGATAGCTACACTTGAATTTCCATATTTATCGCACCGTGCATATATATTTTGGTCTCAGGAGTCTCGATAATGGATTACGTTACAAACATTCCAAATCAACTTTCGATGGGCCCACCTCAGTACTGAATGCAAGAATGTAAAAGGCATACCATGAGTCCTCAATGCATGTAATTAAATTGCATAGCTAATTCCCCATGCACAACATGAATCTGCATACTTCTATCGAACTTTCCAAAGAGGACCACTACCATTGGGGTTGGTCATCTTTCAAACCACCAACCACTATATCCCTTTTCATGTTGAGGAGACCACTTCAATTAAACATGACGTTAAAATGAATGGTTATTTAAGAACTAAGTGAGTATTAATTATCTTTTACATGAGATATGTATCAATGCTCGGACTTCCATCCTTGTGGCTAGACAAAACATTACCATGTTTCTATGTTTGTCCATCGTCGTCCATTTCACATGACGTTAAACTACATGGTTCCTTAATAAAAACATGTGGCTTGATAAATTTCATCTTAGTATATGTAGTGACACATGGGTCTTCAATACTTGTCCTAACTACAAAAATTCATTTAAATAATTACCAACTATACATATAGTTCAGACATACATATAGTGTCTACCCTTCAATAACTATGTGTGACTCGAATACTGTCATCACAGGATACATAGTGATGCCTGAATTTCCAAAATCGGGTCAATTCACAAAAAATAAATATAAATATCCACCCACTATATGTTCTGGTTAGACCTTCATAGATATCATCATTAAGAAATATGTGTGGATTGACTCCCATCAGTATGTGATATGTAGTGACACCCATAATTCCATTCATGTGACCAGCTACAATACCACTATTTCGTGATAAGAGATACATATCCTCACCACACATGGTTAAACTGAAAGTGCTTTAATAAGTACATGTATTCTAATTATCATTCTCATTAGTTACGTATTGATGCCCGGTCATCCACCCTTGGGCCCAACCATGATATTTCCATCTATTCGCATCGGTTCCCACATCCTTACCACATGACGTCAAACTATACAGGGATACGTCCTTCCCACATTATGCCAAACTGCACTGTAATACATCTATACCACATGACATTAAACTACATAAAAATACATCCTTAACATATGATTTCAAACTATAGGGGAATATTTCCATACTTCATGGAGTTAATCTACATGGGAATACGTCCTTACTTCAGGATGATAAATCCTATGGATGTATGTCCTTAACTAATGATATTAAACCACAAGGAAATCAGCTTGGTCACATGGGATTAAAACTGCACAGAAGATATATCCTCAAAAAATGATGAAAAAATAATGATAAAAGTCATTATAAAATAATGTTAAACTGTATGTTAAATAACCCCACTATATGATGATAAATTATGCTAAACATCGCCAATTATTCATTCCTAATCGAAGGAACCCAAGAGGCATTCCTCAGTAAACTAGAATACAGATGGATTCTTTAATCATTTAAAAACACCAAAATCCATGTTCTACACTTATTTTCATCAATAACACTGGTTGTGGAAACCCTTTTAGATCCCATGAAAAATAAAATAGATCAATCGATTTAGCCACTCTATTAACACAAAAGGTACTGAGACCCACCAAATGTTGACATCGTGGTCCAATAAAAATGGATTTTCAATCTCTATGAACATGAAGTCACCAATGAAGAACCCAAAAACATAGTGTGTTATGTACCTATGCCTATTTGATTTTCCCATATCATTACTTCTAACCTGAAAATTTAAATCCATGCATTATAAAATTTCTATCTCAATCTCATAATGATTTGGTAGTGATCTTATCCATGGGTACCATAATTTGGCCTTTGTATAAAGTATCTCATATTTAGTCCATGCAACTCCTGAATCAAAACTACATGTTCTTTTGTCAAAGATGTATGGCATTATACTCAAACATATAATGGTTCAAATTACAAACCATAAATGATAGTGAAATGGTCAGAAACCTTGCCAGTTTGAAAACAAAAAAATGGATACCTAATTAAAATTCATGTACTTTCTCTCTAAACTCTTCATCTAGAGAGTTTTGGTGTAAATTAAGGCATAAACGAATAACTCATAAAGCTCACAGGGTAAAAATTGTATCCCTAATATAATAAATTCTACTCTTGCTGGGCCCCTTGGTCTAGGAAAGAATAGAGAAATGATTTTTCACAGATCCTCACCCTGAGAATATGTTCTCTATGTGGTGAAACAACATTTCGGGTGGTCGAACCCTTCTTGACTATTACAAATCTCATAAACCACCTTAATTCCTTTGAATTATGATCTGATTTAACCTCTCCATAACAAACTGATAATAGGGACTTGCTCTATCGAATAGACAATTAGAGCCTAAGATGGCCCACATAAACCCAAGAGTTCTCATCTTGAACTTTTGTAAAAGCAGAGGCTTGATCAACCAGTACCAACCAATTTTTATTCTCTCTAGTTAACTCAGATATTCAAGTTCTATGATTTAAAATTCCCATAACCATAAAATTCACGTGGATTCAAAATCCTTGATGTTATGTCACCGTGTTGTGTACCCTTTATCAAGGTCAGAATACAAAACTCCATTCTTATAGTTTTAATGGATCATACGTCATGATTCAATACCACATGGCGTAGGGATAAATATTTTAATCAAGATTTGAAATACCCTATGAGGTTAGAACCATTCTTGGAAATCCTTCTTTACTTTCCCATATTAGTCATATAGATGTTTGAGTTTTCAAAAAAAATCATACACCTTATAATTAAGTGGATATCATATTTTTCTTCTCCATGATACCGATAAATAAGGTCCATGACCCGAAAACTAAAGAAATCCAATCCTTTAAAGAAAGGAGATTCAATCCCTATGATCCCTAGTGACACCAATGTGGAATAAAACATCATATATTGTTACAAGACATACCGGGTATGTTGGCTCCGTCCTATATCCCTAGAATCATGCTTTTGGGTTCTGATTTATGTCACCTGCATTCCAAATATTCAGGTAGACATAGAATCCATTGTGTCTTTCACACAACCAATATTACTTCCATAATTATTCCATGACCCTTGTAAAAAAGTATAGATAATATTTTCTCTGTCATAGTATCGATGCATAAGGTTTTCAACCCACCAACTAGATCTATCTATTACTTGCAAGAGAGGAACTCCAATCCTTATGATCCCTAGAAACACCATGGTATAACCTAGAGCCTTACTGTGTTTTAGGTTATTCTAGGAATATTTTCACCATATTCATTAGTCTTCAATATCAGATCCAAGCTCAATGCCCTTAAATTATAGAAAACCTAAGGTCATAGCCCAAACACACTAAATTACATAACACTAAATGTCTTAGCTCAAGGACACTAAACTGTTGAAAAGCAATGGATCAAGCTCAATGACCCTAAACTACAACACTCCATAGGTCTAAACTCAAATACGATAATTTATAGAAAACCAGTGGTCCAAGATCTTAGATTGTAATTTACACCACAAAAAAGTTTCAATCTTAAATACCCTAAACTACAACACAACAATGGTCCAAGATCAAAGGCCATAAAATAGAACACACTAAAGGTCCAGTCACAAATAACCTAAACTAAAAATCAACAAAATTCCATGATGAATGAACATAAACTAATACACACATATTTTCCAAGAACAAATACCCAAAACTATATCACACCAATGTCCAAGCTCAAATACCCTAATTATAGAACACCAATGATCTAACCGGAAAAAACATAAACTGGAAGAAATAGAATGTTCTAGATGAAATAATTTAAACTATTACTAGATTGGTAAATCATATAGGCCCCACTACATGGCCTTATCATGAACAATCAATGTTATCCAAGCCTAACATCTTTGATAAAATATAGAGAACAATATTTTCTAGAGATGTTTCCTACAAAAGAAATCCTACTGAAAATTAAGTGATATCACGATAACTAGAATAGAACATCAGTAGATAATCTTGTTTTCGTGGGAGTTGATGAGAACTTCTCAAAATAATCATTTACGATTTAAATAGTCAGACCTTTACATTCAGGTTTACCTAATGTTATGAAAATTATTGTTAGTGTCGGTGATTCTCATAACATTAGACCAATGATATTTCATGCACATCATGTTTGAATGATATCTGGATAGTAATATAGAATGATTAAAAAATTCATCCATTAACAGTGTGAAGAAACAGAGATGAGTATACACATTTTGGAGTATCTCCAAAGACTCAAAAATAGATTGAATTAAAGGGTTCAAACTAAGATAAAAGTAGATTAGCTACACCAGTAAGGCCTGTAATAGTACTACATAAAGCATTGATGGAATGTTGGAGTTATAATCACTCCTCTTACTTAGAATCTACCCGAGGATGATGATTCTTTACCAAATAGATATCATACTGAACACACATTCAGATGGTTTCCAAGGATAGTAATGATGTTTAAAGATGAGGTCTCAAATTTATTTGAGCATAACATTTGGATAACAATATATGACCTTGATCCAATTCCCTAAAAATATCCTTCATTTTTTTAATAAGAGGATTCATATATGGAAGATCATGAAGATCCTTTCACTTGTGGTTAGATCTCATCATTGTTGGATTAGTTGTTTCATAATTTCATACAGAGGATGTATATCAAAACCACCAACCGCCATGTCACGAAATAACATATGAAGGCATTACCTATTGTTTTGGAATATATCCAATGGGGCTCAGGGATCAAGACATGAATCTATTTATATGTCATCTAGAGACTCACATGAGCCTCTTCAACCGATGAAGTAGGGATGGAAGAAGGATGACTAACTAGTTGAAAAAATGTGACAAAAGGAGAAGAATACCCATATTCCCTTATCACAATATGGGTATTATATATTGACTATGTTGTAGAATTAACATATTCAATATATTTATTTTCACGATCGGAATAGTCATCACTCAAATGAGGTCACTTTCATGATGTCCCCCCCAATTCTTAGATCAATTCTATCATTTCCTAACAATGGGGTTGGTGAGGAAAAAATAAATTAAACATGATGAACCATCTTGTTTATCACACCACTAGGATATAATTCTAGCTAGGCACGTGAATAATTGTGGTTAAGAAATGTTGAAGAAATATCAATGGGCGTAAAAATTATCTGATCCTTGGTATCATCACATGTCAGCATCTTCAAAAATTCATGGATGACCCCTGATGTATCTCTAATAGAATTAAGATAAAAGGAAGATGGTAGACCATTTTAAAACAACTGAATTGATTAGTGAATTGATCAGGGGAATAATGTTCACATATGACTATCCCATCCACTATGGTTGTGAGAACAACATCCATAGAAGATATCATATAAAACCATTCAACAATGGTACCACTATAGTTATCAATTATCGGAACAGTTAGTGTGCAGAAATAATTTAAATCGAAGATATCATATTGAATATGCACCTCTTTAACTCATAAGGTCTTAGTGGCATATCCCCAACTCTAGATATATTCAATAGTCTATGGAGGGATGAAGCATAGGGGATCCATGAGGTGTTTTAATATTTGTACCAATGAATGTTCCCCCTTATCCATCCAGAAAGAAACCTTACTGGACTTTTGATCAAGTAAGTGTTTTAAATTGTCGAATATGGTGAATGAGCTGGTAATGGTATGAAATGAATGATACTACCAAATTGAGAAATTTTCCTTCCACATGTCACACCACCATAAGAAATTTACTAACTTTAATCCCCGAGCATGCATCCATATCCATGAATATCCATACATTTTAAAACATTGATATAAATACATCCAACCCAATGTAAAAAATATCTATTAATTCACTCAGTTTCTCTATGAGGTATAAGCCATAACTTCCATGATTTCTCACTATGATCCATTTCAATCACGAACTTGCTGATAAGGGCACCACATAGGATGTATGACATTTATCCTATCACCACTAAATAAATGAAACATATTGATCCAACCCTTGAATGAAATGACTGAATGAGTTGTTAGATTATTATTAAATTTCTCCATTATGATATTTATCATCTCATTATCCCTAACTAGGCTCTACAAAGAATCATCGTAGACATTTATAGCATGCGGAAATTCATCATAAGTTTCACTATGGTGGGGAATACAATCCAGTTGGTAGATATCCCATAGGATGATACCCAATTCTCCATGGAATAGATGGAATGTGTTGGTTAAATGGTACAAATGGATGGTCATATCTTGAATAAGGTCAGGTTGGTGGTATATGGTGAACTATTAGATCCTTAATTATCTATAAGTATTAACTTTATATCACCGATAAGAACCTCTTTACATCATTCCCTAACTCAAAATGGTCATTCCCATATATCATAGAAATTACCAATTGGAATAGAGATCACAATTGATACCCCATCAGACACTAGGATCGATTAGAGAGAATGAAAATATACTCGAATATCTTTGATCAATTGGTTAATGAGAAAATTCATACCCATTGGGAACTATGGTTGAGCTTCCCAAAATATAAGATAATTCCTGAGATAGAGCAATGATCAGTTGACCATCCAAAAAAATTATTATTTGGACATACATGAGGGAATCCAACACCCAGCAAGAAGGTAGATTAGAGTCTAAAAGGGGGATGTGATACTCATTAAGTAGACCAAACCTATATAAAATAAGTCATTGAGAAAAATATAGTCTCGAAGATCAAATGATAGGGACCAATTTAGGCTCTCATTATTAGTATACACATGTTATAGAGGGTCATAATCAGGATTCCCATCCATCATGGCCCACTGATTGGTCACAGCTGAGGAGGATTGATGAGAACCAGAATCCATATGAATAAGAGTAAGTTGAATATTTTAGACAAATAAAATAAAATATTGTCAAAACACATACATAAACATACAAGATCATGAACATAGCCTGACCTCAGAAGCACTCGTGTGTTGCATAACCCCCATAGGGAATCACGCAGTCACATGAATGCATTTGAGACTGGTAGTTTTGATGACCTAGAATTTTTCACACAAGACACGTAATAATCAGATGATCTAATTGTCTAGTGAGATTCTACCGCAAAACCCTCAAGAAAATCATAATCCTTGTGGCTAAATTTCAAAAAATTACTAAATTATCGTTAATTTTTGGACTAGATAGGCACCTGATGTAAAGCGGTATTTCAGGGAGACTTCGTAGGAAAGATGGTTTTGTGATTGGGTATTGTGAACAATTCTCTAGATTAGGACTTCAAGAACTGTCTCACGATGATGTCATAAATTAAGAGAAAATAGAAAGACATCTAGGGTAATGGTATCCGATGGATAAATATGCCCTCCATACCAATATAAAAATGGAATTTTTTGGAATATGAAGAATTTAATTGTAGGCCAAATGTCACCCAAAATACTGATTCCTGATAATTCCCATGATTCTTAACAAGTATTAGCTTTTTTTAGAACCAAGCCCTTGTCCTTGCACACATCACATATGGGGGGGATTGTTGACACCGACCAAATGAGTAGTGATTTCTTTTCAAGGAATAATTATCAAGAAATGGGTATTATTTTCCCTAAAAATGTAGATGATTATAAAGGTGGATGATTAAATTGATCGTGTGTTCCTTCAAAGTACTCATGGTCACATGACCATTATAAGGTCATGAGAAGACACCACATGCAGTGCATAACCCATAGAGAATCCCAATGAACCCATTTCAACATGCCCTCTTTCTCATGAAAAGGAACTACAATAAAAACATTGTTCATGGAGTGGAATGCAGATAAGATCCCCTAGGCCACATAGTTTTTCAGCGGTGAACACCTAAAAACCATAAGGAAAATAGTTTGAAAATTGGAGGGAAATTTCAAATACATGGAGACCATTTGTGATCATAAATATCATGTGATTCATCAAAAATGGTAAGTTAATTATCCCATAAAATTCCCAAACAAACTCAAAAGACCCTCAAACCTCTGATAAATAACACAAGTGAAATAAAAGTAGAGAAGGAAGGAGATACTCGGGATCATAAAGGAAACATGACTTTATCCTGGAGGTCTATAAGACACCGCGAGACTCTGGTGACATATAAGACTTGTCTCGGGAAGGACCTTCCTTGGTTATTTCCCATAAACCATGACCTTCCCCTTTATATCCCTATAGAGGAAATGTTGTATATTTTCACATTATTCTCATGCATCCCCATGGGACTATTGTTGGTTATGCGACACATCATCAAAAAAGAGAGAAATTTTATTTGACGTTACTAATGTAATTTTTCATGACCCTCAAACATTCTAAAACAAAATAAATGAAAAAAGAGGGAGGAGGTTGAAGCCTCTTTTTGTCATAAAACACTTGAAATCTACTAAGAAATTCTTCATTGAGGTCCCACAATACTCCCAAACAAGCCTCCCTGATCTCGTGGAGACCCCGAGACAATACACCCTTGCCTCAAAATGTGTCCAAGGAAAGGAATCGGGTATATCATGATGGAATTCCAAAAGGAAAATTGGTCTCAATAAGGACCTTAGAAATGTTATTATGACAACATGGAAGTCCTTAAGCATAGCTGCATGATCAGACCAAGTCCAAATTAATTAAAATTAATACAATAATGGAGGTGTTGATGAGAGGGACTCGTGGTCACTAAAAAGCAGGTGATTCCCTAAGATTGATCCATGATAAAGTATGTTAAAGATGCATGGAACCAGACCCATTTTCCAAATTCATTATATATATATTCTAGATACTCCAAAAAATCCTAAAAATAACCTGGGCGGTGGGGCCATGAAATTTACCACCATATCAAGAAAAATGCACAGCTAGCACATGACCTGGACCAAACGACTGTGGATATCTATATGAAGGTTGTGTTTTTCACATCCATTCACATCATCACACCCAAGTACCAGAGAATAGTTTTCATAGAAGATTATGTTATGATATAAAATGTCTTCTATGAGGTAATATACTGGAGAATAGAAAGAGTTATCATGTTCTATAAATAAAGAACATCATTTGATCTTTTGTATATCACATGAGGGACTTATTGAAAGATGTGATAATAACATAAAGACATATAATAGATCAATTTCAACTCAAAATATAATGATACTGAATATATCTAAGGATTTCTCAATACATGTTATAGAAAAGAGGTGAAAGGTTAAAAACTTCAAAAAAACATGTTCACTGACCCTCATGCGCTTCACGTGAGCCATGTAGGACACCGGAAAAAAAGAAGAACATGTCACCCAAATCTCACAAAACTCCATTAGTATGAAGCATGGGTCAGGAAAAGTCTTTCAGACATGTCAAAGCATGTAATATGGTTCCCTTTGGGCAAGCCACTTTAGTCTCATGAATCCCTCTGTGCTTATCATCGAAGACTTTCAACATTCTTCAGATACATCGCCTAACTCATAAAACGTTACCAGATCATATTATATAAGTCTAATAGAAACATATTCACATGAAAACTAATGTCTCATCATACCCTTTGGGAATTTCAGCAAGGACACATGATTCCATCAAGACATGTCATCCAGTTCTGATGATTCCATCTAGATATATTATCCAAGACATGATACACCATATGAGACATGTCAAATTGACTTTCGTGACACCCTCCTAATGTGTCAATCAATATCTTGACAATCCATCCAATTCAAGAAATGGATTCCATGATTGAAAACTGGGTATTGTGATATCCTCTGGACAATTCATATTTGATCATCAAACAACCATAGGATATGCCACACGGGTTATGAAAATTCATTTAAAATGAACAACTGGATCATTTATTGGCCTTTAGAAATACTAGGTAAAAAATATCTTATGTATCAGGAAAAGTAGACAATCAACACATGAAGGGTAGGAAAGAAGGTCACAAGGGAAAACATAGAGTGTGAGCATTGACCAGTGACATAACATTATATGTTTCAATTGAGAGGGAAATCTCATAGTGTATTCCCTGACCAATGTTACATCAGAAAATCTAATTCCTACCATATTTGGGATATGTAGGCCACCTATTTATGGTTTCATATATATAAGAATGTCCCAATACATAAGTACCTCACTCTATAAGCAATGATATGGGTCATTTTTCATTCCATATTTCTCAAACCGAGAATAGATCACTTCATCTTATAAAGTTTTAATAATCATAAAATTCACATCATGAGTCTTCTCAAACCAATAAAACACATGTATAAAAGTCCCCAAAGAGTGTTTTGACACATTAGACTCAACAAAAGGGAATCTACCATGTGGAAAATCCTAATGGACCTATTGAACTATGATAACACAAATTCCTACAATAACAAGGATATTTATCTCCCCTTTTTAAGGATTGATCTCAAATAATCTTTTTTTGGATGTAATCCTTATGAAATAAAATCTACCATTAGGACCTAATCATTTATGTGGGTGGGTTACTCTATATTATACATCATTGGAATGAAAAATAAACTAAACTATGTTGAATCTAATTCATATAATAACCAAGATATGTAGGACTTTTCCCTGAGGCCTGAGCTCCTTAATAAATCCTCTCAGGGAAGTCCCATCACATAAGTCACACATCATGACCAATGAAAATAATATATTATATCCCTTGTTTCTCACACCTAGAATAACTCATGTGGGATTAGGGAATTGAAATAATCCAGTTATATTCACCATAAGACTATAAAATGAAAAATTCAACCTTATTGTTTATGCCTTGACCAAATTAACTATGAAAACAATAATACTCTCTATAATTGGGATACATAGGATATCCATCCAGGCCTCGAGCATGATCACCCAGTGTCCCAAAGAACCCATATAATCCTTTCAAAATGATGTTAAACTACATGGGTCTGAAAAAAAATGTGGGTATGTACTCCATCAATAACCAGGATATGTAGGATGCCCCATAATGGATCAATCTCATCTTTATAAAATTACATCCTCTATACATTAGAGAGCATATCTATGCACATAGTTTTACAGATTCTACACATAAGAGGCCACCCATTACTTGAAAATGATATAGAACCTTAGATACATAAATATGGGTTTAATAGAGATCCCCTAGTATTTCTCAGTTAACATTGTATTAACACATTATCATTTTGTTAGGGTAACAAGTCATTATTGAGGAAAGGAAGATATTCAAGAACATATCTTAAATATATAACATTGTCTCATAGTTGGAAAAAATTCCCCCCAAAATGTTCTGATGAGCCCGACCACCCATCCTCTCATCCAATGAGATTCCCAAATAGTCATTGGGCATAAAAACCTAGGTGATCACCAACATTTAGAAATAAGGTACGTACACATTTACTAATGAGGGAACCATTGGGATTTTTTTATGAGAGTGATAGTGGTAACATTATGTTTATGATTGTCGACAGTACAAACCCCCCATAATCAAACCGTCTGGTGGATCCCATCACTAAAAAAATGACATATAACAACCGAAATTAAGTGACAGATAATATATCTATTGTTAAAAACTAATATTTCCAAGATATATTAATTTTTTTATTTTAGTTTAAGATAGAAAAAAAAAATTTACTAGAAAATATATCCATTAATAATAATTTTAGAGCACCAACAATTCCTTTTATAATAGTTAAATTGGATAGTTTATTATATCAATAGAAAAAAATTTCTACCAACACATGAATCTATTATTAATAACTATTATTACCAACATATCATTTAACATTAGAAAATTATGTTCTAGTAAACCATTAAATAAATAAAATTAATCATTACCCAATTTAGAAAACTATTTATTTATATTAAAAATTTTAAGACAAATGTTAATATTCAATTTATCATTTTTGTATGTTTTGTTAAAATATCCTTTTATATAGAGTAATTATTTGTATTTAAATTTATTAAATAATAAAAACTAATCAACATAAATCCAATAATATTTTAATATAACTTTTAAAAATAAAAAACATAATATCAATTATGTTTTTTATTTTATTAATAATTGTATTTACATTTTTAAATTTTATTTTCAATTATATTAAAAAAATAATCAGATTTACTCACCTCTCCCCCATGTTCTGAAATGGAATTCCACCCCCATCATTCCCCACCTTCCATATTCCTTGTCCAGAATCCTAATAGGCCCTCCTCACCTCTCCGACCATCAAAGACACCAGAGCTTAGCCACACTTTTTTCAATCTCCCCACATTCTTCATCTTTTTCATCTAACCCTAATATTGGTAATTCATTTTTCACGATTCAATCAATTATTAACAACTAGGTTTTTATATTTTCATTCGATTGGCATCACTGAGTTCCCACACACCCTCCATAGTAAATATGGTTCCCACGTGCTGTTAAGTTCACTCTACAAGCTCAGTGTACATCACATCTTCATCTCATCAAGTATTCAGCATCATGTACAACAAATCATCATCCAATATCTACAATTCATAAAAATTTTGGATCCTCTGATATCCCCATATATTGACTTCACATATTTATACTCAGTGACTCTGTAACTATTCTGAAATTGAAATACCTCTAACAATCAAAGATTTACTAAAATATTCACATTTGAAAATTTTCTCCCATATATGATGAAATGGTTTCCACGTAATTTCCTTTAAAATTAAATCTATTGTTTGATCTCTAATCAAATTTTTATGTATTCATTTTACCAACTCTCTAAGCATACTCTCTACGTTATGGTTAAGTATATATATTGTTGTAATGTGAGATTTAATATTTTAATGTTACTAATTCATTTTTAATTTTATAATATTTGTTCTCTCATGATTTTTTGGACCTTGGATATAAAAGTTTTAATACATTCTTACTAAACCTAAACTATTTAGGTGTTATGTGTAATTTTTCATTGGTTGAAAATCTAGTTTGGTTGTTTTATAATAATATTGTATTCCACTTATATTTCTTGTCATCTCTTCTCATCAACATAAAAACATAATTTCCACAAAAAATGTAATTCATATCACTGGTTATTTTATGGGATATGAATTGATCTTTGTTTCATAATCATATTAAGTTTTTAATGAAATTGTTCTGAAGACTCAAGGTAATTATTCATTGGGTAGTGATTTAATTTTTTTTTATTTCATAAAAATTTGAGTTTAGTTTTATCACGAATGGTTTTGATAGTTCCAAAAATTATTTCCACAGCTATCATTATACCATTATTGTTTTCATGTATATAATTGTTAGAATATCATTTTACAATTCTTATCATTTTTTCAATGAATGAAAAATATGGTACTATATTTTTCCATTCCCCTAGTATATTTTCTAATTTATTTTCATTTAATTTTTATTCCATGTTTTCCCACTCTTGTATGTGAAATGATAATCCCCGGCAACATTAAACTCATTCATGTTTGATATTATTCAGTTTCATTGATTCCCTTATTTTAGGCTATTGGTTTCATTGAAATTTTTTTCATCCATTTTTTTCCTACATATTTAAGGTTTGAAATTTCACAATAAATTTACCACTCATGTTCTTTCCATGTTTTTAATCCCTTTTAATATTTTCATATTATAAATAATTAAATTAAAATATTATATGCTCTAGACAAAACACCATTTTCTATTCCTTAATTCATTATATATCATCACTAGAACATATATATTTTTATCATTCAAACAAAAAAATAAGCATGAAAAAATAAATCAGTTACATTTTTCCATCCAAAATTATATATTCTGTTATATATATTAATTTTTATACATTTTGTAAAATTTTTATTTCTATAATCAAATTAACTAAAAAAGATTCCTCACTTCTGGTTCTACGTTAATACAAATTTTCTTTTGTAAATATATTTATACAATATCACATATAATATGTTCAATTTAATGTTTCTTTACAACTCTATTAATATTTCTACATACATTATATAATTTCATCTTTGTAGTTTCTCACATAGTTGTCCGTGTTTGATGTGTGGGGGGGGGTCTAGCACTAGGGATGATGCAGCTGCAATTCTCATGATCACATGTACCTTATGTTTCTGCACCACCCCTGACTTACCCAACAGTCTAGTGGTTCTACATCCTTTCACTAGGTAGGACCTATAGAAAATGGGACACCTTCCACCACAAACTGTTCCAGCACATTACCAAGATGCAAGGCCAGGTGTGGAACCACCCATACGGTTCTAGGTGCCCCCACCTAGGTATCAACAATGACCTATGATGCCTCCATCATAGATGATGGGGCCACACCCTTTCCCTGGGATGACCCCCTCCCCCCAGCATGGAATGCTGCCTCCATCTTCTTGTGTCTTTTCTCCACCTAGTCCTAGCTTGCAACCTCAACCGAACTGTCAGATGAAGAATCAACATCAACAGTAATAAGGTATGATTTTAAATCAGTTTATGGAATTTTCAACTATGAAGTTTTATGAGTATTGTCTCATAGTCACATAATGTTTCTCACTCACTATGTTATTCATTTTTTCTATATTCTATTGCGTGTCTCTAAATATGAAGCTTCAAATCTTAAATAACAATTTCCCATATTTACATGTAATGTATCTAAATTTCAATTATTGGTGTTAATTTTCTAGATTCTACTATCAATTTTATGATACCGAATATTGTGTTTTCTATTATGGTATTTATTTTTTTAAATTTATCATATTTGTACAAGATATCAAACATTTCATCTTCAAAACCTATGAAAGTTATTGCCATTATGATATTTATATTTTTATCTCCAAACATTTCAAGACATTATGTTCCATCATTTATTGAATCAAAATTACACTTAAGATGAAGAATTCTAGAACATGTTTATCATTGATTAAATCTTGATACAATTTATATTCATTCAATTTGAAGATTTCTTCCAAGAATTTCTTTGTAACACTATATTTATTGCCTATGGGTTTTCATTAAAATAAATGTTTTTATGAAATTGAATGAGGTGTCATTTTTAATTGAATAGTGTCATTTGAAATTGAATGATTCTTAACATGATTATATAATTTCATTCATTTTTATTAGATTATAGAATTTTGATTTATGCGTCATTCGTAATTGAAATTGGACATATTCTTAATTATTAGTGGTCAAAAGATAGATAATCTTCTTTTTTCTTTATATAATGTGTTTTTTTCAGTTTTGGATATCGATTATCTTTGCATAGTGTTGTCACTTATAATTTTTTGTTTCACTAGTTCTTCTTGTCATTTTTTTTAATTTTGTGAACAATATTTATCTTTATAATAGGCATTAGGGAAGTTATTTGCACTATTTATATATTCTTTTTGTGGTCCCAAGATGGATAATATTTTTATTTTTGTGGACATTAGTAAGATTATATTATTTGTGTCGTTTCCACTAGTTAGATAATTCATTTATTGTGGTCTCTAGGTGGTATTTGTGATTGAGGAATGATTGGAATCTATCATGATAGGTGTGATTTTCCACTTTTTTTATGTTTCAATACTTTGTAAACTAAAAATTATTAGAAGTTACATGTTTTTTTTCAGTTCAAGGTTAATTAACACTTTGGGTCTCACTTTTCTTATTTTTTTTGGTATATTGTTGCTGATTGGTGTGAACTATTCTCAACACATTCATGGACTTGTGACTTCATCTATGTTTCCAACATCGATTTTCTAATTGAAGATCAAATTTATTGTAGGAGAAGGTGTGCCCATTTCCAAATTTATAGCTTCGGTAAAGTGATTCTCATTTAATCATTTTCTAAAACCAAAAAAAAAAACATTATTTTAACTCATTTATATAGGTGGTGTGATCTACATTTTGTCGAAGGTGTATCTTGGTGGACCTAATGTCGGAGATGGATCAAATCATGCGATCTAAGGGGACTGATTTTTTGTGGCTGAGATCTAGGAGTTGAAGGCTATGTTGTAGCAGTTACTTGAGGTTTCCTTCTTGTGTTAGCTCACTACTGTAGTGCGTTGAAGGTTGTGGTTTCGCTAGTGCTGGAAATCTGGTCCTAGGTTAGGGACAATTCAATGGGGTGCATCCTATGTGGGGGTGATAGATTGAAGGATGTATATTATGTTTTTTAATTAGTTAATTTTTTTTTATTAAATTTCATTATTAATTTAATTAAATTTTTTCTTAGTTTTAACATTCATATAAATTTTATTTGGGTTATTATTTAAAATAGATGAATTAGTTATGATAAATTAATAAATATAATATAAAATTTTACTAACAATAAAAATTTATAATTTTTATCAAAATGTAATATATAAAAATAAATTGTGTAACACCAAGATATTTTATGAGATATGTTCTTTTTAATTTCTTTCATATCTTCTATTGTACGCTACACCAATATTATCTTCTACTATACACAACACCATATTATCTTGCAGTATACACAACACTGTTATTGGCTCCTGTTACACACAATTTCAAGTTCGTTTTATGAAAAAGTTATTCTACAAATCATTAACTATAGACTTTGTATAATGTATAAGTGAAATAAGTTTTGATTATGTTATATGCAACACCAAACAGAGCTTTCCCTACACACATCCCTAACTTGTCTATCATTACAGGCAATCAAGACCTTCTTTTATAGCGTGTGTAGTACGCAATACCGAGTTTTACTAAACGTGATATTATTATAATATTATTATGAACTAGCCTTTATAAATAGTAATAATAACATTTTGAAATTGAATAAATTTTATCTTTCAAAATGGATTTCATTTTTGGATTCAGAATATTGAAATTAGCCTAGGTTGAGTTTTTGGTATTTTTCTGAAAACATTCAATTTTTTATGAATAGTGACAACACTAGGTTACTATTTAAAAGCCGACATTTTATTTAAAAAATTATTTAGTTTATTTAAATTTAATATATGTCAAAATTGATGCATAATACCTATATAAGTTCAATGTAATTCATTGGAATCATTTTATAATAATTTTAGATATATAAAAATTTTATTTAACTTTTTACCGTCTTTTACCCACCTCCAAGAAACATTTGCAATTGTACATAAAACATAATTTTACCGCTTCTATGAGTTTAATTTTGAAAATATGAACGAAACGGTTAATATCAAGGACTAAAATGTGGTTCAATAAGATAAATATATTTTTTCGTGAATAGTAACTTTTTACTTTTATTTACCACGATTAAAAGTAAATATGGTAATTAAGGGTAAAAATGATATTATAATTACCCTAAAAATGTCCTAATTCTATAGGATAAGTGTAATTAGACCATATACAACCATAGGAATAAAATATTACCCATTAGGCCCACTTGGATTAGATTTGGACACTTATTATTATTTTATTTAAAGAAGAGTAAAAAGCGTTAAAATCAATGTTTAATAACTAAAACATTTTTAATATAGGGTAATAAAAAATTTAAATTCGACTATAAATATTAATTAGAAAGATAATAATATTTCCTACATAATGGTATTTTATTTATAATTTTTATACATTATATAATTTATTTTATTTATGACACAATGATGATGCAATAATTACCTTATTAATAAAATATTAACATAATTGATGTTATAAACACCCAAATAAATCTAATTTTATACTTTTTATGAATTGAACTAATTTTAAAGGTTAATATGACATGTTACTATTGATTAAAATTTATTTTTTTGAACTAGAAATGCTGTAATGATTTTCACAAAAATAAATTACCAAATAGTGTCAAAATTAACATAAAATAGTTTTTAAAACAAATATTATATTATTAATTTTTATTATGTTTCTAAAAATCTATTGTTCTTCTAAATGACATATATACGGTTATATATAACAATAATGAACCACTAGGGGGTTCTTTTGGCTTGTTATAGTATGTTTATTAATTATATAGTGTAAGAAAACAAGAAGACACGGTTAAAGTTAAATTATTTAACTTAGGGATAAATCTAAATGATAATGTTAAAATAGTAACCTAAACTTGTCAAAAATATATTTTTTGAGTGTATTTCGACCCTTACCCACTTTATCTTCTAAATAAGTCACTTTGGAGCCATTATTAACAGAATATTACTTTATTATAAAATAATATTTTGAGTTTTTCTTAATGTGCCCCTCTCCTCCCTTATAAAAGGGCACCTACTCCCTCTCATCTTTAGACAAATTTGAGCCTTAAATTTCTTCCAACCCTTTCCCATTTCTCTTCTACACTTCCCTAGAAACATTATGGAAGTTATGGTATCCTCAAAATACCAACTCCAATGCCTTAAGAGGAAGCTTAAAAGAGGTGTGTCAAAGAAGAGGTAATCTCTTCTACCGATTCTTTCAAGTTTCTTTCTTCTTCAACTTCATCTTCTTTAGTTTTTTCAATGTAATGTAATAAAATAAGTATCAATACAATAATTATATGATATTATTAATATTAAACAAACATATTTCACCTTCTATCCATCCTACGTAATATGAAATCACGGTGCATGCGTACGTACGGAATACTGTGTCCACGACGTGGTGTAATTATTTTCCACCACCACCATACTTGGATGGGTATAATGGTGTAAAAAATAACTATATATGGTTATTATAACTTAATAATGATTCTAAGATATTATATAATCCACTGAAAATACATTCAATAATTATTGGAACAATATCATCGCTCGTGCATACGTACAGATTACCGTCTCCACAACGCGATGAGATTCATTCACCATGTTAACCATTCAAGAATGATTATAACGTATATATAATGAATAATAATGAAATATATGACATAACAAAGCTAATGTATTTATATATATATATATATATATGTAATCTAATTACTTCCATTCAAGTCAATTAGGAAACGAAAACAACATTCATTCATATGTACGACCTACCGTCTCCATGAACGGTGTATTTCATTACATTTATTGATATATAATATATATATATATATATATATATATATTTATATGATGAATATATATTATATATAAATCATGTTTTACATTCTCTAATTATGTAAATCGGGATATAAGTATGAACATAATGTCAAAACATGTACTATAAATGAAATGATTTTACCTACAACGATGCTTTAACATGGAATTAACAATGAACGGGTAATATAAAGTCATAAGAGAATAATATATGATATCATAAATATTATTATGGTTCTGTTACAAGTTAATAATATGTTTAAACCCACTATACAGGAGTTTCAGATACGTATGAAGCATATAATACCTAAGGTAAAGGATAATTTTTCCATCACATTTTTATTCGAGATTGCTTATACGTAAGTATTTACTGTGGTTATATTTTTCATAGATGACCATAAAAATGTTTTTCATAAAGTGTATAATATTTTTTCATGTATTATTAAAGAAATTTTTACCCCTATTTGACTTTTACGTTGTGTTATGGAAGGAATCATTATTTTGTTTACCATACGTGGAACTTTTTGACTTTTATGACAAAAGTATGAGGAGAATGTTTTTTAACTTATACAACATGAACAGATTTTTACAGTTACATTACGCCAAATTTTCATGAAATGTATTCTATATGTTTTCGTGAATATTTTCAACAATGTCCTTTTAATTTTAAACTTCATGGCATTTTGTGAAAAGAAAATTATTTTAAAAAAGAATGGATATTTTCCTCAAGAATTCTTTTCAAGTGTTTTATCAAAACTATTTTCCATATAAATGACATTATTTAGTATGGTTATGTTACATGTATAATGTATCTATTATTTACTTGGTTTTATTTTTCTAATTATGAAATGATATCCATTTATTTTATATGGAATATGTTATGATGGGATGATGTTTATGAAACCCATTTTATTCGTTGGGTTATTATGAATGATGTATGTTTATTTTGTGGCACACGAAAGAATGATTTCATTATGAGATGGGTGGGACCTATATATCCTTCTAATTAATTTGGTAAAGATATATATCTCCTGAGATACAGATGGATGGAATGTTAAGTTAATCTAGTTCAGTGATACCGGGCTGGAACGAGGAGTTAACATGATTCAGAAAGGGACTTTGTCCACTAAGATGGTGTTGGCAGTAATGCCTTGGATATTATGGAAATCATATCATGTGCATAATGGTTTTCCACAATTAAATTTTTTATTCCCATGCTATTTTATCATGATTGATGTTCTTTTATGATCTATTCCTTACGTACTACCAATATTTATTTCACAACTCAATATTTTTATGTTTAAACATTATGTTCATGTTTTTAAGATAAAATGTATATGGTATGTTTTATTTTCTCCATGCATACCCTTACTAAGAATTTGATATCACCCTTTATATGTTTTCTTCTCCCCAGGATGTAATGAAAGGTTTTAGGTAAGAAAAAAAGGAATGATAATTATGGTAGATGTTGAAGATCTTTCACCAGTATTTGAAGATTATTTTTCTGAGATTCCAAAGACACTAAACTATTACGGTCCTTGTGTTTTTGTTTTTTTAAGTATTAAAGTAATGTAATTTTTTATGTACTTCATGATATCGGTCTATACATTTGGTATTAGAGGAACGTTTTATTTAACCTTTGGAAACTAGCATGCGAAAACATTAGTGAAATCCCTTGATATATTTCTAAGGTATGTCTAGGGATGTCCCTAAGGACAAGTATACGTATAGGTTATAGTCCTAGAATTATGGTAACGATCTTAAAATTAAACCTAAGATGTTATATATTGAAAGTAATCCCCCTCTATTATGTTGTTTTCCAATCATGATTTTGGCCTCTCAAACTATTCTTTTTGGGTTTTAGACAATGGTTGGAAATCGGAGGAATCATGTTGATCAATGTAATGAAAATTGCAATGATTGTCCACCTGAACAAACCAATGTTATGGGATATGGAGTGAAAAATATTATTTCTATACTTACAGAAGCTATGAATCATTCAGGACTTCTAAATGAGCAGAGAAGGGAACAATATTCTATTGATTCCTTCATGAGGAAACTTCCACCTTCTTTCAGTGGGTCTTCTAATCCACTTTTTGCTGTAAAATAGATCAATACCATTGAAAAGATATTTTCCAAACATTGTTGTTCAGAACATGAAAAAGTCATTCTGGCTATTTATCGTGTAGAAGGTGAAGAAGTCCAGTGGTGGACTAAAATTAAGAATACAAGTCCCCAATATGTAATTGAATCCATGGAATGGAATGAGTTCAAGAACTTGTTTTTCATTAAGTACTTCCCTCGCATTCTTCGAACAATGATGGAGAAGGAGTTCCTTGAGCTTAATAAATAGGATGATGAATCTGTTGGAACATAAGAAGTGAATTTTACAAGGCTTGCAAGATATGCATCTGGATTTATCAACCAACCAGAATGTAAAGTTGATAGATTATTCAATGTATTGAAACCAATTATTCTAAGGGCATTAGTTATAAGAGAATTCAGTACCTATGAAGAAATTGTGCATTGTGCTATCAAGGTAGAACTGTAAGTTGGTGTTACAAATCCATCTCATGGATTTGAGAAGAAACGAAAGATAAAGGTCAAAGAACAATATTAGAACAATGGTGAGAAAAATGTTAATGATTTTTTATGCTCAAAGTGTGGAAAGAAGCATGGTGGAGATTATATAAAAGGTACTAGAAAATGATTGAAGTGTGGAAAATATGGTCATCGAGCAGTTGAGTGCCGAAGTAAGGGGAAAAAGGTTTCTAATGATGTGAAGAAAGAAAAGACTACAGAGAATTCTCCACCAACACTTCAATTCTACAAGTACAAGGAAATGGGGAATTATTCTAATCAACTCCCTAATCAAAGGGTTAATGATGCTTATTGTGAGAAACCTGTTAAGGAAAAAGATAATGGAAAGTCACATGCGATCACTATTTGTGATGTTGAGTATGACAATGATGTTTTGGAAAGATTAAGTTTTTATGTAAAGGGATTTTAAAATAGAATCACAGAATATCATTTATGGTATTGCGGAATTTTGGAATATCTATGTATTGGTTTTCAATAATTATATGGTTCCTGTAACCATAAAAAGTGATTAAAATATTTTTTCAAAAAAGATGATACGTGCATAATGAAGGTATAAAGAGAAAATAAAATGAGATCATAACTGATATAAGGACAAAGTAATATCATGGTTTGAGTATATAGTAAATTTGGTAATTTGGTATGTGGAAAGTGTTATCTTTTGACAGCATTAATGTTTTCACTAAGGTTCAATGGGTATTCATTATTTAGGAGAATACAAGATAAATGTATTCTCATGTTTGAATGTGACCAACAAGATATATTTTATGATATATGGGGGATAAATGATCATAGTCACGTGCTTGTTATATAACCTTTAAAGTAATCATTTTTTTATATTGTGAGATTGGACATAAGTATTATAGATAAGCCTAATTATTGGAATGGAATATGATGGACATTAGATAGTATTGTTTAAGTATATTACTTTTTATCGATATAATTTCTGGAATATTATAATAGTGTAGTTTTAGAAAAAGGACAACCTGTAGGATAGGAGACAACCCATTACGTCGGGCAAGGATGCGGGAATCGAACCCACAATCGAGGTTCGATAGGACTTTATCGCATACCACTGGCCTACAGAAAGTCCCTGGTTTGTAGAAACTAGTTTTAGTTTATTAAGCGCTATGATAGATGAAGTAAAATTCCATTTCTGGAACCATATACGATTAATCTCATCATAAGATGGACTTATAACTTTTTCTAAACATATGTTTGAGATAGATGGAATGACCAATCATTCAATCACATGATCTAGTAATACTTTGAAAAAGACAAATTCAACTTCATTTATTTAAGAGGTGAAGTGGAAATTGTTCAAGGCATGAGCAACAATAAGATTGTACCAAAACCAAGTATGTGTTTCTTATAATTCAAAGTCATCAACTTTAGGGAAATGATCTTGAAAAACAAAAATATTGTCCTAGTGTCCTCATATCTGATGAATCTGATGGTACCATGGATCGTCACAAATTTATGGCTTTGTGATTGTAGGATTTTTTATACCCATGTCCTCTACCACTCTCCATCAGAACATGATGGTATGATTTTTATTCCATATCCATATTTTCACCAGTGTTATCCTTTTTGGAAACCCAGTGATTAGTTAATTTGGGTAACCATTACGTTTCATACATTGCATTTTTAAATTGCATTTTAGTACAACTTTTTACGATGTGGGTT
This sequence comes from Viscum album, assembly GCA_963277665.1. Classification (NCBI taxonomy): domain Eukaryota; kingdom Viridiplantae; phylum Streptophyta; class Magnoliopsida; order Santalales; family Viscaceae; genus Viscum; species Viscum album. The sequence continues at coordinate 1,757,454,740 of OY728141.1, forward strand.
TCTATGATTGAATGTTTTAAGTAGTAAACAATTTATAACCCCAATGAATTTTGAGGGCGAAATTCATTTTAAGGGGGGTAGATTTTAACACCCTGAGATTTTATGAGATATATTCCTTTTAATTTATTACATATCTTCAGTTGTACGCTATGCCAAGATTATCTTGTACTATACGCAACACTATATTAGCTTGCAGTGTAGGCAATAATATTCCTGTCTCTTGTTACACACAATTTAAAGTTTGTTTTTTGGAAATTATTCTATGCAACATTAAGTATAGATTTTGTTTAATTTATAAGTTAAATAAGTTTTGATTATGTTATACGCAACACCAAATGGATCTTTCACTACACGATGCCTTGACATGGCTTGCATTACACGCAATCAAGACATTCTTCGATAGCGTGTGTAGTACAAAATACATAGTTTCACAAAACGAGAAATTATTATAATATTATTATGAACTAGATGTTATGAATAGTAATACCCAATTTTACAAATTTTATAAATTTTTTCTTTCAAAATGGACTTCATTTTAGGATTTGGAATATCAAAATTAGCATAGGGAGAATTTTTGGTATTTTTCTGAAAACTTTCAATTTTTTTGAATAGTGACAACACTAGGTTACTATTTAAAAACCGACTTTTTATTAAAATAATTATTTATTTTATTTAAATTTATTTTATGTCGAATTTGACACATAATACCTATATAAGTTCAATGTAATTCATTGATGTAATTTTATAATAATATTAGATATTGAAAATTTTTATTGATCTTTTTACCGTCTTTTACACACCTCCTAGGAGCAATTTCAATTGTACAGAAAACATAATTTTATCGCTTCTGTGAGTTTAATTTCGAAAATCCAAGAGAAACGGTTAATATGAAGGAGTAAAATGAGTTTCAATAAGATAAAAACAATTTTTGGTGAATAATAAATTTTCACTTTTATTTACCACTGTTAAAGGTTAATAGGGTAATTAAGTGTAAGAATTATATTATTATTACCATAACACATGTCCTAATTCTATTGTATGAGTTTAATTCGACCAAAAAATCTTTGGAATAAAATATTACCCTTTTGGTCCACTTGGATTAGATTAGGACACTTATTATTCTTTTATTTAAAGAATATTTAAAAGAGTTAAAATCAATGTTTAATAACTAAAACACTTTTAATATACGAATATAAATAAGATAAATTCAAATATATATATTTATTAGAAAGATAAAAATATTTCCTACATAATTTTATTTATTTATAATATATAGACATTAAATAATATAATTTATTTATGACACAATGATGATGTTGTAATTACCTTAATAATAAAATATTAACATAATTTATGTTATAAACACCCAAAAAAATGTAATATGAGACTTTTTATGAATTCCACTAATTTTCTATGTTAATATTACATTTTAGTATTGATACAATTTACTTTTTTAGAACTAATCAAACTGTTATGATTTTCACAAATAATAAATTACCATATATTGTCAAAATTGACATAAAATAGTTTTTAAAACAAAGATTATATTATTAATTGTTATTCTATTCCTAAAAACCTACGGTTCGGAGAAATGACTTAGATAAGGTTATATATATTAATAATGAACCACTTGGGGTTATTTTTCCTTGTTATAGTAAGTTTATTAACCATATAGTGTAAGAAAACAAGAAGACACGGTAAAAGTTAAATTATTTAACTTAGAGATAAATCTAAATGATAAGGTTAAAATAGTAACCGAAACAAGTCTAAAACAAATTGGTTCATAGTATATAGATTCATACCTACTTTATCTTCGAAATAAGTCACTTTGGAGCCAATATAAACTGAATATGACTTTATTATAAAATAATATTTTAAGTTTTTCCTAAAGTTCCCCTCTCCTCCCTTATAAAAGGTATCCTCCTCCCTCTCTTTTTTACACAATTTTAAGCCATAGAAATCGGCCCAAACCTTCCCATTTATCTTCTCCACTTCCCTAGAAACATTTTGGTGGTTCTGGTCTCCTCAAAAGACCAACTCTAGTGCCTTACGTGGAAGCATATAAGAGGTGTGTCAAAGAAGATGTTATCTCTTCTACCTATTCATTCATGTTTCTTTCTTCTTCAATTTCCTCTTCTTTAGCTGTTTCATTGTAAAGTAATAAAATCAGTATCACTAAAATACTGATATGAAATTATACATATGAAACAATCCCATTTCACCTTCTTTCCATCCTATAGAAAATGAAATCACCGCGCGTGTGTACGTACAGAATATCATCTCCATGCCGTGGTTTAATCTATTTTTCCACCACCACCTTACTTGGATGGGTATAATGGTGTTAAGAATAAATATATATGGTAATTATAATATCATACTGATTTTGAGATATTATATCATCCAATCTAATTCCATTCAATAATTTTGGTAATGATATCATCGCTCGTGCGTACGTACAGATTTCCGTCTCCACGACGCGATAAGATTCATTCTCCATATTAACCGTACAAGAATGAATATAAAAAATATATATTGAATAATAATGAAAAATTTGACATAATAAAGCCACTGAATTTATGTATATATATATATATATTTCATCTAATTACTTCCATTCAAGTCAATAATGAAATGAAAACAGCGTTCATGCGTACGTACAGCCTACCATCTCCATGAACATTGTATTTCATTCCATTAATCAATCTATCATATATATATTTATATGATGAATATGTAATAAATATAAATCATGTTTTAAATTCTGTAATTATGTAAAACTGGATATATGTAAGAATAATAAGTCAAAACACGTATGATAAATGAAATGATTTTACCTAAAATGATTCTTTAACATTGAACTGACAAAAGAACATGTAATATAAAGTCATAAGAGAATCCTAGATGATATCATAAATATTATTATGGATCAATTACAAGTTAATAAAATGTTTAATCCCACTATAAATGATTTTTGGATACATACGAAGCGTATCAGACCTAAGGTAAGGGATAATTTTCAATCAAATTTTTATTCGAAATTGCTTATACGTATGTATTTACTAGTGTTGTATTTTTCATCCATGTCCATAAAAATATTTTTCATAAACGATTTAATTTTATTCCATGTATTCTTAATGTCATGTTTACCCCTCTTTGAATTATACTCTGTGTTATGGATGGAATCTTTCTTTTGTTTACCATTCGTCGTACTTTTGGTATTTTCCGACAAAAAGTACGAGTAGAATGTTTTTTAACATATACGGCATGAACATATTTTTACGGTTTCATAACGCCTAATTTTCATTATGATTCTTCTACAAGTTTTCATGATTATTTTCCAAAAAATCCTTTTCTATTAAAATTTAATGTCAATTTGAGGAATGAAAATTATTTTGAAGAAGAAAGGATATTTTCCCCAAGAATTCATTTCATGTGTTTTATCAAAACTATTTTCCATCTAAGATGACATTATTTAGTATAATTATGTTTCATGTATAATGTATCTATTATTTACATGGATTTATTTTTCTTATTATGAAATGATATCCATTTATTTTATATGGATTATCTTATGATGGGATTATGTTTATGAATCCCATTTTATTCGCTGGGTTATTATGAATGGTGTATATTTATTTTGTGGCACACGAAAGAATGATTTCATTATGAGATGGGTGGGACCTATATCTCTCTCCATTGAAATGGGTAATGATTTATATCTCATGAAATATGCATGTCTATAATGGTATGTTAATTAGGTTCAGTGATACGGGACTGGAACGAGGAGTGAACTCGATTCAGAAAGGGACTTTGTCCACTAAGATGGTCTTGGCAGCAATTCCTTGGCTACTATAGAAATCATATCGTGTTCTTAATGGGTTTCCACAAATAAATGTTTTATTCCCAATATATTTTATCGTGATTGATGTTACTTTATGATCTATACCTTCGTACTACCAAGATTTATTTCACAACTCAATATTTTTATGTTTAAACATTATGATCATGTTTTGAAGTTAAAATGTATATGGTTTGGTTTATTTTCTCCATGCTTACCCTTACTGAGAATTTGAGCACACCCTTAATATGTTTTCCTTTTCCCTAGATATAAATAAATCTTTTAGGTAAAAAAGAAAGGGAAGATCTTTATGGGAGATGTTTAAGATCTTTCACCAAGATTAAAAGATTATTTTTCCATGTTTCCAAATACACTAAACTATTACGGTCCTTCAGTGTTTGTTTTTGTTATGTATTAAAGTAATGTAATGTCTATGTATGTCAAGCTATGGGTCTATACAGATTATATGTTTGTGATATTACTACAAATAGAAATAATTTTCATAAGAATATGTTGCTAACCACTTTAACCAACATATATATTATATTTTGGAATTATTAAAATGGAAACAAAATAACATTATCTGTCAAAAAAATTATTGATAGAGTTTTTACCAAATGTTTAGAGACAAGAAAATTTGTTTTTTTAAACTATTTTACCAACAGAAAATGTACTTTTAAGAATATATATCCCTATTAGAAAAAGTTAAATATTTTTTAACGCATCCACACCCAAAATCCCAATTAAACGACACTCTATTCTATAATAGATAAGAAGGAAATAGTCATAGCACAAGTTCCAATAGAATGTTCCCTAATTCCAAAAGATGATATGATTTTCTAACATGAAATAAAACATTAATAAAAGGCTTTGGATTTATGATATTTTAATAATTCATGATCATCATGATAAAAAAATACAAAATATTAGGATGAACAAGAAATTAATGATATCACATGTCCTAAAATAATACAACACTGAATCAAAATCAAAATTGGATTATGACATGTTTAACCCTCTTTTATTAGTATTATAAAAGAATTTTATTTCATCTTCCACCGTGTACATGTCCCTTTATGTCTAGACAAAATAAATTATAAGTAATACATACCTATTCTATCTCCATGTCAGTAAATTTATTTATACTAAGAAAATATATTTTCATCAAAAAATATACTACCACAACTATAAGGAATACTATTAACGTAAGGAAAATTTATAAAAATACCCATAATTTGTTCAACTGAACAAAATAAAATGTTTACCAGAATAATTCTAGTATAAAATAATTGCTAAAATTATGATACATACTTGATGGAGAGGAGATATGCCTACACAATGTTCGTTGCCTAGTTAAATAATGATTAAACACATATGATACATATAACTAAATAATTATAAACATTTTTGGTAGATTATAGATTTCATCTCATCATTTCTTAATTTAAACGTCACAATATACCTCTGAAAACTTGAAAAAATCATTTTTTTTTGGAAATTTGAAGATTTGAAACTAGAAGAGCTAAGTATTGTAGAAGAACCAACACATCCCACAAATAGTTTTGGCTAAAAAATATAGGATTTTTTGTTATTATATGAATTAATTAGAACAATATAAGTGGTTTATTTAACATTTATAAAAAAAGTAAATAATTCTCATATTCATTTTTAGGAGAGAATACAATGTATATGTTAAAAGTTAAGATAGAAGAAGAATAAATTCAAGATCATTACCTATTAAACAACACTTGATAAACTCTACCTATCATCCCTACCTTCCAACCAAACAAACCTAATAAAATAATTATTAAAATAATAAAAATGAAAATTCATGATTATAATAAATATTGAAAGAGGAAGAAAAAGCTAGTGGACAAATCAGTTCTATACAGTCAATTGTCCCTAAAGAATTTTTCAAATTAAACACAAGTAATACACAACCTAAAATAAATTAAAATAGAATAAAGACCATGAATTCAATACCCAAAAGTAAGAACATTGTTTATTCATTCATATTTATTATTCTAAATATAATAATATTACTTTTCATCAAGTGATGCCCAAAAAGGGAAAAAAATTCCCACTTCTTTATGATCATAAATGGGAACCCCATCTTCGTTGTGGTATATGTTGTTATAGTTTTGTGTGGGATCAATATATACATTATGGGAGTTCATGTGAGGATCAAGATGGTTCTTGTTGGACGCATTGACAATAATATATCTATATATATTATAGAGGATAGATACATAGGTGATCAACTGGTTGATCATTTCAGAGCTTTCATAAACTAATAGAGTATTCTTACAGCGATGATATAGGTATTGGGATGTATAAGAATATTATCATGAAGATATTTCATATTATAAGTTTATTCCATGTATTTTTTGGAGATGATGGCATTTTGGATGTTCTGTAGAGGGAGGGTAGTGATATGGTAAGAGTCCTTGGTAAATGACAGGGACAGATACCCAAAGTGCACGTCCTCTAGATTGAAAGGGGATAGGGAGAGAGATCATGAATTGCTAGAACTGGAAATACTAATAAAGGAGATTTTAAATAACGGAAGGATAAATTCGAGTTAGTGGATACAAGGAAACATCCACATGAGAAGGCATAGTCTGAAACCCTAGTGGGATGAAACAAGGTGAGAATGCATGATCAGTTGAGGGATGAGTATATACCATTTAAAAGAATTAAAAAATTATTGTAACAATAGTAGGATTTAAGTAATAACATGAGATATAGGTTTACAAGATGTATCTAAAAGGTTGAATTGATGTTGGACTAAATCTTTATATGAAGTTGGTTTTGAATGTATCTAAAATTATTTCTCTTAATTTGGTGACAAATTAACGAGATTATTTTATTATTTCTCACATATGAAACACCACCAATCAAAATTCCATATTGTTGTAATTAGGTGAAGGACCCACAAGTGGGGTTGTATCATTAAATATATATCTCTGTTAAGGATTGAAGGAATCCCTATGACGGGGTTCAAATTTCATTTGAATTATAAAAGGGTGAAATCTAAATAAATGTTTTTTTAAAATTGAGAATGTATTATTAGGATAAGAATATAACTAAACAATTTAATATAATAAATGATTTTTAATTTAGAAAAAATTATATCTAAGAATTATGATAATAATACATCACATACAAAATGTAACTCCATGGTCATAGGTTGAACTAGGTTATAAACATAATAGGAAATCACATTAAAATGATATTGGTAATCATTCTGACATCATGTACTATGTCCAATCATCGATTAACAAATCTAATTATTTAGTTGAGTATTTAGATTTTGTAAATCTTTCCATTAGTGAAAAAATATTAAAAAAATGATTTAAAAATATTTTTTATGAAATTACAACTACCATCAGAAATTTTTTGTTGAAATATGCTAGTATGTTGAATTTATATGATATCTTTCATAAATTTTAAAACATAGTATCCAAAAGATTATTGATTATTTTTCTGTAAACTCTGGAAATAAATTTTCCCAAAATATGTGAATATTTATCAAATATGTTCTGATAGTTAAAGCTTACAATATATAACATAATCCATTCCAATTTCTTAAAATCATTAGGACTCCTGTGTTTTGTTATCAATCTCATATGATGATTTAGTAGACATTTATAGGTCACCCTGTCATAATAAAATTATCATAAAAACAAAAAATAAAAATTATAATTCGTATTTTATCTATTAATTATTTATTTATGTGCATTAGAAATTAACAATAGAAGTAATGTGTGATTTTTTTATTGTTAATACATTCATTGGATCCAAAAAAATACACATATTGGGTATCTAAATTGATTGTGATGACCATCTAATGATTTAGAAAAAACTATTGATTCATGAAAAAATAAAATTATTTTTTTTATAATATAAGATTGTAGTGTTTTATGTCAGCATTGTAGGCCTCAATAATAGTATATCCTCGAGAATATTCTTTTTAAATTAATCACATAGTTCTTCATTTTTATTTTTAGTTTTCTATAATTCCGTTCAATCATATTCTGTAGAAATGATAGAGGTATTAATGATTCCAAATATTACATTTTAAGTTTTTACCCTTCTATAATATTATGATATATTTCTATATAAAATATTAATAGTAAATAACTATAATGACAATATTAGATCATTTTTTGGATAAATAAAATATAAAAATTTACCTCATTAATTTATTCACAACTGGGACTCTCATCCATTCAAACTTGATAATTTACTTTATACTCCTAATAATAACTGAATATATAATAGATTCCCCAAAAAAATCAGTATCTTATCTAATTTAGGGAATATTTTCATTATTGAATGTTTTATCCACATGAAGATGTAATGGTAAAATATATATAAGTAAAATTGTTGGGGAGAAGGTACCCTCATAAGGTCCTTTTAATTTATTCATCGTTACACTAGGTTTTATAAATCTAATATTTCATTTACCCTATGTTTTTATGTCTCTAATTTCATACCCTAATTCAGGACAATTTTTACCATCTTTTAATGGTTGTTTGTTAGAAAAAATATTAAGTACCTACCTTATGTAACTTTTTATGTTTTAATGACCATCCTTGGAAATTTAAAATAGAATTATCAATCATGGAAACAACTAGATCATCAAGCGGAGAATGAAATACCATACTCAACTCATGGACTACATTAATTACCACTCTCATGTGATTTTTTTTCAAGTCATTGGGAGTGCTTTATAATGTATCATTCCTTCTCCGATATTTTACACTATAGACCTCATTAAAATGTGACGCATGGGTTTTGATATATATTAATCAAATAAATTATTACCCTACTAAATTTTAGTAATATAATTTCACTAGATGTTTTTTTATTCACATATAGGAGAATGATATAGGAAAAAAATTGTTTTACATGGGAATGAAATACATTTTATGGGATTGGATAGCCTCATAGCTGGTGGGATCATGTGGCTTTTCATGTACAAATCATTGTTGAACTATCGGTTCACATAGATCATTTCACATATAATAGTTCAACAAAAAAACAAGAGAATAATATCTTTTAAAACATTTATATGTAACATTTTTCTATTCATTATCACATTTGAATCTAATAGTGTCTCTTTTTCTCAATATATATTCAAGGTGACACTCTAAAACCTGCACATCTAATGTGGTCATATTGTTCTGGCCACTTCAAGGATACTGATTTTAGTTTTTCTTTATATATAGTCAATGTTGTTCTTTGTGTCTAAACAAGATAACAAAATTCTAAGATAAATACATATGATTATAATACTTCTTTTGTGTTTTTTCATCTATTAGTTTTACCTATTTATTTACAAAATGATCCATTCATGGATCATGACATAGGATCAAAGTGGCTTTGGATTCTGAATCATCAATCTACATGTAAAAAAATATGTTACATCATAACTCTTAAAATAATTTTATAGAACGAAATTACATACAATTTTATTCACAATTGAAGTGCACCACATCATTCGTTTATTCTGGTGGTACATAGGTTTTGATGCATGTTTCTTATTTTCAACATTCCATTTTTATTTTATGAATTTTTAATTTTTAATCATTGTATATAAAATAATTATTTTCAAATAAAATATTTTCTATTATAAAGAACCGTATACAATTCATCCTCACATAGACTAGTGAAACCTTTACATTTTTCCTAGTTTATAATGTATGCATATGTAGTGGGTGGGTGGGGGGTTTACTATCATGACACCGACCAAATAACGGGCCCTCCTAATCTAAAAATGGTATAATAGATATGATGGCCACAACAAACTAGCCTCAATATACCATGGGTTAGAGAAAAAACTGATGGTATATAATACATAGATTTGAGAGGAATTACCCTCTAAGATAATATTAGGAAAGATAGAAAATAAATGTACACCCAAAATATCCTTCTCAAGATAATAGTAAAATAAAACTTAAATATATGAATTTAATGTCATGAAAAACATGTATAATTAAAAATTAACAATATATAGCAAATGATAACATAAAAATGACCATCAATCCCAAAGAGCTCTTGAATAACCACAAGCTAGTAAAATCAAACATGATATTCAAACTTCTTTTGTTGACCTAAATAGTAGATTATAAATATTTAGGGTGATTAAAATAGGTATACTCAGTATGATCCTCCCTAAAGCCTGTCGTGTAAAATATAATGAAATCCTATCAAATACCAGTGAAAAACATTTTAAACCAACTAATTTCTTAAATAGGTATACTAAGTTCCATGCCTCACAATGACTATATCATAGCATGTAATTCATCAAAACAGATAAAATATATTAATAAAACATGGGTACCATGCTACCACTTCTTCATTGGTATTCGTCTCTGCCACAACGTCTTACGTCCTGAGACCTCTTAATCCAAAATAAGTCAACCCAATGGAACCTAGGACACTGTATCATAAAATGGACCTAATAGATTTCATCATATCATCGTCCCATTCCAAATATCTAGATAGTAACCAAGAAGTTTTCGCGATCCACCATATCCTATATGACTTTTATTATACATTAAGTAGTGTACTTAAAGCCATCAAAACCCATACATCGAGTTATATACCTCGAGGAATCAAAACTCATACCTATCATACATATTATAATGCATATGATACAATATATAGATATTAATGTGTGTGGAATAACCAAAATTCATTACAATTATCTACACACATATATGAGAAAGATAACTGTCATGCATACCAGCACATAAACTATCAAACATAGAGAGTGTGGCCCGAGCGGTTAATCAACCACCTAATCCCTAAAAACCTATATATTGAAAAAGACACCCTCCCAGAGTCCACTTCTTATTATTTCCCCTACCAACATGAATGAAATATGTAATCATCATGACAAGATAAATTTTTTCATCGAATATTAACATAGAAAATCATGTAACCCATAGAGAATATCTTCTGAATATTAAATTTAAAATTAATCTAAATATGATGAGAAGAAAGACTTAATAGGTCTCAGGATTTTTATTTGATGATGTAGTTGATTTTATGATAAATTAATTTTCATAATACCTTCAATATGTGGGGAGGATCCAAAGTAGATCATCTCTAGCAGTTTCCACACATGTTACTTTCATTTTTGAATGATATGACGGAATTTTTGGGTGCTATCATAGACGATCGGTCATCATGTGTTGTTATTATTGATCACTTAATGTTCATTCGGTCTTTTTTCATCTAATTCAATATAATATAAGAGAAAGATGTGTCAAGAGAGAAATATGTTTTGTGCAATGAGTCTCAATTCTTGATCACCCCTATACAACAGACATAACCATTTATTTAGAGAGTTATAGTTTACGTTAAAATATTATTTACATTTAAAATTCCTCTTAAATGATATAATAAACCTAATAATACCCCATTAAATATAAAAATATGTTTATTACTATTTTATGGTGTTTGTTAACTGACGCAACCCTAAATATTATTTTATTATATTTCAAACAAATATTTATCATGAGAAACAACCTTGGTCTAATCATAGTCATCAACTTTTTTTGAATTGATAAATAAATATTTTATTAAATATTTTACCCATTAATAAATTTTTTATTAAAAATATGACAGAAAAATTTATTAAATATTCAGTAAATAAATTAAATTTTCTTTTCATATTATGGAAACTATATATTTATTATATATTTGTGAATGATAAAAAATCTATAAAATTATTACTCAAACCTGATAATGACATTTATTTCAATAATTAAATTCAAATATAATTTTATTCAGATCAAATGAAACTCTCTGTATGTGACCCTCTAGGATTCATTCTCATTATAAATTAGAAGGCTTTCTTAAATTCCACGATTTCTATCTAAAAATGGGTCTAGGAACCCATGAGAAAAAACTAAATGCCACAACATCAAAAAAACACAGGCGAAATTTTACAGTAAAATTAAATTTCATTGTCAAAATATCTCTTAAGTAGTTTCCAAATTTGTGTCACTAACCTATACACTTTATATGACCTCTAATAAATATATAAAATTAACTTCTCATTACACCAAAGTAATATAATATAATGTTATTGTTCAATTTGAATCCATGGGAAGTGGTATCAACTTCCATTAAATTGGAAGAGATAAATCATTTATCAAAATATCTATTAGTATCATCTCATTCGTGACACACCCAAGATACCTAAATTCACATGAAAATAAGGCGTAATGGTTTAAATCAGTTAAATCTAAACATGTGAGTCATAAAATCTATTAATAATAATGTTAATTTTTAATAACCATTATATATGTTCATAGTTAAGAATATTTTTGACATATAAATATTTATAATTAAAACTAGAAGGTTTGTTCACATAATCTCAGATATTGTATATCACCAAGTGAAAACATCATGAGAAAGAAACTCCTATGCTTATGAGTTCTCACACCTAACAGTTAACAAAATATGTTCCCCGTCATTGAACATTATCTAGCCATAAATATAAATTTATCATGATCAACATGGAATTCCAAAGATGTCTTCATTGTATGGAACTTTTACGACCTTATCAATACTACAAACCCTCTAGGAAATTATTACATTAAGTTATATAGAAAAATGAAAAATATATAATAACATGTTTTTATTAATATGAATTTATTTAAATATATATAATCCATAGTACAAACATATGTATTTAGAATACCTAATCCAACATGGATGAACTATGTAAATTATTTTCTCTATATATGTGTATTCAGTTGTGTTTCATGTGAATCCAAAGGTGAGAACAGAGAACTAATAGATTCATTCACTATAACCCGAAAGAGAGGAAACATTAAAATGGATAAAAATATTAAAGTGCAATTTTGATTAAAAAAACACCAATAATGATTCCTCCCCCCTCAGTGTGTTCCATATCCCAATTATACCCTTAAATTACTAGGAGAGATGGGTTCACCACTGATAGGATTCTCTTATTTGATGTTTTTTCTCTATTTTATGATTTGAGGTTTCTTTCATGATTAATAATGTAGTTATGATTTGGTAATGTGATGTCTATCTCTAATAATAAATTAATTTTTAACAATACTATGATAAATAGGGTATGAAAGGGAAGAATATGTGAATTAGTTAATTCATCTAAAAAATAAATTACATCGAATCATAATGTTGAAAAAAAACGATCTAGGATCAATAGTGAAGAATAAGTGGTTAAAATTTCTAATTAATTTGATAGTATCAATTCCTCAATTGAACATGAGGTTTGTTTAAATTATATTGAAAACAATAATAAATAATATTCATGTATCAGGGGGAGAGAACATAATTTTTATTATTCATATGAAAGTATTTTGACATATTAAATGATATGTTGGAATCATTTTTTCTAGATATATTTTCTTTTGAATAAGGGAATTTTAAAAGAATGAAATAATGTAATAACTTTGCTTGAATGGGATATTGATAATTTGGAAAGGTATTTAATATAAATATCTCAATCTTGTATTATGATATCTAAAACATTTAATGTAAAATAACATATGAAAGAAGGGATTACATTTTTTGTGTGATACTATATGTTTTAATAATAGTGGATCAATATAATTTATGATAAGGATGAGATCACTAATGAAGTTGATAAAGTTATTTCATTAGAATAAATGTTCCAAAACAATATTTATATGAAGAACTTAAAGCTAGAAGTAATGTCTATGTGGATTATGGTTCTCAACACAATGATACATGAAATGATGTAAGATCATTCTGATGAATATAGAAAGATGTGGGGAGATTGTGTAAAGAATTTTATATTTATTTATCATTATAAGAACACACAAAAACTTATGTGTTATTTATTAGAAGGTGGACTGATCAATATGAAGATAAGTCCTATTGAGTTTTCACATTTGAAGATGAAAATTGCTACTACCACATGATGATTTGAGGTTTATACTGAAATTTAAAATACTCCATTAGATGGAAGGAAGATCATTGCATCATCTAATTATCATTATCAAGAATCCATGAAAAAATATTTACCATAAACACCTCTTCATAATGATTTTTCTAAATATATATACATGGATAGTGAAACATTAAAAACAAAATATATACATGAATGGATATATAATAATGATGAGGATAATACCATTATGCCAATGTTTAGTAGTAGTATGGGAGTTTCTTCCCTAATAACCATCCCATCATGTGATAAAGAAATTATAAAAGCATCATGTTGTAAAATTTGGACATTATGCAATTTTGAAAAGAATATCATGATTTGATGGACTATGATGGTGTTATAAAAGGTTCTAGAACTGTGAATTTAATTTTTGGTATAATCCGTTGAATGTTTAATATACGAGGAAATCCATTACTATGGAGGTATACTGTAGAATATTAAAAACCCATAGATGACAGAGATAAATCCTTCATGTCCAAACAAATTTGAGGTTCTTCGATATCTCTATTGTGTTTTTTGTGGTGGTCACAAAATCTGTGTATGATCATCTCATAAAATATAAATTGTAAGAAAATAATAGAATAATGAAGAAGAGACATTGGGAAGAATATTGAGACTGTTTAAAATAATAAATACCCTAAGAATATATAAAATATGATATGAGAAATATCCATGTAAAAAATAGGGGAATGATAAGATCCAAAATAATTCTACGAATCTCAGAAAGATCATTTCATTTTAAAGGAATAATGAGAATGAAGAAACATATCATATGTAATGTGGTGTCTCCAAGAAGGTTTCTAATGTTCCTAAAGATATCTAAAAAATATTTATATCATATTTGTAGATAAAAAATAGATCCCATGTAAATAACTCAATTTTCATAAGAGGTTGTAAACAAGTGAAAAAATATTTGTTGAATATGTTCTGTGTAGGATTTGCAATATTTAGGTACACACTATATGATATTTTTTACAAAATTACCAACATATGAAAAAATTTAATTTCACCAGAAGAATTAAAATATCATGAGATGTTTCCAAAAAATGAAAACCTTGTGTTGAAGATAAACTGTGTGGAAGATTCAATAAAGCACCACATGCTTTAAGATGTTGTTTAAAAATATTTCCAACACAATAAGACTCTATTAATATAATGTAGATCAAATTATACGATGTATTTTAATTAAAGCATAATGAAGATTCACATTAATTTATATCAATATGGGTTTTATCTTTGTACATGCAATGCAGGTGACATACGGTGAAATCTGATATTGATGAGGGAAACTATGAATATGATAATTTTTCCATCACATAACAATAAATATTAAGAATAAATCTCCCTTGAATGATTTTGAAAATATTTTTTTAAAATGAAATATAATAAATGAATCATTTTTGTTGTAGGTGTGGAACTCTAGACAACCACATGAATATTTCTTGAGTGTTTTCATTGAGGGGGAGGAAAGTGAATATTATCGAAGAAACTGCTAGAATTATAATTTCTCACAAATTGTATTTTTTATGAATGTTCAATGAAAAATTTCCTTAATAATTTATGTTTTATAATTCTCTAAAACATTTATATAAATGGGTAGAAATAAGTTATAATAAATGAAATTAAATATGAAGGTCGAAAAAGATCAAATGCTATTATAAAATCTATTATGTTTTTGAATGCTTTTATATGTGTAATCAATTAGATTTCATGAATTTAAGTTGAAATGAAAATTTTAACATAATTGGTAACAAAACTTTTCACAACATAATATAGTTTGACCAGCCCTTGAAAATAATTTTTTAGTAACCTCTTTTCATTTAGTATCATCTTTTACAATGGAAATCATTTTTCCTAGATCAAACCCATATGTTTTCAACACTGAGAATGAATTACTATGTCATATATTAGAATGATTGTTGACACAATACTTATGAGTGAATTGATGTTTCTTTCTCATGTAATTTTCATTTCATTTCAATATGTGTGAGAAATTGAATTGAAATTTTTTAATAAATAGAGAGAAAATAAATAAATGGATAACACAAAATGGCCTAAAATTTAGAACATATTGAAAAAAAATAAAAGCGGAGTTTTTTTCAATTTTTTTCAATTAGAGTATATTATTAACACATTAATGTGTAGGTATTATGTCATATTTAGTATTAATTATAAAAAAACACCATGTCCTTCCTTATAAAAGCATCTTGGGTATTGGGTATCATTATCCTCTATTCTAACATGGTATCAGAGAAGGCTATATAACATTAAACCTAACTCCCCAAATGCTCTTCCCCTATCACTTCTTAGTGATGTTTTTGGATCATGATTTTAGTAGGTATATACTCACTGACCTATCACACATTCCACCTTGCCACCTAATATTACAACCACACTTGGTGACTCACCTTCTCTTGATACCTGATCAATATAAATATCTATTTCACTTTGTAATGGTTTACGATCAAGTAAATATTACCTTGGATGATCTATTACTACCTCATGGGTTATTAAGGAACTGACTACATACTCAACACCACAAAATTTTTCATAGTCCATATCTTATCTTGATTGGATACGTGCTATGCAGGATGGAATTCAGACTCTATACACCAACCATACATGGGATCATGTCCAAATTTCATCAAGTAATTAGGTGTTTAGTTGAAAATGGTTATATACTACACAATTCAATGTTTAAGGATTTCTAAATTATCTCAAGGATATCCTTGTTTCCAATGGTTATGAAAAAACATATGGAATTGATTATATTAACACCTTCTATCTATAGAAAAATATGTCTTCAATTCACCTACTCGTATCTATTCATTTTTAATCTCACTAGGATATCCATAATTTTGTTATTAAAAATGATTTTCTTCAAAGATTTATTAATAATGAATTCTATATAGAGTAACCACATGGTTTCATTACTCGAGAGAGGCAACCATGGGTTTTCATCTTCGTCGATCATTATATGGACTGAATTAGTCCCCACATTCTTATTTATGATGTTTTTTCACTATTATGATTAACTTTGGCGTGTTTCAAAGTGTAAAATATTCTTATATTTTCTATCATCAATATGTAGTATGAATCATTATTTTTTTGTGTTCTATGTGGATGAAATTGTTATTCCTTGCAGTGATGATGCTGGAATTGGCTGAATCATAAATATTCATTATTATAATTTTTAAACAAAATATTTGGGTCGGCTATGATATTTTTTTAGTAATTGAGGTCCCTAAATGAGAAAAATGAATTTTTCTATCTTTGGAAAATTACATTCTTGATCTACTGTAGGTGACTGAGATGAATCTAGAAAAATCGGTTGAATCACCCCTCAAACCTGATAAAATGTACCATCAGTCACACCCCGACCGCGGGTATCTTTATTTTACTTCTTCCTTGGTCCCGATTTAAATTTTTCGAGGTTTAGTTGTGTCGGCGGTTTCGCGCCGGTGCGCGGTCATCGCATCGCTAGCGGTGATTGTGCGTTCGGCCCGGGTGACTATGTGTTCACCCGGCGTTTTAAATATTAAAGTTTTTACGTTGTCTTCTTGTTATTGTTACTATTTGAGTTGCGTTATTATTATTGTAGTTATTTTCCGTGTATAAGTATATATATATATATATATATATGTCTATAAATGTGTATATATATACATATGTATATACTCTAATACGTAATGTTTATATATGTATATATATATATATATTGTATCTATGTGTATATGTTTATATATAGGTATATATATATATGCTTATGTGTGTTATGTCTATATAAGTATACATATATATATATGTGTTTATCGTATCTATGTTTATGTGTTTATATATATAGGTGTATATATATGTATATCTATATATAGATATATATGTATATATGTATATACTTGTGTGTGTTGTTTTTTTAAATGGTTTTATTATTTTAAATATCTTGGTTATAATAATAATTATTATAATTACCTAATTTGTATTTTATTATTATCATTATAAAGTTTTACTATTTTTATAAAGTTTTATTATTACCATTAAGATTTGATTTGATTTATTTAATTAATTTATCATATTACTATTATTAACATTATTTCCTTTTTCATTTTATTATTATTATATATATATATTATAGGCCTAAAACTAAACCCCTCCCCCTAACCCTAATCTCGTCCCCCCCCCCCATTTGCGGCGCTCTCTCCCTCCCTCCCTCTCTCTCTCGTTCCTCGTTTCTCTCCCGCTCAGCCCAAGCACTCTCCTCCCGCCTTCTCCGCCAGTGCCTCGCGGCTCCCCCCCCCCTGGCGCTCTGCCTTGCCGCGTCCTGCACCCGCCGTGTCGCCGGCGTCCGGCCTCCACCCCGGTACCCAGTCCCTGACCGCCTCTGGCATCCCGTCTTACCTGCGCGCCGCCGCCGCGCCGTCCCGACTCCCCTGCGCAACAGCCTCCCCCCTCAGCCCGCCTCCGGCTTCCGTCCCGGCTTCCCCACGCCGCACCTCCTCCTTCCTCTCACCCGCGTGACCCCGAGCCCCACCTCCGTCCGGCTCCCGAATCCCCTGCGCGTTGCGCCGTCCCGGCCTCCCCTTCCTCCAGCCGCCGTCCCGGCCCTGCTCCCGCCGGCCTCCTGTTTCAGCCTGCTCCGCAAGACCTCCCCCCCGTTGTAAGTTGTTTGTTTGTTTTTATTTTTTTTATTTTTATTATTATTATGTTATTATTATTATTATACTATTATTATTAGTGTTATTATTATGTTAATATTATCATTAATATTACTATATCAATATTAAAATTATTATTATGTTATTACTATTAATACTATATTATTATTATTATTATTATTATTATTATTATAAATATATTTATTATTGTTTTAATTATTATTATATTATGTTGTTATTTTTATTACTATTTTTATTATTATCAAAATTATATTATTATTATGCTTATGTTATTATTATTATTATTATGTTAATATTATTATATTATTGTTATATTGTTATTGTTATAATTATTATTAAATTATTACTTTATTATTATGATCATATTATTATCATGTTAATTTTATTATTATTATTGTTGTTATTATTATTATTATTATTGCGCTATTATATTTATTATTGTTGTTATTAGTATTATGTCATTATAATAATAATTACTATTATGTTAATATTATTGTTACTCTTATTATTATTATATTACTATTTTGTTATTATTACTATTATTGTTGTTGTTGTTGCTATATTGTTATTATATTATTATTATTGTTATTTATGTATTCTCTTGATTATTTTTGTATGTGTTATTTAACTATATATTTGTTGAATTGCTTATTTGTTTATTAATTAATTGATTAATTAATTAAATTCATTTATTTATTCGTTTATTTTTCCTTCGCGGAATCTTGGTGTTTATATTTAATTTATATTAATCCTTTTTCTGTCGCGGGTTGAGTGACGTGCACTTTTTCCACTGTTCAGCGTGCGCAGTTTGTCCGCGAAGGATTGTCCTACTTTCTGCTGGGGTTCCGTCACGTCCGCTCCTTGTTTGAGGTAGGCGAATTCACCTGTTTCCTTTTCGAAGCACTCTGTTGGTACTTGAATTATTTTAAATTAATTTTATTCCATGAATCGCATGTTTATTATATCCTTGCGTGACTTATTTTGGTGTTTTAGAGTTGATAGTTTTTGTTCGAAACTATGTTTTGAAGCAATTATATTTTACGCCTATGTAGTTGTACACTAGATGTTGTTTCGCACATTTTATTGTTTATATGGTGACCTGCGGTAGTGTTTTCGTGCTGAAAGATTGATTAAAAATAAACTTTAGGATGCTCCTCTGTTTGTGCACCTGTTTATGCTTTGCCAGCATGGTTGGAACTAAATGCCTATATTTTCTAAGGCGATCATTGGTTGTTTTAAGTGGTGTTCCTTTTTGTAAAAATCACTCTTGGATCTTATTATCCTGTGCTGGTTGGTTTTATGAAATTTAGTATCAATTGGAAGTGTTGTCATGCCCCTTTGCAGGTTTGACGCACCATTGGATGTTGACACATCCATGGGTGCACCAGGTGCACACATGGATGTGCCCTCAAATGAAGATGGTGTTTGAAATTGTTATTATTTATGTCCATTTATTTTTATTTTCTCGAGATCTTGACTTTTCTAAATGGTTCTTGGTTACAAAATGTTTTCGCCTCTTTTTGAGACACATCGAACTTGTTTTAAAAGGAATATACGAAGATATGCCCGTTTGGCCCTTTACTTGATACAAAAACAGTGTTTTGAGTTATTTAAAATGATACTGTGAAATATTCGTGTAAAGCTGTTTGTTTTTGAAAAACCAAGTGCTCGCTTGACAACTCCAGGTATTTTATAAAGTTGTTTTGATAATCAAATGACGTGAAGGCCCGGTTGGAACTTTATTGAATGTGAAGTGATTATACATATAGATATATACATATACGTACTTGTGAGGGCATCTCTACAGGGGGACTTCCCTTCGAGGGTTGTCATGTAGCGATGTCCGTGTAAGGGGTTGGCAAGTGCGGTGAGATGAGTCACGCGTGCGTGGGCCTCCCACTTACACAGTGTTACAAAAACCACCATGGGTTCCTGGGCGTCTTGTAGATTATCGAGTGACGGTTGCTTGCTAACCCTGATTAGACGGGTTGGTACCCCCTGGAGTTGTAGACAGGCCAGGAGGGATGTGCCACTGGTTGGCTATTAGGGCGGCCAGTTGGTTATTGACTATGGAGTACCACGCCGGCAGGTAGTCTGAACCCGAGTACGTCCAGGGGTTTTCTAGGGATGTTTAGGATCACCCTTGGTTACTTGTTCACCTTGATTGTTTACTTTCAGTTATTCTTTACAGCTTATAGTGTTACTTGTGTCCTTTTCCACTTCTATCATCTTGCATCACTTGGTTACTTTCGGTTTCACTGATTTACTTTCAGCCTGTACTGTTTACCTGTTCCTTTTTAGCACAGTCGTAGTATCATCTGTATTTGGTTTTGTTATAAAAACATGAAATGGTTTTGAAAATGATTTATAGCGTGCTTTGGGTTTTCAAATGGGGAAAACATGTTGTTTATTTTTAAATGTGAAAAATCTATTTTATAATTGTATTTTTCAAACCTGTGTCAACGGATTGCTTGGGAAAGGAAACTTTTGGATTCAGTGGTTTACATTGGCTTACCTACTGGGAATTTTTAATGCTCACGCCTATATTATCATTTCAGTTGCAGGTCTTCCCTTGCTCAGGTTTTCGGTTTTGAGTCGCTCAGTGTTAGAGCGAGGTTTTTCTCTAGTTGGGTGGTGACCTGAGAGGTCACATGGAGGTATGTGGTCGTGTGTTTTTTTTTCTTTTCCATTGTTAGTGTTTATTTGTTCTGTTCTATTTACTTTTGTTTGGGCTCAAATCGTTCCCACCTGCTTAATCTTGATGCCCGGTACTAGTTGCCATCCCGAGGGGATCAGGAACGCCTCTCGGGACTTGCCGCGGACCGGCTCGGGTGACCGGTTCAGGGTCGACCAGGGCTAGTTCGTGACAAAATGGTATCAAAGGTGGTTCTTGTTATTTGGGTTGTCTGGTAGAAGGAGATTAGGACTGTCGGAACTCGAGGGGTAGGTGCGGGAAGAGCGTCGCGAACTCTTGCTCGCACTGATCTTCGAGTTACCTGGGGTAGTTCGGGAATTGTGTTCTTGTCCTTTCTGGTTTGTTTTGGGTTGAGAGATGACAATGGAGGCAAGCCGACGTTACGTCGTGATTTCACATAGAGTAGTGACCCATGTGGAGTCTGAGTACTCGGTTTGAATTCCTCCTAGTGGTCGATGCTGACTCGAGACATGGCTCACTACCATGTCGCCAGTTTGAGTGTGACTACTAGTCCCTCATTTCAGTGGTTGGTGCAAATTTGGTTGCTGCTTTCGTTTTGGTTTGTGTAAGTGCGTTGTTGAAATGAAAAAGGGTTTTTGAAAATTGGACTGGTTTCTTTTAAAGGACTTTAAATATATGAAATGGGTTTTAAAACTAAAGTCTCTTGATTTGGAAATCTGTTGTTCGCTTGGAGTTGGTTAAGAATGGTTCGGGATGAAAACCCCAGGTCCTCTTTATGAATGTTTGCACATGTGTGAGAATGCATGGAAAGTGTGTGTTGATGCACGTATGAATGGAATGTGGATGAAAACATGTGCAACGGTTCATGAGATTACCTGGGTGTGTATTTGAAGTTAAAGGCGTGACTTTGTTTTCTAAATTGGTTTTAAATGGAAATGGTTTTGGACAGTTTTTGGTTTGGAAGTGGATTGGTTTTTGGAAAGTGATCTTGAGAAAGGGTGGTTTTGAAATCTAAAATGAAAAGGGGATTTTAAAGAGGAGATTTTATTTTGGGTTGTGTTGTATTTATTTGGTCCTTGTGATGACTGTTTTTGATGAAGGCGCTTTTATTGATGTTGCTTCGATTTGATGTTGGTTTTGGCCTTGTGTTTTATATGTCGCTCAGGTAATGCCGCCCAGAAAGGTCTCTAAGGATTCGGATAAGTCATGCCCAGTTTTTGGTCCTCCTCAGACTTTGCCTATTCTCCATGGTGATCAGGGTCCGTTAGAGGCAGTGAAATGGCTCGAGGAAGTGGAGCGTGTCTTTAGAATGTTGGGAACTCCCGATAATGTTAAGGTTCGTGCAATTATGGAGTTGTTTGAGGGTCCAGCTCTGGACCAGTGGAAGATGGTTACCCCACCGTCAACGCAAGGTAAAATGACGTGGGATGTCTTTAAAACTGTTTTCATCTAATGGTTTGTACCTGAGGAAGTGAAGCTGGAGAAAAAGAGAGGGCTTGTGCATATTCAGCAAGGTCAACGGACGGTGAAGGCATATGTTGTCCATTTCAAGGAACTGATTCCCTTTTCTCCAGAGGTAGCATCACATGAGCTCATGAAGGTCTCCCTTTTCACTGGGGGTCTTCGTCCAGAGATCAAGGAGCGAGTCCTCCCTTCTAGAGACCTTTGTTTCGAGAAGCTGGTGGAGGAAGAATTCTTGGCTGAGTTGGTTTCCGGTGTGCGGGTGGCTACTACTTCAGCGTCCCCTGTTGTTGTTCATAAGAGTTCCCCCTCTGGTGAGGAAAAGGCGCCAGAGATACATCTTCCTAATGAGTTATCCCCTTTGGTCCCAGCTTCCAGTTCATCAGATCGTTCGATGGTATGCTTTCAGTGTGGTCGTTTCGGGCATTTAAAGTCGACTTGTCGCAACCCTCCGAAGACGTGTCATCGCTGTGGTTGTCTGGGTCATCTGGAGAAGTTTTGCAAGAAGCGTCGCTTGAAGAGGAAGCTGTGATGGGAGAATGTCAGTGCCTGACTGTGAGGAAGAAGATGCTTCAGCCATCAGAGCCCCAGCCACAAGTTTTGGGGTGAAGCTCGCGCACAGTCAGGAGTCCCCAGGGGTGTGAAGCCTTGGTCCAGGTTTTGTGTTCCGTGTTAGCAGTGGAACAATCAAGATCTTTTAGTACTTGTATTTCTACTGTCAAGTTTTGACGTTGTTGTATGTTCATTGTTTTACCATGGGGTTATCATGGACTTGTTCTATTACAATCCAAGAAGTCTGGATTATGTGGATGTGTTGTTTCTAAATCGTGTGTCCTTCTTAAAAGTGTGTTTGACTCTCGTGTGGGTTGACCTCGTTTTAGTTATGTTGTCGGATGTGGTTATGTGTTGTGGACTTCGGTGGATCATGTCTCCAATTTGATAAGGGTTAAATGTTTTTCTATGGATTTTCCCTGGTGTTGAAGGTTGTTGACTCTAGTCGAGGATTCAGTGTCTTGACCGAGGTGTTGTAGTAATCGTGCTATAAGAGTTAGTTTGAGTTGGTTGGGAGTTCCCGCGTCGACCCCTTTTTCTAGGGTCTTCCTTTTAGATGGTAAACTTTTATGCACAAGTTGAGCTCTTGTGGTGGGGAGAACCCCTTCGTGTTCTCCCCTCAATCTCGGACCCTAGTTTTCTCTTGAATCGGTCGGGTGTGACCTGTGCAGAGTAAGGTCATCCCCGAGATTCTCAGTTCTCTCTGGTTCCTTTAGTTCCGTTGAGGCATGGACTTAAATCTTGACCGACTTTTGGCCTGGTGACTTTCTGGGGGCAGAAAGTGTCTGTGGTGGGGAGAATTGTCACACCCCGACCGCGGGTATCTTTATTTTACATCTTCCTTGGTCCCGATTTAAATTTTTCGAGGTTTAGTTGTGTCGGCGGTTTCGCGCCGGT
Source organism: Viscum album (assembly GCA_963277665.1). Taxonomy (NCBI): domain Eukaryota; kingdom Viridiplantae; phylum Streptophyta; class Magnoliopsida; order Santalales; family Viscaceae; genus Viscum; species Viscum album. Next base: position 1,757,478,799 of record OY728141.1, read on the forward strand.
GCGCGGTCATCGCATCGCTAGCGGTGATTGTGCGTTCGGCCCGGGTGACTATGTGTTCACCCGGCGTTTTAAATATTAAAGTTTTTACGTTGTCTTCTTGTTATTGTAACTATTTGAGTTGCGTTATTATTATTGTAGTTATTTTCCGTGTATAAGTATATATATATATGTCTATAAATGTGTATATATATACATATGTATATACTCTAATATATAATGTTTATATATGTATATATATATATATATTGTAACTATGTGTATATGTTTATATATAGATATATATATATATGCTTATATGTGTTATGTCTATATAAGTATACACATATATATATATGTTTATCGTATCTATGTTTATGTGTTTATATATATAGGTGTATATATATGTATATCTATATATAGATATATATGTATATATGTATATACTTGTGTGTGTTGTTTTTTTAAATGGTTTTATTATTTTAAATATCTTGGTTATAATAATTATTATTATAATTACCTAATTTGTATTTTATTATTATCATTATAAAGTTTTACTATTTTTATAAAGTTTTATTATTACCATTATGATTTGATTTGATTTATTTAATTAATTTATCATATTACTATTATTAACATTATTTCCTTTTTCATTTTATTATTATTATATATATATATTATAGGCCTAATACTAAACCTCTCCCCCTAACCCTAATCCCGTCCCCCCCCCCATTTGCGGCGCTCTCTCCCTCCCTCCCTCTCTCTCCCGTTCCCCGTTTCTCTCCCGCTCAGCCCAAGCACTCTCCTCCCGCCTTCTCCGCCAGTGCCTCGCGGCTCCCCCCCCCCTGGCGCTCTGCCTTGCCGCGTCCCGCACCCGTCGTGTCGCCGGCGTCCGGCCTCCACCCCGGTACCCAGTCCCTGACCGCCTCTGGCATCCCGTCTTACCTGCGCGCCGCCGCCGCGCCGTCCCGACTCCCCTGCGCAACAGCCTCCCCCCTCAGCCCGCCTCCGGCTTCCGTCCCGGCTTCCCCGCGCCGCACCTCCTCCTTCCTCTCACCCATGTGACCCCAAGCCCCACCTCCGTCCGGCTCCCGAATCCCCTGCGCGCTGCGCCGTCCCGGACTCCCCTTCCTCCAGCCGCCGTCCCGGCCCTGCTCCCGCCGGCCTCCTGTTTCAGCCTGCTCCGCAAGACCTCCCCCCCGTTGTAAGTTGTTTGTTTGTTTTTATTTTTTTTTATTTTTATTATTATTATGTTATTATTATTATTATACTATTATTATTAGTGTTATTATTATGTTAATATTATCATTAATATTACTATATCAACATTAAAATTATTATTATGTTATTACTATTAATACTATATTATTATTATTATTATTATTATTATTATTATAAATATATTTATTATTGTTTTAATTATTATTATATTATGTTGTTATTTTTATTACTATTTTTATTATTATCAAAATTATATTATTATTATTATGCTTATGTTATTATTATTATTATTATGTTAATATTATTATATTATTGTTATATTGTTTTTGTTATAATTATTATTAAATTATTACTTTATTATTATGATCATATTATTATCATGTTAATTTTATTATTATTATTGTTGTTATTATTATTATTATTATTGCGCTATTATATTTATTATTGTTGTTATTAGTATTATGTCATTATAATAATAATTATTATTATGTTAATATTATTGTTACTCTTATTATTATTATACTACTATTTTGTTATTATTACTATTATTGTTGTTGTTGTTGCTATATTGTTATTATATTATTATTATTGTTATTTATTTATTCTCTTGATTATTTTTGTATGTGTTATTTAACTATATATTTGTTGAATTGCTTATTTGTTTATTAATTAATTGATTAATTAATTAAATTCATTTATTTATTCGTTTATTTTTCCTTCGCGGAATCTTGGTGTTTATATTTAATTTATATTAATCCTTTTTCTGTCGCGGGTTGAGTGACGTGCACTTTTTCCACTGTTCAGCGTGCACAGTTTGTCCGCGAAGGATTGTCCTACTTTCTGCTGGGGTTCCGTCACGTCCGCTCCTTGTTTGAGGTAGGCGAATTCACCTGTTTCCTTTTCGAAGCACTCTGTTGGTACTTGAATTATTTTAAATTAATTTTATTCCATGAATCGCATGTTTATTATATCCTTGCGTGACTTATTTTGGTGTTTTAGAGTTGATAGTTTTTGTTCGAAACTATGTTTTGAAGCAATTATATTTTACGCCTATGTAGTTGTACACTAGATGTTGTTTCGCACATTTTATTGTTTATATGGTGACCTGCGGTAGTGTTTTCGTGCTGAAATATTGATTAAAAATAAACTTTAGGATGCTCCTCTGTTTGTGCACCTGTTTATGCTTTGCCAGCTTGGTTGGAACTAAATGCCTATATTTTCTAAGGCGATCATTGGTTGTTTTAAGTGGTGTTCCTTTTTGTAAAAATCACTCTTGGATCTTATTATCCTGTGCTGGTTGGTTTTATGAAATTTAGTATCAATTGGAAGTGTTGTCGTGCCCCTTTGCAGGTTTGACGCACCATTGGATGTTGACACATCCATGGGTGCACCAGGTGCACACATGGATGTGCCCTCAAATGAAGATGTTGTTTGAAATTGTTACTATTTATGTCCATTTATTTTTATTTTCTCGAGATCTTGACTTTTCTAAATGGTTCTTGGTTACAAAATGTTTTCGCCTCTTTTTGAGACACATCGAACTTGTTTTAAATGGAATATACGAAGATATGCCCGTTTGGCCCTTTACTTGATACAAAAACAGTGTTTTGAGTTATTTAAAATGATACTGTGAAATATTCGTGTAAAGCTGTTTGTTTTTGAAAAACCAAGTGCTCGCTAGACAACTCCAGGTATTTTATAAAGTTGTTTTGATAATCAAATGACGTGAAGGCCCGGTTGGCACTTTATTGAATGTGAAGTGATTATACATATAGATATATACATATACATACTTGTGAGAGCATCTCTACAGGGGGACTTCCCTTCGAGGGTTGTCGTGTAGCGATGTCCGTGTAAGGGGTTGGCAAGTGCGGTGAGATGAGTCACGCGTGCGTGGGCCTCCCACTTACACAGTGTTACAAAAACCACCATGGGTTCCTGGGCGTCTTGTAGATTATCGAGTGACGGTTGCTTGCTAACCCTGATTAGACGGGTTGGTACCCCCTGGAGTTTTAGACAGGCCAGGAGGGATGTGCCACTGGTTGGCTATTAGGGCGGCCAGTTGGTTATTGACTATGGAGTACCACGCCGGCAGGTAGTCTGAACCCGAGTACATCCAGGGGTTTTCTAGGGATGTTTAGGATCACCCATGGTTACTTGTTCACCTTGATTGTTTACTTTCAGTTATTCTTTACATCTTATAGTGTTACTTGTGTCCTTTTGCACTTCTATCATCTTGCATCACTTGGTTACTTTCGGTTTCACTGATTTACTTTCAGCCTGTACTGTTTACCTGTTCCTTTTTAGCACAGTCGTAGTATCATATCTATTTGGTTTTGTTATAAAAACATGAAATGGTTTTGAAAATGATTTATAGTGTGCTTTGGGTTTTCAAATGGGGAAAACATGTTGTTTATTTTTAAATGTGAAAAATCTATTTTATAATTGTATTTTTCAAACCTGTGTCAACGGATTGCTTGGGAAAGGAAACTTTTGGATTCAGTGGTTTACATTGGCTTACCTACTGGGAATTTTTAATGCTCACGCCTATATTATCATTTCAGTTGCAGGTCTTCCCTTGCTCAGGTTTTCGGTTTTGAGTCGCTCAGTGTTAGAGCGAGGTTGTTCTCTAGTTGGGTGGTGACCTGAGAGGTCACATGGAGGTACGTGGTCGTGTGTTTTTTTTCTTTTCCGTTGTTAGTGTTTATTTGTTCTGTTCTATTTACTTTTGTTTGGGCTCAAATCGTTCCCACCTGCTTAATCTTGATGCCCGGTACTAGTTGCCATCCCGAGGGGATCGGGAACGCTCCTCGGGACTTGCCGCGGACCGGCTCGGGTGACCGGTTCAGGGTCGACCAGGGCTGGTTCGTGACACCATCATACTAACAATTATGTGATTTACTCACCAGACATACATAGAAGACTTGTTTTGAAATTTAATACTTGATGATGACTCAATCCAATATTACTTGTAAAATTATCAAAGTGAGTTAGTTTATGGTATCTTCTAAAAAAATGTTGTGGGTGGATATTATTCGCATAGTTAGATATGGAAAAAATGATGCATTCTTACATATGCTATATAATGTTCACTGACATATATATATATATATATTGAGGAATTTTTTGATGTAGATTATGATAGATATATCACATGTAGGAGATATTCATCTAGTTTTATAGTATTTTTTTGGAGGATATTTGATCCCATGGTGAAGCAAGAAGAAGATGTTTATCTAACAATCTAGTGTAGAGTTGGAGTATCATTCCATTAATATTCTATTATAGAGATTATTTCAGAATAATAATTTATTCAAGATATTTGGTATTAGAATAACAAATCGACAAATATATGGTGTGAAATCAAGATTCAATCAAGATTTACATAGATGTAGTCTTTCATGAGCAGATAAATCATATTGAATTTGATTGTTATTTCATTTAAGAAAATATTTAGATGAAGAATATAACATTTCTCAATGTTCATACCTCTGATCAACTGGTATATTTTCTTATAATTGGGCTTCCTAAACCACATGTCCAAATATTGTGTAACAAGCTATGCATGATAATTTCTTTTTCCCATAATTAAATATATTATATCTCAGTACTATGAATCTAAACTCTAGTGATATAAAATAATTTTCTTCATTGTGAAAATTTAATATTACATGTATAACAACACATAGACCATCAAGGGTAAGAACCATTCACAATCATCACAAAATATCTCCTCATAGGTAGCCCCATGATAAAAAAATTTATTATTCGATACAAAATTCCATATAAACATATCCTATGGATTGAAATATCACATCATACTATAACTCATAGGGTGTTTGATGTGTTTTTTCACCAAATAGAATGAATATAAATAATAGATAACAATCATTTTATGTTTCATAATTTAAATCACTTTACTCACTAAAAATAAAATTTCATTTGAATTCATTTTCAAATAATCCAATTTCCTAAAAATATTTAAATAACTATATGGTTGGGGGGATGGTACCCTCGTAACATAAAGAGACTCTCCACCCAGTTCAGAAAGTTATAAATAATGTTGACATTGAACAAATCTATATTATGTAGAAAATCTAGAATATACATCCTAAAATTAAAAAATATATATTTCAAACATTGCGAGATCATGATATATAAAAAATATTAAATTCAGAGATATCAATATATAGATAATTGTCTCTGATGTCCTAAATCCTTTGTATTAATGTGTGATAAGAATGTAAGGGTACTACAATTATGATGGGGAATCAACTATAAATGCACGGGGGAAGGTGGAATATGTTGGAATATTGGGGGGTATCTTGGGATCCGTGAATCATTACATGGGTAAGGATATAGAGGGTAAGAAGGTAGGATTACACTATTTTGGGCCTTCCTAGAAGATCATCCATAGTATTTGGTGAGATTACTATGGGGTTTCTCAAGTTATACCCTCCTCCTTTAATTAATCTTCACCCACTATCCTTGAAATTTTAGATCCATCTATAATATGAAATAACCCATATAGTTTTATAATTTATGGTGTGATGAGGTAACCCATGTTATATTCAACTAATGTGGTCAAGGTAGAGTAGGAAAATTCCACGTCTATAATGATAGAGTAAGACATACATCAGAAATAGTCAGGAAAAACATGGTCTATTTTTGACTTATATCTAGCTGGACAAGTCACGCCCAAGGTAATCACATTTTTTATGATCATGCTCCATGACACTAGCTCGGGGAGATTTTTTCCCATCCACTATGGAGTTAGTTCATAACTATAAAATAGTAGCCAATTTTTTTCCTGGAATAGAAAAAAAATATTGGAGTTTTATTTAGTGGAAATTTAATTTACAAGGATGTATGAATATGTGGCGTCTTATAAATTGTTAACTAATAGAAGACTTCATATAGAAAATAAAGTGAATCATAGAGATGACTTAACAAAAATGGATTCCATGTTATATGGGAGGATTATCTGATATCTTACAAGATGTGATTTCATGGAATATTCACATTATCATTGTCCTCATCCCCATGGAGCTAGGATAGTATGAGAAATTTCTTGGAATGTTGGGTATGTGTTTCTTGAAATCTAACTGTCAAAGGAGAAGAAAAAAAATTTAACAAATAGGAATTTATTAATAATGTAATGTATTCACACACTACCCTTCTGAATATATTGAGGATACATTCACTATTATAACACATTATCCAGCATAGGATAATTCAAGGGGGCTGGTGTCGTGTTTGGGAATCTATTGTGTCGACATTGGGTCCAAGGAGAATATTGTGTTTTGCTGGGGAATCTAGTATAACTACATTGGGTAAGGGGGGATATACTATGATATAGGGGGAATATACATGGATCCTTGACTATTTTAAAGTGGATGGATAAAGAGGGTAATAGGGGAGGATTACACTATTTTGGTGAGGCCTAGAAGATCGACCACATACTCGTGTGAGAGTTTCAAGGAATCTCTTGAGTTCTACACTCCTCATTCCAATTATCATCATCTTATATACAGTCAATTTATGATTCTTATACAATATACCATAATTCATTTCACTATTTCATTATCAATGTGTTGATGAATGAAGGATATAAAATAATTAATTACTACAAAATTAATCTTTCTGATCTTGATGCCATCCTCACAAATGAAATACAATCTACTTCCACTAGATGATTATAATATAACACTGGTAAATATTACAGACTATAATAATGATCAATATTTTTCATCAAAATAAAAAAACCAGTCATACAATGCTCAAAGAGACTTCTTGATCCCATATAAAGATCATCCATGGTGATTCTCCTTGGACCACCCCACCAAAAAAATAAACTAGAATGGGTGATCCATATAAATTTCTTTTCATAATAAATAATCATAAAAAAAATAAACACAATTTTGAAATCTAATATGAATTGGGAACTGATGAAAAGAATCCTCGTGGAGGAATACAAATATAATTTTGATGATTAAAGAAGACGTGTCGAAGAAATCAATATCATATGTCTGAGATACCCCATGGACGAAATATAGGTCATCAAGTAAGGGATTGGAAGGAGTATGGGGATACATTCACGGAGTGTAGGAGATTAGAAATTTTGAGGTTGTAGGCATAGGTTGTTCCCAATAAATTATTACATAGAGTAGCAAGTGGTGGAAGATAATCAGGGAAATGTATTGGTAGAGAACTAAGGAATGACTAGCTGGGGGTGTTTTAGAGGATATTTATAGTGTATGAACCAAATTTTTATAACAAGTATGGATCCTTTAAAATTTTATCTAATTTATGTTTGTGGACCTATTATGGATGTCTAATTACTTCACAATCTTTTTCGGGTGTTTTATGCTTGTTTGGATCCTAGATCCCCAATCAGTGAAGGAAATGACTGGATCTCATGGTTAGTAGAAGCCTTTTGATCAAACTCACATGGTGTTCACAATAGGGTGATGGTTGTATAGTGGGATGAAAGTGGTCATAGAGTTTGAGGAAACCATCCATCCAATGTTTTATGCTCGTGTGGGGGTACTTGAAATTTCTCGAAAAATTTGCATCACAGTTTCCACACAGATAGTCAAAAAATTACCTAAAACGGTGAGGGGTCCCTCCTTAAGTAGTGGTTGGTGAACTATTGGCACACAGTTTGGCCAACCATGTGGCCCATACACGCAAACCTATAATTCTTGGAATAAATTACCGTAGTCTATTTATATTTATTTAAAATTAACCCTATTATTTAATTTCTCATTTATAGTTGTAGGGACCTCCTCTTCTTCACGTTGGAGCTTCCAAAACCCCATTTTATAGTTTATTATCATGTTTTATCATTCGACCTCATATTTTAGATCTATTGGTCCCATTGGATTTATCAAGGTTATCTCTTAAATCCTTACGCATGATTCTCCACACTTCAATATACCAATTGTGCTATTTTGGTGAAACCTAATATGCCTTATTTTTAGGGAGTTGATATATTAATCTATTTTATTTTTATCTTGGCCAAAATAGGGTATAATACTTGAAAAGGAAAGTGTTATAGGCTCAAGATTTGTAGTCTATGAATCATCCATTAATGTCTCATAATTTTATAAACTTTTGTCATTGTGAGCATGCTTGTATAAATAGATGTTTCTTATTAAATTAAAATTCCATTTTTATAATAATTGATCTCATATTCTAGATCCACTTTTATATTTTATCATCATGAAATTGGATCATATGACCTCAACACTGTACACTCCAATTAGGGTTCTTCTTTAATTAAGGCTTGATAAACACTGTGGGTTTTATGTGCGCCATAGTTCGTTTGTCCAGTCACTCGACCCTTATATGGTAAGTGTTCTTATATAATCAATGGGTACTTAATTACTAAAGTGATAACACTTGAATTGTTTTCACCCCAAATTTCTATGGTATGTTTTTTAAATTAATCAATTAACCCTTAAATTGTTTATTGTAAGGTATATTTATATGTTTCACCTGTCCTTGGAATATATTAATTGAATTGGTTTTATACCCTAATTTTCATTGTTATTCCTAATAAAATAAAAAGGAATGAGCATATTAAATGTATATAAATTTTAATTGAATTGAAATTTATTGCATGTCCTTATACCACCATTTCATGATGATAAAAGTAAAATTAGTGAACAAAATAATTGAATATGGAATGAATGTGATGAATGGTTGCATTTTCATATTTATCATTGTCACTTATTATTAATGTAAATAGAGTAAATCATATAAATTACTAAAAGGAATGTTTATTAAATGGATTATATTAAATAATGATATATGTATAAGGTGGATATTTCCTAGGGAACTTTTTATCTTTATAAGAACGGTCATACCTTAACCATCCTTGGATTCGTGGAAGAATTCCTTGAGAACATATAAGATTGCATTTCGATTTAAGGAGCCAATTTTCAAGAGTGATACCCACCATAGAACAAGGACATTATCTAATAGTGGATTACTAGAATGAAATTATAGGAACCCATCACTATATTATGGATAACAGGATACCTCAGGTACACTCATTCGATCCAGATTGATGCCTTCAGACATGTGGCACCATGGATACACCCCATTGGGCCCAATCTTTGTTAGCCCATTTTATCTTGGATGAGATCATTCAAATATGTTTGAATTATTTATAGTGGAACTACTTTCATGATTCCACATGTATTACACTCAGTCCCCTTTATCCAAGACAATGGTTTTTTCAAAGTGGACTCAACCCCTTAGGTCAAGGATGCCTTGGTAATTACCTTAAATCCTCTATCATTGTTGTCATAAGTAAGGATTCCGTGGATATTACATAGGATCGTCTCTTATAATTATCATATATAATTACACGGTAATAACATGGACCCTATTTATTAATTTATTATAAACTAGAACATGGGATTTGAAATGGATAAATGTTCAGAAACCAGCTGAGGCTGAATCAAGAATTGGGATATTTACATTATTGTATTATCATTACTTTTATATATAACCACACATTGTTTCAGTTTATATTCATATACTGAACGTCATAGGATCCATTGTTGGTACCCTACTATGTTTTATCTCAAAACACCACTAAATAATTATCTTTTAGTAGTTCTAGTAAAGGGCCTTTATCAGTGCTTATAAAGCGCTAACTACCAAAGCGAGTTTGAAGTGAATGTTTTATTAGCACTCGTAAAAAGTGCCGAATAATATATCCTTTATCAACACATTATTTTAATTACTGATGAATGGGGGAAATTATTATTTTGCCTCTATAATACCCCTATCAGTGCTTCTCCACCCCCTTCATTAGTGAACTGTGAAATTCCACCCTCCTACATGCACCTAGATATGATTGTTTTAACTATCCTTTGGAACTGGAACACCATTACCACTACAAAAAGAAGTTTTATCTTTTGTTTTATGATATTCATATTTTATAATATATATATATATATATAATTTTATTAATATATATACATATATAAATATTTTTAAATACATCTATAAAATATATGTTTGTGTGTGAGATATATATACACATATATTTATTTAAATATATTCTATATTATATTCAATTAAATATATTAGAAAATAATATAAATATATATTAATTTATTAACACACACATATATTTATAAATAAACATTATATATATATAGTAAATATATATACATAGTTATATATTTTTATATTGTAAAAATGGTTATTTCCATATAAATATTTTTAAGAATATGTATTTATTTGAATATAATAGAATATACATATACTTATATTTTTTTATTGACACACACATGTGTATATATAAACAATAACTATATGCGTATATATATATTTATGAATTTTTATAATGTAGATAAAATGGATAATTTTTTATTTTAAATAAAATGATTAATAAATTTTAATTTTATACATTAAAAAAATATTTTTAGGTAAATATGTTTAAATATGGCTTTATATAAGTGATTTATTATCATTAATTATAAAAAATATATTCATATATATAATTGTAAATTAAAATAATCTATGAAAAATGATAAAAATAAAAAACCATAATATCAATATGAATTTATTCATTGGGAATATATTCATTCCCCACTGAAAAAATAATATAAACCCCCATTAAACGTGGCTAAAATTCCATCGAATGATAAAAAATAGTGATAACGCGTATAAAAACATTATTTTAGAGGCATTATAGGAATTTTTTTTCATTAAAACCATGAGAAAAGGCTTCTTATACCACCATGACATAGATCAAATCACAGTATTTTATTTGATATGTGGTAAATCCCAAATGGACAACTTGATCAAAATTTATGGTTGTATGATTTTCAAGTCAAATTTTCAACAAATCAAAGACCGTTCATTAATTTATTTAATGTTATATGTCATCCAATTATTATTAAATTTCTATAAGTCAATAAAAATTAAGAAATTACTAATTTATAATATTAATTAATTACTTTATAAATCTTTTTCACTATATATATTATATATTAATTGAAAATACCTATTTAACCTTATCTAAATTATATTTTAATATATATATATATATATATTATTTATATCAATATAAATATATTTAAATATTCAAATATAATGTTTAATGAAATACAAGTTTTTTTATAAAATATACTTGTTATCAATGATAGGAAGAAGTCATAATAGCTCGAAGGCCTTTATCAATGATAGAAAAAAACCACGAATAAAGGCCCCTATTTTTCATATATTTTTTATTAGTGACGATAAAGAAACGATATCAATGAATTTTTTATAGAAATGATAATGGGGGGACATTATATTAACTTTTATACAAGTGTTGATAAAGGCCCCCCTTTATCAGTAACTTCTTTCTAGCACTTATAAATGCCCTACTTTATTAGTTCATTTTTAGTAGCGCAGAAAAAAGGTCCCCCTTTAGAAGTGCATTTTTATTAGTGCTGATTAAAGGACGCCATTATTAGTTCTTCTTTTTAGAGCTGATAATGACTATTTTTTCATCCATAAAAAATATTTGATAAAACCACCCATTATAAATTCATTTTCTATCACTAATAAATGTGGAATTTATCAGCTCTTTTAGCTAGCACTGATGAGTCATATCGCTGGATAATCCTAGTTTTGAAGTAGTTCTCTCTATTTGAGTCACCATTGGTACCCGCACATATTACATGTATGTAGGGGTTGAAATGTTGAAGTGTATCTCTTTAGACATCTGATCTTGATTTCTTGCCTTATGATGGAGCTTGATAGCATATGACTAAGCCACCTCTTGAGATACTATATAGTTTAAGGCTTCCTTAAAATTATTTTGTATAGAATGTATTTCATTCTTCCATGTATACATGTTTTAAATTTTTTAGAGACATGACATGAATTAAATTAACTTTTTTATATGATTCATATTACACATATTGATTAATATTTTTGGATGTTCATTTTTATATTTTTCTACTTGTTTATTTAGACATTGTTATGATTATGATACTATTTTTCAATATTTTCTTATTATTATTATATCTGTTGTGTCCCAATCTGAAGTGATGGAATAGTATCTCCATAGAAACACCCTAGTTTCTCTCTTCTTGTTGAAAACCTCTAGAATATGGGGAGGCACACGTGCGGCCAGGTGTTCCACCTGCTTCAGGGAACCTTTGAGTGGCATATGGGTTAGGACGTCATAATGAGAAATTAGATATTTATTATTTTCATTTGCCATATTATTTGGGAATATAGATAGGATATTAATAATAAGTTGGGAATTTTTTTGTTATTAATTCATGGGAGTATCTATCAATTTTTGGGGGTTAATACCATGTTTCTTGGGAACAAGATTTATTGTTCTTTATTTTTTCAATTATTATTCATATAATTCACTGATGGGATATGCACATGAGATCTGGTTTGATATTTTTATGGATATTTTATATTTTCCTGGTATAACAATGATCATTGTTACATACATCACTTTAGGAACTTTGAATTCACATGCTATGCATATTCTATTCTATATAGGTGCATCCCACTACTTGCATTGCTTGTGTTTTCTGTGATTGTTGAGTGATCCATGGTTGTTATATATTCACGTGCTGGTGAAATATTTTTTCAAGGCAATGTTTCTAGTTATTTAATGTTTTAGAATAAATCCAAATATTTTTTCCTTATATAAGTTGATTGTGGAATCTTTAATAGCTTGTTTTTAAAAAAGTCAGCTATGTACCTCTGGTTACCTGAACTTCTCTTTTTTGTAGTTGAGTGATTACATGTTTAAATTAATAAGTTATATGGGATATCATGGATTAGGATGGATAATTTACCAAGTAGATCCATCATATATTACCTATTAAATTCTAAGACCTGATTTATATGTGGTTAAATTGAAATTAAATCGGAGTCGATTTCATTGATAAGGTGTATAGGTCATTGTCCACCAGGAATGTAAATTCATTTAATCAAACCTTAAAATATATGTATAGGAAAAAATAGACATTAAATGTATATATTGACATATAAATTAAATTATTTCTCGTAAATGAAGATTCATGGTTTTGTTGAACCTTCAGCTAAGGGAACCCCTATAAATTAATCTTGAAAGATTAACAATAAATAGGCCTTCTATGTATGTATTTGGGAAGTACCTTGGGTCAAAATCCCTTATCTATATGTTATTATTCCTCTTGTTTTTCTATCTACATAAAAATTATATTAGAATTGGTGTTTTTGGAATTTTTACCATTATGCCATCATGAAATCCTAGTGTCATACACCAAGAAGGTTGTGAATAGCATGCTCCAGAGATTTTGGGACCTGATCATCCATATTACCACTAGGAGTACCACATGAGGAACCATTATTATACCTAAAATGGTGATTTAATCATGTCATTGTAAGGTTTTTTCATGTTTGATGTAGTCCATATATGTTTCTCCACAACCTAAACATACTGTAGACGATCTGACTCATGAGTTCAAGTAGCAGCATCCTTTCATATTTCCTGGGCATGGTGGTCACTGGAAGCTTAGTCTTCAATAGAGGCCACTGTTTTTATCATAGGGAATATATAGAATTCTCTATAGACAAGGATTATTCAATACTCCCACATGATTCATTATTTGCATAATCATTTGTGGGATGTGATTAAAAAGGATATTCTTTATCAGGGAATGGTATGGGATGATTTTGAGACATCATTATATGATTAATTTTTCGCTTATATTTTAATACAAAATCTATCCATACTATTTATAAACATGGAGTAGGGTGCTATATCTGTTATGGACTATTTAGTGTGATTTATAAAATTGCAGTTCTTTTCACCAATTATATATGGTGATGATCTATCACTTTCTAGACAATTTTAGGATGGGATTTAGAAATTAATTCGAACTAAGGTGAATTCATTTTTCCTACCTACATTTTGTGTGATCGTAAATTAGGCCCTTATCAATTAGCACAAGATAATGGATGGTGGTAGTTTTGGTTGAAGAGGATCAGTGTCTATGTAGGGAATAAATACATCCAATATTAGGAAGATTTCTCTTGTTGTTTCTTATAAGAGTAATGGACGATAGAGTATCTAGACTGGTAGCTCCATTATATTCCATTATGGTGGATGATAATAGAATATGAAGCCTTCGTGAGAAAGTGACCATATTTAGTGCTATTCCTATATCCATTTGGGGCATCTTCAGATATTTTTATATACATTTCCATCTGCTTCTAGAGAAAGATGATCCAAACCAACTCCAAATTCATAGGCATGTTTAGTTGTGCCATGTTAGGAAGGTAGTTGGCGTAGCACTGATATGATAGGTCAAGGAGGAGGTCATGGTTGTGTTAAACATATTTCTGATTATAATTTCTAGCATTGGTGACATGATCAGGGTAGTATAGTTTTCAAATTGTCCCATATAATATTCCATATTCTCTCTTTATAACTAATACCCGAAGATGAGAGTATAAGACCATCTCTAATATTATGTAACATTCTATTATCCTATACTATTGTATCATCAATTTTTTATATAGGTGTTTCCCGATCATTTAACTCATTATCAACCATGGAATGTAATGTGGTTAAAATTAAGTATTAGTGTGGTTTGATGACACTCGATACAACATTGGGATTATGGACAGAGGGAATACTCCAAAGTAGGGACGTCTCCCTTTATGAAGAAAGATATCCCTTATTCTAGGACCTCTTCGTTCTCTAGATGAAATTTCTTGTTTTCATTCATTGAATGGATCAGCTTGTTGCATATCACACCTATGAGGACCGATATCATCATTGGGTGTCGTTCACATCATTAGATGGAATCTGTTATCATCATAAGGGTGAGTGGGATGTCCTAGATATTAGGCTTGGACCGTAGCATCATGGGATTAGTGGGGTAATCACAATAATTACTATTCTCTCAACGGTTGAGTATGGAATACCTGTCAAATATCCCCCTTGTAGTAGATCGTTTTAGGGATTCCTTTCTTGACAATTTTTCTAGATCAACTCCTTAGATAGAGGTAGAGTGTATGAATGAAATCATTCTAGGATCATCTTATGTGTTTGTCCATCCAGATAGGATAACTTGTACTAGACTCAAGGAGCTTAAATGATAGTTGGAAGGATATAGAGTTTAAAGGTTTTATTCGACCATGTACAAATTTTAGGGGTTCACCTATGTTTTTTTTCAAAGAAGGTGGATGAGACCCTTCATTTATGAATGCATTACCGACTATTGATAAAAATTATAGTTAAAAACAAATATCTACTACCTCATATAAATGATATCTTTTAACATATGCAAGGAGCCATCATATTCTCGAATATCAACCAGAGATAGAGGTATCATCAGGTGAAGGTCAGGAATAAAAACATACATTATATATCTTCTAATTTTGGGTATGATATTTTTGAGTATCTATTTATGTTTTTTTGTATTAGAAACATTCCTACAATTTTCATTTCTTTAATGAATATGGGTTTTCACCCCTACCTAGATTCGTTTGTCATGGTCTTTGTGGAGTACATATTGGTGTATACTCATACTCGAAGTGGCCACACCAAATAACTTGATATCATTTTGAATACACTATGACTATGTTAAATTATTATATTATTTCTATGTTCAACCTATAGATAAAATAAATTCACTTATTGGGTCACATTATCTTGGAATCAAGAGTGTTGGTTTACCAATAGAATGTGTGTGTTATGGTTTCCTGGGAGTAGTCTAAGATCATGATTGATATACATAGTTTCTCATGGATGATTGGATACTGTATAAATTTAATATATGACTTTCCATTACTTTAATTACCTCTTACTAGTATTAAAAAAAATATTTTGAAGTTCTTGTGGCCATTAGTGTGTGAGAAAGCCTTTTAGGAGTTTAAAGGAAGATTTATTTCGGCACCGATTTTGATCCTACTAGATCCTGTAAGAGTATATACCATGTTTTATGATGAATTTTAACTGTATTTGGTGTAGTGATGATTTAAGAGGATAAGTTCATGTCATAAAGACCGCAATAATTGATATCACATGATAGAAATTACTCGATACATAATCTCAAGCTAGTGGCAATTGTCCAAGTCTTACAATTTTGGACACATTATTTGATGGGTGAGTGCTTTGTGGTGTATACAGACCATAAGATCCTAAAATATATCTTTACATATATTTAATTGAATATTATATAGTGCATATGGGTTTAATACCTTAAATAATTTTATTTTTAGCATGCCTGTTCATCTGTAAAGGGAAAAGCAGTGGTTGGTGCACTGAGTCGGAAAACTCAAGAACATGATGTATTGGACGACATAGATGAATGGAAAGTGATGGAA
Source organism: Viscum album (assembly GCA_963277665.1). NCBI lineage: Eukaryota > Viridiplantae > Streptophyta > Magnoliopsida > Santalales > Viscaceae > Viscum > Viscum album. The sequence continues at coordinate 1,757,495,356 of OY728141.1, forward strand.
CTCTATTTTGAGCAATATATGGAGTTCCATTAGAGTTATTAGAAGACATATCTTCTATACATTATTGTTACCTCCTCACTCCTTGATAGGGTAATGAGTATAAAATTTTATGAAGTTGATGGATTAGTTCTTTGATAGAGTATTTCTTGTGAGGAACCAGCTCCTGATTGGTCTATTTATGGAGAATACACCCTACATATACATGGGTGTTTCAATGTTACTATAAATTTGAGAGAGGAACTTATGGGAGATTCCCCTGATTATCATTGGGATGTTCATCCAAGAATCTCTATGATGCATAAAAATACACGATACCAGTATTGGTGGCCAAGGATGAAACATGAGTTAGTAGTTTATTTCACTAAATGATCCACTATTGACTATGTGAAGGAAGATAACCAGCTTACATAAGGATTATCACATTTTTCTAGTCCTGGAATGGAAATTTGATGATGTTTTAATGGATTTTGTAGTCATATTGCCGAGTTTTTTTTGTGGTAATTGCATGGTTTGGGAAGTTGTGGTTCAATTGATGAAAGTATCCCAGTTAAATCCTATTAGGAATACATTATAATTTTATGATCCCATAAATTTTGTATGTCTACAATATTATAGAGCTACCCATGGTCCCTCATACAATAATTTTATTTTGGGATGGCCATTTCACATCGCGGCTCTAGAAGTGGTTATAGATTTCTATGGGAATACAAGTGCATATGAGGAAAAATTTCACCCTCTAACTAATGTCAAGTTGTAATAGAAGATACTAGTGTTATAGGGAATTATCTGAGCATGAATCCATGATTTTAGTAGTTATTCTGAGAATAATATCCATTTCTTAAGGTTCTTAAATGATATTAGATTTCATGTGATAATTCATATTGAATCCTATTATAACTTTTATGGTAGGTAATTATGTTCTCCCCTATGTTGGTTCGTGGTAGGAGAAAAAGTGATCCTAGGTAATCCTCTTATGTAGTATTCTTGAATATAGGTTCATCAGATCAGGATGAGTCTGTATATATCTCAGTCTAAGATGAAATCTTATTCTGATCTCCATCAATGACCTCTAGTGTTTGGGGTTTGTATTTATATTTTTGAGGGAATCACCTAGACTTTGGAATAGATAGATATATATGCATGATAAGCTATCACCTCACTTTTTTTGACCGTTTTAAATTCTAAATAGAGTCAGTCCAATATCTTTTTTTTGTTATTACCTCATAGGTGTTATGACATGAATGACATCATCTGTATATCACAGCTTCACTATTATCATTGTGTCTCATCATATAATTTTTATCCTGAGGATGTTAAATTTAATGTCGATGATTCTATTGAGGAGTTTCCTATATGAATCATTAACCAGATAATGAATTGTCTCTTAGTTTGTTCTACACCTTTGTTTTGGGTTTTGTGGATGTACATCCGTGTATAGGATGAGACTTAGAAGTGGGAGACCAACGTACGTGTCCAGTGGCCAAAGTTATTCTAAAAAAGTTTTTATATTCCCATTTAATGTGATCTCGAGGATAAGTTCCATTAAGTGGGGAAGACTGTAAGAACTTTTTTTCTATCAGGTGTCGATCCTTTATATTTTGGATTCATTTGTTTTATTAGAACAATTATCGATTCCATGTGAGTTCACAATTATTTCGAGGGTGTGTATGGCTTGTTTAGTGTCCCAAATCCTGGACAATAAAAGAAATTAATAGGCCACATGGTTATTAGAAACCATGAGATCCATTCTACAAGGTTTCCCAAACTGTGCAAGGGCTGGACAGTGGTCTAATAGTGGCATCATTACATATGAAAATCATGTATAATGAGGTGTGTACCCATGCGGGGGTACCTGCAGTTTTTATAAGAATTTGTACCCCAATTTGTTAAAATTTAGTCAAACCATCAATATAGAACCTTATGGGGTCCCTTCTTATATAGTGGGAGGTTCACATTTTAGAACATGGTTTAGAAAACTATGAAGCCATACCATGTGACCCTAGAATTCATGGGATAAATTACCATTTTCACTTAAATTTAATTAATTTTACCCCTCTCCTTTTATTTATCATTTCAAGCAGTAGGGACCTCCTCTACTTTAGTTTGGGTCTCACAAACCCCCATTAAATAGTTTTCAATATCATTTAATCATCTGAGATCAGATATTAGAATCGTTGGTCTTGTTGGATTCATCTAGGAATGCTCTTAAATCTGTAGGCTCATTTTCTATTCCTCATTCAATTGGCTACGCTATTTTTTTGTGGAATATTATTCCATATTTTCTGAGTGTTGATCCATTATTTGGTTTTCTTTAAACCTAGTCCAAACTAAGGGCCAATTCTAGATGAGAATACTGTTATAAGGTCAGGGTATGTTTTCTATGACCCATCCCGAAATGTATTGTTGTTTTATAAACTTTCATCATTGCCTGCATAATAGTATCATTGGTCGTCGAATGTTAAATTTATATACCAACATTATAATAGTTGTTCCTATATTCAAGACCCCCTAATTTTTTTTCATCGTGACATTGAATTTTATGACCTCAACTCCTTCCACTAAAAGTATTGTGGTAATTTATGTTTTCCTTGGTATACCATGTAGGTTTATCTACACCAATGTTCGAATATTCTATCATTTGACCCTACTATGGTATGTGTTCATATATAATCAATGGATCTATAATGTTTTAATTAATGGAAAATTTATTTTTTCAACTTTACCCATCTATGGTATGTGTTTAAAATTAATAAATTAGCCTTTAAATTGATTAATGGTGATTATATATATTAATATCAGTTGTCCTTGGCTTATATTAACTCAATTGGTATATTTTCTCGATTTTCCTTGTTATTTATAATAAAAATAAATTCAATGAACCTATTAAATTTATATAAATTGTAATTTAATTTCAATTTGTTTCGTTTCCTTATCCCTCCTTATCATGATTGCAAAATGTAAATGAATTAACATAATAATTGAATACGGAACGAATAAAATGAATGGTTACATAGCCCTATTTAGCATTGTCACATAGTAATAAAGAAAATGATATGAACCTTAAAAACTATTAAAATATATTTTTTACTAGGTTTGTGCCTCAGTCAAAGACCAAGGCACAATTTATTGAATAAAAAAAGAAGTGAATTACATGAGATTGAAAGATGTAATTTTATTACAATCATTATAAAATAAAGGAAGTGAGTCGTCAGGTAAATCATCCCACCATGTAATGCACTGGTTGACCCCGTAGTTGGCGAGACCATCAGCAACCATGTTGGCTTCTTAGAAAGAATGAGTGACAATGCAGATGATATCCAGAAGTGATGAAAGGCATCTCATCTAGCGAGTAGTAAGCGGCCAGGAAAGATGCACCGTACCATTCTAGATGGCACGGGAAATAGTGGTCGAGTCACTCTCGATCCAAATATTGTTCCGGTCTTTTTGTTTGAAAAAGTCGAGAGCATGGATCACTACCATCATTTCCTCTTCCAGAGATGAGGTAGTTACACATCTACCACAAATTCAACCATGATAATGACCAATTAAATCTCTTAAAATTGCACAACATCCCACAACACCAGGATTTCCTTTAGAGGAACCATCAATGTTCACTTTGATCCAACCTGGGATCGGGGCCTACCAAAACACCTCAAAAGTGATCCTTGGCTATCTGTAGAGACCATCAACCTGAAGCCGATGAAGAATCACGAAATCTCCAATGGTGTTGTAACAAAATTATTTTTAAAGAGGTGTCGCATCTCTAATCACAATGGGTATCTAAATCCAACATGCATTAAGATTGAATGAGTGATTGTTGTTAATAATAGAATTTCTACCATACCAGATCACATGCAGCAGCTCAACAACAACAACTAATACGAGGTTATTGATTTGTTATGAGGTTTCATGCTCCTTACACCACTTTAATTGGTTGCGGATAGTACCAAGAAGGAACCATCTACAATAAAATATGTCTGTAATAAAATTCCTAAGAGCAGAAGCAGTTGCACAAGACAGAAATAAGTGGTTAGCATCTTCTCTATGTTGATGATAGAATTGATACTTGGAGCAAATCTGGATCCCAAAAGACAGTAGACATGCCTCTTTGGGGACATGATTGTGGGAAATACCCCAAACAAGTGTAAATCTAGAAGGCTTGATCCATGGTCTGTCAAAATATTTCAACCAATAAAAATTAATATCAGAGATGGAAAAATTACGTTTGTAGAAATTTTTGGAATCAAGGAGACCATTATGAGTAGGTTCCCAGATGAGAAAATAATTAGAGATAGAAAAAGAGTAAATGTTTATAATCAGTTTGATGTTCTCAGGAATGTTATTTTTACTTGATTGAAAGATATATTTAATAGTGGAATTAGTATTTTCAAGCATATAACCAGAAGGTACCAAGGAGATGAGAGGGGTACCAGTCCAATCTTCCAACAAAAAATTTATGGTGGATTCAGTGCTGACGATCAATCTATAGTCAGTCATGATGTTTGAAAAAGCCTGCATGATGGATGTCCAGAGTGTGGATGAATGTAGTTCAAGTTTCCCTTTTTTAACTTCATGAGGAATCAATTTTTAAGAAAGGTAATAGATTCAGAGTTTTTGTTTATCAACTTTCATGTGAGTCTATCCTGAAGGGAATCATTGAAAACCTTAATATTTTTATTACCAAGACCACCCCTCTCTAATGGTTTGCAGAATGTTGTCCATGGGATGGTTATGAGCTTCCTTTCTCGTATACTACCAGTCCAAACAAAATTTTTTATGTAGACATTAATTTTTTTAATAATACTGGTGGTCCATTTGTAAATCAACAAGGATTAGACCATCTTAGAGATAATGGTAGATTTCACAACACAGATTCTGCCAGCCATAGAGAGGGATTTTCCCTTCTAAGAAGACAGTTGATTGATGACCTAATCCACCACGTTGTAAATGTAGCTAGATTTAGGCCTTCCCTAAAAAATGGGAACCCCAAGGGAGGTAAAGTGGAAATAACCTTCTTGGATACCTACATTATTGATGGTATTATTTTTTCGAGAGGGAGAGAAATGTTTTCCAAAGAAAACAAGAGATTTGTTCCAGCTAATGGCTTGACCAGAGATTTCCTCATAATGGGAAATGTAGCATTTAAATTTTGAATGTTCCTTTGATCTCCTTGTAAGAACATAATGATTTCATCAGCATAAGAGAGATGAGTGGGGGCATTTAAATTTTTGGCATAGTGAATGGGATTAAGATTATTTTGGTCAATGAGGAGAGTTAGTAATCTACATAAGCAATCTTATGTGATAGTAAAGAGGATGGATGATATAAGTTCTCCTTGTTTTACACCCTTGGTGCATTTAAAATAACCATTAGGGGACCCATTGATAAGGATGGACATAGAGGCAGACTCACATAATGACTTGATTCTACTGATGAAATTGTCATTAAAACCAATGTAATGAAGGACTTTGTAATTAAAACTCTGGTCAATGGCGTCAAAATCTTTCCTGGTATTGAGATTGATAGAAATATTTCCCCCTATATTATATTTGTTTAGAGTGTCGGTACACTCTTAGGCAAGGAAGATGCACTCTTTATAGACCAGCCTTTAATGAAACCAAACTGATTCCAAGAGACAATTTTGTTACATAAAGTAGCAAGTCTAATAACAAGAAGCTTAGTGATGATTTTTTAATGAGTGTTGATAAGAGATATATGGAAAAGGAGATGAATCTCAGAATCATTGCCCAGTTTAGGGATTAAAGTGAGGAATTGGGAGTTTATACCATTAGTGAGAACACCATTAAAAAAGGATTTGAAAAGTTTGCAGAAATCATAGTGGATGACCTCCCAATGGCACTGGAAAAAACAATTGTTGAAGCCATCCTGCCCCAGGGTGCTGTTAGGGTTATGAATAAAAACCGTATCTTAGATTTCATGATCAATAAGAATTCTTAAGAGATAAGAATTGTAATCCTCATTAACCATGACTGGAATGACATCGGGAAGAAGAGACTTGTTGACATTTGAACCATTAAAGATATTTTCAATTTTTGAGACTACATGACTAGAAATAGCCTCCTCAGATTCAAGAAATGCATCTACCTCCCAAAGGAAAGATAGAGATCTTCAAACATATCTAATTCTTTTAAGGGAATTGTAGACCATTGTATTTCTATCCCCATCTGAAATCCATTTTGTTTTAAAGATTTTCTTATGCAGGTTTTCTTTTAGGAGAAGAAGAGAATTAGGTTTTGTCGCAGTATTAATTTCAAGCTCTGCATACAATGAATAATCAGAGAAAGTGGTGTTTTATTGAATTTGTCTATGATCATTCTCAAGAGTATAACTGTCTGAATCCAACTGATTTTATTTCAATCTACACCAACCCCTAAGGCAATGTTTGTGATGTTTTAACTTGGTGACGCAGACAAAAGCATCACTATAGTGATTCATAGAATCCCAACATTTTTTGAAAATGTTTATACAATCCTGATCAGAGGACCAAGAATTATCGAATCTGAAGGGTCGTTTGGTTTTGAGTTTTTTTGGTAAAAACAAAAATGAGGATGGAATGGTGGTCTCAGTTGTGTTTAGGTAAAGTTATACCATTGATAAAACCCATTTCAGGCATTATTAGCTATTTTTACCATGGACGAGAACCTTGGAATCAATTAGAATAATTTATAGTGGAATGCATTTGGCTATTTCCCTTGGATTATAGGTATACCCCTTTATCCATGTCATGGGTTATTACTGATTTGGATTGATCCCTATGGTCCTGGATTCTTTACTTATTACTGTGGAACCTCTTTCATTTTTATCAGCATAAATTATGCCTTAGTAATTACCTTAGAACCTAGGTTATCATTATCATTATAGGATTCCATGGTCATACATTTAATCCCCTTACTCACTTTATTAAAACATTAGCATAAATATTGAAATGATTACATTTCCAAACAATAGTTGAGGATGAACTGGGTATTGTGAGATTTAGTTACAACATTTTCTTTGATTTTATATATACATGCACACTATTTCAGTTTATATTTATATAATGGGTGGTATAGATATTGAGGGTGGTTTCCTAAAAGGATTTATCTCACACCCTATCAAGGATTTCTTTGGTACCTAATAATATTACATGCATGTAGGTGTTGATAAGGGGAAACATCTCACTTTGTAAACTAGAACATGATTGTTTTCTGTAGGATGGATCATGGAAGTAGATGACCAATCCTTCACTTGAGATACTAGATAATTTTTTGCTTTATTAAGATAGTTTTGAATATAATGTATTTAATTCTTCCATGTATACCCATTTTCTAGTTTTGTAGAGACCTAACATGATATACATCATTTTTTATAGGATTCAGTTTCCTGGTGTATATTTTCATTATTTGACGTTTTTACTTATCTTATAATATCTTTTTTGTCTATACATTGTTATGATTCTTCTATTTTTTATCCATCTTTCATTATTATTATATATGTTATGCTCCCCTATGACATGATGTAATAATCTCTCCATGGAAACACCCTAGGACCTCACTTCTAGTTGTCTGCCCCTGGCATATGAAGAGGTACACTTGAGGCCATGTGGCCCACCAACATTGGGTCATAAGTAAGTGGCATTCGCATCGGGATATCTCATAGGGAATCATGAAAAAGGGGGATCATCGCCAAGGGAAAACCAGGGTCTATATAATAGAGGGCCCACCATAAAAATGTTTCTTATGGTTTATTTATGATTCAATGAAGAAATAATAAATCAATAATTTTTCAATCCTATGTGAGTTTAGGTATCTCTATTTATAGACTGGGATGAGAAATACATGGTACATGATAGGTGGGACATTAATAAATCATCTGAATTGAATAACAGGATATGGTGGAACTATTCAAACACAATAAAACTATACATGTCCATGTATTAAATAATATACTAAAAACTTTTAATTTTTGGGGAATATAAAGGCAAAAAATAAAAAGTAAACAGTAAAAGGTGAAAATAAGAACAATGAAAATGTAAGCTATTGAAATGGAAGCATGTTCCTCACAATGAGGTATGATGTTTAATTTATAGTTAAGAAAAGGAATATAATATATTTCCAAACCAATTAAGGATGATAACATTAAAAATATATTATATTTTAATACTCTTAACAATCACCTATGCAGGAACACACACACACACACACACATATATCATTCCCTTCTTTTTATATAAAAAATGGACATGTGGTTAAGGAACCCCTTTTGTGAGAACTTCTACAAGATGATCAAAGGTTTGAACATGGATATAGGTGATCTTATAAGTCAAAATATTTTTGCAAATGAAATTAAAATAAAATTTAATATGCTTTATATGATCGTGAAATACTAGATTTGTGGAAATCATGATATCATCATGATTGTCACAACATATATGTGTTGGTTTCATGGCTGTATACCCAATATCTTGAATATTTTTTGGTTCCAAAGTAATCTATATAGTAAAGTTTTCCATGGAATGATACATTGTCCCTACACTTGATCCGAATATAACCGTATAAATATTAATTCTCTATGAGATAAAATTTACTCCAATATACTCTATAAAACTATATTAAGATCTCATTGAAGTGAGAGAAAATGCATAGTAGGCAAAAAATGCATCAATATCTATATTTTCATCATAAAAATATAGAATCCCTAATCCTAGATCTTTTTACATATCTAACAATGTGATGAATATCCTCCCACATTGTTTTTAGAGACTTAATAACATAACCCACATTGATAATCACACAAGATACATTGACAACGAGTCATCATCAAGTAGTGGAGCTTCCCAAAATGTATTCTATGGCTTTTGGGTGGTAAATAAAATATATATTCTAGTATAAAGTGTCCTTTCTATGGGTTCAATGGGTCTGTCATTCAAGTCCTCACATGTCATTCCAATATCCTATAGTAGATAATGAACATATTGTGTTTTTGAAAAGTGAAATTTCATTGTTACATATATATACCTCAATTCAAAATAAATATTCTAGTAGACCCTGTTTTTTTTAAATATTGATTAAGAAATTACTTGATTCAATTAGTTCCATGAGAATTAGTACCAGAAATAGCAATTTCATCCTCCTAGACCATGAAAAGAATTCTTCATGATGTATATTAGTGATTGAATATATAGGAATCCTTTATGATTTTTAACATTATAAATGTAAGAATAACAGTGAAGAAAATAGATAGTCTAAGAATGTGGATCCCTCTTGAGCCCATATAGTGATCGACGATGGTGATAAACCTCAAAGGACTCCCCTTGAAAAAAAAACAATTGAGTGGATCCATATAAAATTTAATTATATTTAAAACATAAAGATATTAATTTTTATCATCTATCTAATAGAGAGTCCAATGAGAGCAGGTAGCAAGAACGATAAATTTGTAAACAGATTCCACCATTTTCACTGGATAGAGTGTTTCAAAATAAACATCTCCATATGTCAGTTCATAACCTTAGAAATCATGGAGATTATTGAGATGATTAAGAGGGAAATTGGTTTTGATGTGTAATATATAAATACATCTTCAACCAACCAAATTATTACGTGAAGGAATAGAGAAAATATCCCAAGTATGGTCAGAATCATGAGAATGAACCTTATCCTGGATAGACTGTAGCGGTGTGGGATGAAAAATCAACTCAAAAATAGTGTCTACTGTCATGTATGCTTCTAGTGTCTCTATAACTCATGTGGGAGATGCAAATAATCCCCTACAAGACTGAAAATTTTGCCATCCTTTGTAAAGTGTAATAATCCTCTTCAATGATAGAGGGTCAGGTAATGGTGATTCGTTTGGTGTGGTAGCAACAATAGGTGTTTGGGTGGAAGGTGTTCCAGGGTAGTGAGTATCTACCTAGAAAAATCATGACCCAAAAACATCACTTCGAAGAGATAGGGGGGTTATTGATTGAATATGGTAAAATAAATTCAGAATCAGGAACATTTGACGGTGGTGTGATCTTGATAATAGAAAGAACTGATTATTCAGTAATGGTAACACCATCCCAGAAATCATAATGACGTAAATTTGTTGAGATGAAGTGATATCCATGCTGGGTTTGGAAATATTAAATAATGATTCATTTTAGATCATGCACAAAAGAAATAGTAATTGACGGAAGAATATCCCCAATATAACACACATCCAAAAAATTCTTAGGGGTATGGAATGAGGATATTTTGTTGTTAATAAATAAAAGGAGGGTGTCTACCCCTGATGAACAGACAAGGGAAGTCTGATAATTATATAGGTTGTTGTGAGAATGGCATCGCCCCAAAAAATGGTTTGAACATTCTTTTGAAATAAAATATCACCAGTAACTTCTAATAGATTACGGTTCATTCATTGAAAACAATATTTTTAGTTGTGATAGGATAAGAAGGTTGATGGAGAATACCATGGTCATCTAGAAAAGACAATAATGACCCTTAATAATATTCATGACCATTATCAGAATTAAAACACATCAAATTAGTAGAAAAATTAGTGGAGATTTATTGATAATAGTGTAATGTCATGATAAATATTTGAGAATTATTTTTCAACATATAGTCCCACGCCATCCATAGATAATCATATATGAAAGTAACTAAATATCAATAATCCAGTTTTTATGGGCTTGGACCCGACCCCCAAATATCAAAATGAACCAAATGAAAAGGAGATTATGTTGAGGGAATTTCTTGGTGATGATTTTGGTAGTGATAGGGTTCACATTGAAATGGAAAATGTTGATCCAAATGTATAAATGTTTTCTGAAGAATGTTGGATGGTGGATGAACAATGTGATAGTGAAAATGGGGGGTATGATTAGATTTTGTATGAAACATGATATATGGTGATGAGTCAAGCATATACACAACACCCTCAATACACCCATTACAAAGAACTTGAGTCATTGAATTCTCTTAAATTATATCCAAAGTAGCTAAGAATATGCCCTCACACTATATTTCCTATGTAAGTAGACTAATAGATAGTAAATTATAGGGATAACTCAAAACAATGGATACAATTGATAGTTTCAGGCCTAGAATAATTTTTCTACAACCATAACCAGTAATATGAACAATCTGACCATTATACATAAAAATATTGCCATCAGTTGATGTACACTAATAAGAAAAAAGAATACAAGATTCCTCTGGGATACATTCTATGGGACCCGAATCAATAACCAATGAGGTGATTCATCGGTGTAGATAAGCCACTAGAGTATCACCTTAGGAAATAATGGTGCTTGATGATTCCATAGATTTTGTACTAAAAGTTCAGGTCGACAATATAAAGAAGGAAATTAGTCAGTAGTGTGATGAAGATGCACATTGCACAAGGAAAAGGGGATGAATGTTCATAGTGGGTAGAAATTATGTACTAAAATTTCATGATTGGGGCATATGGATATAAATTATTTGATAAAAGTTCATGAACTAATCATTAGGGTATCTATTATGTCATAGATGGATTTTTAGGAATGGTAGAGGGGAGAGGCTATGCAGTTTAGTTTGTCACATAGGGATAATGGAGAAGTGGTGTGCATGTGGTTTTGGTACACATGGATGGGTTAGTGCATGTGGGTTGTTCCACATATAGAGGGGTGATGGGGAGGAGTGTGGAAAAAATTGAAGGGTCAATTGGAAGGGTGGTTATCACATAGAGGACTGATATGGAATGGTGTAGTCGTATAGGATCGTGCAAGAGAAAAAGCCGCTATCATGTAGGGGATCAGGACCAAAAGGATCCATCATGAAAGGAGGGGCGACGGTAAGGGAGTATATTTCATAGGATCTCATGATGGAAGAGATATATGGTTTAGAAGGACCACTTGTAAGAAGTATTCATCACATAAAACCTCTCGGAAGAAGGGGTGAGCCATCATGCAGGAGAAAAGGGTTTCTGTGAGCAAGGAGTGAAAACATTCATGGATTGACGTTTTTTAAGGAGGGTAAAATGATAAAATCTCCTTAATACTATGATGAAATGGATACCCATACCTCACAGTGAGGTAGGATTATTAAATTATGGATGAGAAAAGTAATATAAAAGATAACCCACACCGATGTGGGATATGAATATAAAAAATATCTAATATTATAATTATCCTTACAAAAACTAAAAATATTCAATAAGGTTAAATAAAGACTAAAAATTTTATTCACACAATTAATTAATTATGTATAACATCTCAACTTTGTCATGGTTGTTCATTATCAACACAACAAATGTATACTACCCACAAGATAATTAAGGGTAAATAGCATTTTGATTTAAATACATATTCCTCCAACATATTGGAAAAAACCCATTTAATAATTCTAATAATAATGAAATTTAAAAAATTTAACAAACACATGAAAAATGGTGTGAAAAAAGTTACCTAAAAACAAAATTTCTAATAATAATGATTTTTAAAATTTTCAAGACTGTAAACAAATAAGGGAGAATGATCAACTACGTAAAATGCCTCAGTTAAAATATATGAGGGAATTAAAACAATATAATATTTTTAAATTTAATTTATATTTTAATATATTTTTTATCATAACTAATATAGGATCATTTACTTATAGTGGCTCATGAAAATGTCATATCTATAGGTAGATCAAATGATCTTCATTTTAAATTTCTCATGGTTGTATCCTATAGAAAGAATATATGACATATCATATATTAGAAGTTCGGTATTACCAAGAAATGGTTTTTAAAAGTAGAATTTTTCTAGATATAAAAATTAATTTTGAAATTTAAAACCCAATAATCCAACACCAATAAACAAGAATTATGGACCACATATAAAAAAAATTGTTTTAAACTTTCAAACTTATTATCATACTAGTAATTAAAAAATGAATCATAGAAAAAAATTGCATGGGAATATATTTGATACTAAATTGACATTAAAATGGTTGTCTATTTCGTTACATGTTTCATAAATTCATCTACAAGCAATTTTAGTGGATGTTCAGTAGTTTTATTTTATAATTATTTAGTACACAACATATTATGGGATGGTGGAGGAGAAAAAAATTGTAAAATATTGATACTCAAAATATAACTAGAACATTGAATCTACAAAAATTCAAACCATTGAACGATAATATTAATGAATTTATTATAAAAATATTCCAATGGTATATTTAATAATTTTCTTAGAACAAAAAGTATCTACTGTTATTAATCATCTGAAAGAGAAAAGATTTTTGGGTAAAGAGACAGAATATACTTAAGGGGACTAATAAGAAAAACATGACCGAAAGAAGATCAGAATAAAAATAATTATAAAACATTAAAAAAATAACAATTGTTTACTATCAAAAATATCAACATCCGAGAATATGATTGCAATAGATTATTTCATAAGGTGAATAGAACCAACAATAAATGCTAATAATCAATCAACCAAAAGGGAATACTTTCATGTTAAATAATATATAACAACTCGGGCTAAATTAACAAGGAAGAAAAAAATAGAAATATGATTCAAATATGTATAATTCTCAAATTCTGGAAATCAACAAATTATACTACTATTTTTTGAGTATTTTGATTATAATATATTTTAGATGTGGGGGGCTTGATTGGAAATTTATAAATAATTTAATTTTTTAATTTCAAATCATCCCATATCTCATGATTGTATCTCATATATTCAAAAATAAATAAACTTACAGAGGCCACACATGGGTAACATGGTTTTATGGTATCACATGTCTCATGGTATTAGATCCATGTACATTTTAGTCCATTCTAGAATCTATGAGTACCTCCACCATTCCTTATGGACACCATCCCCCCTATTTTCCACCAACAGCTCCACTCCCCTAGGAGGCGTATTAACCACCTCACCTATGTAAACTCTCTAATGTGATGCAACCCAAGTTTGTTATCTTGAGAGTGTTGATTGGATCACCTCATAATGTGGATTTACTCCTGTTTACAAAATGTAGGGAGAATATACTAGACACAACTCCTCAATATCTAGACATGTGCTTCTCCCCTTATGACTCATGTTGCAGATTTTGTGACAACACAGTTATTGTAATCGTGAACTAAATTAACCAGTACAGTGTGGTTATTTATATGATGCCTTTGTTTGTATGTAATATCTATAAATTTATAATGGAACATTTTCTAACTTAAAATTGATTTGAAAACTTCTTGAAATCCTTGATTCCTCCTTTCACTCAAACCATTACACCGTGGTTTACAGGGAGGAGTGATTTGGTATATTATCCCACACTCCATTAAGTGACTAATTAAATCTTGAAAAATATACATTCAACCATAGTCTAAGTAAAGTTACTTAATCATCTTACCCTATTGGTTTTCTACTTCATGAAAATATTTATTAAATACCTCAAGGGATTATGAATTATACCACATTAAGTAAATATTTATGAAACATTATATATTCATGAGAAAAAGCAATGAAGTTGGAAAACCAATCCATTTCCTCTAATATTAATGGATGACATATGTCAGTATAAATTAATTCTAGAAATTTACTGTCTCTTACTCTATTTATAGAGATGGGTGATACTGTCATTTTACATTATAAAAATTTTGACATACACCCATGATTTTTAACTCATTTGAGTCTAACTAACCTACTTGATGTAATTTCTATAATAACATGACACATACATGACCAATACTATCGTGCCATAGGTGGGTATTATATGAGTAGTGGTCACCAGTTTTATTATTGACTTCCATTACAGGGTTTTTAAGTTCATGTATATACAACCCATTTTTAATATGTTTCATACCATAACACTTGTTATCCTTTTAAAAGATGAACCATTTATTTCTAAACATAAAATAAAATCTCATAGTGTCCAGACTAGAAAATAAGATTATGTTTCTGGTTATTTAATGGATATAAAAATAAATATTCAACTCAATAATCAACCCACCAAGAAAATATTCATAATAATTTCCCTTACCATGGTTTTTATAATCATTTAATTTTTAGCTCGGATATCCACATCACCATTTGAAATATTCTTAATTCTAGTTGGTTTATTTATATAAATAAAAAATTGTGATGCACATGTTATATCCAATACCAATATTATAGATAATGACTTATTGCATTCAATGAAAAAAATACCAGATGTATAATCATCGCCTTACTTATTCTTCCTATCTCTAGGGTTATTTTTATAGTGGACATTCTTTCCACATTGAAATAATATATCCTCCTACCTATTTACCTCCCACGGTATATTTTGATTCTTGGAAGGATGGTGCATCTGTGTCTACAACTTCGTCTTATCCTTAGACCCTTTATCATTTCCCATCCTCTTATTGTTCAACATAAGGACTAAGTAATTGGTATTCTTCATATCTTTTTCATCATGGAGAACAAAATCTAAAATATATGGGAGTGTATTTTCATGTTATTAAAATTGTAATTAATAATGAAACCCAAAAATAGTATAAGTTAAGAGGCAAGAATGAGATCAGTTTCTATTTTTTGGATAGTCTTTATCCTAAATGATGCAAGTCTCTCAATGTACATTATTTTCTTGAGTACATGATGTCATTATTCATTTCCCTCTACTATCCAACACCAATATAGGTCACTTCAAATCTAATACCTTTCATTCCCACCTCTCAAATGTTATAACTGATTATAATGATTTATCATGTTTTAGGCATCTTCTTCCTCGTTGATTTTATGAAATTGAATGGATATAAATGAGAAAACATAATGAACTGTACATATAATACAATTTATTAATTCATTGTGTACTTGTATTTATCCACCTTACATTCTCCCTATGGTGGCTTAGTAAGTTGTGAGGAATCCATCACATAACATTATTTCATGGAGTAGTAATATTCACAAGTGTCTATACCACTCCTAAATTTCATAGATAGTAAGGATACATTATTTGTCTACTATATATCACCGTGATATTGTTTATATGGTGATAGTGAAATAAATTTTGATCTTCAACAAATAATCATTAGTTGTTTATACATTATCTTGATTATCTTTTTAGATATTTTTTATTATGTATTTAAATAATTAAATGCATCACATTATTTTATTGAATTATAATATCCCTCACTAATGATCATGAATTCTATGTCACTTGAGTATCCTAGTGGAAATGATCCATGAAACATATCCTCATCATCTACTAGATATTTTTACACCACTACTCGTATCGTTCCAATGTCTGGACTAGGCTCCAACAATATTAACTCACAATTCCTTTATTTTATGATTAATTACCTTGATTAACGAAATACTAACTTTGATTCCCCTAAACAAATCCTCTAATGTGAAATAAATAAATATATGGATACTTCTTTGCAACCAAATCTAGTTAATTCAATCGATTACACTTATATGAACTCTCAAGTATTATGAGGTACCCTCAACTAGGGTTGACGAGAACCCCATACATATGGTTTCGATAAAACATGAGAAAAATAATTATGTTTGTATTATTATATCATTTGATGGTTTTTTAATATTTCATGAAGAATGTAATCCATATCTACTGAACATGTTCTAACTATGTTTTGATGATTACAACTGAATATGCATTAAAATAAAAATATGAATGGAATCATTATTCATTTTCCTTGGTTAATATTTTATGTGTTCTCATAGTAAACATACACATGTATAAAATAATAAAAAATTAAAAATATAAATAATAACATAACTGGTATTGATCATATAATTTGGGTTGATTTATATTTAATATAATGTATAAAACAAATCCTATGGGTTTAATACCTGAGTCCATTCCATAAAGTTATCATATCTTTCTACAAATTCGATTTATGCACTTATCATTTGGTTTACCAACTCATCCTGGTTTTTTCTATGTCTTAAATTGTCATGGTCAGATTAAAAAGTATACTCGCACACAGGTGAGGGGGTCTTAGTAGTACAATATAAAATATTTAAACTAGAAATGAATTACCTTATACATTTTAAATTAAAATTATGATACACATACTACCATAAATTAAAATATATATTAAAATCATTTCAAATAGTTAATAAATAATATCTAGACATACATAGGTTAATTCACATTCTCAAGTCTAGTACATGCATATTATGGGAAAGAACGACTCGACCTAAACTGTTCTGGGTAGGGCAGGCCCACCTTGTCCCGTTTTGGGGAATATTGATTCTAAATGGACCTAAAGTAGGACATGGAGGGGTGTCACCTTATTTATTAGGTGAAAAAATGATTGTTGGTGTGTGTCGAGATGATTATCAGTTGGGAATCTTTGTGATAATGGTCTGGACTTGTTGCGAGCATAGTCAGGCTCCCACATTGGATAGAAGTGGAATAATGTGGAGGGGGTAGAGATGGGGTTCATTCCTAGGGATTAAGATGGCCTCACACACTATTGTTGTAAGATGGAGGAGATGTAGTAGTCCACCATCATTGTCAACCTTGCAGTAGTGGAAACAACCATTCGGGTTGGGGACTATGTGGTGACAACCACATGCTACACAAATAACATAAATGACAAATTTACCACATATGAAAATGAATATTCACATGATTCAATGAACTAAAGAATGGTTTGTGCACAAAATGGTTTTTCTGCTACAAGAAACTCTAACCAACAATTTTATGTTTCCATTACTCTATGGGATGGGTTTTTGGACCTTTAGTCATAAGACAATGAAAGTAGGAAGGAATAAAGGGAGGATTCTTTATTTTTTTGATTCAATAGTTAAAAAATTATAGGGATTTTAGATCACAAAATATTTAGTAAACCATTTATTGAAAGTAATATTAATCATTATAAGGAACAACTCATTTATTCTCTCATTAGTCCTAAAAATTCAAGGATATAATTATCTTAGGTGAAACAGCCTATCAAATTCTCCTGATTCAAGCTGTCTAAATAACCACACAATTGTTTTTATGTTATTGATGGGAAATAACATATGGTTTATTCCATTTATCCAAAATCCCCACATAAAAAATATATCCATGTAATCATATTCCTATAGTATACACATATACATAAATGATTTATTTAGATAGTTGATTCACATACCTGATCTATCATGTAGATGATGCACATAGTTGATCCATCCACATAGTCAGTTCATGTGGTAGACTCATCCATTTAGTTCATTAAACTATACAATACATTCACATATCTAGTTCACGTAGTTGACCCATCCATGTATCCGATTCAATGGGATGGTCTAGACACATATTCAATTCACATAACTGATCAATGTAGCCATTTTAATTGTCCACAAAAACAAAAAACTATCCATTATGACTAAATGCATGACCAACATTCCTTCCAAATGAAAAATACAATTAATTGTTCCCAATAACCTCATGACCAACATACCTATGAAATGAAAAAACAACAGACTGTGATAACCAACCTTATAACCAAACAATTGTTTAAAATCTGGAACTCACACTAGTAGGTCAGTCATAAATGAGGTTGGACTTCAATATTTTCCCACTCAACATGATCCTCAATAACTAAATGATAATATTTATAAATAAAATTTCATATATTCCATTCTAGATGTGTTGACCCAATTTAAAAAGAATAATGTTTGGATGCTTTTGGAAGAACCTGATAATCATCATATTATTGGAACAAAATGGGGTTTTTGAAATACAATCTTTAAGATTAAGGAATTATAATCCATAAATAGGATCTAATTATTTCTAATGACTACAATAAATATTAATTTATATATTATGGTAAATCTTATCACATTTTTCATGACTATAGTTCATTAAATGTTGTTGTCATTCACCATTCATTTTAATTTAAAAACATTTTTAGATAGATTCCAAAATTAATTTTATATATGGATTTATTAATTAAAATATAATTGTGGATAAATCACACATTATTGAAAATCCTAAAATTTAAAATCTTGTTTTCAATTTAATCATAAATATATTCAGTTCAACATAATCTCATCTGGTTTGGTATGAGAATTTATCTTAATTCTTTTTAACAAATGATTTGAAAATAGAAAAATTCAATTCTAGTTTTTCTGAAAACTTTTTCCAAAAGATTTATTATTCATTAAAAATTACGTAATTTTTTTTGTCTAAATAATGTAACTCTATAAATAATTTTATAATTTAATGAATTCTGTTTTAAATCAGTTTTATAGGGGAACTCAAAATTTACCCTTGTTCTCAAATTTCCGAAAATTTTGATGGAGCCTTTTTAAACTAAATTAAATACTATAATTGACATATAATGATGTTTGACATGGATAATGGTAAGGAAATTATAACACCCATGTGTAAAACATGTAATGTAACAATGCATAATGTTGGTTAATCTTCCCATGAAAAGATTTATGTAAGTATGATTGCAAGTCTACATTATCTTACGTCATCATGTCCTAACATCTTGTTTAGTGTATCCATCAATGATAGTTTTCAATTAAATAAAATGTAATGTCATTTAAAATATCACAAATTAATATTTTGTTATTTTAGTAGAACTAAAAACGTTGGATTATGTTATCATCGGGAATATTTTTTTGAACTTAATTTTTTTCCGATTATATTTTTTGAGGATTTCATCCAGATAAAAAAATTACTAGTGGAACTTATCATCTGCTAGGAAAACCACTCATCTCATAGAGTAGTAATAAAAAAAATCTTTTCTAAACCATAATTATTTAATTTTTTTAAAAATATTTTTCATTATTTTATTTGTTTATTTCAATTTGTTTAACATATTTGATCCATTTATCAAACATGATACATTATTTGAGGGAGAAATTATGTTGTTAATACTGTAATAATCATAGAATATACCATTCTTCTAATTTGTTTTTCAAAAATTATTTTAACTCTTGATCTTTTATAATTTTTTTTCAAAATTTATTTCCCTCTTAGGATTTATTTTTTAAAGGAACAATTTTTTTTTCTTCCATTTGGAATGTTATTAAAATTCCCTATTTTATAAAATTGAATGCTTTTCAAATAGTTGTTGTATTATCTCTCAAAAATCATTAATGATAATATAAAATGATTTAAATATTATTATCTTTTCCTCAAACCCCATATGTAAATCATTGATGATAATCTCAATGGGGGAGAATCCTTATGAGTGAGAAGTTTTATGTCAAGTGGGAGATGTTTTATATTATATGGGATAAGTTTTATGGTATGGGTAATATATTTTTTATTCTTCAAATGGGAAAATGTCTTGGTAATCTCTTATTATTATTATTATTGTTATTGTTTTTCATTATGGAAAAAATTCATACGTTCTTTTTAAAATATTGTCTTTCTTACCATATTATACATGATATATTCTTATTTTAATAAATTATTATTTATGTGAATGTGATCATAATAAAGATAGAGATTGTGGTGATTCCATATTTTTAATTATCACAAATAATATAATAATTTAATTTATGATGTTGGGGATTGAAGATATTCCATATATTAAACCCAATCGTGAAAATAAGGAAACAATGATGAAAAACATTTCACATCCCCACAAAAATTCCTAAACCATTTTACAATAAAAACTATAATGTCCATGTTGCAACACAATTCAATCAAACATATAGGTACATGGCATGCAAGAAAATTTGGTGGGAAAGGTATTTTAAAAAAATTATTCAGGAGAGGTTTTATGTTATAAGTGAGGATTTTTATGTTATAGGGGATACATTTTTGTTTATTCATAAAATGGAGATTAATTTTCCCAATCACATACTATTATTACTCATATTATTTTTCGTTATGGAGAAATATATTAAAATAATATAATAATTTTATCTTTCTTATGATGTTTTACATGATATATTCTTATTTTATTCAATTATTATTCATGTTTATATGATCAACAAAAAGGGGAATACATTTTTACATATTTAGTTTTAATGATCAATAACACTCTAATGATTTTATTTAAGTTGTTAGGGATTGATGGGATTCAAGTTTAGAAACCAAATCCTGGAAATAAGGAAACCACTACCCAATATTTTTACAACAGAACAAAAATTAAAATAAAACACAATATAGATTTATTTGAATGACCCCATTTTAGCACAACTCATTCCACCTTCTATGTACCAGGGCATACAGTAGAAGCCAGTCGATTGCGGATCTAAAAATGTTTCATCATCGAGACTGATGAATTATCATCATCATTTATGATCATATCCCCAGTAGAGGTTTGGGGATATCACGTGAATTTAATAAGCACAAAATTAATAAATGAGTGCATCATTATATTTCTTTTCATGTTCAACTCTAACTAGTAATAATGATCATCCCTCAAAAGATCTAAAATAGAAACCCTCTAGATCATCCAAACATGATCTAAGAATATACTCACTCATCACTCATTGAATTTCAGTTGATAGCACTTTGCTCTGAGGAATCTTTGGGAATTCTGATGATCACTTCAATCAAATTCCATTGGACTTCCAAAGGATTTATTGGATTGATCACTTGGAGAGATACATTCTCTCTCTGAGAGGTGGTATAAGAGTGAATATATCATTCATACAATCTAGATACATCGTACTCATTGGAAAATCATTGACTTTCAGGTGTTGGGTTCTTATAAGCATCGAGACTCCTTCTCATGAAGATCTCACTTAGTTATCTCTAGTATGTGATATCATGAGAACAAACCATCGAATAGGAACACCAAATTATTTAGGTTTCATTGGATGTTTGTATTTATGATCATGTTTATGGATCATCTGAGTTGAGTTCATTATCAATGTGTTCCATTTGTTCACATAATTTGACGCAAGACAATAATCATTACATTGAAGTCATGGAATGGTCATTTAGGTGGGGTGTGTCATTGGTTGTATGGAGTTGGTTGACTGGTCAAGATAGAATTTGTCTCTTCTGAGATGAGAAAGTGGTATCTTGATTCTACTTAGTTAGTATGTTAATAGAATCAATAATCCATTGAAAATTTAGTTCAAGGTATGTCAGTCCAATTATATCAATAAACATAAAATCAATAAAGGATAAAGGCACAAGTGTGTGTCATGATTTAGGATATACTGTGAGATGAAATGATTATATTACACAATACGTGTGCATATGATGGTTTTCATTACTATGGCTATTCCTCATATCATTAGGGTACATTATGGGTTTATAGACTCTACTCTTGGTCTCTAAATATAATTTAGTACTATCATGTTATGAGACTCTATTAACCCCCCAAGCATAAGCCTACCCTAAACCCTAATCTGAGGCATCATAGTGATTAAAATTAATTTTTTCTAATGATATAATCCTTGGTAGAGGTCCAATGATTTCATTTTAATTTAAAATGAATAAAATAATAAATATTACCACATTCAATTCAGGAGCACTTTTGAATGTAACTAGTCTCCAATGATCATTTATCTATGTATCTAAAACTGAAACTCTATAGATCATCCACATATACTCCAATACTTATAATGATCTTCATTCATTCAATTCTAGGTTCTAGTGAAATGACTTGAAAAATACTTTGGCATCCTGACTATCACCTTGATATCATGCCTTTGAACTGTTAAAGGTGTTCTTGGATTGGTGGAAATGAGAGAGACATTATCTCTCTTGGATGAAGGGATAGATAAAATCTATCAATCCTATGTATTGGATACATCATAATTACTAGACATAGTTGACTATATGGTGTTTTGGGATCATAATAATTGATACTTATTCACATGAATTTTTCATTCATTGATCTCTAGTAGGTGGTATTAAGTGGACATACCCACCAATAGAAACACCACTTGTCTTAGGTGTCATTGGTTGGTTACTATTTATATACATGTACATTAGTCTCCTGACATCAGGCTATTATAAATGTGTTTCATTTGATCACATACATTGATGCAAGGAAAACCCATGACAATAATGTTTGGTGAGGTAGCTTGTGTTGTCACACCCCGTCCAGGGACACCAATGTTTTTACTATTTTCTCGGCCCTGCAACTTTGGGAAGAATTGCGTTGGGTCCAGGTTTGAATTTTTGTTGAAACGTTGATATTTTTGGTGGGTTTCAGGCTAATGCGCAGTCACTGCACTGCTAGCGGTCGCTGCGCATTCGGTCCGGGCTGGTGCGTGGTCACCATGCACTCAGTCCGATCATGCGTTCTGGCCTGGTGAGTGTGCGATTTCCCACCTCTTTGGATAAATAATAAAATTTAATGAATACATTTAATTTCAAAAGAATTTTATAAAATGTTTCATAATTTATAATAATAATAATAATAATAATAATAATATTATTATTATTATTATTATTATTATTAGATTATTATTATTATTATTATTATTATTATTATTATTATTATTATTGGATTATTATTATTGGATTATTATTATTTTTATTATTATTTATCTTTGTTTACTTTTAATTTTTTTTATTCTTATTCTTTCTTCCTATTTCTTATTCTATTTTTTTTCTCCTTTGTTATTTCTACACGGTTGTCCCCCTATCATGCGCACGACACGGTCCCCTACCACCATTCTCTCTCTTTTTTTTCTTTCTTTCTCCTTTGCACACCGCTGCACCCATCTAGCAGCAGCTCCCATGGAGCGAACCACTTCCGCCAAGCCTCCTGCCTTCTCCTCCGGACCCGCGCTACCCTCCTGCTTCCCGCACAGTTGCCCACGCGCAGGCCTCCGCAGCCCTCAAACCTTCTTGTTGCCTACCTCGCCTGCGCCTTCGACCTTCTGCAGCGCCTCACCGGCCCCAGGTCTCCCCTCGGCTTCTCGTCCGGCTCTCCCTTCCCCAGCAGCCCCATCGCCCTTCCGCTGCAGTAGGCCCATCGGCCGCCGGTCGCCCTCCTTGGCTGCTGCTTCCCCGCACAGCAGCCAGCATCCCGGCCTCGGTGCCTGCAGCCTGGCCGCTCCGCCAGCCGCCATCCCTGCTGCTAACCTCACCCCAGCCGCGTCTCCGCCAGCAGCCCGACCTCTACAGCGCCCCGCTCTGGCACCCTCCCTGTTGAGCAGCGGCTCGCCACCAGCCCTCTGCCAGGTTTCCGCCTCGGCCAGCAGTGCCTGTGCCCTCCAGGCGCCCACCTATTTTGTCTGGTGTCCGGCGCCCCCTTCATCATGCGCAGCCCGGAAGCCCCCCTGCCTCCTCTCTTCTTTGCACATGAGCCAACATCTCCCATCCAGTCCTACACCAGATCCGTCTCCTACAATGGCGCCCAACCGATATAGCACCTCAGTTGGTCTCTCCCGATCCCTCGACTAGCCATGCCGCCCCCTTCCTATTTTGCGACCAGCCAGCCCCCCATCCTGGTCACTGTTCTACACCCCGAGCCTCGCTGCCCTGATCTCCTTCATCCGGTGTGAGGAAACCCTCCTTCCAAGCAGCACGGTGAGCCCCTTCCCTTAGTTTGATAGTGCGCAGTAACCCCTGCCGATCTAGCTTCCTCAGCGCACCAGACCAGCTGACCAAGCAGGCTCCGCCTTGCCCTGCGGGTTCACAGCAGTCCAGTGCTCCTTCATCTGTCTTCTGAGCCCTGCGCTCTTGTAGCACATATCACCACTGTCCGACGGCCCTTGCCGCACCCCCTAGTCGGACCGCGTCCAGCCGCGCGGACGCCTTCCGTTGTTCCGGCGCGATTCCCTCCGGTGGTCCGTTTCTTGTCGCAGCCCCCCCCCCCCCCCCCGATGGGTTTCACCTTTTTATTTGATGCTCTATTTGATATATTTATCTGATATATTTATTTGATATATATATATATATATATTTAACCTAGTTTGATTAGAATTTTTATTAAATAAAAGTTTTTTTTAGGGTTGGCTTGACGTTCCAGGACCCGCACGAGGAGTTTCTGAGTGAGAACCATCGCTGCACTTTGTTTCTGAGGTTGAGTCGTCATAGTGATTGTCTCCAAGTGAGCGTCGTCGTCTTGCCTGCTTCCGAGTGAGCGCTGTCATCATGCCTGTTTCCGAGTGAGCGCTGTCGTCGCGCCTGGTTTCCGAGTTTGCGTCGTCGTCGCGCCTTGGTCTTGAGGTAGGTCCCCCATTGCACTTGCCTTTAGCTTTAGAATTTATTAATTGCTTGTTGTTTTATTAATTTTTAATGAATTAGAAATAATATTAGATAATAAAACTTTAAATGACTCTTTAGTGTGAAAAGAGCTGTTTATTTTATACTGAACAATTGGAACATTTTCTTGACGGGCGGACACCTAGCTTTGAAAGAATGCCCATTAGGCCTTTACACATAATTCACAGAATTTCAAACGTACATCTAGTTTTAAAGATAAATGATTTCTTCTGAACAAGTGTTTTGGGTTTTCTTGAGAAATGAGGTTTTGCTTTAAAATTTTTGAAGGCCCGCTTGGCACTTTAATAAAATAAATTATTTTGGAAAACCCACTCAGGGGTGATCTTTGGTGTGCGTTGATTGCGTGAGATGTATTTGATGTTTGTGCATCGTGAATGACATTCATTGCCGAAAAACCCATTTTTATTGTATGTGTTGACATGGGAACCTGGCATAGTGAGTGAATTTTCTAAGAACGATTGTTGCACTAGTATAGATTACGCACTGGCTAGTGGCCCCATAGCAGGGGAATACTGAGTTATTGCTGCTATGGGGATTGGGCCCCTCGGTTAGGCCAAGCAGGGCTATACCGGGCGTTAGGGCGTTATGACGTCATGGAGTTAGGGCATGCCTTCAGGATGATTCAGATGTATAGTACGTTCTGGATTGTTCACAATCTCCTAGGTTCGGCCCATGTTTCCTTTAGTGTGTGTTTGTGTGTGGTGGACGATCGAGAGGTCTAGTTCGGTTTCTGTCCTATGTGCGCCACGTTTCCCATTGCCCTTGGTGTGTGTTGTGTGCTATGTGTGGTTTTTATTTTGGTTAATGACTGAAGACTAGATTTCAAAATTGTTCATAGAAAAATGTTTTAAAAATGAAATGTATCTATTCCTTTTAAACATTAAATTTGTTTTTAAATTAAAATGGGAAATGGAATGATACCTGTTTTAGAAATGAAAGTGTGTGTGTGAAAACCAATATTTTTGTATATTTAGTTCAAACCTGTAATTGGTAAATTTCTTTATTTAAAGGTAGTGCATTGGGAATAGATATCGGGCTATCCTACTGAGTTCTAATACTCACGCCTATAGTTCTTTTATGTTTTAGTGTTTGTGCAGGTTACAGCTTGGGTGCGTTCGCCTTGGGTGACGTTTGGTCGTGAGTTGGAGAGTGACCCGCGAGGTCACACGGAGATAGTGGTTGTCTCTTTCAGTTAGTTTTATTTTCTTTTGTTCTTGTTAGTTACTTTACTTTGTTTATTTATTTTGTGCTGCTCTGTTTATTTTCTACTGCCTTAATTATTTATTTTTATTAGGCGAAATCATTCCCACATGCTCTCTGTTGATGCCCTGGCGCTTGTCGCCAGCCCGGGAGGATCGGGAACGCCTCTCGGGTCATGTCGCGGACCGGCTCGGGTGACCGTTTTAGGGTTGACCCGGGTTCGTTCGTGAAAAAATGGTATCAGAGCGGTTCGGCTCTTAGCGGACCTCGCTTTTCAGAGCGCCCTTTTGTTATTTGGGATGTATGATAGAAGGATATTAGGACAGTTGGAGCTCATGAAGTAGGTTAAGGGTTGGTTCCTGATCACCACCGCTCGTGACGAGACCTGAGTTACCAGGGTTAGTTCGGGATTTGAGTCTCTTATTTTTTTTTTGGTTTCTTTGGATTGAGGGATGACAATGGAGGCGAATCGGTTCACTTTGCGGGCTCACATGGGGTGGTGACCCATGTGGAGTCCAAGTGTCCGACTCAAGTTCCTCTTAGTGTTATGCTTTACCTGGGGCATGACTCACCACCATGTCGTGGGGTCAGACATATGCACTAGTTTCTCATTCCAGTGGGTTATTACTACTTTTGTTTTGTTTTAGTCTCAGTTGATTTGAGTGTGTGTTAAAAGTGAAATTGTTTTTTTTAATTGAAAAGTCATTATTCCAAATTATTTCTTAAATTACTAAAGTGGGTTTTTAAAGAGGTGTATTGGTTTGGAAAAAATTGGTATGTGTTTGGATTTGGTAAGGAACATAAGTGTTTTATCCTTGGCACTCCTTATTGAGGGTCCCACATGCATGGGTATGTGTGGAAAGTGCATGGTGGCACTTGTTCACAGATGGTGTGAGTAGGATTGAATGAACGCACGTGTGATGGTTCATAAAGTGCCATAGGTGAGTTTTGAAAATTTTAAAGAAATAATAGTTTTGGAAAAGTGATATCTCCTTGTTTTGTATGTGTTTGGATTATGGGCTTATTTCCCTTAGCTTGTGTTGTTGATTTGATTGAGTTTTGGCCTGATGCCTATTTCGATGGTGTTTCTCGTGTTGTCATGAGTATGCTTCCCAGAAAGCCTCAAAAAGTTGTCAATGAGTTATTCTCAGTTCTCAGTTCCTTTTGTGTGTTTCTTGCTTATCGAGGTAGTAAAAGTTTATTAGAGGTAGTTGTATAGTTCTGAAAGATAGCGTGTCTTCAGGTTGTTGGGAACTCCTAGGATAGTTAAGGTTCGTACCGCCCTAGATTTGCTTGAGGGTTTAGTTCTGGACTAGTATAGATGAAATGTCTCATCGTCGTTGGAGTTTTGGGTGGGATTGACGGTGGTCGACTTCCGCGAAGGTTCCCCACCCGGCAAGGAGTGTGGGTCGGTGGAACCTGTCTCCAAGAAACTATCCTCATCGGTACCAGCTCCTAGTTCATTGGACCGCTCTCTTGTGCGCCACCAGTATGGCATGTCCGGACATTCTAAGTCATCATGTTGCATCCCTTTGAAAATGTACGACCATCGTGGTTGTTAGAATCATCGAACGGAAGAAGGAGTTAGAAACCAGGAGATGAAAATGCCTGACTGTGAGGCAGAAGATGCTTCAGCCATCAGGGCCCCAGCCACAGGTCTTAGGGTGAAGCTCGCGCGCAGTCAGGAGTTTTCAAGGGTGTGTGGAACCTCAGTCAGAGTAATGTTTTCATCTTTGGGAGGGAAATATCCAAAGTTTCCTTGTCCTGTTCTTGTCACCGTTGTAAGCTCATCATAGCTGTGGTGATGTGATGAACTTCTTCTACCGCAGTCGAAGCAGTTTTGTCTGCTCTTAGTGTGTTTGATAGGGGAATGTTCATTTTTTAAAGTTGATGGGAGGTGTTGAGTTAATTTCTCTTCCTCAAGTTGCTGGATTGTTCCGTGAGAAGGTTTTTATCAAGTCTCAGGTGTGTTGTTCGGTACATGTGGGAAAAATGAATAAGTTTGGTTTGGGAGTTCCCGTATTGCCCCCCACTCGGGGGTTGTTTGTTCAGGTTTCAAGGGTTTTTGTATTAGTAAATTATTGTGGTGGGGTGAACCCTCTTATGTTCTCCCCTCAATCTCGGGCGGTGGGTTTTCATGAATTGGTCGGGTGTGACGTTTGTTGGGAATGGTCACCCCGAAGCTCTCGGTTCTCTATGATTTCTGTCTGGGAATGAAATCATGTTGTGTCAACTGTTGGCTTGGTGACATTCTGGGGGCAGAAAGTGTCTGTGGTGGGGAGAATTGTCACACCCCGACCAGGGACGCCCATGTTTTTACTATTTTATCGGCCCCGCAACTTTGGGCAGAATTGCGTTGGGTCCAGGTTTGAATTTTTGTTGAAGCGTTGATGTTTTCGGTGGGTTTCGGGCTAATGCGTAGTCACAGCACTGCTAGCGGTCACTGCGCATTCATTCCGGGGTGGTTCGCGGTCACCACGCCCTCGGTCCGATCATGCGTTCGGACCTGGTGAGTGTGCGATTTCCCACCTGTTTGGATAAATAATAAAATTTAATGAATACATTTAATTTGAAAGGAATTTTATAAAATGTTTAATAATTTATAATAATAATAATAATATTATTATTATTATTATTAGATTATTATTATTATTATTATTATTATTGGATTATTATTATTATTATTATTATTTATCTTTGTTTACTTTTAATTTTTTTTTCTTCTTCTTCTTTCTTCCTATTTCTTCTTCTCTTTTTTTTTCTCCTTTGTTATTTCCACACTGTTGTCCCCCCTATCCTGCGCACGACACTATCCCCTGCCACCCTTCTCTCTCTCTTTTTTTCTTTCTTTCTCCTTTGCACGCCGCTGCACCCATCTAGCAGCAGCTCCCATGGAGCGAACCACTTTCGCCAAGCCTCCTTCCTTCTCCTCCAGACTCCTGCTACCATCCTGCTTCCCGCACAGTTGCACACGCGCAAGCCTCCACAGCCCCTCAGACCTCCCTGTTGTCGACCTCGCCTGCGCCTTCGACCTGCTGCAGCACCTCACCGGCGCCAGGTCTCCCCCCGGCTTCTCGTCCGGCTCTCCCTTCCCCAGCAGCCCCAGCGCCCTTCCGCTGCAGCAGGCCCATCGCCCGCCTGTCACCCTCTTTGGCCGCTGCTTCCCCGCACAGCAGCCTACATCCCGGCCTCGGTGCCTGCAGCCTGGCCGCTCCGCCAGCCGCCATCCCTGCTGCTAACCTCACCCCAGCCGCGTCTCCGCCAGCAGCCCAACCTATAAAGCGCCCCGCTCTGGCGCCCTCCCTGCTGAGCAGCGGCTCGCCACCAGCCCTCCGCCAGGTTTCCGCCTCGGCCAGTAGTGCCTGTGCCCTCCAGCCGCCCACCTATTCTGTCTGGTGTCCAGCGCCCCCTTCATCATGCGTATCCCGGAAGCCCCCCCTACATCCTCTCTTCTTTTCACATGATCCAACATCTCCCATGCAGTCCTACACCAGATCTTGCTCCTGCAGTGGTGCCCAACCGATCTAGCACCTCGTTTGGTCTCTCCCGAGCCCTCGGCTAGCCACGCTGCCCCCTTCCTATTTTGCAACCAGCCAGCCCCCCATCCTGGTCACTGTTTTGCACCCCGAGCCTCGCTACCCTTCCCTCCTTCATCCGGTGTGAGGAACCCCTCCTTCCAAGCAGCGTGGTGAGCCCCTTCCCTTGGTTTGCTAGTGCGCAGTAACCCCTGCCGATCTAGCTTCCTCAGCGCACCAGACCAGCTGACCCAGGAGGCTCCGCCTTGCCCAGCGGGTTCATAGTAGCCCAGTTCTCCTTCCTAGGTCTTCTGAGCCCTGTGCTCTTGCATCACCTATCGCCACTGTTCGACGGCCCTTGCCGCACCCCCTGGTCGGACCGCGTCCAGCCGCGCGAACGCCTTCCGTTGTTCCGGCGCGATTCCCTCTGGCGGTCCGTTTCTTGTCGTAGCCCCCCGATGGGTTTCCCCTTTTTATTTGATGCTCTATTTGATATATTTATTGGATATATTTATTTGGTATATATATATATATATATTTACCCTAGTGTGATTAGAATTTTTATTAATTAAATGTTTTTAGGTTCGGTTTGACGTTCCAGGACCCGCACGGGCCGTTTCTGAGTGAGCGCCATCGCCGCACTTTGTTTCAAAGGATTAGTCGTCATCGTGCTTGTCTCCAAGTGGGCGTCATCATCTTTCCTACTTCCGAGTGAGTGCCGTCGTCGCGACTGTTTCCGAGTGAGCGTCGTCATCGCGCTTGGTTTCCGAGCTTGCGTCGTCGTCGCGCATTGGTCTTAAGGTAGGTCCCCCATTTCACATTCCTTTAGCTTTAGAATTTATTAACTTCTTGTTGTTTTATTAATTTTTAATGAATTATAAATAATATTAGATAATAAAACATTAAATGACTCTTTAGTGTGAAATGAGCCGTTTATTTTATACCAAACAATTGGAACATTTTCTTGACGGGCGGACACCCAGCTTTGAAAGAATGCACGTTTTGCCTTTAAAAATAATTCACGGAATTTCAAACGTACTTATAGTTTTAAAGATAAATGATTTCTTCTGAACAAGTATTTTGGGTTTTCTCGAGAAAAGAGGTTTTGCTTTAAAATTTGTGAAGGCCCGCTTGGCACTTTAATAAAATAAATTATTTTGGAAAACCCACTCAGGGGTGATCTTCGGTGTGCGTTGATTGCGTGAGATGTATTTGATGTTTGTGCATCGTGAATGACTTTCATTGCGGACAAAACCCTTTTTATTGTATGTGTTGACATGGGAACCTGGCATAGTAAGTGAATCTTCTGAGAACGATTGCTGCACTAGTTTAGATTACGCACTGGCTAGTGGCCCCATAGCAGGGGAATACTGAGTTATTGCTGCTATGGGGATTGGGCCCCTCGGTTAGGCCATGCAGGGCTATGTCGGGCGTTATGACGTCATCGAGTTAGGGCATTCCTTCAAGATGAGTCAGATGTATAGTATGTTCTGGATTGTTCACAATCTCCTAAGTTCGACCCATGTTTCCTTTAGTGTGTGTTTGTGTGTGGTGGACGATCGAGAGGTCTAGTTCGGTTTCTGGCCTATGTGTGCCACTTTTCCCATTGCCCTTGGTGTGTGTTGTGTGCTATGTGTGGTTTTCCTTTGGTTAATGACTGATGTCTAGATTTCTAAATTGTTCATAGAAAAATGTTTTAAAAATGAAATGTATCTATTCCTTTTAAACTTTAAACTTGTTTTCAAATTAAAATGGGCAATGGACTGATACTTGTTTTATAAATGAAAGTGTGTGTGTGAAAACCAATATTTTTTTATATATAGTTCAAACCTGTAATTGGTAAATTTCTTTATTTAAAGGTAGTGCATTGGGAATAGATATCAGGCTAGCCTACTGAGTTTTAATACTCACACCTATAGTTCTTTTATGATTTACTGTTTGTGCAGGTTACAGCTTGGGTGCATTCGCCTTGGGTGACGTTTGGTCGTGAGTTGGAGAGTGACCCGCGAGGTCACACGGAGATAGTGGTTGTCTCTTTCGGTTAGTTTTATTTTCTTTTGTTCTTGTTAGTTACTTTACTTTGTTTATTTATTTTGTGCTGCTCTTTTTATTTTCTGCTGCCTTAATTATTTATTTTTATTAGGCGAAATCGTTCCCACTTGGTCTCTGTTGATGCCCTGGCGCTTGTCGCCAGCCCGGGTGGATCGGGAATGCCTCTCGGGTCATGTCGCAGACTGGCTCGGGTGACCGGTTTAGGGTTGACCCGGGTTGGTTCGTGACAAAATGGTATCAGAGCGGGTCGGCTCTTAGCGGGCCTCGCTTTTCAGAGCGCCCTTTTGTTATTTGGGATGTATGATAGAAGGAGATTAGGACAGTTGGAGCTCAGGAGGTAGGTTAAGGGTCGGTTCCTGATCACCACTGCTCGTGACGAGACCTGAGTTACCAGGGTTAGTTCGGGATTTGAGTATCTTATTTTTTTTGGTTGCTTTGGATTGAGGGATGACAATGGAGGCGAATCGGTTCACTTTGTGGGCTCACATGGGGTGGTGACCCATGTGGAGTCCAAGTGTCTAAATCAAGGTCCTCTTAGTGTTATTATTTACCTGGGGAATGACTCACCACCATGTCGCGGGGTCAGACATATGCACTAGTTTCTCATTCTAGTGGGTTATTACTACTTCTGTTTTGTTTTAGTCTCAGTTGATTTGAGTGTGCGTTAAAAGTGAAATTGTTTTTTTTAATTGAAAAGTGTTTCTTCCAAATTATTTTTGAAATTACTAAAGTGGGTTTTTAAAGAGATGTATCGGTTTGGAAAAACTTGGTATGTGTTTGGATTTGGTAAGGAAAATGAGTGTTTTAACATTGACACTTCTTATTGAGGGTCCCACGTGCGTGGGTATGTGTGGAAAGTGCGTGGTGGTACTTGTTCACAGATGGTGTGAGCAGGATTGAATGAACGCACGTGTGATGGTTCATAAAGTGCCATAGGTGAGTTTTGAAAATTTTAAAGAAATAACAGTTTTGGAAAAGTGATTTCTCCTTGTGTGGTATGTGTTTGGATTATGGGCTTATTGCCCTTAGCTTGTGTTGTTTCTTTGATTGATTTTTGGCCTGATGCCTATTTCGATGGTGTTTCTCATGTTTTCATGAGTATGCCGCCCAGAATGCCTCAAAAAGTTGTCAATGAGTTATTCTCAGTTCTCAGTTCCTTTTGTGTGTTTCTTGCTTATCGAGGTAATCAAAGACTATTAGAGGTAGTTGTATAGTTCTGAAAGATAGTGTGTCTTCAGGTTGTTGGTAACTCCCAGGATAGTTAAGGTTCGTACCGCCCTAGATTTGTTTGAGGGTTTAGTTCTGGACTAGTATAGATGAAATGTCTCATCGACGTTGGAGTTTTGGGTGTGATTGACGGTGGTTGACTTCTGCGAAGGTTCCCCACCCAGCAAGGAGTACGGGTCGGTGGAACCTGTCTCCAAGAAACTATCCTCGTCGGTACCAGCTCCTAGTTCGTTGGACCGCTCTCTTGTGCGCCACCGGTATGGCATGTCTGGACATTCTAAGTCGTCATGTTGCATCCCTTTGAAAATGTACGACCATCGTGGTTGTTAGAATCATCGAACGGAAGAAGGAGTTAGAAACCATGAGATGAAAATGCCTGACTGTGAGGCAGGAGATGCTTCAGCCATTAGGGCCCCAGCCACAGGTCTTAGGGTGAAGCTCGCGCGCAGTCAGGAGTTGCCGAGGGTGTGTGGAACCTCGGTCAGAGTAATGTTTTTAGCTTTGGGAGGGAAATATCCAAAGTTTCCTTGTCCTGTTCTTGTCGCCGTTGTAAGCTCATCATAGCTGTGGTGATGTGATGAACTTTTTCTACCGCAGTCCAAGCGGTTTTGTCTGCTCTTAGTGTGTTTGATAGGGGAATGTTCATTTTGTAAAGTTGATGGGAGGTGTTGAGTTAATTTCTCTTCCTAAAGTTGCTGGATTGTTCCGTGAGATGATTTTTATCAAGTCTCAGGTGTGTTGTTCGGTACATGTGGGAAAAATGAATGAGTTTGGTTTGGGAGTTCCCGTATTGCCCCCCACTCGGGGGTTGTTTGTTCAGGTTTCAAGGGTTTTTGTATTAGTAAATTCTTGTGGTGGGGAGTACCCTCTTATGTTCTCCCCTCAATCTCGGGCAGTGGGTTTTCTTGAATTTTTCGAGTGTGACGTTTATTGGGAATGGTCACCCCGAAGCTCTCGGTTCTCTATGATTTCTGTCTGGGAATGAAATCATGTTGTGTCAACAGTTGGCTTGGTGACATTCTGGGGGCAGAAAGTGTCTGTGGTGGGGAGAATTGTCACACCCCAATCAGGGACGCCCATGTTTTTACTATTTTCTCTGCCCCGCAACTTTGGGCAGAATTGTGTTGGGTCCAGGTTTGAATGTTTTTTGAAGCGTTGATGTTTTTGGTGGGTTTCAGGCTAATGCGTAGTCACCACACTGCTAGCAGTCGCTGCGCATTCAGTTCGGGGTGGTGCGCGGTCACCACGCACTCGGTCCGATCATGCGTTCGGACCTGGTGAGTGTGCGATTTCCCACCTGTTTGGATAAATAATAAAATTTAATGAATACATTTAATTTGAAAGGAATTTTATAAAATGTTTAATAATTTATAATAATAATAATAATAATAATATTATTATTATTATTATTATTATTAGATTATTATTATTATTATTATTATTGGATTATTATTATTATTATTATTTATCATTGTTTACTTTTAATTTTTTTTTCTTCTTCTTCTTTCTTCTTATTTCTTCTTCACTTTTTTTTCTCCTTTGTTATTTCCACAAGGTTGTCCCCCCTATCCTGCGCACGACACGGTCCCCTTCCACCCTTCTCTCTTTTTTTTTCTTTATTTCTCCTTTGCACGCCGCTGCACCCATCTAGCACCAGCTCACATGGAGAGAACCGCTTCCGCCAAGCCTCCTGCTTTCTCCTCCAGACCCGTGCTACCCTCCCGCTTCCCGCACAGTTGCCCACTCGCAGGCCTCCGCAGCCCTCAGACCTCCCTGTTGCCGACCTCGCCCGCGCCTTCGACCTGCTGCAGCGCCTCACCGGCGCCAGGTCTCCCCTCGGCTTCTCGTCCGGCTCTCCCTTCCCCAGCAGCCCCATCGCCCTTCCGCTGCAGCAGGCCCATTGCCCGCCTGTCACCCTCCTTGGCTGCTGCTTCCTCGCACAGCAGTCTGCATCCCGGCCTCGGTGCCTGCAGCCTGGCCGCTCTGCCAGCCTCCATCCCTGCTGCTAACCTCACCCCAGCCGCGTCTCCACCAGTAGCCCGACCTCTACAGTGCCCCGCTCTGGCACCCTCCCTGCTGAGCAGCGGCTCGCCACCAGCCCTCCGCCAGGTTTCCGCCTCGGCCGGCAGCGCCTGTGCCCTCCAGCCACCCACCTATTCTGTCTGGTGTCCAGCGCCCCCTTCATCATGCGCATCCCGGAAGCCCCCCTGCTTTCTCTCTTCTTTGCACATGAGCCAACATATCCCATGCAGTCCTACACCAGATCTGGCTCCTGCAGTGGCGCCCAACCGATCTGGCACCTCGGTTGGTCTCTCCCGAGCCCTCGGCTAGCCACGCCGCCCCCTTCCTATTTTGTCACCAGCCAGACCCCCATCCCAGTCACTGTTCTGCACCCCGAGCCTCGCTTCCCTTCCCTCCTTCATCCGGTGTGAGGAACCCCTCCTTCCAAGTAGTGCGGTGAGCCCCTTCCCTTGGTTTGCTAGTGCGCAGTAACCCCTGGCGATCTAGCTTCCTCAGAGCACCAGACCAGCTGACCCTGCAGGCTCCGCCTTGCACTGTGGGTTCACAGCAGCCCAGTGCTCCTTCATCTATCTTCTAAGCCCTGTTCTCTTGTAGCGCCTATCGCCACTGTTCGACGGCCCTTGCCGCACCCCCTGGTCGGACCGCATCCAGCCGCGCGGACGCCTTATGTTGTTCCGGCGCGATTCACTCCGGCGGTCCGTTTCTTGTCGCAGCCCCCCCCCATGGGTTTCCCCATTTTATTTGATGCTCTATTTGATATATTTATTTGATATATATATATATATTTACCCTAGTTTGATTAGAATTTTTATTAATTAAATGTTTTTTTAGGGTTGGCTTGACGTTCCAGGACCCGCACGGGCCATTTCTGAGTGAGCGCCATCGCCGCACATTGTTTCTGAGGATGTGTCGTCATATTTCTTGTCTCCAAGTGAGCTTCTTCGTCTTTCCTGCTTCCGAGTGAGCACCGTCGTCGCGCCTGTTTCCGAGTGAGCGCCGTCGTCGCGCCTGGTTTCCGAGCTTGCGTCATCGTCGCGCATTGGTCTTGAGGTAGGTCACCCATTGAACTTTCCTTTAGCTTTAGAATTTATTAATTGCTTGTTGTTTTATTAATTTTTAATGAATTAGAAATAATATTATATAATAAAACATTAAATGACTCTTTAGTGTGAAAAGAGCCGTTTATTTTATACCTAACAATTGGAACATTTTCTTGACGGGTGGACACCCAGCTTTGAAAGAATGCCCGTTTGGCCTTTAAACATAATTCACGGTATTTCAAACGTACTTCTTGTTTTAAAGATAAATGATTTCTTCTGAACAAGTGTTTTGGGTTTTCTCGAGAAATGAGGATTTGCTTTAAAATTTGTGAAGGCCCTCTTGGCTCTTTAACAAAATAAATTATTTTGGAAAACCCACTCAGGTGTGATCTTTGGTGTGAGTTGATTGCATGAGATTTATTTGATGTTTGTGCATCGTGAATGAATTTCATTGCGGACAAAACCCTTTTTATTGTATGTGTTGACATGGGAACCTGGCATAGTAAGTGAATCTTCTGAGAACGATTGCTGCACTAGTTTAGATTACGCACTGGCTAGTGGCACCATAGCAGGGGAATACTAAGTTATTGCTGCTATGGGGATTGGGCCCCTCGGTTAGGCCATGCAGGGCTATGTCGGGTGTTAGGGCGTTATGACGTCATCGAGTTAGGGCATGCCTTCAGGATGAGTCAGATGTATAGTACGTTCTGGATTGTTCACAATCTCCTAGGTTCGGCCCATGTTTCCTTTAGTGTGTGTTTGTGTGTGGTGGACGATCGAGGGGTCTAGTTCGGTTTTTGGCCTATGTGCGCCACTTTTCCCATTTCCCTTGGTGTGTGTTGTGTGCTATGTGTGGTTTTCATTTGGATAATGACTGATGTCTAGATTTCTAAATTGTTCATAGAAAAATGTTTTAAAAATGAAATGTATCTATTCCTTTTAAACATTAAACTTGTTTTCAAATTAAAATGGGCAATGGACTGATACTTGTTTTAGAAATGAAAGTGTGTGTGTGAAAACCAATATTTTTGTATATATAGTTCAAACCTGTAATCGGTAAATTTCTTTATTTAAAGATAGTGTATTGGGAATAGATATTGGGCTAGCCTACTGAGTTTTAATACTCACGCCTATAGTTCTTTTCTGTTTTAGTGTTTGTGCAGGTTACAGCTTGGGTGCGTTCGCCTTGGGTGACGTTTGGTCGTGAGTTGGAGAGTGACCCGCGAGGTCACACAGAGATAGTGGTTGTCTCTTTCGGTTAGTTTTATTTTCTTTTGTTCTTGTTAGTTACTTTACTTTGTTTATTTATTTTGTGCTGCTCTGTTTATTCTCTGCTGCCTTAATTATTTATTTTTATTAGGCGAAATCGTTCCCACTTGCTCTCTGTTGATGCCCTGGCGCTTGTCGCCAGCCCGGGAGGATCGGGAACGCCTCTCGGGTCATGTCGCTGACCGGCTCGGGTGACTGGTTTAGGGTTGAACCGAGTTGGTTCGTGACATGTGTTGGGTGCATGATTAGTTGAATTACATGGGTAGAATGGTCAATATTGAATTTTCGTCTACATGTAGAGGAAGTGGTATCTCAGGCCATGTCTATCAGGATTGTAGTACCTTAATAAATCCTCATCCTAGGTAATCAATGGTAAGTATATCTGATTAAATCAATAAACAATAAATCAATAAAGGATATTGTCACAAGTGTTCATCCTTATTTATAAGATAACAAGTGACATGGATATTATATTACTAAGTACATTATCATAGTATGGTTGTTTTTGTTGTAACTATTGGTCATATCTTTAAGGAAGTTTATGGGTTGCTAGACTACACACTTAGTCATTGAATAATATGCACTACTATCAATATATGGGCCTCCCCTAAGCCCTTATCCCTAAAAATATCCCAAATCGAATACTAATAACTAAACCTTATATATTTCCTACCCCAATCTTAATATATAATCAATATCCCCTACCCACAATCACAATCCCATTCATAAACCCTTAACTATTATCAAACCCCCAATATTAGCCTCTAATCATTAACCTCTACCACCAATCCCAATATTAATCACTAACCCTAACTAATCATTACACCCAATTTAAATATCTCTACCCTAAACCCCCAATATTATTACCTAATCCAACCCCCACCCCATATTAATCCATAATCCCTACCCCACCCCCAATCTTAATCCCCAATCCCTATCCACTGCCACTGAATATTAATCCTAATTCCCTAACCCATACTCTGAATCTTGATCCCCAATAAAAAACCCATAACCCTTACGAAATCCATAATCCCAACCCCCAATCTTAATCCTTAATCCCTAAACCCCTACCCCAACCCCAATCCTAATCACTAACACCCAACCAATCCATAACCCCAAACTTAACCACTAATCTATTACCCAAACCCTCGATCCCAATCCTAATCACTAACACCAAAATAATACCTAACATCTAATCTGAATCACTACACCCAATCATAGTCCTCATTCCCTATCCCCCAATTATAATACCTAATCCCAAACACCTACCCATCAATATTAATATATAATCCCAAACTCCAACTCTCTCCCCCAAATATTAAAACCTAGTACCTAATAGCTAACCACCAAGTCCTAATAAAAAACCCTTAACTAACCCCTACCCATGATCCTAATCTATAACCCCTAACTAACCCCTACCCTAATCATAAACACAAACCCCCGGCCCCCTCAAATTTTAATCCCTAATACCAAACCCTCCAATCATAATCCATAATAACTCACCCCCAGTAATAATAGTTATTCCTTAACCCCACCCCTCAATTGAAATATCCAATACCTAACGCACTACCCCAAATCCTAATCACTAACCTCTCCTATCTCCATCTTACCCCCCCCAATCCAAATCCTAAATCCAGAATCCCTAACCCCCCATCATAATCTCTAATCCCCTCCAAAATCCTAGTCACTAACATAGACTACCCACATATTAAACCATTATCAATAACCCCCACCCCCACTCCTAATAACTAATACCTACCCCAAAATCATACTCCCTAATCCCTACCCCAACCCCTTAAATCATAACCATAATCCCTAACACTTAAATCCCAATAAATAACCCCTACCCCTAAATCTTAATCCCTAATCCATACCTTTACCCCTCCTATATTAATCCATAATCCATATCTACCTAATCCTAATCACTAATTCCTACCCCCCCCCCAATATTAATCCCAAATCCCTACCTCACACCTCAAATCCTAGTCCCTAACCCCACCTACTGTTATCTG
This sequence comes from Viscum album, assembly GCA_963277665.1. Lineage (NCBI taxonomy): Eukaryota > Viridiplantae > Streptophyta > Magnoliopsida > Santalales > Viscaceae > Viscum > Viscum album. The sequence goes on from OY728141.1 coordinate 1,757,534,820, forward strand.
AATCACTATCACATACCCCAATATTAATCCCTAATCCCTACCCCTTCTCCTAGAATATTAATCCCAAATCCCTAACCCCCCCCCCAAAAAAAATCAAAATCACTATCCCCTACACACAATATTAATCCATAATACCTACCCCTACTCCTATAATTTTAATCATTCCCCCATCCACCCCCAATCATAATTTGTAATCCCCCCACATAAAATCATAGTCACGAACCCTACCCCCAATATTAAACACTAATACTACCCTAATCTTAATCCCCACCATACCCTTCCAATATTAATCTCTAATCCCAACCCCCTAAATCCTAATCACCAAACAGTACCCCTAATAATAATCCCTATTCCCAATGCATACCCCCTTTAATTTTAATCACTAACCATTACCACCCCACCTTTTTAGTCCCTAATCCAAACCCCAATCATAATCCCCACCACTGGATCTCTAATATTAATCACTAAACTGCCTTACCCTCCCAATATTAATCCATAACACCTACCCCAATCCTAATAAAAAAACCCCTACACCCCAATCTTAATCCCTAGTCCCTAACCCCCACCCAAATCATAATCCCTACCCCAACCCATCCATTATTAATTCACAATCCCCAACCCCACCTCAAAAATCCTAATCACTAGTCCTGTACCCCACCTAATCATAATCCCTATTCTTTAAGCCCCCCATCCAAATCACTAACCCCTATTACCCCCACCCCCAATCTTAACCCCAAACCCAAAAATCCTAATCATTGTCCTCTTACCCCAATTTAAATCCCTAATCCGTAACCCCCAATCATAATCCCTAACACATAAATCTTATCCTTAATCTATAACTCTGATATTAATCCTTTGCCCCCAAATCACAATCTCTACTCCCTAAACACCTATCATAATTTATATCACCTACCCCCATCATAATCTCCAACCCATATCCCACCACCACAATATTCTAAATCACTTCCCCCAATCTTAATCTCTAATCCCAAACCCTACCATGTTAATATCAAACCCCCATATTTATCCATAACCCCCATATTAATCCCTAATCTACTATATAAATCCATAAACCCCCAATATTAATCTCTAAATACTAACCCCCATATTAATCCCTAATTAAACATATTAATTCCTTACAATTACCCCATATTAATCCCTAACCCTTTCCCCCTATCATAATCCATAATCCCTACCCCCAATCATAATCTCAAATACCTACCCCCAGTCTTGATCTCTAATCTCCAACCTCCCCCATCTTAATCCCTACCACCCACTAATCCCTAATACCTAATTCATGTTCCCTAATCCCTAAAACGAACATCTTAATCACCAACCCTAAATCTAAATACATAATCTCTAACGCCCATTCCGAATCCAAATCCGCCCCCCAATTTTAATCCCTAACTCCCTAATCATAATCCCTAACTCCCCACCAATATTAATCCCTAACCACTTTACACAAATCATAATCCCAAAATCCCTAATCCCAACCACCAAAATCATAATCCATAATCCCCCTAATTTTAAACCCTAACCCCTACCCAACCATAGTCTCTATCCCCCATCTTAATCCCCCCAAAAAATCATAATCCATAAACCCTATACCTATATATTAATCCTTATCCACCCCCATTCATAATCCCTAATCCCAACCCCTCCCGTCTTAATCAATAACCCCTATATTAATCCCTAACCCCACCAACATAATCCTTAATCTATACCCCCCAAATTAATCCCTAACACCCCAATAGATTTCACAATCCCTACACCAAATCTTCCTCCCTAACGCACACCAAACCATAATCCCTAATCTCTAACCCTCCGTCTTAATACCTAACCCCCATCATTATACCTATATTCCAGTTTCGTTAATAAATGGGATGTGGATGGTATTTTTCCTGACAGATTGATTGTGGGGGGTTTAAGGCCTTGCTCATTCGCTTGCATTGGGTTTTACATTTTTTTCACCCTTATTAGATACTCACAATGGTTCCCTCATCTATAAATGGGTACAGACCTGCTTTGCAAAGGTAGGTGGTAATCTAGGTTTTCAATTCCAATGGCACTTACAATCTCTCATTGGTTGAGGGGATAGTAGGTTGGGCTCAGTAAACCCCATTAAGGAGAATTTTTTCCTACTCAATTAATATATTATAGATTTTAGATATTTTCTTGAAATAATTCCTAGACCCCAATACGGGGCTCATTACCCCAATTTCAATGACTTTATTATGAAGTAGTATTGTAAGGAAAAAGTATGTGTATATAATGGGTTATCTATCACTCTATTATTTTTTATGATTCCCTAGGTTATGTCTATTCTAGAGAAATATGGAGTTTATTTTTATATATGTAGGTGGTTGGTGTCATGGATATAGGATTGAACCTCTATGAGGCATCCTATGTTTCTTGTGAAAACAAGAATCAAAACACACAATGTTCATTTGGAATAGTTTAAGGCCTTTTGACTGGACCCATTTGTGCTGTTTAATGTCATGTGGTAGAGACATAAATTTTGGGATCATACCTTGGGGAGGCATCCTACACATCCATATTGAGATAGGAATCAGATTCAACTTAGTTCTTTTATTGTGCATCTATGTCGTGAGGGATAAAAAAAGAGTCTCTAGGTGGGAATTATGCACATGATATTTCCATGGATTTCTTCTTTGAAAATAGGTTCCTTTGCGTGTAGATGAGATGTAATCCAACATACATCCCAATGGTAAAGATACAATATTGGTGGAATTCACAACTTGCTTTTGATACAATCAATGCAGGTGTCTAAACCCATGAGAGGCAATATCATTGTGATAAAAAAGAGATAGTTGTACATCATACACATTGAATGTGGGAATATCCTTATGGGGATTACAAATTATGATTTCCCTTTGAAGGTAATGATTACCCATATCATATAGGATACAATATGGAGTTCAGCCCTTGAAAAGGTGTATTACGTATCCTAATTATAAATATGAATTAGATTCATTTTATTTATGTTCGTCCCCAAACCTGATGATGGTTTTGAGGTACTTGAAGTAATTATTGGGTCTTATAATAAAATAATTTATGTGTATTACCACACTTCTAATTTTTTAATGGATAAGGAAGAATGTCAGACATATGAGGGAATTTAGTCCCCTATGTCGAGAATACTTTGGAAAGGATGGTATTTACAAATATATGAACACCCATTAGACATCATGCCTCTGTAAGGTGTCCTAAATTTCTTGGATATTGAGGGAATCAGAGTTTTCATTGTATATTATCCCTTAACCCACTAACTGACCAAGGTCGGTGAACACATGCTTGGGGACACTATTGTTACCCCCAAGGCATTAGGAATTATTTGGGATTATACAACAATGGATTCCATTTTATTAGTGAATACACACTGAGGATACCCTATTATTGGGGATATATTATATTATGTCGGTAATCGGGGCTTACGCACTAAGGCTGCTATTTGAAAAAACTCGACCTTTATCTTCTGATAGATTAAATAGAGGTGGAGACCATAAAATGTTCATTCAGGTAAATGGAATTGGAAGGGTCACATAAGTTCATAACCATATATCTTCAAGGAAACATCCCTTTTAAAAGGTGGATATAGCCGAAGGTTCCTATATGGGGTCCAAATGGTATGAATCCCTGTGGGTTTTCCTAAAAATGTGGGTATATCTTACAGGATTTTCTTAAAATGTCATGAATTGTCATTGGACATGTCATTATTTTCTTCCTGATATTTTTTGGGAATCAACCTATCATGATAGACACATCCAATGGTGTCTTCCATAGAATCCTAAGATGCTTTGTAGTATCTAAATTAACAAGTCCTTGATCAAAGTATACAAGATCAAGGTACTTCTCATGTTCAAATAAATCATCCTAGACGATTCATCCTGAGTAACATTGGCATACCTATAATGATTTGTATAACCAAAGAGAACATGACCGGGGCCCTATGCATGGTTTAAGTGTTAAATTATTTCTGTTGTTTCAGGGTCAACCTGATTTGTCTTTGGAGTGCCATTTATCAATGATGTCATGTTAATAGGAAACCACATGATCATGTAAACATGTCAATTATGTTTCGTGAGGTTGTTTCAGCTTTTATAGAGCCTATATTATGAATCTTTAGACATTTAATGGTGTTTTATCCTAATCAACTTGGACTGTCTTAAAATTATAACATTACAATGCAACCATGTGAATGATAATTTGATTGATTATCTTGAAATTCAGAGAAATCCTTTAAATGATCAAAATGAACTCTCCATGGAAATTTTTCATAACCACAGAAGATACCTTCATTGTTCATCATATGATGGATACAACTTTTCCTAGGATAACCACATGAAAATGCATACATTTCAATTAGTTTTCTTGAGATCAACCTAAATAGTCCATGGATTTTCTTGAAACCATCATTTCATGTCCACGATCACCTAGTGTCGTCACGAGACCATAAAAAATTATAATGATCATATGTCCATAAAATTTTCATGTGGCGCGGTCTCACAGATTTGTTTAGGATCCTATTCTCGTATTTATGTTTATGTTCATGTCTAAATGGATTATGCCTCATGTGAATATAGACAACATTTTTTCTAGGAATAAGGGTGCACAACTAAGGGTTTTCTCCGATGTGCAGCACCTGGGGTCTCATATAATGACTCCTCATGATGGTCCATGTCTAAAATAACCATTAAAATAGGTATCGATATGAATCCTTAAATGATGACAACGATCTATGAGGGTATAATATGAAATGGAATCCAAAAACAAGGCTTTATGAAGGCACCATCAATATAATTGATGGATTTGCAAGATTGAGGGACCATAACATTTTAATGAGCATGTACAATGGTGTAACTACTACAAAATAGCCCATTAATAGCACTAGAATTGGCCTATAACAATGCTAAAAATCACTGACTATGGGATCATGCTTAATGGACCACATTAACATCACTAAAAAGGTGTTAAAAGGACCATTTAACAATTCTTTTTTTACTGCTGTTAAAGGACCCATTTAAGAGTACATCAATTAGCGATACTAAAGGGGACCTATAATAGTAGTTTTTACTGCTTCTAAAGACAACAATTTTATTGGGGTTAAAATTATATTTTTTGTACCTATTTGATCCCGACCCCTTTATCATCCCCCCCAATTTATTAGCTCTTTTCACTCCACCAAACCTTTAATCAGTCCTTTTCAAATTTCTAGACTCCTACGAACCTGGATGGATTCGAACTCTACACCTCTCTTTCAAAGATGGAAGACCTTTACCGCTACACCATGTTACATTTATTTTATGTTTAATTTTATGTACATTTATTTATTTATATACTAACATATATGTTTTCTATTCATAAATTAATGTAATTATTTTTAAATACATTTATTAAATACATGTGAGTGTGATATATATATTGTTATATTTATTTAAATATATTATATATTGTATTCATTTACATATTCTAGAATATAATATGAATATATTTCTATTTATTCGTATACACATATACGTATATATAAACATTAAAATTATATTTTTATAATATAAACATTGGTTTTATAATGTTTTAAATATATTTTTATAATATGTATTTATCTAAATATATTATAATATACACATTCATATATATTTTTTAATTATTGACACAGACCTATCTATATATAAATATTCATATCATAGGTATATATATAAATATCATTTCACTTTTATATTGTAAATAAATTGTAAAAAAATAATTTAAATAAATTTAAAACTAAATATAAATGTTATTTATTGGACATTTAATTCTTATATAAATATTTCGATATATGTATTTATACAAGTTATTAATTATAATTAATTATAAGAAAATATGCATATATTTAAGTATAAAAAAATTACATTTGAAAAAATGATAAAATTGCAATACCATAATATCAATATGAGAGTAATAAATTAGAATAAATATATTTGCTGATGAAAAAAGGTAATAAGACCCCCTAAAAAGATTCAAAAAATTCATAAAATAGTAAATAAGTGGGGTACCCTGACTAAAAACTCAGTTTTAGAGGGCTTCAAAGTATATTTTGTCCTAAAAGGTAATGATTTGGGTCTCTCGATGAACACGATGTAGTTCTTATCGCATTATTCGATTTGATATGTGGAAGATCCCAAACAGACACCTATATCAAAAGGTATGGCCATTTAAATATGGTGTCAAGTTTTTAACATATTTTAGATATTTTAATGATTTTTTGATTTTTTATCATTAAATTGATATTAAATGACTATCACTTGGTAATAATTAAGAAATTAGTAATTAAAAATATTTTTTAAAATATTTTTTTTCATTATCTGTAAATTTATTATATATTATGTTTGAATTCCAATTTAACGAAACTAAAAAATATTTGAAATATATATATTATATTCATATAGATATAAATATATAAATATATAAATATATTAATATATATTTTTAAAGGAATTTTTTTTGAAAATATACTCATTATTAGAACTCATAAAAAAGTGCTTATAATAGAAAAACCTTGACAACTCTTTTTTAGTGATGTTAAAGTCCCCCATTAATAGAGAAAAAAATCACTCTAAAATACCACCATTAATATATATTTTTATAATGATGATGAACATGGTCTTAAATAGTTCTTTTAGATTTTGCAGTTGAAACCCTAGTGCTAGATAAACCCATTTATTGTAGTAGTGTATACTTTTTTCAATTCCGGTATGGGTATATCGTACATCTAAGGATTTTCCTACCCTTTTTCATGAGTTTCCATCACTAATGTGATTTTTTGATCTGAATGAAGATCATGAATGAGGTCTCATGAATGACTTAAGGGGGTATGCACTGAGGTTTCCTTCATCAAAAACAACCTGCACTACATACAATGTTCATTTAAATGGAAATCATTACGAAAAATTTATAAGTGATCATGTTATTATAGGTTAATTACACAATAAAATCTCACTAAACGATGAATATATATGGAAAGGGGGAGGTTCGTGTGATAATGATGTTCATCCATAAGACTTCATGGCCACTCATAGGTGTTTCTATACAAGCGAATCACATGATATTATCCTAGAAAATGATCGCGTGATCTTAGGATGACCACATGATGAGTTTTTTCTATGACATCCCACAGTTGTTTCACACGAGTGGGAGCCACCACATTTTTTTGATGAATACCTCTACAGGAAATGAACAATGCATTTTATTCATCATCACTAATTTATATTCAGATCTCCCTTTTCTTCTCTCGCATTTTTTCTTGATGGGAGTAGGGTATTTGTAGGGGAGGGGAGGATGATTTTGATGATTCTCTCCATGGGTAGGGTGTTATGTACTCCATATGAGGGGATAGAGATTTTATAGATCGACATCAAGCGGTAATGTGGCATCTTCATGTGATACTCATTACATTGTGTTTCTCCCGTGACATCATGTGTTATGATAACTTTTAATTAATTCAGATTTATAATCATTGAGGAGGTGGAAAAGGATCGTGATCACAAACTGGTTGTGCACCTTCATTTTTTGTCCTAACATTGATAACATGATAAATTTTTTATCATGTAATGATTTTTATCATTTTCTATTTCAGTCTTATTTGTCAATCATCAAAGGATTGTAGGTGGCAGTTGGGTCGACCAGATGTCTGGTGTGCCTTATGAAGTTGAACCAGTGTGTTTGGGAGGTTGAATATGTGGTCCCAGGATACGTGAGATTTATTTGAATGTTTATTATCCTCATGATGTGTAGGACATTGATGGATTGCTGCGATTAGTATAATTCTTGAGTGGATGGATTGTATATTCAGGGTGCATGATCATAATGTCAGGATTTGAGTACAATGCGAAACTCTCATCACACATTGGAAACTATGTTGTGACTCTAGTCAGTTGATAAGCCATTCCACGACTATTGTTGGGTCGATTCAAAAATGAGGTTTGGATCCTATACCACATTCAACACCTCCACACATGATTCATACCTGCGGGATTTGTTTCTACTCTATGTGGAGCTTCTACCTCATGCTCCATGAGCCTTATACACAAAACTTCTCAATTCCCATGGGAGCTATGCTCCCTCATCCATCTGTTGGCTGGCCGATGATAACAACCCTTGGGTGTGGTCAACCATATGTCCCACATGGGCCTATGGTCGAGTTGGCCTTTCTATTCCTTGGATGGCCATAATTTTTTGAAAAGAAAGTAATAATATTTTTAAAAAGTAATAATATAATTCTATGTACAATGTAAGGGTCCAACGTGTACATCCACTTTATCCCAACATATTCCTGAAGGATTCCATGAATTTTATATTTGATTGTCATATAGACTTTAAATGTTTGAAATATTCAATGGTAAAGTGTAAATTTCACAATTATGGGTTTTGTAAAATTCTTCCCATATAATGAGACTTGTTCAAAAAATAATAATCTTATTCCAAGGTAAACATAGATCAATATTCCACATATCAGGATATATGATGATCCACGATACCATATCCTATTAGATAATTTTTTCTAGAGTAAGTCAGGGAGGAATTTTAGGACATATCCATTGGAGACTTATGACAATTAGTTCTCGGATAAATCATAGATAATAAGTTTCATTAGATTGGGGTAAGGATACCGGAAAATTTGAATGTGTATGAAATATAGAATGGGACAAGAATTAGGTGGAATAGAACATGTGACTAGATCTAAATTACGGCACCTGGATGTCTCTACATATCCCATTAGAATGGGAATGAAGCATTATATAGTTCTAAAATATATCACTATAGATCAAACTCATGCATATGGAAAATAGTTTCATATATAAAGAACACTATATTTAATCTTTTCACATAGATATAGATTATATGTAGGAGATGGAATACCATTGTTTGTTATTAAACACCAGGTGTAGATCCATGATCATGTGGAGACTTTTCATCGATCATCTTTGAATCCCAAACAGTGTGTGTAATACCTAAAAGATCCAACTGACTCGATTTGAGTTATTACTATACTACAAGTTACTCTTTGAGAAACGATCATGAATTCCCACTAACAAAATGTTATGAATTAATGCACATGATCTAGTAGTATTTAGATAATCTGATTTAAGAGGGAAACATGGACATGGTATCCTTCCTAAATGATATAACATCTTCCCATGTTATGTAAATTAGCGAGAAAGGATTGATTTTCACTAAGGTCATATGGAGAGCCCCAAAATATTTGTAACATTTTATTTTCAATAAATATTTTTTGAACATCATATAGGGGATGACTTAGTGGGTACAGACATCATTTTTTGTTTGGAATCCCTCTTATAGGTTTTCACCCTGATAAGTTTTTGCCCCTCTTCAATTTTATAAACAGTCAATATTTCATGGATCACACAATGTATTACTCCAGAGTGTATATACCCCAATTTTTCAAAATATTCGATTATCAGGTTTTCATCTTAGTAAGCATTGTGTATTTTTTATTTGTTTATTGAATGTTTTTTTCATGATATACCATTATTTGTCTATTGTTTAGAAAATTTTGATTTGGACATTGTACTATAATTTAGGGACTTTCAGATTAGGCCATTTATGTGATATTGTTTAATGTCATCCAGCTCACACCATTGTGTGTGGTAATTTAAAGCCTTCCATAATGAAGCACAATGTGAAATAGTTTATGGTGTTTTAACTTGGACCTTTGATTGTTGGATATGGAATATGGAGTAGGCATACTAAGTATGACTAAAAAAATCATGGTTTATGGGTCTTATCATGGTGTTTCCATGTCTCACGAGGATTTCAGTTCCTTTGTTTCATGAAGGATATGTATTTCGTTTGTGGGATAAATCCCTTATGCATCAAAGGAATGGTCATGAAAATATAATTTACACACATTTACAAGGGTCATGGAAGGTTTTTGTCACAACCCGTCCCCCAGGGCCCAATATGTTACTACCCCAATCCCACCTTTCACATGCTAGGGGTTGGTGACTGGCACCAGAATGGAATTTCTAGAAAATGGGAAGGCATTGCCTCAATACCTTTACACACTTGAGAAGAGTACACTACGGAAAAGTAAAACCCAATGGAAGTGTAAAATACAACCACAACATGGAACCACAAGTAATTTTAATAGTAAGTACTGAAAGTAAAAGGGTTCGGAATACAAGACCAACTAAAAAGTATGAATACAATTGAAAATAGTAAATATTTACTATGATCTTCCACTAATGAACCTACCATAAGGGTAGGTACTGATCGTATTCTCCACTCTTCACATTATCCAATCTCCTCCATGTACCACCTAGTCCTGGATCCCTAAAGTCTCAGCTGAGCCGATCATCGTCTATAAAAGACACCACAAGGTGAGAGCGAAACCCATGTAGGGGTGATAATAACAATACCCAATAGGGACCCTGAGACCCCAGAATTTCTCTCAGAATTCTAAAATTGATGAACACAAAGCACGAACTCAATCAAAAATAAAAAAATAAAAAAAGACACACCTCAAACCTGGTATAAGTAATGCACAAAAGTACAAATGATTAGTCTTGGATCTAGATCATCATCTTTGGTCGAGTGGAACTTCATCTAACCATATGTAGTCTGACCCAAATAGGATCCATTACCCGCCCTCGCAAGACCCACATACGATCTGACTTGCCCCTGAGTTGATTGGTACTAACCCCCACTGACCCACCCAGGATCTGACCCACAAAGGATTGTTATACACTGACCCACATAGGATTGCGGAGTGCTAACCCACATAGGATCTGACCCACAATTTATTTTAAATGCTATACCAGATAGGATCGTTCGGTACTAACCTCCATATGATCTATCTTTTACCTATGCCTAACTGTTAGCCACTAGATTCCCGCTCATAGCACACTTGATTCTGGGAAAACTGCTCCTAAATCCATTGGTCTTATTTCAACCAGCATGAAGTCCCATGGAGAAGTAATATGATGATATTTCATGTAAAAAGGGTTCCAACTCAACAGACAGTACGTCAAATGGACAATCGGTCTGTAAGTTATTGGCATTTTAGTGCTGAGGGCCGTTTTGAATTCGGACTCGATCCAACCCGGCCATTATCCAAATATCTCCCAAACTCTTGTTAAGTATTTCAAAAGGATCTTGTTAATTAAAGGATCCATTTTATATATAAAATTCATCAAACATACATCCGGTTCACAAGATATGGCTCTTTAAGCATTTGTGGGCCGAAGAGGGGTTCGGGACTGATCCGACGAGGTCGGACTGACTGGGCCCGACCCATCTTGTGCTGACTGGACCTGGTTTGGGTTGACAAGACCAGGTCTGGGTCGGACCCAGACCGGTGGGGCTGGGCTACGATGGGCTTGGACTGCTAGGTCGCTGACCAGCCTAGTCCACCTCGACTAGGATGGGCCGCGACAGTTCATCCCGCCCGCTGGGTGTGAACCATGCAGTTTCGCACAGTCACTGAACCCAAATTGATCAATGGAGCTATTCAGATCCATTTATTGGTGGTGCCATAGGGATCATCCTTTTGACCTATGGGACCCGCAGGGAGTGGGTCCCGACCTTCACCACCGTCGCGGCTTCAAAGCTATGAACCTTCAATGTAGCGTGCGATGGAACATCGTCTCCGCCTCCGCAGCCAACCACTATTGCCCTCCCATCCAACCACCACCACACCATGTGGCGATAATCTTCCACCACAGGTTGATATTTCTAGACACCTACCTAATCCATAGGCACCGGACTTTGGTACTGGTCATCGACACTGTTTCACAGGTGCAGCGCCGGTGTTTCTTCTGCGAGCCACAGGGTGAGCTCCGGTTGTCCATTCAATCTTTCAGATGTGCCTACAATCCTCCCGGGATGCTGTTGTTATTTCACAGCCATCTAATACACCTTTGCTCTGTGTTCGTTGTTTCTCAATGAATAACACACCATGTACATGTTCAGTGGAGTGTCTGGGACTTGTTGGTTTTGGCCTACGCCCTACACAATAGGTCTTTAAACATGAGGAAGACTAATTATAAGTAAATGGATGAATAATCCCTAAATTTTAGATATCTTATCAACCATCTGCCTAATTAGATGAGTCGGGGATCCACTCGTTAGTCGGTTGGTCTACGATCATTATATTTTTTCAGAACAGGAATAGAGCGAACATCAAAGAACATAAACCCCCTACCTCGAGGTCTGATGGAGGTGTTGCGTTTGCAGGAGGAGGTTCATCCACTTTGGATTGAATTGTCAGAATTCGTCAATCCCAGATCATTGACACCTGAGTATCCATCCTTTGTCTGTTGATGTTTCCACTGGACTTCTCTAGAGTTTCCTCCTTTGAAGAAGTAATGACAAATCCCCTCCTTGGGATCCATTTAAAGATGAGGGTAAAAGATGAGTAACGCATTGAAGAAATAATGAGGTTTAGTAAATGAATTAATGAAATTAATTTAATTTACAATGTTGGAGTTACACAGTTTATGTGTCAAGACATTAATTGGCTTGAAAAGTCACATGTCCCACCCCCGCCTCTCATCTGTTGTAGAAAAACAAAAGAAAATAACAATTACTTGTTATTTTACTTTTCATTAAGAAGTTAAAAAACTAACATTTTCCCCCCGAGATATTGTAGTAAATGTGAAGATTCCCCCATGAAAATTCTAGCACTACAGATTCAATGGTGTCCTCTAATTTTTAATCCAAGCACCAAGTCAAATGATAGAAAATTCCACCCACGCGTTTACTGAGCACATATTAAAGAATGATCAGAAATTCATTCTGGGCACACTGGACCTCTGAATAAATCGTTGTTAATTTTCCAAGACACATAATAATCCCAAATAATTTTAATGAAATACTTGGAATTTTTCGAGCCTTTACATTCTCCCCAACATTGGAATTTGCATCCTCAAAAACATCAAAAAAAAGGATATTAAATGGGGTACTGAGCACACATCTGAGCCTAACACTCTCATGTACATTCATGGATATTCCCATGCATCCAAAAAACTTGCACCAGAGGAATCGAACTCCCTTGAAGGGCACGATCTTATTGTGCCTCTATCTCCACCATGAACACTGCAAACGTCGCCCCATCGTCGATGTCCAGCTCGCCACAGTTAATAATGTGTGATTGATCATGAATGTATCTCCTCACTCATGACACGTGGAAAACATTATGCAACCAATTCATATATGGGGGAAAATCTAGACATTATGCCACCTCACCAACTCTATTGAGGATCTAGAAAAGTTCAATAAACCCCAAATATAGCTTACCTCCCCATACAAACATCTATAATAATCATTGGGGTGAGACATGTAAGAATACATGGTCTCCTTCCTCAAACTCCAAGGGTCTCTATCTCCTATCTGCATAAGGACTCTGATGGATCTGTGTAGTGTACATCCACTATTGGATGATTTTCACCTTCTTTGTGGTAGCCTATAACAACTATGGACCCATGAGTGCTGACATCCACGGGTCTGTCCAACAAAGAGGTGATATGCATATTCGATTGTGCAAAGCCTCAAATGAGGCCATGCCATTGGTGGAATGATAAATTTTGTTGTATGAAATATTCACTTGGGGCAGGTGGTCCTCACAACTATGGATTAAATCGAGGAAAAAATCACGAATCATGTCCTAGAGTGTTTGAATGGTCCACTCCGTCGGAAAATATGTTTGAGGGTGAAAGGCGATGATGAAGTGTAACAGAGTTAAGGGACTGTATCACCTGTTGTGAAGAAAAAGTCATTTAGTGACTGGGCTCAAAACATAGATGTCCAGGAACCACTACATATCATGTAATATGAAGAATAAATCCATATTTATTTCATCAATTCCATGCAGTTTAATATCATGTGGAAAAAAAATTAGGTAACCCGACATGAAAAAGAGGTAAGATTCTTGATCAGTGTAGTTTTACATCATCTAGTATGGATAACTTCTATGAAGTTTAATGTCATGTGGTAAAGAACAGCATCATTTAATTTATTAGGATGTGGTTAATACATACACTATAATGTTTATTATTATGTGGCTAATATAAACTCTGTATAGTTTAACAAAATATCATGAAGACAAAATATGTACAGTTTAACGCCCTATTGTTAAGAAGAAATATGTACAATTTAACATCAGGTAGTTAGGAATTAATCCATTTTGTATAATGATATTTTGTTAGGAATTACACTATACTGTTTAATGTCATGTGTTTAAGACTTACTTCATATATTTTAACATCATATGGATAGGACAAACACTGTACATATTAACATTATTTGGTTAAGATTTAGTTTGTGCTTTTGAACATCATGCGATATGGAAGGACTCAATATAGTTTAACGATATGTGGTTAATATTAACACCCTATTGTTTAAAGTCACGTGGTTCTGAAGAAATCCATACAGTTTATCATCATGATGTTAAGACGAACTCATGCATTTCCCTTTTGACCCATTTGAGATCTTGTGATTGGAAATGGGAATTGGTCTGGGAATGATTTCGACGATTTTTTTGGATAACTCTCCCCATATCTCCATGTCATCTACTTCTTCATTAGATATGTAAGTCCTTACCTAGGTTATACCATAGAGGCTACCTCTATGGTTCTCCTTCTGACCATGGTGATGTGCTACTGATGGTTTGTGGGGAACTATATATTGTTTACCCAAGTATTGTGATAGTATTTCAATATGAATGTGCCTGATACATTTGATCACCTCTCTACATGATTGTGTAGGATATTTTTTAGTACCTCTCTGTTGGAAGGTGTCTGGGTAATGGAATTACATTCATAAACATGAGAGATATCACCATGGGGAGGTTGACAACATTGGATGTTCGAAGTAGAGTCCATGAAATCTATCACCACACAACCATGAGGCGGAATATCATGGAATGATCATATTATACATTAGTGTAAGACTTTACAAACCCTTTTGTTTCATGGAATGGGTCTCGAACAACCTCAAGAACACTATAATTGAGCATATTTGAAATATGGGTCTTAATCTACATTTTGGATGGAATATGCAGACCTGCCTTTTGAAATTTTGTAGTGATATGAGCCTGATATATGATGGGTTTTGGAACATTCTTATAACCATCTAGTTTTATGGGAATATATTCACACTTCTAAGATTCTTGTGGAATACGCCAATAATCGATCTCATTATTGATAGGAGTATGATTATTTCCTGAGGAAAGTTCTCTTCTTGCATGGTGAGCCTCAGTCAATATTCGAATATGAGCCTGTTCATGAACCTTTGAGATATGTCACTATACCTTTTCAATATTAGTATGAAACTGTCTCTAGGAATGTGTTGTCTTAACATAGTGAGCTGCAGTTAATCCAGTAATATGATCGTGACATTGATATACATTCCGAATTGGAATAATCCAAAAATCCTCTGGAAAGGTATAATAGATATGAGCCTCCCACGATATTGCCTCATAAGGATTATGGTGAAATAGTTCATTGGAGGAAGCTGGAATATGCATCTTTCTTCTTTGATCTTCTGCGGTATGCTAGGAATATTCACTTGTAGGAATATATTTCTATCCCATGTCTTATTCCATTCTCACATGGTTATCACAAAAAAACATGAGGATATAAGCCTGATCATGGCCCTTTGGATTATTTCCCTGGACTTCTTCGGCATGAATATGAGACCCTACCTAGGCATTTTCCCCTCTCACGTGGTGATCTACATCCACGCTGTGGATGGGATCCCAATCCTGGTCATTTAGAATATTTCAATGGACGTTGAGATTCAGATAAAATACTTTACCGAGGTACATTCCATCTAACCTAGTGAGAAAAATTTTGAATGGTAATATGATATTGGTTCTATGCCTCATCCTTTACCTTCATATGATGATAATTATACATGTTGGGAGAAAGAATACACACAAAATTAGGATACAAATCATATCAATAATGATTGGAGTTTTGAGATTTTTGGGATATACGGATAGTAATATACACTTTTTCTAAATTTTAACAAGAATATTCTAGTGGATCCCCTCTGCTATTGTCATAAAACACGAGCACATCAATAGGGTAAGTGAATGAATATATTCATGTATGCTCTTAGCTTCTAGGATATGTTTGTTGATGCTTTTGATAGAAGGGTGAATATAAACCCACTCGTTTACTCCTTTTTCCATTGGATTCTTCTGATGGACTTCATGAATGGTGGTGGGGATATGTGCCTCCCCATGCATCATATATGAATATGCTTATAGGATTACTCCATGTGATAATGGATATCCGCCTTCTCTCTTTATTCTACAGCTTTTTGCATTTTAAAATATTCCTAGATCTTTGTATTTGTATATGTGACCTATCAGAGAATACCATTATCATGTGACTATGGGGTATTTTTGGTTTTGTGATATATCTAAGACCGATATTGTACTGCATAATTGGTGTTTCAAAAAACTGAACTTTCCACCTGATGCTGGTGATATCCTCCAAAGATTGAAATGTCACAAAATTTATTATATTTGTGACCGAGATACATATTGTTCATTTTATCTTCATATGGTAAGGACATGAATATATGTGGTTAGACCGGGATATAGGATCTAGGAATTCCTACATATCTCAGTAGGATGAGAATCAATCCATACATTGATCAATAATACACGTGAATTTTAATGTCATGCATAAGGGAAATTTGTCATGTAGTTTAACGTATTTCACTAAGGACGTGAATATAGGTATCTAGGAAACGATATATGATATTGAGTCCCTATATATCTCAATGAAAATGATAATTAATTCATACATAGTTCTATAAACCGGTGTAGTTTAGTGTCATATGGGAAGGACATCATTCATGATGTTTAATGTCGTACAGTATGGATGTGGTCCTTGTAGTTTTTCATCTTGTGGTAAGGACACCATATATGTAGTTTAATGTATTTAGTTAAGGATGTTTGTTGTGTTTTTTAACATAATATTACTAGGATGTTTGTAATAAAATTTAACATCACATGACTAGGAAATTTTTCAAGCAATTTAACATCAGGTGACTAGGATGTTTTTCATTTAGATTAACATAATGAAACTATGAAGTTTTTCAAGAAGTTTAACATCATGCAACTTGGATATTTCATTACACCACCTATCAGGATAGAGGATTTTTCATATTTGATGGATTTTGAATGACTCGTATTTGTATCACTTGAGGATCAAGATCCTCCATCACAATTAAGCCTTCATTTAAAAGTTTCTCAAACCAATATTTAAAGATGTAGTTATTATCTAGGGTATTCTAAAGGCATTAGTGTAAGGGGAAGTAATAATCATGTCCTATAAACCATGATTCACCCAGATTCCTCATTAGTTGTAGTTATAACTAATAATTCTCCATGAAATAATTAATGTGCATCAGGACATTCTTTGACTGGAAGAAATACTTCTTTTCATTCTTATCATTAAGAGATGAGTGACCATGTTTCTTCACTCAAGTTCTACATATACAATTATTGGTAAGGAAATAATGTTGATTTCGGTTTCCAATGTGTCAAACTCTGGTATTCATTGGTTTGAGGGGTGAGTTCTAAGACATTATTGGTCTTGTATGACTCATATGATCCCCATTGACTATGGAATTTTATCTCTCTTAGAGGATTCTTAGTAATGAGTAATATTTTATAATGTATAGAATATCCTCAATGTGGAGGTGTAAGATATAGACATACCCCATTAATTCTGGGTTGGGGGTCTTGAAAATAAAAAATTAACCCCAGCCTTACTGGCTGGGGTTATGTGATATATTTTTTTCCTGTCGATGAGGGGATGAAAAATGTGAAAAATTAGCCCAGTCCTATGGGATTGGTAACTTCACTGCAATGTAGGATTCTATAGAAAATCACTGGTACATCATCTCAAGGTAGAGTTCTTAGAATTATTCCCAAAATTATTTCCCTGAGACCCCTATTCTCTTGATAGAGTTGTGCGATCCATTATTCTATCTAAATTCTCTTATCATATCCACGGGATTAGCCAGAAGGATCCACGAAACACCCCCTCCTCCATAAGTGGTAGGATGAGTGGATGATGAGGAGAGTTCAGTTGAGGATCCCATAGACCATATCCACTTCTGTCACTGGTCATGTGTTCTATTATAATTAACCTTTATATTAATTACATGTTAAGTAACATCTTTCTCATATGCATAAATGATACCATTGAGTCTTTATTTTCATATTTGAATGGAAGAAGGTAGGACAAACTGTTGAGTCTCAGATGACATTAGGAAGATATGATAATACTCTTCATGAGCAAGATTGTACAGATCAGATGATAAGTTTTTAGATCTAATTGATATCATAATGATTGATGCATTGGTAGGATGGTTCTCCTCTAAGACGGAGTATCTCATTTGAGGGGTCATTTCCCATGATATTTTTTGAGTGGTTTGTGCCCATGGTACCATTTTAGGGATCAGTATGACCAGCCTTCAATTTATTACACAGTTAAACATGATTTATTACACAAAATGAACTTGATAAAACATATATGTTAAAGAGGTCTAGTGTCTTTTTGGATTATGACCATTACATAACAACATAAAACATTAAATACAACCTCTTTATTGAAAACATCCTTTACATGACCACTACATTCCCTCGTACTTAACCTTTCATAGGATAACCTGAGGATATGCATTAGAAATGGGTGATATATAATGCTTATTAAGGGAATAAACATGGAATAACATGAGGAATATAGTACATGATAGACAATATTAATATCAATGGAGCACAAGGGAAACATAAAGTCATGATAAAGCATGATGATCATAATATTGAAATGTGGAAACTAAACTTAACATGGAATTATCTTGATCCAAGGTTCATTGCACATGGGGCATAACTAAACCCTCATTTCACTTGATTTATTATGATATTAATCATTACCCAATGCGTTGGAGCCCTATTAGGGTGCATCGTTCTTAAACATTTCATTTCATGCATAAGTGTTCCACATGGATCATATAAATGGAATCATTCAACATCATATCTTATTCCATGATAAAGAAATTTGGAATACACACAATAATTTACTGTTTAATATGTATATTTTAATAATGGTTAATACCCTTGATATAGACATGGGTATGTTATTCACTACACAATGATTTTGACTTGGAAAATAATGGTGCAATTTTGGCTGCATAACGACGTGACATAAAAATTCATAAAAATGGTTGATGAGAGAGAAATGGGTGTCTCATAATATTTAAATTATATGGAATGTAAGGGGTTCATATAAAAAAATTTCCCGACATAATTAAAGGAATTTACATTCATAATACAAAGGAATTTCTTGGATATAAATGAGGATAGAGGTATTCCTTACGATATTTCAACTTGATAACAGGTGTACATGGGAGGAACTAAATGAGAGTGAAAGGTGTATCTAATAATTCAAAGAAAAATTCAGATATATGGGGGAGGTGATAAATCATACCTCCAAAATTTTTAATTAAAATTAAAAGGGTATAACAACATAATGAAATTTAGAAAAAATGAGAAAATATGAAATCGTTACTCTGAAGTGTGATCCTAAAGGCTTGGGAGAGTCTAGAGAGAATCTTATTGGGAGCATGCGGTGCCTTGGGAGGATTCTAGAGGGAGGAGGTCAGAGGTTGGACAAACTCCAAAGTCCTTGAGTGAAGAAGAAGTGGGATTATGGGAGGGTATATATAGGAAAGGTGTGTGAATTCATTATTATATCGGTTTGGGTCACCACACATTAAAGTAATCAATACCAAAAACCAAACCATGGTTTATGCCCATGGTTTTTTCCCAAGGGAGGTAGAAAAAAATATTTTATAAGGCCAACGTCATATCTTCTTAATTTAATAGGGTTTTATATGTGGAGGTGAGTCACACTCTAAATGAAATACATTTAAAAATTGAAAATGTTTTATAACTCATGGAGGGTCCACTAAAGTGTTTTAAAATAAATCAAAAAAAAATACTAAAATCACATTATTTTAATTTTATAACATATATTGGAAGAATATATCATATAATTTATTTTTTACCTCACTATTGGGTCATTATGATGTCATAAAACACATTATATATTTAAACTATATTTAATGTTTCTACTCAAAAATTCGACGGTATCAGAAAATTATGAAAAAATCACCATTGAATAATTTCAAAATCCTGATTCAAAAAATAATATTAATTTTATCTAAATAATTTTCTAAATATTTGAATTTTTACTTTTAAAATAAACACCTCCATTTATCGAAAATTCATGGGTTTTGAAAAAAACAGCTTTCAAACGTTAATAAAAATTAAAATTGCATGCATAAAATTATACGATCATTTAAATATAATAAAAATTAATTAAATAATAATACTAATATATGAAAATATTATTTAATTCAAAATTTCATTAATTCATCAAAATTGATTTCTCAATTGAATATTAACTAAAAATATTATTTTCACTTTAAAAACTATTTACAAAGTAACAATAATAAAATGAAAATACATTCATTATTATATAAAAAGTAATGCAAATACTCTTAGTTACAAGGTTGTGTTACATAACACCATATAACACCCACATTAGTCTGAAAAGTAAGGTGTGCGGTGCAGACAGACTCATGGGGTGGCTCGGATGACATTGCTCGGGTGGTAATCTCTTTCGAATTCCAATTATCTCGTAGGCGATTCCAATCATGCATAAAATATTGAAGCTCGGCTTCGGCTTGGTCATGAGAAAAGCCCATTGTCTTCACCTCCTTTCCAAGATCTGATAAATGGGATTCATATGGTGCAAGTCTACTAGATGAGGTCATCTCATCCTTTGTCTGAGTAAATTGGATTTGTCAAAGCCCTCTATTTATACTAATCATGTGATCACTATTAAACAGCTATATTAGCAACGGTCATAATTCATAATGATATTTTAAAATCTAAAAACATAAAACCATTTAATTTTACATTTTATATAATAATGATGTTAAATTTAATTAGATAAAAAGGAATTTCCATTAATGAATGTTTGGGTTGTCACAATCTTCTCCCCTTATGAAATTTCTCACTCAATATTTTCTTTTCCCATACATAAATAGATGTGGGTAACTCTGCTTCATCATTTACTCCAATTCCCATGTCGCTTCTTTAAACATGTGGTTTTTTCACAACACCTTGTCGAGGGGAATTGTCTTATTTTGTAGAACCTTTTCTCTATGATCTATGATCTTCATTGGTTGCTCCTCAAAAGAAATATCATCCACTAAGTGTACCACTTATAATGAGAGTACATGTGAAGGGTATGTTATGTACTTATTTTAGAGGGATACATGAAATAAATCATGTCATTTGGCCAAGGTAGGTGTAAGTTGTAGTCTATAGGCCACAACCCCGACACGATCATGAATCTAGAAGGGGATGATGTACCTAGGACTTAACATCCATTTCATTCTAAACCTCATGACCTTCTTCCAGGGGATATGCGTAGAAATACCATGTCTCTGAAATTATACTAAAGGTCTGATCAATGGTTTTCTGCATAACTCTTCAGTCAAATTTGGGAATCCTTGATATGATGCTAAATGGTTTTCACCTTCTCCACCATTTCATAAACCATTTCTAGTCCTATTACCTTACGCTCACCGACTTTATCCCAACACACTGGTGTTGTTCACCTTTTCCCATAAATGGCTTCATATGGTGCGATTTGGATGCTCGAGTGGAAGCTGCTATTCTATGAGAATTCAACCAAGGAAGATGTTGATCTCATACTTTATTAATGTCATTTGAGCATGATCTCAACTTTTCCTCAAGTGTTTGGATAGTTTTCTCATATTGGACATCAGTATGAGGATGATAAGCTATACTGAAGCTGAGCTCAGTTTCCAGAGCATGTTGATGACTCTTTCAAAAAATAAAGGTGAATCTTAGATATCTATCTGGTACAATAGATAGTGTGACTCCATGAATCCTTAGCACTTCCATGATATATATCTATTCAAGTTTGTCCAAGGATAAATCCTCACGAATTTCAATAAAGTGTTAAAACTTTGTAAGATGATGTGCAACAACATAGATTCTATTGCAGCCTTTCTATGTCTTCGGAAGTCTTGTGACAAAGTCCATGGTCTTGTTCTCCCATTTTCATGCTGGTATGGGTCATGGTTGAATCATCCCCTTTGTATTTTGTCTCTCAGCCTTTACTTGCTGACCCCCACTTACTTTGATGTAAACTCATAGATCTCCTTCTTCATATTGTCCCAAAAAAATGCTCTTAGAGATCTCGATACATCTTTGTGTTTCCTGGGAAAATGGAGAAATTTGAACAGTTTGCATCATCCAAAAGTTTCTTCTTCCACTCTGAACATGATGGAACACATAGACATTTACTAAATATCACAATTCCTTCTTCATTATCATTGACCTCTGTGTATTTTCCTCTTCTGATAGCTTCCACCTTCTTCTGAATTCCCACATCAATTTTTTGAGAATCCTTTATCCTTTATAAAAGAGACGTTTGAGCAATAATTTGTGAAATTATTGATGATTTTACCTTATTTATGAATCCCATGTCCATCATCACCAAATGAAAGAAGATTGGACAATTCAAAATTCTCATCAGTGATTGAATCGTTCGGTCCATTCAACATAGAGCATCTGCCAACTTTTCTATTTCCCGTGGTGGTAATTGATTGAGCAATTATAGTCTTTGATCAGCTCTAACCACTTTTTCTGGAACATGTTCAACTCTTTCTGTGTGAATATATAATTGAGGCTTATGTGGTCCATATATATTTCACACTTCTCCCCAAAGAGATAACACCGCCATAACATTAAAGCAAAGATCACCACAACAAACTCCAGATCGTGTGTTGTATAAATCTTCTCATGAACATTAAATTCCTAGGAAGATTAGGAAATGAATTTGTCATTTTGCATCTAAACACATCCCATGCCCTTCTTTGAATCATCAATGAATACCAAAAAATTTATCCACTATTGGGTAAAGAGAGAACAGGAGTAGTGATAATCCTCTTTTTTAACTCCATGAAGATTTTGTCACATTCATTACTCCAATAAATCTTTACATCCTTCCGAGTTATCTTGGTATGACGGTTGGAAAATACTGAGAAATTTCTCACAAATCGTTGATAATATCCAGCTTTCCCCAAGAAGCTACAGATATCTGTTACCAATTTTGGCCTCACCCATCCCTCAATTGCATGTGTTTTGGAGGGATCCATAGATATCCCATTGATTGTGATGATATTGCCCAAGATTGAGACCTCATTCAACCATAACTCACGCTTACTGTACTTTGCGTTGAACTTCGCCTTCTGCAAGGTCTATAGAATATTTCTTAGATACTCCTCATGATCCTCCTTGGTTTTGGAGTATATCAAAATATCATCTATAAATACTACCAAAAATTTGTTGAGCTAATCTCTAAAGACTCTATTCCTCAAGTCCATGAAGATTTCTGAAGCATTAGTGTGTCTGAAAGGTATTACTACGAATTCATAGTGCCCATATATTGTATGAATAATAGTCTTGGGGATATATTCGTTTTTCACCCTCACATGATAATATCCTGACCAAAAATCCACCATGGAGAAGTATTGTGCTTCACGTAGCTGATCGAAGAAGTCATCAATTCATAGCAGATGATACTTATTCTTTATCTTGATTTTTTTATGCTCACGATAATCGATGCAAAGGCAATTTTACACATATTTCTTCATGATGAAGAGGACTTTTGCAGCACAGGGTGAAGCCCTTAGGCACATAAACCCTTTATTCAGATTATCCTGTAGTTGTTTATTCAGCTCTTCAAGCTCCACAACTACCATTTAATATGGAGTCTTGGATATTTGAAACTCTCCATGTAAACGATCAATTTAGAATTAAAAATCTCTTCTAGGAGGAAAACTAGAAAATTCCTCAGGAAACAATTCAGAAAATTCCCTCAAAATAGGAATGTCTTTAAGGATGTTTATTTCCTTATACTCAATCATATGAGACATATATATGTTCTCATTTCACAGTAATATATATTATTGAAATGATGGTTCTAAAGAAGATTCATCATCCTCTTGCACTTGTATAGAATTGGGGGTCGATTCTCCATATGGAGTGTGATTCCCCTCTATTGGAAATTTATGTTGGCTCTATATAAGGAAATCCAATCCATGCCGATAATTTCATCAAATTCCTCCATAGGGGGTATTATTAGGTTTGATGGAAAGTTAAATCCAAATATTATGATACGGGAGGAGTTATATTCATGGGATGAAATGATTTCCCCTTTTATTGTAGTCACCGACATCTTCACTTCCATGATTTGTGGTGGTGATGGGGTTGTTCTACTAAATGTTTTAGATATAAAAGACGTGTAGAACCATAATGAATTTTTTTTTTATATTCTTGAATGAATAACTAGCGTACCTGTCACCACTTTCTTGTCGGGGTTCACTTCAGTGGTAGTGACGAAAAAATCTCACCCATACTGACTTGGAAGTTGTTGGTGGACTCCAAAAACCCTTGGCTTATGGAACTGATTGAATAGATGTCGTGGTTATTTAAAGATGAAGCAATGAACAATGAATTGAAGTTAGAATGGGGAATTCCTCTCCTCTTTTGTAGATGTGGGTTTTTATTTTCAGCTATTAGTAGCTAGGTTCCCTTCTCTTCCACACCTATTCCATTTCCGGATCCTCTTTAGGAAATTTCCTGGGGGCTTCTTTCGATACCTTTGGCAAGTGGGATGATGGATCTTGTAAGCACAGTTGGGTTTATTAATAGGACCACATGCATTGAAGTAAACATTATTCTTCATATCCACAAGATACCCGTGAAATTCTACGATCTCCGTTTCAAAATTGAGGGAACATCGGACAATTTCTTCATAGCTGTCAAAGTCCTGGTTCGCCAGCGCTTTCCGCAGGCTATATTTCAGCCCAAAACAATAACCAGTCAACCTTGCATTCGAGGGGTAACAACAAATCCAAAGTCATATCATGCAATACTTGTTAATTTTACCACATGCACTCTTATAGATTTGTCAAAATTTTTTTGAGGGCAAGGAAGTCCCTTTCAATCTTATGTTAGAGGGTGAATGGAAAATATTTATCGAAAAACATCTTCCGAAAATCCTTCCATTCCAACCCCTCAATTTCCTCCTCGGGCTTCATATTTTTAATTGAAGTCCACAATTGATCAGCATCACCATTCATAAGATAAGAAACTATGCAAACATTCACTTGTTCGGAACATTGAAATATAGTGAAGAAAATTTCAATATAGTTGATCCATTATTCAGAGATTGAGGGAACGACTAATCCAATAAAAGTACGAGGCCTTTGTCTCATGAAGCTCCTGATAGTTACTTGTTATTTCATAGGGGGTTTTACCATTCTTATTGACCCTTGTTTCTATTGAATGCATTTGTTAACTGAGAGAGAAGTGTGACAATGTTTGTGATTCCCACTCCCATCGGATTTGTCATCTCATTAGCATAGTCATCTTGTTGATCTTCACATAAGTTGTTATCCCAATTCCTCCTATTACTGGCCATTGGCTGGAATAAAAGGAAAGATATGGTTAACATATAAATGGTAATCCAAGGAAAAAATTGATGACTTATAAATAACATTAATTTCCATAACATATGAATCAATAGTTTTCAATATATTCTATTTATGATCCACTTTCTAAAATATATTCTTAGGGGAAATTTTTTGATTCTCTAAATAAGGGTTCTACTATGATTGTGAATTCACTATTTTATATTCCCCCGGAGTGTCATAAAAAAGAGTGCAACAAGTCCCGTTTTCGTGTATCAAGATACCCTAGGTATAGCCCGAAGCTCTTTGTTGGGGTTTTCACCCCTAGGTACATCTGTGCCAGATCCGTCACTACCTGCATGTATCCAGACTGGGATTTATTTTCTTGATAAACCACTTAATAAATAATTACCAAAACATAGGGATGTTTTTATTATACTTAGTATCGTCTCTAAGGATATACTAGGGTTTCCAAATCCTAATCCAAAAAATAACTAAACCTATCCTCTGATAACAACCCTGACAACCCTTCAAATTATTACACACATAAACATTATTTATTGCATAAACATCATTTGATACAACATAGAATATCAATATGTCTAGTGACTTTGGGGCATAGGACCATTGCATGAAAGATTAAGACATGAAATACAACATCTTTATTGAAAAACTCTTTTATATGACCACTAAATTCCCTCATACATAACTTTGCATAGGATAACCTAAGGACATTCATAAGAAAAGGGTGATCTATAAAGCCCGGTAAGGGAATAAACATGGAATAACATGTGGAATACAGTATGTGTTAAACAATAGGAATATCAATGGAGCACAAGCAAAACATAAAGGCATGATAAATCATGATAATCATAACATGAAGATGTGGCTACAACACTTAATATGGAATTTTCATGAGCCAAGGCTCAATGCACATGGAGCATGTGTAAACCCTAATTGCACCTGAAACACAAGTAAAACCACATTAAAATTGAATTATAATTAGTAAACCCTAATTTAACTTGATTTATCATGATAAAAATCATTACCCAATGCATTGAAGTGCTATCTGGGTGCACCTTTCTTAAATATATCATTTCATGCATAAGTGTGCCACATGGATCATATAACATGGAATCATTCAAAATAATATGTTACTAAACAATTAAGAAATGTGGAATACAATCACGAATGTACCATTAAATATGTATATATTAATAAATGTGAATATCCTTGATACAGACATTGGTATGTAATTCACTACACAATGATTTTGACTTGGAAAATCACGGTGCAATTTTTGCAGCCTAATGTCATGACATAAAAAATTGTAAAACTGGTTGATGAGAGGGAAAGAGTTGTATCATCATATTTAAATTAAAGGGACAATAAGGGGTTCATCTATAAACATTCCCCAAAAAAATTAAATGATTTTATATTCACAATACAAATAATTCCTTGAATTTAAATTAGGAGAGAGTGATTCCTTACAGAATTTCGGCATGGTAACGGGTGTACATGGGAGGAATTAAATGAGAGTGTAAAAGGTATATCATAATTAAAACATAAAGAGGGATGTATGGGGGAGGTGAAAAATCATACACCATCTTTTTTAATTTAAATTAAAAGGGTATAACAACATAATGAAATTGAGACAAAAAGGAGAAAGGAGGAAATACCATACTTGGATGTGTGAACCCAAAGGCTTGGGAGAGGCATGAGAGAGGATTAATGGGAGCTTGGGTCACCATGGGAAGCTTCTATAGAGCGGATGACAGAGTTTGGATGAACTCCAAAGGCTTTTAGTGAAGAGGAAGATGGAGCCTGGGTGGTTTTATATAGGAAAGGAGAGGGAATTCTTTATTATTTAGGTTTAAGTCAACACACATTAAACTTTTGAATAACACTACCCATTCCATGGTTTTTGACAACTTTTTTTTGTCAAAAGGGAGTGGAATACAATATTCTATAAGGAAAATGTCCTTAATTATTAAAATAATATGGTTTTTTAGGTGGAGGTTTGTCACACTCTTAAGAAAATTCATTTTAAAAAGTGAAAATGTTTTATAACTCTTGGAGGGTCCAATAATGTTTCGTAAAATAAATAAAACAAACCTAAAATAACATTATTTTAACTGAAAAACATATATTATCTAAACATATCTTTTATTTTATTTTATTACATCACTATTGGGTCATTATGATGTCATAAATCACATTATATATTTAAACAGTATTTAATGTTTTTACTAAAAAATTTGACTCTCAGAAAATTATGAAAAATTCACCATTGAATAATTTCGACATCCCGATTCCAAAAAAAATATTCTTTTTATCTATATAATTTTCAAAATATGTGAATTTTTTATTTTTAAATAAGAACCTCTATTTATAAAAAAATAATGGGTTTTTAACAAAAACAGCTTTCAAACATTAATAAAAATTACAATTTCATTCCAAAAATTATACAATCATTTAAATTTAATAAAAATTATTTATATAATCATAATATTTTAATAAAATAATATTTAATTAAAAATCCATTAATTCATCAAAATAGATTTCATAGATGAATATTACCTAAAAATACTATTTTCACATTAAAAACTATTGCAAAGTAACAATAGTAAAATGAATGTATATTCATTATTATATAAAAAATAATTCACATAATCATAGTGTTAATGTATTATTACAAAACCCCTTATAACACCCACATAATAGAGAAGATAAATATGTGTGATGGTGACAGACTCTTGGGTGGCTCAGATAATATTTCTCGGATGGCAATCTCTATCAACTTCCACATCTCTCGTAGGAGATCTTGTTCAAGAATAACATTTTGATGATCAGATTGGGCTTGGTCAAGAGAAAATCATAATGGCGCCACCTCCATTCAGATCTCCATCAAATGGGCTTCATACGGCGAATGTCTACATGATGAGGGCATCGCTTACTCTGTCCGAGTAATTTGGATTTGTTAAAACCCTATATTTATACGAATCATGTGATCAATGTTCAGTGGCTTTATTATCAATAGTAACAATTCCTAATGGTATTTTAAAATCCAAAAAACATAAAACCAATGGAGTTCAAATTATATATAGTCATTTTTTATAATGGATCATTTAATTAGATCATGAGAATTTCCAATAATGAATGTTTGGGTCGTTACAATCAGTACATGTGGTACCATTTGAGGGGTCGATGCCTATGGTACAGGTTGGGGGTCTGTACCAATGGAAATATTTGAGGGATTTGTTAACAATGTACCATTCAAGAGGTAATTTAATATGTTTAATATGAACCCCAGGTAACATATGGAAAAAATTACCACAACCCTATGGGATGGGCTTCCCCCTGGGATTCCACAGTCACCAATGCAAGATTTGATGAATTCAGAGGCCCATGGCTAGTGATGATATAAGATTCTCTCTAGTCCATTTTTAGGATTCACTGGTAGACCATAGATATATTGTTTTTATAATGGATATAATATTTCTCTAGACCAGAGTCATTTGGATATCCCTCGAGGGCTTTCCAACTGGGGTGCCCCCAAATAGATAGTTGGTGTATATACAACATTCTATACAACTTCTTATGGAATCACAATCATATATCTATGATGATGATCATAATGGATGGGATCACTCCAAGAAATATTCTTAGTTATTGAGTTTTCATTCTAACTATACTCATAATCTTCCTTGGTATAGGTAATGTATGAATATCTTCAATATATGGATAGGTTCTCAAAGAGGGTGAATCTGAAAACATGGGAAAATTACTCTCGTGTGACCTATCATAGAAATATTATTGGTGGGAAATCATCAACTCAAATATTTCATGTTTTGATTCTAGATTCATGATGGATCTGTTGATGTAGTATTCATAGACTAATACATTCACCAACTTACACTAGAAGTGGTTTGTTGGTGACAACATACCTCGGGGACTCAATGACAAAGACTATTTTAGAGCAATCTCAGAATCTATTAGCACATCGAATGATGTCATTTTGATGGAATGGAATCTTGATATGTCCTATGGAAGAATAAAAGACACCCTATTTGTGAAAAATAATATATAAGAGTATATTTTTGATAAAAAAACATTCAATGTTGAAGGGTAAAGGGGAAAACCCTTCTTTTTACAGAAGGTTTATCATAATTAAATGAAACTAGCCAGGTGCATCATTTTGTTGTGCAATAAGCCAACCTAAACTAACATGACATGTACTGGAAAATATATCCGTTTTGACCCGTGAAAGGGATGAAATAGTTTAAGGATTTTACATCTAGTACACCATTTGTTTCATCAGGCAATGAGATGTGGATGAGATTGTGCTCGATGGTTTGATTGGGGGGGGGAGGTTCAAGGTCTCAGTCAATCACTCGCATTGGGTTTTCTATTTGTTTTATTTCCTAAAAAACTCCAAATGGTTCCCCCATATATATCTAGGTACAAACCTTCATTCAAAAGGAAAGAATTCATCTTGGGTTTTTGGCCCAATGAATCATAGTGACACACATTGGTCGAGAATATTGGAGTCTAGGCTCATCACACCCTATTGGAAGGAATTAATATGTAATCAAGGACTGTATTATAGATTTAATATATGTTCCTGGAATCATTCATAGAACCAAATCAGTGACTCGTTATCCCTATTTTTACAACATGATTATTAACAATTATCAATATGTACAATTGTGTTTATTTCATGGATTCTCTATCACTATTTTATTTATTTAGAATTCTTTGGGTTATAAAAATGTTCGAGCACACTTTAATCTATTTTTATTCAGAGAGGTGATAGGTATCTTGGAGATGGAATTGAACCTCTAAGAGGAGTCCCACATATATTCATTAGGCATAGTTTAAGGCCATGGGACTGGACCCATCCATGTATTTTAATATCATGTAGTATGGACACCAATATCTGTCTTAGACCTTAGTGAGGAATCTTACATATTCTTTTTGAGATAGGAATCAAATTCTACATAGTTGTTATTATAGGAATCTATGTCGTGAGGGATACAAATATAGCATCCCTAGGCATGAATTATTCATATGAGACTCCGATTGGATTATATATTCAGGAATATAGCTCCTTGAGTGGAGATGGGATGTAAGGAGAATTACATCCAAACGGTGAAGATCCCATATATGAGGAATTCATAACATCTTTTTGATAATATCTTTGATGGACTTTAATCTCCCATGATTAGGGTCTATTGTCATAAAAAAAGATATAATGGTAGATCAGAAAAATTTCATGAGGTCATATCCATAAGGGGCTAACATATATAAGTTTCCCATTAAGGGGAATGATTAACCATCTCATGGAGGATATTGTATAGAGATCAATCTTTATTAATGTGTCCTATTTATCCTATTCAGAATCATGAATTAGAGTCATCATAGTTACGTACATCCTCCATCCTATGGATCTGTTATAAGTGAATGAGTTCATAATAATGGATTTTACTTAATATAATACTTGTGTATGACCCAACTTCTCATTTGTTGCTGGATGAGGAAGAATATTAGGCCTATGGGAGAACATAGTACCCTATTTTGAGAATAATGGGGACATTAATGTACTTACACTAAAGTGGATTCCCATTGGACCTCGGCCCTCTTGAAGGCTTCCTACGTATGTCTGATTTGGAATGAATTAGTGTCCTCATAGTTCATTTATCCCTTGACCCATTGGTGCTCCATTGTGGGTGATTCCACTCTTTGAGACATTGTTGTTATCCCTGCAAATTTAGGAATGAAAGTGGCTTATTCTAGGATGAAGCCCTTTTGTTGGGGCTTAAATACTGAGGCTTCCCTATTATTGTGGACATGTTATGCTATATTATATTGGTAATCAGGGCTTATACACTGAGGATACCCATTGACACAATCATTTTTTATCTTATGAAGGATTAAAGATATGTGGTAACCATAAATGGTTCTTATAGGAGAATGACATTGGCTGGGTCTCATAAGTCTATATCCTTATCTCACCAAGAACACTTCCCTTATAAAAGGGGTTTATAGATGAAGGTTCTTAGATAGGGTCCACATGGAATGAATCCTAGCTGGTTTTCCTAAACAACTGGGCATGCCCAAGATAATTTTCTAGAAATGTATTGAATTATCATTGGATATGTCTTGATCGTCATCCTATCATGTTTGGCTTATCAGCCTAACATGTAAGACATGTCCAAGGGTACCTTTATGAAATGACTAATATGATTCATATGATCTAAATTGAAATGTCCATAATCCAATTGGACGTGATAAAGGTTCTCTTGATCAAATGGATTGTCTTTTATTCCTTCACATGAGTGAAGTTTACAAGTCTATAATTCATTGCATATCCAAAGTAGACATGTTTTTGGCCTTATGAATGATTAGAGTGGGTATGAATTTATGATTCCTCGTGATCAACCTAACATATCTTCAGACTGTCATGTGATAATTATGATGTGTTAATGGGAAATTCCATGATTATTATGATATGTCAGTGATGCTTCCGAATGTATCACTAGATTTTCCATTTGATATCTTCTGATAGTGTAGTAATGTCAAGGGGAAATAAACTGATCAAATTAGACTGTCTTCAGACTGTCACATGATAATGTCTCCAAGTTAATTGGAAATTTTATGAGTATACTAAAATTCTAAGGACTCAATATCATGATAAAAAATCATTTTACAGTACACATTATAATAAATAAGGAAAAAAATCCATGGTTATTCACATGATCGATAAGAACTATCCTAGGCTTGTCGGATGAAAATGAGAGCATGTCAATTAGTTGTCTTGATATGAACCTAATCTATCCAAGGATTGTCTTGTAACCAGCATGATATAAACAAGTTCAGCTTCAGTAAACACAATACAACATAAGAGTCTTACAATCGTGCTTCTATAAACAATTCACAATTTGATGTCTCATGAAAGATATTAGTATCCTGAAACCATTAAAATTTCTGATCATTTCACATTTGAGTTACATTTTTAACTTTTGTTTAGATATTTTATTAATTTTTTGACGTTTTGTGTATTCAAATTATTACTAAATAATCATTATTTGATGATAATTCGAATATTATTTAGTAAAAATATTTTTAAAATATTTTTAAGACATTTTCACTGAATTTATTTTATATTTAATGTAAATGTCTATTTATTCTTATGTAAAACTTATTTAATAAAATTATATTATACTTATATTAATATATATATATAAATATATATTATTTTTAATGATTTTATTTTGAAAATATACCCTTTAACCATGCTAGAACAAGACCGCTGATAAAGAATCCATTTTATCAGTGCAAATAAAAAAGTGCGGATAATGGGGACCCTTTAACAGTGCAAAAATAGAATTGAAAAAGGGGTATTTTTAACAACATTTTTTAGCAATGTCAAAAGTACCATTTATTGTTTCTTTTTTAGTGATGATATAGGTACCCCGTTTATAAATGCTTTTTTAATGCTATTAATGAGTGTCACTGTAGAAACCCAGTTTAATAGTAGTTAATTTTAATCCTTAACCCCAAACCCCAATCTAAATCCCAAATCCGTAACCCACCAATAATAATCCAAAATACCTACCCGACAATCATAATCCATACTCCATTACCCCCATCCTATTAATCCCAAATCCCTAACCCACCCATCTTAAACCCTAACAACACAAATAATAATCCTTTATATGTGGTCCCAAAATCTTAATCCCAAATGACTAACCCCCATTATTAATCCCTAATTAACCCAATATTAATCCATAATCCATAACCCCACATATTAATCCATAATACCTAACCCCCATAAAATTTTAATCCCTAATCCCCCATCATAATCCCTAATCCCTTCCCCCCAATCATAACACCTAATATATAATCCACAATCGTAGTCTCAATGCCCCAATATTAACCTCTAATCCCTACCCCCTTCTTAATCACTATCCCCACATCATAATCCCTAACCCCAATCCTAATATCTAATACCCAATCCCCTAGTATTAATCCCTAATCCACATCCCCCCAATATTAGTACCTAATCCCAAACCGCCAATTCATATTCCATAACCACAATCTTAATCCCTAATCCCTACGCCCATCATTATCCATAACCTCCAAATTTTAATACCAAATCCCTAAGACCCCCCAATCTTAATCCCAAATCTCCACCCCCATCAAATCATAATCCCTAATCCCCATAATACTAATCCCTAATCACTATGACCCCCATAAGAATCCAAAAACCCACAAATTAATTCACAACCCTTGACCACAATCTTAATCCATAACCGCCTTAATCTCTAAACTCCTCCATCTTAATCCCCAATCCACCCCAATTTTAATCCCGAATCCCTTCAATGTAACTCTTTAGTCCCTAACCCCACTAATCATAATCCCTAGACCCCAGTCCCCCCAATATTAATTATGAATCCCTACCCCCCCCACTAATCATAATCAATTACCCCTATCTTAATCCCAAACACCCCAATCTTATTCCCAATCCCAAAAAATATTAATTTCTAATCCCTAATCCCCACCCCACCCTAATCTAAATCCATACCCTCATTTGAATCTCTAATCCCCAATCATTATCCCGAATGCCAATGCTAATTCCTCACCCTAAACCTCATATTAATCCATATTCTCACCCATTCCTTATCCCTATTACCCCCAATATTAATCCCTAATCCCTAACGCCACCAATATTAATCTATAATCCCCTAATCTTAATCCTGAATCTGTACTCCCACCTCAACCTCTACCCCCAATCTTAATCCCTATCCCCCATCTTAACCCATAACTCTGCAATTTTAATACATATTACATAACCCCCCATCTTAATCCTTAATCCCCGAAATCTTAATGACTAATCATTAACTATAATATTAATCCATAACAACCCAATCATAATCCCCAACCCCACATCTTAATTCTTAATCCATAACCACCATCTTCTCCATAATCCCCCAATATTAATTCATAATCCCTAAATCCCCACTCCATATCAATCCCTAACCCCCAAACCAAATCCATAATCCCTAACCACCAATCATAATCCCAAATCAGTTCTATCTTAATACAAAATCCAACCCCACCCCCGATTATAATCCTGAATCACCAATGCTCCATATTAATCACAAATCCACCATGATGTGATTACCTAATCCCTAAACCCGTTCTTAATACCGAATCCTAGCAATATTAATCCATAATCCCTAACCCCATCATAATCCATAATCCGCAAATCATAATCCCTAATCTATAACCCCCCCAATATTAATCCCTAATCTATAATCCAATCAATATTAATCCCTAATCCCAACCCCCATATTAATCACTAACCCTCACCAATATTAGTCACTACCCCCAATCATAATTTCTAATACCTAACACATCATATTAATCCATAATAAGTCCCACCGATCATAATCCCTAAACCCTAAACCTCTTTTTAATCTATAACCCCCAAATATTATTCCTTACCCCCAGTCTTAACCCAAACTCCCTAAACCCACTCATAAACCCTACTCCCCCAATCATTATATGTAATCACTAACCCCCATATAAATCCCAACCACCAATCGTAATACCTATTCCATAACCACATCCTAATCCCTAATCCACCCAATCCTAATACATAATACCTAACTGCCCATCTTAATCCCAACCCCCCCCCCCCAAATACACAATCCCACACCAATCATAATATGTAAGCCCAAAAATCTCAATATCAAATCCTCTTACAATCTTAAACCCAAATATCCAAATCCCCAATATTAATCCCCAATCCCCCAATCATAATACCTAACCCCCTTCTAAATCCTTAATCCCGTAATCAGAATACCTAATATATAACCCCCATATTAATCACTAATCATTCATCTTAATCCCCAACCCCGAATATTAATCCATAACCCTCCATCAAGACCACTAATCCCCCAAACTTGGTCCCCAATCCCTATCCACCATCTTAATCTCTCTTCCCCCCTTAATTTAAAACCATAATCCCTAACCCCAATCTTAATCCATATTAATCCAATATTAATACCTAATCCCAAAGGCCCCATATTATTCCCTAACCCACAATCAAAATCCCAAATCCCAAACCCACCATCTTAATTCATAATCCCCTCCAATCCTAAACCTTATTCCCCACCCCCAATTTTGATATATACCCCCAATCTTGATCCCTAATCCCTAACCCCACCATCATAATCCCTGACGCCAATCTCAATCTATAATACCCCTATCATAATCCCTAATAACTTAACCTCCATATTATTTACTAACCCCCCTCGAAAGCTTAATCCACACCCCCATGTTATCACATAATCCCCCGAATCAAAATCCGTAAACCCTAACCCCCCATCTTGATCCCTATCATGCCCCATATTAATCCCCATCAACATAATCTTAATCCCTAAACAGAGTCCCCCCAAATTTGAAACCCTAAACCCTAACCATCCCAATATTAATACCTAACCCCTTACCCCACCCACCATCTTAATCCCTAACCTCCCCCAAAATCTTAATCTCTAACCCATACCCCCCATATTAATCCATAATCTGCTCAATATTAATCATTAATCCATGACCCCCTTATTTATCCTTAATCTCCCAATATTAATAACTAATCCATAACACCCCCATCTTATAATCCACCGCCTCAAACAATATTAATCCCTAATTCCTACCCCCCCCAGATTTTATTCCTTAATACCTAACCCCCGCCCCCTCAAAATTAATCTTAAATCCATATCCCCCCCCAATACTCATAATCCATAATCTCTGACCCCCAGCTACCTCTTAATCAACCACCCAAAATCATAATCCTTAACCCCTATCCCCATCCCCCATCTTAATCCCTCCCCAACCATCATTACCCCTAACATACCCCGAATCTTAATCCCTAATCCCTTCCCATAGAATCGTATTCCTAATTCTGTAACCCCCAATATTATCCCCAACTCCCTACCATAATATTTATCATCAATCTCTAACCCCCCATTTAATCCCTTACCCCCCCATTTCAATCCCTACCCCATCCTAATCTATATTCCCTACCCACCATAATATTAATTGCTAACCTCTAATATCTAACCCCCATCTTAATACCCAACCTGCCACCCCCTATATTAATATGAAAACCATAACCCCTGAATCCTAATCCTTAATCCCTAACCCCACCCCCAATCATAATATGTAATTCCAATCCCACCACCATATTAATATCCACCCTAAATATGTATTCCTAATCTCTAACCCCCCATGTTAATCCCTAATCCCCACAAACACTATCCCCAATCACTTCCACCCAATCATATTCCCTAATCCCCCAATATTAATCAATAATCTATACCCCCATCCCCATCATAATCCCTAACCCTAAAATATTATTCCATAATCCCTAACCCCAACCACATAATCTTGCCCCCCCAATCCTAATCCCTACACCCTAACCCCTGTCATAATATTGAATCACCCACACCAATCTTAATACCTGACACCAAACCCCCTCCCCTAACCATCTTACCCCCTAACCCCACATATTAATCCCTAAACCCCCATCTTAATCCCTACCCCTCATATTAATCCCTAATCCCCATATCTTAATCTATATTCTTTACCCCCAATCATTATCCCAAATCCATAATCAACATAATATCAATCCCTAATCCCAAACCCCCATATTAATTCCTAATCCTTACATATTAATCACTAATACCCCCAATATTAATCCCTACACCAATATTTATTGGTAACCTCTTATTATTAATCCCTAATCTACCCCAATTATAATCTGTAATCCCTAACCCCCCAATATTTATCCCCAATCTCTATCCCCTAGCTCCACAATCTAAATCTCTAATATCCCCAATACTAATCCCTAATTACTCACACCCTATCACAATCCCTAATACAACCTCCCCCAAATATAATTACCTAATCCCTACCTAATCGTAATCCTTAATCCCAAACCCCCACCTTAATCCCTTATCCCCAATATTAATCCTTTATCATCACACCCCATTATTAATCAATAACCCCCCTAATCTTAATCCATAATCCCTAACACCCACCAACTTAATTAATCCTCCATTATCATCCTTAGACCCTCCATATTAATCCCTAACCCAAACTTATTAATCCCTAAACACCAATAATAATACCTAATCCCTAACCTCCCCCAATATTAATCCCTATCCCCCAATACCCCCAATTTTAAACTCTAATCCCTACCCCCACCCCTCACCATCTTAATACTTAATCACCAAAATCATAATCCATAACCCCCAATCATAATCCTTAATCCCTACCCCCGTATCGAAATCCATAGTCCCTAACCCCTAACTACCCCTTATCTTATTTTCTAACCTCCATATTAATCCCTAATCCCAAACCCCCTTAATCCCCATCCCCACCCAATAATAATATCTAATTTCCCCAACAATATTAATCCCTACCCCCACTCCCAAAATTAATCCCTAATTCCCCCACCCAATCTTAATCCCTAACACCACACACGCCACAATCATAAACCCTAACCCTCATATTAATAACTAATTCCCCAATAATAATCCCTAATCCAAATTCCCCCATATTAATCCCCAATCCCTAACACCCCCAACCATAATGCCAAACCCCACCCAATGTTATTCCGTAATCCCTTACCCCCAATCGAACCCAAAACCTACCGCACCCCCTTCCAATATTAATCAGAAATCACAAACCCCCCATCCCCCAACCCAATCTGATTACCTAATCCCTAACCACCAATATTAATCCTTGACCCTACATATTAATATATACTCCCATAATCTTAATCCCCAATCACTAACCAACCATTATTAATCTCTAACACCACCATCTTAGTCCCTAATTCCATCAATATCAATCCCTATTCCCTATCACCCCAACTTAATTACTAATCATTAACCTCACCCCATCTTATTTTGTCATCCACCAAACTAATAATCCCTAATCCATAACACCCCAGTCTTATCTCTAAACACCAATCATTATCCCCAATCTCTAACCCCCATATTAACCCCTAACCCCCAATATTAATCCCTAACCCCTAATCCCTAATCCCCCCATCATAATCCCTAACCCCTAATCATAATCCCTAATCTCTGACCCCTATCATAATTCGTAATCCCCCATATTTATCTATAATCCCTAAACCCCAATCATAATACCTAATATTTAACCCTCCATCTTAATCACTAACCACCATAATCATAATCTTTAATGACTAATCCCCTGTAATATTAATCTATAATCCCTATTCCCAATTATCTTAATACATAATCTTGAACCCCCCAATTGTGATCCCTAACCCCCATCTTAATCCAAAATCACCCCAAATCATAATCCCTAATCCCCACATCTTATTCCATAACTCCAATCCCCAATTACTAATTATCACAATATTAATCCCTAATCCCCCCAATCATAATCTATAATCTCTAACCCCCAAAAACCTTAATTCCTAACCCACATATTAATCAATAACACCCCGAATCGTAATGCCTAATCCCTAATCATCCAATATTTATCCCTACCCCCAATCATAACCCCTAATCCCTTACCCCCAAAAATCATAATCTGGATCCCATAAACCGAACGCCATTTTAACCCATAATCCACCCCAAGCATAATCCTTAAACCCAACCCCCAAATCATAACACATACCCCCCACCACTCCAATATTAATCCCAATCCCCTAACCCACACACCATATTAACCCCTAATCCACCCTAATATTAATTGATAATCCATACCCCCAATCGTAATCTCTATTACTCACATTGACTTAATAGGTTGTTGAACTATGAAGTTAACCAAAAAGTTCTTAAATAGTGGCCCCGAACCAACAACCTAGAAATCAAAAAATACACTAAGGAAATAAAAAATTTGAACAAATAATTGTTTTTCGAAAACTATGTGTAACTTGTTTCGAAAAATTCTATTTTTGAAAAGAGATATTTATAGGGAATTAAATTCTAACATGCTAGGTCACGAGGCCATGTTGTGTTAATCCAAAGATTATATGTCTCATCATATTTCATCCTTGTATACTTCAAATTATTCAACATTTTAGAAAATGTTTTTTAGTAATATCGCAAGTGAAGACTTAATAATATATGAATTAATCTACTCAACCAACTAATTTTTTGAGTGATGAAACATAATATGATAAAATTTGACAATTTTATTCAAATTAAAAAAAAAATTAAAAAAAAAATAAATCAGAAACAAATTAGAGGATTTTTTAATAGATTTCCACATTAATATACAATCAAATATCACTGGAGTATTTAGGAAATCATGGTGATAACAAGAACATAATAATATATAAAATTGAATTATAAATGTGACCCTTAATATATAATGTTAAAAAAAACTACATTTCATAAAAAAACATTTATGATTTTATAACAAAATAGAAAAAAAATTAATTATCCTAGCGATTTCAATAGAATGTTCTCTGATTATAATAGAAGATCTGGTTTTTTAAATGAAAACAAAAAAACTAACAAATAAACAATTGTTTTATTATATTTTAATAATGACTGTTATTCGATAACATAATATGCATTTGTTGAGGAGGCTCACAAAATTAATAATAAAAGGTTTCCTGAAACTACGAAACACTAAATTATCAACAAAATCTTATTGTAACATGTTTAAATATTTTTCCAATGAATTCGAAAAAAAAATCATGTCACATTCTTGTATATATACGTATCTTGATGTCAAGATGGATGAAATTAGAAGTAATACATACCTCATTGAAATCCATTTTTTCAATTGATTTAATTTATAAAAATATATGTTTATATGGAGAGAAACAACCATGGGACTAAGGAATTAAATTAAAGTGATATCAATTTATAATTATTCCCATAAGATGTTCAATCCTAAAAAATTAAAATTATATGTAACGTATTCCAATAAAAAATGGTGAAAAATATAAAACCTTATATATGGGAGAAGATGGTCCAAAACAATGTTTGGTTCCGTTATAATTAATTTTAAAATCCTAACAATATGTTTAATAGATACTTTAGAAAATTTATTTCGTTGTTTATATATTTCTTCTCATAATTTCTCGATGGATCTCTCATGAGAAACCTATGAAAACTTGAAACAAGGGTATTTTTAGGATATTTTATGATTTTACACTGGAAGACCTGAGTAGAGTATGGAAAAACTAACCACCCCAGAAATAGTTCTCACTAGAATATAGATGATGTTTTTTAGAATATAAATCAAACGGTTAAATAGAAGTGGTTCATTTCTATTTTACAGTAGATTAAAAAAATGGACTGGTATTTTTTAGGATAGAATAAAATTTATACATTAATATTTAATATGAACAATGAATAAATTAAAATTTAGTATCATTTAAACATCACTTGTTCCACTGCACCAATCAGACATACATCAAAACCAAAAAAAATATCACAAAAGAAGTAGGAAAATATTAAAAATTCACATGAATTATCCCTAAAATATTGAAATTGAAAATAATTCTATATGACACATCGATTCTGCTCAGTCAAATTCCACTAATGAATTTTTAAATTTCAATACAAGAAATACACATCATTAAATAAATTTTAACATAAGAAATATCATCATGGGAATGTATTTGAGACATAAAAACAATGACACTATATCTTCCTATGGTCATATTATTCTCAATATCATCATAATTAGTAATCATAAAGGGATTCCTTGTAAGGGAAATAAACACTATCATATTTTTGAACATCAATGGGATCCCCAATGTCGTTGTTGTTGTCGTTGATATAGTTCGGTCTGGGGTCAATAGTGACTGCAAGGGTGTTCATGGAAGGATCATGTTTCTTATCATCAGAAGAATTGAGAATAATATCTATGAAGACATTATAGACAATTGATATATAGATGAATAAAATTTTGATAATTTCATTGTTTTCTTAAACACACATTGTTACATTACAGAGTCGATGTAGGTATCGGGATGTAGAAGGATATTCTCAAGCATAGATTTCATATGATAAGTTCATTCACTGGTTTTATTTGATATGTTTGTGTTGTTCATGGTTTGGAGTAGGAGGGTACCGATCTAGAGAGCAGCCATGGTGGATGGGATGGACAGATACCTAGAGTGCGTGTCCTAGGGAGCGTAAAATGAGAGGGTGAGAAATAATGAATTTTGAGAATGAATGATTTTTATGATGAGTAATTTATATAATATATGTCTAAATGTTATTCATTGAATATGAGGAAGCCTCCACATGATAATACAGAGGATGAAACCCTAGTGGGAAGAAATAAGGCGAGGATACACTTGACAAAAACAATCTATTTATTACATACTAATTTTACATTTTGTAGTTAAAAGTTTAGTTATAAATTTATAATTTTAATAATTTAATTTAAAATAAATAAAACTTTCAGGTAAAAAATAAAAAAAATTATTTTTATTATTTATAATCAGTGATCATATATTATGTTTAAAATATTTTTCTTTGATTGTTAAATAAAAAAATATTTTATAGTTTCACAAAATATTATATAATTTTTTATCATTTTATGATATATGTTATTGATTTTTGTGTCCAATAGTCTCCATGATCATAGTGACCATTAAAAAAATTGAGTTGTTTTAGTTTATATAGTTTTTTTTATCGTTTATGGATCCTAATAAAAAATAATATTTTTTTTGAAATCCATGTTATAGTTCATTAAAATATTGTATAACATGTAAAAAATCTAAAACATGTTCTTGTGATGACATTTTGAAAAGAAAAAAACTTGTGAATGTTATTTTATTAGATTTAAATGTTAAACAACAAAATATAATACATAATCTAAGAAAGATTTTGATAATGTGTACTGGGAAAAATTCCTCAAGGTAACAATGCAGTGTTTTTGGTTTGAATGTGTTTGTTGAAAAAAAAATCCATCATGGTTAGTTGTGAAAATCTAAAAGTATTATTGACAATGTATGTTGAAAAATATACAAGAAAAAGGAATTTATTCTGTTGAAGAGGAACAAAGAATTGTATATAAAAGGTGGTGTCATTTCCCAGGGTTTTATGAATTTCTAGGTTATAAAAGATAAAGGATGGATCAAGAATCAATAATGTAAAATTTTCATGAATTCTTTAAAAAAAATGGAAAAGGAATGGATGTATTGCAGACTATGTATTTCCTGAAGGCATGGTGCTTCACGAAGGCTTAGCTATTTGTGATTGTTTAAAGGTTCACAAATATGAGATGGAAAGACAACCTCTCCTTAATAATGAGAGGCATCACAAATGATAATATTTGCCTAAAAACTATTGAAAATAGTTTTCTTTATGAAAAAGATTCGAAATATTTGTGAAAAGGATGGGGTAAGCTTGGAATCATCAGGAAAGTGAGGAAACACCTACGAATTAGCCTATACCACCTAATATTTAGAATGTAAACATTCATGAAAATAAATATCCTATGAATTCACAATGGATATTCTCAAAGGTTGTAATTTCAAAGATCATTCTAATTAATGGATGTTTGTGAATGATATGTAATCGACCCAAAATTTCAAAGCATTGTAAAAGTATTGATATTTTTGAATGCTAAGTTATCATTGTGAAAATATTGAGCTTCATGGAAGTTAAGAGAAGTTCATGAAAGGAGAGTTCTTCATGAAGTCTTTTTGAGCGTCACAAAATATGTGATCATCAGTAATATTTTGGCGTTCGCAGAAGAAGAATATCATTTTGATGAATTGGGATGTCTCATGAAGGTTGTGTTAGTTTTCATAATGAAGTGAGCATCACCAAGGTGTTGAAAAGGGGTTTAAAATTAAATATTTAGTAATGTGTTATTTCTCAACTAGAATAACATGAAACATAATAATGCACCAAATTAGTTGTAAAACATATTGATTCATGTGATCAAAAGGAG
Organism: Viscum album; assembly: GCA_963277665.1. Taxonomy (NCBI): domain Eukaryota; kingdom Viridiplantae; phylum Streptophyta; class Magnoliopsida; order Santalales; family Viscaceae; genus Viscum; species Viscum album. The sequence continues at coordinate 1,757,578,413 of OY728141.1, forward strand.
AGTCATTTGAAGGGATAATGGGAACGAGTTAGTTGAGAGAGCATTGATATTTCAAATTGTGATTGGTTGTAAACCAATATTGATAGTGAGTCCACTACTGATTTGGAAATAGTAGTCCAATTTAGTGGATTCAGTGCATATTCATGTTATCTTTCAATGATCATTAGACATATCCCACTACTGGTGAACCAAGTAAAATTGTTGAGTCTTGTGCATTCATTAATTACTTCTCATACATTACTATGGGGAAGTGTGAGAAGGGAATTTTGTTTAACAATGAAACAGGATCCAAAGGGGTAGTAGTTTTGTTATTTAATACATAGCTTCCCCCTATCAAGGTATTTAACCTTGTTGGTTTAATAAATAAAAATATACTTTTTCGGTAGATAAAGCTCTTTATCACCAATTTTCAATAAGATTAAAAGAAACAAAAAAATATTTGCCCTTTATTTTTATAAAATTTTAAATTATATTGATGATTTCAAGGATTTTGATATAACCATAACTGGAGTTTAACATGAACTTTTTCTGTATCAAGAAATAGAGTGAAATTGAAATTTAATCATATTATCAATTAATATTTTAGGGAGAGAAACCCTTATTTATAGAAGAATCATATTAGTAGTTTTAAATTAAACATTAAAATGAAAAATAAAAACCATATGTTTTACACATCAATGAATTTATATTAGTTAATAGATAACAAATCATAAGGATTTGGGTTTGAAAATCATACTATTTATAACAGATTTATTTTTAGGTCATATTACACATTCTAAACTGTGGTATAAACAAAAATTATCATCACTAAACAAGAGCTTTATCAGTGGTAAAGAACATTACATGCGCTAGGATTATTTAAATGAATTATACCTCTGTCAACTATAAATTAATGTTTTGATAAATACATAACATATCATAACTAATAACAACCCCCTTTATCCATAAATCTATTGCTGCATGTAAAGGTCATAATAGCTACTAAAAAATTACAGCCCAACAACAACCCTCTAACAACAATCCAAATAAAAAAACATAAATATTTTGGAATTAAAATATACTAAAAACTAGCGTGGAGTATAAATATTACATTTTATCTTCATATAAATTCACAATTTACAAATAAAATATTTACATTTATGTGATTATTAGAATCAATTAATAAAATAATAGTCCAATATACAAAATCAAAACACTTATAATAGCCTTTTTTATATCAATAAATATTTGTATAAAAAATTGACCCTACAATAAAACCAATCATTATTTTAGTAATAATACATGAGAAAATAATAAAATTTTAATTTTAATTTAATATAAAAAATATATGACAAATTATACTATTAATTACAAAATATTTTAATGATATAATCAATTATACTATTAATTATATTATTGAATTTATTGTTACTTTTATATTAATTATTAATTATTTAGTATACTATTAATTTTTAATTATATTATGAATTATTAACTTAATTATCAATTAATAATATAGAAAAATTATTTTTATAAATACGTAATTGTATAATGATATTAACATTTATTAATTATATTAATTAAATAAATAGTTTTAAATAATTATATAATTAATCCAAAATGACACTTTTATATAAAAAGTACACACTTCATGTAATATCGACCAAATCACATGTTATATTGATGTAAGGTAGATTTCTATACATCAAAAATGAATTATGACTCATTATCTTAATGTCTTGAAACAATCAGAGCTCATTTGCTCTTATTAGGCTATGTGGCATGTGTTATAAACTAAAATGACACATTTATATTGAAAACACATACCTCGAGTCAAAATTACCACATCATGTGTTAGATTGATGTGTCATAAATTCCCACACATAAAAAAGGAATTATGTATTTTTTTAAAGTATGAAAAAATACAAGTTTACCTTTCTTAGTTTTGGTCGTGTGACATTTGTTTTAAACTAGAATAACACATATAGTTTGAAAACACAGACTTGGAGTCATGCCAACACCATTTTGTGTTGGATTGATGTGAAGTTAATTTCTAAATGTCAAAAATGGACTATTGATCGTGTTCATAATGTTTGAAAATAACTGGAGTCCATTTGATCAGTTTTTTCAATGTTACATGTGTTTTATACTACTGTGACACTTTAATATTGAAGACACACACATTGAACCATACAAACAACATCGTATGTCATATTGACATGTGTTTGATTCATAGACTTTAAAAAAGAATTATGGGTCATTTTTATAATGTATTTAAACTATCCATGCTTGTTTTATTGTATTTTGGATATGTGACATGCATTTTAACCAAAAATAAATCTTATATTGAAAACATGAAATTTGAGTCACCCTAACCATATTCTATGTCAGATTTATGTGTGGTCAATTACTACTAATCTCAAATTAATTATAGATCATTTTACTAATGTTTGAAAAAAAATCTAAGCTTGTTTTCTTATTATTTCCATGTGATGTGTGTTTTAATCTAAAATGATAGCATTATATTGAAAACACACACTTCAAGTCATATCAATCACATCATGTTTCATATTGACAATAAACCAATTACTAAAAGAAATAACAAATGATGGATAATTTTTATAATGTTTTAAAATAATCCCAATCCATTTCCTCAGATTTAGGTATGCGGCGTTATTTGTAATCAAAATCTACACTTATATTGAAAACACACACTTCTTGTCATACTGACAACATTGTGTGTTAGATTGATTTACAATAAATTAATATATATCAGAAATGAATTATAGACTATTTAAAAAAATTTATAAACAATATTATCTCTTTTTATAGTTTTTTTTCCACTTTACATGCCTATTGAACTAAAATAATAATTTTATATTGAAAACATACACTTTGAGTCATATCGGTCACATTGTGTGTCGAATTGATGTGAGATAGATTCCAAAAAGTCAAAAATGAATTATAGATCATATTTTTAATTTTTAAAAATATTCCTAGATTTTTTTTTTGTTTTAGCTATGTGAAACATCATTTGGACTAAAATGACACTTATTTAGAAAATACTCACATTGAGTCATGTCCAATATATCATGTGTCAAACTGATGTGAAATAAATGCATACACATATAAAATGAATTATGGGTCATTTTACTAATGTAGTATAATAGTATGAACTTGTTTTATTGGTTTTGTCTATGTGACATGTGTTTTAAACTAAAATGACATTTTAATATTGAAAATTTTCACTTAGAGTCGTATAGGCCACATCGTGTGTTAGATTGACATGCAGTAGATTCCTACCCATTAAAATTATTTATAGATCATTAAATAATTTTTGAAAATAATATTTATTCATTTAGTTAGTTTTGGCTATGTTAACTGCATTGTAAAAAAATATGACACCTTTATACAGAAAAATGGCACTTCCGGTCATACCGACTACATCATTTATCAGATTAACGTGTAGTCAATTCATGTACATAAAAAATGATTTATAGATAGTTTTACTAAATCATGCACACAATAATTTCACATTTTCTATATTTTTTTACGTTAAATGTGTTTTAAACTTAAATTAAATTTTGATATTTTAAAAACTAACTTTGATCCATTCCAGCCATATCGAGTGTCAGATTGTTCTGTAGCCAATTGCTACATGTTGCAAATGAATTATCGACTATTATCATAAAATATGAAAATGATCTGAGATCGTTTTCTCTATTTTGATGATGTGATGTTCATTTTAAACTAAAAAGAAATTTTATATTAAAAACACGCAATTCAAGTAATACTGGAAACATCATTTGTCGATTTAATGTTAAATATATTTGTACACATCAAAAATGAATTATGATGTGTTTTTATAATGTTTTAAAATAATCCATGGATTTGTTATTGGTTTTGGTAGAGTGACATGTTTTTTAATCTAAAATTAAACTTTTATATAAAAAATTCAAACCATGGGTCATATTCACTACAATATGTGTCAGATTGGTGTGGGAAAAATTCCAAGATGATACAAATGAATTATTGAAGTTTACACAATGTTATGAAAAAAATGAGCTTTTTTGTTAATCTTTTCTATGTGAAATGAGTTTTTAACTAATATGAGACTTATTATATTGAAAATTATCATGTGGAGTCATTTTCTTAATGTCATCTTCCAATTGATTTATGGTAAATTCATGTACATAAAAAATTAATTATGTATCATTTTCCTAAAGTTATAAAATAATTAAATCGCAATTGAATCATTTTCACTATGTGATGTGCATGATAAACTACAATGAAATTTACATTGAGAACAAATATATTTAATCATATTGACCACATGATGCCTTACATTGATGTATAGTCGATTCATACACATAAAAATGAATTATAGATTGTTATCGTAATTTTTTAAAACAATATGATATTTTTTTCTTGGATTTGACATTATGATATGTTTTTATACATAATTACCCTATAGAGATCAACCAACCTCTCAAAATTTTCACCTTTCAACCCTAGTTAATCTTCATTGCCAGTTAATTCCCCTTTTATACACTGTGAATTAGATCTAGATATGCGTGAGATATATCTATTAGTAATTATATTATATTTAATTATCAATTATTTACTTGAATCATAAATGAAATTATGGTAGTCCATCTTTAATCTCTATAGTGAATGTGGAAGTGACTGTAACTGGTCCCAAATTATTTTGGAATACTCATCAAAATAAAATATGAAATAAAATGAATATGGTGAGGATTGGACCATAGATGTACCTTGACCAATATTTTTTCATATATCTTAAAATTTTCGGGTAGAAGGATTCTTGAACCTTTTCAATATCTCAATTATCTTAATTTCACACTATAAATCCAATCTCTCATGATCACAATCAGATTTATAAATTTTTCTAGATCTTCCAAAATCTTTAGTTTGTTACCCCCATGATAATTCTAATTGAGAAATAGTTAAAATATTTATTACTTTTCATGTTCATCAGCAGATCATTTTGAAATTTCATTAAACTGACCCTATCCCATTGAGAAAGGAAATTAGTTAACATTTGAAAAGAAGTGCACAATTAATCAAGGATTCAACATATACCCTTCAAAAACATTTCAAAATTATCATAACAATACTAATATTTAACCAATCACATGATATGTTGGTTTATTAAAAGTATCTAGAATGTTGAATTGATGTTGGACTACATCTGTAGATGTACATGGATTTGAATGTATCTGAAATTATTTATCATTATGTTGAGTCATTTTATTGATATTATTTTGTTGTTTTTCCCCGATGCAACACCCCAAATCAAATCTTCTATATTTTTTCCTTATGTGATTTAACCATTGGTGAGAGAGGATCATCAAATATATCATCTTTCTCAAGAGGGGATAAATATATTTAATGGGGTTCAAAATACATTGAAAAAATGGGAGAATGAAATCAAAAAAATTATGGAATTTGAAAATGTAATATCTGAATAAAAATCCAACTAAAACATTTCCAATACTATATGAATTTTATTCTATAAAAAATAAAACATAAGAATTAAAATACTTATTTTTCACATCCTTAATGTATCACTAAGCTCATAGCTTGTACTATATCACAAACATAAAAGGTAATCAATTTTTCTTGATATCACCAATAATTCTGACACCATGTAATCTCTCCACTCATATATAAACAAATTTGATTTTTCTATGAAGTATTTAGAATTTTGGAAATCTTGGAAATATATAGAGAATGTATAAAAACAAACTATTTAATAATAAATTAGATGAAATTAGAATTAATTTTCAAAATTACATTTTCATGGATGATAATATGTTGATGGTATATGATATTTTTAATAAATTTGAAAAATATTTTCCAAAATAATTTCCATTAATTTTCATTGGACTCTACAGAACAATTTCCCAAAATATATTTTTTAAATATATTTTCTTATTTAAATAATAAATTATATACCTTAATTTGTTTTTCTTAAAAAAAATCCTTAAGCTACTTTTATTTAGTTATCCACCACAAACCATTAATTGTTGAATATTTATACATCACCTTATCCTGAGAAAATTCTCATCAAAACAAAAACAAAAATGTATAATTCAATGATTATCTATAAAATATTGATTGTACAAATTTACAAATTCACAAAAGACATCATGTGTGTTTAGTTTTCCTAAAATCAATGCGTTAGATCCAAAAAAACATCCGGGGTTTCTAAATAGATTTTCATGACCATATATTCTGCCCTAAAAAACAAATAATTCCTAAAAAATAGAAAAATATATTTTAAAATATTTGATTGTACATTTTAACCCTAGCATTGTTGACATAAAGAAGAGTTTTTTGTCTTCATTTTTATTTTTAGAAGACTCACTTAATTCATCTCCTTTATTTTTAATTTATTATTATTCATAAGAAAATGTTTTTGTAGAAATGATAGATGGATTAATGAGTCAAAATATTACTTTGTAGATTTTCCTTTTATTGAGTTGTAATATATTTTCCTATAGAAAATATGAGTAATTAATTATACTAATGAATATATTAGAACATTTTATTTAAAAATATATTTTTAAAATGTATCTCATTTATGATTTCAAAAACGATACTCTCATCCATTGAAACATGATAATTTCATTTATACTCTCCAGAATAACTGCATCTGTAATGGCCTCTCCTGATATTTTTTCTTCTTATTCAATGTATGATATATTCTCATCTAAATGTTTATCCACATGAACATTTTCTATGAAAATATACAGGATTAGAACTATTGGAGAAATGATACTCTCAAATGGTGCTTTGATTTCTTCATTTTTCTATTAGATTTTCTAAATATAGACATTTTTTCCACTTTTTTATGAAGTCAACACCAAAACTCAATTCATACCCTATTTCATCAACTATTAAAGGAAGATCATTTGAAAAAAATGGACATATCACATGAATAAATATTATATTGGATGATCATGGTGTAGGAGTTCCAATAGAGTCAGCAATCATGGTAACATCTAGACCTTGAAGAAGAACAAATAACTCATTACTATAATCATATGCTAATTCAATCCCCACTCTCACATAATCGTTTGAGAGTTTCTTTCTTTCCATGAATTTGGAGTTGTTTATTATATAGGATATCTCCTCGGATATTTTACATGATACCCCCCATAAAAGGCAATGCATGGGTGTTGATAGATATAAATCACATACTATTTTAACATAAAAAAAATTAACATAAATTTATTGGATGTTTTTGTATTCAAATTTAAAAGATAGTGTTATGAAAAAGTTTATTGCCACAATAAAGGTAGGAAATTTATGGTAATGACTAGCTACAATGAAATTAGAGTCATGTGTATCTTCATGTAATAATCATTATTACACTATTTCTTATCATTGATCATTTATCATATACTGGTGCACCAAAACAAACTAGAGACAAATATCTTTTAAAATAGTCATCTATGGTTTTATGCCTTTCATCATCACATTTGTATCTCTCCGTGACTTTGTATTCTTGAGATATGATCCAGGTGACACTACCAAACCCACACCTCTAACATAGTCATATAGTCTGAGATGCTTCAATGCTAATAAAAGAATGTATTCTCCTATTACAATAGACGTTCATTTTTGTTTCTAAACAATATAAAAAATAAGAATATAAATACATATTTTTATGTGATATAATTATAATGAATAAAAAATTACTAATATATCATAATTACACCTGAATCTCATGTGTCATGTTCATTTAAAAACAATAATTTTCCCAATTTATTTACAAAATACTCATTCTATGTCACATTAAATGATATGGAAGTTGCATTGGAATTTTATTATTCAATCTCCATATAACAAGGATATATGTTATTTCATATTTAAAATAAATTCCATTTTCATCTCAAGTGAAGCATACCTCATTCTTACATTATGGTAGAGGTACATATGTTTTGATTCTGGTTTCTTATTTTCAACAATAATTTTTGTTTCATTTATTATCAATTATTATTCAAGGTGGATAAAATTAATATTTTCTCATTAAATATTATCGATTACAATAAATTTGAAATAATTCCTCATTATCATGACTAATGAAACCTTTCTATATTTTTGGGTTAATAATGTGTGCATAGGTAGATCGTGGGTGGGGGGCTTACTATCACGGCCCCACCACACAAATTCATCCCCTCCCGAGCCAACAATTGGATAAGGGAGATGATGACTGATCAGATTTCGCCTTGAATAGACCATGGGTTAGTAACAAACACTTAGGGTATATCATACAAACAGAAGTGATATGTTACCATATAAGAGAAAATGATGAAAGAGAGGAAATATAAGGTCACCAGCCAATTAGCTCTTAATATATGAGTAAAATAAAACCTAATTACATAAATTTCATTTAATGAAAACTATTAAAATTTAGAAGGAACAGTAAGTAAAGAATGATAAAATCGACAATGACCATGATTCCCAAATAGCTCATGAACAACCACATGCTCATAAAATATAGCATGATCTCCAACTAACTCATGTAGAAATAAAAATGGTATATATACATATAGTACCTGCATTTAATCTATAATCTATAAGATTCTCCCTGAATCCTCTCATACAAAATATAAAGACATCATATTAAATCTTAGTGAAAGAAATTTTAAACTAACTCTTCACATAAACATGTATACAATGCCCCTATACTAACCATGAATATATATCACCGATTAATGTATGAATGATATCATAATATAGTAATATAACAATGTTACCCTGAAACCATGTTCTCGTTGGTATTCCGATCTTCCCTAACATCGTATGTCCTGAGTTGTACCACTCCAAAATAATTCAACCAATATATTCATCTGATAAAGTACCACAATATGAACCACTTGGATGACATCATCTCATAATCTAATGCAAATATCTAGATTGTAATCAGGATGTTTTGGGAGGCACCACGTCCCATGTGACGTTTATTATACAATATGTATTGTACCTCAAGCCATCCCAACCCATACATTGAGTAATATAGCTATATTAATCACATCATATACCCATCATACCTATAGTAATCCTTAGTATACTATATCTAGAGAAACATGTGTATGAAATAAACACAATCCCTTAAAACCATATACACACATATATGATAAATATGACAATCATGTACACTAGCACATAAACTTCCAAATTAATAGAGTGTGACAAGAGGGGGTAGTCAACCATACATTCCCCACCAATGAAGGTATTGAGTAAAACTCCCTCCAAGATCCCACTGGGTTTCATTCACCCTACCAACATGATTTATTTAAAATCATTTACCATTGATGGTGTTTAGATCTTTCTAATGAAGATGATGGAAGGATTAATTATGAGAAAAATCTATTCTGCATATTGATATTCAATTCTTGACTAACCATATACAATATAAATAATTATTCATTTAGAGAGTTATGGTTCAAGTTAAAATATTTTTTATTTGAAAAATGTGTCATAAATGATATAATAAACCTAATATTACAAAATTCTATATAAAAATAGTAATAATATTATTTTATGGTGTGTGATAATTGGAAAAATGATAAATATTATTCTACCATCTTGAAAATTAATATTTATCACCATATATGATATCGGTCTTCTGATCTTTCTCAAAAAAATTCGAATACCTAAATAATTATTTAATTAATTATTTAATTCGTAGTTTCATACATAAATATTTATTAAATATTCAATGAATAAACTGAATACATTTTTAATAGTTTGGAAAATAAAAATATATTTAATATTTTAAATCGATAAAATATGAAAAAGTCATTACTTGTTCCTTAGAGTAATATTTATTTCATTAATTAAATTCAAATATTATTTAATATAGATAAACATAAAATCTTCCTGTGTGACCCTTTAGGATTATTTTTCATTACAAATTGGTTGTATTGCCTAATGTACAAGATTCTTATATTGAAATGGGTCAAGGAACCCATGAGAAATAACTGAATATTGAAACATCAACAACCATATAAAAATTCTTACTATATAATATAAACTATTTGTACAAATATATCATAAGAAGGTTCCAAATATTTTTCATCAACCTATACACATGATATTAATTTCATTGACTACATAAAATAAACACATTACTGAACCATGGTTATTGAATTTATCATGAAATTTCAATTTATATCATAGTACTAATGTATAAACATCAATATATTTGGAAAGTATAAATAATTTATAAACATAAAAATTAATTTCATGTCGTTCATGACACACCCAACATACCCCACATCATGTGAAAATATGGAATCATATTTCTAATCAGTATATATAAATGTTTGTGTCATGACATTTATTAATAATAATATTAACGTTTAAGGATGATTTCACATGTTTATATATAAGAATATCTGATGACACGTAAACATGAAGAATTCCTACTAGCTGGTCTATTTTCAATATTTCTCATCTTGGAGATTACCAAGTGAAAACATCATGAGAAGAAATCTCATCTTCTTATGAGTAATCTTTCCAGATAGTACACATATTATGTTCCCCATAATATAATGTTATATAAACAGAGAACTATATTTAATAATATTGGCAGGTCATTTCATTGTTCTCATCAAAGCAGGGAACTACTACAACCTTCTAAATTTTAAATATACACAAGTAAATAATTAAAATAAATTTAAACAGAATAATGAAAAATATATAATAACATGTTATTATTAATAATAATATATATATATATAATCTCATGTACATATAGTATGTTCTATAATTCCAAATCCAAAAAATAAAAACCATGAAAACTATTTTTCTCCTTGTAAGTGTTTTTAGTTGTGTTTATTCTAAATCCAAAGTTGGGAAAATATAACAATGATATTTATTTTACATAACTAGAAATAATAAATGTATAATGGATAAAATATATAATGTAACATCGGATTAAAAAAGTAACCAATAATGATTTATCCCCTTTTAGTGTGGTCAATATCCCAATCGGACTATTCAATTTGTAACAATGTTTGGTTCACCATTGGATTAATTATATTATATTATTTAATTCTTTTTTTGAATATTTTTTGTTTCATTCCTGATTCATAATTAGGTAATGATTTAGTGACCTTATGTCTATGTCATATGTGAAATAAATTTTTAAGAAGACTATGATGAACATGGGATGAATAGGAAGAAGTTATGAAATATTTATCTCATCTAAATAATAAATTCCTCCAAACTATAACACTGAAGAATACATATTTAGGCCAAATAGTTAAGAACAAGTGGTCCAAATTATCCCTAAAGAGGATAGTATTACTACATCCATTGATCACGAGGACTATGTAAATTATTTTCAAAACAATCCTAGAGAATATCCATGTATTAATGGAAGTGATCATACATTTATTGATTGATAAGAAATGTCTTCAGAAATATTAAAAGATATTTTCATTCATATTCCTAATAAATATATGTTTTCATCTATTAGTATTTTAGATCTAGTATTTAAAAAATAACTTGTCTTGAAGAGGATGTAAATAACTAGGAAAGATAATTAAGATAAATAGATAAAAAATTTAGAATAATCTATAAAAAAACATAATGTAAAAGAAGATATGGATCATAGTCTTGAATATTAATCAATATATACTTTGTTTGAAGAATATTAGATCAATAAAATCCATGAAAAGGAAGAGATTATTTAATAATTTGGCAAAATCCATGTATTATAAAAATAGTTGAAAACAACATTGATTCCAATAATTTATTACTATAATTAAAGTCTAAGAGGATTAAAGATCTTGAAACATCATTATATGAAAAGATCTATGTTAATTATGATGAATTTGGAAATTAAATGGATGATTTTGTAGATATTTTTATATTTATTTACGGTTATAAGAAAACCATCAATATGATGTGTCTTGCATTAAAAGTTATACTAGTCAATATAGAAATTAATCATTTGGAGTTTTCAAAGTTGAAGATGAGAAAATATACTACCACATGTTGTCTTAGGTGGATAATGCCCTTCAAAATCATTTGTTAGTTGGATTTAATATCATTTTATAATCTAATGTTCCTTCTCAAAGAGATATTAAGAAATAGGTACCAGACACACAATTTTGAAATGATTTTTTGAATATCTATTTTCATGAATAGTGGTCGATTAAAATTATATATTAATAAATGGATAAAGAAGAGTGGTGAGGAGAAAAACACTATTTTAGTGGTGGATAATATTATGGGTTTCAATTCCCCATGAACCAGCCCAACCATGGATTAATATTGTCTAAAATTATCATTATGTAAAATCTGGGAAACAAGTAGTTTTGAAAATAATGTCATGATTTGTTGGAATATGTCGGTGTTATAATATGTTGGGAAGGGGAATTATATATTTTTTATAATCCATTAAATGATGAAAATTATAAGAAACCCTTTTCATGGTGGATAATGTTTGAGAAGATGAAACTACCATAGATGATGAAGTGAAATCTATAATTTCATGAAATTTTGAGGTCCTTGGAGTTCTATGTGGTGTTTTCAGTGGTGGGAATATAATTTTTTCATGATCATCTCATCTAATATAAAATTAAAGAATATAACATAATAATGATGAACAATACTCTGGAAATAATCTTGAGACTGATTCAAATAATAAATCCGTCAACAATACATGGAAGAGTATTGATGAAATATCTATGTATGAAAAAATAAAAAATATAATATCCAAATAAAATATAACAATATCAAGAATAGTGTTTCATCTAAAATAGATAATGAGGATAAAGGCACTCATAATATTTCAAATGGAGAATCCAAGAAGGTTTCTAATATACTGGAATATATCTTAATAATTTGGCCGGTGTATTTGGAGAATAAAAATAGATTCAACATATAGAAGACGAATTTCCAAAGCGGTTTTTAATAAATAACAAACATTGTATTGAGGATGGTCCATTTGAGAGATTAAATAAGGAAGGAATAAATAAATTATTAACAATAATACCAATAAAATAAAAAATATGAATTTTAAAAGAATAATTCAAATTTATTCAGTGTTTTTCAACAAATGACAATCACTATATTGATGATGTTCTATGTGGGAGGTCCAATAAGGCTTGACACACTACAGGATGTTGTTTTTCAATATTACTATGACAATAAGAATCCATTAATATAATATATATCACATTAGAATATGTATTTGACTTAATTGATAAATAATATCCACCTATTTCTCTTATCTTTATGGGTTGTATCTTTGTACTCATAATATAAAGAATTAAAGGTGAAGTATGATATCAAGCAGAGAACTTAATTTGATGAAAAGGTTATCAGAACTGTAAAATTAATATGAAGAAGTAATCATCATATAATGGTTTCTCAATTAGAATAATGAAAGGAAATATATTAAATGAATAATTTTTGGTGAAGGTTTCTATGGGTATAAAGCAACAAGGATTTTCCTAGATTTATTTCCTTAAAGATAATAGGTGAATTATGTTTAAGAAAGTGTTATAATTATTATTTCAAAAATATTTTATTATTTTGGAATGTTATTTAAGAAATTTTATTGATGTTTTATGACTTTTAATTCTCTCAACAGTTAATATAATGGGGGGAAATTGGTTTTAATAAATGAAATAAAAGTGGAAGGTCAAAGTTGTTCGAATAATGTTATTTTTTTATACTATGTTTTCGAGCGTTTTAATATATGTAGTCATGTAGAATAAAGTAATTTATATTGAGATTTTATTTTATATTAATTAGTAAAATCACTTTTCACAACCTAATATAGTTTTAAGATCCAACAAAAACAGTTTTTGAGTTGTCTCATTTCATTCGATATCATTTTTTATATATGTGACACCATTGTTGCCATGATCAAAACCTATTATTTTCAAAACTGACTAGAAATCACATAAACATAGATTTAAATGATTGATGAAAATTTTATTAATTATTAACTGGAATTTATTTCTCTTTTACATTTTAATTCTCTTATATATGGGGGATATAGGGAATTATAATTTTTATAATGGGGGGAGATGGAATGATTAAAAAAAACATATTTACAGATAATTTAACATATTTTTCGATGAAATATCAAGGGGGAGTTTGATGAGCCCATTTTGTTTGGGTTAGAGTTTGTGAGTCCTGCATTGATGTTGATGCATTAATCCATCATTTTTATTAATTATAAAAAACCCCAAGATCTCCCTTAAAGAAATATATTCGGAATTGGAATACTTGATCCTCCATTATAACATGGTATCCGAGTTGGTAATCCAACTCTAGGCCTCCCTCACAAACTTATATACCCAATATCCCATCCTAGTGTTGTTGCTGGATCATGATTCGTCCAGTTATATACTCACTGAGCTTTCACACCTACCACCCTACCACCTGATGTTACCACAACACCAGAAGATTCCCCTTATCCAGATGATCCATCACCAGATTTAACTATTTCACATCACAAAATATAATGATCATGTCAATGTTATCAGGGATTATCTATGGATACCTTATATGTTATTGATACACCAACTTCTTACATGACACTAAACAATGATTCTACCTACATATCTCATCCTATATGATCAAAATATTTATAGGATGTACTCTAGGCTCTAGACGCCAACCATGATATGGATCTTGATCATATTCCTTTAGTTAAGAAGCTGGTCAGTTGAAAATGTATCTATACTATAAAATTATATGTCTATGTCTCTCTGAATCATTTCATATTTGGTATTATTGAAAAAGGTTATGTGCAGACAACTACAGTTGATTATTATGACACTTTATCTCCAGTGAAAAATATGGCCTCGGTTCACCTACTTATCTCACTTGTTACATAATAGCATAGGACTATCCATCAGTTAGATAATAAAAATTATTTTATTTAGTGATATTTTAATGAATATATATATAAAGATAAAAAATTGGTTTTTAGGGGGTGTCCTCTAAGGGATATCGTCTCCATTGACCACTATATGGACTCAAGTAGTCACCATGTTCATGATTTGAACATTTATGCACTGTTATGATCAAACATGTAATGTGTCAGAAAATAAAATATTCATCTATTTTCAATAATAGATCTACAGCATGAATACTTTTTTTATGTGCATGACATTGTTATTATTGGTAGGGATGTTTTTGGAATTGGTTGACTCATGTATTTTCATCATCTAAATTTTCAATCAAAATAATTGGGTCTACTATGATACTTCATAGGAATTGAGGTCTCATAATGTGACAAATAAATTTTTATATCTCATAGAATTTATATTTATGATCTACTCTAGGATACTATAATGACTTGAGATAAAGTGGTTTAATCACCCCTCGATCTTGGGTGAAGGTCAATTCATTCTGACAGTGAGATGTTTTCACTCCCAATAGATATAGATGACTTATTAGGAAGCATAACTAAATGATGATGAATAAATCCTATATATCATGTATGGTTAGAAAACTGATTTAGTTTATGGAATCTCCACGAAAAATAAATTTGGGGCTAGTTATTCGAATAACAAATCAATTAAAAAAATTTGTGTTCCCAAATAATCTCTACAGTTACATATTTCATTGTACGATGCTGTGAATCTAAACATGATTGAAAGATGAATGAATTTTTCTTACATTCAATGAGATAAAATTTCCTCCAACAAATACTGAAAAACCAGAATGATCCAGCAAAAATATGATCTCTTGTTGTGTTACCAGTAGCTTCACAATTCATGTCGAGGGAAATTGATTGTTTTGATATTTATTCTCCAAGATGTTATCCCTGGGATATTTTATTCCATTCACCATTGTGTTAGTTCTAAAATCAAGATTCTTTGTCCACTTTTTTTGGATTGTAGCAAAAAAATAATACAATTTAGTTTCAATTAGTGTAATTTTGAAGTACATGTATGTGTCAACATGTGGTGTCCTATAATTTTTATCTAAGGTAACACTCGATTTGGTAACTAAGATTAATCATAGAGATGTCTTGAAAATAATCAATACAAATCGAGATGGGGGATAGATATGAAATATTTCAAGGCATTATTTCACGAAAAATGTACATTATAAATATCCTCATCCCCAGGGAGATAGGATAGTATGGGAAATTACACAGCATGTGAGTCTAGGTTGTTTGGCATCAAACCCTCGAAGGAGAAGGAAACCGATGGATCAAAACAGATAGTTCATTAAAAAGTACATGATGAACACAATACCCTTAAAGATATATTGAGGATACATTCACTAATATATATCATTTTCCACCTTTTGTAATATGTATAGTTTCAAGTGTGATGGTGAAAGGAATTCAAGGGGGTTGTTATGTTGGGGAATTTGTTGTAACTACATGGGGGCTTGTTGAAAATAGTGTTATGATAGTAAATATATTGTATCTACATGGGGGTAAGAGGAATATTCTAGGATCCAGGGGTAATATCATTTTATCAAATACTTTTTGAAATTGCATGGTTATTGAGGGTAAGAGGGGGGGATTATATTATTTTGGGACTGCCTAGAAAATCAACCGCATACATGGGAGAGAGTACTAGGGAATCTCTTGAGTTATAATAGCCTCCATCCATTTGTCGTTATACTATATCCTTGTAATTCTAGATCCTTTTATAATATTTAATAATTCATTCCTATATTTCTCTATCAATGTTATGACTAATAAGGGACCTAAATTAATTAATTTCTCCAAAATTACTCTCTGTGATCATGATTTCATCCACATAATTGATTAAATAAATAATTCAAATGGATGATACTAATATAACACTTATAAATCTTACCAAATCTAAGAATTCTAAATCATTTTCAATATAATAATAAACTAGTCAATCTATGGTCTAAGAGACTTTATGGGTCCATATAATGATCTCCAAGGGTGATAATCCTTGGACTACTCCCCTGTAAAATAGTACTTGAAAGGGTGCTTCATATAATTATCCTCATTAAAATAATCATAAAAAATTAAAAAAACGATTATTAGTAACTAAAATTTAATTTGGATTTGATGATAAGTGACTACTATGATGCATGATGAAATCATTTTTATGATTTGAGAAAAAATGTTGATGAAATCGATATCATATG
Organism: Viscum album; assembly: GCA_963277665.1. Classification (NCBI taxonomy): domain Eukaryota; kingdom Viridiplantae; phylum Streptophyta; class Magnoliopsida; order Santalales; family Viscaceae; genus Viscum; species Viscum album. The sequence continues at coordinate 1,757,595,543 of OY728141.1, forward strand.
TATGAGAATACCCCTTTTCAATAAGATAGGTCATAATCTAAGGGGTTGGAAGGTGGTTGGAGACACATACATAGGTAGTATAAGACCGACACAGTAGTATAATGAGTCACAGGATGTGCCCAGTAAATAGCAAGGTAGAGGAAAAATGGGTGGTGGAGGATACAGGAAAGAGATCGGTGGGGGGGATGCCTACCTAGGGGAATCTTAGAGGCTAGTTATGGAAGCATGAAATATGGAGAGTCTCACCAAGGGATGGATGGGGTCTACAGAATTGGGTTCCCACCCTAGAAATGCTTCCAAGGGTTTAGCTCTGACACCATATGGAATGAAAAAACCAATAAATTTTCAGTTCTATATTATGTTCAGTACCTCTATCTATAGATCAAGATGAGAAATACCTGGTACGTGCTAGCCTGGACATTAAAAAATTAATCATATTGAAAAAATGGGATATGATGGAAAATGTCAATCATAATAAACATAGATATTCAAATTTATTAAATAAATTTACTATAATTTTTAATTTTATAAATACTTAATAATATAAGCAAAAAACTAAACATTAAAAAATTAAAATTAATAAAAATTAAAATTAAAACTACTAAAATGGAAAACCATACTGAAAAATGAGGTAGGTTCTTAATCTATATATGAAAGAATTAATATAATAGATAACTCGAACTGATGTGGGAAAATAATATTAAAAATATCTAATATTCTAATAATCTTAACACTCCCCCTCAAGTTATGACATATATATTTATCATTCCCAACCATTTATATTGAAATTAGATACGTGGTCGAGGAACCCCTTTTGTGAGAATGTTTTCAAGTTGATCAGAGGTGTGAACATTTTTGAAGGTCATATTCTAATTCTAAAATTTTTCTCGAATAAATTACAATAAATGTTAATGTGATTTTATAGATCATGGAATCCAATATTTGTGGGAATCTTGATCGCAACATTATTGTCACACCAGATATGTTCTGGTTTCATTGTAGTACAACCAAATTCATGAATAATTTTTTGTACCCAAATAATCTATGTAGTCAAATATCCCACTAAAGAATACTATGACTCTACACTTGATTGGTATATAAAAATCTACTTCTTTATTCACTATGAGATCAATTATTTTCCAAAAAATGTTTCATGACCAGATTTTTATCTCCCAGAATAGTGAAATAAAAAAATCAACTGAAAAAATCCCTCTATTTCTTTATTCGCATGATAAAAATATAGAAACCCCAAACCTAGTTCTTTTCAAAAAATCTATTAATGCAAATAATTTCCCCCTGTTGTGTTTTTGTTAGAAATTTCAAGAAATGATCAACTCTTCTAATCACATAAAAAATATTAGGTCAATTTATAGTCAATTTTTTTGAGCATCACAATAAGTCTTCTATATAATTTTGGGGAAGAAAAAATATCACTTTTAGTATGATGTTAACTTTCTTAAGGTCTTAATGTTGATTCAACCAAGTTAGCTTGAGCAATTCTAGTATCCTATAGTATATCTAGAACACAATTTATTTTATATATAAAAATCACTTTATTAAATCTAAAGATATAAATTATAATGAAATTTCATAATGGACTAGAATATTTTGTTTGAAAATTTTTATTATCAAAATACTTGAGCTGACCAATTATGGAAACATTTGTTCTAGTAATAAAATGATCCACCTAGACCATGATAAATAATGATTCCTAGTATAGATTGCTGATAGAAATATAAGAATCATTTATTCTTGGGGACATAAATAATATAAGAATAACGGTAAAAAATATCCAAACCAATCACGTGGCACCTAAATGAGTCTATACAGTCATCAATTAAGGTGAAAAACATTGGAGGACTCACCCTTAGAAACAAACCCAGGTGGTTTCTCCATATAATATTATTTATTAATAAAACCATGAAGAAATGAATTTTTAACATCCAACTGACAGAGTTTTGAATGATATGAGGTAGCAAGAGAGATATGTAGGTGAACTGAGGCCATCTTTTACACTAGGGAGATTGTGTCAAAATATTCAAATCCATATGTCAATGCATAAAATATGGTAAAAAAGAGAGTTATGATATTAGTAAGAGACAAATATGCACTGATATGTATTATATATATCCATTCAACACTATCCACCTACATACCTAAAGGACGAGGGACAAAATCCAAAGTATGGTAGATGTTTAGAGACTAAAGTTCATCCTACGTTTCCTGTTACTAGTCAGGTGTAGATATTCCCTCGACGATAGTATGAAATGTTAAGTGAGAATCTGGTGACATTGTAACTCATGAGGTGTCCATAGATAATCCCAAATTAGAAAATTATGAGTGTGATCATTTGAGATGTGTAATAAGAATATTTTGTGATGGATGATTAGGTATAGTAGAGTTGTCAAGTGTGATAGGAAGATTAGGTGTTAGGGTAGTAGGTGAAATAGGTATGCATGCATATACATGAAAAAATCATGATCTAAAAAAATCACTTGGCAGAGATAAGGGTGGTGGTAAATTGAGATAATATGGTAAAATAAATTCTAAATTTGGAAGATTAGATGGTGCTGGGAACTCAGGAATAGAAAGAACTGATGATCTAGTAATGGAAACATCTTCTAAGAAAACATAACAACATAAATTTGTAGTCAACTGTTGACATCCATGCTATGTATGGTAATATAGAGGAAATATTCATTTTATATAATTCACATCAAACATGTAAATTTGAGGGGTGAATATCTCGAACATAACAGACACTACCAAAATTTCATAGTGGCAGGAAATGAGGTGATGTTGTTAGAAATAAAGAATGGAGGGGTGTCTCTCCATAAAGAATATGTGATAGAATTATATTGAATAGATGGCATTATATTACATTTTCATCAACCAAAAATATAAGTGGAACGTTCTTCAAAAATAAAAGTGAACAAGAAACATCTAACAGATGGAATTTATTTTCTTAGCAACACTATTTTATTGAGGTCTGTTAGCATAATAAGCCTAATTGATAAAACTATTGTCATATAGAGAAGAATAGAACATCATAAATAAATATTCACAAAAATTATCAAAATAGAAACACTGAACTATAGTGAAAATTTGCGAGGTGATTTCTTGATAAGAGGTGAAAAACACAGTAATGATTTCCCAATGATTTTCTAACAACTAGACCCAAGTAATCCATGAAAAATAATCGATGAATGTAATGAATAATCGATGAACCAATATAGATAGACATTTATTGGGCCCTTAAATATCATAATTAACAAAATTTAAATGATTGTATGCACATGTAATTGCTCATTGATTCTTTACGTAGTGACATGATTTACATTCAAAATGAATTATCAGACTCAAGTCTATAATAACATTGTAATAAATGGGGGAAGAAGGACTACCAATGTGATAGTGAAGCTAGAGGGAATGATAAGAGGTGAAAATATAGGTGATATATGGGGTCGATTCAAGGACAGACAAACCATAGTGAAGACGTCCACTACAAATCACATGAGTCATTGAATTCTCTTGAAATAAAATTCATGTATATGAGAAGATGGCATGACACTGTAAACCGGTAGTAATTTTACTAATATGCAGTAAATTAAAGGTAAGACATGGGAAAAAGGTAAAAATAGATAGTATCAATCCTTGAGTAATCGTAAAACTCTAATAATATATAATATATTCTATCTAAACATCATCCATTGTAATATTACCTCTAGTTGAGGTTGACTTATTGGGAATAAAAATACATGATTCCCCAATGACGTGCTTTGTGAGACTGGATTGAAGAACCCCTCAAGTGGAACATTGGGATAAACATTCCACCTGATTATATCCATGGGAAATAGTGGCACTCAATGGTTATATATATTGTGTTATAAAAATACATGTCAACATGGTGTTCCAGATGGAATGTTCGTAGAATAATGAAGACTCATATTATAAAAGGAACAGGTAGTGAAAGTGTGATGTAAATATAACCTATTTTTTAAATGCGAAAGGATGGAGAATTCAAATATAAATTATGAGATGAACGTTCATAGACGATGCAACAATGTATCAGTTATTTCTTGGAAGGAGATTCATGGATGGAGGAGGGGTAAGGTTGTCTGGTTTGGGGAATCATATAGGGAGAAGAGAGAAATGTTTGTATAGTGGGGTTTATTCACATGGATGGGATAGAAACAGGGGGTTGTGTCTCATTGATAGGGGATATGGTTATGGATGTCATCTCCCCTGATAGGGAGATAGGAAGGGAGGTCATCGCTCATAGGGTTATGATAAAAGGGTACAATTACACAGGAAGGGATGTAGTTGCTCAGGGTATCAGGAGGGAAGGGATCAGTTAGGAATGGACGGGTGATGGGAAGGGATGTCATCACACATGAGATCAGGATGGAAGGGAATAGTTTTATAGAAGGAGTGTTGCGTGGACATATATGTCATGTAGGAGCTCTAGGATGTATGGGTGGGTTGTCGCACTAAGGATAAGGGGTTTGAGTTCATAGGTATCACATAAGTGTATGGAGGGGAATTTTTTAAGGAGGTTAAAAAGATAAACCCACAATAATAGAAAGTTAAAATATAAGAATGTACCTCACAATGTGGTGTGGTCATTAATTTATATTTTAAAAAAGGATTTAAATAGATAACCCAAAAAAATGAGGGATAAGAATATTACAAATATGTAAAATTATAAAACTCTTACCAGAAATTAAAACATTTCAACAATGTTAAATTGGGAATAATTATCTAATTTCGATAACTAATTAATTAATTATACTCTCTTAACATAATTCATGATCTTCATCATCATCATAAAAAATGTCTACCAACCACCATCTGATTTGGAGGTAAGGAGGGTATGGGATTCTATCCTTCTTCTTATATCATATTGGCATAACACCACATTAAGAATTATAATAATATTGGAATTTTAAATTTTAAACCAATTAATGAAAAAGGGTGTCACATATTTTACATAAATTACAAAATTTATAATAATAATGAAATTTTAAAAAATAGACAATAATAAAATAATGTAGAATGTTCAACTGTGTCTAAACCCTTAGTTAAAATATACTAGGGGATAAAAACAATACAAGATTATAGAATTTAATCATTATTTTACTATAAAGGCTCTCGACAATGTCATCTATATAGGCAGATGAAGTGACCATAATTATAGATTAATGATGGATTTAATCTACAAGAAGAATTGATAACACATCTTATGTTATATGTTTAACAGAATGAATAAAAATTTTATGAAAGATAAATTTGTTTATTATAAATTAATATTCATTTTGAAATATTAAAATCAATCAAGAACCACCAATAAATTATAATTATATCCCATGAATATAAAATACTATTTTAAACATACAAACATATTCTCAAACTGCCTATGATGAAAAGAAGAATAAAAAATTCACAGGAATGTGTTTGAGAAATTATTGGAATGGAAATGGTTTTATCCATTCATTATAAGTTATGGATCGTCTTCAATAAGAAATGATATTGGATTTTCACCAGTTTTTTTGACATTGATTCTATAGAAAAAATATTATGGGAGAGAGGGTGATAAAATATTAAAGAAATTTAATTTATGATACCTGAAATATCAGTACTGCCTTAATTGTCAAGCATTTAAAAAAATAGATGGATAATATAAGAACATATATCAGAACATTATCCCAAAATAAGATTTAAAAAGTTTGTTAAAACAAACATGACCTAAATATATTCAATCATCTGAAAGATAAAATTGATGTGGGGTAAATAGACGGAAAATAAGCAAGCATACTTATAAGGAAAACATGATAGGTATATGATCATAATATGAATAATAATATAAAATTATCAAAAAACAATAAAAGAGTACACAAAATTAATCAACTACAAATAATATGTTTTAATATAAGATTTCATAATGTGAGGGTAACAAAAAAGTACTAATAATAGTCAATCAACCAATAGAGAATCATTTTTGGATAATAAATGTGCAACCTCTATTGATAAACTAACTAGAAATAAAATAATATAGGAATTTTATCCAATTAACATAATTGTATGACAGTAGAAAACAAAAAAGAAGGCTATTATATTTAAGAGTATTTTGAATATTATATATTTTATATATGGGGGTTTGATCGAGTCTTTATCCTTCTTGTAGTTTTAAATTTTAAATCTTCCCATATATCAGGATTCTATCTCATATCATCCAAAATAAATAAACCTTCCATTTAAATACACAAATTAAAATAGCCTAGAGATAGTGGTTACTTTATTACATTGGTATTAAGTATATGAAATCATATCCCAAAGGAATGAATTGTTTAGTAGTCTCGGAAAACTATATACAAACATGAATCTTATATTTTGAATCAAAATAAAAAATACAACAAATAATGATAATTGGACACACTATTTGTCTACAAGCATTACACTTCATATAATTAATAATATATATCATTACATCCTAAAAAAATAATACATAAGAAATGGGTGATCTCAGATGCTCATTAATAGCATATATAATGTGGATGCAAAGAATTAAAAATTATGTAATGTTAAATAAGTGAAACACATTCCATAAAATAAATAACTATAGCATAATATGGCTTGTATAAAAACAGATCAAATAATTAAATATAAACATTCATAATAGCTGGAAAACATTTCCGTAGAAATTATAATAACTTAAAAACCACATGGAAATCAATATATAATCTCATAATTATGTAGCACATAATGCTATACATCTAAAACCTACCATCAAGGCCTCATCCAAGACATCTGAAAATACATTTGTATGGTCCCATCTAAAACCCAATAATGATTGTTTCATGAGACCCACTAATAAATCAAGGGGCTATATCCGACCTCACTTATTATTTACTAAGTCCAATTCACTCATCATATTAATATGGTGGCATATAATAAACATAGACATACACAATGTAAATAATTTTCCCTAATCAATAAACAAATTTTCAAACCATTATGAGTGATATGTTGAATATTATCAATATAGCACATCTACAATCAAACTGGTCGTATATCATTTTATAAAATATGGTAGATGATATCATAATATTGAAGTACCAATAAATAATAATGTTCAATAAAGGGTATTTACATAGATGAAAATACTCTAATAAAATCATCGAAAATTATTGAGAGAAATAGTTTTTTACATATAAATGAATTATTTTAAAACATTCGTGATTATAAAATAAAAAATGTTATTTGAAAAGAACCTTTTGAACATATAATGTAAGAATAAAAACCTTATGGTTTCATGATGGTGGAAAAATCCTCTCATTCTATACTATTAAAAAAAGCATTCCTTATATATATTTTTTCGAAAAAGACCTAAAGAACCTCATTTGGAAAATGAAAAAAGATTTCATACAAATTATTTTATAAAAAGTAGAACATGTGTAAAAAGGATTTAAAATTTTTTAGGATAATAGTAAAAATAATTTTGAAATTATTTCATAAAACATGGATATAAGAGAAAAATGTTCCCCAATGAACTCTTAATCATAAAGAATCCGGAATAATGACGAGATCGTGAAATAACCATTATATTAGGCCCTATTTATTTTTTGTGTATTTGAAACTCCTTTATAATGGATTAAATAATTTTATTAATTTATAATAGAAGCATTTTTATATTTATGATATCATACATGATATTTATATATTATTTTATCCATCATTTGTTGATAATATTTTGTTATTACACTTATTTTGGGGTTAAATACTTCATTTTATTATGAAATGTTTTTCATTAATGTCTTAGTTTTTTGGAATAGGATATAGATAGAAAATATATATAATTATATTAATGTTATTGATTTCATATTTAATTATTAAATACATTTTTGTATACATTATTCATTGTTGGATATGGAAAATGAATCGCATTGCACCATGGAGACGGTGGGGGTACGTACGAATGAGGGACTATATTATTTCCTTAATAAGTGAACAGATAAGGAATTTTATGGTATATTAACTTTTAAATTATCAATATAGTTTAATAATTATCATATATATCCATTATATATATCATTAAAATCATCCAAGTAATGTGGTGATGAAAAAATGATTACACCATGGCGTAGAAATGATAAGATGTATGTACGCATGCGCGGTGTTTTATTTTTTGTATGATTGATAAAATGTGGAATATGGTTTTACCATAATCATAATAATATGTCATAATATATATGATAGTATAGTTATAACATTTTCTTGTAAATAACACATTAAAAGGATGTATAATATGAAATTAACTTGGATGATTTGGTAAAATAAATTAACTCTTTTTTAGAGAACTTCTTTTAGATCTCATCTTATGAGATCTAAGGATGGTATTTTTGGAATAACATGATCTCCATAAAATGTTTAAGGTATTTGGGTTGGGAAATTTGTAGGTTTTGGACGTTCTAGATGGCTGAAAGTGGTATGGGGAAGTGAGTAGGTAGGTTCCATTTTATAATTGAAGTGAGAGGCACATTTGTAAGGTTAAAAAAATTAAATTAATATAAATTCATTTTAAAATTAAAAATGGCTCTAAAGTGACTTATTTAGATGGTAAGAAGATTATGAGTATAAATTTTCTCATCTAATGATTTTTAGACAAATTTTCATCACATTCTAAATATAATCATCTGGTTTTAACCCTTATTTAAAACATTAAACTCTTACCATGACAACATGTGTGTTTTAATCTTTGATGGTTATTATAGATACTATAAAATAAAATTAAAAACATTAATTATTCATCGATAAAATTTTCAACCATATAAAAAACAGATGTCTAATTTTTATATATTTATGAATTTTATATCATTTAATAAAAAATTATTTATTTTAAAATATCATTATTTTCAATTTTTAAAATATCCATTACTTGACTTGTTAAAAAATATCAATACACAAGATACATCAAACCAAAACCTTTAGTATATATATATATAATATTTATATTTTATATATAAATTTTTTATGACATTATTATCTCAAAATTATGTTTATTTTAATATCTTTATTATCATTTATTTGATATTTCAATTAATTAAATAATTACAGCATCGTTATTGGGTAAACCATTATAGTACTTTTTTATTTTGTAAAAATTAAATATAAAATTAAATGATGAAGATAAATATTTTATATTACAAATTATTATTTATAGCAGGAGATTTATTCTAAAAAATACATATTAAAAATGTAATACATAGGAAAAACATTAGTCATACATATTTGCCTTTTCTAAAAATAAAATACTATAAAATATTAAATACATCCAAGTGGATACAAGTAGCCCTGAAATTGGAACATGGATTATTTTGGGCTAAAATACACCATACAATAAAGTTATTACAACATTTAGTGTACATTTCTTATATTTAAAACATTATTTTAACCATTAATTACCTGATTTAGCTTTAATCATGGAAATAAAAATTAATAAAATCACTATTTGAATCCTCCTAAATTAAAAGAGACATATTTAATAAACTTGGAAATTATAATTAAAAATATGGATTGAATTTTTAATTATTGAAAACACAGAATTTGAAAAAAAAAATTAATTTAAAATTAAACATGTTGAAGGGGGTGAGAAAACAGGTTATTAAAATGAAAACATTCCAAAGATTGAGATATATTGAAATCCGAATTTAATGTAAAATTTATTACAGTGACCTTTATTTTATTAAATGATATAAAATTTCTCTAATTATACTTTAAAACCAATCAATGATATAAATTATTACAACTTTTTAAGTAGAGATAAAACATATTTTCAAATAAAGTTCAGTAATTTTTACTATTCATCAAAACATAAAACATATCAAAAAATATCAAAAGTTCAATCTAAGAATATTCAGATATTACGTTTTCTATAAAGAATTTTATTTTTAAAAATTATTATTAATAAAATCATTAAAAACTAAATTTAAAACAAGTTCACCATCCAGAGGTGGTAAAACTCTCTTTTTATAAAAACTCATCTTTAATGTGTAAAATTTGATTTGTTCTTATATCATGTATAGTTAACATATAGGATGATTGTTAAACATTATATTGAATATATATATATATATATATATATATATATATATATTTCATTAATATATTTCAAAAGTGTCATTTTTTATATTATTGGTATAAAATACACTTGTGCGCATTCAGGTATTTTTTTAGAAACAGATTTGAATTTCTAAAAAAGGAGTATATCATCATTTATTAATAATTGGCCTCCATGTTTTTATAATTCAATTAATAGTTTTCATTACTAAAATCCTGAAAGATAGTTTATAATGGTAATATTTAAATAATAAAATTTAGTTTGTTAAAACATGTTGTGAAAAGTCTTATACTCTATTGAACATAATGTTTTGTTTTAAAAACTCCGGACGTTACATTACATTCATTTGATAAATTTTTTCCTTTCAATTTGAACTCATGATGAAAATTAGGGGTTTTAAATTTAAAAAATATGTTTGTAAATCCCACATCAGAAAAATGATTAATGAAAAAATCACTTTAAAATAAGGAGGGGAAAGTATGAAGGTCACCTGAAAAAACACATACAAGAGTTCCAAGAATGAAAACATAGTGATTGAAGAAAAAACTAACTATCAAGCTCTGGTGGAGAGTGATATAGAACACGATAATGATAAATTTATCAATCACATAACCATTAATCATTTTATTGATTAAAAGGACATTGATTTCTTATTAAGAAAAGTAAGCAGAAAATGTTTTAGTTTCAAAATCCTTTTCTTATTGTTGAGGTATTCTTTGGCTATCCAGATTGTAACATGTGAAAATAATCATAATTGATTTATTTCCTTTTCATTAGCATAGTATCATACTTTTGTTGTGCTTTGATCTATTTTTACATAATTTCATACACCTATTGAACGATAATCAAAATGATGTTTTATTCGTGATGAATCATAATGTCTGAAATCATTTACTTCTTTATATAAATGTTTACTAAAACTAAAAAGTTTATTAGAAAGTATCCAATAAATCATAGATTATCATCAAAAAATAATATCAATAGTATATATTAGTCTATTCCAACCATAAAAAATCATGAAAATATAAAATTTAAAATTCAGAGTCCAAAAATTTATCAGGAAAGTCACTAAATTTTCCTAAATCATCTTATCATCTGATTTCCCAATAAAATAGTGCATATATTTTTTTCACATAACAAACATATAAATATATTTATCTCCTTTAAAACCTTAATTAAAACATTCATTCTTCCAAATCATTATCTTATAAATAATTCAATAAATTATTTATATATCTTATGATTCCTATAACTAGAAATAATATACATTAATTATTCCTCATCAACAATAGTAATAAAAAATTCCTAAACATGATTCCATTGCTTCTTCTGAGATATATTTACTTAATTCTTATCAAATTCATTTGTGTAGTTCCCCATATTTATAATTTTGAAGCATTTCACAATTATATGATAATTTTTCCCTTATAATCGTGATTCAGATGACCTTTCTCTCTACACCTGTTACAAACTATCATTCCCTTCATTAATGTACCAGGTTTTGTTTCCCAGATTTATCATATGTGAGAAAATAATTATTTCCCATTTTAACTTTATCCATCACATTCTCTACAATTATATTGTTGTATTTATTTCCATTTAATTCATAATATTTAGACAATTATTTATCTTTCTTGATGGAATATGTGACTATATATTCATATTATGATAGTTTTTGGGGTACCAATTCCTGTAGAAGTAATATATTTAACCCATAAAATAAATTATCAATCTTAATCCATGGGTTTCATATGTATTCTATATCATGCATTGATAACATTGTAAAGTTTGATTCATATTTAGCAACACTCATGTCCTCTTTTTTCCCCAGAATCAGAAATTTTTTTTCTGTATCTGCTCGTTTTTCATGAGGAAAATATTTTTCTAAGTGAAAATACCTAAAAAAATTCAATTAAATGATTACAATTTCCTCATACACCTTAGTGTTTTGAATCAATAACCACCATTAATCTCCATCTCTTTACAGATGGTAAAATTTCATGAAAACCATCTCCCTTTCCATACATCCCAAATAATGAAATATCTTTTCTAACGAAATAATACATAATAATCTAAAAAGGTATTTGTACTCCAGTTGAATCATGAAGGTTGTTGTCTCATTAAATGGCCTAACGTTGTTCCCTCATGTTTTGGGCCAGGATGCTCCATACATGTAAGTTTTATTATTCATACCCAAGTCATTTGTCCCAGTATTGTTATAAGTTGTTCAATACCAGTTTTACCTCTAGCTCCAACATCATTGTATTACATAGGAGGGAAGTCCCAACATGGATTACATGTTGCTTATTCCCATTAAACATGCTTTATCCAAATAAAAATGGTAGAAAAACCAAAACATGGGTATTATCTTTCCCATGGGAGCAAGGAAGAAGAGGGTGGTCGAGGAATTATATAGCCTCTAAAAGACTCGTGACCATGTGACCATATCAAGGTTATGTGAAGTCTCCAATCATGGTACCTAGCCCACAACGAATCCAACAGAATCCTCCTCACAGAGCACCCTTTCCCACCAATGGTCAAATGGTGACAATTGGAGGGGCTCCTCCTAGGTCACGCGGTTTGTCATTAAGAAGTTCCTAAAAACCCACCTAGATTCCATAAAAAATAAAATGGAGTGACATTCAAATGTAGATACCCCTTATGTTCATAGATATCATGTTCCCTATCATCATTGAGAAGATTAAAATCCGATGATTATTCCCAATCCATCTCACAAGATCTTTGATACTTCATCACAATGAACTAAGAAGATAACTAGGGGAAGGTGAGAGTGGTTTACGACCAATGGAAGAAATGTGGGGAGCCCCTACAGACACACGATGCACCCTGACATGTATGGTGTGTCTTGAAAAACCCCTTCGACTCATTATCTGCACCACATGGAATCCTCCAGGCATGTTTGGACAACTCCGCAGAACCCTAAGGATAGAAACATGATTTTTTCCACAATATAATTTCACACTCTCATATGATCCATATTAACTATGAAAGACACCATTGTAAATTTGATTAAAACTAATAGATATTACGTGACCAAACTTTCATACCTCCCAAATGTTATCTCATAAAATAAAGGGGATCAAAATAGAGGATGAAAGTGGTTTCCACGTTCACTGAAAGACATGTGACGTCAGCCCCGAGTGACATGTGAAACACCGCGAGTCCTTAATGACATATCTGGTGCATCTCTGAAGGTCTCTATAGCCTTTTAGTCATACTACATATAAGGACTTGGGCATTTCCAAGAAACATCACACCCCTCTATGAAAAAATAGATAGATTTGCCCACAGAATTTTCACGCACCACCATTCAACCCATATTGGTCATAAAAAACATCTCCAAAAAATAAAGGAAAAAACCATCAATTCCATACAAGCAATCTAACCTGACTCCCAAAATTCTTGATAGACATAAAATTAGATGTGAAAGGAGGAGGTGAGATAGTTTCGTGATCATTGAAGGGAATGTGATGTTCCTAGTGCACCCTTGGAATTGTCCCACTTAACCCCAATTATATCCATCCAAGGACTCACGAATTCCTTATGATAGTCATTTGGAACTTATAAATACCCTTGTACATGTCTACATTATGACAAGGCAATCATCTAATGTGAAAATACTATATAGTATGAAATAATCCTATAAAGGGAAGATGGACTTTTGACAGCTAAAAATCATGTGGCTCCCTTTATACAGTCCACTACACAGACTCATGAAATTGTATAACGTCGGACCCAATATTTATTCCATCTTCGACTCACACTAATTCTTGTGCACAAAATGACAATTATGCAGATGGATACACCAATAAATTCTATACTTCAATTTGAATAAAATTTTGGCTAGTTGGATTCGAGAATTTTGGACCCATTCCACTACAATGTGTATCAAATTTCAGACCCTGAGCTTCTGACACCACCAATCAAGCAACAAATTTACTTTCCATTAGGTAATACACCGGTGTACTACTGGAGTATTCATGGATGGAGAATAAATAACTTCACACGATTTATCAAAGGTCACGTGATTTACTTATGGTGACACATACAAAGAACCTATCACATTTATTCCAGATCACATGAGACCCCAAAAAACAAACACGGAACTGAGACAAGGCACTCACAATACAACGGAAATATTTAGATATCAATTTGGAATAATAAATTGGTTGGCATGATAACAGACCCATGTATGCTTCATGGGTTTCCCTAAAAGATATAAAACAGTGCGAAGTCATGTCGTCCAAACCTCACAAAAACTCTTTGACTTGTTAGTGGTGACATGCCGAGCACTCTAGACATATCTGGAAAATTTTTGCAAGCCTCCCATGAGCACCACTTGGATCCCATGAACCCTCTAAGCATGTCTCCCTGGACTCATGATGTCCTTTGGATATATTGCTTGAATCATATACTAGGTCTTTCTCATGTCATCTGAGTCTCTCCAATACATCTGAACATTACTACCCAACTCTCACGAAATTCCCCATACAAATCACCAAAGACATGCGACGTCCCCTAGACATGTCATACTGGTCTCACGATATCTGATGGAGGAGTCATCCAAGACATGAGACACCCCTCATACCATACTACCAGGGCTATTTCACCAACCTCAATATGTGTCGATCCAAGTCATGTGATGACTTCGAGGGAATTCTAGCTAGATCATGTGACACCATCAACATAAGAAGGCCCACCCAACATGAAAACAATAGTGTGAAAGACCGATAAAATAATAAAATTGACAAATCTAATTCCCATAACAACCATGATATGTAGGATGCCTCTTTTAAGGCCCAAGATCCATATCAAACATCTCATGGAATTTCCTAATATGTAGGTCTCATAACCATATTCCATGAGTCTAATCATGTACTCCACCTTGTTTCACACAATAATCATGGATCACATGAGAGTAGGGGGATGAAACAAACACCACAATAGACACTAGATCCCCACTCATCCGGGTAGCCATAGTGTATAATCATTGAAATAAAATGAACTATGACGACTCAGATTCCTTCCATACTTAGGATACGTAGGCTACCTCTCCATGAGGTTTGATCTCAATAATGAATACACAAGGAAATCCTGATATCTAAGCCCCCTCCACCCCAAGAAATTGAAGTGATCAAGTGATACCCCTTGTTTCTCACAATGAGGATGGATCACATGGGCATAGGGATTCACATTGGTCAAGAAATTTGCACCATTTTACTAGGATTGTAAGGGATGATTTTGAATACTATCTCTAGTATGACCGAACTACGATGACTCTATTTCCTGCCACAACCACGATACATAGTACATATCTTTGATATTCGAGCTCAAACAAATAACATCTCAATAACCAAACATAGTCTTCTCCACATGGAATTGAATTGTGTGAGACAAACCAACTATGTGGGTTTTTATTTCTAGAATAACCAATATATGTAGGGCTCATCACAATGTCTCAATTTCATCCTTGATATATTTACCACCTCCATATATGGGAGCATAGCTCAAAACACTAGGTCATATGTGAAGGTTCCAGGCAAAGTAGAAGCTAATGGGTGGATGTTCCCTATGGATTGTTTTCATTAAAAATGATTAATCTGGGATCAATATGACGATAAATTCCAGTCGCCATGGATCGAATCATAGTAATGAACAATGAAAATAAAAGTCCCGGAACCACAAAGTAGGATCGTTACAAGCTGATTATAATTATTTTAATCAATTGAAAATAAATAACTTTTGGGTGTTTTTCCTTCATTGATGTTCTTGATCACAATATGATGTGATTTTTCATTTCATCATAGAAGCCCAGTGTAGACTTCCTCTAGCGGTAATCCACAGGTGTACCTCGTATCTCGGGACATCGCCAAAAGAGTCTCTAGGTGCTAGTGTGGAGAAACCTTTGATTGCGTAGTCCTCCTTAGATCGTCTTGATCCGATGGAAGAGGATATCTCTCGGTCTTGAGAGCGTTCTTGGAGGAAGAAGTTCTTTCGGGATTGAAAGAATTCTCCAAAATTGTTGTGTTGGAAAAGAGTTGGGGTTGTAAGAATATTTATAATCATTTTTGAGGTTGTAGAGTTATGACAATAAATAAACGCGTTATGCGTATTATTTATTTCATTAACTCTTATTTAAATCCCCCATGTCGAATAATTAATTCCTTGACATTTTCCAATGCTGATTATAATAAATATCATTTAAAACAACATTATATCCTCAAAATCCTGACAGGAAAAACTACACGGCGTGTATTAATAAATACACAGCGTGTATTTGTTTTTCATTGAAAACTACATATTGTGTACATTCAATGTACACAGTGTGTATATCTTGTTTTCAGTTATTCATTTATTTTCCATAAACAAAACTACATGGTTCATAATTATTAATACACGGCATGTACTTTTATTCCATGAAAAACAACACGTTGTGTAATATTTAATACACGACGGGTATATCTTGTTTTTCATTTCCTTCTCCCCCCATCATTAAAAATGATTTAGGATTCATTGAATAATTATTAAACCATGTAGGGGAGTAATTTTTATTCAACTTGAGATACTTGAATACACTTAGTGGGTGACCCTCTAGGCCTCTTTCTCGTTGGCATTAGGCGATATTGCCTAAAGTCCATGATTACTGTCTAGTAGTGGGTCGAGGCAACCAAGAGAATGAAGTTGACGCTGCATTGACATATCACCTTGTACGAGAGCTTACTCTGTAATTTAATCCCTTTGTCTTGATATCTCATCAAGAAGGTATCATGGCATTGTCATAAACCTATATGCTTGATCTGTTGTTCTTTGAATTCCTTAAATAAACTCGTCGTTTACACAATGGCCAGGTAATTAAATGCGACAGTTCTATTTCAATCAAAGGGCTGAGATATCAACTTCCATAAATGGAAGGGAAAAATCCTTCCTCAACTTATCCATTAATAACATATCACTCGTGACGCACCCTACGTACCCTAATTCCCGCCAACTGTCTTCATGACAGTTTTCTTCAGTAAATCTAAGTGCACGAGTCATGACATGAGTTAATGATAATATTACAGTATAAGGACCATTACACATTCTCATAGATAAAAATGTCCGATGACACCAAGACATGTGGAATTTCTACGGATTGGTTTGTTCTCATAATCTCCCATCTTGGAGATTACCAAGTGAGAACTCCATGAGACAGAGTCTCGTCTTCTGACCAGTACTCACACATGACAGCCTGTATACTATGTGTCCTATCATAGTATGTCATCCAACCGTAGAAATTTATTTAATAATATTTTTATATCATATCAAGGTTCTCATCATAGCGGGAATCTTCCATGACCATATCAATGCAACAAATATTCCAAGACATTATTATATTATAGTCATGCAGAACAATGAACAATATATAATAAGTGAAAATTGATGTAATCAAAGTACAAAATAGTGGGTTCTCAGGACACCAACCCTTACAAACTCCAACTTGTCCTAGAGCCAAATGCCTACTACTTTTAGTCCGCTAGACCTCACATGATGATCATGTGTCTGCTGAGTCAAGGCTTTAGTCAAGGGGTCCCCCACATTGTCTTCTGTGGAAATAATGCTCACTACAACTTCACCTCTCTGAGAAAAATCCTTCAACAGATGATACTTATGATGTATGTGCTTTTTCCGCTGATGTTACCTTAGCTATTTTACAAGTTCCACCACTGCAGTATTACCAAAATACAGTGTGATAAGATCTTTACCGCTTAGTACTGCATCCAAATCATGGACTAAGATTCATGTCCATACTTCTTCTTTAGCTGCCTTAGAAGCTACGATATACTCAGACTCCATGGTAGAATTTTCCACCACTATTTGCTTTGAGCTCTTCCAGCTCACTGAACCATCATTCAAACTGAAGATGCATCCGATCTGTGATTTCATGTCCTCTAATGACTACTTCCTTATATCCCTTATAAAACAAGAACATATTCATAGTATGCCTCAGATACTTAAGGATAGTCTTGAATGCCATCCAATGTTAGTCTCCTAGATCTTCTTGATGTCTGCCTAACGCAATTAATGCATAAGCAACATCTAGCCTGGTACATAGCATAGCATACACGACTACCCCAATCGCGAATGCTTAAGGGATCCTAGCCATTCTCTGTCTTTCCTCATGTGTACGAGGACACATTTTCTTGGAATGATGAATTCCATGTAACACTGGAAACAATCCCCTCTTATACTGTACCATACTAAATCTATTCACTATCTTGTAAATGTATGCACTTTGACTTAGGCCCAGCCTTCTCTTGGATCTATCATGATGGATTGTGATCCCAAGAATATATGCTGCCTCACCCAAGTCTTTCATGGAGAAGTATTTATGAAACCATGCCTTAATGGACTTTAAGATAGGTACTTCATTTCCAATTAGTAATATGTCATCAGCATATACTATTAGGAAAACGACTGTACTTCCACTAAACCCCTTGTTGACACAAGGATCACATTTGTTCTTAACAAAGACAAATTCCATTACAGCTTCATCAAAACGAATGTTCCATGACCTTAATACTTTCTTTAATCCAAAAATTCATTTCTGCAACTTGCATACCATGTTGGAATCCTTTGGAGTCATAAGCATTTCAGGTTGTGTCATGTAGACATCTTCCGGGAAGTTCCTGTTAAGGAATGATGTTTTGACATCCATTTTCCAAATTTCAAATTCATGGTAAGCAGCAATGGACAATAAGAATCTAATGGATTTAAGCATTGCAGCCGGTGAAAATGTTTCTTCATTGTCAATTACTTGATGCTGCCTAAAACCTTTTGCAACCAGTCATTCCTTATAGGTTCATACATGCCCCTACATGTCAAGATTCTTCTTGAATAACCATTTATTACCAATAGGATTTACATCAACTGGAGGATCTACCAAAATCCAGACATGGTTTTGGAACATGGAATCCATTTAAGAATTCATGGCTTCTTACACCTTGACAACGGCTGTGCCTTCAACTAATTCCTTATAGGTAAGAGGGTCATCATTGTCAAAACATAATGAGTCACCATCCTCGGTGACCAGAAAACAATATCGTTCTGGTTCTCTCTCCTCTCTCATGCTCCTACGCAGTTATTATGTATTTTGGAACAGATTTTTCTTCCACGGGGCTTTGTGGAATATGTTGTTGTACCAACTCCTGTGTATCTTGAGCCTCGACTTCATCGAAGTCTATCCCACTCACACTATCTCTTTTTGAGATTTCTCCCTCTCAAGGAATATGGTGTTTCTTTCCACTATATCCATTTTTTCTAAGGGGTAGTATAGGTAATATCCCCTTGTTTCCTTGCGATATCCTATAATGGTACACATTGTGCCTCGGGGTGCAAGTTTGTTACCTGAAGAGGCCTTAACAAATGTTTTTCTACCCCACACATTTAAACTCAAGAACATGGCTTTTTATCCACTCTATAACTCATATTGAATACCATTTATCAATTTAGTTGGTACTTGGTTTAGTATGTGTCCTGCTGTTTGTATTGCATATCCCAAAAAGGATAATGGAACACTCGCATGACTCATCATTCATCTCACCATGTACAACAGGGTGCGGTTCCTCCTTTCACTTACACCATTCCATAGAGCTATGTAAGGAAGAGTGAGTTGATATAGAATCCCAAACTCCCGTAAGACATCAATGAAGTCCTAATTAAGATATTCTACACCTCTGACTGAGCGGAGTTTCATAATTTTCTTACTATGCTTGTTCTCAACTTCATTCTTGTATTCTTAGAACCAATCATAAGAATCTGACTTATACCTCATTATGTAGATATATCCATATCTACTAAAATCATCAATAAAAGTTATGAAGTACGAGAACCCAGCCCTTGCTTAAATTGGAAATGGACAACACACATCTGTGTGAACTAATTCTAGAATCTCTTTAGCTCTTTCACCATTCCCACGAAATGGGTCTTTGGTCATTTTTCCTTGTAGACATACATGACATACACCAATTGGTTTTAGATCGAAAGAATCTAAATACCCATCTTGATGTAATTTTATCAAATGTTTCTCATTGACATAACCTATACAGTGATGCCAATGTTGGGTGTGTTATGAGTCATGTGAATTTACTTTGTCATCGATTTCCATTACTTGGTTTGTGTAGTCTAACACATAAAGGCCTTTATATAAATGTGCCCTTCCAAAAAAATGCTATCTTTATAAAATTTGCAACATCCACATCCAAACTTGAAGCTGAATCCATCAGTATCTAATATGGAAACTGATATTATGTTTTTGGTTATTGAGGGTACATAATAACATCCTTTCAAAATATGGACCATCCTAGTAGGTAATGTGAGGTTGTACTCCCTGACCGCTACAACAGCAAGTTTGGCTCCGTTGGATTCTCGTAGATCTATCTCAACTCGATTAATCTCTCTGAGTCTACTTGGTTTCTGCATTTGGATACATATTTGAGCACCACAAGCAGTATATAATACCTAATTAGTAGAAAAAATAGGTTTCATTTCATAACATATGCACATGAAGCTTCCCCATGCTTCCTTGGATAGGTGCAGTTTTTCTTCAAGTGGACCTTCTTGCGACATGCGAAACAAACAACATCATGTTCCCTTGCCTCCCCTTTGATCATCCTTTTCATTGAAGGCCTTGAAGAAGTGTTGGGATTAAATCTCTTCGCCTTCCCATTCCTTTTATTCACTATAAGGACAAAAGGTTTTTCATGCTTCATGTCATTATCCACTTGGCGAATGAGGATAAGAAGATCAGACAGAGACTTCTCAATGTTGTTCATGCTGAAGTCCACAAAAAAGTTAGATATGATTTGGGGGAGTGATGAAAGAATGAGATCGGTACCCAGTTTTTCGGGGAGTTTAAACCCTAAAACCTCCAAGAATTCAATGTAACTAATGAGCTTGACTACATGAGTCCCACCTGGGGAACCCTCTCCAATATTTCTCTGGAATAAAGACTTTGAGTTCTCAAACCTTTCGTATCTTCCTCTCTCCTGGTATAAACAACGGAGGTGATTCAACATGCTATAGGTATCCATGTCTTCATGAGACGTCATGAGCTCACTAGACATTGATGATAGCATCAAACATTGAAAGTAGAGTGCATCATTCAAATGTTGATCATAGACCAGGAAATCTACATCACTCGCTCCTTAGGCAGGGGGATTAGTAAGTGAGCACTCCAGCATGTAATGCTTTCCTTCATGGCGTAGGATAACCCAAGGACGCCTAAACCATTCCTGAAAGTTAATGCATGTGAAGATATTGTCTTTATCTAGAATTTATCGAAAAGAAAATTTGGTTGACAAGGCTGTCATTTCAAATCTACAAATTAAATGAGCATTTTTATTATTACATTTTGATTACATTTTATGAAAAATAATAAATTAATTTATTAATTCTGCCACTATTTTATCAAGTCCCAATGGCCCTCACCATTGAACTCGGAATGTCTAGTTGCTTTGACATTCTAGTGTCAATGATCCATATTCACCTCCACATAACCCCAACAAGGGTTGGTCAAGCTATTTGAAGGTATTTAGGTAGGCAGGTCTTTTCCAAATGTGATCTTACAGTTCCTTGATCTATTGACTGGACTCCCCAATCCTAAAATCCTGACTTGGATTACCTCAACTCTTGACTCCAATATTTCATCAAGTCTCGAAAGGAATACTCCTCTTAATGTAATATGGTAAAGTCAACCTGAATCCTTTTATAAGGGCTTCCATTATAAGAGTATGTGTCCCAACAAGGGTTGGTCAAACACATATTTTTATTGAGTGGTTACCTTAATTAAGTAACGGAAGGCTTGGTCTGACTTAATATGGTATTGAGGGATTTTAATCTTTATGTGTAGTTTCACATTATCACATGCTTGTTAATATCAAGTGATGCTTGATTAGGTGATTAACCATGTTCTGATAATGTTTACGCATAGTCCGGTTTTTATTTTATTCCATCTTTGCATGCTTGTTCATTTTATTAAATATGTGATCTCGAAAACACATACATAATAAATAAACCATGAAATTAGACATAAATAAAATAAGATTGTATGATCATGAGCTCTTATTGGTTGTCTTATATAGTGGTTCTGATAAGATAACCCCGACCTAGGGAAAACACCTTGAACCTGATGGTTCGTGTTTTGCAGCTCCCACATGTCCACTTTGTATCTTCTTGGGTTGCTTTCACCTCAGCTTCGGATTTCGAACCGTCTCCTCTAGCTTGGGATATACTCCATTACATGGTGTTTACATTAAAGAAACCATGGGCACGTAGGCCCAACATTTTATTGGAAGAAGGCTCACTGGCCAATGAATTTAAATTAAAGAAATTTAAATGATACCATAGACACATACAAGGGGTCTTTGGTCTATCTCATGATCATCCATAGCATGCAATGACATTTACACATATTTGGAATTCAAATTATTTTAATCGTTATTTCATTTATGATAAGTCTATCTCAAATTAAATTAATTATGATCTAATAATTAATCATTTATTTATCTTAAATTCCTTTCTGAAATTCCATGAGATTCTTCTCATCCATATTTCTTGAAAAGGTCTTTTTACTTCTAGAGGAAACCTAGTGAAATTTCAGGAAAGTACACAGCATGTAGTTTATATTTACATGGCGTGTATTTATTTTCACCCTTTATCCAAAGTACAAGCCAGGGTATTTTGCATGTTCTCTGTACATTTGAAATTTTGGAGAAAATGGTGTGTAGATAAATCATACATGGCGTGTAATTCCTTGTTATGTGGTAATTGGCCTGGCGATCCCGTGTACGAGGAACACGGCTTCTCCTTGTACAAGGTTTCACCTGGACCAGATAGGACTACATTACGTGTTGCTCCAACATACATTCCATGGATTCCTGTATTCCACATGTCGTTCATTTCTGGTCAACACGATGTAATAAATACATATTCATACTCAATTCACACGACGTGGTATGGCAGACCAGTGCTGATTCGCTGAACCTAAGTACATGGCGTGTAGTTTTAATTACATGCTGTGTATTCCCATGTTGTACAGACAGAAAGAGTGGCTCCTCCGGATGAGATCCTCGTTTTTATTTTAATCAAAATTAAAATTAAAAGCCTGTTTCGGTTATATGAATCATGAAATGAAGGAGGAAGAAAAGATCTCGTTTATTCAGATTTATAGAATGGTTTATTTCAAATTGAATCAAATATAAATGCGTACATTATCAACCAAAATTAAATATTTATAATCAACATTGTAACCTCCCTCTGATACCATTTTAAGGTTCTTGGCATAGCGTAAGTGTGTGGGTGGATGTTCCCACTTGGATTTTTGTCATTAACAATGGTCAATCCAGGATCAATACATTGAAAAACACCAGTCTCCATCGATCGAATCATAGAAATGGAAAAATAAAAGAAATGTCCTGGAATCACAAAGTAGGATCATTAGAAGTTGATTATAATTAAATTAATCAATTGAAAATAAATACCTTTTGGGTGTT
Source organism: Viscum album (assembly GCA_963277665.1). Taxonomy (NCBI): domain Eukaryota; kingdom Viridiplantae; phylum Streptophyta; class Magnoliopsida; order Santalales; family Viscaceae; genus Viscum; species Viscum album. The sequence goes on from OY728141.1 coordinate 1,757,619,210, forward strand.
ATTTCTTCCTTGACGTTCTTGATCACATTCCGATGTTATTTGTCGTTGCGTCGCAGAATCCAAATGTAGAATTCCTCTAGCGGTGATCCACACGTGTACCTTATATCTCGGGACGTTTCCAAAAGAGTCTTTGGGTGCTAGCATAGAGAAACATTTTCTTTCGTAGTCCACCTTAGATCGCCTTGATCCGATGGAAGAGGATCTCTCTCAGTCTTGAGAGCGTTCTTGGTGGAAGAGGTTATTTCGGGTTTGAAAGAATTACCCAGAATTGTTGTGTTGGAAAATATTTGGTGTTGTGAGAATATTTATAATCAAGTTTGAGGTTTTAGAGTTATGATAATAAATAAAAGAATTACGTGTTTTATTTATTTCATTGACTCTTATTTAAAACCCCCATGTCGAATAATTAATTCCTTGACATGTGGCCACGCTGATTATAATAAATATCATTTCAAACAATATTATATCCTCAAAATCCCGACTGAAAGAACTACACGGTGTGTATTAATAAATATAGGGTGTGTGCTTGTTTTTCATTGAAAACTACACGGCGTGTACATTCAATGTACACATCATGTTTATCTTGTTTTCATTTATTCATTTTCTTTCTATAAAGAAAACTACACGTCATGTAATTATTAATACACGGCATGTACTTGTTTTCCATGAAAAACTACACGGTGTGTAATCATTAATACATGATGTTTATATCTTGTTTTTCATTTCCTTCTTCCTCCATTATTAAAAACTATTTAGGCTTACTTGAATAATTATTAAACCATGTATGAGAATAATCTTTATTCTACTTCAGATACTTGAATATAGTTAGCTTGTGACCCTCTAGGCTTATTTCTCGTTGGCATTTGGTGAGCTTGCCTAAAGATCAAGATTACTATCTAGCAATGGGTCAAGGCACCAGAGAAAAAAAATTTGACACTGCATTGACGTATCATCTCATAAGAATTCTTACTGTATAATTTAATCCCTTTGTCTTTATATCTCATCTAGCAGGTTTCATGGAAGTGTCATAAACCTATATGCTTGATCTGTCATTCATTGACTTCCTGAAATAAACTCATCGTTTACACCATTTCCATGGAATTTAATGCGACAGTTATATTTCAATCAAAGGGCCGAGATATCAACTTCCATAAATGGAAGGGACAAATCCTTACTCAACTTATCCATTAACAACATGTCACTTGTGACACACCACACGTACCCTACTTCGGACCAACTATTTGCGTGACAGTTTTCGTCAGTAAATCTAAGTGCGCAAGTCATGACATGAGTTAATGATAATATTTTAGTCTAAGGACCATTACAAACTCTCATAGATAGAAAAGTCTGATGACACCAAGACATGCAGAATTTCTACTGGCGGGTCTGTTCTCATAATCTCCCATCATGGAGATGACCAAGTGCGAACTCCATGAGATAGAGGCTCGTCTTCTTACCAGTACTCACACATGATGGTCTGTATACTATGGGTCCTATCATAGTATGTCATCCAACCGTAATACTTTATTTAAGAATATTGTTTGGTTCACATCATAGCGGGGATCTTCCATGACCTTATCAATGAAAAAAATATTCCATGACATTATTATATTATAGTCATGCAGAATAATAAACAATATATAATAAGTGAACATTCATGTAATCAAAGTACAAAATAGTTGGTTCTTATGACACAAACCCTTACAATATGGTTTCAAAATTTATGCAACTTCATGTATCCATAAAATAATGAAAAACCATGGATTCGTACTAATGGATTCTCTAATGAAATATTAGTATATTTCATACAATAGATAATTAACCCAAAGTCGTTTTTAGGGTAACTGGTCCCACACCGTGATTTGGAATGGATACACAAACATGTATTTAATCTATTAGAGTGTATCAGAGAAGACAAAAATTGCCCCAAAAAAGGTTCCAATGGGCCCAATCACCCCTTACCTCAACCAATGTGAGTCTTCAATAGTCGATGGGCCTGAAAACCTAGATGACCCCTGACCCTTGGAATGCAGGTCTATACTCAATAATTATTAAGGGAACTATTGGGAGTTTCTGGGTGAGATGAGACTCGTGTGGAACAAGATGTGTGTGATTGAGAGAGGCCATAAAAGATTCCTCAGTCAAACCATCAAGGGGAAACCATTCCACATCCCATCAAAAATTGGGTATAATATTACAAGGGAAGAAACAACTGAATATGGATATAATCTTTTTTATGATATCATGTAACTATAAAATGGACGAACGATTGTGTTTCCCCCAAAAGACTCATGATCATGTGACCATATCAAGGTCACACAGTCTCCACGCATGGAGAATGGCCTAGGGAACGTCCTCCAGAAGCCTCCTCAATGATATCCTTTCCTCTTAGTGGCATAATGGTGACCGTCAGATGGGAGCCTCCCGGGCCATGTGGTTTCTCATTAGAATGTTCCTGAAAAACCACCCAGATTCCCGCAAATATAAAATGGAGCGAAAGTCGAAGATAGAGACCCTAGGTGGTCATATATATGACATACCAAGTCCTCATGGGGATGAATAAAATCCCTAGATTTTGTCTAATACATCTAACAAGATCTCTAGCACTTTATAATAATGAATGGAAGTGATAGATAGGGGGAGGTGAGAGGGGACTTTAGTCACCATAAGACAAGTGTTGCACCACTGAAGACATGCGACACACCACGACCTGTATGTTGCATCTCAAAAAACCCCTTTGGCTCGTCAACTGCACCACATGTAAGCATCCTCAAATGTCACTAAAACTCTGTCATGACCTAAATATTAGCACATGGTTTTGTCAACAATATACCTACACACTCTCATATGATCCATATTATTCATATGAGATACCACTTGTAAATCGAGTAAATGTCATAGATATTATTCAATAGAACTGGTATTCCTCCCAAAACTTGTCCCATAATAAATAGGGAATCAAAATGGAGTTGGTGGGTGGTTCCTGTAGTCACCAAAAGTCATTCGACATGCACCCTGAGTGACACGCGACACACCATTATTCCATGTGATATGCGGTGCAAGACGCACTAGGATGTGTCCTAGGAACCTCATACAATATTTTCATGTTGAGCACCTAGATCTCCACAAGAAAACTAGTGAGTGTGGGGTGGTTGTAGTGAAAATGAGAAGGAAGGGGGAATGGTCAAGGTACATCCCTATGTGAACTTGTCAATAAGAAATCTTTCTACAAGATGACAAAAAGGAGGACAAATCCTTTGATAAAAACAAGAATTAATAAAGAACACAAAGGATTATAGAAAAACATTCCCTAATAACATAACCTTAATTCACGATGTCGAAATAGTTCAAGGGGTGTCGATTTATATCCAAAGAAACATGAAAGTCGAATCACACATGGGTGGATATTTACATTAGTCTAATGCCTAGTTTTCCATTTTCAAAAAGCATAAAGGTTGATTTTGAAATATTTGGATCCTGACCATGACTTTAAGAGAAATGTAGCACACCCTTTTGAAAAATAAAAGACAAGTATCCCACCACCTTTTGAATTCAATGATTCCATGGTTCGGTGGGTTTGAAATTTGTAGCACTCCTTGGTTGGGTTTTTAAAAGCATGTTTGGGACTTAATTAATTTAATTATAGGCCCATATGCTTCCTCCAAAAAAGGGTGTTGGGAATATTATTGGAATTATATGATTAAACAGAGAGTTTGGAATCAAGTTCCATGGGATCGTTGTTAAAGGCGACCTGGGTTCGAAATTGGATGTTTGCAACAACCTGCTGTATATGTGGGGTTCTTGGGACAGGTGTCCCAGTGGGTCCTAATTTCCGAGACGGGTTGAGGGATTGACACTGCATCAAGGCTAAAACCCATTATTAGTGGGGTTTTTAGGCTTGGTGTCCTTGTATCCTTGTACAATATTATCATGTTGAGCAACCAATTCGCAACCTGAAAATAAGTGAAGGTGGTGTGAGGATAGAGAAAATGAGAAGGAAGTGGGGAATGGTCAATGTAGAACCCAAAGAGAACTCTTCTTTAAGAACTATAAAAAAAAATATGCCACAATGGAGGACCAATCCTTTGATAATTCAATAAATAACCAAGAACAAAACTATTTTTCAAAAACTCGCCATATTATGATTACCTTAATTCATGATGTCCAAAGAGTACAAGGGGGTGCGTATTTTTAGCCAAAGAAACATTAAATTCAAATCACACATGGGGTGTCTCTTTAAATTAGTCTAATGCCAAGTTTTCCTTTGTTAGAAAACCTAAAGGATTATTTTGACAAATTTGGAACTTGACCATGACTTTATTAGAAATGTAGCAAACCCTTTTGTAAAAGAAAACACATGTAGCCCACCACCTTTTGACTTTGAATATTTCTTGGTGGGGTGGGCTGGAAATTTGTATCACAAATTAGATTGGGATTTTAAAAGCATGTCTGGGATTTAGTAAATGTAATTATAGGCCCATATTCTTCCCCCAAGCAAGGGATTTGGGCCTCCTCTTGGAATTCATTGATTAACCCATTTAAGGCCTCCCTCATTTTTTGGTCTACTACCTTGTCATTGGACCACCAATTCCTCACAGCGGGTCTTGTGAAATCACGCGCCTTCTTCCCACCTCATCAACACCGCCTTCAAACCCTCTATAACCATTACTTCCATGAGCCTCATCATCTACTCTATCCTAAAATGGATTCTTCCTATAATCTGAAAATTTAAAGGGATAAATAATAGCAACACTAAAGGTGGCACTTTCATTCCCATACATGTCAGGTAACTCAATATTGTAGGCATTATCATTAATCTTCTCGAAGACATGGATAAGACCATCTCCTTGAAGTTGATGTTTTTGTTTTTGTTTCTCTAGGAACCTCTTCTTCCTCAATTGTACCCACACCCAATCGCTTGGTTTATATGACATTTTATGCCGACCTTTGTTGGCGTGTTTCACTACTTGTTCATTATTCTTCTGAATGTTGGCCTTTACCTTTGCATTAAATTCATATACAAACATTTCCTTTTTTAACCTTTATGATTAGAAAATTTATTAGTAGGAAATGGTAAAATAACAAGTGGATTTAATGGGTTAAAACCATACACAACATTAAACAAAGAAGAATAATTAGTATAGTGAACCAGTCGATTATAAGAAAATTAAATGTGAGGAAAGAATCTTACCCAATTTTTCATAGTTTTTCTAAGGGTGGCACGCCATAAAGTATAATTTTTTTATTGACAACCTATGTTTGACCATATGATTGTGGTTGTGTAGTGGTGGATAATAAATGTTTGGTTCTATGTTTCTTCCACAATGTCCTCCAGAAGTGACTATGGAATTTAACATCCCTATCACTCCCAATGCCCCTGGGTAACCCACCAGGACAAACAATTTGCCTAAAAAATAAACCAGTGATATGAATTACATCATTGTTTTTATAACAATAAATAAAAAAAATCCATTTTACTAAACCTATCCACCAACAGAAATATTTTATCCTTACCTGATTGTGATCCGGGAAACTTAGGCAGAAAATGCATTGAAATGTCAACAGAGGGATGAGAAGAAACATGCAAAGGGGTTTATAAGCCATGTGGAAGAACATTTGAATTTCTATGATTAAACACATTAAAATTTCCATAGAAACTAACCACATCCCTACGCTTTTGAGGAGAATAAAAATGTTCACTCAATAAGGAAAAAGTATCCTCAACCCCAAAATGCCCCATTAATCCACCACCATTGGTTTATCTAACAAGAAATTCATGCACGGAACATTATGGAACACTTAATTTATTTTTCCTAAAAATAAATCCATCATGTTTATAAAAATCACTTTTCCAATGTTTTTCACACAATATCCAAATTTCAGAAAAATCCATATCATTATCATACATGCTATTCAACATTTCAAAACCAAGTATTGTTTTATGCATAATGGTGATAAGAGAGTATATACTAGACAAATCATTGGAGAAAATATTTTATTTTCCTATTTTATGCTTAATGATTTAATGAAATGATTCAAAGAATTAAATCCATCTTTCATGTCTCCTATTCAAAATCCCTTTTGACTTAATAAATATTAGATGTTCATGATCTGAATGAATCACCAATTTTCATTGTCCATAAGTAATGTTTCCAATTTTCTGATGATCTTTTGAGGGAATAAATCACTTGTCCAGGGTAGAGTAGTTAAATTCATACCCATTTATCTTCTCTCTAATATGGGATATAGTCTTAATGTATTTAATTAAAATAGCCCCAATTCATTTTCCAGATGCATCACACTCAAACTCAAAAACATTAGAAATGTTGGGCAGAATTAAGAGAGGTGAATTGGTCTACTTACCTTTGAGTGTGGATAATGCATCATCATGAGCTTTTCCCCACTTGAATCTAATCCCTTTATTGATCAACTAATTCAATAGCACCACGATGGTTGAAAATTCTTTCACAAACCTTTGGTAAAAACTCAAAATTCCATGGATGCTCCATTCCACATTGACATTCTTTGGTATTGGATATTCCCAAATAACCTTCACCTTCTCTTCATTAACCCTCATTCCATCAGATCCCACAGAAAAACCAAGGAAAATAATCTAATTCAAACAAAAAGTAAATATTATAATGGTTGAAAACCACTTATTTTCATAAGAGTCTCAAAAAAATGTTTCAAATGTTCATTATGTTCATTAAAGATCTTATAATAAACTAGGATGTCATCAAAATAAAAAACCAAAAATATCCCAATGAATTTCTTGAAAACATGATTCATTTTATTAATGAATGTAATTGGGGATTTAGTTAGCCTAATATGAATAACATTCCATTTATATAACCCAAAACATATATTTGAATGTAGTTTTACATTCATCTCCCTCTGTCATTCTAATTTGATGGTATTCACTCCATAAGTCAATTTTAGTAAACAAGAATGCAACATGGAATTCATCTAGCATATCATCCAAATGTGGTATGTGATAGAAATACATTATCATGATTTTGTTGATAGATCTATAATAAACACAAATTATCTACTTACCATATCTTTTTGGGACCATAATTACTAGCACCACATAAGGACTCAAGCTCTCTCGGAAAAATCCCTCCCTTAGAAATTATTCCCCTTGTCGTTGGATTTCTCGAGTCTCCTCTGAGTTAACCTATTGAGCCAGTCAACTGGGAAGTGTCGATCATGGGAGGAAGTTAATGTGGTGCTCGATACCCCGCAAGGGAGGCAAGACAACTAGAATTTATTCGAGAAACATGTCACCAAATTCCTACAAAAGGGACACAACACCAGAAGGCAGTGATGGGTTAAGATAGTTATTCGTAAAACATTATCCCTTTCATAGAATAATGGGAGTTTCTTACCCCTCTAAATCTCTATATATCTCTCTTTTTCCTAAAAATAAGTGCACTTTTCCCTCAATAATCTTGTTTTTATCTTATTTTCACTCTTGTTTTCAACTTTTTTCTTTCCCTCGTTTATTTTTATGTCACTCATCATTCCTTTTTCGCTCTTGATTTTTAAATCTTCTCATCATGTATATTTTTTCTCCCTTTTAATTTAATCTCTTCTCACAATCTCTATAAATCTCCGCATGGTCTTCATAATATTGCAAAGGCCTCAATGGTTTAAGAATAACCATACACCCACTATACTCAAAAGAATATCGATTGGTGTATCCATAATGTGTGACCCTCTTATCAAATTTCCAAGGTCTTCTCTACAAGTTATGACTAACATGCATTGGAACCACATCACACAATACCTTGTCTTCATACTTCCCAATATAAAGTGACCATAAACTTTACTCATCTGTGATCATTGTCATTCCCCCATGGTGGTTGATTTATCTCAATTGGAAACTCATGAAAATTTGATAACTCATCTTCTTCTTCAATTACCTTCCTCCTTGGTGGTGCTCTAGAATTAGATGGGGATTGCAGTTCATCCATCTTCACATTCAACATTAGGAATTTGTCTTGTACATCCCTCATGAACAACTTAACATCCACTTCATTGGTGTTACTCACCTCCATCATTTAGGAGTCCTATGACAAAAATTGATAAGAAATTAAAAATTGACCAAGCACACTCCCCCACATGTTTACACTAAATTTTTTTTTGATCACTTGTGTTTCACACAATTTTTTCTTTTGTCAAAATGTATCACTCTTTCCTTTTACAACTCACCTTTAATCCAATAGTATTATTACTCAATTTCAACAAATCAAAAGGATTATTAAATTGTTTAAATCTAGAAATATAATTCAACGATAAAATTACATTTGGATTCAAGATGAAAAATGCGTGAAAGGGAAGAAAAATTGATGAATAAGAATGAAAAATGAGTCGTAGAATTTAAAATGTAGCTTTTTTACCATTTAATTTTTTTTGATTTTCTGGCTCTTTTTTTGAGTAAATAGAACAGTAAAAAGTTGATTTTATCAATAATTAAGTGAAGTATAAGTGATAATTTAAAACAACAAATGGAATCAACATGATATTTTTGTGCATTTTAAATTTCAGAATTCATCCAAATGTTTGAATAGGTTGTATCTTTCTATTTATAGATTTTATTTCAATGATTCCAATTGGAGATTAAATATGATATTCTAAACTAAAATAATCATATAATTTATGTTCTAAATAATGAATAAATGATGCTCGTAGGTGGAGAATAAAACCTACCAGAATTAATATTGGCCTGATTGTACGAGAATTGAAGAAGGATGAAGAGACTCGAAAGAAGGAAACTAATTTCTCAAAAGGGGGATCTGATACCAAATGATATGTGGGAAAAGACCCACTAGGATGTTTTCTAAGAACCTTGTAAAGTATTATCCTGTTGATCACCCATATATTTGTAAGAATACAAGTGAAGGAGGTGTGTGGATAGTAAAAATAAGAAGGATGGGGGGGAATGGTCAAGGTAGAATCCAATGAGAACTTTTCTCTAAAAACCCCTCCCAAAAGATTCCATGCAAGAGGACCAATCCTTTGATATGTCAATAATTAATCATGAACACAAAGGTTGAAATAAAAACTCACCATAATAACATGACCTTAATTTATGATGTCTAAAGAGTAAAAGAGGTGGATATTTATATACAGAGAAACAATAAATTTTAGTCACACATGGGGTGGTTCTTTACATTAGTCTAATTCTGAGCTTTCCATATTCAAAAATCATAATTGAAACTTTTGAAAACATTGTCACATGACCATGTCTTTAGAAGACAAGTATAACACTCCTCTAGAAAGGAAAATACAAGTATCCCACCACCTTTTTACTTCGACGATTCCATGGTGGTGTGGGCTTAAAATTAGTAGCACACCTTCGGTTGGGTTTTTAGAAGAATTTATGGGCCTTAATTAATGTAATTATAGGCCTGGATTCTTCTCCCAAGAAAGGGTGTTGGGACTCCTCTTTGAATTCTATTATTATCCCATTTAATGCATCCCTCATTATTTTTGTCCTCTCACTTGTCATTGGGCCAACAATTCATCCCAGATGGTCTAGTGCAATAATGCACCTTCTTCCATCCTCATCAATACTACCTTCAACCCCTCAATTCCCATTCTTACCATGATACTCATCACCCTGATGGCCTGTATGGTTCCTCTCATGAGGTCCATTTGGATTTTCAACACCGTTATATAGAAGGCCTTGTTCATGTCCAGGAAACATAACAGATATCTATGTAAAAATAGATAATTTTTTCCATGGAATGTTCATGCACCACCATATGACTCGTATTGGTATTCTGATGCATCTCCAACAAAATGTTGAAATAACATCGTAACCAAACATTCAATCTACATGAATCATGAGATTCATTCTATAAGGATTATATGATATGAATTGAGGATGAGAGTAGGGTTTTAGGTCAATTAAGGGCATGTTATGTGCCCCTCGTACCCTCAGTGTGGTCCTACACGACACTAAGACTACCCATCCAAGGACTCACTAATTCCTTCTTACATTCCTTTGTATCTCATTAAGACCCTACTAAATTTTTACATTATGACATGGAAGGACATCATGTAAAAATGTGGCAATATTTCACTCTGTAAAAATGTCATATTATCATTCAGAAATAATATACTAAAAAATAACAAACCATATCAATGCCCAATTTTTTAATCTTTCAATTATCATAAAAATGAAATGAATTTTCAACACTCTAAATAATTTTATGAAATTCCCCTGATCTCATTGGGACCATATGGGTAAAAAACATATAAGTTCCAACAATGAAAGTAGATAGTATTTAAATTATTTCTGCCCTTGAAAAAATATGAAAAAAATTTATTCTTATAAAAAAATTAAAAATCACTATATATATTTCATTGATCATGGAAAATAAAAGTTTATAAATAATCCCTTAAATGTTAATTAAATTAAAATAGGACTACCTAATAATCTTTTTCAAAAACCAAAGAATTCTCAAAAAATCATCAATTGGTCGGCCCCATTTCTCAATAATAAAAATGGATTTTTAATGGGAAAACTAAAAAATATATACATATTTGTAATGTTGTTTGACAATGAAATCCTTGGATATTGTTTAAAATGTATAACATAAAATAAATAGATTCAGAAATTATTCCCTAAAATTGAATTTGGGTTATTTTATATATATATTGTTCGGAAATATATAAAAATTTGGATAGTTAATATATTCAAAATTTAAAAACACATAAAAGTGAGTAAGATAGACCAAATCAATGATAATAAGACTATACATATCCATTTACATGTGTATAACTATTATAAAATTCCCCATAAAATTGGAAAATATATTTATCATGGTCAACATGGTTCACAGTATGTTTACACAATAGATTCACATAACCAAACATGAGTATCATTTCAGAATTAATTCAACAATAGTGGAAATAAATCACAATATCCTGAGTCTACTCATGAAAGGGTAGATTTGTAGTAATCATAAATTTTATTATATTATATTTTCAAATGTGAGTTGGATTTCAAGATAGAATCTTATTTGATATATAATTTTTTTGTACCCATACTCACATATATCACATCTTGATACTCTGACTCAACTCATTATTAGGATACAACAATTTTCTTCTATGTCAAAATATAATATTACAAATTTACCCAAACATGGACCATAAAAGATAAGAAACTTGTATAATCATCAAAAAATATCTCCACATTGGTATTCCCATTATAAAATAATAGTCATTACACAAACTAATCAATTTAAATATATCTTATAGTGAGAAACCTCACATCGTGATACATCTCATATAAGGTTTTGTGAATTTGGTCATCAAAGAGAAAGCTTCTAACTAATCAATAAAATTAGTATGATCATTCAAAAACGGACTCACTATTCATAATAAACATTTAATATCATGCTGACACATGGTAAAAGAATTCAATTTCCTGACTATCATGTAATACCTATATTATGGGGGGGGATGTTTCACTCACAGTGTGAGGAGACTCCCCACCCCGATCAAGAATGGTATCAATAGTTTAATCATCAAACAACACTCTCTTATTTATAAAATATAGAATATACTTCTTTTAAAACCAAAAGATACATTTTCCCAATTTATAGATATCAATACATATAAAATCAAACATTAAGACATCTAAATTCACAAAAATTTACTTATAAATCATAACTCTTAGGTATGAAACTGTGATAATAATAAAATGGGAATTCTGTTATTCTATGGAATCTAGTTCAACTTCATGTGGAACAAAGAGGAATATAAGATGATCCTAGGTGTATATCTAGTGATCCATTATTTTTTAAAATGGTAAGGCTAGAGAGGATAGGAGGGGAGGATTACACTATTTTAGAGCTACCTAAATGATCAACCATGGTGTTGGGAATGATTACCAAGGGGTCTCTAAATCTCTACTATCCCCCTTACATTTATCTTCTACCTCCATCAATGTGATTTTATATACATCTATAATATATATGAAGACAAATCCTTTTATGATATAAAGTGTTGGAAGGTAACCCATGTGATGTTCAACAAACAACGGTCAAGGATGAACGGATAATTCTAGGTCTATAATGTTAGAAAAAGAGATGGTACAAAAGAAGTCAAAAAAACATGGGCTCTTATTGTGTTACAACTAGATTTTCAATTCACACCCACAATAATTGAGTTATCTAGTAATCATGATCCATGACACCAGATTTATGAGATTTTGGGCCTTCCACCATGGTGTTAGTTTATAACTACAGAAGCATAGTCCTTTTTTCGACTAAAATATAAAAAAAGTACATTTGATTTTCATTTAGTGGAATAGATTAGTACAAGGATTCAAGAATATGTGATGCCCTATAAATTTTTAACTAAGAGAATTATCCTTCTCAAAACTAAGGTGAAACATAGAGATAACCTACCAAAAATAGATTCCAAGAAATATAAGAGGATAATATGATATATTCCATGGAATGATTCATATCCAATTAACATTATCTATATCCTCATCCCCTTGGATAAAGGATAGTATGGTAAATTACCTTCCATGTCAGGTTCGTGTTTCTTAGAATCAAACAATCAGAAGATAAGGAATCCAATGGAAAAAATTGGTGGGTCCTAGAAATGGAATCAATGCAAATAATACCCTTACATATATATTGAGGATACATTCACCATTCTATCACATTATCTACCTTTAGGATAATGTGGAGTTTCAGGGGTTGACAGTGATTGAAACTCAAGGGGAATATGTTATGTTAGAAAATAAGTTATAACTACAAGAGGCGATAAGGGAATATAGTGTTATGTTATGGAATATGATGTAACATCAAGGGGTAGGGGATATAACAGGATAGAGGGATAATATCCTTGTATCCATGTCTATTTAAAAGGGGATGTGTATAGAGATTAAGAGGCTATTATTATGCTATTTTGAGGATACCATGTAGATTGAACACATACTTGGGAGAGAGTAATGTATGGGGTCTCAAGTTATAATCTCCTCCTTCAATTTTTCTACATCCTAAGTCCTTGTAACTCCATTTCATAATATAATATACAAGAAGAAATTCCTTCATTTCCCTGTAAAATTATTGATGAATGAAGGAGCTGAACTAATTAATTACTCTAAAATTGATCTCTTTTTTCATGAAATCATCCACATAATTGACTAACAAGATAATTCTAATAGATGATAAAAATATAATAATGATAAATCTTATAGAAACTAAGAATGCTCAATATTTGTCACATGAATAAGAAACATGTCAAACCAAGATCTAAGATTCTTTTTGATACCATGTAAAGATCATCTATGGTGATAAACCATGGACCACTACCATATAACAATGAACATGTAATGATTCCCCATATAAATTTATTCATCCAAATAAACAAAAAAAGGAGAATTTTTTTTTTAAATCAAATATGTAATTGGAAATATTGAGAAATAACCCTAATGAGGCAAACAAAAATTATTTTGATGATTGGAGAAAATGTGTCATAGTAATTTGTATCATATGTCTGAGCATACCCCTTGGAAAAAAGATATGACATCATATATGAGGTTAGACGGTGGTCGATCACACATTCCTAGGAAGTAATATACCCTAAATGGAGTGATATGATTCATAGTATATGGCTATTAAATTCGAAGGTTGAGTAAGGGGTGGAAAAGGATTGGGGAAAGGGATCAATAGGGGGAACATGGAATTCTAAGATGGGGTGTAGTAGAAGATAGTCAGGTAATCATGAAAGTGATAGAGTATCACCAAAGGATGGATTGGGTTTCTAGGATATGGGGGCACTCTAGATATGTTTCTTAGGTTATACCTCTAATATCATTCATAATTAATAAACAATAAATTTTCACTCCTATATGAGGATAGGTACCTATATTTATAGATCAATATGCTAAATACATAGAACACAATAAGTAGGAGATAAAAAAATTAAACCTATGGAATAAGGGGATATGATGGACCTAGTCAAACATAATAAACCTAAATATGACCATGTATTAAATAAACCACATAATAGTTTTAATTTCCTACAAATTTAATAATAAATTTAAAAAAGTAAAAATTGGAAATTGGAAAATAAAAACAATGAAAATGGAAACCATTCAAATGGAAACATGTTCCTCACAATGAGGTAGGGTGGTTTTTTATAGTTGAGAAATGGAATACAATATAGAACCCACATTTATGTTGGATATGAATATTAAAAATATCTAATATTTGAATACTCTTAACACTCCCCCTCAATCTATGACATATTCATTTATTATTAACATCATTTTATAAAAAAATTTAAAACATGATCTAGAAACCCCTTTTGTGAGAAAATATGAAAGTTGATCAATGTTTTGAACCTATATAAAGATTATCTTATTATTTACAAAGATTTCTTGAATGAAATTAAAATCAACTTCATTATTCTTTTTCCACTCTAAAAGACTAGATTTAGGGAAATGTTGATAGCATCTTGATTTTCACACCATATATGTGTCGATTTCTTGGAAGTATAACCAATCTCCTGAAGATTTGTTTTCGACAATAATATATTTATTCAAATATTCTAGGGTTTGATAATTTGATTGTACATTTGATCAGGAGATATCCATCTTCATTTTGGTTCACTATAATATCAAATTTCTTATTCAAAATACTACAAAATCAGGGTTAGATCTTCGAGAAGAGGGAAATATAGCATAATATGCATCATAAAAATGCCTTAATATCAACATTCACATGATCAGTATATATAATACCTAAACCTTGTTCCTTTTTCACATATCTAACAATGTAATAAATAGTCACCCACTACATTTTTTTGGAGATTCTATAAACTACCCCACATTTCTAACAACACAATAAATATTTTTTTTGAGTAATTTTAAAGTAGTAATGATTCCAAAAAAGTCACATATATCTATTGGGTGATGAAAACATCTCTATGTATGTATAAAGTGACCTATAAACAAGTTCATGGTGTGATTGAACTGATTCATCTCAATACATTCTAGTCTCATATTCTAAATGAATCAAATACATCCTCTATTATATAAAAGTTCCTTTATTACATATGGATACCTCAATTCCCATGTATGGATGGAACATAGAGCCTGAAGATAATCATTCAAAGAATATAACTAGGAGGGATGAGATATGTACCTGAAAACAGTTTGAAATTTCATGTTAGAAGCTAGTGTCTCATTAAATCATGAGGTGGCCTCAGATAATCCTCGATAAGACGAATCAGACCATGATCCTTTATGAATCCCAACAGGAAACTCTGATGATGGATTACCAAGGGTAGGTGATTCATTAGGTGTGTTAGAAACATCACATGTTGGGGTGGAAGGTGTTATAGGTTGGAGAGTTTATAATTGGAAAAATCAATATGAAAACCCTGCTTTTATTACAAACTAAAACATCATTTATTACATAAACCATTCACTTGATACAACATGGATGATTGAGAGGTCTAGTGTCTTTGGTTCTGAGTATCATTACATAAAAATATAAAACATGAAGTATAACATCATTATTGAAAACTTTCTTTACATGACAACTACATTCCCTCGTACTTAACATTGCATGGGATAACTTGAGGACATGCATAAGAAAAGGGGTGAGCTATAAAGCCTAGTAAGGGAATAAACATGGAATACATGAGGAGTAAAATAAATGTTAGACAATAGGAATATCAATATATCACAATATAAAAATGAACATAAAGGCATGATAAATCCTGATAATTATAGCATGGAAATATGGAAACAACACTTAACATAGAAATAGCATGAGCCAAGGCTCATTGCACATAAAGCATGAGTAAATCCTTGTTGCACATGAAGAACAAGTAAAACCTCATTGCTAATGAATTATCATGATTCAACACTCATTGCAAATTATTTATCATGATACTATACATTAACCATTGCATTGGAGCGCTATAGGGGCACACCCTTCTTAAACATTTCATTTCATGCATAAGTGTGTCATATGGATCATAATACATGGATTCAAAAAACATAATCATTTATTAATCAATGAAGGAATGTGGATTTCATACATGTAACATTATAATCAATAATTAAATGTTCATAAAGTTGAATATACTTGATGGAGAAATGGGCATGGTATTCACTACACAATGGAATTGGCTTAGAAGATCGGTGTGATTTCGGCAGCGTAACGACGTGACATAAAAATTCATAAAAATGGATGATGAGAGTGAAATGGGTTCCTCATCATATATAAATGTAATGGAATGTAAGGAGGTCGTATAGATAAATTTCCCAACAATTGTAATGGAATTTTGATTCATGATACCAGAGTATTTCGTGAATGTAATTGAGGAGAGAGAAGTACCTTTCAGAATTTCGACATAGTAACTTGTGTACATGGGAGCCATTTAATGAGAGAGAAATGGGTATCCCATCATTTAAACATAAAGAGGGATTTTTGAGGGAGTTTCTGAACCATACACCAACATTCATAATTTAAATTAAAAGCGTAAAACAATTTAAATAAAATTGGAATAAAATGAGAAAGGACGAAAAAAACCCTTACATAGAAGTGTGCATCCAAAGGCTTGAGAGAGGCTTGAGAGAGGAATTCATGGGATCATAGGGCACCTTATGAGGATTATATATAGGATAGGGTAGAGTTAAGACGAACTCCAAAGTCTTTGAGTGAAGAGGAATTGGGAGCTTGGGTGGGTTTATATAGGAAAGGTGAGGGAATTCTTTATTATTTAGGTTTGGATCCCTTTAAATTAAATTAATCCAGAACACAAACAATACCATGTGTTTTCCAATGGTTTTTGGCTAAGGGAAGATGAAAACAATATTTTATAAGGCCAAAGTCCGAACTTCTTAAAATAATAGGGTTGCTTATGTGGCGGTGAGTCACACTCCCATGGAAAACAATTTAAAAAGACAATGTGTTTAATAATTCTTGAAGGGTCCATTAATTCATTGAAAAATAAGTAAAACAAACCTAAAATTACATTATATTAATTTTAAAACATATATTTTCCGAAAATAAAGATATTAGTATTTTATTACATCACTATTGGGTCATTATGATGTCATAAAACACATTATATATTAAAATAGTATTTAATTCTTACACAAAAAATTGACTATCTCATAAAATTATGAAAAATTCACCGTTGGATAGTTTCGACATGTTGATTCCAGAAATAAAATTTATTTTATCTAAATAATTTTATAAATATGTTAATTTTAACTTTTAAAATAAAAACCGGCATTTATAAAAAATTCCCGGGTTTTTACAAAAATGGATTCCAAACCATAATAAAAATTACAATTTCATTCATAAAATTATATGATCATTTATATATAATAAAATTAATTTAATAATAATAATAATAATAATAATAATAATATTTTATAAATATATTATTTAATTTAAAAAATCCCTTAATTTAATAAAATATATTTCTTAATTAAAAAATAATTTAAAACACTATTTGTACTTTAAAAACTATTTACAGTGTCTCAATAATGACAAGAAATTATATTCATTATTATATACAAAAAAAATAATGTACATTAACATAGTACTAGAGATTTGTTACATAACCCCTTAAAACAACCACATAAGACCTAAGGGTAAGGTGTGTGATGGTGACAGACTCTTGGGGTGCCTTAGATAACATCGCTCGCGTGGTAATTTCTATCAACTTCCACTTTTCCTCTAGATGGTCACGTTTGAACTTGACATGCTGGAGCTCAGCTTGGGCTTCATCATGTGTGAATCCCAAAGGCGCCACCTCTTTTCCGAGCTCCGACAAATGGGCTTCATATGGATAAATTATACTGGATGAGGCTATCACTTCTTTTTTCTGTGTAAATTGGATTTGTTAAATCCCTATATTTATACTTATCATGTGATCACTATTCAATTCCTATAAAAGTAACAGTCACAATTCATAACATAAAATCAAATAAGTTAACATTTTATATAACCATTTTACATAATGGAACATTTAACTAGATCAAGAGGGATTTCCATTAATGAGACTTTGGGTCGTTACAATATTCCCCCTTAGAAATTTCTCCCTTGAAATTTCTTTTTCTCACAAAAAATAAAGTGGGTAACTCATCATCACCATTTCCTCTTATTCCATAGTCTCTTCTTCAAATTTGTGGTGTCTCCACAAAACATTGAAAAGGGGCATTGTCTTATTTCATAGATCATTTTCCCCATGATCTAAGATCTTCACTGGTTTCTCCTCATAAGAAAGATCATCCTCCAACTGTACCACCTCAGAAGAGAGTACATGTGAAGGGTCTGGTATGTACTTCTTTAAGAGGGATACATTAAAGACATCATGTACTTTGTCCATGGTAGGTGTATGTGCTAGTTGATAGGCCATAGCCCCGACCCGATCAAGAATCTCAAAGGGGCCGATGTACCTTGAACCTAACTTCTCTTTCATTCCAAACCTCACGACCTTCTTCCATGGAGATATGGATAGAAAACCCATGCCTTCATCTTTAAACTCATGGTCTCATCGATTACTATCTGCATAACTCTTCTGTTGACTCTGGGCTGCCTTGATATGCTGCTGAATGGTTTTCACCTTCTCCACCATTTCCTAGACCATTTCGGGTCCAAGTAGCTTACGTTCACCGACCTCATCCCAACATGCCATTGTTCTGCACCTTTTCTCATACAGGGCTTCATATGGTGCCATTTGGATGCTCGAGTGGAAATTATTATTATCAAAGAACTAAACCAGAGAAGATGTTGATCCAATCCTCCTTTAAATTCCATTGAGCACACTCTCAACATGTGATCAAGTGTTTGGATGGTCCGCTCGGATTGGCCATCAGTTTGAGGATGATAGGACGTACTAAAGGTCAGTTCAGTATTCAGAGCTTATTGAGGACTCTTCCATGACATAGAGGTGAATCTTGGATCATGGCCCAACACAATATATAGTGTCACTCCATGCAGCCTTACAACTTCCTTGATATATATCTGTGCCAGTTGATCCAATGAGAAATCCTCCCGAATAGAAACGAAGTGTGCAGTCTTTGTAAGACAATCCACAACAACCCATATTGCATTGTTGACTTCTGATGTCCTCGGAAGTCTGGTGACAATGTCCATGGTTATGTCCTCCTATTTCCATTCTGTTATGGGAAACAGTTGCATCATACCCTTAGACTTCTTCTTCTCTGCCTTCACATGGTGGCACACCTAGCACATTGATGTATATTCAGCGATCTCCTTTTTCATATTATCCCACCAAATGTTTTCTAGGAGATCTCGATACATATTTGTGCTCCATGGGTGAAAAAGGAAATTTGAACTGTGTGAATCATCCAAAAGTTCCTTCGTCTGCTCTGAACGGGATTGAACCCACAACCTTTTCCCAAATCGCACAATTCGTTCTTCATTGTGTTAAAACTCCGAGGATTTCCCGTTTTTCATAGCTTCTACTTTTTCCTGAATTCCCACATCATCATTTTTAGCATCCTTTAACCTTTCCAAAAGAGACAGTTGAGCAATAATTTGTGAAAGGATTGATGATCTTCCATTTTTATGATTCCCATGTCCATATTCATCATGTCTAAGAAGATTGGATCCATCTCAATTCTCATCATTGATAGAATCATTGGGTCCTTTCTACATAGGCCATCTTCCACCTTGTTCACTTTCCTAGGGTGGTAATGTATTGAACATTCATAATCATTGATGAGCTCTTTCCATATTCTCTAGTGCATATTAATCTCCTTCTGTGTGAATATATATTTAAGACTCTTTTGGTCAGTATATATCTCACATTTCTCCCCATAGAGATAATGCCGAAAATTTTTCAAGGAAAATATCACTGTCACCAACTCCAGATCATGTGTTGGATAGTTTCTCTCATGGATTTTCAACTGCCTTAAGGCATAGGATATAATTTTATCATTCTGCATCAGCAAACAGTCTAAGCCCTTCTTTGAAGCATCACTGAATACCAAAAAAATGTCCCCACTTGTGGGTAAAGTGATCACGGCCGCAGTGATAAGCCTCCTTTTCATCTCCTTGATTCTTTCTTCACATTTATCACTCCAAGAAAACTTTACTCCCATTCGATTTAGATTGGAAAGAGGGTTGGACAATTGTGAGAAATTTCTCACAAAATCGTCAATAATATCCTGCTAACCCCAAGAAGATACAGATATCTATTACCGATGTTGGCCTCGGTCATCCCTCAATTGCATCTATTTTGGAGGGATGCAAAGATATCCCATTGATTGTGATGATATGGCCCAAGAATGAGACTTAATTCAACCAGAACTCACACTTGATGTACTTTTCATAGAGAAGATCCTAGCCCAATGTCTCCAGTATAGTACATAAATGCTCCTTATGATCCTCCTTGGTTTTGGAGTATATTAGAATATAATCTAATAATACAACCACAAATTTGTCTAGGTAATATCTAAAGACTTTATTCATCAAGTCCATAAATATTTCTGGAGCATTGGTGAGTCTGAAAGGCATTACTATGAATTCATAGTGCCCGTAACTTGTACGAAAAGCAGTCTTGGGGACATCTTCCTTCTTCACCCTTACATGATAATTTCCCGACCGCAAATCTACCATGGAGAAGTATTGTGCTCTACGCATCTGATCGAAAAAGTCATTGATATGTGACATGGGATACTTGTTCTTTATTGTGATTTTGTTAACTTCATGATAATTGATGTAAAGCTGCATTGACCCTTCCTTCTTCTTGACGAAGATGACTGGTGCACCCCATGGTCATGCACATGGGCATATAAACCCTTTATCCAGATTGTCCTTTAGTTGTTTTTCAGATCTTCATGTTCCATGACATCCATTCTATACGGAGTCTTGGATATTGGTAACACCCCTGGTATAAGTTCAATTGAGAATTCAACATCTCTTCTAAGAGGAAGACTATGCAGTTCCCCAGGAAACACTTCAGCGAATTCCCTCAAAATAGGCATTTCTTCAAGGATGGTTTCTTCCTTGGACTCAATCATATGAGTCTGATACGCGTTCTCATAGGGTAGTAATATCCATGCTTGAGATGATGGATCTAAAGGAGATTCATCTTCCTCTTTATTCTTGTAAATAATCAGGGGTCAATTCTTCATATGGAGTGTGATTTCCCTCTCCCAACAATTTATGTTGGATCTTTATAAGGAAAGACAATCAATGTAAAGAATTGCATTAAATTACACCAGAGGGAGTATGACGACCTTCCCCGAGAAATTCAATCCACAGATTATAATAGGGGAGGACTTATATTCATGGGATACAATGATTTACCTATTTTTCGTACTCACTGACATCTTCACTCCCATGATTTGTGGTGGGGCTGGGAATGTTCTACTAATCTTTAGTGATATAAAATAATGTGTAGAACCTGAATCAAAGAGTACATTCACTAATCTTGAATGAATAACTTGCATACATGTCACCACTTCGTTGTCGGGGTTCACTTCGGCAGAAGTGATGGAAAAGATCATCCTTGTTGCCATGGAGGTTGTTGGTTGCCTTAGAAAACCTTTGGATTAGGTCACTGATTTGGCAGATTCCCTGGTTATTTTCATTTGTAGCAATGAACAACGCGTTGAGGTTCGAACGGAGTGTTCCTCTCCTCTGTCGCAGCTATGGGTCTTTCTTGAAGACAGTTAACAACTACGTTACCTTCTCTTCCACACATAAATCATTTTCTCGTCCCCTTGAGGCAATTTCTAGGGTTATTCTTTCCACACTTTTGGCAATTTGGGTGCTAGACCTTCTTAGAACTATTGGATTTATCCATTTGACAACCAACATTGATGTCCACCTTACGCTTCTTGTCCCCATGATACCCATGTGATTCTCCGATCTCCATTTAGACCTTGAGGGCATATCAGAAAGTTTCCTCATAGCTGTCGAAGTCACGAATCGCTAATGCTTTCCGTAGGATAGGCTTCAGCCCACAAAAGAAGCGGTAAACCATGAATTTGGTGGAAACGACAAAGCCAGAAGCATATCATGAAATCCTTGTGATGTTTTCCTCGTATGCTCTAACAGATTCTTTTTTCTTGAGGGAAAGGAAGTCCCTTTCCATCTTAAGCTGGAGGGTGAGCAGAAAATATTTATCGAAAAACATCTTCTGGAAATCCTTCCATTCCAATGCCTCGATCTCCTCCTCAGGCTTCATATTTTTTATCAAGGTCCACCATCGATCAGCTTCACCCTCCATACAATAAGCCTCCATGAGAGCCTTCTCATGTTCAGAACACTGAATGATGGAGAAGATCTTTTCAATGGAGTTTATTTATTGTTCAGCAATCGTGGGATCGGATGATCAAATAAAAGTATGAGGCCTTTGTCTCATTATGCTCTCGATAGAAACTTGTTCATTCTTAGGGGGGTTGAACGTTCCTATTGACCCGTGTTTCTATTCAAATCTTGAATTATCTGAGAGAGAATCGTGACAATGATTGCGATTACATCTCCCATTGGACAGGGCATCTCATTATTATAGTCATCACAATGATCTTCACATCGATTGTTAGCCCGAGTCCCCCTATTACCGGCCATTGGCTGTAATAAAAGGAAATTTAGGGGGTAACACATGAAGGGTAATCCAAAGAATAAAGTTGATGACTTATAAATATACTTTTATTTCCTTAACTCATGAGTCTATAGGATTCAACCTAGGCTTTTCATGCTCTACTTTCAAACATATAATCGTAGGGTCATTTTTTTAATTCCCTTAATAAGGGTTCTTACTATGCTTGTGAATTTATCAAAACAAATCCCATGGGAGTGTCGTAACCATGAGTTCAGAAAGGCCCGTTGTCGTGCACTAGTTCCCGTTCAAGTCTAGCTCAAAGCGGTGTTTTCGGGTTTTTCCCTTAGGATACATCTATGAAAGAGCCACCTCTACCTACTCGTATTCAAATATGGATGTATTTGTTTGCTAAACCACATACTCAGTACTTACCAAAACTTATTGATGTTTTTATTATTCTTTGTGTTTCCTCTATGACTTTACTAGGGTTTTCTAATCCTAATCCCAAAAATAACTAAACCTATCCTGAGATACCAACTATGACAACCCTTCTTTTATTAAAAACTTAAACAAGATTTATTATATAAACCATTCACTTGAAACAACATGGATGATCAAGAGGTATAGTGTCTTTAGGGCTTAGTATCATTACATAACAACATAAAACATTAAGTACAACCTCTTTATTTAAAACTTCCTTTACAGGACCACTACATTCCCTCGTACTTAGCATTTCATGGGATAACCTGAGGACATGCATAAGAAAAGGGGTGAGCTATAAAGCCCATTAAGGGAATACACATGGAGTACATGAGGAGTAAAATACATGTTAGAAAGTAGGAATATAAATATAGAATAAGAGAAACATGAACATAAAGGCATGATAAAGCATGATAAACATAGCATAGAAATATTGCAACAACACTTAACATGGAATTAGCTTGAGCCAAGGCTCATTGCACATAGAGCATGAGTAAATCCTAATTACAGATGAAGCATGAGTAAAACCTCGTTGAACATGAATTATCATGAGTCAACACTCATTGAACATGATGTATCATGATAATATACTTTACCCAATGCATTGGAGAGCTATAAGGGAACACCCTTCATAAACATTTCATTTCATGCATAAGGGTGCCACATGGATCATAACACATGGATTCATAAAACATAATAATTTATTCCATGATGAAGGAATGTGGAATTCATACATGAAACTATATAATCAATAAGTAAATGTTCATAAAGGTGAATACCCTTAATGGAGAAATGTGGATGGTATTCACTACACAATGGCATTGGCGTAGAAAATCTGTGCGATTTCGGCAGCGTAACAACATGACATAAGAATTCATAAAAATGGTTGATGAGAGAGAAAGGGGTTCCTCATAATATTTACATGTAATGTAAAGTAAGGAGGTCATATAGATACATTTCCCAACAATTTTAATGGAATTTAGTTTCATGATACAAAATTTTTCTTGAATGTAAATGAGGAGAGAGAAGTTCCTTTCAGAATTTGGGCATAGTAACGGGTGTACATGGGAGGTATTTTATGAGAGAGAAAGGGGTATCCCATAATTAAAACATAAAAAGGGAAGTATGAGGTAGGTGATAAAACATATCCAAACATTCATAATTGAAATTAAAATGGAAAAACAATATAAATTAAATTGGACAAAAATGTGAAATGAAGAAAAAACCCTTACTTGGAAGTGTGCTTCCAAAGGATTGTGAGAGGCTTGAGAGAGGCTTTCATGGGAGCTTGTGGAACCTTGGTAGGATTCTAGATAGAGTAGGGAAGAGGTTGGACGAACTTCAAAGGCTTTGAGTGTGGATGAAGTGGGAGCTCGGGTGGGTTTATATAGGAAATGTGAGGGAATTCTTTATTATTTTGGTCTGGGACCCCTTATATTAAATTAATCCAAACCACAAACCCTTCCATGGTTTTTGCACATAGTTTTTGGAAAAGGGATGAGGAAAAATATATGTTATAAGTCCAAAGTCCGAAATTCTTAAAATAAAAGGTTTTCTTATCTGTAGTTGAGTCACACTCCCATGGAAAACAATTTAAAAATAAAAGGTGTTTAATAAGTCTTGAAGGGTCCATTAATGCTTTGAACAGTAAGTCAAACAATCCCAAAATTACATTATTTTAATGTTAAAACATATATTGGCCGAACATATAGCTTGTAGTATTTTATTACGTCACTATTGGGTCATTATGATGTCATAAAACACATTATACATTTAAACAGTATTTAACTTTTACCCAAAAAATTGACTGTCTCAGAAAATTATGAAAAATTAACCATTGGATAATTTCGACGTCATGATTCCAGAAATAACATTTATTTTATCTGAATAATTTTATAAATATGTTAATTTTCACTTTTAAAATAAAAACTTACATTTATCAAAAATTCATGGGTTTTGCCAAAAATGGCTTTCAAACCTTAATAAATATTACAATTGCATTCATAAAATTATATGATCATTTATATATAATAAAATTAATTTAATAATAATTATTATAATATTTTATTAAAATATTATTTAATTCAAAAAATCCCTTAATTTCATAAAATTTATTTCTTAATTAAATATTAACTAAAAACAATATTTTTACTTTAAAAACTATTTAAAATGTTTCAATAATGACAAGAAATTATACTCATTATTATATACAAAAAAATAATGTACATGAACATAGTTCTAGCGATTTGTTACATAACCCCTTAAAACAGCCACATATGACCTAAGGGTATGGTGTTTGATGTTGAAAGACTCTTGGGGTGGCTCGGATAACATCGCTCGAGTGGTAAGGTCTATCAACTTCTAATTTTCCCGTAGACGGTCACGTTCGAGCTTGACATGATGGAGCTCAGCTTGGGCTTATTCAAGAGTGAATCCCAAAGACGCCACCACTTTTCCGAGCTCTAACAAATGGGCTTCGTATGGAGCAATTATACTAGATGAGGACATTGCTTCTTTTGTCTGAGTAAATTGGATTTGTTAAAGCCCTATATTTATAAAAATCATGTGATCGTTGTTCAACTACTATAAAAGTAACGGTCAGAATTCTTAACATAATACCAAAGAAGTTGAAATTTTATATAAAAATTTTACATAAAAAGAAAATTTCTAGATCAAGAGGGATTTCCATTAATGATACATTGGGTAGTTACAATCATGATCTAATAACATCCCTAGAAATAGATACAAGTGTTGGTGTATTGAGGAAATATGTTAAAATAACATCGAAATCAAGAAATACTGGATGGTGGTGGGAACACAGGGAGAGAATGAACTGATGATTAGAAAAGGAAATATTAGTTGAGACAAAAAAAAAACAATGAAAATATAGATAGAAGCATCATTATTCCCTCTAGGTGTGGGAATATCAAAGAGTGATGCATTTTAGAGAACACACATCAAACATGGTAATATAGGGTAAAATATCTCAAACATAACAAACACAACCACAAATGAATAAGGGATGGGACTTATAGGATGTTATATGGTATTGGGGCATGTAGCGGATGCCTATGGGTAAGTATTTTTAAAATTTTCATCCCCAAAGTGATGAAAATTTATCCCCTCAGTTGATCCATGTCCCGCTTCAGTCCTCATATCACTAATTGTCTATCAGAGCCCAAAAAAAAATAAAAGAATGAGTATCTTGTTCCATTTCAAATTTCACACATGCATCACAAAACATCAGTGACCATTTTTCAAAGGATATAATGTTAATCCTTTCTATATAATTGACATGTGATTCTGGTATCAATTCATGTGCTATTCATTGACATCAGGGTGCAATTGTGGAGCTCCAACTATCCCTTTGACACCATATTGATCACCATGGTTTCCTACCTTCGATCCAAAAGGCTTACTATAATCGTTCTATTTGATCAAATGAGTCTCCCTATGGGATACAAGTTGAGAGAGAATCTCTCAACTCCAATTATTTGAATAGTCACCATGACTGAGAATCAATCTTACTTATATAACAGAATCTTAAATAATCGGTTAGAGTTCCCCATCCCCTGTTAATTTTTATGTCTGCTAAATAAGTAAACATTAATTAATTATAGCTAATGTAATACATCAAAAATATTATTTTATTTTAACACAATATTTTAATATATTTTTAGTATATTATATGTTAAACTCAATCAATTATATCAACAAATAATTCCTTATAACACTAAATGAACCTGGAATATTTAAATAATATCTTTTTGTATAATATTAATCCAATTATTTACATAACTAATTGTAAATAATTTTGATAAATAAATTAAACCCTTTTATTCATTACATAAATAATAATGAATTTTTTTTCTTAACAATGATAAATTCCCTGGACTACTCTCAGACCCCATTTTTGGGGCTCGCAATGTTCAATATTCATATTCATCATAATAGGAAAGATTCTTAAATATGCTATTGTGTGTGACACCCTATGCCCTTATCTTGAGAGTAATGACTAATATTTATGGACCAAGGAAAGATTCTCTAAAATGATCAAGACCCATAATGATATAGGGAATTTTCATAATAATGACAACCAACCCATAAACAGTCACTATGTAATATAATATATTTGTCATTAGATATCTCATCAATCATGATGTACACATATGTCAGAATCATTTATTTCATTATTATTTATTGATCTAACTATATGGATTTACCTTTGACAACCATGGAATTGGATTTATGAAGGTACTACCATCCTGATCAACCATGCCCGAGATATTTCTTCAATGAATCAGAAGCTAGAAATCATACCATGATCATTCAACCAATTTCATACCGCCAATGGCAGACCCAACATATGCTACCTTGCCATAATTCAATTATCATGGTTTTTTCAATTCATCAATGTATACAATAAAAGGAATACATTGATAATGATCACAATTCAAGAGTCCAATGCACATGTCAGTAGGTAAAAACTACGAATGACACCCAAAACATGTGGGGTCCCTATTAGTAGTTATGTTCTCATGTCCTCTACTATTGAAGATCCACAAGTTTAAACATCATGAGAATAAGTCTAAATTCTATTGAGCCCCTAACACCTGAATTGTTAGATGTCCATTGTGTCCAGTATATATGATGTATCTATACCATTGGTATATATTAAATATTATTTTCATAGTATTTAAATGTTCTCATTATAGCATTGAATCTTCTATAATTTTTTATATTACTATTCATCTATGTAATTTACCATTAAATAGTGGAAGAAGAAATGTATACAATATAATGGTCACTAAACATCATGAAGATATCACAGTATAAAGGATATGTTAATCAAAATTAGTGAGAAATTTGGTTCTTGAAAACCCCCTTTTTCAACACTCCCACTTTCACAATATCCACCTTACTAACCATTCTTTTTAGCTCTCAAATGATTAAGATCATTCTTTTATTAAGTCTTAGATTTAGTTGTTCGATCTGCCACATCTTTGTTGCATGGTTATTCATCTATGTGCAACTCCATCTCCTTGAGTAAATATCCTCAAGAGATTTTAACCATGAGTGTATTCATTTTTTTACCCTTTAAAAACATGACATCTCTGGTAGTAATATTTTCATTATTTGCATTATTATAATTCATTACTTACTCAGTGTGATTCCATGAACAAAAAAAATGGTTACATACTTTACACTACATCATAGCAACCTCAGAGGCCACAAGACACACCGTATTTGTAGATATGGTATCCACAGGCTTGAATAACCATGCCTTTATCATTTCCTTATAAAAATTACGATATTAAATAATATTTACCTTATAGGAATACTATTTGTTTTTCCCCTTATAATTATTATCCCTAAAACTCCAAATAACAGGTATACATCATTTTTTACTTTTTCAAGTACAAGTAGATAGCTCTAACTACCTCCTTTGTAGTTCTCTAAATTATAAAAAATATTTTCCTACTATAAAGCATATGCCGGAAATACAAGGTCTTCTATATATTAGGGAATACATGATTGCTCCAATACTGGAGAATATATAATTTCAGCTTGAAACTTTAGTCTCCTCATATGCCAATTCATGTCTTTTTAGAGATATATATTCCATGTAACATTCGTAACAATTATTTCTCAAATTCTTCCAATGTTTATATTACAAAACCATATAATTATATGTATGATTAACTAGGTCTAAATGAACAATATACCTACCTCTGTATATCTCATTCATAGATATTTGGTTTCTAAATAATATCAATATATTGAGAGGTACATTAATTCTTATCTTAACTGACTGTAATACTAATAAATATATTCCATATTTTGTAAATCATATGTTATATTGAAAACAATGGTGTCTCTGTTAACCTATGTTAGAAACATGGAAAAGATTCATTTCAAATGAATATTCTATGATCATGTTTCTTACTCCAATACTAAATTGGATTTTTTTAACTTTCACCCACTATTGGAATCCTATGGTGTAACTTTCCCATTATGTTTGAGTCGTATGGAAACCTTCAATGATGTAGGGTATTGAAATCCAATGAGCAATCAAACAATAATAGAAATTATCTTTGAAAAGTAACATTATAATGGTATAAGGTATAATGACTGGGTATTAGAAATCTATCCATATTCGTACCATGCTTTTACCACCCATGTATCATGTCACTTGAATACCCACCACAACATTCAAAATAATCATCCCCCTATATTTTGATTCATGGAATCCATTATTGAATTCTAATTGATCATATCAATTTTTCATAACATCCATATACTACCTACTTGTAGGAATTATTCATCTAAATGAATAATGTATCACTGGACTTGGTGAATATAAAACAACCAAAATGGTTTTAACCTTTCTATCCAGTACTTATATCTAGAACATTCTCTTCCATACCTCTTGTGGAGCTCATTCCTATGCCAGATATTTTTTTATGTCTTGTCATTGACTAAACCCAAGTAAATATTTCTTCCACTATCTAAATTAGAAATGTACACCACTTTTACAAAAATATAGTCAATTACATGGACAATCACTTTTCTGACATAGGTATTTATTTAATAACCTATGAAAAATTTAGGATAATTAATTTAGATTCCCATTGAGTTGTTCTTGATTCATGTTTATTTATATCCTCAAAAAACTATTTGCATGTAAAAAATTTTTATTAGGAAATAATGGATTTACATCATAACATAACTAATATGTTATCCATTTTTCAATATAGTTGTCATTTGATTTGGGTATAACACTATTATTTTCAATTAATGTCTCCAAAAATTGAAGTATCATTAATGTATTATTTTTACATCGTTCCTCATCTTACTTACATCATAAATTTGATGTATCTATAGAAAGTTATGTTTATTTATTACACCACGCTACATTTTTTTATCAATGTTAACAGGTTTGACTAATAATAAATCCTCCCTATTTTCTTTATAATCCTGTCGTGGGTAAGTTAATGTGCCTTTAGGAATTACTCTACACTACATTATATTTTTCAATGAATCCTTAAAAAATATATTCTTCGATATACCAGCCTCAAGAATCTTATATCTTGTTAACATAAATATATAATAATTAACTTTCTTATATCATAATAAGAAACTAATGGAATATTGTGAAGTATATTTACTAATAGATTACCCTTATAATAGTTCACAATCTCTTGATAAAATAATTTAGAATGCTTTGTGGATTACATTAATTTATAAAGGATTCATTTTCCAAAACTAAGTATATATGTGTGTCAATAATACCTAAGGTATTTAACTCCAAACAGACTAAAAAACAAGTTATATCCTTAATTACAACTTATTTTTACTTGGAAAAAAATTATCTTTCCAAAACATGGTATATAAGTCTTTCAATTTATATTAATCATGTATTGCCTATGATTCATGTATTACTAAAGTATTGGTTGATTATTGAACACCATATGAAACAATCATTCATAAAATAGAATAATGTATCCATGAGTCTAAAAAACATGTAAGAAAAAAATCATAATACTTATCCAAATTTCAACTAGAATCATTTACATTGAAATTTAGAAGTCGTGTAATTCTCATCACGGACATAAGAACCACCATTTCTCAGACAGTTCAAGAATACACCTTAACATATATAACATTTTATTTATTACATGATTACAATATTCAATTACACATATGTGAATGGAATATTGTATTTAATAACCATGAATTATAACGAATACATTATATTCAATTCATGAATATACTTAAAGAAGAAGTGACTACTTTCTTCATTAATATGGTTCTTTGCCTTTAAAATTCCATAAATATTATTTCAAGATATTAAAATTATATAACCTTTTATTTAATACATCTTTCTATAATTTTTGTTGTGAAGGAGCCTTTGGTGCCACTCTTTCTATTGCATTTTTGAAATTTCTTTCAACTTTTCACCATAATAATTAATGTTTATACATTATTCAATTTCTTATTTAGTGGGAGGACATTACCTAAAAGTTAATTAACTGTTTTATCCATACAACTATTTTCTTAATCATAAATTAAACTTTATTAAATTGGTAAAACTTACATGAGAAGGGGATCCGTTGAAAGATCGTCACCCATCATTCAATTTACACATATCTAGTGTAATCGTCAACTATTCATATATATGATTCAATTTTTCCTTGCATGCATCTTGGAGATTATACAACATGTGATATAATTTTTATCCATATATAGTATCCAAAAATCATATCGGGCATTGATGATAGAATTATCATATAACCATCATATACTTCATACATGGGTCTTTTGTAATCATTTTTACACTCTCACTTCTTAAGGCGACTTAATAGGTATTGGGGACACGAGTACCTTGAATTTATGTTGTTGTAGTAAATTCTAAAAATTCATGTACTACAGGTTTAAAACTCATGCCAGTTTGGAAATAATCTCCATCCAAAAATTATCATAGTGAACTTAGGATATTTCAAGAATTTTTTTATTAAAATAAAATATATCAAATTGTTACTTTTATCTTGATTAATGATTTTAACATTATTGATTAATTAATTAATTCATTAAATGTCTCTTTTTATTTTATTAAACATCATATAACTTCTATATAGTAATAAAATTACTTTCTATCATGAGTATTATAGAGGAAATGTTCTTTCAACCACACCTCATAGTCTTTAAGCTATGACTATGCCACAACTCAGAGAGTTCAAGGTATGTGATTGATATGTCAACTACATTAAAATGTGACTCCCTGATCTATTGGGTGAAGCCTCATCTTATAAAATCCAAAAAATTTACATATTCAATTTATACATTAAAAAATTTAGAAAGATATAATTGACTACTTCTTTGATTCCACCATTAGTTGAGTTACCTCATCACTCTCATAATATCTCCTCTGTAGTGAGCAGTACCCATAACTTTGGTTAGAATGCACTCCGAACAGCAAATGTTTTTCAAATTTAAATGATGTAAGGTTATTTGTGACCTTATATTTCCTTGTGTGTTTTTATATTTTTCTCTATGAATATAATCAGTCTCTATTAATATGTTCAAACTTTGTTTTCCCTCACACAACTGAACATTAATATAAATAAATTTATCTCATATTTAGGCATTTTTTTATTTATTATTTTATTTGTTATCCCACTGTCATGAAAGTTCATAAAATAATAAACAAATTAATAATGGAAATAAAAATGATTAACTGGTATTGAGTATATAATATCTGTTGACACATTGAAATTCAATGGATCAACCATGACTAGTGGGAATCATACATGAGTCATAGCTTGACTCATGATGCAACTTCTTCTTGTCCATTGTATCCACTTCTAACCTGGGTTTCACCTCATCTTGAAGAAGTCCTTGTCATACATTGTCATTGTCAATGTACAAATTTATTACCATGCTGGTTTGGGGGTCCTATAAATACAAAATAAAAACAATGAAATTGGACACGAGTACCCCTATACATATTGACCAAAAAAATACCATAAAAATACCCACATTTAATAAACTACATATAACAATCATCGCTTGAAGGTAATAAATAATTAATTAAAATAACCAAAAATGCATAGGTTTGGTCAATTTCTTATGACTAGTCGGTATATATATAAACATGTGATAAAATTAATTATCAATAAATTTAATTAATGGAGGTATTGAAATAAATTAATGAAATAAATACATTTAAGAAATTTATTTTATTATTTATCGTAATAAAATTAATTATAATTCCAAAAAAGTAATTAAATGAATATTTAAAATAATAACTAAATAAAATTAATTGTTCCATAATATTAAAATATTATATTTAAAATATTTATTTTTTATAAATTAAATTTAATGATAAAATTAAATTAATTATTTATATTATCTTTTATTAACACGAGCCTTGAAACCCCATGTAGGGCCTGTATGGGTAACGATGACCATGCATAGATCCTTTTTGGGTTGTGTAAAGCCTGTGAAATTATATTTTTGTTTATAATGGTTCTCCACCACCTATTCCATGTTATGAAGTGCCAACTTGAATTGATTTCAATAAAACATTGGGTTGGGCAGCAGGATACCTCTCCCCTAGGGTGTCTCGCATGGATGTACCTGATGGGAACTGGTGCTAGAAAGGCCAACCGGGTTGTGCACATCGGCATGTGTTAGTGGTAGGGAACTTTTCTAGGTACACGAAAATATCAAGTCATGCATGCCAGATTTATGTCACCTCAACCTGTAGGGTGGCAGATTGGGGGAGGTCTTGGTGAGGGTGAGGAAGAGGAGGAATCCGTCATGGGACCCTGTAGTGAGTGGAGGCGGAGCCCAAACAGATCTAATATACAGATCCCATTTTAGGTCGAGGAGGAGGAACCAAATGTTGGTCATGTAGTGCAAAAATGGGTAGGTGACGATAAATATCCACGATATGAACATGGTCTCTACCAAG
Source organism: Viscum album (assembly GCA_963277665.1). Classification (NCBI taxonomy): domain Eukaryota; kingdom Viridiplantae; phylum Streptophyta; class Magnoliopsida; order Santalales; family Viscaceae; genus Viscum; species Viscum album. The sequence goes on from OY728141.1 coordinate 1,757,652,748, forward strand.
GGCGCAGCTGAAACAGAAGATAGAGACACGACCTCACATGGGCGGCCGATGGTGGTGCTCACGCCAGGATCTTGGGAGAATACCTCTGACTAGGAGGGAGGAGGTGATTAAGGATTTAACTAGGAAGGCATGACAATGGGGTTCTGGCTAGGACATGGCTAAAGGGTGGAAGGGGTCATGTCTTGCTCCATGAGAGGAGCGGCATGTGGTTTGCGCCAATTTTCATGTCCTCCATTGTTAATAAGGAGGGGCTCTAGTATGGTTGCATGAGAGTGTGACTGGGGAGGTGTCCAACATCTATCTCATTATATATGGCCCAATGGTGGAGGAAGGGGGTCCCAAAGAACTCTTTTTTTTAAAAATTATATATATAGTCATTTAATTGTGGGTTTTCATATTTATGTATTTTAGAATTATTTTTTATTGAAAGGGGATAGAGTTTGATTTTTTTTAAATGCATCTTCATATACATGAACCCCATTCACGCATATTTGGAATGGAGAGATGCATGAATGGGGTTTACGCATCCTATGCAGATACGATAAAGGATATGGGATCCCCCTTCACGCACCCTAGAGATGGTAAATGTGTGAACGAGTTTCACACATCCTTTAAGAAGTTTCTAAAGGACGCATGAACCCCATTCACACCTCCTATAGAAATGTAAAAAATAATCACTTTTTTACAACCAATTATTTTATGTATTTGATTAATTCATTTACAACCACTTTGTATTTAGTATTTTTTTATCAAATGAAGATATAATTAGAAAAACATTTATCATTCAATAACATGATCTTCCTAAATGTTCTACAGTAATTAGATTTGATTCTAATTGATATAGTAAATCTAGAAGTAATTTAATATTTCTTCATTTACCTCCCCCTAAATAGAAACTCTCATAAACATCATTATTGAATTCTTATATAACTTCACCAAGGATGATCTTATTCAATACATATTCTTGGATATGCTAACACATTATTAATGCTCCTAAGGATTGTTTATTATAATAAAAGAATATAAAATCAATCTTTTTCATAATGTTCCTAATTTTATTATATGATCGAGGAATTTTAATACTAAAATCCTCCATTGAAGGTTGTGTACCAGTAGAAAAAGTGTCCTTTTAGAAATTACGAATTTGTATTTTCTCAAAATTGGAAAAATGAACTTCTAATTACATACATCTTATATTGTGGTTTTTTTGATCTTATATAATAATCATCTAATCTTCACAATTACTAATTATTCATGTAAATTATTCTTCATGAAATTTAATTTTTTTAAACATAGAATTATGTTCCGTGATTTTTGGATTCAAATCATTGACGTGAATAATGTTTTTCCTGATTTCTTGATGTTCAGGATTTTTTCATCCCGAATATTAATATTTGTTAATGATTAACAAATAAAAATTATTAATTTTGGAATATATTTTTCTGATTGTAAGACACCTATTAAAAAAAGTAGAACTCTATAAATTATAATATTAATGCACATATAAAATGTGTCGTAAATCAAAAATAAACATAATCTATGCAACTAGTGTTGATACTCTTCTGTCCCATAGATAGGTCTATACTGGATGCATCCACATCGTGTTCATCTCTATTTGTGCTCTGGCGTACGCTGCACATCATCCTCTGCAGTGACCTCGACATACTCTTGTGTGACAGGCAGGGGATGATAGTCTCATAGTCTATAACCTGTCATATATCTAATGAGTGGGGTGGAAAGCTGTAACTCTCACCAACATGGAAATAATATTGATGTTTTGTTTTGGATGTCTATAATAAAGAATCTATCTTAACCCAATCGATGTCTGTATCTACCGGTGGCTGAGCCTAAGAAACTAGAGGAGCATATGAATGATCATGTAGAATACCATCCTTTTGCGGAAGACCCAAATCTGACTGATCATGCATAACAAACTCCTCAGATGGAACAACAAGATCCATAATTGGGTCGTCACCCCATGGTACATCAATATGAGCCTCAACCGGATCAGCAGGCTCCACAGCCTCCTCAACATGTGGTGCTCAATGAAAATACAATGATAAATCTCATCCATCGAAGGAAGACACTGTGATACAAGGGTATGAAAATATGATGGGTAAATACGGTGTGCTTAACGGGTACAATCATGTGAAGTATACGGTAGATACGACCATCCTATGAAATAAAATACTATTGTTAATTAATTTGAATAAAAATTGTACTGAATTGTGGAAGGAACTATGTATACCAGCTCATGAATGAACTGTTTGTGTCATGTCATAAATCTGACTGGGGACTTGTAGTACCAAGATGTGTAATCCATTTAATAATCCACCAAATGAAAACGCATTTTCCCCACCCATCGCAACTGGAAGTCCTGTCATCTTTCCCATAAAACAATATATTTGGCATGGTATCTACTCCAATCAAAATACCTCTTCCCTAACATCTTCAGGGAATCCACTGAATCTAACTGACTAGGCGGGTTAGGAACAGGCTAAAAGAATCCAAACTACCACATAACTCTGTCGGTCTGATGCCACTCAACTATTTGAAAACAAATCAAGGAAACCCTACAGGAGTCGGTAGCAAGAATCACCCTACAGTATGGTGGAAGTATCTAGACAATAGCATCTATAAATGGAATCCATAAAATCTGAAAAAAATTAAAAAATTAATAAATGAATACATGTAAAGTAAATAATAAATATTTAACAATATAAATTATAATCACTTACATTGTGTGGTCGAATGTTGTCCAACATAAGTCCATAGGTGTGGACATCGTGTTTAGGGGAATCTGAATTTCGATGTGTTCTACTCCACCTGTAGATAATATTAGTATATATACATTTCATAATAGATTTTTATACAATTAAGTTAGATAGTATAAGGAAATAATAACATACCAACATCCACACAAAGCCTATACTACAATATCAGCTCGAAATGGCACAGGAGCATGTGAAGCCAAATGAGGGATGTGCTCCCATACCCACATCTGTAGAAGAAACATGTATCTCATCATCTGATCTTATCGATGTGACATGTGCTATATAGTGCCCTGTATGTACATGCTAGACAAGAAGACCCACATCTATATTATCATGTCTCGTCCAATTCCTCTAGAAAAGATAAATATATCAAATGTACAAAAGTAGTTGAGTGATCGACAAAAAGCATTCCACCAATCAGCCTCAAAATATAGGCACGTGAAAATCGGAGCACTGTGATCACATAAACATCCTATGCTAACCATGTGATGTGATGGTCTAACCAAGGCTTGTGTAATCTATAACCAATGATGGTCCTTCCATCATTAGGGACCTCTATTCTTTGTAGTCTATGAACAAGCTCTAGCAAATATGCCCCAACATAGCCAGTCAGAGTCACACTATTGTTGGGGAGACCTAACAAAATGGCCAGATCCTACAGGGTAATAGTCATTTCTGCTTCTCTAAAATAAAATTTATGTGACTCTAGCCTCCATCTATCTACATGCTCATCAAGGATCTGATGATCGAGAATGGTGAAGTCGCACATCGCTACACCAAAGAATCTAGTGCGATGAAGATGAGGGAAGATAGTGGGAGGTGGTGTTGTATAATGGAAATGGTGAGATCTGCATAAACTCAATGGAGGAACTGGACATCCCACTCAGAATTAGTTGTCATACATGAGTTTCCTGAGACGTGAGCAATGGGATTTCTGTTATATGAAAAAATGATATCATAGTTACTTTATTATAGGGAATTCAATGAAATCAATTGTTATTTAAATAAATCTAGAACAATCTTATGAAAAATGAAGGTGTTAATATTTTTGATTTATACATGATTTTTTGGGTGCAGATTAGTGTCTTTATTACCTTTGTAAGCATGATATACTCATTTTCATTCTATGTTGTTTTTTAAATAGTTTTAGTATCACACAATTCGTTATTGGAGAATAAAAAAAATGAGACAAACCAAAATTAAAACATGTTAGAAATGGGGGAACATGTAAATAAAAGTATTAAATACATAAACATACACATATAAAACAAAATATAAATATTTTTGATACAATACACAAACTAGGTCATGGATGATAAGATGCAATGTTCTGTTCTGCCACTTGTGGTCATCTTTTATGAGTATGTCCTTTTCTGTGAAAAATAATGCATCGTATTGTCCCTCCTCGTTACCGAGGCCAATCCATTTCATTTCTAATTTGACTTGATTTTGGTCTTCCTCGATTCCATAACCTAGTTGTATGAAACCAATAATTTAAAAAACAACACACATTGAAAAAATCATAAATGAAAAAAAAACCAAATAATGAAACCTGTAAATATTAGGGATGATGGTCGGCTAATCATCATGAAATGATATAGAAAGAAAGTCACCAGGAGTCATCCAATATGCACTATAACAATTATCCAAAGTGAACATGTGATACACCAGGTCAACATATGGCTACCATGATATATTTATTGAAGAAAAATCTTCAATAACATGTCCACATGGATATCAAATTGCCTAAAAGTTTCCGCAATCATAGTATTTTCTATCTAACATCACTAAAAACACTCGAACACTAGTGAATGTAGTTCGGTCGTCGCACAATCTGACTTGAAAGATCGTTTATTCCATATCAATGTCTAGAATGGTCCATATTGAATCCTCATTCATTATCATATTAATATCACTTTGGAAATACTATTTAAAATGCATTCCATTTTCAATCTTCTGATAATCCATTTGGGACTGGTCAACAAAGTAGTGAAAAGATATATAAAATGTATTTTTCACTAACCCTATTATCGAGAGTTTTTATACACCCATGAGGACCCAATTTATGCGCACCACTATATTAGTGGTTATATGGCCATATCTTGTTCCACCATCATATTCTAACTACAATTTTTTCCTTTAAAATCTGCTTCATATATTCATACACATCTTCATTAACAGTTCGGATCTCTTCAAGGCGCTGATCAAACCTTTTTTATTGGGGATCATATGATGATTCAATAAGAGATTAATGTATTAAAATGGGGAACATATTTTATAAAAAGTATGTTTAGAAAAACATACCCAACATGAGGATCACCTTCTTTATGGAATCATATCTGAAATGATTATACACATTAAATGCAGTATGTCTAATGAAATAATGATTATAAGCATTAGTATCAGTTCATGAAACCCCATCACTACCCACGTCCTCTATAATCACTTGATGGCGGTTAGATATCAGACACACACCACAGTTTGGTGTGACATGAACACACACACATGCCAAAAACCAGTTCCAACATTCAAAATTCTCCTTTTCAACAATAGAATAATCAAGTGGTATGGGAGCACGATTACCATCTTGTGTGGAAGCAACGAGTAGAACACCTGTAGAATTTCTATACATGAATGTACCAACAACCCGAATAAATTGATTACAAAAGGGAAAGGCAGTAATGCATTTCCTGGATGCCCAAAAAAGCCTATTGAAATTCACATTTGTTTGATAAACTTGGTGATTGGGGGATACATACCCTACAGTGTCCAACTGATAATGAATCTGATTGTTGATAGACAACAGTTTCATAAGTTGTGAAAACATAGAATATGATTCATCCCATTCACCTTTCACTTTTACAATTGCCTTCTGTTTTTCATTCCAAGATTTGCTATATGATATATTATAGAAATAAAATTGCTGAATTCATTCCTGAACAAGGGAAATGGGAACATCCTCAAATGTTCATATCGCCTCACAAATAACAATTGATATAAACATTGAATCAATGGAAGAGTGATCCTATGAAAAGCATTGATGCAAACAAGTGTGTGTCCATTCTAATTTTGTTATCCTCCAAGATGCACAAAATTTAACAAATATTCCCCTTAATCAAAATTTACATTCTGGCCCATATCATTCACAATGAATGATATATTTTGTCTTCTTTTACTCATCAACCAAACATGTGAAATGTCACTCAATGTGGTATTGCTTTACCACATTTTTCATGGCCAATTTACTTTCAAACTCCTTCCTGACATAGATGGTATTATCATTTGATGAAGACGTATTCCCTATAATGTCCAGGAATTCAAAAACTAGTTTAATGGCATCCCAATAAAAATTTTGTTCCCAAGACATTCCATTAACTATTGAACTCAATAATGATGGATGATTACCACTGACTAGTGGATTTCGTGGATGTCTTCCTCTCAATGGAACCTCAGAAGGTTTGTTTCCCACATCACCTTCACCCACAATTCTCAAAGGAACCTTCGAATGTTCATTCCCCACATCACCCTCACCCACATCATCTCCTGGTGGATCCCCAGATTTTTCTTCCTCTGATAAACATTAATTCACTATATCAGCACACAAAGGGATGTCATATACATTTCCTTCCAAATTTTTATCATCTTCTTCATAATTTTATTCTATTACGAGATTCATATGATAAATAGTCAATTAAAAAGACTAATGTGAAGGACAAACTTCTACACTGCTCACAAAATAGGGTTCTGTAGTAGTCAGTTACACCACATATATATCATAAATCACCATATAAAACTCCCTAAAACCATTAGCACACTACTATATAAATAAGGAGGATTCATCTATCCAATCATCATCATCTACCAAAGGGTACTTAGTGTGCCAAAAATGTTCTGAATGTTGTAGATGTCGATATGTGATTGAAGAAATGGATTGATCGACCCTCAATTTTAACCGATTATAAATATTATTGAGAACTGCATCCAATGTCATACATCAATGATGATTCACCACTCTAACAGGTGACACACTATACCTAAATCCCTGATTTTTGTAAATGGTTGCACCATTGAAATATATTTTCAGAGACAATATTACCTATAAAAATATAATTAATTAAATACTATATACTACATTAATATTTTACATTTTTTAAAATTTCTTTTGAATAATTGAATTTACTTGAAAACTATTAATGTATTGATTTTTTACTATTTTGGTATAGTTATGATGGAATTATTACCAAATAAACATTAATATAATGTGATATATTTTAATTTCTTATGAATAAATAATAATTAATTGATCATGAGACTTGCAGTTAGTTTATCATTATTTGATAAACTAACAAAAACATATGGGTAGACTCATAGAGTATCTATTATCAAATAATTTGGAAACCTACAACCTCCATTAAAAAAGAAACACCTCATGTCGAACACTTGTTCTCGAACGCCTCTTCTCAGACACCTCTTTAGGGATGCCTCTTCGGGGAAGCCTCTTGTTGATTGACTTTTAATTACAAATTTACTCGCATGCATTTGAGGGGGTTTAGGGATATGAAATACATAAAAAAATTTATGTGAACACACAGGTCCTTACATATATAGTTAATGATGACTCACAAGTCAACATTACAGAAAAATAAATGAAATTATTACAAATTAAAAAGCCACATTCACAAAACAATGCATGCAATATTAATTATGCATAAGTCGGTCATCTCAAGAGTAGTCATCACACAAATTGTAATGTTTTGGGTATACTTGATATATCTATTACTAGATGTAATATATTTTAAATATCTACATCTCATTTATATTTAATAAATTTAATTATAATTTGTATAATTTAAAAAATTTATGTATACATGACTATTATTATAACCTTAACCAAAAAAATTCGATATATTTTCTAATAAATTTAAATATGATAAATATTAATAATAAATTATTAAGAAATTATAGTACAAGTGTATAAAATATTATAATTTAAATTCATATTACTATCAAAATAAATTTTTTTATATCATCTTTAATTTTCATAAACATTCAATATGAATTCATACAACATTTTAGATATGAATTAATTAATTTTACTAAGCATTCAATACGAATTCATACAACAAACATATCATTAAAAAATTAAATCATACAATATAAACTAATTTCCAGATCAATACATATGAAATAAATAAATCGTACACTCAAACACTACTTTCTACATAGCACAAATCAAATAAATAAATCATACAAATGAAATAAATAAACACAATTAAGAAATTAAAAAATTAAATAGAAATGTTACCATCTTAAAAGTAGGAAAAAAATTGAGAATGAAATTATGTAGGGATTCGTAGAAAATTCTATATTAGAAGAATAAATTTGGTGGAGGAGACCTCCTTTTATTGATTCTCTTGTCCGGATGGGCGAACAGGGTTCACGCTTCCTTCATCTCGCCTCTAAAGACTGCGTGAACCCTATTGACGCATCTCCTTCCATGATGAGATGTGTGAACGGGGTTCAACCAACCTTCGAAGATGGGATGAAGGATGTGTGAACTGCATTCATGCCTCACTCCACACCGAAGATGCGTAAATACAGTTCATGCATCTGAAGACCGATGTTTAATGAAATTTCAAATCATATCCATTTTCTATAAATTTTTTTAACCCCATAAATAAAAAAACCCTAAAACTGTTCATCCACCAGCTAAATCATAATGGTTAAATTTTTGAGAAAAATAAAAAATTACCCCCTTTTTAACTTGTTAAATGTTCACCCACACGGCGATTGTAAAATGAGTTTACTTTTATTATTATTAAAATAAAATAATTTTTTTCGATCAGATAATCATTGTGATCACACTGGTACCAATTCATGGTATCATGGTGGGATGCAGAATATGGTGGGATGAGATTTTTAAAATTTACATCACTAGAGCAATGAAACTTTATCTTCTCTTTCAATTTGATCCCTAATACGGTCTGGGTATCTCTCCTAGTTTATTGGAACATAATAAAAAAAAATAATGAGTTCCTCATTCCAATAAGAATAATAAACATCCATTAAAAGTCATCTATAACCATTTCTCGAGGGATCTGAAGCTAAACCCCTTTAGATCAACAAAACATTATTCTCAAATCTATATATGCATTGTTCATTGGATCCAGTGTTATGAAAGATTTCAAATTACCTCTTAAATACCGCATCGATCACCCCAATATAATGCATTCGATCCGTGAAGCAATAATCAGATCTTTTTCTTGAATTGAGAGATTTTTTCCAATGGATTTAAGATAAGAGAGGAGCTCTCAATTCCAACTATGTGAATAGTCACATGGAAATATATTATCCCTGAATTATATAGTGGAAGTAAAAATACCCAGTTTGGGTTCCCCAACACTTTTTAATTATAAAATCCAATAATATGTTATAATTAACTAAATATAATGAATGAACTAAATCATAAATATTAGTCATATTTTATCAAATACTTGAAATATATATTTATTAAATTATGTGATAATATCGATCCATTAATTTGACTTCATAATTCCCAATAATAATAAACGATCATTTAAAATAAAAATAATATGTGTTCTTATAATATTAATCCTTGAATTTATATTAACACTTGTAAGTAATTTTAATAAATTAATTCAACCAACTTATTCACTACTTTAGTAACAATGAATTTTTTTTTGTGATCCATGATTTGGTCAAATCATGGACCCCGTGATGGTTCCCACCATGTACAATATTACTATTCGTCAAAATAGGGAATTTTCTAAAATACACTATTTGTGTGACCCTCTAGGTCACTATCTTGATAGTAGTTAATTTTATTCATAGACCAAAAGTGGAGTCTAGAAACTAACCAATTCACCTAAAGAGACAAATAATAATCATACAAAATAAAACCAACCTATGAACATGCATTGTGTAATATAATATCTTTTTCTTTTGATAACTCGTAATGTAGGTTCCACACTTGTGTCACCATCCTTTTTTTATTTATTAATTATTGATATAACTAGACAGATTTATCTTTGAATATATTTGGAAATGAATTTATAGAGATACTACTATTCTGATCAACCAAACCTGATATTTTACATCCTCAACTCAAAAGAGACAAATCCAATCTTGATAATGCAGCCAATGTAATACCACCAATGACGCACTCAACACAATCTACATCACCATGATTTCATTAAAATTATTTTTCCTTGAATAAAATTACCTGATAAAATGGTACACATTGATAATTATATCATGTTAGCATACCAACACACATGTATGTAGATAAGAACTACCAATGACACCCAAAACTTGTGGTTTTCCTCTTGTCAGGTATGTCATCAAGATCTCAACTACTAGAGATCACCAAGTTTGAACCTAATGAGAATAAGTCTCAATGATTATGAAACCCCATCCCTTGATATTTATATATCTATCATTTCTATTCACTCTGTTGTATATAGACCATAATACATATATTTATGATTAATTCCATAGTATCTTGAACATCTAATTATATAATGGTATCTGCTATAACCTTTTTATATGACTACAAAATATGTCGAAATTGCAACCAGTAGTGGAGTCATTAATGTATACACTATAAATGGATTTGAAAATCAAGCATATCTCATTGTATACATAATATTGTAATCAAAAGTACTGATAAGTTTGGGTTTAAGGAACCCAATTTTAAAAGAATGTTATTGGAAATATAGAATGGATGGGTGTCTCCCCTAGATAAAAAGATTAGGGAATTTTTTTATTTCATAAGTTGTTGTGAGAATGCAATCAACCCAAAAATTTATTAGAACATTATTCTAAAATAAATGTTCATGAGAAAATTATAATAAATGTTGGTACTTTGGTTTAGAAACACTATTTTGTTAAGGTGTTTTTGGACAATAAGACTGATGAAAAATTTCGTGGTCATATATAAAATGCTAGAATGGTCAAAATAGATATTCACAACTATTATTAGAGTGAAAATAGTGATGTTTATCTATACATGGGTGTTGATTTCTTGACAATCTATGTAAAAGATGATAATGATTCCAGAACAATTTTAAAAAAAATATCACCAAGTCCTCTTTGAAAAGTCATCAATGAGAGTAATGAAATATCGATAACAAAGTTTAGATGGACTTGTAATGGGCCCTCAGATATCATAATAAACAAATTGAATATGAGTAGATGCATATGGAATTTTTCGTTGTTTCTTTCATCGTGTCAGGATTCACAATCAAATGGAAAAAGAGGACCCATGATCAGGAAAATATTCTAAATAATGGGGGAAGGTGGATGACCATGGTGATGGTGAAGCTAGAGGTAATGATATGAGGTGTAATGATAGGTGAGGGATGGGGTCAATTCCGAAACATACACACCACCCTAAAGGCATCCACTACCAAACAATTGAGTCATTGAATTCTCTTGAAATATTACTGAAATAGGTTAGAAGATGGTCTAACAATATAAGTTAGCTACTATTTTACTAATATATACTAAATAAAATGGAAAACTACAAACAAATGTAACCACGAATAATTTCAGGTAATAGGTTATCATATAACTAAAATAACATGATATATATATTGACTTACCATTATCCAATGTAAAATTGCCTTCATTTTAGGTTGACCAATATTACCAAAAAATACATCCATCCCATGTGATGTGCTCTAAGGAACTAGAGTCAGGAATTCATGAGTTTAACCATTGGGATAGACACCCCATTGGAGTATAACCATGGGAAATAGTGTTCCTTGATGATTCCATTGATTGTGTATTGAAATGAATGTCAATAAGGTGCTGATGGTGTGGAGTTGGTAGTATGCTGAAGATGCATGTTACATAATGACAAGGAACTAAAAGTGTGCATTGGGTAGAAATTATGTGCTTAAAGTGAATTAAAAAGTATATGGGTATCAATTATGTAACGAAATTTCATGTACGAAGCATTATGGTAACAATTATGTCATAGAAGGGGTTTAAGGGGTGGAGGATGGGTCTAGATGTGATGTTTGGGGAATCAGATAGGTAGAATGGAGAAGTGTTGGGATGTTGGGGTTGGCAAACCAGGATGGTTGAGTGGATGGGTGTTTTTTACCCGGAGAGGGTAATTGGGGATTGTTTCATTCTCACATGAAAGGGTTATTGTAGTGGAATATATCATGCATGGGCTCATTATAGAAGGGTTCATTCGCACTGGAAGTGGAAACATGAAGGGAGGTCATCACGTAGGGGTTTGGGATGGAATAGATAAATCAGGAAATGAGGGGTAACAGGAAGGGAATCCTTTTTTAGGGAGCTCGATATAGAAGGTATTTGTCACACAAATTTAGAACTAGGTGGAAGGATGTGTCATGTAAGAGCTCTGGGGTGATAGGGTGGGTTGTCACGTAGGGGAAAACATGTTTCATTACGTAGGGAGAGTATACGTTAGGGTATGGATATTTTGTAGGGACGGGATTGAGATAAATATTTTATGATTCCATATGTAATGAAATCTTGTACCCCACAATGAGGTAGGGTGCTTAATTCATATATGAGAAATGGAATACAATAGATAACCCACACTGATGTTAGACAAAAATATTATAAATATATAATATTTTAATACACTTAACAAAAACTAAAAATTATCATCAAATTTAAATCCAACCAAAAAATAAAATTTCCATCCATAATTAATTAATTATATCCTCTCGACATTATCATGATCTTTCATTATGAACATAGAAATGTATATAAATGACCAATTGATTAGGTGGTAAACATGGTTTGTATTTCAATCCTTATTCCTCCATCATATAGGAAGAACACCTCTTTAATAATTCTAATAATAATGAAATTTAATATTTTTAACCGATTTATGACAATGGTTATGAAATTTTTTAATTAAATAACTAAAATTATAATAATAGTGAAATTTAAATAATTTAATACTATAATATAATAATGGATATTTCTCAAATGTGTCAAAATACCCTATTAAAATACATGAGGACAAAAAATTTATACATGTTTATAGAATTTAATCATGAATTTACTAGATTATAAACTCATTGTTGATATAGTTTAAGTTTCTTACAGAGTCTCCAAACAATTTTATCTCCACAAAATAATGACATGATCATCATTTTAAATTTCTTAAGGCTATAGACTGCATGAAGCACATATACCACATATTATGGAAAATGTTCTATAGTACCCAGAGAATGTTTTTGAAAAACAATTTTTTTTTCTTTAGATTTTATGTGTCAATTTTATATTTAATATTCAATATACCAACACCAGTAAACAATAATTATAACCCACACAAATACAACTTATTTTATAGTAAAAAACTTATTATAAAAAATTATAGGAATAAATCAAATAGAGAACGAAATTACACAATAATTTCTTTGAGAGAAAATTGGAATGAAAATGGTTTTTCCTTTCCATAGAAATCTTTCATCCTCCTATTCATGTAATGCTAATGTATGTTGACCAGTATTAGTTGATATTTATTCAATAGCCATCATAGTCAGTGAGGTAGGGGATTAAAAAATATTGTTAAATTATGAGACCCATAATATCAATAGTGCCTTAATTCTATAACATTTTCAAACAGTAGATGGGTAATATAAATATGTCATTGGAATATGATCCCAAAAGAATTTTTTAACCAGTTTGGTAAACAAAATTCTCTATTTATATTCAATCCTATGAAAGAGAAAACTGTTTTAGGGTAAATAGATGGGAACAAATCACATTGAAAAATAAGAAAAACATGGCTAACATATTATCACAATAGGTATAATTATCTTAATTAAAAAACACAAAATTATTACTATAAAAAATAACAATTGTCATGAATACGATTCCAATAGAAATTTTCATAAGGAGAGTAGAAGAAATAAGCTCTACTAATATTCAATAAAAAAATATTACTGTTTTAGGATAAATAATTTCAAACAACTCAATCTAAATTGATTATAAAAAAAATTTGAAATATGATCCCAATAGGCATAATTCTCTAAAAATGGAAGAAAGAAAACTTCTACAAGTTAGAGTATATTAAAAATTAGATATTTTTGATAAGGGGGAATGAATGTGTCTTTATTATTTTTTTATTTTTAATTTTCAAATCATCTCTTATATATGAATTATATCTCATATCTTTAGAAATAAATAATCATATCTTGTACTCACATTGGGAGAACAGTTTTTTGGTATCAATTATCTCATAGTATTGGATCCATACACCTTTTAGTCCCACCCAAGCACGTTGACTACCTCCTCCATGCTTGAGGGATCCCCTACCCCCATTGTTCCATAAACAACAATCGTCCTACCCGAGGCACATCAGTTGGATCACCTAGGTCACATCTCCCATGAGACACAACCCATGGCACCTCTCTAGGAAAATATATCTAACTCACCTAGGTGTGCATAGTTTATCTCTCTCATGGAATGTAGGGATCCTATCCAAGGAGAAACACCACCTTCTCTAGACACATGCTTCTCCCCAACTCGATCCTATTTTAAACTCTATGAACACACACTTATAGGAATTTTGTACTAAATGAACCACTACAATGTGGTGATTTAGACCTTGTCATTTCATCCTTACCCTAAAACACATCATGAAAATTCTCCCCACATCATAGTGTAATTTCATGGTTCCCAAGGCATATTATATGCCCGGATCCGATATCTTATTGTGTGGTATACGATACCATTCCACTTTCGATGATATGCATAAAACCCGAACGTTATGTTAACATTCAAGAGTCTCTTACCTATGCTTATCACCAAATATGTGATTCATAAAATGAAATGAATAGTATTTTTGGATCAACCGATAGACGATAAAGTGTTTATAAACACGTGCATAACTCATATGTTTCATAACATGCAATCTAATGAATAAACGACTATGTAGTTTTCTTGATGTCTATGTATATGGTCTATTACCATGAGATGGATGTCATGTGATCTTACTGGAGCCTCATCTGACTCTCTCGCTCATTGAATATATCTTCTACTTCCACCTCAACATAGTGAGGAATTGTTATCCTAGGGATAGGTGTATCCCAATTAAGTGTCACGATATTTAGAATATCACTTGAATAACCCATGGAGGATGGATGTGGATTGGATTCCTCTTTATGATTGTTTTCTATGTTTTTCACTAGTGTAAGGGTATATCCTACTCATTTTATTCTACACCAAAGGATTTTTTTTGTATTACATTGTGTGGTATTGGATTGTTTATGTACCATACAAAGAATGTAGCTAAACTTATTGAGTGGTGAACCTTATAAATCTTGTGTTTTTGTGGATGTGTGTTTTGATTGTGTTCAGTAGGGAATGATCTAATAAACAGGAGGTGAAGGTTTTTTTAAAAAGAATGAAACATAAAATAAAAATATATCTTGGATTCACTCCCTCCCCCTCTTAGTGATACTTGGATCATGACTGGGAAACTTTAGATATAAGGGTTTGACCAAGTGTTTATCCTTTTTTTTAATTTATAATCTCCCCTTACATCATGATTTTTTCTCATATTTTCAGATATAAATAAACCAACCAATACCTCACACTGGGAAATTATTTTTGTTTTTCACTTATCTAAATATAAATAAAAAATAAAATGTAGAGCAAATGTTGACAATTGATGATATAATAAATTTTTTAGAATAATGAGGCTCTACTGATATTAAATGAACATAAAAAGAAAATTTTTTCAAGGTAAAGTGGTTTAAACCATCCAAGAAAAATTGAATTGAATGAAAAGCATGACAGGTATATGATCATAATATGAATACATCAGAATAATTTTAAAACTACAATACAAATGTGTTATCTAAAAATACAACTATTTGGAATATGATCATACTGATGTTTAATCATCTAAAAAGAAACATGATTCAGGGTAAAGTGATTATAAATACTCATATTTAATTGACCAAAAAGAATAAAATTAAAAATAAGGAAAAAAGTTGTGTGTATGGTTATAAGTAAAATTTTTATTGACCCAACATATATAGTGCATAAATATTTTAACTGTATATAAGAATATTCATTACATAAAATAATGATCCATGCTTGAATAAAATATGTCTAGTGCATTTGGAAACATAAATTCATAAAAAACTAGTATATGACTGAGTTATTTCATCTACCACTACACTCCTCATAACTATAAACCTTCATAGATATATCATACATAATAACATTAATCATAAACTAGGGAATTTAAGCATAATAAATGGTGATATCAGAAGCTCAGTAATGGTAAAAAAAGTAGATATGAACATACCAAGAGAATAAGTATACGAGAACATGAAAATAACATTTATAACCCATTCCATGCAGATCATAGATAACAAACATGAGTCATGATGTAAATATTTGTAGTTCGTTAGACACAAATCATAAATTAATCAAAGAACATGAACCCTTAGAATATAACATAGGAACAAGTCTTGTATTTGTGGCATAAATATAAGTATAGAATATAATTTTCTTCATTGATCATGAATTATTTCTAAGACTATCATAGTGGAATTGGTTCACATTATAAACCATCATAGTACTCAAGGTTCACTCTCAATAATAACATAGTGGACAGATTCCCTTACTGAATTGCATTCACTCCCCATTCATTTCCTTTTTCTAATATATATCAATATTTTCCCAGTGAATTGGAGGGAGATATTGGTATCACCTATCACATAATAAAAATAATATATTAATGTTCCACATGTTTATAAAACATTAATTATATAAGATCCCATGAAAGGAAATGGGTTTTACAAACATTTCTTCATAGCATATCCTGGAGAAAAGAAATTGTTTTCATAATCATTTCATCATTAATCATATCAGAACCCATGGAAACAGAATTTGGTTTGATAATCATTTTATCATGGTATAACTCATGGAAAAAGTAGTGGGTTTCATAAACCTTATTTCATGGTATAAATTTTCAAAAAAGAATGGGATTACATAAAATATTTTATAGGATATAACCCATTTAAAAACTAGGAGGTTTCATAAAACTCTATCCATAGTATCATAAATCATCAAGATAATGAATAAGAATAATACCATTAGATCATATCTCTAGTAAATCATAAATACCAAAGGGTGTAATATTATATAGAAAATGATTTTTAAAGATCAATTTAAAGTGTTCTAGAATAAAATTGTCTTTCCACTTTGAAAAAAAACCTTAAAACATAATTTTCTTTTAAAATAATTTTCTTTCAAAAAAACGTTTGAAACCTATAAAAAAATCTTTAAAAATAAATTAAAACATTTCGTTAGGAAAATATCATTTCCACTTTGAAAGACATTTTTTAAGACATATAAAATTTTTAAAATATTTTTCTTTGAATATCCCCAGTTAGGAATTATAAATTAAGATTCAAATAAAATAATGGTTATGATGTTAGAAAATATTTTTTTATTATTTATGTGTTAATAATAATATTCTTTTGACAACTTAGGTAAAAGAAAAACAATGCTTGAATGGAAAATTAATTGAAGATTCATTTTAAAACACATTGAAAAAATTAAAACATTGGAAATATTTTGTTTCATAATGCCTTTGTATAATTTTAAATCATATTTGATTTTTTTTATAAATAATTAATATGGAGGGAAAAGGGTTTTTGACCTAAAAGAGAAATAAGGGTGATTTTTTTAAAAAAAGTCTCCTTAACCTAATAAAAGGAGAAAATAGATTTAAAATATGTATTCTCATTCCATAACTAGATTACTAGAATGGAAATTTATTTTTTGAGATTTGGATCAAAATTATTCATCATCATAAGCATAAACATAAATAATCATGATAAACGATGAGTTTGAATCTTAAACCATTATCACATTGGTAACAGTGAATAATAAGCCCCATGATAGAATTAAAATTATACGAGACATAAAATATTATGATACTAAATATATTCATGATATTATATGTTAAAGGGGCTGTATATACACCACATAAAAGAATATAGGATCATCAAAAATGTATTTCTTAAGATGAAAAATTGAGAAAAAAATATCTTACCTCTTTTGTTACTTTTGATTCGTAATCTACATGAAATATGTACACTAATATGGATATATAAAATCAAATAATTTAAAGTATTAAATTTTTTAAATTAATTCATGGCTAGTATATATGCCACATAAAATAAATAGGTGGTGAAAATGGCATGTGTCTCATAGAAGTACAAAGTGGGATAAAAATCCCTTACCTTAATTCTCATCTTATTTGGTACTCATTCAAGCCTTCAATATGATAAATATATGTTTATTATTCTTATATTATATAACCATACTTATATATATCATACAATAAATGAATTACTAATGATGTTTTATTACCCATTTATTAATAATTCCTTATTCAAATCACGTTTTAGATAATAACCACTTTGTTTTGTTGTGTATTTGATGATTTTTTTATTTTCATTCCTCTTAATTTGATCGTGGTTTTATCATCTCTATTAATTTAAACATGTTATAAAAAACATATTTATCTATTATATATGTATTTAGAGTAGTCTATAAATGCTAGATATAGAAAACAATATTCAGCATTCATGGAGATGGAAGGTTGTACGTACACACAAACAAATACATTGTCTCGACCGGTTGAATGAAAAAAAGAGATAAATAATATATCACCATTATAGAATCATTCATATGTCATATATATCTCATATTATTAATAAATACATCCTTATGAACTTCTTTAGTTGGCAGTCCATCGAAGATATGAACAACGTCATCGTGTCCCCCATAAAAAGGAAATCAAGAAGGTATATGTGATATCCTAATTATAGAAGTATAATTATTTTCAAAATATCATATTTTTTCTTTTATTATATCATTTTTACCATCCAGTTAAAAAAACTAAATGTCAATCACATTGGTTCAAGAGGCGGTAGTCCACCATACACATGAGCAACATTATTAATTTCCAAAAGGTAAGGAGGTAAGAAGGTATATTTGGTATTATAATTATAGAGGTATAATAATATAATAAATATCATATATAAACTTTAAATACATAATTATATACACCCATGAGAGTAGGAGATGGAATATGAATAACATTATTTTGTGAGGTAGTAGTCCACCAAAAAACACGAGGGATGATTTTGTATCCCATTTGATGGAAGATGAGAAGGATATAAATTATTTCATTAACACAATATGGTATTAGTAAATAGAAGATAAATATTTTATTATATCAACATTTTTTAATAATAATTTAATAAGGTAGAGGAAATAATAAAATAATATGCTCGGTTAGACATGATTCCTCTTCTTTGAAAAATTTCTTTTGGAGTGCACCAAAAGGCTTATTATGATGGATTTGTAACCAAAATATGGATTATAGGATGAGAATATAGAATTAATTTATTTGGATACGTATTATATTAATCAATTTGTTTTGTAATTATTAGGTGGAGATGATAGGGGTGGCCTTTTAAAATTGGGGGAGAGGACACACTGGATATTTTTGAAAATATTAAAGTTAATACACAATTTTAACATGCAATAAATCCTCATAAATGGTCTATTTTTTAATCTTAAAGGTTATAATGTTGAAAAATGTTCTGAAAATTTGATTTATACATGTTTAGAATCTTTTTCATCCCTTATATTTTTAATTTTACCCCTCGTTTTAACCATAGTAATTAATTTGTATTATTTTTACATTTCATTATAATAATAATATTAATATAAATTATTAAAAAATATATATTATAATGATTCTAAATATTGAATCTATTTTAATAAATTCCACTCACAAAAGAGAAAATTTAAAATTTAAAATGCATCTTAAAGATGATATGAAAAAAATAGTTTTTCAAAGAAGAAATGACTTAAAGATTGAAATATTTATATATCAAAAGACAATATTAAACTGATTAAAATGATAAAAATTGGATTAATTGAGATATGATTTATCTAATTGTAGTTTTAATCCCATATCAAAATAATGTTTATTTTTTAATACATTAAAATATATAATAATTCTTAATAAAAAGTAGTGATTTTCACTATCAATCAAAAAATTTATTTTCCAAAAAATCGCTTAAAAAAATCTCCCTAATATAATTTATGGCTTATGATTAAAAAAATAATCTAATATTTTTCAAATAAATTTTCTAAAATTGTAAAAAATATATTTTAAAACAATTCTGCAAAAGTTTTCAATAATTCCTTTTTGAAAAATTTAGTTTTTAATAAACAAATTTGTTTTATTCTTATCTCTTGTATATAAAACACTTATGATGAATGATAAAATTATTATTAAATATTTAACATATACATTTCATTACAACTATTCATTGAATGTGAATTTTTTTATTGAGGTAAACCATGTTTTTATCCATAAAATTGTTTTCAAAAAATAATTTCCCTTATTTTAAAAGGGTCTTTATATTCTCTTCTAATTAACTGGTAACCAAAAAGTTAATTTTATATATAGGTGTAAAGCATATATTTTCATAATTTAGTAAATCTTAATTCTATACATTTTTGAAATGTCTATAGAAAAACTATCATATAAAATAATAATATTTTATTATTATGATGTTTTTTGATTAAAATAATTTTTAACTATAACTAAAGATATAAAAAAAATTGAATAAAATCACAAAATCTCTAGTTGTTACATTCTACAACACTTAAATAAATTAATTCCTCTAAATTTGAACTATTATCTATGAATAAGGGTTTAACAAGTGAAAATCCCTTCTTGATAAACACACATCTTTAAACGGATTAATAAAACATCCTCTTCAAGGGACAGAAATATATGTGTATAGATAAGGGTTATGGGAAAGAAGGTGGTGGGATGGGGGATCAAAAAGGTAGAGGTGATGTGCTAGTGGTATCTCATAGGTAGGGTAAAATACTTTCATAGGCATCCTCATCCTCTTTAGGCATCCAAACCATATCCGGATTGTAATGACCAAAACTATTATGAATGAATTTACCTTTCTTTTTATTTAATTAAATGTCATATGGATATATAAATCACATTAGATTTTTTTTGTTTTATTATACCTAATTGGATTTAAATTACCATTACATATCATTACTATTGATAATATAGTTGTTGAACAGTGATCACATGAGAAGTACAAATATAGGGTTTTAACAAATCCTTTTGAAACGGAAAACAGAAGTGATGACCTCATCCAGTATGATTTTACACTATGATTCCCATTTATTAGAGCATCCATAGGAGATATAATTTCTATAATTTTTTTATACCAATCCCATGCTGAGATCCAACAACATAAGCATGATCAAAACCGTTTACATAAGACGTTCACGCTTATCGAGATCATGGCTCAAACCATGTTCACGGAATGGCCTAATGAAATCCCCACCACCGTGAATCATAAAATTAGGAGGAATTATGGTTTAATTAAGATATTTGTATCAATAACCTATAAAAATATCATGTACATTATTTTTTTAGAATAATTAATATATTTTTATTCTATTATTATTACATTGTAAATTATTTTTAAAGCATAAATAATTTTTTATCCAAATTCACTTAATAAATCTATTTTTATGAATAAATTTATTTTTGATATATATAATAATTTAATAAAATATTTACATTACATTTAATTTTTTAAATATGAAGGATTATATAATTTTTATGAAGTCAAATGTAATTTTTATTAATGTTTGGAAACCATTTTTGTCAAAATCTATCAATTTTTTTTAAAAAAGTCATATCTTATTTTAAAGTAGAAAATTATCATAATTATAAAATTATTTAGATAAAATGAATATTTTTTTTGAATCAGGGAATCAAAATTATCCAATGGTGAATTTTTCAAAATTTTCGGATATAGTTGATTTTTTGGGTTTAAATTGAATATCGCATGAGTATTCAGTTTGATTTATAACATAATAATAGCCCAATAATGATGTAATAAATAAAATAAAATGTATATTCCGTAAAATAGATAATTCTACTTTAAAATATTTTAATTGAAGTTTTATTTTATTTACTTAATAAAGCCTTAGTGAATCGTCCAACGCTTATAAAATATTTTATAATTATAAAATCATTTCTTTGAGAGTGTGACTCGCCTCCATATGAGAAAGAGATTTATTTTAATATTTCAGACCATGGAATAAAAAAATAATGTATACCACTCCCCTTTAACATAAAACATGGGATGGTTTTTAGTTTGGATCATTTTATTATATTGTGTCCAAAATTAAAATAATATATAATCCCCCCTCCTTTCCAATATAAACCCACAAAATAGCCCATTTCAATTCACATGAACTCCTTGAATCTCATCTACACTATGATATCTAATCCTTACAGTCCTCCCATGATTTCCAAAGATCCCAATAAACCTCTAACAATCCTTTGGTGTCACAGATCCATGTAAGGGATTTCACACATCACATTTCAATTCAAGCACCTTCTTTGAGATTAGTTGTTTTAATTTAAATTTCCTGTATTTACTTTTTTTAATCATTACCATACATTAAAATTTATTTTATTTTTATTAGGGATATTTTCCCCCTAATTTGGACCCTTTCCTAAGATTTTACTATGTCGTAATTCGGTAAGGAATTCTCCCTCTCCTAATTTAATCAAGTACTTCATTTATGATATTCCTTTTTTAATTTACATTTGATTTCATTGGGATACATTATTACCTATTAAAATTACTGTATAATTTTTTTAGAAATTATTTTATCCCTATTCAATCTCATTTAACCCTCTTAAAAACCATTACGTACACCCGCTACCATCATGACATATTTTAAGGGTTATTTTTCTTCCTCCTCTTTCTTCAAAATTATTATTTATGTTACATATTCTATTTAAATGTCTTTATATTGTGGAATGACCATCCATGTACCTACTACATTCCATTTCATGTATAAATTACGATATAACCCTTTCAATCTCATTAAAACATTTTATAAATTTCAATATGATGTTGTTATGCTGTCGAAATTGTCCCACAATTTACCATGCCAAAATAATTGTTTAGTGAATATCGTACTAGTTTATCTAGAAAGGGTTTTCACCTTTATTCATATAATTCTATTGATTGTGGTCTTACCGGTATTTAATATTTATTTCTAGTTCTTGAAATAAAATTCTGATATTTAATGAATCCATAATATATGATCAATGTGGTTCACGTATGCATGAGATTGAAATGTTTGTGAAGGGTGTGACCTGATAGCACTCCAATGCATTGAGTGATGTACAGTATCATGATAAGTCATGTGAAATGAACTTTTACTATTGATCCTTCATGTTCAAAGAGCATTGAATCTTTCTCCTTCATGTGCAATGATCTTTGACTCATTCTCGTCTACGTGCAATGAGCTCTGACTCATGCTCTTCCATGTGAAATGAACCTTGAATCGTATTAATATCTTATTGTATGTTGTTTCCACATTTCCAAGGTTATTATTATCTTGATAAATAATTTCTTTATATTCATGTTATTTTTATTATCCTTGGGTATGTCTATTTTTTAACATGTATTATCTTTATCATGTTATTCCATGTTTATTCTGTTGCTGGACTTTATAGATCACTGCTTTCTTATGTATGTCCTCAGTTCATCCCATGAAATGTTATGTACGAAAGAATTTTCTAGTCATGTAAAAGAATATTTCAAGAACGGTGTTTCTTTTCATGTTTTATGTTTTTATGTAATGTATGTAATTTCCCAATGACACTCTACTTCTATATCTTCTGAGTTGTATTGTGTACAATTTTATGTAATAAATCATGTTTAAATATAAAATCAAGAGAAGGGTTGTGGTACTTGGTATCAGAGGATATGTTTAAATATATTTATTATCATGATTAGGAAAACCATGTTAAAACCCATAGTTATAAGAATAAGTGTAAGAAAACAACCTTAAATTTTGGTATGTATATATTAATTGGTTTATCAAAACAATTATTTCCTTGTTTTAAAACTACAAGTGGACATGGTTCTACAAAAGATGTACTAGTAGTAAAAAATCTGATAAGGTGTTTCGGGCTTAAATTTGGGTAACATGGTACACAAAACAGGATTTATTGTGCACCTATTTTGACCCTCTTGGGTGATATGATTTGGTAAATTCATAATCTCATTACAAACCATTATTAAGGGAACAAAAAACCCATTAAAATATATTTTATGAAGTAGATCATGGATAACATTTAATGGATCTTAGAAACTCATATATGAATGAGATACATGTATTTATAAGTTATCCATTTATTGTCATTGGATTATATTTTATGTGTTTAACTGTCTATGATTCTCATACCAAATATCACTTTTATTCTATCCAGTGGTAGTAAATAGTAAGAACCATGATAACAACAGATGTGAAGGGTAGTGTGTTGATTTCTCCAATGAGATGCACAACCCAATGGGAGAAAGAATCAAAAACATTGTCATAATACAATCTCAGTTAACCCAAGTAATGAATATAAACCTGAAACCATAGGAGTGCCAACCCAACCTAAGAGAGAGAAACCCACAGTATAGAGCTTCATGCGACAAAGTCCTCCCACTTTTAGTGGATCATACAATCCGTTAATCATGAAGAAATGGATCAATTCCATTAAAAATATATTATCCATCCTTCAATCTTCTGAACAACATATGGATTTTCCGATTGTTTATCGTATGTATGGTTAAGGTGTTCAATAGTGTACATTGATCAAGAATATATATCCTGAGGAATAGATTGAAGCAATAGAGTGGAAGGAATTCTGGAAAATTATTTTTGATTATTATTTTCATCACACTCAATGTATTAATATGGAAAACGATTTCTTTTCAGTAATAAAAAATGATGAAAAATTTGTTTGGTCCTATGAGGCAAGCATCATAAGATGTAACGCCCCGACCCTAGTTACCCATATTTGGTGAGTTATTTTAATTCATTGGCACAATTACAAGGAATCATGTCCTGAAAGACTGATCTGTTTAACAGTCTTGGAAAATAGATTACATACATGGGAGTTACATTACACCTTAGAAAATAAAACACAATATAAATGATCCCTTGAAAACACCATTAATCCCCAAGATTAACTGTTATTATCAATCATATTACACTTCTAGGAATCTTGATAAAATTAAAACATATAAAGGGGTGTGCTCATATGATCAGTATAGATAACAATACAGCAGAAAAATTCATTAATAAGAATAAACATTTAAGGTAATGTATAAGACTAAAAAAAGCCTTTTTAAACATAAACATCATCATAATATTACAATGATACAATAAAATAATTCCATTTACTTATTCACATGGATATTTTACTATTCTAATAATCACATGCAATATCAATAGCCACTTTTATAATGATGGAATGCATAATGCCAGACTATCATAACCACATAGTCAAGGCCTTGTTCCAAGACTACAAATAAGATTTTGTCAAGGCCTTATGCCAAGACACTAGTTTTTCTCTTGAGACCTACCGATGCATCGAGGATCTATAGCAGGCTCCACCCATCACTTACTAAGTCAAATTCATTCTAATATGAAAAGGCGTAAACATAAAATAAACATTCATATTAAAACTGGCATATGAAATGTCAATAATTTACCCAAAAACCATGAATGGTATAAAAATAACACATCAACAGTCCAACATATCATAGAACCATCAATACAATAAGAAATATTGGTATCCTAATAAATAAACATCAAACAATATTAAAATCCATTAAAGGATTTTGACATAGATGAAAATGATTTGTAAAACTCTTTGAGTGAAATATTAATTTTTCATGAAATCATTTAAAAGTCACACAATTTAGAAAGAAATACATTTAAATAAATTTTATAACCAAATTTTCCCATACCACTTTGAAACTTTTGAATGTAATTAACATTTTAAAACATTCATGTTCATTTAAATAAATCATTAAAATCATTTTGAAAACATGGACATTAATTAAAATTATTTAGAAAGATAAATATTTAAAACATTTAAAATTATGATCTTGATAATGATTATGTTTCACAAATCCTTAAAATATTCATTCTGATAAAATTTTTTATGAAAAATTTACATGGATGATAAAAATGTCTTAGTAAATTCTTACACATAAACATTCTCAGATAATAATGAGATTGAGGAATTAATACATACCTTGCACTTTCTTTTAGTCAAGGATACATTTAAACTCAAGTATGAAGATCTTATTATGTTACTAAATTATACCATAACCATATTAATATTTATGATATCATACATGATTCATTTTTTACTTTATACTACCCATTTTATTATAATTTCCATGTTAAATTGATATTTCTGGTAATAATCGCTTTCTTTATAGTTCGTGTTCTAACTTGTTACTCTTTATTGTATCACTTGGACCAAGATTTAAATACTTAAAAATATTAAACATGATTTATATATCATATATATTTATAATATAAATATCTATAATAGACAAATATATGAAGTGAAAAACACAGTTTATGGAGACGGTAGTCCATACGCACGCATAAACGTTGTTTCTATTTTCATATTATATTGAACATAAATAAGTGAATTTAATATATGTAAGTACATATATATATATATATCTACAGTTGCATTATTATGTCATATATTAAATACCTATTAGTAATATATATTTTTATAATTGTTGATGAATGGTGATCATGGAATTGAATCTCATCACGTCATGGAGACGGTAATTCTTACGTACTCACGAGTTAGAATATCATTTCCTTAAAGGTGTGGAATTGGATGTTATATTAATTTTAAAGAGATTAGAATGTTATTTTCAATATTTATATACATATTACTCAACATTATATCCATCCAAATAACATAGTGTTGAATAACAAATTACACCACGGCGTGGAGACGGTCAGCCGTACGTACTCACACATGGTGACATTATCATTCATAAGATGGATTGAATAATGAATATAGTTGTTCCATATTTAAAATAAAATCAAATTATATAGAATATACTGGAGGTATTATTTTAGAATTGAAACAACAAGGAAAGAGTAAGTGGAAGAATAGGAGAACTTGAAAGAGGGTGGTGAAATCATTACCACTTCTTCGGGTTCTTCCTTTTGGTTTGATCAAAAGGGCTCCATAGGTTGGCATTATGACCAATGGAAGGATCCTATGATGAATTTAGTATAGTTGGGAGGATATTTGGGTAGGGTTTGGCCGAGCCAAATGGCTTTGAAGGTGTGAATTATAGAGAATGAGGAGTGACCTTTTATAAGAGGGGTGAGGGGCACCTTTGGAAAAGCTATATATACTATTTTATAATAAAATCATTTTCAGTTTATAATGGCTCAAAAATGTATTATTTAAAATATTATATGGAAATGGGTCTAAAAAAACTCAACCAATAGGTTTGAGACGGGTTTAGGTTAACATGTTAACCATAACGTTTAGATTTAACTCTTAGTTAGATAGTTTGACATTTATCATGTCTCTTTGTATTTTTATATTATATGGTTAATAAACATACAATAAAATGCCTATAGAAACCCAATTGGTTCATTAATGTCACATATATTATTATATAATTATTTTGGCCAAACCTTATATTTTTAGGACTATTATATCAATTAATAATATAATATTTGATTTAAAAAATTTTTCTTTTCAATTTTGACACTCTTTGGTTTTTATTTTTTCATAAAATAATTAATTAATTATTACTTAAAATAAAATACATTGTATATATTATAACATTTCATATTCACCTATGAAATTCTTGGACGTCATAGAAACATTGAAATTTTATTTCTTTTAATATTTATAATACCATATATTTTATTATTTCATTAATAAGGTAATTACTGAATCATCATTGTGTCATTAATAAATTTAATTATTTAATCTCTAATAATTATAAATAAAATACCATTATGTAGGATATATATTCCGATTTCTAATGAATAATTATAGTCGAATTTATCTTTTGTAGAACCCTATATTAAAAATGGTTTAGTTATTAAACATTGATTTTAACTCTTTTAACTCTTCATTAAATAAAATAATTATAAATGTCTTAATCTCATCCATGTGGACATAAAGGGTCATATATTAATCCTAAAGTTGTTTTTTTTAATAATACTTATCATATAGAATTAGGACATGTTTTAGGGTAATAATAATATCATTTTTACACTTAATTACACTATTTACTTTTAACCGTGGTAAATAAAAGTAAAAAGTTACCATTCACCAAAAATTATATTTTTCATATTGAACCACATTTCACTATTTGATATTAACTTTGACTCTTGGATTTTTGAAATTAAACTCACAGAAGCATTAAAATTACGTTTTACGTAAATTTGAAAATGCTCCTATGAGGTGGGTAAAAGACGGTAAAAAGTTCAATAAAATTTTTATATATCTAAAATTATTATAAACTGATTCCAATTAATTAAATTTAATTTATTTATGTATTATTTATCTATTTTGACCTAAAATAAATTTAAATAAAATAACATAATATTTAAATAAAAAGCCGGTTTTAAACAATAACTAAGTGTTTTTCACAATTCATCTAAAATTGAATGTTTTCAGAAAAATACCAACAATTAACCCTAGGATAATTTCGATATTCCGAATGAAAAAATGATATATATTTTATCAAATTCAAAACATATAAGTTTCATTTATTAATTTAAAATTAATTACCGTTGTCAAAACAAAAAGGAGTATTTTTAGGAAATAATAACTATCAAAACATTGACACTTGTTTATGTCCCATTTCAATGTAAAATTACATACAATGATCAATATTGGATTAAATGGTAAAAATATAATCTATTAATACTTCCAAACCATTAAAATGAATAATTTAACACTATAAATTATTTTGATTAAATATGTTTTTTTCAGTTAAAATATAGTATTTTCACTATTCGCCCAAATAAGAAAGTTATCAGAAAAATGCCAAAAAGTTATTGAAACTAAATAATTATATCTCGATTCTAAATAAGAAGTTCATTTTGTAAAATTGGATATATAAATGCTTCAAATATTGGATTTAAAAAGAGTTATTGTCATTTTAATGCGGTAAAATTGCATTTTTAAAAAAATTATTCATTTATCTGAAAAAATGTATTTGTTCATACATTATGTCTAAGAAACTCATAATAAGGATTATAAAATTATAAGGATTATATAATGTTCAAAATTCAGTGAATATTATTCATAAACGCTTTTGAACAGCTAGTTTGGTAAGTCATGGTGAGCTTGAACACAATGTTTCATGTAGTCAAGTTATTGAATTGCTTTGAAGAAAAAACATACTATGAAATCTTGGGGTGTTACGTTCTTCACTACTTCAATAATTCGAGTCCTCACAATTTGATATTTTTCTTCGAAAATAAAATGTTGAAAATATAAAATGCATTTGTGGGAAAACCCACATTAGAAATTGGGTTAATAAAATTTAGTCTTAATAATAGAAAAAGGGGAATGAACAAATCACCACCAAATTATGAACTCTATTAGTTGAAAATTGGTGAAAATTAGAGACACATAATTGGAGGGAAACATAAATATTTATAGGGAGTGATTGAGGTAATCAGTCACAAACAATTGTAGAATTGAGGGCCTCAAAGCCATCAATCTATGATGATTCAAAATATCATCGGTTCAAAAAATCATAAGGCATTAGGATAACACATTTTTAGTTTTAAGATTCCTTACATAATGTTTAAGAGTTTATTTATTCATAGAATAAGATAAGAAAATATATATATATGCTTGAAAAGTAGAGTTCTATCTTTTAACTAATTTCTATCACAAAATCGTCTTTCACTCTTAAATATAATAGAACTTAAAAAATATACTATTTATCCTATTCATTTAGGGTTACAAAAAATGAATTTATAATTCATCTACTAGACCATTTCAAAAACAACATTATTCAATCCAAGACATCACGTGGGTCAGTGATAGGTGATACACCCTTGTCTTTCTTTGGTTACGGGTTCTAGTCTCATGGCCTTGTCGGACGCGATAGGTTACCGGCTGACCTTCGGGTTATCCTTTTTATAGAAATCCAAAAATAACCTTAACAATACTATCCTATTTCAAACATAATCTATTCTAGTGTTTAGAATTATCCAAAATACTTATATCCAAACTCTCATTCCAAAATTTATAAGATATTTAAACATAATGAGGATCCTTTTTCCAGGTAATAACATGTGAACGCCTTCATCATGTATTCTTTTACAACACCACAACATCCTGAATTACAAAAATCAATCATCTCTTATTCCAAAATAACTACCTCATTATCAGGACAATATTAAGGATTACCTTTCCTTCAACCATGTATTTTCTAAAAAGTGTATCTTACTATTAATTCACTTTACTTAGAACCATATAATCTCAAATACTCAATAAAATAGTACTTTAGTACAATCCTTATTTATCTACATAATTCATGTAACCAGTATACTATTGATACTCAAATGAAATAATTCTATAAGAACAAAATATGAACCCTAGTCATTCCTCTTCATCTGAGGTAGTTTCATAACATGATTATTATCCAATAACATCATTTGTAGTATACTCTTTTGAATGGGACATTGACTCATGTAGTGTCTCAACGCCTTGAAGATGAAGCATTTTACATTTTTAATCTTTTTCTTACATTTGAAATCATGTACTTGGTGTCATTTTTCTCTAAAATTATAACAACCTCCAATTCCCTTCATGAATTTACCATGATGATTCATTCCACATTTATCACATACTGGAAAATCCTTCTTTTCCCTCTTCCCTTTATCTATCATTCTCCCTTCTATCCCTTTCTTCTCTTTCTTCCCTTAAATGCTATAGGACTCAGAAAATTCTTTACATATCTTTCTAACACATTATATTATTTCTTCTTATGTTGAGAATTCATCGTAGACTATTTCCATTCTAAATGTTGGTGTAATACTATGTAATGTATGATCCTTCATACTCTTTGGATCATACGTATTGCTGGAGTTCACATTCCTTATACTGGGTGATATTTCTATATAATGGAATACACTAGGTCAATTTATGAATTTCAATGAATAATTCAAACTTGTAAAATACCTAACATGAATTTAACGGTTTATGGATGTAATCTATAAAAATATTTTCTTTAGAGAGATGTATACTCTTAAATCCTTCATAATAATTTCTAATGAAAATAAGAATTATCCAAAGAATATCCCCTGAGAGTGTTGTAACCAAGAGTGAAGCAAGGCCCATTTTCGTCCACCAGTTCCCATTCATGTCTAGCTCAAAACAGTGTTTTTGGGATTTACCATTTGGTACATCTATGCCAGAGTCGACTCTACCTTCTCATATCTAGACAGGGATTTATTTTATCGTAAAAATCACAAAATCACTACATTTCCAAAATTCTAGGAAGTTCATAGATATCAATCCTCAAAGTTGATTTTTGGGTAATGTTCTCTAATCAATGTTTATCTAAATCAAGTATCATAGGTTATGGATACTTTTCCTCTGAAAACAACTATAACTCCCCTATCCTAGTTACCCAGAGTCGATGTATTATTTTAATACATTTTCTTGGTTATAAGGAATCATGTCCCGAAAGATCGATCAGTTTAGCAGTCTTGGAAAATAGATTACATACATGGACGTTACATTACACTTTAGAAAATAAAACAAAACATAAATTATCCTTTTGAACACCAATAATCTCCTAGTTAAACCCTGCTTATCAATCATAATAAACTTATTTGAATCTTGAGAAAATTTAAACATAGAAAGGGTGGGCTCAGATGCTCAATAAGGATAACAATATAGAAGAAACATTCATAAATAAGCATAAAAATTTAATGCAATGTATACGACTAAAAAAACACATTTTTAAACATAATCTTCAGCATAATATGGAAAAGATACTTTAAAATAATTACATTTACTTATTCACATGGATATTCTGCTAGTCGAATAATCACATGCAATATCAATAGCCACTTTCATAATGATGGAATGCATAATGTCAAACTATCATACCCACGTAGTCAGGGCCTTATGCCAAGACTAAAAATAAGATTTTTTCAAGGCCTTGTGCCAAGACACTAGTTTGTCTCAGGAAACCTACTGATGCATCGAAAAACTATAGCAGGCTCCACCCATCACTCCCTAATACCAATGCATTCCTCATATGAAAAGGTATAAACATAACATAAGAATTCGTATTAAAACTGTCATACGAAATGCCAATACTTTGCCCATAAACCATGAATTGTATAAATATAACACATCCACAGTAAAAAATATCACAAAACCTTCAATACAATACGAAATATTTGTATCATAATAAATCAACCTCAAACCAGTTTAAAATCCATTAAATGATATTGACATAGATGAAAATGATTTGTAAAACTCTTTGAGAGAAATATCCCTTTTTCATGAAAACAATTAAAAGTCACACAATTGAAAAAGGAAGACATATAAATAAATTATTGAATCAATTTGTCACATAAAACATTGAAACTTTTGAAGGTAATTAACATTTTAAAACATTCATGTTAATTTAAAAAAATCATTAAAATAATTTTGAAAGCCTGGACATTAATTAAAAATATTTAGAAATATAAATCATTAAAACATTTAAAATTACGATATTTATAATTATTAAATTTAAGAAATCATTAAAATATTATTTTCGAAATAATTTTAATAAAAACGGACAAGGATGATAAAACTTTCCCAGAAAATACTTTCACATAAACAATCTCAAAAAATAATGAGATTGAGGAATTAACCCTTAACTTGCACTTTCCTTTAGTCGAGGGTACGTTTAACCTCATGTATGAAGATCGTAGTATGTTATTAAATTATACCAGAACCATATTAATATTTATGATATCAAACATGATTCATTTATGACTTTATACTACCAATAAAATAATAATTTCCATGGTAAATTAATATTTATGCGTAATAATGCCTTTTTTTATCCTACGTGTTTTAACTGGTTACTCTTGATTGTATCACTTAGACCAAGATTTAAATAAATCTGGAATATAAGACATAATTTATATTTCTTATATATTTATTATATAAATATGAATAAAAGGAAAATATATGGAATGAAAACACCGTTTATGGGCATTGTTGTTCGTACGTACACATAAATGATGTTCCCGTTTTCATATCGTATTGAACGGAACTAGGTAAATAAAATATATGTAAGAATATATATATATATATATCTAAAATATCATTATTATGTCATATATTACATACTTATTAGTAATATATTTTTTATAATCGTCGATGAATGATGATCATGGAAATGAATCTCATCATGTCGTGGATACGGTAATCTGTACATATGCACAAGTGACAATATAATTTCCATAAAGGTGTGGAATTGGGTGGTATATTAATTTTACAGAGACATTATCATGTTATTTTCATTATTTATATACATATTACTCATCATTATATCTTTCCGAATAACATAGTGTTGAATAAAAAATTACACCCTGTCGTGGAGACGATAAGTCGTACGTACGCATGCATGGTGACATTATCATTCATAAGATGGATAGAATAATGAATATAGTTGTGACAAATTTATAATAACATCTCATTATATAGAATATACTGGATTCATTATTTTATAATGGAAACAACAAATAAATTTTATGTGGAAGAATAAGAGAACTTGAATGGAGTGGTGAAATCAATACCTCTTTTTCGGGTTCTTCCTTTTGATTTGATCAAAAGGGCTACATAGGATGGCATTATAACCAATGTAAGGCCTCTAGGTTGATGGTAGTATAGTTGGGAGGATATTTGGGCAGGTTATGGCCGATCCAAATTGCATTTAAGGTGTTAATTATAGAGAAGGGGGAGTGGCCTTTTATAAGAGCGGTGAGGGGAACCTTAGGAAAAAGCTAGAAATATTATTTTATAATAATATAATTTTATGTTTCAAAGGGATGCAAAATGAAATATTTAAAATCTAATTTGGGGATGGGTCGAAAAAATCTCAACCAATAGGTTTTATAGAGTTTTTGTTTACCATAATAACCTTAACTTTTAGATTTAACTCTTAGTTAAATAGTTTGACGATTACCTAGTCTCTTTGTATTTTTATATTATATGGTTAATAAAATTACTACAAAATGCCAATAGAACCCTAATTGGTTAATTAATTTAATATATATTATTATATAAGTATTTTTTCCAATCCTAAGATTTCTAGGACTTCTATATAAATTAATAAAATAATATTTTTTTAAAAACTATTTTAGGTCGATTTTGACACTCATTGGTATTTGTTTTTTCATAAAATAATAACATCATGATTACGAAAAATAAAATACATTGAATCAATCCTAACATGTCATATTCACTTATAAAATTATTTTATGTCATAAAAACATTTAGATTATATTTATTTTAATATTTATAATACCATTTATTTTATTCATTAATTAATAAGGTAATTACTGCATCATCATTGTGTCATTAATAAATTTAATTAATTAATCTCTAAGAATTAAAAATAAAATACCATTATGTAGGAAATATTATTAAATTTATAATGAATATTTAAATCTGAATTTATCTTATGTATAACCCTATATTAAAAATGGTTTATTTATTAAACATTGATTTTAACTCTTTTAACTATTCTTCAAATAAAATAATAATAAATGTGTCCATCTAATCCAAGGGGACATAAAGGGTCATATTTTATTCGTAATGTTGTTTTGGGTCTAATTACACTTATATAATATAATTAGGACATTTTTTAGGGTAATAATAATATCATTGTGACCCTTAATTACCCTATTTACTTTTAATCATAGTAAAAAAAGTAAAAATTTACTATTCACCAAAAATTATTTTTATCATAATGAACCACATTTTACTCCTTTATATTAACTGTGTCTCTCAGAATTTTGAAAATCAACTCACAGAAGCTGAAAATTTATGTTTTATGTAAATTTGAAAATGCTCTTAGGAGGTGGGTAATAGAAGGTAAAATGTTCGATAAAATTTTTATATATCTAAAATTATTATAAACTAACTCCGATGAATGACATAGAATTTATATAGGTATTATGTATATATTTTGGCCTAAAATAAATTTAAATAAAATAAATAATTATTTAAATAAAAAGAGGATTTTAAACAATAACTCAGTGTTTTTTAAAATTCATCAAAAATTGATTGTTTTCAGAAAAATACCAAAAATTCAACCTAGGATAATTTTATATATTTTGAATCCAAAAATTATGTTTATTTTACAAAATTAAAAACATATAAGATGCATTTATAAATTTTAAATTAATATCCATTGTCAAAACCAAAAGCCATATTTTTATGAAATAATAATTATCCAAAGATTGACAGTTTTTTATTTCCATTTTAAATGAAAATTTACATAAAATAACCAAAAATTTATTAAATGGTAAAAATATAATCTATTTGTACATCCAAACCAATAAAATTTATAATTTAACATTATAAATGTTTTTTGTTAAAAAAAAATTCAATTAAAATATAGTATTTTTTACTACTAACCCAAATATGAATGTTATCAGAAAAACAATTTTTTTTTATTAAAACTAATTTATTATGTCTCTATTCAAAATAAGATGTTTATTTTGTCAAATTGAATATATACAAGTTTAAATATTGGTTTTAATAAAAGGGTATTCGATTAAAATGCTGTAAAATTACATTTTTTGAAAAATACTTCTTTTATATGAAAAATTTTATTTGTTCTTAACTTATGTCTATGAAACTCATAATATGGATTCTAAAATTATAAGGACTATATAAAGTCCAAAATTCCGATAATACTATTCATAATAGCTTTTGAATGGCTAGTTTGGTTAGTCATGGTGCCCTTGAACTCAATGTTGTGTGTAGTAGATGTTATTGAATTACTTTGAAGAAATAACATAATATGAAATCCTAAAGTGTTGCACAAGACCTACTCGATACACCACTTGTTTATTCATTACCACCAAATTTAATGTTGAGTGCTTATTTTGAGGGATAAATCCTAGCCTATGAAAACCCTTGGCAATCCAAGGATTTTATAGCTATGAAGAAATTATCCGATGTGCCCTCAAATTTGTGATGGAAATTGGTGCATCTCAGAGGTATCATGGGGATAAGAAGAAAAAAGTGGAATTATATTCTCTTAGTCCAATGGATAAATCCAACAATGCTAAAATATTCCAGAGTGCCACTTGTAAACAGTGTGGAATGAATCCCAATATAAATTGCCTAATAGGATTATAGAAATGAATTAGTTGTATAAGTTAAGGGAACCTAGAAAATAATTTCTGACATGAGAATCCCACCAATGTGATATAGGAGAAGTGATCTCCAGTCTTCCCTAAACGGATTGTTTATTACTACAACTATAAAGAACCAATGCACTATGTGAACCACTCCCATAAGATAAGGGATTTCAGATGCAAGAAACAACCTCCAAAGAATAAGGGTCATGATTTCTTCCATCAGTACAACCAAAGTGAATCCATATAGTGATTTGGTGATAGGTACACTAGTTATTCATTTATTAATAATGAATAAACTTTTTGATTCCAGTTCTATGCATTCCTTTATATCTAAATGTTTAGTAGAACAATTGAAAAACCACCCCAATGCCTGGAATTAGTTTAGTTGGTGTGTTTGGTAAATAGGGAAATTATTTTATTCCATATATATAACTCCCACTATAAAAAATTGTGTATTGAACTTCCAGAAAAACGTTGTTATAATTCCCTTAATGTAATTTGATGAAATTATTGGCACAGATTGGCTTTACCAATATAAATCCAACATAAATTTCTATGAGAGGGAAATAAAATTCCACATGGGGATTCAACCCCAAAAATCTATACAATTTCAAGGAGGAGGATGAATCCTCTTTAGCACAAAATTATCAAGAGTTGATATTATTTCCCTATGATTAAGTGTATCTAGCACAAATAATTGAGTTTATAGAATGAATCATTCTTGAAGGCATGCATATTTTGAGGGAATATGAAAATGTATTTCCTGAAGAATTTCATGGTCTCTCCCCATGCTGAGAGGTTGAATTTTTAATCGAGCATATACCAAAGTCATTTACAATATCTAATACTTTATATAGAATGGATATTGTGGATCTTGAGGAATTAATGAAACAACTACATGATAATCGGGATATAGGGTTTATAGGCCCAAATGCTTCCCCAGGGGGTGCACCTGTCCACTTTTTCAAGATGAAGGATGGGTCAATGAGCCTTTTAATTGATTACAATGATCTCAACAAGATCACAATAAAGAACAACAATCCTTTTTCCTAGATTGATGAATTGTTTGATTAGCTTTGTGGAACACAATACATCTCCAATGTGAATCTACGGTTGGGATATTACAATGTAAGGGTGAATAAAGAGTATATCCCAAACACTACTATTCATACAATGTATGAGCATTATGAGTTTAAAGTGATTCCATTCGGACTCACAAATTCTCTAGAAATCTTCATGGACTTGATGGATAGAGCCTTTAAGACTTAACTTGAAAATTTTGAGGTAGTCTTTTAATATGATATTCTAAAATACTCAAAAACCAAGGAGGAGAATAAGGAGAATCTAAGTACTATGCTAACGACCTTCTGAATGGAGAATCTCAAGGAAAAGTAAAGCAATTGTGAGTTAAGGTTGAAGTATGTATCATTATTGGGGCGTATCATCACATGAAATTTGATATATGTGGATCATTCCCAGACAAAAGAAATTCACAGATAGATGAGTCCAACATCTGTGATAGATATCCAATGCTACCTTAGATTTTCTCAATATTATCACCAATTTGTTAGAAATTTATCACGATTTTCAATCCCTCTGATAAATATAACTCTTAATGGAGATAAATTTTCTGGTAATTAATAATGTAAAGAAATATTTATGGAGTTGAAAATGAGGCATATCACATTCCATGTGCTCTCCCTACCCATAAGTGGGGAGATTTTCATAATTTTCAGCGATGCTTCAAAGAAGTTATTGGGATGTGTGTTGATTTCAAATGAAAAATTCATTATTAATTCCTCATGTTGGATTAAAATTCACAAGAAAAAATATCCCATCAATTATTTTCAGTTAGCTACTATGAACTTCACATTAAAAATCTAGAGGTGTTATCTTGTTGGGGAGATGCATGAAATATATACGGATCAGAAAAGTCTCAAATATATATTCACCTAGATAGAGATAAATACGTGGCAATAATATGGTTAGAGCACACCAAGTTTTTTGATTGCTCAATCCACTCCCATCCTGGGATAGCGAACAAATTGGAGGATTCTCTTTGTAGAAAGAACCCAAAAGTTCTATCAATGATGAGAATAGAGAATGATCCGATCTTCGTAGACTTGAAGAAGATGGACATGGGGATGAAAATAATGGAACATAATCAATACTTTAACAAATTATTTCCCAAACATCTATTTTGTATTGGATAATGGATGATCAAAAGGATGATGTGGGAATTCAAATAAATGGACACTTTTAGAAAATCCAAATCCTCAATGTTCAATGTTAATAAAGAAATAATTTTGAGATTTGGGTCAAGACGATGCGTTCTATAAAATACTATGTTAATGAAATAAAATTTTGGATGATGCACATAGTTTGACTTTCTCCATTCACCCATGAAACACAAAGATGTTTTGAGATCTCCGAGAGAACTATTTGAGGGATAACATGAAGAAGGAGATCGCAAAATATACATCAAAGTTCCTTGTGTGTCAGTAAGTGAGGGCTGAAAGGATTATGTCTAAGGTGATGATGTGCCCATTACCCATACCAACATATAAATGAGAAAACATCACCATAGACTTTGTGACCGGACATCCAAATACATCCAAGGGAAAAAATCTATCTGGTTTTTTTGGATTGTCTTATAAAGACTACACAATCCATTGTAATTTGATAGGAATTCTCACAGGATCAACTGGAATGGATATACATCAGATAATTTGTAAGGTTTCATGGATTACCAATGTTGATTATGTCTGATCGAGATCAAAGATTCACCCTTATGTTTTTTAAATATTTCCAGCATTCCCAAAACACTAAGATGAACTTCAGTATGGCTTATCACCCTCAAACTGATTTCCAATCATAGTGGAAAATCCAAACACATGATGATATGTTGAGATTTTTCTCAATGTACATTATATTTTGATGGGACCAACGTCTTCCTATGGTGGATTTCTCTTGCAACAACAGTTTCCGCTCAAGAAACCAAATGGACCCCTATGGAGCCCTTTATGGTAAGAGGTGAAGAACACTGACATGTTGGGATGAATTTGAGGAACGATAAAATCTTGGTCCTAAAATGGTTGATGAAATGGTAGAGAATGTTAATACCATCCAACAATACATCGACGATGCTCAGAATTGACAAAAGGGAAATGTTTTCAATCATCGAAGTTACCTAGAGTTTGATGTTGGAGAACTAGTATTCCTCTATATATCTCCATATTAGAGAGTAATTAGATTTTCGAAGAAGGGAAATCATAGTCAAAGGTACATCATACCATTTGATATCCTTGATCGCATTAGAGTATTGGACTATCGAATAACACTCCCACCCAACCTATCTCATGTATATGAGGTATTCCATGTATCACTATTGATGAAGTACATGTCTGACTCATCACATGTACTCAATCCAAAGGTGGTACCTTTGAAGAATAACCTTTATTATGGGATGTGTCCATTGAATATCATAGCTTGTTGATAAATTGTTCTACATAATAAAAATATTCACCTCATAAAGGGGTTATTGAGAAAGAAAAAGTGTGAACAAGAAACATGGGAACTAGATGATGTGATTAAGTCGAGTTACCCTCATCTTTTTTAGTGTGGGAAAAGAAAATTTGAAGGGAATATTTTCATAAGGGAGAAGTTTTTAATTACCCAAAGTGTTATGAATTAAATTCCTATTATTTTGATTTAATTAAATATTTTATGGATACAGAAAGCACATGAACTTATTTGGATTTAAAATATCTGTTGGCCTCCTCATGTATTAATCATGTTTTAATGATCACAAATATCATTATTATTTACCAATCTTAATAATAATAACAAATCACACATATATTATTACTCATGTGTATTTATGTTTCAAGTTATCTTATACTTTATAATGGTTAAGCTCAATCCATTTTATGCATATTACAGTTTATTTCTTAAACAATTATTTGTCTAAGTACAAGACACCGTGAAGCTTGACACAGTATGTCAGACATTGTGAGAAGAAACACTGAAGCAGACACCTTGAAGCCTAAGTCTCATACACCGTGACCAATGAGAGACCGTGACCACGAGACACTATGACGCTGTAATCCGGACACAGTTAGCCAGACATAGTGTGTCACGCACCGTGAGTAGGACACCATGACGCTGACACCGTGAAGGACACAAAATGTGAAATACACTGTGAGCAACATACCATGAAAGACATATTGTGAAGGTAATACCATGAGTGACACACCGTGAAATATATAACATGAAGGACATACCGTGAGCGACACACCATAAAGGACATACCATAAAATACATACCTTGAATGATATACCATGAGCGACAAACTGTAAATGACATACCGTTTAAGACATACAATGAAGGCGACAATGTTTTCATAACTACTGTGACACCGTTTCTAAACCTTTTTTTCAATATTATTTAAATATTGCTTACTGTCATATTTGATGTTTTTAATAAAATTAATGATATTTAATGTTAGTTGTTGGTCTGTCATGAAATCGTACCTCGTACCTATGAAAAGGAAATCATTATATTACCAGAGATCAGGGAATATAAGGAAGATTGATCTACAGTAGAGAAATACGTGCTAGAAGAACATATGTACACAAGCAAGAAACGTGAGTGCACTGTACTAAACAGAATAGCAATCTGGAGAACAACTGAAGAGCACATTGAAATATCTTCAAAGAACTCTCATGCGTGCAGTACAACTCAACTAAAGAACACATGCTGAATCATGAGAACATCTTCACCTGTAAAATATAAGAAGATGAACCATGACACTCTGTTTTTCAACAAAAAACATCAGAACATGACTCATATGCTTTTCTGCTAAATCCAATGATTCTAGAGCTACACTTCCAATCACTAAAGCTTTTCTAATCACATTCATACTTACTATTAGTGATTCTTTGATTTACATTCGCGCAGTGTGTATACCTTGTTTATTATACACACACACACTATCTCCTATGCTGAACTGGAGGATTTATAAATTCTCACTCACATCTGTTTTATCTCTTGTGTTTCCCACTGTGGGTAGTGGTAGAGGACATGTGAGACATAGACAACCTGTGTGATGTTGTCTTTGTTTTCCCATGAATAACTATGTTAGAGGTCTGAGTACCTGGAAAGTTTGTAAACTATTGTTATCCCTGATCCAGGGTGTGAATCAAATTTATATATAATTTTAAGAGGACTATGTCTCGGCTTGTGACTGAACCTCTTAGTTATATCTTCTGTTCTTTTTTAGTTTAAGTTTATTGTATACAATATCTAATTTATATTCCACTGTTGTTACTTTGAAATAGACAACTGTTTTAAAGTTACTTTGATAGTTTTTCAAGCGAGTGTTTGTATGTTTTCTAAAGTATTAGGTGAGATTCAAAAGTTAATTAATCTATATGTTTAGATTAATTGATAACTAATCAATCTTTGAGAACTTAACTGAAACATTACTATAATACAAATAAACTACAAATTATTATTTTATTCAATTTGGAGGATTTTAATAGAAATATTTTTAACAGAAATTTTTAATTGGAACTCAATTCACCACCCTCTTTAGGGTCCACTCCGATCAACATTTCTTATCAGAGGATTTCTTTTGTTTTTCAATTTTTTTCAAAATACTTCGTTTTTTTAACTGTGATTTTTGTTTCATCTTTAAGGATATTAAATTTTTGTTAATTGTAAATTTTATCTCTTTAAATTTATTTTCTAAAATCTAGTTATGGATGATAGACTAGAAGGTGCTACTACCAACATGCCATCTTTTTTTAATGGTACAAATTAAGCCCAGTGGAAACATAAAATGAAAATTAATTTGGAAATTATGGGTTTTCATATTTGGACTACTATATAAACGCAATATAAAATTCTAGAAACTGAAAAAACAACATGGGATTATCCTATAAATACTACTTACTATAATTATTGTAAATTTATGAATGCCATGTACTGTGATTTAAGAGATGCGTAATTTAATAGAATTTATTCTTGTAAAATTGCTTATGAAATTTAGGATACCTTGGGTGTTTCTCATTAAGGAA
Source organism: Viscum album (assembly GCA_963277665.1). NCBI lineage: Eukaryota > Viridiplantae > Streptophyta > Magnoliopsida > Santalales > Viscaceae > Viscum > Viscum album. Next base: position 1,757,694,983 of record OY728141.1, read on the forward strand.
CAACCAGTGTTAAATAAATGAGATTAAACAATTATACTATTAAATATGATAATTTTAAAATGAAGACTGATGAACCTATATCTGACATGTATCTCAGGTTTAGTGATATTGTCATCACTATGAGCTCACTTGGAAAGGTTTTTCCAGCAAAGGAACAAATTATGAGAATATTGAGATGTCTTCCAGAGCGATGGAGAGGCACATTTTTTATAATCAGAGAATCATGTGAGATTGGTTCTTTTCTTGTCAAAGAGCTAAATGGTATGCTTATAATGTATGAGGAATAACTCAAGGTGGATAAGGAAGAAGATGATGAACTTAAAATGAAGTTAGTGGCATTTATTTCTACTGCCTATAGGGGCAAGGACAAAGAGAAAACTCATATACCTACTAAAAGCTCAAAAATTGAATGTTCAAAATCTGACAGTGAAGTAGAAATGGCTCAGATGGCTAGGATATTTATGAAATTCTATAGGAAGAAGAAATTCTTTGGAAAATAAAACTACAAAGGTAAATATGATAACATAGGTCACTGGAAGAAATATTGGAAGAAAGCTGATAAGAGTGATGAAGTTTATTGCTATGAATGAAAGAGAAAATGCCACATTAAAGCAGACTTCCAAAAATTGAAGTTCAAGAAGAAACATGAATACGAGGACAACAAGTATAAGAATTCAATAAAAGCCACTTGGAGTGATTCAGAAGACACTTAAAGTGATTTAGATTCTGTTAATGATGAAGATTCTCATAACGCAAACATGTGATTTATGACAAACACATCTAAGGTAACACTAGACCCTCCTACTTTAAATTTATACTATTATGGAGTAGATTATGATTCTGATTCTGAATCTGAAAACATGTCTAGTGAGGAGCTATTTTAATATTGTAACATGATAGAAGAAACCTATAATGAAATTAAAGACAAATATAATTCATTTAAGAAACAACATGCTCTCACTGCCAACGTTAAATATGCCTTTGATATAGAAAAGGAAGAGAATTCTCAATTGTTAAAGGAAAATACTGAACTAAAAATGTATAATGATCAACTTAGAAAGGACATAGAAAAATTCACAAAGGGAAAAAATACACTTACTCAAATTCAAGGTAAAAAATTGGCACCAAAGTATACTACTAGTTTGGGAGACCAACCTGGACAAAGACAAATCATTAAAACCAGATTTATTCCTAAATCTGGACAAAATTCTGCCAGTTCTAGTTCTGTAAATTCATATTCTTTAAATAGTTACTCACATTATTATAGGTCAAATAGATTTTATCATTCCAAATCTGTTGAATCAATTGATTACATGAGACCCATAAGACAAATATGGGTATATAAAGCTTTGCTTGCTAACCTGTCTGGACCTACGAGAATTTGGGTACCCAAATCATTCTCTGTTTAAAACTGTTTTGTAGGAACCTTGTTTGAAGAGTTCCCATAAGAAGATATGGTACATGGACAGTGGATGTCCAAGGAACATGTCTGGGGATTATTCATGCTTTACTGTCTTAAGAAAGGGTGATGGAGGCCACGTCACCTTTAGTGATAATTGTAAAAGAAAGATCATCGGCCTAGGCCAAATTGGTAACACTAACCCAGTTTTAGTATCTAATGTTTTATTTGTTGATTGATTGAAATACAATCTGTTATGTATTTCTTAGTTATGTGATGATGGCTTTAATTTTATGTTTGTAAATGAATCTTGTAATGTTTTTAATTGTAATAATGTTTTAGTATTTTCTTTTTTGAGAAATGAAAATGTTTATGTAGTTGATTTGAATTATTTAGCTAAACAAAACATTACTTGATTAAATGCTTTTCATAATGATTCTTGGAATTGGAATAGAATATTAGGACACTGTAATATACATTAACGTAGAAAATTGACTAGGAAGAACTTAGTTAGAGACTTACCCAAACCCGAGTTTCCAAATGTCAAATTTGGTAATCCCTGTCAAAAATGGAAAGCAACACAGAATCTCTTTCAATCCAAAGAAAGAAGTTTCAACTTCTCAACCTCTTGAGTTAGTTCACATGGACTTGTTTGGACCTTCTAGAGTTTCTAGTTTAAATGGGGTGCACTATGTTTATTTATTAGTAGATGACTTCTCTAGGTATACTTGTGTATACTTATTAGCTCACAAAAGTGAAGCTAGTTCTTACTTTATTAAATACTCCAAGTCTGTAGAAAACCTTAGTGGGATTAAGATTAAGACATTGAGAAGTGATCATGGCCATGAGTTTGAAAATCAAGAGTTTGAATCTTATTGCTCAGACAATGGCTATAGTCATAACTTTTCTGCCCCTAGGAGACCTCAGCAAAATGGTGTAGTAGATAGAAGAAATAGAACCCTGTAAGAAATTGCTAGAACTATGCTAAATGAGTATGACCTACCTATTTACTTTTGGGATGAAGTTATAAATACAGATTTTTATATCATCGATATATTCTTAGTCAGACCTATTCTCAAAAAGACCACTTATGAACTATGGAACAATAGGAAACCTAAAGTTACCTACTTTAGAGTCTTTGGTTGCAAATTCATTATTCTTAATACCAAGGATATTCTGGACAAGATCGCTTATAAGAGTGATGAATGAATATTTTTAGGATATTCTATAACTAGCAATGCCTATAGAGTTTTCAATAAGAGAACCAACTGTGTGGAAGAATATGTTCACATCAAATTTGATGAAACCTATCCACATGAACCTAATCCTTCTCTTGAAAATCATGAAGATGATTTGTATATTTTGAACCTTAATGACAAATTCAATGAACCTACTATAAAGACAACCAGTTCTGGAAATACTTTAGAATCTGCTCTTAATGAACCCTAACCTAGAGAATAACCTGAAATTTCTAGTCCTGCCTTTACTAGATCAACATGGATTCTAAAAATTCATCCTTTAGATTCTATTTTAGGAAATCTGGATTGAGGGACAGAGACTAGAGATTCTCATAGAAATCAGGTTTAACATCAAGCCTTCTTGTCACAGCTTGAACCTAAAAACACTGATGATGCTATTAATGACGAATGTTGGGTAATTTCTAAGCAAGAAGAACACAATCAATATGAGAGAAATAATGTTTTTATACTAGTAGAAAGACCCAAGGACTCTTTTTTCATAGACACTATATGGTTGTTTAGAAATAAAGTAGATAGATCTAGAATCATAGTTAGAAACAAGTCTAGGTTATTTGCACAAGGCTATAGTCAAGAAGAAGTAATTGAATATAAGGGGAATTTTTCTCTAGTAGACAGACATGAATCCATTCGAATTCTACTTGATTATACAACACATCTAAATTTCAAGCTATATCAAATGGATGTCAAGAGTGAATTCATAAATGGGTATATAGCTAAGGATGGTTTTGTTGAACAACCCCCTAGATTTACAAACCCTCATTTTCAAAATTGTATTTTATAATTATCAAAAGCATTATATGGTTTAAAAGAAGCTCCAAGAGATTGGTATGATAGATTAAGTACTTTTCTTATTTCCAATGGTTTTACAAAAGGAATAGCAGATCCTACTCTTTTTATTAAACTAATTTCTAATGATGTTTTAGTTGTTCAAATTTATGTAGATTATATTATTTTTGGATATTCAAAAAATTAATTATGTATTTATTTTTCTAAAATGATGCAAAATGATTTTGAAATGATTTTAATGGGTGAACTAAAATTCTCTTTGGATTTAAAAATTTTCTAAATAATGATGGGATTGTTTTAACTCAATGTAAATATACAAGATATCTTCTAAAACATTTTGGATATAATAGTACTAAAAGCAGTGACACTCCAATGAGTACCACCTGTAAGTTAGATCTTGATGAAGATGGTAAATCTGTTGATCAAACCACTTATAGAGGAATGAATGGAAGTCTAATATACTTAACTGCTAGACATCCTGATATTATGTTCAGTGTGTGTATGTGTGCTCGTTTTCAAGAAAATCCTAAAGAATCACATTTGAATGCTGTAAAACGTATTGTCAAATACCTCAAGAATATAAACAATCAAGGATTGTTCTATCCAAAAGTACAATCATTTGAAAGAATTAGTTCTTCTGATGCTGATTTTTCTGGTTGAAATCTAGATAAAAAAAGAACCTCTAGAACATGTCACATTTTAGGCAAGTCACTACTATCATGTCATAGTAAGAATAAAATTTATGTTCCATTATCTGCTGTAGAAGCTGAATACATAGCAGCTGGAAGTTGTTGTGCACAAATTTTGTCGATTAGACGGACATTACTAGACTATGGATATCAATTTAGACATGTACCAATAAATTGTTACAACACAAGTGCTATTAACATTTCAAAAAATGATGTTTCACATTATAGGAAAAACATATTGATGTAAGACTTCACATTTTGAGGGATCATTATCAAAAAGGTGATATCACTTTGGAAGTCATTGGTATTGAATATCTACTTACTGATATATTCACTAAACAATTAAATTCAGAGAGATTATACTACATCATACAAGATCTTGGCATGATCAATCACAAATAGATATCTTACAGGTCCTACTATTTAATATTCAGCTATAAATTACTTTACTGTTTCATGCCAGCTATTTCTTGGTTATTGACTCATGTTCACGGTCTGTCACTATCTCACCGTGACGTTTACTCATTGTCTCATCATGACGTCCTCTTATCCTCGCACCGTAAAAAATACTCACTGTCTCACCGTGAAGATTATTTATTTATTTATTTTAACCCGTATCATGGTAATTTTTATTTCACCGCTATCTCCTTTCCCGCGTTTTTATTTTTGTGATGTTTGAAATTTTAAAATGATAAAAAAATAAGGGTTTCACTCGATTCCTCACCAGTGCTCTCTCATGAACCTTCTCAACCTTGCAATCCTTCTCTCCTTCTCTCTCGCCCAAATCTTCAGTGGATGTCAAGGATGAAGCGTCCATCTTCACCCTCATCTGGGAAGCATCGCTTTATGAAACAGAATAGGACACTAATACTTGCACCCGAAGGACCTCAGAATCCTAACCAAGTAAGCCGTACTGTTGCTCCTGAGAAGGAAATCTCCCTTGAGTGGCTTTTTTCAAGCAAGTCTTTAGTTATGAAAGTATTAAGAGAACACGGATGGATTGAATGGTTCTCCATACAAGATAGACCTATTTACCCAATGTTGGATTCACAGTTCTATCTATATGTAAAGTCTTCTTTTGAAGATGGAGAATGTTTTAGGGTCACAAGTTGTATCAATGGTCAAAAATTATCATTCTCATCGACGATATGGGATGCATGCCTAAGGATTCATCATGATGGGATTTGCAATGATTACAAAAGAGACCATCCTCCTACAACCAACATCTTTGACCTAGAGAATGCCTTAGAAATTTTAACTGGAAATGGAACCAAGAGAAGGGATACAGTAGCTGAATTGTATGGAGAGACAAGGTTGCTGTTTATGTTTCTTCAAAATTATATGAGCCTGAGGAAATGAGACTTTTCTGTATTGAAGTATCAGGATGTCTTTATGAATCATCTAATGAATAATGGTCCTAAGATAAATCTGTGTAAATATAACAATCACCACATGTGTGAATAGATTATGGTCACTTCCAAATCCACTTCCCTATTTTACTCAAGATTATTTTAGATATGTTTGTTTCCAAGGGAGTAGTTGGACCAAATGACGAAAAGCTTGTGGATTTTGAGTACTTTTTATCCAAGTATACCATCAGTAGGATTAAGATAAACTGGAACCACTGGAAGAAGCAGTGGGTTGAAGATAATGAAAAGGATTATGAAAAGTTAAATTCTGTGGATTATCCTACAAGGCCTAAAAAAATTATCGATATTGGTTTGGAACTAGATGAGGTGGATGAGTATCCATTAGAGGAAGAAGAAGAAGAAGAAGAGGCTGAAATACCTCATGAGTAAGCAAGTCCAGTTGATGAAGAATGGACTGTTGTTCCTGCTCAAATTTCAAGTGAAGAGGTTGTTGCTTAAGAGAAAGGGAATGTTGATCCATCTGTTGTGCTTGAAGAAGAAGTAACTCATACCCATATTGATCAGGAAACCCAATCTGAAGCTGCCAGAGAGTTATTTGTTTTTAAATCTAAGCATAAATCCATGTAAGGGACAGATCCTATTCTAGAAGAACTCCCTGCAATGGAAAAAGAAAATCTAGAAGATCTTCCTGCTGAAAATGAAGCAAGTCAAGAAGCTCTACCTGAGAAACAAACTACTCATGAGTAAATACCCTCTACTAGAGAACATATGGAAATTTCCTTTTATTTGGAAAGGAAAGAAATTGTTGAGGAGATTAGAGATGATCCTGTGGATCTTAACCCAGTTCTTGAGCCTCACGTATATGAAATGGAAGCACATTTTGAGGGGGAGGAACATCAAAATCTTGAGTTTAATGAAGCTGTTGATGATGCTGATCCTGGTAATGTATCTCCCTCAACAAAGTCATACTCTATGTATTTTCTGTATTAATTCCCCAGTTTTTATGATGTGAGTGAATCCCAGCAAGTTACTTCACCTGGAATTGACCTTTCTTCTTTGTTTCAATTGACGTCAGTCTCACACCCTACACCTCAACCTGAACCTGAATCAGAATCTAAAACAGAAAATGACTCTGAACCACATCCAGACCCTAAACCTTCCATTGAACCACTTTATTTACATGAATCCTTACATGATCAGAAATATTTTGTATGTAAATACTATTTAGAAGTATTTGGAGAGACTATCATAGCTAGAGTGGAGAATATTATGTCCTCTCAACCTCGTCATGTGACTCAACTAAGTCATGAAGATGCCTTGATTCTTTTAGAAAATATTATTCTGCATATTCAACCCAAGATGATCCATGAAATTCAAGAAGATAGATTTGAGAACAAATTTCTTAGTTCTGATGTTGAAACTCTGAATGGTTTGGTTGAAAACCTCCACTAAGAACTGCATTACAGATCAGAGCATGCACCTTCTCCAGCAGCTGTTGCTGCTTCTCCTGTACGTACTATTTCCAACATTTCTCGAGAAATTGTGTCCCAAACGCTTCCTTATTTATTATCTTTTGATGGAAATATTGGGGAAAGACACACAAAGATGTTGCAATGCATGAGAGAGCTAGTGGAGAACTTGAATAAGCTGACAAATGAATACACTAGTTGTCTTCAAAAGGCATTTAAACTGGTCAATGATTTAACCATAGCTGTCAAGGCTTCTCCTTCCTCTGGTCAGACCTCCACACCTTCTTTGGATGATTCTCTTCTCAGATCTTTAATCAAGGAAGGAATTCAGAATTCCTTCAGTGGTTTTGATTTTTCTCTTTTATCTGAAGATGCAAAGACAAGTGATAGTGCACTTGACCTGATTCGAATTCATTCCAAGATTTCCAATGAAGCTCAGTAAGAGAACAATATGAAGATAGATTTATATCTCACCCAGATTTTCTACCAATCTGATATGATCAATTACTTTATTTATCTTGTGAAAATTTTTAACATAACTTCTTTGACTCAGGCTTTCAATACTCAAGTTCAGAAGATCACTATGTACACCAGATTGTTGGAAAAAATCATGGAGAATTAATATGTTTTTGAAAATGCTATGCAATATGGAGGAGAAGTTTTCACAGACTTCATAAATCTTCTGAATCCCAATCTCCATGTCCAAAGTACTACAATAGTTGCTCCAGTGGCTTCCCCTATTAGACCTGCAGTACCTGCTTTAACCTCAACTTCCATGTCTGTTAGCCAAGCTCTAACTTAGATCAGGCTAGTCATTCTTGATCAGCCACAGAATCGATCTTCTACAGCTCCATATTTGGCTCCCTCTATCTTTGAATTTCTACCTTTACCTTCATTTTCTACCCCATATATGCCTTCTTCCACTTCAAAAACTGATAAAAGAAAAGAGAAGGCCAATCCCTGAAGAAGCCCAGTGACTACTTTCTTTTTGATGGGGTTGTATTTTATTATTTATTGCTTGTATTTCTACTCTATTGTGTATTCCTAATATTTTTTAATGCAATATGCACTGTTTATTCATCTCTTTGTTTAACTTTTTGATAATCCCAAAAGGGGGAGAAAAATTATTCTAAGTTATGTGTTATTATATTATATGTTTTTTTCTATATGATATATTATTATAGTGTTATCTCACTTATAATTTACCTGTACATGATTTGTGATTATCAAAAAGAGGGAGATTGTTGGCCTCCTCGTGTATTAATCATGTTTTAATGATCACCAATCTTATTATTATTTACCAATCTTAATAATAATCACAAAGCTCACATATCTTATTACTCATGTGTATTTATGTTTCAAGTTATCTTATACTTTATTATGGTTATGCTCAATCCATTTTATGCATATTACTGTTTAAGTCTAATGCAGTTATGTGTCTAAGAACAAGACACAGGGATGCCTGACACAGTATGCCAGACACTGTGAGTAGAAACACTGAACCAGAACCCGTGAATCCAAAGTCTCATACACCATGACCAATGAGACACTGTGACCATGAGACAACGTGATGCTATAAGCCGGACAGAGTTAGCCAAACACATTGAGTCACGCACCGTGAGTCAGACATCGTGACGCTGACACCATGAAGGACACATTGTGTGCAAGACACCGTGAGAAACATATCGTAAAATGCATACCGTAAAGGACATATCGTGAGTGACACACCGTAAAGGACATACCGTGAAAGACATACCCTGAAGGATATACTGTGAGAGACACACCGTAAAGGACATACCGTGAAATACATACCGTGAAGTACATACCGTGAGCGACACACTATAAAGTACATATCGTGAAAGATATACCATGAAGGTGACATTGTTTGCATAACTTCTGTGACACCATTTCATAACCTTTTTGTCTATATAATATAAATATTGTTAATGGTCATATTTGATGTTTTTATGAAATTAATTATATTTAATGATAGTTTTTGGTATGTCAGGAAACCATACCTCATACCTATGAAAAGGAAATAATTATAATTTCGGAGCTCAGGGAATATAAGGAAGACTGATCCGTAGTAGAGAAATGTGTACCAGAAGAACGTACGTATGCAATTAAGTAACGCGAGTGCACTGTACTAAACAGAAGAGCAATCTTGAGCACAACTGAAGAACAAATTTCAATATCCTCTATGAACTCTCATGCGTGCAATCTAACTCAACTAAATAACACCTGAAGAATCCAGAGAACATCTTCACTCGTGAAAGATACCAAGCTAAACCATGACACTCTTTTTTTCAACTGAAAAATTAGAAAAACAATCAAAAGCATTTCTGCTGAATACAACGAGTCCAGAGCCACACTTCCAATCACTAGAGATTTTCTAAACTCATTAATACTTACTCATAGTTATTATTTGATTTACTTTGGATCAGTGTGTGTACCCTATTTATTTTACACACACGTTGTCTCCTATGCTGAACTGGAGGATTCCTAAATCCTCACTCACATCTGTTTTATCTCATGTGTTTCCCACTATGGATAGTGGTTGAGGTCATGTGAGACGTGGACAACCTGTGTGATGTTGTCTTTGTTTTCCCATGAATAATTATGGTACATGTATGAGTACATGGATAGTTTTTAAACTGTTATTAACCCTGATCCAGGGTGTCGATAAAATTTATATATAAATTTAATAGGACTATGTCTCAGTTCGAGTCTGAGCCTTTGGGTTATATCTGTTACACGTTTTTAGTTGAAATCTAAAGTATACAATATCAAATTTATATTCCGCTGCTGCTACTTTGAAATACACTACTATTTTAATGTTACTTTGATAGTTAATCTGGAAAGTTTTTGTATGTTTTTTAATGTATTATGTTAGCTTCAAAAGTTAATTACTCTTCATGATTAGATTAACGGAGAACTAATCAATCTATGAGAACCTAACTGACCCTTTACTATAATAAAAATTCACTACAGATTATCTTGTTATTCAATTTGGGGGATTTTAACAGAAATTTCTAATTGAAACTCAATTCACCCCCCCTCTTGAGTGTCCACTCCAACCAACAATATCAAATTGGGTTTAAAAAAAATTAAGTATCACTACCATTGAAAATATAGTTGTTTAACATTGATCACATTACTAGTATAAATATAGGGTTTTAACAAATCTTTTTGACACAGAAAAAGGAAGTGGTGGCCACATCCAATATTATTAACTCTACGAAGACCATTTATTGGATATTACGATGTAGATATCATTAATGGTATTTTCCGTAGACCAGTCCCAATTTGATATCCTACAACTTAAGTTTGAGTGAAACCGTTTACAAGAGAAGTTCAAGCTCATATAGATCACAACCAGAACCTTGTTTACCGAATATCCCCATGAATGTCCCACCATCACAGACCTTAATATTAGAGAGTATGCTGGTGTACTAATGGGATATATATAAATACCCGAAAAATTGTATTATGTACAGTATTTTATATAGAATAATTAATACAATTTTTTTATTGTTACTTTGTAAAATATTATTTTAAAAAAACTATTAATTTTGGGTAATATTTAATTAAATTTAAAAATATTTTTTTAAAATTAATGTATTGTTGAAATAAATAATATTTTAACAAAATAATATTATTATATTACTTTAATTAAATATGAATGATCATATAATTTTTATGAAGGCAAATGTAATTTTTATTAGTGTATAAGAATTTGTTTTTTCAAAACCCCTCAATTTTTAATTAAAGACAGTTTTTATTATAAAAGTAAAAATTCAAATATTTAGAAAATTATTTAGATAAATTAAATATAATTTTATGAATCAGGATTTCAAAATTATCCAATAGTGATTTTTTCATAATTTTTAAGAGAGTCGAAATTTTTGTTAGCAATTAAATACCATATAAATATACGATGAGTTTTATGACATCATAATTGATCAATAATTATGTAAAAATACTATAAATGGTATCTTCATCCAAATATATTATTTTAATTTAAATTAATTTTAATTTAGGATTACTTGTTTCATAAATCTATAGTGATTCCACGAAGACTTATATAATTTTTTATGATTTTAAAATCATTTATTTGAGAGTGTGACTCACCTCCGAATATGAAAGATAATTATTACAATTTGTTCTAAAATTGGCCTAAAAATTTAATTTCTACCACTCCTTATTTCCAAAAAAAACATGGGAAAAAGCCATGAGATGGATTGTGGTTTTGAGAATTTTATTATGTAGTGTCTAAAACCAAAATAAAAAATAAATCCCCCTCTTGTCCTATATAATCCCACACAAGCTCTATTTTCTCTTCACTAAATAACATTGAATCTCATCCAAACTAATATCTACACCCTATATTCTTCCCATAATGCCCTGAATCTCCCAATAATCTTATCATAAGCCTTTGGATTCACACATCCAAGTAAAGGATTTCCCTCCTCACCTTTGAATTCAAGAACCTTATTTGTGATTATTACATTTAATTTCAATTACTTGTACTAAAATTATTTTGTAATAATTACCTTAAAATCCAATTTATTTTATTTTAATGGGGGATAATTTATCTCCCCTTAATTTGGACCCTTACCTAAGCTGTTACTTTGTTGAAATTCCATAAGGGATTCTCTCTCTCTTCTTGTAATCAATCTCTTCATTAATGATTTTCCTTCTTAATTTACATTTTATTATGTTGGTATATGTTATTACCTTTCCCAATTACTTTCCACTTATTGTATAAATTTTTAAATCCCCTTTCACTCTAATTTAACCTCTTAATAAACTTTACCTACACTTGTTACAATGATGAAATTTTGTATGGGTTCTTTTTCTTCATCCCCTTTCTTCAAGATTATTTGTTGTGTTATATATTCTATATGATTTCGACATGATGAAAAAAATACATCATGATTCAACATTCTATAATAATTGTGTAGTGAATACCATACCCATTTATCTTTCCGGGTTATTCGCCTTCATGCATGTAATTCTATTTATTGGGGACTTACATGTATATATTCCACATTTCTAGATCATGGAATAATATTCTAATGTTGAATGAATCAATGTTATATGATTAATGTGGAACATTTATGAATGTTATTGAAATCTTCATTAAGGGTGCTCTCTGATAGCACTCTAATTAATTGGGCAATATTTTGTATCATGATACATCACGCGCAATGAGATTTCGCTCATGATCATTCCTGTGAATGATCTATAACTCATTATCTTTCATGTTCAATGAGAATTGACTCATGATACACTATGTAAAATGTACTTTGACTCATTCTCCACAATGTACAATGAGTATCAACTCATTCTAATAGCATGTTGTATGTTTTTACCACCTTTACCATTTTATGATTAGCGGGTTAAATCATTCATTAATTTTCATGTTCAATTTATTATCCATTGATATTTTTATTTTATAAATTGTATTTTCTTCCTCATGTTATGCCATTTTTATTCCCTTACTGGGCTTTAGAGGTCACCCCTTTTTATGTGTTTCCATAGTTTATCCTATGCAGTGTTAATTATGATGGAATGTTGTCGTTATGCAAAAGAAAGTTTCAATAAATGTGTTTGTTTTCATGTTTTATGTTGTTATTTAATGTACCTAATTTCCCAAATACATTAGACCCTTCAATATTTTATGTTTTATTAAGTAATATTTTATGTTATATATCATTTTTAAATATGAAATAAATGGTAGGGTTGTTATACATATCTACCCATTGTCTAGGATCCCCTTATGGCACTACTCTAACATGTGTGTACCCATGTTCTAATGACCCCCTCATTCATTCCAACAGCCATCCATTGCTTTATCAATGACTATATTAACACGGGAATACACGGATCACTGTTCAGATTCATTATCAATGCTCTAATTACGGTCGGGTCGCCCGCTGAATCAGTATAGAGCTGCCCATATAACCATAAAGCTACCTGAATCACCATTGTGGTCTTCCACTATACCTCGAACCACCATTGAGATTTTTTAATTCTATACCTTAATATTTTTATTATTATATTTTTATATTTCAATATGTGAATATACATCTTCATGGGATACACTTAGATTGAAGGGGGTGGTTAATGGTTAAATTTATTTGAGTACATAAGTCTTTAGGTATCATGTCATTTTTATCATTCACTATAAATAAACACCAAGTCCTCCCTTGTAGAGGAATCATGGGTATAAGTTTGACCACTCATTCATCATAACATTAGTCATTGATTTGGAAAATTTATATGATAAATTTCCTAGGGAGTTTTTATGGAAATCTAATTAAATAAAAAATTTGAATATGGTACATATTAAACTAATCCATTAAATGTTTGATGGAATTTTTACATGAGTCAGAACTCTATTAGGTGACAAAAAAACTTCACTATCACGATAGAAATACATAAAGGGTTATCATTAATCCCATAACTTTTTTATTTGGTCTTAGATTAAGTAATAAAGCATATTAAAGATGAGATGCCTAATTTTATGATTTTTTTAAGAGGATATATTTCATGTTGAAGAATTCAATGAGACTAAAGAATAAATGTTACATAATTTCAGATAATTTTGAATAATTTTTTTTTTCTTATTAATAGGAATAAAATGGAATATATAGAGTATCATTTTAGAAAAGTAATATCTAGTAATGTTATGGATGTTAGATTGGGAGACTGTTTTATTTCAAAGTATTTCATTTTGAATATTTAGGATAATTTCAATGGTGTGATGAAGATATTAATGCGTATTACTCTAATACAATTCGAACTGGAAGGACAAAATAGATAAATCCTTCATGATTTATTTTTTTTCATAAAATTCCTTTGTAATTAATGGGTAAATTTTATATTTTCTTATTATACCTGCTATTCTATATGGAAGTGAGTTTTGGGATTTGATGGTACATCACTAACAAATAATAAGGTTTATAGAGATGAATATGTTAATATGAAAATGTGAACACAATAATATGTATAACATTAGAATGAAATGTATTCTAGAGAAAACTATAGTGGATCTATGTGATGACAAGATGAATGAGACTATATTATATTGGTTTTGACTTGTTAAAAGAGACCTAGGGATGGACTTGTTAATAATAGGGTAATATTAAGCACTACTTCACTTACTAATAGAGGTATAGGTTGACCTAAAAGAAGTCTTAAATAGATCATTCATGAAAAACATGTTATAAACGGGTTAAATGAAAATAGGTTCTTCAATATAGATAATTTTCGGTGTATGATCCATGTAGTTTCTCCCCATTTAATTAGGTTTATGTATTGTTTATTGTTGCTTTTTTTTGATATAATGCTAATAATTATAACAAAGGTGAGTGTGATTTGGCCAACATAATATGGCATATGTGGTTTATTCATCATTCTCATAGAAACATAAAATATTTTTCTAGTTTAGTTTTTATTGAGATCACGATCAGGGGAGAAATCATACCACCCATTAAGAACTAATATTAACACTTTTATTACCCTTCCATCCTTCTAAAATGATTTAACATTTGAGTATTCACAAATTAAACATTATTTCAGTGTGTAATTTTACAGCGGTCCATTTCATACCATTACAATTTCATAAGTATAATAAAATTCTAGCAAAAAATACATTATCATAGAAAAAAATTATTATAAACCCATAATGACCAGATTGCATGCATTTAATCAGCCCATAATGCTTACTAATAATTGTTATTAATTAATATCAAAGTCATTGTGAGACTATTAAAATAAGCGGGAAATTTCTAAAACCCAATATACTTTAAAAGTCCTTATTACCTAAGTATTAATATGAAAAAGCGCTACCATGCAAGAAAATTTTTTAATTTTATAAGGAAAAATGGTTTCATTATATTTACCCATTTTCATTATATAATTCATTTTTCTTTCTATCATTCCATTTTATATGAAAAATATTGTGCAACAAAAATTAATCTGTAAAATATCCATTTTTATAAAATATTTATAACGTAAAATGGATCAGAATTAATAGGACTAATGAAATATTTAATATAAAATAAAAAATCTCATACACCCATCCATGAATATTTTAAATGTTATGTCAATATATAAGTCTTGTAAATAAATAAAAATATATATTTTTTAATCACTTACCTTGGTAAAAATATGCTTAAGGGAAGATGATATGTATAATTCAATTTGATCCTGGTATATGAATTATGTAGATTGTGTTTCTTTAAAAAACCACTTATTCTCAAATAATCAAAACACTACAAGATACTAATCAAAAATGAAGTATTCTAAATAAAAAACTCCATGAACATATTTTGTGGGGATGTTTAACCCCCTAAAAGAGGGGCATATAAGTGAAAATCCATTAAATTGAGTTAAAAAAAATACATATGGGATTAGATTCATCAAGAAGAATTCCAAGAGATGTCATTTATCTTGACAGTAAATCTTCTATCACTGTCACCCTATACATGAAATTAAACATGTTATGTCTAGTAATAAATTCAAAATAATTAGGGGCACCCAAAGAAATGACCCGTGATAAAATTAGGATTAAAGTATATTAATTTTAAAATGATTCTAACAGTAAAAATTATGAATTCATAAGACATGGAAACATTGTAAAATCCATCAGTCAATTTTGAATGTAGTTCACACTATTCTACTTTTCATAAAAATGTCCTTATGTCTTGAAAAAATTTAAAAAAAAATTATGAATGAAACAATAACCATTAAACTATAATAAAATAAAAAACACACCCCCAACATATGGAATAAAGTATTTTTTTTATAAAAAAAAGAATGGATAATAAAAAAATTTCTACTTGTATACAAAAAAAATGGTTATGTGATGAATATATCAATATTATATTATATAATTTCTTGTTGTACTCATTATTTTTACCAATAAAATTAGTTTTAATTAACTGAATAAGGTATGCTGATTTCAATATGATATTAAATCATGTCATTTTTTATTCAATGTTTTTTCATTGACTAAAAAAAGGAAATTTAGAGAAAAGGCATAAGGGATCCATAATCACTTTTGATGAATATTTTAAACAGAGAACAAAAACATTAAGATAATAGTTTATAAAATAAGTAAAATAAAAAATACATTAGAAACTCAAAACTCTTAAAACCATTATCTCATGTTTTCCTATCATTCTAGAACTCAATTGTTTGAATAGTTAAGTAATATCATGTAGATGTGTCTAGGTGAATCCAACTTGATTGGGTCAATGTAACCCTACTGAAAAAATTATACTTAAAATACTATATGTTACTCCCTATGTCCAAAATATGATTTTTTATAGAAAAATGTATAACAGATTAAAACTCAACAGTTATGTGAGGCTTTCCCTAGAGTAGTGTCATGATTGGTGGACTTTTAAAAAGTTTTTTACAGTTTGTGTGAGTGAGGAAAAAAACACGAAAATAACATGTGTTGTCTTGAAGATTAATTCAATAGTTTGATAAGAGAACCTGGTGGGTAATAACTTATAGTATGCTAGGAAGGCCACCAAGGTATTACGGTAGGCTTATAGGGTCAGATGTCCAAGTTCATGCCTTATAAAGTATAGTTCATGAAAAATGGTATCAGATTGAATACTCAATTGAATGTGAAATGACGATGCCCGGGGTTGATGTTTGTGGTCCACAATAAGGATGTTTCACATTAAAGGGGTGGAGTGTGTAACTCCCTTGAAATGGTGATACTAAATCACTAAATGTTACTAACCACGTCAACAACGTGAACCCATATATTTGGGAGCCTAAAAAATTATAAATTAATAGATAAAGGAAGGATTGTATTAGAGTAGTGTCAGTATGGGTGACCACCTATGGAGTCTCTTATAGTATGTAAGATAAAATATAAATAAAACTAAAATAACATGTGTTGAAATGTTAGGACATACATTAGACTAAAAAGTGACTTTGATGGGTAATAGTTTCTCGTGTGATAGAAAGGAACCAAGGTATTGCATGAGACCCATTAGGTAAGATGATCATGTTTGAGGCTCGAGAAGGTTAGTTCATGAAAATCATCCTTATCCTAGTAGATTTAAATTTGTATCTCCCACTTATAAAGGATGTGTCATATATTTATTCACTCTATAAATAAATTTATCTAACATGAGTTGGAGATATTATTTAATATTATAATTTCTAAACATGGTATTTGAGTGGGGAACATCTAATCCATCTTTGTATCCCTCATACGTTGCACAGCACCAGCCCACCCACCCTTATTAAGAATCATTGACATGTAACACTTCACCTTATTTCATAAAAGTATTGTTTGATCCACTAGTATTGAAACCGAGGTGAGAACATCCCCTTTGTATTCTTCCAACTGTTATGTCCTTCCATTATTCACATTTAGGCATGGAACATAAATAAAAGGAAGACCTCTTGTGGTATAAAGTATAGGATTTCTATGTGATGCAAAATAATCAGAAATTATGTAGATTTCTTTATCATCACATGGATTCACAGCCAATACAATTAATCAAAACTAGGTTTCTTCTCCTAGAATGATTAGGTTCACCTTAAAATGCACTAGATGTCACAAATTTCTCTGGTCTGCTTCCCATCATGATAAACTTGTACATTCATTTGATATATATATTTCGTGAATTATTATGATTTATACTTGAACTTTATTAATTTATCAATAAATATTATTTCACTTATTCTCATAATATTACTTCTATTGCTAGTAATTCCTCTCCCATATCTAATTAGGTCATTTCACCTCTAATTGAGATGATCATATAATTAACATGGATCATTTATGATCGCATCTATTCTAATAACTTTTATATATGGAAAAAATATAGTGGTTCGGTGCTTGAATATGATAAGTCACTGTGTACATCTAGAAAATTTACAACCATACCCAGAAGGATAATAATTTTGTGCATGGAAGTAGAAATATAACAAGATCATTGCATATATTAGTTCCTTGGTTAAGTATGAAATGTATGTAATTGGGAATTGGAAAATTGTTAAGTGACTATGAGACTCCTTTTTTGGTATGTTCCCAGATACAAATAATTTGTTTCTTGTTTCAGATCTATTTTAGCAATTATTCTCACTTTAACAAAATTCCTATATGATTACACCATATTAAAATAAATGGAATGTTTCTTTGGATGAGATTACTAATTTATGGTTAGTAAATCAAACTAATAATGAGTTATAGGGTCAAAGAAAACAATTGTTTATGTTTTCACTTTTATAAGTGTAGAATATAGAGTTTAGAACTATCATAATAAAGATGTGTGTATGTCCTAGTGCTCTACATTCATCCTCGGTGTACAAACATATTATTGGATCAATTTTTAAAGAATACAATATTTATTCATATATTAATCTAATTATAGATCCTTTTCATTTCATAATGGCGAACATGGTGGGAACTAAGGAGGTCGATGTAGTATTGGTGGTCCTTACATTCCTCACTCTCAATATATGTGTTGGACTCACCATCATCCTTCTCTTCATTATCTCTTTAAACACGTTTTTAGGAACATAATCTACAACATTTTCAACAACCCATTACAGTCTAGTAGGGGGATTATCTTGAGTTAATACCTTTTTCACATATTTATTTTAGGTCATATCATTTGGAAAAATATCATTGGGTAACTTATGTTCCACAATAATATAGATGAGTATCGATTCTATTGAGTAGTCCATTTTATTGTATGGACCCCCATCCTAGTTCTTATTAAATACAAATATTGATATTACATTTATTTCATTGATTAGTTTACATGAATACCATGGATCTATATATTAATAATTTTATTTTGAATATGTACTATGTTATTTACAATATAAAATGAAATGAAAAATCAGTTATTTGAGTCAAAAAAATGTTCTCATTCTATAAATGTTTTAGAATCTTCTACACCTCATTTTAGACATTTTTTATGAACCTCAAGATTCCCATATTAATATTTCCCTTAAAAACTCATAAAAATGGTGTTGTTGAGTGAATGAATCATCTCCTATTAGACACTACTCGGGCCATTTTACATATGAAAGTTCTCCCAACATTTTAGGGTGACATTATTCTGATAACGTCATATATTATCAATTTCCTTTCACCATGTGATATTTTAGAGGAGATTAAATATCTCACATTCTATCCATATCATTCACTGCATTCACTATACTTTTGAGTTGTAAATTTTTTGGTCAATGTTTGTGGCATTCGGTTAACTCGTGTAATGTTTTATGTTTTTTCGCATCGATGCGTATTTCATGGATTTTATCACACACAACATGGATATCATTGTTACTCACCTAATTTTGGGAATGATGTGTCATGTCCACTGATGTTTAATTTGTTGATTCATCACAATTAGTTCCTATTTTATCTCCATCATCTACCATTACTATTGATGAAGATGGTTTTCCCCTTTTATTATTACTCAATTTACCTATACCATGCCACTTTCTCCTCATAAGGTTGGAAGTCTTCTCTTTGGGAGCATACATCACATACCACATACCTCACCACATCCTCCAAATCATGTTAGTTCATCCTATGGTCGATTCTATACTTATTGCCTATTTGAAACCTATCCTACAACACCTACAAATACCTCAACCCTTGATTTTTCATTGACTCCAGAATCCACCACTGGGGATATCGTTACATCCGTACATAATTGTACACATACTTTCCAATAATTAGTTACAAATATTCATTCATTCAAGGGATTATTAGCATAAAATAAAAAATTAAATTTTTTTTAGCAATTTTTATATTTCTTCATACTCTTAGTAAGTAAACATCCC
Organism: Viscum album; assembly: GCA_963277665.1. Classification (NCBI taxonomy): domain Eukaryota; kingdom Viridiplantae; phylum Streptophyta; class Magnoliopsida; order Santalales; family Viscaceae; genus Viscum; species Viscum album. The sequence continues at coordinate 1,757,714,795 of OY728141.1, forward strand.
ATCCAGGTTTGTTACAATCCATATTTGATGAGATACATGCACTAACAGAAAATAATTCTTGATATTTGGTTTATATTCAACCATTTGAGAAGGTTTTTGCCATATATTTTTATTTAATATTTATTATAATGAATAAGTCTCTATTAATTTCCTAAAATATTAGCTCAATTCCAATGGGTATACAAAAAAATATGGTTTTGATTATTTTGATGCCTTATTTCTAGTGGCCAAATGGTATCTTTACATCTATTGATTTCACTTCCAAATTACCATCATTGGTCTATTTACCAAATGGATACCAAAAAAACCTTTCTCTTGGGTATTCTAGATGAGAAAATTTATATGGAGTAACCTCCTATATTAGTTGCTAATGGAATTTCCTTTAATGTGTTTCACCTTATATGATCTGTATATCGTCTTAAGCAAATCTTGCAGACCTTGTTTTGTCGACCTTGTGTAGTTTTGAAATATTTTGGGGATCTGACAGTCAGAGGCATCCTTTTTAAAGTATTTGTTCACAATATTGTAATTATAGGAAGTGATTCAATGATAATTGGTTAATTTTAGTTTTCCCTTTTTAATAACAATCAAATAAAGGAATTAGGATTATTTTTTAGGAAATCATATCTTGCAATTCTCAAAAGATATTTTCTCATATATGTTGAATTTTGTATTTTACTTTCTTATAGAGATAGGATTGTATCATGGTGACATTGTTGTCACTCCTCTATATCTAGTTGAGAGATATCATTATAGATAATAGTATTTCCCTCATTTTACAGGTATCATAAACTTATTAGTAAACTAAATAATTTGACAATGAATCAAAAAAATATTTTTTTTGTTGTATGAACGGTAAGTCAATTCATTGATCACCATATTACTATATAGTGGGATTTAATTATTCATGTAGTAAAATGTGACAAAAAAGAACCAGGTCTAGGACTACTATATTCAAGACATGGGAATAATTATGTGGATACATTCTCTGATACTGACTATGCAGCATGAGTGTTGAGTTAGAGCACAATGAAATGACACATGAGACATATGAGATATCATGATCACAACATCTTCTCCATGAGATAGGTTATCCTGTACATAGTCTAATACACATGTGGTGTGAAAATCAAGAAACAATTAGGATGTATATATATCTGATTCTATATAGGAAAACGTTGAATTTTAAGACTGACAATAATTTTTAGTAAAAATTTGAAAAGTTAGAATCTACTTTTCATTATGTATAGGCATTGATGTAATTTGTTTATGTGTATACAAAACTGCTTCCAAAAATATAGGTTAATTTTTATTTTGTTTCTGGTAGGACAGCGTAATTTACATTCTCCAGTTTGAGGGTGGTGGGGTTATAAAAGTCATGTATCGAGTTTGTAGATGTGTCTAAGTGGCATCATATTAGATCAAGGTATCTTTATCCATATTGTTTAAAATTTGTATATCCCACTAATCTAGGATGTTGTATATATTTATTACCTTGATAAATAAAATCACCATACATAATGGCGATACGAGTTCCAAGTATGTGGTCTGAAAATCTACAATTGTGTACTTTCATTATGTTATAATAAAGTCCAACACGGTCTATGTAGTCCTCCTAGAAACCTCAAGATCAGATTTATATATATGGTGAGAATAAAGTTAATGATGTAAGAAAATCATTATATTTCATGCACTTGTGAACGAATCATACTAATACACCCATGAATAAATAGTCAAACCAAATAAAACCTAAATAGATATACTAACCAACATCATACTCACCAAGAACACTCACCAAATAATGAATGTTAAGTATAATTACAAAAAATGAGTCATATCTATGAAGGGTACCGTACACCAATTTCTCACTAGTTTTCTAGTCCTATACACAAACATCGTATGTTCTTGTTCTCCCATATCCTCCATATAAAATATACCACCACCCAATAGCATAGTCACATCACATCACCCTGAAAGACATATGTTCCATTATATCAAAATTGCTTGCATAACGAGAGTAGTAGGGTGTTGTGAACCTGAAGGGAATAAAACTCATAACCTACTCTTACCACGAGTGACCCCCACCATAATGATTGTATTAGGGTTAACAATCGATGATAATGTTCCATGGATTTACAATTTCTCATCACCAGAGTGAGGAAACATCAATGTCTCTAGCAATCTGAGACCGGATACATTCTAAGGATGTCGAGTGAACTAATGAGGGAATATAAATAGAAATGAAATGAGTACCTCATTTGAATCAATGAACACTTGTCTTTAGCAAATCAATGACAACTATTTCGCAAATTATTTGAGGCTGAAGAACTCTAGATAACTGATAGCCACATAAATAATTCACACATATGTAATTCATAAAATTATGGGTCCAACTATGAATCTCTGATGATTTCATCAACATCGCGATGATCACCTCGATCATGAGTGTTTGATCCACAAAGTCATTCTCAGATCATTTGCGTGGATATAGAATATATCACTGTAAGATTCAAGATAAGAGAGAATATTTTAATTCTAATTGATTAATATTATATTGAATGATTTTCTCCTTCACTAATATAGTGGATTTATAAAATACCCAGTTAGCCCCCCCCCAGTATAATTAACATCCACTAAATCAGTAATAAATAATTAATTATGATGAACTAACTTTTTCAGAAATATTATTTATATTTTATCACATACATTTAATATATATTATATATATTATTTGATAAATCCAATTCATTTACATGACTCGTAATTCCCTCTAATGTCACAAGAACCTTGAATATATAAATAATATTCATTCATATAATATTATTCAATGTATTTACATAAAAACATTGAATGGTTTTAATAAATTAATGTAGCCCAGTTACTTGATACATGAATAATAGTGAATTTATTTATTTTCTGGTGATTGAGAAAACATAGACAACTCTCATACCCCATGGTGGGGTCCACTATATCATATATACCTATTAATCGTAATATGGTATAATATTGATGTCATTATTATGTGTGACCCTTTAGTCAATTTTCTTGATATTAGTTAATAGAATTCATAGACCAAGAGTGGACACATAATCTATGGATATTACAATCAATATAGTGGAATTGAACGTATAAACACTATTTTTTATGGTAAACAAAAGAATATAACAAAATTTATACATGTAATGGTAATATAAGTAAATACAAAACATGGGTATAAAGAACCCACTTTCAACACCCACATTTTCACTAGATCCAATTTCTACCATTTCCCAATCTAATAACTCTCACATGAGAATTATGCTTCTTATAATATATGGTTTATTTAGGGTTTCTACCACATTATATTCTTTATAAACTCTGATAACTACAAATGTGACTTCATGAGTAAAATAACTCATGATATGAATTTTTATGTACTTTATTTGTCCCCTAGTGAGACTTGGGATCCATTGAAAGCACCACTGCATACATATTCTCACAATAAAATAGAACAGTGTGTGCACTATTAAGCACAAAACTAATGTCTAAGACCAATATCTGTATTCAAATTTCCTCCTTAGTTAAATCATGATGCAATATTAGTTGGATTCTATTGTAGAATTGGTGACTACATGTTAATTTATCATATACAACTCATTGCAATACCATTCCAGGAAAAAATGTCCACTGATTGCAATTTCATATCATTATGACCTATCAGGAAACCATCATCAGTGTATTCTCTCACTACAAGTTCTCTATCTCATCAATAAACCAGAAAAATATCTTTTTTATTCCTCGTGTCCTTTAAGATAAATTTGACATCTTCCAAATACAGCTCTCACATATTACCTTGATTTATTCCCTCTATGATTAAATAAAAGGCAAAAACAATCATAGTATATTTTATGACATACATGATATATCCCACTGCTGAGGAATAAGGGATTATATTCATTATTTTAATCTCTTCGTTTGTTTATGTACACATTTACTTAGATATATTGATACCATGTGACATTTTCAACAACCCTCCTTGTATTGTTCCATACTATACATTTAAAGTACCTTGTCAGTATATATAATTTTAATTTTCCCAATAAGCCTCTAAGTTATATCTTGATAGATCTTGATCCATAGAATGTATGTTTCTTCACCTAATGATTTATTGGAGATGTATTCATTTAACCAATTATTAACTAACAGTAATACTTTGACTTCATTACATATAATTACAATGTCCTCAACATATAATAAATGGAAAATTATGGCATTCCCATTAAACTTATTGTAGATATAATGATCTATTTCGTTTTTCAAAAAACCAAATTTTCTTTTGACCTCGTCAAAATGAACATTTCGTGATCGTAATGTTTTTTTCATCCCATGAGTAGATATCTACAGTATGCAGACTTTATTGGAATTCATTGACTTTTGTAGAATCCTTTCCTCCAACATCTTACTTATAGGTTTTGAGGTTCAACATCTTGATTGAGTAATGATTCACGTTACTCATTGATAAGAAATCCACATTACTCTGTTTCCCTAAACTATCAACTTGACCTATGCAGTACTTGTGTCATGGGAACTTCTTCATATCCCATTATCCCTTATGATGATTCCTCTCATAAAAACTCTTGTGCAAATTGAGCACCAACTTTATCAAATCCAGTCATCCTCCCACATTTTTCATTGTAAATTTATTCCATTTATATAAATTTAAATTGTCTCACCACAATAAATATTTATCTGAGAGGTTGTATATGAAATATCCTTCAATTTAATTAGAACAACCTATAAAATTGAACTTTGTGCATTGGGATGACTAAATTACCATTGTAATTGTCTTTAAAAAAGAATTTCACCTCTATACACATATGTGTGATATAATGGATTTATATCCATACCACAACTCATACGGAATCCCATATGTATATGTAGTTCGTACTTATTTAAGGTTATATTCTATTGTTTTAATGGAGTATCACTAATAGGGTAATAGAAGAGTTTCATAAATCATCATTTATTTCACCATGTCTGGTAAGGTTTGAATCCTCCATTAACTAACACCATTCCACTATGGTGTAATAAGAGGAGTGAGTTTGGATACTATCCCATAGTACATTAAGTGATCAATGAAATCTTGATAAATATAATCTCTACATTACTCTAAGAATAGTGCCTTAATCTTTTTACCATGATGATTCTCTAATTCATGCCGATATTTCGTAAATATCTTAACGTAATATGAATTATAGTTCTTTATGTAGATATAGACATACCTACTACAGTTATCAGTAAAATTAACAAAATTATGAAAACAATACCCTTTACTATATGGGAAATGGACCACAAACATCAGTATAAATTAATTCCAATAATTTAGTATCTCTTACTCCCTTACACGAGAGGGTTTATTTTTCAATTTCCATTGCAAACCAGTGTGACATTCATCCAAGGGTTTAAACTCAATTGAGTTCAAATACCCTTCTTAATGTAATTTCTAAACTACATTCTAATTAAATTGATCAAGATGTATGTTTCGTTGATAGGATTTATGTAATTCATATTTGTTGGTTTTGTCATCGATTTTAATTATCAAGCTTTCTAGTTCAATTATATATACCATCGTAAATATAATTCAATGAATAACAGATGTTATACTTATAAAAGTTTAAAAATAATTCCCAAACATGAAATAAAATCCCATGGAATCCAAACATGTCACTGAGTTTGTGGTTTTGGTTACTGAAAGTACATAATAACAATTATTTAATACAAGAATCATACCACTTTGAAAAGTTAGGATATAATGTCCCAATTCCAAGGTTTTTAGATTTGCACCATTTTCACTTGAATTACCACTTCAACTTTTCTAACCTCTTGAATCTACTTGGTACCTTTAAATGAATACAAATGTGGGAGCCTCATGTAATATCCAATACCCAACTTGTAGAAAATGATAGATTGAATTAAATCAGAAAAATACTAGAAGTTGATTTGTCACCTTGTTTTTTCATCCTTTATTTTTTGTTCATCTAGTGGCCATTAATTCCACATATAAATAAAAAAACCACCTTATCATTTCCATCCTTGGTATCTTTGTCTTCTTGGAAGGAAATTTCATTGGTGTCATCGGCTTGGACTTATCCCTACACCCCTTAGTATTTCCGTTCCTCCATATGTTCACCATAAGAACTGACGAATTGGTATTATTAATATCCTTACCATCTTTAAAAACTAAATTACAAATAAAAGGGTGAAATTTTTTCATTTTATTCATACTGTAATTAAAAATGAAATGTGAAAATATTGTAGTTAAATATGAAAATAATGAGACCATTTTCTATTTCTTGGTTTAGCTTGAAACCATGGGATTCAAGTCTCTTATTGTACCTAATAATCTTGAGTACAAGAGGTCCTTCATGATTCCCTTATACTAGCTTACACCTATACATTTCACTTGATATATCATAACATTCTTTCCCATATCTCTCGAGATATAACTAATTGAGATGACTTAGCATCTTCTAGTTATATTTTTTCTTATAAATTTTATATAATTGACTAGACATAGATGAAACAACATAATACATTATACATCTAGTGATTTATATCAATGGTATTTGTACTTGTTTTTATCTTCATTTCTTGATCACTGTGGAGGCATAGTAGGAAGTGAGGACTCCATCACATAATTCTTTCATTCTAAGAGTAGTATCATTCATAAAAACCTAGACTACTCTTCAATGTTATGGTCGAACTAGATATTTTATTTATTCAATATGGATCATAGTGATGATGTTTTTGTGGTGTTGGTGATTTCAATGTTTATCTACAATAAATAACCATTCGTAGTTAGTAATTTATCGTTATTACCTTTACGATATTATTTTATTAATTAAATAAATCCTTAAATGTTTCCTCTTATATTATCAATTTATAATCAACCCGACTACTAGAATATGAATTTTATATTACTTGATTTTAATAATTGAAAAGATCCTTGAAAAATCTTCTCACAATCTATAATATATAGTTATACCACAATTATGAGAGTTATAAGGTATACACTAAGTTGGAAAACCACATTAACCTGCGCTTTCTTATTCCGTTGAGCAAAGTCTAAGATTATCATAATTAGAACCTTTATCCCTTCAACACTTTTCCTCTAAATTGATAGAAGGTTATCATGGGATTCTCTTCTATATGAAGTTTATCTATGTTATCCGATTTCTCAAATAATAACTCCCATGCAGTATGATTCATTCTCAATTATCCCTAATGAGCACCCAATACACCCAGTTCGGTTTAAATTTTAGCAGTGGAATGTTATACGATATAATGTATCCTCAAGTAATTTTTTAAATTTCTTGAAAAATGTATTCCATTTCTAATATATATGTTAAAAATATGTAGTCAGTCACACAACTGAACATTCATTAATATAAAAACATGAATTGCATCATTATGCTTTGAATTTGTTTATTATTCTAGGTGTTCTCATAGTAATCACGAAGATGCATAAAATAATAAAAAAATTAAAATGTAAAAAATTACCTAAATTGCATTTAAAATATAATTTTGGTTGATCCATTTGAAATTTAACAGGTCAGTCGTGATGTAGGGGGTATCATACATAAGTCGAGTCCATACTAGTATCATCGTTTTCCCCCAATTCATTGTATACACGTCTCTTCTGGTGTACAACCTCATATTAGTGGGGGTATGTGTATTAATGTTTCATCATTATATATACAAGTATACTCATGATTATGCAAGGGGGTGTAAGGAGCATAATTTACAATAGATAAACTGGACGTGCATGCCCTTACACATATTAAATTAAAAAATGCAATGTGTGTACTATCATATAATTAACTACATATTGAAAACCCGTACAATAGGAAATAAATAACATCAATATCATTATAGGATTGGTCACTTTCTCAAGTATAGTGGTGAAATTTTTTAGTCCAATCGAACTTTCCATAACCCATTCCAGGTTTGGAAAACAAACCAATAACCATTTTGGGGTAGATCATGTCAAATAGGTTTCAAAGGAAGTTATGGAAGGGGGTCCCCTAATGGATTATGTTGTAGTTTGATGGTTGGGGTGAGATGAGATGAAGGTCGGGAGGGAACCATGGTGAAAGTGGTCAGGAAATGTTGCGAGTAGTGGTCATCTCATGAACCATGATAGCATCAGCGTCACACTGAGGGCGAGGTGGTGATAGGTCCAAATCACGGGACAATAGTGAACATTCATGCTATTTAAATTATAGAGTGGTTATGAGGCATTTAGTTGGATATGGGGACCATTTGACGGCTGTAGCCTTCCATATAGTGAGAGGGCAGTGATGGATTTGGCCAAAGGGGTAGACTTGTGGAGGCTGTGGGTCATGGTGGCTAGCGGGGCCTGAGGAAAATTCCACCCCTCTGGGTACACATGTTCCATGGGGAAGAATACCAACCAATATTCCCATATTAATTTTTCTGTTAAAAAATTATTCAGAAATACATTAAAATAATCCAAATTTTTTTAATTTTTTTTACTTTAGTAGTCAAGAAACACAATTTTTTTACTAAAATCAAAAGAGCTATTTCCTTTTTTAAATATTCCAGACAACATAAATTTTGTATATTTCTGATTATTAGTCAAACGATACAAACAGCCCATTGTTGAAATTATTTTTTAATTAAAAAAATATTTAATTCTTTTTCAAACCCAGGGGAAAAATTAATGACATCATCAAGAGGGAATTCAGTTATCTGATTCCAGCCAAAACATAGAAAAAATTTATCCAAAATGCCTTAATTAAATTTTTTCTATCATTTCATCATCATTATGTTATAATATTACATATATATTTATATATTTATATGTTACATTTTAATAAAAAATAAACTAAAAATGATCCATACAAATTTTTTTGGATGGCCATAAAATGACCGTTCGAAATCAGATTGATGCATGTTCTATTTCATTCAATTTGAATTAAAACCCTTTACATAAATTTAATGAATTTTTTTTTCTTGAATTAGTGAATAAATTGATCACTCTGATGCAAATTAATTGTATCAGTTCACACAAAAGAATCTGTTGGGGTGTGGATTAAAAAAATTCATCACCGGAGTGACAAAACATCATCATCTCTGTCAATCCATGTTCTGGTACAATATAGGGATCCTGGGTGAATTAATCATAGCATATAAAAAAATAAAAGATTACCTAATTTGATTTGTCTTTAACTCTTCTATCATGATTCTTATATACTACTACACTATGAATTTGAGTTTGATCCTCTCTAGACAATCCACAAACAATTAAAAAATTCACATGTATGTCATCATTCAAATTTCTGGTGCTAGCACAATGCTATGATGATTTATTAGACATCATAATGATCACCTATATCTCATTTAACTGATCCATGTAGGTATTCTTTGATTTTTCCCTCTATTACAACAAATTTACCTCTATGATTCATCAGGGAGAAACAATTAATTCTGGTATATTGAATGACCTTCTCCCTCACTTATATAGTGTATATCCAAATAACCTTGTTATGGTTCCCCAACCCCCTTTATGTTTAGTGTCCACTAAATATGTTGTAGATAATTAATTATAATGAAATTCATCAGAAATATAATTTATATTTGATCTCATACATCTGATATATATTAAATATATCCATGTCTGTACTTTAAAACATGTAAATAATTTTAAAAAATAAATACAATCCAATTATTATATACTTGAATAATAATGATTTTTTTTTCAGTGATCGAAAAAACATGGGAAAATCTCAAAACCATTGGTGGCTCCCATATTTTCCTATATACCTATTCACCAGAACATGGATGATTCATGAGGATGTTTTTTTTGTGTGTAGATACCTGAATATTGATGTACATAGATATTACATTACTTTTGCGGAATACATAATACATAACAAAAACAGGCACACAAGAACCGTAATAGTTTACTGTCTTTGTAACCTTGGAACGTAATCTTCTAATCATGCTGAATGATCTTCAACATCTCCCATAATGATATTCTACTTTTTGCTTCCTTAACTAAAACCTTTATTTTAATCCTGGGGGAAGATAAAACATAAAAACGGTGAGCTCAAATGCTCAGTAAGGGTAAGCATGGATAAAATGAAACATACCATATACATTTGAACTTAAAAACATGAACATAATGTTTAAACATCAAAATCTTGAGCAACAACATGAAACCTGGAAGTACATAAGGCATAGATCATAATGGAACATAAATCATGTTAAAATATAATGGGAATAAAACATGTAATTGTGGCATCCATTAAGCACATGTAATGATTTCCATAGTAGCCATGGCATTGCTGCCAATACCCTCTTAGTGGAAAATTCCGTTTCTGAATCGAGTTCACTCCCCGTTCCAGTCCTATAACACTGAACCGGATTAACATAAAGTTCCAGACATGTCTATATCATGAGATATAAATCATTACCCAATTCATTGGAGGGGGATATAGGTCCCACCCATCTCATAATGAAATCATTTTTAATTGTTCCACAAAATAAACATACATCATTCATAATAACCCAACGAATAAAATGGGTTTCATAAACATCATCCCATCATCACATAATTCATATAAAACAAATGGATATCATTTAATCAGAAGAAAAGTGAAACCATGTAAATCATAGGGACATTATACTCTAGACATACACATATGAAATAATGTCATCTTATATGGAAAATGGTTTTGATAAAACACTTGAAAAGAATTCTTGAAGAAAATATCCTTTTTTCTTTAAAATCAATTTTATTTTCACAAAATCCCATGAAATTTTAAAAGAAAATTATTTTGTTGAAAATAGTCTTTAAATATTTTAGAGTAAGATTCATGAAAACTAGGCTTTATGAAATCGTAAAAATCCATTCATGACGTATAAGTTAAAAAAACATTCTTCTCGTACTATTGCGGGAAAAGTCAAAAAGTACCTCGTAAATGAAAGATTTCATAAATACCATGTTGTAAAAGTCAAAATGGGTAAAAATGACTTTAAAAATATGTGAGACTATTTTTATAAAATAGGGAAATGGATGATAAATATAACCCCAGTAAATACATATGAATAAACAATCTCAAATTAAAAACGAGATTGGAAAAGTTATCCATTACCATTGGTCCGATATGCTTCGTATAGATATGAACCACCTGTATAATGATTTAAATAATTTCATTGAATTATTACATAATCTTATTCATTGAAATTATATATTATATGTTTCACTTATGTCATTATATTACCCGTTATTTTGTAAATTCCATGTTAAAGCAGTGTTTTTGGTAAAATCATTTCATTTATCGTATGTGTTTTGAATTGTCGTTCTTGATATTATTAATCATATCCTGATTTACATAATTCTAGAGTGTAAAACATGATTGATATATAATATATATTCATCATATACATATATATTATAGATCTATAAAAAGAAAGGAAATACACCGTTCATGGAGACGGTAGGTCGTACATACGCATGAACGCCGTTTTCGTTTCTTTATTGAATTGAATGAAATTAAATAGATGGCATACATATATATATACATATATACAGTAGCATTATTATTTCATATATTTCATTATTATTCATTATATATACTTTATAATCATTCTTGAATGGTTAATCATGGAAAATGAATCTCATCGCGTTCGTGGAGACGGTAGTCCATATGTACGCACGAGCGATGATATCATTCCCATGATCGTGGAATTGTATTAAAGTGTTTGTATAATATTAAAGAATCAATATCACTTTAAAATAATCATATATATTCATTACTTTCACCATTATACCCATCCAAGTAAGGTGGTGGTGGAAAATAGATTACACCACGGTGTGGAGACGATATTCCGTACGTACGCACGCGCGGTGATTTCTTTTTCCATAGGATGGATAGATGGTGAAATATGGTTCTTTCATACATATAACAATATATCAGTATATTAGTGATACTTATGTTATTACTTAATAATTAAACAACTAAAGAAGATGAATTGGAAGAAGAAATAAAGTTGAAAGAATCGATAACTGACATTACCTCTTCTTTGAAGTGCCTCTTTGAGACCTCCTCTTAGGGCACTAAAATTGGTATTTGAAGAATACCAGGACCACTAGGATGTTTCTAGGGAAGTGGAGAAGAGAATTTTGTAGGGTTTGTCCAATCTTGAAGGCTCAATGTTGTGTCAGTAAGAGAGGTAGGAGGTGCACTTTTATAAGGGAGGAGAGGGGCACCTTTGGAATAACTAAAAATATTATTTTATTATAAATTCATATTCAGTTTTTAATATCTCAAAATTGAGTTATTTCGAAGCTAAGGTGGGGATGGTTCGAAATCCTTTCATCAAATAGAATTTATACAAGTTTAGGTTTCTATTTTAACCTTATCATTTAGATTTAACTTTAAGTTAGATAATTAAACTTTTACCATGTCTTCTTGTTTTCTTTCGATATAAGGTTAATAAACATTCTATAACAAGCCACACGAACCCCAAGTTGTTTATTATTAATATATATAACCTTATCTATGTCATTTGTCCGATCCTTAGATTTTTAGGAATAAAATAACAATTAAAAATATAATATTTGTTTTAAAGAATATTTTATTTCAATTTTGACACTATTTTGTAATTGATTTTTTTGAAAATCATAATAGAAAGATTAGTTCGAAAAAAGTTAATTAAATCAGTAATAATATGGAATATTAAACTAGAAAATTATTTTAATTCATAAAAAGTCTCAGATTACATTTATTTGGGTATTTATAACATCAATTATGTCAATATTTCATTAATAAGATAATTACTTCATCATCATTGTGTAATAAAAAAATTAAATTATTTATTGTCTAAAAATTTCAAATAAAATAAAATTATGTAGGAAATATCCTTAGCTTTGTAATGAATATTTATAGTCGAATTTATCTTAATGACCTGGAAATTTCAAGGAAAATTGTTTCATAATTGTTTTTGGAATTTTACAAGAACGCAGTTTCTGACGGCGCCTGATTCCGAGGCCCGGTGTGGCCGAAATCATTTTCCAAAGTTTGGCTCGGGTACGTTCAGTGAATAGACGAGCGGGTTTTTCTAACTTTTGAACCGGTGCCGGAATCGAATTTTGAGGGCACCAATGGAAGCGCAGCGCCGGTTTTTTCATAGAAAGGCCTTTTCCAGAGTTGTGTTTTCTCGGGTGTGGTTTTTAATTTTTGGGGTTATGTTACGAAATAAAATAAAAGTGGTGCGACACATTATTTTATTTTACTTAAATCTAGCTTAACCTATGTTAAGCGGATTATATGGGACCCACAATATCCTACCCACTTGGTAGTATATTTTGTGAGGTGGGACCCACAGAAGCCACACTGTTTCTTTCCTTCTATGTAACACACTTGTACCACCATTTTTAATGAAGTCAAACATTACGTTTTTCTGGTTAAGAAACGCCTCATTAAATTGGGTTGTTAAATCGTTACAATTAATTCATTTAATTAATTTTTCATTTCGTTTCTTTTGAAATTCAAACGTGTCATGTACGTTATAAAAATAAGAGAGATCTTATTTTTTTCTGTTGGAAGTTGTGGCATGGAGAGGATTTGGAGGAAAGCGTTCTTCTTCGACGAAGAACGCGAAGAACGCACCGACCTATGACGAAGAACCCCAATCCCTCTGATATCGATGACGCGACGCCGTGTACCGCGACGTCAAGGACGTTTCTTCTGCGATGCCCCTTCCGCAATTGGACGACCCTCTTCTTCCGCGATGGTTAATTCAGCGACGAACTCACGTTCGATGATAATGTTAAGGTAGGGAATTGTTTTGTGAATGTTAATGAACCCCATATTACTTCCTTCTAAATCGCAGAATGCGGATCAACTAAACATCAAGTTGATCCGCGAAGAATATGTTGCGGGTTGGGAATTCTCGTTTGCTGGAAAACTGTAGGGGTTTATTGCTTCTTGTTCGTGAAACATCCTCTGTCGTTCCTCGACTTATATTTTTGGGCCGCTTGTTATCATCTTAATGGGAGGAGGTCGGAAAGCACGAACACGGTCGACCCTCCTCCCCCTTGTTGTTTTGATGTTGTGGTTCGAAAGATGGTGGCATGGTGCGACGGCACCGCGTGGGAACATGGAGGAATGAGGCAAGGTTGCGCGGCGCCGTCGCGCTACGCCGTCGAGGCCGAATGAAAGTGTGGTCATAATTGGGTCCACAAAGGCAAACGGAAGACTCCGCAGTTTGTTATTTTTACATGCGGAACGACGGGTATTGAGGGAACGGGCCGCAAAGACGATTTGATGTTTCTGTAGTGATGAACGGTACCCGGGATGTGCATTAGCGCAGACGAAATTGAAAACGGACCACCGGAGTAACTCCGGTGGCCCGCGGACACCACCGTCGGGGCGGGGCGCCGGCGGCCGGAGGCAGGGGCCGGCACCGGCCAGCCGCCCAGAGGTGGCAGCACCCCGCCACACCGCTTGGAGAAACAGTCGTGGCGCATGAGATCCAGGGGGGACGCAGCGTACACCGCTTCCGTAGAGCCTCGGCTCGCTGGCCGAGCCAGCGAGCCACCCGGCCAAGCCGGGCCGGCTTGGGCAAACCGGGCCGGGTCACGCCCTGCTGGGTGGGACCGGGACCCGGGTCGGATCGAGCCGGTTCAGGCCGACCCAGAAGGGGTTGGGTCGTGTCAGACCAAGCCCAGTCCCCCCATTTTCAGATCACTTCGTTATTTTGCCCATATCAAGGGATACAAACCTCTGATCGATGCACCATCAGTTTCATAGCGATCCTTGGATCGAGACGGTCGATTCGGTATATTACACAAATGGTTTCAGAGAACATTGGGTTCGGCCGGGTTGGTTCGGATACGAAACCAACCGGGCCCTCAGAGCGGAAACACTTATATCATAAACTCCGGAAGTCCGATTGGCGTACCATCGACATTGTTGGATTCCTTTTGATGATATGGAATATTTGTCTTACTCTGCTCGAGGTTTGGATGTCATTGGAGTGTGTTCGGGTTGGTTCGCTCATGAAACCAACCGGGCCCCTGAAGCCAAAAAGCCAATAACTCACAGACCGGGCGTCTGATTGAAGCGTTGTCTATCTCGTTGAATTACTCTTTAGGAAACAGAACTTTTGGCATACTTCGCTTGAGTTTTGGATGTAGTTGGATAGTGGCTGGGTTGGATTGTACCCGAAATCCAACCGAGCCTCTGGAACGGAAAAGCTGATATCTTTCAGAACGGACATCCATTTGATGAACCGTCAGCGGTGTTGGTGATCACATTGAGAAACGGTCCCTATGAGTATACCATATGAGAGTTCGGGGTACAGTTGAGATACGGCCGGATTGGTTCGCACACGAAAACAACCAGGCCCCGGGAACGAAAAGGCTAGTAACACACAGACCAGTCGTCCAATTGACGCACCATCTGTTGCGTTGTGACCCCTATGACGATGAGGTCCTTTGAGATACTTATTCGTGGAACTTTGTGATACTTGGATTATCTACCTGTAGCTCGTGGAGCGGACCCTCATGGAGACGAGCGTGCGGAGTACAGAGACCGTGTAGCCGGCTAAGACCTGGCGACTGCTTGACAGATCGACTCGGTGTGTTTCGGATAGCCCAGTGGGGAGCGCCTGGTTGTAGCGGCAGACCCACGGTGGAGGAGTACTTGGTTGTAGTGGCAGACTTGCGGAACTCAACAGAAGGAGTACCTCTAGAGGCTATGAGGGGAGCGCTTTGTTGTAGCGGAAGACCCACGGCGGAGGAGCGCTTGGTTGTAGAGGCAGACACGTGGTACTCAACAGAAGGAGTACCTCTGGAGGCTATGAGGGGGAGTGCTTGGTTGTAGCGGCAGACACATGGTGGGAAGAGCTTGGTTGTAGTAGTAGGCCCACAGTACTCGACCGGAGGAGTACCTCAGTAGTATTAGGTTAGTGAGCAGTACCTCAGAGTCATGACAGCACCACTATACACTCCAGAGACGGGGCTCTTCAGTAGGTACGGTTTCGATAATGAAAATCCTGGTTTGAGCTGAGTCTATGACCTTTGTGTTTACCTCATGATTGAGATGGGTCTCTTGATAACATAGGTATATATATGGGAATATACCTAGGTAGTGGTTATCCGTTGATTTCATAATCTTTGTGTTTCCTCATGATTGAGATGGGTTACTTGATAACTTGGGTATATGTATGGGCATATATCTAAGTATAGGTTATATGATGGGATCTTATTTGTGGTTATATTTGTTGGTTTTGGTGAGACCTTGAGGGTCTCAGGGTCCCTAATGAGTATCGGTATACTCACCATTCATGGGATATGCCCGCACCTCATTGTGTTGGTCGCAGATGACGGGCAGTGCTGACGGAGGCCGAGTGTTCGAGGACTGGACGGTACCCAGAGTCAGGCCACCCGATGAGTCAGTATCAGGAGGTGGACTTCACGGCGAGACGACACACAGAGGAGGTTGACGGGCGAGAGCATTGAGGAGCTTCACTATCTATACCTACCCTTAGGTAGGATCTGTGGTGGAAGATCCAAGAGCTGTGCTATCTATACCTACCCTTCAGGTAGGATCCGAGGAGGACGACCTAGGAGCCACTTCTGTTCTTCCAGATGTTTTATTTTTCTGTTGTACTTTTGTTCAGTTGTAGCTGTATTTTTAGTTGGGTTTGTATTCTGGCCCATCTACTTTTCTGCACATTCCTTTGTACTTAGTGTTTTACTTCCGCCTGTACTCTGTGGTGTTTTGTTTACTTTTATAAAGGCAATGACTTCCCAGTTATTGGGATTTATGCCTTGGGTGCTAGTCGCTAGCCCCTGGCCTAAGGAAGGCTGGCTTGGGGTAGTCACTGCACGGGCCCCGAGGACGGGTCATGACAAATTGGTATTAGAGTAGTCGGTTCAACCGCAGAACTTATAACTGTAATAATTTTGTTTCTGTGAAGCAATAATGTTAAGTGTACCGAGTGTGGTCTTCAGTTCATGGAGTCTAGTGTTGGTGCTGGCGGCTGACGTATCCATACACCAGGACCATGACAACTGGTTTCTGACTTTTTGCATGAAAACACTAATTGTGTGTATGTTTTCAAAGGTTTTCCCTTAAAACATCTCAAACTAGGTCAGCTCACTAGTTATAAACGTTTGACGGTGTCATGTTGTTTCTTTTAGGATTCCTTTTCATGGACGACCAGCTAGAGCCCAGAGGGATGTGCGTACTGACAGCCTGCCAAGCGACAAGGCTTCAGTATAGGTCCCTCTTGTAGTCGAGGCACCAGCAGAGGCACCAACGGTACTACCATACGTTGGGCCGCCGATGCCACCAGCCCCAGCAGTAGGCGATGCACACCACTTGAGCGCGCTGCATGAGTTCCAGCGCCCGAGGTCACCCAGGTTCTGGGGAGAGACGGACCCGCAGGCGGCTAAGGATTGGCTGGAGGCAGTGGTGAGAGTGTTAAAACTAGTGGGGACGCCTGCAGACTTAATGGCGATCTTTGCTGCCAGACTTCTTCAAGATGCAGTAGGCAGGTGGTGGAGCAACTTGTTCCAGTTTTTCGAAGGGATGACCTTCACATGGGAAGACTTTGTGACCTTCTTCAGGGTGGATTTTGTGCCAGTAGCTCTACAACCCGAGCGTGTACAAGAGATTCTGCCTTTTCCGCAGGGTTTTTGATCAGCAGTAGAGTCATCTGTGGGCAGTAGATAGATGATGCAGAGGTCCGAGAGGACTAGAGCCATCCGTACGAGGAGCAGAAAGTGTTATGAATGTGGCAGGATGGGTCACCTGGCAGGTGATAGTCCGACTCCTCGTACAGTTGATCCACGGGCTTTGGAGGAGCCACTGAGGCAGAAGATAGGGCGGGTGCTTGAGCAACAACCGAGCAGTGGACAAGGCAATAGAGCTCCGGGAGCAGGTGGACAGGAGCGGGACTAGTGGATACGTCCCTTGTAATTCTATTTCCATGTTGTTGTTGTATTCATGTCTTTGTACTATGTGCTACAATAATAAAAATACACTTATCTTTGTTTTCTTTCTTGTCCTTTTGTTTGGTTGATACTGAGTGGTCCAAGTTAAGACTGTTGACATGACCCTCACTTTCGAGATTTCTACTGGAGGAGACCCTGTGACCTCGCACTGATGCCGACAGTGTGACTCGACCCTTGGAGGCGAGAGTGACAGTTGGATCTCTTGGTAGTTACTTCAAGGCCTTACGACGCCATCCATGGAATGAATGCATCATTCATGTCCAGATTGACTGTATTAGGTAATGGGTGTGGTTCATCCAGTGGATGAGACCGATTTTCTCTTTTCGGCAAAGGAGAAATTTTAGCAGCTTTTTCAGATCATAGGCAAAGAAGGTGCAGGTCATCCAGGAGCGGATAAAGACTACACAGTGCAGTAAGAAATAGGAAACTAGCACAATTCTTAGAGACTCAGGCATGTTAAATGTTTCATGAAGTGGAAGCTTTAAGGAGAGATGAGTCTTCAAAGCATCAGACGTGGATGCAGAGATAGGAGAGCAGCATGTGGTGGTGTATGTTTTAACATGCTACAACCACCCACCTTAGTTGTCCCCGCCAGGCTCAGGGAGGTGGAGGGAAGGGGAAGAGAGTAGTTGCATGCGGTCAGGGAGAGTGACCCGATGGATCTAAGAATTATTCGAGGGACAGTCTGTGTCCACTACTAGGTGCCGTAGTAACAGACGTTGATACGAATCATTCCTTCTTTCCAAGAATCATGTCCCAGACCTAGAGTTTCCGGTAAGCCGTAGACTTGACCCTCACATCTGGAGATAACTTGGGAGAAGACTCGATAATCACACTTACACCGACAGTGTGGTCAGACCCTCGAGGTGAGAGTTTCGGTTGGAATCTCTTGGTGGCAGCGTCGAGTCCTAATGACGTTGGTTTGAGTATGGACTGGGCAATCATAGTTCATAAACAAATTGACGGTATTAGGCAAAAGGTTGTGGTTTAACTATGACATCCAGAAGGTTTTTCCTTGGTCGGCAGAAAGGAAACCCCAGGCAGCACATGATAAACTCATGCACAGGAGGGTGTGACCGATCACACTTGAGTCGATCAAAATTACCTTCGTGGAAGCAGTCTTTTTGAGTTCTAGTTCTAACAGGAATTGGAGACCTCTAGTGTTCGAGGATGATGATCACATCCTTATACAGGTCTCACCTCGACGAGGTTTACGAAGATGTGGCCAAGGCGGCAAGTTATCTCCGAGGTTCCGCGGATCTTCATGGGTCCTCAGTAGGGTAGGTGTGGTGGTTTACCTCTTAACCCACCCACCTCAGTTGCACCAGGTGCACGACGACTTCCAGGTATCTCAACTGAGGAGATACAAGCTCGACCCTTCGCTTTTAATCGACCATGAAAAGATGGACTTTGGCGATGGGGTTTCCTTCACGGAGGTTCCAGTGGGGATCGAGGATCGATAGGAGCGGATCCTATGAGGATATTCAATTCCTCGGGTGCGATTTCACAGGAAGTACGGGAAACTCCAGGTGAGCACATGGGAGTGGAAGGCTCAGATGCGTACTCGGTACCGCTTTTGTATCCCTAGTGCGTGTTAAAGCTTTACGAGGATGTAAATCCCTGAGGTGGGAGTAATGTAAAGACCCGGAAATTTCAAGGAACATTTTTTCTTAATTTTCTTTGAAATTTTACAAGAACACAGTTTCTGACGGCGCCTGATTCCGAGGAACGGTGTGCCCGGAATCATTTTCTGAAGATTGGCTCGGGTACGTTCAGTGAATGGACTATCATGTTTTTCTAACTTTTGAACTGGTGCTCGGAATCGAATTACGAGGGAACCGATGGAATCACAGTTCCTGTTTTTTCATAGAAATTCATTTTCCGTAGTTGCGTTTTCTCGGGTGTTGTTTTAATTATTGGGGATAATTTAAGAAAAAAAAAGTGGTGTGACACGTTATTTTATTTTACATAATGCTGGATTAACCTATGTTATGTAGATTAGATGGGACCCATAATATCCTACCCACTTGGTAGGATATTTTGTGAGGTGGGACCCACACGAGTGCCACCGTTTCATTCCTTATTTGTAACGCACCCGCACCCCCCTTTTTAATGAAGTCAAAACTTACGTTTTTCTGGTTAAGAAACGCCTCATTAAATTGGGCGGTTAAACCGTTACAACTAATTCATTGAATTAATTGTTCATTTCATTTCTTTTGAAATTCAAACGTGTCATGTGCATTATTAAAATATGATAACTCTTATTTTTTTCTCTTGGAACCTGTGGCGTGGAGAGGATTTGGAGGAAAGCGTTCTTCTTTGATGAAGAACGCGAAGAACGCACTGATCTCCGATGAAGAACACTAAACCCTCGGAGATCGACGACGTGACGCCGTGTACCGTGACGTCAACGATACTTCTTCCACGATGCCCCTTCCGCGACGCGACGACCCTCTTCTTCCGTGACGGTTAATTCCGTGACGAACTCCCGTTCGACGTCAACATTGAGGTAGGGAATTGTTTTGTGAATGTTAATGAACCCCATGTTACTTCCTTCTAAATCAAAGAACGCAGATCAACTAAACATCGAGTTGATCCATGAAGAATATGTTACGGGTTGTGAATTCTTGTTTGCGGGAAAACTGTAGGGGTTTATTGCTTCTTGTTCGTGAAACATCCTTTGTCATTCCTAATCTTATATTTTTGGGCCACTTGTTATCATCTAAACAGGATGAGGTCGGACCGCACGAACACAGCCGACCCTCCTCCCCCTTGTTGTTGTGTTGTTGCGGTTCGAAAGATGGCGGCATGGTGCAACGGCACCACGTGGGAACATGGAGGAATGCGGCAAGGTTGTGCGGCACCATCGCGCCGCGCTGTCGAGGCCGAACGAAAGTGTGGTCGTAATTGGGACCGCGAAGGAAAATAGAAGACTCTGCAGTTTGTTCTTTTTACGTGCGGAACGACGGGTATTGACGGAATGGGCCCCAAAGACGATTTGATGTTTCCGCAGTGAAGAACGGGACCCGGGATGTGCATCGGCATAGACAGAATTGAAAACAGACCACTGGAACAACTCTGGTGGCCCGCAGACACCACCGGCGGCGCGGGGCGTTGGCGCGGCGGCACGGGCGGCCGGCACCGGCCGGATGGGTCGGCTGGCACCAGCCAGCCGTCCGGAGGCGGCGGCGCCCCGGTGCGCGCCGCGTCTGCGGAGCCTCTGCTCGCTGGCCGAGCGAGCGAGCCACCCGCCCGAGTCGGGACGGCATGGGAAGACCGGGCCAGGTCGCACCCTGCCAGGTCGGACACTGACCCGGGTCTCATCGACCTAGTTCGGGCCGACCTAGGGGGGGTTGGGCCGGGTCAGACCGGGCCCAGCCCCCCCATTTTCGGATCACTTCCGTCTTTTTCCCATATCTTGGGCTACAGACCTCCGATCGACGCACCGTCAATTTCATAGTGATCCTTGGATCGAGACGGTTGCTTCGCTATAATACACTCAAGGTTTCAGGGAACTTTTCATTTGGCTAGGTTGGTTCAGATACGAAACCAACCGGGCCCTCAGAGCGGAAACACTTATATCTTGATCTCCGGATGTCCGATTGACGTTCTGTCAACTTTGTTGGATTCCTCTTGATGAGACGGAACTTTTGGCTTACTTATCTCGAGGTTTGGATACCGTAGGAGTGCGTTCTGGTTGGTTCGTTCACGAAACCAATCGGGCCCCTCAAGAAAAAAAGCCAATAACTCACAGACCAGGCGTCCGATTGATGCGCCGTTTGTCTCGTTGAATTCATCTTGAGGAAACGGAACATTCGGCATACTTCTCATGAGTTTTGGATGCAGTTGGATAGTGTCCGGGTTGGATTGTACCCGGAAGCCAATCGGGCCCCTAGAACGGAAAAGATGATATCTTTCAGGACGAACGTCTGTTTGAGGAACCGTCAGCGGCGTTGGCGTTCTCATTGAGAAACGGTCCCTATGAGTCTACCCTATGAGAGTTCGGGGAATAGTTAAGATATAGACGGATTGGTTCGCACACAAAAGCAACTGAGCCCCATGAACGAAAAGGCTAGTAACACACAGACCGGGCGTCCGATTGACGCGCCGTCTGTTGCATTGAGACCCTTGTGATGACGCGGTACTTTGAGATACTTCTTCGTGGAACTTTATGATACTTGGAGTATCGACCTGTAGCTCATGGAGAGGACCCTCACAAAGACAAGTGTGTGGAGTACGGAGACCGTGTAGTCGGTTGAGACCTGGCGACTTCTTGACCGGTCGACTCGGTGTGTTTCGGATAGCCCAGAGGGGAGCGCTTGGTTGTAGAGGTAGACCCACGGTGGAGGAGCGCTTGGTTGTAGCAGCAGACCCATGGTACTCAACAGAAGGAGTACCTCTGGAGGCTATGAGGGGGAGCGCTTTGTTGTAGCGGCAGACCCACGGCGGAGGAGCGCTTGGTTGTAGCGGCAAACCCACGGTACTCAACAGAAGGAGTACCTCTGGAGGCTATGAGGGGGAGCGCTTGGTTGTAGCAGCAGACCCACGGTGGAGGGGTGCTTGGTTGTAGCGGCAGACCTGCGGTACTCAACAGAAGGAGTAACTCTGGAGGCTATGAGGCAGAGCGCTTGGTTGTAGCGGCAGACCCATGGTGGGAAGCGTTTGGTTGTAACAGCAGGCCCATAGTACTCAACAGGAGGATTACCTCAGCAATCTTAGGTGAGTGAGCAATACCTCGGAGTCATGATAGGACCATTGTACACTCTAGAGACAGGGCTCTTCAGCAGGTACAGTTTCGATAATGAAAATCCTGGTTTGAGCTGAGTCTATGACCTTTGTGTTTACCTCATGATTGAGATGGGTCACTTGATAACTTAGGTATATGTATGGGAATATACCTAGGTAGTGGTTATCCGTTGATTTCATAATCCTTGTGTTTCCTCATGATTGGGATGGGTTACTTGTTAAGTTAGGTATATTTATGGGAATATATCTAAGTAGAGTTTATCTGTTGAGATATTCTTTGTGGTTATCCTTGTTGGTTTTGGTGAGACCTTGAGGGTCTCGAGGTCCCTACTAAGTATCGTTATACTCACCTCTGCACGGGCTATGCCCGCACCTCATTGTGTTGGTTGCAGATGACGGGCAGTGCTGACGGAGGCCGAGTGATCGAGGACTGGACGATACCCGGAGGTGGACCACCCGACGAGTTAGTATCTGGAGGTGGACATCACGGAGAGACGACACAAGGAGGAGGTTTACGGGTGAGAGCATTGAGGAGCTGTGCTATCTACAACTACCCTTCAGGTAGGATCCGTGGTGGACGATCCAGGAGCTGTGCTATCTGTACCTACCCTTCAGGTAGGATCTGAGGAGGACGACCCAGGAGTCGCTTCCGTTCTTCTAGCTGTTGTATTTTTCTATTGTACTTTTGTTCTGTTGTAGCTTAACTTTCAGTTGGTTTTGTATTCTGGCCCATCTACTTTTCATCACTTTCCTTTGTACTTAGTGTTTTACTTCCGCTTGTACTCTGTGGTGTTTTGTTTACTTTTATAAAGGCAATGCCTTCTCAGTTATCGGGATTTACCCCTTTTGTCATAGTCGCCAGCCCCTAGCCTAAGGAATGCGAGCTTGGGGTAGTCACGGTACGGGCCTCGAGGACAGGTCGTGACATTATCTTCTGTATAAACCTACATTAAAAATGATTGAGTTATTAAACATTGATTTTAACTATTTTAGCCCTTCATTAAATAAATTAATAATAAATGTCTTAATCTAATCCTAGTGGGCCTAAATTGTCATATTTTATTGCTATGGTTGTTTTTGATCTAATTACACTTATCCATTATAATTAGGACATCTGTCAGAGTAATAATAATATCATTTCTACCCTTAATTATCATATTGACTTTTAACCGTGAAAAAAAAGTAAAAAGTTACTATTCATCATTAATTATTTTCATCTCATTGAACCACATTTTAGTCCTTGATATTAACAGTGTCTATCAGATTTTATAAATTCAATTTAAAGTAGCGGTAAAATTATTTTTTATGAAAAATTCAGTTTTTTAACTACCACTTAGTGGTTTCACTATTCATAAAAAAATGAATGTTTCCAGAAAAATACCAAAAATTCAGCCTAAGCATTATTTGATATTCAGAATTCAAAATTGATGTCTATTTATCCAAATTCATAACATATGATTGGCATTGATTAATTTTAAATTTAATTCCCGTTATCAAAACAAATAGCGTGTTTTTAAGAAACAAGAACAATCAAAAGATTGATACTTATTTATATCCAATTTCAATGTGAAATTAATTCCAATTAACAACATTGGATTAAATGGTAAAAATATATTCTAATTACAATTTTATACCAATTAAAAAGATAATCTAACCATATAAATTTTTACGATGAAAATAGTTTTTTTTAATTAAAATATAGCGTGTTTTTACTATTCATTAAAATATGAAAGTTATCAGAATAATATGAAAAATTTATCCAAAGTAAATTTTTATATCCATATTCAAAATAAGAATTTTATTTCGTCAAATTTAACTTATAAAAATGTCAAAAACAATATTTAATGTGGGTGCGCCATCAAAAGGTGGCAAAACTACATTTTTTGAAAAATAAATATTTTACTCGAAAAATTGATTTTGTTCTCATACCATGTTCTAGAAAATGTGTAAGATGAATCATAATGTAATAAAATTCAAAATGTAGTTGATATTATTCATAACGGGTAGTTCATAATAATATTATAACCATATATCGTTGTTTAGTGAAACCTGGTATTGTGTAAAACACACGCTATCAAGGAAGTTCGTGATTGCTTGTAATGAAATCCATGTCTGGGTTGTGTGTTGTGCAAGACTCCTCCATTTTTTCGTATAATAGAATCCAACCATATTTCATTTATACACTGATTATATATATATTTATATATATACACTCAATGTTTCATAGAATAACTACAATCAAAATTGTGTGTAACATGATCCAAGAATAGTGTTGTGTATACTGCAAGCTCATACGGTGTTGCATATAGCGCAAGGTAATCTTGTTTTATCTTACAACACAAGACATAAATGAAATTAAAATAATTTTTTTCATAATATCTCAGGGTGCTACATTCTACGCCCCTTAAAATTAATTTCGCCCTCAAAATTCGTTGGGGTTATAAATCATTTAATATTTATAGAATCCCAGATCAGAAAAAGGAATACTAAAACATAATTTTAAAAACTAAAGTATGAAATGTAATGATTACCCAAAGTAACTCATCACTAGGTTTCCATATAGGAGAACATAGGTGAAAATATGGATATGGAATAAAAATCTAACCATAAAGTTCTGATGGAGAGTGGTAGAGAACATGGCTATGAAAAAGCCATCAATCACAAAGCCAT
Source organism: Viscum album (assembly GCA_963277665.1). NCBI lineage: Eukaryota > Viridiplantae > Streptophyta > Magnoliopsida > Santalales > Viscaceae > Viscum > Viscum album. The sequence continues at coordinate 1,757,740,245 of OY728141.1, forward strand.
AAATTTGTGATGATCTAAGGTACCATATGATTCATCGGATAAATGGGCACTAGGACAACATTTTTGATTTTCAAGATCATTTCCTAAAGTTGATGAAATTGGAATTAGAAGAAATACTTTCGTGATTTTGGTACAGTCTCATCGTTGGTCGTTCTTTGGACAATTTCCACATCATCTCTTAAAGAAATGAAGTTGAATTTGTCATTCGTGAAGTGTTAGCAGATCATGTGATAGAATGATGGGTCATTCCATCTGTCTCAAACAAAAGGATAGAAAATTTATCAAAAATACATAAGTCCATCTATAGAGAGATTAATCATATATGGTTCCTAAAATAGACTTATACGTCATATATCATACTGCTTAATATAATAAAACTAGTTTCTACTAAACATAGACTTTCTATAGGCTAGTGGTATGAGATAAAGGCCTGTCACACTTCAGTTGTGGCTTTGATTCCCATAGCCTTGTCCAATGCGATGGGCTGTCACCCGTCCTGCAGGTTGTCCTTTTTCTAAAACTACATTACTATAACATCCCAACAATAATATCGAAAAAAGTTCTATCCTTAAACAATTCTAACTTATATCCAACATAATCCATTCCAATATGTATCTAAAATACTCCAGTATAAGCTCATAGTATAAAGAAAAAGATTACTTGAAATGTCATCAACCAAGCATGTGAATACCATCATTTATCCCCCATATCTCGTGTTGGTCACATTCCAATCATGTGAATACCTTAATCATGTATTCTCTTGAAAAATTAATACCCATTAAACCTTAGTGAAAACATGAATGTTGTAAAAAGTTAACTCTTTCCACATACCAAAATCAAATAATTCTATACACTCAAACCATGATATAACATTATCCTTATATCAGTCATGAGCTCATGAATACTATCAAACATTTAATTTTATCCTAATCCCTTCATTATGCACATATCATCTACATTCCAAAAATATCTGAATAACCTTTCATGGTCACTGGTACCATTCATCATATACATTCAATACCTAAGGAAAGACAATAGTGCAACAATCCTTAGATGTCTCTTTATTCTATAGTACCATGAGATTACTTATACAACAATACACTTGATAAACATGTAATCATTCCACTACCTTCTTAAACCATTGACTGAGTTTCAATAATTCTTTCACTTCACATATCATTTGTAGTCTCTTCGTCATCATCCACATAAATATTACCCATATGACCATGCTGATTCTATTTATGAGACTTTCCCTTAGGGAATTGGTTTGCATAATGCCCGTACATTCCAGATTTAATACACTTAACCATTATTGATGTCGTAGCAATACCATTATCCTCATCCATTGTGTTAACTGAACCTTTTCCTTTACACTTACTGGATTTGTGTCCTTCATTTTCACACCCAAATCATCTTCCAGTTCCTTTGAAACATTATCCTTTATGCCTCTTCCTAGATGATTTACATAGGAGAAATTGAACTTTCTTTCCTCTATGATAATCATGAATCTCCATCTTTCTCTTATTATCTGAGTCGAAAAACATACCAAAGTTGAGATTATTGATCATATTATGAGATTTCTGATTATGCATAATAACGATGTTTGGACTTCCAAATCCATTTTCATTTGGTTTATCATGAATAATATCATTCCATTGTTCATCATATCTTCCATTATTGTGAATCTACATGTTTCCAACCATTTTCTAAAACCCAAAAATAATACTGTGAGAGGCAAAAATCATACTAGGGAAAACAACATAATAAAGGGGGATTACCGTCAATATATGACATCTTAGGTAAATTCTAAGATCGTGACCATAGTTATAGAACTATAACCTATACTTATACTTATCCTTAGGGAAATCACTAGGGATATCTTAGAAATATCTATAGGGATCTCACTAAAGTTTTCGCATCCTAGTTTCCAAAGGTTAACTAAACCTTTCCTATGATAACACCAGTAGAGACCTGAATTATGACGTACATTGATATTACATTAATTTTGCAGAATATTTTATATATAACAAAAACATACACACAAGGACCGTAATAGGTTAGTGTCTCTGGAAACTTGGAACGTAATCTTCTAATCATGCTGAAAGATCTTCAACATCTCCCATAAAGATGTTCCACTTTTTGATTCCTTACCTAAAACCTTTAATTTAATCCTGGGGGAAAATAAAACATAAAAAGGGTGGGCTAAAATTCTCAGTAATTGTATGAATGGATAAAATGAAACATACCATATACATTTGAACTTAAAAACATGAACATAATGTTTAAACATCAAAATCTTGAGCAACAACATGAAACCTGGAAGTACATAAGGCATAGATCATAATGGAACATAAATCATGTTAAAATATAATGGGAATAAAACATGTAATTGTGGCATCCATTAAGCACATGTAATGATTTCCATAGTAGCCATGGCATTGCTGCCAAGACAATCTTAGTGGACAATGTCCCTTTCTGAATCGATTTCACTCCTCGTTCCAGTCCTTTAACACTGAACCAGATTAACATATCGTTCCATCCATGTCTATCTTATGAGATATAAATTGTTACCCAATGAATTGGAGGGAGATATAGTTCCCACTCATCTCATAATGAAACAATTCTTACATGTTCCACAAAATCAACATACATCATTCATAATAACACAATGAATAAAATGGGTTTCATAAACATCATCCCATCATCACATAATCCATATAAAACAAATGGATATCATTTCATCATAAAAAAATTTAAACCATGTAAATCATAGAGACATTATACTTGAAACATACACATATGAAATAATGTCATCTTTTATGGAAAATGGTTTTGATAAAACACTTGAAAAGAATTCTTGAGGAAAATATCTCTTTTTCTTCAAAATCAATTTTATTTTCACAAAATGCCATGAAATTTTAAAAGAAAAGTATTTTGTTGAAAATAGTCTTGAAATATTGTAGAGTAAGCTTCATGAAAATTAGGCTTTATGAATCCGTAAAAATCCATTCATGACGTATAAGTTAAAAAAACATTCTTCTCGTACTTTTACCGGAAAAGTCAAAAAGTACCTCGTAAAAGAATGATTCCATACAAACCATGTAGTAAAAGTCAAAATGGGTAAAAAAGTACATTAAACATACATGAATTCATTTTTAGAAAATAGGGACATGGATGATAAATATAACACCAGTAAATACTTATGAATAAATAATCTCGGATAAAAAACGAGATTGTAAAAGCTATCCCTTACCTTAGGTCCGATATAATTCGTATGGATCTGAACCACCTGTATAATGATTTAAATAATGTATTTGAATTATTAAATAATCATGTTCATTGTTATTATATCATATATGTTTCACTTATGACTTTATATTACCCGTTCTTTTGTTAATTCCATGTTAAAGCAGCGTTTAGGGAAAAATTATTTCATTTATCGTATGTGTTTTGACTTGTCGTTCTTGATATTATTACTTATATCCTGATTTAAATAATTCCAGAGTTTAAAACATGATTTATATATAATATATATTCATCATAAACATATATATTATAGATCTATAAAAAATGGAAATACACCGTTCATGGAGACGGTAGGCCGTACATACGGATGAACGTGGTTTTCGTTTCCTTATTGAATTTAATGAAATTAAATTGATGAAATAAATAAATAAATAAATATATATATATATAAATACAGTAGAATTATTATGTAATATATTTCATTATTATTCATTATATATAGTTTATAACCATTCTTGAATGGTTAATCATGGAAAATGAATCTCATCGCGTTCGTGGAGACGGTAGTCCGTACATACGTACGAGCGATGATATCATTCTCATGATCGTGTAATTGTATAAAAGTGTACGTATAATATTATATAATCAATATCTCTTTACAATAATCATATATATTCATTACTTTAACCATTATACCCATCCATGTAAGGTGGTGGTGGAAAATAGTTTACACCACGACGTGGAGACAGTATTCCATACGTACGCACGCGTGATGATTTCATTTTCCGTAGGATGGATAGATGGTGAAATATGGTTGTTTCGTACTTGTAATAACATATCAGCATATTAGTGATACTGATGTTATCACTTCATAATTAAACAACTAAAGAAGATGAAGTGGAAGAAGAAATAAAGTTGAATGAATCAGTAATAAACATTCCCTCTTCTTTGAAGTGCTTCTTTGAGACCTCCTCTTATGGCACTAAACATGGTCTTTGAAGAAGACCAGGACCTCTAGTATGTTTCTAGTGAAGTTTAGAAGAGACTTTGGAAGGGTTTTTCTGAGCTTGAAGGCTCAAAGTGGTGTGAGGAAGAGAGGGAAGAGGTGCCCTTTTATAAGGGAGGAGAGGGGCAGCTTTGGAATAACTAAAAATATTATTTTATTATAAAGTCATATTCTTTTGTTAAGTGCTCAAAATTGAGTTATTTAAAAGATAAGGTGGGGATGGGTCGAAATACTCACATCCAATAGTATTTAGGCAAGTATAGGTTTCTATTTTAACATCATCATTTAGATTTAAATTTAAGTTAGATAATTTAACTTTTACAGTGTCTTCTTATTTTCTTACACTATATGGTTAATAAACTCACAATAACAAGACAAACAAACCCCAAGTTGTTTATTATTAATATATACAACCTTATCTAAGTCATTTGTCTGAAACATATATTTTTAGGAATAAAATAACAATTAATAATATATTTTTTTTTAAAACCATTCAATGTCAATTTTGACACTATTTGGTAATTGATTTTTGTGAAAATCATAACAAAAACATTAGTTAGAATAAAGTTAATTAAATAACTAATAATATGTAATATTAACCTATAAAATTATTGGAATTCATAAAAAGTCTCAAATTACATTTATTTGGTTATTTATAACATCAATTATGTAAATATTTCATTAATAAGATAATTACTTCATCATCATTGTGTCATACATAAATTAAATAATTTAATATCTAAAAATAACAAATAAAATTCCATTATGTAGGAAATCTTTTAGATATCTAATTAATATTTATCGTCGAATTTATCTTCTATATAACCCTATATTAAAAATAATATAGTTATTAAACTTTGATTTTAACTATTTTAACCCTTCTTTAAATAAATTAATAATAAATGTCCTATTTTAATCCAAGTGGGCCTAATTGGTCATATTTTATTCCAAAGGTTTTTTTTGGTCGAATTAAACTTATCCAATAGAATTAGGACATATGTTAGGGGAAAAAATATCATTTTTAACCTTAATTACCCTATTTACTTTTAACCGTGGTAAAAAAATTAAAAAGTTACTATTAACCAAAAGTTATTTTCATCTCATTGAACCAAATTTTAGTCCTCGATATTAACCGTGTCTCTCGGATTTTCGAAATTCAACTCACAGAAGCGGTAAAATTAAGTTTTATGAAAAATTCAGTTTTTTAACTACCACTTAGTGGTTTCACTATTCATCATAAAATGAAAGTTTCTAGAAAAATACCAAAAATTCAGCCTAAGCATTATTTGATATACCGAATTCAAAATTGATGTCTATTTTTCAAAATTCATAACATATAAGTGGAATTAATTAATTTTAAATTTAATTTCTATTATCAAGACAAATAGCGTGTTTTAAAGAAACAAAAACAATCAAAAGATTGATACTTGTTTATATCCAATTTCAAAGTGAAATTAATTCCAATAAAAAACATAGGATTAAATGGTAAAAATATATTCTAAATTCACTTTAAAACCAATTAAAATCATAATATATCCACATAAATTATTGCGATGAAAAAAGTTGTATTTAATTAAAATATAGCATGTTATTACTATTCATTATAATATGAATGTTATCAGAATAATATGAAATATTTATCCAAATTAAATTTTTATATCCTGATTCCAAAGAAGAATATTATTTTTTGAAATTGAACTTATAGAGATGTCAAAAAAAATGATTTAAAGTGGGTACGCCATCAAAAGACGGCAAAACTACATTTATTGAAATATACTTATTTTACTCGAAAAATTGATTTTGATCTCATACCTTGTTGTAAAAAATGAGTAAGATGAATAATAATGTTATTAAATTAAAAATGTAGTAGATACTATTCATAATGGCTAGTTCATAATAATATTATAACCATATATCATTGTTTAGAAAAACCTGGTATTGCGTACAACACACGCTATCGAGGAAGGTCGTGATTGCATGTAATGCAAGCCAAGTTATGGTTGCGTGTTGTGCAAGACTCCTCCGTTGTTCCGTATAACAGAATCGAACTATATTTCATTTATAAATTGAAAATATATATATATATATACCCTCAATGTTTTATAGCATAACTACTATCAAAATTGTTTGTAACATGATCCAAGAATAGTGTTGTGTATACTGCAAGCTTATACGGTGATGCGTATAGAGCAAGATAATCTTGTTGAAGCTTACAACACAAGACATCAATGAAATTAAAGGAATATTTTTCATAACATATCGGGGTGTTAATGTGTGACCCTCTATGTTATTTTCTCCATAGTAGTGAATATTATTCATTGACCAGGAGAGGAGTTTAGCAACCCATCAAGGCCCCTAAAGATATAGGGAATAGTCATTAAAAAACCATCCTATAAACATGAACTCTATAATATTATATCTTTTTCATACTATATCTCATAAAATAAGATGCACACTTGTGTTATTGTCCTTTCATGATTTATTATTTGTTGATCAAACATGACATACATAACTTCGACTATCATGGCCACATATTTATGAAGCTACTACAATCGTCATCCACCAGAACCAATATATCACATTCTTAGCAAGGTAGAGACAAATTATATCTTGATGATTCAATCAATTTTCTTCCACTAATGAAACTCCCAACATAATCTACCTTTCCATGATTTCAATTTCATGGGGTTTTCCTTTTATCAAAGTACATTATCAAATGGGACACATTGATAATGATCTCAAGTTAGAAAACCAGTATAGATATTCATAGATAGGAACAACCAATGTCACCAGAAACATATGGTGTTTTTATTGGTTGGTCTTTCCTTATGATCTAATCAACTCGATATTACCATCTAAAAAACATCATGATAAGAAGTCCCAATGCTTATCATCCCCCAACACCCGATGGTCACAAATCATCTTTGTATGATCAACATGATGTATCTAAATCATAGGGATTCACTTTAAGATTATTTTAATAGTATATCTAGGTCCTCATTATAGATATGGAAGTGGTAGAACCCTTTGATATACAATGTAATCTATTGACATTTCCATAAATATAGCATATGTAAAAGTATCAACACTTTTCTTGTAAGATAAAAATATGTATACATAAAACTATATACATTTAAAGGTAATAAATTTACATACACATGTTTGGTATAGGGAACCCACTTTCATCACATAAGCCTCCCAACAACATGGTCATATCACATCTCAGCTAAAGACACCTCAAACATTGAATCACATAACATTCATATCACATTTCTCCTAACGACAAAAGGGCCATCACCATGTGAACTAATAGACTGTTGGCCATCACAACCTTTTCATATCTACTCTCCTAGAATAGAGAACAGGGAAGATATGGTAGTCATTTAACCAAACACTCCATTGAGAAATTGGAAATAAAACCCCCAATGTGAATATATGGGTGTCGACACATAGTGCTCCACATGAGGGGGTGGGTATAAAAATTACATGGAATATACATGTTTATCCACAAACAATAATAACCAATTGGTTTAAAAAACCAAATCCCCAAAATATGTCTCCACATTCTTTCCCAGCTCTAAATATAGAACGCTATATAATAAACACAATATTAAATCCAAGTCCCACTATCCACCCACATTTTTCTTATTCATTCATTCTCTATTCTAATTTCATTATCCAAACCATATATTCTGTTTAAAAAATTATTTACTAGATATTCAGTCAATAATCAAGCAACAATAATAATGATACCATACATCCCAAGAAGCTCGTCATCCCTATCAACCCATCACCTCAGCACCCCACAAAGACATATAAACAAACCCTCTCCCCATTTCCACAAAATAATGACCAAAATTTTTATCTCCTCGTACTACATCACTACCACACATCACCAACCCTAATACAAAAATTGACTCCCCCAGGCACGACCACATGCCAAAATGGATCAAAAATCATTTTTCATATTTGACAAGGGTCTTTTTATCAATTCCATTTCATTATTTTAAGGGTATTCTAAAACAATAAAATATATTTTGGTGTGACCATATAATTAACCAAATATTAGTGGTTAGGTAGTACCTATCTTTAAGGGTGATGAAAAAAAATCTAAAATGGTTCAAAAATCACAACAAACACTGCCCAAATAAATCCCTCCAACAACCACTATTTTTATTTGGGTATTTAGACCCGCACAAATTTAATATTACAAATAATATCAGAACTATAAAATCGTGTGAATCATTCTACGTACCATCAATAATATTTCAATTATCCAATTATTTATCATTAATTAATTCTATGTTACTATATTACCAAAAGATAAAAAGTGTATAAACCATATCACATGATACACAATGAAGAGAAATGAGTTTCCCCTACATATAATATAGAAGATTCCAAAATTACCTGCACCAAAATAGAGGTTGGGTACTAGATGGTATCACTACAAGAAGAATCTAAAACCAACGACAGTAGGGTGACATTTGTCAAACATACGGGCTTTAAGAAGTCCAATCATGATAGAATGTAACCACGAATGAATGAAGGGTAGTTTCTTCATAGTCAACAGATATAAAATTATAGGTATTTCATATTGCAATAGATTTAATTAACCAAATATTGAGGATATAATTGAACTCTATATGGAATGAATAAATTATAGTCTCAATCATCACATAAATTCAATAATATAATTATCCTCTGTCAAACGGCCCTTGAATTCCCCTCATTCACGCCTCCAAAAGACCTACATGGAAATGTTTTTGTATCTTATGGGAAACATCATGTGGTTGATTCCACATAATGAAAATACCCACATATCTAAAATCTCCATGTAATAGTTTTGAGAAACAATACTCATCTATGTATCCAATTATTCCACATAGCTGATTCATGTAGGTGGTCACTCACATAGTCGATACATCCATGTAGACGATTCACATAGTTGACCAATCCACATAGCTAATTCAACCTTTTTGATCAAACCACATAGCCGATTCATGTAGTTGATTCATCCATATATCTGATTCAACTGTCCAACCTAACAATGTAGGCAAACCGTTCACATAGCCGATTCAACCGGATGCACTAAACATCTCCACATTTTCACTAATCTTGAAAAAGCATTCACCACTGACAAACAACTCCTCATATCTGAAAAACATCCGAAGATACCCAGTACTTCATTGGGTATCATGTCAATCTATAAAAGATACCTAGATCATCCAACTAGATCTCTATCTCCATATCATAAAAAATACTATTGTACATCCACAATTCATACTATTGAATATTTCATAACATCATCCAACACTGATCGTCTTCTTAAACCAGATACACCTTCTGATGATCAATTGGATAAGCTTATTGAACTTCTAGTTAAATAACCACAAGCAAGCAATGGCTAAGAGCTATAAATGAATTGAAAGAAGGAATTACTAAGACCATTTTGTATGTAATTTTATTAAAATCAATTTTATTAATTTTCAATTATTTCAATCATTATAGGAACAAGTCCACCCTATTCAAACAAGAACACATGTCATCATGATGCGTGAACCTCTCCCAAGTCTCAACCCTATAAAAGGTCTACCTCATATAATCATTCAATATGCTCAATGTTCAAGCATTTGATCATAGGGGGGGACTAAAGTCCCATGTTCTAGCTAGTATCTATGGAATATGTCACACAAAAAGGCCAAACAACATTACTTCCATAACAACCCTTGAAGTCTTCACTGTACCAAACTCCAAACTCTATCTTATCACTCAACCATCACCTTTGATATCACACTATCATGAAACACTCCCATCAGAGATACCACAGAAAAGGGAGTGAGATAATTATCCCAGAGTCTTGCCTCTAGTAGTTCATGGGTTGGCAACTAGTACTGATGGATAAAAATATTTGAAATCAGAGGAATTGTCCTATATATAAAACCATGATCGGGATATAAGATAAAACAACCGCAAGAAACTCTGTGAAATAATATAAAAGAAAATAAATTAACAAACAATACATGTATAAATGGAATCGATACAAAAAAAAATTATCCATAGTGAATAACCAAAAGAAAATATAATGAATATTCACAGTAACTATCCCAATGTTTGGGATATTAATGTCAAGCACTACCCCTATAGTCCTCCTAGAAACCTAAAAACAATTTCACATATTTTGGGTGAGAATATAGGTATAGTTAGTAGGAAAACCAAAGTCTCTCATAAACATGGGAAAAAAGCATACAATTTCACCCATGAGAAAAATGTAAAACCAAATAACTCCAAAATAGTTCTTCTACCCAAGCCCTTCATCACTAAGGAATGCTCATAAAATAATGAAATCCATGTATAATAAAATAACATGAATCATATTGGTTAAAGGTATCTCAAACCACTTTCCCACTAATTTTTCTCTCTCACACCCAAACAGTGTACATTTTTTCCCTTATCCCTTCAATAGAATATATATTATCTCCCCATAGTGTGTTCACTTCACAACAGACCCACAGACACCTAGTCCATCCCATCATAACAACTTCCATAACTAGAGTAATTTTGTATCGTGAACACAAAGGACATTAAACTTTTGTCCTCATTATACCGTGAACAACCCCCGATATAAGGCACCCCATAGCATATTCATATCATATCTCACCCAAATAAACCCGATCCACTGCCCCGCAACATGGTAATACCACATCTCACCTAAAGACACATGGCCTATCACTTAGTGCACTATCAGAAATCCCTACATCATAGAATATTCTTATCTACTAATCTGAAATAGAGAGAATGTATGAGTGAGTATCCAGCAGTACTTCCTCATCATAGGGACGTTTGAAAAAACACCCCCAGTGTGAATAATCGAGTGTCTACACAAAGTGTTTAATATAGGTGGGTGCATATAGAAATCAAAAGGAATATACACGTATATATATAAACACACACAATTAAGTCATATGGGTATACAAAAAATTACAAATAAAATTACAACATGCTCGGTTTTTTTGCCACATCTAAATGTAGAGAACCACATAAAAAACACAATCCACAAGACAAGTACAGCTATCAATCCTGATTATTTTATTCATTGTCTTTTTCTATACCATTAACCAAAAAATCCCTTTCTATTTAAAAATTATTAACCAGTTATTCCATCACTACCTAGGAATATAGTACAACACAACTATACATCAATAGAAGCTCAGCATCCCAATTGAACCATCAACTCACCATACCACATGCATAGATAAAAAAACCCTCACCTAACTACCCTAAAATCATGTCAAAATGAACCATTACCTCACCACCCATGAATCGCGGCCAAACAAACCATCAACTCACCACCCTAAAAAAATGGAAAAAAATATCACCTTGAACTGTATCACAACAACACATCACAACCACAAAAACATATATCTCTACCCCATGGTATTACCACACATTCCAACACGTCAAAATAAAATTTACATATTCAACAACGTCCTTTTTATCAATTCCATTTTTTAAATTTTCAAGGTATTCTCATGCAATATAATAAATCTAGGGGAATCCATTTTATTTAGTAGATATAAGTGGTTAACCAATTTCCAACATTTATGATGATGAGAAACTATCACAACATGTTTCCAAATTTACAACAAACATTGTGCAATCAAATCTCTCCAATGACCATGATATTTATTGGGATGATTAGCCTATACAAACACAATATCATAAATAATATCAAAGTTGTAAAATCATGAGAATCATTATACATCCCATAAATTAAATTACAATTATCCAATTATTTAACTTAATTTATGTTGATGAAACTATCTTCTCCAAATATAAAAAGAGTAATATTCCTCCTACATGTTACACAATGAAGTGAAATGATATATTTACTACTTTTATGAATGAAGATTCATGAGATTAAATTCACCAAAAAAGGGTTTCACCCAATATTGTATCACCATTGAAAGAAAATATTACCAATAGTGTCTGGGTTCCATGACTCTAAGGGAAGTGATTTGGAAATTCCAGTTTCAAAAGAAAGAAAGTAAGAAGGACTAAAGGGAAGTATCCATGTTTTTAGAGTAAATAGATATTAAATTATAGGTATTTCAAATCAAAAAATATTTTATTTACAAATTAGTTGGGATCTCATTAATCTCCATTATGAAGAACTCATTTATATCCTCGGTCATCACAAAAATTAAACTATATAATTATCCTCTGCAAGAGGACCTATAAAATGCCCTTAATTCATGTTGTTGAAAGAAACACATTTTCATTTTTATATAATTGATGGGAAACACAACATGGTTTATTCCATGTAGTTGAAAATCCCCATGTAAAAAAAAGTTCCATGTAACTTTTTTAACATAGAAGACTCTTCTACATAGCAGATTTTCCATGTATTTAGTTCACATTGATGATATTTCATTAAATGATTCATGTAGATTATACATCTACATATTAGAATCATGTATTCAGTCGATACACATAGTTGATTCAACTGGTCAATTAATCCTTGTACCTGATTCACATTGTTGATCCATCCATGAAGCTGATTCAACTAGTTGATCTAGCTATGTATACAATTCATGTAGCTGATCCACCATACCATCATATCTAACCCATGACCAAACAACTGATTTTTCCAACTGACTGCATGACCTTACAATTTACTATAATAAGGGTACATAGAAGAACAAGTGTAAAAGACTCCAAACACCCCTCTTGACTCCACCAATCCATGGAAAATACAAATAAAAATGTTTTTGAAATCCTTGACTTTACATTGGATACCTCTCAATCAATTATCACCCTTGAGTATACATGTGAAAGGAAATAAAGGAAATGAAATGTTTGAACAACCATCCATCATGATACCTTTCAAGGGTCTTATTTTAATTGAAACTCTACCACCAACCAAAAACTACAACAAAAAGCCTCTTCTCTTTCTCATAACTACTAAAAACCCTTTCAAGCACAATATGGACAAATAAACAACAATAATGAATACACAATTGATCCCCATGAACCCAAATCAATAAATTTCATCTCCCATGTCAAAATACTATTCTATTTGGGTGATACTGACTCCCCTTCATGGTTTCAATCACATCATGGTGTATCGTGTCTCAATTAGGAATCAGGTTTATCCTTCTTCAGATGCATTGAATATTTGATCACACATCATATAAACAATAAAAAAATAGATCACATATAAAATATCAAGGTCAAAAAATCTCATTTTCAAAAAAAAAAGTTTGAAAATAAATTCAAGATAAAAATAAGGAAAATTATGACATCTCCCTTCTTAAATCCACTGAAATTCCAACAATATGAAAAACCATGCACCACACAAAACCTATAGAATGGATAGAATAGACCAAAACCTCATGTAATATGGGGGTTTAATTTTTAACATGGAAATGGGTGGATGATACTCAAAAAATGCATCATTCAAAAAGATATAATATTATAAAATAAATAGAAATAATTATTTCAACTACACACCATGAATGCATTGAATAATAAAATTAATGATTAAAATTCAGATATAATCAATTAAGAAAAATATTATTAGATGTTTGGACAAAAACTATGCTATGTGGTCTCTTCCACTTCTTCAATAATGAACAATAGTTATGAAAAACATGTATAGAAATATGATTACTAATTAATATTTGTGCAGTAGCTTAAACCTAAATTTTCAATGCTTTTAAAAATTAATATGTATTTTTGGAACACTTATGATCTTTTGCAATATATAATATTCAATAGATGGTGGGACTACCCCCAAAAATTTTACAAGGGTTTTAATATTTTGAATAAAAAAATTTTAGAACCCTAATAAATCCATTATCACAAAACAAGCTTAGATGATTACTAAAACTGAGCTTTTCTCTCTAAAAATGTGGGAATAAATTAGGCAAACAAAATAATGGCCAAAATCCCATTATTGTATTCTCCCTCCTCCCATACTTTTAGAACAATGCTCAATATCTCTCTCTCTTTTACAGTGTAATGGGAAACTAAGGAAATAATAAAAAGAAAAAAATTGTGGTTAATTAATTGATTTCAAAAAATAATTAAAACCACATCTAGTTTTCCTTCTTCCAAAATTGAAAAACACAAAAAATAACCTTCTTATATTTCCTAACATTGTGGAGACAACCATGAACCGAGTGACATACTTTTCTATTTAATTCACCCCAACATGGAATCTTTTCTATAGGAATGGTAATATCTCTAAGAGATTTTATGAATTATAAACATTGGATTTCAACCATAGGATGTGGATAAAAATGAAGAAACAAATAATTTTTATCTATTATTTAAATAAAAAAAATATGAAAACATATAATATTAAAAATATATTTTTGATCAGTTCAGTACTACATGTTTTTAATCCCATGATTTTAAACATATGATGTCAAAATTTTAGATTTAAATATAATAGTCAATATAAAGTCTAATTACCACAGATCAAACCCTATTATAACATAAGGATGTTCCTTTAGCATGAGGAACACACAAAAGTGTATCCACGGTTTTTCCTTCATTTTCAACAAGTCCATTGAGAAAACCTTATCTTATTCTAATGTCGATCGATTCATAAATATGTGAATTTGTGTAATATTATAGAAATGGGTAAAAACTACTAAATAAAAAAATTGAAATCACTAAGTTACGATAAACAAACATAAAACAACAAAAAAAAACAAACAAAACAATAATAATCAAGACTAACCCCCAATTAAATGGTGGTAACTAAAATGATCAAACATCACCAATTATCTCTATTGAAGATCATATTCTCATTGAATCCTTATACAACAATATCCATTTTAATTATTGGATTAAGTGTCCTTTAGGGTTTTATCATTACACATACATAATTAATTGGTGTATTCTTAGGTTTCCTTCAAACAACCCTAATAAAAAATTCTACTAAAATTATATTTAAAAAAATGAAATATGATAAAATAATTTAAGGGACTAGCGAAGATAAAAATGTAAATTTTCAATTGAAAATGATCATATTTTCAACATAAAATCAGTTCTATGACTAATTTTTAAAACTAAAATCTCTAAATCATGAGTGTAAAAGGATTTATAAAGTCATACAATCCCAATGAGAATGTAGAAAACCACAATAATAAACTCAATCCATATTAAATATTGAATAGAAATAAACAATTCATTGAAAAAATGTTTAAATTATATTTTTTTTGTGTCAATGTTATAGGTATTAGTATCAATTTTAACAGGTTGTGACAAACTGTGCTCTAGAAAAATATGTACATTTAGCATTAATAGTCCCAGAATATTGATATTTCAGATTCACAACCTAAAACATCACTTAAGTGGAACAAGTGTCAAAAAAACATGGACTAAAAATCATAAATAAAAAATGTATACACTTTTTTCTACATATATAGAACTTATTTTTATGTTAGTGACATATAAGAGTAAAACTAACACTATTGGGAAGGAAAAAATATAAACTAGTTGAAAAATCTAAATTAATGGAAGAACAATGAGACGGAGTTGAAAAATAAAATTCATATAGGAAAAAACAATTGTCTTCTCCAAAATTATCTCCACTAGAAATGTCTCTAGTAAATAGTGCAAAAATAGATAAGGGTTCTCCTCGAGGAAGCAAGGTATTAAATTTTGATGGAGGTTTCTACCGTCATCTTGGAGGTAGCTTTACTAGCAGAATATGTGGAGGTGGAATGGGGGAATTGTCCTTTTTATGGTTCCCATAATAGACTCTTTGGAAGGTAAAGGGATCATTATGGAGTGGGGATCTAGGTAACCATTGGGAATGATTCTCTGGTACTTTGTAGAGTTCTATCCGGGTGGCAAGGGGTGACTACTTTTTATTTATAGGATGTAATTTAGTTATCTCATTTCAACCATAGGAGTTTGAATTTGAAAAATGGAATTTTTTCTGAGAAATTGAATCAGAGATTCCAAATATTGAAGAATATAGATGATAGATTTTTGAATGGTCTGAAGCATCATCTGTTCAATATTCGATGATTTGTTTTTTCTAGGTGTGGTGACATTTATTTTGATCTATCAGATGGATCATAGAATTTTACCCATTTCAATTTTCATTCAATGTAGATGAATTACATTACATAGAAATTTCAATGGATTTTCAATAACCATACATTGATTCGTAGTGTTTGGAACCCTATTGTTTTCATGGGAGGTCAATATAGTTTCAACTTTTTTGATTCGGATCAAATTGATGAAATAGTGGTTTTACATATAGAGTGATTCTATATCACGATTCATTTTCAATGTTACAGGAAAACTTATTTGAACTAATGGTTCTAATAAATTAATGACTAGAGATAACTACACGAGAATTGGAGTTAATATGTTTGTTTCAATAAATTCACTCAATAATTAATTTCTAATGATGATTTATGGGCCTAGGTTTTTGAAAAAACTTGAATATGAATGGACCCCTTCAAAGTTTGAACACTGTAATTGTTTTGGACACTCTAAAAATGTGAATGAAGTCTGTAGGTTCTCATTGAGTTCCTAAAATCGACACTAACAAAGTAGATTTTCTTGAGGGTCGCTCAGGACACTTTTTCGATATGTTTGATCACTATCATGTGGATGGTAATTTTGGGAAGATGGATTATGATCACTCTATAGTGAAGTAGGTTTTTCCATCTCAACATGAGGTAGTTTAGTTGGACCCTCCAATAGTTCATCATGAGTCAACTCATGAGGCATAGTTGCACGAAAAATTTTCTAACTACTATAAGTTAGATACATAGAATAAGATGGGTTTTCTAGTGAAATGGGTCAGTATCATGTTAATTGGACAATGGGGTGGCCCCCAAATGTTTAAATAATTATTTTAAAAAGCATGTTTCATCAATTTATCATTCTTTTATTCTAAAAATCAATCTATGTTACTGGGATTATGAGTATTTTATCCAATTAGATAAAACTAAATATAGTTTTGCACTCAAAGGTTTCCAAGAAGATGATTTTTTTACACTGGTGTGGGAGAGAACCAGAAATCAATGAAAGAGGAAAGGTGGAAAGGGTGAATTATTTTCATAATTATGATTATTTCCAATTGGAATATTTGGGATAGAATTGTATAAATAAATATAAATATATTGGTGTTTTATAAGGGGTAATAAGGTGAAAATCATGGTCAGTTTTTAGAAGAATGTGGATTTTAATAATTTTAAAAAGGCTGGATTTTCAATTTTTCTCCAACTTTTTTTGTTTCATTACTATTTTGATTTCACAAAACATGGTATACACTTTACATTATGGTATAATCCTATTGTTCTACATGTTGAGTTTAAATGGTCCTCCCAAATAATTCATTCCCAAGTATCCTCTCCAAGTCATATGTGTTGCATAAGCATTGTGTGTGTTTTTAACATTCTTCCTAAGTTGAAGTTGTTTAGGGATGATCTGGCAGATTGTTCAGATATTATATAGAATAGGTGGATCTTAACTCGATGTATTAATTATACTGCACATTTCAGTGAGAAAATCCATGGTATCTCGGTAACTCCAAGAGATTTAGTGGGGTAAAAATATTTCATTCAGATGCTTGATTTTAGTGTTATTTGATGTTTTTATTTATGAAATTATTATTATAATGGTAATATAAGAATTTATATCTAATTGTAAAGTTATATAAAATTCATAGTGGATTCCAAACTAGCCCAACTCATATATGGATTTCCATAGAAATTGTGATTTTGATCATTATAGAATTGATATACGAATGAGAGAGAAAATAATGATTTCTAATGACACTAGAAGAAATACATACTCAAATTACTGTTATATCAGTGTTTGAGAAGAATAAAATTAATAATAAATGGGATGATGAATCTCTTGAAGAAACCTCCACGAGGGACTTTGGGAGCATCCTCCAATATGCACAACGTATTACTACTTCAAAACATCCATAACTCCCAAACCCTAATATCCCCCTTATTTAATAATCTTCTCCCACTATATGACAACCTTTCCTCCTAGAATACTGTTGTGTATTTACATCACTAACACTCTCAAACAACACTTCCAGATATAATTCTATTATGTATTTATATCAATACCATTATCTATCAACCATTTCGAATAGAATCTTTTTAGGTATTTACATCACTAACCCATAAATTTTAAAATAGACTCCATATTTAATTTTACCCACACCCCTATAATTACCAACCCCTAGAAAATTACACCATATCCTCGAGGTGGTTCATAGGAAACTATACCTACTGCTACTTTACAGGATTCTTGGGATCCCTTTTTCAACAATATGTACTATGTCATATATGCACCAATCCTGATTCTTCTCCAACTTGACTACAAGGATCCAAATAATATCACACAAAAAACATTAAACCCCTATTGGGACATCATATGAACGGGAGTAGTGGATATAGGTTTGAATTATATTTCTTGGGAAATATTGTCCTTTAATTTCTAGTAATAGATATTGTGATGGATGGGATGGTATAGGGTATTAAATAAGAGTATATGGTGGTATAGTTTGGTTATTTTTTCATGTATTGTGTTGCTAATCTGTTACGGTAGCTGAGGTCATAAATGAATATTGGGACGTTAGTTTAGGGAGTCTTGGATATTCATTTCACATATGCATTTCGAGAGGGAGGCATAGACAATTGCTTTGTGGGAGGCTTCCCAAAGAGATTCTTCTCCAATATTTTCCTTCTTTATCCTACTATTAGATATTTAATTACACTATATTAAATTAATAAATATGATATTATTGGAATGAATTACATGTTTTATCTTGTGACTAGAATGTTAATGTGAAAGATTCATGGTGAAAAAAGTGGATTCGTTATGAAAAAGCTGAACTACATTCAATTCAAAGAATAATTAAAAGAAATCCTATGAAGATTCCTCTTAATGATTCAAAGTGAATTATTTGAGGAAATTTGCGAAGAACTATTGTGATCAATCAACTTTTTTGAAGTAAAATAGAAAATATTACAAGGATTATTGATAGAGATATACAACCTTTATTCACGAATTCATCAAGACGAAGACAAAAAAAATTCTATTCAGCAACTTTCATGAGATGATGGTTCAAAATTCATTCATCATCTTCACACTAAATAGAAAGTGATAGGATACATTCAGGGTATTCTTCATTTCGAGAGATCATCTCCCCCTCTAATAATATTTGTTGTGACCGTTGGTAAAGCATATTTATGAACATATATGTTTACTTATTTGTGAAATAGTTAGTTCAATATATGTTTTTAGACACTCATGTCTTGACCCAGGGGGTGTTTCTCAATTCGTCATGTGAAATCCTATTATACATAATTATTATTGGAGGAGGGTAATAATGGGAAATAAAACCTATATTTGTTGGTGGGACTTATGGGACACAAGTCTTAGTATATGTTCATTGGGGCTTGTTATAGGGATGAAATTCAATTTGAAAATAAAAGTAATTATATCTGAATAGAAACTAGTGGGAGGAAGTGGTCTGACACTCCTACTACTATATTCTAATAGTAGGCAGTCCACAAAGAGGACTCATTGGATCCAAACTGTTGTATCGACTTATATTTCAAAATTTATAAAAAGGATTACTAGTAATATCATTCTAATTTATCTTTTCATATTATGTTTATATTTCTCTCCAAGTGCACACACATAATTGAAACAGTTTTGTGACTCTAATAGCGAACTATGTGATGACGAGAGACACTGTGTTTGGTATCATTGTGTGCGGGGTGATTGTTTTTGGGTGACAAAATGTAAGGATGATTCCAATGTAAAATTATATAAACTAGTGTTTCACACTTGTCGATTCAAAAATCATATTTTTCAGACTCAAATTGTAGAGATGATGACTCGATCCATACTTCTATTTGAGTTGGTAAATATCATAGTACCATTTTTATGCAACTGATAATGGAAAACCATATGGATTCGATTGAAATTATTATGTAGAGTATTAAGGTGGATATGGAGATTATTAATGCAGCTATAGTTTCTATAAATGAAGAGGTAGAAAAAAAATGATCTGAGTGTAGAACCAGAGCAAGCGTATGGATCTGGATGTGGTGCAACAGGCAGAGGAGCAAACGACGTTATATGTTCATGATTTGGAATGGAAAAACATTGGACCGAATTAATGGAATTGATTATATGAGGTGAGTATAATAAAATGAAAAACATAATATAGAAGCACTGTAAAGTCTAAAAGGTATAGAAATGGGAAGCATGGCTTACTGTGTGATCCTGGAGAAATTTATGGTTATAGAGTTTGTCGAACAATCGGACTAGCTGCAACGTGTCTCACGAAGGGTGGAATTTCCAAAAATTGAAAGAGATGGCCCATTACGATGTATTAAAAAATAGTACACCAATTTCATGATAAAATAAACCCCAAAGGACCTGAAACTTCATTACATAATTTTTTTTTTAAGGAACAACATTATATATTTTTTTAATCATTGTATAGTGTCACACCAGGAACTACCTGGAGCTCTTTCAAGTCATCATTTCTATATTTATATGGGAAGAAACTAAGGGAGATCAAATGATATTTTTTAAAAACCTAATACAAACTAGCATAGTGGATGATTATAAAAAATAATCCAAACATATTTCCTTAGGGCTACTTTATTTTCCAAAATGACAACATATGAGTCCATTTATATGTGGTTTGCAACCTGAGATAGTGAACCTTATTTTTATGTATGAAATGACTAATAAGTCTCATATGAAAATTCATTAATGGAAATCATAAAGGTAATTTATTAGTGAGGGTGTGCTCTATTGTAGTCATTCTTGTCTGGTGGGACCTCCTATGACTCAAAATTCTTGATTCGTGGTAACAAATTTCCCCAAAAACAGACCAATTTTTTAATACAACTGTCGAGAATTAGAGATTAAGATTGTAATTGAGGATGAACAATGGAACATGGTGAGATTTTTGAGTTATCAAAAATGGGAAGAACAAAATCTAAAAGGGTTATTATTCTGCAGAGGCCAACCATACAGGCCAATGAAAAAAATCCTCTAAAACATTTTCAGGTGTTGGTCAGGGAATTCCAATAACCCAAGGAATGAAAGGAGTATGGATAAATTGAAAAATAAAGAATATGGATTCTTAGACACTAGAACAAAATAATTGGATAGTCAACATTCAGAATGTCCTAGAGAACCGATTGAGATCCACAGTGTGAGTTTGGTTGAGGCAGGTTAGATGATTTTTCTTGGACATCTATGTGGTTCTTCTAAAAAGGATTTATTGGATAGTGAATCTAGTCATAATTTTATCTCTATAAATCATTCCAAACATTTAAAAATGAATTTTAGCACAACTAAAACTTTCATAATTATACTTTTAAATTGCTCACATTATTTTTCATAGTGCTAATGAAACCATATTAAGATCATCCTTGGTAATTTCATCATTATGGTGGATTTTTTTGATAGTGGGGGACTAGATATATTCTTGGGGATGGAATGGTTGAAAATATTAGGTAATATTTTTACTAACTAGGGTCATAAAACCATTTACTTTTTGTGGCAGGGGCATAAAATCAAAGTCTAGGAAAATTCAAGAGGTGTGTTGTATACTTGGGGACTTCAAACCCATATTAAAAAATAATCTTCTTGTTATGGGATGAGCTTGGCCAGCACAAATTCAGTTTTAAAAAGAATATGAAAATAGTGAGTTGGTTGACCAGTTTTAGTTTTGTGATGTTTTGAATAACTTTCAGTTTATTTTTGACAAACCGTCGGGCCTACCACTACAATGGGTAACAAACCACACTATTATTATTATCTGGGGGACCCTAGTAAGTATTATTACATATGATATAGAACAATTCCTCAAAGATGAGGTCATCCATGATGGTAATGACATGTTGGATCAAGTAATAATCTATCATAGTTGCATCCTATTTTCTATTCCCCTTATTTCTGTAAATAAAAAATATGGTATCAGGAGGATGTGAAAAAATTACCAAGAACGTAAGAAACATATTGTCCCGGATAGGTTTCCCATTCCCATCATTGAAGAGAAATTTAAATATTTTCAATGAGAAACTATTTTCTCAAAATTGGACTTGAAATCCTGGTTCCACTAGATTCAGGTATGAAAAATAGATGATAATAATAAAATTTCTCATACAAACTAATGACACTATGAATTCCAATTCATATCATTTGGGTTTATAAATTCCCCATCCACTTTTCAATAAACCAGGAAAAAAATGTTCAAATAATATTTGACGAATATTGTCTTTGTATTTTTCAATGATATTATTGTTTATATAAAAACATATGATGAAATCATACAACAACTTTCAACCATCTTTTGAGTACTAAAAAATCAGCACCATCATAACAAGAAAAAAATATTTTTTAGTGCAGTCATCTGTTGAATAATTAGGCCATATCATTTCATCTAATGGATTTTCAATGGACCCCACAAAAGTTGGATGTGTTCTTAGATGGACACATATACAATATTTTAATCGAGTTTCTGGATTTTTTTGGTTTAATCATCTACTATAAAAAATTATATGAAGGATATAGAAACATAGCTATGACTCTCCCAGAATTGACCAAAAAATATATTTCATTGGTCTATAGTTGCTGAATAGATCTTTTTAGCAATTATAAAGTGTTATTTTTTCCCAGGCCATCTTTCCATATTTCCTACAACCATTTATCATTGAATATTATGCTTCCAAGTGGAGGTTATTGTTTTCCTCATGTGAGTAGGTCATATTGTTTCTTATTTCGACAAAGAAGTAGTAGACATAATCCATTCCAAATCTGTTTTTGAAAAAGAATTGATGGATCTGGTTTTAGAAACTAACCATTGGATACATATAATAGGTCTATAATGCATATCATTATTTAGAGATTTCACATTGATAATGATAAGTATTGGGAAGTGAAACATTTGGGGCATTTCTTCGAGATTATTTAAAAACGCTGATGCATTAATAAGGTAGGTGATTCCCACTCCGTCAGGCTACAAGAAATATAAACTCTTGTATATATCATATTTATTTTGGTTCATCTATTTATGAACCTATTTTGGATTGAAATAGACATTATAAAGGCTGAAAACCATTAAGATTATAATGACCCATAATTCACAAAGATAGATATTACATAAAAATTGAAGAATATTCATTAAAAATATACCAAATCCCTGATATGACCATATAGATATATTGTCTTTAGAAACATGGAATCATTAAAAATTAAATCATAGTAAATCTTCATTATCTCCCACTTCATTCATCACAACTACACCACTTTTTGACATATCTTACTTAGTACCCTTATTCATGACATAGGGAAAAAACATATGAAATGGTGATCTGAAATGATTAGTCAGGGTAAACACGAGAGATAACAATCTTATCTTAATAATAAATCATAAGAATGTAACATTTGAAGATTTTATCCTACATATGAAATATTTTGGTATCATTTCATGGGATAAATCATAAAAGTTAATAAGAATAAATGAACGTAATCCCATAAGTCATAATATACGACAAAAAACATTGTTTCATGCACATACACATATAAAATCATTTCATATTATTCAAGGAACATTTCAATGACCATCATTATAAAAAAATGTCCATTATAGAATCACGTTCATTCCTCATTGTGGCCCTGTACTACTAATCCAAGATCATTTCCCATTCCATCCATATATATCTCATGATACATAAATCTTTAACAAATTAATTTGAGGGAGATATAAGTCCCAACCATCTCATAATGAAAACATTCTTACATCTACCACAAAAACATAAGTCATTCACTATAACATAACCCAATGAATAGAATGGGATTCTCTTTTTTATGGCCTAGAAAAAAGGATCAATTATTATTAAAGTAAAGTCTTCTTTCTAACTCGGTAGAGGTAGACCAATCACATAGCCTGAAGGCCCAAGAAAAAGTGGTATGAATACAAGGACTGAAAGCCCATTTTTTGCCCCAAATGTCCCATCAATTAATTTTACTACTGCAGTACCCGGACCTCTATAGTACCCTAGTAAATACTTATGTATAAACAATCTCGGATATTAATTATATTACAATTTTATGCCATAAATTACATCTGATTTATTTTATATGTTTCTGAACCACCTATATAATGATGTTAATAATGGATTTTAATTATTCCACAATCAATGTAATTTTTATGGTATAATTTATGATCATATTATCATCTGTTTCTTAACAACATGTCATTATTATTCGTTACTCGAGTATTAACTACTTCATTTTCATATGAATGTTTTGTCGGATAAGTTATTGTTCCTATTCTTAGGTTATAGTTATATCATTAAAGAATAATATTAATATATATATATAGTATTTATTCATTTAATTTATTTATATAATCACTCTTTAATTAGGATCACGAATAATGAATCACATCACTTTGTTTAGATGGTTGGATGTATGTACACATGAGCGACAATATCTTTCCTATAAGTAATGAATGATATTAAATTGGATGGTGTATAATATTTATGAATCAATATCGTGTTATTATAATTTTAAATATTTATTAATAAATTCCTTATACTCATAAAGGTAAGGTGGTAGTGAAAAACATATTACACCATGGTGTAGAGACGGTAAGTCGTACATACGCGCGTGGGGTAATTTCATTTTTCATAGGATGGATAGAATTTGGAATATCATTGTTTCATAATAATAATAAAATTAATTATATATGTTATAATGTGTTTATTACTTCATAATGAAACAACTCATATAATAGGAAATAGAAGATGAAATAATTTTGAATGAATTGGTAGGGGGATTACCAGTTTTTGAACGTGCTCCCTCTAAATCTCCTCTTAAAGAACTACAGGTGGTGTTTGAAGATGAAAAGAACCTCTAGAATGTTACTAGGTAAGTTTTTAAGGGAAATGGGAAGGTTATACTCACTATATAAGGCTAAATGAGTTGTTAATAAAAGAGGGAGGAGGTTCCCTTTTATAATTTAGGTGAGAGGCACTTTTGGGATATCCAAGAATATTAATTTATAATAAACTGTAACCCAATCAAAAAACACAAAAATGTACCAATATCAAATCATATATGAGATAGGGTTGTAATATCATCAAAAAATAAATTTTAGACATGTTTTGATATCAATTTAAACCATACCATTTTAATTAATACATATTTATTCGATATTATTTTTTTAATTAGGTAACAAATATTTCAATATGAAAAGGGTGAAATATATAATTATTTGATGTAAATTAGATCATATATAAATACCGTATAATAGTTTAGAACACATAATAATTATTATATATTTAGGAAAATGTTTAATGATTTTTAAATAATTTAATAAAACATTATTTTGATAAATTATCAATAGTGCCAATTTTTGACACTATTCAATTCATTGATTATAAAAAAATTAATATAACAAGTTAACTTAAAAAAATAAATTTTATTATATTAATAATAAGTCATTTTAATATAAAATATTAATTTAAAATATTCATTATATCAAATTATGTTTATTTTAAACTTTTTAATAATTATTTTCATATTTCCCTTAAAAACAATAACTACTACAACAAATTTGTGTCAATATTTAATGTTCTTTTTTACAGAAAATTTAAAAATAAAATACTATGTAAAATATAAATCTTCTATATTTCATAATAATACTTGTAATATAATATAACTTCCATAAAATATAACCTTAAAAATGTTATTTTTATTAAAACATGAATGTGAAAATGTTATCATCACTTTATAAAAAATAATATAACTGTCATAATATTTTCATAACGACACAAATGGTCAATAACTATATGATTTAAATTTATTGTCGATATATACTTGACCAATAATATTTTTTCATGCTTTTGGGTCTCTTAATTGTTATTATAATTTTAATAATAATTATTATATTGATTTCTCATCAATTAAATAATTTCTGCATCATTAAAGTATAATTCCTTAAGTTAATTATTTATTTACTAAGAATTAAAACAGATTAAAAATAAATAAATAAAATTATTATATTAAAAATGATTATTAATAATCTAATTTACCTTATATATTAACTTATAGTAAAAATGATGTAGTTCTTAAAATTTGAGTAAGAAATGTTTAACTTTTCTTTAAATAAAATAAATTAAATGTCATAATCTCAAACAAGTGGCTTAAAAAGGACACAATTTTGATCCAAGGATGATTTATGCCCAAACAATGTCATCCAATTATACTAGTAAATGTTTTTGTGTAATTTCATAATATTATTTTTATCCTTAAATACCCGATTTACGCTTTTACCGCATTAATAAAAATTACCGAAGTTACTATTCATAATGCCCAAAATAAAATTAATCTATTTACATAATTTTTACTTTAATATTGAAAATATGGAATCCATTTTCCAAAATTCAATTCAAATATGTTTTAGTAATTAATTTTAAATTAATCTCATTGTTGGAAAGGGAGAACATGTTTTAAAAGTTAAAACATTACAAAGGTTTGAAATGTTTTAACATCTATATTCTTTGTAATAATAATGATAATGAAATAAAATATATTGAATGATAAAAATATATTGTCTTTATAATTATAATGATTCAATATTAACATTTATCCATATAAATTATTTTTATGAAGGATGTTGTTTTTAATTAAAATTTAGTGTTTTTTACTATTCATCAAAACGTGAAAGTTATTAGAAAATTATAAAATATTAATCCAATGTAAATTTTTTTATCTTGACTAGAAAAAGATATTTTTTCATATAAATATTATTAATGTGTGAAAATATCAATTTAAAATGGCTTCTCTATTAAAAGGTTAAAAATTTCCTTTCTGAAAAATATAGGTTTCTATACATCAAATAGAGTTTCTTCATAACCTAGGAAAAAAAATCTATTAGATGAATATGAAGAATATTCTATTATATATATAACATATATATTTAATTAATTTAATTTAAAAGTAGAAATTCATTTGATTTATTAATACAAAAATACAAATATATGATTGATTTGTATTTTTTTAACAAATAATTTGTATCCAATGAATTCACCATACATTTTAATAATTTAGTCAGATTTTTTCTACTAACCTAAAGGATTACTTAAATTGGTTTGTATATAATAAGGGTATCTCATTGTTCTTTTAAACTCATGATTGTGTGAAATTCATGATATTGAAGAATTAATATTATTAAAAAAAATATTTCATAGCCCACGAGCCTGTACCCAAGTGGTAAAGGCTCTTGCTAGGCATCTGAAACACCCAGGATCAAATATGAGCTGGGACAAACTTCTAGTACTGTAGAAGCACTGTATTAAGGAACTGTAGCAGTACTATAGCATCTGTGGACTATAGCAGCGGTAGTACTGTAGCGGTGGAGGCACTGTAGCAGGAACTGTATCGGCAGTGGTATTGTAGCAGGTACTGTGGCAGCCCACGTACTATAGTAGTACTATTCATTGAAGGGATATTTGGGAAAAAATGGCCTTTTGGCCTTATATTTAGACCACTTGGTCTTGGGCCTTCAGGAAATGTAATGGGTCCCCCTCTACCCAGTTTGAACTCAGTATTTAATTTAAATAATAAATGAGGCTTCAGTCCCAGCCTTTTAAAAAAAGAAAATATTTCATAAAAATATACGGGTGTTACATTATACCCCCTTAAAATGATTTTTCCTCAAATTTAAACATTTGGAGACAAACAGATAAGGATAATTCTTCTTCACTGCATACTCAAGTTCCCACAGAGCTTCCTCAAATTGGTGGTTCTTCCATAAAAGTTTAACCAAGAAAGTGATATTTTACGTAGAACTTTTTCGTTGTGATTTAGAATCTCTATCAGTTGTTCTTCATAAGAAAGATCTTTCTCCAACGGTACAACATCTGAGATTTGTACATAAGATGGATAAGGTATTTACTTTCTCGAGAGAGATACAAGGAACACATCATGAACCATATAGTGATTCAGTGGAAGTTTCAGTCATCAAGATACCTTCCAAACACGATCCATAATTTCAAAAGAACTGATATACTTAGGGATCTACTATCCCTTCATTCCAAATCTCATTACTCATTCCAGGAAGTTATTCATAGAATCACCTTATCACCCAGTTAAAACTCTATGTCTTCTCTTTGGTTGTCAATATAATTTTCTGTTGATTCTCAGATACTCTTATGTGTTGTTGAATGTATCTTACTTTTTCTTACATTTCATCAACATTATCAAGTCCTAGTCTCTTTCTTCCCCCAAATTCATCCAAATATTTTTGGATTTATGAACATAATTAAATAGTGGACTTCAAAATGATCCATTTGAATACTAAAGTGAATACTATTTTTGTAAGAAAATTCCAGAAACTTAAGGTGATGATCCAAACCAACTTTTAAGTCCATAGAGGAACATCTCAGCATGCCTTTTGGATTTTAAATTATCCTCTGAGACTGATCGTATGTCTGAGGATGATAAGTAGTGTTGGAACATAACTCTATATCCAGAGCCAACTGAATACTTCACCAGAACTTTGAGGAAAAACCCAGATCTCGATATGATATAATGGAAAGTTGTACTCCATAAAATCATACTACCTTTTTGTATATAACCTAGTAATAGGATCAATATAGATATCCTCTCTAAAATCAATTAAGTGTGAAAAACATTTAAGGTGATCAAATATAACCCATATAGAAATATGGAATTTTGATTCTTTGGGATGCCTGACAACAAAGTCCATATTGATGTCTTCCCATTTCCATTCTGGTAAGTTTCATAGTTGTAACACCCCCTTATACTTCTATATATGATCCTTAACATTGTGACCAACCAACCATCAAGTGACATTTTCTACAACATCTCATTTCAATCCATACCACCTGAAATACTCATTCAATTCCCTATACATCTTTTTGATTCTAGTTTGAAAAGATAATGAAAAACTATGAGCCTCCTCCAACAACACCTTCTTTAATTATGATATGCATGGAATAAAAACATAGTTCTTGATCCTTATTATTCCATCACAATAAATTTTTAATTCAAGAAAATTTATCACCTTTTTCTGTCACTCTACATATTCCTGTTATGACTCCTTAATCATCACTTTTATAGGTTTTTGAACATTCATTTGGGAAGGATAATATTTCTCCCCTTACATTATAATTTCATGATCTATAAATATTGGATCTTTAGTGATCTCAATCCTGGATAATATAGAGTGGTCTTTTCGACTCAAATCCCCTTCAACCGTGTAAACATTCCACATGTTGTAATTTATTGATTAGTCATAATCATTAATCTTCTCCAGCCATATTATTTGGCACATATTCTTCTTATATTGTTTGAATTTATTCTTAAAACATTTATGATCATTATAAATGTAACACCTTTAACCATAAAGATAATGCCTCCATATCTATAGAGAAAATATTTCCACAAGTAACACCAAGTAATTAGTTTGGTAATTCTTATCCAGGATTTTAAATTTTCATGAGGAATAAAATATCATCATGTCATTTTGCTTGAGAACACAACCAAGCCCCTTCTTGAATGTGTTATTGTAGATCATAACCCTTTCTCTAATAAATAGAAAAATGAGCACTGGTTAATTGGATAAAAATATTTTTTGATCGTTGAAATTATCCTTACATTCCTCCTTCTATATGAACTTAACTCCATTCTGAGTCATCTTGGTGTGTTTTTAGATAATCCAGAAAAAATGCTCACAAAATGCCAATAATATCTATCCAGGCCAAGAAAAATACTTATCTCGGTTACACTTGTTGGTCTCGATTGACATTCAATAACTTCTTGTTTTCTGTATCCACAAATGTCACTTATCTTGAGATTATGTGACCAAAAAATGAATCTTTGTGAACCCAAAATTCATTCTTGTAAAATTTTAAATAAATTTTTTCCTTTCTTTGGGACTTCAATAAAATTATCAAGTGATCATCATATTCTTTTTTACTCTTCAAATAGATAAGAATATCATCAATTAGTACTACCAAAAACTAATTAACATAGTCTCAAAAGACTCTATTTCTTAGATCCATGAATATATAAGGGGAATTAGTATGACCAAAAGGCATTACTATAAATTCATAGTGTCCATACCTTATACAAAATGGCTTCTTTGGTATGTCCTCTTTCTTGACCCTTAGTTGATTATATCTTGAATGAATATAAATATTGAAAAAGTGTATAGCTCTACATAGTTCGTAAAAAATGTCATAAATGTATGGAAGAGGATATTTTTTTTCTTGATAGTCATCTTCTTAAGTTCTCAATAATTGATTCAGATCTACATTGATCCATATTTCTTATTAACAAATAGAGTAGTTGAACCCCCAGGTGATTCAATAGGCTGTATGAGTGCCATATCATTATTATATTTCGGTTTCTTCATCAATTTCTATAACTAAATTGGGTCCATAATATAAGGTATCATTGAAATATACATAACGCCCATTATGTGTTGTATATAAAACTCTTCCTAACAATTTAGTGGAAAACCTCGCAATTATTCCAGAAATACATCATCAAACACCCATAAAATTGGTTTATTCTAAATGGAATGTTTCTCCCCAGCCATTTAAGATATATGACCTTCATTTATAATAATCAAGACCCATTCAATAGATGAAATTTATACAAGAATGTCATATTCATCCTTACATCTATAAATGATCATATATTGATTTGGAATAATAAATGTTTCATCCATTACATAGAAATTGATATGATCTCCATATTGATAAAGCTATTATAGGACAAGAATCACATCAAATTCTACTATAATAAGGATCACAAGATTTTCAGGAATCATTTTTCTAAAAACATCAACCAAAGGAGAATTATAAACTGTTGATGCGACTATTGTTCCATGAGGAATTTTCACTGCAAACACAATATCTAATTGCTATTCTAATAAAATGATATCCATAGAAAAATCTTCAGAAATAAATGATTGGGTAGATATAGAATAAAATAATTTTTTTTACTATAAAGTATATGGTATGTTTACCTTTCACCACATATTTATCGAACTCCACATCGCTGATAGTGATTTCATGTGACATGCCTATGGATTTTTCCTTAAGTTTTTTTTATTTTGATCATCATTAATAACCCTTGGGCTAGGATATTGATTGGAAAATTTCCCCATTTCCTTTCACATGTATCATTGAAGTGTAAGAGGTGCATTATGTGTACGATTTTCTTTATTTGGATTGTTAGA
Organism: Viscum album; assembly: GCA_963277665.1. Taxonomy (NCBI): domain Eukaryota; kingdom Viridiplantae; phylum Streptophyta; class Magnoliopsida; order Santalales; family Viscaceae; genus Viscum; species Viscum album. The sequence goes on from OY728141.1 coordinate 1,757,771,807, forward strand.
CAACTTTTACTTATCACTTCAACATTCAACTACATGATAACCATAATTTCCACACATAAAAACAATTTCTGGACTCTTTAATACAATTTCATCCATGTTACATTCCACACATTGAGAATAATGTAAAAATCATCTTCTTTTAATTTTAGTCGTTATATTCTCCCTTGAATTCCATTTTTCTCTTGTTATCAAACCCATAGAACTGATGGGTTACTCCAATATCCATTTCATCATTGAGATCACAAAAAATGATGTCAATATAGCTATGGATGTCTATTATGGCTAATACCCATAGGATACGTGGTTTTAATCCACTAAATAATCAATCAATTTTACTCTCATAATGGATATTAACTCACTAAGGGAACCTTGAAAGGCTTCTAAAAAATGATTCGTAGGTACCAATGGATTTATCATCCTTTTTATTAATCTCAAGGAAATCCTTCTACATATTTGTGTGAATAATATGAGGAATGTACTTATTGAAAAAGAAGATTCTGAAATCATCCCATTCCATGGAATCAATTTCATCCTGTTTCCTCTTATTATTGATAAGGTTCCTCAATTGAAGAAAATCACCTTCCAAAGGATAGAATGTTAAAGTTATTTTATTATATTTTGATCATTAGATAACTAAAAATATCATTTCAGCTGTACTGATCCATTGTTCAAAAACTAATGGATCAGAAGATCCACTGAAAGAAGGTAGTTTATTCCTCATGAAGGACTCAACAGAATGTTTGTCCCTACTTTTCTCATTTGGACATCCTGCATGATTAATATCATGAAAGGGTTGTGTGATCATAACTAAAAGATTTTATATTCCATCTCCCATAACATCTGGTTTCTCCAGAGGAAAATAATTTCATTTCCCATCACATTAATCATTAATGAGCTTCCTCTAGGTTACAGTCATTGACTAAATCCAAAATGTAGAGTATGGGAAACACTAATAAAAATAGAAAATAACATAATCAAGAAACAAATTAAGTTTAGGGAACATTAGGTTCAGTCCTAGGTTATTCATGATCATTTATAAAACAATAGTATTGAAACCTATACTTCGACATATCCTTTGGGTTCTTTACATATATTTTCTCATCCTAGTTTCCAAAGGTTAACTATACATTTCCTCGAATACCAACTATAGTGACACATACATTAAATACATAGATATAAATTCAAAATTGAAGAATAATAATTAAAAATATAACAAATCCATGATAGGACCATTTAGGTATAGTGTCTTTAAGCACAGTGAAACACAATCAATTTTTTCATAAGATATCTTCATTGTCTCCCACTAATTTCATCATAACTAGACATATTTTTGACATATCATATTTAATACCCTTACTTATGGACAAGGGAATAGAAACATATGAATCTGTGAGCTAAAATTATCAATTATTGTAAACAAGGGAGATATCAATCATTTCATAATCATAGCACAAAAGAACATGAAATTTGAAAATCTTATCCTCCATATGAAAGATCGTGATATCATGCCATCAGATAAATTGAAAATATTCTTAAGAATCATTGAATGTAATGAGAAAAGTCATAACATAAGATAGGTAAATTTATGTAAAAATAATAAGTATATAAAATAATTTCATATTATTCAAGAAATGTTTTCCAGACCATCATAATGGTCAAAATCCATAAATTCACTATTTTCACTCCTCATTCCTACCATATACTATTGAACTAATTTCATTTCTCATTCCATATATGTCTATCTCATGAGATATAAATTAGTACCAAATGAATATGAGGGAGATATAGGTATCACACCTCTAATAATGATATCATTAATACATGTTCCTCAAAAACATATATCATTCATCATAGCATAATCGAAGGAATAAAATGGGTTTCTTAAACAACATTACATCATTATATAATAAATGTAAAATATGGATTTAAAAAATATAATTCCATAATAAACACAGTAAAACCTTTGGGGTAATAGGTATATTATACTTGATTCACGTCCTTAATAAATAGTTTCACTTTAGATGGAAAATAATTTTGATAAAACAGTTGAAATTAATTCTGGAGGAAATTAGCCTTTCTACTTCAAAAACGTTTTAATTTCTCAAAATACATCACAATTATAAAAGTAAATAATTTACTTTAAAACAAAAAATAGTACATTTAAGGGAATATTCATTTAAATGTGGAATAATTAAATCATTAAAATATTTTCATGACATATATGTTAATAGAAAATATTATTCTTTTACTTTTGTTAGAAAGTCTAAATGTACCTTATATAGAAAATGAAAAACCATTCCCTTCATACCATCTAATAAAAATTCACCAATGGTTAAAATGGACATGAATCAATTGTATAAGGATATAAATAAATTTTTTGATTAAATATTTAGGAAACATGGACGTGGATGATAAATATACCCTAGTAAATATGCACTTATTAGCAATCTCAGATAATAATGAGATTACAAAATTACCCCATACCTTAAGAATGATTTCCTTTATATATATTTGAACCTCCTATATAATGATTTAGATAATTTCATTGAATTATTACATAATTATATACCTTTTTTAAAGATCATATATGATCATAATATCATTTGTTTCTTAAAAACAATTCGTTATTACTTGTTATTTGGGTATTCACTGCTTCATTTTCTTATGCATGTTTTGTCATATATGTTCTTGTTCCTCTTATTAGTTTATAGTTATATAATATAAAGAATAGTATTAGTATATATATTATATTTATTCATTCAATTTAGTTATATAGTCATGATTTAATTAAGATCATGTAGAATGAATAGCATTGCATCGTGGAGATGGTAGGTCGTACCTACGCTTGAGCGAAAATAGTGTTCCCATAATTGTTGAATGGTATTGAATTGGATGGTGTATAATTTTTTAGAATAAATATCTTGTTATAATAATCATATATAGTTCTTATTTCCATCATTATACCAACCCAAGTAATGTGGTGGTGAAAAACATATTACACCATATAGAGGAGACGCTAAGCCATACGTACGCACGCATGGTGATTTTGTTTTTTGTAGGATGTATAGAGGGAGAAAAATAAAAACCCACCTCTTTATTTCATACATAAAAATGATTTATTACACAAAATTTCACTTAATAGAACTCAAAATATTGAGAGTTAGAGTGTCTTTGGGAAATTAGGTACATTACATAATTACATAAAACATGAAAAGATACATATTTGTTGAAAACATCATTTACATGAAAACAAGATTCCTTCATACATAAAACTTCTTGGGATAACTTGAGGACCCACATAATAAATGGGTGAGATATAAATACCAATAAGTTTATAAACATGGAATAACAAGAGGATGAAAATGAATTTTTGAAAATAGAAACATAAAAGGAGCATAAAAGGAACATGAATATAAATTCTTGATTTAGAACAAAAATCATAACATTGTAAAACTGCATACAACATACAACATGGTATTATCATGAGTCAAGTATAATTGAACATGGAGGTGCATGAGTCAAAGATCATTGAACATGGAGGATCATGATTCAATTCTCATTTCATTTGAATGATCATGAGTAAAATCTCATTTTACATGATGGAACATTAGTAAAATATCATTTTACACAACATATCATGATAAAAAATTTTACCCAATGCATTGGAGCACTATCAGAGAACACCATTCATAATCATTTCATTTTAATGATTTTGTATGCCCCATAGGTCATATAAAATGGATTAATTAAAAAATAAAAATTTATTCTAAGATCAAGTAATGCGTAATATATACATGTAAGACCCCAATAAATAAGTATATGGGATTAAATGTGAATAACCATGAAGGAGAAATTGGTATAGTATTCACTACACAATTATCTTCTCCTGGAAAACCACAATGCTATTTTGACAGCAAAACGACGTTATATAGATATTCCTAAAATGGGTTGATGAGAGTGAAAGAGTTATTTAATCATTTAGACATGAAATTGATTGTAATAGATATATGAAAATTGAAAATTATCATACATAACATAAATGGGAAGCTTAATAAAATAATATGGTGGATGATCCCGTATGAGATTTTAGAATTTTAATGGCTGTACATAATAGATCATAAGGGGAATAAATTAGAATGAAAGGAATATCTCATAATTTATACATAAAATTTATAGTAAGGGAATCATGTAACATCCTATCACAACATGTGAAAAATCAATTCAAGAAGCATAATATATAACAAGTTCTCGATTGGAAATGAGAAGAGAGAAATGCCTTACGAAATTTAGGTATGAAATTGGGTTAGGTAAGGTTCAAAATGGGGGGGGGGTTTAAATGATCTGTCATAAAAATAGAATCTATTGGATAGTAAGTTAATGATTACAAATTAATGGAAATATAATAAATTGATGTTAGAAGAAATAATATCAAATAAGGTACTTGAATTCAAAGGAGATGAAGGATATCCCTTACAGGTAAGTGTGACTCCAAAGACTTATGAAAAGCTTAATGGGAGCATGGGGGTGTCATTGGAGGAATCTATAGAGTAGAAAAAAGAGTTTCGAAGAGCTTAAAAGAGCTTATGTTTTGAAAAATGGGGTCATGGGTGGCGTTATATATGAAAGGAGGAGGTTTCATTATTATATTGTTTTTTGAAACTACATAATAAAATATTCATAACTGAAAACCAACCGATGGTTTTTTCACATGGTTTATGTAAATGGGGATTTATATAAATTATATAATTATTTCAAGGTCTTAAAATATTAAATTAATTCCCTTACTTATGTGGAGGTGAATCACCCTCTCAAAGACATAATTTTTAATTTATTAAAATAGTTTATATGTCTTGAAGGATTCACTAAGGGTTTGTGAAATAAAATAATTAAACCTAAAATCAAATTATTTTAAAGTAAAAACATTTATTTTTATCAAGATACCTTTTATAGTATTTTTTACATCATTATTAGTCCATTTTGATGTCTCAAAACACACCGTATATTTATACTGTATTTAATTTTTACCTTAAAATTCGACTATCTCAAAAAATAATGAAAAATTAACCATTGAATAATTTTGAAATCTTGATTCAAAAAAAATATTAATATTATAGAAATAATTTTCTAAATTTTTGAATTTTCAAAGACTTAAAATAAAAACCGACTTTTATTAAAAAATGACTAGTTTGGAAAAAACAGTTTTCAATCTTTATTAAAAATTACAGTTGACTGCATCAAAATTATATGATAATTGTTTTTTAATAAAGGTAATTTAATAATTATTTTTTTATTAAAATACTATTTATTTCAAAAATATTTTAATTCATCAAAATATATTTCTTAATTGATTTTGAATATTAGCTAAAAAAATTATTTGTTCTTAAAAAATCATTTAAAGAGTAAAAATAATAGGATAAAAAATCTATTCATTATTCTACAAAAAATATTGTACATAATCTACCTTATAGGGTATTTATACATGTCCCTTTATTACACCGTCATACTCCCTATGAGTATGGTGTGCAATGGTGGGGCTTTCATGGGGTTGTTCAGTGAACATGGGTTGGGTGGTGATCTCAATGATTATTATCTTCTCCAATAAATTGTTTCAAACATGCTGAAGTTGTTAGATCTAAACTTTGTTTTGGTCTATGGAAAATCCTATAAATTCTATCACTCTTGGAATCTCTGATAAATGAGTTTCATAAGGTAAAATCCTACTGGATGACGCCATCACTTCCACTGTCTTTTTCAATAGGATTTTTCAAAATTCTATATTTATACTAGTCATGTGATCATTCTTCAATGGCTATATTATCAATGATGATTATACTTAAAAATATTTAAATCTGAAGGGGTATAATAGAACAAAATAAGTGCATGTTATTTTTTTATCCATATGACATTTTATTAAATCAAAAGAAATGGAATTTTATTCATAACAGTTTGGGTTGTTACAACCATCCCCCATTAAAGAATTTCACCATCAGAATTTTCTTTTCCCACACTAAAATAGATTAGGGTAACTCTACTTCATCACCTCATCTGGTTACCAAGTTGCTTCATCAAACTTTGGGTTTCTCCACAACACCTTGACAAGGGGTATCATCTTATTTAGTAGACTTTTTTTCTAAGATCTAAAATCTTCACAGGCATCTCCTCGTAAGAATTCTTATTCTCCAATGGTACCACCTTTAAATTGAGAACATGTGATGGTTCAGGTAGGTACTTCTTCCAGAGTGATACATGGAATACATCATTGTCTTTAGATATGTTTTTTGGGAGTGCTAGTCAATAGGCCACTACTCTGATGCAATCAATGATCTCAAAAGGGCTGATCTACCTTGGGATAAGAATTCCCTTCTTCCAAAATATCACTACTCTCTTCGATGTAGATATGGGGAAGAATATCATGTCCCAAACATCATATTCTCGGTCTCATGGATGATTGTCAACATATCTATTTTGTCAACTTTGAGAAGATTTTATGTGAGGATGGATTGTCTTAAACTTCTCCACCATATCTTTTAACATTTTAGGACCTAGAAGTTTGTGTTCCCCTACCTCATCCCAACATTTCGGTGTTCTTTACCTCTTACCAAAAATGGATTTATAGGGGTCCATTTGGATGCTCTAATGGAGACTATTGTTGTAAGAGAACTCCACCAAGTGAAGATGATGATCCTATCTGTATTTGAAGTCCATTGAGAAATCTCTCAACATGTAATCATGTTTTTGGATTTTACACTCATTTTGGCCTTATTTTTAGGGTGATAAGTCGTACAAATATTCAGCTTAGAGTTTAGAGCATGCTGGATAATTTTCCAAATTAGAGGGGTGAATCTTGGATCTCAATCGGACGCAATTGATAGTGGTATTCTATACTGTCTTACCACTTCTATGTTTTATATATATTCCATTTGATCTAGCGATAAATACTATCAAATTGAAATGATTGGTTCAATCTATATATATTGATCCAAATAAACACAGATAGAATTTCTTCCCTTGGATGTCTTCAAAAGTCCAGTGACAAGTCTGTAGTTATGTTTTCTCTTTTCTATGTTAGTGGGGGTAATGGTTTCATCATCCCCTTATACATATGAATTTCATCCTTCACTTTATAACATACCGGGCACATTGATGTATATTCATTTATCCCTTTCTACATTTTATCTACAAATATTTCTATTGGAGATCTTGATATATCCTTCTGTTTCCTGGGTGAATAGAGTAATTCAAACTATATTCATCATCCAAAAGTTTTTTTCGTTAACGGTTGATTTTAGGGAACATAGAATCTTGACTCTAATATCAAAATTCCTTCTTCATTAACATTGAACTCTAAGGATTTCCATTTTCTGGTAGTTTCTACTTTCTCCTAAATTCACACTTCATCTTTTTGATCATCCTTTAAAAATTCCAATGGATATTGTGGTGCAATAATTTGTGAATGGATTTATGATTTTATATTCATTATGATTCCCATATCCATCTTCTTCTATTCTATGAAGATCAAATCCTTCTCAATTATAATCAAGGATATAATTGATTGGTCCATTCTGCATAGAGAATTCACCACATCGTTTGGTTTCCCATGATAGTAGTGGATTGATTAGTCGTAATACTTTATGAGCACTAACCATACTAATTGGAGCATATTTATCTCTTTCTATGTGAATATATATATGTGAATTTTGTGATCTATATTTATTTCACACATCACTCTAAAGAGTTAGTGTATCCATTTTTTCAATGTGAAGATCACAGCTTCTGACTCTTGATCATGCATGATGTAGTTTTTATAATAAATTTTTTTAACTTCCATGAGGCATAAGAAAATAATTTTTTATTTTTAATCAACATACATCCCAATACCTTCTTTAAATCATCCCTAAAAATTTCTAAATTCTATCCACTTTTGGGTAGTGTGAGCATAGGGGTAGTGATAATACTTTAATTCAACTTCTTAAAGATTTATTCACATTCATAATTCCTAGATAATTTTACTCCCTTCTAATTTAGCATTGTAAGAGGGTTTGAAAATTGTGATAAATTTAACACAAATTGGCGATAATATCTAGCTAACCCAAGGAGGCTACATATATCTATCACATATGTTGGAATTTTCCATCCCTCATCTAGTTTTCTCATGGAAGGATCCATAGATATTCAATTTCTTGTGATGATATTCCCTATGAATGAGACTCCCTTCATCTGGAACTCTATATTTTTTTATTTTTCATAGAGATTGTCTTTCTACAAGGTCCTTATCACATTGCATAGATACTCCTCATTCTCATCCTTGGTTTTGAAATACATTAGAATAAAATCTAACAATACTACCACAAATATGTCAAGTAAATCTCTAAAGAATATATTTATAATGTCCTTGATGATTTATAGGGAATTAGTGAGTCTGATTAGAATCCTATGCACTCTTAATTCTCATACCTTGTACGTAAAGTAGCCTTGGGGAAATCATATTTCACCCTTACCTATTATTATCTCGATGGTAAACCCACCATGTAGAAGTATTCTGCTCCACATAGCTGATCGAACAAGTCTTAAATCTATGTAAAATGATACTTTTTCATTATCGTGATCTTGTTGAGATCATGAAAATCAATGAAAAATAATATTGACACTTTCTTGTTCATGATGAAGATGACTATTACTCCCCATTGTGGAGAACATGGGGGTATATACCCTTTTACTGGATTCTCATTTAGTTGTTTCTTAAATTCCTCATGTTAGAGAAAAACCATCTTATATGGAGTCTTGAATATTAGAAAATCCACAAGCATATTCAAGATGGAAAATTCAACCTCTTAGCTAGGAGGAATACAGGAAAATTCCTTGGGAAACACATCAGCTTATTCCCTCAAAATAGTCATGTCTTCATGAATGTTTCACTCCTTAGAATCAGTCATATGATCTATATACACTTTCTCATAGGGAAATAATATACATGATTGAGATGATGGTTCTAAAGAAGAATCATCCTCATACATTCACATATATAGAATTGGGGTTCGATTCAAAATATAGAGATTGATTTCCTTATCACTGAAATTTATGTTGGCTTTATATAGGTAATGTCAATCTATGCCCGAAATTGCCTCAAATTCTACCAGGGGAAGAATGACAAGGTTTTATGGGAATTTCTATCTACAAATTGTTATTGGGGAGTAGTTATATACATGGGATTCAATAATTTACCCATTTTTTTCCTTCACTGACATCTCTTCTTTCAGTCTATATGGTTCTACTTGAATACATACACAATAATTTTGTGATATAAAGGAATGAGTAGAATAGGAATAAAAAAGTAGATTCTATATTATTGAATTAATATCTAGCATAACTATCACCACATCATTGTTGGGATTCCCTTTAGTGGTAGTAATGGAAAAAAAATCTCAACCTTACAGCCTTGGAGGTTTTTGGATAACTCTGAAAACCCTTTTCCTAGGGAACTAGTTTGTAAATTGCATTGGTTCTTTGTAGTTATAAAATTAAAAAACCCATTGTGTTTTGACTGGAGTTCCCCTTTACTTTTTTACATTGGTGGTTTTATTCTATCTACAATTATTAGATAAATTCCCTTCTCTTCCACCCCTAATGAATTTCCTTGATCAGCTTAGGCAATTTCTGTGGTGCTTCATTCCACACCATTGAAAATTGGGATGCTGGAATTTACTAGAACTATTGGATTTATCCATTAGACAACCAGAATTAATGTCCACTTTCCAGTACATATCTCCATAATACCCTTGAAATTATATTATTTCTGTCTTGAAATATAAGGCACATTAGACAATTTACTCATATATATAAAATTCCTCGAGTTCCAAGGCTTTCTGTAGGCTAGGATTTAGCCCACCAAAGAAGTGTTCAACCATGCATTGGGGGTAACAAAAAAACTAGAGGTGCATTGTGAAATTATTATAATGATTTCCTTGCAATCCCTAATAGATTCTTCATCCTTTTTCATCAGTGATAGTAAATATCATTACATCTTAAGATGTAGGGTTTAAGGAAAATTTTTATCAAAAAACATTTTCTGGAATTCCTAGCGCTCCATTACATCGTTATATTACTTAGGATTCATATTCATAATCTATGTCCACCACTGATTAGCTTCACACTCTATCTTCTAAACAACCAGAAAAAACTTCACTTCTTTGGAACATTTAAGGATGGACAATATATTTTCAATGGAATTGATCCATTGATCCTTGATTAAGGGATTAGATGATCCATGGAATGTAGGATTCCTTTGTCTCATGAAGCTCTTTATTATAGTTATTTATCTATTATGTAGGTTGGGAACTACTATTATTCCATGTTTCTGTTCCTAAAATTTGTTAATTGAGAGAGTATCATGAAAACTCTTTTGATTCCCTCTCCTATCAGGTTGGGCATCAAATTGGGGAAATCCTCACAATTCCCTCTACATTTGTTGTTAGTATGATTCCTTTTATTATCATCCATTGGATTGAATAAAATAAAAAATTACGGATGAAAATCTCAGAGAGTTAAACACATAAAGGGAAATCCAACGACATGAAAGGTATAAATTATAATGTACATTTATTTCCTTAACTTATGAGTTTTTAATCATTAGTACATGTTATCAATTATTTAATTATTAACATATATTATTAAGTGATTTTCTTGTTCCCATAATAATTCTTTGTAATGAAATTATGAATTTACCAAATCAAATCCATTGGGAGTGTCAAACTAGGTGAACAGTATGGCCCATTTGTGTGTACTCGTTTAACCCAATTCAAGACTAGAACACCTTTTTATAGTTGTTACTCTTAGGTAACCTCATAGAAAAACCATGTTCACATGTAATATCTAGGAAATGATGTATTTTCTTGATAAACAACTTTCACTATACTCACCAAAATTTAGTTATGTATTGTTACACTATGTCTTATCAATAAGGGGTTTCACTAGGTTTTTCATATATGAATCCCAAAAATAACTAAACATATCCTCTAATACCAACTATAACAACACTACTATTAATTTTATATTTAATCATGATTCATTTATTAAAATTCACTTAATAAAACTACAATGATCGATATGTCTAGTTTCTTTAGGAAATTAGGTACATTTCATACCAACTTAAATCATGAAAAGTGTCATCTTTAATAAAAACCTCTATTACATGACCAAAACATTTCATCATACTTAATAATGCATGGGATAACCCGAGGAAATACATAAGAAAGGGTATGCTATAAATCCTAGTACGAGAATAAAAATTGAATAACAAGAGGAAGGAAATACATGTTAGAAAGTATAAATATCAAAGGATCAAAAAAGTAACATGAATAGAAAGGCAATATTTAGAATGATTTTCATAACATGGGAAATGTGGAAACAACATACAATAGGATTTTAGCATGATTCAAAGCTCATTTCACATAGAGGATCATGAGTCGAAGCACATTGAGCATAGAGTAACATGATTCAACACTCATTATACATGAAGGAGAATAAGTCAAATATAATTGTGCATGAATTATAATGAGTGAAATCTATTTTCACATGATGTATCATGATAATAAACATTAACTAATGCATTGAACAATATCAGGACACACCGTTCATAATCATTACATTTTCATTTTTATGTGTGACACATAGATCATATTATAAAGATTAATTCAACATAATAATTTATTCCACAGTTATGTAATTTTCAATAAAAAAATTTAAGACTTCAATAAATAAGTATATGTGCATAAATTTTAATAAAATTTATACAGAAATGGGTATGGTATTCCCTACACAATTATCATGGCATGAAAAATAGCAGTGCCATTTCGGCAACATAACAACGTCATATAGAAATTCATAATATTGGTTGGTGAGAGTGAAAGAGGCCTCTCATAATATAGAAATTAAATGGAAATTAATAGGGATATATTATAACATATCCCTATATAGAAAAAAGTATAATTAGGAGATATAACATAAAACGGATGTTTGATAAAATAAGAGGGTAGAAGATCCCATACATGATTTTGGTATAGTAACAGGTGTATGTAAGTGTGAATAAAGTGAATACATTTGATTTAATGTAATATATAATCATATATACATCAAATGAAATTTAATGGAATCATAGAACATCATATCCCAACATATGAAAATGTAATTTAAGAAGCATAATATAAAATAATTGCTCAAATGAAAATGAGAAGAGATATATCCCTTACATAATTTTGATTTAGTAATGACATAGGTATGGGTAAAAATTAGGGGGATAAATCATCCAATATAAAAATAACAACAATTTTACAGTTTGTTAGTAATTAAAAATTAATATAAATACAAGTAATTGAAATTAATATAACTAATCTCAAATAAGGTGCATGAATTAAAATGTGAGGAGGGAAATCCCTTACTTGGATGTGTGACTGCAAAGGCTTATGAGAGGCTTCTTGGGAGATTGGTGGAATCTGGGGTGGAATCTAGGGAGTATATATCAGAGTTTGGATGAACTTAAAGGGGTTTTAGTGAAGATAAATGTGATATTGGGTGGGTTTATATAGGAATGGATGGGGATTTCATTGTTATTTTATTTTTTGATATTACATAATAAAATATTCAATCCCACAAACCATACCATGGTTTGTTCCATGGTTTATAGAAATCAGGGGTGGGACACATTATTTTATGAGGATTTGGGGCGAACATATTAAAATAATTCTCTTACTTATGTGGATGTGAGTCACCCTCTCAAATAATTGAATTTCAAAACCGTAAAATATCTTATATGTCTTGAATGATTCACTAAGGATTTATAAAATTAATAAATTAAACCTAAAATACTAATATTTAAAAATAAAAACATATATTTGTATGAGGAAACATTTTATGGTATTTGTTACATCATTATTAGGCCATTAGGATGTCATAAAACACACCGTATATATATATTGTATTTAATTTTTACCCAAAAATTCAACTATCTCAGAAAATTATGAAAAATTAACTATTGGATACTTTAAAAGTCTTTATTAGAGCAAAAATATTAATTTTATCGAACTATTTTTCTAAATATTTAAATTTTCACTTTAAAAAAAGGTGACCATTATTGCAAATTGACAGGTTTTGACAAAAATACTTTTCAAACCATAAAAAACATAAATTTGGCTTCATAAAAATTATATGGTCATTCATATTTAATAAAATTAATTTAATAATAATTTTTTATTAAAATATAGTTTATTTCAGAAATAAGTTAATTAATCAAAATTGGATTCGTTATTGAATTTGAATATTAACCATAAATACTATTTTTACTCTTAAAATCATTTACAATGTAACAATAATAGGAAAAATATACATTCATTTTTCTATAAAAAATAATTTACATTATCTTATTGATGGGGTATTGATACAAATGCCTTTATTAAACTAGAATACACCCTACGAGTATAGTGCATGATAGTGTGGTTTTCATGGGGTCATTCGTTGAATATGTTTTACGATGTGATCTTGACGAGATTGAAGTTATCCCATAAACAGTTTCAATCATTCTTATGTTATTGGATCTCATCATGAGAGTGGTCTAGGGAAAATCCCATTAATTCATTCTCCCTAAAATGCTGTGATAAATGTGATTCAGAAGGTACAATCCTACTGGCTGAGGCCATCACATCCTTTGTTTGCGTCAAAAGGATTTGATAAAACCCTATATTTATACAAGTCATGTGACTAATACTAAACAACTATATTATCAACCAAAATTTTTCTTAATGGAAATTTAAATAAAACTCGATAAAAAAACAAAATAATTTCATGTGCTTTCTATATCCATAAAGCATTTTATTAAATAAAATGAATCATAATTTTATTCATAATAGAATGGGTCTTTACAACCTACCCACTTTAGAAAATCCTCCCTCAAAATTTTCTTTTCCGATACAAAATTACATGATGCTAACTCTACTTCATCACCTCATTTGGTTCCCACGTTACTTCTTCAAACATGTGGTTTCCCCACAACAACATTACAAGAGAAATCATCTTATTTAGTAGAATTGTTTTCACTATGATCTAAGTCCTTCACCAGATCCTCCTTAGAGTAAAGGTCATTCTCCAATTTTAGAACCTCTGGATAGAGTACATGTGATGGTTTAGGTATGTAGTTATTTTGGAGTGATACATGGAATACATCATGTACTTGATATAGGTTTATTGGGAGTGCTAGTTTATAGTCCTCTAATCTGATGAAATAAAGAATCTCAAAATGGTCAATTTATCTTAGACTAAGCATTCCCTTCATTCCAAATCTCATTACTCTCTCACATGGAGATATGTAGAGTAATACCATGTCTCCATATTCAAACTCTAGGTATCGTCAACATTTACAAGAATTGATCTTTGTCTACTCGGAGAATCATTTATGTGGTGTTGGATCATCATAACCTTCTCCACTATTTCATCGACCATTTCAGGTCGTAGATTTTTTCCCCTACTTCATCACAAATATTTTTCATTTCATAATTCTTTTAATAAAGGTCATAAAAGGGTTCCATTTGGATTCTCAAATGGATAATGTTGTTGTAATCTAACTCTAGCAAAGTATTATGTTGATCCTATCCAACTTATAACTCCATTGAGAAATCTCTCAACGTGTCCTCAGGTGTTTGTATTTTCCACTCATAATGGCCATTAGTTTGAGGGTGATAATCCATACTAATATTCAACTCGGTGTTTAGAGCATGATAGAGACTTTTCCAAAACATAGAGGTGAATCCTGGATCACAATCGGACACAATTGATAGTGGTACTCCATCAAACCTTAAAACATTCCTAATGAATTGTGACGTCTTTGTAAGATGATCCAAAACAATCTAGATCGTAGTGTTTCCCATGGATGTCTTTGGATGTATGGCGAAAAATTCCATGGTGATGTTTTCCCATTTCCATGTTCGTATGGGTAATGGTGTTATCATCCCTTTGGACTTATTATTATCATTATTCACTTTCTGAAATACCATGAAATTTGATGTATATTCTAGAATCTCCTTATTCATGTTGTCCCACCAAAAGTGCACATGGAGATCTTGATACATCTTTGTGTTTCCTAGGTGAATGGAGAATGACGAACTATGTGTATCATCAAAAACTTCTTTCATTAACATATAATTTAAAGGAACACATTGTCTTGACAAAAATATTATAATTTCTTATTCATTAACATTGATCTCCTAGGATTTCATATTTTTGTTATTTCTATCTTTCTTCAGAATTATCATATTTTTAAGCATCCTTTATCCTTTCCAAAAGAGAATGTTGACAAATATTTTATGAATGGAATTAATATTTTCCATTATTTATTATTCCAATGTCAATCTTATTAAAGTATAGGTAGATCATATCCTTATCAATTCTAATCAATGATATAGTTTATGGGTCCTTTATACATAGAACATTGGACAATTTATTCTCCTTCCTAGGGCGGTAGTAGATTGAGCAGTCATAATCCTTGATGAGATCTAACCATCTTCATTTGCAAATATTTATCTTTTTCTATGTTAATATATATTTGATTCTTTTGTGATCCATATAAATTTCACACTTCTCCCACAAAGAGATAATTCACCCATATTTTCAATACAATGATAAAATATACTAACTCTAGATCATGTTTGAGATAGTTTTGCTCATGAATTTTCATAATTATTGAGGCTCAAGAAATTACTGTCAATTTTCATCAACACACATCCTAATCCCTTCTTTTAAGCATTTCTAGAAATTAAAAATTATCTCCCAACTGGTGGGTACTGTTATAACAGGGGTAGTGATAATACACCTTTTCAATTCCATAAATCATTCTTCAAATTCTTCATTCCATTAAAATTTGACTCCCTTTAGTGTGAGCTTTTTAAGAGGGTTCAAAAAGTTTGAGAAATTTCTAAAAAACTTCAGATAATATCTAGATATTATATGGAAGCTATGGATATCTATAACAGATATTGGCCCTAGTAATACCTTGATTTGTCTTTTCTAAGAAGGATTCATATATAACCATTGATTGAGATTATATTCCCCAATAATGATACATCCTTCAATAATAACTCCAACATCTTGGAAATCATAGAGAGAATCTCTTTTCTTAAGTTGTTTAGAAAAATTCACAAATGCTCCCCATACTTTTTTATGGTATTGGAGTATATTAGAATATCATTTATAAATACTACAAGTAATTTTTTATGGTAATCTCTAAAGACTATATTCATCAATTCCATGAAGATTGTTAGATCATTAGTGAGTCTAATTGGAATCAATATGAGCTCGTAATACACATACCTTGTATAAAAATAAGTCTTGGGGGTATTATCCATCTCCACCCTTTTTGGGCAATAAATTTACCATAGATCCACATTTTATAAGTATTATTCTCTATATAGCTAATCGAACAAGTCATCAATCCATGGAAAATGATACCTTTTTCTTTATCCTGGTCTTATTGAGTTCACGAAAATCAATACAAAGGTGCATTGACCCATCCTTACTCTTGAAGAAGGGGACTGGTGCACCCCATGGTGAATCACATGGGCATGTAAACCCATTATTCATATTCTCCTATAGTTATTTCTAAGGTTTCTCAGGTTCCAAAATAGACATCCTATACGGAGTCTTGGATATTAGAAAAGAACCATGTATTATCTCGATTGAAAATTCAACTTCTCAGCAAGGGGTGAAGTCTGGGAAATTCCCTGGGAACCAAATCTGTGTATTCCTTCACAATATCCATGTCTTCAAGAATGGTTCTTTCATTGGAATCAATCTATTGACCTAGATACAATTTCTCATATGGTAATAACATCCATTCTTTATATTATGGTTCTAAACAAGATTCATCCCCCTCATTTTAGTTATATAAATAGGGTTCAATTCGAAATACAAAGAGTTATTTCCTTCTCAAGGACATTTATGATGGATTTATATAGGTAAATCCAATCCATGCTGATAATTTCATCAAATTATACAAAGGGAAGTATGATATGTTTTTCCAATAATTTGAAACCATAATTTTTGATATGGGATGAGTTAAATTCATTGTATCCAATAATTTCCCCATATTTCATCTTCACCAATATCTCAACTTTCAAAAAATTTTATGGTATATGGACAGTTATACTAAATAATCATGATATAAATGAATGTATATAATCATTATCAGAAGTTTTTTTCTATATTCTGGAATGAATAACTTGAGGTCTATTCACCACTTCATTTTTTGGATTCACATTGGCGGTAGTGATAAAAAAACCTCTCCCATTCAGCCTTGGAGGTTGTTGGTTTCCACTGAAAACCTCTAGATTAGGGAACGGGTTTCAAAAGATCCCTATTTTTACAGTTGTAAAAGTAAACAACACATTGTAGGTATACTAGAGTGATCATTTCCCCTATCACATTATTGGGTTTCTTCTATCGTTAATTATTATATTGATTACCTTCTCTTCTACACCTAGATTATTTCATTGATCCCCATAGGAAATCTCTAGGGTGCTTCTTTCCACACCATTGACACGTGGGATGAAAATATTTCTTAGTATCATCGGATTTATCAATAGGACATCCTGAATTAATGTCAACTTTCAGATTCTTATCCCTATGATTCCCCTTAGATTCATCTATTTCCATCAATTATTTGAGGGAACATCATATTATTTCTTCATAGCTATCAAAATAATGGATTTTAAATACGTTTCATGGGCTAGGCTTTAGCTCACCAAAGAAATGGCCTACCATGCATTCAGGGTAATGAAAAAATAGAAGGCATATCATTCTTCTCTTCTTTTGTTTTCCTCGTACGCCGTAATTCATTTATCATGATTTTTCTTCAGTGTAATGAAATATCTATCCATATTATGTTGGAGGGTGAGATGAAAATATATATCAAATAACATTTCCCAAAATTTCTTCCACTCCATTACATTGATCTCTTAGTTAGGTTTCATATTCCTGATCAATGTACACCACTGATCAGCTTCACCCTCCATACAATAAATAACCAAAATAACATTATCTTGTTTGGAACATTGAAGGATAGAGAATATATTTTCAATGGAATTGACTCATTGACCCACAATTAATCGATAAGATGATCCATTGAATGTATGAGGCTTTTGTCGCATGAAGCTCTCGACTGTGGGTTTCTCTCTCTTGGGGGGGCTCATCCTGGTCAAAGTTTATATTCATAAACTGTGTCAACTAATAGAGAATCATGAAGGAAAATTGATTCCTGCTCCCATTGGGTTGGAAATCCCATTGGGGAAATCCTCACTCTGGCCACTGCATCGATTGTTAGCGTGATTCCTCCTTTTTCCAACCCTTGAATATAATATAAGGAGATTTATTGATGAGAATCTTAGACAGTTAAACACATAAAGAAAAATGAAATGACATTAAAGGGATAACAAATAAAGTATATTTATCTCATTATATTTTGATATTATAAACTTTGGTACATGTTATCCATTATCTAATTCCTATCATATATTCTTATGGGCATTTTTTCCCAAAATAACATTTTTTAATGAGATTTTGAATTTACCAAAGCATATCCCCCAGGACTCTCAAACTAGGTTAATAGTATGTCATGTTGTCTGGGAACATGTTACCCTAAGTTAATCTTGGAACACCTTTTCATTGTTATTACTCTTAGATACATTTGTTATAGAACAACATCCACTTATAATATCTATAATGATATTTAATTTCTATATATACACTACAAAATATAATGATGTTATTTTACAAATAGTTTTATACCTATGGGGTTTCAAATGGGTTTTCAAATACTAATCCCTAAAATAACTAAACCTCTGATCTGATACCAATTATAACAACCCTGCACTTTATTTCATATTTAAACATGACTTATTACATAAAATTTCACTTTATACATGTCAAAAGATCAAGAGTTCAAGTGTATATGGGGAATTAGATACATTTCATAACAACTTCAAACATGAAAAAGATACATCATTATTAAAAACATATTTTACATGAACACAACATTCCTTCATAATTAAAATTGTATGGGATAACCTGAGGACGTACATAAGAAATTGGTGATCTATAAAGCCTAGTCACTATAGAAAAATTGAAATTTCATGGCTGTTGTTTTTTATATAGTGGGGGTTTAAACTACCTGCATATGCTTCTGTGGCGGTTTCCAAAAACCACCGCTAAATTGAGATTCGGGAAACTGTTTGTGGTGGTTATTGTGGTTTAGCAGTAGTTTATGGGAACCGTCATAGTGGGTTTATTTTCACGGCCTTTATTTTTTATCATGCCAGTTCTTTCGGGTAGGGGATTACATTTTTTAGCGGTGGTTAAAACCGACTCTAAAAAAGGTAATGAGCTGCACGGACAAACCCCCACGAACAACAATTTATCCGCCAAGAAAACGTGAGAAATATGGGAAATTATAGTATCAATTTTAACCACCCCTAAATTTAAAACTTTAGCGACGGTTAACATCACCACTAATAGAAAAATATCGACATTTAGCTATGGTTTTAACCGCCGCTAAATTTTAGACAGTTGTGGAAGTTAAAATAGCCACTAATAGAAAAATATTGACATTTATCAGTGGTTAAGACCACCACTAAATAGCATACAAAAAAAGGATCATGTATTTGGAGCACCTATACTATTACCCAGAAAAAAACCATTCCAAGAATACCAAAACACCAACATAATACATATTACAGTATATATGAAAAGATATTCTTAACTAAGAACAACCAAATGAATCGTTCAGTGAGTAAAGGAATGATAATAAACATATCACATGGCATAATCCTTGTATCAAAAAAATGTAGTGGGTAATTTATGTATTTAAAATTTATCATTGGATACTCATTTTAACTAGTTGATCCTTGATTGGATGTTGACATGTTGTGTGAAACATATATGGTCACACATTGGGTGATATAGGTGAAATGGGACAATATATATTTTTTTAAAAATGTTGGTACTCCCACATATCTTCTGGAATTGGTCATGAATGTAATATCCCATTATAAATGATTATTTTCTATGGGTTTCCCATGTTTTAATGATTTGAATGAGTTAAATGTAACTAAAAATGTGAAATAGATAATTAATGTTAGGTTCCCATTCTTAAAATAAATCAATTAATTTTAAATGGAATGACCCCAAGTAATTGTAATGTCATAATCTTGATTTATGCTTTATAAAATTCTCCATTCGATTTGTAATATTAGAAATGTGAATTGAACATGCATAAATACATGAATAAGTGGTTATTCCTTACCTATTATGACACAAATGATGATGCCTTTATTATGTATATGTTGTAGAAATAGGAGATGGATTTGAGGAATTACCCGTGATATTTATATTTAATATATGCCTTTATAGAGGTTGTGGTATGATGGTATGAGATTGTTGAGCATGGAGATATCACAATTCCTTACATTAGGTGTTGAGCCTAGTGTATCACAAAAATGTTACTATATATGTATTGTGATTTACTCACCACATTCCCTGACTTGAATTTTGACCTGATGGTGCACTCAACATCCCATGTGTTGTTTCATGGTGTCTCTCAATCTATTAGAGTATAGGGCATATACCCAATTACATGAGCACATAGGCTCAATAGAGTGATTAGGGATGTATGAGTTATTCCATGGTTTATTCATCGGTATTATTATAAGTGTATGGATACATACATCTTCACAAACCATGAAAATATAGATGGATGAAATATATATAAACTATATATACTACTACTATATATATTGTAACTATTAAGATTTCTATTCCATCTATGTGTCGATAAATTTAATCCCTCCTAATACCCTTTATGAACGTGATTGGGTGGTTAATTATTTATTCCTTAGTTACTCAAAAGTTGGGGGTGTAGTTTGTTGGTGGTAGACCCTTTATCATGGGAATAATGATATGCTAATATTTTCTTCATATTATTTAATGGTGGTGTTTCATGTGGAATTATTATAAATGAATCATTACATAAGAATGAGGTAAAATCATCTCTTTCTTGGGGTTTTCCATGTGGAATTATAATACATGACACTAAAGATAGAAAAAAGGTAAAATCATCTCCCCCATGGATAAGGGTTCTTAATTTTTTAAGAGTGATGGATCAGGTTAAAGTATCATATTTGCTTCACTCATGTGATTTCTCTGGAAAAAGAGTCTTTAGTGTGGTTTCCATAGAAGTAATCGAATATGGATTTATATATAATGTAACTCCCATTTTTGATCCTAGTTATTTTGATGTGAGGAATATAATAGAAGTGATTAGGGACATTCTTTCAAAGGGAGGAGTGTCTCTTGAAGGGATCTGATATATTCTATCAAGGAATGTGGATGATTATAATAAATTATTTTTGAGAGGGTAGTTGATGTTATGAATGGTAAGTAACTGATCATGTAGTATATTTAAACTTTTTTAGTGCAGGGGGTTCTACATAATCTACATGGAGTTTCCCATTGGCATGTCTTTCCTACTGAGATAATGGAAATTTTCATTCGCACTGCCTGACTATTCTTTGAGACCACATTAGAAGTGGTGGGAAAGCTTCATTTTAGATAGTGTATAAAACATTCCCCTAATCTTGTATATGTATCTTTGGATTTTATCTAATTTTTGAAATTTTGGATACTATGATTATGCCAAACGAAAGGGTGATCTATCTCAAACATGTTAGCGTGACACACAATCTCATCCCTATGGATTGATACAATAGCGTATCGAAGAATTACTTCTTAGAAATGGAAATGTAGTTGTAAGTACATTGGTCTATAAACTATAGGATAAGTTATTTTAATGAAAAAATGAATTTAGGAAAAATTAAACATAAAAAATGAATCATCACAATAAAGAGTCGATATATATGGTGTATACCACACTCATCAAATCCAGACATAAAAGGAAAAATATGAAATTAATAAAATACAAAAAATTAAACATGAGAAATCAAGAAAATGTCAGGTCATGAAATTTTCTGGAGGAAACTATTTTCCACACATGATACATATACAAACTGATTGTTCCAATATTTTTCCTCATATCAAAAAATAAAACTATAATTGTTGAATGATGAACAGATATCATCACCCTCTCCACCTCCATCTCCACTTCCTACTACTACCTGTAAGAACATTATATTGAAAATTAAATAGTGTTTCATATTTATATTTAAACATAAAACCAATAAATGTTTTCAAACTAAATGATTATGAATTTTTGTGATTAACCTGCTCACCACCAGTCGATTCAATACCACCGGGGGATATCTGTTGACATATATCATTCAATAATTTCGGTAAAGAGGATATCTGAGCCCAAGGTCTTGAACTATGTTTCATAGAGAATCAATCTCACTCTGAACATATCTGGGAATGGACTAACTATAGCTAGGAGTAGATGCATCTGAAATCCCCAATGGCCTGTCAAAGATCTCATATAGTATGGGTCCCAAACCCTTCCCACACACTCTACCAGGATGCTCTTTCCCAAGGATGTTAGCAATCGTGTCATCCTGGGAGACTGATTAGGCCTACCCAAGATTGGCATCCCATATTTCATTAATTTTTTCCTATATATAAAATATAAATATATATTAACATAGTTAAAACTGATAATAAGTTATTGTAATTAAAAAATGAGTTCATACCCCAACTTCTTGGGAAGGCTCATTAACAAAACTTCCTTCATATATTTTGTGAACATCCAACCACACTTCAGTTCAGAATGTTTCGTGCCCTAAAATATGTGACTGTATTAAAAAACGATAAATCAATAGTGAAGTATATTAAATAGATATTATTGTATTATAAATATTTAAACTAATGAAAAGATTACCAGAGTATATCTGCTTCTAAAAAAGATTTTTGACCTTGTAGTGTGAGGGATGACTTGCTTAGCTCGACCTACCACATTCTTCATTGAGAAATCCTGAAATAATAAAAATTTAATTTAATATTAATTGATTACATGTCATCTCCTCCTCATATACATGTATATAAGTAAAATTATGTTAATATAATAATATATATTTAAATTTTTTCTACTTCTCATCATAAAGTTTCTCAACAAAATCCTTCCACTATTCTTTGGGTACCTCATTGGGTAGCTTCTCATATATTTTTTGGACTATCAACAAAGTACCATTGACATCACTCCAAATTCTCCATTTGAATTATGTCCATTTGTTACCAAGATTTTTCAATGTCCACTTTCATGCTATCACATCAGCAACTGTAAAGTGGAAAAACATCTGTATATAAAAATTCATTTTGAACATATTAATAAAATGGCATTCAATTACACAATAATGTATTAATAATACCTTTATTTGAGAATCAAAAACATAATTTTTCCATCTTGGAGGAATATTTCTCCATTCTTCATAAGCAATATGAAGGGAAATGGGCTTTTCTGCCAGCTCCGTGGAATTTGGTGAATTAATCGTGAGGCGTCATCCGTAGGGACCCCGAATGAATCAAATGGGACAACTATATTCTCTCCATTCATATTCCACAAATATGAAAATTTTATATTTTTCTTCATAGTTACATTTTTTCGTCTTTAATGAACAATCAATTAGTATAAAAAAGTACTATAAATGTATTTTTATATAAATTTTTACCTATAAATGTGACCCTTCAGTATGCCCGGGATGAACTAGAAGTGGCGCGCCGCCGCCACACTAATGAGGATATTGAAGGGGGAGTTGACGATTGAGATTCTAATGGGATTCTCATAGAGGGTGGAATAGATTGTTCAGGGGAGATGGTGCAGGGGGCAGGCAGCTGGTGAATCAGATGATGTAGAAACGGAGACAGATGGAACGTCGTCTATCACAATACTCGATGAAATAGTGTATTGCTTCTTCCTTGTCATTCCTCTCTTTTAATAAAATAAAATTATGTTCAAAACCTATATTTCAAAAAAAAATTACGGAAATTTTTTTAAAATATAATAGATCCCCAATACTAACAAACAAAATATACATGAAAATAATAATGAATGACTGTACATATGAAAAAAGTGGTGGATGAATGAATAAATAACTATACATATAATTATTTTCCCCGTAAATCATTTAGATTTCCTACTCCATTATTTCTTCAACTTTATTCATCCTTTCTAGACTAATATTTTCAATATTATGATGGACAAATAATTGTGCTTCCTATTGTTGATGAGATTCAATTTGTGAGGTCAAATCTTCCACTTCATCACCCATATCATACAAATCTCTTTGTCTTATATGAGAAACTACACTCCCCCCTTCATCCACAAAATCTTTCAAAAAATATTCCATTTTTTCATTCAATGACAAGATATGTGGATCATGTATTTCACGATCACCAACATCCATCGGGTAAGTGATGTTCACATATGTTAATTGCAAGGAATCTCTTTTAACAACTCTAATAATATCGACCAAATTTAATTTTAATAAAACAACAGAAAATGATCATTTTAGTTTAGTTCAATTATATCAGTTATCATTCCATAGTGTCCCATTTTAGTAGATGTAAATAAACCACTATTCTATGTTTTCAAACCCATTTCTTGATTGACTTTACGAAATCTAAAGCCATTAATGTTATATGTGTCGAACTTTATAACTTGTTTTAGAGGACCTAGAACTAAAAACATCAAATATTCTAACAAATCTTCTTGAGTATCAGTATTCATGATCAAAAAATATAAATACACTTTATTAGATTTTCAAAACATATTTGTCGAACTAATATTCGTATTAATTGTAATATTTATGAACTTACATGTCATGCAAACCATTCTACAATAATATTATTAACATATTTCGTTATATCATTCTCATTTCATGTTCAGCATCTCATTCTTCTCTTTGTTTGTATCTTCATCTCTTCAATAAATGGATCTGAAATTTCACTATTCATCAGCACATATCTATGTGCCTGTAATAATTCCAAATCTGTCAGTGTCATATTTGAGGTCATCCCAACTGATCGGCCAACAACAGGAAATATTTTTTTATTTCTGATGTATTTGAGATTGAGTTGATGTGTCACCAACATGTAAAACACAATTAATTCTTATCTCAATATCATCCAGTTATCTAGAACAAAATTATAGACACTTGTCATCCAAATAGATTTAAGTAATAGAGCCTTCTAGTTGGGTTTTATTTCCCACATATAATTTCAAATGCCCAAGATATCTTTAAAATAAAATAAACATAATTATGAATTTAATTAAGTGCCAAAAATTGTTCACATAACTGAAAAACATATAAATAAAGTACCTCTCAATTGGATACATCTATTGATAATGAACGAGGCTTCCAAATTTATTATTCTCAACCAAATTCAATATTAAATGCTTCATAACAGCAAAAAACGATGGAAGAAAGATCATCTGCATTGCACAAAGGGTCAATAAAAATCTGTCCTGGAGGTTGTCAATCTAAAATTTATGTAGTGATTTCTCACACAGTTTTTTGAAAAATGTGTATAATTGGAGTAAAACATTAGTAACATTTTCATCTAATAATGTACACAATGCCAATGGTAGTAACTGTGTAACAAAATATGTGAATCATGACTTTTAAATCAATGTAATATATGATTCCCCTAGTCAACACTCATTAAGATGTTACCTGAATACCCATATGATACCTTTACATTCTTTAAAAATTGAAGGAATTTATCTTTAACCCTATTTTTCATTTAAAAAATTATTGGAGCATACTTTTCATCCTCATCTAGACAGAGATCGCGTTTTAAGTTCATTACTTGTAAGTATTTACGAGCATTGAGATGATCCTTCGAATTTCCATGCTCATTTTGTAATGTGAATATAAAATATTCATTGACATTCTTCTCAATATACATCACATCATGATTATTCCTAAACAAATTAAATTATGTATATGGAATTTTGAAGAATATAATATTTTTTTTCCATGGTTGTATTATGATTTCACTTAATGTTGCACTTCGAACCCGATTCCTAATATCATTCAAATGATGAACCTTCCCAAAGTCCATTTCGACATTTTCAAGTTGTGTAAATATTTCAGAACCTGTTAACATCTGTGGAAGTGGTTTACGATCAATGAAAATGTTAAATTTTGATCTTTTCAGCCGAAATCTATGAGATGCAGTGAGAAATCATTGATGGCCCAAGAAGCACCATTTTCTACTGTGATGTAGCTGTTTGGGCACAAACTAAATGTTACAAAGATGATAATCCCAACCAATGTAAATGCTCCAACTAGATAAATTCCCAATCACAGGGAAGTCACTAATGGTCCACATTAAAGCATCATGCAATTTGAACACTGTTTTAGAAGAAACATCAAATGTCTCAACATCGTTTCTCCATAACACTTGTAATTCTTCAATCAAAGGCTGCAAGTATATATCAATATAATTTTTGGGAATTTCTTTTGTAGGAATAGTCATCTAAATGATAAAATATGTTTATTGCATACACATCCATGAAAGTGGATTGTAAGAGATCAAAACAACTGGACAAATGTTATAACTGGTACTCAAAGTCCCAAATGGGTTGAATTCATCGGCATCAAATCCCAATTGAACATTCCTAGTATCAGGTGAGAAATTTAGATGTGATGAATCAAATTTATTCAATGATTGTAAATCTCATGGATGTCTCTTTAACCCATCATTGTTATTATCTACATAATTCCACTTCATGTGTTCGGCGGTTTTTGATGACATGAACAATCATTTCAATTGAGGATTAAAAGGAATTTAATAAAAAACCATTGTAGGTGTATTCTCATTCTTATTCTTTATGAATGTTTTTTGATTATGACGTCCCACATCACCCATTTACTTTCATTTAGAAATATAACAATTTTTTCAATTTTTCCTACTTGAATCCTCTTGACAATAAATCATACAATCATTGCAACACACATATATTTTTGTGTAATTCAGAACAAGCCTATTAACATATTTTTTTCATATCATAAAAAGACTCAGGGATTTTTGCTTCAGTAAATGCATCATGTAACAATTCCAATATCATGGACATTTCATTATTTGTAATTCCACATAGATATTTTATATGGTACAACATCGTCATTAACGAAAGATTTGAATATTTGAAACATCCACTATACAACTCTTGATTTCCATTGTCAACTAAAGCATGAAACGTATTTTCCTCGGTGATGTTTTCTCTTACATTTAACTCCATAGAATAAATAGGAGGATCCAATGATATGTTAAAATCATTATCTAATAGTGTTACGTTCTCAAAACATCACCTGTCACATTGCAATTTTTAGCACCCTCATTTGGTTGTTTTTTTATGTTTTGATTCTGATAGTGGTATCTTGAAGTGCCGAACGCATCATTTGTGAGGTTTTGGATTTCATTTTCTATTATCGATGAAGTTGGGAGCTCATTCTGTTGATTAACTTCAGTGCTCAACCATTATGTAAAGTTTGATTCTCCATGCCAAATCCAACACAAATATTGATTAGGGAATTGATTCAGTAATAAATTTTCAAAAACATCATCTTTCTTCAGCAATCTTCTAAATTTGCATTTAAGACATAGACATTTTTTTATCCCTTCAATAGATTGATTGAAAATTGAAAAATCTAAAAACTCCTTCAAACCCTTAACATACTGAGGTGTGTATCTCAATAATTTGAACCAACTTTTATCCATGTATATCACAATGTGCCTAAACAATATCAAAAAAAATTTAAAACACATATTTACTACTAAACAGGGAAAGATATTCCTATATACTTGTTGAAAAAATATATTAATATTTTACCTATTGTTTTCATATAAAAATACATATGGTAAATAACCCCCTAGAAAACCAAAGTACATATGTGCATCCATGTGTATGATTATACACATGTGATTACAAAATCACTTGAAGAAACAAAAAGACAGTGAGTATTTTCTTATGAAGTAGACATTTTAGGAAGATATTGATTATTTCTGGATATATTTGTGAAAGTTTAGCATTATTAAAAAAGTTAATAGTTATGCTGAAGCATTATATTAGAATTCAAATTGCAAAGCATTGGGATATTTTCAAGTTGATCATTCTGATAGAGCAGTTTTTTGAATTGGAAGTATTATCATCAACAATTCATGACAGTATATTGAACTGACTTTCATGCAAAGTTATTAATTATATTCAATGTATGTCATTGAATTTTATTCCTTTTATAAGAGGAACTATAATTTCTATATTGAGAATAATATATAAAATTGGTTTTTAACATTAACGTGATATTTAAATAAATAAAATAAAAAACATGCACTTTATCAATTCACAACATATATAAAAAATTGTATAAATATGTTTTTCCTAAAATAATTAAAATTCAAAACTCAATCATCTATCCTTAAAACATCACCCCTTTTATAAAAAATCCATTACATTGTTTAAAAACTTATCAAAGTAATTTCTAATAATGGCTAGAAAATTTAAAAAAATTCCCCTCACTCAAAAGCATTAACACAACAAACTCAAAGTAAGTAAGAAAACAAGGATAAATATGAAGAAAAGTCCCCTAGGAAAAGTCTTAAATTATGACAATAAACTAGTGGAAAACACTAATCAATATCATTACTAAATCATTGGAGGATCAATGATTTAATGAAATTCCATCCAAGTAAAAAAAATACACAAGATAATAAATAATTATAGTCATAACACATGATAGATATCATGAGGAAACACTTTAAGAACTAATGGGACAAGTATAATACATGAAAAGGTGTACCTAATTCCATCAGGTTAACAGTCAAACATCCATCAAAAAAATCACTCTAATTGTAATCTCATCTGTGACACCCCACTAGCTTTGTATTTTGTACAAAATCAGGTAACTAGAATGTGTATAACCCCAATGTCCCTAGAAACATTCAATGACTTACCACATAGTATCCTAGGGTTCCCTAAAAAAATAACTAAGGGCGGTGGTACACATTTAATGTGAATGTCATAAAATGAAAATAATAATAGCCAATAGCTAGCATAACAATTTAATCCTTCCCACATCCCACATTTAGCTTATAATGAACCCCCACCCATAATAAAATCATGAATCACATCACAAACAACCATGACATGGATACACATGACATCATAAATAAATTAAAATGGTCTCAACAAGGGAACAATGAACCGATCAACTCAAATATCACATATAACATATACATTTATAAATCCCTTTTTAAAATGTTTTGGAATACAAACACCAATATAAGGGAAATCGTAATCATTTCCAAAATAAAAACAATATCTCCCAAATGAATCACAATTACATTTTATAAAACAACATGTCCATATGAAACATGGAATCCATATAACCCCCAATGGGTAAACCACTTTGAAAACCCTATTTCCCATAAAATAGAATGATCATGTGTTTTTATTATATAAAACCATTCTTTTAATTTTAAAAAACATGTCTAATGTATAAAATAAAAATTTACATAAAATTTTCATATAAACATGTAATTAAAACCTTAATGCTACATGAACACCAAGTTGTGTCATATAAAACTATTATAAATCAAACAGAGATAACCTACACCCTCATTTTCTGGATTAGAAATTAATTTATTAATCCAAGAACACATAAATCTCTAAAATAAAATTAATTGAAATGGAAACACTGAGCCAAATAAACCTCACCGACGGTAGGGAGGCGATCTAGGGTTCGAGTCACATGGGATTCAAGGGAAGAATATGGGGTCGCGACAGTTGGGGGGGAAGGGGGTTCGAGGTCAGCTGTTGGGGGGAAGCGGCGTGGATGGCCGACCGATAGAGCTTGGGATCAGGGATCACTCATAGGGTGTCTAAGAGAGAATGAAATTCGGGGTCATGGGGGAGTTTCGCGGTTGGGCACAATAATAGGTTTTAGTGGACGTTTGCAAAACCAACGTTAAAAGACCGTTTCTAAAGGCGATTAATGTTGTAGTGAGTGAGGGAATAAACATGGAATAATAGGATGTATACAATAAATTTTTTATAATTGACATATAAAAAGAGCATAAAACGAATAGGAATAAAAAGGAATAATTTTTTATGATAATCATAACATGGAAAATCTGAAAACAACATAGAACATGATATTATCATGAGTCACATCTCATTGCACATGGAGGATCATGAGTCAATGATCATTGCACTTGGTGGAACAATAGTCGAATCTCTTTTCACATGAAGGAGTTTTATTCAAAGATAATTTTACATGAAGGAGAATTATTCAATCCTCATGGCACATGACATATCAGAATACTAAAAATTACCCAATGCATGGGAGCACTATAAGGGTGCACCCTTCATAATCATTTCATTTTCATTTTTAAGTGTGTCACATGGATCGTATAACATGGATTAATTCACCATCACAATTTATTAAATTTTCAAATAATTTGGAATATATACATTTAATACCCCAATCAATAAGTATATGTTCATAAGGGTGAATAACCTTGATAGAGAGATGGGTATGGTATTTACAACTCAACAATCTTGGCATGGAAAATTGTGGTGCAATTTTGATAGCATAACGTCATCATATAGAAATAAATAAAAAGGGTTGATGAGAGTGAGGGAGGTCTCTAACACTACTAAAATAATGCCCTGTGGAGACGGCCAAAAGTGGTCGCTAAAGGCCTTTAGATACTGCCTTGAAACCGCTTTTGGCGGTCGCAATAGCACTTTCAGTAAAGACAAAGAGCGGCCACCAATGGCGGTCGCTCTAGGTCCTTTAAAAAAATGTCTCATTTTACGCCTGCGAGACACTACTGGGATGTATGGAGGGACATGCAGGGACAAGGCCAGAAAATCTGGGACCTCAAGTTCTGGGCGCCAACCATGGCAGCTCGACAGCGGCCGGAGGGAGGGGCAGGCGCGACGTTGAAGGGTTTATGGGGTTTGGTTGAACGTCCGGGGCTGTAGGGTTTGATGACAGGTGTTATCAGGGTGAAGGGAGGCAAAAGAGGGTGTAAACGGGGCTGAAAGAGGGTTGTACTGCGGCGGCATCAGTGGCCAGGGGAATAAACAGAAAGTTGCAGTGATGATTTGGGGAATACAATGGCTGGGGTGGGAGAAATCCAGCCTATTTTATTTCATCATTACGGCCGCAAATGGCGGCCGCTAATACTATCAATACCGACCGCCAAAAGTGGTCGCCCATTCTCAGAGGCATAGAAACCTTTTTTTCTATTAGTGTACTAATTTAGACATGAAATGGATAGTGATGGGGATATTAAAAACTTATCCAAACAAAGTAAAATTTAAAATAGGATACATAACATACAATGCATTCATGATAAAAGGAAATGGTTGAAGATCCATTAAGAGATTTCGGCAAAGTAATGGGTATACATAAGGGTCCATAAAAAGAATAAATGAGAGTTAATGGAATGTCTCATCATTTATACATAAAATTTATATTAAGGGAATCATGGAATATCATATACCAATATATGAAAATGTAATTTAATAAGTACAGTATAATAAAGTTCTTGAATGGAAATGAGAAGATAGAAATCCCTTATGGAATTTTCGAATTATAACAGATTTATTAAGAGAACAAATGAGGGAGGGATAAATGAAACGTCATACAATAAACGTAAATTAAATAGTAAGTCAATGAATACAAATTAATTGAAATAAAATAAATTGAAATTAAAAGAAGTAATCTCAAATAAGGTGATTGAATTCAAAGGTGGGGGGGATCCCTTACTTGGATATGTGACTCCAAAGGTGTATGCTTGTATTCTTAGGAGATTTTTCGAATATTTGGAGGACCTTATAGAGTATATAGATGATTTTTGTTGAACTTCAATGAGTTTGACTGAAGTGATATTGGATATTTGGTGGTTTTATATAGGAAAGGAGGGGCATTTCTTTATTATTTTGGATTTGGAAAGTACATAACAAAATAATCAAAACCCCAAATAAATCAAAGGTTTCTCCCATGGATTCTAGAAATGGGGATATTTATATATTATTTTATGAGACCACGATTCATACTTATTAAAATAATTCCCTTTCTTATGTAATGGTGAGTCACAATCTAAAATAAATGATTTTAAAATCAAACCATACTTTATATGTCTTGGGGGATTCCATAAGGATTTATGAAATAAATAAAATAGATATAAGATAACATTATATTAAATCTAAAACAAATATTTTATCTAATATACCATTTATATGATTTATTACAACATTATTGGGCCATTATGATGTTATAAAACACACCATATATTTATACGGTATTTAATTTTTACCCAAAAATTTGATTTTGTCATATAAGAATTAAAAATTAATTATTGGTTAATTTCAAAGTACGGATTAAAAAACAATATTAATTTCATAGAAATAATTTTATAAATATTTCAATTTTCCCTTTCAAAATATAATCCAACTTTTATTGAAAACTGACGGGTTTGGGCATAAACAGTTTTCAATCCATAATAAAAATTAAATTTGACTTCAGAAAATTTATATGATCAATCATATTTAACAAAAGTAATTTAATAATAATATTTTATTTAAATATTATATCTTTATAAAATGTGTTAATTCATAAAAATAGATTTTATAAATGAATTTGAATATTAACCAAAAATACTATTTGTGCTATTAAAATTACATAGAAAATAACAATAAGAGGATAAAATATTAATTCATTATTCTATATGAAAATAATTTTCATAATATTATATCTAAGATATTGATTTATATTAATTTATTACACCATAATATGACCTAAGTGTATGATACATGATAGTGGGGATTTCTTGGGGTCGTTCAACGAACATGGATTTGGTCGTGATCTTGATGAGCTTCAAGTTCCTCCATAAACGGTTTTTATCATGCTTATGTTGTTGGGTATTTTCATGGGTTCGGTATAGGGAAATCCCATAAATTTTATCTCCCTCGAAATCTTCAATAAATGTGCTTTATAGGGTACAATACTACTAGATGAGGTCATTACTTCATTTGTCTATTTTAAAAGGATTTGTGAAAGCCCAATATTTATACAAGTCAACTGATCACTATTAAAAGTTTATATTATCAATAGTAATGAAACATAATGTTGATTTAAACAAAATTGGATATTATAAAACAAAATATGTACATGTGATTTCTATATCCACAATACATTTAATTAAATAAAAAAAATTAATTTTTTTCATAAAAGTTTAGGTCATTGCATGGAATATGGTTGTTTCATAATCATAATAACATATATATATATAATTGATACATGTGTTATTACATTATAATTAAACAACTTATTTAAGAGGAAATTGAAGAAGAAAAATGTTTTAATGAATCAGTAGAGGTGATTACCTCTTCTTGGACGTGCTCCCTCTAAATCTCCTCGTAACGAACTAGAGGTTGTCATTAAAGAGGAACAATACCTATAAAATGTCACTAGGGAAGATGAGAAGGAAAATGGGTTTGGGATATCCCATCGTAAAGGGTCCATGAGTTATTAAGTAATGTGGGAGGAGGTTCCCTTTTATAATTGAGATGAGGGGAACTTCTGGGATTTCATAAAAAATTATTTTCTAATAAAATAAAACAATATTAAAAATTCTTCCAAATGTCCCAATTTCAATTATTATATTAGATAGGTTTGTAATATGATCACCAAATAAATTATAGACACGTTTTTATTTAAATTTAGCCCTTATCATTTAAATTAACACTTAGTTATTCTATTTATTTTTTAACTCCGATAACAAATATTTTAATATTAAAAGAGTGAAATATTTACTTATTTGAGGTCAATTAGACCATAAATAAATCACATAAAACATTTTCAACCATATTATAATAATTATTATATATATATATATAATTTTTAAAAATTATTTTCAAATAATTTATTAAAACATTGTTTTGATAGACATTTAATATTATCAATTGTGATACTATTCAATACACTAGTTTTTAAAAATATTAAGATAATATGATAAATTCAATAAAACTATTTTATTATACTAATAAAAGGTCAGGTTAATATATAAAATTAATTATAAATATTAATTAGAACAAATCAAATTTATTTTAATATTTTTAATTACATTAATTTGATATTTCACTTAATAAAATAACTACTAGAACCGTTTTGTGTAATTATTTAATATGCTTATATGTTAAATAAAAATTAAATATAAAATACCCTGAAAAAGATAAATTCTCTATATTTTATAATAAAACTTATAATAGAATATATCATATGTATATCCCATCATTAAAAAGTGGATACTTATTACGAAATTAATGTTATAATTTTATCATCACATTAAATAAAATAATATAAGTGTCATAATATATTCTATAAAGCTTCAAATGGTCAATAATTAGTCCCTTGTGTGGATATGGTCGAGAAATACTCTAAAAATAAGATTTTTTAATGTGTTTTGTGTCTTTTAATGGGTATTTTATTTTTAATTATAATTATTTTATTGTTTTCCCATCAATTAAATAATTTCCGCATCATTAAAGTATAAGTATTTAGGGTAATTATTTATTTCCTAGATATTAAAAATGTATTATCATGTCAAAGAAAAAATTATATTGAAAATTAGTATTTATAATAAATTTTTTCTTCTATATAACCTTATATTAAAAATGATATAGTTATCAAAATTTGAGTAAGACATATTTAACTATTCTATAAATAAAATAAAGATAATGTCATAATCTCATCCAAGTTTCTTCAAAAGAACCCCATTTCGACCCAATGATGACTTATGTTGAAAAAAACTCATCGAATGATATTAGTACATGTGTTAGGAAAATTTCATAATTTTATTTTTACCCTTAATTTCCAGATTTACTAGTTTACCTTATTAATAAAAATTAATAAAGTTATTATTCATAATGCCCAAAAAAAGTAATCTATTTAAATAATTTTACTTGATGATTCAAAATATGGATTCAATATTTAAAAATTCAATATAAATAAATTTAATTAATTAATTTTAAATTAATATCATTGTCTGAAAGAGAGAACGAGTTTCAAAAGTTAAAACATTGAAAAAGATTGAATCATTTTTACATCTAAATTCAATGTAAAAATAATGATAATGAAATACATTAAATTGAATTATAAAAATATATTATTTTTAAAATATTAAACCATTAAATATATTACTTTAGAAAAATAAATTATTTTCATGAAAAAAGTTGTTTTCAACTAAAATTTATTGTACTTTTTCTATTCATCAAAACATGAAAGTTATGAGAAAAAAATTTAAAAAATCATAAAAAGTATATTTTTATATCCCGCTTGAAAAGAAACAATTTTTTATATAAAAATTATTAATGTGGAAAAATTATAATTTAAAATAGGTTCCCTATTTGACGGTGGAAGATTACCCTTTTGAAAAATATAGGTTTTTATTAATTATATAGTGTTTATTCATACCCTATGACAAAAATACCCAATAAATGAATATCAAAAAACATTTTTAAGTGTATAATGTTTATATTTAACTACATTCATTTACTAATATTAATTATATAAATTTATTAAGACATAAATATAAATATATAATTTATTTATATTTTTTCATAAATGATTGGTATCCAATGAATTCACCATAAATTTTCATAATTTAGTTATATTTATTCATTATAACATAACAGTTAAGTTTAAATTGTCATTTTATACTAAGGGTGTCTCGTGGTTCGTTTAAACTCATGATTGTGTGCAATTAATGCTATCGAAGAATTAAAATTATTTAAATAAAGTATTTCACAAAAACATATAGGTGTTACAATGATCCCATTCTGATATTTATTATTTCCACTATAGAACTCTAGACTTCTTTGTAGCTCGGGTTTTAT
Organism: Viscum album; assembly: GCA_963277665.1. Lineage (NCBI taxonomy): Eukaryota > Viridiplantae > Streptophyta > Magnoliopsida > Santalales > Viscaceae > Viscum > Viscum album. The sequence continues at coordinate 1,757,807,751 of OY728141.1, forward strand.
GTGTGTCACTGGTTGTCGTGTTATTGTGACTCGCTCATTTTTCTCCAAAATGTATCCTTATACCAATTTTTTTTCTTTATTACCACTCTTATCAATTTGGTGTCCATGTTGGATTTATAAAAACCATTAAATGGAATTTTATTGGCCTCTTCTAGAGGGGTATGACCTATCAGAACCTGCATTTCATTGGGAATGTGATACATGTTAGTGACATAAGAATCATGTTATGTCGCCTATGGGAATCCTCCAACCCCTTCCAATTCTTATATAGGTTTGGGATTATATTTTACTGTATTTAATTTCTGGATTGACCAAAGATCATGAGTACAGTTTCATCATGGTGGTTATAGACTATTTCACCCAAACAAATCCCCCAATATGATAATGCATCATCCATACACAACCAATGTTTTTGCTGAACTTTTCATCAAGTAAGTGTTTCATTTACATGGCATCCCTTGTTCTATCCTGAGTAACTGATATCTAATTTTTTAGTAATTTTTGGATGGAACTTTTTTTCATTGATAGATCCACCCTAAAATGAGTTCTTTATACCACCAAAAAGCATATGGCCAAATGAAAATTATTAATAAATATCATTGCACATATTTACACTGTTTTACTTCTGGGAGACCCATTACCTAGTCATGGTTTATACCTTGGGCTAATTAATTTTATAATATTTCTTCTCATTCTTCTACCAAGATATATCTTTTTGAAGAAATCTATGGTCAAAAGCATCATATTGCTCAAAATTTTGATAGTGGTGCTACACCTATTAACATAATAGATACCCTCCTTACTGAACATGATCAGATGTTTCTCCATCTTCAACATAACCTTACCCAATATAAATATATATTGGTTTGGGAATCCCAAAATCATCACCAAGATGTTTCTTTTGATGTTTAATCCTCTTTATTTCCACCTTCATCCAAATATAAAAACATCTAAATCTTATAAAATTACTCCCAATTTAGAAACTAGATATTATGGACCTTTCCCAATTGTGGCTTCCTTTGAAAACAGAACTTTTTAAACTCTAATTTCCTCCTACAATTGGATTACATCCTATTTTACTTGCCTCGTAGCACAAATGTGTAGTTGGCCATTCATCATTTCCCTTGATGATTCAAGATTTGTGGGACGTCAACTCTTTCAAATGGTCTATTCTAGGAAATATTATGGCTAAAAAATTTAAACATTGAATCCATAGGTTGTCTAATTAACTAAGTGACATTTTCAACCATTAAAAGATAACACATGGTAATATTATAATAAATTATTTCCCATTTTCAATGCATCCACATTGAGGGAAATGTTCAATTTTCTAAGGGGGAAATTGTTTAATTCACATACCCTGAACCTGGTGGTGTTTCCCTATTATAACCATTCCCTCCAACTCTACATATATATTAGTGGTGGAGGGGTATATTGGGAAATAATTCTATTATATTTATTGGGACTGATGGGACACAAAGCTTAGTATATTTACAGTTGGGATTGTGACAAAGATCCAATTCTGTTAGAAACAAAAACCAATTCTGTTGGAATAAACAACTTTGAAAGGAAGGGGTCAAACTCTCATAATTGTCCATTATTTAATTATGAAGACCTCAAGAAGGGGGAATATACGACACCAACCTATTGCAATAATTTATCTTAAAAAATTTGTAATAAGGATTACTGATAACACCATTCTGATTCATCTTTTGATCTTATTTTCTTATTTCTCTCTTTGAGCAAACATATAATTGTAACAATCCAAAGGATGCTATGTTACCAATCTCATCTTCTAAGACTCTTAAACGGGATGGAATAGATTAAAAAAATATAACATGAAACATATTACGGATAATGTTAATTACAGTGACATGCACATTTAACATGATTATAAGTTATATACAATATTGAACTCTGCAAAAATTACCTTCGTCCATAAATAATTCATCTACTACTGTTGAGTTTGAAAATATTTCTTAATTTACAATCATCTATAAATATATAAAAAAATCTGATAAAGTAGTATTGGAAATTTTCTTAATTGTATCATCAGAAAAGAGAAATAAACCTTTATCCTAAGAAATTATTTTATTTATAATTGTTTTCTTCCCTACGAATCAGTTCAATAATATGGTCAATATATTTCTAGTGCCAGATCTTCTATCAATTATAATCTTTTGAAACATATGAATAATTGAAAAGGGATTTATTGAAATACATTGTGAATTGGATTATAATCCCATGCCTGTTCAGCATGTAAATGTAGGTTTTTATGAATTCTCAATATTTCATTGCGTTAATTAATGGAGATCCCTTGGGTAACATTCTAGGTGGGAAGGGTCTCAATCAAAGAGATTGTGTCTCCCACTGCTTGTTATATTTTAAGTCTAAATACCTTTTGAGACTCTTATGGGGGATTACTACGAGAAGTGACTCCATATTATTCACTAAATATTCCACAAGACTGAGCTTGTGCATTTTTGTTATGTTGATAATCCATTTTTTATAGTAGTTTTGTTTTTCTCTTAAATTTTTAAATAACTTTAACCATGATTTTGTTATGCATAAAGGTTTATTTTTAACCCATAAAAATAAAAATATTTTATGGAAGGGTCACATATTAGGAATGGTCAAAATTTATTTAGTTTATTAGATTGCAGAAATATTCATTATTTCTCAGGTACCTTGAAATTCCTATTTATTCAAAAAAACGCTGTAACTTATGTATTAGTAGGCCTACATTCAGAAAGATATACTATTCCAACCATTCAGAAATAGAACTCCATATTATTATCTTATTCTGGAAGGCTCTAGACAATTTATATATTTTTAAAGAACCTCACTAACTACTTATGTAGTATTATTCAAAATTTAATTTATATTTTCAAGATATTTATTTGGAAAAGAAATGATAGGAATAAAATAAAACAATTGTTCTTTTTAGATGATTTGATTAATCCAAATAATGAGGGTGGCCTGAGCTAGAAACACACAAGATAGCTTGAAATGGTAATGAAAATTCTTGTGTATTTAATTTTGAAAGGGAATATTCAGTTGATAATTATAAATCCTCTTAAATACAATATTGATATTTTGCAATATTATTTTGATGGTCTGAAGTTGAATCTTGGACAGATCACTAGGATGAAGGATATGATAAGTTACAAAAAATGGTGTATTATAATGGGTTTTTTGTTCTTTTTTATCTATTATGTTTTCATTTTTTCCTTTGATTTATTGTAATTGGTCCTACAAATTTATTCTATTGTTTTTAATTTGACATATATTTTCAAAAAATTGAATTTAAAGCACCATTTCATCCAAAAAAATCTATCTAAAAATTCTTAAAAATAACATTGAGTTATAAATTTATATTTAATTAAAAAATTGAATAATATATTTTAAATATGGGTTTCCAAAAAAATTATTATTTGTTAGTTTGATACATGAATTTATCATTAACCCACCCTTCCCACCTCAATTGGAGAAAACTATTCATCAAGTGGATTCTAGAACATATAGCATGTAAAAACATAACAAAATATGCAACATCAATAAAAATATTTTATATATTTTAATACTTGGATAAATGATTTTTTATACAAGTAAACAGAAAATTTCAAATTTAGTTACTTCATCCAGCATGCTTAAATGTCTTCATAAGGGAGTAAGTGTGTATGTATGGTCATATATTTACAAAATAATATATGAGTGTATAAAAAAAATATACCTTGAATCACTTGGAGAGTCTAAAAGGATTTCATATACAGTGTACTTCTGATAATCATCAGTGATACCAGGAATTATTAAAATTATTCAACTATAAGGATGAAATGGAAAAAATAATGCATGGAATACAACATTTAATCCTTTATTTAGTATATATAAATATAGTAACATATAATATCTGTTAAATTAATTCATTAATAAAAAATAAAAAAAATGAATTTTTTATCCTCAATAATATTCCTATAAGTCCATGTAAATTCTAGTTGTGATTAAATGATTATGTTTCAGATTTAGGTCCAAAATGTTTCACTAGCTTCAGATTCCTTACCCATCTATAGTGAACCAAACGGATCATCTTTCCTAATAGTGTATAATATTTTGTCAAACTTCATTATGAAAATAATGATGAAGAAAACTCAATATCTAATATACAGTTAAGTTCCAACAAATATTAATGGTTTTTTATATTATTTAGGAATCCATTTACTTGAGTCCTTGAAAAATAGGGCATTTAATTAATAAGTTCAAAAAAAATATACTCAAGTGGAAAATATACAAAATAATAATAACTGTAGTGTTTATAATTTTTTATTTATTTTTTGAGTTAAATAAAATGAAGTGAAAATATACTTAAATAGGAATAAACATTTTATGTTTGAATGTGAATAGAAATATGGAATTTTTTTGAGAGAATCATTTCAATAAATAATCAACGTGGAATCATTTTGTTCATGGAAATAGAAAGATAACGGAAAACACCCATTTTCATTAGGAATAGAATGGACTTGATAAAATTCAGAGTATTTCATCCAAATTTCATTATTCCCAAAATACCAATTCAAATAAAGGAAAAAATTCCATCATCACTATCACCATATATATCTATCTAAGGTTATCAAAATCATGTTTCCTTCTTAGTATAACATTTTGAATTTTGAATTATCTCAACATTATGTTTTCTTGTCTGTTAAACATAGGCTACTCATTTTTATTAGAAAAATGAAATTAAATTTTACACTTAATAATCTAATACAAAATTACAATTTCTAGTGATGTGACCCTTTGTGAGAAAATGAGGACCAAATATATTATAGCAATCCACTTAGCCAACATGATTCTTATTACCAGGTCTAATCCATTTGGATCAATACCATTAAATGTTTCCTTTTGAACCACATGTTGACATTTATCGACTTAGTGTAGCATGAAAGTATCTCTATGTTGAATATCCAATGATAGAATATTTTTCTTCAACCTCACAATTAATGATGTAATACAAAAACCCAAATCCAAAATTAAATGGAGTATCATATATGAATCAAATTTCATAATTAATGCAAGTAGTGGAAAAATAAAATCTTATTCAAGTCATAAAAAAATGTGTCTGTTAGATTATTGAGATATATTCATATTTTCATATTTATGATGGGGATATTTTCATGAATCAAATTGTACGAGTTGCTAAAAATTAAAGTGAATTTAAATTTTTTGTCACAAGGTGGAATAAATATTGATTATGGGCACTACCATTGGGAATACAGGAGATGAAACAACTTTAGGAGAAGTTTTTTTATGTAGAAAGAGGCAGATTGGTGCTCCGAGTTTGCCGGGATTGGGATTTTATTTCAATAAAATTTATAGATGTGGATAGTTTTGTAAAATGTCACCATTTGCTTAAATAATTTTGGAGAGTTTAGATAGAATTTTGGTTTTTTTTTGTGTTTCAATATATATATGAAAATTTACAAAGTCTAAATTTTCATTCTCTACATCGGGAGAAAATATTTATTACATTCAAAAATATATATTAATATGAGAACAGTATATTATGAAATGTGTTTCTCCCAATGGAAAACCTTACATATGGATATATTATATATCACTATAGGAAATATGTCACGTATGATTTTTAATCTAAAGGAAAAATATTATGCATGGATATAAATATATTACACATGAGAAAAAATATATTGTATCTAATTTTCTCCAATTAAAATATATTATATATAAAAAATAATATATAATGTATTGAGTAATATATCATGAATGGTTTTTACAAATAAGGGAATAACCTTTTGTATGGAAAATATATCACGTATGAGGGGAAGATATGTTACTCATTTATTTTTTCATCAAGTAAAAAAATTTACATATCAAAATATGTGATGTAACTTTTTTTGGTTGAGAAAATATTATCTTTGAAAAAATTATTATATATAAAAAAATTTCTATGGGAAAAACTGTATGAAGATGGTGATATATTATACATTAATTTTTACCTAAGAAAACAGCATATGAAATATTTCAAATATTACATATACATTTTTATTCTAAGGGATAAACCATAAATATTGAAGGATGAATATTATGTACATATAGTTGACATAGGAAGAAACATTATTCAATAAAAATATATTACACATGAAGAAAAAATGTTATTTTGTGGGAATTTTCACCATGTCAGAAACCTTATGTATGTTATTTTATTATAAATTATTAATTTGTGAAAATAAAACTTTGTGTTTTATTAAATAATCTAATGAGGTCCTTAATCTTTATAGTGGTGTCTTTTTATTCCCCTCTTGTTCCCTTTTAGAGCATTCCACTTCCAAGGGTTTTTTCTTTAGTCGTAAAAAAATTCAAATTTCATTTGATTTAGGATATAGCTTTAGGCAACTATATAATTCATCTTAGATTCTTCATTGTTTTCTTCCACTTTTATTAACTATGGATTATTGCAAACCAAACATTAGTTGTGGTGATGATTCCACTAGATCATTGTGTAATCATCTTAATATGATGGGGATTTTTTTGAATTGGATCAATGATATCCTCAGAATATGATCAGAATAGGTATTGTGTGAATTTGAAGAGGTATGTAATGGGTGGTGTGTACCACTTTGCTCCATGATTTAGATGCCTTATATTACCTAGTGGGTGATTCTTTAATTAATTATGAATAATTATATAATTATTATTATTTAAGTATATAAATTAATTATAGTTGATTAATAATAAATTTACATGATTGATTGATTGAGTTAGGACCTATTGTTAATGGATGGTAGATAGTTAGGCTTAGACAATCATAAGCATGGTTGTTCATGCTTTAGTTAGGTTTATAAGAACTTAGGAAAGGGCGGTAGAGCTTCTCTTATGATGGTAATGACTTCATAAGAGGTAGGAAGTCCCAATGACACCCCCACCCCACCCCTAATGATTATGTATTTGTTTTTATATCATGTGATATGTAGACTCACCACATGTGTTTGATTGACTTTGATTATAATTTAATTGTTTACTATTGAACCTACGTGAAATAAATGAAAGTGTCTTGGGCCATGATGGACCCATGAACACTAGGTTGATACTTAGTCCTCTGATGTCTAAGGGGATAACCATAAACAGGTGTTATGATATATATGGGCCCTATAATAGTCTAAGTTAAATGAATGAACATATTAGACCTTGAAATAAGATACATGAGTTCCATATCTGGAGGGAACTGTGATGGGTTGGGAATGGATAGTTATGAATTATTCCATGGATAAGATTTATGTGTTGGTTGGGTGTGAGGGTACCGACCAAGTTAATATGGGGAGGTGGATGTTGGGCTACTTCTTAGTGTATACACATATATCTTTTCTAGTGTGGCTGTTTATGACATTATTTGATCATGGTCTTGTTGAGGGATGTTATTACACATAGTGATGGGCTTTAATCCTAGGGTGGAATGAGATAAAGAAGCCATGGTGGGGTGCTCAGACATTAAAGTGACCTAGGGGACCATCATCAGTGCCCTAGTATTATGTTTAATCCAAAGTGGATTATTTCATTAAGGCTTAGTCAATTGTAACCTAGATTGTTTTTAGTGAAATATTATGGTTGTGAACTTGAGTGGCCAACCTAGGAAATTATTTTTGTGTATGAATGAGTTCCCAAACAACGTGATTATTTATGTTATGTGAGGTTATAAGAGTCCAGGTGGGATGATTATCTCAGGTAATGATGGTCTAGTGGATCTTTCTAATAGGGGATGAAACCCCTAGGTGGATGTTATTTGATGGTTCTGGGTAGTGGAAATGACCCCAAAGTATATATATAATAGTTAGAGTTAAATAATGTTCCCCTCTTGGGTGTATGTTATATGAATGTTTCAGATAGGGGATAAATCCCCTTGGGTGTATGATATCCAAAAGGGATATGGGGATTAACTTGTATCCCTCTGGGTGATTCTACATTATGCTTAGAGACATCAGTCATTGGATGAAGCATTCATGGTTGATTCTAAATGTCACCTTTGAACCTGAGGACCGATGGTTATTTTTTTATTATGTTAATTTGTTTGTTTATTTTCCTGATCTTGTCACATTGTATTGGAATTTCATTTATTTATTATGATACTTTGTTTTACTCAAACCCTACTCAGGTATCCCTGGATCTTTGGTACTTAAGTAGACCTCGTAATTGCAGGTACATGTAAGGAAAGGGCCCATTATTTGATGGTTGAGAGAGGTAGATGGGATTGTGTTAGGAGAAGGGATTTAGTTGGGACTCAATACTAGGCTTGAGTTTTAGTTTCTTAAATTTTATTCAAGTAATATATGATCTTATCATAGAGAATCATGTTGATGTATTCCTAACATGTGTGATTTTTTAAATAGTTCATTTTTTACAATGTGGGATTGTTGTTTATTTTTAATGGTTGGTTTTGTGTTATTTATTAATTCTTATAAACATAGTGATGAATGAATATATGATATTAAATATATTTGTATTACCCTGATAAGATTTCATAGTCATCCCATGGTATCATCTTAGAGTCATGTTGTTATTCAGAAATCTCTAACGAATGAGGATATGTGTTGGAGGTCATGTGATGACCCAGGTCAGTTACTTCATAGTGAGTTAGGTCGTGGGATGTACAATCGGACATTTTTTGTGAAATTATCACAGCTTGTAATTGTGCTCTCTTTAATTGTAAACATTTTTCCTCTCATTAGAAGATCATTTTTCAAAACCATGTAAATCTTATGTGTTTAATTTTTGTTTTATGTTTCCTATGATATAATTTGAAATTTATTTTTAACTCACTCATCGATTAGTCATCTCATTGTTATATATTCCACAACATAACACCCTCTTCTCCCTACTACCTAGACTTTTTTTGGCATCTCTGTCCTAACCTGGGTTCTCTTTATTGACCTCCACTATCACTCTTTATCTTGTAATGTTTATTATTCGACACTCTTTTTTGAATCTCTAAATTTGTTGCATCATATTTAAAATGACTTTTTTATGAATCTTCTTCAATATGGAAATTTCCCAAAATTGATTCTCAAATGAATATTTCCCAGTATTGTTTTCTAGGTATCCTCTTCGATGTAACTATTTCTTGAAAACTTATTCATTATGATCATTTTCAATCATCCTAACAAGAAACCAACACCTTATTTTTGTATTAAAAGAGTTGAACCATAAATAAAAGAGAGAGGAGGAAAAATATATGATAAATAGAAACATATATCTCCTCAAGAGGCACTAAAAATTATATCCCAATCCTTGCAATAGGATTTCCACGACTTTGGGAGATCCATTTAAAAAGAAAATTCCCTCCTCTCTTATCTTCATCCCCCCACAATTATAACATACCCTACTATTCACATGTGGTCCCCCATAATATCCACAATTTCATTCCCTAACATATTCCCCCCTACGAGACCCTCTATAAAATACTCCCCAAACTACACTAGTCCCCAGGAATATTCCCCTTGGATCACAACATTTTCCATATACCCCCCAAATAGATAAAATAGATTCCCCAAAAGTGACCGCCTCACATTAATATCAGTTTCACTCCCTAAATTTTCAAATTTTCCTCAATGAGGTGGTTATGACCCCTATTATGACAATTCATCATCTCCTCTCTAATCATCATTAATTGTTTTTTATTCTCATTATTCCTCAGTTTTGACAACAACTTTGATTTCCCCACTATCTATAAATCAACAGTTCCATGTAGTTGCAAGACTTCCATCACTTTGTATGATTGTTGATATCGTGAGCTGTTAAATTGATCTAATAATTCTTCTTCACCGAGGTTCGTAGTGGGTCACAGAGCCCAGTTGTATTGTTCAATTCCAACGGAATCCCCAAAACGTGATGCTGATAGATTAGTCACTAAGGTCTAACACTCTTATTCCTTATACGGAACATTATCCCAGTGTTTCACCAGACCTGCTATGGATTTCCAAAGATATGCTATCTCTCAGCCCCAATCCATTTCAAATCCATTCTGATCCCACTTATCTAACTCCAAATTCCAAACCAAATTAAATTTTTTATACGGATCACTCAATGCATTGTTCCAAAATTTATAGTGGTTCCAACATTTCTATTGTTTTAATCTACGAACACTTGTTTCTATCACAACTTCCCTATAAAACGAGACGTCTCCAGTAGTGATAACTTATCATAGCAATGCGGAGGATTCACGAAATGTTAATATAATGTGAAATATACCAAAAGAACTTTACACCAACTGTTTTTTACTAGAGGTACTAAACACTCTTCTATATGGAATTATCCAACAGTGTATTCTTCATCGGACGGTGCCCCTCCTTTCCAAAATAAGGAGGCAGCGGCATGTCGAACCAATTAATGAGACACCAACACTATCATCTTATTAATAGAAAAGTAGAATGAGAAATAATAGATATGAGGAATAATATATATATATATATAGACACATCTCCCCTTGAGTGGCACTGAGAACCCCCGCCCAATCTCATGACAGAATTTCAAAGCTTCGAGGTTGCCAACTAACTGTAAAACCCCCATACACTCTTTGTATCCCTTTACATTTATAACATCCCAAAATAACTACATTTCTTCCCCCATCATATCCCTCCTTCCATTACCCATCATATTCCTCCCTCCAATCAAGTCTATTACAGACTCTTATAGTTGCAGTGGTCCCCAAGAATATTTCCCCATGATCCCAAAAAATTCTCCATGGGCCCCAATGTAGTTACAATAGATTCCACATAAAAATCTCCCTTTAATTCCGATCACATACTCATTCAAATGACCTTTCATAAACATACTCTTCCAAATCGAGTTTTTCTAGACAGCCTCGATTTTATATTCCTTACATCCTCTTCTAGAAAACTATTTTCTAACGTTATCTTCCAAATGACTTTTTTCAATTGTCCTCATTCAAACAAATGTTACAAAAGATTAAATTCCAAATTCCCTTTTCATTTTCCATATGTTCCCATTTCACCCTCATTTATGTTCTTAAAGACCATGAAATTTATTAAACTAATGAAACGTCATATGTGTCAATTTTAACATCATCTTAGTGACCATGTAGCCTAGTTAAACAATCATGATGGTTGTTAATCACAATAGTTTGTTGAATAATCCAATAACATCCATTTTAAATTATCGTATGAATATATTATCTATTATCTATATGAAGCAATGTATCTCAATATAATTATCTGTAAATAGAGCATCCCAACCTCACATTATAGTTCCACTATTACTAAAAATATTACTAATATCCAGTGATTTCACAATACTTAATATGATAATATTGAATGGTAAACAAATAATGTTTCAATGACCATGATACTAACTAGAATTACTCACCAATCCAGTGATTGGTTTTATAGAATAATCTCATGATCAATGTGGTGGAAGAAACCCATTTAAATTCTCATTCTATCACCAACAAATTAACATGAAATATAAATTGGCATACCCCAATGATGTATGTTTGACAGTGATTACCAATTGAAAGTTGGTGGACTCTAATATCAAAGGGTATGTACATTGGAACATAGAATCCTGTCACACTATGAGAGGATGATGAAAAATCCTAGAGATGTTCTAGAACCTTCTTTGATAAAAGAAAATAGAGAACCAAGATCAAAGAGGGATTCAGTTCTGATAATAATGAATTTCCCACAGCACCAACATAAGGATCACATCCTAATATAAAACTAATATATTCAATAAAGTATTTTTAGTGTCGGTGACCAACATATCATACTTAAAATGCATGCTTGTTAGGGTTAAATAATCGTTGAATGTTTGAATTACTAAAACACATCTATATTCCATAAATGAATCATCTGATGGTTGAAAATATAATGAAATCAAGTAGAAGACTTGTCAGTGGCTATGCACTCCGAATACCATATCATAGGCCAATAATATAATAAAAAAGAGTCATCTCCACTCCCCTTAAAATATAAATAAATATTATCCAACAACATGCATCTCATGTTTGTCATAGCTTGTCCAAAATTTGATCTTTAGTCTAAGGATATACTTTTTGACCCTATGATCCTTTTTTAAAACGAAAACACGTATGGAATAATGATTTCGTATATGTAATAAAAAAGTGTCATCTTGAAAAATTTTAGGGAAATAGAACCTACAAATGGGTTTGGTGGGATCTCGGTAAAAATTTCCATGGAGGCATATAAAAATCACAGTTAAATATTTTGTTTTTAACATCAAAAATTGGACATTGACTTTATGGTGGAATTACATCAGACCATTTAAAAATAAGTACAATATAAAATATATCCTAAAAATGAACATATATGTATCTAAATATAATTCACATGTTTAAGTAGAATAAATAATTTATATAAATCATGGAATTAAAAAAACCATTATAGATAATATAAATTTACTTCACTTAACATAAAAATTGTGTCAGGTAAGGATGATAAACAAATTTTTAGCGATCATATGCAATGTTTTTAGATCAGTACAATGTTTTATTAAACCTATAAAAGCACATGGAATATTTTAATACCCCATAGTTATTGGTCCATCCAAAAAACCTATAATAAGTGTGAAACAACATGCGCCACAATAGAGCGCATGTGTATCTTCTATTAATTTTGATGAAAATAGACTTTGATAATTCCTTTATACACTTAAAAATGACTAATGGTTTGTCACCACATTCTATATAATATAATAAATATTGATTTAATATAAATAATAAAATTTACTAGATTTTATTCTTGGGTTTTAATTCCATGAATGACTTCATTACACTCAATATCAACAAAATAACAATTAACTATTAAAGTAAAATATATCAATTTATATAAAATTATGCAACAAAAATAGCTAAAAATATTTTACCGTTGAATGCAAGGTATGTTAAGTGAGACATCAATCATTTTTTAGAACCACTCAATCATAATTGTTTTCTATAATTTATTTAGCATATGGTCCATCCAATATCTAAAAATAATATATTACTAAATTTAAAAATAAAATCATCAGTACAATTTAAAAAAATTTAAAAAAATAATCAAGAAAATGAAATGTGATTAATAAGGCCTACTCTAGGAATCTACTGAGAATTTAGATATTCCACAAATTTTCTCGAAAATTAAATAAAATGATATGGGATTCCATTAACCTATGTTTTTCTTCCAGAATAAAGAACTATTTCCAAAAGTGTATCATTAAAATTTCTTTTCCAAAGGAAAATTTTTTGATATTCATATCTAAATTGGATATAGTAAGAGACACTGACTACATCAAATCGGGAATTGTGCTCTACCATAAATCTAAAGAGAATATCTCTTAGCTGGTCAATAGTTCAGGATGACACATCTCTTGTTTAAATAATCCATAATAAATATAAAACACTAATTAATATAATTAATAAAATATATTAAATTGAATCATATAAAACAACATTTATATATCTTATGTTATGTTACATTTATCCAGGTAATCAATAAAATGGATATGATCATTTGGAATATCAATATTATGTGTTGTAAATAAATAATGTATTATATCTATCAAAAAAAATATGATCATTTATAGTATGTTCGAAAATAGGGATCCAAATATTCACAAAATTCACTAGTCCCCCTAATAAGAACATGTAATCAACAATAAGATCATCGTGATAATACTTCATTATGTTTTTAAGAACAAAACCCATTTATGAGATCCCTTCAATGTATAATAATTTATAAAATCCAATTATAAGATACAATAACTTATATAAATTTAATAATTTGTGAATAAAAAAATAAAAAATCATACTCACCAAAAAATTATGAATAATTTTTTACTTTGAAGATATCATGAATAATTATCATCACATAATATTTTCTTATTTTTAAAGTACTCTATAAGAGTTCAATCAAAATATTCAGAGAAATGATGTAGTTCAGAACTATTCTTGTCATCAATATTGCCAAATATTTCTAGAATGTATTGACTTATGACTTCCATTTAAAACATAGACTAGTAGATCAAAACTTGAGTGTTTAGTAGTAATTTTTTTTATATTTTCACATCCATAAAATCTGTTAGAAAAAATCATATCCAAATTTTTATGGTCCAATGAATATTGCATCGAAAAAACATTCACCTACATTGGAAACATACAAAATAAAAATAAAATTATTTTAGAATGAAGAAAATTAAATTTTAAATGACTATAAATAAAAAAATCATTGAATAATATGGATATAACTGGTAAAATAAAAACATTTACACATAAAATTCTAACCAACAGATAAAAAACGAAATTAAAAAACCAATTTATAAAAATTGTGTAATAAATGATACTTTTTGTAACTTAATCATGTCAACTGAAAAAATTTCACTCGTGACAAGAAAAACACAGTTCTCAAAATACATTGCAAAGGAAAGTCCCAAAAAAATTATCTCATTCAAGAAACATGTTCTTTTTCAATTACGTGATATTTTTAATTAATATAATTTAATTAAAAAAGTTACACTTATTAATCAATGATTAATAGGTTATGTTCTTTAATTTCCCAATTTACATTTAATGATTGGAAAATCATGTTTTTGAATTTTTATTTTACTATATATTTCTATATTATTTTATGACTGTTTGTATTTATAGTTCCACAGAATTCTATTATCATCATTATCTTGTATTTTTACATTAATATTGTGTATGTTTCCAATGTAGGGTAATGTCCATCTAGTAAAATATGTACATGATAATCATAATGTGAATAATTTTTCCTAAATGATTTTTTGGATGTGTAAATATATAAACGTTTGTAATAATAAAAAATAAAGATTAAATCCTATAAGTTTTCAAAGGAAGTCACAGATCAATAAATTCTATGAATTTTCTTAAATTCTACTGCCCAGAATAGTCAGTAGCTACATCTTGAATCTGGATATTTTGATTTCACTCAAACAGAGTGGTTTTAAGATAACAAAATCTTATAGAATGATAACTATTCAAGCAGTATTTATATTGAATATGTAGTAATGATTTCTCAGTGAGAATCAGTTTTTATAGTTTTTTATTCATGAAAAATTAAATTTTTATGAGTTAGTGTATATTAAAATTGGTTTTTGTGACTTATTATATAATGAAGTGGTCTCATAAATGTTATTATGTTCATACAAAACAAAATGAATAGCCATCTTGGGGATATTATTAATGATCACATGAGTGTGGTGGGGGAACAAGTTATGTCGGTTAATATTTGGATCCCCACTTTCAAAAATACTAAAAATGGTCATATTTGTATTAATTTTTTGAGGATCCATTTATTTATAACCCATATGATTGATATTCTGGATAAGATAAGTCATTTTATTAATTTCGGGACAAAATTTAACACAATATAAGATATATATATGTATATATATATATGTTTTTATATATGATTACATTTAATAAATTAAATTACATGTATTAATTAATGATTTATATTTATTAGGTATTAGTTAAATAAATCATTATATCATTCTACATTATTGTCTAAAGAAGACATATGTGATTTTAGACTTATGGTAGAGCATAATGTCCAATTTGATGTGG
Organism: Viscum album; assembly: GCA_963277665.1. Lineage (NCBI taxonomy): Eukaryota > Viridiplantae > Streptophyta > Magnoliopsida > Santalales > Viscaceae > Viscum > Viscum album. Next base: position 1,757,823,355 of record OY728141.1, read on the forward strand.
TAAATTTCTTTAACTATATCTTGTTTATATAGGAATACTAAATTTATTCCCTTGGAAAGGGAATGTTAATGGAAAACCTTCTCAAAGAGTTATTTTTTATGTATTAAATATATGTGTTATAAAAACATACGAATATAGAATCCCATTTCAATTTCTTTAATTTTCATAAAATTACATGGAACATGTAAATTCTAAGTTGATTCCTAGCGTAAGAATTATCAATAATATTTAATTGTTTTGATTAATTTTTCCCATGTTGTATAAATCTTACCGATGACAGTTGTTTTTTAATTTTTAAACATTTGACTTCCAATGATTGGTTGGACCATAATCAAAATCAATTATAGCTAGTATATATAATGGAGTGGTTCAAGGAAACGATTGATGTCTCAATTGATACACCATGCGTTCAATGGTAAGATATTTTTAGCTATTTTTTGGATACATATATTTTAAAAAAAGTATACATATTACTTTAATAGTTAATTATTTTTTGATTATATTGAGTGTAATGGAGCCATTGTTGGGGTTCAAACATAGAAAAAAAAGAATTTATACTAAATTTTATTATTTTATTATTTAGATAAAAATTTATTGTATTTTATATAATGTGGTGATATACCCATAGTCACTTGTAAGTGTAGAAAAGAAGTATCAAATTCTATTGGCCTTCTAATTAATAATGGATACACACGAGATTCATTATGGTGCATGATGTTTCACACTTATTATATTATTTTTAAGAAGTCATAATCATGATTATGTAATACAAAATTCTATGTGTCTTTATTGTTTATGAAATCATTGTCTGAATTTTATAACACTGCATATCAACCCAAAAAATTTGTTTATCATCAATACCTAACTCATTTGATTATAGTAAATTTAATGGTTTTATATTAGCTGTAATGGATTTTAACAATATTATGTGTCATTTAAATTTTTAATTCTAGCATATGAATTATATTTAGATATCCATGTTCATTTGTAGGCTAACTTTCATATTATAATTTTTAGTAAATGTTCTAGTGTCACTCCACAATAAAAAAATGTGTATTTTTTTAATATAAAAAATAAAGATTTAAATGGGAGATTTTCTAATGAATACATTCTGAATTTGACCATGATCACACAAAACACCTATATAGAGTTCATTTCACTAGTGTTTTTAAGATGTTACCTTTTATTACATATATAAAATCAGGATATCATATTTTTTGTCAATGGTAAAAATGATTGTAAATTAACATAGTTTTTCCATAGAATAAAGATGAAATTTTAAATAATGATTTGGTTCAAAAATTAAGAGAGTTTGATAAACCATATCCAAATGATATGGGATGGATTCACAAAGAGTAGTTAATTTTTTTCATTTACTATTTACATGATTTTAGTATATGTGGGGGATTGTTCGAAATGAACTAAATTAGTGTGAATTGTATTCTATGATTGATATTTATCATAATCCAAAATATGCATGAAATTCATGTTGTGTTCTATAATTGATCAGTAAGGGGTGTGAATATCCCTATATTATATGATATTATTAGCCTATGATATGGGATACTGAGTTCATACCCACTTCAATGTCTTCTACTCGATTTCCTTCAATTTTTAAACTTTATATAATTAATTTATGGAATTATAGAAGTGTTTTAATTTTTAAAACACTGAAATATTATTAAAAATAAACATGTATGCATTTTGAGTAATGTATATCAGCCACAAAGTGTTGGAAGGTAACACATTAAATCCTTTATTGAATGAAGGATGTCTATATAAGGATTAAATAATCTACTTCTTGGGGTGGTAAATTTAGTCTTTTCCATAATCGAATCTCTCTTCCAACATGGTTCCTTATTTTTTTCGTCGAAATGGATTTTTAAAACCTCTTGGGGTTAGCAGGATCCTATCATAGCATGCAAGGATTATATTGGTTGATGTATATCCCCACGAAGATGTGAGTTCATCGACTTTAACTTGGTGATAAATATAAAATTTACTCTATTGATATAGGTAGATATAGATCACAATGTGATAAAGGTACGCCTGTTTAAATATCATGTTGATTTGGCGGGGATATAAAGAGCATTTAAATGGGATAATTTTTTCAAATTATTCACGATATGATTATACAAAACCCATAATTTCATATCTGAAATATTTTTTTGTGATTTTCAATGGCTTAGAAACATGATTTGTTATCTTTTATTATATTGATATTCTTTATTCCAAGAGGGGATGACCCGACACTAATTTTGGCCTAAATAATTTTTTTTAATCAAAACAATTAGATAGAAGAAAATATCCATTAAAATTTTTTTGTGCACTGAATGATAACTAGAAGAGGGAAGAGGAAGAATAAGATGATGATTTTTTCCCAGAAGAAGAAGGTGTCGTGAAGTACATTATTTTCACCAGAATTTGAATGAAGAATGGATCCAATGTAACATTTTTGTTAAATAAGATATAAAAAGATATTATGTTTAGTTTTTTGATTAAATAAGGAATTAATTGGTGTGATTATTTTTTTTATGATAAGAAACATTCAATTATCTAATTATTTCATTTATGATGTTAGGGATCAAAGGGATTCATGTTTTATACCCAATCTAGAAAATAGGGAAACCACATTGTCGTACTTTCTGTTACTCCAAACTATTTCTTGGAATTTGATTATGGTGCAATGAGAAGGACCACACTGGAGTGAAACTCAGTCTAACGTTTTCTCCAACCATCATTGAGAAAATTATGGAATTCACGCCATAGTCAAACATGAAATCCTGTAAACTCAAAAAAGTTCCCACTACATGTTAAATGTATATTCATTAAAACATATCTACGAAATATTCCTTTCCCCATCTTAAGGTCCATTCCATAGATACCTAGAAATTATAAGAACCTCTAAAATGATCCTACCAAAATACATGTCACACTTTTAAGCCCTAAATCACAAATACAAACTCCATGGAAGAGTGGTTTTTTCCACTTTGCATGATTATATGATATAGAACATTCCAAGAATCATTAAAACGTGGTTCAAATGTTTCTATTTTGACTCTTTAAATCCCCGAATCATCCCAAGACTCCATTAGGACCCATGAAGGCTATAAATAGAGACATTCTGAGTCTTAGAAACAAACCTCCACATTCATTCTCCAATGAAAACATTCAATGATCATCAATTTTCTATCAAGTTTTGTCAATTTACAAATCCATATTCTCAAATCATGTATGTGTGATTAATGGAATATTAATCTCCCTCTCATAATTTTCTCATTCTATTACAGTGTTTCTTCCTATTATTTTGATAGAACCGAGAATAGACTAAAATGTTATTTCTTCTATGAAATACTCTCTATTATTCCTCTTTATTTTATTATTGGGGTTCACTTCCATTAACATTAGGGACTCTTGTTTACATGTCATAACCATTAAATTGTAAGGGACTATTAAATTTGAGGTTTTTAGCTATACACATTAAAAATATATTATTTATTTCATTTTCAATTTTGTTTTATAACAAAAAAGGCAAGGGAGTTTTGGAATCTTATCTAGTGAAGGATTGATACATTAAATTTCCTTTTTTATTTGGATGGTAAAAATATGTGATGTTCTTGATTAATTAATGAACATCCATACTAATTTGTATCCATGAATTATTTTCAGAATTTTTTTATTTTTTTATCACTTTTATTCATTCATATAATAAACTCTCTAAATCCACAAAAACACTTAATTCATTATTTTTTGTATTTTTTTCCATTAATTATTCTTATTTGGAAAAAAAATAAACTTATATCAACATACATTCATATACGATTCTTTTTTTATTGCTTGATAAGGTTTTAATATTTATAAAATTGGTTTTTAGTTTTAAAATTTTAAATTTATTTTTATTTTTAAAATGGAAAATAACCCCCTAACTGGTCATTTTACCCCACTCATACCACATTTGGTATCAAATGAATCATGAATTTCTTTATTTCTTTGTTTTGATTTTATTTAAAATATTATTTTCTTTTTAAAATCTAAAACCTTTTTTCTAGAAAAAAATTTTAAAATGAATTTTTACAACATCTATGGTTCCCAAAAGACAATATATGGAAAGTTATCCATTTTTTATGAGAATAATTTTTAAAAACTCGCATGTCTAGTTATCTTAGATCAATTGATTATCCCATATGAAAAATTATTAAGAATGCTTATATTCAAAATACTAAAAAAGGAAAATGGACTCCCAACAAAAGTTAATTATGAAGGAACTAACAAATTAAATAATAAAAAATTAGATATATTTAGACAAGACTTTGATAATTTCTTTCTGCATCCTAACAAATCTATCAAAGAACCATTTACCCAATTTATTGATATTTTTAATTAGAGAAAGGTTGTTGATGTTTCTATTTCTATAGAAACAGTATTCAAGAAAATCATTTGGGATTTATCAAGAAAATAGGATCTCAAATCTACTATGATCCATTAAACTAATGACATAAACAATATATCATTTGATGAGTCCATTAGTTCCCTCATGTCCTATGATATTACAATTAATGATAGTCAGAAAATGATGAAAAGGGTGTAAGAGAAAATAAAAAGGATATCACATTCAATGAAATAAACACCAAATCATCTGAAAGTGAGACACAAGGATTATAAATATTTTTACAAGGTTTAATCATTACATGAATAATAACAGATCTACCCAATGCTTCGAAAACAAAAATAAATAAATGGAAGTTGACTTGGTTGTAGGAAAGGGTCAAATTATGATAAATTTTCCCTTGAACCAAAAGAATAAGCATGGTAAGAATGTTTTAAGGTTTTTAACATGGAGTTATAGTGAGGACACCATGACGACATATAAATTGAGAAACGAAATTTTTAACTGCCTCCTGTCTAATGTCGAGGTATGTGAAAAAATAATAATGCATGTTATAGTACATAAATTCTACTAATTCGACTTCTTATATAATAAATTAAGGACTTATTTAAGATATAGATAAAATCCACACTTGTTCCTTTTAACATGTTTCAAAATTTAACGATCTTAAAAAAACAGTTGTTTTTTAATAAGAAAGACATTAAAAAAGGATTTGGTTTTGAAATTAAAAGGACATGGAAATTATAAGAATATTTAATTTAAAATTTAATATATCAAAATTAATATTTCACATTATACCCAATGGTGGAAACCTTGAATAAAATTTTAAGATCTCAACATGTTGATAAAAGTAATTAGACGATTTTTTTAATAATAGTTTTGTTTTCCCAAAAATTACAAAAGGGTAATTTTTTAATGGAACTTTTCAACATAAGTTTTTTAATTATGACAATAAAATTGTTCAAATTTTTAATGAGTGAAATTATAAAATTTATAGATTTAGTATGGAAAATATCATTCACCTCCCTTCTCATTTGTATAATAGAAAAACTTTTAGCAATGATGTTTGGATTCCTCGATCTTTATAGTCTAACTTAAGTGGACCGAAGATATGTTTAAAACAAATATTTAGCTTCTTATCTTTTTTATGGAATTTTTTTCATATGAAAAAATATGATAATATATTTGGTATATGAAAATGGGTTCTTGAGGCACATGTAGGGTGATCCTTCCAAATTTAGTCAACTCAAATACTTTGAAGGAGGACATATCACATTTGTAGATTACTCAAAAGATAAAATTACAAGTATTATTGAAATTTGTTTCTCTAAATCTACTCTAATTAATGATTTTTTATTATTAAATGGATTGATGAATAATTTAATAATTATTAGTCAATTATTTGATAGTTGTATTAAAATAACATTTAAAAATAATATTTGTACTGATTTAATTATAAAAGAAACCTTTTATTTTCCACATCTTGTTTTAAAAATGATTAAATTTTTATTTTAAATATATTTAATGTCAAAATGTTTAGTATTTATGTGCATAAGATAACGAATATTGGATTTTGTATTGACTCCTAGTTTATTCTGACTTTCAATCTATTTTAAATATCAATTTTAACCGACTAGCATGAGATTTTCCAGAATTGTATTTCAAATATTTTATAAACCTTTCCAACTTGGAAAGAAACACAAATATTATTTAAAATATAAAAATTTAGTTTTCTCTTCTAAATACATAGAACCGGTATAATTTATGTTTTTGGACTAACTCATATTCCAGTTATTGGAGGAAAATATTATGCCTTTATGATTATTAATGACTATACAATATCTTCATTGGTTTTCTTCATAACTTATAAAAATGACGTATTAATTCCTTTATAACAATTCATTGAATGTCTAAAATGAAAATGGAGAAAAAAAAATTTCATGTTTAAATGAAAATAGTAAATAATTTTATAACAATGAATTTGATGAATTTTGTTCTTTTAAATGTTATCATCATTCATCCACTAATAGAACACCTAAATAAAATTGGGTTTTTGAAATGAGTAACCATTTGCTCCAAGAAATTTATAAGAATCCATTGAATAAATCTAAATTTCCCCAATTAATTGGAGATGAAGCGGTAAGTATTTCCATTTTTATCAATAATAATATTCTTGTAAGACCCATCTTAGGAATAATACCCTGTTAAAATTGGAGACGACTAATTCTAAATGTTGGATTCTTTAAATTTTTTTGTGCTAAATGTTTTATCCTTAATAAAAAGGATAATATGTTAAATTTTTACAATAAATTAAATATTGGTATCTATATTGGGTTCTCAAACTCATGTAAAGTCTTACAAGCCTTTATTTAGAGGGATAAACCCATAGAAGATTCAATTTACATCAAATTTGATGAGAATATTTTTAAACCTTTTTTCAATAGATATGATAATGTTGACCATCCTATATTGAACTTAAATAACACTTATATATTAATTAAATATTTTCAAGATCCCCTTTATTCCCAATTACACAAGGAATGAGTTCAATAAAAAGATCATCACCTTGAGAAAGTTACATTAGAATTACAATCTAGATATCACACTAGAAGGTTGGTCCTAAATGCTGTTGAACATCAAGATTTTATCTCTCACCTTAAACCTCATTCCCTTTATGAAATTAATAATGATGTAAGTTGAATACTTTCCAAGTAAAAGGATTTGAAAAAATTTCAAAAGATTAATGATTGGACTCTCATGGAATGATCAACTCATCAACCTATTATTGGAAAAGAATGGGGTTTTTAATCAAAACAGAATATCAAGGAATTATCATACATTATAAGGCTTGACTTATTTTAAATACTATAGTAAAAATTTATGTTATTGATTATGGTGAAACTATTAAATCATTGATCAACCATAATTCATTAAAATCATAATGGAATTTTCTTCTCATTTTAATTTAGATTTTTGAATGGGTGTAAAAAGTAATTTTCTAAATTGTGTCATTTTTTAAAAATTATTTCTGGAACAACCACCTAGTTTTTAAAATCATAATTTTAAAATCATATTGTAAATTTAAGAATAAATATTTTTTGTTTAAAACAAGCTCATCATGTTTGGTATGAGAAGTCAAATAAATTTTATTAATAAAATGATTTAAAAATTAGAAAATATAATTTTAGTCTTTCTAAAAACATTAAAAAATTATTTATTACACATTCAAATTTAGATTAATGATCTTATTTTTTTATAACTAAATAAAATATTTAATGAATTTTTCAATTTAATTCATAGTTTTTGAAATTGTTTTATGGGAGGACTCTAATTCTTCCTTGGTTTTACATTTTCCCAAAATATTGTTGGAACATTTATATACAGAATTCATCTAAATATTGAACATATAAATAAGTTTTGAATTTTTCATTATATGTAAATTATAAAACCCATGAGTATAACATGTCAGCTGAATTTGGATGATGCTAGTCAATTAGTCGAAAACAGCATTTATAGAAGTATAAATGTAAGTCCATTGTACCTTAAAGTGACCATGATAACATCATGTTTAGTGTATCCCTTTGTGCTCATTTTTAATAAAATCCAATCGAATATCATTTAAAATATATCATAAATACTTTTTTTTGATATTTTAAAGGTACTAAAATCTTTAGATTATTTTACCCTAGGTAATTTTTTTTAATTAATTTTTTCCTCAATTATAATTTTAAAGGATCTCAAAAAGATAGATAAAAATACTACTGTAATTTTTCATCTACAAGGATAACCCCTCATCTCATGATGTATTATGAAGAAACACTATTAACCAAACCATAATGATAGAATGTTTTTTAAAATTATTTCCATTATTTAATTTCCTTATTTAGTTTTTCATAGATGTGATCAATTTATATCACATGATGTATTATTTGAGGGAGAACCAATCTTGTTACTATACAAATATTCCTAGAAGATATACATTTTATAAATTGTTTTTCAAAAATTATATTAAAACATTATATTATTCAATTATTTTTTAAAATTTAATTTCTATCTTGTGATATTTTTTGAATATGTTTTTTTAGTTTTATTCCATTTTTATCTTTATTAAAATTATATTTTCTAAAAACATTGATTGTTTTCAGAGTTTTTCTAACAATTGGTTTTTTGTATCACAAAATATAATTAATGATGATAAATAGAATTTGAAATATTATTTATCTTTTCCTCCAACAAAATATATGAATATATTTTGATAATATTAATGGGGGAGATGATTTATTTGGGAGAATTTTTATGTTATATGGGAGAAGTTTTTTGTTTGGAGGGGAAAGTTTTTGTTTTGTTTAAAATTAGAATAAATCTCGGTAATATTTGAAAATTTTTATTCATATTATTATTCTTTAGGGAGAAAAATATTAAACAATTTTTAAAATATTATCTTTATTATATTTTTATATTTGACATATTATTATTGTATTTAATTATAATTAAGTTATTTTTCATAAAAATATGATAGATTGTTGTGTTTCATTATTTTTAATGATCACACATACTCTAAGGATTTTATTTTATGTTTTTAGGGATGATATTTATTTTGTCTTTTACACTGAATATTGAAAATATGTAAACCAGGGAACAAAAAATTCCACAACTCCACAAAAAAGTGATAAATCGGTATTACGGTGAAATTCGAAGGACTATGGTGTAGTGTAGCTTAGTAAATATTGTAGCTACCAAGGTGTGTAGTAGAAGCTAGTATATTATTTACACAATTTGAAAAAATGTCATAAAACATGATTAAAACATAATTAAAAGGACCATGTTGCAACATAACTCAATCCAACATTTAGGTAGTGGTGGCACATAGTGAAAGCTAGTGGGATAGGGATCTAAAAAAATTCCATCATAGGAGTTTCAAAATGTCATCATATCCAATGATATAAGCCTTAGAATAAGTATGATAATCTCAAAATAATTTAATAAGAAAAAAATAAATAAATGAGGACCTCGTTCGATTCGATGACATGTTCAACTACATCAATTCCCTGAAGATCGTTGCTCGAAGGTTATGAAACAAAACCCCTCTATATCGTCCCAACATACTCCATGATTTTTTTTCACCCAACATTTTTCAAATTTCAGGTGCTAGAATTGGTATCTGATAAATCCTTTGATGTCACAATGATCATCTTGATCTCATTCCTTTGAACCATCAAAGGATTTCTTGGATTGTTTCTTGTAGAGATAAATTCTATCTCTAGGAGGTAGAAGGAGAGATAATATATCATTACATTGTCTATATAATACATGTATACTAGACAAATTTGACTACCAGGTTCTAGGAACTCATAAGAATTGATACTTCTTTTCATGGAGTTCGTACATAGTGATCTCTAGTTGGTGAGATAATGAGGATAAACACATAAACAAAAACACAACATGTGTCAAGTTTCATTAGTTGTTCATATATGAAAACTAGATTATTTGTCTCCTAGATTGAAATCATTATCTATGTGTTCCATTTGATCACATACCATGATGCAGGACAAAAGAAATATCAATGAAGTCATGGTATGGTATCTTGTTTTTGATTCATCATTGGTCATATGGAATTGGTTGAATTAAAAATATAGAATTTATCACTTTCGAGTTGTGGACATGGTATTTAAGAAATAGTTGACATAGATGGTAGTGTCGTCATAAATTCATAGCCTTGTCAGTTGAAGGTTTTTCTGTCAAGTTAGATCAATAAACAATAATACAATAAAAGATGAAGAAACAAGTGTGTTCCATTTCTTTATTTAATATATAGATACTAATAAATTATATTACACAATATGTGTTCATAGGATATTTTTTATTATATTAAAAATCCTCATCTCTGTAGGGGCCTTGAGGAGTTTCTAGACTCTTCTCTTATAGTATGGATAATGTTCACTGCTATCGAGGTAAGGGTATCCCATACCACCCCATCCCTAAACCAACACCCCAACCTTAATCATAATCACTAGAGCGATGAAATTTTACCATATTAAATTATAAAAGACTTGGTAGAGTTATAATTATCTTGCATGAAATTAATAATCATAAAATAAATAAATTATTACCTCTATTTATTCAACGGAACATTTGACTGCACCTAGTCGACAACAATCGTTTCTTGAAGTATCTGAAATTGAACCGCTGTAGATCATCCTCACATGATCCTAGAATATCGGAACTCACAATTAGTTTTATTTTAGGTTCTATTGTAGTGATCTGAAAAATTCTTCATCATCATGATGATCACCTCAATCTTGTTCATTCAAACAATCAAATGTGCTCTTAGATTGTTCAATTAGAGGGAGACATTCTGGATCATGAAAGTGAGAGGGGAAATTAATTATAATTCCTATGGTATAGAAACATAATAATGATTGGAAACAATTTAATATTAGGTTTTGGGGGATCATTATAATTAATACTTCTCCACATTTAGTTCTAACTCGGTGATATATAGTAGATGATATAATGAGGAAAACCCTGCCAATAGGAACACCACGTGTTTCAGCTGTCATTTCTTATTAATATCTATAGACTTGTGTATTGGTATCATGAATTGTGATCATTATCAATGTGTTTAATTTTATCACATACTTTATTTCAAGTAAACCCCCAAAATAATAAATTCATGTAAAAGTTTCTTTTGTTTGGTGTTTCATTAGTTTTATGGAATTTCTTGAATGGTCAAGAGATTATTTCTTACTTTCCAGTTTTGGAAGGGATATCTTAGGTGTATTTGATCAGGATAGTAGTACCAATATAAATTATTACCCAAGGAATTATATATACTGTCTGTTTATTTAGATCAATAATCAATAAAGAATGAAAGGATAATGACACAAGTGTGCGTCTTACATTATGGGATAGCATGATACAATGAGATTATATTACACAATACATTTTGATAGGATGGTAATAATTGATATGACTATTTCTCATCTCTATATGGGCCTTTATGTGATTCTATACTTCTATAATGGTTTTTGAATAACATTCACCACATTCAAGATAAGGACCTCCATTAACCCCCATCCCTAAACCTACCCCCATCCCTAATCCTCATGATTAACTCCCAACTAATCCCTTCCCTTTAGAACATAATCCCTAACCCCCCATACAAATCCAAATCCTAACGACTAACCCATAACTAATACCTCCCTATAATCTTAATCCTTAATCCATAACCCTTAAAAATTAATCCCCAATGACTAACCCATCCAATCCTAATCCCTACCCCCATCCAAATTCCCCCCATCTCAATCCTAATCCCAAACCCCAAAATAATTCCTACCCCCAATCATAATCTCTAATATATACTCCCCCAGTGTTAATCAATAATCCTTAACGCCAACCACAACCCTAATCCATTATTCCCCCAGTCCTAATCAAATTTCCACAACCCTTTGACACTGTGACGGTCACCTCATATCACCCGTTTAATCTATCAATTGAATTCTTGGATTGGTCACTAATATATATACATTATATTTCTATGAGGTGGTAGTATAGAGAATATATTGTTCCTATGGTCAAGATGCATCATAATGACTAGGTACATTTGAATATCAAGTGATAGGGATCATAAGCATTGAGAAATCATCTCATATGTTTTCAATAGGATAGACCTTCCAATAGAAACACCCCATGTTTCAGGTTTCAATGGTTTTTATTATCTATGAAAATGTGTATTGGTATCCTGACTTGAAATCATTATCATATTTTTCCATTTGACAACATAATTTGATGAATGGAAAAACCATGAAAATGAAATACTTGAAATGTATCTTGTGGTGGGTATGTCATTAGTTGTATGGCATTGGTTTAATGATCAAGGTAGAAATCGTCACATCTGAGTTGAGGAAGTGATATCTCCATACATTCTAATCAGAATGTTAGTACCTTCATATATCCTTATCCAATGTAGTCAAAGGTATGTTTTTTCAATTAGATAAATAAACAAAAAAGAGACTCCCCTCTTGACTTGTGAATAGTATTCACTACTATCCATAGTTACATTTATGTGTTTCTAGAATCTACTATTATCTTGTAAATATTATTCAATACTATTGAGATAAGGGCCCCCACTCCCCCAACCCTATTTTTAATCACTAACCCTTGAAAAATCCCCACTCACAATCTTAATCCCTAACCACTTACCCTATAACCATCAACCCCCTCCTATCCTAATCCTAATCACGGACCCTAAACCCTAACCCCCATCTTAATCTATAATACCAACCCCCACCCCCCATCTTAATACCTAATTGTAACCCCCCCCCCCCCCTCAATCATAAATCCTACCCCCCAATCCTAATCCTTACCTCCAAACCTAATCCTAATCATTTACCACTAACACCAAAATCATAATCCCTAATCCCAATCCCCCCATCTTAATCCCTATCCCATACCCCCCAATATTAATCCCTAACCACTACATCTAAATCACTAATCCCTACAACCTATAATAATCACTACCAACTAATTAATCCCTAACCCTAATCCCAATCCCTAAGCTCCCTAACCCCCAATCAAAATCCTTATCACTAACCCCTAACTAATCTCTTCCACCAATCATAATACTTAAGCCCTAACCCACACAAACTTATCCCCTAATCACTATCCCATCCCAATTTATCCCCAATCCATACCCCCTTTAATATTAATCCCTAACCCCCCCCCCCAAACCTAATACACAAGCCAATCATAATCCATAACCCCCACACCTCCATCTGGATCCCTAATACCTAACCCCAAATACTAATCACTAACAGCTATCTAATCCCTACCCCTCCAATATTAATTCCTAGTACCTAAACCCCTACACCCCTGAATCCCAATCCTAATCATTAACCACTAACTAATCCATACCCGCACAATATAAATCACTAATATTTTACCCCACCCACCCCAAATCTTAATCTGTGACCCCTATCTTAATCCCTAATCCCTGCCCCCTTCCCAATCCCTTTCCCCTCTCTTAATCCACCCTAATCATAATCCCTATCCCAACCCTAATTCTTAATCCCCCACCCCCAATCCTAATACAAATCATTAACCCCTAAACCCTCCAATATTGATCCTTAATCCTAACCCAACCACCCACAAATCCTAATCCCTAATCCCTACCCCCAATCTTAACCCCTAATACAAAATCACCATAAAACCACTTAATCTCAATCCTAATCCCTAACCCACATCTTAATCCCTAAACCCTAACCCCCATCTTACTCCAAAATCCATTACCCTGACACCCAATACTAATCCTAATCACTAACCCCTAACCCCCACCCCAAATATTTATCAATGATCTCTAACCCCCCCCCTCTCCAATCCTATTCCCTAATCCATACCCACAGTCTTAATCCCTAATCCATAACCCCCCAACTCCCCTATGTCCCAATATTATTAATTGACCTTAATCCCCACCCCCATCCCCAATCTTAATACCTATTACCTAACCTCCAAATCATAGTCCCTAACCCCATTAATAACCTGATAAATAACCCCTAACCCCCAAAAATATTAATCCCTAATGTGTAACATCCCCATCTTAATCGCTATTTTAACATCCACTAATTCCAATACTCTCTCACATGGTCAAAACCAGTGAGTTAAGAGACTTTAAGCATGCATCCCCATATGACATAGTCTTATGACTAGTATTGCTGGTTTAATAAGTATAATGTAGAGATTTTACTCCTGCTATAGGGTTATAACAAAGCATTTTTAAATAATATAAATTAATATCATAATGAAAAAATAATGGAAGCAATACAAAATGGTGGAATACCAAAAAATAAATTCCAACTGAATAATCTAACAAATAATAAAGGGATAATATAATTTCATATTGGAACATAACTAGATGTAAAAAAATAATTAATAAAATAAAAAAATTCACTAACAAAAATATACTCAAGGTCCTGGGTTGTGAACCCCATTTCGATCTCATCTCCAAACTCTAGCTCATCCAGCATGAAACACTCAATAGTAAGGTCCCTTTACCTTGTCCAATATTCCAACAATGTAATATTCACATATACAAAATTTTGTCCCATCTAGGGTGTGAGTATAACTTTGTAGGTTGACACCACCACGTATAAACATTACTAATCTAATAATAATGGTGTAAAATAATACAGTAAACAATTGTATTAATTAATTAAAAAATTAAATTAATACCTAATCAGCCTACTTCTGCACCATTTCGAACTGTCTTTGAGCATGTCTCATAACCATTCTGACCCCGACCATGTAACCATGGTAAAATATAGCTTGTATTGGTGACCTATTGAAATGTATCTGATCATGTCACACAATCATGAAAACCATTACAATATATTCATGGTATAAATCACATTTATTTGGTTCAAGTCTGTTATACAACAATTTCTTCAATAAATAAGGTCTGATATCAATATATAATAATTATTGTATATATCAGGGACATGCCTGATATATAATCATTCATCAAGAAATCAAGGTTGATTATTGTATATAATAATTACGACATGTATCAAGGCCAATCCCAAAATATAATAATTTCTATAATAATACAGGTCTATGCCTAGTTTATAAGATTTATTACATGTATCAAGGCCAGTCTAGTATATATGAATTTTAGTATAAATCAATATGTGTATCCCACTATATTATAATTACAACATGAATCACTAGGAATAGCATGTTAGATAATAATTCCATCATTTAACACAGTGAGTCATAACAACAATGACATTATAGTATCACATCATACAGATCAATGTTCAATTGTGAAAATTACTATTTATAGTTCAAGAACACATTTTTTATCATTTGTTCATAAACTAATAACATGCCATTAGTTACAATAAGAAAGCCAAAACAAAGTGAATTTAAATCAACAAATCACCCTAAAATCATCTCATTCTAAACACACATAATCCATTTGTCAATTCATTTATAAAAAATACTTCGCACACCCAAATGATAGCCATAAATAGCTCAATAAAAATTGAATCATGAGTGACTCCAAGGAATAATCCAATTCACCATTAAATTAATTTTTGAACATTTTATATTTCATATACTTGTCAATTAATCAATCCATAGGTTTATCATTTATAACCCCTACCTTTAATCAATGAATAAGATCGAACATCAAAAGGGTAGCACCAATGATAAAGAAGGTGTATAAGTATGAAAGACGAACTGAAATCAACCTAGTTCAAGATCACAACCACATGTGGTCCAAGGATTCCACCACCCTAATTAATATCAACATAATAGGTGATTAAATCCAAAGCCAATGATTTGTGAGGGATTGATATAAGTAATGGGATATTTTGAATTGACTAAAGGATTCCAAAATATTCTAGGGAACCCTCTTGGGTTGAGAGGAGGCAACTGCACATGGGTGAAAAAAAATCAGCCTCATGGATCTTTTAAAACTACTAGTTGGGATATTACATGGTGTGTTACTATTTTATATGTCATTTATTTCTTTTTAGCTGGATATTCCAAAAAACCCATCATCTCTACTGAGTTTTTAATTTTCCCAAACATTATATGACATGAAGTGAATATATGATGTGTAATCACTTTACACCATATACTGGATTTGTAACATGTGTTTGGATGAATTTACATATCATGTAAAAAATTTCATGGAATGTAAATCCTTGAATGATAGATTTCAATCCAGTTTCCAAAAAAAGGACCCTTAACACCTTCAAATCCTTCTATATCATGGAAAAAAACAACATAAACCCATTTAATGTGTTTATATTTGGACTAAATAAAATAAAATAAACACACACCCCATAACGTTAGGTTATTTTCCCCAATAAAATATTTCATTCTTCAAACAAGACTCAGCCACCAAGGATCGAAGACAAAGGGAAAACCAACCGAATAAATTTAAGAAAAACATAGGGACATACCTGGAAAGAGATAGTATCTTACATCCTATCGACCATAAAATAGTTGATCCCCAAGCTACTCAAAGAATCACTATGGTGTCTCATAAAACAATTCTACATATTATGATCTCATATTAGACTCCCACTCTAGGTCTCCTACTAAACTCAACTATAATTCCATTGCACTCTAACAAAAGGTGTAGTTCTGCCCAAGAGATACATATCACTATGGTCCACAATCCTCTTTGGATTCTCCTAAAATGACGTGTCTACCCAAAGATCATTGTTTTTTATGTTTTTCATGTGATAAGGTATGGATGATATCTTTGAATCTAAAATTCATGAAATTAATTGGGAAATGGAACTATAGAGATGTGTATGGGATAGTTGGTATGCTATTTGATAAACCATTTTCACTATTGAAAATAGCCCAAAAATCTTGGGTGGTAGCTTTTCCCTTTTCTAATATGGAGTTTACCCAACATTGGAAACACCCAAAGGTAAACATGATGAACAACCTCGATCTAAAGTGGTCATCTCTAATGTTCATTATGTCGTCACCATACATCTCTTGATCAAATGAACCTTTTTAGTTGTCTCAAGCATGAGAATAATCCCAGCAAGTGATAACTCACCTGCTTCTTTCCAAGAAAGAGTTGTATGAAACAACCATCCATATAAAGCCTTGAAAGGTTAAATTTATATCAATATATTGATGATATTATTATATGAAAACCCCATCATTTACATGTGCTTCTCCCATGAACCACCAAAACAACAAACACATGATTTCTACATATCCACTTGAACCTGAATAGTCTTATGAGATTGACCATCAGTCTGAGGATGATAGGTTGCACTCATAAGAAGATGTGATCCCATATCATTCTGGAAACCTTTCCAGAACCATAATGGGAAACATATATCTATTTTTGAAATGATACTCCGTATAACACAATGGAATCAACCCACTTAATATGTGTAAGGAGTACCCAAATAATCAACTATGATGGTCACCTTAATAGGTCAGTTGAACAATAGTCGCCCATAAAACATCATTCTTATAGGTTTTACTGGGTAATCTTTTCACAAAATCCATATAGATATCATCCCATTTACACTCGGGAATGGTAAAAGGTTGAAAATGACCAATTGTCCTCTAATTTTTGGTTTTTAGATGAAAACAAGTTAAATGTATTTCAAAAAAACTTGCTACCTACTTCTTCATTATAGACACCAATATGGTCAACAAATATTACCATACATCTCTATAGAACAAGGATGTGCCACACATATAGAAGTGTTAAACTCTTTGATCATTACCTCATGCAAGCCAATAGGAATGCATACTCGGCCACAGAAAATAGAACTTCCACTGCCAATAGACCATCCTGATGGTGTCACACCACCATATATGTTGTCTCTGATAACTATAATGTATAGTTCAGAAAACATATTATTCTTGATCCTTTCCAAAATCATATATATAATAGATGTAGTTGTCAGAACTACTCATCCCTATGACTCTTAAACATACAGATGCATGTCTATGAAAATTTTCAAGATCCACCACTCTTGTAAAACTCCCAAACTACCTCTTTTTTCATCTATTTCCTCAATGCATCAACAAATTTGTTTCCCTTTCTTAAAATATAATCCAACTTGAAGTTGAAAGAATATAGATACTAAACCTTCTTCCCCTGATGATGATTAATGTATCACTGAGAAAATATGTAGCTAATGGTCCTGTGGTCCATATATACCACAAACCCATCGCCCATAATATAGTTTCTCCAACACTTCGGGGAATGTACCATGACATCTATCATTAGATGAGTAGGGAAATTCTTCTCATGTTGTCTTAGATGTCATGATCCATAAGCTCCCTCTTGTTTATTCTGCATTAGAACTACTCTAAGTCTAGAACCAGATGCATCATAGTACAAGGTGTAATCGTTCCCTAGCGTAGGTAATGTGAGGATATGTGTTGATATCATCTTGCCTTTCATCTCTTAAGAAACTCTGTCACATGCATCTGACCAATTTAACTTCATCCCTTACTTTGTATGACCTAACATAACTAAATTCATATGGGAAAAGACATAGATAAAGTACTGATAATATCATGCTAAACCCTTAATTCTCTGAATCTCAACGGCATACTTAGGTTCCTATGATTCCATGGCTGCAAACATCTCAGGGTCCATTGGAACTCCTACCTCTGAGATGAAATCGACCAAGTTGTTTACATTTTAAATAAAAAAAAAATACATTTGGATTGTTTTGAATAAATTTGACTATATATTAATGTACTCCAGATGATGTCAAGATGTTTGGATTTATTTTCTTATGACTGAGAGTAGAATAAAATTTCTTCAACAAAAACTACCATAAACTGATCTATAAAAGGTTGAATGATATGATTCATCGTGGCCATGAATACCATCGATGTGTTAGTCAAACCAAATAATATCACAATAAACTCATACAATTTATAGCTACTAATAAAAATAGTTTGAGGCATGTCTGGTGGTCTCACCCACAAATGATGTTATACTAATATCAAATATATATTGAAGAAGATCATAATACCTCTAAACTGATCAAAAAGACCATCGACACAAGGAAGGATATACTAGTTCTCGATAATAATCTAGTTTAATATTTTATATTCCATGAATAATAAAAAGGTACTGTCATCCTTCTCTGTAAGAAATAATTAGATAACCCCAGTGAGATTTACTAGACAGTATGAAACCATAATCTACAAGATCATCCAACTAAAATTTCAACCCCCAAAGCTCTGATGGATCTATTCTATATGGTGTTATGGAATCTCGATTTACTCCTCACACCAATTGGATCGTGAAATCGATCAATCTCATGAAATAATTCAAAGATATAATCTGATAAGTGATAATAAATATGTTTTAACACTAGAGGAAAAGAATCCTATTGTATCCCACTATCATCTAGAGAAATATTAACTATCTAATATTTGAGATAATCCAATATGAACTCAATTGGTAATTCATAACAAGACTAATGGTCCCACACAATATGGTGAGAATAAATACCTCCTTCTAGAGATAGATTGGTACCTTTCCTTTGGTAATAGTTTATATGAGCATGGTATAAAATTAGTCAATTCATACCAAGAATCAAATTGAAACCTATCATTTCCAGCACAAATGGTTTCCAAAAGGATTGGTAAACACGAATATCTATAGAACATACCTTGGAACGTTTTTATTCACGGACAACACTCCCAAAGGTGTATAAAATGTAAAAACACCATACAATATTTCCACATCCAAGGTCAAACCATTTACAAAAACAGAATATAAAAATGAATGTAATTCTCATGTATAAAAAAGACAAAAAAAGTTTCCTGATTAAATAATTGTACCTATGGAAGTATAAGGTATTTCATCTTGAATATATAGAGTTTTCTATATAACATGTTGTTGAATAGCCCTCTAACCTAGGATCTATCTTGACTCCCATGATCTAGTCACTCTACTTAGTACAACTATTTCTGAACTAGGGATCCACATCCCCAGCCTCGACTAGAACAACTTGTGGAGATCTAGCTACCAATCTAAAAAAAAGATTGTATGTACTTCCATACTATAGTACCTATCCCAATCTCCTTCCACTATTGTGCTGTGTAATTCTCCTATAAACCCTCTACATGTGTACAATCCTTTTGAAATTATGAAACTCCAAAGAGGTGTTTGGGCACTGAGGTTGTTTGTGTCTCATCTTTCCACACTGATAGCACTACAATGGAATGTGATCCTGTAATGGATGCCTAATTACCTAACTTCTCTAAACTCCATTTCCTTAGAGGAAACTATCATAATGATTAATATTTATACTAGAAGAGGAGTTACCATTTGTCACTGATGAAATAGTCTGGCTGTTACTCAAGGACTCTCTCAGATTCCCTTACATGATGATTTCTAGATTCATAACAATCGCAAAAATTCTCAGAAGGAACACATTCACCTATGACTTAATATCATAGTGAAAACCATACTGAAAATGTGTCACTATGGAAATATCACTATCCTATAAAGATAATGAATATTATAAAAGGTCATTAATGCATCCATCATAGTTCAGCACTGGAATTCCTTCCTATGCTAGGTGCTTGAACTCTTGGTCCTTCTCATTCCTCAACATCCAAGTATTCAGGTGGATTAGGAAATACAATCTAAATTATTCCAAAAATTACTCCTCTTGGTACAGAGTATTCTCTAAAATACATCACCAACAATTCATTGGTCCAAAAAGCATCTATACAACAATCCCAACCATAATATCTATGGGTTTCCCAAGATTCATAATGATAATATAGACTAAAATTATCTAGAAATCAACTACCTAGGGGAATCCCTCCCTATTAAACAATAGATGATGTAGTTGGAAATCTCTCGTCAGATCAAACATCATAGGCACAGTGTGATGAATCTATCTTTCGATAAATCTCATGACCCTTAGGAATCTATTTTGAAGTATAAAATCCATATATTCCATAGAAGATAGAGTAATACCAGACTTAGATAGGTTAGGATCATTATGATTACACTCTCCTTAGGCTCAACTAAATAATTAGGAGGATGCATTTTCTCTAGAAAACAAGCAAACTTTCTAGAGAACTGGATATTAAGATAGGATCAGCCTCAATAGGAAACAAAAAAAATAACTGCTTCTCTTAGTATATTTGAACATGGATTAAATGTGTTTTATTGTGACATATCAATTTATTTATTTAATTTACCAGGTATAATAGGTATTTTATATCACAATTAAAACATTCAAGTATAAATCACGTGCAATAGATATGTTTCTATAATGAACAATGCATACCAATATATATATATATATCCCTATAACAGTGTATTCACACTCATCTCACTCCATACTGGGCCATGAGTATAAATCTCAAGAACCAATAACATCATGAAATAATATCGTCCCACAACATGTTAATCACCCAAGGTGAAATAACATCAATCTTAACAATAAAATATCATAAATAGAAATCCCTTCCCTGGTAAATTGGGTCCAGCCCCTCTACATGGGTTATATTTTCCAATCAAAAATATAATTACCATGTCTTAAAACATCCTAGTATGCTTTTTACTGTTCCCAAATAATAATGAATTAGAAAAGAAACATTTTTCCCTGGATTAAACTTTGTAACTTCTTCCAATTATGGCACTCTCATGTGGATGAAACAAGTTGGATATGGGACCTTTGTGTTACTCCCCATACATAAGAGGCTACCAACTAGAAATGGGGGTGTGATAATTAACATGGAGAAACTATACCACCTTGTAAAGAGTTATGATACAATAGTAGTAAACAATATAAATAAATACGAGAGTGTGAAAATAATGGAAAAAATAAAAGACAATGTAAATCCCAATAAATAAATTCCAACCCAATAATCCAATAAATAATAAAGGAATAATGTAATTTCATGATGGAATGTAACTATATTCCAAAATAAAAGTAGTATGATAAAATAATCAGCTCATACAAATAGGCTCAAATACCCCGGTCTTGAACACCATGTCTGTCCATATCTAAACTATTGTCTATCTAGTAAGAAACACTCAACATTAATACCCCTTGTCCATTTCAAATCATGCGTCCATGTAATATAATCTAGTACCAAACAGTGGCCTATCTAGGGTGTAAGTATAACTTAGTAGGTCGACAACACTATGTCTAAACATAACAAGTCTAATAATAAGTGCATGAAATAATGATATAAATAGGTATGTTAATTAATTAAACAATTAAATTAATATCTAATCAAAATAATTTGACAAAATGTAAAAAAGACTTTGAGCATGTCTCATGACCATGATAACCCCAACCATATAACCGAGGTAAAACATAACCAGCATTATAACCATATCAGAATGTCTCTAAGCATGTCTCACAATAATGACAATAATAACCATATTTTCATGGTATAAGTCAAATAAATATGGGTCAATCCTTCTATATAATCATTTCAATAATAAATAATTTTTGATCCTAGTATATAAACATTACAACATGTATCAAGGCCATGATCGGTATAAAAGCATTTCATCAACAAAACAGATATGTTCTAGGTATATAAGCATTATGGCATGTAAGAAGGCCAAGCCCAGTATATAACCATTTTATCAATAAATCAAGGTTGATCTCAGTATATAATCATTAAAGCATGTATGAAGTCCAATCATGGTATGTAATAATTTGAACATAAATCCCTGGGCATATCCCACTATATAAGCATTAGAAACATGAATCACTATGCATATCCCGCTATATACGAATTATAACATTTAACACAATGAGTCATAAGAGAAATAATTTAAAAATATCATGTTATAAGTCTCAATGGTTAATAAAGAAAATTACCATTTATATTTAAATCACACATTTTTGTTTAGAATATGTTTATAAACCAAAAATAGGTCTATCATTCCAATAATCAAACCAAGCCAATATAAATTTGTATCAAGAAATCATCCAAAAATATAGTCATGTTAAACACAATATATCCATTAGTAATATCATTTATATTCATGTGTTCTCTCACCCAAACGATATCCATAATACCATTCAATAACAAATGAATATAAATGGATTCCAAGTCATAATCCAAATAAACATTTAATTAATTTAGGAGAACATTATATTAGAGTAATTTAACTATTTCACATACATTCGAATTAAAAATTATATACGGTTAATGTTTAGACCCCCTGATTTTAATTTTATATGAACACAACACATACAAAGTGAAACACCATTAAGGAATAAGGTAAAAAAGAGCACAAAAATAACCTAGAACACCCGCTTCAAGATCGCAAAAAAATATATCCAATGATTCTACCACCCTAATAGAGATAAATATAATATGGGAGAAAACAAAAATCCTAAGACTTACTAGGGATAGATCATACAAATGGAATATCAGAAATTGATGAATGGCTTCCAAAATCACATGGGGAACATTCAAGGATTGAGAGGAGTAAAATTCATATGGGTTAAAAGAAAACTTGTCTACCCAAGACCTTTAAAACTTACCTCTAGAATGATACATGTTGGGTAACTCGTTTACACGTTATTTATGTATTTTTTAGGGATAAAATAAAAAACCCATCATCTCAGATGAAATTGTAATCATCCCAAACATTAAATGATGTGAATTTCTTAGAGAAAATTTAACTTATTTATTCCCTAGAATTGTTTCATGACATGTGTATGGAAAATTGTACATGCCTTATATACCATTAAACAAAATGTAAATCCCCTGGAACTAGCTTTTATTTCGGTTTCCACAACAAGATCGGACCCACTTCCAAAGCATTTAAACCCCTAGAATAACCCTCATAAACCCATTTAACATATTTATATATAGACAAAATTAGTTCAAATATATATAAATCCTTAGATTTTAGGTCATTTTCCCCAAAAAAAAATCTTTTTGTCTCTAAATAAGACTCAATGAACATGGATTGAAGATCATGGAAACCTCCAACAGAATACATTTAACATAAAAAACCCAAAAATAATGTACAAGGAAAACAATATGGTATCATATAACTAATCCCTACCCTATATTAATCTCTAATCCCTAACCCCTACAATCTTAATCCATAATCACTAACAGACCCCATCTTAATCCCTATTCACTACCCCCCAGTCCTAATCATTAATCCCTAACTAATTTATCACCCCTAATATTAATACCCAATCACTAACCCTTACCCACAAATCCCAATCATAAAAACTAACACTATACAAATTTCTACCCTCAATCATAATCTTAACTCCCTACACCACCTACAAATACTAATCACTAATCCCTAATTAATCCCAAACCCCATCCCAATCCTATTCACCAAACCATAACTAATACCTACCCTCAATCTTAATCCATACTCCAAAACCCCACAATCCTTATCTTGAATTCCCAAATCCATTGTACAAAATCACTAACACCAAACTAATCTCCACCCCCAATCATAATACCTAATCTTTAACACCCCCGTCCATGTTAATCCCTAACCCTACCCCCCAATTATAATACCAAATCTCTATCCCCCATCATATTCTATAATCCCTTCCACTATCCAATTCTAATCCCTATCCTTCCTTCCTAATCCCTACCCCAAAAAATTTCCCTAATCCCTGACCCCCCAATATTAATCCCTATCCACCACAATCTTAATCCCTAATCCCTAACCCTTCAACTAAATCCCTAATACTTAAAACCCCACCCTCATAATCCATAATCCATACCACCAATTCAAATACATAACCCCATAAATCCTAATCCCAACCCCCAATCTTAATCAATAATCCCTAAACCCCCCAATATTAATCCATAATCCCTACCCTCAGTCTCTATTCCTAACCCCCCATCTTAATTCCATGACCCGTCTCTTGGGGCACATGCTGTGACTACCCCAAGTTCACCTTCCATATGCCAGGGGCTGGTGACAAGCACCAAAGGCGTAACTCCCTAAAACTTGGAATTCATTTCCTTTATAACCTATAAACACAGACAATAGAGCACATATCTAAATACAAAACACTATTTAAACTGTATAACAAAAGAGTGCTGAAAAGTAAAAGGGTCCTGGAATTGAATCCCAACTATAACGTACAAGGAACTGGAAGTACAAGTACAACTGAAGAAAGGAAAAATAGTTGTAGGGTCATCCTCCGGAATACCTACCTGAAGGGTAGGTACTGATAGCCTCCTCAGCACTCCACGTCCGTCAGTCTCCTCCATGTACCATATCGTGGTAAGGTCCACCTACGGGTACCGTCTAGTCCTGGTACTCTCTACCTCATTCAGCGTTGTCTATTGTCTGCATCCAACACAACAAGGTGTGGACATAGCCTGTGTAGGTGTGAGTATAACGATACTTAGTAGGGACCACAAGTCCCTCTAGGTCTCACAAATTTATACAAGGATAAACCAAAAACTATGAAATCAAAAGATAACCTTACTTAGGTATATTCCCATACATATACCTTAATTATTATGTGATCCATCTCAATCATGAGGAAAAGGTAGAAAAACAAACTCAGATCAACCATGATTTTATTCTAGGGGTAGTATCAAGAAACATCCCCAACACATATTCGAAACCTCGGCTACTAGATAACTAGTCCTCTATCATGGACAGTGGGACTACCATGTCACACAAAAAAAATACCCACTAACTTTGGACTTCTAATGTACTCCTCCTATAGAGTACCATGGGTCTGCTGCATCACATAGAGATGCTCCCCACCGTGGGTCTGTCGCCACACCCAAGCACTCCTCCTCATAGCCTATTAAGGTTCTCCTTCTATCAATTGTCGTGGGTCTGCCGCTTCACCAAGCACGCTCCTCCACCGTAGGTCTGCCGCCAAAACCAGGCGCTCCCCATTGGGCTAGTATAATCACTCCGAGTCAAATAGTCAACAGTCGTCAGGTCTCAGCCCTCTACTAGGTTTCCGCACTCTTCTCACTCAATACTGGATGGTTCAACTCCATGAGCTAATGATCGATACTCCAACTATCACAAAGTCCTATTATGAAGTATGTCAATGGTCTGCCACATCATAGGGGTCTCAACACAATAATAGATGCATCAATCGGACGCTCAATCAGTGAATTATTATCCTTTTAGTCTCGAGGGACTAGTTGGATTCGTGCATGATCCAACCTGACTGATTCAAAACTATTCCCCAAACTCTAGTGGGGTTATACTCAATGGGACTGATTGGTTTCATGCATGATCCAACCTAAACGAATCTGAACTATACCCCTAACTTGTTGGATTTGGCCCGACCCGTTGGGCGTGCTAACTCATTAGCTTCGGCCCGGTCCGCTGGGCGCCACCGAGCAGGCTAAAAGGGGGTCGTGGAGGGCTACGATGGAATAGACTGGACCTGATGGAGTTTACCGACCACAGGTTAGTGCGAGGGTGGCTTGGCCTAGTGGGTGCAACATGGGGCCGGTCCGGCCGGGCCAACTCGAAAGGGTGTCGCGAGGCCCGTTCGGCACTGAGGGTCATGGGGTACGGCTCGGGATGGCTCGGACCGGGGCCGGTGTGGCGAAGACTAGGATGGATTGGGTGGTGTCCATAGAAGCTGGCAGTCTGGGGTGGCACATCCAGGGCGCGGCGCGGTTTAGGTCGGTTCGACCGGGGGCGACGCAGGGCCGGCGAGTTGGCGCCACTAGGGCACGTCATGGCACGTTCGGGGCGCCTCAGGAGGTCGGCGTGGCTAGGAGCCGATTCAGTCGGGATGCTGGGGTGGCTAGGGCCGGTTTTCCCGACAGATGGTGCGGCCTGGGTGGCTTGTCCCGGCCTAGGGCAGCACGTTCGGAAGGACGGATACAACGAGGGCAGTTTGTCTGCGGGCACCGCGAGGGCGGTGCGGCTGGTTGGCTTCATTGCCTACATCGCCTTTTCTCCTTACTCCATCTTGAAGAACACCACAAATTGAATGGAAGAGGGGTCAGGCCATGTTGGTTTGTTCCACACTCTCCACATTTAGGGAGGTAGCATTTGGCTCCCAAGAACGAATCCCAACAGACCCTCCCTCCATGATAAATCCCAAAACCTACAAAATAAAAACATCTAGGGATCGATCCACATTCATTGTTTTAGAATAAATTAATTAGGGGAATATAAAATCAATTATGGAAATCCCCTAAATTGTTCATTGTTTGTCGATGGAGTCGCAAGGAAGAAGACAGAGTTGTCATCATTCGTCATGTCCGCCACACACCTCCAATCCCATGCTTGTGTGTTGGTATATTGACGACATTGAGGAGGGAAGGTCGGTTATCGAAGGCATCCCACTTCGGAAGGAATCCCGAGGAAGAAGATCGAAGTTGAGGTCGAGGTCAAAATTTTTTGTCAGTGGATCATTCTTCATCAGTGGAACACATTCTCCATTGGAGAGATTTTCTCTCAAAGATCCTACTCTCCCCCAATCCCACCATATTGAAATAATATCCTCAAAATATTCGAATAGGATATCTATTAAGTTGTTGGAATAATATTCAGAATGGTTTAATTAGTTAATTGATGTGTTCGATCAATTAATTAATGCGGGTGGGTTTGCACAATTAAATTGTGAGAGTAGGCACAATTTACCGTGGAGGAGTTGAAGAGGATCCCCCCACATTATTAGGGAGTTGAGGGGTTTCTCCTAATTAATTGGGGTTTCAAGGGGGTTTAAAACCCATGGGTCCCCACCACCATAACCTCGCATGGGAGGTTATGGTTCAGGTGGTCCCCACCACCATAACCTCTCATGGGAGGTTAAGGTGTGGTGGTCCCCACTTCCAACCTCCAAATGGATTGGGTACAATAGATAAAATAAAATAAAAAATGAGCATATTTTATTTTATTATTTCCACAAAAAACTGAAAAACTATCTTCCATCGATGACCAACTGTCCTGTTGGTGAAACTATTCTTAATAGAATATTAGTACTGCGAGTTCAACATTTTCCTTAGATTTCAATTATGAGCACTGGTTCAAAAGATATAAAAACCTTCTCGAACTCTCCCTGAACGTACACAATCAAAACTATAGAAATTGATTATGGGAACAATGGGACTCATAATCAGGTGCCTTCAATTTTCGCGGGCTTGTAAAATTACCATTTAATTAAAAAAATTACAAGTAAATTTTGTGTCTTTAAATTATCCCCACCTCAGGGATTCACGTCCTCTATAAGATACTAACTAAATCTAAGGTAACAAGTGAGGGTATTGAGCATGCGCCTGAGCCTCCCCTACCATGTGTTCTCCTAGAGGTTCTCATGTTACCAACGAACGCGCACTAGAGGAATCGACAGTCCATAAAGGACATAATCTTGTTGATCCTCAATCTCTACTGGATCCACCATAAAAGTTTCCCCATCGTCGATTTCGAGCTCCCCATGGTCTATGATGTTATATGGGTTGTGTACGTATCTCCTCAGCTGGGAAACATGGAAGACGTCGTGCTGCCGGGGCAACAGAGGTAGAAGAGCTAAGTGTTAATCCACCTCTCCAACTCTAATGAGGATCTGAAATGGTCTGATGAATCTCAGTGATATCTTGCCACCCTGACTAAATCTCTATAGACCTCATTGGGCTGAGACCCATAGAATGACTTGGTTACCGTCCTCGATCTCTAGAGGTCTTCTTCTCCTGTTAGTATAGGACTTCTTCCAACTCTGTGCAGTTTTCATCTGCTCCTGGATGATCTGCACCTTCTCTACAGTAGCCCGTAACATCTCTAGTCCCACTAGTGCTGACTCCGCTGGATGAGTCCAACATAATGCTGATCTACAAGTACTCTTGTACAATGCATCAAAAGATGTCATGCCAATGGTGGAGTGATAAATATTGTTGTATGAAAACTCCACCAAAGGTAACTGATCCTCCTAGTTACGACCAAAGTCAAGGACACAAGCACGAAGCATGTACTTGATGGTCTGAATGGTCCACTCAGTTTGAACATCCGTCTGAGGATGGAAGGTGGTGCTCAAACGAAGCTGCATTCTAAAAGCATCCTGCAACCCCTTCCATTACTGGGAATTAAAACATTTGTCATGATCAGAGACAACCATTAGAGGTACTACATGTAGACACATAATCTCTTACACATAGAGGCATCCCACTGTCTCTACTAAACAATGCTCCCTGATCTGTAGGACGTGGGCGGACATGGTGAGTCGGTCGATGATCATCCAAATCGAGTCATGTCCCCTGGATGTATGTGGCAGTCTTATCACGATGCCCATGGATATCCCATCCCAATTCCATAATGAAACCATTAAGGGATGAACCATGCTTGCTGGTACTTGATGCTCCACCTTTATATGTTAACAAGTGAGGCACCAAGAAACAAACTCTACGACTGGTTTCTTCATTCCCAGACACCGGTGCTGTCGTTGGAGATCCGGCCACATCATCACCACTCTTGGAAGTACATCCAGATGGGACGTGTATAACTCCCAAAACACGTCATCTTGAAGTGACACTGGTACCATAGTACGTCCTCCGAAGAGGATGACATGCTCCCCACCTTCAGAAAATCAATTTGGTGCCTGCCCTATGGATATCTGAGCACGTCGTGTCTCATAATCATTGTCCCCATGATATGCCTTCCTGACTCACTAAAGAAGTGGGGGAGTGACTGTAAGATACTGAAGGAAGGATGATCCATCTCTATCCACAAAGGAAATCTATAAAGCAGCCAACTGATCTATCACCTCACCTAGTAGTTTTATAGTAGACCTCCTACTAAGTGCATCTGATATAACCTTCCCCTTACTGGTAGTATAGAATATCATGAAGTCATAGTCCTGGAGGAGCTTAGGCCTACGTCGCTGTCTTATGTTCAGGTCCTTATGGGATAAGATATAACTGAGACTCCTGTGATCAGAGTACACATTAAAATGTTCCCGCATTAGAAAGTGTCGCCACATCTTCAAGGTAAAGACAAGTCCTACTAGCATCAGGTCATGGGTAGCATAGTTCTTCTCGTGACTTCTCAGCTATCAAGAGCCATATGCGATCCCTGCTCACCCCTGAATCAAGACACATCCCAGTACGGTCCATGATGTGTCGATGTAGACTACGTACCCTACAAACTACTCTAGAAGCCTCAAAATGGGATCACTAGTCAGCCTCTGTCTCAGATATTGGAAGCTCCACTGAAATCTCCCCATCCACACAAAGGGTTTCCCCTTCTTCGTCATGGGTGATAGTGATGCTGCAACTCTGGAGAAATATGGCATGAACCTTCCGTGGTATCTAGACATACCTAGGAAACTCAGTACCACCATTACACCATTGGGTGGATCTGAAGCATGTACCGCCCCAAACGTTTCTGGATCTGCTTCAAATCCAGCCTCTGAGATTACATGTTCCAGAAACTGATCCTCTCATATCCAGAACTGGCACATTGAGAGCTTACTATAATGCAGGTGCTCTCGTAGTGTGTCCAGTACTACCCGAAAATGGTAATTATGCTCCTCCTCTGTAGCCTAGTAGATCAATATGTCTTTGATGAAGACTACGACAAAAGATCGAGGTATGGCTGAATGATCTGGTTTATGAGTCCCATCAACACTGATGGAGCGTTGGTTATGCCGAATGGAATAACCAAGAACTCGTAGTGGTCGTACCGACATCTGAAGGTCATCTTCTACACATCCTCATCTCAAACTCTAAGATAGTGATATCCTGATCTGAGGTCTATCTTTGAGAAACACCGTTCTCCCTTCAACCGATCATAGTGCTCGTCAATCCTCGGGAGTGAGTACATGTTCTTCACGGTCACCTTGTTCAGGTGCCAATAGTCACCACAAAGTCACAAGCTCCCATATACCTTGTTGGAGAACTGAATCGAGGCTCTCAAGGGAGAAACACTGGTCTGGATGAATCCCTTCCCCTGCAAGTCCTCTAGCTATACTCGTAGATCTCGATGCTCCGTGGGAGGCATCTAATATGCTGGTGTAGATATCGTTGCATTATCGGGGTACAAGTAAATCCCAAATTCTACCTATCAGTGCGGGGGTAGACCTAGAACATCATCAGAGAAGACATTCGCGTACAGGTCCACCATAATAGGATAAATAAGACTCCCTGCCTCAAGAGCTCCGAGGGTAAGGCTAGCTAAATGATGAGTGATCAGATGCACTCTCCTCAAAGCAAGTCCATCTTGCACTGCAAAGGATCCCTTCTCACTCGTGAAGGAAAACATGGTCCCATCCATGCCGACACACCATACATTGTGCCTAATATAGTCAATATGAGCATGGAATGTAGAAAACCAGTCCATAACCAAGATGACATCGTTAGGCCTAGACGTTGCTATTAGGATATCCAAGTCGATGCTCTTGCCTCCTAGAGTAACCTCACACTATCAACACCAGTTTTTAATCGTCAAATACACTCCCATAAGAGTCTCTAGCCATAAGGATAGATCCATCAACTCCATCAGAATCATTGAGCTCCGAATGAGGGTAGTGGAAATGAAAGAGTAATTGCCACCTGTGTCTATAAGTACTGCAGCTATGGTGGAGTAGACACATATCATATCATGAATCATATCTGGAGAACCATGATTATATGCGTCAGCAGCCTGGAGCTGAGCTCTCTCCTGTCCACCTGCTCCTTGCGGTCAGGGTGGACCTCCTGGTGGTGGTGGCGGTAAAACGTCGAACCATCATCCACCGCCAGCAGCACGACCAACTCCTCTGCCTTATCCACTTGCTCCCTGTAGACCGCCTCGATTTAATCTCTGTCTCTTCCTAGGTAGTCCCTCGACCCTCTACTGATCATCTGAATGATGGTTCGGTCAGTCATGGGCCATGTGACCCTGCCCACTGCATGTGTAACATGGTCTTCTCCTGGCATGTCTGTCTCCACTTCGGGTGCCCCACATAACTGATCCTGAGTCATGCGGTCGTCCACCAACAGGTCTGGTCCTCTTAAACCTCTGGGACATCTGTATGATGTGACCTATAGAAGACTCCGCTACATGTCGACTGGTGGTGGATATCGATGTTAGAGACTACCCAACAAGAAAACTCTCTAATAGGAGGGCCCACTCTACAACCCCGCCAATGTCAGGATGCTGAGTGAAATCACAAAAGTCCGGATCTCCGGCCTAAGTCCCTTATCGAAGGTCCGGGCCCAAAAGAATGGGTCCCGCACCATATCTGTCGAGTAGCGTGAGAGGTCTGTGAACCTCACTAAGTACTGAGCTACAGTCATGTTGTCCTATAGCAGATGAATTATTTCTTGTATGAGCACTACGTGAAGAGTCACATGGAAAAACACTGCCTGAAATAGGCTCTCGAAGTATTCCTAGAGAAGCGCCACCTCATCGTGGACCTAGGCCATCAAGCTCCACCAACTGCCTGATCCTTCATGTAGAAGGCTGGTATCAAGCATCCCAATGGGGTTGGCTAGTGTCCCTACCAGTCGGAAGGCTTTTACCGCAGCCTCCATCCAATCCGCAGCTGCCTCTGGGTCCGTCTCTCCCATGAACCAAGGTGTCCTCTGGCATTGGAACTAGTGAAACACACTCAAGTGGCATCCAATGTCTGCGGCATGTGCTGGTGGAATCGGTGCCCCAACAGGTAATGGTACCTCTGGTGCCTCCGCTAGTGCCTCTACTATAAGGGGTCCTACACCAAGGCCTCGTCACTCGGTGGGATATCTGTGCATTCAACTATTGGAACTCAAGCTGGCTGTCTACGTGGAGGCATCCTGAAATGAAACTGGTGCACTACAATTAAAATTTAATACCTGGTGAGCTGAAATGGTTGATATGACTTAACAATATCATTTTAAAACACACACACAGTCAGTGTTTTTGTGCATCGAGTCAGAAGTCATAAGTTAGGGTCCTGGGGTATGGATACATCGGTCGTCGAACCAACACTGGACTCCCGGAACTGACAACCACATGCACTACACTTGACATTATTGCTTCACAGAATAAATCAGAGTCCTAAGTTTTGCGGTAGAACCAACTACTCT
This sequence comes from Viscum album, assembly GCA_963277665.1. NCBI lineage: Eukaryota > Viridiplantae > Streptophyta > Magnoliopsida > Santalales > Viscaceae > Viscum > Viscum album. The sequence goes on from OY728141.1 coordinate 1,757,856,263, forward strand.
AATACCAATTTTTCATAACCCATCCCATAGGGCATATGCCGTTACTACCCCATGCCTGCCTTCTATAGGCCAGGGGATGGCGACTAGCACCATAGGCTCAACTCCCTAAAATTGGCTAGGTATTTCCTATATAACCTATAAACGTTCACAATAGAGCACACAGCTGAATACAAAACACTATGTAAACTAAATAACAATATATTCTTGAAAAGTAAAAGGGGCCGAAAATACAATCCATACTATAAAATACAAGGAATAGAAAGTACAAGTACAACTCAAGAAAATAAAAATAGTTTTTGGGTCACCCTCCGGAACACCAACCTGAAGGGTAGGCACATATAGCATCCTCAGCACTCCACATCTGTCACTCTCCCCTGTGTACCAAATTTTCGTAAGGTCCACCTCTGGGTACCATCCAGTCTTGGTACACATAGGCTCAATCAGCATTGTCTGTCGTCTGCATCCATCATGACAAGGTGCGGGCATTGCCCGTGTAGGGGTGAGTATAACGATACTCAGTAGGGACCCCGAGACCCTCCAGGTGTCACAAAATACAACATGGATAAACCACAATGTATGAAATTAACAGATAACCTTACTTAGGTATATGCCCATACATATAACTATGTTATCAAGTGATCCAACTCAATCATGAGGAAAACACAGAAAAACTAAATCAGCTCAACAAGGATTTTATTCTAGGGGTAGTATCAAGAAACATCCACAACACATTATCGAAACCATGGCTGTTGGAGAAATCCTCCTCTATCGAGTATAGTGGGATTTCCACATCACACAGAGGTGCTTACCACTATCCGTGGACTGCTGAGGTACGCATCCTGTCAAGTATTGTGGGGCTGCTATGTCACACAGAGGTTCTCCCCACTATAGGTCTACCGCCACACCCAGGTGTTGCACCTCATAGCCTGCTGAAGTAATCCTTTTTTTGAGTACCGTGGGACTACTGCGTCAACAAGAATGCTCCTCCACCATGGGTACGCTGCCACAACCATGCGCTCCCCACTGGGCTATTATAATCACTCTAAGTCAAAGGTCAACAGTCCTCAGGTCTCAGCTAGCTACTAGGTCTTCGTACTCTGTTTTCTTGTCAATGGAACCATCCCCTCCACAAGCTTTTGGTCGATACTCCAACTGTCACGAAGTCCCACGAATAAGTATCTCAAAGGTCTGCCACATCATATGTGTCTCAGCACAATAGTGTATGCATCAATCGGGCCTCCAGTCTGTGATTTATTAGTCTTTTAGTCCTAGGGGCACAGATGGATTCTTTCATGATCCAACCTGACGGAATATCAACTCTACCCCAAAATACAGTGGGGTATACTCAGAGGGATCATCACGCTTAAATATTACCAGCGTCATGGATGGTTTGTCAAACAGATGTCTGGTACTAAAGGTGTAGCCAAAGGAATGTAAAGGGTCATAGTGGGCCCAAGTTTGGTCTGACCCAGTCTGACTGACTCGGCCTGACCTAGTCTGGGCCGACCCAGTTCGGGTCATCCCGGCCTAACTCGTTGTGTCTGGATTGGCCAGTTGGGGGGGCATCCTGTTAGGTTCGACCTGGCCCACTAGGCCCAGCCCATCCAGCCGCGTGGGTGTTGCGAAGGCTGCGAGGTCTTGGACCGGTCGCTAGGGTCTGGACCATCCGTGAGTCGGCGAGAGGGCGGCTCGGCCAGGAGGGTTCTGCGAGGGGCAAGTTTGGTCAGGCTATCTTGTGAGGCAGCAGTGAGGCCGGTCGGCCCGGAGGGTTGCGGGGTGTAGCTCAGGGTGGCGTGGGGCCGACGGGCTGGCGCGGCAGGGGCACAGCACAGCCGGGGCAACTCTAGAGGCCAGTGGGAATGGGAGCCATTCCAGTCATGGCCGATTCAGTTGGTGGACGACGTGTCCAGGGCGGCTCGCCCTGGCCCGGGGCGGCTCGTCCAGAAGGTCGGAGAACGCGAGGGCGGTTCGGCCGGGGTTCCATGAGGGGGGCACAGCCGGTTTCTTCCATCGTCGTTGTCGTGTTCCGACGTCACGAAGAACACCACAAAAGAGAATGGAGTAGGGGTTTGGCCACGTCGGTTTTGTCTGCACCCTCCGTGTTTAGGGTAGTAGCATTTTGGCTCAAAAGAACGAAGCACAATAAACCCTCCCGCAATGATTAATCCCAAAAACCCGCAAAAGGATAACATAGAGGGATCAAAAAGTTATAATTTGATCCATGTTCTTTGTTTTAGATGGAAAGAATCAAAGAAATATAAAAGTAATTACAAAAATCCCCTAACTTGTTCGTTGTTCGTCGACGGAGTTGCAGGGAAGATGACGGAGTTGTTGCCATTCATCGCCTCCGCCACACACCTCCAATCTCTATCTCGTGCATCAGTTCATTGTAGACGATGAGGAGGGATGGTCAGTTGTCAAAGACATCCCCCGTCAGAAAGAATCCCGATGAAGAAGATCAAAGCCATGTTTCAGGTCAACGTTCTTCATCGAGGGAGCGTTATTCATTGGTGGAAGACGTTCTTTGCTGGAGAGATTGTCCCTCAAAGATCCTCCTCTCCCCCAATCCCACCAAAATGGAATAATATCCTCCGAATAATATATTGGGATATCTATTAAGTCGTTGGCGTAATATTCAGAATGGTTTAATTAATTAATTGATGTGATACATCAATTAATTAAAGTGGGTGGGTTGGAACAATAAAATTGTGAGAGTTGACACAATTTAACCTGGAGGAGTTGAAGAGTCTCCCCCACATTATTAGGGAGTTGAGGGGTTTCTCCCAATTAATGGGTGGGTTTCAAGGGGGTTTAATCCTGAGTGGTCCCCACCACCATAACCTATCAAGGGAGGTTATGGTTTGTGTGGTCCCCACCATAATAACCTCTCATTAGAGGTTAAGGTGTGTTTTTCCCCACTTCCAACCTCCACATGGAGTTGTTACAATAGATACAATAAAATAAAACATGAGATTATTTTATTTTATTATTTCCACGAAAAACCCAAAAACTAACTTCCTCTCTCTACCAATGACCATCGAGGTGAAATTCTTCTTATGCGAATACAAGCGCTGTGAGTTCAACAGTGTCCTTAGATTTCAATTCCGAGCACCGGTTCAAATGTTATAAAAATATGCTTGAGATTTCCCTGTACGTACCCGAAAAAAATTCATAAATTGATTCCTGGCACAACGGGCCTCGAAATCACGTTTCGTAAATTTTCATGGACACATAAAATACCCATTTAATTAAAAACAATTTACATTGAAATTCCGGGTCTTTACACTAAATCCTTAATCCCCACTCCCAAATCCTAATATGTAACACTATATTAATCCCTAATCCCTAACCCCCACCTTGATTTTCATCCCCAATCCATACCCACCAATATTAATCTGTAATACCTAACAACCACCATCTTAATCCCCAATCCCTACCGACACCCACCCCCAATATTAATCCACAATCACCACCCACATCCCGATATTCATCCCTAACCACTACCCCCAATCTAAATCAATATCCGCTAACCAATCCATTCCCCCAATCATAATCCCAAATTATAAACCCTTATAACCCCCAATCACAATCCTAATCACTAACCCCTAACAAATCACTACACCCAATCATAATCCCTAATAACTAACCCCCCAATACCAATCCTAATAACTAAAATCTAAGAAATCCCTACCCCCAACAACTTTAATCCTTATTCCCTTACCTTCCTCAAAATATTAATCTCTATTTCCTAAACCCCAATCTTAATACCTCATACACCCAAATAGTAATCCTGAACCCACTAATCCAAATGCCTACCCGCAAACATAATCTATAACCGCCAATATTAGTCATGATCACTAACCCCTAAACCCCCTATCTTAATCCCCAATCGCCCATATTAAACCATAATCCCTAACCCCTAATCATAATCCCTAATACCTAACCTCCTATATCAGTGCTTAATGCCTACCCATACCATCTTAATCCCTAATCCTTACCACCAATCCAAATATATACACCCAATCCTAATCCCTACCATAAATTCCAATACCTACCCCCCAAAAAAATCCTTAACCCCAATCTTAATCCTTGATCCCTAACCCGAAACAGTATTTATCCACAATTACTACCCCTATATTAATCCCTTACAAAAAACTAATCCTTATTCCCAACCCCCCATTCTTAATCCCTAATCTGTTCTCCCATACATAAACCCTAACCCTCAAATCTCATTCCTAATCACGAACTCCTACCCCCCCCCAAATCGTAATCCCTATCTGTAATGAACCACTAATTCTCATTGGCTTGAGAGTTCAACGAGTCATTACTATGCCTTAAGAGAAATCCCCAAGGCGTTAAAGGGTGGAAATAAATGCCTAAGGGTTTCAAAAAAAATGGTGGATGATTTACCCGTTAACTGAAAACAACCAACAAATAGAGAAAACAAGATAAATATATCCAAGCAACCACTATATGATGCATGATTTAAATCCAAAAAAACTCAACCACCATTTTCATAAAAACCCAACTAAATAATACAACGGAGTACAAAACCAAATCATAGTAAACCGTGGAAAGACAACTACAAGACTTCAAGATGACAACCCAACTCCATGTTCCACAAGTTCCAAGCTCCAACATCACGAACCAGCCTAAGGGTCACGAAGTAGTGCTATAAATGTGTGACACTTTACCTTTTCCAACATCTCGGTATATGAAATATAAAAAAGCACCAACGTTCCAAAGTAGGGGGTTAGTAATGAAACATAGTCGGTTTTCCCAAATTACAACCCAACGCATACCTCTAGGAAAAAACATTTTAGCACATTTATATAAAAAAAGTTATATAAAACAATTCCAAAACATTTCACAATATATAAAATTCCACGTCGAAGCCATTTTTCAAACAAAAATCGTTTTCCAACAAAGAAACCAAGAAAATTTTCTCAATAAAATTCACTTTTCCATTTTGGAACTTTCATTCCAATTCACAAATCCACAGAACCAACCATTTCACAACCTGTGAAATCCACTATGCATGCATCGTTTTGATAGTTCTATACTCATGAGCGGTCTCTCGTCGATCTACAATGTTGTCACAAGGTAATTATTCCTCATTTTCCATTACAATTTTGGCACCGAGCACAAGGTCATATTTCAACCAAGCCTCATAAATGCAATATGAACACACACACCAAGTATGGCAAAAAACCACACTATTTCAACCATGCCAAAGCCATTTCAAAAAACACCCTTTTATTTAAAACCTTTTCTCACAAACCATTTTCCAAATCCCGCAAATCCATATTTTAAAATCACTATTTTAAAATCATGAAACCAAAACACTTTTCACAAACCATTCTTTAAATATCGAAAATTTCATCAAAACCCATAAATCATCACTAAATAAGATTTATAACATTCTTTGCACCACAATTTCACATTCAAAACCAAGTGATTAAATCAATTTGAACTAATCCTTTATGTTCTATAAAAGAGCAATCGAGAGCGAGGCCACCTACCTCGGCAAATTGTGTGAAACCAAGCCACAGACAAAGAATGCTCAAGAACACCGGGTCAAAACTCCAAAAAAACTCCATAGATCTCTTCTCCTAACACAACCAAGACCAGATCTCGTCATATTTGGCATCCACACATTTATATATACACATAACGGGCGTAGATCTAAGAAAAATAGAGAATAGGATATGTATATCTAAGTAGATCTATGAAACCGATCAAGAACGATCACATACCTTAAGAATCTGACTTCGATTCGCCCAGAGAAGCCTTCAGATCACCTCTGAAATGCATAGGAGAAGTCTTCCAACCGTCAAGAGAGAATAATCCCGAGTTAGGGATGCTTAGGAGGTTTAAACAAGGCAATTAAAGGAAAAAAACGAGTAAGATCCACAATTATAGGATCTAATTTTAAGTGTTTGAACGGTTTGTCTACACGGTTTGACAGACCGTGCGCTAACTGTTCATTAGCTTCTGCCTCGGCCATCATTCATGCACGACCTCATCACATGGTATCCCTTAATTGTGCACCAACCGTGCCAAAGCCACTACCTCCTTAGTCAAACACGCACGGTTTGGCGACACGATATTACAAATTGTGCGTCGCTCGTGCGCCTTCCGCTTTGCTTCAAACATCACTCCGGGATATCCCGATTCTCCCATACGTCACCCAAAAATTTTAAAACCAAGAAAAGTATCATATAAGGGTTATATACTAGAAACCGGGGGTACTAGGTTCTCCCCACCATTGGCCTTTTCGTCCCCAGAAAGTATAAAACCATTGCTTGACTAAAAGAGTTTTGACCACTACTCCTTCATTACTTTCTCGCGTTCACAAGTCTCTTCCTGAATCTGACCATGTTTCCACAAAACCTGCACTAGGACGATGATTTTTCCATGAAAGAAATTATACTTCCTAACTAGATTCTACACTGGTATATGTACCAATGAAGAATCGGGCTCTAGGTCACCGTGTTCCCATCTGATCACATGGTCAGGATCAGGCTGATACTTCTTCAATTGAGATACATGGAACACATTATGCACAACACTGAACTATGGTGGTAATTCCAACCAATACGCCACCTCTCCAATAAATTCTAGTATCTCCAAAGGGCTTATATATCGATGATATAACATGCCCTACTTCCCAAAATGACGTTGTCCAAGCCTTGGAGAGATTCTCAAAAAGACGTGATCACTCACTGTAAACGACAATGGTCTTTGGTGATGATCTCCCTAACATTTCTAACAAAACTGAGCTGTATCCATCCTCTATATAATCTACTAAATCTTATCTATTGTTTCTTGGACAAGGATCGGCCCGACTAGTGATGATTCTCTAGTTTCCACCCAGCATAGTGGAGAATGACAAGGACGCCCATACAATGCCTTAAACGGAGCCATCCGTATCGTGGCCTGATAACTGTTATTGTATGAGAACTCCACAAAGGGTATATGATCCTCCCATGAACCACCAAAATCCATTAAACAAGCCTGCAACATCTCTTCCGACATCTGTATTGTCCTCTCGGATTGCCCATCTGTCTGAGGATGATACGTCGTGCTCATAGTCAACTGAGTCCCAAGGGCTTGTTGTATGGATTCCCAGAAACGAGATGCGAACCTCGGATCTCTATCTAAGACGATATACACTGGTACACCATGTCTCTTTACCACATCCCAGATAGAGATTTTTGAATGATCTTCCACCGTATGGGTTTCACGAATTGGGATGAAATGGGACGACATGGTTAGACGATCGACTATCAGCCAAATGACATTGTGTTTCTGGAATGTTCTTGGAAGACCAGTAACAAAACCATTGTTATCTACTCCCATTTTCACACTGGGATAGGTAATGATTGTAACATACCAGTTGGTCTCTGATGCTCTTCTTTAACCTACTGACAAGTTAAGCACCGCGAGATGAATTCGGCCACCTTTCTTTTCATGTCGCTCCACCAAAACTGCGCCTTTAGCACCTTATACATCTTCTGTGTACCCAGAAGTACAACCCATCTTGAATGGTGGTAAGCATTAAGGAGTTGTTCCTGACAAACTATAGGTAAAACCATTCAATCTTTGAAACACAAAACTGAACCCGCTTCCAGTTTCCAGATAACAATGGTCTCCACACTATTGAGTTTTGAAATCATTATCAAACATTTGGCATCAGATGTTTGTGCCTCTTTGACAACATTAACAAGCTCTGGAACAAGCATAGATGAAATGAAAAATGCAACATCAACTTGGTTTTCTCATTTTACATGCATGTCAACTACGACTGACATCAACTACCATTCTTATGAAGCTTCTTTCACCAATAGAGCATACAACTTTTTTCTTAATGCATCGGCCACCGAATTTCCCTTACCCGGTGTATACATCAACTCAAAGTTGAAAATTTGAAGGTACTTCATCCATATCATATGCCTCAAGAACACATCTCGTTGTGAGAAAATGTGTTTTAGGATTTATTGATCTATAAACACAATGAACTTCTCACAAAAGAGATAATAATGCCAAGTCACCCAGGCATGGACAGCTGCAGCTAACATCAAATCGTGTGTTGGGTAATTCTTCTCATGCACCCTCTATTGACTTGAACCATAAGCAACAACATGGTCTCCTTTCATGAGAACACAACCCAACCCTGTTCGCGAAGCGTCACAATACACCACATGCCCCTGTCTTGATTCTGGATAAATCAAGATGGGTGCTGATGTAAGGCGAACATTCATCTCTTGAAAAGAACTTTGACATTCCTCAGTCCATTGAAATGCATTGTTTTTATTTTTCAATGCTGTCATAGGTAAAGCTATTTTTGAGAAGTTACACACAAAGCTTCTGTAATAATAATCTAGACTATAAAAAATTTATATTTTAAAGACATTCTTTGGATGTTTCCAAGAGAGAACTACTTCTATCATTTTTGGATCCACTGAAACACCTCTCTCAGAAACGAAATGGTATAGAAAATGTACATCTTATATCCAGAAGTCGCACTTTGACAATTTGGCATACAACTTATTATCCCTCAATATTTCCAACACTATCGCCATGTGTTGCTCATGCTCAGCCCTTGTTCATGAATACACCAATATTTCATCCACAAACACAATAAAAATGAATCCAGATATGGATGAATTATCTGATTCATCAATGCCATCAAGACCGCTGGTGCATTCGTAAGACCAAAAGGCATGACTACATATTCATAGTGGCCATATCATCTTCTGAAGGCTGCCTTTGGAATATCCTCCTTCCGAACTTGCAATTGGTGATATCCTGACCGTAAGTCAATTTTGGAGAACCACTGAGCTCCCCTAAATTGATCAAATAGGTCATCAATGTGTGGAAGTGGATATCTATTATTTATCATAATTTTCTTAAGTTTATGATAATCCACACATAGCGTCAAATTTCTATCTGCTTTTTTTACAAACTAAACGGGTCCTGCCCACGGAGACACACTTGGCCGAATAAAACCATTGCATTACAACTCTTTTAACTACACCTTCAATTCCTTTAACTCCATTGGAAACATCCTATATGATGGAAGTGAAATAGAATTGGTCCCCGGAAAAAGATCAATCATAAAATCCACTTCTCTTACATGTGGTAACCCTGATATGTTTTCAAAAAAAAACATCAACAAATTGATCCACCACAGCTCGAAAACTAATTTCGGCGATCTCTTCCAATGATGCCAAATTCAACGCTACCGATTGGAAAGAGATCATTCCCACCATTGGTGCCAGCAAGCTCTTTGAAACTTTCTTTACCATCCTCTCTCCTCTGAAGAGATGGTACATTCCATCCTCTGTCGTGAAACTAACCGTTCTCCCACAACAGTCGATGTAAGACTTAAATGTTGTCGTCCAGTCTATACCCAGGATTATATCATAGTCATCCATCTCCAAATAGAGAAGTCCCATTTCATCTCAGCTCCATCAACCGTTAGATCACATGCTATTCACAAAAAAGTTTGACATTGTCTTTAACCAAGAGGAGTTTGCAGTTTTAACACATAAGGCATTATTTCATGTTTTATGTTCAATAAAATCAGGAATCCGAGAAGAAAGAAAATAATGGGATGCGCCGGTATCGAACAACACTTGCATGATGTTAGAATTCAAAATAATCATACATATCAATGTAGATGGTCCAGACTTGTCATCAATAAACTATTACGCTCCATAAAATTACTTGGTAGCTGCACTTTTCTCCTTATTTCCTTGTTGAGATTTCACTGCCTAAGGTGTCATGGTATTCTAGGAATCACCATAACTAGCTCTGTTCTGCTGGCGAGGCTGATTTTTTTGTCCTCTCCCTGTCGAAGCATAAATTGCTTGCGATGCCTGGGAAGTGTCACGTTCACCCGACCTCAGAGCACTATAGAAATATCACTAAAGAAGTCCCATATTGTTGTAATTGTTACATGCTTTTGGTGGTGCTATAGATTCTCATTTCATGTTGTCAATCTCGCCACATTTAACATACCCACCTTTCATTATGGGTCATGGAGGAAGATTCAATTATCTAGTTGTCTGATTCTGATTTGAACTCCCACCTTGGAAGTACGTGTCCCTCTTCCACTTGTTCCCAGCATTAGAGTTCCCACCAATTCCCATGGGTATCATCATACTTCCTCCTCCCATAACTATTGAGATGACTCTTTATGCTGTTGTTTCTCTGTTTACCATCTCCGTATAATCTATAATACAAAGCACAACTATCTTTGAACAAATCACCTGTTGTAACCCTGATTCAATGATGTGTGCCTTCAGCGATGCAATTTCATCATCTTCTGGTGAAAAGCGTACTAAATTCATGAATTTAGTAGTATACTCTGTGACAGAGAGATTTTCCTTCTTCAGGCTGAAAAACTCAGTTGTCCCTTGGATCTTGAACGTGTGAGGATAGAATTGTTTATTATACAACTCCTGAAATTCCTCCCAGCCCAGGCCTTCATCTTCCTTAGCATGCACCACTAGCTCCCTCCACTATCCCGTAAGATCCTCCAACATATATGTCACCAACATCACATTGAGTTATACTAGTTTGTCGATGAAATCAAAGATACGATTCATCCTACTAAGCCACAGCTCCACCCTTCGTGGTTCAGAATCACCCCGAAGGATGGGTGGATTCTGATTCTGGAACTAGACGGAATGGTCTACATGTCTTGACTCATCCCTCCGATTCCCCATGTCCACCACCTGAAATTCTTGAACAATACTTTGAACCAGCTCTTGGTTCACACGTGTTTTAGGTACTACTACATTCTCTGCTTCTTCTTCTCTTTAGTTTCTACAATGTCTATTTAGTTCCATTTTCTATAAAAACAAAGAACGTCGTTAGTCTCACATCCTAGAAACTGAAGGCTTAGAATTTCAATCTCTATTACACCACTATATCAACATTGATTTCCAACCATTTCTATAACAGATCTTTTCATTCCTTTGAAAATCAATCTATTTTCGAAATACATTAACCATTATCTTTTCAAAATCTCTCATTTGAAAACATGCATAAAATTTTCAGAAAATCACGCATTTTCATCAAACCATAATCAATGTCTCAAAATGGTTTATGAAATCCTAGTGGGAAGTCATTCCTATATGATTCATGTCATGCTCATCACATTGGCTAAACCCATGACAATGAGATTTCCAACAATCAAGATGTGTATCCAAAATACATATTTACCCAAAGCCATGGTTACATGAATTTCAACATAACCGGGTTAGTTACATCATTTTATGCTATACAATTCAAGTTCCAAAAATCCAACTCCTGTATAAGATGACCACCCAAGGAATAGACAAGAAGGAATTTCAACTCCAAGACCAAGAACATCGATTACTACTTGTTAGGAAAGGGCCGAACAAGCCGATACCATTTTTAATGACTTGCCAATTCTCATTGGCTTGAGAGCTCAACGAGTCATTACTAGGCCCTAAGAGACATCCCCAAGGCGCCAAAGGACAGAAATAAATGCAATAGGGTTTCAAAATACATGGGGGATGATTTACTGATTAACTAAAAACAACCAACAAACAGAGAATACTAGATAGACATCTCCAAGAAACCACTATATGATGCATGATTTAAAACAAAAACAACTCAACCACCATTTTCATAAAAACCCAACTATGTGCAACAATATAGTACAAAACCAAATCAGAGTAAAAAAAAGAATGAAAACTACAAGACTTCAAGACGACAACCCAACTCCATGCTCCAAATGAACCAAGCTCCAACATCACGAACCAGCCCAAGTGTCACGAAGTAGTGTTATAAACGTGTGACACTTTACCTTTTCCAGCATCATGGTATATGACATATACAAAAGCAGAAACATGCCAATGTAGGGGGTGAGTAATGAAACTCAGTAGGTTTTCCCCGATGACTTCCCAACACATGCGTCTAGGATAAAACATGTTAGCACATTTATATAAAACAATTTATATAAAACAATTCCAATATAGTTCCCAATATATCAAATTCCATGTTGAAGCCATTTTTCCAACAAAAACTGTTTTCCAACAGAGTATCTAAGAAAAGTTTCCCAATCAAATTCACATTTCCATTTTCGTACTTTCTTTCCATTTCATAAATCCACACAACCATCCATTTCACAACCCGTGAAATCCACTATTCATGCATCGTTATGATAGTTCCATACTCATGAGCGGTCTCTCATCGATCTACCAAGTCATCACAAGGTAATGATTCTCCATTTTCCATTACACATTTGGCACCGAGCATAAGGTAATATTCAACCAAGCCTCATAAATGCAACATGAACACACACACACCATGTATGCCCAAAAACCACACCATTTCAACCATGCCAAAACCATTTCAATAAAACAACCTTTTATTGAAAACCTTTTTCTCACAAACCATTTTCCAAATCCCGCAAATACATATTTTAAAATCACTATTCTAAAATCAAGAAACCAAAACACTTTTCACAAACCATTCTTTCAATTTCCACAATTTCATCAAAACCCATAAATCATCACTAAAGAAGATTTATAACATGCTTTGCACCACAATTTCATAATCCAAACCAAGAGATTAAATCAATATGATCTAAGCCTTCAAGTTCTAAGAAAGAAGAATCGATAGAGAAGCCACCTATATCATCAAATTGGGCGAAACCAAGCCACGAACGAAGAATTCTCAAGAACATCGGGTCAAAACTCCAAAAACCCTCCTTAAATCTCTTCTCCTAACCCAAACTAGACCAAGTCTTATCATATTTTACATCCACACCCTTAGATCTACCCATAACGGGCGTAGATATAAGAAAATTAACGAAGAGGAGATGTATAACTATGTAGATCTAAGAAACCGATCAATTGTGATCACCTACCTTAAGAATCCGGCTTCGATTCGCCAAGAGAAGCCTTCAGATCACCTCTGAAATGCATGGGAGAAGTCTTAAAACCTTCATGGGAGACTAATCCTGAGTAAGGGCCTCTAAGGAGGTTTGAAAAAGGAAATTAAAAGCAAAAAGAGTTAGATCCACAATTTTATTGTCTAATTTTAAGTGACTGCACGGTTAGTCCTCACTGTATGAAAAACTGTGTGCTAACCGTGCATTAGCTTCTGCCTCAGCCATCCTTCATGAAAGACCTCCTCGCACGGTTTCCCTTAACTGTGTTCCGACTGTGCGGAAGCCACTGCCTCCTTAGTCAGACACGCACGGTTTGGCCACATGGTTTGACAAACCGTGCGTCACCCGTACGCCTTCCCCTTTGCTTCAAACTTCACTCCAGGATCTCCCGATTCTCCCATACGTCACCCAAAACATAAAAACTAGGAGATGTATAAATTAAGGGTTACATACTAGAAACTAGGGGTACATATAAGGCCCCATCCTTAAACCTTGCTTTATCTTGAGTTATTACAATATTACACATTGAGGATCTTTTCGGGTTTAGAGTTTTAGAGAATTAGATCATAAAACTTGCATTACATTCCACATATAAACAAAGTGGTTACATAAAGATAGTATTCTTCATTCACATCAATGGAAACATATTTAAAATAAACATGTATTCTTTCTTGACACTTCCTTGACATTATCATCATATCATGTACCTTTCCCTTGACCTGTGAAAAACATTTCAAAAAAACATGGGATGAGCATAAAAAGCTCCGTAAGGGATATAAAAACATGGAAAGGAAACATGGGTACATATATAAATAAGGATGAGATCATACTTTACCCATAAAAAATAATCACTTTAACATACCTCATCAAATCATGAATAAATCATAGAAATCATAAGTCATAAAAGTAACTTGAGGCATTCATAAAATTCTTACGTAGGGAGTAACCCTCTTGGTTACGTTTGGAATACCCATCACAGTATATTCCGTAAATCTCTTCGGAGAAACCTTAACGTTTCACTCCTTCGCGTTACCCAATGCATTGGAGAGCTATATCGGGCTCATCTGCCCTTATTTTATCACGGAACCAACCGTCTTCATAATAATTCCCAAGAACCTCAACATAATCGTATCACATAAAACATGCATAAAGGAAACATAACATTTCCACCTTTCAATCACAAGATATCAATACAACACATTGATATAAAAACATTATGAAAACCATTTTCAATACCAAAATAAAAGAAAATTAAAACACGGTATTTATTTTTCTTTTAAAAAAAAGGTATGGCTTGTAGAGGAAGCCGAAACTCAAATAACGGTCACGGCGGCGGAGAAGTCGTTGTCGCCGCATACGTACGACAAAAACATTCCCTTTTGTCGTTTAGTAAAACGATTCGTATTAAAAATATCCCTTTTGGATAAATGTAAAAGTCAAAGGGGTTTATACACCGTATAAAATAAGGTTGTGTATAAAACAAAATATGCCTCAATGAAAGGAGATTGAGACGAAGTCCCATACCTCGGGTCCGACTTGACTCAATCGTTCATTAATGTCCTGAATAATAAACGTGAGTTAATTTATACTTGTTTAAGAACCTTTTTCAAGTTCATTATTCCTTTTATATCACTTATTTCCATTCCATGAACACTATGTAATTATTTAAGTTAATAACGGTCGTTTTAACGATCATTGGTACTTGAGTAAAAAATAATCCCTTTATGATTACATGTTGTTCATGTATCCATTATATCCAGAATGGTAATCATGATGTAAATATCATATATGTCATATATATCTAGTACATACATGCATTTATAATATTACATAATCATTTAGAGGTAAAAAATGAAATGCACCGTTCATGGAGACGGTAAGCCGTACGTACACATGAACGCTACATTCATTTCTATTTAGTATTTTAAAGAATGGAATCATAATGATATAAAGGTATATTATAATTACAGTATAATATCATATATAATATCATAGTTCCATCCTTTATACATCCCACATATGTTATTTAACGAATCAAATCACATTGAGGGGGCGGTAGTCCGCACTTCCTTAAATGAGGATATCGCGTTCACCCATAATGGAAACCATAAAGGTATGACCAAAAAGGAAAATACAGAAGCTTAAGGAAAACATAAACATATTACATATCATATATAAATATAGTGACATGTTAATGGCCACCTTTAAAGGTGTTAAAAGAAAGTTGAACAATCATCGTTTCGGGAGGCATAAATTCACCATCCACGGAAACAGTATGTTCATTAACCATTATATGTAGGTGTGTGTAAGTGTAGCTCAAATATTTGTTATAACAACATCCTAGTATATTTAGTATACTGTAGTTGTTACAAAAGAAAAGAATAAAAAGAGTTTAGGGGGTTGGAGAAGCGAAATTAAACAAAAGGACTCAAAAGAAGACATTACCTTAAAATCGGGTAACTCCCTTTGGTTTGTGCTCAAAGGCTTCCTTGGGAAGACTTCTGCCCAAATTGAGGCATCAAGGAGTAATAGAGGGAAGTGGAGAGACAAAATGGGCTGTGGTGGGCCGAGCAAAAGGCTTTGGGAGTGTGGGAAAAGAGGTAGAGTTGGGGGCCTTTTATAAGAGGAGAGGAGGGGCACTCTTGGAAAGTAAAGATAGGTTACTTTATTTTAAAATGAGTTTCAGATTCAAAACTTACCACATTGATATAATTCGATTATAAGGTGATAAGGATTTGAAATCCACTCATCCAATTGGTTTTTTCCATGTTTAGGTTTTAGATTTTACATTAACTTTCCATTTTATTTAAATTGTTAAATAATGAGGTCATTGCTGCATCATCATGATGTCATAAATAAATTAATTTATTTAATGTCTAAAAATTATAAAAAAATACTATGATGTAGGAAATCATTTTAGATTTATAATTAATATTTATAGTCCAATATCTGACTTGTATAACCCCATGTAAAAATTGTTTTAGTAAAACATTTCATGTGTATGTCATTTTTACTTTAACATTAAATAAAAAGTTATTTATGTCATTTCCCAAAAACAGTGGCTCCATGGGGTCCCCAAGTTGACCCATGTCTTGTCTTGGTCGGCCATGACACATAAAATATGGTTAGTACATGTGGAAAGATCATCTCATATTATTAAAACATTATTTTTACCTTAAACTACACTAATTACCTTTAATCGCGATTAAGAACTTAGAAGTTACTATTCACAAAAAAAATATTTTAATCTCATTGAACAACATTTTAATTCTTAATGACAACCATATATGTCAGATTTTTTTGAAATTCAAAACACATAAGTGGTAAAATTTCATTTAAACGAAAAATCAATTTTTATAAGTACCACTTAGTGGTTTCACTATTCATAAAAAATTGATGTTTTTCAGAAAAATATCAAAAATTCTCCCAAAGCTATATTTGATATTCCGAATTCAAAAATGAATTCTATTTTACAAAATTCAAA
Source organism: Viscum album (assembly GCA_963277665.1). Lineage (NCBI taxonomy): Eukaryota > Viridiplantae > Streptophyta > Magnoliopsida > Santalales > Viscaceae > Viscum > Viscum album. Next base: position 1,757,872,681 of record OY728141.1, read on the forward strand.
ACATATAAGTCACATTAATTAATTTAATAATTAATTCCCGTGGTCATGACAAATAGCGTGTTTTTATGAAACAATAAGTATCAAAAGATTGATACCAGTTTAAGTCCAATTTCAAAGTGAATTTGATTCCAATGACCATAATTGGATAAAATGGTAAAAATATATTCTAATTTCACTTGAAAACCAATTCAAAAGATAATATAATCATATAAATAAATTATATTAAAAAGAGGTTTTGAATTAAAATACAACATTTTTCACTATTCATTAAAAATTGAACTTTATCGAAAAAATACCAATAATTCAGACAAAGTAAATTTTGATGTCCCAATCATAAAGAATATGTTTATTTTGAAAAAAATAGTTTATAAAATTGTCAAAAGATAGATTCAAAACTGGTTTGCCATCAAAAGGCAGTAAAACAATCTTTTAAAAAATATTAGTGTATTCCATGCTTAAGATTGTATTTGTTTTCATTTTAAGCCTTTAAAACACTATCTTAATAATTAATAGACATAGATAAAAATATCTATTATTCATTACTTACGTGAGATGTTACATCCTTCCCCCCTTTAGAAAATTCTGTCCTCGCAATTTATTTACTTATCGAATAAATGGGGGTACTTATCCCTCATCGAATTTTCAGATTCCCATGTTGCCTCTTCCATCATGTGGTTTTTCCACAAAACCTTTACCTGCTTAATCACCTTATTCCGTAACACTTGTTCCCTGTGGTCAAGAATCTGGACTGGTTGTTCCTCATAAGATAGGTTCTCTTCCAGCTGAACTACCTCTGGACTCAAAACATGAGATGGATCCGGCATATACTTTCTCAACATCAAAACGTGAAAAACATTGTGTACCTGAGATAAACTCGGAGGTAAAGCCACTCGGTAAGCAACTGATCCAACTCTCTCCAGAATTTCATATGGTCCAATAAACCTTGGACTCAACTTTCCTTTCTTACAAAATCGCATCACACTTTTCCATGGTGATACTTTGAGAAAAACAAGATCACCTACCTCGAAAGATAGATCCTTCCTCCGGTTATCCGCATAACTCTTCTGCCTGCTCTAAGCTGTTCTCATGTGCTTCTGAATCAGCTGAACTTTTTCTGCCATCTCTTCTACCAATTCTGGTCCCATCAACTTCCTTTCACCCACTTCATCCCAGAATGCTGGAGTTCGACACCGCTTCCCATATAATACCTGAAATGGTGCCATCTGTATACTGGAATGAAAACTGTTATTATATGAAAATTCAACCAAAGAAAGATGTTGGTCCCAACTTTCCTGATAATCCATCGAACAAGCTCGTAGCATATCCTCCATGATCTGAATTGTTTTTTTTGACTTCCCATCTGATTGCGGATGAAAAGTTGTACTAAAATTTAATTCAGTACCCAACGACTTCTGAAGGCCTTTCCAAAAGTTAGAAGTAAACCTGGGATCACGGTCAGATATAATGTAGAGAGGAAATCCATGTAACCTGACTATCTCATTAAGATACAAACGGGAAAGTTGATCTGGGGAAAAATTATCTCGTATGGCAAGGAAATGAGCAGAATTAGTCAAGCGATCAACAATAACCCATATTGCGTTATTACCTCTCGATGTATTTGGTAATCCCACAACAAAGTCCATGGATATATTCTACCATTTCTACTCTGGCACTGGTAAAGACTGATGCATCCCTTTGGGTAACTGCCACTCTACATTAACCTGCTGACAAGTCAAACACTTCATAGTAAAATCAGCAATATCTCTTTTCATTCCATCCCACCAGTAATACTCCCGCAGATCTCTATACATCTTAGTACTACCAGGATGAACTGAAAACAGAGAACTATGAGCTTCATATAACAACTCTATCTTCATATGTGAATCACAAGGCACACACAATCTCTTCCCAAATCTCAAAACACAATCATTATCAATGTTGAATTCATGCAACTTACCTTTCTGAACCAGCTCTACCTTTTCCTGCAACTCACTGTCTTGCTTCTATGCTTGCTTGATTCTGTCTGATAGAGAAGATCTCACTGATACCTGAAACAAAACAGAACAACTTCCTGCACCAACAACATCTATGCCAAATTTCATCAAATCCTTAACCAAAGGATCATGTTCCAAATGCAACATTGCTAATGAAGCATTACTTTTTCGACTCAAAGCATCAGCCACTTTATTTTCTTTTCCCGAATGGTAATGAATTGTACAATCATAATCCTTGATTAATTCCCGCCATCTCCTCTATCTCATGTTCAATTCTTTCTGAGTGAATATATACTTTAAAATTTTTTGATCAGTATATATTTCACACTTTACTCCATACAAATGATTCCTCCAAATTTTTAAAGCAAAAATAACAGCAGCTAATTCTAAAACATGTTTAGGGTAATTTACCTCATGAGTTTTCAACTGACGTGAAACATAAGCAATTACATGATCATTCTGCATAAGGACACAACCAAGTCCCTTCAACGAAGCATCACTGTATATAACAAACTCACCATTCTTAGAAGGAAGTTCAAAAACTAGAGAATTCACCAATCTTCTTTTCAACTCCTGAAAACAATCATCACATTCTTTTGTCCAGATATACATAACACCGTTCCGAGTTAGCTTAGTCATTGGACTAGATAACCATGAAAATTTTTCAACAAACCTTCTGTAGTAACCTGCCAAACCAAGAAAACTACAGATCTCGGTTACATTTGTGGGTCTTGGCCATTCTTCAACAACTTTTGTTTTTGCAGGATCAACAGTTATTCCATCTTTTGAAACAATGTGACCCGGGAAAGAAATTTGTTGTAACCAAAAATCACACTTTCTGAATTTTCCATATAGTTTCTTTTCATTTAAGGTTTTCAGGATAACCCTTAAATGACTTTCATGCTCCTCTGTACTTATAGAAAACAAAAAAATATCATCAATGTAAACAACCAACATTTTTCACCTAATTCAACTGAGCCATCACTATAGTAAACTGCTCAATTCTGATTCTGACCATCTCAGTATGCTGATTTGGAAGGTCATTTCCCTCAGTATGCCTTCCCAAAAAAATTGATCTGTTTCCTCTATGAAAAACCATTCTTAACACAGAAATATCTTAGGTGAAGCAACATGGTAATCTTTAAATGCTATATCATTTCAATCATTCCATAAATTAATTTATACATTTAACAATTTTCTAACTCCTAAAGTTGTCTAAACCGACCTTTGATACCAACTATAAGGCACCAGCCTTAAACCTTACTTAATCTTGAGTTATTAAAAGATTACACATTGAGGATCTTTTCGGGTTTAGAGTTTTAGAATATTAGATCATAAAACATGCATTACATTCCACATATAAACAAAGTGGTTACATAAAGATAGTATTCTTCATTCCAATCAATGGAAACATATTTAAAATAAACATGTATTCCTTCTTGACACTTCCTTGACACTATCATCATATCATGTACCTTTCCCTTGACCTGTGAAAAAAATTTCAAAAAAACTTGTGATGAGAATAAAAAGCTCAGTAAGGGATATAAAAATATGGAAAGGAAACATGGGTACATATATACATAAGGATGAGATCATTATTTACCCATAAAACATAAGCACTTTAACATACCTCATAAAATCATGAATAAATCATAGAAATCATAAGACATAAAGGTAACTTGAGGCATTCATAACATTCTTACGTAGGGAGTAACCCTCTTGGTTACGTTTGGAATACCCATCACAGTATATTCCCTAAATCTCTTCGGAGAAACCTTAAAGATTCACTCCTTCGCGTTACCCAATGCATTGGAGAGCTATATCGGGCTCACCCGCCCTTAGTTTATCACGGAACCACCCGTCTTCATAATAATGCCCAATAACCTCAACATAATCGTATCACATAAAACATGCATAAAGGAAACATAACATTTCCACCTTTCAATCACAAGATATCAATACAACACATTGATATAAAAACATTATGAAAACCATTTTCAATACCAAAATAAAAGAAAATTAAAACACGGTATTTAATTTTCTTTTAAAAAGAAGGTATGGCTTGTAGAGGAAGCCGAAACTCAAATAACGGTCATGGTGGCAGAGAAGTCATTGTCACCGCATATGTACGACAAAAACATTCCCTTTTGTCGTTTAGTAAAACACTTCGTATAAAAAATATTCCTTTTGGATAAACGTAAAAGTCAAAGGGGTTTATACACTGTATAAAATAAGGTTGTGTATAAAACAAAATATGCCTCAATGAAAGGAGATTGAGACAAAGTCCCATACCTTGGGTCCGACTTGACTCGATCGTTCTTTAATTTCCTGAATAATAAACTTGAGTTAATTTCTACATGTTTAAGAGCCTTTTTCAAGTTCATTATTCCTTTTATATCACTTATTTCCATGTCATGAACACTATGTAATTATTTATGTTAATAATGGTCGTTTTAACGATCATTGGTACTTGAGTAAAAAATAAGCCCTTTATAATTACATGTTGTTCATGTATCCATTATATTCAGAATGGTATTCATGATGTAGATATCATATATGTCACATATATCCAGTACATGAATGCATTTATAATATTAAATAATCATTTAGAGGTAAGAAATGAAATGCACCGTTCATGGAGACGGTAAGCCGTACGTACGCATGAACGCTACATTCATTTCTATTTAGTATTTTAAAGAATATAATCATAATGATATAAAGGTATATTATAATTACAGTATAATATCATATATAATATCATAGTTCCATCCATTATACGTCCCACAAATGGTATTTAACGAATCAAATCACATTGAGGGGGCGGTAGTCCGCACTTCCTTAAATGAAGATATCGCGTTCACCTATAATGGAAACCATAAAGGTATGGCCAAAAAGGAAAATACATAATCTTAAGGAAAACATAAACATATTACATATAATATATAAATATAGTGACATCTTAATGGCCAACTTTGAAGGTGTTAAAAGAATGTTGAACAATCATCGTTTCGGGAGGCATAAATTCACCATCCACGGAAACAGTATGTTCGTTAACCATTAGATGTAGATGTGTGTAAGTGTAGCTCAAATACTTATTATAAAAATATCCTAGTATATTGACGATACTGGAGTTGTTACAAAAGAAAAGAATAAAAAGAGTTTAGGGGTATGGAGAAGCAAAATAAAACAAAAGGACTCAAAAGAAGACATTACCTTAAAATCGGGTAACTCCCTTTGGTTTGAGATCAAAGGCTTCCTTGGGAAGAATTCTGCCCAAATTTATTCTTCAAGGAGTAATAGAGGGATGTGGAGAGACAAAATGGGCTGGGTTTGGCCGAGCCAAAGGCTTTGGGAGTGTGGGAAAAGAGGTAGAGGTGGGGGCCTTTTATAAGAGGAGAGGAGGGGCACTCTTGGAATGTAATGATAAGTTACTTTATTTTAAAATCTGTTTCAGATTAAAAAGGTCCCACATTGATATAATTCGATGATAAGGTGATAAGGGTTCGAAATCTACTCATCCAATTGGTTTTGGCCATGTGTAGGTTTTAGATTTTACATTAACATTCCATTTTATTTAAATCGTTAAATAATGAGGTCATCGCTGCATCATCATGATGTCATAAATAATTAAATTTATTTAATCTATAAAAATTATAAAAAAAATACTATGATTTAGGATATCTTTTTATATTTCTAATTAATATTTATAGTCAAATATCTGACTTGTATAACCCCATATAATTGTTTTTAGTAAAACATCTCATGTGTGTGTCATTTTTACTTTAACATTAAATAAAAAGTTATTTATGTCATTTCTCAACCAAAGTGGCTCCATGGGGTCCCCAAGTTGACCCATGTCTTTTCTTGGTCGGCCATGACACATCAAATAAAGTTAGGACATGTGGAAAGCTCATCTCATATTATTAAAACATTATTTTTACCTTAAACTACACTAATTACCTTTAATCGCGATTAAGAACTTAAAAGTTACTATTCACAAAAAAATATTTTAATCTCATTGAACCACATTTGACTTCTTAATGAAAACCATGTATGTAAGATTTTTTGAAATTCCAAACACAGAAGTGGTAAAATTTCATTTAAATGAAAAATCAATTTTTATAAGTACCACTTAGTGGTTTCACTATTCGTCAAAAAATGATGTTTTTCAGAAAAATACCAAAAATTCACCCTAAGCTATATTTGATATTCAGAATTCAAAAATGAAGTCTATTTTACAAAATACAAAACATATAAGTCACATTAATTTATTTAATAATTAATTCCCGCTGTCATGACAAATAGCGTGTTTTTATGAAACAATAAGTATCAAAAGATTGATACCAGTTTAAGTCCAATTTCAAAGTGAAATTGATTCCAATGACCATCATTGGATAAAATGGTAAAAATATATTCTAATTTCACTTAAAAACCAATTCAAAAGATAATCTAATCATATAAATAAATTAGATTAAAAAGAGGTTTTGAATTAAAATACAACATTTTTCACTATTCATTAAAAAATGAACTTTATCGAAAAAATACCAAAAATTCACACAAAGTAAATTTTGATGTCCCAATCATAAATAATAAGTTTATTTTGACAAACATAGTTTATAAAATTGTCAAAAGATAGATTCAAAAAAAATTCCATCAAAAGGCAGTAAAACAATCTTTTAAAAAATATTAGTGTATTCCATGCTTAAGATTGTATTTATTTTCATTTTAAGCATCTAAAACACTCTCTTAATCATTAATAGACATAGATAAAAATATCTATTATTCATTACTTACTTGGTATGTTACAGTACTACAATATCTACACCATCTTATTCTTTAATACTAAAACCCCCAATCGTAATGACTACTCCCTAACCCCATCATAATCCTTAATACCTACCCAAAAATCATAATACCTAGCCACCTGATCCAAATCCCTACCCCCCAATCCAATTCCCTTCCCCTAACAATAATCCCAAACCCCCACCCAATCATAAGCCTAATAACTAACCCATAAACTCATCCAAAATCATAATCCATAATCCCTAACACCACATCGTAATCATTAATCACTAACCCTTATTATTAATCCTTAATCACTACCACCCCTTCCTAACCCCTAACAACCAAAATCCTAATCCCTACCCCCAATTCCTAATCCTTACCCCCAAATATTGAACCCCAATCCCTATCCCCCCACAATAATAATCCATAATCCCTAACCCCACATCCTAATCCCTAATCCCTAAATCTCTAATTCTAATTATGAACCCCTCAATCATATTCCCTACCATGACCCTAATCCCTACCCCCACTCCCAAATGTAATCCATAATCCCTAACCCCCTATTTTAATACATAATCCATTCCCCGCAATTTTAATCCCTACCCTCATACAAAATACCTAACCACCTAATCCCAAAACACCTAATCATAGTCCTGAACCCCAAATTCCTAATCCCTACCCCCATCCAAACCCCCACCCTCAACCAAAATCCCTAAACCCCCCAAATCCTAAATGTAATCACTAATCCCAGACTAATCATCTTCCCCAATCTTAATCCTTACCCCCCAATCATAATACATAACTCCTATCACCCCATATTAATCCCTAATCCCCCAAATCCTAATACATATTCCAACCCTAATCCTTAACCCCCCCAATCCTAATCCAAATAACTAACCCATAACCCATATTTTAATTCCTAATCTTTAACTGCCATCTATATCTATACCCCCACTCCATCTTAATCACTAATTCCTAAACCATAAATCCTTATCCTAATCACTAACCTCTAACTAACTCATACCCCCAACCTTAATCCCTAATCATAAACCCCATCATCTTAATCCCAAACCACCATCTTAATCACTAATCCATAACCACTAAATTCATAATCATAATCAACAACCCCTATCAAATCCCCACCCCCACCCCATATTAAACCTTAATCCCCCCCAATATCATAATACCCACCAACCCCCAAACCTAAATCTCTTACCCCTAACCCCTCAGTAATAATATCAAATACCTACACCCATCCTAATCCACAACCCTCAAAACCTTATCAATACCACAAACCTAATCCTCAACCACACAATACTAATCCAAATCACTAATCCCTACCCCCTCAAACCTAATCCATAATCCTCGACCCCCCCCAATCCCAATCCATACCCCAAACCCAATCCCTATCCCATCAATCATAATCATAATAACTAAAACCTAAGTAATCCCTACCCCCCCCCCCACAATTTTAATTCTCAATCAGTAACCCCTATATTAATCCTAAATCACTACCCCATCATAATCCTAATCACTATCCCTTTACTAATCATATCGCCCATTATTAATCTCTATTCCCTAATCCCCCACATCTTAATCCCAAATCCCAAACCCCTATCTTATTCGTCAAACCCTAATCACCAATCCTAATCCCTAACCACATATTTGTAATCCATGTACCCAATCTTAGTCCATACTCCCAATACTAGTACCTACAACCCAATTATAATCATAATAACTAACACTAAGTAATCCCTACACCCCAAATATTTGTCGCTATTCACTAAAAACCCCACCCTAATCTGTAACCCCGAATACTATTCCTAATCAGTAACCCGAAACTTTGATTTATAACTTTTAACCCCCCCCCCCAATGTTAAACCCTAATCCCCCCAATCCTTATCCCTACCACAACCGTGTTCCCTAACCCCCCCAACACTAATCTCTAACTCCCCAATCCTAATTCTAATCACTAATCCCAGTGCCCATAATATTAATCCCTAATCTCGAACCCCCAAAATCTAACCCTTAACCCCCCAATCCTAATACTAATAACTACCCACCAATCATAATCCCTACCCTCACTCCAATCATAAACCCTAATCCCAAACACCCCATAATCCTAATACCTACCCCCATACTAATCTCAACCCCAACCCTAATCCCCTACCACCCCAATCCAAATCTTATTTACTAAACACTAACTAATACCTACCCCCCCACCAATAATAATCCCTAATATATAACCCCTCAACCATTATCACAAGCTCCCCCAACACTAATACCAATCACAAACTACTAACTAATCCCTACCCCAACATTAATCCCCAAATCCCTAACCCAAAATTTAATCCCTATCTCTAACACCCAGTACTAATCATAATCTATAACACCGAACAAATCCCTACCCCCAATCTTGATACCTGACCCCTACCCCCCCCCCTCATCTGAAACACCAATCACTAAACCCTACTCTTATTCCTCAATACCTAACCCTCCCCAATCCTAATCCTAATCATTGAATCCAAAATAACCCCCCTACAATGTTAATACATAATCCCTAATAACAAACCCTCTCCCAATCTTAATCTCTAATCCCCCCTCCAATCATAATACCTACCTCGCTTGTCCAAATCCTAATCACTAACAGTTAACTAATCCCTACCCCCTAACTTAATCCCTAATCCCTAACCCCCCATCTTTATCCCAACCCCTAACCATTCCCTACCCCTAAACTTAATCCCCAATACCTACACTGGCTGCCCAAACTTATCCACTACCCCCAAACCTCTAACGAAAGGTAACATTAATGATCCAAAAGAGAAAATATTCTACATAAGTATGCGAATATGAAACAAAAAAACAACAACAACAATAATAATAATAAGTAAATTAATACATTCAGTTGTAGAAGAATAATTAATGTTTACATTTTCCAAAAAAAAAAAAATCCCCTTCAATTGTTTATAATTTTTTCACAGATGTTATCACACAATCCCTTCAGGATTATTGAGGTCACATTTACCTACCCGAGAGTGTATGTGATTATGATGTATGAGTGAATTAAAGGAATTAAAAAGACCTTTGATATAACAGCATCTTCATGTAATTTAAAAAAAATTCAGAATACTATAATAATCCAAACACTCCCATGTATTTATGAAATTATTTATTCATTATAATTGTTTGGGGTATCAAGCCACAAAATAACGTTTCCCAAATTGAATTAATATGTTTACCTAGAAATAATGGTGATTAAAAAGGGCCTATAATAGTGTCCATGAACATACCACCCATCATATATTAAAATATACTAAGAAAGACAATTCAAAACAAATAGAAAAAAAAATTCTAAAATAGATAGTAAATTTTTTGGATCCTTAATATTTTTGATGAATTAGTGATTGGTAATTAAAACCTAACATGCTTGGTCAAGAGGCTATGTTGTGTTTATCCTAAAAGTAGAAGCCTTATTTTATTTCATACGGAGATCTGCATCCAATGATAGAATAAATAAAATTAAAGAGAGATTTTTTTAAAAAAATAACCCTAATACATTAAACCCAACATAATTCTATGTTTACCTTGAGAATTGTGTTAAAAAATAATGGTGAAAACATGAAACCTTCCCAATAGAGAGAAGAGAAGCTGAAACAATACTTAGTGCCTACATAAATAATGATTAAATCCATACAATGTTCCTAACAGACACTTTCTAAAAAAATTATGTAGTTTCTAGATATCTTCATATCATTTATAGACTGAACCTTCATGAGAAAAATTTAAAAACATGAAACAAGCATATATTTATTACATTTGATTCTTTGACACCAGAAGCCTTGAGTTTTGTAGAATAACATACCCAACCCACAAATAGATTTCATTGTAAGAAAGATAATGTTTTATTAGCATATTAATTAACCAGTACAATAAAAGTGTTTCATTTTACTTTTACGCCTGATAAAAAAATGTCATAGTATTTTTTAGGAGAGAATAAAAGGTATATGTTTATATCTTATATCAAAAAATTAGAAATAAAAAATTTGTACTTCAAACACAACACTTGAGCCCATACACCAATCACCTCTACTTGAAAACAAAAAAAGTTCACAAAATCATTATGAAAATATTATAAATTAGAATCCATGATTCCTAAAAATATATGAATAGAAAAAAATTCCATTGGACCCATCAATTTTTTACTGTCAAATGTCTCTAAAGAATTCAATAATTTCAAAACAAGAAATACACAACTAAAAATAAATTTAAACAGAATAAATATGGTCATGGGAATGGATTCAATACCTAAGAAGGATATTATTACTTCCACTAATTTTATTCTTGTCAATATAATAATAATTAGTTATCATCAAGGGATTCATAGAAAGGGACATAAATCGGAACTTCATTTTTAACATCAATGGGAACCCAAGCGTCATTGTCATAGATGTTGATATAGTTCTGCACGAGATAAATAACAACCTTAAGGGATTTTATGGAATGATCACACTGATTATTATCAAAACCATTGAAAATAATATCTTCAAAGATATTATAGATGACTGAGCCATAAGTGACAGACATGTATATGATTTTACAGTTTCTCAAACCCAAATATTATTCTTATGGAGATGATGTAAGTATCAGGATATAAAAAGATCTACTTGACATGAGATTTTATTTGATATGATTATTCAATGGTTTTCATAGAGATGTTGGAATCATTTATGGTCTACAGTGGGAGGGTAACGATCTAGAGAGCGACCACAGTGGATGGTTGGGACGGATGCATGAAGTGTGTGTCTATTAGAGCACAGTGGGAGTGGGATAGAAATCAATAATTGTGATCATCAGTGATAATTATAACAATGTTATTAAATAAGGGAAGGTTGATGGATAGTTGGTGTATGTGAGGAATTTTTGACTTGAGAAGAGAGAGGCTAAAACCCTAGTGGGATGAAATATGGTGAGGATCGTCATGAACCGAATCTGGTAGTCACCAAAACCGACACCAAACCCAGCCTATGTCAAGGCCCGAATGGTGTTACCGATCCTCACGGGCTGGCAAAAGTTCCCGGGTATCATATAATGATAATTGAGAACGATTTACCCAATTTTGTAAACATTAAACAACAAACAATCTCAATAAAACAAATCTGGACATTTCAACAAAATCCATCTTTTAAAAAATTTCAGAACTGAATTACATAAGTTAAAACTATGTTTAAAGACCATTACAAAGGTAAAAAAACAAATAAGGATAGCCAAAGAACCCTCCTGGAAAGGGGCACCACCCTTAGGCCATCTCCACAAGACTTCACCACCAAGGACCCACCAGAAACCCGAACCACTGGAACTAAAAAAACTGTACCCAACCCGCGACAACAAAAATAACCAAGTCTATATACACCCAATGGTGTAAGTAGGGTGTGAGAGAAATCCCAATAGGATACCACCACTAAAATATTCCATGTGAAAAACATTTAATGATGAAAAGCATGCAATTTTTCAAATACATGAGATGCTAGTTAAAATTTCTAAAAGATGCCACATTAAATAAAAATAGTTCTCAGGTGGGATAATTTAAAGAATAAAAACATTTAAAATAAATAACATTTCCACTGAATTTTCCAGCCTCTCAAACCGTATTCCGACGCTAAGAACAAAATATCCAGTGAGCACAAGCAATGGGAAATAACCCCTTGGAACTAGCTAGCTGTGGGTCCATATACCTCGTATCTCAGTGAGAGTAACCATCACAAATATCTGTTCTCGTGCACGAGCCACTATTAGGGAACATACCCATAACCTAGTGGTCCCAAATAATCATCATCATAGTTGAGTTAGAGTTGTAAGCGGCAATCATGCTAAGTGAAACTGAGGCCAAACCCCACGGATTCACTAGCATACTAGTACACGTCCACCGACCTAGATACCCTGGTTTTCCCTTTGTGATCAAACAAGTTCAACAAGTCAAGATATATACTTTTCACATGAAAATATCATTTCCATATCAAAAATTAACCAAACATCCCACATGTTTACCACACAAGTTACAAATGTACACTATTCATTCAAATTGATTTTGACATCCAACTCATACAAAAATAGCCCACAACACTCTTCACATTACATTGACACTTCCACAAATCCTTTAAAAAATTTCTATAAACCATTCCAAGAAATTATAACTCACATAACAGCCCACTAAAATAGCATATAATACCACTTTCATCAACAAAATTCAATTTTCACAAACACTCACACAAAACAGCTCACAACCATGTTTTTCAGCTCTCTTTCCATTTTCTAAAACATTTGAACACATTATAAAACATTATAAAAAAGTATTTTAAATATTAAATAACCACCATACCTTTAAAAAACCCATATTAGGTGAAAAAACCCCCCAAACAGTACATATACACCCTTTTATCCACTTTGTTTAACAAAAAAAAACATTAAGAATTTTCATAAAATAACTCAAGGGGTGTAACTATGTCTTACACACAAAACCCATTTCAAAACCCCCATTTAAGACCAAAACCTTACCAATTCCTATCAAAAATAGAATTGGAATCCCTATATACATTTATAAAAACACATTCAAGTGTTATAAAATAACCTTGAAAGATACCACAAAAGCTTCAAATGAAAACACACAATTTCCTAAATTGACCTCAAGAAGTATAACAATGTTTTACACATAAAACCTATTCAAAAAACTTCTTTTTAGGTCCACATGACACTAGTAAATTACCAAACCAGAATTGGCAGGCTAAAAAAGATTTAATAAACCAATTTCATAAGTTATAAACCACACCAAAATAAAACCCCATGAGTTACACATGAAAACACCCAATTTCATGTTAAAAAGAGACTATAAAATTTAACACATAACCAAATCACTCATATACAGTTTTCGCACCACACCCAACATATGTGGAATATGAAAAATGGTTAAATACAACAAGCTATCTCACCAATAATTGTTTACACATGGAACCGCCTACCCTTTGAGTCAAAACCCTTGAATCTTTGTGAGAAACCTCAACCGCACCTCCGCCGCACCGCAAGGATGTGAAAACAAACCCTAAACCATAATATTTCACCAACAATACCCCAAGTCATACCCGAGGTATGAACCCTAACTTCTAGACACTCTATAAATTCTTGGGAAACCCTCAAAACAAAGAATGAATGGAAATTAAATGGAATTTAACTTTAAAATAAGTCATGTATGTGACAATTCTCCCCACCATGAAAACTTTCCACCCCGGAAAGTCACATCAATGCCAAAGAAACAACCAAACCCAATTGAGAAACCAAGAGGTACTCCCTTTCCAGGTTTCACCCCCAAAGGCCAAAACACCTCCAGTGATCAATTAAGGATTACTCTCACAACCAAAACATACACCACTTTCCTGAAATGATCAATCACAGTCATACTTTATCCGAAAAGAAAACTCCTCAAACACTATCCGAACAAGACTCAAGCAATTCACCCAAACGAACAACAACATCGAACAAGGGTACACTTTCCTTTAACTAAACCATTGGTCACTCTACAATCCCAACTTTTACTGAAGGAATATGTTGGTAGCTAGATAGTTTTGAATAATACTACCTACTACCAATCCAAGACCATGGATAAATCTGGGTTATTGGTATGGGGTGGACACAAATTGGCTCCCTGCCAAAAGGGACAACCTATATTTATCTGAGACAGAATCCGGATACTAACAGGGGAGGCCTGAACGCACTCCTTAGTACAAAGGGTAGAATTCTATTCAATGTTTCTGAAGTAATATACATGAGAATAATAGTGGGTCTCCCCATCATAAGAACTTACCATCTTAACTGACCATCATGAGCCGACATAGATAGGCCCAATTTTTTTAAAAGATTTGGGAAGGTCATAGGGTTAGTCTGTACGATTTGGGAAACCATGCACTAGCTATGCAGATCATTCTTTCTACATGGCTTCCTGGAACACGGTCACTACTAATCGTGCACAAACTATGACCTCATTATTTCTATTCAAATTTCCAACCATTATCTAATGACTCTATGGAATGCAAAGTGGGATGGAATGACATTATGCGAAGTCATGGGTACATGGCCCTCCACCTATTTCCACCAAACGGGAACAAAAGAGAAAAGATGATGACACTAGAGGTTTAAAATCATCATGTCTTTAATTATTAGGATATGACATTGTACAAGGGTTTAAACGACCCTGGGATTTCCCCTAACTACGATCCAGCTTCTCTCCAAGACCTATGGCTGGAGCTCAAATGATTGAAGCATCTTCGGCCTCGTAGTTTGGCTTTGGAAACCCCTTGGATGATAATTATTTTTTCGATGAAACCAACAACTAAACTGTAACCCCCAATATGTTTTCCATGACATAACACATTCCAAACTCACATTACCCTAACCTGATGTTTCACTGAAATAAGGGATTAGAAAATGCACACACAATAATCCTTTTTTTTGGGTGAGATACAATAGAAGTAAAGAACACCTAAACTCACCTTCCAATAAAATGAAATATTTTGAAGTTTTTCCAAGGGAGACATTCTCCCAACATAACATGGACTCTTGGAGGATTTGATGACTTTCACCTATACGGTCAATTGAGCGCATGAAATCACAAGGCGTCACCGAAAATGACCATTGCCACTGATATAAACAATGCATGGAGAGGGACCTTATACGAAATCCCCAAACAACACACAATTATAGAAAGTGGCTACAATATCCTATCGTGAAAATATTTCCCACACCGGTGGTTTATCATGAACTCATGCTTCATAGAAACATTGAACAACTCAAAGTCCCTCTTAGACACTATCTAGAAACTCATCCACACTAACAAACCTAGACCACATCCACCTTCAACGAATCATGAAACATCAGAAACTAAGGTCTCTTTCAACCTTCCATGAGCACTCTCCCATTACAAGAGGATCTAGAAATCAAAGAAGGAATGGGTGTAGACTCAATCTATAGATCTCGAGAAAAAAAATTCCTTATATTGATCAACTAGAGGATTTTCGAATGGATAAAAAATCTAGGTTGCACTTCAGTTATGCATTAACACTTAATGGGGGCATACCTTATCCAATAAGAGAACCTAAAGACCCGACCAATCAGGTCCATTGGTCTAAAAGTGTCACAAAGAAGATACAAACTCCTGAAGGGATACACCATAAAGGTGTCCCGAAACATTTCTCAGAGAAGACTACTAACTGGTCCTTCTACCCAGCTTACTGACCAAACACAAACTCAAAACACAGTTCGAACAGGAGGGGTTCTAGGACTCAAAACATCCTAAAACATCAACATTTTCAAAAAAACATAACATAAATCATCTCAAATAATTCATCAAGACATCATGTTTCTCTTTATAAACCTTTCATTGAAAAAATGGTTCAGCAGTTAGCGCATCCACCAGTGGTACCCCATGGGCCTTACAAATGCATGTTCCTGTGCCACACCGGGCACCCTCCTCATATCCATCCCGACACTCATAAAGTCATGCCATCAACCATCCATCTTCCCATATAACCCCATGTATGTGGTTGCTCATGGATATACCAAAGGATAAAAAAAAAATTATTTCCACTTTTCAGAACCAAAATGGCCAACCAACACTTCCTTTTTCTCAAAACCGCTAACCACGAGATCAAAATCCCAACTCACATATTAAAGAACTTTTTAGAAGGATGCATCCATTTAGAAAATAACTCACTTTCAAGATATTAACATCAATTTCATAAAATCTCATCCCATTAAAACACCCTTTTATTGTTTAGAAAACTCTATTTGGAACACTTTTCAAAACCAACTTCAATATAGTTCATGATTTCAAAAGAGTTGTTAGAACAACATTTTCCATTTCAAAACAATTCTAAAAATTCATTTCCACCATTTAATAAATCAAAAAATTCCCTCTTTATTTGAAAATCATTTCACAAAAACTTTACACTTCTTAAAACCAAAGTTCCAAGATTTCAAATCCTAAGAACAAAACAATGTGAGAGGAAACTAGTTTCAGTGGGTGATTTGGGCATATGGTTGGCATCCATACTCCAATGACTTCACTGTCACAGAGATTGTTCTAGGGAATATCCTTGGCTCCACAGGGCATGCCAGACCCTACTAGCTCACTAGGACCATTAACCCCACTCTCTTTTCATTTCCCCTAATCATCATCGAACCATGATAACCAATGGACTTAGATAAATCCCGACTTCTCCTGGAATCTTGAATCCCATTATGAGGTGTGGTGATCAGGCACATTACCCATAGCAGGAATTCCAAGTCCCAAAAAACCTAACTCTAGTCTATCCTGACTCTTCCCCAAATAACATGACTCAAAGAGTTATCCGGAACCTCTATTGATACCATTTTGTCCCGAACCGAATTTGGTCGCCGCCAAAACCGATAGCAAACCCAGCCCGTGACAAGGCCCGAAGGGCGTTCCCAATTCTCACAGGCTGGAACAAGTGCCCAAGTATCATATAACGATAATTGGGAAAGATTTAACCGATTTTATAAACATTAAACAACAAACTCAATAAACCAAATCTAGACTTTTCATCTAAAAACATCTTTTACAAAATTTCAGAACCGAATTACATAAGTTAAAACTATGTTTAAAACCCATTAAAATGTTAAAAAACAAATAAGGATAGCCCAAGAACCCTCATGGAATGGGGAACCACCCTTAAGCATTCTCCACAAGACATCGCCACCATGGACCTTCCAGAATCCCAAACAACTGGAACTAAAAAAATTGTACCCAACCCACAACAACAAAAATAAACTAGTCTACTTACACGCAAGGGTGTAAGTAGGGTGTGATCCAAATCCCAATAGAATACCACCACTAATATATTCCATGGGATAAACATTTAATTATGAAAATCATGCATGTTTTCAAAAACATGAGATGCTAGTTAAAATTTCTAAAAGATGAAACATTAAAGAAAAAGTGTTTTCAGGTGGGATAATTTAAAGAATAAAAACATTTAAAATAAATACCATATAATCTGAATTTTACAGCCTCACATACCATATGCCGACGGTATGAAAAAAATATCCAGTGAGCACAAGAAATGGGAAATAACCCCTAGGAACTAGCTAGCTGTGGGTCCCAGGTACCTCGTATCTCGGTAAGAGTAACCATCACAAGTATCTGATCTCATGCACGAGCCACTAGTAGGGAACATACCAATAACCTAGTGGTCCCCAATAATCATCATCATAGTTTAGTTAGAGTTGTAAGCATCAATCTTGCTAAGTGAAACTGAGGCCAAACCCCACAGATTCACTAGCATACTAGTACACGTCCACCCATCTAGATACCCGGGTTTTCCCATTGTGAACAAACAAGTTCAACAAGTCAAGATATATTATTTTCACCTGAAAATATAATTTCCATATCAAAAATTCACCAAACATTCCACATGTATACCACACAATTCACAAAAGTACACTTTTCATTCAAATTGATTTTGAAATCCAACTCATATAAAAATAGCCCACAACACTCTTCACATTACATTGACTCTTCCACAAATCGTTTAAACAATTTTTATAAACCATTCCAAGAAATTCTAACTCACATAACAGCCCACTCAAATAACATATAATACCACTATCATCAACAAAATTCAATTTTCACAACACACTCACACAAAACATCCCACAACCATGTTTTTCATCTCCCTTTTGATTTTCTAAATCATTTCAGCACTTTATAAAACATTATAAAAAAATATTTTAAATCTTAAATAACCACCATACCTTTCAAAAACCCATATTAGGTAAGCACACCCCCAAACAGTACATATACAAACTTTTATCTACTTTGTTTAACCAAACTATACATTCACAATTTTCATAAAACAACTCCAGGGGTGTAACTATGTCTTGCACACAAAACCCATTTCAAAACCCCCATTTAAGACTAAAACCTTACCAATTCCTATCAAAAATAGAATTGGAATCCCTATATAAATTTATGAAAACAGATTCAAGTGTTATAAAATAACCTTGAATAATACCAAAAAAGATTCAATGAAAACACACATTTTCCTAAAATGTCCTCAAGAATTATAACAATGTTTTAGACATCAAACCTATTAGAAAACCTTATTTTTTGGACAACATGACACTATTAAATTACCAAACCAGAATTGGCAGGCCAAAGGAGATTTATTAAACCAATTTCATAAGTTATAAACCACACCAAAATAAAACCCCATGAGATACACATCATAACACCCAATTTCATGTTAAAAAGAGACTATAAAATTTAACACATAACCAAATCAATCATAAACAGTTTTCGCACCACACCCAACATACGAGGAATATGAAAAATGATTAAATACAGCAATCTAACTCATCAATAATTGTTTACACATTTAACCACCTACCTTTTGAGTCAAAACCCTTCAATCTTGGTGCTAAACCTCAACCGCACCTCCGCCGCACCACAAGGATGTCAAAACAAACCATAAACGATAATATTTACCCAAAAATACCACAAATCAAACCCTAGGTATGATCCCTAACATCCAGACACTCTATAAATGCTTGGGAAACCCACAAAACAAAGAATGAATGAAAATTAAATGGAATTTAACTGTAAAATATGTCATGTATGTGACAAGGATTCTCCTGACGGAAACAATATATTTATTTATTTTTTTTTTACAATTTTTGAAATAAATTTTTTTTATTTTTTATGATAATTTTAAATAAATAACACATTCCAAATACAAAATAAAAATTTTATTTTTACAAATTTTTATCAAATATCATGTATTAATTTTACAATATTTATCACTGATTGTTATGAAAAAAATTATTTTATTGTTTTATTGAATATTATTTTAGATATTTTTATCATTTTGAGATATATATTATGGTTTTTAGTGTGAAATATTTTCATTGATCACTAATGACCTTTACATAAATTTATTTTTTATGGAAATTGAGGTTTTTCTTCATTGATCAATATAGACCATTAGAAAAAAATAATTAGAGTTTTAAATTCGTGTGATATTTGTTTAGTAACTGTTATAACAAGTAGAATATGTGAACCTATTCTGGTGTAGAAAATTTTAAAATCACTAATGATATAAAAATTCGTTTATTAGAGTAAAATTCTAAACAGTAAAATATAATAAATAGTCTAAGAAAGATACAAGGAATGTTAAATAGTCTACGTCGGTATAGAAATATCTTTATCAATTATTATCTTTATAATAAATTGAAAAAAAAACAAATAGTTCAGCTATATTTTGATAAATGATTGAAGTATAAAGATTATTTCATGGATTTTTATTGAACCATAAATGGAGTTTAACATGAAATTTTTATGCGTCAAAAAATGGAGTGAAATGAAACTTTTATCTTTTATCGTGTTATATTTTGGAGGGAGAAACCCTTCTTTGTATAAGAATCATAATTTTAGTTTTATATTAATGATTAAAATTAAGTGGAAAACCCCTTTGTTTTACACATCATAGAATCACTTTTTGTTAATACATAACATATCTTATAAAGTCATACCCTAAAATCATACGATTTATATTAGATTTAATATTAGATCATATTGCAGGGTTTACACGAATAAACAAACAACTTTTATCATCACTAGAAAAGGGTTCTTTCAGTGCTAGAAATTGACCACATTCAATGGGTCTTTAATAGATCTATACCATTATCAACGATAAAATAACATTTTGATAAAGTCACCACTTATGGGAACTTATAAAGGCCCCCTTTATCAGTGCATTTATAGTGCTAATAAAGGCCAAAATAGCTACAGAAAATTGACAACCCTGATGATATCCTATAATAAAAAACTAAATTAGAAATATAAAATTAATGGAATAAAAGTATAAAGTAAACCATATTAGAATATAAATATTATATTACATCCTCATTTAAATACAAAATATTTACACTGATTTCATATTTATAGCTAATAAAAAAACTAATATCCCAATATAACAAATCAAAACACTTATAGAAAACTTGATTGTAATGATAAATCTATGTATAAAAATGGTACCCTACAAAAAATCAATATTTATTTTAGTAACAGTGCATAAAAACAAAAAAATTATAATTTTAATGTTATATAATCCACATATGATAAATTATATTCTTAATTACTGTATATTTTATTGATATTCTCAGTTGTACTATTAATTATTTTATTAATGGTAATATTGTTAATTTTATAATAACTCGTAAGTATAATATTAATTAATAATTAAATTATTAATTATTAATGAAATTGTTAATTAATAATCTATATTAAATATATTGATAACAACTAAATATATTAATGATATTATCCGTTATTAATTATATTAATTACATAAATAGTTATTAACACTTATATAATAATACCAAAATGACACTTTTATATTGAAAACACACACATTCCATCATATTGACCTCATCGTATATTAGATTGATGTTCGGTTGATTCCTACAAATCAAAAATGCATTATGGAACATTTTTATAATGTTTGAGACTATATGAGCTTTTCTGTTCTAATTTATCAACGTGGCATGTGTTTTAATCTAAAAAGATACTTTCATATTGATAACACACACTTTGATTCATACAAACAACATCATGTGTCAGATTGGCGTGAGGTTACTTATCACACATAAAGAATGAATTTCAGACCATTTCTAAATGTTTGTAAAGAATCCAAGTTCATTTTCTTAGTTTTTGTTCTCTGATGTGCATTTATGAATATAATAATAATTTTATATTGAAAACACACACATTGAGTCATGTCGACCACATCATGTGTTTGATTGATGAGTTATGAATTATTACACATCACAAATGAACTATGAATAATATTCACAATGTTTGGAAATAACTAGATCTCATTTTCTTGGTTTTGGTTATGTGATGCACATTTTAAACTAAAATGAGACTTTTATATTGAAAAGGCATACTTTAAATCAATCCCACCACATCCTTTGTCGGATTGACATGCAGTTGATTCATAAATGTCACAAATGAATTATGGTTAATTTTTACAACTTCTTAAAATAATTTGATATGTTTTTTTTTCATTTATGGATATGTGACGCACATTTTAAACTAAAATGACACATATATTGAAAACATGTAATTTGATTCATATTGAACACATGGTCTGTTAGAATAAAATTTGGTACATTAATACATATCATAAATAAATTATGGAACATTTTCCAAATGTTTTAAAATAAACTAAGCTTGTTTTCTCAGTTTTGGATATGTGACATGTTTTTTAAACTAAAATGATTCATTTATGTTGAAAACACACAAATTGAGTCATATTGATCACTACATGTGTCAAATTAACATGTGATCAATTCAAATATTAAAAAAAATATGGGAAATTTTTGTAAATTTTTAATATAATCTCATAATTTTATCTTGGTTTTCAGTATGTGATGCATCTTTTAAAATAAAGTGGCACTTTTATTGAAAACACCCACTTTGAGTCATAAACACTAAATCACATGTCAAGTTGATGAGCAGTTAACTAATATACAATAAAAATGTATTTTGGATCATTTTAATAAATTTTTAAAACAATAAAAGTTCATTTTATTGGTTTCGGATGCGCAACATCCCTTTCAAACAAAAATGCCACTTTCATATTGAAAACATGCACAAAGAGTCATACCTGTCACATTGTGTGTCTAATAATTGTGCGATTGATTTATACATGCCAAACAAAATTAAGAATCATTTTTTGAAATTTTGAAAACAATTTGAACTCTTTTTCTCATTTTTGGAGATGTGATGCTTGATTTAAACAAAAATGAAACTTGTATTTAAAAAACACACATTTTGTCATAACGACTATATCATGGGTTAGATTGATGTTTGGTCAATTAAAACATGTGAAAATGAATTATGGTTCAATTTATTAATGTTTCAAAACAATATGAAATTTTTTTATTCGTTTTGGAAACATTACATGCATTTTAGACTAAAAGGACACCTATATATTGAAAATGTGCATATCGAGTCATACTGGACACAACATGTGTTAGATTGAAATTCTATAAATTCCAATACATTAAAAAAGAATTATGGATTGTTTAACTAAAATTTTAAAATATTTTTAACTCTTTTAATTATTTTTGTCTATGTGAAATTTATTCTAAACTAACATGATGATTTAATATTGAAAAGTCGCACTTCATTTCATAGTGAGTACAACGTGTCTCAAATTGATGTACAATCTATTCCTACACATCACAAATGAATTATGGATTTTTTTCATAAATTTTGAAAACAATACTCTCCATTTTACCTATTTTTTATATGTGACAGTCATTTAAAACTAAAATTCCCTTTTTATGTTGAAAAAAACCAATTAGAGTCATAGTTGCCAAATCATATGCCATATTGACATAAAATAAATTACTATATGTTATAAATAAATTGTGGATCATTGTCCTAAATTTTGAAAACAATGTGATATTTTTAATCTATTTTTTGGAAATGTGATTATTTTTTTAAACTAAAATGACACTTTTATATTGAAAACAAGCACTTTGTGTCATATAAACCACACCGTGTGTCAAATCGATGTTCTTTTGATTCCTACAATTCGAGTGACACTAACCACAATGTGTGTCATATTAGTCTGCGGTCAGTTTCTAGATGTCACAAATGAATTATGGATCATTATAATAAATTTTGAAATCAATCAGATCTATTTTACAATGATTTGGAAATGTGATTTGTTTTTTAATATAAAAAGAAAATTTTATATTGAAAACAGAAATGTTGAGTCATGGAGGCCACATTATGTGCCATATTTATGTGTTCTGAATTCCTCCTCATTATAAATTAATTAATTATTGTTTTTCTAGTGTCTTAAAAAATATAAAATGTCATTTTCTTCATTTTGGATATCTAACATGTGTTTTAAACATAATTGATACTTATATTGGGAAAACATACCATGAGTCATATCAACCACATCATGACTCACATTGATGTGTAGTTGACTTCTAAACATCAAAAATGAATTATGTATTATGTTACTACTGTTTTAAAACAATTTAAGCGCATTTTCTTGGTTTTGACACTGTGAGACTTGTTTTAAACTAAATTTCCCTATATAGATCAAAAACCACTCAATATTTTCATCCTTCAATCTTGGTTCAACATCCTTTGCATTTAATTCCTTCTTTATAATTTAAGAATTGGATCTAGATATGGGTGAATGATATCTATTTTATTAATAATACATTTCAATATCATTTCTTTGGTTGATTCATACATTAAAATTCAATTAATAAATATTTCTTATTCATTTTGGAGGTGTTAGTGATTATAATATGACCCTAACCATTTTAAAAAAAAATTAAAAAGAAAAAAACAAAAAAACAAAAAAAATATGAGGCTATGATCATGGAATTACCTTCCCAAATAGTTAGAAATATATCCTTAAAATTGTGGGTAGAATAATCCTTGAAACATTTCTCTCTCAGCCCTATCTCAAACTCTCCTTCGATGTTTAATTTATCATGAGAATGAGAATCCTCAAACATGTTACTATTTGTTCTAGCATTCATAGTGCATAACACTCCATGATACTTCTTCTTGAGATATAGGTAATATATTTCTTTCAATGAAAGTTCATCACCATAGCATTTTTTTAGTTTCCATAAACTTATTCTTACCCCTAGAGTAAATAAATTAGTGAAAAATTTAAATGAAATGCACGGTCAATCAGGGAAGGAGAATATACCCGTTAAAATAATTTAAAATTTCTGATAACAATAGTATGATTTATGTAATCACATGATATATATGATTAGTAAAAATATCTAAAAGGTCGAATTAAATTTGGAATACATCTATAAATTCAAATGGATTTGAATGTATCTGATATTATTTCTCAAAAAGTTGTTTATTATAATTAAGATTATTTTTTTTCTCCAATATGTAACAACCCCAATAAAAAATCCATATTTTTTTCATTAGGTGAAGGAATCCCATGTGGGAGAGGTTCAACAACTCTGTTTCCTCACTCAAGAGGGGGAAAAATCTATGGTGGGGTAAAAATTCCTTTGCAATTACTGGAGGATCAAATATAAAAAAATTGATGAAAATATAAACATTAATATTATAATAAATATATAACTAATATAATTCCAATACTACAAGAATTTTATTTAACAAAAAATCACACCTATGAATTACGATACTAATTCTTCACATCCCAAATGTATCTCTAGGGTTATATCTTGTACTGGATCACAAACATAAAAGGAAATCTCTTTAACTTGATATCGGTAAAATGTTTGACACCATGTACTCTATACACTCATCTCTAAACAAATTTACTTCATCGTTTGAGTTTGAATATTTTTGGAAATCATTGAAGTAATAATAAAATATTCAAAAACCTACAATTAATAATTAATTAAATTAAAATTACCTTTGGAAATTAGTTATTTGGGGACGCAAGTATGTTGATGGTTTATGATATCGTTTATCAATTTTCAAAGATAAAATTTACAATACTTGTCATTATTTTTATTTGGACTCTACAAAAACGTTTCCCAATATAAGTAATTTTATTAAATATGTTCTAATAGTAATATATTATATTATGTTCTTTAATATTTATAAATTTAAATTAATCAATAAGATTTTTGTGTTTAATTATCGACCTCATACTATGATTTATTCAATATTTATAGATCACCCTATCATAAGAAAAATCACATCAAAACCAAAAATAAAAAGTATAATCTGATTTTTATCTGCACATTGATAATTTGAGTGTATTTCAGACTCACAATAGATATTTTGTGTTATTTTGGACATCCTATCTTTAGATCCAAAAAATTACAATTTTGGATACCGAAATTTATTCATATGACCATAAAATGCTTCAAAATTACAAAAAGAAATAATTCATGAAAAAAATATTTTATAAAATTAGTTTATAGTGTTTTACCCATACATTGTATGAATCATGAAGTGTATATAGTCTAAAATTTTGTTTTTCAAATGACTTACTTGATTTATCTATTTTATTTTCAATTTCTTCTAACTACAATGAAATATTTTCTATTGATATGATTCAGGGATTAATGAGACAAAACATTCTTCTTATGGTTTTCCCTTTATATAATAATATTATATGTGCCTATAGAAAATAGGAATTGTTATTAACTATAATGAACATATTAGATCATTTTTCGGAAAAAAGGGATTATGAAAATTTACCTCATATATGTTTTCAAAATTGAGACTCTCATCCATTCATACTTGATAATTTCATTTATACTCTCAAGACTAATTTCATATGTAATGGCCTCTCAAAATATTATATCATCATATGAAATTTAGTAAATATTTTCATATTTGAATGTTATACCCGCATTAACTTATAATTTTAAAATATGAATTAATTTAACCGGTGGGGTGAAGGTACCCTAACAAGGTCATTTGTATTTATTTATTGATCCACTAGATTGACATAATCTAACCTTAATTTCCCCATAGTTTGGAACATTTATAATAGCATAACCCATTTAAGACCTTTTTCCATCAACTGTCAAAGGTTTTTTATTTTAAAATTTTTATCAAGTACATACCTAATGTATCGTTATATTTTTATAATGCCACGATACAAAAATTTACATTAGAATTGTCAATTGTGGTAACATTAAAATTATAATGAAGAGAAAGAAACCTAGTACTTGATTCATGTGCTACATCAATCACAACCCTGACAAGTTCTTTTAGGAGTTTATTTTTTTCAAGTCATAAGAACCTATTTATTGTGTATCATTTCATATAAGATATTTTACACCATTCCCCTCATAAAAACATGATATGAGGGTGTTTATAGATATAAATAAAATAGCTAGGTTACCTTGAAAATTTTGACTAATATAAAGGTATTGGATGTTTTCTTATTCAAATTTATGAGAAATAATTATGAAAAAAGTGATTACATTAGGAAATGAAGGAAGCTGAGGGGAAATACTAGCCTCAAAATAGGTGCAGTCATGTTTCACTTCATGTTCTAATATTGGATCAACTATTGGTTCTCTTTGATCCTTTAATGTATATTGGTATTCCAATCAAAAATGGGGAATAATATATTTTATGACATCTATCCATGCCTTCATCCCTTTCATTGAATCATTTTTATCTCCTTGGGACTTCATTTTCTCAAAACATGGATGGGTGAAACTCCAAAACATGTACATCTTACATGTCCATATTTTTCTATCCACTTCAAAATTAATAAAATTAGTTTCTCTCCAGGTACATTCGATGTTTGTTTTTATATCTGAACCATATAAAAAATTAACACAAATAAATATTTTTATGTGATACTCTTATGAAGAATAACAAATTAATATTATGTCATACTTATACATGATTATCATAATTCTTGTGTGTTTTTAATCTATTATTTTTTCCTCTTTATTTACACAAGCCACTTATTATAGAAAATTTCATGAGATGGAAGTATATTTTATTTTTGAATCATCAATCTATATATTTATATATAATGGAACATATGTTATTTCATGTTGTATAAAACATTTTCGGTAGATTGAAAATATATTCCATTTTCTTATCAATTTAAGCATACCTCATCCTTTCATTATAGTATTGGATCATAGGTTTTGATGCACACATCATATTTTTATCACCCGTTTTTTATTGCTTAAATTAACAATTTTTAATCAAAGAGGATACGATAAATATTTTCAAATAAAATATTATTGACTACAATGCACCTGGAATGATCCCTCATTAGGATGAATAATGTAACCTTTCCATGTTTCCTGGTTTATAAAGTGTGCATACATAGCTAGTGGGTGGGGCGTTTATAGTCCTAACTCCCACCCCCTAATGGGAACCCCTCCTGAACCAAAAATGGGAGAAGAGAAATGATAACCTCCTGTAACCCACCCCCAATATGCAAATGGTTAGATATGAAAACCTATGTTATATCATACATTTAGATTAGTGGAATTATCCTCTAAGATAACATGAGTAAATAGAGAAAAATACAAGTACACCAAACAACTCCTACTCAATATAAATGTAACCATAAACCTCATTACATGAATATAATTTCATAATAACTAGTAAAATTAAAAATGAACTACATGTACAAAATGATAAACTCGACAGTGACCATGAATCCCAATTTTCTTTTTAATGTCCATGATCTTGTAAAAACCTAATAAACATTTAGGATAATTACTTTAGATTAAAATTTGGTTTTACATGATGTATGTTTATTTATATACAAAAAAAACTCTTTGCATATAAACAAATGTTACTACAGATTAATTGATTTATATCATAATATAACTCATAATATATCCATTATTTATTATAGTTGGCATGTGGTTATGGGATAATGATTTTATTTCTGAATCATGTCTCAAAAATGTAAGTATCTATAATTCATGAATTTTAGAATTGTTGGTCCTTTTACTTACATAATAACTCTGATGTATATATAGAAATGTGCAATAGGGAATTACTCCATGCTACATTTTTTTACCAATTTTAACATGTAAGACCCATCATGGATCCACATTATTAACATCACAACCATGATTCTGGTAAGGTAATCTCTATTTAGAAATTACTCCACACAATATTATATTTATTGATAAATCATTGGTCATGATATTCTTCAGGATACCAACATGAAGCATATTATATCTTCTTACCATTAATATATCATACATAACTTTAATATTACTTAATAATCACTTAATGGAAAATTATGAAGTATATTTACAACTATCTTACCCTTGAAATAGTTCATGCTCTCTTACTGAACTAATTCTTGAAGCGTCCTGCCTTACTTTTATTTATAAAAGTTTATTTTTCCAAAACTATGTACATAAGTGTGTCAATAATAAATAAGGTATTTAAA
Source organism: Viscum album (assembly GCA_963277665.1). NCBI lineage: Eukaryota > Viridiplantae > Streptophyta > Magnoliopsida > Santalales > Viscaceae > Viscum > Viscum album. The sequence goes on from OY728141.1 coordinate 1,757,901,458, forward strand.
TATAAATATTATAAAAAATAATTTGGTATATCTTTGACAACTACATAGTGTTACATGAAAAAATAAATATCATTAAAAAACATTTTATATATGTCTTACATTTAATATTCATTACATTTTGCCTATGATTCATGTATTACTGAACTATAGGTTGAGTATTAATCACCACAAAAACATTCATTCCTAAACTATAATAATGTCTCCATTTTTTTTAATGACATGTAAGATAAATTTTATTGTAATATTTAAAAAAAATTCAACCAGAATCATCTACATAGAAATTTAGAAGTCATATACTTCTCATCGATGACTTAGGAACATCCTTATCTAAGTCACTTGGAGAACATACCTTACATATTATAAAGTTTCATTTCTTTCATAGTTACTATATTCAATTAAACATATTTTATTATCATATCGTATTTAATAACTATTAAGTAAAACCGAAACATTACTTTCATTTGATTAATATTCATGAAGAAGAAATGACTATTTTGTTCTTCAATTTGGTTCATTGTATTTAGACATCCATAAATACTATTTCACATTATGTGAAACAAAAAAACTAATGTTTAATACCAATTTATTTAATGTATGTTATCAAGGTTCCATTGGCATCACTCTAAACATTGTCCTTTTCACATAATCTTTCGACATGTTCACAAATATAATAAATGATTATAATTTCATTAAGTATTTATTTACTTATAAAAACAAACCCAAAAGGTAATGAAGAAATTTATAAATACTATTTGTTTTGAAATATTAAATGATAATAGAGTAAATGGGAGAAAGTGATATGATAAAAGGATCCATTGATAGACCATGATCCAAATGTCAATTTACACATGTCCATTGTAAACACCACCTATTTATATATATGATTCAATTTCTCCTCAAAATCATCTATGAGATATGATTTTAATATCATCTGTGTCTTGATGTAGTATCCCCAACTCACATCATGTGTTGATGATATAATTATGAAATAACCATAATATTCTTCACATATGAGTATTTTATAACAATTTTTACACTCTTGCTTCATGAGTAGACATAATTGTTTTCGGGGACACTAAGGCCTTGAAATTCTGATGTCATATAACTTTGTCTAAATTCATGTAATATATGTTGGAATCTCATGAATGTCTGGACATGTTCTTTTTCAAAAAATATTGTATTGTTCTTGTGAAATTTAGAGAAATTTTTTATAAAAATAAAATATAGAAGATTATTAATTTTATCTTGATTACTGATTTAAACATTGTTGATTAATTAAATAAATATTTAAATGTCTCCCACTATTTTATTGAAAATTATAAACCCTCTATCGTAGAGTAAAAATACACTATCGCAAGATTATTCTAGTGGTAATAATCATCGAACCACCCTTAATAGTCTACAAGCCTTGTATATTCCACTACTCAGAATGTTTATGGAATGAATTTGACTAGATGAAAACATTAACACACAACTCATTGATCTGTTGAGTGAAGTACTAGCTTCAAAAATAATTAAAATTTTTATTTACTCAACACATGCCTCTAAAGATGAATCAAAATATCTTTGACTACTTATTTGTTGTTGATATCAGTTATGTCAGCCCATCACTCTTATGAGAACTCCTCGGTAGTGAGAGGCACCCCCAAAAATGGTTGGTGACCACTCCAAACAATCGATTTTGTTGAAATTACAATTATAGAAGGCATTTTTTGACATTATATTTCATTGAGGGTTTTTATATTTTTCTCAAAAATTTAATCTATCTCTATTAATCTTTTCAAACTATGTTTCCTATCTCAAAACTGAAAATTAATAGAAAAATATTCATTGCATATTTATGCATTTTTTCTATTTATAATTTTAGGTTCTTCCCCTCTATCTATAAAATGATGAAAAAATAAACAAATGTATAATTGAAATAAATTTTTTTGACTAGTCATGATAATCAAATATTGGTAGATACATTTAAATATAATAGATCAACCATGACCTCATGAAATCTTATATAATTCATGGAATGTCTTGTGATGTATCTCGTTCTAGTCTATTTTTTCAACATCTCATCTATATTTTGTCTCGCCATTATGGGGTATATGTCAAAAATCAACTTTTTCAAATTAAAAATGCACATACACATAGGTGATGGGTCCTATGTGTATAAAATAAAAACCAAAAAATTGGACTGGTAGACCCTTATACATATTGACTAAAAAGAAGGCGATGTGCAGACTATCATTTAGTAAACAAATTATTACAATAATCACAAGAAGGTAATAAATTAATAATTATAATATCCAAACATACATTGGTTTGTTCAATTATTGATGACTAGTTAGAATATAAATAAATGAATGATTAAATAAAATTTCAATATATTTAGAGTATGAGGTTATTGAAATAAATTAAATGAATTATATGCATTAAAATAATAAATTTTATTCGATCTCTTTATTAATTTAATTTCAATTTCAAAAAATAAATTAAATTTTTAATTAAATTTAATACCTAAATTTAATTATTTTTTTGGAACATTAAAATTTTATATTTTAAAACAGATAATAAATTTTAATAACTATAATTTAATAATTAAATTAAATTATTTGATTAAATTATTTGTTATTAACACGAGCGATGAAACCCAGCGTCGGTCTCATATGGGTCTCGTCGACCCTTTGCAGGTCGGTTTCGTGTTGTAAAAAGCATGTGTGGGCCTATTATGGATCAGGAGGGTCTACCCTGACCAGTTCTAGGTTAGGAATTCCCAACCCAAAACAATTTCATGTAAAAAGAATGAGGTTGTGAATCAGTTTACCTATCTCCTCAGGTGTCTCACTTGTAGGTAACCACTGATATCTGGGACTGCAAAGGCTAACGGGGCTACAACATCAGCATATGGAAGTGGTCAAGAATAAGGCAAGGGGTTAAAAAACATCCAGTCAAGCAAGCTGGTGGGAGGTGACCTTGATCGGTAGGGCACCAGATTTGAAGAGGTATGGGAGATGTTTAGGTGGGGGAGGCATCTAGTAGGGGACCCCATTGTGAGTGGATGTGGTGAACTCATGGATATGCTACACTGATCCCATTCTAGACCAAGGAGGTGGTGTTCGGTGGTGGAAATGTGGTGTCATAATGGGGAGGTGTTGACCAGTGTTCGTTCTATGGATGGGGTCTCAACCATGTGCATATCTAAAATGAGTGATAGTGATGAGACCTCATGCAGTTGGCAACCTATGGTTCTTAAGCCTACATCATGGGTGACAACCATGTACCGGGATAGATTAGGGGAAGGTTGCTTGGACTAGGGTGGTGCCTCTATTGGGTGTCCATCTGTGGATTATCTAAAGAGGGAAATCGACCGTATCTTATGCCATGGGAGTAGCGGCGTGTAGGCAATGATGGATAGCTCACTAAATGGTGTTAATATGGAGGGGCTCTAGCAAGGTCCCTTGGGAGGGTGACTAGGGAGGTGGTTGGCATCCAACTCATAGACTTCAACCAAAGGAAAGAGGAAGGGGGTCCTGCACACTCACTTATTTAGCAAAAATAAGATATTTTTTCGTTTGTCTTAAAATTGTCAAGCCACCATATAAAACCTAATTGTAGGCTTTTGACAAAAAAAGTGCCACCTTTTTTCCTCGTTACATGATCATCCACCTACCAATTGATAAATGAGCATATTTGTATTATTATTAAAAAATTATTACATTCATTCCACAATTCTATAGAAAAATGATTTCTGGAAGGAGTATCTCCAGTATCTGGATCCCGAAAAGTACCTGGATGGAGGTCATCAAGAAAATGAATAATATATACAAATTCGTGTTATTCTTAAAATCCAAAATTTTAATATCCAATACACACCATGCCAAATGATGAAATTTATCTTGGATGATCATAAATTGGGAATTCTGGAGAAGATTGATGCATGATTGGAATCATTAGGATATATTTACAACCCTCTACTTTAACATTAATGAAAAATAATTTTCCTAGATCAGATAATCCAATTGATCGATGTGATAGTAATTGATGGTTATACGGAAGGAAGTGTAAGCAAATGGGCTGGGTTTTTAATGTTTTCATCACCGAAGTGATGAGGATTTATTGCCTCTCAAGATTTGATCCCTAGTACAGTATGAGGATCTCACATTTCTTATTAGAGAAAAGAAAAATAAAAGAATAAGAACCTCATTCCAATTTGAATCATGAATGTTCAAAACACGTTTCTAGTGATTACTTCTCGAATGATATGACTCTAAAACCCTTTAGTTCAGCCTCACAAACATCTCAAATATGTGTGTGTGTGTTTTTTCATTGGATTACGTGTGCTAGAATAGAGTTCTGATGACCTCTTTGACGTCGCGTTGATCACCAAAATCTTCTACCATCGATTCATGAAGTCATACTCAGATATTTCTTGTGGATTGATTGATTATATCTATAGGATTTAAGAAGATAGAGAATATTCCAATTATAACTGAGTGAATTGTCACTTGGAATGATATTATCTCTAACTTATATAGTAGAAGTATAAATACCCGGGTAGTGTTCCCCAGTTCCCAATAATTATAACATCAACTAAATAAGTAATAATTAATTATTTATGGATATTTAGTTGTATCATAAATATAATTCATATTTTATCACATACATGTAATACATATTAAATATATAATGTGATAAACTCGATCAACTAAATCAACTCATAATTCCCCATCCTAATAATTAAACCTGGGATATTAAAATAGTATTTGTTTTTTTATATTAATCCTTGTATTTACATAAACATTTGTAAATACTTTTAATAAAAAAATTCAACATAATTATTATTTACTATAATAATAATGAATTAATTTATTTATTAGTCATAGGTGAAACAAACGACTCTCAGAGCCCGTGGTGGGGCTAACCCTAACTAATATTCTTATTCACCAGAATAGAGAAGATTATTGAATATAATTTTGTCTGTGATCATCTAGGCCCTTATCTCGATAATAGTGCATAGTATTCAAAAATAAAGATCGGAGTCCAGAAATTCATCATGTACCCTAAAGAGAAAAGTAATAGTCATAGAAAAGACCACAAACCTATAAACATGCACTTTGTAATATAATGTCTTTATCATTGGATATCTCATAACGTTAGACATGAACTTGTGTCTTAATCATTTATAGATTTATTATTTGTTGATATAACTGAATGGATTTACCTTCGACTATCATGGACCAAGATTAATGATGGTACTACCATCCGAATCAATGAATCCTGAGATATTAATTCCTCAACTAGGAAGTGAAAAAATCATCTTGATCATTCAACCAATTTCATAAAACCAATGAATCACAAAACAAAATATACCTCACCACTATTTCTTTATCATGTATTTTTCCTTGCATCAATGTTTCAGATCAAATGACAAGAATTGATAAATGATTTCTTATCAGAAAACCAAATATACATATCCATAGATAGAAACTACCAATGTTCCCTATAACATGTGGTGTTCCTATTAGAAAGTATTTCCACATGATCTTAACTACTAAATATCACCATGTTTGAAATTCAATAGAATATGTCTCAATGCATATAATCCTCTATCACCTAATACTCATACATCTATTGCGTCAAGTCAGTATGATGTATCTAGACCATATGACATATATTGTTGATTAATGTCACCGTGCCATGAGGTTTTAATTATAGCTTAGGATCAGCTATAATCTTTTTCTACCACTATTAATATATGGAAATTACTATTAACTACTAGATACATATATTTATACGCTATCATGGTAAGTTAACATAATGCATATCTCAATGTAAGCATGATATGGTTATAAAAATTACTAAAAAATTCTAGTTCTAGATATCCCACTTTTATAACAATGTATGGGGAAATAAGAAATTGAAGGATGTCTCACCATCAAAAATAGATGAGGCAATCCTGTTGATTAGATAAGTTTTTTGAAAATGACCTCACCAAAAAAATTTATTAGAACATTCTTCTAAAACAAATCTGCATGAGAAACTTCTAACATATGGTGGTTCATTCATTTAGAAACATTATTTTTCCATGGTGTGTTGGGACAAGAATATTTATATACAATTACATTGTTATGTATAAATTTTTTGAATGATCTATGTAAATATTCACAACCATTATTAGAGTGGAAACAATGATCCTTTGATAATATTTGGGTGGTGATTTCGATGTAATCACCGAAAAACAAGGTACATATTTTAGAATTGTTTTTCAACCAATTGACCCATGTAATACATGATAAATTATCGATAATGTAATTAAATATCAATAACCTAGTTTAGATGGACTTGGAATGGGCTCTTAGATATCAGAATAAACCAGATGAGAAGGAGTGAAAGCACGTGGAAATCCCTAGTGTTTCTTTCAATGTGAAGGGATTCACATTCAAATGGATGAAGAGAACCTAATTTTGAACAATGTTTTTTAAAAATTGGGGTTGGTGGATGGGAAAGGTGATGGTGAAGCATGATCATATGATTAGAGGTGGCAAGATAGGAAGGAACTAGGTCCAAGTCAATAACATAAACACCACCCTAAAGATCTCTACTACTAAGAACCCAAGCTAGTATATTCTCATGAAATATAATTTAATAATGTTAGTAGATTGAATGAAGTTATAATTCAGTATTATTTTTCAAATAGATAGTAAATTAAATGGATTAGTTGAAAAAAATTAAAAAAACAAATAGTGTCAAGACAGATCTAATCATATATCCCCTATAACCAGAAATTTTCCATTTTATTACATCATCAATAGAAATATTTACTTCATTTGAGGATTGATAATAGGATCAAAGAATACCTACATCCCTTATAATGGGCTCAGAGGTACTCGAGTAATAAACAAATGAGGTGGACCATTAGAATATACACATTATTGGAGTATCACCATGGGAAATAGTGGTACTTGATGATTCTATATATTTTGTATTGAAAATACATGTCAACAATTTGATGAATGTGGATAATTAGTAGAGTGCTGACGATGCATGTTATGCAAGGAAAAGGTCCTAAAAGTGCGAAGTGAGTATATAATTATGTGTTAAAACTGCATGGATGAAGAATCTATGTATCAGTTATGTATTGAAAGTGAAAAGATGGATAATTAGGGTGACAATTATGTCAGGTAAGGATTTTCAATGATGGAGGATGGGTGTATATTTGTAGTTTGGGGCATCACATAGGAAGAAGGGAGAATTGTTGGGTTGGTGGGGTTAACACAAAATAATGGGTTAGTGGATTGGGGTTTGGTCGCACATAGTGAAGAAATGGGGAGGGGTGGAGTCACACAGGAAGGGGAGACAAGAAGGGAATCCATCACTTAAGGGTGTGGGATATAAGTTTGTGGTCACATAGAAAGGGGTGACATGTACGGGGTTCATCACATTGGAGATCGGGATGGAAGGGAGTCATCGTTCAAGGAGGGGTAAAAGGAAGGGAGTTTGTCGCATAGGTTCCTGGGAAAAAACGGACCTTCCCTAGAGTAGGACTAATGTGTGGAATTATGTTTTTTTTTTGGATATTTGGAATGAAGTGGTGGGATATAGTATAGGGGTATAAGGGGTTCAGTGCGTAGGGAGTGTAAATGTGCAGGGAGGGACGTTTCGTAAGGAGGGGAAAAGCTAAACCCTCTTTGACACCATATTGAAATGGGAACTATTACTTCACAACAAGGTAGGGTTCATAATTTATATATGATAAATTTCATAAAATTTATAACCCAAACTTATGTGGAATAAAAATATTAAAAATATCTAATATTCTCATATTCTTAGAAAAAACAAAAAAATTAAAACAAAGTTAAATAAGACATAAATATGTAATTTCCATCCCAAATTAATTATGTATAGTACCTAAAATTTATCATGGTCATTCATCATCAACACAAAAAATTTATACCAACCAACAATTGATAAGGTTGTAAACAAGGTTTTGGTTTCAATTGTTTATCCGCTATTATATTGGAACAACATCCTTTTAATAATTATGATAATGAAAAAATTTAAAAAATTTAACCCACTTATGATAAAGGGCGTGACATATTTTACATAAATATTCAAAATTCATATAATAGGGAGGTTTAAAAAATTTCTTATTATAAGAATATTTTGAAGAATGATCAACTGTATCCAAATCCTCGATTAAAAAATACGCGGACATAAAAACTATATATGTTTTTATAATTTAATCATGATTTTACTAAATTTTTATCTCATACCTAATGAAGGTTATTTTTCCTATAGTGGTTAACAACATATTTTTCTCTATAGTTACATGAAATGATCATCATTTTAAATAGATCATGTTTGTAGCTTACAAGAAGTAGAGATACCACATCTGATGTTAGATGTTCGGCAGCAGCAAGAAAAATTTTCTTAAAAAATTATTTATTCTTTAGATAATAAAAGTAATTTTAAAATTTAAAACTCAATCAACAAACATCAAAAAAATAATTATAAGCTACAAATATAAATAAATATTTTAAGCATGCAAACTTATTCTCATACTACCAATGAATTAAAAAAGTAGAGAAAACAATTGCACCTTATTTTCCTTGACAAAAAATTGGCATAAAAATTGTTGTTTGTTTATTTAGATGATTTTTAACATCTTATCCAAGTATGTCCAGTGGATTTACACTAGTTTTATTTTATATTGATTCATTATCTAGAATATTTTAGGAGGGAGGGGGAAAACAATTAAAAAGTAGTTGTATTATGATACTCAGAATATCCATAGTGCCTTAATTCTATATCACTTTCATAAAATATATGGTAAATATTAAAAAATTATTATAATGTGATCCAAATAGAATATTAAAAAAAATTGGGTAAAAAATTTCAATATAGATATTCAATCACATAAAAGAGAAAAGTGTTTTCGGGTAAATAGAGGGAAACTACTCATGTGGGATAATAAGAAAAACATGACAGGAATATTCTCGCAATAGGTATAATTCTCTTAACCTAGAAAAAAATAATAAATGAGCACTATAAAAATTTCAACTTTCAAGAATATGATTTCAATAGATGATTTCATAATGAGAGTAGAACCCACAAGCACTGCTAATATTCAATCAATAAAAAGAGTAGTTAGTCATGATAAAAAATGTACAAACTATCATAATAAATTAACTAGAAATAAAAAAAAGATATGAATTTGATAAAAATAGGAATAATTATATAACACTGTAAAACAAAAGTGAATAATACTATATGTAAAAGTATTTTTACTATTAGATAATTTAGTTATGGCAGTTTGGTCGGGTATTCAATAGTTTTGTATTTTTAAATTTCAATTCTTGTCATATCTCAAGATTATATCTCATATCATATGAAAAAAATAAACCAAGATAGACATAAATTTGGGGAATAGTTTCTTTGGTATCACTTATCTAATGGTATCACATCCATGCAAATTTTAGTCCCACCCAAGCATATTTATTGCCTCCTCCCAACTCGACTGACCCTCTCCCCATTTTCCATCATCAATGCCACTCCTCTCCGAGGCGCATCAGCCAGATCACATAGGTGACCTCTCCCTTGTGATACATCCCAGCTGACCTCTCCCGGGAATTCCATTCATCTTACCTAGGTGTGCAGGGTACCTATCCCTCAAGTAATGTAGGGATCTTATCTCAAGAACAACTCCTCCTTCTCTGAACATGCACTTCTCCCCAAATGGCTCCTATTATATACATTGTGACATCATACTTATTGGAATTATGTACTGAAGGAGCTACAATAGTGTGTTGATTTTGACCATTTCATTTTCATCCTTATGCTTCACCATGGCATGGTGAGTGTCACCACAACATAGCATACATTCATGAATCAAAAGTTATATCATATTCTTAGATCCAATATTATATGACATGGTATACGATACCATGACACAATCTATGATATGCATAAAATAGAGCATTATGTTAACATTCAAGAATAATCTACCTATGGTTATCCCTATATAAGTGTTTTATAAAATTAAATGGATAGGAGTTTTGAATTATACAAGAGGATACAAAGGGTTTATAAACTCATTCATAACTCATAAGTTTAATAATTTACAAGTTAATGCATAAAAACTAAGGAGTGTAATCAAATTCTAGATAAATGGGCTATTTCCATGATATGGTTATAATGTGGAGACTCATCGAAATCTCTCACTAATTGAAGCTCTATTTTACTTCCACATTTACCTATTGGGAATTTATCATGTCATTGTGAGTAATATCCTACTAGAGTGTTGAGGAATTAAAAAAATCTATTGAATACAACATGGAGGAGGGATTTCATTTGTATTCCTCTTTGAAATATTCATCAATCATGTATAATTATAGTGGTAGCTACATTTCAGTATAAGGTATGCCTTGTTAATTGTTTTATAGAAGGTTGATCATGGTAATTCCTATATGGAGATCCTAAATGGGTATCTAATTTACTTATATTTCTTAATTTAATCATTAAACTACCAGTAAAAACTCAACAATTGTATCAATATTGGGTTATACCATTAGATTCTAGAAATATTTTTTCTAAAATGGAGTTAATGTCATTGTTAATGAAAAACAGAGTACCCCAACATTACTATAATATATGTAATATTTGTAGGTGTTGATGTTTTATTTTATTTCATTGTTATCCCCAACGAGTTTATTATTATACTGTACTAGTCATACATTGTATTTTCATTATTAATATTCAATTCCTTTATAATGACACACACGGTATACCTATGTGAAGTTAATCTTATGTGGTCACCAAGAATTTCCTTACATAGGAACAAAGTTAATCTCACGTAGACATTCACTGCATTGGATTTTTCTTACCCCAACCTCAGCTGTTGATTTAATAATATGTGGAAGTGTTGTTTTAATATCATCCAATGGTATATCATAGCCAGTAATAACCACTCTGTCAAATACCATGCAGGTTAAATCTCACCTAGACCATGGTCACAAAAGATTATAATTATGTCAAATTTATGGTACAAGAGTCTATATACACTAATTATAATCCAACATAGACTTAGGTAGGTGTAGGTTAATATCTCATGAGGCTTCCCAATGTCGATTTAATCCTACAAAGTTTATGCAGCATATAATAGATTTTTTTCTTGAAATTCATTTATGAATTAAATTTTATAATTTATTAATTTTTAATAAATTAGAGGAAAAGGTATTCTATGATATTTTTTAACTTTTAATTGATTTTAAAATTAATTAATTAGAATTTATTTATTATTAATTTATAAGTTTTCATGAAATATTTAATAATTAAGTATCCATAAATATTAATTTCTAATATTGAAAAAAAAACATTCCTATTATATAACATGACTAATAATTTAGATATAAAGCGTATAAGATAATTATATGTTTTCTTTATAAAATTTGTATAAATTATAAAATAAGGCATAAATAAAAATGATTATATATTCAAATATGAATTTTTTATAATAATTTATTTGAATTATTCAAATTAAATTCTTGTTAGAGGAATTATTTAAACCATATCAAAATGAATTTTGGTGATTGATTTCAACAAGGTTTAGATAATATTAAATATGTGACATTTTTATTATGTAATTTTTTTACATAACATAATATAAATATAAAAACTTTATATTCCATATAATATCAAATATTTAAGTGAAATTTTAAATAATGATGAATTTGAAATAGTTTATATTGGTAATAAATATTAAATTTTCTATTTCTGAATTATTCACGGATTTTTTCTCATATTTAAATATGTTATATTTTCATTTATTTAAATGTTATTCTCCACTTTATTCATATATATATATATATATATTATACTTTGAATTTTGATGCATTATTTAGGACAAGGGTGATTAAAATGTTTCTATAAATAATCATACATGTATCCAAGGAGTAACATACTAGTTATGATAATATATTTAGTTTTCTTATAATTTTAATTTTGCTTTTATGTAATTATAATCATTAATTAAGAACATAGTTTTTATTTATAAAAATTAGATGTTAAAATTTAAAAGGAACTGAAGTCTCTGTTTAGTAAAATATATCTAGGTAGAGGAACTTTGGGTATGCCTACTCACTGACTTAAAGCTAATACCTTATCCATAAATTTATGAGCTAACCATATGTGTCTTGAAGATCACTCATATTGGGATTGTTGATTTCATATGATTCTGTGATTTTACATGAAAGGGATTCGTGTACCTTATACATAGGATGCATTTGAATATTTATTAATATAGTTGTATTTTAATTTATATTACAAACATAAGACGAGAGTTCTTTAAAAAGTACACATCAAAATGTTTTGACCATATTGATTTGGTATAATAAAAAAAATTCAAGAAACAAAATCATTAGATGAATTCATACATTTGAACGTAATACATGAGATAAGATAATGAGTTTAAATCCCATTTCAATAATAATAAGTGTTGGATTATATTTTCATCCAATTAAGGATTTTTAAAAGTACAATTTTGGATTTTATGTCAACGTATTGAAGGTGAAGGGTTTTGATGAAAAGATGAAACTATTTTTTTGACCCTACTATTATAAAAATATTGTATTTTTTGTTTAATATTGTATTCACAAATGTGAATATGGTGTAAAATGAGTTTTTGTTGGAATTATTTCTAGAAGACATAAATTATTCTGCATCATAGGTGGATACACCATAGAAGAAGAATGAATTTTTTTCCCTCTTTATTGTGCCACATAATGAGTTACACCTAAAAAAAGGGTTCAACCCCTAATCAGATAATCAAAGCAAGGCCATCACTTGGTGACAAGGAGATCGATAGTCATGATAATAATGGGGTAGCTATAAGGCCCCGGCCTTAAAACATACATAATATTTAATTAAATGAATGATTCACATTGAGGATCTTTTCAGGTTTAGTGTTTTAGAGAATTAGGATATAACTATTAAATCTCAAAATATTACAAAGTAGAAACTTCTACTAAGTTTCCATAAAATAAAAACTCTTAAAAAGAAACATGTCTAGTTCCATGTTTTAGATAGGATGACTATTCTTTGATCCCATCCTTGACCCTATTCCACATTAAGCACTGTGAAAAACATTTCAAAAACATTGGGTGAGCATAAAAAGCTCAGTAAGGGATACACAAAGAATGAAAACTGTTAGTTTATCAAAACAACAAGTAAACCATGTATACTTTATCAAAGTAATACTTTTCACCTTTATGAAGTAGTAAAAACTCTTCACTGAATAAAAGATCATTACTTACCCATTTGTAACCAAAATATTTCCATAAAACCCATATAAAGATCACATAACATATAAAGGTAACTTGGGACATAAACATACTTAAATGGAATAACCATACGGTCGAATTCCACACATATCACTTATTGGAATAGCCATACAGCCGACTTCCATACCCAATGAATTGGAGGTTATAACATAACCACCCGTCCTGGTATTCACGGCACCACCCGTCATATGGATTATCACATAACTACCCGACAATTGTCGAAGTACCATTATAAAATCATAAGACATAAAACAAATATAATGGAAAGAAAACTTTTCCACACTTTGATCACAATATATCACTTAAATATATTGACATAACAAATCCATTATAAAAACCATTTTCAATACCAAAATACATAAAAGATTATACGGTATTTATTTCATTTTAAAAACATTATGGCTTGTTGAGGAAGCCAAAGACCAAATAATACTCGCAGCAGCGGAAAAGGTCATTTTCAATGCGTATGTTAAAAGAAACATTCCTTTTTTCCGTTTATTAAAATTATTCGTAGAAAAAGATTTCTTTTGTATAAAAGAAAATGTCAAAGGGGTTTATACACCTTATAATATAATGTTGTGTATAAAATGATATATGCCTCAATGAAAGGAGATTGAGAGGAAGTCCCTTACCTCGGGTCCGACTTGACTTGATCGTTCTTTAACGTCCTGAATAATAAACTTGAGTTAATTTATAGATGATTAAGAACCTTTTTCAACTTCATTATTACTTATATATCACTTATTACCATGTTATAAACATTATGTAATCATTTAAGTTAATAATGTTTGTTTTTTCGATATTTGGTTATTAAGTTGAAAGTGGACATCTTACAATTACATGTTGTTCATGTGGTCAAAGGTTCTTTATATCCAGAATGATATTCTTGATTTTTATATCACATATATCATATATATCCAGAATATACATGTATTTATAATATTAAATAATAATTTAGAGGTAAGAAATGAAATGCACCATTCATGGAGATGGTAAGTCGTACGCACACATGAATGGTACTTTCATTTCTATGTCATATTAATGCAATTAAAACTAAATGAGAGGTATGTATATTTTAATTCTAGAATTATATTAATCATTTATATTTAACATACATCATATATAATAACTTTAAATCTATCCTTTATTTGTCCCACATATGGCATTAACGAATCAAATCACTTTGAGGGGGCGGTAGTCCACACTTCCTAAAATGAAGATATCACATATACCCATAATGGAAGCCATAAATGTGTGCCATAAATGAAAAATAAAGAAGCTTAAAGAAGTCATAAAAAAATTATATATCATATATAAATATAGTGATATATTAATGGCTACCTTTGAAGGTGTTGGAAGAATATTGAACAATCATCGTTTCGTGAGGCAGAAATTCGCCATCCACAGAAACAGTATCTTCTCTAACCATTAGATGTAGGTGTGTGTATGTGTAGCTCTAATTAGTCTTATAAAAACATCATAGTATATTTAAGATACTGTATTTCTTACAAAAGTAATTAATAAAAAGTGTTTAGGGGGTTGGAGAAGCAAAATAAAACAAAAGAACACAAGAGAAAACACTACCTTTAAATCGGGTAACTCTTTTTTATTTGAGCTCAAAGGCTTCTTGGGAAGACTTCTGCACAAAGTGAGGCTTCAAGGTGTAAGAGAGGGATGTGTAGAGACACAATGGTCAGGGAATGGCCGATACAAAGGCTTTGAATGTGTGGGTACGGTGGTAGAGGTGGGGGCCTTTTATAAGAGGAGAGGAGGGGCACTCTTGGAAAGTAAAGAAATGTTACTTTATTATAAAATGAGTTTCGGATTTAAAATGTCCCACATTGATATAATGAGAGGATAAGGTGATAAGGGTTAGAAATAAAATCATCAAATAGGTCTTTGACAAGTGTATATTATATTTTTAACATTATCTGTTCATTTTATTTAAATTCATTATTAATGAGGTAATCGATGCATCATCAGGATGTCATAAATAATTTAATTTATTTAATGTGTAAAAATTATAAAAAAAATATCATGATGTAGGAAATATTTTTATATTTCTAATGAATATTTATAGTAAAAAATATGAATTGAATAACCCCACTTAAAAATTGTTTAAGTAAAACAACTCATGTTTGTGACATGTTTACTTTAACATTAAATAAACAGATACAAATGTCATTTTCCTTCCAAGGTGGCTCCATGGGGTCCCCAAGTTGACCCATGGATTCCCTTGGTCGGCCATGACACATCCAATAAGGGTAGGACATGTTTCAAGTTCTTTTCATATTATTAAAACATTATTCTTACCTTAAATTACACTAATTACCTCTAATCGCGATTAAAAACATAAAAGTTACTATTCACCAAAAAATTAATTTTAATCACATTGAACCACATTTTACTTCTTAATTACTACCAGTTTTGTTGGATTTTTGAATTTCAAAACACATAGGTGGTAAAAATTCATTTAAACGAAAAATCAGTTTTTTTAAGTACCACTTACTGGTTTCACTATTCATCAAAAATTGAAGTTTTTCAGAAAAATACCAAAACTTAAACCTAAGCTATATTTGATATTACGAATTCAAAAATGATTTCTATTTTAAAAAATTCAAAACATATAATTTGTATTAATTAATTTAATAATTAATTCCCGCTGTCAGAGCAAATAGTGTGTTTTTATGAAACAATTAGTATCAAAAGATTGACACTAGTTTAAGTCTAATTTCAAAGTGAAATTAATTCCAATGACCACTATTGGATTAAATGGTAAAAATATATTCTAATTCAACTCTAAAACCAAATCATATGATAATATAATAATATAAAAAAATTAGATTAAAAAGTGGTTTTGAATTAAAATACAACATTTTTCACTATTCATTAAAAATGAACTTTATCAGAAAAATAGCAAAAAATTACACAAAGTAAATTTTGATGTCCCAATTATAAAGAAGAGTTTTATATGGTTAAATATAATGTATAAGAGTGACTAAAACAATATTTAATGACCGTTCACCATCAAAATGCGATAAGTGAATCTTTAGTGATAATTAGGGTATATATGCATAAAATTGAATTTTTTCCATATTTTAAGCCATTATCATTTATTGGATAAATGTAAAAACATTTAAAAGACATATATAATCATATTTTAGTTATTTCTATCAATTCCCGCCAATAAAATGGCTATGTGTTAACTATCATTTAAAATAATATTATTTTATTACTAGTGTGCAATGTAAGATTTCAATGAAACTCTTTGTTGCGTATCAGGTACCCTATCGAACATAACAACCCCTTTAAAGTAAAATTAATATTTAATTCATAAATATTAATAAATATGAAAAGGATTTATTCTTTATTTACCTGGGATGTAACATCCTTCCCCCCTTTTGAGAATTGCGTCCTTGCAATTTTATTCACTTATCAAAATAAGTGGGAGTATTTATCTCTCATAGAATTTTCAGATTTCCACGTTGCCTCTTCAATCATATGGTTTTCCCAAATAACCTTTACTTGGTGAATTACCTTATTTCGCAACACCTGCTCTCTTCGGTCAAGAATCTGGACTGGTTGTTCTTCATAAGAGAGACTCTCTTCCAACTGAACTACCTCCGGGCTCAAAACATGAGATGGATCTGGCATATAATTTTTCAACATCGAAACCTGAAAAATATTGTGTACCTGAGATAAACTCAGAGGTAATTCCACTATATATGCAACTGATCCAACTCTCTCCAGAATTTCATATGCTCTAATGTACCTTGGACTCAGCTTTCCTTTCTTACCAAATTGCATAACACTTTTCCATGGTGAAACTTTGAGAAAAACATGATCACCTACCTCAAAAGATAGATCCTTTCTCCTGTTGTCTGCATAACTTTTTTGTCTGCTCTAAGATGTTCTCATGTGTTTCTGAATCAACTGATCTTTTTCTGCCATCTCTTCTACCAATTCTGGTCTCATCAGCTTCCTTTCACCTAATTCATCCCAAAAAGCTAGAGTTCGACACCGCTTCCCATATAATGCCACAAACGGAGCCATCTGTATACTGGAATAAAAACTGTTATTATAAGAAAAATCATCCAAAGAAAGATGTTGGTCCCAAATTCCCTGATAATCCATCGAACAAGCACGTAGCATATCCTCCAAAGTCTGTATTGTTCGTTCTAACTTCCCATCTGACTGCGGATGAAAAGCTGTACTAAAATTTAATTCAGTACCCGATGACTTCTGAAGGCCTTTCCAAAAGTTATAAGTAAACCTGGGATCACAGTCAGATACAATAGAGAGAGGAACTCCATGTAACCTGACTATCTCTTTAAGATTCAAATTGGATGTTGATTTAGGGAAAAAGTATCTCGTATGGAAAGGAAATGAGACGATTTAGTCAAGCGATCAACAATAACCTAGATTGCATTATTACCTCGAGATGTCTTCGGTAATCCCACAACAAAGTCCATGGATATGTTTTACCATTTCCACTCTGGAACTGGTAAAGGCTAAAGCATCCATTTTGGTAACTTCCGCTCTGCTTTAACCTGATGACAAGTCAAAAACTTCATAGTAAAATCAGCAATATCTCTTTTCATTCTATCCCACCAGTAATACTCCCGCAAATCTTTATACATCTTAGTACTTCCATGATGAACTTAAGACGTGGAACTATGAGCCTCACATAACAAATCATTCTTCAACTGTGAATCACTAGGCACACATAATCTCTTCCCACACCTCAAAACACAATCATTATCAATGTTAAATTCAGGTAACTTACCCTTCTGAACCAGCTCTACCTTTTTCTGCAACACACTGTCTTGCTTCTGTGCTTGCTTGATTCTGTCTGATAGAGAATATTTCACTGATACCTGAAACAAAACATAAGGAATTCATGCACAAACATATTCTATACCAAATCTCATCAAATCCTTAACCAAAGGATCACGTTCAAAACGCAACATTGTTAATGAAGAATTACTTTTTCGACTAAAAGCATCAGCCACTTTATTTGATTTTCCTGGATGGTAATGAATTGTATAATCATAATCCTTGATTAATTCCATCAATCTCCTCTGTCACATGTTCAATTATTTCTGAGTGAATATATACTTTAAACTTTTGTGATCAGTATATATTTCACACTTTACTCCATACAAATGATGCCTCCAAATTTTTAGAGCAAAACAACAGCAGCTAATTTCAAGTCATGTGCAGGGTAATTTACCTCATGAGTTTTCAACTGACGTGAAGCATATGCAATTACCAGATCATTTTGCATAAGGACACAAACATGTCCCTTCAATGAAGAATCACTGTATATAACAAACTCACCATTCCTAGAAGGAAATGACAAAACTAGAGCATTCACCAATCTTATTTTCAACTCCTTCGGTAGTAACCTGAGTCAACTGAGCCATCACTGCAAAAAACTGTTTAGTTCTGATTCTGACTATCTCAGGATATTGATTTCAAAGTTCATTTCCCTCGATATGCCTTCCCAAGTAAGCTATTCGGTTTCCTCTATGAAAAACAATTATTAACCCAGAAATATCTTAGGCGACGCAACATGGTAATCTTTAAATGCTATATCATTTCAATCGTACCTTAAATTAGTTTATAATTTAAAAATTTTCTAACTCCTAAAGTTCTCTAAACCGACCTCTGATACCAACTATAAGGCCCCTGCCTTATAACTTACTTAATATTGAATTAAATAAATAATTCACATTGAGGATCCTTTCAGGTTTAGAGTTTTAGATAATTAGGTCATAACTATTACATCTCCAAAGATAACAAAGTAGACACTTCTACTAAGATTCCATAAAATAGAAACTATTAAAAATATACATGTCTAGTCCCATGTTTTAGATAGCATGAATATTACTTGACCCCTTCCTTGACCCTATTCCACATTATGTCCTGTGAAAAACATTTCAAAAACTTGGGGTGAGCATAAAAAGCTCAGTAAGGGATACACAAAAAATGAAAACTGTTAGTTTATCAAAACAACAAGTAAACCATGTATACTTTATCAAAGTAATACATTTCACCTTTATGAATTAGTAAAAACTCTTCACTAAATAAAAGATCATTACTTAACCTTTTGTAACCATAATATTACCATAAAACCCATATAAAGATCACATGATATATAAAGGTAACATGGGACATAAACATACTTAAATGTAATAACCATACGGTCGACTTCCACACATATCACATAATGGAATTGCCATACGGCCGACTTCCATAGCCAATTCATTGGAGGTTATAACGTAACCACCCATCCTGGTATTCACGGAACCACCCATCACATGGTTGATCATGTAACCACTCATCAAATGTCCAAGTACCATTATAAAATCATTAGACATAAAACAAATATAATGGAAAGAAATTATTTCCACACTTTGATCACAATATATCACATAAATATATTGACATAAAAAATCCATTATAAAAACCATTTTCAATACCAAAATACATAAAAGAGTAAATGGTATTTATTTCATTTTAAAATCATTACGGCTTGTTGAGTAAGCCAATGACCAAATAATACTCGCGGCGGCGGAAAAGGTTGTTGTCACCGCGTAAGTTAAAAGAAACATTCCTTTTTGTCATTTAGTAAAATGCTTCGTAGAAAAAATATTCCTTTTGTATAAAATTAAAAGTCAAATGGGTTTATAGACCGTATAATAGAATGTTTTGTATAAAACGAAATATGCCTCAATGAAAGGAGATTGAGACGAAGTCCCTTACCTCGGGTTCGACTTGACACGATCGTTCTTTAACATCCTGGATAATAAACATGTGTTTATTTCTACTTGATTAAGAAAATTTTTCAAGTTCATTATTAAATTTATATCACTTATTACCATGTAATAAACATTATGTAATCACTTAAGTTAATAATGTTTGTTTTGTCAATTTTTGGTTCTTATGTCTAAAGTGGACTTCATACAATTACATGTTGTTCATGTGGTCAAAGGTTCTTTATATCCAGAATGATGTTCATGATTTGGATATCATATATATCATATAAATCCAGCATAAACATGTATTTATAATATTACATAATACTTTAGAGGTAAGAAATGAAATGCACCGTTAATGGAGACAGTAAGCCGTACATACGCATGAACACTACTTTCATTTCTATGTCATATTAGTGGAATTAAAACTAAATGAGAGGTATTTATATTTTAATTCCAGAATTATATTCATCATTTATATGTAAAATAAATCATATATAATAACATTAAATCCATCCTTTATACGTCCCACATATGGCATTAACGAATCAAATCACTTTGAGGGGGCGATAGTCCGCACTTCCTAAAATAATGATATCGTGTATACCTATAATGGAAGCCATATAGGTGTTCCATAAATGAAAAATACTGAATCTTAAGGAATACATAAACATATTATATATCATATATAAATATAGTGACAACTTAATGGACACCTTTGACGGTGTTGGAAGAATATTGAACAATCATCGTTTCGTGAGGTAGAAATTCGCCATCCACAGAAACAGTATGTTCTCATACAATTAGATGTAGGTGTGTGTATGTGTAGCTCGAATTCTTATTATAAAAACATCCTAGTATATTAAAGACACTGGATTTTTTACAAAAGAAACGAATAAAAAGAGTTTAGGGGGTTGGATAAGCCAAATAAAACAAATGAACACAAGAGAAAACACTGCCTTTAAATCGGGTAACTCCTTTTGATTTTAGCTCAAAGGCTTCCTTGGGAAGACTTCTGCCCAATGTGAGGCTTCAAGGCATAAGATAGGGATGTGTAGAGACAAAACGGGCAGGGGTTGTCCGATCCAAAGGCTTTGGAAGTGTGGGTAAGGTGGTAGAGGTGGGGTCCTTTTATAAGAGGAGAGGAGTGGCACTCTTGGGAAGCAAAGAAGTGTTACTTTATTATAAAATGAGTTTCTGATTTAAAAGGTCCCACATTGATATAATTCGAGGATATGGTGATAAGGGTTATAAATATACTCATCAAATATGTCTTTGACAAGTTTATTTTATAGTTTTAACATTACCTTTTCATTTTATTTAAATTCATTATTAATGAGGTAATCGATGCATCATCAGGATGTCATAAATAATTTAATTTATTTAATGTCTAAAAATTATAAAAAAAATATCATGATGTAGGAAATATTTTTATATTTCTAATGAATATTTATAGTAAAAAATATTAATTGTATAACCCCACTTAAAAATTGTTTTAGTAAAACAACTCATGTTTGTGACATTTTAACTTTAACATTATATAAAAAGACATTAATGTCATTTTCCTTCCAGTGTGGCTCCATGGGGTCCCCAAGTTGACACATGGATTGTCTTGGTCGGCCATGACACATCCAATAAGCGTAAGACATGTGTGAAGTTCGTTTAATATTATTAAAAAATTATTCTTATCCTAAATTACACTAATTACCTCTAATCGCGATTAAAAACTTAAAAGTTACTATTCACCAAAAAAATTATTTTAATCCCATTGAACCACATTTTACTTCTTAATGACAACCATTTATGTTGGATTTTTGAAATTCAAAACACAGAGGTGGTAAAATTTCATTTAAACGAAAAATCATTTTTTTAAGTACAACTTAGTGGTTTCACTATTCATCAAAAATTGAAGTTTTTCAGAAAAATACCAAAACTTCACCCTAAGCTATATTTGATATTCCGAATTCAAAAATGATTTATATTTTACAAAATTAAAAAAATATAAGTTGTATTAATTAATTTAATAATTAATTTCCACTGTCAGAGTAAATAGCGTGTTTTTATGAAACAATAAGTATCAAAAGTTTGACACTAGTTTAAGTCCAATTTTAAAGTGAAATTAATTCCAACGACCACTATTGGATTAAATGGTAAAAATATATTCTAATTCAACTCTAAAACAAAATAAAAAGATAATATAATCATATAAATAAATTATATTAAAAATAGTTTTTGAATTAAAATAAAACATTTTTCACTATTCATTAAAAAATGAACTTTATCGGAAAAATACTAAAAATTTACACAAAGTAAATATTGATGTACCAATTCTAAAGAAGAGTTTTATTTGGTCTAATAGAATTTTTAAGAGTGACTAAAACTATATTTAATGATGGTTCTCCATCAAAATGCTATAAGTGAAATTTTAGTGAAAATTAGGGTATATATTCCTAAAATTGAATTCTTTCCGTAGTTTAGGCCTTTATATTTTATTGGATAAATTTAAAAACATTTAAAAAACATATATAATCATATTTTAGTTATTTCTATCCATTCCCACCAATACAACAGCTATGTGCTAACTACCATTTAAAATAATATTATTTTATTACTATTGTGCAACGTAAGATTTCAATGAAACCCTTTGTTGCGTATCAGGTACACTATCAAAAATATAAACCCCTTTAAAGTAAAATTAATATTTAATTTTTAAATATTAATAAATATTAAAAGGCTTTATTCTTTATTTACCTGGGATGTTACAGTAGCAGAGAAGTTGTATGGCTATAGTAGGTCGGTGATAGGATAGTAAGTGCATAGGAAACTTATGGTGGAACTATGTGTAAAGTGGAAAAGTATTAAGATATGAGACTTTGTTTTTTGGTTTCTAGGTATTCAAAAAGTTAGGAAGTACTCCGCACCACAATATTTTTGAGAGATGGAATTTACACACCACAAGCTAAATTTCATGTTGTATAAATAGGATCTAGAGAAGTTTCATGGTTTGGTTGATTTGAATACCTTCATGTTATGGTGAAGGGTCATCACCATAGATATTTTTAGATCGAGAAATATTTAATGATCTCATCGATATCCCTAGAGTAAATTTAATATCAGATATCAAGTAGAATTTTTAGATCCCATTTTTTACCAGATAGTACACTATAGTGATGGTGATTGGGGCATGGAATATATTGAATAACCATAATATTTGAAATAAATATCCAATAATTTAGCAGGAATGAATAATATTAAAAGGGACATATGGACTAAATTCAATGATATATTTGGACGAGTTTTACTCTAAAGGAAATCTTTTTCCATCACACTAAAGAAGACATAAAGATCTATTTGAAAGGAAGCATAGATAATCTACCTTGACATTAGAGTGAAAAAATTCATTAATGATTGAATTTATAGAGAGATATTTCTCTATAAGTTATGATATTATTCATTTGATCAATAGGCTAGTCAAAAAATTGATGCATCAGATATTTTGAGAGAGGAATTCTTGAAGAAGAAAAAGAATAAAAAGAGGACAGTTTGGCCCATGTGGAATATTTTTTTTTAAAATAATATGTTTTTCCATGATGTAACAAGGAGATTAATCTGTTTGTGGATAAGTTCACAATTGGATATAATTTATATTCATAAGAAGATAAAAGGAACCCACCCATATTTGGTGCATCATATACAAGAATGGTGACACAATTTTTATTTTGGCCTATGTGCCGACTAGTTTTTTCATTTGGAGTAGTGAGAAAATGGCGTAATTGTAAAGTAAGTGATCGCATCATGTTATTGATCCATCTCTAAACCTTGTAAGGTGAGTGGCATCAATAATAGTGTAAACCAACCAGTAAAAAGTTTATGTGAACAATCCAAAATCATTGTGTCATTTAGGAATGTATTCGTTTATATTATGCAAGACATAACTGATTGAAGTGTGTAAGAAATAGTAACACAAATTTTAGTAAAGGATAAGGGAAATAGGATTATTAATAATATTAACATGTAACACAAGTGAAAAATAATGACCCTATTAATCATTCCTCTAGGATCCATTTTTATAGGTGAGAGATGAAGGATTATTAATTGATTGAAAAAACGTTTCAAAACCTGATTCACCCCCTCCCCCCTTGAAGGGTATCTCTCATCTAAACCCCTTTTATGACATAAAAGTTTTCTTCTAAAGAAAGAACATGTTAAGACATAGTTTATTTAACTAAGTAGTTTCATTCCATAATTTTTTTCTCATGTATTATATTGTGGAAATTGTGGTAGAGATGACTAACCTAAATGGTTAGGTAAACCAAGTCCAATTTTGTGTTTTGGGTCACACATAGTTGAAAATCCCATGGGAAGAATACCAGAGGGATTGAGTTATGTTAATCCATAATATTTAATGGGAAAAGATTTTTCCACTAAACTATCATAGATTCATATATAATATGATATGGATGATGCCCTACCAAAATAGTTAAGTGAAGAGATTAACGAAAAAGTGGAGACAGTAGTAAAATATAAATCTTGACCAACAAAGGAATATCATGAAATTAAAAGGTGTCATCATTTTAATGGAAGAACAATTATTAGAATTTGTTAAATTTTTTTATATCATGATACTCAAATGATAATTTTTTTGGCTATATATGTATAATAAATCTAAATTTATTATACAGGATGTTCGAGTTCATATGAACCAAGTTGGGACTTGAGGTATGGGTTTATGTTACAATATCACTTTTTAGTGGGATTGTTTGTGTTTAAAATTTCATTGGGAATATTTCATGGTTTTTCACTATTGAAGATAAATTATTTTCTACTCCTATAGTTATTTATTGGTGTTTCATGTATTATTTACATTTTTCCTTCTTTGATATCAAAAATACTAAAATAAATTTTCAATGAAAACCCAACCTTATTTCACTTTTTTAATTAGAAATATTTCTCCTCTATATTCATGTTCTTTAAAATTGTTTTATGTAATATATTATATACATTTAATTTATTTTTAAATGTATTATATATTATAATTTAATCTCTTTAAAAATGTTTCCAAGGAATTTTTTTTGTTTTCCAAAGGGGAAGTTTTTTATTTTCTTTACAAAAGTGTGAAAATAATGACTTTCTAACATTTAAAACATGAATGAATTTTCAAATATTCATTTAACATATTAATCATGAATATTACATTGTTATTTTTTATGGTTTTATAAGGAACATTTTATACTCATCTTTTTTGTAATTTTTATTTTTTAAAAGTTACATCGGGAAAATAATTTTTTTTCAATGCATATTTCTAAGGGTTTTATCATCAATGTCAAAATTATAATGATTCAGTGGGGTATTATCTTATGATACCATCCACTTTATATCAATGTATGACTTATTATGATCATGTTTTGGGGTATTTACCAGGAAACTCATTTGTATCCCATGGGTTAATTAAGCTATGATGATGTAATGAATGTTTTTTTTGATATTGTGGCATACATATGTTTTGTTTCCAGTATGTGATGGATGGACCTAGAATTTTATAATCCTACAATTAATTGAAAAATTCTTCATATCTCATGAGATAATTTTAATTGGAATTAAGAGTGAAATCAATCCACTATTAGACTTTTTTCACTATGTTTATGGGAATATGTAGTGACCCCAATCCATTATGAGACACTTATCACTTTTTTATGGTCATATTTTTAGTTATCCTTGACCATTAAAATGATTTAATATCTTTATCTATAATTCAAAAACTGATTTTTTTATTCTTATTTTTAGCTCTCATGATTTATGGTTTATTATTGATGATTATACACACTTATTATTCATGTATTTTGTTATTACAAAGCCTTATGTTATGAATCATGATTTATGGTCAATGTATTGTTGGGTAAGTTTTCGTATGTTAAGATCATGTTATCATGGACATATAATTATCTTATGATAACTTATGTTCTATTATTGTTATCTCACATGTCTACACTTATCGATCATATGAACTCACCCTTTCTTATGTTTCCATTTTGCAATGTTATAAAGAAAGTTATTAAGTGTGATAATTATAGAAGTGTACCATGTGTCAAAATTGATATTGAGAGATATTAATGATTATTATTAAAAAATTTGATTTTGTATATTACCTCCAAATACAATAACCCTTTGATGTTATTGGAAAATAATTATTGTGAGAAATATTACATTTTCATCTAAAAAGATGGAATAAGAATGTATGTTATGCTCTGGTCACTTTAGTTGGTATCAAAAGTAGTAATTAAAGATACTGTTTTTGGCACCATACCTTAGAGTGTATGTGTCATATTTTCACAAAACCTCTACTAAATAGGATCTTAATGTCTATGAAACTTTTGAATGAGTGCCAAAATTTTAATAATTTCATAATGTGATAATAGATGGTTGTTGTTTCATTAATATGGATGGGTTTTCATTCTCATCTAGTTAATTTTCCCTCGATCCCAATGGATGAATCTTTGAATCATGGGTGCCATTTGGATAAAAAAATATTTTTAAACCTTATCAATTCATAGATAAATTTATCTTGAATGGAACCAAATATACAACCACTATAAAGTAGCTTTGAGGCTCTTTTATTCTTATATTCTCAATTACCTATAATTAATCTTGTGTTTTTGACCACTTATAGAAGCTCTTCTCCCTTTATCAGGCCTCCCACTGTATTCCGCCATAGTATAATGGATGGATTTTTCTGGATAAGATCCATGACATAGGGATATTACCTCAAAATCATAATGAGATAAAAACATAATAATAACAATTTTGTGTTTTCTCAAATACATGGAATGAATTTGGAAGCTTTTACTACTGTTACAAAGATTCTAGCTAGTCCTAGTGCTCTCCATCCATCTATGGGTTATAAATATCTCATTGAAGAAACATTTCCCACCAACATCTCTAATTTGGGGTATTCATTAAATCATAGTACCCCTTTCAATTCATTGGGGTGGATGTGGCAGTAGACATGGTGGTCAATTAGGTGGGGGTTACGACTGTCCCTACCCAAATTATACTTATTGTGTCTAATCGGGGCCCAACATTGATAAATGTTAGTAGCTTCATGGTCATCCCAACAATATACAACTTTCTATCCACTCCCTTTTTTATTATATCCAATATGGATGAATATATGGGAACACATAATGGTCATCCTATAGAGTTATCAGATGAGGAATATAACCTTCTATAGTCTCACTAAGCCGAACCTACCTCTTACAATGAATTAGTAGAACAAACTTATCAGAATTTTATTTCTTAACTAATCATCCAAAAAATGGTTATTATATTTTAGATATTATGATCATGTCACCGGCTCCACAGGGGTGTTTGGGTCCCAGTTGAGGTTTATAGAAATTTGTAATACGTTCATGATATTCATCTCACTCATACTTAGTTTTATGATCATTAAATTTGATTCATCTTTCATTGTTTATCTAATTTCCAATCTAGCATTGAATTTGACTATCAAAATTTTGGATAATGTGTCGTGTTTGATGATGTTTCTCTTATTGAGTCATCACCATTTCCTTCTCTTTCATATCCACTATCCACCTTGACTCCTATTCTTGATGGTTTTCATACATTCACAATTACTCCATTTACCTTTTTCGAGAATCTCCTCCTAAGGATGGTGTTATCTAATTCAGTAGAATACCCCTGATCTCTATTACCTTTCCACATCCTTATTTTCCTAGAACATCCCGCTTTAGTTAACTCTATACCTGCCACATGCATGAAACATCTGCTATAATTCCTATTGAAAGCTCTATCACTAATTCATAGTCATTTCTACTATCATCCCCCGAGGATATTTTGATTCCCTACACTGTGATACTTGTTCTTATTGAAAAAGATTGCATATAACCTCACTTTTCAGAGCATATATGTATAGAATACTACATTTATTAGAACTTTTTCCATGACAACAATACCTCAAAATCTCACCAAATCTAAATCCCATCAGGGGTGGTTTCAATACATATTTTAAGAGTTACATACCCAAGAGTAAATTTATATATGGGATATCATTACTATTCCACCATGGAACGAGTTTTTTTGCTATTAGTTGATATATATATAGTTCATGATAAAGGTGGTGTGTATTTAAATTTCATTCATCGATCAGATCATTGTAAAGTGGTATTCCCAAACGTATGAGATTGATTATTATGATTTCTTTTCTCTAGTTTCCAAAATTTCATTTGATCGCAT
Source organism: Viscum album (assembly GCA_963277665.1). Lineage (NCBI taxonomy): Eukaryota > Viridiplantae > Streptophyta > Magnoliopsida > Santalales > Viscaceae > Viscum > Viscum album. Next base: position 1,757,929,797 of record OY728141.1, read on the forward strand.
TTTGTTTCTCTCACAACTTCTCATCATTATCCTCCTTACCATTTCGATGTTAAAAATCATTCCACTATGGATTTCGTGATTATAAAGGCTTTATAAAGGATCTTCTAGGGTTTTTTCTAAGGGGATTCCCTTATGATGTTCTTCCATTAACCAATAATTATATGGGATTAAAAAATCCTTCATGGAATGATTTGGACATGTTTGTTCATTTGTGATAGATTTTTTCCTCTCAAAATGTGTAAAAGATCTCTTAATTTCTCATCATAAGTATGATACATGAAGAATTATTCTTGTTGTGTAGTTGATGATGTTGTATTTAAAATTTCTGATTCTATAATAATTGACTGACTCAAGAATTGATCCTTAAAATATTTATTGTAAATTTAGTTCTCCCAATGCTCAATAAGGATTTTATCACCCCAAAAAAATATGTTTTGGATTTTATTTAGATACATTATTTACTCAGGGAACCATCATTGATTCTCCCCTCACTCTTGGTAATATATACCTTTATCAAAAGAAGATGCATTTTTCCTCACTTGAGAAATAATGTAGACTATTTGGTAAATAAAACTATCTCACAATAACTCGACCAGAAATGATTATTTTTACAAGAATGGTAAAAAAATTCATCGATCATCCCACCATAGAGAAATGGGATTTGGTTCGTCATATTGTCAAATATATGAAGAGAGAACCAAGACTAGTATTTCTTTATTCAAAACATTGGTACGCTCACATAGATGCATTTTTTTATGAAGACTCTATTGGTTTTTTTCTTCTCATATATCCACATCTTGATATACTACATTTTTCGAAGAGATATTTTATTTTGATAGACATAGAAAAAATCCATTGTTTATCACTCAAGTGATAAGTCAAAATACCTAGAAATGGTACATATAACAAATAAAATCTTATGGGAACAAAATTTTCTACATGATATTTGGTATTCTATCAAGAGGAATTCACATATATGGTGTGAAAATCATACAATGATCAATATTTCATCAATAGATGTTTATAATGATTTGAATATGCATATTGATGTTGAAACCCATTTTTGGGAAAATTTCAAGAAAAAGAATATTACTATTGAGGATATGTACAAACCACTGATCAATCTACTCATGTGTTTACCAAATGGGTTCTAGGAATATAGGTTATTTTTTTAGAATAAATTTTGGAATGATAAATATACAATATCCATATTGTGTAGATATGTGTGATTATTTTTCATATTAGATATTTTAGATATGAGATTTCAATCGTGTCTTCGGAATCATGTATTTTTAATTTAAAATATATCCTTACCTCAGGATTTTATCTCCAATCATCACCTATAAATAAATTTACAAGGACCTCACATGGGGGAAAGAATTTTTTATATTCACATATCTAACTATAAAAAAATTATCATATGGAGAAAATAAAAGATTTAATAAGGTGCGTAGAGCCATCATGCCCTACTAATATTTAATAAATCAAAATAGAAATGTGTTTCCAGGTAAAGTGGATGAAACCATCCATGCTAAATTGATTGGAACTAAAAACATGATAGTTATGTGATCACTATATAAATAATTCACTAACATTGTAAACCAACAATACAAAAGTGTTATAGAAAATTCAACTATTATGAATATGATCATACTAACATTCAATTGACCAAAGAGAATTTTATTTCAGACTAAAGAGATAAGAAATATGAATATTATATTGACTCAAAATTAAAATAATGAAAAATAAGGACAAAAGTTTTTCCTATGGTTGTAATAATTTTATTAGAGATCCAAATCACATAATAAATAAATATTACATCAAAATATATGAATATTCATTACATAACATACTGAAACACACTATATTCATTCCGGTTTATTGACTATCGAAATGTAGACACATAAAATATTGGTCTATAAGTGATCTACATCTTATCCCACTATGTTATTTATTAATTGAACACATATTATACATATAATACAAAATAACTGTAATCATAAACATGGGAATGGATGCATAAGAAAGTGTGAGCTAGAATCTCAATAATGGTAAATAAGGGAGATATCCAATTACCATGAGCATAAGGGTATGGGAACATGATGATAACATTTAAAAACCATACCCTTCAAATCATAGATCATAAAATCTATTCATGATATTAATATTGGTAGTGAATAATATATGAATCATAATGAGATCAAATAGCATGAACCCTTAGAACGTAACATTGTCACAAGGCATAGATTTGTGGCATAAAAATAAAAATAGAAAATAATTTCCTTCATAGTTCTCAAATCATTGCCAAGACTATCATAGTTTAATGGGTTCACTCCCCAAACCTTCATAGTATTCAAATTTCACTCTGATGAATATCATAGTGGATAGAGTACCTCGCTAAATAGGGTTAAATCACCTTTTATATTCCTTTTCATCTTATGAGATATTAATCTTTACATAATACATTAGAGGTATATAATAAAAATCATACATACTTGTACAACAAGATCAAAAAAGTATTCATTATACCATAACCCATGGAAAAAATTTGGTTTCATAAAAATTTCATCACAACATAACCTATGGAAAATAAATATGTTTCAAAATTATATCCTCATTTCATCTTATAATAACTCATGGAAAAATTAGTCGACTTCCAAAAAAATTTATCATGGTATAACCCGAAAAAAATAAGTGGTTTTCATATAGATTTTAACATGGTCTGACTCATGGAAAAATAAGTGGATTACATAAACAATTTATCTTGGTATAACCAATGGAAAAATAAGTGGGACTCATAGATATAATTTCATCATAAACATAAAAAATCCATTAAAAGAATAACAATGATATATTTCGATCATATCTCTAGTAATTCATAAATAAAAAAGGTTTCCATATTAGATAAAAAATGATTTTGAAAGATAACTAGGAATTTTCTGGAGGAAACTTTTCATTACACATCGAAAAACACATTAAACTATATTTTTTAAATAATTTTCATTCAAAAAATCTTTTGAAATATATAATAGAATCCTTAAAATTAATTTCTAATATTTATTGAGGAAAATTCCCTTTAGACTTTCAAAAATTTTTTTACTAAGATTAAAGGAATTTTAAAAATCAATTTCTTGAAAAATAACATTTTAAAAAATATAAATTAAACATTAAATAAAATAATTTTCATGGTTGTAGAAAATATCATTCATATATGGCATGCTAAAATAAATATTCCTTTCACATCTTCAGTAAATAAAAAAAAGGCCATTTTGGAAAAAATATAAGAAGATTTATTTTATAGCACATTGCAAAAAAGTAAAAAATCGGTAAACATTTATTCAATAAATCATTTTTAAAATGTTAAAATATTTTTAAAAAACATGTATATTAATGAAAATGTGTTTTTACCGATGAGAGAAATGAGAATTCTTTTTCATAAATATGTTTCCTCTATAATCCTCGATGAGAGGAAGATGAAATTAAAATATGTCTTTTATTGACATAACCATATTCTTATAATATTTTTATGGTTCTTGAGAGATGTATCATGATCTTTCATCATTGAAGGAATAAACATAATCATTCTTGAGAAACAATGAGATTTTATCATAAACCCTTACCACTTTGCTAAGATATAATGTAAGCCCCGTGAATGAATAAAAATTATATGAGACATAAAATAATATGAAAATAAATATATTCAAGATGTTAAATGTTAGAGTGTCTGTATATATACCACATAAAATAATATAGGAGCATAACAAAACATATGTCCATAAAAGAAAAATTGTGACAAAAATATCTCACGACTTTGATATTTTTGAACCGTAATCCCCATGAAAGAGAGGTCCCATTATCAGTATATAATAAAAATAATTTTTAGCATACAAAACATAAATGGAATTCATGGGTATTATATAAACCACATAAAATAAATAGCTGGTGAATATGGCATGTTTCTCAATGAAGAATAATGTGAAACACAGATCCTTTTCCTTAAATGTGAACATCTTTCATACACATTAAAACATACTATATGATAAATTTATGTTTATTATTAATATATTATTGATCCATCCTTATATATATCATACCATATATGATTTACTAAAGACCTTTTATTTCCCATTTATTAATAATTCCCATTTGAAATCACGTTTCGTATAATGATCTATTTTTTCATTTATTTTTTATTTTTTTCATTCCTATTATTTTGATCATGGTTCTATAATATCAATAATTTTAACCATGATATAAATACCATATATATTAATTATAAATATATTTATAGTAATCTATTAAAGTTAAATATAGAAAATGAAATACCCTGTTCATGGAGATGGTAGGTTATACGTATGTATAAACCTTTTAGATTTGTTGAAATATTAAAATAAATAAATGAAAACAATATATATCCATTTAAGAATAGTTTATGTGTCATATATATCTCATATGTTCTATAAATCCATCTTTATTAACTTTGATAGGAAGTAGTCCCTCGTACTCATGAACGACGTTATTGTATCCCCCGTTGAATGGAAAGAAAGAATTTATATTCTATATAATAATACAAAAATAATAATAATTATAAAAATATCATATGTATTAATTTATTATATCCTTATTACCATCCAAGTATAAAAATGAAAAACACATCACATCTATTCGCGAGGTGGTAGTCCACCTTAAACACGAGCAACATTACTATTTTCCAATAGATAATGAGGTAAAAAGATAAATGAGGTGTTATAATTATAGAGGTATAATAATATAATAATCTTTATTTATAATCATTAAACACATCATTATATACACCATTGAGAGGCAGTGATAAAAAATGAATAACATTGATTCGTGAGGCGGTAGACCACTATACACACAAGTAATGATTTTGTATCCCATTTGATAGAAGATGAGAAGTATTTAGGTTATGTGATTAGCATAATAGTATAATATTGTATAGAATAAAAATATTTTATTATATCATCGGGATTTAATAAAAAAATTAATGAGGTGGATGAAATGATAAAATAAAATCCTCAATTAGAGACGTTGCCTCTTCTTTGGAAAATTTCATTAGGTTTTCACCAAAAGGCTTATTAGTTCGTATTTATGAAAAAAATATGTATTATATAATGTGAGGATGGAATTAAGGAATCTATTTGAATAGTAATTGGATGAAACTATTTGTTTTGTATGTGTTAAGAAGATATGAGAGGGGTGGACTTTTATAATTGAGGGAGAGGACACACTTAATTTTTTTGAAAAGAATAAAGGGAACGCACGTTTTTCACATGAACAAAATCTCAAAATATGGTCATTTTCAAACCTTATATGTGATAAGGTTTAAATATAGACATAAAATTTGTTTTTTACATGTTTTAGTCATCTTTAACCCATATCATTTTAGTTTAATCTCCCTTGTATACCCATTTTCACATTAATCGTTGTAATTGATTTTTATTGTTTTTACTATTAAATATTGTAGAAAATTTAGAATAAAGTATTAGATAATATAAATTATACTAATTCAAAATATGGAATCCTTTTCTGTAAATTACCTTCATAGAATAAGAGAAATTTAATTTAAAATTAATCTCGCGGACACTACGAGAAAATGAATTTTCAAAGAGAAAATGACCAACTATTTGAAAAGTTTATATATAAAAATTCATAATTAAATTTATTACAATGACATAAATTGGATAAATGGATATATAATTTAACAATTTTTCTTTTAAAACCATATCAGAACATTTTGGATGTTTTAGAATCCTTTAAAAGAAATGAAAATTATTAATAAAATCCAATACTTCTTTCTATTAATCGAAAAATTTAACTTGTCAGAAAATCCTAAAATATTCACTCTTAGATAAATTGTACCTTATTATTTCAAAAATAAATTTATTTTATTCAAATAAATAATATAAAATTTGTAAAAATTAATTTTAAAACAACTCCTCAAAAGGTCTCAAAATAATTTTTTTTCAAGAATATATTTTTAAAGAAAAAAATTGGTTTTATTCTTATATATTTTCTAGAAAACACTTAGGATGTATTCTAAAAATTTTATTAAATATATAATAGTGAAATTTAATTATAATTATTCACCAAAAGTGATTTTTCTAATTATTTTAGGTAAAATATGTTTGCATGCATAAAATATTATTCAAAAAAAATTTCCTTAATTTTAAAATGGACATTATTTTCATTTTGAAGTAATTGGTTTACAAAAAATATACTTTATATATAATTTTAAACCATATATTTTCATAATTTAGATGATCTAAATCCTACCCCCCTATTCCAACTTATAGTAAATAACTATATTTTATATAATAATATTTTTATAGGGTTTCATATTTAATTTAAACCCAATGTCGAGTGTTACTCTATGTATCGGAAAAAACTAAATTTATTTAAAAAAATAACATATTCTCAAGGTGTGAAATTCTACCCCCTTAAATAAATTTAATCTTCTCAATTTTTATTATTCTCACTAAATAAGGTTTTAAAATTTGTAAATTATTTAATGAGAAACTAAAATCTGAAAAAGGATTAATGAAAATTCCTCTAGAAAATAAAGAAATAGATGTGAGAATTTAATCTGAAATAACACATAATTGGTTTCCAAATATTAGAACATAGTTGGTAAGGGAATATTTGAACACGAATGAAAAGTATAATGCCCATATAATTATACAGCATGATAGAGCTCATTGATCACAAGAAAGTGTATGATCACATGAAAATCAATAACGGAAAAAACATAAACCAAAAGGGTGTGAAATAATTAATTGATATCATCAAAAAATATTGTAATATTATAAAATATTAATTTTATGATAATTTTTCTATTGTTTAAAAAAATCATTAGAAGACATACTTTCATGATTTCTTTCTATTTCATAATCACAATCTCTTCCTTTTGTTTCACCTTGATCAATTTCCAATTCATATCTTACTCCAAGAAATGAATATGAATTTTTTATTCCTAAATTACTAATGGATCACTACATCAATAATATAAGGTTAAGTCATTACTTCTATCTCTATTTTTTATCAAAATAAATATTTATAACTTATTATTTAGTATGTATAAACATGTGCTTAGTGAATTAATGTGTTAATCTATAAAACCACATCCAATGTTCATCTTAAATCTTTTTATAAATTTTCAAACATATGAACCTTACAAATTATTAAAATAAAATACATTATATAAAAGTTTACTAAATTGAAAAAAACAAATTATCATTAATCCCCCAAATAACAATGAAGTAGCTCTCAATTTTCACATGCTAATTATGTGAATACTGTCATCATGTGGTCTCTTGGAACATGGTAATAACCTAATTTACAGCAAAACATTTCTAAAAACATACATTATTACTTATTCCTTAAATAAAATACAAATTATTGGATATATTTCTTAAATCCAAAAATGATGTTAACTCTATCAATGATATCATAAACCACTTTTTCAACAGATCATTAATTTATTGCAAGGTAATCAGTTATATAATATTTACATTATCCATGTTAATCAAATCTTTTTTTCAATATCTTTATCTTAACATCAATAACATAATACAGGATATCATTCATATAATTATTAATCTTATATGAATGTCATCTTTGTATTATATCGTGTTTCTAGGTCATCATCATCGTTCTAAAAATTCTAAAAAATCCTTAATGAAAAAATTATAATGAACAATCTGTACATATTTCACAATTCTATAATTCCAATACATAAACACTTCAATCATTATACTTCATTCATAAAAAATTAACTAGGCTTGGTCATCTTATTCCTCAATAACTCTATACTTTTATTTTTCTATCTTGACCTATTGACTAAAAATTAATTTTTTATTATCCAAACACTTTTAAAAAAAAGTTAGAAACCACAAAAGTTGTCTAAAAATTAGCATGTCAACACAAGAAGATAAATAAAACCAGAGAAAAATATAAGACCTTCTTTAACCTAGTATATGTGACATGACAACAAGCCTTCACTAATGTAGTACCCTTCGGAAACTAGTCCCGTACATAATTGAACATACATGGAGCCGATGGAGAATCCATAACCTCTCGAGCATCCAAATCCAAAAGACCCGCACCCGTGAATAATACAAGATCTAATCCCCTTTCAAAGATTGTCCATGAAGAGTACTGGTATCAGGCACCAAGGTTCCTAACACAGGCGAACATAAAGAATATCCAAATGACTTCACAGCTCGCAAAAACAATTCTATCAATCCAAACAACCAAATCCACGAACTTAAACATTATTATTAAATAGAAACTTGATATTACCCGAATCCATTTCCTAAAATAATTTCCTGTACAAATATAAAATATGGAAGTCTACTACATTCAACATTGTATTCTCAAACAAAGAATTAGTCTGGTCGCAGGACTAAATGTACTCCTTAATGCTGGTTTTCCCCTGTTGAAACCCCATACCAGGATTGAGTCCTGTCTATCAATCCATAATAATTATTCCTCATTGAGAGACAACTATTGAGACCTCCACATCATCTTTTCTTTCTCCTCCTTAGTTTAATTGAGAAACAATACTTTCTCCATCACTTCTTCTTCAGATCATAAAAGGGGAACACATGCATGATCACCATGTTCCCTTGTCCTCTGAATATTCTGCGTCTCCATGTCCATCTTCTTTTCGCTCATCTTTTTCATTTAACTCGAGTCTCTAAAGTAGGAGGGAGCGATAAGTAATCCTTCATCAAATTCCTCCTCCTGAATCTCCTATTACTCTTTAGACTTGAATCATCATCTTTAGAGGGGACATGTTCAATTCCTATGGATTTCTTCACATTGACCATGTCCCCTCACCTAGGATAACAGAATTAGAACACTAATCAGCCTCTGGAAGGCCTTCGAACCTATTGGAGAAGGGAAATGTGGACCGAATCAAGTATGAACTTCTTAAATTATCTATAATTTTTTATTCTCTTTCATGTATATTCCCACATCCACCTAGAAGAGTATTATTTTGTGTACCCATGCCAACATCATCATTCAGAGATATCTGGTCAGGTGCATCAGAATTACTAGACTGTATGAGGCCACACCACATAAATTAAGGTTGATTGTTAGTGTTCATAATAACCACCCCCTGGATTGAACATGTAGTTTGAAAAAGAGGACATCCATCTTTTGTTTCATATTTAGATGCACCTGCATGACCAGACAGACCATGTGTGACAATTTAATTTCCATTAGGAATCACTTTAATTGGAATGTTCATTGCATTACGATGACCTATCAATATGCTAATGATTTATTGTACTTTTGGATTAGGAGGCAGGGAAAGTGGTTTATTCTACCTCACCTGGTTGGTTTCATAGGAATTAAAAGGACCAGTATCTCTTGGAGGGCCTTCCAAATAATGGATCACCGTAATGGTAGTTTCTATGAAACATGGTTCATAAGGAAACACCCATTCATGTACCATCTTAACTGATTCATCAACACCATTAGTCACAATAATTACACCTCCCATAATTCCATCCTTTTTTATTAACCTCTGGTATCTTGATACTCGCACCAGTATGAAAAACTGATCCCAAAGTCACCTAAACATCCCCATGTCTCAACACCCTGTGGCTGTCGACCTCTAGATTGTGCCCCAATTTATTAAACGATTTACATAACTCATACCAAGATTCATGGTCCATGCGCTGCTTGTAACAGAACTCTTCACCCATGAAATTCCAGAATAATTCAACAGGTTCTTTAGATACATCGACTTTGATACACACCCTCGGCAAGATCGGATGAAACACTGCACTTGTCCTACTATCCGAACAAAGATATCTCCCTACCGTATTCCCTAGCATATGAATAATCAAAGGGTTGTGAAAGGGGAATTGAAGCTCTGCAAATCTTACCATAACCTCCATTGATGATTAATCTTGTTGCATATGAAATTCTTATAACCATTTAATGAGACGAAATTGGGAACCATCACATGACCGAGGGTCACTCGACCAGGTGAGAATCATGTCATCTTTAGATGAAAATCGGATCATGATATGTTTGGAGTCCAGCAACCCAATTATCGCTCATTCTTGCAAACCCCATGTTTCAAAGATCCAAAGATCAACAAAATAAACTGAAGGCCGACGATGCTTAAAGTTCGCAATCAAGGATAAAAGGATAATAGAGGATGCTTTAGTGAATTTTGAATTTGAGGTCGACAATTGAAGGATACCATCGAAGCATTCAATGACTTCTGGGCATAGACCTATAGATGTGAAAGATGGAATTAATATGGGATTCTAGAAGGGGACAAAGGGAATTGGACGGGCACTAGTGAGGAGAATTAGAGGATCCTCCCCCTTTGGGGGAGGGGCCAAAGCGACCATCACTGCCTAGGGTTTCTCCTGGTGAAGCCATGCAGTGAATATCCTCTCAGTAAGAGATCTAGTTTATCTTTCATTTTATCCTCTTTTAAATATGTAATAATCTTCATCTAGGAAAATTAATTTGCACATAATGTCCTTCTTCATACCCCTTACATCATTCACGTTTAGATCCTCATACATCATTATATATTTCTCTCTTTATATCTTCATTAATAGTAGTATAAAAATTACTCATACCACCTTTCTAATTCAATTCATGATTTTTCCCCCTATAAAATCAATTCCTGTAATTCCCATTGTTTCCACAGTTATAACATTTGACAACTGATGATGTCATAGGGAAACCATTATTCTCATCCATTATGTTAACTAAAATTTTCATTTTTTCTAAAAAAACACATACTTTATTCTCTTCTTCTCCACACATAAAATATATTTTCATTCCTCTAAGAGATTATCTTGGGTACTTATTCCAAAATTATAGACATATATGAAAAATAATCTTATTTTCTTCATAGTCTCTGCCTCTCAAACTCTCAAAAAGATATATCCTTATCTTGTTTGGTTAGTCCAATATTTTTTTGAGTACGAAGTTGTTAATCATATATCATGATAACTAATTTTGAATAATCACAATACGCTTCACTCAAATAATCATACTATTTGTTTGTTCCACAACACAATTTCTATCACATTCAATGTTAATCCAGATTTATCTGGTTGTTTCGATTGTCCGATACTGAAAAAAATAGTGAGAGTAACAATATTCATAGTGTGAAATGACATAATCATGAAAAAAACGATTATAGTTTGTTTAAATCATGAAAAACTATTTTCATTAAATTACACGTTATTATTATCCAAGATCATTAATGTTTGTTATCTGAATCCTTCATAATGGTTCGTAAAGAGTTTTTGGATTTCCAAAACATATCCCCTATGAGTGTCAAACCACGTGTGAAGTAAGGCCCATTGTCATGTACCATGTGAAAATTGAGTCCATCTCAATGCACCCTTTTTGGATTAATTACCCATAAGTCCCTCTTTGTTAGGTCCATATTAACTTATAGTATCCAAATAAGGAAGTAATTTCTGGGAAACTACTCACTCAAAATTTTACCAAAATTCCATTACATATTTCTATAATTTGAGTCTTTATTAGAATTATCCATTGACCTATACAAATACATATCCATAAAAATATCCCAATGGTTCTAAATAAAGTTTTTTAATCCTATTTTCCAAAGGATAATTTAACATTTCTATGTTACCGATTTTTTCAACTGAAGACATCTCAAACAAAAATATTATATATTAATATATAATTATTCATAACATAACACAGTGATCCATGCTAGAATCATTTAGTTCTAGTTCCTTTAGAAACATGGACACATAAATAATGAGTCTATAAGTGATATAAGTTGTCTCTAACAATTTTCATCATAACCAGATCCATTATTAGAATTATCATAAATAATACCTTTCATTATAACCTAGGGAAAGCATGAATAAGAAACGGTGGCCTCAGATTCTCAGTAAAGGGAAAAAAGTTATAAATCAACATATCAGGCGCATGGGGATATGATAACATGACAATAAAATTTCAAAACCATGAACTTCCTATCATTGATCATAAGAATTTTTCATGTCAAATGTATTATTAGTTCAAAAGATATGATTCATAATGGAATCATATAACATGAACCATGAGATCAAAACATTTACAAAAGGTATATATTTTTGGTATACACATAAGCATATAACCCCTGAAATGAAATGGGTTTAATAAAAATTTCATCACATCATAATATATGGAAGTGAAATCAGTTTCATAATCATTTTATAATTTCATAATAACATAAGTTATAAAATCAAAATCAGGTTTTATAAGAATTTTATCATGGTGTAACCCATGGAAAACGAAGAGGGTTTCATAAACATTTATCATGGTATAACCCATGGAAAAATAAAAGGGTTTTAGAAACGATTTATCACGGTATAACCAATGGTAAAAAAATCATGGTTTTTAAAAATATTTTCATTATAAATAAAAAACATATATAGAATGAATAATAATGTTATATTCAGATAATCTCTCTAGTAAATCACATGTAACATCAAAGGATGTCATATTATATGGAAAATTATTTTGAAATATAATTAGAAAATTTTCTTGAGTAAAATTTTCTATCAACATTGAAAAAAATAAAACATAAAACATTTTTTAAATAAATTTATTTTAAAATGACCTTTGAAACATATAAACGAAGAATTAAAAATTATTTAAAACATTTCTTCTGTAAAATAACTTTTCCACTCTAAATAAATTTTAAAACATAAATCATTTTAAAAATCCTTTTATCTAAATATAACATTAGAAAACTTATAAAGGATTATTCAAAGAAAATAATTGTCATGACGGTGTAATATACTATTCATGTCATACATGTTAAAACAAATATTTCTTTCACATTTTCAGTAAATTCCAAACAAGCCTTATTTGGAAAACAAAATAAAGATTCTTGTTAAAACACTTTGTAAAGTGTAAAAAATTGGAAAAACTATATTTAATAAATCCATTAGAGAACATTATAAAATTTTAATAGTAGTTTGTGTCACATTTAAAATCTATGTTTTATGTAAATCAAGATCTCAACAAAATTAAATTTATTTGGAACAAATATTTCACAAAATCTCACGGTGTTACAAAATTTTCTAATACTGATTAAAATTTTTTATGTTGTTTTGTGGGGTTGGAAACCCTTTGTTTATTAATAGTATTTTTGAATCATCATATATATAATAAATTGAACTCAAAATTTTTAAATAATGAAAAAAATTATTTTAAGTATCCTAGTTATAATTTCTCAAAGAAGCTCATTCAACAAACTATAATTCTACAAATGAACATGAATACATCGTGTTAAAACATGATTCCATTTATTCCATATCAACAATTATTATAAAGTGAATTTACTGTTGATTTGATATAATGATAATTATTATGGAATTTTAGTATCAGACAATATTTCCTAAAGGATAAACATATAATAAAATTTAAGAACAAACTTTTGAAAGAAGTGGATTGTGATGTTCAAGTAACCACCTATTACATGTGGGATGAGGTGGCTAAAATGTTCTCAGTATATCTACTTCTATTCTAGTAGTGTTTAATGTGTTTTTATAAAGTGAAACAATCTTGGTGGTGGAATGAGAATATTCAACTAAAAGTTAAACCAAAATAAGTGTTTTAAACCTTTACCACTTTTTAGTAATGAAGACATGTGGTCTCAATATCATGTTGCTCGTAGAGAGGCTATGAAAACAACTAGTGAGGTTAAATCTCATGTTTCTAAAGAGTTATATAATCCATTACACAATAATAATGGTGAATAAAATATTACTAAGCTTTTATGCGTTTATGGATGATAAAATTTAAAAAAAAGGGTAGTTACTTTAATAATATATTCAATGAAGAGAGGATGTGTGGATTAGACTAAGATAATATAAGAATCATTATAGATTAGCAGAATTTTAAATATTATAAAAAAATATTATCCTTTTGAGGTTAAAATGATTTAATAAGTATATAAAATGGTATAGTGGATGGGATAGATAATATCATCAAAGATGTGAGAAAATATTTACCAGAGTTGGGTATTAATTGGCTCACTAGGCAATTTAAAGAAATTATGAAGTCTAAGAAAAAATATGATGAATGCAGTAACAGTTATCTTATTTATCTCTAAAAATGGAAATATTTTAGGTTCTGAGAATTATAGTGGAATTAATATTATAATTCATTATGTAAAATACTAGAAGAGTCATTGAAAATATTATTCAAATGAAAACTAATGTTTCTGGTATTTTTTTATGGCTTAGAGTTCAACCGTACAAGAAATTTATTTTATTTGAATTATAAAAGAGTATTATCGACCAAAAGACCTAGATTTTAATATGGTTTTTGTTAATGTTTAAATTGATTTGAGTCCCACATATTAATTTTGGTATTATTTCATTTTTATCAATCTCTATAAATAAATTACAAGGAATCCCAAAAAGAGGAATATCGAGTATTAGATCAACCACTATTCCATTCTAATATGGAATCAAAGTAGGTTACCCAGCCCTAACCCCCTCTCTATGTTTCTTTTCCTGAGAGAAAACATAGTCCTTTCCCCCAATGGGTGGTGGTGTCTCTTGGCCAAAGGCCACCATTTTTAGTTGGCATCCCCCCATGTCCTCTCCCAGAAGCTACAATGACCCCTTTTCCACTCATGACCATGATTTTGTGGACCCTTCCTCTAGCTGTGACAACCCCTCCTTATTTCATCACCCCATACACCCCCAAGTATCACCACCAAATGTGTCACCCCACCCCCAACTCATTCACGATTTCACATTCCCTAATGGAATGACAGATAATCATAGTGTGACCTCTGATGATGAAACCTTCCTCTGATGGTTTGTTCTCCCAAATCCAAGAAATACCATTTTCAAGATTTTGTTCTATGTGGATCTATTCCGGGCGACTTCTTCATATTCACTCATACAAAATTTGAAGGGTGGTAGGAAGGTGGGGGAAACATATATGGGAGATGGGTAGGAGGTTAGAGGGTTGAGGGAATTTCACATGGATAGGTGAAGATTTACGGGAATTGCGCAGGTAGGGGTGTTGGCTTCCATAGGCATCATAAACCTCCTTATGTATTCGATAAATATAAATACCTTCTAATTTTCCAAGGGTTTCTCTAACAAGTATGTACATGACTTCTAACACCCTACCTAATTCATTCCAATTACCCTTGAAACCTTTATTATTGATTGGATTACAATGGGGGTAGTTGAATAACCATTCAAATTCTTCATCAATACTCAAATTATCGCCGGGTCCCCCACTCGATCTCTATCGAGCCATCTAGATCACCATCATGCTACTCGAATCTCCTTCAAGGTCAACCATTATTCCTTATACCATCGTCAAGATTATTTTCGGCTCTACTTTTCTATTTCAAGATTTATATTTTTTTGTTTCAGTCTGTGAATAACCATCTTGAAGGGGAGTTTTAGGGGATGTTTCTTTTTCTTACTGCAAACCATTTTTTCCCATTTTTAAAAAGCCGCTTTAAGGGAAGAGGGAAATAATACAATTCAAACAGAGTGCACATTCAATTCAAATTACAACTTTAAAAAACCTAATCACAATCATGGTTCCCATAAACTTCATGTCGAGCGCCTGCCTCGCACATAACGCCTGCCTCAAGTCACACGTCCATCACAGCGAAAATCCTTTCCAATCACCTCCCCATCATCACCATTCTAGAGAGACCCATCGGAAACCTTATCAACATCAATGCCATATTCGTCGTTTTCACCGCCATCATTCATCGCAGATCCATCTAATAACAAGATCACTACCAGATTAAGCTCATCCAAAGGGTAATACCTAGAATCACCCAATACCAATAGAAAAACAACAAACAGAACATGAACAACATAAAAATATTCACCAGTCACTGGAACCTAATCCGGGATACCCGCAACGAAACCAAAGAAAAGAGATGAAGAATCAGACACTCAGTAAAATCCTTAACATGGTCATGAAAAAAACCAGACATCACCAACGAGAACCCATGGAACATTGCCACTACAACTCCAAAACACCATACAAAACAAACATCACCAGATGCCGGAAGAAAGTCTCGCTGTGCAGATCCCGTCGCCACCAACCCGTACGCACACAAAGCCCACGAAGAATCGCCCACTGTGAACACCATAGGCAAGGAGGATCCCCCAGGATATGGGAAATAGGAACTCAAACCCAGAAATCAACACACCACCATGGGTGCCCTATTCAGCTTTGAGGGAGTCAGGCATGATTAAGCAAGCATCAATGCAAAGGCCGAGTCCATGAAGCACCACAGTTGTCGAGAAAACACCGCCATATCTCGAAGAGTAGATGGTTTATATTAAACCCATCCAATACTTGTATGAAATTATCATTACTTGATTTAGAACTCTAGTATGTAAAATAATTAAATTACCTATCTCAATAGGACTATATCAAGGTTCAACTTTATTCCCATACCTTTTTTTGGTCTTAGATGAACATACAAAGCATATCCAAGTTGATATTCTTAATTTTATGATATTTTAGGAGGATATAGTTGTCATTACAGATTCAAATATACTATCAATTTAAATTTATATCTTTTCGGATACATTATAAATGGATGGTTTTATTATTTGTATAGATAAAATAGAATATATAATGTGTCCTTTTAGTAAATTATTTTCTTGTAATGTTATTGATCTAAGATTGGTAGATTATATTTTTGAATAATATTTTATTTCTGACATTTAGACACATTTCTAAAATTTGGATAATATATTAATGCATTTTACTGTCACACTATTCATACTATATTGAAAAAATAGAGAAATCTTTCTGGATTTCTTTCTGATCATAAAATTCCATTGAAATTAAAGAGTAAACTTTATAGTATTTTTATTTGACCAACTATTCTATATAGCAGTGAGTGAAGGGATTTGATGGTATATATTGAATAAAAAATTTGTGTTATGGAAAAGAAAATGGAAAAATGGAAATGTGAACACACTAACATCTATATGATTACAAATAAATTATTTTTATATAAAATTAATGTGTCTCTCTTCAATGGAATGATTAATAAGACTAGATTATAATGGTTTGGACATGTTATAAGAGACCTAGAGATGAAATTATTAATAATATGTTAAGATTAATGTCTAATTAACTTATTAAAAGAGCTAGAGGTATACCAAAATAAAATCTTAAATAGATCATTCAATATGAACATGATCTAAATGGATTCAATGAAAATTTGATCTTCAATTAAGCTAATTGGTGAAGTTTGATCCATGTATTCATCCCTATTTAATTGGATTTAGGCCATGTTTATTATTTTTCATTAT
Organism: Viscum album; assembly: GCA_963277665.1. NCBI lineage: Eukaryota > Viridiplantae > Streptophyta > Magnoliopsida > Santalales > Viscaceae > Viscum > Viscum album. The sequence continues at coordinate 1,757,947,154 of OY728141.1, forward strand.
GATATAATTTTAACACTTAAAACAAATGTGAGTTGGATGAGTCCTTCCTAATAGGACACATGTGGTTTTTTTAGCATTATCATAGATGCATAACCTCTTTTTACAGTTTAGTTTATATTCAGATCATGATCACATGAGGAATCATAAAACCCATGATGACCTAATATTTACTCTAGGATGACCATGATATCCTTGTCAAAGGTTGGGACATAATTTTTGTTACACATCAAACTTAATTTTAATTTGTAATTGTAAGGGGGGCGATTTTATACCATTGCAATTTCATAAGTCTAAAAACTATATTTTCCTCCCATAAAAATTCATTACCATAGAAAAAATATATTATAAACCCATAATGACCACATTCCATGCACTATGATGGGTTATAAAGATTCAAAATAGTAGATATTAATGATTTTAAAATCCATTGTGATACAATGATAACAAAAGATAAATTTCCATAACCTAGTAAACATTAAATGTCCATGTTCCCAAAGTACAATTATGAAAAAATGCTATCATGAATGCTAAATAATTGATTTTATAAGAATCTAAGTTTTCATTATATTTCCCCCTTTTCATTCTAAAATTCATTTTTATTTCTATCATTCCATTAAATATGAAAAATATTTTGCAAGAAAAATTATTCTATAAAATATCCTTTTTGTTAAAAGAATTATGACTTAAGATAGATCATAATTAGCAGGATTACAAAAATAATTAATCTAATTTATAAAATCTCAAACACATATCAATGTAACTATGAAAACATATGTGAATATATAATACTTGTAAGTAAATGAAAAAAAGAAATTTATTATTCAATTATCTTGGTAAAATCAAGCTTATGGTATGATGACATTTATAATTCAATTTGATCTTGGTATATGACATATGTAGATCGTGTTACCCAAAACAACCATATATTCTTAAGGAATTAAAAAAATTGAATATAACAAACAAAAATTTTGTGTATAGAAAACAAAATAACTCCATTAATATATGAGTTTGTGAAGTTTAACCTCCTAAAATATGGTCGTAGATGTTAAAATACCTAAATTAGAGTAGAAAAATAATTTATATACAGGGTCATATTCTTCAAGAAGAATTAATTGAATATTCATTGATACTGACATTAAATATTCCATTACAATCTCCATCCATAAAGGATAAAAATGTTATTTATAGTAATATATTCAATATAAATATGGGCACCGAAATTAATGACCAGTGATAAAATTATGATGTAAGAATATTGATTTCCGAATTATTTTGACACTGAAAATTAAAAATTCATAATCTAGGTTGGCATTTTCAAATCCATTAGTAACTATCAAATGTAGTTCCCTGTATTTTACTCTTCATATACCACTACATAAGGCTTGCCATGATTTCAAAATTTTATATACATTAAACAATAACCATTACACTATAACAGAGGAAACAACACACCCTCGACATGTGAAATCAGTTATTTTGAAAATAATAATAAAGAATAAATCATAAAACACTATGTGTCTGCCCACAAATTGGTTATGTGAAGATGATTTCAATATTATATTAAATAATTTCATGTTTTATTCCTTTTTTACCAAAATAGGTAGTTTTAGAAAAATTGAAGACAAAATGATGATTTCAATATGATATTAAACCATGTCATGTTTTATTCGATGTTTTTTCTTTGACCAATATATGGAATTTTAGAAAAAATTCAGAAAGGATACACAATACTTTTTTCTGTATGATTTAATAAGATACTAAACACATTAATCTAATGGGGGATAAAATAATTACAAGAAAAAAATTACATTAGAAATTCAAAACTCCTAAACCCATTCACTCTTATTTTCATTTCATTTAAAAAATTATTTGATTCAATAAATATGTATAAGGCTTGTAGATGATTCTAGGTAGATTCGTACTTGACGAGGTCAATGTAACAACTCTATAAATTGTGACATAAATTACTAAATTATACTACCCATTTCAACAAGATATATCTATATTTTAAAATGATTACCGGTTTAGAACTCCATGATTAAGTGAGGATTTTCCTGGAGTAGTTTCATGATGGGTGGCCTCATGGGATGATTCACATGGTGTGTGTGAGTGATAGAAAACAAAACTATAATAACATGTGTTATCTTGTGGATGTAGTCAATATTTGGATAAGGGACCCTGATGGGAAATAGCTTGTGGTGTGCCAGGAATGTATCCAAGATATTACTAGACACTCAATGGGTTAGATGACCAGGTTCATGGAATGAGGAGGTCGGGTCATGAAAAATGGTATCAGATCCAATACAAAGGCAAATGTCCAGAGACAATGGTTGGGTTCAAGGTGTAGTTTCTATAACAATGATGTAGTGGTTTATAGGGTATGAGATTATAACACCCATGAAAAAGTGATTCTAAAATACTAAATGTTACTAACCATGTATACAATGTGAACCCTTCTTTTCTGGATCCAAAATTATTAGAAGTTATCAATAAATCATGGTTTTTCCTAGTGTAGTGTTAGGATGGGTGACCTCATAGGAAGCTTCTCAGTGTGTGTATGTGAATATACAAATAAAACTAAAACAACATGTGATGACATGTTGGGATATCCATCATTCTAATAAGTGACTTTGATGGGTAATAGTTTGTGGTGTAATATAAATGAATCCAAGGTATTAGAAGAGAACCACGATGTTATATGACCATTATCATGGATTTAAGAGGTTGGGTCATGGAATTAAACCTTATAATTGAATTTTTAAATTTGTATCTCCCACTTATCAAGGATTTGAAATATCATTATTCACTCTAAAAATAAATTTATCAATCATTCTTTTGGGGATATGATTTCCTAGTTTACTATTTTAACATTTTATTAGAGTGGGGAACATTTAATTCATCACTCTATCCCCCCTACATTACAAAGAACCATCCCACCCACAACACTCAAGCATCATCTACACGTGACACTTAACCTTATATCTTCAATGCATGGGTCTCTACACTTATCTTGAACCCAAAGTGATCAATTCCCCTATTCATTATTCCCCCGGTCATCTCCTACCTTTTGTCACATTTAGTCATGGGGATTAAAGAGAAATAAGACCTCTAGTGGGGTAAACCAAGGCCCTCCACATTATGAAAACAGATCATAAATTTCGTAGATTTTCTCTCATCACATGGATGTACTATCAAGACACTTTAGGTAGACTATTGTGTTATCCACGAATGAGTAGGTTCACCCACACTACTCTATAAGTCACACTTTTTCTAGTCTTCTTCTCATGACGTTACTCTCACACCGGAATTTGATATCTATTTTTCCTGAATTTTTATGAGATTTATTAGAAATTTAGTCTTTAATTTGTAATGAGTGGCACTTTAATACTCAAAATTTTTCATTCATGGACACCACTTCCTCTCTCTATTATAATCCAGTCATTTCACTTCTTCCCGAGATGATCAAAGCCTCGACATGGCTGGTTGATGAGTCCCTTAGTTCTAGGAACTTTTCTATATAGAGAAATATTGTTGTTGTCTCCTTGAAAAGGATGTGAAACTACTTATATATAGTAAATTCACATCTATACCTCAAATGATAGTAATTTTATACATTGTATAAAGAATATAACAAGATCATTTTTTATCATGGTTACATGGTTGAGTTTTTATAGCATTTCATTGGGAATATAAATATTGTTAATGAGCTATGACACTCCTCTCATGGTATGTTATCTCATACAAATAATTTTTTTCATATCTCTAATCTACATTAAAAATTATTATCACCTTTTCAAAAGTCCAATATGATTACACCATATTAAAAAAAATAGAATTTTACAATAGAAGAGATTCATGATTTATGATTATTACCTCAAACTCTTGATCAGATGTCGAGTCAACGAAAACCACTGTCTATGTTTTATATTTTATAAAGGTAGATTCCATAGTTTACAACAATCATAACTAATATGTTTTTCTATCCTATTGCTATATATTCAACATTGGTGTACAAAAATTTTATTTGAGAATGTATTTAATATGCCACTATTTTTCTGTATATTTTTAAAATCATGTGAAATTTCATTTTATTTTGGAGAACACGGTGGAAACTATGGAAGTCGATCTAATATTGGGGGTCATGGTAGTCCTCACTCAAAATATATGTGTTGGAGTTGACACCATCACGTGATTGTTAATATATTTATAGTCATTATTAGTAAATTAATATCCAACATTATAACCAACCAATTCTATTCTTATAGTGGCATTATCCAGAGTTAGGACCACATTCACATATTTATTGTGGTTTATATCATTTTGAAAATCATTTTTGGGTCACTTATGTTCCCCAAAAATAGAGATGACTATCAAGACTATTTGAGTGATTTCATTCTAATGTTTGGGCCCCTATACTAGTTCCTATTTAAAAGGGATACATATCATGGCATTAATTATATATCACACTACTAAGGTATAAGGGATTCGACTAATTCTTTCAATCTCCATATGTGTTTATTGACACATTTTCCTGAAGATATTGATATTATGCGTCATTTTCCGCAACCCTCTCTTGTATTTCTCCATATTTTACCTTTAAAATACCTTTTCAATAAATTAAATTTGAATTTTCCCAAGTAGCCTCTAAGATCTGTCTTGATAGATCATGATTCCTATAATATAAACTTCTTCAGATAAATTGTTCATGGAGAAGCATCTGTAATACAAAATATTAACTGACTATAAGATTTTCACTCTGTATACCAAAATTAATATGTAACCAATATATTATAAAAGGAAAATTATTTCAGACCCATTAGTATACATATAAACACAAAATATTATTTAATTTTTGAAAAAAAAATTATCTATTGGAATCATCAAAATGAACATTTCATGACTGTGTTGTTTACTTCAACCCATAAATGGATATCTGTTGTAACTCCCTGACCCCAGAAGCTTCAATTTGGTTCATTATTTCATTACATTGTAATCTTTAAAATAATTTCATATACCAAAGGACCAAATTTTTATCGAGTATTGGAAAACTAGAGACTTATATATGTTCAACATTACAAATCGAAATGAAATACAACATATAATTTTTATTGCGAATATCTACATTTCTATGTTTATCCCTGCAATTCATTCATAACACACCTCTTCACATCCTGGGGAAAAATAAAACATATGAAAAGGGGTGATCTAATATTCTCATTAAGGGTAAGAAATGAAACAAAAGATTTCATAAACATAAACATTCGGCATTGTGAATAATGCCATTAAAAATAATCTTGAACATAATATGGATGAAATAAGAGCTGGATAAATAATTCCATAATAAAACATAATAATCCGTATTATAATAGTCTAATAACCACATAAACTATCAATAACTATCTTTATATTTAGGTAATGAATAATGTGGGACACCATAACCACATAGTCAAGGATTTGTTCCAATACAATAAATAATCATACTGTTAATTCCTCGTGTTAAGAACATAGTTTTTCTAATGAGACCTACTGATGTAACGAGGGGCTATAGAAGGCCCACCTAACTCTTAATAAGTCAAATTCATTCTTCATATGAATGGGAATCAACATAAATAATATACACATTCATATTAAAACTGATATATGAAATCTAAATAACTTTCCTCAATCATTAAACATAAACACTATCCATTCGAAGTAATATGGTGAATAGTTTCAAGATATTACATCAATAGAAAAAATAATAATGAAAACTTCAATAAAAATGGTGGATGATATAATAGGATAACAACCGTAATTATGTTCAAGGATCAATAATGGATGTTGACATAGATTAAGTTGCTTTTAAATGAGACTGTTGAAAAATCCTTGTGGAAATAATACATAAACATTCCAATGTATCCCATACCACCTTGAAACATTCAAATCATAATCTCTTATAATATCACGAGAATAATTAAACTCTTAATATTATATACCAATGATAAGTACATACAACTAATGTAAAATATAAGTTGTGAACCAGGCATATATCTCATAATAGTTAAAGTGATATGAGAAAAAAACTTTTTACTTTGGAAAGAAGTGTTCTTTTGGAAAATCATTTATATTTGTAACGAAATCATATTATAAACATGTGTATCCTAGAAAATAAAATGGTATGTCCTTGAAATAATATTTTACAATTAAATAAAGTCGTATTTAGTTGGATCCATTAAGAAATTGTTTTTAATGAAGCTTTCGAAATAATACATTATATTGCAGTTTAAAGAAAAATATTAATATATTTTAAAGCGCAAAGTCATGTTTTCTTTTATAAAATCAGAAAAGAACCGAAATTGAATTTTCATGTTAAAATTTTTTATTTCAGAAAGATTAATATGGATTAAAAAATATTATACATTAAACCTAATAATAGGTAATAATTCGAGATGTTCCGTGAATCGGGCTTGCATTTTGGAAAGATTTGTTTTGAAATATTATTTTAAATCATGTAAATATATAAAAAATAAATAAGGATTGTGATTGGTAAACATATATATAACATTCAAATAGAATTTTTGTTTAGTAAATAATAATAAATAAGAATTTTATTGAGGTGAGTAATGAATAAGAGAAATCACAATGAAAATGGAGGATCAGGTAGAAACTACTTACTACCTTATAATAAATTGAATTGTATGACACACAATTAATAATCATAAAACGATTCATATAGTATAATTAATAAAAAAATATTGTTTATATAAAACATATATTGGAATTATACATACACCATATAGATGTAATAGTAGTGAATACGAAAAATCTCACAAAAATGTAATTGAGTTGAAGAAACCCTGGACTTAAGTGTGAAGGTGTTCTCCACATGATCTTAATGTCCCAGATAATCAAATTTAGGTTCATTAATTTATAATTGCCGAACCTAATATTCATTTAATTGATTTATTATAACTTTATTAAGTTCATTAATGGATTTTTTGATGGGTTGAGAGGTATAATTTCATTATTTGGGTCTGTTTGTTTCAAGATTGGTATACTAATATACATGAATCGATAATCGAATAAAATGATGGTGGTTGTCCATATATGAATTTATATTTTATTATTGAAAATACAGAATACTACATGGTTTTAAATTTCATTTAGTCATTTGGAGTGAAGATGAATCATTATATAAATCATTAAATGATAAATGTTTGGGTTAATTGGCAGTTTTTGAACACAATGAACTCACATTCCTTTTTAAATGAAAACCATGTGTAAAAAAATATTAAAAAACCATAGATGATATACAATACATATATAATAGTATTATTGAACAATATGGTTGGTTTAGTGACCATAATTGAATATTTTAAGAGAAATTGATAACCATTGTCCTTGAATGTGGTAAATTAACACATCTCGGATGGTGTTTTTTGACAACTAGCATAATTGATGTGTAAAGTAGAGATGATAATATCATATTCCATCATCATAAAAAAATTACAGTAAATTTAAGTTACTGTTGTTTTCAGAGAATTTGGATGAGTATAGGTGATGATAGGAAAAAAACAAAGCAACTCTAAAAAAAGTAAAAGAATTGAAAAGAGGAATTTACATATTGAATTAATCTTCCTTGAGAGCCTCTTTAGGGTAGAGGATTTTTTCTTTCGAGGATACCAATGGTTTATGGATGTTGATAGGATATTGGGATGATATTAGGGTATAATTTTGATTATTCACAAGGCTTGAGAAGAGTAAAGAGAAGAGGTAAAAAGAGGTGGTATTTATAATGGAGGATAGGAGGGTTTTCTCAATATTTAATTCATTAGTTTATTAATTTCCATCATGACAAGAAAAAGAGATAATTACATGACCAAAAATATTAATATGTTCATGTGGGTTCTCAGTAATGGTTTCTTACATCATTCATGATGCATGGAAAAGTTTATTTAACCTATGATGTATATATACATTAAATTAATGTATTTCACTATTCACAAAATTCAAATCTTTTAGAAAAATCCCAAAAATTTACCACATCCATTTTTGACATGTAGAATCCAATAATGTACCCCATTTTATAAAAATAATTTTATAAATATTTGAAATTTAATTTTTAATTAAATCATAATTTACTCAAAAATACAGATTTTAAAATTAAACTGCTTTTATAATGTTTTCAAAAATTACATAAGGTCTTATAAAATTATCATAAAAACATGGGAAATAAAATTTTTAATTTAAGAATAATTTTTAGAATAATATATTTACTTTTATATTAATTAATTAATTGTAATTAACTATACCAATATTTATACTATGGTCACGTAGTTACTTATAAGATGCACAAATTTTATTTATACACTCATGGGTAAGATTGTTATTCATTTGGACGGTTTACTATTCATAATTTTCATATTAATATTCATAAGGGTATGTTACTTTTCATAAGGGTAGGTTACTACTCCTATGGGTAGGTTACTATTCACGAAAAAATTAAATTTGTTATATCAGACTCCAAAAATCACCCTTAACACAACCGTGAATGTCAAAATTTAGAAATTCAAAACATAGAAGTGGAAAAATTATTGTCATTAGCTAGGTTATATAATTTTTTTGTTTTTTAGAGACACAATGTTTAATGAATTAAATATTGAATATATTTTCCAATATTTGGGGTGTTACATTCTCCCCTCCTTTCAAAAAAATCTGTCCTCAAAATTTGAAATTGAACTTCAAAAGTTATTGGTTGATACTTGAAAATTTATTTATGGGAAACCCACATTGGAATTATTGTTAAAATACCCCCTTAATAAGATGGAAAGTTAAATTCATTAGTTTCTACCAAACTATGCATTATAATTGGATAACAAGGTCATGGAAGAATAATCAAACCATCATGTTTTGATGGAAAGTAATAGAGACCATGCTCATAAGAAATATCATTACCACAAAACCATGAACTACAGTTATGAAAAATGTCATTAATATTTTGAATAAAATAATAATAATTGGACAACATTTTTGTTTAATACTCTTTTCCTGTAGTTGAGTAATTATTCCACCATATTAGAGTACAAATATACATTTCTATTTCATAAACACAATCTTATCATTTTTGTGCCTCGAACTGTCTATACATAATCTCTTAGCACTGGTTGCTTCATGTCAGGACATAACTTCTAAAATATCCTTCAATGATCAAGATAACCCATTTCATAAATTGTTTAACATTCCAAAATATCACGATCCAACACTTTGGAATCATTCAAATATACATCCTTGTTAGATCCATATATACGAGGTTCTTAGCAATCCTCATTTAGTTTGGAACTCCATGATCAGTCATGCCAAATGAATCTACTACCTTATTTTCCTTTAATCAACATGAATAATCCCTAAATTTATACATTCATAACATGTGAATGACATCATCATGGGTCATCTTCAAATATGGTAATAACTCAAATTACCTTAAAACCTTATTGGAAACATGTATTCATCCTTCCAGATGCTATTCAATATATTTTTTATGTTCATGGATGTTTTAAACTCTATCAATGATAGAATCGCCTACTTGTTGACAAGTCAATAATAAATTTTTAGGTAGTCAATACTTCTACAAATAAATTATTTATTTATCATTATCTTAATAACAAAAAATATATTTAGGTTTTTCCTTCCCTCAAACATATACTTTCACAAGATTTTAACTTTCTACTGAGTCACTTATCTTTTATAAAATTCATCAAATGACCTCAAATACTTAATGAAATAGTATAGTAGTACAATCCTCATATATTCCATAATTCTTATAGCCAGTACATTACTAATAAAATATTTATATGACAAGATTCTTGATAAGGAATATTAATCATTCCACATCATCTACGGTAGTATCAAGACTTGATCATTATCCAATAACATCATTTGGGGTATATTATTTTGATGCTTGAGAGATTGATTTTCCTAGGTTCTCATTTCCTTGAAGTTGAAACATTATACATTGAAACCCATTTTCATAACCTTGTAATCATGAAATTGGTTTCCCTTTTCTCCAAACTTATAATAGACTCCTTTTCCATTTAATCAAGCTCTGTGGTGTTTCCTTCCGCAAGTACCACATGATGGAAAACTACCCTTTTTATTCTTACCTTTATACATTATTTCCATTTCCACCCCCTTCTACTCTATCTCCCCTTCAAATCCACAAGACATAGAGAATTTTTTATATACTTTTTTAACACATGGTATTATATCCTCACTTGATAAAGATACTTTCGAGACTATCGTCTTTCAAAATGATGGCATAAGACCATAAGATATATACTCATTCTTACACTTTGCATCATGTTCATTGGTGAAGTTCTCATTACTTCTATTAGGAACCATTTATAATAAATTCCATATACTATATTATATCATAAAATTATGAACTCCATAAAACTCATATCATTTTATAGTACATAAAATAATTTTATGCATCATAAATCCTAGAACCATATACTTTTGATAATTTTGGGGAATAAATCCTTCATAATGGATTGTAAAAAATGTGAATTATCCTAAGCATATCCCCAAAGTGTGTTAATATAGGTGAGTAGTATGGACCATTGTCATGAACTAAGATACACTCGGTAATGTCTAAAACACAATGTCGATGTTTTTACTCCTAGGTACATCTATTCCAAAACCAAGTCCACTTGTAGAATCCTAGATGGGATGTATTTTCTATAAAGATCCACATAATATATTACATACCAAAATTCCAAGATATTTTTATCCTCAAATAATATTTTAGGGTTTTTTCACTAATCTACATATCTAAATCTAGTTTCCAAGTTTTCTACTAAACTACCTTTGATACAAATTGTAACATCGCATCCCCAATAGCCCAGAGTTGGTGCATTATTTAATTAAATTATCATACTTACAAGAAAGTAAGATTTGGAATTACCAAATAGTGTAGTAGTTCTGAAAAAATATAATTATATATAGGTTCAACATTACATTTTGAAATGAAATACAACATATACTTTTTATTGGGAACATCCACATCTTTAAGTTTATCCCTACAATTCATTCATAATCCACCTATTCACATCCTGTGGAAAATCATTAAAAAAGGGGTGCTCTTAGAATCTCAGTAAGGGTAAGGAAATATATTGGAAGTTATCATAAAAATAAACATTAAGTATAGTGAATAACTAAAAACACATTTCATTAGGAATAAACTAGAACATAATATGGAAGGAACAATGGTTGAATAAATAATTCCATAATAAAACATAATCATGGGTATTCTGATAGTATAATAACCACATGAACTATAAATTAATATCTTAATAATTATGGAACTGATAATGTGGGATTTCAAAACTCCATCATGATGGCCAAATTCCAAGACCATAAATAATCATAACGTTAAGGCCTCATGACCAGACCATAGTTTGTCTAATGAGACCTACCAATGCACCGAGGGGCTATAGAAGGCCCCACCCAACACTTACTATGTCAAATGAATTCCTAATATGAATGGGTATTAACATTCACATCTTAAACAATCATATTTAAACTAACATATGAAAAGTAAATAACCTTCCCCAATCATTAAACATAAACGATAACCAATCGGAGTAAAATGGTGAATGGTTTTAAGATAACACATCCACAGTCAAAATAATCACAAAAAATTAAATAAAGCATGGTTTATGATATCATAAGAGACAATACTAAATTAATTACAAGATTAAAAAAGTATTTTAATAAAGATGAAGATACTTTTAAATGAGACCATTGACAAATCTTTGAGAAAATAATACTTATACATTCTAAAGTGTCCCATACCACCTTGAGACATTCAAACAATAATACCTTAGAATATCTTGAGAATAACGAGACGCTTGATATGTTACACCAAAGGGATATAATGACACCTAAATCATAATATATGTTCTTAACTAGGCAAATATATCATAAAAGGTAAAGTGAGACGAGAAAAATACTTTTTACATTGGAAAGAAGAGTTCTATTGGAAAATCATTTTTATTTGTCCGGAAATCAACTTGTAAACTTGTATATCACATAAAATAGAAGTTATTTTCTTTGAAATTATATTTCAGACTTATATAAAGTCTTATTTAGGTTAAACCATCTAAAATATTTTTTAAATAAGCTTTATAAATAAAATATTTTTGTGTGGTTTAAGGAAAATATTAAAATATTTAAAAGTGAAAAGGCATGTTTGATTTAATAAAACCAAAAATGATCCAAAATATATTTTTAATTAATTTGTTTTCATTTTATAAAGAAAAATATGGCTTTAAACTGATTATACAATGACCATAAAAATAGTTAAGAATTCGAGAAGTTCCTTCAATCGGACATGCATTTTAGAAATAATGTTTTTTGAATGGTTCTTCTAAAACATGTAACTCCCCATAAAATAAAGAATTATTATTATATTGTTACACAAATATAGGATATTTACACATAATATATTAGGGTTACATAAATATAAATAATTATTTAATTGAGGTGAGTAGAGAATAATAACAACCTGAATGAAAATGGATGTTCTAGTAGAAAATACTTAAAACATATTAATCAATTGAATCATATGTCCCAAACTTATTAATCATCAAATTATAAATAGTATATCATTAAAATTAATATTTTCATGAAATGAAACATCCATGAGATGTATACATACACCATACACAAGTAATAGTATTGAATATAGAATATCTCTCAAAAATGGAAGTGAGATAAAGAACCCCTTTCCGTAAGTCCGAAGGTGTTATCCACTTGATCGTAATGGAATGAATAATCAAAATTAGGTTCATTAGTTAATAATTAAGGAACCAAATATTAATTTAATTTAATTTATTATAATTTTATTATGTTCATTCATGGTCTTTTTGATGGGTTTATAGATTAAATTCAATTGTTTGGGTCTGTTTGTTTCATGATTAGTGTTCTTGTACAAGAAGGGAGAATCATGTAATATGAGGATGGTTGTATAGAATTAAAGTTATATTTTATTAGTCAAAATACACAAGGTTACATTATTTTAAATTTAATTTGGTTACTAAGAGTGAAGATGAATGATTATATAAATTATTTAATGATAACTGTTGGGGCTAATTGGTGGTTTTTGAACACAACGAACTCATTTTTCATTATAAATCAAAACCATGTGTAAAAAAATAAAAAAACCATAGATGATATATAATAAATATATTATTTTCCAGTTAAACCATAAGGGTTGTTTTATGACAAAATTTTAAGATGCTAATAGAAATTTAAAACCATCTTCCTTGAATGTGGTAAAATAGAACATGTCGGATGGTTTTTTTACTACAAGCATAAAAGAAGGGTAAATGAGGGATGATAATATATTATTCTATCATCATTAAAAAATTATATTAAATTTTAGGTACTACAGATTTTAGAAAATTTGGATGAGTAGAATTGATGATAGAAAAGAAAAAAAGGAACTCTAAAATAAAGTAAATGAATTGAAAAGATGAAATTACCTCTTGAATCAATCCTCCTTGACTGACTCTTTGTGGGAGAAGATTTTTTGTATTGAAGAGATGAAGGACTGGTGGATGTGGGGTGGGATATTGGGAGGATATTTTGGATGAATATTTACTAGGCAGAAGACTTGATAGAAGTGAATAAAAGAGGTAAAGATGGGTGTTATTTATAGTGGAGGAGAGGAGGGTTTTCTCAATATTTAATTCATTATTTTATTAATTTCCCTCGAGACAAGAAATTGTAGTGATTAAATGACCAATAATAGTAATAAGTGCATGTGATTTATCCCTGATGGTTGGTTACATCATCCGCGATTCAATGAATATTTTATTTAAACTATAATATATATATACACAGTAAATTATTGTATTTCACTATTCAATATAAATTCAAATATTTCAAAAAGATCCCAAAAAATCACTAGATCCATTTTTAAATATGTAGAATCCAAAAATGGAATCTATTTTATCAAATTAATTTTTAATATATGAGAAATTTAATTTTCATTTAAAATCATTATTTACTTGAAAAATACAAATTTTTATATTAAATTGATTTTATTACGTTTTCAAAAATTGCATAAGGATATATAAAATTATCTTAGAACCATAAGTAAGAAAATTGTTAATTTTTGTACATATTTTAGGATAATACATTTTCTTTTGAATTAATTAAATTATTTTAATTAATTATACCAATACTTTTACTATGGTCATGTTGTTACTTATAAGATGCATAAATTTTATTTATACACTCGTGGTTGAGGTTACTATTCATTTTTATGATTTAATATTAATAAGTGCCATATTACAATTCATAAGGGTAAGCTACTATTCATAAGGGTAGGTTTCTATTCATAAGGTTAGGTTAGTATTCAACAAAAATTATTTTTGTTCTTTCAGACTCCAAAAATCATGCTGAATGGAACAGTGTATAACATATTTTAGAAATTCAAAACACATGAGTGGAAAAATTTTGTACTTTGGATACGTTATAATACAGTGTTGTTTTTAGAGAGTCTATGTTTCATGCATTCAATATTAAATTTATTTTCAAACCCTTATGGTGTTACAATATTACACATTTTATTGGCATTCTTTGACTTTATATACCCTTCTGGTTGATTCAAATAGATGCCTTCAACCAACTAAAAATTTAAAAAGTAACTTTTTACATCCATTTTTCAAATTTTATAATCATGGAATGTCTTTAGTCTCAGTAATATTCTAATGTAACTATGCATTGAATATTTTAAGAAGCTTTCATCATATTTTATGCCTTGAAATTTCATAAAACCCATCATTACCCGTCTTACTTTATTCGTATAGACCTTACCATCTATGTCATGATTTTTCTTGAATACCCATTTTCACCCAATATATTTTAAATTAGCTAGAGGTTTTAATAAAATCCAAACCTGATTTTGGTGAATGGGATCCATCTCAAAATGAATATTGTATTTTCATTTAGTAGCATCCATTCATTCTTTTACTTCCTTGTAGGTTTTAGTTTCATCATCCTTAAAGAGTAATGTTTCGACCAACTCAGTGATAATAAAACAATAGTGCTCTGGTTCTCTGACATCTCATCTTGAATATTGAAATACATGTTTCTCATGAACTTATTTATCTCCCACTATCTCTTGTGGAGATTGTTCTTATACGAAGTCTTGTCCATCTGGAGCACCAACATTATAAATTTCAATCTAACTCCCACTATTTCTACTATAATTTTGTCCCTTTATAGATATTTGACTTGTCCTAACACAATCAGTTTTCTATTTTGAAATTTTTATAGGAAATATATTTGTTCTCTTAAGGATATCCTATAAATTTTCACTATTTTTCTCGGGATGAAAAATTTACACTTGGTATAGTCATTACAAAATCATTGCATCCCCATACATGTATATCTGATAATCTAGGTTTATTTCCATTCAAAAACTCATATGGAATCCCTTGTGTAGTTTTAGTTGTCACTAGGTTAATGGTATATGGAACTTTCATCATGTATTATCCCCAAAAGGATATTAGATGAGTTTCTTGACTCATCATTGATTTTACTATGTCTATAATGGTCATATTCCATCTTTAACTAACACCATTCCCCTTCTCTATATAAGGAGGAGTTAGTTTGTATAGTATTCCATGCCCCTTTAAGTGTCAAATGATATCTTGATAATGATACTCTATAACTTATTCAGAGTGAAGTTCCTTAATCTTCATACCAAGATCATTTTCTAATTCATGTTGATATTTCCTAGAAATCATAAAGGAATATGAATTAAAATACATTAAGTAGATATAGACTTACCTACAGTAGTCACAAGTAAAAGTAATGAAGTATGAAAAACCTCCATTTTCCTATACTAGAAATGTATCACATAATTTATTAGGAGTTAATTACATTAATTTAGTGTCTCTCACTCCCTTTTCTTTGATGGTTTATTTGGTCATTTCCCCTTATAAACTAGCATGAAATAAATTTTGAGGTACTAACTAAGTTGAATCAAAATACCCTGATTGATTTAATTTTAGTAGTAACTTATCATTTACATGACCAAGCATGAAGTTTCATAGATGGGTGTCATATAAGTCGTGGTCAGTGGTTTTATCATCATTTTTCCTTATTAGTATTTTGATTTCATGTATATATATCATTAGTATGACACATCATACCATAACACATGTTATTCTTATGAAAGAGACAAAAGTTATTTATAAACATGAAATAAAATTCCATGGAATCTATACATGACACTGAGATTATTTTTTGGGATATTGATGTTACGTAATTCCACTTATTCAATATAATAATCAAAACACTATGCAAGGTTAGCTTGTAAACACCCACTGGCATGGTTTATAGACATGCACCATATTGAGTTTATAGATCTACTTAAACTTTTGATGTCTCTATGAATATAATTGGATATTTTATATGAATAAAAATGTTTTAGCCACATTTTATATTTTATACCCAACTTATAGATAATGACATATTGAATTAAATGAAAAAAAACCTAAATTAGAAGTGTCACCTGGATTCTTATTCCAAGATATGTAGTTCTTCTATTGGTGTTCCTTTCCACATTGAAAGAATACAGCCTCTTACTCATTTTCATCCCTTGGTATAATTGTATTCTTGGAAGAATAGTGCATTAGTGTCTTCAAGTTGGATTTATCCAGAGACCCTTTAGCCATGAACTACATCATATTGATCACAATAAGGACTGAATAATTGTTATTTTTAATATCATTATCATTATGGAAAACCAAATCCAATTGAACTGGGATAAACATTTTCATGTTATTCATATTGTAATTAATAAATAATGTTGAAAATCGAGGAGGTGAATAGTTGAGAATGATATCAGTTTCTATTTCTAGGATTATCTTGAACATAGGGGCTTCAAGTCTCTTAATTTTCCCGATCATCCTAAGAACCTGATATCCTTTTATATTCTCTTATACTGTCATGTAACCATGCATTTCATTTAATAACTTATACCTATATTTCCAAGATTTCTCTTAAAATAACTGCTGAATATGACTTAGAAACTTGTAGGAATCTTTGTACTCATGCATTTTCTATGATTTTTTAGACATAGACAACATGAAATATTACATTATACGTAGATTTTTCCATATAGATACATTTTGTACTTGTTCTGATCCACATTGATTTCTCCCCTGGGAGGCTTAGTAGGAAGAGAGGACTCCCACACATAAGGCTTTCCTTCTTGGTGTAGTAATATGAGCAAGTACGTATACCACCCATGAAAGTTATGGATGATCAGGTTATTTTATTTATCCAGTAATGATCATAGTGATAATTTTTTGATATTGTTTGTGATTTTTATTTTGATATAAAATAAAAAAAATTTATCATTTTGTACTTTATCTTGATTACCTTTTAGAAAAAATTTATTTATTAATTAAATCATTAAATATTTCCCACTATTTTAACATGTTCTAAAAGACCACACTACTAGAATATGAATACAATATTTCTTGAGTATCCTATTGTAAAGGATCCATGAAACCTCTGCTCTTATTCAACAAGTTATGGTTACTCCACTACTCAAAGAGTTATATGGTATAAAATAGGATATCCAACCTCATTAACTCCGGATTCCTTGATCTGTTGAGTAAAGTTACCACTTATCTTAATCATAACCTTGATTTGATCAACTATATTCATCTTATGTCATATTAAGTAATCTATGAATATCATTTTCAACGAAATTTTTCTAATTCAACTCATTAATATAATATGTACTCTGAGGCGGTAGGAGTCACCCTCAACTATGGATGAAATACACCCCTTACCACTGTATTTGTTCAAATTTGAGCAACATAAGGCTATACAACTTAATATATCTTCAAGGGATTTTTAATATTCCTTGAAAAATGTAATCTATTAATATTAAATTTATTCACACTATGTTGTGGAACTCACAACTGAACATTCATTAATAGAAAAATATTCATTACATCTTTATGCATTTCATTTTCCAATTAATTTATGTGTTCTCATAATAAAAATGAAAACACATAAAATAATAAACAATACATATAGGAAAGAATTATATGATTGGTCTTGAGAATTTACTTTTGGTTTATCCATTTTAAATTTATCAGGTTAACCAAAATCTACGGTGTTTTAAACCTGAGTCGAGTAATGAATAATATCACTATTTTCCCCCAACTCAGTGTATGCACTTATTGTCTAGTGTATCACCTCATCATAGAGGGGTTTATGTCTTAATGTTTCATCATCATATGTGCAAGTATACTTTCACATAAGAGATGGGGTCGCAGGAGCCTAATATATAATAGATAAATTGGATGTGATTTCTGTTATACATATTAAATTAAAAGGAAAATGAGAAGACTATCATATATTTAACTAATTATTAAAAACATTTCACTTTGGTAATAAATTAGAGACATACTTATGTACATACATACATAGGTTTTGAAACGTTCTCCGAACAAGTGCAAGGATATTATGGGAATGGCGACATTCCCTAACTCATTCCAGGTCAGGAAATCCAACGCACAACCATTTCGAGGAAGATCATGTCCAATTGGATTAGAAGGAGTTCATGGAAATGGTTTACCCAACTTTTTAGGTGGAAATTTAATGATTGGGGTGATCTGAGATGACCTTCGTCTAGGCATTACGATTACGGAGGTCTGGAACTATTGCGAGTGGCTCTCAAATCATTGAATGAGATGGTAACAGCCTCATGTGGATTTGAAGGTGGTGTTAGGGTCTAGACCATGGGATGGTGATGACCTTGAAAGAATGTTTTATTTTAGGGAGGGTATGTGACAGTCGGTCAGGGCCGGGGACCATGTTGTGGTGGAGGTCATCCTTACTGGGAGAAGGAAGCGACAAATTTCGCCAAAGGGGAGGACTGGGGGAGGCCATAGGTCGTGGTGACTGACATCATCTAAGAAAGATTCAACCCCACTAGTTCCAGACATTCCATGGGGAAGAAAACACACCCCTATTCCCTTGTTCATTTTTTTATTACAAAAGTAGTTAGGCATCCTTTCAAATAATCAATAGATTTTTTTTAAAAAAATTACTCGAGTTGTCAAGCCTCACAAAAAATTCATCCAAATTCAAAAAGATATATCATTTATTCAATGAATCTAGATGACATAACATTTGTAAAATTTAATTTATTATCCAAATATTTCAGAAAAACAATTTTTAGCCTTATAATTTTTAATTAAAACAATATTTAATTCATTCTCACACATTGTTTACTAATTCAGGTCATCAGCCAGAGGAAATTCGACCAAAAGATTCCAACTGAAACATCATCGAAACGTATCCAGGTTTTCTCAGTTAATTTTTTTGGAATTCCATTATCATGTTTTTATAATATAACACACACACACACATAAATATAAATATTTATATATATCATTTTAATCAAAAATAAATTCTAATGATCCATTTAAAAAATTTCGAATGTCCAAAACTTGGCCATTTGAAATCGGATCGACATGCAGTCTCTTTAGTTGGGTATAAATTAAAACCCTTTACATAAATATAATTAATAATAGTTTTTCTTAACTTATAAATCATGGATCACTCTAATAACAATTGATGGTACCATGGAATTTGGTGTAATCTGGTGGTCTGGGGATTTAAAATTTTTTATCATTGGAGTGAAAAAACATCATCAACTTTGGTGATCCAAGCCTCAGTTTTTTCAAATGATATCATGTAAATTAATCAGAGAATAGAAATAAAAATTGAATGAGTTCCTTATTTAGTCTCTGTGTACTCATCATTTTCACATCATCGGTGACCATTTATCAAATGATTTTAGTTTTAACCTCTCAATATAATCTACACACATTTGAATAATCTTCAACTGTGTTATCATTTGAATTATGGGTGATAGAGTAGTGATAAAACGATTCATTAGATTTCATAAAGATCACCTCAATCTCATTTCATCAATCTATGAAGCCATTCAAGGATTTTTTTCTCTGTTAGAGAATTTCTATCTCTAGAATTCTAGGGAGAGAAGCACTCAATATTGACTAACGAATAATATATGTAATGAGCTTCTTCTTCACTTATATAGTGGATTTCCAAATTCACAGTTAGGGTTTCTCAACCCCCTATATATTTAATTTACACTAAATAATTAATAAATAAATATTTATGAAAACTAAATATTGTTTATATTTTATGACATACTTGTAATATAAATTAAATATATCCATGTGTTACCTTGAAACATGTAAATACCTTTAATAAATTAATTCAATCCAATTACTATATACTTGAATATTCATGAATATATTTGTTTTTCATTGATCGATAAATTTTGTACAAATCTCAAACCATATGGTGGGTCCCACCATGTCTTAAATACCTATTCACCATAATAGGGAAAATTATTGAAGATTTTATTGTATGTGACCCTATAATCCCTTGTCTCAATAGTATTTAATAGTATTCACAGACCAAGAGTGGAGCCTAGACACCCACCAAGGCCCCTAAACATATAATGAATAGCCATAGACACTAAAATCGTCATTTAAACATGCATTATGTAATGTAATCTCTTTGTCATTCTATATATCATATAGTAGGATGCACACTTGTGTCATTGTCCTTTATTTATTTAATACTTTTTGATCTAACTGGACGAACATACCTTTGACTACCATGGACCTGGATTTATAAATGTAATATCATCCTCATCACCCTGACCCATGATATCACTACCTCAACTCAGAAGAGAAAATTTATATATTGATTATTCAACCAATTTCATACCACCAATGATGCGCCCAACACAAGATACCCCACCATGACTTTAATGTCATTGTTTTTTCCTTGCATCAGAGTACACAATCAAATGGAACACATTGATAATGATATCATGTTAGGAAACTAATAAACATGTCCATTTATAGGACTAAATAATGACACCTATGATATGTGGTGATCCTATTGGCAGGTATTTCCTCATGATCTCATCCACTCGAGATCACCAAGTGAAATATTCATGAGAAAAATTCTCAATGCTTGAGATCCCCAAGAACCTGATGGACACACATCATATGTGTCTGGTTAGTAAGATGTATGTGAACCATAGGAAATTACATTAATATTATTTTCATAGTATCTCTAGGCCCTCATTATATCCATGGAATCTCTATAACCCTTTGTTACAACATTTAATCTAAAGGCATTTACAAAAATATAGAGGATGTAGATGTACCAACACTATTATGGTACAATAATAACGTGTATATATAAAATTTTATACATGTAATGTTAATAAAAGTGCATAAAAAATTTGGGTCTAGGGAACCAACATTCAACCCATAAGTCACCCCACAACACAGTGATACCACATCTCACACAAAGTCACCTAGGCCACTAGTCCACATCACCGTCATATAACATTTCTCACTACAAGAAATTGAGGATATAGCCACACTTATATAGCCCTGGTTTAAAAACCCCATGAATATAGGTCTAGATAACACCACAGGTCATAAAATACCAATGGCATTACCCCCTTTCACCCAGTGCACTCGCGATCCCCACCCTCTTTCTCCACATGCACTCATGATCCCCACCCCTACCCACTCGTGATCCCCCCTACCACCCTTTCTGTTATACTCCCCGCGACCCTCCCCATATAAATCTACCACAAAACTCCATCCATTATACTTCTCTAATTCATCCACCCACCTCGGGATGATCCTTCCCCAACAATGTGGTCACCCAACCTCCCTGCTGGCATTCCTCTTCCTATTTCAATGCTGCACTGCCATTGCCAGCCCACCTCCCCACTGATGTGGCTATAATACAACCTCCTCCCCACCCCACAGATGCAGTTTTGACACTATGGTTTAAGGTCGGATGAACCCTAAGGTACACATATGGTCCAATTTTTGGGTTTTCTCCTTACAACTAGGATTTCTCCCATATTACAGGCTTCCTTAGACCCAATTGAGGCTTGATTAGGTCACACTTTGATAATGGGTCAATGGTTTCTGTACATTAGATTGAGATTTTGATCGTACCTTAGGTTTATAATTATGAAAGGTATTTAGATTACTTCTTTGGTTCTATTCAACGAGTATTTGAGGGTTTTGTTCCATTTTTACATGATCTTGGTGGGTGTTTCCATGAGATTTCATTTTCATTGCAAACCATGAAATTATTATGTTTTCTAGACCCATTATTATATCATTACTATTATAATTATATATATTTTGTTGATATGTTCTTATGTTTCTTATAAATAAATTCTATTTATGTTGTTCCATATGTTTTTCAATGATGTTGTGTTAATGTAAAAATATTCTTTTCAGACATACTAGATTAACATTTTGTTTCAATTGATTTAAATGAGGTTTTTGTATAAAAAAATCATTCATAATATTTTTTTATAAAGGATAAAAATTGTTTTGATATTATGATGAAAACCAAAGGCCTATTTTAAAATACTTATAACATATTTTTCATTTAATAAGTTATAACATTGTCTTAATCCCTTGCGATATTCAGTTCTATAATAGAACATATATTTTATGAATTGAATGTGATTGTGATTTGATATTATGGGGAATGAAAAGACATTTTTCATAGAAATAGTATATGGGGCAGGGATAATGTACTGATATTGTGATTACATTCTATTCTTTCAACATTATATATGATGAATATGTGTTATAAATGATTCCCCACATCCAATAGACAACATTATGGGATCATTGGGTATATAAGTGGGATTTTCAGAAATTTTAGCTATGCTAGTCCTGTTTATATACTTATTATGATCATTTGATTCATGGAGTGAATCTATCTAAGGTGAATTCTACTAGATAAAGATAGTTAGAGAAGTAAACTAACGTTATATATTAGGATGTCCATCGATATTCGGAAAATTCATTCTAACAATGTACATATTGTATAATCTAACTACGATCTAGGAGTGGTACATATTTTATAAGAAATAATTTACCTCTAATTTTCCTTACAACAACTCTCTAATAATTATTCTATTATATTCGCATCCATTACTTACAATTTATGTAATACTTTACATTATCACTTTTTATGGTGCACCTTCAATATATTCCATATCCGATAGTCATTTTATAAATATTAACATTATTTCATAGTGACTTTTTGGTATGCAACTCAATTGATTTTTACCTTTGTATTTTAATTTTCCATATTTTTTATATAACAATTTGTTTACTATAATACATAAAATTATTTCTTATGATATTTAAAACTAGTTTAGAAGTCGAATTTTTGAAGGATATTTGATTTCAATGGTTGTTTCCATCAATGAAGTTATTTTTGAAAAACAATCAGATGAAAATATTTAAGTATGTAAACAACATGATTCAAAAAGAATGAATTTGAGCATGGCAATGAGTTGATTTTTAAAATTAAATTGTTATTTTCATTATTTTATTTCAAACAATAATTTATAAAATGTCTTGAAAAAGGAAATAAAAACAATCTATGTGATCCAAGTAAGAAATGTTTCTCACACCCTATATATACCACCCATTGTTCATAGACTTCATGGATTTTGCAGGTTTAGTTTAAATATCCTAATAATATCCTTATTTTGGAATCCTTGTCTTAGGTCACCCTTATATTATACCATGTTGGTTATGTTCAATAAAGAATCGTGTTCCTGAGTATATTTATGGTTTAGTATTGCAAACTTCATTGTTTCTTTTTTTAAATTATATATTCTTTCCAATTAATTCTAAATTGTATTTTGGGATCGATATTAATGCTTTTTGTATCTCTGTTCTGTTATATTGAAATTAAGACGGAAATTTTTTTAAAATTAGGATTTGGTTGGATTCTTTTTGATTTAAAACTACTCATTCCCTATATCATGGTAGTCCAACTTATGGAAATGAAATAATGGATTCCTGATAAGATTCCACTATTTCATTATTTGTATTTATTATTATGAAAACAATACCAATATTGTCTTCAAATATCTTCAATTTGGTATGGTTTAGTGTTTTCTGGGAAGAGTTGGTGTAGTTAACTACATGGTGTATGTGTTTAATGACATTGTTTATCCTTTGAAAAAATTCTTCATTAATAATCATGTTATTTAGTATTGGTATGTACATATCAATCTGAATATTTTTTATTAATTATTGTTTATGGATTCATTTATCATTTATCTTGTACAGTTGACTCACTGATCCCATATATATATAAGAATTTGTTATATCACACTTCTTTTCCCATTGTTTTCTTACAGGTGGTTTCTTATGATGAGTCTAATTCTATCCACCGCCATCAAAGGAAGTGAGTTAGACATTGGATTTGGGTAATATTTCTTCCATTTTTATTCATAGTCCCAATATTAATTAATTATTTTATGATTTTTGGGTTTGTTATATTTATTAAGTGAATTTTTTGATACTTCCCTTTTCACATTGGGATTATTCTATAATCCATATTTTTTAACTATGAATTTATAATCCGTAGAAACAAACACTAAATACAAAATGTTGTTCTTTTCAATCTAATTTAACTTATATTCCATTAATTTTTTCTTATCAGTAGAAATATTTTTATACCTAAAAGTATGTTCCAAATGTTTTTTGTTGGTTATATTTGTTGTTAATATGTTTCAATAAGTATTTAATGGAGAGTATGGGTGATAAATTGAGATTTAACACAAAGGGGAAGAATGTGTGGCCCATACAATTGGTTAAAGTTGAATGATTAGTTAGGTTTTAAATATTATATATGTTTAATTATAAGGTTAAAACATGTTACATTAATTGGTAAAAGATAGATAGTATAGTGAAGAATTCATTAATGGGGTATTGAGCATGAAGGATAATAGAATCAGTGATCAAAAAAAACTTGGATGAAGCCTATTGATGGATAAATTTAGGGCTTCAATGAGAATGTAGTGAACCACTTGAAATACCCAAAAATAATTTTATAATATGTTTTAATGTTCCATAGAAAAAATCAGGATGAGTATAGAATTATTTAAATAATACACAAAATTATTTAAAGTTGTTCTGGGAATATTTTAAGAGTTTTAGAAAGCTTAAGGACGCTTCGGATAATCCCTAAATTAGTTTTAATAATTATTTAATTTGAATTTTAAGGTTAAAATTGGATGAGCATCATATCTTATAAAATTTCATAAGATTTGTGGTCTTTTATAAGATAAAGGGCTATTTTAGATTTTTTTTATTTTATAATATAGATTTAATATTATAAGAAATATGATTATTTATGATATAAGAACATAATAAGACACCATGAATGTTCTGGGGGTGGCTGGGGTGTAAGGGGTGTGGAGGGTGTATGCAGGGGGTGCAATGGGGTGTAAGGTGTGTGATGTGGGTGTGCAGGGTTCATGGTGCAGGGGGGTAGGTTGTAGGGGTGGTGGGAGTGTGTTCAAGGGGTAGGAAGTGTGTAGTGGTGGGGTGGAGGTGTGAAGGAGGTGTGAAGGGGTTGTGATGGGGTGTGAAGGTGGTGTGTAATGGGTGTGTACAAGGTACATTGGTAGGGGGTGTGTGCAGGAGGTGGAGGGAGTGTGTACAGGTGGTGTAGGGGGTAGGGGAGGGAGTGTACAGGTGGTGAAGGGAGTGTGTGTAGGTGGAAGGAAGTGTGTAGGGGGTGGATGAAGTTTGTTCATGGGGAAAGAAGTGTATAGTGTAGGAGTGTCATTCTTGAAGAAATATTTGACAGTTTATAGTAATAAATTTATAAATGAACTATGAATCTTGGTAGTAAATTGGAGGCCATGATTTATAAGTAGTTTTTGATGAATTAAAAGCAGTCAAAGACTATCTGTTACTAAAAAGGATATTCATTTGGGATGCAGGCACATCCCTGGATATCATGGGAATATAGTTCATGTAGAGGAATGAAAAAAATATCAATATGTGTCATATTTGATTGAATAAGTGCAGGGGGATGTTGTGTTTGATCACTTATATAATAAAATTATACCTCACCTAAGTAATAAAATGATACCATTTTTAGGATGATAGCAATACAAACCACTGTAACATTAATGGTAGTATTTATGATTGTAAATACGTGACTTGATAATCCCAATAATAGTATGGATTTGGTGTTACAAGAGGGTCTGAATATTATAAAAACACATATTCCAAACATTAATTTCCATATTTCACTTCATATATGTACAATAATGGTTAAATACGAAAATAACCATATGTATTGACTAAAAAAATATGTTACTATTTCAAATGGGTTGAAATGTTAAAAAAATAAATTTGAATTTTCTAAAAGATGGCCACATCTGATTCACCCCTAGGTGTCTCTACGCAAGTCTAATGGTATTAAAAATTGGTATTAATGAGGTGATCGAAGCATTAGAATATCTCCAACGTGTTTTGATAGATGTCAATGTTACTCATGTGGTAATCATGGAAAATAATATAAATGATATTTACAACCATCTGTAAGTGGAAAATGAAATACAGTAGGATAAACATAAAAATCTAAAGAAATAATTGGAATATAGGTTGATATCATCATATGAGTTTGAGAATAATTGTATCAATTTGAGGTTCCATAATTATTTCAACATTTACATTGGTTTAAAAAATAAATTTAGTAATTTGGAACCAAGATAATATTAAATTAAATTAATGGAATTCCTCTAAGAGATAGATGGTTAGATTGGATTAGTGACTGAAAATTCTAGTGTGGAGTTTGAAATGGATCCAAAAAAGGGTATTCTAAAGGCTGTTGAGAGAGTGTGTGGAAGGGAAACCAAGTTGTCCATATTTTTAATAATTTATTACATAGATTTCATAAAAATAATAATTGTTGAAAGATAAAAGGAAATAACCAATTATCCCATGTTTGGAAATGTTTTCTACAAATAAGGAATGCACAATCAAGAATAAAGAATATAATGCACCAAAATAATGTCTAATAATATTAGAAAACTAGTTATAAAAATATTAGAGGATTGAGTAAGAATAAAATAAGTAAAAGTATATACGTTATAAAATTGATAAACCTATATAAACTAAGAATAAAGGTAAAATTATAGAAGAAGAACATGTTAAAAAGAGGCTTTAATATAGAAAATCAAGAAGGATATATGTATGAAGTGTTTGTGGAATTTTATACATTCATGGAATATATTTTCTAGGATAATAACAATATCTCATACATATTTTTCTCATTTAAGTATTGATGGATATTAATCTTATTCTGATATTTTGGTGATTTTTGATTTTGGAATTGGAAATTGAAGGTGATGTATGAAAAATAAAGAGCATATTCACATATCTGTTCCTAGGTTGTTCATCAAATCTTAAATAATTATGAATTGAGTTTATTGAGTCAGTTTGAATATGATAACCATTATTTATTAAAAGGATATCAACATTGATTGAGATATAATGCTTTGTATTTACTCTAGCATAAGATGGAACTTATATATTTCACAAAATATTTAAATACAATGTATCTATTTAATAGTTTTTCTTCATGGTCTCAAACATCTCAAAATATTTTTGATTTCATATGGGGGATAATATAAGGGGATACTATTGGGGGGAGGGGATGTGTGCAGGTGGGGATACTACAGGGGGAGGGGGTGAAGTTTGGTTCTACAGTGGGGAGGGGCTGTGAAGGGGGAGGAGGGTGGGAGGTGGGGGTTGTATGGGGTTGTGTAGGGGGTGGATGAGGGGGGATAATACAAGGGGACAGATTTGTTCTACGACAGGGGGAGGGGGGTGTGCAGGGGGTGGGGGATAGGGTGTTATACATGGGGGTGGGGGCTGTGCAGGGTACAACATGGGTATGATACAACAACACATAATATTATTACAAGTTTCGTCCCCCATTTGAGTTGCCATTGTGAACATTTAATTATTCCTCCTCGTTTGACCTTTCAACTATTAAACATTAATTGTTTCTTCTTTTTATGGAAAATAACCAATGAATTAATGCGAAAAATTTATTTTTATAAAGGACCACCCACAACTGAAGAAGGATGATAATCTAAAAATGGAACTCATAATAGTTTGATTTCCCAAGATGGAAATTACCAATATGATGAGGGAAATTGGATAAATAAATTTCCATTACATTTTTAATTAAAGAAGGATTTTTCAACTCATATGATGAAGGAATTTGAACCAAAACATTTATTAATGATCATGTTATTTTGTATTGGGATGTACATACCATATTGAATATTATTTGTTCATTGTTGGTTATGGATTCAAGTATCATTTATCATGTACAGTTTACACACTGATCATATATATATATGAAGACATTATATCTCATTTCTTTATCAGCTATTTTTTATAGGTGGTTTATTATTATGAGGAATGTTTTATCCACCACCATTGAAGACGGTGATTTCATCATCAGATTTGGGTAATGTTTATTCCGTTTTTATTCTTTGGCCCAATTTTAATTATGGATTCCATGATTTTTGGGTTTCTGATATTTTTGTACATAATTTTGGATCTCGTTGAGGTGGACTCAATTCACCTTTGACGAATTCTTACATGTTTATTCATAGGTAGGAATATACTAGTATAAGTTCCCCCTTTACATATATTCACTCCTGGCAGTGTGAATATATATATTTGCGCTAGGTGTGCTTATATATAGATATGAAAACTAATACATGTGTAAGTGTAAAGGGATATATGAAACTATAAACATATATCTAAGGATCCCCTTTTGCATATATGGCCATGAAAATATGTAAATAGGGGCTAGGTGTCCTTATATATTTGTTAAGGTGAATATACATGAAAGCATAAAAAATAAATATTTGAGTTATCAATATCAAAAGTATCACTCCTTGAGGTTGAGGTAGGTTCCCTCTATATAAAAATTTAATTTTAATTCTATGTTTTCATGATTATTTTAAAAGAATGTTTCTATAATTTCATGATTATTTTAAAAATTGTTTTTCTAATAACCAATAGCTTTGTAATGTATGATTTTAATAAGAATAAAAATATTATAAGTTTTTTGGATAACAAAATTAATCTATGATGACATTTTATCAGATGATTTGACTCTAAATATACATTTTTAATATAATGATTATCACAAGACAATAAGGATATAAATTGATTTTTACTCATCTATTGGAGAAATGATACATGTATCTAAACCTATATCTTCGTCATCTTACATTCCCTTCTTTTATTAGAAAATGGAGAAAATACATTTCATGAAACATTAATTTTTAAAAATCCCCTACCATTTGGAAAATACCTTCCAAAATTAAACAAACAAGGACCTTATATTCTTGTTCTAAAACCTTTACAATAAAATTCATGATTATATGAGATTCAAATAGAATTAATAAAAAATATGATGGAATAAAAAACTCATCACTCTCTATCTTAGGAATTAATATGAATCACCATTCATGGGGTCAGTATAGAATTTTATCTAACTTCATAGTAGAAAATTAAATTTCCTTCATGTTATAGATGACAAAATACTCATTTTAAGAAAACACTAAGTGATAATTCGTATAAAAATTGAAAAAATTACCTGATTTTAGAAACCCCTCTTAGTGACCTGAATTAAAATTGTTGGTATATTTCCCTTGGAAACCTGTAATTCCTATAGACATGATACTCATCTTGGTAGCCTAAAATTAATTAAGTGAAAGTATAATTTTTGGATGTCCAAAATGAATTATGTTGTGATATTCCACTTGGAATCCAAAATTCCATAGGCTACGATACTTATTTAAGAATCTATAAAACCTTAAATTGAGAATATCTACCATGAAAAATCTCATTGGTTATTTGGTACTTGTTTCTTAACGTTATTATCCAATTCCAAGGTGTATTGGGTAGGGGTGTGCAGGGGAGGAGGAATGGGGTAGGGGTGTGTTGGGGAATAGGGAAATGGATCTACTCATTTCTATTGCAAGGTAAATATGAAGGGTGCAGGGGGTGCATGGGGTCTATAAGGGTTGTGCAGGGGGGTGCATGGGGTGAAGGGGTTGTCCATGGTAGGGAAAGGGAGAAGGGGGAATGGTGTTGTGTTGGGTTATTTTTTTAAGGGGGATAGGGAGGGTGCATGGGGTTTTTTGTGGGGTGTAGGGGTTCATGGGGTGTACATGGGGTGGGTAGGGGTGCACGAGGTGGGCAGGCGTGGTGTGCAGGTGGTGTAGGGAGTGAGCTGGGTTCTATTGTAAGGGGTATGGGAGGCTGTAGGGTGGATCAAGGTGTGCGAAAGGGGTTGTGCAGGGGAGGGGGAAAGGGGAGGGGAGGGGGAGTTGGGTTTTGTTGAAAGGGGAAGGGGTAGGGTGTAAGGGGTGTGTAGGGGGTCATGGTTTTGTTTCCATATAAAGGGCCCAATATCACCAAAATGTTAATAATTCACAATATCTCCAACACCCTATATGTGATCAAACTTCAACCCGACGAGAGTTCTCACATCATGATCTTGGGAATATAAAATATCTTCTTATATATCATTTTACCATAGAGATAACTAAACACAAGTATCAACATCTGGTTAGTGGGTGACCTAACTTGATGGAAAACATAGGCCTCAAACTTTATTTATTCCTCAAAAACCCAATTACTAGACTCACCTCAAATCCTAGGAAGTTTGTTACTGACACATCATGTAATATAGTCAACTTACGAGGTTTAATCAGTGAGATCTACCACCCTCTCCACATGAGGAAAAAACAAAGCAGAATACAATATGGAATCAACCATACATATTTGAGTCATGAATACCACCTAAAAAAAATCCTTGAACTGAAACCGTATTGCTCCTCATCTGTATAAAGAATCTCAAATAATAGAATTTTCATGTCAACACCCTACCTATTTATTTGTTCTTGATGTATATTGAATGATTTCTTTTTTGATATTATAAATCAATGATTACAGGAGAAAATTTGGGTGAGCTAACATAGTAAGGACTTGATAACCAATATTAACCATCATATGATGCATTTACTATCCTGATTATACCTTGTAACTAGTGTTATAGGGTTTCTATCATGAACATTCTTGAGTTGACCCCGAACCGATCACCTAGGCCATCCCACGACAAGTACCAATAGGCCTTCCCGATCCTCCTTGGATGGATACATGCACTGAGGGAATAAATAGATTACAATTTGGAATGATTTCACCCTAAAATAGAAAAGAACCAAATAGTGGAAAGAATCAGACAGCCATATAAGCATTTATACAAAATTAAATTAAAAAACGTCTGTACAAGAAACTGATTTTACAACTGAAATAGAAAACTCTACCAACTGAACCAAAAAACCAAAATAACTCAATGTGAACCTGATGGTAACTCTAAAAAAAAAAATAATTACATGTCTTTTAAGGCAATCGAACTCAAGTAGAAACCTACACAAGGGCTAAAAACAGAAGAATATTATAGGCAAGAGTATTAAAACTCAGCATGTTACCCTGATATTCTATTCCAAATACACTTACTTTAAAATAAACGAAACATCAATTTCGTGATTTAAATATTATATATAAAGGTATTTTTTACAAATGTGGTCCCATGCTATAAAAATTACCAGACAAAAACATGGATATTCTATAAATAAGAATGCAAGCAATAATATTCAATGAGGTGAAACATAAAAATGAAAATAGTTATCATGATTGATTCCTTAAAGAATGTAAACATTTAAATAAAACATATAATCTACTGAATTTACCAACCATACACACTATATGATGATGGTGAGTACAAAATATCAAATGAGCACAAGTCACTAGAACACCCCATTTGACTAGTTAGTTGTGAGCCTCATTTACCTCATATCTTGGTGAAAATAATCATAATAAATATATGTTCTCGTTTACATAATCAACTAGTAGGTAGCATACCCATAACCTAGTGGTCCCCCAATAACATCATCATCATAGTTTAATTAGTTTTGACATCGTCAAACATGCTACATGAAATGTGGGCCAAACCCCACGGGATCACTAGAATACTAGTACACATCCACCCACCCAGATCCATGGGATTCCCTTTAGTGCTCAATCAAGTTACACATATTATCAAATACACTTTTCATATGATAATTCTATTCCCAAACCATAATGACACAAATTTCTTGCAAATAAACTTCACATTTCTTTTATGGATCTTTAAACGACATAAAATTTTCATAAAATAGTTTCAAGGAATGTATTGAGGATTTTCCCATATAACTCATTTAGAAACACACTTTTAATGATAAAAACACAACAAAACCATACCCAAAAAAATTTCATCAATAAAAACATTTAATAAAATCATTTCATGGATCATAAAACAATCCCAACTGATGTAACATGGTATATAAATGTAAAACACTGATTCTTCATTTTTAGGAATGGCCAAACAAGCATTTAAACATTTTCCCCAAACAAAATATTTCAATGCCAAAAATACCACATTTAATAAGCAGGTGAGAACCCACCATTTTTGAGATTAAAAAAATTGTTAACCACCTTGAAGTTATTCATTTTTCATATCTATTAAACAACCCTTTTTATAAAAGTTCCAAGCGGGCCTTCCATTGGAAAAACATGTCAAAACACCTTAAAACCCAATAAGAATTCATTATAAAAACCATAACCTGATTGGAATCCACATACGAAACCCAAAAATATTTTCATTCCTGCTTCCAATAAGATTATAAAGTCAAACCAATCATTTTAAACCACACTCAACACATAAAATCAAACTGGGAAACTTACCAAACACATGGAATGAAATTTTTAACAAAACAATTCCTTTAATGCTCATGGAAAGGAATAAAATAGAAATGGCATGCCATCAATTTACTCCACATACTAAAACATGTTCAAAATACCCCAAAACATGTAACAATATGGAGAAATCCTTTGAACAAACATGTGGTATGCACAATTTCAAAAAACTACACCACTTTACACAAAACAAGGTTTTAACTGCTACTTTCTATGACAACCCTGCTTTTCTTACAAACATAAACATGATTTATTACATAAATCTTCACTTGATACAACAAAGAAGATTGGGAGGTTTAGTGTCTTTGGTGTTTATGACCATAACATAAAAACATAAATCATTAAATACAACATCATTATTGAAAACATTATTTACATGACCACTACATTCCCTCGTACTTAGCATTGCATGGGATAACCTGAGGACATGCACAAGAAAAGGCTGAGCTATAAAGCCCAGTAAGGGAGTACACATGGAATAACATGAGGAGTAAAATACATTTTATAAAATAGGAATATCAATAGATCATATATGAGACATGACCATAAATGCATGATAAAGTATGATAATCATAACATGGAAATGTGGCAACAATACTTAACATGGAATTAGCATGAGCCAAGGCTCATTGCACATGGTGCATGAATAAATCCTCATTTCACATAAAGCATGAGTAAACCCTCATTGCACTTGAATTACCCTGTTTCAACACTCATTGTACATGACGTATCATGATACTATACTTTACCCAATGCATTGGAGCACTATAAAGGTGCACCCTTCTTAAACATTTCATTTCCTCCATAAGTGTGCCACATGGATCATAAAACATGGATTCATAAAATGTAATCATTTGTTCCATGATAAAGCAAGGAGGAATTCATACATGAAACTTTATAATCAATCAATAAATGTGCATAAAGGTGAATACCCTTGATGGAGAAATGGGCATGGTATTCACTACACAATGGCATTGGCTTTAAAAATCGGTGCGATTTCGGCTGCGTAACAGCACGACATAAGAATTCAAAAAAATGGTTGATTAGAGAGTAAGGGGTTCCTCATCATATTTTAGTCTAATGTACTGTAAGGAGGTCATATAGATACATGTCCCAACAATTTTAATGGAAATTATATTCATGATACAAAAATATTTCTTGAATGTAAAAGAGGAGAGAGAAGTTCCTTTCTGAATTTCGGCATAGTAATGGGTGTCAATTAGAGGCATTTAATGAGAACAAAAGGGGTCTCCCATAATTTAAAAATAAATAGGACAGTATTAGGGAGGTGTGAAACCATACCCCAACATTCATAATTGAAATTAAAAGGGAAAAACAGCTTAAATAAAATTGGACAAAAATGAGAAAGGAAGAAAAAACCTTTACTTGGAAGTGTGCTTCCAAAGGCTAGAGAGAGGCTTGTGAGAGGCTTCTTGGGAGCTTGGGGAACCTTGGGAGGATTCTAGAGAGATTATGGTAGAGGTTTGACGAACTCCAAAGGTTTTGAGTGAGGAGGAAGTGGTATCTTGGGTGGGTTTATATAGGAAAGGTGATGGAATTCTTTATTATTTAGGTTTTGTGACCCCTTATATTAAATTAATCCAAACCACAAACCATCCCATGGTTTTGGCCCATGTGTTTTTGAAAACATAAGAGGAAAAAAATATTTTATAAGGCCAAAGTCCGAAATTATTAAAATATTAGGGTTGCTTATGTGGAGGTGAGTCACACTCCGACGGAAATTAATTTAAAAAGGCAAGGTGTTGAATAAGTATTAAGGGGTCAATTAATGCTTTGAAAAGTAAGTTAAAAAAACCCAAAATCACATTATATTAATTTTAAAACATATATTACCCGAAAATAAAGATTATAGTATTTTATTACATCTCTATTTGTTCATTATGATGTCATAAACACATTATATATTTAAACGGTATTTAATTTTTACTCAAAAAATTTACTGTCTCAGAAAATTATGAAAAATTCACCGTTGGATAATTTAAACGTACTGATTCCAAAAATAAAATTTATTTTATATAAATAATTTTCTAAATATGTTAATTTTCACTTTTAAAATAAAAACTGACATTTATCGAAAATTCACAGGTTTGGACAGAAATGGCTTTGAAACCATAATAAAAATTATAATTGAATTCATAAAATTATAAGATCGTTTATATTTAATAAAAATTAATTTAATAATAATAATAATATTTTATTAAAATATTATTCAATTAATGAATCCCTTAATTTAATAAAATATAATTCTTAGTTAAATAATAACTAAAAACACTATTTGTACTTTAAAAACTATTTACAATGTATCAAAAATGACTAGAAATTATATTCATTATTATAAACAAAAAAATAATGTACATGAACAAACTACTACATATTTGTTACATAACTCCTTAAAACAGATGCATAAGAACTAAGGGTAAGGTGTGCAATGGTGACAGACTCTTGGGGTGGCTCGGATAGCATCACTCGAGTGGTAATTTTAATCAACTTCCAATTTTCCCATAGACGGTCATGTTCGAGCTTGACAAGATGAAGCTCAGCTTGGTCTTGGTCAAGGGAGAAGCCCAAAGACACCACCTCTTATCCGAGCTCCGACAAATGGGCTTCGTATGGAGCAATTCTGCGGTACGAGGCCATCGCTTCTTTTGTCTATGTAAAACTGGATGTGTTAACGCCCTATATTTATACTAATCATTGGATCACTATTCAATGGCTATATTAGCAACGGTCAAAATTAATAGCATAAAACCAATGAATTTTTACATTTTATATAAACATGAAGAGACATTTAATTATATCAAGATGGATTTCCACTAATGAAACTTTGGGTCGTTAAAATATTCCCCCCTTATGAAATTTCGCCCTCGAAATTTTCCTTTTCCCACACTAAAAAATGTCGGTAACTCAGCTTCATCATATCCTCCGACTCCCATGTTTCTTCTTCGAACTTGTGGTTTCTCCACAATACAATGACGAGGGGCATTGTCTTATTTCATAGAACATTTTCTCTATGATCTATGATCTTCACTGGTTTCTCCACATAAGAATGATCATCTTCCAATTGTACCACTTCAGAAGAGAGTACATGTGAAGGGTCCGGTATGTTTTTCCCTAAGAGGGATACATGAAAGACATCATGTACTTTGGACATAGTAGGTGGATGTTCTAGTTGATAGGCCAAAACCCCGACACGATTAAGAATCTCGAAGGTGCGGATGTACCTTGGACTTAACTTCCCTTTCATTGCAAACCTCATGAACTTCTTCCATGGATATATGCATAGAAAAACCATGTATCCAACTTTAAACTCAAGGTCTCGTTGATGGTTATCTGCATAACTCTTCTATCGACTCTGAGCTGCCTTGATATGCTGCTGAATGGTTTTCACCTTCTCTACCATTTCCTCAACCATTTCTGGTCCAAGCAGATTACGTTCACCGACCTCATCACATTATGCCGGTGTTCTACACCTTTTTGCATACATGGCTTCATATAGTTCCATTTGGATGCTCGAGTGGAAACTGTTATAATAAGAGAATACAACAAGAGGAAGATGTTGATCCCATCCTCCTTTAAATTCCATTTAGTAGGATCTCAACATATCCACAAGTGTTTGGATAGTCTGCTCAGATTGGCCATCATTTTGAGGATGATAGGTCGTACTGAAGTTTAGTTCAGTATTCAGAGCATGTTGAAGATTCTTCCAAAACATAGAGGTGAATCGTGGATCTCGGTCAGACACAATAGATAGTGGTACTCCATGCAACCTTACCACTTCCCTGATATATATCTGTGTCAGTTGATCCAATGAGAAATCCTCCCGATTAGCAATGAAGTGTACAGTCTTTGTAAGAGGATCCACAACAAACTAGATTGCATTGTTGCCATTGGATGTCCTTGGAAATCTGATGACAAAGACCATGGTGATGTTCTCCCATTTTCATTCTGGTATGGGCAATGGTTGCATCATCCCCTTAGACTTCTTCTTCTCTTCCTTCACTTGCTGACACAACAGGAACTTTGATGTATATTCAGCGATCTCCTACTTCATATTATCCAACCAAAAGTTTTCTCAGAGATCTCGATACATATTTGTGCTCCCTGGGTGAATAGAGATATTTGAACTATGCGCATCATCCAAATGTTCCTTCTTCAGCTCCGGACTTGATGGAACACATAGTCTTTTCCCAAACCGCACAATTTATTCTTCATTAACATTAATCTCTGAGGATTTCCCCTTTTTTATAGCTTCCACTTTTTCCGGAATTCCCAGATCATCCTTTTGAGCACCCTTTAACCTTACCAAAAGAGATGGTTGAGTAATCATTTGTGAATGGATTGATGATGTTCCCTTCTCTATGATTCCCATGTCCATCTTCATCAAGTCTAAGAATATTGTATCTTTCTCAATTCTCATCATTAATAGAATCGATGGATCCTTTCTACATAGGGCATCTTCCACCTTGTTCGCTTTCCCAAGGTGGTAATTTATTGAAAAGTCATAATCCTTGATGAGATCTATCCATCTTCTCTGGAACATATTAAGCTCTTTCTACCAGAATATATATTTAAGACTCTTCTGGTCAGTATATATCTCACATTTCTCTCCATAGAGATAATGCCGCCAGATTATCAAGGCAAAGATCACAACCGCCAACTCTAGATCATGTGTTGGATAGTTTCGCTAATGGATTTTCAAATTCATTGAGGCATAGGATATCACTTTATCATTCTGCATCAGCACACAGCCTAAGCCTTTCTTTGAATCATCACTGAATACCACAAGAAGTTCCCCACTTGTGGGTAAAGTGTGAACGAGCGCAGTGATAAGCCTACTTTTCAACTCCTTGAAGCATTCTTCGCATTCATCACTCCACGAAAACATTACTCCCTTCCGAGTTAGCATCGTAAGAGGGTTGGAAAATCGTGAGAAATTTCTCACAAATCGTCGATAATATCCAGCTAACCCCAAGAAGCTATGGATATCCATTACCGATGTTGGCCTCGACCATCCCTCAATTGAATTTGTTTTGGAGGGATCCACATATATTCCATTGTTGTGATGATATGGCCCAATAATGAGACTTCCTCAACTAGAACTCACACTTGATGTACTTTTCATAGAGCTTCTCCTTGCGCAAAGTCTTCAGTACAGTTCTTAAATGCTCCTCATGATCCTCCTTGGTTATGGAGTATATTAGAATATCATCTATAAAGATGACCACAAATATTTCTAGGTAATCTCTTAAGACTCTATTCATTAAGTCCATGAAGATTTCTTTAGCATTGGTGAGTCCGAAAGACATTACTATGAATTCATAGTGCCCGTATCTTGTACGAAAAGCAGTCTTGGGGACATCATCCTTCTTCACCCTTACTTGATAAAATCCTGACCGTAAGTCCACCTTGGAAAATTATTGTTCTCCACATAGATGATAAAAAAAATCATTCATTCATGGGAGAGGATACTTGCTTTTTATTGTGATTTTGTTAAGTTTACGATAATCGAAGCAGAGCCGCATTGACCCATCCTTCTTCTTGATGAAGAGGACTGGTGCACCCCATGGTGAAGCACTTGGGCATATAAACCCTTTATCCAGATTATCCTGTAGTGATTTCTTCAGCTTTTCATTCTCAACAACAGCCATTCTATATAGAGTCTTGGATATTGGTAGCGGCATAGGTATAAGTTCAATTGAGTAATCAACATCTCTTCTAGGAGGAAGACCAGGCAGTTCCTCGGGAAACACTTCAGCGAATTACCTCAAAATTGGCATTTATTCAAGGATGGTTTCTTCCTTGGACTCAATCATCTGAGCCATATACGCGTGCTTATAAGGCAGTAATATCCATGCTTTAGATGATGGATCTATAAGAGATTCATCTTTCTCCTGACACTTGTAATGAATCGGGGGTCGATTCTCCATATGACGTGTGATTTCCCTCTCCCGACAATTTATATTGGCTCTATATAAGGAAAGCCAATCCATTCTATGAATTGCATCAAATTCCACAAGAGGGAGTATGACGAGGTTCGCCGGGAAATTCAATCCACATATTATAACAAGGAAGGACTTATAATCATGGGATGCAATGATTGCCCCATATTCCGTACTCACCAACATCTTTACTTCCATGATTTGTGGTGGTGATGGGATTATTCTACTAAACATTCATGATATAAAAGAATGCGTAGAACCTGAATCAAAAAGTACATTGGCTATTATTCAATGAATAACTAGTGTACCTGACACCACTTCATTGTTGGGGTTCACTTCGGCAGAAGTGATGGAAAATGCTCTTCCTTGTTGCCTTAGAGGTTGTTGGTCGCCTCCGAAAACCCTTGAATTAGGGAACTGATTTGCAAAGTGACCTGATTCTTTGAAATTGTATCATTGAACAACGTGTTGAGGTTCGAACGGAGCGTTCCTCTCCTCTTTCGTAGCCGCAGGTCTTTCTTGCTGACTGTTAACAGCTAGGTGCCCTTCTCTTCCACACTTGAAGCATTTCCTCATCCCCTTAAGGAAATTTCCAGGGTGCTTCATTCCACACTTTTGGAAAGTGGGGTGCTGGATCTTCTTAGCACTGTTGGATTTTTCCATTGGACCACCAACATTGAAGTCCACCTTACGCTTCTTGTCCCCATGATAACTCTATGATTCCCTAGTCTCCATTTCTACCTTGAGGGCACATCGAACAATTTCCTCATAGCTGTCGAAGTCACGGATCGCTAATGATTTCTGCAAGCTAGGCTCTAGCCCACCAAATAAGAGGTTAACCTTGCATTCGGGGGTAACGACAAAGATGGAAGCGTATTGTGCAAGGCTTGTGACATTTTCCTCGTACGCTCCAACAGATTCTTCATATTTTTTCTTGAGTGAAAGGATGTCCCTTTCCATCTTAAGCCAGAGGGTGCGCGGAAAATATTTATCGAAAAACATATTCCATAAATCCTTCCATTCCAACGCCGCGATCTCCTCCTCAGGCTTCGTATTTTTGATCAACATCCAACATTGATCAGCTTCACCCTCCATACGATAGGCAGCCAGGAGAACCTTCTCTTGTTCAAAACATTCAAGGATGGAGAAGATCTTTTCAATAGAGTTGATCCATTGTTCAGTGATCGTGGGATCAGATGATCCACTAAATGTAGGAGGTATTTGTCTCATGAAGCTCTCGATAGTGACTTGTTCATTCTTAGGGGGGGTGAACATTCCTCTTGACCCTTGTTTCTATTCAAAACTTGAGTTATCTGAGAGAGAAGCATGACAATGTTCATGATTCCCGCTCCCATAGGATAGGGCCTCTCATTAGTACAGTCATCACACTGATCTTCACAACGGTTGTTAGCCCGAGTCCCCCTATTACTGGCCATTGGCTGGAATAAAAGGAAATTTAGGGGTAACACATAAAGGGTAATCCAAAGACAAAACTTGATGACTTATAAATAAATTTTCATTTCCTTAACTCATGAGTCTATATGCTTCAATCTATTCTTTTCATGATCTACTTTCTATCATATATTTTTGGGGAGTTTTTTTTCTTTAATAAGGGTTCATACTAAGCTTGTGAATTTATGAAAACATATCCCCCAGGAGTGTCGTAACCAAGAGTGCAGCAAGGCCCGTTTTCGTGCACCAGTTCCCATTCGAGTCTAGCTCAATGCGGTGTTTTCAGGTTATACCCCTATGATACATCTATGCCAGAGCCGCCTCTACCTGCTCGTATCTAGACATGGATGTATTTGTTTGATAAATCACATACTCAGTACTTACAAAAACTTAGGGATGTTTTTATTATACCTAGTATTGTATCTAAGGATTTACTAGTGTTTCCTAATCCTAAAATTAACTAAACCTATCCTCTGATACCAACTATGAAAACCCTGATTTTATTACCCACTTAAACATGATTTATTACGTTAAACATCACTTGATACAACAAAAAAGATTGAGAGGATTAGTGTATTTGGTGCTTAGTACCATTACATAAAAACTTAAAACATGAAATACAACATCTTTATTGAAAACATCCTTTACATGACCACTACATTCTCTCGTACTTAGCATTGCATGGGATAACCTGAGGACATGCATAAGAAAATGGTGAGTTATAAAGCCCAGTAAGGGAGTACACATGGAATAACATGAGGAGTACAATACATGTTAGACAATAGTCATATCAATAGAGCATATAAGAAACATGAACATAAAGGCATGATAAAGCATGATGATCATAACATCGAAATGTGGCAATAACACTTAACATGGAATTAGCATGAGCTAAGGGTCGTTGCACATGGAGCATGAGGTAATCCTCATTGAGCATAAATCACGAGTAAACCCTCGTTTCACATGAATTATCATGAGTCAACAAACATTGCAAATGACTTATCATGATACTATACTTTACCCAATGCATTGGAGCGCTATAAGGGCGCACCCTTCTTAAACATTTCAATTCATGCATAAGTGTGCCACATGGATCATAAAACATGGATTCATAAAACATAATCATTTGTTACATGATAAAGGAATGTGGAATTAATATATGAATCATTATAATCAATATGTAAATGTGCATAATGGTGAATACCCTTGATGGAGAAATGGACATGCTATTCACTACACAATGGCATTGGCTTTAAAAATCGGTGTGATTTTTGCAGCGTAACGGTGCGACATAAAAATCCATTAAAATGGTTGATGAGAGAGAACGGGGTTCCTCATCATATTTACATGTAATGGACAGTAAGGAGGTCATACATATACATGTCCCAACAACAGTAATGG
Organism: Viscum album; assembly: GCA_963277665.1. NCBI lineage: Eukaryota > Viridiplantae > Streptophyta > Magnoliopsida > Santalales > Viscaceae > Viscum > Viscum album. Next base: position 1,757,988,789 of record OY728141.1, read on the forward strand.
AAATTATATTCATGATACAAAAATATTGCTTGAATGTAAAATAGGAGAGAGAAGTTTCTTTCGGAATTTCGACATAGTAACGGGTGTACATGGGAGGAATTTAATGAGAGATAAAGGGGTCTCCCATTATTCAAACATAAATAGGGCTGTATTAGGGAGGTGTGAAACCATACCCCAACATTCATAATTGAAATTAAAAGGGCAAAACAGCTTAAAAAATTGGACAAAAATGAGAAAGGAAGAAAAAACCCTTACTTGGAAGTGTGCTTCAAAATGCTAGAGAGAGGCATGTGAGAGGCTTCTTGGGAGATTGGGGCACCTTGGGAGGATTCTAGAGAGAGTAGGGCCAAGGTTGGACGAACTCCAAAGGTTTTTAGTGACAAGGAAGTGGGATCTTGGGTGGGTTTATATAGGAAAGGTGAGGGAATTCATTATTATTTATGTTTGGGACCCCTTATATTAAATTAATACAAACCACAAACCATCCCATGGTTTTTGCCCATGGTTTTTCGAAAAGGGAAGATGAAAAAAATATTTTATAAGCCCAAAGTACGAACTTCTTAAAATATTAGGGTTGCTTATGTGGAGGTGAGTCACACTCTCATGGAAATTAATTTAAAAAGGCAAGGTGTTGAATAAGTATTGCGGGGTTCATTTATTCTTTGAAAAGTATGTTAAACAAACCCAAAATCTCATTATTTTAATTTTAAAACATATATTGGCCAAAAATAAAGATTATAGTTTTTTATTACATCACTATTGGGTTATTATGATGTCATAAAAGACATTATATATTTAAACAGTATTTAATTTTTACTCAAAAATTTGACTGTCTCAGAAAATTATGAAAAATTCACCGTTGGATAATTTCGATGTCCTGATTCGAAAAATAACATTTATTTTATCTAAATAATTTTCTAAATATGTTAATATTCACTATTAAAATAAAAAACGACATTTATAAAAAATTCACAGGTTTGGACTGAAATGGATTTCAAACCTTAATAAAAATTATAAATGCATTCATAAAATTATAAGATCATTTATATTTAATAAAAATTAATTTAATAATAGTAATAATAATATTTTATTAAAATATTATTCAATTCAAAAATCTCTTAATTTAATAAAATTGAATTCTTAGTTAAATAATAACTAAAAACGGTATTTGTACTTTAAAAAATATATACAATGTATCAAAAATGACTAGAAATTATTTTCATTATTATTTACAAAAAAATAATGTACATGATCATAGTACTACTTATTTGTTACATAACCCCTTAAAACAACTGCATAAGACCTAATGGTAAGGTGTGCAATGGTGACATACTCTTGGGGTGGCTCGGATAGCATCGCTCGAGTGGTAATTTCAATAAACTTCCACTTATCCAATAGACGGTCATGTACGAGCTTGACAAGATGAAGCTCAGCTTGGGCTTGGTCAAGGGAGAAGCCCAAAGATTCCACCTCTTTTCCGAGCTCTGACAAATGGGCTTCGTAAAGAGCAATTCTACAGGACGAGGCAATCACTTCTTTTTTCTATGTAAAATTGGATGTGTTAAAGCCCTATATTTATAATAATCATGTGATTACTATTCAACGACTATATTAGAAACGGTCATAATTCTTAACATAATACCAATGAAGTTGACAATTTATATAAACATAATGAGACATTTAATTAGATCAATAGGGATTTCCATTAATGAAACTTTGGGTCGTTACACTTTCCACACCAAAAAATTTATCCAAAGCATAAATTAAAATTTATAGACTATGAGGAAGGTGAAAAAATCATGAAATAGATAGATCTTAAAAAAAGGTCAATTTCTCTGGGAAACCTGCGTTATATCCATGGAGGAATGTGAACACACTCCTAAAAACTACCGCCACGGGTTCTGATAACCTTGATTTACAAAGAATAGACCTAATAGAACAAAACCCACATCAAAACCTAGGGAAAATATAACCCTAGGTATATAATGACAATTGGAGAAGAAAAAATCATGAAAATTTGGAAGAAGAGGGATGATGTAGAATAAAGGAGAAGATTTTGATGAATACACCAAGATGAATCATTAACCTTTAGTGACAAATCACCCTAAAATCAGTCCAATACGTGGTAGAACAAAGGAGGGATCCCTATGGTCAATAGCCAGCAGGTAGGGATTCAAATGGGAGTTGAAAAAACCAAAATCGTATTTTTAGAGTGAATTTTATAAAGCGAGTATGTGGATGCACAGTTTTGCTACACGGTTTGGAAAACCGTTCGAAAACCATGCTTGGGCTAGTAGAATGAATATTAAACTTCTCATGGTTAGGTTACAATGTTTGGAAAAACTGGGATCAAGCCATACGACCTGATAAAATGGATAAAAACTCTCCAATGACACCCCATGCTCTAGGGAACCCCACCCAATGATTCTCGAAAGATTTAATCACAGAAAGGAGATATAGTGGGTTTCCAAAACACTCTAGTATGAAACTTTATCTAAACAATAACAAAGTAAAACCAAGAGTGAAATATTATAAAATGGAAACACTTCAAAACACAACCCCCGCAACTCATGGGACCTATGAAAAACAACCAAGAATCCCAAAGAACTAGACCATAAACCAAAACATGAAAAATCGAGTGTGACAATTCTCCCCACCATTAACGCTTTCCGCCCCCAGAAATCTATAACACATTCCAGATGATTGATCAACTGCTAAGGATTCCAAATCAACACGATCCAACCTCCTCAACTAAAGAAATTTCAGTCAACAAAAATGAAACTTAAGCATCTTAACTGAAAAAATAAAACAAGTCAAAACCACTTCCTGAGAACAAAGGGAAGGTTTAAACCGCCAAATCTCCAAAGAAACTTAACACATCCCCAAATAAAATAGGATACAAAGGAACTGAACACCTTTTATGAAATATACAACAACTTGATTAAACTGAATCCAAAAATAAATAGATCACTAGTAGAGGGGAGGCCCGAACAGAATCCCCACCATTGAAATTCAACTAGCCTCTGACAACACCTCAAGAGATATCTTGACAAGACCGATAGTGGGTCTTCCTATAATTAAGAATCAACTATAAATGACTATATAAGCATTAAACATGAACTAAAGTTGGGAATTTCCTTCATAGGATAACCAAATATCTTCTACCATGACATTGTAAAACTAACAAGGACACATGTTAAGAAAAACACATCAGGGGAATTAAAACTACCCACTCCCGAATCAAGGGGACAAGAATTGAGCCCAAACATTTCGCACAGACCAAAAACATCTACCACATAGGGAGGGGAGAGATGGTTCCCAATTATTGTTCCACTAAATCAAAAATATACAACTAACCAAAAATTGACTCTCATGAGGGGATAAATCTGAGACCAGACCTAAATCACTTTGGCGGTCCACACACGTACACTGATCAGAAACCTGCATTTAAGAAGACATTATCACAAACATTGCATGAGGGGTAAGTCCACCATTATATTTGAATCTAGGGGGAATATTTAATTGTTATAGGACCCATAGTAGGAATAATGAAATTTCCTCATTGCAACTATAGTGCCAAAAACTTAACTCGCCCTCTCAAACCTCTATGATTCTGGACTACATGCGAACATCACTCCAGGACCTATGGCTGCAGCTCTGATGTGTGAAGCATCTAACTAATCACAATCATGATATTCTAATCCATAATATAAATCCATTCCACTAATGCCACATGATTCCACATAAACCTCCTAAGTAGAAACAAAGGACAAAGACACACATTTGAACTCACTTCCTCAAATAAGACACTTTTACCCAAACAGGGTCTAAGGATACACACCACCACTCTCCATAACTCTAAATGAGGAGTAGATTGAACAAGGAAAGCTAAAAGGAACCACAATATCACTAATCATAAATACCTCAATTGAGAGAATTACCACAGTGGGAGGGCACATTAAATCAAATCCAAACATCTCTCTATTCCCACAACAAGTTGAAGCATCCTTCGAAGTGGTGGATTTAAAATTTGAAATCAACCCTTAAGTGGATCAACATGAAATAATGTCAAGATAGAACTACCCATAGACACATCACAACATCTAACACATCTTCAAAAACCCACAGATCATTGCTCCTAAACTGAGCCACCAAAAAGATCTCATCTCAAGACACATGAAGAGTATGTCTTCCAGAACACAAAGAAATATACCGAAAGAAATAAAACTTTTGAGACATAAGAAAAAACATTCACATAACCATTGTTTTATAAACAAACACCAAAAATTTTCTTCTCATAACTATTTAGAAAAAAAAATCAATCATTGTGGATTTTCTCACTCACCAATCGTGTTCCATAGAGTCTCACTCACATGCAAATTTTTGTGCCACCCCGAGAACCCATCCAATAATTCAATAGTCATCATCCATCCTCATTGACATATGCCACCATGAATTTGAGAATCCATGAACCCACCAAAGTCCAAAACAAGAATTATCATTTTCCAAGGCAAATCAAAACATTTGTCTCAATTCAAAAATCATGTACCTTCCAAAGGTGCACTAACCACCAATTCAAAAAAAAATTCATATTTCAACACAAAAAAAACATTTTACCCTTCATAAAAATAAGCCCCATAGGTCTCCATAAAATTCATCTCCTTTTATTCGACACATTTTTTTGCATCTCAACAAACCACACTTTTTCAAGATCTATTTGATTAAGAACCCATTCCATTTCTTTTAAAAAAACATCCAAAACAAAAAATCTATTCCAAAAATCCCTTTCCCTTGTTCAAAAATTCACCCAATACTCTTTTCATAAACCAATAGCCACAAAGTAAAAACACATTTTAGAAAACTCTATCCACTCAAACCATTTTCTGCAACCATTTCATCAAATTTGATCAATTTTCAATTGCCCAAAACATCTCATTTAAAAAAATATTTCAGAACCACTTTAAAGTAATCCATTAATTCAAAACATTTTATTTGAACAACCCATATGATTATATTAATGAAATTCAATTCTGTTAAATAATTTCCATTTTATTCCCAATATTTTTTTTACAAAAACACAAATTTTGAGTGTATTTCTGATATAAAATTTTCAATACTCATATTTCAATTCTCAAACAAGTTTTTTAAAAAATTCATAATTCAAGAAAGGTCCAAGAGACCCACAAAAGGGAACTAGTGTCGGTGGGTGACTTGACCATATGGTAGGCAGCCAAACATAAAACACACCACCAACATAGAGATCCCTATTATGACCATGGCCTAGATCCACATGGCTTTCCAGGCCCTACGAGCTCATAGAGGCAATTAGTCCAACTCCCCTTGTCGTATCCAAACACTAAATAATCATCATAACCGAAGAAACAACAAAAACTGGACTTACCATGGGCACCTAAGGATTAGAACGAGCAATATTTCGCAACACTCTTCCCGAAAACACCCCTCAAGTCCCAAAAATCCAACACCATAAACCTTGAAATCCATAAATAATAAAGTGCACTATGAAAATAATGGTCCTCTAAGAGCCAACTTGCCTCTAATACAATTTTGTAATGAACCTGCCAGAGTCGATCCGGAACCTATCACCTAGGCCAAACCGCGATAAGTCCTGAGTGTCATTCTTGATCCTCCTATTATGTAGACAAGCACTGAGCGCATCAATAGAGTATAAGAGGGAAGGATTGTTTCAATAAATAAACAAGAAAAAAATACAGGAATGAAACGGACATCCCAATAATCATTTATAAAAAATCAAATTTAACAATGTTTGTACACGAAACTGAAAATAAAACTTATCTAGAAAACTCAACCATCTAAAACTATGTGACCCGGATGTTAACTATCCAAGAAAACAATCACATGTCTTCCAAGGCGATTGAACTCTGGATGAAACCTGCACTAGGGAAAAAACAAAATAAGACTATAGGCATGAGTATTAAAAATCAGTAGGTTATCCCAATATTATATTCCCAATGAACATCCTATAAAATAAAAGAAACATAAATTTAAAGTTCTAATTACAATATATAATGGTATGTTTTCCAAATTGAGTCAAACGCTATAAACATTACCAGAAAAAAACTTTCAGGTTGTATAAATAATAATGCTAGCAATAATATACAAAGAGGTGAAACTTAAAATTAAAATAGTTTTCATGATGGATGATTTAGAGAATGTAAACATTAAAATAAAACAAATACACTATTGAATTTACCAACCAAACACACTCTATTCCGATGGTGTGTACAGAATATCCAATGAGCACAAGTCATAGGAACACCCTTAGGTACTAGTTCGTTGTGTTCCCCAGGTACCTCGTATCTCGTTGAAGATAACCAAAATAAATATCCATTCTCATGCACAAAAGCCACTAGTAGGGAGCATACACATAACGTAGTGGTCCCCCAAAAACATCGTCGTCATATTTTAGTTAGTGTTGTCATCGTCAAACATGATATGTGAAATAGGGGTCGAACCCCACGAGATCACTAGCATAATTGTACACGTCTACCTACCTTGATAAACAAGATTCCCTTTTGTGCTCAATCAAGTTACACATATTATTGAATAATCTTTTCACATGAAAATTATAATCATAAACCATAAACACTCAAACAGCCTGCAAACATGCTTCCCATTTCTTTCATAGATCAATACATCAAATAAATTTTTCGTAAAACAATTTCATGGAGTGTAATGAGGATTTACACATATAAATAATTCAGAAACACTCTTTTAAGGATAAAAACACAACAGAAACATTCCCAAACATATTTCTGATCCTTATAAATAATTTATAAATCATTTCATGGACCACAAGAAAATACCAATTGATGCAACATGGTATATTAATGTAAAACACTCATTCTTTATTTTTAGGAAAGGCCAAACGAGCCTTTAATCATTTTTCCAAACCAACATTTTTCAAAGACACAACCACCAAATTTAATAAGGAGGTGAGAACCCACCTTTAAAATATTGAAAAAATTTGTAAACACATTGAAAAATATTCAGATTTCATATCCATTACACAACCCTTTTATAAAAGTACCAAACGGTCCTTCAATTGGCATCACTTGTCAAAACACATTAGAAACCGATACAAATTCTTTATAAAAACCAAAGCCTGCATGGAATCCACATAAAGAACCCAAAAAAATTTCCCTACCTCTAATATTTTTATAAATCATACCTATCATTTTATACCACAGTCAACACATAAAATCCAACTATGAAACTTATCGAACACATGGAATACACTTTCTAACAAAACAATTATTTTTAAGCACTTGAAAAGTAATAAAACTGAAATGTAATTCCATAAATTTATTCAAGATGCTGAAACATGTCCAATACCGCACAAAACATGTGTGGAATCAATGATATCCTTTGAACAAACATGTGGTGTGAAACATTTTAACAAAACTACACCACTTTACACAAAACTAGGTTTTAACTGCTACTTTGCACACCAAAAAATTATCAAAAGCATAAATTACAATTTTTTGAGTATGATGAATGTTAATAAAACATGAAACATATGAATCATAAATAAAAAGGTATTGTTCAGTGGGAAACCTACATCAAATCCATGGAGGAATGGGAATGCACACAAGAAAATTCCCACAACGGGTTCTGAAACCCTAGAGCTACAATGACAAGACCTAATAGAACAATACCGCAATCAAAAACCTAGGGAAAATATTAACCAAGGTCGATAATGGGAATTATAGAAGATAAAACAATGAAAATGGTAAGAGGAAGGAAGAGGGAAGAGGAAAGAGCAGATTTTTGTGAAGAAACCATGAAGAATCAATAACCGTTGTTGATAAATCACCCCAAAATCGTTTCAAAAATAGGTATAAATAAGGAGGGTCTCCCTCTGGACGATATCTAGTAGGTAGGGCATAAAATGTGAGGTGGAATCACCCAAATCATTTTTTTATAGTAAAAGTTATTAAGCTTGTAATTGGCTACATGGTTTGGTAAACCATGCACAGACGACGATATGGTTACAAGAATGAATCTGTAACATCGCATGGTTAGGTTCCATGGTTTGGGAAAACCATTCTCAAGTCGTGTGGCCAGAAAATTGGATAAAAACCTTCAAATGACACCCCAAACACAAGGAAAACCCAACCAATGATTCTTGAAAGATTTAAATACAAAAAGGTGACACTATGGGTGTCCAAAAATCTCCAACAAACAACTTTATCCGAACACAAACCAATGACATTCAAGAGTGACATATTATAAAATGGAAACTCTTAAAACTCAGACCCATCAGACTTGGGACCCGAAAAAAAGGATCAAAATTACCATCAAACCGTACAATAAATCAAAACCTAAAAAGGTGGGTGTGACAGTTTTGATTGATCAATATATTATCAGAGTTCTTCTGAATGGATACATTGGCCACCAAACCATTATTGTGTCATCAAGTATGATAAACCAAAACATAACCCCTTAACACCATTTCCTGTAGATTCCCAAACCAATCATAATATAAACATAAACTATAAACTACATTCCTAGGATTCAGACAACATTGATATCACTCTAACATTACCCAAACCACTGGGACCCAACATGGGCAGATGATGACTTTAGAGTTCTACCCTTATACTGCCTCAGGAACTTTGTTTTTTTATAGAAGGGGGGATTTTAAGATAAAGGCGATCTGTTTTTTCTGGAATTCATAGGCTATTTCGATGGTTCTAAACCATGGAAACATGGCTATAACTAGTGTTTGGAACCCATGGAAATATGCCTGTATCCACGATTGTCATACATGGATATAGGTATTGCGTGACTTAGGATTGTACCATGGTTTGAAAAACATGGCTATAGGGTTGTTTCCACGGTTTCAAATCATGGCTACAAGTTCTTCCATATATCCACACCAATACCGCCAATGATAAATGAAACCATGTCTATAACATAGAGACATAGTTTTTGGGCCTATACCCACAGTTTCAAACAGTGGCTATAGCCTTATTTTGTATTAGTGTCTCTTGAAGACACAATGGTCATCTCATAGCACACTAAAAGAACTCCAGTCATCACAATATTTTCATATCTACTCACCTAGATTATATAGATGTTAAGATAAGGTATTCTTCTATCCAATAACTTTTCCTGGATGTTGGTAAAAACACCCCCATGTGTATATTTGGGTGTTGGCACGTAGTGCTCTATGTAGGTGGGCAGTGAATAGAAATGACAAAGAATATACCAGTATATCCACACACAATCACAACCAATTTGTTCACAAAAAACTAAAATCAACTTATAACATACCCACTTTTCCCCACCACTAAATATAGTACACCACACAATAAACACAAACCAGAATCCATGTCGCACTATCCATCCCCATTTATTTTTATTCATTCATTGTAGGTTTCCATCACATTAGTATAACTATCCTATACCATTTAAAAAATTATTAAAAATTTATTCCATCAATACCCCAGAATATAGAACAACACAACCATACATCACAAGTAGCTCATCATCCCTATCAAACCATCACCTCACAACCCCACAAACACAAGTAAAAACCCATCACCCCGCTGCCCTAAAAGCATAACCAAGAATATTATCACCTCACATTTCATCACTACCAAAAATCACCACCCCAAAAACACACATCGCTTCTCCTTAACCTTACCACATTCCACAATGCATAAAAACCCATTTTAAATATTTAACATGGGGATTCTCAACAATTCAATTTCTTTATTTTGAGGATATTCTTATAAAATACAATAAATTCTAGGGTGACCATTTTATTAACAATATATAAGGGGTTAGGAAGTTATTATATTTCATGGTGATGACAAAAAATTACAACAAAGTTCAAAAATAACAAAAAACACTATGAAAAAAAATCCCTGCAATGACCACAATTTTTAGCGGGGTGTTTAGATACATACAATTATCATATCATAAATAATATCAAAACTATAAAAGCATGTGAATCATTCCACTTCCCATCTGTAAAATTTCAATTATAGAATTTATTATCTTTAATTAGATCTATGTGATTATCTCACAAAAAGATATCAAGAGTATAACCCATCCCTCATGAAACACAAAGAAGATAAATGAGGGATCCCCTACTTGGAATAAAAAAGCTTTATAAAATTCACTACACCAAAATAGGGGTTTCATACAAGATGGTATCACTACTATAATACACTGAAACCAATGTCTCGCAATCACGTGTGAAAGAATCATACTAATGCATGCATGAGAAAACTAAAAAAACCTAGAAAAACCAAAATAGTTTTACTTAGCATGCCCATCCTCACTAAGGTGCACTAATCAAATAATGAAATCGAAGTATAATAACATAGCATGAATCATATTGATGAAGGGTGACCTGAAACTCATTCCCAAAAATTTACCACTCTCACACCCCAACATTGTAAGTTATAATACACTCATCTCTTCCATATAACATATACTACCTCCCCACTGTGCGGTCACATCACATCACACTTGCGAATTCCTAGCCCATCACATCACAACCACTTACATAACTAGAATAATTGGTTATTGAGAACATAAAGGCCATCAACCAGGTGTATTCCCCCTACCACACTCAACCCCCACCAGAGGCCACCCCACAACTTGTTCATATCATAATCCTCCCAATTTCATGTGGTCCCCCACCCCCGAGCACATACCAATCACATCTTACCCCAATACACTACGTTCATCACCATATGCAGATACAAACATCCACACATCACAACCTATGCATATATACTCACATAAAAGACAGAGTTGGGAAGAGAGAGTAGCCATAAATCCATCCCCATCACAAGGATGTTGGAAAAAATACCCCTACTGTGAATATATGGGTTTCTGCACATAGCGTTCAATAAGGGTGGGGTGCATATGAAAATATAAAGGAATATAAATGTTTATATATAGCCACACAAAATCGTGACATATGGTTTCACAAAAATCACCAATAAACTCACAACATACCCAATTTTGATTCCACCTCAAAATACATAACACCACATAACAAACACAAGCCGTAATACAATTTCCACTTTCCATCCCCATTTATTTTTATTCATTAATTTTATATTTATACTGTATTAACTAAACCAAGCCAGGTCATTTAAAAAATTGTTAAACATTTCTTCCTTCACAACCTGATTATCATGTACAATGAAACCATACATCACTAGTATCTCATCATACCTATAGAAACATCACCTATCTGGACCAGAAGAACGGGCAAACAATCCATCAACTCACCACCCCAAAATCATGGCCAAACAAACCATCACCTCAGCCCCAAAATCACTGCCAAAAAACCATCACCTCACCACCCTAAAAACATGGAATAAAACCATCACCGCACATTATATGACAACCACACATCCCATCCACGTAAACACACATTTATTCCCCTTGGAATGGCCACACAACATAACACTTCATAACACCATTTACATATTTAACACGGGCCTTTTTATCAATTCCATTTGTTTATTATAAGGGTATTCTAACACACGCCAATAAATCAAGTGAAAACAATTTTATTAACCAAATATAAATGATTATCCAATTTCCATCATTTAGGATGATGAAAAACTATCTCAAAAACATAAAAAATTTAAAAAAACATTTCCCAAACAAAGCCTCCCAATAGAAAATATATTCACTAGGGTGTTTAGCATATAAAAACAAAATATCAAAACTAATATCAATGTTGTAAAATCATGTGAATATTTCTCATTTCCCTAAATTCAATTTTTAAAATCCAATTATTTATCATTAATTAAGACGATGCAGCTATATTCCTAAAAGATTGATAGAGTATAATCCCTCATGCATGGTACACAAAGAAGAGAAATGAGGGATTTTATACTATGAATAATGAGGATTCACATGATTCAATACACCAAAATATGGGTTTCTCCAAACATTTTATTACTGCTAGATCAAATTATAACAAATAGTAGATGGGTTACATGACTCGAAGGGAAGGGATTTAGGACCTCCAGTTTTGAGAGAACGAAAGTAGGAAGGATCAGAGAAAAGATTCATTGTTTTTAGAGTCAATAGATACTAAATGGTATGGATTTCAAATCCCAAATTATTTAATTTACAAATTATTCGGAATCTCATTCATCACTTCAAGGAAGGACTCGTTTATATCCTCAGTCATCAAAAAAATCAAGGATATAATTATCCTTGGTGAAATGACCAATAAAATTCCCCTGATTAGTGAAGTTAAAAGGGCCACATGGATTTTTTATGTAACTTATGGGAAACATCACATGGTTGTTTATACATAGATAAAATCCCCATATATCTAAAAGATGCATGTAACTATTTTCATGTAGCGGAATTTTCTATATAGCTGATTTATATATGTATCATATTAACATACCTAATTGTACATTAGATGATTCACATATTTCATACATCTGTGTAGTAAATTCTTATAGTCGATCCATCAATATAGTCGATTCAACTGGCTGATCCATCCATATAGCTGATCTATATTGTCGATCCATCCATGAAGTTGATTCAACTAGATTATCCGGCAACATAGACAAATCAAATATCTGATCCAACCAACCAACCGCTTGATCAACCAATTTAGAACATGAACAAACAACTGAATGTGTTAACTGACCTCATGACCAAACAATTTACTGCAAGAAGGGAACATGGATGAAACAACAGAAAAGATTCAAAACACCCCTATTGAGTCCACCAAGCCTCGTAAAACACAAATGAATAGTTCTTAGAAATCCTAAACCATACATTAGATAACTCAAAAACAATTATCATCCTCGATAATCCAAGTGAAACGATGTAATGTAATGTAAATGTTTGAACAACCATCCCATGATATACCTCTCAAGGGTCTCATTACAGCAGATACTCTCAGACGAACTAAACACTCACACCAGAAGACTTTTATCTTCCTCAGAACTACTCAAAAATTATTTAAACCACAACATGGAAAAAATATATTTCCATAACAAACTCACAATATTTCCATAAGAAGATAAATCAAGAAATTCTATCTCCCATGTAAAAATACACTCTTATTTGGGAGGTATTAACTCACCTGCATGGTTTCAATCACGTCAAGGTTTAAACTGTATCAATTAGGAATAATGTTTTCCCTTCCATCTAAGAATTTAAGCCTTTCTCATACATCATATCAATAAGAAATAAACAAATTTCATATTAAATAGAAAGGTCTAAATATCACATAATCAAAAAAACTAATAAAATAAATACGAGATCAGAATAATGAATATCATGGCACCCCCTTCTTAAATCCACCGACATTGAAATAATATGATAAACCATTCACCATGAAAAATGTAGAGAATGGAAAATATAGACCAAAAACATGAGTGAAATAATGGTTTAATTATGACCATGCACATGAGAGAATGATACCAAAAACAAAAATGCATCATGCATAAAGATGGAATATTATCAAGTACATAGGAATAACTGCTTCAACTATTCCCCATGAATGTAAAGAATAATAAAACTAAGTATTAAAATTCAGATATAATCAGAAAGAAAAATATTATTATAAGTGCTGCCAAAATGGATATAGAACACAAAACAGAACATAAACATTGAGGTCTAGGTATAACCTCACTGAAGTTCTAGTAGTATTTGAGCTTCTCAGTCTATCGCATATTTAGTTGTAGGAATGATCTAAGAAATGTTTGATCATGCTATCCTTATCTTCCTTCAACTGTGGAATGTATACATATTAAATTTGATCTTTCTTATTGACCATGTTTCTCACATGAAGTTATTTTCAATAGTTGGTCAATGGTCTGCTTCAAGATTCCCCGCTCACTTGTGATGATAAAATGAGATCATGTAACAAGTTAAATAATAATATAATACTGGAAAAAACCATTCACTCCAATGAGAACAATAGAAACACAAACAGAAATAGAAATTACTAACGTAAAAATAATAATTTATTATGAAAACTGTAGAATGTGGTATAAAAAATAGGGGAAGAGAGAGGGAATGGTAGAAATTTTCACTTTTATATATCTTTAGTTTTTTATGCTCTCAACACTAAAGTACATTCATCTAAAATTTCTCAATAGTTATATAGATTTGAGTTGATTAACATGATAAAAATTAAAATAATTTTAAATTAACATAAACATTTTCCTAGGAAAATTTCTCTCAATGATTGTAATTATGATTTAAAAAATGATCTAACAAACATTTGTGTAAAACCTAATGAAATAAAACACAGGAATAGAAAGTGAAATGTATGGTCTATACAATCCCCAAAACATTCCAGGGAGGCACTTCCACTTCATAAAAAGGGAAAAAGAGTTGATGAAAATATTTATATAAATATGTTTACCAATGAATACCGGTTAAATAGCTCAAACCTGGGTTTATAATAACTTTTAAAATTAATATGGATTTCTAAACTCTTAAAATTTCCCACAACATGGAATATTCTACAGATGGTGGATCTGACCCCCAAAAAATTTATATCTGTTATAAAATTTTGAATAAAAATATTTTTGAAACCTAATAAATCCGTTATCAGAAACACATCATCAGTTTAGTAATAAATTTAATAATTCCTCTATGAAAATAGTGAAAGGAAATTAGGAAACACAATAATAATCAAATTCCTAGAATTGAATTCTCCCACATCCCAAATTTAAAGAATGAGCCTCAATATCACTCTCTCTTTGACAAACCAATGAACAACCAAAGACATAAAGAAAAAGAAAAACTTGTGGTAAATAAATTTTTTTCAAAAACTAAATGCAAACCTCGGAATTTTTTATTACATACTAAATTTATTAAACACTATAAATAATATTCTTATATACTGTGCCTAAGGTGAAGACCATCTTCCCAGTGTCAAACGTTACGATTTAAGTCTCCAAAAGATGTCCTCTTTTAAAGTGGAATGGTAATATCTATAAGAGATATAAATCATTATGAACATTATATTTCACCCATATGAGGTGGAATAATCAGAATAAATAATTAATTTTGATCTTGAATTTAAATTAAAAAAATAAGAAAACATAAAATTTTAAAAAATAGATAGTTGATCATTTCATTATTGCATGATTTTATTTGTATGATTTTAAAAACATGATGTCATGATTTTATATTTGAATTTTATAGTCAATATAAAGGCAAATGGCCATATATCTAAGCCTATTCTAAAAAAGAAATAGTCCATTAACAAGAGGAACACATAGATGGGTATCCATTTTTTCCCTTATTTTCTAGGAAGACCAATAAGAAAACCATGCATTGTTCTAATGTCTATAGATTCAAAAATATGTGGGTTTTTGTAATATTAAAGAATGGAGTTAAAAAAATTTCAACCAAAAATATAACTGACAATGAAATGGAAATTAAACATCAAACAACAATAATAAAAACAAAAAAAATCCTTAATCCCAATTAAATGGAGTCGACTACATAGATCAAAATTAATAAATAAGATATACAGAAGATCATATTTTCATTTAAACCATTTAAAACAATATCATCTTTAATGAATTTCCTAGGGTTCCTTTTGGAATTTTATCATTACGCTTAACATATTAAAAGATTCATTCCTTTATTTCTTCTAACATCCCAAAAAATAAAAAAAATTGACTAAAATTCGGTTTCTACAACATAAATATTACGAAATAAGATAAGGGGATAACATAGATAAAAATTTAATTTTTTAACCATAAAAGATCATATCATCATACTAAAATAAGTTTTATGAATAATTTTAAAAACTAGTATCTCTAAAAGATGAATGTAAAAGGAATTTAAAATACAAATAATCCCAATGATAATGGACAAACCCACCCTAATCAACTCAATATATATTAAATATTGAATAAAAACAAACAATGCTAAAAAATGTGTTATTTATTTTTTTTTCAGTGCTATAGGTATCTGAATAAATATTAATATCTTATGAATAATCATGCTAAAGAAAAAATTTTATATTAAGAGTTAACAATACCCCAACAACGAACTTTCAGATTCACAACCTAAAACCACACTTAAGTGAAAAATGTTTCAAATTTTTTTACTAAACATTAGAACTCCAAAATTTGTGAAATTTTATATACATATAAAGATCATATTTTATTGTCTCTGACATAGAACATAAAATCTAAATCAATTAGGATGAAAAAATATTAATTAGTGTAAAAAATAGAATATAATGGAAGAACAATGAGATGGAGCTGAGAAAAACATCATCTAGGGATTAACTATTGGCTTCTCTGAAAGTTTCTACATTGTCATAGATTTTTGGATAGAGTGAAGAAATAGGTGTGGGTTATCCTATAATATCAAGGGTAGTGGATTTTGATGGTGCTTTCAACATTTATCATGGTGGTTTATTCATTAACAGTATATTTTGAGGTGTAATGAAGGAAATTGTTCTTTCAAAGGAGGTGGTAACATACTTACTGGCTGGTAAAGGGTTTGTTGCGGAGTGGGGATCTGGGTAACTAGTGAGAAAAGTAATCTAGTTCCTATCAGATATCCATCTAGGACGGGAGGGGCTGCTACTTGTCATTAATAGAATCTAATTTAGATATCTAATTTTAACCATACAAATTTTCAGATGAAAAAATTGAAATTTTTGTAGTGGAATGGAATCTGATCTTTCTTAGACGGCATAATATCTTGGTTAGATTATTTAATGGTTTGAAACAATGTGTGTTTAATATTTAATGATATGTTTTTTAGGTGTGGTGAACTTTATATTATTATATTACATGGATTGAGGGATTTTATTCCCTTTCAATATTCATCCACTGTGAATACGAGACATTATGCATCAAGTAACATGAATTATTTATAACCATCCATTGATTCTTAGTGTTTAGAACCCAAATGTATTAGTGGAATATTGATCGAGTTGCTAATTTCCCATTTGGATGAAATTTCTAAATTTTTTGTATTAATTATGGAGTGAATCTATATCAATCTAAATTTTCAATGTTATATGAATAAAAAATTTTACTAATGGTTATTATAAATTAATTGAAAGAGTTATCTTCACAAGAATTGGTGTTGATGTGGAGGATTGATAAAATTATCCCAGTCATGTCTTTCTCAAGAGACCAGATAGGCCTAGGTTTGATAGAAAATTGATTTATCAATAGACCTCTTCCAATTGTTGTCATTGAAATTGTTTTGGTTACTCAACAATGGAGTATGAAGTATTCAGGTCCTCATTGAGTTCCAAAAGTAGATTATAATTAATTATATTTATGTGAGGTTATCCCTGACAACACTTTTGAGAAGTTTGTTGAATAGAATGTGGATGGGAATTCGTGGAAGTTGCCTCGGTGTTACTATATAGTGTAGCAGGTTTGTCCACCTTAATAAGAGGTAGTTCTAGCAGAACCCTTCAGTACTGCAACAAGAGTCAGCTCCTGTGACAGAGTAGCAAGACCCATTTTCCAGCCGCTATATATCTGCTACTCCAGTGAAGATGGATCATCCAGTTCAGCATGTTAGTTGAAAGTTCACTGGATAGTGTTATGTCACCCATAGTTTAACTATTTATAGATAAATATCATGTTTCTTTAATATATCCTTATATTTTTTCTAAAGATGTTACTAATGCATAAGGATTTTGAGTCTGTTATCATAAAAGATTGAACTAATGAAAACTTAGCTCTCAAAGGTTTCCACGATGCTGGTTGTTTAACACTAGTGTGGGAGAGAACCCATAATCAATGATTTGGGAAAGGTGTAAAGGGTGAAATTATTTCTTAATTATGATTATTTTTACTTGGAATATTTTTGATTGACATTTCCTTGGAACGAAAAAAGAGATCAGTGTTTCATAAGGAGTAATAAGGCAAAAATCATGGATAGTTTAAAGACAAATATGGATTCTAATCATGTTTCCAAGGTTTAATTTTTAAATTTTGGCTCTATCTTTTGGGTGTTATAACAATATTTTGATTTCACTCTACATGTTATACTATTTACATTGTGGGATAACCAAATTTTCAATTTGTTGAGTTAAAGATGGCTTCTCAGGTAATTAATTTTCAAGTATCCTCTCGAAGCCATATGTGATGTGTATCATTTATTTATGGTTTTAACATTGCAGATATGAGGATGATGTTGAGGAATGGTCTTGCAGAAAATATAGATAGTATGTAACATGGGTGCCTCATTGCAAGATATTTAAAATGTTTTTCACATATCAATAAGAAAATCCATGGTACTATGGTAATTCAAAGGGATTTAGTTTGTTAACAATATTTCATTCAAGTGTCTGATTTTAGAGTTATTGGTTGTTTTCATACTTGAAACTGTTATTATCATGGTAAATTGATAATTTATATGAAATTTGAATGTTATTTATATTTCATAGTGGATTTCAAACTTGACCAGTACATATGTGAATTTCGTTAGAAATGGGGATTTTGGTCCTTTTCCCAGTTAATTGTGCATGTGGTAGAAAATAATTATTTCTATTAATACTAGAAGAAATATGTTCACAAATTACTAATATATCAATGTAGATGAAGAATAAAATGATGAATAAATGGGAATAATAATCTCTTGAAGATGTCGTTACGAGTGCAATATGAACAACAAATTACTTCTTCAAGAAAATCCATAACTTATATATATAGATACTAGTAGAAATATGTTGTCACGTTTCTAATATATCAATGTGTAAGAATATTAAAATGAAGAATAAATGGGAAAAATCATATCACGAAGATGTCATTACTAGGGCCTTTAGCTGCTACCTCCAATATGATCAAAAAATTACTACTTAATAAGTCAATAACCCCCACACACCAGTATCCCCCCATCATTTAATAATCTACCCCCACTATCTAAAATCCATTCAACCTAGAATACTATTATGTATTTATATCACAACCACTATCTAAAAACCCTTCTAGATAGCATCCTTTCATGAATTTACATCACTACCACAATCTTACAACCCTTTCCTTTAAATCATATTATGTATTTACATCACTTCCACTAGTAGTTGAGAATAGAATCCCCTCATTTATTTTAACTAAACTCCTAGAATTACCCACCCCCTGAAAATTTCACTATATCTTCACGGTGGTATGTAACAAAATGTACCCGTTGGAACTTTTCTGGTTTTCTAGGATCCCTTTTTCAACCATATCGACCATCACTTATATACTCCACTCTTGATTCTTCTCATGATTTTCTGTTAGGCTTAAAAAACATTCAACACCAAAAACATTAAACCCCTCTCAGGACATCATAGGAAGGGGTGAAGTAGATATGGTTGTGTGATAAATGTCAAGGGAATTATTTTCCTTTTATTTATATTATTAGATTTTTTGCTGGATGGGGTGGTATATAGTATTAAATACGGTCATATTTGGGTATAGTATGGTTATTTTACTTGTATTATTTTTCTAAGCTTTTAGAATAGCTAGGGTTCACAAATGGGTGGGGGGGGAAGTTATTTGTGGGAGTCATGGATATTAAATTGGATGTATCATTTCTAGAGGTAGGCCTAGGCCTTATCTTCATGGGATCCTTCCTAAATAGATTCTACTCCTATTTCTTCCTTATTTATCTTCTTCACTATCTTCTTATAAACATGTTTTATTCTTCTAATATAATAACTATAACTTTCTCTCTCAAGATTCATAGTCTTATTTGGACACCTAAGCTCTAGTTATAATTTCATCTCACAATAAAAGAGTAATCTCTTCAACATACTTTCATAAAAATCCTATTTAGAAAGATTTTTGTTTCCCCTATCATGTAATGCATTGTTTCCTACTTTATTCCCCTTCTCAACCCCTTCTATTGTTGGAACAAATTTCACTGGATGAGTTCCCTAACTCCTCCCTTGGGTTCTAAATATATTTTTCCTATTTTGAAATTCATGTTTTTCTTTAATTCATTTTCCCTTAAAATATTAATATACTATATAGGTGTGCATAAATATACTCTCTTAGTTTTCTGACTCATGCGTCATAACAGATATTCCATGTTTTAGCTTCAATCCAACAATAAACAAGAACATATACCATTTTTTTGAATGATATAGAATCCAAAATACACTCATTAAAACTATTTGAATTACTAATCACTAATTTTTTATGAAAAATTCTTCAAATACATCATAGGATCATCCTCAACAACACAGAAATATTGTCCTAACAATTACTCTTTAAGTTACATCCAAGTGATCTCCTTTTGTACTGTCTTCTATAACATCATCCAGTACTCGACCAATCCCACCATGCACAACTATGAAAATGGTTCCATAATTTATTCATGTATTCGATAGATTAAAAAATATTTTTTTGAATGTGTGATCCGGGTTACCAGATCATATCCAGTGAATATCGATATTTCCACATTCCATGTAATGATTCTCATCTCTATATCCTCCATAGATGTTTTGTGTTGATGAGTCATGACTTTATCTTCCACCTATGAACTATACAAACCGTCCACCACTACGAGAGATCTTTCATGTACGGTTATCTATACATGATCCTTAAAGAGTTGTGATAAATTTTATTTTATCTCTGGGACACTAATAACCAACTCTGAGATACTCAACATCGATTTTGAGACCTTTGTTTTGCAGGAAGGTACTTCTTTATCCATTATCATGGTCATCCACTTTTGGATTTTTGTCCTCTGCTAAGCCAAATCATTCACTACAGTAGATCCAGTCAAGTACCTGAATATTCCGCCTCATCTATTGTATTTATGAATACATAGCCTGTTTTCTATTGCAATTTATTTTATTTCACTACTATGATAACTCCATGGTAGATCAAGAGATGATATGAAGAGATCCCCACTGATATATTGACACTACATGAACTAGGTTCTACATTAATTTGTCCATAATTCTACGGTGTCATCATTAGAATTTCCGTTGAAGATCTTACTGATCAAGGACCTCATTCATCAAGATTTATTTCTCAAGAATCTCAATAATGAATACCACTCAATGAAATTTCAAATTGATAGTGTAATAGAGAGAGAAAAAGGAATTATAATGTCATTAAAAATACTATGTACCAGAATTATAGAATATATGTTCCGAAGAAGAATAAAATGAAGATGATATGGGAAGGAGGATCTCCCAAAGACAATTATAAGTGAACCTTATTCCACAACCTCCAATCATCATTGAATATTATAACATAAAACATCCATAACCCCCACATATCAGAATCCCTTCACATTTAATAATCCTCTCCCAATATCTAAAAACCTTTACAACTATATTCAGGTTATGTTTTTAACATCACATCTAATTGTATTTGAGATTCTACCTCCCTTTATTCTACTTGTACTCCTATAATTTTGTATCATGTTTTTCATTCTACATCAAAAGCCTCAATTTGTTTAGATTTTTCAAGTTCTGGTCCCAAAACAAGGATTCTATTATTTTGTTCAGCACCATTGGTGGGGTTATCCTTCTGGTTGATATTTAATTTTACTTTATAAAATTCTTAAACATAATATTATTGCATTGACTTCCAGGTTTTCTTTTGTGACTAGATTGTTTGATTTCATGATTCATGGTGAAAAATGTGAACTACATTTAATTAAAAGAATATTTATAAGTAATCCTATGAATTTTCTTCTTAATGATTCATAGTGAATTGTTTTAGGAAATTCACATACCACCAATATGATCAATCCATTTTTTAAGACAAATGAATAATTTATGTTTCATGTTTATAGAGAGATATATCTTTTTTCCTACTTGAATCAAGAAGATGAAGCAAAATAATTCTATTGAGGACCTTTCTATCAATGATTTTTCTAAATTCATTGATCATATTTATACTCAATTGGATGTGATGGGCTACATTCAGTGTATTTTTAGTTCTCCTAATTCATATCTCACTCTTATATTTTAGTTTATTAAAGTTGGTAAATCATATTTTTTAATATCTATTATTACCTCTTTGTGAACTAGTTAGTTAAATAGAAGTTGATTGCTACTTGGGTCATGGCCCTGGGGGTGTTACCCCATTCTTCCCATGCCCTCCTATTATACATATATATCATCAGAGGAGGGGCAGAATGTGAAAAGAAGCCTAAGATGGTTAGTGGTACTCACAAGGTACATGGATTATTATATGTTCATTTTTTATTGTGATAGGGTTGAAATTTAGCTATAAAATAAAAGTAATCAATATGGAATAGAAACCTGTGGCAGGAAGTGGTTTGACTCTCATACTTCATCATTATTCCAGTTTCTAGTAGGTGTACGTCATGGAGAACTTCGTAGCTCCAACCTTCTATTCCAATTTATCTTACTAATGTTTTAATACGGATTACTGGTATTACCATTATGATTTATCTTTTTAGCATGTGTTCTTATTTATCTCCAAGCACACACACATAATCATAAGGGTTTAAAAACTCTTTGGGGGGGACTATGAGATAATGGGAGAAACCGAGGATGATGTCATTGTGTATGGGTTGATAATTGTGGATGGTAATAGGTATGTATGAATCCAAATGTGACTCAGAGTAACCATAGTGTCTTCCTCATCAAATCAAAAATCGTAGTTCTCAGACTCACATTGTGTGGAAGACAGCTTAATCACTTCTTCTCTTCCAAATGGAAAATTGTCCATTACCTTTTTTATTCAAACTAGAATGGAAATAATGTGTGGCTTAGATAAAATCTAATATAGAGATTATTAAGGAAACAATGTCATCGATACAATAAAACATTGAAAAAATGATGTGAGTGCAGAACGAGAGACATAAAATGGATCTTGATGCGGTGTATAAGAAAGAGGATCGCATGATGTTATGGGTTTATAATTTGGAAGAACAAACTCTAGAGATATTGAAGGTAACTAAACTTCTTATAGAGTTAGGATTGGAAAATTACAAACAAAGTATAACAGCACTAAAAATCTAGATTCCATAGAAATTGGAAGCATGGAGTGCAGCGTGCTCCTCATGAAATTTCTAGTCATAGTGGTTATCGAAGATTCATAAAAACAACAAAGTGTCCCATAGAGGGGTGAATTTCCAAAAAAAAATTGGAGATGATTCTTTAATAAGGATTACCAAAGGAGACACCTATTTCCTGATATGTTGAACACCAAAGGACATGAATATTCATTACGCACACATTTTTATGGAAGCGATGACACTGTATTGGTTTTTATCTTAGCATAGTGTCACAAGATGAACTACTTAGAGATATTTCAAGCTACTGTTTCTCGATTGATATGTTAAAAAATTGATGGAGGGCCATTGATTTTTTTTAAAACTTGAGATATACTAGGTTAGTGGATGATTACATTTAGGAAGTCTAATGAATTTCATTAAGGGTACCTGATTTTATAGATCCATGTAATACGATTCTGTTTATGTTTAGTTTTCAACCCAAGATTGAGAATCTGATTTTGATGCTTGAACCATCTAATATGTTTCAGAAGATAATCTAATAAAGGAAATTTGAAAGGGAATTTATTAGTGGGGGAGTGCTCCAGAGTACTCATTCCCATCTAGTGGAACCTCCTATGACTCGGAATAACATATTAGTGGAAAAACAATTCCCGGAATACAATCCAATTATTTAGTGAGACCATTGAGAAGAAGAGTTGATGAAGGTAATCAGGGATGAATAATGGAATTTTGAGAGATATATTAGTCATCAAAAAATGGTTGGAATGTATGCTTAAATGGTTATGATTCCATTGTGGAAAATATATAGACTAATGTACAAATGTACCAAAAAAATACGTGGGTGTTAGTCATGAAATTTGAATACCCTAAGGAATTTTAGGAGGAAGGAGACATAGAAAAAGAATAATATGGATGCTTATTATATGGAAAATAATAACTGGATACGAAACTAGTTGAACGTACAAGAAAATCAGTTGAGTTTTAGAGTATAAGAGATATTGGGGAAGATTTGATAATGCTCTCCAAACATCTATCATGTGTTCCAGTAGTGGTTTTAGTGGATAGAGTATCCATCCATAATCTCACAACTTTAATTCTTTCTAAACATAAATAAATGAATATTAGGCCGAACAAACATTTGGGGATTACTGATGGAATCTTTTCTCGTGTTTTTTCATATTGCCTATGAAAATGGTTTTAGATTATCCTAGAGAATTACATCATTATGGTATATGATTTATTTGACACTGGGGGATCAGATGTGGTCGTGGGGATACAATGGATTAGAATCATGTGTAGTGTATTGACTAACTAGGGTCATAAACCCATGAAATGTTTCTTGTAGGGGAAGGAAATTAAACTCTATAGAAATTCAATAAGTGTGGTGTGTACTTGGTGGATTCAAAACTAAATTACAATAAATAATATTCTTGTTGAGGGATGGGATTAGGTGGAAAATATTATATTTCTAGAAGAATAATAAAATAGTTTTCCAATATACCAGTTTTATTTTGGGTAGTTTTCAAATAACATACATTTTGTGTTCGATAAAACGCATGGCCTACCACTGCACAGAAAAAAACCACTCTATTAATCATATGGATTCAGAGACTGTATTAATTATTATACAATATAATATAGATCATTACCTCATAGATGAGTTCCACTACTAAGTTGATGACATGATAGATCCTGGAATAATCTTATAAAGTGGCAGCTCATTTTATAGTCTCATAATTCTTTTCATGAAAAAATATATGGAAGTTGGAAGATGATCATAGATTACTAAGAACTTAATAAACATATTTTACCTAATAGGTTCCCAATTACCATCCTTGAAGAACAATTTTAAGAGTTGTATGCAGCCAACGTTTTCTCAAAATTGGACATGAAATCTGATTTCAACCAGATTCATGTATTAATAGAATATGTTTATAAGATAGTGTTTCATACACATAAAGAACATTATGAATTAATTTTCATGATGTTTGGGTTGTTGAATGTCCCAACCACTTTTCAGTATACCATGAATAAAATTTTCAATGAATATGTGGGAAATATTTTCAATGTATTTTTTGATGATATTTTCTTTATAGTAAAAATTAGGTAGAAAACATTCAAAATTGTGGTACAATCATTCATTAATACAGTAAAATAAGATCCACCTTAACAAGAAAAAATGTTTTTTTTGTATCCATCTATGGACAACTTAGGACATTCGCATTCTTTAAATGGCATTTCAATGGACCCCATAAATGATGAATGTGTTCTTATTTTCCCAAACAAATATAAATTATTGAAGTTCATGGTTTTTTGGGTATAACCAGCTATAATATAAAATTTATTGAAGGATACAAAATGATATCTAATCCTCTAATATAATTAACCAAAAACAACAACATCAATTGGTCATTAGTGACTGAATAGGCTTTGTATACCTTAAAATGTTTTTATTTTCTTCTCCCCATCTCATCTTACTTAATTTACTCTAGCATTTTATCATTTAAAGTAATGTTTTTGGATAGGGGATGATGTTTTCCTAATAAAAAAAGGACATATGGCTTCTTATTCCAACAACAAATTAGCAAACATAAACATTCCAAAAAAAAATTACAAAAAAGAAGTGATGGATCTTTTTTATCAATTAACCATTGGAGAAAATATCTAGTCAACAATAATTATAATATTTATACTAATCATAAGGCTTTCAAGAATCTCTTTTTTAAGTGATTTTACAAGGAAAATTAGTTAGATTTAGATGTGAACCTTTTGGGGCTTGACGTTGAGATTATTTACAAAATCATCCATATAAATTAGGTAGTTAATTCCCACTCT
Organism: Viscum album; assembly: GCA_963277665.1. NCBI lineage: Eukaryota > Viridiplantae > Streptophyta > Magnoliopsida > Santalales > Viscaceae > Viscum > Viscum album. The sequence continues at coordinate 1,758,014,607 of OY728141.1, forward strand.
ATAAAGCTATAAGAGATCTTGATGCATGTATATAACATATTTTTTACGTTTTTTTGTTTCAAAATCACTTTGGATGGAAATAGATATCTTCAAGGATGAAGACTATCAGGATGATATGCTGAAAGGTAATATTTATACAATAGAACTCTATACCTATTCTCATCATAGTTTTTAGGTGCATGAAGGGTGATTATATTACAATGAATAACTCGTTTTGTCTATGAAATCTAGCCTCATACCGAATTTTCTTCATTATTAAAACTATTAAATTTTTTTTCCATGCTAGATATCTCAAAACATATAAATGAATTTTATTGGCCTCGTCTAGATGGGTACAACAAAATAGATCTAGTAATTCATCTATAAATGTGATACACGTCAGTGATATAAGACTTGTGCCATGACTCCTGCAAGACTCCTCCATTCACATCCAATTACTACATAAGTTTTAGATGATATTTCAATGGATTTAATTTCTATATTTCAAAAATTCTAGGGTTATAGTGACATATCGGTGTTTTTGGATTGTTTAAAAAAATGTCCACTTTGTGTTGTTCTAATATCCCTACACATCCAATGTTGTTGTTGACATTTTCATCATGGAGGTGATTTGATTACATGGAATCTCATGTACTGTCCTCAGTGACCTGGATCTTATTTTTTCAATAATTTTCTGAAGGAACTATCTCACATGGTGGGAATGACCCTAAAAATGATTTATTCTTACCTCACACAAAGGGATGGCCAAATGGAAAATGTTAGTAAATGTATTGGAACTTACTTTCATTTTTATCATCCAATAGGCCCGTTAAGTGGTACTTGTGGATACTTTGTTTTTAATATTTTTATAATAAAAATTTGTACTATACCACCAATACGTATCCTTTTGATACAGTCTATGGTTGAAATCCTCTTATTGTGCAGTGTTTTGTAGATGGCACAGTAACTGTTGACACAATATCCATTCTCCTTGCTAAATGTGATCATATATTTCTCCTAATTCACCAAAATCTTACCAATTACCAATAGATAATGGTTTGGGCAGCCCAAAAGCATCGCTAGAATGTTTTTTTTAACATTAGGGTTCTTGTTTATGTCAAGATAATGTATACTGACATCAAAATCCCCTAAATTAGCCCAGATGTTATCATTCTGCTATTGTGAACCTTTCTCGACTGTGGAAAACTTGGGAAACACTTATTATAAACTTTATTTACATTTTATTATAGAATTACATCCATTTTCTAATGTCTCGCATCTCAAACATCCATTTGGTCATTCAAGAGTTCACTCCGAGCTTCTCGATTCGTGGGACAACAACTCTTATGAAAGTCCAGTACTGGTGAAAATTTTGGGTAAAATATCCTACCCAAAACTCTAAAGGGTTTTGGTTAATTGATTTTCATGGTAATCCATCTTGAGGAGTAAACATGGAAAGATTTTGAACAAATTATTTCCCAATTTTTTGACATACACCTTGAGGACAAGGTTGCATTTGCCAAGGGGGAAATTGTAAGCTGCTAGAGTCCTAAACCTGGAGGTGTTTCTCCATTCTTCCCAAACCCTCATATTATACATAATTACCCATAGAATCGGGAAACAATGGAAAAAATAATCCTTTTTTGTTAGTGGTACTGATGGGGTACATGGATTAGTATATGTTCATTGGGGCTTTTGATAGGGAAAACATTTAGTTTGAAAATAAAGGTTATTCTATTGGAAGGGAAACCTATGGAAGGAAGTGGTATGACTCTCATACTTATTCATTATCAAAGTAGGTGTCTGTTAAGGAGTTATATTGTCTTGGTCCAACATTTTATACCAATTTATCTCACCAAATTTGTAATATAGATTACCAGTAATAGAATTCTGGTTCATCTTTTCATCGTCTATACATGTTTTTATCCAAGCACACACACATAATTGTAACATAATAAAAATATTCTATATTCAAAATATCGTGTTCTAAGACTCTTGGACCTGATGGAATCAATAAATTTTTTAAAAAATAATATGAAACATATTTCAAATAAAGTTAAAAACTATGACATGAACTTTTAACATGATCACAATTTACCTACAATATCGAACTCTGAAATAATTACCTTGGCTTCCGAAAGTGTATAATCTATATACAACTAATGATTTTTGACCTATTTCATATATTTAATTCATCTATGAGTATATCAAAAATATTCTATAAATTTGGATCTGGAATGTTATTAATTGTGTCATCATCACAAAGAAAGAAACAATTATCATTGGAAAGTCTACTATGCATTACGGGTTTCTTCCCACAGAGTCAGTTGAATACAATGGTCAAAAAAATTCTACAACCATATGTGCAATAAATATTAATATTAATAAAACATATGATTCTTTTAAATTGTTTTTTTCGATAACATGAAGAACGCGTTGAGAATAATCTGTAGCTTCATCAACTCGATTAATGTTTATGTGACTTCATATATATTACATTGTGTTAGTTAATAGGGATCCCTTGGGTAAAATTATGGGTGAGAAGGGTCTCAATCATGGTGATCATGTATCCCCCTTCATTTCATCTTTCAGGGATTAATGATATGTTATGTAATAAACATTGGTGTAGTTTCATGGGTGTTTAGTCAAATTTATTCTTCTATGTTTTTTTGTTTCTCCATTTATTTATTATAATTTATACATCTAAAACATTGTTCTATTATTTTTTATTTGATATATATTTTCAAAAAAAAATGAATTTAAATCACCATTTCATCCCATAAAAATTGCACTAATGTTAACTTATAACCACATTTTAATTATACAACTATATTTAACTAAAACATGGAATAAAATATTAGAAATATGGGTTACCAAAAATATTGAGTGTTAGTTTCACCTAGTCCATTAACATTAACCCACATTTCATACGTTAACCAGAGAAAAATAATCATAATGAGTAATCTAGAAAATTCCTTGGGTAAATAATATAAAACATGGTAACCATAACATAGTCAAGTGGTCACAAATATATATGGTATATTATAGATTATTTGGGGATCCATTTGCATAAATTGTTGAGAAATAGGGATTCCAATAAATATTTTCACTAGGAATCTACTCAAGAGAAAAATAGAATGCCACAAAATATCTAATGTGTTTGGAAATTTTATATTAAATATTTATTTAAATTAAATAAAGTGAAAAAAATCCTTAAATGTAAATAAAAATTCTAATATTGAATGTGTAAGTAATTAAGGAATCTTTGTGAGAGAATAAATTCCTAAAATAATCCATGAGGCATTATCTCATTCAGGGAAAATGGAATGGAAAGGAAAAACAGCCATTTTCTAGATGAATGGAATAGACTTGATAAAAGTAGGACTATTTAGTCTTTATTCAATTATTCCTAAACGACCGATTCAATTAAAGGAATAATTTGGAATCAGCACCATCCCCTTACCCATCACTCTTATGTAATTAAAATTATGTTTCCTACAACATTTAAAAATATATATTTTGAAACATTCGAATAATATGATTGAAAGTTTGTTAAACATAGGATCATCGTTTCTCAATAGAAATAAATATAAATTTTACACCTAAAAATATAATTTTTAGTTAAAATTAGTACTGGTGTGCCACTTCATGAGAAAATTAGGACCAAGGATATTATATCAAGAATTTTATCAAACATGAGTCTTGTAACCAAGTAAAATACATTTGGATGAATCCCACTAAATGTTAGGATTTTGACACATATGGATATATTAAATGAATTAGTGTTTAATGAATGTATCTCTAAGTTTAATATCCAATACTAGCATATTTTTCTTCAACATCATAATTAATGATACGATAAAAAACCTAAATCCAAATTAAATGGGGTAGCCTATAAGGATCAAATATTAAAATTAATGAATGTTGTGGAAAATAGAATCTTAGTAAGGTCATTAGAAATTTTTTTTGTTACAGTATTTATATATTAAGGTATTTATTAAGGGGAAATCTTCATGACTCATGGGGTATGGATTTGTAAAAATAAAGGGATATTTGAATTTTTTATCCCAGGGTGGAAGACATTTTATGAAATGGCATTCAGATTAATAATATTAGAGTTGAAACATCATTAGTGGTTGTTTTTTGATTTGTTTAGAGGACCTAGAGGTCCTCTAGGTAAAATAGGAATGTGGATTTATTTCATTACAATTTTTACATGTAGATAGGGTTGGAAAATGGCACCAAATTATGACACAAATTGGGAGATTTTGGATCAAATTTGGGTATTTTTGAGTTTTGGTAGATAATTCAAAATTTATTAAGTCTAAAATCATATAATATATTGGGGGATAATAAATATATTACATTTGAGAAATATATATTATGTATGTGTAGATTATATTACATAAGGTTTGTCACCGAAGGAAAAAACATTAAATAAGAATATACTATATATCATGTATAAGAAATATATTAAACAAGGTTTTTAATCTAACGGAAAAATATTATGCATGGATATTAGTATATTACATCTGGGGTAAAAATATTATGTATAACATTTTTTCCAAGGGAAATATCTTACATATGAAAAATAATATATTATTCATTGAGTAATATATTAATTATGGTTTTTCCAATGAGGGGGAAAACCTTATGTATGAGAAAGATATCACATGCGAGGGGAGGATATATTATGAATTCGTCTCTCTAACATGTAAATAATATTCTTATAAAAATATTTTATGTGTAATTTTTTGGGATGAGAAGATATTATATATATATATATATATATAATATTATGTATCAAATTTTTGTAAAAGGAAAAACCTTATAAAAAGGGTGATATATTATGTATGATTTTTGGATATTGAAAAAACATATGCAGTATTTAATATATTATATATTTTTCTAAAGGAATATTGTTACATATTTATGGAATAAAATTATTTAATGATATTTGACTAAGGAAAAAATCATACAATGGAATAATGTGTTACAGATGAAGAAAAATGTTATAGTGTGGGAATTTATTCCAAGTTAAAAACAATATGTATGGAATTTTTTTAGAAAAATATTAACTAGTAAAAATTAAACTTTTGTTGTAATAAAATAATTAAAGTTGATAATTCATCTTTAAAGTGGATTATTTTTCTTCCCCTCTCACCACCCATTTTAGCAATCCCCTTCCAATGGCTTATCTATTAGTCCTTAATGTATTTTAGTGTCATTTAATATGGGATATATATTGAGGTAACTCTATCCATATTATTTGATTCTTCACATATTTATTCCCCATTTATTCACCACATATTGTTGAAACCCATACTCAGGATTTGGTGATGACTCTACTAGATCATGGTAGAATCATCTAGATATTATCAGGATTTTATTAAATTGGAAAAAAGATATACTTGTAAGATGACCACACTAGATCTTTTGTGGACTAAAAGAGGTATGTTATGGGAGGTGTTCACCCCTTTTCTCAATGATTTAGATGTGATAGATTACCTAGTGATTGATTCTTTAATTATGTCTGAATATTTATGTAAAAATATTGGTTAAATGTATTAATTAATTAAATTTTATCTATCATTAATTAAAATGATTTCTTTATTGTGTTAGGGCATTGTGTTAATGTATGCTAGCAAGTTGGATTAATATGATCATAGGAAAGGGTCGTGGAGTATTGGTTAGGCTTAGAAGATATAAGGAAAGGGTGGAAGAGTTTCTCTTGTGATGTGAATGACTCTATAAAAAGTATGTGTTCTGTAAAACCCCCCCTGATGTTTATAAAGATTACTATATAGCATGTGATATAAATTCTCACATCTTGTGTGTGGTTTAACTTCATTATAAATTAATGTCTTCCCATTCAACCTCCATGAAATAAACACAATAATAATGGGCCATCATGGACCATTTAAACGTGGGACGATACTTCAGCCTCTGATGGATATGGGTTTAACCATAAACATGTGATATGTGATATATGTTCCATTAAAAGGTATAAGTAGAATGAAGGAAGATGGTATACCTCAGTATAAGTGCCCTGATTTACATCTATGTAGAAAAGTGTGATCGGTAAGGAATAGTCAGTTTACGGTTATTCCATGGATAGGATTTTTGTATAGGTTTGGTTTGTGGGGACTGACCAAGCAAATTTGGGAAGGGAGGTGGATGTTAAGTCGACCCTTAGTGTTGAATTATATATCATTACTAGTGTAGTTGATTATTCCATGATGAAATCATGATCATATTGATGGATTTTGTTTCTCTATGTGTTAGGATTCAATACCAAGGTGGAATTATATTAAAGAAACCTGGGAGGGGTGTCCAGACCATGATTTTCTCTAGGGGACCATCATCAGTGCCATAGTAATGGGCTGACTCCAAGGTAGATTTGTACAAAAAGGCTAGCTTAATTGTATCCTAGTATGAATGAAATGATAGGATTAGATTTAATGCTTGAGTGTCCAGCCAAGGAAATGTTTTTTGGCTTTGATAAGTGCCCAATACATGTGATTATTTATGTGATATGTGGTTTTAGGAATCTGGCTGGGATGAAGCTCTCTGGTAATGATGGCCTAGTAACCATTTTGAGTAGGGGATGAGACCCCCTAGTGGATGTTATTGAGGATTTTGGGTAGAGTATGTGACCCTTTAGTGTATATATGACAGTTATGGATTGAGGATGTAACCCCTGGAGGTTTATGATATATGAAAGTTTCATACAGGGGATGTGACCCCTCAGGTGTATGACATCCAAAATGTTTTCAGGGTAGGGCTTGTATCCATCTAGGTGGTTATGTATTATGCTCAGAGTCATCCATCATTGGTCAATGAAGGTATAGTCGATTCCAAGTTTCACCATAGAACCTGATGATCGATGGTAATTTATTTTATTATGTTCATTTTTTTGTTTATTTTACTAATAATTTCACATTGTACATGCATTTTATTTACTGATTATGATAATTGTTTTTAATAAAATACTACTCTAGTAGCCCTGGCACTTTGGTACTTGAGAAGACCTCATAATTATAGTTACATGTATGGTGGATTACCATAATTGGATGGTTGAGATGGATATATGGGAATTTTTAGAAGAGGGGATCAGTTTGGGACTCAAGACCAGATTTGGGTTGTACTTTTTTATTTTTTTCTGAGTTATATATGATCTACCCATGGGAATCTTGTTGATGTATGCAAGACTCATGTGTTATTCATGATAGATCATTTTGTTATAGCTTGGGTTTATTGTTTTTTTTCTTATGTTGCATTATTTATTTAATCATATTGATATTTTTGATGAATAAATGTATGATATTATTAATGTTTTAATTAACCTGATATGATTATATAGGCATCCCATGGTACCACCATAGATTCCTGTTTAGTATTGGAAACACCTAACATATGAAGAGACGTGTTAGATGTCATGTGATGATCCAACTCGGTTACTACAGACTGAGCTGGGTTGGGGGAGTAACATTCAGACACATGTTTTGAAATTATATCACCATATAATTTTCATCACTTTTATAGTATGTTTTTCCCAATCAGTGGAAGATAATTTCCCCTAACCATATGAATCATATATGCTTCATTTTTTGTTTTATTTTTTCTCTCTTATGGTTTATACATACTTTTTCACTCACTCGTAGATGATTCACGTCATTTTTACGGCTTCCCAATCATACAACTCTGTTTTCCATTCTTCCAAGACCATTGTTTTGAATCACTATCCCTGCTTGGGTTCTCTCTATCAAGAACCACTATCACTCTTGTGCCACTATTTGTGAAATATTTAAAGACGTTTCATCATATTTAAAATGAAATTTTCTATGCATATTCATCAGGATGACCATTTTTCAATATCATTTTTCAACTGACCATTATCCATTATGGTTTTACAAGAATCATCATTGAAGTAACTATTTCTTGAAAACCTCCTCAAGATGACTATTTTCAAGCATCCTCATGAGACTCCAATGAAAAATTCTTTGTATAAAAAGAGTAGACCCAAAAATACAAGATGGGTATGAATAAGAGAACATGGATTGAGATGCATCACCCCTTGAGAGACAATCACCACCCAATCCCAACCATCATGGATGAATATCCATGATTTTAGGCTACCTAGCTAACCAGAAAAATCTATCATCCACTCTCGTCAAACCTTCACATTTATAATGAACTATACTAACAACTAGTTCCCCCATTAGATCCCTAAATACATTCCCCAGTATATTCCCCCCTTCGGTTCCCTCTATAATAGCCTCCTTCAACTGTAGTGGGCCCCAAGAATATTCCCCAAGGATCCCATCATATTCTCCATGTCCCCCCATGTGGTTACAACAAATACCATGGAAGTATCCCCCTTGTATTCCTATCACTACACCCCCGGAAATTCTAACTATTCTTAAATGTGGTAGCTGTATCCCCTATATTGACGGTTCGACCCCACCCCTCCACTGATCATTAATTTTTTTTGTCTATTCAATAGTCCACAATTTTGACAAAAACATTTATTACACCGCTATCTATAAATTAACAGTTCCAATATGTTATAGGACTTCCTTCACTTTGTAATATTTTTTATTTCATAGGCTACTAAATTGCTCCAAAAATCAATCCTATGTGATTGGGACCATCATTTCATCAAACATGTTCTAGATGTGGAAAAGGAGTTTTGTGCATGGTATCTAGACTTTCAGATATTTTCTATCAAATATATGAAATTCCATTCGTTCAGCTATAGTCAAATTTTCTAAACCCGACTCATCAGGGTTTGTATTGGACGATTGATCCCATTATTGATTTTGAATTGAATAATACTCCTTAAAACGTGATTTTGGTAGGTTGATTTGTTAGGTTAGCCTCTCTTCTCCCTATTATGGTGCTTTATCCCAATGTTGCGCTAGAACTACTATCGAATTATGATGTTATACTACATATTTTGCATGTTCCTTATATAATTTGGCATTAAAATACTTCTATTTCTCCCAATTTGATTCCTAATTATATATAGTTTTCTGTATTTTATAATGAAATCTTCTGAACTGTCCAGTGGTGCCTCCATTTCCACCGTTTTACTCTAACATCACTTGTTTCTAGAAAAAAATACCCTCTGTAGTAAGAGGTAACCAGCAGCGATAATATCCAATAGTGATGCATCACATTCCTACCACCTTAACCTGTTGTGAAACATGTTGGCAGTAAATTCCTCCTTTTTATGTTAACATGATGTTCTCAACTGTCCTCTATAAATAATTATCTAGCCATGTACTCTTCATAGGGCAATGTACCTCATTTGAGCAGTGTGGAGAAAAATACATATCATTCCAATTGATGAGCCTCCCCAAACCTATTATTTTTATCAAAATAGTAGAACCCAATATATAAGAGGGATTATATAGAAGATAAGATATATGGAGGCATAGCTCCCCTTGAGTGGCAGTCATCACCGTTGTCCAAGCCTCACTGTAGAATTTCCAAGTCTTTAATCCACCTCTCTAACCATAAAAATATACCATCTCCACTCTCCATCCCTCCACATTCATAACATCCACTACTAACCACATATATGACCCCCATCATATCCCCCTTCCATTCCCCAACATATTCCTCCATTCGGGATTCTCCATAACAGCATCCTATAACTGCAGTGGGCCCTAATAATATTCCCCCAGGATCTCAGCATATTCCCCATGGGCCCCCATCCAGTTAGAATAGATTCCCCATAAGATTCCCCCTTTTATTACTTTAACATCCTTATTCTTATGAAAATTTATAAACATCATTTTCTAGATGAATTTTTAAAGAGATACTCTATCTATGTCATATTCAATGAATCCTCTTCTAGATAATTATTTCATAAAGTATTCATCTAGATGAACTTTTTCAATTGTCCTCATCAAATGACCTTTTCCAAATATTTTTTTTTTCAAATGTTGTTTTACATTTTTCCCTTTTCCCATTTAATCACCTTCATTGATATTCATGATGATCATGAAATTTATATTACTCATAAAAAATCTTTTTTGATATTTTCGAAATTATCTCTTCTGCCCATGTATCCTAGTTCAACAGTCATGTTATTTATTTATCACTTTAGTCTTGTGAATAGACCTATCATGTACCTTTTACATTATTTTTTGAATTTTTTATTTGTTATCTATCTGATGAAATTATCTCACTATCGTTATCTATTAATAAAGCAACCCAACCTCACTTTATAGGTCATGTATTTCTACAAAAATTATTGATATCCAGTTCTCTCAGAATACTTAATAGGGGTAAACTAGAAGGTAAAAAAATTATTTTACTATGTCATCAAAACTCCCCATAATTTTTATAAAAATGCATTTTTGGGTTTCATGGAATCATCACATGATTAGTGAGGTGGAATAACACCATTTAAATTCTCAATCCATCACCACTGAATCAACATAAAATATAAACAGTTGTGCCTCAATGGTGTATGTTTGACCGTGATCACCCAGTGACAACTAACAGACTCTCATCTCCACAGGAATGTACATCAACCAAAATAATCTTCTCATGTTTTGTGAGGAGCCTAAAAAATTAAAGAGGTGTGCTAGAACCTTCTTTGATGAAGATGAATATCAAATCAGGCTCTAAGAGAGATTTAGATAGGACAAGACTCAATTTTCCTCACCACCAACTCAAGGATCACATCCATATATAGACCTATGTCATTAAATAAAGGAGTTTGATTATCAGTTTCCAATATTGGTTACCCAAAACTATTTCATGTTCGTGTTAAATAATCATTGAACGTTTCAATTATCAAAAAATATCTTTAATTCCATATTTGAATTATATGATGATTCACAATTTATTAAAATAGATTAGAATATATGGTGGTGTTTATGCACTTGTAATCCCATATCATAGAACAATAATATCATATAACAGAGGCATATCCACTCCCCTTATGATATGGATCAATTGTAGCCAACAACATGCATCTCATGAATGTCTTAGCTAGACCAAAATGTTATCTTTTTTCTATGGATTAAGTGTGTGACCCTAAGAGCCTTAATAGTAATGAAAATAATTACGAAATATTGATTTCATATATGTAAGAAAAAAATTATCCACTCAAAATATTCCAATGAAACTCAAGCAACAAAGGGGTTTTGTGTGATCTTGATGAGAACCAGCAAGAATGCCTAAAAAACATCCTTCTAAAATATATTTTTTAGAGATAAAAATTTCGCATAGATTTTATGATTGAGTGACAACAGACCATTTAATAAAAAGTAAAATATGAAATCTAGCCTAAAAATAACATATATATATTAAAATAATTTATATCAAGAAGTAGAATCAATAATTTAAATATCTCATTGAATTGGAAAAATAAATTAAAGTTAATGTAAATTTATTTCACTTACCAAATTCCAATGTGTCATGTATGGATGAAAATCCACTTTTCGGGGTTTATATGAAAAGTTGTTAAATTGGAATATTGTTTTATTAAACTCATAAAATCATATGGAATATTTTAATACCCCATGATTACTCGTATATCCAAAAAAAATATAATAACTGTGAAAAACATGAACCACAATGAAGCTCATTCATATCCCCTATTAATCTGGATGTCAATGGAATTTAACATTTCGTTTCTATACGTACAATTTATGATGGTTCTAACAAAAAATTCTATAAAATATAATAAATAACTATCTAAAGTATAAAAATATAAAATTAAGTAGAAATTTATTTTATCGTGTTTCAAACCCTGGAATAACTTTCTAACACTCAATATAATAAAAAGAAAAATTAACTATTAAAGTAATTAAATATTAATGTAATATATATAAAATTATATAAAAATATGAAAAAAATCTAAAAAGGTCATACCATTGAACATATTTTATATTAAGTTAGGCATCAATAATTTCCTAAAACCACTCCATTATAAATGATGGTTGCATTTGATTTGTCATATGGTCCACCTAATCTGTCATAATAAAGTATTTCTAAATTAAAAAAACTACCATATGTATGATTTATAAAAAATGGAAAACAATAATAAAAAAAAGAAATATGTTTAATAAGGATTTATCTAGGAATCAATCGGTAATTTACAAGTTCAATGCAATTTTGAAAAATCAAATAAAATTTTATGGGCTTCCATTCTATTATGTTTTTCTTCCATAATAAAGAACTCTTTGTAGAGGTTTATTATTAACACTCCTTTTAGGAGAGAATAAATTTTTATATTCATATAAAAATTGGATGTAGTAAGAGAAATTAACCACATAAAATTGGGCATTTCTCTCTACCATAATTTTAAAATTACACCACTCTTCTATAGACAATAGTGTAGGAAGATACAACTCTAGTTTAAATAACCACTAATAAATATAGAACATTAAGCAAAATAAGTATTTAAATTTTTTAAATGTGACCATATAAACAAAATTCTATAAATATTATATTGTGTCACATTATTCCTTGTAATTAATAAATGGATAATATAATATAGAATATCAATCTCATGAGTTGTAAATAAATATAGTATCATATCATTAAAAAAAATATGATCATTTTAGGATGTTTGAAAATGGGGATCCAAATATTCACCAAATTCACACATCCCCCCACCATGCACACATAATTAACAATAAATTAATAATAAGGATAGTTAATTGTGTCTTTTAATAACATAAATCCATTAATGAGATCTATTAATATTATAATAAGTCATATAAAACCTATTTGAATATACAATAACTCATATAAATGTAATATGTTATGAATAAAAACAATAAAAACACATACTCAATGAAAAATAGTTAATAGTTGACCACATAGAATATCTCATGAATACATATCGTCATATAACATTTTGTTATTTTAAAACCACTCTATAAGAGTGTAATAAAAAATTTCAGAAATATTATGCTTTTTGAGACTATTCTAGTCATTAACATTTCCAAAAATTCATTGAATTCATCGATTTTTCCATTCAATTGAAAACTCATACCAGTGTATTTAATCTTTATTTTTTAATAGTATTTTTTTTATATATTTACACATCCAACATGTCTGTTAGAAAAAATCTTATCCCCATTTTTAAGTTCTTTTGCATATTGCATTAGAACAACTTGCCCCTGTATTAGACACATATACACAATCAATCTAAAAATATAATATAATAAAGAAAAATAGATTTATAAACAACTATAAATACAAAAAATCATCGAATAATAGATAAGTGGATTAAAATAGAAAATGTAACACATAAAAGTCTAAAAAAATGAAAAAATTGAAATTGAAATAACCCACCTTCTAATTATTGATTAATAGATGGTACTTTTTCTAGTTAGATCATGTCGATTAAAAACATCTCATTCTTGATAAGGAAAATATATTTCTCAAAAAATTATTAGCGAAAGGCCTAACTAAAAACATCTAATTTGAGAACCATGTTTTTTTTCAAGGACGATATTTTTTTAGTTAACATGCTCTGATTAGAAAAAGAAACATTTATTGCTCAGTGATTAAAAGGGGATGTTTTTAAATTTACATGTTTTCATTTTTTAATTCAAATTTTAAGTGTTCGAATTATTCTTTTACTATATGTTTCTCTATTATTTTTGGACTCTTTGAATTTATATTTGATTTGAATCATATTTTACTCATTCTATGGTATTTCTATATTGATTTTATGAATGTGTCCAATGATGGGGCATGTTGTTCTGATGAAATATGTATAGGACCATCAAAATGTGAATAAGTTTTTTTTTAACTGATTTGATGAATTTTTAAATACTAAAACAATTGTAATACTAAAAAAATCAATATTTAATCCACTTGTATAAGTTTTAAAAAGAAGTCACAAATCAATACATTATATTAATGTTAGGCAATGTTGATGACCAGAATAGTCCCAAACTGCATCTTGTATGTGAATATTTAAATTGAACTCTTACAGAGTGGTTTAAAAAGAACATAATATTATATGATGATAACTATTAAAGTGGTCTTCTAAGTGAACAATTAGTAATTATTTTTCTGTGAGTCTGAGTTTTTATTTATTTTATTCATAAAATATTGTGTTTATATGAATTATTTTATTTTTATAATTGAGTTATATGACATATTATACAATGTAGGGGTCTCAAAAATGGTTTGGTTTTATTACAAAACCAAATGAATTGTCATCCTATAGATCTTATTGTCGATCACTTATGCGTGGTGGGGGAACAAGTGAATTTCGTGAATATTTTGTTCCCCAATAAAAAACATCCTAAAAATGATCATATTTTTTTAAATGATATGATACTCCATTTATTTACAACCCACGAGATTGATATTTTTTATGAGATTAGCCATTTTATGGATTACATGGCTAAATGTGACAAAGCATAAGATATATAAAACTTTTTTATATGATTTCATTTTATAAATTTAATTAATTATATTAATTAATATTTTATATTTATTTGGTACAATTTTAATCAATATTTATATCATCCTGAACTATTGACCACAGAATAGATATGTCATTTTAGACTTATTGTAGAGCACAATGCCCAATTTTATGTGGTCAATTTCTCTAACTACATCCAATTTAGATGAGGACATAGAAATTTATTCCCTTGGAAAATTTGTTTCAACTACAAACCTTTGAAAATAGTTCTTTATTATTGGAGGAAAACATATTTATGAATAACAGACGTGGATAGAATCCCAAATCATTTTCTTTGATTTTATAAAAATTATATGGAGCATATAAATTCTTAATTTATTAATAGTGTAAGAATTATCAATCATATTTCTTTTTTTATTAGTTTTTATAATTTTTTTATATCATACCGATGATATTTTTTTAAATTTATAAATATTTGATTTACAAATATTGGATGGACTATAAGTAAAATTAATTGTAGCAATAATTTATGATGGAGTGGTTCTAGGAAATGATTGATGCCTTAGTTGATATACATTTCATTCAAAAGTATTATCTTTTAGCTATTTTCCCATTGAATGATTTTAGGTAAATTGATAGATATTAATTTTCAGATTATTATTATTTTTAAGATATTGACTGTAATGAAGTCATTCATGGTGTTCAAACATTGGGAAATGTAATTTATACTGTATTTTATTATTTTATTCTTTAGATAAATATTTATTGTGTTATATAATATGTGGTGATAGACACATAGTTTGTATTAATTGTTAATGGCCACCAAATTAATAAGGGATACACACAAGCTTTATTTTGGTTCATATTGTTTCACACATATTATATTTTGTTAGGAACAACTAGTCACTATTATGTTGTAAATTATTCCATGTGATTTCATGGCTTAAGAAAACATTGTCACAATTTTACAACATTGAATCCGAACCCAAAAAATATGTTTATCATCAATAACTAACTCATTTTATTACAACATGGGAAATGGTTTTATATTACATTTAATGGATTTTAAATTTTTTATGTTCTTTTAACTTATTAATGCTATCATATGAATTATATTTAGATATACATGTTCATTTGCAGGATAACATTCCTAGTATGATTTTTAGTAAATGATCTCGTGTCACTCCACTATAAAATCACTGTGAACTTTTTTAATCTCTAAAACAAAATCAAGATTTTCCTGGGAGTTTTTCTTAGGAATATATTCTGATTTTGAGCGAGATCACATCAAGCACCTTTATATCTTTAGTTGCACTACTATTTTGTGAGATGAAAACTTTTTCTTACATATATGAAATAAGGATATTTGTTTTCAACACTAAAAAGGATCATAGATTCACACATTTATCCCTTTGAGTAATTGTTATATTTTGGAAGATGAATCATTTCCAAAATTAACTGGTTTTCATCAACCATATCCAAATTATTTTGTATAGATTCACATTGAGTTTGAATTTTTTTCCTTTAGAAGTTATTTAATTTTACTATATGCAGTATATTTTAGTAAATTCACTAAATCTATATCAATTTTATTGTAAAATTGTTCTATATCATTTTTAAACATATCAATGAAATTCATGTTGTAAGTTATGATTGATCGATAAGGGGTGTGGAGATGCCTCTGATTTATTATACAATAGGCCTATGATATGAGATATTGAGGGAAAACACACTACCCTATATTCTACTTTATTTCATTGATTTTGAATCATCAGATGATTAATTTGTGCAATAATAGGAATTTTTTAATAGTTCAAATGTTAAAATATTATTAAATGCCAAAAATTATTCATTTTGAGAAACATATGTCACCCGCTATCTGTTGGAAGATGATGCTGAAACTAATTTGTTAAATAAAGAGGATTATGTAAGGATGAAATCCTCTAGTTGTGTGTAGTGTTGTGATTAAAAAAGTAATAAATTATTGTTCGTATTTATTATAAATGATAATATAACATTCAAGTGTATAATGATTTCATTTATGTTGTTATGGATCAAAAGAATTTATGATATTATAACAATATGAAAAATGTAATACTTTTTACTAATCCAAACAATTTCCAAGAATAGTATTTCGGTGTAATGAGAAGGACCATGTTATTGCATAGTTAAAGAAAAATTCCTCTAAAAACATCATGGATAAAATTATGCAATTCACACCACATTCAAAAATAAAATCCTACAAACCTGGGAAAGGTCAAATTGTAAGATAATAATCTACACTTTTAAACTCTTATATAAAAGATTTCATGCCACGTATTAAGAGAAATGTTCAATATAACTCGATAATCGGAAGGAACTATAAAATTAACCTACCAAACTACATGTCATGGCTATAATACCTATGCCTCAAAGACTAACTTCATGGTATAGTGATGTTTTCCAATTCACTAGAGGCTTTGATATAGAAATTTCCAATAAGCATTAAAATATGGGTCAAAATGTCTCATCTTGACTCTTTAAATCCACAAATTGACTCAAGAATTCCTCAAGACTGATGTATGACATACAAATAGACAGTATAGTGCATGGAAACAAACTTTCTTATTCGTTCTCCAATTCCAATGTGACACGATCGTCAATTTTCTCTCAGGTGTTCTCAGTTTCTAAATCATCTATTCTACAATTTAGTGTGTGTCCCTATTGTAATAATATTCTCACTCTCATTAATTTTCAATTCTATTCTAGGGTTTCATTATATTATTTTTATGGAATTGAGACTAAGATAAAATTTTGTTTATTCAATGAAACCCTTCCTTATTTATCCTATTTCATTAGTTATTGGTATTCATTGCATTTAAATAGAGGGATTATACTTTACGTGTCATAACAATTAAAACCTAAGGGAATATTCTCTTTGAATTTTTTAATATACCAATTAAAAGTAAAGTTTTGATTTTATTTCTAATTTCTTGTTATAACCAAAAAATGGGAGTATTGGAATCTTTTCTAGTAAAGGACTAATACATTAAATCCCAAATTGATTAAGGTGTTAGTCATATGGGTGCTTCTGGGGCTATTGCTGAACTTCCTTAAAACATTGTATGTATTATTTATTAAATGATTTTTTTATTTATTTTTCACTTACATTCATTTGTTTAATAAACTCTTTATGTCCCCAAATATAATTAATCATTTATTTATTGAATTTCTTCCCATTTATTCTTCCACCTTTATAATGACGTACAAATTTATCATTGAAGTGTCATATTTGATTTTTTTTTTGTTCTAGAAAAATTTTTAATATTTTAAAATCAGTTTTTAGTCATAAGAATTAATTTTTACACATATTTTTATGGGAAATTCACCCACTCCATTTCCATTTTTCCCTACTATGACCCAAATTTGGTAAAATAGGAATCTTGAATTTCTTTATATATTTTATTCAAAATTATTTCAAAGCTTAATATATTTTCAAAATCATTAACCACTTTCTCAGAATTTTTTTTTAAAATGGATTTTTCAAACATATATGGTTCTTGAATGACACACTATGGGTTGCTCTCCATTTTTATGGAAATAATTATGGGTTTTGGAACACTCACATGTCTACTTTTCTTAGATCAATTGGTTATCCCATACGAAAAATTTTAAGCATGATTATATTCAAACAACTAAAAAAGAATATAAATGTACTCCATAAAAAAGTGACTAGTGAAGGAACTAATAAAGTCAAATATACCCAATTAGATATGTTTAGAAAAGAATTTGAGATTTTATCTATACATCCTAATGAATCCATCGCTGAAATGGTTACTCTATTAACTAATATTTTTAATGGTAGAATGGCTCTTGGTTATTCTATTTATATTGTAACATTAGTTATAAAAATCCATTGGGGTTTATCAAGAAATTTGGAACCCAAAGTCACCGTCATCCAAAAAGATAAATATATAAAGAATATAGTGGTTGAGGATTTCATCAGTTCTCTAATGAAATTTTATATAAAAATTACAGGAATGATGAAAACAATGTTAATGGGTAAATGAAACTTGAAAGGCAGTCACTTTCAAATAAACCGACTAAAAATCATCTGAAATTGAGACATGTAGATTGGTCATCTTTCCAAAAGGGTGAATAAGTACAAGAATAAAAAATTATCTCCTTAAAACATAAAAAAGGAAAATCATGAAAGGAAAGTTGATTTGGATGCAAAAAAGAAGGATCACATCAAGATAAACTGTTCCTGGAACAAAAAGAAGAAGTATGATAAAAAATATTTTAAACAAATTTCTTCTAGTGCTAGTGAGGACTCTATTTCAATATATGAATCAAGAAACAAAACTCTTAGGTTCCACATGGAAAATCTCATGGTATGTGACAAATTTAATTATACATGTTATGCTACTTATAATTATACTTCTTCAACTGATTATTTATAGTATGATGGACTTGTATTTATCCTTTACATTAACTCAATTATTGTTCTTTTTTACGTGTTTCAAAATTTAAAGATCATAAAAATAAATACTATTTTGTTTCTTTTTAAAAAATTTAACTTTATAAAAAATTATTTGGTTTTTAAATTAAGAGAAAATTAAAATTTTAAGAATTAGGAATTTAAAATTAAAGATCTCAACAAAACTCTTTATCATTTTACCGAAGTGTTAAAATCATGAATAAAATTTCAGGATCTAAACATGTTGTTAAATGTAATTAAAGCATTAGTTTTTCAAAAATATTTTGGTTTTCAACAATATTATAGAAAGTCATCTTTTTCTAAGGAAACATTTCGAAATAATTTTTCTAATTATTGTAACATAATTAGTAATCTTATTTATGAGTGAAATTATAAAAATTTAAGATATGTTATACCAAATAGTATTCACCTCTATTCTAATTTTAATAATGAAAAAACATATACC
The DNA here is from genome assembly GCA_963277665.1 of Viscum album. NCBI lineage: Eukaryota > Viridiplantae > Streptophyta > Magnoliopsida > Santalales > Viscaceae > Viscum > Viscum album. Next base: position 1,758,033,924 of record OY728141.1, read on the forward strand.
AAACATGTTTGGATTCCTAAGTCTTTATTGGATAACTTATGTGGACCCAATATATTTTAACCAAAATAATTACCCTCTTGATATTTTATCAGAAAATGGGTTCCTGATAAAAAACATGAGAATCTAATTGCTATATGGATATTGGGTTTCTGAGGGACACGAACGGAAGTCTTTAAAAATTCAATCATCTCAAAGACATTGAAGGAGTACATATCACATTTGGAGATGATACAAATGGTAAAATTACTGGTATTAGTATGATTACTTTATCGAAATGTTCTCTAATTAAATATGTTTTATTTATCAATTGATTGAATCATATTTTACTAAGTATTAGAAAATTAGGTGATTTTGGTTTTAAATAACTTTTAACAAAGACTTTTGTTAAGTTTTAATTATAAAATAAACCTTTTATTTACCTCATCTCATTATCAAATTGCCTATATTTTTTATTTAAAATAGCTTACATGTAAAAAAAATTATATAAGAATATAAGATAAAAATCTAGGATTTTTAATAGACTCTTAGGTCATTATAACTTTCATTCTCTTTTCCATATCAATTGCAGACGGCTAGCATGAGATTTACTAAAATTGTATTTCAAATATTTTATGAAATTTTATAAATTGTAATGAAACAAAAATATTTTTTAAAATGTAAAAAGGTATTTTTCTTCTTCTAAATCCTTATAAATTTTCTACCTTTATCTTTTTTGGTATAACTAATATTCCTTTTATAGCAGATAAATATTATACATTTGTGATTATTAATGAATTTTCTAGATTTGTAATGGTTTTTTCATTAGCTCGTAAAAACAAGTATTTAATGTATTTGTAAATTTTTCGAGGAAAGTCAAAAATATAAAATGTTTGAAAATCCTTTAGTGTAGAAGTTAATATTCTAAATAATTTAATGACAATGACTTTGATGAATTTATGCTTCTCAAAGTTATCATAACCCCCCCCCCCCCACTCATAGAACACCTGAATAAAATGGGGTAGTTAAACATCATAATAGGATCCTCCAAGAATTGTCATTGATTCATTTGAATTAGTTTATCCTTTATCAATTATTTTGAGATGAGGCGTTCAGTACATCATTATTTATACATAATAGTATTATTGTAATGCCCATCTTAGGAAAAATCCCTATAAACATTAGATAGAAAAATTGTGAAATGTTGGATTCATTCATTTTTTGTGTTAAATGATTTATTCTTAATAAAAAAGATAATATATGAATGTTTGTACTTAAATCTGATGACAGTTTATTTCATGGGTGCTCAAACGCATGTAATTTCTTCCAAGTTGTCAAGTAGAGGTCAACAACTTTATAAGAGTCCATTCACTGAAAATTTGATGAGAATATTTCTAAATCAATCACATATAGTAATAATGATGTTGATTATCATAGATTGAACTTAACTAAAACATATAACGTAGTTTAATATGTTCAAGATACCATTCCTAATCATTTACCAAATGAATGCGTTCAATCAAAATATCATCACCTTGAGAATGTTATTAGTGAATTACAATCTGGAACTCACACTAGATTATCAGAAATAAATGAGGTTGAACATAAATATTTTATCTCTAAACATGAAACTAATTCCCTTGATGACACTATTAGTTATTTAAGTTGAATACATTCTATGAAATAAAAGATGAACTAATTTCAAAATAAAAAGGTCTGGAATCTTGTGGAATGATACATTAATCAACATATTATTGGAAAAAATGGGGTTTTCAAAACAAACATGAAAATCAAGAAATTATCATCCATAAAAAGGCTCAAATTTGTCTTTAAGACTGTAATAAAGATAAAGGTTTTTATTATGGTAAAAATTTTGAACCATTTCTTGAAAATAATTCATTACAATCTTGTTGGAATTCTATGATCATTTTAATTTAAAATCTTTTAAATTTGATATCAAAAGTAATTTTATAAATAGTATTATTGATGAAAACATTTTTTAGGATAATCCACCCAATTTTGAAAATAAGAAATTTTTAAATCAAGTTTTCAATTTAATCATAACTCTTTTAGGATTAAAAGAATAAAATAAGTCTTTGTGTGATAGTTTTACTAAATTTCAGTTATCAAATTATTTGAATATGGAAATATTTAATTCCACTATTTCTAAAAACATTTTCAAATGATTTATTAATCATTAAAATTTATGATTATGATGTCATTTTTTAGAAACTAAATAAACTCTTAAATGGATTTTATGATTTAATTAATAGTTCTTACCATTTGTTTTAAGGGAGAACTCCAATTAATTCTTGGATTTCAAAATTCTCAAAATTCTAATAAAACCTTTTTTTACAAAATTAAACACACTAATAGAATTCTAATGATTTTTTTTCATAGATCATGAAAAGGAAGTTAGAATACCCATGAGTACAACTTTTATGCTAACATTGGATAAATTCAATCAATCGGTCGACAATAAGATTTATAATAGTTTGATTGGAAGTCTACTTTACCACACTATGACCTAGCTAAACTTCATGTGTAGTGTATCCCTTTGTTATCCTTTTCAATCAAATCTAATGAAATATCATCTTAAATATCTCCAAATAAATTTTTCATATTTTAAATGGACTAAATTATATATTTTATTTTCTCCTTGGGATAATTTTTTTGAACTTACATTTTTTCTTAAATACTAATTTTGGACGATGTCAACTGGATATGAAAATTACTAGTGGAACTTTTCACCTACAAGGAAAAAACCATATATCATGGTGTAGTAAGAAGAAAAAATATTTTCTAAACCTTAATTATGGAATGTTTTTTTATATTCTTTTACATTATTTTATATATATATTTATTTTAATAAATAGGATCCATTTATCTCACATGATGAATTAGTTGATGGAGAACTAATCTTATTAATACGGAAAAAATCCTAGAAGTGACCCTTTTTCTAAATTGTTTTTCAAAATTTATTTTAACTATTTAGATTATTTGAAAAACATTTTCAAAATTTTAGTTTTATCTTGACCTATATTTTTTAAATTAAAAATATTTGGTTACATCTATTTGGACCATTAATGAAATTACCTTTTTCTTAAAATTGTATGCTTTTCAAAAAAAATCAAATCATTGGTGTTCTATCTCTACAAATATTATTAATGAAGATAAAGGGAATTTTAAATATTATTTCTCTTCTCCTCCAACCCCATATATGAATATTTGTTTTTTTATAACTGGGGATGAAGCTTTATTTACGAAATTTTTATGTTATTGGGGAGAAGTTTTATGTTTTATGGGAGAGTTTTCTTGTTAAAAGGGACAATTTTTTATGTTCTTAAAATGGGAATAAATCATGGTAATATCTAATAATTTTTATTCTTATTATTTTTTTTATGGATAAAAATCTTAATTTCTTTTTAAAATATTATATTTCTTGTATTTTTATACTTGATATAATATTGTTTTATTCACGACTTATTAATGTGTTTCTTATCATCAAAAGTAGATATATTGATGTTTTTCCTTAGTTTTAACTATCAAAAACACTATAATGATTTCATTTCTGTTTTTAGGTATTTATGTGTTTACACATAATCTATAATATACGTAAACCATGATTCCAAACTTTTCACAACGCAATAGAAAAGTGCTAAAATAGAATTACGGTGCAATTAGAAGGACCATGTGGCAGCACATCTGCTCCAACTTGTCGGTACTAGAGAGCATAGCATAAAACTGTGTAATATTTATACATTGTCACAAAATTACTAAATAAATATTACAATACAATTAGAAAACCCAAAATTCAAAACTAATCGGTCCAACTTTTAGGTAGCGGGACATGTCGCGGATGCTGGTGGGCCTGGGATTTAAAAAAAATTCATTACCTAAGAGAAAATAATTTTAATCAATAACAATATGAGCCCCCTTAGTGGTTTGAGGATCTGAAATTAATTTTATAAGAACACAATAAATAAGTTATTTCCTAATTATATTTGGTGTCACATTCGAATAAATCTAGTCTTCTGTGATTGTTATTCGGGGGATCAGAAACCGAACTCCTCTAGATTATCCACACATGCTCCATGAAAATGCGTACATGCCATTTTTTAGATTATAGGTGATATTGAATGGATATGATTAATCCATCGATGTCATGGTGATCTCTAAAATCTTATCCCATTGAACCGTCAACGGAATTCTTATATTGGTCAATTGGAGATACAATTTCTCTCTCTAGGAGGTGGGAAGAGAGACAATCTATCATTATATAGTCAAGATAAATCATACTAACGAGAAATCATTATCTATTAGGTGCTAAGGACACAAAAGAATTATTTATTGTTCTCATTATGTTCATACTTGGTGATCTCTAGTAGGTGAGATCAGGATGATAGACCCACCAATAGAAATACTGGATGTTTCAAGTGTCATTGGTTATTCTTATAAACATACATGTGTATTGGTCTCCTGGATTGATATTATTATCAATGTTTTTCATTCCATAATGTATATGTATGCAATTAAAAAACCAGGATAATGAATTTGTGGCAAGGTAGATTCTATTGGATGCATCACTTGTTGAATGGAATTGGTTGAATGGTCAAAATAGAATTTTCCATTTTCGAGTTGAGGAAGTGATATCTTGAGAATAATTGATAATGATGGGTTTTCCATCATAAATATTTATCCAACATAGTATAATATATTTGTATCTAGTTAGATCAATAAATAATGAAGCATCCAAGGATGGTGAGACAAGTGTGTATCTTACATTATGACATATTAGGTGAAGAAAGGGTTATATTACACAATATATGTTTGTAGGAATTTTATCAATGCTATGACTATTATTCATGTATTTAGGGACCCTGATGGGTATCTATACTCCACATTTTTTCTATGAATAGTATTCACTGCTATCAAGATAAGGGTTTCCCCTACCCCCCCCCCCCATCCCTAAACAACCCAAACCATAATCCACATAACCCAAGTGATGAAACATTATCGTCTTAGATGATCCAAGACCCATTAGAGGTCCATGTATCCTACATTAATTTAATAATAATAAAAATAAATAAATTATTAACACTTTAGATTTTATGGCACATTTGACAATATCTAGTTGGTGGTGTGCCTTGCTTGAAGGATAAGAAACTAAACCCCTCCTGATCATCCACTCATTATCCAATAATCTACATGTTCTTCATTATTTTTATTTAATATGATTTTGAAAAGTTTTGATGAATCCTTCAACCTTTTTATGATCACACTGATATAATCCCTTCGACTACCAAAGTCATTCTGAGATTGGTCACTTAGAAAGAGACTTTATCTATCTGTGAGGTAAGAGGAGAGATAATTTCTCATTCCTATAGTCTGGATACATAATAATGATTAGACACAATTGAATATCAGGTTTTTGGTGCTCATAAGAATTAAAATTTCTTAATATTTTTTTCTCACCCAGTGATCTCTAGTATGTGATACAATGAGGAAATAACAACCAATATGAACATCACATGTTTCAGTGATCACTTCTTTTTATGATCTACAGACATGTGTATTGGTATCCTTACTTGATATCAATATAAATGTGTGTCATTTGATCACATTATTTGATACAAATTAAAAACCATGACAATAATTTCATAGAAAGATATCATGTGTTTGGTACACCATTAGTTATATGGAATAGGTTGAATGGTCAGGATAGAATTTTTCTCTTCTGAGTTGAAGAAGTGATATATCGAGCCTATTTGATCATGATGTTAGTCCCATCATATATATTTTCCTATGGTAGTATATGTTAAGTCCATTGAGTTTGATCAATAGAAAATAATTCAAGAAAGGACGATGATAAAAGTGTGTGTTCTACATTATGAGATATCTCAATACAATGATATTATACTACACGGTACATGTTTGTAGGATGGTTTTCATTGATATGAGTATTCCTCATCTCATAAGGGGCCTGGATGATTTTCTAGATTCTTATTTTGGTCTATGAATTGTATTCATTGATGTCGAGATAAGGACCTCCACTAACCCCTGTCTTTAAACCTACCACTCTGCAACCCTAGTCCTAATTACTAACCCCTAACTAATTCATACCCTCCCAATTTTAATCCATGATACCTAACCCAACCAATACAAATCATAATCAATAAATCCTAACTAATTTCTATACTACACAAATCATAATAATAATCCATAACCACCCAATCATTATCCTTAATCCATGAACCACCCATTCCTATCCCCTACCCCCAATCCCTATCATAGTCACTTTCCCTGGACTAATCCCCATCCCCAAATCATAATCCCTAATCCCATATCTCCCTCACAACCCTCAATATTACTCCATAATCCATATCCCCAAAACCCTAATACCTAATTCCCCCAGTACTAATCCCTAGACCCCAACCCTTTGGCGTCGCCACGATCACCTCAATCTCATCCCATCAAACAATCATTGGAGTTCTTGGATTGGTTACTTGTAGATATAATTCATATCTCTATGAGGTGGAAGGAGAGAAAATATATAATTCCTATGGTCTAGATGAATGATAATTACTAGAAGAGGTTTAATATTATGTGATAGGGTTCATAATCATTGAGACATATTCTCATGAAGTTCTCAATAGGATACACCCACCAATAAAAATAGTGCATGTCTCATGTATCATTGGTTGTTCCTATATATGGACATGTGTATTAGTATCCTAACTTGAAAAAATTACCAACTTTTTATATTTGATCTCAAACTTTTTTTCATGGAAAAATACATTACATTGATTTCATGGAAAGGTAACATGTGTTGGGTGAATCATTGGTTGTATGTCATTGGTTGAATGGTCAAGATAGAATTTATCTCTTCTGAGTTAAAGAAGTAATATCTTGATCCATTTTTACCAAAATTTAAGTACCTTATTAAATCCTTATCTAATTTATTATAAGGTATGTCAACCCAGTTATATCAATAAGAAATAAAGGGCCTCCCTTTTTAGCATGTGAATAGTATTCACTTATATCGACACTTACCTTGATGGGTTTCTAGACTCTTCTATTTGATTGTGAATAGTATTAACTACTACTGAGATATGGGTATCCACTACACCCCCAAACCCTAATCCTAATCACTAAAACCTAACTAATCACTACCCCAATATTAGTACTTAATCAATAAACCCTAACCCCCACAATCACAATCTTAACCCAAAACCCTAACCCTTCATCTTAATCCTTAAAACCTAACCACCCATCTTAATCCCTAATCCCCCATTCCTAAACCCTTCCCCCAATATTAATCCATACCTATATCCCTAATCCAAATACTAACCCCTAACAACCCCCCCATCTTAATCCCTAATCACTAAACCCACCAACTTAATACATAATCCCTACCCCCTCCCCCACCCCAATCCTAATCACTACCCCTAACTAATCCCTACCCCAATACTAATCACTAATACCTAACCCCTTTACCAAAATTCAAATCATAATCACTATCCCCTAACTAATCCCTACCCCCAATCACAATCCCTAAGCCCCTAGCCCCCCAATCATAATCTATAATCCCTACACCACCCCATTTTATCCCCAAATCCATACCCCCTTCCAATTTGAATCCCCCATAATCCTAATCCATAACCATAATCCAAATCCCTAAACCACCATTCAAATCCATATTCCCTAACCCCCAATCCTAATCCCCAATCCCTATTTAGTTCTAAACCCCCCCAATCTTAATCCATAATACTTAACCCCACTACCCCCCCCCCCCAATCCCAATCCTAATCACTAACCTCTGACTAATCTATACCCCCAAACTAAATCACTAATTACTACCCCCCATAATATTAATACCTACCCCCAACACAATCCTAATTCATAAACCCCCATCCTAATCCATACCACTCCTATTACTAATCACAACCTAAACCATAATCATTACCCCCATCCTAATCAAATTCACTAACTCCTAACCACCACCCACAAATCCTAATCTTAATCACTAAATCCTACCCCCCCCCCCCCCTCTCATGTTAATCCCCAATCGCTAACCCACCCACCCCAATATTAATATCTAATCCCTACCCATAGTATTAATCCCTAATCCTTGACCCCTATATCACCCCCAACCCCAATCCTAATCCCTAACCCCCTGTTAGTCCATAATCCCTAACCCCCATCTTAATCTCAAATTACTAACCCCCACCATCAATTCTAATCCTAATCACGAACCCATAACCCCCCCAATTGTAATCCCTAATCCCTACCCCCACCCCAATATTAATCCCTAATCCATAGACCCCCATCTTAATCTTTAAACCATAACCCCCATAAGACCCCATATCCCATTCCTAATCTTTAACCCTAATCCCTACCATCCCCACATTTTAATCTTTAATACTTAACCACATCTAAATCCCTACTCCCCCTAATCCTAATCCAAATCACTATCCAATAAATCCCCCCCACACACAATATTGATCCTTAATTCCTATCACCACCTTATTCTTTAATATAACTCTATCCAATTCCAGAACACTCTCACATGGCCAAAATGGGTGAGTTGTGGGAGATCAAGTGTTCCTCCCCATATGAAAAAGGTTTCAGACTAGAAATTTAGTTGTGATATGTATTGTGGGAGACTATACCCCCTGGTATAGAGTTATAAAATTTCATAATTAAAAAATATAAAGTAATCCGAGAATAAAAGAATAATGTAAACTATAAAAAATGGTGGAATATCTAAATAATAAATTCCAACTAAATAAAATAATAAATAATAAAGGGAGAATGTAATGTCTTGTTGGAATGTAAATAGATTTCAAATTGAAATTAGTACGATTAAAGAATTAGAAGATGAAATTAAACTCAATGTCTCGAATCCCAAACCCCATGTTGGTCCTATCTCAAAACTCCAACCCATCTAGAAAGAAACAGTCAATAGCAAGGTCCCATGCCCTTGTATGACCCTGTATCCTGGTAATCTTCTCAAATGACAAATATTTTCCTTAGTAGTGCGTGATTATAACTCATCAGGTCAACACCGCCATGTCTAAACATAACTACTCTGATAATAAGTGCTAAAAATAATTCAACAAATAGGTGTACTAATTAATTAAACAATTAAATTAATACCACATCAATCTGCTTCATCACCATGCCTGAATGTGTCTAAGAATGTATCAAGACCATGGTATCCCCAATCATATAACCATGGTATAACGTAATCTTCTTCAGCGCCCGATGGGAGTGTCTCTGATCATGTCACACAATCAGGCCAACTATAACCATCTATTCATGGTATAAATCACATAAATCTGGGTTAATCCCATTATATAATAATTTTAGCAAGAAATCAGGGATAAAATTGATATATAATCATTATAGTCTGTATCATGGCAAAACCCAGTGTATAATAATTTCATCAATAAATCTGGGCCGATCTTGGAAAATAATCATTACAGCACGTATCAAGTCCAAGATCGGTATATAATAATTTCAACAATAAATTAGGGTTCATCTTGGTATATAAGAATTACAACATGTATCAGGGCCAAGCCTAGTATATAATTTTTTTATATAAATCAAAGGGAATATCCTCCGACATATCCATTACTACATGATTCACTAGGTATAGCCTCCTATATAAGCATGGAAACATTTAACTCATTGAGTCATAACAACTAGGATATCACAATATCCCATCATTAGGATCAATGATCAATTATGAAAATTACCATTTATCTTTAAATAACACATTATGCTTATCATTTGGTGAGAAAATAGTAACATTCCATTCATATTAATAATCAATCCAATTCAAGGTGAATTTATATCAAACAATGACACAAAACTGATGTGATATTAAACACACTTCAGCCATTAGTCAGTTAATTTATAAAATGGTTTCCTCACCCAAATGGTAGACATAATCCAGGTCAATTTTAATTGAATCAAAATGTATTCCAATGAATAATCTAATTCATTATTTAATTATTTTAGGCACACATTATGGTGTGAATACTTTTCAATTAAACAATACATAGGGTTGAGGTTTATACCTCCTACATTTAACAAGTGATTAATGAATTTATTCTAAAGGGTAACACTAATTATTAAAAATGCACATAAGAGAAAAAAAAGAACCTAAATCAACCAAGGTCAAGACTGCAACTAAAATATGCCCAATGATTCCACCACCCAAATGGAGATCAATATAAGAGGATAGGAAAACTAAATCCAAATACTTATGAGGGATAAAATGAAAAAATTGGATATCTGAATTTGAAGGAATTATTACAAAATATCATAGAGAACCTTATAAGGTTGAGAGGAGTAAAATTCATGTAGGTGAAAAGAAAAATCATCTGTATTGAACTTTTAAAACTTTTGTCTTGGATATAACATGACGTGTAACTCTTTTACATGTCATGTATTTCTTTTTAGAGGTATATGATGAAAAAACCATTGTCTCATATGAATTTTTTATTTTCCCAAATATTACAAGATGTGTACTACATGAAAAGATGTGTAACCGCTTTACAACATCTGCTGGTTTTATGTCATGTTTCTAGAAAAATTTTCATATCATGTAATACATTTACATAGAATGTAAATACCCTACTTATAAATTTCACTCTAACACAAAAAGAAGGACCTATACCACCACAAAATCATTCCAAATCAGGGAAAAGAACTCATAATTCCATTTAACACATTTATAACTAGACGAAATTAATTCAAATAAACATAAATTCCTATACATTATATCATTTTTTTCAACAAAATCACTCTAAATTAGAAAAATACTATGCTTCTATGTCATAAAGAAAATGGAAACCCCATTGGAAAAAAATTAACACAAAAAATAAAAGAGGGACATACTTGGAAAGTGGTGGGATCTTATAAACTCTCCACCAAATAACAACACATCCCCAAGCTACTCTCAGAATCACTATGGGGTCTTAGATAATATGTCAATCCAATATGTTCGGATATCATACTCCCTCTTCCAGGTATCCTCCTTAACTCACCAATTCTTCCAATTCATTCAAACAAATGGTGTAGTACTGCCCCAGCTATACTAATCACTATGGTTCAAATTCTACTTTGGATGATCTACAAAGGACATATCTACCTGAATCTATATGTCTTCTATGTATGTCACATGATAAGGTTCTGGATGATATCTATCAAGCTATGATACATGAAAAATATCATGAATGGAACTATATATATTTAGAAGGTTTAATCAATACACCACTAGACTGACCCTTTTCACTATCTCAAAAGGCCCAAATAATCTGGGTGCTATCGTTCCCTTTTTCCTAATACAGTGTTTCCCCAACTCAGGAAATGCCCGAAAGAACACATGATCACCAATCTAAAACTCTTATAGTCATCTCTAGTAGTCAGAGTGCGCTCACCAACCATATCTTGATCAAATGAACCTTCTCATATGTCTCTGACAAGATAATAGGCTCATCAAATGTTAACTCATTTTCTTATATCCAATAATGAGGTGAATGAAATGACCTTCCATATAAAGCCTCAAGAGGATCCATTTTGATCGATTCATGGATGCTCTTATTATATTAAGAATACATGAGTTCCATAATTTTCTCATAAGAACCACTGAAATAAAAAACACATGCTTGAAACATATCCTCTATAACATAAATAGTCTGTTCAGATTGACCATTAGTCTAAGGATGATAGGATACACTCAGAAGATGTTTTGATCTTAGAGCATTCTAAATACCCTTCTATAATGACGATGTGAAACACGAATATCTATCTGAAATGATACGACTCATTAAACCATATATCCTTACTACATAGTTCATGTAAAGACTACCCAAATAATTAGCTATGAAGGTCCCCCTGATCGGACAGTTGATCCAAAATCACACAAACAACATCATTATTATGGGTTACCCTTGGAAATACTATCAAAAAATCTATAGTAACATCATCTTGTTTAAAAGTTTTAATTGTAAAAGTCTGAAGAATCCTTGTTTTCAACTAATTATTGGTTTTCACCCACTAACAACTGAAACAACTTACGACAATGCCTTCTACCACCTACTTCATTCTTGACCAGTAGTACTATAACTCCCTGACCCTAGAATCGTAGAGCAGACACATTATTATTTTACATTGGAATGTTTACAAGGAAAGAAATTATAAAGTACCATACAATGTAGTAGTTTTGAAAGTCCATATTTCATATATGATACCAAAAATATATTAATAAGAAATTAAAACATTCTACACAAAAAACTCAAATAAACTTCATCCTTGAACTCTTATTCAAATTTTTCTTCTTTATAAACTAAGGAAAAAACATATAAGGGTGAGCTAAAATGATCATTAAAGGTAAATAAATCATAAAAAATAATGAATAAATTTATATGGAATGGTAAATAACTAAGTACACTTTCTATTTATATAACGAGATCTGGAATATATAATATGGAATGTAAGAAACTAAAACACATACAATAAATCAATAAAATAAGTATGAATTACATCCATATATATTTTGATGAAAAATATCATAGATAAATAAAAACTAAAACTAAATTAAATAAATTATTTCTTTTTTGATTTCATGACTAACGAATATGAAAACCTATACCATTTAGACCTTTCATAAGATGGATTAAAACATGTATTGAAACCTGTGGACAAGTTATTCATCTCATGAGAACCAGTCAATGCATCGAGGATCTTCATAATGTCTGGGATCCACCTGTCACAGCAATTTCATAGAAATAATCATAATTAATAATCATAATAACTAATATGCCTTATCATAAAACAATATTGGATTATAATTACAGATTTATTAATAATTCCCCAATTAATCATACAATTATCAATGTAACCACTACGTGAAAAATTGGATGTAGTTATTGCAATAAAAATAACCATTGTATAAAAATGTTGATATTAAATTAAATTTATTAGTATAATTGTTCACAATGAATTGATTATTTCAAGAGAAATTTTAAAATCATGAATATATGTGAGGTTTCAAAGACAACCCTTAAGAACATTCTTGAGAAAAATAATCATTAAATATTTTAAAGTGTCTCATACCACATTGAAACATTTAAATCATAATATCTAGAGGGTTATGAAATTAAAATGACCTTATAATATAGTTGTAATAATTGGATAAATTATATAATATGGAGATAGTATCATAAAAACTGAATAAAAGTGAATTGGTTCATATTAACAATTAAGTCTCAATGAAATGTATGTTGAGACAAAATTCCCTTACACTAAACATCTTTGTGTGGCGTGATATTTATCCTCACGTATAGTGGGTTTAAAAATGTTAATAACTTATAAAAGAAAAATATTAATATTTATTATATCATATATTATCCTCTTATAAAATCTTATAACTTGTTTGTTAATAACCTTTAATTTTTTAACAATTTCTGGTATTAATTGCATAGTTTTCATTTGTATTTTTAGACTTGTTATTTGCTTCTCCTGTTACATAGATCATGAATTAATTCTATAAAAATGTAAAATATGACTTAATTATTTATATATTGAGTACATATGTACTTATAATAAACTATAATTTTTGGAGATAAGAAATGAAATGCCCCATTCATTGAGATGGTAGGTTGTACATACGCATGAACTCTACATTCATTTCGTAGTCGTATTCAAATATTTCATGGTTAATGATACATATGTATATTATAATTCTTTTATAAAATATTTATCATATATGTTACATAAAATTATCTCTAATATGTTACATGTATAGCATGTACTAATCACATTGCTTTGAGGGGGTGGCAGTTCACACTTCCACAAACAATGTTGTCGTATATCCACAATATGGAAAGCATGAAGGTATGTTTAATATAAAGTGTACATAATATTAAATAGGTTATAATGTAAATATTATAATATTATTTAATTATTAAGAAATAGTTTAAATACATTCCATTAAGGCAGTAATGGAAATGAACAAAAATGGTATTCAAGGGGTTGATTAACTGGCATAACATAGACAACAATTTCGTGTATTTAAATAAGAGGAGGTTCGAAATGAGATGTATGTGAGATATTTAATTAGAAACATAAAAATATCATATATAAATGATTTTATATTAAACATGATTTTATGGATTAAGGAGGTTAGGAGGAAGTATAAATATAAATGAAATTAAGAGAGGTACTTTTCGAAAAATTACCTCTTGAATATCACCTCCTTGAAAGTCCATTGATGACCATGCATTTGGTATTTTTGTGATTTCAGAATAACATGGGCGTTTGGAGAGTTATGCTTATAGGTTTTTTCAGATATTATAGTATATACATGGCATTTGGGGTCAAAATGGGGAGGTGATGGGTAGTATTAGTACTTGAGGAGAGGTGGGTTCATGTGATTAATTTATTGATTATTTTATATTCAAATATAACCACATTTAGGTGGAATAAATTTAAAAGATTTAGTCCTTAATTAATGTTGTCTAAGAAGTTTATGGTCGATGTGCACCTCTTCCAAACATTACATGTTGATATATTTAGGTATGTTAAGCTTTTACGTTTTCACATTAACCCTAGTCACAATCTTACCGATACAATGGTAAAACAAATTTACCATGGTATCTTTTTTTACCTAATAAATAAATTGACCTTATAACCTAATTTGGACCTTTTTAATCCAAATATATAATCTATTTTACCTAATTTGATTTACATAATTTGAAAAATTAGGTTTAAAATTAATTCCACAGACAAAACAAAAAAGCGGGTTTTTAATTTGAAACGATCAAAAGTTTGAAATGTTTTTATATCAAATATCAAATTTCAATTGATTCCAATGGAAAAATTTGGATTAAATGATAAAAAATAATATAAATATAATTTTTTTTCCTATTCAAATTATCTTATATCAGTAGAAATAAATTAGACAAAAAAGCAGTTTCAAATTAAAATGAAGAATTTCTCACTATTCATTAAAATATTAATTTTTTCACGAAGATACTGAAAATTCCACCAAAGTAAATTTTTATGTACCACATTAAAATAATAATTTTATTTTGTCTAATATATCTTATTAAATTGGAAAAAATTTATTTAAAAGAGGTTCTCCATTAAAAGGTGGTAAAACATCCTTTTTGAAAATATTGGTTTTTATGTGTTGTATTCGGTTTGTTATTATATTATACAAATTAAATATATTGGATGAATTTAAAAAAATATTTTATTTGATATATAACATAAAAATTCACTCTAAATACTCTCTATAAGGGTTGGAAATTAATTTACCATGGAAAATGTGACTAAAAAGTGTTTTGTTTAAACCTGGTGTTGTGTGCATTGAAAGTTATCAAAAAATATAAATTTCGTATAAAAGAAAAAAATATATGTAAAAGTCTCAAGATGTTAAATTCTTCCTTCCTACAAAAATTGTGTCCATAAAATTGTTTTGGTATTACCTTACAAAATATTTGGGTAGTTCTTCATAGAATCCTCTGGTTCCCATGTTGCTTCTTTTATTTTCAGATTTCTCTAGAGTTCCTTTACCAGACGAGTCTTCTAATTCCTCAATACTTTCACTCTAATATAAATATTTTGGATGGGTTCTGCAAGATATGATATGTCAGGTTCTAACTTTATTTCATCACATGTGAGGACATGTGTTATGTCCATCATGTATTTCCATAGAAGTGATATATGAAACACATCATTTAAATCTGAGAGATTTGGAGTTATTGTCAAATGATAAGTAACAACTACATCCCTTTCAAGAGTCTCAAAGGGTCTGATGTACTTAGGACTCATTATCCTTTTCTTACCAATCCTTATAACACCCTTCCATGGAGATGCTTTCAAGAAAACATGATCTCCCAATCAGAAATCTAAATCATTCCTCCAATTATCTGTATAGCTATTTTTCATAATTTAAGATGCTTTAATATGGGCATGAATATCTTATATCCTTTTCAACAACTCTTCAAAAAGATCAAGGCCTATGAGTTTTCTTTTACAAACTTCGTCCCAACAAGTTGTCATATGACATCTCTTTATATATAATTTTTCATATGGTTCCATTTGAATACTTGAATGAAAAATATTATTATAGGAAATCTATACCAAATGTAAGTATTGATCCAACATACCATGAATGTCTTTTGAGAATGACCTAAACATGTCTTACATTGTTTGAATAATCTGTTTGTATTGTCCATCAGTTTGAGGATGGTAGGAAGTGTTCGAATGAAGCTCAGTGTCAAGAGCCTTCTAAATAATTTTCCATAATGTTGATGCAAATAGGGGATATCAATCAGAAATAGTCAATATAGTTGATCCATAAAGTCTTATAACTTCATTAATATAGATCCTTTCCAGGCGATCCAGAGGTAGGACTTCTCTTCTAACAAGTAAATGTGTAGATTTTGTTTGGAGATCATTGATAACCCATATTGCATCATTATCCAAGGATACACTGGTAGTCCTGTGACAAATTCCATAGTTATTTCATCCCATTTACACAAAGTAATAGGAATAGGATGAAGGAATCCTTTAGGATGCTGCCTCACAACATTCACTTATTAAAAAACCAAACATCTGGACACATAATCCGCAATTTCCTGCTTCATTTTATCCCATAAAAAATGTTCATTCAAGTCCCTATAAATCTTTGTACTACTAGGGTGTATATATAAACTTATGAAATGAGAATAATCCACTAAAACCCTTTTTAGATCAATTATATTGAGAACATGCCACCTCTTTCAAAATTTTATAACACCATCTTACAAAAAAAATCTGTTAATTTTCCTTCATTCTCACCATTAATATTCTTCTGGAAGTCCTCATCATTAGACTAAGAATTATTTAACCTTTCTAATAAAGTTGGTTTTTCAATAATTTAGAAAACTATTGATCCATCACCTTTCTTTGAAATTATGATATCCATATTTATTAGATCTATGAACATAGGATCATTCTCAATCCTCATTTTGATAACATGTCCACGATCCTTCCTACTCAAGGCATATGCTACCTTTTTCTCTTTCCCTGGGTCGTATTATATCATGAAATAATAATCATTCAGTAGATCCTTCCATCTCCTTTTCTGGTATTAGATATTTATATAAGAATAATTTTTTTATGCTCTCGTGATCCGTGAATATATCATATCTTTTACCATAGAGATAATGCCTCTATATTTTTAATGAGAATGTTAAATTCTCTAACTCAAGATAACATGTTAGATTGTTCTATATATGATTCTTCAATTTCCTTTATGAATATGTACTACCATTATTTTTTCCATTAGGGGAAAAAATCCTCTTTTTCAGTGAATCGCTATATATGAACACCCCATCACACATAGATGGTAGAGTCAAAATCGAAGCACTGACTAATATTCTCTTTAATTCATCAAACCATTCATAACATTCCTTTGTCCCTAAAAACTTATGCCCTTTATATGTATTCTTGGTCAATGGGTTATCCAATCGACTAATACTCTAAATGAATTGTTGATAGTAACCTACCAACCCAATAACACTATGTATATGTGTTATGTTTTTAATAAGCCATTATTTGACTACCTTTTCTATTTTAGGATCAATTAATATTCCATCCCTGGAGAAAATATGTCCAACCAAAGGAAGTAAATGAATCCAAAAAACACACTTACTATATTTTCCATGTAACTCTTCCCTTATAAGTGTTTTAAGAGTGATCTGCATGTGATTTTCATGATCCTCATAGATTTTAGAATACACCAGAATCTCATCAATGAATACTACAAAACAATCATCAAGATATTATTTGAATTCTCTATTCATTATGTCCATAAAAACAGAGGGTGTGTTTGTTAATCCCAATTGAATTATTGTAAACTCATAATGTTCATACCTTGTCTAAAAATATGTCCTCATAATGTCTTACATCTTTACTCACAATTGGTGATACCCGGAACGAAGAAAAATCATTGAAAAATATTTGGCCCCATGAAGTTGATCAAACAAGTCATCAATATGAGGTATTGTATACTTGTTAATTATTGTAATAGCATTGATTTCCCTATAATCATTGCACCACCTCATTGATCCATATTTATTTTTTAACTAAGAGAACAACTACACCCTCTGGTAAAAAACATGGAAATATAAATCCCTTATTACCCAATTCCTCTAGTTTTTTATTTACCACCACCAATTCCACAAGGTCCATTCAATATGGAGTCTTTGATATTTTCCTTGCATCAAGAATTAAATAAAAAGATAACTCGACTTCCCACTTTAGAGGAAGCCGATGTAAATCCTTTGGAAATACATCAATATATTCTTGCACAATTAGTATATACTCAATTTGAAGATTACTTCCATGATCCCTTGATATTTGTTTCTCTTACCCCCTAATATCTCATTTAGTAAATCTCCTAGTGGTGGATATGGATAAGAACCATATGATTATGTTTCTACTCCACGGATAAGAGATTCTATATCATCCTCACAAATTTTATCTTCTTTCTTTTTGTAGTAGATTTTCGCATCATATTTTGAAAGTTGGTCCATACTAAAGATTATATCAAAATAAAAATTTTGTATGATTATAATTTTTGCAACAAAATCACTTTTAGGGGTAATAAAGGGAACTGAATAACACATCTTGGTTTCAATGATACTTACCTTGGGGGTTTTTACTGCCATATACATTGTTAAATAAAAGGGGAAATGTGTAGTTTTCTTGGAAGACTGGGAACATATAAAAGAATGATATTATCCAGAATCAAATTAATCAGTGTCTGTGTTTGAGGAAATGACTAAAGTAACTTCCACCACATCGTTAGAAACATGAACCTCCACAATCTAGATCGAAAAATCATTTTTTATCTCCCCTCAGCCTCTTTTTTTGTAGATTCATTTGACGATTAGGGAATATATTTTCATAGTGTCGCATATATTTATAATTTTATAACTAGACATCATTGATTTGTTTCTTCCCTTTTCATCCATATACCTAGTGTACCCTCTCTCTACAATTATTATAAACTCTTAATCCCTTCAAAAATTTCCCTTGGTAATTTTTCCACAGTTCTCACAAGATAAAAATCGCTCTAACATATTATTCATCTTTTATGAATTCCCATTTTCATGGGGCTCAGACGACCTCTTCTTGTCTTGGTCTATTTGAAATATATTGATCCTAGAAAATTATTTCTTTGTATTTATGTCACATAAAACTATTTCAACATATGATGAAAAATTCTGAGAAACCATTTCCCTTAAGAGAAAAGTCTTAACAACATCAAATAAGTGATCGATCTTACACATTGGGTTGCATATATAATCAAAAAAAAGCTGGTTGTCCTTGTAAAGTTATCTTCAAGATTTGTAACACTATCTTCTTCCTTTTTCTCTAAGGTAAGGAACTTCTTCATCATCTCAATTTTTTGATCATTAGGGAAGTATTTATCAATGAATTTATCCTTAAATGTTATTCATTCCATATTTTCTATTTCTTCCTCCTCCCTAGTATTTTGGATCAGGGTTCACCACTAATTAGAATCACCATTGAGATAATAGACAACAGATGAAACCTTTCCCATTTCAGTACATCCCAAAGCCATAAATAACATTTTTTAGAGAATTAATCTACATCTCAGATACAATTTGATTATTAGTACCACTAAATGAAGATGGATTATATCATATAATGTGATCCAGTATGGGGGAATCTCTCTATAGAAATGTTTTCTCCATTCAGGAAAGGTTATTTTTCATAACTAGATTATGTTTCTCTACTATTGCCATAATTTTCCCTATTCCAATACCAACTGAATTGGTTTCCACAATAGTGAAACCCCTGAAACTTCCTTGAGTATTTATATCATTATTCCTTCTAGGTTCTAGATATAAATAATTAAACAAATTTGATTAGCTCAAAAAATCATGACATTCAAATATGGTATAATACTCAACATAAATTAAAAAAATTAATTATAAATCATAATCTTTGGTTACATTGTTGGAAATTACTATTTTTAAATCCTTCATAATTGTTTTTAAAAAATATGAATTATTTTAAAAATATCCCCAAAGTCTATCTTAGGTTTATGTTCCCAAATAAATTTTTTCCAAATCTAGTATCCAAGGTTGCTACTAAACTTCCTTTGAAGCCAACTGTAACTCCCCAACCCTAGAATCCCAAAAGTAACACATTATTATATTAAATTGGAATGTTTATAAGGAATAAAATCCATAAGGACCATAAAATTTTGTAGTTCTGGAAATATTGATTACATACATGATACCAATAATACTTTGGGAAAACAAAATAGAACATGCTACATAAAAAGTAAATTAAACTTCATCCTTGAAATCTTATTCAAAGTTCTCTTCTTCATAACATGGGAAAAGAAACATATATGGTTGAGCTCAAATGATCAGTAAGGGTAAATAAAGAATATGAAATAATGAATCAATATATATGGAAAGGTAAATATCTGAGCACACCTTCCATTTACATAAATAGATTAGGCATAAATAATATGGAATGTATGAAACTGAAACACATGCCATAAATCAACATACTAAAAATTAATTACATCCATAGATATGTAAATTAAAAATGACATGGATAAATAATAACTGAAACTAAATGATGGAAATTATTTCTTGATGGACTTCATTTATAAGGCATATGAAAACCTATACCATTGATAATTTTCATAAGATGGTTTAAAACATGGATAGAAACTCATTTAATATATCCAACTTATTTATCTCATGAGAACATTTCAATACATCAAGGATCTATACAAAGTCCAGGC
Organism: Viscum album; assembly: GCA_963277665.1. Lineage (NCBI taxonomy): Eukaryota > Viridiplantae > Streptophyta > Magnoliopsida > Santalales > Viscaceae > Viscum > Viscum album. Next base: position 1,758,054,757 of record OY728141.1, read on the forward strand.
TCCACCATCATTTCTAGTCTAAATAATTCATCATAATGAATAATCATAATAACTAAAAGTCTTTATCAAATGACCATATTGGATGGTAAGTACAATTTTTTTTAATAATTTCTCAATTAATCTAATAATTGTCAATGTAACCACCTTATGAAAAATGGTATATAGTTTAGGAAATACTAATTTATATTTTATGATAATATAGATATTCAATTACGTTTTCGATGAAAAATGATAAAAATTAAGTGATTATTTCAAGATAACGTTTACAATCCCAAAAATAAGTGAGGTTGAAAGATAATCGTTAAGAATATTCTTGAGGGGAATAATCTATCAACATTATAAAGTGTCACATACCAATTTGAAACATTTAAATATTAATATCCAAAAGGGTATGGAAAAAAAATTAAACTTATATTATATTGGAAATAATTGGATTCATAATATAATATTAAAAAGGTAGTATATGCACTGAATAAAAGTGAATTGGTTCATAATAACAATTATGTCTTAATAAAATTTACGTTGAGAGAAAATTACCTTACCTTAAACATATTTTTGTAGTGTGGTCATTATCCTCTTGTATAGTGGGTTTAAAAATGTTACTCACTTTTAACGGAACCATTTGTTTATTTACAATATCATATATGATCCTCTTATAGTATCTTATTATCTATTTGTTAATAACGATTCATTGTTTTAACTATTTTGGGTGTTAATAGAAAAGTTTTCTCAAATATGATTTGGCTTGTTAATTTATTATCATATTACATAGATCATTATTTCATTGTCTCAAAAATCTAAACCATGAATTACTTATATTATATATATTTTACATGTGTATTTATAATAACTTCTAAATTTTGGAGTCAAGAAATGAAATGCAGTATTCATGGAGAAGGTAGGTTGTACGTATGCATGAACACTACTTTCATTTATTTTTCATGTTAAAATATTTCAAGGTGAATGATATAAATGTATATTTTAAATTAAATTTTCATATATATGTCATATATTTTACATAAATTATCTTCAATATGATCTATGCATAGAGTGAAAAAATTGCATCATTTTGAGGGGGCGGTAGTGCAAACTTCTAGAAACGATGATATTGTATATCCACACTATCGAAAGCATGATTGTACATTTAATATAAAATTTAATGAAAATGGAATAGGTTATAATTTAAATATTATAATAATTATTTAATAAAAAAAAAATTTAAAACCATCCCTTAAGGTAGTAATCAAAAAAAAGTATTTGCAAACTTGATTAACCGACATAACATAGACAACAATTGCGTTTCATTGAATAATAGGAGGTGAGAAATGAAATGGAAATAAGATATTTAATTGTAAACATAAAAATCAAGTATATAAATAATTATGGATTAATCATGTATTTATGTAAGATGGAGGTGAGATGGATGTAGAAAATGAAAAGGAATTAAGAGAGGTACTTTGAGAAAATTAACTCTTGACTATCACCTCCTTGAAAGAAACTTGAGGACCTTAGATTTGGTCATTTTGTGAGACCATAAGAACATGAATGTGGGGAGAGTTAGGTGGAGAAGTTTGGACATATATTTTAGGAGTTACAAGGATTTTTGGTCGAAATGGGGATGTGAGGGGTGGTATTTATACTTGAGGAGATGTGATTTCAAGTGATTCATTTATTGATTAGTTTATAATAAAAGCTAACCCAATTGAGGTGGAAATAATTTAAATGATTTATACATTCAATTATTGTTCATTAGTCTGGTTAGGGTCTATAAAAACCTAAAAAAACCATTAAATATTTCATTTTTTAGTAATGATACGATTTTACTTTTTGATTTTTACCCTTGTCACAATTGTACTTATACAATGGTAAATAACTTTGTTTCCATGGCATCTTTTTTTTACCAAAAAATGATATTGAAATTATAAGATAATTTGGACCTTAAAATTCTAAATATGGTCTCTATTTTACCTAATTAAATTCACCAAATTTGGAAAATTATATTACAAATTAATTACATGGTATAAAATACAAATTGGGTTTTAAAAGTGAAACGCTCGAAAGGTTGAAATGATTTTATGTATAATTTAAATTTGAAATTGATTCCAATTACGAACATTTTATTAAATGATAAAAAATAATATAAATATAATTTAAAAAAAATTAAAAGGAGATTTTAAAAATATAAATAAATTAGATGAAAATTCAGTTTTGAATTAAAATGCAGTATTTCTCGTTATTCCGTAACATATTAATTATATCATAAATATGAAAAAAAATTCAACCAAACAAGATTTTTATGTTTCACAAACAAATAAGAAGATTATTTTGTCAAAAATATATTAATAAAGTTTCTAATTTTTTATTTAATATAAGTTCACCAATAAAAGGTGGTAAAACTATTTTTATGAAAATACAGGTTTTTATTTGTAATATTGAACTTGTTCTTATATTATGACAATTAAATATTTAGGATCAATATAAAAAAAGTGATTGGATATATAACATATAAATTCACTGTATAAACTCTTTATATGTTTTATAAATTAGTTGAATATTGAAAATGTGATTAAAAAGTGTTTTGTTTAAACCTATTATTATGTGCATTGAAGTTATAACAAAAGATAAATGTATAATAGAATGAAAAAATATGTTAAATTAATGGGGTGATACAAGTACTCTATATAAATATAATGATACAAATTTGTTATACCAAGATGTAACACCCATCTAGAAGCATGAAAGTATCTCATCAGCTCCTCATGCATGCCTGAAGGACTTGTAGTCAGCCACAAAAATGATAATTTTTACTGCCAAGAGACCATCCTGATGGTGTATCCACCTATATAAGTTGTGCCTCAGAACTAATTTGTTCATATCAAATAAAACATCAACATTGATCTGATCCAATAGAAAGGGGGTAAAATATGTTAAATTCATATTTACTTGGCCCTGAGATTCTTAAAAATCTAGATGAATATCTATAAAGAGTGTCATCATCCTCCAATCACCACAAGACTCACACACTACCTATATTTTCATCTTTTAGATCAATTCATTAGAAATGACATTTCCCTTGATCTACTTGTAATCCAACTCAATGTTAATGGAATATAGATACTCAACCCACCTCATCTGTTGAAGGTTCAAGTGCCACTATGAAAAGATGAACCTGAGCCTCTTATGGTCCATGTATACCATAAATCACTTTTCCATAAGATACTATCTCTAGAACCTTATGTTATTTACCACCACATCTAACTTATGATGAGTAGGGTAATTCCTCTTTTGTGGTCTCAGCTATCTGGAACATAAAGGTTCTATCCCCCAAAATTAGAACAACTCTATGTCCAAATCTGAATGTGTCATAGTTCAAGGTATATTCTATAACTAGTATAGGTAATGTGAGGATAGGTGCGGAAGTCATCCTTCTTTTCTGCATCTAAATATCTCTCTTGTAAGCATCTAGTCAAATGACCTTCACCCCTTCCTGTTCAGTCATGAAATCAGTGATTCAATATGGGTGAAATCCTAGATAATGTGTCATTAATAACCTATTAAACACTAAAATTTCAGAATCTCAAAGGCATTATTAGGTTCCCATGATACCATTGCTGCAACCTTCTCAGGGTCCAATGACACACCTATCTCTGAGATGACATGGCCCAAGTAGTGTACTTTTTCAATGCAAAAATAGAATATTGTTTTCCTGGGGTAAAGATGATTCTCTCTCAATGTACTCAAGATGACATTATGATGTTGGAAATGATCATCAGGAGAGTGTGAGTATACAAATATTTCATTGAAAACACCACATCAAACCAAACCAAAAAAAATGAAATATATGATTTATCAAGGACATGAATGTCATCTGTGAGTTAGTCAAATCATATGGAATCACTACAAACTCATAAAAGACATACTGAAATGAGATGCAAGGTCCACTAGGAAGTGTCCAAGAAACCATATACACTGTTCACATGTTGAGCACCTTGATCGCCACAAAAAAAGAAAGTGATGGTGCGGTATAGATTGTGAAAATGAGAAGGAAGAGGGAATTTGGTAAAGGTATAACCCAAAGATAACTTGCCTCTACGAACTCTAGCCACAATATGATACAAAGGATGACCAATACCTTGATAATTAAATAATTATTCATGAACTCAATGGTTTCACAAAAAACTCACCATAATAACATTACCTTCAATCATGATGTCCAAGGAGTACAAGTGGTGGAAATTTATAGCCAAAGAAATTTGAAATTAGAATCACACATTGAGTGGATCGTTACATTAGTCTAATGCCTAATACCCACAATTCAAAAAGCCTAAATGATGTCTTTGACAACTTTGGCACTTGCCCATGACTTTTGGACACAAGTAGCACACACTTTTGGACATGTAAAGACAAGCTGCCCACTACCTTTTGACTTTGAAGATTCCATGGTGGGGGGGGGGATTGAATGTTCATAGCACCACTTAGGTTGGATTTCTAAATTCATGTTTGGGCCTTAATTAATGTAATTATATTCCCGAATGCTTCCCCCAAGCAAGGGTTTTGGGCCTCCTCTTGGAATTCCATGATTAACCCATTTAAGGCCTCCTTCATTCTCTTGGTCTACTCCTTCGTCATTGGGCCTTTGATTCCATGCAATGGGTCTTGTCCACTTGGGTTCATTCCATCTTCATCCTCCTTTACACATCTAACACCGCGATGCCCATGTGTTCCATGATCCTCACCATCTCCTCCCTCCTCAAAAAATTCATCCTCGAATATTAAAAATTCAAAGTGAGAAAGATCAATAACATTAAAGGGGGCACTAACATTCCCATACCATTCGGGTAACTCAATATTGTAGGTATTATCATAGATCTTCTATAAGATTTTGAAAGGACCATCACCTCGTGAATGAAGTTTTGATTTTTGTGCCTCTGAGAACCTCTCCTTCATCATGTGTACCCACACCCAATCTCCAGGTGGAAGCATGATTTTCCACTGACCTTTGTTGGCATGCTTTGCTACTTGTTCATTCTTCTACTCAATGTTGGCCTTTAACATTTCATGTTACTATTGAACAAAATTTTCCCTCATTTTACCATGAAGATTATAAAATTGATTAGTAGTAAAAGTTAATATATCTACTATAGTTAATGGGTTAAATCCAAACACAACTTCAAACAGTGAATCATTAATAGTGGAGTGAACCACTCGATTATAAGTAAACTCAATGTGAGGTAGGAATCATTCTCAATGATTCAGAATTTTTATATGGATGGAATGAAACAATGTGGAAAGTATCCTATTGACCACCTCTGTTTGACTATCTATTTGTGGCTGTGTAGTGGTGTAGAATAAAATTTTGGTTCCAAGTTAGTTCCACAATGTCCTCTAGAAGTGATTAAGGAATTTGAAATACTTATCACTCACAATGCTTTTGGGTAAGCCATGCAGACTAACAATTTCCCTGAAAAAAATCAGTGATATGAGTTAAATCATTGTTTTTAGGAAAAGAAATAAAATGATCCATTTTACTAATCTTGTCTACCACCACAAAGATTTTATCCTTACCTAATTGTGATCTTTACAATCCGAGCACAAAATCCATTGAAATATCAACCAAAGGACGAAAAGCAACAGTCAAGGTGGTGTATAAGCCATGTGGAAGAACTTTTGACTCTACATGTTTACAAAAATTACAATTTCCACAATCACTAACCACTTACCTAAGCATGGGAGGCCAATAAAAAATTTCACTCCACAAGGAAAATGTTTTCTCGACCCCAAAATCTCCCATTAATCCCCCATCATGAGTTTCTCTAATAAAAAATTCACTCATTGAACAAGATGGAAGACACAATTTATTTTTCAGTAAAATAAATGCATCATGTTTGTAAAAATCAATTTTCCCATATTTTTGACACAACATCCAAATTTTAGAAAAATTCACATCATTCTAATAAATGCTTCTCAACATTTCAAAACCAAGTATTTTAGCATGCAGCGTTGTAATAAGAGAGTATCTCATAGGCAAAGAATTAGCGACAACATTTTATTTTCCATGATTATGTTTAATGATGTAAGAAAATGTTTCAATGAATTCAAGCCATCTTGCATTCCACCTATTCAAATTTCATTGCAACTTAAGAAAATATAGGCTTTCAAGATCTAAATGAATCAGAAATTCTCTTGGCCACAGGCAATGTTGCCAATTTTATAAAGTTATTTTTAGAGAATAAAATTCCTTATCATAGGTAGAGAAGTTCAATGCAGCCTCATTATTCTTAAATCTATAGTATGTTATAGGCTTCGAGTCCTGAATTAAAATAGACCCAATTCCTATTCTAGAGGCATCACACTCAACCTCAAAAACATTAAAGAAGTAGGGAATAATTTATAGAGGTGAATTGGATAAATTACCTTTGAGTGTGGAGAACGAATATTTAGGAGATTTTCCCCACTTGAAGCTCAGCCCATTCTTGACCAACTCATTCAATGGTGCCGCAATGCTTGAAAATTCCCTCACAATCCTTCAGTAAAAAGTCACTAGTCCATGGAATCTCCTCACCTCGTTGACATTATTTGGTGTTGGCCACTCCCGAGTCGCCTTCAAATTATCTATATAAACCCTCATGACATCAGCTCCTACCACAAAACCAAGGAAAACAACTGATTTTTTAAGATAATGTACATATTTTAATGTTTTCAAACAACCTTTTATTCCCAAGAGTCTCAAATACATGTTTTAAATGTTCATGATGTTCATCAAGGCTCTTAGAATAATCATGGATGTCATCAAAATAAAAAACCACAAATTTCCGAATTAAAGGACATAAAACATGATTCACTATGTTCATGAATGTACTAAGGGTGTTAGTTATTCCAAAAGTCATAACTATCCATTCATACAATCCCAACAATGTATTAAATGCGGGTTTCCATTCATCTCAATCTTTGATTCTAATTTGGTGGTATCCACTACTTAGGTCAATTTTATTAAACATGCATGCACCATGGAGTTCATCAAGAATATCATACAAATGAGGTATGGGATAGCGATTCATTACCATGATTTATCTGACAGCTCGACAATCAACTCAAATTATCCACTTACTGTCTTTTTTGGGAAAAGGACGACCAGTACCGCACACGGACACAAGCTCTCTCGAAAAAATCCCTTAGAAATTCTTCAACTTGTCATTGGATTTCTCAAGTCCCCTTCGGGTTATCCCAATAAGCCAGTCAATTGGGAAGTGTTTCTCTTGAGAGGAAGTCGATATGGTGCTCAATACCCCGCAAGGGTGGTAAGCCATCAGGAATCTCTTCAAGAAAAACATCACCAAAATCCTGCAAAAGATACATAACACTTAAAGGAATTGAAGGGTAAGGAGAGTAAGTGGTAAAACATTCTCCATTGGATAGAAGCACGAGAGTCTCCCCCCCTCAAAATATTTCTCTATCTCCCTTTTCTCTAAAAATAATCCCTCATTTCCCTCAACACTCCTGTTTTCACTGTTATTTTCACTCTTGTTTTCAACTCTTTTAATTCCCTCAATTTTATATTTGACTCAACACTCTTCTTTCACTCATTATTTTTTCACTCTTCTCATTCTCTCTATTTTTTTTATCTATTTTATTTTCTTCTCTTCTCACAATCTCTCTCAATCCTCACTTGGTCTTCATAAGCTTTCAAAGGCCTCAATGGTGTATGAATAACCATCCTCTCATTATACTCAAAAGAATATCGATTGGTGTATCCATCATGTGTAACCCTCTTATAAAATTTCAAATGTATTCCCAACAAGATATGACTATCATGCATTGGAACAACATCACACCTCACATTGTCTTCATACATCCCAATTGAAAATGTAACATGTTCTTGCTTAGTCACTTTGACAGCCCCACTATTATTTAACCATTGCAATCTATAAGGCCTAGGATTTATTATTGTATCCAATCACAATTTATCAACCATTGAACCACTTTCTATGTTTGTACAACTACCCCCATCAATAATCATACTACATAACTTATCTTTGAGGAGGCATCTACTATAAAAAATGTGCTCCATTTTCTTTTGATCATGTTCTCCTTCAGGTTGGGCACTCAAAGCACTCCTTTCCACAAGAATTTCTCCATGTATGGGGCTTTCGACTTCCACATCTGAGTCATCCTCATGTGAAGGAATTTCATCTTCTGTTGAGCTAGCACTAAGAACATCTACATCATCAAAAATAATCATTTTTCTCTTTATATGTTTTTACAACTACCCCTGTAATCAATCATATTACATACCTTATCTTAGATGAGGATTCTACTATGAAAAATGTTCTCCCTTTTCTCTTGATAATGTTCTCCTTCAGGTTTAGCACTCATTGCACACCTTACCACAAGAATTTCTCTATGTAAGAGGATTTATACTTCCACATCTGACTCATCCTCAAGTGATATAATTTCATCTCTACATGAGAAAGCACTAAGAATATATCCATTATCCTAAATATTCATTGTCCTATTGTTTGGTAATTATGAGGCAATATGTCAAAATCCTTGATATTTAAAAAATTTGATATCTTTTGATTTGGAAACAACCTTACCCTCCATTTTACCTTTGGATTCTGAAAATAATGGGTTTTTTTGGGAACATCTTTGAATTAGTTTTGTGTTCCCTTATATTCTTATATGTTTTGGAATCCTTAAACTTGAATAAAGGTCTAGAATCCTTACCATAAGATGTAGGGAACATCCTTCTTTCATGTACATGCCTTTCTACTTTGGTATCCATGTGAAGTAGATCCTCCATGTCTATGTAGTGGGGCATGTCAACTATGTCCCGAATGTCATGGTTGAGGCCATTCACAAACCATTCCATGGTGGCCTCTCTCTCCTCATCAATATTTTCCCAAATCATGATGATCTATATCTATTTGTGATACTCCTCAACACTCATGGCCCCTTTTTTCAATCCCTGCAACTTGATGAACAAATGACGAGAATAGTGGCTAGAAATTAACTTCTTACGCATCACCACTTTAATCTCCTCCAAATTGTCGATGGGTCTTTCTCCACTTCATCGTTTACTCACTTGTTGTTTCTCTCACCAAATACTAGCATAGTCAGTTAATTCCATGGCTGCCAACATCACTTTATTTTCCTCTGAATATGTCTTACAACCAAAAACATGTACTACATTTCATTCACATTCCATGTAAGTGTCAGGGTCATTCTAACATTGGAATGAAGTAATCCTCAACTTTACTCCTCCATGATTATTGGATTGCCTCCATGGTGGTTGATTTTCCTGAATTGGTGACTCATGAAAATCATGTCTTCTTATTCAACAACCCACCTCATTGGTGGTGCTCTAGAAATGGAAGTGGATTGAAGTTCATCCATCCTCACATTAAACCTTTGGAATTTATCTTGAACAGCCCTCATGAACAACATAATTTCCACTTCATTTGTGTTACTCTAACATTCCATTTAAGATTCCTATAAAACAATTAAGAGAAAGAAAAATACACCTCACACACTCCATCACATGTTTACACTCAAAAATAATATGTTTTCTCATGATTCACTCATTTTTTGCTTTTATCAAAATTTAACACTCTTGCCTTTTACCCCCCAACTTGCTTCCAATAGCGTTCTTACCCAATTTCATCAAAATGAAAGGATTTTTGAAATGCCGAAATCCTGAAATAGAATTATAAGATAAAATTCAAAAATGGATTCAAGATGAAAAATTTGGGATGTGGAAGAAAATGGATGTAGAAGAATAAAAAGGGGACGTAGAATTCAAAGTGTTGCAATTTTTTTGAGCCTTCAATATTTTTTTTCATTTTTTGGCATCTTTTTTTTGAGTAAAAGAAGCAGAAAAAATGTATTTTTTCAATATTTAAATGTTGGAGAAGCACTAAATTATAACATCAAATGGAATCAACGTTAGATTTGTGTGGTTTCAAAATTTTCCAAATTTCCCACAAAATTTGAACCCGCTGTATCTCGATATTCATAGCTTGGATTTCAATTATTCCTAATCAAAAATAAATATGAGCTTCTCAACTACCATAATGATATATTTTACAACTGAAAAGATGATGTAATGTTGTCTGTATGTGAAGAATAAAATGAAGTTGAATTAATGCCGACCGGATTGGAAGAGAAATTAAAATAGAAGAAAGGATAAGAAAGAAGTAACCTAATTTCTTTCAAATGGGCTCTGATACCAAATGATACGTGAAGCAAGACCCGCTAGGAAGTGTCCTGGGAACTAAATACAATGTTCATGCACTGAGAACACATATCACCGCAAGAAAACAAGTTATGGTGGTGTGTGGATTGTGAAAAATGAGAAGGAAGAGGTAATTTGGTCAAGGTAGAATCCAAAGAGAACTAGTCTCTAAGAACTCTTGCCAGAAGACACCACAAAGGATGACCAGTCCTTTGATAAGTCAAGAATTAAGAAATAACTCAACGGTTTCAAGAAAAACTCACCATAATAACATTTCCTTCATTTACGATGTCCAAGGAGTACAAGGGGTGGCTATTTATAGAAAAAGAAACATGGAATTTGAATCAAAAATTGGGTGGATCTTTACATTATTCTATTGCCTAGTTTTCACAATTCAAAAGTCTAAATGATGACTTTGACAACTTTGGCACTTTCCGATGACCTTAAGAGACAAGTAGCACACCCTTTTGGAAATGTAATGATAAGTAGCCCACCACCTTTTGACTTTGAAGATTCCATGGTGGGGTGGGCATGATAATTCGTAGCACCACTTCAGTTCTATTTTTAGAATCATGTTTGAGCCTTAATTATTATAATTATAGCCCCAGATGCTTCTCCCCAGAAAGGGTGTTGGGATTCTTCTCTGTATTCCATGATTAACCCATTTAAGGCCTCCACCATTCTCTTGGTCGGCTCCCTTGTCATTGGGCCTCCGATTCCATCCAATCGGTCTTGTCCACTTGTGTGCATTCCGCCCTCCTCATCAAGTCCACCTCCAACCCTGTAATGCCCATGTGTGCCATGATCCTCATCAAATACATGCCCCTAAAAGAAGTTTGAGGAATTTCTGATGGTCTCACTATCAAATGATGGAATCCTGATCTCAAATCAATCATAAATATGATATTATCACCACTCAACTAATCAAAAATATCATCTAAACACTGAAGGGAATACTGGTTCTTGACCGTCATCTGGTTTAAGTTTTGATATTTCACAAATAATAAAAAGGTTCCATCATCCTTCTTTGAAAAAAATATAAATGTACAAAACCCAAGGGAATTTAATTTGAAGTATGAGACCTTTATATTTCATATCTTCTAACATAACATTCAACAATGAAATATGTACTGGTGTTGTTCTATAATGGTGGGATAGAAACTGGATCTTCTCCAGACATAAACTCAATCATGAACATGATATTTATCTTAGGTAGTAACCCATAAAACTCATCAGGAAATAGATCATAATAATTTTCTACCACTGGAGGAAAATAATCTGGCTAAATCCCATCATAATATAGAGAAACATTAACTATCTGATTGGTGAGATAATTCAATCTACACTGAATTTGTCATGCCTGACCAGCATAAAGATCCCCCTCAACCTAGTGATAATAGTATCCTGCTTCTATATATATAATGGTAACATTCCTTTGGTGATGGTTTATATGAACCAGGTATTGAACTAAACTATCCACACCATGAATCAAATTGAAACCTATCATTTCCACCCCATAAGTTCCTAAAAGAAATGGTAACCAACAAACCATAGAGAACACACCTTGCTACATTTTATTCTCTATGACCTCACTCCCGATGGTTTATCAATGATAAAAACACTATCCAATATTTCCACATCCAATATCAAACCATTTACAAATTAAATAAGATAAAAAGGAATTTGATGCCCCTGTTTCAAAAACAAACAATAAAGTGTAGATGATACAAGAATCTTACCTCTGATAGTAGAAGGTCCTACATAAAAAATATCTAGAGTACTCTGCACAGCATGTATCCCTTATGTCTAATAATGTATCTTGAGTTCCTTAAGTTATTCATTATACATGGTAATTTAATTCTTAGACTAGGGTACCACATCCCCAGCCTCAACCAGAATGTCCTGTTGAGATCTAGAAACATGGTTAATCAGGAGTAGAAAATTCCTTCCTAGAATCTAGTACCTATAATGCTCTCTTTACAGTACTCTAATTTTTTATTACCCTAGGAAACCTCTATAGTCTTCCAATCCTTCAGCAAGGATAAAACTCCAAAGCGGGGTATAGAATCTATGGTCATTTGTGGACCATCTTTCCACACAGATAGAATTGCAATGGAACATAATATTGATATGGCTACCCACTACCTAAACTACCATAAATGTCATTTACATGGTGAAAACTATCATAAATAATATTTTTTACACTATAATAAAAGTTATTATATTACACTTCTAAAATAGCTCAGACTCTTCTAATTTCCTCTCTCAATTCCCTTCCATGATGAGTTCTAATTCATCACATTCGAAAAAAAATTCAAATGAAACACATTAACCTATGACCTGATCTCATAGTGAAAACCATCCTAAAAATATATCTCCCTAGAGATATCATTACCATATAACGATTTCATAAATTGTTGAAGCTCATTGAAGCGTCTGGCTAAACCAGACACCTACATGTCCTCATATGTCAAGGTCATGAAATCATGAGCCTACTCAATCTTCAATTTATTATGATAGATGTATCATAGGAACTAAACCATGATTTCCTTCCAAGATAACTCCTCCTGTTTCATAGTCTTCTCCAAAATATACTACTGACACTTGGTTGGTCCACAAAGAATATATGATACAAGCTTCCCCCTCCTATATGCGGGTGTATCATGATTATTATAGATCATCTAGACTAACATGATCTAGAACTAATCTACCATTGGTACTACCTCCATAGTGAACTACAGATTCTGTAGATAGAAATATCTTGTCTACTTAGAGAACAATGGCATGGTGAAAACAATATCCCATTCTATGGATTGAATGACCCACAAGAATCTATCATAAAGCTGAATATCCATTTGATCCTCAGAAGCTATAAGAAACTCCGAATTTTCTGGGTTAGGAACATGATTATTTTCACTCTCCTAAACCACAACTCAATTATTATGAGTATACATTTTCTCTACAATACAAACAGACTTTTTTGAAAATTCTCTAATAAAATAGGGTCAGCATCCACAGGTGACAACCATAAAGAACCACTACTCATGGTTTCTCTAAACATGGTTTACAAGTGTTTTATCATGGTATATAATTTTTTGATTTTTTTATTAGGTATAATAGGTATCTTATATCATTTTTCAAACAGTCTATTTTATATCACATGCAATATATATGTCACAAACAAGAACATTTTTTGTCAGTAAATATATTTATGTGACTATCATGATGCATTCATACTCATCTCGCCCCATACTAGTCCATGAGTATAAATCTAAAAAACCAATAACATAATGAAATAATGACCTCACACAACATGTAAATCGCCCAATGTGAAATAACATCAACTATAATAAGAAAAAATCAAAATAGAAATCTCAACCATGGGCACTCAGATTATGTCATCATATATGTGATATCTACTGCCATTAACAATCAAAATACCGTGTCCTAAAATATACAAGATTCATTTCTTCCACTGCCATATATTAAAGAAATCTAAAAAACATGGTGTCCAATGATACCACTCTTTATGTTTCCCCCATTTTGGAACTCTCTCTTGGATGAAATGGGTAGGTTACCGGACCTTAAGCTCGCCTCCTCGTACACTATAGTCTTCCAACTAGTAGTGGTGGTGTGACATGTATAGTGGGGATAATATACCCCATGGTATAGAGTTACAATACATCTGAGGTAAACAATATAAATAAATATCATAGTGTGGAATTAATGGAAACAATACAAAATAGCAAAAAACCAAAGAAATATATTCCAACTAAATAATCCAATAAATAATAAATTAATAATGTAATGTAATGTTGGAATGTATCTATATTTAAAATTGAATGTAATAAAATTAAATAACCAAGTAACACATATAAACACAAAGACCACGGTCTCAGTCTTGTCTCTAAACTCCAACACAACCATCAAGCAACACTCAACAGATAGGTTCCTTACCCTTGTCCGATCATGCATCCATTCAATCTTCTCAAGTGCCAAATATTGGTTTCAGTAGGGTTTATGTAAAACCCATTAGGCATATGCCACTATGTATAAATATAACCAGCCTATTTATAAGTTCATTCAATAATTCAATAAGGTGTATTAACTAATTAAGCAATTAAATTAATACCACATCAACTAGCTTAAAATCCATGTTAAAATGTCTCTAAGAATTTAAAATTACTATTCAAACCCCAACCATATAACCATGGTAAAACATTACCATTTTTGTTGCCATGTCAGAATGTCTCTGAGCATGTATCACAATCATGCCAACCAAAACCATATATGCATCATATAAATTGCCTAAATCTAGGTCTATCCCACTATATGTTTATTTTAGCAATAAATCTGAGTCAAGACTGATATATAAGCATTAAGACATTTACCAAGGCTATGTCTGATAAATAAGAATTTCAGTAATAAATAATGATTGAGTCTGGTATATAAGCATTACAACATATATTAGGGAGAATCTCGATATATAATCATTTTAGAAATAAATTAGGGTTGATATCAGTATATAATAATTAAAATATGTATCAGGGTAAATCCTAGTATGTAATTATTTCAACATAAATAACAGGGTATAACCCACTATTAAGAATTACATCGTGAATCACTAGGAATATCCCACGCTATATGGATTACAAAATTTAACACAATGCATCATAATGGTAAGAATATTAGAATATCATATCATAATGCTCAATGGTTAATTATTAAAATTACCTTCTATCTTTTAATCTCACATTTTTTTTCATTGGGTCATAAAGCAATAACATGTGATTTATTTCAATAATAAAACCAATTCAAGGTGAATCTATATCAATAAATCACTCAAAACTCATATCATGTGAAACACACTTGATTAATTAGTCAATTCATTTAAAATAGAGGCTTCACACACTAAAGTGGTGACCATAATTAAGTTTAATAATAAGTGAATCCAAATGGATTCTATGGAATAATCCAATTCACCATTTAATTAATTTTGGAGGATGTTATGTTGGAGAGATAGAACTTTTTCACATACATTATAGTTAAACATTCTATATGGTTATGGTTTAGACCCCCACCATTAAAAGGATATTAAAACAATTCTACCAAAGGGTAAAACTAATGTGAACGAAGTTGAATAAGAGAACAAAAAGAACCTAGATAAACCCAGGTCAATAATACAATGAAAAGTAGTCCAAATATTTCACCACCCTGATGGTGATCAATGAAAGGGGAGAGGAAAACCAAAATCAAAGATAAATATAGATTTATCGTACAAAAAAGACATCCAAAATGAATTAAAGGAATCACAAATTACATGGGGAGGATTCAAGGTTTTATAGGATGCAACTACACATGGGTGAAAAGATGTTTTTTGTCCGATACCCTTAAAACTATTGGTCAGGAAAATACATGGTGTGTAACTCTTTAACTTGTAATTTATTTCTTTATATATGGATACACTAAAATACTGGTAATCTCGGATAAACATTTAATTTTTCCAAACATTAAAAAACGTGAACTGTTTAAATTTTTAACTACTTTACATCATGTACTAGTTTCACAACATGTGTCTGGAGGAATTTACAAGTAGTTTATACCTTTAAACAACATGTAAATCACCTAAAAATATCATTCAATCCATTTTCCAAAAAAGGACTTGAACCACCTCCAAAGCCTTCCAAAACATGGAAACCCCATTGTAAACCCAATTAACATGTTTTTATCTAGAAACCATGAATTAAAATAGAAATACATCCCCAAAAAATAGGTTATTTTCCCTATCAAAATCACATCATCTCCAAAAAACGATCAACCACCAAGGCTCAAGGAAAAAGTAAAAAAAAAATCCAAACGAATACATTTAATGCAGAATCTAAAAAATATATGTACTTATAAAAAGACTTGATCTTATTAATAATCCCTACCCCATCATAATCTCTATTCAATAATCCCTATATCTTAACCCTTGATCCCTAAACTCCCCATATTAATCCATAATCTCTAACTATCCCCATCTTAATCCATAATCCATACCCCTAATCCTAATCTGTAACCCCTAACTAATCCCTCCTCTATAATCCCTACCCCCCAATCCTAATCCTAATCACTACCCCCAAACTAATCCGTATCCACAATCTTAAACCCTAATCCCTATACCACCTCTCAATACTAGTAAATAACCCCTAACTAACCACTACACGTAATCTTAATCCATAATCCCTACCCCCCCCATCATAATTCATAATCACTAATCTACCAATCCTAATCAAAAACCGCTAACAAATTCATATGATCCCAATCATAATCACTAATCTATAATCGTCCCTATATCAATCCCTTACCCCTAACCCACCCCCCAATCCTAATCACTAACCACAAAGTAATCCATATCACCTCAATCATTATCCCTAATCCCTAACCCCCTAATATTAATCTATAACCCCCCCCATTGTAATTACTAATCCCTAAACCCCCCCATATTAATCCCTACCTTCACCCAATACTAATCCATAACCACCAATCCTGATTCGTACTACCAATCTTTACCCTTAATCCCTACCTTTCGAATCTTAATCTGTAATCCTGAACCTACCAATCTTATTCCATAATCGCTCACCCCGCATATTAATACCTAATCCCTAAAATACTTCCAGATTAATCACTAATATCTACCCCAATCCAAATCCTTAACCCCCTAATAATAATACTAATACCTACCCCAATTTTAGTCAATAATATCTAACCCCGCATCTTAATCCCAAATCCTGACCCCCCCAAATCAGAACCCCTAATCCCTCAATCCTAATAACTAACCCCTAACTCTTCCTTATCCCCCTAATCATAATCCATAATACATAAACCCTCCCCCAAAAATTAATCTCTTCCCCCCCAAATCATAATTTCCAATCCCCTCTGATCCTAATCCAAATTCCCACCTCAGTCTTATTCACTAATCCCTACCAACCCAATCTGAATCCATAATATCTACCCCTCATTTTAATCAATAAACCCAGACCCCAGAATATTAATCCATAAATCCATCCTCATTCTTAATTACTAATCACTAACCCACCCCCATATTCATCCCTAATCCCCCAAATCTTAACACCTAATCCTTAATACCCCAATCATAATCCCTAACCCCTAACTAATCAATATCACCCGAATCGTAATCCATAATCGATACATTATTAATCCCTAACCCCTAACCTACCCTCTCCAATCATAAACCCTAATCCTCCATTCCTAATCAATAACCCCTAACTAATCCCTACATCATACCCCCTCCCCATTATTAATCCCTAACCCCCATATATTAATCCCAAATAGCCCAATCTTAATCCCTAATCCCTAACCCCCATCATAATCCTTAATCATTATCCCCACAATATCAATCCCTAATCTCTAATCATAATGAATAATTCCTAACTAACCCTTATATACCGTAATATTAATATATAACCCCTAACCCACCCAACATTAAACCCCACGCCCAACCTCAAATCCAAATCTGAAATCCCTAAATCCTAATCAATAACTCGTAACTGGTCTATATCCCCCTAATCCTAATCCTTAATGCATATCCTATAAACCCCCGATCATAATCCATAATCAATGACCCATCTCCCCATCTTAATCCCTAATCGCTACCCCCACCCTATCTTAATCCCTAACCCCCAATCCTAATCCCTTTCCCCAATCATTATCCATATTCCCTAACTCCCCAATATTTATCTGTAATCCCTAACCCCCCTAATCTCAATCTCGGATCTCTAACACCACCATATTAATCCCTTCCCTCCGCCACCCCCTTCTTAATCCATAATCCCTACCCCAATCATAATCCTTAACCTCCCTAATCCTAATCATAATCCCTACCCCATTCTTAATCACTAATCCCTAACCACCCAGCAAACATAATCCCTAACACCCCAGAATCATAATCCCTAAAACCCAATATAAATCACTAATAACTACCCCCCTAAATCCTAATCCCTAAACCAAAATACTAATCTCTACCACCATCTTAATCCTTAATCCCAACCCTACCCCATCTTTATTCATAATCCCTATGCCACCTCACCCCCATTAATAATCCTTAATACCCAACCCCCCATCTTAATTCATAATACCCATCATAATACCTAATACCTAATCATACCTAATCTTAACCCTAATCCCCCATCATAATCCATAATCCTCACCCCCACCTCCACCCCCATTATTAATCCATAATCCCTACCCCCTAGAAATAAAAATCACTAACCCCCAACTCATCCCCACCCCCAATCATAATCCCAAATTCTTATCCATGATAACCCCCCTCCAACCAATCGTAATCCTAATCACTAACCCCTAACCAATCCCTACACCTAATATTAGCCCCCAATTCTTATCCCCCATAACGCCCATTAAAATTCCAAATCAATTATTCCTAACTAATAACTACCACCCAATCTTAATCCCTAATACATAACCCCATCCCCCACAATCCCATTCCTAATCACTAACCCCTAACTAATCCCTACCTCCAATCTCAATCCCTGATCAATAACCCCCCCCCCCCCCCCAATCTAAAACCCAAATCTGTAAACCCCCTTATTAATCCATGATTCCAAACCCACATCTTAATCCCTAATCCCTACCCCCATCATAATCCTTAATCCCTACACCCCCCAATCCTAATCCTTATCACAAACCCCTAACCCACCAATCATAATCACTAAACCCCCATCATAATCCCTAATCCACTTATCTTATTCCTGAATCCCAAACCCCAATCATAATCTCTAATCCCTACCCCCAATATTAATCCATACCCCTTATCTTAATACATAATCCCTATACCCCCATCCATCTACATTCCTCATCCCACATCTTAATCCATAATCCCTACCCCCCATCTTAATCCATAATCCCCCGAATCTTAATCCATAATCCCCCACCCCCCCCCCCCCATTTTAATCCTTAATCCCTACCCCCACCAATCATAATCACTAACCCCTCATCGATCAATACCCCCAATATGAATACCTAAATCATAACCACTATAACCCCCCAATTACAATCATAATCACTAAACCCTAATTAAACACCCCTCCAATCTCAATCCCTAACCCCCCATCCCATTCCTAATAAGTGACCCCCAACTAATCCTTTCCCAAAAAATCTTAATCCCTAATCCCAACCCCCAATATTAATCCTTAAACCCCCACCCATATTAATCCCTAATCCCTATCCACCCAAATCCAAATCCAAATCACTAACCCATAACCCCCAATATTAATCCCTTTCCCCCATATTAGTCCCTAATCTATAACCCCTCAATATTAATCCATAATCCCTAACCCCCATATTGATCCCCAATCCCAAGCCCCCCAATCCTAATCTCTACCCACAATAATAATCCCTACCCCTTACTATAATCCCCCCACATTCCTAATCCATATTCCACAAATCCTAATCTCCAACCCCCAAATTTTAATCCCTACCCTAACCATAATCATTAATCCCTAACCCCCTCCCCCATATTATTCCATAATCTCTATCCCCCCATCCCTAATCCTAACCCCTAGTCCTAATCCTGATCACTAACCCCTAACCCACCCCATATATTAATTCCAAATCCCTAACACCTCATCTTAATCCTTAATACCCAAACACCAAATCGTAATCCCTAATCACTACCCCCCCCCCAATATCTTAATCCCAATCCCTACCCCCCTCCCCCAATCCTAATATGTGACCCCCATTCCTAATATACACCCCAATCCTAATCCATGCCCCCAACCCTAAACCCTAACCTCGCTGCCCAAAGAATAATCCTAATCAATAACCCCTCACCCAAATATTAATCCATAATCCCTAACCCCCACCCCAATAATAATCCCGAATCCCTAACCCCCCCCCCCATTATAATCCTTAATCCCTACCACCCTAACACTAATCCCTAACCCCCATACCAATCCCTTACCCAAATCATAAACAACAATCCCTACACCCACCCAATCTTAATCCTTAATCCCCAACCCCATATCATAATCTCTAATCCCTACATAAACAATCTTAATCTATAACACCCCAATCAAAATCCCTACCCACCCAATCCTAATCCCTCCCCCCAAATATAATATTTAAACACCAAATCCCAATCTTAATCACTAACCCCTAACTAATTCATTTTCCCAAATCTCAGTCCCTAATCCCACCCCAATCGTAATCTATGATCCCATACCCCCATCTCAGTCCATAATCCCTATCACCCCAACCACAAATCCTAATACAAACACTCAACCATAATCCCTAGACCCCTAATCCTAATACCCAACCCCCCAAATCTGAATCCAAAACACCCATCCAAATCCCTACCCTCGAAGTGTACTCCCAAAACTCCCCTATGATAATTGAAATCACTAACCCCTAACAAATACCTACCCCAAATATTAATCTCTAATCCATAACCCCCCCCCCCACAGACAAACAAATTCCTAAACCATAATCCCTAACCCTCGATCTGAATCCCTAATCCCTACCTCCAATCATAATCCCAACCCCTAACCCTAATTTCTAACCCCCACCCCCAATCCTAATCAAAACCACTAACCCCTAAATAAAACTGACCCCTAATCTTAATTCCAAATCCTTAACCTAACCCCCATTCCAATTCTAATCCCTACCCCCAATAGAAATCATTAATCCCTACCCCCCCAATCCTAGTCCCAATCAAAAACCCCTACCCCAAATCTTAATCCATAATCTTTAACCCCCGCACCCCTCCCAAATTGTAATCCCTAACCACCCATCTTAATAACTAATCCATAACCTACCAAATACTAATTATAATAATTAACAAATAACTAATACATCCCCCCATTTTATTCCCTAGTCCTTAACCCATCCCCCATCTTATTAACCAACCCATACCCACCAACCAACCCACCCCACACACTAAAATTAATCCCAAACCATTAACCCATCATTATTAATCTATAATAACAACCCCACCCCCAATATAATCCATACCCCTAACCCTAATGACTAACCCCCCTCTCCTTTCCCAATCTGTAACCCCTAACAAGTCCCCAATCCCTCAAGATTAATTCCTAATCCCTAACCCCCCAATCCTAAACCATACCCCCAACCCCAATCTACAACCCCCCAATCCTAATCATAATCACTTCCACTAACTAATCCCTACCCCCATCCAAATCCTCTTTAATAACCCATTAATAATGCCTAGCACCCAATATTAATCCCTAATCCGGATCTCCCCAATCTGAATCATTAATCCCCCCAATCCTAATACCAAGCACCAATAATATTCATTACCCCAACCTAATCTATAACCCCCAAATCATAATACTAATCAATAACTGTTAACTAATCCCTATAACCCTAATCATAATTATTAATCCCTAACCCCTCCACCCCCAACCCTAATTCTTAACCCCCCACCAATCATAGTACTAATCATTGACCCCCATAATACTAATTCTAATCACTAACACCTAACTAATCCCTACACCCTAATATTAATCCCTAATCTCAAAACCCCACACCCAATTCTAATCATATTCAGTAACCCCAAACTAATCTATACCACCTTAATCTTAATCCCTACCCCCATCCCATCCCTCGACCCCCACCCCAAATCTTAATCCTTACCCCCTAACACAAACTAAAGTGCACATTGATTCACACTAATAAACTCTATTATACCTATGTATGGGAATCCAAAACAATAAAATAATTATATTATTAAGTAAATTAATAATTTTAGGAGTAGAATAGTAATGAATATTGAAATTTTCATTACCCTTTTTTTCTAATCCTCTTCAATTGATTATAATTTTTCAAGGAAGTGAGCACACAATACCCTGAGGGTTATAGAGTTTTATTTTCCCTAACCATGAGTGTATGGGATTATGGTGACATGGTGAAGTTAATAAATTACAATTAACATTAATGAAATTACTACTTCAGGCACCTTATAAGTTGTTTCAGATGATAACCCTAAACAAAACACTTCAATGCAGTTATTAAATTATTTTTTCCATACAAGGTTTTGGTGTAGAAAGGTAATACATAAAATTTCTCACATTGAATAAATATTTTTCCTTGCTATAAAGGATACAAAAAGGGCCCAGAATAGTGGCCCAAAACCAACCACCCAACTAATAAAAATCTACTAGGAAAAAAGTTTCCATGAAAATAGAAAAAACAATTATAATAAAAATGGTAACTTTTTTAGATTTTTTATATTTTTATTGAAATACTAATAGTGAATTTGACCTTACATGATTGGTCAAGAGGACATGGTGTGTTTATCCAAAAAATTATATGCCTTTTTGTATTTAATTCATGTATAATTAAAATTATTCAACATGCAAGAAGAAAATTTTTGAGTAATATGTCATGTGAAGAATTAATAGTTTGTGACTTAAGTTACTCACCCAACTAGTTTCTTTAGTTAAGAAACATGATGAGATAAAATTTGACAATTTTATTCAACAAAACAATTATGGTACGATAAAACAAATGGAAAATAATCAATCAAAATGAATTTAGTGGCTTTTGTTAGGATATTTACATGTTAAGATACTATCAGATATTTATAGATTATTTAGGTATCCTGGATCATAACAATGAAATTAGATATAACAAGGACATAAGAGGGGTCCTCATTCATATATGTAATGAAAGAAGAAACTACATATCATACTAAAAAATATTTATCATGTTATAATATAATAAAGAATAAGGAAATAATTATAGCACTGATTATAATATAATGTTCCCTGAAACCAGAGAAAGATACAATTTGATAACCTTAAATGAAACACTAATAAAATAGTCAATTATTTATGTTATATTAATATTATTTTTTCTTCAAGAACATATACTACATAACTCGATGAGGCACAATAAATTACTGATAACAGGTTTCCCAAAACTATGCAATGCGAAATTAACCTCAAAATTTCATTATAATAGGTTTCTATATTTTTCATGTTCATTATCAACAAAAATAATTTCAACTTCAACTAATTGTAAGTCCCTTGAAGTGGAAATGTAAGAAATTCTAAGTAATACTTACATTTTCTATCTCCATGTTAGTCAATTTATTTAGTCTATCAAAATATATGTTCATAGAGAGAGTTTCAACCAAGGATTAAATGAACAAAGTTAATGAAAAAATATATTTATAAAAATACCCATAATACATTCAATATAATATATTTATATGTATAACATGAGCATTACAGTGAAAAATAATGGCAAAATACATGACACTTTCTCAATGGAGAGAAAAGAATCCGAAATAATGCTCAGTGCTTTTATCAATAATGGCAAAATCCAGAAAATGTGTCTAACATAAAATTTATAAAACATGTTATGTAGTTTTTAAATTTATTCTCATTATTTATTTATTGAACCTTCATGAGATATCTCTAAAAACATGAAACAATAATCTATTTAGTAAATTAGATGATTTGAAACTAGAAACCTGAGTATTGTAGATAACCTACCCATCCCAAAAATAGTTTTAGATGTAAAAAAACAATGTTTTTGACTAGTATATGAATTAAATGGTACAATAAAAGTGGTTCATTTCACTTTTCACCTATATTATAGAAAAAATAAATGACCCAGTCATTTTCATGAGATAATAAAATGTATACGTTAACAGTTGAGATCAACAAAGAAGAAATTCAAAATTATTACCTATTAAACATCACTTGAGCCCCTCTGCCAATCAGCCGTACCAGAAAACCAAAAAAACAAAAAATAACTAGTATAATAATATAAATTCACATGCACAATTCTTAAAATTACTGAAAGAGAAAAAAATTCTAAATGACACATGAGTTTTGTACAGCGAAATTTCCCAAAAGTATTCATTAATTTATCAAAAGAAATACACAACTCAAAATAAATTTTAAAATAAGAAATTTCATCATGGGAATTGATTCGATACCCCACAATAACACATATTATTACATCAGTAATATTCTTCTCAATATTATCATTATCACTACTCAACAAGGGATGCCTAAAATTGGACACAAATTCCCTCTTCTTTGGGAACGTCAATGGGAACTGTAACATCATTGTTGTAGTTGCTGATATAGTTCATCCCAGGTTCAATAATGAACTTAAAGGAGTCCAAAAAAGGATCATGTTGGTTATTGTAAACATAATTCAAAATAATATCTTCAAAAATATTTAGATTAATGAAATATAATTCAAAATCCTATTGAAAATTCCATTGTTTTCTTAAACCAAAATATTTTTTTATAGAGACAATGTAGCTTTCAGGATAAAAAAGGATGTTCTTGATATTACATTTTATTTAATAAGTTTATTCAATGGTTTTCGTGGACTTTTTTTCATTTTTTATGGTCTATAGTGGGATAGTAATGATCTAGTGAGTGATCACAGTGGATATGAGGAAGAGAGACATGGAGATTGTGCCTTTCGAAGGGTAAAGGGAGTGGGACTAAAATCAAGAATTATAAGAATGAGCGATAGTTATGACAATTATTTTAAAAAAGGGAAGGTTGATGGCTATTCTATGACTATGAGGAAGCATTGACATGAAAAAAGAAGATGCTAAAACCCTAGTGGGGAAAGAAAGGTGAGAATTCTACTGGAAGAAACAATATGTATTGTCATGACCCATCCTCGGGGTCGGTGACGTGACTACCCCAAGCTCGCCTTCCATAGACCAGGGGCTTGCGACTAGCACCAAAGGTTTAAATCCTGATAAAAGGGAAGGAATTGCCTTTATAAATGAAAACAAACACCACAGAGTATGCAAACTGAAGTGAACACTAAGTAAATTGTATACACAAGTATGTGATGGAAAGTAAATGGGCTAGTATACAAACCCAACTGAAAGTGTAGTATAACTGAAAGGAAAGTACAACAACTGAAAAGTAAAGTTGCAACCATGAAGTCGTCCTCTAGAACTCCCACCTGAAGGGCGAGTACAGAAAGCCTTGTAGGCTCCTTGGGTCCGGCCATCATCTCCGTGTACGTCCCACCTGATAGACCACCTCCGGGTACCGTCCTGCTCCTCAAGCCTCAACCACGATCAGCGCTATCCGACGTCCGAAACTAACACAACGTAGTGCGGCATAGCCAATGCAGGGATGAGTATACGATACTCAGTAACGACCCCGAAACACCCGAAGGACTCCTAGAATCTACGAAAGATAAACCACAAAAGAAAAGATGCAATCATGAATTATCAACCAACACTACTTAGGTATATGACCATACATATACCTAAGTAATCAATTCAAGTTAGGATCCCACTTCCGAGCCCAAGTTCAACCCAGTCCACATAGGAGAGTACAAAAAAATCCACATAGTAATGAACAACTCAATCCACATAGGAAATCAAGTCAATCATATCGAAGATAATGATTGAAAGTCGAGACTCAGCTCACACAGTTATACACTTCGTAAGGCGATAGAGCTGATCAGATGTAGCCACTAATTCATATAAGCGGTCAGACCCACATAGGATACATGAACAGACAAGCTGTCGGATCCACATAGGATACAAGACCAGCTACTCTTCCGGACCCGCATTTGATACAAGTACAGAGTCCAATACCGCCGGACCCACATAGGATACAAGAACGATAGTCATCGCTGTCGAACCCACGAAGGATCCCAATATGGTCGTCGTCGTCACTGCCGAACCCATGGAGGATCCATGTACAGTCGTCATTGCTGCCGAACCCACGTAGGATCCATTTATAGTCATTATCGCTGCCGAACCCACGCAGGATCCAATAACAGTCGTCATCATCGTCACAGTCACAGCCAGCTCTAGGGTTCCCGCACATAGCAAGCTCAATTCTAGGAGGGTCCGCTCCACGAGCCAAGGGGACGATTCATCAACCATTAAGAAGTCCAGAGTTGATGTATCACAATGTTTCGTATATTCAATAGGAACACAGCACGACAGACGGTGCATTATTCGGATGCCAGGTCTAAGTGTTATTGGCTTTTTCGTCCCTGGAGCCCGGTTGGTTTTTATGCTAAAACCAACCCGACTGTACTCCAGTTGCGTCCAAACCTCAAGAAGAGTAATCCAAAAGAACCGTCTCACTAAGAGAAATCCAAAATATTCGACGACACATCAATCGAACGTCCGAAACTCATGTTATAAGCATTTCAACTCTGAGGGCCTGGTTGTTTCATGTTCGAACCAACCCGGGTGTACCCAATGTTCTTCAAAACCTTGACTGTAATATACCAAAATGACCGTCTCGATCCAAGGATACCAACGCAACTGATGGTCGTCGATCGTAGGTCTGTAGCCCATGTTATGGTCATTTGATCGGATCCGTCCGAATGTTGGGGGTTTGGGCCGGGTCCGACCCGGCCCAATACCCCCTAGGTCGGACAGAACCGGGTCGACCCGACCCGGGTCCGGGTCTGGCCCAGTTGGCTGCGACCTGACTCAGATGGTGAGGCCCAGCCCAACGGGCGTGGCCCGGCCCAGCGTGGGGGTCCGGCCCAGCGCGGGCGGCACGACCCGATGCGGGTGGTCCGGCCCGGCACGTGCGGTCCGACCCAGCACCGGTGGTCTGGCCCCGCACGGGCGCCAGAGCGCTGAGCATGCGTGGAGGGGGGGGGGGGCGCCGCCCCTTGATTTCTAAAATGGCATCCCCCCTTTCTGGTGGGGTCTTCCATATGTAAAACTGGCTGTTACACCCCCCCGGTTATTTGGAAACTGACGACCTTTATGGTCGGCCGGTTGGCTCCCGCGGGACCCTGCAGGTCCCGCCTCCCAGTGCGCCGGTGGCCGGCTGAGTATGGCCACCCTGTTTTTGAACCGCCGTGGCCAAAGGCCGCAGCTTCTGTATGTCCGGCGCTGCGCGACGGTTCCGCGCACCACCGCCGCGGCCCGCTCCATCTGCGGTTCCTTCGGCTTCACCGGTGCGGCGCGATTGCGCCGCACACTTCCGTCACGACCCGCTCCGGCCGCGGTTCTCTCGTTCTGGCATGGTGCAACGGCACCAGGTCACCTCTGTTTCAAGCCACAATGAAGATCAACAACAAAAAGGGTAGGAGGGTCGGCTGTGTTTGTGCAGTCCGACCTCCTCCCATTATATCGATAGTATGCGGCCAATCATTAATTAACGATGATTGTTAAATAATACTCGAATGAAGAAACAACCCTTACCTCAAAAGAAGTTCGTGAAGGCTAGCGTCGTGGTGGTGGTTTCGATGACGGCATTGGCATGCGTCCAAGAAGTGGATGGCGTCTCACAGCAGCTGCAGAGAGGGAAAAGTACGGTACGTTGTCTCTCCTTGGTGTCGGCGTTCTTCATCAAAATTTTCGCATTCTTCAACGAGGAAGATGAAGTTCTTCAGAAATAACTCAAGAAGTCTCTCCCATTTTCTTCCCACCACAAAAGCCAACCAAAATAAAATAAGGCTTTTCCTTATTTTATTAACACATGCCAAGCTTTTCAAAACTTCAAAATTCAAACTCTTAATTAAATTTATTGAATAACATTAATCAATTAATTTAATATGAGAGTTGGCATGGAATAATGAGGGAGTGTGTGTGAGTTACAAAATAATGGGGGGTTTCCAACGTTAAGGGTGGTTAGAGGAATTGAAGGGGTGGGGCTTGTGTGGGACCCACCTCAAAAATATCCTAACAAGAGGAGTTAGGATTTACTGGGTTCCACCCCAACTCCAATACTTAGGATAAAACCACTTAGAAAAGACGAATAAAATTGTTACACAATTTTATTTCACTTTACAATTAATCTACCCTTTTTTAGTAACTCCTCCCGAGCAAACACAACTCCAATAAAAGTCTTATTAAGCAATTAACGGAGCTGCGGTTTCATCGATGCCCTCGGATTTCGATTCCGTGCACCATTTCAAAAGTTAGAAAAACCCGCTAGTTCGTTCCCTGAACATACCCAAGCTAAACTTCGGAAATTGATTCCGGGCACATCGGGCCTCGGAATCAGGTGCCGTGAGAAACTGCATACTCGTAAAATCCCAGAGTAATTAAGGAAAACTATTCCATGAAATTTACGGGTCTTTACATGTATATTACATATTGATTTTATATTTATTTTTTATCCCTTTCAAAATAAAATTTTAATATATTTAATTTAAGGTAAAATAAATAACACTTTTTATATAAAAAAATAAAAATTTTATTTTTACACATTTTTATAAAATTATTACATTATGTTAAAAACATTTATCATTGATTGTCATATAAGAAATTCATTATATTGTTTTGTTGAAAAAATTATTTTTTTTTATCATTTTATGACATATGTTTTGGTTTTTAGTGTCCAATATTTTCACTGACAACTAGTGACCTTTAGGGAAATTGATTTTTTTAGGTAAATTTACATTTTTTTCATTAATCACTAGTGACTATAAGAAAAATAATCATAATCGGTTTAAATTCATGTAATAGTTCATTAACAACTCTTATTACATGTAGAATATGTGATACCAATTATTGTGAATAAAATTTGAAAATCACTAAAGTTATAAATTTTATTTTATTAGACTATAATGCTAAATAATAAAAAATAATACATAGTATATGAAATATGAAAATAAAATTCAATACACTATGTTGGTGGAGAAATCTCTTTGTTAATAGTTTTCTATATAGTAACTAGAAACAGAAAAAAAAATTTACCTTTATTTTGATAAAATTTCTATGTATAAATAATATTTCAAGTATTATTATTGAAACATAATTAGAGTTTAACATTAACTTTTTCTGCATCAAATAAAAGAGTGAAATTAAACTTTTGCCTTAATATCGCATTATATTTTAGAGAGAGAAAACCTTCTTTATATAAGTAGCATAATGGGTGTTTTATATTAATTATTATAATGAAAAAGAAAAAACATAAGTTTTACAAATAAAATAATAATTATTATTTTATATATAACACATATTATGGAGTCATGCACTAAAATCAAATGATTTATAACAGATTTAACTGTAAATAAAATGACACTGTCTACACTGCTACCTAAATGGATTTTATCAGTGCTCGAAAATAGTTTTGTGTGTGCTAAAAACAGCTATCATGCTAAGAATTTTTAAAGGCGCTCAACCATTATCAACACTAAAATAATGTTTTGATAAAAACACCATTTATCAATACTGATAAATTCCCCCAATTATAATTGAATTTGTTAGAACTAATAAAATCTTTATGTGCTACTAAAATACGACATCCCTATAGCAACCTTTTAACAAAAACAAAATTAAAAAACTTAAACATAATGGAATAAAAATATTACATTGAAAAATAATTTAAATTAAAATTAAAAATAATAATTATTTACATTAATATCTTATTTATAATTAATCAAAAACAAATATAGTATAACATCAAAAAATAAAAACTCATGTAGCATAAGTTTTTCCAATAATAATTCCTTGCAAAAAAACATTACCCATCAATAAAACCAAATTTTATTTTAGTAACAATATATAAAAAAAATCAAATTATAATTTTAATGTTACAAAATTCACATATGAAAAATTATAATGTTAATTACTGGATATTTTAATGATATTATAATTTTTAATATTAATTATATTATTAATGATTATGTTGATAATATTAAATTAATTACTAAGTATACTATTAAATAACAATTATATTATGAATTATTTATTACATTTTAATTAATAATCTATATAAATTTTATTTTTAATTACTGAATATATTAATGATATTAGTAGTTATTATTTTTCCTAATTATTTGAATAGTTGGTCATTATGATACCATTAAACGAAAATGAATCTTTTCTATTGAATTCATACACTTTGAGTCATATTGACCACATCATGTGTCATATTTATGTGTGGTAAATTCCTAAAAATAAGAAATGAATTATGGACTGTTGTCTTAATGTTTGTGAACAATACAAGCTTGTATGGTCTAATTTGTCTATGTAGCATGCGTTTTAAACTAAAATCACACTTCTGTATTAAACACACACACTTTCAGCATTAATGATGACATATGTGTCATATTAATATACAGTCAACTCCCACACATCAAAAATGAATTATGGATTATTTATTAATGATTGAAAACAGTGCATGTTTTTTTTTCTTGGTTTTGGCTATGTGTATACATTTTAAACTATAGTAACACTTTTATATTGAAAACTTGAATTTGATTCATGTTGACCGCATATTGTGTTGGATTGATGTGTGATAAATTTATACACATCACAAATGAACTATAGATCATTTTCAAAATGATTGAAAAAAATAAGATCTATTTTTCATGGTTTTGGAAATATGACAAACATTTTAAACTAAAATGACACCTTTATATTGAAAACACAAACTGTGAGTCATATCTATCACATCGTGTGACATATTGACATGCGTTCGATTCATACTCATCTAAAATGAATTACGGATCATTCATATAATGATTGAAAAAAATCAAAGATATTTTTATCACTCTTGGATATGTGATGTGAATTTAGAACAAAAATGAAACTTATATTGAAAACATGAACTTTGAGTCATATTGACTACATTGTGTGTTAGATTGAAATTTGGAAAATTAAGAAATATCACAAATGAATTATGGATCATTTTTCTATGGTTTCAAAAAAATCTATGCTCATTTGAATATTTTTGTGTATCTGACAAGTGTTTTAAACTAAAATGATACATTCATATTAAAAACACACACATTGGTTCATACTGATCACATTGTGTGTCATATTAACATGTGATCAATTCCTACATTCCAAAAATAAAATATGGGAAATTTTCTTAAATTTTGAATATAATCACAACTCATTTTCTTGGTTTTAGGTTTGTGACACACCTTTTCAAATAAAGTGATAGTTATACTAAAAATATGTAATTTGAGTCATAACAACTACATTGTGTCTTAGATTGATGTGTGGTTGGTTCATAAACATTAAAAATGAATTATAGAACATTTTAATAAATTATTAATACAGTACAAGCACATTATATTTCTTTTTCCCATGTGATAGTTTTTTTAATCTAAAATGACACTTTTATTCTGAAAACACACACATAAAGTCATGTCAATCACATTGTGTGTCGATTGGACGTGTGATTGATTCTTACATGCCAAAAATGAATTATGAAACATTTTTTTTTAAATTTTAAAAATAATATGATCACATTTTCTCTATTTTTTCTATGTGAAACTCTGTTTAAACTAAATGAACTGGTAATAAAAATATGTACTTTGAGTCATACAAACCATATAGTGTCTTGGATTTATGTGATATCTATTTAAACATGTAAAAATGAATTATGGATAATTTTCCTATATTTTAATGACAATAAAACATTTTTCTCAGTTTTGGATATGTGACACGTGTTTCAAACTAAAATGACCCTTTAATATTGAAAACGTGAACTTCGAGTCATTCTGGCCTCATCGAGTGTCAGATTGAGATACACTCAATTCCTAAATATTAGAAAAGAATTATATAATTTTTACATGAATTTTGAAAATAGTTTCATCTATTTCAGTTAGTGTTGGAAATGTTAAGTTCAATTTAAAAAAATATGGAAATTTTTTATTTAAAACACACACTTCAAGTCATACCGACTAGATCATGTTTCATATTGATGCATGATCGATTCCTACAAATCACAAATGAATAATGTATTAGTTTATAAAAATTTTAAAAACTATCATATCCCTTTTTTTTCTATGTGACATTCGTTCTAAACTGAAATTCCACATTTAAATCGAAAACATGAACTTGGAGCCACATTGGCCATATCATCTGTTAGATTGATGTATGGCCTATTCGTACATTTTAAAAATAAATAATGAATCATTGTCATATATTTTCAAAATAACTTGAGCACTTATTCACCATTTTGACTATGTAATTCTCTTTTTAAACTAAAATGAAACTTTTATATTGAAAATACAGACTTTCATTCATATCTAACACAACTTGTATCAAATTGATGATCATTGGATTCTTATATGTCAGAAATGTTTTTTGGATCATTTTTCTAAATTTTGAATATAATATGAGATCTTTTTATTAATTTTCCCCACGTGATGGGAATTTCAATCTAAAATGAAACTTTTATATTGAAAATGCACACATTGAGTCATACAAACCACAACATGTGTCGAAATAGGATGTGGTAAATTCCTAATTTTATAAATTAATTATAGATATTTGTACTAAATTTTGAAAACAATTTGATCTTTTTTTACTCAATTTTGGATATGTGACATGCATTTTAAACTAAAATGACACATATAAATTGAAAACTGACACTTGGATTTATAATGACCACATAATGTGTCATATTGATCTGTGGTAAATTCAAACTCATAAAAAATTAATTATAAATCATTTTCCCATTGTCTAAAAATAATCTAACCTCATTATCTTCATTTTGACTGTGTGACATGCATTTTAAACTAAAATGACATTAATTTTGGGAGAACAAACTTTGATCGATACTGACCACATCATTACTCATAGTGGTGTTTACTTGACTCATACACATCACAAAAAAAACTATTGGTAATTTTACTAATGTTTGAAAATATTCTATTTTTGACACTCTAATATGTGTTTTAAACTTAATTACCCTATTGTGGTCAACCAACCTCTCAATATTTTCAACTATAAACTTTGTATCAACTTCTTTCCTCGTTAATTATTAATTTCAAATTTGAGAATTGCATTTATTTATGGGTTATACATCTCTATTAGTTTTTATATTATATTTAATTATCATTTATTTGCAAGAATCATAAATGAAAAGTAAATGAATAAATATTGTTTCTCCATCACGGATGTGTAAGTGATTGTAATATGTCCAAAATCAATTTTGAAAACTCATAAAAAGATAAAAAGGCAAGAAATGAAAATAATGAGGCTAGTATGATGGAATTAACTTCCTAAATAGTTGGTAATATATCTTTATATTTATGCGTAGAAGGATCCTTCACCCATTTTTCTCTCACCATTATCTATGTTTTATCCTCAAAGTCCAATCTATCATGAACACGAGCAGCTTTAAACATGTTACTTGTTCTTTAAAAATATGTAGTTATTAACTCTCTATGATACTTCTCCATGACAATCATATGAAATCTTTTTTTGTTTATAGGTTTATCACCATATTATTTTTCAGTTTCTAGGAACTCATCCTACAAGGCCTCAAGTTTAAAAATTTCTTAATCTTGAGTTAAGTAAATAATTTTACATTAATTCAAATATAAGGTCATATAATGTTTAGATACTTATATAATTAAGCCATAACTCACACATAACAACAAAAGTATTACAATGTATAAACTTATTCTCACTATCCACTTTTTTCATAAAACAAAAAATTGTTAAAATGAAACATTGTTTTGTTTCAGGTATTAACTTCATAACTTTTACTTGATCCCATAATTGAATATATTATTATTTAAATACTATGAAAAACATTTTGAAAACATGTTATGAGCCTAAAAATATTAGTAAGGGAAACACAAAGAAGGAAATCTTTCAGTCTATGAAACAACATGCAAACAAAGAATAATTCATCATAAAGTAATAATTTCACATTAAAGTAGTAGTAAATACACATCACTAAATATAAGCTAATTTCATTCCAATTTTGAAATGAAAATATTACCTTAAAACCAATATAAATATATATATAACATTTAAAGGTAACTTAGGAAATAATAATTTTTAAATGGAATAATTTGAGGACTGACTTCCACTCATATCACACTTACAAATGGATTATTCAAACGACCAACTTCCATACCCAATACATTGGAGGTTAAAAGGTAACAAATATTCCTTGGTTTATCATGGAACTATCTATATTTTATTTATCACTTAACCATAAATCTTTGGATTATCAAATAATCACCCATAAAATGTTTAAGTACTATTATATAATCATAACCCATAAAAGATTGAAATTACTAATATTTCACTCATAAAATTTCATTTTCCATCACAAGAAATAATTTTAAGATATTTAAATAGTAAATGCACTTTAATAACCATTTTCACTACCAAAACACCAAAAAAGGTAATAAGGGATTTCATTTCATTTTAAAAACATTACGTCTTCTAGTAGAATCCAAATATCAAATAACGGTTATGATAACAGATAATTCGTTGACACTGCATACGTTAAAAAACATTCCTTTATTCATTTTAAAAAGAAAGTAAAACACTTTGTATAAAAATATAATTTTTAAAACCATGAAATTAATTACAAGTCAATGTTTTTGTCTATACACCTTATAAAGATGGTGGAGTGTAACATCAAAATATGACTCAATGAATGGAGATTCAGACGAAGTCCCTTACCTCGAGTCTAAATCATCTCGTAAGTTATTTATCATCCTTAATAGTAATCTTATGATAATTTATAATTTATTTTGAACCTTTTAATGTTTATTATTCCTTTTATATAAGTAATTACTATGTTATAACAGTCACATAATGATTTATGTTATTGTTGAATGTTTTGTCGATATTCGGTACTTGAGCCAAAAATGAACTTGGTACGATGTCAATAGTCCATGTATTTATAGATCCTTTATATCCATAATAATATTAAATGAATTATTATCATTTATATACCTAAATTATACTTTTAAATCAAATAATGATGTGTGGTTATGAAAAAGGAACAGCGATATTATCACAAAGATGGTGAGTCATACGTACGCATGAGTAACATATTGAATTTTCATTCACCATTATGGAAATAAGGTAATTTTTATTTTATATTAAAATAATGATAATATCACAATTTTTATGACATTAATATATTATATATACTTATATATAACATACATGTTATATAATAAATAAAAATGACTCACGTCGCTTTGTGACTATGATAGTTCACACATACGCACGATCGACGTTATTATTTTTATACTCATGGAAAGTAATAATGATATTGATATACTGTTATCAAATGATAATTAATATTTAATTAATATGAAATATTAACATTAATTATATTATTATAACCAGTCATGATAGATTGTTATGGAAAATGAAATAGATCAGTTCGTGGAGGTGTAAGTGCACATGTATGCATGAATGATTATTTCTCTTCCCATTTAATATAAGTGGAGATAAATTTATGTGATGATATTATCATGATAATATCTCAGAATATTGAGGATATTTTAGTTATTATTTCATCTAGTAATAATAATATTTGAGGGTAGTGGAAGAAGAGCAAAAAGAGATATACTTAAATAAAACAATACATCTTGTTTCGTTGATCACCTTTGAAGAACACCTTGATACCTCTATTGAGGGTTTTCTGCCTAAACAAAGGCCTAAAAATGTGGGGAGAAATTCTTGGAATATTTTTGGGTATATATTATCTGAACCAAAATGATTTGGAATTTTGAGTAATAAATATGAATGGGTCCCTTATAATTGGAGGGGAGAGGGGCACCCTTGAAATTATTAAAAGTATTAAATTAATATAAATTCAATTTCTATTCCAAATGGGTAGAAACTAATTTATTTAAAATATAGGATGATTATTGGTAAATATATAATCATCCAATTAAAATTATATAAGTTTTAGTATTTTCTAAATCTTTATCTTATTCTTTTAGCCCCTTTTTACTATTAATTATTTGTCAAATTATTTACAATTAGAGGGTTAAAATAACTACCAAATCATGCCAATCGTACAAATAATGAGTCATTAATAACATTTTTAGAGTTATCTCAAATATTTGGCCAAATATTTATTTTTTAGAAATTTTATATCATTTAATTAATTAGTTTATATTTTAAAATTTGAATTCTGTCAATTTTAACACTATTCATTACATGAATTTTTTAAAATATAAAAAAAACATGATCCCTTATAAAAATACATTAAATAAATCATAAAATGTCAAATTAATCCATAAAATTCTTGTATGAACTCTAATATTTCAAATTATATTTATTTTGTTCTTGTTATTATCATGTATTTTTTTCTTTCATTAATAAATCTATTATCACATTATATTTGTGTCATAATTAAATTTTTAATTTAATTCCTAAAAATTATAAATAAATTACCTTGTTATATGTAATATTTTTATATTTATAAATACTTTTAATATTTGATGATATCAATTATGTAACCATATATTAAAATTGTTTTAGTAAGAAGACACATAAATATGACATGTTTGTCCTTACTTGAAATTAAATGTTATAAATGTCATAATCATACCCAATTGCATACAAAAGGTCAAAATCTATAACCAAGAATGGAAATAGTCGATAATATCTTATAAAATAATATTAGTACAAATGTTATGGTAATTTATAAAAAATTATAAAATTAATTTTACCTTTAATTACTCTATTGCCTTTAACAGTTGTAAATAAAATAATAAAGTTTCTATTCACAAAAAAATTATTTTGAACTCATTGGACCACATTTTTCATAATGAGTATAACCATGTACGTCCATTTTGGATAAATAAATTTGAAGAAGTTTTTTAATTATGATTAACACTAATCCTACTGACGGAACCAGAAAATGGGTTTCTAATGTAAAACGTTGAAATGTTCACATATTTTTTCTATTTAACTATAATTTGAAAAAAAATCAAATGAACTAAATTCGATTAAATGATAAAAAATTCATAAAATTATACCATAAAACCATGTAAAAGGATAATGTAACAATATAAAAATATTATATGGAAAAATTAGTTTTGAATTAAAATGGAGTATTTTTTACTATTCATTAAAATAAGAAAGTCATCAGAAAAATTCAAAACATTTATCCAAATAGAATTTTAATGTCACTATTAAAATTAAGAAGTTTATATTTCCATATATAACAAATAAAAGTGTACACAACATTATTTAAAATGGGTTCATAATCAAAAGGATGAAAATATTTTTGAAAAATGCTTCTTTTATCGGAAAAATTGAATTTATTCTTTTATCATGTCAAGCAAACATATAAGATGAATTTTAAAAATTAAATTTAATTTATTAAATGAATATTTTATTAATAAAATCCATCAATAGTGATAATTATCTTAACCAATAATAATATTATGTTTATCATTTAAGAAAAATGGGGCATATCATGTATGTTATCGTACATAATGTTTCCCTTTAATAAAACTCAGGATGTTACATTCTCCCCCTTTTGGAAAATTTTCCCTCATAATGAAAATTTGGGTTCGATATCTAAGGAATTAATTTTCTAAAAAAAATTATTGCAATCCCAAATAAAAAACGGTTTACAAAACTTCCACTTTAAAAGAATGAATGGAAAGTATGATGGTCACCTGAGATAACACAAAATAGGGTTCCATGTTGGAATACATGGATATGGAAGAAAAAACTAACTATCAAGTTCTGAAGTAGGATAATAGGAAAAGAATTCATTAAAAGTGTAACAATCACAAAGCTATAAATTGGTGATGGGTTAAATGGTCTTTGATTTTATAGAAGAAAAAGTAATCTGAAAACAATTTTGTTTTAGGATCCTTTTTCACAAGGTTGTGGAATTTATTTAATACCAAGACTAATATTATGAGGAAATGAACATACATGAAAATTATAGTTTCATCATCTAATCAAATTCCACCACAAACCCATCTTTTTCTCCAAATGATGATTATTTAAGAGAAATTATTTTCACATCAGGAACATTGAAATCAACTTGTAGAGAATCACATAATCCATAAAAGATTAACTATATATTCATCTTGTCTAGAAACATTAACCAATACCAAAATTTAAGTATAAACTAATATAATTTAACAAATATAATAAACCTTAAAACAATAATAACTGATTTTAATCTCAAAAATTCAAAAGTATTACCCAAAGTCCAACATTGACCATTCAACAAATAACTATCCTTAAAATTATCAAAAAATATTATAATTAAAAATATATACCAAAAATTTAAATGATTTAATCAAATAATACTCAATGATATGTTCTAACTTTTAACTCCAAATAACATCAACCACTCTTAATGTCTCATACCAAAAATGAAATTTCCAGAATCATATATTCTCTAAGATAGGATAATCATTTCCATAAATAACCTAAATTTCCTTAATTCCACAGTAAAAACATATATTATTCCAAAATAAAATTCAACCATTAATACCCAAATATAATACCATAGTATTAAATTTTATTTAGGAATATTGATTCCCAAAATAGTGAAAATCTTCCAAAATAACATTTATCACTTAATCCTCAAATAATGTTCTTATACCTAGGATAACTATTTGATAAAACATAATTTCTCAAAATAAAAATATTCTTATTCCATCAACTTGTTTCACTAAAAATAAAATGACATACTAACTAGGAACTGCCCATAGTCCAGTGGAAGGTGATAAAGCCCAGTCACACTTCGGTTGTGGGTTCTATTTCCATAGCCTTGTCTAATGTGACTAGTTGTGATCCTTTTTAGTGAATTTTCTTTTCCTAAAATTATATACTTTTATGACATTCTCAAAATGATATAAAACCCTAAAAATAACCGTAACATGTTTTTTCATATGTTTTTATCTCATACCATTCATTTTGATACCCCAAATGTAATAACCCATAATTACCCTTAAAAATAAAAGATCATATAAAACCTAGTGGTTATCCTTACCTTTCTAATTTTTTTATGAAACATGAGCACAATGCTCTAAAATTGATAAAAAAACATTAATCAATACGAGAAGCAGGCATTTTACATTTTTCCCTAGTAAGAAGCAGGACCATGTCACTAGGAATGGATAATTATTTATCAAATAAAATTTTCTCATAATAAACATCAGGGATATACATTCTAGAAAAATTATTCCAAATTAATCTCATCATCAATTGATAATTAATACATTTAAATGTCTCATCATTATACAGTCTACCAAAACTCCTGAATCCTTTTTATGTAGACTTTTTAATCATTCAGATTTATTCATGATCCTTTAACCTTGTTTTTCCATATTATTCCTTAATACTTCATTCCTAAAAAATTATTCATGTATTAAAATTCAATAATATCAAAGCATTAGAGTAAAATAATCCATAACTTTCATAGGTTATTTTCATCTTCCTCATCTTCAATTAGAATGGAATTGGTATTTCAAAACATATATTTTTACAATCCTCCTGGTCCCATTCAGGAACTTTATTCATAGAAAATTTATTTTCATAATGAAAATACTCCCCACATTTGAAATATTCAATTGAAAACTTAGAAATAACTTCTTTCCCTTTTTTGGAATCAACTAAGCACATCATTTTTCTTTAGTCAGTTATTTCATTATGACCTTCATTAAGACATCTATATCATCCTCCCATCCCTTTAAAACATTTTCCTTGGTGTTTCTTTCAACATACTCAAACAATATGTCATTTAATACACTTACCTTAATGATTATTACCTTAACTTCCATAGGGATTCATTTCTCACATATATGATGCATTAGAAAACCCTCCAAGGTTCCAGTGGTTAATCCTGACTCCTCATTTTTGGTTTAGAATAACCATGAGAGTTCTCATTGTAGCTCATATTTCATTTAGTTCCTTATTTATCGAACCACCACATTTTCCATCACATCGATTATTACTTTGGTTCCTATAATATCCATCCATTAACTAAAACCAAAATGGTTTTTGTGAGTATATCATTAAGATCATCCTATAATATCTTTTGAGGAAGATAAAAACTATGATATACTTATTCATGTTATCTCGAACACATTAATTATTTCTAAAATAACTATGAATATTTCAATTATTCTAACCATTACGGTTATATATAACATGTAACATTTGATTAAATTTATTCCAATCCTTCAAGGTTTTCTAAATCATTCTCTAATAAAAACTATAAGGCCACAACCTTAAACATTACTTAATTTTGAGGGATGGAAATAAATTCAGATTCAATCACATAGAATATATTTTCAGGTTTATAGATTTATATAAGTAGGTCATAACACGTACATAACAACTCAAATATTAAAAATTAGTCACTTCTAATAACGATCCATTTTTTGATAATACAAAATAATATTAAAAAGAAATGGGGTTTCATTTGATGTTTAAATTTAATTACTTTTCCTTGTTCCCATCCATGACTATTTTATTCTTAAATCCTATGAAAAAAACTTCATAACATAGAATGAGAAAAAAAAATTTCATTAATCGATACAAAAATAAAGAAAACTATTAGTATTTTCAAAAGCATGAAATCCATGAATACTTTTTCAAAATGTAATACTTTTCACCTTTATGAAGTAGTAAATACACTTCATTGAATATAATATCAATGATTACCCTTTTCAAATAAACATATTACCATAAAACTAATATAAAAAAACATATAACATATAAAGGTAACTTGGTACATAATCATACTTAAATGGAATAACCATATGGTCTCCTTCCACACATCACTCTTACAAATGGAATAACCATTCGACTGACTTCCATAACAAATGTGTTGGAGGTTATAAAGTAATCACCCATCCTTAGTTTATCACAGAACCACCCATCATTTTTTTATCTCATAAAAACCATTTTTGGTTTATTACGTAACCACCCATCAAATTTCCAAGTACAATTATATAATTATAACACATAAAAGATTTAAATTATCAACATTTCACTCATAAAATTTCATTTTCAATCCCAAGAAATAATTTCAATATATTAAAATATTCAATCCACTTTAAAACCTATTTTAAACATGAAAACACTCAGTAAGGTAATAATATATTTATTTTCAGTTTAATAAAATTCTTAGTTATAATGGAAATCAAATATCAAATAACAGGTACGACAGTGTAGAAGTCGTTGTCACCACATATGTTAAAAAAATATTCCTTTTTGTCAATTTGTGAAGAAATTAAAACTATTTGTATAAATATATTCCATTTCAAAACCATTAAATGGGTTAAATATCTAATGGGTTCATTATACACCTTATTAAATAAGGTGGTGTATAACCTCAGTATACACCACAATGAAAGGAGCTTGAGACGAAGTCCCTTACCTAGATTTTGAATCATCTCATACGTTTTTTATCTTGAAAAATAATAAACAAAGGTTAATTTATAGTTTATCAAAAAAAATTGTTCATTATTCCTTTTATATCACTTATTACCATGTTATAACCATTACATAATGACATATGTTTAGGTCATATTTTTTGTCGATATTCAATACCTGAGTTGAAAATGAACATAGTATGATGTCAATAGTCCATGTGTTCATAATTATATCATCTAAAAAATAATATTCATTACATTATTATCATTTTTATACATAAATTACTCTTTTATAAATAACCATTAATTGTGGTTGACAAAATTAACAATGTTATAAACATGGGGATGGTTAATCATACGTATGCAAGAATAATGTTTTCAATTTTCATTAATCATTATGAAAATATGGTAATTTTGTCTTATATTTACATAATTATAATATAATAATTAATATGTTTTTAATAATTTAGATATACTTATATATATCATACAAATAATATATTGAATAAAAACGAGTCACGTCGCTTTATGGAGGTGATAGTTCACACATACCCACAAACGACATTATCATTTTTATGTCCTTGGAAAATAAGAAATTAATTGATATATTATTATATTATAATGATTAATATGTCATTAATATCACATATGAACATTAATAATGTTATTATTACCAATCAATGGATATGGTTATGGAAAAAAATAGATTATTTTGTTGGGGTGATAGTTCATACCTACACATGAATAATTAATTCATTTCCCACTTAATGGAAGAGTAATGTTTTTAGGTGATGTTATTATCATGATAAACTCTTAGAATATTGAGAATTATGGATTTATTATTTCATATATAAGTAATATGGTTTTATGGAAGTGGAAGAAGAAATAAAATAGAAATACTTAAAGAAAATGATACATCTTCTTTGGCTGATCAACTTTGAACAACACCTTAACATCTCTAAGGAGGGTGTTCTTCCTAAAATAAGGCCTCAATAATGTGGGGGGGATTCTAGGCTAGGTTTTTGGTAGATCATGACTGAAAAAAAACTTTTGGAAGTGTGATTAATATAGGGGAATCAGTTGCTTTGTATAGGACTGGGGAGGGGCACCATTGGAATTATAAAAAGTACTAAATTAATATAAATTCAATTTCAACTAGAAATGGGTCCAAACTAATTGATTTAAAATATAAAATGAGTATGGGTAAAAATATAAAAATCCAAGAAAAATTATACAAGATTTAGTATTTTTTAATCCTTATCTTTTTGTGTAAACCCATTTTAACTCTTACCCATTTATTAATTAATTAACATTTAGAGGGATAAAATAATTACCAAATCATTAAAAATATCCAATTAATGAGTCATTAATGAAGTTTGAAGATTTATCAAAAATATTTGGGCAAATAATTTATTTTTAAAAAATTTATATCATTTAATTAAATATTTGATATTTTAAAATATGAATTTTGTAAATTTTTACACCATTCATTGCATGAATTTTTTAAAATGTCATAAAAACCTGATTATTTCAAAAAAAAAATTAACTCAATTATAAAATGTAATTCTCATCTATAATTTTTTTTTTACGGAATCTAATATTTGAATTTTTTTTTATTTTTAAATTATTAATATCGTTAATTTGATTCTTTCTTTAATAAATCTAATATTGCATCATCATTGTTCATAATTAAATTTAATGATTTAATTCATAAAAGTTAGGAATAAATTTCCATGTTATAGGTAATAATTATATATTTATATGGACTCTTAATGTTAGGTATTATAACTTACATCACCCCATATTAAAATTGATTTATTTAGAAAAGACATATTTGTGACATATTTGCCTTTACTTTGAATTAAATGTTATAAATGTCATAATCACACCCAAGTGGATTCCAAAGGTACCAATTTAGGAAAAATTATGTTTATGGTTGATAATAACTTATTCAATAATATTAGGACAACTGTTAGGGAAATTTTATAATATTTTGATATAAATTTTACCTTTAATTACCGTATTTACCTTTAATCATTGTAAATAAAATAAAAAAGTTACTATTTGATGAAAATTATTTTAATTCTATTAGATAAAATTTTTCATACTGATTACAACCATGTATGTTCATTTTTAAAAATTCAATTAACATATGTGTTTAAATGAG
Source organism: Viscum album (assembly GCA_963277665.1). Classification (NCBI taxonomy): domain Eukaryota; kingdom Viridiplantae; phylum Streptophyta; class Magnoliopsida; order Santalales; family Viscaceae; genus Viscum; species Viscum album. The sequence continues at coordinate 1,758,098,256 of OY728141.1, forward strand.
GTCTTACATTAATCTCGTTGATGGATTGGGAAAACGAGTTTTTTAAGTAAAACATTCAAAAGTTCAAAATGTTTTTCTATTTAGTTTTAATTTTAAAATAAATTAAATTAAAACAATTGTATTATATAATAAAAACATAATCTAATTATACATTAAATCAATGTAAAAGGATAATCTATCAATATCATTAAATTAGATGAAAAATTAGTTTTCAATTAAAATGTAGTATTTTTCACTATTCATTAAAATATCAAAGTTATCAGAAAAATAAATAATAATTATCCAAACTAAATTTTTATGTCCTCATTCCAAATAGTAAGTTTATTTTGTAAAATATAGCATATAATAGTGTCAAAAATTATTTTTAAAATGGTTTTTCTATCAAAAGGTGGCAATTTGTTTTGAAAAATATTGTTTTAACCTAAAAAATTAATGTGTTCTTATCTCATGTCTAGAAAACATAAAAGATGAATTATAAACATTCAATTGATCATGTTAAATATATATTTAATTGATATAATCTATAAATGGTGGTTTTATTATTTTATAAACTCACCTATTTTCATTTAATTAGTTTTTTCAGAAAAATGCATCCTTTTTATTCAATTCATTTTTATTTAATTTAGTAATTAATTTTGTAACCAATGATTCATTATTTAATCATATGTAAACAATATTTCTATTATTCATGTAATACTTTTCATTCCCACCATTCTAATGGTTATGTGATAATAATCATACTAAATAATAATATTAAGTTGTTCATTTAAGATAAATGTAGTGTATCATGCATGCTATAAAACATAGTGCTTCCATTAAAAAAACACAGGATTATAAATTTTCCCCCATTTAATAAATCGCATTCTCAAAATTTGAATTTGTGTTCGGTAACTAAGGTATGTCTTTTAAAAATAAATTTATTTCAATCCCATATAAGAAAAAGGATTTAAAAACTTTCACTTTAAAAGAATGGAAATTATGAAGGTCGCCTCAAATAACACATACTAGGGTTCCATGTATGAGAACATGGATATGGACGAGAAAACAACCTATCAAGTTCTGATGTAGAATAATAGATATTTTTTTCAGTAAAAATTTAACAATCACAAAGCTATATATTTGGGATGGATTAAATGGGTTTTGATTTCGTAGAAGAAAAAGTAATTAGAAAACATTTATCATTTATGATCATTTTCATTGAGAGGTGGAATTCGTTTAATACCTATACTAAGATCATATGGAAATACACTCACTTGAAATTTACAGTTTCTTACTTTAATGAAATTCCACCACAAACTCATATTTTTCTCCAAATGATGTTTATTTAAGAGTAATTTTTTCACACATGAAACAATAGAAACATGTTTTAGAGAATTTCTTAATCCACAAAAGATTAACATTCTATTCATACTATCTCGAATCATTTACCAAAGATAATTAGGATAAACTAATATAATTTCCCAAATATAATTATATTTAAAAGAATAATTATCAATCCCAAATTCAAAAGTAATACCCAAATCCCAACAAAGACCTTCAACAAAAAACTATTCGTAAAATACCACAAACAAATAGTATAACTAAGATTAAATCCCAAAATTCAGAAGGATTTAATCAAATAGTATTTCAAGACATGTTCTTATATAAAACTCCAAATAAAATCAACCACACTTAAGGTCTCATACAATAAATAATTTGAATATCCATAATTCCATAATAAAAATATAGATTCTTATAAAATAAAATTCAACCATTACTCCTCAAATAAAATCACATAGTAAAATATTTTTTTAGGAATATAGGGTAACGAAAATAATGAACGTCTTCCAACATAAAATTTACAACTTAATCCCCAAATAATTTTAATATACCAAATATATTCATTTCATAAAACATATGTTCTCAAAATCAACTTATTCTTATTTCATCAAATTGTATAACTAAAAATAAAATGACATACTCACCAGAGACTTCTCGTAGGCCAGTGGTTGATGATAAATCCTTATAACTCATTGGTTATGGGTTCGATTTCCACATCCTTGTCTGACACGATCTATTATCACCCTTCTTACAAGTTTTCCTTTTACTAATATTATATAATTTTATTACATTCCCAAAATGAGATAAAATTATCAAAAAATAACTGTAACATGTTTTATCCTCAAATTTTATCTCCAAATGGTCATTTTGAAACCCAAAATGTATTAACCCATAATTACCTCAAAATCAAAGATCATATAAACCCTAATGGTTATCCTTTCATTCTAAATTATGTCATCACAAGAAAAGATAATTCTTTATAAAATATAATTTTCACATAACAAACATCAGTGTTACACATACTATAAAAAAGTCTTCCAATGTAATAACATAATCAAAATAGAATTAATACTTTTAAACATTTCATCATCCAACAGTCTACCATAGCTCTTGAATACTTTACGGGTATTCTTTTTAATCATTCAACATTATTCGTGATCCTTTAACAATGATTTTTCATATTATTCCTTAATACTTATTTCTATAAACAAAAACAAGAATCATATCCTCAGATTCAATAATGTACAAACATGAGACAATAAATAATACATGCATTTCAAAGATAATTTTCAGTTTCCTCTTCTTCAATTGGAATGACATTAGGTTTTTCTAAACATATAGTTGTATGGTTATCTTCAACCCATTAGTGAGCCTTCTTCTTAGGTCATTGATTTTCATAATGATCACACTCCCCTCATTTAAAACATTCAATTTATAACTAAGAAATAACTTCTTTCCATTTTTGGGAGTCAACTGGACACTTTCTTTTTTCCTTGGAAGGTTTTTTCTTTATTACCTTCATTTCAACATATATAAAACCCTTATGTCCCTTTAAAAAATTTCCCTATGTGTTTATTTCCCATTCCTCAACACATACGTCATTGAATACAATTCCATTTTTCATTATTACCATAACTTCTATAGTGATTCTTTTCTCACATATATGATGCATTATAAAACTAACCAAGGTTCTAGTGGATAAACATTAATCTTGATAGTTGGTTTAGAATGACAATGAGATTAATCACTGCAGATCCTATTTAATTTAGTTATTTATTCAGAGAAATACCACATTTTTCTTCACATCCAATATTACTTTGGTGCATGCCAGATCCATCCATTTAGTTAAACCGAAAAGGTTAGTGTGAGTATATCAACAAAATTGTCATATACTATCTTATGTGTAATATAACCACTATGATATAATTATTCATGTTATCTAAAAATAATTAAATTTTCAAAAAAAACTATTAAACTATATATTATGCTAACCATTGGAAAAATATACGACTATTAACATATGATTAAATATCACCCTAACCACTATAGTTGTCTAAAACCATCCTATGATACCAACTATAAGGCCCCAACCTTAAGCATTACATAATCTTGAGTTAAGTCAATAATTTGAATTTAATTCACATGAAGGATCATTTCAGGTTTAGATATTTATAGAATTATTACAAAAATCATAAATAACATCTCAAATATTAAAAATTATACTTTTCTAATCACTATCCATTTTTTTCATAAAACAAAATATGTTTAAATAAAAACACTGTTATGTTTCATGTTTAAACTTCATAGCCTTTCCTTGATCACAACATTTAATATATTATTCATTAAATAAAGTGAAAACATTTAAAAACATTGGATTGAGATAAAAATCTCAAAAATGGTTACATAAAGAAACATGAAATTTTGTATTTTTGGAAACTTGTAAACCAAGAATAATTTATAATAAAGTAATACTTTTCACCTTTATGAAGTAGTAAATACACTTCACTAAATATAAGCCCATTTATTACATTTTGTAATCATTATATTACCTTAAAACCCATATAAGGAAACTTATAAGATATATGGGTGACTTGGGACTGAATTATACTTCAATGGAATAACCATACAGTCGAAATCCACAGATATAACTCTTAAAAATCAAATATCCACACTGTCGACTTCCATACCCAAGGCATTAGAGGTTATAACATGACCACCCATCCTTGTATTATCATGAAACCACCCATATTTTTTTATCAAATAATGTAACATATTTGGTGTATCACGTAACCACTAATCAAATGTCTATGTGCCGTTATATACTCATTATACATAAACTATTTCAATTATCAAAATTTCACACATAAAATTTCATTCTCAATCCCAAGAAATCACATAAAGATCTTAAAATAATCAATCCACTTTCAAAACCATTTTCAATACCAAAACACCCAAAAAATTAATAATTTTTTTATTTTCCTTTTAAAAACAATAAGTCTCATAGAGGAAGAAAAATATCAAATAACGGTTATAATGGAAGAGAATTCATTGTCATCGTATATGTTAAAAATATAAATTTTTTCATTTTTTAAAGAAATTAAATTTATTTTTATAAAAATATTCCTTTTAAAAACCATTAAAATAAATAAATGTAAAATGGTTTGATTATAAGCCTTATAAAATAATGTGGTGTATAACGTCAAAATATGTCATAATAAGAGGATATTGAGACGAAGTCCCTTACCTCAAGTCTGGACCATCTTGTACGTTTTTTATCTTCCTGAATAATAAAATTATGTTAATTTATTCTTGATTTAGAACCATTTTCATTTTTATCATTCCTTTTATATCTTTTATTAGCATGTTATAACAATTATATAATGATTTAATTTCATGTCAGATGTTTTGTCGATATTTGGTACTTGAGTCGAAAATAAACTTGGTAAAATGTCAGTAGTCCATGTGGTTATAATTAGTTAATCTCAAGAAAAATATTCATGAAAATATTATCATCTTTATACATAAATTATAACATTAAAAAAGTCCATGAAGTGTAGTTATGAAAAATGTAAAATGTTATAACCGTGGAGATGGTAAGTGGTATGTACATATGAGTAACGTTTTCAATTTTCATTGATCATTATGGAAATGAATATATTACTATATTATCTTTCTAGAATAATAATATCATCATTAATATCATATTAATCATTTAAATATACTTATATATATCACAAAAGTGGTATAATGAATAAAAAATAGTCACATCGTTTCGTGGAGTTGATAGTTCACACATGGGCACGATCGACGTTATCATTTTTATACGCATGGAATGTAAGAATGTAATTGATATATTATCCGCTTATAATGATTAATATTACATTAATATCACATATGAAAATTAATTACATTATAATAACTAGTCATAAGAGATGGTTATGAATAACGAAATATATTTGTTCGAGGAGGTAATAGTTCACACATACGCATGAAAATTAATTCATTTACCATTTAATGGAAGTAGAGATAGATTTAGGTGATGATATTATCATGATAAAATATTTGTATATTTAGTTAAATGGGGTTATTATTTAAACTATTAAGAATAATATTTGAAGTAATTAGAAGAAAAAATAATAGAGAAGTACATAAATAAAATGATATATCTTCTTCAGATGATCACCTTTGAAGATCATCTTAACTCCTCTAAGGAGGGTTTTATAACTAAAATAATGACTCGGAAATCTGTTTAGGGATTCTAGGAAGGGGTTTGGTCAGATCTTGGCTGAACCTAATGGTTTTTGAAGCATTATTCATACATATGAATGGGTGCTTTTTTATAGGAGAGAGGAGGGGCACCCTTGTAATTATCAAAAGCATTAAATTAATATGAATTCGAAATTCGATTAAAAATGGTTCAAAAATCATATATATAGAATATAAGATTATTATGGGTATAAATATAATCATAAAATAAATATTAATGAAGTTTTAGTTTTTTTTTTATTCCTTATCATTTTGTTCTAACCCCTTTTAATTCTTACAAATTTATCAAGAAATTTACACTTAGAGAGTTAAAATAAATACCAAATCATGCCAAACGTTCAATTAATGATACAGTAATAAAATATTTTGAGTTATATCATGTTTCTGGAAATATATTGTTTTTCTATAAATATTATATTTTTTAATTAAATATTTTATATTTTAAAATATGAATTATGTTAATTTCGAGACTATTCATTGCATGAAATTCTAAAAATATCATAATAACATGATTCCATTGAAAAAAAATTAATACAATCCTCAAATGTAATATTCATCAATAAAATTATTTTATGGAATAAAATATTTCAAATTATATTTATTTCCATATTATTAATATCAATGATTTGATTCTTTCATTAATAAATCTATTTCTGCATCATCATTGTGTCATAATTATATAATTATTTAATTCCTAAAAATTATTAATAAATTACCATGATTTAGGGTAATATTTTTAGCTTTATGGGGAATAATCGTAGTTGATGATATCACTTACATAACCCCATATTAAAATTATTTTATTAGGAGGGGACATATTTATGACATATTTGCATTATCTTTAAATTAAATGTCATAAATTTGATAGTCACACCCAAGTGGCTTCCAGAGGTCGCAATTAAATACCAAGGATTTTCAAGGTCTATTATAACTCATCTAATAATATTAGGATACGTGTTATGGTAATTATTTAATATTATAATATTAATTTATCTTTAATTACCCTATTTATATTTAATCGTGGTAAAAAAATACTAAAGTTACTATTCACCACAATTATTTTGATCCTATTGGAAAAAAAATTATACGGAGTACAAAAATTTATGTCCATTTCTGAAAACACAATTCACATAAGGGGTTAAATTACGATTAACTCCAATCATGTTGATGGATCAAGAGAACTAGATTTTTAAGTGAAACGTTGAAAAGTTCACAAAGTTTTTTTATTTAATTTTAAATTGAAAATTAGTACAATGAATAAAAATGGGTTAAATGATAAAAAAATTAATTATATCTTAAAACCATGTAAAAGGATAATATAACAATATAACTAAATTATATGAAAAAGCAGTTTTGAATTAAAATTCAGCATTTTCACTATTTATTAAAATATAAATGTTATCAAAAAATACCAAAACATTATCCAAAATAAATTTTTAGGTCATTATTATAAATATTAAGTTCATTTTTATCAAATATAACATAAAAATGATTCAAAAAATATATTTAAAAATGATTCGCTATCAAAAGGTGGTAAATTGTTTTGAAGAATAATTCATTTATCCAAAAAATTGGAATTTGTTCTTAGAACATGTCTATAAAACATATAATATGGATTTTAAACATTAAATTAAATATATTTAATATATAAATCATTAGTAAAATTCATGAATAGTGAAATTATTATTTTATAAATTCACTTATTTTTATTTAAATAGTTCATTTAGAAAAGCACATCTTTTATATTAAATTGTTTTCTATTTAATTTCCAAATTAATCTGGTAAAAAATGTATCATTATATAAACAAATGTAAACTATATTTACGTAATTCAGTTAATCCTTTTCATTCCCAAAATTCTAATGGATATGAAATAACTACCATATTAAATAATAATATTAAGTTGTTCATTTAAGATAAATGTGGTGTACCATTTATGCTATCGAATATATTTTATCCCTTAAAAAACTCCAGATGTTACATTATCCTCCATTATGGAAATTTCATCCTCTCAATTTGAATTTGGGGTCGGAAACTAAGTAATAACTTTTGAAAATACCTTTATATCAATCCCACATCGGGGAAAACAGATTAAGAAAACATCCACTTTAAAAGAAGGAAATGAAAGTACAAACGTCGGCTGAGATAACACATACAAGGGTTACATGTAGGAAAACATGTATTTGGAAGAGAAAACTATCTATAAAATTATAAAAGATAATAATAGAAAAAAATAAGGAAAAATTAACAATCACAAAGCTATAATTTGTGATGGGTTAAATAGTCTTTGATTTCATAAAAGAAAAAGTATTCTAAAAATGTTTTTTTCTAAGATCCTTTTCATAGATTTGTTGAATTAATTTTCAACCAAATTTAAGATCATAAATAAATACAGTTAATTGAAATGTAGAGTCTCATCCTTTTATAAAATTCCACCACAAACTCATTACCTTCTCTAAATGATGAGTATTTAATAGGAATTGTTTTCCCAATTGAATCATTAGAATAAACTTCTATAGAATAACATAATCCCCAAAAGATTAACTCTATTAATACACTCTTGAACCATTAACCAATACCAGAATGTTATGATAAAATAATATAACACTTCAAATATAATAAACATTAAAATAAGAATGAGTGATTTTATTCTCCAAAATTCAAATGTAATACCCAAATTCTAACACAGACCATTCAAAAAATAACTATCCTTATAATTCATCAAAAAAATATTATATCATATATTAAATTCCAAAAATAATAAGGATTTAATCTAATAATCATCCAATATATGTTATAACATTTAACTCCAAATAACATCAACCACTCTTATTATCTCAAACTAAAAAAGTAATTTGCAAAATCATATATTCTCTAAGATAGGTTAATCATTTCCACAAATAACATGAATTTCCATATTTCCACACACAAAAACATGGATTATTACATAATAAAATTCAATCATTACTCCCCAAATAAAATACCATAGTAATTTATTTTCCGTAGGCATATATAGTTCCCAAAATATTTAAATTTCCAAAATAAAATTTATCACTTAATCGCCAATCATTTTCCTATACCAAGGATATCCATTGGACAAAACATAATTTATAAAAATAAACATATTCTTATTCCATCAACTCATTTCACTAAAAATAAAATGGCGTACAAACTAGGGACTTCCCATAGGCCAGTGGTAGGAGATATAAAATTGTCACACTTCAGTTCCATGTTCGATTTCCACATCCTTGTTAGACAGAACAGATTTTTACCCAACCTATGAGTTGTCATTTTCCTAACATTATATAATTTTATAACATTTACAAAAAAATTAAAATCCTAAAAAATAACCACAACATTTTTTATCCTCATGTTTTATCTCGTACCTTTCATTTTGAAACACAAAATGTAATAACCCACAATTACCTCTCAAAAGCAAAGATCATATAAACCCTACTGGTTATCCATAGCATTGTAATTACGTCCCCAAAATAAAATATATTTCATTATTAAATAAAATTTTCCCATAATAAAAATCATGTTTACACCTAATAGAAAACTTTATTCCAAATTAATCGCATAATAAAAAGTGAATTATAATTTATAAACATTTCATCATCCTACAGTCCACTGTAACTGTTGAATCCTTTATATGAAGACTTTTTAATCATTCATTAATCTTCACGATCCAATAACCATAATTTCCATATTGTTTCCTAATACTTCTTTCCAAAAAAAACATTAATCATATCTTAATATTCACTAATTTAAAAGCATGAGACAATAAATAATACACACCTTTAAAAGGTTATTTTTATCATCCTCATCTTCATTTGGAATGGAATTGGGTATTTCAAAACATATATTTGTAAAGTTATCCTGATTCCATTATTAATCCTTCTTCATAGTAAATTTAATTTCATAATTAACATACTCCTCATGTAAAAAAAATTGATTTAATAACTCTAAAATAACTTTTCTTCCCTTCCTGCAGTCAAATGAACACTTCATTTTTCCTTATAAAGTTATTTCTTTATGACCTTCATTACCACATCTATAAAATCTTCCCATCCCATTAAAACATATTCCTAGGTGTTTATTTTAACATACATGACAAATATGTCATTTAATAAACTTACCTTTATTATTATTACCAGAACATCCATTGGGATTCATTTCTCTCATATATGATGCATTTGAAAACACACCAAGGTTCCAGTGGTTAATCATTACTCTTGATAGTTGGTTTATAATTACCAGGAGAGTTCTCATTGTAGATCCTATTACATTTGGTATCTTATTCATAAAACCACCCAATTTTCCTTCACATCCAATTTTACTCTTGTTCCTATGGTATTAATCCATTTACTAAAAACAAAATGGTTAGCGTGAGTATATCATTAAGAACATCATATACCTTCTTAATAGGAAGAAAAATACGAAGATATACATATTCATGTTATCTAAAAATCATTCAATTTATCTAAAATAAATATGAATATTTCTATTATTCTATCAATTATGGTTATATATAACTTGAAACATATGATTAAATATCACTCTATCCTCCAAAGTTTTATAAATCGTCCTTTGATCGCTACTATAAGACCCTAGTCTTAAAAATTAATTAATCTTGAGATAAGTAAATAATTTTAATTCCATTAACATAAAAGGATCTTTTATGGTTTAGATATTTAGATAATCAGCCCAAAACTCATACATAACAACTAAAATATTAGAAATTACAAACTTCTACTCATAATACGTTTTTTCATAAAACAAATAACATTTAAAAAGAAAAAGGGTTTCATTTCATGTTTAATAATTAGTAATTTTCATTGATCCTATCTATGACTCTATTCATATTTAAATAATATGTAATATATTTCATAACATGGGATCAGAACAAAAAATCTCTGTAATGGTTACACAAATAAGGAAAAAAAATTGTCATTGTGAAAACTTGTATACAATGAATATGTTATCATAAAGTAATAATTTTTTGCTTTAAGAAGCAGTAAATATAATTCACTAAATATAATGTCATTTCATAACCTATTATAACCAAACATATTACATTAAATCATATATAAAGATACATATACCATATAAAGTTAAATTGGGAAATTATCATACATAAATGGAATAACCATATGGTCGACTTCTACACATATCACTCTTACAAATAGAATATCAATATATCCATCTTCCTTACCCAATGCATTAGAGGTTATAATGTAACATACCATCCTTAGTTTATCACAAAAACAACCCATATTTTGTTTATCACATAATCATCTATCTTCGGTTTATCTCGTAACCACACATCAAATGTCCAAGTACTATTATATAATCATAAAACATAAAATATTGCAATTATCAACATTTCACTCATAAAATTTCATTTTCAATCACAAGAAATCATTTCACGATATTGAGATATTCCATAAAAATTAAAAAAAATCACTAAAAACACAAAAAGGGAATAAGGTATTTATTTTTTTTAAAAATAATAATTCTTTTATAGGAAGCCAAATATCAAATAATGGTTATAACGACGAAGAAGATGTTGTCACCACATACTTTAAAAACATTAATTTGGTTATTTTTAATAAAATTAAAATGATATATATAAAAATATTCTTTTTTAAAACCTTTAACTAAATTAAAATTCAATGGGTTTTTTATACAACTTATAAAAGATGGTGGTATATAACATCAAAATATGCCTTAGTGAAAGGAAATTGTGACGAAGTCCCTTACCTCAAGTCTGAATCATCTCCTAAGTTTATTATCATCATTAATAAAAATATTATGATAATTTATATTTTATTTATATCCTTTTACATTTTCATTAATCTTTTTATATCTCTTATTATCATGTTATAGCAATTACAGAATTATTTATGTTCATGTCAGGCATTTTGTGGATATTCCGTACTTGAGTCGAAAATAAACATGGTATGATGTCAATAGTCCATGTGGTCATAGGTATTTTATCTCCATATTAGTGTTAATTAAATTTTTTATCAATTTTATACATAAATTATACCGTTAAATAAATCCATGATGTTTGGTTATTAAAAATTAACTACGTTATAATTATGAAGATGGTAAGTTGTGTGTGAGCATGAGTAATGTTTTCGATATTCATTGGTCCTTATGAAAATAAGGTAATTGTTATTTAACCATTCAAGAATGATAATATAACCATTAATATCATATTAATAATTTTCATATACTTATAAATATCAGAAAATTGATATAATGAATAAAAACAAATCACGTCACATTGTGGAGGTAATAGTTCACACGTAGGAACGGACGACATTATCATTTTAATGTGCAAGTAAAGTATGAATTTAATCGATATATTATTATATTTGAATGATTAATATTTCATTAATATCCCATTAAAACATTAATTCCACTATATTAACCATTCATGAATGAAAAAAATGGAAAAATAAATAGAATCGTTCGTGGAGGTGATAGTTCACATGTACGCATGAACGATTAATTATTTTACCATTTAATGGAAGTGGAGATGGATTTAGGTGATTAAATTATCATGATAATTCCTCATTATATTGATTATAATTATGTTATTATTTCAGATTTGAATTATAATATTTGAAGGAAGTGTATACATAAATAAAAGATAAATACTTAAATAATATGATATATCTTCTTCAGTTGATCGCCATTGAATAACACCTTAACACCTATAAGGATGGTGTGATGCCTAAAATAGGACCTCAAGAATGTGTGTATATATTATAGGAAGGGAAGATAGATTCGGAACTAAAATGTTTTTTAATTGTGAGTAATAGATATGAATGGGTTCCTTTTTATAGGAAAGGGGAGGGGAACCCTTGGAATTATAAAATGTATTAGATTAATATAGATTCAATTTCGATTAAAAAGGGGTACAATATAATTTTGATTAAATATAGATTTTGTATGAGTCTAAATATATTAATAAAATAAAAATTTGACATGTTTTAGTATTTTTTTAATCCTTATATTTTTTTTGTAACCCCTTTTTACTCTTACTGATTTGTCAAGTAATTTACAATTAGAGGGTTAAAATAATTACCAAATCAAAATGAACGTCTAATTAATGAGTCATTAATGAAATTTATAGACTTATATAAAATTTTGGCTGAAAATTAGTTTTTTTATAAATTTAATATCATTTAATTAAATATTTAATATTTCGAAATATGACTTATGTCAATTTTGACACTATTCATTACATGAATTTTTAAAAATATCAAAACAACTTGATTAATTTAGAAAAACTACATTAAATCAAAACTAAAATATCATATTAATCCATAAAATTATTTTATGGAATCATATATTTTAAATTATATTTATTTTCATATTATTTATATCATTAATTTTATCCCTTCTCTAATAAATCTATTAATCCATCATCTTTGTGTCACAATTAAATTTAATCATTTAACTTATAAAAATTATAAATTAATTACCATATTTTAGGTAATATTTTTTTATTTATAATTCTATTAATAGATGATTATATCACTTACATAACCCCATATTAGAATGTTTTTTGTAAGAAGAGACTTATTTATGACATATTTTCCTTTAGTGGAAATTTTATGTAGAAATGTTATAATCACTCCAAAGTGCCTTACAAAGGTGAAACATTCAACCCAATTATGGTAATGGTATATAATAACTCATAAAATAATATTAGAAAATGTTTTTGTGTAATTTTATATTATTATGATATAAATTTTACCTTTAATAATTCTATTTACCTTTATTCATGGAAAATAAAATACTAAAGTTACTATTCATAAAATATTATATTTATCTTATTGGACAAAATTTTAAAACTATTTAAAACCATTTTTGTAACTTTTATAAAATCCAATACACATAAGTGGTTAAATTAGGTTTTACCCTAATCTTGTTGAGAGATAATGAAAACAGATTTTTTAAATAAAGTGTTTAAAAGTTCACATAGTTTTTCGATTTAATTTAAATTTGAGAAAAACAAACAATTTTGTAAATGTATTTATTTATAAAAACATCAAATAATTATACATTAAAAACCTGTAAAATTATATTTTAAAAATATATATATATAAATTAGAAGAAAACGCAGTTTTGAGTTTAAATGTAGTATTTTTTCACTATTCATTAAGATATGAAAGTTATCAGAAAAATATGAAAAATTTATCCAAAATAAATTTTTATGTATAAATTTCAAATAATAAGTTTATATTTTCAAATATAAGATATTAAAGTGTCAAAAATTGGATTTAAAATGAGTTCTCCATCAAATGGCGGCTAATGTTTTTGATAAATACTTCTTTTATCTAAAAATTTTAATTTGTTATTATATCCTGGATAAAAAACATATAATATGAATTTTTAAAAAATTGTACATATTAAATATATATTTCATTTGTAAAATCCATTGAGAGTTATTTTATTATTTTATAAACATAGTTATTTTAATTTAAATTACTTTTTCAGAAAAAAAATCCTTTATCTTCAAATTCTTTTTATTTAATTTTCTAATTAATTTGGCAACAAATGATTCATTATATAATCATATTTAAACCATATTTTCATAATTAAGTTAATCCTTTTCATTCCCACCATTCAAATGGTTATTCAAAATATATATAATATTAAATAATAATAATAATTTGTTCATTTATGATAAATGGGGCGTATCATGTATGCTATCGAACATAGTGTTTCCCATAAAAAATAAGGATGTTACACATCCTAACCACTATAAGAATGAAATTAGTGAATAGTTGAAAAGAAATGAATGGTCAATTATGGAATGAGTATATACCCTTTAAAATAATTTAAAAATTTGTGTAACAATATTATTTTTGAATTACTAACATGATTTATAGGTTTATTAAATGTATCTGAATTGTTGAATTGAAGTTGGAATACGTCCATAGATACATATGGATTTTAATGTATCTAAAATCATTACTCATAAATTTTTTTTTGGTTATCAAGATTCTCTTTTTATTACTCCTATATTCAACACCCCCAATCAAATCATCCCTTTTTTTATCATTATGTGATGGAATCACTGGTAGGGGAGGATCAATAACTCTATTGTGTCAACAAAGATGGGAAAAAAATATATGGTGTTTTTCAAAGACCTTTGTAATGATGGGCGGATCAAATATAAAAAATATTGGCTGGAAATTGAAAATGTAAGATTTGAATAAAAATATAAATAAAATATTTCCAATATTACATGAATATTATTTTAGAAAAAATAACATCTAAAAATTACAATACTAATTATTCACATCCCAAATGTATCTATAAGGTTATAGGTTGTACTAGATCACAGATATAATAGGTAATCACCATAAATTGATATCAACAACAATTATGACTTCTACTACAAATACTCCATTTATTGGAAAAAAAGGCCTATAACGGTGCTAGAAAAGTGCTGTTAAAGTCGGTGAAGATGAAGGGGGTGTCCCTTATATCAGCGCTCCGAAAAGTGATGATAAAGACCCATTCAATTGGTGCTAAAACAAAGCACTGATAAAAGGGTCCTTTATCAGGGATTTCGTTTTAGCCCTGATAAAGGACCCCTTTTATCAGCGCTTTTTTAAAAGAGATGATAAAGGTTTAAAAAAATAAATAAATAATATAAAAAATTCCTGCCAATTGGGGGGGGCTTTTATAACACTTGAGCCCCGCTTTTGGAGCACTTTTCGTCCCCCCCTTTAGCACCCGCACGCACCCCTCCACCCTTTATCAGCGCCATACCCCACCCTTTATCAGTGTTAGCCCCCAGATTCACCCATGCGCGCACATCCCTGCCTCCTCCCAGATTTGATCTAGAGACCTCCCCACTACGCTGCTGAAGCATTTTCCACTCACCTATATTTATTTGTTCTCCTATTAATGATATATCTATTTATATATATATATATATATAGTTATATTTATTCATATAGTAATATATATTTATATTAATATATATATATATAGTTATATTAATATATATATATATATTTATATTAATATATATATTTATAGTGATATTAATATATATATATTTATAGTTATATTAATATATATATAGTTAAATTAATATACAGGTATATAAATATTCATATATTTTTATTTAAATAAAATGGATATTAGTTATTATTTAGATATATCTAATATATTTTATATATAAATATATTATATTATTTATATTTATAATTAAATTTTTATGTGTGAATATATAAAAAATATGTATATATTGTAATATATTTGATTGTAAATAATAGTGAATTATAAAAAACTAAAAAAATTCAAAGACATAATATCAATATGAATGTAATAACTTGGAAAAAATTCAGTCCTCACCAAAAAATCCAATAATACCCCCCATTAAATGAGGCTGAAAATCCAAAAAATGTTAAAAAATTGGGGTATCCTGACTAAAAACATAGTTTTGGAGGCCTTCTGTGCCTTTTTTGGCATCAAAAAAATTAACAGAGTATTTTCTTAGTCACTAGCACATAGAGCTCATCGTAGGATTCGATTTAATATGTGGTAGAGCTCAAACAGACACTCGGATCAAAAGGTATGGCCGTTGGAAGATCGAGTTGCATTTTCAATATATTTTGGATATTTTTTTAAATTTTGTTAATTTATTTACTATCAAATTGTTATTAAATTACTATTACTCCATAATAATTAGAAAATTATAATTTAAAAATATTTGTTTAAATTTTTTATAAGCCATTTTCACTAAATATCTTATATATTAAGTGTAACAGTATATTTATACTTATCTAAAAGATATTTAAAATTATATTTATAGAATATATATTATATTTATATCAATATAAATATATCTATATATTTAAATATTAATGTATTTTTTTAATGATTTTTTTTGGAAGATGACCCTTTAGCAGTGCTTTTTAAAAAAGCGTTGTTAAAGGCCCCCCTTTATCAGCGCTACTAAAAAATGTGCTGATAAAGTGGTACATTTATCAGAATTTTTTTAGCACTGATAAATTTACCCCCCCCCCTTTATTAGCGCTTTTTCATTAGCGCGGATAAAGGATGGCGCTGGTCTTGCCCCGTTTTCTTGTAGTGGACATCATGTGCTTTTTCCATTCATCTCTACACCCATTTACTTTTTCATTATAGTACGTAGATTAATAGAAATCATATCATTACATAGAAAATATTGAAGAATATATGATTAACCAATAAGGAAATTAAAATTACCTTCAGAAATTACATGTTTTGGGATTCAGGAATGTTTATGGTATATGGTATCTTTCATAAATTTTCCAACATAATATCACAATCAATATCTTTATTTTTCGTTGGGATCTTCTAAAATATTTCTCAAAATTAGTTAATTGTTTTGAAATATGTTCTAATAGTTATATATTATAATATATAACTTAATAGTTTTTAATTTAAATAAATCCCTAGGATTCTTCTGTTCTGTTATCGACCCCATACCATTATTTTGTGAATATTTATGTATCTCCCAATCATAAAAAATCTCATCAAAACATAAAATAAAATGTACAATTCGAATTTATCTGTGAAATATTGATATAAGTGCATTATAGATTAACATTAGACATCATGTGTGGTTGTTTATTTGGAAATCCATGTTTTTTGATCCAAAAAATATTAAATTTGGGTTTCTAAATTTATTTTGATGACCATGTAGTGTTTCTTAAAAAACATAAAAAGATAATTCATTAGAAAAAGAAAAATATATTTTTTTTAATATTAGATTGTTGAGTTTTCCCCCTACATTGTAGGCAATAGGATGAATTTATCTTCTATAATTTTTTTTCAAATGAATCACTTAAAATAACTTTTTATTTTCAATTTCTTCTAATTCTAGATAAAATTTTATATAGAAATGATAGAGGGATTCGTGAGTCTAAATATTTCATCATTGGGTTTTCCCTTTATATAGTCGTAATATATATACCTGTAGAAAAAAGGAATAGTAATTAGCTACAATGAACATATTAGATCATTTTATGGATTAATAAATTACAAAAATGTACCACATGTATGTATTCAAAAATGAGACTCTCATCAATTATGAATTGATAATTTCATTTATACTCCTAATACTATCAACATCTATAATGACCTCTCAAAATATTTCTTCATTATATTCAAATAGTACATATTTTCTCATTTAAATGTTATATCAACATGAACTTATAATTCAAAAATATGAGGTAATTGAATTGGTGGGGTGAAGGTACACACAGACGTTCCTTTTTATTTCCACATTAATCCACTATATTTTCTTAATCTGGCCTTTCATTTTCCCCTAGTTTCTTACATTTATAATATCATGCCTCATTTCAGAACTTTTTTCATCAAGTTGTAAAGGTAGTTAACTTGGAAAAAAACGTTATGTACATTCCTAATGTATTTTTATATTATTAGAAACCCATCAATAAATTTATATTTAAAAAAATTGATTTTTAATCAATTTTATTTAATAATAAATTTTAATTAATTGATTAAATTATTTTTTATTAAGACAGGCTCCAAAACCCCATTCAGGGTTTCTGTGGGTTGGTTTGACCCTGTGTATGCCTTTTATGTGTTTTCAAAAGCCCATGTAGGGCTATTCTATGCTAGAAAGGACTGAAAAGACTCGTTTTGGGTCAGGAAGATCAGCCTCAAACTGGTTGTAGGGGAAAATGAGGTTGTGGAGTATGTTACCTCTCTACTAGGGCATCTCGCATATAGGTACACGTTAGGATCTAGTGTTGTAAATGCCGATGAGTCTGTGGACATCAACGTGCGATTGTTTTTGAGAACAGGTTTAGCTGCATAGAAATGTATAGTCAAGAAGGCTGATGGGATGTAACCATGATCAGTAAGGGCGATGGATCTAGGGAGGTCTGGGAGAGGGTTCGGTGGAGGTAGCATCCTGTAGGGGCCTTGTTGTGAGTAGAGGCAGTGACCTCACAGATCTATCGTAGTGATCTCATATAAGACCAAGGATGTAGTGACTAGTGGTGGTCGAGTGTTGCGGCAATGGAGAGGTGGATAATGGTATCTAGGTTATGGATAAGGTCTCATACAAGAACACAATCGGAATGCGAAATGGAGATGAGACCTCATGAGGAAGATGAGAGGTGGTGATCAGGATAAGATCTTAGTCGACAGCCCTATACGAAGACAGAGGATAAAAATGTAGCTTCGAATAGGGAGGCAGGTCCTTGGGGACTGTCTGTCTGGGGCTCATCCGAAAGAAGGGAGGAGGCGACATGTTTCCCCATGGGAGGAGCGGTGTGAAGGCTATAGAAACTAGCTCACTGACCAGTGTTAATATTGAGATGATCTAGTAGGGTTTCTCGGGATGGAGACTAGGTAGGTGGTTAGTTACTAATTTAGAGGTATCAGGACAAGGTAGGAGGTAGGGGTCCTGTGGACCACCTTTTTTTAATAAAAAATAACAGTTTGGTTTCCTTAAAATTTTCAAGACACAATATAAAACCTAATGGTAATATTTTTGTGAAAAAATAAAAATTTCACCTTTTTTGTCTCATTCGATGACCAACCCCTCATTAAATGTAAAATTGTTTTATTTTTATTTTTATTAGAATAATATAAATTAGTCTACAAGTTTCTATAAAAAAGGTTTCTCTTCAGAGTAGCTCTGGTGGCTAGATTCCAACCAGTAACTGATAGGATCTCATCATAAAAATGAATATTACATAAAAATTTCTATTCTTCTTAATATTCAAAAATTAAATATCCAATAAACATCATGTCGATCCATAATGTTTTTGGGGTGGCCGTAACATGGGAATTCATGACTGGATCGATGTGAGGTTGGTTTCATTGAGAAATATTTACAACCCTCTACTAAAATTTTAAATCAAAATAATTTTATTAGATCAGATAATCCATGTGCTCTCTATGATACCAAAAGATGGAACTAGGTCAGGATGTAGAAACCAGTGGGTGGGGGTTTTAAAAATTTCATCATTGGAGTAACAAAACTTTATCATCATCTGTGATCTGAGCCCTAGTACAGTCTAAGGATCTTGTATTGTTTATTAGGGCACATAAAAATAAAAGAATGATAACCTCATTACAATTTGAAGCGTGACTGTCTATCAGTAGTCATCGGCGATCATTGATCAATTGATCGGACATAAAACCCCTCTATATCATCTACACACACTTATCAAATATATTCATGCACTATTCATTGGACTACATGTGCAAACACGAAGCTCCAATGACCACATTAATGTTGTGTCGATCACCATGATCTTCTACCTTCAATCTATGATGGAATACTCGGATCATTCACTTGAATTAAGATGTTTTCTATATAATATTATGGATGAGATATAAGATATATATTCTTACCGAGTGAATAGACACCTAGAAATATCTTCAATCTAACTTATATAGTGGAATTATAAATACCCGGTTAGGCTTCCTCAGTCCCTGTTAAGTTTATTGTCTACTAAATAAGTAATAACTGATTAATTATGATGAATGAACTATGTGGAAAATATTACTCATATTTTATCATGTACTTTTAATATATAAAAAATATATTACATGATAATCTCAAGCCATTAACTCAACTCATAATTCTGGATAATATTAAATGAACTTGGAATATTAAAATAAAAATTTTTCATATGATATTAATCCTTTTATTTACTTAAAACACTTATGAAATCTTTTAATAAATAAATTCCACCCAATTATTCTTTACATGAATAAAAATTAATTAATTTATTTATTAGTGATCGATGACTTAGGAAACTCTTAGACCCCATTGTGAGGCCCACCATATCCAATATTCATATTCACTAGAACGAATAAGATTCTTGAATACTCTTTTATGTGTGACCCTCTAGGCGCTTATCTCAATATTATTGAATAGTATTCACATAATAAGAGGAGAGTCTAACAACTCATCCAGTCCCCTAAAAAGATAGGGAACAGTCCTAGAAAAGCAAGTCATCCTATGAACATGCACTGTGTATTATAATATCATTCTCTTTAGATATCTCAAAATGTAGGACACACACTTATGACATGAAACTTTTTTGATTTTCTATTTGTTGATATAACTGGATGGATTTTACATTGACTATCATGGCCAAATATTTATAACAATACTTCCATCTTAATCAACCAGTCCTGAGATATTACTTCCTTAACTCGGAAGTGACAAGTCTTTTCTTGATTGTTTAACCAATGTCATTTCCCAAATCACACACCCAAAAAAGATAAATCATCACGATTTCATTATCATAATGTTCTTCTAGCATCGAAGTTCGTGATCAAACGACAAACATTGATAATTATCTCAAGTCAGGAGACCAATACACATGTCCATAGATAGGAACTACCAATAACACACAAAACAAGTGGTGTTCCTATTAGCAGGCATTTCCTAGTGATCTCAACTAATAGAGATATCCAAGTGTGAAATTCCTGAAAAGAAGTATCAATTATTATGATCCTTCATCAACTAATAGTCATATATATATTTTTTCTTGTTAGTATGATGTATCTAGACCATAAGACATATTTTTAAGATTAATGTCATTGTATATTTAGATTCTCATTATATAAATGGATCTAATATAACCTTTTAATATGACTATTAATCTATGAAAATGACTACTAAATTGGGGACACATAAATGTATACAGTCTAATGGTAAGTGAAATTAATTCATATCTCACTATAAACATGATATGGTAATGAAAATTCCTGATAATGTTGGGTATAGAAAACACACTTTTACAACAATGTTGTTAGAGATAAATAATGGATGGGAGTATGCCCCTGAATAATAGACGAGGGAAATAAATTTATTAGATAAGTTATTGTGAGAATGGAATCTTGCCAAAAAATGATTTGAACATTCTTCTAAAATAAATGTACATAAGAAACTTCTAAAATATGGTTCTTCATTAGTTAAGAAACACCATTTTTTTGAGGTGTGTTTGGAAAATAATTATAATGTATAATTCCATGGTGACCTATAGAATATTTGAATGATCCATATAAATATTCATGACCATTATGAGAGAGGAAATATTGATGTTTAATAGAAAACTGGGTGATGATTTATTAATAATAGAATAAAAATTTGGTTAATATTTCAAAATTATTTTTCAACAAATATACTAAAATAATCCATGAAATATCATCAATGAAGGTACCAAAATATCAATAACCCAGTTCATATGGACTAGGATTGGGCCCCCATATATCAGAATAAACCAAATGAAAAGGAGTTAATGCATAAGGAGTTGCTCAGTGTTTCTTTCATTGTGGTAGGATTTATATTCAAATGGAAGTGGAGGACCCAAGATTGGAAAATGTTTCTGAATAATGGGTGTAGGTGTATGACCGTGGTGATAAAAAAGATAGAGGTAATGATCGGATTTGGAAAGATATGTGAGAGTTGGGGCCATGTCAATCACATACATACCACCCTAAAGATGTCCACTACCATGCACCTAAGACATTATATTATCTGTAAATATAACTAAAGAAGGTGAGAGGATTGTCTGAAATTATAATTCATCTATAATTTTACTAATGAATAGTAAATAAAATGGAATACTAGAAACAAAGACAATAGTTGATATTATTAATCCAGACATTGTTATTAACTCCCATGACCAATAATCTGCAATGTCTAATCGTCTTCCATAGTAATATTACCTCCAATTTAGGTTGACCAATATGACCACAGAATACATGTATCTTCTATGATGTGATCTAAAGAACCATATTCGATAACCCATGAGGTGGATCATTGGAACAAACACACCTTTCGAGTATCACCATGGGAAATAGTGGTTCTTGATGATTCTATATATTGTGTGAGGAAAATGAATATCAACAAGGTGATTAAGGTGGAAAGTTGTTAGAGAGTTTAAGAAGCGAGTTACACATGGGAAAGGTTCTCAATGTGTTTAATGGTTAGAAATTATGTGTTTAATGTGAACTAATAAAGCATATGGGTATTAATTATTTACATAATGTGCAGGGATAGAGCATCAGGGTAACATTTATGTCATAGAAGAAGTTTCAGGGATGTCGAAGGGGTGTAGTTGTACAATTTGTGGAATCACATTGGGAGAAGGGAGAAGTTTGGGGATAGTGGGGTTTGTACATAAGGATGTGAATGTGGATGGGGTTATCTACATAGAGCGGGGACATAGAGAGGGGTATAGTTGCACATAAAGGGGAGACAGGAAGGGAAGTTGTTACATAGGGGCTCGATGTAGAAGGGTTCAGTCATAGAGGAAGGGGATATAGAAAGCGAGGTTATCACACAAGGAATCATAACAGAATGGAGACATCAGTAAAGGAAGGGAAACATGAAGAGATACTGTTACATAGGTGTTTAGGATAAAAGGGATCCATCCCATAGGAGTAGTGCTGGATGGAAGGATACATCATGCAGGATCTCTAGGATGATGGGGTGGGTCGTCACATAAGGGAATATGGGTTTCTGTGTAGAGAACATAGATGTGCATGGAAGGACATTTCACATGGAGGGTAAGTAGATATACCCTCTCTAATATGATATTGAAATGGAAACTGATACGTCACATTGAGGTAGGGTGCTAAATTTATATATGGGAAAAGGAATACAACATATAAATCACACTAATGAGGGATAAGAATATTAAATATGTCTAATATTCTAATACTCCTAAAAAAATAAGAATTTTCAAAGAAGTTAAATATGGAATATATAAGTCATTTTCATACCTAATTAATTATTTATAGTCTCTCAACTTTATAATGGTCATTCATTATCAACACAAAAAATGTATGCCAACCACCAACTGATATGGTGGTAAACATGGATTGGGTTTTGATCCTTCTTCCTCCATCATATTGAAACAACACCCATTTAAAGATTCAAATAATAATGAAATTAAAAAAAATTAACCAATTTATAAAAAGAGTGTGACATTTTTTACGTAAATAACAAAAATTATAATAATAGATAAATCTACAAAATTTAATACTATAGGAAAATAATGAAGAATGCTCAATTGAGTCCAAATCCTTGATTAAAATATTTGAGAACAGAACTATATATGTTTTCAACATTAATCATGTTTTTAATAGTTTTTTATCTCATTCCTGATATAGTTTATGTTTATTATAGTGAATCCCAACATTGGCATCTCCACATAATGATTAAATGATCATCATTTTAAATACCTCAAGGTTGTAGGTTGCAGGAAGATTATATAACACATCTTATGACATATGTTCAGTAGTACAAAGAAAAAGTTTTTAAAAAATTATTTTATTATTATGATATTAAAATTCATTTGAAAATTTATAACTCAATAAACCTATGCACACAAAAAATAATTATAAACCACAAATATCCAATAAAAATTTAAAAATTAAATCTTATTCTCATGGTTTCTAAGAAGAAAATAACGAGATAGAACAATTTCATGGGAATTTATTTGGGGATGAATTGGATTGAAAATGGTAATTTCTTTATTTAGATGTTTTTATCCTCTATTCATGTAATTCCATTCAATATTCACTTGTTTAATTGGATATTGATTCAATAGCCAGTAGATTCTAGGAGAGAGGGGAGTAAAAAACTTAAAAATAGTTAAATTACGATACATGGAATATCCATGGTGACATAATTCTATATCATTTGAAAACAATATATGGGTAATAAAAAAAGATTAGAATATGATCCGAAAATAATATTTAACTAGTTGGGAAAAATATACATGATATACTAATATTCAATAATTAGAAAGATAAAAGTCTTCTATGGTAAAGAGATGGAAACTAACCAAGTGGACTAATAAGAAAAAAAAGAATGAAATATGATAACAATAGGAATAATAATCTTACATCAGAGAAACAAATGACTAATATAAAATTATCAACTATCAAGAATAAGATTCTCATAGAATATCTCATAAGGATAGTAGAACAAAAAACACTACTAGTAATCAATAAATAAAAAAGTGTCGTGTTTTATGATAAAAATGAGCAACCACTCATGATAAATTGACTATAAATAAAATAAAGATAGGAATATGATATTAATAAAAAAAATTATCAAAAATTAGAAAAACAATTACACTACATTATGTTAGAGTATTTTGAATATTAAATATTTCACATATGGGGGGTTTGACTGGGTCTTTATCCTTTTTTTATTTTCAATTTTCAAATCTTCCCTTATCTCAATATTATATCTCATATCTTCAGTAATAAATAATCCTAATGAGGCCTCACTTTGGGGGAATTATTTTTTGGTATCACTTTTCTCATGGTATCAGATCCCTAAACCTTTTAGTCCTACCCAATCATGTTGAATACCACTTCTATTATTGATGGATCCCTCCCCCCATTTTCCATCAGTAACATTTATCCTCTTTGAGGTTCATCGGCTGACTCACCCATGTAACGTCTCCTATGTGACATATCCCCGGTCGCATCTCTCGGAAGTTCTTGCCATCACACCTAGTTGTGCGTGGTTCCATACTCTCTGGTAATGCATAGAGCCTATCCCAAGGGAATCTCCTCCTTCTCCAGACATTTTCTTCTCCCTAGATGGCTCCTCTTCCAGACTCTATGTGGAACACTTGTTCAAATTTTTTAATAAAGAAACCATTACACTTTGGCGATTTAGACCATGATATTTTCATCCTTAGGATACACCATGGAATGAAGAGTGTCATCACATCATAGTTTACATTCATGGTTCTAAATACATATCGTATTCTTTGTTCCAATAGTATATGGAGTGGTATAAGACACCATGCCCCTACCTACAATATACATAAAACCTAAATTTTATGTTAGCATTCAATAATATTCTACCCATGGTTATCACTATATAAGTGATTCATAAAATTAAATGAATAGGACTTTTCAATCATTAGAGAGGATAATAAGTGTTTTGGTCGGAGTAGATACTCAAGCGGGGGTGAATTGAGTTCCAACTAAAAAAATTTTAAACAAATATTTCTATTAAAATACCCCAATTTAAAATTATGTTAATCTTTAGTGAATTTTTAAAACTGTAAGGGTTTGATTAGGTTCAAAAAATATTGATTAGGTCTCAGTTAATTTAATTAGAAGATTAAATTATCTTTTGAAACTAACCTACTGATTTACAATAGTTACAAACACTTGATAGATTAACTATCAAAGTAACATTAAAATAGTTTTATATTTCAATGTAATTAGCAGCGGGATATTCAATTGGTAAAATCCAAAATAATCCGGCACAATAGTTTTAAAACAATAGGTTCAGTCTCAAGCCGAGACATAGTCCTCTCAAACAATTTATTTAAATTTTTATCCACACCCTCGATCAGGGTAAAAAATAGTACAGAGACTGTCCTAGTACTAAGACCTCTACCACCATTCTTCATGGGAACAAGAACAATAGAACATAGGATATCCAGGACAAACTTTACCTCTACCACTATCCACAGTGGAATACAAGAGTGTTAAATAAGCTTACTGTGAGGATTTATAAATCCTCCATTTTAGCATTGGAAACACTGTGTGTATAGAATATACACAGTACAGACACTGCTCAAAATGTGAGTGAAGTAAACAAAACAGAGATAAACAAATAAAGAATAGTTTATAATGCTCTATGTGTTGTGAGTGAAGCTATGGACACCTTGGTTTGAAGCAGTTTAAGATTTGAGGCCATCTCCGGTTTTTTTCATGAAAAACTGAGTGTCATAGTTTTGTTCCTTCACTTCCAGTGTAGGTGTTCATCTTGAGTAGGAGAGTATTCTTTTTATCACTTAAGATTCTTCTTTGAACATATGTTCTTGATGAGTATGATAGTTCTTCTAGTTCTCTGTGTGTTGTTCTTTTCATGTACGTGTGTTCATGTCTTCTCCTGTATTTCTCCAGTAGCTTGATATCCCCTTTTATTCCATGAAGTCAGTCAATGTGAATGATTACCTTAGAAAGGTATGAGGTACGGTTCCCTGACATGCCAACAACTATCATTATATAACATTAATTGCATTAAAATCATCAAATATGACCGTTATAAATTTTCTAATAATATTGACAAATTATAGAGTTTGAGTAAAAATGACTGCTTAAAAGTCATCTTACATCAGTTGCTCTTTGTCGGTGGACTTGTATCGGTAGATCTGAGTATCAGTGATCTCTCTATCGGTATACTTGTAACAGTAACGGTTACTCAGTGTAATAGTAGCTTTGCATATCAGAAAAACCTTCTATCGGTAGCTCTTCTTGTATCAGTAGCTGTCCGTCATTAGCTCTTCATGTCTATCAGTAACTCGCTTCTACCAGTATCTTCTCATATTGGTGACTCTGTCTGCATCGGTAACTATACTTATCGGTAGACTATGTATCAGCAGTTCTTTATCAGTGGAATTCATATTTGTATCTTGTCTATATCAGTAGACTTGATCTATTAGTGGAATTTTCTTACAAATGAAGTTATACATACCGTTAGCTCTATGTATCAGTGACCTTTCTATAACGGTATACTTGAATACCGGTAGACTTATACATTTTGGTAGATCTATTTTATACGAAAGGCCAAGTGTTTGTTTGTCTATAACAGTAGCTTGTGCATACCAGTGGACTTAACACTTATCTGTTCAAAGAAACACATAACACTTATCTATTCTATGCAACACATGTGAATATCGAGTTAGAATTATTTCAAAGTACATAATTAGGATGAAAAAGTTGGATGAATGAATATTATTTTGGATTTTCCAAGCATATTAAATCATAATTTAGATTATCAAAACAGGTGAGGTCAACAATCTCCCCCTTTTTGATAATCACAACTTATGATATTATAATCCCAAAATAATTAGAAATGTATTAGAGGATATAGCATTAAATCTAATTGTATAAGAGATAATAATAATAAAAAATTAATAACAAAGTACAAGAATTATAAAACAAATGTATCAATGTTATTATAAGGTAAAATTATATTTCTCATAAGTCTCATAGTTCTCCCCCTTTGTTATGCTCATATATCTAGCTTCTCATTATTCTCCCCATTCGTCCTTCCATATTTTGTCATATCAAGTATGTTCTCCCCCCTTGTGATTAGAAAAAAGAAGGAAACAAACAATGAGAGAAAAGGGAATAAGATCATTTTTATTTCATGGATTAAAAAGATACAAAGAAATACAAAAAGGAAAAAAAGGAATACAAGTGATTCCTATAAAATGTCTTAGCCACTATTCAATCCACCTCCTGAATGTCAATGAGAGATTTTCCATTGGGATATGAGGTATAATGAGACTGTGTGGATGTAGGTGGAGGCTTAGGAACACCAGCAATGATTAGAGGAGGCTGAGATACTGAAATTGTTCCTGGCCAGTACTGTGTAGCTCTATGAGTGATCATAGGAGTAAGGCTGTGGATGGCTTGGACTGGTGTCATCTGAGAAGGAGAAGTAATAGAGGCAGAGGCAGGTAAAGCTAGAGGTATAATCACTGGTCGAGCATCAAAATGAAATAATTATAATAATAGATTTCTGAAATCCATAATGATTCCTCCTCCCCTCTCCATGGCAGAAATGAAATCATCCTTGTTTTCCATAAATTTTTCCAAATCTAGAGTAAAAACCCTCAGTTTTCTGACATGCTCCATAAAATCATGAGAGACTAGAGGTAGCTTCATGTTCTCTAACATAAGATTGAAATAGTTGTTGATCTGATGTGTGGTGTAGACCCTTTGGAAATAGTAATCTACCTTGTCTTTCAATTATTTCTAAGAAGTAGAAGCTTATCTCTTATAAACTTGGACAAACATAATTATATATCTAGTGGTAGACACCACTTGGGTCAGGGTAGATGAGCCCACAGAGCTACTAGATGAAGGTAAACAATGATCCTCCTTCATCAAAGTTCAAATCTAATCCAATCCTATTGAAGGTCTCAGGGAAAGAGAACTAATAGAAAAAATTCACAGTTTCCTTGAAACTCATAGTTATCCCACTAATAATATTTTTCACTACATAAAATGGGGTGCTAACATTCTTTGTTATGTAATGATTAATGTCCTCAAAAATTGAGGCCTTTTGGATAACTACACTCTTCACATAACCGAAATCCTTGTATGACTGATATTTAGAACTCATATAGGATTTCATAGAGACAACTGATCTCTTTAGAACATAAACATCCTCTGAAAAGCTAGAAACCTGATTCTGGAAAGCGGTGATTTCATCCACTATCTCTGCCACAATGTTTGACACATTACAACCAAGAGAGGGTTGAAAAGACTTTTCCATATTTCTCATATATTCAACAAATGGACTCTTTAACTCGGCAATAGAAGCACTCAAAAACTCTTTCATCTCATCATTCAATGATTCTAAGTCATCCCTTGTGACTATATTAGCAGACACAACAATAGGTGATCTTTCAGACACAATACTGGCCACTGAGTCATTCATAACTGATTGAATGGATGACACTAAGGATGCTTCCATTTTTCTTATCTCTTCCACAAAATATGTCTTAACATCAGACTTCAACTGATCTAGATTAGTCCTTATTACTAAATTCTCAGGTAATATCTCAGACAGAATATCGTAATTAACTTCTGGTTGACTGAGGGATATCTCATTTTCAGAATCTAGGTATTCCACTCCACAAAATACAAACCCTGGGTCCTCTGCCCTATCCTCAATCTCAACAGCCACTGAAACATGGCCAAATCCAGTTGGATTCTCCCGCTCAACTGGTGCATTATCCTGTACAACAATAAAACCCTCAGCTGCTCGGTCTTCCTCAAAATAATGTTGCACAACCACCTCCATTTCTCTAATAGAAAGAGGCTCCTTTGGAATAGGATCATGTCTATCAACTTCAACAAGAACAACCTCTAATGGCACATCAGAAATTCCAATCAGAGGACTAAAACTCAAGGTGGCAGAAGCAGATGCTTCAGTTTCAGATTCTCTTCCTTCTTCTTCATTCTCAGGGGAAACCTCTTCTTAATCTAATCTCTTTTGTTCTTATTCATCCACAGGTTCCTCTTCATTTCTTAAGCCCAAAATAGTTTCTGTAATAGGAATGTTCAAATAAGCACTTCCCTTTTCATTTGATACAATTTCAGATGTTTGGCTAGGAGGATAGTCCAGATCTCCTCCATCTGCTACAGAAAAATCATCCTCTTCAGAATCATCATTGTGTTGTGGCTCTTCCACATCACATCCTAGACCTGGATCCCTCACATCCTTAGGCCTAGAAGGATGATCCACAGGATTAAGCTTATCATATTACATCTTATCATCAGTAACCCACTCCCCTCTCAATGGGTTCTAGCTTATCTTCATGTACATACACAATGTACTTGTGATACAAAAGTTGTTTCTTACCACCACTGTCTCATCCCGATACTCTGCTACACTTTTACATTAATCATAACAGAAATCAACATGGAAATGAATAAAGCATTGGTCTTTGATTTAGGTCTGGTCTTATCCTCCATTTGAATCACTATTAGCCTTCACAGATTCACCTTCACACCATGTCTCAAGAGATATAACAGATAGATATCTTGATATATCAAATTTTCCATGTCCCCTTTTCTAGGACTTAGCACATGTTTCACAAATTTTAACAAAAATCGATTTTATCAATCTATTTTAGCAGCCACCACCTTTCTCAGCTTGCCACTACTAGTGAGCTCCTCTAAGGCAGTCTCATAATCAAATATGTCACTTATAGGTGGTATTGTCTTCGATGAATATCCAAAAACCCCTTCATGTGGTACTCTCAGGTACTTAACCAACATAACAGATGAAAATGCCATTGCCTTTCCATTAAACCATGAAATAACTATATTTTCCACATCAGATTTCTCAAAACTCACAAACTCATAAAACTATTTTAGTTGCTTCGAATAGAATGAGCCATTGTTATTCGAGAATAATTCTACCCATGCTAATCTTCTATCACCATTAGAACTAACGATTTACTAGACATCATCCATTCCGTGCATAGTTCTTTCACGATTACAATATCTCTATTTTGTAAATGTGGGTTCACTGGATGCGTCTTTGACCTTGTTCTACTAACACTACTACTTGCTTTAGGCCCTGTATACTGCTTCTTCTCATTCGGCTCATCAAATTCATCTCTGAATGTTGGAAGTTTGGTTTTTCTAACTCTGGATTGAAGAACCTAGGGTTTTTGCGAGATTTGGGGACTCAAGGTGTCTAGTTTGAGAGAGGAGAGTTCAGTGGATTGAAAAGTAAGTAAGACTTGGTTTATCAATTAAAAATCATAAAAAAATAATTAAAATATAATATGTAAAGTATAAAGGATACAGATTCGGGTGGCCAAAGATAGATGTTTAAAACAGCACATACAACAGTAGGGTATACCGGTGAGAATTCATAACAGTGAGGTCCACTAACAGTGA
The DNA here is from genome assembly GCA_963277665.1 of Viscum album. Taxonomy (NCBI): domain Eukaryota; kingdom Viridiplantae; phylum Streptophyta; class Magnoliopsida; order Santalales; family Viscaceae; genus Viscum; species Viscum album. The sequence continues at coordinate 1,758,129,335 of OY728141.1, forward strand.
TGTATACAGTAAGGTTAATATCGGTGAGGTATTATAGTGAGGTTCATACTGTTGAGGTATAACAATGATGTTTCAGACCGATGAGGTATAATAGTGAGGTTTCATACCGGTGAGGTATAATAGTGAGGTTTAATTATAGCGAGGTTTAACAGTGAGGTTTCATACCGATGATGTATAACAGTGAGGTTTCATACTGGTGAGGTATAATAGTGAGGTTTCATACCGGTGAGGTTTCAAACTAATAGAGTCTATCATTCCAAAATCATGTCTAATGTACCTTAACTCATCCGAACATAATGACTTGGTGAAAAGGTCATCTAATTGGTGTTTAGTACCTATAAATTCATGATTAATATCACCTTTTTGGAAGTGATCACTTAAAAATTGGTGCCTTACATCAATGTGTTTGGTCCGAGAGAGAGAAATGGGATTCATAGAGATGTTAATTGCACTTTTATTATCACTCTTTATTAATACATGTTTAAACTGATATCTTCAGTCCAACAAAGTATGATTCATCCACAGAATTTGTGCATAGCAACTACCAGCAGAAATGTACTCTGCTTCAGCATTAGACAATGCAACAGATTTCTTCTTCTTACTACAACATGATACTAGGGACTTACCTAGAACATGACATGTTCCAGAAGTGCTCTTTCTATCTTACTTGCAACCAACAAAGTCAACATCTAAATAAATTATTAAATAAAAACATTTTCATTTTGGATAAAATAATCTCAAATTTCCATTATGTTTATGATATTTAAAAATTCATTTAACAGTAAAAAAATGGGATTATTTTGGATTAGCTTGAAGTCTTTCACACATACACACACTAAACATAATATCTGGTCGACTAGTATTAAGGTACACTAGACTTCCAATCATACCTGTGTAATTGGTTTGATCAACTGGTTTCCCAGATTCATCAATGTCCAACTTGCAGGTGGTACTCATGTGTGTATCACTTTCCATAATACTATCTAAACCAAAATATTTTAAAAAATCATTTGTATATTTACTTTCATTTAAAATAATTCCATTTTCATTTTGAAAAACCTGAAATCCAAGAAAATATTTGAGTTCTCCCATTCAACTCATTTCAAATTAATCTTGCATACTATTTGAAAAATCAATACACAAAGTATATTTAGAATATCCAAAAATAATATCATCAACATAATTTTTTACTTTCAAAACATCTTTAGATATTATTTTGATAAAGAGAGTTGGATCAGCAATCCCTTTTGCAAAAACCTTTTGAAATAAGAAATTGGCTAAGTTTATCATACCAAGCTCGTGGATCTTGTTTCAAACCATATAAAGCTTTAGATAGCTAAAAACTCAATTTGGAAAATGGGGATTAGTAAATCGAGGTGGTTGTTAAACAAAAACATGTTCAATTTTAAAACCATTTAGAAATTCACTTTTAACATCCATTTGATAGAACATTAAATTCAAATGAGCAGCATAGGCATGTAGAATCCCAATAGATTATAATCTAGCTACAGGGGAAAAGGTTTCCTCATATTATATTCCTTCCTATTGACTATACCCTTGTTCAACTTTCCTTGATTTGTTTCTAACTATATTACCAGACTCATCATCTTTATTTCTAAAAACTCATTTAGTGCCTATGGTCAAAGTGTCCATAGGTCTGTCAACTAATTCCATGACATTGTTTCTTTAAAATTGATTTAATTCTTATTGCATATCCATTACCCAAAATTCATCATTGATCACATCATTGATATTTTTAGGTTCTAACTGTGAAAGAAAAGTTTGATGTTCAACTTGGTTTCTTAGAGAATCTCTAGTCTGTGTCCCTCTATCAAGATTACCAACAATAGCATCTGAAGGATGTTTATTTTGAATCCTAGTTGATCTAGTAAATGTAGGACTAGAAATTTCATGTTCTTTTCTAGATTCAGGCTCTACATAAATAGGTTCTAGAAACATTCTAGAACTAGATGTCATTACAATAGGTTCATTTATTTTAGCATTAAGGTTTAAAACAGATAAATCTCCTTCAAGATTTTCAATGGAAGATTTGGGTTCACGTGGTTCTGTTTCATCAAACATGATGTGAACTGATTCTTAAACACATTTTGGTTCTTTTGTTAAAGAATATATAAGAATTTCTATTAATTGAATAACCTAGGAAATTTCATTCATCACTCTTTGATGCAAACTTGTCGAGATTATCTTTTGTACTGAGAATAAAGACTCTGCAGCCAATAACTTTAAAGTAATTAACCTTAGGTTTCCTATGGTTCCACAACTCATAAGGGATATTTTTTAGAACAGGTTTTATCAGGACTCTATTAATAATATAACAAGGTTTATTTATAGCTTCATCCCAAAATTAAATTGGTAGGTTATACTCATTAAGCATTGTTCTTGAAATCTCTTGAAGAGTTCTGTTTCTTCTTTCAACTACACCATTCTGCTGAGATGTTCTAGGGGCAGAGAAATTTTGACTATATCCATTGTGTGAGAAATAAGATTCAAACTCATGAGCTTCAAGCTCACTACCATGATCACTTCTCAAAGTCATAATCTTATGTCCACAATGGTTTTCCACAGACTTGGAATATTTAATAAAGTAATAACAATATTCACTTTTGTGAGCTAAGAAGTATACCCAGGTGTACCTAGAATATTCATCTATTAAGACATTGACATTGTTCTTCCCATTTAAACTAGATACTCTATAGGGTCCAAAAAATTCCATGTGAACCAACTCGAGTGGTTGAGAAGTTGAAACTTCATTCTTTGATTTAAAAGAAATATTATGTTGCTTTCCAATTTGACAGAGATTACAAACATTATCAGTTGTGAATTCAAGTATAGGTAGGTCTCTAACTAAGTCATTCCTAGTCATTTTTCTAAGTGAATGAACATTGCAGTATCCTAATATTTTGTTCCATAGCCAAGAATCTTTTTGGAAATCATTCACGAAATTAATGTTTTGTTTAGCCAAGTAATTCAAATCAACAACATAAACATTTTAATTTCTCAAAGCATAAAATACAATAATATTTTTATATTAAAAACATTAAAAGAATCATTTTAAAATTTAACATTGAAACCATCATCAAACAACTGAAAAATAATTAACAGGTTATACATAAGTCCATCAACAAATAAAACATTGGAAATTAAAACTGAATCGGTGTTACCAATCTCGCCTAAGCCGATGATTTTTTCTTTTGAATTATCACAAAAGGTGACATAGCCTCCACAAAAATTGATTATACTCTTGAAACATGAATTATCTCCAGTCATATGCCTTGAACATCCACTGTACAAGAACCAAACCTTCTTATGGGAACTTTTCAAGCATGCAGCCTACAAAACAGGTATAAACAGAATATGATTTTGGTACCCAGATTTTCTTGTGTCCCGATAGGTTAGCAATACAAAATTTTGGTACCCAAATTTGTCTAATGGGTCTTATACAATCTATAGATTCATAATATTTTGAAAGATAAATTTTATTTGATCTATAACCATGTGAATAACTAGTTGAAGCATAAGTATTTCAAAAACATGAAATAGCATCATTCTGTCCAGATTTAGGAATAAACCTATTTTTTGTAATTTGTCTCTATCCAGGCTAATAACCTATTACGGTGGTATATTTTTTTGCCACTTGTTTTTCTAGATTTTGAGTTAGAGTATTCTTTCCATTTTTGAATTTCTCTAAGTCCATCCTTAATTGCTCATTGGACAATTTCTGTTCAGCATTTTCCTCAAGTAATTGATCATTATTTTCCTTTTCTATATCATGTGCATATTTAACAGTGTTGGTCAAACCATGTTGTTTCTTTAAGGTTTTCTACGTGTCCTTCAATTCATTATAGGTTTCTTCTAGCATATTATAGTATTCAAACAATTCAGCTTTATACAGGTTGTCATCACTACTTTTATTACCAGAATAATAATCATTTAGCATAGGGGAATCTGGTACCTCATAAGTATTAGTCCTGAAAAACATGTTGTCATGATTCTTTTCAGAATCAGAAACATCAGACTCACTTGTGCTCTCTTCTGAAGCACTCCAGGTTGGCTTCATGGCTTTCTTATATTTTCGGTCCTCGTAGTCATATTTCTTCTTGAACTTTAACATCGGGCAGTCTGCCATAATGTGTCCTTTCCTATTGCATTCATAACATACTATCTCATCATCCTTATTATCTTTCATCCAATTCATCTTCCAATGAACTTGGTAGTCATATTTTCCTTTATAATTTTGTTTTCTGAAGAATTTATTCTTGCTATATAACTTCTTGAACCATCTAGATATCTGACCCATCTCTTCATCACTATCAGAATCTGAACCTTCACTATTTGAGCTTTATGTATGTATGTGAACATTCTTCTTATCCATTATCTTTGAGATAGTAGACTTAAATTCCACTAACTTCCTTTTTGGTTCATCATATTCTTCCTTGTTTACCATCAATTATTCTTCATACATCATCAACTTACCAATTAATTCTTTAACAGGAAGTGAAATTATATCACACGATTCTCTTACTGAAACTGATGTGCCTATCCATATTTCTGGAAGGCATCGTAATATTCTCATAATCTTCCCCTCTTCTGGAATATATTTTCAATGTGAGGTCATAGTGTTGACAATCTCATTAAACCTAAGATACAAATTAGAAATAGTTTCATCAGGATTCATTTTAAAATTATCATACTTACTAGTGTAGGTATTCAATCTCATTTCTTTAACATTGGTTGTTCCCTCATCGGAAATATCCAAAGTGTCCCAGATTTCATAAGCAATTTTACAAGAAGATATTCTATTAAATTTGTAATCTCCTAGAGCACATTAGAAAGTATTCATTTCATTACAGTAATTATTGTATGCAGTATTAGTAGGTTTATCTTATATAGTTCTTACAGTTTTTGGAATCTTATATTGAGTCTCTGTAGCCTTCCAGAAGTCAAATCCCATACTCTCTAAATGAATTTTCATTCTAAGTTTCCATTGGGCATAATTTGTACCATTAAAGAAAGGTGGACTATTGGTAGCATCACCCTCATGTCCATTATACATAATTAGATTTTATAAAAATATTTAAAGAGATAAAATTTAGAACAAATATAAATTTAAGATCTTTAAGATACAACTAAAATCACAGTTGAAAAACAGAGTATTTGGAAATCCTTTAAAAATAACAAACATCCTCTGATACCAAATGTTGGTCAGAGTGGATACTCAAGAGGGGGGTGAATTGAGTTCCAATTTAAAATTTCTGTAAAAAATATTTGAATTAAAATCCCCCAATTAAAAACTATGTTAAACTGTAGTGAATTGGTAAAATTGTAAGGTTTCGATTAAGTTCTAAAAAGATTTATTAGGTCTCAGTTAATTGAATTAGTAGATTAAATTAGCTTCTGAAACTAACATACTGATTTACAGTAGTTAAAAACACTTTCTAGATTAACTATCAATGTAACTTTAAAATAGTTTTATATTTCAATGTTATTGGAAGAGGAATATTCAACAGGTTAAAACCAAAATAAGTAAACACAACATTTTTAAAACATGTGGTTCAGTCTCAAGATAAGACATAGTCCTCTAAAAAAATTTATTTAAATTTTGATCCACACCCTGGATCAGGGTAAACAACAGTACAGAGATTGTGCAGGGACTATGTCATCTACCACAGTTCTTTGTGGGACCAAGAACAACATCACATAGGCTATCCATGTATCACTTGACCTCTACCACTATCCAAAGTGGGATACAAGAGTGTCAAATAAGTTTAGTGTGAGGATTTAGAAATCCTCCAGTTTAGCACAAGAGATAGGGTGTATATAGAATATACAGAGTACACACACTGCTCAAAATGTGAATGAATGAAACACAAAAGATCTAAACAAATAAGGATGATTTTAGAATTCTCTACGTGTTGTGAGTAAGATCTGGACTCCTTGGTTTGAAGGATTTGAAGCTTTGTGTCCTTCTATGGATTTTTTCAAGAAAAACATTGTGTCGTAGATCTATTCCATCACTTCCAGTGTTGGTGTTCAGATTAAGTAGGAGAGTATTCTTGGTAGCACTTAATCTTCTTCTTTGAACATCTGTTCCTGATCAGTATGAGAGTTCTTGTAGTTTTTTGTGTGTTATTATTTTTATTTACATGTGTATATTATCTTCCTTTCAACGTGTGTTCATGTCTTCTCATTTTTTTTCTCTAGTATCTTGATATCCCCTTTTATTCCTTGAAGTCATACAATGGGAATGATTACCTTTGACAGGTATGAGGTACAATTCCATGACATGCCAACAACTATCATTAAATAACATTATTTGAATTAAAATCATAAAATATGACCATTATCTTTATTATAAAAATATTGAAAAGAATAGAGTTTGAGTAATTGTGACTGGTAAGTAGTCATCTTCCATCATTAGCTCTCTGTTGGTGGACAAATATCGGTAGCTCTGAGTATTAGGGAGCTCTCAATCGGTAGACTTGTAATGGTAACAGTTTCTCAGTGTAATAGTAGATTTGTGTATCAGTAACACCTTCTATCGGTAGCTCTTCTTGTATCGGTAGGTGTCTTTCGGTAGCTCTTCTTGTCTATCAGCAACTCGATTGGACCAGTAGCAGCTCATATCATTGACTCTATCTGTATCGGTAAGTATACCTATCGGTAGACTTTATATCAGCGGCTCTTTATCGGTGGTCTTCATATTGGTATCTTTTCTGTATTGGTGGACTTGATCTATCAGTGGCATATGCTTACCGGTGGACTTATACATACTGGTAGCTCTGTGTATCAGTGACCTTTCTATAATGGTAGACTTTCATACTGGTATACTTATACATACTGGTAGCTCTGTTCTATACCAAAGACAAAGTGTCTATTTGTCTGTAACAATAGCTTGTGCATACCAGGGGACATAACACTTATATGTTCAATGAAACACATAACACTTATCCGTTATATGCAACCCATATAAATATTGAGTTTGAAATATTTCAAAATACATAATTTGGATGAAAAATTAGGATGAATAAACATTATTTGGGATTTTAAAATCATAATAAAACAAAATTGAGATTATCAAAAAAGGTGAGGACAACAAAGAGTTTATAAACACATTCATAACTCATATGTTTCATAATGTTCAAGTTAATCTAGAAAAAATAAGGAGAGTTCTCAAAGACAATATAAATGGGTTAACAACATAAGATAGTTATCATGTGATCTTTCAAGATCCTCAATTGATTCCATCATTGATACTCAAAAATACGAAAATAATATTTTTAAGAAAAAATGACATTATTTCTCATATTTAGTCACTAATATTTCTACAATACATTCATGTTATTCCAAATTGATTTATGTAAGTTCTTGTCCTCTTTTTAATAATTTTTTTAGGTATTTTTATATTATAATTGACTCTATTTACAAATGTTTTCATGGAATTTTTTTTGTTTTTTTTCCAAAGGGGTAATTTATTTTTTTCTTTATAAAAGTGAAAAAATAATGTTTTTCTAACATTTACAACAATAATAAATTCTCACGGCATAATTTCATTTATTCTTCGTGAAACTTACTTTACAAATTTTCATGTTTTGACAAAGAAAATATTATTCTTAACTTTTTGGGAATTTTTAGTTTTGAACAGTTACAAAGGGAAAATAATTTGTCTTTTTTCAATGAATATTTATACTATTTCTACAATCTATATCAACATTATTATAATTCAGTGGGGATTCAATCTTATGAAACCATCCACTTTATTTATTTGGATGAATTACGATGAACGTGTTTTTATGTTTTTCCCATGAAATTCCTTTCTTTCACATGGGTTAATTAAGTTATAATATTGTAATGAATGTTTTTGTGATCTTTTCCATACATATGTATGGTTTAAATTAAGTTATGGGTGGAACTAGAATTTCATAATCCTCTAATGAATTAAGAAAATCTTGATGTCTGATGAGATAATATGAAACGGAATGGAGAGTGAAATTAATCCACAATGAGACTCTATCCACAATGTTTATGGGAATAGAGAGTAAACCCAATCCATTATGAGACTCTATTCACAATGTTATTATGGTCTTCATAGTTATCCTAGACCAGTGAAATGATTTTATATGTTTATGTGTATTTCACTAACTTATGTCTTATGCTTCTGATGTTTTCTCATGATTCGTGGATGATTATTGATTATTTTTTACCCTTATGAATCATGTATTTTTTTTATTACAAAGACTTATTCAATGACTCGTGATTTATGGTTTATAAATTTTTGGGCATGTTTTCATAAGTTATGATCATGTTATCATGAACATATAATTAACTTATTATCTCTTATTATCTCCGATTATTATCTCTCATGTTTACCAATATAGGTCATCATACCTCATCCTTTCTTATCTTTCAATTTCTGGATATTCTGAAGAAAGGTATTAATTGTGACAATTCTAGAAGGGTTCCACGTTTAAAAAATTATATAGGGAGATTATGATTTTTTATTAAAGAAGTTGATTATGTATCTTTTATAGAAATATAAATATCCTTTTCAGTTATCTAGTAATAATTATTGTAAGATATATTATGTTTTCATCTCAAATGATGGGATATGAATGTATGTTATGCTCAAATAACTTTATTTGGTATCAATGTCAGTATGTAAAGATAATATTTTTCGAACTAGACCTAAGAGTGTTGGGATTGATTTTTCCATAGAATGTATACTGAAGATGACAACATATTTTATATTCCTTGTGGCTGAGTAACATGATTTTAATAATTTCACAATGTGGTAGAATATGGTGTTTATTTCTTTAATAGGGATGTATTGTTATTCTCAACTAGCGAATTCTCCCTAGATCTCAAGGTTTCTGACTTTACAACATGGGTGAATCATGACAACAAAATCGTTGAAAATCTTCTCAATTATATGGATAATTCTATCATGTATGTCACCAAAAATAAAACCACTATCAAGGACCTTTGAGGCCACTTTTTTATTATGTTCTCAAAGACCAATAATTAATATTGTGTTTTTGATCAATTCTAATAGCTTTTCTCCCTTTACCAGGGATCCCATTGTATTCCCCTACATTATAACACATGGAAAACAATTTTTCATGACATACATGAATTATGCATAGTCCCTCAGACTCTTAATGAGATACAAAATGAACAAGAAAAATATTTTTTGTTTTATATTTCATAGGTACTAAATCTTAAATGTATAATACTACTAATATTCTATCTAGCCCGATTTATCATCATCTATCCTTTTTGTATATTCTTCTCATTCATGTAATTTTCTCCACCAAATTAACTATTTAAGGGGATTCTTCAAATCATAGTTCCCTTTATTTTAATGTTGCTGGATGTGTTGGGAGGCATTGTGGTCAATTAGGTGGGGGTTAGGACCGTCCTAAACCTCAGTGTACTTATTATGGATGATCGGGTCACACCATTGATACATGTGTGTAGATTCATGGTAATACTAATAATCTAACACCTTATATATTATCTCTTATTATTCAATCTAAGGAGGATGAATCTCAATAACCACATCATAATTATATGATAAAGTAATCTAATGAGGAATATCACCTTCTACAGTCTCACTGAGATGAACCTACCTCTTCCAATGTATTTGTAGCACAAAATTAACAGTGTCTTCCTGTTTATCTGACCTTCCTACAAAATGGTTATTATATTTTTGTTCTTCTAACATATCTCTAGCTCCACATATTTTTTTGGGTCCCACATCGTGTTTTTTGATATTTTTATTATGTTCATGATATTCATCTCACTCATACCTGGGTTTATGATCATTCAATTTGATGCATACTTATTTTTTATTCTCAATTCCCAGGCTAGATATCTTGGAAACTCTCCAAATATGGGTTAATGTGTCATGATTCCTAATATTGAACATTTTTATTAGTCCCCATTTCCTTCTCCTTCATCTCCATTATCCACTTCAAATCCTATTCTTGATGGTTGTCATCCGTTCACCCTCTCCCCGTTGACCTTTTTCAACCACATCCTCCTAAGGTTGGTGGTCTCTAATTCAATAGTATACCCCTGATCCCTCTTACCTTACCACCTCCTTCTTCACATAGTGATTTCAACTTTAGTTATGTATATACCCTTCACATGTATGAATCATGTCCTACAGTTCATATTGAAACCACTATCCCTACTTCATAGTCAGCTCCACCATCATACACTGAGGATCTTTTGATTTCCTTGCATAAGATTCTCATACTTATTAAAAATAATGTTTTACATACACTCTCTTTTCAAATCATATCTCTATAAACTAATACTTTTATTGGAGCATTGACCATGAAAATTGTATCTCAGACTCTCATTAATACCAAAGATCATTTGAGGTGGTTGCAATCCATATTTGATGCATTAAATTCCCTTGAGGAAAATCATATATGGGATCTCATTACTCTTACACCATATAATGAGGTTGTTTTTTGTAACTTGATATATATAGTTTGTGTTAAAGAAGACAAGTATTTTCATTTCATCAACGATTGGCTCATTGTCAATGGGTATGCTCAAAATTATGAGATTTATTATTTTTATACATTTTCTCTGGTTTCCAAAATATTATTTCTTCATTTATTGATTTCTCTTATGTATATCCATCGTTGACCTCTTTACCATCTCAATGTTAAAAAAAATCCTTCCACTATGGATTTATGGATGATGATGTCCATATCGAGCAATCTCAGTGGTTAATTTCTCAAGGGGGTCCACTATGTTGTTCCTCCTTTCACCAATATTTATATGGTCATAAACAGTACCTTTGGGCATGGTTTGGATAGTTTTATACATTTGTGGATGATTTGAGCACTATTAAAGTGAAACAGATTACATAACTTTTCATCAAAAATAATTCATTTGATGAATTATTCTTATTTTGTTGGTGGATGATATTGCAAATACATGCATTGATCCTATATGAATTCTTTGACTAAATTATTTCCTTCACCAAAACATTCAGACATAATATTTGGGGTCCTTAAAATATTTTTTTGGGGATTGAGGTGTCTTATTGCTCAAAATGGATTTTCTCATCTCAATGTTAATATATTTTATATTTTAATAGGAGACGTGATTTATTCATTCATACAATGTTGATACTCTATTCATGTTGGCGATAGATCCATTCATCCAAAGATCATGGTTTTTTGCTCAGTTTAAAAATACAACATACTTTTTGGTAAATAAAACTATCTCATAATGAATCAACCAATAAAATTTTGTGTTATAAGAATGTTAAGACAAATAATGGATTATCCCACCACAATGAAATGGGATTTGGTTCATTATATTGTCAAATATATCAAGATCAAACCAAACATCAGAATACTTTATTCAAATCATGGGAACATTAATATAGAGGCATTCTGTGATACAGATTATGTAGGTTTTTTTAACATCCCATAGATACAAATTTTTTTATACTTTATTTGTTGGAATGAATTTTTTTTTGATATATTTAAACAAAAACCCTTGTTTATCACTCAAGTGTTATGTAAAAATACTGGGTAATGGAACATATAACAACTAAAATCTTCTGGGAAAAATATTTTCTTCTTGATATTTGTTATTATGATAATATTCGTGGACATATTTACAGAGAAAATCATAAAATAATCAATATTTATAAAAATACTATATTTTAGGAGTACACTAAGAATATTGAGGTTGAAACCCATTTTTTTATGAAATTTTCAAAAAATAAAATCGTACCTTGGCTATGTACAAACCACGTATCAATCTGTTAATGTGTTTACCAAAGGGGTTTGATGAATGCAAGTGAAATTTTCTTCACCAAGTTGGTAATGATAAATAAACATGATCCATATTGAGTGAGGATGTTAGAATATTTTTAATTTGAGATATTTTATATATGACGGTTTGACTGAGTCTTTAGAATTTTTTATTTTTAAATTTAGAATCTCCCCTTAACTCATGATTCTATCTCAAATATTCATCGTTAAATAAACTTACTATGACCTCTCTTGGGGGAAAGGATTTTTGGTATTCACATATCTAACTATAAATAAAAAATTTTGATCATATTCCATTAATATAAGGTTTAATAAGGCTTTTAGAACAATTTGGATCTACTAATATACAATCAATCAAAATAGAAAAGTGTTTCGAGGTGAAGTGGCTATGACTATCCATGCTAAAATTATTGGAATGTAAAACATGATAGGCATATTATCACCAAATAAATAATTCACTAACATTGGAAAACAAAAATAAATGAGTGTTAAAAAAAGTTAAATTTATAGGAATATGATCATAGTAATATTCAATCAACCAAAAAGAAATTTGTTTAAGGATAAAGAGAGAATATCTACTCATATTAAATTGGCTAGAAAACAAACATGAAAAATATAGACAAAAGTTGTGTGTATGGTTGTACCTAAAATATTTATAGACCCAAAAATTATAATACATAAATATTTCAATTTAATATATGAATATTCATTAAAAAATATAATGATCCACACTAGAATCATTTAGGACTAGTGCCTTTAGAAACATGAATACATAAACAACTGTTCTATAAGAGATCTTCTCCATCTCCCACTCTGTTCATGATAACTAGAACCCTTATTATACAAATCATACCTAATATATTTCATCATAACCTATATAAAAAAATCATAAGGGTGATCTCGAAATCTCATTACTGGAAAACAAGGGAGATATCAACATTCCATGAGTATAAGGGTATGAGAACAAGAGAATAACATTTTAAAACCATACCCTATAAATCATAGATCATAAAATGAGTCATGATGTAAATATTGGTAGTTCATAATACTTGAATAATAATAGAATAAAAGAACATGAAGCATTAAAACATAAAATAGGCACAAGGCATATATTTTTGGCATAACAATAAGCATAGAAAATAATTTCCTTCATAGTTAAAGATGCCTTTCCAAGACTGTCATAATGGAATGGGTTCACTCCCCAAACCTTCATAGTAGTCAAGGTACACACCCAAGACCATAATAGTGGACATAGTCCCTTACTAAATTGGGTTCACCCCCTATTCCATTTTGGTTCATCTTAAGAGATATCAATCATTACCCAATGCATTTGGAGGGAGATATAGTTCTCACCCTTCATATAATAAAAATCTTACACTCATATTCCACAAGATCAAAAAAATTTAATTATATCAGAACCGATAAAAAATGAGTTTAATAAACATTTTAAATGAGAATAAACTATCCAAAAGAAATAGGTTTTTTATTAATTTCATTACTTCATCGTATAATTTCTCATGTAAAATAAGTTGGTTTCATAATCATTTTATCATGGTATAACCCATGGAAAATAAGTGGGATTTATAATATTTTTACCATGGTATAACCCATAGAAAAATAATTGTATTAAATAAACAATTTATCATTTTATAACCTATGAAAAATGTAGCGGGTTATATATATATATTTTCATCATAAAATAAATCATCAAGATAAATTATAATAATGATATATTTTTGTCATATCTATAGTAAAGAATAAATAAAAGAGGATGTCAGCATAGATGGAAAATTATTTTGAAATATTTCATGGAACATTTTTGGAGTAAAATACTCTTTCCAATTATAAAAACACTTTAATAATATATTTTTTAAATCATTTTCATTCAAAATAACCTTTGAAACTGAAAATGGAAGCTTTAAAATTCATTTAAAACATTTCTTAAGGAAAATAACCATTGCAATTTCGAAAAAAATTTAATAAATAAAACATTTTAATGTTTCTTTTCTTTGAAAATAAAATTTGATACATATATTGGAATACTAAAATAAAATAATGGTCATTATGTTAAAAAATATTATTCATATAGTACATGTTAAAACAAAGATTCATTTCATATCTTCGGTTAAAGCCAAACAGACCTTGTTTGGAAAATAAAATGAAGATACCTTTCAAATCACTTTTTAAAAAGTAAAACGTAGTTAAAAAATTATTTATTTAATCCATTTAATTATGTTAAAACATTTTTAAAGCATTTTTTGGAGAAAATGATATGGGAGAAAAAGGTTTTTTGACTCATGAATGAAATAAGGACGATTATTCATAATTGAATGTAGTCTCTTAAATTTTCAACGAGAGGAAAATTAATGTAAAATATTTATTCTCATGACATAACAAGATTATTGGAATAGTCATGATTTTATTGAGATATTTATCATAGTATTTCCTCATCTAAATCATAAACATAAGCAATCTTGATAAATGAGGAGATTTTATCATAAACCCTTATCACATTAGTAACATTGAATATTAAGCACCATTATTGAATTAAAATTATATGAATCATAATATATTACGAGGATAAATAAATTCATGAAATTAAATTTAAAAGGGGTTGTATATCCACAACAAAAAAAATATAAAAGAATAATAAAATGTACGCCCTAAGAAGAAAAATTGAGACAAAAATATATTACCGCTTTGGTAGCTTTTAAACTGTAAACCCCATAAAAGATAGATCCTTATATGGATATATAAATCCAAATTTTTTTATTATAAACATAGTAAATTTCATTCATGGTTATTATATACACCACATAAAATAAAACTAGATTGAATATGGCATGTGTCACACAAAAGTACAAAGTGAGACGGAAATACCTTACCATAAGTCTCAACATATTTCTTACAAATTAAAAATAAATGTATGATAAATATAATTTTATTATAAATATATATTAAATAGTGATACATATATATATATAACAATATATGATTTAATAAAGACCTTTTATTCCCAATTTATCAATAAATCCTTGTGAAACTCACGTTTTGGATAATAATCCCTTTGTTTTTCATATATTTTTTTAATTTTTATTTTAATTCCTCTTTTTTTGGTCTGGGTTACCTTATATATATAATTTTATCCTTTAAATTAGTTTCACATATATTAATTATATATTTATTTAGAGTAATATTTAAAAGATAGAGATATAAAATAAAATACACCGTTCATTGAGATAGTAGGTCGTACGTACACAAAAACATTTAAATTTTATAAAAAATCGAAAAAATAAGGGTAAATAATATATCACTTTTATATAATAATTTTTATGTCATATATATCTCATATTTTCATTAAATCCATCCTTATTAACTTTTTGAGTTGGTAGTTGATCGTACACACGAACGATGTTCTTGTATGCCCCACATTTTGGAATGAAAGAAGGTATATGTGATATCTTAATTCCAGAAGTATAATTATTTTACAAATATCATATATATTCATTTATTATTTACATATAACCATCCAAGTAAAAAAATAAAAAATGAATCACATCAGTTCGTGAGGCAGTTGTCTGTCGTATACAGGAGTAATATTACTGTTTTATAACATGTAAGAAGATAAAAAGGTATATGTGGTATTATAATTATAGAAAAATAATAATATAATAAATGTCACATATAAACGTTAAATAAATCATTATACACATCCATGAGAGGTAGTGATGGAAAATGAATAACATCGATTCGTGAGGTGGTAGTCCACAGTATACATGAGTGGTGATTCTGTATCCCATTTGATAAAAGAGGAGAAGAATTTAGGTCGTGTTATTAAAATAATATAATATTAGTATATTTATGATTCCTATTTTATTATATCATCAAGTTTTAATAGTAATTATAGAATGTGGGAAAAATAATAAAATAAAATGCTCATTTTTAGACGTTACCTACTCTTCGGAAAATTTCTTTTGGATTGCCCTAAAAGGCTTATTAGGCTCAATTTATGACCAAAATAAGGCTTATATAATGAGATAATGTAATTATGGAATTTATTTGGACATTCATTTTATGAAACAAGTTGTTTCATAATTTTTAAGAGGAGATACGAGGGGTGGCCTTTTATAAGTGGGGGAGACACACATGATTTTTTTGGAAAAATTAAAGTGTACCCACATTTATCAAATTCCAAAAATATCCAAAATGGGTCATTATAGAAACATATAAATTAAAAGATTAAAATATATCCATAAAGTTGGTTCTGGATATTTTTTGAGTCATTTTTTGTCCTTAACTTTTAGGTTTAACCCCTTGATAAATTTATTTTGACCTCAATAGTGGTAATTAATTTTTACTCTTTCTACTATTCAATATGGAAAAAAATTTAATTGAAAATATTAAATAATATAGATAATAATTATTCAAAATCTTTAATTCATTTTTTATATTTTATTCATATATGTGGAAAATTTTAATTTAAAATTAATGTCACAGTGCTATGAGAAAATGGTTTTTCCAAGAGAAATTGATCAGATGTTTGACAACTTTATATATAAATAATAAATATTAAATTGATTACAATGACCTAAATTTATTAATAGATATATAATTTTACTAATTTTACTTATAAACCCATATAAAAAATAATGTTTTGAAATCATTTAAAATAAATGAAAATTCTTCATGAAAACTAGTATTTTCCACTATTAATCAAAAAAATTATCTTCTCAGAATATCCTAAAAAATCATGCTAATCTAATTTAGACATTAATATTTAAGAAATAAATTTATTTTTTCAAATAAATTAACCGTAATTAGAAAAAAATAATTTTAAAAAAAGTCCCCAAAGGGGGTCAAAATTTCCTTTTAGAAAAATATAGTTTTTAAGAATAAAATTGGTTTCATTCTTATATCTTGTCAATAAAACACTTAGGATGGGGAATAAAATTATTATTGAATATATAATATGTAAATATCATTTAGATTATTCAACACGAGTGATTTTTGTAATTTATTTAGGTAAAAAATGTTTGTATGCATAAAATTCTTATTCATAAAATGATTTTCTTTATTTCTAAATGGTATATATTTTCATTTCTAATTAATTGGTATCAAATAAATCATTTTATATATATGTTTAAACCATATATTTTCATAATATAGTTAATTATAATCATACCCACAGTTCCAACTTCTAGGAAATAAATATTAATTAAATAATAATATTTTAATAAAATGTTGTATGTCATTTAAACATGGTAATGAGTGTAAATAAATCTATTTGAAAAAAATAAATTTATTTGAAAAAACAAAAAAAATATCATTGTGTTATATTTCACCTAGATAAATTAATTTTTTCCTCATAATTTTAATTGTTCTCAATAAATAAGGGTTTAACATTTGAAAATCCATTTTTTAGAAACCCACATCTTAAAAATGATTAATAATACTTCCTCTTAAAAATATAGAATGAGACATGTGAAGGTCACCTGAAAAAAATATACATGGGTTACAAATTAAATAAACTAGGTGGGAAGGTAATAATTTAACATGGAAAAATAATTTAATCCATAAATAATAATAGAGCGTGATAAGGATCATCAATCATGAGAAGGTGTACGATCATGTGAAATTAAACAACCACAAAACCACATACCAAATAGTAGTTAAAATGGTCATTGATATTATCAGAAATGATGGTAATATGACAAAGAATAATATTATTTTCCTAAAGTTTAATATTTTTCATTGGAATATATTCTTACTTGATTTTATTCTATCTCATTACCACAATATTATCGTTTGGTTGTGCCCAATTTCAACTACATATCTTACTCCAAGAATTGAATATTAATGTGTTATTCTTGAATCATTAATGGATTATAAAATCTACAATATAATGTTAAGTTATTCTTTATATATATTGTTATAATCATAAATGAATGGTTAGAACCGAATGTCCAATATGAATTAATCTTCACATGGTGAATTAATGCATTAATCTCCAAAAAATCATGCAACGATCAACTTAAACAATTTCATAAATAGTTAACCATATGACCCATAAAATGGATTAAAATATAAAATATTAGAAATACAGTCACTAAATTTCTAAAATCAACTTATGATTAATCCCCCAAACAATGATGAAGTAGGTCATAATTTTGATATACTAAACATGTGAATACATTCAGAATGTGTTCTCTTGATACATGGTAATAACCTGAATTCCCATAAAAACTAATTGAAAACATACATGCTTCCATATTTTTTAAAATTAAATATAGATTATTGGATATATTCCTTAAATCCAGAAATTTTTTAAACTCCATCAATGATAACATAAACCACTTTTTCAAAATAATCATTAATTAGGTCTAAGGTAATCAGTACTATCAAATTTACATTATCTTTATCAATTTTCTCTTTATCCCAACATAATTATCTTAAGATAATTAACAAATTAAGTGTTATATTTCCCTTAATCATGTGTTTACCTTGAATACCACCTTGTCATTAAATCAACTTTCTAGGTCGTCCGCATCATTCAACATATTTTTATAAATCCTTAATGAAAAATGAATACTGAATAATCCACAAATATTTTATAATTCATTATTTCCAATACATAAACACATTAATCATTCTACTTCATTCTTAAACCATTTACTTGTATTTTTCATCTTATTCTATAATACCTCTTTCATACTATAATTTATTTTTAGTATCTTCATTATTATTAGTATAACCATTACTCATACAACCTTTCTAATTACCTTTATTTATATTACCCCTAGGACATTTATTTGTATAACACCCATTATTTCCCCATTTATAACATTTAACTATTGATGATATCCTAGGGAAACCATTAATCTCATACATCTTGTTACCTGAACTTTTCATTTTCTTCTTAGAAATCACTTACTTTGTGCCCTTGTTCTCCACACATAAAACATCTTCTTGTTCCTCTAATATATTAATTTGGTTACTTATTCCCACAATCTCAATATATAGGAAATGTAATCTTGTTTCCTTCATTGTCACCACCACTCAAACTCTCAACGAATTCTTTCATTATCTTCTTAGGTGAGTCTGAGAGTTAGTTAAGGTAAAATTTGTTAATAATATATCAGGATAACTGATTAGGTATAATCATAATATCATTCACTGTAGTCAACATACAATTTGGTAGTTCAACAAGACAATTTCTATCTCATTGAACATTAATCTAGTTCCTTCTGGTAACTTCTATTATCTAAAACTAAAAATCATAGTGTGAGTAATAATATTTATAGTGAGAAACATCATAATCATGAAAAATCACTTATAGTATGTCTAAATCATGACAAATTGTTTTCAATATATGAAACCATATTCTTATCCTAGGCCATTCATGGTCATTATTTAAATACATCTTGATGGTTCAAAATTTTTTTTGGGATTTCTAAAACATATCCCCTGGGAGTGTTAAACTAAGTGTTTATAAAGGATTGTTGTCATGCACTAGGTGACAATTGAGTCCACATCAATGAACCATTTTTAGAGTAATTACACCTAGGTACCTATTTTTCAAGGCCACGTCTACATGTAGTATTCAAACAGGGTATTTTCTTAGAAAACACTCACTCTAACCATTAACAAAATTTAATAACATTTTCTTATACTTTTAATCCTCATTATACATATCCTTTGACATATATGTAGACATATAGTTATAAATATATCTTGGGTTATAAATAATGATTTCTCATCCTATTTTCTAATTGATAATTAAACATTACTATGATACCAACTTCAACGACCCAAAACTTCTCAAACATTAATATTACATCTTCATAGATGATCATTAATTACATAACATTACTATCCATGCTAGAATCATCTAATTTTAGTGCCTTTGGAAACATGGAGGCATAAATAACCTATATATATGTGATCTAATCCACCTCCCACCAGGTTCATCATAATAATAACCCTTCTTAGACTTATCATACATAATATCTTTCATCATAACATTGGGAAAGAAAGCATAAGAAGGGGTTACATCATATTCTCAATAAGGATAAAAAAGTGAGAAATCAATATATCATGGGCATAAGCATATCATAACATGATAATAACATTTTAAAAACAAACTATGCATATCATAGATCATTAAAATAAGTTATTGAATAAACCATGGAAGTTCAGAAAACACGAATCATATTGTAATTGAATAATGTGATCCATGAGAACATAACATTAACATAAGGTATAGATTTGTGGCATATAAATAGGCATAAATTGTGAAAATAAATGGTGTTCAAAAATATTTCATCATATCATAATCTATAGAATATAAATAGGTTTCATAATCATTTTATCATTTCAACCCAGAACAACCCATGAAAAAAGAATCTAATGTCATTAGAATTTTGTAATGGTGTATACCATGGAAAAGGAAGTGAGTTTTATAAAACTTTATTATGTAATAATTAATAGAAAAAATAAGTGGGTTTCAGAAAAAAATTATTCTGGTATAACCTATGATAAAATAAGCAGGTTTCAAAAAAATATTTTCATTATAAATATAAAACGTACAAAGAAATAATAAGAATAGTATATTTGGATCATATCTTATATAAATCATAAGTAATATCTAAGGAAATAATCATAAATGGTAAAAGATTTTGATTGATCATCGGGAACTTTTTTGAAGGAAAATAGTCTTTCCACATTGAAAAAAAATCAAAACATAAAACATTTTGAAAATCCTTCTATTTTAAAATATCCAACCTAAATTATTAAGATATATTTAAAAATCATTTAAAACATTTCATGAGTAAAATAAAATTTCCACTTTGAAAAAAAAATTAACATAAAAATTCTTAAAAATATTTTTATTTGAAATTAACAATTGAAAACATATAAAAGAAGATTTAAAGAAATTAATATTCATTATGGTGGAAAATACCATGAATTTCATACATTCAAAAAAAAATATTCCTTTCACATATTTTGTAAAACCCAAACATGACTCGGTTAGAAAATGATATTAATATTCCCTTTAAAATACTTTTTAAAAATTCAAATATTGATAGAATTGTATTTAATAATTTATCTATAAAATGTTAAGGCATTTAAACAGTATCTCGATTTACATTTAGTCTTTATGTATCATGTAACTCATTATATCGAAATGATTAAATTTATTTGGAACAAATATTTCCCAAATTCTATGGGTGTTACAAAAATCTCTTATAATAATTAATAAAATGTGGTTGTTTTTGGGGTTTGAAACCCTTGGTTGTTTTATGATAATATTTTGGAATAGTTTTATACATAATAAATTAAACTAAAAAATTTAAATAATGAAAAAAAATCATATTTCAAGTATTCTAGGTTGAATTTCTCAAAAGGAGCACATTGAACCCACTACAATGCTACACACCAACATAAAGTCATTAAGGGTTAATACATTATTCTAGTCTTCGCATATCACACATGATTATAAAGTCAATTAATAGCTGATTTGATATACTTCTATAAATTAAGAAATATAATAATTAGATTGAAGTTAATAAATAATAACCATAAAATATAATTTAAGAAAAAAGTTTTCAGATTAGTGGATTGGGAAGTTTATGTAGCTTTTGATTACATTTGGGTTGAGGTGGCTAAATTTTTTCTCAGTATAGATACTTCTACTCTAGTACTATCTAAAGGGTTTTATCCTAATGTAAAATAATAATCGTGGTGTGGTGAGAATTTTAAACTTAAATTTAAATAAAAAGACGTGTATTAAACCTTTACCCATTTGTAGTAATGAAGATACATAAGCTCTATGTCATGTTGCATATACAGAGGCTAAGAATGTAGTTAGTGAGGACAAATCTGAAGCTTTTTAATATTTGTACCATACATTAAACACTAATAATCGTGAATAAAACAAGAAGAAGTTGTCATGTTTTTAAGGAATATAAACTTAAGAAAACATGGGGTTGCTACATTAATAATCACTTCAATGAATAGAGGATGTGTGGATTATATGAGGATAATATAATTATTAGTAGAGACAAACACTATTATAAATATTATAAAAAAATAAACCTTTTGAGATTAAATAGGCTTTAATAAGGATGGAAAATGGTAAAGTATATGGGTTAGTTAATATCTACATTGATGTTTTGAAATATTTAGGGGATTTTGGTATTTATTGGATCACCATTTTATTAGATGAAATTATGAAATATAATAAAATTATTGATGAATAAAAGAAGAGTTCTCTTATATTGATGAATAAAAATAAATGATATATTTTACTTTGTGATAATTTTAGTGGTATTAAGCTTATGAGTCATACCATGAAACTTTTTAAGTGTCAATGAATGGAAGAATCGAATGGAAACTAATATTTCTGATAATAAATTTAGTTTTATTCTTTAACATTAAACCATAGAATAAATTTATTTTATTAAATTTCAAATGAAGTATAATCCAACAAAATCCAAATATTTGAACATAGTTTTTGTTAAAAGGATAAATTGAGTTTATTCCAATATTGAACTTTAGGTATCATTTAATATTAATCATTCACTATAAATAAATATCAAGGCCTCCCATAGAGAGGAATATTGAGTATTAGATGAACCACTCTTCCATTCTAACATGGTATCAGAGAAGCTTTTCTAACCCTAAACCCCTCCCGATATTTTTTTTCCTAAATAAAACCTATTCCTTATCCATAAAGGGTGGTGGTGGAACCTCTCCAAAGGCCTCTGTTTTTAGTTTGCCTCACCACATGTCCTCTACAAGATAATCCAATGACTCCATGAATCACCACGACTTATACATTACAACCCCTTACTCTAGTCGTGACAACCCGACCTTCTATCATCATCCCTACACCCCCAAGAAGCACCTCCAAATGTGGAACTCCACCCCCAACTCGTGCATGGTTTAACCTTCCCCAGTCACGTTATGGGTCTTCCTAGTGAAACCTTTTAAGATTTAACATCCCTTTGAAGGTGCATGATACCACATCAAAGAAACACATTTCTCAATATTTTGTTCTAGGTTGAACTATTCAAGGTGGTTTCCTCCTTGATACTTGTTCCAAATTTAGAAGGGAGATAATTGGGTGAGAGGGAATAGAGATGGGTGATGGGAGGGATGTAGGTAGGCTGAGAGTGTCATAAAGGGAGAGGTGATGGGCTCAGGGTATCACACAGGGAAGGTAGAAAGTCAAGGGGAATCACACGGGGAGGGGAAATGCTTCCCAAGAAATCATCAACCACCTTAGGAATTAAGTCTAGATCCAAATCTACCCATTGCCTAGGCCCCCCTTCTGGCATTGCTATAACAGTTGTGTACCCATATTTTGATGCCCTCCCTCATTCATTAAAGCGGCACTTAATGCCTTTTTCAATGACTGTATTATCATGGAACTAACTAGATCACTAATGGGTTTCATTATCAATGATCAAATCACCATCAGGTCGCCCGCTAGATCATCATCGGGCCACCCAAGTCACCACCAAGTAGCCTAAATCTCTATAGAGGTCATCATATATTATTCGGACCACCATCTATCTTCGTCACTGCTATAATTTTCTATTTTTAGTTTTATATTATTTTATTGGATGTAAGAAAAACACATCTTAATGGGGAGTGTTATGGGATGTTTCTTTTCTTTTTCATGTATCCTAGATTGATAAACCTCGCTTGAAGGGTAGCGATATAGGTTAAATTGAGTTCAGAACATTAGACATTAATTATCATGTCATTTTAATCATTCACTATAAATAAACACCATTTCATCCGTTAGAGAGGCATATTGGGGATTAGGTTTCCCATTCTACAATTCTAATAGGTTTCATTGATTTGTAAACGGTATAAGATAAATTTCCTAGAGAAGTTTTATGGATTGATGTTGAAATAAAAATGGTGAATATAGTGTATATTAAACTCATCCTAGACATGTAAGAAGGGATTTTTACATGAGTTAGAACTTCAGTATGTGAGACAAAAAAATCTTTATATCGATAATAATACATCAAGTTTCAGCTTTAATCCCATACATTTTTTACTTTGGTCTTAGATAAACTTATAAATCATATTCATGATGAGTGGATAATTGTATAAGTTTTTTATAGGATATAATTATTGTTTCATAATCCAATGATAATATTAATTTAAAGTTTGATATTTTGAGATACTTTAGAATCTAAAGGTTATCTTATAAATAGGGTTAAAATGGAATATATGATGTTTCATTTTGTAAAAGTATTATCTTGTAATATTATAGATGTAAGATTGGGAGACTGTATTATTTAAAAAGTATATCATTTATTATATTTAGACTCATCTATGCAATATGATAGAATATATTAATTCAGATTCCACTCATAAGATCCTATCATGATGGATAAAATAGAGAAATCCTTCAGGAGTTCTTTTTTATAGTAAAATTATTTGGAAATTGAAGGGAAAAATTTATAGTATTATTATTATACCTACTATTTTATATGGTTTTGAGTGTTGGAATTTGATGGTACATCTTGAAAAAAACATAAGGTATGTTTAAATGAAAATGTTAAGATGAAAATTTTAACATACTAGTATGGATAATATTATACATAAATGTACATTAGAGAAAACTAGAGTGGCTTCGATTCCTAGTAAGAAAACTAAGACTAGATTAAGATGGGTGGACATGTTATAAGTAACCTAGGGATTCACTTGTTAATAATAGGGTATTATGAATGATGAATTAACTTATTAAAATTGGTATATGTAGACCTAAAATAACTCTTAAATAGATCGTTCAAGATTAAATTCTTCTAAATGAATTCAATAAAACAATGGTATTTAATAGTTCTAATTGGTGATGTTTGATCCATGTAGTCACCCCTATTTAATTAGGTTTATGGATTGTTTATTTTTATTTTTTCTAATATAATGATAATAATTATAACAAACGTGAGTTGGGTGAGGCCAAAATAATGGGACACATTTGGTTTTTTAAGCATTCTCATCGAAGGATAACCACCTTTTCAAGTTTAGTCTATATTCATTTCATGATCACCTGAGGAATAATAACACCCATTAAGACCTAATATTTACTATGAGATAACCTTTCTATTCTTATAATAGGCTATATCATAAGGGTCGTTAAACATGAGGATTTATTTTTGTGTGTAATTGTACGATGTCCATTTGATACCATTATAGTTGCATAAGTCTAAAAAATATTTTTTCTATAAAAAAAATACATTATCATATAAAAAATATTATAAACCAAGAATGACCACTTTCCATGCATTTACCCAGCCCAAAAAACATCAAAATAATATATATTAGTGAATTTAAAAGTCATTCTCAGACAAAACAAAAAACAAAATAGAAATTTCCATAAACCAAAAAACACTAAAAGGCCCTTGTAACATCCCAGGTAAATAATGAATAAAAAATTTTCATATTTATTAATATTTACGAATTAAATATTAATTTTACTTTAAAGGGGTTTCTATGTTCGATAGCGTACCCGATACACAACAAAGAGTTTCTTTGAAATCTTACGTTGCACACAAGTAATAAAATAATATTATTTTAAATGGTAGTTAACACACAACCATTGTATTGGCGGGAATGGATAGAAATAACTAAAATATGATTATATATGTTTTTTAAATGTTTTTACTTTTATCTAATAAAAGATAAAAGCTTAAAATACGAAAAGAATTCAATTTTAGGCGTATATGCCCTACTTTTCACTAAAGGTTCACTTATCGCCTTTTGATAGCGAACTGTCATTAAATATAGTTTTGTTCACTATTATACATTCTATTGGACCGAATAAAACTCTTCTTTAGAATCGGGACATAAAAATTTACTTTCTGTAAATTTTTGGTATTTTTCCATTAATGTTCATTTTTTAATGAATAGTGTAAAATGTTGTATTTTAATTCACAACTTCTTTTTAATATAATTTATTTATATTATTTGATTATATTTTTAATTTCTTTTAAAGTGAAATAAGAATATATTTTTACCATTAAATACAATAGTTGTAATTGAAATAAATTTCACTTTGAAATCGGACTTAAACTAGTGTCAATCTTTTGATACTTATTGTTTCATAAAAACACGCTATTTGCTCTGACATCAGAAATTAATTATTAAATTAATTATGAAACTTATATGTTTTTAATTTTGTAAAATGGACTTCATTTTGTAATTCAGAATATCAAATATAGATTAGGGTGAAGTTTTGGTATTTTTCTGAAAAACATCAATTTTTGATGAATAGTGAAACCACTAAGTGGTACTTAAAAAAACTGATTTGTCGTTTAAATGAAATTGAACCACCTCTGTGTTTTGAATTTCAAAAATAAAACATACATGGTTGTCATGAAGAAGTAAAATGTGGTTCAATGGGATTAAAATAATTTTTTGGTGAATAGTAACTTATTATGTTTTTAATCGCGATTAGAGGTAATTTGTGTAATTTAAGGATAAAATAATGTTGTAATAATATGAAATGAACTTGACACATGTCCTAACCTCATTGGATGTGTCATGGCCGACCATGAAAATCCATTGGTCAACTTGGGGACCCCATGAAGCCACTTTGTTTGGAAAATGACATTAATAACTATTTATTTAATGATAAAATTAAAATGTCACAATCATGAGTTGTTTTACTAAAATAATTTTTACATGGGGCTATAAAAATATGGTTTTTGACTATAAGTATTCATTTCAAAGGTATAAAGCTTTCCAACATCATAGTACTTTTTTATAATTTTTAGACATTAAATAAATTAAATTATTTATGACACTATGATGATGTAGTGATTACTTCATTATTTAACGATTTAAATAAAATGGAAAGATAATGTAAAATCTAAGACCTAAACATGTCAAAAACCTATTGTATGGGTGGATTTAGAACCCTTATCACCTTATCCTCGAAAGAAATCAATTTGGGACCATTAAAATCCGAAACTCATTCTAATATAAAGTAACATTTCCTTACTTTCCAAGAGTTCCCTCCTCTCCTCTTATAAAAGGCTCCCACTCTACCACCTTACACACACGTCCAAAGCCTTTGGTTCGGAAAACTCCTACCCATTTTGTCTCTCCAAATCCCTATCTAACACTAAGAATCCTCAATTTGTGCAGAAGTCCTCTCAAGGAAGCCTTTGAGCTCAAATCAAATAGAGTTACCTGATTTTAAGGTAATGTCTTCACTTGTGTCCTTTTGTTTTATTTTGCTTCTCCAACCCCCTAAAATATTTTTATTCATTTATTTTGTAACAAATACAGTATCTTAAATATACTATTATGTTGTTATAAGAAGATTTCGAGCTACACATAGTCACACCTACATCTAATGGTTAAAGAACATACTGTTTCCGTGGATGGTGAATTTCTGCCTCACGAAACGATGATTGTTCAATATTCTTCCTACACCTTAAAAGGTGGAAATTAAGATGTCACTATTTTTATATATGATATATAATATGTTTTTGTCTTCCTTAAGATTATGTATTTTTCAATTATGGCACACCTTCATGGATTCCATTATGGGTATACGTGATATCTTAAATTTAGGAAGTGCATACTACCGCCCCCTCAATGTGATTTGATTTGTCAATTCCATATGTGGGATGTATAAAGGATGGATTTAAAGTTATTATATATGATTTTTTTACATATAAATTATTAATATAATTCGGGAATTAATATATACATACCTCTCTTTTAGTTTTAATTCCATTAATATGACATTGAAATGAAAGTAGCATTCATGCGTACGTACGGCTTACCGTCTCCATGAACGGTGCATTTCATTTCTTACCTCTAAATGATTATGTGATATTATAAATACATGTATAAGCTAGATATATATGATATATATGATATCCAAATCAGGAATGTCATTTTGGATATAATGAACCTTTGACCACATGAACAATATATAATTGTAAGAAGTCCACTTTCGACTTAAGAACCAAATATTGACAAAACAAACATTATTAACTTAAATTATTACATAATGTTTATAACATGGCGATAAGTGATATAAAAGGAATAATGAACTTGAAAATGGTTCATAATCAAGTAGAAATTAACTCATGTTTATTATTCAGGATGTTAAAGAACGATCGAGTCAAGTCGGACCAGAGGTAAGGGAATTCGTCTCAATCTTCTTTCATTGAGGCATATTTTTGTTTTATACCCCACATTATTTAATACGGTGTATAAACCCCTTTGTCTTTTACATTTATCCAAAAGGAATATTTTCATACGAAGCGTTTTACTAAACGATAAAAGGGAATTTTTTTTCGTACGTATGCGGCGACAACGACTTCTCCGCTGCCGTGAGTATTATTTGGTCTTTGGCTTCCTCAACAAGCCGTAATGTTTTTAAAATGAAATAAATACCATATACTCTTTTATGTATTTTGGTATTGAAAATGGTTTTTATAATGGATTTTTTATGTCATTATATTTATGTGATATATTTTGATCAATGTGTGGAAATGTTTTCTTTCCATTATATTTGTTTTATGTTTGATGATTTTATATTTGTACATGGACATTTGACGGGTGGTTACGTGATAAACCATATGACGGGTGGTTCCATGAATACCAGGATGGGTGGTTATGTTATAACCTCCAATGCATTGGGTATGGATGTCGACCTTACGGCTATTCCATTAAGTGATATGTGTGGACGTCGACCATATGGTTATTCCATTTAAGTATGATTATGTCCCAAGTTACCTTTATATGTTATGTGATCTTTATATGGGTTTTATGGTAATATTTTAGTTACAAAAGGGTAAGTAATGATCTTTTATTCAGTGAATATTTTTTACTACTTCATAAAGGTGAAAAGTATTACTTTGATAAAGTATACATGGTTTAATTGTTGTTTTGATAAACTAATAGTTTTCATTCTTTGTGTATCCCTTACTGAGCTTTTTATACTCACCCCAAGTTTTTTTGAAATGTTTTTCAAAGGACATACTGTGGAATAGGGTCAAGGATGGGATCAAGGGAAAGTCATGCTATATAAAACATGGAACTAGACATGTTTCTTTTTAAGATTTTTTATTATATGGAAACTTAGTAGAAGTGTCTACTTTGTAATCTTTTGAGATGTAATAGTTGTGTCCTAATTCTCTAAAACTCTAAACCTGAAAATATCCTCAATGTGAATTATTCATTTAATTCAATATTAAGTAAGGTTTAAGGTCGGGTCCTTATAGTTGGTATCCGAGGTCGGTTTAGAGATATTTAGGAGTTATAATGTGTAAAATTATTAGTTAATTTATGGTACGATTGAAATGATATAGCATTTAAAGATTACCATGTTGCTTCGCCTAAGATATTTCTGTTTTCAGAATGCTTTTCCGCAGAGGAAACAAAGCAGCTATGTTGGGACGACATCAAGAGGAAGACAACCTTCCAAATCAGCAACCTGAGATGGCTAGAATCGGAACTGAACAGTTTCTTACAGTGATGGGACAATTGACTCAGGCTATAAATGGTGTTGGTATCCATGCACGAGATCAGCCAGATCAACTGCAGAGGAACATGTCAGTGGTGAAACATTCATGAGGCAACATCCCCCATCATTCAGAGGATTGTCTGACCCCGTGCAAGCTGAAGGGTGGATTAAAGCATTGGAGAAGATTTTTGATGTCATGGGGTGTTTAGAACATCAAAAGGTTAGTCTTGTTGTTTACTGTTTTGAAGGTGAAGCTGATCAGTGGTGGTCGATGGTGAAAAAAATCAGGGATAGTGATGATATTGAGGATCTTCACTGGGACGAATTCAAAGGAATGTTTCTTGAGAAATATTTTCCTATGGTGGTTCGTCGTAGGATGGAAAAACAGTACCTCGAATTGAGGCAGGAGGATGATTCAGTGGATGCTTATGAAGCAAAGTTCACTCGATTGGCAAGGTATGCTCCAAAATTCAAACGAGATCTTGATAGTAAAATAAACATTTTTTACTCAGGGTTAACGAAAAAGTATCGAAGTGATTTAGCTTCTCGTGAGTTCAAAAGTTATGAAAAACTTGTTCGATATGCGGAGAAGGTGGAAATGGAGTTTGCTGATGATCAGGTGTTCTATGACAAACAACAGAATAAGAGGTGCAGTTGGCAGGCAAAGGGAAATAATTCATCAATGAAGTAAGGAGGTAAGAAAACCAAATATCCATCTTGTGATAAGTGTTGTAAAATACATCCTGATAAATGTTTATCCATGTCTGGTAAGTGCTTTCGGTGTGGTAAGTCTAGTCATATTTCTCGTAACTGTAAGGAATATGATCAAGCAGGCAATGAAAAGCCAGCGGTAAGATGTTTTCAGTGTAATGAAATGGGTCATTATGCAAATGAGTGTCTAACAATGAACTCAACAGGGGCAAACCGGCCAGACTACAAGAAGAAAGGGGTGGTGAAATCCTTTGCAACAACTTCAGCAGATGTTGGGCCATCGAATGAAGTAGTATCAGGTATACTGTTTTTCTTTTCAGATTATGCCAATGTGTTGTTTGATTTAGGGTATACACACTCTTTCATTTCTGAGTAGTTTTCTAGTAAATTGGAAATTCCATCTCAAGATATGAATCCTGAACATATGGTAAAAATACCCGGAGGGAACGTTGAGACAAAAAGGAATTATAATAACCTTCCTATCCTTGCGCGTGGAAATAATCTACCAGCAAAACTTATTGTTTTTCCTCTATTAGTGTTTGATGTTATTTTGGGCATGGATTGGATTTCTGTTTATCAAGCTAAGATTGACTGCAGAGCTAAAATGGTTTCTTTTCAAAAAGATTTTCAGTTTGTGTACAGGAATGAACCCTTTCTTTTGATAACATATCCGGAAGTTGAGGAACTAGTAAAAGATTGAAATGAATGTTACCTTGCACATATTGTTAAAAATAAAGGAACTGCTCAGATTAATGATGTGCCAGTGGTAAATGAGTTTCTTGATGTTTTTCATGATGAGTTTCCTGGTATTATTCATGATCGGGAAGTTGAATTTACTGTTGACTTACTTCCTGATTCTAATCCAATTTCAACACCCCCTTATCGAATGGCTCATGTTGAACTTTTAGAGTTAATGAAACAATGGCAGGAGTTATTAGATAAAGGTTTCATTCGACCTAGCACATCACCATGGGGTGCTCTTGTCTTGTTTGTTAAAAAGAAAGATGGCTCAATGAGGCTTTGCATTGATTATAGAGCATTGAATAATATTACTGTTAAGAACAAGTATCCTTTGCCTCATATCGATGATTTGTTTGATCAGCTTCAGGGAGCTCAGTATTTTTCAAAGATTGACTTGAGGTCGGGGTACCATCAGTTGAAAGTAAAAGAAGCAGACGTTCTAAATACTGCGTTCCGTACTAGATATAGCCATTATGAATTTGTAGTTATACTTTTGGGTCAACCAATGCACCTACTGTACTCATGGACCTTATAAATAGAATTTTCCATGAGTTCTTGGATATGTTTGTGGTTGTTTTCATCGATGATATTTTGGTGTTTTCTAAAAGTAAAGAGGAGCATTAAAGTCATTTAAGGGTTATCTTGCAAACCTTAAAATAAAAAAACTATATGGAAAATTCAGCATGTGTGATTTTTTGTTACAACAAATTTCTTTCCTGGGTCACATTGTTTCAAAAGATGGCATAACTGTTGATCCTGCTAAAACAAAAGTTGTAGAAGAATGGCCAAGACCCACAAATGTAACCAAGATCTGTAGTTTTATTGGTTTGGCAAGTTACTACCGAAGGTTTGTTGAAAATTTTTCACGGTTATATAGTCTGATGACCAAGCTAACTTGTAAGGGTGTTAAGTTCATCTGGACAAAAGAATGTGATGATTGTTTTCAGGAGTTGAAAAGAAGATTGAGATTACTCCAGTTTTGGCACTTCCTTCCGGGAATGGTGAGTTTGTTATATACAGTGATGCTTCGTTGAAGGGACTTGGTTGTGTCCTTATGCAGAATGATCAGGTAATTGCATATGCTTCACATCAGTTGAAAACTCATGAGGTAAATTACCCTATAATGATTTGGAATTAGCTGCTGTTGTTTTTTATTTAAAAATTTGGATGCATCATTTGTATGGAGTAAAGTGTGAAATATATACTGACCACAAAAGTTTAAAGTATATATTCACTTAGAAATAATTGAACATGAGACATGGGAGATGGCTAGAATTAATCAATGATTATGAATGTACAATTCATTACCATCCTGAAAAATCAAATAAAGTGGCGGATGCTTTGAGTCAAAAAAGTAATGCTACATTAACAATGTTGCATTTGGAACGAGATCCTTTGGTTTTTGATTTGATGAACTTTGGAGTGGAAGTTGTTTGTGTAGTAAGTCCTTCTGTTTTGTTTCAGGTATCATTGACATCTTCCCTATCAGAAAGAATCAAGCAAGCACAGAAGCAAGACAGTGACTTGCAGAAAAATGTAGAGCTGGTTCAGAAGGGTAAGTTGCCTGAATTCAACATTGATAATGATTGTGTTTTGACGTTTGGGAAGAGATTATGTGTTCCTTGTGATTCGCAGTTGAAGATTGTGTTGTTATGTGAGGCACATGGTTCCACGTTTTTAGTTCATCCTGGCTGTAATAAGATGTACAGAGATCTGCAGGAGTATTACTGGTGCGATGGATGAAAAGGGATATTGCTGATTTTACTGGGAAGTGTTTGACTTGTCAGTAGGTTAAAGCAGAGCGGCAGTTACCGAAATGGATTCTTCATCCTTTACCAGTTCCAGAGTGGAAATGAGAAAATATATCCATGGATTTTGTTGTGGTATTATCGAAGACATCTAGAAGTAATAATGAAATCTGGGTTATTGTTGATCGCTTGACTAAATCTGCTCATTTCCTTGCTATACGAGATACTTTTTCCCTAGATCAACTTTCCCGTTTGTATCTTAAATAGATAGTCAGGTTACATTGAGTTCCTCTCTCCATTGTGTCTGATCGTGATCCTAGGTTTACTTTTATCTTTTGGAAAGGCTTTCAGAAGTCGTTGGGTACTGTACTAAATTTTAGTACAGCTTTTCATCCGCAATCAGATGGGCTGTCAGAACGAACAATCCAGCCCTTGGAGGATATGCAACGAGCGTGTTCGATGGATTATCAGGGAAGTTGGGACCAACATCTTTCTTTGGTTGAGTTTTCTTATAATAACATTTTTCATTCCAGTATACAGATGGCACCATTTGAGGCATTATATGGGAAGCGGTGTCGAACTCCAGCATTTTGGGATGAAGTGGGTGAAAGGAAGCTGATGGGACCAGAATTGTTAGATGAGATGGCAGAAAAAGACCAGTTGATTCAGAAACACATGAGAACAGCTCAGTGTAGGTAGAAGAGTTATGCAGATAACCGGAGGAAGGATCTATCATTCGAGGTAGGTGATCATGTTTTTCTCAAGGTTTCACTATGGAAAAGTGTGATGAGATTTGGTAAGAAAGGAAATCTGAGTCTAAGTTTCATTGGACCATATGAAATTCTTGAGAAAGTTGGATCAGTTGCTTACCGAGTGGCTTTACCTCCGAGTTTATCTCAGGTGCACAATGTTTTTCATGTTTCGATATTGAGGAAGTATATTCCAGATCCAGGTCATGTTTTGAGTCCAGAGGTATTTCAGCTGGAAGAGAACCTATCTTATGAAAAAACAAACAGTCCAGATTCTTGACCAAAGAGAAAAAGTGTTGTGAAATAAGGTAATTCATCAGGTAAATGTTTTGTGGAAAAACCATTTGGTTGAAGAGGCAACATGGGAATCTGAAAATGCTATGAGGGATAAATACCCCCACTTATTTTGATAAGTGATTAAAATTGCGAGGACGTAATTCCCAAAAGGGGAGAAGGATGTAACATCCCAGGAAAATAATGAATAAAAGATTTTCATATTTATTAATATTTACGAATTAAATATTAAAACTTACTTTAAAGGGGCTTCTATGTTCGATAGCGTACCTGATACGCAACAAAGAGTTTCTTTGAAATCTTACATTGCACATAAGTAATAAAATAATATTATTTTAAATGGTAGTTAACACATAGTCGTTGTATTGGCGAGAATGCATAGAAATAACTAAAATATGATTATATTTGTTTTTTAAATGTTTTTACTTATATCTAATAAAAGATAAAGGCTTAAAATATGGAAAGAATTCAATTTTAGGCGTATATGTCCTAGTTTTCACTAAAGGTTCACTTATCACCTTTTGATGGCGAACCGTCATTAAATATAGTTTTGTTCACTCTTATACATTCTATTGGACCAAATAAAACTCTTCTTTAGAATTGGGACATCAATATTTACTTTGTGTAAATTTTCGGTAATTTCCCGTTAAAGTTAATTTTTTAATGAATAGTGTAAAATGTTGTATTTTAATTCAAAACCACTTTTTAATCTAATTTATTTATATGATTATATTATCTTTTGAATTGGTTTTAAAGTGAAATTAGAATATATTTTTACCATTAAATCCAATAGTGGTCATTGGAATTAATTTCACTTTGAAATCGGACTTAAACTAGTGTAAATCTTTTGATACTTATTGTTTCATAAAAACACGCTATTTGCTCTGACAATGGGAATTAATTATTAAATTAATTAATGCAACTTATATGTTTTGAATTTTTTAAAATGGACATCATTTTTTGAATTCGAATTATCAAATATAGCTTAGGGTGATGTTTTGGTATTTTTCTGATATACTTCAATTTTTGATTAATAGTGAACCCACTAAGTGGTACTTAAAAAACGGACTTTTCGTTTAAATGAAATTTTACCATCTCTGTGTTTTGAATTTCAAAAATCTGACATATATGGTTTTCATTAAGAAGTAAAATGTGGTTCAATGGGATTAAAATAATTTTTTGGTGAATAGTAACTTATTAAGTTTTTAATCGCGATTAGAGGTAATTTGTGTAATTTAAGGTAAAAATAATGTTGTAATAATATGAAATGAACTTGAAACATGTCCTAACCTCATTGTATGTGTCATGGACGACCAAGAAAATCCATGGGTCAACTTGGGAACCCCATGAATCCACTTTGGTTGGAAAATGACATTAATAACTTCTTATTCAAAGTTAAAATAAAAATGTCACAAACATGAGTTGTTTTACTAAAACAATTATTTCATGGGGTTATACAA
This sequence comes from Viscum album, assembly GCA_963277665.1. NCBI lineage: Eukaryota > Viridiplantae > Streptophyta > Magnoliopsida > Santalales > Viscaceae > Viscum > Viscum album. The sequence goes on from OY728141.1 coordinate 1,758,164,372, forward strand.
ATATGATTTTTGAATATAAATATTAATTGGAAAGGAAAAAAGATTTACTACATTAGATTATTTTATTATAATTTTTAGACATTAAATAAATTAAATTATTTATGACACCATGATGATGCAGCGATTACCTCATTATTTAACGATTTAAATAAAATGGAAATATAATGTAAAATCTAAGACCTAAACATGTCAAAAACCTATTGGATGGGTGTATTTAGAACCCATATCACCTTATCCTCGAAACACATCAAAGTGGGACCATTAAAATCCGAAACTCATTCTAAAATAAATAACATTTCCTTACTTTCCAAGAGTGCCCCTCCTCTCCTCTTATAAAAGGCCCCCACCTCTACCACCTTACCCACACTTCCAAAGTCTTTAGATAGGCCAGACCCAACCCATTTTGTCTCTCTGCATCCCTCTCTAACCCTTAGAAGCCTAACATTGGGATGAAGTGTTCCCAAGGAAGCCTTTGAGCTCAAATCTAAGAGAGTTACCTGATTTTAAGGTAATGTCTTCACTTGTGTCCTTTTGTTTTATTTTGCTTCTCCAACCCCCAAAACTCTTTTTATTCATTTATTTTGTAACAAATCCAGTATCATAAAAATACTAGGATTTTGTTATAAGATTCTTTCAATCTACACTTTCACACACCTACATCTAATGGTTAATGAACATACTGTTTCCGTGGATGGAGAATTTCTGCCTCACGAAACAATGATTGTTCAATATTCTTCCAACACATTAAAAGGTGTCCATTAAGATGTAACTATATTTATATATGATATATAATATTTTTTTGTCTTCCTTAAGCTTCTGTATTTTTCATTTATGGCACACCTTCATGGCTTCCATTATGGGTATACGCGATATCTTCATTTTAGGAATTGCGGACTACCGCCCCCTCAAAGTGATTTGATTCGTCAATGCCATATGTGGGACATATAAAGGATGGATTTAATGTCATTATATATGATTTATGTTACATATAAATGATGAATATAATTCTGGAATTACAATATATATACCTCTCATTTAGTTTTAATTCCATTAATATGACATAGAAATGAAAGTAGCGTTCATGCGTACGTACGACTTACCGTCTCCATGAATAGTGCATTTCATTTCTTACCTCTAAATGATTATGTGATATTTTAAGTAAATGTAAATTCTATATATATATGTTATATATGATATCCAAATCATGAATGTCATTCTGGATATAAAGAACCTTTTACCACATAAACAACATGTAATTGTAAGAAGTCCACTTTCGACTTAAGAACCAAATATCGACAAAACAAACATTGATAACTTAAATGATTACATAATATTCATAACATAGAGGGAAGTGATATAAACGGAATAATGAACTTATAAAAGTTTTTTAATCAAGTAGAAATTAACTCAAGTTTATTATTCCTAACGTTAAAGAACGATCGAGTCAAGTCGGACACGAGGTAAGGGACTTCATCTCAATCTTCTTTCATTGAGGCATATTTTTGTTTTATACACCACTTTCATTAATACGGTGTATAAACCCCTTTTAATTTTACGTTTATCCAAAAGTAATCTTTTCATATGAAGCGTTTTACTAAATGATAAAAGGGAATTTTTTGTCGTACGTATGCGGCGACAATTACTTCTCCACTGCCGCGAGTATTATTTTGTCTTTGGCTTCCTCAACAAGCTGTAATGTTTTTAAAATGAAATAAATACCATATAATATTTTATGTATTTTGGTATTGAAAATGGTGTTTATAATGGATTTTTTATGTCATTATATTTATGTTATATACTGTGATCAAAGTGTGGAAATGTTTTCTTTCCATTATATTTGTTTTATGTTTTATGATTTTATATTAGTACTTGGACCTTTGACGGGTGGTTACGTGATAAACCATATGATGGGTGGTGCCGTGAATACCAGGATGGGTGGTTACGTTATAACCTCCAATGCATTGGGTATGGAAGTCGGCTGTATGGCTATTCCCTTAAGTGATATGTGTGGAAGACGACCGTATGGTTATTCCATTTATGTATGTTCATGTCCCAAGTTACCTTTATATGTTATGTGATATTTATATGGGTTTTATGGTAATATTTTGATTACAAAAGGGTATGTAATGTACTTTTATTCAGTGAAGAGTTTTTACTACTTCATAAAGGTGAAAAGTATTACTCTGATAAAGTATACATGGTTTACTTGTTGTTTTGATAAACTAATAGTTTTTATTCTTTGTGTATCCCTTAATGAGATTTTTATGATCACCCCAAGTTTTATTGAAATGTTTTTCACAGGACATAATGTGGAAGAGTGTCAAGGATTAGATCAAGGGAAAGTCATGCTATATAAAACATGAACTAGACATGTTTTTTAAGAGTTTTTATTCTATGGAAACGTAGTATAGGTGTCTACATTGTAATCTTTTGAGATGTAATATTTATGTCCTAATTCTCTAAAACTGTAAACCTGAAAAGATCGTCAATGTGAATTATTCATTTAATTCAATATTAAAAATGTTTTTAGGTCAGGGCCTTATAGCCCTATTCCCTAAGTATTAATTTGGAAGAAAGATACCATGGAAGTGAAATAATTGGTTTTATAAGAATCCAAGGTTTAATTATATTTAACCCGTTTCATTCTAAAATTCAATTTTCATTCTATCATTCAATTATATATTCCATATGTTATGAAATCAAAATTATTCTGTAAAATATCCCTTTTGGTAAAATATTTATGACTTATGATGGATCACAATTAACATGACTAATTAAATTTTTTGTAAAACTTCTAAAATCACATAAACCTATCAATGAATCATTTAAAACATATGTCAATATAAAATCCTTATAAATAAATAATTAAAATTATTTTTTAATAACTTACTTTAGTAAAAGTTTGGTCATGGGAAGATGATATGTATAATTCAATTTGATCTTGGCCTATGACATATGTACATTGTGTTACCTCCAACAACCACATATGATTAAAGAATCAAAACACTAGATTATACCAAAAAAACAAAGTACATAGAAAACAAAATAACTCCATGAAAATGTGAATGGTGATGTTTAACCCCCTAAAAGAGGGGCATAAAAGTGATACTCCCTAAAATAGAGTAAAAAAAATATATTAAATATGGGAAAATATTCTTTAATAAGTATTCATTGAGAAATAATTTCACCTGAAACTAAATCTTTCATCACTGTCTCCCTCTATAAGGATCAAACAAGTAATTTCCAATAATAAATTCAAAATAAATATGGGAACCCAAAGAAATGAGGAATGATAAAATTCAGACAAATGTATATTAATTTCAAGTTGATTCCATCCCTAAAAAACAAGAATTAATAATCTATAGAAGAATTTTATAATCTTTAAGTAACTTTAAAATGTAATTCCCAGAAATCTACTCTTTATATACCACTCCAAAAGGCTTAAAACAATGTCATGTTTTGATATGCAGGAAACAATAACCATTACACTATAACAGAGGAAACTAAACACACTAAACATGTGGAATCAAGGGTTTTTCATATAAAAATAAATGATAAAACAGAACATATATATGTGTATGACCATAAATTTCTTATGTGAGGATGATTTCAAAATGATATTAAATCATGTAATGTTTTACTCATTTTTTACCCATATGAAGAGTTTTTAAAAAATGGAAGATGGAATGATGATATCAATATTATATTAAATCATTTCATATTTTATTCAATGTTTTTTTCTTTTAACAATAAATGTAATTTTAGAAAAAATGGAAAAAATGGATACACAATCCCTTATGATTCAAGTTTTAAAAAGAGAACAAAAATATTAATTGATGATTTTCTTTTCTTAGTTTAATATTGGGTGACCTATTGGGAATTTTTTCATGTTGTGTTTGAGTGAGCAAAAATAACACTAAAATAACATTTGTTGGCTTGTGGAGGCATTAAAAAATTTGATGAGGGTCCATAATTGTTAATATCTTATGGTGTGCATGTAAGTCAAACACTATTTTATGGGATACTCATCGGGTCGTATGACTGAGTTCATGGCATGAAGAGTTCGATTCATGAAAAATGGTATCAGAGCCAATAATCATTTGAAAGTGTATAGGAAATTCATGAGTTTGAGGTGTGGGGTCCACAATAAATATGTTGTTATTTAAATTGGTGGAGAGTGTAACATCCCAGAAAATGTGATACTAAAAGACTAATTTTTTACTATTCACCTCAAAAATGTGAACCCATCTATTATAGATCCTAACTGATTTTAAATTCTCAATTAAGTAAGGTTTTTTCTAGAGTAGTGTAAGGATGGGTGACCTCCTAGGATTTTTCATAGATTTTATTTGAAAATACCAAGAAAACTAAAAGAGCATGGGTTGTCATGTTGGGACAGTCATTAGCATAATAAGATAATCTAATGTGTAATAATGTATAGTGTTCTAGAAAGGAAACCAGGGTATTACAAGATACCAATAGGTTCATATTACCATGTTCATGGCCCAATGAGTTTGGGTCATGATAGTCAACCTTATACCAGTAATTTGAAATTTTTATCTCCCACTTATCAAGGATGTTCAATGTCTTAATTCACAATATAAATAAATTTATCAAACCATGGTTTGGGGATATGATTTCTTGGAATACTATTTTAGAATGGTATTAGATTGGGGAACCTCTAATCCATCTATTTATCCCCTCGCCATTTCAATACAGAAGCCCACCCACCCTACTCATGCATCGTTGACATGTAACACTTCACCTTCCTTCTTCTAAGCATGGTCTGATCGACTTGTATTTACCCCCAAGAGAGAATTTACCTTATCCATTAATCCCTTGGTCATGTATTTACCTAAGTCACATTCAGGAATGGCGCTTAATGGGAAGTATTACCTCTTGTGGGATAAACTATAGGCTTTCCACATGATAAAAACTGGAAAAAAATGTTGATTTTTTTCTCATCACATAGATTCACTATCAAGCCACTTCAGGTAGACTATTTTTATTCTCCTAGAATGATGGGTTTCTCCTCACACTACTCTAGAATTCAAACCAATGTCTAGTCTTCTTCTCTTCAAGATACTCTCACACCTATATTTTGTAACTATTTTTCATGATTTCTTTTGACTTTTATTATGATGTTAGTCTCTGAACCATAAATATTGGTACTCTAATACTCATCATTTTTCTTCCATGGAAACCACATTCTCTCTCACATATAATTAGTTCCCTTCACCTCTACCCAAGATTATCCCAATGTCAACATGGATTTCTGTTCAGTACCATAGTTCTTGTAATGTTTATATGTGGTAAAATATGATGGTTTTCTCCTTGAAAAGGATGAGGTGAAATTTACATCTTGTAAATTCACCTCCAGTCCCCGAAAGATGTAAATATTCTATATGGGATCAAAAAAATAATAAGATATTTATGTATCACGGTTCTATGTATGAGTATTTAAATAATGCCAATGGGAAAATGAATATTGTTATGGAGCTATGAGACTCCTTACATTGTATGTTCATGGATACATATATTTTTTTATGATCTGTTTTAGCAATTATTATCATTTTTTCAAATAGACTGCATTATTACACCATATTAAAATGAATGTAATGTTATTATGGATGATATTTATGATTATTTATTAGTACCTCAAACTTTAAATGGGATTAGGACTCATTGTAAATAATTGTCTATGTTTTCTCATTTACAAGGGTAGAATCTAGAGTTTACAACTATGATAACTAAGATATTTTTCTTTCTTAGTGCTATACATTAAACATTTGTGTACAAATATATTATTCAAGAATGTTTTCTGGAATAGAGTATATCTTCCAAATATTTGTTAAATTGTGGTTCCTTTTCATTTCATAGTGTAAATCATGGTGGCAACCATGCTGGGGGATCTGGTATTTGGGTTCAATGCAGTCCTCACTCTTGATGTATGCGTTAGACTTCCCCCCTTACCTTGCTAGTTAATCTTTTCAAACTCATTATTAGGAAAATAATTTCCAAAATGTTCACCTACCCATGCTAGTCCTTCAGTGGATTTATCTAAAGTTATCAATTATTTCACATATTGATTGTCGGTCATATCATTTTAACAAACATCATTGGGTCACTTTTGTTCCCCAACAATAAAGATGAGTATTGATTCTATTTTAGTGAGTTAATTATTTTTTATGGCCCCCATATTAGTTGTAAGTTTTGAGGGATACTGATATTATATGTATTTCATTTATTAATATTCTAGAATGTCAGGGATCTATCTATTAAAAACATGAGATGGAGTTTTTACTATGTTTTGATCAATATGTCATGAAATGAAATATTATTTCTTTGGCTCCATTAAATGTTCACATTCTAAAAATGGTTAATAATATTTTCCACCTCATTTTGAACATTTTTATCGACCATACAATTATCATCATACTTATTCTCTGATATAACTCATAAAAATAATGTTGTTGACTGCATGAATCATCTTCTGTTAGAAAATACCTGAGGCCTATTTCATATGAAATTTACCACAACATTTTGGGGTGACATTATTTTAATAGTGAAATATCTTATGAATATCCTTTCTTCATATGTTCTTATAGAAGTGACTCTATATCACACACTATATCTATATCATCCACCCCATTCACTTTCTTTTAAAGTTGTCAATTTTTTGGGATATGTTTATAACATTAATTTAACTCATGAAAAGTTTTATGTTTTTCTCTTTGACAAATATTTTTTGGCTGTTCTCACACAAACATTGGATATAATTGTTACCCTTCTAATTTTGGGATGATTTGTTATGTCTAATTATATTTCCTTTGTTGATTCATTGACTTTATTTTCTCAGTTAACTCCATAATCTACCATAAATATTGATCAAGAAGGTTTTTTCCCATTTATCAATACTCCATTTACCTATCCCCCACCATCTTCTCCTCCAAAAGTTTGTGGTATTAACTTTGGGAGCATCCCTCCCATACCACATACATCTTCACAACCTCTCAAACATGTTGGTCGATGCCCTAGTCAACTCTATAGCCATTTCCAAGAAGAAACCTATCCTGTGAAACCATAAAATACCTAAACCCTTGATTTGTCATTGAATACAACATCCACCACCAAGGACCTTCCTATTTCCCAATGTAAATGTTCAAATAATATCCAACAACCACTTATATATATATCCATTATTTCTAGGGATAAATTTTACAAACTGAAAAAATTATTGGTACTTTACCTATGGTGATTTTTCTTCATACTCACACTAAGGACAAAGCCCATCCAGGTTGTCTCAAGCCATATTTGATGAGATACATTCACTAATTGACAATTATACATGATAATTAGTTTATATACCACCATGTAAGTATGTTTTTGTTCGTATATTTGTATATAATATTTGTGTTAATGCATAAGGAACTTTTAATCACCTCAAATCTTGGCTCATTGCCAAGCGGTATACCCAAAACATATGGGATTGATTATTTTGATACCATCTCTTAAAAATTCTCATCATTGGTCTATTTTCCAACCAGATATCAATTATACCTTTCCTTATAGTATTCTGGATGAGGAAATTAATATGGAGTAAACTCCAACATTTTTTAACAATGTGATTCCTCTACGTTTTCCACCATAGATGACATGTATATAGTCCTAGATAATCCTTTCTAGCATTTTTTGTTGATTTTGTGAAGTTGTTAGTAATTTTGGGCATACAATTACTAGAAGCATCCTATTTAATGTTTTTTCAGGATATTAAATTTATAGGAATTGATTCAATGGGATTTGTTTGAGTCAAAAATTTCATTAAAAAAACAATTCAAACGATGTCCTTGGGATTATTTTCTAGGAAATCTGATATCTCAACACTCAATGTGGATTTAATCATCTCTATGTTAGTATATGTTGTATTTTCTTTGAGAGAAAATATTTTCCCATTATAACATTGTCGGCACTCCTCTCAATCCTGGTGAGAGGTATCTTTATAAATAATGGTATCTCCCTCACATGACAGGTATCATTAATTTGTTAGTAAAATAAATAATATGACCATGATTTGACCATATATTTTTTTACTATAAAAAAGGTAATTTAATTCATGGATCATCTGACTACACTACAATGGGATAAAGTTCATCATATTGACAAATGTGTCAAATATGATCCATGTGTGGTACTACTATATTCAAATCATGGACACAATGATGTGAGTACATTCCATGATACTAACAATGCATGAGTAGTAATTCATATCACCAAGCGATGAAACATGTTATATATGAGATCTCGTGGTCACAAAATCTTCTCTATGAGATTTTTTATCCTATCTAGAGATTATTACACATGTGGTTTGAAAATCATGATACAATCAAGACTGATAAAAATATGATATTAGAAAAGAAAAATAAGTATTTTTATAATGACATTCTTTTTGTTAGGAAAAGATTTGAAAATTAGAATATTATTTTTTTGTTATGTATAGGACTAGTTTAATTGGATGAAGTGTCTACTAAAGGGGTTAAAAAACATAGGTGAATGTTTAATCGATCTAGTTAGACATAATAAATATAAATTCTCCACTTTGAGGTCAGTTTGAATAATCATGTATCCAGTTTGTAGATGTGTCTATGTGGAATCCTATTTGATCATGGAAAATTTATTCATATGGTTTGAAATTTGTATCTCCCACTTCTCTAGGATGTTTTACATATTTATTTCCTCGATAAATATAATTAATGGACCTCAAGGTAATATGGTTTCCAAGTATGGGGTTTGAACATCTCCAATTGGGTTCTTCCCTTTTAGGCTAGTAATGCCTTGCACGGTCCGCGTAGTCATCCTAAAAACATGAAGACCGGTTTTATATATGTAGGGTGAGAATAAAGGTATACCCGGTAAGAAAACAAAAATCATCCATGTACATGTGAAATAACCTTACTAATGCACCCATGAGAAAATAACAGAACAAAACAACACCTAAACATGTATACTAACCAAGCACCACCTAACCAAGGCATACTCACCAAATATTGCAATTCAAGTATATTAACAAATATGAATCATATCGACGAAGGGTACCCCACACCACTTTCTCGCTGAATTGATGGTCCTGCCCCCCAAAATCATACATTCTGGTTCTCTCATCTCTTCCATATAACATATACCACCACCGAAAATCATGGCCACATCACATCACCTCTGTAGAAACCTTGACCATCATATCACAATCAATGCCATAACTATAGTAGTAGGGTGTCGTAATCATAAATTATATCAACCTCATTCCCTCCTCCTATCTTAAATGACCCCCACCACAATGATGGAAAGAGGGTGTGAAATGGAAGATTCAGGTGTGGCGATATAAAATTATTCATCACCTATGTGATGAAACTTCATTATCACTTACGATCCAACACCAGGTTGTCTAAATATCTTGAGTGAATTGATGAGAGAAAAGAAATAAAACTGAATGAGTAGAAAATTTGAATCAAATCGTGCTCTTCTTTTGCACATCACTGATGATCATTTCTCAATGTATTTGAGTCTAAACCCCACTAGATCATCTAGACACACATTGTAAATCCATCTGTATGTCAGTCATCAAATTTTGGGTGCTAGCATGAGATCTGATGATTTTGTCAACATCATGATGATCACCTCAATCCCATGTCTTTATCCATAAAGTGTTCTTGTATCATTTGCTTAGTTAGATCATTTATCTCTCTAAGATTTAGGAGGATAGAGAAGCTCTAAATTCCAACTAATGAATAGTACATTAAATGAGCTTCTCCTTCACTTATATAGTGGAGGTCTGAAATACCCGAATAGGGTTCTCTATCCCCTGTATATTTAATGTCCACTAAATAAGAAATAAATAAATAATTATTATTAAATAACTATGTAATAAATATTATTTATATTTTATTTCATACTTGTATTATTTATTAAATATGTTACAGATAAACCAGATTCAGTAACTGGGCTTGTAATTCCTGTTAATATTTCAATAACCTTGAATATATTAAAAATATTAATTCATATAATATTATTTCATGTATTTACCTGAAAACTCATAAATAATTTTAATTTGTTAAATAATCCAAATTTTTCTATACTAGAATAATAATGAATTTAATATTTTTCAGTGATCGATAAAACATTAAAAACTCTTAGAATCCATGGTGGGGTCCGCTATGTCTTATATACATATTCCCCGTAACATGGTAGATTATTGAATATGTTATTATGAGTGACCCTACAGACCCTAATCTCAATATTAGTGAATAGTATTCACATATCAAGTGAGAAGTTCAGATGCCCTTCAAGACCCCTAAAGATATAAGGAATATTCATCGAAATGGAGACCATCCTATAATTATGCACTCTATAATATAATCTCTTTGTCATATGATATCTCATAAATCAGGATGTATACGTGTGTCTTCATCCATTGTTGCTTTATTATTGGTTGATCTAACTTGATTGTCTTACCATCGTATATTATGGCCATGGAAATAAGAAGGCACAACCATCATGATCAACTAGACTCGAGATATCACTTACTCAACATTGAAGAAACAAATTCTGTCTTGATAATTTATCCAATGTCACAACACCAATGACACACCAAACATAAGATACCTCACCAGAGCATCAATTTCATGGTTTTTAACTTACATCAAATTATGTTATAAAATGGAAAACATTGATAATGATATCAATTCAAGATACTAATGCACATTTTTGTAGATGGGTACAACCAATGTCACCTAAATTACAGGGTTATTCTATTGGTAGGTATGTCCTTATGATTTCATATACTTGAGATCACAAAGTGAGGAATTATTGAGAAGAAGTCTCAATCTTTATGAGCCCCCAAAACCCTATGGTCACACACCATTTGTTTCCTATCAATATTATATAACACGATCATGTTACAATACTTTATGATTATATTCATAGTATCTATAGGTCCTCATTATATCCTATGAAATTATATAACCCCTTGATACTACATGTCATCTACGGATATTACCCTGAATATAGTGGATTTATAAGTATAAAAACTATTCTAGTGGATAAACACATGTATATATCAAAATATATACATGTAATGGTAATAAATGTAGATAAAAATTTTGGATCTAGGGAACCCACTTTCAACACTCACACTTTCACGGAATCTAACTGCTAACAATTCTCAATCAATTAGCTCTCACTTTAAAATCAATATTCTAATGAAATATGCCTTTAGTAAGGGGTTATTCCATGTTATTCTCTATGGAAACTATATTAACATCGATTCCACATCTCCAAGTAAAATCCCTAAAGATATAAAACATTTAAAGTACATTCTTTGTGCTCTTGTGAGACCCAAGATCCTTGGAAGGTACCACTGCTATAGTATTATCACAATAAACTAGAATAAAGTCTGCAAAATTAGGCATAACAGCAATGTTTAACAAAAATCATCATATCCAAATTTCCTCCTTAACTACATCGTAATCTACTATTAGTTGGATTATATTATATTATTGGTGGCGACGTGTTACTTCGATCAAATCCATCTCACTACAAATCTATTCAAGGAAAATACGTACCCTGATTGTGATTCCTAACCATCATGACCTGTCTAGAAGCTAGCATTAGTGTATTCTCTCACTACAACTTATTTATCTCTACAATACACCAAAAATATATCATTTTTATGCCTAAAATATTTTAGGGTAGTTTTGAATGCTTCCCAATACCAATGTCATGGATTAACATTATATATTACCATTATGATTTAATAATAGACAACATAAAACCTAATACATAGCATATCGTGCATGATATATCCCACTATAAAGGAATAAGGGATTCTATCCATTCATTCAATGTATGCATGTTTTTGTGGAAAAAAAAATTGGTGATACTACAATGGACTCCCAACTCATGATGTCAATAGCTCTATATCTAAGGCTAGACACTCTTCTTCTTGCTAAATATCATTATCCTGGAATTCCACCAGACCTACTATGGATTTGCGAAGTTCTTCTAGCTCAAGGTCCTGATACTTCTATAATTTGGCATGATCATTTTGCCCTTACTCCCTTGTAGATACCAAATTAGAAATAGTTTTGTGTATTTCTCGATACGTTGTTCCAAACTATCCAGTGGTGCCACTGTTTCAATCATTTTAATCCCACAACAATTGTTTCTAATAGAACTCCCCTCCATAGAAAGAGGTATATAGTAGTTTCAATGTCCAATAGTGATGCAGTTGATTATGAAAATGTTAACGTACTACCAAATATGCTGGCAGTGATGTCCTACTATATAAGTTAATAAGCATCAGTTAACTCTCCTCCAAAAGGAATTATCTGGTAGAGAACTCATCATTTGGTAGTATGAATCCTTTAATCAAGGTAGAGATGGTGGATGGTTAGACCAATTTATGAGACACCAACACAATTTGTTTGTATTAAATGTGTAGAACCATAAATACAATATGGGTGAGGAATAAGAGAAAATATATAAAGATGAATCTCCCCTTGAGAGGGACTCATCACCCTTTCCGAAGCCTTATGGAAAAATATCCAATCTTTTATGCCACCCAACTAACCATAAAAATAACCCTGGTACTCTCTCCATCCATCCACATTTATATCATCCCTTACTAACCACTTCCCCCCCCCATAATATCCCCCTTCCATTCCCCAACATATCCCCCCTCCTCCAGGAGCCTCTATAATAGCCTCTTCTGACTGTAGTGGGCTCCAAGAATATTCCCCCAAGATCCCAGCATATTTCCAATAGTCCCCCCATGTAGTTACAAAATATTCCATAGAATAAACCCCCTTTCATTCCAATTACATACTCATTCAAATGTCCTTTTCTAAAATTCTTTTTCCAGATTAATTTTTATAGTCATCCCCTCTCGATGTCTTATTCTAGGCATCCACTTCGAGAAAACTATTTCCAGAAGTTTTCTTCCAAATGACTTTTTTAAACTACCCTCATCCAAATAATCTTTTAAAAATATTCATTTCAAAATAACATTTTCATTTTTCCTTTGTTCCCATTTCATCTCCATTAATGATGTTCTTGAAGGTCATGAAAGTTATACAACTAATAAAATATCTTATGTGATAGTTTCAACATCATCTACAATACCCATATAGTCCAATTCAATAATCATGTTGTTTATGTATCACAATAGTTTTTTGAATAGACCTATCATATCCTTTTTACGTTATAGTTTGAATTTTTTTATTTATTATCTATGTAATACAATGTATCCCACTATATTTATCTATATATAGAGAATCTCAAACTCAATTTCTAGGTAAACTATTTAAACAAATATTATTAATATCCAGTTACCTCTAAATACATAATATGAGTACATTGAAAGGTAAAAAAAGCATGTTTCTATGACCTTGAATCTCACCACAATTATTGCATCAATGCATTAATGGGTTTTATAGAATCATCTCATGATAAATGTTGAAGAACAAACCCATTTAAATTCTCATTCAATCACCATTGAATCTGCATGAAATATAAATAGGTTTACCTCAATGGGGTAGGTTTGATAGTGATCACCAAGTGACATTTGATGGACTCTCATATCCATGGTTATGTACATTGGAAAAAAGTATCATCACATTCTATGATAGGATCCCGAAAAATCCAAGATATATGTTAGAGCCTTATTTAATGAAGATAATTAGAGAACCACGCTTGATGAGATATTCAGTTTTGACAAGACTAAATTTCCTACACCACCAAATCAAGGATAATACACTTATATAGACCTCCTTAATTAAATAAAAGAGTTTGAGTGTCGGTTTCCCAAATTAATTACTCAAATTTGATTCATTTTATTGTAAAATAATTTTTGAAATTTTAAATGGTTAAAACACATCTATAATGCAATAAATAAATCATCTAATTATTCAAAATTGAAATAAATCAATTAGAATACATGGTGTATATATGCCCCTGACATCCCATATTGTAGGCCAATAATGTAATACAATAGAGGCATCTCAATTCCCCTTACAATATGGATCAATCATAGCCACCAACATTTATCTCATGCATGTTAAGATTTCACAAAATTTTATCATTCAAATATGGATTAACTGTGCATCCCTATGATCCATAGTATAATTAAAAACATGTATGAAATGCTAATTTCATATAAGTATTAAAAAAGTGGCATCTCACAAAATGTCAGTGCCACTCAAGCTACAAAGGGGTTTGGTGTGATCTTGATAAAAATCATCTTGTATTCATAAAAAAACTTCCGAGATAAATATTTTATTTAGAAATAAAAAAATGAACATCAGTCTATATCACAAGACAAGATATGAATTATATAAACAAATTCTATATGAGCATTAGGTGGATTCACAAAGAGGTTTGAAATTTTTTTCATTTAGTACTTATTTGATTTTAGTATATGTGGGGTATTGTTAGAAATGCACTAAATCTGTATCAATTTTATTCTATAATTTATCTATATCACAATACAGGATATGTTTTAAAGGCATGTATTAGACTGTCATTTATCCATAAAGGTGTGTGAAGATGCCTCTTTTGTAAGATACGATTACCCTATGATATGGGATACCGAGTGCAAATCAACTACCATGTCTTATACTGGATCTCTTTCATTTGTGAATCATCAAATGATTCATTTATGGAATTATAGAAGTGTTTTAATCATTTAAATGTTGAATATTATTAAAATACAAAAAAATATGTGTTTTGAGTAACATATGTTGGCTACAACACCCTCTCCCACGCCTCCCGACCAAATTTTAAAGCATTTAGGCTTCCTAGATAACCGAAAATCCCCCTCCACTCTCTCTACCTTTATACATTTATAACAGCCCCAAATAACCACTTGTGGGCCCTATCATATCCACCATTACAATTCCTAGAATATCCCTCCTACGGGACCCTCTATAATAGCCACCTCTAACTATAGTGGTCCCCTATAATATTCCACCAATATTGCAGCATATTTCCAATTCCCCCCCCCATGATGTAATGATAGATTGTCTAGAAGAACCCACCTTTCATTAATATCACTATCATCCCATGAAATTCCACCTTATACTAAAGGTGTTCATTGTGACCCCTAGTGTGACGGTTCAGCCCCTCCCGTCAAATTATCATTACTTATTTTGGCTGCTCAATGGTCCCAAATTTTTATAGTAACTCTGAGTGCACCACTATCTCTAAATCAAAAGTTCCATATAGTTGTATGAATTACATCACTAAGTATGATTATATATCTACCAAGATGCAGAATTTCTATTATAATTCATCCTGGTTATGGGGGGCCTTCATTTCATCTGACATCTCCTAGATGTGGAAAATGAGTTTTTCATGAGCTGTCTAGCCTTTTCAATTTTATCCATAAAATAATGGAATTCCCATTCATTGATTTGTAGTCATTAATCTGAACCCAACTCATTGGGGTTCATAGAAGTTCATGGCTTCTAGTTGTGATGTTCAATTTTAGCGAACTCCCTAGCGCATGATTCTGAAAGGACTGTAGCTAAGGTTGGCCACACTTCTTCCTGATATAGATCTTTATCATACCATTACAATAGAATTGTTATGGATTTGTGAATTTCTTATAGCTCAAAGGCATGATCCTTTTGGAATTCAGCATAATCCTGCTACTCTTGCTCCCAAGTTGACACCAAATTAGAAGTATTTCTTTCTTCTCACTTAATTCGTTGCTCCAAACTATCCATTGGTTCTTTGATTTATTGCATTTTACTCTTGTATAACTTGTTTCTAGTAGAACTACTCTCCATAGTGAGATGTCTCCATAGATAATAATATCAGATAGCAATGCAGCAAATTCAAACTGCATTAAACTACTTTGAAATATTCCAGCTATGATTTTCACCTCTAGAAGTTAATCGTTATCACTCATCTATCAACTATAAATAATTATCCAGTAGCAAACTCATCATCCAGAAATGTTCCTCTTTTGATCAATGTGGAGGTAGAAGTAGGTCATACAAATTTATAACACACCCAAACCACCTTATTTGTGTTTAAATGATAGAATAATAATTAAAATATGGATGAGTAAGGATATAATATATATAGATATGAATCATTACATGAGTGGCACTCAGTAACCTTTCCCACAGGCATCCATCTTTCATTCAAATCCCATCCTCATTCAGATGACCTTTTCTAAATATCCTTTTCTAGATGATGTTTTCTAGACATACTATCTCAAAGTCATATTCAATGTAGCCTCTTCAAGAAAACTATTTTCTAAATTTTTCTTCCAAATGAATTTTTTATGTGTCCTAATCCAAAAAACCTTTTCAAAACATCCATGTACAAATGACCTTTTCATTTTCCTAGGTTCCCATATCATCACCATCATTGATGTTCTTGAATTTCATGAAATTTACACAAATAATAAAATTTCTTATGTGATAGTTACAACATCATCTTGAGTTCCCATGTAGCCCAGTTCAATAGTCATCTTTTTTCTTTATCAATTTAGTTTTGTGAATAGGCCCATCCTTTCCTTTTATCTTAATGTTTTAATTTTTTATTTGTTATCTATATGATTAAATGTATCTCACTATCATTATCTATAAATAGTGAAACATGGCTGATCTTTCTTTCAATACAACTTCTATAAATGTTACAAATATCAAGTGTGGTCATAATACTTAATATGAGTATACTGAAAGTTAAAAAATCTAGTTTCTAATGACCTTGAAACACATCTAAATTATTTCACCAATGTATTTTTGGGTTTTATAGAATCAACTCATGATCAATGTGGTGCAGGAAACCCATTTAAATGATTAGTCTATCACCACCTAATCAATAAGTAATATAAATAGGAAAACCTCACTGGTATATGATTGATAGTGATCTCCATGTGATGGCTGATAGACTCTCATCTTCATGGGTATGTTCCTCGGCCAATAGAATTCTCTCACACCATGATAAGAACCTAAAAAATACAAGATATATACTATAACCTTCTTAGATGAAGAAAAATATAGTACCGGGATATAATATAGATTCAGTTATGAGCAGACTGAATTTCCCAGACCACCATCTTGACAATCAAATCCTTATATAAATCTCCATCATTCAATAAAGGAGTTTGGGTTTTAGTTTCCAACATACGTTACTCAAAATGCATGGCTCTAAGTGTTGAATTATTTTTGAACGTTTCTATGATTAAAAGAAATATATAATTCTATAAATGAATCATTTGATGATTAAATATTGAAATAAATTGAGTAAAAGACATGGAAGTGGCATTGCACTCAGTATCCCATATCATAGGGCAATTGTATCATAAAACAGAGGCATATCTACTCCCCTTATGATATGCATCAATCATATCCAAAAACGTGCATCTCATGCAGGTCTTAACTTGTCAAAAATGTAAAATTTTGTTTAAGGATTAACTATGTGAACCTACGAGACATTTTATCATTGAAAACAAGTATGAAATATAGAATGCATATATTAATGAAAAAAGTGGCCTCTCACAAAATGTTATCACAACTCAAGATGCAAATGGGTTTGGTGTGATCTTGATTAAAATCAGGACGTATGCATGAAAAAAAATCCTAGTTAAATATTTATTTTTAGATATACAAAATGAACATTGATTTTATGTTGGGGTGACACTAGACCATTTACTAAAAAGTAAATAGGAAATACAGCTTAAAAATGAACATATATATGTAAATATAATTCATATTCATAAGTATAAGAAATAATTGAAATAACTTATAAAATTGGAAAATTCAATTACAAATAAAAAAAAGTTAATTCACTTACCATAATCAAATGAGTCAGGTATCGATGATAAAAAACTTTTTTGGGTTCAGATGAAAATTTGTTAAATTATTATAGTGTTTTATTAAACCCACAAAAACACATTGAATATTTTAATACCCCATAATTACATGTCCATCCTCAAAAACTATATAATCAGTAAGAAACAACAAGTACCAAAATGAATGTCATTCATGTTCTATTAATTTGGATTCCAATAGATGTTGATATTTCCATTCTACTCTTACAAGTGACTATGGGTCAATCACAACATTCAATAAAATAATATAAACATCGATCCGGTGAATAAAATAATATTATTCAGTAGAAATGATTTTTCCTTATGTTTGAACACTAAAACTGACTTTTCAAAACTAAATATCATTAAAAGTATTATTAACCCTTAATGTAATATGTATGAATTTAAATAAAAATATTTTATAAAAATAACTAAAAATATCTTACGATTAAACACAAGGTATATCATGTGATGTGGCCATAATTTCCTAGAACCACTCCAACCAAAATGATGACTATCATTGCTTTGTCATATGGTCCAGCCAATTTCTCAAAAATAAAATATTTATATATTAAAAAACTATCATTATTAATATTTATAAGAAATAAGAAAAAATAATCAAAAAATGAAATATGATAAATATGTCTTAATTAAGGAATCAACAAAAAATTTACATGTTCCACCAAATTTCCGAAAATAAAATAAAATGATATGGGATTTAATCCTCCAATGTTTTTATTCAATATTTTTTCCTTCCATAAGAAATCACTCTTTACAATGGTTTATTATTGAGATGCCTTCTCAATGTGAAAGAAATTTTTATATTCATATCTAAACTAGATATAGTAAGAGAAATTGAACACATAAAATTAGGCATTGTGATTTACCATAAGTAAAAAATCACATCTCTCTTCTCTGGTCAAAATAACTGGATGATACAACTCTTGTTTAAATAATACATCATAAATATAAAACATTAATTAAAATACGTAATTAAATTTATTAAATGTGATCATATAAAAAAATTATATATCTTATGGTGTGTCTCATTTAGCCATGTAAACAATAAAATGGATAAGGTAATATAGAATATCAATCCCATGGGCTGTAAATAGAGTATCAAATATTTAAAAAAAATTAATTTTTAGGATGTTAAAAAATGTGGAGAAAAATATTTAAAAACATCACTCATCTCCCCACCGGGCACATGTAATCAGCAATACGCTCTTCATGAAGACCAATTGTTGTGTTTTATAATAACAAAAAACCATTTATCAGATCAATTCATTATATAATAAGTCATAAAAAAAATTTTAAACTAAAATAACTTGTATAAATTTAATATTTTATGAATAAAAATGATAAAAACTCATACTCACCAGAATATAATTTCTAATTTTTCAGATACAAGACCGATTGAATAGTTATCATCATATAATATTTTGGTCTTTTAAATCCACCATATAAGAGTGAAATCAAAATAATCAAAGACAAGATTCAATTTGGAACTATTCTGGTCAACATTTTCTAACATTCATAGAATGTATTGATTTGTGACTTCCATTCAAATCATATACTGGTGGATGGAATCATGATTTTTTTAATAGTACAAAATATTTTATATTTAAAAATCTATAAAATCTATTTAAAAAATATTATCCTCATTTTTATGGTCTTGTACATATTCCATTGGAATGACTTGACCCTACATTGGACACATATAAAAATAAATCTAAAAATACTGGATAATAGAGATAAATATAATTCGAATGAACTATACAAAAAAATTGAATAATAGATAAATATATAGTAAAATAGAAAATTTAACTCATAAAATTCTAACTAAAAAATAATGAAAGGAAATTAAAAAACCTCCTTATAATCATTGAGTAATAAACTTTACTTTTTTTTTAATTTTATCATTTTGGTTAAAAACATCTAATTATTGATAAAGAAAAAATTGTTCTCAAAAAATGGAATGGAAAGACCCACATAAGAAAATCTCTTTTGAGAACCTTTTTAAGTATCATATGCTTTTAAATATCATAATCTGATTAAAAAATTACAATTTATTACTCAATGATTAATATGTCATGTTTTCAAATTGTCCTATATTAATATGTTGATTTTAATTCTATGTGTTCTAATAATTGTTTTACAATATATTTCTTTATTATTTGTTGATTTTTTGTATGTATATATTCTTATAATCCTATTTTATTCATTCTCTAGTCTTTCTAGATTGATTTTTTGTGTGTTTCCAATGTAGGGGAATGTTTGTATAATGCAATATATATAAAACCATAAAAATGGGGGGTATGATTTTTTCTAATATATTTTATGGATTAGTAAATATAAAAACATTTATACTACTAAAAAATAAAGATTCAATATACTGGTATATATTTTCAATGGGATACAAAAATAAGTATATATTGAGAATTTTTGGAAATGTTGATAAGAAAAATAGTCCCATACTTCATCATGCCTCTAAATATTTTGATTGAACTATTACAGAGTAGTTTTAAAAGAAAACAATATTATATGATGATAATTATTCAAGCGGTCTTCTAAGTTAAAAATTAGTAATGATTTTTAGTGAGTAAGTGTTTTTAGAATTTTTATTCATTAAATATTACATATATATGAGTTATTCTATTTTCCAATTAATCATTATACCATTATATATTGAATAGATCTCATAAATGGTTGCGTGATCATAGAAAACTCAATGAATTGTCGTCATTGAGAGAATATTTTTTATCACTTGTGTGTGGTGGGGGAACGAGTGAAATTGGTGAATATTTGGCTCCCAAATTTAAAAAATCTTTAAAATGATCATATTTTTTTTAAATATATGATACTAAATTTCTTTAAAACCCATGGGATTGATATTCCGGATGAGATTAACAATTTTATTGATTTAGATGATTAATGTGACACGGTGTAAGATATATAAAACATAGTTAATATGATTATATTTAATAGATTTAATTACATGTATTAATTGATGTTTTATATTTATTAGGTATTATTTAAATCAAACATTGTATCATATTTCACTATTGACCCGAGAATAGTTATGAGATTTTAGACTTATGGTAGAGCAAAATGCCCAAAACATGTAGTCAATTTCTCTAACTATATCCATTTTCACTAAAAAAATTGGGCCATTAGAAGGGGTTATTTTTTCATTTATATGTTTTTATAACCCCATCCAAACACTTTAGTGGTGGTTATTCATAATTGCTGCTAAAGTTCCTAATGTTGTAATTAGAGGTGGTTTTCTATGTGATGGTAAAATGGACTTGTGTTAAGTGGTAATAAGATTACAGGGGATGTTAACCCCATCTAATTTCGGCCAAAATACCCCATAAACCTGTCATTTAGAGGATGTTCTGACCACCCCTAATTCAAGCATTAATTTAGGCTGGCTAGAACCACCCCTAAATTATCAGAAAGTTGGAATTTAGGTGTGGTTTTATAAACACCCCTAATTTACCTCTTTTTTTATTTTATATCCAACCTTATGGAAACACCCTTGACACCCCCCTAGAACCCCCCGTACACAACCTTGACACCCCCCTAACACACCCCCTATAACCCTTGAATAGACCAGAGAACACCTTGAAACCCATTCCCCCTAGAGTCCCTAGATAAACCCATTAAACCCCCTTTGGTGCCCCCAATATAGACCCCTGACACCCCTCCTCCTAGTACCCTAGAGAAAAACTTTTGACACCACCCCTGGAACCCCAAAAAATCCATGGGAACCCATGTATAACCAACCACTATGTGGGACACACCCCTGATGCACCCCATGGAGAATGACCAACCCCCAAGGACAAGGCCCGGGACCGCCCCCCTCACGCACGCCCGCGAGCGTGACTCTACACCACAACCTATATGAATCCGAAAAATTCCAAGACCGGTGAGACTCGAATTCGGTACCTGCCACCTTGAACCAGAACACCATAACCAAGTGAGGCACCTATATTTTTTCTTTAATAAATACAATATATTATATTTATTTACATATCATATGTTATACCTATTAACATACAATAATATTATATATATACACATATAAACTTTTTTATTTATATATATATAAACAATATAATATATTTTGGTATATATAATATATTTTTGTATAATATATTTATATAATAAATATTTATGTATAATATATTTATATATATTATATCTATGTATATATAATATTTTTAAAAATATATTTATACATTTATATTTGTGTGTATGTCTTTATTTCTATATTTAGGTATTTATATAATATTTATTGATATAAATAATTATATTATATATATTTATATAATAATTTTTATATACTTATATGTGTGTGTGTGTCTGTAACAATAATATTGTTTATTATTATTATTACATATATTTTTTAAACTATAACAATAATGTGTTGGCTTTTTAAATACTATAATTTTATAAATGTTATGGTTTATATTATACATATATTATATTAAATACATTTATATTATATATTTTTGTATGTAATTATATACATTTTTATTATATAATAAATACAAATATATACACACACACACACACACATAATTAAATAAATTCATATAATAGGAACTATATAATATAATTAAATTATATATATATATATACATATTTAATAAATTAATTAAAATAAATATTCTATAATAATATACATATATAATCATATAATATATATAAATTAATTTATAGTAAAATATTTATAATATAATATATATAATGTAAATATATAATATTTATATTTATATTTAATTTTATTTTTTTCTATATTATATATATTTGTATACATAATATAATATAAATGTATTTATACATAAATATACAATAAAAATGTTTTTTATATAATATATTTTTAATATGAATCATAATATAAATCTATAGTATTTACAAAACCATATATAAATTATATATATATGAATAAATATATTTATAATTACATTTATATTATATATACAAATATTTATAAATGTTTACATTCTTGTGTATATGTCTGAGTATTTATTTAAAGTGTTTATATAATATCTTTATATATATATATATATGTTTATAATAAATTTTAATACATTTATATAATGGGATTATGTAATATATATATATACACACACATGTGCGCACACACATATATATTATAAAATTTGATTTTATATGAGACTTATTTTAAAAAATAAATAAAAATTAATTGGGGTTAAAAACCCACTAACTTAATGGATTAGTCATGGTTTGTGAATGTAATGACCCGAAATATTGAATAAATCTTGTTTCTTAATTTTGTGTGTTATTTTATTTTTTATACAAAACAAAGCTGTTTCATTTGATAACATGAGTATAATTAAAATGAGACCGTTGTGTTTTGACTGTTATATGACCATTGGTCAATATGACCGATGGAAACTAAACGTTTCGATTATTGTCTCTAAATACAAGTGATCTTGGTTAATTAATATAGAAAGACGATTTGATGGCCTCATCCAGTAGTCTCGGGCCAATCGATGCCCATCTAACGGAACTTGGGAAGGAGGTAGCACCATTGGGCTTTGCTCTGGACCAAACCCATGCAGAACTTCATCGTGTGAAGCAAGAACAGTATCATCTTCGCGAGAAGTTTAAACTGATAGAAATTACTACTCGTGCAATGTTGGCCGAGCCGCCCCAAGATTCTCTCTCCTTATCACACCTTACACTTAGGTCATATGCTGGTGTTATAAGGGGCTATGTAAAGAGACCGTAACTGCATTGTGTAATCCTTTGTTTTAAATAAAAATTTGTATTTCTTTTTATGATGAAGCTTATGAATTTTCAAATGACCAGATAAATATAGTATGCATATTTTTTTATTAATTTTAGAGAAAGGATATTTTAAAAATGTTTATGTAAACCTTAAATAATTAAAAATGTGTAATGATTTTCAAAAAATGGTCTTCTACAATTATGTTCAGTACGATACTTAAAATCTAATAAGATCAACTTAATTTTTTAGGAATAGTAAATTATGAATAGTGATTTTATGCTTAGGATTAGTAATGCAACCAAATAGATTAGTAATCTCATTTAATGAAAGTATTAATATAATCTAGGCACCTTGATTAAGTAATGTGATTCAATAAAATGGTTAAATAACGGTTTCATAAATTATTAGTCAAGTATTAGATTTTTTGGGTGAATAGTGTTTTTTAATTAAAAATTAAATTAAAAATATTTGTATAATTATTTTTATAAAATGATCTTTATTATTGAACTCATATCATCGATATTATGTTAAGGTAATTTTTGGAGATTTTTCTTAAAAAAATTAATTTTTGGTGAATAGTCTATTTATTTAAAAATTAAATTAAAAATATTTACAAAATTAATTTTATAAAATGGAGTTCTTTTTTGAAATCAGAGCATTGATATTTGGTTAAGGTGAAATTTTGGGATTTTTCTGAGAAAGATGAATTTTCAGTGAATAGTAAAAATACAGTTTTAGGGTTTTGGTATGTTTAATGACATCATAACTGTTTCATGATGATTTCATTAGATATTATAAGGGTTGGACGACCCAAGGTGATGAATTATTCTATGGGGGGACCCATGTGTCCTAACTCCATGGGAAATACCATGGGAGAGCCATGGTTTTGAGAAAACCACTTGTGAGGTGTCCCTTGGCCATTAATGCCATGTCCCCTCACTTTTCCTATAAATAGGAAGCCATACTCTCATCCATTAGACTCCCAAATATCCCCCAACAAAGCTCCAGTCTCATTATCTTCCTAGAATTCATCCCATGGTTTCTCCCAACCCCTCAAGGTCCCAACATTCGAGTTTTAAGAGTTACGTTTAAGGCAAGGGATCCTACCTCTCCCTTTCTTTTCAAGTAATCTCTTTTATGACAATTATTTTATGCTCCATGATCTTATGTTGTAGGATGTTATTTTATATTCCTCTTACTGCCCTTTTGAAGTTCATATGATGAGAGACCCACTCTTGCTCTCATTAATTCATTTTAGTAATGTTTAAGTGGTGTCGTTAGGTTGCCGACTTTTTAAGGGATTCGTTCACCTTTCTCATTTTTCAAAGTTCTACTTTCATGCCATGTCTTTCAAGTTAATTGTTTTTATGTTGGGGTATGATCTCTATATCTATTATAATGATCTTTTATTTCCATATGATGAGAGACCCTATTTTATCTCTTTAATTCAGTATTTTGAAGTTTTAAGTGGTGTCGTTAGGCTGCCGAATTTTTAATGGATTCTTTCACCCTTCTCGTTATCAAGAATTATTTTCATGTCAAGTCTTTAATTTTCCTTTTTATTATGTTGGGTTATGATCTATATAAGTATCATAATGATATTTTATGTTAATATGATTAGAGACACTATTTGACCTCATTAATTCATTTTTTGGAAATTTTAATTAACGTCGTTAGGCTGCTGAATTTTTGTAAGATAAATATTATTTTTGTATTCCTTCCATGATTTTCATTTCAAATGGTATGTCCTTAAAATTTAATTAACATGTTCATATATCCTTTATATTATGTCCCTATACTATTTTATGGGTCATTTCTGATTTTTTGATACATTTCCCAATGTTTTCTAAAACCCCGAAACATAGTCGTTATGCTGCAGAATTTCCGTCTCAAAATATATATCTCTTTTTTCTAAAGATCTTTTATTTTATTAATTGAATACACAGATCCCTCTATTCTATAGGGGTACTCACATATATACCAAAATTTTCTATTTTAAAATCTGGGATTTACATACATGAGACCCGCTTTCCCTTTTCATGGGTTTAAAGTGACATAAAGATTGTGTCTTTAAAACAGTTTTTAAAACGTTATGATTATGAAAGGAAACCCATTTCTATTATGCTATATGGGTTTTTTATGAAATTTTTGAAGATTATATATATGGATCACATGATAATAAAGGAAAATTTAATGTTACACCCTGCTAGTGCTCCAATTCATTGGGTAAAGACTTAATCTCTAGAGATGACCAATTTTAATGACGCCTGGGTGAATGACCTTGGTAATTTTTAATGACACCTTGGGGATAGACCTTGGTGAAACAGAAATGATTTTCAATATTAAATGTTGTAGTCACATCATCAAGTTATGAAATACGTTATTTTTATGCCTCATTATTTCTTTCTCATGCCTTAATGTTCGTTTTCATGTCATTGTTGATGTATCTCAAGTTAACATTTTAAATGTTTCCCCCTGTTTCCCTTACTGGGCATTCTGCTTATCCTTTCTTTTGATGTATTTCCCCAGGTTATGAGATGCAGTAATGAACCTAGGATGAACATAAAGAGAAGCCTTTCAAGTTTTTAATAAGGATTTTTTATGTTTTCATTTTTTAAGATCCTGGTTTCCAAGTTACAAAACCTTAAAGATCCTTAGTTTTGTAAAATCTAATGAAAAGTAATGTTATAAAAAGGAGGGATTCCATAGTTGTTATCAAAGTATGGTTTAGTTATTTGTGGATATTAGGATATGAAAAATCTAGGTAGAACCCTATATAAAATTATAAAAATAGGAAATCTTCGTGGTATTTTGGTGAGTATTGAGTAAGGGATTGCCAAGCAAATACATCCATGTCTGGATACGAGCAGGTTGAGGTGGCTCTGGCAGAGATGTACATATGGGTAAAACCCAAAAACACCGCTTTGAGCGAGACTCGAATGAGAACTGGTACATGAAAATGGGCCTTGCTGCACTTTTGGTTACGACACTCCTGGGGGATATGCATTGGTAAATTCATAAGCTTAGTATGAACCATTATTAAAGGAACAAAGATAAAATAAAATAAGGATTCACATAAGAATATATGATCATGGATAACGGAGATTGGAACCTAGGGGATCACAAGTTAGGGTATACTTTCATTCTAAATGTTTATCCTTCTATTCATAAAGTTTCCTCTTAATTATTATTGTCTAAGTATTTAAGCCCCCTAATTATAAGTTCTTTTCTTAGTTAATGGAGGGAAATGGAAGATCATGTCCCAACAACCAATGTGAAAGGAAATGTGAAGATTGCCCTATTATTGTGACAGAGATGAAGAAAGATCAAGTTGAAAATATTGTTATTATGTGAAACCATCTATCAAAAATAAAAATTAATAATTGTTACATAGTTGAATCCCCAAATTCATCAAGGAAGAAGAAGACAAAGTCTCATGGATGTTCATCTGATAAAGTTGATAAGCGAAGAAGACCCGATTTATTTTTTGAAAAAAGTGTGGGAAGAGGCACCAAGGAGAATGTCACAATGGAACCAGGAGATGTTATATATGTGGGAAGATAGGGAATAAAGTATCCAATTGCTTTAAAAATGAATAATTTGATGAATGGAGATGAGGTTCGATCTAATGTACCTTATACATTTCAAAGTCGTCAATATGAGAATGTTAGACATTACCCAAGGCAATTCTCTCTTATAATGGGTGAGCATCATGATGAGAATCAACAATATTCATGGACAAGGGAACAATGCAAGACCTATGCTGAGATGGATCAGTATGACTGAAGTAAATGTAACTTCTTCGCAATAATAGTCTATGTCATGTTGTATTTTAGTTCGTTCTCTATGAGAATATCTTTTATGATTCCTACGATCATCGAGTAACTACCTAAGATGATTTTATATCATTAAGGAAAATATCTATTTTTATGTACCACATGTTTATGTGGTGAAGATGTTATTTATAAAAAAAGGTGTGATTATGGGATTAAAAGATGATTATTATTTTTGAAGACGTTCTCAATTTTGGGAACCCTATTTGATCGAGGTAAATAGATTACTACGATATTTTCTTTGAGGAGTAAAGGTTGAATTATATTTTGAATAATCGATGAATATAAGGTGGACATAGAGTAATTTAGGTTACTTATGGAAATGATTAACCTATCATGGGTAAAATATGTTTAGGTTAGTTACTTTTTTTATAAGATGATAAGAGTGGTTGATGTTGTTTGGAGATAAACAATAAAGTATATCTTGGAAGACTATGTTATGAGATTGTTCTTATAATTGGGTTTAAATCTTAGTTTGGTTAATTTTGAGGAAGTTTAAGGACAGTTATTTATGGAATGGTCTATGATGAACCTTCGGTAGTACCATGGAACTTTGAAGATTTAAAAGTAGTTTCCCTACCTATGGGATTTTTTCTTTTTGAAGAGTTGTTTTATCTTACCCTTTCTATTTTTTGGATAATGTTTAAAGATATACGACATTGATAGTTAATATTTTGTGGATTAAGTGACTCTCAAGAAGATGATTCTTGTGTTTTGATGAGACCAAGTTTTTTTGAATGCTCATCATTTGGAGAAAAGATTTGTTTTGGTAGAAACTTATTAAAGGTTGAAACTCTACGTGAAAGTAGGTATATATCCATGTTTTTGTTCTATGTAGTAAATGAATTCCTCAAAATTATGAAATGGAATGTAAAACAAATGTTGTTGGTTTTTGTTTCCTACTAAGTAATCAATGACCATTTACACACATCATAAGTTTGTGATTTCCTTGTGGTTAACTTTCTCCTAATCAGTTTTCTATCTATCTCCCTCAGAACATGACACTTTGTTTTCTCCTCCATGTCCATGTTTTCATACATGGAATCCTAATGGGGGTTAACTCGGGTGACCTTTGTACTTCCCTTTCATTCTTTTAATGTAACATTTTTACAGACTCCTTTTCTGTTGTGGGACATTCAATTAAATTTCAAAACCCAATTTTAAAAATTACGAGGACGCAATTTCTTGAGGGGGGAAGATTGTAACGACTGGAAATTTTGAATAAATCTTGTGTCCTAATTTTTTGTGTTATTTTATTTTTTATACTCAACAAAACTATTTTAATTTGATAACATGAGTATAATTAAAATAAGACTGTTGGGTTTTGACTGTTATATGACCATTGGTCAATATGACCGATGGAAACTAAACTATTCGATTATTGTCTCTAAGTACAAGTGATCTTGGTTAATTAATATAGAAAGAAGATTTTATGGCCTCATCCAATAGAATCTGGTCAATCGAATCCCATCTAACAGAACTTGGGAAGGAGGTATAACCACAAGGCTTTGCTCTGGATAAAACCCAAGTTGAACTTCATCGTGTGATGCTAGAACGGAATCGCCTTTGCGAGAAGTTTAA
Source organism: Viscum album (assembly GCA_963277665.1). Classification (NCBI taxonomy): domain Eukaryota; kingdom Viridiplantae; phylum Streptophyta; class Magnoliopsida; order Santalales; family Viscaceae; genus Viscum; species Viscum album. Next base: position 1,758,193,425 of record OY728141.1, read on the forward strand.
ACTGAAAGAAATTACTACTCGTGCAATGTTGGTCGAGCCACCCCAAGATTCTCTCACCTTAACACACATTACTCTTAGGTCCTATGCTGGTGTTATAGAGGGATATGTAAAGAGATCATAACTGCCTTGTGTAATCCATTGTTTTAAATTAATTTTTTTTCTTCTTATGATGAAGCTTATGAATTTTTAAATATCCGGAAAAATATATTATGCATATTTTTTATGAATTTTAGAGAATGGATATTATAAAAATTTTTATGTAAACCTTAAATAATTAAAAATGTGTAATGATTTTTAAAAAATCGTCTTCTACAATTATGTTCAGTACGGAATTTTGAATCTAATAAGATCAACTTAATTTTTGATGAATAGTAAATTATGAATAGTGATTTTATGCTTAGGAATAGTAATTGACCAAATTGATTAGTAATCTCACTTAAGGAAAGTATTAATATAATCTAAGAACCTTTATTCAGTGATTTGATTCAATGAAATGGTTAAATAACGGTTTCATAAATTATTAGTAAAGTATTCGTTTTTTTAGGTGAATAGAGTTTTTTAATTAAAAATTAAATTAAAAATATTTAGAAAATTATTTTTATAAAATAGACTTTATTTTTGAACTCAGAGCATCAATATTATGTTATGGTAATTTTTGGTGATTTTTCTGAAAAAAATGAATTTTCGGTGAATAGTGTATTTATATAAAAATTAAATTTAAAATATTTAGAAAATTAATTTTATACCATGGAGTTCATTTTTGAAATCAGAGCATCGATATTTGGTTAAGGTGAAATTTTGGGATTTTCCTGAGAAAGTTGAATTTTCAGTGAATAGTTAAAATACAGTTTTAGGGTTTCGGTATGTTTAATGACATCATAAGTATGTCATGATGATATCATGAGATATTTTAAGGGTTGGAAGAGCAAAGGAGATTAATTATTTTATGGGGTCCCCATGTGGCCTAACTCCATGGGAAATACCATGTGAGAGCCCATGGTTTTGAGAAACCCACTTGTGAGGTGTCCCTTAGCCATTAATGACTTGTCCCCTCACTTTCCTTAAAAATACCAAGCCATCCTCTCATCCATTCGACTCCCAACTCTCCCCTAACGAAGCTCTAGTCTCATTAACTCCCAAGGAGTTCTCCCAAGGTTCCCCAAGCCCTCAAGGTCCCAACCGACGAGTTTTAAGAGTTACGTTTAAGGTAAGGGATCCTACCTCTCCCTTTCTTTTCAAGTAATCTCTTTTATGTCATTTCATTTATGCATAATTCTCTTATGTTGGAGGATGTTATTTTATATTCCACTTACTTCCCTTTTCATGTTCATATGATGAGATACCCACTCTTTCTGTCATCAATTCATTTTAAGAATGTTTAAGTGGCATCGTTAGGCTGCCAAATTTTTGAGGGATTTGTTCACCTTTCTCATTTTTCAAAGTTCTACTTTAATGTCAAGTATTTAAAGATCCTTGTTATTATTTTGGGGAATGATCTCAATATCTATAATACTGATCTTTTATGTTCATATTATGAGAGAACCTATTTTTTCTCTTCAATTTAGTATTTTGATCTTTTAAGTGGCATCATTAGGCTGCCGAATTTTTAAGGGATTCATTCACCCTTCTCGTTTTCAAGATCAATTTTCATGTCAAGTCTTTCATGTTCATTTTTATTATGTTGAGATATGATATATATATCTTTCATACTGATCTTTTATTTTAATATGATGAGAGACCCTATTTGACCTCATCAATTCATTTTTTGGAAGTTTTAAGTAACGTCGTTAGGCTACTGAATTTTCATAACAGAAATCTTATTTTTGTATTCCTTCCATATTTTTCATTTCAAATGGTATGTCCTTAAAATTTCATTACCATGTTCATATATCATTTATATTTTTTCCCTCTAATGTTTTATGGGTCATTTATTAATGTTTTACCCTTGTCCCCTCTATTTTCAATGTTTTCTAAAACCCCAAAACATAGTCATTAGGCTGCAGAATTTCTGTCTCAACATATCTCTATCTTTTTCTAATGTTATTTTATTTTATTAAGTGAATACTCAAAGCTCTCTCTTCTATAGGGTTATTCACATATATACCAAAATTTTCTATTTTATATTCTGGGATTTCCATACATGAGACCATCTTTCCATTTCTGTGGGTTTAAAGTGACATAAAGATCATGTCTTTAAAGAAGTTTTTAAAACGTTATGATTATGAAATTAAACCCATTTCCATTATGCTATATGGGTTTTTTATGAAATGTTTGATAATGATATATGTGTCTCACATGATAATAAATGAAAATTTATGGGTGCATCTTGATAGCGCTCCAATGCATTGGGTAAAGACTTAATCTCTAGAGATGGCCATTTTAAACGACACCTTGGTGAATAACCTTGGTAATTTTTCATGACACCTTGGGGATGGACCTTGGTGAAAAAAAATGATTGTCAATATTAAATTCTCTAGACACATCTTAAAGTTATGAAATACGTTATTTTTATGCCTCATGATTTCTTTCTCATGCCTAAATGTTCTTTTTCATTACATTGTTGATGTATCTCAAGTTCACATGTTATATGTTTCCCCTTGTTTCCCTTACTGGGCCTTCTGCGCACCCTTTCTTTTGATTATGTCCCCAGGTTATGAGATTCAGTAATGAACCTAGGATGAACCTAAGAAGAAGCCTTTATAGTGTTTAATAAGGATGTTTTATGTTTTCATGTTTTAAGTTCATGGTTTTCAAGACACTAAACCTTAAAGATCCTAGGTTTTGTAAAATATGATGAAAAGTTATGTTATAAAAAGGCGGGATGCCATAGTGAAGCCCTTATAATTTCATCAATTAGAGGGGGTTCAAAACACCCTATAATTTCTTAATTTAGAGGGGGTTCAAAACCCCCCTTTAATGTCATAAATTATATGGGGTCACAACCCCCTATAATGTCATATATTATAGGGGGTTCTAATTACCCTATAAATTCATAAATTATTGGGGGTTCAAAACCCCATCTAATTTCTTAAAGTATACTGGGTTCAACACCACATCTAATCTAATGTATTAGTTTCAGTTCATGAACAAATTTAATTTAGTTTATTAGAGGCGGTTCATAATCCCCTCTAATGTCATAAATTATAGGGGGTTCAAACCCCCCTATAATATCCAAATGACTATATATATATATATAACCTCTAAAAACCAATCGAACATATATCACCAATAATTATTAAATTAGTGATGGTTTTGACATAACCACCCCTAAAATCAAACCAAATAATTAAAAAATATCCCTAAAAAATTCATATGGGGTTGTGAACCCCCTCTAAATTATATTATTAGAGGGGTTGTGTATAACCCCTCTAAAATGAATTTATAGGGGGTTGTGCATATTCACCTCTAAAAATATTCCTCCAATATGCTCTTTTTTACATTGTTTAGATATGAATATAGAAATTTATTCCCTTGTTAAAGGTTTTTCAATGATAAAATTTTTAAAATAGTTCATTTTTATGGAATAAAAATATATGATGATTGAATCAAATATAATTTTTCTTTGATTTTCCATAATATATGTGGAACAATTAAATTCTTATATGATTCATCAAGTATAAGTCCCCAGCCTTAAACCTTAATTAATCTTGAGTTATTACAAGATTACACATTAAGGATCTTTTCAGGTTTAGAGTTTTAGAGAATTAGATCATAAAACTTTCATTACATTCCACATTTAAACAAAGTTGTTACCTAAAAGATAATATTCATTTTTCCCATCAACGGAAACATATTTAAAATAAAACATGTATTCTCTCTTGACACTTCCTTGACACTATCATCATAACATGTACCCTTCCCTTGACCTATGAAAAACATTTCAAAAACTTTGGATGATCATAAAAATCTCAGTAAGGGATATAAAAATATGGAAAGGAAACATGAGTACATGTGTACATAAGAATGAAATCATACATTACCCATAAAACATAATAACTTTAACATACCTAAAAAATCATGAATAAATCATAGAAATCATAATACATAAAGGTAACGTGATGCATTCATAACATTCTTATGTAGGGAGTAACCCTCTTAGTTACGTTGGAATACCCATCACAGTATATTCCCTAAATCTCTTCGGATAATCCTTAAAGTTTAACCCCTTCATGTTACCCAATGCATTGGAGAGCTATATCAGGCTCACCCACCCTTAGTTTATCATGTAACCACCCGTCTTCGATATAATTCCCAAGAACCACAACATAATTATATCACAAAAAAATGCATAAAGGAAACATAGAATTTCCACATTTCAATAACAAGATATCAATAACATAGTGATATATTAAAAAAATTATCAAAAATATTTTAAATACTAGAATAAATGAAAAGTAAAACATGGTATTTATTTTTCTTTAAAAAGATGGTATGGCTTGTAGAGGAATCTGAATCTCAAATAATGGTCATGGCGGCAGAGAAGTCGCTGTCGCCGCATACGTACGACAAAAACATTCCCTTTTGTCGTTTAGTAATCGCTTCATATAAAAAATATTTCTTTTGAATAAACATAAAAGTCAATGGGGTTTATACACCGTATAAAATAAAGTTGTGTATAAAACAAAATATGACTCAATGAAAGGATATTGAGACGAAGTCTCCTACAATGATGGTATCCTTTGATTAAGGATAAATCAATTACATAATTATGTGTGACAAACTAATACACCAAATATAAGTGGATATTAAGTGTAAAACAATCAGAGGTTATTAACACATATTCATAGAACGACATATTCAAGGAGTAAAATCTTATCCCAAGGAGTCAAAATTGGGTTAAGAAGTTCCCTTGCAAAAATTTGACAGCCTAACGGCATCACTAAAAAATTTAGAAAATGAGTTGATGAGAGATAAAAAGGGTATCTCATCACTTGGACATAAAACATAAATCACTAAGGATATAGAAGAACATATCCCAACATTGTGTTATGTGAGTTAAAATATATAACAAAAGATGTCTTTTCAAAAGTGGATGGTGAAAGGTTCCCTTACCAACATGGGTATCTTTCGAAACATACACCCAGTGAAAGAAGGGCAATACAAAATTGATGTAAATACAAATTAATGAAAGTTTAGTACAAAATGAGTAAAATAACGGGCAGTACATACACCACTCAAAGGAAATTGTGGAAAATGTAGCATAAATCTCACAGGAATAAAAGTGAGATGAAAAATCACTTATGAAAACTCAGCAGCCTAACAGCGCCACTTAAAACATTCATAAATGGATTGATGAGATCAAATAGGGTCCATAATCATATTAAAATAAAATTTACAGCAAAAGTAATATAAAAGAACATCCCCCATCATAACAAATAGGAGCTTAAAAGAAGTTACATAATGGAGAGTACTTAAACAGAAAGAGAGAGGTTAGATCTCTTACGAAAATTCGGCAGCCTAACGGCGCCACTCAAAACATCCAAAATGGATTTATGAGAGAGAATAGGGTCTCTCATCATATGAACATAAAAATTACAGTAAGAGTAATATAAAATAACATCCCAATCCCAAGAAATATGAGCTTAAAAGGAATGACATAAAAGAGTGTACTTAAAAAGAAAGAGAGGAGTAGGATCCCTTACCTCGGGTCCGACTTGACTCGATCGTTATTTAACGTCCTGAATAATAAAGTTTAGTTAATTTCTACTTTATTAAGAACCTTTTTCAAGATCTTTATTCCTTTTATATCACTTATAGCTATGTTATAAACATTATGTAATCATTTAAGGTAATAATGTTTGTTTTTTCGATATTTGGTTCTTAAGTCAAAAGTGGACTTATAATTACATGTTGTTCGTGTGGTAAAAGGTTCATTTTATCCAGAAAAATATTCATGATTTGGATATCATATATATCATATATATCCAAAATATTCATGTATTTATAATATTACATAATCATTTAGAGGTAAGAAATGAAATGAATCGTTCATGGAGACGGTAAGCCGTACATACGCATGAATGCTACTTTCATTTCAATGTCATATTAATGAAATTAAAACTAAATGAGAGGTATGTATATTTTAATTCAAGAATTATATTCATCATTTATATGTAAAATAAATCATATATAATAACTTTAAATACATCCTTTATACATCCCACATATGGCATTAACGAATCAAATCACTTTGAGGGGGAGGTAGTCCGCACTTCCTAAAATGAAATTACCGTGTTTACCCACAATGGAAACCATAAAGGTATGACACAAAAGAAAAATAAAGAAGCTTAAGTAAAACATAAACATATTATATATAATATATAAATATAGTTACATCTTAATGGCCACCTTTTAAGGTGTTAAATGAGTGTTGAACAATCATCGTTTCGTGAGGCAGAAATTTTCCATCCACAGAAACAGTATGTTCTTTAACCATTTGATGTAGGTGTGTGTAAGTGTAGCTAAAATGATTATTATAAAAACATCCTACTATTTTGAAGATACTGGATTTGTTACAAAAGAAATGAATAAAAATATTTTTGGGGGTTGGAGAAGAAAAATAAAACAAAAGAACACAAGTGAAGACCTTACCTTAAAATCGGGTAACTCTTTTTGATTTGAGCTCAATGGCTTCCTTGGGGATACTTCTTCCTAGAGTGAGGATTCTAGGAGTAAGAGAGTGATGTGGAGAGGAAAAATGAGCAGGGTTTGTCTGATCCAAAGGCATTGGAAGTGTGGGTAAGGAGGTAGAGGTGGGGGCATTTTATAAGAGGAGAGGAGGGGCACTCTTGGAAAGTAAAGAAATGTTACTTCATTTAAAAATGAGTTTCGGATTTAAAAGGTACCACATTGATATATTTTGAGGATATGGTGATAAGGGTTCTAAATATACCCATCCAATAGTTTTTGGACAAGTGTAGGTTTTAGTTTTTACATTATCGTTTCATTTTATTTAAATCGTTAAATAATGAGTTAATCGCTGCATCATCATGATGTCATAAATAATTTAATTTATTTAATGTCTAGAAATTAAAAAAAAATATCTTGATGTATGAAATCTTTTTATATTTCTAATGATTATTTGTATTCAGAAATATGACTTGTATAACCCCATTTAAAAAATGTTTTAGTGAAACATCTCATGCTTGTGACATTTTTATTTTAACATTAAATAAAAAGTTATTTATGTCATTTTCCAACCAAAGTGGCTCCATGGGGTCCCCAAGTTGAAAAATGGATTGTCTTGGTCGGCCATGACACATCCAATGATGGTAGGACATTTTTCTAGGTCATTTAACATTATTAAAACATTATGTTTACCTTAAATTACACTAATTACCTATAATCGCTATTAAGAACATAAAAGTTACTATTCACCAAAAAATTATTTTAATCTCATTGAACCACATTTTACATCCAAATGAAAAACATGTATGTCGGATTTTTGAAATTCAAAACATAGAGGTGGAAATGTTTCTTTTAAATGAAAAATCAGTTTCTTTACTACCACTAAGTGGTTTCACTATTCATCAAAAATTGAAGTTCTTCAGAAAATTTACCATAAATTCACCCTAGGCTATATTTGATATTCCGAATTCAAAAATGAATTCTATTTTAAAATATTCAAAACATATAAGTTGCATTAATTAATTTAATAATTAATTCCCGCTATCAGAGCAAATAGCATGTTTTTAAGAAATAATATCTATTAAAAGATTAACACTAGTTTAAGTCCAATTTCAATGTGAATTTAATTCCAATGAACACCATTGGATTTAATGGTAAAAATATATTATAATTCTACTTTAAAACCAATTTAAAAGATAATCTAATCATATAAATAAATTGGATTAAAAATAGGTTTTGAATTAAAATACAACATTTTTCACTATTCATTAAAAAATGTACTTTATCGGAAAAATACCAAAAATTTACACAAAGTAAATTTTTATGTCCTCATTTTAAAGAAGAATTTTATTTTGTCAAATATAACACATAAAATTATCAAAAAGTGTATTTAAAAGAGGTTCGCCATCAAAAGGCGGTTAATCGACCTTTTAAAGAATATTAGAATGTTTATGCTTAAAATTTGGATTCATTCGAATTTTTAATCCTCTAACATTTAATGTAAAGAGTAAAAATATTTGACAAAAATATATAATCATTTTTTAGTTAGTTTTGTTCATTCCCTCAATTACAATGGCTAGGCGTTAACTACCATTTAAAATAATATTATTTTATTATTATAGTGCAATGTAAGATTTCAAAGGAACTCATTGTTGCGTATTGGGCAAGCCATCAAGAATATCTTTCCCTTTAAATGAATATTAACATTTTATTCACAAATAGTGATAAATATAAAAATGTCATATTCTTTATTTACCTGGGGTGTTATATCCTTCCCCCCTTTTGGGAATTGCGTCCTTGCAATTTTAAAATTGGGCTCAGAAACATCCTTGAATGTCCCACATTGGAACAAGAGTCGGTAAAAAAATCACTTTAAAATAAATAACGAGAAGTATAGAGGTCACCCGAGTTAACCCATACTAGGATTCCATGTATGAAAACATGTACATGGAGGAGAAAACATAGGGTCATGTTCTGATGGAGAGTGATAGAGAACATGTTTAGGAGAAAGTTAACCACAAGAAAATCACAAACTTGTGATGGGTTAAACAGTATTCGATTCCCCAGTATGAAAAGTTAATAGACAACATTTTTGTTTTAAGTTAATTTTTATTGAGGAATTTATTTATATGGAAACATAATCACTTATCGTGTTGACTTTCAACTTATATTAGATTCCTTACACAAACTCATATTTTCTCCAAAAGACGAGTATTTAGGAAGACTTGTTCACATTAAGAGTACTATAATCAACTTCTATAGAATCACCTAATCCACAAAAGAGAACTATATAATTCCCATGTCATTAGACTTTTACCAAAACCAAAACCAAAAAGGTTAGTACAAGATCAGATAATCCAGAAAAGGATAACCCTTTATAAAAAGAAAATCTATTCTTAATCTCCAAATTTTTTCCAACAAAACCCAAAGTTCAACGAGGAGCATTTGATAAAAAATTTGTCCATAAAATTCTTAAAATTAAACCAAACTAGTATTGAAACCCAAATATTTGAAGGATTTAGTCACATAGTCCTCCAAGGTACAAATTAACTTTTATCTCCAAATAACATCAGTTGCTCTTAAATTCTCATATTGAAAAGTAATTAACCTAATCACATATCCCCGATGATAGGTTAATCATTTACACTGATAACCCAAAATAAACTTACTCTTGATTCCTAAAATCATCTAACTAAATAGAATTAGTCAAACTAACCAGGGGATTCACGTAGTCCAGTGGTAGGCGATAAATACCAGTTGCACTTTGGTTGTGGGTTCAATTCTCGCAGCTTTATCTGACACGACGAGTTGTCACATGGTCTGCGTGTTGTCCTTTTTCCCAAACTATATAATTATTAAAACATTCCCCAAAACGATATAAAATCTTCAAAAATTATCATAACATATTTTAACATCAAGTTTATCTCATGCCTTACATTTTCCATCATAACATATAATAACCCATAATTACCTCAAAAGTAAGGATCATATAAACTCTAATGGTTACCATTATAATTATTACTTGAACTTCCACATTGATTGGTCATCTTGTACATGATGCGTTATATATAATACCAAGGTTCAAGTGGTTGATCATGACTCCTTGATTGTTGGTTTAGAATAACCACAAGTTTCATCATTGAATCCCCCATTTTATCTAGTATCTTAATTAGAGAACCACCATAGTTTCCTTCAAACCTGTTGTCTCTTTGGTGCCTGCTAGATCCATCCATTCACTAAAATCAGAAATTTCAGTGTCAGTATATCAACAAAACCATCATGTACTAATGAGGAAGGTAAACACTAAGATATACTTACTCATTCACTTTATCTAGAACTATGACTCTTTCTGAAATCCTAACAATTATGGTAATTTCACTTGTTCTTAGAGAATACCCTAACCTATAAAGTTATCTAAACCAACATTTGATACCTACTATAAGGCCCCAGCCTTAAACCTTAATTAATCTTGAGTTATTACAAGATTACACATTGAGGATCTTTTCAGGTTTAGAGTTTTAGAGAATTAGGTCATAAAACTTGCATTACATTCCACATTTAAACAAAGTTGTTAAATAAATGATATTATTCATTTTTCCCGTCAACGGAAACATATTTAAAATAAAACATGGATTCTCTCTTGACACTTCCTTGACACTATCATCATATCATGTACCCTTCCCTTGACCTGTGAAAAACATTTCAAAAACATGGGATTAGCATAAAAAGCTTAGTAAGGAATATAAAAATATGGAAAGGAAACATGAGTACATGTATACATAAAAATGAAATCATAATTTACCCATAAAACATAAGCACTTTAACATACCTCATAAAATCTTGAATAAATCATAGAAATCATAAGTCATAAAGGTAACTTGAGGCATTCATAACATTCTTACGTAGGGAGTAACCCTCTTGGTTACGTTTGGAATACCCATCACAGTATATTCCCTAAATATGATCCGAGAAAACATAACGTTTAACACCTTCACGTTAACCAATGCATTGGAGAGCTATATCGGGCTCACCCGCCCTTAGTTTATCATGGAACCACCAGTCTTCGTAATAATGCCCAAGAACCACAACATAATCGTATCACATAAAACATGCATAAAAGAAACATAACATTTCCACATTTCAATCACAAGATATCAATAACACAGTGATATAATAAAAACATTATCAAAACCATTTTAAATACCATAATTAAGGAAAAGTAAAACATGGTATTTATTTTTCCTTAAAAAGAATGTATGTCTTGTAGAGGAAGTCGGAACTCAAATAATGGTCACGGCGGCGGAGAAGTCATTGTCGCTGCATACGTACGACAAAAACATTCCCTTTTGTCTTTTAGTAAACGCTTCGTATAAAAAAGATTCCTTTTGAATAAATGTAAAATTCAATGGGGTTTATACACCGTATAAATGAAAGTTGTGAATAAAACAAAATATTCCTCAATGAAAGGAGATTGAGACGAAGTCCCATACAAAGACGGTATCCTTGAATTAAGGATAAATAAATTACATAATTATGTGTGACAAAATAATACACCAAATATAAGTAGATATTAAGTGTAAAACAATCAGAGGTTATTCACACATATTCATAGAACGACATATTCAAGGAGTACAAGCTTATCCCAAAGAGTAAAAACTTGGGTAAGAAGTTCCCTTGCAAAAATTTGACAGCCTAACGACATCACTACAAAATTCAGAAAATGAGTTGATGAGAGATAAAAAGGGGATATTATCATTGGACATAAAACATAAATCACTAAGGATATAGAATAACATATCCCAACATAATGTTATGTGAATTAAAATACATAACAAAAGAAGTCATTTAAAAAGAGGAGGTTGAAAGGTTCCCTTACCGACATGGGTATATTTCAAAACATACACCGCGTGAAAGAAAGACAATACAACATTGATGTAAATAATCACAAATAAAATTATATTAAACAATGAGTAAATTAATGGGCAGTACATACATCAATCAATGGAAATTTTGGAAAATGTAGCATAAATCTCATGGGAATAAAAGTGAAATGAAAAATCCCTTATGAAAACTCGGCAGCCTAACGGCGCCACTTAAAACTTCCAAAAATGGATTGATGAAAACAAATAGGGTCTCTAATCATATTAAAATAAAATTTACAGAAAGAGGAATATAAAAGAACATCCCCCATCATAACAAAGAGGATATTAAAAGAAGTGACATAAAGGAGAGTACTTAAAAAAAGAGAGAGGTTAGATCCATTACGAAAATTCGGCAGCCTAACGGCGCCACTCAGATCTTCCAAAATGGATTGATGAGAGAGAATAGGGTCTCTCATCATATGAACATAAAAATTACATTAAGAGTAATATAAAAGAACATCCCAATCACAAGAAATATGAGCTTAAAAGGAATGACATAAAAGAGTGTACATAAAAAGAAAGAGAGGAGTATGATCCCTTACCTTGGGTCCGACATGACTCGATCGTTCTTTAACATCCTAAATAATAAAATTGAGTTAATTTATACTTGCTTAAGAACCTTTTTAAAGTTCATTATTTCTTTTATATCACTTATTTCCATGTTATAAACATTATTTAATCATTTAAGTTAATAATGTTTGTTTTTTCAATATTTGGTTCTTAAGTCGAAAGTGGACTTCTTACAATTACATGTTGTTCGTGCGGTCCAAGGTTCCTTATATCCAGATTGATATTCATGATTTTAATATCATATATATCATATATATCTATAATATACATTTATTTATAATATTACATATTCATTTAGAGGTAAGAAATGAAATGCACCGTTCATGGAGACGGTAAGCCGTACGTACGCATGAACGATACTTTCATTTATATGTAATATTAATGGAATTAAAACTAAATGAGAGGTATGTATATTTTAATTCCAGAATTATATTCATAATTTATATTTAACATACATCATATATAATAAATTTAAATACATACTTTATACATCTCACATATGGCATTAACGAATCAAATCACTTTGAGGGGGCGGTAGTCCGCACTTCCTAAAATGAAATTATCGTGTTTACCCACAATGGAAACCATAAAGGTATGCCACAAAAGAAAACTACAGAAATTTAATTAAAACATAAACATATTATATATCATATTTAAATATAGTGACATCTTAATCGCCACATTTTAAGGTGTTATATAAGTGTTGAACAATCATCGTTTCGTGAGGCAGAAATTCGCCATCCACAGAAACAGTTTGTTCTTTAACCATTTGATGTAGGTGTCTATAAGTGTAGCTCGAATTCTTCTTATAACATCATCCTAGTATATTTAAGATACTGTATTTTTTACAAATTAAATTAATTAAAAGAGTTTAGGGGTTTGGAGAAGAAAAATAAAACAAAAGAACACAAGTGAAGACATTACCCTAAAATCGGGTAACTCTTTTTGATTTGAGCTCAAAGGCTTTCTTAGGAACACATCTGACCAATGTGAGGCTTCTAGGAGTAATATAGAGATTTGGAGAGGAAAAAGGATCTGGGTTTGGCCGATCCAAAGGCTTTGGAATTGTGGGTAAGGAGGTAGAGGTGGGGGCCTTTTATAAGAGGAGAGGAGGGAACTTTTGGAAAGTAAAAAAATGTTCCTTTATTTGAAAATGAGTTTCAGATTTAAATGGTACCACATTGATATAATTCGAGGATAAGGTGATAAGGGTTCTAAATATACCCATACAATAGGTTTTTGACAAGTGTAGGTTTTAGTTTTTACATTATCTTTTAATTTTATTTAAATCGTTAAATCATGAGGTAATCGCTGTATCACATGATGTCATAAATAATTTAATTTATTTAATGATAAAAAATTATAAAAAATATATCATGATATAGGAAATATTTTTATATTTCTAATGAATATTTATAGTAAAAAATATTACTTGTATAACCTCATTTAAAAATTGTTTTAGTGAAACATCTCATGCTTGTGACATTTTTATTTTAACCTAAAATAAAAAGTTCTTTATTTCATTTTCCAACCGAAGTAGCTTCATGGGGTCCCCAAGTTGACCCATTGATTTTATTGGTCTACCATGACACATCCAATGAGGGTAGGACATGTCTCTAGGTCATTTCACATTATTAAAAAATTATTTTTACCTTAAATTACACTAATTACCTCTAATCACGATTATGAACATAATTTTTACTATTCACCAAAAAATTATTTTAATCACATTGAACCACATTTTACTTCCTAATGAAAACCATGTATGTCGGATTTTTGAAATTCAAAACATAGAGGTGGCAATGTTTCATTTAAACAAAAAATCAGTTTCTTTAACTACCACTTAGTGGTTTCACTATTCATCAAAAATTGAAGTTCTTCAGAAAAATTACCAAAAATTTAACCTGGGCTATATTTGATATTCCAAATTCAAAAATGATGTCTATTTTACAAAATTCAAAACATATATGTTGCATTAATTAATTTAATAATTAATCCCGCAGTCAGTGCAAATAGCGTGTTTTTAGGAAACAATATCTATTAAAAGATTGACACTAGTTTAAGTCCAATTTCAAAGTGAAATTAATTCCAATGACCACCATTGGATTTAATGGTAAAAATATATTATAATTTCACTTTAAAACCAATTTAAAAGATAATATAATCATATAAATAAATTAGATTAAAAAGTGGTTTAGAATTAAATACAACGTTTTTCACTATTCATTAAAAAATGTACTTTATCGGAAAAATACCAAAAATTTACACAAAGTAAATTTTTATGTCCTGATTCTAAAGAAGAATTTTATTTTGTCAAATATAATACATTAAATTATCATAAAGTGTATTTAAAAGAGGTTCACCATCAAAAGGCAGTTAATCAACCTTTTAAAGAATAATAGAATGTTTATGCTTAAAAATTTGATTCATTCGCATTTTTAATCCTCTAAAATTTATTGTAAAGATTAAAAATATTTGAAAAACATATATAATAATTTTTTAGTTAGTTCTATTCATTCCCTCCATTACAATGGCAAGGCATTAACTACCATTTAAAATAAAATTATTTTATTATTATAGTGCAACGTAAGATTTCAAAGGAACTCATTTTTGCATATTGGGTAAGCCATCAAGAATATCGTTTCCTTTAAATTAATATTAACATTTTATTCACAAATATGGATAAATATAAAAATTTCATATTCTTTCTTTACCTGGGGTATTACATCAAGTAAGAATTATCAATCATGTTTTATTTTTTTATCATTTTTTCAATTTATTTAAATTTTTACTAATGATAGTTTTTTTAAATTTATTAATATTTTATTTTGAATGATTGGATAGACCGTAACATAAATCAATTATATCCATCATTTATGGTGGATTGGTTCCATGAAATTATTTATTCTTCAATTGATATACATTGTGTTCAATGGTAATATATTTTTAGATATTTTTTTCTGTATTTTTATTCCAATTGATACATATTACTTTAATATTTTCGAATTATTTTGATCATATTGACTGTAATGAAGTCATTATTGGGTTTAAAATAGAAGGAAAATCATCTATACTAAATTTTATTATTTTATTATTTAGATCAATATTTGTTATATTTTATAGATTTTGGTGACAAACCCATATTCACTTGTAATTTTTGAAAGACAATATCGAAGTCTATTAGCCTCCAAATTAATATGGGACACACACGAGATTCATTGTTGTTCATGTTGTTTCACACTTATTAAATTATTTTAGTTTGGACCACTCACTATGATATATTAAAATATTCCATGTGTTTTTTTGGTATCATAAAATTTTTTCTTAATGTTACAATGTTTCGTTTTAACCCTAAAAATGTTTTATCATCCATACTTGACTCATTTGACTATAGTAAGTGAAATGGTTTTATATCCGCTATATTAGATTTTACTAATTCTATGTGTTATTGAAATTTCTTCTTCTATATTGTGAATTATATTTATATATCAATGTTCATTTGTAGGATAAATTTCCTTTTATACTTTTTAGAAAATGGTCTGGTGTAACTCCATCCTAAAATAAATGTAAATTTTTTTTAATTTCTAAAACAAAATATACATTTAACTGGGAGGTTTTTTTAGGAATAGAATTCAATTTTTACCTAGATCACACCAAACACCATTATAGGTTGATTTTCACTAGTGTTTTGTGAGATAATACTTTTTTTCTTACTTGTATAAAATCAGGATTTCATATTTTTTGTCAACACTACAAAGGCTCATAGAGTCACATAGTTAGGATTTAGAATAAAGATTATATTTTGGAAAATTCATCAGTTACAAATTTTTGAGTGTTTGAAAAACTATACTCAAAAGAATTTGGATGGATTCATAAAGAGTTGTGAATTTTTTTCATTTAGTACTTATTTTATTTTAGTATAAGTTGGAGATTGTTGGAAATAAACTAAATATATATCAATTGTATTCTACAGTTTATCTATATCATAACACAAGAGATTAATTTAATGCATTTTGGGGGCTATTATTGATCCATGAGGGGTGTGAATATGCCTCGGTTATATGATTTTATTGGCCTATGATATAGGACACTGTTTTCATAGCCACTACCATGTCTTTGATTCTATTTCTTTTCATTTTGAATCATAAATTGATTCATTTATAGAATTATATAAGTGTTTTAATTTTTGAATCATTCAAATGTTATTAATCGCCAAAATTTATGTGTTTGGGTGATGTATGTCAGTCTCCAAGTGTTGGAAAATTATACTTGAACTCCATTACTAAATGATGTAGATCTATATAACGATGTAATACTCTAGTTGGTGGGGTTGTAAATTAAGACTTTTCTATAATCTATGGTCTCTTCCATCTTTTATCCCAATTTTTATCTATCTAATAATGTGTTAGAACACCTCTTGGAGTTCATAGGACCCTCTCATAGCGTGAGAGGATTCTATTGGTCGATGTAAATTCCCATAGAGATAAGAGTTCATCAGCTGTCCCTTGGTGATCACGGTTAAATGTACTACAATGATACTGGTGGAGATAGAGCACAATGTTATTGAGGTATTCCTTTTTTTATATCATTATTATTTTTTGGTGATAGATTTGAGCATTTAAATGGGTTTCTTCTTCCACGTTGATCAAAAGATGGTTCTCGAAAACCCAATAATTCCTAAGTATAATAATTTACGTGAGTTAAAATTTCTTAGAAACATGATTTTTTTACCTTTCAATATATTCATATTATATGTTACCAGAGGATAAGAACCAACACTAATTCTGTCCTAAAGAATTTTTGTGCCTCAAATCAAGTGGAGAAAAGAGAATATCAATTGCAGTTTTTTTTGTGTACCGAAGGAGAAGAAGAAGAATAGGTAAGATGAAGAAGTGGATGAGTTAGTAATGAATTTAAAAGAAGAAGAAGGTGTTGTGTAGTATGGTATTTTATAAATAAGTGGAAATAAGAAGCGATCCAATGCAACATTGTAGTTCACTAAAATAGAAGAAGCTATTATGTGCGGGTTTGTGCATAAAAAGTAATAAATTGTTATGATTGTTTAGTTTTAATGATAAAAAAATAAAGTGTCTAATGATTTTCTTTCATTTTTTAGAGTTCTAAGGGACTTAGATTTTTATACCCAATATTGATATTAGGGAGACCATAACATTATACTTTTCACTACTCTGTAAAATTCTGTGGAATTGGATTGCGGCGCAATGAGAAGGACCACCCTAAAATACAACTCAGTCCAATATCCTCTCCAAACATCATGGATAAAATTATTGAATTCACAACACAGAAAAACATCAATTCCAACATAATTGAGAAAGTTAAAATAGCATGATACATTATAAAAATATTCTATAAAAATTCAATGCCACAACTTAAGGGATAAGACTTAGTTACCTCAAAATCAGAAGAACCTCAAAACTGAACCTACCAAACTCCATGCCACAACTATAATCCCTACGTCAAATAGAATAACTATATGGCATCGTGATGTTTTTTATTCTGCAAGAGGATTATAAATATAACATTCCATAAAGCATTAAATTGTTCCTCAAAATGTCCCATATTGAATCTTAATCATTTATTTATTGATTTTTTTCATTTATTATTCCTCTTTTATAAAAATATATACATATATCACTACACATTCATCTTTCATTATTTTTTTTATCTCTTGACAAACATTTACTCTTTATAAAATATTTTTTTAGTCTTAATAATTATTATTTACATTTATTTTTAAACGTAAATTCCACAGATAACTTTTTACCCTGTTATAAACTAAAATTGGTTTCAATGGGATCATGAATTTTATTTTTTATTTTTTTCAAATTATTTCAAATCATATTTTATTTTCTAAATCTTATACCAGTTTTTCATTGTAAAAGTGTTTTTTAAAATGGATTTTTCAAACATCTATGGTGCCTTAAAGACATTATATGGGTATTTATCTATTTTGTTTGAGAATAATTATGGTATTTGGATAAATCAAATGTTTAAATTTATTATATTTATTGGTTACTCCATATGAAAAAATTAATACATTAATATATTCAAACTACTGAAAAAGAATATAAATGGACTCTCACCAAAAGTTACACATGAAGGAACTAAGAAATTCCAAAATACCCAATTAGATATGTTTATAAAATACATTGATATTTTCTATGTTAATCCTAAGAAATATATCACTTCAATTATTACTAGATTTAATGATATTTTTATTAGGAGAAACGATCTTGGTTATTCCCTTTCTAAAAAAATTGTTAAGATAATACTTGGGGATTTTTCTATAAATTGATCACCCAATTTCATTATGATCCATTAAGATAAGGATATAAATAAAATGATATTTGATGAATTCATTGGTTATCTCATAACATATTACAATTAAAAATATGGTGAAATGGAGGAAAAGGGGGGTCAAAGTAACTAGAAAGGCAATCTTTTTAAAAGAAATAAACAAAAAATAATCTAAAATAAAATCACTAAGATTGATCATCTTTCCAAAATGGTGAATAAGTAAATGATTAAAAATATCTACTCAATTCTTCTAAAATAAAAATCGGGAAATGGAAGTTAATTCGGTTTCAAGAAGAAGGGTCACATAAATTTGAATTATCCATTGAACAAAAATAATATGCATGGTATGAATGATTTAAAAGTGTTGACATGGAGTGCTATAGGGGAAAAAATTTCAATATACTAATCAGTTGGTTAATGTCTTATGTTCATAATGGGAAATGTCTAGGTATGTGAAAAAGCTAATTCAACATGTTCTATTACATATAATTCTACTTCTTCAACCAATCATTTAATATCTATAGGTTTTACGTTTCTTATAGATCAAATCCAGGTTTCTTATTGTTAAATTGTTTCCAAATTTCAAGATATTAAAAAGAATTATAATCTATTTTTTTAAAGACAAAATTATAAAAGAAATTTATGATTTTGTTTTGAAATAAAAAGAAGAAGAAAATGTTAAGAGATTGAAATTACAAATTACAGATCTCAAAAATAATATTTTTTTATTACCCAATTAGGAAAACCTTGAATAAAATTTTGGGATCTAAACATGTTGTTAAAATTAATTAAGGGATTGGTTTTCCATAAAGAGTTTGGTTTTCCCAAAAATTCCAAAAAGACTACTTTGGTTAATGGAACATTTCAAAATAAATTCTATAATTGTTGTAAGAAATTTTCTCATATTTTTTAAGAGATAAATTATAAGAGAAACCTTTTATTTACCATATATCATTTTCAAAATGTTTGTATATATTATTTAAAATATCGTTCAAGTAAAAATGATTAGTATTTATGTACTGAAGATAATGAATTTTGTGTTTGTTATCAAGGAATATGTCATTATAACATTCAATCTCTTTTAAATCTCAACCATAATCATCTAGCATGATATTTACTTAAATTGTCTTTCAAATATTTTGGAAACCTATCCAACATGGTAAGAAACAAAAATCTTCTATCCAATATAAAAATTTTATTTCTTTTTCTAAAGCCTTCGAACTTGCCTACCTTGGCCTTTTTGGCCCAAATCACATTCTTAGTATTTGATGTAAATATTACACCTTTGTGATTATTAATGATTGTAAAATATTTTCATGGGTTTTCTTCATAGATTGTAAAAATGAGACCTTAATGTCTTTATCAACTTTTCATGGAATGTTAAAAATGAAAAATGATATAAACCCTTTTCCTATAGAAATTGCTATCTTGAAAATTTTTATAGTAGTTACATTGATGAATTTTGTGCTTATCAATGTTATTATCACTCCTTTGCTCCTAGAACAACTAAATAAAACGGGGTTATTGAACGACATAGAAATATCCTCCAAGAAATTTCTATGAATTCGTTGAATGAGTTTAACCTTCATCAATTATTTTGATCCAAGGTGGTCAATAAATATTTCATTATCCCTAATTGTATTCTTATAAGACCCATTTTAGAAAAAACTCCTTATGAACATGGGATAGGATAAATTCAAAATAATGGTTTCCATAATGTTTTTTTTGGTAAATTCTTTAGTCATAATAAAAAGGATAATAATTGAAATTTTGACCCAAAATCCAATGAAGGTATCTTTATTTGGTGCTCAAACTCATGTTAATTCTTCCATGTATTCAATTATAGGGCCAAAATCATAGAAGTGTCAATTATAACCAAATTTGATGAGAATATTTCTAAGTCACTATCATTTTGTTATGATGATTTTGAACCTCAATGATTGAACTTACCTAAAACTTCTAAAGTAATTGAAGATATCCATGGACCCCTTCCTACACATTTACCCAGGGCATGGGTTCAATACAAAGATCACCCCCTTAAGAATTTTATTACTGAATTACAATCTGGAACTCACACTAGATGTTTGGTCTTAAATTATGTTTAACAACATGATTTTCTATCTCACATTGAAACTCATTCCATTTATGACACTATTAATGATGTAAGTTGAATACTTTCTATGAAGATTATTTGAAACAATTTCAAAATAACAATGTTTGGAATCTCGGGGAATGGTCCATTAATCAACCTATTATTGGAACATAATGGGTTTATTGAAAAAAAACGTGATCAAGGAATTATCATCCATAATAAGGCTCAAAATATTTCTAAAGACAACAATAAAGATAATGGTATTTATTATAGTGAATCTTTTCAACATATTATTAAATGTAATTCATTATTATCTTTGTGGAATTCTTCACTAATTTAAATTTTAAAATTTATTAAATTTATTTAAAAAGTAATTTTATAAGTGTTTTTATTTCTAAAAATGAATTTATGGATCAACAAACTAGTTTTGAAAATACTAAATTTGAAAATCATTTTATCACGTTAATCATAACTCTTTTTAGTTTAAAATAATCCCATTGGACTTGTTATGATATATTAACTAAATTCCATTTATCAAATGATTTCTTAATGGGAAAATTCAATTCCACTCTTTCTTAAAACTTCTTCAAATGATTTATTAATCATTCATATTTATGTTAATGATGTTATTTTATATCTGACTAAAGATAATTTTTAATGATTTTTTTGATTTAATTAATAGTGTTTGAATTTTGTTTTATGGGAGATGTCTAATTGTTCCATGGTTTTCAAATTTCCCAAAATTCAGATGAAGCCTTTTTATATAGATTTAAATGCACAAATGAAATTATGAATATGTTCATCAGGGATCATGGTGGGGAAATCAGAAAACCTAAAAGTACAACTTGTAATCTAAAATTGGATGAATCTAGTCAATCAGTTGACAACAATATTTATAGAAGTATTATTGGAAGTATAATTTTCCTTATTGTGAACTGGCTGAACATCATGTTTATTTTATCCCTTTGTTCTCATTTTCAATCAAATCCGAAGTAATATAATTTAAATGATCTCAAAGTAAATTTTCTATTTTTGAAAGGGAAAAAACATCTATTATTTTATCCTATGGAATATTTTTTATCTTACATTTTCCCTATATTATAATTTTAGAGGATTTAAACTAGATAGGAAAAGTACTAGAGGAACATTTCATATACTAAGAAACAAAAACATCTCATGGTGCAGTATAAAGAAAAAATATTTATAAAACCTTAATGACAGATTTATTTTTATAATATTTTCCATTTTTTTTCTTTATTTAGTTTTTTAATAGTTATGATCCATTTATCTCACATTATTCTTTATTTGAGGGATAAATAATCATGTTACAACAGAAATAAACCCATAAGAGACCCTTTTAATAAATTGTTTTTCCAAAACAATTAAATATTGAGATTCATGGAAAAAAATTTAGAATTTTATTTCTCTCTTGAGCTATATTATATAAATTAAAAATATTTTTTTCTTCCATTTTGAAATTTAATGCAATTCACTTTTGTAAAAAATTGGAATTTTCTCAATGTTTTTTAAAACATTAGTGTTCTCTCTCTCAAAATATCAATAATAATGATAAATAAAAGCATAAGTATTATTTGAATTATCCTTCAACCCTGTATATGAATATTTTTATGATAAAATAAATGGTGTAAAAGCATTATATGTGATAATTTTATGTTATGAGGATATTTTTTTATATGGGAGAAGTTTTTTTTAAAGGGGACAAGTATTTTTGTTATTCAAATGGGGATAAATGTTTTTAATATCTGATAATTGGTATTATTATTATTTTTCTCTATGGAGAAAAATATTAATTTCGTTTTAAAATTTTGTATTTCTTATCTTGTTTACGTGATAAATTATTATTTTATTCACTTATTATTCAAGTGTTTGTTATCATAATAAGGGGTAATATTGTTGTATTTATTTATTTTTAATGATCGAAAACACTGTAATGATTTAATTTAAGTTGTTAGGTTTTGAATGTATTTTGGTTCTTACACTGAATCTAGAAAATATTGATACCACAATGAAGAAATTTTCACAAATCCACAAAAAAGTGATAAAACATCATTATAGAGCAATTAGAAGGGCTATGCTGTAGCGTTGCTCAATCGAACATTTAGGTACTAGGGAATATAGCAGAATCCATTAAATTATTTACATAATGTCACAAAAATTCGTAAAATATTATTAAGAAACACATAAAAAGAACATGTTGCATCACAACTCGGTCTAACATTTAGGTAGCGGGGTACGCAGTGGAAGCTGGTGGAATGGAGATTTAAAAAAAGCATCACCAAAGTGACAAAACATCATCATATCCAATGATATGATCACTGTTAGAGGTCTTATAAACTCAAATTAATTTATTAATCAACAAACAAATAAATGAGTAGCTCATTTGATTCAGCAGCACGTTCGACTACATCTACCTGCTGGCGATTTTTGCTCAAGGGATCTGATGTCGAACTTCTCTAGACCATCCACACATGCTCCATTAATATGTGAAATCATCATTTTTAAAATTCCAAGTTCTATCATGGGGATCCTAATAATCCTTATATGTCACAATAATAACCTCAATTTCATCCCATCGATCCATCAAAGGTGTTCTTGGATTGGTTGATTTTAGAGATAATTTCTCCCTCTATGAGGTATTACGAGAAATAATATATTGTTATATGGTCTAAATACATCATAATGACTAGAAATAGTTTTATTTAAGGTGTTGGGGACTCATGAGCATTGAGAAATATTCTCATCAATTTTCCACTTGGAAATATCTAGTAGGTTATATCATGAGGACCAACTCGCTAATAGGAACATTGTATGTTTCCAGTGTCATTGGGTTTTCTTATCAACGAACATGTGTATTGGTCTCATGGATTAAATTCATTATCTATGTGTTCCATTTTATCATGTACTTTGATTAAATTTCAAAACCATGACAATGAATTTATGGCAAGGTAGATTTTGTTAGGTCTACCATTGGTTGTATGAAATTGGTTTAATAATCAAGATATATTTTTTACTTTTGAGTTGAGGAAGTGATATATAAGGAGTAGTTTATGAGGATAGTATTACCTTCATTAATCCTTATACAATGTAATAGATGGTATGTATGTCCAATTAGATCAATAAATAATAAATCAAGAAATGATTATGAGGAAAGTGTGTGTCTTATTTTATGAGATATCGCGATGTGGAAGGATAACATTACATAATGCATGTTCATAATATGGATGTTGATTCTATAACTATTCCAGGTCGCTTTATGTGTCATTATGGGTTTCTAGACTCTAATACTTTCTATGAATAATATTCACTACTTCCGAGATAAGGGTCTCCCCCCATCATAATCCTAATCACCCGAATGAAGAAACTTCATAATCATTACTGATCCCATCCCCATTAGTGGTCTCAAGACCTCGCATGAATTTAATAAGTATAAAATAAATAAATGAGTACCTCAATTGTTTTAGGGGAACATTCAACTGAAGCTTGTTAGCGATGGTCATTTCTTGAAGGATCTAAAACATCACCCCTCTAGATCATCCACACATGCTCTAAGAATCCATGCACTTTTCATTCATCAAATTCTAGATGATATCATGGATCTTCTATGAATACTTCAGTATCGTGATGATCACCTAGATCTCATCTCATAGAACCATCAAAGGAATTCTTGGATTCTTCACTTGGAGAGAGACTTTCTCTCTCAAGGATATGATAGGAGAGATAATTTCTCATCCATATAGTCGAGATACATAATGTTGATTGGAAGAAATTTAATATTAGGTTTTTTATCATAATAAATAATATTTATAGTCATTTAGTTCTCACTTGGTGATCTCTAGAGGGTGAGATAATGAGTACATACCAGCCAATAGAAAATCCATATGTTTCAGTTGTCATCAGCTATTCGAATATATGGACATTAGTATTGGTATCCTTAACTGAGATCATTATCAATGTGTGTCATTTGATCAAATACTTTGATTCATGGAAAAACCATTATAATAAATTCAGGGCAATTTAGCTTGTGTGGGTTGCATCATTAGTTGTATAGATTTGGTTGAATTGTCAAGATAGAATTTTTTACTTCTGAGTTGAGAAAGTTATATCTTGGGCCTATTTTATCTAGATGGTAGTACCTTCATTAATGATTTCCCAAATTAGTATAAGGTAAGCCTTTATATTTATGTCAATAAATTATAAATAAAAAATGGATGATGACACAAGTGACTACCCTGCTTTATGAGATACCATGAGACAATGAGATTATATTACAAAGTATGTGTTAATAAGATGGTTTCCATTGATATTACTGACCTCATCTATATAGGGGGACATTATTGTCTTAAGACATGTATCTTATTCTATTAATATTATTAACTATTATCAAGATAAGGACTTTCATTACCCCTCACCCCCAATCCGACCCCCCAACCCTAATCGTAATGACTCAGCACTAACTATTCCCTACCATCTCAATATTAATCCCTAATCCTTAACCCCTCCCCCCCACAAATTGAAATCATAATTAGTAACCCTAGCTAATCCCCCCCCCCAAAGCCTAATCATTATTCCTTCCCCCCCCACCATATTACTCCCTAATCCATAACCCATATAATCCTAATCCCCACCCCCCAAATCCAAATTCCCCTACCCCTATAATCCCAATCCAAATCACTAACCCCAAACTAATCCCTTCCCCAATATTAATCCCTAATCCCTAACCCCCCTCCCATCTTAATCCATAATTCCTAAACCCCATCCCTAATCCATTGTTCCCTAATCCTAATTCCTACACCCCAACCCTTCGATGTTGTGACAATCACCTCGATCTCGTCCCTTCAAACCGTCAATGGAATTATTGGATTGGTCACTTGTAGAGATAATTTCTATCTCTAAAAGGTGGGAGGAGAGAGAATATTTCAATTTTATGTATTTGATTCATCATAATGACTAGTAAAAGTTAACTATGAAGTTCTAGGACTCATAATAATGGATAATTCTTTTAATTATGTTTGTAATAATATATACATTACAATAGTAATGCCACATGTTTCAGGTGCCATTGGATGTTCCTATCGATGGGAATTGTATTTGTATCCTGACATTAAATAATTATCATTGGACTTTATTTGATCACGTACATTGAATACGAGGGTAAAAACCATGAAAATTAAGTCATGTAAAGGTATCTTGTGTTTGGTGCATCAGTGGTTATATATAATTGGTTGAATGGTCATGATAGAATTTGTTTCTTTTGATTAGAGGAAGTGACGTATTAGTCCTAGTTGAACTGAATGGTAGTACCTTCATAAATCAGTAGCCAAAGTAGATAAAGGTAATCCTATCCAAATTGACCAATAAATAATAAAGGGATTCACCTCATGGAATGTGAAAAATATTCACTACTATTGATACATACCATGAGGGTTTGCTAGACTCCACTCTTTTATTTTGAATTGTGTTCACTACTGTCGAGATAATTTCTTCCCCTACCGCCATACCCTAATCCTAATCAGTAACCAATAACTAATCCACACATCCCAATCTTAATCCCTAATCACTAACCCCTACACACCCCCATCCTAATTCTAAACCTAAGCCTTACCCCCATATTAATCTATAATCCCTAACCCCCACCCCATCTTCATCCCCAATACTAATATCTGATCCCTATCCCCTAACCAAATCCTAATCACTAACCCCTAACTAATCCCTAACACCAATCATAATACCTAATCACAAACCCCCCAATCTTACTCCATAATCCCTACCCCCACCCCATCTTAATCCCTAATCCATACCCACTTTCAATCTAAATCCATAACCCCACTCCAAATCCTAATCCCTACCCCCAATCAAAATCTATAATCCCCCAATCTGAATCCCTAATCCCTAATCCCTGACCCCCAACCCTAATCACTAACCCCTAACTAATATCTACCCCACCGACCAATTTTAATCCCTAATCCATAACCCCCCATCCAAATCCTAATCACTAACCCCTAATAAATCTCAACCCCCACCCATCATAATTTGTAATACATACCCCTGCCCAATCCTAATCCCTACACCCATCCTATTCCTACACCCCCATCCCAATCCTAATCACTGACACCCCCCCCCCCCAAATATCAATACATAACCCCCTAAATCTCAATCCCTAATCCCTACCCCTAATCTTAATCCCAACTATTTAACCCCCATAACACCCCCAATCCCAATCCTAATCCCTAACACCCCCATATTAATCCCTAATCCCTAGCCCACACCCTCATCTTAATTATAAATCCATAACACCCACCACAATCCTAATCCAACTCATAATCACTACCCCCCAAATCCTAACCCCCCCTCCCCAATATTAATCCCTAATCCCAACCCCACCACATTCTTAATCTATAATCTATAACCCAAATAAATCCCCTATATCCAAATCTGAATCATGAACCCTGATCTATAACCCCATCATAATCCCAACCCCCCCCCCCCCCCACATCATAATACTTTCCCCACCCCCAATTATAATTATAATAACTAACCCCTAACCGCCTATTAATCCATAATGCCTACCCCCATATTAATCCCGAATGTAATGTACTCCAATTCCAGAACTCCGTCACATGGACGAAAGGGTTGAGTTATGGGGCTTCAAATGAACCTCCCCAAACACCAAAGGTTGACGACTAGCAGCGGGGTGTGATTTTTATAGAGGAGAGAATATACCCACTAGTATAGAGTTATAACATAACATAAGTAAACAATACAAATTAATATCAGAATGAAAAAATAATTGAAACAATACAAAATGGTAGAAAATCCAAACAATAAATGCCAACTAAATTATCTAATAATAATATAGGGATAACATAATTTCATTCATAAATATAACTAGATATCAATATTGATATATATAGTTGTATTAAAAAACTAAACAGTTGTATTAATACTGCTTAAACCTACTTCTACACCATGACATGATGTCTTTGAGAATGTATCATGACCATGCCATCCCCAACTGTTTTACCATGGTAAAACATAACCTTCTTCAACACCCTTATAGAATGTCTCTATGCGTGTCACAAAATCATCACAACCATAACCATTTATTCATTGTATAAATAACATAAATTTGGGTCATGACCTTTATATACAAATTTAATCAATAGAACAGGGATGACCTAGATATTTAAGTTGTACAATATGTGTTAGGGCTATGCCCAGTATATAAGAATGTCATCAATAAATCAAGGTTGATCCTAGTATATAATCATTATATCATGTATCAGGGCCAAGCCTGTGGTATATAATAATTTTAGTAATAAATCATTGATGAGTTCTATATATAAGAATCACAACATATATCTAGGTCAGGCTGGACATATTTTAATTTCAATATAAATCATTGGACCTAGACCACTATATAAGCATTAAAACATAAATTACATGGAATATCCCTCTATATAATAACTCTAGAATTTAACATAATGAGTTATAATAGCAAAGATATCATAATATCATATCATAAAGGCTCAATGGTCTATAATGAAAATTACCATTTATCTTTCAATGAAACATTAAAATTATCATTTGGTCATAAACTAATAAAATTCCATTTATTTCAATAATAAAAAAATCTAAGTGGTTTTTATATCAATAAATTACACAAAAATCATGTCATGCTATACACACTTAAACAACTATTAAATTCATTTAAAAACTGGTTCACTCACCAAAATAGTATCCATACTCCAGGTTAGTAATAATTAAATCAAGAGGGATTCCATGGAATAATCCAATTTATCATTTTATTAATTTAGGAATAGATTATGTTGCATATATATTGCAATTAATCGGTCCATAAAGTTATGGTTTACACACATACCATTAATTAGTGATTAATGAAGCAGTTTCAAAGGATAACTGCAATGATTAAGTTGGTGTAGAAGAGAATAACAATAACCTAAATCAACCTAGGTAAGGATCACAACCAAAAGAGATCGAAGGATTCCACCACCCTAACAATGATCAATATAAGATGAGTGGAAAACCAAATCAAAATACATATGAGGGATCGAACAAAAAAACCAGATATCTTGAATGGGGAAAAGGCTTCCAAAATATCATGGGTAACATTTTAGGGTCGAGAGGAGGCAACAAAAAATTAGTGAAAAGAAAAATAAGCTACACTGAACTTTTAAAACTACTAGACGAGATATTACAAATCATGTAACTCTTTCACACATCATGTCTTTCTTGTTAGAGGGATACAACAAATAACCCATTGTCTCAACTAAATTTTTAATTTTACCCTACAATACACGATATGAAATAATTACATGATGTGTAACCAGTTTAAACTCACTATAGTTTTCACGACATATGTCTAGAAGAATATACATATCGTTTAATAAATTTACACAATCTTTAAATCCCCTACATATAACATTTAATCCAACTCCCCCAAAAGGACCCAAACTACCTATAAATCCTTCCAGATCATTCAATAGACCTTGTAAACCCATTAAGAATGATTATATATGGACTCCATGAAATATAATAAACACACATCCCTGAAATCTAGGTCATTTTTTACATAAAATCCCTCCATATTTAAAGAAGAATCATCCACCAAAAATTAAAGTCAAAGGAAACCCCAATAGAAGACATTTAATAAAAATAATTAAAGATGGATGTACTTAGAAATAGATGGGATCCTACAACATCGCCACCATATAACATCTCATCCCCAACCTACTCCAAAAATTACTATGGGGTATTAGTGAACATGTCTACCCACTATGCTCGCATATCATACACCCTCTCCCCGGTATCCTCCTGAACACTCCAATTATACCATTGGACTCAAACCCAAGGTATAGTTCTTCCCTAGAGATACATATCACTATGGTCCATAATCCACATCGGATGCTCCTCAAAGGATGCATCTACATGAATCCCAGTGTCTACTATGTCTGTCAGATGAGAATGATCTAAATGATATATCTGAAGCTATGATACATGAAACATGATGTTAATGGAACTATATTGATGTGGAAGGGATTATAGATATGCCCCCAAACTAACAATCTACACTATCTAAAACATCCCAAAAAACATGGGTGATATCTTTCCCTTTTTCCGGAAATGGTGTTGCCCTAACCTAGGAAACACCTGAAGGAAAACACGATGACCAAACTAAAACTCTAGTTGTTTTATCTGATGGTCAGTTTCATGTCAAAAACTATATCCTGATAAACATAACTTAGTCATATGTCTCCTCCATAAGACTATGCTCAACAATAATTTTCTCACATATCTCTATCTAAAAAATATATTAATGAAATTACTTTCCATATAAATCCCTTAAAGGTCCCATTTGGATCGATAAATGGATTTTTTTTATATAATAACTCCATGAGTTCCATTTGATTCTCTCATGAACCACTGTAATAAAAAACCTAGTATTTTAATATATCCTCTAGAACCTGAATAGTCTACTCATATTGACCATCATTCTAAGGATTATAGGATGCACTCAAAAGTTGTTGTGATCTAATAGCCTTCTAAATCCCCACCAGAACCATTATGTTAAATAGGGAACTATGTCCGATAAACCTATCTTAATCTAAACCCCCCACTCCTAATCCTAATCACTGAACACTAACTAATCCCTACCCCCTTAATTGAAATACCTAATACCTAACCCCCCAATCCAAATCCAAACCATAAACCAAATCCCTCACCCCTCAATCCTAATCATAATCACTAAACCCTAACAAATCCATAACCCATAACCCCAACCCTAATCCATAATCCCTAACACCACCCCCCAATCCTAATCAGTACCCCAACCCTAATCCCTAACCCATCAATCCAAATTGTAATCATCGACCCCTAATAAATCCATACCCTATCACCTCAAACCTAATCAATAATACCAACCCCCAAATCATAATCCCTAACCCCCATCCTTATACTAATCTTAAACCTAATCGCTAATCCCTAACTAATATCAACCCCCTTATTTTCAATCTGTAATCCCTAACCACCCAATCATATTCCATACCCACAACCCTAATCTCTAACCCATAAATCCAAATCCAAATGACCAACCCCAAAGTAATCCCTACACCACCACCTAAATCCAAATACTTATTCCCTACCCCACTCACCTATCCTAACCCCCCACCCCCTCCAATCTAATCCAAATCACTAATACCTAACTAATCCCCCCATTTTTAATCCCAAATACCTGACAACCCATCAAATTTTAATCTCTAATACCTAACACCCATCTTAATCGCTACCCCCCTAAACCCTCCCCCCAATCTTAATCCCCACCCCCAAACATAATACCTAACCCCCCTAATCATAATCATAACCATTAACCCCTCTCTAATCCCTACCCCCATCATAATCCCTAATACCACCAATCCTATTCCCATCCCTCAACCCTAATCTCTAATCCCTACCCCCCCATGCTAATCCCTACCACCCGACCATAATCCTTAACCCCCCCAATAAAAATCCTAATTGGTAACCTCTAACTAATCCATACCACCCAATATTTTTCCCTACCCCCTAAAATTATTCCATAATCCCTAACACCCCATATTAATCTCCAATCCCCCCCCCACAATCCCAATCTCTACCCCAACCATAATCCCAAACCCCCCGTTATTAATCCAAATCATTAACTCTGAACTAACCCCTGCATCCCAATCTTAATCCCTAATCATAATCCCAACCCCCATGTCTAATCCAAATCACTAACCCCTAACTAAACTATACCCCCAATAATAATCCCTAATCCTAACCCCCCCAATCATAATCCATACCCACCATCTTAATTACTAATCCCTAACTCCCCAATCCTAATCATAATCACTAACCCCTAACTAAAATCTACCCCAATCTTACACCCTATTCCTTAACCCCCTCCACCCAATCCTAATTCATACCCCCCAACCTTAATCCCTTTCCTCCAAATCCTAATCCAAATCACTGACCCCTACCCCCAATCACAATCCTTAATCCTTAACACCCCCATATTAATTTCAAACCCCCATATTAATTACTAATCCATAACCCCCAAATCATAATTGTAATTATTAACTACAAACTAACCCCTACCCCAAATCTTAATCTCAGAACCTTAGACACTCCCAATCCTAATTCCAACCCCCAGGCCTAATCCCTTACACTCAATCCTAATCCAAATCACTAACCCCTACCTCAAATCTTATTCCCAAATCCTTAACCCCCCCCCCAATTCTGATCCCTTATTCCACTATCTTAATCACTAATCCAAAACCCCCAAAATCATAATCCCAATCACTAACCCCTAACTAACCCCTACCAAAAATCTAAATCCCTAATCCTTAACCCCCCCCCCCCCCGCCAAATCTTAACCACTAATCCCTAACCCCCCATTTCATAATCACTAACCCCTAACTAATCCCCCCCCCATCATAATCCCCAACTGCGCCCCCAATCATAAACACCAAGCCCCCCCAATCACAGTCCCCATCCCCTAATCTTAATCCCTAATACCCCCAATCCTAATCCCTCACCACCCCCAATCCTAATCCTTACCCACCACCCCTAATCATTAACACCCAAATACTAATCGACATCACTAAGCCTTTGATAATACCTCACCCTCAATCTTAATCACTAATCCCTAACCCCCCCAATCCTAATCCACACTTCCAACACTAATCCCTAAGCCCTCAATCCTAATCCCAATCACTATCCATTAACTTATCCCTACCCACTCACCTTAATCCAAATCCCTACCCAAAATCCTAATCCCTAACCCCCTCCCAAAATTAATAACTATCCCCTAACTTATCCATACCCCCATATTAATCTATAATCCCTAACACCCCCCTCAATAATAATCCCTAAATCGTAACCCCCTCATTTTTATCCCTTGTCCTTACCCCCACCCCAATATTAATCCCCCCATCCTAATCCCTAACCCACCAAAATCATAATCTCAATGCCCAACCCAAATCCATAACTCTCCCCTACCAATCCGAATCATATTATCTAACCCCAAACTAATTTCAATCCCCTCCAATCATAATCCATAATCCCCACCCCCCACACTCACACGGGCACACAAAATACCCCCCCCCCCCCCAATATTAATCCCTACCCACTAACCCCTGACTAAAACTCACTTTGATTCACCCAAAAAAAATATACTACTTAAGCAAGGGAATATGAAAAAATATATAATAATAATATCATATAAATTAATACATTCATCAGCAAACCAGTAAGGAATGTTAAAATTTTCTTTACCATTTGTTTTATGATCCTCTTTAATTCTTAATAATTTATTCAAGGAAGTGAGCACATGATCCCTCCATGATTATTGAGTTCACATTTCACTACCTATGAGTGTATGAGATTATGGTGTCTGGGATAATTAAAGAAAGTGAAAAGGACTCAGATGAAATAACTGCTAAATGTACATTATAAAAAGATTTATAATATAACCAAAAACCATACACTTTCATGTGGTAATTAAATTATTTTTTTATTACAAGGTTTGGGGGTGGAATGGTAAGAAATAATATTTATCACATTGACTGAATGTGTTTCCAATCTATGAAGGTAATGAAAAGGTCGTAGAAAAGTGTCCTTGAACCTACCACCCATCTAATAAAAAATCTACTCAGAAAAAAAAAATTTGTACAAATAAAAAAAATAAATTCCTAGACAAAAAGTAACTTGTTTGGGTCCTTTAGCTTTTTGATAAAATATTTATAGTTAATTAAAACCTGACATGCTTGGAAAATATTCCATGTTGTGTTTAACATATATGTATATTCCTGAGTGTATTTCATCCATGTATAACCTAAATTATTCAACATGTAAGATGAAAATTTTGAGTAATACACCATGTGAAGACTTAACAATTCGTGACATATGCTACCCACCCTACTATTTTCTATACTCATGAAACCTATTGAGATAGAGTTTGAGATTTTTATTCAACAAAAAAATTAAAGTATGATAAAACAAAAGGGGAAAAATAAATAAAAAATAATTTAGATTCTTTCGTTATGAGATTTCCACGATAAGATATAGTCATATATTGCTAGACTATTTAGGTATTCAGGATGATAAAAACTACATAAGATATAATAAGGAAATAATATATTTTCCCCGTCATATAATAAATTCAAGAAGAAACAACATATCAAAATAAAAAAATTAACATTTTATACCATAATTGAAAACAACGCAATAATCACAGAATCGGTTCCAATAAAATGTTCCCTAGAGCCAGTTGAAGATATAATTTTTTAACCTAAAATTAAACACTATGAAATAGTAATAGTTTTATGTTATTTTAATAATACTTATTCTTCTAGCAGATAAACATCAAATGTTTTGTAGGCTCAAAAAATTATTGATAATAGGTTTCCCAAAACTATGAAATACTAAATTAAAATCAAAATCTAATTGTAATACATTTCACTCATTTTCATGTGCATTACCTATATAAATAATTTAAACATACACTAATTTCAGGTATATTGAAGTCCAAATGGATGATATTATAAGTAATACCTACCTTTTCCATCTCCATGTCAGTCAATGGATTTAATCCATCAAAATATGCGTTCATACGAAGAGATGAAACCAATGATTGAAAGCATAAAATTAAGGAGAGATAAATTTATAAAAATCCCCATAGATATTTCAACCCATTAGAATTATATTTTTACCTTAATTATTCTAGAAAAACATAATGGTGAAAAACATGAAACCTTCTCAGTCGAGGGAAGAGAAGTCGAAATAATGCTCAGTGCCTACTTATATAATGTTAAAATCCATACGATGTATCTAAAAAATAAATTATAAATTGTATTAGGTAGTTTTTTAATATTTTATCAGTTTTATCTATTGAACCATTATGATATACCACTAATTTTTTTAAAAAATAAATTATTTAGTACATTTCATGCTTTGACACCAAAAACCATGAGTATTGCAAAAGAACCTACCCATCCCAAAAATAGTATTGGCTATAAAAAAGATGATATTTTGTTATTATATGAATTTAGAGGTACAATAGAAGTGGTTAATTTTACTTTTAAACCTAATAAAAAACAAATAAATGGCTTAGTCCATTTCATGAAATAATAAAATGTGTGTGTTAATAGTTGAGATCAACAAAGAAGAAATTCAAAATCAGTACCTGTTAAACATCACTTGATCCCCTCCAGCAATCACACCTACATTAAAACCAAATAATGTTCATGAAATCAATACGAAAATAATATAATTCAACATGCACAATTATTAAAAATATATAAAGAGAAAAAAATCTAGAGGAAACATCATTTCTATACAGTAAAATGTCCCCAAAGAATTCACGACTTTCAACATAAGAAATACACAACTTAAAATAAATTAGAACATAATAAATATCATCATGGGAATGGATTTGATACCCAACAAGGACATTATTTCTTAATCTAATTATATTCTTCTTAGTATAAACATAACTACTACACATCAAGGGATTCCGATAAAAGGACATAAATGCATTCTTCATTGTGAACTTCAACTTGAACACCGGCTTCATTGTGGTACATGCTGATATAGTTCTTCCATGTTTGAATAATGACCTTAATGGAGGTCATGGAAGGATCACTCTGATTCTTATAAACATCATTGAAAATAATATCTTTATTTATATTCTAGAGGACCGAGACATAGATGATGATATTATGGATCATTTTGGAGTTTTATTAAAACAAAATAGTTTTAATATGGATATAATATTGTTATTAGGACAGAAAAGGATATGATTGAGATGAGACTTCATCTCATAAGTTTATTCATTTTTTTTCTTGGAGATGTGGTAAATTTTTATTCTCATTAGTTGGAGGGTAACTATATGGAAAGTGGACACAATTATTTCAACCCATTTTTATCAAAGTTCATGTTTTAATTTTAAAAGATTTATCATTGTTTGTTATGTTAAAAATCATTTTTTGTTTTGTTGAATATTATTTTGATTTTTTTATCATTTTAAGATATATGTTATGGGTTTTAGGGTGAAATATTCTTATTTTTCACTAGTGTCCTTGGGGGACATTATTTTTTTATGGAAATTGATTTTTTTTAAATCACTAGTGACCCGTAGGAAAAAATCATAAACAGTTTAAATTCAGGTGATAGTTCATTAACAATAGTTATGACATGCAAAATATATGAATACTATTGTTGTCAAGAAAATTTTAAAATAAATAATGATATAAACTTTAGTTTTTTAAAGTAAAATGATAAACAATAAAATATAGTACATGGCCTAAAAAAGATTGAAATAAAGTAGAATACTCTGTGTCGGTGGAGAAATATCTTTATCACTAATTTTCTATATAATAACTAGCAAAAAATAAATATTTGACCTTTATTTTGATAATAATTTTTAAGTATAAATATGATTTCAATGATTTTTATTTAACCATAAATGGAGTTTAACATGAAATTTTTATGCATAAAAAAGGATTAAAAAAAGACTTGTATCTTATTATCACATTATATTTTGGAGAGAGAAACCATGTATTGTAGAAGAAGCATAGTGGGAGTTTTAAATTAATGATTAATATGAAAAATAAAAACCATAAGTTTTACACAACATAGAATCACCATTAATTAATACATAACTCTTATTATGGATTCATGCCCTAAAACCATACGAGTTATAAGATATTTAACCATAGATCATATTACACAGTCTACACTTCCACTTAAACAACTTTTATCAACACTAGAGAAGTATTTTATCATTGCTATAAAATGATCACATGTTAAGAATTATTAAAAGTAATCAACCTTTATCAATGCTAAAATAAAGTGTTAATAATGACCCCCATTAATAATTATTATTTATTAGTGCATTTTTTTAGAGCTAATAAAGTCCGTAGTAGCTACTAAAAAATGGAATTCCTATAGCAACCCAATAAACACAAACCAAATTAGAAAATATATACAAAATGGAATATAAATTAATAGAAAATAATATAAGAATATAAATATTAAAATGCATCATAATTTAAATTAAAAATTTAAATACAAAATATTAAAATTGCGATCATATTTATAATTAATCAAAAAAGTTATAGTGAAATATAAAAATCCAAAACAATTATAGAAGACTTGTTTCCAATTATCAATCTCTACACAAAAACCTTACCCTATAATAAGACCAATGTTTAGTTAAGTAAAAGTACATAAAAACAATCAGATTATAATTTTAATGTTATATATTCCACATATGAAAATTTATACTTTTAATTAGTGAATATTTTAATGATATTACCAGTTATACTATTAATTATATTATTAATGATTATATTATTAATTTTATATTAATTATTAAGTATACTATTAATTAATAATTATATTATGTATTGTTATTTACACATTCAATTACTAAGATACATATATTATATTGTTAATTACTTAATATATTAATGATATTATAAATTTTTAATTATCTTAATTAATTTAATAGTTAAATATTATATAATTAAACCAAAATGAAACTTTATATTTAAAACAAGCACATATAGTCATATTGACCACATCACATTCTATATTGATGAGTGATAGATTCCTACACATCAAAAATATTATGGATTGTTGTATTGAATTTGGAGAACAATCTGAGCTCATATGCTCTAATTTAGCTATGTGTTGTGTGTTTTAAATTAAAAGGAAAACATTATATTACACTTCAAGTCATATCAATGGAATTGTGTGTCATATTGATGTGAAGTCAATTCTCGCACATAAAAAATTAATTATGGATTATTTATTAATGTTTATATACAATCCAAGTTCATTTGCCTAGTTTTGGTCATGTGACATGCATTTTAAACTATAAAAAGACTTTATATTGTAAACATGGACTTTGAGTCATTCCAGCCACATAATTTGTTGGATTGATGTGTGGTATATTCCTACAAATCCAAAATGAATTATGGATAATTTTCATAATGTTTGAAAATAATCAGAGATATTTTTCTAGGTTTTAGATATGTGACGTGCATTTTAAACTAAAATGACACTTTTTTATTGAGAACATACACTTTGAATCATACCAAACAAATTGTGTGCTATATTGATCTTCAGTCAATTCTTACACATTAAAAATGAATTATGGGTCATTTTTATATTTTTTTAAAATAATATGAACTATTTTTCATTGTTTTGGATATCTGATGTTCATTTAAACTAAAACGACGCTTCTATTAAAAACACACACTTTGAGTTATATTGACTGAATTGTGTGTCATATTGACATGTGGTCGATTCATACAATTCAAAAATGAATTATGGATCTTTTTTGTGATGTTTGAATACAATATAAGCTTTTTTTTCTGCTTTGGCCATGCATCATGTGTTTTAAACAAAAACAATATCTTTATATTGAAAACACACACTTCGTGTCATACCAATCACATCGTGTGTTAGATTAAAATTAGATCAATTATTACATTCCAAAAACACATTTTGGAAAAAAAAAATATGTTTAAATATAATCCCAACTCATTTTTTTGTATTTGGTTATGTGATGCATATTTTAAACTAAAGCGACACTTATATTGAAAACACACACTTTGATTCATACGAACTACATCATGTGTTGGATTGATGTGAGGTCGTTTCATATACATTAAAATTAAATTGTGGATCATCCTCCAAAATTTTCAAAACAATACATGCTAATTTTCTTGTTTTTGGCCACATGACACACTATTTAAATTAAAATGACACTTTTATATTGAAAAAAAGAACTTGGGGTCTTACCGGTCACATCATGTGTCGAATGGAAGTGTGATTCATTCCTACATGTCTAAAATAAATTATAAATCATTTTTTGAAATATTTAAAACAATATTTGATCATTTTCTTGGTTTTGGCAATGTGACACATGATTTAAACTAAAAGAACACTTATATTGAAAATATGCACTCTGAGTCATATTGACCATATCATGTGTCGGATTGACGTGAGATCTATTTAAACATTTTAAAAATAAACTATTGTTTTTTTACAAAGTTTTTAGAACAATATGAACACATTTTCTCAGTTTTGGCTACATGCCATGTGTTTCTAAAATGACACTTTTATATTGAAAATGCGCACTTTGAGTCATA
This sequence comes from Viscum album, assembly GCA_963277665.1. NCBI lineage: Eukaryota > Viridiplantae > Streptophyta > Magnoliopsida > Santalales > Viscaceae > Viscum > Viscum album. The sequence goes on from OY728141.1 coordinate 1,758,232,169, forward strand.
CTAGAAAAACAGTGTGTCATATTGACATAGGGTCCATTCAAAAACATTAAAAAATAATTATGGATAGTTTAACTAAATTTTGATAATATATTGATCTCATTTGATTAATTGCGTCTATGTGACATGTATTTTAAAATAAAATGACACTTTTAGATAAAAAATGCACACTAGAAGTCATACCGACTACATTTTTTGTCATATTGATGCACGATTGATTCCTTCACATCACAAATAAATTATGGATTGGGTTCATAAATTTTTAAAAAAACTAGCTCATTTCTCTCTATTTTCTCTATGTGACAGGTATTTTAAACTAAAATTCGGCATTTATGTTGAAAAAATGCACTTGGAGTCATACTAGCCATATTGTGTGTTATATTGACGTATAGTCAATTTTAATATATTTAAAATATTTTATAGATCATTTTCCTACACTTTTAAAATAATATGATCTTGGTTTCTCTATTTCGACTATGTGATGCTTGTTTGAAACTAAAATTAAACTTTTATATTGACCACACACATTTCATGTAATATCGATCACATCATGTGTCAATTTGATGTTTAGTTGATTTTTACATTTCATAAATGAATTTTAGATTATTATTATAAATTTTGAAAACAATTTGAGCACATTTTTTTAGTTTTGGCTATGTGACATGCATTTTAAACTAAAATGACACTTTTATATTGAAAACGCAAAATTCATGTCATACCAACCACAACATATGTTAGATTATTATTTGATCAATTATTATGTGTCACAAATTATTTATGGATCATTTATTTATGTTTTGAAAATGATATGAGATTTTTACTCAGTTTTGTCTATGTGACATGTGTTTTAAACTAAAATGACCCTTTTATTTTGAAAACACACACTTGGAGTCATGATGACCACATCATGTATCCGACTGATGTGTGCTAAATTCATAGTTTTCATAAATGAATTATCAATTTTTTTCTTAAGTTTTTAAAATAATTCCAGCTCATTTGCGTAATTTTGTCTATGTGACATGCGTTTTAAACTAAAATGATACTTATATTCAGAAAACATACTTTGATTCATGCCGACAACATCATGACTCACATTGATGTCCATTCAATTACTACACATTGAAAATGAATTATTTATCATTTAAATAATGTTTGAAAAATTTCTAAGCTTGGTTTCTTGATTTTGAAATTGTGCTGCGTTTTTTAAACTAAATTACCCTATAGTAATAAACAGTCTGATCAACATTTTCAACAATCAACCCTAGTTAAACATCCTACATAGTTAATTCCTCATTTTTAAATTGATAAATTGATCAAGATATTGGTGGTACATATCTATTAGTATTTATAGTATATTTCATTATCATGTTATGGTTAAATTATACATGAAATGTAATGGAATAAATCTTGTTTCCCCATCGTGGAGATAAAAACAATTATAATATAGCACAAACCATTTTAAAAAAAACCCATAAAAAGACAAAAAGACCCAAAATAAAAATTATAAGTCTAGGAGCATGGAATTAACTTCCTAAATAGTTTGTAATATATCTTCATATTTTTGGGTATAATTATCCTTGACACATTTCTCTCTCACCATTATCTTAGTTTCATCTTCAAATTCCAATCTATCAAAACCATAAGAATCATTAATCATGTTACTAGCTCTTCTAGAATCCGTAGTGCATAACCCTCCATGATACTTATCCTTGAAAAATATATCAACTATTTCATGATTTAAAGGTTCAGAACTAGATTATTTTTCAGTTTCTTGATACTCATCCTAACCCATAGAGAAAGGAAATTAGTGGACATTTGAAAATAAATGCACGGTTAATTGGGGAATGAGCATATTCCATTTAGATGAATTCAAAATTTATTGTAACAGTAGAATGATTTCTATACTCACATGAGATATAGGTTTAGTAAATGTATCTAAAATTTTGAATTGTATTTGGACTATATCCATATATGTAGATAGATTTTAATGTATTTAAAATTATTTCTCATAAAGTCGTGCCTTGTTATTGAGATGCTTTTGTTGTTTCTCTGAGACGCAACACAGCCAATAAAAATATCCATATTATTGTTATTATGTGGAGTAATAATGTGTGGGGGATTATAAAAAACTATGTTGCCTCACTTAAGAAGGAAAAAATCTATGGTGGGATTTGAATTCCTTTTTAATGATGGTAGGATCAAATCTAAAAAAATGTTTGGATGATAATTTAAAATGTAATATTAGAATAAAAATATAAATGATATATTTCTAATACTAAATGAATTTTATTTTAGAAAAAATAACATCTAATAATTGTAATACTAATTATTCATACCCAATAGGTATCTATAAGGTCATAGATTGTACTAGATCACAAACATAATATGTAATCACCTTAACTTCATTTTATTAAATATTATGGAATTCTGTACTCTTACCACTCATCTATAAAAAAATTACTTCTTCTTTTGAGTGTGTACATTTTTTAAAATCTTATATGTACTGAGAAAATATTGAAAAACATACAATTAAGATATAATTAAATTACAATTACCTTTGCAAATTACCTATTATGGGATGCTAGTATGTTCATGGTATATGATATCTTTCATAAATTTGAAATCATAATATCCACAATCACTTTCATTATTTTTCATTGGAATCTACAAAAATATTCCCGAAAATCAGTAAAAAAAAATTAAATATATTCTAATAGTTAAATATTATAATTTATAGCTTATTAATTTTCAGTTTAAAGAAATATTTTGGGCGTCTTGTGTTCAGTTATCAACCTTATACCATGATTTAGTCTATATTTATAGATATCCCTATTATAAAAAATATCATAAAAAAACACTAAATGTATAATTTGAATTTTATCTATAAATCTCGATTTCATTGTATTATAAATTCAAAATAGATATCACGTGTTGTTGGTTTTTGGGAATCCATGATTTTGATCAAAAAAATAAATATTTAGGGTGTCTAAATTGACTACGATGACCATTGAGTGCTTACTAAAAAACTTAAAAATAATAATTAATGAAAATAATTAAATTATATTTTACAAGATTATATTCTAGAGTTTTACCCCTACATCATATGAATCAAGAGAATTCTTTTATCTGTTTTTTTAAACGACTCACTTAATTCAATTTTTTAATTTTAAATTTCTTTTATTTCCATAGAAACATATTTTTGTAGAAACTATTGAGGGATTATTGAGTCGAAATATTTCCTTCAACGTTTTCCCTAAATATAGTATTAATATATAGATGATTTTAGAAAATATGAATAGTTATTAACTATAATGAACATATTTGATCATATTTTGGAAAAATGGATTTTTAAAATGTACCTCATGTATGTATTCAATATTTAGACTCTCATATATTCCAACCTGAAATTTTAATTTTTAATCTCAATATTAACTGCATATTTAATGTCCTCTCAATGATTTACATCTTAATATTCAATTTATGACATACTTTAAACTTTAAATGTTATATCCACATGAATTTGTAATGATGAAACATGAGGTAACTGATCTGGTGGGTAAAGGTAATCTCATAAGGTCCTTTTTGTTTATTCATTGATCCACTAGATTGTCTTAATTTGACCTTTTTTTCATTAGTTTTTACATTTCTAATACCATACCTCAATTCAAAACAATTTCATTAACTATTAAAGGTTGTCCATTTGGAAAAAATTATTATGGAAACACCTTATATATCTTTATAATATTATAAGACCACGATATATAAATTTTAACAAAATTATCAACTGTGGTAACATCTAAATCAACAAGATGAATAAGAAACTTAGTGCTCGATTCATAAGCTACATCAATCCCCAATCCCTTGTGGTCTTTTGAGATTTTTTAAGGAATTTGGATTTTTTTATTGTGTATCATGTCATCTAGGATATTGTATACCACATCCCTTATAAAAAGGCGATGCATGGGTGTTGATATATATAAGTCACATAAAATTTTACAAAGAAAAATTTTAGTAATATAAAGCTATTGTATTTATTTAATTCACATTTTGGAGAAATAGTTATGAAAAATAAATTACCTTGGGTAATGAATACAATTGAGGGGAATGAGGAGCCTCAATGCTAGTGGGTTCATGTGGCTCTTCATGTACTAATTGTGGATTAACTATTGTTTCTATTTGATCATTTTACATATACTAGTCTGTAAAACCCAATTATAGAATAATATCTTTCAAAAAATTTTATTTTTACATAAATTCTTTTCATTATATCATTTTTAACTCCTTGTGACATAGTTTTCTCGTAATATGTTCGAGGTGACAATCCAAAACCTGCACCTCTAACATGGCCATATTTTTCTACTAACTACAAAGATACTGATATTAGTTTCTCTCCAGGTATTTTCGATGTTTATTTTTCACTCTAAACCATATAAAAAACATCAACATAAATACATATTTTTATGTGATTATATTATAATTAATAACAAATAACTATTATGTGGTACTTATACATGATTCTCATACAATTTTTTTGTTTTTAATTTATTAGTTTTCCTTCTTTATTTACACATGCCTCCTCTCATAGCACAATACATGATATGGAAGTTAATTTTGAATCTAATTTATCTATTTGCATATAAAAAAGGAATATATGTTATTACATATTGCATAAAAAAATTTAGTGGATTTAAAATACATACTATTTCCTTCTCAAGTGAAGTTTACCCCATCCTTGATTTATAGTAGGGGTACATTGGTTTTTATGATCCTTTATTATTTTTTACATCCCTTTTTCATTTCATAAATAAACAATTTTGAATCAAAGTGTATAAAATAAATATTTTCAAATAAAATATTATCAATTTCAATGCACCAGAAATGATTCCTCATTACAATGAATAATGAATTATTTCCTTTTTCCTGGTTTTTTATGTGGGCATATGCAGTTGGGGGGGTTTACTCTCATGACTCACACCCCCTAAAGGAAACCTCTCTTAAGCCGAAAATGGGAAAAGGGATATGATAACCTCTTTAAATCAACCTCTAATATGCCACTTATTACCAAAAAACCATGGGTATATCATACATATAGATGAGAGGCATTTACCGCTAAGAGAAAATTAGGAAATAGAAAAAAAAAAGTTAACCAAGCAAATCATTATATGTATAAGAGTAAAATAAAACCTCAGTACATTCATGTAATGTAATAAAAATCTAGAATACACAAGAATCATATGTTAAACTCAACAACAACCATCAATCCAAAATAGCTCCTAGACAACCACGAGATAGTAAAATCTATCCTGATCAATAAAAATATATTTTTGACCTGAAAAAATGGTTTATTTATATGTAGGGTGAGAATAATAGGTATACTCAACAAGATCCTCTTCAAAGCCTCCCGGGAAAAAGATAAAGAAATCATATTAAGTCATAGTGAACAGGATAGTCTAACACAAAACCTAAATAGGTATATTATGTTCCTAGAATTACCATTACTATATCTCATCATGTAATGCATAAAATAGATCCTAATAGAGAAATAAAACAAGGGTACCCTGCTACTAATTATTCACTGGTATGTCCCTCTACCCCAACATCATACACCCTGAGCAGTATCACTCCAAAAAAAGTCAACCTAAAGACACATGGACTAAAGTATCACAACATGCACCTCGTGCATCAAATCATCTCATAATCTGATTCTAAATCTAAATGTAGTAATCAAGAATTTCATGATATCCACCATAGCCCATATGACATGTATTATGCATTGAGTATTATACCACAATCCATTACATCCCATACATCATGTAATATACCTCAAGGCATCACACCCCTTACAGGTCATAACTATAATAATCTGTAGTATACTATATTTGAATATACATGTGTGTGAAATAAACAAAATCCATTAAAACCCACTACACACGTATATTAGAAAGATAGAATTTTGCATTCCATCACATAAAATAACAAGAGAAGAGAGCAGGGCTAGGGGTAGTCAGCCATCCATTCCCCGTTAACCTATATGTTGAGGAAAACACCCTCCCATATTCCACTAGGTGTCACTCACCCTACCGACGTGGGTGAAATATGAAAAAGCCATGACCAAAAAAAAATTTCCATCGAATATTAAAATAGGAAATATTAGAGCCGTTTGAGAGGATCTTTTTCATGTTAAATTTTTATTTAATTTAAATATAATAGGAAAAAATAATTACCTAGTCTTAGGATCTTTATTCGATGACGGTGTTTATTTTATGAGAAACCCTTCTCTATAATACCATCATTGTTTGGGGAGGACCCAAAGTAGATCCCTTTTAGCCTTGATCCACACATGTTCCTTTGGTATCCATATTATGTTGATGGATTATCAGGTGCTAGCATGGAAGATCGATCATTTATTGTCATTCATATAGATTTATTCAAGATCATTATAGCTTCAAGGTGCTCTTATCATTCTAGAGGAGATGATAGAATGACGAATCGATAGAGAAAACAGTTGTGCACAATGATTATCAATTCTTGATTAACCATACACAATAGACGTAATCTTCTATTTAGAAAGTTAGGGTTTAGGTAAACATATTATTTAATTTCACTATGGATATTAAATGATATATTAAACCTAACCTTACCCCATTCCACATAAAAAATAATAAAATTATTTTTTGGTGTGTGCTAACTAGCGCAATGATAAATTTTATTTTATATACTTGAATATTAATATATATCTACATACAAGATTTGGTCAGCTCGTCTTCCTTAATATTTATTAAATACCTAAATAAATATTTATTAAATATTTTATTCATAAATAAATATTTTATTCACATTCTGACAAACAAAAATTATTAAATATTCAATAAATAAAATAAATATTGTTTTCATAGTCTAGAAAATAAATATTTATTTAATATTTGTTATTTATAAAACATGAATAAAATTATTACTCGATCTTATGAATAATGGTTATTTAATTAATTAAATTAAAATAGAATTTAATCGACATCAACTAAAACTCTTAGTGTGTGACCCTCTAGGATTCCTTCCCATTGGAAATAGGTGGGCTTGCCTAAAGTATGAGATTACAGTCTAGAAATGGGTTAAGGAACCCATGAGAAAAAACTAAACATAGAAACATCAACAACCACATATGAATGCTTACTATATAATAAAATCTCTTTACCAAAATATCTCACAAGTAGGTTCTATATTAGTGTATTAACTTATACAATTGATATGTCTTTCTTTAACAATCTAAAATAAAATCTTCATTACACTATGGTTATAGAATTTAATGTGATGGTTCATTTTCTTTCATATGGAAAAGATATCAACTTTCATAAAATTGGAATGGAAAAATCATTTATCAACATATCTATTAATATCATGTCATTAATAACACACCCAACATACGCTACTTCAAATTAAAATATTTAGTCGTAGTTTTGATTAGTAAATATAAATATGTGATTCATGAAATGTATTAATAATAATATTAATGTTTAAATACCATTACACATGTTCAAAAATATAAGTATCTGAGGACATATAAAAAAGAAAAATTACTACTAGTGGGTTTATTCTCATAATCTACAATCATTGGGAGACCAACACCCTCAATTTCTAATGTCGTATTACTTTACGTAAAAGCTTGTAATACCAGTTAGAAATTCATTACAGTTTTGACATGTTCTTTTTCCAAAAATTATCACAGTGTACTTATGATATTTCATGTAATTGTTTATAAAAATAATATATATAAGATTAGTACATTTATCTTGATTACTAATTTAAACATTATTGATTAATTATTTCCATCACTAAATGTCTCTCAAAATGTTATGTCATCGGTACTAGAATCAATATAATCTATCACTTGTGTATTCTAGTGGACATAATCGTTGAGAAACCCATTATAGTCTAAAATCTATGTCTATGTCACTACTATTACAGTTCAAGGTAAGCATTTGACTTGCCATCCATTTTAACTGATGACTACATGATCTTTTGAGTGATGCCCCGACTTCTAAAATCAAAAGAAACCGATTTATTCAATTTTGGCTTCTAAAGTTGTAGAAAGCTAGATTTGACTCCTTTTCTATTGACAATATGAGTTAAGTCAACCAATCACTCTCATAAGAACTCCCCAATAGTGATATACACCATCATCATTGGCTGTAGAGCACTCCGAACAACAGATTTTTTTTCAAATTCAACGGATTGATGGTGTTTTGTGAGTTAATATCTCTTTTATGTTTTTATATTTTTCTGAAGGAATGTAATCCATCTGTATTTATCTATTCAAACTATCATGTCTCACTCAAAAATGAACATTAATACAAAAACATTCATCACATCTGTACGCATCTTTTATGTTTATTATTTTATGTGTTTTCCCACTACCATGAAAATGCATATAATAATAAAAACATGCATAACAAAAATAAAAATGATTTACTGGACTTGAGAATATAATATTGGTTGATCCATTTAAACATAATAGATCAACAATCACCTAGGGGAATCATACACGAGTCATGGAATGACTCATGATGCAGCTCATCCATGTCCATTGTGGCCTCTTTGGATCTATATTTCACATCATCTTCACTAGGATCATGTCATACATCATCTTTTTCAATGTTTAATTGTACTCACACATTGGTGAGGGGCTCCTATGAGTAAAAAATAGAAATAGATAAATTTGACATGCAGACCCATATACATATTGACCAAAAAGAAGACGATGTGCATACCTCCAATTAATTAACAATTTATTATAATCATCACATGCAAGTAATAAATAAATAAATAAAATAACTAGAAATACATAGGTTGGATCAATTTATCCAGACCAGTGGGAATATAAATAGACATGAGATAAAATTATCATTAAATAACATTAATGTATAATGGTATTGAAATAAAATAAATAAATTATATACATTCTATTTATTTATTTTATTTTGTCTCATCATTAATTTAATTTTAATACCTAAATTTAAATTAATTAATTTCATTTAATACCTAAATTAGATTAATTAATTCATAAATATTAAAATATCACATTTTAAACCAAAAATTATTTTTCTATCAATTTAATTTAATTATAAACTTAATTTAATTAATTTAATTATTTTTTATTATCTTGAGTCCCGAAACCCCGTGCGGGGCCGATGCTGGTCGGTCCGACCCTACGCTGGCCCATTTCATGTTCTAAAAAATCCATGTAGGGATATTATGGGCTAGGAAGATACTCCCAAAATCATTTTGAGTTAGAAATACACACCATGAACCAGTTGTATGAAAACAATGAGGTTATATAGTAGGTTACCTTTCTGTTGGGGTTTCTTGTATACAGGTAACCGAAGAGATCTGGTCCAGCAATTGCCGACGGGGCTGTAGCTATCGACATGCAATATTTATTATGACCTGGAAATAGTTTGTAGGAGTTAACCTCCTCCGGTAGGGTAGTATATCTAAGGTGTTTTAGAAAAGGGTTTGGTGGAGGTGGCATCTGGCAGGGGACCCAACTGTGAGCTGAGGAAGCGAGTGCATCGAATTACTACAGTGATCCCATTCTAGACCAAGGAGGTGGAGACCACGATGGTTGAATGGTTCTACAATGGTGAGGTGGATAATAACTCCTGGGGTATGAATGGGGTCTCATCCTAGAACTAAACTGAAACACTCAATGGAGACGGGACCTCATACGGGTTGTAGGCGGTGGCGCTCAGGCATGGATCTTGGCTGACGATCTCATAACAAGATGGAGGCGGGGAAAGTAGATTCAACTAGGGAGGCGGGGCCATGGGGAGTTCATTCGGGTCTTAGCTAAAGGGGTGTTGCAGCCAAGTCTTGCAAAATGGGAGGAGTGGCATGCAGGCTATGGTGACTAGCTCATTATCCAGTGTTAAGATGAAGGGGATCTGGTAGGGTTTTTCGGGAGGGCGACTAGGGATGTGGTTGGTGGGTATCTCTCAGGCTTCATCATGAGGGAGGATTTATGGGTCTTATGACCCCCATTTTTTAATAGACAATATATATATTTTTTGGTTTTCTTAAAATTTTCATGCTGCCAGCAAAAACATAATTGTAGGATTTTTGAAAGAAATAAAAAAGTTCCCCCATTTTTTTGTTTGATGATAACCCACCTGAAAAATGTAAAATGATTTTACTTTTATTATTTTTAAAATAAAATAGTTGTTATTCAAAAAGTGTGTGGAAAAATGACTACCGATAAGAGTAGCTCCAGTGGCCATATTCCAACGAGTACCTTATTGGAGATCATTTGAAAAATGAAAACACATTCAAATTTTTTGTTATTAATATTAAAAAAAATTAATATCCAATAAATACCATGTCGATCTATAATTTTTTTTTCTATGACTGTAACTGGGGAATTCGGGATCATATAACTGTGTGGTTGAATTCATTGGGAAATATTTACAACCCTCTACTTAAATTTTAAAATAAAATGAATTTTCTTGTCTTAGATAATCCATGCACTCACTCTGATACCAATTGTTGGTACCAAGATGGGAAAAGGAAAACAATGGTATAGAGTTTTTATGATTTTCTTCTCTAGAGAAATGTAACTTTATCCTCTATGGTGATCCAAGCCCCAGTACTGTCCAAAGATCTAGAATTTTTATTAGTGCACAAAAAATAAAAAAACGGGTACCTCATTCCAATTTGAAGCGCATGCGTACATCACGAGTTATCAGTAATTGTTTCTTGAAGGATCTGAAATGAAACCCCTCTAGATCATCCACACATTATTCTCAAATTTTCACATGTTTTTTTCATCAGATTATAAGCGCTAGGATGGATCCATGATGACCTCTTCGACATTGCATCAATCACGACGAACTTATAACTTCGATATGTGAAGGAATACTCGGATCATTCTCTTGGATTGAGTGATTACCTATCTAGAATTTAGGAAGACATAGAAGCTCTCAAATACTATTGAGTGAAAAACCACCTATAATGAGCTTCTCTCTGACTTATATAGTGGATGTTTAAATACCCTGTCACGGTTCCATAGTCCCCATTAATTTTATCATCCTTTAAATAAGTAAAAAAATAATTAGTTATGTAAAATGAACTACATCATCAAAAAATTTCATATTTCATAACATACTTGTAATATATATTAAATATACTATGTGATAATCTCAATCCATTAACTCAACTCATAATTCTAATTAATCATATATGAACCTGGAATATTAAAATAATTTTTTTTTTTGTAATAATAATCCTTGTATTTTCATAAAATCTTGTAAATACTTCTAATAAATAAATTCAAATCAATTATTATTTTCTTTAATAATATATTATTTATTTCATTACAGGTGATCGATGACTCAAACAACTCTCGGAACCCTTGGTGGGGCCCACCATTTCCAATATTCCTATTCATCGGAATAAAGAAAATTATTCGACATGCCATTTTGTGTGACCCTCTAAAACATTATTCAAATAGTATTGAATAGTATTCATAGAATAACAGTGGAGTCTAGTAACTCATCAAGGCCCCTAAAGAGGAAATTAATAGTTGTAGCAAAGGAAACAAACCTATGAACATTTACTGTGTAATATAATCTCTTTGTCTTTAGATATATCATAATTCATGAAGCACACTTGTGTTATCATATTTTCTTGATTTATTATTTGTTGATGCAACTGGATGGATTTACCTTCGAATATCATGACCACATATTTATGAAGTTACAATCATCCAGATCAACTATTCCAAAGATATTACTTCCTAAACTCACAAGATACAAATCATATAATCATCATTCAACCAATGTAATAACATTATTGACACACCCAACACAAGATACCTCACCACAATTTCATTATCATGGTTTTATCCATGCATCAAAGTAGGAGATCAAATAACATATATCGAGAATGATCTCAAGTCTGGAGACCAATACACTGGTTCATACATAGAAACTTCCAATGACAACCAAAATATGTGATGTTACTATTGGTTGGTCTATCCTCATGATCTCAACTACTAAAGATCACCATGTGTGAACTTCATGATAAGAAGTCTCAATTATTATGATCCTTCAACACCTGATAGTCGCGAATCTATTTTGTCCAGTTAGTATGACGTATCTAAACCATATGACATATGTTTAATATTAATGTCATCTTATCTCAAAGCTCTCTTTATGTAATGGGATATGATACAAAATTTTGATACGACTATTAATATAAATTAACATTAAATAGTGGGTGCATAAATGTATACACTATAATGATAAGTGAACATTGTGCATAACTCACTCAATACATGATATAGTAATCAAAAGTATTGATAAAGTTGGGTTTATGGAAACTACTTTTAGAAAAATATTGCAGGAAATAGATAATGGAGGGTTTTATGCCCCTAAAGGAAACATGTGGGATGTTTATTGATTAGATAAGCTTTTGTGAGGATAGAATCACCCCAAAAATGATTATAACATTATTCTGAAATAAATTCTCATGAGAATCTTCTAACAGATAGTGGTTATTTTGTTTAACAACCCCATTTTGTTGAGGTGTGTTAGGAAAATAAGTCTGATGGATAAGATGTAAAGACCCGTAAATTTCAAGGAAAGTTTTTTCTTAATTTTCTTTGGAATTTTACAAGAACGCAGTTTCTGACGGCACCTGATTCCGAGGCCCGGTGTGCCCGGAATCATTTTTCAAAGTTTGGCTCTGGTATGTTCAGAGAACGGACGAGTGAGTTTTTCTAACTTTTGAACCGGTTCCCGGAATCGAATTCTGAGGGCACCGATGAAATCGCAGCGCCGGTATTTTCATAGAAACGCCTCTTCCGGAGTTGCGTTTTCTCCTGTGTGGTTTTTATTTTTTGGGCATAAAGTTTAGAAATAAAATAATTTGTTCGACAAACATTATTTTATTCCACTTGAAGCCACATGAAAGCCACTTAAACTGAGTTAAAACGGATAGGGTGCTATCCAGAAATATCCTACCCTCTTGGTATGATATTTTCGAGGTGGGGCCCGCACGAGCCCCGCCGTTTCTTTTCCTCTATTTAACACACCCGCGAAAACCCGTCATTATCAAAGTCAACTGACGTGTTTTCTTAAATCCTTAACGCACCATTTAATTAGGAGGTTTATTTCGGGAATTAAATGGGCGGATTCTTTCGTTGAATTAATTCAACGAATTGATGGGTCGTTACTTACCTTTTTCGTTTGTTGGCATAATAATAAAATAAGACCAACAAGTCTTTTTTGAGAATTACACGTTGAGAGGTTTTAACAGAGTTCTTGAGCCTTCATCCTCCTTCACGAAGAATGCGAAGAACGCGAAGAACGCCGGCCTCTGACGAAGAAAGCCGAACCCGCGGAAATCGACGATGTGACGCCGTGTGCCGCGACGCCGACGTTTCCTCTCCCGCGGCGTTCTTCGGTGACGTTCTTTAATCCGCAACAAGAACCTTCGATCATCCGTTGAGGTGAGGGTTTTAGATTTCTTTTCATTTTTCCTTTGTGTTTTTATTACTCAAGAAATATTTAATTATGATTAATTAAATATATTTGTTCTTGAACCTCGGAGTTCGTCAACGTGACCCCCTTCCGCGACGACGCGACGCCGAATACCGCGACGACGCGACAATCCCCAATTCTGCGAAGAACCTGCGTACGACGACGACTACGAGGTGGGGGTTGTTGTGAATAATTCCTTTTTCCTATGATCGTTTCTTTTAAAAGTGAAGAACCTGACAATTAGAACAATTTTAATCCATTAAAATTGTTGATTCATGTGTTGAATATATTTCTCCCTTTGTTTATCTCTAACGCGGAGGGTGCGGGCCAAACGAACACGGCCCGACAACCCTCTGTCGTTCATCGTGGTTGTGCGGATTTGACGGGCAACGACGGAACGTGACACAAGGGCAATTTGATGATCCCGTAGTGAAGAACGGAACCCGGGAGGAACAACAACGCAGACAGGAAGGAAAACGGACTCCCGGAGTGACTCTGGGGGCACGCGGAAGCCGGCGGCGGCGCGGGTCACCGGCGCAGCAGCGCCGGCGGCCGGAGGCGGCGGCGCCCTGGCGTGCCGCCGGAAGAACCGTCGTGGCTTTAGCCGCGGCGACGGCGCCCGCTGACCCGCGGTCGCGTGGGTCCGGCGCGTGTGGGACACGGCTGAAGCCGCGTTCGACTGTCCAGGGCGACACCCCGTGGGTGCCGCGGGGTTGTCACGCGGGGGCTGTGGCTTCCCCCTGCGTCGCTCGGGTCGTCCAGGGCAAACACCCCATGGGTGCCGCGAGGGTGTCACGCGGGGGCGGCGACTCCCCCCCCCCCCCCCCCCCGCGTCGCCCGGCCACGCGGCCGAGCGGTCCGACCGGTCGGGCCGCGCCCTGGCCGGGCCGGACCGGGTCCGACCGGGTCGGACCGGTTCGGGTCGACCCAGTTCGGCCGACCTAGAGGGGGGGTCGTCCCGGGCCCGGACCCCCCGTCTTCGGACTGTTTTCGGGAAAATGCCCGTAACATGAGCTACGGGCCTCCAAACAACTCTCCGTCAGTGGCAACACGATACTTGGATCGGGACGGTCGTTTCGGTATATCGCACTCAAGGTTTCGGAATACTTTGAGTTCGTCCGGGTTGGTTCATACACGAAACCAACCGGGCCTCCGGAGCGGAAACACTCGTATCTTGAGCTACGGACGTCCGATTGACATGCCGTCAGCTTTGTTGAATTCCTCTAAGTGGGACGGATCTTTTGGCTCACTCCTCCCGAGGTTTGGACACTGGTGGAGTATGGTCGGGTTGGTTTTTCCTTAAAATCAAACCTGGCCCCTAGGACAAAAAAGCCAATAACTCTCAGACCGGGCGTCCGATTGACGCACCGTCTGCGACGTTGAGTTCCTGTTGACAATACGAAACATTTGGATACATCAACTTCGGACTTTGTGATAGTTGATGTATCAGCCTCTCGGCTCGTGGAGCGGACCCTCCCGAACGAGCTTGGTGTGTGCGGGAACCCTAGAGCTGGCTGCGACTGCTCCTTCGACAGCGACGACTGTGTAGAGATCCTCAGTAGACTGCAGTGACGACTGTGCAAAGATCCTCAGTGGACTGCGACGAAGAAGACAACTGGTCTTGTATCCTATGTGGGTCCTAGCTGTGCTGGTCTTGCATCCTATGTGGGTCCCAGCTTAGATGATTCAATACTGGTCTTGTATCCTATGTGGGTCCCAGTATAGATGAATCAATGAAGACAGATGGTCTTGTATCCTATGTGGGTCCTAGTTGTGCTGGTCTTGTATCCTATGTGAGTCCCACCTTAGATGATTCAATACTGGTCTTGTATCCTATGTGGGTCCCAGTATAGATGAATCAATGAAGAAAGGTGGTCTTGTATCCTATGTGGGTCCCAGCTGTGCTGGTCTTGTATCCTATGTGGGTCCCAGCATAGATGATTCAATACTGGTCTTGTATCCTATGTGGGTCCTAGTACAGATGAATCAATGAAGACAGCTGGTCTTGTATCTTATGTGGGTCCTAGCTATGCTGGTCTTGTATCCTATGTGGGTCCCAGCTTTGATGATTCAATACTGGTCTTGTATCCTATGTGGGTCCCAGTATAGATGAATCAATGAAGACATCTGGTCTTGTATCCTCAATGGGTCCTAGCTTAGAAGATTTAGTGTCTACATCTGATAATCCCTTTCACCTTTTCGACGATGTATACCTATGTGAGCTGAATCCTGTGTTACTCTCCTTTGTGGATTGTGTTGAGCTATCATGTGTGGATTTACTGTTTACTCTCCTTTGTGGATTGTGTTGAGCTATCCTGTGTGAGCTGAATCCTGTGTTACTCTCCTTTGTTGATTGTGTTGAGCTATCCTGTGTGGATTTACTGTTTACTCTCCTTTGTGAATTGTGTTGAGCTATCCTGTGTGAGATGAATCCTTTGTTACTCTCCTTTGTAGATTGTGTTTAGCTATCCTGTGTGGATTTATTGTTTACTCTTCTTTGTGGATTGTGTTGTGCTATCCTGTGTGGGTATACGTTTTCTTTCCTGTGTGGACTGGGTTGTGCTTGGGCTCGGACGTTGGAGCCGAACAGGAATTGATGACTTAGATATATGTATGGGCCTATACCTAAGTTGTGTCAGATGTTACTTCGTGATTGTATCTTTCCTTTAGGGTTTATCCATTGTGGATTTCGGGAGACCTTCGAGGGTCTCGAGGTCCCTACTGAGTAGCTTATACTCACCCCTGCATGTGCTTTGCCCGCACTACGTTGTGTTGGTTGCAGATGACGGACAGCACTGATCGTGGTGGAGGCGTGCAGAGAAGGACGGTACTTGGAGGTGGACCACTGGGTGGGACGTACTCGGAGCAGTCAGGTGGACCGAGGAGAAGTGGAGGCTATCTGTACCCACCCTTCAGGTGGGACTCCCATAGGACGGCTCGATGCTGCGGCTTTTTCCTTTCAGTTGCTGTTTTTCCCTTTCAGTTGTACTTTACAGTTGAGCTTGTATTTCGGGCCCCCTTTTACTTTCAGCACATCTTGTTACAGTTTTTTACTTAGTGTTTACTTTTCTGCTTACTTGCTCTATGGTGCTTGTTTACTTTTCAAAGGAAATGCCTTCCCTTTTTGTTGGGATTTACGCCTTGGTGCTAGTCGCGAGCCCCTGGCCTATGGAAGGCGGGATTGGAGTAGTCACGACACGAGCCCCGAGGACGGGTCGTGAAAAATTGGTATCAGAGGTGGTCGGTTCTACCGCATACTCTGATCTTTCTTCTATGTGAAGCAATAGTGTTCAGCGTATTGGGTGTGGTTATCAGTCCAGGGAGTCCAGTGTTGGTGCGGCGGCCGACGTATCTGTACACCAGGACCCTGACTTATGATTTCCGACTTAATGCACGAAAACACTGATTGCATGTGTGTTGAAGTTTTCTTTGTGATTACTTATGTCAGCTCACCAGGTATACTGTTCTGACCGTGGCGCACCGGCTTATTTTCAGGATGACCCCACGACGGCATCCAGCTAGGGTTCCGATAGTGGAGCATGATGACATCCCACCGAGCAACGAGGCCTCAGTGCAGGGCTCCTTGTCAGCAGAGGCACCGATGGTACCTTTACCCGCTGATCCACCGATGCTACCATCCCCAGCCGCTGACGATGCACGACGCCTTAGCGCGCTTCACGAGTTTCAGCGTCAGCGACCGCCCAGGTTCGGTGGGGAGACGGACCCCCAGGCAGCCGAGGACTGGATGGAAGCGGTTGTATGGGTTTTTAGTTTTGTGAGGACACCAACAGACCTCATGGTGATCCTCGCAGCGAGCCTCCTGCACGCGGCAGCAGGCAGATGGTGGATCTTGATGCTCCAGATGCACGACGAGGCATCTATCCTATGGACGGACTTTGAGAGCATCTTCCGCTCCGAGTTCATCCCAGCCACCCTTCGTGTGGTGCGCATCCAGGAGCTACTACAGCTGCGGCAGGGCAGCATGACAGTGGCCCAGTACTCGGCGAGATTTACTGATCTCTCGCGCTACTCCACAAATATGGTATGAGACCCGTTCTTCCGGGCTCGGACCTTCGAGCAGGGACTGAGGCACGAGATCAGGGCTTCGATGATCTCCCTCAACATTCCGACACAGACAGAGGTGTTGGAGAGAGCCCTTCTAGTGGAGAGTTTTCTCGCCGGGCAGGCTCCAGTGACAGGGCCCCCCGCAGGATGGCCCGTAGCAGGGTCTTCTGCAGCTGGCAGTAGACAGTTGACGCAGAGGTTCAAATGGGACAGACCATCAGATGGGCAGCCTCAGGATGAAGATTCAGTTGTGCGGGGCACCCGAAGGAGAGCCAGATACATGAGGGGCAAGCATTGCTACGCATGCAGCGGGTGAGGTCACACGGCTCGAGACTGCCCGACTCGTCTTACAGATGAGCAGCAGGTGCTAGAGGGACCTCCCAGACAGATGTTCGGCCACGGTGGTCTGTAGGGTGCAGGCGGACGAGGCAGAGGAGCTGAACGAGTAGATGATGGTGGGAGACACTTCGAGGTGTTGCCACCACCACCACCAGGAGGTCCACCCCAACCGCATGGAGTTAGTGGTCATGGGAGAGCTCAGCTTCAGGCAGCTGAGGCCTTCGATCACGGAGCTCTGGGAGCAAATGGACAGGAGCGGAACTAGTGGATACGTCCTTTGTACTTCTAGTACCTTGTTTCTATGGTGTAGTGTCTTTGTATTATGAGCTACAATAGTAAAAGATGCTTACCTTTGTGATGTTATCATTCATATCCTCTTTTGTGTTGTTACTAAGAGGTTCCAGTTAGACTATTGACTTGACCCTCACTTGTGAGACATCTACTGGAGGAGACCCAGTTACCACACACTGATGCCGACTGTGTGACTCAACCCTTGGAGGCGAGAGTAACGGTTGTATCTCTTGGTAGTATCATTGAGGCCTTACGACGTCATCTTTGTTATGGATTAGTAACATCCATATCGGGATTGACTATATTAGGAAAAAGAAGGTGGTTCATCCAGGGGATGAGACCAGATTTCTCTTATCGGCATAGAAGAAATCATAGCATCTCTTGTAGGACCAGAGAATGTCCAGGTAATCTAGGAGCAGATGAGGATTGCTCAGAGCTGGCAGAAGTCTTTTGCTGACGGGAGGCGGAGGCCACTTGAGTTCGAGGATGGAGATCATGTCTTCTTGCGTGTCTCACCTCGACGTGGATTACAGAGATTTGGCCAAGGCGACAAGTTGTCCCCATGCTTCATCGGGCCTTTCCAGGTCCTCAGCAGGTTTGGAGAGGTGGCTTATCGCCTGGCCCTGCCACCTCAGTTGCACTGGCTGCATGACGTCTTCCACGTATCTCACTTGAGGAGATACGTGCACGACCCGACGCAAATCTTGACCATGGAGAGCTGGTCTTTGTTGATGGGGTGACTTTTGTGGAGGTCCCAGTGTAGATCGAGGATCGACAGGAGCGGGTCCAACGTGGATGATCAATTCCTCTAGTGCGCTTCAGATAGCTACACGGGAACCTCCAGGAGAGCACTTTGGAGCGGGAGGCTTAGTTGCGTGCTCAGTACCTCTTTTTTTCCCTAGTTTTTTATGTATCTTTACGGGGACGTAAAGCCCTGAAGTGGGAGTAATTTAAAGACCCATAAATTTGAAGGAAATTTTTATCTTAATTTTTTTTGGAATTTTACAACAACGCAGTTTCTGACGGCACCTGATTCCGAGGCCCGGTGTTCCCGGAATCATTTTTCGAAGTTTGGCTCGGGTACGTTTAATGAACGGACGAGCGGGTTTTTCTAACATTTGAACCGGTTCCTGGAATTGAATTCTGAGGGCACCGATGAAATTGCAGCGCCGGTATTTTCTAAGAATCATCTCTTCCAGAGTTGCGTTTTCTCGGGTGTGGTTTTTAATTTTTGGGCTTAAAGTTTAGAAATAAAATAATTTTGTCGACAAACTTTATTTTATTCCACTTGAAGCCACTTAAACTGAGTTAAAACGGATAGGGTTCTATCTAGAAATATCCTACCCTCTTGGTAGGATATTTGCGAGGTGGGGCCCACACGAGCCCCGCCGTTTCTTTTCTACTAAGTAATGAACCAGCGAAAACCCGTCATTATGAAAGTCAACTGACGCGTTTTCTTAAATCCTTAACACACCATTTAATTGGGTCGTTTATTTCGTGAAGTAAATGGACGGTTTCTTTCGTTGAATTAATTCAACAAATTGATGGGTCATTACTCACCTTTTTCATTTGTTGGCGTAATAATAAATTAAGACCAACAAGTCTTTTGGAGGATTACACGTTGAGTGGTTTTGACAGAGTTCTTGAGCCTTCATCCTCCTTCGCGAAGAACGTGAAGAACGCGAAGAACGCCGGCCTCCGACGAAGAACGCCGAACCCGCGGAAATCGACGATGCAACGCTGTGTGCCGCGACGCCGACGTTTCGTCTCCCGCGACGTTCTTCAGCGACGTTCCTTAATCCGCAACAAGAACCTTCGATCATCCATTGAGGTGAGGGTTTCAGATTTCTGTTAATTTTTCCTTTGTGTTTTTTTACTCAAGAAAAATTTAATTATGATTAATTAAATCTTTTTGTTCTTGAACCTCGGAGTTCGTCTACGCGACCCCCTTCCGCGACGACGCGACGCCGGATGCCGCGACGACGCGACGATCCTCAATTCCGCGAAGAACCTGCGTACGACGACGACTACGAGGTAGGGGTTGTTGTGAATAATTCCTTTTCCCATGAACGTTTCTTTTAAAAGTGAAGAACCGGACAATAAGAACAATTTTAATCAATTAAAATTTTTGATTCATGTGTTGAATATATTTCTCCCGTTGTTTATCTCTAACGTGGAGGGTGCGGGCCAAACAAACACAGCCTGAAAACCCTCCGCCGTTCTTCGTGGTTGTGCGGATTTGACGGGCGACGACGGAACGTGACACACGGGCAATTTGATGATCCCGCAGTGAAGAACGGAACCCGGGAGGAACAACGGCGCAGACGAGAAGGAAAACGGACCACCGGAAGGACTCCGGTGGCTCGCAGAAGCCGGCGGCGGTGCCCCGGTGCGCCGCCAGAAGAACCGCCGCGGCTTCAGCCGCGGTGGCGGCGCCCGCTGACCCGCAGCCACGCGGGTTCGGCGCGCGCGGGATGCGGCTGAAGCCGCGTCCGGCTTTCCTGGGTGACACCCCGCGGGTGCCGCGGGGTTGTCACGCGGGGGCGGCGGCTTCCCCCCCGCGTCGCTCGGGTCGTCCAGGGCGACACCTCACGGGTGCCGCGGGGGGTGTCACGCGGGGGTGGCGGCTCCCCCCCCCCCCCCCCCCCCCCCCGCGTCGCGCGACCGCCCGTCCGAGCCGGGCTGGGCTGGCCGAGCCAGGCCAGTCCGACCGGCCGGGCCCCCGGGTCGGCCCGGGCCCGGACCCCCCGTCTTTGGAGCATTTTCGGTCAAATGCACGTAACATGAGCTATGGGCCTCCAAACGACTCGCCTTCTGCGGCAACGCGATCCTTGGATCGAGACGGTCGTTTTGGAATATCGCACTCAAAATTTCGGAATACTTTGAGTTCAGCCAGGTTGGTTCGTACACGAAACCAACCGGGCCTTCGGATTGGAAACGCTCATATCTTGAGCTACGAACGTCAGATTGATGTGCTGTCGAATTTTTTGAATTCCCCTAAGTGAGACGGATCTTTTGGCTCACTCCGCCCGAGGTTTGGACGCAGGTGGAGTACGGTCGGGTTGGTTTTTCCTTGAAAACCAACTGGGCCCCTGGTAAGAAAAAACCAATAACTCTCAGACTGGGCGTCCGATTGACGCGCCGTCTGCGACGTTGAGTTCCTGTTGACGATACGGAACTTTTGGATACATCAACTTCATACTTTGTGACAGTTGATGTATCGTCCTCTCGGCTCGTGGAGCGGACCCTCCTGAATGAGTTTGTTGTGTGCGGGAACCCTAAAGCTGGCTGCGACTGCTACTTTGACAGCGACGACTGTGCAGAGATCCTCAGTGGACTGCAGCGACGACTGTGCAAAGATCCTCAATGGACTGTGACAAAGAAGACAGCTGGTCTTGTATCCTATGTGGGTCCTATCTATACTGTTCTTGTATCCTATGTGGGTCCCAGCTTAGATGATTCAATACTGGTCTTATATCCTATGTGGGTCCCAGTATAGATGAATCAATGAAGACAGCTGGTCTTGTATCCTATGTGGGTCCTAGCTGTGCTGGTCTTGTATCCTATGTGGGTCCCAGCTTAGATGATTTAATACTAGTCTTGTATCCTATGTGGGTCCCAGTATAGATGAATCAATGAAAACAGTTGGTCTTGCATCCTCTGTGGGTCCTAGCTGTGCTGGTCTTGTATCCTATGTGGGTCCCAGCTTAGATGATTCAATACTGGTATTGTATCCTATGTGGGTCCCAGTATAGATGAATCAATGAAGACAGCTGGTCTTGTATCCTATGTGGTTCCTAGCTGTGCTGGTCTTGTATCCTATATGGGTCCCAGCTTTGATGATTCAATACTGGTCTTGTATCCTATGTGGGTCCCAGTATAGATGAATCAATGAAGACAGCTGGTCTTGTATCCTCCGTGGGCCCCAGCTTAGATGATTCAGTGTCTACATCTGATCATCCCTTTCACCTTTTCGACGATGTATACCTATGTGAGCTGAATCCTGTGTTACACTCCTTTGTGGATTGTGTTGAGATATCCTGTGTGGATTTACTGTTTACTCTCCTTTGTGGATTGTGTTGAGCTATCCTGTGTGAGCTGAATCCTATGTTACTCTCCTTTGTGGATTGTGTTGAGCTATACTGTGTGGATTTACTGTTTACTCTCCTTTGTGGATTGTGTGGAGCTATCCTGTGTGAGCTGAATCCTGTGTTACTCTCCTTTGTGGATTGTGTTGAGCTATCCTGTGTGGGTTTACTGTTTACTCTCCTTTGTGGATTATGTTGTGCTATCCTGTGTGGGTATACGTTTTATTTCTTATGTGGGCTGGGTTGTGCTTGGGCTCGGACGTTGGAGCCGAATGGGAATTGATGACTTAGGTATATGTATGGGAATATACCGAAGCCGTGTCAGATGTTACTTCGTGATTGTATCTTTCCTTTTTGGTTTATCCTTTGTGGATTTCGGGAGACCTTCGGGGGTCTCGGGGTCCCTACTGAGTAGCTTATACTCACCCCTATACGGTCTTTGCCCGCACTACGTTGTGTTGGTTGTAGACGACGGACAGCGGTGATCGTGGTGGAGGCGTGCAGAGCAGGACGGTACGTGGAGGTGGACCACTGGGCGGGACGTACTCGGAGCAGTCAGGTGGACTGAGGAGCAGTGGGGGCTATCTGTACCCACCCTTCAGGTGGGACTCTCAGAGGACGGCTCGACGTTGCGGCTTTTCCTTTCAGTTGCTGTTTTTCCCTTTCAGTTGTACATTACAGTTGGGCATGTATTTCCGGCCCCCTTTTACTTTCAGCACAGCTTGTTACAGTTTTTAATTAGTGTTTACATTTCCGCTTTCTTACTCTGTGGTGCTTGTTTACTTTTCAAAGGCAATGCCTTCCCTTTTTGTTGGGATTTACGCCTTGGTGCTAGTCGCCATCCCCTGACCTATGGAAGGCGGGCTTGGGGTAGTCACGGCACGGGCCCCGAGGACGGGTCATGACATAAGAATGGTTTTTTTGAATCATATCTCTAGTGAATCATAAGTAACATCAAAGGATTTCATCGTTCCTTGAAAATGATTTATAAAGATCGAATGGATTTTTTGGAGAAAAATAGTCTTTCAACATTAAAAAAAGAAAATTTTAAGATAATAATTTATTTTGAGAACCATTTATTTTAAAAAATCCCTTGAAACAGATAGTGTAATACTTAAAAACATTTAAAATATTTATAAAGGAAAATAATAATTCCACATTGAATTTTTTTATAACAGAAAACATTTAAAAAAACATTTTCCATGAAAATAACCTTTGAAACCATATAGAGGAAGCTTCAATGAAAATAATAGTCATGAAGGTGGAAAATATTGTTCTTTTTGTACTTGTAAACAATTATATTTTTTTTCACATTTTCTGTAAAATCCAAATAATCCTTGTTTGGAAAACTACATGAATATTCCTGCTAAAACAAATTTTAAAAAGTAAAAAATAAGTTGATTTATTGTAATAAATCATTGGGAGAATTTTAAGACATTTAAATAGTATTTTTTACATTTAAATTTTTTGTTTCATGTAACTAAAGTTATTAATAAATTTATATTTATTTGGAACAAATAATTCCCAAAATATCATGGTGTTACAAACAAATTTATGAAAATTAAAACAAATGTGGTTGTTTTGTGGGGTTGGGAACCCTTGGTTTTTTTATTTTAGTATTTTGTAATCATCTTATAAAAAATAAATTGAAATAAAAATGTTTAAATAATGAAAAAAACAAATCTTATGTTATGTAGCCTAGTTATCATTTATCAAAGAATATCCTTAAACCCAATACAATTCTACAAACCAATGTGAAGTCATTAAGTGTTGAAACATGATTCCAGTATTCCCTTATCAGGCATGATTTTAAATTAAATTGATTTTTGAGATAATGTTAAAAATTAAGGAATCTAAGAATCAAATGGCTGTTCCAAAAGCATAAAAATATAATATTAAGATCAATCATTGGAAATAAGTAGTTTTTGAAGATGATGCAATCACCGATTACACGTGGGATGAGGTGGCTAAAAAATTATTATTATAGTTACTTCTAGTCATGTTGTTTCTAGATGGGTTTTCCTAATGTAAAATAATCATTCTGGTGGAATGAGAATGTTAAACATAAATTTAAATTAAAAACGTGTTTAAATCTTTTACACATTTGTAGTAATGAATATACTTGAAATCTATATTATGTGGCTCATATAGAGTCTAATGAATCTGTTAGTGAGGATAAATATCATGTTTTTCATGATTTTTACCATTCATTACCCACTAATAATGTTGAATAAAATATGAATTCGGATGTAAGATTTTAAGGATGATAAAATTAATAAAAAATGGGGTTGGTACTATAATAATATATTCAATGAAGAGAGAATGTGTGGATTAGACAAGGATAATAAAAGTTTTAGTATGTATGGCCACCATTATAACTATTATAAAAAATTTATCTTTTTGTGATTAAAGAGGCTTTAATTGGGATGAAAATGGTAAACAGGCTATGTTAGATAATATCGTCATTTAATTTTTGTAAATATTTAGGGGATTTGGGAATTAATTGGATCACTATGATATTTAATGAAATTATGAAATCTATGAAAATTTCCGATGAATGAAGGAAGAGATATCTTCTATCTATGTATAAAAATAAAGGGTATGATTTAAGTTGTGATAATTATAGTGTCATTATGTTTATGAGTCATACCCTGAAACTTTTTAAGACTCATTGAAAAAAGGATTCTAATTGAAACTAATGTTTCTGGTAGTGATTTTTCTTTTATTCCTTAATGTTGAACCATTTGAGATATTTAATTTGTTGGATGATTTATATACTATTATCATCCAAAAGCCCAAGATTTTCATGTGGTTTTTGTTAAAGGTTAAATTGATTTGAGTCCGAAATCAAAATTTAAGTATCATGTCATCTTTATCATTCACTATAAATAAATACCAATTCCTCTATTAGAGATTCATCTTGAGTATTAGATCAACCACTCTTCCATTATAACGTTGTATCATAGTAGGTTCTCTAACCCTACCTTATTTTATATGTTTATTTTTTTGGAGAAAATCTAGTCCTTTCCCCCAAAGGGTGATAGTAGCTCCCCAACAATGGCCATCATTTTTAGTCCCCCCATGTCCTCTCCTAGTAGCTGTAATGACTCCCTACACCACCACTCCATAGCATTTTTGGCCCCTTAAACTAGTCGTGACAACCCCTACTTCTATCACCATCCCAATAGTCCCAAGAAGCACCTCTAAATGTAAAACCCCACCCCCAACTCTTGCATGGTTTCACCTTTACCAGTCACATGATGACTCATCCTAGTACATCTTTTAATAATGAAACCACCCTATGATATTTCATGCTCCCACCTCCAAGAAATGACTTTCTCAATAATTTTTTGTAGGTGGATTTATTCAAGGAGATGTCCTCCTAGCCACTCATTCTATATCTAGAAGGACAATAGGTAGGTGAGGGAGGGATTAGATATGCGTCGTGGGCCAGAGGGCGGTGGTCTGGGGGCATCAAATAGGGATATGTGACAGGTTCAGGGCATCACACAATTACGGAAGATAGGCTAGGGGCATTACACATGGAGGGGAGACGACTTCCATATGAATCATCAACCTACTTAGGCATTCAATCCAGATCCAGATCTACCCATTATCCAGGTACCCTTCAGGTGATACTCTAGAAGGTGTGTACCTTTCTATTGAATCCCTACCTCATTCATTATATTGTCCCTTATTTCCATTATCAGTAATGGTATTACCATGGGTCTACCAAGATCACTGTCAGGATTCTTCATCAACACTAAAATTATTGTTTGCTCACCTACACAATCAGCATCAGGCTGGACAAATCACCATCAATCTTCGTGAATATCCATCAAGGTCATACTCTATTGCTCATATCACCTTCATGATTCTTTTATATTATACTTTTATATTTTTAGTATTATATTTTTTTATTACAAGCTGGGAATATCAATCTGGATGGGGAGTGTTAGGGAATTTTTCTATTCTTTTGTTCATGTATCCAATCAAGGAACACCTATCTTGAAGAGGATTGTTATAGGTAAAATTTATTTTAGTACATTATACTTTAGATATCATGTCATTTTTATAATTAACTATAAATAAACACCAACTTCTCTATTAGAGAGACATATTGGGTATTAGGTTGACCACTCATCTATTCGAACAGTTTTCAATAATTTGGAAAAGGTATAAGAACAATTTCCTAGAGAGTTATTATGGAATGAATTACAAATAAAAAGGATTTAGATGTTGTATATTAAAATAATCCAAGACATGTTGAAGGGATTTTAACATGAGTTAGAACTAGATTCGATGACACAACAGTCTTTTCTATCTCGATATTACTACATCAAGGATTATCATTAATCCCATACATTTTTTACTTTTGTCTTAGGTAAAAATTCCAATCATATTCAAGATCAGATGCCTAATTTTATGATTTTTTATTGGATATTATTCCCATTGAATAATCTAATGAGTTTTTCAATTTAATGTAAGAGTTTTTGAGATACTTTAGAATCAATGGGTTTTCTTATTAATAGAGATAAAACAGAATATATAGAGTATTGTTTTAGAAAAGGATTATCTAGTAATGTTATGGATGTGAGACTGGGAGACCATATTATTTTAAAATTATATCGTTCTTGATATTTAGAATCATTTATGAAATGTGATTAAGATATTAATGCAGATTACTCTCATACAATTCGAACTAGATGGATAAAATTAATAAATCCTTCAGGATTTCTTTATGGTTATAAAATTAAATTCAATTTGAAGATAAAATTTTATAATATTATTATTATACCTATTGTTTTAAATGGTAGTGAGTGTTGGGCTTTTATGGTATGCCTTGAAGAAAAAATAACGGTTGAAGAAATCGAAATGTTAGGATGTACATGTGATCTTACTAATTTGAATAAAATTAGAAATAAATATATTCTAGAGAAAAATAGAGTTTATATTATTGATGGTAAGATGACTATGACAAGATTAAGATGGATTGTAGAATTTTGAAGAGAAATAGGGATGCACTTTTTAATGATAGGGTAATATTAAAGAGTAATTCAATTATAAAAATAGGTATAGGTAGACCAAAAATAACTATTAAATAGGTCATTCATGATGAACTTGTTCTAAATGATTAAATAAAAATATGGTCTTCAATATAGGTAATTGCTGACATTTGATCCATGTATTTAGGACTATTTAATTAGGTTTAAGGCATATTTATTATTATTTTTATATATAATTCAAATAAGTATAACAAAGGTGATAGAGATGAGGCCTACCTAATGGGATACAAGTGGTTTGTGAAGAATTATCACAGACGCATAAATTCTTTTTCCAATTTAGATTATATTAAAATAACGATCATATGAGGAATCAAAACACCCATTATGACCGAATATTTACTCTCGGATAACCTTGTCAGCTTTCTAGTAGGATGTAACATAAGGGTTCCTACACATAAAACTTTATTTCACTTTGTAATGGTAAGGGGGTCTATTTGATACCATAACAGTTTCATATGTCTAAAAAATATGTTTCCTATCCAAAAAATACATTATCATAGAAAAAAATATTTTAAACCCATAATTACCACATTCCATGAATTTATTCAGCCCATAAATCTTAAAAATAATATATATTAATTATTTTTAATGCTATTTTCAGAAAAAAGAACTGAAGTGAAATTCCCATAACCCACAAACATTAAACCTTCTTGTTCCTAGAGTATTAATATGTAAAAGTGCAAAAATTCAAGTGAAATTATTTATTTCATTAGAAACCAAGGTTTCATTATATTTCCCCCTTTAAAAAATAAATTTTATTTTTCATTATATCATTCCATTATAAATGCCAACAATTATGCAAGAAATATTATTTTAAAAAATATCTCTTTCGGTAAAAGACTTATAACTTATGATGGATCAGAATTAACTGGACTAATAAAATATTTAATCTAATTTCCAAAATCCCATACACCTATGAATGAAAAATTTATAACATATGTCAATATACAATACATGTAAGTAAATTAAAAAAAATGTATTATTGAATCACATTCCTTGGTAAAATCATGCTCATGGGAAAGTGATATGTATAATTCCATTTGATCTATTTCAATAAAATATGTAGTCTATGTTATTGGAAATAACCACAAATTCATGAATAATCAAAACACTAGAATATACGAAACAATATTAAAATAATCAAAAAAAATAACTGCATGAAAATATGATTTGGTGACGTTTAAATCCAAAAAATATGGGCATATAAGTGAATTTCCATAAAATAGATTAAAATAAATCAAAATAATTTATATATGAGAATAGATTATACAGGAATATTTCATTGAGAAATCGTTACTCCTAACACTAAATATTCCATCATTATCACCCTCTGTAGGGATCAAACTAGTTATTTCTAATAATAAATTTAAAAAAAATAGGGGAACCCAAAGAAATGACCCCTGATAATATTAATATGCAATTATATTAATTTCCAAATGATTTTTACACTAAAAATTAATTATTCCTAAACTAGAGAAGAATGCTCAAATCCATAAGATAATTTCGAAAGTAGTTCCCAACATTCTACTCTTTAGATAGCACTATAAAATGATTTAAATGATGTAAAAAATCATATATGTAGGAAATAATAACCATTACACTATAACAGAGGAAACAACAGACCCTCAACATGTGGAATCAAGTCTTTAATGGAAAATATGAAGAACAACAACGAAACTCTACATTTATAACCACAAATTTGTTATGTGATGATAACATCATTATGATATTAAATCATTTCATGTTCTATTCATTATTTTTTTACCAATATGTGTTTTAGAAAAATTTAATAAGGGATGATGATTTCAATATTATATTAAATCATATTATGTATTTTTCGATGTTTTTTTCATCAAACAATTGAAGTAATTTTATAAAAAATGCATAAGGGATGAATAATACCTTATGATTCAAGGGTTAAAAAGATACCAAAAAATTTAAGATAATGGGGGATAAAATAATTTCCAGAAACAAAAATTTTACATTATAAATTAAAAAATATTTAACCCATTAACTCATGATTCCCATTCATTGAAAACGCTTCTGTTTGAATATTTATGTATCTGTATTTTTTATGTGTCAACAATATTAACCCTTATTTTGAAAATTCTACATGATTATAACTCCATGGTTATGTAAGGGTTGGTCTAGAGTACTGTCAGAATGGGTGAACTCTTGGAAAATTTCTCATGGTGTGTGTGACTGAGGAAAAATCACACTAAAATAACCTGTGTTGGATTTTGGAGGTAGTCAATAGCCTGATTAGGGACCCTAATGGGTAATAGATTATGGTGTTCTATTAAGGAAAAGAAGCTATTATGGGAGACTCATAGGGTCCGATGACCATGTTCATGGCTTGAGGAGTTCAGGTTATGACAAAAGGTATCAGAGCCATTGCACATCCAAATGTGTAGAGACAATTCCTGGGTTTGAGGTGTGGGGTCCATAATAATGATGTTGTGTTTCAAATAGGTTGAGAGTGTAACACCCCTAAATATGTAATACTAAGAAGACTAAATGATACTTACCACGTCAATAATGTTAACCCTTCATTTAGGGAGCCTAACTAGTTATAATTTCTCGATTATATAGGGTTTTTCTTGGAGTAGTTTCAGGAAGGGTAATCTCCTATGAATTATCTCAGTGTTTGTGTGAATTGGAAAAGAAATCTAAAAGAACTGGTGTTGGTATGTTTGTATATTCAATAGTCTAATATGATAATCTAATGGTTAATAGTATATATTGTTCTAGAAATGATACTATGGTATTATAAGAGACCCATGAGGTTAGATCACTTTGTTCAGGGTCCATGGAGGTAGAGTCATGATATTCAACCATCTCCCTTTAGTTTGGAATTTTTATCTCCCACTAATCAAGGATTTCAAATATATTTATTCACTTTATAAAAAATAATCAATCCTTGATTTGGGTATATAATTTCATGGTATACTATTTTAACATGGTATTAGAGTGGGGAAACTCTATTCTATCTTTATGTCCCTCTATTTTTCACAACACTATCCCACCCACACTAATCAAGCATCGTCAACATGTGACAGTTCATCTTCCCTCTTCTAACCATGGGTCACTACACTAGTCTTGACCCCCAGACGAGCACTTCCCCTGTGTATTATTCCCTCATTCATGTCCTTACCTAATTCACATTCAAGCATGGATCTTAAAGAGAAATAATAACTATCATGGAAAAAACTAGAGGCTGTCTACATTATGCAAATTGACAAAAAAAATTGGTTTTTTTCTCATCACATGGATGCACTGTCATTCCACATCAGGAGGACTAGTTTTCTTCTCCCAAAATGAGTCATTCCCCTCACACTTATCTTTATGTCACACTTCTGTCTTTTATTCTTCTAATCATTCTAATCTCACACCTATATTTGATATCTATTTTTAAAGACTTATTATGACTTATATTATAAATTTAGTCTTTTATCTATAAATATTGGTATGATAATATTCATCATCTTGCATCCAAGGCCACAACTTTCTCTCTCATATCTAATTACGTCAATGCACCTATTCCTGAGATGATCACAGCCTCGACATTGATTTTTGATGAGTACCTTAGTTGTAGTAACATGGAAATGTGGTGAAATATGGTGGTTGTCTTCTTAAAAAGGATGGGGTGCTATTTACATCTAGTAAATTCACCTCCAGGCCCCAAAATATCCGAATTTTCAACATGGGAGAAACAAGATAAAAATAACTTTACATATTTTGGTTTCATGGTTGTTTTTGTAAATCATTTCATCAGGAATATGAATATTGTTAAGAAGATACGAGACTCCTTTCTTTTTATGTTCATTGATTCAAATAATCTGTTTTGTTTTTATGATCTATTTTAGAAATTATTCTCACATTTTAAAAAGTCCAATATAGTTAGACCATATTAAAATGAATGGAATGTTACTATGGATGAGATTCATGATTTATGATTAGTACCTAAAACATTAGATAAGATGCAGACTCAATGAAAACATCTTTTGTTATCTCTTTTACAAGGGAATAATCTTATGTTTACAACTACCATAAGTAAGATATGTTTTTTCCTAGTGCTCTACATTCAGCCTTGGTGTGCAATAATCTTATTCATGCATGTTTTCAAGAATCTAGTATTTCTTATTGATATTTTTCAAATCATGGTGAATTTTAATTTCATATTAGTGAACATGGTGGAAACATTGGTAATCGATCTAGTATTGAAGTGTATTATTTGTCCTCTAGTGAGACTTGAGATCCTTAGCAAGAAACACTATTGAAGTTTTACAACAATAAAATAGAATAGGGTCTACACTATTAGACATAGAACCAACGTATAAGACAAAGTTGTTCATCCCAATTGCATCCTTAACTTCCTCAGAATCTTCCATTAGTCAGAATATATTATATAATTGGTGACCATATGTTGCATCAATCATATCCAGCTCACTAAAACTCCATTCAGGGAAAAGATGTATCCAAATTGTGATTTTAGATCATCATGGCCTATCTGGAAACTAGTATTAGTGTATCCTATCACTACTAGTTCTTCATCTTTTCAATACATCAAAAACAAATCCTTTGTATCCCTCAAGTAATTTAGGATAGTTTTGACAGCTTCATGGTATAGTTCTCATGGATTATCTTGATTTATTTCCACTATGATTAATTAAAATTCAACATCAAACTTAGCTTATAGCATGGAATACATTATATACGCCACTTATGAGGAATAAGTTATTATTCTCATTCTATCAATGTCCTCCTCTTTTTATGGACATATTTTCTTGGAGAGATTGATACCACGTGACATTGGTGACAACCCTCTCATGGATTGTTCCATATTTTACCTTTAAAAAAACATGTCAATAAATGTACTTTGACTTAGCCCAATCAGCCTCTAATATCAATCTTGATATATATTGACCCCTATAATGTATGTTGTTTCACAAAAAATATTTCATGGAGAAGCATTTATTTAACCATGTCTTATCCGACGTTAAGACTTTCACCTCATTCACCATAATTTATATGTCATCAGTATATAATAAACAGAAAAATGATGTAATTAACATTAACCTTCATACAACCACAAGGCTCACTTTCATTTTTTTAAAAACCAAATTCCCTTTGGGCCGCATCAAAATGAGCATTCCTTGATTGTGATGTTTTTTTCAACCCATTAATGGATATCTGCAGCTTTCACACTTTATTGGAATTATTTTACTTTATATACCCTTTAAGATGAGTCATATAGATGTCTCCAACCAACTTAACATTTATAAAAGCAATTTTGACATCAATTTTTGAAATTTAATAATCATGGAATGTTGTTATTTTTAGTAATATTCTGATGGAATTTAGTTTCTCAAATAGTAAGATGGTTTCATCATTGTTTATGCCTTGATGTTTCATAAAACCCATCAATGACAGTCTTGCCTTATAGGTATTGACCTTACAATCCATGTCCAGTTTTGTCTTTAACACCCATTTACACCCCATGGGTTTTACCTTATCTTGAGGTTGTACTGAAATTGAAATATGATTTCGGTAAATGGAATCAATCTCAAAAATAATAACATATTTCCCATTATTATCACCCTTTCCTTCTACTACTTCTTTATAGGTTTGAGGTTCATCATCCTCAAGGAGTAATGTTTCACCTAACTCAGTGATATGAAAACCATAACCCTCTGGTTCTCTAACCACTCATGTTTACCTACATAGTACTTGTGTCTCAGTAACTTCTTCGCCTCCCACTATCTCCTCTGATGATTTTTCTCTTACAAACTCTTGTGCATATTGAGCACCAACTTTTTCCCATCCAATCATGATCCAACTATTTCCATTAGAAATTTTTTCCATTACTAGAAATGTTACTTATCTTACCAAAATCACTTTTATATTTTAATGTTTTTTAGGTAATATCCTTTATTTCCATTAGGATAACCAATAAAACTTAACTTTTTTCTTTGAGATGCAAAATTTTCAATTGGTATAGTCTTCCCAAAAGCCCTACATCCCCATACACATATTTGAGATAGACTAAGATTATTTATATAACACAACTCATATGAAATCCAACCAATATATTTAGTTTGTACTCAATTAAGGTATTATGCAACTGTCTACAAGGAATATACACAAACGGATAATGGAATAGTTATCTGACTCAACATTGATTTGACCTTGTCTATAATGTCTTATTATTTATTTAACTAACTCCATTACACTGTGGTATATAAGGAGGAATGAGTTTGGATACTATCTCACACTCTTTTAAGTGATAAATGAAGTCTTGATAAAGATACATTATGCATCATTATAAGTGAAGTTCCTTAATCTTCTTACCAAGCTGGTTTTTAATTCATGATGATATTTCTTGAACAACATAAAGGAATCAAAATTATAATTAATTAAGTAGATATATCCATACCTACTATATTCATTGGTAGAATTGATGAAGTATGAAAACCCTCCCCTTACTATATTGGAAATGGACCACACAGATCTCTATGAATTAATTCTAGTAATTCGGTGGATCATACTCCCTTCCTGGAGAAGGGTTCTTTAATCATTTTACATTATAAATAACTGTAACATACATCCATGGGTTTTAAATTAGTTAATTCTAAATTATGTTATTTATGTAATTTATATATGAACTTCTCATTTACTTGACCATGTATAAATTTTCATAGGTGGGTGTTATATAAGTCATGGTATCTATTTTTCTCATTGATTTTCATTAGTGTGTTTTTTAATTCAAGTATATATATTATTATTAATATATGTCGTACCATAACACATGTTATATGTATAATAGAAACAAAATTTATTTACATACATGAAATAAAATCTCATGGAATCCAAACTTGAGACTGAGATTATGTTTTTGGTTACTGAAGATACATAATAACAATTATCCAATACCATAATCAAACCACTATGAAAGGTTAGGCGATAATCCCCCAATTCAATGGTTTCTAAACTAGCACTATTTTTAGCTCATAGATCCCCATAAACTTCTTTGATATTCTTGAATATAATTGGTTCTTGTATGTGAATAAAAAGTTTATATCCACATGTCATATCCAATACCCAAATAATAGTTAATTACATATGAAATTCAGTGAAAAAAACCATGATGTAATAGTGTTTCCTTACATCATCTTCTTAGATATCTGGTTCTTCTAGTGTCCTTTCTTTCCAGATAGAAATTTTAAAACCTCCTTCTCATTTCAATCCCTTGGGGTCTTCAGCTTCTTGTATGGACAGTGCATCAGTGTATTTGGATTACAATTATCCTTAGACCCCTCTGTCTTTCCCTTCATCCTCTTGATCACTATAATGACTAAATAATTGGTATTTTTTGTATCCATATCAGCTTGGAATCCTAAAGCCAAAAGATCAAGGATCAACATTTCCATGTTATTAATATTGTAATGAACGATGTAATTAAAAAACCTTGGAAGCAAAGAGGAAATAATGAGATTATTTATAGTTATTGATTCAGCATGAACCATGGGCTTCAAGTCTTCCATTGTATGAGATCGTCTTGAGTACATGAGGACTGTATCGATTTCATTATAGTATCTAACACTCATACATTGAACATGATATCTCATATCTTTCCTTCCAAGCTCTCTCCTAATATAACCTACGGAGATGAGTTAGAATCTTGTATGCATCTTTACCCTCTTTCATTTTCTACAATTGACTGGACATAGATGACACAACAAAATACATTTAACATATAGTGGTCATCTAGATGATTTATTTACTATTTTTTATCCACCTTGATTTCTCCCTAGGGAGGATTAGCATGAAGTGAAGAGTCTGGCATATAAGACTATCTTTCTCGTCATACTATTATGAACAAGCACCTATACCACTCCTAAAATTTATGTCCGATAAGGATATTTTATTTATCCAGTATTGAACATAGTGATAATGTTTTTGTGGTTTTTGTGATTTCAATTTTTATATGTAAAAAATAAACTTTTGAAGTTATTATTTTATCTTGATTACCTTTTTAGACATTTTCTATTAATTAAATAAATAATTAAATGTCTCTCACTATTTTATTGAATTCTAATGGACATCAAAAATAGAAATGAATTCTTTATTTCATGATTATACAAGTTGATAAGATCCTTCAAAACTCTCCTCATAGTCTACAAGCTATTGTCACACCACTACTCAGAGAGTTCCGTGGTATTCACTAGGTTGGCCAACCACATTAACATTTTGTTCCTTGATATATTGAGTAAAGTCCAATATTATCAGAATTCTTACGTTGATTCCATGAATGAATTTCCTCTGAATAGGTATAAATTTATCTATGGCTACTACATTGCTACCAAATTTAGATAATTCAACTGATTACTCTAATAATAAATCTCATGTAGTTAGGGGAACCCTCGACTATGACAGATGATCATCTCGTAACCCTTGTATTGTTCAAATTTGAGAAATGGAAGGCTTTGGGACTTAAAATATCATTGAGGGATTTTTAATATTTCCTGACAAATGTAATCAATTTATGTTAAATATTTTAAAACTATGTTATCATTCTCAAAACTGAACATTCATTAATAAGAAAATATTTATCTCATCTTAGTATATTTTCTTTGTTTCGTATTTTATGTTTTCTCACAGTAAGAATGCACATGAATAAATTAATAAACAATGCATAAATGAAATAATTACATGACTGGTCTTATGAATCTAATTTTTATTGGTCCATTTTAAATTTAATCAGTCAACCATGATCTAGGGGGTATCATACCTGATTTTAGTCCTTACTTGTATCACTACTTTTCTCCAATTTAGTGTATGCACATCTCGTCTGGTGTACTGCCTCATCTTAGTGAGGTCCACATATTAAAGCAGCATAGTCATGTGTAAAAGTATACTCATGTGTGGGTGACTGGGTATCAAAACTGTAATATACACTAGATAAATCATATGTGTGTGCCCATAAACATATTAAATTAAGATAAAAATATGCATATTTTCTTATAATTAACTACTTATTACAGACATCGTATGTAGGTAATAAATAATATCCATACATACAGTGGTTTTTTCACTTTATCAAGGCCAATGTAGGGATGTTATGTTTCAGGCCAACTTGTCCTGACTCATTTGAGGTTGGTAAAACCCACCCATGACCATTTCAAGGCATATTAGTTCCAACATGATTTAAAGGAGGTCATGGAAGTGGGTCACTTCATGGCTTAGGCAGCAACACAACAGACAGAGTGAGCTGAGAAGATGGTCAATCAGGCATCATGGTGACGGGAGTCAGGAACTATTGTGATCATCGATCAACTCATCGAATGAGATGGATGTGGCCACACACAGAGGGGGAGGTGGTGATGTGGTGCATACTAGAGTATAGTGGTGACCTTGCACACTATTGTGGTTGGAGGGAGGTGATGTGGGGGTCAGTCGGTGTTGGGGATCACGCAGTAGTAGAAACCATCCATATTGGGAGAGGGCAGTGACAGCGTTGGTCGTAGGGGAAGACTGGTGGAGGATGTTGTTCATGTTGGTCTGATGTTTTTGAGGACGATTCATCCCCATTGGATATATGTGTGCCATATGGAACAATACCAACCTCTATTCCCTTCTTAATTTTTTTATTATGAAAGTTGTCAAGAAAACACTAAAATAATCAAAAGTTTTTTAAAATTGTTTTGACATTAATAATCAAGACACATAACCAGATTTTTTTAAATTCAATAGTCCATTGCCTTTTTTATAGATTCCAAATGATATAACTTTTTTAAAATTTGGATTATTAGCCGATCGGTCTGATGAAATTCTGTAAGCGAATTCCAGTTAGAACACGGCTAGAATTTATTTGGGTTTCCTAAATTAAATTTTTTCAATTTTTTCATCATCATGTAATTATAAGATAACATATAAAAATATAATATTAATTTAAAATAAACTACAAATAATCCATATAAAATTTTTCATATGGTCATAACTTGGTTGTTCGAGATCGGATCGATGCACTGTCTATTTTGTTGGGTCTGAATTAAAACCCATTACATAAATTTAAGGAATGATAATATTACTTTACTTAAAAAATCATGATATCACTCTAATACCAATTTAGGGTACAGTGGAATGTAATAGAATTTGGTGGGTTGGGGATTTAAAAATTCTCATCATCAATGTGATGAAACATAATCATCTCTGGTCATCCAAGCTTATGTGCAGACCAAGGACCTTGTGTGAATTAATATGAGCACAAAAAATAAAAACTGAATGGGTACCTCATTTTATTGAAGTCCACACATATTTCATGTGTCATCATAGGTCATTTCTCATATAATTTGAGTTAGAACCTCTCTATATCATCTGTACACACTTGAAGAATTTGTATGTACATTGTTCTTCGAATTATTTGTTCTTGCGCAATGCTCTGAATATTTCTTCAATGTTGCAATGATCACATTGATCTTGTGTTTTCGATCAATGATGGAATTCTTGGATAGTTTGCTCAGTTAGAGATTTAACATCTGTAGGATTTAAGAGAGATAAGATCTCAATTATGACTAATGAATAGTATATAGAATAAGATTCTCCTTCAATAATATAATGGATGTCCAAAGTATCCGGTTAGGGTTCCCCGACCCCCTGTGTCTTTAACGTCCACTAAATGAGTAATAAATAAATAATAATGATTAATTACATCATAAATATTATTCATATTTTATCACATAATTGTAATATATATTAAATACATCCATGTGTTTAATTTAAAACTTATAAATATATTTAATAAATAAATTCAACACAATTATTCTATATTTGAATAATAATGAATTTATTTATTTTTAAGTGATCTATAAAACTTGGACAACTCTCAGTACATTTGGTGGGTCCCACCATTTATTATATAACGATTCACCAGAATAAGGAAGTTTATTGATGATGTTATTAGGTGTGACCCTCTAGACCCTTATTTCTGTAATAGTAAATAGTATTTACAGACCAAGAGCATAGACTAGTTTCCATTACCCATCTCCTAGGGCCTGTGACATGACTACCCAAAGACTTCCTCCCAAATGATAGGGGCTAGCGACTAGAACCAAAGGAAATATTTCACAAGTGGGAGGCCTTTTTATGAGTATCGGTACACACGAACAAAACTCCATGAAAATGGTACTAGAAACTAAAGACCAAGGAAACCATGCATGCAATACACTAAGTAAAACCCAAACAGAGTGCAATGGAATGTAATGTTTGGGGTAGCAACCCAGGATAGTATAAAAGCCCACCAAAAGAAAAATAGAACATAATTAAACCTGTATGTCCCTGATACTCATCCTCCGGGAAGCCAACCTAAAGGGTAGGTGAAGGGTAACTTCATGAAGTAGTAGAAGTACACCCCATCTGTCTGATCTCACTGAACACCACCAGGACATGTTCCTCCCTG
This sequence comes from Viscum album, assembly GCA_963277665.1. NCBI lineage: Eukaryota > Viridiplantae > Streptophyta > Magnoliopsida > Santalales > Viscaceae > Viscum > Viscum album. The sequence continues at coordinate 1,758,271,005 of OY728141.1, forward strand.
TACTTCATCAAAGAGTCAGTCATCTACACAAGAAAAGACACGTGCTAGAAAATCCCATGTAGGGGTGAGTAAAATAATATTCAGTAGGGGACCTGGAAACCAATGATTTAAAGAACAAGAAAAAATCCACAAAGGAGTTCACAGTCATCTCTACTCGAGTATATTACTATAACACCTGAATATTATTATGAAATATTTTCATTAAATAATTTTTATTCTTTAGTAGCTTGATTTCCATGAAATTATGAGTTTAAATGAACCATGAGATTACCTAAATATAAAATAACCATTATATCATAGTCATCAGATTAGAGGTAATAATTATAACTAGCTTATGAAAATGCATTATGAATTCATTGGCCATTAGTTATTTATGAAAAATATTAATCAATTAGATATGTGTACTTTAGAGTGAATTACAATTGGAAATTAAATTAATTAGATATATGTTTTATATACTTAATAAAATGTTTTTCATATTCATACAATGTATATTTTAGTCATAGGTTATGAATAAACCCATATTTTATGTATAAGAACCTATTTTTTAAGGGTTAATTTTAAACCTCAGAATGGAGAACTGATTTTAAATTATGATTTTGGAACTTTGATAATTTCTATATGAAAACATAAACATTTTATTTCTATAATGAATATAAAAATTTACTTTGGATAAAATTTTGATATTATTTCATAACATTCATTTTTGATGAAAAAAAATACTCTAAATTTTAATTAAAAACAACTTTTTTCATCAAGATAATTTTTATGGTTAAATTATAATATTGAATTGTTTAAAATTATAAATAGAATATATTATTACTATTTAATATAATTTATGTCATTATAATTATTTTTACATTGAATTCATAGGTAAAAACATTTCAATATTTTTCAATGTTATAACATTTAAAACTCATTTTCTCATTTCAACAAAAGTAATAATTTTAAATTAATTACTGCAACTTATGTGTTTTCAATTTGGAAAAAGAGATTCCATATTTGGAATCACATGATCTAAATTGTGTGAATAGGTACCTTTTATTTTTGGACATTATGAATAGTAGCTTTAGTAATTATTTTATTTTTCCTGGTTAAAGGGTAAATCTTGTAAATAAGGGTATAAAAATAATTTAATAATATAAAACTACCATAAAACAGGTCCTAACTCTTTTGGATGAGATATTTCCGACCCTTGGAATCCTTAGGTTGATTTTGGAACCCCATGGATTCACTTGGATGTGAAAATGACATTTTATAAGAATTAATTTAAAAGATAATTACAACCTACACACATATATTTTACTAAATCAATTTTTAATATAGGGTTATATAAATAATATTCATGAATATAATAATTCATTATAGATATAAAAATATTTACTACATCACGGTATTTTATTTATAATTTTTAGACATTAGATAAATATATTTATTTATGGAACAATTATGATGTAGTGATTACCTCATTAATGAAATATTCAAATAAAAGAATTTATAAATATTAAAAAATGATTTTTTTAATTTAATGTCATACACAAACATTCTGGATTATATTGACACATTATATTGGATTTAATGCCTTAGTTTTGAAGGAATCAGGTTGTTATAATTTGTTTAGAAAAGTCAAGTATGAATAGTGTCCACAATTGACATAATTAATAACATAAAACATAATATAGTTTATTATATGATATTAAATTCCTAAAAATATAATATTCATTCAAATGGTTAATATATGTCATATTATTTCATAAATAACTATTTTTGGTCGTTTTACATGATATGGTAATTACATTAGCCCACAATGTGTAAATAACATGATATCACTCTAAGATTAAAAAAGGTAAAATAAGGGTTAAACCAAAATGATAAGGATAAAAAATATTCAAATCATGTATAAAATTAGTTGATAATGTTTATTAAATCCAAAATCATCTTATCTTATAATTAAATAAGTTTTGGACCATTTTTAGTCGAAATTGAATTTATAATAAATTATATTTTGAGAGTTTCCTAAAGTTCCCTCTCCTCTCATAGAAAATGGCATCTCCTCCCTCTCCTATTCACTAAATTTTTATACGTAAGGCTCATCCAGACCCTACAAATTTCCCTTATCAACTTCCCTAGTTACTTATAGAGGTTCTGGTCTTCTCAAAAGACCAACTCTAGTTCCCTAAGAGGAAATTTAAATGACGCACGTCGAGAAAGAAGTAATATCTTCTACCGATTCTTTCAGATTTATTTCTTCTTCTACTTCCTCTTGTTTAGTTTTTTAATTATAAAGTAATAACATTAGTATTATTAATATACTTATATGTTATTATAAATATGAAATAACCCTATTTCACAATCTATCATCCTACGAAAAATTAAAATCATCATGCGTGTGTACGTACGACTTACCGTCTCCATGCCGCGGTGTAATATCTTTTCACCACCACCATACTTGGATGGGTATAATGGTGAAAATTATAAATATATATTATTATTATAACATTATAAAAATTATGAGATATTATACACCATCCACCTCAATACCATTCAACAATTATGAGAAAAATATCGTCACTAGTGTGTACGTACGACTTACCGTCTCCACGGTGCGACATGATTTGTTCTACATAATATTCATTAAACCATGATAAAATAAATGAATTCTATTAATAAATATTTTATATATTATATTAATACTATGCTGTAAATTATATAACTATAACCTAAAAATAGGAGTATGAACTTATCTGACAAAACATACTTAAGTACATAAAGAAATTAATTTCTGAATAACGAGTAACAATGAAATGGTAATAACAAACGAATGAAAATATGATCATAAATGTTATCATAAAAATGATAATGATTATGGAATAAATCACTAACATTATTTAAATAATAATACATGAGTTTCAGATACATACAATCATATCAGACCTAAGGTATGGGATAACTTTTCCAATCATGTTTTATCTGTGATTATTTAGTCAAAAGTATCTTCTGGGGATATATTTATTATCCATGTACATATTTTCAAAAAATATTCTCATAAAATATATACTATTCTTGTAGGTATTTTTAAATTCATTTTTACCAATTTTGACTTTTACTGCATGGTCTGTAAGGAATATTTCTTTTGTTTACCATACGAGGTACTTTTTAACATTTCTGGAAAAAGTACAGGGAGAATGTTATTTAACTAATACGGCATGAGTGGGTGTTTAAATCATCATAACGCCATATTTACATGAATATTACTCTACAATTTATAATTTTATTTTCAAATCAATTCTTTTCTTTTAAAATTTCATAATATTTTGAGAAAAGAAAACATTTTTGAATAAGAAAGGATATTTTTATCAGGAATGAAGCTCAAGTGTTTTATCAAAATTAATTTCCATATACGATTATATTGGTTTATGTTTCTATCACTATTATTACTATGTTTTTATTGTTTTTATGATGTAATGTTATTTAGTAAATCCATTTGTTTTATATCAGTTATTATGGAATGATGTTTAAGAAACCCATTTGATCTCATGGGTTATGTTATGGTGAATGTTACTATGTTTATGTGGAAGATATAAGAATGGTTTCATTATTAGATTGGTGGGACCAATATCTCCCCCAAATGCAATGGGTAATTATTTATATCTTATGAGACAGACATGGATAGAATGACAAGTTAATCGGGTTCAGTGATACATGGCTGGAATGAGGAGATAACTTGATTCAGTAATGGACTATTTCTTATATGATGGTCTTGGAAAATAGCCTTGACTAATATGAAATTATATTCTATTATTATATATCTTTGCCAGAAAATTTCATGTATTATGTTTTGACTGCTGGGAATACATTTCACTTATATGATTTATCCCATGATATGATATTGTGATCTTTTAAATGCAACATAAGATTCTCAAATTTTATGTTCCTATGAAAATGATATGATTGTTATTTCATTTGTTTACACTTACTGAGCATTTGGCCTCACCCTTTTATATGTTTCTTTTCCCAAATACATGATGAAGGATATTAAGTATAATATTCCAAAAAGGAGTCTCGATATGATGAAATAAATAGAAGACATTGTAGATGTTTTATGAAACTGTTGTTTATGATTCCCAGTTTCTAATGACACTATACCTATAAGGTCCGGTCATGCTATGTTATATGTTGTAATAAATGTACTTCAATTATGAAGGGATATCAATGTATGTAAGGAATGGTTCTCTATAGATGGTATCAGAGTAAGGATATAGTTATCCTTTGGAGACTAGGATGAGAAATCCTTACGGATATGTCAAAGTATAAGATACAATTATAGTTTTTTATAAATGACTTTGAATAACCTAAGATAAAACCTAAAGTTTCTTAACTTGATATTTTATTCTCAATTATCTGGTTTTCCTATTATGATTAGTGTTTCTCTCACTATGAATCTTGGTTTTAGTCAATGTGTGGAACCCGAAGGAACCATGTTAATTCTGAATGTGATGGACTGTAACACCCCGAGATTTTTTGAAAAATATTCTTTTTAATTTCATTAATGTCTTGTGTTGTACGCTACACCAAAAGGAGTTTGCACAACATTCATCCTTGACTTGCCTTTCATTACATGCAATCGCGACCTACCTTGATAGCGTGTGTAGTACGCAATACCGAGTTTCACTAAAAAACGATATGCTATTAAAATATTATTAAAACTAGCCGTTAGGAATAGTAATAACCACTTTTTGAAATTTTGTAAATTTTATTTTTCAAAATGGAATCATTTTTGGATTTGGAATATCGAAATTAGCTTAGGGTGAAATTTTGGTAATTTTCGGATAACTTTCATATTTTGATGACTAGTGGAAATTACTAAATTTTAATTAAAAACAACTTTTTCAATGGAAATAATTAATAGTGATAAATTATTAATTTTAGTGGTTTTAAAGTATATTTAGAATATATTTTTACAATTTAATTCAATGATGGTCATTGGATGTAATTTCACATTTAAACCAGTTATAAACAAGTTTCAATCTTCCGATAGTTATTATCTCTTAAAAACACGCTATTTGTTTTGACAACGGGAATTAATTTTTAAATTAGTTAATGAAACTGATATGTTTTGAATTTGGTAAAATATACATCATTTTTGAGGTCATAATATCAAATATAGCTTAGGCCTCATTTTTGGTATTTTTCTGAAAACTTTCAATTTTTGATGAATAGTGAAACCACTATGTGGTAGTTAAAAAACGGAATTGTTCATAAAACTTAATTTTACCGCTTCTGTGAGTGGAATTTCAAAAATCCGAGAGACACGGTTGATGTCAGTAAGTAAAATGTGGTTCAATGAGATGAAAATAATTTTTTGGTGAATAGTACCTTTTTACTTTTTTTTACCACGGCTAAAAGTAAATAGGGTAATTAAGGGTAGAAATGATATTATTATTACCATAACACATGTCCTAATTCTATTGGACAAATGTAGTTCGACCAAAAACAAACATAGGAATAACATATGACCATTTAGGCCCACTTGGATTAGATTAGGACATTTATTTTTAATTTATTTAAAGAAGGGTTAAAATAGTTAAAATCAAATTTTAATAAGTAAATAATTTTTAATATGGGGTTATACATAAGATAAATTCTACGATAAATATTCATTAGAAAGCTAAAAAGATTTCCTACATAATTTTATTTTATTTGTAATTTTTAGACATTGAATAATTTAATTTATTTATGACACAACGATGATGCAGAAATTATCTTATTAATGAAATATTGACATAATTGATGTTATAAATACCCAAATAAATATAATTTCAGACTTTTTATAAATTCCACTAATTTTATAGGTTAATATGAAATGTTAGTATTGATATAAGTAACTTTTATCGAACTTAGCATTCTGTTACGATTTTCACAAAAATCAATTACTAAATAGTGTCAAAAATGACATAAAATAGTTTTTAAAACAATATTATATTATTAATTGTTATTTTATTCCTAAAAATATAAGGTTCGGCAAAATGAATTAGATAAGGTTATATATTTTAATAATAAACAACTTGGGGTTCGTTTGGATTGATATAGTAAGTTTATTAACCTTATAGTGTAAGAAAACAAGAAGACACGGTAAAAGTTAAATTATCTAACTTAAAGTTATATCTAAATTATAAGGTTAAAATTGTTACCTAAACTTGTATAAATTCTATAGGATGAGAGGATTTCGACCCATCCCCACCTTAGCCTCGAAATAAATCAATTTGGATCTATTTAAAACCTAACTTGACTTTATAATAAAATAATATTTTTAGTTATTCCAAAGGTGCCCCTCTCCTCCCTTATAAAAGGGCACCTCCTCCCTCTCTTCCTCACACAACTTTGAGCCTTCAAGCTCGGCCAACCCCTGACAATTTCTTCTCTCCACTTCCCTAGCAACATCCTAGAGGTTATGGTCTTCTTCAAAGACCTATTTTAGTGCCCTAAAAGGAGGTCTCAACGATGCACTTCAAAGAAGAGGTAATGTCCATTACCGATTCTTTCATCTTTATTTCTTCTTCCACTTCTTCTTCTTAGGTTGTTTCATTATGAAGTAATAACATCAGTATCACTAATATACTGATATGTTATTATAAGTATGAAACAACCCTATTTCACCATCTATCCATCCTACGGAAAAAGAAATCATCGTGCGTGCGTACGTACGGAATACCGTCTCCACGCCGTGGTGTAATCTATTTTATACCACCACCTTACATGGATGGGTATAATGGTGTAAAGAATAACTATACATAGTTATTAGAACATCATATTGATTCTGATATATTGTATCATCCACTCCAATTCAGTTCAATAATTATGGAAACAATATCATCGCTCGTGCGTACGTACGGACTACCGTCTCCACGACGCGATAAGATTCATTCTACATGTTAACCATTTAAGAGTGATTATAAAGTATATATATGAAATAATAATGAAATATATGACATTATAAATCTACTGGAATTATGTATATATGTATGTCATCTACTTAATTCAATTCAACTCAATAAGGAAAACGAAAACAGCGTTCATGCGTACGTACGACCTACCGTCTCCATGAACAGTGTATTTCTTTCCATTTACTATTTTATTATATATATGTATATTCTGAATATATATATATACATAAATCATGTTTTATATTCTGGAATTAAGTAATCATGATCTAAGTAATCATATGAATAATTACAAGTCAAAACACGGACGACAAATGAAACAATTTTACCCAAAACGCTCTTTAACATGGAATTTACAAATGAACGGGTAATATAAAGTCATAAGTGAACCATATATGATATAATAATAATGAATATGATTCTGTAATAAGTCAATTACATTATTTAAATCATTATACAAAAGGTGCGGACACTTACGAAGCAAATCAGACCTAAGGTAAGGGAAATATCACAATCTCATTTTTATCCGAGATTGTTTATACTTTGGTATTTACTGGGTTGTATTTTATCATACACATGCATGTTTCCTCAATATGTAATATTATTTCCATCCACCTACAATTGTTTAAATCCAATTTTACCCTTCGGTGAGTTTTTAGTAAAAGATATGAAAGGAATCTTTTGTCGTTTTTCGTACAAGGTACTTTTTGACTTTTCCGACAAAAGTACGAAGAATGTTTTTTTAACATATACGGCATGAATGGATTTTTAAAAAAATTATTTCCAAGAAGCTTCCATTAAAATTTTTCATGTTTATTTTTAATCAACTTCTTTTAGTTTTAAATTGTAAGACATGTTAATAAAGGAAAATGTTTTTGAAGTAGAAAGGATATTTTCCTCAAGAATGGAGTTCAAGTGTTTTATCAAAATTATTTTCCATCTAAGATAATAAAGGGTTATGTTTTTATCACTATTATTACATTGATTTGATAATGTTGTGATGGAAATTTTTTTATGAATTCCTTTATATTATATGAATTGTTTTATGATGTCACGATGTTTAAGATTCCCATTTTTATTACATGGGTTATGCTACGATGTATGGTTTATGATTTTGTGGAACACATAAGAATGGTATCATTATGAGATGGGTGGGACCTATATATCCCTCCAATGAATTGGGTAAAGATTTTATATATCATGAGATAGACATGGCTGGAACGGTAGGTTATACCAGTTCAGTGAAACGGGACTGAGACGAGGGTGACTCGGTTCAAAAATGGACTTTGTCCACTAAGATAGCCTTGGAAATGATTCTTGACTAATAAGAAATGATTCTTTATGATTATGTGTGTATGCCACAATGTTTAATGTTTTAAGTTATGATTATTGTGATTACATTTCACTGCCATGAGTTATCCCAGGTTATGAAATTATGATCTCTTTTACAGGTTAAGATTTCCAAAAGTTATGTGCTTATGTATATGATGTGATTGATATTTCTTTTGTTTACCCTTACTGAGCATTTGAGATCACCCTTTTATGTTTTTTCCCAAGGATATAAAGAAGGTTTTAGGTATAAAAAAGTAAGATCTTTATGGGAGATGTTGAAGATCTTTCACCATGATTAGAAGATTAAGTTCCGAGTTTCCAAAGACACTAAACTATTACGGTCCTTGTGTGTGTGTTTTTGTTATGTACTAAGTATTCCGCAAAAGTAATGTAATGTCCATGTACGTCAGGCTTCAGGTCTCTACAGTTGGTATCAGAGGAATGGTTTAGTCAACCTTTTGAAACTAGGATGCGAAAACGTTAGTGAGATCCCTAGAGATATTTCTAAGGTATGTATAGGGATGCCCCTAAGGATAAGTATACATATAGGATATAGTCCTAGAAATATGGTAACGATCTTAGAATTTAACCTAAGATGTTAGATATTGAAGTTACTCCCCCTTTATTATGATTTTTTCCTCTCACACTATTCTTTTTGGGTTTTAGAAAATGGCTGGAAACAAGATGATTCACGATAATGGAGGATATGATGGACAATAGAATGATATTCATCATGAGCAACCAAATGAAATGAGATTTGGAAGTCCCAACATCATTATTATGCCGAATCAGAAATCTCATAATATGATCAATAATGTAAAATTTGGTAAGTTTCCTGACTCGGTTAATAAGAGAAAGATGGAGTTTCATGATGATCATAGAGGAAAGAAAGTTCAATTTCACCTATTTAAATCCTGTGGGAGGAAGGCATCAAGGAGAATGTTTCAAAGGAACTGGAAGATGCTTTGGGTGTGGAAAAGAAGGACATAAAGCCAATAAGTGCAATGGAAAAGGTTCAGTTAACACCAGGGATGAGGATAATGGTATTGATACGACATCAACAATGGTTAAATGTTTTAAATGTGGAATGTACGTGAATTATGCAAACCAATTCCCTAAGGGAAAGTCTCATGAAGAGAATCAGTATGGTCGTATGGGTAGTATTTATGTGGATGATGATGAAGAGACTACAAATGATATGTGAGATAAAAGAAATGTTGAAGCTCGGACAATGGTTTAAGAAGGTATTGGAATGATTACATGTTTATCAAGTGTAATGTTGTATAAGTAATCTCGTGGTACTATGGAATAAAGAGACATCTAAGGATTGTTACACTATTGTCTTTCCTTGAGTTTTGAAAGTGTATGATTAATGGTACCAGTATCCATTAAAGGATATTCAGATATTTTTGGAATATAGATGATATGCGCATAATTAAGGGATAAGGAGAAAATTAAATGTTTGATAGTATTCATGAGCTCATGACTGAAATAAGGAGAAGGTTATGTAATGGATTGAGTATATAGAATTTTGAGGATTTTGGTATGTGGAAGGTGTTAACTTTTAACTGCATTCATGTTTTCACTATGGTTCAATGGGTATTCAAGAGAATACATGATTAAGGCCTTTGAATGTTTAGAATGTGACCAACAAGACATATCTTATGATATATGGGGATCAACGATGGTATTAAATCTCTAGTAATCGTTTTCACTATATTATGAGAGTGGACTGAAGTATTATGGATAAGCCTAAAGATTGGAAAGGATTATGTTGAACATAAGTTAGTATTGTTTAAGGATTGAAGTTTTTTTTCGATATTATTGATGGTATGTTATAGTAATATAGTTTTATAAAAAGGACAACCTGCAGGACGGGCGACAGCCCATCGCTTCGGACAAGGCTGTGGGAATCGAACCCACAACCGAAGTGCGACTGGCCTTTATCGCCTACCACTGGCCTACAAGAAGTCCCTGTTTAGTAAAAACTAGTTTTATTATATTACGTAGTATGATATATGAATTATAAGTCCATTTTAGGAACCATATATGATTAATCTCACCATAGATCGACTTATGTATATTTAATAACTTTTGCTAACCTTTTGTTTGAGACAGATGGAATGACCCGTCATTCTATCACATGATCTGCTAACACTTCACGAATAACAAATTCAACTTCATTTATTTAAGAGATGAAGTGGAAATTGTTCAAGGCACAAACAACATTGAGATTGTACCAAGATAATGTAAGTATTTATTCTAATTCAAATTCTTCAACATTAGGGAAATGATCTTGAAAACCAAAAATGTTTTCCTAGTGCCCTTATATCCGATGAATCATATGGTACCCTAGATCGTCACAAATTTTTGGCTTTGTGATTGCTAGCTTTTCCATAGCCATGTTCTCTACCACTCTCCATCAGAACATGATGGTTATATTTCTCTTCCATATCCATATTTTCTCCTATGTGGAAACCCAGTGATTAGTTTATTTGGGTAACCATTACGTTTCATACTTTTGTTTTTAAATATTTGTTTTGGTATTCCTCTTTACGATGTGGGTTTCGATTAAAGAAACTTTCGAATAGTAAACCATTTATAACCCCGACGAATTTCGAGGGAGAAATTCATTTTAAGGGGGTAAAATGTAACACCCCGAGATTTTATGAAAAATATTCTTTTTAATTTCATTAATGTCTTGTGTTGTACGCTACACCAAAAGGAGCTTGCACAACATGCATCCTTGACTTGCCTTTCATTACACGCAATCGTGACCTTCCTTGATAGCGTGTGTAGTACGCAATACCGAGTTTCACTAAACAACGATATGCTATTAAAATATTATTAAAACTAGTCGTTATGAATAGTAATAACCACTTTTTGAAATTTTGTATATTTTATTTTTCAAAATGGACTTCATTTTTGGATTCGGAAAATCGAAATTAGCTTAGGGTGAAATTTTGGTAATTTTCGGATAACTTTCATATTTTGATGAATATTGGAATGTTCTAAATTTTAATTAAAAACAACTTTTTCAATCGAAATAATTAATAGTGATAAATTATTAATTTTAGTGGTTTTAAAGTATATTTAGAATATACGTTTTCAATTTAAAACAATGATGGTCATTGGATGTAATTTCACATTTAAACTAGTTATAAACAAGTTTCAATCTTTTAATAGTTATTATCTCTTAAAAACACGCTATTTGTTTTGACAACGAGAATTAATTTTTAAATTAGTTAATGCAACTTATATGTTTTTAATTTGGTAAAATAGACATCATTTTTGAGTTCATAATATCAAACAAAGCTTAGGCCAAATTTTTGGTATTTTTCTGAAAACTTTCAATTTTTTGATGAATAGTGAAACCACTAAGTGGTAGTTAAAAAACTGAATTGTTCATAAAACATAATTTTACTGCTTATGTGAGTGGAATTTCAAAAATCTGAGAGACACACTTGATGTCATCAAGTAAAATGTGTTTCAATGAGATTAAAATAATTTTTTGGTGAATAATAACTTTTTACTTTTTTTTACCACGGTTAAAAGTAAATAGGGTAATTAAGGGTAGAAATGATATTATTATTATCCTAAAACATGTCCTAATTATATTGGAAAAGTGTCGTTCGACCAAAAACAAACTAAGGAATAAAATATGACCATTTAGGCCCACTTGGATTAGATTAGGACATTTATTATTAATTTATTTAAAGAAGGGTTAAAATAGTTAAAATCAAAGTTTAATAAGTAAATAATTTTCAATATGGAGTTATACATAAGATAAATTCGACTATAAATATTCATTAGAAAGATAACAAGATTTCCTACATAATGGTATTTTATTTTTAATTTTTAGACATTGAATAATGTAATTTATTTAGGACACAACGATGATCCAGTAATTATCTTATTAATGAAATATTGACATAATTAATGTTATAAATACCCAAATAAATTAAATTTCAGACTTTTTATAAATTCCACTAATTTTATAGGTTAATATGACATGTTATTATTGATGTATGTAACTTTTTTAGAACCTAGAATTCTGTTATGATTTTCAAAAAAAAACAATTACTAAATAGTGTCAAAATTGACATAAAATAGTTTTTAAAACAAATATTATATTATTAATTGTTATTTTATTCCTACAAATCTAAGGTTCGGCCAGAGGACTTAGATAAGGTCATATATTTTAATAATAAACAAATTGGGGTTCTTTTTGCTTGATATAGTATGATTATTAACCTTAAAGTGTAAGAAAACAAGAAGACACGGTAAAAGTTAAATTATCCAACTTAAAGTTATATCTAAATGATAAGGTTAAAATTGATACCTAAACTTGTCTAAATTCTATTTTATGAGAGGATTTCGACCCATCCCCACCTTAGCCTCTAAATAAATCAATTTGGAGCTATTTTAAACCGAACTTGACTTTATAATAAAATAATATTTTTAGTTATTCCAAAGGTGCCCCTCTCCTCCCTTATAAAAGGGCACCTCCTCCCTCTCTTCCTCACACAACTTTGAGCCTTCAAGCTCGGCCAAACCCTACCAATTTCTTCTCTCCACTTCCCTAGAAATATCCTACTGGTTCTTGACTTCTTCAAAGACCTATTTTAGTGCCCTAAAAGGAGGTCTCAAAGAAGCACTTCAAAGAAGAGGTAATGTCCGTTACCGATTCTTTCATCTTTATTTATTCTTCCACTTCTTCTTCTTAGGTTGTTTCATTATGAAGTAATAACATCAGTATCACTCATATAATTATATGTTTTTATATGTATGAAACAACACTATTTCACCATCTATCCATCATACGGAAAAAGAAATCACCGTGCGTGCGTACGTACGGAATACCGTCTCCACGCCGTGGTGTAATCTATTTTCCACCACCACCTTACATGGATGGGTATAATGGTGTAAATAATAACTATACATAGTTATTAGAACATCATATTTATTCTGATATATTGTATCATCCACTCCAATTCAATTCAATAATTATGGAAACGATATCATCGCTCGTGCGTACGTACGGACTACCGTCTCCACGACACGATGAGATTCATTCTCCATGTTAACCATTTAAGAGTGATTATAAAGTATATATATGATATAATAATGAAATATATGACATTATAAAGCTACTAGATTTATGTATATATGTATGTCATCTACTTAATTCCATTCAACTCAATAAGGAAACGAAAATAGCATTCATGCGTACGTACGGCCTACCGTCTCCATGAACGGTGTATTTCTTTCCATTTAATAATTTATTATATATATGTATATTCTTAATATATATATATATATAATTAATGTTTTATATTCTGGAATTAAGTAATCATGATCTAAGTAATCATATGAATAATTACAAGTCAAAACACGGACGACAAATGAAACAATTTTACCCAAAATGCTCTTTAACATGGAATTTACAAAAGAACGGGTAATATAAAGTCATAAGTGAACCATATATGATATCATAACAATTAATATGATTCTGTAATAAGTCAATTACATTATTTAAATCATTATATAGGAGGTTCAGACACTTACAAAGCAAATTGTACCTAAGGTAAGGGAAATATCACAATCTCATTTTTATCCGAGATTGATTATACTTTTGTATTTATTGGGGTGTATTTTATCATCCACATCCATGTTTCCTCAATATGTAATATTATTTCCATCCACCTACAATTGTTTAAATCCAATTTTACCCTTCGGTGAGTTTTTAGTAAAAGATATGAAAGGAATCTTTTGTCATTTTTCGTACGAGGTATTTTTTGACTTTTCCGACAAAAGTACGAAGAATATTTTTTAAACTTATACGGCATGAATGGATTTTTTAAAAAATTATTTCCAAGAATCTTCCTTTACAAGTTTTCATGTTTATTTTTAATCAACTTCTTTTATTTTCAAATTGTAATACATGTTAAGAAAGGAAAATGTTTTTGAAGTAGAAAGGATATTTTCCTCAAGAATGGAGTTCAAGTGTTTTATCAAAATTATTTTCCATCTAAGATAATAAAGGGTTCTGTTTTTATCACTATTATTACATTGATTTGATTATGTTGTGATCGAAATATTTTTATGAATTCCATTATATTATATGAATTGATTTATGATGTCACGATGTTTAAGATTCCCATTTTTATTACATGGGTTATGCTACGATGTATGGTTTATGATTTTGTGGCACACATAAGAATGGTATCATTATGAGATGGGTGGGACCTATATCTACCTCCAATGCATTGGGTAAAGATTTTATATATCACGAGATAGACATGTCTAGAACGGTAGGTTATACCGGTTCAGTGAAACAGGACTGAAACGAGGGTGACTCGGTTCAGAAAGGGACTTTGTCCACTAAGATAGTCTTGGCAATGAGTCTTGACTAATGAGAAATGATTCTTTATGATTATGTGTGTATTCCACAATGTTTAATGTTTTATGTTATGATTATTGTGATTACATTTCACTGCCATGAGTTATCCCAGGTTATGAAATTATGATCTCTTTTACAGGTTAAGATTTCCAAAAGTTATGGGTTTATGTATATGATGTGATTGATATTTCTTTTGTTTACCCTTACTGAGCATTTGAGCTCACCCTTTTATGTTTTTTCCCCAGTATATAAAGAAAGGTTTTAGGTATTAAAAAAGGAAGATCTTTATGGGAGATGTTGAAAATCTTTCACCATGATTAGAATATTACGTTCCAAGTTTCCAAGGACACTAAACTATTACGGTCCTTGTGTGTGTGTTTTTGTTATGTACTAAGTATTCCACAAAAGTAATGTAATGTCCATGTACGTCAGGCTTCGGGTCTCTACATGGACAATGTAATGATTGTCCCCCTCATAAACCAACTGTTAAGGGAGATGGAATGAAAAATATTATATCCATGCTCACACTACTTTCTCAAGCTATTAATCATGTCAGACTTCTAAATAATCAAAGGAGAGAGCAACATTATGTTGAATCCTTCATGAGGTAGTGTACACCATCATTCAGCGGGTCTTCTGATCCATTAGTGGTTGAAAAATAGATTAGTGCCACTTAAAAGATATTTTCAGTTCTATAATGTTCTAAACATGAAAAATTTATCTTATCAGTTTATCGCTTGGAAGTTGAAGCTGATAAATGGTGGAATATTATAAATAAATTGAGGAAATAAGATGAAATTGAGTCCATGTAAAGGGATGAGTTCAAGAACTTATTTTTAAATAAGTACATTATTCATATCCTATGAAGAAATATGCAAAGGGAGTTCCTTGAACTTACGAAAAAGGATTGAGAATTCGTGAGTACCTACACATCAAATTTTACAAGACATTCAAGGTACGCTTCTGGAATTATTATCCAACCTTAGAGTAAGATTTATAGATTTTTTAATGGCTTAAAACCAAGTCTCTGATGGGCATTGGACATAAGGGACTTCAATATCCATGAGGAAATTGTTCGATGTGAACTCAAGGTTGAGATGGAGAATGGAGTTACCCATTAGTCTTATGGGTTTGATAAGAAGAGAAAATTTGAATTCAAAGGAAAATATAAATACCACACTAAAAAAAGATGATTTTTCCATTATGCTCAAAGGCTGGAAAGAAACATGGAGGGAATTTTCATAAAGGGACTAGTAAATCTTTTAATTTTGGAAAATAATGTCATTGGGCAATTGAATGCCAATGTGATGGGAAAAGGATGTATAATGATGCGAAAAAAGAAAAGGATACATAGAATGAACCTCCTATAATTAAATTTTGTAAGTGAAAGGAAATTGGAAAAAATGCCAATCAATTCCCTAATCCAAGGGTTATTGATGATGATCGGCATCAAAAAACACTTATGGCCAATGACAAAGGAAATTCACATTCAATTACTATCAGTGACATGGAGTACGATAATGAAGCATTGAAAGGTACACTTACCATCCACTCGAAAGTATAAAATGTTTTATTTGATTCTAGATCCACCCAATATTTAATTTCTAAATTTTTTTAAGGGTATTTCCATATTACCTCAACAATAAATTGTTGAGTTAGCTATGACAACTCTTAATGGCACAATGGTCACATAAAAAGTTTACAATTCTTCTCTAATTGATGTTTGTGGGAATGCACTTCCTGTAAATATTGTGATCCTTCCTATAGTGGATTTTGATGTGATTCTTGGCATTGATTGGATTTCATTATATAGTGCTCATATCAATTTCTAAAAAAGGAAATTCACATTTCATATTCCATATCAATCTATGATCATCTATCGATGCAAGGATTAATACAACGTTCCTATAAAAATTTCATTCATATTTTGGGTGTTGATTCCTATAAATGAATGTTATTTATCTCAAATGGTTGTGGAGAAACTCAAAATTAAGAAGACTCCCATTTTATGGGTGTTTGATGAAGCCTTTTCGGAGGAATTTATATGAATTCCACCAAATCGTGAATTTGAGTTTTCAATAGAACTCATACTGGTGTCTATGCCCATTTCAAAGACACCTTATAGAATGGCCCCAATTGAGTTGTAGTAATTGAATAAGAAACTCAAAGAGAATCTAGATAAGGGATTCATATGCCCTAGTATGTCACCTAGTGGATAAAAATTTCTAAATTTTAATTAGAATAATGGATCAATGAGACTCTTCCTTGATTATTGAGAACTTATCAAGATCACTATCAAGAACAAGTATCCTCTCCTATGAATTTATGACTTTTTTTACCAACTATGTGGATCTCAAGAATTTTCCTAGATTGATCTATATTCAGGGTATCAACAATTAATGTTCAAAATTAGCATATTCCAATGATGTAATTCAGTATAAGTTATGGACACTATGAATTTATAGTGATGCATTTGGGAATTAATAATTCCCCTACTATCTTCATGGATTTGATGCATAGATTCTTTGGAGACTATCTTGATTAGTTTGTGTTAGTATTTATAGATGATATTCTTGTTTATTCAAAGAGCAAGGAATGACATGAAGATTGCTTGATAATTGTAATAAAGTACCTAATAAAGGATAATATTTATGCCAAATTTACGAAGTGTGAATTTTGCGATAAAATGGTTTCTTTTTTGGGTCACATAATGTCTAGAGAGGGGATATATATAGACACATAAAAAATAGAGGTTATTGAAAGATGGTTGAGGCCAACAGCAGTAACTGAAATCTGAATTTTTCTTGTTTTGGATGGATATTATCGATGTTTTGTGAAATATTTTTATCGATTATCTAATTCACTCACCAAGTTGACTCTAATAGGTGTTAAGTTAGTTTGGACGGAGGAATGTGATGACAATTTCAAAGATCTAAAAATAATGTTATCCAATGCACCTATGTTCACACTACCATGTAGTGGGGAAAGTTTTATGATCTACTCTGATGCATACAAAAAGGGGTTGGAGTGTGTTCTCATTCAAAATGGTATGGTGATAGCTTATGCCTCACGATAGTTGAAAATCCATGATAAAATTACCCAATTCAAGATTTGGAGTTAGCTGTGGTAATATTTTCTTTAAAAATCTTGACGCATTATCTTTATGGTGAAAGGTGTGATATATATAATGAAAATAAAATTTTAAAGTATATTTCACAAAAAAAGAGAGTAATATTCACCAAATAAGATGGTTGGAGTTTTTCTGCTAGGGCGGGGCTTTTCCTTACTCTTGAATTGTCTTGTATTTGGTCTTGATGATCATAGACCATGGAGGCATTGTTGTTCATTATGTTTTTGATGTCAATCTGGTTTCTCAGTTTTTCCTCAAAAGTGCTTTGAAATAAAAAATTAATTTTCAGTCAAAATTTTTGGAGTTGATTAAAGCTTACAACTAGTCAATACATTACTACCCTGGTTAAGAAAACAAGGTGGCAGATGCTTTGAGTCGAAAAGACCATGCTATAATATCCAGGATGAGGACCACAAAAGATCCAATATTTATAGATTTACAAATCATATAGCATTAAATTTTGATTTAAGGGGAGAAATTTTATCCTTCTCAAATGATTGTTCAACCATCTATACAAGTAAATATTAAATAGTCATAGAAGGAATACGTAGAGTTACAAAAGAAGGTGAGAAACGTTCCAAAATTCAACCTTGATTGTGATGAAATAATAATGTTCATGAACCGGGATTGTGTTCCTACCATATTATAATTAATGATGGATCTATTGTATGAGGCTCATAAATCTTCATGCTCTATTCACCCTAGAATCACAAAAACGTACAGGGACCTAAAAAGTAATTCTGGTTGAATGGAATGGAATGAGATGTCTTTGAATATGTCTCTCGATGCTTTGTTTGTCAGTAAGTTGAGGCTGAGAGACAGAGTCAAAGATGATGTTACAACCATTACCAATATTTGAATGGAAATGGGAAAACATAACTATGGATTTTTTCATATGAATTCCCAAAACCTACAATGGGAATAATGCAATCTATGTTATAGTCGATCATCTTATGAAGTCAGAACACTTAATTGTTATTATAGAGGATTTATATCTTGATTAACATTCCAGGATATAAGTAAAATAAGTGGTTAGATTGCATGGATTAACACTTTCCATTATATTTGATTAGGATCCAGGGTTTACCTCGAAGTTCTGGTGAAGTCTTCAGCATGCTCTGGATAAAAAGTTAAGTTTCAATACACCTTATCATCCTCAGAATTCGGCCAGTCTGAGAGGACAATTCAAACTCTGAAATACATGTTAAGAGATTTCTTTATGTATTAAAAAAAATTTGGATCAACAGCAACAATTGGTATAATTTTCATACAATAATAGCATTCAATCCAGTATTCAGATGTCTATTTATGAATCCCACTATAGAAAGAAGTGCCGAAGTTCAACTTGCTGGGATGAAGTTGGGGAATAAAAGTTATTAGGACATGATCATGTTGATGAAATGGAATGAAATGTCAAATCTATTCAACAAAAGAATAGAGAATCTCGGAGTTGACAGAAAATTTATGCTAACAACCGAAGAAAAGAACTAGAGTTTGAAGTGGGTGATAAGGTGTTCTTACGAATATCTCCCTGAAATAGAGTAATGAGATTTGTAAGGAAAGGGAAG
Source organism: Viscum album (assembly GCA_963277665.1). Lineage (NCBI taxonomy): Eukaryota > Viridiplantae > Streptophyta > Magnoliopsida > Santalales > Viscaceae > Viscum > Viscum album. The sequence continues at coordinate 1,758,290,379 of OY728141.1, forward strand.
CTGATTCCTAGGTATATTAGTCATTTTGATATATTAGATTGTGTTGTGAAGGTGGCTTACTGATTGTCACTAACAACGAATATCTCTCAAGTTCATGATTTTTTCCATTTATCTCTCTTGAGAAAGTACATATCCAATCCTTCACATGTACTATGCTGAGAAGTCGTACCGTTAGAGCAAGATCATTCTTATGAAGAACAGATGATAGAGATATTTGATTGTAACATAAAAAAATTTATACTAAACAAGACCACTCTCTTGGTTTATGTTTAATAGAGGAACCACAAATTATAAAAAGAAACATGGGATATTGAGGATATTATTATGGCGAGGTGTCCCCATATATTTATTTCCATTTGACAAATTTTGAGGGAGAAAATCAGATTAAGGGGGTAGAATGTAACACCATGATGTTTTAATGAATTATTTTCGTTAAATAATTTTTATTCTTCAGCAGCTTTCTTTTCACGCAATCATAAGTTTAAACGATCAATGATATTACCTTAATATAAAATAACCGTTGTAGCCTAGCTGTTAGGTTAGAGGGAATAATTATAACTAACTTATGAAAATGCATTATGAATTCATTGGATATTAATTATTTATGAAAAATATAATCAATTATATATTTTTATTTTTAAGTGAATTAAATTTTGTAATGGAATTAATGAGATATATGTGTTATATAGTTAATAAATAAAATTATATTAATCCAATGGATAGTTTAGTCATAGGATATGAATAAAATCCTATTTTATGTATAAGAACGTATTTTTTAAAGCGTTAAATTGAAAATTTGAATAGATAACCCATATTAAATTTATATTTTGGCACATTAATAATTTCAATATGATAAAATAAACATTTTTTTTCGAATTGGGATATAAAAAGACACATTGGATAAATTTCTAATATTTTTATGATAACTTTCATGTTTTTATAAACAGTGAAAATTTGCTAAATTTTAATTAAAAACAAATTTTTCATCGAGATAATTTATTTGGTTAAATTATAATATTTAATGGTTTGAAAGCATAAATAGAATATTTTTTTACCATTTAATATAATTTATGTCATTATCATTGATTTTACATTGAATTCAAAGGTAAAAACATTTCAATCTTTAGCAAAGTTTTAACTTTTAAAACTCGCTTTTTCATTTTAACAACATGAATAATTTTAAATTGATTACTGTAAATTTTATGTCTTGACTTTTGGAAAAATGGATTCAATATTTGGAATCATAATGTACTACTTGTTTTAATAGGTACCTTTTATTTTCGGACATTATGAATTGTAACTAGTAATTATTTTATTTACCTTGGTCAAAGGGTAAATCTTGTAAATAAGGGTAAAAAATAATAATATTAGAATATAATAATACACTAAAACGTGTCCTATTCCTATTTGATGAGATATTTCCAATCATTGGAATCCTTGGGTCGATTTTTGAACCCCATGGATTCACTTGGAAGTGAAAATGACATTTCATAAGAATTAATTTAAATTAAAGATAATTATAACCTAAACACATATCTATTAATAATTGATTTTTAATATAGGGTTATATAACTTATATCCATGTATATAAATAGTCATTAAAGAGAGAGAAATATTTACTACATCATTATATTTTATTTATAATTTTTAGTCATTATATAATTATATTTATTTATGACAAAATTATGAAGTAGTGATTGCCTCATTAACGAAGGATTCAAATAAATAAATTTATAAACATTAAAACAAATATAATTTGGTTATTTTGATTACATAAATGAATTTTCTGGATTATATTGACATATTATATTTAATTTAATACCTTATTTTTGGATAAATCATGTTTTTATGAATTTTAAAAAAATTCAAGTATGAATATTGTCCAAAATTGACATAATTCAAAACATAAAACATAAAATCGTTTATTAAATAATATAAAATTCCTAAAAATCTAATATTAATCCAAATGGTTATTATAAGTCCAAATATTTAATAATGTTCTTTTTTGGGTCTTTTTACATGATATGGTAATTACACTAACCCACAAGTTGTAAATAACATGATATCACGGTAAGAATAAAAAGTATAAAATAAGGGTTAAACCAAAAAGATAATGGTAAAAAAATATTCAAATATTGTCTACAAATTATTGGGTTATGGGTATTCTTACCAAAATCAACTTATAATAGAATAAAATAATTATTTAACCATTTTTAGTGGAAATTAAATTTATAATAAACAAATATTTTTAGAGTTTCCTAAAGATACCCTTTCCTCTCTTATAAAAGAAAACCTCCTCCCTATCCTTTTCACTCCATTTTGAGCCTTCCATATCTAAAAAACCTTTCCATTTATCATCTCAACTTCCCTAGTTACATTCTAGAGGTTCTGGTATTTTCAAAAGACCAACTCCATTTCTATAAGAGAAAATTTAAAGGAGGCACGTCGAGAAAGAGGTAATCTCTTCTACTAATTCATTAAAATTTATATCCACTTCTAATTCATCTTATTTAGTAGTTTAATTATAAAGTAATAACATATGTATCACTAATATACTGATATTTTATTATAAATATGAAACAAACCTATTTCACCTTTTATCCATCCAATAAAAAACAAAATCACCCGAGTGGGTCTCGACATCATGGTTTAATCAGTTTTTCACCACCACCCTACATAGATTGGTATAATGGTGGAAATAATAAATATATATTATTATTATAACATTATACTAATTATAAGATTTTATACACTATCCACATCAATACAATTCAATAATTATGTGAACGGTATCATAGCTCGTTCGTGCGTGCGGCTTACCGTCTCCACAGTGTGATGTGATTCGTTCTCCATAATCATCATTAAACCATGATTATATAGATTGATTGAATGAATAAATATGATATATATTATAATAATACCATTCTATAAATGATATAACTATATCTTAAAAATAGTAATAAGAACATATCAGAAAAAACATACGTAAGAACATAAAGCAGTTAATACTCAAATAACGAGTAACAATAAAATGTCACTAACAAAAATATGAAAATATGATCATAAATGTTATCATTAAAATTATTATGATTCTAGAATAAATTAGTATCATTAATTAAAAAAATATATAGGAGGTTCAAATACATATGAATCATATCAGACCTAAGGTTAGGGATAACTTCTCCAATCACATTTTATCTGAGATTGTTTATTCATAAGTATCTACTATGGATATATTTATCATCCATGTCCATGATTTATAAAAATATTCTAATAAAATTTATACAATTATTTATGTATTTGTAAATACATTTTTACCCATTTTTACTTTTACTACATGGTTTGGAAGGAATCTTTCTTTTTTTACCATACGTGGTACTTTTTGACTTTTCTGGAAAATATAGGAGGAGAATGTTTTTTTAACTTATACAGAATGAATAGGTTATTACATCTTCATAACGCCTTATTTCTATGCATTTTCCACTATATTTTAATGGATTATTTTCAACACAATTATTTTCTTTTAAAATTTCACAACATTTTGAGAAAAGAAAATCTTTTTGAAGAAGAAATTATATTTTCCTCAGGAATGAAGCTCAAGTGTTTTATCAAAATTATTTTCCATCTAAAATTACATAGGTTTATGTTTATATCCCTTGTATTACTATGATTTTATTTTTTTTATTATATAATGTTATTTAGGAAATCAATTTTTTTTGTATAAACTACAATGGAGTGATGTTTAAGAAACCCCTTAGATTTCTTCGGTTATGATATGGTGAATGTTTCTCTGTTTTTGTGGAACACATATGAATGGTTTAATTATGAGATTGGTGGGACCTATATATCCTTTCAATGAAATGGGTAAATATTTATATGTCATGATATAGACATGCCTAGAATGAGAAGTTAATCTGGTTTAGTTATACATGGATGGAACGAGGAGAGAACTCGGTTCAGTAATGGACTTTGTTCACTATGATGGTATTGTAAAAGAGAATTGACTAATATGAAATTATTTTCTATTATTATGTTCGTATGACACAAAATTTCAAGTCTTATGTTATGACTATTGGTATTTCATTTCACATTTATGATTTATCCCTTGATATGATATTGTGATCTTTTATATGTATGGTAAGATTTTCAAATATAATGTTCTTAGGAAAATGATATGATTGTTATTTCATTTGTTTACCCTTACTAAACATTTGAGCTCACCCTTTTATATGTTTCTTTTCCCCATGACACGAAGAAGGGTATTATGTATTATATGCCAAAATTGATTCTAGATATGATGAATTGAATGGGAGATAATTTAGATGTTTTATTTAAAAATTGTTTAAGTTTACAAGTTTCTAAATACACTATACCTATACAGTCCTATCATGTTTTTGTAATATGTTGTAATAACTATAATTCAATTCTAATGTGATATCAATTTATGAAAAGAATCGGTCGCTATAACTCTTATATATATACCATGAACATCCAGATATATTCATCTCATCCACTCGGAAAACATGTGGTCCCAACCACCCAACTGGTCTCTGGATTCTCATAGAAGGATTATGTTATAACACACAAACTAGGAGATCAAACCCCATGAGATTGGCCATCACTGATGGAACCCTTTCTAATGATGAATTCCATCGGTTACAATCCTATCATTCTAAATGGTATGTCCGATATAACTTTCTTTATTGGGAATATTTTACAAGTTCTGAATCTAGTACCTGAAACTAGAGGTCTATTTGACACAATCTTGCACCCGATGCAAGACTGGGGAAACCCAATTCAATAGGATTTCCCTCACCACTATACATGTAATAGGGATCCATTCTCCTAACCATATCTTCAAACCTTCTTCACTCCTATAAGCAGTGGACCACACCTCAGTCGGTCAGGGGATCACTAGCCCCTGTATAAGTATCGCTTTCATCAAGTGAATGGTCATGCTCCTTGATACTATGTCTGAAATTTGAGCGATCTCCGTCTCCAATCGAGGACCCAGACACTACCTGGAAGGGGATTACAAAATAATAACTAGAGGACCTGAACCCTGATACTATAGGGGAGTACTGACACTTTCATTTCATGTGAGGAGGACCCACACCCGGGTATGATATGGGAGTACCAAATCCAATAATAGAGGACATGGACCCTACCTATTAGGGGAGTACTGACTCCATTCAATCACGTGTGGAAGAACAGCACCCTGAAACAGTAGGGGAGTACTCAATCCATTAGTTTTTTTCCTATAGGGGACCCTAACCCTATTATGTTAGTGGAGTACCAACCCCAAGCTAGAGGACCTGCTCCCAGACATGGCAGGGGAGTACCGACTCTATTGTAGCACTACGTAAGGAGGACCTGCACCCTTGAATGGTAGGGTAGTACTCGATTATACAATAGGGAACCCACCCCCTACTCATTAGCGGAGTACTGACTCTGTATGTGTTGGGTATGGATGACCCATTCCCTAGTCCAATAGGGGAATTCCAACTCCAAGGATGGAGGACCCTCTCCCAAGCACAGTAAGGGAGTACCGACCCTTCCTTTATGAAATTCTCTGAGAACCCGCACCCTAAAATGTTGGGATACCCAAATCAACTAATGTAAAGGGGTAAAGTGTACCCATTCCTTGATTCATCAAGGGAGTAACTGTCTTAACATCTCATCATAAGAATTACCCTGATTCTACCCAAAGTATGCCTGTCACCGGGAGGGCCTACTCTACAAATCAAAAACTTCACCATCCGAATTTCTAAAAAAATCACTTATAGTATCTCAATAGGACCATCTCATACCAAGGGTACCAATTATATAGACGGATCATCAAACTGTAACCCAGTTTGAACGATATTAGAATTTTTCCAAAAACGGGACAGTTGGTTTCGGGTCTGGTCCGAACCTGTCAAACTAAGCCGACCCAACCTAGTTTCTCTATCCCTACCCAAACCTGGCATAGACTGGGTATGGCCTGTTGGGTCATGGTTCTGGCACACTGGGGTGGGTCCAGCTCACAAATGATCCATGGGGTCACCTCATCGACCGTGGTCAATCGAATGCATCTTGGTGCTACTTTTTCGGCCAATCTGTCCATCTGAAATCCCTGCACGTGGTCTATTGACCGCATACTCCCAGAATGTTTTGGGAAAAAATAACCCAAGGTAACATTGCATTATTTTTGGGTTGATTGTGGTTGTTGAAAAATCAGGTTTCTTTGGTGAATTGTCAATTTATAGATATTTTGTTGACAGTCCATGTTGACAAAGAACCATGAAAAAGTAATGGATGATCTGGAGGGGGTACAAAAAGAGCATATAGAAGGTGGCGTCGATATCTAGTGTTTTCCAAATTTTTGGGGACCAAAATTTGGAGTTTGGTGAGAATCGAGAAATATGTATTTCATTTAATATCTCATCAAAATATGGAAAATGTATGAGATTCACAATGATAGGTATCATGGATTGGATTTCATGATGATAAGAATAATTTTAATGGTGTTCTTTGGGATTACGACGAGCTTCGCGAATGGCAGAGTTTATGGGCAATGCAAGGGAGCTTCGTAGAAGGTACACGAAGTAATTGGGGAAACGCTCTGCGATAATTACTAGCTCTGTGATCCAAAACTTCCTCAGTGATTCGCGATATTGAGAGAATTTCGGTGGAAATTTAGGAGCTTCGTGAATTGATATGTCACGGTGCTAACGTCACATGGAATGTTCGAGTGTCCATGGAAGCACCAATAAATAGGCCTTGACCCCCTTGAGAGAAGTATAGATATTTTCCAAAAAAAAATTCTCTCAACTCACGTACGTGGTTCGCAAAGGTAGTGTGCTTCGCAAAGGAAGGAGCTTCGCGATGGCTAATTTAGCTCCGTGAAAGTGGTGTGCTCTAAGTTGTCTTAGTGAGCTTCATGAAGGAAGTTTCTCTATGAATACATGAGATTTGTTACAGTCTAGGAATTTCATAGGAATGATCTTTGAAAAGTTTTGAGCTATGTGAGTTTTGTGCTTCGTGATAAGGCAGGGTCTTCAGGAAGGCTTGTTTGAGCTTTGTGAAATAGGGTGCATCGTGAAGTAGGGTTCTTTGAGAAAGTACTTCCCAAAGGTTGTTTCTTAGTGTTAAGTGGAAAAGAGTATTCATCAGTGGGTGACATCAAGACTTCAATAGAACATCTACATATGGTGTAAGACGCATTCATTAGTGACAATGATGTGACCTAAAAGTCTATAAACCGTGAGGGGATCCCTTCCAATTGTAGTGAGTAGAGGAAGAGATAGAAGGTTATTGTTTCTGCTGGTAGTGGCCTAGAGGGAGAGAAATTGGGAGTTACCCTTGGTAAAGCAGTGAGTTGTCCCTAAATATTGTAAAGGCAGTGAGCCTAGGTTTAGAAGTGATCTAGCCTAGAAATTATTGGCAGTGAGCATTAGTGGATTTGGTACCTGTGCACATCGTCGTTGTGTTCCCCATGGACATAGCCCAATGAGGGTGTACCAAGTAAAAATCTCTATGTCTTCTTGGTTGCTTCCCTACATTGCATCTAAAGCATCACCATCAGAAAAAGATAAATCTTACTGACCAAGATAAACACATAAGAGAAAAAAAAGTGACCCTTATAACATATAGGGAAAGATTTAATGTGGAAATTATAATTTTGAAAAAGAATATCCATACCCTGATTCAACCCCCCCCCCCCCCCCCCTCAGGGTATCTAGGACCCTTTTGGTCCTAAAAATTGGCATCAGAGGCAAGGTTTTTTTTATCGTATTTTTTGTCTGTAACTGGGGTTAGTCGATTTGTGTGGTTAAATATTAAGCCTGATATTATCTCAATGTGCAATGGAAAAGGAAAAAACATCAATGAAGAAGAAAAAGTCTTGTGAAAGTCCCCAGTGTGTATGTTTCAAAAGAAAGAGTGTGATTTAGTTGAAGGAATCATGTAGTGAAAAGAATAATGATTTGGATAACCCATAAAGTGAAAATATTTACTCATTCATGATGTATAAGGAATGAGCGAAGAACCTGATATTCCAAGTGATGTTGGAACTACTGATGATGAAAAAACTCCAAGAAGGTGAAAAGTGGACGTTTTCCATAAAAAATGAAGTTGATAAGAAGTTGGAAGAAGATATTGAATCTAAAGTTATCCGTATCCAAGCAATTGAAATTGATATTAACATAATAAGAGTATTACGTAAATGGATTATGGTTGTGGCCACTGATCTTAGTGAGAAGAATGATTCTCAAGCCAAAGAATTGCAGAAGCTATCTATAAAGAGAGAAAAGCTCAATGATGTTGTTAAGGGAAAGAATCTGAACACAGATAAAATTCAGAATTTTAAAGCAAGAAATTATGATTTTACTACACAACTATCTGAACTAGTTTAGAAGAATAAAATTCTACAACAAGTGAATGCATGTCGTTCTGATTCTATTTCTCAGGAAAAATGAATGTAAATGAGAAAAGTGACATGTTGGATAGGCTGACACGTGAAATTGATGATGAGATGAGTAGAGAGAATCTTCTCTAGCGAGAACATGATACCCAACATGAATCAAGGGATATAAAGATTCAATATATGGAAGAATAAATAGAATCAGTCAAGAATTAAATGGATAAATCAAATTCTGAAAACAAGCCCAAGTTGAAGGATGCCTGGAACTTACTGTTTGATTATCATTTAGTGGGTGATGATGAAATTAATTCCAAATATGCTACATCAAAGGAGAAGCATGAAAGGATTGTTTCATCCCAAATTCCATCTATTTTGGGAAAATTTATAATTGGATATGATGATCTAACTCTTATGAGTGATAGGAAAAGAGTAATGAAAATATCTAGAGATAATAAAAACCTTGTAGGTGCTAGATATAGATAAAAAAATGATATTACATGAAGAAATTATAGCATGTTCCATTTTTTAGGGATTCATGGTCACACGTCAAGATTCTATTCAGAGGCACATGAATACATCTCTGGTTGTGAAAATAGAAACATTACTAAATCAAAGAATAAAGAGATGTGTCATGATAAATTAGAAAGAATAGTCTCTCATAATAAAGCATTCATTGGATTCTATTACTGTGAAAAAATGGGTTACACCATGATTTTGTATCAGGAATCTCAGGAGATTAATGTTAGAGGAAGAACTCAAGATATATCAGCATCTCGATATAGAAGTGATGAAATGAGGTATTCCTTTGATGGAAAATGTTTTATATGTTCTGATTATGGGAATTTGGCAAGAAATTTCAGCAAGAAAAATAGATGAAAAGAAAGGGAACTCGAAAGGAAATTCCCGAATCCAGTGGTGTATAATGAGAAATACTACACTGTAAGACAAAGTGGTAGGTTGAACAATATATTTTTTACCCTAGGGTAATAACAAGTAGATAAAATAAAGGTGTATCAATCACCTTCACTATCACACCCGGAACATCAGTAGTATAGAGAATGTAAACATACCTTGAAGATTAAGTAGAGATCTACTCGAGCTGTGAGTAAGAAGAATGCAAATTCAAGGGAGGACTCACCACCAGTGGAAAAAAGTGTGTTGAATTAGATATTTGATAAAAGAAAGATGAATAAAGAATGTATTGAGAATTTCACATGTCGTGTTCCATAGAGAGAGGTGGAGGAAAGAGGAAGATCCATTCAATGGTGGAAGAAGTAAGGGAAGATGACAATTAGGGAGATTCCTACATAGAGAAGTAATATGGGGAAGTGGCATATTGGTGGAACATCAAAGAAGGAAATGTCTACCAGTGTGTTTAATCCTAAAAGTGTGAGAGAGGCCAAGCCTGCATAATCTACATATCAGAAAAAGACTTAGCATGTGGGTAATAAATGCATAATCATATGGCCAGAGCATTTGATGTTGGACTGGTATCTAGAAGAAGCATGGAATGAGTGTGACAATCTACAAAAAATAATAAAAGGGTGGACCCATCCGGTTCAACCAAAATCCTCCTCTTGAGTATTCTAGAAGATTCCCCTCTCCTTATGTATATAAATGTTTTTAACAGATGATTCAAGTGTTTCAGGTTTTAAGGTGATATGATCCAAGGGGAAGTGGCATCTAATGATGCGAAGGGAGGATGTGAAATGATCCAGAGTATCAACTAATTCAAATCAGCAATCTTGGAGGTTTTGTTGATGGCTCAATGTCAAGATCTAGATGATAATAATGATGCATGATAAGGAGAATGAAAGTTGGTCAGAAAATTGGTCCCAACAATAGGAAGAGTTGAACATCATAGGGGGGATCTCTATCTCTTAATCAGATGAAAGAGTCTAAGGTGGTGTAAAAGTGGAAGATGCAGATTCATAAGAAAATATAGATGACGATCAAGAAGAAGTAAATTCTATATCTGTTAAGATGCGAAGGAGTCGGGCTTAAATTGAATGGAATAATATCACTGGTGATCAGTCATGTCATGTTCAGTTAAGAAGAATGAAATCTAAGCAACAGAAATCTTACCTACCTCAGGTCAAGCCAAAATGATTTTCTGATGTAGCTAAAGATGAACACCAGATTCATTCCATGAATGAAGAGATAGATCAAATTGAGAAGGATCATATATGGAGATTATTTCGACGCCAACAGATAAAAATATCATCAAGACTACATGGGTCTGTCACAAACAGAGGAATGAAGATGGCATAGTGATCCAAAACAAAGCAGGACTACTGTGAAAGGAATCTCCCAGTTAAAGAGAATTGATGTCAATGAGACATTTTCACCAGTTGCAAGGCTGGAGACAATCATATTATTCCTAGCCATTATAGTGAAATGGGATTACATGGTGTTCCATATGTATGTCAAATCTACTTTCTTCAATGGGATTCTAGAGTAAGAAGTGTATATCAAGGAGTTGTGTGGTTTTATCATTCATGAGGATGGGAAAAAGGTATGTCGGCTAAAGAACGCGTTATATGGGATGAAACAAGCTCCGAGAGCATGATACTCAAGGCTTGATCAGTATTGGAAGAAGCATGGTTTCCAGCATGGTGGAGATGATTACAATCTCTATTTCAACAAAAACAGTAATCAAAGGATGATGTTGCTAGTTTATGTCAATGGCATAATATTTCTCAGATCAGATGAAGCATAGTGAAGACAGTTTTTTTGAATTCAGGAAACATGAGTTTGAGATGTTTATGATTTTTGAGACGACCTTTTTTTTTGGTTTACAAGTGACACAAGGAAGTAGTGGCATATTCATTTCTCAATCTAAATATGCCAATGAGTTTCTGAGAAGATTTAGAATGAGAAATTACAAGGATATAAAGACTCTATTTGCTACCTGGATGTAATGATCGATAGATGATAAAGGAAAGGCAGTTAAAATCACATAATATAAGAAGATTATTGGGAGTTTACTATACCTGACAGAGATGAGGCCTGATATTGTTTTCGTCACATGCCAAGTAGCACGATATTAAAGCAATCCCAAGGAAATTCATATGATTGAAGTGAAAATAATACTGTTTTATATCAAGGGCACATAGGATTTCGTCTTGATATATAATGAAAAATCTCAATCAAAGTTATTGGGATATTCTGATGCAGATTGGGCTGGTTCATCCGATGATAGGAAATCCACATCAGGAGGTTCTTTCTATCTTGGTGGACTATGTATTTCTTGGATAAGAAAGAAGAAATATTTAATTAAATTAAGCACCATAGAAGACGAGTATAGTGTGGCCACTCAATCATGGAAAAAGTAATTGTGGATGATGCAGCAGAATGATGATATGGGAGTTGAAGTGAAATCTCTTATTAGAATCCAGTTTGATAACTCTAGTGCTATAAATCTCAGAAAAAATCATGTCCATCACTAGAGGATAAAGAAAATTGAGATAAATATTAATTTGATCAAGGATAAGGTTGATAATGGAATCGTGAAGTTGCAGTTTGTGCCTACAGAACTACAGGTTGCCGAAATTCTGACAAAGGCCTTACCCAAGGAAGCTTTTGAGAGGCATCGTCTGGCTCTTGGAGTCCTGTCGACTCCTCGCACTTGAAAAAATGAGGATGTGAAATCCCCCTCTCCCTGAGGTATGATATATTCTTCACTAATGTGCTATTCTGTGTTCATTCTAATGTCTCAGAATAGAAAGGAGTGACCTTTGGGTTCGTTGACAAAGGGGGAGATATAGTGACTCCCCAAAGTGGGAGAAACTATGCCTAAGGAAGGGAGAAAATGTATTTGTCAAAGACACAGGGAGAAGCTGACAGGTGAAGCAACGAGATAGGGGGAGTGTAATGAAATAGGTGGTAGTTTTAAATCTGATGATTCTAGAAGTGATCAATCAAAGGAAATATATCATGATAGCCGATGATTATGATAAAAGCAGATGTGTGATGTTGGAATGGTGTTTGAAGGTTTCCAGTGATCAATAATTGGTATCAGTTTGGTAATTTGTTTTAGTTTGGTTTCAAATGTTTTTGTTTGAAATTAAGTGATTCATTTATGAACTTTTAATACTATAATTTTTTCTCATGTCGAACATTGGTCATGTGGGCTTAGAGTATGTGGTGAGTGAATCTTGTGTCGATGTTTCAATTTTAAGAGGTGAATGATGGTAGATGATGGATGGAGGCTCAGTGAGGCATCAAAGTGCAGAAAATCATTCTGAGAAGAGTTGTAAACAAACCCAAAGGGGGATACTGTAGGGAAAAAATACCTCAAAGTAACATCGCATCGTTTTTGGGTTGATTGTGTTTGTTGAAAAAGTAGGTTTCCTTGGTGAATTTTCAAGTACCAGAGATTTTGTTGACAATCCATGTTGACAAAGAACCATTACAAAGTAATGGATGATCTGGAGGAGGTACAAAAATAGAAGATACAAGGTGGCATCAATTTCCAGTTCTTGCCAAAATTTTGGGGTCCACAATTTAGAGTTTGATGAGCAATGAAAAATATGTATTTCCTTGAAGATCTCATAAAAATTTGGGAAAGGCATGAGTTTCACGAAGATAGGCTTCATGGATTTAATTTCGTGAAGACATGAATAATTTTGATGGTGTTCTTCACGATTACGACGAGCTTCGCGAACCGTATAGTTGAAGGGAGATGCGAGGGAGGATCATGAAGGTGGCAGGAAGTAATTGACGGAACGCTCTACAATAACTACAAGCACTTCAATCCCAAATATTCCACCGTACTTTGTGATATTGAGAGAATTTTAGTGAAAATTTAGGAGCTTCACTATTTGAGATGAAATGGTGCTGAATTCACGCCGAAGGTTCGAGGGTCAGTAGAAGCGACAATAAATAGGCCTCGACCCCCTTGAGAGAAGTATAAAGTTTTTCCGAGAAATTTTTTTTTCTCTCAGCTCGCGAAGGTGGTTCACGAAGGTAGTGTGCTTCTCAAAGGAAGGAGATTCGCGGTGGCTAATTTAGCTCTGCGAAAGTGGTGTTCTCCACGTTGGCTCAGGGAGATTCATGAAGGAAGTCACTCTATGACAACAAGATCTCTACGAAGGCCTAAGCATTGAAATTTCTTGAGCTTAGTGAAGGTATATGATTTGTGAAGGTGTGTGCTTCGTGAAACGACAGGGACTTCACGAAGGCATGTTTGAGCTTTGCATAATTGGGAGCTTTGCGAAGTAGGGTGCTTTGAGAAGGTACTTCCCAAAATTTTCTGCTCAGTGTTCAGGGGAAAATTTTATTTATCAGTGGATGAAATTAGCACATCAATATAGAATCTAAATACAATGGAGGATGCAGTCATTAGTGAAAATGAACTGACCTATAGTTCTATAAACTGTGAGTGGATCCCTTCCTAGTACAGTGAGGAGTGGAAGAGGAAGAAGGTTATCCTTTCTACCGGTAGTGAGGCCAAGAGATAGAAATTGGGAGTGACCCTTACGAAAGCAGTGTTTTGACCCTAAACATTGTAAATGTAGTGATCCTAGGCTTAGAAGTGATCTAGCCTGAACATTATTGGCAGTGAGCTTTAGTGGATTTGGTACAGAAGCACATCATAGTTTTTTGCTCCTTGGACGTGGCCTAGTGATGGTGAACCAAGTAAATATCTTTATGTCTTCGTGGTTTCTTCTATACATTGAATCTAAATAATCACCATTAGATAAAGATAAAAATAAGTTATCAACATAAACACATAAGTGAAAACAAAGTGACCCTTTAAATTTAGAGGGAAATATTCATTGGGGCAAGAAGAATTTTGAAATAGATTATCCACACCCTAATTCACCCCCCCCCCCCCCCCACCCTCTCAGGGTACATAGGACCATTTTAGTCCTAACAAGATGCACGACACGTGGATATAGGCTAATATACCGATGTGGATGAGGGGCTGCATCTCTTCCTCCATCTGTCGGCCCAACTGATAGCTCTTCCAGACATGCTGGCGGGCTCTTCTGTGGACCACAAGTCCTTACTGGTGGCATGTTCTTCACGTTTCATGCACCTCCAACCTTTGTGGATGTCATATTCTATAGAAAGGCCTTTAAATTTCCTTTCCACCATTTTGAATGTTCTTCCACCAAGAACACACAAGGCGGAGGGGTATCAGGCCTTGTTCGTGTCAGCCCATGCCTTCCTATTTAGATGTTTAAAATATGGTAGGGATTATATCATGGTTCAATCAACAAATAATTAAAACCCAGATAGAAATCCAAATAATGACACCCTCACATAAGACAATAGGATCTAAGGATCAACCTATTCGTGGGATGATCTGCATTTGTCATTTTAGAATATGAACAGTGGAAAACATAATACAAATAAACCCCTACCTTGAGGGTGTTCATCGCTGAAGTGATCCGCCCGCAAGGATTCAATCTCTAATCGAAGCAGTCAGTGTTCTTCATCCATTGGTCCTATTCATCGAGGTGCTTTGGCATCTCTACAAATTCTCCATAATTCTTCATTCATCATAGGAGAGGAATTCCACCGTAGTTTGGTCAGTGGGATTCCGTGTTAGATACCCAAAATGTTATCTCATTAGTAGATAAATGTGTCGCATAATTTCTATAATGTTGTTTTATTAATGAAATAGTGTTTCTTTTCTAATATTGTCAAGGAGTCTCAATAAAAGGAATCTTCACTGCCTCATCGTCGCACTGTATTTCTGGTGTACCACCACTCAACGGTGATAAAATTAAATAAAATAAGTTTTTAAAGTTATTTTATTATTTTCTAAAAATTCCAAAAACTTTATTTTCATGTCGACCCTCACAGGTCTATGTTAATTCCTTTCTAGGAGAATCTTGACATCTCGAGTTCAATGGTGCCCTCATATTTTCGATCCAAGTACCAGTTCAAAATATATAAAAACACTCATGCATGTTTAATTTAAAAACATTTAAAATGTGTTTGAAAATCCATTCCATCCACTACGGGTCTCATAATTACGTATCGTCTCAGAGCCTCGTCTCATTAAAATTCAATTTAAATTTGAAAAAAAATCCACTAAATTCAAGGACAATACATTATTATCACCTTAAGGATTTTCATCCCTGAAAATAAAAATCCTAAACTCAAGGGAATAAAACTGAGTTCATCAAGGGTCTATATGCTGCTTACAAGAACGCATTTGAGGAACATCTAAGATCGACCGCTTTCATTACCACTTCTGCTAGGTAAACATCGTGCAACAATTAGAACATGTATTATTATGTGTGATAAATAGTAAAATAAATAATTACACTAATCCATTTGTAGTCATGGGGTCTAGCGTCTCACCTTCACGCTAACCTAACATAGATAAAAACAGATACCCACAGTTCACATCCACCCCTAGACGTGCTATGCAAAAGCCTCCCAAAATGTTATGCGCTCAAGGTTGACTCTAAACACGCTGGGGTATTTAAAAACGAAATTGGGATACCCATGAGTGAATGTTGGGTCTTACTAGGCCTTTTATCCCTAACCTTCAGCGGACACACAACTCGCCGAAACTAGTACACTACCACACTCACTAGCAGTATTCCAGCTAAGTATGGATGGTATGTAACCATTTTATACTGTGGAAACATCATGGGACCTAACTTTACCACAAAATAATGATCCAAAACATAACACATTGTGAGAGTACACCAAGGGATCCATGGGTTTCCCTTTCACCATAAGGGAAAACCAATCTTTACCATTTCAGACACACTACATATTTTTTCTATTACATTAAATCTGGGTGTGAAAGATTGTAGTACATTCCCAAAATGATGTCTTAATTCCTCTACACCATGAATAAGAGATCCCAACCAAAAATATCACATACACGAGTCAAGTCACACTATCAACGCCGGTGTGTGATCAATGGGTCTCCTCCATCAGGAGTCTCTAAGCATGATGGTCAATTCCATGGTACAATCGGAATATCAAAGTCTCAAAAAGATATTGCGAGATAAAGAAGAATAGGAAGCATCCAAGTATTTAAAATGGAAACCTTAATGTAAAAGACACATACTGTACCTTGAATCTGTCTTGGAGCTTCTTGGTCAGAATCCATGACCACATACATTTGTCCTCGCCCTCCAGCTCCCTGAGACGAGTGTGTAACACCTCCTTCTGCTCATCTAGCTCCTCTGCCATAACATCAATCTTGCAGAACTACTTTCTCCAAGATATGTATCTACTAAGGAGGATTTTTCGTTGGCTCCCTCTTTGTGGAACTTCGGGTTGGAAAATCTCAAGTGAGATGCTCCTGGAGGTTGCATGTGTAACACCACCTATCATGTGGCTCACCTACTCCTCGACACCTCTCCTTCACTACTAACATACATGTCTATGTTCAGGCATGGGTATGCCTTCTACACTACAATCATGTTGCCTATCTTCTAGTAGCTCTAGAATATTCCTCTACCTCCTGAACATTATTTTAGGTCAATTCAATTTTCTCCTCTGTCAGGTAGCTCTCAACCACCAGGGCTCACTTCAACACACCATCATACGTCAGAATGCAAAGGGGTATCACTGACTCCCTGATCTCTAAATGTAGTCCATGCTCTATGGTCTAGGACATTATGTAATGGTCCCTCATCATATTTGTAGAGTAGCAATAATATTCTGTGAATCATTTCAAGTACTCTCCTACCATCATTCTTCCCTACCATAGGTACAAAAACTCTTGTATACCCAAAGAACATAAAGTAACCGGAAAGAAATTCTCCTTAAAGTGGCACTCAAATTCAATCCAGGTGATGGTCACCTCATCGTGCATCTCAACCGTATAGATCCACCATCTCCCCACTGATCTCTAATGAAGGATCACAACTAAGATCACCATCTGACCAAGAGGCATCCTCGGTAGGCAGAGGACTCGCGTAACTGCCGCAAGCCAATCCTCAGCTCCCCAAGGATCTCTCTCATCATGGAACATGGGAGGTATAAACATCTGGAACTTGTGTAGCTCACTCAACCTATGTGCATCATCCATTTTTAGTGCTGGTAACAACTGTTGATTAGCATGTGGTGGCATCACCAGTGCACCACATGGATGTAACGCCTCAGAATCAGTGCCCTTTACTGAAGCTTCTACTTGGGGAAGATCATCACTATGATCACCTTATAAAATCATATCTGGTCTTATTCACAGTGTCATCCTGAAATATATAACAATTAATAGTAGTAAAAGAGTATATCTAGAGAGATGACTCATGAATTACATTGAATAGACAACCATTTTTATATTATGCATGAACCCTTTATTTCCCCAATACCAGTGTTTATTGGTATCGAGTCAGAAAATAGGTGTCCAGATTCCTATTGTGTGGATACATCGGCAACCACACTAACAGTAGAGTATTTGGCCTAAAATCCAAACTCAAAACACTTAACACTGTTTACTAAAACCAACAACAATATACATTAATCATTGATGTAGAACCAACATCACTCTGATACCAATTTGTCCTGAATCATCCCCTTGGGCCCATGCTTTGACTACCCTAAGCCCACCTCTCAAAGGACAGTGGCTGGTGACTAGCACCGAAGGCACTATTACACAAGTGGAATACATTTTCCTGAGTACATGTACAAACAAACAAATCCCTGCCAAAGGTACTGGAAAGTAAAATCCAAGGAAACCGTGCCTGAAATCCACTAAGTAAAACACAACCAAAGTTCAACTAAAAATAATGTAAAGGGTGGTAACCCAGAGTAGTATACAATCCCACCAAAATAAATATATAACATTAGTAAAACTCCTTATACATGAAGCTCATCTTCTTGGAAGCCTAACTGAAGGGTAGGTGAAGGGTTGCTACCTGAAACTGTAGAATTACACCCCATTTATCTGATCTCACTAAAGACCACCAGGCCATGGTCCTCCCTGGACATTGTCAAAGTGTTATTAATTTTCTCAAGACATGAAACATATGGTCAAAGACTATGTTGGGTGAGTAAAACTATACTCAATAGGGGACCCCGAAACCACAGAGGTAAATTAATAGAGAAAACGCACAAAAAATGCATATTCGTATCTACTCGTGTATATTCCCTTACATATACCATGAACATCTAGATATACTCATGTCATCTATTAAGAAAACATGTGGTCCTAACCACCCATCCAGTCTCAGGATTATCATAGAAGGCTCATGTCATAACACACAAATTATGAAAGCGTGCTCCACATGCTCGACCATCCCGGATGGAACCCGTCCAAGAGATTCACTCCATCAGGTACAATTCTACCATTCTGAATAGTAGGACTGAGTGAACGTGCTCCTTCAGGAACTTTATACTAGATTTGACTATAGTTCCCTACATTGGAGGTCTAGTCGTCACATCCATGCACTCGATGTAAGATTGAGTAAACCCAAGTGAAGAGGCTCTCCCTCACTACTGTACATGTAAGAGGTATCCACGCTCCTAAACATCTCACAAATCCTATGTCACTCCAATAAAGTGTGGCCCGCACCTCAATCTGTCAACGGACCACTAGCTACTATTAGGCATCACTTTCATCAAGTGGATGGGATCGCTCCTTGCTACTGTGTCTGGCAGTTGAGGGTGCTCCATCTCCAATCGAGGACCTGAACCCTACCTGGTTGGGAAGTACTACGTAGTGACTAGAGGACCTACTCCCTGGTATGATTGGGGAATACTTACTCTATCAGTTCAAGTGTGGAGGACTCACACCCTGGTATGATAGCGGAGTACTCACTCTTATAAGAGAGGACCCGCAGCCTATCGGGTAGGGGAGTACCGACTCTATTCGATTACGTGTGGAGGACATGCACCCTGAAAAAGAAGGGGAGTACCAAATACATTAGTTTGTTCCCTTTGGTGTACCTTCACCCTAGTATATTAGGGTATTACCAACCCCATTCTAGATGACCCACTCCATGGAACGATAGGGGAGTATCAACTATTTCGTAGCACTACGTAAGGTGGACCGACATCCTGGAACGGAGGGGGGGGGGGGTACTAACTCCTATAATAGAGGAACCGCTACCTACATGGTTGGGAAGTACTAAATCTATATAAGTTTGGTATGGAGGACCCAATACCTAGTCCAATAGGGGAGTGACAACTCCCAATATAGAGGACACATTCACTGGAATGGAAGGGAAGTATTGACTCTTCCTTTGCGAACTTCTCTGAGAACCCACAACATAAAATGTGGGGAGTCCCATATATACCAAAGAAATGGGATAAATAGTACCCACACCTTGAGGCATAAAAGGAGTAACTATCCTAACACATCATCATAAGAATCATCCCGATTCTACCCAATGTCTGCCCATATCGGGAGGGACTACTCGTCAAATCAGAAAGGTCTTCATCCAACTTTCTCAAAAACATACATAGAGTATCTCAAAAGGATTTTCTCATCCCAATGGTCCAAATGTCGTAGAAATCTCATCAAAAAAATTCCCAAATTGAATGATTTATTTTTTTTCCAAATAGTGGGTCAGTTGGGTCCGAGTCTCGTCTGAACTAGTCGAACCGACCCGACCCAGCCGGGCCTGGGGTCCCCCGACCCGACCCCGGTCCACTTACTTGACCCAGGCCTAGCCCGGCCTGGGTCCGGCCCATTGGTCCATGGGTCTAGACCGATGGGGCGGGTCCCACCCACACCCTGCCCGATCCACCTGGTCGGGATGCGGCTGGAAGCCGTCTCCGGCTCCCCCTCACCCCATGAGTCGTCCACAAGGTCGCCTCCTCCACCACAGTCCATCAACCGGGTCCTGGCGCTACACAACCAGACAGAATCCGCACTCACAGTCAATCAAAAATTTTATCTTGAGATGTGCAACCCATGTATGTCAGCCATGTATATGCCACCGGATTTTCTTAGCATGCTGTCGTGGCATGCCACCTCCACCCAACAACCGCTACCACTAACCAACAGATCTGTACCACTGGTCCGTTCTTCATGCTACTTGCACCTCCGGGCTACATGGGGTGTCACATTCCCTCAGAAGGCCTTGAAATTTCTTTTCAGCAATTTTTAAAGTTCATCCATTAAGAACACACTAGGAGAAGGGGGGTTGGTCCTTGTTCATGTCATCCCAAGGCCACTGTGTTAGAAGTTTGTAACAGGTCAGGCATGGGATCTCATTTCTATCATCAAATAATTTATTCTTGGATAGAAAACCAAAGAATGAAACCCTCCCACCGGAACATGAAATTCACAGATCAACATGTTCATGGGTTGATCTGTGATCGTCTTTTTAGAATAAGAATGATGGAAAACATAAAGCAAATAATCCCTTAGCTAGAAGGTGTTCGTTGATGTAGTGATCTGCCCATGGGGATTCTAGCTCTGATTGAAGTCGCCGGTGTTTGTCATCCTCTGGTTCAGTTCATCATGGTGTGTTGATGTCACTAGAGATTCGTTGTCATTCGTCATTCATTGTAGGAGATGAATTCCACCATATCTTTTTCAGATGGATTACACATTTTATTCCCCAATGTGTTATCTCATTAGTAGAGAAACACATCAAAGCATTTCGGTTACACTATTTCATTAATTAAACAGTGTGTTTGTTTCGCTCTCGTTAAAGAGTCTCATTAATGGGTCTTTTCGCCATCTCATTTACGCTCTATAGTTCTTGTGTTCCACTTCCCAATAGTGAGAAAAAAAAAGAAATTAATTTTTTAGTTATTTTATTATTTTCCAAAAAGTCTAAAAACTATCTTTTCCTCTCAACCCTCACTGGTCGATGTTAAGTCCTTTCTACATGAATCTCGCCATCCCATCTTCAACAGTGCACTAAGATTTTCATTACAAAACCATTTCAAAATATAGAAAACCCCACTCTCAATTTTTCTTAATAAACATTAAAAAAAAGATCGAAAATCTATTCTGTCCACTTCGGGTCTCAGAATTACGTTCTGTCTTTGTGCCTAGTCTCGAAAAATCCAATTTAAATTTGAAAAAGAAATCCATGGAATTTTGGGAAATTACACTCAAAACCCATAAAGGCCCGTAACGATATATGGAATATTCAATGAAATTATATCCATACCTTGAATATGCCCTCTGTAATACAATATTTTTTCATACTATATCTCATAAAGCATACAGACACCTGTGTCATTGTTCTTTCTTATTTTATTATTTTTTGATCCAAATGAATGGACATACCATTGGATATCATGGTCATGGATTTATGAAGGTACTACCATCCTCCTCAATTAGACCTCATATATCTCTTCCTCAACTCAGAAGAGACAGATTAAATCGTGATCATTAAACCAATGTAATGCCACCAAATATTCGTCCAACACATGCTACTTCATCACGACACCAATGTAATTGTTTTTTCCTTGCATCAAAGTACATGATAAAATGGCACACATTGATAATGATATCATGTCAGGAAACCAATACCTGTGTTCATAGAGAGGAACAAAAAAATGACACAGAAAACATGTGGTGTTTCTATTGGTGGGTCTTTCCCCATGATCTCATCTACTGAAGATCACCAAGTGAAAACTTCATGAAAAGAAGCCTCAATGCATATGATCCCCCAATGCCTAATGGGCACACATCATCCATGACCTGTAATTATAATGTATCTAAACCATATAAAATATCTAAAATATTATCTTCATAGTATCTATAGGTCCTCATTATAGCCATCAAACTTTTATAACCCTTTAATAAAATATGTAATCTAAGGAAATTTCCATTAATATAGTGGATACACAAGTATCAACACTATTTTGGTAAGATAAACACAAGTAAAGATGAAAAATTATACATGTAATGTTAATAAAATTACATACCCAAGTTGCGCCTAGTGAATCCATGTACAACACATAAGTCAACCAACAACACAGTCTTATCACATCGCACCCAAAAACTATTGGTCCACTCCTCCACACCACAGTCATATCACATATTTCCTGAAGACACAAAGGACATCACCAAGTTCTCTAACATACCTATGACCATCAAAACCTTTGCATGTCTACTCACCTGGAAGAGAGGGATGGGAAGGTAGGGTATTCAACCACCCATCCATGTCACCGGAATGTTGTAAAAACACCCACATATGAATATATAAGTGTCAGCACATAGTGCTTGACAAGAGTGGGGTAGGTATAGAAATTAAAAGGAATATACAAGTATAGGAATAGAAAATCAAATCCAATTGTTTATAAATAAAACATAAATCAACTATAAACATCCCCACTTTTTTCCACCTCTAAATACATAGCACCACATAACAAACACAAGCCAGAATCCAAGTCCCACTATCCATCCCCATTTATTTTTATTCAGTGAATGTCTTTTTTCATACAACATACCTAAATATGCTATGTATTTTAAAATATTATTAACTAGTTATTCCATAAAAAAATATGTATCTATAACAATGCATCCATACATCAAAATAATCTCATCATTTATATAGAATCATCGCCTCACCACCCCACAAACATGCTAATCAAACCATCCCCCCCCCCCCGCAAAGCATGTCCAAACAAATTATCACCCTAAACTACATCTGTTATGAACCAAGTCAATTATCCATCTAACCAGTGACCAAATATGTCCTCGGAAAGTCTTGAAGGGCATTCATGATCCCCATGGGCTGGAAAAAGTTCCCGAGTTTGAAAATTAATATTTGGGAATGATTTACTAGGATGTATAAATGTAAAAAACCAACATCATAAAAATAACCAAAAATGGAAGTCCCAACCAAACAAGCCTTTTAACTAAAACCCACAATTTCAGTTACATTTTCCAATCAAAATCCAAACAACAACTACAAGGTATGGTGACCAAAAAAATCTCAAAACCCACCACATGGGGAGAGGAAACCACCCTCAAGCCATCTTTATGACACCACACTAAGGATGATAGCTAGTAAGCCAAACATCCATCCCCAAAATCTTTACCCTTACCTATATCAAACATAACCAAACCATCTTACACCAAAATGTGTAAGTAGGGTGTGAGATCATGCCTAATAAGATTTCAGCAAGAAAATATTCCATGCATAAACATTAAATGACACATACATTTTCAAGTTTATTAAATGAAATGAAATAAATACATGAATTTTTTTAAAGAAAACAGTTTTAATGAAACCAACTACAAGGAAAATAGCTTTACATAAAAACAAACACTTATATTTAAGATAACCCAAATTCCACACCCTATGCTAATGGTGAGTGAAAATTAAACAAGGATCCCCAAATATGGGAGAGGTCCTATAGGTAATGGCATGAATTGGGACCCTAAAACATCATATCTCAGTGAAAAGTGGTATAGTAACCATGACAGCCTATGTTCTCATTCATGAGACACACTTAGGGAACACACCCAAAATCTAGTGGTTTCTAATCATCATAAAAAATATTAGTTTTTGTTGTAGTCATCAATCCATCAGTAAATCCAGGTAGATTATACTTCCATATCACTAGCACACTTGTCTTTTTCCACCCACTTACTTACCCAAGCTTCCCTTTGTGCTCATTTAAATTCCAATTTCATATCACAAACATATTCATGCATCCAAAAAACAAGGTATTATACACACACAAACACCCCCCCCCCCCATTTTCATACCCACCCACTATTTTAAAATCATATACACACTAATACCTTTTTAAAACATAATATGTATCACTTACATAATCAAATAAACCATCTTCATGGTGAAAGAATCCATTTTCATGATTAAACGAAACAGTAAAAAATTTATTAAAGAATTCAAGATGTATTGCATGTCTTAAAACACCAAAAACTCACTCAAACTTCATTTATAACTAAACGAATATTTAATCCACAAAAAAAACTGAATCCCTTTCACATTATAACAAACAAAATATAGAGTTTATAAAATAATAATAAATATCTCAACATGGGTTTTCACACAAAAATAAAATCATATCACAAAAACCCACTACTAACAAATCAAATGTGTACTAAACCTAATATAATACCAAATTCACACCATTAAAACTAATTAATAAATATTATAACTTAACTAAATTATAAATTTAATTCATCAATTAATACTTATATACAGAACCACTTACCTCGGTGTATAAAAACATCACAAACATTGTGCGAAAATTCTAACACACACCATCCGCACCCCAAAAAACTCAATTAGACCATAAAATAAAAACATCACACCAATTACATCAAAAACTTAAAAATATCGACACAAATCCTTAACCTGACATCTACCAAATGGTATAAACGAACAACGAAATAGAACACACCTGCGGCGAGGGAGCGGGAGGGTTTCTGAGCAAGATGGGGTTGTCAGAGGTGAGCCATGCTGGAAAAAATGACTAATAAAGGGAATATAAGTGTTAAGGGAGGGTTGTGTGGCCAAGGGGCTGTGCGATGGTCATAGGAGTGGCGTGTGGAGGATGTGAGGGAGGTAGGGGTGGTGCACGAGTGATGTGAGGGAGGCATGGGTGGCGTGCGGCTATCTGTTGAGAGGGAGGAGGGGTGCCAGTCATGATAGCTAGAGGATCCAAGGGGAGGAAGTAGCTGTGAAACATGTAGGGTTTGGGAAAGTGTGTTGTACGATAAGAGAATGGGTAAGAAAAATAAAAGTAGGGGAAAAGTGAAAGAAAAAGAAAATAAAAAAATGAGATAAAACCCTAAAAAAACATAATCAATTTAAATATTATAATAATATATAGTAATAATAATATAAATAATAATATTGATAATTTTATAAAAAAATCAATAACATAATAAAAATAATATAATTATAATATTTACGAAAATAATAATAAAAATAAGAAGAATCTTAATAATAAAAATATTATTATTAATTTTAAAATAGTTGTAAAATAATTTTATTTTTTTCGCATTTCATTTAGCATTCAAATTACTATTCAGTAGGTTAATTAATTTATTAACCACACATTGGGTTGGCCGCACATTGATCTATATGATCCACATGGTTTCTACCGTCCCCTACCCATACACAAGAATTTTCCAAGCCAAAACGATCGCTTATTAGAAAAATCACAAAAATTCAAATCGGGCTCGGCCCACACCTCAACAAAAAAATTTATAGTTAGGTAAAATTATAAGATACAAATTATTACTCATGTGAAAAATCGTGGTGTAATAATTCTCCCCAACTTGAAAAAATTCCACACTAAGAAAATAAATTTGATTCTTAATCAGATAATAATAATGGCTACACCTTCTCAAACCGTGAATTTTGCTCGTAATTCCCATTCCCATCATTCCCTTGTTGCCAAATGAAATGGACCAACAGAATTAACTTCCCACGAAGAACCTTCTCTTCGGAATCTACTATCTAATCTAGTCGCTCCAACACTAATAAATCAGGATCTATCTCTAACTCTTCCCAATCCAACTCATGATATGGATCTGGTTTATATTTTTACAATTATGATACATGAAATACGTCATGAATTGACATCAACAGAGAAGGTAAATCTAAATTTTCTGCCAAAAAGCTAATCTGCTCAGTGATCTCAAAAGGCACGATATACATTGGTGTCAGCGTTACCTTATTTCCTAAATGAAAGTGAACCAAGTGAGGGGCCACCTTCATGAACAACTAGTCACCCACAGAAAACATTAGATATCAACACCACTGATCAGTATATGATTTGTAGTGACTCTGAGCAATTAGTAAATATTTTTTGATTTAGTAGACATTCTCATACATCTCCTTCCCAGGGCTCAGTCCCAAAATTGAGGTCTCACCTACTTAATCCCAACATAACAGAGACTAACATGGTTGACTATAGAGTGACTCAAAGGGTTCCATTCGAATAGATGATTGGTAATTGTTATTATAAAAGAGCTCGACATATCCTAAATGGCTATCCCACGATCCTCTTAAATCGAATACACATGCGTAAAGCATGTCCTCCAGAATCATATTTTCCCTCTCTGTCTGACCATCCATTCGAAGATGATATGTCGTGTTCAATTTAATTTATGATCCCAATACATTTTTAAGGCCTTTTCAAAACTGGTAGGTAAAGTAGGGATCTCTATCAGAAACAATTGTAGATGGAGAACCATGAAGTCTGGCCACCTCCTGAATATAAAATAGACCCAACTCATCCCCTTTAGTTATATCATTGATCGTAATAAATTGGGATGATTTGGTAAAATATTCTATCACTACCCAAATAGAATTTCTTCCCTGAGGTGCATAAGGCAAGCCCATACTTAAGTCCATTGAGAACATATACCACTTCCATGTAGGAATGAGTAACTATTGAAGGAAACCATAGGGTCTATGATGTTCTGTATTCACCTGGTAATAAGTATAGCATCTTGATACGATGTCATCTATGTCATGTCTCATACCTGGCCACTATAATTGTTGTTTAACATCATAATGCATCTTGGAAGTACCTAGATGCATATCCCACTGAGACTGGTGTCTATCCTTCACCCCCATCATCTGAAAATACAATGGTTCCACTATACAGACCTTGAATCACAAGATCTCCTGGGGAGAAAAAGATCAATTAGAAGAAGTATCCATAGAATGAATAAAATACATTGACGGATGACATGGCTCATCACCATGTTTGTTCCATTGAACCAACATGAAAAGAGCAGGATTCAACTGAATGAATTCCAAGAATATGCCTCCATTGGGATCCTTAATCTCAAAGTGAATCTAGGGAAAGATCCCCATCAAAGATCCCCTCATCGTTGGGCTTCCTCAAAGCCTGCATTGGCACTTTACTACTCAATGAATCAACCAACGCATTACCCTTTCCCGGGGTATAGACAATATCATAGTCGAACCCCTACAGATACATGATCCAATGGAACTACCTCAAATTAAGATCATTTTGTTAGAAGATGTTGGGTACGCTATTATGGTCGGAGTTGAACACAAATTTCTCCCCATATAGGTAGTGACACCATGTCTTCAGGTCGTATATCACCGCTTTCGACTCTATGTTGTGAATTGGGTAATTATTCATATATGGTCAGAGTTGGAGAGAAACATAATCCAATACATGATTATCCTACATGAGTAAACACCTGAGGCCAATACTAGAAGCATCACAATAATCCTCATTTCCCCTCCTATAATCTGGTAAGATCAACACCAGTGCAGTCGTAAATCACCACTTCAACTGCTCAAATGATTCCTAGCACTCTGGGCTTCATTTAAACTTCACCCTTTTCTAGGTGAGTGCGGTTATACAGGTAGCGGGATATGAGAAGTCCCGAACAAATCACATGTAATAACAAAATAGTCCAAGAAAAATCATAATATTAAACACATTCCCAAAATGATTCCATGACATAAATTCACTAATCTTCTCAAGATCCACTAAAAACCATTTATCTTAATTGACATGTCCATGAATGTTCATTTCTCTAATCCCAAAGGTGCATTTCGAAAGTTTAGTATAAAGGCGATGGTCCCATAGGTTCCCAACATGTTCTGTATGTGATGCTCATTCTCTTCCTTAGATCTAGATTATACTTGGATTTCATCCACAAATACAATGAAAAACTTTTCAATATACTAGTAGAACACCCTATTCATGAGTTCCATAAAAACTTCTAGAGCATTCATTAATCCATAAGACATGAATAAATACTCAATGTGGTCTTACCAGATTTGGAAAGATGTCTTCGAGATGTCCTCTTCTCTCACCCTGACTTGGTGGTAAACAAAATGCATGTTGATTTTGGAGAACCACTGTTCCCCCTTAATATGGCTGAACAATTCATCAATCTAGAGAAAAGGGTATTTATTTTTTATGGTTACCTTATTCAACATCTGATAATCGATGCACAACCCGAGAGATCAGTCAGACTTCTTCGTGAATAATATTAGGGATACCCAAGGAGAGATGCTCAAGTGAATGAACCCTTTTGGATTCTATATTTTCTAGTTTTATTTTTAATTCCATCCATTACGTGGGGTCCATGAAATATGATTTAAGAGATATAGGTTATTTTCATGGAACCAATTCAATTGAGAACTCCATGTCCCACTATGGGGGAATCCCTGCAAAATCTTCTAGAGATACCTATTAAAACTCATACAATATATGAGGTAATCTACATTGATAAACACAACCACCATCCTCTAGAAAGAGCAATTATATATGATAAGAAATATTTCCCAACTTGATAGGTTGAGGTCTCGTGCGACCTGATTGAGGATCCCATTCCATAAGAAATACCTAAGAACTCCCACCAAGTTCCATAAAACTAACTCAGTACCGATAGAAATCAATATGTTATTCAAATTGAACCAACAAATCCATGTCAAGGACCACATCAAATAGGTCCATATCCATGACAAAGAAATACCATTCCTTCTGAAATCCTAACATGGAAATCACACATGATGGACACCTAAGGCCTTTCTCATTCTTATTACCCAACGGTGTTACCAACTCCATTAAAAGGGACAAAATATCAGTTGGTAGGTTTAACAACTACACAATACAGGATAATATAAATTAAATTGAAGCACTGGTATCAAAATATATCTATATCTATAGAAGATACACTTATAATGTTACCTCGAACAGTGAATGGTCTGGCATTAGATCCCACTGGGGCCTAATCCATAGCATGCAGATTCCTGGTCCCTATCATAGAATGAACACCCGAAAGTGGATTTTCCCTAGTCTAGAACGACCTAGAAGACAATATGGTCCAACCTCCATGACCACCGAACTAATATTTCATCATCCTGGTTATCTCCGACATAACTGACACTCCCTTGGAAGCCACGGATCCTTCACCACTCTGATATGGGCATGTCACTCTTCAAAAGTGACGCATGTGTCACATAACTCCACATTGATAAAAAATCATGGGAGGGGAGGGACATGAATTCCAGATGTGTTTTGACTTCCTGAACTAATGTCACACAAAAATCCCTGCACCCGAATCCACATATGAAGTCTTCCTAGAGGGGAAACCTAAGCTGCCACCACCTTTATCCCCTGCTCATCGTGCCTCCTCTTATTCTCATATAAACTGTCACTTCTAACAATATTCGCCAATATAGAAAACCTAGACATTCCATTCTGATCAACCTTGACCATGAAAGCATGATAAACCAACTCAGCATAAGTACCCAGCTTGAACAAGAAGATCTGAGAGTAAATTTATGGTCAAAACACCTTCTCAAACCTCAATGCTTTCAAATATTCACTAGAAATAATATCACGTGCATAACACACCAGCTCAGCAAAGAGGATAGCATATTTCATCACTGATCGATCTCCTAGGTAATGGTCCATGAACTCTCGAGATCTGGCATAGGCCAGGTCCTTAAGACAATATTGATTGTTGAAGATGGTCTTGAAATCCTTCCATCCCATGTTTACATGCTTCCAAGATTCAATCACTGATTTCCACCACCAACAGCTAGAACCCTATAACAGAAATGAGTTACATTTCACCCTGACCTCTTCATGTGTGTCAAGGAATTTGGGCATGCACTTTATCTTCTCAATACAATCCTCTACTTCCGGAGGTTCCACATTTCACCAAAAAATAGGATACTTTCTCTTAAGAAACTCATATTCTTTAGCCTTCTTCAGACAAAATTGGTGTTGGAGTATGAGTGGGAGTCTCTCCTTTTATAAAGCCTAAAATTCTCAAACTACAACTTCTACCATCCGTTGGTCGAGTGGTCAGGGATAAATCTCTCTAGCTTCCACCTGTGGGTGTAAAAGAGGTCTTTGGGGATTAATGCTGATATAGGAAGAAACAGACACATAAGAACATCATTACTACATAATTCTTGAAAAATAATATTCCAACATGAACAATAAACAACGGTATTCCAAACATGTAGAAGAAAAACAATTACCAAGACACTTCTCCCCCACTCTATGTACATGTGATGTTTGTAGCCTTTTCATTCCACGTAGAGGATAATTCAAATATGTATTCTAACATCCCATGGAGAGTCGAGGTCTGTCACGAGGTGTGCTGGTCAGGCACCCTACTCACAACCAGAACTCTGAGTACCTACAATCCGAGCTCTACTATAACTATACCTATCCCAAATAAAATAAATCAAATATCATAACCAAACCTCTGATGCCATTTTTTCATGAACCAAGTGAGGTCTCCATCCAATTGATGACTGACCTAGTCCGTGGCAGGGCCCAAAGGGCATTCCTGTGACACACGTGCTTGCACAAGTTCCTAAGTATCAAAAGTAAATTTTGGAAAGATTTACCTGAATTTATAAATGTAAAACAACCAAAAACATAAAAATAACCAAAACTGGAAGTCACAACCAAACAATCCTTTAACTAATATGTGGAATTTTAGTCTCATGTTCAAACCAAAACCCAAACAAAAAATATAAGGTATGGTAACAAAAAAATAGCTTAAAACCACCACCTGGAAATAGGACACCACCCTTAAGCCATCTCTACAACACCACAATAAGGAGGACAACTAGAAACCTGAACCACCATCTCCAAAATCCATACTCTTACCTACATCAAACAAAACCATATCTACTTACACCAAAATGTGTAATTTGGGTAAGAGATAACACCCAGTATGATTACACTATGAAAAGATTCCAAAAATAAATATTAAATGAAGAATACATTTGAAAATTTAATAAATAAAAGGAAATAAATTCTTCAACAATTTTAATGAAAACATTTTTAATAAAGCAACTTTATTGAAAACAAAATTACTTAAAATTACACACTTACTTTTAAGATTACCCAAATGTAACACATTATTCCAATGGTGAGTGAAATGTAAACAAGGAGAACCTAACATGGGAGTGTCCATATAGGTAATGGAAAGAAGTGGAACCCTAGAACCTCGCATCTTGGTTAAATGTGGTATAAGAACCACGAAAATATGAATTATCTTACATGATCTACTACTAGATAACACACCCATAACCTAGTGGTCCCCAATCATCATCCAAAAGTTTAGATAGTGTTGTAGTCGTCAATCTAGTTATGTAAAACTAGGTCGATGCCCCTTCTGCATCACTAGCACACTAGTCTTAATCATCCCACCCAATTACCTGGGCTTCCCTTAGTGTTCATTTAAATTCCAAGTTCATATCACATATTTTATTCATTCATCCATACCGAACAAGGTATTTTACACACACAAAACCACCGTTTTCACACCCAAACCCTTTTTTAAAATCATACACACACAAAAACCTTTTTAAAACTTAATCTTCATCACATAAATAATCAAATAAACCATCTATGATGTTAAAGAAATAATTTTCATGATTTAACAAACTATAATCACAAATTTATTAAACAATTAAAGATGTGTTACATGACTTAAAACACACACAAAAATCACTCAAAAATTATTTTATAACTAAATGCATATTTATGCCACACCAAAACACAAACTATATCCCATGAACATTCTAACAATATAACTACACAATTTATAAAACACCAATAAATATCTCAACATGGGTTTTCCTAGAAAAATGCAGTCATGTCACATAAACAAACTACTAATGAATCAATAGCATACTGAACCTAAAATAAAGCCACATTTTCACCATGAAAACTAATTAATAAATATGCTAAATTAATTAAATAAGAACGTTAAATCAATAATTAATACTTATACATGGAACCCCCAACCTCATTGTAGAAATCAATCACAAACATAGTGTGAAATTTCCATTACATGTCAACCCCACCTCAAACGACTCAATTAGACCCTAAAATTAAATCATTGAAAAAATTACATCAAAACCAAACCAATTGAAACATGAATCCTTCACCCAAAAACATACCAAATTGTAGAAATGAACAACCGAACTAGAACACACCTGTGGTGAGGGAGTGGGAGGCTAGCCCAACAAGATGGGGGTGTCATAGTTATGTCGTATCTTAAAATATGTCCGAGAAAGTGAATATTGGTGTGAGGGGAGGGTTGTACAGTCGTGGAGGTATGCGAAGGTCACAAGGGCGGTGCATGGGTGATGCAAGGGAGGAAGGGGCAGCGTGTGGTTGTATGTTGAGAGGGAGGAGGGGAACCAGTCGGTATAGCCGAAGGATCTAATGGGAAGAGGAAGATGCGACATAGGTAGGGTTTGGGAGGGGTGCAGCATGATGGGAGAGCGTGGAAAGAAGATAGGAGGAAAAAAGTAAATAAAAAAGAAAATAGAAAAATGAGATAAAAACCCTAAAAAACTAAATCAACCTAAATATAATAATAATTCATTATAATAATAACATAAATAATAATATAGATACTTTTATTACAACCAAAAAAACAAAATAATAATAATCTAATTATAATATTGAATAAAATAATTATAATTATAATAAGAATATTAATATTAATAATATTGTTATTATTATTATAACAACTATAAAATATTATTATTTTTTTCTAATTTCATTTAGTGTTCACTTTACCGTTCATTTGGTTAACTAATTAACTAACCATGCACCAGGTAGGCCTCATGGTGATCTGACGAAGCCACACGACTTCAACCGTGATCTGCATGTACATTGAACATTCCTGGACCAAAACATTCACTTATCAGAAAAAGCGCAAAAATTCAAATCGGGTCAGTCCTGCACCTCAACAGAACATTTTAATGTCAGGTAAAATTATAAGATAAGAATTAATACCAATGTATGAAGTTCAGGTAGGACAATTATTTAACTAAAAACATAATTTCAAGTACATGTTCAATCCAAACCCCAAATGAAAACTTCAAGGTATGCTGACAAAAAACCATCACAAAAACCACCACCAAGAAAGAGGATTCCACTCTTAACCCATCTCCACAACACTGCACAAAGGAGGATAGCAAGAAACTCGAACCAACATCTCCAAAATTCATAACCTTACCTATATCAAATAAAACCAAATCTACTTACACCTAATACTGTATGTAGGGTGTGAGCTAACGTCCAATAGGATGCCACCAAGAAAATATTCTATGCATAAAATTTAAATGATGAATACATTTTCAAGTTTAATAAATGAAAGGAACTAAATGCTTGAACAATTTTAAGGAAACCGGTTTTAAGGAAAGAAACTTCTAGGAAAACAACATTACCTAAAAACACAAACATACATTTAAGATAACCCAAATGTTACACCCAATGAATATGGTGAGTGCCAAGTAAACAAGTAGCAACAAATATGGGAGAGGCCCTATAGGTAATGGAATGAGTTGGGACCCTAGAACCTCACATCTTAGTGAAAAGTTGTATAGGAATGATGAAAACATGTATCCTCGTGCACGATCCACTTGTAGGGAACACACCCACAACCTAGTGGCCTCCAATCATTATCCAAAAGTTTAGTTAGTGCTGTAGTCATAATTCCAGCAATGTGAAACCTCGTTGTTGCCACTTCTGTATGAAATGCACATTATTCCAAGTCTTCCAACGAGTTACTCGATCTTTCATTAATTCTCATTTAAATTCCTTGTTTATATTACATATCTTATTCATGCATCCAAACCAAACAAGGTACTACACACTGACAAAACCACCATTTGCACACCCAAACCCTCTCCTAAAATCATACGCACACAAAAACATTTTTAAAACGTAATCTATATAACATACATAATCAAATAATCCATATACATAGTTAAAGAAACCATTTTCAAGATTAAAAATTTCACTAAGAAATTTCATTAAACAATTCAAGATGTGTCGCATAAATGAAAACACCAAAAACTCACTCGAAAGGTTAATTATAACAACATGAATTTTGATGCCTCACAAAAATATAGACCATATCCCTTGAATATTCTAACTTACTAACTGCACAGTTTATAAAAAACTAATAAATATCTCAATATGGGTTTTCATAGAAAAATTCTCTTATATCACATAAATACAATAATAATGAATCTGAATCATACAAAACCTCAAATAAAACCAAATTCGCACCATGAAAACTAATTAATAAATATGATAAATTAAATACATAAGAAATATAATTTATCAATTAATACTTATACATGGAACCACCTAACATGATGTTAAAAAACATCACAAATTTGGTGTGCAATTTCCATTACAAACCAACCGCACCTCAAATAACTCAATTATACCCTAAAATCAAAACATCGCACCAACTACATCAATTCCAAACCAACTGTAACACGAATCCTTAACCCTAAAACCTACCAAATGGTAAAAATGAACAACATATGTAGAACGGAACTTCTACGAGGGAGTGGGGTGCTGGACGAGCAAGATGGGATTTCCAGAGGTGAGACACACCAGAAAATATGATTAAAAAAGGGAATATCAGTGTAAGTGGAGGGTTGTACAGCTGAGGGGGTGTGCGCAGGTCATTTGGGAAGTGTTCAGGTATTGCGAGGGAGGTAGGGGTAGGAAAAACTATCCATTGAATTATCGTGTGTTGAAAATTGAATAATATGTTTTGTCGTGGTGTGGTGACCTTTCTTATATTCTATTAGATGGATCAGGGAATTTTTTTC
The DNA here is from genome assembly GCA_963277665.1 of Viscum album. NCBI lineage: Eukaryota > Viridiplantae > Streptophyta > Magnoliopsida > Santalales > Viscaceae > Viscum > Viscum album. Next base: position 1,758,325,278 of record OY728141.1, read on the forward strand.
CTTTAAATTTTCATCCAGAGTGAATGTAGGACATTATGCTGCAATATCTAAGTATTTTCTATAACCATCCATTGAATCTCAGTATTTCGAACCATAATGTTTTATTTGGAGCTCAATTTCATTTCTTATAATATATTTGGATGAAATTGTTACAGTTGGGGTTTCACCTGTGGAGTGATGTTATATCAATATTCATTATCAATGTTACGGGAAGACATATTTTCACTAGTGGTTCTACTAAATTAATTTCATGAGTTAGATACACTAGAATTGGTGTTGATGTAGTGGTTTCAAAAAAATAACTCAATCACGTCATTCTCAAGAGGCTTGAGGGGCCTAGGGCTGAGTAGAAATTGGTGTATGAATGGACCTATACCAAGTGTGATCATTGCAATTGTTTTGGCTACTCTCCAAAAGTAGAAGAATTCTTTTGGTCCTCATTGTGTTCTAAAAAAGGATGGAAATAAAGAATGTTTTTGTGAGGGTATCCCTGACCAATCATTCAATATGTTTGATCTATATCTAATGGATGTGAATTCTGGTAAGTTTCTTTAGTATTACTCCATGGTGAAATTGGCTCGTCGAAATCAATAGAAGGTAGATCAATAAGTCCCTTTGGTAGTTCATCAAGATTCATCTCTCATGGAATAGAAACAAGTCCCATTTTCCATCCTCTTTATGTCAGATACCCAGATCAATATGGTTCTTCCATTGCTTCTTGTTAGTAGTAAGTTCACTGAACAGTGGGATGGCCCCCCACAGTTTACCTGTTTATAGGAAAAAGCCATCTTCTTGAATTTTACCATGAAATTTGTCTAAATATGGGTCTATGGAACAAGGATTCTATTTGTTATCGTATTAGATAAAACTAAATATAGTTCATCTCCTAAAGTTGTCTAAGAAGCATATATTTTTTACAATAGTGAGGGAGAAAACCACAAATCAATGATAGAGGAAAGGTGGAAAGGGTGAATATTTTGATTAATTATGATTATTTCTACTTCGAATATTTTGGAATGTCATGTCCTTAGAGATAAAAAATAGTTCACTATTTCATAAATATTAGTAAGGTTTAAATCAGGGTTACTTTAGAAACAAAGTTGGATTCTAATGATGTTACAAAGGTTGTCTTTTTATAATTGTGACTCTAACATTTCGGTGTTCTAGCACTATTTGTATTTCACTCCACATTGTTTGGGTGTAGTGGAGGTGGATGTGTAATATCTGTCAAGGTCATTATTTTCCTTTCATTTCTAGTTTTAGATATTTTAATTTCTTGTGTGGTATAGGGTATTAAATAAGGGATGTAGGGGGTATAGTTTGGGTATTTCCCATGTATTAGGTTGTTGAGTAGTTAGGGTAGTCGGGGTCTTAAATATAGGGCAGGGAAGTTAGTTGAGGGAGTCTTGGATATTAATTTTGCAATATCTTTGATAGAGCTTAGCCTTGGATTCGAGGGATCCTTCCTAATTAGATTCTTCTATAAAATCTTATTTATATTTTTCTCTATCTTATTTAATCCTATTTATCTTATCCTAATAGAAAAACTAAAAATTTCTCTCTGAATATCCATAGTCTTATTAGAACCCCTATGATCTAGATTGAATTTATTCTCACAAAAAAATCTCAATCCATTCAAATTCTTTTACTAAAACACCTCCTTGAATATATTTTGGATTCCCCTATCTTACACTTCATTTTTTCCCACTATTTTCCACTTCTAACCTCCTTCCATTATTGGAACAGATTTCACTGCACTATTTCCAAAGATCCTTCATTGGTTGCTAAAGATATTTTTCCTATTTTTCAATTCCAGTTGTTCAATTAATCATTTTACTAGAAACACTTTCTCTACTCTCTTGGTCAGTGTAAATATCCTTTCTTTGTTTTTTGGCTCGTGTGTCATAATAAATCTGCCTTTTTTTACATTAATCCACCAATAAACAAGCACATATACAACTTTTATAAAACATCTGGATTCTAAAAATCTTTTCATTCAAACTATTTTATATACAAATCACAAATTTTTTTATATAATCTTCTTCAAATACATCACAATATATTCCTCCACAGAAACACCATATCATCCAAACAATTAATCTTTAATTTGTGTTCATGTGATCTCCTTCCAGAATAATTTTATTACATCATCTAGTACTGGACCAAGACTTCCATGCATAGCTATGATAAGGGTACCATTATCTCTTCATGCATCTGATTGATTAAAAATTATTTATTAGAAAGTGTGATCTAGGTTACCAGATCCTCTCTAGTGAATATCATAATTTCCACTTTCCTTGTAATGATGCACATATCCCTATCCTCCATAGTTGTTGTGTGATGACGAAGTCTACTTTCATCTTCTTCCAACAAATTATACTACCCTTCTTCTATTTTAGATAATCTCTCATGTATATTTCTCTTTACATGACCCATAATCAATTGTGTCGTAATTGTTTTCATCTCCATGAAACTCATCGTCAATTCCATGATACTCAACATCACTTGTGCTGTATTTTTTTTACATGAAGGGACTTTGTTCTCAATTTTCATGGTCATCCACTGTTGTAAGTTATTTTCCTTTTCTATGAAAAGGAATTCACAATAGTTAAACCAACCATGTACCTATTATTTCCTCGTAATTCATTGAATCTTCGACCGTGCAACCTTTTTTATATTGTGGTTTAATTGATTCCACTACTGCAAGAACTCCACTATCGATCACGATATACTATGAATAGATTTCATCTTCTATGTGGACACTAAATGAACTAGATTCAACTTTACATAGTCCCAAAATCTATTTTTTCAACCTTAGAATTTTCGATAATGATTCAGCAGATCAAGGACCTCTTTCTATGATATTTATCTTTCAAAAACTCTCAATAATACACTCAATAAGAGAGGTTAGGGGGTATTAGGGGATGATCATTGTACATCATCAGGTGTTTCAGTACTAGTTTTAGTTGATAGAGGATCTAACCATAATTTCACCTCTATAATTATTTCTATACATTCATATGTGATGGTTTTCCAAACCAAACCTTTTTGAATTACTCTTGGAAATGGTTCTGATATTTATTTACAAGGTCTATGGAAACATATTCATATCATCTTTGAGAATTTATTCATTATAGTTGATGATTTTGTTTTTGAAAATGGGGTACCCGATGTATCCTTGGGGATGCAATGGATGAAAATATTGGGATGTTTGTTTACTAACTAGTGTCATAAAACCATTTAATATTTGGGGAAGGGCAAAGAAATTAAACACCAAGGAAATGTTGATGGTGCGGTGTGTATTTGGGTACTTCCAAAACACATTTAAACAATGTGTTTTCTTATCGATGGATGGGATTGGTTGGCATATATTTAGTTTCTAGAATAAGAAGAAAATAGATAGTTGGTATACCAGTTTCTGTTGGGATAATTTTTTAATAAATTCTAATATGTATTCAACAAAACACATGGCCTAGTACCACATAAAAAAAACCACACTATTAATCATGTGACAAGGGTGACCCCATTAAATGATAGACCATATAAGCTGGTTTGTTACCTCAAATGTTAGGTTGAGAACCAAGTTCATGACATGCTGGATCATGGAATAATCTGATATAGTTGCATCATGTATGCTCTCCCATCATATTTAAGGAAACAATATATGATCTAGAGGATGTTTATCGATTAGGGAGAACATAAAAAACATACATTCCCTTATATTTTCCTCATTCCCATCATTAATTAACTATTGGAAGACTTGAAGGAAGCCAATTGATTCTAAAAAATGATACTTGAAATCTGGGTTCCACCAGATTTGAGTACGAACAGAAGATGTTAATAAGACAATGTTTCATAAACATGAATGTCATTATGAATTCCCTGTCATGTAGTTTGGGTTGATGAACGCCCCCAACCACTTTTCATTCTACCATGAATAAAATGTTCAATGATTATTTGAGGAATATTTTCTTAGTATTTTTTATGACATTCCTGTTTGTAGCAAAACCTGGGTAGAATACTTGCAACGCCAGGGCACTATATTTCAGGTACTACAGATAAATATGCTCCACCTTAACATGAAAAAATGTTTTCCTTTTCACAACCATCCATGGAATACGTAGGCCATGTCATTTCTTCCAAGGTAATTTTATTGGAATACACAAAAGTTGAATGTGTTCTTGGATGGCCCCAACCACAATTTGTTAAGGGAGTTCGTCGATTTTTGGGTTTAACTAGATACAATAGAATTTTTTTTAATGATATGGAATGATATATAAGATTCTCATAGAATAGACCAAAAAAACTACTTCAATTTTTCTCCAACTATTGAATGGGCCTTTATAGCCCTTAGAAAGTATATAGTTTCTTATCCCTTTCTCTCCTTACCTAATTTTATAAAAATGTTTTTCATTGAATGTGGTTCTTCTGGATGGGAGGGGGAGATACTTGTAAAGACCCGCAAATTTCAAGTAAATTTTTTTCTTAATTTTCTTTGGAATTTACAAGAGCGCAGCTTTAGACGGCACCTGATTCCGAGGCCCGGTGTGCCCGGAATCAATTTCCGAAGTTTGTCTCGGGTACGTTCAGTGAACGGACGAGCGGGTTTTTCTATCTTTTGAACCGGTTCCCGGAATCGAATTCTGAGGGCACCGATGAAATAGCAGCGCCGGTATTTGCTTAGAAACGCCTCTTCCGGAGTTGCGTTTGCTCAGACGTGGTTTTTAAATTTTGGGGCTTTAAGACAAAAATAAAATAAAATTTGTGCGACAACTTTATTTTATTTCACTTAAGCTGCTTGGAAGTCACTTGGAAGCCACTTGAACTGAGTTAAAGCGGATAGGGTGCTATCCGGAAATATCCTACCCTCTTAGTAGGATATTTGTGAGGCAGGGCCCGCACGAGCCCCGCCGTTTCTTTCGCTAAGTAACGCACCCGCGAAAACCCGTCAAAGTAACTGAAAAGTCAACCGACGCGTTTTCTTTATTTCTTAACAGACCATTTAATTGGGTGGTTTATTTCGTGAATTAAATGGGCTGTTTCATTCGTTGAATTAATTCAACGAATTTAATGGGTCGTTACTTACGCGTTTTGCGTTTGTTGGCAAAATAATAAAATAGACAATTTGTCTATTTTGGAGGATCCTCCTGTTGTGCGAGATCCTCTAAACCACCACCCTCCCCGAGAAGAATGCGAAGAACGCGAAGAACGCGAAGAATGCCGGAACCGGAATTCGACGATGCACACCGTGATCTGCGACGTCGACGAGCTCTACCCGCGACGTTCTTCGGCGACGCCTCTTCTTCCGCGGCCGATCCTCGTTCGGCAACTAAGGTGAGAAACGGATCGTTTAATTCACCTTTTTTTTAATTTCAATAACAACGGATTTAATTAATTAAATCCGTTTGTTCTAGATCCGGAGATCGTCGGCGCGACGCTTTTCTCGCGGTGCGACGAACGTCTCTTCCGCGAACGACGTGACGATCCCCTCCTTTCGCGACGAGCGATTCCGCGACGACCTCACGTCCGACGACGACAAGGTAAGGGATGTTGGAATATTTTTTTTATTCCCCGTGTTTATTCTTTTAAAATTAAGAACCTGATCTTCGAACAATTTTAATTTAATTAAAATTGTTGTTGATTATTTTCTTTTCCTCCCGTTGTTTATGACTAACGCGGAGGGTGCGGATCTAACGAACAAGACCCGGCAACCCTCCGCCGATCTTTTGTTGTGCGGATTTGGCGGACGACGACGAACCGTGCGGAAAGGGCGATCCGTTGATCCCGCAGTGAAGATCGGCCCCCGGGAGGAGCAACGGCGCAGACGGGAGGCAAAACGGGCCACCGGAGCAACTCCGGCGGCCTGCGGAAGGCGGCGGCGGCGGGGGTCGCCGGAGGCGGCGGCGCCCGGCGCACCGCCGTGGAGGAGATCCGCCGCGGCTGAAGCCGCGGCGGCGGTGGCCGGTTCCGCGGCCGCGCGGAACCGGGGAGGGACGTGGCGGCCCGGCCGCGTCCGCGTGACAGGCGGCCCCCCGCGGGGCCGCGTTCCACCTAAGCCGCGGGTCAAACCCGCGGCGCCCCCTTCGGCCGCTCGGCCGAAGCCGAGCCGGCCGGTCCGGTCGGCCGGGCCGCGCCCAGGCCGGACCGGACCCGGCCTAGCCGGGTCGGGCCGGGTCGCCCCGGGCCCAGAACCCCCGTTTTCGGGCCTTCTTCGGTCTTTTGCCCATATCTTGGGCCTGAGACCTCCGATTGACGAACCGTCAGCGGCTACGTGATCCTTGGATCGATACGGTCGTTTCGGTATATTATACTAAAGGTTTCGGAAGACTTTGGGTTCGGCCGGGTTGGTTCGTACACGAAACCAACCGGGCCCTCGGAGCGGAAACGCTCATAACTTGAGTTACGGACGTCCGATCGACGTACCGTCAGCTGTGGTAGTTTCCTCTAAGTGAGACGGAACTTTTGGCATACTCCGCCAGAGGATCGGACACAGACGGAGTACGGTCGGGTTGGTTTTTCCCTAAAAACCAACCGGGCCCTTGGGACGAAAATGCCAATAACTCTCAGACCGGGCGTCCGATTGACGCGCCGTCTGTTGCGTTGAGATCCTGTTGTCGATACGGAACTTTTGGATACATCAACTTCGGACTACGTGTCAGTTGATGTATCAGCCTCTCGGCTCATGGAGCGGACCCTCCTAAACGAGCTCGCTGTGTGCGGGAACCCTAGCGCTGGCTGTGACTTCGACGACAGAGCAGAGATCCTCCGTGGACTGCGACGACGGCAGAGCAGAGATCCTCAGTGGACTGCGACGACGGCAGATCAGAGATCCTTCGTGGACTGCGGCGACGACTGTGCAGAGATCCTCAGTGGACTGCGTCGACTACTGCACTCAGCGATCCTACGTGGATCAGTGCTACAGGTTCTGTGTGAGCCCGATCCTATGTGGGTCCTTACTACCGGTTCTGTGTGAGCCACTGCCTACAGGTTCTGTGTGAGCCCGATCCTGTGTGGGTCTTTTGCGGGGGTTAGTACCTATCGATCCTTCGTGGGACCGACGACTTAGATGGATCAGTGATCATCTTTGACGTCATCTGAAAAAGTATACATGGTTGAGCTGAATCTTATGTTACTCTCCTTTGTGGTTTGTGTTGAACTATCCTTTGTGGATTTACTGTTTACTCTCCTTGTGGATTTGAGTCTTGCATTCCTACGTGGATTGAGTTGTTCTTGAGCTCGTGAGCAGAGCTCGAATTGGGGACTTAGGTATATGTATGGGCATATACCTAAGTCGAGTCATATGTTACTTCGTGATTGCATCTTTCTTTTGTGCTATATCCTTTGTGGATTTCGGGAGACCTTCGGGGGTCTCGGGGTCCTTACTGAGTAGCTTATACTCACCCCTGCACGGGCTATGCCCGCACCTTGTTGTGTTGGATGCAGACGACGGACAGCGCTGATCACGGTTGGGGCGTGGAGCAGGACGGTACCTGGAGGTGGACCACTGGGCGGGACGTGCTCGGAGCGGACGTGGGACCCGAGGAGCCTGGAGGCTATCTGTACCCACCCTTCAGGTGGGATTGCCAGTGGACGACACAAGGCCGCCGTCTTCTCTTCAGTTGCTGTTCTTTACTTTTTCAGTTGTACTTTCAGTTGGTCTTGTATTCCGGCCCCCTTTACTTTTCTGCACTTGTAGTTACTTTCCGCTTGCTGACTCTGTGGTGGTTGTTACTTATAAAGGCAATGCCTTCCCTGTTTACCGGGATTTTACGCCTTGGTGCTAGTCGCCAGCCCCTGGCCTATGGAAGGCGGGCTTGGGGTAGTCACGGCACGGGCCCCGAGGTCGGGTTGTGACAAATTGGTATCAAAGGTGGTCGGTTCTACCGCAGACTGTGATCGTCTTTTCTTTCTATATAAAGCAATAGTGTTTAGTGTATTGAGTGTGGTTATCAGTTCAGGGAGCCCAGTGTTGGTGCGGCGGCCGACGTATCCGTACACCAGGACCCTGACTCCTGATTTCCGACTTAATGGATGAAAACATTGATTGCGTGTGTGTTTCAAGTTTTCTTTGTGATTACTTGTGTCAGCTCACCGGGTATACTGATCTGCTTTATGAAAGTCTCAGGTTTTCCTTGTGATTACTTGTGCCAGCTCACCAGGTATACTGTTCTGACTGTGGTGCTCTTGTTCTCCTTTTCAGGATGGCCCCGCGACGACAGCCAGCTAGGGTTCCGAGTGTAGGGCGCGACGGCAGCCCACCGAGCGACGAGGCCTCGGTGCAGGGCCCTTTGCCAGCAGTGGCACCGGCGGTAGCTTTACCCGCCGAGCCACCGATGCTGCTAGTACCAGACGCCGACGATGCACGTCGCCTCAGGGCTCTGTATGAGTTTCAGAGCCAGCGACCGCCCAGGTTTCGCGGTGAGGCGGACCCCCAGGCCGCTGAGGACTGGCTAGAGGCGGTGGTACGGATCTTTAGGCTAGTGAGGACACCAGCGGATCTCATGGTGATTCTCGCGGCGAGCCTCCTGCAGGCGGCGGCAGGACGATGGTGGAGCTTGATGCTCCAGGTTCACGATGAGGCATCATTGCTCTGGACGGACTTCGAGAGCCTCTTCCGCTCTGAGTTCGTCCCGGCCACCCTCCGAGCGGTGCGCATCCAGGAGCTTCTCCAGCTGCGCCAGGGCAGCATGACGGTCACTCAGTACGCGGCGAGGTTCACTGACCTATCTCGCTACTCGACCGACATGGTACGAGACCCCTTCTTCCGGGCCCGGACCTTCGAGCAGGGCTTGCGACAGGAGATTCGGGCGTCGCTGATCTCCCTCAGCATTCCGACCCAGGAGGGAGTGCTGGAGCGAGCCCTCCTGATCGAGAGCTTCCTGGCAGAGCCTTCTTCAGCGGTGAGACCTAGCGCAGGGCGGCAGGTAGCTGAGTCTTCGGCAGCAGGTAGTCGACGGATGACTCTCGGGTCCAGGCAGACCAGACCCCCACGCAGACGGCCTCAGGACACCGGCTCAGCAGTGCGGGGCACACAGCGGAGTGCCAGCCTTCCGAGAGGCAGGCTGTGCTACTCCTGCGGCGGGCAGGGTCACATGGCTCGTGACTGCCCGACTCGCCGATCAGAGGAGCAGCAGACGGTGGAGGGGCCACCCATGCAGAGGCAGAGGGTCGACTGTGGCGGTCCGCAGGGAGGAGGCGGACGTGGCAGAGGAGCTGGCCGAGCAGCGGGTGGTGGGCGACGCTTCCAGGCTCTACCCCCACCACCACCAGGAGGGCCACCTCGACCACAGGGAGCTGGCGGGCAGGGACAGGCCCAGCTCCAGGCAGTGGAGGCCTACGACCCCGACATGCCAGAGATGATTCGAGGTACGATCCGTGTCTATTCCACCCTTGCTGCAGTACTTATAGACACAGGAGCGAGTCACTCTTTCATAGCCTCTACCCTTGTTCGGAGCTCGGAGATTCCGACTGAGCCGTTGGCTTGATCCTTACGGATAGAGACTCCTACGGGAGCAGACTCGATGATTACGCACTGGTGCCGGTAGTGTGAGCTTACTCTAGGAGGCGAGAGCTTTGGCTGGGATCTCCTTGTAGCGGCGTTGAGGCCTTACGACGTCATCTTGGGCATGGATTGGCTATCCACGGTTCATGCCCAGATCGACTGTTTTAGGCGCAAGGTGCGATGTGTTCGCACCGACGGGAGCAGGTTTACCTTCACCGGCGAGAAGGGAACCATTGCAGCACAGGATGGACTTCCGCGGAGGAGAGTGCAGCCCATCTCTCATCAGTTGGCTAGCCTCATCCTAGGAGCAGTGGACGTGCGGAGTCCAGCTTTTCCTGCAGTGGTGGACCAGTACGTGGACGTCTTTCCCGACGACGTTCCAGGGCTACCTCCTCGTAGAGAGGTAGACTTTTACATCGACTTGTACCCCGGGACAGCCCCAATATCTACTCCAGCATATCGGATGGCCCCCGCCGAGCTTCGGGAGCTGCGGGTACAGTTGGAGGACTTGCAGAGCAAGGGGTTTATCCGACCCAGTGTTTCACCCTGGGCTTCCCCGATTTTGTTCGCCAAGAAGGCGGACGGGAGCTTGCGACTGTGTGTCGACTGTCGTCTCCTGAACCAGGTGACAGTGAGGAACAAGTATCCTCTGCCACAGATTGATGACCTCTTCGATCAGCTCAAGGGAGCGCGGTGGTTCTCGAAGATAGACCTCCGGTCAGGCTATCATCAGCTCAGAGTTCGAGACGAGGACGTGCAGAAGACGGCCTTCAGGTGTCGGTATGGCCATTATGCGTTCTTGGTTATGCCGTTCGGCGTAACCAATGCTCCAGCAGTGTTCATGAGCCTCATGAACAGGATCTTCCAGCCAAACCTCGACCGATTTGTCGTGGTCTTCATTGACGACATTTTGGTATACTCGACGACTGAGGAGGAGCATGCCTACCACCTTCGAGTTGTGCTAGACACGCTCCGAGAGCACCAGCTTTATGGCAAGCTCTCAAAGTGCCAGTTCTGGTTACGTGAGGTCCACTTCTTGGGGCACATCATCTCTGAGGCGGGAGTTGCAGTGGATCCCGCGAAGATCGAGGCAGTGCTAGCTTGGGAGCCACCCAGGAGCGTGACGGAGGTGCGGAGCTTCTTGGGCCTAGCCGGATACTATCGGAGATTCGTTCCAGACTTCTCCAGAGTTGCGGCACCACTCTCAGCGTTGACGAAGAAGGGGAAACCCTTCGTGTGGTCAGACAGATGTCAGCAGAGCTTCCAGGAGCTGAGGCAGAGGTTGACCAGCGCACCTATCTTGAGGTTGCCTGAGGAGGGAGTTGGTTACGTAGTTTACTGCGATGCGTCAGGGACTGGACTCGGATGCGTCCTGATGCAGGAGCGGGCCGTGATCGCCTACGGATCACGTCAGTTGAGGCCGCATGAGCAGAACTACGCCACTCATGACCTAGAGTTAGCAGCAGTGGTCTTCGCTCTGAAGACTTGGCGGCACTATCTGATGGGCGAGCGCTTGACAGTCTTTTCTGACCACCAGAGTCTCAGGTATATCTTCTCTCAGAAGGACCTGAACCTGAGACAGCGGAGATGGCTTGAGTTCCTCCAGGACTATGACTTTGAAATAGTCTATACTCCTGGGAAGGGGAACGTGGTAGCCGATGCCCTCAGCAGGAGGACGGGCATTCAGCTACTTGAGGAGGCGACAGAGCAGCTAGCCTCCTTACAGATATCCTTCGTGGATAGAGACAGAGCAGCCTTTCTTCAGTCTCTCACAGTCTCTCCTCCACTTCTACAGCGGGTTAGAGAGGCTCAGCGTGGGGACGCTGACTCTGAGACCCGGCGTGCACTGATATCCTCAGGTCAGGCGCCTGATGGTTTCTCCCTTGGAGCAGAGCACGAAATCCTTTTCAGAGGACGTACCTTCGTACCAGTCGCTTTACGAGAGGAGGTGCTGAGAGAGTTTCACACTTCTCCCTTGGCGGTGCATCCCGGAGTGGCGAAGATGTACCAGGATCTCAGACGACAGCACTGGTGGCCGGGCATGAAGAAAGCTATGGCAGAGTTCGTTTCACGATGCCTCACCTGCCAGCAGGTGAAGGCAGAGCATCAGGTACCAGCAGGCTTGGTACAGCCCTTGGAGGTCCCGGAGTGGAAGTGGGATGGCTTATCTATGGACTTCGTGACTGGACTTCCACGCACTTCCAGAGGTCACGACTCCATTTGGGTGATTGTCGACCGACTCACCAAGTCGGCACACTTCTTACCCATCAGAGAGCAGGGCTCAGTGGAGAGCTTGGGACGTCTTTACGTCCAAGAGATCGTACGGCTTCACGGTGTTCCATCGTCTATCGTCTCCGATCGAGATGCTCGTTTCACTTCCCGGCTTTGGAAGGGGTTGCAGGAGGCGTTCGGGACGCGGCTCCATCTGAGCACAGCCTTCCACCCTCAGACGGATGGTCAGACGGAGAGGACCATACAGACACTCGAGGACATGCTCCGTGCATGTGTTCTCGACTTTGGTCGCAGCTAGGAGGACCACCTACCCTTGGTGGAGTTCGCGTACAACAACAGCTACCACTCCACCATCGGGATGGCACCATACGAGGCGTTGTACGGCAGACCCTGCAGATCACCGTTGTGCTGGACAGACCCTGGGGAGTCAGCACTCGTGGGACCAGAGATGGTCCGAGCCACGTCAGAGAAGGTCCAGATCATCCAGGAGAGGATGAGGACAGCTCAGAGCCGGCAGAAGTCATATGCTGACAGGAGGCGGAGGCCACTAGAGTTCGAGGATGGCGACCACGTCTTTTTGCGTGTCTCACCTCGACGTGGTTTATGGAGATTTGGCCGAGGCGGCAAGTTGTCTCCACGCTTCATCGGGCCTTTCCAGGTCCTCAGCAGGATAGGAGAGGTGGCTTATCGCCTGGCTCTACCACCTCAGTTGCACCGGGTGCACGACGTCTTTCACGTGTCTCAGCTGAGGAGATACGTGCACGACCCGACGCACATCATTGACTTTGGGGAGCTGGACGTGGACGATGGGGCGACTTTTGTGGAGGTCCCAGTGGAGATCGAGGATCGACAGGAGCGGGTCCTACGTGGGCGGTCGATTCCTCTTGTGCGCATCAGATGGCAGCACGGGAACCTCCAAGAGAGCACTTGGGAGCGGGAGGCTCAGATGCGTGCTCAGTACCCCCATTTGTTCCCCTAGTTTTTCATGTATCTTTACGGGGATGTAAAGCCCTGAGGTGGGAGTAATGTAAAGACCCGCAAATTTCAAGGAAATGTTTTTCTTAATTTTCTTTGGAATTTTACAAGAGCGCAGCTTCAGACGGCACCTGATTCCGAGGCCCGGTGTGCCCGGAATCAATTTCCGAAGTTTGGCTCGGGTACGTTCAGTGAACGGACGAGCGGGTTTTTCTATCTTTTGAACCGGTGCCCGGAATCGAATTCTGAGGGCACCGATGAAATCGCAGCGCCGGTATTTTCTTAGAAACGCCTCTTCCGGAGTTGCGTTTGCTCAGACGTGGTTTTTAAATTTTGGGGCTTTAAGACAGAAATAAAATAAAATTTGTGCGACAACTTTATTTTATTTCACTTAAGCTGCTTGGAAGTCACTTGGAAGCCACTTGAACTGAGTTAAAGCGGATAGGGTGCTATCCGGAAATATCCTACCCTCTTGGTAGGATATTTGTGAGGCAGGGCCCGCACGAGCCCCGTAGTTTCTTTCGCTAAGTAACGCACCCGCGAAAACCCGTCAAAGTAACTGAAAAGTCAACCGACGCGTTTTCTTTATTTCTTAACAGACCATTTAATTGGGCGGTTTATTTCGTGAATTAAATGGGATGTTTCATTCGTTGAATTAATTCAAAGAATTTAATGGGTCGTTACTTACGCGTTTTGCGTTTGTTGGCAAAATAATAAAATAGACAAACTTGTCTATTTTGGAGGATCCTCCTATTGTGCGAGATCCTCTAAACCTCCACCCTCCCCGCGAAGAACACGAAGAACGCGAAGAACGCGAAGAACGCCGGAACCGGAATTCGACGACGCACACCGTGATCTGCGACGTCGACGAGCTCTACCCACGACGTTCTTCGGCGACGCCTCTTCTTCCGCGGCCGATCCTCGTTCGGCAACTAAGGTGAGAAACGGATCGTTTAATTCACCTTTTTTTTAATTTCAATAACAAGGGATTTAATTAATTAAATCCGTTTGTTCTAGATCCGGAGATCGTCGGCGCGACGCTTTTCCCGCGGTGCGACGAACGTCTCTTCCGCGAACGACGTGACGATCCCCTCCTTTCGCGACGAGCGATTCCGCGACGACCTCACGTCCGACGACGACAAGGTAAGGGATGTTGGAATATTTTTTTTATTCCCCGTGTTTATTCTTTTAAAATAAAGAACCTGATCTTCGAACAATTTTAATTTAATTAAAATTGTTGTTGATTATTTTCTTTTCCTCCCGTTGTTTATGACTAACGTGGAGGGTGCGGATCTAACGAACAAGACCCGGCAAACCTCCGCCGATCTTTTGTTGTGCGGATTTGGCGGACGACGACGAACCGTGCGGCAAGGGCGATCCGTTGATCCCGCAGTGAAGATCGGCCCCCGGGAGGAGCAACGACGCAGACGGGAGGCAAAACGGGCCACCGGAGCAACTCTGGCGGCCCACGGAAGGCGGCGGCGGCGCGGCGGCGCCGGCGGCCAGAGGCGGCGGCGCCCGGCGCGCCGCCGTGGAGGAGATCCGCTGCGGCTGAAGCCGCGGCGGCGGCGGCCGGTTCCGCGGCCGCGCGGAACCGGGGAGGGACGCGACGGCCCGGCCGCGTCCGCGTGACAGGCGGCCCCCCGCGGGGCCGCGTTCCACCTAAGCCGCGGGTCAAACCCGCGGCGCCCCCTTCGGCCGCGCGGCCGAAGCTAAGCCGGCCGGTCCGGTCGGCCGGGCCGCGCCCAGGCCGGACCGGACCCGGCCTAGCCGGGTCGGGCCGGGTCGCCCCGGGCCCAGAACCCCCGTTTTCGGGCCTTCTTCGGTCTTTTGCCCATATCTTGGGCCTGAGACCTCCGATTGACGAACCGTCAGCGGCTACGCGATCCTTGGATCGATACGGTCGTTTCAGTATATTATACTCAAGGTTTCAGAAGACTTTGGGTTCGGCCGGGTTGGTTCGTACACGAAACCAACCGGGCCCTCGGAGCGGAAACGCTCATAACTTGAGTTACGGACGTCCGATCGACGTACAGTCAGCTGTGGTAGTTTCCTCTAAGTGAGACGGAACTTTTGGCATACTCCGCCCGAGGATCGGACACAGGCGGAGTACGGTCGGGTTGGTTTTTCCCTAAAAACCAACCGGGCCCCTGGGACGAAAATGCCAATAACTCTCAGACCGGGCGTCCGATTGACGCGCCGTTTGTTGCGTTGAGATCATGTTGTCGATACGGAACTTTTGGATACATCAACTTCGGACTACGTGTCAGTTGATGTATCAGCCTCTCGGCTCGTGGAGCGGACCCTCCTAAATGAGCTCGCTGTGTGCGGGAACCCTAGCGCTGGCTGTGACTTCGACGACAGAGCAGAGATCCTCCGTGGACTGCGACGACGACAGAGTAGAGATCCTCAGTGGACTGCGACGACGGCAGAGCAGAGATCCTTCGTGGACTGCGGCGACGACTGTGCAGAGATCCTCAGTGGACTGCGTCGACTACTGCACTCAGCGATCCTACGTGGATCAGTGCTACAGGTTCTGTGTGAGCCCGATCCTATGTGGGTCCTTACTACCGGTTCTGTGTGAGCCACTGCCTACAGGTTCTGTGTGAGCCCGATCCTGTGTGGGTCTTTTGCGGTGGTTAGTACCTATCGATCCTTCGTGGGTCCGACGACTTAGATGTATCAGTGATCATCTTTGACGTCATCTGAAAAAGTATACCTGGTTGAGCTGAATCTTATGTTACTCTCCTTTGTGGTTTGTGTTGAACTATCCTTTGTGGATTTACTTTTTACTCTCCTTGTGGATTTGAGTCTTTCTTTCCTGCGTGGATTGAGTTGTTCTTGAGCTCGTGAGCAGAGCTAGAATTGGGGACTTAGGTATATGTATGGGCATATACCTAAGTCGAGTCAGATGTTACTTCGTGATTGCATCTTTCTTTTGTGCTATATCCTTTGTGGATTTCGGGAGACCTTCGGGGGTCTCGGGGTCCTTACTGAGTAGCTTATACTCACCCCTGCACGGGCTATGCCCGCACCTTGTTGTGTTGGATGCAGACGACCGACAGCGCTGATCACGGTTGGGGCGTGGAGCAGGACGGTACCTGGAGGTGGACCACTGGGCGGGACGTGCTCGGAGCGGACGTGGGACCCGAGGAGCCTGGAGGCTATCTGTACCCACCCTTCAGGTGGGATTGCCAGTGGACGACACGAGGCCGCCGTCTTCTCTTCAGTTGCTGTTCTTTACTTTTTCAGTTGTACTTTCAGTTGGGCTTGTATTCCGGCCCCCTTTACTTTTCTGCACTTGTAGTTACTTTCCGCTTGCTGACTCTGTGGTGGTTGTTACTTATAAAGGCAATGCCTTCCCTGTTTACCAGGATTTTACGCCTTGGTGCTAGTCGCCAGGCCCTGGCCTATGGAAGGCGGGCTTGGGGTAGTCACGGCACGGGCCCCGAGGTCGGGTCGTGACAATACTATCCTCATTAAAGAAGAAATTTCAATATATTATTTGAGAATGTCACTAGAAAACATTAACCATCCCAAATCATTTTATGAAAAAGAAATTATGGATATAGTTTTAGAAAATGACTGTTGGATAAAATATATGGATGGAAATAATTTTACTGTTTATATTAATCATAAATATCTCAATAATATACTTATGCTAGAATTTCACATGGAATATTAGAATTATTGGAATGAGAAACTTTTGGTTCTTGACTTTGAGATTATTTAAAAACCTGACTACATTAATCTGACAATAGATTTCCTCTCCATAAAGTTATAGATGATCATGAAGGTTGTTAAGATTCATTAGGTTCTACTATTTCCGAACCACATTGGCTGGAAATAGACATCATTATAGCTAAAAAATATTAGGATACTATGTTGGAAGGTATTATTTTTTCTATAGATCTCTATACCTCTTCACATCCTAGGTTTTATGTGCATCACGAGCTATCATATTATCATAACTAACTCCTTTTTTCTTGAAAGTCAAACATCATACTGACGTTTCATCATTATTACCACTCTTCTCTGGTTGGTGGTGCTTTGGATTTCTTAAAACCTATAAATGGAATGATGTTTCCTCTTTTTGAGGGTTATGACCTAATAGATCCAAAAAATCATCTTTGAATGTGATAAATGTTAGAGACATAAGACTCAAGCCATGTCTCATACAGGAATCATCTAGCCCCTTAAAATTCATTTTTAGGTTTGGGATGGTATTTCAATGTATTTCATTTCCATATTTTCCAAAACCCATGGGTATAGTGTCATCTTGGTGGTTGTGGATCATTTCACCAAAAAATGACCACTTTATTTTGTTTCTTCATCCCTACACAGCTATGTTTGTTGTTGAAATTTTCATCAAGGAGGTGGTTAGATTACATGGAATCCCTAGTTCTATCCACAGTGAATGTGATCCTATTTATGTTATTAATTTCTGAAAGGAACTATTTCTCATGTTGGGAACCTCCCAAAATTTTTTTCTTATTTCCACCCACAAATGGATGGCCAAACATAAATTACTAATAAATGTCTTGTCACTTACATAGTTTTCCCCTTGAAAGGCCCCTTTGTCCTAGTTGATACTATAACACCTTGATCCCAGAATCATAGATCTGGTGCATTATTTTAAAACATTTAAATTATTACTAAGAATTATGTCCTGAAGGACCGATCAATTTATCATCCTTGGAAAATAGATTACATACATGAACATAAAATTATAATTTCAAACATAAAATACACATAGATAATCCTATGATAATTCCATTATTCTGCTAGCATAAACAATAATATAAATCATAATACACTTATTGGCATCTAGGGATAATAAAACATATGAAATGGGTGAAATTAGATTCTCAGTAAGGATAAACAATATAGCGGAATCTATAATAAATAATCATAAACTGTTATGGAAATGTATAAAATTGAAACAAAAGCCCTTTAAACATAAACCTCAACATAATATGGGATAGATAAATCAAATAATTCCATTTAATTATTCACATGGATATCCTACAAGTTGAATAATCACATATAAAATTAATAACTAATTTCATAATGATGTAATGCATAATACCAGACATCTTAACCAAAAAGTCAAGCCCTCATGCATAGACCATAAATATAAATTTTTTCATTGCCTTATTACAAGACACTTGTTTGTCTCATAAGATCTACCAATGCATATAGGGGCTATAGAAGGCCTTTCCTATCACCTACTAAGTCCAATGCATTCCTCATATGAAAATGATGAAACATAACATAATCATTCATATTAAAACTAGCATAAATATGTAAATAATTTAACCATAGGCCATGAATGGTATAAAAATTTCACATCCAAATTCAATCATATTTTAACTCATTCAAAACAATATGGACGATTCTTTTATACTAAATAAACCTTAATCAATAATAATATCCAGTAAAGGATGTTGACATAGTAGAAAAGAATCAGTAAAACTCTTTGAGAGAAATATCCTTTTTTTTCTGAAATCATTTAAAAGTCACACAATTGTAAATAAAGTAATTAAAAAGAGATTTTTGAATCAAAGTATCCCATACCACTTTCAAACTTTTGATTGTAATTAACATTTTAAAACAATCATGTTCATATAAAAAATCATTAAATTCATTTTGAAAACACAGTAATTAATTAAAATAATTTAGAACAAATAATCCATTAAAGCATTAAAAATGATTATCTTTCTAAAGATTCCCTTCCAAAAAACCCAAAATTATTGGTTTTGAAAAAAAAAATTATGAAACATTTACAAAGATGGTAAATATGTCCCAATAAATACTTACACGTAAACAATCTCGGATAATAATGAGATCTTGGAATTAACACGTACATTGTACATTCCTTTAGTCGAGGGTAAATTTAACCACCAATATAATGACCATATTATGTTATTAAATAATAGTAGAACCATATTTATATTTATGATATCATATATGATTCATTTATGAATTTTTACTACAAATTTAATAATAATTTCTATGTTAAAGTAACATTTCGGGTAATAGTCGCTTTCTTTATCGTACGTGTTTTAACTTATTATTCTTGATCGTATCAATTAGATCATGATTTACGTACATCCGGAATAAAAAACATGATTTATATATCATATATATTGAGAATATAAATATTTATAATTGATAAATATATGAAATGGAAACACGGTTCATGGAGGTAGTAGTACGTACGTACGAATCAAGGTTGTTTCCATTTTCTTATCGTATGGTATGGAATTACGTAAAATAAAAATATTTATCTACATTAATATATATTATTATAGTTGTAATATTATAAATTACAACTTATAATTAATAAATATATATATATATATATATTCTTTAAGGGTGATCATTGAAGATGAATCTCATCGCGTCGTGGAGAGTGTAAGTCGTACGTACGTACGAGCGACAATATGATCCTATTGATGGTAAAACAGGGTTCAATAGTAAGGTATATTATTTATAAATAAAATTTAAAATGATATATTCATTATTTATAGTAATTATACTCATTATTATATCCATCCAAATAATGTATTGTTGAATAACAAACTACACCACAATATGGAGACAATAAGTCGTACGTACCCACGCATTGTGAATTTTTCATTCACGGGATAGATCGAATAATCAACATGGTTTTAAAAAATTTATAATAAAATCTCATAATGTATTAGTTACTATAGGAATTATTTTATTATGGTAACAATAAGGAATGATAAAGTAGAATAATAAAAAACATTGAAAGTGGAGATAAAATAATTACATCTTCTTCGTGTGTTACCTTTTGATTTGAATAAATGGAATACTTAGGTTGGATTTATTCTCAAGGTAAGGATTATAAGTTGAATTTATGTAATTTTGGAGGATATTTGGGTGGGTTCTGTCAGAGCCAAATGGCTTTGGAGGTTTGAATTGAAGAGAAAGGGAGGTTCCCTTTTATAAGAGAGGTGAGTGGCACTTTAGGAAAAATGATAAAATATTAATTTTTTATAAACTACCGTTTGGTTTATAATAGCTCAAAATTGATTTATTTAGAGTATAATACGAGGATAAATCAAAATATTCTCAATAAATAGGTTTTAGACATGTTTAATTCATAAAGGTAACCTTATCTCATAGATTTAACCCTTTGTAAAATATGTTAACTCATAACATATCCTCTTCTATTTTTATACAACATGGTTAATATCATTACTATAAAATTACAATAGTACTATAATTGGATAATTTATGAAATTTTAATCCCTATAAAAGTTATTTGTATGAACTATATAATTTGATGATTTTTATATCATTTAATAAAATAGAATTTGTTTTAAAAACTCAATTATGTCAATTTTGACACTATTTAGTAATTGATTTTTTCTAAAGTCATAAAAATATTATTTCTTATATTAAAATGAATTAAATAATACCTCATATGTCAATTTCATCTATTAAATTTTTAATGGCATCAAAACGTTCATATTATATTTATTTTAATATTTATGATATTATTTGTCTAATATTTCATTAATAAGGTAATTACTACATCATCATTGTGTCATACATAAATTTAATTATCTAACTTATAAATATTATAAATAAAATACCATGATGTATTAAAATATTTTAACATTATAATGAATATTTATAGTCAAATTTTTCTTATGTATAACCCGCTATGAAAAATGGTTTAGTTATTATAATTTGAATTTAACACTCTTTACTATTTTTAAATAAAATATAATAAATTCCCTAATCTAACCAAAGTGAATAAAACTGGATAATATTTTTTTAATAATAATTATTTTGGTCTAAAAAAACTTATCCAATATAATTAGGACATGTGTTGGGGGTAATTATATATAATTATAAAATTATTTTTACCTTTCATTACCATATTTACTTTAAACCATGGTAAATAAAATGCATAAGATACAATTCACAAAAAATTATTTTCATCATATTGAACCTCATTTTACATACCGGTGGTAATATTTTCCTTTGGAGTTTTAAAATTTAATTTAAAGAATTGGTAAAATTACGTTTTATGCAAATTTGCAAATGTGCCTAGAATATCGGTAAAAGGCGTTAAAAAGTTCATTAAAATTTTATATATCTAATTTTATAAGAAAATAACTCAAGTGAATTAAACTAGACCAATATAGGTACAATGTATCTATTTCGATATTAAGATGAATTTTAATTAAAAATAATTATTTAAATGAAATAGTATGTTTTTATGTACTGTGCATTATTTTTCACTATTCATCAAAAATAGAATATTTTTACAAAAATACAAAAAATTCACCCTAATATAATTATGATATTCCAAATTCATAAATTAATTCTACTTTACAAAATACAATTTTTAGGATTTTTTGAAGTTAATTTTATTATTGTTCACAAAAGGACATAAAAAGTAGTTCTTTTCTGAAAATAGTGTTTCAAAATATATAAATACTTTAGCAAATATTATACATATCAATATAAATATGTATTATTTAAGTGAGAAAATTATAAATAATATTTTATTTTATTTTTTTCAATTCATATTACAGTATTTAATTGATAAATTAATATATCATTTTAATAATTATAATACTATTGTGTTGTTTCACAAAAACTCAATCTTGCAAATAACACAAGCCAAGTCTGTGTTGTGTGAAATATAATCAATTAAATTACTTTAAATAGATAATGTACTATGAAATATTTGGGTGTTACAATCTCCCCTCATTCAATAAATTTCATCCCCACATTTTTAAATTATTCTTGTAAAATAATTGGTTAAAAATAGAAAATATCATTGTGGAAAACGCTCATCAAAAATTGGGTTAATAAAATTTAGTTTTAATAAGAGGTAAAAGGAAATAAAAAATTCACCACAAAATTATGATTTCAAATAGGAGAACATTGGTGTCAATTATAGACACATACACGGATAAAAAATGGAAATATTTATAGGGAGTGATTGAGGTCATCAATCATAAACAAGTGATCAATAAATGAAAAATTGTGGTCCTCAAAGCCATAAACATGTGATGATTAAATGTATCATCAGTTCAAAAACCATAAGGTATTAGAAGAACACATTTTTTAGATGGTTTTTTTGAAGAGGAGGGATTAATTTACTATCAGGGTAAGAGCTCAAGAAAACATACTTGATTTCATTACCTGTCTTGATCATAATCTCCTAATTTGGTGGTGCATCGACCTATTTTCACTTCATCCCTTACACTAGGAAATTAATGTTTAAAAATGATTTTTTATACCTCAAGAGCATTTGATAAATCATAAGGTTCATAAGTATTCCATTAATCCTACAAATTTTTAATAAAAATCAAAATGTTAGGCCAAAGTATACAATAAATCATACATTTACCTCAAAAAAATATCATGTGTTCAACATACTCAATTCCAACCTTTAGATTCATCCAATATACTTTTTTCCAAACTCACAGTCCAATAATTTATAATGATGGTCAACAAAACATAATGAAGATCTCTTTTATCACACACTAACATGATAATAACTTCATCATTAATTCAATTAAAACATGGTAACAGCCTAAATTACCATAAAACCTTATTTGAATAGGTATTCACTTCCTTATTCCATATGTAAAACATAGAATACTGGATATTCCCTTTAACTCCAAAAATGTTGTAATCTCCAACAATGACTGAATAAACAAACCACTAATTAGTTCCAAGGTAGTCAATAATATCCAATATACATTATCCAACTCAAATATCTCCAATTCCAAAATCATTACCTCAACCTCAATACTATTTTTAGGTTTATCATTCTCTCAACCATATATTTTCCAAAGGAATTAACCTGTTATTGAGTCACTTTTCTTGGCACCACCAAATCTCAAATCTTTAATGAAATAGTACTTCAATACAATCCTTGTATAATCTATAACTTTTATAACTTTTACATCATTAATTCACTACTCAAACGACATAATTAATTAATTAAAATATAAGAACACTAATTTTTCCTCTTAATCTGGGGTAGTACGATAACTTTATTATTATCCAATAGCATCATTTTGGGTATACTCTTATGATTGGGGCATTGATCTGCATAGTGTCTCAAATTTGTGCACATAGAGCATTGTACATTTGAAACCTTTTTCTTACCCCTGCAATCACGTACTTGGTGTCCTTTTTCTCCACACTTATAACAACCTCCCATTCCCTTAAATAATTTACCTAGGTGATTCTTTCCACAGTTATCACATGTGGAAAAATCCTTCTTTCCATTCTTCCCTTTATCCATATTTTTCTCTATCATCCGTTTGGTCTCTTTCTTCACTTCAAATCCATTGGACTCGGAGAATTCATTACAAATATTATTAACACATTATAATATTTATTCATATGATGAGAATACATGGGAGATTATTTCCCTTCTAAATGTTGGATTAATACCATGAAATAGATGATCCTTCTTACTCTTTGGATCATGCGTATTACTGGAGTTCTCATTCCTTCTACTAGGATTCATTTCTAAATGATGACATACACTAGGTTAGATCATTTCATAATGTATAATACAAAAACTAAAAAAATTATCAACATTAATTGTATATTTTCACACATCTAGTCTCATAATAATAAAAAATGGATTCTTTTCTGAAAAATTTACTCAAAAATCTTTCAAAATGGTTTTTAAAAGAAAATGTGAATTATCTTAAGCATATCCCCAATGAGTGTCAAACCAGGTGCACAGTAAGGCTCGTTGTCGTGTACCAGGATACACTAGGTCAATCCTGAAACACCTTGTCGGAGTTTTTACTCCCAGGTACGTCTTTTCCAATACAACATCCACTTGTAGTATCCAGATGGGGAAGTATTTCTTGGAAAACCTACATAATATCTACATTAACAAACAAATTAATGTTATTCTATACTAATCTTTATAGTCTATCATAGGGTAATGTTCTATAATCAGTGTTTTTCATAATCTAGATTCCATGGTTATTGATATACATCCTCTGATACCAACTATAACACCCCGACCCTAGAAGCCCAGAGCTGGTGAATTATTTTAATACATTGTCATGATTATAAGGAATCAATTCCTAGAGGACCGATCAGTTTAGCAGTCTTATAAAATAGATTAAATACATGAACATCACATTACAATTTCAAACAAAAAATACAACATAGATAATCCTTTTAGAATTACATTATTCTTCCAGATTAAACCAGAATATAAATCATAATATACTTCTTGGAATTTTAGGAAAATAAAACATAAGAAATGGGAGGGATCGGATGCTCTGTAAGGATAAAAAATATAGCAGAAGCTATCATAAATAATCATAAACTTTTATGGAAAGGTATAAAATTGAAACAAAAACCCTTTAAACATAAACCTCTACATAATATGGAAAATATAAAATCAAATATATCCATTTACATATTCACATGTATATTCTACTAGTTGAATAAAAACATGTAACATTAACAACCAATCTCAAAATGATGGAATACATAATGTTGAACAACTTACCCACAAAGTTAAGGCCTCATTCCAAGACCCTAAATATAAAGTTTTTCTATTATTTCTGCCAAGACACTAGTTTGTCTCATGATACACACATATGCGTTGAAGGTCTATAGAGATCCCCACATGTCACTTACTAAGTCCAGTGCATTCCT
Source organism: Viscum album (assembly GCA_963277665.1). Lineage (NCBI taxonomy): Eukaryota > Viridiplantae > Streptophyta > Magnoliopsida > Santalales > Viscaceae > Viscum > Viscum album. Next base: position 1,758,349,684 of record OY728141.1, read on the forward strand.
CATATGAAAATTTTGCAACATAACATTAACATTCGTATTAAAAATATCATAAGAAATTTAAATAATTTGACCATAGACCATTAATGGTATAAAAATATCACATCCAAATTCAAACATAACATAAGTCAATCAATACAATATGGAATATTGTATTATAATAAAGCAACCTCAATCAAGAATAATATCTAGTAAAGGATGTTGACCTAGTTGAAATGATTAGTAAAACTCTTTGAGATAAATATCCCTTTTGTGAAATAATTTAAAAGTTACACATTTATAAATAAATTAATATAAAAAAGATTTTTGAATCAAAGATTCCCATAATAATTTGAAATTTTTTTAAGGAATTAACATTTTAAAACAATCATGTTCATATAAATAAATACTTAAAATTATTTTTAAAACATTGACATTAATTAAAAAGATTTAGAAAAATAAATCATTAAACCATTTAAAATTATGATCTTTCTAAGGAGTCCAATAATATAAACCTTAAACTATTCCTTTTGAATTTTTTTAAGAAACATAGATGTGGATGATAAATACGTTTCAGTAAATACTTACACATAAACAATATCAGATAATAATGGGATTGTGCAATTATCATTTACGTTGTACATTATTTTAGCAGAGGGTACATTTAAACTCTTCTATAATGACCATAGTATGTTATTAAATATTAATAGATCAATATTAATCTTCTTTATATAATATATGATTCATTTATGACTCTATACTACCTATTTAATAATAATTTCCTTGTTAATGTAACATTTGAGGTAATAATCATTTTCTTTATTGTAAGTGTTTTAACTTGTTATTCTTGATCGTATCACAGAGATCATGATTTACATACTTCCAGAATATTAATCATGATTTATATATCATATATATTCAGAATATACATATGTATAATAGATAGATATATGAAATGGAAACACCATTCATGGAGATATTAGTTCGTACGTACACATGAACGCTGTTCATGATTCCTTATCGTATAGGATGGAAGTAAGTCATTGAAATATATTTATGTAAATAAATATATATTATTACAGTAGAAATATTATTTATTATTCCTAATAATTAATAAATATATATTATTATAAAAATTCTTGAAGGGTGATCATTGAAAATGAATCTCATCGCGTCGTGGAGAGGGTAAACCATACGTACGCACGAGCGACAATATCATTCTATTGATGGTGAAACGGTTTTTAATTTCATGGTATATTATATATAAAGAATCATTAGCATGTTAAATTAATTATTGACATTAATTATACTCATTATTATGCACATAAAAATAATATAGTGTTGAGTAACAAACTACACCATGACATGGGGACGGTAAGTCGTACATATGCACGCATGGTCACTTTTTCATTCATAGGATGGATATAATAATGAATATGGTTATACCATATTTAAATTAAAATCTCATAATTTATCAGGTACTAGAGTGATTTTTTTATTATGGTAACAACAAATAAAGAGGTTGTAGAATAAGAAAAGAACATTGAAATATGTGGCAAAATAATTATCTCTTCTTGGAGTGTTTTTTAATTATTTGAACAAAAGGGATCCGTAGAGTGGATTTTTACTCAATTTAAGGCCTCTAAGTTGACGTTAGGGAAGTTTTTATAAGATTTGGGTAGGGTTTGAAAGAGAGAAATGGCTCTATAGGTGTGAATTAAAACAAATGGTAGGTTCACTTTTATAAGAAATATGAGGGGCACTTTAGGAAAAATGTTGAAATGTTAATTTATTATAAAATACTTTATGGTTTCTAATAGATAAAGATTGATTTATTTCAAGTATAAAGATGAGGATGGGTCTAAATCTTCTGAACCATTAGGTTTAGACATGATTAGGTCATAAAAGTAACCTTATCTTTTAGATGTAACCCTTTGTAAAATAAGTTAACTCTTACCATGTCATCTTGTATTTTTTTACTACATGGTTAATATCTTTACTATAAAATTCAAAGAGAACCTAAAGTATATCATTTATGAAATTTTTATCACTATAAATGTTATTTGGCTGAACTATATATTTTTTAGGATTTATATATCATTTTATAAAATATTATTTTTTTTAAAAACTCATTTACGTCCATTTTGACACTATATAGTAATTGATTTTTGGTAAAGTCATAACAACTATATTTATTCGATTAAAAGGAATTAAAGCATACCATATATGTCAATGTAATCAATGAAATTAGTGGATATCCTCAAAACCTTTAAATTATATTTATTTTAATTTTTATAATTACATTTTCTTAATATTTCACTAATAAGGTTAATACTTCATCCTCATTGTGTCATATATAAATTTAATTACATAATGACTAAAAATTATAAATAAAATAAAATGATGTTGAAAATATTTTTAAATTTCTAATTAATATTTATAGTAGAATTTATCTTATGTATAACCCATATATTAAAAATTGATTATTTATTAAAATTTGAATATAACACTTTTAACTATTCATTAAATAATATTTAATAAATGTCCTAATCTTACCCAAGTGAATAAAAAAGGATCATATTTTTTTCCTAAGGTTTATTTTGGAAGAAAAAAACATATTCAATATAATTAGTACATGTGTTGGGGTAATTTTATATTATTATAATATTATGTTTACCTTTAATTACTCTATTTACTTTTAACTGTGGTAAACAAAATTCAAACGATATTATTCACCAAAAAATTATTTCATCCTATTGAATAAAATATTACATACTTATTACAACCATGTTTTCCATAGTTTTGAAATTCAATTTACATAAGTGGTAAAATTATGTTTTATGCAGATTTTCAAATGTGCCCAGAATGTGGGTAAAAGACAATTAAAAGTTCAATAATATTATATATATATAATATTTTTATAAAATGACTCAAATGACATAAATTGTACTAATTTATGTATTATTTATCTATTTTTACATTAATATAAATTTTAATTAAAAATAACTATTTAAATGAAATAGTTTGTTTTTATGTACTATGCATTACTTTTCACTATTCATCCAAATTTTATTGTGTTTAGAAAAATACCAAAAATTCACCCTAAGATAATTTTTATATTGTAAATTGAAAAATGAAGTCTATTTTACCAAATCCAATTTTTAGTAGTGTCATAAAATAATTTAATTATAGTTCACAAGAGGACACAAAATGTAGTTCTTTTAAGAAAATAGTTTTTCAAAATATTTAACTATTTTAAAAAAAAATTACATTTCATTATAAATATGTTTTATTTATGTGAAAAAATTATAAATAAAATTTATAATTTATTTGTTACTATTCATTTTACAATATTTAATTGATAAATAAATATATCGTTTAAATAATTATAATACTAATGTGTTGTTTTGCAGAAACTCAATCTTTCCAATAATGCAAGCCAAGTTGGAGTTGAATGAAAAATAAACTATTAAATTAATTTAAAGAGAAAATATTGTGACATCTTGTGGTGTTAAATATACTTTTTTCCTAATATTTTTGTAATATTTCTTCCCTTTCTTCCACCAAGATGTCTACTTTTGAGGTAGTCTACGATCGAAAGCCTTCTATTGTGCAACGTTTTGCTAGTTGTACTACAAATACTGACATAGTGAATACTCTCCTTGCTGGATGTGATCAGATTTTCCTCCAGATTTGATATAAATTTAACCATTCCCAATATATAATGGTTCATGCATCCAACAATAATCGCTAGGATGTTTGTTCTGGTATTGGGGAGATTTTTTTGACCTCTATTCAAATATTAAAAATTCAAAATCCTACAAATCGACTCCCAATTTAGTAGTCCACTATTAAGTAACTTTTATTATTTTTTCTCACCAAGGAAAAACTAATTATAAACATTATTTTCCTTCTAATATCGGGGTACATGCATTTTTTCATGTCTCGCAGCTCCAACATGGAGTTGTCCATTCAATAGTTCACACTCAGCTTCCAGATTCGTGGGACAACAACTCTTCTAATAGCTATGTTCTAGTGGCTATTTTGGCTATCAAATATTAACCCAAGAATCCATAGAGAATCTGGTTAATTTATTTTCATTTTGAACCATCTAAAGAATTAACAAGAATAGATGTCGATAAAATTATTTCCCAATTTCATGACACACACCATAAAGAAAATGTACCATTTCTCAACGAAAACATTGTTAGTTACTCGGGTCTTGACCTTATAGGTGTTTCATCATTTTTTCATGCCCTCTTATTATATATAAAAATCATCTAAGGAGGGTAAGAATGAGAAAAAAAATCCTCTCTTGGTTAGTGGGACTGATGGGGCACATGGATTAGTATATGTTTAGTAGGGCTTGTGATGGGGATGACATTAAATTAGAAAAGAAAAGTAATTCTGTTGTAATAGAAACATATTGGAGGAAGTTGCATGATTCTCATACTTCTCCATTACTGAAGAAGGTGGATTTCAAGGAAGAGGACTCTCTAACGCCAACATTTTATGCTGATTTATCTTACCAAAGCTATAATATGGATTACTGGTAATACCATTCTGATTCATCTTTTCATCATGTGATCTTATTTCTCTCCAAGTACAAACACATAATCATAACAAAAATAAATGATGATATGTTCAGAATCTCATTTTTAAAGACTCTTAAACCCAATGGTCTTGATTCAAAAATTTAAAAAATGCCATGAAACATATTTGGGATGAATTTAATTACTATGACATGAACGTTTAACATGATTACAAGTTACCAACAGTATTGAACACTACAACTATTTATTTGGATCCTAAACTAATTAATCTATCTACTATATTTTAGTTTGGACCTATTTCAGGTTTTTTAATCATCAATAAATATATATAAATTATTCAAGAAATTAGAATTGGGAATTTTCATAAGTGTATCATCATCATAGAGTAGTAATCCTTTATTCTATGAATGTATATTGGTCATAGTGGTTTTATTCCCCATTAGTTGGTTAAATAATATGGTCAAAAGAATGTTAGCGCTAGATGTTTTATCATGATTAATCTTAAGAAAACATATGAATCTATGAAGTGGGATTTTTTGGAAATCAGGATGAATGTGTTGGGAATTCCCTGCAACTACCTCAAGTAGATCAATGCTTATCTAACATATATTTATTACTTTGTGATAGGTAATGGATAGACCTTGGGTAACATTCTAGGTGGCATGGGACTCAAGGGAGGTTATCTTTTCTCCGCATTCTTGTTATCATTTAAGCATGGATACCTTTCTAACCTCTTGTGGGGGTGACTATGAGAAGTGACTCCAAATTTCACCAAATATGTCACAAGACTAAGCCTGTAAATTTTTGTTATGTTGATAATTAATTTTCCAAAGTTGGTTGTTGTTCTAGTTAGTTGTTAAAAAAGTTTTAGCATATGTTGGTGATTCATCAAGGATTCTTTTTAACGCAAAACAAATGAATAATATTTTTTGAGGGATCACATATCAGTAAAGGGAACAATTTCATAATCTTATGGGATTATAGAAAACTTCATTTCCCACTAGGTATCTTGGTCATCCTATTCATTTATAAATTTTGTCACTTATGGATTAGTAGGCCCTCATTCAGAAATCTATACTATACCAAACATTCAGACTTGGAACTCTATATTCTTATCTTATTCTAAAAAGGCACTAGAAAATTTAATCTATTTTATAGAACCTCACAAACTATTGATGTGGGATTATTCAAAATTTTAATTTTATTTGCAGTTTATTTCTTTGGAGAAGAAATGATCAAAATTCTAATAAATCGAATGTTTCTTGAGATGACGTGATAAATCCAAAGGAAGTGGGTACCCAGATACAGAAACACACTGGATTCTATTAAAAGGCATTGATCTTATAGTAAATTTTATATAATTCTATTAAAATGGAATATTTATTGGTATAATGCTTTCATGAATATAATTTTATTAATAGGAACTTTTGGAACTTTTATGGTCGTAGGATCATGTCATCAAATCTAAAAAAAGTGATAAAGCTATAGGAGGACCTATGGTGTGTTTCAGTTGATTATAGTTAGGTGGATTGGACTACTTTAGGATATACATTTACCATTATTTATAGTTACATGTCTCTTATTAATGATTCAGTTTATTATTCTCAAACACAACCTTTTCACTAGGTTAGCTAATTTGGATAAAATGTAAACTTGATATGAACTCTACATGTGGAATGTTTTGTATTCTCCAAGATGTAAACTTTGTGTTATGATATAGGAAACATCATATCATGTTTTCAATGAATTATTTATTTTTTATACTTGTTTCCATAAGAATATTAGAATCTTGGGGATTTCTCCACCCACCACCAACTAGAATGTGATCAAGTCTTCAATTGTTCATGTGTGTGGATCATTTTAAACATAGAATAGAATTATTAAATATTATTTGAACATTATTTTGTATTTAATTTGGAATACGCATATGAAATTGATAATTAGAAAACATATTAAATATAATATTGGGCTCTCCCAATATTATATTAATGATCTATAGTTGAATCTTTCATAAATCTCTAGGATGGAGAATATGATAAGTAACAGAAATTTTTGTGTTAGCATAGGTGTTCAATCTCATTTTGTCTATGATATTTTATTGTTTCTCCGTTGATTTATTTTAATTGGTCCTTACAAAACATTGATTCAATTGTTTTTCATTTGATATATATTTTTATAAAAAATTAATGGAAAGCATCATTTTATCCAAAAAAATACACTAAAGTATACCTATAAACTCCTCTAAGTTATACATTTATATTTAACTAAATCATGTAATAGTGTATTTGAAATATGGGTTTCCAAAGATATTGTGTGTTAGTTTGATCAAGTCATTTTACTTTAATTCACATTTCCTACCACAACTGGAGAAAACCAATCATAAAGATGTATCTAGAAAAGACATCAGGTAAACAATTGAAAAAAACATATGTAACATTAACATAAATACTGTTTAAATTTTAAATCATGGATGAAGGGATTTTTTATAAAATTAAATAGAACATTTTTAATTGAGTTTTTTTATCCAGCTTGTCTGCATGTGTGCATGAGTGTGTTGATGTGTAAGTGTGGTGGTATCATTAACATATAAAATATAATAGTATAAATAAAAAGAAACATAGCATCCCTTGAAGAATCAAAAAAGATTTCATATGAAATTTCTTTAATATCATCATTAGTGATACCTGAAATAATTAAAAGTATTCAAATAAAAGGATTACATGGAAAAACTCCATGTCATACATCATTTAATCTTCTATGAAATACAGAAAAAAATATTAATAGATCATATCATCTAAAATTAGCAGATAAAGAAAGATTAAAAACATGAGTTTTTTTCCACAACCATATTCCCATAAGGCCAGGTAAAGCTAAGGTATGATTAAATGATTATGTTTATAATGTAGTTTCAAAAAATTTCACTAGATCCAAATGAATTATCCAACCATGGTGAACCAATGGGATGTTCTTGCCTAACTATGTAGAAAATTGTGTCACACTTTATTTTAAAAAGTATGAGGAAGAAAAATTGGTAACTCTAATGCCATCAAGTAGTCACAAAGATTCATGGTATCTTTTAGATGGTTTAAGAATCCATTTTCATAAATCCTCAAAAAATAAGGCTTTTAATTAATTATTCCACCACGAATCTACTAAAGAGAAAAATAGAAAGAAAAAAAATTGAATCGTTTAGATATTTAATATTATTTATTGAGTTAAATAAAATTACATAAAAATCATTAAATTTGACTAAAAACTTTATGTTTGAATGTGAATGTAATTATGTAATCTTTGTGAGAGAAGCAGTTCTTGAAATAATAGATGAGGCTTCATCTCGTTCAATGAAATGGGGTGGGAAGGAAAAACACCCATTTCATTGATGAATTGAATAGACATGATAAAATTAGGGGAATTTCAACTTTTTTATCTTATTCCAAAACACAAATTCATGTAGAGAAAAAATCTGTAATCCCCACCATCACCTTAGCCATCCCTTTTATGTTTTTGAAAACTATGTTTCCTACTGCATTTAAAAATTTAAATATTGAATCATTTGAATATTATGTTTGATATTTTTTAAACATAGGCTCAATGATTCTTATTTGAAAGAAACGAAATTTTACACCTAAAAATCTAATTAATAGTTACAATTGGTAGTGATGGTCCTCTTTTTGATAAAATGAGGACCGAGAAAATTAGATCAAGACATTTTGCCAACTTGTGTCATATAACCAGGTCAAATCCATTTAAATAAATGACATTAAATGTTATCCTTTTTTACCACATAGTGACATTTAAAGACTCATTGTTGCATGGAAGTATCTATAAATTTAATTTACAATGCAATCATAATTTTTTTAAACATAACAATTAATGAAGAAATAACAAACCAAAAATCAAACTAAATGGGGTAGCCTATATGGATCAAATTTTTATTTGAAACACCTGACTTAAAACATCTTTATGATTTTTTTTGGATGTATTGAGAGGCCCACGAGGTGTGTCATTCTCGAGGATTTATTTCAATACATTTTTTAGTTGTGGATAGGATTGGAAAAGGTTACCATGTTCTGAAATAAATTGGGAGTATTTGGATCAAATTTTTGTATTTTTGAGTTTTGAAAGATATTTGAACATTTACCAACTCTAAAACTTTATGTTCTATAGGGGGGAGATAATATTTATTACATTTGAGATATATAAATTACGTTTGATAAGGGTATATTATGTAAGGGTTTTTACCAAATGAAAAAACCTTATGTATGAATATATTACATATCACATATAGAAAATATATTATCTATGTTTTTTAATATAAAGGAAAATTATTATGCATGGATATAAATATATTACATTTGGGATAAAAATATAATGTATCAAATTGTGTCCAAGGAAATTATATTACGTATGAAAAATAATATATTATGCATTGAGTAGTATATTATGTATAGTTTTTTAACTAAGGGAAAAACTGTACATAAAAAAATATATCATATATGAGGTGAAAAAATATCATACATAGGATTTTCAATCAATTAAATAACTTTACATATAAAAATATGTGACGTATAAGTTTTATAGGTGATAAAATATTATGTACAAAGAAAATATTAAGTATCAAATTTTAACTTACTGGAAAACATTACATAGAGGGTGATATATTATGTATAAAGTTTTCTCTATGAAAAAACCATTTGAAGGGTGTCATATATTATATTTTTTTCTAAGGAAAAAAACATACGTAATGAAGAAATAATATTACCAACAAATATTTGAATAAGGAAAAAACATTAATGGGAAAAATATATTACACATTAGGAAAATATTTTATGGTGTGGGTATTTTCACCAAGTTCAAAACCTTATGTATGGAATTTTTTAAGAAAAATATTAATTACTGAAAAGGAAACATTAGGGATTATTAAATACTCAAAAAAGGTGTTTCCTCACTTCAATGGTGTATTTTTCTTCACCTCTCATTCCCCTATCGAGTATTCCCCTTCCAAGGGTTTCTCCTTTGGTCCTTAACGGATCCGAGTGTCATTTGATCTAGGATATAGCTTGAGGTAACTCTATCATTCCACTTAGATTCCCCATCGATTTATTCCATTTTTATTCTTTGATGCTTATTGCAACCTGAACTGGGTTTTTGGTGATGATTCCCCTGGAGCTTGGTGGAATCTTCTAGATATGATTGGTATTTTGTTTGGCTTGGATAAATGTGATCCTAGGATGATGATCACACTAGGTCTTGTGCGGATTCAAAGAGGTATGTGATGGGTGGTGTGCACTCCTTTTCTGGAGGAATTAGATGTGATAGATTATCTGGTGAGTGATTCATTAATTCTTTATGAATAATTATGAAATAAGTATTGGATAAATGTATAAATTAATTATAATTAATTTAAAATAAATGTGGATGATTAACTGATTGAGTTAGGACCTCGTGTTAATTGATGGTTGCTAGTAAGGATTAGAAAAGCATAGGAATGGTTGTTTGAGCTTTGGTTAGGATTTTAGGATCTTAGTAAAGGGTGGTAGAGCTTATCTTATGTTGGGAATGACTCCATTAGAGGTTGGTGGTCCATAATAACCCCACCAACCTAAAGATTATGCATTTTTTTATATAGCATGTGATATGCAGTCTCCCCACTTGTGTGTCATTGCATTTGATTATAATGTAATTGTTTCCCCGTGAAACCACATGAAATAAATTCTAGTGTCTTAAGGCCATGCTGGACCCTTGATACTTCAGTATCAAATGTCCAAGTGCATGAACATAAACATGAGATATGTAATACATGGGACCTATAAGTGTATGATTGAAATGAATGAACATAGTTGACCTTGTTATAAGTGCACTAAGTTCCCTCTATGTAGGGAAGTGTGATAGGTCCATAATGGATAGTTTAGGGTTATGAAATTGATAAGATTTATATTTAGGTTGCATGTGAGGGGACAAAACACTTAATTTGGGAAGGGAGGTGGATGATGGGGCACTCTTTAGTGTTGAATTATATATCATTTCTAAAGTGGTTGATTATTCCATGATGTGATCATGGTCATATTGGGGGATGTTATGCATCTAAGTGACATGATTCAATCAAATGGTGGAATGAGTTAAAGGAACCCGGGTGGGGTTTCCAAACCTTGATGTGTCCCAGAGGACCATCATCATTTCCTTGGTATTATGTTGGCTCCAGAGTGGATTAGTGAAAGAAGGCTAGATCAATTGTAGCCTAGTGTGTATGAAGTGATGGTTTAAGGGTGTGGACAGGAGTGGTTATCCTATGAAATGTTTCTTTGATTTTGGATAAGTTCCCAAACCATGAGATTATGTATGTGATATGTGGTTCTTGGAATATAGGTGGGATGAGGCTCTTGGGTAATGATGGCCTAATGATTGTTTTGAGTAGGGGATAAGACCCTTGGGTGGATGTTATATGATGGTTCTAGGTAAAAGATGTGACCTATGATTGTATATAGGACAGTTCTGAGTAGAGGATGTGACCCCTCAAGAAGTATGCTATATAAAAGTCTTAGATGGGGCATGTGACCCCTGTGGTGTATGATATCCTAAAAGGTTAAGGAAAAAGATTGAATCTCTATTGGTGGTTTTTCATTATGATATATGCGGAAAAAGATTTTTTCACAATCAATCCAATCATATAGATTTTTTCCATTAAACATAGGCAAGTTCATTTGTTGAGATGTACTCGAGTTGTCTATAACAAACACATTGGGGTTAATGGTGGGTTGTGTGTCCTAGTTATGTTATTCAAATTGTAGTGGACTCCACACTGTGTGATGCTAACAGGTCTGTTTCTAAGATTGGCCACTCTTTTTCTTACTACGGTGAATTATCCAAGCATTGCACCAGACCTGCTATGGATTTGTGAATTTTTGTTTGCTCAAGGGCACGATCCTTTCATAATTTCTCTGGACCCCCCCTGCACTTTATAACAAGTAACAACCAAATTAGAAATAGTTACACAGATTGTGTGATGTGTTGTTCCACAATATCTAGTGGTTCCCCCATTTCCATCATTTTACTCTAGTGGCATTTGTTTCTAGAATAACTCCCCTCCACAATGAGAGGTATCTAGCAGTGATAAGATCAACAACGATTCATTATATTTTGATAGCATTAATCTATTGAAAAATATTCTAACCACGATATATACCTATGGAAGTTAACCGATAGTGCTGAACTCTTCACTCTAAGGAATTATCTAGCAGTGAAATCTTCATATGTTTGTACACCTCCATTGAGTAAAGAGGAGGCAGAAGAAGGTTGGACCAATTGGTGAGACACTAACACCCACTTCATTGAATTAAAAGTTTAAAACCATAAATACAAGAGGGATAAGGAAGAGTAGAAGATGTGTGAAGATGTATCTCCCCTTTAGAGGCACTCATCACACTCACCCAACATGTACGACTGAATTTCCTGGACTTTAATCCTCCCAGCTAACTAGAAACCCCCCCACCATTCTCTCTACACCTACTTATTTATAACATCCACTATTAAACATTTATGGTGACCCCATTTATCCTCCTTCCATTTCCCAACATACCCCCCCCCCCTCTAGGACCCTTTATAACAACCTCCTTTAACTACATTGGGCCCAAGAATATTCTCCTAGGATCTCATCATATTACCCATGGTCCCCCATGTAGTTAAAACAAATTCACATTAGTATCCCCTTGTATTCCTATCCAGAAATAATTCAGATCACCTTTTCTAATCATCATTTTCTAGATTAATTTTTCTAGACGTACTCTCTTGATGTCATATTCCTGGCATCCTCTTCCACACAACTATTTTCAGAAGTTTTCTTCCAAATGACTTTTTTTAAGTTTCCTCATCCAAATGACATTTTTCAAAAGATTGAATTATTTGGGAAAAAATCCCTCAACAAATCCTCTCAGTTTTTTTGGGTTGTTTGTGTTTTTTCACAAATCCAGATGACTGTGAATGAGTGTGGTTGGTGTTTTCTGAAGCAGGTGTTTAAGGTGGAACAATTTCCTAGTGTTTGACCAATTTTTGGGCCTCAAAATATGGAGTTTTAATTTTTGAAAAGGAATGAATTTCCACATAGTAGATCACAAAATTCCTAATGAAAATCAAAAAATGATGGGTTTCTACATAGCAATGTTATGCAGCCCGTGAAAAACGTTATGTAGACCATGTAGGCATAATTGTTCATAGGAGGAAAAAATTTCATGGAAGTCTTGTCGTATGTGGGATGTATCATCATTTGTGGTAGTTAGATTGTGATTTTTTGAGATGTGAAGTGATTCATTCACATAAGAGATCATCCACCACAAACAAGCAAAGGTGTTACATAGACTGAATATGAAAAAATGGTTCATGGATGAATGAATTTCACGGTGAATGTTATACTACATCAAAGATTTAAGTTATACAGATTAGCATACTTTTTTGGTCCATTTTCCTATATAAGGACCTCTAATACCATCATTAAGAATGAAATTTTTTCATTATAAAACTTTTTCACTCTAGAAATAAATTTGGGTATTTCCGAAAGAGATCATGGGGAGTTCGTGAAGGAGAAGTGGTTTTCAAGGTGGATTCCATGAAAGGGGAAAGAATTTGGGGGAACAGTTTGCAAAGGGGTTTTTTGGGGAACTGTAGACCACCAAGGAAGACGAATCTGTAGAGAATGGTAGATTTTGGGAAATAAAACTATCCGCGGAGAATAGGTAGTCTACAAATAAAGAACATGTCGATGTAGTAGAGACGGTTCACATAAAAAGGTTTGATCTGCGGATAAAGAAGTAGTCTGCGAAGGAGATACGGATTGTGAAAGTGGAGGTAGTCCATGAAGGAGAAGTGGTTATCAAATCATATGTGTTATTTGGTGTAGTGCAGTTCATGAAGGATTTAGGTTTTTAACTAAGGGATATAAATGGTTTGCAAAATCAATTTCTATTAACTGACAGTATCTTGAAAATTGGTTTTTATCTATGGGTGAAAAATTAACTTCAATAGAGCATGTATCTATAGGTGAGGATATATGATTTTATGCAAATTAAGGTACCTACAAGCCCATAAATTGTAAGTCAATCCCTTACAATAGTAGTTAGAAAAGGAAGAGGAAGACGATCAACCTTTCCACTGGTAGTGATCCAGAGAAAGAGACATAGGGACAGTCCCTTGGGAATGTAGTGAGAAGACCATAAATCTTGTAAAGGCAGAGAGCTTAGGCATAAAATCGATCTAGCCAGAGATTTTTAATTTGGTAGTAAGTCTTAGTGGATTTGGTATATCAATAAATTATTGTTTTATGCACCTTAGATATATCCTAGTGAGGGTGAACCAAGTAAAAAGTCATTTTTTCTTAAGCATGATTTCATTTCTGTTCACACATTGCTATGGGAAGAAGAGAGAAGAGTGATTTGTTTCATGACAAAACAAGATCTGAAGTGGTAGTTTTTTTATCTGTCATTGCCTGATACCACCCCCCAGGGTGTTTAACAGAACTGGACTAATAATTGGTATCATAGAAAATGGATGAAAGTCAATGTTTCTATCTCAGTATAAGAAATGGAGTTGGTTGATCACAAAGGTGTTCTGATCTTCAATGGAAACAATTTTCAACTGTGGAAGAATCTGATGCAGCACTACTTTCCATCATTAAGAATTTGTGTATTTATAGCATCTATTCAAGGAATATCATCCAATATCAGTAGATGCTCTTTATTAGAAGCTGATATAAGGGAATTGGATGTTGATGAAAATTTGATTAAAGCTTTTGGTGGATCCATATCCAATGTAATCTATACAAAAGTGATGTCATGTTAAACATCACATGCTATGTTGGAAAAGCTGTTGAACATTTATGAGGGTGACTCAAAAATTAAAAGAATCACATCTGTAGTTTTTCTGGAACAAATATGAGGATATCATAATGCACCTTAATGAGTCTTTTGATACATTCATTCATTTGGTGAATATTAATGTGGAAGAAATGCATGGTCTCAGGGAAATTATTGATGATATAAAGATTTTCAAGCGTATCATGAGAAAACATCCACCTTGGTTTAAAATGATTGTTTCTATATTGTAGGATAAAGATCTAAAGGAGATGACATTGGATAACATTAACAGTACTCTTGTTGCATAGGAAAAGATGAAAGGTGATAACGATGATGTGGAAAAGGGGATGCCCAAAGAAGTGGAATTCAAGTCCACAAAGAAACTATCTATTTAATATAGTCAGGAGGAAGACAATTCGGATGAGGTTATGTCATTTTTCTCTTCAAATCTGCAAAAAAGTATTCAGAAAGTTCAACTGTAAACTTCCACTTGCATGCTTCCGATGTGTAAGATTGTACATTTTTAGAAATTTTTCTTAAGAAATATGAAGATGACGGTGATAAAAATGATGAAATTCCACATAATAAGTATTTAGCTGATGTAAAAGGTAATCTAATTTCAAAGATAAATTTATTTAAAAAAGAATCTAATTTTAAAAGAAGGTGAAAGTTTATAATAATATATTGTTGAATAGTTAGAGGAATTCTAGGATAATAAAGCAGATTCTATAGTGGAAGTTTTGAGAAATTCCCAAATAAAGGAACAAATAAATAGTGATGAGGGAGAAGTAGAAGTAAGAGTTGACCTTTAAGAAGAATTAGAAGCTTTACTTGAATAGATAGGTATTTGGAGATCCAAAAAAATCCAATAAAGTGTTTTATGATTCCAAAATTTATATAAAGAAGTAAGAAGTAGAGAAGTTAAGGCTGAATGAGGATATTGAAAAACTGTAGTCTTCAATGCCATAAGGCTCAGAAAAGGTGGATGAGTACAAAATCAAAATTGAAGAATAAAAAAATGTAGATAGATTGTTTTAATAATACTAAAAAGGATCAAATAAAATGTATTGAAGATATTAGAGGGGACTTTGTTAGTAAGTGAAGAAAAGTGAATGATTGGGTGAAACTATTGATTCCATCAAATCAGGACACATAGGTAATATAAAAAGGAAAATTATAATTTAGAGTCACAGTAAAGCATTGAATGGTGTGTCAAGAAAGTAAAATGATTCATCAAAATGATACAGCTGGTATGGTTCTCAATCTCAAAAATAATTTATTAATGGATGAATTTAGACAATAAGATCCCACATCAAGGTTAAATATCTATTTGGGTAAAAATTAGAATCAGAAGAATTAGAGATCCCAAAGGAAAACCAGTAGTGTAGTATTGCCGCACAGAAATGAACAACACATTAGATACTATTGTTGTGGAAAGGTAGGGTACTCACAAAATGTTTTTTTATATCAAATATGTATTAATGGGAACAAGAAAAACATAGGCATAAATACAGGGATCAATATTCTAGGATATAATTTGATGGTCACGGTTTCAGGTGTGGTGGATTCGGGCACATGGAAAGATACTTCTCATCAACAATATTGAGAAATGTGATAAAGAAGAAAGAATGTATCCATAAACTGTATCTAAAGGTATCGTCAAATGTGATGAAAATGAAAAAATTATTTATAGATCTGCAAGATTAAGCTAGTTCATCATACTTCGAGGAAAATATAGATTATCAATATGTACTGAGTATGAATTCAAAAACATGAAAGAAAAGTAAGAAGATAGTTGAACAAGAATTGGTTGCAAAAATTTCTATTAGAGCATCAGATCGTACTAGAATATGTATTATTGATAGTGGATGAACCTATCACATGAATGGTAATAAAGATCTGGTGACCAAAATTATGTATGACAAGGAAGGTATCATAAGATTTGGGAATGATGAGGGTCTGAACATTGTTGGATCAGGAAAATCCATGTTTGGGGGAAAACACATGAGACATGTTGATGTCTTAGTCATTCAAGGTATCAGTCACAACTTTCTTAGTGTAAGTCAACTCTATGACTCAGGACATTCCGTATGTTTTTCAATGAAATTGTGTTTCATTGAGGAAATTGTTTAGGTAGTTGTTTTATAGGGAAAACATATGAAAGAAAATCGATATGTTGTGAGTGGAGAAGAATATATGTTCTTTCTATCCAAGGAAGTGGATAATAAGTTATGGAATAAATGTATTGTCCCCATAATCCAAACATCCTATGAAGATATGGTTAAATATAATGTCACACACATCCTTCCTAACTTATCAATTGATATTACTCATACATGTGATTCTTTTCCACAAGAGAAGATCATATGAATGAAATACAAGTAAAAAGAGAAATGGTCAATAGGAGAGCTTGAGTGGGTTCATATTGATGTGTTTGGGACTATTTAACTAAGAGATATTGATGGGAGGAGATAATATGTTACCTACATTGATGAAACTAATAGAATGGTAGGTATTTGTCATGAACTACAAGTATGAGGTGTACAATTTCAATATAAGATATCAAAGGGTTGTTGAATAGATGTCAGGTCTGAAAATCCAAAATATCAGAATAGATAACGGAATAGAGTTCATCAATATCCAAGTGAAGTATTAACTCAAGAAACATCGGATATGATGCCATGTTTCAGTAGTGATAGCCCCATAGCTGAATGGATTGGTTGAGAGAAGAAACAAAATTATCAACATCGTGATTATAACAATTCTCATTCAGAATGACCTACTAAAGACGTTTTGGAAAGAAGTAGTGATGACATCAGTCTACACATCAAATATATATTTATTATGTCCAGGATAAGAGAAGCCTTCATATGAGCTATGGTATGGAAAGAAGTCAATGTTGAAGTTCTTAAGAGTCTTCGGAAGTAAGTGTTTCATTCTTAATAAAGAGAAACACATGAAGTTTGAATCCCATGGAGATGAAAGGATATTTCATGGATACATAATGAAATTCAAATAATATAAATGCTTCAATAAGTGGCTAGTAATGGTTGTTGAAATCTATAATGTTACTACAATAGATAATGAGTGTAATCTTCCAAAAATACATGATCAGTCACATGAGGATAATGATGAAGAGATAAGAAGATCAAGGGATACTCTAGTTCCAGAGGCTGATTCATATGAATATTTTGTTAATTATAAGGATGAACACAATTAATTATCTACACAAAAATAGAAGAGAATATCCTAAATTTATAGACAGAACAGAATTGGCGATCATATGGATCCAGTGAAATCAAGAAAGATGAATACTCCACATCAAGCATCATACATACCATAAGTAGAGCCTAAATATTTTGATGAAGTAGCTAACGATAAGAATTGGATCCAGACTATTAATAAAGATATTGACCAAATTGAGAATAATAAGACATGGGAGATCATTTTGAGGCCAATGGATAATAATTTCATTGGGAATAAATGTGTGTTTTCCAAAAAAAAATGAATGAATATGGTGATGTAATTCAAAACAAAGCACGACTAGTGTGTAAATGGTACTCCCAATTAGAGGGTATCAATGTTGATGAAAATTTTTCATCTATTTAAAGGATAGATACAATCAGATTATTCTTGGCCATAATAGTGAAAAGAAAGTTCAATGTTTTCCAGATGTATGTCATGTCAGCATTTCTAAATGGGGTTCTAGAAGAAGTGGTTTATATTGAACATCCATATGTTTTTCTCATTCATGGAGATGAGAATAGGGTTTATTGGCTGAATAATGTTCTTTATGGGTTGAAGTAAGCACCAGGATCATGATATTCAAGATTATATCTATTTTTTAAAAATCTTGATCTCTAGCATGGTGGAGTTGATTACAATTTGTATGCCAATCATGATAGTAATCAAAGGATTATGGTTCTGGTATATGTAGATGAAATATTCATTGGTGGATCAGATGAAGTTCAATGAAATAAATTCTTAAAATTCATGAAAACTGAATTTAAAGTATCAATGATTGGAGAATTAATATTTTTCCGTGGTTTACAGGTGACATAAGTAAATAATGGAACATTTATTTCTCAATCAAAATATTCTAATGAGATTCCAAAATGATTTGTAATTAATAATTCCATGGAGATATAAACTCTGAACACTATCTGGTGGAATCTTTCATAGGACAATGAAGGATATGAATTCAATTTCACAAAATACAGGAAAATCATTAATAGTATATTGTACATGATAGTGAAAAGGCTGATATTATTTTTTCCAAATATCAAGTAGGAAGATATCAAATAAATATATTGGAAACTCACTTTCTTTCATTGAAATGAATACTTAAGTATATCATGGGCATGGAAGATTTCGGTTTGATGTATAATTACAAATATCAATATGAGTTATTAGGATATACATATGCATATTGGGCGGGATCAGTATATGATAGAAAATTGACATCAGGTCATGCTAACTATCTTGGTGGATTGTGTATTTCTTGGATGAGCAAGAAACAAGATTTCTTTGATTGAGCATTGTAGAAGCTGAATATACTTCAGCTACTCAACTGTGCCTGCATTTATTATGAAAGAAGCAGCAAAATGAGGATATGAGAGTTGAAGTGATATCTCCAATAGAAATGCATTGCGATAATTCATGTGATATAAATTTTATAAAAAATCAAGTCCATCAATCAAGAACAAGGCATATTAAAATCAAGTGTCATTTTATCATGGATATGGGGGATAAAAGTTTTTTGATGTTGGAGTATGTCCCTATAAAACTACAAGTTGCGGGCATTCATACAATGGCCTTACCCAAAGAATCATTTGAAAGACATCAACTCACTCTGGGAGTCCACTAAGCTCCCTACTGATGAAAAAATGTAGATGTGGTACCCCCTATCCTTGATATATGGTTTGTTTCCCCCTGATTTATTAATGTGTGTTCTGTACTTTATTTCAAAAAACAATGAAGTGACCTTCGGGTTCATTGAAAAAGGTTGAGAAATTTTGGCCTTTGAAATGGAGATAATTTATTAGTCAAGACATGGGGAGAAGCTGCGAGGGTGACAAGTGAGATAGTGGGTGTTGAAGAATGTAGGGGGAGCAACAAGACAGGGGAGTATTAAATCTGATGATGCTAAAGGTGATCGATTAAAGGGTACATATCATGACAGCTAAGTATTATGATGAAAGGAGAAGAGTCTTTTTTGAATCAAATGAAGTTATTAATTGATGAAATTTACACAATACACTTATTTCTCATGCCAATCATTACTCATGTGGGCTCAGAGTGTGCGTTGAGTAAATCATTGATCATTATCTTAATCACTAGAAGTTAATGCTGATAGAAAAAGGAAGGAGCTTCAACGATATATCAAAATGTGAAGAAATGTCACCAAAACCAAAGGGGGATATTGTTGGTGGAAATCCCTAAAGGTGGCCTCTTAGTGTTTATGGATTTTTTGTTTTTGTTAATGATACCCGATGACGGTGAATGAGTACGAGTGGTGTTTTTGAAGCAGGTGTTTAAGGTGGCGCAGTTTCCCAGTTTTTTTCAATTTTTTTGGCCTCAAAATTGGATGTTTTGTTTTTTGAAAAGGATTTTTTTTAAATAAGAGTTCATAGAGTGTAAAATTAAAGTCATAAAAGTATAGTTTCCGCATAGAAATGCTATGAGGACCGCCAAGGATAGTACAGAAACCACAAATAATGGTATGAAAATTGCGTAGGGAAAATGATTCACAAGAGGCAAGCAGTTCACCAAAGTCTTACGATATGTTTGATGGAACGTCATTTGTGTAAGTGAGGTAGTGATTTGTGGAGCCACAAAGGTATTCATTTACGTAAGAGATAATCCTTCGTGGAGGAGTAAAGGAACTACGTGGACTGTGTAGGGAGAAATGGTTCGCGGAGGAGCTCAGTACGCGGTGAAGGCAATACCGCATCAAATATTTATGTAAAATGGATTAGTTGATTGTTCTAATCTATATTCCTATATAATTACTTTTAATCCCATCATTAATAAAAAAGAGTTTTTCATTAGAAAACATCTTTGCTTCCGGAATAAATTTGACTATGTTTGAAATAGTTCACAGTGAGTGTGTGAAAGAGAATATATTTTCAAGGTAGATTCCAAAAAAAGGGAATGACTTCATGGGAATAGTTCATGAAGATGTTTTTCAGGGCATTGCTGCCTACAAAGGAAGAAGGATATATAGAGAAGAGGTGTTTTGTGGGACATCAAATGGTCTGTATAGGGGAGACAGTCATAGAAAAAAGAACTAATCCATGTAGCAAGGATGGTTTCTGCAAGAATTTTTGGTCCATGGAGGAAGAAGTAGTCTGAAAAGGAGATATGGTTCATGGAAGTGGATTCAGTTTATAGAGGAGAGGTGGTCTGTGATCAGGTGCACTATGTAGTGCAGTTCAGTTTGTGGAGGATGTAAGTTGTTCCCCATGGGACTTGAATAGTTCATAAAATAAATTTCCATTAACTAACAGTATGTGTAAATGTGGATTTCATGTATGGGTGAAAACATGACTTCAACAGAGAATCTATATATATTAAAGGATGTGTTTTTCAAGACAATTAAGGTAACTACAAGTCCATAAATTGTGTGTGTATCCCATCGAAGAAAATTGAGTAAAGGAAGAGGAAAATTGTGATCTTTCCCAAAGGAAGTGAGCCAAGGAATGATACATAGGTAGTGACCCTTGGTAATGCATGGAGTAGACCCTAAATCTTGTAATGGTATTGATTTTAGGCATAGAAGTGATCTATCCAAAACCATTTAATTCGGCTCTAATCCTTAGTGGAATTGGTACATCGGTGCATTGTCATTGTATGCTCCTTGGATATAGCCCAGTGAGGGTGAACCAAGTAAAAATAGTTTTTTATCAGGCATGAATTAATTTCTATTAATATATTGCTATGAGGAGAAGATATAAGAGTTTTTTTAATGATGAAACAAGATCCAAAGGGTCCGTTATTTTTATCATTCATACCCTGATTCACCCCCTAGGATATTTAACCTGATTGTGATAACAATTTAAAAATGATATTTTTATTTGTCCCATGTGCCCATTTCATCACTATCATTTATGTTCTTGAAGATCATGAAAATTATACAACTAATAAAACATCTTCTATGATTGTTTCAACATCATCTCTAGTGACCATGTAGCCTAGTTCAATAATTATTTTGTTTCTTTATCACTTTAGTTTTGTGAATAGATCTATCATATCATTATTTCCACATAGTTTGAATTTTTTATTTGAAGAGAGATTCAGTTATGACAAGCCAGAATTGGCCACACCACTAACTCAAGAGACACATTCTTATATAGAACTCCTTCATTTAATAAAAGAGTTTGAGGGTCATTTTCAGACATACATTACTAAAAATACAATCCTATTAGTGTTAAATAATAGATAAACAATTGAATGATTAAAAAACATCAATAATGTCATAAAATAATCATATGAGGATTCACAATTGAAATAATTCAATTAGAATAGATGGTGGAAGCTATGAACTTGGTATCTCATATCGTAGGTCAATCGTATCTTACAACAGAGGCATATCCACTCCCCTTGTGATATCGATCAATTTTATCCACCAACATGAAACTCATGCATGTCTTAGCTTGAAAAAAATATTTTCATTAGTCTAAGGCTTATCTGTGTGACCCTAAGAGCCTTTGTAGAATTGACAATAAGTAGGAAATATCGATTTCATATATGTAAGAAAAAAGTGACGCCTTGTAAAAAGTCAATACAACTCAATCTATAAAGAGGTTTGGTGTGATCTTGATATAAAATGTCATGTATGTATAAAAAACATCCCAATTAAATAGATTTTTTTAGAGATAAAAAATGCACATTGATTTTATGGTGGAGTGAAACCAGACAATTTATTAAAAAGTAAAATAGGAAATATATCCTTCAAATAAACATATATATCTAAATATTATTCCTATATACAATTAGAAGACATTATTTAAATAAATCATAAAACTCTAAAAATCCATTGCAGATAATATAAGATTATTTCACTTACCATACTCAAATGAGTCAAGTATGAATGATAAAAAAAATTACAGTTCAGATGCAAAGTTGTTAAATTAATACATTATTTTATTCAACCCATAAAAACACATGTAATATATTAGTACCCCATAGTTACTGGTCCATCCTAAAAAATTTCTAATTAGTGTGAAACAACATACACCATAATGAAGCTCGTTTGTATCCCTTATTAATTTGGATGTTATTGGACTTTGATATTACATTTCTCCACATAAAAGTGATGATGGTTCTATCACCACATTCAATTAAATTTAATAAATATTGATCTAAAAAATTAAATAATAAAATTCAGTAGAAATATGTTTAAATGTTTGAACCCAAAGAATGAATGTTATAAAGTCAATATCATAAAAAGAATAATTATCCATTAATGTAATATGTATCAATTTAAAAAAAACATATGACAAAAAAATACATCTAAAAAGATCTTACAGTTAAACATAAGGTACATCAAGTAAGGCATCAATCATTGTCTGAAACCACTCCATCATAAATGCTCGTTGTAGATGCTTTAGCATATGGTACAAGAAATATCTAAAAATAAATAATTTCTAAATTAAAAAAACTATTATCGATAGGATTTAAACAAAAAGGAAAAAAATCAAAAAAAAGTATGATTAGTAAGGTATACTCCATGAATCAAATGAGAATTTATATGTTCCATGAAATTTCTGGACAATCTAATAAAATGATATAGGCTTCCATCCCCCTATCTTTTACTTCGATGTGTTTTTCTTCTATAACAAAGAACTTTATTCAAATGTTTATCATTGAAATGACTTTTCCATGGGAATAATTTTAGATATTCACATCTAAACTAGATTTTGTAAGATAAATTGATTGTATCAAATTGGGTATTGTTCACTTTCATAAGTCTAAAATCACATCTCTTTTCTCTGTTCAATAGTGCATGATGACACAACTGTTGTTTACATAATCATTAATAAATATAAAAAATTAATTAATACAAGTAATTAAATTATTTAAATGTAATCACATAAAACAACTTTTATATATCCTACGTTGTGTCACATTTAGCTATTTAATCAATAAAATGGATAATCTCATCTAGAATATCAATATCATGGGTTGTAAATAAATAGAGTATCATGTCCTTAATATATATATGATTATTTTTAGGATGTTCAAAAATAGAGATTCAAATATTTGAAAACTCCACTCATTCCGTCACCACACACATGTAATCAGAAATAAACTCTTCATGATGATAATTCATTGTGTTTTTTAAGAACCCCAAACCATTATAGAAATTCATCCCCAAATTTCTCTCTAATGGATGGCCAAGATGAGTCTGAAAACCACTCCATCCACTATGCACGTACGTCGGCCTCCCTCTCCCAAATCTCGTTCTGTAAACAGTTGTGATTTCATAGCACCTATACTAGAGGAACTAACCATCCTCGGAGAACCTTCGTGCTCCTGTCAACAATAAAAATCAGATGCTACTCAAAGGATCCATCAACCTACAACTCAACCTCCTTGGGAAAAAATGTGATATGGTTCTGAGTGATAGTGGCGCAGCTGAGATACATGAAAGATGTCATGTATGGCTCAGTACCTATGAGGTAATTGAAACCGATAGGCAACCAATCCAACTCTCTCCAGAATCTCTAATTGCCCGACATATCTCAGTGACAGTTTACCATGTCTGATGATATGATTGTTCACAAACATTGGATAAAGACGCAAGAAAACCTGATCCCCGACCTCGAAACCTAGATGTAGTCCGCAGTGATCACCGTATGATTTCTGATGAGACTGTGTAGTAGTTATCCTCTTTTGAATCAATTGTACCTACTCAGAAGTCTCAAGTATGAGACGCAGTCCCAATAAAGCTACCTCTCTTACAACTAACCAACACATGGGAGAACTTCATGGCCTACCATATAAATCCTCATGAGGTATCATTTGTATTATCACCTAATAACTGTTATTATAGGCGAACCCTAGAAGGGGTATATGGCTCCTTAAAGAGCCCCTGAAATCCAGGACGCATGATCACAGCATGTCCTCTAGCATCAGTATTTTACACTCTAACTGTCCATCAGTCTGAGGGTGGTATATTATTCTCAGAATCACCTGTGTACCTAGAACACTCTGAAAACTATGCAAGAAAAGAGACATAATGTGTGAGTCCCTGTCTAAAATGACAGTGCGCAGGACTCCATTAAGTCATAAAACCTTTCAAATGTACAACTTTCCAAGATCATCAACACTAAAGGTATCATTGATTGTCGAGAAATGTGCGACATTTATATGGCTGTAAATAACAACCCATACGACATCGTTACCTTGAGACAACCTTTGAAATCCCATCGCAGAATCTATTGTTACATCGCCCTATTTCCATTTTGTGATAGAAAACTACACTAAAAACACAACTAGTCACTGATTCTCCACCTTCACCTGCTAACAGATGGAACACCAAGTAAAAAAACCATCTAATTCATGCTTTATTCCCAGCAACCAATACTATTGTCACAAGTCACAGTACAACTTGGTGACACCGAGATTCATTTCCCATGCTTAATCATGGAAATACCACATCATATCCTTGTGTATATCTACTGGAACCCAGAAACGTCCATGGATACACAAGATCTCATCTTCACCTACCATCCAACCTAGAGGAGGGTCCTCAGCTGCCACACTGTCCCATAAAACTAGGCTTCTAAATCTGATAGATGCCTCATCATAACTCAATTCACCAGGGTAGAGATCACAACTAAGGATGAAAGGAAAATATGTCATTGTCTGTTGTGTACCTCTAGATGCATCTTAAAAAAATGTCATAAGTTGCCACTCGTTATTGGCCCACTACACTGCCTGTATATGAGTCCTCCAGCTCAGTGCCTCAACCAATGCCTTTCCCTTACCAGGCATGTAGTCAAGCTCAATGTCAATGGACTATAGGTACTCCACCCACCTTCACTGCCTCAAATTTAGATAACACTGCAGAAATATATACTTGAGTATTTTGTGGTCCATGTACACCACAAAATGCTATCCCAGAAAATAATGGCTCCAACAGCATAAATCATGAACAACTATAGCTAACTTGAGATCGTGCATAAGGTAATTCCTATCATGAGGCCCCATCTATCAAGAACCATATGCCCAAACTCGATATCACTACAAAAAAACTTCCCTCAACCCAATACCCAACGAATCACAATACACAGTGTAGATCTTTCCCTGATTTGGTAGTATCAGGAGTAGTGTTGATGTCAACCTCCCTTTCTGCTTCTAAAAGGTTGTCTCACATGATTCTGACCACACAAACTTCACACCTTTCTTAGTCAAGTTCATTAATGGAATTGATAAGCATGATAAGTCCTGCATAAAATTCATTTAGTAAGTAGCTAGTCCCATGAAAAATTTTATGTAGAAAACTTTCTTGGGTTGTTTTAGGATACTAAAACTCTCACCTTCTCTGGGACCACTGACACTCCTGTCTCTGAGATGATGTGACCTAGGAAGTGAATCTAATTCATCCAAAATTGGCACATTGCGAGAATATCATATACCATATTTTCTCTCACTGTATTCAAAACAATATTATAATGGTTGGAATGGTCTTGTTGATTGTTAAAATACTCCATGATATCATCCATGAAACCCACCCCAAAAGAGTACATGTAAGGATGGAACAATCAGTTCATCAAATCCATGAAAACTGATGGCATGTTCGTGACACCAAATTACATAACTAGATACTCGTATAACCCATAATGTCTTTGACATGTTTTACATGGTATGTATGCAGGTGAAAAACACACTTGTTGATATCCGGACCTCAAGTCGATCTTCGTGAACACATGAGCTCCTCGAAGCTAATAAAACGGGTCATCTATCTGTGGCAAAGGATATTTTTTTTAACCATCAGCTGGTTCTGTTTCCGATAATCTACGAATAACCTAAAATTTTCATCCACATTTTTTGTAAAAAGGGTCAGTGAACCCCATGGAGAAGTATTGGGTATGATAAACCCCTTCTCCCCCAAATCCGCTAGTAGCATCTTGTGCTCCTGCAACTCCACCACAGTCATCCTATAAGTACGAATGAATACAAGGCCATCTCATGGAACTAGATCGATGGATAACTCCACCTCTCTCTCAAGAGTTAAACCAAAAATGTCATTGGGAATGATGCCCCTAAATTGATCAACCATAAGAGGAAATTCCACCTGACACACTATCTGATCATCCAGATATAATCTAGCAATCTGTATTGTCATCCCGATCGACCCACGATGCTTAAGTACAACTTTTCTCTCCTATACATCTCATTCACCCTTGGGAATAAATACTTCACCCTCTAGTGTTGTGAAAGTCACCCTTCGATGATAGAATTCAATGTATGCTTGATAAGCCATGATATAGTCCATTCTAATAAAGACATCAAACCCTAACATAACGAGTAAATAATGATCCCAGATGATGTGATAGCCTCTGACCTCAAGGGGACACTCCATAAATTGGCGTACATCACCTGTTCTAACATTCAAATGTGTGTCTATCATTAAAACTCCCTCAGAATGAAAATCCACAAGCCCAAGGATTTGTACCACTCATGAAGAGATAAAACTCTGAGAAAAAGTTGTATCAAAAATAGAAGATGTAGTAATAGAATCTACTAAGATCGTAACTCTCATTGTAGAGTGTCTGAGATCCTACTCTTGTTGGGTATGTTGCTCCACATAAGTCTGGCATGCACTGCAGCCCTATGACCCTGCCTGGCTACACTGAGATAATCCACCTTGATGTCTTTATGAAACCGGTGTTTGGCTACCGTGGCCACGACCATGACAACCACTACCCTGGTCTGAATGGCCTACACTGTTCCAGCTTCTAGCCTAACACAGAGCTAAAGAACCTACTCCTGAACTCTATGTCAGAGCTGACCCCCTACAACTCGTAGTTGGGGGAAGGTCCTGAAAAACTGTTGCATGTCTCTCATCCTACCGCAAGATCGACTCTCAACATGGTCACGATCACACTAATTTTTTATGTGGCCTCACCTACCACATTGATGGCAATATACCAAGATGCCAGCACCCATAGCTTAGCTAGCACTCACGTCATGATAATCCTCAAAACGATGCTCCCTTCTTGAATAGGTATATCTATTGGGGTGAGAAACAATACTCTTCTGTTCCATACCCCCATCTTCCCTCTGGTAATTCTTGTTAATTAGCGTCGGATTCACAATATCAATGATAAAAGAGAACATAAGTATGCTTTCATGAGATTTGATAGAATTTATGAGACCATCCTCAAATCGTCTCACACTCGACAGCTCATCAGAAAGATATATCAGCCTAAAACACTATAGCTCTATATTGTGTGTCGAGTATTCCATACCTGTTATTATTCCCTTCCCCAGATGCATGAAATCACTAGCCTGCTCTAGTCATATAGTTTTTTGGTAAAAGTAGTTATAAAAGTGGTTTTGGATATCATCTCAACCCATATTCTCTATCCCATCAACCTAGTTCAAAATGTCGCACCAGCGCTTTGCCGCTCTATGTAGCATGTAAGTTACAAGAATGCCCTCAACTCTGATGGTGTCTCATGATGCTAAAATGTTTTATTGTGGTCTCTAGTCACAGCTCTGCATCATGTGGTCTACCATCCCCTAAACACATAAAAGGATGTTGTTGTTGGAACACCCGTATTAGCTCATCCATAGTCAACGTTAGCTGCGGTGCTCCCTGGATCGTCTGCATATAGAAAAAGAAACCCTCATGGAACTATGCCTTAGCACCTGTATCTTGAACAACCTTAGGTGTTGTAGTTGGCACTACAGGAGGATCAACTAGTAGCATGTGGTCCACCATCTCCAATGTATGGTCATCTCCTCTATCACGGAGTACCATGGGAGGTCGTTGTGGTGGAATGTATCTGTAATTCCAAACGCGTGCCTCAAGAAAGAACAACATAAAAGAAAAAATATCAATGTATAGGAAATGTAAAAACCATCCTATAAACCAAGTCAAAACCATAGCTAGCTCCTACATCCAGGACTGTATATAGAAAAGCCTTTAAACCACTAGAAACTATGCCTCTTGCCCACACAAAATTCAGGTCTAGGTAATGTATTTATTCACCATCAAGATCCATTTCTATTCCATATTCATACATTATGGAAATTCCACCAAGTGTTTTCCAATTCCCGAATCCATGTGGGCACATAACACCTCCTGAACTGAAAACATGGTACACATTCAAACAATACATATAAAAAGTTTATTAACATTTACATTCCACTTATGCATCATTTCCAAATTCATAATAGCCCATAATACTTATGGATTGAAAGATGACATCACACCTTATATACTGTACCCAACTAACATGACAACAATCATAGCTTTCACATCAATAATCACAAAAGCATGCAATATCTAATGCGTCTTAGATGGAATATCATAATGCATGGCATATGATTCTGACAAGTATCTATATGATTCATGATGTGGCACGTACTCATCTCATCAGGATTCAAATAAAATAGAACCCACAGTTGCATCAATAGTAATTGTAGAAATCAAGTGTGTCACCCAATGTTGAAACCAAATCAACTATAATAGTCATAATCTAGAAAATCTGAACTCAATTTGTGGCAGTTTGGTATTTCCTTGTACATAGGGTAGCTACTCTCAGGTATAGTTCATTTCCAAATTTCATTTCCATCTTACCTATGTCTATTGTCACCAAATAGTAATTAAAACACGAAAAAAACCCTTTGATACCACTTTGTAACGTCTCAAGCCAAAATTCCACCCGAAATTGTGCCCTGATCCCGGTTGGCCACATGGCCTCAAGAGAATCTCCACAAACACCAGAGGATTCCAAATAGTTGTGATGGCCTAGGAGAGTTAGTGGGGGGATTATTCCCTCATTACTAGAGTATCACAGCCGAAGTCAAAACATACAGTAAATAGCGGACGAAAATAAACAGAAGATAACTAAAAGTAAGGAAAGACAGAAATACATATCAATAACCAGAAGTGTATCATATAAAAAATGAGGCAAATGGTTCATATATATAGAAATAATCCAAAGAATGTATATGGATAAATAATACATTATAAGTCACAATAGAACAAAATACCAAAAAGGTATCCCAGCATCGCAAGTCTCAGATTGGTCCTTTTCTCCCATGCTCCAAAGCAACAGTCAACAACCTGTACTAGGGAATTTTCCCCTATCATCACCTATAACCATATAATTGTTTTGGGTCCCCAAGGAGGCCCAAACAGTGTGTGAGATAAAAATCCCAGTAGGCAACCACTTAGGCCTATTCAATTATAATTGCAATTCAACAAAAGTGCTTGAATGTGTAAACAAGTAAATTAAAGTGTGTACTCCCATGGAATAAGTCTACTGAAATATGTAATATTGAACATCCCCTCAAGGCTACGAACAAAAGGCTCATCTCTTAAAAAGGAAGCTAAATACATTGTAAACAATCAAGTTACACGACCACACCATACATTCATCTATAACATACAACCCACATCCACACTGTATTATGATGTCAAGTGTCCTATGACTATACCGTATAGTTAATTCAAATACCCCACAACCACCCTATATAGTGAAGTGTTTACCGCAAGGTCCGGATCCAATTTTTCATGTACCCAGGCATCCATAAAATAATTCTAGACCATGAAGGTCTGGATAAAAAGAGCTTGTCCAAGGAATCCCATCGAGTCTCGGGGACGTACCTAGTAGAAACATGGTTAGGCACTGGTTGGGGTTATAGGAGCATGGAAATATAAAGTCCTATGAGAGCCTGAGTAAGCTATATCTAAGGGGTAGCAAGGACCGAGGCATCCCATGGAATCAATACCCAAATGGCAGAGTCAATCCAAGGCATCCACTACCGCGTTCCAAATCCATTCATTCAATGCATTCAATTTAAACATTAAATTTAAACCAAAATTAATTGTGATTATACCCACTCACATAAACCTGAACAAGTCATGAGTATACCCACTCATGAAAACCATTTATCAAAACAAGAATATGGGAGTACCCTCCCATATAAAAAATTTATCATGCCATTAGCAATTTCACATAGGTATAACCACCCATATTATCCATTTAACATGTCTGACTATCAAAATATATAAGGCATCAAAAGATATTAATGAGGAAGGAGTTAGTACATCTTCTATACAATCCATTCAAGATATCATGGTATTACTGGACATCCTCTAACTTGGAAAGAAAAAGTACACACCACTTTGGTGGTTTAAACAACCACAAACAGGTTATTTTCTTAAGGATCGTCCCATTGGTGACCTTGAAATGGGAAACGGGTTTCAACTCACCTAAATGGATATACAAGAATCCTCAATAGGTCCAACTATAGTTACAAAAAGAAAATAGCTCAAATACAAGGCCTCACCAGAATGTTACATGAGCGGATACCAGACAAATTCCCAAAAGCACCAGAAAAGCCAATAGAAAATATATACCATCTACCTCACCTCGATTGTAGACAAATCATCCAGTGTCATGTCCTAATTTTTCTTGATTTGGAATAAATCTGTATAACGGATGAAGAATAGGATATTACATCATATGAGCCTAAATCCAAATAGCACAGTCATTGCTATGAATAATCACGAATGACTAAAAAGGAATGAGTGCATACCATCATGTTTCTAATGAGACAAACCATGTTCGAATCAAAGTCTGAATGGAATTGATATATTAAAAGATAATTTAAAGGGGTTTCTAGTTCCAAAAATGAGAGAAAATGGTTCTTCCCATCATAAATATGATCTAAATCATTTTTTATAAAAAATAACTCGTTGGGAAAATACATGGTGGGATGGCCAAGTACACGAAAGGTACATCCATTTATTTTTAATCTAAGACAGATAGTCTACAAGTCATGGAAACCCAATACATGGTGTTTACTATAAGTACATAGTGTGTAGGCCAACTAATCAATGTGTACCTAGCCTCCATCCAACTTTTAGCTTATTTCCCCCCTTTTCCCCAAAAACAACCCAATCAGCCCATGGGCTAGCTTAGGGTTTAATCCAAAAAAGAATTTAACAACATTAACCTGAAATGAAATATTTGTACCTCAAGAAAAACCCAGGGTCTAACACGCATGAACAACTTGCATGGTTTGGCCCACCACACTCTAACCATGCAATAGCTTCTACCCAGGAGGGAACCAACCGCACGGCCAGACAACACGTTTTGATCAACCATGCAGTAGCTTCTTCCCACCTCTAGGAACATCTGCACGGGTACCTAGGTAGATCCGAATAGTTTCTACTAACTGTGTGGTGCCCGTTAACAAGCCAAAATCCACCCAAACATCCAAAATTTTGAAACATTCAACTGGTTCTCAACCCGAACCTGGAACGAAAGTGTCCAAGATTAATTAAAGAATAAAATAAAAGAGTATCTGAGGTCGGGGTTTGACACCCATCGTCACTTGTAAGTCTAGAAAAAAAATCAATGTCTACTAGCCTCCCAATTAATCAAGGATACACACGAGATTCATTGTGGTGCATTTTGTGTCACACATATTATATATTTCTTAGAATGGACCAGTCACTATGATTTATTAAAATATTTAATGAGTTTTTATAGTTTATTAAAATGTTGACCTAATTTTAAGTCATTTTATTTGAACCCCAAAAAGTTGTTTGTTATCCATACCTGATTCATTTTATTACATTATATGAAATGGTTTCATATTATATGTACTAGATTTTAAAAATTCTCTGTGTTTCTAAAATCATTACTTGTAACATATTATTTATATTAAGATATTCATGTTCATTTGTAGTATAAATTCTTTATTATACATTTTGGTAAATGATCTGGTGTCAATCCACCATAAAATCAAATTTCAGTTTTTTTAATTTCTAAAACAAAATATAGATTTAAATTAGATGTTTTCTTAGGAATACATTCCTATTTTGACCGATATCACACCAAACACCTTTTCATATTGAGTTTCACTAGAATTTTGTGAGATGAATCATTTTTGAGAGGTGACACTTTTTTGGAAAATGTGTTAGTTCCAAAATTGAGAGAGCATGATAACCATATCAAATGTATTTTTGACGGATTCACAAAGAGTTGTTAATTTTTTTTCTTTTATTACTTATTTTATTTTAATAGAAGTGAGAGATTATTTGGAATTCATTAAATCTTTATCAATTTGATTCTATAATTTTTCTATATCATAAGCCATGATATGATTGAAATGCATGTTGTAGGCTATGGTTGATCCATGAGGGGTGTGGATATACCTCAGTTGTATGATATGATTAGCCTATGATATGGGATACCGAGTGCATATACACTCTTAGGTCTTCTACACAATTTGCATCGATTGTGACTCATTTTATGATTAATTTATGGAATTATAGATGTTTTTTAATCATTGAAACATTCTAATGTTATTAAACGCCAACAAAAATACATTTTGAGTAATGTATATCAGCTGTAGCACCCTCACCCAAGCCTCACAGCTAAATCTACAAGCCTTTAGGCCATATGAAATTGTGAAAAACCCTCCCTCTACTCTCTCCAGCCTTATACATTTATAACTATCCCTACTAACAACCTATGGCCCCCCACCATATCCCCCTTCCATTCCAAAACATATTCCCGACTATGGGACCCTATATAACCACCAACTCTAACTTTAATGGGCCCTAATAATATTCCCCTAGGATCCCAGTATATTCCCCATGAGCCCCCATGTAGTTACAAAAATTTCACCAGAAGTTGCACACATACATTCCTATCACTCTCACCCCCTGAAATTCCCCCATATCCTAAAGGTGATGGTTATTACCCCTAGTGTTATGGTTTGGCCCCACCCCTATAATGATCATTACTCATTTTGGGTGTTGAAAAGTACGGAATTTTGATAGAAAATCTGATTACACTGATTTTTGAAAATCAACAGTTCCATACTGTTGCAGGATTTCCATCATTGTGTAAGATTTTTTATCTAACAAACTACTAAATCACTCCAATAATTCCTCCTCGGTAAGGGGGGGATTTATTTTATTTGATGACAGGTGGATGTGGAAAAGGAGTTTTTCTCACGCTATCCATCCTTGAAGATTTTTTCATCCAACATAGGGATGTCCATTCATTGAGGTTTAGTCAAGTTGTCTAAACCCAATGTGGTGGGGTTCCGTTTGGGTATTGGATTTCAATTGTGTTGTTAAATTGAAAAAAACTTCCAAACACATGATATTGAATGGTCTGTCGCTATGGTCAGAAACTCTTCTTCCCATTTTGGTGCTTTATCCCTGAATTGCGCCAAACGTACCAAGGAATTGCAAATTTCTGCTCACCTATAGGCCTGATCCTTTTGCAATTCGGCATGATCCTCATGATCATGCTCCCAAATTGATAAAAAAAATTAGAAATAGTTTGTGTGGCTCTCTAGATGAATTTTACCAAGATTTCGAGGGGTGCCTCCATTTCTATAAATTTACTCCATAAGAACTTGTTTCTGACATAACTCACCTCTATAGAGATAGGTCCCTAGTAGTGATAATATCTCGATGTAATTTAGTGGATTACAATAGTGTTAACCTATAGCAAAATATTCTAGAAATGATAACCTCCTCTAGAAGATAACTAGAAGAATTCCACTCTCCTTCAGAAGGAATTATTCAACACTGAACTCTTCATCTAGTAGTGCACCTACTTTGAGCAATGACGAGACATCGGTAGGTCGGACCAATTAATGATACACCAACACCATCATTTTGTATTAAAGGATTAGAACAATAAATACAAGAGGGATGAGGAATAAGATAATATATATGGATACGCAGCTCCCCATAAGTGGCACTCGACACACTCACTCGAGTCTCATGGCTAAATTTTCAAGCCTTTAGGCCACCCAGATTACCAATAAAATTCCCCCACCACTCTATCTATACCTCCACATTTATAACCAACCCTACTAAACACATGTGCCCCCATCATATCCCCGTTTCATTCCATTGTATGTTCCCCCATCTGGGCCCCTCTATAATAGCCTCCTCTAACTATAGTGGCCACCAAATATATTCCCCCAAGATCTAATAATATTCCCCATATGCCCCCATGTAGTTAAAACAGATTTCCTAGAAGCATCCCCATTACATTACAATAATGTCAGCATTATGATGTCCTTTTTAAACATCCTTTTCCAGATGAATTTCTCTAGACATACCCTCTCTATGTAATATTATTGGTATCCCCTTCAGACAATGACTTCTTAATGTTTTCTTCCAAATGACTTTTTTCAAGTATCCTCATCCAAATGACCTTTCTAAAATATTCATTTCCAAATGAACTTTTCATTTTTCCTCTACACTCATTTCACCACCATCACTGATGTTCTTAAAGATCATAAAATTTATAAAACTAATAAAACATCTTCTATGATGGTTTCAATATCATATCTACTGCCCATGTAGCCATGTTCAACAGTCTGTTTCTTTCAATGTCACTATAGATTTGTGAATAGGCCAATCATATCATTTTAACCTTATTGTTTGAATTTTTTAATTGTTATCTATCTAATGAAATGTGTTTCACTATCATTATCTATAAATAGAGGAACATGACCTCACTTTCTAGGTCATTTATTTCTACAAATATTACAAATATCTAGTTCCCTCACAATACTTAGTATGAGTACACTGGAAGGTAAAATAATCATGCCTATTTAGACCTTGAAACTGGCCAGAATTATTGCACCACTTCATTGATGGGTTTTATAGAGTCATCTCGTGACCAATGTGACAGAATAAACCCATTTGAATGCTCGGTCTATCACCACTGAATCGATCCTAATACCTACCCCCCCCCCCCACAATCAAAATCCAAATATCTAACCAATAATTAATCCCTAACCCCCCACCCCTCCACTCTTAATCCCTAACACCCCCCGCAATCTTAATCCATAATCCAATACACCCTCAACATAATCCCTAATACCCCCAATCATCATCCCTACCCCCAACCATAATCCCTAACCCCCCAATCAAAATTCATAATCCCCTACCCCCTAATCTCAAACCCCCCCCCCCCACACACACCAATCTGAATTCCTACACCCCAATCTAAATCTCTACCCCCCATTCTTAATCCACAATCCCCTAACCCCTCAAATTAATACCTAACCCCCCCTAATCTTCATCCCTACACCCCCCAATCCTAATCCCATCCCACCATCACAATTCCTATCCCCAACCCTAATACCTAACCCCCAAATCCTAATCCTATTCATTATTCCCTACCCCCCATTAATCCCCCCATTCTGAACCCCTAGCCCCTTACCCCCACTCCAATTTTAATCCATAATCCATTACCCCCTCATCTTAATCAAAAATCTCCCCTGCCTCATCCCTACCCGCCCAATCCAAATCCCTAACCCTCATTTCCCATCCTAATTCCATCCCCCAACCTTAATCACTAACCCCCCAATCATAATCCATAATCACCTATCCCCTCATCCTCATCCCTAAACCAGCAATCCTCATCCCTACCCCCCCAATCCAAATCCCTACCCCCAATCCTAATTCCTTCTCCAACCCTAATCCCAACCCCATCCTAATCCTATTCACTAATCCCTACCCCCCACCATTTTTAATCCCTAACCCCATCATATTAATCCCTAATCCCTAAACCTACACCGTAATTTTAATAATAATCCATAAACCCCTCATATTAATAAATAATCCGTAAACCCCTCATATTAATCAATAACCCCTAATCCCTTCATCTTAATCCCTAACCCCTCCGAAATAATTATCACTAACCTGCTCCCAATCCTAATTCCTAACCCCCAATCCTAATTCCTAACCCCCAGTCCATACCCCACCCAATCCTAATCCTATTAACTAATCCCTAACCTCCCCCCGTCAATTCTTAATCATGAATCCCCAACCCCATCATCTTAATCCATAATACCTACCCCCACCCCCAATCTTAATCCCTAATTCCTAACCCCTTAAACTTAATCCCTTATCCACCCAATACTCATCCATACCCCTCAATCCTAATCCCTAACACCCACAATAAATCAGAATTCCAAACCCCAAACGTAATCTCTAACCCTCCCCCAATCCTAATCTTATTCACTAGTCCCTACCCCTCCCCAATCATAATCTGGAATCCCTAATCCCCTAATCTTATTCCCTATGGACCCCCAATCTTAATCCCTAATACCTAACCCCCTCATATTATTCCCTAATACCCCCAATACTCGTCCATCATCACCCCCTGAGAGGCACTCAAGACACTCGCTCAAG
Source organism: Viscum album (assembly GCA_963277665.1). Classification (NCBI taxonomy): domain Eukaryota; kingdom Viridiplantae; phylum Streptophyta; class Magnoliopsida; order Santalales; family Viscaceae; genus Viscum; species Viscum album. The sequence goes on from OY728141.1 coordinate 1,758,386,487, forward strand.
CCTCATGGTTAAATTTCCAAGCCTTTAGGATGCTCAGATAACCAAAAAATCTCCCAGCACTCTCTCTATCCCTCCGTAATTATAACTGCCCCTACTACCAACATGTGACCCCCATCATATAACTCTTCCATTCCCCATTATATCCCCCCTTTAGGACCCTCTATAACAGCCTCCTCTAACTATAGTGGGACCCATGAATATTCCCCTATGATCCCAACATATTTCCCATGGGCCCCCATGCTATTACAATAGAATCCATAGAAGAACCCCCATGCATTCCTATCGCATCCTCATTCTGATAACCTATTTTAAACATCCTTTTCCAGATAAATTTTTCTAGACATCTTATCTTTATGTGATATTCTAATCACCCTCTTCCTCACAACTACTTCTCGAAGTTTTCTTCCAAATGACGTTTTCAAGTATCCTCATCCAAACGACCTTTTTAAAATATTTTTTTTTCTAAATGACCTTTTCATTTGTCCTCTACACCCATTTTATCAACATCATTTAGGTTCTTGATGATCATGAAATTTATACAACTAATAAAACAACGTCTGTAACAGTTTCAACATAATCCCATGTTCCCATGTAGCATAGTTCAACAGTCATGTTGTTTCTATATCACTTCAGTTTTGTGAATAGCCCTATAATATAATTTTTACCTTATTGTTTGAATTTTGTATTTGTTATATATCATATGCAATGTATCTCACTAACTTTATCTATAAATTGAGAAACCCAACATCACATTCTAGGAAAACTATTTGTACAAATATTAGTATTATCTAGTTCCCTCATAATACTTAACAAGAGTATAATAAAAGGAAAAAAAATAAAGATTCTTTAGACCTTGAAAGTCTCCAGAATTATTGCACCAACGCATTTATCGTTTTCATAGTCATCTACTAATCATTGCAGCGGAAGAAACCCATTTAAATGCTCGGTCTATCACCACTGAATCAATCCTAATCCCGCCCCCACACACACATAATCCTAATCCCTGTTCCCTATTCCCTAACCCCCATATCTCAATCCCTAACCCCCAATTACATTTACTAATCCCTACCCCCACCCCACCCTTTTATAATCCCTACAAACCTCATCTTAATCCAAAATCCCTAACCCCCCAACAATCTTAATCCCTATTTTCTACCCCCCATTTAATCCATAATACCCCCAATCTTAATCCCAAATCCCTACCCCCACCCCCACACAGACAATCTTAATCCCTATTCCCTAACCCCCCATCTTAATCCATAATACACCCCATCTTAATTCCTAATCCCCCAATCTTAATCCCTAATCCCCCAAGTCATAATCCATAATTCCCTACCCCCCTCATATTAATCCATAACCCCCAGTCGTCATCTCAACCCCCCATCTGAATCCCTACGCCCCCAATCCTAATATTATTCACTAATCCCTACACCCCCCTCATTCATAATTCCTAATCCCTAATACCTAACCCCTCAATTATAATCCCTTGTCCATAAACCTCACATTTAATCCCTAAAAACGTCATATTAATCCCTAACCACCTCCTAAATCCTCATCCCCCTAATCTTAATTACTAACCCACGATCCTAATCCCTAACCTCCCCTGATCGTAATTCCTACCGCAATCCCAATCCCAACCCCCCTCCCCACATCCAAATCCTACTCACTAATCCCTACCCCTCCCCATTTTTAATCATGAATCCATAACCCCGTCATATTAATCCCTAATACCCCCCACATCATAATCCCTAATACCTAACCCCCTCATCTTAATCCTTAATCCCCCAATCCTAATCCCAAACACCCTATCATTATTCATACCCCCAACCCTAATCCCTACACCCCTAATCATAATCTTATTCACTAATCCCTAATCCTCCCCTATCTTAATCCTAAATCCTGAACACCCACTTCTTAATCCCTAATTCCTACCCACCATCGTAATCCTGAATCCATAACCCCCTCATATTAATCCCTAATACCTCACCCCAATCTTAATACCTAATACATAACCCCCACATCTTAATCACTAATCCCCCCTAATCCTCATCCCTAACCCCCCCCCCCATCCATCATAATTACTACCCCAACCCTAATCCCTATCCCCAATATTAATCCCTACCCCCTAACTAAAATGCACATTGATGCACCGAAATAAAATCTCTTCTTCCTAAATAGGGGAATCTGAAACCAAAAAAATATCAAGTAAATTAGTACATTAAGAACTATACAAGTAAGTAATTCTGAAATTTCCTTTAACCATTATTTTATAACTCTCTTTAATTCTTTATAATTTATTCAATAATGTGAGCACAAGATCCCTATGGGATTATTGAGTTCACTTTTCCTTGCACAGGAGTGTGTGGGATTGTGGTGTCTGAGTGAATTAAAGAAAGTACCAATACCTCAGATGTGATAGTTGTGTCTGTAACTTTATATAACGTTTCAGAATATAACCATAAACCAAACACTTCCATATAGTTATTAAATTATTTTTTTATTAAAATGGTTGGGGGTATCAAGAAACAAAATAATATTTCTCACATTGATTGAATATGTTTCCCATCTATGGAGACATAACAATTTGTTTCTTCACATTGACTGAATATGTTTCCAAGATATGAAAACTTAACACTTTTGAACATAATCTACTCACCCACCTAATTTATTTAGTGATGAAATATAATGATATAGAATTTGATATTTTTAGTCAATATAAAAAAGTATGATAAAACAAATGTAAAAAAATCATTCAAAAAGAATTTAGAATCATTCGTTTGGAGATTTCCATGTTAACCTACAATCTCAAAACCATGAAACACGTGCCACCCGCTACATAAATCCACCGACATTTCAGCAATGTGAAAATACTAAGATAAACCTAGATAATTGAAAACATAGACCAAAATCATGAGTGTAATGAAATTTCAATTAAGAGAATACATAAGAGATAATGATACAAAAAAGAAAAATGCATCATGTGTAGACCTAAAATATTATCAAGGGCAAAGAAATAACTATTGTAACTATACACCATGAATGTATGGAATAATAAAATGAAGGATTAAAATTCAGATATAATCAATTAATAGAATAATTATTTTATGTACATCCCAAAAAAAATATAAAACACATAACCAATCAAAAACTTTGGAGTCTGGTTAAAAACATCATAGAAGTGCATGTAGTCTCCAAGATTCTTCTCAGTCCATCTGATAATCAGTGATAAGAATGATCCTTGAAAAGTTTGATCTTAAAATCTTTATCTGCCTTTAACCATGGAATGTAAAAATCATAATTTTGATCTTTCCTATTGACCATGTTGCTCACATGATGGTATTTTGAAGAGTTTTTTAATGGCTTGATTCATGATTCTCCACTCACTTGTGATGATAAATAAAGATCAAGTAAGAAGTTAAATAATAATATAATAATGGAAAAAAGCCAATCACATTTACGGGAACAATAAAAACCCTACTAAAAATAAAAATTACCAGCACCAAAATAGAAAATGATAGTGAAAAATGTAACAGGAAATGTAGAAAAATATGTATAGGGGCAGGTATAAATTTTCCCTTTTAGAGTTCCATAGTATTTTTAGAATCTGAACAATGTAATTCCTTCACCTCAAATTTCTCCAAAGTTAAATGGATTTGAATTGTTTAACATGATAAAAAATAAAATGTAGTTTTGTAAAATAGAAAACCTCCTTACCTCAAGGTGAGTAATATTCCTTCTTTTATAGATTGATAAAAAAGGAATACATACAGTAGTATTAAGATGTGGGACTCGGAAATACCAAAAAAAATAAAAGCGGTTTTAACACTCCCCCTCAATCTAGACATGACGATCTTATACCATGAGTCCCACAAAAAAAAATAGACATCAGAAAAGACCAGACACACTCCCTCTCAATATGGGTCGCAGATATAATGGATGCACAGTTTGGAAATGAGCGAGGCCAAGAGAGCCCTTGGGAGACCATTGGTGAAGATGTTAGAAAGCTGGTCAGTTTTCGGGATGCGGATAAAGATTACATGATTGTGTTTCAGGTGGTGTCAAAGAAAGTGGTAGCCCACCTCAATTTGCATCGGGCATTCATGGATTATGGGATTCGAAGAAATCTTGGTGGATGCCTAATTCTCACACCAGATGTGAGAAGATGTCTACTGAGGAAAGCCAAATTCCTGTTGGAGTTGTCAAAGCCAAAGGATATCCGTAGTAACACTTTCCATGGAACAGTAGTCAGACTTTTCATTGGATTGGGAGATGATAGTATTTTTCTTGCTATTCCCAGAGATGAGGTTGCCTTCAAAGAACATGACAAACCCAGAAGTACATTCCTAGGTAGCAAGGCTATCGGCATTGTCAGCATCACAGAAGTCCTCAATATTATGATGAGTGTGGTGAGAGTAGTTATGACCATGTGTAGGGTCTTGCTTGTTGTATTTGGAGATGCAGTGTATAGAATCCCATTGAGAGGTGGTCGGATGCTCCATGAGTTGGTTTACTTTTCCAACAGTGTAGAAAATGTTGGGATGAGTCATGGTGAGATAGCTGATTCTTCCCACCATTCAACGATATTGTTCTAGGTGTCAATACAGTTCTGAGGATTCATAGATAGATCATTCCCCATACTCAAGAGAATTTTCAATGGTGGTGGCCTGTTTTATCCCAGCATCCTGTAGATTATCGAAAGCATATTTTAATTTTCAAAGGAAGATTGTTTCTATAGAATGGGAGACCTCGATTCAAAGGAATTATGTGAGAGGGCTGCTATCTTTGGTGTGGAATTTCTATTTAAGATGCCCCTAGAGGAGCAAGATACCAGTAGAGTCACTCCCAGAGATGATGATAACATCCACATACACAACCAATAGGATGCATCTTGTGGATGTCATACTATAGAACATGGTGTGATCCGTCATTCTGCCGGAGTGCCCAAAGTTGATGACAATGGTGCTGAATCATCCAAACCAAGCACGTGGAGACTAATATAGACTATATAGTGAGTTTCGTATTCAAAAGACTTGGGACTCGTAGCCTAAGGTGAAAAATAATCAGGGATTCTATAGATAAATATCTTCCTCAACAAATCCATGGAAAAAGGTATTCTTGATGTCCAGTTGATGAAGCGGTCAGTGATGATGAGTAGCCCAAGAAGCGGAAAATAAAATGGATGCCATCTTGGAAACTAGAGAGAAGGTGTCCAAATAATCGACACCATATGTATGAGAAAAACCCATGGCCACAAGTCAGTGTTTGACGCTATGGAGAGTTTTGTCATCATTCAGACAGACCAATTAAATCCATTTCTTGTCGACTACTAGTTTACCAGCAGGGAGGGGAATAAGAACCCAAGTATGATTATCATATAGAGAATGTAATTCATATCTCATCTATTTCAACCACCCTGGATGATACTTGGCCTCACCAACTGTGTGAGGAATATATATCATCTCTAGATTTGAAAGTCCTCTTTATGAATATGTTAATAAAAGATTGTTCTTGAAAGAATTAGTACATTTTTGTAGTGCAATGGGCAAGTCGTCTGGTGGTGGTGTAGGATCACAAGACAATGCTATGAAAATGGTCTCCTCGACCTGGATGAGGGGTACATTCAATGCGTGATGGGAGTATAATGTACCAAACTGGTGATCAGTAGGAGGTTGCACCCGAGTAGGATGAATGATATGTGGAATATAATTATCGATTTCAGTATCTGGATGGGGAGATGGAAGTGAGAATAGAGAACTCTCAACAAATTAGACATCTTCAGAGGTTATATAACACCATAGGTCGGGAGAGAAGCACTGATATCCATGCTAAGTGCGTGAATATCTGAGGAATATATATTATTGGGATTTGGGAGAGATTTTGGAGAGGTCGGCATGAGTGTCAGAAACATAACAGAGACATCCAAATACAAAGAGTAATGGTGAGTGAGGAGGTGGGGAGAGGAGAAAAGAGTCCAAAAAGGAGTCCCCCATTAATGATAGAATAGAGGAGTCTGTTTAGGAGGCAATAGGTAGTTAGGATGGCATCGGTCCAAAATCAGAGTGGAACCTGCTTGTGGAATAGGAGGTAACGAACTGTCTCTAGAATATGACGATGTTTCTGCTCCACCACTCCATTCTGCTAAGGTGTATTAGGATAGGATGTCTGATGAATGATGTCATGATCCTTGAGAAACTACAGAAATGATGTACATAAATATTCCCATCCATTGTCAGAGCGGAGACATTTGATAATGGTGGATAATTGAGTATGGATTTCATTGTAAAAGGCCAGAATGGTAGGATGTTTTTCAGACCAATCACAAAGCATGTAAATCCATGTCATGCAGGAGAAGACATCAATAAAGGTGATATAATAGATGTACCTAGACTGGCTAAAAACCCTACATGGATTCCATACATCGGTATGAACAAGATCGAAAGGATTCACTACATGTGGTTCTAGTCGAGGAGTATATGTTTCCTGATGATGTTTATCATACTTGCAAGATTCAAAATGGATGGATAGGTGGGAAATGAATTTGAGGAACATTATATGTAGGATGGAAGTTGGTGGATGAAAAATATGGGAATGAAGGTTAAGAGAATTTACTGAGATGTATGAGAAAGTGAGATATGGTGGGGTATCAAACATGTACACCCCATTCCGAAGATGACCTCAACCAAGCTCCCAATTCATCGTCTGCTCCTGAAAAACATCAATAGAAGATGCTAATGTATCAACACAATTTAAATATTTGCCGTGTTTTCTGAAGGAGAAAAGATTAAATGATATATGAAGAATATGAGAAACTGAATCATGGTGAATAGATGTTGTCAAGTGGAAGGTGCCAAATCCGACGATGGGGATTGTTGATCCATTTTTAATAGTTATTATAGAGGTATAGGTGTACGGATGATTGGTAATGATCATACTAGTGTACACTATGATATGTCCCAATGCACCAGAGTCTAGAATCCATGTTTTTAGTTGTTGAGATGAAAAGGAGGTAGAGCCATCAGTCTACGAATTGGGGGCTGGAGAAGAGGATGGTGGCACAGTCACCCAATAAGATTGTATCGAGTCAATTTATTCTATCGAGAGTGTCTTTCTGAAACTGGGAATGGATGAAGGGGAACAGTTGTGTGGTCGAGTCAATGATATAAAAGGGGATGGAATCTCATGTGGTTGTACAAATGCGTGGATGAAGCGTGTGGTTTTTGGTTGGAAAGGCCAACATAGCAAAGAGTCGGTGGGCCGAAAAAATGCCGGGTAGTGTGGGGGTCGGGACGTTGCCACAAGTGGCGGGTTGGGAAACTAATACGAAGGCGGGATCGAGGAAACCGCGGGAGGTTGGACGAGAGTGCCTAGTAGAGAAGATCTGAGATGCATTGGGGCTGGTAATTGGATAAAGGAGGTAGGGCTGGTTGAAGCTGGGAGGTCAAGCCGGATGAAGTCCGAATGCGCTGTTGCAGACGGTCCAAGAGGCGGGGTGTCTGTCATTACACACAGAAGGCCTAGAACGGAGAGGCGTCATCGTGTTGGAGACTAGTCGATGAGAGGCTTCCAGGTAGGAGGTATCGTGAGGGCAGTCGAGAAATTGGGGCCGGTAATTGTGGGGTCACTGAGAAAACTACGGAGGATCACTACCACAAAACTGGGCAAGTCCAGCGCCATCCTTTATCAGTGCTAACAAAAAAGTGCTGATAAAGGGGGGGGGGGGTACTTTTATCAATGCTAAAAAAGCGCTGATAAAAGTATCCCTTTATCAGGACTTTTTTATCACTGATAAAGGTACCCCCTTTAACAACACTTTTTTAGTGTTGTTAAAGGGTACCCCTTTATCAGTGCTTTTTTAGTAGCGCTGATAAGGGTGTCTTTATCAGCACTTTTTTTAAAAGTGCTGATAAATGGCCAACTTCCTAAAAAATCATTAAAAAAATATATGAATATTTAAATATATTGATATAGTTATATAAATATCGATATAATATATATTTTTAAAATTTATGTTTAAATATATTTTAGATAAGTATAAATATACTGTTACACTTAATATATAAGATATTTAGTAAAAATGGCTTAAAAATTTTAAAAAATATTTTTAATAAATACTTTTCAAATTATTATGGAGTAGTCATTTAATAACATTTTGAAGACATAAAAAATAAATAAAATTAAAAAAGATCCACAATATGCTCAAAACGCAACTCGAACATCCAAGGGCCATAAATTTGGATCTGGGTGTCCGTTTTAGCTCTACAGCATATAAAATCAAAACCTGCGATGATCTCTACGCACAAGTGATCGAGGCAAATCCTCCATCACATTTTTCAAGGAAAACAAAGGCCCATAAGGCCTCAAAAACTGAGTTTTTAGTCGGGATACCCTGATTTTTTAACATTTTGTGGATTTTTAGCCTCGTTTAAGTGGGTATTATTGGCTTTTTTTGGTGGGGAATGAATTTATTCCATGGTATTACATTCATATTGATATTATGTATTTGAAATTTTATCTTTTTTTAAAATTTACTACTATTTATAATCAAATATATAACAATATATACATATATTTTATATATTCACACATAAAAATTTAACTATAATTATAAATAATAAAATATATTTACATATAAAATATATTAGCTTTATCTAAATAATAACTAATTTCCATTTTATTTAAAATAAAAATATATGAATACTTATATACCTATATATTAATCTAACTATATATATATATTAATATAACTATATATATATATTCATATAACTATAAATATATATCTTAATATCACTATAAATATATATATTAATATAAATATTTGTATTTATATATTAATATAACTATATATATATGTTAATATAAATATATATTACTATACAAATAAGTATAACTATATATATATATAGATATCATGAAATGGAAAACAAATCAATATAGAGGAGTGGTAAGGGCTTAAGGGCCCAGGGGGGTCTCGAGTTCAAAACCTGGTGGAGGTAGGGGTGTGTGAATAGTGGTGGATTTGTGGGGCTAGTGTTGATAAAGGGAGTAGGGGGGTGTGTGGGCACTGGAGGGGATGGAAGGAACTGTAAAAAGGGGGCTCAAGTGATATAAAATCCCCTCAATTGGTAGGATTTTATTAATTTTTTTAATGTTTTTAGTTTTTTTTGATTTTTTTTAATTTTTTTTCTTTTATCAGTGCTAAACAAAAGAGCTGATAAAAGGGTTCTTATGACAACCCTGCTTTTTAATACAACTTAAGCATGCTTTATTACATAAAACTTCAGTTGATACAATAAAGAAGATCGAGAGGTTTAGTGTCTTTGGGGCTTAGGATCATTACATAAAAACTTTAAACTTGAAATACAACATCTTTATTGAAAACATCCTTTACATGACCATTACATTCCTTCATACTTAGCATTGCATGGGATAACCTGAGGACATGCATAAGAAAAGGGTGAGCTATAAAGCCCAGTAAGGGAGTACACAATGAATAACATGAGGAGTACAATACATGTTAGGCAATAGGAACATCAATAGAGCATAACAGTAACATGAACATAAAGGCATGATAAAGCATGATAATCATAACATGGAAATGTGGCAACAACACTTAACATTGAATTAGCATGAGCCAAGGCTCATTGCACATGGAGCATGAGTAAACCCTCATTGCACTTGAAGCAAGAGTAAACCCTCGTTGCACTTGAATTAGCATGAGTCAACACTCATTTCACATGACGTATCAGGATACTATACTTTACCCAATGCATTGGAGCACTATAAAGGGCGCACCCTTCTTAAACATTTCATTTCATGCATAAGTGTGCCACATGGATCATAAAACATGGATTCATAAAACATAATATTTTATCCCACGATAAAGGAATGTGGAATTCATACATGGAACTTTATAATCAATTATTAAATGTTCATAAAGTTGAATACCCTTGATGGAGACATGGGCATGGTATTCACTACACAATGATATTGGCTTAGAAAATCGGTATGATTTCGGCAGTGTAACGGCATGACATAAGAATTCATAAAAAAGGTTGATGAGAGAGAAAGGGGTTCCTCATCATATTTAAATGTAATGTACAGTAATGAGGTCATATAGATACATGTCCCAACAATTGAAAAAGAATTTAGATTCATGATACAAAAGTATTGCTTGAATATAGAAGGGGAGAAAAAGGTTCCTTTCGGAATTTCGACATAGTAACGGGTGTACATGGGAGGCATTTAATGAGAGAGAAAGGGGTCTCCCATCATTCAAACAATAAGATGGAAGTATGGGAGAGGTACGAAATTATACCCCAACATTCATAATTGAAATTAAAAGGGCAATACAACTTAAAGAAAATTGACAAAAATGAGAAAGGAAGAAAAAAAACCATTACTTGGAAGTGTGCTCCCAAAGGCTAGAGAGAGGATTGTGAGAGGCTTCTTGGGAGCTTGGGGAACCTTGAGAGGATTCTAGAGAGAGTAGTTCAGAGGTTGGACGAACTTCAAGGGCTTTGAGTGAGGAGGAAGTGGGAGCTTGGGTGGGTTTATATAGGAAAGGTGAGAGAATTCTTTATTATTTAGGTTTGGGACCCCTTATATTAAAATAATCCAAACCACAAACCATCCCATGGTATTTGACAATGGTTTCTAGAAAAGGAATGAGGAAAACAATATTTTACAAGGCCATGGTCCGAACTTATTAAAAAATTAGGGTTGCTTATGTGGAGGTGAGTCACAATCCCATGGAAATTAATTTAAAAAGGAAAAGTGTTGAATAAGTCTTGAGGGCTCCATTAATGCTTTGAAAATAAGTCAAACAAACCCAAAACCTCATTATTTTAATGATAAAACACATATTGGCCGAACATAAGGATTATGCTATTTTATTACATCACCATTGGGTCATTATGATGTCATAAAACACAATATATATTTAAAGGGTATTTAATTTTTACCCAAAAATTTGACTGTCTCAGAAAATTATGAAAAATTCACCATTAGATAATTTAGACGTCCTGATTCCAAAAATTATATTCATTTTATCTAAATAATTTTCTAAATATGTGAATTTTCACTTTTAAAATAAAAACTGACATTTATAAAAAAATTCACGGGTTTTGACAGAAATGGCTTTCAAACCTTAATAAAATTTTGATTGCATTCATAAAATTATAAGATCATTTATATTTAATAAAATTTAATTTAATATTAATAATAATATTTTATTAAAATATTATTTAATTCAAAAATTCTTTAATTTAATAAAATATAATTCTTAATTAAATAATAACTAAAAACACCATTTGTACTTTAAAAACTAATTATAATGTATCAAAAATGACTAGAAATTATATTCATTATTATATAAAAAAATAATGTACATGAACATGGTGCTACTTATTTGTTACATAACCCCTTAAAATAGCCGCATAAGACCTAAGGGTAAGGTGTGCGATGGTGACAGACTCTTGGGGCGGCTCGGATAACATCGCTCGAGTGGTAATTTCAATCAACTTCCACTTTTCCCGTAGACGATCACGTTTGAGCTTGACTTGATGAAGCTCAGCTTGGGCTTGGTCAAGGGAAAAGCCCAAAGATGCCACCTCCTTTCCGAGATCCGACAAATGGTCTTCATAAGGGGCAATTCTACTGGATGAGGCCATCGCTTCCTTTGTCTGAGTAGAAATGGGTTCGTTAAAGCCTTATATTTATACTACTCAGGTGATCACTGTTCAACGACTATAAAAGTAACGGTCACAAATCTTAATGTAAAACTAAATAAGTTGACATCTTATAAAAACATTTTTCATAAAGAAACATTTAACTGGATCAAGAGGTATTTTTTTCATTAATGAAACTTTGGGTCGTTACAATATTCCCCCCTTAAGAAATTTCACCCTCGAAATTTTCCTTTTCCCATACTAAAACAAATGTGGGTAACTTAGCTTCATAATATCCTCCGACTCCCAAGTTGCTTCTTCAAACTTGTGGTTTCTCCACAACACCTTGACGAGGGGCATTGTCTTATTTCATAGAACGTTTTCCCTATGATCTAAGATCTTCACTGGTTGCTCCTCATAAGAAAGATCATCTTCCAATTGTACCACCTCGGAAGAGAGTACATGTGAAGGGTCTGGTATGTAGTTACTTAAGAGGGTTACATGGAAGACATCATGCACCTTGCCCATAGTAGGTGGAAGTGCTAGTCGATAGGCCACAGCCCCAACACGATCAAGAATCTCGAAGGGGCCGATGTACCTTGGACTTTACTTCCCTTTCTTTCCAAACCTCATGACCTTCTTCCACGTAGATATGCGTAAAAACAACATGTCTCTGACTTTAAACTCAAGGTCTCGTTGATGATTATCTGCATAACTATTTTGTCGACTTTGGGCTGCCTTGATATGCTGCTGAATGGGTTTCACCTTCTCCACCATTTCTTCGACCATTTCTTGTCCAAGCACCTTACGTTCACCGACTTCATCCCAACATGCTGGTGTTCTACACCTTTTCCCATGCAGGGCTTCATATGGTGCCATTTGGATGCTCGAGTGGAAACTATTATTTTAAGAGAAATAAACTAGAGGAAGATGTTGATCCCATCATCCTTTAAAGTCCATTGAGCGTGCTCTCAACATATCCTCATGTGTTTGGATAGTCTGCTCGGATTGGCCATCAGTTTGAGGATGAAAGGTCGTACTGAAGTTCAGTTCAGTATTCAGAGCATGTTGAAGACTCTTCCAAAACATAGAGGTAAATCTTGGATCTCGGTCAGACACAATAGATAGTGATACTCCGTGAAACCGTACCACATCCCTAATATATATCTGTGCCAGTTGATCCAAAGAGAAATCCTCTCGAATAGAAATGAAGTGTGCAGTCTTTGTAAGACGATCCACAACAACCCAGATTGCATTGTTGCCTTTGGATGTCCTTGGAAGTCCAGTGACGAAGTCCATGGTGATGTTCTCCCATTTCCATTCTGGTATGGGCAATGGTTGCAGCATCCCCTTAGACTTCTTCCTCTATGCCTTCACTTGCTAACACAATAGGCACTTTGATGTATATTCAGCGATCTCCTTCTTCATATTATCCCACCAAAAGTTTTCTCGGAGATCTCGATTCATCTTTGTGCTCCCTGGGTGAATAGAGAAATTTGAACTATGTGCATCATCCAAAAGTTCCTTCTTCAGCTCCGAACATGATGGAACACATTGTCTTTTCCAAAACCGCACAATTCCTTCTTCATTTACATTAAACTCTGAGGATTTTCCCTTTTTGATAGCTTCCACTTTTTCTTGGATTCCTGCATCATCCTTTTGAGCATCCTTTATCCTTTCCAAAAGAGATGGTTGAGCAATCATTTGTGAAAGTATTGATGATGTTCCCTTCTTTATGATTCCCACATCCATCATCATCAAGTCTAAGAAGATTGGATCCTTCTCAATTCTCATCATTGATAGAATAGCTAGATTCTTTCTACTTAGGGCATCTGCCACCTTGTTCGCTTTCCCATGGTGGTAATGTATTGAACAGTCATAATCCTTGATGAGATCTATCCATCTTCTCTGGCGCATATTAAGCTCTTTCTGTGTGAATATATATTTAAGACTCTTGTGGTCAGTATATATCTCACATTTCTCTCCATAGAGATAATGCCGCCAGATTTTCAAGGCAAAGATCACCGCCGCCAACTCCGAATCATGCGTTGGATATTTTCGCTCATGGATTTTTGACTGCCTTGATGCATAGGATATCACTTTATCATTCTACATCAGCACAAATCCTAAGCCCTTCTTCAAAGCATCACTGAATACCACAAAAAGCTCCCCACTTGTGGGTAAAGTGAGCACGGGTGCAGTGATAAGCCTCCTTTTCAACTCCTTGAAGCTTTCTTCCCATTCATCACTCCAAGAAAACATTACTCCCTTTAGAGTTATCTTGGTAAGAGGGTTGGAAAATCATGAGAAATTTCTCACAAATCGTCGATAATATCCAGCTAACCCCAAGAATCTACGGATATCAGTTACCGATGTTGGCCTTGTCCATCCCTCAATTTCATCTGTTTTGGAGTGGTCCACAGATATCCCATTGCTTGTGATGATATGGCCCAAGAATGAGACCTCCTTCAACCAGAACTCACACTTGTTGTACTTGGCATAGAGCTTCTCCTTGCGCAAAGTCTCCAGTACAGTTCTTAAATGCTCCTCATGGTCCTCCGTGGTTTTGGAGTATATTAGAATATCATCTATAAAGACTACCACAAATTTGTCTAGGTAATCTCTAAACACTCTATTCATCATGTCCATGGATAGTGCTGGAGCATTGGTGAGTCCGAAAGGCATTACTATGAATTCATAGTGCCCGTGCATTGTACGAAAAGCAGTCTTGGGGATATCTTCCTTATTCACCCTTACTTGATAATAACCCGACCGCAAGTCCACCTTGGAGAAGTATTGAGCTCCACGCAGCTGATCAAACAAGTCATCGATTATTGGGAGAGGATACTTGTTCTTTATCATGATTTTGTTAAGTTCACAATAATCGATGCAAATCCGCATTGACCCATCCTTTTTCTTGACGAAGAGGACTGGTGCACCCCATGGTGATGCACTTGGGCGTATAAACCCTTTATCTAGATTCTCCTGTAGTTGTTTCTTCAGCTCTTCAAGCTCAAAAACAGCCATTCTATATGGAGTCTTGGATATTGGTAGCGCCCCAGGTATATGTTCAATTGATAACTCAACATCTCTTCTTGGAGGAAGACCAGGAAGTTCCTCGAGAAATACTTCAGCGAATTCCCTCACAATAGGCATTTAGTCAAGGGTGGTTTCTTCCTTGGACTCAATCATCTGAGCCAGATATGCGTTCTCATAAGGCAGTAATATCCATGCTTGAGATGATGGAGCTAAAGGAGATTCATCTTCCTCCTGACACTTGTAAAGAATCGGGGGTCGATTCTCCATATGGAGTGTGATTTCCCTCTCCCGAAAATTTATGTTGGCTCTATATAAGGAAAGCCAATCCATGACATGAATTGCATCAAATTCCACCAAAGGGAGTATGACGAGGTTCGCCGGGAAATTCAATCCACAGATTATAACAGGGGAGGACTTATACTCATGGGATGCAATGATTGCCCCATTTGCCGTACTCACCGACATCTTTACTTCCAGGATTTGTGGTGGTGCTGGGATTGTTCTAATAATCATTCGAGATATAAAAGAATGCGTAGAATCTGAATGAAAAAGTACGTTCGCTATTCTTGAATGAATAACTAGCGTACCTGTCACCACTTCGTTGTCGGGGTTCACTTCGGCAGAAGTGATGGAAAAATCTCTTCCTTGCTGTCTTGGAGGTTGTTGGTTGCCTCCAATAACCCTTGGATTAGGGAAATGATTTGTAAAATGACCCAGTTCTTTGAATTTGTAGCATTGAACAATGCGTTGAGGTTCGAACGGAGCATTCCTCTCCTCTGTCGCAGCCGCGAGTCCTTCTTGCTGACAGTTAACAGCTAGGTGCCCTTCTATTCCACACTTGAATCATTTTCTTGTCCCCCTAAGGCAATTTCCAGGGTGCTTCTTTCACACTTTTGGCAAGTGGGGTGCTAGAATTTCTTAGCATCGTTGGATTTATCCATCGGACCACCAGCATTGAAGTCCACCTTACGCTTCTTGTCCCCAGGATACCCCTGTGATTCTCCGATCTCCATTTTAACCTTGAGGGCACATCAGACAATTTCCTCATAGCTGTCAATGTCACGGATCACTAATACTTTCCGCAAGCTAGGCTTCAGCCCACCAAAGAAGCGGTCAACCTTGCATTCGGGGGTAACGACAAAGACGGAAGCGTATCCTGCAAGCCTTGTGAAGTTTTCCTCGTACGCTCCCACAGATTCTTCATCTTTCTGTTTGAGGTAAAGGAAGTCCCTTTCCATCTTAAGACGGAGGGTGCGTGGAAAATATTTATCAAAAAACATCTTTGGGAATTCCTTCCATTCCAAAGCCTCAATCTCCTCCTCAGGCTTCATATTTTTGATCAACGTCCACCATTGATCAGCTTCACCCTCCATACGATAAGCCGCCAGGAGAACCTTCTCTTTATTAGAGCATTCGAGGATGGAGAATATCTTTTCAATGGAGTTGATCCATTGTTCAGAGATCGTGGGATCAGATGATCCACTAAAAGTAGGAGGCCTTTGTCTCATGAAACTTTCCATAGCGACTTGTTCTTTCTTAGGGGGGGTTGAACGTTCCTCTTGACCAGTGTTTCTATTCAATACTTGAGTTAGCTGGGAGAGAAGCGTGACAAAGTTCGCGATTCCTGCTCCCATTGGATTCGGCATCTCATAAGTACAATCATCACACTGATCTTCACAACGGTTGTTAGCCCGAGTTCTCCTATTACCGGCCATTGGCTGGAATAAAAGGAAAGTTAGGGGTAACACATAAAGGGTAATCCAAAGACAAAATTTGATGACTTATAAATAAACTTTAATCTCTTTAACTCATGAGTCTATAGGATTCAATCCAGGCTTTTCATTATCTTCCTTCTAACATATGTTCTTAGGGGCATTTTTCCCCTAATAAGGGTTCATACTAAGATTGTGAATTTATCAAACCATATCCCTCGGGAGTGTCGAAACCAAGAGTGCCGCAAGGCCTGTTGTCGTGCACCAGTTCCCGTCCGAGTCTAGCTCAAAGCGATGTTTTCGGGTTTTACCCCTAGGATACATCTGTTCCAGAGCCGCCTCTACCTGCTCATATCCAGACAGGGATGTATTTGTTTGATAAACCACATACTTAGTATTTACCAAAACGTAGATATGTTTTTATTATGCTTAGTCTTGTATCTAAGGCTTTACTAGGGTTTCCTAATCCCAAAAATAACTAAACCTCCCTCTGATACCAACTATGACAACCCTGCTTTTTAATACATCTTAAGAATGCTTTATTACATAAAACATCACTTGATACAACAAAGAAGCTCGAGAGGTTTAGTGTCTTTGGGGCTTAGTATCATTACATAAAAACTTTAAACATGAAATACAACATCTTTATTGAAAACTTCCTTTACATGACCACTACATTCCATCGTACTTAGCATTGCATGGGATAACCTGAGGACATGCATAAGAAAAGGGTGAGCTATAAAGCCCAGTAAGGGAGTACATAATGAATAACATGAGGAGTACAATACATGTTAGGAAATAGGAACATCAATAGAGCATAAGAGTAACATGAACATAAAGTCATGATAAAGCATGATAATCATAACATGGAAATGTGGCAACAACACTTAACATTGAATTAGCATGAGCCAAGGCTCATTGCACATGGAGTATGAGTAAACCCTCACTGCACTTGAAGCACGAGTAAACCGTCGTTGCACTTGAATTATAATGAGTCAACACTCATTGCACATGACGTATGATGATACTATACCTTACCCAATGCATTAGAGCTCCATAAAGGGCGCACCCTTCTTAAACATTTCATTTCATGCATAAGTGTGCCACATGGATCATAAAACATGGATTCATAAAACATAATAATTTATCCCACGATAAAGGAATGTGGAATTCATACATGAAACTTTATAATCAATTAGTAAATGTGCATAAAGGTGAATACCCTTGATGGAGACATGGGCATGGTATTCACTACACAATGATATTGGTTTAGAAAATCGGTTTGATTTCGGCAGCGTAACGGCGTGACATAAGAATTCATAAAAATAGGTTGATGAGAGAGAAAGGGGTTCCTCATCATATTTACATGTAATGGATAGTAAGGAGGTCATATAGATACATGTACCAACAATTGAAATGGAATTTAGATTCATGATACAAAAGTATTGCTTGAATATAGAAGGGTAGAAAAAGGTTCCTTTCGGAATTTCGGCATAGTAACGGGTGTACATGGGAGGCATTTAATGAGAGAGAAAGGGGTCTCCCATCATTCAAACAATAAGAGGGGAGTATGGGAGAGGTGCGAAACCATACCCCAACATTCATAATTGAAATTAAAAGGGCAATACAACTTAAAGAAAATTGACAAAAATGAGAAAGGAAGAAAAAAACCCTTACTTGGAAGTGTGCTTCCAAAGGCTAGAGAGAGGCTTGTGAGAGGCTTCTTGGGAGCTTGGGGCACCTTGAGAGGATTCTAGAGAGAGTAGGGCAGAGGTTGGACGAACTTCAAGGGCTTTGAGTGAGGAGGAAGTGCGAGCATGGGTGGGTTTATATTGGAAAGGTGAGATAATTCTTTATTATTTAGGTTTGGGACCCCTTATATTAAAATAATCCAAACCACAAACCATCCCATGGTATTTGCCCATGGTATCTGGAAAAGGAAAGAGGAAAAAAATATTTTACAAGGCCAAGGTCCGAACTTATTAAAAAATTAGGGTTGCTTATGTGGAGGTGAGTCACACTCCCATGGAAATTAATTTAAAAAGGCAAAGTGTTGAATAAGTCTTGAGGGCTCCATTAATGCTTTGAAAAGTAAGTCAAACAAACCCAAAACCTCATTATTTTAATGATAAAACACATATTGGCCGAACATAAGGATTATTGTATTTTATTACATCACCATTGGGTCATTATGATGTCATAAAACACACTATATATTTAAATGGTATTTAATTTTTACCCAAAAATTTGACTGTCTCAGAAAATTATGAAAAATTCACCGTTGTATAATTTAGACGTCCTGATTCCAAAAATAATATTTATTTTATCTAAATAATTTTTTAAATATGTGAATTTTCACTTTTAAAATAAAAACCGACATTTATAAAAAAATTCACGGGTTTTGACAGAAATGGCTTTCAAATCTTAATAAAAATTTTGATTGCATTCATAAAATTATAAGATCATTTATATTTAATAAAAATTAATTTAATATTAATAATAATATTTTATTAAAATATTATTTAATTCAAAAATCCTTTAATTTAATAAAATATAATTCTTAATTAAATAATAACTAAAAACACCATTTGTATTTTAAAAACTAATTATAATGTATAAAAAATGACTAGAAATTATATTCATTATTATATACAAAAAATAACGTACATGAACATGGTGCTACTTATTTGTTACATAACCCCTTAAAATAGCCGCATAAGACCTAAGGTTAAGGTGTGCGATGGTGAACAACTCTTGGGGTGGATCGGATAAATCGCTTGAGTGGTAATTTCAATAAACATCCACTTTTCCCGTAGACGATCACGTTCGAGCTTGACTTGATGAAGCTCAGCTTGGGCTTGGTCAAGGGAAAATCCCAAAGACGTCACCTCTTTTCCGAGCTCTGACAAATGGGCTTCATAAGGGGCAATTCTACTAGATGAGGCCATCGCTTCCTTTGTATGAGTAGAAATGGGTTCTTTAAAGCCTTATATTTATACTACTCAGATGATCACTTTTCAACGGCTATAAAAGTAACGGTCACAAATCTTAACGTAAAACTAAAGAATTTGACATCTTATAAAAACATTTTTCATAAAGAAACATTTAACTGGATCAAGAGGGATTTTTTTCATTAATGAAATTTTGGGTTGTTACAGTTCTTTTATCGGTGCTAAAAAGAAAGTGCAGATAAAGGACCCTTTTACCAGTGCTTCTCTTTAGAACTGATAAAAGAGCCCTCTTATCAGGGCTTTTTTAGCACTGATAAAAGGGGTCTTTATCAGCGCTTTTTGGAACGCTGAAAAAGGGGAACCCCCTTATCTTAGCTAGATTTAACAGTGATTTTCTAGCGATGTTAATGGCCATTATTAGCACTGATAAAATGGGTATTTTTAGTAGTGTAGTTGTGATAGGGTGGGATTCCGTTGGGGAGTAACCCCATTGGGGAAGAGTACAACTTCTGGAAGGGAGGAAAAGACTCTGTCAAGAGTGACGGTGGTGCCATGATGCATCGCGGAAGAGGGAACACGGAGCCAATAGTGTCACAGAGTGGGATCCAGGGTGACGGGATGCGACATGATTGAGGGGATATAGGAGTGTCATTGGGAGGGAGCTGTAGAAAGTGGGAGCCAGGAGCGGTGTTTGGAGGGAGTCTGGTGGAAGGCTGGTTACAGGGAGATTATTGTCTGAGGAAGGTGAGGCCGATCATTCTCAGATGAAGCTGGAGGGAACGACGAGGGAAGGATCTAGAAGTGTCATTGGGAGGGATCCCCGACAAGTGGAGGAGGCGGGGCTGACTGTATAGGAAGGCCACCATGAGAATCTGCATAGAGGCGGTGAAAAAAAAATGGATCAGAAAAAATATTCCTCTGATACCATGTAGAATGGAAAACCGCCTTACTTCATGGTGAGGTGAAGGCCATCATTTATAGATTGGGAAGAAAGAAATACATACAGATGTATTGTGATCTGGGACATGGAAATACCCAAAATAATAAAAGTAGGCTTAACAAGTTTTAATTATCATAAACAGTTTCTTGACAAATTGGCACTCGATGATTTTAATTATGATTTACAAACAATGATCAAACCAAAAGTAAGTTAATACCTGGTGAAATAAGACCCAATAATAGCAATTGAAATGGATGGTCTCTTTGATCCCCAAAACACACTAGGGGGACTCTTCCACATTCTGAACAAGGAACAAAAGACGATGAAAATTATGTATAAAAATATGTTTACCAATGAATATTTGTTCAGTAGCGTAAACCTTGATTTTCAATGAATTTAAAAATTAATATGGATTTGTTATCTCTTAATATTTCGTGCAACATCGAATATTCTACAGATGGTGGAACAGACGACACAAAATTTACAAGGGTTTTAAAATTTTGAATAAAATTATATTATAACACTGATAAATCCATTTTCACAAAACATGCTCAAATGAGTAATAAATTTGAGATTTACTCTCTCTAAAATGTGAGAGGAAATTAGGCTACAAAATAATTATCAAAATATTAGAATTTTATTCTCCCACCTCACACACATAAAAAAAAGGATCAATATCACTTTCTTTTGACAACCCAATGAAAAACCAAAGACATAAAGAAAAAGAAAAACTTTTGGTCAATGAATTTATTTCAAAAAATAAATTAAAACCTCAAAAAAATTTCCTTCATCCATGATTTCAAAAAAACTGAAAAGAAGCTTCTTATATATCTTTAAATTATAGTTATAACCCTCGAACCAGTGACTTAATTTACCATTTAATTCACCATATGTTCGCATCTTTTCTAATTGAAAGGAGATCTGTCTAAGTGATTTTAAGAATTATGAAGTCTATTGTTCATCCATAATATGTGGATGAAAATGAAGAAAAAAATAATTTTGATCTTTTATTTTAATAAAATACAAATAATAAAACATAAAATTTTATAAATAGATATTTTATCAGTTCAGTATTGCGTGTTTTTCTTCACATTATTTTAAACATATGATATAATAACTTCAGCTTGGAATTTTATAGGCAATAAAAATGGTTATGAAAATATATCTAACCCTATTCTAACAAAGGGATGGTTCATTAACCTGAGGAACACACTCAAGGGTATCCATTTATTTTCATTACTTTTCAAAGAGACCATAAATAAGCCCTTGTCTTATTTTAATTTCCTTGTCTTTGGAAATATATGATTTTTTAATATTAAATAAATTATTCAAAACAAGTGAAACCATAAATATAAATCAATAACCTATGAGAAACAAACATCTAACAACAACAAAAACAACAAAAAATCATTAATACCAATTACATGGATTCAACTACATAGATCAAAAGTCACCAATTAGCTCTCTTGAAGATCATATTTTCATTGAACTCATTTATAATAAGGTCATTTTGAATGATTTGAATAAGGTTCCATCTAGAATTTTATCATTACAATTACCCTAATAATATGTAAATTAATAGGTTTTATTTCGACATTCCTAATAATAATAAAACAAAAAGGATGACTAAAGTTATTTTTGAAAAATCATGGAATATGGTAAAATATGTTATCAGAATAGATTAGATAAAAATGTAAAGTTTCAACTAAAAAGTATCACATCATCATCATAAATTATTTTATATGATTAATTTTAAAAAATTGTATCTCTAAAACATGATTGTAAAAGATTTTTCAAATTCATATTATCCCAATGATAATGAAAGAAACAACCAGAATCAACTCAATACATATTAAATATTGAATAAAAATCAATGCTATGAAAAAAGGTGTTAATTCATTATTTTTTGTATCAATTCTAGAGGTGTCATTATCAATTTTATCCTATGACTAATTTTTTTCAATAAAAACATGTGCATAGAGCATTAAAAATCACCCAACAATGATCCTTCACATTCATAACTAGAAACCTCATTTAAGAGGAACACGTGTCAAACAACATGGACTCAAAAATAGAACTCAAAAATGTATACACATTAACCTACATAGAGAGAAAATATTTTTATATCGGTGACATAGAATAGGAAAACTAAAAAAAATAGTCTAGAAAAAATTATAAATTAGTGGAAAAATAAAATTGAATGGAATGACAATAAGTTGGATCTGAAAAAAACATCATCTATGGCTAAACTGTTGGCTTCTCCGAAAGTGTCTTCGTCAGGGTAGTCTCTAGGAAAGAGTGTAGAAGACGATAAGGGTTCTCCTCTAGAAATCATGAAATGTTATTTTGATGGTGTTTTCTACCCTCATCATGGTGGTATCTTCATTGAAAGTAGTTCGTGAAGTGGAATGGGGGTAATTTATCTTTTGAATGTGGTGGTAATGGACAGATTGGGTTGAAAATGGTTCCTTGTGAAGTGGGGATTCTAGTAACCAGTGTGAACAATTCTATGGTAATTGATGGAGTTTCATCTATGAGGGGATGTTCCAATACTATTCATTTAGAGAATCTGATTTAGATACCTCATTTCAACCATAACAATTTTAGATGATAAAATTACAATTTTGGTAGGGCAATGGAATCAAAGCTTCTGAAGATAGCTGAATTTCATAGTTAGATTTTTCAAGGGTTTGAACCATCATGTGTTGAAAATTTAATGATATGTTTTTCCACGTGTCGTGACCATTATTTTATTCTATTAAATGGATCAGATAATTTTTTCCCTTGAAATTTTCATCCAGAGTAAATGAAGGACATTTTGCAGCAAGGTCCAATGATTTTTTAACCATCCATTGATTCTTAGTGTTTGGAACTCTATCATTTTAGTTGGAGGTCGATCAAGTTTCTCGTATTCCATTTGGATGAAATTGATCTAATTGTGGTTTCACCTATGAAGTGATTCTATATCAAGTTTCATTTTCAATTTTAAAGTATTACATATTTTCACTAATGTTTATACTAAATTAATTACTAGATTTAGCTGCACTAGAATTGGTCTTAGTGTGAAATTTTAAACAAATTCACTCAATAATGTCTTTCTCAATAGTCTTGATGGGCATAGGTTTGAGCTTAAATTGGTGTATGAATGGACCTTTTCCAAGTTTGATCACTTCAATTCTTTTGGATACTCTCCAAAAGTTCTAGATGTCTTCGAGTCCTCATTGAGTTCAGAAAATAGATGCTAATAAAGAAGATTTTTGTTAGGGTATCCCTGGACACTCTTTCGATAGGATTGATCAGTAGTATGTGGTTGGTAATTTTTCTATGTTACCTGTGTATTACTCCATAGTGTAGTATGTTATTCCTTCTCAACATGATATAGTTCAGGAGGACCCTTTGGTAGTGCAACAAGAGTCAGTGCCCACGACAGAGTAGTAACACCAATTTTCTAGCTTCTATAAGTCATCTATCCAGATGAAGATGGTTCTTCCAATGCATCCAGTAAATAGTAAGTACAATGGAAAGTGGTATGGACCCCTATAGTATACCTATTTATAGGAAAAAGAATGTTTCTTCTATTTATCATTACCGTTTTGCAAAATATGGGTCTAAGTCATCGGGCCTCTGAGTCAGTTATCTTTTAAATCCCTAATCTCTTACCCAAAATCATAATCCCCCCAATCTTTATCCATAATCCTACCCAAATCATAATCCCTACACTCGATCCTAATCCCTACCCCTAATGAATCTCAAACCCTCAAACCCCTACCCACCTCCCATTCTTAATCCACAATCCCTACCCCCACCCAATCCTAATCCCTAACCCCCACCCCCAATCCTAATACTAATCACTCACTTTTAATTAATCTCTACCCCCAAATCCTAATCCTTAATCCCTACCCCCACCCCCAATCATAATCCTTAATCCCTAACCCCGTCATCTTAATCACTAATCCACCAAATTCATAATCCCTAATCCCCTCATCATAATACCTAATCCCTCCCCCCCAATTTTAAACATTAATACCTAACCCCCTCATCTTAATCCCTAATCCCCTCCAATAGTAATACCTAATCCCCTCATATTAATCCCTAATGCCTACCCATCTATAATCCTAATCCCTAACCCCCCAATCCCAATCCTAATAACATACCCCCAATTAATCCCCCCGCCCAATCCTAATCCTAACTACTAAAGCCTAATTAATTCCAACCCCCTAATCTTAATCCATGATCCCTACCCCCATCTTAATCCCAAAGCACTAATCCTAATCACTAACCCCTAATTAATCCCTACCCCTAATCCTAATCAACAATCCCTACCCCCAATCTCAATCACAAATCCCTAACCCCCTCATCTTAATCCCTAATCCCTACCCCCCAATCTTAATCCCCTACCCCCTCATTTTAATCCCTACACCCCCAATCATAATCTCTAACCCCCCAATACAAATTCTTAAACTAACCCAACTCCCAACCCCCTTAATCCTCATCCCTAGCCCCACATCCTAATTCATAACCCATAATCCTAATCCCTAACCCCCCATCTTAATCCCCATCCCAAGCCCTAATCATGACCCCTCCTATATTAATCTCTAATCCCCTACCTACAAATCCCTATCCCTAACCCCCCAATCTTAATCCCTACCCCCACACTATTATCTACCCCTAACGAATCACAAACCCCTACCTCCTCCCCAATCCAAATCCCTAACCCCACCCCCATCCAATCTTAATCCATAACCCCACCCCACCCCCACCACCCCCAATCCGAATACTAATCGCTCACTCCTAATTAATCTCTACCCCCATTCCTAATCCCATATATCCCCCAAATCCTAATCCTTATTCCCTCACCCCCTCATCTTGATCCCTAATCCCCCAATCATAATCTCTAATCCCCTCATTTTAATCCCAAATTCTTTACACCCACAATATTAATCCGTACCCCCCACCCCAATATTAATCTTTAAACCCTAATCCCCCCAATCGTAATCTGTAATCTTCTCATCTTAATACCCCCAACCTAATCCCTAACCACCTCCACCCAATCCTAATCCTAGTAACTAACCCCTAATTAATCCATACCCCAATATTAATCCACAATCCCTACCACCCCCAATGTTATTCCCAAATCCCATAACCTAATCACTAACCCTTAATTAATCCCCACCCCCAATCTGAATCGATAATCCCAACCCCATACCAATTTTAATCCCAAATCCCTAACTCCCTCATCTTAATCATGACCCCCCCAATATTAATCCCCTACCCCCTCATCATAATCCCTACCCACTAATCTTAAACCCTACCCCCCAATCCAATTTCCTACCCCCCAACCCTAATCCCAAACCCTGAATCTTAATCCCTAACCCCAAATCATAATCCCAACCTGAAACCCTAATCCTAACCCCTGATCGTAATCCCTAATCCCCTACCCCCAAACCCTAATCCCTACCCGCAACCCTAATCTCTACCCCAAATCCAAATTCCTACCCCTACCCTAAGCCTCTCCCCCCATTCCTCATCCCTAACCCCCATCCTAATTTATAACCCCGAATCCTAATCCCTAAACTCCAAATCTTAATCCCTACACCAAACCCTAATCCTAACTCCCCATCTTAATCCTTAATCCCATACCCCCAAATACTAATCCCCTACACCCCAATCCTAATCCCTACCCCAACCTTAATACCTACCCCAATCTGAATCCCTCCCCCAAACCTTAATCTTAGCCCCCAAATATTAATCATTAATCCCCTACCCCTAAATCCTAATCCAAAACCCCAAAATCTTAATCCCTACCCCAACCCCTAATCCTAACCCCCCAATCTTCATCCCTAATCCCATACCCCCAAATCATAATTCCTACCTCCAATCCTAATCCTCCCAATCTTAATTCCTTCCCCAACCCTAATCCCTACCCCCACAATCCAAATCATGTTCACCAATACCTACCCCCACCCCACCTTAATACCTAATGTCATCCCCCACCTTCCAATACTAATTCCTACCATAAAACCTAATTCCTACCTCCAACCCTAATCCCTAACCCCCACATCTTAATCCTATTCAGTAATCTGTAACCCCTCCCCCCCCACATATCTTAATCCCTACCACCCCCAATCTCCCCAATTCTAATTCATACCCCCAACCCAAATCCCTAACCCCCACCCCCACCCCTACCATAAACCCTAATCCCTACCCCTCTCGTCTTAATAGCTAATATGTACCCCCCAATACTAATTACTATCCCCTAATTAAACCCTACCCCCAATCATAATCCCTAACCACCCAATCTTAATCCTAATCACTAACCCATAATTAATCCCCACCCCCCCAATCTTAATCCCTAACCCCCCCAATATTTATCCCAATCCCCCAAATCACAATATAGACCCCCATCTGGATTTTTAATCCATAACCCTCTCATCATGATATCTAATTTGTACCCCCACCCCCATCCTAATTACTAGCCTCTAATTAATACCTACCGCCCTAATCCTCATCCCACCCCACCCCTAATCTAAATCCTAATAACTATCCCCAAGTTAATCCCCACCAGTCATAATCCCTAATCCCTACCCCCCCCCCCACCAAATCTTAATCCCCCATCTTATTCTAAACCACGGAGCCCCATCTTAATCCCTCTCCCCCCCAATCCTAATCCCTAACCCCCCATTCCTAATTCCTACACCCAACCCAAATCCCTAACCGCCCTCTTGTCTTAATCCCTAAACCCTAACCCTATAATCTTAATCCCTAATTTGTACCCCTACCCCACCCACAATCTTAATTTCTATCCCCTCATTAATACATAACCCCACCCGTAATCTGAATCATAATCACTAACCCTAGTTAATCCCTATCGCCATCTTAATACCAACCCCCTCAATATTAATCCCTACCCCCAATCATAATCTGAACCACAAACCCCCATCATAATCCCCCTTTTCTTAATCCCTAATCTCCCACCATCGTAATCCCTAATCCCTACCACCTTCATCTTAATCCCTTACCCCCATCTTAATCCATTATACCCTACCCCCTCATATTAATTACTAATACCAACCCCTCCTCCAATCCTAATCACTAACCCCTAATTAATACCCCCAATCTTAATCCCTACCCCCCCCTCTAATCTTAATCCCCACAATCTTAATCCCTAATCCCTACCCCAACCCATCTTAATCAATAACCCCTAACACCCTCATCTTAATTCCTACCCCCAACCCTAATCCCTAAAACCCCAAAATCATAATCCCTAATCCCTAACCCTCTCTATTAATTCATAATCCATACCCCTACCCAAAATCCAACTCCCTAACCACCCAATTTTAATCCCTAATCACCTATATTAATCCATAATCCTGAACCCCCTCCCCCAAACTTAATCATAATCACTAATACCCAATCCTAATCCTTACCCTAATCCCAATCCTAATCCATAACCCCCCAATCCAAATCCTAATCACTAACACCATGTTAATCCCTACCCCCCAATCTTAATCCATAATCCCTACCCCCCACCAATATTAAGCCCAAACCCCTCCCCCAATCCTAATAATAATAACTAACTCCTAATTAATCCCTAAATCCCCCAATATTAATCTCTAATCCCCCAAATCATAATCCCCAATCCATACCCCCTCCAACATTAATCCTTAATCCCAAACACCCTCCCCAATCCCAATCCTAACCCCCCCATACCTAAACCCTCCCCCCCCCATCTGATTCCTAATCACTAACCCCTAGTAAATCCCTCTCCCTCTAATCATAATCCCTACCCCCCAATCTTAATCCTTAATCTGGAACCCCCTCCCCCAATCCTAATCACTAACCCCTAATTAATCTATACCCCACCAATCTTAATCCCTAACCCCCCACCTATCATAATCACTAATACATGCCCCTAATTAATCCCTAATCACTAACAACTTCTTCTTAATCCCTTACCCCCAATCTATATCCCTTATCCCCTACCCCCACCCAATCCTAATCTGAATCACTAACCACCATCTTAATCCCTACTCCCTCATTACCAATCCCAAATCTCTAACCACCTCCCCCAATCATTATTCGAATCACTAACCCCTAATAAATCCATACCCCCCAAACCTAATCCCTAACACCCACTCCCAATCCTAATCCAAATCACTAACCCCCATCTTAATCCCCCCCCCATCTTAATCCCTATCTCTAAGTAACCCCTAATCCCTAAAAACCTCATCTTAATCCATAACCCCCATCTTAACCCCTTATCCCATCCCCCCCCCCCCCCAAATCGTAATCCCTATCCCATCTTAATCTCTAATCCCTAACACCCTCATCTTAATCCCTAAACCCTCCATCTTAATCCCTAATCTCTTACCCATTCATCTTAATCCTTAATCCTGAACTAATCACCCGAATCCAAAACCCCCAATCTTAATCCATTATCCCCTACCCCCTCAATTAATCCCTAATCCTGAACCCCCTCCCTTTATCCTAATCACTAACCCCGAATTAATCTCCAACACCCCATTCCTATTCCCTACCCCATCTTCCCAATCATAATCTGAATCACTAACCTCCATCTTAATACCTAACCTCCCAATATTAATCCCTAATCCCTACCCCTCCCCCATCTTAATCCCTAATCCCTAACTCCACCATCTTAATACCTTATCCCATACCCCCTCATCTTAATCAACCCATAATCCTAATCCTTAACCCCCACCCCCATCCCTAATTTCTTATACCCAACTCTAATCCCTACCCCCATCTTAAACCTACCCACTAATCCTTACCCCCCCCACGCAAAAAATATTAATACCTAACTATGACTCTTAATACCTACCCCCATCCAAAACATATTCACTAATCACTACACCCCAATCAAAATTTCTAACCCCCCTGCACACACACACAAATCCTAATGTATAACCCTGACTCCAAATCCCTACCCCTGGTCCTAATTCCAAACCAATCCCTAATCCTAACCCCACTCCCAACCATATTCATTACTCCCTACCCTCTTAATCCTAATCCCTCCATTTTAATCCCCCGCACTCTTAATCTCTAATCCCCCCAAATATTAATCCAAAATCCCTAACACCCTCATTTTAATCCATAACCCCCCCAATCTTAATCCCTTATCACATACCCCCTAATCTTAATCCCTAACCCCCAATCATAATCCCTAACCACCCATCCCTAATTCCTACCCCCAATTTTAATCCCTACCCCACCTCATCTAAATCCTATTCACTAATCCCTACCCACCAATCTTCACCCCCAATCCAAATTCCTATCCACCCCCAATCCTAATTCCTAACCCTGAAACCTAATTCCATTTCCAACCTTAATCTTAACCCTATCCCAATCTTATTCATTAATCCCTACCCACCCCCCAATTATTAATCTCCAATCCCCCTCAAAATCCTAATCCACCCCCAATCCCAATCCTATTCACTAATCACCCCCCCCCCCCCCGATCCTAATTTTGACCCCTGAATCCTAATCCCAACCCCCCCCCCAATTTTAATTCCAAACCCCAAAAATAATCACAACCCCTTTCCAATCCTATTCAAAAATCCTAACCCCCCTCTAAATCCCCCCAATCCTAATTTTTCCCCCCAACCCCATCCCTGACCCCCCAATCTTAATCCATTACCCCCCCATTCCTTATCTCAAACACCCACCACCCCCCGCTAATCATAACCCATAATCCCCCCAATCCTAATTCTTACCCCTAACCCTAATCCCTAACCCGCAATCCTAATCCTCATCAGAAATCCATACCCCCAACCCTAATCCATAAACCACACAATCCTAATCCATAACCCAATCCTCATCCCTACCCCCCACCAATTGTAATCCCTAATCCCCCAATCCTAATTTCTACCCCAACGATAATCCATAACCCCCCCCCAAATAAAAATCTTATTCGGTAATCCCTAACCCCCCCCAGAATCTTAATCCCCAACCCCCTCATCTTAATCCTAAATCCCTACCCCCATCCTCATCCCTAACCCCCCTCCAATCGTAACACCAAATCCCCTGAATCCTAATTCCTACCCCCAACCGTAATCCCTACCCCGATCTTAATCAAATTCAGTAATCCCTACCCCCCAATCCTCATCCCTAATCACTAATCCCCAATCCTAATTCCTACCCCATCCCTACTTCTTAAACCCCCAATCATAATCCTATTCATTAATCCCTACCCCCATCTTAATCGCTAACCCCCTTATCTAAATCCCTACCCCCACCCCACCCTAATCTCATGCCTAACCCCCCCCTCCAATCATAAATCTAATCCACCCCACTCCAAATTCCAACCCCAAACCCTAATCCCTAACCCCCATTATAATCCTATTTATTAATACTTACCCCCCCAATCCAATTACCTACCCCCAATCCTATTCCCTACCCCCCAAATCTTAATCCCTACCCCCCAAAAAATCCTCATCCCTAACCCCTACCAAAACCCTCTCCAATCCCAATCCATAATCCCCCCAAATCCTAATTCCTACCCCAACCCTAATCCATATCCCAAACTTCTAAATCTTGTTCAGAAATCCCCACCCCCTTGAATCTTAATCCCTAATCCCTAACCCTCTCATATTAATCTGAAATCCAAAACC
The DNA here is from genome assembly GCA_963277665.1 of Viscum album. Classification (NCBI taxonomy): domain Eukaryota; kingdom Viridiplantae; phylum Streptophyta; class Magnoliopsida; order Santalales; family Viscaceae; genus Viscum; species Viscum album. The sequence goes on from OY728141.1 coordinate 1,758,417,426, forward strand.
CCCCTACCCTCAATCTTCACCCCCTCTAATCTTAACCCCCAATCCTAATTCCTAACCCAAACCCTAAACCATAATCCCTACCCCCACCCCCACCCATCATTACCCAATTCAGTAATCCCTACCCCCCCCCACCAATCCTCATCCTTAACCCCTCCCCCCAATACTAATTCCTAACCCCAATCCTAATTCCTATCTACATATCCTAATCCCCACCCACACCCCACCCCCAATCCTCATCCCTACCCTCCTCAAATACTAACCCCGAATCCCCCAATCCTAATTCATACCCCCAACACTAATCCTAACACCCATTCCAATCCTATTCACTCATCCCTACCCCCCCCCCCACATTCTTAATCCCTAATCCCTAACCCACCCTTACAATCCTAATTCCTACCCCCAACCCTAACCCATCACCCCCAACCACCCAATCTTAATCCTGAATCCCCCTAATACTCATCTGTAACCCTTAACCCCGCAATTCCTAACTCCTAACCCATTAATCCTAATTACTAACCAGGAATCTTAATTCCTACCCCCCCCCCCCAATTCGTAATCCATAACACCCCCAATCCTAATTCCTATCCCCGACCCTAATCAATAATACCAACCCCCAATATTAATCCCTAATACCCCCCAATCATCATCCCAATCCCTCACCCCCTCAAATACTAATCCCTAATACCCACAACCCTAATTCATACCCCCAAACCTAATAACTAACCCCCCATCTTAATCCTATTAATTCATCCCTATGCCCCCATAATATGAATCCCTAATCCATAACACCAATCCCCTCATCTTAATCCCTAATCCCTACCCCCCCCCAAATCCTAACCATTATCCCCCCTAATCTTAATTCCTACCCCAACCCTAATCTCAATCCTCCCATCCTAATTCTCTAACCCCTGACCCCCACTCCTAATCCCCAAATCCTAATTTCTACACCCAACCCTAATCCATAACCCCCCAAACTTAATTCCTACCCCCAATCCTAACCCCTAGTCTACCCAATCCTAATTCCTAATCCTCACATACATAAGATACTAACCAGGGAAATCATGTATGCTAGTGGTAGGTGATAAAGGCTTGTCGCACTTCAATTGTGGGTTCGATTTCTACATCGTTGTCTGAAGAGATAGGTTGTCGCCCATCCTGCGGGTTATCCTTTTTCTAAAACAATACTATTATAACATTTCGGAAATAATAATAAAAAAAAAAATTGGCCTTAAAAAATACTATCTGATGTCCAACTTAATCCATTCCAACTTTTAGGCATATCCAAAATACTTTTGTCCAATCATAAAATACAAAAAAACAATTACAATAAATATTATATAACAAGCATTTTAATACCATCATTTATCCCTCATAAGGTATATCTTGTTGGTCACATACCAATCATTTGAATGAATTCATCATGCATTCTCTTGAGTCATGGTAATAACCTAAATTACAATATATCATTATTGAAAACATGCTTGTTTCCTTATTCCAAAATTTATTGGATATATTCCTGAAGTACCGAAAAGATATATACCTCATCCATGATATCATATCCTTCTTTTCAACAACACCATTGTTAGTTCCCAAAAAAATAGAATCATACAATTTTATTTTTCAAATCCAAAATATCTTTATCTAAACAACTTTATCTTAACATACGAGACATATTAAGGGTAATTTTTTCATTAATCCTGTGTTCTTAAAGTATATCACCTTACACTTAAATCAGTTTTTGGCTCTTTAAAACTATTCAGAATATCCATTCCAATACTTAAATAAAGAATAATACTGAAAAAACTTATATATTTCTTGATTCATATAACATACACTTTTAATTCGAAACATATACAACACAATCATCCAACTTTATTCTTAAACCAATACACAGGATCCATCAACATCGCCTTTCTAGATATTTGAATGATGTTGTAAGGTTTATCAACCTCAAGATTATTAGTTTTAATGTAAATAATAATAGAATAACATCACATTCCATTCACATATCAATTATAATCTCATTAACCTCAGCAATATGACCAATACTCGTACCATCGTCATGATTATCTTCATGATATTTCCACTTAGGAAATATTTCTTCATTATTCCCATAATTTCCACATCTGAAACATTAAATCGTTAACCATGGTCTATATAGTTCTATATAATGAATAAGATCAGATAGAAAAGTGTGAGAAATACACATCAGATATTGGAAACACATAAGTAATTTAAATTACATATAGTATTTCAATCTATGATATCTTTGGTTTAAGCATATGTTAGTCATGATTATCAAAAAAAACCTTGGTTTATAACTTATACATTACTTATCATTAAGACATCCCTAGAAATATCCTTGAAATATCTCTATAGATCTAACTACTGTTTTTGAATCCTAGTTTCCAAAGGTTTAATAAACCTTCAATTTGATTCCAACTGTAGAAACCCAAGCTTGACGTACCTGGACATTGCATTTATTTTTGAAATACTTATTACATGACACAAACAGACACCCAAAGATCATATTAGTTTAGTGACTTTGGAAACATGGAACATAATCTTCTAACATTGTGAAATATCTTCAACATCTCTCATAAAGATCTTCCCCCTTAGTTTTCCTACATAAATCCTTTCTTCATATTTTGAGGAAAAGAAATCATATAAAGGGTTAGCTCAAATTGTCAGTAAGGGTAAATATTGAGAACATAAAACAAACCAAAAACATAATAATGTAAAAACATGAACATAAATTTTAAACATCAAAATATTGAGTTTTGAAATAAATCATTGTAGTATGTAATGCATGGATCATAAAGTAACATTAACAATGATAGAATAGCATTGGAATAAAACATGTATTTTTGGAAAAAAAATAAGCACATAAAATGATTTCTATAGTATCCAATACATTGCTTCCAAGACCGTCATAGTTAATATAATCCATTACTAAATCGGGTTTACTTGTAGTTTCATCCATGTATTACTGAACCAGGTTTACTTTTCGTTCCAGCCCTACATTACTGAACCAGAGTTACTTGACGTTTCAGTCATGTCTATTTCATTAGATATAAATATTTAATCAATTCATTGGAGAACGATATAGGTACAACCCATATCATAATGAAATCATTCTTACATGTTCCACAAAACAGAAATCATTCATTATAGCCTAACCCAAGAAATAAAATTGTTTTCATAAATATCATTTCATCATAACATAATCCATATAAAATATCATTCAATAATTAATGAAATAAAATCATAGTAACAATAGGGATATAAAATAACCCTATTTAAAGAGAATCCTCTTATATGGAAATAATTTTGATAAAACACTTGATCTTAATTGTTGATAAAAAAATCCTTTCTTCTTAAAAAATGTTTTCTTTTCTCAAAATGTCGTACAATTTTAGAAGGAATTTAGTTAAAAATAAACATGAAGTAGTTTTGTCAAATAATCATGGAAATAAGTCAGTATAAAACCATAAAAATACATTCATTCTGTATAAAAAACATTTTTATCATACTTTTTTTGAAAAAATTTAAAAATACCACGTATGGTAAAAAAAGAAAGATTCCATCCATATCATATAGTAAGGGTAAAAACACAAAAAAGATGTCTTTAAACATGCATATATGAATAGTAAAAAATTTTATGAAAAAAAATATAAAACAAGGACATGGATGATAAATATATCCCCAATAAATACTTACGTATAAACAATCTCACATAAAAATAAGATTCTAAAATTATCTCTTACATTAGGTTTGATTTCTTCCGTATGAGTCCAAAACTCTTGTATAGTGGGTTTAAACATATTATTAACTTGTAATAGAACCATAACAATACTGATGATATCATATATGATACACTTACAACTTTATATCACCCGTTCATTGGTCAATACCATGTTAAAGCCACATTTTGAGTAATAACCATTTTATTTATCATACGTGTTTTGAATTGTTATTCATGATATTATTACTTACATCATGATTTCAATACTTACATAATGTAAAAACATGATTTATATATCATATATGGTCAGTATATATATATATTATAGATAGATAAATTAAACGGAATACACCATTGAGGTAGATGGTAGGTCGTACGTACACATGAATGCTATTTTTGTTTCCTTATTGAATTGAATAGAAGTAAGTTAAAGTCATATATATATATACAGTAGAATTATTATGTCATATATTTCATGATTAATTATTATATATATTTTATAATCATTCTTCAGTTTTTAACATGGAGAATGAATCTCATCGCGTCGTGGAGACGGTAACCCGTTCATACGCACAAGCGACGAAATCATTCTCATAGTGGTTGAATGGTATTAAAGTGGATGCTGTATAATATCTCATAATTAGTATCATGTTATAATAATAATATATAAGTAATTATATTCACCATTATACCCATCCATGAAAGGTGGTGGTGCAAAACATATTACATTATGGCTTGGAGAAGGTAAGTCTTGTGTATGCTCCCGCGGTGAATTCATTTTTAGATGGATGGATTAATAGTGAAATATTGTTGTTAAATATTTATAATAACATATCTATATATTAGTGATATTTATGATATTAATTTATAATGAAATAACTAAATAAGAGGATGTTGATGAAGAAATTTTTTTGAACGAATTGGTAGAAAGTTTTACATGTTCCTCGATGTGCCTCCTTTAAATTTTCTCTTAGGGCACAAGAGTTGGACTTTTGAGAAGACAAGATCCTCTAGAATGTAACTATGGAAGTTTATAAGAGAAATGGGTAGGTTTTTTCCCAGATTAAGTGCTAAAAATGTAGTGAAGATGAAAGGGAAGAGCTGCCCTTTTATAAGAGATGAGAGGGCAGTTCAGAAAAGTATTAAAGTATTAATTTATTATCAAATCAATTTAGATTTAAAATGGACCAAAATTATTTAATTACAATATAAGAAAATTTTGGTTCTAGTAACCATAATCCAATTAATTTTAGTCTATTTTGGAATATTTTTGTATCCATATCTTTTTAGTTTAACCGTTATTTTACTCTTTTTAATCTTATAATGATATCATGTTATTTACAATTTTTGGGTTATTATAAGTATCATATCATGTCAAAAGACCAAAATAAAGTTTTTTATGACATATTTGGACTTATATTAACTATTTTTATGAATCATATATTTTTAGGAATTTAATATCATTCAATAAACTATTTTATGTTTTATGTTATCAATTATGTCAGTTTTAGACAGTGTTCATACTTGACTTTTTCGGAATTCATAACCTAATTCCATCGAAAAAAGAAATTAAATCATCCCTAATATGTCAATTAAATCCATAAAATTTGTGGATGGAATAAAAATGTTCAAAATAAATTTATTTAAATATTCATAAATTCCTTTATTTTAATATTTCACTAATGATGTAATCACAACATCATAATTGTGTCAAAATAAATATATTTATATAGTGTCTAAAAATTATAATTAAAATAACATGATGTAGAAAATATTTTTTTATTTCTAATACTATTTATAATAGAAGAGATAAGTTATATAACCATGTATAAAAATCTATTTAGTGAAAGATATATGTTTAGGTAACAATTATCTTACTTAAAATTAATTCTTAAAAATGTCATTTTCACATCGAAGTGAATCCATGGAGTTCCAAAATCGACTCAAGGATTACAATTTTCAAAATATCTCATTGAATAGGATTAGGATGTGTGTTAAAATAGTTTAATATAATTATTAATATTTTTTACCCTTATTTACCAGATTTACCCTTTTAACCATGGTAAATAAAATAATTACTGATGTTATTATTCATAATGACTAAAAATAAAAGGTTACAATTTACAAAATTTGAACCTCATGAATCCAAATATAGAATAAACTTCTAAAAATTCAAAACACATAATTTGATGTAATTAATTTATTATCATTTCCCGTTTTCAAAATAAAAATTAAGTCATGTTTTTTAGAAGTAAAAAATATCAAAAGATTGACATGTGTTTATGTCAAATTTAAAATATAAATTACATCCAATTAAAAAAATTGGATTAAATGGTAATAATATAATCCAATTACTATTTCAATACAATTCAAAAGATAATATATCTATATAAATAAATTAGACAAAAAGGATGTTTTGGATTAAAATGTTGTATTTTTCACTATTCATTAAAAATACAATTTTATTTGAAAATATTCAAAAAATCAAAAAAATTAATTTTAATGTCTCTATTCCAAATAAGAATTTTATTTTGAAAAATTTAACATATAAAAGTGTCAAGAACTAGATTTGAAATGGGTGTGCCATCAAAAGGCGACAAAATTGATTTTTTTGAAAATACTTTTTTTATCAACAAAAAAATTTGATTTCATTAACATATCTTGTTATAGAAAATGTGTCAGATGAATGATAATGTTATATAAAATTAATATTGTGTTTAATAATATTCATAACATCTAGTTTATATTCAATTAAATAATAATATTTTAATAATATATCATTGTTTAGTGATACTCGGTATTGCGTACAGTGCAATCTATCGACAAAGGATTCTCTTGCATGTAACGCAAGCCAAGTCAATGTTTCATGTAGTGAAAGCATAATTTTGTGTTTCTTATAACATAATCCAAACCTATTTCTTTTATACATTGAACAATATCTATACTCAATGTTGCAAAAAATTAATCTATGAAAGGAACATGAAATTGTGTGAAAAACTAGCCAAGAATAGTGTAGCCTATACTACAAGATAATACTGTGATACATATAGTGAAAACTAATCTTGGTGTAGCGTAAAACAATATTCATAAATGACATTAAAATAATCTATCTCATAAGATCTCAGGGTGTTACATTCTACCCCCCATAAAATGAATTTCGCCCATAAAATTCGTTGGGGTTATAATTAGTTTTCTACATGACAGTTTCTTTCATGAAAACTCGCATCATAAAAAGGGATTCTAAAAATCATTTTAAAAGGAAATTTATAAAATTAATGGTTACCCAAAGTAACTCGCCAGTAGGTTTCTTCATAGGAGAACATATGTGGTAAGTGAAAACATGGATATGGAATAGAAATCTAACCGTAATGTTATGATGGATAGTGAGAGATAATAATGTTTGGAGAAAGTTAACTACCATAAATCCATATATCTCTAATGATTTATGGGACCATATGATTCCTTGGATAATAAGGTACTCAGATATCTTTTTTGGTTTTCAAGATCATTTTCGTAAAGTTAAATAATTTTTAATGAGAATAAAAACTTACTTGATTTTTGTACAATCTCAGTGTTGATTGTTCCTTGAACAATTTCCACTTCATCGCTTTTTTAATTAAATAAAATTGAATTTTTCATTCATGACGAGTTAGAAGATCATGCGATAGAATGATAGGTCATTCCATATACCTCAGAAAGGGGTAGAACAGGTTATCAAATATGCAGAAGTCCATCTATGATTAGATTAATAGTATATGGTTCCAAAAAATGAACTTAAACTTCATCAATCATACCTCTTAAATAAAATAATAACCATAGTCTTCTTGTTGGCCAATGGTAGGTGATAAAGTCTTTTCTCACTTCAGTGGTGTGTTCGATTCCCACAGCCTAGTCCGATACGACGGGTTGTCGCCCGTCCTACGGGTTATCCTTTTTCTAAAACTATACTATTATAACATTATAGAAATAATATTAAAAAATTTAGCCTTAAACAATACTATTAGATGCCCAACTTAATCCATTCCAGCAATTAGGATTATCCAAAATAAATCTGTCCAATCTTATAGTTAAAAACAATTACAATAAATGTCAAATAACATGCATGTCAATACCATAATTTATCCACTCTAAGATATGTCATGTTGGACACATACCAAAAATTTGAATGAATTCAACATGTATTCTCTTGTTTCATAGTAATAACCTAAATTACCCTATATCCATATTGAAAACATGCATGTTTTCTTATTCTAAAACTTATTGGATATATTCCCCAAGTCCAAAAAAGTTGTATACATGATCCATTATATCATAAGATTCTTGTCAACAACTAGATAGTTAATTCAAAAGAAACTAGAATCATCCAATTTTTGTATTCAAATACAACATATCATTATCCAAACATCATTATCTTCACATACGGGACATATTATGGGATATCTTTTGTAACACCCCTAGATTCCACGATAAATTTCCCTTTGAATAATATAATAGCTTGTGTCGTTCGCAACTTCGAGTTCAAACACACCACAACCAATCAAACTGGACATTATGAATAGTAATACCCAAATTTTTAAAATTTTATATATTTTATATTTCAAAATGGACTTCTCTTTTGGATTCGAAATATCGAAATTAGCTTGGTGTGAATTTTTGGTATTTTTCTTAAAACATTAAATTTTGATGATTAGTGAAAAAAACTAATTTATTGTTTAAAAACGACATTTTATTTAAATAATTAATTATTTTATTTAAATTTATTTTAGGTAAAAATATATACATAATACCTATATGTGTTCAATGTAATTCATTGGAGTCATTTTATTGTACATTTAACCTTCTTTTACCCACCTCCTAGGAGCATTAGGAAATTTGCATAAAACATAATTTTACCGCATCTGTGAATGGAATTTAAAAAATTCGAGCGACACATTTGATATCAGTAAGTAAAATGTGGTTCAATAAGATGAAAATAATTTTTTGTGAATAGTAACTTTTAACTTTTATTTTCCACGGTTAAAAATAAATATGGTAAATAAAGGTAAAAATGATATTATTGTTACCCTAAAACATGTCATAATTGAATTGGATAAGTGTAATTAGACCAAAAACTACCCTAGGAATAAAATATGATCATTTAGTTCCACTTGGAATAGATTAGGACATTTATTTTTATTTAATTCAATGAAGAGTTAAAAATTTTATATTCACGTTTTCATTAATAATTTTTTTTAATATAGGGTTATATATAAGATAAATTCTACTATAAATATTAATTTTAAATCTTATAATATTTCCTACATAATGGTATTTTATTTATATTTTTTGGACATTAAATATTTAATTTTATTTATGACACAATTATGATGCAGTAATTACCTTATTAATAATGGATTATAATAATTAATATTATAAATATCCAAATAAATATAATCTGCGAATTTTGATGAATTACAAAAAATTTATACATTAATATGACATGTTAGGGTTGATTAAATTATTTTTATTCAATTTAATCATGCTGTAATAAAATAACAAAAACAAAATACCAAATAGTGTCAAAATTGACAAAAAAGAGTTTTAAAAAAAAATATTATATTATTAATTGATATCATACTCCAAAATATCTAAGGATAGGCCAAATAACGTAGATAAAATTATATATATTAATAATTAACCACTTGGGGATCTTTTGGCTTGTTATTGTATGGTTAATAACCATATAATATAAAAATACAAAGAGACATGGTAAATGTCAAACTTTTTAACTAAGAGTTAAATTTAAAGGATAAGATAAATAAGGTGACCCCAAACCTATCTAAAACCAATTGGTTGAGAGGTTTTAGACCCACCATTACCTTAGGCACAATATAAATAATTTTTTATCCATTATAAACCTAAAATTATTTTATTATAAAATAATATTTCAAGTGTTTCCTAAAGTGACCCTCACCAATCTTATAAAAGGGCACTTCCACTTCTCTCGAATTCACACCTCAAAAGAATTTTGGATTGTCCAAAACCTATCCAAATACCCTCTCAAATATCATCCCTTCATCCTATAGGCCTTACTTTTGTAATAAACCCATCCTAATGAGTCCTTTTGATCAAATCAAATGGAAGAACCTAAAGAGGAAGTAAATATTTTATCACCTCTTCCAAGTTCATTTCTACTTCCACATCCTATTTCATTGTTCATTCCATTATAAAAAAATAATGACATAATATTATATATATTGTGATGTTATTATAAAAATTGTACAACCATATTCATTATTCGATCCATCATATCAATGACAAAGTCACCATACCTGCGTACGTAGGGCATACCGTCTCCACGTCGTGGTGTAGTTGTTATTCAAGACATTATTTTTTTCTATGCATATAATAATGATGTATAATTGATGTAAATAATAAATATAAGATTCTAATTATTCTTTATATATGATATAACAACTATTTAAATTCTATTTTAATATCAAAAGAATGATATTTTTTCTCGTGCGTACGTATAGATTACTGTCTCCACGAACGCGATGAGATTCATTTCCCCATCGTAACTATCCAAGAATAATTTTCATTTGATGATTAAAAATAATATTTAGTAACATAATATCATTATGTATATGAATCAAATACACCCTTTATATAACAAACATGTCTTATGTAACCAAGCATATAAAGGGAAATGTACCATTTAACACCTGAAATGATGATAATATGAAAATATTATTAACAAAGAAATATTAGAATATCATATATAATATCATATTTATGTATATAATTATTATATAATTTAATAACAATGTTTGAACTATTATAAAATAGGTTAACATACCATCATCTAAGTAAATGTACAAGATAAGTGTTAATTTCACAATCTCTTTATCATCTGAGTTTGTTTTCACGTATATATTTACAGGGGCCTCTTTATTATCCACATCAGTGTTTTCTTAAAAATTTAATTCAAATAATTTATACTATTTACTATACAAAGGGATAAATTCATTTATTCCATTATTTGACCATAAATTTTTTGAATGAAATCTTTCCTTCATTTTCCAAATAAGGTAATTTTGACCTTTTCGACAAAATTATGGTAAGAATGTATTTTTTTAAATTATATGGTGCGTGTGGCTACTTTCCACCATTATAACATCGTTTAAGCTTCCCATAATAGCTTATAAGAATATTTTCAAAATAAATGTTTTCTTTTATAATTATATGACTTTTAAATGATTTCAAAATCGAAAGAGATATTTCTCTAAAAAGATTTGATTTAATCTATGTGAACATCCTTAGATGGATTTTAAGCTTGTTTGAAGTAAATTTATTAGGATACAAATCTTCCATATTGTATTGAAGGTTTTTTGATATGTTTGACTATGGATGTGTTATTTTTACACCATTCATGGTTTATGTATAAATTATTTACATTTAGTATACTAGTTATAATACGAATGTTTATGTTATGTTTAAACCTTTTCATATGAGGAATGAATTGGACATAGTAATTGATGGGTGGAGCTTGCTATAGCTCCTCGAATAATCAGTAGGTCTCATCGGTCAAACTAGTACCTTGGGAAAAGGCATTGACAGAATATTGTTGGTCGTATTGGAACAAGGACTTGACTATGTGGTTATGAAGTCTGGCATTATGAATTCTATCATTATAAAAGTGGCTATTGATATTTCATGTGGTTATTCGACTAGTAGAGTAACCATGTGATTAAGTAAATGGAATTAGTTGAATTTATCTTTTCCTTATTATGATGCTGTTTATTTTTAAAATCTTTTGTTTTAGTAATATACATTGCCTTAAATGTTTATGCTTATTTATGAATGTTTCCGCTATGTTATTATCCTTACTGAGAATCTAAGATCTCCCCTTTCTATGCATTATTTTCCATATGATATGAAGAATTATTTTATGATTGACCTGCAAGGATAGTCTAAGTGTTACGAGTGTGGTATATAGAGACAATGATGTTGTAGTTTTTCACTTTATAATGTAATGTAAATCTTATGAATGTATCTATTACTTCCAAGGAAACTAAACTAATAGGTATTTTGAGACGTGATCTCTTGTGATCATTCCAATGTTATTTAATAATGCACTGAATAAGTGTAACCGGGTTTGGGGTTTTACAGTTGGTATCAGAGGATGTTTAGTACAATACTTAGATGCTATATTTAGATAAAGTGTTCAATTTATGTTAAGTGTTTTATACATTTGGAATTCTTTATTGTGATTCATAAACAAATCTTGTGTATTCCATTTTTTTTGAAATGGAACCTAGAAGAAGGAATGGGAACTGTATCAATGCATGTAATCCATGTAGGAATTTCCCCCCAACTCAAGATAATTATATTGGAGCTGGTGATGCAATTGGTGCGGATCATCTTATCACCATACTGGGACAACTCACATAGGTTTAGAATAATAACCTTACCTGTATGGATCACCCTGATCCCCAACGTGGATGATGAATGTCAGACCCCTTCTTGAGGAAACAACCACAAAAATTAAATGAGACTACAAATCCAGTGTACCTGAGAAATGGATATGTTCTGTAGAGTAAATATTTCATGCATCGGGGAGTAGGGAAAGGGAAAAAGTTTTCATGGAAACTTATCTCCTCACCAGGGATACAGATCAATAGTGGTAATTAATTCAAAACAAAAATGAAGATGAAGAAGTATTAAGTATGTAATGGAGGGAGTTTAAATATATTTTCATAGAAAAATACTTTCCTCGTGACCATCAAGAGGATATGGAAAGGCAGTTTATGAGCCTCAGACAAATAAAGGATGATAATTTTGAAAAGTATATAGGTAACTTTAAAAGGTTAGTGAGGCATGAAGCAGATTATATACGTAACCCAATGAGTAATATTGATCGATTCATTGATGGGTTAAAACCATTTTCCATCAAGAATTAGTCTCATAATCCTTCTCATAGTACGGATATATAGTCTCATGTGCTATCAAGATTGAAAAGTAATTTTCTAAGTCTTACAACATTAATGAAAAGTAAGTGAAGAAGATATCTTCTAAACACTCTGGAAATAAAAATAAGGGGAATAAGGTAAAAGTTGAATATCTATCCTATAGTAAATGTGGGGAAAAACACTCTGGTACTTGCCTGAATGGAATGGGAGTCTGTTACAAGTGTGGTGAAAAGGGCCACCAAGCCCATGATTACAAAGGAGAGAAAGAGGTTGTTAATGTTCAATGCTCAAATTGCTAGGAGATGGGACATAATGCAAATAAATGTCTTATGTTCCAAGGAAACTTACCTTAGAAAATGCCAAGGGAGAAATGCCAAGCTTATATGATCACTACTGATGAAGTTAAAGCTCTGAAAGACGTGGTGGAAGGTAATTTAATTGTTTTTTTTCAACTTATGCCAATCCTTTATTTGATTCTGGATCATCGCATTGTTTCATATCTTCGCAGTTTGCTAGAAAATTTGATATTTTCAATTTTACTTAACAAGGGAGTTGTTAGTCAATATACCTAAGGGAAGTATCATTGCAACAAATTTTTGTGAATCAATTACCATTAGGGAATATAAATTTTCTTTATCTACTGATCTCATCGTCATATCCATGATTGAATTTGATATAATCCTCGGTATGGATTGCCTTTTGGACCATGATGTAGAAATATATTATAAGAAAAACGAGGTTACAATTCTGGATGATGATAAGGAGTACCTTATCTTTAGAGCAGAAATGTCACCACTTGATTCTTATCTATATCCACCCCCAGTAGCTCTACTAAATTCAATTATTGGGGAGTAAGAGAATTAAATAACTATGGGTGAGAAAAATAATGTTCAAATAGAGGATGTACATTTTTTACAAGAATATGTTGATCTATTTCCGAGAAAATTTACCTGGAAATCCTCCAAAAAGAGAAATTGAGGTTTCTATTGATTTAATCCCTGGTTCAAGGCCCATATTGATGACCATTTATAGAATGGCCACTGTGGAATTAGTGTAACTAAAGAATCAACTAGAGGGGATGAGTAATAATGGATTTATTTACCTTAGTGTTTCTCCATGGGCAACCCATGTTCTTTTTTCAGAAGAAAGATGGATCTATGATGTTCTGTATTGACTACAAGGAGATCAATGCTATAACAACAAAGAACAAGTATCCCCTACCTAACATTGAAGATTTATTTGATCAAATTCATAGAGCTCAATATTTTTCAATGATTGACCATCGATCTGGATACCATTAGTTGTCTGTGAAGAAGAAAGATATTCCGGAGATAGCATTTCGAACCAAGTACGGGCATTACGAGTTTACAGTAATGCCTTTTGGATTTACTAATGCACCCTCTGTCTTCATGGATCTAACTAATAGAGTTTTCTTGGAATATCTTTATGACTTTGTAGTGGTATTCATTGATGATATCTTAGTATATTCTAAAAGCTATGAATATCATTAAAATCACTTGCGCATTATTCTAATGAATCTTAGAAGAAATGAATTGTATGGGATGTTTAGAAAGTGTGAATTATTTATTCAAGTGATTTATTATCTTATCTATATTGTCTCTAAGGATATAATCTCTATTGATCTTTGAAAGACCAAGGAAATCCAAGAATCACCAGCACTGCTGAGTATAACTGAGGTACACATATTTATTGGTTTAGCAGGTTATTATTGATGTTTAGTCTATAATTTTTCCCAGTTGGCTAACCCATTAACCATTATCACATTTAAAGGGGTTAAATTTGTTTTTAACAATGCTTGTGAAGAATTTGTTGAAGAACTCAAGAGAATATTAGTCAATTCCCCTATATTTACACTACCATAGAGGAATGATGGGTTTGTTATTTATAGTGATTCTTCAAAGAAAGGACTTGGTTGTGTCCTTATGTAGAATGATAGAGTTATTGCCTATGCATCACAATAGCTAAAATTTATGGAAAAAACTATCCCAACCATGATCTTGAGTTAGATGTTGTAATCATTGCTATGAAAATATAGAGACACTATCTCTATGGTGTAAAATGTGAGATTTTTATTAATCATATGAGTTTGAGATATATTTTCTCACAAAAACAACTCAACATGAGGCAAAGGAGATGGCTTGAACTACTCAAGGATTATGATTGCACTATACACTACAACATGGGGATGGAAAATAAGGTACCAGAAACCTTGAGTAGAAATGATCATGGAGTTTTGACCAAGATTAGAGGTGAAAAGGATCATATTTTCATGGATCTAGTAAATATGGATATGGTAAAAACCATGGAAGGTGAAACATCAACGCTTTTTCAAATGGTTTCCAAACCATCTTTAGTAGAAAGGATAAAAATTTCTCAGACTAATGATGAGGAATTTCAAAATAAAATTAAAGCTGTGAATGATGGGAGAATGATCGACTTCGTATATGAAGATGGAATTTTGAAAATTGGGAAGAGACTATGTTTTACCGATATAACTGATCTAAAATGGGAATTATTGGATGATGCTCATAGATCCAATTTCTCAATACACCCTATTATCACCAAGATTTATATAGATTTTAAGGAACATTTTTTGTGGGAGAACATGAAAAAAGATATTGATGATTTGGTGTCAAGGTGTATGGTTTTTAAACAAGTGAAAGCTGAAGGGAAACAACCTGGAGGATTCATGCAACCACTTCTCATACCTGAGTGGAAATGGGATAATATTATGATATAATTTTTCATGGGGTTACCAAAGACTCCTAAAATGAATGATTCAATATGGGTCATTGTTGATCGTCATACTATGTCATCACATTTTCTTTATATAAGATAAGATTTACCACTTGAACATCTGACAAGACTATATATTAATGAAGTTGTAAGACTTCATGAAGTACCCCTATCGATCGTTTATGGTCGTGATCCCTGTTATACCTTAATATTCTGGAAGATTCTTCTGAAAGTCCTGGAGACTGAACATCGTTTGAGCACTTCTTACCACCCTCAAACTAATGGAAAATTCGAAAGGACTATTCGATCTTTCTCACATGACATTCAATGTATGTGGGATCAATATTTACCTCTGCTATAATTTTCCCATAACAATAGCTTCCATTCAAGTATTAAGATGGCACCATATGAAGCTTTATATGGAAATATATGTCGCACACCACCTTTTTGGGATGATGTTGGTTAATGAAAACATTTAGTCCCATAACTTGTTGAGTAATCAATGGAAAAGTTGAAGGTTATCAAAACCCACATCAAAGCATCTCAAACTAGGCGTAAGAGTCATGCCGATAACCGAAGGAAGGATTTGTAATTTCAGGTAGGATATTATGTTTTCATGAAGGTATATCCATGGAAGGGAGATATATGATTCGATATGAAGGGTAAATTAAGTCCCAGGTACATCATACCTTTTGAAATTCTTGAACGAATTGGGGTTTTAGCTTATTATTTGGAAATGCCGCCATGTATCTCTAAAATTCACGATGTGTTCCACATATCAATATTGATAAAATACATGCTTGACCTAATGCATGTAATCACCATTGAGGGAATTGAACTGGAACCTGATATGTCTTGTTGTGAATAGTCTTTCATGATTTTTGATACAAGATAACATGTGCTGAGAAACAGGACAACCCGTCTGGTAAAAGTTATATGGAGAAACCATAAGATGGAAGAGGCAACATGGGAACCCGAGGAACATATTATGAAGAACCATCAGAATCATTTTATGCAAAAATATTATAGAAATTTCTAGGACAAAAGTATTTCAAGTAGGGGAGAATGTAACACCCTAATCTTCTAGGGTATGTTTCCCTTTGAATAAGACAATAGCTTGTGTTGTATGCAACTTTGAGTTCAAACACACCACAACCAGTCAAACAATCCGTTATGAATAGTAATACCCACTTTTAGAAATTTTATAGATTTTATATTTCAAAATGGACTTCATTTTTGGATTCAGAATATCCAAATTATCTTCAGGTGAATTTTTGGTATTTTTCTGAAAACATTAAATTGTTGATGAATACTGAAAAACATTGAGTTATTGTATAAAACCAGAATTTTATTTAAAGAATAAATTATTTTATTTAAATTTATTTGAGTTCAAAATAGATACATAATTCCTATATATGTTTAATGTAATTCATTGGAGTCATTTTATTGAACTTTTTACCGTCTTTTACCCACCTCCTAGGAGCATTTACCAATTTGCATAAAATTTAATTTTACTACTTATGTGAATTGAATTTGAAAAATTTGAGAGACATGATTGATATTAGTATGTAAAATATAGTTCAATATGATGAAAATTATTTTTAGTGAACAATAACTTTTAACTGTTATTTACCACGGTTAAAAGTAAATTGGGTAATTAAAGGTAAAAATGATATTATTATTACCCTAACACATGTCCTCATTATATTGGATAAGTGTTATCCAAAAAAACATCCTTATTAATAAAATATGATCCTCTAAGTCCACTTGGATAAGATTAAGATATTTATAATTATTTAATTCAAAGGAGAGTTAAATGTGTTAAATTCATGTTTTCATAAATAAAACATTTTTAATATAGAATTATACATAAGATAAATTTAAATCAATATATTCATTAAAAAGATAAAATGATTTTCTATATCATAATATTTTATTTATAATTTTTTGACATTAAATAATTAAATTTATTTATGACACAATGATGATGTGGTAATTACCTTATTATTGAAAGATTAAAATAATTAATATTATAAAAAGCCAAATAAATCTAATTTGAGATTTTTGAGGAATTCCGCTAATTTTAAAGGTCAATATGACATGTTAGGGTTGATTAAATGAATTTTTTCCATGTAATCATGTTGTTATATCTTTAAAAAATACAAAATACAAAATAGTGTCAAAATTGACATAAAATAGTTTTTAAAACAAATATTATATTATCAATTGATATAATATTTCTAAAAATATAATGTTCAGAGAAATAACATAGATAAGGTAATATATATTAATAATATTCCACTTGGGGTTCTCTTGTCTTGTTACAGAATGTTTATTAACCATATAATATAAAAATACAAAGAGACATGTTAATTGTCAAACTTTTTAACTAAGAGTTAAATCTAAAAGATAAGGTTAATATGGTGTCCCAAACCTATCTAAAACCTATTTTTTGAGATTTTTTCTACCCATACCCATCTTAGGATCTAAAAACATCATTTTTTAGCCATTATAAACTGGAAATGATTTTATTATAAAATAACATTTCAAGCTTTTCCTAAAGTGGCCCTCACCTCTCTTTTTAAAAGGGAACTTCCCCTTCTCTCAAATTCACACCTACAAAGCCTTTTGGCTCGACAAACCCCTATCCAAATTTCTTCTCAACTTTCCTAACATCATCCTAGAGGCCTAAATTTGGTCATAAATCCATCCTAAGCAGCCCTTTTGATTAAATAAAATGGATGAACAGGAAGAAGAGGTAAATATTCCATCACCTCTTCCAAGTTCTTTTCTTCTTCCACTTCATCATTCATTGTTGATTCCATTATAAAATAACTACCCCTGTATTATATATATATTGTGATGTTATTATAAAAATGGTACAACCATATTCATTATTCTATCCATCATATGAATTATAAAGTCACCATACGTGCGTACGTATGGCTTACCATCTCCACGTTGTGGAGTAGTAGTTATTCAATACATTATTTTTTTGGATGGGTATAATAATGATGTATAATTGATGTAAATAATAAATATATCAAGATAATGATTCTATATATATATGATATAACATCTATTTAGAAACAATTTAAATATCAAAATAATGATATTGGAACTCGTGCATACGTATGGATTACTGTCTCCACGAGCACGATGAGATTCATTTCACCATCATAACCATTCATGAATAATTTTCATTTGAGGATTAAAACTAATATTTATAAACATAATTTTTTTATATGAATCAAATACATCCTATCTGTAATAAACATTTCCTACATAACCAAGCATACAACACAAAACGAATCAGTTAACACCTGAAACGAAGATAATACAAAAATATTATTAACAAAGCAATATTAGAAGATCAAATACGATATCGTATTTTTGTATATAGTTCTTATATAATTTAATAAAAAAATTTAACTATTATACAGGATGCTAAAATAAAATTTACTAAGTTAAAGTACAAGTTAAGGGTCAATTTTACAATCTCTTTATTATCTGGGGTTGTTTTTACGTAAGAATCTATTGTGACCTCTTTATCATCCACATCCATGTTTTCTTAAAAATTTAATTCAATTTTTTTTAATAATTACTATACTATGGGTTAAATTAATTTAAATCCTTATGTGACCATATATGTTTTGAAAGGAATCTTTCCTTCATTTTCCAAACAAGGTACATTATGACCTTTTCGACAAAATTAAGGTAAGAATGTATTTTTTTTACTTATACGGTAAGTGTGGCTATTTTCTGCCATTATAACATCATATAAGCTTCACATAATAGCTTATAATAATACTTTCAAAATAAATGATTTATTTTTTAATTATATTACTTTTAAATGATTTCAAAATCAAAAGAGATATTTCTCTAAAACAGTTTTGATTTCATCTATATCAACATCCTTTGTTAGATTTTAAGCTTGTTTGAAGTTAATTTATTATGACAAAAATATTCCATATTGTATTTATGGTTTTGTGATATGTTTGAATATGGATGTTTTATTAATACACCATTCATGGTTTATGGATAAATTATTAAGATTTCGTATGCTAGTTTTAATACAGATGTTTATGTTATGTTTAACCATTTTCATATGACGAATGCATTGGACATAGTAATTAATGAGTGGAGCCCGCTATAGCTCCTTGATGCATCAGTAGGTGTTATGAGACAAACTAGTGTGTTGGAACAAGTCGTTACGAAATCATATTTTTTTTCTTGGAAAAAGTCCTTGAAAATGTTGTTATGAAGTCTGGAATTATGCATTCCATCATTATAAAATTGTATATTGATATTGCATGTGGTTATTAGACTATTAGAATAACCATGAGATTAATTAAATGGAATTATTTGATTGTATGTTTCCCAAATTATTATGAATTTTATTTTTAAAATGATATTTTGTCTTATAAATTTCCTTAAATGGTTATGCTTATTTATGAAAGTTTCCGCTGTATTGTTATCCTTACTGACCATCTGAGCTAACCCCTTTCTATGTTTTATTTTTCCCAAGATGTGAAGAAGTATTCTATGACTGACCTGCATTGATAGTCTGAGGGATATGATTGTGGTCTATGGATACAATGTTATAGTAGTTTTTAATTTTATAATATAATGAAAAACTTATGAATGTATCTAGTACTTCTAAGGATACTAAAATAAATGGTCTATTGAAACTTGATCTCTTGTGATCATGCCAATGTTATGTAATAATGAACTGACTCTAGGTAACTGGGGTCGGGTAGTTACATCTTTCCCTTAATCATGTTTTCTTTA
Organism: Viscum album; assembly: GCA_963277665.1. NCBI lineage: Eukaryota > Viridiplantae > Streptophyta > Magnoliopsida > Santalales > Viscaceae > Viscum > Viscum album. Next base: position 1,758,437,670 of record OY728141.1, read on the forward strand.
AGTATATCACCTTACCCTTAAATCACATTATGGCTCCACATAACAATTCCACATATCCTTTTAGATATTTAATGAAAAACATATAATGAAAACACTTATATATTTCATGATCCATATAACATAATATTTTAATACTGAAACATATACTCCTTAATAATCCAACTTTATTCTTAAACCAATACTCAAGATCCATCATCTTCATCTTTATAAAAATTTGAATCATGTCTTATGGTTTGTCAGCCTCAATATTCTTAGGATTAATTTAAACAATACTTTAATAACATCACATAACTTTCACATGTAATTTACAATCACTTTAACCTCAGTAGTATGACCAATACTCGTACCGTCGCCATGATTCTCTTCATGATATTTCCACTTTGGAAGTCTATCTTCATTATTCCCATAATTTCCACTATAAAAAATTTCAATCTTTAACCATGGTCTATATAGTTCTGGATATTGACTAAAATCATAAATCAAAGTGTGATAAATACATAACAGAGATTAGAAACACATACATGAAGCAAATTACTTATAATATTTCAATTTATGATATCTTCAATTTAACCATATGTTAGTAAGGATTATCACAAAAACCAATATTTGTAACTTATACTCTACTAATCCTTAGGACATCCCTAGACATATCCTTGAAATATCTCTAGGGATCTCACTAAAGTTTTCCCATACTTGTATCCAAAGGTTGAATAAAACTTCACTCTGATACCAACTGTAGATACCCAAGATTGATGTACATAGACATTACATTTGTTTTTCGGAATAATTAATACATAACAAAAACACACTCACAATGACCTTATTAGTTTAGTGTCTTTGGAAACTTGGAACATAATCTTCTAACATTGTGAAAGATCTTCTACATCTGCGATAAAGATCTTCCTCATTAGTTTTCCTACTTGAAACCATTCTTTATATACTGGGGGAAAAACATATAATGGGTGAGCTCAAATGATCAATAAGGGTAAAAATTGTTAAAATAAAACAAACCATAAACATTAAAAGGAAAAAACATGAACATAATGTTTAAACATCAAAATCCTGAGTTGTGAATTAAATATTGGTTGAAGGTAAGTCATGAATCATAAAGAAACATTAACCATGATAGAATAGCATTGGCATAAAATATGTAATTGTGGAAAACTAATAAGAACATAATATGATTTCCAAAGTAGCTGAGGAATTGCTGCCAAGACCATTATAGTGAACAAATTTCATTACTGAATCGAGTTTACTTATCATTCCAACCTTGTATTACTAAACCAGATTTACTTGTCGTTCCAGTCCTGCATCACTAAACCAAATTTACATACCATTCAGTCATCTCTATCTTGTTAAATACAATACTTTACCCAATGTATTGGCTGTAGATATAAGTCTCACCCATATCACAATGAAATCTATATTACATTTTCCTCAAAACATAAATCATTCATCATAGAATAACCTAATAAATAAAACAGGTTTCTTAAATTTCATTTCATTATAACTTAATTTATAAAAAAGATCATTCCGAAATTAATGAAATAAAATAATATTAATGATAGGGATATAAACATAACCCTATTTAATGTGGTCCATCTTAGATGGAAAATAATTTTGATAAAACACTTGAACATAATTCTTCAAAAAATATCCTTCTTCAAAAATGTTTTCTTTTCTGAAAACGCTGTGAAATTTCAAAAGAAACAAAATTTGTTCAAAAAAAATTAAGTAGTGTAGATAAATCTTCATCAAAATAAGGTGTCATTAAACAGTAAAAACCCATTCAGGTCATATAAAAAACATTATTCTCTTACTTTTACCGATAAATTCAAAAAGTACCTTGTGTGGTAAACAAAAGAAATATTTCATCCATACCATATATTAAGAGTCAAAACTGAGTAAAAATGACATTAAAATTTCATAAAATAATAGTAAAAATTTTATGAAAACATTTTTAGAAAACATGTACATTGATGATAAATATATCTTCAGTAAATAGCTATATATAAATAATCACTAATAAAAATGTGATAACAAAATTACCCCTTACCTTAGGTCTAATTTCTTCTGTATGTATCCAAAACACTTGTATAGTGGGTTTAAATATATTATTAACTTATAAAATAACCATAATAATATTTATGATATCATATATGATTCACATACAACATTATATTACCCTTTCATTTGTCAATTCCATGTTAAAGCAACATTTTGGGTAATAATCGTTTTATTTATCGTACATGTTTTCAATTGTTATTCTTGATATTATTACATATATCATGATTTATTTACTTCAATAATATAAGAATTGATTTATATATTATATATATTCATTATATAAATATAAATATAAATATATATATATATAATAGATAAATGAAATGGAAAACACCGTTCATGGAGACGGTAGGTCGTATGTACACATGAACGTTGTTTTAGATTCCTTGTTGAATTGAATGGAAGAAAGTTAATGACATATATATATATATATATAAACATAAATATATTAACATTATTATGTCATATTTTTCATGATTATTTATTATATATACTTTATAATCATTCTTTAATTGTTAACATAGAGAATGAATATCATCACGTCGTGGAGATGGTAAGTCGTCGGTACGCACAAGCGACGAAATCATTCCCATAGTTTTTGAATGCTATTTAAGTGGATTGTTTATAATATCTTATAATTAGTATCATGTTATATTAATAATATATACTTATTACTTCCATCATTATACTCATCCATGTAAGGTGGTGGTGAAAAAAATATTACACCACGGCATGGAGACGGTAATCCATACGTACACACACATGGTGATTTCATTTTTTGTTGGATGAGTAGAAGGTGAAATAGGGTTGTTTCAAATTTATAATAACATATCAGTATATTAGTGATAATTATTTTATTACTTTATAATTAAAAAAATAATTAATGTGGAGTAGAATAAATAAATTTGAAAAAATCAGTATTAGAGATTACATATTCCTTGACGCGCCTCCTTTAAATTTCCTCTTAGGGAACTAGAAAATGTTTAATATGAAGTTAATGTTATATAAATTTCAAAATGTGGTTCATAATAGTCATAAGTGATATTTTATGTTCCATTAAATAATAATATTTTAATAATATATCATTGTTTAGTGAAACTTGATATTGCGTACAACACAAGCTATCGAGGAAGGTCACTCATGCGTGTAACGCAAGCCAAGTCAGTGTTTCATATTCCTTTGGTGTTGTATATAACATAATCCAAACATATTTAATTTATAATTTAAACAAGATCTATACTCAATGTTCCATAAAATTAATTCTATTAAAGGAACATGATATTGTGTGCAACACAATCTATGAATAATGTAGCATATACTGCAAGATAATAAGGTGTTGTGTATAACGCAAACTAATCTCGGTGTAGCATACAACACAAGTCCTAAATGACATTAAAATAATCTATCTCATAAAATATTAGAATGTTACACCCAAATCGTAATTCCTACCCCCAACCCTAATCCCTAACCACCATCCTAATTCTATTCAATAACCCCCCCCCCCCCCCAATCTTAACCCCTACCCCCTGGACCCCCCCTAATATTAATCCCCTACCCCTACCCCTAACTAAAATGCACATTGATGCCCCCAAATAAAATATATTCTACCTAAGCAGGGGAATTTGAAACATAAAATATAAAAAATAACATGTAAACTAATAAAAGTAGGGGAATCTGATAAAAATAATAATAATATTATCATATAAATTAATACATCCTTTATTAGACCAGTAAGAACTGTTGAAATTTTCATTACCTTTTGTATTCTAATCCCCTTTAGTTGTTTATAATTATTCAATTAATTTAACACATGATCCCTCGTAGATTATTGAGTTATCTTTTCCACACCGAGGAGTGTGTAGGATTATGGTGTCCAAGTGAATTAAATAATGTACAAAAACATCCAATAAAATAGCTACTTCATGCACTTCAGAAAAAGATTAAGAATATAACCCTAAAACAAACACATCAAAGTGGTTATTAACTTATTTTTGTCCTACAAGAGTTGAGGGTAGCAAGGATTGAAATAATATTGATCACATTGACCGAATATGTTTCCTGCCAATGATGGTAACAAAAAGAAGCCCTAGAATAGTGTCCCTGAACCTACCACATAGGTAATTGAAAAATATACTAAGAAACAAGAATTGGATGAAAAAATAAAAAAAAATATATTCTAAAACAGATAATTACTTGTTTTAATCGTTTATATTTTTTATGAAATCATGATAGGGAATTTGAAATTGTCATGCTTGGCCAAGAGGCCATGTTGAGTTTGTCCTAAAAGTAGATTCCTCATTGTATTTCATCCATGTATAATAGAAATTATTCAGCATGTATGCAGAAAATTTTTAGTAATACATCGAGTGAAAAATTAAAAATTTGTGACTTAATCTACTCACCCACATAATTTATTTCATGATGAAACCTAATGTTATAAAATTTGACAATTTTATTTAACATAAAACAATTATGAAAAAAATGAAAACAATAATCCAAAAAGAATATAGAGGCTTTCTTTAGGAGATTTCCACATTAAGATACAATCTCAAAACAAATAAAATCATGCCACCCCATTATTAAATCCACCTATATTCCATCAATATGATAAACCAAGCCCCACACAAAACCTAGAGAATGGAAAACCTAGACCAAAATCACGAGTGCAATACAGTTTAATTAAGACCATGCATAAGAGAAAATGATACCCAAATGAAAATAGCCTCATGTAAAGAGCTAAAATATTATCAAGGACATAGAAATAGCAACAGAATCTATACACCATGAATTAAAGGAATAATAAAACAAGGATTAATTTTCATATACAATCATGTAATAAAAAAAGTATTAGAAGTGCATCCCAAAAATTACTATAAAACAAAAATTCAAACATATGCATTAGAGTCCGGTTAAAAACCTCATTGAAGTGAAGGTATTCTTCGAGTTTCTTCTCCATCCATCTCATAATCAGTGATATGAAGTATCATATAAATGTTTTATCTTGAAATCCTTATCTTCCTTAAACCATTGAATGTAATATTCTTAAATGTGATCTTTCCTATTGACATTGTTCCTCACTTGAATTTATTTTCAATAGTTTCTCAATGGAATGCTTCAAGATTCCACACTCAATCGTGATGATATACTGAGATCAATTAGGAAGATAAATAACAATATAATAATGGGAAAAACCAATCATATTAATTAACACAGTAAAAACATATCAAAAATGTAAATTAATACCACCAAAATAAAATTTGATTGATAAAAATATAATAGGTAGTAAAGAAAAAAGAGGGAGAGAGTGGGGTAAGTAGAATGTTTCCCTTTTAGAATTCAATTATTTTTTAGAATCTCAACACTCAAGTCCCTTCACCACAAATTTATCAAGAGTTCTATGGCTTTGAATTATTTAACATGATAAAAAGGACAAGGTAGATTTAATTATCATAAAGTGTTTTTTGGGAAATAGGAACTCTATTATTGTAATTGTGATTTACAAACAAAGATCTAACAAAACATAAGGTAATACATGGTGAAATAACAGCCCAGAATAACAATTTAAATGGATGTTTTCTATTATCCACAAAACAATCAAGGTGAATTCTTCCACTTTCTCAACAAGGAACATGAGTTGATGAAAAATATGTATAAAAATAAGTTTACAAATGAATATATGTATGGTTTCTTAATCCTTTCATTTTAATGCATTTCAAAATTAATATGGACTTCAGAACTATTAATATTTTCTACAACATGTAATATTCTATAGATGGTGGAACTGACCCGATAATATTTACAATGATTTTAAAATTTTGAATACATTCTTTTAGGACCTTAATAAATAAATTATCACAAAACAACCACATATGAATACTCAAACTGAGCTTTCCTCTCAGCAAAAGGTGAGAGGCAATTAAGAAACTATATAATGATCAAAATACCAGAATTTCATTCTCCCGCATGCCACACATAATGAACAAGGCTCAATATCACTCTCTCTTTGACAAACCAATGGAAAACCATTGAAAAAATTAAAAGGAAAAAATTGTGGTCAATAAATTTATTTCAAAAATTAAATTCAAACCTCTTCATGTTTTCCTTCGTCCAAAATTTCAAAAACACTAAAAAGAAGATTTTTATATAACCTGACATTGAGGTGATAACCATTTTCCCAGTGAAATACTTTACCATTTAAGTCCCCACATGTTGGCCACTTTAATAGTGGAATGTAAATATCTCTAAGAGATCTTAAGAATTATGAAAATTGGAGTTCACCCACAGGAGGTGGAATAAATAGAAGAAACAAATAATTTTGATCTTTTATTTAAATAAAAAACAAATAAGAAATCATAAAAATTTAAAAATAAATAGTTTATTAGTTTAGTATTGCATGTTTTTCTTCATATTATTCTAAACAAATGATGTAATAATTTTAGCGTTGAATTTTATAGTCAATCTAAAGGCTAATAGACATAGATCTAACCCTATTATGAAAAAGGGATTCTCTATTAATATGAAAAACACACAAAAATGGTATCCATTGTTTTTTATTCTTTTCAAATGATACCATTAAGAAACCCTTTTCTTGTTCTATTGTCAATGGATTCATAAATATGTAATTTTTTTTAATATTAAAGGAGTCAATACTAGTGCAACCAAAAATAGAATTACCTATGATATAACAAAAAAAATCTAACAACAACAAAAAAATCATTAAAACCAATTAAATGAGGCATAATATGTAGATAAAAAATCTCCAATTAAAACTATTAATGATTATATTTTCGTTGAAACCTTTTACAACAAGATCATTTTGAATGATTTGATTAAAGGTTCTTTTATGATTTTATCATTATGCTTACCCTATTAATTGGTAAATTCCTTGGTTTTATTCCAACATCAATAATAATAAAAAATAATTGTCTAAAATTATATTTGAAAACATGGAATATGATAAAATAAGTTAATGTACTAGCATAGATAAAAATTTAAAGTTTCAACTAAAAAGGATCATATCGTCATCATAAAATAAGTTCTATGAATTATTTTAAAAAATGGTATCCCTAAAACATAAATGTAAAAGGATTTTCAAATTCATATAAGCCCATGAGAATGGAAGAAACCCCTATAATCAACTAAATAAATAATAAATATTGAATAAAAACAAACAATGCTATGAAAATATGTGTTAATTATTTTTTTGTATAAATTTTATAGGAATATTTATCAATTTTAACACCTTATGACTAATCATTCTCATGAAAAATATCTACATTATACCTTAAAAATCACCCAATAATGATCTTTCACATTCAAAACCGAAAACCACACTTAAGAGGAACAAGTTTCAAACAACTTGGACTAAAAAATAGAACCTAAAAATGTATCCAAATTTATCCACATAGAGATTATAGATTTTTATGTCAATGACAAAGAACATGAAAACTAAAAAAATTAGGCTGGAAAAAATATAAATTATTGGAAAAATAGAATGGAATGGAATAACATTAAGGTGGATTGGAGCCAAACGCTAGCTAGGGCTCAACTGTTTGCTTCTCCGAATGTGTCTCCAGAAAGGCAGTCTCTAAGAAAGAGTAAACCAGTGACTAAGGGTTCTCCTCTAGGAAGCAAGGAATGGAGGTAGATTCATTTTTAGTAGTTGTAGAGGTGTAATGGGGGAAATTTTGATTTTAGATGGTGGTCATAACAGAATCATTGGGTAATAAAGGGTTCGTTGTGAAGTGAGGATCCAAGTAACCTGTGGGAATGGTTCCTAGGTTCCTGGTGGAGTCCCATCATGGAGGGGAGGGGCTGCTACTGCTCATTCAGAGAATCTGATTTAGGTATCACATTCCAGTCTTAATACTTTGTAGAATAAATAATTTCTATTTTGGAAGAGGAATGGAATCTGAGCTTCCAAAGATGGGAGAATTTTGGTTATATTTTTCTTAGGTTTGAAGCATCATGTGTTGAAAACTAAATGATATGGTTTGTCTAGGTGTGGTGATCTTTCTTTTATTCTATTATATGGATCAGGTAATTTTTTCCTTTGAAATTTCATATAGAGTGAATGTGGGACATTCTGCAGCAAGGTGCCATGATTTTTTATAACCATCCATTGATTCCCAGTGTTTGGAACCCTAACATTTTAGTGGGTGGTCAAACTATTTTCTCGTTTTCCATTTGGAATAAATTTGTTAAATTTTAGTTTCACCAATGGAGTGATTCTATATCAATCTACATTTTCAATGTTATATGAAGTCATGTTTGCACTAATGGTTATACTAAATTAATGGCTAGAGTTAGCTGCACTAGAATTGGGGTTGATGTGGAGGTTTCAAAAAATTCACAAAATCATTTTTTTCTGAAGAGGCATGATAAACCTAGGTTTGAGCATAAATTGGTCTAAAAATGGACCTCTTCTAAGTGTGGTCACTACAATTGTTTTGGAAACTCTCCAAAAGTGCAGGAAGTCTTAGGTACTCATTGTGTTCCAAGTTATGGATGATAATAAAGTACATTTTTGTGGGGTTATCTCTAACCACTCTCTCGATAATATTGATTAGTAGCAAGTGGATGGGAATTCTGGGAAGCTTCCTCGATATTACTCCATGGTGAAGCAGGTAAGTATAGCTTAACAAGAGGTAGTTCAGGAGGACACTTCGACTGTGCAGGAAGAGTCATCTCCCACGACAGAGCTGCAAGACCCATTTTCCAACATCTATAAGTTAGCTACCAAGATGAAGATAGTTCTTCTAGTGTCTCAGGTTAGTAGGAAGTTCACTTGATAGTGGGATGGACCCCCAAAATTTACTTATTTATATGAAAATGCATGATTCTTCAATTTATCCTTTCATTTTTGCTAATGATGGTTCTAAGGCATAGGTATTTTGTGTCTATTGTCCAATTATAACCAACTAAAGATAGTTCCTCTCCCAAAGGTGTCCAAGAAGCAGATTTTTTTACACTTGTGTGGTAGAAAACCAAAAATCAAAGATAGAGGAAAGGTGGAATGGTAGAAAATTTTTCTTATTTATGATTATTTCCACATGGAATATCTTGGATAGATATGTCCTTGCAAAGAAAAATGAGATCAGTGTTTCTTAAGGAGTTATAAGGTGAAAATCATGGCTGCTTTAGAGATAAAGGTGGATTATAATAATGTTACAAAGGTTGCCTTTTCTAATTTTTCCTCTAAATTTTTGGTGTTCCATCACTACTTTGATTTCACTCCACAGGGTAGGAGATTAGTGGAGCTGGATGTGTAATATCTATGAAGGGCACTATTGTTCTTTAATTTCTAGTATTAGATATTGTTCTGGCTAGGGTGTTATAGGGTATTAAATATGGGTGGTAGGGGGTATAACTTAGTTATTTTCCATATATTATGTTTTTTAGATATTAGGACAGACGGGGGTCATAAATGAGGGGTGGGTTGGTTATTTGGTGGAGTTGTGGATATTCATTTGGCACCAACTTTGCTAGAGGTATGCCTAGGCCTTGGCTTCGGGGGAGTCTTCCTTAAGATCTTCTTCTCCTATTTATTCTTTATCTTTTTCACTATCTTACTTTAACGTAGTTCTATTTTTCTAATAGAAAAACTAAAAATTTATCACATAAGATGCATAGTTTTATTAGGACACCTATGCTCTGGACAGAATTTATTCTCACAAGAAAATCACAATCCCTTCAACTTCCTTTCCTAAAATTGCTCCTTGGACATATTTTGGATTCCCCTCTATTTCAGTACATTGTTGATGATTATTATTCCATTCTCACATCCTTCCATTTTTGGAACAAATTTCACTACACCCAATCCCCAGCTCCTCCCCTAGTTTATAAATATATTTTTCATATTTTGAAAATCCAGTTGTGGCATTATTCCTTTTACCAAAAACTCTTTCTCTACTCTCTTGGACAGTGTAAATAATCTCACTTTGTTTTGTGGCTTGTGCTTCATAATAGAGCTTCCTATTTTTTACTTCAATCCACCAATAAACAAGAACATATACCTCTTTTATGAAAGATATAGAATCCATGAAGCCAATCATTCAAACTGTTCGATATACAAATCACTAATTTTTTTATCCCAGCTTATTGAAATACATTATAGGATCTTCCTCCACAACAACACCATATCATCCTAACAATTCCTCTTCATGTTGTTTCTAAGTGAGATCCTTCAGTTCGAATTCTATAACATCATCTGTTACTAGACCAAGAATTCTATTCCAAGATATGGCAATTTTAACTTAATCATTTCATTCATCTGATGGATTAAAAAATATGTATTAGCTTGAGTGATCTAGGTTACCAGATCCACTCTAGTGAACATTAGCATTTCCACTTTCCTTATAACGATGATCATCTACCTATCCTCCAGATTTATTGTGTGGTGATGAAGTTTAAGGTCCCAAGCCTAGTGGAAGATCGTGGGTGGATGTGACCACTTGGATTTTTGTTATTAGAAATGATAAATCCATGATCAATACGATGATAAACACCCAAATCCATGACTCGAATCATAGAAATAGACAAAGAAGAAGAATAGTCCTTGAACCACAAAGGAGGATCATCCTAGGTTGATTATTATTAATTTAATTAATTGAAAAGAAGTACCTTTATGGTGTTCTTTCTTCATTGATATTTTTGATCACGTTCTGATGTGATTCGTCATTGAGTCGCAGAAACCAAGTGTGGACTTCCTCTTGTGGTGATCCACACATGCACCACGTATCACTGGACACTTCCAAAGGAATCTCCGGGTGCTAGTGTGGATAAGTCTTTTCTTGTGTTTTCCGCCTTAGATCTCCTTGATCCAATGGAGGAGGATCTCCCTCGATCTTGAGAGAATTCATGGAGGAAGGAGTTATTTCAGCCTTGAGAAAATTCTCTATAATTTTTGTGCATAATAATTAGGGAAAGGTGTTGGGGTTGTGAGGATATTTATAATCAGGTTTTAGGTTTTAGAGTTATGACAAAAAATAAACACGTTACAAATTTTATTTATTTCATTAACTCTTATTGGAAACCCCCATGTCAAATAATTAATTCCTTAACATGCTCCCATGATGATTATAATAATTATCATTTAATAAAACGATAATATTTCCTCAAAATCCCGACTAGAAAAACAACATGGTGTATAATCATTAATAAGCAGCATTTACTCGTTTTTCATTTCCTTCCCAAAATGAAAACAACAATGCGTGTACATTCAATGTACATGGGGTGTATATCTTGTTTTCATTTTATTCATCATCAAAAATAAAAATGATTTAGGCTTCCTTGGATAATTATTAAACCACATACATGAGTAATCTTTATTCAACTTGAGATACCTGGATACACTAAGTGTGTGACCCTCTAGGCCTATTTCTTATTGGCATTATGCGGGCTTTCCTGAAGTCCAATATTACTATCTAGCAATGCGTCAAGGCACCCAAGAGAATGATGTTTACACTGCATTGACATGTCACCTCATACGAATGCTTACCGTGAAATTTAATCCCTTTGTCTCGATATCTCATGAATCATGTTTCATGGCAGTGTCATAAACCTATATGCTTGATCTACCATTCATTTACTTCGAGAAATGAAATCATCATGACACCATGGCCATGGAATTTGGGTGATAGTTATATTTCAATCAAAGGGCCCAAGATATCTACTTCCATAAATATAGAAGTGACAAAACCTTCCTCGACTTATCCATTAACAACATATCAGTTGTGATGCACCCAATGTACCCTACTTCCCACCGATTGTATTCATGACGGTTTTCATCATCAAATCTAAGTGTGAGAGTCATGACATGGGTTAATGATAATCTTCTGGCCTAAGGACCATTACACACGGTTGTAGATAGAATAGTCTGATGACACCAGGACATGTAGAATTACTACTGGTGGGTCTGTTCTCATAATATCCCATCTTAGAGATTACCAAGTACGAACACCATGAGAGAGGGTCTTCTATTATTATGAGTACTATCACAGGAAGGTCTGTATATTATGTGTCATTTCATAGTACGTCATCCAACCATATAACATTATTTATGAATATTTTTATAGCATTTCAAGGTTCTCGTCATAGTAGGGATCTTCCGTGACCTTATTAATGAAACAAATATTCCAGGAAATTATTTTATTATAGTAATGCATAATAATAAAAAATATATAATAATATTACATTCATGTAATAAATGTATAAATAGTTGGTTCTCATGACACCAGATCTAATAGAAGTTTTCTTTTGTCTTCTTCCTATGAACTGTACAAACCTTCCATCAGTATAGTTGATTTGTCAAGTACTGTGCTCCCTACTTTAGCCTTAAAAAATTGTGTCTCCATTGTTTTTAGCTCCGCGACACTCATCATCAACTCCGAGATACTCAACATAACATGTGCTACATTTGTTTCATATGAAGAGACCTTGTTCTCCATTTCCATGGTCATCCACCGCAGAAATCCTTTCTCCTCTGATAAACCATATCATTTGCTACAGTTCATCTGGTCATGTACCTATAGTTTCATCCTCAGTTGTTGCATCTCCAACTGCATAGCCTTTTTTCCTATTGTGAATTAATTTTTTCCAATAATTTAAGAACTCCACTGTCGATCAAGAGCCGCTACGAATCGATCTCCTCAACTATGTTGAGAATCCCTAAACTATATTCTACTTTACATGGTCCAAAATACTGTGTAGTCACCTTTATAATTGAAAATAAATATCTAGGTGATCAAGGACCCCATACATCAAGATTTCTCTTTCAAGATACTCTCTCAAGAATACCACTCAATGAGCATGGTTGGGGAAGATTTGAGGATGCTCGTTGTACATCTATCAAGTGTTCCGGTATAGGTTTTAGTGGATAGAGAATTCATCTATAATTTCATCTCTAGAAGTATTTTCAGACATGAAAATGTAAAGGTTAGCTTGACCAAACCGTTCAAGATTACTTTTGACAATGGATCTAGTTTTTCTTCACAAGGCCTATGCAAACAGATTCATATTTTCCTGGAGACCTTTATCTTTACAGTTGATGATTTTGTTTTTGACACTGTGGAACTAGATGTAGTCTTGGGGATGGGATTTGGTTGGATCAGATTCAGTTTCTAGAACAAGAAAACAATGGGCAGGTAGACTGGTTTCAGTTTGGATAAGTTTTTAATAACATTCAGTCTATGTTTGTCAAACCGCATGGCCGACCACCACATCAGGAAACAAACCACACAATTAATCTTATGGTCAGGGAGACCCTATTAATTATTAGAACATATAATATGGATCATTACATCAAATATGAGTTCTATTATCAAGTTAATGACAATTCGGATCAAAGAATAATCCAATATAGTAGAAGCCTATTTACTATAATTCGTGTAATGAAAAAAGTTTGGAGCTGGAGGATGTGTATCGATTACCGAGCACTTAATAAACATAACATCCTAGATTGGTTCACCTTTCCCATCATTGAATAACTATGTGAAGAGTTCCAAGGAGACAAATTTTTCTCAAAATAGGACTTGAAATCTGGGTTTCACCAGATTCTGGTACGATGAACAGATGTTAATAAGAGAGTGTTTCATACACACAAATGACATTTTGAATTCCATGTCATGTCATTTGGGTTGTTGAAAACCCCAACCACTTTTAAGTATACCATGAAATGAATGTTCAAATAATATTTGAGGAATACTTTTACAATATTTTTTGATGATATTATTATTCATAGTAAAACCTAGGTGAATGGCATACAACAGCTTGGCACCATTTTTCAGGTGCTATAGAAAAATATTCTACACTATAACAAGAAAAAATGGTTTCTTTCACAGCCATTCATGGAATACTTAGGTCATTTCATTTCTTCAATGTTCATTTAAATTGACCCATGAATGGTGAATATGTTATTCAATGGCCCCGACCAAAATATGTTAATGGAGTTTGTGTATTTTTTTGTTTAACCAGCAACTATAAAAAATTTGTTGAAAGATATGGAATTTTAGGTAATCCTATCAAAAAATTGACCAAAAAAACAACTTTCATTGGTCTCCAGTTATTGAACAGAACTTTATTCCCCTTCAAAAGTTTTTAGATTCTACTCCCCTTCTCGCCTTACCTGATTTTCAACAACTGTTTATCATTGAATGGAATTTTTCTAGAAGGGGGGTCAGTGCTATTCTATTTAAAGAAGGATGTCTGGTTGATTATTTTAGTAAGGAATTATCATACATAAACCTTTCCAAATCTACTTATGAAGAAGAAATAATGAGTATTGTTTTACGAATTAACCATTGGAAATAGTATCAGGCCGACTATCATTATATTTTTTATATTGATCAGAAAGCTCTAAATCATTTCCTTATTCAGCGATTACACACGGAAAATCAGTAGTATTGGGAAGAGAATCATTTGGGGATTGGATTTGATATTATTTACAAATCTAGATGCATTAATAAGGCAGTGGATTCCCTCTCCATTGGGCTATAGGTTCTCTTGATTCCTGTACAGATTCTTTATTTTCTGAACTTTTTGATCCGCTTTGGCTTGAAATAGACATCATAAATCCTTAAAACCAGTAGTATCCCATGTTGTAAGGTATTATTTATACTATTCAACTCCATCCCTCTTCACATATTGGGTTTTCCTTGCGTCACGTGCTATTATATTCCCATGATTCAATCGTTTTGTCTCCAAAATCCTGCCTCATAATGAAGTTTCTTCATTATTACCACACTTTTCTAGTTGGTGGCCATGTTGTATTTCTCAAAACATATAATTTTTTTTCTTTTGGGCTCCTCTGGAGGGGTATGATCAAACAGATCCAACAATTCATCTGCAAATAAGATACATGTCACCAACATGAGACTTGGGACATGTTAAGACCTCTCCAGTCCCTTCTAATTCCTGCTATGTTTGGGAATGATATTTCAGGGTATTTTATTCATTTATTGTCCAAATACTAAGGGTATAGTTTCATCTTGGTGGTTGTAGATCATTTCACCAAAAATTACCACTTTATGTTGTTTCGACATCCCTACAGAGCCAAGGTAGTGGCTGAACTTTTACATAAAGGATGTGATTCATTTATATGGAATCCCTAGTTCTATCCTCATTGACTGGGATCCTATTTTTGTAAGTAATTTTTAGAAGGAGATGATTCTCTTGGAGGTAACCACCATAAAAATGAGTTCTTCATAACATCCACAAACAGATGGCCAAACTGAAAATATTAATAAATATCTTAGAAATTATTTTAATTGTTTTTATTCTGAAAGAACCCTTGGTCCCCATGGATACCTTAGTATTAATATTGTTATAATACTATTTTATATTCTTCCACCAAGATATATACTTTTGGGATAATCAACAGTTGAAAGCCTCCTACTATGTAGTGTTTTGCTGGCGGCGCTACACCTGTTGACATAGTGGCTACTCTCCTTCCTGAACATGATCAGATGTTGCTCTAACATCGGTATAACCTTACCCATACACAAATGATAATGATATGGAAGCCAAAAAAATCATCATGTTTTTTCTTTGGACATTGGGGTGCTTATTTTTTACATACTCCAACCAAATATACAAAATTCAAAATCCTAGTAATTGACTCCCATGTTAGAAGCCCCGATATTACAGACTTTTCCAAATTGTGGCTCACTTGGGAAACAAAAATTATAAATTTTATTTGGCTCTTACTATGGGAGTACATCTAGTTTTACATGTTTTGCAGCTCAAACGAGTAGTTGGCCTTTCAAAAGTTCACTCTGAGCTTCCAGATTCGTGGAACATCAACTCTTCTCATAGTTCTGTACCAACTACTATTTTGGATACCAAATTTGCACATGAGAATCCACAGGGGGTCTTGATAATTCAGTGGAAAATTGAACCATCTAAAGAATAAACATGGAATGATTATATGAAAATTATTTCCCAATCTCTTGACATACACCTTGAGGCCAAGGAGCCATTTTCCAAGGGGGAAATAGTAAGCTGCTCGAGTCTTGACCCTAGAGGTGTTTCCCTATTCTTCCCACACCGTCCTGTAATACATAATTATCAATAAAGAGGAAAATTAGAAAAGGATCCTATTTTGGTTAGTGGGACTACTAGGGCACACAACTTAGTATATGTATGTTAGGGCTTCTGACAGGGAAGACATTCAATTAGAAAATGAAAGTAATTTTGTTGGAAGAAAAACCCGCGGAAGGAAGTGGTATGACTATTGTAATTCTCCATTCTTGCAACAACCAGACGTCAAGGAGGAGAACACTCTTGATCCAACCTGTTGTACCGATTTATCTTAAAAATGATTTAATACAGATTACAGATAATATTATTCAGATTCATCTTTTCATCTCGTGTTCTTATTCAGATTCATCTTTACGTTCAGACTCATAGACCTGACGGGATCTGATTCAATGAATTTAAAAAGGCCATGAAACATATTTGGGTTGAAGTTAATAATTGTGACATAAACGTTTAACATTATTACATGTTACCTACAATATTGAGCACTATAACTATTACCGTGGTTCCTAAAGTGCAGAATCCTCCTACTTCTGCTAAGTTTGGACCTATTTCCTATTGTTAAATCATCTATAAATATATAGAAAATATTCTAGAAATTAGGATTGGTAATGTTCTTAATTTTATATCATCACTATAGAGATAGAAACCTTTATCTTCAGCAAGTTTATTGTGCATAATGGTTTTATTCCCTAGGTGTTAGTTCAATACTATGGTCAAATGAATGTCCGTACCAGATGTACTATCAAGATTAATCTTAAGAAAAAATATGAATTTTTCCGATGGGATTTTTTGAAAACATGATGAAAGTGTTGGGAATTTCGTGTAGGTTCATCATGTAGATTAAATTTTATGTGAATTATATGAATTAATTTATGCCAGTTAATTAAGAACCCTTGGATAGAATTCTAGGTGAGAAGGATCTCAAGGAATGTGATCATGTCTTCCCCTGCTTGTTATCATTCATGGATGAATACCTCTCAAACCTCTTATGGGGGTGGGGACTACGAGAAGTGACTCCAAATTTCACTGAATATGTCACAAGTTTATGCGCGTTCATTTTTGTTATGTTGATAATCCATTTTTTCCAATGTAGTTAGTGGGACTTACGGGGAACATGTATTAGTATATGTTCAGTAGGGCTTGTTATAGGGATGACATTCAATTAGAAAAGAAAATTAATTCTGTTGTAATAGAAACATGTGGGAGGAAGTGATCTGAATCTCATACTTCTCCATTACTAAAATAGGTGGATTCCAAGGAGGAAGACTCTCCGACTCCAACCTGTTGGGTCTATTTATCTTACCTATGTTGTAATACGAATTGCAGGTAATACCAATCTAATTCAACTGTTTTAACTTGTGATCTTATTTCTCTGCAAACATACACACATAATCATAACAAAAGTATAGTATGTTATGTTCTAAATCTCATGTTCTAAGACTCCTAGACCTGATGGACTTGATTCAAATTTTTTAAAATTTCATGAAACATATTTGGGATGAATTTAATAATTGTGATGTGAACATTTCACATGATTACAAGTTACCCACAGTATTGAACACTGCAACTATTTCTTTGGTTTTTAAAGTGTATAATCCATCTAAAACTATAGAGTTTGATCCAATTTCATGTTGTTAAATTATTTATAAATATATAAAAAATATTCTACAAATTAAGATTGGGAATTTTCTTAATTGTATCATCATCGTAGACTAATAATCTTTTATCCTATGAAATTCTACTGGGCATAATGGTTTTATTCCCCAGGAGTTGGTTCAATAATATTGTCAAAAGAATGGCAGTTCCAGATGTGCTACCCGGATTAGTCTTAAGAAAAGACATGAATCTATTAAATGGTATTTTTTGGAAATCCTGATGAAACTGTTAGGAATTCCCTGTAACTTTAACATGTAGATTAAAGCATATGTGTCTTATATGTATTAATTTGTGATAGTTAATGTATATCCCTTGGGTAACATTCTAGGTGGAAGGGAGTCAAGGATGGTGATATTTTCTCCCCCTGCATGTTAGCTTTCATGTATGAATACCTTTCAAACCTCTTGTGGGGGTGACTATGAGAAGTGACTCCAAATTTCACTGATTATGTCACAAGACTAAGCCTGTACAATTTTTTTATGTTGATAATCCATTTTTTCAAAGTAGTTTGTTGTTCTCCTCAGTTGTTAAAGAGGTTTTATCACCCTTTGGTTATGCATAAAGAATTATTATTAACCAATAAAAATGAAGAATATTTTCTAGAGGGATCACATATCAGGAATGGGAAAAATTGCTTTGAATTTTGGTTTTCAAAAAAGCTTCGTTGATGGTCAGGTATCTTGGTGTTCCAATTTATCGAAAAAGGTAGTCACTTATGGATTAGTATCCCCTCATTCAGAAATTTATTATATACCAACCATTCCAACTTGGAACAAAATATTGTTATCTTACTCTATAACTCTCTAAGCAATTTAGTCAGTTTTACAGAACCTCACTAACTACTAAAGTATGATTATTAAAAAATTTAATTACATTTTCAGGTTCTTTCTTTAGAGAATAAATGATCATAATTCAAAAAAAAATTCTTGTTGCTTGAGACGATGTGATAAATCCAAAGGAAGCGAGTGGCCAGAGACAGAAACACTAGATAGTATTAAAAGGCATTGATTCTATAGTAAATTTTATATATTTCTATTAAAAAAGAATATATATGGGTAAAATGTTATCATGAGTAATATTTTAATAGGAGGAACTTCAGGAAATTTTATGGTGGCAAGATCATGTCAAGGAATCTGAAAATATTGTTAAAAATATAGGAGGCCCTAAGGTGTGTTTTGGTTGATCATAGTCAGGTGGCTTGGACTACTTTGGGTATCTATTTACCACTGTTTCTACTTATAGGTCCCTTTTTCTATAATCAATTTATTATTGTCAAGCATGACTTTATCATTAGGTTAGCCAATTTGGATAAACTGAAAACTAGAGATGAACACTACATGTGGAATTTTGTGTCTTCTCTATGTTTTCAACTTTGTGGTATGATATAGGAAAGATCTAATGATTTTTTCATTGAAGGAATTATTTCATTTAGAAGTTTCCATAAGAATATGAGAATACTGAGGATTTATCCACCCACCTCAAATTATAAAGTGATCAAATCTTGGATTGTTTGTGTGTGTGGATGATTTTCAATATAGGATATAATTATTAAATATTTTGGAACAGACTTGTGTATTTAATTTTAAAAGTTCATAGTAAGTTGATAATTAGAAATCATCTTAATGATAATACTAATTACTTCCAATCTTATATGTATGGTCTAAAGTTAAATATTGGATAGATTACTAGGATGAAGGATATAAAGTTGAATCTTGTACAGATCACTAGGATGAAATATATGATAAGTAAAAAACATTCGATTAGTATCATGGGTATTCATTCATATTTCATCTGTGATGTTTTAGTGTTTCTCCACTGTTTTTTTTGTAATTGGTCCTAAAACATTGTTCTATTGTTTTTCATTTGACATATAATTTTTCAAAAACGGAATGGAAAATGGAATTTATTTCAAAAAAATTCATTAAATCCTCTGAGTTATACATTTATATTTAACTAAATCATGGAATAATATATTTGAAATATGGGTTTCCAAAAATATTGTGTATTTTGATCCAGTCAGTTAAATTTAACCCACCTTTCCAACCTCAACTGGATAAAACTAATCATAAAGAGGAAGCTAGAAAAGTCCTCAGGTAAAAAACATAAATAAACATAGGAAACATTAATAGGAATCCTGTTTCAATTTTAAAACATGGGTGAATGAATTTTTTATAATAGTAAAACGAACATTACTAATTGACCTATTTTATCTGGAATTACTTCATGTGTGCATGAGTGTTCAAGTGTGCAAGTGTGGTTGTATCTTTTCCATTTAAATTATGATAGTATAAATAAAAATATACCAAGAATCCATTTGAAAATCCAAAAGGGTTTCATAATTAGTTTCCTTGAGATCATCATCAGTGATTCCCTAAATAATTGAAAGTATTCAAATAAATGTACGACATGGAAAAAAATTCATGTTATACATCATTTAATCCACCATTAAATACTTAAATATTCAGTAACATGTCATATAATATTAAATTAGCACAGTAATAGAAATTAAAAATGACAATTTTCGGTCCACAACCATGTTCCCATAAGGTCCTGTAATACTAAGGTAGGCGTAAATGATTATGTATCAGATTTAGGTCCAAACTTTTTCACAAACTCCAAATTCCTTACCCATACATGGGGAACCAAAGGCGTATTCTAGCCTATCCTGTATAGAAAATGGTGGCACACTTAATTTTTAAATGTATTATCAAGAAAACTCTATAACCATCATGTACGAAGTGGTAACAAAGATTCCTGGTATCTTTTAGATGATTTAGGAATCCATTTCCTTAAATCCTTCAAAAATAGGGCTTTCAATTTATAGTTTCATGAGGAATCTACTCAAGAGAAAAATAGAACGCAACAAAATAACTGAAGCCTTTAGAATATTAATATTAATTATTGAGTTAAATAAATTGAAATAAAAATCCTAAAATGTGAAAAAATGTAAGTTTGAATGTTCTAGGAATTAAGGAATCTTTAGTAGTGATGAAATTCCTGAAATATTCAATGAGGCTTCATCTGGTTCATGGAAATGGGAAGGAAAGGGAAAACAACCATTTCCTTGAAGAATGGAATGGACTTGAATTTTTTTGAGTGTTTTCTTTTATTTCCATTATTAACAAAACACCAATTCAAATAAAGGAAAATTTTGGCATTATCACCATCACATGATCCATCCATCTTATATTATCAAAATTATGTTTCCTACTGCATTTAAAAATTTAAATTTTTAATAATTTGAATATTGTGTTTGAAAGTTTGTTAATGATAGGATCATAATTTCTTATTAGAAAAAAAATAAATTTTACACCGAAAAATCTAATTCATAGTTACAATTGGTAGTGATGTTACCCTTCTTGAGAAAATGATAACCAAAGAAATTAGAGAAACCATTTTAGCCAACATGAGTTTAATAACCATGACATATCAATTTGGATCAATACAATTAAATGTTATCCTTTTGAATAACATGGTGACATTTAAAGACTCGGTATTGCATGGAAGTCTCTTTGTTGAATATCAAATGCCAGCATCCTTTTCATCAACTTCATAATTAATAAAGTATTAACAAACCTAATACCAAATTAAATGGGGTAGCCTATATGGATCAAATTTCATAATTAATGAAAGTTAAGGAAAAATATAATCTTAGGTAAGTTATCAATAAATTTGTTTGTTAGAGTATTTGGATATTTTGATATTTATAGTGGGGATATTTTAACGATGCATGTTTTAAGGGCTAGTAAAAATCAAGGGAAATTTTAATTTTTGATCCCCGGGTGGAAGAAATTTTGGTAACTAGCATTCAGATTGGGAATATAAAAGTTGAAACATCTTTAGGAGATGTGTTTGAATGTATTCAAAGGCCTGAAGGGTGTGCTGGGCTCATGGATTTATTTCACTAAAAATTTTAGTTATGGACAGGTTTGGAAACAGTGACCAAGTGCTTAAGTAAATTTTGAGAGTTTGGATCAAATTAGGGTATTTTTTAATTTCAATAGATATTTGAAGATTTCCAAGTCTAAAACATTATGCTCTATAGGGGAAGAAAATATTTATTACATTCGAGAAATATATATCGTGTATGAGAAGAGTATATTATGTAAGATTTTTCACCCAAGGGAAAAACCTTATTTATGAATATATTATATATCATGTAAAATAAATATATTACATAAGGTTTTTAATCTAATGGAAAAAATATTATGGATGGATATAAATATAATACACATGGGATAAATATATAATGTATCAAATATTGTCCAATAAAAATATCTTATGTATGAAAAATAATATATTATACATTGAGTAATATATTACGTATGATTTTTGAAAGGAAAAAACCTTACATATGTAAAAGATATCATATATGAGGTGAAGATATATCACACATCGGGTTTTCCATCTAGCAAAAAACATTCAATATCCAAATACATGAGCTAATTTTTCTAGGTTAAAAATCTTCTTTAAAAATATATTCATTATCAAATTTTCGCTACAGGAAATACCTTAAGCCTAGGGTGATATATTAGGTAGGAATTCTCTATCTGGAAAATCCATATGCAGGGTTTCATATATTTCACATAGATATTTTTTATAAGGATAAAATCTTACGCACTGATTCAACAATATTATGCACAGATATTTGATAGAGGAAAAAACCATACAATGGAAAAATATATTACACATGAGTAAAAAATGTTATGGTGTGGGAATTTTCACCCTGTTAAAAACCTTATGTATGTATTTTTTTAGAAAAATAATAATTAGTGAAAATGAATCTTTGGGGGTTATTAAATAATCGAATGAGGTCCTTCCTCTTTACAATGGTGTCTTTTTCTTCCCCTCTAGCACCCCTTTCGGGCATTCCCCTTCCAAGGGTTTCTCCATTAGTCCTTAATGGATGCGAGTGTAATTTGATCTGTGATATATCATGAGGTAACTCTATCATTATGCTTATATTCTTCATTGATTTCTTCCACTTTTATTCACTACTGATAGTTGCAACCCAGATTGGGGTTTTGGTGATGATTCCACCATTTCATGGTGGAATCATCTTGATATGATGGGGATTTTTTTTGGTGTGGCAAAAGGAGGTCTTGGGGGGATGATAACACTAGGCCTTGTGCGGATTAAAAGATGTATGTGATGGGTGGTGTGAAACACATTTCTTGAGAATTTAGATGTGATATATTACCAGGTAACTGATTCATTAGTTATGTATGAATAATTATGGAATAAATATTGGTTAAATTTATAAATAAATTATAATTAATTTTCAATTAATTTGGAAGATTAATTGATTAAGTTATGACCTCATGTTAATGGACGGTGTCTAGTTAAGTTTAGAAAAGCTTAGGAAAGGGTGTTCGAGCTTCGGTTAGGCTTAGAAAATCTTAATAAATGGTGGTAGAGCTTCACTTATGATGGGAATGACTCCATAATATATAGGTGGTCCCTACGACCCCCACCCTAATGTTTACACATTTGTTTGTATAGCATGTGATATGCAGTCTCACCACTTTTGTTTGATTGACCTTGAGTGTAAATTAATTTTTTCCCATTGAACCTCCTTGAAATAAACACAAGTGTCATGGTCCATGATGGAGCCATGAATACTAGGTTGATGCTTTCATATCCAATGGCCATGGGCTTATTCATAAACATGTTATATGTGATATATGGGCCCTAAACGTTATAAGTGAAATGAATGAGAAAAGTAAACCTCAGTACAAGTTTCCTATGTTCCCTCTATATAGAAAAGTGTGATGGGTTGAGAATGGCTAGTTTAGGGTTATTCCAAAGATATAATTTATGTATATGTTGGGTGTGAGGGGACAGACCAAGTTAATTTGGGAACGAAGGTGGATGTCAGGCCACACCTTAGTGTTGACATAAATATCATTACCATTGTGGACGATTATGCCATGATGTGATCATGGTCAGGTTGATGGGTGGTATGCCTCTAAGTGACAATCTTCAATCCCAGGGTGGAATGAGATAAAGGAAACCGGTTGGGGTGTCCGAACCATGATGTGACATCGGGGACAATTATCTATTCTCTTGTATTGTGTACACTCCAGGGTGAATCGGTGTAAGAAGGCTACATCAATTTTAGCCTAGTGTGTATACAATTATAGTTTCAGGTTGCGCGCTTGAGTGGTCGTCCTTGGAAATGTTTTTTGGGATAAAAAAAAGTTCCCAACACCTGTGATTATGTAAGTGATATGAGGTTATATGCTTCTAAGTGGGATGAGGCACTCAGGAAATGATGTACTAGAGACCGTTTCATGTAGGGGATAAGACCCCATGTGGATGTTATATGATGGTTCCGAGTAGAGGATGTGACCCTTGAGTGTGTGTGTATTTATATGATAGATTCTGGTAAGGGATGTGACCCCAGAGTTGTATTCTATATGAATGTTTTAGATAGTTCATGTGAACCCTCTGGTGTATGATATCCTAAAAGGTTTTGGGGCAGGACTTATATCGCACTAGGTGGTTCTACGTTATGCTCAGAGACATCCAGCACTGGGCGAAGTAGGTATGGTAGATTCTAGGTGTCACATTAAAACCTAAGGATCAGCGATGACTTAATTTTTTATTTTTAAATGTTGGTTTATTTTACAGAGCATGTTACATTTTACATGCATTTTATATACTGATTATTCTACTTTGTTTTAATCAAACCCTATATAGGTAGTCCTAACACATTTTTACATGATGAGACCTCCTAATTATAGGAACATGTAAGGCATAATCCAATTATTGGATGGTTGAGTTGGATAGTTATGATTGTGTCATGATAGGGGATTGGGTTGGGACTCAAGACCAGGTTTGGGGTATAGTTTATTTACTTATGTTTTGTGTTATATACGATCTTACCACGTGTGATCTCGTTGATGTATGATTTACTCATGTGTTATTCTAGATAATTCATTATGTTATATCTTGGGTTTATTATTTATTTGGTGTGTAATTTATTTTGTTATTTATTTATTCCTATGGATATTGTGATGAATGGATGTATGAAATTATCTATGTTTGTATTAAGCTGATATGAGGGTATAGTCATCCCACGATATCACCTTAGAGTCGTGATTCTAATCAGAACATATGGAGAGACCTGTCAGAGGTCATGTGGAGACCAACCCAATTACTATAAAGTGAGACGGGTTGGTGGAGTTATATTCAGACACTTTTTGTGAAATTCTCTCACCCTATAATTTTTCTCTCTTCAATAGTAAAATTGTTTTGCCTCATGGTGGAATATAATTTTCTCAAACCATGAAAATATTATGAGCTTCCTTTTTGTTTTAAATTTCCTCTCATACATTTTGAAATATATTTTTCACTCACTCATCGACGAGTCATCTCGTTGTTATGGATTCCAAAACATAACACCCTATTTTTCTTACTTCCCAAACCTTTGTTTGGCATCTTTGTCCCAGTCTAGGTTCTATCAATCAAGCTCAACTATCAATCTTGGGCTTCTAAAATTTATTATTCCACAATCTTTGTTGCATATTTGAAAATTTTGCATCATATTTAAAATGGCCTTTTCTATGCATCTTCTTCAAGATGACCATTTCTAAAAATCTCTTTTGAAATTACCATTCCCCAATATTATTTTCCAGGAATCCTCTTCAAAGTAACTCTTTCTTTATAACCTCTACTAGATGACTATTTTCAAGAATCCTGATGAGACACCAACACCATATTTTTTGTATTAATAGAGTAGAACCAGAAATACAATAGGAGGGGGAAGAAGTGAAGATATTCGGAGATGAATCTCCCATTGAGAGACACTCAACACCCTCACCCATTCCTCATGATGGAATTTCCAAAAAAAAATAGGCTGCCCAGATAACCAGAAAAATCACCTCTACTCTCTCTATCCCTCTAAATTTATAACGGTCCATATTAACCACATATGGGCCCACATTAATATCCCCCCTTTAATTCCAAAACATATTCCCCCCTCCGGGACCCATTATAACCCCATCCTCTAACTACAGTGGGCCCCAGAAATATTCTCCTAAGAATCCAACATATTTTCTTGGGGCCCCATGTCGTTACAACAGATTCACTAGAAGTAGCCCCCTTGCATTCCAATCAATACCACACCATGAAATTCCACCTTTTCCAC
The DNA here is from genome assembly GCA_963277665.1 of Viscum album. Taxonomy (NCBI): domain Eukaryota; kingdom Viridiplantae; phylum Streptophyta; class Magnoliopsida; order Santalales; family Viscaceae; genus Viscum; species Viscum album. The sequence goes on from OY728141.1 coordinate 1,758,463,582, forward strand.
ATAGTGGAGGTTGTGACCCCTAGTGTGATGGTCCAGCCATGCCCTTACAATGATCATTACTTGTTTTGGATGGTCAACAATCCTCAATTTGGACAGAAACTCTGATTTCACTACTACATGTAATTCTACAGTTCCATGAAGTTGTAGGATTGTCAACACTGTGTGGGATTATTGATCTCCTGAGCTGCTAAATCACACCAATAATTCCACCTGAGTGATGGGGACAACATTTCATCTAACTTCTACTTGATGTGGGTAATGATTTTTTTACAATCTATCAAGACTTGTGGATATTTTCCATCAAACCTAACCAATTCCATTCATTCATCTGTAGTCGAGTTGTTCAAACCCATCACGTTGGGGTTCATAGTGGATCATGGTTCCAATTTGTGTTTTTCAAATTGCAACGAACTTCCCAACACGTGATTTCAATAGGTCCACCACTAAGGTCGGACTCTCTTCATCCTGATGTGGCACATTATCCTAGCATTGCACCAAAAATACTATGGATTTGTGAAGTTCTGTAAGCTTGCAGGTCTTATCCTTTCGGAATTCATCCTAATACCACCACCCATTCTCCCAAGTCAACACCAAATTAAAAAAACATTGTCCGGATTTCTTGACGCACTATTCCAAACTATATAGTGGTACCCCCATTACTAGAATTTTATTCCAATAGCACTTGTTTCTAGCACAAATCCCCTCCATAGCGAGTGGTCTCTACAAATGATAATATAATCTATGATATATTGTATTTTTATAGTGTTATCCTGATGTGAAATATGCCAGCAACAATGTCCTCCTCTATAAGTTAACTGCTATCACTCAACTCTATTAGATAAGAAATTATCTAGCATTGAACTCTTCATCCGGTAGTGCACCTCCTTTAAGAAATGAGAAGGGGGTTGCAGGTTAGACTTATTGTTGAGACACCTACACCAACATCTTTGTAATAAAAGAGTAGAACCTGAAATACATGAGGAAGGATAAGATAAATGGAGACGCATCACTCCTTGAGAGGCACTCCGCACCCTAGCATATGCCTCATTCCGGAATTTCAAAGCCGTTAGGCCACCCAAATAACCAGAACCCCCTGAATCTCTCCACCCCTCTACATTTATAACAAACCCTACTAACCAGGTAAGGGCCCCCGTCATATCCCCCCTTCCATTCCCCAACATATAACCCCCATCTAGGCCCCACCATAATATACTCCTTTAACGGTAGTGGTCCCTATGAATATTCCCCCAAGATCCCGAAATATTCCCCATGGCCCCCATGTACTTACAAAAAATTCCCCAAAAGTAGCCCTCTTGCATTCTAATCACATCTTCTTCCAGACAAATATTTCAAGAAGTTTTCTTCCAAATGACTTTTCAAGTGTCCTCATCCAAACAACCTTTTCAAAATATTCATTTCAAAATGAAATATTCATTTGTCCTATGTGCCCATTTCATAACCATAATTGATGTTCTTCAAGATCATGAAATTTATACAACTAATAAAACAACTTCTCTCATAGTTTCAACATCATCTTCTGTGCCCAAGTAGCCCAATTCAACAATCATGTTGTTTCTTTATCAATTTATTTTTGTTAATAGGCATATCTATCCTTTTTTACCATATAGTTTTAATTTTATTATATAACAGATGGAATGTGTCTCACTATATTTATCTATAAATATATCAAACCAAACTCACATTCTAGGTCAACTATTTCTACAAATCTTAAAAATATATCGTTCCCTCACAATACATAATATGAGTATATTTAAAGAAAAAAAAACAAGTTTATAAGACATTGAAACTCCCTATATTTATTGAACCAATGAATTTATGGGTTTTATAGAATCATCTTGTGATCAATGCGGTGGAAGAAACCCATTTAAATTTTCAGTATATCAATATCAAACCAATGTACCTCAATGGTGATGTTTGAAATGATCACCAACTGACAGTTGTCAAACTCTTGTGTGCATGGGTACGTACAACAGCCAATATAATCCTTTCATGTTATGAGATGATCCAGAAAAATCCAAGAGATGTGATAGATCTTTCTTCGATTAAGATAAAAATATAACCATGCACCAATAGATATTCATTTAGGACAACTTTGAATTCCCCACACCTCCGACATGAGGATCGCATCCTTATATAGACCTCCTTTATCCAATAATGGAGTTTGAGAGTTTATTTCCATCATATGTTATTCAAAATTATTTTCTATCAGTGTTAAATTATATTTAAACAGTTTAATGATTAAAAAATATATATAATGACATGAATGTTACTTCTGATGATTCAAAATTGAATTAAATTGAGTAGAATACATGGCAGTGGCCATGCACTAAGTATCCAATATCGTAGGTCAATCATATCACAAAACAGAGGCATCTCCACTCCCCTTACAACATGGATCAATCATGGAAAACATCATGCATCTCATGCATGTCTTATATTGTCCAAAAATTATTCTTTAGTCTAAGGATTAACAATGTGACCCTATGAGCCTTTGTAGCATTGAAAAAAAGTATGAAATCTCAATTAAATATATGTAAGAAAAAAGTGGCCTCTCTCAATACACAAACACATCTCAAGATAAACTGGTGCAAAAAATGTATTTTACATCGGTTATTTTTAACTTTTTACGTCTATTATTGGCCGAACTTATTGCAGGGGACATTATAAATATTTTTTATTGCGTCACTTATTTTAAAACCGAATTAAAAAACAAAAATCCGAAGCCATTTTCACGTTAGTTCCTAAACAACCGACGTGGAAAATGGTTTGTAGTGGACATTTATTATGTCGGGTTTTAAATAACCGACATAATATGTTGATTATTTCGTTACTTATTAAATAAAAAATGTAATAAACTACCACTCCGAAGCATTTTTCAGGTCGGTTATTAGGAAACCGACTAAAAAAAGGTTATCACGTCAGTTATGAAATAATTGATGTGATAAACTAGTCTACAAATTGGTTTTTCACGTTGGTTAAAAAATAACTAATGTGAAAACATATATAATATGTCGGTTTTTTAACAACCAATGTAAAGAACCATTCCCATTTTATTATTACATGGGTTATAAAATAACTGACGTACAAACCAATTTTTTATAATATATCTCAACCATTACAATGTGCTTCTAGAAGAAGGACTTAAACTATCCGAAAACAGACCAAATCCACTGGACATCCCCCACCTCCCCTCCCCCCCCGGACACCCATTCCCCCATGGAAAGTCCAACCCCTAGACACCCCATACCCCCTGGACACCCTCCCACCCCCTGGACCCCGCCTGGACAGCCCCCACACCCTGGACCCCGCCTGGACAGCCCCCACCCCCTGGACACCCCATGCCCCCTTGGACAACCCCCACCCCTGAACACCCCTCACCCCCCAAGACACCCACCCACCCCCTGGACACCCCACCCCCTAAACAACCCCTCCCACCCCTTGGACTCCCCCACCCCTAAACACCTCCCCCCCCAACACCCTACAACCTACTGGACAACCCCCCCCCCCCCCCCGGACACCCTTCCACACACTGGACACCACCCCACAACACTGGATATCCCCCCACCTACCTTGGACACCCTCCCACCCCCTGTACATCCCCCACCCACTGGACACCACCACAACACACTAGACATCCCCACACCCCTGGACACCCCAACCCTCCGGGACAACCTCCCACCCCAGGACATCACCCCTCCCCCTGGACACCTTAACCCCCCTGAACAAACCCTCACCCCAGGACATCACCACTCCCCCCTGAACAATCTTCCACCCACTGGACACCACACCACCCCACTGGACAACCCCCATCCCTCCCACACCCCCTAGACACCAACCCACCCCTGGACCCCCCAGCCCTGGACATCCCCCCAGCCCTGGACACCCCAGAACAACCCTGGACACCCTCCCACCCCCCGTGGACACCCTCCCACCCCATTAGACACCCTCCCACCCCTAGAAATCCCCCACCCCCTGGACACCCTCACCCCCCCCCCCCCGAACAACACCCACCCTCTTGGACACCCCCACCCCTGTAAACCCCCCACCCACCCCTAGACACCCTCCCATCTAGTAGACATTCCTCATCCCCCTAGAAACCCAACCCCCTTGGATGCCCAACCCCCTAGACACCACACCCCCTAGAAAGACCCCCAAGACACCCCCGCCCCTAGAAACCCCCCTCCCTTTGGACACCCCCAGCCAATGGACAACTCCCCCACCCCTAGCCCACCTCCTAAACACCCCTACCCTATTGGACACCAGCACCCCCTGGACACCCCCACTCCCTGAACATCCCCCCACCCCACCCCCCTAAACCATCCCACTCCCATGGACATCCCCCCATGGACACCCCCTACCCCATTGGACAACCCTCACCCCCTGGACACCCCCACCTGCTGGACACCCCCACCCCACTGCACTCTCCCACCCCCCATGGACAACCCCTTACCCCCTTGGACACCCCACCCCTGGAAACCTCCTACCCCTTTGACAGCCCCCCTGGACACCCCTACCCCCATAAAATCATTACTATGCTCTGCCAAAGTCTGAAAAAAGGAGAAACTAGACCACAATCATACCAATACCAAACCAAAATCCAAACTAGAAAAACATCATAACTATATCAAAATAAGAAAAAATAGAGAAAAATTAAACATTCACATATATAACATTCACAACTTACAATATTAACTAAACAACTTAAATCCAAACTAAACAACAACAAAATACATAATTATAATTACTATATTAAAAATTATATTTCACACTACAATCAAGATAAAACCCAATCAAACCTATAAATAATTTTTCCATTCCACTTGTTAGTGTTTGAACTCTTGAGCACTATAGGGTTGATGGTAATCAAATATCTACAAATTAAAATCATACAAGTAGTTAACACGTATAATGAATAAATCAAATAAAATATTATGGCAATGTTTATAAGTAAATATTACTAGTTCAAACATCACAAGTGTTCTGGTTGTAATTATTTCATACATAAATCTTAACATATAATATTCTCATTCTAGGACAACTTATTGTTCATAGAAACTCTATTTATATGAGTATCACTTAAAAATATCATTTTTATGTAATACATTGGAAAATACATATTATTAATGTTTATATACCTTTACTTTTATATATTTTATCATGGAACTCTTTCTTTCAAAAGTAGTCCCATCCCATGTTATAAAATAATACAAATTGGATAAATTTAATATTAATTATAAAATAAAAAACTATTGGGATATTGAAACTAAATTTTCCATCATATTCTGAAAACTTCCCACAGATCACCATGGAAAAATCATATCCAATTAAGTGTTTTCTCCCTTGGACAAAAAATACTTAACATACAACGATCAATGATATAGAATAAAATTTAATGTTAGTGGTTTTTTATGTTAAACAACAATGATCAATTTTCCAGATATATGTTTCATACCCCTCACAAAAAGGCATCATCCAACACCATGTGATTATATTCTGTTCAAATCTATCTTCAATATGAAGTGTTCTTTGTTCCTCATCCATTGCATGTCCTTTAAGGGAAAACAATTGCAGATCCATGAATCCATATAAATATGTCCGCTCATTATTCACACACATGATACAAAGATACCTAATACAAAATAGACTAAAGAATAAATTTTTAATAAATATAACGCATGGAAAGGTGTTAAGACTTATATGGAGACAATCTGCACCATTTTGATGCCCAACTTGTCTCCAGTAATAAGATCCATGACATCATTTTTAAAATCCCCACATTGATTTCACATCCACAAACATGATCGTTCATTATAACCTCATAATGATCCTCCATCAAATTTGAATATCTTGAAAATCTGTCAAGACTACTAGAATCTGTATCTGATGTCATAGACATTTGTCTTTGTTGTTGTCTATATAGTATTTCTTAATCTTTTATGTTTTCTTATAAAAATAAATAGAAAAATATATTAGTTTTCAAATGTTAAAACTTTAATAAAAAATAAAATAAAAGATATAACATACATACCTCTATTGTAATGATTCGTGGACGTCTGGATGGCCAAACTAAAAAGTGGTTGATATTGACTGAAAATTATTTTTTATTAATAAGGCCACTTTAAGGATGGAAGTGGGAAACCAAAAGTACAGCAGACCCAAACAGCAACAAACAAAAAGCAGGAATCACCTCATCTAAGAAAAAACAGCGCCGCTCGCTCCAAGGGAGAGCCACTCAGTGACCCCATGCAAGCATGGTCCCTCCCGATGGCAAGCCATCCCTCCGATCAGCCACCTCCCAAGTGACCTGCCAAGGAAGGAGCAGCGTGTTCTAACCCATCCGAGCCAATCTGTTCCTCCGACCATCCACACACAACAAGAACAGCAACTTCACAATGCATTAGGAAGAGAGAATATAAATAGATTCATTGAAAACAAGTCAAAATCCACCAGAGGCCGTGTCCCTAAACAACTTCCAGGATAAGTCACAGACCTGCAACTGGGGGTCCCCCCTTATCAAGGCCTCAACGGCAGTGGTCAATGCTCAAATAGTTTCCTCCATCATTGCATTAATATTATGAATGCCAGCCTTCAAGGAATCTATTTTATTATAAACACGCTCAATGGAAGATGTTGAAGAATGTCACAACACTATTTTTACAGATACACCCATTGGATATCCTCATACATTGCTTAGGTGTTCGGGCTTTCCCAGTAATACATGTTAAATATATTGCCTCATAGTAGCTATAAATACCCACTATGAGCTCTACTCCTCAACAAAATCTAGTTTTAATTAATTGAAAATTTCTGTAATTATTCATATTATAAAAAAAATATAATGAACATAAATAAATAAAATAAATTTCTTACAATCCTCGCTGATATGATTCTCGATTAATCCGAAAGATATTGTCCCTTTTTTATCATCTGATCTCTCTTCCATTTTTCATGCCTAGATGTAGGAGATAGAAGGGAAGCCTCTCCAGATCGTGAAGATTCAGCTCTCATTTTTTGTAAATTTTCCACCAACATTTGTTCTTCCAATAATGTATACCCTCACTAAGATAAACTATGAGGGTATACATTTTTAGATTGGATCTCATGATGATATGTCCTTGTTTTCTATAAATTAAGAATAATAAATCATTAAAAAAACATTAATAAGATCATTTATATACGAAAGATTATAAAAGTTTACATTGTCCTAGATGAAAAAGAATCTTTTCATCTAATTTCAAAAAATTACCTCCATGTGTCTTCATCTATGAAAGGATATATATGAAATGGATTTTCATTATTCCTATGACCAAAAATGAAATTAGATGTGGGGGTTGATTTGAAATACCTCCAACTCCTCGTATCCATTGATAAATATTTCTTCCTATATTCTCTAGTGTTAGGAATATCAAACGTCAACTGATAAATTTGTGGTAAAACATATTATAATAGAAATATTTAATTATTAGTCTAACAATGGAAAACGATCTTACCAAAGTCATCTTAAACAACTGAGATTTTATCTATTTGTCCACACTTCTCCAATCATCATAAAAAATGCTTAAATTGATTTGAAACTATACAAAACTATTAAAATATTTTGCATTTGGACCTCTAGGAATATCATTCTCATCAAACTCAACTAGTATCCTCTAGTTCTGGCTATGGGAAAGTGATAATTTTGGTAAACATGTGCAGTCACGTTTACCAACTCTTGAACTCTTCGTTGTCTTTATGGGATAACATGAGAAATATTAGAGAACATCACTAGGAGAATGTGAATGTTCCTCCCTAGAGGTATGATCATTATGCTCATTTCCAAAATCATGTGGTTGATCAACAGATTGATCTCTCATTATCCTTAAAATCAAAAAATCAAACATTAGTTCAAAAATATACAAATTAAAATATTAGAATACTAATGTAATCAAAAAATGTAAAACTGAACTAAGTTACATAATTGTAAACATGGTAATGATGGTAAAAATGGTAAACATGGTAGTGTAATTTTCTTTCAACAAATTCAATAAATATATAATTTATGTAAAGGTAAACAATAGTAAACTATGGTAAACATGGTAATTATGGTAAAGATATTTTCATTCAAAAAAATAAAAAGATATATAAGTTACTTAATGGTAAACATCATAATCTAAACTAAAAAAATTAAAATAAACAAATTTTTTTACTTATTTTATCTAATATGTGTTTTAATAAAGTAAAATATTACAATATATAAATTTTTTTAAAATATAACTGTAAAAAAGAAATAAACATATGTTACCTGAAATATTAGGAATGTAGAAATGGAATGTTTTCCCAAATTCCTTTATCATGATCGTTCCTTATGGAACAAGCATTGTCTTCAACGTGCTCATCATTATTTAGTGCTAATATTTCCATTGAAGTAGGGATCTCACATAAATCAACATCTTCATCAAGTTGATCCTCATAAACATTTTGTTTTTCTCTTGTATGACTATAGAACACTGTATATATGATTGATCAACTACATAGAAATTATATTTTTCATGTGCTTCTATTATAAAAAAAGTGTTGTGTCTTGCAATCTATTCCGATTAACAACTGTCATTCCAAATTCATCGCGTCTAACACTTTTTTTACCAATAATAAATTTTAATTTAAAAGAAGGAACTTCAATTTTAATTTAATCAAAATCCAATATTTTTTCAATGACCCCATAATATGCACTTGATGCAGAAATTGAGTTTTTGTCTTTAGAACTCGAATAATGCATTTTTTCTGCAAACACCAATACACCACTATTCTGAATATCACTTCTGTTTTCCTAATATTTCGTATGAAACTTATATCCATTAATGTCATTCACAAACCATGTTATCAGATTTAAACTTAGAACTCCCACTAACCATCTTAATGTCTATAATACATCTGATCTACGAACCAAGGTCTTTTTAAACCATGGAAAAAATGTTTTGTTGTACTCATTCAAAATCCACATTTCAATCTTGTTTGGATGAATTTTTTTCAACTCATTAATATTCAATGTGACATACAATGGAGCATAAACCTTTTTATTCAAGATGTATAATTCTTCCTTCTTCACCTGTTCAGCTGATTACGATTTGAATTTCAAGCCACTATTCGACCTACCCTCATTATTAACTCATTTATGGAGAGATGGTGGAAAACCTATCTGCTCCACTATAGCCAAGTAGATCCTAAAAAACTCCAAAACCTCATCAGAAATATACATTTTAATAATGGAGGCTTCATGTCGATGTTTACTCTTAACATACCTCTTAAATATTTTCATATACCATTCAAAAGGATACATCCAATGAATATAAACTGGTCCACAAAGAATTATTTCTCGAACTAGAAGAACCATTAAATGCACCATTATATCAAAAAAAAAGATAGGGAAAAATACATTTCCATTTGGAAAAGTATAGAAATGGAAATATTTTCCAAAATCTTCAAAGAATTCACATCAATCACCTTATAACATATTGAATTGAAAATATAACACAACTTCATTATAGTCTTTCTGACATGGATGGGAAATTTTCCACGCAGTGAAACTGGTAGAATTTGTTGCATCATGACATGAAAATCATGACATTTCATACCTATCAACTTCAAATCCTTCAAAGAGACAAAAAATTTTACATTTGACGAATAACCTTGTGGAACTTTGATATCATGAAGACACTAAAAAAAGATAATTTTCTCCCACTTAGATAATGTATGACAGACTGGGGGAAGAAATGTCTGTCTTCAATTAGGAGTCAGAGCGAACTCCAAACATATTCCCATTGAAATTAAGTCTAATATTACATTCAACCCTTATTTAGTATTTCCTGTAATATCTAACAATGAGGTAATCAAACTATTGCATATATTCTTCTCCAAAAACATGTAATCAATATTATGTTTCACTTCATGATATCTCTAATATGGTAGATCAAAAAATATTAACATTTTTCTTCCAAATATGTCTATCATTACCATATTTATGTGTCTAAAATCAAGATTTTTTACCCTCTCAAAATAAAAATCATTGGATAATGATTTTGGAGCAATATCAAGTCATTGTGATCCATTGAATGCCTTTTTAGTCATCTATAAGTGTGATCCATAGGAATAAACGCTCTATGACCCATGTATACTGTTTTCCTCCCAAGATGCAATTGATAATATAAATTCTGTTGTTCACAAATAGGACATGGTTTATTCCCCATAACACTATATCCATACAAATTTAAATATGCTGAGAAGTCATTTATAGTGAACATATGCACTACATGTAGATTAAAATATTCAATTCTATAAGAATCGTACACCATAATACCATCCTCCCATAAAAGTTTCAAATCATCAATCAATGGTGACAATAAAACATTAATATCATTTCTGGGTTGCTTCGGACCATACATCATTATACTCAACAAGACATATTTGAGAATCATACAAACATTAGGATAGAGGTTGTCAATTACCAAAAAAACAGGCCATGAACTATGTGTGCTACTGAGGGTTTAAAAGGGATTCATTCCATTTATCCAGAACTGAAGTCTGAGATTTCCAATTTTTTTCCTATTGTAGGATACTCCTCATCAATTTTCTTTCATTGTGAACAATTAGGTTGATGTTGTATTTTTCCATCACATATCCACTCATCAGAATGCCATCTTAACATTTTGGCATCATGTGAATTAGAAAATAAATGTTTCAAATGATGAATTATTGGATGATACCAAAATACCTTGGCAGGTATCTTTGTAGTCTCTACATCATCCTATGATTTTCCTTTCAACTTATATTGTGATGTCCCACATTTACAAAATCTGACAGAAATTCATATTCCTTCTTATATATCATATAGTCATTCGGACAAGCATTTATTTTCTTGTATCCCAATACAATCTGGAATAATATTTTCTTAGCGTAATAATGTGAATATTGAAGATCATTTCCTTTTGTAGGAATGTCTTTGAACAATTGATGAAGCTCTGTAAAACTTTTGTCACTCAATCCATGTTTCTCCATCAGGTTAATCAATATTAACAGCGTCAGAAAAATCGTAAAATCCAAACAACCAGGATATAATGGTTTTTCATCATCACCATATAGACACCCAACTATCGGTTCTATCTCAATTTTTTCTGATGCAATATCACAAATCATTTCATTAATTCTATCAGAGTTACCATATTGCAAATCATCATTATCAGTAGATCTGAAATTTTGTCCAGTTTCACCAAGCCAAATTCAAGGGCTGTAACTCATATTAAAACTATAACAAATCAGATGTTCTTTTATGTCTCTACTTTTCAAGTTTTAAAAATTCAAACATTTCAGGCATGGAAAGAAAAACATGTCATTGCTTGGAACATTTCATTTTAAAATTCCAAAAAGGTATCAAAACCTCCCTCATATTCATTACTCATTATATGTTCCTTAATCAAACTTCGACTCATTATTACCTATAACAAATATCAAAATTATTCATCTTGTTAATATAATAAAATTTTATATTTAAAAGAAAAATTTCATAATTTGAATGTAAAAAAATTAGGAAATATAAAACAAATCTATGTGTATTTGAAAAATCTATGCATGAAAATTATTTTATAAAGAAAATATAGTTAGATTTAATAGTTTTAAAATCATCTTGGATTCTTTCTTATTAAGGTACACAATAAATACATCCTTGTGAAACTGGATTCCAAATTCACCCTTCTGTAAACAAGAAATATGATGTATAAATATTAAAATGTGTATACATTCGCTACTGAAAATTACACATATACCAATGATTTGAAACCATTGGTATAGCCCCTAAAACCGATGGTATAGAATATCCCAATGTATTCTTATTCTATTTTCATTTTTTCCATTGCAGTATCCCTATACCAACTGTTCTATAGAAACCGTTGTTATAGACTACCTAAAGTTAATATATGCTAAATTTTTCAATGAAACCATTGGAATATATATATACCAAGGGGGTGTCCAAGGGGGTAGGGGTTTTCCGGGGGGTGGGGGATGTCCAAGTTGGTAGGGGTAGTCCAAGGGTGTAGGGGGATGTCCAGGGTGTCCATGGGGGTAGGGGTGTCCATGGGGTTGGGGCTTTCCAGGGGGTGGGGGTGCAAGGGGGTTGGTGTGTCCAGGGGTGTGGGGGAGTGTTGTCCAGGGGGTGAGAGGGTTGTCCAACCCCCTACCCCAATAGAGACCACCCCCACCCCTTCCCCCTTAGACACCCCTTGGACTCCACAACCCCCTGGACTTCCCCCTCCCCCTATACAGCCCCCACACATCTGGACACCCCCACAGTCCGGGACACCCCCACCTCCTGGATACCCCTACCCCTTGGACAACCCACTCACCCCCTCGACCCCACCCCCTAGACACCCCCACCCCCTACCCACTTGGAAAACCCACTGGACCCCCACCCACTAAACCACCCCCACCCCCTAGACACCCACACCCCCTGGACATCACCCCCACCCCTTTCCCCCTTGGACACCCCCTGGACACCCCCACTTACCTGGACACCCTTACCCCTTAGATATCCCCCTCACCTTTGGACACACCCCCACCCCTTGGACACCCCAACCACCTTGGAATGCCCCCTCACCCCCTTGGACACCCCCCACCCCTTGGACACCCCCCTGGACACCACCACCATCTTGGACTGCCCCACCCCCTGGACATCCGCCACCCATCTTGAAATCCCCCACCCCATGGACACCCCCACCCCCATGGACACCCCTACCCCCTTGGAGATCCCACTCACCCACTTGGACACCACCCCACCCCCTAGACACCCCCACCCCTACCCCGTCGGAAACCCCCTTGAACACCCCCACCCCTGGACTCCCCACCCCATTAGATAGCCCCCTAACCCCCGTGGACACCCCCACCCACTGGACACCCCCAAACCCTTGGATACCCCCCCCTGGAATTCCTCCTAACCCCTAGACCCCCACCCCCTCATACACCCCCTGAACAACACCCCCTGGATAGCCCACACCCCGTAGACAGCCCCCAAACCACTCTAGATAGCCCCCCTGGACCCCCACCCCATGGAATCCCCCTATCCCCTTGGACATCCCACTCACCCCCTAGACACCACCCCACCCCCTAGACACCCCCACCCCCTAGACACCACCCCACCCCCTACCGCCTTGGAAACCCCCAACCCTTGACACCACCACCCACCTGGACAGCCCCTCACCCCTTAGACACCAGCCCCACCCCCCGGACACCCCGCCCATCTTGGGAAGCCCCCTCACCCCTTGGACACCACCCCCACCCCCTAGGACACCACCACACTCTTGGATATCCCAGCACCACCCTGGACACCCCAACCCCTCTGGATAGCCCCCACCACCTAGAAACTCTCTGCTCCTAGACACCCCTACCCCCTTGGACAACCCACTCACCACTAGAAACCACCCCCACCCCTTGACACCCCTATCCCCTTGGACATCCCCCACCCCCTAAACAGCCCCCACCCCTATGGACACCCCCCAGGACACCCCCCAACCTTGGACACCCCCACCCCCATGGAAAAACCACTCACCCCTAGACACCACCCCCACCCCCTGGACACCCCTCCCCACTTGGACAAACACATCACCCCTGGACACCCTCACCCTCTTGGACACCCTCTACCCCCTTGGACAGCTCCAGCACTCCCCTAGGACACCACCCCCACCCCCTAAGACACCACCACCCCCTTGGACAACCCCCACCCATAGACACCCCCACACCCCTAGACACGCCCACCTCCTGGACACCCCACCCCCTTGGACAACCCCCACCCCCTTGGAAACCCCTTATACACGCACACACACATGACATAACACACCAAAAACATAAACATGAATGACATCACTTCCATTGTTTATTTTACCAAAAAAGAATTTAACATGGTATAAAATAACACTATGACACTTACAATGATTGAAATAACCATGATAGAAAAATATCATCTCAAAAAATATGTTTAGGGAATCGTCAAAAATAAAAAATGACACCGAGATGTGTGAGGATTACATGAGTGTTGAGATCCATGTGAGGCTTACATGAGTGTTGTGAGTTGACTTGATAGATCTGAGGATAATAAATATGATGATTGATGTTGGAAAACCAAGGAAGGGGGAAATGAATTTGAAAAAACTTTTCTAGGTTTTCCTCACAAGAAAGATGACTCGTAGCTTGCCCAATCGACGAAATCTGTATTACTGATGATGGGTAGTGATAAATCATTTAAAAGCTTTATCATGTCGGTTATTTAATAACCGGTGTAGAAAATTATTTATCATGTTGGTGATTTCATAACTGACATTATAAATGGCACGTTATCACATCAGTTATTTTGTTACCGATGTGATAAATTGTTGATATTTTCTTTATCACATTGGTTATTATATAATCGACTTGATAAAGCACCCATATTCGATATTTCACGTCTGTTATAAAATAACAGATATGACAAATCTAATATCAGTATTTTTTATGTGAGTTATTTTATAACCGACATAAAAAATCGATTCTCATCAATTTATCACGTCAGTTATAAAATAACCGAAGTGAAAAATGTCGACTTTTTAAATGTTTTTCCACTAGTTCAATAAAGAGGTTTGGCGAGATATCGATTAAAATCGGCAGGTATGCGTAAAAAACATCCCTATTAAATGTGATGATGGATATATCACCACATTATATAAAAAAATATCAATTTAAAGAATAAAATAAGAAAATTCAGTAGAATATTATTTTTCTTATGTTTGAACCCCAAGAATAACTTCTCTTCACTCAATATCATCAAAAGAATAATTGACCATTAAAGTAATATGTATCAATTTATATAAAAATATGCAAAAGACAACGAGAAATATCTTACCATTGAAGACAAGGTATATCAAGTGAGGCATCAATCATTTCCTACTCCCTATTAAATTCTAGCTGCAATTGATTCGGCATACAGTCCATCCTATCTCTCAAAATAAAATATTACTAAATTAAAAAAAAAATTCATCGGTACTTTTTATAAAAAATGTGAAAATATAATAAAAAAATCAAATATGATTAATAATACTTACTCTTGCAATCAACTGAAAATTTACAAGTTCCACAAAAAGTGCATCATAAATCATTATTGGGAAAGGCATTGGCCAATTCCACATCTTTTTTGTCTCAGGATACCAAACGATGCATTAAGGGGCTATAGCGGGCCCCACACATCATATACTAAGTCTTATGCATTCTGCATTTCATTAAATCAAAGTGTATCATACCACTTTGATTTATTAAATTCCTTTTTACTTATTTTTCAATGTGTCACATATTATGTGAAATATTTAATTATTCAACGTGTCGCATACCTGTTTGAATAATTCAGTTTTTAACTCCATAAAATGTTATAAGAGTTTAATTAAACTTTTTAGCATTTAAATATATATTTCTATAGTGAATCATGGTCTTATGATTCCAAACTAAAAATTCCATGGTAGTTTATCAAATAACAAGTATGGTAGGCAGATTATAGCACAAGTGATGATAACTAATGCACATAAAATACAGGTTTTGTCACATAAAAAGATATTCCTGAAATTCCAAAATCCTTTTTATGAAAAATTATTATATTAAAAAATTAATAATGGAAAATAATCATGGATTGAATACATAATTAATTAAAAGATAAAAAAATATTCCATGTGAGGTATTAAACACATAGTTGTCCGAACACCCATTAGTTGCATGTATAACGTAACACAAAGGTACCTCCAGCTTTTTAACCCAAAGTTATAAAATTAAAAGCATAAAATTCAACCAAAAAAATTACTAACATAACCAGTACCATTAGAATTATGAAAGTAAGTGTGAAATCCATATACACATAAAGTGATTATAAAAGGATGTATTACAAAAACAAATTCCAAATTAATTCTTCAAAACTTTTCACACATAAAAACAATAGTTATAATCTTTTATCAATATTTTAGGAACCTGTATTGTGAAAATATATTCATATCATGATCACACCATATAGATATTTATATATATATGTGTATACATCACTGTATATACATAGGGGTTCTTCGTTAAAACTTAATAACCCGTTAAATAATTTATGCATAGTGAAACAATAATTTATGCAAAATTTCAAAAAATTTACACATAATGTAAAACTGAGGGTATTATTTCATGAATAAATAAATAAATATATATATGTAAGAATACTTTTATATTTATAATTCATTCAAATTAATACAACTATAAACAAAAAAATGTTATTATTCATTATGAATTCCATTAGGGTAGGAGTTCTTCTTTCTTTAAAAAAATAATTCTAGATGATTTTATTAAGAACACATATATACATATGTGTAAATATGTTGTAAAACCAAATTTACATACAACCATAAACCCCATTGTGATTTTCATGATAATTTTTTTTCAATAACAGGAAATAATTTTTATAAGAACATTCAGAGAAATCAATAGGGATATAAGAACAATAGTATATATATATATATACATACATGTGTATATATATATAAACCATAAAACGAAAAAAAATCAAGGAAATCCTAGGTCCTTTACCTGGTTCGATGAAGGATAAGAGGTCGATCAGAGGTTGAAGAGGCGTTGGAGAGGAAGAACACTCGTAGGGTTCATGTGCAAAATGATTTATATATATAAATTATATATAATTTATTCGTAAATCAAATTGCATGGAAAACTGAGGTAGCATGGTTTAAACAAAGACCGGTGCACTCAGTCTTGTGGAAAATGATAAGGGGGGTCCACCCGAGGACATGGGTGTGGAAAAAAAAGAAAATAAGAGAGTAAAGAGTTGCTGGTGTGGAACATGTGGAAAGAAGAAGAAGGCAATGGGAGAGGCTGTGGAAATAAAAAGACGGTTGGGATCAACCAAAAAGAATGATCTAATGGCTGGGGTGTGCCAATGGGTTTTAAAAAGGATGAATGGTTGAGATATGATGAGGAGAGAATTGAATGGCTATGTGCGTCGTGATATTTAAAAAAAGAAATAACAACTATGATTAGATCCTGATGGAATCGAACGGCTGATAAAATGCGAAGGAGAAATCACGGCTGCATGGGTTCGATGGACGAACTGATCGGATTACTCCGACATCACATTGCAAGACCAGACTATCCAGGTCCATTTTCCGTTGAATAAACATCATCCATATCGAAACAAATCAACTTAAAATCTGACATTATAATCCTGCAGCTCTCGAAATTATTCCAGAAATATCACCCCCTCCACGGTACCACACCATACCGGGTCTCTATGATTACACTATTGTGGCCACCCCTGTCATTGTGCCACCCCGCATGACGGTGCACTCAGGCACCCATGTGAAAGCATTCCCATGTGCACTTAGGGCCTACTATGCATGCCTACGCATGCAACATAGCACAGACCATGTGTGCACATCCCTAGGCCATTTTCAAGGGGTTCTTAGTGAGAACCTCACTAAGGCCATGAGTGGATTGGCCTAATATGTTTACCTAATCTAGGTGAGGTACTCATCCATTTTTTAGAAATGTAAAATTCTTTTTTATTATACACAAGATTATAAAATTATTATGTTTATAAACAAAAAATATAATTTCCCTATAATGGTTACAAAAAATCCATAAACCATGGTATCTTTCATGGTTAATCAAGGTTTAATGTATCATAAAATAAATCCAAAATAGTATTATATTTAAAATCCAAACAAACATTTAATGAAAACTTTGTTTTCAATGTATCATAAAAGAAATCCCAACTAGTATTATATTTAATATCCAAACATACTTTTAATTATAACTTTTTTTTATTCATATAAGGATGAAAACATTTAAAGGTAACAATCTAAACCACTTAAATACCTATTTCACTATGTAAAGGTAAAATACTAATCACAACCATATTCAATAATTTTATTTTCCCAAGGTATGATTGAAAACACAAAAAATATATTTCTTTGTACCAATACCAAGTAGTATCAAGTGCATACTTTTTGGGTATTTCTTTTAAAACACTAGGGTTAGGATTCAAACACATTTTGAAATTTAAATCATTATCATTATAAAATATATAAAAATATTTTATTACAAACATGTTTATAGTTATAACTTCAATAAACACTTTAAACACTTAGAAAACTCCTAATACCAAGACACATAAAATTAAAGTACCAAAATACCCAATAGATATAAGGTATTATAGCCGTTAAGGACTCAACAGTCACCTAAAGGACGCAATGGGAAGGTTATCATTATGTCCTTATAAAAACATGACTTGGGTGTCCCAAATTCAAGACAACTTGGTGATGATGGTGCTCACCATTCTTCTAATTCATAGCATGGTTGTTGTGGTTCTGGCTATACTATTTTTCATTATGACGGATCTGAAGGACCCCCACTATTTTATGGGGATTTTTGTTGTATTGAGTGGTCTTCCTATGATTTTAATAGGTCTTCTAGTAGGTATCCTAGGGTAGTGAGGTTCTTTGGTCTTCTGTAATGTAATCATTTTCAATGTTTCTTTGAATAAATAAATTCTTGTTTTTATTTGCAAGTATTTTTTTGGATAGTATGGAAATTAAATGAAGTAAAAACCCTACAATATTTTTATTACATAAGAAATAAGTTTGGGGAATCAAATTATCCCCCCATCAAATAATTGCATCCTCGAAATTCTAAAATTACTCATACACATCCACTAGATAACCCAAACACACATCACTTCCAACAGACCTTCACAACGTCGGAAAACGTGGATGATCTGCAGATTATCTCAAGTTGGATCCTGAGATTAGTTTCCAGTTCTTCGAACCTTGGTCCATATACACTGAGAGAAGTTCAGATTACCCCTATGTATAAATCATTCTTGTTTCCAGAGGGAGGCTTGTGTGGTGTGATGGTCAAATATTTTAGAATTATCTAGTTCCCCATTAATCCCTCGAACTATATCGTGCTTGAAAATTGTGATGTCGTGGAGTATCATATACATAGTAAAACATAAGAATTGGATCATATAGTCTGCTTGATGGTCACCCACCAAAGTAGCTTCTTAAAACATTCTCAAAGCATGATTGTTCTCAAATAAGGTGAAACATAAGAAAATACCATCAAAGTATTTATCCTTCTTTCTATACATTGAAAATTGATCATTTTCTGTAAAATGATATATGTATCTCTCCCCTTTTTAGGAATGAAGGATATTTGAGCTGAGGGACACTTTATGACGGTGTTTTCAGGTTAAGTACAGGTTCAAAAAATGGATGGTATGTATTTTTACATGAATCGACAATTATGTGTTCTAATAAGTCGTTAGAAAGTGATAAAAGGTTGGTTGGTGAATTCACATCTTCCATTTGAAAATTTTCAAGACACATGTTTTACTCAGTAAGGCATGACCATATTAAAAGAGAGGCGTTATTTGTTAAAGAATATTAAAACACTAAAACATAAAATATAACATTATACATTAATACTAGGTTCATAAAACCAAAGATGTTACAAAACCACTCACTCCCTCTCACAATGCACTGGAATGGATTTCCTGACATCTCCCGTGATGTCTCTTCAAAGGTACCACCGATGTTGTTGATTTACCTAGTTCCCAGTCAAGAGGATCCCTATAGAGGTTCCAAATTTATCAATCTCTTGGGTCCAGATGGAACATGGGCAACTAGGATCATCCACATGTGGACATCTAAATTACAGTGCGAGAAAAGCATGAGATGTATCAAGTTGAGCGACAACGGTATGAAATTTAATTTGATATTTTAAACAGGTAGTCTCATTCTTAAGGAATTCAAAGTCCACAACATGACCACAGAGACCGCATGTCATGATTTTACATAGGTACACTTCTTTAAGGTCACCCTCTTAGGCATCCTCTTAGAAGCCCCGTCGAGATGAAGCATTCTTGCCTAGGGTAAAGCATTTAAATAAATCCTCAATGTATTTTCCCTCTCCTGAAAAGAATGGGAATTGAACATTCAACCTAAGAAAATAGTCGAAACATCCTCCTCGGTGAAGTTGGAGTACATGAGGAGAATTGGATATATGGTAGAGGTTTTCTCATAACAAAGAAATAGTTTAAATAATCTCATAGACTTCTAAATATGATTTCCCCCCTATTGTTTCTAATACATCTATTGGAAGAGACATAAGGCTTGATTAGTCTTTCATCTGAAATATTTAAAAAAATATACTAAGTAAGACATAATCATGTTTATAATTTTGTTCTAATTTTCTAGGGTTGTCTAAACCAATCCTCTGATACCAACTGGTAGTCCCCGACCCCAAACTTCTCCTAAGGTAGTGTGGTTTCAATAAAACGTGGTGTGTAATTTTTTTTTGAAAAAAATATGAATAATCGCAAATCATGTTCCACTAAAGAGGAACTTTTCAGTTTAGATCTTGGAAAACTAGATAAAAAT
This sequence comes from Viscum album, assembly GCA_963277665.1. NCBI lineage: Eukaryota > Viridiplantae > Streptophyta > Magnoliopsida > Santalales > Viscaceae > Viscum > Viscum album. The sequence goes on from OY728141.1 coordinate 1,758,484,068, forward strand.
ATTAAATTACATTAAAACTGAAAGATAAAATAACTCTACAAGGAAACCACCAAACAATGTAACTCAGATCTAATAAACCTGTAAAATTTAAATTAAAATGTATGGTGAGAAAACGAATTCCATGTAAGGGGTTTTTAAAGTAAAACAATATTACAATTGAAACCCTTTGAATAAATTCGTTTAAAATTATTCATTAATTGTTTTCTCATGGAAAGCTGCAATACCTAAAGCATAACATAACATTTTTTCCAAAAATTACAAGTGATCATTTCAAGGAACATTAAGAGAGTTACAATGAAACATGTTCCAATAATAAACATGCTTATAAAAAATATATGTTGTGAAGTATATATTTCATGATTTATTCTTACTATAATAAATGTGACATGAAAAAAATGAAAGTACAAAATTTATAAATATAAGTAATACCTAATCAGAGTTCTGTATAAAATTATAATTCCAATTTCTTTTCTTACTAAATGTAAATCATAAACAGGCTGATAATTCTCTGAGTACTGAACAAACATCATTCCATAAGCATTTACTTTTTCTGATACTCATAAGTTCATGCTCTAAACCATGAATATTCTACTAGTCAAATATTCATTTGGTTAATTAAATATCATAAACATAATGAGGTAAGTGCATATGCTGGACGGTGTCATGGAATCATGTCAAGACTATAAAATATTTGTCAAGGCCTCCTTCCAAGACGTCTAAAATGATTAAGGTCTCAGAAAAAAATCATATATCATAATTGGGAAAGGCCTCGGCCAATTCGACATCTATTTGTCTCATGATACCTATCGAAGCATCAAGGGGCTATAGCAGGCCCCACCTCTCACAGACTAAGTCCAATGCATTCCTAATTTCTTTAAATCAATGTGTCTCATGCCACTTTGATTTATTAGATTCATCATTTCTTATTATTCAATGTGTCACATACTACTTGAAAGATTTCTTAATTCAAAGTCTCTCACACCAGTTTGAATAATTCAGTTTATAAATCCATAAAAGGTCATACGAGTTTAATTACATTCTTTATCATTTTTATATATATATATAGTGAATCATGCACTTATGTGTCCATACTAACACCTGAATGTAAATTTAGTATATGAATGGTTTTTTAGAAAGATTATATCACAAGTGATGATAACAAATGCATGTAAAATATAGGTTTTGTCACATAAAAATATATACCTGAAATTCCAAATTCCTTTTTATAAAAACATATTATATTCAAAAATTCTTAATGGAAATTCATCATGGATTTAATACATAATTAATTTAAAGGTTTTCAAAATATTTCATGTTTAATACCTCACATAGAATATTTTGTTTTCCTTTAAATTTATTATGAATTCAATCCATGATGAATTTACATTATTCATTTTGGATTATAATATGTTTTCATTAAAAGGATAATGGAATTTCGGGGATATCATTTTAGGTGACAAAACCTATATGTTATGTTCATTATTTATCATCACTTGTGATATAATATCCCTTCCATACTTGTCAGTTATTAAATTTCCATGAAGTTGTTAGTTTGGACACTTAAGTGCATGATTCACTGAATATGTGTGTGTGTGTGTGTGTAAATTCTAAAGAATGTAATTAAACTCCTTTGACCTTTTACGGAGTTAAGAATTTAATTATTTAAACTGGTATAGGACATTTTGAATAATTAATTATTTCAAGTAGTATGTAACACATTAAATAATAAGTAATGAGGAATTTAATAAATCAATGTGGTGTGAGACAATTTGATTTAATGAAATTATAAATGCATTGGACTTAGTATGTGATGGGTGGGGTCTGTTATAGCCCCTAGAGGCATTGGTAGGTCTCATGAGACAAATAGACGTCTAATTAGCATAGGTATTTCCCACTTATAATTTATTATTTTTGGCCAAGGGCTTAATCATTTTAGACGTCTTGGCACGAGTCCTTGATAGAGAGTTTATGGTCTTGGCACGAGGCCTTGAAACTATCTATCATGTTCATTTTCCTCATTATGTTTATGATATTTAATTAACCAAGTGAATATTCAACTAGTAGAATATACTTGGTTAAGAGAATTTACTTATGAGTATCAGAGAAAGTAAATGCTTATGGCATGCTATTTATTCAGCACTTAGAGAATTATCAGCCAGTTTAGGATTTACTGTTATTAAGGAATGAAATTGTAATTATCATTTTATGCGAATAATTTATTATGTATTACATTAATTTTTAGATTTCATACTTTCATTTTCACATGTCACAATTATTAATGCTAGAATAACTCTTGGAAGATATGTTGCACACCATATATTTTGTATAATAATGCTTATGATTGGAAGATATTTCATTGTAACTCTGTTAATATTCTTTGAACTGTTAACTTGGAATTTTTTGGACAAAACGATCGGTTATGAATCTTGTATTATAGTGTTCCTTCAAAAAAATGTTTTATTAGTAATTTTAAAGGAATTTTTTCAAAGGGTTTCAATTCAAATATTTTTTTTATTTGAAAAAACCCTTAATGCGAATTTGTATTCTCACCCTACATTTTAATTTAAATTTTACAGGTTTAGTTGATTTGAGTTACACTGTTTGGGGGAAGCCTTGTGGAGTTCTTTTCTCTTTCAGTGTTAATGGATTAAAATAATTGTATCTAGTTTTCTAGAATCTAAACCGAAAATGACCTCAGTAGTGGAACATGATGCATGATTCTTCAGTTTTTTTTTAAAAAAAATACACACGATGTTTTATTGAAACCGCACCAGCTCCAGGGTAGTCTGGGGTCAGGTCATGGTAGTTGGTATCAGAGGATTGGTTTCGAAAATCATAGAAAATTTGAAAAGAAATAAAAACACGATTATCTCTTATTAAGTAGATGTTTGTTTTGAAAATTTTTAGATGGAAGATGAATAAAGCCTTCTATTTCTTTCAACAAATGTATTAGAAACTATAGTTGGAAAATCATGTTTACAAGGATATAGGATTTTTGACAACCGTCATTTGTCATGAAAACACCTCTACCGTATATCCAATTCTCCTCATGTACTCTAACTTCACCAAGGAGAAGGTTTTGACTATTTTCATATGATGAATGCTCAATTCCCATTCTATTCATGAAAGGGAAAATATATTGAGGATTTTTTTTAAATGCATTACCCTAAGAGGGAATGCTTCATCTTGAGAGGAAATCCAATAGGCTACCCAAGAGGGTGTCCTCTGAGCAGCGTACCTATGTCAAATCTTGATATGTGGTCTCCATGGTCAAGTTATGGACTTCTATGTCCTTGATAATGAGACTACCCATTTACAATATCAACATCAAGTTCTTACCGATGTCGCTCAACTTGATACACATCATTCTTCTCTCACACAGAATTTTATATTTCCACATGTGGATTATCCTAGTTGCCCGCCTTGCATCTAAACCAAAGAGATTGAAGAATTTGGAAGTACTTTAAATATCTTCTTGATTGGGAACTAGGTAAATCACCAACATCGGTGGTACCAGTGAAAAGACATCACATGGGATGTCGGTAAATTCATACTAGTGAGTTGTGAGTGGGAGAAATTGGTTATGTAACACCTTTGGTTTTATGAACCATGTATTAATGGTTAATGTTATATTTTATGTTTTAGTGTTTTAATATGGTTTTACATATAATTAATCTCTTTTAATGTGGTTATTCCTTACTGAGAGAAACATGTATCTTGAAATTTTTTAGATGGAAGACGTGAATTCACTAACCAACCTCTTATCACTCTCTACCTAATTACTAGAACACATAATTTTTGAGTCATGTATAGAGACATACCTTCCATTTGTGAACCTGCACCTAACCTACAAATGTCTTTATAAGGTGTCCCTCCGCTCAAATATCCATTGTTCCTACAAAATAAAGAGCTACATATATCACTCTATTGAAAATGATCAATTTTCAAAGTATAGGTAGAGTGGGAAATAGTACGGACTTTTTTTATATTTGAATTTATTTGGTAAATGTCATGATTTGAGAACGTTTCAAGAAGATGCTTTGGAGTGTGAACATCGAGCGGACTATATGATCCAGGTCCTATGTTTTACTATGTATGGAATACTCCATGACATCACAATTTTTAGGAACGATTTAGTTCAAGGGATTTATAGGGAACTTGTACACTCTCAAATCTCTGACCTCCACACCACACAAGCTTCCCTCTTGAAACCTGAATGATGAATGCAATGGGGTAATCCTAATTTCTCTCAGTTTATATAGACCAAGGATGTTGATGAAATGGAAACTAATCTGGGGATCTAGATGGAGATAATTAGTGCAAGATCCACTTTGGTGGACTTTTTTAAGGGTTGTTGAAAGTGATGTGTGTTTGGTTTTGGTGGTGGATGTGTACGAGTAGTTTTAGAATTGTGAGGACGCAATTATTTGAAGGGGGATAATCTGAGGCCCCAAACTTTTTTCTTATGTAATAACAATGTTGTATGGTTTTTACTTCATTTAATTTCCATACTATCCAAAACAATACTTGAAAATAAATTCAACAAATTCTCTATTAAATGAAACGCTGAAAATGATTACATTACAATGAGACCACAGAACTACACTACCCTAGGATACCTAATAAAAGACATATTAAAATCACAGGGAGACCACCCAATAAAACAAACACCCATGAAAATAGTGGGGATCCTTCAGATACATTATGATGAACAATAGTATTTCCCAAACCACAGAATATGTGCTAAGAATAAGAGAAATTATGAGCACCATCTTCACCAAGATATCTTAAAGTTGGAACACCCTAGTCATGCATTTTTAAGGCCTTAAATATAACCTTACATTTTCCTCCTATAGGTGACCATTGAGTCTCCAATGGATATAATAACTCATAGTTTTTGTGTATTCTGGTGGATTAATTTATTGTGTGTAGGTAAAATGAGTTTTCCATGTTTTTAATGTGTATTTTGAAGTTATAACTATAAACATGTTTGTAATAAACACTTTTTATATATTTTAGATTAATAATGATTTAATGTTTAAAATGGGTTTGGATCATAACCCTTGTGTTTTAAAAGAAATACCAAGAGAATTATGTACTTGATAATACTTGGTTTTGGAACAAAGAAACATATTTTTGAGTTTGTAATTGTACATTGGGAAAATGAAATTAATGGCAATGGTTGTGTTTAGTATTTTACCTTTACATAGTGAATAAGGTATTTAAGTGTTTTAAAAAGTTACCTTGAAATGTTTTCATCCATGGATGAATAAAATAAAGTTTTAATTAAAATTATGTTTGAATTTTAAATATAATACTATTTGGGATTTCATTTATGATACATTAAACCTGGATTTTTAACATTGATGTTTTGGAACTAAAATGGTTATAAACTAATGAAAAGATTGGTTTATGGATTTTGTTTATCCATGATAGGAAAATTATATTCATTGTTTATAAACGTAATAAATTTATAAACTTTTGTCTGATAAAAATGATTTTTACTTTGCTAAAAAAATGGGTGAGTACCCCACCGAGTTGAGGGAAACCTAGTAGGCCATGCCACTCAAGGCCTTGGTGGAAATCTCACTCAGAACCCCTAGAAATTGGCCCAGGGATGTGCATGCATGGTGAGTGCTATGTTTTGCATGAATGCATGCATAGTAGGCCCCAAGTGCGAACATGCGTTCATGTGGAATGGTGAAAGAGCATTCCACTGTGTTGGGAAGAACGACGACATGGGTGGGCGTAGAAGCCCGCCCTTAGAGACTCGGTATGGTGCAGTACCGGGTAGTGGGGAGGGGGATTTCTGCACTAATGTTGGGAGCTCCATGCTTATAAATCTGGAGTTTAATTCACATCGTTTTGATGTGGGAAAAAACATTTCTGTGGAAAACGAATCTGGACCGTCTGATCTCGCTGTGCGAGATCTGATCTGTCTGATTGATTTTTCCATCAAACCCACGCAGCCGCGATTTCCCCTCATCCTTTTATCAATCGTTTGATGCCGTCGGTATCTAATCCCGATCGTTCTATTTTTTTTAAAAGAAAATCACGCGACACTCGGAATGGTATGATACTCTCCTCATTAGATCTCAACCATTCATCATTTTTAAAACCCGCGGGTGCACCCCAGCCACTAGATCTTTCTCTTCGGTTAATCCCAACCATCTATTCATTTCCAAACAATCTATTGTCAACTTCTTCTTTTTCTTCCCTCATTCGCCACACGAGATACTCACTACTCTATTCCTTTCCTTTCTTTTCTACACCCATGATCTCGGGTGGCCCCACATTCTATATCATTTTCAACAAGACTGATTGCACCGATCATTGTTTAAAACAAAGTACCTAGGTTTTCCATGAATGTTGATTTAAAAATATATTATATATGATTTATATCTATAACTCATGTTTCACTCAAACCCTACGAGTGTTCTTCCTATCCAGCACCTCTTCAACCTCCGATTGATCTCTTCTCCTTATTCGAACCAGGTTAGAGACCATTGTTCTATTTTATGGTTTATATATATATATAAATGTATATATATATATGGTTGTTCTTATATCCCCACTGATTTCGTTGAATGATCTTACAATATTGATTTTCAATTGTTGAAATTGTTTTTTTTTCTTGAAAATCACAATGGGGTTTTATGGTTGTACCTAAATTTGGTATCACAACATATTAACACATATGTATATATGTGTTCCTAATAAAATCATATTGATTTATTTATTTAAATAAAGAATAACTCCTACCCTAATAGAATTCATAATGAATAAAAACAATGTTTGGTTTAAAGGTGTATTGAGTTCATGAAATTATAAATATACAAGTATTATTATATATATATATATATATGAATCAATACCCATTGTGTTACATTACGAGGGAAAATATTGAACTTTTTTTTAAATTATGTTTTTACTTTGCATAAATTATGTATTGGGTTCTTATGTTTTGACAAAACAACCCCTAATTACATACGGTGATATATATATACATACATATATAAATTTATGTATATTTTATGATCATGATATTAATGTAGTTCCACAATATGGGTTACCAAAATATTGATAAAAGGCTATAACAAGTGTTTTGAAGTGTGAAATGTTTTTAAGAATCAATTTTGAATTGGTTTTAGTAACACAACCCTTTATAATCATTTTATGTGTATACGAATTTCACACATATTTTCATAAAACTAATGGTATTGGTTATGTTAGTAAACTGTGTGGTTGAATTTAATGCTTTTTATTTTATAACTTTGGGTTAAACAGCTGGAGGTACCTTTGTGTTATAGAGTGGTTTCAGAAGAACACCACATTATGTCATCTATGTGATCAATTAGTAATGATTTTTCATTATGATTTTTTATTTTTTTTATTCATAAAATATTGTATTTATATGTGTTATTGTAGTTTCCAATTGGTTTTTATGACATTTTATATAATGAAGAGATCTCATAAATGATTTGGTGTTCTTACAAAACACAGTGAACCATCATCATGGAGAGATTATTTCTGATCACTTGTGCGTGATGCGGGAACGAGTGAAGTTGATGAATATTTGACTCCCAAATTTCAAACATCATAAAAATGATCATATTTGTTTTAAAAATATGAGACTCTATTTATGTACAGCCCGCAAGGTTGATATTTCAGTTGAGCTTAGCCAATTTATCGATTGCGTGGCTAAATATTTTATTGCGTAATATATATAAACCTTATTTATATGATTAAATTTAATAAATTTAATTACATATATTAATTAATATTTCTCCATATAATGTATTATTTAAATCAAGAATTGTATCATCATGAACTATTGACCAGAAAAGAGAGATGCGATTTTAGACTTATGACTGGGCACAATGCCCAATATGATGTGGCCAATTTCGCTAACTATATCTAGTTTAGAAATAAATATATAAATTTAATCCCTTGAAAAATATTCTTCAATGATAATCATTTACAAAGCGTTCATGATTATTGGAGAAAAACACATGTGGATTGAAGCACATATCATTTTCTTTGATTTTTCAGAAATTACATGGGACATGTAAATTCTCAGTTGATTCCTATAGTAAGCCTTATCAGTCATTTTTCATTTTTTTGGTTATTTTTTTTCCCATTTTTTATAAATCATACTGATTATAGTTTTTTTAGTTTAGAAATAATTGAATTTCAAGAATTTGATTGACCATAAGCTAAATCAAATATAGCCATCATTTACGATTGAGTGGTTCTAAATAATGATTGATGTATCACTAGCCATACCTAGCGTTCAACAGTAAGATATTTTTAGCTAATTTTTTGTTATGTATTTTTATGTAAATTTATTCATATTACTTTAACATTTATTTATTTCTTTGATGATATTGAATGTAATGAAGTCATTTTTGAGATTTAAACATAGATAAAAAAAATATTTCTACTAAATTTTATTATTTTATTCTTTATATCAATATTTATTATATTTTATAGAATGTGGTGATCGAATAATGTTAACATCTAAGCCTATAAAGACATTATAAATGTTTACAGGCCTCCAAATTAATAGGGAATATACACGAGCTTCATTTTGGATCATGTTTTTTCACACTAATTATATATTTTTTAGGATGGACCAATCAATATGATTTATTAAAATATTCAATGTGTTTTTATGGTTTAATAAGTCACTGTCTTAATTTTAGAAGATTTCATTTGAACCCCAAAAAAAGTATTTATCATCTATACCTCACTCATTTATTTACAGTAAAGAAAATGGTTTTATATTAGTTGTAATGGATTTTACCAATTCTACATGTCGTTTAAAATATTACTTCTAGCATACTAATTATATTTAGATATCCATGTTAATTTGTAGGATAACATTATTATTATATACATTTTAGTAAATGGTTTGGTGCCCCACCTCCATAAAATCAATGTGCACTTTTTTTAATCTCTAACAAAAAATATAGATTTAACTAGGAGGTATTCTTAGTAATTCATTCCAATTTTGACCTAGATCACAACGAACACAATTATAGCTTGAGTTGCACAAGATTTTTTTGAGATGACACTTTTTTCATACATATATGAAATCATGATTTCATGTTGGATCTCAACAATACAAAGTCTCATATAGTCACACCGTTAGGCCTTAGAATATCGATCATATTTTGGAAAATATGTTAGTTCCATGATTAAGAGACTTTGAAAACCATATCCAAAGGATTTTGGATAGACTCATAAAGAGTTGTGAAATTTTTTCATTTAGTGCTTATTTGATTTTAGTATAAGTGGGAGATTGTTGGAAATGCACTGATTTATTGACCGTCTCGTACATATTGCATCAAAACAACATTCCCCTGCATTAGAAACAAATATATTAACAATCTAAAAATTCTTTATAATGAAGAAGAATATAATTGGAAATGACTATAAATAAAAACAATCATTGAAGAATAAATAAATATGTCATAAAATACCAAATGTCACATATAAAATTCTATCCTGAAAATGAAAAAGTGACAAAAATACCATTAATTAGTGAGTAATGAATGTTACATTTTATAATTAGATCATGTCGAATAAAAACATCTCATTCTTGAAATAAAAAAACACAATTATTTAAATGGGGAGAATTGTGCTTTCAAAGGGGGTAGTAACAGACTCGTTGGGTGGTAAAGGGTTCCTTGCGGAGTGGGGATCCAGGTAACCAGTGGGAACAATTCTCAGGTTCATGGTGGAGTTTCATCTGGGAGGGTAGGGCCAACTACTAATCATTTATACTAACTGATTTAGAAACACATTTTAGCCTTAGCAATTTATAGATGAAAAAATTGTTGTTTTGGTAGAGGAATAGAATCAGAGCTTCCAAAGATAGCAGAATTGCTTGGATATATTTTTAATGGTTTGAAGCATCATGTGTTGAGAATTCAATGATATATTTTTTCTAGGTGTGGTGACATTTATTTTATTCTATTATGTGGGTGAGGGAATTTTTTCACCTTTATATTTTCATCTAGAGTGAATGAATGACATTCTGTAGTGAGGTAAACAATTTTTTATAACTTTCCATTGATTCTTAGCATTTAAAACCCTAACATTTTTTTCAGATCTCGAACTAGTGTCTCATTTTCAATTTTAATGAAATTGTTGGAATTGTGGTTTCACCTATGTAGTGATGCTATATCAAGATGCATTTTTAGTGTTATAGGAAGACATATTTACACCAATGTTTCTACTAAATTAATTGGTAGAGTTAGCTGCAATAGAATTTATGTTGATGTGGTGGATACAACAAATTCGATTAATCATGTATTTCTCAAAAGGCCTGATGGGAAAAGGTTTGAGGAGAAATTGGTGTATGAATAGACCTCTCCCATTTTTTCTCACTACCATTGTTTTGGATACTCTCAAAAAGTGTAAGAATTTGTCAGGTCCTCATTGAGTTCAAAAAATGGATTCTAATAAAGATGTTTTTTGAGGGTAACCCTGACCACTCTTTCAATAAGTTTGATCAGTAGAAAGTGAATGGGAATTTTGGGAATCTGACTCGATATTACACCATACTACAACAAGATAGTCCAACTCAATATGAGGTAGTTCATGTGGACCCTTTAGTAGTGCAATAAGAGTTAGCTCCCGCAGCTCCCGCAGTAGAGCAATAAGACCAATTTTCTAGCTACTATAAGTCAGCTACCCAGATGAAGATGGTTCATCTAGTGCAACAGGTTAGTAGAAAGTTCACTATACAGTGGGAAGGCCCCAAACAATTTACTTATTTATAGAAAAAAACATGTTTCTTCAAATTAGCCTTTGTTTTTTTTCTAATGATGGGTCTAAGGCACAAGGCTTCTAAGTATGTTTTCATATTATATCAAACTAAAGACAGTTCGTCTCTCAAAGGTGTCCAATAAACTGATGTATTTACACTATTGTGGGAGAAAACTAGAAATCAATGATAGAGGAAAGGTGGAAAGGGTGAATGTTTTTATGAATTATGATTATTTCTACTTGGAATATCATGTATAGACATGTCCTTGGAAAGAAAAAAAGAGATCGTTGTTTCATAAAGAGTAATAAGGTGAAAATCATGGTTGGTTTAGAGACAAAGGTGGACTCTTATAATGTTAAAAAGGTTGTCTTATCTAGTTTTGAGTCCATCTTTTTGGTGTTCCAACACTATTTCGATTTCACTCCACACGGTAGGGGCAGTGGAGCTAGCATTATAATAACTGTCAAGGGAACTATTTTACTTTTAATTCTAGTATTAGATATTGTACTGGTTGGAGTGGTATATAGTGTTAAATAAAAGTAGCAGGGGGTATAGTTTGGGTATTTTCCTTGTATTATATTGTTGAGCTGTTAGGCTAGTTTGGGGTCATAAATTAGTGGAGGGAATTTAGTTGAGGGAGTCTTGGAAACTCATTTGGAAGCATCTTTTCTAGAGGAAGGCATAGGTATTGGCATTGGGGGAGCCTTCCCGAAGAGCTTCTTCTCCTATTTCTTCCTTTTCTTCTTTGTAGTCTTAAAGTAAACTAGTTCTCTTATAATAATAGAAAAACTAAAAATTTCTCTCTCAACATCCACAGTCTTATTAGGACTCCTAATTTTTTGACTGAATTTCTTCTCTCAAGAAAAGAATAATACCTTTATCTTTCTTTCCTAAAACAACCCCTTGGAAAAATTTCGAATTCCCCTATCTTATAGTGCATTTTTTCTTTCTATTGTCCTCTTCTCACCCCCTTTCATTGTTGGACCAAATTTCATTACACCAGTTCCCCAGATCCTCCCCTGGTTGCTAAATATATTTTTCCTATTTTTCAATTTCAGTTGTTTCGTTATTCATTTTACCAAAAACTTTTTCTCTACTCTCCTAGACATTTTAAATGGCTACTCTTTGTTTTGCAGCTCATGCATCATAATAGAGTTGCCTATTTTCTACTCCAATCCACCAAAAAACAAGAACATATACCACATTTATGAAAGATTCAGAATCCACAAATCCAATCATTCAAACTCTTCGATATATGAATCACTAATTTTGATTATCGCAACTTCTTCAAATACATTGTATGATCTTCCTCCACAAATCCTCTATATCATCCTAACAATTCCACTTTTAGTTGTTTCCATGTGAGGTCCTTCTAGACCGAATTCTATAACATAATCCATTATTGGACTAAGCCTTCCACACACAACTATTATAATGGTACCTTTAGCTCTTCATGCATCCAATAGATTAAAAAACATTTATTAGAATGAGTGATCCAGGTTACCCGATCCTCTCTAGTGAATATCAACATTTCTGTATTCCTTGTAACAACGTTAATATCCCTATCCTCCATAGATATTGTTTGGTGATGATGTCTACTTCCATATTACACCTATGAACTACAGTAACCTTCATTCACTGTAGCTTCTCTCTCATATATTGTGATCTCTGCTTGGGCCTTAAAAAATTATGTCACCATTGTTTTCAGCTCCATGACACTCATCATCAAATCTGAGATACTCAACATTACTTATAAACATTTTTTTCATAAAAAAACATTGTTCTCTATTCTCATGGTCATCCACTGCGGTAAGCCATTCCCCTATGCTAAGCCAAAGAATTCACTACAGTTCATCTGGTCAAGTACCATTAGTGTCCTCCTCAGTTGTTGCATCCGATACTGCGTAGCGTTTTTTTGGTTTTGATTTAATTATTTCTACTACGGCAAGAAATCTACTATCGATCAAGAGCCACTATGAAGTGAGCTCCTTCATATTTTGATAATGCATGAACTAGATTCTACTTTACTGTGTCCAGAATTATGCGGTTTCAAGTTAAGAATTTCAAATAAAGAACCATCTAATCAAGGACCTCATACATCAATATTTCCCTCAAAAAAAGCTATCTCAAGAATATCACTGAATGAGTGAGGTTGGAACAGATTCGATGACGCTCTTCAGATATCAATCAAGTGTTCTGGTACTGTTTTTAGTGGATAGCGGAGTCATCTATAATTTCATCTCTAGAAAAAATTAAAAACCTGAAAATGTGAAGGTTAAGTTAACCTAAACTTTCAGGATTACTCATAAAACGGTTCTAGTGCTTTTTTACAAGGCCTATGAAAATAGATTCAGATCAACTTGGTGAGTTTCATCGTTATGGTTCATGCTTTTGTTTTTGACACCGGGGGATCGGATGTAGTCTTGGGGATACCTTGATTGAAAATCTTGGGCTGTGTTTTGACTAAATGGGGTCATAAAACCCAAGATTTTTTGTGGTGAGGAATAGAAATTAAACTCCATGGAAATGCAGCCAGTGTGGTGTTTCCTTGGGGAATTCATACCCACATTCAAAAAATGAATTTTCTTGTTGAGGGATGGTCTTTTTTGGCACGAATTAAATTTACATAAGAATATGAAAATAGTGGGTGGGTAGACCGGTTTTAGTTAGGAGAAATTCTAGATAACTTTTAGTCAATGTTCGATAAATCGTAAGGCCTAACACAACATTGGGAAACAACCCACATTATTAATCTTGTGGTCTGGGTGACCCTAGTAAGTATTAGAAATTATAAGATAGGTCATTAACTCAAAGATGAGGTCGAGCACCAAGTTAATGACATGCCAGATCAAGGAATAATCCAACATAGTAGCAGCCCATTTTCTACTTGAATCATTCTTGTAAATAAAAAATATGGGAGCTGGAGGATGTACATCGATTACCATGAAAATAATAAACATAACATCCCGGGAAGGTCCCCCATTCCCATCATCTAAGAACAATTGGGATATTTTCAAGGAGAAATATTTTTCCCAAAATAGGACTTGAAATCCCTGTTTCACTAGATTCATGAGGATGATAATAATATAGTGTTTCATACACATGAAATGGCATTTTGAATTCCTTTTCAAGAGATTTGGGTTAATTAACGGCCCAACCACTTTTTACTCTACCATGAACGGAATGATCAAATAATAGTTGAGGAAGATAGTCTTAGTATTTTTCGATGATATTCTTGTTCATAATAAAACCTGGGTGGAACACTTACAACACCTTGGAACTATCATTCAGGTACTACAGAAAAATATACACTACCATAATAAGAAAAAATGTTTTTTTAACAACCATCTATAAAATATTTAGTTCAGGTCATTTCATCCAAGGGCATTTCAATTGACCCCACAAAAGTTGAACGTGTTCTTGAATGGCCCAGACCACAATCTATTAAGGGAGTTCTGGGAAGAGAGATTCGGTTATGAAATGTATGAATTTCTCACACAACCAACTCGAGGATCACATTCTTAAATAGACATCCTTCATTCGATAAAAGAGTTAGAGTGTCGGCTGCCAACATACGTTACTCAAAATGCATGCCTGTTAGTGTTAAATAATAATTAAACATTTCAATGAATAAAAAACATCTATAATGTCATAAATGAATCATCTAATGATTCATAATTGAATGAAATCGACTAGAAGAAATGGCAGTGTCTATGCACTCTGTATCTCATATCGTAGGTCAATCGTATTAAACACCCGAGGTATCTCTACTCCCCTTACAATGTCGATCAATCATATCTGACAACATTCATCTCATGCATGCGTTAGATAGTCCTAAAAAAATTCTTTAGTCTGATTCCTAACTGTGTGACTCTATTAGCCTTTATAGCATTGACAACAAGTACGAATTCATGATTTCATATATGTAATAAAAAAGTGTCCGCTCACAAAATGCCAACGCAACTCAACCTATAAAGTGGTTTCGTATGATCTCGATAAAAATCAGCATGTATGCATAAAAAAATCTTGGATAAAAGTGACTATGGATCTACCACCTCATTCTATAAAATATAAGAAAATATTGATTTAAGAATAAAATAATAAAATTCTATAAAAATGATTTTATCCTTTGTTTGAACCCCAAGATTGACTTAGTTACACACAATATCATAAAAAAATTATTAAAAATTAAAATAATATGTATCAATTTATATTAAAATATGCATAAAAAAGTTTCTAAAAATATCATACGATTGAACACAAGATATATCAAGTGAGTCATTAATTATTGTTTGGAACCACTTCATCTTAAATGCTGGCTGCATTTGATTTAGCATACGGTCCATCCAAACATTCAAAATAAAAAATTGCTAAATTATAAAAACTATTATAGGTATGATTTATGAAAAATATGAAAAAAAAATCAAAAAAATGAAATATGATTAATTAGGCCTACTCCAGAAACAAAAAAAATTTATAAGTTCCACACAATTTCTGTAAAATCAAATAATATGATACATGCTTCCATCCTCAAATTTTTTTCATCCATATGTTTTTATTCCATAAGAAATAACTCTTTGTAAATGAATTATCATTGAAATTTCTATACCATGGGAATAAATTTTGATATTCATATCTAGAGTGGATATAGAAAGAGAAATTGACCACATCAAATTGAGCATTGTGCTCTACCGTTAGTCTAAAATCACATCTAACTTCTCTGGTCAATAGTACAAGATGATACAACTCTTGTTTAAATAATCGATAACAGATATAAAACATTAATTAATATAAATAATTAAATTTTTCAAATTTAATCATATTAAAAAACTTCTATATATCTTACGTTGTGTCACAATTAGCCACATCATCAATAAAATGACTAAGTTCATCTAAAATATCAATCTCATGGGTTGTAAATAAATAGTGTATCATATTTTTAATGAAAATATAATCATCTTTAGGATGTTTTAAAATAGTGAGTCAAATATTCACAAACTCCACTCAACCCCCCTCTATAAACATGTAATCAGCAATAACCTCTTCGTAGTGACAATTCATTGTGTTTTTTACGAACACTAGACCATTTATTAGATCTCTTAACTATATAATAAATCATAAAAACCAATTGAAAAAAACAACAACTCATATAAATTAAATATTTGATGAATAAAACAATAAAAACTCATACTCATATAAAAACATTATTAATTTTTCACATAGAAGATTGCGTAAGTAGGTATCATCATATAATATTGTCTTTTTTAAAACCGCTCTATAAGAGTGCAATCAAAATATTTCAATGAAAGATGTGGTCCATGGCTACTCAGGTCGTCAACATTTCCAAATATTCTTAGAATAAATTTATTTTTAACTTCCATTGAAAACTTATACGATTCGATTGAATATTTATTTTTTAGTTGTATAAAAACATTTGTATTTAAACATCCATCAAATCTGTTAGAAAAAATCTTATCACAATTTTTATGGTCTGGTACATATTTCATCATAACAATGTGTATTTTAATTTAAAACATATAAAGAATATAAAAAAAAATTAGAATGAAGATAAATAGAATTCTGAACAACAATAAATCGATAAAATCATTCAACAATAGAGAAATATACAGTAAAATAGCAGATGTAACACAAAAAATTCTAACCATAAAAAAAATGACAATTAAAAAAACCCCTTATAATCATTGAGAAATAAATTTTTCTTTTTCTAATTTGATCATGTTGATTAAAACCATCATATTTTTTATCATAAAAATATGATTCTTGAGAAAAATTAGAACCGAAAGGCCCGACTAAAAACATCTCATTCGAGACCTGTGTTTTTTTATCAATTACAAGTTGTTTTTAGTTAATATGATATGATTAGAAAAATTAATATTTATTACTCAATTATTATGTGGTGATGTTTCTTAATTGTCTCGTTTTAATTTTTTTATTTTAATTTTATATGTTCGAATTGTTATTTTACTATATATTTCTCTATTATTTGATATTTTTTGTATTTATAGTTTCTTAGAATTCTGTTTTCTTCATTCTCTAGTATTTTAAGATTGATTTTTTGTATGTTTCCACTAAAAGGGCATGTAATTCTGATGCAATATTTAAAAGACCATCAAAATGGGGATAAATTTTTTAATAGATTTGGTTGAAGTTTAAATAAAAAATATTTTATAATACTAGAAAATCATAATTAATTTCCCTGGTATATGTTTTCAATGGAAATCACATATCAATACATTCTAACAAATTTTGGCAATGTTGATGACCAGAACAGTCTCATACTGCACATTGTATCTGAATATTTTTATTTCACTCTTATAGAGTGGTTTCAAAAGAACATCACATTATATGATGATAACTATTCAAACAGTCTTCTAAGTAAACAATTATAAATAACTTTTTAGAATAAATTTTTATTGTTTTTATTTATAAAATATTACATTTATATGTGTTATTGGAGTTTCCAATTGGTTTTTATGACATATTTTATAATGTAGAGATCTCATAAATGGTTTGGTGTTCTTACAAAACATATTGAACCATCATCATGAAGAGCTTATTGCTGATTATTTATGCATGGTGGGGGAATGACTGATGTTGGTGAGAATTTATCCCCCCAATTTAAACATCCTAAAAATAATAACATTTGTTTTAAATATATGATACATCATTTATTTACATCTCACAAGGTTGATATTCTAGATGAGCATAGCCATTTTATCTATTACATGGCTAAATAATTATCGGCATAAGATATATAAAACTTATTTGATATTATTTCATTTATTAAATTTAATTATTTATATAAATTAATGTTTTATACTTATTATGTATTATTTAAATCAAGAGTTGCATCATTATGTACTATTGACAAGAAAAGAGATATGCGATTTTAGACTTATGAAAGACAACAATGGCCAATTTTATGTGGTCAATTTCTCTATCTATATCCTGTTTATATATGAATATATAAATTTATTCCCTTGTAAAATGTGGGTCAATGATAAACATTTGAAAAAAGTTATGGGTTATGGAAGAAATACAAATGAGGATAGAAGACCATTTCATTTTCATTAATTTTCCAGAAATTGCATGGAACATGTAAATTACGAGTATATTCTTGAAGTAATAATTATCAATCATATTTCATTTTATTGATTATTTTTTCCCATTTTTTCGTAAATATTACTGATGATAGTTTTTTAATTTAGCAATATTTGATTTCCAAAAATTGGTTGGATTATAAGCTAAATCAAATGTAGCTAGTGTTTTTGAGGGAGTGGTTCTAGACAATGATTGGTGTCTCACTTGACATGCCTTGCGTTTAGTGGTAAGATCATTTTAGCTATTTTTTAGTTACACATTTTATGTAAACTGATACATATTACATAAAAAGTTAATTATTTTTTAGAAGATATTGAGTGTAATAAATTCATTCATGGGGTTCAAACACTAGGAGAAATAACTTCTACTAAATTTGATTATTTTATTATTTAGATCAATATTTAATATATTTTATATAATTTGGTGATAGACTCAGGGTAACCTGTAAGTATACAAAGAAAATATCAAAGTCTATAGACCTCCAAATTAATAGGGGATATTCACGAGTTTCATTGTGGTGCATGTTGTTTCAAACTTATTATATAATTTTTAGGATGAACTAGTCACTATGATATATTAAAATATTTTATGTGTTTTTATGGTTTAATAAAACGTTGTCCTAATTTTACAGCATTTCATTTAAACCCCCAAAAGTCATTTATCATCCATACATGAGTCATTTGATTATAGTAAATGAAATAGTTTTATATTAGATATAATGAATTTTACAAATTCTATGTGTTGTTTAAATTATTACTTCAAACATATTAGTCATATTTAGATATTAATGTCCATTTGTAGGATAAATTTCCTATTATATACCTTTTAGTAAACGGTATGGTGTCACTCCACCATAAAATCAATGTGCACATTTTCTAATCTCTAAAACAAATATTGATTTAACTGGTATGTTTTCATAGAAATACATTTTTATTTGGAATAAGATTACACCTAACACATTTATAGCTTGAGTTGCACTAGCATTTTGCGAGCTGATAATTTTTTGGTTACAAATATGAAATCTGGATGTCTTATTTTCACTCAATATTTGAATGGTTGGTAGAGTCACATGGTTAGGGCTTAGAATAAAGATCGGGTTTTTGAAAATGTGTCGATTCAAAAATTAAGAGAGTTTTAAAATCACATCCAAAGGATTTTGTATGGATTCAGTAAGAGTGAAATTCATTCATTTAGTACTTATTTGATTTTAGTATAAGTTGGAGATTATTGGAAATGAACTAAAGCTATATCAGTTTTATACTACAATCATAAGCCAATATATGCATGAAATTCATGTTGTAGGCTATGATTGATAAATGATACCTAGTGAATCGCCACTCTCTTGTCGTCAACTTTATTTCATTTGATTATGATTCATTAGATGATTCATTTATGGAATTATAGAATTGTTTTAATCGTTGAAACATTAAAATATTATTAAACTCCAACTTGTATGCGTTTTGAGTATCGTATGTCGGTCGAAACACTCTCTCCCAAGGATCATGGATGAATTTCCAAGTCTTTAGGCCACCCAGCTAACCAGAAATATCCCCCCCCCCCACCACTCTGTCCATCCTTCTATATTTATAACAGCCCCTTCTAACCACCAATTGGATCCCCATCATATCACCTCATTAATTCCCCAACATATTCCTCCCTGCGATCCCATCTATAACAACCTCCTCTAACTATAGTGGGCCTCAAGAATATTCCACCCGCATCCCAACATATTCCCCATGGGCCCCATGAAGTTACAACAAATTCACAAGAAGCAATCCCATTTCATTTCTATCGCAGTCATCCCTTAAAATTATACCTTGTCCTCAAGGTGGTGGTTGTGACCCCTAGTGTGCTAGTTCAACCTCGCCCCACCAATGATCATTACTTGTTTTGGGAGCTCAATTGTCCTCAATTTTTTTAGAAACTCTGAGAGCACCGCTATCTGTAAATCAATAGTTCCATGCAGGTGCAGGAATTCCATCGATCAATAATATTATAGATCTACCGAGATGCTAAATTTCTCAAATAATTCATCCCCATTGATGGAGACATTAATTTCATCTGATGTTTGTTGGATGTGGAAAATGAGTTTTGTGTGTTGTATCCAGCATCATATTTTTCACATCAAACATAGGCAAGCCCATTCATTGAGTTGTAGTCATGTTTTCAGAACCCAAATCTGTGGGGTTCGTAGTGGGTTGTGGCCCCAAGATGTGTTGTTCAATTCCAACGGACTCCCCACCATGTGATTCCAACAGGGCCATCGCTAAGATCGGCCAATCTTCTTCCATCAATGGTTCATTATCCCAGCATTAGGTTAGACTTGTTAATGATTTCCGATGTTTTGATACCCTGAAAGCCTCATCCTTTCATAATTAAACCTGACCCCACTACTCTTTCTCCCAATTTGACACAAAATTAGAAATATTTTGTGTGGCTCACACGATGCATTATTCCAAATTGTCCAGTGGTGCCTCAAATTCCAACATTTTACTCTAGCGGCACTTGTTTCTGATAGAACTCCCCTTTAGAGAGAGAGGACTTTAGAAGCGATAATATCCAACAATGATGTCGTATATTCCGGTAGTGTTACCCTACTATGAAATTTGATGGAAATTATTTCCTCCTATGAATGTAAACTAGAAATTTTCAACTCTTCTTCATAGGGAATTATCCGGTAGTGAACTCTTCATCCAACAATGCGCCTCCTTGGACTAATGAGGAGGCAGCGGTAGGTCAAACCAATTGATGAGAAACCAACACCAGTGTCTCTGTATTAAAGGAGTGAACAAGAAACACAAGAGTAAGGAGGAATAAGAGAATATATACGGAGATTAATCTCCCCTTGAGAGGCACATAGCACCCTTTCTCAAGCCTCATGACCAAATTTCCAATACTTTAGGCCACCCAGCTAATGACCTTTTCAAAAGATTCATTTCCCAATGAAAATTTAATTTGTCCTCTACACCCATTTCATCACCATCATTGATTTTATTAAAGATCATGAAATTTATACAATGAAAAAACATCTTATGTGATAGTTTCGACGTCATGTCCGGTTCCCATGTAGCCTAGTTCAACTTTCATATTGTTTCTTTATCACTTAATTTTTGTAAATAGGTTTATCATATCCTTTTTACCCTCTAGATTGAATTTTGAATTTGTTATCTATATGATGCAATTTCTCTCACTATATATATCACTAAATTGAGAAACCCAAACTAACTTTCTAGTTCAAAAATTTCTACAAATATTACCAATATCTAGTTTCCTCAAAATACTCAATGTGTATTAATGGTAAAAAAATAATGTTTATAACGAACTTGAAACTCACCAGAATTATTGTACCAATTCATCGATAGATTTTATAAAATCATCTAATGATCAATGCGGCAGAAGAAACCCATTTAAATACTCGGTCTACCACCACTGAATCAACATGAAATATAAACAAACATACCTTAATGGTGTATGCTTGATATTGATCTCTAAGGGACAACTAACGGACTCTCATATCCATGGGTATGTATAAAACCAATAGAATCCTCTCACGCTATGATAGGATCCTGAAAAATTCAAGATATGTGCGATAAAAAAATAGAGAACAACGCTTGAAGACTTATTCTGTTAGGATAAGACTAAATTGGTCACACCACCAACTCAAGGATCACATCCTTATATAGACCTCCTTCATTCAGTAAAAGACTTTAAGTTTGGGTTTCCAACATACGTTACTTAAAATGCATGTTTGTTGGTGTTAAATAATAATTGAAAATTTCAATGATTAAAAAACTTATGAAATTCCACCAATGAATCATATGATGATTCACAATTGAAATAAATCAATCAGAATACATGTAAGGGGGTTTGCAGTCAGTATCCCATATCGTAGGTCAATCGTACCATTCAACATAGTCATCTCCACTCATCTTACAATATGTGTCAATCATAGCCAACATGAATCTCATACATGTCTAAGCTTCTTAAAAATTTGATATTTAGTCTAAGGCTAAACTGTGTGACCCTACGAGGATATAAGAAAAACCTTTGACAAAATTTCTTATAAATAGTTCTTGATTATGAAAATTATTTATTTGGAAACTATGTGTCAATGAAAAACATTTACAAAACATTATTTATTATGGAAGAAAAACATTCATGGATAAAAGCTCATATAATTTTCATTTATTTTTTAAAAAATTACATTAAACATGTAAATTCATGGATGATTATTGGTCTAAGAATTATCAATAATATTTCATTTTTTAATTATTTTTTCCTATTTTTTATAAATCGTACTGATTATCATTCTGTTTAATTTACCAGTATTTGATTTCAAAATATTGGATGGACCATAAGCTAAATCAACTACAGCCAGCATTTATGGAGTGGTTCCAGACAATGATGGATGTCTCACTTTATATACCTTGAGTATAATGGTAAAATGTTTTTATCTATTTTCTATTTTTTTGTTTTTATGTAAATTGAAACATATCAAATTAACATTTAATAATTTTTTGATGACATTGTGTGTAATGAAGTCATTCTAGGAGTTCAAACATAGGACAATATTATTTCTATTTAATTTTATTATTTTATTCCATAGATTGATATTTATTATATTTTATAGAATGTTGTGATACAACCATAGTCACTTCTAAGTGTAGAAATACAATATCAATGTCTATTGACCAAAAAATTAATAGGGGAACAAACAAGATTCATTGTGGTGTATGTTTCTTAACACTTATTATATTTGATTAGATGTATCAGTCACTATGATGTATTAAAATATTCTATGTGTTTTTATGGTTTAAGAAAACATTTTCCTAATATTTCATTGTAACCCCAAAAAGTTATTTATCAACCATAACTGACACATTTGATTATAATAAGTAAAATGGTTTTATGTTAGTTGTAATGGATTTTACCAATTCTATGTGTTTAAATTATTACATATAAGATTTGAATTATATTTATGTATTCATGTTCAATTATAGGTTAACTTTCCTATTACAGTTTTTAGTAAATGGTCTTGGGTCACTCCCCCATAAATTCAGTGTGCACTTTTTTAATATATATATATATATATATATATATATAACTAAGATATTTTCTTAGGAATACATTCTAATTTTGACCAAGATCACACCAAACACCTTCATATCTTGAGTTGCACTGTTGTTTTGCGAGATGTCACTTTTTTTCTTACATATATGAAATCATGATTTTGTATTTGTTGTCAACCCTACAAGGGTTCATAGTGTCTCACAATTAGGCCTCAAAATAAATATCAGATATGGGCGAATGTAAAATTTTTACATTTAGTACCTATTTGATTTTAGTATAAGTGGGAGATCGTTCGAAATTCACTAAAGATATATCAATTATATTCTACGATTGGTCTATATCATAATCCAAGGCATGCATGAAATGCATGTTGTAGGCTACGATTGATCATTAAGGGGTGTGGATATTCTTCTGCCATATGATATGATTGGACAATGATATAGGATACCGAGTGCATTGCCTCTATCATTACTTCTTCTATATTTATTTTGATTTCGAATCATCAGAATATTCATTTATGTCATTATAAAAGTTTTTTAATCGTTGAAACATTCAAATATTATTAAACACTAGAATGTGTTATGAGTAATGTATGTCGGCCTCCAATTGTTGGAAATTGATTCTCTAACTCCTTTATTTAATGAAGGATCTCTATATAAGTATGTAATACTCTAGATGGGGGTGAGATAAATTTAGTATTTTCCATAACCGATGCCCTCTTCCAGTTTGTTTATATACTTTTCTTGATTGAGGAAGGTGCGAGAACACCTCTTGGAGTTTCCAAGATCCTCTCATAGTGTACAATGATTCTATTGGTCTATGTACATCCCCATGGAGATGAGTGTTCATCGGGAGTCACATGTTGATCACTGTTAAATGTACTCCATCGATATAGGTGGAGATTGTGAAAAATGTGATTGAGGTATGCCTGATATATATCATGATGATTTGGTGGTGATATATTGAGAATTTAAATAGATTCTTCTCCCAGATTGTTCATGAGATGATTCTACAAAACCCATCAATTCATTGGTGAAATAATTCATGTGAGTTTCAATGCCTTAAAAACATTATTTTTTTACCTTTCAGTATATTCATATTCTTATTCTGTGTTCCCAGATGGGATGACCCGACACTGATTCTGGCCTAAATAATTTTTCTGCATCAAACCAAGTGTTCAAAAGAGAATATCTAGTGCAGTTCTGTTGTGCACCGATGGAGAAGAAGAAGAGTTAAAAGTAAAAATTATTTGAGTTGGTCATGATGTTCAAAGAAGATTAACATGTTTGGTATTTACAAAAGAAGTGTAATGAATAAGAGATCCAGTGCAACAATGTAGTTCACTAAAATAGAAGAAACAATTGTGTGATGTGTTGCACATTAAAAAAATTATGCTTCATTCTTTTTAATGATAATAAATACGTTATTGTCTAATAATTTTAGTTAAGTTGTTATGGCTCAAAGGGATTGAGTTTTTATACCCAATATAGAAAATAGGAAAACAAAAAATTAATACTTTGCAATTATCCACAAAATGTCCTCGAATAATATTATAGAGAAATGATAAGGACCACGCATAGCTCAATCCAACATCCTCTCTAAACATCACGGAGAAAATTCTGGAATTTAGGACAGGGTTAATCATCAAATCCTTAAAAATTGGGAATGGTCACACTACAAGATAAATAACTACAATGTAAAACTTTTCTATGAAGATTCCATGCCAGAACATGAGGGATATTCCTTATCTACCTCTATATCAAAAGAACCTCCAAATTGAACCTACCAAACTCAATGTCCCAGATGTAAGCCCTATGTCGCACAGACTAACTCCACACATAGTGAAGTTTTCTATTCTGTAAGAGGTTGTGATAGTGAACTTTCCATGAAGAATTAAAATGGGGCTCAAAATGTCCTGAATCAACAAAAGAATTCATCTTGACTCACAATGGATTTAAATATATATTAGGATTCTTGGCAACAAAATTTTTCATTCATTCTCTAATGCCAATGTTCTATGATCGTCAATCCAAAGCCCCAATCTTTATCCCGAATTCATATCCCCCATAACCCCCCAATCACAATCCTTATCACTAATGCCAAACTAATCCCTAGCCCCTACCCAATCATAAACCCTAATACCTAACCCCCCAATCCCAATCCCAATCCCAATCCCAATCACTAACCTCTACCCCTAGTATTAATCCCTAATCCCTAACCCCCAATCTTAATCGCTAATCTCGATATTAATCCATAATACTTAACCCCCATCATCATCATGAATCCCTACCCCCATACTAATCTTGAACACCCATATTAATCCCTAATCCCTACCCCCATCATAACCCTTCATCCCTACCCCAATCATCTTAATCCCTAATCCCCCCAACCTAATCCATAACCCCCAACCCCCAATTACTAATCCAAATCACTAACCCCTAACCCTCCAATCTTAATCCTTAATCCATACCCCCATATTAATCCATAATCCTGACCCCCCAATCCTAATACTGACCCCCAAACCCTAATCCCTTACCCCTTCCCCCAAATCCTAATCCAAATCACTAACCCCTAACCCGTTAATCTTAATCCCCAATCCCTAACCCCATTGTCTTAATCTCTAAATGCTTACCCCCAATACTAACCCATAACCCCCCATATTAATTCCCAATCCCCCAATTTAAGTCCCAAATCCCTAACTCGCCATTTTAATTCTTTATCCCTACCCCCAATCTTAATCCAAAATCTAGAACCCGCAAAACTTAATCCATAATCCCTACACCCCATCTCAATCCATAATCCCCCCCAATTCTAATCCCTAATCACTACCCCCATCTTAATCCCTAATCCCTACCCCCTCCCCCCATCTTAATCCCTAATCCTGACCCCCCCCCCAATTCTAATCCCGACCCCCTAATAATAATCCCTAACCGCCAACCACCAAATCCCAATACTAATCATTAAACCCTAACTGTATAATCCTAATCTATAATCCCTAACCCCGCATCTTAATCCCTAACCCTACCCCCAATCATAACCCCTAACCCCCATCGTAATCCCTAATCCCCCAATCTTAATCCCAAATCTCTAACCCCCACATCATAATTCCTAATCCCTACCCTCCCAAATCCTAATACTAATCTATAATTCCAACCCCCCAATCCTAACCCCTAACCACCATCTAAATCCCTAATCCTTCAATATTAATCTCAGATCTCTACCCCCCCATCATAATTCCTAATCCCTACACCCCAATCATAATCCCAAATCTCTAACCCACCAATCTTAATCCTTAATCCCTACCCCCATCTATAACCTGACAGTGTTAATCCTTAATCCCTACCCACCATCTTAATCATGAATCCCCCTAATCTCTTATCCCAACCCCCATCTTAATCCCTAAACCCAACCCCCATCCTAATCCCTTATCTCGACCCCCAATCCTAATCCCGACCCCTAACCCTAATCCCTAACCCCACACCCCGAATTCCTAATCCTAATCACAAACCCATAACCTAGTAATCTTATTCCCAAACCACCATCATAATCCCTACCCCCCAAATCCTAACCCTAACCTTCCATCTTAATCCCTAATCCCAAAATTTTAGTCACAAATCTCTAACCCCCCAATCTTAATCCCTAATCTGGACCCACACCCCAAATCATAATCCAAATCCCCCTAATTCCAATCCTAATCACTAACCTCTTACCCCCAACCCAAATCATTAATCCATACCCCCCACCCCCCATCAAAACCCCTAATACCTAACCCCAAACCCCTAATCCTAATCACTAAACCCCCAATAATTATCTATAAACCCCAACACTTATCCCTAACCCCCCATTTGAACCCTTAATACCCACCCCATCCCAAATCCCTATCCCCCAATCATAATCCAAATCACATACCCCTAACAAACCCCTACCCAATACCTTAATCCCTAACCCTTAACCCCCATCATAATCCCCAACTCCCCATCTTAATCCCTACCCCTATCCCAAATCACCCAATCCTAATACAAATCACTAACCCCTAACTAACCCCTACCCACAATATTAATCCCTAATCCCTAACCCCCCATATTAATCCATAACCCCCCATATTAAAACCTCACCCCAAATCATAATCCATAATCTATTTCCCAGTCATCTTAATCCCTACCCCAATCCTAATCCAAATCCCTAACTCCCCCCAAACCCAACCCTAATCACTAATATGTAACCCCCAATCCTAATCCCTACCCTAACCTTAACATCTAACCCCTATGCCCCAACCCAAACCCCTAATCCCTAACCCCCATCTTAACCCATAATCCCTAACCCCAAAATCCTAATCCAAGTATCTAACCCCCATCCATCTTAATCCCTAACCCCAATCTTAATCCCTAATCCTTAACCCCCCCCCCCCCCCGAATAGTAATGCCTAACCCCCATCTTTATCACTAATCACTAACCCCCCCCCCCCCCCGAATTCCTAATCCAAATAACTTACCCCTAACCCCAATCTTAATCCCTAATCCTTAACCCCATTCTAATCCCTAACCCACCACCATCACCCCCTTCTTAATCATTAATCCTTGACCCCCACCCCCTACATTCCTAATCCAAATCACTACCACCCTCCTCCGAATTCCTAATCCAAATCACTAACCCCTAACCCCAATCTTAATCCCTAATCCTTAACCCCCAAACCCAATCCCTAACCCCCACCCCCTACATTCCTAATCCAAATCACTAACCCCTAACCCCAATCTTAATTCCTATTCTTTAACCCCCATCCTAATCAATAACCCCCACCTCCATTCCCATCTTAATCACCAAACCATAACCCCCTGATCCTAATCCTAATCACAAACTCCTAACCAACACATAACCCCATATTAAGCACCCCCCATACCGACCCTGACCCCCAATCTTAATTTCTAATCCTTAACCGCCCCATCCTTAGTCCCTAACCACCACCCTTAATCATAATCTCTAATCCCTAACCCCACAATCCTAATCCTAATCACAAACCCCTAACCCCACCCCCTTCTTAATCACTAATCACTAACCACCGATCATAATCCTAATCACTAACCCCTAACCAACCCCTACTCCCATCCATCTTAATCCCTACCCACAATTGTAATCCTTAATCCTTAACCCCATCATCATAATCACTACCACCCAATCCGAATCAAAATCACTAACCCATACCCCCAAATCTTATTCCATAATATTTAACCCCCCCCCCCACCACCCTAATCCCTAACCCCTGATCCCCCAACTTAATCACCAATACCTAACCCTTCTATCCTGATCCTAATCACTAACCCCAAACCAACCCCTACCCCAATTAATCTTAATCCATCCCAATTGTAACCACTAATCCTTAACCCCCCAATCATAAACCCTAACCCCCACATCTTGATCACTAATCAATAACCCCCACCCCATTCCGAATCAAAATCACTAACCCTTACCCCAATCTTAATCCTTAATCCCCCATCATAATTCCTAACCCCCACCCCCACCCCTGATCCTAATCCTAATCACTAACACCCAACTAAACCATACCCCCATATTAATCCCCCCAATCCTAACCCCTACACCCAATATTAATCCATAATCCTTAACCTCCCATCCTAATCCCTAACCCCACCCCTATCTTAATCACTAATCCCTAACCCCTGGATCCTAATCCTAATCACTAACCCCTAACCAACCCCTACCCCCATCCATCTTAATACCTACCCCCAATTTTTAATCCTTAATCCTTAACCCACCCTATCCCTAACCCTAACCCCCATCTTAATCAGTAAACACAAACCCCCCAATCTTAATCCAAATCAATAACCCTAAACAACCCCTAACCCCATCCATCTTAATCTCTACCCCCAATCATAATCCTTAATCCTTAACCACCCTAATCCCTAATCACTAACCCCACCCACATCTTAATAACTAATCACTAACCCCCAATATTAATCACTAATCCGTAACCCTCCCCCATATTGATCCCCCCTCCAAACTTAACACCTAACCCAATCTTATACCCTAATCCCTAACCACTAACCCATAACCAACACATACACCCCATCCATCTTAATCCCTACCCCCAATCATAATCCCTAATCCTTAACCACACATCCATCTTAATCTCTAGCCCAAGTTTTAATCCCTAATCATTAACCCCCCAATCCCTAACCCTAACAAACCCCTACCCCCATAAATCTTAATCCTTACCGCAAATCATAATCCCTAATCCTTAACCCCCCAATCTGTAACCCTAACCATCCCATACCCCCCATCCATCTTATTCCCCACCCTCAATCGTAAAACCTAATCCTTAACCCCTCTATTCCCTAACCGCCCCCATCCATTGTAGTCCCTACCCCCAACCATAATAAATAATCCTTAACCCCCCAATCCTTAACCCTAACCCCCTTATCCTAATCCAAATCACTAACCACTAAGCAACCCCAACCCCCATTCATCTTAATCCCTACCCCAATCGTAATCCCTAATCCTTAACCCCCCAATCCCCATCCCATTCCCCCACTAATCCACATCCCAACCCCTCCCCCCCAATACCCAACCCTAACCACCATCTCAATCACTTTTCACTACCCCCCATTCCTAATTCAGATCAGTAACCATAAAACCCGATCTTAATCCCTAATCCTTAACACCCCATCTAAATCCCTGACCCCCCCCATCATAATCCAAATCACTAAACCCTAGATCCTTATCTTTGTCACTAACCCCCAATACTAATCCTAATAACCAACCTCCAATCCTAATCCTAATCACTGGCCCCAAACCAACCCCTACCCCACATAATAATCCCCCAAATCATAATTCCAACACCCAACCCTAATCCAAATCATTAACCCCTTACTAACCCATATCTAGTGATCCTAATCCTATTCCTTATCACTAACCCCTAACCAACCCCTACCCCCATTCATCTTAATCCCAACCCCAAATCATAATCCTTAATACTTCACCACCAATCCCTAAACCTACCCCCATCTTAATCATCCAACCCTAACCCCTCATTCCTAATCCAAAACACTAACCACAAACCACAATCTTAATACCTAATATTTAACCCACAATCATCCTAATACCTAACCCACCCACCCCATCTTAATCACCAATACCTTACCCCCCAAGATCCAAATCCTAATCACTAACCCCAAACCCCAGATCCTATTCATTATCCCTTAACCAACCCCTACCCTCATATTAATCCCCCCAAACCTAATCCAAATCACTAACTCCTAACTAACACTTATCCCCAATCATAATCCCTAATCACTAACCCCCATTTCATTACTAATCCCTAACCCCCCCCCCTCATTCGTAATCAAAATCACTAACCCCTGAACTCTAACCCCAATCCCCAATCCTTAACCCCTCAGCCAAATCCCAAACCCCCACCCCGCATCATAATCCTACCAAATCCTATTCACTAACCACTAACCAACCCATACCCCCTTATTAATCCCCCAAATCCTAATCCCTTCACCCTACCCAAATCCAAATAACTAACCCCTGACTAACCCCTACCCCGAATCCTAATCACGAATCCTTAACCCACCCAAATCCTAATCCAAATCCCTAACCCCCCCCCCCCCCTCATTCCTCGTCCAAATCACTTAACGCTAACCCCAATCTTAATTCATAACCTTAATCCCCCATCCAAATCCCTAACCCCCACCCCCATCATAACCCCCCCAAATCCTTCTCATTACACCCCAACAAACCCATACCCCCATATTAATCCCCCCAATCCAAATACTTACCCCAACCCTAATCCAAATAACTATCCCCTATCTAACCTCGATCCCCAATATTAATTCCAAATACATAACCCCCCCCCAAATCTTAATCTGTAATCCCTTACCCCCCCTCATTCCTAATCCAAATCATTATCCCCTAACCCCAAACTTAATCCATAATACTTAAACCCCCCATCATAATCCCTAACCCCCACCCCCCATCTTAGTCACTAATCTCTATCCACAAAATCCTAATCCTAATCACTAAACCCTACCCTCTATTAGAATCCCCCCCATATGAATCTATACAGCTAACCCTAATCCAAATCACCGACCCCTAACTAACTCCTACCCCCAATCCAAATCCCTGACCCTTAACCCCACCCCCAAATCTTAATCCCCAATACTTACCCCCCAAATTCTAATCACGAACCCCTATACACAATATTAATCCCTAATGAACCCATATCCCACATCCTAATCTCAAATCCTTAACCCCCCAATCCTAATCCCCAACTGTTACCCCCCAAACCCTAATCTACCCCCACCCCTATCTTAATTCCTGCTCATTACCCCCCCCCCCCAATCCTAATCTATACCCCATATTAATCACTAATACCTAACCCTACATGATAATCCCACCCCATCTCAAATCCAAATCACTAACCCTTATACCCGATTTGAATCATGATCCCTACCTTCCCCCCCCCCAATTCTAATCCCTTACCCTTACCCCCCAAATACTAATCACCAACCCCTACACCCAATCTGAATCCTAATACCTACCCCCCAAATCCTAATCCCTAACCCCCATCTTAATCACTAATCCCTATCCCCATATAAACCCCAACCCCCAATATCAATCCCTTATCTCAACCCCCATCTTAATCCAAATCACTATCCCCTAATCACAATCATAATCCCTAATCCTTAACACACCCATCCTAATCCCAAACCCCCCCCCCCACCCATATTAATTACTAATCCATCAATCTTAATCCCTAATCCCAATCCCCCATCTTAATCCCTAATACTGACCCCCCGATCCAAATCCTGACCCCAACCCTTATCCCTAAACCCACCCTCAAAATCCTAATCCAAATCACTAACCCCTATCCCGCTAATCTTAATCCATTACCCCCCCATCTTAATCAATACCCCCCCTCCAATACTAACCCCTAACCACCATTTTAATCACTAATCCGCCAATCTTAATCCCAAATCTCTAACCCCCATCTTAATTCCTAATCCCTACCCCCCCCCCAATCCTAATCCAAATCCTTACCCCCCTACAATTATAACCCTAATCAATAACCTTTAACCCCCCACCACAATCTTAATACCTAACAGAAACCCTAATCCTTACCCCAACCCTAATCCTTAATCTCTACCCCCATCTTAACCTCTAATCACTAACCCTCATATCATACTCCTAATCACTAACCCCTACCCCCTTCTTAATCTCTAACTCCAACCATTATCCCTAACCCCCCATCTTAAACCGTAATCCCTACCCCCATCCCTAATCCTTAACCCCCCCCAATCCTAATCCATATCACTTACCCCTAACTAAACCCTACCCACAATCTTAATCCATATTTAACCCCCAAACCTTATCCCTAACACCCCATCTTAACCCTTAATCCCAACCCCAAATCCAATTCCAAATCAGTTACCCCTAACTATCCACTACCCACAATTGTTAATCCCTAATCCTTAAGCCCCCAATCTTAATCCTGAATCTCTACCCACAATATTAATCCATATTCACTATCCCTCATCTTAATCCCTAACCCTATCCCTAAGATTTGCACCCCCATATTATCTCATTATCCCTACCCCATCCCTAATCCCTAACCCCCCAATCATAATCTAAATCACTTACAACTAACTAAGTCTACCAACAATATTAATCCCTAATACTTAACCCCCCAAACCCTTATCCATAACTCCACATCTTAACCATTAATCCCTACCCCCATCCCTAATTCCTAACCCCATAGTCCTAATCAAAATCACTTACCCCTAACTAACCCCTACCCAAAATCTTAATCCCTAATCCTTAACCCCCCCAATCATAATCCATAATACCTACCCCACCTATCATAATCACTAACCCCCCCCCCCATCTTAATCCCTACCTCCCATCCCTAATCCCACAATCCTAATCCAAATCACTGACCCCTAGCTAACCCCTATCCACAATATTAATACCTATTTTAACCCCCCCCCCCAATATTAATCCCTAACCCCTCATCATAATCCCTAACCCCCATATTAATCTCTAACCCCCCATCTTAATCCCTCACCCTAATCCTAATCCATAATCTCTAACCCATTCATCTTAATCCCAAACCCCCAGTCCTAATCCATATCCCTAACTCACCCCACTCCCAATCAAAAACCTCCAACCCCCCCCCCCCCCCCCTCAATATTAATCCCTACCTAATCTTAACCCCTAATCCCTAACCCCCCCATCGTAACCCCAAATCCCTAACCCAAAAAATCCTAATATTAATCACTACCCCCCCATCCTAATTTGTACCTTATATTAACCCCTACCACCTCCACATCTTAATCCCTAATTCCTATCCGTGAAATCGTAATCTTAATCACTAACCATGAACCCCAATCTTAATCTCTAACACCCGCAGACCTAATCCTTAATCCATAACCCCCATCCCAAATACCCCAATATTAATCCAATTAACTGGCCCCTAACTAAACCATACTCCCAATCTTAATCCCAATACCTAACCCCCCATATTAATCACTGATAAGTAACCCCCCAATCCAAATCCAAATCACTAACCCCTACCCCTGATCTTAATCCCTAATCCTTACCACCCCATCCTAATCCCTAACCCCTACCCATACCCCATCTTAATCACTAATACCTAACCCACTGATTCTAATCCTAATCAGTAACACCTAACCAACCCCTACCCCTCATCCATCTTAATCCCTACCAAATTTTAACCCCCCCATATTCCTCAATAATCACTAACCCCCCCCCCCCATTCAAAAAACAAATAACAAACCCCTAACCCCAATCTTTATCCCTAATACTTAACCCCCCATCCTAATCCATACCCCCCTTCATAATCTCTAATCAATAACCCATACCCCAATATTAATATATAATACTTACCCCCCATCATAATCTCTAATCACTAACCCATACCCCTAATCTTAATAGACAATCCTTACCCCCCCCCAAATCCTAATCCCTAACCCCCGATCATAATTATTATCACTAACCCCTAACCAACCCCTATCTTCCATTTATCATAATCCCTACCCAATAGTAACCCACCATCTTGATCACTAATCACTAACCCTCCCCATTACCAATCCAAATCACTAACCCCTACCCCCAATCTTAATCCCCAATCCTTAACCCCCCATCCTAATCCCTAACCACCACACCCCCCATCTTAATCCATAACCCCCATATCCCCCATCCAAATCGATAACCCCTTGGTCCTAATCCTGATCACTAACCCCTAACCAAACCTACACCCATCTATCTTAATCCCTACCTTAATTCATAATCCTTAATCCTTAACCCCCCGATTTTAATGCCTAACCCCCCCCCCCCACCAATCTTGATCACTAAACACTACCCCCCCCCCCCCCCCGCATTCCTAATCCAAATCAGTAACCTCTAACCACTAAAATCAATCTTAATCCCTAACCCCCCACACATAGCCCCAACTTAATCACTAATACCTAACCCCCTGACCCTAATACTAATCACAAATCACTAAACAACCAATTCCCCCATATAAATCACCGCCAATCCTAACCCTACTCTCAATATTAACCCTAATACTAATCATGATCACTATTCACTACCCCCACCCATTCATAATCCAAATAACTAACCCCAAACCCCGAACCCAAATATTAATCCCTAACCCCCCAACCCTCATCCCTATCTTAATAACTAATCCCAAAACCCCCTGACCCTAATCCTAATAACAAACCCCTAACCAACCTCAACCCCCCATATAAATCCACCACATTCCTAACCCCTTCCCCAAATCTTAATCCCTAATCTTTAACCCCCCCACTCTCACCCCCAGGTCACCAAAAAATTATTCCATACTATTATTTATAATTATTTTTGTTATTTATTATAAATTTAATGGACTTTATTTACCAAATTTATTTCTATTGTTTTTTGAAAATTACATATGATCACATCAAAACATTCTGAAAATTACCAGAAATATATGCCCGAGATGGGATTTCATCTAATAAGTTTATTCAATGGTTTTCTTGGAGATACTGGCAATGTTGATGGTATACAATGGGAGTTTAATGATCTGGAGAGCGGCCACGGTGGATGGGGTGGACAAAGAAATGATGTTTTTGTCCTTCAGAGTATAAAGGGAGTGGGTCAGAAATCAAGAATTATGTGAAAGATAAATAGCGATGATGAGGATTTTAAAGAAGGGAAGGTTGATGGCTAGTCGGTGGATGTCAGTAAGAGTAGACATGAGAAGACAGTATAAAACCCTAGTGGGAGGAAACAAGACAGAGATGCTCTGGGAAAAATAGTATTTTCATTATATATTGATATCATATTTCATATTTAAAATTTTCAAAATATAATTTTAATGTAATTAAGTAAATTTAAAATAAATAACTCTTTCCATATAAAAAATAAAAATGTGAATCATACACATTTTAATCAATGTTCTTGTATTAAGTTTAAAAGTTCTATAATTTATTGTTGTGTATGAATGGAATTTTATTGTTTTGTTTAATATTATTTTTATTTTTTTTATCCTTTTATGATATATTTTATGGGTTTCAGTGTCCAATAATTTCATTGGTCACTAGTGGGACTTAGGGAAATTAATTTTTTTAGGGAAATTGATTTTTTTTATTGATCACAAGTGGCCTTTAGAAAAAAAAATAAGCACTTGAAATTCATGTGATTGATCATTAACAATTGTTATCACATGTGGAATATGTGACACCAATTATTGTGAAGAAAATTTGAAAGCACTAAAATTATAAATTTTATTTTATTAAAGTACAATGAAAAAAAATAAAATGTAATACATAGTCTAAGAAAGATGCAATGAAAATTCAATACTCTTTATTGGTGGAGAAATAAATTTATCACCAATTTTATATATTATAATTAGAACCAATCTAATAGTTTACCTTTATTTTGATAAAATTTAGAAGTATAAAGATTATTTCAATGATTTGGATTGAACCATTAATGGAGTTTAACATGATCTTTATATGAATAAAAATAGAGTGAAATGAAACATTTATCTAATTATCACGTTATATTTTGGGGAGAGAAACCCTTAACTACCACAAAACAAGTTTTCTGCAGTGCCACCCTGTATCAGTGCTTTTTTAGCACTGTTAAAATGGATCCCTTTATCAGCGCTTTTTTAGTAGCACTAAAAAAGAAGATAATTTATCAGCACTTTTTCCTAGTGCTAATAAAGTGTATATTTTAAAAAAAATATTTTTCATGAAAATAATATATTGATATATAAGTATATTTATATTGATATAAATATTATATATGTTTTTTAAATGTGTTTTAGATAAATATAAATAAACTATAACATTTAATATATAATAAATTTATTGAAAAAGGATTTAAAATATTTTAGAAATTATTATTAATCAATAATTTTCTAATTATCAACGACTAATAATCATTAAATAACAATTTCAAGATAGAAAAAATGAAAAATAATAATAATAATTAAAGATCTAAAATATGTTATAAATGTAACTCAAATTTCAAACAATCTTACCTTTTGATTTGGGTATCCTTTTGAGCTCTACAGTAGATCATTTCAAAGCATGTGGCGATATCTACCTACAATAATTGAAGGGAACCTTTTGTCACATTTTTTGAGACCCAAAAAGGCCCAAAAGGCCTCCAAAACTATGTTTTTAGTCCACATACCCAAATGTTTTAACATTTGATTGAATTGTAGCCTTGTTTCATGTGGTCTTTTTGACCTTTTTCACAGGGGACTGAATTTATTCAATTTGGTAACATATATATTGATATTATGGATTTTAAATTTTATCATTTTTCATAATGTAATGTAACTTATAATCAATGATATAACAATATATACATTTTTTTATATATTATCCCATAAAATTTAATTTCATATATAAATAATTAATCATATTTACAAATAAACTGTATTTCTCAATATATAAGGCTTATCTAAAAAAATAATATCCATTTTATATAAAATACAAAAATAATAATATTTATATACCTATATGATGTGTTTCTGTGTTTGTGTATTTGTGTGCGTCTGTATTGTCAGATTGATATATATTATCTCTATATTCTAAACATATGTATATATATATATATATATTAATATAGATTATTTGTAAATATATACAAATTTGTATAATTATACTTACAAATAATTATATAATATGTGTGTATGTGTGTGTTGTATATATGTATTTATTTATTATATAAACACACACAAAAATAATATTTTATAAATGTATTTAAAGATGATCTTATAAATATATATTAATATACGAATAGATATATTAATATATAAATATAAATATATATAAAAATATATTAATATATAGATAGATATATATATATATATATATTAATATATGAATATATATATATATATATTAATATAAGAATAAATATAACTAAAGATATAATTAAATAAATGGATATATTAATTAATGAAGATCAAAGCAATACGGTGGAGTGGTAATGGCTTAGGCGTGTATACAACAGGTCCTAAGTTCGAATCATGAGGGAGGTAGGTCGTGCACATAGATGTGAATAATTCTAAGCACTATTAAAGGGGGTTGGGGTTCTGTTAAAGGGGGTGTGGTGGATGGGGCATGAAGGATCGGGAGGGGGTGGGGTGCTATTGAAGGGGGATTCAAGCGCTATTGAATACCCTCCCAGAATTGCAAAAATATTTATATATTTTTTTAATGTTTTTTAACTTTAATCAGTGGTAAAAAAAGCACTGATAAAAGGGGTCTTTTATCTGTGCTAAAAATGCACTAATAAAGGACCCTTTTATCATCACTTTTTTTAGCGTTGATAAAATAACCATTTTATCCAAGCTTTTTTAGCATTGATAAAAGACCCCATCTATCAGCGCTTTTTTTGGGCAGTTAAAAGGGGCCTTTATCAATGCTTTTCTGAGTACTGATAAAGGGGACCCCCCATTATCTTCAACTTAATTAACATTGATTTTATAGCATTGATAAAGTCCATATTGGTAGTAGTTCTTCTTTGTATAAGAATCTTAGTTAGTGTTTTATATTACTGATTATAATGAAAAAGAAAAACCATATGGTTTACCCATCAAAGAATCACTATTAGTAATACGTAATACATATTACTGATTCATGCCTTAAATCATATGAGTTATAATATATTTAACAGTAGATCATATTACACGGTCTACACTGCTATATAAATGGCTTTTATTAACACTATAAAAGGTTTTTATCAACACTAGAAAATGTTCACATGATAAGTGTCTTTAAAAGAGCTCAACCTTTATCAACGCTAAAATAAAGAGTTGATAAAAACACCATTTACTACTGTTCCTAAATACCCCCTTTTTCAGTGCATTTTTAGCACTGATATAGGCCATAACAGCAACTAAAATTGACAGCTATTTAGGAACTCTATAGCAACAAACCAAATTAGAAAACAAAAACATAATGGAAGTCAAATATATAGAAAACCATATTGGAATATAAATATTACATTTCAACAATATTTAAATTCAGAATTTTATTAAAAAATATTTACATCCTTGTCGTATTTATAATTAATCAAAAAAAATATTGTTCCGTATAGAAAAACAAAACTCTAATAGTATACTGGTTTCCAACGATCCATCTCTATACAAAAACATTACCTTGTAATAAAACCAATATTTATTTTAGTAAAAGTACATAAAAACTATCAAATTATAATTTTAATGTTATATAATCAACATATGATAAATTATACAATTAATTACAAAATATTTTAAGGTATTATCAGTTGTACTATTAATTATATTATTAATGATTATATTGTTAATATTATATTAATAATTAAGTATACTATTAATTATTAATTATATTATTAATTATTAATTACATTGTTAATTAATAATAAATATAGATTATGTTGTTAATTACTGAATATATTAATGATATTATCAGTTATTAATTATCTTAATTACATAAATAGTTAATAATTATATCATTCAACAAAAATGACACTTTTATATTGAAAACACACACTTCAAGTCTTATTGAAAAATCACATATCAGATTGATTTTCAATCGATTCTTACACATCACAAATGAATTATTGTTTGTTTTATTAATGTTTGAGAATAATTCGATCTCACATGCTCGGATTCAACATTGTGGCATGATATTTAAAATAAAATGAAACTTTTATATTGAAAACACACATTGTGTGTCAGATTGACGTGTGGTCAATTATCAGACATCAAAAAATGAGAAATGGACCATTTCTTAATCCGTAAAAACAATCCACATTCATATTTTTTGTATTGGTCATATGAAATTCACATTAAACTATAATAACACATTTATATTGAAGACATGCACTTTGAGTAATGTTGAAAATATTGTGTGTTGGATTGATACGTGATCAATTCCTAAACATCACAAATGATATATAAATAATTTTCATATATGTGATGAACATTTTAAACCAAAATGACACTTTTATATTGAAAACACACCCTTTGAAACATACTGAGCACATGATGTGTCAGATTAACATGTGGTTGATTGATACACCTCACAAATTAATTACTGATCATCATTCTAGTGTTTGAAAATGACCAGAGGTCATTTTCTCAGTTTTGGATATGTGATGTGCATTTTTAGCTAAAATGAAACGTATATTGAAAAACTCACATTCAGTTATATTGACCCATGTTAGATTAACATGTGGTTGTTTCATACTCATCACAAATTAATTATGGATCGTTTTACTAAATTAAGGAAACAATACAAGATATTTTTCTCAATTATGTCCAGGTAACACATGTTTTAAACTAAATTGATAACTTTATATTAAAAACACACACTTTGAGCCATACTGATCAAATCATGTTTCAGATTAATATGCGATCAATTTCTATAGTAAAAAAATCATGTGTGTCATATTGATGTGCGATCAATTAATTTACATTAAAAATGAATTATGGATCATTTTACTAATTTTTAAAAACAATATGAGCTCATTTTCTGGTTTATGGACATGTGACACGCCTTTTAAACAAAAATAACACTTTGATATTGAAAACAAACACTTGGAGTCATACGAGTCACATTGTGTGTAAACTGGATGAGTAATTTATTCCTACATATAAAAAATGAAATATGAAACATTTTTTGAAATTTTGAAAACAATCTGATCTCATTTTCTCAGTTTTCATTATGTGATGTAAGACTTAAATGAAAATTACACTAATATTGAAAATACACACTTTCAGTCATATTGACTATATTGTGTGTCAGATTGTTGTGTTGTCTATTCCAACATGTAAAAAATGAATTATGGATCATTTTCCTAATGTTTTAAAATAATACGAACACATTTTCTCATTTTCAACAACATGAAATGTGTTTTAAACTAAAATTACACTTTTATATTGAAAGTTCTCACTTCGAGTCATATCATCCACATCATATGTCAAATTAACATGAGGTCAATTCATAAAAATTAAAAAAGAATTATGGACTATTTACCAAAATTTTGAAAATAGTATGATATCGTTTAATTAGTTTTGGATATGTGACACACATTTTAAAATAAGAGGACAATTTTATATTGAACACGTAGGCTTTGAGTCATACTGACTACATATTCTATCCAATTGATGCACGATCGATTCCTGCACATCACAAATGAATTATGGATTGGTTTCCTAAATTTTAAAAAAATTAGATCTCTTTTTCTTTTTTTGTCCATCTGACATGCATTTTAATCTAAAGTATTCCTTTTATATTGAAAACTCATACTCAGAGTCATACTAGCTGTATCGTGTGTCAAATTGATGTATGTTCAATTCCTATATGTTACAAATAAATTATGTATCAATTTCCTAAATTTTGAGTATAATATAAGCTCATTTTCACTATTTTACTATGAGATGCTCGTTTTAAACTAAAATGACCTTTTTATATTGAAAACACATACATTGTCATTATCAACCACATCATGTGTCAAATTGATGATCAGTTTATTCCAACATTCCATGAATGAATTTTTTATCTTTGTTCTAAATTTTGAAATCAATATGAGCAAATTTTCTAATTTTTTGTTGTGTGATGTGCATTTTAAACTAAAATGACACTTTTATATAGAAGACACACACTCTGAGTGATACCATCCAAAAAATGTGGTCATTCTTAGATGTCACAAATGAATTATAGATTACAGTACGAAAATTTTAAAACAGTATTTTATTTTTTACTCACTTTTGGCTTTGTGATTTGAGTTTTAAATTAATTGACACTTTTATATTGAAAAGACACACTAGGAGTCATGGAGACCACATTGTGTGGTAGATTAATTTGTGTTAAATTCCTAATCATCAAAAAATAATTATTGATAATTTTCCAAAGGATTGAAAATAATCGTAGCTCATTTCATTCATTTTAGATATGTGATGTGTGTTTCAAAATAAAATTACACATATATTGATGAAAACCCATTGAGTCATACCGAACAGATCATGACTCACATCAATGTCTAGTTGATTCCTATAAATCACAAATAAATTGTTGATCATTGTCCCAAATTATTAACATAATATAATATCAGTTTCATCATTTTGATGTTGTGACACATGATTTAATCTAAACTACCCTACAGTAATCAACTAGCCTCCCAACATTTCCAACGTTCAACCCTGTTTCAACTTCATTCAAAATTATATCTGTATTTCTACATTGAGAATTTGATCCAAATATTGGTGAGATATCTCTAATGGTATTTAAATTAAATTTCAATATCATGTATTTGGTTGAATCATACATGAAATGTAATGGAATAAATCTTGCTTCACCATGGTGGAGGTGGTAGTGATTGTAATATGGAAAAAATAGTTTTTACAAACCCATAAAAAGACAACAAGATAAAAAATAAAATTGATGGGCCTAGAAGAATGGATAAACCTTACCAAATAGTTGGTAATATGTCTTCATATTTGTTGAAATACGTATCCTTGAAACATTTTCCTCTCACCATTATCTCAATTGAACCTTCGAAGTCCAATATATCATGAGCACAAGCAGCTCCAAAGATGTTACTAGATCTTCTAGAATATATAGTGAATAAACCTCCATGATACTTATTTTAGAGAAACATATCAAATCATTATTTCTTTATTGGTTCATCACCGAATTAGTTTTCAGTTTCTAGAAACACATCCTAACCCCTAAATGATGGAAGTTATTGAATAGTGGAAAATAAATGCATGGTCAATCGGGGAATGGGAATATAACCTTTATAATCATTTAAAAATTATGGTAACAATAACATGATTTAAGTAATAACATGAGATATAGGTTTAGTAAATGTATATGAAATTTTTAATTGATGTTGGACTATTTCCATATATGCGGATGGATATAAATTTATCTGAAATTATTTCTCATAAAGTTGTGGTTTATTATCAATATGATTTTTTGTTTCCCCGAGGTGAAACACCCCCAATCAAAACATCAATAATTTGAACATTAGGTGAATGAATCAAAAATATGGGAGGATCAACAACTCTGTTTCTTCACTCAAGTGTAAAAAAATCAATGGCGAGGTTTAAATTCATTTACAATTATGGGAGGATCAAATCTTAAAAAAATGTTTGGATGAAAAATGAAAATGTAAGATTAGAATAAAAATATAACTAATATATTTCCAATACTTGATGAATATTATTTTACAAAAAATTAAATCTAAGCATTACGATACTAATTCTCCACACCCCAAATTTTTCTCTAAGGTTATAGCTTGTACTAGATCACAAACAGTATAGGTAATCCCCATAACATGATATCAATTTAAATTCTGATACAATGTACTTTTTCCACTAAACACTAAACAAATTTAATTTTTCTTTTTAGTATGTAGATTTTCAGAAATCATAGAAGTACATATAAAATATTTCAAAACATATGATTAATAAATAATGAAATTACAATTTCCATTGGAAATTACCTATTGAGGGATGATAGTATGTTGATGGTATATGATATCCTTCATAAATTTCCCAACATCATATCCATAGTGATTGTCATTATTTTTATTTGGACTTTACAAAAACATTTCCCAAAATAATAATTTTTTTAAATATGTTCTTATAGTTAAATATTATAATATATACCATAATATTTTTCAATTTAAATAAATCCTTAGTATGTTTGTGCTCAGTTATCAACCTCATACAAGGATTTAGTTGATATTTATAGATCTCTCAATCATAAAAAAATCATCAAATACAAACTAAAATTTATAATTTGGATTTTATCTATAAAATTTTTATTTCAATGCATTATAGATTCATGATAGACATCATGTGTGGTTGATTTTTTGGGAATCCATTTGTTGGATATAAAAAATAAAACATTAGGGTATCTCAATTGATTGATATGACCATATAGTTCTTCCTAAAAAAACAAATAATACATTATATATATATATATATATTATAATATTATATTGTAGATTTTCAACCCTACCTTATTGGCATTAAGAAGAGTCTATCGTCGACTTTTTTTTCAAATGACTCAATTAACTCAACGTTTTTATTTTCAAATTATTTTAATTCTAAAGAAACATTCTCTATAGAAATTATAGAGGGATTAATGAGTCCAAATCATTCTTCATATGGTTTTTCAAAGGCAAAGATGATTCTACTCATTCTTTCAATCTTGTCCTATGTTTTTGGACATATTTTCTTAGAAAATGTGATTCAATTATAAACCATTACAAAGAGTTCTTGATTATATAAGGAGAACAAATTAGTATAGAACCACAAATCATTTTATTTGATTTTCCAGAAATTACATGGAACATGTATCTTCTCGACTGATTTCTATAGTAATCTTTATCAATAATTTTTCATTTTTTTTGATTATTTTTCCCATTTTTTTAAAATATTATTGTTGATTGTTTTTCTCAATTTATCAATATTTTATATTAAATGATTGGATAGACCATAATATAAATCAAATGTATCTAGAATTTATGATTTAGTGGTTCTAGATAATGATTTATGTCTCACTGGTCATACCTTGCGTTCAACAATAATATATTTTTAGCTATTTTTTGTTATGTTTTATTATCTAAATTGATACTTTAATAATTAATTATTCTTTAGATGATATTGAGTGTAATGAAGTCATTCATGGGATTCAAACATAGGGAACAAGAATATCCACTGAATTTTATTAATTTAATCATTATATGAATATTTATTATATTTTATATAATGTGGAGACAGAATCATGGTCAACTGTTAGTCTGGAAAGAATACATCAAATTCTATAGGCCTCCAAATTAATAGGGAATACACACGAGCTTCATTATCGAGCTTATTGTTTTTCAATTATTATATATTTTTTAGGATGGACCAGTCACTATGATGTATTAATATATTCTATTTGTATTTATAGTTTAATAAAAAAATTCCTAGTTTTACAACATTGAATTTGAACCCCAAAAACATTCTTATCATCCATACATGAATCATTTGATTACAGTAAATTAAATGAGTTTATATTATCTGTAATGTATTTTACCAATTTTATGTGTTATTTAAATTATTACTTCTAGAATATTAATTATATTAAAATATTTAGGTCCTTTGTAGGATAACATTCCTATTATATATTTTTTAGTAAATGGTCTGGCATCACTCCACTACAAAATCAATGTGTAGTTTTTTAAATCTCTAAAACAAAATATATATTTAACTGGGAGTTCCTAATGAGAATATTTTTTTATTTTGACCATGATCACACAGAACAACTTTATATCTAGTGTTGCACTAGTTTTTTCTAAGATAACATTTTTTGCTTACATATATGAAATCAAGATTTCATATTGGATATCAATAATATAAAGGCTCGTATAG
This sequence comes from Viscum album, assembly GCA_963277665.1. Classification (NCBI taxonomy): domain Eukaryota; kingdom Viridiplantae; phylum Streptophyta; class Magnoliopsida; order Santalales; family Viscaceae; genus Viscum; species Viscum album. Next base: position 1,758,528,989 of record OY728141.1, read on the forward strand.
TCACACATTTAGGCATTAGAATAACAATCGGCTTTTAGAGACTATTTCAGTTAAATTATTAATAGAATTTGAAAACCATATCCAAAGGATTTCGGATGGATTCATAAAGGGTTTTGAAATTGTTTCATTTAATAATTATTTGATTATCATATATGTGAGAGATAGTTGGAAATGTACTAAAGTATTAACCTTCTTATAAAAATTTCTTCCAATTCACTTGCCCCTTCATTGGAAAAATTTACACAACAATCTAGAAATACGGTATAATGAAGAAGAATAGAATTGCAAAAAATTATAAAAAACATTGAATAATAATGAAAGATATCATAAAATACCAAATGTCACACCAAAAATTCTAACTAGCAGATGAAAAGGGAAAATAAAAAACCACCTTATAATCAGTTATTAATAAAAGTAACTTTTTCTAATTAGATCAAGTCGACTAAAAACATCTCATTGTTGACATGTAAAAACATGGTTCTTAGAATGGGGGCATTGTCCTTTCGAAGGTGGCGGTAACAGACTCGTTGGGTGGTAAAGGGTTTGTTGTAGATTGGGGATCCAAGTAACTAGTGTGAATGGATCTAGGGATTTTAATGGAGTTCCATTTGGGAGGGAGGACCCACTACTGCTCATTAAGTGAATATGATTTAGATACTCATTTAAGCCTTAGAAATTTGTAGATTTTTTTTTGTTTTGATAGAGGAATTGAATCAGATCTTCCAAAGATAGAAAAATTTCAGGGTTATATTTTTCAATGGTTTGAAGCATCATGTACTGAAAAATCAATGATATGTTATTTTTCTATGTGTGGTGACCTTTCTTTTATTCTATTAGATGGTTGGGGGAATTATTTTCCATTTGAATTTTCATCCAGAGGGAATGCAGGACATTCTGCAGCAAGGTCCAAGGATTTTTTATAACTATCCATTGGTTCTCAGTGTTTGGAACCCTAACATTTTAGTTGAAGCTCAAACTAGATTCTCATTTTCCTTTTGGAAAAAATTGTTGCAATTGTGGTTTCACATTTGGAGTGATATTATATCAAGCTACATTGTCAATGTTATTGGATGACATATTTGCACTAATGGTTTTACTAGATTAATGGCTAGAGTCAGTTGCACTATAATTGATGTTGATGTAGAGGTTTCGAAAAATTCTATCAATAATGTCTTTTTATAGAGGCCGGATGGGCCTATGTTTGAGTAGAAATTCATGTGCTAATGGACCTCTTCCAAGTGTGCTCCCTGCAATTGTTTTGGCTACTCTCCAAAAGTGCAGGGAGTCTTTAGGTCCGCATTGCGTTCCAAAAATGGATGTTAATAATGCAAATTTTTGTGAGGGTATCCTTGAAAAATCATTCTTTATGTTTGATTAGTTGCAAGTGGATGAGAATTTTGGGAATCTACCTTACTATTACTCCATAGAGTAGTATGATAGTCCAACTCAACATGAGGTAGTTCAGGAGGACCCTTCTACAATGTAGCAAGAGTCAGCTCCCATGATATAGTAGCATGACCCATTTTACTACTGCTATAATTTAGCTACCTAGAGAAAGATGGTTCTTCTAGTGTATCAGGTTAGTTGAAATTTCATTGTATAGTGGGAATCCCCCCCCCCCTCAATTTACTTGTTTATAGTAAAAAGCATGTTTCTTCAATTTAGCCTTGAAATTTTTCTAATATTGGGTCTAATGCACAAGGCTTCAGACTCTGTTTTCCTATTATATTAAAGTAAAGATAGTTTGTCTATCAAAGGTGACTAATAAACTACATGTTTTACACTAGCATGGGAGACAAACAGAAATCAAAGATAGAGTAAAGGTTGAAAGGTTAATTTTTATCATAATTATGATTATTTATAGTTGGAATATCTGGGATAGACATGTCCTTGGATAGAAAAAAGTGCTTTTGGTTTCATAAGGAGTAATAAGGTGAAAATCATGGTTGGTTTATAGATGGAGGTGGATTCTCATAATGTTACAAAGGTTTACTTTTCTAATTTTTGCTCTAACATTTAGGTGTTTTAGCACTATTTTCATTTCAAACCATATAGTAGGGGAGCTGTGGAGCTAGCAGTTTAATTTCATTCAAGGGAAGTATTCTCCTTTTTTTTCTAGTATTAGAAATTGTACTGGCTAGGGTGGTATAGGATGTTAAATAAAAGTAATAGGGGGTATAGTTTGAGTATTTTCTATCTATTAGGTTGTTGAGATATTAGATTAGTATGGGGTCATAAATGAGTGGTGGGGGTAGTTAGTTGAGGGAGTCTTGGTTATTCATTTGGCAGCAGCATTGCTAGAGGGAGGCATAGGTCTTGGCTTTGGAGGAGCCATCCCGAAGAGCATATTCTCCTATTTCTTCATTATCTTCTTTGTGGTCTTACTGTAACCTAGTTATCTTTTGATAATAGAAAAACTACAAATTTATCTCTCAAGATCCATAGTCTTATTAGGAACCCTCTGATCTTGACTGAATTTCTTCTAAAAAAATCACAATCCCTTCAACATCCATTCCGAAAACTCCTCCTTGGACATATTTCAGATTCCCCTCTCTGGTAATGCATTGTTTCCTACTATTGTCTCCTTCTCACCTCTTTCCATTTTTTGAAAAAATTTCACAACACCAGTCCCCCAACTCCTCCCACAGTTCCTAAAATATATTTTTCCTATTTTGAAATTCTATTTGTTACATTATTTTTTTTACCAAAAACTTTTTCTTTACTATAATAGACATTGTATATTCCCTCTCTTTGTTTTATGGGTCATGCATCATAAAATAGCTTCTTATTTTTGACTTTAATTCACCAATAAACAACCACGTATACCACTTTTACAAATGATCCAGAATCCACCAAGCCAACCACTCAAATTCATCGATATATGAATCACTAATTATTTTTATCGTAGCATCGTTAAATACATAATATAATATTCTTACACAAAACCACCATATCATTATAACAATTCATCTTCAAGTTGTGTCCAAGTGAGCTCCTCTGAGACCAAATTATATAACAACATCCATTACTGGACCAAGCCTTCCATGCATAGCTATGCTAATGGTACCTTTAGCACATCATGAATCAAATTGAATAAAAAAATATTTATTAGAACGAGTGATCAAGGTTACCATATCCTCTATGCTGAATATCATCATTTACACTTGCCTTGTAACGATGCACATGTCTCTATCCTTCATAGCTATTGTGTGCCGATGATGTCTATTTTCATCTTCCGCCTATGAACTGTACTAACCTTTCTTCACTACAACTGATCTCTCATGTACTGTGCTCTATACATAAGCCTTAAACAATTCTGTCACCATTGTTTTCATGTCCATGACACTCATCATAAACTATAAGATACTCAACATCACCTATTCTACATTTGTTTTTCATGATAAGGCATTGTTCTCCATTCTCATTGTCATCCACTGTGGGAAGCTATTCACCTCTACGAAGCCAATTCATTCCCTACAGTTTTTCCAATCAAGTACATGTATTGGCCTCCACAGTTGTTGAATCTGTGACTATAGAGCATTTTTTTGTGATTTAATTTTTCCACTGCTGCAAGAACACCACTATCGATCAAGATCCTCTATGAATCAAGCTCCTCTATTTTGTGGGAACTGCATGAACATGATTCTACTTTACTCGGTCTAGAATTCTATGCTGTCAACTTCAGAATTTATAATCAAGATCCAACTGATCTAGGTCCTCGTACATACAAATTTCTCTCTCAGGAAACTCTCTCTAGAATACCACTCAATGAGTGAGGTTGGGGAAGATTCGACGATGCTCATCAGATATCTATCATGTGTTTCGGTACTGGTTTTAGTGGATAGCTGATCCCACCATAATTTCATCTCTAGAAGACATGTCAAACTTTAAAATGTGAAGGATAACCAGACCAAACCATTCGGGATTACTCCTGGAAAAGGTTCTACTGCTTTTTCACAAGGCCTACGCAAAGAGATATAGATCAGCCTGAAAAATTTTGTCATTATAGTTGGTGATTTTGTTTTTGAAACTGGGGGGCCAGATTTAGTCTTGGGGGTGTGATGGCTGAGAAGCTTGGACAATGTTTTGACTAAATGGGGTCATAAAACAATGGAATTTTTGGGGAATGGCCTATAAATTAAACTCCATGGAAATGTATCCAGTGTGGTGTGTCCTTAGGGACTTCAAAACCACATTCAAACAAAGACATCTGTTGTTGATGGATGGTCTTGGTTGGCACAGATTCACATTCTAGAAGAAGAAGAAAATAGTGATCTGGAAGACTGGTTTTAGTTAGGCGAATTTTTGAATAACTATTAGTCCATGTTCGAGAAACCTCAAGGCCAACCACCACATCTAGAAAAAAACCATTCTATTAATCATGTGGTCGGGGAAACCCTAGTATGTATTATACTGTATAAGATAGCACATTACCTCATAGATGAGGTCGAGCACCAAGTTAATGACATACATGATCATGGAATAGTCCAACATAGTAGCAACCTATTTGCTACTCCCATCATTCTTGTAAAGAAAAAATACGGGAGATGGAGGATGCACGTCGATTACCTAGCACTTAATAAACATAACAACCTTGACATCTTCCCCATTCCCATCATTGAGGAACTATTGGAAGAGTTGAAATGATCAATTTTTTTCTCAAAATTGGACTTGAAATCAAGGTTCCATCAGATTTGGGCGGATGTTAATAAAAAAATGTTTCATATGCAGAATAGTCATTTTGAATTCCTTGTCATGTCATTTGGGTTAATTAACGACCCAACCAATTTTCAGTCTACCATGAACAGAATTTTCAAGGAATATTTGAGGAACACTGCCTTAGTATTTTTTGATGATATTCTTGTTCATAGTAAAACCTGGGCGGAACACATACAACACCTTGGCACCATCATTCAGGTACTACAGAAAAATCGACTCCACCTTAACAAGAAAAAATGTTTTTTTGGCACAGCCATCCCTAGAAAACATAGGTTAGGTCATTTCTTCCAAGGGCATTTCAATAGAACCTATGAATGTTGAATGTGTTATTGAATGGACTCGGCCTCGATCTGTTAAGGGAGTTCATGGAAGAGAGATTTAGTTATAACAATTCTGAATTGGCCACCCCACCAACTCTAAGATCACATACTTATATGCACCTCCTTCATTCAATAAAATATTTTGAGTGTTGGTTGCCAACATACACTACTAAAAATTCATGTCTATTACTGTAAAATAATCGTTAAAAATTTTAATGATTAAGAAACATCTTTAATGTCATAAATGGATCATCAAATGATTCAAAATTGAATGAAATAGTATAGTGGACATGGTGGTGGCTATGCACATGGTATCCCATATCATAGGTAAATCATATCATACAACAGAGGCATATCTACTCCCCTTACGATGTGGATGAATCGTAATTAACAACATGCATCACATTCATGTATTAGCTTGTCCAAAATTTTTTCCTTAGTCTAAGGCTTATCTGTGTGACCCTACGAGCCTTAATAGCATTGGAAACAAGTATGAAATCCTAATTTCATATATGTAAGCAAAAAGTGACCTCTTGAAAAATTCTAGTGCAACTCAAGCTACAAATAGGTTTCGTGTGATCTCGTTAAAAATCAGCATGTATGCATAGAAACACGTCCTTGTTAAATGTGACGATTAATCTATCACCACATTCTATAAAATATAATAAATATATATTTAAAGAATAAAATAAAAAAATTGAGTAGAAAATATTTTTTACTATGTTTGAACCCCAATAATGTATGCGTTGAAATAAATATCATCAAAATAATAATTAACCATTAATGTAATATGTTTCAATTTATATAAAAAAAATGCAGTAAAAATAGCTAAAAAGATCTTACCGCTGAACGCAAGGTATATCAAGTGAGGCGTCAATCATTTTTTGGATCCACATCATCAATAAAATATTTCTAAATTTAAAAATAATACCATCAGTATTATTTATAAAAATTGATAAAAAATTATAAAAAAAATGAAATATTATTAATAAGGCTTACTCGAGAAGCAACATAGAATTTACAAGTTTCACGCAATTTCTGGGAAATCAAATAAAATGATATGGGCTTCCATCCTCTTATTTTTTTCATAACATGTTTTTAATCCATCATAAAACACTCTTTATAATGGTTTTATCATTTACATGTCTTTCCCATGGGAATAAATTTTGATATTCATATCTAGGTTGAATGTAGTAAGAGAAATTGACCACATCAAATTGAGTATTGTGCTCTGCCGTAAGTTTAAAATCACATCTCCCTTCTCTGGTCAATAGTATAGAGTGATACAACTCTTATTTAAATAATATATAATAAATATATAACATTAATTATTACAAATAATTAAATTTATTAAATATAAGAATATAAAACAACTTTTATATATCTTACGTTGTGTAACAATTTGTCACATAATCAATAAAATGGCTATTTTGATCTGGAATTTCAATCTTGTGGGATGTAAATAAATAGAGTATCATATCTTTAAATCAAATATGATCATATTTAACAAGTTCAATAATGGGGAGACAAATATTCACAAACTCCACTTGAACCCCCCCCCCCCATGCACACGTAATCAGCAATAAACACTTCGTGATGACAATTCACTATGTTTTTTAAGAACACCAACCCATTTTTTAGATATATTCATTATATAATAAATCATAAAAACCAATTGAAAAATAAAATAACTCGTATAAATGAAATTTTTGATGAATAAAAACAATAAAAACTCATACACACCGAAAAAACGTTATTAATTGTTCACTTAGAAGACCGCGTGAATAGTTATCATCATATAATATAATCTTCTTTTGAAACTGCTCTATAAAAGTGCAATCAAAATATATGAAGTCAAGATGTAGTTTAGAACTATTCAATTCATTATCATTTCCAAACACTCAAAGAATATATTGATTTTTAACTTCCATTGAAAACTAATACGATAGGATTGAATGTTGATTTTTTAGTAGTATAAACCATTTAAATTTATACATCCATCAAATCTATTAGAAAAAATTGCATCACCATTTTGATTTTCTAATAAAACTTGAATCATAACAACATGTATTTTTATTAAATACATATACACAATCTAAAAATACTTAATAATGAAGAAAAATAGAGTTCGAAACAATAATAAATACAAAAAATCATTCAATAATAGAAAAATATACTGTAAAATAATATATATAACACAAAATATTATAGCCAAAATATTAAAAAGGTCAATTTAAAAAAACACCATATAATCATTGATCAAAAAATATTCATTTTTCTAATTAGATCATGTTTATTAAAACCATCACATTCGTGATTAGAACAACACGATTCTAGAAAAAAAATCGAAGTGAAAGGCCCGACTAAAAACATCTCATTCGAGAACAGTGTTTTTTTGTCACGTACATGGTGTTTGTAGTTAATATTATATGATTAGGAAATTTATCATTTATTACTCAATGATTAAGAGGGGATGTTTTTTAATTTTGCTGTTTTAATTTGTTGATTTGATTTTTATATGGTTAAATTTCTATTTTACTATATATTTCTCTATTATTCGATATTTTTTGTATTTATAGTTTCTTAGAATTCTAATTTCTTAATTCTGTAGTATTTCTAGATTGATTTTGTGTATGTGTCCACTGAAAGGGAATATAACTCTGATGGAATATATACAACACCATCAAAATGGGGATTATTTTATTTAATAAGTTTGATTGATGTGTAAATACAAAAGATTTAATACAAATAAAAAAATCTAGATTCAATTATCTGTATATGTTTTCAATGGAAGTCACGAATCAATACATTCTAGGTTTTTTGGCAATTTTGACGACTATAATAGTCTCAAACTACATCTTGTATCCCAATATTTTTAATTCACCCTTACAGAGTGGTTTCAAAAGAACATCACATTATATAATGGTAACAATTGAAATGGTCTTATAATTGAACAATTAGTAATGAATTTTCAGTTGATTTTTTTATTGTTTTTATTAATAAAATATTTCCTTTATATCTGTTATTTTAGTTTCCAATTGGTTTTTATGACTTATTATATTTTGCAGAGTTCTCATAAATATATTGTTGTTCTTACAAAACACAATGAACCATCATCATGTAGAGCTTATTAGTGATCATTTGTGTTTGGTGGGGGAACTAGTGATGTTGTTGAATATTTGGCCCCCCAAATTTTAAACATCCTAGAAATAATCACATTTGTTTTAAATATATGATACTTCATTTATTTACAACCTTCTGAGTTGATATTCCAGATAAGCTTATCTATTTTATCAATTATGTGGAAAAATATGATACAATGTAAGATATATAAAACTTATTTTATATGATTACATTTAATAAATTTTATTACTTATATTAATTAATGTTTTATACTTATTAGCTATTATTTAAATCAAACATTGTATCATCCTACACTATTGAATAGAAAAGAGAGATGTGATTTTAGAATTATGATAGAGCACAATGCCCAGTTTGATATGGTCAATTTCTCTAACTATATCTAGTTTAGATATGAATATTTAAATCTATCCCCTTGGAAAATTCATGTCAATGATAATCATTTTCAAAAAGTTATTGACTATGGAAAAATAATATATGAGGATAGAAGCCCATTTCATTTTCTTTGATTTTCTAGAAATTACATGGAACATGTAATTTTTGAGTTGATTTTTATTGTAAGCATTATCAATCATATTTCATTTTTTCGATTAATTATTCCCATTTTATATAAATCATACAGATGATATTTTTTTAATTTATCAATATTTTATTTCCAATTATTGGATGGACCATAAGAGAAATAAAATGTAGCATGTATTTATGATGGAGTGGATCTAGAAAATGATTGATGTCTCACTTGACATACCATGCGTTCAGTGGTAATATCTTTTTATATTTTTTTGTAACATATTTTTATATAAAATGATATATATTACTTTAACAATTATTTATTGTTTAGTTGTTATTGAGAGTACTGAAGTCATTTGTGGGGTTCAAACACCAGGAAAAAGCATTTCTATTTAATTTTATTATTTTATTCTTTAGATCAATATTTATTATATTTTATAGAATGTGGTGATAAAATCATGGTCACCTGTAAGCCTACAAAGACAATATCAAAGTCTACAAACCTCTAAATTAATAGTGGATATACATGAGTTTCATTTTGGTGCATGTTGTTTCACACTTATTATATTTTTTAGGATGGACACGCCACTATGATATATTAAAATATTCATTGTGTTTATATGGTTTAACAAAACATTGGCCTAATTTTACAACATTGAAGTTAAACCCCAAAGGTCATTTATCATACATACATGAATCATTTGATTACAGTAAATGAAATTGTTTAATATTAGTTGTAATGAATTTTACCAATTCTATGTGTTTTAATTATTACTTCTATCAAATTAATTATATTTAGATATTCATATTTAATTGTAGGATAACATTCCTATTATATAATTTTTAGTAAATGGTCTATGGTCACTCCACCATAAAATCAATGTGCACTTTTTCTAATCTATAAAATAAAATATAGATTTAACCATGAGGTTTTCAATGGAATACAATCCGATTTTGACTGAGATCACACCAAACACCTTTATAGCTTGGGTTGCAGTAGCATTTTCCATGATGTCACTTTTTTCATACCTATATGAAAGCAGGATGTCATATTTCCTCTCAACACTACAAAAGCTCATATTGACACATAGTTAGGTCTTAGAATAATGATAATATTTTTGACAAAGTGTCCCTTCCAAAATTAAGTGAGTTTGATAATCATATCCAAATGATTTTCGATGGATTCACAAAGAATGAAATTCTTTAATCTATTAATTATTTGATTTTAGTATAAATCGGAGATTGTTGGAAATACAATAATGCTATATGAATTTTATTCTACAATCATAAGAAAATATTTTCATGATTGGTATTTTGTAGGCTACGATTTGTAAATGATACCCAGTGCATAGCCACTCTCCTGTATTCTACTCCATTTCCCTAGATTTTGAATAAATGGATGATTCATTTATGGAATTGTAGAATTGATTTAATCGTTGAAATGTTCAAATATTATTAAACACCAACAAATACGCATTTTGAGTAATGTATTTCTGCCGCAACACCCTCACCCATGCATCACGACCGAATTTAAAAGCCTTTAGGCCGCCCAGCCAACTCTGAAAATCCCCCCTCTACTCTCTCAATCCCTCTACATTTATAACAGCCCCTACTAACCACCAGTTGTCCCCCCAATCATATCTCCCCTTCCATTACCCAACATATTATCCCATGTGATCCCCTCCACTATTTCCTCCTCTATCTGTAGTGGGCCTCAAGAACATTCCCCCAACATACCAACATATTCCCCATGGGCCCCATGCAGTTACAATAGATTCACTAGAAGAATCCCCCTTACATTCCTATCATTGTCACTCCCAGAAATTTCACAATGTCCTCAAGGAGGTGGTTGTGGCCCCATGTTTGGAAGTTCATCCCCGCCCCTCCAATGATCGTTACTTGTTTTGGGATCACAATTGTCCTCATTTTTGACAGCAGCTCTGATATCACCACTATCTATAAGTCAACAGTTCCATGCAGTTGTAGGACTTCCATCAATCTATAAGAATGTTGATCTACCGAGCTAATAAATTTCACAAACAATTCCTCCTTAGCGAGGGGACATTTATTTTTTCTGACTTCATATAGATGTGGAAAATGAGTTTTTTGTGAGCTGTCTAGCCTCATATTTTTTACAACAAACATAGGCAAGTCCATTCTTTGAGATGTATTCATGTTCTCATAACCCAACTCGGTGGGTTTCATAGTGGGTCATGGCCTCCAGTTTTGTTTTTCAATTCCAACAAACTCCCCAGCATGTGATGCAGACATTTCCATTACTAGGGTTGACCCCGATTCATCCAGTAGCAGTTTTTTATCCCAGCGTTGCGCTAGACCTACTAAGGATTTGTGCTGTTCTGCTAGCCCACAATCCTTATACTTTTATAATTCGGCCCGATCCCACTTCACTTTCCCCCAATTCAACACCAAATTATATATAGTTTACGCGGATCGCCCTATGTGTTGTTCCAAACTTTCTAGTGGTGCCTACAATTCCAACATTTTACTCCAGCAACACTTGTTTCTGACAGAACTCCTCTTCGCAGTGAGAGGTCTCTAGCAGCGATAATATTCATCAACGATGCGGAATATTCCAACATTTTTAACCTATGGTGAAATATGATGATGAGGATTTCATCCTCTAGAAGTTAACCAACAATGCTCAAATCTACTTGATAAGTAATTGTCCTGTAGTGAACTCTTCATCCAACTGTGCGCCTCCTTGGAGCAATGACGAGGCAACGACAGCTCAGACCAATTGATGAGACACCAAGAACACCTTATTTGTATTAAAGGAGTGATAAAGAAATTAAAAATCAATTAGTAATAAGAGAACCTCGATGGAGACACATCTCCCCTTTAGAGGCACTCATTTCCCTTTCTCAAGCCTCACTATAGTATTTCTAAATAGGCCACCCATCTAACCATAAAAATTCCCCCTACACTCTCTTCATCTCTCAACATTTCTAACAACCCCTACTAACCACCTGTTCCCCCATCATATCCCCCTTCCATTCCACAACATATCCCCCCTTCAGGCCCCTCTATAGCAACCTCTTATAACTGTAGTGGGCCCTAAGAATATTCCCCCCATATCCCAGCATATTTCTAATGGTCCCCCATGCAGTTATAACTGATTCCCTAGAAGCAGCACATTTCATTCTATCACCTCCTCATTGAGATGAGACATTTTTTAAACATCCTTTTATAGATGAAGTTTTCATGAAATCCTTTCTCTTTTCATATTATTGGCATCCTCTTCCAAAAAACTACTTCTTATAGTTTTCTCCAAAATGACATTTTTCAAGTGTCCTCTTCCGAATGACCTCTTAAAAAGATTCATTTCCAAATGAACTTTTAATTTTTCCTCTGCTCCAATTTCGTCACCATCATTGATGTTCTTACAGATCATGAAATTTATACAACTAACAAAATGACTTCTATGATAGTTTCAACATCATTCCTAGTTCCCATGTAGTCATGTCCAATACTCATGTTGTTTTTTATCGCTCTAGTTTTTTGAATAGGTTTATCATTTCCTTTTTACCTTATTCTTTTATTTTTGAATTTTTTATCTATCTGATCCAATGTCCCTCAATATATTTATCTATAAATTGAGAAAACTAAAATCACTTTTTTGGTCAACTATTTCATCAAATATTACCAATATCTGGCACCCTTACAATACATAATGAGTGTTAAAGGTAAAAAAATAAAGTTTCTAAAGACGTTGAAACTCACCAGAATTATTACACCAATACATTGATTGGTTTTTTAGAATCATTTCATGATCAAATTTGGTGGAAGAAACCCATTTAAATTATCGATCAACCACCACAGAAACAACATGAAATATAAACAGATGTGCCTCAATGGTGTATGTTTGATAGTGATCACCAAGGGACAGCTAAAGGACAAATAAATAACTAGGCTTGAAGATAGATTTAGTTATGAAAATACTGAATTGGTCACACCACCAACTCAAGGATCAAATCCTTATATATACTTCATTCAATCAATAAAGGACTTTAACTGTCGGTTTCCAACATATGTTACTCAAAATGCATGTCTGTTAGTGTTAAATAATAATTTAATGTTTCAATGATTGAAGCACAACAATAATTCCATAAATGAATCATATGATTATTCACAATTGAAATAAATCAAGTAGAAGACATGGAAGGGGGTATTCACTCGGTATCACATAATATAGGTCAATCGTATCATACAATAGAGGCATATCCACTCCCCTTATGATATGCATCAATCATGGCGAAAATTAATCTCATGCGAGTCTTATATTCATGAAAACTTGATATTTAGTATAAGGCTCAACTGTGTGACTTTATAAGGATAGAGGAAAAACCTTTGCAAAAAGATCTTGCACAACGTTCTTGAATATAGAAATTTATTCCTTTGGAAAATGCATGTCAATGATTAACATTTTAAAAAAGATCCTGATTATGGGAGGAAAACAAATGAGGATAGAAGCTCATAAAATTTTCTTATATTTTCCTATAAATTACGTGAAATACATAAATTCTTAGTTTATTATTGAACTAATAACTATCAATCATATTTCAGTTTTTTGATTATTTGTTCCCGTTTTGTATAAATCTTATCGATAATAGTCATTTTAATTTCCCAATATTTAATTTCGAAAGATTTTCTAAATGAGAAGCTAAATAAACTACAACTAGCATTTATAATGGAGTGGTTCCTGACATTGATTGATGTCTCACTTGATATACATTGTGTTTAACCGCAAAATCTTTTTAGATATTTTTTGTTTCGTATTTTTATGTAAATTGATAAATATTACATTAACATTTAATTATTGTTTTGATGACATTTAGTGTAATAATATCATTCTTGGAGTTCAAACATAGTAAAAAAATAATTCTACAGAATTTTATTATTTTATTCTTTAGATCAATATTTATTATATTTTATAGAATGTCGTGATACACCCAGAGTCACTTGTAAGTGTAGAAACACAATATCAAATTCTACTAACCTCTAAATTAATAGGGTATACACATGATCATCATTATGGTGCTTGTTTCTTAAAAATTATTATATTTTATTAGATGGATAAGTCACAATGATGTATTAAAATATTCTATGACTTTTTATGGTTTAAGAAATCATTATCCTAATATTGCATATAAACCCCAAAATCTTTTTTATCATCCATACCTAACTCATTTTATTACAGTAAGTGAAATGGTTTTATATTAGTTTTAATGGATTTTTGAAATTATATGTGTTTAAATTATTATTTCTAGAATATGAATTATATTTAGATATTTATGTTCATTTATAGGATTACTTTACTATTATACTCTTTAGTAAATGGTATGGTGTCACTCCCCCATAAAATAAATGTGAACTTTTTTAAATCTCTTTAACTAAATATAGATTTAACTATGAGTTTTTCTTACTAATACATTCTGATTTTTACGAAGATAACACAAAACACCTTTATAGCATGATTTTCATTGGCGTTTTGTGAGATGACACTTTTTTTCATACATATATGAAATCATGATTTCATATTTGTTGTCAACCCTGCAATGGCTCGTAGAATCACACAGTTAGTCCTTAAAATAAAGATCAGATTTTGGAGAATGCGTCAGTTCCAAAATTAAGATACTTTGATAAACCATATCAAAAATAATTTGGATTTATTCCAAAATAGTTAGTGAATTTTTTTTATTAATACCTATTTGATTTTTGTAAAAGTGGGAGATTATTCAAAATGAAAAAAATCTATATCAATTGTATTCTACAGTTGATCTATATCATTAGCCAATACATAAAAGAAATGCATGTTGTAGGATACCATTGACCCATAAGTGGTGTGGAGATGCTTCTATCATATGATACGATTGGCCTATGATATGGGCTAATGAGTGAATTGGCACTTTCATATCTTCTACTTGATTTATTTCGACTGTGAATCATCAAATGATTCATTTATGGAATTATAGAAGTGTTTTAATTGTTGAGACGTTCAAAGATTATTAAACACCCACAAGTATGTGTTTTGAGTAATGTATGTCGGCTGCCAAGTGTTGAAAACTAATGCTCCAACTCCTTTATTGAATGAAGTGGTCAATATATGGGTAAATCCTCTAGTTGGCGGTGTGGGAAATTCAGTATTCCATCACTGAATCTATCTTCTAGCTTGGTTCTCTACTTTTCTTCATCAAAGAAGGTTCTTGCACAACTATTGGAGTTCGTAGGATCCTCTCATAGAATTTGAGGATTCTATTGGTCTATTTACATCCCCATGGATATGAGAGTTCATCGTTTGTCACTTGGTGATCAATGTCAAATGTAATCCATCGAGACAGGCGGAGATAAAGAAAAATACGATTGAGGTACGCCTATATATATATAATTTTGATTCGATGGTGATAGATTGAAAATTTAAAATGGTTATTCTCCCACATTGATCAGGATATGATTCTATAAAACCCATCAAGTCCTTGGTGAAATAATTCATGTTATTTTCAATGTTTTAAAAACACGATTTTTTTACTTTTTAGTATATTCATATTCTTATTTTGTGTTCCACGAGGGGAAGAGCCGACACTGATTCTGGCATAAAGAATTTTTGTGTGTCAAACCAAATGCACACAAGAGAATATCCTATACATTTTTGTTGTACCCTAAAGAATTATAAGAATAGTGAAAAAGAATGAAGTCGCTATGTTGGTCATGAAGTTCAAAAAAGAAGGTGTTGTGCCATATGGTATTTTCCCAAGAAGAGGAATGACAAATAGATCCAATGTAATATTGTAGCGCACTAAAATAGAAGAAACTATTTCCTGTAGTGTTGTTGATAAAAATAAGTTGTGCTTCATCAGTTTTAATGATAAAAAATTACTCAAGTGTCTATTTATTTCATTTAAGTTGTTAGGGATAAAAGGGATTCAGGATTTATACCCAATCGTGAAAATAGTAAAATCAAAACATAATACTTTGCACTACTCCAAAAAAAATTCCTGGAATACGATTAAAGAGCAATGAGAAGGACCACACTACAGTGAAGCTCAGTCCAACTTCCTCTTCAAACATCACAGAGAAAATTCTGGAATTCCGGACATAGTTAAACATCAAATCCTTCAAACCTGAGAAAAGGTCACATTACACGATAAATATCTACAATGTAAGAATCTTATATGAAAGATTCTATGACACAACTTAAGGGATATTCCTTAGCTACCCCAAATTCAAAAGAACCTCCAAAATGAACCTACCAAACTCCATGTCCCAACTATAATCCCTACACTGCACAGACTAACTCCATGGTTTAGTAAAGTATTCCATTCCACAAGAGGCTTTGATACAAAAATTTCCATGAAGCATTAAAATGTGTGTAAAAATGTCCAAGATCAATCCCATACATCATCATGAATCCCAATGGCACTAAATATTTATATTAGGATGCTTGAAAACAAACCTTCTCATTCATTCTCCAATGCCAACGTGCTAGGATAGTCAATCCCTACACCCCAATCTTAATCTCTAATTATGATCCCGAATAACCCCCAGTCACAATCCTAACCACTAACACCAAACTAATCCCTATCCCCCACCCAATCATAATCCCAAATCCCTAACCCCCCCATTCCAAATCCCAATCCCCAACCCTACCCCCAGTCTTAATCCCTAATCCGTACCCCCCCAATCTTAATCCATAATCTCTATCTTAATCACTAATCCATACCCCTATCTTAATCCTGAATCCCTTCCCCCCATCCAAATACCTAACCCCCACCTTAATCCTTAATCCCTACCTTCATCATAACCCCAAATCCCCACCATACCTTCTTAATCCCCAATCCAACAACCTAATCCCTAACTCCCAACCCTAATCCCTAACCCCCAAATCATGATCCGAATCAGTAATCCCTAACCCACCAATCCTAATCCCTAATATCTACCCCCATAGTAATCCAAAACCCTCCAATCTTAATCCCAATCCCACATCTTAATCCATAATCTCACAATCTTAATCCCTAATCCCAACCCCAATCTTAATCCCTAATCCCAAACCTCAAATGTAATACCGAATCCCACAATTTTAATACTTAATCCCAACCCCCCATCTTAATCCCTTATCCTTACCTCCCCCATCATAATACATAATCCCAATCCCCCCAATCCTAATATCGACCCCCAAAACCAAATCCATAACCCCCACCCCCAAATCCTAATCCAAATCACTAACCCCTAACCCACTAATCTTAATCCCTAATCCCTAACCCCTATCATAATCACTAACCCTTACTCCCGACCCTAACCACTAACCCCCATCTTAATCCCTAATCCCCCAATCATAATCACAAATCTCTAACCCCCCATCTTAATTCCTAATCCCTACCCGCACAATGTTAATCCTAAATCTCTAACCCACCAATATTAATCCCAATTTCCTACCCCCAATCGTAATCCTGAATCCCCCAATATTAATCCCTAACCACGCATCTTAATCCCTAATCTCTCAATTTTGATCCCTAATCCCAACCTCAATCTTAATCACTAATCCCTACTCCCCATCTTAACCGCTATTCTTAACACCCCCTATCCTAATCCTGACCCCCAACCCTAATCCCTAACCCCACCACCCAAATCCTAATCCAAATAACTAATCCCTATCCCTATAATCTTAATCCCTAACCCCCATCTTAATCCCTAACCCATATCCCCCAAATAATAACTCCTTAACCCCATATTAATCCCTAATCCCCCAATCTTAATCCCAAATCTCTAACCCCCCACCCCCCATCTTAATTCCTAATTCCTACCGCCCCCCAAATTCCAATCCCTACCACAACCCGAATCCAGACCCCCAATCATAACCCTTAATCTTGAACCCCCAAATCCTACTCCTAATCAGTAACACCTACCTTCCAATATTAATATCTAACCCCCCAATCAATATCCCTAACCCCTATCTTATCACGTAATCCCCACCCCCATTCCTAATCCCTAACCCTCCAATCCTAATCCAAATCAATTACCCCCCCCCCCAATTAACCCCTACCCACAATCATAATCACTAATATTTAACCCACCAATCCTAATCCAAATCACTTACCGCTAACAAACCCCTACCCATGATCCTAATCCCTAATACTTAACCCCCAACAATTATCCCTAACCTCTCATCTTAACCATGAATCCCTACCCCATCGCTAATCCATAACCCGCAATCTTAATCCAAATCACTTACCACTAATTAACCCCTTCTAACAATTTAAATCCTTATTCCTTGACCCCCCCAATCTTAATCCCTAATACGTACCCCCAAATCCAAATAACATACACCTAACTAAACCCTACCCAAAATATTGATCCCTAATCCTAAATACCCCCCCAATAATAATCCCTAATCACTACCCACATCCTAATCCCTACCCCCATCCTAATCCCCAAAAATAATCCCTAATCCCTACCCTCAATCTTAATTCCTACCCCATCCCTAATCTCCCAATCATAATACAAATCACTAACCCCACCCCAAATTTTTAATCCCTATTCCTTAACACCCCAATCTTAATCTCTACCCCCATCCTAATACCTGGCCCCCGATCATAATCCCTAACCACCCATATTAATCCCTCACCCCCAATCTTAATCCCTACTCTCTAACCCACTCATATTAATCCCTACCCCCCCCCCCCAATCCTAGTCTAAATCCCTAACTCCCCCCAATCCCAATACCAATCACCAACCTATAACCCCCCAAACCCATACCCCTAACCCCCCCATCTTAACACCTAATCCCTAACCCTGAAATCCTAATCCCAATCACTAACCCATACTCCTCAATCATGATCTCTAACCCCAAACCAAATCCATAATCTCTAACCCCCCCCCCCCCCCCATAATAACCACTACATCCCTATTCCCCCAATCTTAATCCTAATTACTAACCCCTAACTAACCCTCACTCCGAATATTAATCCAAATACCTAACCCCCTATATTAGTCACTAATCACTACCCCCCACCAATCCTAATCCAAATCACTATCCCCTACCCCCAATCTTAATCTCTAATCCTTAACCCCCATCTTAATCCCTAACCCCCATACATCCACCACATTAATCACTAAACCCAAACCCCCCAATCCCAATCCAAATCACTAATACCTAACCAACCCCTACACCCCATCCATATTAATCCCTACCCAATCATAACCCCCAATCTTGATAACTAATCACTAGCCCCCTAAATTCCAAATCCAAATCCCTAACTCCTAACCCCAATCTTAATCCCCAAACCTTAAACCCCCATCCTAATCCCTAACCCCCACACCCCCCATCCTAATCCCTAACCCCCTAACAATAATCTTAATTACTAACCCCCTTCAAACACCTACACCCATCCATCTTAATTCATTCCTCCAATCATAATCCCTAATTCTTAACCCCCCAATCCAAATCCCCCCATCTTGATCACAAGTCAGCAACACCTCCCCGCATTCTTAATCCATATCACTAACCCCAAACCCTAATATTATTCCCTAATCCTTCACCCCCATTCAAATCCCTATCCCCCCACCCCACACCTCTTAATCACTAATCCCTAACACCCCAATCCTAATCTTAATCGCAAACCCCTAACGTACCCCTACCCCCCATATTAATCGCCATATTCCTAACCCCAACTCCCAATTTTAATCCCTAATCCTTAACGCCACATCCTTAATCCCTAACCACCCACCCCCCATCTTAATAACTAATCCCAAACCCCCAGTCCTAATCCTAATCAGTAATCCCTAACCCCCAATCCAAATCCTAATCACTAACCCCTTACCCCTGCCTCCAATCTTAATCACTAATCCCTAACCCCCTGACCCAAATCCTAATCACTATCCCCTATGTAACCCCTACTCCCAGTATTAATTCCAATACGTACCCCCCAATACCTAACCCCCATCATAATCACTAATCACTAACCCCCCTTCCCCCAATCTAATCCAAATCACTTCCCCCTACCCCCAATGTTAATCCCAAATATTTAACCCCCATCCTAATCCCTAACCCCCAGATCCTAATCCTAATCACTAAAACCTAACTAACCCTACCCCCCATATATCTTAATCACTGCCCAATCATAACCCCCATCTTTATCACTAATCACTAACCCCCCCCATTCCTTATCAAAATCATTAATCCGTAACCCCAATCTTAATCCTTAATCCTTAACCATCAATCCTTATCCCTAACCCCCGATCCAAATCCTCATCACTAACCCCTAACTGACCCCAACCCCTATCCATATTAATCCCTACCCCCCAATCATAATCTCTAATATTTAACCCACCCAATCCTAATCCCTAAACCCCAATAATGTTAACTAATCACTAGCCCATCCCCACCCCTGCATTCATAATCCAAATCACTAACCCTTAACCCCAATATTAATCCGTAATTTTTAACCCCCCATCCTAATACCTAACCCCCACCCCTCCCCCAATCTTAATCACTAATCCCTAACCCCCTCGATCCAAATCCTAATCACAAACCCCTAACCAACCCCTACCCCTATATTAATCCCCTCAAATCCTAACCCCTACCCCCAAATTAATCCCAAATCCATGTCCCCCCATACATAATCCCAATCCCACCACCTCCATTTTAATCACTAATCCCTAACACCCCAATCCAAATCCTAATCACTAATTACTAACCCATCATCCTAATCCTAATCCTAATCACTAACCCCTAACCCCTCACCCTGCATCTTATTCACTAATCCCTAACCCCTCGATCGTAATCCAAATCACTAACCACAACCCCCCCATATTAATGACTCATATCTAACCACCAAATCCTAATCTTATCACTACTAAACCCCATCCAGACCCTACGCCATCCATATTAATCCAAAACCCCAATCACAATCCTTAAATTTTAACCCCCCAATCATAATCACTGACCCCCAATACCAATTCAAATCACTATCTACTACCCCAATCTTACTCCCTAATCCATAACGCCCCCCCATCATAATACCTAACCCCCCATCTAAATCACTAATCCCTATCCCCTTGATCTTAACACCAATCACTAACCCCTAACCTACGTCTATCACCCATCCATATTAACCCCCCAATCATAATCCCTAATCTTTAACCCCCCAATCCTAATCTCTAAACACCCATCTTGATAACTAATCAATAACCCCCCCCCCCCCCCCCATTCCTAATACAAATCACTAACCCCTAAACACAATCTTAATCCCTAATCCTAAACCCCTATCCTAATCCAAAACCCCCTTCATCCTAATCCTAATAAAAAAACCCCTAACCAACCCCTACCCCATATTAATCTATCAATCCTAACCCCTACCCCCAATCTTAATCCCTAATCCTTAACCCTTATCCTAATCCCTAACCCCAACCCCCATCTTAATCACTAGTCCCTAACCCCCTGATCCTAATCCTAATCACTAACCCCTGACCAACCTTTACCCCCGTCCATCATTATCCCTACCCCCAATTGTAATCATTAATCCTTAACTCCCCAATCCCTAACCCTAACCCCCATCTTAATCACTAATCATGAACCCCCCATTACTAATCATAATCACTAACACATAACTAACGCCTACCCCCCCCCATTGAACTTAATCGCTACCCCCAATCGTAATCCCTATCCTTAACCCACCTAATCCATAACCCTAAGCCCCCCATATGAATCACTAATCACTAACCCCTACCCCTATATCAATCCCCCCAATCCTAACCCATACCCAAATCTTAATCCCAAATCCCTAACCACTGACCCCAAACCAACACCAACCACAAACCATCTTAATCCCTACCCCCAATCGTAATCCATAATCCTTAAACCCCCCAATCCCTAACCCTACCCCACCCCTACCCCCATCCATCTTAATCCACACCCCAATCATAATCCCTAATCCTTAACCCCCCAATCCCGAAACCTAACCAACCCCTACCCCCATCTATCTTAATCACCGTACCCAATCACAATCCCTAATCTTTAACCTCCTCCCCCAATCCCTAACCATAACCAACCCCACACCCCAATCCCTAACCCTAACCAACCCCTAACCCAATCCATCTTTATCCCTCCCCCAATCGTAATCCCTAACCCCCTGCTCCTAATACTAATAAATAACCCCTAACCAACACCTACCCCCATCCATCTTAATACCTACGCCCAATCGCAATCCCTAATCCTTAACACATTTTCTAAGTTTCATCTAAATGACAAGTGTTTTAAACTAAAATGGCACTTTTATATTGAAAATACACACTTTGTGTCATACTAGCCACATCATGTGATATATTAACATGAGGCCAATTCTTAAAAAAAAATTATTATGGACTATTTAACAAAATTTTGTAAATAGTATGAGATTGTTTAATTAGTTTTGGATATGTGACATGCATTTTAAAATAAGGTGGCACTTTTATATTGAAAATACACACTTTGAGTCACATCGACTACATCGTGTCTCTAATTGATGCATGGTCAATTCATACACATCACAAATGAATTATGGATTGATTTCCTAAACTTTAATAAAAATAATCCATTTTTCTCTATTTTTTACATTTGACGTGAATTTTAATCTAAAATATCACTTTTATATTGAAAACACATATTCAGTGTTATACTAGCCACACCGTGTATCAGATTGATGTATGGTCAATTCATATATTTTACAAATTAATTATGTATCATTTTACTAAATTATGAGTATAATATGATCTCATATTCTCTATTTTGTCTATGTGATGCTCTTTTTAAACTAAAATGTCCCTTTTATATTGAAAATACACACATTGAGTCAAATCAACCACAGCATGTGTCAAATTGATGTGCAGTTGATTCCTACATGTCACAAATGAATTTTGTATCTTTGTTCTAAATTTTAAAAACAATATTAGATCATTTTCCCATTTTTGGTGGTGTGATGTGCATTTTAAACTAAAATAACACATTTATATAGAAAACACACACTTTGAGTCATTCCAATCACAATATGTGGTCATTATTAGATGTCACAAATGAATTATGGATTACTATTCTAGATTTGAAAAAAAAATCTATGATTTTTTACTCATTTTGGCTATGTTACATGCTTTCTAAACTAAAATGACACTTTTATATTGAGAGTACACACATGGAGTCATGATGACCACATTTTTTGGCAGATTAATGTCTGGTAAATTGCTAATCATTAGGAACTAATTATAAATCATTTTCCAATGGTTTGAAAATAATACTATCTCATTTGCTTCATTTTGGTTATGTGATGTGTGTTTCAACCTTAAATTGTCTATATATTGAGAAAAAAACATTGAGTCATACCGAACACATCAAGACTCACATCCATGTCAAGTTGATTACTATACATCACAAATGAATTATTTACCATTTTCCCAATTTTTTAACATTATCTCATCTCAGTTTTATGGATTTTATGTTGTCATAAATGTTTTAAAAAAAATTACTCTATATTGATCAACTACCCTCTCAACATTTCCAACTATCAACCACGGTACATCTTCCTTCACAATTAATTCCTCATTTATAATTTGAGAATTGGATCCAAATATTGGTTAGATATCTGTATTTTTATTTATAGTATATTTCATTATCATGTATTTGGTTGAATCATACATGAAAAGTAAAGGAATAAATCGTGCTTCTCCATCATGTTGGTGGAAACGATTGTAATATGGAAAAAATAGTTTTTACAAACCCATAAAAAGAAAACAAGATAAAAAATTCAAATGATGACCCTAAGAGAATGGAAGTACCTTCCCAAATAGTTGGTAATATATCTTTAGATTTGTGTAGTGAAGGATCCCTGACACATTTTCCTCTTACCATTATCTCAGTTGCACCATCGAAGTCCAATCTATCACGAGCACGAGCAGCTTCAAATATGTTATGAGATCTCTTAGAATGCGTAGTCAACAAACTGCCATGATACTTCTAATTGAGAACGATATAAAATCTTTCATTCTTTATTGGTTCATCAAAAATGTATTTTTCAGTTTCTAGATACACATACTAATCCATAAAATAACGAAGTTAGTGAATCATTTAAAATAAATGCATGGTCAATTGGGGAATGAGCATATAACATTAAGAATAATTTTATAATTATGGTAGCAATTATATTATTGATGTAATCACTGAGATATAGGATTATTAAATGTATTTGAAAGGTTGAATTGATGTTAGACCACATCAATAGATGCAGATGTATTTGAATGTATATGAAATTATTTCTCATAAATTTGTGGCTTATTATCGATATGTTTTTTTATCCCTGGTGAAAAACCCCCAATCAAAACATCCATTTTTTCATCAGGTGAAGGAATCAAAGGTGGGGGAGGATCAACAAATTCTTTTCTTCACAAATAGGGAAAAAAATCTACGGATAGGTTGGAATTCCTTTACAATGATGGGAGTATCAAATCAAAAAAAGATGGATGAAAATTGAAAATGTAAGATTAGAATAAAAATATAACTAATATATTTCTATTACTTCATGAAGTTTATTTTAGACAAAATAACATCATAGCATTACGATACTAATTCTCCACACCCCAAATGTATCTCTATGGTCATTGATTAACTAGATCACAAACAGAATAGGTAGTCACATTAACATCATATCAATTTAAATTAAAAAACCATGTACTATGTGCAGTCATCTCTAAAAAAATTTAAATATTATTTTTAGTATGTTGATTTTCAGTAATCATATAAGTATTAAGAAAATATAGAAAAACCTATGATTAATAAATCATGAAAACATAATTACCTTTGAAAATTAACTATTTAGGGATGCTAGTATGTTGATGGTATATGATATCCTTCATAAATTTTCCAACATAATATCCACAATGATTGTCATTAATTTTCTTTGGAATCTATAAAAAAATTTCCCAAAATAAGTAATTTTTTAAAATATGTTCTGATAGTTAAATATAATAATATATACCCTAATATGTTTCAATTTAAAAAAAATAAATACAATTTTTTTGTTCAGTTGTCGACCTCATAAAATGATTTAGTTGATATTTATAGATATCCATATCATAAAAAATATCATCAAACACAAAGTAAAATGTGTAATTTTAATTTTATCTATAAAATGTTGATTTCAGTGCATTATTGATTCACAATAGACATCACGTGTGGTTTTTTTTTGGGAATCCATGCTTTGGATTGAAAAAAAACTCCAGGGTATCTAAACTTATTTATATGACCATCCAATTCTTCCTAAAAAACAAAAATATATAATACATGATATATATATATATATTATAAGATTAGATTATAGAGTTTTAATCCTACATTATAGGCACCAAAAAGAGTCTATCATCTACATTTTTTTTCAAATAACTCACTTAATTCAAATTTTTTATATTCAATTTATTCTAATTATAATGAAACTTTTTCTACTGAAATGATAGAGGGATTAATGGGTCAAAATCATTCTTCATTTGGGTTTCCCAAGGTATACGAGATTCTACTCATTATTTCAATCTCCTATGTTTGTGGAAATATTTTAATGGAAAATTTTCTTCAATGATATAACATTTCATTGAGTTCTTTATTATAGAAGAAAAACATATAAGGATATAATCACATATCGTTTTCATTGATTTTACAGAAATTACATGGAACTTGTAAATTCTCAGTTGATTCCAATAGTAAGCCTTATTAAATATATTTAATTTTTTGGATTATTTTTTGAATTTTTTATAAATCTTACTGATGATAGTTTTTCTAATTTGGAAATATATGATTTCCAAAGATTGGTATGATCATAGGCTAAACCAAATGCACCCATTATTTATGATAGAGTGGTTGTAGATAATGATTGATGTCTCACTGGCCATGCCTTGCGTTCAATAGTAAGATATTTTTAGCTATTTTTTGGTTATGCATTTTTATGTAAATTAACACATATTACGTTAACAGTTAATTATTGTTTTGATGATATTGAGTGTAATAAAGCACTCTGGGGATTCAAAGTCAAGGAAAAATATTTCAATTGAATTTTATTATTTTATTATTCATATCAATATTTATTATATTTTATAAAATGTGATGATATAATCATAATCACCAATAAGTATAGAAAGACAACATAAAAGTCTATAGGCCTCCAAATTAATATTGGATATAAACAAGTTTCCTTGCAAAGCATGTTGTTTCACACTTACTATATATTTTTTAGGATGGACTAGTCCATATGATGTATTAAAATATTCCATGTGTTTCTTATGGTTTAATAAAATATTGTACTAATTTTACTATATTGCATTTGAACCCCAAAAACATGTTTACCATCCATACCTGACTCAATTGATTACAGTAAATAAAATGGTTATATAATAGTTATAATAGATTTTACTAATTCTATTTTTCGTTTAAATTATTACTTCTAGCATATTAATTATATTAAGATATTCATGTTCATTTTCAGGGTAACTTTCCTATTATAAACTTTTTAGTAAATGGCATGGCGTCACTCCACCATAAAATCAATGTGCACTTTTTTAATCTCTAAAAGGAAATATATATTTTATTAGAAAATTATATTAGGAATACATTCAGAATTTGACCGAGATCACACCGAACACCTTTATAGATTGAGTTGCACTAGCATTTTCAGAGATGAAACTTTTTTGCTTACATATATGATATCAATATTTCATATTGGTGCTCAACACTAAAATATCTCATATAGTCACACATTAAGCCTTAGAATAACGATCACATTTTGAAAAATGTGTTAGTTATAAGATTAAGGGAGTTTTAAAACCATATCCAGAGGGTTTTGGATGGGTTCACAAAGAGTTTTGAATTTTTTTCATTTAGTACTTATTTGATTTTAGTATAAGTTGGAGGTAGTTGGAAATGCACAAAATTATTGACCGTATTGTACATATTGAATCAAAACGACATTCCCCTACATTGAAAACATATAAACAAAGCATATAACAATATTGTATAATGAAGAAGAATAGAATTGGAAACAACTATAAATAATAACAATCATTGAATAATAATGAAATATATCATATAATACAAAAATTTGCACATAAAATTCTAACCAGAAAATGTGAAAGGGAAATAAAAAACCACTTTATAATAATGGAGTAATAAATGTTACATTTTTTAATTAGATCATATTGACTAAAAACATCTCATTCTTGACAAGATAAAAGACGGTTCTCAAAGTGGGGGGCTTTGTGCATTCTAAGGTGGCGGTAACAGACTGATTGTGTGGTAAAGGGTTTCTTGTGGAGTGGGGATTCAGGTAACTAGTGGGAATGGTTCTCTGGTTCCTAGTGGAGTTCCATCTGGGATGGGATGGGCTGTTACTTCTCATTTAGAGAATCTGATTTAGATACTCATTTCATCCTTAGAAAATTTCAAATGAAAAAATTGTTGTATTGGAAGAGGAATGGAATCAGAGCTTCCAAAGATGGTAGAATAACTTGGTTATATTTTTGAATGGGTTTAAACATCATGTGTTGAAAATTGAATGATATATTTTTGTCCAAGTGTGGTGACCTTTCATTTATTATATTAATTGGATGGGTTAATTTCTTTCCCTTCTAATTTTCATCCAGAGTGAATAGAAGACATTTTTTTGTAAGGTCCAAGAATATTTTATAACCATACATTGATTCTCAACATTTGGAACCCTATAATTTTATTGGGAGCTCGAACTAGTTTCTCATTTTACATTTAGAAGAAATTTTTTCAATTTTGTTTTCACCTGTGGAGTGATGATATATCAAGATGCATTGTAAATGTTATTGGAAAACATATTTTCACTAATGGTTCTACTAAATTAATGGATAGAGTTAACTTCACTAGAATTGATGTTGATGTGGAGGTTTCAACAAATTCTCACAATCATGTGTTTCTCAAGAGGTCTAATGGGAGTAGGTTTGAGCATAAATTGGTGTACAAATGGACCTATTATAAGTGTGCTCACTGTAATTGTTTGTCTACTCTCCAGAAGTGCAGGAAGTCTTCAGGTCCACATTGAGTTCCAAAAATGGATGCTAATATAGCATATTTTTGTAAGGTTATCCTCGAACAATCTTTAGATATGTTTGATCAGTAGAAAGTGGATGGGAATTCTAGGAAGTTGCCTTAGTATTACATTATAGTGTAGCGGGATAGTTCAGCTCGGTTGGAGGTAGTTCTAGAGGACACTTCGGCAGTGAAGCAAGTGTCAGCTCTCACAACAGAGAAGAAAGAACCATTTTCGAACTGCTATAAGTTAGTTACCTAGATGAAGGTGATTCTTCTAGTGTAGCAGGTCTGTATCAACTTTACTAGATAGTGGGATGTACCCCCACAATTTACTTATTTATATAAAAAAAGACAATTTCTTTAATTTAGTCTTGCAGTTTTTCTAATGATGGTTCTAAGGCGCAAGGCTTCTAAGTTTGTTGTCCTATTAGTGAAAACTAAAGACAGTTCTTCTCTCAAAGGATTCTAATAAACTAATGGTTTTTCAAAAATGTGGGAGACAACCAGAAATCAAAGAGAGTGGAAAGGATTAAAGTGTGAATTTTTTTAATTATGGTTATTTCCTCTTTAAATATCTGGGATAGACTTGTCCTTGGAATGAAAAAAGAGATTTTTGATTCATAAAGAGTAATAAGGTGAAAACCACTATTGGTTTAGAGGCATAGGTGTATTCTAATAATGTTACAAAGGATTCGTTTTCTAATTTTGGCTTTAAATTTTGGGCGTTCCAGTACTATTTTGATTTTACTCCACATGGTATAGGAGAGATAGAGTTGGTTGTGTAACAACTATCATGGGAACTATTGTCCCTTTATTTCTAGTATAATATATTGTACTGGCTGGGGTGGTATAGGGTATTAAATAAATGTGGAATGGCATATAGTTTGGGTATTTCCCATATATTGGGTTGTTGAGATATTAGTGTAGTATGGGGACATAAATGAGTGGTGGGGCAGTTAATTAAGGGATTCTTGGATATTCATTTGGCAGCGGCTTTGATATAGGGGGGCCTAGGTCTTGGATTCGAGGGAGCCTTCCAGAAGATATTCTTCTCCTATTTCTTCTTTATTTTCTTTTACAACTTACTGTGACCTAGTTCTCTTATGCTATTATAAAAACTACAAATTTCTATCTCAAGATCCATAGTCTTATTAGGACACCTATGCTAAGGACTGAATTTCTTCTCACAATAAAATCACAATCCCTTTAACATCCATTCCTAAAACTACTCCTAGGATAGATTTTTGATGCCCCTCTCTTATAGTGAATTGTTGCCTGCTATTTTCCCCTTCTTACCTCCTTCCATTGTTCGAACAAATTTTACTACAATAGTCCCCAAGCTCTTCCCTGGCTTCTAAATATATTTTTCCAATTTTTCAATTCAAAATTTTTTATTATTCCTTTTACCAAAAACTCTTTCTTTACTCCCCCAAATAGTGTAAATGGACTCGATTTGTTTTGCGTCTCAGGTGTCATAATAGAGTTTCTTATTTTTGACTTCAATCCATCAATACACAATAACATATACCACTTTTATGAAAGATCCAAAATCCACAAAGAAAATCATTCAAACTCTTCAATATATGAATCACTAATTTTTTTTATTCAATATTATCCAAATACATCATAAGATATTCTAAAACAACACCACAATATAATTCTATCAATTCTTATTCATGTTGTGTCCATGCGATCTTCTTCCAGACCGAATTCTATAACATCATCTATTACTGGGCCAAGCCTTTCATGCACAGCTATGCTAATGGTAACTTTATCTCTTCATGCATCTAATGGATTAAAAAAATATGTATTAGCACGAGTGATACAGGTTACCAGATCATCTCTAGTGAATATCATAATTTCCACATTCCTTGTAACGACATGAATCTTCCTATCCTACATAACTATTTTGTGCTGATATATTCTGGTTTCATCTTCCTCCTATGAATTGTACTAAACTTACTTTACTACATCTGATCTCTCATGTACTGTTCTCTCTTCTTGAGCCTTAAACAATTGTTTCACCATTGTTTTTAGCTCCAGGACTCTCATCATCAACTCTGAGATTCTCAACATCACATGTGCTACATTTGTTTCTCATGGAAGGACTTTTCTCTCCATTCTCATGGTATTCCACTACGGGAAGCCATTAGACTCTACTAATTTAAATCATTCACTACTGTTCATCCAGTCAGGTACCTATAGTGTCCTCCTTAGTTATTGCATCCTCGAGTGCGTAGCCTTTTTTTCAGCTACAATTTAATTTTTTCCACTACTGCATGTACTCCCATGTCGATCAAGGTCCACTATGAATCAAGATCCTCTTTTTGTGTACACTTCATGAACTAGATT
Organism: Viscum album; assembly: GCA_963277665.1. Lineage (NCBI taxonomy): Eukaryota > Viridiplantae > Streptophyta > Magnoliopsida > Santalales > Viscaceae > Viscum > Viscum album. The sequence goes on from OY728141.1 coordinate 1,758,559,109, forward strand.
TTACATTACTCAGTCCAAAATTATGCGGTGTGAATTCAGAATTGTTAATCAAGATCCAACTGATCAAGGACCTCATACATCATGATTTATCTCTCAAGAAACTCTCTCAAGATTACCACTCAAGGAGGTTGGGGAATATTTGAAAATACCCATTGAGCATCTATCAGGTGTTTCAGTACTGGTTTTAGTGGATAGTAAATCCATCCATAATATCATCTATAGATGAAATTTAAAACATGAAAACATCAAGGTTAACCTGACCAAACCTTTCAGGATTACTCTTGGCAACAGTTCTAGTGCATTTTCACAAGGCCTATGAAAACATATTCACATCATCCTAGAGAATTTCGTCATTATGGTTGATTATTTTGTTTTTGACACTGGGGGATGGGACGCAGTGTTGTGGATGCAATGGATAAGATTCATGGGTAGTTTTTTGGCTAATTAGGGTCATAAAACCATGGGATTGTTGTTGCAGAGTTTGGAAATTAAAATCAAGGGAAATGCAGCCAGTTTGGTGTGTGCTGGGGAATTAATACCCACATTCAATCAAAAACCGTGCTTGTTGAGGGATGGTCTTGGTTGGCACGAATTCAGTTTTAAAAAGAAGAAGTAAACAGTGAGCTGGTAGACCAATTTTAGTTTGGGGACATTTTGAATAACTTTCAGTCTATGTTCGACAAACAACAAGGATGTCCACAACATTGAGAAACAAACCAAACTATTAATAAAGTGGTTGGGGTGACCCCTGTAATTATTATACCATGTAATGTATATCATTACCTCAAAGATGAGGTCGAGCACCATGTTAATGACAATCATTATCAAGGAATAATCCAACATAGTAGCAGCCAATTTTCTACTTCCGTCATTCTTGTAAAGAAAAAATATGGGAGCAGGATGACGTGCATCGATTACCGAGCACTTAATTAACATAACATCCCAAACATGTTCCCCATTACCATAATTGAAGAAATATTGAAATAGTTGAAAGGATAATTTTTTTCTCAATGTAGTATATCAAATCCAGGTTCCACCAGATTCGGGCGGATGTTAATAAGACAATGTTTCATAAACATGAATCACATTTTGAATTCCTTATCATGACGTTTAGGTTGATGAACTCCACAACCACTTTTTAGTCTACCATGAAAGGAATGTTCAAATATTAGTAGTGGAATATTTTCTTAGTATTTTTTGATGATATTCATGTTCATATTAAAACATGGGAAGAACACTTACAACACCTTGGCACCATCTTTCGTGTACTATAGAAATATCTGCCCCACCGTAACTAGAAAAAATGTATTCCTTTCACAGCCATACATGGTATAATTTGGTCAGGTAATTTCTTCCAAAATAATTTCAATGGACCCCATAAAAGCCGAATGTTTTCTTGAATGGCCCCGACCACAATCTGTTAAGTGTTTTATTGGAATATATTTTGAGTTATAAGATGTCTGAATTTCCCACACCACCAACTCGAGGATCACATCCTTATATAGACATCCTTCATTCAATAAAAGAGTTAGAGTGTCAGTTTACAGCATACATTACTCAAAATGCATGTATGTTGGTGTTAAATAATCGTTAAACATTTTAATGATTAATACACATCTATAAAAGGACATGGGATTCCATCTTCCTATGTTTTTCATTAATATGTTTTTATTATATAAGAAAGCACCCTTTTAAAAAGTTTTATCATTAACACTTATTTCCCATGGGAATAAGTTTTGATATTCATATCTAGACTGGATATAATAAGAGAAATTGACCACATCAAATTGATAATTGTGCTCTATCATAAGTCTAAAATTACATCTCCCTTCTCTGGTCCACAATATATGATGATACAACTCTTGTTTAAATAATCTATAATAAATATGAATCATCAATTAATATAGATAATTAAATTTATTAAATTTTGGAATATAAGAAAATTGTATATATCTTACGTTGTGTCATAATTACCCACATAATCAATAAAATGGATAAGTTCATCCAAAATATAAATCTCATGGGTTGTAAATAAATAGAGTATCATATCTTCAAAACAAATATGATCATCTTTAGGATGTTCGAAAATTGAGAGTCAAATATTCAAAAAGTCTACTAAACCCCCCACCACGCACATGTAACCAACAATAAACTCTTTATGACGAAAATTCATTGTGTTTTGAAAGAACACCAAACCATTTATTAGATATCTTAATTATATAATAGATCATAAAAACCAATTGAAAAATACAATAACTCATATAAATTCAAAATTTGATGAATAAAAACAATAAAAACTCATACATACAGAAAAAATGTTATTAGTTGTTCACTTACAAGACCATGTGAATAGTTATAATCATATAATATTGTCTTGTTTGGAAACTACTCTATAAAAGAGCAATCAAAATATTTGGAGACAAGATGCAGTTTGGGGCTATACTAGTCATCATCATTTCTAAACATTCTTAGAATATATTGATTTTTAATTTTCATTGAAAACTTTTATTATTGGATTAAATGTTTATTTTTAGTAGTATAAAAACTTTTTTATTAACTCATCCATCAAATATGTTAGAAAACATCTTATCACCATTTTTAAGGTCCGATACATATTTCATTGAGACATCATGTATTTGCATTAGATACATATACACAATCTAAAAATACTAGAGAATGAAGAAAAATAGAATTCGAAACAATAATAAATTTAAAAAATAACATTCAATAATAGAGAAATATACAGTAAAATAGCAGATGTAACACAAAAAATTCTATCCATCAAATAAAAAAAGAGAAATTAATAAAAACAGCTTATAATCTATTGAGAAAAGAAATTTATTTTTCCTAATAAGATCATGTCGATTAAATCCATCACATTCTTGATAATAAAAACATGATTCTCGGAAAAATTGGAAGTGAAAGGCCCAACTAAAAACATCTCAGTCAAGAAATGTGTTTTTTTGTCAAGTACATGGTGTTTTTAGTTAATATGATATGATTAGAAAATGTAACATTTATTACTCAATGATTAAGAGGTGATTTTTTTAATTGTATCATTTTAATTTATTGATTTGAATTTTATATTATTTAATTGTTATTTTAATATATATTTCCTTATTATTCGATAATTGTTTGTATTTATAGTTGCTTAAAATTTAAATTTCTTCACTCTCAATTATTTCTAATTAATATTGTGTACGTGTCCAATTAAAGGTCATGTACTTCTGATGCAATATGTACAGACCCCTCAAAATGGGGATAATATTTTTTAATAAATTTGATTGATGTGTAAATGTAGAAGATTTTATTCTACGAAAAAAGGATAATTTAATTTCCCTATATATGTTTTCAAAATAATTCAAAAATTAATTCATTCTAATTTTTTTTGCAATGTTGACGACCAGAACACTCTCAAACTTCATCTTGTATCTGAATATTTTTATTTCACTCATACAGATTGGTTTCAAAATAACATCACATTATATAATGATAACTATTCAAATGGTCTTCTAATTGGGAAATTAGTAACGATTTTTCAGTATAAATTTTTATTCCTTTTATTCATAAAATATTACATTTAGATGTGTTATTGTAGTTTGGAATTGGGTTTTATGACTTATTATATAATAGAGATATCTTATAAATGGTTTGGTGTTCTTATAAAACACAATGAACTGCCATCATGGGGAGAATATGGATGATCAATTGTGCATTGTGGGGGAATGATTGATATTGTTGAATATTTGGCCCCTAAATATCAAACAACCTAAAAATAATCCCATTTGTTTTAAAGATATGATACTACAATTATTTACAACCCGAAGGGTTGATATTCAAGATGAGATTTGCCATTTTATCGACTGCGTAGTTAAATATGACACGACGTAAGATATATAAAACTTATTTTATATGATTAAATTTAATAAATTTAATTACTTTTATTAATAAATGCTTTATAATTATTAGTTATTATTTAAATCATGTATTTTATCATCCTACTCTATTGACCAGAAAAGAGAGATGTTATTTTGGACTTATAAAAGAGCACAATCCCCAAGTTGATGTGGTCAATTTCACTAACTATAACCATTTTAGATATGAATATAGAAATTTCTCCCCTGGGAAAATATGTGTCAATGATAAGCCTTTTCAAAAAGTTCTTGATTATGGAAGAAAAAAATGAGGATAGAAGCCCATTTTATTTTCTTTGATTTTCCAGAAATCACATGGAACATGTAAATTCTGATTTTATTCATGTAGTTAGAATTATCAATCATATTTCATTTTTTTATTATTTTTTCCCATTTTTATAAATCCAACTGGTGATTGTTTTTCTTTAATTTATAAATATTTTATTTCAAAAATTGGATAGACCATAAGATAAATCAAATTTTTCCAGTATTTATGATGCAGAGGTTTAAGACAAAGATTGATGTCTCACATAAAATTACTTGCATTCAGTGGTAAGATATTTTTAGATATTTTTTTGTTAGGTATTTTTATGTAACTTGATACATATTAAATTAAAAATTTATTTTTGATTAGATGATATTGTGTGTAATGAAGTCATTCATGGGGTTCAAACACTAAGGAAAAGAATATCTACTGAATTTTTTTATTTTATTCTGTAGATGATTATTTATTATATTTGATATAATGTGGTTATAGAATCACGGTCACCTGTAAGTATACAGAGACAATATCAAAGTCTAAAGACCTCCAAATTAATAGTGGATATAAACGAGTTTCATTATGGTGCATTTTGTTTCAAACATATTATAATTTTTAGGATGGACAAGTAACTATGGTATATTAAAATATTCCATGTGTTTCTATGGTTTAATAAAAATAATTCCGAATTTTACAACATTTCATTTAAATCCCAAAAAATTGTTCATCATTCATACCTGACTCGTTTAATTACAGTAAATGAAATGATTTTATATTATATGTAATGTATTTTATCAATTCTATTTGTTTTTTAAATTAGTACTTCAAACATTTTAATTATATTTATATATTCATGTTAATTTGTAGGATAAATTTCCCATTATTTTATTTTTTGTAAAGGGTCTGGTGTAACTACACCATAAAATTAATGTGAAATTTTTATAGTATCTAAAGAAAAATATAGTTTTAAATGGGAGGTTTTCTTAGGATTACATTCTGATTTTGATCGAGATCACACCAAACACATTTATAGCTTGAGTTGCACTAGCATTTTGATAGATGACACTTTTTTTCTTACATATATGAAACTAGGATGTCATATTTTTTCTCAACACTACAAAGGCTCGTAGAGTCACACAGTTAGGCCTTATAATGATGATCCTATTTTGGAAAATGTTACGGTTCCAAAATTAATGGATTTGGAAAATCATATCCAATGAATTTTGGGTGGATTCCCAAAGAGTGAAATTATTTCATCTAGTAGTTATTTTATTTTAGTTTAATTTGGAGATTGTTAAATATTCACTACAGTTATATCATTTTTACTCTATAATCATAAGATAGGATATGCATGAAATGCATGACTTAGGCTATGATTGATAAATGATACCCAATGCATAGCCACTCTCCTGTATTCTACATGATTTCCTTCGATTATTAATCATTTGATGATTCATTGATGGAATTATAGGATTGTTTTAATCATTAAAACATTAAAATATTATTAAACTCCAACATTTAAGGGTTTTGAGTAATGTATGTAACACCCTAAGATTTCAGGGTATGCTTCTCTTTGAATAATGCAGTAGCGTGTGTTGTCCGCAACTTCGAGTTCTAACACACACCAAAACTAATCAAACTAGCTGCTATGAATAGAAATACCAACTTTTTTTAAATTTTATACATTTTAACATTAAAAATAGTTTTCATTTTTATATTCAGAATATCGAAATTATCTTAGGGTGAATTTTTGGTACATTCTGGATAACTTTCATAGTTTGATGAATAGTGAAAATTACTAAATTTTATTTAGAAACAACTTTTTTAATCAAAATAATTAATAGTGATAAATTATTAATTTGAGTGATTTTAGAGTATAATTATATTTTATTGTTACCATTTAATCCAATTTTGGTCATTGGACACAATTTCACATTTAAACTAGATACAAGCAAGTGCCAATTTTTTATAGTTATTATCTCTTAAAAACACGCTTTTTGTTTTCACAATGGGAATTATTTTTAAATTAATTTCTTCCACTTCTGTGTTTTGAATTTAGAAAATAAATTCCATATTTAGAATCAAGAAGTCCAAATTGTGTAAATAGGTAACTTTTATTTTTAGACATTTTTAATAATTATTTCGGTAAATATTTTATTTACCATTGCTAAAGGGTAAGTCTGGTAAATAAGGGTAAAAAATAATATTATAATAATAATAAATTACCCTAAAATGTGTCCTAACTCTATTGGTTGATATATGTCCGACCATGGGCATCTTGGGGTCGATTTTGGGACCCCCTGGATCCACTTGTAAGTGATAATGACACTTTATATTAATAAAGTTAAATTAAATAGAAAAATGACATAAGCATATATCTTTTAGAAAAAAAACATTTACAGAGGGTTATATATGTTATATTTTAGACAATAAATATTCATTAGAAATATAAAAAGATATCATAAATAATGGTATTTTATTTATAATTTTTAGACATTTAATAATTATATTTATTTATGACACAATAATGATGCAGTATTTTCCTTATTAATTAATGAATCAAATAATTAGTATTATAAATTTTAAAATAAATATAATTTGAATGTTTTTATGTCATACACATTTTTTATTGGTTAATATTACATGTTAGTATTTCTTAAATAAATTTTTTTTGAATTGATAAAGTTTGTTAAGACTTTAAAAAAAATCAATTATTAAATATTGTCAAAATTGACATAAATGGGTTTTTAAAAAAAATAGTATATTATTAATTGATATTATATTCCTAATAATATAAGGATAGGCCAAAGGACTTATATAATGATATTTGTATCATTAATTTTCTACTTGGGGGTCTCTTGGAAGTATATTGTATGTTTAGTAACCATATAATGTAAAAATACAAAGTGACATGGTAAATATCAAACTATTTAACTAATAGTTAAATATAAATGATAAGGTTAATATTGTCACTCAAAAATATCTAAAATATGTTTTATGTAAGGTATTATACCTATACCCACCATAGACTTTGAATAATCTACTTTTTAACTATTAGAAACCGAATATCAATTTATTATTAATTAATACTTTATGTTTTTCATAAAAGCCCCTCCTCCCCCTTATAAAAGGACACCACTTCTAACCAATTCTTCATACCTTCAAAGCCTTTTAGTTCGTCCAAAATATACCCAAATAACCTCTCAACTATCGTACCTTAATTCTAGAGGCCTTAATTTAGTCAGAAATCCAACCATAAGGAACAATTTTGGTCAAATCAAAAGAAAGAACCCAAAGAAGAGGTAATGTTTTCACCACCACTTTCAAGTTCCTTTCTTCTTCCACTTCTTCTTTCATTGTTATTTCTATTATAAAATAATAACTTCAGTATCTTACATATAATTTGATGTCATTATAAATATTTCACATCTATATTAATTATTCTATCCATCTTATTAATGATAATGTCACCATGTGTGCGTATGTACGGCTTACCTTCTCCACGCCGTGGTGTAATTGGTTATTAAATACTATGTTATTTGGATGGATATAATGATGAGTAATATGTATAAAAATAATGAAAATAAAATGATAATTTCTCTGTAAAATTTAATATACCATCCAATTCCTCACATTTATGGAAATGATATTGTCACTCGTGCGTACGTACAGATTACCATCTCCACGACGCGATGAGATTCATTTCCACATTCACCAATAATCGAAGATTATAAAAATATATATTACTAATATGTTTGTAATATATTACATACTAATTCTACTGGATATGTAAATATATATATATATGTACTTACAAATATTTTTTTCACTTAGTTCCGTTCAATACGTTATGAAAACGGAAACAGCGTTTATGCGTACGTACGGACTACCATCTCCATAAACAGTGTTTTCCATTTCATATATATTTCTATTATACATATTTATATTATAAATATATATGATATATAAATCATTTTTTCTATTATTTAAGTATTTAAAACATGATATAATTGATACAATCAAGAGTAACAAGTTAAAACATGTATGATAATGAAAGCGATTATTACCCAAAATGTTAATTTAACCTGGAAATTATTATTAAATTGGTAGTATAAAGTCATAAATGAATAATATATGATATCATAAATATTAATATTGTTCTGGTATAATTTAATAACATGCTACGGTCTTCATACAGGAGGTTAATCATACTCTCTACTAAAGGAAAGTGCAAGGTAAGGGGATTTCATCTCACTCATTATTCCCGTGAGATTCGTGCCATATTGCCGCTATTACCTTTTGTGTGGTGTATGTACTCCCCGTAATTGTATTATTTGTGTAATAAAAATTAATTTATGTTTATTTACATATTCATTGTATGATACCTCTTTCATGCGGTGAATGTTTCGTATGTTACCAAATTGGTCATGGTTTATTTCACAATCTCTTCATTATCCTAGGTTGTGCATGCGTAATTTTATATTGGGACCTCTTTATTATTCCACATCCATGTTTCTTAAAAATGTATTTCAAAACATTTTTATTATTTACTAGACTATGGGATAAATTCATTTATATCCTTTTTTGACTTTTTATAAAATTGTTTGAAAGGAATCTTTCCGTCGTTTTCCAAACAAGGTATTTTTTTAAACTTTTCAGAAAAATTAAGGTAAGAATATATTTTTTAACTTATAAGGGGGGTGAAATTTTTTTCCACCATTATAAAATCATCTAATATTCCCTTACAAGCTTATACGAATATTTTCAAAGTAAATTTTTTCTTTTATAATTATGTGACTTTTAAATGATTTAAAAAAAGAGATATTTCTCTAAAATAGTTTTTATTTCATCAACGTCAATATCCTTTGATGGATTTTAAGCTTATTTGAAGTTGATTTTTAATGATAGAAAGTTTCTATATAGTATTGATGGTTTTTTGATATCTTTGACTATGGTTGTGTTAATTTTATTCCATTAATGATTTATTGAGAAAGTATTGACATTTTGTATGCTAGTTTTAATACGAATGTTTATGTTATGTTTAAACCTGTTCATATAAAGAATACATTGGACTTAGTAAGTGACGGGTGAAGCCCGCTATAGCTCCTCGATGAATTGGTAGGTCTCATGTCACAAACTAGTTTCTTGGCATAAGGCCATGAAAAAATCTCATTTGTAGTCTTGGCACAAGACCTTGACTATGTGGTTATGATAGTATGGCATTATGCATTCCTTCATTATGAAAGTGGTCATTGATATTGCATGTGATTATTCGACTAATAGAATATCTATGTGAATAAGTAAATGACATAACTTCATTTTATTTTTTCCATATTATACAGAAGTTCATGTTTAAAAGGATTTTGTTTTAGTTATACATTTTTTTAAGTTTTTATACTTATTTATGAAAGTTTCTATTGCATTGTTATACTTACTAAGCATCTGAGCTCACCCCTTTCTATGTTTTATTTTTCCCAGGATTCCAAGAAGTGAATTGTGATTGATATGCAGGGTTAAGCCAAGGGAATAATGGCGTTCATAAAGGATAATTTATGTTGTTTTGTTTGCTATAAAGTGTAATGTAACATTCATGTATATAATCGTTTTTCCATGACTGCTAAACTAATCGGTCCTTTGGGACTTGATTCCTTGTAATCATGCCAATGTCTTAAAATAATGCACCAAAAATTGGTAACTGGGGTCGGGGCGTTACATTTGGTATCAGAGGAAGTTTAGAAATAACCTTGGAAGCTATATTTAGATAAACTCTGATTAGATCACATAGACCTAAGATTGAATTTCAGGATTAGTATAGATGAAATTCCTAGAATTTTTGGTATTTTACCGATTTTGTGAGTTTTACGAGCAATACATTCCTGTCTGGATACGAGCAGATAGAGGCGGCTCTGGAACAGATGTACCTAGGCGTAAAACCCATAAACACTGCTTTGAGGTGGACTCAGAGAAGAACTAGTGCAGGACAATGGTCCTTGATGCACTCTTGGTTATGACACTCCCCCGAGATATACTTAGGATAATTATCATTTTCTTTACAAATCATTATGAATGGTTTATGAGTATATACTTCCTCAATGAAAACATATTTATGATTATGGATTATATCCATAAACCATTCAATTTATGTTAGGTATTTTACAAGTTTGGAATTATTTATTGCAATTCATAAACTGACATAGTTTATGTTATTGTATAGAAATGGTGCCCAGTAGAAGGAATTTGAACTCCATGAATACGTATGATCCAAAGAGTAAGAAGGATCATATCTTTCACTGTATTAATCTTACATTTAGAAAGGAAATAGTCTCCCATGTAATCTCAACATATGAAGAAATAGTATCATGTGTTAATAAGATAAGTAATTAATTCTCCGAGTCTTATTGATTTGAAGGGAAGTAAGAGAAGAAAAGGATGGAAGAGAGAAAGATGTATAAAGGGAAGAGGGAAAAGATGAATTTTACCATATGTGACAACTGTGGGAAGAAACACGCTGGAACATGCCTGAAGGGAATGGGAATTTGTTATAAGTGTGGAGAAAAAGGACACCATGTACGTGACTGTAAGGGTAAAAAAAATTCAAATGTACAATTCTTCATCTGCAAGGAGTTGCGACACTACGCGAACCAATGTTCAAATCATCAGAGTATGACCCAAATGATGCTATTGGATAATAATCATGTTATGATACTACCACAGATGAGGAGTATTGATTAGAATTCTTATGTTGTTATTAGTGAATTATTTCATTTGAGTGTTGTATCAACAATGTGATGGTTATAATAAATATGGAGTATATAAGGATTGTACTGCAGTACTATTTCATTAAGGACTTGAGAATGTGTGGAACCAATAAAAGTGACTAAATAGAATGTTAATTTTTTTGGAAAATATATGGTTGAGAGAAAGATAAACCATAATATGGTTCTTATACTTAGGTAATGATTTTGGAATAATACATTATTGATTTGGATAAATTATATTGGATAATCTTGACAACCTTGATACTGATTAATGATATGTATATTCCATCATTGTTGGAGTTTGCAACATTTTTTGATAGAAGGGGTATATCCAGAATTATATAAGGAATAAGGGATCATGAATGTAATCATTAAGGTTTTATGGTAATTCAGGATGTTGTATTGTTTTAAAATAATAAATGATGAAGGTGTTCACTTGTTATTAAGCGGAAAAAAGGATATTCATTTTGTTTACCTTCCTTATAAATTTTGGACTGTGTGTTTGGACAGAAGTATTTTGGATAATTCTAGTTTGAGATTACTTTTGGATTGCCATTAGAGGACAACCCGGAAGTCGGGCGACAACCCATCGCGTCCGGAAAGGCCGCGAGACTTGAACCCTCAACCGAAGGGCGACAAGGGTGTATCACCTACGACTGGCCCACATGATGTCCTGGATTGAATAATGTAGTCATTTTTTTATAAATTCTGTTATATGAATTAAAAAATCATTTTTTTAACCCTATATGAATAGGATAAGTAGAATATTATTTTTCAGTTCTATTATCTTTTAGATTGAAAGATGAGTTTTTGGTAGAAATTAGTTAAAGGATGGGACTCTACTTGTCAGTTATATATTTTTCTTCTTCACTTATTCTAGGAATAAATTAATTATTATACATTATTTAAGGGATCTTAAAATAAAAAATATGTTATCCTAATACCATATGTTTTGTTGAACTGATGGTATTTTAAATCATCATCGATTGATGAATTTATGGCCCTCAATTTTACACTTGTTTGTGATTGATGAACTCAATCACTAGATATAAATTTTTAAGTTTTTCCTCTATTTATAGGTCTCTAATTTCCACCAATGTTCTCCTATTCGAGATCATAATTTGGTGGTGACCCTTTCATTTTCCTTTTCCTTTTATTAAGACTAAATTTTATTAACCTAAATTATGATGTGGGTTTTCCGAAAGGTATTTTCTATTTTCCACTTTTTATTTTTTAAAAATAATTTCAAATTGTGAGGACGCAATTTATTGAATGAGGGGATAATGTAACACCCCAATCTTCCATGATAAGCTTCTCTTTTAATAATGAAGTAGCGTGTGTTGTACACAACATCGAGTTCTAACACAAATCACAACCAATCATACTAACTGTTATGAATAGTAATACCCACCTTTTGAAATTTTATAAATTTTATATCTGAAAATGGACTTCATTTTTGGATTCAAAATATCGAAATTTTCTTAGGGTGATATTTTTGGTACTTTTCAGATAACTTTCATATTATGATGAACAGTGAAAATTACTAAATTTTAATTAAAAAAAACTTTTATAATCGAAATAATTAATAGTCATAAATTATGAATTTGATTGATTTTAGAGTATAATTAGATTATATTTTTACCATTTAATCCAATGTTGGTCATTGGACACAATTTCACAATTAAATTGGACCTAAGCTGCTGCCAATCTTTTGATAGTTATTATCTCTTAAAAACACGATTTTTGTTTTAACAACGGGAATTAATTTTAAATTAATTTATGCTACTTCTTTGTTTTGAATGTAGAAAAATGGATTCCATATTTAGAATCAGGATTTACAAATTGTGAAAATAGATAACTTTTATTTTTAGACATTTTGAATAATTATTTCAGTAAATATTTTATTTACCATGGTTAATGGGTAAATACGGTAAATAAGGGTAAAAAATAATATTATAATAATATTAAATTACCCTAAAACGTGTCCTAACCCTATAAGTTGATACATGTCCGGCCATAGGAATCTTTGGGTCGATTTTGGGACCCCATGAATACACTTTTAAGTGATAATTACACTTTATATTAATAATGTTAATGTAAATACAAAAATGACATAAGCATATATCTTTTAGAAAAACAATTTTTACCTGGGGTTATATATGTTATATTTTCGACTATAAATTTTAATTATAAAAACAAAAATATTTCCTAAATAATGGTAATTAATTTATAATTTTTAGACATTAATAATTACATTTATTTATGACACAATAATGATGCAGTATTTTCCTTATTAATTAATAAATCAAATAATTAGTATTATAAATGTTAAAATAAATATAATTTGAAAGTTTTTATGACATACAAGGATTTTATTGGTTAATATTACATGATAGTATTTCTTAAATAAATTTTATTTGAATTAATAATGTTTTTATGACTTTAACAAAAATCAATTATTAAATATTGTCAAAATTGACATAAATGAGTTTTTAAATACAATTAATACATTATTAATTGATATTCTATTTTTAAAAATATAACGTTCGGACAAAGGACTTATATAATGATAGGTGTATCATTAATGGAGCACTTGGGAGTAGTTTGGAAATATATAATATCTTTATTAACCATATAATGTAAAAATACAAAGTGACATGGTAAATGTCAAACTATTTAACTAAGAGTTAAATATAAATGATAGGGTTAATATAGTGACCCAAACCCATCTAAAATATATTGGATGAAAGGGTTTCAACACATCCCCACCTTATACTTTGAATAATCTACTTTTTATACGTTAGAAATCGAATATGTATTTATTATAAATTAATACTTTAAGTTTTTCCTAAAGAGCCCATCCTCCCCCTTATAAGAGGACAACACTTCTAACCAATTCTTCATACTTTCACAGCCTTTTGGTTCGGCAAAACTCTACCCAAATACCCTCTAATATATCCTTCCTTAATCCTATAGGCCTTCCTTTAGTCATAAATCCTTCTTAAGGAGCCCTTTTGATCAAATCAAAAGGAAGAACCCAAAGAAAATGTAATGTTTTCACCACCCTCTATCAATTTCCTTTCATCTTCAACTTCTTATTTCATTGTTATTACCATTATAAAATAATAAATTCAGTATCTTCTATATACTTTGATGTTATTATAAATATTTCACAACTATATTTATTATTCTATCCATCTTATGAATGATAATGTCACCATGTGTGTGTACGTACGACTTACCGTCTCCACACCGTGGTGTAATTTGTTATTCAACACTATAATATTTGGAAGGATATAATGATGAGTAATATGTATATAAATAATGAAAATAACATGATAATGTCTCTTTAAAATTAATATACCATCCAATTCCACACTTTTATGGAAATGATATTGTCACTCATGCGTACGAACGGATTACCGTCTCCACGACATAATGCGATTCATTTCCACATTTACCATTAATCGACGATTATAAAAATATATATTACTAATATGTTTGTAATATATGAAATAATAATTCTACTAGATATGTATATATATATATGTGTGTGTGTGTGTACTTACATAAATTTTTTTTCACTTAGTTCTGTTCAATACGTTATGAAAACGGAAATAGCGTTTATGCGTACGTACAGACTACCGTCTCCATAAACGGTGTTTTCCATTTTATATATATTTCTATTTTACATATTTATATTATAAATATATATGATATATAAATCAGTTTGTATATTCTGGAAGTATTTTAATCATGATCTATGTGATACAATCAAGAGTAACAATTTAAAAAACATACAATAAAGAAAGCAATTATCACCCGAAATGTTAATTTAACATTGAAATTATTATTAAATGGGTAGTATAAAGTCATAAATGAATAATGTATGATATCATAAATATTAATATGGTTTTGGTATAATTTAATAACATACAAAGGTCTTCATACAATAGGTTAAACGTACCCTAGACGAAAGGAAAGTGCAAGGTAAGGGGTTTTCACCTCACTCTTTATTCCGGTGAGATTCGTGCCATTCTGCCACTATTATCATTTGTCTGGTGTATGTACTGCCCATAATTATATTCTATATTTAATACACATTAATTTATGTTTATTTACATTTTCATTATATGATGCCTCTTTCATGGGGTGTGTGTTTCGTAAGTTACCAAATTGGTTAGGGTTTATTTCACAATCTTTTCATTATCCGAGGTTGTTTATACGTAATTATCTACAGGGATCTCTTTGTCACTAAACATCCATGTTTCTTAAATATGTATTTCAAAAAATTTACTATTTACTAGACTATGGGTTAATGTAATTTATACCCTTGTTTTACTTTTTATAAAATGGTTTGAAAGGAATCTTTTCGCCATTTTGCAAACAAAGTATTTTTTAACCTTTTTTAAAAAATTAAGGTAAGAATGTCTTTTTTAATGTATACGGTGGGTGCGGCTATTTTCTGCTGTTATAGAATCGTCTAATATTTCCTTACAATATTATAATAATATTTTCAATTTAATTATTTTCTTTTATAATTATGTGACTTTTAAATGATTTAAAAAAAGAGATATTTCTCTCAAATAGTTTTGATTTCATATATTTCAATATCGTTTGATGGATTTTAAGCTTATTTGAAATTTATATATTATGATACATAGTTTATATATAGTATTGAAGGTTTTGTGATATGTTTGACTATGTATGTGTAAATTTTATACCATTAATGGTTTATGAAGAAAGTATTGACATTTCGTATGTTAGTTTTAATACGAATGTTTTGTTATGTTTAAACCCGTTTATATGAGGAATGCATTGGACTTAGTAAGTGACTGGTGGAGCTCGCTATAACTCTTAGATGCATAGGTAGGTCTCCTAAGATCAACTAGTGTCTTGGCATAAGGACTTGACAAAATCTTATTTGTAGTCGTGGCACAAGGCCTTGACTATGTGGTTATTATAGTATGGCATTAAGCATTCCTTCATTATGAAAGTGGTTTGTTATATTGAATGTGATTATTCATCTAGTAGAATATCTATGTGAATAAGTAAATAGAATTACATTATTTAATTTTTTCCATATTATGATGAAATTCATGTTTAAAATGATTTTGTTTTAGTTATACATGTCTTAAAATGTTTATGCGTATTTATGAATGTTTGCGTTGTATTGTTCTCCTTACTGAGTATCTGAGCTCACCCCTTTCTATGTTTTATTTTTTCCAGGATTCCAAGAAGTGTATTATGATTGATATGAAAGTTTAAGCCAAGGGAATAATGGCATTCATAAAAGATAATTTATGTTGGTTTGTATGCTATAAAGTTTAATGTAAAATTCATGTATGTAATGTATTTTCCAAGACTTCTAAACCGATCGATCCTTCGGGACATGATTCCTTGTAATCATGCCAATGTATTAAAATAATGCACCGACTCTGGGTAACTGGGGTCGGGGTGTTACAATGTATGTCAGCTGTAGCACTCTCGCCCAAGCCTCACAGACGAATTTCCAGGCCTTCAGGCCACACAACTAACCAGAATCCCCCCTCCACTCTCTCCAGACCTCTACCTTTATAACAGCCCCTACAAACCATATTTTGGACCCCATCATATCGCCCCTTACACTCCCCAACATAATCACCCCTACGCCCCCCTCTTTAATAGACTCCTCTAACTATATTGTGCCTCAAGAATATTCCCCCATTATTCCAACATATTCCCCATGGACCCCATGCAGTTACAAATGATTCACTAGAAGCATCCCCCTTGTATTCCTATCACAGTCACCCCCTGAAATTCCACCTTGTCCCCAAGGTGGTGGTTGTGCCCCTATTGTGGCGGTTCATCCCCACCCCTCCAATGATCAATAATTTTTTTGGGTGCTCAGTTGTGCTCAATTTTGATACCAACTCTGATTGCACCACTATATGTAAACCAACAGTTCCATGCAGTTGTAGTACTTCCATTGTTATATAATATTTTTGATATACCGAGCTGAAAAATCGCTCAAATAATACCTCCTTAGTGAGGGGGCATTCATTTCATCTGATGTCTAATGGATGTGGAAAATGATTTTTGTACAACCTATAAAGCCTCTAATTGTTTCCGTCAAACATAGGCAAGTCCATTCATTGAGTTGTACTCGAATTTTCAGAACCCAACTAGGTGGGTTTTAGAGTGGGTTGTGGCCTCCAGTTGGGTTGTTCAATTCCAGAGGACTCCCTAGTGCATGATGTCAATAATTACATCACTAAGGTTAGCCACTATTCTTCTAGCCGTAGTGTTTATCCCAGCATTGTGCCATACCTTCTAAGGATTTGTGAAGTTCTTCTAGCCTGTGGGCCTCGTCCATTCCGAATATTACCAGATCCCACTACTCTTGCTCCCAAGTAGACACCAAATTAGAAATAGTTTGTGTGCCTTGCTCGATGTGTTGTTCCAAAATATCCATCAGTGCATCTAATTCCAACATTTTACTCTGTCATCACTTGTTTTTGACAGAACTCCACTTCACAGTGAGAGGTCTGCAGTGGGGATAATATCTGACAGGGATGTGGCATACTATAGAAATGGTAACCTACTATGAAATATCCGGGCAACAATGTCCTCCTCTAGAAGTTAACTGACAATCCTCAACTCTCTTCTATAAGGAATTATCCAACAACGAACCCCCCCATCAAATGGTCTTTATCCTTAGAGCAATGTGGAGGTCTCATCAGGTCATACCATTTGATGTGACACGAACAACAACATCTTTGTATTAAGGAGTGAACAAGAAATGCAAGACAGAGGAGGAATAAGAGAAGATTGATGGACCCACAACTCCCCACGAGAGGCACTCAGTGCCGCTACTCAAGCCTTACGACCAAATTTCTATGCCTTTAGTCCGTCCAGCAAACCATAAATCCCCCCATAATCTCTCTCTAGTCCTACATATTTATAACAGCCTCTAATACCACATGTGATGCCCATCATATCCCCTTTCCTTTCCCCAAAATATCCCCCCTTTGATCCCCTCTAAAATAGCCTCCTTTAACTGTAGTGGTCCCCGAGAATATTCCACTAGGATCCCAACATATTCTTGATGGGCCCCCATGCTGTTACAACAGATTCCCCAGAAGAATACCATTTCATTATATCACCTCCTCATTCAAATGAACTTTTATAAACATCCTTTTCTGGATGAATATTTCTAGACAACCTCACTCTATCATATTCTAGGCATCCTCTTCCAGACAACTACTTCCTGAAGTTTTCTTCCAAATGATTTTTTTCAAGTGTCCTCATCTGGACTACCTTTCCAGAAGATTCATTTCCCAATGACCTTTTCATTTGACCTCTCTTCACATTTCATCACCATCATTAATGTTCTTGAAGATCCTGAAATTTATACAGCTAACAAAAATTATTCCATGATAGTTTCAACATCAACTCCAATGCCCATGTATCCCAGTTCAATAGTCTTAATGTTTCTTTGTCACTTTAGTTTTATGAATAGGCTTATACTATACTTTTTACCATATAGTTTGAGTTTTTTATTTGTTATCTATTGGATCCAATGTCTCTCATTATCTTTATCTATAAATATAGCATCCCAACCTCACATTATCGATAAAATATTTCTATAAATATTACAAATATCTGGTTCCATCACAATAAATAATGAGTATTAAAGGTAAAAAAATCAAGTTTCTAAATACCTTTAAAATCACTAAAATTATTTCACCAATGCATTGATGGGTTTTATAGAATCATCTCATGATCAATTTGGTGAAATAAACCCATTTAAATGCTCAGTCAACCACCACCGAATCAACATGAAATATAAACAGGCGTACCTCAATGTTGCATGTTTGATTGTGATCACCAAGGGACAGCTGACAGACTCTTGTCTCCATGGGTATGTACATCATCCAATAGAATTCTATAACTCTATGAGAGGATCCTGAAAAATCCAAGAGATGTGTGATAATGATAAAAAGCGAACAAGTCTCAAAAAGAGAATTAGTTATGACAAGACTGAAATGGTCACACCACCAACTCGAGAATAACATCCTTATATAGACCTCCTTCATTCAATAAAAATGGTTATGTGGTGGTTTCAAACATATGTTATTCAAAATTCATGTTTGTTAGTGTTAAATAATCATTTAACATTTAAATGATTAAAAAATTCTATAATTCCATCAATGAATCGTATGGAGATTCACAATTGAAAGAAATCAAGAAGAAGACATGGATGGGGGTATGCACTTGGTATCCCATATCATAGGTGAATTTTATCATACAACAGATGAATCTCCAATCCTCTTATGATATTAATCAATCATAGCCAACACGCATCTCATGCAAGTCTTATCTTCTTCAAAATTTGAAATTTATTTTAAGGCTTGATTGTGTGACTCTATGAGGATAGAAGAAAAACCTTTGTAAAATGTTCTTTCAAAAATTTCTTGATTATAGAAATTTATTCCATTGTAAAATGCATGTCAATGATAAACAATTTTAAAAAGTTCGACATTATGAAAAAAACATATGAGGATTGAAGCTCTTATCATTTTATTTGATTTTACAAAAAATTACACGAAACATTTAAATTCTCAATTGATTCTTGAACTAAGAATTATCAATCATATCTCATTTTTTGATTAATTTTTACCACTTTTTATAAATCTTACGGATGATTGTTTTTTTAATTTTCCAATATTTTATTTCCAAATATTGGTTAGACCATACGCTTAATCAACAACAACAAATATTTATGATACAGTGGTTCCAGATAATGATTGATGTCTCACTTGATATACCATTCATTAAATGGATAAATATTTTTAGATATTTTTTGGTTGCATATTTTTATGTAAATTGTTACATATTAAATTAACATTTAATTATTGTTTTGATGACATTGAGTGTAATGAAGTCGTTCGTGAAATTCAAACATAGGGAAAAATATTTCTACTAAATTTTATTATTTTATTCTTTATATCAATATTTATTATATTTTATAACGTCGTGATACACCGATAGTCACTTTTTAGAGTAGAAAGACCAAATCAAAGTCTACTGACCTCTAAATTAATAGGTGAGACACACGAGCTTCATTGTTTTTAATGTTTATTCAAACTTATTATATTTTTTTAGATGGATCTGTCCCTATGATGTATTAAAATATTCTATGAGTTTTTAGGGTGTATGAAAACATTGTCCAAATATTTCATCTAAACCCCAAAAAGTTTTTTATCATGCATACCCGACTAATTTAATTATAGTAAGTGAAATGGTATTATATTAGTTGAAATGGATTTTACTAATTCTACGTGTTTAAATAATTACTTCTATCATATGAATTAGATTTATATATTCATATATACTTATAGGATAACGTTTCTATTATACCTTTTAGTAAATGGTCTGGTGTCACTCCCCAATAAAATCCATGTGCACTTTTTTAATCTCTATAACAAAATATAGATTAAAATAATAGGTTGTCTTTAGAATACATTCTGATTTTGACAGATATCACACCTAACACCTTTATAGCTTTAGTTGCACTGGAATTTTTTGATATGACACATTTTTTGCTTACATATATGAAATCAGGATTTCATATTTGTTTTCAACCCTATAAAGGCTTGTAGAGTCACACAGTTAGGCCTTAAAATTACGATCAGATTTTGGAGAATGTGTTAGTTCCCAAATTAAGATACTTTTATAAACCATATCAAAAATAATTTGGATGGATTCACCAATAGTTAGTTAATTTTTTTCATTAGTATTTATTAGATTTTAGTATAAGATGGAGATAGTTTGAAATGCACTAAATCTATATCAATTTTATTCTACAATTGATCTATATCATAAGCCAAGACATGCATGATATGAATGTTGTAGGATACAATTGATCCATAAGGGGTGTGGAGATTTATTTTTCATATGATAAGATTGTCCTATGATATGGGATACTGAGTGAATTACCACTTTCATGACTTTTACTCAAACTCATTCAATTGTGAGTCATAAAATGATTCATTTATGGAATTATTGAAGTGTTTTAATCATTGAAACATTAAAATACTATAAAAAACTGAAAATATGTGTTTTGAGTAACGTATTTTATTCTTCCATATGTTGGAAACTGATGCCCGAACTCCTTTATTAAATGAATGAGGTCTTTATGTGGATGAAATCCTTTAGTTGTTAGTGTGAGAAATTCAGTATTTTCCATAATTGAAGCTATCTTCTAGCTTGGTTCTCTACTTTTCTTCATCGAAGAAGGTTCTATCACAACTCTTGGAGTTCGCAGGATCCTATCATATCATGCAAGGATTATATTGGTCTATATACATCCTGGTAAAGATGAGTGTTAATCAGAGGTAACTTGGTTATCAATGTCAAACGTACTCCGTCGAGACAGGCAGAGATTGAGAAAAATGTGATTAAGGTACGCCTATTTATATATCATATTGATTCAATGGTGATATATTGAGCATTTAAATATATTCTTCTCCCACATTGATCATGATATGATTATAAAAAACCCATAAATTCATTGGTGAAACAATTCATGTGAGTTTAAATGTCATAAAAACAAGGTTTTTTTTCCTTTCAATATATTAATATTGTTATTATGGGTTCCAAGAGGGGAAGAACTGACAGTGATTCTGGGATAAATAATTTTTCTGTGTCAAACCAAGTGGAAAAAAGAGAATATCCATTTCAATTTTTTTTGTGAACTGAAGAAGAAGAAGAAGAGTGAAAAGGAAGAAGTTGTTGAATTGGTCATGAAGTTCTAAGAAGAATAATGTGTTGTGATGTATGGTATTTTCACAAGAATTGGAAAGAAGAAGAGATACAGAGCAATATTTTAGTGCACTAAAATAGAATAAACTATTGTGTGAAGGGTTGTGCATAATAAAATTTTGTGGTTCATTAGTTTTAATGATAAAAAATACTCCAGTGTCTAAATATTTCATTTAAGTTGTTAGGGATCAATGGGATTCATGTTTTTATATCCATTATAGTAAATAGGAAAACTAAAACATAATAATTTTCAATACTCTTCAAACTATAAGGGAAGAGGATTATGTAGCAATGAGAAGGACGGCGCTGCAGCACAACACTATCCAACTTCCTCTCCGAACAACACAGAGAATATTCTAGAATTCATGAGGCAATTAAACATCAAATCCTTCAAACTCAGGAAAGGATACACTACACAAGAAATATCTATGATGTAATACTCTTATATGAAAGATTCCATGCCACAACTTAAGGATTATGCATTAGATACCTCTAAATCATAAGAACCTCCTAAATGAACCTACTAAATTCCATGTCCCATCTGTAAGCCCTATGCTACACATACTAACTCCATGGTGTAGTAATGTTTCCCATTCCAGAAGAGGTTGTGATATAGAAAAATCCTAGAAGCATTAAAATATGGCTCAAAATGTCTCGGATTGATCCAATACTTCTTCATGACTCACAAAGGCTCTAAATATAGACATT
Organism: Viscum album; assembly: GCA_963277665.1. Lineage (NCBI taxonomy): Eukaryota > Viridiplantae > Streptophyta > Magnoliopsida > Santalales > Viscaceae > Viscum > Viscum album. Next base: position 1,758,581,554 of record OY728141.1, read on the forward strand.
ATGGGGCTTCCCAATAAACCTTTTCATTCATTATCCAACGCCAACGTGCTATGATCATCGATGCCTACACCCGATCTCAATCAATAATTCCTAACCCCCCATAACCCCCAATCTAAATCATAATCCCTCACCCTAATCTAATCCCTATCCCAACCCAATCTTAATCCCAAATCCCTAACACCCCCAATCCCAATCCCAATCACTAACCCCTACCCCCAGTCATAATCCCAAATCCCTACCCCCCAATCTTAATCCCTAATCTCTATTTTAATCACTAATCATTACCCCCTTCTAAATCATGAATCCCTACCCCCTTCTGAATCCTTAATCCCCATCATAATCCTTAATCCCTTCCCCTATATTAACCTTAATACCTTCCCCCACCATCTTAATCCCAAATCCCCCAACCTAATCCCTAACCCCCCACCCTATCCCCTAACCCCCAATCCCCAAATCCAAATCCTAATCACTAACACCTAACCCACCAATCTTGATCTCCAATCCCTACACCAATCTTAATCCTAAATCCACCAAAATCCTAATTCCAAACCCCCATCTTAATCCCTAATCCCGACCCCAAACCTAATCTGTAACCCCCACCCCCAAGTCCTAATCGAAATCACTTAGCCCTGACCCACTAATCATAATCGCCAATCCTGAACCCCATATCTTAATCCATACCTCGTACCTTGTCAACCCTAACCACTATCCCAATCTTAATCCCTAATCCCCCGATCTTAATCCCAAATGTCTAACCCCCCATCTTAATTCATAATCCCTACCCCCAATATTAATCCAAATTCTCTAACATTCCAATATTAATCCCTAATCCCTACCCCCATCTAAATCCCTAATCCCCCCAATCATAATCCATAACCCCCATCTTAATCCCTAATCCCTACCCCCATCTTAATTCAAAATCCCAACACCTCCACCCAATCCTAATCCCAACCCCAATCCTAATCTCAAACCCCACTCCTCAAATCCTAGTCGAAATCACTAACCCCTAACCCACTATTCATAATCCCAATCCCTAACCCCCATCTTAATCCCTAATGCCAACCCCCCATCCTAACCCCTCATCATAATCCCTAATACCCCAATCTTAATCCCAACTCTCTAACCCAAAATCTTAATGTCTAATCCCCACCCCCCCAAATCCTAATCCAATGCCCTATCCCCTACCACCCATCATAACTACTAACCCCCATCTTAATCCCTAATCACCAAATCTTAATTCCAAATATCTAACCTCTCATCTTAATTCCTAATCCCCCCCCCCCAAATTTCAATCTCAAATATCTAACCCACCAATATAAATCCCTAATCCCCACCCCCATCTAAATCTTGAATCCCCCAATCCTAATCCTGAACCCCCCATCTTAATCCCTAATCCATCAATCTTAGTCACTAATCCCAACCCCCCATCTTAACCCTTAATCCCTAATCGCATCTTATTCCATAATCCTAACCCCCAACCCTATTCCCGACCCCCCAAATCGTAATCCAAATCACTAACCCCTAACCCACTAATCTAAATCACTAACCCCCAAACATAATACTTAACCCCCCATATCAATCTTTAACCCCTACCCCCATCCTAACCCCTAACCCCACATCTTAATCCATAATACACTAATCTTAATCCCAAATCTCTAACCCCCATATTAATTCCAAAACCATACCCCCCCAAATCCTAATCCAAATCCGAAAGCCCCAATTCCAATAATAATCATTATCCCCTAACTATCCCCAAATCATAATACCTAACCCAACCATAATCCTTACCCCCAACCCCAATCCATAATCCCTACCCCCTATCTTATTCCCAAATCATTAACCCACAAATCCTACTCCTAATCACTAACCGCTACAGCCAAAATCTTATTCCCTGACCACCAACCCTTATCCCTAACCCCCTATCATAACCCTTAATCCCTACCCCCATCCCTAATCCCTATCCCCCCAATCCTAATCCAAATCCCTTACCCCTAACTAACCCTTACCCACATTCATCATTCCTATCACATAACCTCCCATGCCTTATCCCTAACCCCCCATCTTAACCCTTAATCCCTACCACCATCCCTAGTCCCTAACCCCCAATACTAACCCAAATCACTTACACCTAACTAACCCAACCCACAATCTTAATACCTAATCTTAACCCCACACGCTTAATCCCTAATCCCTACCCCAATCTTAATCCTCACAACTGCCACCTTTATCCCTACCCCCATACCTAATCCCCTAATTCTAATGAAAATCACTAACCCATACCCACAATCTAAATCCCAAATCCTTAACCCCCCAATCTCAATCTCGGACCCATCTTAAATCCTAACCCCCATTTTAATCCCTCACCCCAATCATAATCCCTCAACGCCCAATCTTAATACATAATTTCTAAGCCAGTCATCTTAATCCCAAACCCCCCCCCCCCCAATCCTAATCCAAATCCCTAACTCCACCAATACCAATCATAATCACTAACCTCTAACCTCCCAAATCTTAATCCCTACCCCAACCCCAACCCATAATCCCTAACCCCCCATCATAACCCATAATCCCTAACCCTAAATATTAATCCTAATCACTAACCCCTACCACCGAATATTAATCGTTAACCCTCCAAACCTGATCCTTAATCCTAAACCCCCATCTTAACCACTAATCCCTACCCCCATCCCTAATCCCCCAAATCTCATCCTAATCACTAACCCCTTACTAAACCTTAACTAACCCCTACTCCCAATCTTAATCCCAATACCTACCCCCACCTAATACCTAACCCCCCATCATCATCACTAATCACAACCCCCCCCCCCCCCCCCCGAAATCCTAATCCAAATCACTAACCCCTACCCCCATTCTTCTTTCCAAATCCTTAACCCCCCATCCCAATCCCGAACCCCCTCCCATCTTCTATCGTAATCACTAATCCCTAACCCCACGATTCTAATCCTAATCACTAACCCCTAACCAACCTCTACCCCCATCCATATTAATCCCTACTCAATCGTACCCCCCATATTGATCACTAATCACTAGACCTCCCCCAACTCCTAATCTAAATCACTAACCCCAACCCTGATCATAATCCCTAATCCTTAACCCCCATCCTAATCCCTAACCCATGGATCACCCATCCTAATCCCTAACCCCCCGATCCAAATCCTAAACAATAACACCTTCCCAACCCCTATCCCCATCCATTTTAATCCCTAATCATTAACACCCCTAGTTATAATCCCTAACCACCCCAATCCTAATCCCTAAACCCTCCATCTTGATCACTAATCACTAACCCTACCCCTGCATTCCTAATCCAAATCACTAAACCCTAACTCGAATCTTAATCTCTTATCATTAACCCCTGTCATAATCCCTAACACCCACCCCAACCCCATCTTAATCACCAATACCTAACCCACCCCCCAATCCTAATCCTAATAAAAAACCCCTAACTGATCCCTACCCCCATATTAATCCCCCCAGAATCATAACCCCTACCCCAATATTAATCCCTAATAATTAAGCCCCCATACTTAATCCCTAACCCCCACCCCAATCATAATCACTAATCCCTAACCCCCGATCATAATCCTAATCACTAATCCATAACCCCCGATCCTAATCCTAATATCTAAACCTGAACCCCCTGAACCTAATCCTAATCACTAACCCCAAACCAACCCCTACCCACATCCATCTTAATCCCTGCCCCCAATCATAATCCTTAATCTGTAACCCCCAATATTAATCAGTAACCCCCCCCCCCCCAATCCTAATCCAAATCACTATCCCCTAATCCCAATCTTAATCCCTAATCTTTAACCCCCTCCATCCTATTCCCAAATCCCCCATCCCCCGTCTTATTCACTAATCTATAACCACCGGATCCTAATCCTAATCACTCACCGCTTACCAACCCCTACCCCCATGCATCTTAATCCCCCCAATCATAATCCCTAATCCTTAACCCCCCCAATCCTAATCCCTAAACCCCACATCTTTATCACTAATCACTAACCCCCCGATTCCTAATCCAAATCACTAACCCCTAACCCCAATCATAATCCCTAATCCTTAACCCTCATCCTAATCCCTAACCCCCACCCCCACCCTGATTCTAATCATAAGCACAAACCCCTACCAAACCATTACCCACCATATTAATCCCCCCAATCCTAACCCCTACCCCAAATCTTAATCCCTAATCCTTAACCCCATCCTAATCCCTAACCCCCACCCCCATCTTAATCACAAATACCTAACCCCCTGATCCTATTAGTAATCACTAAACCCTAACCAATTCCTACCCCTCTTCCATCTTAATCACTAATCCCCAAACCCCTAATGTTAATCCTAATAACTAACCCCTAACCAAACCCTACCCATGTCCATCTTAATCCCTACCCCAATTGTAATTCGTAATCCTTAACCCCCCATCCCTAAACCTAACCCCCCTTCTTAATCACTAATCACGAACCCCCCATTCCTAATCCTAATCATTAACCCCTAACCAAACCTAACCCTATCCATTTTAATTCCAACCCCCAATCAAAATCCCGGATTCTTAACCCCCTAATCCCTAACCCTAAACCCCCATCTTAATCACTAATCACTAACCACCGATATTAATGACTAATACCTAACCCCCAACCCCATATTAATCCTCCCAATCCTAACCCATACCCCAATCTTAATCCCCAATCCCAAACCACTAACCCCTAACCAACCCCTACCCCCATCCATATTAATCCCAAACCCAATCAAAAATCCCTAATCCTTAATCCCAACCCACAATCCCTAACTGCAACAAACCCCTACCCCCATAAATCTTAATCCCTACCCCCAATAGTAATCCATAATCCTTAACTCCCTTATCCCTAACTCTGAGCAACACCTACTCCCATCCATCTTAATCCCCACACCAATCGTAATCCCTAATACTTAACCCCCACAATCCCTAACTGCCTCATCCATCTTAGTCCCTACCCCCAATCGTAATCCCTAATCCTTAACCACCCAACCCCTAACCATAACAAACCCCTACCCCCATCAATCTTAATCAATACCCCTAATCAAAATTTCTAACCCACTAATCATAATCCTAATAAGAAACCCCTAACCAACCCCCACCCATCCATCTTAATCCCTACCCCAATTGTAATCTTTAATCCATAATCCCTAACCCCATACCCTAACCCCCCCCCCCCCCCATCTTAATCACTAATCAAAACCGCTAATCGTAATCCCGAATCCTAATCACAAACCCCTAACCATAATCCACCTCCATCCATCTTAATCCCTACCCCCATTCATAATATCTAATCTTTAACCCCCAAATCTCCAACCTTAACCCCACATCATAGTCACTAATCACTATCCCCCCTATTCCTAATCCAAATCACTAACCACGAACCCCAATTTTATTCCCTAATCCTTAAACCACTATCGAAATCCCTAACCCCCACCCCCATATTAATCATTAATCCCTAACCACCCCCCCAATCCTAATTCTAATCACCAACCCCTGATCTTAATCCTAATCAAATACCCCTAACCAACCCTTACCCCCATATTAACCCCCCAATCCTAATCTCTACACCAACCCTTATCCAAATCACAAACCCCTATCTAACCTGTATCCCCCAATCCTAATCATAGTCACCAATCCCTGCCCCATTCATCTTAATCTATACCCCCAATCATAATCCCTAATCCTTTACCCCACATATTAATCACTAATCCCTAACCGCCACCATTCCTAAAAAATTCACTAACCATGAACCCCAATATTAATCCCTAATCCTTAACCCCCAATCCTAAACCCTAACCCCACCCCACCATCTTATTTTCAAATCCCTAACCCCCTGATCCAAATCCTAATCATCAACCCCTAACTAATGATCGAAATCCTAATCAGAGACCTCTAACTAACCTCTTTCCTCCATATTAATCCCCAAAATCCTAATCCATATGCCAACCCTAATCCAAATCACTAACCCCTAACTAAATCTTATCCACAATCCTAATACATTTTCCTTAATCCCCCCAAATTCTAACGCCTAACCCCCACCCCCATCTTAATCTCCCTCAATTCTAATCACTAACCCCTAACCAACCCCTACCCACATATTAATCCCCTCAATCCTAATCACTAACCCAACCCTAATCCAAATAACTAACCCCTATCCTCAATCCTAATCCCCAATACCCAACCCCCAATCCTTATCCCTAACCCTAACCCACCTCATTCCAAATCCAAATCACTAACCCCTAACCCCAAACCCCCATTCCTATTCTAAATCAGTAACCCCTATCCCCAATCTTAATCCCTAATCCTAAACCCCCCATCCTAATCAGTAACCCCCACCCCAATCTTAATCCCCCAAAACCCAATCACTAACCCCTAACCAACCCCTTACCCCCATATTAATCCCCCAATCTTAATCCTTACCACCAACCCCAATCCAAATCAATAACCACTATCCCCAATCCTAATCCATAATCCTTACCCCCCAATCCTAAACCCTAACCCTAACCCCCCTCATTCCTAATCCAAATGACTAACCCCTAACTCCAATTCTAATCCCCAATCCTTAACCCCCATCATAAGCCCTAACCCCACCCCCATATTAATCACTAATCCCTAACCCCCCGATCATAATCCTAATCACAAACCCCTAACCAACTCCTACCCGCCATATTAATCTCAAAATCCTAATCCCTACCCCAACCCTAATCCAAATCACTGACCCCTAAATAACATCTATCCCCAATCCTAATACCTAATCTTTAACCCCCACCCTAATCCTAATCCCTAACCCTTACCCACCAAATCCAAATCCTTAACCCATATCCCCAATTTTAATCCCTAATCCAAGTCACTAAACACTAACTAACGCTTATCCCCAATACTAATCCATAATCCTTCTTGCCCCACAAATCTTAATCCCTAATCATTACCCACAAATTCCTAATCTACCCCTAACCCCAATCTCAATACCTAATCATTACCCCCAATCTTAATCCCTACCCCCCATCTTAATCACTAATCCCTAATCCCCCACCCAAATTATTACCCCCAACCCTAATCCAAGTATCTAATAACTAACTAACCCCTATCCCCAATATGAATCACAATCCCTACCCACAATCCTAATACCTATTCCTTAATCCCCCCCAAATCATAATCTTGAACCCTTACCCCAAAATCCTAATCTACCCCTACCCCCAATTTTAATCCCTAATCCTTACCACCCCAATCCAAATCCCTACCCCCATCTTAATCACTAAACCCTAACCCCCTATCCTAATCCCTACGACCAACCATAATCCAAATCACTGACCCCTAACTAACCCCTATCCCCAATATGAATCCTAATCAGTACCCCCAAATCCTAATCCATAAACCTTTCCCCCCAAATCCAAATCACCAACCTGTACACCCAATCCTAATCCCAAATCATCCCCCAATACTAATACCTAATCCCCCCCCCACAATCGTAATCACTAATCCATACCCCCATCTTAATCCCAACCCCATATCTCAATCCCTAATCCCTACCCCTCAATCATAACCCCTAACCCCCCCCCCACCCACCAAATCCCTACCCCGACCCCCCCCCCCCCCACCAAATCCTAATCCCTACACCCTAACCCATAACCAAAACGAACATTGATTCACCCAAAGAATATAACTTCTACCTAAGAAAGGGAATATAAAACAAGAAATAATAATATTATCAAGTAAATTAATATAATAAGGGGGGTCATAGAAAAATAATAATAATATTACCAAGTAAATTAATACATTCTACCATATACCAGTAAGGAATGTTGAAATTTTCATTAAATTTTGTTTTCTAATCTCATTCAATTGATTATAATTTATTCAAGGAAGTGAGAACATGATCCCTCTGGGATTACTGAGTGCACCTTTCCCTACCTACGAGTGTGTGAAATTATGGAATCCGAGTGAATTAAAGAAAGTACAAATACCTTAGATGAAATAGCTACTTCATGCACTTTATGAAATGTTTTAGAATATAAACATAAACAAAACAATTCCTTTCGGTTATTAAATTATTATTATCATATAAGTATTGAGGGTTGAAAGGTAAGAATTAATATTACACACATTGACTAAATACATTTCCAAGTTATGAAGGTGACAAAATAGGGCCCAAAAAAGTGTCCCTTAACCAACCACCCAAATAATAAAAAATTCTTCTAAGAAAATAGAATTGCCTTAACAAATAAAAAATAAATAAATTAAAGACATATATTAACTTGTTTCGATCCTTTATATTTTTTATGAAATCTTGATAGGAAATTAAAACCCGATATTCTTGGTTAATAGACCATGTTATGTTTATCCTAAAAGTAAATGTATCAATTTATTTCATCCATGTATATTAAAAATTATTCAACATGTAAGAAGGAAATTTTGAGTAACACGCCAAGTGTTAGACTTAAAAATTTGTGACATAAGCTACTCACCCATCTAATTGATTTAGTGGTGAATCCTAATGAGATTAAATTTGACAATTTTATTCAATATCAAAAAATTATTCTAAAAAAAATGGAAAAAATAAATCAAAAAGAATTTAGAGACTATTATTAGGAGATTTCCATGTTAATCTACATTCATATATTGCTAGAGTATTAGGTATTCAGGATTATAAAAAATACATAAGAGATAACAAGGACATAAGAGATAACAAGGACATAAGAGGTTCCCACATTCATATATGAAATTAAAGAAGACAATGCATCTAATAACAAAAAAAATGTTAACATTATATACCATAATAGAAAACAAGGCAATAATAACAGCACTAGTTCCAATAGAATATTCCTTGAAGCCAATGGAAGACATTGTTTGTTAAACTGAAACGAAACACTAAAAACAGTCATGGTTTTATACTATTGTAATAATCATTATTATTCAATCACATAAACTACAAAAATTGTGTAGGATCAAAATATTAATGATAGCAGATTTCTAGAAACCATACAATGCTAAATTAACATCAAAACTTTATTGTAAGAGGTTTCACTCTTTTTCATGTTCATGCTAAATGAAAATCATTTCAACTTCCACTGTGTTTTGGTATCTTGATGTACAAATGAAAGAAATTAGAATTATTTATTAAAGTGTATATCTCAATGTCAATCAATTGATTTAATCACACAAAATATAATTTCATATGGAGAGATGGAACCTTGGATTGAACCAATAACATTAAAGTGAGATAAATTTATAAAAATACTCATAATAAGTTCAACCCAACAGAATTAAACGTTTTCCTTGATAACTAAAACAAAAAATAATGGTGAAAAACATGAATCCTTCTCGATGGATAGAATATAAGCTAAAACAATGCTAACTTAATTAATGTTAAAATCCAAAAAACTGTGTCTAACAGACACATTTTAAAACGTGTTAGGTAGTTTCTAGATTTATACTCATCACTTATCGATTTAAAATCCATGATATACCTCTAAAAACATTAAACAAGCATCTATTAAGTACATATGAAGATTTGACACTGAAATCCCTATTAGAACCAACCCATCCACAAATAGTTTTGGTTGTTAAATGGATAATGTTTTCTTAGTATTTGAATTAACTTGTACAATATAAGTGGTTCATTTCACTTTTAATCCTGATAATAATACAAATAAATGGCTTAGTATTTTTTATAAGTGAATAAAATGTATACGTTAACAATTAAGATAAATGAAAAATAAATTCAAAACCAGTACCTGTTAAATATCATTTGAGCCCCTCCACCAATCAGCACTACCTGACAACCAAACAATGTTCAAAAAATCAATGGAACAATAATATAAATACACATGGACAATTCCTACAAATATTAAAAGAGTAAATAAAAAATCTAGAGGACACATTTGTTCTGTATAATCAAATATCCCTAAAGAATTAATTAATTTCAACACAATAAATACACAACTTAAAATAAATTTAAACAGAAGAAAGATCATAATGGGAATGAATTGGATACCCATCAAGGAAATTGTTTCATCCTCCAGTTGTATTCTTCACAGTATAATAGTAATTACTACTCATCAAGGGATGCCGATAAAGGGACATAAATTCCCTCTTATTTGTGAACTTCAATGGGAACCGAGCGTTGTTGATGTAGATGTTGATATAGTTCTACCCGGGATCAATAACGACCTTAAGGGAGTTCATGGATGGATCATGTTTTTTCTTATAGACAATATCTATAATAATATCTTCAGAGATATTGTAGAGGACCGAGACATATGTGACAAAGCTATTGATTAAAGTTCATGTATTACGTTTAAAATATCTATTGCTGATTCTTAAGTAAAAAATGAATTTTATTGTTTTGTTGAATATTATTTTGATTTTTCTATCCTTTTAATATATATGTTATGGGTTTTAGTGTCAAATATTTTCATTTTCCACTAGTGAGATTTAAGGAAATTGGTTTTTTAGGGATATTGGTTTTTGTAATTAATCACTAGTGGCCTTTATGAAAAAACCATAAGCACTTGAAATTTATGTGATTGTTCATTAATAATTGTTATCACATGTAGATTATGTGACACCTATTATTGTGAAGAAAATTTGAAATCACTATAGTTATAAAATTTATTTTCATAAAGTAAAATTCTATATAATAAAATATAATACACAGCATATGAAAGATGCAAATAAAATTCAATACACTATATGGGTGGAAAAATATATTTATCAACAATTTTTTATATAATAACTAGAAAAAAACAAATATTTTACCTTTATTGTTTTAATATTTATAAGTATAAAGAATATTTCAATGATTTTGATTGAACCATTAATTGTGTTTAACATGAAATTTTTCTGCATAAAAAAAAGATTGAAATAAAACATTTATCTTATTGTCACATTATATTTTGGGGAGAGAAACCATTCATTGTAGATGAAGCGTAGTGGGAGTTTTATATTAATGATTAAAATGAAAAATTAAAACGATAAGGTTTACACATCAAATAATCACTATTAGTAATATGTAAAACATCTTACAGAGTCATGTCGTAAATCATACGAGTTATAATATTTTTAACCACAGATCATATTACATGGTCTACACTGCTGCATAAATGACTTTTATCAACACTATAAAACGGTTTTATCTGTGCTAGAAAATTATCACATTCTAAGTGTCTTTAAAAGCATTCAAACATTATCAACACTAAAATAAATCATTGATAAAAACATAATTTACTATTTTTGATAAATACCACCCTTTATTAGTGCATTTTTAGCACTGAAATAGGCCATAGACGCAACTAAAAAATGACATCTATGTAGATTCCCTATAGCAAGAAACCAAAATAGAATACATATACATAATGGAATTAAAATATATAGAAAAACAGATTGGAATATAAATATTACATTTCTTCACAATTTAAATTCCTAATTTAATTACAAAATATTTGCATTCATGTCTTATTTATAATTAATAAAAAACATATTTTCGGATAAAAAAAACAGCAATAGTATACTGGTTTCCAATGATGAATATCTGTAAAAAAACATTACCCTGTAATAATACCAATATTTATTTTAGTAACATTACATAAAAAACAATCAAAATATATTTGTAATGTTATATAATCAACATATGATAAATTATACTATTAATTACTAAATATATAAATGATATTTTTAGTTGTACTATTAATTATATAATTAATGATTATATTGTTAATTTTTTTATTAATTATTAAGTATACTATTAATTAATAATTATATTGTTAAATATTAATTACATACTAATTAATAATATATATAAATTGTATTGTTAATTAATAAATATATTAATGATATTGTCAACTATTAATTATCTAAATTACATAAATAGTTAAAAATAATATCATTAAACATAAATGACACTTTTATATTGAAAAACACACATTGAGTCTTATTGACCCCATCGCATGTCAGATTGATTTTAAATCAATTCCTACACATCAAAAATGAATTATGGATCGTTTTTTAATGTTTGAGAATAATTCGAGCTCTCATTCTCTAATTCTTCTATGTGGCATGAGATTTAAAATAAAATGACACTTTTATATTGAAATCACACACTTCGAGCCTTACTGAAAACATTGTGTGTCAGATTGATGTGTGGTCAATTCAGAGACATCAAAAATAAACTATGGATCAATTATTAATGTTTAAAAACAATTCATGTTCATTTTTTGGTTCGGTTGTGTGACTTGTGTTTTAATCTATAATAACACTTTTATATTGAAAACATGCACTTTGAGTAATGTTGACCACATTGTGTGTTGGATTGATACGTGGTAAATTACTAAACTTTACAAATGAAGTATAAATATTTTTCTTAATTTTTGAAAATAATTGGAGCTCAGTTGCCTGTATTTGGATATACGGTGCACATTTTAAACCAAAATGACAGTTTTATATTGAAAACACACAATTGGAATCATACTAACCACATGGTGTGTCAGATTAATGTGTGGTTTATTGATACACATCACAAATGAATTACAGATCATCATTCTATTGTTTGAAAATAATCCAAGCTATTTTTATCATTTTTGGATATGCGATGTGCATATTAAACTTAAATGAAACTTATACTAAAAACGCTCATTGAGTCATAATGACCTATGCTATATTGATATATGTTTGTTTTCTACATGTCACAACTGAATTATGGATCATTTTCCTAAGGTTCAAAAACAATCCAAGATCGTTTTCTCAGTTTTGGCCATGTAACATGTGTTTTAAACTAAAATGATACCTTTACCTTAAACACACAGACATTGAACCATACCGATTACATCTTGTGTCAGATTAACATGTGATCAATTCCTATAGACAAAAAAATTATGTGTGTCATATTGATATGCGGTCAATTAATTTACAGTAAAAATTAATTATTGATCATTTTCCTGAATTTTGAAAACAATACAATCACATTTTATTGGTTATGGCAATGTGGCACGCCTTTTAAAAAAATGACACTTTTATATTGAAAACAGGCACTTGGAGTCATATTGGTCACATTGTGTGTCTAATGGATGCATAATTGATTCCTACATATAAAAAATGAATTATGAATAATTTTTTGAAATTTTTAAAACAATCTAACCTTGTTTTCTATGTTTTGGCAATGTGATGCATGATTTAAATGAAAATGACACTTATATTGAAAATACACACTTTCAGTCATATTGACCATATTGTGTGTCAGATTATTGTGTGATCAATTCAAACATGTCAAAAATGAAATATGGATCATTTTCTTAAAGTTGGAATACAAAATGAACACATTTTTTTAGTTTCAGCTAAATGATAATTGTTTTAAACTAAAATGACACTTTTATATTGAAAACAAACACTTGGAGTCATACCATCAACATCACGTATCAGATTAACATGAGGTGAATTCCTAACAATAAAAAAATAATTATGGAATGTTTACCTAAAAACTGAAAATACTATGAGCTCTTTTAATTAGTTTTATCTATGTGACATCGATTTTTAAATAAAATTTCAATTTTATATTGAAAACCCACGCTACAATTCATACTGACTACACCATGTGTCCGATTGATGAACAATTAATTCTTACACATCACAAATTAATTATGGATTGGTTTCATTAATTTTAAAAACAACCCTATCACCTTTTCTCTCATTTGTCCATGTGACATGCATTTTAATCAAAAATAGCACATTTAAATTGAAAACAAAAACTCAGAGTCATACTAGCCATATCATGTATCAGATTGATATACAGTCAATTCCTATATGTTACAAATTAATTATGGTTCACTTTCTAAATTTTGAGTATAATATGAGCTCATTTTCTCTATTTTGACTATGAGATGCTCGTTTTAAACTAAAATGTCCCTTTAATATTGACAACACATACAATGAGTCATATCAACCACATCTTGTTTCAAATTGATGTGCAATTGAGTCCTATATGTCACAAATGAATTTTGTATCATTGTTCCAAATTTTGAAAACAATATGAGCTCATTTTCCCATTTTTTTGTTGTGTGATGTGCATTTTAACTAAAATGACACTTTTATATAGAAATCACACACTTTGAGTCATACCAACCACAACATGCGGTCATTCCAAGATATCACAAAGGAATTGTGGAATACAGTACTAAATTGGGAAAAACAATATATGATTTCTACTCATTTTTTTTCTATGTGACATGAATTTTAAACTAAAATTACACTTTTATATTGGAAAGACACACATGGAGTCATGACAACCAAATTGTGCATTAGATTAATGTGTGGTAAATTCATAATTATCAAAAATTAATTATTGATCATTGTACAAAGCTTTAAAAATAAACATATCCCATTTGCGTTATTTTGGATATGAGATGTGCATTTCAAAATAAAATTACACATATGTTGAGAGAACATTTTTCAGTCATACCGAACACATCATGACTCACAGTGATGTGAAGTTGATTCCAATACATAAAAATGAATTATTGATCATTTCCCCAATGTTTTAACGTAATCTAATCTCTATTTCTTGGTTTTGATTCTATGAAATATGTTTTAAAATAAATTTCCCTATAGTGATCAACCAGCCTCTCAACATTTCCAACATTCAACCCTTGTTGAACTTCCTTCATAATCAATTCCTCATTTATACATTGATAATTGGATCCAAATATTGGTTATATATCTCTATTAGTATTTATAGTATATTTCATTATATTTTATTTGGTTGAATCATACATGAAAAGTAAAATAATAAATTATGCTTCTAGATTGCGGAAGTGGAAGCGATTATAATATGGCCAAAATAGTTTTTACAAAACCATAAAAGAAAAAAGATAAAAAAATGAAAACTGATGAGCCTAGGAGCAAGGAATAACCATCCAAAATAGTTGGTAATATATTTGTGTATTTTTTAGAAGAAGGATCCTTGAAACATTTTCCTCTCACCATTATCTCAGTTTCACCATCGAAGTCTAATCTATCATGAGAACGAGTAAATTAAAACATGTTAACTGGTATTCTAGAATATGTAGTGAATAAACCTCCATGATACTTATCCTAGAGAAACATATCAAATATTTTTTACTTTACTGGTTTATCCCCAAAGTATTTTTCAGTTTCTAGAAACACATCCTAACCCCAAAAGGAAGGAAGTAAGCGAATTGTTGAAAATAAATGCACGATCAATCGAGGAATGAGTATATAACCTTTAGAATTATTTAAAAATTATGGTAAAAATAATATTATTTAAGTATTCACATGAGATAGAGATTTAGTAATTGTATATGAAAGTTTTATTTGAAGTTGGACTACATCCATGGATGGAGATGGATTTGAATGTATATGAAATTGTTTCTCATAAAGTAGTGGATTATTATAAATGTTCTTTTTTTGTTTCTACCATGTTAAACACCCCCAATAAAATCATACATATTTATTTCATTATGTGAAGGAATCACATGTGGTGGAGGATCAAAAAATCTGTTTCTTCACTTATGTTAGAAAAATAATAGGGTGAGGTTCAAATTCTTTTACTATGATTTGAGAATAAAATATATAAAACATGTTTGGATAAAAATTAAAAATGTAAGATTATAATAAAAATATAACTTATATATTTCCAATAATTCCTGAATTTTATTTTATAAAAAAATAAAATCTATGCATTACAATACTGATTATTTACACCCAAAATGTATCTCTATGGTCATAACATGTACTAGATCACAAACAAAATAGGTAATCACCTTAACATGATATCAATTTAAATTCTAAAACCATGTAATCTGTCCACTCATCTCTAAAAAAATTTACTTATTCTTCTTAGTATGTATATTGTCGAAAATCATAGAAGTAATGAGAAAATATTGAAAACCATATGATTAATAAATACTGAAATTTCTATTAACTTTGGAAATTACCTATTTAGGGATGCTAGTATGTTGATGGTATATGATATCCTTCATAAATTTTCCGACATAATATCCACAATGACTATCATTATTTTGATTTGGACTCTAGAAAACCATTTCCCAAAAAAAGTAAACTATATTTAAATATGTTCTGATAGTTAAATATTATAATATATAAATTAATATTTTTCAATTTAACGAAATCCATAGGCTTCTTGTGTTCAGTTATCAACCTCATACCATGATTTAGTAGATATTTATATATATCCCTATCATAAAAAAATATCATCAAACACAATGAAAAATGTATAATTTTATTTTTATCTATAAAATGTCAATTTTAGTGCATTATAGATTCACAATAGACATCATGTGTTGTTGTTTTTTTGGGAATTCAGTCTTTGGATAGAAAAAATAAAACTTTTGGGTATCTAAATTGAGTGAGATGACCATCCAGTGCTTCCTAAAAAATAAATACAAATAATAAAATATATATATATATACATATTAAGATTAGATTTTAGATTTTTAACCCTACATTATAGGCATGAAGAATAGTCTATCATTTAAATTTTTTAAAAATGACCCACTTAATTCAAATTTTTTATTTTCAATTTCTTCTAATTATAATGAAACATTCTCTAAAGAAATGATAGAGGGATTAATGAGTCCAAATCAATATGGTTTTCCCAAGGAATGTTAGATTCTACTCATTCTTTCAATCTTCTACTATGTTTGTGGACATATTTTCTTAGAGATATTCATATTATGTGACATTGGTACAAGCCTCTATTAGATTATTCCATACTATACCATTAAAGTACCTTTTCAATATATATACTTGAATTTTTCCAAGAATCCTCTAAGATCTATTTCAATATATATTGATCCCAATAATGTAAGATACAACATCTAAGTCATTCTTATAGAAGCTTTCAGTTATCCTTGTCTTAATTAACTGAAACAGCATCACTTAATTTCCCAAAATTAATATTCCATCAACATATAATACAATGAAAATGATAAAATTCCCATTAAACTTCTATTTTGATGTGAAATAGATGTTTGGGATCCCTCGTTGAGGTGTATTCAGTTTGGCCTGATGGTTGATTGTGAGGGGTTAATTTCTTACACAATAATTAACACTAGGTCATCATTTTTATTCTTAATGGAAACTCCCAATGGTTCCCACATACATAAATGGGTACGAACCTAGTTCCAAAGGTAGGTGGTTAATTAGGGTTTCAGATCAAATGACACATAGGGGATAACATTGGTCGTGGAGATGGGAGGTCAGGCTCATCCCATCATTTTTGGGGAAAATTGTTGCCTACTCTGGGGAACTCATATATATTTACGATATTTTCAGAAATATATTATTAATCTTGATACGAGACCAGTCACCCTAATAAAATTATCACTGTTTAACCCCTTTTATGTGATGAATAAGGGGATCTTGTTAGTGAATCCATATGTATGTATCTGAGGTTCATTATCCATTTCCTAGTATTGAATAGTTTCTTATATACTGAATCTATAATACCCGGATCTTTATAATTTGATTCCATGTAGGAAGGTAGTTAATATTATGAGGAGGGGATTGATCCATTATGAGGAATCATATAAATATTTTTTTATAATAGTAATCAAAACCCACATAGTTCATTCAACCTATGTAGTTTAATGTCATAATGAAAGGAAATTTGTGTGGGCACATAGACCCCAAATATCTGGGCTTGAGTTTCAAGAAGACATCCAACATATCCTGGTTATATTAGAAATTAGAGTTATCGTAGTTCCTTCACGCCCTTGGGACTGGACCCAATGTAGATTACCTTATATGGGGGATGGTTTTATCATTACATTCATTAAGGATTACATACTATGATTTATCGTTCTATTGGAGATTTATGGTGCGAATTACATGACCATTGAAACTCCATAATTCCACATGAGCTATGCTCGGTGTGAGAAATACGGGATAAAATGTAATATGTCTCGATGCACATGAATGTAGGGCTTATGTGTTGGGACTTCACTTGGAATGTTTAATATATAGAACATTAATTAATAGGTCATCCAAATATCCTAGTTATAGTAGGAATCAGAGTTATCACAGTTTATTGGATTCTCAGTCTGTTGATGGATTAGGTAGAATGGTCATCCCATGGGAATGATTCAGTTTGTATGGTTGAAAAGTCAGAGACAAGGTGGGACTTATACAGTCAAAGTTTCCCATTTGATTTCAGCCTCGGGAAATAGGAAAGTATCCTATATATATTGGTTATGACAGGAATCGTAGACCTCATAGTTAAATTGATCGGGGCATACACACCGAGGATTCCCATATATTTGGGACATGTCATATTATGTCTCTAGTCAAGGAATACATACAAAGGTCAACCATATACGAGGGAGATATTATATTATATTGTTGGTCTGGGAAAATGTGTTGTGGTTAACATTATAATAGTTTGTTTTCATGTGAATGATATGATCACTATAACTCATTAATCCCATGTGATCTATTCTTGGTGTGAGAAACAAATGATGGAAAGTGACCAATCTCATTACATGTGAACATGAAACTTATGATGTGGGAATTCTTGTTGGATATTTAATATGGGGATCACGCCTTAAGAAGAAATCCTACATATCATAGTTATAATAAGAATTAGAGTCAAAATAGTTTTGTAGATTGGGGCTTATACACTATGATCTCCCTTATATTAAGGGCTTTCACATTGATGATGTATAGGGTAATCAAGCCCAATGATTCCCAAATGAGCTGTCTTACCTTTCTATCTCTCATGCATTTGATTGTCTGTTGGACATGCCTATGTTTTTTTACATGTTAAAAAATGTATTCCTAACATGTCAAAATACCATCACATGATCTAGTTGAGTTGTATGAGGTACGCCACAAATCGTTGATGTAATTTCTAGAGTATTTCACAAGATAATGTATAACTTGTCTAGAGGACATCGAATTGATTGGATGAATGAACCTGGAAGACATTGCATGACCCTGAATGACATTATTAGAGTGCATCACAAGATATGGTTGAATTTACATAGTGTCAACACAATAGATGGATGAAACAATAGGTTATCATGAGATTCAATGCACCATGTATTGGAGGGTGATTCATGATCCTGACTAACATGTCTAGAGGACATCACGAGACCTAGATAATGTGCCTGAGTGGGGTCCTGAGATCTAGTTGAGATAACCTTGTGCTATTGTGAGACATAGATGGCATGTACTGAGGTTTCTATATGAGTTGGGTGACTTGTATAAAGGACATCACAAGGTTTGGATGGAGATCCTAGATGGATTCTCAAGACTTTGGTGGCATGCCCAGGTCGTGCCATTTGAGCTGCTCTAAAATGTCCAGGTAACATTGCATGACCCAAATTGTATGACAATTGAACATTGAGAGATCTAGTAGACATGTCCTGATGATATCTGGAATCTTGGGTGGTTCACATGAAGCTTATGAGGGTCAGAATATATGTTCTTTGAATAAGTCTCCTGTTTTTTAGTCTTTTTCACAACTTTTTAATGTGGGTTCTTTATATTTATTCAGCGTTAGCTTATTTTTAGTATCAAACGCTCCCAGAAATCCTCTCTTGCACTAGTGTATGGTTCCTAGAATTCATTTGGTTGTGTTATATTATTTCTTCATTTTTCATCTTGGGGAAGGGGATTTATAGGCCTCACCACCGTGGTTTTTCACTGCTTTGTGTGGTGCATATCATGTGAATCCATGATGCAATTTATGGAGGAATTTGGCACCACACATCTTCACGAGTTTCTACCGTAGGTCCCTCAAAGGGAATCCCATGACATTCAACAAACACAAGACCATCCCATCAATGCCCCAATTATTATATTATAGAAAACTAATGGGTTATTGTTTTCTCAATGGGAAACGTTGAGGGCCTTCCATATTGTTAAACCGAAGTGTACAAGGGCCTTCACAAGATCAAGGAACCTACTGAAAGCCCTTTGAGAGAACTCAAGTAACTTGTCTGGGACTTTTTGTGATTCAGGGATAATATTTCAGGGGGACTTCTATAAATCAAACTGGATTTTAAATAGGTCTTTCTAGGTTGGGAAGCAGATATCCCAAGCGTTTCATGAGATTTTTACGACTGCGACATGATCCAATCATTTTCCTCTTTAATTCATTGTTTAATTAACAATGGTTGGGGATCACACGAGTTTATATATGTGTTGTCTAAAATAGTCACTTTACCTCTTGTTTATGTTTATCGTGACAAATAAAAGGTCATACAGAGATGCATGAGAATTTCAAGGACAATCCCATCAGTCTTCTCTTATGGAGCCAAAGGGGGAGCGTGAGTTTGTTTGGACTCTTCCAAAGCTCTTTGTGTGATAATGATGACTTAAAGGTGGGCTTTCATGTGATAAGGAAGATGTGTCCATGGGTGATAACTATGTTTTTTGTATATCTAGGGGTGTATCGTGTGATGTTTATAACCACAAGATGCTTCCTTCTTCTCCCATATTCATTTCCTTTTATTATTTTACAAAGTCTTGGGTTTTTACAAGTGGTCTTTGGTGTTATTGAGGAAATTAATTATCCCCATCGATGATGCATCATGTGAGTTTTATGACCCTTAGAGGCTCTTGCCTTTGGATATTTCCTCTTATTTTCAAATGAATTTTGGATGGCTTTTAAAGAATCTGCTGATGGACAAGTCACATGACATGAGGGATATTATCTAGCTACCGCTACATGATCACTGATTGTCTGGGGTGCCTTCATGAGAGAAGAATGATTTTTAAAAAGTTGAGTCACAAAATCTTATACATTCTTTGTGCCATGTGTTACTATTTGTATGACCTTCTTATAATCACAATTATAACTTATGTTTTTGACAAATAAAATTCTCTTATGGCCTCATCAAATTAAACATTCCATGATCATAATGTATACTTCAAACCATAAATGGATCATTACCATTTTGAACCATCTTCCAATTTAGAAAAGCATTATTGACATTAATTTTTCAAATTTCATAATCATTTAAGGTTATTATTGCACGTAAAATTGTTATGGACATGGTTATCACAAATAATGAGAAGGTTTCATCATTGTTTCTGCATTGATGTTTCCTAAATCCCTTAGAATCTAGTTTTTCCTTATTGGTATTGACCTTACCATCCATTTCCATATTTTTCATGAATACCCATTTGCACCTAATGGGTTTTACATTAGCTTGAGGTTATAAAAAAAATAAAAATATGGTTTTGGTATATGGAATCCATCTCAAAATGCATAAAATATTTCTATTTAGTTCCATCATTGCCTTATATTTATTCCTTGTAGGTTAGAGGTTCATCCTCCTCAAAGAGTAATATCTAACCCGACTCAGTGGTAATAAAATCAAAACACCTAGGTCTCCTAACCACATGAGTTGACCTACATAGTACTTGTGTCTCAAGTCATCTCCCACCATCTCCTTTAGAGACTATTCTCATACAAAATCTTATGAATCTGGATAATTGACTTCATCAAAGTTATTATTGCCCACAATATTTCCCTTTTAAATGTGTTCCCTGTCTAAAAATATGAGTTATCATTCCATAATCACTTTTATATCATGAAGTTTGTGTATGTAATATACTTCAGTTTCTTAAGGACAACCTATAAAATTTCACTTTGTGCTTCGAGATACTAAATTGTCACTTTTCAATGTCTTCAAAAAATATTTCCATCCCCATACATGTATATGTGATAGACTGGGTTTCTTTCCATACCACAAATCATATGGAATCCCATATTCAACATTAGTCAGTAGTCAGTTATGGGTATATGCGTTTATCGACAAGTTATATCCCCAAAAGTATAATGGAAGAGTTTCTTGACTCATCATTGATCTGACTAATGTTGAATATGGGATTCCATATGATTTGTGGTGTATCAGTAGGTGTGAGTTGGGATTATATCTCACACTTCTTTAAGTGGTCATTGAAAGCTTGTTAAAGAAACTCTCTTACTTTTTTGGGTAATATCCTTAATCTTATTACTAATCTGGTTTTCTAATTCATGATGATATTTCTTAAACTTTTGTAATGAATCTAACTTATAACACATTAATTTGATATATTCATACCTAATATTTCTGTCGGTAAAATTAATTAACTAAGATAACCCACCCCTTTCCTCTATTGGAAATGGGACACATAAGTTAGTATGAATTAATTTTAGTAATTCAGTGGCTCTTAATCTCTTCCCAAATATGGGTGATGTGGCCATTTTCCCGTGAAAACAAGCCTAACATACATCTAGGGGTTTTATCCCCGTTGAGTCAAAATACCCTGGTTGGTGTAATTTCTGCAATCACTTATCATTTACATGACCCAGCCTGATGTTCCAGAGGAGGGTGTTATATGATTCATGGTAACTATTTTTCTGATTTATTTTCATTACTAGGTTATTGAGTTCATGTATATATAAACCATTCTTAGGATGCACTATACCATATAACATTTTATCATTATAAAAGAGACAACATTTTTTCCAAACTTGAAATAAAATCCCATTGTGTTCTAAATTGACATTGAGATTACGTTTCTAGTTACTGAAGGTATATTATAACAATTATTAAATACAATCTATCTTTACACCACTACTCTGAGAGTTCCAATCTATGAACTTGTCTGGCCAACTACATTAACTCGCAGTTCCGTGATCTGTTGGGTAAAGGCCGAGCTTAACAGAATCATAACCATGATTATCTCAACGATTTTCCAAATTGATAGAAATATAGCTATGGATTCTATTTTTCTAAAAAATCTTGTTAATTACACACATTACTCTCATAATAACTCTCATGTAGTATGAGGAACCCTCAACTATGGATGATGAGAACCCTATACACCTGGGTTTATTCAAATTTGAGCAATGGAAGGTTGTACATCTTAATATATATTTGAGGTATTTTTAGTATTTCATTAATAATGTAATCCATTTTTATTAAATACGTTCAAACTATTTTTTCACACGCATAACTAAACATGAATTTATAGAAAAACATTCAACGAGTCTTTAAGAATTATCCTTGTTTATTATTTTATGTGATCTCATAGTAAACATGCACATGCATAAATTATAAAAAATGAATAATGGAAATAATTACCAGACTAGTCATGAGCATCTAAATTTGGTTGATTAATTTTAAATTTAATAGATCAACCATGACCTAGGGGGTATCATACATGAGTTGAGTCCTGACTGGTATTGCAGCTCACCCCCAATATAGTGTATTCACTTCTCATCTGGTGTACTACCTCTTCTTGGCAGGGAATGCACCGTAAAGCATCATCATCAAATGTACATGTATGCTAACGTGAAAGAGAGGGGTTCGCCAGAGCGCAATATAAAATAAATAAATTGTTTGTCCATTCAGTTATACATATTAAATTAAAAGGATTATGTGCAGAAATTCATATAATTAACTACTTGTTACAAACATCATATTCTAGTAATAAATAATATCTATAAATACATAGGTTCCGTTACACTCTCAAGACTACTTTAGCAATGTAATGGGCCTAGTGACTCTCCCTAACTCGTTCTAGGTCAAGAAGTCCCACCAAAATCCATTTCAGGGAATATTGGGTCCAACTGGACCTAAAGGAGGCTATCAAAGGAGGTCACCTCATGGTTTAGTTGGTTGTGTGATGACCGTGATGCGCTGAGATGATAGTTAGTTGGTATTCACAACAAAGACGGTTGGGACATGTTGAAAGTGGCATTCATATCACTAAATGAGACGACAATGACCTCAAACGATGGGGGAGGCAATGATGAGGCCTAGAAAAGGGTACAATGAATACATTTCATGATTTTACAGTAGGAGGGAGGTGATTTGGTGGTTTTGAGGGGTGGGGGACCATGACGTGATGATGAATGTTCAGGTTGGGAGAGGGAGACGATGACATTGTCCATAGGGGTGGGCTGGGGGAGGCTACGGGTTGTGTCGGCCATCGGTGTCTGGGGAAGATATATCCCCACTGGGTCTACATGAGTTTCTAGGAATAATACCCACCCCTATACCCTTGTTCATTTTTTTATTACGAAAGTGGTTGGACATCATTTAAAAAAATCAAAAGTTTTTTTTATTTTTTGTACACGAGTAGTCAATCTACACAATAAATTTTTTCTAAATTAAAAGTCAATTTCCTTTTTTTAAAGATTCTAGAAAACATAAATTTTTTAAAATTTGGATTATTAGTCAAATTATTCAAACAAACTATTGATATGATTATTGTTTTTAATTAAAACAGTATATAATTCATGTTTATTGCCAATGGAAAAATTCATGCCATCGATCAGAGGAAATCATGCCCCCTGATTCCTGCTAAAACATGGCTGATATTTATTCTGGTTGCCTGAATTAAAAATTTTCAGGTGTTTTATCATCATTCTATTATAAAATAACATATACATGTTTTTAATTTTAAATGAAAATAAACGTAAAATGATCCATATAAAATTATTTAGATTTCTATCACTTTTTCGTTAAAAATTGGATCGATGTGTGGTTTATTCCATTGAGACCAAATTAATATCCTTTACTTAAATTTAAATAAAAATAATTTTTCTTGACTTATAAAATCCATGTGATAACTATGACACCTATTGATGGAACTATGGTAAGTTCTAGATACCAATGGTCTGAGGATTTAAAATTTTTCATCAACAAAGAGAAAAAACTTCTTCTTCTCTAGACATCCAAGCCCCAGTACAATCTGAGGATCCCATGTGAATTAATCAAAGCATAGAAATAAAAACTAAATGAGTACCTCATTAAAATACGAATGTGCTTGGTTTTCTTACATATTCAATTACAATAGCATAAAGGATTTGATTTCAAACTTCTCTAGACCATCTACACAGACTTCAAAAATTCACGTATACATTGTTCATCAGATTATGGGTTCTAGATGGAGCATAAATGATTTCTTTAATGTCGCAATGATCACCTCGACCCTATTCCTTGGATCCATGATGGTGTTCTTTGTACATTTTATTAGTTAGAGCATTTAAATATCTTGGATTTAGGCAGATACTGAAGAAATCAATTCCATCTAATGAAAAGTACCTAAAATGAACTTCTCCGCCACTTATGTAGTGGATGGTCAAAATATCTAGTTAGGGTTCCCTGTGTAACACCCTGAGATTTTGTGAATGTTTTTTCAGAATTAATTTATTAATTTGATATTTTTCATTTCATGAAAGATTGATTTTTTTAATATTAAATAACTAATTAAAGCATTCCTTTAACATGTAATCTACTTTTATTGTGTTATATGCAACACCAACTTGTCATACATTACACGCAACACCATGTTTTGAAGCATAATTTTATTGTTATAATTTTTTAAATAAGATAATTGTAACATATACATTAAAATTAGTAATATGAATTGTAATAATTAATTTTAAAATATATTTTTATAATTTTTTTAAATAAATAAAACATATTTGTGACAAAATATATATTTTTTATAATGTTCTTATATGTCTAAATATTCTATTTTATCAAATGAACTGCTTTTATGTCCTTCTGTGAAAAATAGTAAAATTAATTTTAGACAAATTTAGAAATCTAATTTGATAAAATAAACTTCATTTTTTATGTTATAATTTCAAAATTATCTTAGGGATATTTTTTGGTATTTTTCTAAGAAACTCCATTTCTCAATGAATAGTAAAAAAATACCTGATTTTAATTCAGAACATCATTTTCATCTAATTTATTTATAAGGTTAAGATATATTATAATATGATTGAAATGTTTAATTATATAATATATTTTATCATTTAATACAATTTATTCCATTTAGATCAATTTAAATCTGAAATTGGTTATATAGACATAGCAAATGTTTGAATGTTTTTACATCATAAAACCGCATTGTCGACCCGACTGTGGGATTAATTTTAAATTTATTTCATACAATAATGTTATCGGAATTTTAAAAAATAGATTAAATATTTTTAATATTAATAATTTATAATTTATAATAAGTTTATATTAGTTTTTGTCTAAAAATATTATGGAATGTAATTAAAATTAATTACAACGATTTGGGTAAAATCAAGCTCAACTAAGGACTAAACCATAAATTTAAAATATGAAAAACCATGAAACTTCTCCAAAACACATTGGATGGCCATTATTTAGCCATGAAACTTCCATTATTGAGTTTTTTTGGTTTTTTATGTTTTTTTGGTAAAAACGTGGGTACACATAACATGTTTTCAAAATTGCCAAGTGTGCCCTTTTACTTCGCTATAAAAGGCCACCACAACTCCCTATTCTTCACACCTAAAAAAACACATAGGATCATCCAATATATTACAAATAAACTTCCCAAATATCTCCCTTAGTACTTTAATCCTTCCTTTGTGTAGACTGAAATCCAAGGAAGTATTTTTGCACAAACCAAAAGGAGGTACCAGATTAAGAGGTAACGTCTTCTCTCAAACTCCTTTATTTTATTTTCTTTCTACACCGCTCAACTATATATATTACATTAATTTATATAGAACCCAGTAACTTAAATATAATTTGATTTTATTATTCTATGGGTTCTAACTACACTTAAACACACATCCATATAATTGGAAATGAACACACTGTTTATGTGCACGGTGAACAACCCCTCACTAAATGATGACTGTTCATTTTTTCTTTACACCCTATCATGGTGAAAATTATGATTCAATATATATTTATATATTTCATTTATTATATTAATTTTTTATTTATTCTTCTTTATTTATTTTACAACACATACTTTTTAATTTCAAATTGGTGTAAATATGATAATTTCGTTTTAGAATGTGTGGACTACCACCCCTTCAAAGCGATGTGATTTATTCACACACTACATTGAATGTATTAAGGATGGGTTTAGTGAACTTATATGATATATATGATCTAATAATGATGCTATAATATATATATATATATTCTTATATGTCATTTTATTTCTTTCTTTCAACACGACAATGAAATTGGAAACAACGTTAAAGCATACGTATGACTTACTGACTCCATGAACGGTGTATTAAATTTCATGATTGTTTATTCTATATATTATTATAATAAACATATAATATATATATATAATAATTATATATAATTTCCCATTTTATATATCATTATATAAGTACAAGTACCAAAGAGATAAAAAATTAAGACACATGGAAGGAACAAAGCGAATATTACCAAAGTAAAAAATTAACATATGATTGTTAACAAGAAGGTAATATAATTTATTTATAAAACCATACATGGTATTATATAAGAAAATCTATAATAGATTTATAACAAACTTAAATTTATTATACAAGAAGCATTTACGAGTATGACGAGATTCAAGACATAAGGTAAGGGAATTTCATCTCACTTTTTATATCCATGAGATACATGCTTTATTCACCAACCATTCCTTTTATGTGGTGTGTGAACTACCCATAAATGTATTAATGGATTATTATAATAAAATTTATATGTATTTAATTATCCATTTTATTATATTTATTTCATGGGGACTATGTTTCAATAGTTACCGATTTGGTAAAATGATTTTGTCTCAATTTACATTCTTTGAGACAGATGCCATGTTATGAACCTATCTTTTTCCATGAGGTGTATATACTTACATTGAAATGTTATATCACTAATCTTGTTATATTCATGATATTTTAAATTTTTTTTTAATTTTTTTAAAAGGCGTGTATGGTTCAATGCTACCATGTGGTAAGAGTTTATTGAAACAATCTCATCACTTTTCAAAATTGTTCATGATTATGCTTCCTTTGATGAATTATTATGACCAATATCACAGGAAAACTCATTAATTTTCTAATAATATGGTTTTCATGGTAAATTAATTTATTGGTACCATTTTCACACTATTTGTAACATAATATTACTAAGAAAGTGTTTTTAATAAAGCATAACTTTACCTTTTATCGGTCATAAATTTTTGTTATTTCAAAACCATGTTTTATAAAAAAAGGTTTCCAAGAATATTATACCATTATATAATCTTTTAACTAAATATTTACCCTTTTTTTCTTTTTACAATGTTATCAAAGGAATATTTTTTTTTCCGAACAAGGAATTTTTCTAACATTTTTATCCTACAAATAGAATGTTCTTTTTTACCTCGTATGGCATATACGGATTTACCTGCCTTCATTTCTGTGAAACATACATTTCATATTTTAAGGGTAAATTTTTAAGAAAATATTTTTAAAAGTAATTTTCAAGGAAAGAGGTTTTCAAATCATTTTAATGCTTCTTTTATAAGTTCTCAAGGATAATGGGTTTTAAAAGGATTTCAAGCCTTATTTATAAGTTTTCAAAGTGTTTTTAAATAATATTGTTTAAATAAAATTCAATATTATTTTATACATTTTCAAATAAATAGGTTTTAGAAATATTTTCATGATTCTTTTAAAAATTTTCTAGGGAAAACCTTTTCAATTCAAGCCTTCATTTTAAGTTTTCAATGCATTTTGAAATATTTTTTTAAAGGTTTTATTTTTAAAAAATAATTTTCAAAAAAAATATGATATTTTCCTCAGAAGTTTTTTTTTTCAAAATATCATTCCAAGTTATTTTCCATAAAAAATGAAATCAGTTTATTTCACTCATTCCCTTCTAAGAAATGATCTAAAGGTTCTATTCATTTTCATTTTTGAATGGTTTATGTTTTTATTAAATAATTCTTATGAAACTCATTTATTTTCCATTGGTTATATGATTTTGAACCCCGCTTCTTTTAATGGGTTATTTTATAATGTAATGATTATGAATCCTATCTATTTTTCATATTTTATGATGTGATGAAATTTTAATGATACCCATTTTATTTCATGTGTTGTGATTTGATATTTATGGAACCCATCTCTTTTCAAGGGTAATGATATGATGAATGATTTGTGGCACATGCACATATAGTTTCATCATGTGATGGATGTGACCTATATCTCCCTCTAATGAATTGGGTAATGATAGAGGAATCATAAGTGTATATGTTATGCATAAACCATATTTCATGTTTAAAATGTTATGAGTGAACCTGATTAAATTTTCATAATATTATGCATGGACCTAATTGAATGTACATAAGTTTACACGTGAACCTGATTAAATGTTCATAATGTTATGAGTGAAACTTATTAAGTTTTAATGATATTATACAAAGACCTGGTTATATGTCATTAATTTTATGTGTGAACCTGATTATATGATCACAATGTTACGCATGATCTTGATTACGTGTTAACAATGTTATTCGTGGACCCAGTTTCATGTCCATAAGTTTATTCATGAACCTGACTACACATTCATATGTTATAAATGGACCTGTTTTCATGTCCATAAATTGGTGTGGGGGCTTAATTTCTTGTCCTTAACATAATGAGTGAACCAATTTTTACTTATAAATGTTCACAATGTTATAAAAAAATGTGAATACCACAAATTCCCTGTCTTATTCAAATGTTATGCTTTCATGAATTTTCCTATTAGTTCTCTTATAATCCATGTCTTATGAAATGAAAATATTTATTATGATCTATAATATGTTGTTTATGATATTCAAATGTTATTCTCATGTTTATATCATTTTTTTCATGTTATTCTTACACATTTCCTTTATTTACCCTTATAGAGCATTTGAGCTCACCCCTTTCTTATGTTTCCTTTCCCCAGGCTATAAAGAAAGGTTTTAGGTAGATGTAAAAAATGTAGAGATCTTTATGGGAGTTTTTTAATATATTTAACTAGTATAGAATATTTTGTTTCTATCTTTATAAAGACACTAAACTATTATTGTCCTCAGGCATGTATTTTTGTAATGTACTGAATATTCATCTAAAATGATGTAATGTCCATTGATGCTAATCCTGGGTCACTATAGCTATAATAAAAGGAAATGATTAGTTAACCTTTGGAAACTAGGCTGAATAACATTTGTGAGATCCCTAGGTATATTTCTTAAGATATGTCTTGGGATGTATCTCATGATAAATATAAGGATGATTCAACATTTAGGAATAATGTCCAAGAAGTCTAGGTAAAGGATAGAGTGATTTGTGTCCAAGAAATATATCTCTATCTGGATACTAAAGGTTGATGTGGCACTGGCATAGATGTACCTAGATGTATCAACTACGACAAGATGTTTTGGGCCTTTCTTAGGGTGATCTGGTACACGACAACATGCCTTGATCCATACCAGGTTTGACACTCCTGGGGGATTTTCATTTGAAATTCACAAACAGTTCAGGAACTATCATGAATTATTTAAATAGAAGTCGTCTCTGAGTGACCTAGGATAAACCTAAGGCATCATAAATTAAAAGGTAGGTGTAATGATTTATACATCCTATAATTAATATTTCATGATTATGTGGTTTTCTTATATGATATGTGTTTCACACCATGTGTATTCTAGTTTTAGTCAATAGAGAGAACTAGAAGTAACATGGTTATCATTGAATATTTTAGATGTGGAAATTATGGGAATTATTCAAATCAATATCCAAATTGTAAATATATTAATGATTATAATGAAGGTGGTATGTTTATTGGTTATACTTCTAAAGATAAAGAGACTCTAAATGACATGTGAAAGGTATGTGATGTTCTTAAAATATTGTTTACATTAATCATAAGAAGCGTGATTTTTTTTAGTTTGTGTAACATTGAGACTCGATTCATATTTAATATTCTAGATATGATTTATTAATGAATAAGTTTATGAATCCTTAGTAATGATTTAAGAATAATGTTGGATGAATGAAGTATTAATGTTTTTGAATTCAAAGATTATGTTATATGAATCATTAAATATATAATTATTTTCTGTATAAGTATTCATCATGGATCGAAAAGGAAATGTTTAATAGTGGTGAATATATAGAAAATTGTTTTCTAAAAAAGAGATATTTTGAATAAGGGTAACATTCAACTAATTCTTGATGTTGATATAATGATGATTGGTTAAAGATATTTAGGATATGAATAATTAAATTGGATGGTACATATTTCCCTGAAACTGATTATTGACAAGTGGTCTATGTCACCAAGTAAGATGTTAAAATCCTCTTGGATTTAAATAATGTATCATGTAATAATTGGAACAAGGAATCATGCATGCTTTCCAAAAGTATTTATGGTAATTTAGGTTATTACCATGTTTCAAGGGAATATATGATGAGGGTATTAACATGTTTGAAATGTGACAACCAAGAGCAACTTTATAATATATTGGGGATCAATGTTTATATGATATCATGTCATTTTTTATAAAGATTTATATTTTCATATTTTAGATGGGTTATAAGGTTAACCATTTATGTAAATTTTATTTTATAATTTATATGAATTTGGTATGATTAATGTGTTATCTCACCACATGTGGATTTATGATTATTGGATAACCTAATCTAATAACTTTTTGATGATGATAACTGATGAAAAATGGGATGGAATATCATCAATCCCATGATCTATTAGTAATTATGGGAGGAACAATTCACCTTAGTTTTTGGAGAAAGTGTTAAAGTGGATCAAGGAACAATAAAGGGTGAGGTTGTCCCGAAATCATGCAAGTATATCTTTCCATGAAAATTCTTTAGATTTAGGAAAACATTCTAGAAAAAAGATATTGTTCTAGTACCTTTTTTTGAACTGATGGCATTTTAAATCATCATAGATTTATGAATTTGAGTCCCTTGAATTTTAATTTATCACAGACTTTTTTTCTATTGATGAACTCAATCACTCCTTTAGAATATTTACACTTTTCCTCCAAGTCCATGTTTTTGCTTCCCATCTATATTCTCTTAGGTGGGAATCTCGTTATGAGTAACTTTGGGTAACCATTGTGATTCCAACATTACATTTTTAAAAGGAAGACTTAGTATTCATTTTCCCATTGTGCGTTTTTATGAAATTAACTTTCATGTATTAAACCATTGATAACCCAGACGAATCTCAAGGGGAATATCATTTTTAGGGGGGTAGAATGTAACACCCTGGGATTTTGTGAATGTTTTGTTTCCAATTAAATTAATATTTTTATATTTTTCATTTAAAAAACAATGAATTTTTTTTATTAAATCAATTAGACAAACATTCATGTCACATGGAATAGACTTGGCTTATGTAACATGTAACACTGACTTAGCATACGTTACACACAATACTAAGTTTCTATGAAGCATCATTTTGTTGTTGTAATTATTTAAATGATATAATTGTAATATAGCCATTAAACATAGTAATATGAATATTAATAAATAATTTTAAAATATTATTTTTAATGTATATATTGAAATAAAACATATTTATGATGATAGATATAATTTTTGGTAAATTCCTTATATGTTTAAAAATGTTATTTTCTTAAATGATCTCCTTTTAATGTCCTTTTGAGAAAAATAATAAAATTAATTTTAGATACATTATGAAATTTAATTTTATAAAATTAACTTAAATTATGAATTTATATTGTCAAAATTAGATTAGGGGGGAGTTTTTTGGGATTTTTATGAGAAACATCATTTTTAGATGAATAGTGAAAATACAAGATTTTAATTCAAAACCACCTTTTCACCTAATTTATTTTTATTGTTAAATTAAATTTGAATTTATTTTAAAAGTTTTATTAGATAATATTTTTATCAATTAATTCAATATATGTAATTGAGATCAATTTCACTTTTCACTTGGGTATAAAAACATAACAATCTTTTGATTGTTTTTACTTTAAAAACCTACATTATCGACCCGACCGCGAGATTGAATTTACATAAATTTATGAAAATTATGTAGTTTGAATTTTATAAAATTTATTCCATATTTGGAATAATAATAATTTATAATCTCTAAAAACTTCAACATTGTTTTTCATTAAAAATATTAATGAAAGTAATTACATTTAATTACATAGATTAAGGAAAAAATTATTCTTAAATAAGGACTAAACCTTAAATTTAAGACACAAAACGACCTTGAAACTTGTCAAAAACACATTTTATGGCCATTATTCGTCTATAAAGCTTTCATTATTGTTTTATTCGTTTTTTATGACTTATTTAGGTAAAAACATGTGGACACTTAACTTTTTTTCAAAATTGCAAAGGGTGTCCTTTCTCCTCCCTATGAAAGGACACCACCCCTCCCTCTTCATCACACCTATAAAACCAGTTAGGTTCTGAAATTATCTACCAAATAAACTTCCCAAAATCCATGCCTTACTACTTAAATAATCACTTTGGGCATAAAGAAATCCAAGTAAAACTTTTGGAACAAATCA
Source organism: Viscum album (assembly GCA_963277665.1). NCBI lineage: Eukaryota > Viridiplantae > Streptophyta > Magnoliopsida > Santalales > Viscaceae > Viscum > Viscum album. Next base: position 1,758,614,924 of record OY728141.1, read on the forward strand.
GAAGGAGTTACCCGATTAAGAGGTATTGTCTTCTCTCAAGCACCTTTATTTTATTTTCTATATCCACCCCTCCACTGTATTTATACCATGATTGTATAATAAATCCAGTATATTAAATATAATGGTATTTTTTATGCAAATGTTTTTACCTACACTTAAACACACATCCATCTAATGTGTAACAAACATACTATTTATCTGTACGACAAACTACCACCTCAATAAATGATGATTGTTCATTTTTCCTTTACCACCTATCATGTTGGAAATTATGATGGAATATATATTTATATATTTCATATATTATATTTATTATTTCATTAATCTTCTATATTTATTTTATAACTCATGGCTATTTACTATCCATTTGGTGTAAATATGATAATTTCGTTTGAGGAAGTGTCGACTACCGTCACTCATAGTGATATGATTTGTTCACACAATACATGGAGTGTATTAAGGATGATTTTAGTGAACTTATATGATATATATGATATTATAATTTTACTGTAACAATTATATAAATATATATAAACTTATATGCTATTTTATTTCATTCTTTCAACATGACAATAAAAACAGAAACAACATTCATGCGTACGTACGACTTACCGTATCCATGAACAGTGTATTCTATTCCTTACATATATATTATATAGATTATTATAATAAAATTATAATTTATATACTTGATATTTATATCATGTTTAAAATTATTTAAATTTTTTTATAAGTTTAAGGACCAAAGATATAACAAATTAAGACACATGCGAAGAACAAAGTGAATATTACCCAAAGTAAAACCTTCACATAGGATAGTTAACAAGCGGGTAATATAAGGTATTAACAAAAACATATAAGGTATTTTATATACTATTATTTTTCTGTATATTATTTATAATAAACATACATTTATAATACATGAATCTTGTATGAGTACAAAGAGAGTCAAGACACAGGTAAAGGTATTTCATCTCACCTTTCATTTCTGTGAGATACATGATTTATTCAACACCCATTCCTTTTGTGTGGCATTTATACTGACCATGGTTGTATTTTCGTTTTTTATAAATAAATTAATGGATAATTACTTTTATATTTTATTATATTTATTTCATGGGAACAATTTTTCAAAATTTATCAAATCTGTAAAATGATTTGGACCCAATTGTCATTCTTTGAGACACAAGTTATGTTATGAACCTATATTTTTTCCTGAGGTGTATATATTTACATTGAAATATTATATCATTTATCTCTTTATTCTAATGATATTTTATGTTTCATTTAATTTAATTTTATTAAAATTTGATTATGCTTCAAAGTTACCAAGTTGTAAGAGTTTATTGAAATAATTTCACTGCTTTTCGAGATTGTTTATGATTATGGTTCCTTTGATCAAATATTATGATCCATCTCACAAGTACACTCATGAATTTTATTATTATCTGGTTATTCATGAAATATTCATGTATTGGTACCATTTTTCCACTCTTGGGTACATAAGGTTGTTAAGAAAGTGTTTTTGAGAAATCCTGACATTACCCTCTCTTCGATTAAAAATCAGTGTTCCTTCAAAACCATGTTTTATAAAAAAAAGGTTTCCAAAGAATATTCTAATATTTTATGAATTTTAAAAGAATTTTTTTACTTTTTTATATTTTACCAATTTTATAAATGGAATATTCTTGTGTCATTCCAAATAATTAATTTTTCTAACCATTTTATTGGGAAAAAATAACGTTCTTTTTACCTCGTAAGATATGTACAGACTTCCCATCCATCACTTCTATGAAGCTTACTTTTCAAATTTAAAAGGTTAATTTTTAATAAAGTGTTTTTAAATGTAATTTTCATGGAAAATGGTTTTCATAACATTTTAATGCCTTATTTATAAGTTCTCAAATTATTTTCAAGGAAATGGTTTTCAAAATGTTATCAAGCTTCTTTTAAATTTAATTTTCAAGGAAAATGTTTTCCACCCTTATTTACAAATTTTCAAAGTATTTTAGAATTAATGGTTTTAAAAGAATTTAAAGATTATTTTATAAGATTTAAAGGAAAAAGGTTTCCAAACTTTTTTCATGGTTATTTTTTAATATTTCAAAGGATGCGGTTTTGAAAATGATTTCATGACTTCATTCTATGTTTTCAATGCATTTTCAAAGAAAATTATTTTCTAAAGGTTTTATGTTATTAAAATACCTTTCAATTATGAATAGACATTTTCCTAATGAAATGTTTTCAAAATATCCTTCCAAATTATTTTCCATCTAAGATGATATCCTTTGATGTAACTAATTCCCTTATAGTAAATTATTCAAATGATCTATTAGTATTCTTTCTTGAATTTTTTATGTTTTGATGAAATGATTATTATGAAACCAGCTTCTTTTCCACGGGTCATATTCTTTTGAAACCCACATCTTCTATAGTATTATTCTTTGATTAAATGATTATGAATCCTATCTCTTTTCCATAGGTTTTGATGTAACAAAATTTTAATGGTACCAATTTCATTTCATGGGTTATGATTTTATATTTATGGAACCCATATATTTTCATGGGTTATGATATGACAAATGTATTTTGGAACATGAATGTATGATTTCATTATATGGTGGATGATACCTATATATCCCTCTAATGAATTGGGTAATGATAGTGGGCTCATGAGTATATATGTTAGGAGTGAACCAGATTTCATGTTCACAATGTTATGTGTGGCCCTAATTACATGTTCACAATTTTATGCATGGACCTGGTTGCACATCCATATGTTTACTTGTGAACCTGGTTACATCTTCATAATGTTTTGAGTGAACCTTATTACATGTTCATAATGTTATTAATGGACCGAGTTACATGTCCATAAGTTTATTCGTGAACCTGATTACATGTTTACAAAGTTATGTGTGAACCTGATTACTTGTTCACAATGTTACGTATGGACTTGTTTTCATGTCCAAAATATTATGCATGAACCTGATTACATGTTCACAATGTTATAAATGGACTTTATTTCATGACCATAAGTTTATGTAGGGGACTGATTACATGTCCTTAACATTGTGAGTGAACTTGTTTCTACTTATATGTGTTCACAACATTTTAAAAAAATGTGCAAGCCAAAAATTTCATGTATTATTCCTATGTTATGATTTCATGAATTATTCCCTTAATTAAATTATGATCCATGCCTTATTAAATGAAAATCTTTATAATGATCTGTAATATACTGGGTATGATCTTCAAATTCTATGCTCAACTTCCATATCTCTTTTAACATGTTACGCTTACACATTTCCTTTATTTACCCTTACTGATAATATGAGCTCCCCCATTAATTTAGTTTCCTTCCTCTATGTTATGAAGAAAGGTTTTAGGTATAATTGTTAATGGTGGATATATTTATGGGAGTTTTTGATGATCTTTCACTAGGATTGAAGATTTTGTTTCCAAGTTTCCAAAGACACTAAACTATTACAGTCCTCAGGCTTATATATTTTGTAATGTACTAAATATTCATCTAAAATGATTTAATATCCATATATTATAAGCCTAGGTCACTATATTCTGACCCCACATATATTTAACATCCATTAAATATGTTATAAATTAATAATTATGAAGAATTCTATCATAAATTTTATTTATATTTTATAACATACTTGTAATATATATTAAATATATCCATGTGTTTACTTTAAAACTAATAAATATTTTCAATAAATAATTTCAACCTAATTATTCTATACATGAATAATAATGAATTTATTTATTTTTTGGTTATCATTAAAACAAGGAAATCTCTCAAAACTCATGGTGGGGTCCACTATTTCCTATTTACCTAATCAATAAATTAAGGATGATTTCTGAAGTTGTTTTTATGTGTGATCCTCTAGGACATTATTTCTATTACAATGAATAGTATTGACAGACCAAGAGATGAATATGCAAAACCATCATGTTCCTTAAATATATAATGAATTGTCATAGAAACAACAACCATCCTATAAAAAAATTCTGTCATATAATCTCTTTTTCATACGATATTTCATAAAGTAGTATCCACACTTGTGTCATCTTCCTTTCTTTCTTTATTATTTTTTTATATAACCAGAAAAACATACCTTAATCTACCATGGACATGGATTTTTGAAGGTACTACCATCCTAATCAAACAGATCTAATATATCACTTCCTTATCCCAAATGTAAAAATTTCTATCTTGATCATTCAACAAATTTCATTCCACCAATGACACACCCAACACAAGATATTTTTCCATGACTTCAATGTCATTGATTTTTCCTTGCATCAAAGTATACGATCAAATAAAACACATTGATAATGATCTCGAGTAAAGATACCAATACACATATTCATGTAAAGGAATAACCAATGACACATGAAATAGTTTTGGATCCTATTGGTGGGTCGTTCCTCATGATCTCATCTACTTGAGATCACTAAGAGGGAACTTCATGAGAAGAAGTCTGAATGATTATGATCCTCCAACACATGATTGTCACACATCATCGGTGTCCTATCAATATGATCTATTTGGACAATATGACATTACATTAATATTACTATCATTGAATATATAGGTCCTCATTATATTAGGGGAACTAATATAATATATAGATATGACAAATAATCTAATAAAATTACAATAAATATTGTAGAAACGAAAGTATCAACACTATTTTGGTAGGATAAACACATGTATATATACATATTTGTACATATAATTGTAATAAATGTACATACCCAAGTTGGGTCTAAGAAACCCACTTTCAACACATAACCTTCCCCACAACATGATCATATCACATCTTGCCTGAAGACACCTGTACCACTACTCCACAATGCAATCATATCACATCTCACCTAAACAGACCTGGTCCATCACATAGTGTACTAACAAACCTCCATCCATCACAACCTTTTCACATCTACTCTCTCAGAAGAGAGAGTATGGAATAAGTAATTATCATCCATCTAACCTCATCACCGGGATGTTATGGATAACACCTCTTGTGTGAATATATGGGTGTTGGAATATAGTGCTCGACATGAGTGGGTGAGTATACAAATAAAAAAAATATACAATTATATATATCCACACATAATCCCAACCAATGGGTTCACAACACAAAAATTATCAACTGACAACATACCCACTTTTATTTCCACTACTAAATGTAGAACCCCACAAAACAAACAGAACCCACAAGCCAAAACCTAGTATCTGGAACCATTTATTTTTATTTAATACTTGTCTGTTTCCAACCCCTTAAATAGAAATTCCTATTCCATTTAAAACATTATTAACCAGTTATTACATCAATACCCAAACATCTAGAAAAATGAAAACATACATCATGAGCATCTCATCATCCCCATTGAACCATCGCCTTACCACCACAAAAACACTGGCAGACAAACCATCACCTCATCACAGCAAAAGAACACACATGCAATCTATCACCCCACACTACATCGCTACCACACATCAACACCCTAAAAGCACACATCGCTACCCCACATAAGGACCACACATCCCAATTCATCACAACAGATTTTATAGATTTAACATGGGGATTTTTATTAATTATATTTCATTAATTTAAGAGTATTGTTAAAAAATCCAATAAATCTAGGGGTGACCATTTTATTAACCATATATAAGTGGCTATAAAATTTCTATATTTTAGGTTAACGATATAAAATACCAACAAGGTTCGAAAATCAAAACAAAAAACTACACAAAAAAACCACCCAATGACCAAGATTTTTAGCGGGGTGTTTACACCCATACAAACATAATATCACAAATAATATAAAAAATGTAAAAGAATGTGAATCATCACACATCCCATAAATTAAATTTAATTTATAAAAATAATTTTATTTAATTATGACAATGAAAATATCTACTTAAAAGATAACAAGAGTATAAACTCTCCAGCATGATACACAATGAAGACAAACAAGGGATCCATTACACGGAAGAAAGAAGATCAAGGAAATTAGCTGCACCAAAATAGAAGTTGCATAAAACATGGTATCACCACTATAAGGAACATGATCTAATGATAGTAGGTTACCATGACTCTATGGGTTTGGTTTGAGACCTCCAGTCATGAGAGAAATCCCATAGGAACGAATTAAGGGATGTTTCCTTCTAGTCAAAAGATATGAAAAAATTTGGATTTCAGATCGTAAAATATTTAATTAGCTAATTATTTTGGATATCCTTAAAATCCACATGGAATGACTGATTTATATCTTTGTTTATCACATAAATTCAAGGATATAATTATACTTGGTGAAATGGCCTTTGAATTCCCCTGATTCATGCTATTGATAGACCTACGTGGCCATTTTTACATAACAGATATGAAACTCCACATGGCTGATTCCACTTAGCGGAAATCCCAATGTAGCCATAAGCTCCACCTAGCCATTTTAAAATAGAAAACTCAATTATGTATCTGATTTGTTCACATAGCCGAAACAAGAATACAATCACTCACATAGTTGATCCATCCATGTAGCTGATTCATGTAGCCAATCCATCCACGTAGCCAATTCAACTTTCCAATACAACCAAGTATCTGATTCCAAAAAAAAATATTTCACTTTTTCTAATATGGTCATATTTATTTCTAAAATAAAATTTTCTATTGGAATACCATTATACCAACATATAAGTCTCTCCCACTAAATTATTGGTAAAAACTATATCACTAAATGTTATTGTGACAGATAAAATGATTTTGTGGAAATTATAATAATACCAAAATATATTATGTATTTTGGTCAGATTTTTTAGCAATAGATTAATATGACTAATATATCTATTGATAAAATTATTAAAATTTATTAACAACAAAAAAAATTAATTTCTATTTTTAAATTATATTTTAAATGTTTGTATTACAATATTTTTATTAATATTTTATATTATATTTATCAACATTATTATATATAATGTATTATCTTATTTATTATATATAATATATTATTATATTAATTTTTATAATAATTATAAAATTAGCTTATATGAAATGCCAAAAAATCGGTTTGATATTTTAAAAAACACATTCGAATGTAATTTAAATTCATGCCCAATCTTCATTAAAGGGAATGAAGATCCAAGACACATATAAAAAACACTAAAATACTTTACATGGAACTCAATGAAACTTCATATTCAATCTATTTATCACAAGCATAAGACGTCTCATTTGTGGAACCCCCTTCTGAATAAGCACATCTTCGTCATCATCCCTTTGATTATAGTGTAACACCCTTCTATGTTTGAAGTGACAGCTATCCCAACTTTGTTTACAAGAAGATCTTATACACTTTATACATGCACCATCACATGCAATGTTCTGGTCACACAAACACAAAAATTAGAAAATAGTATTCATTTAAAATAATGATATAAAAATAATAAACCATGACATAAAATTACCATAAAATGAACACAAAAACAATAATATGTTTTAACTAAATACCACAACTAGAATATTTTCCATCTAGTTACCACAACATTAATATATAATGAATGACCACAATAACTTCCATAACACATGATATAATAACTATCAAAAACAATAGAATGATGACTAGAAGAACCAGTGACAACCAAAAAAAGAATATTTTCTAATGTGTGACCAAAAATCATTGAGAATTACACTAATTTTAATTAATATTGATACATAACTCAAAATTCTATAATCTAATAACACTAAATAAAATACTATAATCTGGTTAATTTGTTTTCAATTTATAATGACACTCATTTTCAATTGATAATGATACTTAATTCAATTGCTGAAAATTCATTTAGTGAAATGAAAAAACATAGGCGTTAAGGATATATTTACAAAAATAGTCATGAAGGATATTCTCAAAATGTATGAAAATAAATAGTAACTTATTGTCTCCTAATTGTTGGTTTGAGTTAAAATTATACATACATGTTTATGATAATGTATTTCAAGATGATGTTACTTTTTATGAGGTTGTGGAGGTGTTTTTTGAGTCCAGGATAATAATGGAGGACCTCGTAACAAAAATACTCTGAGTGAAGGTCTATTTTGACATGGAAAAATAATGAAAAAATGGTGGTGAGCATATTAAATATTTGAAGGAACCTTCGACTGGTCTGGTTATGCAGATCATGGATGGAACACCACTTCGACTAGGCTGTAATACCCTTATGTCAGAGATCCAATCTATGTTTGTGAAAAAAGTGATAAATTCATAAAAATAAAGTGGAAAAGAAAAAATAGAAAGTTGGTTAAATGGGAGATTCCAGTATAGGTTGGTTGTGATGATTCTCATCTATCAATTCTAACTACTATTATCCTTTTCCATAAGTTTTCTACTTCTAAAATGAGATCTGATGTTAATCTGTGTTCAAAATTAATTCACATAAGAATAATTTATAAATATTTGACATAATAAAGAAGTAGTTATTAGTAGTGGTAAATACTTTAATAGGTTTTAATCTCATCATTTACATCTGAACACGATGATTGAAAAAACACCACACGTTTTTAAAAAGGATGACAATCAAAACATTGTAAGTTCTCTAATTATTTATAATAGGTGCACTAACTTTCACATAAGTAGTAATTAGAAGTGGTAAGTAGTTATTTTTAGTTCTAAGATGTTATTATCAATGGTGGTTATTAATAGTAATTATTTTTGGTATGTACTTATGCACATGTTTGTGAATGATTAGTTATTAGCATTGGTAAGTGCTAAAAATAGTTTTAATAGATGATATCATATAATCCCTTTATTCCATTAAATTAATTTTAAATAAAGCAATGAATGATATATGGTAAATCTAATATAATTTTTAAATTAAAAATATTTTTATCTAATGAACTAAAGTATAAAACATGAGAAAAAATTTCAAGCAGTTATATGTAATTTTATATTCATTGAAAAATATGTGGGATAGATGGCTGAATACATTTTCATACTATTTATTCACAAAAATAACTTGAAGTTATATGTAATATAGCTTTCATAAAAAATAATTTTCACAAACACATTCAAAAATCATTTTTGATTCATACATTGAATACTATTAAAAAATGATCCGAACTTGGTTAATGGGGGATCTCTATATTATAAATTTATGTGGGTGGTACCACATGAATATATAAAGGATGCCAAAACATTGGTTTAAATATCAACTTATTAGACTGTAAATAAATTAGTTGAACTGAAATCTAGTTTAAAACGTATTATTGTAATCTTATATGGTTTACTGTGTACATAAGAAATAGGATAAGTATTTTGATTTAAAGAAATATAGTGTAGTGTTTAGGAAAGTACCTTTGGTACTCCACATGGAGAAGATTTGTTGGTCATGTAAAAAATATGATCAGTAATTTGATTGCAAGAAATATAGCGCAAATTGGTGGTGGGCTACCTCTGGTATTCCACTTGAAGATGATGTATCAACCATGAAAAATGTTTCAATATTGTATTTTACGTTCCTCTATATCCAAGTTCATAGAAGTAGTATATAAATAAGATAAAATTAAATATAATGAAAATTGTAGGTAGTGGTGATGTAAAAAATTTACATTAATGTACAAGTGTAAGTGTTTTTTTAGAAACAGAATCGACACCACTTATCAAGAATATGAAAAATATTTATCATTATTGTGTAGTAAACAATTATAAATAACCACTCCCAAATAGTTATTTTAATGCCATGTTTTTTATAACATATGAAAATAATGTTTCAGTGATCGCCACTAGAATTTGGGTGATGTAATATTCATAAATGTAAAATGTATCTTGAGAGACATTAAGGGATAGGGTGTAAATACATTTCATTAGTTTAACTAAATTATTCTCACTTCTTTTATTTAATTCTAATTCATTAAACTTGAATTTTTAACTCATTGTTGGAAAAGTAACTCATCAATAATGTGTGGTTTTACATTATTTTTATTATTTTATATTTTAATTTTACTATAAGAATTATCTACAACCAGGTATATTGATCACTCACTATAATGATAAGATAAATAGTATCATACATACTTCGATCATATATATAATGAAATTAAATTAATAAAATAAAACAATTACAATTTATTATAATTTAATTTTATGAAAATAAATAAAAGAATTTTGGTAATGAAAATAATGAAAACCATAAGAAAATAATTGAAACCAAATTAATATACAATATTATAAACCATTATTATTTATCTTATATTTATTATATTTCATAGATTTTTTTTGAAATAGTCCTATTAATATACAAAATTTTCAGCTAAATTTATGATGTTTATGTTGATTGAGAAGTTTAAAATGGTGTAGTTGCAATTGTAATAGGGCCTATAGTGATGATATTGGAAAATTGGTTTGTTGAATTTGATAAATATGTAAAAAACATATAAAATTTGAAATATATATAAGAATTTAATTATAATGAAATGTCTATTCATATATATATATTTTTATCAAATTGTTCAAAAATAAATATTTCAGAACATATATGTAATTTAATGTTCAGAATTTTATAATATAAAAAAATTCCCACTTTAAGCTATTTCAACATCCCTATACAACCAAGATTATTTATGAAATTTTCATCAAGGAGGTGGTTCATATATATGTCATACATAGTTCTATCCTTAGCGACTGGGATCCTATTTTTGTTAGCATTTTTTTTGAAGTAACTATTTATGTTTGAGGGAACTACCCTAAAAATGATTTCTCTTACCACCCACAAATGAATGGGAAAATGAAAATTGTTAATAAATATCTTGTTACTTATATATGTTATTTTGATTCTAAAAGGACCCATGGTCCTAATTAATACCTTAGAATGAATATTTTCATAATATTATTTCTTATTCCACCACCAATATGTCTCCTTTTGAGGTAGTATATGGTCGAAATCCTTCTATTGTGTCATTTCTTTGCTGGTGCCACTACACCTATTGACACAGTGGAAACTCTCATTGATGAATGTGATTAGATGTTGCTCCAGCTTCGGTATAACCTTACTCATGACCAACAGATAATGGTTCTGAAATCCAAAAAGTATCATTAGGATGTTTCTTTTTACATTGGGATGCTTTTTTTAAACAATGTCCAAATATACAAACATCAAAATCCTCTAAATTGACTCCTATGTCCGCATCCTACTATTACGGACCTTTCCTAAATGTGGATCACCTATAAATAACTGATTATAAACATTATTTTCCACCCAATAATTGAGTACACACATTTTTCCATGTCTCGTAACTCCTACATGCAATTTTACTTTCAATAGTTCACTCTAAGCTTACAGATTCATGGGACAACAACCCTTCTCACAGCTTCATGTCAGTAGATATTTTTGCTACCAAATCTGCACATGAGCATCCATAGGGAATTTGGTAAATTCGGTGGCATGGTAAGCCATCTGATGAAACAACATTGGAAGATACTATGAAAATTGACATACACCTTGAGGAAAAGGTTCCATTTTCTTGAGGGGGAAACTATTAGCCACTCGGGTCCTGACCCTAGAGGTGATTCCTCATTCTACCCACGCCATCCTATTATACATACTTATCAGTGGAAGAGAGGAAAATTGGAAAAGAATCATAATTTTTCTAGTGGGACTGATGGGGAAAAACTTAGTATATGTATAGTGGGGCTTGTGATAGGGATTTCATTTAATTAGAAAAGAAAAGTAATTCTGTTGGAACAAAAACATGAGGGAGAAAGTGGTCGGACTCTCATGCTTCTCTATTCTTGTAACATGCAGATATCAAGTCGGTTAATTCTCCAGCTCGAACCAATTGTAAAAATTAATCTTACAAAATTTATAATATGGATTACTAGTAATATGATTTTGATTCATATTTTCATCTTGTGTTTTTATTTATCCCCAAGAACACACACATAATAATAACCAAAGTAAAGGTTAAAATGCTCATAATATCATGTTCTAAGACTCCTAGACCTGATAGACTCGATTCAATAATTTTAAAAATATCATGAAACATATTTTTGGATAAATTTAATAACTATGACATAGACATTTAACATGATTACTAGTTACCTACAGTATAGAACACTGTAACTATTACCTTGGTTCCTAATGTGAAGAGTCTATATAATACTGTTTAATTTGGCCCTATTTCCTTTTTTTTCAATCAAATATAAATATATAACAAATATTTTGTCAATTAGGATTAGGAATGATCTTAATTGTATCATCAACATAGATCAAGAAACCATTACCCTGTGAAATTCTATTGTGCATAATGGTTTTCTTCCCTAGGAGTCAGTTCAATACTATGGTCAAAAGAATGTCAACACCAGATTCACTATTAAGATTAATCTAAAGAAAACATATGAATTTTTGAATTGGTATTTTTTGTAAAACATAATAAATGTGTGGGGAATTCTATGTAGGTTCATCAAGTAGATTAAATTTTATGTGACTTTTTTGTATTACTTTGTGTTAGTTAATGGAGAGCCATATGGTAACATTCTAGGTGTTAAGGGTCTCAAGGAAGGTGATCCGCTCTCCCCCTTCTTGTTAGCTTTCAAGGATGAATACCTTTCAAACCTCTTATTGGGGACGACCATGATAATTGACTCCAAATTTCACCAAATATGTCACAAGACTAAGCTCATGCATTTTGTGTGTGTTGATAATATCCTTTTAGAAAGTATTTTGTTATTATCTTAAATTGTTAAGGAAGTTTTAACACACTTTGGTGATGCATCATGGTATATTTTTAACCCATAAAAATGGAGAATATTTTCTGGAGGGATCACATAGTAGGAAAGGTCACAATTTCATCAGCTTATGGAATTACAAAAATCTCTATTTCTGGTTAAGTATCATGGGGTCCCTCTTCATTCAAAAAGTTAGTTACTTATGGATTTTTATCCCCTCATTCAGAAAGCTATACTATACCAACCATTCAGACATGGAAGTCGAGATTCTTATCTTATTCAAGAAGACAGTGGACAATTTAGTTAGTTTTACAGAACCTCACTAACTACTGATGTAGGATTATTCAAAATGTTAATTATATTTATAGGTTTTTCCATTGGAGAACAAATGATCAAAATTCAAATAAATCGCTTGTTGCTTGAGATGATGTGATAAATCCAAAGGAAGTGGGTGGCCTGACACAAAAACTCCAGATGGTATTAAAAGGCATTGATTATGTAGTAAATTAGATGTATTTATATTAAAAAGGAATATATATGTTTAAAATGATTTCATGAGTAATATTTTTATAGGAGGATCTTTAAGAACTTTTATGGTGGCAGGATCACGTCCCGGAATCAGAAAAAAGTATTAAAGCTAAAGGTTTCTCTAAAGTGTGTTTTAATTTATGATAGTCAGGTGGCCAGGACTACATTGAGATATCAATTTACCACTATTTATACTTACATGTCTCTTATTCTAGAATTAGTTTATTATTCTCATGCACGACGTTATCACTAGGTTAGACAATTTGGATAAACTGAAAACTAGAGATGAACTCTGCTTATGGAATGTTGTGTCTTCTCCAAGATGTAAACTTTATGGTATGATAGAGGAAACATCTAATCATTTTTTTCATTGAATTATATATTTCATTAACAAGTTTCCATAAGAATATGAGCATCTTGAGGATTTCTCTACCCACCTCCAACTTGAATGTGATGAATTCTTGGATTGTTTATCTGTGTGGATCATTTTCAACACAGGATGGATTTATTAAAGATCCTTTGAATAGTCTCATGTATTTAAATAGGAAAGTGAATATTTAGTTGATAATTAAAAAACATCTTAATGATAATACTGATTTATTTCAATATTGGATGTATGGTCTCATGTTGAATCATTAATAGATCACTAGGATGAAGGATATGACAAGTAACCAACATTGGTGTAGTAGAATGGATGTTTGGTCACATTCTTTCTATGATGTTTTAATGTTTCTCCATTGATTTTTTTATAATTGATCATTCTCAAACATTGTTCTATGTTTTTCATTTGACATATATTTTCACAAAAACGGAATAGAATATTCCATTTCATCCAAAAAATTGCACTAATGTTTATTTATAAACACCTCTGAGATAAAAATTTATATTTAACTAAAACTTCGAATAATATATTTGAAGTATGGGTTGCCAAAAATATTTTGTGTTCTTTTGATCCAATCAATTAACTTTAACCCACCTTTACTACCACAATTGAATAAAACTAATCATAAGGAGGGAGATAGAAAAGGCACTAGGTAAACAACTTAAAAACTTAGGCAACATTAATAGAAATCTTGTTTCATTTTTAAATCATGGATGAATGGTATTTTCATAAAAGCAAACAGAACATTACTACTTGATCTATTTTATCCAGAATGCCTACATGAGTGCATGAGTGTGCATGTGTGCAAGTGTGGTCGTATCTTTACCATATAAAATATGAGAGTATAAATAAAAAGATACCAAACATCCCCTATGGAATCCCAAAGGATTTCATATGTAGTTTCCCAAAGATCATCATTAGTGGTACCATAAATAATTAAAAGTATTCAAATAAAAGGACGACATGGAAAACAAATTAATGTCATACCACATTTAATCCTCTATTAAATATAGAAAAATTATGAAATAGGAGATATCATCAGAAATTATCACATTAAAAGAAATTAAAAACATTAATATTCAGTCCACAATTATATTCCCAGAAGGCCAGGTAAAGCTAAGGTAGTCTCAAATGATTATGTTTCCGATTTAGGACCAAATTTTTTCACTTTCTCCAAATTCCTTACCCATCTATGGTGAACAAAAGGTATCTTCTTGCCTAACTATGTATCAAATTATGGCACACTTCATTTTAAAGAGAATGTGGTTTAAAACTCTGCTACCATCATGCATAAAGTGGTCACAAAGATTCATGGTGTATTTTAGATGATTTAGGTTTTCATTTTCTTAAATCCTAGAAAAATAATGCTTTTAATTAATAGTTTTAGAAGGAATCTACTCCAGATAAAAATAGAAAGCAACACAATAACTGAAGCATTTATAAATTTAAAATAAATTATTGATTTAAATAAACTAAAATGAAAAAAATCCTTAAATAGGAATAAAATTTTTAAGTTTGAATGTGGATGGAATTAAGGGATATTTGTGACAGAAAAAATTCCTTGAATAATCCATGAGGCTTCAACTGGTTCAAGAAAATGAGATGGGAATGAAAAAACACCAATTTCCTTGATGAATGGAATGGACTTGATAAAATTATGAGTATTTCATCGTCTTTCCATTATTCACAAAAAATCCAATTCAAATTAAGGAAACGTTTGGCATCATCACCATCACCCTCAGCATCCCTCTTATGTTATCAAACATATGTTTCCTACTGCATTTAAAAATTTAGATGTTGAATCATTTGAATATTATTTTTGAATGTTTTTTAAACATAGGCTCATCATTTTTTATTAGAAAAAAATTAATTTTACACCTAACAAATATAATTCATATTTATAATTGGTAGTGATATTCCCATTAATGAGAAAATGAGTATAAAAGTAATTAGAGCAATCATTTTAGCCAAAATGAGTCTTATAACCTTATCGAATCCATTTGGATCAATACGATTAGATGTTATCTTTTTGACTCAAATGGTGAAATTTAAAGACTCAACGTCGCATGGAAGTCTCTCTAAGTTGAATAGCCAATGCTAGCATCATTTTTTCAACTTTATAATTAATGATGTAATGACAAACCTAAATCCAAATTTAATGGGGTAGTATATATGAATCAAATTTCACAATTAATGAATGTTGTGGAAAAATAGAATCTTAATCATGCCATTAAAAAATCATTCAATTAGGGTATTTATATATTTATATATTTATGGTGGAGATATTCTCACGACTCACATTATATTGGTTGGTAAAAATAAAGGGAAATTTGAATATTTAATCCTCGGGTGGAAGAAATTTTGAGAACTGGAATTCACATAGGGAATACAAGAGTTGAAACATATTTAAGAGATGTTTTTGGATGTAGTTAGAGGACCAAGAGGTTTCTGTGGCTTGGGTGTTTATTTCAATACAATTTTTAGTTTTGGAAATGTTTGGAAATGGTCACCAAGTTCGGAAATAAATTTGGAGAGTTTGGATCGAATTTGGATATTTTTGTGTTTCTGTAGATATTTGAAAATTTCCCAAGTCTGAGATCTAAGCTCTATAGGGGGAAGAAAATTTTTATTAAATTCAAGAAATATATATTACATATGAGAGGAGTATATTATGTATGGTTTTTCACCCAAGGTAAAAACATTACGTATGACGATATTATATATCATGTTTAAGACATATATTACATAAGGTTTTTAATCTAAAAAGAAAAATATTATGCATGGATATAAATACAATACATATGGGATAAAAATATAATGTATCTAATTTTTTCCAAAGAAAATATCTTACGTATTAAAAACAGTATATTATTAATTGAGTATTATATCACACATTGGTTATTCTATCATGTAAAAAAACATTAGATTTTAAAATATGCGACGAATAAGTTTTTTGGGATAGAAAATATTATGTACGAAAAAAATATCAAGTATCAAATTTTCAATAATGGAAAAACCTTACGCAGAGGGTGGTAAATTATGTATGAATTTTTCTATAAGGAAAAACCATATGTAAGGTGTCATATATTACATATAATTTTCTTTCTACAGAAAAAACCTTACGTACTGAATGTGGAATATTATGTAAAGATATTTGACTAATACATAACCCTTATGAAGGAAAAATCTATTACATGAGGAAAAATGTTATGGTGTGGGAATTTTCGCCATGTTCAAAACCTAATATATGGATTGTTTTTGAAAAATATTAATTAGTGAAAATAAAACTTTGGGGGTTATTAAATAATAAAAGGAGGTCATTTCTCTATAAAGTGGTGTCTTTTTCTTCCCCTCTATAATGCCCGTTCTAATAATTCCCCTTCCAAGGGTTTCTCCTTCAGTACATAATGGAATAGAGTTTTATTTGATCTGGGATATAGCTGGAGGTAAATCTATCATTCCTCTTTGATTCTTTATCAATTTCTTCCCCTTTTATTTGATTCTTATTGTTGCAACCCGGACTGGGGTTTTGGTGATTATTATACCAGATAATGGTGGAATCATCTTGATATTATGGGGATTTTGTTTGTCTTGGATAAAGGAGATCTTGAAAAGATGATCTGACTAGGTCTTGTACCAATTCAAAGAGTTATGTGATGGGTGGTGTGCATCCCTTTTCATGAGCATTTAGATACAATAGATTACCTGGTGAGTGATTCATTAATTATGTGTGAATTATTATGGAATAAATATTGGTTAAATGTATAAATAAATTATAATTAATTTAGAATTAATTTGGATTGTTAATTGATTGAGTTAGGACCTCGTGTTAATGGACAGTGGATAGTTAGGTTTAGACGAGCATAGTCAAGGGTGGTTGAGCTTTGGTGTAGTATGGAAAATATCAGGTAGGGATGGTAGATCTTTTATTAAGATGGGAATGACTCCATAAGAGGTAGGTGGTCCCTAAGACCCCCCCCCCCTAAATTTTACACATTTGTTTATATAGAATTTGATATGAAATCTTGCCAGTTGTATGTGATTGACCTAAATTATAAACGAATTGTTTTCCCTTGAACCAATATGAAATAAATGTGTGTCTTGCATCAAGATGGACCCTTGAAAACTAGGTTGATACTTCAGTGTCCAATGGCCAAGGTCTTAAACATAAACATGTGTTATGTGATATTTGGGCCCTAGAAGGGTATAAGTGAAATGAATGAACATATTAAACCCTGATATAATTGCCCGGATTTCCCTCTATGTAGCGAATTTTCATGGGTTTGGAATGGATATTATAGGGTTATGCCATGGATAAGATTTATGTATAGGTTGGGTGTGAGGGGACTGACCAAGTTAATTTGAGAAGGGAGGTGGATGTCGGGCAACAACTTAGTGCTGACTTATAAATCATTGTTAATGTGGTCGATTATTCCATGATGTGATTATGTTCATGTTGAGGGATGTTATGCCTCTAAGTGATAAGCTTCAATCCAGGGGTGGAATGAGATAAAGAAACCTGAGTGGGGTGTCTAGACATTGATGTGACTGAGGTGACCATCATCAGTGCCCTCATATTGTGTTTACTCCAGAGTGAATTAGTGCAATAAGAATAGCTCAATTGTAGCCTAACCTATATGAAGTGATCAATTTGAGTTGTGTGCTTGAGTGGACAACATAGGATATGTTTTTTAGGATCAGATAAGTGCCGAACCCATGCGATTATGAAAGCGATATGAGCTTCTAGACGTCTATGTGGGATCAGGCACTCTGGTAATGATGGCCTAGAGACCGTTTCGAGTAGGGGATGTGACTCCCACATGGATATGATATGAAGATTTTGGGTAGAGGATGTAACCCCTGATTTTATATATATGATAGCTCCAGGTAGAGGATGTGACCCCTGGGGTGTATGTTATATGAATGTTTTAGATAGGGGATGCAACCCCTTGTGTGTGTGATATACTAAAAGATTATAGGGAAATACTTGTATTCATTCAGGTGGTTGTGTGTTATGCTTAGAGACATCCAACACTGGGTGAAGAAGGCATGGTAGATTCTAGGTGTTACCTTATAACCTAAGGATCAATGATGACTTATTTTAATATGTTCTGATATTTTTTTTCTTCACCATGTCACATTGTACATGCATTTTATTTATTAATTAAGCTAGTTTGTTTTACTCAAACCCTACTTAGGTATTCCTCATACATTAATACTTTAGGAGACCTCATAACTTCAGTATCAGGTAAGGAATAGGCCCAATATTGGATGGTTGACCTAGAATCCTTGGATTGTGTTAGGAGATGGGATCAAGTTGGGAATCAAAATTTTATTGGGTTTTAATTTCATTAATTTTGTTTCATGTTATATATGATCATCCCATGGGTGATCTTGTCGATGTATTCTTGTCTCGTGTGTTATTCTAGATAGTTCATTTTTTATAGCTTGGGTTTATTATTTATTTTGTGTGGATTTTGTTGTGTTATTTATTTATTCGCATGGATATTGTGATGAATTAAAGTATGATATTTCCAATTTTTTTATTACCCTGATATGATGGTATAAACATCCAATGATATCAACTTAGAGTCTTACTGATAATCAGAATGTTTGGAGAGACGTGTTTGACGCCATGTGATGACCCAACCCGGTTACTATATATAGAGTCTAGTCGGGGGAGTTACATTCCGAAACTTTTTATGAAACTCTAACCCTATAATTGCAATCTCTTCAATAGTATGTTTTTTACCTTTCGATGGTAGAGAATTTTCCCAAACCAAGTAAATATTATGAGCTTATTTTTTGTTTTAAAATTCCTCTCATACATTTTGATCTTTATTTTTCACTCACCCATCGATGATTCATCTCAATGGTATGGATTAAAAAGCATAGCACCCTATTATCCCTACTACATAGACCTTTGTTAGGCATATTTTTCTAAACCTAGGTGATCTCTATCAAGCTCCACCATCACTCATGGGCTTGTCAAATTTATTATTCCCCACACTATGTGGCATATTTGAAAATGTTTCATCATATTTAAAATGACATTTTCTATGCTTTGTAATTAAGATTAACATTTCCAAATATTTATTCTCAAACGATCATTTCCTTGTATTTTTTTCCATTAATCCTTTTAGAAGTAACTCATTTTGGACAACCTCTCCAAGATGACTATTTTCAAGAATCATGACGAGACACCAAAATTAGATTTTTATTGAAAGAGTAGAACTAGAAATTCAAGAGGGAGAAGGAAAAAGGAAAGAAAGATAGAGACACAGATCCCCTTGAGAGGCACTCAACACCCTCACCCTATCCTCAAGTCCTAATTTCCAATCCTTTATGCCACCTAGCTTACCAAAAAAATCACCCCTCCACTCTCTCCAACCCTCCACATTTATAATAGTCCCTATTAACCACCTATGGGATACCCATCATATCCCCCCTTAAAATACCAAACATCTTCCCCCCAGATCCCTCTATAATATCCTCCTCTAACTGTAGTGACCCCCAAGAATATTCTCCCAAGAACCCAACATATTCTCTTAGGCCCTCCATGTAGTTACATAGAAATCACCAGAAGTATCCCCCTTGAATTCCTATCACTGCCACGCCATAAAATTACACTTAGTCCTCAAGGTGGTGGTTTTGACCATTAGTGTGATGGTTCATCCCCACCCCTATAATGATCATTACTTGTTTTTCCTTCTCAACCATCCTCAATTTTGATAGCAACTATGATTGCACCACTACAGGTAACACAACCGTTCCATGTAGATGTAGTACTGCCATTGCTGTGTATGATTGTTGATCTCCAAAGCTGTTAAATCACACCAATAATTCTTATCGAGTAATGGGGGGCCTTCATTTCATCTAACGTATGTTGGATGTGGAAAATTATTTTTGAACAACCTATCCAGCCCAAGCCTTAATCCATAATTTCCGAGCCTCTAGGCCACCCAGCTAAACCCACCCCCACAACTCTCTCCACCCCTCCACATTTATAACATTCCCTACTAACCACCAATGGGCCCCCATCATATCCCCCTTCCATTCACCAACATATCTATAACGACCCATACTTTACACACATTGTTAATACTTCAAAATTGAAGCACACTTATTACAACATATGACAAAACCTCAAAGGACTGTATAGGTATAGTGTCTTTAGAAACTGGGAAACATAAACAACTGGTTCATAAATCTTCTACAGTGTATCCCATTTATTTCATCATATCTAGGGTCCCTTTTAGCATATTCTACTTAATATCCATCTTCCTGACTTGGGGAAAAGAAAACATAAAAGGGTGAGCTCAAATGCTCAGCAAGGCAAATAAAGGAAATAAAAATCATATCATATCTTTTTGAAAATCAAAACCTGCAAAAGAGATCATAATATCTTAACATGGAATAAATCATAGAAGTGAAAATGAGATCCCCATAATCATAACATAAAACTTGAAACTTTGTGGAATGCAAACATAATCATGGAAAATCATTTCTTGTTAGTCATGACTCATTTCCAAGACTATCTTAGTGGACAAAGTCCCTTTCTGAACCGAGTTCACTCCTCGTTTCAGTCCTGTATCACTGAACCGAAATAACCTTCCGTTCCAGCCATGTCTATCTCATGAGATATAAAATCTTTACCCAATGCATTGGAGGGAGATATAGGTCCCACCCATCTTATAATGAATCCTTTCTTATGTGTGCCACATAATCATAAATCATACATCATCACATAACCCATGTAATAAAAATGGAATTCTTAAACAACATGACATCATAAAACAATTCATATAAGATAAAGGAATTCATAAAAATGTTTCCATCACAACAGAATCAAATCCATGTAATAATAGGGATAGAAACAGAACCCTTTTATTATCTTAGATGGAAAATAATTTTGATAAAATACATGAACTTCATTCTTGAGGAAAATATCCTTTCTTCTTCAAAAACACTTTTACTTTCTTAACATGTCATACAATTTTAAACTAAAAGAAGTTGATTAAAAATAAACTTGAATACTTGTAAAGGAAGCTTCTTTGAAATAATGTTTTAAAAATCCATTCATGCCGTATAAGTTAAAAAAAACATTCTTCGTACTTTTGTCGGAAAAGTCAAAAAGTACCTCGTACGACAAAAGATTCCTTTCATACATATTACTAAAAACTCACCGAAGGGTAAAAATGGATTTAAACAATTTTAGGTGGATGGAAATAATATTACATATTGATGAAACATGGATGTGGATGATAAAATACACCCCAGTTAATACTTACGAATAAACAATCTCGGATAAAAATGAGGTTGTGATATTTCCCTTACCTTAGGTCCAATTTTCTTTGTACGTGTCCGAAGCTCCTGTATAATGCTTTAAATAATGTTATTGACTTATTCCAGAATCATACATATTGATATGATATCATATATGGTCATATTATTAGCTTCTTGATAGTAATATTTCATTGTTACTTGTTACTCGGGTCTTTATAACTTTTTGTTCTTATGCATGTTTTGTCGAATAAATTCTTATTCTTATCTTTAGGTTATAGATAATTCATTTCCAGAATGCTATTAGTGTGGTATATACCATATTCATTCATTCAATTTATATAATCATTATGAAATGAAGATCATGTAGAACGAGTCGCATCACATCGTGGAGACGGTATTCCGTACGTACGCACGAGTGATGATATCATTCCTATGATCGTGTAATTGTATTGGAGTATATATATATTATTTCAGTATCAATATTACTTCATAATAATCATATATAGTTACTCATTACACCATTATACCCATCCTTGTAAGGTGATGGTGGAAAATAGATTACACCACGGCGTGGAGACGGTATTCCGTACGTACGCACGCGCGGTGATTTCATTTTTTCCGTAGGATGGATAGAAGGTGAATTAGGGTTGTTTCATATTTATAATAACATATCAGTATGTAAGTAATACTGATGTTATTACTTTATCATGAAACAACTAAAGAAGAAGAAGTTGAAGAAGAAAGAAATTGAAAAGATCGGTAATGGATATTACCTCTTCTTTGGAACGCCTCTTTGAATCCTCCACTTAAGGAACTAAGATTGGTCTTTGGAGGAGACCAGGACCTCTAGGATTATTCTAGGGAAGTGGAGAGGAGAAAATGGCAGGGGTTGGCCGAGCTTGAGTGCTCAAATTGGTGTGAGGAGGAGGGGGAGGAGGTGCCCTTTTATAAGGGAGGAGAGGGGCACCTTAGGAATATCTCAAAATATTATTTTATATTAAAGTAAAAATCGGTTTATAATGGTTCCAAAGTGTCTTATTTCGAAGATAAAGTGGGGATGGGTCTAAATCCTATCAACCAATAGGATTTAGACAAGTTTAGGGTATTATTTTAAACTTATCAATTAGATTTAACTCTAAGTTAATTAATTTAACTTTTACCGTGTCTTTTTGTTTTCTTTCACTATATGGTTAATACACTTACTATAACATGCCAAACGAACCCCAAATTGTTTATTATTAATATATATATCCTTATCTAAGTCATTTGGCCGAACCTTAGATTTTTATGAATAAAATAACAATTAGTAATATAATATTTGATTTAAAAACTATTTTGTGTCAATTTTGACACTATTTGATATATGATTTTTGTGAAAGTCATAACAGAATTATATGTTCGAACCAAGTTTATTAAATCAACAATAATATATCATAGTAACCTAGAAAATTATTGGAATTCATAAAAAGTCTCAAATTACATTTATTTTGGTATTTATATTATCAATTATGTCAATATTTCATTAATAAGATAATTACTGCATCATCTTTGTGTCATAAATAAATTAAATTATTTGATGTCTAAAAATTACAAATAAAATATCATCATGTAGGAAATCTTTTTATCTTTCTAATGAATATTTATAGTCGAATTTATCTTATGTATAACCCCATATTAAAAATTATTTACTTATTAAACTTTGATTTTAACTATTTTAACCCTTCTTTAAATAAATTAATAATAAATGTCCTAATCTAATCCAAGTGGGCCTAAATGGTCATATTTTATTCCTAAGTTTGTTTTTGGTCGAATTACACTTGTCCAATAGAATTAGGACATGTGTTAGGGTAATAGTAATATCATATTTACCCTTAGTTACCCTATTTACTATTAACCGCGGTAAAAAAAGTAAAAAGTTACTATTCACCAAAAAATTATTTTCATCTCATTGAACCACATTTTAGTCCTTGATATTAACCGTGTCTCTCGGATTTTCGAAATTCCATTCACAGAAGCGGTAAAATTAAGTTTTATGCAAAATTCAGTTTTTAACCTACCACTTAGTGGTTTCACTATTCATCAAAAATTGAAAGTTTTCAGAAAAATACCAAAATTTCACCCTAGGCTAATTTCGATATTCTGAGTCCAAAAATGAAGTCCATTTTGAAAAATAAAATTTATAAAATTTCAAAAAGTGGTTATTACTATTCATAACGGCTAGTTTTAATAGCATATTGTTGTTTAGTGAAACTCGGTATTGCGTACGACGCAAGCTATTGAGGAAGGTCGCGATTGCGTGTAAAGCAAGCCAAGCAAGTGTTGTGTAGAAAAAGATTCCTTTGATGATTTATATAACATAAAAGTCTCGGTTGTTACATTCTACCCCCCTTAAAAAGAATTTCGCCCTCGAAATTCGTCACTTTGTAACAAAGAGATGAGGATACTTCTCCCTCATCATATCCTCAAGCTCCCATGTAGCTTCTTCAAGTTGGTGGTTCCTCCATAAAACTTTCACCAAGCGAGTTGTCTTGTTACGTAGGACTTTTTCACTACGATCCAGACTCTCTATCGGCTGTTCTTCATAAGAAAGTTCTTGCTCCAGCGGTACAACTTCTGAGCTGAGTACATGTGAAGGATCTGGTATGTACTTTCTCAGGAGAGATACATGGAACACATCGTGAACTTGAGAGAGATTCGGTGGAAGCGCCAATCGGTAAGCTACCTTCCCAACACGATCCAGTATTTCGAAAGGACCGATATATCTAGGGCTCAACTTCCCCTTCTTTCCAAATCTCATAACCCTCTTCCAGGGAGATATTCGTAAGAACACTTTATCACCCACTTCAAACTCTAGGTCTTTTCTTCGGTTGTCGGCATAACTTTTCTGTCGACTCTGAGCTGCTCTTATGTGTTGTTGAATAGATCTGACCTTTTCTGCCATTTCATCAACGAGATCAGGTCCTAATAGCTTTCTTTCCCCAACTTCATCCCAGCAAGTTGGAGTCCTGCATTTCTTTCCATAGAGAGCTTCATAAGGAGCCATCTGAATACTGGAGTGAAAGCTATTATTATAAGAAAATTCCACCAAAGGTAGGTGTTGATCCCAACCTCCTTTGAAATCCATAGAGCAAGCTCTCAACATATCTTCTAGGGTTTGAATTGTTCTCTCAGACTGACCGTCTATCTGGGGATGATAAGCAGTGCTGAAACTCAACTCTGTATCCAGAGTATACTGAAGACTTCGCCAGAACTTCGAGGTAAATCTCGGATCTCGATCAGATATAATAGAAAGTGGTACTCCATGAAATCTTACCACTTCCTTTACATATATCCTGGCAAGCTGATCTAGAGAGAAATCCTCTCTAATAGCAATGAAGTGTGCAGACTTTGTAAGACGATCAACTATGAACCAGATAGCATTATTGCCTTTGGATGTTTTAGGAAGTCCTGTGACAAAGTCCATAGTGATGTTTTCCCATTTCCATTCGGGTATGGGTAATGGTTGTAACATCCCCTTAGACTTCTGTCTCTCAGCTTTAACTTGTTGACAAACCAAGCATCGAGAGACATATTCAGCAACATCTCTTTTCATTCCATCCCACCAAAAGTACTCTTTCAGGTGCCTATACATCTTCGTGCTTCCAGGATGAATAGAGAATGATGAACTATGAGCCTCATCCAGCAGCTCATTCTTTAATTCAGGGATGGGAGGAACGCAAACCCGATTCCTGAACTTTATTATCCCATCACAATCAAGTTTGAATTCAAGAACATTTCTCACCTTCTTTTGTAACTCGACATCTTCTTTCTGTGCCTCTTTAATCTTCACATGTATAGATGGTTGAACATTCATTTGAGAAAGATAAGATTTTACCCCTTCCATTATAATTCCAAGATCCATCCATTGTAAATCCATAAATATTGAATCTTTTGTGATCCTCATCATGGATAAACTAGCATGGTCTTGTCGACTTAATGCATCTGCCACCTTGTTTGCTTTCCCAGGGTGGTAATGGATTGAGCAGTCATAATCCTTAATCAGCTCCAACCATCTTCTTTGACGCATATTCAACTCCTTTTGTGTGAAAATATACTTTAAACTTTTATGATCAGTATAAATATCACACCTTTCACCATAAAGGTAATGCCTCCAAATCATTAATGCAAAGATTACCGCAGCCAACTCCAAATCATGTGTTGGGTAATTTTGCTCATGGATTTTCAATTGTCGTGAGGCATAAGCTATCACCATATCATTTTGCATAAGAACACACCCCAATACCTTCTTGGATGAATCACTGTAGATCACAAACCTTTCTCCACTACAAGGCAGTGTGAGCACAGGTGCACTGGATAACCTTCTTTTCAACTCCTTGAAATTCTCTTCACATTCCTCTGTCCAGACAAACTTAACTCCTTTCCGAGTCAACTTGGTGAGTGGATTATATAATCGTGAAAAATCTTTTACAAAACGTCGATAATATCCAGCCAAACCAAGAAAACTTCGGATCTCAGTTACTGTTGTTGGTCTTGACCATCTTTCGATAACCTCTGTTTTTGCTGGATCCACAGATATCCCCTCTTTTGAGATTATAAGACCCAAAAATGCAACTTTTTGAAGCCAAAATTCACACTTGGTAAATTTGGCATAAAGCTTCTCCTTTCTCAGGGTCTTCAATATAATTCTCAAGTGATCTTCATGCTCTTCCTTGCTCTTTGAATAGACAAGAATATCGTCTATAAAGTCTACCACAAATTGATCAAGATAGTCTCTAAAGACTCTATTCATTAGATCCATGAAGATAGCATGGGCATTAGTAAGACCAAATGGCATCACTATAAATTCATAGTGTCCATACCTTGTACGGAAAGCCGTCTTTGGTATATCCTCCCTTTTGACCCTTAATTGATGATACCCTGAACGAAGATCAATCTTGGAAAAGTATTGAGCTCCGCGTAGTTGGTCAAATAAGTCATCAATGCGTGGGAGAGGATATTTGTTCTTGATAGTGATCTTGTTAATTTCTCGATAATCAATGCAGAGTCTCATTGATCCATCTTTCTTCTTAACAAATAGAACAGGTGCTCCCCAAGGTGACGCACTAGGGCGTATGAATCCCTTATCATGATTCTCTTGGAGTTGCTTCTTCAATTCCTGCAACTCAATTGGGGCCATTCTATAAGGTGTCTTTGAAATAGGCAAAGCATCGGGTATGAGTTCTATTGAAAACTCAACTTCACGATTTGGTGGAAGACCTGGTAATTCCTCCGGAAAGACATCATCAAACTCCCGTACAATGGGCATATTCTTAATCGTGAGTTTCTCACCAACCATTTGAGATAAATAACCTTCATTTAGTGGAATCAATACCCATAAGATGGAAGAAATTTCCACTGGAAGGTTATGTTCATCCTTGCATTGATAGACGATCGTAGATTGATCTAGAGTATGAAATGTGACTTCCCTTATTTGGCAATTTATATGAGCTCCATGTAGAGAAAGCCAATCCATGCCAAGAATCACATCAAATTACACTAAAGGAAGGATCACAAGATTTGCAGGAAGCACTTTCCCACAAACTTTGATCGGAGAAGAATTATAAACTTTTGATGTGATTGATGTGCCATTAGGTGTTGTCACAGCTAACTCAACATCTAATTGTTGAGGTAATTCGGTGATACCCTTAGAAAAGTCTTCAGAAATAAAAGAGTGGGTGGATCCAGAATCAAATAAAACATTTGCTACTTTAGAGTGGATGGTAAGTGTACCTTTCACCACTTCATTATCGTACTCCACATCGCTGATAGAAATTGCATGCGACTTTCCTTTGTCTTTAGCCTTAAGATTTTGTTGACATCGACCATCATCATCAACCCTTGGATTTGGGCATTGATTGGCATAATTCCCCATCTCCTTGCACTTGAAACATTTAAGTGTAGTAGGTTCATTCTGTGTATCCCTTCCTTTGTTTGCATCATTAGACATCTTCTTCCCATTATCACGGCATTCAAATGCCCGATGACCTTCTTTTCCACATTTAAAACATTTACTTGTCCCTTTAAGACAACTCCCTCCATGTTTCTTTCCACACTTTGAGCATAAGGGAAAGTTCATCTTCTTTTCAGTGTGCTCTTTAGATTTTTCTTTGAATTCCATCTTCCTCTTCTTATCAAACCCATGTGACTGATGGGTTACTCCAATCTCCATCTCCACTTTGAGAGCACATCGAACGATTTCGTCGTAGCTATTGAAGTCTCTTATGGCTAACGCCCTTCGAAGACTTGGTTTTAAGCCACTAAAGAATCGATCGATCTTACTCTCAGGTTGGATAATAATACCAGAAGCGTACCTTGCAAGTCTTGTAAAATTTGCTTCATACGTACTAACAGATTCATCATCCCTTTGCTTCAGTTCAAGGAACTCTTTCTCCATCTTTGTTCGGAGAATACGAGGGAAGTACTTATTGAAAAATAAGTTCTTGAACTCGTCCCATTCCATAGACTCAATTTCATCCCTTTGCCTCGTATTCTTAACAAGATTCCACCATTGATCAGCATCTCCTTCCAAACGATACACTGCTAGGATGACTTTATCATGTTCAGAACATTGAAGAACTGAAAATATCTTTTCAGTAGTACTAATCCGTTGTTCAGCAACTAATGGATCAGTAGACCCGCTGAAAGAAGGTGGACACTGCCTCATGAAGGATTCAACAGAATGTTTCTCCCTCCTTTGCTCGTTTGGAAATCCTGCATGATTCATAGCTTGAGAAAGTTGTGTGAGCATGGCTACAAGATTTTTCATTCCAGCTCCCATATCGTTTGGTTGCTCAGGGGGACAATCATTGCATTTCCCATCGCATTCCGCATTAACACGGTTCCTTCGGGTTCCAGCCATTGACTAAAACCAAGAAGAATAGTGTGAGCAACACTAATTATAATAGGAAACCACATAATTCAAGAATAAAATTTTCATGCTTAAGGTATTATCCTAGGTTATTCAAGTCCATTTCTAAAACACTAAGATTGTGTTCTATGCTTAGACTTATCCTTAGGGTTCTTACTAAGGCTTTCACATCCTAGTTTCCAAAGGTTGACTATACCTTTCCTCTGATACCAACTATAACGACCCATACTTTACACACATTGTTAATACTTCAAAATTAAAGCACACTTATTACAACATATGACAAAACCACAAAGGACCGTATAGGTATAGTGTCTTTAGAAACTGGGAAACATAAACAACTGGTTCATAAATCTTCTACAGTGTCTCCCATTTATTTCATCATATCTAGGGTCCCTTTTAGCATATTCTACTTAATATCCATCTTCCTGACCTGGGGAAAAGAAAACATAAAAGCGTGATCTCAAATGCTCAGCATGGCAAATAAAGGAAATAAAAATCATATCATATCTTTTTGAAAATCAAAACCTGCAAAAGAGATCATAATATCTTAACATGGAATAAATCATAGAAGTGAAAATGAGATCCCCATAATCATAACATAAAACTTGAAACTTTGTGGCATGCACACATAATCATGGAAAATCATTTCTTGTTAGTCATGACTCATTTCCAAGACTATCTTAGTGGACAAAGTCCCTTTCTGAACCGAGTTCACTCCTCATTTCAGTCCTGTATCACTGAACCGAAATAACCTTCCGTTCCAGCCATGTCTATCTCATGAGATATAAAATCTTTACCCAATGCATTGGAGGGAGATATAGGTCCCACCCATCTTATAATGAATCCTTTCTTATGTGTGCCACATAATCATAAATCATACATCATCACATAACCCATGTAATAAAAATGGAATTCTTAAACAACATGACATAATAAAACAATTCATATAAGATAAAGGAATTCATAAAAATGTTTCCATAACAACATAATCAAATCCATGTAATAATAGGGATAGAAACAGAACCCTTTTATTATCTTAGATGGAAAATAATTTTGATAAAATACATGAACTTCATTCTTGAGGAAAATATCCTTTCTTCTTCAAAAACACTTTTACTTTCTTAACATGTCATACAATTTTAAACTAAAAGAAGTTGATTAAAAATAAACATGAATACTTGTAAAGGAAGCTTCTTTGAAATAATGTTTTAAAAATCCATTCATGCCGTAGAAGTTAAAAAAACATTCTTCGTACTTTTGTCGGAAAAGTCAAAAAGTACCTCGTATGACAAAAGATTCCTTTCATACATATTACTAAAAACTCACTGAAGGGTAAAAATGGATTTAAACAATTTTAGGTGGATGGAAATAATATTACATATTGATGAAACATGGATGTGGATGATAAAATACACCCCAGTAAATACTTACGAATAAACAATCTCGGATAAAAATGAGATTGTCATATTTCCCTTACCTTAGGTCCAATTTGCTTTGTACGTATCCGAAGCTCCTGTATAATGGTTTAAATAATGTTATTGACTTATTCCAGAATCATACATATTGATATGATATCATATATGGTCATATTCTTAGCTTCTTGATAGTAATATTTCATTGTTACTTGTTACTCGGGTCTTTATAACTTTTTGTTCTTATGCATGTTTTGTCGAATAAATTCTTATTCTTATCTTTAGTTTATAGATAATTCATTTCCAGAATGCTATTAGTGTGGTATATACCATATTCATTCATTCAATTTATATAATCATTATGAAATGAAGATCATGTAGAACGAGTCGCATCACATCGTGGAGACGGTATTCCGTACGTACGCACGAGTGATGATATCATTCATATGATCGTGTAATTGTATTGGAGTATATATATATTATTTCAGTATCAATATTACTTCATAATAATCATATATAGTTACTCATTACACCATTATACCCATCCTTGTAAGGTGATGGTGGAAAATAGATTACACCACGGCGTGGAGACGGTATTCCGTACGTACGCACGCGCGGTGATTTCATTTTTTCCGTAGGATGGATAGAAGGTGAATTAGGTTTGTTTCATATTTATAATAACATATCAGTATGTAAGTAATACTGATGTTATTACTTTATCATGAAACAACTAAAGAAGAAGAATTTGAAGAAGAACGAAATTGAAAAGATCGGTAATGGATATTACCTCTTCTTTGGAACGCCTCTTTGAATCCTCCACTTAAGGAACTAATATTGGTCTTTGGAGAAGACCAGGACCTCTAGGATTATTCTAGGGAAGTGGAGAGGAGAAAATGGCAGGGGTTGGCCGAGCTTGAGTGCTCAAATTGGTGTGATGAGGAGGGGGAGGAGGTGCCCTTTTATAAGGGAGGAGAGGGGCACCTTAGGAATATCTCAAAATATTATTTTATATTAAAGTCAAAATCGGTTTATAATGGTTCCAAAGTGTCTTATTTCGAATCTAAAGTGGTGATGGGTCGAAATCCTATCAACCAATAGGATTTAGACAAGTTTAGGGTATTATTTTAACCTTATCAATTAGATTTAACTCTAAGTTAATTAATTTAACTTTTACCGTGTCTTTTTGTTTTCTTTCACTATATGGTTAATACACTTACTATAACATGCCAAACGAACCCAAAATTGTTTATTATTAATATATATATATATCCTTATCTAAGTCATTTGGCCGAACCTTAGATTTTTAGGAATAAAATAACAATTAGTAATATAATATTTGATTTAAAAACTATTTTGTGTCAATTTTGACACTATTTGATATATGATTTTTGTGAAAGTCATAACAGAATTATATGTTCAAAACAAGTTGATTAAATAAACACTAATATATCATAGTAACCTAGAAAATTAGTGGAATTCATAAAAAGTCTCAAATTACATTTATTTTGGTATTTATATTATCAATTATGTCAATATTTCATTAATAAGATAATTACTGCATCATCATTGTGTCATAAATAAATTAAATTATTTGATGTCTACAAATTAAAAATAAAATATCATCATGTAGGAAATCTTTTTAGCTTTCTAATGAATATTTATAGTCGAATTTATCTTATGTATAACCCCATATTAAAAATTATTTACTTATTAAACTTTGATTTTAACTATTTTAACCCTTCTTTAAATAAATTAATAATAAATGTCCTAATCTAATCCAAGTGGGCCTAAATGGTCATATTTTATTCCTAAGTTTGTTTTTGGTCGAATTACACTTGTCCAATAGAATTAGGACATGTTTTAGGGTAATAGTAATATCATATTTACCCTTAGTTACCCTATTTACTATTAACCGCGGTAAAAAAAAGTAAAAAGTTAGTATTCACCAAAAAATTATTTTCATCTCATTGAACCACATTTTAGTCCTTGATATTAACCGTGTCTCTCGGATTTTCGAAATTCCATTCACAGAAGCGGTAAAATTAAGTTTTATGCAAAATTCAGTTTTTAACCTACCACTTAGTGGTTTCACTATTCATCAAAAATTGAAAGTTTTCAGAAAAATACCAAAATTTCACCCTAGGCTAATTTCGATATTCTGAGTCCAAAAATGAAGTCCATTTTGAAAAATAAAATTTATAAAATTTCAAAAAGTGGTTATTACTATTCATAACGGCTAGTTTTAATAGCATATTGTTGTTTAGTGAAACTCGGTATTGCGTACGACGCAAGCTATTGAGGAAGGTCGCGATTGCGTGTAAAGCAAGCCAAGCAAGTGTTGTGTAGAAAAAGATTCCTTTGATGATTTATATAACATAAAAGTCTCGGGTGTTACAATATCCCCCTCTGGGAATCTATATTATAGCCTCCTCTAACTACATTGTGCCATAAGAATATTCCCCCATGATTGGAGAATATTCCCTATGGCCCACTATTCAGTTATAAAAAATTCCCTAGAATCAGCCCTCTTGAATTCTAATCACATCCTCATTCAGTTGACCTTTTCTAAACATCCTTTTCCAGATGATTTTTTCTCAACATACTCTCTCGAAGTCATATTCAAGGCAGCCTTTTCCAGAAAACTATTTCTTGTTGTTTTCTACCAAATGTATTTTTTCAAGTGTCCTCATCCCAATGGATAATTCAAAATATTCATTTTGAAATGAAATTATCATTTGTTGTATGTTCCCATTTCATCGCCATCATTGATGTTCTTGAATATCATGAAATTTATAAAACTAATAAAAAATATTCTATGACAGTTTCAACAAAATCTCTAGTGCCCATGTAGCCTAGTTCAATAGTCATACTGTTTATTTATCACTTTAGTTTTGTGAATAGTCATATCTATCCTTTTTTAACATATAGTTTGAATTTTATATTTTTTATCTATCTAATGTAATGTGTCTCACTATCTTTATTAATAAATAGCGAAAACCAAACTCAATTTCTAGGATCTATTTCTACAAATATCAATAATATCAAGTTCCCTCATGATACATAATATGAGTATACTGAAAGGTAAAAAAATCAAGTTTCCAAGACCTTGAAACTCGCTATAATTTTTACACAAATGAATTGATGGGTTTTATAGAATCATCTCTTGATTAATGCGTTCAAATAAATCCCTTTAATTGATAATTTTATCTCCATAAAATCAACAGGAAATATAAATAGTTGTACCTAAATAGTGTATGTTTGATAGTGATCACCAACTAACAGCTGACAGACTCTCATCTCCAAGGGTATGTACAATGACTAATATAATCCTCTCACACTATGAGAGGATGCTAAAAAATACAAGAGATGTGCTGGAGAATTCTTCGATAAAGATAATAACACCATGCTTGATGATAGATTCAATTATAAAAAGTTTTAATTACCCATACCACCAACATGAGAATCACATATTTATATAGACCTCCTTTATTCAATAAAGGAGTTTGAGTGTTGGTTGCTAACACACGTTACTAAAAAAGCATGTCTATTAGTGTTAAATAATCATTAAACATTTCAATTATTAAAACACATCTATAATGTCATAAATGAATCATTTGATGATTCAAAATTGAAAGAAATTTTTGAGAAGACATGGGGGTGTCTATGCACTTTCTATCCCATATCGTAGGTAAATCGTATCATACAAAAGAGGCATATTCACTCCCCTTACGATGTAGATCAATCTTATCCAACAAAATGAATCTTATTCATGTATTATGTTGTCCAAAAAAATTTCTTTAGTCTAAGGATTAAATATGTGACCCTACAAGCCTTTTTAGATTTGACAAAAAGCTTGAAATCCCAATTTTGTATATTTAATAAAAAAGTGGCCTCTCACAAAACACTAGCGGAACTCAAGTTACAAAGAAGTTTGGTGTGATCTCAATAAAAATTGGCATGTATGCATAAAAAATGCTATTTAAAATTGAATATGGATATATCACCACATTCTATAAAATATAATAAATATAGATTTAAAGAATAAAATAATAAAATTGAGTGGAAGTTCGTTTTTCCTCTGTTTGAACCCCACGAATGACTTCGTTACAATAAATATAATCAAAATGATAATTAAAAATTAAAGTAATATGTTTCAATATATATAAAAATATGCAAAAAAAATAGCTAAAAATATCTTACCATTGAAGACAACCTATATCAAGTGAGGCATCACACATTGTTTGGAACCACTTCATCGTAAATGTTGGATGCATTTGATTTAGGATATGGTCTAACCAATCTCTCAAAATAAAATATTTCTAAATTAAAAAAACAATCATTAGTACAATTTATAGAAAATTAAAATAAAATAAAAAAATGAATTATCATTAATAAGGCTTACTCCGGAACAACATAGATTTTACAACTTCCATGCAATTTCAAGAAAATCAAATAAAATATTATAGGCTTCCATCCTCCTATGTTTTTCTTCCATATGATTTTATTCCATAATAAATCACTCTTTTCCAATGGTTTTTCATTGAAACATCTTTCCCTTTGGAATAAATTTTGATATTCATATCTAGACTGAATATAGTAAGAGAAATTGACCACATCAAATTGAGCATTATGCTCTGTGGTAACTCAAAAAACACATCTACCTTCTCTGGTCAATATTATAATATGATAAAACTATTTTTTAAATAATTGATAATAAATATAAAACATTATTTAACATAAATAATTAAATTTATTAAATGTATGAATATAAAACAAATTTTATATATCTTATGTTACTTCACAATTAGCCACATAGTCAATAAAATGACTAAGTTCATCTGGAATATCAATTTCATTGGTTGTAAATAAATTGAGTATCATATATTTAAAACAAATATGATCATTTTTAGGATGGTTGAAAATAGAGATCCAAAGATTCACAAGCTCCACTCGACGCCCCACCACACACGTCTAATCAACAATAAACTCTTCATGATGATAATTCATTATGTTTTCAATGAACACCAAAAAATTTATGGGATCTCTTCATTATATAATAAACCATAAAAACCAATTGTAAATTACAATAACTCATATAAATGAATTATTTGATTAATAAAAACAATAAAAACTCATACTCACCAATAAATCGTTATTATTTGTTCACTTAGAAGACTACATGAATAGTTATCATCATATAATATTATGTTCTTTGGAAACCTCTCCATAAGAGAAAAATCAAAATATTTGGAGACAAGATGTAGTTTAGTACAATTCTGGTCATCAATATTTCCAAACATTCTTAGAATATATTGATTTTTAACATCCATTGAAAACTTGTACGATTGGATTGAATCCTGATTTTTTAGTAGTATAAAAACTTTTATATTTACACATCCATCAACTCTATTAGAAAAAATAAAATACCAATTTTTATGGTCCTGTATATATTGCATTATAACAACATGACCCTGCATTGGAAACATATACTCAATCTATAAATAATGGATAATGAATAAAATATATAATTCAAAACAACAATAAATACAAAAAATTACTGAATAATAGAGAAATATAATGTAAAATAGTAGAGGTAACACATAAAATTCAAACCAAAAAAATGAAAAATGGAAATTAAAAAAACACCTTATAATAATTGAGTAATAAAGGTTACTTTTTCTAATCAGATCATGTCGATTAAAAACATCACATACATGATAAAAAAACATGATTGTAAAAAAAATTGGAAGTGAAAGGCTCGACTAAAAAAATCTCATTCGAGAACTTTTTTCTGTCATGTACAATGTGTTTTTAGTTAACATGCTCTGATTAGAAAATGTAATATTTATTACTCAATGATTAAGATGTGATGTTTTTTAAATATCTCATTTTAATTTGTTGATTTTAATTTTATATGTTTGAATTGTTATTTTACTATATATTTCCCTATTATTCGATAATTTTTGGTATTTATAGTTGCTTAGAATTATATTTTCTTAATTATCCAATATTTTTAGATTGATTTTGTTTATGTGTCCAATTCAAGGGCATGTAATTCTGATATAATATGTACAGGACCATCAAAATGGGGATATTATTTTTTTAGTAGATTTGATTGATGTGTAAAAAAAAAAACTTCTTTAACAATAAAAATTCATGATTCAATTCACTAGTATAAACATTAAACGGTAGTCAAAAATCAGTAAATTCAAAGGATTTTTGGCAATGTTGATGACCAAAATAGTCTCAAACTTCATCTTGTATCCAAATATTTTTATTTCATTCATAAAAACTGGTTTCAAAAGAACACCATATAATATGATGATAACTATTCAAGTGGTCTTCTATGAAAAAAATTAGTAATGATTTTTTAGTATGATTTTTTATTGTTTTTATTCATAAAATATTAAATTTATATTATTTATTATTGTTTCCAATTAATTTTTAAGACTTATTATATAATGCATAGTTCTCATAAAAGTTTATTTGTTCGTAGAAAACACAACGAACCATCATCATGGAGATCTTATTGCTGATCACTTCTGCATGGTAAGGGAACGAGTGATATTGGAGAATATTTGGTTCCCCAATTTTAGACATCCTAAAAATGATCGTATTTTTTTAAATATATGATACTCCATTTAGTTAAAATCTATGGGGTTGATATATCATATGTGCTTAGCCATTTATGTAAGATATATAAAACTTATTTTATATGATTACATTTAATATATTAAGTTCTTATATTAATTAATGTTTTACACATATTAGGTATTATTTAAATCAAGCGTTGCTTCATTCTATACAATTGACTAGAAAAGGGAAATGTGATTTTAGACTTATGACAGAGAACAATGCCCCAATTAAGGTGGTCAATTTCTCTAACTATATCTTGTTTAGATATGAATATATAAATTTATTCCCTTGGAAAATGCATGTAAATGATAAACCTTTGAAAAGTGTTCTTAATTATGGAAGAAAAACATTCGAGGATAGAAGCCCATATCAATTTTCTTTGATTTTCTAGAAATTACGTGGAACATATAAATTCCATGTTGATTCTTATAGTAATAATTATCCATCATATTTCATTTTATGGATTATTTTTCCCATTTTTTATATATCTTACTAATGATAGTTTTTTTTAATTTATCCAAATAATATTTCCAAAGATTGGTTAGACCATAAACTAAATATAATATTGCCATTATTTATATGATGTAGTGGTTCTATACAATGATTGATGTCTCACTTGATATACCTTGCATTTAGCAGTAAGATATTTTTAGTTATTTTTTGGTTATGTGTATTTATGTAAATTTATCCATATTAATTTAACAGTTAATTATTTTTTATATGATATTGAGTGTAATAAAGTCATTCGTGGTGTTCAAACATAGTGAAAAAACATTTCTACTAAATTTTATTATTTTATTTTTTAGTTTAATATTTATTATATTGTATAGAATGTGGGGATAGACTCATGGTCACTTGTAAGTCTAAAAATACAATATCAAAGTCAATAGACCTCCAAATTAATAGTGGATACACATGAGTTTCATTGTTGTTCATGTTGTTTCATGCTTATTATATATTTTTTAGGATAGACCAGTCACTATGATGTATTAAAATATTCCAGGTGTTTTTTTGTTTTAATAAAACATTGTCCTAATTTTACAACATTGCATTTAAACCCCAAAAAGTTGTTTATTAGCCCCACCAAACTCATTTGATTACAATTAATTAAATGGTTTTATATTATTTGTAATGGATTTTACTAGTTATATGTGTTTTTTAAATTATTACATCTACAATATTAATTATTTTTATTTATTTATGTTAATTTGTAGGATATATTTCCTATTATATAATTTTTAGTAAACGGTCTGGTGTCACACCATCATAAAATCAATGTGCACTTTTTCTAATGTCTAAAACAAAATATAGATTGAATTGGAAGTTTTTATTATGAATACATTCTAATTTTGATCGAGATCACACCAACCCCCTTTATACCTTGAGTTGCACTAGCATTTTGCAAGATGACACTTTTTTCTTACATATATGAATTTAGGATTTCATATTTTTTTCTCAACACTACAAAGGCTCCTAGTGTCACACAATTAGGCCTTAGAATAATGATCATATTTTGGACAATGTGCCAGTTTCAAAATTAATAGAGTTTAAAAATCATATCCAATGGATTTTGTATGGATTCACAATGAGTTGTGAAGTTTTTTCATTTAGTACTTGTTTGATTTTAGTATAATTGGTAGATTTTTGGAAATTCACTAAATCTATATCAATTTTATTCTACAATCATATGCCAAGATATTCATGAAATTTAGGTTGTAGACTTTGATTGACCCATAAGGGGTGTGGAGATTCCCCTATTATGGGATAAGATTAGCTTATGATATGGGATTCCCAGTTCATAGACACTATCATGTCTTCTACTTGATTTCCTTTGATTTTGAATCATTGGATGATTCATTTATGGAATTATAGAAGTGTTTTAATCATTGAAACGTTCAAATATTTTTAAATGCCAACAAGTATGCATTTTGAATAACGTATGTCAGCCACAACACCCTCTCCCATGCCTCACGACTGAAATTCCATGCCTTTAGGCTACCCAGATGACTAGAAAAATTTCCCCTCCACTCTCTCTAGCCCTCTACATTTATAATATCCCCTAATAACCACATAATTTCCCCCATCATATCCCCTCTTCCATCCCCCAACATATTCCACCCTACAATCCCCTCTATAATTGCCTCCTATAACTCTAGTCGGACCCAAGAATATTCCCCCAACATCCCATCATATTATCCAATGGGACCAATGCAGATACAATAGATTCATCAGAATCCCCCCCTTGAATTACTATCACTGTCACCCCATGAAATTCCACCTTGTCCTCAAGATGGTGGTTGTGACCCCTAGTGTGGACGTTCGACCCCACCCCTCTAATGATCATAAGATGTTTTAGGATCTCAATTTTCATAAATTTCAAAAGTATATTTTATTTTCCACTATCTATAAATAAACAGTTTCATGTAGTCGTAGGACTGACATCATTGAATAATATTTTTGATCTAACGAGCTGCTAAATTTCCTAAATAATTCCTCCTTAGCAAGGGGAAATTCATCTCTCTGACATCTACTGGATGTGGAAAAGGTGTTTTGTGTGATCCAATCATATTAGAAGATTTTTACCATCATACATAGGAATGTCCATTCATTGAGTTGTATTCGATTTGTCAGAACCCAACATAGTGGGCTTTATAGTGGGTCATGGCCTCCAGTTTTGTAGTTCAATTACAGTGGACTCCCCATGGTGTGATGCCGAAAGGTCCATCACTAAGGTCATCCACTCTTCTCCCAGCTGCAATGCTTTATCCGTGCATTGCACCAGACCTTCTTAGGATTTGTGAACTTCTTCAAGCCCATGGGCCTCATCCTTTTCGAATTCGTCCTGATCCAACTACTCTTTATCCCATGTCAACACCAAATTAGGAATAGTATGCGTGTATCTCTCTATGCCTTGTTCCAAAATATCCAGTGGTGCCTCCAATTCCAATATTTTACTCCAACAACACTTTTTTCTGATAGAACTCCCCACTGCAGTGAGAGGTCTCCAATATTGATAATATTCGGCAGTGATATAGTAGATTCTGGCAGCGTTAACCAGCTATGAAATTTTTCAACAAGTATGTCCTCCTCTAGAAGTTAATCATCAACACTCAACTCTCCTTCCTATGAAATTATCCGGCAGTTAACTCTTTATCTGACGGTGCACCTCCTTACAAGGAGGAAGTGGTAAGTTAGACCAATTGATGAGACACCAACACCAGCTTCCTTGTATTAAAGGAGTAAAACAAAAAATACATGAGGTAGTACCAATAAGAGAACATAGATGGAGATACATATCCCCTAAATAGGCACTCAGAACCCTTTTTAAAGCCTCACGACTGAAATTTCAAGACATTAGGACACCCTTATAACCATAAAAATACCCCCTCCACTCTCTACATCCCTCTTCATTTATAATATCCCATACTAAAAACCTTCTCCATCCACCATATCCTCTTCCATTCCGTATAATATTCCCATATTAGGGCCCCTCTATAATAGCATCCTCTAACTACAGTGGGCCCAAAGAATATTCCCCAAGGATCCCGACATATTCCACATGGTCCCCCATGTAGTTAAAAAAGATTCCCCAGAAGAATCCCCTTGCATTCAATCACATCATCATTAAAATAACCTTTTTAAAACAACCTTTTCTAGAAGAATTTTCCTAGAAATCATTTCT
The DNA here is from genome assembly GCA_963277665.1 of Viscum album. Lineage (NCBI taxonomy): Eukaryota > Viridiplantae > Streptophyta > Magnoliopsida > Santalales > Viscaceae > Viscum > Viscum album. The sequence goes on from OY728141.1 coordinate 1,758,655,504, forward strand.
CTATGAAATATTTCAGGCATCCTATTTGAGACAAACACTCCATGAAGTTTTCTTCCAAATAACTTTTTTCAAGTGTAATCATTTGAACAACCTTTTCAAAAGATTCATTTCCAAATGACCTTTTCATTTGTCCTATACACACATTTCATAACCATAATTGATGTTATCGAAGATCATGAAATTTATACGACTAATAAAAAATATTCTGTAACAATTTCAACATCATCTCTAGTACCCATGTATCCTAGTTCCACAGTCATGTTGTTTCATTATCACTTTATTTTTTTGAATGGGCATATCATATCCTTTTTATCTTATAGTTTGAAATTTGTATATTTTTATCTATCTGATGAAATTTGTCACACTATCTTTATCTATAAATATAGAAACCAACCTCACTTTCTCAGTCATCTATTTCTACAAATATTACCAATACCTGGTTCCCTAATAATACTTTATGAGTATTAAAGGTAAAAAATAAAATTTTTAAAGACCTTGAAACTCACTAAAATTATTACACCAATGCATTTATGGGTTTTATATAATTATCTCATGATCAGTGTGGCAGAAGAAACCCATTTAAATTTTCAATCATCCAATATTGAATCAACATGAAATATAAACAGATGTACCTCAAAAATGTATGTTTGATAGTGATCACGATGTGACAGCTGACTAACTCTCATCTCCATTGGTATATATATCATCCAATAAAATCCCATCATGATATGAGAGGATCCTGAAAAATCCGAGACACGTGTGATAAAGACAAATAGAGGACCAGTCTCGAAGAGAGATTCAGTTACAACAAGACTAAAATTACTCACACCGCCAACTCGAGGATCACATCCTAATATAAACCTCCTTCATCTAATATAGAGTTGAAGTGTCAGTTTCCAACATACATTACTCAAAATCCATGTTTGTTAGTGTCAAATAATCACCGATCGTTTCAATTATTAAAACACATTTATAATCCCATCAATGAATCATATGATATCTGATTCCCAATTTATGGAAATCGAGTAGAAGATATTGAAGTGGCTATGCCCTCGGTATCCCATATCGTAGGCCAACCGTATTGTATAATAGAAGAATCTCCACTACCCTTTTGATATGAATCAATCATAGACAAAATGCATCTCATGCATGACTTATCTTCTTAAAAATTTGAAATTAAGTATAAGGATTAACTATGTGACCCTACGAGCCTTTGTAGCATTGAAAACAAGTATGAAATCCAAATTTCATATATGAAATAAAAATGTGGTTTCTCGCAAAATTCCATAGAAACTCAAGAAACAAAGGGGTTTTGTGTAACCTCAATAAAAATTGGAATATATGCATAAAAAACTTCCCACTTAAATATTTTGTTTTAGAGATAAAAAATTCACATTGATTTTATGGAGGAGTGACACCGGACCATTTAATAAAAAGTAAAATATGAAATATATCCTATAAATGAATGTATATATCTAAATATAATTCATATGTATAAGTAGAAAATATTATTTTAATAAATCATAGAATTGAAAAAAGCCATTATGGAAAATATAAAGTTATTTCACATACCATAATTATATGAATCATGTATGGATGATAAACAACTTTTTGGTGTTCAGATGCAATGTTGTTAAATTAGTACCCTATTTTTTTAAACCCATAAAAACACATGCAATATTTTAATACCCTATAGTTACTAGTCCTTCGTAAAAAATATGTAGTATGTGTGAAACAAAATGAACTATAATGAAAATATGCATAAAAAATTTTCTAAAAATATATTATCATTGAATAAATGTTTCTTAAGCTAGTCATCAATCATTTCATAGAACTACTAAATCATATTTGTTGGCTATAGTTGATTTATCATATGGTACTTACAATCACTCAGAATAAAATATTAGAAAATTTATAAAAATTATAATAGCTATGATTTATAAAAAAATGTGAAAAAATTAATAATAAAATGAAATATGATTAATAATGAATACTCCATGAATAAACCGAGAATTCACAAGTTCCACATAATATTTGAAAAATCATATAAAATGAAATGGGATTCTATCCTCATATGTTTCTCTTCTATATGTTTTTACTCCATATGAACTTACTTTTTGAAATAGGTTTATAATTGACATGCTTTCCCCATGGAAATGAATTTTGATATTCATATATAAACTGGATATTGTAAGAGAAATTGACCACATAAAATTAGGCATTTTACTCTTCCATAAGTCTAAAATCACATCTCTCTTACATGGTTAATAGTGCAGGATGATACAACTCTTGTTTAAATAATCTGTAAAAAATATAAAATATTAATTAATATAAGTAATTAAATTTAATAAATTTAAGAATATAAAACAACTTTTATATATCATACGTTGTTTAAAATGAGCTACATAATAAATAAAATGGTTAATCTCATCTGGAATATCAATATCAAGGGTTGTAAATAGAGTATCATAGTTTTAAAAAAAATGTGATCATTTTTTGGATGTTTGAAAATATGGAACCAATTATTCAAAAACATCACTCATCCACCACAGCACACATGTAATCAACAAAAATCTATTTATGATGAGAAATCATAGAATTTTTTTAGAACACCAAGCCATTTATGAGATATACTCATTATATAATATGTCATAAAAACCATTGGAAAATACAATAACTTATATAAATGAAATATTTTATGAATAAAAATAATAAAAACCCATACTCACTAAAAAAATCATTAATAATTTCTTACATAGAAGACCATATGAATAGTTATCATTATATAATATTTTATTCTTTTGAAGCCACTCTCTAAAAGTATAATGATAATATTCGGAGATAAGATGCGATATGATACTATTCTGGTTATTAACAATGTCAAACATTCATAGAATGTATTTATTTGTGAGTTCCATTGAAAACTTATAGCAGTGGATTGAATATTGATTTTTTAGTAGGACAAAAGATTTTAAGATTTTATATTTACACATCCAAAAAAAATATTAGAAAAATTCTTATCCACATTTTTATTATCTTCTATATATTCATTGAAACAACATTCCCCTAAATTGGAAACATATACAAAAATAATCTAAAAATAGTGGAGGAAGAAGAAAAATAGAATTCAAAACAAATATAAATAATAAAAAATAATTGAATAAGAAATAAAGATATAGTAAAGTACCAAATGTAACACATAACATTCTAAATAGAAAATGAAAAATAGAAATAAAAAACCACCTTATAAAATCTGAGTAATAAATGTTACTTTTTATAATTAGATCATGTCGATTATAAACATTTCATTTGATAACCGTGTTTTTCTTCATGCATGAGATGTTTTTAATTAACATGCTATTATTAAAAAAGTAACATTTATTACTCAATGATTAATATATGTTGTTTTTAATTCGTACTATTTTCATTTCTTGATTTGAATTTTATGTGTTCGAAATGATATTTTATTATAGATTTCTTTATTATTTGATGATTTTATTTATATTTTCTTATAAATATATTTTATTCATTCTCTAGTATTTCTAGATAGATTTTGTAGATGTTTCAAATATAGAGGCATTTTGTTATGATGAAATATATAAAGGGTCATCAAAATGGGGATAATATTTTTTCCAAAAAATTTGATTGATGCGTAAATATAAAAATTATCATAATTCTAAAAAACCATGATTCAATCAACTGGTATAAGTTTTAATTGGATGTCAAAAATGAATACATTCTAATAATATTTAATAATGTTGACAGCCAGAATAGTCACATACTACATCTTTTCATCGAATATTTTGAGTGCACTCTTACAGAGTGATTTCAAAAGAACACAATATTGTATGATGATAACTATTCAAGTGGTTTTCTAATTGATAAATTACTAATAATTTTTCTGTGAGTGAGTTTTTATTGTTTTTATTCATGAAATATTACATTTATATGAGTTATTGTATTTCTTAATTATTTTTTATGAAATTATATAATGTAGATATTTCATAAATGGTTTTTGCATTCTTACAAAAAACAATGAATCGTAATCATTGAGATTTTATTGTTGATCACTTGTGCGTAGTGGAGGAATGAGTGATGTTGGTGAATATTTGGCTCCCCAATTTCAATCATCCCAAAAATGATCATTTTTATTCTAAAGAAATGGTATTCCATTCATTTAAAACCCATAATATTGACATTCCATATGATTTTAGCTGTTTTATTGATTACGTGGATAAATGTAACACAACGTAAGACTTATAAAACATGGTTTATAGGATTTTTAAAAACTTTAATTACTTATATTAATTAATATTTTATATTTATAATGTATTATTGAAATAAAGTGTTGTATCATCATGTACTATTGACCAAACATGAGGGATGTGATTTTAGACTTAGAACAGAGCACAATTCTCAATTTGATGTGGTCAACATTTCTAAATTTATCTTGTTTAGATACGAATATATAAATTTATTCCCTTGGAAATTTTTTTCCAATGATAAACCTTTAAAAATATTTCTTTATTATGGAAGAGAAACATATGGATGAAAAACATACGAGAATAGAAGATCATATCATTTTCTTATATTTTCAATAAATCATGCGAAACATATAAATTATCAGTTGATTCTTAGACTAAGTATTACCAATAATATTTCATTTTTTGGTTATTTCTTCCCATTTTTTATAAATATTACTGATGTTAGTATTTTTAATTTACCAATATATGATTTCCAACGATTGGATAAACCATATGCTAAATCAACTACAAGATATATTTATGATGGAGTGGTTCAAGGAAATGATTGATGACTCCCTTGATATACCTTGCATTCAGGGGTAAAATCATTTTAGATATTTGTTGGTTTCATATTTTTATGTAAATTGATACACAATATATTAAAATTTAATTATTTTTATAATGATATTAAGTGTAATAAAGTCATTTTTGGTGTTTAAACATACATAAAAATAATTTCTATTGAATTTTTTTATTTTATACTTTAGATCAATATGTATTATTTTTTATAGAATGTTGTGATGCATCCATAGTGACTTGTAAGTGTAGAAAGACATCAAAGTCTACTGGAATCCAAATTAATAGGGGAAACACACAAGCTTCACTGTGGTGCATGTTATTTCACACTAATTATATTTTTTTATGATGGATCAGTCACTATGATGTATTAAAATATTCCTTGTGTTTTTGTGGTTAAAATAAATATTTTCCTAATATTTCATATAAAACCAAAATAATTACTTATAATACAAACATGACCCATTTGATTACCATATGTAAAATGTTTTTATATTAGCTATAATATATTTTACCAATTCTATGTATTTAAATTATTACTTCTTGAATATTAATTACATTTAGATATTCATATTCATTTGTGGGATAAATTTCATAATATAATTTTTAGTAAATGGTCTGGGTCACTCCCCCATTAAATCAATGTGCACTTTTTTAATCTTTAAAATGAAATATAGATTTAACTGGGAGGTTTTATTAGGAATACATCCTGATTTTGACTGAGGTCACACCAAACACCTTTATAGATTGAGTTACGCTGGCGTTTTGCAAGATGAAACGTTTTTTCTTACATATTTGAAATCAGGATTTCATATTTTTTATTAACCCTGCAAAGGCTCGTAGAGTCACAAAGTTTGTCCTTTGAATAAATATCAGATTTTGGTGGTTCCAAAATTAAGAGTGTTTGATAAACCATATCCAATGTAATTTGGAAGGATTCACAAAGAGTTAGTGAAATTTTTTCATTTAGTAATTTTTTTTTATTTTAGTATAAGTTGGAGATTTTTGTAAATACAATAAATATATATCAATTGTATTCTATGATTGCTCTATGTCATAAGCCAATACATTCATTAAATGCATGTTTTGGGCTACCATTGTTCCATAAGGTTTGTGGAGATTCTTCTGTAATATGATAAAATTGGCCTATGATATGGGATACCAAGTTCAGTGCCACTTTCATGACTTCTACTCAATTTAATTTGATTTTGAATCATCAGATGCTTCATTTATGTCATTATAGAAGTGTTTTAATCATTGAAACAATAAAAGATTAATACAATCCAACATGTATGTGCTTTGATTAACGTTTGTCATCCGCTAAGTGCTAGTAATAGATTCATGAACACCTTTATTGAATGAAATAGGTCTATATAAGGATGAGATCCTCTATTTGGTGGTGTGAGAAATTCAGTCTTTTCTATAACTGAATCTGTCTTCTACCATGGTTATCTACTTTTCTTGATCTAAGAAGGTTCTATCACACCTTTTAGAGTTCACAAGATCCTATAATAGTGTGTGAGGATTATATTGGTCTATATACATCTCCATAGAGATGAGAGTTCATTGTTCGTCACATAGTGATCACTATCAAATGTACTCCATTGAGATAGGCAAAGATGGAGAAAAATGTGATTAAGGTAAGCCTATTTATATATCATGTTGATTCAGTGGTTATAAATTGAGAGTTTAAATAGGTTCTATCTGCCACATTGATCATGAGATGATTATACAAAAACCCATAAATTCATTTTTGAAATAATTCATGTGAGTTTCATTGTCTTAAAACATGATTTTTTTACCTTTCATAATATTCATTTTCTTATTCTGCGTTCCAAGAGGGGAATACATGACACTGATTCTGGCCTAAATAATTTTTGTACTTCAATCCAAGTGGACAATAGAGAATATCTAGTGCAGTTTTTCTATGCACTAAAGGAGACGAATATGAATATAATAAAACCCCCCACCAAAATCACTAACCCTAAATCCCTACCCCAACCCTAATCCAAATCATTAACCCCTATCCCCAATCCTAACCCCTAATCCTTAACCCCCCACAAAAATCTTAATCACTAAACCTAAACCCCCAATATTAATCACTTATTAGTAACCCCGATTCCTAATCCAAATAACTAACCCCTATCTCCAATCTTAATACCTAATCCTGAACCCCCCTCTTAATCCCTTACCCCCAACCCCATCTTAATCAATAATCCATAACCCCCTGATCCTAAACATAATATCTACCCCTAAACTTAATCTAAATCACTAACCCCTATCCCCAATCCTAATCCCTAATGCTTAACCCCCCCTAAATCCTAATCCCTAACCCTTACCCCCCAAATCCTAATCCTAAACACCATCCCCTACCCCTAATATTAATCAGTAATCCTTACCCCCAATCATAATCACTGACTTCCATTTTAATAACTAAACCTAATCAGCAACCCCCAACCAACCCCTACCCCTAATAATAATCCATAATATTTACCCCCAATCTTAACCACTAACTCCAATCATAATCACTAACACCTACCCCCATCTTAATCCCAACCCAAATATCAATCCCTAAACCCTATCCTCCCCCATAATTTTAATCCCTAACCCCCATATTAATCACTAATCCCCAAACCCCATTTCTAAATCAGTAATCCCTAACCCCCAATCCTAATCCCTAAACCCCCATCTTAATAACTAACACCAAACCCCCCAAATCCAAATCAGTAACCCCAAACTAATCCATACCCCATCCCCAAAATCATAATCTCTAATCCCCTCACCCCACCACAATCTTAATCCACAACCCCCCCCATCCTAATCCCTAACCCCCAACCCTATTCCTAATAATAAACCCCTAACTAACCTGTACCCCCTCAATCATAATCCCTAATCGCTAACCTCCCTACCCTAATATATACCATCAACCCTAATCCTTATCTCCTCAATCTTAATCCTAATCAACAGTCCCTAAAATATCCCTACCCTCAAATTCTAATCCTAATCACCAATCCCGAACTAATACTTACCCCTCACCTCATTTAAAATCTCAAACCCCTACCCCCAATCTTAATCCCAAACCCCATCCCCCAAATCCTAATACGAATCATTTGCCCCAAATAATCCCTAACCCCAAATCCTAATACCTAACCCTCTCAATCATAATCGTAATCACCAATCCTAACTAATCCCTACCACCTCACATCATTCCTAATCTTTAATATCTACCCCCAATCCCCAATCCCTTACCCCTTAATCCTAATCCAAATCACCAATCCCTATCAAATCACTACCCTCAATCATAATCATAATCAACAATCCCTAACTAATACCTTCCCCTCACCTCAATCATAATCCCAAACCCCTACCCCAATCCTAATTCCAAACCCCTCCCCCAAATCCTAATCCTAATCATGAACCCCTAATAATCCTTAACCCCCAATCCTAATACCTGACCCTCTCAATCCGAATCATAATCACAAATCCTAACTAATACCTACCACCTCACCTCAATCATAATCCCTAATCCCTACCCACAAACCTAATCCCAAACCCCCTCCCCCAATCTTAATCCTGATCACTAACCCCTAATTAATCCATACCCCCAATCTTAATCAATAATCCCTACCCCCCCCCCCCCAATCCTAATCACCAACCCTGTAATATTAATCCCTAATCCCTACCCCAAATCATAATCCCTAATACCTACCCCCAATCATAATCCCTAATCCCCAACCCCTCATCTTAATCCCTAATCCCCACCCCTATATTAATTCCTAATCCCTTACCCCCTTTCTGAATCCATAGTCTCTACCCCCAATCATATTCCCTAATCCCTAAAACCCTCATCTTAATCCCTAATCACTATCCCCTTCATCATAATACTTAATTCCAATACATCAATAATAATTCTTAATCCCTAAACCCCTCATCTGAATCCCTAATCACCACCCGCAATCTTAATACCTAATCCATAATCCCTCCAATATTAAATCATAATCCCTAACCACCCATATGAATCCATAATCCCTACCCCCAATATTAATCCCTAATCCCTAACCCCCTTCTCTTAATCCTTAATCCCTACCCCCCCCCCCCCCACAAACTAACTTCTTAATCATAAACCACCTCTTCTTATTCCCTAATCTCTACCCCGCAATATTAATCCATAATCATCTACTCTTAATCCTTAATCTCAAACACCCTCTTCTTAATCCCCCATATTAATCCCAATTCCATACCCCACCAATCTTAATTATTAATCCTTAACCCATAACCCCTCATCTGAATCCATAATCCATACCCCCAATCATAATCCATAATCCCTAACCCCTCATCTTAATCATCAATCCCTACCCCAAATCTTAATTCTCAATCCCTTACCCCCTCATATTAATCCCTAATCTCTACCCACCCAATATTAATCCCTAATCATATAGTCTTAATCCTTAATCCATAACCCCTCAACTTAAGCCCCTCATCCTAATCCCCAATTCCTACCCCACCAATCTTAATTCCAGATCCTTAACCCCTAACCCCCTTGTCTTAGTCCCTATCCCCCAATCCTAATTCCTACCCCCAAACCTTATCCCTACCCCCAATCCTAATCATATTCACTAATCCCAACCCCAATCTTAATCTGTAATCCCTAAGCCCCCCCCCCCCCAAATATCTACCCTCCCCCCTAAATCATAATCTCTACCCCCTAAACAATAACAAAAATTAACAATGATGCACCCAATGAAAATCTATTCTACCAATGTTGGGGAATATGAAACAAAAAATAATAATTATGTCAAGTAAATTAATATAAAAAAAAGAATATGAAACAAAAAATAATATTATTATCATGTAAATTAATACATTCAGTAGTATACTTGTAAGGAATATTGAAATTTTCTTTACATTTTGTTTTCAAATCCCCTTGAATTGTTTATAATTTATTCAACGAAGTTTGCACATGATCCTTCCAGGATTATTGAGTTCACCATTCCTTATCTAGGAGTGTGCGGGATTATGGTGTCTTAGTGAATTAAAGAAATTATGAAGACCTCAGATGCAATAGAGGCTTCATGCTCTTTATAAAAGTTTTCCGAACATAACCATAAACCAAACACTTCCATGTAGTTAATAAATTATTTTTTTCGTTAAAGTATTTAGGGTTTCAAGGAAATAAAGAATATTTCACACATTAACTGAATATGTTTCCCTTCTATGAAGGTAACAAAAAGGGACCAGAATGGTGGCCCTGAAACTACCACCCAACTAGTAAAAAAATCTACTAAGAAAATAAAATTTTCTGAAAAAATAGAAACAAATAAATTATAAAACATATAGTAATTTTTTTGGCTCCTTTAGATTTTTGAAGAAATATTTATAGGGAATTAAAACCCGACATTCTTGGTCAAGAGGCCATGTCGTGTTTGTCCTAAAAGTAATTGACTAGTTGTATTTTATCCACGTATAATTAAAATTATTTAACAAGTAAGAATGATATTTTGACTAACACGCAAAGAGATAGACATAACAATTTGTGACATTAGCTACTCACCCAGCTAATTGCTTTAGTGCTAAAACCTAATCAGATAAAATTTGATAATTTTATTCAACATAAAAAAATTATTCCAAAAAAATGGAAAAAATCAATCAAAAATAATTTCGTGGCTTTTGTTAAGAGATTACCATGTTAAGCTACAATCATATATTGCTAGAGTATTTAGTTATTCAGGATGATAATAAGGAAATAAGAGATAACAAGGACATAAGAGGTCACCCCATTCATATATGAAATTCAAGAAGAAAATGCATATCATAACAATAAAACACTATTAAAATTGTATACCATAATTGAATACATGAAAATAATCACAGTACTGATTCCAATAGAATGTTCCATGAAGACAATGGAAGATATATTTTGTTAACATGAAATGAAACACTAACAAAACAGTCATGGTTTATGCTATTTTAATAATGCTTGTTCTTTAAGCACATAAACTACAAATGTTTAGGTGGCTCAAAAAAATAATGATGACAGGTTTTTAGAAACCATGCAATGCTAAATTAAAGTCAAAATTTTATTATAACACGTTTTAAAATTTTCACGTGCATACTCAATGAAAATCATTTAAATTTCTAAAAATTGAGGGACTCTTAAAGTCCAAATGGAAGAAATTTGATTTATTACTTACCATGTATATATCCAAGTCAATTGATTTATTTAATCCAACAAAATATATGTCAATATGTAGAGATGCAACCAAGGATTGGACAAATAAAATTAAAGTGAGATAAAATTATAAAAATACCCATAAGCCATTCAACCTAACAGAATTATATGTTTATCTTCAGAATTATAGCCAATAATAATTGTAAAAACATGACACCTTCTCAATGGAGAGAAAATAATCTGAAACAATGCTCTGTTCCTGCTTAAATAATGTTAAAATCCATACAAAGTATCTAACATATGCTTCCTAAAACATGTTAGGTTGTTTCTTGATTTATTCTCATAATTTATTGATTGACCCTTCGTAAGATACCTCTAAAAACATGAAACAAGTATCTATTTAGTACATTTGACCCTTTGACACAGAAATCCCTAATAGAAGCTACCCATCACACAAATAGTTTTGGCTGTAAAAAAGATGATGTTTTGTTATTATATGAATTAAATGGTACAATAGATGTTGATCATTTCACTTTTACACTTGATAACAAAACAAATAAGTGTCCTAATCTTTTTCAAGAGATAATAAAATGTATACATTAAAAATTGAGATCAACAAAGCATAAATTCAAAATCAATACCTATTTAACATCACTTGAGCCCCTCCACCAATCATCCCTACCTAAAAACCAAAAAAAGTTCAAGAAATTAATAAAATAATAATAGAAATACACATGGATGATTCCTAAAAATAATTAAAGAGAAAAAAAAAGACAAAGGGAACATTGGTTCCATATAGTAAAATATCCCAAAAGAATTCATCAATTTCAACACATGAAATAAACAACTTAAAATAAATTTAAACCAAAGAAATATCATCATGGTAATGGATTCGACTCCCAAAAATGGCATTGTTTCTTCTTCAAGTTCTATTCTTCTCAGAATAATAATAATTACTACTCATAAAGGGATTCCTAGAAAGGAACAAAATTTCCATATTCTTTATTAACATCAATGGGAACCCTAACGTCATTGATGTGGACACTGATATAGTTATTCTCAAGATCAATAATGACTGAAAGGGAGTTAATGGAATGATCATGTTTCTTCTTATAGGAATCATTCAAAATAATATCTTCAAGGATATTGTAGAGGACTGAGACTTAGGTGACGAACCTATTGATCATTTCATAGTTTTCTTAAACCCTGAGATTTTTCATATGGAGACGATGCAGGTATCAGGATAGAGAAGGATATGATCAAGGTGATATTTCATATAATAAGTTTATTTAATTTTTTTCTTAAAGATTTTTTCATTTTTGATGGTCTACAATCGGTGGGTAACAATCAGGCGATCGGCCATTACTCTCTTAAGAACTCCCAATTAGTAGGAGGCACCCAAAACTATGGCTTATGAGAACCCTGTACACCTGGGTTTTATAAAATTACATAAATGGAAGGTTGTACATCATAATATTTCTATGAGGAATTTTTAATATTTCTATATTAATGCAATACATTTTTATGTTCAAACTATGATTTCACACTCACAACTACACATGAATTTATAGAAAAACATTCATTGGGTATTTAGGAAATTTTTTTATTTATTATTTTACGTGTTCTCATAGTAAACATGCACACGCAAAAAAATAATGAATAAAGGAGTGAATAACCTAACTGGTCATGATCATGTAAATTTGGCAGATCCATTCTAAATCTAATGGATTAACCACGACCTATGGGGTATAATACCTAAGTTGAGTCCTGAATGTTATTGTAGCTCACCCCCAATATAGTGTATTCACTTATTTTATGATGTAATTCCTCGTCCTGGTAGGGACTGTGCCTTAAAGCATCATATTCAAATGTACATGTATGATAATATGGAGGAGAGGGGGTCTCGGTATTCATAATATACAACAAATAAATTGGATTTTCATTCCATTATATATATTAAATTAAACAGACTACTTGAAAAATTTCATATGATTGACTAATTATTACAAACATTGTATGTTGGTAATAAATAATATCAAAAAATACATAGGTTCTTTCTCTATCTCATGACTAGTGTAGGGATGTTATGGGTTGGGTCACTCTCCCTAACATGTTCTAGGTCGAGCAGACCCACCTAGGCCTATTTTCAGGAATATCAATTCAAATAGGACCTAATAGAGGCCTTAGAAGGGGTCACCTCATGTTTTAGTTGGTAGTGTGATTATTGGGATGCGTTGAGATGATGGTCAGTTGGGCATCACGGTGATGATGATCGAGACCTATTGCGAGTGGAATTCAGATCACTAAATAGGACGATGGTGGTATCATATAGAGGGGTAGGTGACGATGAGGTCTAGACAAGGGTACAACAACATCCTATCATGATATTATGGTTGGATAGAGGCAACACGATGGTTGGGGGTTGGGGACCATGGTGTTATGGACGTCATTCAGGTTGGGAGAGGGGAAAGTGAATTCAACCATTGGTGTGGGCTACAGGAGGCCATGGGTTTCAGTGGCCATCAATGTTTGAGGAAGATATATCACCACTAGTTCTACATGAGTTGTGGGGAATAAGACCCACTCATATTCCCTTTATCATTTTTATTACTAAAATGGATGCAAAATATTTAAAATAATCAATTTTTTTTTATTTTTGGACTTGAGTATTCAATCTAAACAACAAACCTTTTCGAAATTCAAAAGGCTATTTGTTTTTTTTAATATTCTAGTAGACACAGTTTTTGTAAAATTTGGAATATTAGTCAAAATTTTCAAACAACCTGTTGGTAGGATTATTATTTTTAATTAAAATAATATTTAATTCATGTTCATATCTAGTGGACAAATTTATTTCATCGGTTGGAGGAAATCATACTACTGTATTCCTACCAAAACATGGTTGAAATTTATTTGGGATGCCATCATAAAAAAATTTCAGGCATTTTCTCGTCACGCCATTATAAATTAATATATATATGTTTTTCATTTTATCTAAAAATAAACCGAAAATGATCCATATAAAATTATTTATGTGGCCATAACTTGGTCATTCAATATTGGGTTGATGTGTGGTATATTCCATTGAGTCCAAATTAAAATATTTTAATTTAATTAAATAAATATAATTTTTCTTGACTTAGAAAATCAATGTGATAGCTATGATAGAAATTGATAGTACTGGGGAACATAGTGAAATCTGAAAATCTGGGGATTTAAATTTTTCATCAATGAAGTGAAAAAACTTCTTCATCTCTGGTGATCTAAGCCTTGGTACAGTCTGGGGATCTCATCTGAACTAATCAGATCATAAAAATAATAACTAAATGACTACCTCATTCAAATCACAGTAACCATGTCTATCATACATCTTCAGTGACCGTAGCACAAAGGATTTGATGTCAAACTTTTATAAAATGTCCACACACAATTCAATAATTCATGTATACACTTTTCATCAAACTATGGGTGATATTATGGACCATAAATAATTTCTTCAATGCAACAATTATCACCTCGATCCCATTCCTTAAGGAATGTTCTTGTATCTCTAGGGTATTGGAGGATATAGAATCACTCAATTCCTTTTAAATAAAAGTACATTAAATGAACATATCCTTAAATTATATAGTGGATGTCCAAAATATTTAGGTAGCATTCCCTGTGTAACACCTTGAGATTTTGTGAATATTTTTTTAGAATTAATTTAATCATTTGATATTTTTCATTTCACGAAACATTGATTTTTTATATTAAATCACTAATTCAAATATTCCTTCCACATATAATCTAATTTTCTTTCACTACACATAACATCAACTTGGCATACGTTACACACAACACTATGTTTTGAAGCATCATTTTATTGTTATAATTATTTAAATGAGATAATTATAATGTAGCCATTAAAATCATTAATGTGAATAGTAATAAATAATTTTTTTAAAAAAAATTAATGGTTTTATATAAATAAAACATATTGATGACCAAAGATATAATTTTTTGTAAAGTCCTTATATGTTTAAAAATTCTATTTTATCGAATGAACTACTTTTTATGTCCTATGAAAAATAGTAAAATTAAATTTAAACATATTTTGAAATTTAATTTGATAAAATATTTTTTTTTAATATTTTTTTCAAATTTATATTAAGAAGATTTTTTGGGATTTTTCTGAGAAACATCATTTTTGGATGAATAGTGAGAAATACAATATTTTAATTCAAAACCATCTTTTCATCCACTTTATATATAAAGTTTAATTACATTATAAAACGTTTTAAAAGTTTAATTAGATTATATTTTTATCAATTAATACAATTTATTTCATTTAGATCAATTTCAATTTTAAATTGGTTATAAAAACTTAGCAAACTTTTGAATGTTTTTACTTTAAAAAACTGCACTGTCGACCCGACTGCGGGATTAATTTTAAATTAATTTCTCACACTTATGTTATTGAAATTTGGGAAAATGGATTCTATAATTTTAATAATCATAATTTATGTCTAATATTTTCATATTATTTTTTGACAAAAAATATTATTGAATGTAATTAAATTTAATTACATCGATTAAAGTAAAATTAAGCCTAACTAAGGATTAAATATTAAATTTAAGACACAAAAAAACAATAAAATTATCCCAAAACAATTTAATGGAAATTATTCAGACATTAAACTTAAATTATTGTGTTTTTTTGGTTCGGTATGTATTTTTTATGTAAAAATGTGGGTACAACTAACATGTTTTCGAAAACCCCATGTGTGTCCTTTCCCTTCCCTATAAAAGGTCACCACCTCTCCCTATTCTTCACACCTCTCAAATCACATAAGTTTGGATAATATATCACCAATAAATTTCCAAAAATCCCTCCAATACTCTTTTAATCCTTCTTTAGGGAAAAATAAAATCCAAGGAAGCCTTTTGGAACAAACCAAAAAGGGTTACCTGATTAAGAGGTAACGTCTTCTCTCAAACACCATTATTTTATTTTATTTCTCCACCCCTCCAATAAATTTATTAAATTAATTTATAAAGAACCCAGTACCCTAAATATAATGTGATTTTTTTATGAAATGTTTTCTACCTACACTTAAACACAAATCCATCTAATGGGCAACAAAAATCTTGTTTATTTGTATGGTTAACTACCATCTCATTAAATGATGATTGTTCATTTTTCCTTTACCACCTCTCATAGTAGAAATTATGGTGGAAAAAATATTTATATATTTCATATATTATATTTATTATGTATTTTTACTTATTTGTTTCCTTTAAAATACATACCTTTTTAATTTATAATTGGTGTAAATACGATAATTTCGTTTGAGAAAGTGTGGATTACTGCCCCGCTCAAATCGATATGATTCATTCACACAATACATGGCGTGTATTAGGGATGGGATTAGTGAAATTATATGGTATATGTGATCTAATAATTCTAATATATAATTATATATATATAGATACTTATATGTCATTCTATTTCTTTCTTTCAACATGACAAAAAAAATGGAAACAATATTCATGCGTATGTATAACTTACTGTCTCTATGAACGGTGTATTCCATTACATACTTATATATTATATAGATTCTTATAGTACACATATAATATATATACATAATATTTATATCATGTTTTACATTTTATAAATCATTATGTATGTATAAGGACCAAAGATATGAAAAATTAAGTCACAGGCAAAGAACAAAGTTAATATTACACAAAGTAAAAAACTTAATATAGGATTTCTAACAAGCCAGTAATATAATGTATTAATAAATCCATATATGGTATTAGATATAAATTTATATTTCAATAAAATATGTATAATAAACTTAAATTTATTATAAACACATCTTGTACGAGTATGAAGATAGTCAAGACACAAGGTAAGGGAATTTCATCTCACTTTTTATTTCCGTGAGATACATGCTTTATTCACCAACCATTCCTTATATATGGTGTCTAAACTGCCCATGTATGTATTCAAGGATTATTATAATTAAATTTATGGTTATTTACATATCCATTTTATTATATTTATTTCATGGGGACTATGTTTCAATAGTTACCAAATTGGAAAATTTATTTTGTCTCAATTTGAAATCTTTAAGACACATGCCATGGTATGCTCCTATATTTTTCCATGAGGTGTATATAATAACTTTGAAATATTATATCATGAATCACATTATATTAATGATATTTTAATCTTCATTTAATTAAATTTTCATAAAAGTTGAGTATAGTTCAATGATACCATGTGGTAAGAGTTTATTGAAACAATCTCATCACTTTTCAAGATATTTTATGATTATGCTTACTTTAAGGAAATATTATGAACAATATCACAAGAAAACTCATGAATTCTCTTTTTCTATGGTTATTGATGATATATTCATTTATTGGTACAATTTTTTAACTCTCTAGTACATAATATAGTTAATAATGTGTTCTTAATAAAGCATGACTTTACCCTCTCTTCCGTCGGAAATTTGTGTTATTTCAAAACCATGTTTTCTAAATAATGTGTACAATAATATTATACTATTATATAACCTTTAAAATAACTTTTTACCCTTTTTTATTTTAACAATTTTTTCAATGAATCTTATTGTCTCTTTCCGAATAATTCATTTTCTAACCTTTTTATCATGCAAAGGGAATTTTCATTTAACTCATATGGCATGTAAATATTTACCCAAATTAATTTATATGAAGCATTATTTGCATATTTAAAAGGTTATTTTTTAAGAAAATGTTTTTAAAATTAAATTTCAAGGAATATAATATTCAAAATGTTTTCTTGCCTTATTTATATTGTTTCAAATTATTTTCCAATAAATGGGTTTCAAAAAGTTTTCAATATTATTTTATATGTTTTCAATGAAAATGGTTTTCAAATGTTTTCCAAGACTTATTTATTTGTTTTAAAAGTATGATTAAATAAATTATTTTCAAAAAAGTTTCAAAAATATTTTATACATTTTCAAGTAAAGAGGTATTCAAATTTTTTTCATGATTTTTTTATTTGTTTTCAAGGGAAATGTTTTCAAAATGATTTCAAGCCGTCATTTTATGTTTTAAATACACTTTCAATGTATTTTTTTTAAATATTTATGTATTAAAAATAATTTTCAAATAATAATGGATATTTACCTCAATAAATGTTTTTAAAATATCATTCCAATTTTTTTCCATCTAAGATGACACATGTTGATGTTACTCATGCCCTTCATGGAAATAATCCAAAGGTTCTATTCATTTTCTTTCGTTAATGGATTATGCTTTGATGAAATGATTCTTATGAAACCCATTTCTTTACCACATGTTATATGCTTTCGAAACCCACTTCTTTTAGTGGGTTGTTATTTTATGTAATGATTATGAAACATATATCTTTTTCATAGTTTTTGATGCGATGAAATGTTAATGATACACATTTCATTTCATGGGTTATTATTTGATGTTTATAGAACCCATCTATTTTTATGGGTAATGATATGATGAATTGTTTGTCGCACATGCATGTAATATTTCATTATCTGATGGATGAGACCTATATATCTCTATAATGAATTGGGTAATTAAGAAGGACTCGTGAGTATATATGTTTTGCATGAACCTTATTTCATGTTCACAATGTTATGAGTGAACCTTATTACATGTTCACAATATTATGCATTGACATGGTTTCATGTCCATAAGTTTATGAGTAAACCTAATTTAATTTTCATAATGTTATTAGTGATCCTTATTACATTTTCATGATATTAAACATAGACCTAGTTTTATGTCCATAAGTTTATGTGTGAACCTGATTACATGGTCACAGTGTTATTCATGAACCTGATTACATGTTAACAATGTTATGCATGGACCCAGTTTCATGTCCCAAAGGTTATGTGTAAAACTGATTACACATTCAAAATGTTATGAATGGACATGTTTTCATGTCTATGTATTTATGTGGGGGGGCTGATTTCAAGTCCTTAACATAACAAGTGAACTTGTTTCTACTTATACATGTTCACAACATTATAAAAAATGTGAATACTAAAAAATCAATGTATTATTATTTTTTATTATTTAATTAATTATGCTATTAGTTCCATTATGGTTCATGTATTATGAACTAATAATCATTATTATGATCTATAATTTTCATGTTATTATCATAAAATGATATTCTCAAGTTTATATCCTTTTTCATGTTATGATTACACATTTCCTTTTTTATCCTTACAGAGTATTTGAGCTCACCCCTTTCTTATTTTTCCTTTCCCTAGGTTCTGTTGAATGGTTTTAGGTAGAAGTAATAATGGTAGACATATTTATGGAGGTTTTGAAGATATTTAACCAGGATAGAGTATTTTGTTTCCATGTTTCCATATACCCTAAACTATTATGGTCCTCAAGAATGTATTTTTGTAATCTACTAAATATTCATCTAAAATGATGTAATGTTCATTGAAGTTAATCATGGGTCACTATAGTTGTTTTAAATGGAACGGTTTAGTCAAACATTGGAAACTATGATGAGAAAACATTATTGAGATCCCTAGTAATATTAATTAGGATATGTCTTGGGATGTGTCTCAGGATAAATATAAGTATGGGTCAACGTTTTGGAAAAATGTCATAAATTTTGGGTAAATGATTAAGTGATTGGTTTCCTAGAAATTCATCAATGTCTGGATATTTAAAGTGGATGTGGATCTAAAATAGATGTACCTATGATTAACAAATCTGACATGATGTTCAGGGCCTGACTCAGGTTAATCCGGTACATGACAACATGCCTTGTTGCACACCTAGTTTGACACTCCCCAGGGATTGTCTTTGGAAATCCACAAACACATCAAAAGCCATCATTAATTATTTAAATAGTATTATTTTATGAGTAAACTAGGATAATAATAAGGTGTCATCAATTATAAGGTAGGTTTCAAGATTTAGACATCCTATAATTAATATTTCTTGATTATGTGGTTTTCTTCTATGATATGTGTTTCCAACCATGTGTTTTCTGGTTTTATTCAATGGAGAGAACTAGACAGAATAATGGTACCCTTGAATATTTTAAATGTGGAAAGTATGGGAATTTTTCAAATAAATTTCCCAAGTATAAATCTGTTAAATAGAATAATGAAGGTGATATGTGTATTGGTTATACTTTTGAAGATAAAGAGAGTGCAAACAACATGCGAAAAGTATGTGAAGTTATATTAATATTTATTACATTAATCATAAGAAACATGATTATATTGAGCTTGGGGAACCTTGATACATGATTCATATTTAATATTCTAGGTATGTGGTATTAATGAATATGTTTATGAATCCTAAGTAATGATTTAAGAATAATGTTGGATCAATGAAGTATTTATTTTTTTGAATTGAAATATTATGTTATATGAATCATTAAATATATAAGTATTTTCAGTATAAGTTTTCATTAAGGATTGAAAATGACATGTTAAATAGTGATGAAGATATAGAAATTTTATTTTATAAAAAGGTGATATTTTTGTAAGGGTAAGGTAACCCTCAACTAATGCCTAATGTTGTTATAACGATGACTCGATAAAGATATTTTGGATATGAATAAGTAAATTGGATAGTACATATTACCCTCGAACTGATTATTGACAAGTGGTCTATGTCATCAAGGAAGATATTTAAATCCTACAAATCTGGGCTATAGCCATGGACCTATAGCCATGGTTTTATAGGTCTGTGGCTATATCTCTTCTACCTCCACGATTCATATACCTCTCCTTGGCTAAATCATAACCCATTTTTTTCTCCCAATTATCATCGGGCGCCTCCTCTGCCCTCTCGCCGCGCCCTCCTCCTCCCCGACGCCTCATCGCCGCACCCTCCTCCTTCCCGACGACTCCTCGCCGCACCCTCCTTCTCCCTGATGCCTCCTCGCCGTGCCCTCCTCGCCACGCCCTCCTCCCCGACGGCTCCTCGCCGCAACCCTCCTTCCCGCCGCGACCCTCCCCCCTGACACCTCCTCGCAGCGACCCTCCTCCTCGACTCATCTCTTCCGACGGCTCCTCACCGCGACCCTCCTCCTCACCGCGACCCTCCTCTCGGACGACTCATCCCCGACTCCTCTCTTCCGACGCCGAGGCATGTTTTTATGTATGTAAGAATATGAATTATATAATATTTTTCCTAGATCACGGAGTTGCAGAAATTTTATCTAACCTTGGGAGGTGATGAGCATTCTATGTATGATCGGTTTGAGTATGGGTTGTTGTTAGACATACTTTCAAAGGTTTATCACATTTTCTTCCTAATTATGAAGGATATAAAATGTATCTTTTTATTTAAATCGATCTTGAGGTGAATAATTAGGAGATAACAGGATCATAATGATCTAGTAGAAGTAAGAATAGGATAGGAGGTTATTCTACAAGTTGTGGATGATGATCAATTGGTTAGGGAAAGACATTATCATTCCCTTCTTCTAGAGTCAAATGATTCATTTTTCATATGTGGAATAAATACACACACTCAGATGGTTGTCCATTTTGACCCTAGGAAGTATCACTCATGTAGATATGGGACATCTTCTAATTATTTTTCATTATGGTTGGAGTGGCGGTTATAATTTTACTTTTTCAAAGGAATTGTAAGCATAGTTAGTGATTTCTGGTAGAGTGGGATATATAAATTATATAGGAGGTCAGTATGTGGTGGATTTAAAGGGACTAAAGGGATGGTTTAATAGTTTTTTATAGATCTAGGGAACCATATGTAATTTATTTAGGGTCATTGTTTTAGTTTTATGAGGTTTTTTATTTTATCAAGCATTGATGGATTCATCTCATTATTTTATGTCCGTTAATATCATATATAATATATATTTTTCTATTGTGTTTCATTAATTAGTTTAATCATTTATAATGATTTAGGGATGAGGGAGGAGGTTATCATATGGGCTCTTTCTTATAATGTTGAAATTTGCAGGATGTAGTGCAATGCAGTGATTCACAACAGGTGTTTTCTCATATATTCGTTGAATTATTTGTAGTTCTTTCCAAGAATTTGGATTTCCAGTTTCACTTGAGTTTGTTAAACATTTTTACACTACATCTCAATAGGATGCAGTGCAATGCCCTGATTCTCAACTGGTGCAAGAGGGAAGTGGGGGGTGTCCAGGGTCTGTCCAGGGGGCTTTTATTTTCCCCTTTCATAGAAATTAGTAGAAAGTGTATACAGTTCCAAAAATAAATCCTCTAATTGGTAATGACATCCATTCCACATATCCATCATACAAACTGATGAAATTTTTTTGTATTGAGGAGAAGATACTATAATCCCATGCACCATTTTCTAGGGGGTGTCATAGGGAACAACAATGTGATATTTTTTACTTTTACATCACTTCACACCAAGATTTCAATTATTTGCAGTTTACTATGCTAGTTCAGTTTTATCTTGTTTCACCCCCTAATGTGTAACGTGAATACGTAGATCAGAAGTGGTAAGACTTGCACAATTTTGGGAGACATTGAGAGAGGCAGTAAAAGATACAATGTACTAGAAAAATTCTGGTCATAGTGTGCTAGTTCTATTTTCCTTCGCATCTCTTTTCCTTTGTCTCTAGTTTTGACCAAGGAAATTCTAGGAGGAAAAGTAGCATGGCGGGGAGTTTATGATATCCCCTATGTCACTACATAGTTCTTTTATTGTTATTTGGTTAAGTAGAGTTTTCGTTTTTATCTCCATTGAGTTCTAGGTCAGAAGATGGAAATTTTTGAGGTTTCCATACTCCTCGTGGTTAAGGTGCATGGTTTGAATAAAATAGTATGACCACCCTTCGTGAGGATAATTTTAAGTTCATTTTGAATTGCAAACAATTTTTTAGCATGAGTTGTGCATAGCCAAGTCTAAACCATGTATCCCCTTGGTGAAACAATGTAGGATCCTTGGGCCAGTGCAGGGGGGCTTGGGAGGGGGGACAGGTGTAGGTGGGCTGGGGTAGAAGGGGGCTGGGGGGGCTGGTGCAGCTAGGGGATGGGGCTGGTGCAGGTAGGATGTGGGGGGGGTGCTGGTGGGCTGGGGGGGGGGGGTGGCAGGGGGCTGGTGCAGCTAGGGGTTGGGGTTGGGGGCTAGTTCAGGTGGGCTGCGGGGGGGGGGTAGAGGTGGGATGGGGGTGGCAGGGGGCTGGGGGTAGCAGGTGGCTGGGGGGGGCTGGTGCAGGGGGCTGGGGAGGGTGGGGGAGACTGGTGCAGCTGGGCTGTGGGTGGACTAGTGCAGCTAGGGGCTGGGGGCTGGGGTTGGGGGCTGGTGTAGGTGGGCTGTGGGGGGGGGGGGCTGGTGCAGCTGGGCTGTGGGTGGGGAGTGTGGGGGGACTGGCACAATAAGAGAGAAAATAAAAAATCTTAATGTGAGGAATTTCTGTGATAGTCAATGCTTTGCACAGGCACATTCAGGTTCACAAGCCCAAGCTTCTTGGAATTTCTGAACCTAAAGCTTATTTTTCATTAGGCATTGCTGGACTAAATAAATTTGGTTTTAATTTGGTTGCTTCTAGTGGTTCCACTAGTTAGGGGGATATTTTATGGGTTTTTTCTCATTATTCATTCGGAAAGGTTGAAGTTATTGCCATTGATGAGCAGATTATCTCCTGAATGTATGTGATTCAATTTCCAGCGTTTCTCTTCCTAAATTTTCTTCAGATCTCCATCCAATTCTAGTTAGTTTCAAGAGTAAATAGCAACAAATGCCTCTTCCTTTTTGATTCAATAATGCTTGGTGTTTTCAGACTCAATGTGACAATCTTATTAAAAGTTTGTGGTTCGGCATGAATTGTAGCTGGGGTGAATCGACCTTCTCTTACATGTTGAGGTTACTAAAGTCCCAACTGAGAATTTGGAGCAAGGCCAATTAGAGTGGGTTGGATAAATAGATCCTCACTCTCGAGTCGACTCTGCAACATATTCAAGATGAAGCAACTAATTCTGATTTTAGTCAGGACATTTTAATAGAACTGGGTGTTATATACAGGCTGAACTCTCTTATTACAAACCAGGAAGGTGTTAAAAAGGAAGAATTCAGAATCAAATGGGTACATGATGGGGACAGGAACACAAAATTCTTCAACTCTCTTCAATGAATTCGAAGGGCCAACTGGACTTTATCTTTTCTCAGAACTACATAATGCATCTTGCATAACAAGGAAGCAATCGCTATTCATGTTGTTAACTATTTCACTAAGCTTTTCAATGGACCTGGAATGGAGGGGACCTTAATGGATATTATTGTTCCTTCGATGGTTTCTGATGAGGATAATCTTTTTCTCACAAGCACCCCCCATGAATTTGAGATTAAGGATGCGGTCTTCAGTTTCAATGCTGGTAGTGCCCCTAGTCTAGATGGATTTGGAAATTCTTTTTATTTAAAGTATTGGGAGGATATTAAAGTGGAAGTTTGTAAGTTGGTCTCTTCTTTCTTCACCTCAGGGGTGCATCCCTATGGTTTCAATGCCCAATTTATCAATTTGATTCCTAAAGTTGAGAATGCTTGTGAAATTCACCTCTTCAGGTGAAATAACTAGATTGAGTCGAGTGATATTCTTGAGATATTCGATCCAATGAGTAATAAAACTCTATGGGACATTCCATGTTCTTGATTACAAAGTCTTGGAAGCAAATTCTGAGTCAGACTCAATCCATAAGCAGCTCTGTCATGCTGAGGTGAAAAATTAGTTCTGGATTATTGAACAACCTTGAATTCCTTGTAGTACACACAATAAAAAAAATGAGTCCTCTATTTATAGAAGAATATTCTATACCTGCTCACTGAATCTAGCCTTGGAGACCTGCTCCAGCAACTTGGGTACCTATAGGTGAGTGTTAAATGACATCCCAAATAGAAATCCAACATATTCCTATAGTTTCTGGTCAAATTTATATCTCAAAAATAAGTATTGATCATTTTCTCTATCTTGGAAGTAAATAGATCAACCAGAAACAATATGCGACCCTGATTTTTTAAGCTAATCATGAGTTGCAATTTAATTTTTTCATATTTTATAGAGAATAAAAATCTGTATAAATGAATTAATGGTGATATAAAGTCTATAAGCTATTTTGGTGGTCTATTTGGGCTGTTTCATTCCATCCTATTGTGAACTCTAGTATTAAACTGTCCAATATGGTTTTCCTTCCATATGATGACGTCATAGTCCATGAAATCATAAATCTAAATATTTAGATTATCTTGTGTACTCAGAAGACCATCATGACTTTATATTTTGAAATAAATTCATCAATGATCATATGGGATAAATCTAGTGGTATGATAACAATGTCCAGCAGGGGCTGTTGTCCAGGCAGGGGGGAGGGGTGTCCAGCTGGGGGGAGGGGTGTCCAGCAGGGGGGGTGCTGTCCAGGCAGGGGGGGGGGCTTTCCAGCAGGGGGGAGGGGTGTCTAGCAGGGGGGTGATGTCCAGGCAGGGGGGGCTGTTCAGGCAGAGGGGTGGGGTGTCCAGGCAGGGGGGGTGTCCAAGAGGGGGGGGGGGTTGTCCAGGCAGGGGGGGGAGGTGTCCCGGGGGGAGTCCAGTGTTCCGGGGGGTGTCCAGTGTCCAGGGGGAAGGGGGCTGCAGGGGGGCTGTCTAGGGGGGTGTTACAGGGGGTGGGGGCTGCAGGGGGGAGGGGTGTCCAATGTTCTTTCCACTTTTTAGGTGATTTAGAGGACGAGGTTCAAGATTAAATGTATCCATGTATGAGAAGAGTATGATAGGGAGGGTCAACTAGAAAGATAAAAGGGATTACTCATATTTTTCTCTACTAATGGGGACTAGGTCTATGAATATGTCAAAGGGAAAATAAAAGGAAAGTAACCCACCTCTCCAAGGTGGTCTTTTAGTAGTGGGATATTCCTGATAATCCTTTCAAAATTCTTGTGAAATCATAAGATAATGAACCGATTAAAGATACCCTTTCCTTTACTTTGACAAATTATAAAATTGAGGATATTTGTTTTGATAAAAGGTTGGAGGAGGTTGAATAAATCACTTCTAACATAGAAACACTCCAAGGATCACCGTTTTTTCTTTAAAAAGAGCAAGATGGCCAAATTAATGAAGTTTTTTATTTAATTGAACAAGATTTTCTTTTATATTATGGTGATTTTGGTGTGTATGATTTTGATTTATCTTCTCCCTATGTATGTTGTTTAGATTCAAGTGAACTTCATTAGGGAGACTAAGCGTTCTTGCAGGGCGGAGAGGGCAGGGTGGAGGGGGGCAGGGGGAAGGGTGGAGGGGGGCAGGGGGCATGGGGCAGGGGGCTGGGGGCTGGGGGCTGGAAACATGCTTGTCCTTTCTTCAATAAAGCTTAGATTTTTTACAAATAATGGCTTGTCTTGAGATAGATTCATAATTCATGAAAATCCCCTTGATGAAGGAAAGTGATTGGTCATCAATTTGACAAAAAATGATAATTTCATCAACATAAAAAAAGTGGGTGGGTGCTCTTATCTTTCTAGTGGCCTTAACTGGTGATAAAGATCCATAATCTATAGATTTTAGGAGGCATTTAATATATTAATCCTTGATAATTCTAAATAAAAAAGTTGAGGGAGGATCCCCCTATCTCACCCATTAGGTATGACCGAAGTATCTTTTGTGAGACCCATTAATAATGAAAGAGAGTCTTGATTTGTAGATATGTTCTTGAATAAGCTTAATAAATATGGTTGAGAAACCAAAACTGTCAAGTACATAAAAAGTGAAATCCTAACTAAGAGTGTCAAAATCTTTAGAGATGTGAATATTTAAATCAATATTTCTAGGTTTGGATCTCCTCTATAATATATTCACACATTCAGAGTTAATATATAAATAATCTGTCACTTCCATGTATAAGCACCAACTAATACTTCTTCCATATTCAATTATCTAAGAGTTAAATGAGTTTTGCATGTTATTTTAAAACCATACATTGGAAATCGTATCCATGTAGCATCTCATATATTACAACCAATCACTAGTTGAAAACTCATGTAACATGAGTGGCCTTTTTTGGGAGATCATATTTCTTCTCTTCCTTGTCTAATTCATTGAAAATTTAGATGATTCTGTTGTTGCTGATGCAAACATTGATCTCTTGAAAATTTCATTATACAATTCCTTGCTTGGTATGGATGCCAATGATCCTTCTAAAACATTGGAAACCATGAAATTTATTGGTTCCATATTTTCCAATATAAGAACTAGCTTTCATAAAAAAAACATGATATATGTGGCTTTACATGGAGAAGAAATCTTTTGTTTCATTTGAGCATTGTTACAGATAGCTGCTCAGAAGATGATAATGATGGTTTATCATTCATGCCAATGATCCAAATTTCTGAATGGCTGGATGAGTTCTCGTGTCATCTATATTCTTTACTTCTACACTTGGAACCATACAGTTTTATGTAAGTGTTTATGCCTTTTTTTGTCCCTTTCTTCAATCATTCATGTATTATTCTAATATATAGTTATGAATTGTCTAGTTATTAAGTAGTTTATAGTATTGCAGAAGTTAAGGGCTACACTCTTCATCAGTTTTAGGAATGATCCTGATTGAGGATGGTCCCTATTATTTTTTCATGCTGAAAATCCTGCTTGGGAAGCTCTCTCAAAGTCTCTATAGTCAGGTATGTCCTATAATTAATGGTTGTTCAATATAGTAGCATCAAGAATCCATTTTTCTTCATTTTTTAAGATGATTTAATCTTTGGAAAATTTGTATAATTACCTAAATCGTGTAAAATGTGTCCTTTTTTTCTGTCTACAGTTGACACACTGATCACATATATTTAAGAAGTTGTTATATCTCATTTATTTTCCCACTATTTTCTTATAGGTGGTTTCTTATGATAAGACCGGTTCTATCCACCAACATCAAAGACAATGAGTTCAAGATTTGGGTATGGTTTATTCCATTTTTATTCTTTCAGCCACCTATGTTAAATATATGAGTAGTCATTCAATTTTACATTACCGTTTATCTTCTTATAGGGTGCTTCTTCTGGTGCAAGATCCCAAACAACTGACTCAGGTACTATATCAATGTCATCATTGTACCTAACGGTATGTAATAACTTATTCCATCATTCTTTTTGTTTAATGTACTCTAAATTCTTTATTCAAATTACAAAATTGTAAATGTGCTTTTCAAAATATTCGCTTAATGAAAAATATAATTTTATCTTATGAAATTTAATTTCTCCATGGATCCAAATCTAACATATCATTCTTTATACATTGAACATCAACAATTCTCTATAATTTCATGGGAGTTATATGATTATTAGCTGCTTTATTTTATTTATTACTCAGCTTGATTGTATTATTATCACATGATCATTAGTAGTTGCATTTTTTTGGTGCTCCAACTCTTGTGTATGTAGATTCATATCTTAGTCATTCATCTTTTCTACTACTGGGTTTGTTATACCTGAATCCTCTAATCATAGGGTGTCTACTTAGCGTACAATTTTATTGGACCATCTGATGATCCTCCATTGCATATTTTATTCTCACAGCGCATATTCTTTCCTCTGATTGTAGTGTACACCATCCGATGATCAATCTGATATTCTCACTCTGCCCATTCGTGTCATTGCATGAACCCTTCATTTGGTTGTTTTACATTAAAATTCTCATACTGTGTCTAGTTATCTTGAACCATTTTATCTATGATTATAACCTCTTGATAGTTACTGCATGCAGAAGTATTGCTAGATCGCCTCTATCCGAGCAATGGAGACTTGGTTTATCCGAGCATCTCGATCGGTGTATTTATGTCTGAACATCCCCCCTACCCGCAAAACCCACCCTGCGGTCACGCCACGGTCACGCCGCGGTCACGCCGCGTTCACACCGCGTTCACGTCACGGTTATGCCGCGGTCACGCCGTGATTTGGCCCTACTCCAGCCACATCCAGCCCACACCAGCCCCCTTCCACCTTCGTTTCAGCCCGCTGCCACCAGCATTCCAGCCCGCAACAGACCCCCCCCCCTACCACCATCGAATCAGCCCGCACCATCCCCCCAACACCTGCAACTAGCCCCCTTCCACCCGCATTCCAGCCTCCTCCCGCTCCCTTCGCTCCTGGCCGGAAGATGCTGCCCTGCAGATGTCTCTCGATCGGGCCATCACACTACGATCACGCTACGGTCACGCCGCGGTCACACCGCGGTCACCCCGCAGTCACGCCGAGGTCACGCCGCGGTCACGCTGCAGTCACGCCGCAGTCACGCGGTGATTTGTCCCTATTACAGCCACATCCAGCCCACACGAGCCCCCTTCCACCTTCATTTCAGCCCGCTGCCATCGGCATTCTTGCCCGCAAAATCCCCCCTTCCACCTTCGAATATGCCCGCACCATCCCCCCAACACCTGAAACAAGCCCCCTTCCACCCACATTCCAGCCTCCTCCCGCTCCCTTCGCTCCTGGCCGGAACATGCTGCCCCGCGGATGTCGCTGGATCGGGCGAACACGCTGCAGTCACACCGTGATCACGCCGCTGTCAAGCCGCGGTCACGCCGCGGTCACGCCGCAGTCACGTCGCAGTCACGCCGTAGTCATGCCGTGATTTGGCCCTGCTCCAGCCACATCTAGCCCACACCAGCCCCCTTCCACCTTCATTTCAGCCCGCTGCCATCGGAATTCCAGCCCGCAACAGCCCCCCTGCCACCTTCGAATCTGCCCACACCATCCCCCCAACACCTGCAACCAGCCTCCTTCACCAGTATTCCATCCTCCTCCAGCTTTCTTCACTCCTAGCCAGAAGATGCTGCCCCGAAGATGTCACTGGATCGGGTCAACACGTTGTGGTCACGCCGCGGGCACGCTGCGGTCACGCCGTGTTATTAATATTTTTCCCTTTCAGATCATCTTTCAACGAAGTATTAATAGAGGATGGCTTGCAGAATTTCTGTACAATTCTGCACTTATCAGTGGCATGTCCTATCATCCTGCAATGCTCATTGTACTTTGGTATGTTTTCTAATACAAAACATGCCTCAATAAGATGATCATTTATATCAATAGAAACACATTCCAGGGGGTGTAGAAAGGGCCAGGGGGAGGGGTGTCTGGCAGGGGGGGTGTCCAGCAGGGGGGAGGGGTGTCCAGGGGGTGCTGGGGGTGTCCAGTGGGGCTTTCCAGTTGGGGCATGGGGGCTGTCCAATGGGGTGCAGGGGGCAGGGTGCAGGGGGGCAGGGGTGTCTAGCAGGGGGAGGGGTGTCCAGCAGGGGGAGGGCTCTCCAAGCAGGGGGTAGGGGTGTCCGGCAGGGGGGAGGGCTATCCAGGGGGTGCAGGGGGTGTCCAGTGGGGATATCCAGTGGGGCTGTCATGTTGAGGCATGGGGGCTGTCCAGTGGGTGCAGGGGGAGCATGGGGGACTAAGGGGGGCATGGGGGTGCCGGGGGGTGTTCAAGGGGGTTATCCTGGGGGTTGCAAGGGGGTGCAAGAGGGATGTCCAGGAACCTAATCCCTTGCAGGTTATGAATGTCTCTATAGAGAAAATGAAGTGCTATCCAGATCTGGAAAACATCATAAGACATCCCACAGATACTTCATAGGCACCAGGTATAACTATTTCACCACCTATAGATAGTGAGCACGGTGCTATAAAATCTGGTAACTCTATTTCAAATCATAATTCCAATGTTTTGTTTAATGCATTACTACATTAAATCTGATGATTTATGTTGATGACATGATTACAATTTGTAAGAACATGATCCTCATAATTATTGTAAAATCACAAAATAATGGTAAGTTTGAAGTGAAAGACTTAGGCATAGCTAATAAAACCATAGGCATTGAAATTGTTAGAGATAGACCAAATAAATTTTCTTACTTATCTCAAAATGGTTAAATATTAAATATTAAAAATAGACACATGTTTGAAGGGGCTGGTGCTGGTGGGCTGCGGGGGTGGGGGGAATTGTGCTGGTGGGCTGGGGGGTGGCAGGGGGCTGGGGGGGGGGGGGGCTGGTGCAGCTAAGGGTTGGGGTTGGGGGCTGGTGCAGGATGGCTGGGGGTGGAGGTGGGATGGGGGGTGGCAGGGGGGCTGGGGTAGCAGGGGGTGGAGAGGGGGGCTGGGGTAGCAGGGGGCCGGGGGGGTGCTGGTGCAAGAGTGATGAGGGGGAGCTAATACTCAATTTCTTTATATTGCAGAGTATGCACTAAAAGAATCTATACCATGTCCAACTACTATAAAGGTATGGTGTTTATTTATTATCTCGATGTTGTTAGAGTTAATTGGTATTGAAGTTACTAATTCTTTTATATCATCAATTTTAGTTGAAATTTAGTTCTTAAATCCAAATACTATATAATTCTTGTTGGATCCATACATGCCTTTAGTAAATAAGTCCACGTAATGTTTTAAATTTCATGTGTGGTATGTGATGGTTTCCAACTTTGAAGTGGTGTGGGATCTCTTAGTGCATTATCTGGAGGTATTTGACATTATTATTTGAATAGATAGAATGATCAATGTTATGTACTAGATTGAATTTTTTCATTTTTTGAGTTCAGTTTAAATCTCTTTTTGGGGTCTCTCTTGTCTTTTAGGGTAAGTGGGATTCTAGATATGGGATAGTAGGGGGGTGTCCAGATAGGGGAGGGGGTGTCCAGATAGGGGGGGAGGTGTGTTCAAACCGGGGGGATGTCGCTGGACCGGGCCAATACATTGTGGTCACGCTGCGGTCACGCCGCGATCATGCCGTGGTCACGCCGCGGTCACGCCGCAGTCACGCTGCGGTCACGCCGTGGTCACGCCACGGTCACGCCGTGATTTGGCCCTGCTCCAGGACGACACCCTGCGGCGGTTACTCCTCCTTAGAGAAACATTGAATAGTTAGCTCTATAATTTTTCGTATTTCCTCATTCCTATACTATATCTCCACTCAGCACTGCCTCTCATCCATCATTCAACAAAACGTGCATACCAGGTTGTTCAAAGGCTCAATTCAACTGAAAACATTGGTTTGGAATTGTTTGCCATATTTTATTGTACATGTATCACATAATATTTGTTCGGTAATTCTTCATTTTCCTCATCCTCTTCACATGTTTTCTGAACCAGATCATCATCATCCTCTGCACATGTCGTCTGAACCGGATCAGCCTGTTGTGATGGAAATTCAATGTCTTCTTTTGGCTGTTTTAGATGAATTTCCATCCATAATTCCCTCATCTAATGTAGAACTCATTGGAGGAGGATGATCACTGCCAAGTTGAGTTTTAAAGGCTACAAACAATCTGTTTGATACAATTCCAAAGAGGATTTTCTATTCTGAGGGCCTATTTCATGCTGGAGTTCCCACATTTCCCCTACATGCTGGCAAAGGGAGGTCTGTTTGGGCCTATGCAAATAGGGCATGTTTTTTATGGACAAAGATGCAACTGGAGACCTAGTTTTCTTGAAGAGTTTCCATGAAGGGTCTTCAGTGTAGAGGAGACTAGATCTGGTCTGTATTTTGTAGTTTCTTCCATGATGCTTCCCACAACCGTTTGACTGAATTTCACACCAAACCAAGCCCTGCTAGTGACTCTTTTTCGATGCACTATAAAAATCCCGTGGCCAACCCACCAAAATAAAACCAGCTATTCCAGGTCCATTTCCACTCTCACTAAAAATACAAACTCAATCCCTACTACAATTCCATGATCCCACTTCAATTTAGCCACTATGAACTCCTTTCCAGTCCCCCACCATTTTTCAATCCACCTAGGAAACCCATCCACAACTTGACCACCAATCAGGCCTACCCACCTCTCAACTTCTAAGCCACCAACCCCACATTTCCCACCAGTAATCCCACTTTAAAACCATTCCAAACCTCACCCAATTCTAAAAAATTAAACCAGACCCCATAACATTTGAAGCCCTCATCTAAATTCCTGTTCCAACTCACTTATTTTAGACCCAGTCAGCCCTGCCACTTCAGAAAAACAGTAGCATCCTACTTAAAATCCAGTGAAACTTAGTTTCCTTCATGCTTTCCCCCATGTAATATTGGGAAAATTTTATTCATTTTTCTTCATTTACTAACTT
This sequence comes from Viscum album, assembly GCA_963277665.1. Lineage (NCBI taxonomy): Eukaryota > Viridiplantae > Streptophyta > Magnoliopsida > Santalales > Viscaceae > Viscum > Viscum album. The sequence continues at coordinate 1,758,688,590 of OY728141.1, forward strand.
CTTACTTACTGCTGATTTCAGCAGCCGATTCGGTCTCTTAGCAATAGCCCGATGACATCCATCTGTTGTCTAGGGGGTCCAGTGGGGGGGGGGGGGGGGGCTCTGTCCTGGGGTGTCCAGGGTCTGGGGGGGGGTGTCCTTGGGGGTCTGTCCATGGGGTGTCTAGGGGGTGTCCAATGGGGGGGGGGGGGCTGGATATAGGGATGGGTGTAGGGGGTGGGGGCTAGATATAGGGCTGGGTGTAGGGGGAGGGGTTGTGCAGGGCAGGGGGGAGGGGGCTGTCCAGTAGGGGGAGGGATGTCCAGCATGGGGGAGGGGTGTCCAGTAGGGGGAGGGGTGTCCGGCATGGGGGAGGGGTGTCCCGGTAGTGGGGGGCGGGGCTGTCCAGCAGGGGGGTGGGGCGGTCCAGCAGGGGGAGGGCTGTCCAGTAGGGGGAGGGCTGTCCAGCAGGGGGAGGGGTGTCCAGCAGGTGGGAGGGGTGTCCAGTAGGGGGAGGGGTGTCCAGGCAGGGGATGGGGCTGTCCAGCAGGGGGGCGGGATATCCGGAAGGGGCCGGGCTGCCAGGCAGGGGGGCGGGCTACATGGTAGGGGGGAGTGGTGTCCGGCAGGGGGCGGGGCTTTTCATCAATCTGTTTTCTTGTCTTTGATTTTGACACCACCTGCACACTAGAAGAAGTAGTCTGATAAGGAGAAGGCTCCCCTAGAAGTATACATACTTCTTCAGAACCAGGTGTAGCAGCTTTTTCATCAACAGAATGGTCAGCAGAAGCAGGAATCCCACACTACACTTTCCGAGATTCAAAAAATGAGAAACAGAGGCAGGCTGGTTTTGTTTATTAACAATATCTACCTTCTTCACTGTGTCTTGTCCATCTTCCTTCAGATTTATGTTTACCTATGCACTAGAGGCATCACTAGAGGCAGTAGAAAGTAAATCTTGTGCCATGAGACTATCATTGGACACACCAGCCAAGGAGGAAACCTCCTTACTAGTGTCAATCTGAGCAGAATCAGATTGACACAATGAAGGGGGTCTGGGTTCCTTGCTTTGAGAAACCACTTGAGCATAGGAATGGACAGTAGTAGTAACAGTGAGAACAGGTGCAGGATCCACAACTTCTTCCACAATGTCAGCCCATGTTTTATGGCTGTGCGTACATACCTTCTCATTATCATTATTGGATTCATAAACATCCATCCCTTGATTAACAGGCTCAGCAAACTTCCTATTAACATGGTTGTCAGAACAAAAGGTGAAAGCTTTATTGCATTGTATTGTTTTCCTCTCCAAATCAAGGTTGGTACATGATTTATGATCAAGTCCTCGTTGAGAACAAAGGGCTAAAATAACAGATCTTCTGCAGTTTTTAACCTCATGATCAATGAGCTTACAATCTGGGAAAAATTTATGTATGTTCTCAAATTCCACTAAGTTCCAGCTCCTCTTAACTAGTAGATAAACAAACATTGTCTACTAATGTGGAGAAAAGGTCTATTTCAATTAGACATCTAGCATAATGGCCAAATCGAGCTATTTCAGTTTATCGATCCATCTTTAGTGGAACTCCAAAAACTAATGCAATGTCATATAGAATTCTAGGATTCCATAAAACCCAGTTTAAGCCATAGATTTTATCCCATACCAGAACTGAAGTCTTACCGATTTCATATGGGTTGAGTTTCCGATCCCAGTGATGTATATGTACTGCACCTGGCTTGAGTGAGAGGGATCCAAATCCCCAGTTATGTATATGTACTGCAGGGGGTGCAGGTGCAGGGGGTGATGGGGGGAGGGGGGGAGGGGGGAGGGGGGCAAGGTCAGGGGGGTTCGGGGGGTGGGGGTTGTTGGGGGTGCAGGGGGGTAGGGGGGAAGGGGGGAGGGGGGAGGGGTGTAGGGGGGCATGGGTGCAGGGGGCAGGGGGCAGGGGCTGGGGGGAGGGTGGAGGGGGGCAGGGGGAAGGGGGTGCAGGTGTAGGGGGTGTTGGGGGGGAGGGGGGATGTCCGGTACGGGGGAGGGCTATCCAGCAGGGGGGAGGTGTGGGGGGAGGGGTGTCCGACAGGGGGGGGGGGGCGCTGTCCGGCAGGGGGAGGGCTGTCCAGTAGGGGGGAGGGTTGTCCAGCAGGGGGATGTCCAACAGGGGGGGTTGTCCAGTAGGGGGGAGGGGTGTCCAGGAGGGGGGGAGGGGTGTCCAACAGGTGGGAGGGGGCATGCTGAGGTTGGGGGCATGCTGGTGTGCAAGGGTGCATGGGGGAGTGAAGTTGGGTGGGGGTGTCCAGTGTCTGGGGGGGTCTGTCCTGGGGGGGGATGGTATTTGGGGGGGTGTCCAGCGTCTGGGGGGGGTCTATATTGGGGGTTTGGGGGGGGGGGTAGGCCTAGCAGGGGAGAGGGGGGAACTAGTAGGGGGAGGGGGGAAAGTAGCATGGGAGGGGACTGGGCAGGGGCAGGGGGGTGTTGTGGTTCGGTGTAGGGCTAAACGACAACATTCACCTAGCCAGGTACCAATTAGTGAACAACAGCTCTGTAGAATTTCCATGCAACTACTAACCAAGGAAATGAACCAGTCTGGAAACTTTAATAATTACATAATAATCAAAACTATGGAATGATTCAGTGAAATATTCAATGAATTTAATTTTTAGGATCATGGTAATTTCAATTCATTCTATGTAAGTAATTAAAAATATATTTTATTCCCACTATTTGAGAAAATTCCAAAAGGTGACTCGTTTGGAAAATAAAAAAATTAATAATTTTAAAAAAATGAAAATTCATTGGTCAGGGGGGTGGCAGGGGGGCTGGCTGGCAGGGGGCAAGCAGGGGGGGACAGGGGGGGAACTAGCAGGGGGCAGGGGGCAGGGGGCTGGCAGGGGGTGGCAAGGGGGACTAGCATGGGGTAGGGAGGAAAGGTAGGGGGACAAGTAGGGGGTGGCAGGGGTGGCAGGGGGGGCTGGCTGGCCGGGGGGCAAGTAGGGGGTGGCAGGGGGGGAACTAGCAGGGGGTAGGGGGTGTCCAGTGGAAGGTGTCCAAGGGTGGGGGTGTCCAGTGGAAGGTGTCCAGGGGGGGTCTAGGGAGTGTCCAGGGGGGTCTAGGGGGTGTCCAGGGGGTCTAGTGGGTGTCATAGGGCACAAAAATGTGAGATTTTTTTCTTTTACATCACTTCACACCAAGATTTCACTTTTTTGCAGTTTACTGTGCTAGTTCTGTTTTATCTTGTTTCACCCCCAAATGTGTAACGTGAATACGTAGATCTGAAGTGGTAAGACTTTCACAATGTTGGGAGACATTGAGAGAGGCAGTAAAAGATACAATGTACTAGAAAAATTCTGGTCACAGTGTGCTAGTTCTATTTTCCTTTGCATCTCTTTTCCTTTGTCACTAGTTTTGACCAAGGAAATTCTAGGAGGAAAATTTGCATGGCGGGGAGTTTATGATAGCCCCAAATTCACTGCATAGTTCTTTTGTTGTTATTTGGTTAATTAGAGTTTTGGTATTTATCTCCATGGAGTTCCAGGTCAGAACATGGAAATTTTTGAGGTTTCCATACTCTCCATGGTTTAGGTGCATGGTTTGAGGAAAATAGTATGACCTCCCTTCGTGAGGATAATTTTATGTTTATTTTGAATTGCACACAATTTTTTAGCATGATTTGCGCATAGCAATGTCTAAATGTAACGCCCCGACCCTAGTTACCCAGAGTCGGTGCATTATTACATAACATTGGCATGATCACAAGAAAGATCAAATCTCGAAAGACCGATTGGTTTAGTAGCCTTGAAAACACTAGATATATTCATAAGTTTTACATTACATCATAAAATGAAAAACTAATACAACAACATAATGTTTCCACAATCCACACTATTAACCCCTCATAAAATCCCTGCAGGTCATTCATAACTTACTTCTTCACATCCTGGGAAAAATAAAACATAGAAAAGGGGTGAGCTCAAATGCCCAGTAAGGATAACAATATAGCGGAAACTTTCATAAATAAGAATAAACATTTAAGGAAATGCATTACTAAAACAAAAGCCTTTTAAACATGAACTTCAACATAGTATGGCAAAAGTAAAAATGAAATAATGCCATTTACTTATTCACATGGATATTCTACTAATCGAATAATCACATGCAAAAATCAATAACCACTTTCATAATGTTGGAATGAATAATGCTAAACTTTAATTACTTTTCAAGGCCTCGTCCCAAGACCTTGGGGCTAACTGTAACCGGAACCCAACCCGGAGTGCCTCTAATAACCGGACACCAACCCGGAGTGCCTCTAATAACCGGACACCAACCCGGAGTGCCTCTAATAACCGGACACCAACCCGGAGGGCTTACTTTTACCAGTCCCTAACCTGGAGGGCTTACTTTTACCAGTCCCCAACCTGGAGGGCTTACTTTAACCAGTCCCCAACCTGGAACATACTTGTCCAACACATTCATATGAAGTAAAGATTGAAATATAACATAAACATTCTTATTGGAACTAGCATACGAAATGTCAATACTTTCACCATAAACTATGAATGGTATAAAAATAGCACATCCACAGTCAAACATATCGCAAAACCTTCAAAACAATATAGAAGTTTTGTATCATAATAAATCAACTTCAAATAATCTTAAAACCCATCAAAGGATGTTGACATAGATGAAATCAAAATTCTTTTTAAAGAAATATCTCCTTTTATTTTGAAATCATTTAAGATCCATATAAAATCAAACATTTTCTTTGAAAATAATCTTATAATCTTTTAAGGGAAGCTTTGAAGATTTTATAACGGCGGAAAATAACTGCACCCGCCGTATAAGTTAAAAAAACATTCTTATCTTAATTCTGTCGAAAAGGTTAAAAAGCACCTTGTTTGGAAAACGACGGAAAGATTCCTTTATAAACCTCTTATAAAAAGTCAAACAAGGGTATAAATGACTTTAACCCGTATTCTTGTAAATAGTAAAAATGTTTTGAAATACATTTTTCAGAAACATGGATGTGGATGATAAAGATATCCCAGTAGATTATTACGTATAAACAACCTCGGATAATGAAGAGATTGTGAAATAACCCTTACCTTGTACTTTTCCTTTGTTGGGGTCGGTTAACCTCCTGTATAATGGTGAAATAATTGTTATTAAATTATACAATAATCATATACATTAATATGATATCATATATGATCTTTTAACATTGCTTTATTAATAATATCTTAGTATTATCGTCGTTTCAGGTGATAATCGATTCGTTATTCTTAAATGTTTGGTTACGTAAGACATGTTTGTAATGGATAGATTAAATCTTATTTATAATCATAATGATATTAAAATTATTTTTAACCCTAAAATGAGAATAAGACTTGAATGGATACGATGGAGGATGGATCTCACCGCGTTCGTGGAGACGGTAGTCCGTACGTACGCACGAACGCTACTTCCATTTAATTTTTATTTTAAAAGAATTGAATCCAAATGATACATAGGTATATTACTATTCCAGTATAATATAATATTTTATATATGTTACTTATGTTCATTAACACCATCCTTTATACGTTCCATGTGTGGTATGAACGAGTCATATCATTTGAAGGGGGCGGTAGTCCGCACTTCCTTAAATGAAATTATCGTATGTATATACAACATGAAACGAATAATGGTATGAAATAAAATGGAATTACAGAAGCTTATATATAAAATATATATCATTAATATCATATTTAATTACAGTGCCATCATAATGGCCACCATGAGAGGCGGTAAGATGTATTTGAACAATCATCGTTTCGTGAGGCGTTTGTTTGCCATCCACAGAAACATTATGTTCATCATCCATTAGATGGAGTTGTGTGTATGTGTAGTTTTGAATACTTCTTATAAAAACATCCTAGTATATTGAGGATACTGGTGTTGTTACAAAAGAAAGGAAATAAAAAGCTTTTGGGGGTTGGAGAAGAAAAATAAAGGAAAATAATTTAAGAGAAATCGTTACCTTTAATTTAGGTAACTCACTTTGGTTGGAACCAAAGGACTTCTTGAAATGATTTCTGCCTAAGGGGAAGCTTCAAGGAGGAGGAGAGGGATGTAGGGAGCTTAGTTGGGCAGAGTTTGGACGAGCCAAGTGGCTTGAGAGGTGTTAGGAATGAGTAGAAGTGGTCTCCTTTTATAAGGGAGAAGAGGGGCTCTTTAGGAAAGAGTGAAAGTATTACTTTATAATATAATTATATTCGGTTTATAATGGTCCAAAAATCATTGAGGTCGAAGATAAGATGACTAATATTCTAAATAACATCAACCAATAAGAATTGGACAGGTTTTAGATAATATTTTAATCATTATAATCTTATTTATTTAAATGATTTATTAATGAGGTAAACATTGCATCATTATTGTGTCATTAATAATTTACATTATTTGATGTCTAAAAATTATAAATAAAATATCATTATGTAGGAAATCTTTTTATCTTTCTAATTAATATTTATAATCGAAAATCCATCATGTATAACCCTATGTAAAAATTGTTCTTCTAAAAGATGTAAGCTTATGCCATTTTTATTTTTATTTTAACTTTATTAATATAAAGTGTCCCTACCACATACAAGTGGCTCCAAGGGGTCCCCAAATTGACCCAAGGATGCCCATGGTCGGGTATGTGTCCACCAATAAGGTTATGACACGTTTTAGGGTAATTTTGTATTATTATAATATTATTTTTAACCCTTATTTACCGGATTTACCCTTTAACCATGGTAAATAAAATATTTACCGCAGTAATTATTCAAAATGTGTAAAAATAAAAGTTACCTATTTACACAATTTAAACATCCTGATTCCAAATATGGAATCCATTTTCCTAAATTCAAAACACAGAAGTGGCAGAAATTAATTTAAAATTAATTCCCGCTGTCAAAACAAAAATCGTGTTTTTAAGAGATAATAACTATCAAAAGATTGACACTTGTTTATGTTCGGTTTAATTGTATAATTATGTCCAATGACCAACATTATATTAAATGGTAAAAATATATTCTAAATATACTTTAAAACCACTCAAATTAATAATTTATCACTATTAATTATTTTGATTAAAAAAGTTGTTTTTAATTAAAATTTAGTAATTTTCACTATTCATCAAAATATGAAAGTTATCCGAAAAGTACCAAAATTTCACCTTAGGCTAAATTCGATATTCCGAATCCAAAAATGAAGTCCATTTCAAAATATAAAATATATATTATTTCAAAATTTAGGTATTACTATTCATAACGGCCAGTTTGATTGGTTGTGGTGTGTGTTAAAACTCGAAGTTGCGTACAACACACGCTACTGTTTTATTCAAAGGAAAGCGTACCGTGGAAGCTTGGGAAGATTCATTTTAAATTTTTTGGATGTCTCCATTTAGTCAAAAAGTTTAAAATATTGTATTTAAAAAGGGTTCACTATCAAAAGTTGATAAAAGTGCAATACTGAAAATGAATCTGTTCTTGCATTATGACTAAGAAACTCATAATATGGATTCTAAAATTATAAAGTTTAAAATTTAGTTAATACTATTCATGACCTCTTTTAATGGCTTTTTTTTGTACGTCATGGTGTGATTGAACTTGGTGTTGCGTGTAGTGAAAGTTATTGAATTATTTTGAAGAAATAACACACTATAAAATCTTGGGGTGTTACACTAAACCATGTAGCCCCTTGGTGAAACAATGTAGGATCCTTAGGCTAGTACAGGGGGGCTGGGGAGGGGGACATGTGCAAGTGGGCTGGGGTAGTAGGGGGCTGGGGGGGCTGGTGCAGCTGGGGGCTGGGGTTGGGGGCTGGTGCAGGTGGGCTGCGGGGGGGGGGGGGACTGGTGCTGGTGGGTTGGGGGGTGGCAGTGGGCTGGGGGAGGGGGGCTGGTGTAGCTTGGGTTTGGGGTTGGAGGCTGGTGCAGGTGGGCTGCGGGGGGGGGGGGGGGTGGAGGTGGGTTGGGGGGATGGGGGGCTGGGGGGAGCAGGTGGCTGGGGGGGTGGTGTAGGGGGATGGGGAGGGTGGGGGAGACTGGTGCAGCTGGTCTGGGGGTGGACTAGTGTAGCTGGGGGTGGTGTAGGGGGCTGGGGAGGGTGGGGGTGATTGGTGCAGGTGGTCTCGGGGTGGACTAGTGCAGCTGGGGGCTGGGGTTGGGGGCCGCTGCAGATGGGATGCGAGGGGGGGCGGGCTGGTGCAGGTGGGCTGGGGGGTTGCAGGGGGAAGGGGGACTGGCAGGGGACTGGCAGGGGGGACTAGCAGGGGGCTGGGGGGAAGGGGGGGACAGGCAGGGGCATGGGGTTGGGCGGGCAGGGGGACAAGTAGGGGGGGGGGGCTGGTAGGGGGGTGGCAGGGGGGCAGGGGCAGGGGGAGCAAGCAGGGGAGTGGCAGGGGGGACTAGCAGGGGGCAGGGGGTAGGGGGTGGCAGGGGGGACTAGCAAGGGGCAGGGGGGACTAGCAGGGGCAGGGGGGCTGGTAGGGGGACAAGAAGGGGGACAAGCAGGTTGGTGGCAAGGGGGTAGGGGGGACTGGCAGGGGGTGGCAGAGGGGGACTAGCAGGGGGTGTGGAAGGGGGCCAGGCGGACTGGCAGGGGGCAGGGGGACAAGCAGGGGGGCTGGCAGGGGGGTGGCAGGGGCAGGGGGCAGGGGGGACTGGCAGGGGGTGTCTGCAAGGCAGTGGGGAGGAGGGCAGGGGGGTCTGCAAGGCATATGGGAGGGGTGCAGGCGGTGTTCTGGGGGGGTGTCTAGGGGGTGTCCAGGCGGTGTCCAGGGGGGGGTGTCCAAGGGGTGTCTAGGGGTGTCCAGGGGGTGTTCAGGGGGTGTCCAGGGGGTGTCCTGGGGGGTGTCCAGGGGGTGTCAGGGGGGTGTTAGGGGGGTGTCAGGGGGGTGTCCATGGGGGGTTTCCAGGGGGATGTCCAGTGGGGTGTCCCGGGGGTGTCCATAAGGTTGGGGGTTTTTTTTATGTATGTGCACACCCTATAGCGACGGTTTTAAACTGTGGCTATTGGTTTATTGCCACGGTTTTTAACCGTGGCTATAGACCTAACTCCACGGTTTCCAACCGTGGCTATAAAGCATGTCCGGCATCTAATATAGCCACGGTTGAAACTGTGGCATTAGGTATACAACCACGGTTTGAACCGTGGCTATAAACCTAGAGCCACAGTTGAAACCGTGGCTATAGGTCTGGGACTATCGCCATGCCAAACTTAGCCACGGTTCCTCAAACCGTGGGTATTACCTATATCCACGGTTTTAGGGCCTATAGCCACAGTTTAGAACCGTGGCTATAGCCCGAATTTCCAGTAGTGTATTATATTTAAATAATGTATCATGTAATCATTGAAATAAGGAAGTGTACATGTTTTCCAAAAGTATTTATGGTAATTCAGGTTATTATCATGCTTCAAGGTAATATAAGATGAGGTTATTCTCATATTTGAAAAATGAAAAAAAAGAGAAACTTTTTGATATATGGGGGATCAATGTTTATATGATTTCATGTAATTATTTCTAAATATTTCAATTTTCATCTTTTATAAGGGTTATAAGGTTAAGAATTTATGAGAATTTTATGTTATAATTTAGAAGAATTTGGTAAGATTAAAGTGTTATCTCACCACATGAGGATTTATAATTATTGGTTAACCTGATCTAACATATTTTTTTTGATGATAACTGATGGAAAATGGGATGGCATAACATGAATATTGTGATCTATTAGTAATTCAAGAAGGAAAAATTATCCTTCCTTTTTGGGTAAAGAGTTAAAGTGGATCAAGGATCAAAAAAGGGATAGGTTGTCCTAAAATCATGGAAGTATATCTTTGCATGAAAATTATCCATCTTTAGGAAAATGATATAGAAATAAAATATTGTCCTAATACCTTTTTATTTTGAATTGATCACCTTAAAAATTATTATATATTTATGAATTTTTGTCCCTTAAATTTTCATTGATCATACACATTGTTTTATTTATGACCTCAATCACTCCCTAATAATATTTACACTTTTTCTCCAAGTCCATGTTTTCACTTCCCACCTATGTTCTCCTATATGGGAATCTCGTTATGAGTAAGTTTGGGTAACCTTTGTGATTCCAACATTCCATTTTTAAAAGAAGACTTATTATTCATTTCCACTATGTGGGTTTCAGTGAAATTAACTTTAAAGTATTAAACCTTTTAGAACCCATAATATTTTCATGGGAAAAATTATTTTAAGGGGGTAGAATGTAACATCCTGAGATTTTTTGAATTTTTTTCCAATTAATTTAATATTTTTATATTTTTCATTTAAAAAACACTAAAAATAGTTTTTTAAATCAAATCACTAAGTCAAACATTCTTTTCATATGAAATCGACTTGTTTTGCGCTACATCTAACACTGACTAGAGTATGTTACACACAAGACTGAGTTTCTATGAAGCATCATTTTACTGTTATATTTATTTAAATGAGATAATTGTAACCAAGATGTTAAAAAATATAATATAAATAGTAATAAATAGTTTAAAAATATTATTTATAATGGATTTATATAAATTAAACATATTGATGTTGATAGATATAATTTTTGGTAAAGTCCTTTTATGTTTCAAAATACTATTTTCTCAAATGAACTTCTTTTAATGTCCTTATGAGAAAAATAATTAAATTAATTTAAAACATATTTATAAATTGAAGTTGATAAAATAAAAATAAGTTTTTAATTTATAATTCCTAAATTAACTTAGGGTGAATATTTGGGATTTTTATGAGAAACGTCATTTTTTAGATGAATAGTGAAAACACCAGATTTTAATTCAAAACTGCCTTTTCATCTAATTTATTTATAAGGAGAAAATATATTTTAATTTATTTTATAAGATTAATTATATAATATTTTTATCAATTAATATAATCAATTCCATTGATATCAATTTCAATTTGAAATTGGGTATAAAAACCTAGAAAACTTTTGAATGTTTGTACATTAAAAACCTGCATTAACAACCTGACTGTGAGATTAATTTTAAATTAATTTCTGAGACTTATGTGATTTAAATTTTAAAAAATGGATTCAATATTTGTAATAATAATAATTTATATTTCATAATACGTTCATCTTAGTTTTTTACAAAAAAAATAGTGAACGTAATTACAATTAATTACATCGATTAAGGTAAAATTAAGATTAACTAAGGAGTAAATATTAACTTTAAGGAACAAAACAACCTATAAACTTGTAAAAACTCCATTTATGAACATTAATAGTATATATAAAATAAATTATTTATATTTTTTGGTTTTTTATTCTTTTTTTAGGTAAAAACATGGGTATAGCTAACTTGTCTTCAAAAAGGCCAAGGGCGTCCTTTCTCTTCCCTATAAAAGGCCACAATCAATCCCTCTTCATCACACCTATAAAACAAATTAGGTTGGTAAATTATTTACCCAATACACTTTAAAACATACCCCCTTACTACTTTATTCCTTCCTTTGGGTGGAAATAAATCCAAGGAAGCCTTTTGGTAAAAACCAAATGGAGTTACCTGATTCAGAGGTAATGTCTTCTCTCAAGATCCTTTATTTTATTTTATTTCTCCACCACTCCAATATATTTATACCAAGATTTTATAACAAAAATATTATATTAAATATAATATTTTTATTATTATAATGGTTTGACATACAATTACACACAGATTCATATAATGGGTAATAAACATACTATTTATGTGTACGACAAACTGTCATCTCACTAAACGATGATTGTTAATTTTTTACTTTACCACACCTCATAGTAGACATTATGATAGAAAATCTATTTAAATATGTCATATATTATATTTATTATTTCATTAAACTTATTTATTTATTTTAAAACACATACCCATTTACATTCCATTTGATGTAAATACGATAATTTCATTTGAGGAAGTGTGGACTACCGCCCGATCAAAGTGATGTGGTTCATTCACACACTACATGGAATGTATTAATGATGAATTTAGTAAACTTATATGATATATATGATATAATAATTATAATTTAATGATTATATATATATGTAATTATATGTCATTTTATTTCATTCTTCTATAAAACAATAAAAACAGAAATCACATTCATGCGTATGTACGACTTTCCGTCTCTATGAACGACCTATTACATTTATTAATTATATATTATTTAGATTATTATAATAAATATATTATTTATATTATTTATATTTATATAATTTTTATAGTATTTCAATCATTATATATTTTTAAGGACCAAAGATATAACAAATTAAGACACAGGCGGAGAACAAAGGGAATATTACCCGATGTAAAACGTTAACATAGGATTGTTAAAAACCGTGTAATATAAGGTCTTAAAAAATATGGTATTGGATATAATAATATGATTATGTAATGTATTTATAACAAACTAAAATTTATTATATAGGAATCTTGTATGATTATGAATAGATTCAAGACACATGGTAAGTGTATTTCATCTCACGTTTTATTTCTGTGAGATACATGCTTTTATTTCTAAAATATTACTTTTGTGTCGCGTGTATACTTCCCATGGATGTATTCATGGATTCTTATAAATAAATTTATGGATACTTACATATCCATTTTATGATCATTATTTCATGGGAACTATGTTTCAAAATTTACCAAATCTGTAAAATGATTTGGTCTCAATTTGCATTCTTTGAGACACATGATATGTTATGAACCTATATTTTTCCCTAAGGTGTATATAAATACATTTTAAATGTTATATAATTAATCACCTGATTTTAATGATATTTTAAGATTAATTTTGTTTAATTTTATTAAAATGTGAGTATGCTTCAATGTTACCAAGTGGTATGATTTTATTGAAATAATCTCATCACTTTTCAAGATTGTTTATGATTATGATTCCTTTGATTAAATCTTATGATCCATATCACAAGAAAAGTCGTGTAATTTTTTCCTATATATTTATTCAAGATATATTCATGTATTTTTACCATTTTTCCACTCTTTGTTACATAAGATATTTAAGAAAGTGAGTTTAGGAAAGCATGAATTTACCATCTCTTCAATTGGAAATCAGTGTTCCTTAAAAACCATGTTTTCTAAAATAGGATTCCATGAATGTTATATTATTTTATAATATTTAAAAGAAATTTTTATCCTTTTTAGCTTTTACCAATTTTCTCAATGGAATATTTTTGTCTCCTTTAAAATAAAGCATTTTTCTAACCATTTTATCGTGCAAATGTAATGTTCTTTTCACCTTGTATGACATGTACAGATTTACGAGCAGTCATTTCAATGATGCTTCCTTTAAAAATTTAAAAGGATAATTTTTAATTAAGTGTTTTTATATGTAATTCTCAATGAAAATGGTTTTCATAATGTTTTCAAGCCTTATTTATATGTTTTCAATGTATTTTATAAGAAATGGTTTTTGAAACATAATCAAGCTTCTTTTAAATGTAATTATTAAGGAAAATGTTTTTAAAAACGTTTTCTATCCTTTTTTATAAGTTTTCAAAGTATTTTCAAATTACTGTTTTTAATTGTCTTTAATATTATTATATATTTTTTCAAGGAAAAGTGTTTCCAAAAAAATTTCCTGATTATTTTATAAAATTCCATGGTAAAAGGATTTCAAAATTATTTCAAGCCTTCATTATAAGTTTTCAATTCATTTTAAAATAAAATATTTTTCTAAAGGTTTTATGTTTTGAAAATACTTTTCAAAGATAAAAGGGAATTTTACTCAAGAACTGTTTTCAAAATATCTTTCTAAGATATTTTCTATATAAGATGACATCATTTTATGTTGCTAATTACCTTCTAGTAAATGATCTATAGGTTACATTAATATTCTTTCTTGAATGGTTTATGTTTTAATGAAATGATTATTATGACACCAGCTTCTTTTACATGAGTTATTTTTTTAAACCTTATTATTTTGAAGGGTTATGCTTTGATTAAATAATTAGGAATACTATATATTTTCTATAGGATATGATGTGAGGAAATATTAATGATACCCATTTCATTTCATGGGTTATGAATTGATATTTATGGAACCCATCTCTTTTCATGGCTCATGATATGATGAATGTTTTTTGGGACATGAATGTATGATTTCATTATGTGATGGATGTGACCTATATCTCCCTCCAATTCATTGGTCAATTAACTCATGAGTATATAAGTTGTGCATGAACTTGATTTCATGTTCACAATGTTATGCGTGTACTTGATTACATGTTTACAATGTAATTCATGGACCTGTTTGTATGTCCATAAATTTACGAGTGATCCTAATTACATGTTCATAATGTTACCAGTGAACCTAATTACATGTTAACAATATTATTCATGAACCTAGTTGCATGTCCATAAGTTTATTCATGAAATTGATTGCATGTTCACAATGTTATGCTCAAACGTAATCACATGTTCACAATGTTACGCATCGACCTGGTTTCATGTCCAAAAGGTTATGTGTGAAACTGATTACATGTTCAAAATGTTATACATAGACCTAGTTTCATGTACATAAGTTGCTTCAGGGGCCTGATTTCTTGTCCTTAACATAATGAGTAATCCTCTTTCTACTTATACATGTTCACAATGTTATAAAAAATGTGCATACCACAAATTCCATGTCTTATTCCTATGTTATGCTTTCATGAATTATTATCTTAATTATCTTATGATCTATGCATTACAAAATGAAAATATTCATAATGATATCTAATATGTAGGGTACAATATTTAAATTTTATGATCATGTTCCATACCCTTTTGTGCATGTTATGCTTACATTGTTCCTTTATTTACCCTTACTAGGCATCTGAGCCCACCCCTTTCTTTTGATTCTTTTCCCCAGGTTATGTAGAAAGTTTTTAGATATAACTACTAAATGTGGGGCTATTTATGAGATTTGTTGAAGATCATTCAAAAGGATAGAATATTTTGTTTCCACGTTTCCATATACAGTAAACTATTACAGTCCTTGGGCATGTATTTTTGTAATGTATTAAATATTTATCCAAAATAATCTAATATCCAAGTATGTTGAGCTTGGGTTTCTATACTCTAACCCCACATCTATTTAACATCAACTAAATATGAAGTAAATGAATAATTCTGACAAAGTCTGTCATAAATATTATTTATATTTTACCACAAACTTGCAATATATATTAAATATATCCATGTATTTAATTTAAAACTCATAAATATTTTTAATAAATAATTTCAACTCAATTATTAAATTATTAAATAAGAATGAATATTTTATTGGGTGTTCAATTAAACCTGGAAAAATCTCAAAAATTTTAAATAGGTCCACTATATCCTATATACCTAATCACCAAAATAGGGATGATTCTTTAAGAAGTTATTATATGTGACTCTCTATGCCCTTATCTCGATAACAGTAAATAATATTGACAGACCAAGAGAGGATTCAGAAAAACCATCAAGTTCCACAAAGATATACGGAATAGTCATTTAAATGACAACCATCCTATGAACACACACTCTGTATTATAATCTATTTTTCATTAATTGTCTCATAAAGAAGGACACACACTTGTGTCATCATCCTTTCTTGCTTTATTATTTTTTTATCTAACTGGACATGCTTACCATCGACTACGATAGCCATGGATATATGAAGTTACTACCATCGTAATAAACCAGACATGAGATATCACTTACTCAACTCATAATTGACAAATTCTATCTGGATCATCCAACCAATGTCATACCACCAATGACACACCCAACAGAGGCTACCTTGCAAAAAATTCAATGTCATTGTTTATTCCTTGCATCAAAGTACATGATCAAATAGAACACATTTATAATGTTGTCAAGTCAAGAGACCAATACAAATGTTCATAAAATGGAATAACCAATGACACCTGAAACATTTGCTGCTCCTATTAGTGGGTCTTTCATCATGATCTCATCATCTTGAGACCATCAGGTGAGAAATTCATAAGAATAAGTCCCAATTCTTATGATCCTCTAACACCTAATGGTAACACATTGTATGTTTCCAATCAGTATGATATATTTGGACCATAGGAAATTAATTTAATATTACTTTCACAGTATATCTAGGTCCTCATTATAGGAGGAGGACTACTATAACCCTTAGATATGAAAATAATCTAATGAAATCACAATAAATATAGTGGAAACAAAAGTATCAACACAATTTTGGTAAGATAAACATGTATCTGTATCAAAATTTATACATGTAATGGTAATAAATGTACATGAACAAGTTGAGTTTAGGTAACCCAATTTAAACACAGAACTCGCCCCACATTATGATCATATAACATCTCACCTAAAGACACATGTGCCACCACTCCACAACATGATAATATCACATATCACTTGAAGAGACCTGAGCCATCCCATAGTGCACTAATATACCTCGATCCATCAAACCCTTTTCATATATACTCTCCTAGAAGATAGAGTAGAGAAGGGAGAATAGCCATCCATCTAACCTTGTCACTGGGATTTTGGGGAAAACACCCCCTGTGTGAATATATGGGTATTGTCACACAGTGATCGACATGGGTGGGGTGAGTATACAAATAAAAAATAATATAAAATTATATATAGCCAAACATAATCCCAATCAATGGGTTCACAAAAAATAATGATCAACTGACAACATCCCCACTTTTGTTGCCACTACTAAATTAAGAACACCACATAACAAATACAAGGCACAAGGCAAGTCCTACTATCCATGCCCATTTATTTTTATTCATTCTCTATCCATTTCCATCCCCTTAGCCAAACCATTCTATTCCTTTTAAAACATTATTAACCAGTTATTCCATTACTACCCAAGCATCTAGAATAATGAAAACATACATCAGGAGTATCTTATTATCCCCATTAACCCATTGCTTCACCACCCCACAAACATATCCAAACGAACCATCACCACAATACACCGAAAAAGTGGATAGAAAATCTATCACCCCACACTACATTGCTACAAAAATTCACCTCCCTACAGACACACATCATCACCCCCACACAATAACCACACATCAAAATTCATCACAACATAGTTTATAGATTTAACATGGATTTTTTTATCAATTATATTTAATTATTTTAAGGGTATTGTTATAGAATCCCATAAATACATGGATAACCATTTTATTAGCCAGATGTAAGTGGTTATAAAGTTTCTTTATTTTATGGTGATGATATAAAATCACAAAAAGATTCAAAAATCACAACAAAATCTGCCCAAAGAACCACCCTATGACCATGATTTTTCGTAGGGAATTTAGACCCATAAAAACATAATATCACAAATAATTTCAAAATAATAAAAGATTGTGAATCAGGAAACATACCATCGATTCAATTTAAATTATAATTGTTTTCTTTAATTAAGATGATGAAAATTTCTTCTTAAAAGATAAAAATAGTATATCCTCTCCAGCATGATACAAAAATAAGACAAACTATGGATCCCTTACTTGGAAGAAAGAAGATTCATGAAATTAGATACACTAAAAAAGGAGTTTCATACAGTATGGTATCACCAAAAGAAGAAACATGAAACAACGACAGTCGGGTTCTATGACTCAAAGGGATAGGGTTCGAGACCTCCACTCATGGGAGTAATCCAATAAGAAATAATGAAGGGAATATTCTTTATAGTCAAAAAATATTAATAATATGATATTTTAGATCATAAAATATTTAATTATCTAATAATTTTGGATCTTATTAAACTCTATGTGGAAGGATTAATTTATATCTTTATTTATCACATAAATTCAAGGATATAATTATACTTGGTGAAATGGCCTTTGAATACCCACGATCCGTGCTACCAAAAGACCTACATGGCCATTTTTACATAACTAACATGAATCTCCACATGGATGATTCCACATATCCAAAATCCCAACATAGCCAAATGCTCCACCTAATTGTTTTCAAATAGCAGACTCGACTATGTATCTGATTTTTTCACATAGCTGATACATGTAGCTAATCACTCACATAGTTGATCCATCCATGTAGCTGATTCATGTATCCAATCCATCCACATATCCAATTTAATTTTAGAATCCAAATAAGTATCCTATTACACTACAAAATATTTCACATTTTCTAATATGGGAATATCTATTGGAAAAATCACATTTTTTTGTTGGAAAAGAATTTTACCAATATATAAGTCTATGTCACTAAATTATTGGTAAAAACTCTATCGCTAAATGTTATTGAGAAATATAAAATGATTCTATTTTAATTATACTAATACAAAAATATAATATATATGTTGGTCAAATTTTTTAGTAATAGATTAATATCACTAATATATTTTTTGATAATATTATTAACATTTATAAACAATAACAAAAATTAATTTATATTAGTAAATTATATTTTATATGTTTGTATTACAATATTTGTTATTAAAATTTTATATAATATTTATTAATATAATTATATATAATATATTATTTTATTTATTATATATAAAATATTATTATATTTATTTTATAATATTTATATAATTAGCTTATATGAAATGCTAAAAATCGATATTATATTTGAAAAAACACATGCAAATGTAATTTAAATACATTATAAAGATTTATTAAAAGGTATTAAGCTCTAAGAAACATATTTCAAACATTTTCAAACACTAATATACATTACATGGAACTCAATGAAACTTTTGAATGAAATCTATTTCTCATAAACATCAGAAGTCGCTGTTGTGAAACACAACATCGGAACATGCACATCTTCACCATCATCCCTTTGATTATAGTGGACCAACCTTCAATGTTTAAAGTGGCACATATCCTAGATCTGATTACAATGAGAACCTATCCACTTTAGACATGCACCATCACATGAAACGTTCTCATCATACAAACACAACAATTAGAAAATAGTTTTCATTTAAAATAATGATACAAAAATAATAATGCATGATATAAAATCAACATAAAATGACCACAAAATCCACAATATGTTCTAAATAAAGACCACAACCAGAAGATTATCCATCTAGTGACCACAAAATGAATATATAACCAATGAACACAAAAAGTTCCATAACCTGTGATATAAAAACTACCCAAAACAATCGAATGATGACTAGAAGAACCAGTTACTACAAAAATGGAATATTATCTAATGTGTGACCAAAACCCATTGCGAATGACACTAATTTTAATTAAGAGTGATACATAACTCAAAATTATAAAATATAGTAACACAAAATTTAATTCTATAATCTAGTAATGTTGTTTTCAATTTATAATGACAGTCATTTTCAATTGGAAATGATGCCTGATTAAATAGCTAAAAATTCATTTTAATTAAATAAAAAAACATAGTCATTAATCATCAATTTACAAAGATAGTCTTGAAGGAAATTTTCAAATTTTATGAATATAAATAGGAACTTATTGTCTTCTGATAGATGGGTTGAGTTAAAATTGCACATACATGTTTATGTTAATGTAATGGAAGACAATGTTACTTTTTATGAGATTTTGGAGGTGTTTTATGAGTGCGGGATAATAAAGGAGGACCCCGTAAAAAATTACATAAGTGAATATCTATTTTTATATGGAAACGTGATGAGAAAATGGTGATGCACTTATTACATATTTGAAGGAACTTTTAACATGTTTGGTTATACAAATCTTGGATGGAAAACCACTTTTACTTGGTTGTAATACCCCCATGTTAGTGACCCAATCCAAATTTGTGCAAAAAGGTGAGAAATTCATAGAAAAACTAGTGCACAAGAGAATGAAAAAGAAACTTGATTAAATGTCAGATGCTTAAATTGGTTGGTTCTGATGATTCCAATCTGTAAATTCTTACTACTATTATCCATCTCCATATGTTTACTACTTCTAAAATGAGATATGATGTGAAAATGTGTTCAGAATTAATTCACTATAGAATAAATGATAAATGTTTCACATCATAAAGTAGTTATTAGTGGTGGTAAGTTCTCTAAGTAGTTTTGAATTCATCATTCACATCTAATAACAATGATCAAAACAACTCCACAATTACATAAAAAACATGCTAATCTAAATATTGTAAGTTCTCTAAGTATTTATAATATGTTCACTAACTTTTTCATAAGTAGTTATTAGCAATGGTAAGTAGTTATTTGTAGTTATTAGATGTTTTTATCAATGGAAGTTATTAGTAGTTATTATTAGTGGTAATTACTTATGCACGAGTTTGTAAATGAGTAGTTATTAGTTGTGGTAATTGATAAAAATAGTTTTAATAGATGATATTATATAGGCCCTTAAAGCCATTAAATTAATTTTAAATAAAGAAGTGAGATATATGGAAAATATAATATAATTTTTAAATTGAAAATATTTTTATCTAATGTCCTAAAGTAGAAAACATGAGATAACATTTCAAAAAGTAATATGTAATATTATCTTAATTGAAAAATATATGGGATACAAGGTTGAACAAATTTTAATTAAATTTAATCACAAAAATTTCTTGAAGTTATATGTTATATAGTTTTCATAAAAAAACATTTACACAGACACATTCAGAAATTAGTTTTGATTTATTTATTGAATACAATTAAAAATAATTAGAACGTGGTTAATTATGGAAATCTATATTACAAATTTAAGTGGGCGGTACCAGAATAATATATAAAGAACTACCAAACTTTGGTTTAAATATTAACTTATTAGATTTTAATTAAATTAGTTAAACTAAAATCTAGTTTAAGACTAATGACTGTATTATTGTATAGTTTACAATATACATAAGAAATGTGATAAGTATTTTTATTTAAACAAATATAGTGTAGAGGTTAGGAAAGTACCTTTGGTACTCCAGTTGGAGAAGATTTTTTGGTCATTTAAAAAAACATGATATGTAATTTTATGGGAAGATATATCGTGCAATGTGGTGGTGGGTTAACTCTAGAATTCCACTTTATGATGATGTATCAATCGAGAAATTTTTTTTTCATATTGTATTTTATGTTCCACTATAGCCAGGTTCCTAGAAGTAGTATATAAATAATATAAAATTAAATATAAGGAAAATTATAGATAGTGGCAATGGAAAAAATATATATTAATGTATAAGTGTATGTTTTGTTAGAAACAAAATCAACTCCACTTATCAATAATTTGTAAAATATTTATCATTATTGTGTAGTAAAAATTAATAAATAAACACTACCAAAAAGTTATTTTAATGCGAGGGTTTTTATAAAATATGAAAATAAAGGTTGATTCCCAATGGAATTCGGGTGATGTAATATTGATAAATATAAAATGTATCTTGAGAGAAGTTGAGAAATAGGGTGTATATGTATTTATTTTGTTTAACCACAATCTTCTCACTTCTTCTATTGAATTAGGATTCACGGAACCTGAATTTTGAACTAATTTTTTAAAATATAACTCATAAATAATGTGTGGTTCCATATTATTTTATTTTTTTATCATTTTATATTTTATTTTTACTATAAGAATTATCTAACATAATTTATAACGATCACTCACTATTATGATAAGATAAAAAAATATCATACACACTTCAATCATACATAAAATGAAATGAAATTAATCAAATAAAAACAATCATCATTAATTATAATGTATTCTTAAGTAAATAAAGATAAGGAGTTTGATAATGAAAATAATGAAATACTTAAGTAGTGAATTAAAACCAAATTCATATACAATATAATGATCCATTTTTTTGTTAACATATATTGATTATATTTTAAAGTATTTGTTTGAAATACTCTTATTAAAATACAAATGTTGCAGTTAACATTATGATGTTAATGTTGATTGAGATGTTTAAAATAGTGTGGTTGTTATTGTAACAGGGCCTAGAGTGATGATATTGGAAAATAGGCTTGATGAATCTTAAAAATATGTAAAAAACATATACAATTAGAAATTTATATAAGAATGTATTTATAAATACATGTTTGTTCATATATAGAAATTGTTATCAAATTTTATAAAAAAATATATCAAAACATATATTTAATTTAAAGTGAAAAATTTTATAATATAAAAACAATAAATATACAATTGCAGAATGTGTATATCTAAAAAGTATATAATTAATACATATTAAAAAATATACACTTAACATGTATACAAAATAATATAATTTATTTAATGTTCACATACGATAGTCAAGAAGTTAACCAATTGAATGTATCCATAGGAAAAAAATATGTAGTTAGCAACTAATTTTCTACATAACATCAAAAAATTGGAAACTGATTCATTGAACCTAGGTTATTAGACATCATAAATCAAATAGTAATGAATAAATCATGTAAAAAATATTAAATTTTTTTAAATGATTTCGTAACTCTAAAATATAAATGTTCACATTACAAAAAAATTCAGAACAAGAACATATGGTATATGTCTAGACAGTTTTGAAAATTCATCCAGAGTAACATTATTAGAGACAAAATAATAGATTTAAATTTTTGGATAAATTAGGGGAATACTATTGCATAATACCTTGATGAAATTTTTCTTTATTATACCTTAATGTGAATCTTTTATTGATGGAGGTTCCACACCTGAGTGTGGGACTTATTCCATAATAGAGTCATTTAGTGTGACTGGAAGAAGTCAAAATAAGGGAATTATATGAGGATGATTAATCGACTAATAAAATTGAATCAAACCTATGAAGTATTCCACTGAAGAGGTGTCTGGTTTAATTGGAGGTTATTCAAGGTTGATACTAACTGAATATGATATCCAAAACTCTATGATGAATCCTAAATTAGATGAGGAATAGATTAACCTAATGGAAACTGAGAATCTGATATGGTAAGAGGGGTCTCAAGGATTCAGTAATGTTGATTAAATGATAATGTGACAACCTAGTTAAAAAACACTGATTGAATCATGAAGAATAATCCAATGGTATTCAGGTTGAGTGAAATGATGATTTTTTAAGGTTGGGGATGAAGCCTCATTTATTATTAAATCAAATAAATGACATATTTAACTGTGTAGAGGGAGACCCATTACATATCCCTGAAGGCCCAATGGGCATTTATCCCATTACATGGCCCGTAGCCCCATTGTTTTTTGCCAAAGGCACATTATATGAATAGTACTGCTACCGTACCCGTATTGCTATAGTATTGCACTGTACCCGCTGCTACTATAGTACCCTACTGCCGCTATAGTGCCCTTCCACTACTACAGTGACCACTAGTGCTATAGTGTCGCTGCTACCAAAGTATGCTACAGTATTGCTACAGTACCACTGCCCAATGGGTTTTCAACCCCCATTTTTCATGTAGAATTAAGGGGTGCTATCCACTAAGACAAATCCCAACTACGAGTTGAGTGAAATGATGATGAATCTGGGATGATTGATAGAGAGTTCAGTTTTGATTGAGTGTCGTTGGCACTCGACGAGGAGAGGGTGCCAGATTAGGGTTATGGAAAACTGAGAATATTCAAATCCTTGGATGAAAGGAAGGAGATGAGACTGGTAATGAAAAACTTTGTTGAACGAAAGGATACTGAAGATTCATAGAGGACGAAAATAGAGGACTGAAGAGAAATGGGTGTAGAGGCAGGTATCTGGGATGATAGGTAGGTGGAGGTTGTGGATGTAGGTAGTTGGGGAAGAAAGGGCCAGGGAGTTGAATGTAGTGAGGTGTAAGTGGGAGAAGAGATGAGGGGGATATAGGAGACATGTGTAATTGAAAAACCCGGTTATATTATAGTAGTTGATAAGTAAATATATGAAAAATTGTATTGATTTAAAATATTTTTTATAAAAATTATTTAAATATTTATTAGATGAATAACATTTACAAATACAAACATTGTTGATATTAAGAGAAAATTTGAAATTAAAATAAATTGATTATATATTTTAATAAAACCCCATGAAATCGATACTCACTTTGGATGTAAAAATAGTAATATATATTAAAAAAAATTTCTCTTAATTTTTTATTCATTAAAATATTGTTGTTATTAAATGGTTTATTGTAATAATTATTTATTAATAGAAAAATATTCATTTTTAATAGTTATTATTAATAATAGATTCATGTGTCAGTACAAAAACTGTTGGCATTTTTATGATAATGCAACAGATTTAACTACTGATAAATGATTTGTTGGCATTGAATGATCAATATCTACATATATAACCATTGGTAAAAATAAGTGTTACTAATTGAAATTAATTACATTAAAACATAATATATATTAGAATTTATCAGTTGTAACAATAGATATGTAATCTGTTAGTAAATTTCTATTGGTACATGTCATTTTATTGTAGTGTTCACATAGCTAATCCATCCATGTATCTGATTCAACTGGTCGATCTAGCCACATAGCCAAACCATTCACGTAGCCGATTCAGCTGGCGTTATGATACATCCTCCTCCTTTCAACCACCGTGAAAAAAATCAACCATCGGAGCACAACACCTTGCATTTTACTAACTCTAAAAGGGACACAATACTCTATTGGGGATTATATCATACTAAATGTGATCCTAAGAACATCCAAATAGATCTATTTATCCACATGGAAAACACTTCCCTCATACTTCCAAAAATCCTTCAATCAATAACTATGAAACTTTCACTACCACTGATCATCCTCATAAACTGGATTAACCGTCTGGTGATCAACTGAAACAATTTTCAGAACCTCCAGTGCCAAAACCACATGTGGATGATTTCCAGGAGCCATATATGAAAGGTAAAAAGGTCATTCTAATTCCTGGTTATACATATTTTTATTAAGATTCATTGAATTTATTTTAAATTATTTTAAATTTTCTGAAACCAAAACCACCCAATTCAAACAAAAACACGTTTAGCATGACGCATGTACCTCTCCTGGGTCTCTACCATGTAACATGTACACCTCACTAATTCGTTCAATAAGCTTAGTTTCCATGCACCGGATCACAGGGGAGGACCTAAAATCCCATGTCCTAGCTAATATCTCTAGCCTTTCTCATGAACCAAGGTTAATCGACATTATTTCCCTAACAACTCATGAAATCCTCACTGTGCCTAACTCCAACATCCATATTATCTCTCAACATAAACATTGATATCACTCTGTTATGATCCCATCATAAAGATACCACAATGAAGGGGGTGATTTAATGATCAATGAGTCTAGCCTCTAGTATGTAATGCCCCGACCCCAGTTACCTAGAGTCGGTGCATTATTACATAACATTGGCATGATCACAAGAAAGATCAAATATCGAAAGACCGATTGGTTTAGTAGCCTTGGAAACACTAGATATATTCATAAAGTTTTACATACATCATAAAGTGAAAAAAATAATACAACAACATAGTCTCCTTATCCCACACTCATATCCCCGCATACTATCCCTGCGGGTCATTCATAAATTACATCTTCACATCCTGGGAAAAATAAAACATAGAAAAGGGGTGAGCTCAAATGCCCAGTAAGGATAACAATATAGCGGAAACTTTCATAAATAAGAATAAACATTTAAGGAAGTGTATAACTTAAAACAAAAGCCTTTTAAACTTGAACTTCAACATAGTATGGAAAAAATAAGATGAAATAATTCCATTTACTTATTCACATGGATATTCTACTAATCGGATAATCACATGCAATATTAATTACCACATTCATAATGACGGAATGTATAATGCCAGATTATCATAACCACATAGCCAAGGCCTCCTGCCAAGACTACAAATAAGATTTTGCCAAGGCCTTATTCCAAGACACTAATTTGTCTCATGAGACCTACCAATGCATCGAGGAGCTATAGCGGGATCCACCCATCACATATTAAGTCCAATGCATTCCCATATGAAAAGGTTTAAACATAACATAAACATTCATATTAAAACTAGCATACGAAATTTCAATACTTTCTCCATAAACTATGAATGATATAAAAATAGCACATCACCAGTCAAACATATCACAAATCCTTCAATACAATATAGATGTTTTGTATCATAATAAATCAACTTCAAATAAGCTTAAAATCCATCAAAGGATGTTGACATAGATAAAATCAAAACACTTTTTATAGAAATATCTCTTTCTATTTTTAAATAATTTAAGAGTCATATATTTATAAAATAAAACATTTTCTTTGAAAATATTCTTATAAGCTTGTATGGGAAGCTTCGACAATTTTATAATGGCAGAAAATAACTACACCTGCCATATAAGTTAAAAAAACATGCTTACCTTAATTCTGTCGAAAAGGTTTAAAAGCACCTTGTTTGGAAAACGACGGAAAGATTCCTTTATAAACCACTTATAAAAAGTCAAATAAGGGTATAAATGACTTTAACCCATATTCTAGTAAATAGTAAAAATGTTTTGAAATACATTTTTAAGAAACATGGATGTGGATGATAAAGAGATCCCAGTAGATTATTATGTATAAACAACCTCGGATAATGAAGAGATTGTGAAATAAACCCTTACCTTGTACTTTTACTTGGTTAGGGTAGGTTAAACTTCTGTATAATGGTGAAATAATTGTTATTAAATTATACAAGAATCATATACATTATAATGTATCATATATGATCTTTTAAAAATGATTTGTTAATAATATCTTCGTATTATCGTTGTTTCGGGTGTTAACTTACTCGTTTCCTTTTATATGTTTTGTTACATAAGCCATGTTTGTAATGGATACGTTTTATATTAATCATATACAGAATGATATCAAGTCCATAGATACTATTATTAATCATAAAATGAGAATTATACTTGAATGGATACGATAGAGAATGAATCTCATCGCGTTCGTGGAGACGGTAGTCCATACGTACGCACGAGCGACAATATCATTCTTTTGATATTAAAATAATATATAATTGGATAGTATATAATATATAGAGAATAATTACCATGTTATATTTGTTATTTACATTAGTTACACATCATTATTATACCCATCCAAATAATTAATATATTGAATAACAATTACACCACGACGTGGAGACGGTAAGCCGTATGTACGCACGTATGGTGACATGTTATTCAAAGGGTGGATAGAATACTGAATATGGTTGTACCATATTAATAATAAAATCACAGTATATATAAAATACTGGAGTTAATTATTTTAGAATGGTAATAACAAATAAAGAAGAACTGGAATAAGAAAGGAACTTGAAAAGGGTGGTGAAAACATTACCTCTTCTCCGGGTTCTTCCTTTTTATTTGATCAAAAGGGCTCCTTAGGTTGGATTTATGATCAAACTAAGGCCTCTAGGTTGTAGTGAGGGATGTTGAGAGAGTATTTGGGCAGGGGTTGGATGAACCAAAAGGATTTGAAGGTGTGAAGAAATGAGAAGGAGGAGTGCCCTTTTATAAGAGGGGTGAGGGGCACCTTTGGGAAAGCTAGAAATATTAATTTATAATAAATTCATATTCAGATTTTAATGACTCAAAAGTTGATTATTCAAAGGTTTTGGTGGGTATAGGTCGAGAACCATTCAACCAATAGAATTTAGACAGGTTTGGGTTACTATATTAACCTTATCGTTTAGTTTTAACTCTTAGTTAATTAGTATGACATTTTCCATGTCACTTTGTATTTTTATATTATATAGTTAATAAACATACTATATACATACAAGAGACCCCCAAGGGGTCCATTAATGATATAAATATCATGGTATAAGTCTCTTTACAGAACCGTAGATTTTTCGGAATTTAATATCAATTTATAATATAATATTTGTTTTAAAAAACTCTTTTATGTCAATTTTGACACTATTCAATAGTTGATTTTTGTGAAACTCATAACAGAATTATTACTTCGATAAAAGTCAATTAAATAAATCCTAATATGTCATATTATCCTATAAAATTAGTGTAATTCATTAAAAGTCTAATAATATATTTATTTGGGTATTTATAATATCAATTATTTTAATTTGTCACTATTATGGTAATTACTGCATCATCATTGTGTCATAAATAAATTAAATTATTTAATGTCTAAAAATTATAAATAAAATATAATTATGTAGGAAATCTTTTTATATTTCTAATTAATATTTATAGTCGAGAATCCAACATATATAACCCAATGTAAATTTTTTTTAAAGATATATGCTTGTGTCATTTTTGTATTAATTTTAACTTAATTAAAATAAAGTGTCCCTATCACTTACATGTGGCTCCATGGGGTCCCAAAATCGACCCAAATATGTCTATGGTCGAACATGTATCAACCAATAAATCTAGGACACGTTTTAGGGTAATTTATTATTATTATAATATTATTTGTTAACCCTTATTTACCGGATTTACCCTTAACCATGGTAAATAAAAAATTTACCGAAGTAATTATTCAAAATGTCTAAAAATAAAAGTTACCTATTTATAAAATTTGAACATCCTGATTCCAAATATGGAATCCATTTTTCCAAATTCAGAACACAGAAGTGGCAGAAGTTAATTTAAAATTAATTCCCGTTGTTAAAACAAAAAGCGTGTTTTTAAGAGATAATAAATATCAAAGGATTGACACTTGTTTATGTCCGGTTTAATTGTAAAATTATGTCCAATGACCAACATTGTATTAAATGGTAAAAATATATTCTAAATATAATTTAAAACCACTCAAATTCATAATTTATCACTATTAATTATTTTGATTCAAAAAGTTGTTTTTAATTAAAATTTAGTAATTTTCACTATTCATCAAAATATTAAAGTTTTCCAAAAAGTACCAAAATTTCACCTTAGGCTAAATTCGATATTCCAAATCCAAAAATGAAGTCCATTTTGAAATATAAAATATATATAATTTCAAAAAGTAGGAATTACTATTCATAATGACTAGTTTGATTGCTTATGGTGTGTTAGAACTCGGTGTTGCGTACAACACACGCTATCACATTATTCAAAGAGAAGCATACCGTAGAAGCTTGGGGTGTTACATTCTCCCCTAATTCAAATAATTTTGTCCTCAAAATTTCTAGAATAATTATCACATGAAAAGACTCGGGTGGTTCTTCATCATAAGTTCCTCGGGTTCCCACGTTGCCTCTTCCATATTATGATTTCTCCACAAAACCTTTACCAGACGTGTGGTCCGGTTTCTCAGTACTTGTTCTCTCGTATCAAGATTCCTGACGGGCTCTTCAAAATAAGACAGATCGGGTTCCAGTTCTAATTCCTCATAGGTGAGTACAGGTGTTGGGTCAGGCATGTATTTCCTCAACAGAGATACGTGGAACACATCGCGAACATTGGAGAGACTTGGCGGCATTGCCAATCGGTAAGCCACATCCCCAATTCATTCTAGCATTTTGAAAGGTCCGATGTACATAGGACTCAATTTACCTTTCTTACCAAAACGTATGACTCCCTTCCATGGAGATACCTTCAGGAAAACATGTTCACCGACTTGAAATTCCAAATCCTTCCTTCGATTATCGGAATGGCTCTTCTGCCTACTTTGAGCTGCTTTGATGTGTTTTTGGATTACCTTCACATTTTCTATCTTTTCCTTTACCAGTTCTAGACCTACAAGTTTTCTTTCACCAAAGTCATCCCAACAGGTTGGTGTGCGACATGTCTTTCCGTATAACGCTTCATTTTGTGCCATCTGAATACACGAATGGAAGCTATTGTTATAGGAAAATTCTACCAAAGGTAAATATTGATCCCACATACCCTGAAAGTCAAGTGAGCAAGATCTCAACATGTCTTCTAAGGTTTGAATAGTCCGTTCGGATTGTCCGTCTGTATGAGGGTGGTTGGCAGTGCTCAAATGAAGTTCAGTATCCAGGGATTTCTGAAGACTCTTCCCGAATCTTGAAGTAAAACGGGGATCATGATCAGAAACAATAGATAGGGGTACTCCATGAAGTATCACAACTTCATTAATATATAGTCTTTCTAGACATTCTAGTGGTATATCTTTTCTTATAGAAAGAAAATGTGCAGACTTGGTAAGACGATCAACAATAACCCATATTTCGTCGTTCCTTCTAGGAGTCTTTGGTATCCCCATGACAAAGTCCATCGTAATATTGTCCCATTTCCACTCCGGTATGGGAATAGGTTGCATGACTCCTCCAGGCTGTTGCCTTCCAGCTTTCACTTGTTGACAAGCCATACATCTTGACACAAAATCAGCAATCTCCCTCTTCATTTTGTCCCACCAAAAATGTTCCTTCAAATCCCTATACATTTTGGTGCTCCCAGGGTGTATAGAGAAATTGGAACTATGAGCATCATCCAGCAATTCCCTTTTTAGATCAGGTATATCGGGAACACAAATCCTCTTCCCGAATGTCAATATTCCATCTTCATACACAAAGTCTCTCAATCTCCCATCATTCACAACTTTAATCTTCTTTTGAAATTCTTCATCATCGTTCTGAGAACACTTAATTCTTTCTAGTAAAGATGTTTTGGAAACCATTTGAAAAAGCATTGATATTTCACCTTCCCTGGTTATTCCCATGTCCATCTTTACTAGATACATGAAAATTGGATCCCTTTCAATTCTCATATTGTTAAAAACTCCATGGTCTTTTCTGCTCAAAGCATATTCCACCTTGTTTGCCTTCCCCGGGTGGTAGTGTATCGTACAATCATAATCCTTGAGTAATTCAATCCATCTCCTTTGCCTCATGATGAGTTCTTTTTATGGGAATATATACTTCAAACACTTGTGATCAGTATAAATCTCACATTTTTCACCATAGAGGTAGTGCCTCCATATCTTCAAAGTAAAGATCACAGCTGCTAACTCGAGATCATGAGTAGGGTAGTTTTTTTCATTAATTTTCAACTATCATGATGCATAGGCAATAACCCTATCATCTTGCATAAGGACACAACCAATTCCTTTCTTTGATGCATCACTATAAATAATGAACCCCTCATTCCCCGATGGTAGAGTCAATATAGGAGCATTGACTAATCTTCTCTTCAGTTATTCGAAAAATTATTCACACTCTTTTGTCCAAAAAAATTTAACCCCTTTACGTGTGAGCTTCATTAATGGGTTAGCGAATCGGGAAAAATTATGGATGAAACGTCGATAATAACCTGCCAAACCAATAAAACTATGTACCTCAGTTATATTCGTTGGTTCTGGCCATTCGTGGATTTCCTTGGTCTTAGAAGGATCAATGGAGATTTCATCTTTAGAGACAATATGGCCAAGAAAATAAATCTCCTGAAACCAGAATTCACACTTGCTAAACTTCCCATATAATTCATGTCTTCTCAGAGTCTTCAAGATAATGCCCAAGTGATATTCATGATCTTCTTAGCTTTTTGAGTATACCAAGATATCATCAATAAATACCACCACAAATTCATCGAGATACTCCTTGAAAACTCTATTCATCAGATCCACGAATACAGAGGGTGCATTAGTCAATCCAAAAGGCATTACAGTAAACTCGTAATGCCCGTACCCGGTTCGAAATGCTATCTTCAGAATGTCTTCCTTCTTCACACACAACTGATGGAATCCAGATCGATGGTCAATATTTGAAAATTATTGAGCTCCATGCAGTTGGTCAAATAAATCATCAATGCATGGTAGGGGATACTTGTTCTTTATTGTTATAGCATTGATCTCCCTGTAGCCGATACATAACCTCATAGATTCTTCTTTCTTTTTAACAAAAAAACAGGGTCTCCCCCTGGAGAAACACTAGGGCGAATAAATCCCTTGTTACTAAATTCCTCTAGTTGTTTATTTAGTTCAACTAATTCTACAATGGCCATTCTGTAAGGGGTCTTTGATATAGGCCTTGATCCGTGAATTAAATCAATAGAAAACTCAACTTCTCATTCTGGAGGATGTCCAGGTAAATCTTCTAGAAATACATCTACAAATTCTTTCACAACAGACGCATCCTCTATTTGAACATTCCTTTCCCCACCCACAGTTATTTCATTCTCTTCCTCCCCAATAATTGATTTTAGTTCAGCTACTAGGGGTGGATCTAAATAAGAATAAGGTGGTGACGATTCTGCTCTAAAGATAAGGTGTTCCTTATCATCATCATCATGAATCATAACCTCTTTCTTCTTACAATAAATCATTGTATCATAGTCCGAAATCCAGTCTATACCGACGATTATATCAAACTCAATCATAGGTATGATGATGAGATCAGCAGATAAAGAACATTTATGTGATCTAATGGGGACTAATTCACAAAACATGCTTGCAATGATACTTCCCTTAGGAGTTTTAACTGAAAACTCCCTTGTTAAATAAAATTGGAAATATCTAATTTTCTTTGCAAACTGGGAAGATATGAGACAATGTGATGATCCAGAATCAAATAATGCATTTGCTAAACTTGAGGAAACCATTAAATTACCTGCCACCACGTCTTTCGGAGCTTCTACCTCAGCAGTAGTGATAGAATAAGCTTGGCCCTAATCCCTTGGCCTTTTCTGAGGTAAGTTCTCCTGACGCTTAGGACATTCATTTTCATAATGACCCATCCCCCTGCAATTGTAGCACTGAACATTGGTAGCTTCCTTCATCCCCTTGCAATCACAAGCTTGGTGGCCTTTTCACCACACTTGTAACAGACTCCTATTCACTTCAAGAAAGTACCAGGGTGTTTCTTACCACATTCACCACATGATGGATATTCAACCTTTCCCTTATTCCCCTTATTTCCATTCCCAGATTGATCAGCAGGTCTCTTATTCTCTTGCATTGCTTTAAAGTCATAAGACTTAGAGAATTCCTTTTCAGTCTTCATAGCACATGAGACAATGTCTTCGTACAATGAGAAGGATTGTGATACTAATGCTCCACATAGAAATGGTTTTAACCCATCAAAGAAACGATCAATCATACTTCTTGGGTTACGTATATAATCTCCAGAATACCTTGATAACCTTGTAATGTTAGCCTCATACTTTGTGACATTCTCATCTTCCCTTTGTCTTAGACTCAGAAACTGCCTTTCCATATCTGCTCGATGGTCGCGAGGAAAGTATTTTTCTAAAAACAGATCTTTGAACTCCCTCCATTCCATATTTGATACTTCATCATCTTCTGTCGTATTTTGAATCAATTACCACCATTGATCAGCATCTCCAATGAGGCGGTAAACTGCAATGATAATTTTTTCCCTTTCACTACTCCCTAAAGCCTGAAATATTTTCTCTAGGGAAAATATCCATTGCTCAGCTACTAAGGGATTTGTACTCTCATTGAATGTTGGTGGTTGTTGCCTCATGAAGCGATTTAACATTGATCCTCCATGATGTGGATCAAGGTGCTCCATACGGGTAAGGTTATTATTCATAACCTGAGTAAGTTATCCCAGTATGGTGATTAGCTGATCGGCACCAGTTGCATCACCAGCTCCACTATAATTATCTTGAGCAGGAGGGAAATCCCCACATGGAGTGAGTGCATTGATACGGTTCCCATTTCTTCCACTAGGCGCCATTTCTAAACAATGGTATAAACTAGATCAGTTTATGAATCAAAATACATAATCCCATACTTATAAAACACGTAACATAAATTGAACTATTTATGGGTATAATCCATAATCATAAAAATGTTTTCTTTGAGTAAGTATATACTCATAAACCCTTCATAATGATTTGTAAATAAAATGAGTGTTATCCTAAACATATCCCCTGGGAGTGTCGTAACTAAGAGTGTGGCAAGGCCCGTTGTCGTGCACCAGTTCCTGTTCGAGTCAAGCTCAAAGCAGTGTTTTCGGGTTTTACCCCTAGGTACATCTGTGCCAGATCCACCTCTACCTGCTCATATCCAGACAGGTATGTATTGCTCGGAAAACTCACAAAATCTCTACAATACCAAAATTCTAGGAAGTTTTCTAAACTAATCCTCAAAGTACATCTTAAATCTATGTGCTCTATTCAGAGTTTATCTAAATCTATCTTCCATGGTTTGTACGAAACATCCTCTGATACCAACTGTAACGCCCCGACCCCAGTTACCTAGAGTCGGTGCACTATTACATAACATTTTCATGATCACAAGAAAGATCAAATATCAATGGACCAATTGGTTTCGTAGCCTTGGAAAGACTAGATATGATAATAAAGTTTTACATTACATCATAAAGTGAAAAAACAACTACAACAACATAGTCTCCTTATCCCACACTCATATCCCCACATACAATCCCTATAGGTCATTCATAAATTACTTCTTCACATCCTGGGAAAAATAAAACATAGAAAAGGGGTGAGCTCAAATGCCCAGTAAGGATAACAATATAGCGGAAACTTTTATAAATAAGAATAAACATTTAAGGCAATGTATAACTTAAAACAAAAGCCTTTTAAACTTGAATTTCAACATAGTATGGAAACAATAAGATGAAATAATTCCATTTACTTATTTACATTGATATTCTACTATTTGAATAATCACATGCAATATCAATTACCACTTTCATAATGATGGAATGCATAATGCTAGACTATCATAACCACATAGCGAAGGCCTTGCGCCGAGACTACAAATAAGATTTTGCCAAGGCCTTGTTCCAATTCACTAGTTTTTCTCATGAGACCTATCGATGCATCGAGGAGCTATAGTGGACTCCACCCGTCACATATTAAGTCCAATGAATTCCCATATGAAAAGGTTTAAACATATCATAAACATTCGTATTAAAACTAGCATACGAAATGTCAATACTTTCACCATAAACTATGAATGGTATAAAAATTGCACATCACCAGTCAAACATATCACAAAACCTTCAATACAATATAGAAGTTTTGTATCATAATAAATCAACTTCAAATAAGCGTAAAATCCATCAATGGATGTTGACATAGATGAAATCAAAACTCTTTTTAGAGAAATATCTCTTTCTATTTTGAAATCATTTAAGAGTCATATATTTATAAAAAAACATTTTCTTTGAAAATATTCTTATAATCTTGTAAGGGAAGCTTCAACAATTTTATAACGGTGGAAAATAACAGCACCCGCCGTATAAGTTAAAAAAACATTCTTACCTTAATTCTGTCGAAAAGGATAAAAAGCGCCTTTTTTTGGAAAACGACGGAAATATTCCTTTATAAACCACTTATAAAAATTAAAACAAGGGTATAAATGAATTTAACTCACATTCTTGTAAATAGTAAAAATGTTTTGAAATACATTTTTAAGAAACATGGATGTGGATGATAATGAGATCCCAGTAGATTATTACGTATAAACAACCTCAGATAATGAAGAGATTGTGAAATAAACCCTTACCTTGTACTTTTCCATGGTTGGGGTAGGTTAACCTCCAGTATAATGGTGAAATAATTGTTATTACATTATACAAGAGTCATATATATTAATATGATATCATATATGATCTTATAACATTTATTTGTTAAAAATATCTTAGTATTATCGTTGTTTCGGGTGTTAACTTACTCGTTTCCTTTTATATGTTTTGTTACGTAAGCCATGTTTGTAATGGATATGTTGTATCATAATCATATCCAGAATGATATCAAGTCCTTAGATACTATTATTAATCATAAAATGAGAATTATACATGAATGGATACGATAGTGAATTAATCTCATCGCGTTCGTGGAGACGGTAGTCCGTACGTACGCACGAGAGACAATATCATTCTTTTGATATTAAAATAATATATAATTGGATAGTATATAATATATTCAGAATCATTATCATGTTATATTTTTTATTTACATGAGTTACACATCATTATTATAACCATCCAAATAATAATATATTTAATAAAAATTACACCACGACGTGGAGACGGTAAGCCGTACGTACGCACGTATGGTGACATGTTATTTAAAGGGTGGATAGAATACTGAATATGGTTGTACCATATTTATAATAAAATCACAGTTTATATAAGATACTGGAGTTATTATTTTAGAATGGTAATAACAGATAAAGAAGAAGTGGAAGAAGAAAGGAACTTGAAAAGGGGTGGTGAAAACATTACCTCTTCTTCGGGTTCTTCCTTTTTATTTGATCAAAAGGGCTCCTTAGGTTGGATTTCATATCGAACTAAGGCCTCTGGGTTTTAGTAAGGGAATTTGAGAGAGTATTTGGGCAGGGGTTGTCCGAACCAAAAGGATTTGAAGGCATGAAGAAATGAGGAGTGGTGCCCTATTATAAGAGGGGTGAGGGGAACCTTTGGAAAAGCTAGAAATATTAATTTATAATAAATTCATATTCGGATTATAATGGCTCCAATGTAGATTATTAATAGGTTAATGTGGGTATAGGTCAAAAAAAATTCAACCAATAGAATTCAGATAGGTTCGTGTTACTATATTAACCTTATCGTTGAGTTTTAACTCTTAGTTAATTAGATTGACATTTACCATGTCACTTTGTATTTTTATATTATATAGTAAATAAACATACTACATACATCCATGCGACCCAAAAGTGGTCCATTGTTGATATAAATATCATGATATAAGTCTCTTGGACGAACCATAGATTTTTAGTAATTTAATATCAATTAATAATATAATATTTGTTTTAAAAAACTCCTTTATGTAAATTTTGACACTATTCAATAGTTGATTTTTGTGAAACTTATAACAGAATTATTACTTCAATCAAAGTCAATTAAATCAATCCTAATATGTCATATTTTCATAGAAAATTAGTTTAATTCATTAAAAGTCTCAAATTATATTTATTTGGTTATTTATAATATCAATTATTTAAATTTGTCACTATTATGGTAATTACTGTATCATCATTGTGTCATAAATAAATTAAATTATTTAATGTCTAAAAATTATAAATAAAATATAATTATTTAAGAAATCGTTTTATCTTTCTAATGAATATTTATAGTCGAAAATACAACATATATAACCCTATATAAAAATTGTTTTTTTAAAAGATATGGGATTGTGTCATTTTTGTATTCATTTTAACTTAATTAAAATAAAGTGTCCCTACCACTTACAAGTGGCTCCATGGGGTCCCAAAATCGACCCAAAGATGCCTATGGTCGAACATGTATCAACCAATAAGACTAGGAAACGTTTTAGGGTAATTTAGTATTATTATAATATTATTTTTTAACCCTTATTTACCTGATTTACCCTTAACCATGGTAAATAAAATATTTACCGAAGTAATTATTCAAAATGTCTAAAAATAAATGTTACCTATGTACACAATTTTAACATCCTGATTCCAAATATGGAATCTATTTTTCCAATTTCAAAACACATAAGTGGCAGAAATTAATTTAAAATTTATTCCCGTTGTTAAAACAAAATGCGTGTTTTTAAGAGATAATAACTATCAAAAGATTGACACTTGTTTATGTCCAGTTTAATTGTAAAATTATGTCCAATGACCAAAATTGTATTAAATGGTAAAAATATATTCTAAATATACATTAAAACCACTCAAATTATTAATTTACACTATTAATTATATTGATTCAAAAAGTTGTTTTTAAATAAAATTTAGTAATTTTCACTATTCATCAAAATATTAAAGTTATCCGAAAAGTACCAAAATTTCATCTTAGTCTAAATTCGATATTCCGAATACAAAAATGAAGTCCATTTTGAAATATAAAATATATATAATTTTAAAAAGTAGGTATTACTATTCATAACGGCTAGTTTGATTGGTTATGGTGTGTTAGAACTCATTGTTGCGTACAACACACGCTATCACATTATTCAAAGAGAAGCATACTGTAGAAGCATGGGGTGTTACATAGTAGGCCCTAGGTTGGAGACTAGCACCAAGGGTATAAAAATATTAGAAATGGGAGGCATTATCCACAATATAAACACAATAATAGAATATATGATAAACAAACCACAAGAAAATATATGACATAATATAAAAGGAAACCAAAACTATCCCACACTGAATTTATAAATAAAAGTAATATAGTTAAAAGTATTCAAAGTGAATACCCAAAAGAAAAAGAAAACACATCAACATAACAACTATCCTAATGTATGGGATAGTAATTTCTAGAAAACTCAACATAGTCCTACTAAAAACCTAAAAATCAATTTTATATACCTAGGGTGAGCATACATGTATACATAGTAGGAAAACCAAAGTCTCTCATGCACATGTGAAAGAATTATACTAATGAACCCGTGGAAAAATAGTATAACCAAACAACACCTAAACCATTACACTAACCAAGAAGATCCACACCAAGGAATTGTCATCAAATAATGCAAGACAAATATAATAACATAATATGAATCATATATATAAAGGTTGCCACACACCTATTTCCCACTAATATTCTACTCTCACACCCCAACATCATATGTTCTGTCACTCTCATATCCACGGTATAACATATACTACCGCCCCACAGTGAGGTCACATCACATCATTCCCACCTACACCAAGTCCATCACATCACAACCACTACAATAACTTGAGTGATAGGGTATCATGAACATAAAGGAAATTAACCTCATTCCCTCCTTATACCATGCATGACCCCCACCATAATCCACACCACATCAGAGTCATATCACATGTTTCACTAAAACACTTCGTCCACCACCCCACAAAAAAGTCTTATCACATCTCACCTGAAGACATAGTGTCCACCACCTAGTGCACAAACATACCTCAAACCCTCATATCCTATTCATATCCACTCACCTAGAAGAGATATTGGTGAAGAGAGAGTATCCAACAATCCATTCGTATCACTAGGATGTTGGGAATCCCTCTTTTGAAAAGACGGCTGTCTGTAGATAGTGTTCGACATAGGTGGGGAGCATATTGAAATCACAAGGAATATACAAGTATATATATATATATATCCACACCCAATACTAAAATTTGGGTTCACAAAAAAGAACTAATAAACTCAAAACATACCCACTTTTAGTTCCACCTCTAAATAAATAACACCACATAACAAACATAGGCCATAATCCATGTCCCAATATCCAACCCAATTAATTTTTATTCATTCATTGTTAATTTATATACCATTAATCAAACCAATCCAGGTAATTTTAAACATTACTAACTAGTTATTTCACCACTATCTGGGAATCTAACACAACACAGCCATACATCAAAATCATCTCATCATCCCCATCTAACCATCACCTCACTACCCCACAAGAAAAAACAAAAAAACAGCCACCTCACCACCGCAAAATCACGTCCAAACAAACCATC
This sequence comes from Viscum album, assembly GCA_963277665.1. Classification (NCBI taxonomy): domain Eukaryota; kingdom Viridiplantae; phylum Streptophyta; class Magnoliopsida; order Santalales; family Viscaceae; genus Viscum; species Viscum album. The sequence goes on from OY728141.1 coordinate 1,758,727,872, forward strand.
ACCTCATCTCACCAAAATAATGGAAAAAAACCATCACTTTTTGGGGTGATGTTATTCTGAAAATTATATATCTTATAAATCTCTTTAAATCATCTATTGTTATAGATGATACCCAATATCAGATAGACTATCCATAACATCCACCCCGTTCATTTCCCTTTCATGTTGTCAATTGTTTGGGCTGTTTTTGTAACATTCATTTAACTCATGCCATGTTTTGTGTTTTTTTCTCTTCGATGAATCATTCATGGATATTCACACAAAAAATGTGGATATCATTGTTACAATCATAATTTTTGGATTATGTGTTTTGTATACTGATATTTAATTTGTCGATTTATCACTATTAGTCTATTTTAGATCCATCAGTTACCACAACTATAGATCAAGAGGGGTTTTTACCATTTATCATTACTCTATTTCCCTATCCCCCACCTTCTCTACCTAAGGTTGACAGTCTTCACTTTGGAAGAATCCCTCCCACCCAACTTACCTTTCCACCACCTCTTAATAATGTTGGTTCATTATCTAGCCGATTATATACTCATCACCTAGATGGAACCTATCCCACGAAACATGGAAAAATCTCAACCCTATACTTTTCATTGACTCTACTATCCACCTCGAGGATCTCCTAATTACATTATATAAAGGTACACATAATTTCCAAAAATTAATTATATATTTACATTCATTATGGTTATTGACATCATAGACTAAAAAATTTATTGGCACTTTTGCTAATGTGATAGTTCTTCATACTTGAACCATGGGAAAATCCAATATAGGTTGGTTTCAAGCCATATTTGATTAGACACATGCACTAAAGGACAATAATACATGATATTTGGTTTATATTCCACCAGTTAAGCTTGTTTTTTTTTTAATTTTGAAATGTATATATTGTTTTTTTAATGCATATGGCTATCTTAATCACCTCAAAGCTTGGCTCATTACTAAGGGTTATACCCAAAACTTATGGGCTTGATTATTTTGATACCTTCTCTCAGGTGGTCAAACGGTCTCTTTTCATCTATTGATTTCTTTTAAAACTTATCTTAATTGGAATCATTACCAAACTGGATATTAGAAACACCTCTCTTGTGTATTCTAGATGAGAAAATTTATGTGGAGTAACCTCCTAGATTTTTTACTTAATGGAATTCCTATAAGGTGGGTAACCATAGATGATCTTTGTATGGTCTTAAACAATCATTTCAGACATGGTTTTTTTGACTTTGTGAATTTCTGACTAATTTTGAGAATCCCACTACTGAAAAAATCCTAAAAGATGTTTATTTAGGATATTGTAATTATAGGATGTGATTAAATGATAATTGGTTGAGTTGAGTTTTTTCATTCACAACAACATTCAAATGAATAACATAGGTGTATATTATAGGAATTGAGACCTCTTAATTCTCAAAGGGAATTTTCTTATCTCTATGTTAGTATGTATTGGATTTTCTTCTAGATATAGGATTATCTTGTGGTGAAATCGTTGGAACTACTCTCAATCCAGGTGAGAGGTCTCTTCATAGAACAAGGCGTTTATCTCACTTGACAAGTATTGTCAACTTATTAGTATACTAAATAATATGACCACGACATGACTGAACATTATTTTTGTTGTAATAAAGGTATGTCAATTCATGGATCATACAACTACACTATAGTGGCATGAAATTCCTCATATTTTTAAATGATTCAAAATAGAACCAGGTCTGGGAAAATGATATTCAAATCATGGGAACAATGATGTGGAGGCATTATTTGATACTGGATATGCAACATGAGTTCTAATTCAGAGCGCCGAGAAATGAAAAATGTGACATATAAGATATCATGGTTATAAAATCTTATCATTGATATTGGTTATCCTATATAGAGTCTAATACACATGTGTTGTGAATATCAAGAAAATATCGAGACGACTACAAATTTGGTGTTATATAATCAAAATAAGTATTTTTCTGTTGACAGTCATTTTGTTAGTAAAATTTTCAAAAATTTGAATATTACTTTCGGATATGTATAGACCAATAAAAAATTGGATGATGTGTTTAAAAATGGGGTTCCAAATACAAAGGTTAATTTTTTATTTATATCTTTGGACATAATAAATATACATTCTCAAGATTAAGGGGCTTAGAGTAGTCATGAATCCAGGACATAGATGTGTCTAAGTGGTATCCTATTCAATAAAGAAAACTGTATCCCTATTGTTTAAATTTTTTTTCTCCCTCTTATGTAGGATGGTTTATATATTTATTACCTTGAAAAAAAAAATTACCGAACCTCATTGAAATACAGTTTTCATGTATGTCGTTTGAACATATACAATTTTTTTCTTTCACTATAGGTTAGTATTGTTCAACAAGTTCCACATAGTCCTCCTCGAAACATAAAGATAAAAATATATATATAGGGTGATAATAAAGGTATAATCAGTAGTAAAACAAAATAATTTCATGCACATGTGAAATAATAATACTAAAGTACCCCTGAGAAAATAGCAGAACAAAAAAATACCTAAATAAGTATACTAACCAAACTCATCATCACTAAGGCACACTCACCAAATAACGCAAGCCAAATATAATATCATAATATGAATTATATTGATGAAGGGTACCTTACACCAATTTATGATTTATTTTTTGGTCCTACAACCCAATGTCGTATGTTCTAGAGTTCCTATCTCTTCCATATAACATATACCACCACCCTATAGAATGATCACATCACATCAACTTGATAGAAACATGGTCCATCATATCACAATCACTTCCATAACCAGAGTAGTAGGTTTTCATGAACATGATGGAAATATACATCACGACCTCCTCCTTCCACAAATTAACTCTACCATAACGATGGTACTTGGGTGTGCAGTGGAAGATGGTGGTATGGGGTTTTACATTTTTCATCACCATATAGATAAAGCTTCTTCATCTCTATAAATCTGAGACCCATTACAGTCTAAGGATATAAAGGGAAATAAAGAGATCACAAAAATAAAAAATGAATGAGTTCTTCATTCGAATCGAAGTGTGCTCTTCTTTTTCACATCGTAGATGATCATTTCTCTATGGATTCATGGCTGAACCACTCTAGATTGTCCATATACAGATCATGAATCCATGCATACATCATTCTTCAAATTATGTGTTCTAGCACGAAGCTCTGAATATTTCTTCAACATATCAATGATCATTTGATCCCATGTCTTTGATCCATGAAGGGATTCTCAGATAATTCACTTTGTTGGATCATTTATCTCTTTAATATTTAGTTGGAGAGAGAATCTCTAAATTATATCTAATGAATAATACATGGAATGAGATTCTCCTTCACTTATATAGTGGATTTCAAATATACCTGATTAGGGTTCCTCAACCCCCTGTATATTTAACATTCACTAAATAATTAATAAATAAAATATTATAAGGAACAAACTATGTCATAAATATTATTTATATTTTATCACATACATGTAATATATATTAAATATATTACTTGATAAACCTGAGTAATTAACATGACTTGTAATTAATTTTAATATCTCAAGAACCTTGAATGTATAAATAATATTCATTCATATAATATTATTCCATATATTTACTTAATTTTTTCAAATTATATTAATAAATAAATGTAGCACAATTATTCTATAATTGAATAACAATGAATTTATTTATTATTCTAGTATTGATAAAAATTGAACAACTCTCTAACCCCGTGGTGGGGTCCAATATGTTCTATATACCAATTCCTCATAATAGGGTAGTTTTTTGATTACGTTATTATGAGTGAAACTCTAGACCCATATCTTGATAGAAGTGAATAGTATTCATAGATCAAGAGCGTAGAATACCTACCAATAAAAACCCCTAAAGATACAAGGAATATTAATAGTAAATAGATTCATACTATGAACACACACTCTGTAATATAATATATTTATCATATGATATCTGATAAAGAAGTCTGCAGAACTTTTGCATCATCTATTCTTTCATTACTATTTACAGATCTAACTAGAAAAAATTACATATGAATAATATGGCCATGGATTTGTGAAGGTACTACCATCCTAATCAACCAGTCCTGAGAAATAACTTCCTCAACTGGGAAGTGACAAATTCTCTCTTTATCATTCAACAAATGTCACACCACTAATGACACACCCAACACAGCTACCTCGCCACAACTTCAATGTCCTTGTTTTTTTCCTTTAATCAATGTATGTGATCAGATAGAACACATAAATAATGGTCTCACGTGAGGAGTCCAATAAACATGATTGTATATAATAATAACCAATGACACCTAAAACACATTGTGCTCCTATTGGTGAGTCTGTCCACGTGATCTCATCAACTGAAGATCACCAAGTGAGATCTTCATGAGAAAAAGTCACAGTGATTATGATCCCCCAACACCTGATGATCACAAATCATTTTTGTCCTATCAGTATGATGTATCTAGACTATAGACATTACATTAATATTACTTTCATAGTATCTCTAGTTCCTCATTATAGCCTAGGATATTCAATAACCTTTTGACACAACATATAATCTATGGATATTACCATCAATATAATAGATGTATAAATATCAATGTTATTTTGGTAAGATAAACACATGTATATATCAATATTTTATGGATTTAATAGTAATAAAAGTACATACACATGTTGGTTCGAGGGAAACCACTTTCAATACTACCTCTTTCACTAGATCCAACTGCCAACAATTATCAATATAGTATCTTTCCCCTGTGAATCATGCTTCTACTGAGATATGGATTTAGTCAAAGGGTATGCCATGTTATCTTCTATGAAAACTCTACTAACCATGACTTCACCTCTTGGAGTTGAATCCGTTAAGATATGATACTTTTCAAGTACATTATTTTTCATCTGGTGAGACTCGGTATCCTTGGTATGCACCACTACTGCAGTATTATCATTATAAACTAGAATATGGTCTTAACTGTTATGCACTTCCCAAATGTTTGAGACAAAGATGCATATCCAAATTTCTTCATTATCTACATAGAAATCTTCTTTTATTCGGATTCTACTATAGAATTGGTAACCACATGTTACATAAATCATATCCATCTCACTTCAACACTATTTAAGGAAATGGCATAGCCTGATTTTGATTTCAGATCATCATGAACTATCTAGAAACTAGCACCAGTTTATTATATAACTACCAGTTCTTTATCTCTTAAATACCCCAAAAACATATCCTTTGTACACCTCATGTAAATTAGGATAGTTTTGAACTATATGTAATATAGATCTCATGGATTATCTTGATATTTTCCCACTATGACTAAAGAAAAGGAAACATCAAATATAGTACCTAACATAACATCCATGATATATCTCATTGCTAAGGAATAAGTTATTTTACTCATTCTCTTAATATTCTAATCAGTTTGTGGACACAGTTTCTTAGAGATATTGATACGATGTGACATTGGAAACAACCCTCTCTTGGATTGTTCCATATTGTCCCTTTAATGTACCTTGTAAATATATGTACTTCGACTTATACCAAGTAGTCTCTGATATGTGTCCTAATAAATCTAAATCCCTAGAATTTAAGTTTCTTCACTTAAGTCATTCATGGAGAGGAATTCCTTTAACCATGTCTTAACTAAGATCAAAACTTGAACTTCATTTCCCATAATTAATATGTCATAAAAATAATATAAAAGGAAATCTATGGAATTACCATTAACATTTTATAGACACGAGTCTCTCTTTTGTTATTGAAAATACAAAATTCTCTTTCAGCTTCACCGAAATGAACATTCCATGATCATGATTTTTTTTTCAACCAATAAATGAATCTCTATAGACATTATAGTTTGTTATCATTATTTGGATTTATATAAACTTCAAGATGAGTGATATTTATTTCTTCAGCCAACATAACCTTTAGAAAGTAATTTTTGACATCCATTTTCCAAATTTCATAATCATGGAATGTGATTATTGTATGTAATATTCCGATGGAATTAAGAATCATAACTGGTAATAAGGTTTCATCATAGTTTATGCCTTGAAATTTCCTAAAACCCATCACTACATGTCTTACCTTATAGGTATTGTCCTTACCATTCATGTAATGCTTTTCTTTAATACCCATTTTCACGAAATGGGTTTTACATTATATAGAGGTTCTATTAAAATCGAAACATGATTCTGGTACATGGAATCAATCTAAAAATTCATAAAATCTTTATATTTACTATAATCCTTTTTTTCTACCACTTATTTATAGTTTTAAGGTTCATCATTTTCAAGGAGTAATGTTTCACCAGACTCACTAATAAGAAAACCATAATGCTTTGGTTCTATAACCTATCAAGTTGACCTACACCATACTTTTTTCTCGGGAACTTCTTCATATTCCATTTTCTCTTATGGAGATTGTTATCTTAAAAACTCTTGCACATATTGGGCACCAACTTTACCAAAGTTGATCACTCTCCCACTATTTCCATTGGAAATTTGGTCCAATTCTAGAAATTTAACTTGTCTTACCACAATCACTTTTCTATCTGAAATGTTTTATAGGTAATATTATTTAGTCTCTTTTGGATGACCTATAAAATTTCAATATGTGCTTCGGGATTCCAAATTGTCACTTGGTATAGTTTTCAAAAATTAATTTCATACCCATACATGTATGTTTGATAGACTGGGTTTCTTTACATAACAAATCACATATGGTATCCCATATGTAGATTTAGTTGTTAATTTGTTAAGGGAATATGCCACTGTCTGAAAGGTGTATCCCCAAACAGATAATTGAATATTTTCCCAAATCACCATTGATTTGACTATGTCTCACAAGGTATGATTCTTCCTTAACTAACACCATTCTACTATGATGTATATGTATAATTGAGCTGGGTTATTATCCCACAATCTTGTATGTAATCAATGAATTCATGATAAGGATACTCCCGATCTTATTTTGAGCAAAGTGCCTTAATCTTCTTACCATGTTGGTTTTCTACTTCATGCGGATGTTTCTTAAAAATATTAATGTAATTTCAATTTTATATCATTATGTATACATATATATACCTATTATAGTCATCATTAAAAGTAATTAAGTATGAAAACGCTCCCATTTCCTCTAAGGGAAATGTACCACATACATCAGTATGGATTAATTCCAAAAATTTAGTGTCTCTTACACCCTTACTAGAGAAGGGTGCTTTGGTCATTTCCCATTATAAACAATCATGTCATACATACATGGATTTTAACTCGGTTAAGTCTAAATACCCTAATTGATGTAATTTTTATAATCACTTTTCATTTACTTGATTAATCCTAAAGTGCCATAGGTGGATGTTATGTAAGTCATGGTCACTGGTTTTTTCATTAGTTTTCATTACTGGGTTTTTAGGTTCAAGTATATATATTAGTATTAAGATACATCATACCATTACACATATTATACTTATAAAATAGAAATCATTTACTTTCCAAACATGAAATAAAATCCCATGGAATCCAGACATGACACTGAGATTATGTTTTTGTTCACCAAAGGTACATAATAACAATTACACAATACATGAATCAAACCACTAGGAAAAGTGATGTTATAATCTCCCACTTCAATGTTTTCTAGACATACACCATTTTCAACTCGAAAATCCACTCCACCTTTTACGATATTTTTGAATCTAATTGGTTATTGTATATGAATAAAAATGTGTTATCCACATTTCATATCCAATACCCAACTTGTAGACATTGAAATATTGAATTAAATAAAAAAATACCTAAATTATAAGCATCACATTTCTTCTTATACCTAGATATATGGTTCTCCATGTGGACTTTATTATCACATAGATATTAGAAAACCTGATACTAATTTCCATCCCTTGGTATCTTTTTCTTCTTGGAAGGAAAGTTTTTTGGTGTCTTCGTCTTTGAATTATCCTTAAACCCCTTAGTCTTTCTGTTAATCCTATTGTTCACCATAAGGACTAAGGAATTGGTACTTTTAATATAATTATCATCTGCTAAAAATGAACCCAAAATATCTAGGAGGAACTTTGTAATGTTATTAATATTTTAATTAACAATAAAAGTTTAAAATATTGGCAGTAATGAGGAAAGAATGAGATCAGTTTCTAATTCTTGGTTCAAATTGAACCCATGGGCTTCAAGTCTCTCAATTAACTAGATCATCATGAGTAAATGAGCCTCTCTTAAATTCCCTTATACTAGCCTACACCCATATATTTCACTTTATATCTCATTCTTTTATTTCATAGTTCTCTCTTGATGTAACTGATGGAGATGAGTTAGCATCTTGTAGATATCTTTGTCCTCATGTATTTTCTACAATTTACTATACATATATGACACAATATAATACATTGTACATCTATTGTTTCATCTAGATTCTTTTTAACTTGTTTTTATCAGCCTTTATTTCTCCCTAGGGAGGATTAGCTAGAAGTGAGGACTCCAACAAATAAGGCTTTATTTCTTGGCATAGTACTATGCATAGACACCTGTAACACTCCTGAATGATATGGTCGATCATGATATTTTTTATCCAGTATAGATCATAATGATAATGTTTTTGTGGTGTTTGTATTTTCAATTTTTATCTATATCAAATAAAATTTAAAAGTTATTACTTTATCAGGATTACCTTTTTAGACATTTTTTATTAATTAATTAAATCATTAAATATATCTCACTATTTTATCTAATTTTAATAGACATCCCTTTCAAATCTAAATACTCTATTTCTACAGTTTCATAGTGTAAATGATCCTTTAAACCTCTCACAACAGTCTACATGCTATGGTTATACCACTACTTAGAGAGTTCCAAGGTAAACACTAGGTTGGACAATTGTATTAACTCACGGTTCCTTGATTTGTTGAGTAAAGTTCCATCTTATCAAAATCATAACCTTGATTACTTCTATTATTTTCCTATAAAGTGATAGAAATTTTTCTATGGATTATATTTTTCTAAAATATTTGTATAACTCAACCCATTCATTTAATAAGAACCCTTAGGTAGTAGGGGCACCCTCAACTATGGCTGACAAGAAACTCGTACACCCAATTTTCTTCAATTTTGAGCAACAGAAGATTGTAAGACATAATATATCGTTGAGTGACATTTAATATTTCCTGAAAAATGTAATCCATTTTTATTAAATATGTTCAAATTATATTACGACTCTCATAACTAAACATTTCTTCATACGAAAACCTTCATTTAATCTTTATGAATTGTATTTGTTTATTATTTTATGTGTTCTAACAGTAAACATGAACATTCATAAAATAATAAATAACACATAAATTAAATAATTACCAGATTGGTCCTGAGAATCTTTTGATTGATCCATTTTAAATTTACCGAGTCAACCATGATCTAGGGGGAATCATACATATGTCGAGTCCTGACTGGTATCATCACTTTGCCCCAATTCAGTGTATGGACTTATCATCAGGTGTACCACCTCATCTTGGTGGGATCCATGTCTTAAAGTGCCATCATACTATGTAAAAGTATACACATGCACAAGAAAGGGCATCTAGGGACCATAATATACAATAAGTAAATTGGACGTCGATTCCCTTATACATATTAAATTAAATGGATGATGATAAGTCTCTCATATAATTAACCACTTATTAAAAACATCACACATAGGTAATAAATAATATCCATACTTATATAGGTTTTTTTTCACTTTCCCAAGACTAGTATATGGCTGTTATGGGCTAGACCGACTTGCATTGGCCCGTTCCAAGTCCAAAAAAACCCAACCAGGAACATTTAGGGGTGGATCAAGTCCTACAAGAAATAAAGGATGCATTGGAAGGGGTCATCTTGTATCTTATGTGGTTGTATGATGGCTCAGGTGACTTGACATAATGTTCGGCCATGTGTCATGGTGACTATGGTCGGGAACTATTGCGATATGTGGTCAACTCATCGAATGAGATGGTAGCGGCGTTGTGTAGAGGGTAAGGAGGTGACAGGGTCCAAACCAGGGGAAGAATGTTACCTTGCACACTATGGTGGTTGGAAGGAGGTGATGCAGTGATCGTTCAGGGTTTAGGATCATGCGGTCGTGACAACCTTCCATGTTGGGATAGGGCGATGATGACTTTGGCTATATGGGAAGACTGTTCGAGGCCATAAGTCATGGTGACTGACAACATCCAAGGAATATGCATCCCTATTGGTTGCACACATTCCATGATTAATAATACCCAAACCAATAGCCCTTGTTCATTTTTTTGTTACTAAACTGGTCAAACAACATTTAAAATAATGAAAAGTTTATAATTTTTTTTGACTTGTGTAGTGAAACCACACAATAAAAGTAAGCTAAATATAAAAGGTTATTGCCTTTTTTAAAGATTCAATATGATATAAATTTTTTAAAATCTGTATTATTAGCCAAAATTTTCATGAAACCAATTTTTAGGATCATTTTTTTAATTTTAAAAAATATTTGTCTTGTTTTCACACTCGGTGGAAAAAGTCAGGTCATCGTCCAGATGAAATTTTTCACCAAATTCTAGCGGGAAATTGGTTGGATTTTATGTAGGTTTCCTTAATTAAATTTTTTCAAGAATTTAATAATTATGTATTTATAAGATAATATATATATATATATATATATATATATATATCTCATTTTAATCTAAAATAAACTACAAATAATCCATATAATTTTTTTGGATGGTCATAACTTTGCCATTCAAAATCGGATCAATGCACGGTCTGTTCCATTGAGTCTGAATTCAAACCCATTAATAGAATTTAATGAAATATAATTATTTGGATTTATAAAATCATGAAATCACTCTGATACTAATTGATGGTTTCAGGGATTTCATCGGAATCTAGTGGGCCATGGATTTAAAAAAATTTATCATCAGAGTGATGAAAGATCATCATCTCTAGCAATCCAGGCCCTGGTAATGTTCAAGGATATCCTGTGATTTAATCATAGAAAATAAATAAAAACTGAATTAGTAACTCATTTAATTCTAAATTCACTTACCTGTCATGCATCGTTAGTGAGATTTTCTCGAATGATTTGAGTTCAAACCTCTCTTTATCATCGACACGCACATAGAGAATCTGCATGTGCACCGTTATTTGAATTATGGATGCTAGAACAGTGCTATGATGATTTATTCAATGTCACAATTATCAACTTTATCTCATGTCTTTGATCCATGAAATATTTCTTCAAATTTTTTCTCAGTTAGATCACTTATATCTCTAGGATTCATGAGAGATAAGAACTCAAGTAATACGAATGAATAGATATGGAAAGAGGTTCTCCTACACATATATGGTAGATGTCCCATATACCTAGATAGATTTCCTCATCCCAATGAATATTTAACATCCATAAATATGTAACAAATAAATAATTATGATGAACTATTTCATAAATATTATTTACATTTTATCACATGATAGTAATATATAATAAACAAATTCAAGTGTTTACTTTAAAACTTGTAAATTAATTTAATAAATAAATTCAACCCAATAATTATATACTAGAATGATAATGAATTTATTTATTTATTGGGGATTGATTAAATTTGGACAAATCTCAAAACATGTAGTGATTCCCACCATTCCCTATATACCTATTCACAAGAATATGAAAAATTCTTAAAGTTGTTATTGTGTGTGACCCTCTAGGACCTTATCTCGAGAGTAGTGAGAAGTATTCACTAACCATGAGAAGAATTTAGAAACTCATAAAGGCCACTAAAGATATAAGGAATAGTCATAGCAATGAAAATCATCCTATTAACATGGAGTCTTTAATATAATATCTTTGTCATGACATATCTCATAATGTAAGAAACACACTTGGGTCATTATCCTTTCATGATTTATTATTTGTTGATCTACCATGAAAGGATTACCTTTGAATATCATGGAAATAGATTAATGAAGGTACTACCATCCTCATCAACTAGATCCATGATATCACTTCCTCATGTCAGGAGAAATAAATTCAATCTTGATCATTCAACCAATGTCATACACCAATGACACACCCAACACTGGATAAATCATCATGACTTCAATGTAATGGTTTTATCATCCCATAAAAGTATGAGATCAAATGAAACATATTGATAATGATCTAAATTTTTGAAACCTATAATAATATTTATTGATTGGAAAAACAAATGACACCTGAAAAATGTGGTGTTCCAATTAGAGGGCCTTTCCACATGATCTCATCTACTCGAGGTCACCAAGTGAAAAATTTGTGAGAAGAAGTATCAATGCTTATGATACCCAACACCTTGTGGTACCACATCATCTATTCCTTGTCAATATTATTTATATGAATAATTTTTAATTAATTTAAGATTTCTTTCATAGTATATTTAGTACTCATTATTTCATTGGAACTACTATAACCCTTTGATACAACATGTAATAGAAGAAAACTTCAATAAATATAGTCGGCGAAAAAGTATAAAAATATTCTGGTAAGATAAAAACATGTATATATAAAATTTTATAAATCTATATGTAAGAAACATATATACAAAATTTGGGTCTTGGGAACCCACTTTCAACACATAAGTCACCCCACATCATAGTAATATCACATCCCACCTGATGACACTTGGGCCACTGCTCCACAGAATTGGCATATCACATCTCACATGAAGACACAAGGGTCTTCACCTAGTGCAATAAAATAACTTCATCCATCAAAGACTTTTCAAATATACACACCTATAAGATAGTGTAGGTAAGAAATTGTAGTATTCCATTCAACCATGACATCAGGATGTTGGAAAAAACACCCCCATGTGATTATATGGGTGTCAACACATAGTGATCGTCATCGGTGGGGTGGGTATAGAAATAACAAGTAATATTAAATTATAACAACAAAAAAACACATCCAATTGGTTGAAAATAATAAACTAACAACATCCCCACTTTTTCCCACCTCTAAATGAAAAACACGACAAAACAAACACAATCCAGAAGCTAGGTCCCACTACCCAACACCATTTATTTTTATTTATTCATTATCTATTTCCATACTAATGGAATAATAATACTATTATATATAAAACATTATTAACCAGTTACTACATCAATACCCAGGAATCTTGAACAACACAACCACTCATCACAATCACCTCATCAACCCTATTGAACCATCAACTCACCACCCCACAAACACGGCAAAAAATCCATCATCGTTCTTCCACAAAACCATGAAAAAAAAATCAAGTCGTACTAAATTTCTACCACATATAACCACCTAAAAAACATATATTTCTTCCCCAAAACGTGGACACTAACCAAAAGACATTAGAACACATTTTATATATTTAATAAGGGGTTTGTATCAATTCGATTTAATTATTTTAAGGGTATTCTAACATAATCCAATAAATCAAGGGTGACTATTTTATTAACTATATATAAGTGGTTGGACATTTTATATCTTTTGGGTGATGAAAAACAATCACAATAAGGTTCAAAAATCACAATAAAAACTCCGCAAACAAATCCCCCCAACAACAAAAATTTTCAACCGGGTGTTCTGACATGTACAAATATACAATCACAAATAATATAAAAACTACAAAAGTGTGTGAATTATTCCAATTCTCATCGATAGAATTTTAATTAGACAATTATTTATATTTAATTAAGTTTATGTAACTATTTTCCCACAACATAACAATATTATAGCCCCTCTCTCATGATACATAATGAAGTGAAATAACGGATACCCTACTTGGAAAAAATAATCTTCACAAAATTCTTTGCACCAAAATTGGGGTTGCATACATGATGGTATCACTAATATGATAAACTCAAAACAATGACAATAGGGTTCCACAACTCTAAGTGATGGGCTTAGGGAGCTCCAGTCGTGAGAGAAAGGAAATAGGAAAGGACGAAGGGAAGTTTCTATGTTGTCAACTGATATGAAATGACAGGGATTTCAAATCTCAAAATATTTAATTACCTAATTTTTGTGAATATTACTAAACTTCACATGGAAGAAGTAATTTATAGTATCATTCATCATGAAAATTCAAGGATATAATTATCCTAAGTTAAATGGACTTTTAATAAACCTCACTCGTGACACCAAAATACATTCATGGACATTTTTACATAACTAATGGGAAACTCCATGTGGATGATCCCACATATCGGAAATCCCCACATGTTCAAAATATCCACATAACCATTTTGATGTAGCATACTTAGATATGTATCCAATTCATCCACTTAGAAGATTCATATAGTTGGTCACTCACATAGCTGATCCATCCATGTATCTGATTTACATAGCTAATCCATCCACATAGCTAATTCAACTTTGTCGATCCAGCCACATAGCTGATCCATCCATGTAGCTGATTCATCTGGATGATCCTACCACGTAGTTGAAGCATTCATGTAGCCCATAAAACTAGATTCATGAAACATATTCCAATTTTTACTCACCCAGAAACATCATCCACCATTGATGTATAGCTCCTCATAACTGAATAACTTCCAAAGGGAGCCAGTATATCACCAAGGATCTGATCAAACAGAAGGTGATCCCAAGATCCTCCAACTATATCCTTATATCCGTATCAGAAACACTACCCATGTATTTCCATAGTGTCATACTTTGAAATTTTCTTGATAGCCTCTCACACTGACTATGTTCATCGACTAGATCAACCCTATGATGATTAATTGGATCAACCTACTAAACCTATAGTTCCATAACCACACATAAATGACGTCTAGGAGCCATAGTGGAAAGGAAAAACATTATTCCTAATCCAATGTTGTATAGAATTTTATTAATATCCATTTAATTCATTTTGAATTATTTCAACTTTTCCAAAACCAATGAAACCCATTTTAAACAAGTACACAAGTCATCCTGATGCATGTACACCTCATATGTCCGTACCCTATAATAGGTCCACCTCACATAGTCATTCAATAAGTTCATATTTCTTGTATTAGATCATAGGGTGCCCAAAAATCCCATGTCTGAGCCAATATCATTGGCTTATGTCACACTCCACGGTCAAGCAACATTATTTCCCTACCAACCCATGTAATCCTCAATCAAAAAATTCCAAAATCCATGTTATCTCTCAATAATCACCTTTGATATCAATGTTTCATGACTCCCTTCCTCCAATGATACCATAATAAAGGGAGAGAGATAATGACCCCCTGATACTCACTTCTAGTAGGCCCTAGGTTGGAGACTATTACTGAGGGAATAAAAAACTCAGGAATGGGAGGCATTGCCCTTTATAAAAAAATAAGATCAGGATATAGGATAAATCAACCACAAGAAACTCTATGATATAATATTAAAGGAAACCAAAACTATCACACAATGCATGTATAAATAAAATAGTTCCAAATAAAAGTATCCAAAGTGAATACCCAAAACAATAGATAAATCATCAACATATTAAATAGCTTGAGTTTCAGGTTAGTATTGTCTAGCACGGTCCATACAGTCCTCCAGAAAACCTAAAAATCAATTTTTTATACGTAGGGTGAGCATACATATATACTCAGTAGGAAAACGAAATTTTCTTGTACACATGTGAAAGAGTCATAAAAATTCACCAATGAGAAAACAACAAAACCAAAAAAACAAATAAAGAATTATACTAACCAAGCTCATGCTCACTTAGGAATGCTCATCAAATAATGAAATCCATGTATAATAACATGACATGAATCATATCATTGAAGGGTACCCCACACCACTTTCTCACAAATTTTTCCACTTTTACACACAAAATTGTACATTATGATGCTCTCATATCTTCCATATAACATATACTACCTCCCAAAGGAGCGGTAACATCACATCACACTTGCAGACACCTGGGACATCACATGAAAATCACTTCCATAACTAGAGTAATTGGGTATCGTGAACATAAAGGATGTCTACCCCATGTCCTCCTTCAACTATGAAAAACCCCCACCATAAGCCTCCATACAACATTTTCATATCACATCTCACTTAAAGACACCTAGTCCATTGCCCCATAGTAAGTTAATAACACATATATCCTAATCAAACCAAGTCTATCACCTTATACACTTATGAATATCCATCCATCACAACCTATGAATATCTACTCACCTAAAAGACAGAGCAAGGAAGATGGAGTAGCCATCAATCAATCATTATCATAGGGTTGTTGGAAAAAACAACCCCATTGTGAATGTACAGGTGTCTTCACATAGTGTTCTATATGGGTGGGATGTATATAGAAATATAAAGGAATATACATGTATATATATAACCACACAATTGTGACCTATGGGTTCACTAGAAAGAACTAATAAACATAAAACAAACCCACTTTTTTCCACCTCTAAATTCAGAAAACCAAATAATAAAAACAAGCCACAAGACCAGTCCCACTATCCAACCCCATTTATTTTTATTCATTAATTGTCTATTTCTGTCGCATTAAATAACCCAGACCATTCCATTTAAAAAATTATCAACTAATTATTCCATCCCTACCATGGTATCTAGTATAACACAACATACATCACAAGAATCTCATCATCCCCATAGAACCATCGCCTTGTTGTTACATAAGAAAAATCAAACAAACCATGAACTCACCACCCCAAAATCAATTCCAAACAAACCATCAACTCAACTCCCTGAAGAAAATCAAAACAAACCATCACATCACCACCCTAAAAACATATCCAAACAAACCATAACCCCACACCATATCAGTAATGGACATCACAGCCTCGAAAACACACATCTCTTCCCCATGTCACAAACACACATCACAACACTTCACAACACAGTTTACATATACAAACTAATTTTTATCAATTCGATTTCATTATTTTATGGGCATTCTCACAAAAGAAAATAAATCCATGGGTTTCCATTTCGTTAACCAGATATAAGTGGTTAACAAATTTCCATCATTTAGGATGACGTTAATCTATCACAACAAGGTTCTAAATTCATAAAAAACAATTTTCAAACAAATCCACCTGATGAAAAATATCATTAATGGGGTGTTTAGCCTATACAAACATAATATCACAAATAATATCAAATTTATAAATGCATGTGAATCATTTACATTCTCATCAATTCAATTTCAATTATCCAATTATTTATCTTTAATTGAATTGATGATAACATCTTAAAAAAAGATAAAAAAAGTATAATCCCTCCTGTATGATATAGAAATAAGAGAAAAGATGGATTTCATAATTTGAAGAATGATGATTCACATGATTAACTACACCAAAACAGGGGTTTCACACCAGATGACATCACTGCTAGAAGAAACACTAACAAATAGTAGTAGGCTTCCACAACTCTAAAGGAAGGTCTTTTGGTCCTGATGTTTTGAGAGATAATAGTTTTTAAAAGGGAAAAGTGAAGTTTCAATGCTTTTAGAGTAAATAGATACAATATGATAGGGATTTCAAATCAAAATTTATTTATTTTACAAATTATTGTATATCTCATTAAACATCATGAGGAAGGGCCTGTTTATAGACTTGATCATCACAAACATTCGAGGATATAATTATCCTTGAGGAAACGACCAAATGAAATGCCCCTGATTCAAGCCTTTGAAAGAACCACATGCTTGTTCTTACATAACTGACATAAAAAACAACATAGTTGATTCCACATAGCTGAAATCCCCACATATCCAAAAGCTCCACGTAACCGTTTTCACGTAGCAGACTCAACTACATAACTGATTTTTTCACATATCATATTCATTAAACTGATCATTCATTAGATGATTTAGGTAGTTGATCCATGCACATATCTGATTCATGTAGCTGATCTATCCACATAGTCTATTCAACAAGATGATCCATACATGTAGCGGATTCACATAGTCAATCCATCCATGAAACTGATTCAATTGGATGATCTAACCACATAGCCAATTCATTTAGTTGATGCAACTGATCGACTATATGAACAACCTACCTAGAACATGACCAACCAAATGACCACACTAACCAACAACAATACGAAAAAATTGACTGTAAAATGGATCATAAAATAACTATAGGAAAAGACTACGAAACCCCCTCTTGAATCCATATGACTTAGAAAAAAATGAAAAGATTTTATAAATCATCAACCATACATCAGATACCACGAAAAAAATTCCCATCCTTGAGAATCCAAGTGAAAGGATATAATGAAAGGAAAGTTTTGAACAACGATTCCATGAGATACCTTCCAAGGGTCTCATTCCAATTGAAACTCTTCCACCAACCAAAAACTCTCACCACAAGCCTATTATAATCCCCATAACTACTCACAAACCCTTTCAACCACCACACTACCCAAACCAAAAACTACCATAACTAACACACAATATATCCCCAAGAACATAAATCAAGAAATTCCATCTCCCATGTTGAAATACTATACTATTTGGGTGGTACCGGCTCACTCGCATGGTTTCAATCATGTCAAGGTATAACATGTTTTAGTTAGAAATAAGGTTTTATCTTCCTCGTATGAATGGAATCCTTGATCACAAATCCTATCAACAAGAAAGAAAAACATCTCATATAAAATAGGTAAGTCTAAACATTATGTAATCAATCAAAGATAGGAAAATAAATACAAGCTTAAAACATGGAAAATCATGACACCCCTTCTTAAATCCACCAAAACTCCAACTGTAAGAAAAACCATGCACCATGAACAAACTCGAGAATGGAAAACATAGTCCAAAATCATGAGTGAAATTAATATTTAATTAGGACCATTCACATAAGAGAATCATATCAAAAACAAAAATTAATCATTTAAAGAGATAGAATATTATCAAGGAAAAAGAAATAACTCTTCCAATTACACACCATGAATTCATGGAATAACAAAAATAAGGATTGAAATTCATATACAATCAAGTAAGAAAATTATTTTTTTAAATTTCATCACAAAAAAAGACTATAAAACATAGAATGAAACCTAATCTTTGGAGTCTGAGTAAAAACCACACTGATGTGCAGGCATTCATCGAGCTTCTTCTCAGTCAATCTCATAATCGATTAAAATATTGATCATATAAAAGGTTTTTCATGCAATCCTTCTCTGAATTCAACCATTTAATATAAACTTCTTAAATGTGATATTTATTATTGAAAATGTTTCTCACTTTAAGGTATTTTCAATAGCTTCTGAATTAAATACTTCACGACTCCCTGATCACTTGTAATGATAAACCAAGTTCAAGTAAGAAGTTAAATAATAATATAATAATGGGAAACACCAATTACATTTATTAGAACAATAAAAATAGTCAAGAATGGAAATTACTAACACCCAAATAAAAAATGATTGTAAAAAATATAACAGGTAGTACTGAAAAATGAGGGATAGATATGGTCTAGTAGAAAGGTTCCCTTTTAGAATTCCATTATTATTTTGAATCTCAACACTCAAGTCCATTCTAATAAAATATTCCCTATCGATACATGGCTATTAATTGTTTAAAATTAAAAAAAAAAGAATATGTAATTTTAATTATCAGAAATAGTTTCCAATGAAATAGGCACTCAATGATTGTAATTATGATTTAAAAATAATGAAAAACAAAAAGTAAGGTAATACCTGGTGAAATAACACCCATAAATATAAAGTGTAATGGATGGTCTCTATGATCCCAAAAATACACCATGTGGGATCTCCAACTTATTGAGCAAGGAACAAAAATTGATGAATGATATGTATAAAAATATGTTTAACACAAAATATTTGAGCAGTAGCATAAAATGTTATTTTTAATACAATTAAAAATTAAAATGGATTTTGGAACTCTTAATATTTTATACAACATGGAATATTTTTTAAATGGTGCAATTTACCCCATAAAATTTAGAAGGGTTTTAAAATTTTGAATAAAATTATTTTAGAACCCTAATAAATACATTGTCACAAAACATGCTTATATGAGTACAAATACTGATCTTTCCTCTCTGTAATAGGTGAGAGATAATTAGGAAGCAAAATAATTATCAAAATCCAATAATTTCATTATCCCACTCCCACTCTTAAATAAAAAGGCTAAATATTACTCTCTCTTTGAAAACCCAGTGGAAAACCAAGGACAAGAAAAAAAGGGAATTTTTGTCAAAAAAACATATTTCAAAAAATAAATGCAAACCTCAGCAAGTTTTCCTACATCCAAAATGTCAAAAACACTAAAAAAAGATTCTTATATTTCCTGGCATTGAGGTGGTAACCATATCCCAAGTGACATACTTTACCATTTAAGTAACCACAATCTGGCCTCTTTTCTAGTTGAATGGTAATATCCCTAAGAGATATTAAGCATTATGATAATTGGAGTTCACCCATTGGAGGTGGAAGAAACCAGAGAAATAAATAATTTTGAACTTTTATTTAAATACAAAACAAATAAGAAAACATAAAGTTTTAAAAATAGATAGTTGATTAGTTCAATACTTCGTTTTTTTCTTCAAATTATTTTAAACATATGATGTTATAATTTTTGATTTTGAATTTGACAGTCAATATAATGACTATTGGCCACATATGTAACCCTATTATAACTAATGGGTTGTCTATTATCATTTGGAACACACAAAAGGGTATCCATTATTTTTCATTCTTTTCTAATGAGACCATTAAGAAACCCTTGTCTTGTTCTAATGTCCATTATTTCATAAATCTGTGATTTTTGTAATATTATATCAAAAAAATGAATATAAAAGGATTTCCAAATTCATATAAGCCCAAAGAGAATGAAAAAAACCTCCATAATCATCTCAAGACCAATTTAATATTGAATAAAAAAAATTCTATGAAAAAATTTGCCCATTATCTCTTTTATCAATTCTATATGAATACGTATCAATTTTAATACCCTATAGAGTGATGTTATATGAAGCTTCATTGTCAATGTTTTATGAAGACATATTTTTACTAATGGTTGTAAAAAATTAATGGATATAGTAAGATTAATTATAATTTATATTTATGTAGAGGTTTCAACAAATTCAAAAACTCATGTATTTTTCAAGAGGCCTGATGGGTCTAGGTTTGAAATGAAATGGGAGTATTAATGGGCCTCTTCCATGTGTGATCACTGAAATTGTTTTGGCTACACTCCCAAAGTACATGAAGTCTCCAAGTCCTTATTGAGTCAAAAAATATATACTAATGAAGAAGATTTTTGTGAGGGTATCCCTTACTAGTCGTTTGATAAGTTTTATCGGTTGTAAGTCGATGGGAATTTTGGAAAGTTTCCTCGGTATTACTCTATAGTTCAACAGGTTATCCCATATAAATAGAAAGTAGTTCAGTATGACCCTTATGTAGTTCAATGAGAGTCAACTTCCACTAAAGACAAGCAAGACCCATTTTCAAGCTGCTATTTGTCATCTATGTATATGAAGTTGGTTCTTCTATTGCAGAAGGTCAGTAGAATGTTAATTAGTTAGTAGGATGGTCCCCCAAAGTTTACATGTTTATAGAAAAAGCATGTTTCTTTAATTTAGCCTTTTAGTTTTTCTAAATATGGGTCTACGTTACAAGGATTATGAGTTTGTTATCATATTAGATCTAAATAAAGATAGTTTTTCTCTTATAGGTGTTCACGAAGCTTATTGGTTTACACTCGTGTGGGAGATAACATGAAAATCAGAGATAGAGGAAAGGTTGAAAGCGTCATTTTTTCATAATTATCATTATTTCCACATGGAAAATTTGGTATAGACATGTTCGTGGAAAGAAAAAGTTATTTTTGATTCATAATGAGTAATAAGGTGAAAATAATGGATGCTTTAGTGAAAACGTGGATTCTAATAATGTTACAATGGTTTTTTTCCCAATTTTGGCTTTAACTTTTGGGTGTTCCAATACTATTTTTATTTCAATCCACGTTGTAGGGGAGCGGTAGAGCTAGCTATATAATAGCTATCAAGGGAACTATTTTCCATTTATTTCTAATATTAGATATTTTATTGATTGGGGTGGTATAGGGTATTAAATAACGGTAGTAGGGGGTATATTTTTGGTATTTCCCATGTATTAGGTTTCTAGGATGTTAGGGTAGCTAGGGGATATAAATTTGGGGTTGGAAAGTTAGTTGAGGGAGTCTTTGATATTCATTTCTAATTAGCTTTGATAGAGGTATACCTAGGGCTTGGCTTTGGTGGAGCCTTCCGAAAGATATTCTTCTTTTATTTATTACTTCAATATGTTATTATCTATCTTACTATAATCTAGTTAAATTCTTCTAATAGAAAAGATAAAAAATTTATCTTAAGATCCATTGTTTTATTTGGATACCTATGATCTAGACTAACTTTTTTCTCCAAAGAAAAGCCCAATCCATTTAACTACCATTCATAAAACTCCTCCTTGGGGATATTTCATATGACCCTCTCTTGTAGTTGATTATTTCATACTATTTTCCCCTTATCACCTCCATCTAATATTAGTACAAATTTCACTGCATGTGTTCTCTGACTCCTCCATTTTTTTCTAAATTTATTTTTCCTATTTTGAAATTCTAGTTGTTAAATTATTATTTTTACCATCAACACATCCTCTACTCTCCCAGTAAGTTTAAATAGCCACACTTTTTTTGACTCTTGTGTCATAATATAGCTAACTATTTTTAGCTTCAACCCACCCATAAACATGAAAAATATACCCCTTTTATGAAGTATCCAAAAACCACAAAGCCACTCATTAAAACTATTAAATATACTAATCAATAAATTTGATTATCACAACTTATTGAATTAAAACATAAGATATTCCTCCACAACACCACAATATCTTCTTAGAAATTCCTCTTTAATTTGCATCCAAGTGAGCTCTTTCCAGACAAACTTCTATAACATCATCCAGTACTGGTCCAATCTGTACATGCATAACTATGAAAATGGTACTTTTAGCTCTCCATGCATATGATGGATTAAAATATACATATTAACATGGGTGATCTAGGTTACTGAATCCTCTCTAGTGAATATCATCATTTAAACTTTCCTTGTAATGATTCACATCTCCCTATACTCCATAGTTATTGTGTTCTGATGAAGCTTGCTTTAATCTTCTGCTTATGGACTATACTTACCTTCCTCCACTATAGATGATCTCTCATGTACTGTGCTATCTACGTGAGCGTTAAATAACTGTGTCACTATTGTTTTTAGCTTTATAACACTCATCATCAACTCCTAGATAATCAACATCACCTATGATGCAATCATTTCGCATGAAGAGATTTTTTTCTCCATTCTCATGGTCAACCACTGCATCAAGTTGTTCACCTATGAAAATCCAAATCATTCACCACAGTTCCTCAAGTCAGGTACCTGCAGTTTCCTCCTCAACTGTTACATCTATGACTATATAGCCTTTTTCTCTTTTTTAATTTAATTTAATCCACTACTAAAAGAAATCCACTGTTGATCAATAGATTATAGGAATCGAGCTCTTCAACTATATGAACACTGCATAAACTAGATTCTAATTTACATGGTCCAAAATTTTGTGGTGCCATCTTTAAAAATTCAAATGAAGATATAGTTAATCAAGGACCTATTTCATCAAGGTATCTCTCAATAATACCACATAATAAAATAACAATTTGATAGTGAAAGAGAGACAAAACAATGAATTATAATGTTAGTAGAAACACTATGTGCTAGAATTATAGTATATAAGTGTAGAAGAAGAAGAAAATGAAGAATAAATGGGAAGTGTAATCAATTAAAGATGCCTCTAGGAGAGCCTTAGGCCACAAACTCCAATATACATAGCATATTACTACTTAAAAATGTCCATAACCCCCACAAAGTTGCAACCCCCTACATTTAATAATCCCCTTCCACTATCTAAAAACCCATCTGGATAGCATCATATAATGTATTTACATCAATGGAAATGGTAATTAATATTTGACTCACCATTTTGTTATACCCACACTCATATCATTCTGTATTATTTTCTATCCTTCTATAACAAAAAAACTTTCCTAAATTTATATTTTTCAATTACCTGTCCTCGAAAAAAGGATCCTATAATTTTAACAGAATAATTGATCCGGTGATCCTACTTGTAGATATTTAATTCCACTGTATAAAAAGCATAAACATGATATTTTTTCAATGAAGTCTAGGTTTTCTTGTGTGACTGGAATGTTAGAGTGCAGGATTCATGGTGGAAAAAGTGGATTCATTGTACAAAAAGAGAACTATAATAAATTCAAAGAAGAATTGTATGTAATCCTATAAAGTTTTCTATTAATGATTCAGAGTGAATGGTATGAGGAAATTCACCAAGAACCACTATGATCAATCCATTTATTCAAAGAAAATTTAAAAAGTAAAATGGAATGATGATATAGAGATACACAATTTTTTCATGCATTCATCAAGAAGAAGACACAAAAGAATTCTATTCATGATATTTCTATAGATGATAGATCTAAATTCATTTATCATATTGAGACTAAATATGAAGTGATGGTCTACATTCAGGGTCTTCATGGTTCTTAGAGTTCATCTAACCATCTTAGATTTTAGGATGTGATAGCTGGTAATTAATATTGATTAACATCTACATTTACTTATTTGTTAACTAGTTTGTTCAATAATGGTTTTCAGTTGCTCATGTCCTAACCCTGGGGGTGTTTCCCCATTCTTTCAAATCATTCATATTATACATACTTATCAATGGAGGAGGGTGGGAATGGGATAATAAGCCTATGTCGTTTAGTGGGACTGATGGGAAACACAACATAGTATATGTTTAGTGGGGAATTCGAAAGGGACGAAATTCAGTTAGAAAAGAATAATAATTCTATAGCAATAGAGACCTATGGGAGGAAGTGGTCTGACTTTCATAATTCTCCATTCTTGCAGAAGGTGAACATCAAGGAGGACTCTTAGGCTCAAACCTATTTTAGTAATTTATCTTACCAAATTTGTAATAAATATTACCAGCAATAACATTCGGATTTATCTATTCACATTTGGTTATTTTTTATCTCCAAGAACACACACATAATCGTAATAGTTTGGTGATTCCACTAGGGAACTATGAGCTAAAGAGAGAAATAGAGGTTTTTCCATTCTATAAGGGGTGATCGTTGTTAGATGAAAACATGTGAGAATTAATCTGAAGGAAACTCTGAGAAACTAGAGTTTTATTCTCTTAGACTCACAAATCATTGTCATCAGACTCATATTGAGTGGAAGGTGACTTGAGATTTTCTTTCACCCGAGATAGAAAATTTTATAGTACTATTTTTATGAAAACAATAATGGAAAACTGTGTGGATTTAATAGAAATGGATATGAAGATTAATAATTTATTTATGACATCGATGCAAGAAAACATGGAAAAAATTTATGTGAGGTCAGTATGAGAACCAGTGTGTGGCTCTAAATGTGGTGCAAAAAACAGAGGACAACAAGACGTTAAGAGTTTGTGATTTGTCAAAACAATCTTTGGATAGATCGAAGAGAATTTATCTTCATATAGATAAAGTATAGGAAAATGAAAAATATATTAGAGAGGCACTAAAAAATATAGAAGGTAGATAAATGTGAAGCATAGAGTGCGGTGTGCGCATTGAAAAATTTTCAGTTACAAAGGTTGTTGAACAATCGGATAAGCTAAGAAGTGTCTCGCAGAGGGTGAAATTGACGAAATTTAATAGAGATTATAATTTAGGATGAATTACCAAAAAAAGTAATTATTTTATAATAAATCAACCCTTGAAGGACATGAAAATTCATTACGTACATATTTCTATGGAAAGAACAACACTGTATTGGTTTTTATCTTAGCACAATGTCACACTAGGAATAACCTAGAGCTCTTTCAAGCCAGTAATTATAGAATGATATGGGAAAAACACTGAAAAATATTCACATATATTTTTAAAACATCTAAGATAGACTAGCTCGGAAGATGATTAAATTAATTAATTCGAACACATTATCTTAAGTATGCTAGATTTTCGAGAACCATGGAATATGAGTCTATTTATGGGGGGTTTCAATCCTAGATAGAGAACCTAATTTTGACGCAAGAACAAACTAATAATTGTTTAGATATAATCCATGAAATAAAATTTGAAAGGGAAATGTTTACTGTGGTAGTGATCTGGCATACTCGTTCCCATCTGATGGAACCTCATATGACTCAAAATTCCAAAGTCATGGAAACAAATTTTCCCACAAACCAACATTTTTTTGTACAAAATCATCGAGCTTAGGAGTTGAAGAAGGTATTTGGGATTGATTTTTGGAATAGGGTGAGAGCTCTATGTTGTCAGGAATGGTATGAACGAAAGTTGAAAGGGATATTCTTTCATTGTGGCCAACCATATAGACAAATGCAATAACTCATATAAAATCATTTACAGGTGTTGGTTAGGGAATTAAAAGAACCTTATGAATGATAGGAGGAGGGAGACATGGGAAAAGAATAATATGGATGCTTAAAAGATGTGAAATAAGAATATGACATGCAACTAACAGAATGGCATGGAGAACCAGTTGAGTTATGCAGTATGAGTGAGGTTGGGGAAGATTTGATTATGCTTTTTTAATATCTTTTAGGTGTTTCGGTACTGGTTATAGTGTACAGTGGTACCAACTAAATTTCATCTCTATATATCTTTCCAAACATGATACCATTAAGCTTATCTGGACCAATACTTTTAGGATTACTCTTGGAAACAGTTCTCATGATTTTTTACAAGGCCTAGGTAAAAAGATTCAGATCAGCTAGGAGAATTTCATTGTTACGGTTGATGAATTTGTTTTTTACAATGGGTGACCATCTGTAGTCTTAGGGATTCAATAGATGGGAATATTGGTCAGTTTTCAGACTAACTACGGTCATAAAATAATTAAATTTTTGTGGTAGGGGCATGAAATTAATCTCTTTGGAAATTAATGTAGTGTGGTGTGTCCTTAGGGACTTCAAAACCACATTCAAACAAATAATATACTTATAGAGGGATGGGTTTGGTTAGTATAGATTAATTTTTCATAGGAATAAGAAAATAGTGAGTTGGTCTAACTGTTTCAGTTGGGTGATGTTTTGAATAAATTCTATTCTATTTTCAATTAAATATAGGTCCTACCACCACATTAGAAAATAAACCACACTATTAATCTTATGGTTGGGGTGAACACAGTAAGTATTAGACTATATAATCTATATCATTACCAAAAATATGAGGTTGATAACGAAGTTAATGACATGTTGGATCATGGAATAATCCAACATAGTAGCATCCCGTTTTATTCCCATTATTCTTGTAATTAAAAAATATTGGTGATGGAGGATGTACATCGATTACTGAGCACCTAATAAACATACCATCCCAAATAGGTTCCCAATTCCCATCATTTAAGAACTGTTGGAAGAGATATGAAGATTCATTTTGTTTTCAAAATTGAACTTGAAATATTGTTTCCACCAGAGTCAGGTACAAACAATAGATTTTATAAGACAATGTTTCATACACATGAAGTGCATTATGAATTCCTTACCATTCCATTTGTTTTGACAGACACCCACACCAATTTTTATTATACCATGAACAAAATGTTCAATGAATATTTGAGGAATAATTCTTTAGTATTTCTTAATGTTATTATTTATTATTTTAAAACATCGAAAAAACAATTGAAACACCCTGGAAACATATTTCGAGTACTACTAAAAAATTTGGTCCACCTTACCAATAATTTTTTTTTCCATGTTTCCATCCATGGAATTCTTAGGAGATGTCATTTATTTCAATGGTGTTTCAATGGACCCCACAAAATATGAATGTGTTATTGGATGGACCCGACCGGAATCTGCTAAGAGAGTTCATGGGTTTTAGGGTTTAACTGGCTACTATTGAAATTTTTTGAAGGATATGAAATGAAATCAAGGTCACTCACAGAATTGACCAAAAATAAATTCTATTGGTGTCTAGCTACTAAAAAGACCTTTGTATCCCAAAAAATGTTTTTGTTTTTGTTTCTCTTCTTTCCTTACCCGATTTCCTATAGAAATTTATCATTGAATGTGATGCTTTAATATGGGGGGGGGGGGTTGGTGCATTCCTCATGCAAGAAGGACGTCAAAATGCTTTATTCAGTAAGGAATTAATAGACATCAACCTTTCCAAATCTGTTTATGATAAATAAGTGATGGATATTATTTTATAAATTAACAATTAGAGACATTATCTGCTCGGAAATCATTGTATTGTTTATATTTATCATAAGGCACTCATGAATCTCCTTAGTCATATATTTCAAACAAAAAATTATCTAGATTTGAAAGTGATAATTTTGGGGCTTGACATTGAGATTATTTACAAATCTAGCCACGTTAACCAAGCAGTGAATTCCCTCTCCTCTAGACTGCAGGAGATCTTAATGCATGTATTGAACCAATTAATTTAGGTTTTTCTATTTTTGAACCATTTTTCGGTACTCATACATCATCAAGGATGAAAACTATGAGGATCACGTGCTGAAAGGTATCATTTATAATGTATAGCACCAACTATTTTCGTAGTCCATGTTTTTTGTGCATCATGGGCTATTATATAACCATGACCGAGTAATGTTTCTCCAAAATCCATCCTTATACTAAAGTTTCATCATTATTACCAATTTTCACTAGTTTTTGGACATGATAGATTTCTCAAAACCAATAAAGGGATTGTTGTTGGCCTCTTCTAGAGGTGTATGACCCAATATATCATGTAAATTGTATGAAAATGTGATAAATGATAGTGACATAAGACGTAGGCGATGTATCATGTGGGAATCCTCTATCCCCTTATAGTTACTGAATAGGTTTTGGATGATATTTAAATAGATTTAATTTTGTTTATTGTAGAATTCCTAGGGGTACAGTGTCATCTAGGTGGATGTGGATCATTTCACCAAAAATTAAAACTTTATGCTGATATAACATCCCTAAATAGCCAAGGGTGTTACATAAATTTTCATCAATGAGGTGGTTAAATTATATGGAATCCCAAGTTCAATCCTCAGCAACCGAGATCCAATTTTGTCATTATTTTTTCAAAGGAACTGTTTCACTTAGTAGGAACCATTCAAAAAATGAGTTCTTTTTACCAACTATAAATGGATGGACAAAAAAAATTGTTAATAAATTTCATGGAACTTATTTACATTGTTTTACTTCTAAAATGACCATTAATTGTTCCTGGTGGATACCTTGGTCTGAATATTGTAATAATATTTTTCCCATTCGTTCTCCATGATATATCCTTTTGAGGCAGTCTTTGATAGAAATCCTCCTACTATGTAGTGTTTTTATGGTGGTGGCACACTTTTTGACACAGTGGATACTCTCCTTGTTGAACATGATTAGATGTCACTCTATATTTAGTTTAAACGTTCTACTTACCAAAATACAATGGTTTGGGAAGCCAGAAAGCATCACTGGGATGTTTCTGTTGATGTTGGGGACCTTGTTTCTTTTCAAACTCTATCCAAATATGTAAACATAAAAATCTTTTAAATTGACTCAAAAGTTTTCAGAACACTATGACAGAAATTTCAGAATTATGAATCACTTGGTAAACACTTCTTATAAATTTTTTTTCTACTTCTGTGTGTGTAAATCTATTTTTCCTTGTCTCACAACTCAAATGTGTAGTTTTCCATTCAACAGTTCACTATGAGCTTCCAGATTCATGGGACAACAAATTTTCCAATATTTTTGTGCCAGTATCTATTTTGGCTACCATATCTTCACCAATACATCCATAGGGCATCTGGTTAATTTATTTTCATGGTCATCCATCCAAATATTTAATATGGGAATATGACGAGAAAATTATTTTCTAATTTCCTAATATACACGATTAGGACAAGGTGCCATTTTCTATGTGGGGAAATTGTTAGCTGCTCTGGTCCTGAACCTAGGGGTGCTTCCCCTTTCTACCTACACCCCCCTATTATATATACATATTAGTGGATGTGGGGAAGAATTTAAAAAGAAGCCTAATTTTTTTAGTGGGAATGAAGAGGAACAAAACCTAGTATATGTACAGTGGGGCTCGTGACAAGGACAACATTTTGTTAGAAAAGGAAAATAATT
Organism: Viscum album; assembly: GCA_963277665.1. Lineage (NCBI taxonomy): Eukaryota > Viridiplantae > Streptophyta > Magnoliopsida > Santalales > Viscaceae > Viscum > Viscum album. Next base: position 1,758,758,138 of record OY728141.1, read on the forward strand.
TTGTTGGAATAGAAACCAATAGGAGGAAGTGGTGGGACTCTCATACTTCTCCATTCTTGTAGTAGGTGGATGTCAAGGAGGAGGAATCCCTATCTCTAACTTATTTAACTGATTAACTGTACCAAATTTATAATATAAATTATCAATAATACCATTTTGATTCATCTTTTCAGCTTGTGTTCTTATTTCTCTCCCAGTACACACACATATTCATAATATAAGTAAAAGATTATATTTTCAAAATATCATGTTCTATGACTCCTCGACCTGATGGAATCAATTAATTTTTGTAAAAGAATTCATGAAACATATTTGGGATGAAGTTAATAACTGTGACAATAACTTTTATCATGTTTACAAGTTACATACAATATTTAACTCTACAACTATTACGTTGGTTCCTAAAGTACATAATCCATCTTCTTCTACTGATATTAGAGCTATTTTATATTTTTCAATCATTTTTAAATATATAAAAAATATTCTAGAAATTATGATTTGGAATGTTCTTTATTGTATTTTCAGTATAAATAGAAAAACTTTATCTTGATAAATTCTATTGTGAATAATAGTTTTCTTCTCTAGGAGTCAGTTCAATACTCTGGTCAATAGAATTCCAGTGTCAGATGTGCTATTAAGATTAATCCTAAGAAAACATATCAATATATGCAATGGGATTTTTTTTGGAAAACATGATGAAATTTTTGGGAATTCATTATAAGATAATCATGTTGCTTAAAGTTTATGTCACTTATCTATATTACTTTGGGTTAGTGAATAGAGATACCTTGGGGAATATTCTGGGTGGGAAGGGTCTCAATGAAGGTGGTCATGTATCCCCCTTCTTGTTATATTTCATGGATTAATAACTTTAGAACCTTATGTTGGTTATTACTATGATAAGTCACTCCAAATATCACTGAATATGTCACAATACTAAGCTCAGACATTTTTTATGTTGATAATTCATTTTTCCAAAGTAGTTTTTTGTTGTCTTAAGTAGTTAAAAATAAGTTTTATCACAATACGGTAATGTATCAAGGTTTATTTTTAACCCCAAAAAAGGAAGAATATTTTCTTGATGGATTACATATCAGGAAAGGGAACAATTTATTCAGTGTATTATATTATAGTAAGTTTTGTTTCCAATCATGTATCTTGGTGTTCCTCTTTATTCAAAATGTTGTCACTTATGAATTAATAGGTTCCAACCCTTCAGACTTGGATCTCTATATTATTATCTTATTATGTAAGACTCTGGACAATTTAGTTATTTTTATAGAACCTCACTTACTACTCATGTAGGATTATTCAAAATTTTAATTATATTTGTAGTTTCTTTATTTGGAGAATAAATGATCAAAATTCAGAGTAATCCTTTGTTGGTTGAGATGATGTGATAAAGACAAAGGATGTGGGTGGAAAAAACCGAAAACTAACTAGATGGTATTAAATGGAATTCATTCTATAATAAACATGATATATAAATCGTAAAATGTTATACCTTTGGGTAAAATGTAGTCATGAGTATTATTTTAAAAGGAGGAAATTCAGGAACTTTTATGGTGGAATGATAACATCATTGAATCTAAAAAAGTGTTAACCCTATAGGATTCCCAAAGGTGTGTTTCAATTTATGATAGTTAGGTGGCTTGGAATACTTTCAGACATCCATTTACCACTATTGATACTTACTGGTCTCTTATTCTAGAATCAGATTATTATTATCAAATATAGAATTATCTCTAGGTTAGCCTGTTTGGATAAACTGCAAACTAGAGAAGAACTCTGCAAGTGGAATGTTGTGGCTTCGCCAAGATGTCAACTTTGTGATATGATAGAGGAAACATCTAATCGTATATTCATTCAATGATTTATTTCATCTAAATTTTTCCATAAGAATATGATAATTTTGGGGATTTCTCTACCCATGTCCAACTAGAATGTGATCAATTTTTGAAATATGGGTTGCAAAAATTATTGTGAGTTAGTTTGATCCAGTCAGTTAACATTAAACTACCTTTTCTACATAAAATGGAGAAAACTAATCATAAGGAGGTAGCTCGAAAATACATCGGGTAAACAACATAAAATATATTAGGAAATATTAATAGTAATCTTATATCAATTTTAAAACATAAAACTTGGGAAAAATAAAATAAAAATATTTTTCATATTTTAAAACATAGATGAATTATTGTTTATACAAGTAAATGAAACATCTCTAATAGAGCTATTTTTTCCAACATTTCTGCATGTGTGCATGAGTGTGAAAGTGTGTAAGTGTGGTCGTATAATTACCATATAAAATATTAGAGTATAAATAAAAAGATACCTAGCATCCTTGATAGAATCTTAAATGATTTCATATATAATTTCCATGATATCATAATAGTTGATACATAAAATAATTAAAATTATTCAAATAAAAGTATGACATGGAAGACAAATGCATGTCATACAACATTCAATCATCTTTTCAATATTGAAAAATTAAGTAACATGTCAATTAAAACATAAATAGAAATTTAAAACTAGAGTTTTCAGTCCAAAACCATATTCCCATAAAGCCATGTAAATATAAGGTAGGATTAAATGATTATGTTTCATATTTAGGATAAATATTTTAACCTAGATCAAAAAATTTTACCCACATATAGTGAACCAAAGATATATTATTACCTAATTGTGTAGAAAATTATGGCACACTTCATTTTAAAAAGGATGAAGAAGAAGATTCGGTAATCATCATGTGTTCAAGTTCACACTAAGATTCATGGTATATTTTCGATGATTTAAGAATCCATTTTCTTAAATCCTTGAAAAATAGAGGATTCAATTAATTGTTTCACTAGGAATCTAATTAATAGAAAAATATAAATAAACACAATAAAGAAAGCATTTGTATATTTTATATTAATTATTGAGTTAAATAAAATGAATTGAAAAAAATCCTTAAATGTGAATAAAAATTTTATGTTTGAATGTGAAAGGTATTGTGGAATCATTTTGAGAGAATCAATTCCTGAAATAATCCCTAAGGCTTTATTTGGTTCAAGGAAATGTGAAGGGAGGGAAAAAGGTACCAATTTCCTTGATAAACAGAATTAAATTGATAAAATTCATAGTATTTTATATTCTTTCAATTGTTACCAAAACACCAATTCAAACAAAGGAAAAATTTGGCATCATCGCCATCACCTTATCTATCCCTCTTGTGTTATCAAAAGATTATTTCCTACTGCATTTAAGAATTAAAATGTTGAATCATTTAAATATTATGTTTTTACATTTTTTAAACATAGGATCGTCATTAATTACTAATATAAATAAATTTTACACCTAAAAATGTAATTCATAGTTGTAATTGGTAGTGATGTATCCCTTCATGAGAAAATGAGGACCACTCTTATGACAAGGTCAAATCCATTTGGATCAATACCATTAAATATTATCCTTTTGACTCACGTGGTGACATTTAAAGACTTAGTGTTTCATGGAAGTATTTATATATTTAATATCCAATGCTAGAATCTTTTTCTTTAACTTCCTAATTAATGAATAAATTATAAACAGAACCGAAATTTAATGGGGTAGCCTATATGGATAAATTTTCATTATTATTGCATGTTGTGGAAAAATAGAATCTTAGTAAATTAATAAATAAATGTGTCTGTTAAATTATCTATATATTTATATATTTATGGTCTGGTGATTTTCAAGACTCATGTTGTAAGGGTTGGTGAAAATCTTGGGATGTTTGAATTTTTAGTCTGGGCATGTGAGACATTTTAAAAACTGGTGTTCGTATTGGGAATACAAGAGTCGAAACATATTTAAGAGATGTTTTTGGATGTAGTACATGTCCTAAGAGGTGAACCAGTTGCATCGGGCGTGTGGATTTCTTTCAATACAATTTTTAGTTGTGGATAGGTTTGGAAAAGGTCACCAAGTTCAGAAATAAATTTGGAGAGTTTTGATTGAATTTTGTTAGGTATTTTAAAATTTACCATGTCTAGAACCATATTCTCTATAGGGGGAAGAAAATATTTATTAAATTATATATATATATATAACCTATTAGTAGAGTATATTATGTAAGATTTTTCACCCAAGGGAAAAACCTTATGTATGAATATATTATACATGACATATAAAAAATATATTACATAATTTTTTTAATATAAAGGAGAAATATAATACATTGATATAAATATATTAAATATGGTATATAATATAATGTCTCAAGGTTTTTAGGAGGAAAATGTATTATATATGAGAAATAATGTATTATTCATTGATTAATATATTACGTATGGTATTTCCAATGACGGAAATAACCATACGTAAGGAAAATATATCATGTTTTAGGGGAAAATATATCATGTAACGGTTTTTCCATCAACTAAAAGACATTATATATCAAAATATGTGATGAATAAGTTTTTTTTATTAGAAAATATTATATATGAAAAACATATTAAGTATCAGATTTTCACTAAGGAAAAAACCTTATGGAGAAGGTGATATATTATGAATGAATTTTTCTATAATGGAAAGCCATATGCATGGTGTCATATATTGCATATATTTTTTTTTGAAGGAAAATCTTTACACGTTGAAGGATGAATATTACATATAGATATCTGTCTAAGGAAAAAACCTAATGGAGGAAAAATATATTACAAATGTGGAAAAGATGTCATGGTGTGGGAATTTTCTCTAGGTTAGTAACCTTATGTATGGCCATTTTTATAAAAATATTAATTATTGAAAATGAGTCTTTGGGGGTTATCAAATAATATAACGAGGTCCTTATTCTTAAAAGTGGTGTCTTTTCTTCCCCTCTCATGCCCCTTTTAAGAATTCCCCTTCGTATGGTTTCTCCTTCGGTCTATAACATATTAGAGTATCATTTGATTTAGGATATATCTTTTAATACCTCTATTATTTTTCTTCGATTCTTTATCAATTTATTCCCCTTTTATTCATTGCTGATTGATGCAACTCATACTGGGGGTTTGGTTATGATTACATTAGATCTTGGTGGAATCATCAATATTTGATGGGGATGCTGTTTGTCTTGGCTAAAAGATACTCTCATAAGATGATCACACTAGGTATTCTATGAATTCACAGAGGTATGTGATGGGTGGTCTTCACCACTTTGCTCGATGATTTAGATGCGATATATTACCTGATGAGTGATTATTTAATTATTCTTGAATAATTATGAAATAAATATTGGTTAAATGTATAAATTAATTATAATTGATTTATAATTAATTTTTATAACTGATTGATTGAGTTAAAACCTCATGGTAATGGACGGTGGCCAGTTAGTCTTAAATGAGAATTGGAAAGGGTGGTTGAGCATCAGTTAGTATTGGACGATCTTAGGCATGGTTGGTAGAGATTCTCTTGTGATGGGAATGACATGAGAAGAGGCATGAGGTCCTTAAGAACCCCCTAATGTTTATGCATTTTATATATAGAATTCGATATGTAGTCTCACCACTTGTGTGTGATTTAACATGATTATAAATTAATTGTTTCCCCTTGAGCCTCCATTAAATAAATGTAAGTATCTTGGTCCCTGATGGACCCCTGAACCCTAGGTCGATACTTTGGTCTCCGATGGAGAAGGGCGTAAACATAACCATGTGATATGTGATATAAGGACACTATAAGGGTATATGTGAATTGAATGAACATAGTAGACCTCAATATATGTTCTCTATGATTCATCTATGTAGGGAAGTGTGTTGGGTTAGTAATGGTTAGTTTAGGGTTATGTCATGGATATGATTTATGTATAGGATGGGTGTTAGGGGACCGACCAAGTTAATTTGGTAAGGGAGGTGTATGTTAGGGCCACTCCTTAAAGTTTAATTATATATCATTTTTAGTGTGTACGATTATTCCATGATTCAATCATGGTCATGTTGAAGGATGTTAGGCCTCTACATGACAGGATTCAATCCTGAGGTAGAATAATATTAAGGAACCTTGCTGGGGTGTTTAGACATTGATGTGACCTAGGATACCATCATTAGTGACATAGTATTATGATGACTCTAGATTGTATTAGTGTAATAATTGTGGGTAAAATGTATCCTAATATGTATGCAGTGATAGGTTTAGGTTGTGCACTTGAGTGGCTAGCATAGGAAATGTTTTTTGGGATCAGATAAGTGTCCAACCCATGCGATTATGTATGTAATATGATGTTCTAGGAGTCTGTGTGGGATGAGGTTTTGGAGTAATGATCTCCTAGTGACTATTTTGAGTATGGGTTGAGACCCCAAGGTGGATGTTATATGATAGTTCTAGGTAGAGGATGTGACCTCTGATTGTACATATGATTGTTCTGAGTAGAGGATTTGACCGACTGGGGGTGTACACTATATTATTGTTTTAGATGGGGGATCTGACCCCCCAGGTGTATGATATCCTAAAAGTATATAAGGTAGGACTTGTATCCCTATGGATGGTTGTTCATTATGCTTAGAGACATCCAAAACATTCCAAATTAGGTATGGTCAATTCTAGGTGTCACCATAGAACCTAAGCATCGACGATGATTTATATTATTATATTCAAATGTTTTTTTTATTTTCTTAAGAATGATACATTGTACATGCATTTTATTTACTGATTATACTACTTCTTTTTTACTCAAAACCTACTTAGGTATCCCTAGAACTTTGGTACTTTAGAAGTCCTCATAATTGCAGGTACAAGTAAGGCATATGCCCATTATTGGATGGTTTAGATGGATAGCTGGGATTGTGTAAGGAGAGGGGATCGAGTTGGGACTCAACGCCTATTTTGGGTTTTATTTTCGTTAATTTTGTTTCGATTTATATATGATCTTCCCAAGGGGAATATTTTTTATGTATACCTAGCTAGTGTGTTATTCTAGATAGTTCATTTAGTTATAGCTTGGGTGAATTGTTTATTTTTTGTGGCTTGTATTGCATTATTTTTTAATTCCAATGGATATTCTGATGAATGGATGTATGATTTTATCAATGTTTATATTACCCTAATATATGTGTATAGTCACCCCATAATATCGCCTTATAGTATTTCTACTAATTTGAAAACACAAGCATATAAGGATATGTGTCATAGATAATGTGATGACCCAACCCGGTAACTATAGAGTGATCCAGGCAAGGAGAGTTACATTCAAAAACTTTTTGTGAAATACCCTCACCCTATAATTATTCTATCTTTAATAGTATAATTGATTTTCTTCTCAATGGAAGAGAATTTTCTAGAACCATATAAATATTATGTGCTTAATTTTTGTTTTATGTGGCCTCTCATACAATTTTTAATTTATTGTTCACTCACCTATCGATGACTGATCTCATTGTTATGGATTCCACAACCTAACACCCTATTGTCCCTACTACCCAAACATTGCTTAGTATCTCTCTCCTTGCCCGGGTTCTCTCTATCAAGCTCCACTGTCAATATTGTGCTTGTCAAATTTATTATTCCATACAATTTGTTGTATATTTTATGATGTTCCATGAAATATAAAATCAGTTTTTCTATGAATCTTATTCAAGACGATCGTTTCCCAAAATCTCTTTTCAAGTACCCATTTCCCTATATTGTTTTCCAAGAATCCTCTTCAAAGTAACTCTTTCTCGACCACTTATTCTAGATAACCATTTTCAAGAATCCTGATGAGACACCAACCCTATATTCTTTGTATTAAAACATTAGAACCATATATAAATGATGGAGGAGGAATAAGATAAGATATATGGAGACACATCTCCCCTCTAAGAACACTCATCATCCTCTCCCAATCCTCACAACTGAATTTACAAGCCTTTAGGCTGTCCAAATTTCCCAAAAAAATACCCACCCCAATCTCTCCATCCCTCCACATTTATAACAGACCCTACTAACCACATGTGGCCCCCCATCATATCCCCCTTCTATTCACCAACAAATTACCCCCTCTGGAGAAATCTATAATATCCACCAATAACTACAGTGGGTACTAATAATATTCCCATAGGATTCTAGAATATTCCTCATGGACCCCCATGCTGTTAATATTATTTCACTAAAAACAGTCTCCCTTGCATTCCTATCACTGCCACCCCTTGAAATTTTACATTTTCCTTAATCTGGTGGTTGTGACGCCACGTTTGACGGTTTGATCCAGCCCCTTGTTTTGGTTGTTCAATGGTCTTCAATTTTGACATCAACTCTGATTGAACCACTATCTGTAAATCAATAGTTCCATGAAGTTTCAGGACAACCATCGATGTGTATGATTTTTGATCTCATGAGTAGCAAAATCCCTACAATAATTCCTCTTGAGTGTGGGGGAACTTCATTTTATCTAATGTATACTGTATGTGGAAAAGAAATTTTTCACGAACTATCAAGCCTTGCAATTTTTTCCATAATACATAGTCATGTCCATTCATTGAGCTATAGTCGAGTTTTCTAAACCTAACTCATTGGGGTTCATAGTGGGTCATGGATCCTGATTATGCTATTAAATTGTATCAGACTGCCCGGTGCGTGATACCAACAAGTCAATCGCTAATTCCTACCACTCTTATTCATACTATGGAGATTTGTGGCTATGTTTTTCCATACCTTCTATGGATTTTTGAAGTTCTTCTATATTTCAGGCCTAATACTTTTAGAATTCATCCTAATCCTATTGTTCTTCCTTCCAGTTCGACACAAAATTATAAAATTTTTAAACATCCCACTTTATGAACTATTCGAAAATTTCAAGTGGTTCTTTATTTTTTAGTGTTTTACTCCAGCAACATTTTTTTGGTAGAACTCCCTTCTATAGAGAGAAACCTCTACTAGTGATAATATTCAGTAGAGATGTAGTGGATTTCAGTAGCATTAACTAACTGGGAAATACGCTGACAATGAGATCCACCTCTAGATGTTATTCCATAGTGCTAAAATCTCCTCTGTAATAAATAATATAGTGGTGAACTCTTTATCCAGCAATGTGCATCCTCTGAGAAATGAGGTGGAAGCGGTAGGTCATACCAATTGATGAGACACTGACACCATATTCTTTGTATTGAAAGAGTAAAACTAGAAATACAAGAGTGTGGAGGAAATAAATTAATATAGATGGAGATGTATCTCCCCTCGAGAGGCACATAACACACATTCCCAATCCTCATGATTAAATTTCTAAGCTTTTAGGCCACCCAACTGACCAAAAAACCACCCAACACTCTCTCCAGCCCTACACATTTATAACAACCCCTATTATCCACCTACAGTCCTCATCATATCCCACTTCTGGGACCCTTTATAAAATAATTCTCTAAAAGTATTGAGACCCAATAATATTTCCCCAGGATCCCAGAACATTCCCCATGGTCCGCCTATGTAGTTACAAAAGATTCCCCAAAAGCAGCCCCCTTGCATTCCTATAACATCCTCATTAAGATGACATTTTCTAAACATCCTTTTCCTGATGAATTATTTTAGACATCATCTATCAATGTCATATTATAGGCATCGTATTATAGACAACTATTTCATAAATTTTTCTTCCAAGTGACTTTTTCCAAGTGTCCTCATCCAAACAAACTTTTCAGTTTTTATCCAAATGACCAATTCATTTTCCATTTTTTCCCATTTCATCACCATAATTAATTTTATTTAAGGTCATTAAATTTATACAACTAATAAAACATCATATTTGATAGTTTCAACATCATCTGTAATTACCATGTATCCAAGTTCAATAATCATGTTTTTTTAACACTTTAGTTTTGTGAATAAGCATATCATATCCTTTTAACCTTATATTTTTTATTTTGTATTTATAATATATATGATGCAATGTGTCTCACTATATTTATCTAAAAATAGAGTAACCCAACCTCAAATTTTTGGTGAACTATTTCTAAATGTATTTATAATATCCAAGACCCTCTCAATATATAATATTAGTATACTAAAAGGATAAAAAGACCATGTTTCTAAGACCTTTAAACTCATTAGAATTATCGAACCAATGCATTGATGGGTTTTATAGAATCATCTTCTAATCAATGTGGTGTAAGAAACCCATTTAAATTCTCATTATATCACCACTGAACCAACATGAAATACAAATAGTCTTACAACAATGGTGTATGATTGACAGTGATCCCCAAGTCATAATATACAAATTATCATCTCCATGGGTATGTACATTGACCAATAGAGTCCTCTCTTTCTATGGGAGGATCCTGAAAAATACAAGAGATGTTCTAGACCTTATTCAATGAATACAAATAGAGAACCAATTTTTAACGGAGATTCTATTAAGAAAAGACTGAATTTCCCACCTCACCAACTGAAGGACCACAGATATATATATAACTACATTATTTAATAAAGAACTTTGGGTGTCGGTTTCCAGTATATGTTACTCAAAATGCATGCTTGTTATTTATGAATAATCATTGAACGTTTCAATGATTAAAACACATCTATAATTATATAAATGAACCATCTAAGGATTCACAATTGAAGGAAATCGAGTAAAGTACATTGAAGTGCCTATGAACTTGGTATCCCATATCATAGGCTAATTTTATCATACAATAAGGGAATATTCACTCCCCTTGTGATATGGATCAATCGTTGCCAAAACATGAACCTCATACAATTCGTAGATAATTAAAAATTTTATCATTAGTATAAGTCTTAGTTATGTGACCCAAAAATACTTTGTAGCATTGAAAATGTCAAAATGAAAGAGTGGAATGAATACCCAAGGTATCTCTCTAAGGGAGGACCTGGAGTTTTTTATAATGAATAAAAGAGATTACATAATACATCATTTCTGAGGTGGGACTTGACACAATATAATATATGTCAATCCCATTCAATCTAGGTGTTCCTAAATTAGATAAAATAAAAACAAAAAACTTAATACAACACTCCCCATGAAGTTGAGACATATATATTTATCACACCTAGATTGTTAGACAAAGATTTAATTTGTGGTCCATACACTCTTTTTCTGAGAACATCATCTTATTGATCAAAGGTGTAAAAGTGTCCGAATGAGATATTCTTCATTTCAATGTTTTATCAAAAAGATGAAAATCAAATTCAATATGATTTATCTGCTAATGAAAGACTAGATTTGTATAAATCTTGATAGCAGCTTGATTTTCACACCAGATATGTGTTGGTGCCTTGGTCATTTACCCCATCTTAGGAATTTTTATTGGTTCCCAAATAATATCTACAGTCACATATTCCATGGCACAATATTCTAACTCTGCACATGAGTGGGAGATAATGGTTTACATTTTTATTTTCCATGATATCTAATTTACTCCATTAAGAACTATAAAAATAGACGTAGATCTCATAGAAGAGAGATATTCAACATAATATACATCATAAAATTACTCAATGTTTGTATGGCCGTGTTCAGAAATAGAATACCTAAACATGTTTCCTTTTTGACATATCTAATAATGCTAGGAAAATAACCCCAATAAATTTTTGTTTTAGATTCCCAAAATTGACTCACTTTTCTAAACACACAAGCAATATCTATTTGAGTAATTGTAAATTAGTTGATCTTCAAAAAAAGTTTTTTTGTATCGTACAGGTGATGAAAACATCCCACTATCAGAATTTATTATCCTTTATCTAGGTTTGAGGGGTGAGTCAACCAAGTCATCATCATTCATTCTGGTCTCTTTCAGAAGATCAAGAACACACTTCCTTTGAAATAAAAAAATTCCTTCAGAACATCTGGACACCTCAATCCCTAATAACTATCATAGTGGACCCAAATCCTTATTATGAAAATGTTAATGAAGGACTGATTTGATTCAATCAATGTTGTCATTATCACTTCCTATAATGAAAAATTCATCCACATAGACAATTAAGAGAATTCTACAAATTGTAGACTGGTGATAGAAAACAGGGGAATCATTTATGCCTTGATACATGCCAAAGAAAAGCACAATGGAGAAAAAGATACCAAACTAGGAAATGGGTGATAGAATGACGCCATAAAAAGATCAAAGAAGGAGAAAATCCATAGATGACTCCCCCTGAGAAACAAACCCTAATGGTTTCTCCATATAAACATCTTCATCAAGAAAACCATGATGAAAATAATTTTTCACATCCATCTAATAGAGATATCAATGATAAGATGTGGATAGAGAGATAAATAAGTGGACTAATTCCATTTTATCGATTGGAGAGAAGGTTTAAAAATAATCAATTCCATACGTCTATTCATAACCCTTGTAAACAAGCTGTTCTTTGAGATGATTTAGAGAACCATTAGCATTGACACACATGATATAGATCAAATTGCACCCAACAACCTATTTATCTATAGGTATAGGGAAAAGATCCCAAGTGTGTTTGGATTACAAGGATTTAAGTTTATCCTGTATTGAATGTACCCAACCAGGATGAGAGATAGACTTGGCAATAACACGTGGTGTTGAGTAATCAGACCATGTATCAATAACTCTGGACATAGATGCAGATAATCCCTAATAATACTAACATTATCATGAGTATTTTTGGGGTTAAATAGTAAATTATGGTAATAGAGAATTAGGTGTAGGTGAGTTATTATGTGAGGTATCTATAGGAGGTGTTATTGTGGCAGATGCACGAGGTTGGTGAGTATATATCTGGACAAATCAAGATCCAACAATATCACTAGGAAGATATAAGGGTGGTGGTGAATCAAGAGTATATAGAAAAATAATTTTGTAATCAGGAAGATATTATAGTTGTGAGAACTCAGGAATAAAATGAAATGATGATTTGAAAAATTTAACACTAGCTGAGACAAATTAGTGATGAGAATATGGAGAGAATAATTGATATCCACAATGGGTGTAGGAATAGACAAGAAATATGCATTTTAGATCATGTGAATCAAACTTTGTAATATAGGGTTTAATATATCTAACATAACACACATAACCAAAAATGTATATGGGTAGGGAATGATTGGGTTTTGTTGGAAATAATTATTGGTAGGGTGTCTCCCCCTAAAGAATAGATGAGGGAAGTCTATTGATAATATATGTTGTTGTGAGAATGGAATCTCCCCAAAAAGGGGTTGGAACTTGTTTTCAAATAAAATGTGCCAGAGTAAATTCTAAAAAATATAGTGTTTTCTAGTCAACAACACTGTTTTTTTATGTGATTCAGGACTACTGGTGTGATGGATAATTCCATGATCATTGAAAAAAGACTATAAGGGTACAAAAAAATATTAATGACCATTTCTATAAGGAAATCAATTGAGTAGAAAACTATGTGGTGATTTCTTGAAAACAAGAGTGGGACATGGGAAAGATTTCAGGATGATTTTTCAATAAATAGAACCAATTCATTCTTTAAAAATAATTGATGAAATTAAAAAAATCTTGATAACCTAGTTTAGATGGACTAGGACTGGCCCCCCATATATCAAAGTGAACCAAAAGAAAAGGAGTGGATGAATGGGGAAATACTCATGGAACATAGGTGACCTGATGATGTTTTTCGTAGTGACATGACTCAAATTCAAAAGGAAGAAGTGGTCCCAAACCATGAAAACGTTTTAATGGGGGAAGTAGGATGATCAAAAAAATATTGAAGTAGGAGGGAATGATCATAGGTGACAAGATAGGTGAGAGTGGGGCCAAGTCAAGAAAATACACACCACCCTAAATTTATCTTTTACCAAGCACCTATGTCATCCAATTATCCTGAAATATAAGTGAATTAGGTGAATATAAGGCCTTACACATTAAGTTAGCTATTAGTTTACTAATTTATAGTAAATTAAAGGGACAATTAGGAATAAAGGCAATAACAAATAGTGTCATGTAATATTTAATTGTATAACTTACATATCAGGAAATCTGCACTATCTGACCATCATACAAAATAATATTTCTTCCAGACGTGGTGTCTCCATTGGACTGAAGAATACCTACATTGTCAGTGATGTTCTTCGATGCACTAAAGTCAACAACCCAGGAGGTGCAGTATTGGGAGAGACATGTTGTTGCAGTATTGCTATAGGAAATAGTGTCACTTGATGATGCCATAGTGTGTGATTAAAACTCATGAGAACATGGTGCATAAGTTTTATAGTTGATATATTATAGGTTCTGAAATTTCACGACTATACCATCTGGGTATTAATTATGTTGTTGAAGAAATATCAAATATAGATGGCATCGGGCCGTGGTTGCATAATGTTGCGGGGTGATTTTCACGTAAGGTCTCCATTTCATTGGCGTAGGGACATAGGGATTATTGGAGGTAGGGTCCATCATGCGCACTAGGAGGTGACATTGGTGGGTTTTGTGTGCATGGGGGGGGACATGGGTGGTCATCATGTGCACAAGGTGGGCCGACAAGGGTTTATCATACTGCGTAGGGAGGGGGGAAACATGTCGATGACATGCACATAGGGTGGGCACACAATGGGTCATTGTTCCACATAGAAGGGAGTGAAGGGTGTTTTCTTGTGTATAGGGGGTCATAGGATGGTGTTGTGCTCATATGGAGGGCATAGGTGGAAGTTGCACCGGACATGGGGGACCATCAGGGGACATTCGCATTGGATATGGAGGTCCAACAAGGGGACTTGGGTTTATTTTATAATGAATAAAATATATTACATGATACATCAAGTCTGATGGAGGAGTTCATACAACTTAATCTATAATAAACAAAAATTATGAAATCCCAATTTCATATATGTATGAAAAAAATGTCCTCTCACAAAACAATAGTGCAACTAATGTTAAAAAGGGTTTTGGTGTGATCTCGATAAAAATAGGAATTTATGAATAAAAAGAAATCCCGGTTAAATGATTTGTTTTAGATATTAAAAAATTATCATTGATTTTATGGTGGAGTGACATCATAACATTTACTAAAAATTTAAATATAATGTAATGTCACAGAAATTATGTATAATTTTTTTACTTACATGGAC
This sequence comes from Viscum album, assembly GCA_963277665.1. Classification (NCBI taxonomy): domain Eukaryota; kingdom Viridiplantae; phylum Streptophyta; class Magnoliopsida; order Santalales; family Viscaceae; genus Viscum; species Viscum album. The sequence continues at coordinate 1,758,773,145 of OY728141.1, forward strand.
TTATTTTCAAGACAAGACGATTTGACAGCTCTTGATTCCAAGGCTTGGTGAGACCATAATAGAATTTTGGCCTTTTTAAGTTCATTTATATAAATGTGTGAGTGGTTATTTCTAAATGTAAACCATTGATAAGATCAAAAATATGAGTGCACCATTGAAATCAGAACGACAAGATTCTCTTATAATGGACCTAACTTCGACAGGAATGGGTCGACTAAAAAGTTAATTTTTTGAACATTTAGAAAAAAATAAAATAAATTAAAAATTTATTTTATTAATTTTTCCCAACTGTTAGGCGGTGGCATGGAGGCGCTGCGGTGTAGCAACAAAGTGAAAAAAAGCCTCATTATATAAAGCTCATTAATGGTTTGTAAACATGCAACATAACGATGCATTAAATGAAGCGTAACAGATATGTTGTTTCATAAATGAAACAACATAATGACGTGACGACACAAAGTAATAGAAACACTATGATGTGTTTTATTTTAATGGGTTAACATGTTGGAAAAAGGATGATCAATTGGTGGAATTTCTATCATGAACCTACGGTGATAATTCTCTCCAATGATGAATGAAAAATGCCTTTGAATTGCCAACGATTTTGGCACACCGTGTAGAATTGGGCCAAAGAGTGTTGAATGCCAAAGGTACTTGAATCCCCATAGACTGTCTGATTCAATGAAGAACACCTTGGAAGTAGGTTTTTGATTGTTTTGAGTTGCCACATTTTTTATTATAATCAATTAACATTGATCAACCCATGAAAAGGTTTATTCGTGGATCACTCGTTCTTAAGAGACGATAATTTTCTCGGGGTTTTGTACTATGATTATTTGATTATATTGTGAAAGAGATTTAAATTTGTATCCCATGTTTCTAAAACTCTAATGTGGAGGGTGTGGGCTGACACAAACAAGGCATGATCCCTTCTTCCTTGTGAGTTCATTGTGATCGCATCTTCAAAATGGAGGAAGGGAGGATTCAATGCCATCATAGTGAAGATGAAATCCCCCAGAGGATGTAGGTGCATGTGGAATGAATAACGGACAACCTGAGTTTAACCAATGGTCTGTGGAAAAACGCACAGGTGGTGGCCCATGGGTAGGTGACGACACACTATGATGGAATGTTGTAGCCGGATCAGGCCATAGTGGTGCGGTAGGAGCCTCTGACAGTAGGTCAATGGTTGGCAGATAGGGGACACGAACCTCAGTTGCGTAGGTGGAGCACGCCGCAACTCAAGCCACATCATGGGCACTGGAACACATTATCTTGACCACGTGGAAGAGGGAGGTGCGTCTGACATTAGTCGGTTGTGTGGTTCATTATCCAGATTCCATCTGGGTGTCTAGGTGGGAGAGAACCAGCCCACATAGTTGGTCGGGTATGGGGTGGTCCAGACCCACTAAGTAGGTCGGACCCATGTCCCAATGGTCCCGTAACCAACGGGCAAGGCTGGATCTTGGAGGGGCCAGACCCGGGTCGAGTCTGGTCAGGTCTAGTCTGTCAGATTAGTCCTGGACCCAACATGTCCCTTTTCAGAGAAATTTGAATATCTTACAAAATGGTAATCTGATTGGATACCAGTTTATAGCGTTGGAACCCTCACGATTAGGCATATTTTTTGTAATACGCTATGGAGGATTTCATGGATGTTAAAATATGATGAATGTCTTGAGGATCGGTTCTCCTGGAATCAAGGGCTCTATGTACAAAAACCCTATGGTTGGATGAAACCTGAAGACTACTGATAAGAGACCCTATGTGGATCAGCTACAATGGCCCTATGGGAAGTGGCTCTGTGTGTTCCGATAGGACCATGGTGGGGAGTGTTTCTGTGTGACCTGACAGACCCACGATACATGAAAGGAAGAGTACCTTAGTATGCCTAAGGTTGGAAGTGGCATTGTGTAACCCAACATTCCCACGGTGGGGAGTGGCTCTGTGTGAACCAGATTACCCATGGTACTCATTAGGGATGAGTACCACAACAGTCCAAGGTTAGTGAGAAGAGGATATGTGTGACCTGACAGGCCCACTGTAATTATTAAGGAGGAGTTCTATATCACCATGAGGTGTTCTATAAGATGACTGATGTTCCTACTTTCCATACTCTAGATTATACCTAGTGTGATATTTCTTGCTTCATGATCATATTTGGTGATTTCTATATTGATTTATTTATGGTCATTCCTTGTTGGTTTTGGGTCCCTACTGAGAATATTGATACTCACCCATGCACAGGCTTCGCCTGCACAAGTTGTGTCTTGTGAATACGACAGATGACTTGGCGGAGGACTTGGTAACCTAGGAACAGGTGGTTCCCAATGATATTAGGTAGGAAATATGTTCTTATACGGATTCCAACAGCTACTCTACACTTACCCATTAGGTGGGTTTTTCAGGAGATGGCTTTCAGAGTTTCCTTGTACATTCATATTTTCAATTCATCTATTGTGGGGTTACTATTCTGTCCAATTTGACATATAGTTTGTAATTTTACTCAATTGTTGTTTAGTGGCATCTATGTTTACCATTCCAGCTTTGGGATGTGGTTGTATATGCATGCAAATAGGTACTCCGAAAAATTCCCCCCACTTGTAGGTTGGCGCCTTCAGTGCTAGTCACCAACCCTTGGCCCTCGGGAGGAGGGCTTGGGGGATGTCACAGTATGGCCCCCGGGAGAGAGGTCATGAAAAAGTGGTATCAGAGGTGGTCAGTTCTGCCTCAAAGACCTGGAGTCTATTTTTTTGTGTTTGGGAAATGGTGTTAAATGTTTTGAGTTTGACTTTTACATTCAGGGAGTCCAGTGTTGGTGAAGCAGCCAACATATCCATACACCAGGACCTTGAATTATTCTTTTCGACTCTATACATAAAAACATTGGTTGCATGCATCATATAGGAATTGTGTGTTTCATCAAGTTCATATTGAATTAGAGTAATCTCACCAAGTATAATCCCTTGACTGTGGTGCATCTTGATCAGTACAAGATGCTTCCACACAGATAGCCAGCTAGTATCACGATGCATGACTGTGAGGACAACCCACCTATCAATGAGGCGTTGATTCAGGGACCAGTGCTTCACATGGCCCGACTGGGTGTTGCACAATCATTACCACCACCTGTTGATCAGCAGTTAGTACCATGGTTACCAGCATAGGATGCATGTAGGCTCAGCACCTTTCTTGAGTTCCAGATAAAGAGACCTCCCTGGTTCAGGGGAGAGACAGACCCTCAGGCTGCTTTGTACTAGATAAAGGCGGTGACACGTGTATTCCTCTTAGTGAGGATGCTTCTCGACCAAATAGAGATCATAGTCGTGAGCCCTCTCTAGGGCTCGATAGGAAGATAGTGGATCCTAATGATTCAGAATCATGATGAGGAAAACCTCTCCTGGAATGACTTCGAGCGGATTTTCCAGGAGGGTTTCTTCCCCGCAACCTTATGCTTGGGGCGCATACAGTATCTGCTTAACCTACACAAGTGAAACATGTAAGTGGATGAGTACTATTCATGGTTTACAGACCTCTCTCACCACTCCATAGACATGGCTCATGACCCTTTCATTAGGGCCCCGACCTTCGAGTAGGGGCTCATATGGGAGATCAGGGAATCCCTGTTGTCTCTCAGCATCCCAACTCAGACCGGGGTGCTAGAGAGGGCCCTTATTGTAGATTGATTTTTAGAAGAGCAGGTACCGATAGATGGAGCCACCCGAACATATTAGGTTGTAGAGTCTTCAGTAGTGAGAAAAATACATCAGACACAGTGACCCAAGAGGGTCATATCTTTCTGGGGATGACACCAGGACTCGGGGTCGGTAGCGCAAGGCTCCTAGAGAAGGGGGAGTCAGTAGGGAACCATGTTGTTCTTCACATGCGGAAGGTAGGGACACATGGATTGTGACTGCCCTAGTCACTGCATATATGATCATCAGATAGTTGAGGGACCCCCAAGGCAGAGGTTGAGGTTCGAGTGAGGAGGTCCATAGGGAGTTGGATGTGGTAGTGGAGAAAGCTTAGTGGCAGGCAGTGGATGAATGTTCGAGGTGCTACCACCCACAAGTGGTTCACCACGGGATCTAGGAGCTGACAGACATAGGTGAGGCCAACTTTAGGAGATGGAGGCCTACAACCGTGGTACTCTAGAGATTATTAGAGGTATGGTATGTTTCTTATCCAACTTATTTGTAGTACATGTAGATATAGGTTCCATTCACTCATTCCTTTCCATTGACCTCATTTAGGGCTCGGATGTAAAGACCCATAAAATTCAAGGGGAATTTTTTTTCTTAATTTTCTTTAGAATTTTACAAGAGCGCGGTTTCTGACGGCACCTGATTCCGAGGCCCGGAGTGCCCGGAATCAATTTCTGAAGTTTAGCTCGGGTACGTTCAGTAAACGAACAAGCGGGATTTCCTAACTTTTGATCCGGTGCTCGGAATTGAAATCCGAGGGCACCGATAAACTCGCAGCGCCGATATTCGCTTAAAGAGACCTTTTCGGAAGTTGCGTTTGTTGCGGGTTGAAAGTTAGTTTTTGGGAGATTTATAAAAAGTTGAATAAAAAAAATGTGGATTCTTTTTATTTCACTTTTGTAGGTTAACTCCTCTCAAAAGTAGTTAGGTGTGGGACCCACACCCACTTAACCTCCCTTTAGAGGATTAAGTGTGGTGGGACCCACACGAACCTAAACCTCTCAACTTCCCCCTTAAACTCCCCTCTCTCCCTCTTAAATGTTTGTAAACTTAACATCTAATTAATTACACATGACATGTTAATTAATTAAGTGTTATGTTTTTGAATTTGATGTTTTGAATTCCTAGGCTTGGTAAATAAAATAAGGAGGGACCTTATTTTATTTTGTTAGCCAACTTGTGTGGATTTCATTTTGAGAGCTCCTCCTCCATCTTCTTCATCTTGACGAAGAACGCTCATCTTGACGAAGAACGCTCAAGCTCCGACGAAGAACGCCGCTCCACTCTTCTTCGTCTTCCGTGTCAACGAGAGGGAACGCCGCTTCCTCCTTGGTTTCTCTTCGTCGACATAAGAAGTTTCGCCAACGACGTATCGCATCGGACGCATCTCTTCGTCAACGGAATTGACGAACGACTACCGCGACGCCCGATCTCCGCGACGTCGACTTCCTCGGACATAGACAAATCCTCGAACGTATACCCAAGGTAGGGGTTTTTGTTTATTGTTTAATTATTCTATTCTTGCTCGTGGATCGCATGACTAACGTGAGGAATTTTGAATATTTTATGTTGTGTTGTTATTTAACGTGAGGGGGGCCGGACCGCACGAACACGGCCGAACCCCCCTCCATCGTTCTTGTTGAATTGCTTGCGGGTGGATGAATCAAGGTGGCGTGGTGCCGACGCACCACGCGGATATTCGCCCAATCCTTATTGCGCGACGCCGTCGCGCCGCGCCATGGAAGAAACATCAAGAACGCGACGCCGTCGCGCCGCGTTGAAGAAATCAAGATGCGGCGGAGGGGCGCGGTGCCGTCGCACCGCGCCGGATGACGAAAACCGTGGCCGGTTCCGGGCCGCGGCGGAAGAGAAGACCGGCGGCCGGGCCGCCGGCGTCGGAAGCCGAAGGCGGGACCGGAATTTCCGGTCCCGTTGGAGAAAACCGGCCGGCCAGCTGGCTGTCCGGATGGTAGTAAACCGGGGGAATTAATCCCCCGGCCGGCTCATCAAAACCCCCCTCTTAATGAGGGAGGCGGTTTCCTTGAGGGGGGCAGGAGGCCCCCCGTTTCCTATCAATCAAGCCCCCCAAGTGGGGGGGCGGTTTGCAAAAAGGGCGCGGCTATATGCCGCGCCGCCCCTCAATCAACGGGGGCTTTGTCCCCCCGCATGCCGTCGGGCCGCCCCGCCTGCCGCCAGGCCGCCCTGCCTGCCGCCGGGCCGCCGCGCTACCGCCGGGCCGCCGCGCTACCGCCGGGCCGCCGCGCCGCCGCGCCGCCGGCCGACCGGTCAGCCGGGCCGGGTCGGCCCGGACTCGGACCCCCCGTTTTGAAGCAGTTTCGGTCTTTTGACCATAACTTGAGCCACGAACCTCCGATCGACGAACCGTTAGCGGCAACGCGATCCTTGGATCGAGACGGTCGTTTCGGTATATCGCACTCAAGGTTTCGGGTTACTTTGTGTTCGGCCGGGTTGGTTCATTCACGAAACCAACCGGGCCTTCGGAGCGAAAACGCTCATATCTTGAGCTACGGACGTCCGATTGACGTGCCGTCAGTCGCGTAGTGTTCCTCTTAGTGAGACGGATCTTTTGGCATACTCCGCCCGAGGTTTGGACGCAGGTGGAGTACGGTCGGGTTGGTTTTGCCTTAAAAACCAACCGGGCCCCGGAGACGAAAATGCCATTATCTCTCAGACCGGGCGTCCGATCGACGCGCCGTCTGTTGCGTTGAGTTCCTTTTGACGATACGGAACTTTTGGATACATCAACTTCGGTCTTCGTGACAGTTGATGTATCAGCCTCCCGGCTTGTGGAGCGGATCCTCCGTACGAGCTTGCTGTGTGCGGGAACCCTAGTGCTGGCTGCGACTGTTCTACTGCTACGACTGCTACTGTGACTGCGACGACGACAGTACAGAGATCCTGTGTGGATTCGACGACGACAGTACAGAGATCCTGTGTGGATTCGACGACGACGACTACAGCACTCAGCGATCCTACATGGATCAGTGCTACAGGTTCTGTGTGAGCCCGATCCTGTGTGGGTCCTTGCGCTCAGCGGTTCTGTGTGAGCCATCGCCTACAGGTTCTGTGTGAGCCCGATCCTGTGTGGGTCTTGCGGGGGTTAGTTACCTATCGATCCTTCGTGGGTCCGACGACTTAGATGGATCAGTGATCATCTTTATCGTCCCTGAAGATGTATACCTGTGTGAGCTGAATCCTGTTACTTTCCTTTGTGGAATACGTATACTTTCCTGCGTGGACTGAGTTATACTTGGGCTCGGAGGTTGGAGCGTATTTGAATTGATGACTTAGGTATATGTATGGGCATATACCTAAGCAGTGTTGGTTGTTACTTCGTGATTGTACTTTGCTTCGTGGTTTATCCTTTGTGGATTTTGAGAGACCTTCAGGGGTCTCGGGGACCCTACTGAGTAGCTTATACTCACCCCTGCACGGGCTTCGCCCGCACTACGTTGTGTTGGTTGCAGACGACGGACAGCGTTGACCTTAGCTGAGGTTTGCGGAGCGGGACGGTACCCGGAGGTGGACCACTGGGCGGGACGAGCACGGAGCGGACGGTGGGACCCGTGGAGCAGAGGAGCTATCTGTACCCACCCTTCAGGTGGGATTTTCCAGTGGACAGCACGGAGTAGCGGCCTTTACTTTTCAGTTGCTGTTTTTCCCTTTTCGAGTTGTACTTTACTTTCAGTTTGGGTTTGTATTCTGGCCCATTTACTTTTCCGCACTTCAGTTGTACTCTGCTTGCTTAGTGTTTACTTTCCGCTTGTTTACTCTGTGGTGTGTGTTTACTTTTCAAAGGCAATGCCTTCCCAATTTGCTGGGATCTACGCCTTGGTGCTAGTCGCCAGCCCCTGGCCTATGGAAGGCGGGCTTGGGGTAGTCACGGCACGGACCCCGAGGGCGGGTCGTGACAAATTGGTATCAGAGGAGTTCGGTTCTACCGAAAACTCTGATCTTTTCTATGTGAAGCAATAATGTTTAGTGTATTGAGTGTGGTTATCAGTCCAGGGAGTCCAGTGTTGGTGCGGCGGCCGACGTATCCGTACACCAGGACCCTGACTTCTGATTTCCGACTTAATGCACGAAAACATTGATTGCGTGTGTGTTTCAAAGTTTTCTTTGTGATTACTTATATCAGCTCACCAGGTATACTGTTCTGACCGTGGCGCACCTGTTTCCTCTTCAGGATGGCCCCATGACGGCAGCCAGCTAGGGTTCCGAGAGTCGAGCGAGACGACAGCCCACCGAGCGACGAGGCCTCGGTGCAGGGCCCTTTGCCAGTAGTGGCACCGGCGGTAGCTTTACCCGCCGAGCCCCTGATGCTTCCAGCAGTAGCCGCTGACGATGCACGTCGCCTCAGCGCACTGCATGAGTTTCAGCGCCAGCGACCGCCCAGGTTTCGCGGGGAGACGGATCCCCAGGCAGCAGAGGACTGGCTGGAGGCAGTGGTTCGAGTGTTTAGGCTAGTGAGGACACCAGCAGACCTCATGGTGATCCTCGCTGCGAGCCTACTACACGCAGCAGCAGGACGATGGTGGAGCCTGATGCTCCAGGTGCACGATGAGGCATCTCTACTCTGGACGGACTTCGAGAGCCTCTTCCGCTCTGAGTTCGTCCCGGCCACCCTTCGAGCGGTGCGTATCCAGGAGCTTCTACAGCTGCGGCAGGGCAGCATGACGGTCGCCCAGTACTCGGCGAGATTTACCGATCTCTCGCGCTACTCGACCGACATGGTACGGGACCCATTCTTCCGGGCCCGGACCTTCGAGCAGGGTTTGAGACACGAGATCAGGGCATCGCTGATCTCCCTCAGCATACCGACTCAGACAGGAGTACTGGAGCGGGCTCTTCTGATCGAGAGCTTCCTTGCTGAGTCTACACCAGCACAGCGACCCACCGCAGGGCGGCACGTGGCAGAGTCATCTGCAGCAGGCAGTCGACGGATGACTCAGGGGTCCAGACAGACCAGACCTTCAGGCAGACGATCTCAGGGCACTGGCTCAGCAGTGCGGGGCACACAGCGTGGAGCCAGTCTTCCGAGAGGCAGGCAGTGCTACTCGTGCGGCGGACAGGGCCACATGGCTCGTGACTGCCCGACCCGCCGTGCCGAGGAGCAGCAGTCAGTAGATGGACCACCGAGGCAGAGGCAGAGGGTCGACCGTGGCGGTCCGCAGGGAGGAGGCGGACGAGGCAGAGGAGCTGGACGAGCAGCTGGTGGTGGCCGACGCTTTGAGGCTTTACCACCACCACCACCAGGAGGTCCACCCCGACCACAGGGAGCTGGCGGGCAGCGACAGGCACAGCTCCAGGCAGCAGAGGCCTACGACCACGGCGCACCCGAGATGATTCGAGGTACTATCTGTGTCTATTCCACCCTTGCTGCAGTTCTTATAGACACAGGAGCGAGTCATTCTTTCATAGCCGCTGCCCTTGTTCGGAGCTCGGAGATTCCGACAGAGCCGTTGGCTCGATCCTTACGGCTAGAGACTCCCACGGGAGCAGACTCGACGATTACGCACTGGTTCCGGCAGTGTGAGCTTACTCTAGGAGGCGAGAGCTTCGGCTGGGATCTTCTTGTAGCAGCGTCGAGGCCTTACGACGTCATCTTGGGCATGGATTGGCTATCTACGGTCCATGCACAGATTGACTGTTTAGGGCGCAAGGTGCAATGTGTACGCACCGACGGGAGCAGGTTCACCTTCACCGGCGAGAAGGGAGCCTTAGCAGCACAGGATGGACTTCCGCGGAGGAGAGGACAGCCCATCACTCATCAGTTGGCTAGCCTTATCCTTGGAGCAGTTGACGTGCGGAGTCCTGGTTTTCCTGCAGTGGTGGATCAGTATGCGGACGTTTTTCCCGACGATGTTCCAGGGCTACCTCCTCGCAGAGAGGTAGACTTTTATATTGACTTGTACCCCGGGACAGCCCCGATATCCACTCCAGCATATCGGATGGCCCCCGCCGAGCTTCGAGAGCTACGGGTACAGTTGGAGGACTTGCAGGGCAAGGGATTCATCCGACCCAGTGTTTCACCCTGGGCTTCCCCGATATTGTTCGCCAAGAAGGCGGACGGGAGCTTGCGACTTTGTGTTGACTATCGTCGCCTGAACCAGGTGACAGTGAGGAACAAGTATCCGCTACCAAGGATTGATGACCTCTTTGATCAGCTCAAGGGAGCACGGTGGTTCTCGAAGATAGACCTCAGGTCAGGCTATCATCAGCTCAGAGTCAGAGACGAGGATGTGCAGAAGACGGCCTTCAGATGTCGGTATGGCCACTATGAGTTCTTGGTTATGCCTTTCGGTGTAACCAATGCTCCAGCAGTGTTCATGGCTCTCATGAACAGGATCTTTCAGCCATACCTCGATCGGTTTGTCGTGGTCTTCATCGACGACATTCTGATTTACTCTACGACAGAGGAGGAGCACGCCTATCACTTGCGAGTTGTTCTTGACACACTCCGAGAGCACCAGCTTTATGGTAAGCTCTCGAAGTGCCAGTTCTGGATACGTGAGGTCCACTTTTTGGGACACGTTATCTCTGAGGCGGGAGTTGCAGTGGATCCCGCGAAGATTGAGGCTGTGTTAGCATGGGAGCCACCCAGGAGCGTGACTGAGGTTCGGAGTTTCTTGGGACTAGCTGGATACTATCGGAGATTTGTGCCGAACTTCTCCAGAGTTGCGGCATCACTCACAGCGTTGACGAAGAAGGGGAAACCCTTCGTGTGGTCAGACAGTTGTCAGCAGAGCTTCGAGGAGCTGAGGCAGAGATTGACTAGCGCACCTATCTTGAGGTTGCCTGAGGAGGGAGTAGGGTACGTAGTCTACTGCGATGCATCAGGGACCGGACTCGGATGTGTTCTGATGCAGGAGCGGGCCGTGATCGCCTATGGATCACGTCAGTTGAGGCCGCATGAGCAGAACTACGCTACCCATGACCTGGAGTTAGCAGCAGTGGTCTTCGCTCTGAAGACATGGCGACACTACCTGATGGGCGAGCGCTTTACAGTCTTTTCCGATCATCAGAGTCTCAGGTATATCTTCTCTCAGAAGGACCTGAACCTGAGATAGCGGCGATGGCTCGAGTTCCTCCAGGACTATGACTTTGAGATAGTCTATACTCCTGGGAAGGGGAACGTAGTAGCCGATGCCCTCAGCAGGAGGACGGGCATTCAGCTACTTGAAGAGGAGACGGAGCAGCTAGCCTCTTTGCAGATATCCTTCGTGGATAGAGATGGAGCAGCCTTCCTCCAGTCTCTCACAGTCACCCCTCCACTACTGCAGCGAGTCAGGGAGGCACAGCGTGAGGACGCTGACTGTGAGACACGGCGTGCACAGATATCCTCGGGACAGGCACCTGATGGTTTCTCCCTTGGAGCAGAGCACGACATCCTTTTTAGAGGACGTACCATGGTACCAGTAGCTTTGCGAGAGGAAGTGCTGAGAGAGTTTCACACTTCTCCTTTGGCGGTACATCCTGGAGTGGCGAAGATGTACCAGGACCTCAGACGACAGCACTGGTGGCCGGGCATGAAGAAGGCTGTAGCAGAGTTCGTTTCTCGATGCCTCACCTGTCAGCAGGTGAAGGCAGAGCATCAGGTACCAGCAGTCTTGGTACAGCCCTTGGAGGTTCCGGAGTGGAAGTGGGACGGCATATCTATGGACTTCGTGACTGGACTTCCACGCACTTCCAGAGGTCACGACTCCATCTGGGTGATTGTTGACCGACTCACCAAGTCGGCACACTTCTTACCCATCAGAGAGCAGGGCTCGGTGGAGAGCTTGGGACGTCTCTACGTTCAGGAGATTGTGCGGCTCCACGGCGTGCCATCATCTATCGTTTCCGATCGTGATGCCCGCTTTACTTCCCGGCTTTGGAAGGGGTTGCAGGAGGCGTTCGGGACGCAGCTACGTCTTAGCACAGCTTTTCACCCTCAGACGGATGGTCAGACGGAGAGGACCATTCAGACTCTCGAGGACATGCTCCGTGCATGTGTCCTTGACTTTGGTCGTAGCTGGGAGGACCACCTACCTTTGGTGGAATTCGCATACAACAACAGCTACCACTCCACCATCGGGATGGCACCGTACGAGGCGTTGTACGGCCGACCATGTAGATCTCCTTTATGCTAGACAGACCCAGGGGAGTCAGCACTAGTGGGACCGGAGATGGTCCAGGCCACGACAGAGAAGGTTCAGGTCATCCAGGAGCGGATGAGGACAGCTCAGAGCCGGCAGAAGTCATATGCTGACAGGAGGCGGAGACCACTAGAGTTCGAGGATGGCGACCACGTCTTCTTGCGGGTCTCACCTCGACGTGGTATTCGGAGATTTGGCCGAGGCGGCAAGTTATCTCCGCGCTTCATCGGACCTTTTCAGATTCTCAGCAGGATTGGCGAGGTGGCTTATCGCCTGGCTCTACCACCTCAGTTGCACCGGGTGCACGACGTCTTTCACGTATCCCAGCTGAGAAGATACGTGCACGACCCGACGCACATCATTGACCATGGGGAGCTTGTCGTTGACGATGGGGCGACTTTTACGGAGGTCCCGGTGGAGATAGAGGATCGACAGGAGCGGGTCCTGCGTGGGCGATCGATACCTCTTGTGCGCATCAAATGGCAACACGGGAATCTCCAGGAGAGCACATGGGAGCGGGAGGCTCAGATGCGTGCTCAGTACCCTCATTTGTTTCCCTAGTTTTGATGTATCTTTACGGGGACGTAAAGCCCTGAGGTGGGAGTAATGTAAAGACCCATAAAATTCAAGGGGAATTTTTTTTCTTAATTTTCTTTAGAATTTTACAAGAGCGCGGTTTCTGACGGCACCTGATTCCGAGGCCCGGAGTGCCCGGAATCAATTTCTGAAGTTTAGCTCGGGTACGTTCAGTAAACGAACAAGCGGGATTTCCTAACTTTTGATCCGGTGCTCGGAATTGAAATCCGAGGGCACCGATAAACTCGCAGCGCCGATATTCGCTTAAAGAGACCTTTTCGGAAGTTGCGTTTGTTGCGGGTTGAAAGTTAGTTTTTGGGAGATTTATAAAAAGTTGAATAAAAAAAATGTGGATTCTTTTTATTTCACTTTTGTAGGTTAACTCCTCTCAAAAGTAGTTAGGTGTGGGACCCACACCCACTTAACCTCCCTTTAGAGGATTAAGTGTGGTGGGACCCACACGAACCTAAACCTCTCAACTTCCCCCTTAAACTCCCCTCTCTCCCTCTTAAATGTTTGTAAACTTAACATCTAATTAATTACACATGACATGTTAATTAATTAAGTGTTATGTTTTTGAATTTGATGTTTTGAATTCCTAGGCTTGGTAAATAAAATAAGGAGGGACCTTATTTTATTTTGTTAGCCAACTTGTGTGGATTTCATTTTGAGAGCTCCTCCTCCATCTTCTTCATCTTGACGAAGAACGCTCATCTTGACGAAGAACGCTCAAGCTCCGACGAAGAACGCCGCTCCACTCTTCTTCGTCTTCCGTGTCAACGAGAGGGAACGCCGCTTCCTCCTTGGTTTCTCTTCGTCGACATAAGAAGTTTCGCCAACGACGTATCGCATCGGACGCATCTCTTCGTCAACGGAATTGACGAACGACTACCGCGACGCCCGATCTCCGCGACGTCGACTTCCTCGGACATAGACAAATCCTCGAACGTATACCCAAGGTAGGGGTTTTTGTTTATTGTTTAATTATTCTATTCTTGCTCGTGGATCGCATGACTAACGTGAGGAATTTTGAATATTTTATGTTGTGTTGTTATTTAACGTGAGGGGGGCCGGACCGCACGAACACGGCCGAACCCCCCTCCATCGTTCTTGTTGAATTGCTTGCGGGTGGATGAATCAAGGTGGCGTGGTGCCGACGCACCACGCGGATATTCGCCCAATCCTTATTGCGCGACGCCGTCGCGCCGCGCCATGGAAGAAACATCAAGAACGCGACGCCGTCGCGCCGCGTTGAAGAAATCAAGATGCGGCGGAGGGGCGCGGTGCCGTCGCACCGCGCCGGATGACGAAAACCGTGGCCGGTTCCGGGCCGCGGCGGAAGAGAAGACCGGCGGCCGGGCCGCCGGCGTCGGAAGCCGAAGGCGGGACCGGAATTTCCGGTCCCGTTGGAGAAAACCGGCCGGCCAGCTGGCCGTCCGGATGGTAGTAAACCGGGGGAATTAATCCCCCGGCCGGCTCATCAAAACCCCCCTCTTAATGAGGGAGGCGGTTTCCTTGAGGGGGGCAGGAGGCCCCCCGTTTCCTATCAATCAAGCCCCCCAAGTGGGGGGGCGGTTTGCAAAAAGGGCGCGGCTATATGCCGCGCCGCCCCTCAATCAACGGGGGCTTTGTCCCCCCGCATGCCGTCGGGCCGCCCCGCCTGCCGCCAGGCCGCCCTGCCTGCCGCCGGGCCGCCGCGCTACCGCCGGGCCGCCGCGCTACCGCCGGGCCGCCGCGCCGCCGCGCCGCCGGCCGGCCGGTCAGCCGGGCCGGGTCGGCCCGGACTCGGACCCCCCGTTTTGAAGCAGTTTCGGTCTTTTGACCATAACTTGAGCCACGAACCTCCGATCGACGAACCGTTAGCGGCAACGCGATCCTTGGATCGAGACGGTCGTTTCGGTATATCGCACTCAAGGTTTCGGGTTACTTTGAGTTCGGCCGGGTTGGTTCATTCACGAAACCAACCGGGCCTTCGGAGCGAAAACGCTCATATCTTGAGCTACGGACGTCCGATTGACGTGCCGTCAGTCGCGTAGTGTTCCTCTTAGTGAGACGGATCTTTTGGCATACTCCGCCCGAGGTTTGGACGCAGGTGGAGTACGGTCGGGTTGGTTTTGCCTTAAAAACCAACCGGGCCCCGGAGACGAAAATGCCATTATCTCTCAGACCGGGCGTCCGATCGACGCGCCGTCTGTTGCGTTGAGTTCCTTTTGACGATACGGAACTTTTGGATACATCAACTTCGGTCTTCGTGACAGTTGATGTATCAGCCTCCCGGCTCGTGGAGCGGATCCTCCGTACGAGCTTGCTGTGTGCGGGAACCCTAGTGCTGGCTGCGACTGTTCTACTGCTACGACTGCTACTGTGACTGCGACGACGACAGTACAGAGATCCTGTGTGGATTCGACGACGACAGTACAGAGATCCTGTGTGGATTCGACGACGACGACTACAGCACTCAGCGATCCTACAAGGATCAGTGCTACAGGTTCTGTGTGAGCCCGATCCTGTGTGGGTCCTTGCGCTCAGCGGTTCTGTGTGAGCCAGCGCCTACAGGTTCTGTGTGAGCCCGATCCTGTGTGGGTCTTGCGGGGGTTAGTTACCTATCGATCCTTCGTGGGTCCGACGACTTAGATGGATCAGTGATCATCTTTATCGTCCCTGAAGATGTATACCTGTGTGAGCTGAATCCTGTTACTTTCCTTTGTGGAATACGTATACTTTCCTGCGTGGACTGAGTTATACTTGGGCTCGGAGGTTGGAGCGTATTTGAATTGATGACTTAGGTATATGTATGGGCATATACCTAAGCAGTGTTGGTTGTTACTTCGTGATTGTACTTTGCTTCGTGGTTTATCCTTTGTGGATTTTGAGAGACCTTCAGGGGTCTCGGGGACCCTACTGAGTAGCTTATACTCACCCCTGCACGGGCTTCGCCCGCACTACGTTGTGTTGGTTGCAGACGACGGACAGCGTTGACCTTAGCTGAGGTTTGCGGAGCGGGACGGTACCCGGAGGTGGACCACTGGGCGGGACGAGCACGGAGCGGACGGTGGGACCCGTGGAGCAGAGGAGCTATCTGTACCCACCCTTCAGGTGGGATTTTCCAGTGGACAGCACGGAGTAGCGGCCTTTACTTTTCAGTTGCTGTTTTTCCCTTTTCGAGTTGTACTTTACTTTCAGTTTGGGTTTGTATTCTGGCCCATTTACTTTTCCGCACTTCAGTTGTACTCTGCTTGCTTAGTGTTTACTTTCCGCTTGTTTACTCTGTGGTGTGTGTTTACTTTTCAAAGGCAATGCCTTCCCAATTTGCTGGGATCTACGCCTTGGTGCTAGTCGCCAGCCCCTGGCCTATGGAAGGCGGGCTTGGGGTAGTCACGGCACGGACCCCGAGGGCGGGTCGTGACATCGGAGATTCTGGTGGATTCGTTGGCTCAATCCATACAATTAGAGACTGGTATGGGAGGAGGTTCAATGATTAAAAAAAGGTTTCAGTAGTGTGAGATTACTCTAGGAGGTGAAATATTTTGTTGGGATCACCAAGTAGCGGCGTTGAGGACTTATGATTTCATCTTGGGTATGAACTAGTTATCGAAAACCCATGACTAGATCGTCTGTTTTAGGTGAAATATACAGCTTGTCTACAAGGAGGGGACAAATTTTTCCTTCACCGGTGAGAAGGTAACTTTTTCAGCACAAGATGGACTTTCTCAAGGGAGGGTGCAACCAATAACTCACTAATTGGCTAGCCTCACCCTTAGTGTGGTAGAGGAGAGGAGACCAAGATTTCCTATAATGGTGGATGAGTATAAGGATGTCTTTTATAAGGATGTTCTGGGACTACCACCTCGTAGGAATCTATACTTCGGTATCTACTTGTAACCCAAGACAACATTGATATCCACACTAGCATATCTGATGGATCCTGCAGAGCTTTGTTAACTGAGGTTATATTTGGAGGAATAGTAGGAGATGGAGTTCGTGGGGACCAACATTTCACCAAGGGTTGCCCCGGTTTTGTTTTCCAAGAAGGAAGATGGGAGCTTGAGCCTATGTGTGGGCTTATGGACCCTGAAATAGGTGACCATTAAGAATAGGTATCCACTGCCGAGGATTGATAAACTCTTTAACAAACTAAAAGGAGTGAGGTGGTTCTTGATGATCAACATCAGATTAGGCTATCATCAGCTTCAGGTACGGGAAGAGGATGTACCAAAGACAGACTTTAGATGCCGGTATGGCCACTATAAGTTTTTGGTGACCTCTTTCAGTATGACCAATGCCCCAAAAGTTTTCATGGGACTCAGGAATAGCTTTATCCTGCCTTACCTTCACCAGTTCATCACAGTTATCATTGATGATGTCTTGGTGTATCGGTGTCTGAATATGGGCACATTACACACCTTAGGATAGTCCTAGATACACTTCGAGAGAACCAACATTATGGGAAGCTCTCAAAGTGCCAGTTATGGATTTGGGAGGTCCACTTTCTGGGACACGTCATCTCAGAGGCTGAAGATGTTGTGGATATGGTAAAGATAGAGACATTTCTATCTTGAGAGCCACCTAGGAGTTTGACTGAGGTACATAGTTTCTTGGGGTTGGATGGATAGTACTAGAGGTTCATGCTTGAATTTTCTAGGGCAGAAAAACCTTTATCATCTTTGAAAAAGAAGGTACAAACATTCATGTGGACAGAGAACTACCAGCAGAGTCTCTAGAAGAGTACATGGGAGTGGGAGGTTCAGATTCATGTTTAGTACCCCTATTTGTTTTTTTATCCTTGTTTTGGATTATGAAGATGTTTATCCCAAAAATGGGGGAGTAATGTAATGTACTAGAAATTATGATTTTTTTAATTATGTGGAATTATTTTAGAGACAATTCTCTTTAAGGGATCCTCATTCGAAGTCTCAGTGATACCTTAATAGATTTTTTACCTTTTTTATGTCCATTTAAGTAAATGTATTATCGTGTTTTTCTAACTTTTAAAACATTTATTGGATAAAAAATCGCAGGGCATCATTGAACATAGAATAAACAGATTTTCCTAGAATGGACCTAACATCGACCAACAAGGCTCGATCAGAAAATTTAATTTTCAGACCTTTCGGTAAAAAATAAAATAACTTAAAAAGTAAATTTATTTGTGTTTTCCAACTGTTGGGCGGTGGCACGATGGCACTATGGTGAAGTGAAAAATCGATGATGATTCACATTAAATGAAGCTTATTAATGGATCGTAAACGGGCAGCATAATGACACATTCAATGAATCATAACAGATATGTTGTTTCATAAATGAAACAATGTAATGATGTGGCGACGTAGCAAAACAGAAATGTTGTGATGTGTTTTATTTTAATGGGTTAACGTGTTGGAGAAAGGAGGATCAATTGGTGGAATTACTATGATGAACCAACAGTGAGAATTCTATCCAATGACAAACGATGAATGTTTATGAATCGCGAGTGACGTTGATGCACCACGAATAATGGGAATAGATAGCATTGAATGAAAACAGAACTAGAATCCCCATGGACGAACCACTTCAACGATGAACACTTTTGAAGTAGGGGTTTGTTTTTTTAACCTTCCCAATTATTTATTCTAATCGAAAAATTTGGATCAACCCATGAATAAGTTGATCCTAAAATCATTCTTTCTTGTGGGAGGATAATTTTCTTGGGGTTTTGCGTGGTGATTATTTGATAAGATTGTGATATAACTTCAATTATACATCCCATGTTTCATTACTCTAACTTGGAGGGCGCGAGCCGACATGAACAAGGACTGTGCCCCTCCACATTATGTGTTTTATGAATTATTCATGATCGCATATTCACAATGGTAGAAAGTATGATTTGAGTCCATCATAGGGATGATGACGTCCCTCAGAGGCCGTAGGCACTAGCAGTTCGAACAACGTGCCTCCAGAGTGGACCCGATGGTCCATAGAAAAACTTGTCATCACGCTAGAGGGGGAACTGTAGTCTTCTTGGGATGATGCTATGCTCAAAGATCCACTGAAATAAGGTCAGAGGATCGATGACAGAGGACACGGCCTTTTGGTGCATCGGTGGAGTGCACCGTGGTGCTGGTGCTGGCACATGGTTCCTCGACCGCGTACAGGAGGGAGGTGCGGCCAGCCTCAGCTGGCCATGTGGTGCACAAGCCAAACACCATCGGGGCATCTGGGTAGGAGAAAATTGGCCCACACATTAGACTAGAATGATGGTGGTCTGGACCCACCCAATGGGCCGGATCCTCCCCATCGGGCCGAACCCGCAGCATCAGGCCGGGCTAGACCCAGACCCAACTGACCCGTTTTCAGAAAAAAGATAATAACATACAAATAGAGATTTCGAATGATGATCTATTAGTGGCATTGAAACCCTCATGATGAGTAAGATATTTTAGAATTCTCTATGGAGGCTTTCATCGAAGTCGTAAAATGATGAATGTCTTGAGGAGAAGTTCTTCTGGAATCAGGCACAGTAGGTGCGGAAACCCTATAGTTGGTTTAGACCCGATGGCTGCTGAAAAGAAAACCTGTGTAGATCATCTATGATAGCCTAGTGTGAAGAGGCTATGTCTGGCCTTGTATCCCCATGATGGGAAGTGGCTTTGTTTGGCCTAATAGACCAATGGTACTTGACAGGAGGAGTACCTCAGTATGACCTTGGTGGGAAGAGACTCTGTGTGACTTGGCATGACGATGGTGGGGAGTGGCTCTGTGTGACCCAACATACCCATGGTACTCATTAGGGATGAGTACCACAAAAGTCCACAGGTAGTGTGAAGCTCCTCTATTTGACCTGGACAACCCATTGTACTCATTGAGGAGTACTTCTCCAGTAGCCCGATGTCTTCAATGATTTGACTAATGGTCATACTTTCCATACTAAATATTATACTTCTGTGAGATTTCTTGCTTCATGATAATGCTTCATGGTTTCTTTATGTATTTCTTGTGGTATTTTCTTATTGGGTTGGGGTCCACACTGGGTATATTGTTACTCACCCCTGCATGGTCTTCACCCAACCATGTTGTGTCTGGTTCGGATGACCAACAACATGGTGAAGGAAATGGTGGCCTAGTATCACGTGGTGCCTAGTGAGATTAGGCAGACCAAACATGATTCTATGGCTTCCAGCAACTACTCTACACTTACACATCCGGTGGGGTTTTTAGCGGATGGATTTCGGAGTTTCCTTGTACTTTCCTCTTTTCAGTTGATCCTTTGTGGGGTTTGTATTCTATCCCATTTGACCTCATGTTTGTACTTTCACATAATGGTTTTTTAGTGGAACACATTTTTAACTTTCCAACTTTGGGATGTGGTTGTGTGTGCATGCATACAGGTACTCAGTAAAATGCCTTCCACTTGCAGGTTGATGCCTTCGACACTAGTCACCAACCCCAGGCCTTCGAGAGGCGGGCTTGGGGGATGTCACAGCACATGCCCCGGGGGATGGGTTGTGATATTATAATATATCCTATAAATGAATATATATATATATATATATATATACATTTCATATATATAAGTAGAAACAATATTTTAAATAACCCATAGAATTAGAAAAATCCATTATAGATAATAGAAACTTATTTTAGTTTCTATAATGAAATGACTCAGGCATGGATGATAAACAACTTTTTGGGTTTTATATGAAAAGTTTCTAAATTAGTAAAATGATTTATTAATCCCATTAAAACAAATGGAATATTTCAATACCCTAAAGTTACTGGTAAATCCTAGAAAATATAATAAGTGTGAAACAAGATGCACCACAATGAAGCTTGTGCATATCTTCCATTAATTATGATGCCAACAGAGATTAATATTTACTTTCTACAGTTAGATGTTACTATGGGTGTATCACCACATTCTAGAAAATATTGTAAATACTGATCTAAAGAACACAATAATAAAATTTAGTAGAAATTAATTTTCATATGTTTGAACCCTATGAATGAAATTGTTATACTCAATTTCATAAAAATAATTACAAACCATTAATGTTATATGTATCAATTTATGTAACAATATAAAAAAAAGATAAAAATATCTCACCATTGAATGCAAGGTATATCATGTGATTCACCAATCATTTCCTATAATTAATCCATCACAAATGATGGCTAGAGTTGATTTATCATATGGTCTAGCCAATCTCTCAAAATAAAATATTGCTAAATTTAGAAAAACTATCATCAGTACAATTTATAAAAAATAGGATTGAATAATCAAAAAAATAAAATACTATTAATAACACTTACTCCCAGAATCAACTGAGAATTTACATGTTCCATGCAATTCTAGAAAATAAAATTAAATGAGATGGGATTCCATCCTACTACGTTATTCATCAAAATATTTTTATTCTATAAGAAAACACTCTTTGATATGTTTTACCATTGAAACTCCTTTTCCATGGGAATAAATTTTCAAATTCGTATCTAAAATCGATATATTATGAGAAATTTACCACATACAATTGGGCATTGCGCTCTTCCATAATTCTAAAATCCCATATCTCTTCTCTCATCAATTGTGCAGGATGATGCAACACTTTTTTAAATAGTCTCTAATAAATATAAAACATTAATTAGTACAAGAAATTAAATTTATTAAATTCAAGCATATAAAAAACATTTATATATATTACTATGTGTCACATTTAGACATGTAATCAATAAAATGGATAAGATCATCTGAAATATCAATCTAGTGTGAAGTAAATTAATAGAGTATCATATATTTAAAAAAAATATGTTCATTTTTAGAATGTTCTAAAATGGGGATCCAAATATTCAAAAACATCACTCGTCCCCTCACCATGAACACGTATTTAGAAATAAGATCTTCATGATGAATATTTATTTTTTTTAAGAACACCAAAGCATTTATGAGATATTTTAATTATATAAGAAGTAAAAAAAACAAATCAAAAAATAAAATAACTCATATAAATATAATATTTTATGAAGAAAAATAGTAAAAACTCATACTCACCAAAAAATTGTTACTAATTGTTCCCTTAGAATACTACATGAATAGTCGTCATCATAAAATATTGTATTCTTTTGAAACCATAAATAATAGTTCTATCAAAATATTTAAAGACAAGATGCAGTTCGAGACTATTTTGGTCATCAACATTTCCAAACATTCTTATAATGGAATGATTTTTTTCTTCCATTGAAAACTTATGCCAATGTATTGAATATTGATTTTTACTAGTACAAAAGTTTTTATTTTTATACATCTATCAGATCTGTTAGAAAATTTATTATCCTCAATTTTATGGTCATTTACATATTGCATCAGAATGACATGTCCCTGTATTGGACACATATACATAATCAATTTAAAAAAACTAGAGAAAGAATAAAAATATAATTCAAAACAACTATAAATATAAACAATCATTTAATAATATAGAGATAAATTATAAAATGTAAAATGTAACACATAAAATTATAACCAAAAAATTGTAAAAGGGAAATAAAAAAACAACTTATATCTATTGAGTAATGAATGTTACATTTTATAATAGGATCATGTCAATTTAAAACATCTCATTATTGAAATGAAAAGAACGGTTATTGAAAAAAATTAGAAGGGAAAATTCCAACTAAAAACAACTCATTCGAGAACTGTGTTTTTTTTCAAGCATGAGATGTTTCTAATTAACATGATCTGATTAGAAAAAGTAATATTTATTAGTCAATGGTTAATGGGTGATGTTTTTTAATTTCCATTTTTCATTTCTTTGTTTTAATTTAATGTATTTTAATTGTTATTTTAACATATATATATTTATTATTCGATGATTTTTTGTAGTTATAATTTCATAGATTTCTATTTTATTCATTCTCTAGTATTTATAGATTTAATTTGTGTATGTGTCCAATAATGGGAAATTTCATTCTAATGAAATATGTAAATGACCATAAAAATGGGGATAAGGTTTTTTCTAACAGATTTGATGAATGTGTAAATATAAGAACTTTTTTTCTACTAAAAAATCAATATTAAATACATTACTATATGTTTTCAATGGAAGTCACCAATCAAAATATTCTAAGAATTTTGGGCAATGTTGATGACTAGAATAGTCCCAAATTGCATCTTGCCTCTGAGTATTTTGACTACACTCATATAGGGTGTTTTCAGAAGAACGCAATATTATATGATGATAACTATTCAAGTAGTCTTCTAAGTGAACAATTAGTAATGATTTTTTAGTGAGTTTGAGTTTTTATTTTTTTATTCATAAAATATTACATTTATAAGAGTTATTGTATTTCCCAATTTTTTATGAATTATTATATAATATGGAGATCCCATAAATGGTTTTGTGTTCTTACAAAACACAATGAATCATCATCATGGAGGTATTATTATTTATCACTTGTGCGTGGTGCGGGAATGAGTGAAGCTGGTGAATATTTGGCTCTCCAATTTCAAATTTCCTAAAAATGATCATATTTATTTTAAAGATATGATACTCAATTTATTTACAACTAGCATGATTGATATCCCAGACGAGCTTATCCATTTTATTGATTACATGGCTAGATGTGACATAATGTAAGATATATAATACTTGTTTTATATGATTACATTTAAAGAATTTATTTACATATATTAATTAATTTTTTATATTTATTATGTATTATTTAAATAATGTTTTTTATCATCCTACACTAGTGATCAAAGAAGAGAGATGTGAATTTTTAATTATGCAAGAGCACGATCCTCAATTTGATGCGGTAAATTTCTCTAACTATGTATAGTTTTATATCTGAGTATTGAAATTCATTTCCTTGTAAAAGGCATGTCAATGATAAACCTTTGAAATGAATCATTGGATATGGAAGAAAAACATTTGGGGACGGAAGCCCATATCATTTTCATGGATTTCCCAAAAAAATTTCAGAACATGTTAATTCCCAATTTATTCCTAGGGTAATAATTATCAATCATATTTCATTTTTGAAAAAAAATTTCAATTTTTTATAAATCATAATGATGATAGTTATAACACCCCAAAAAGTTTATGGTATGTTTCTCTTAAATAAATTCTATTCATAACCTATATTTCATAAAGCACTGATTTTCATTGAAACAACACTTGGTTATTTAGGAGATGGTCATAACCTAGCCATTAAACATAAATTTGTCACTTTTGTGTTTCAAATTTTGAATAACGGACATACACGGTTATGATCAGGGTGATATTTAGCGTCTGATAGAATCAAGATAATTTTTGGGGAATAGTAACATGGCCTTATGAATATTAACATACCTTTATGAATAGAAACTGTTAGGTCCACAAGGTCAAATACCCTAGGGGTGAATCAAGGTATGATAGATCAAAACTTTCTCTGGTTTGGATCTTTTTTTTGGTAGACAAAAATCAATTATCTCTTCCTCCCATAGAAATATATGACTAGATATGAAATCTTGCACATGATACAACAATTTTTATTTGGTTCACCCTCACTGGGCTATGTCCAAGGTGAATACAATTGATATGTGCCGATGTACCAAATACACTATGACTCACTTCCAATAATGTGTAAAAGGTTTGGGATAGATCTTATATGCCTAGGCTCCCAACAATTACAAATTTTAGGTCCTGCTCACTACATTCCCAAGGGTCACTCCCTATACCTCTTTCTCTAGATCGCTGCCTGTGGAAAGGGCCACTGTATTCTTCTTCCTTCACTCACTACTCTTGGAAAGGCACCCACCAATAGTTTATGGACTTGTAGGTCAGACATAGTTTATGGACATGCAGGTCCCTTCATTTTCATGAAATCCCTGCATCCTCAACTATATGTATATGCTTTGTTGACGTTTTGTTTTACTCGCATATGATGTCCACCTTCCCGGGTACTGCTAGGTACTAAAAAATCCTTTCGTAAACTAATTTAATGCTTTCTCCAGACTCCTTGTGTAAATCGTGAACCACCTCCTCCTCTACATACTTTGTACCAGGTATGGTACGCTGACAGCCTACTCTGAATACTGATGCCTCTTCTATGAACCTCCTCTATCCGCGGATTGCCTCTTCCTTCGTTGTCGCATACCACCTCTTCGTACTGACTCTATAAACCTCCTCGATGAATTGATCTCTGTCTGTGAACAATTCTTTGTTCGTAGACTATCTTCTCTTCCATGTACTAGAGCTCCCCCTCCGCGTACCACTTGCGGAATTCTCTATATCACACACAAGATATTCCACCTCCACATACCAATTTTTCTTTTTCAGGATACGAATCCACACAGACACCATCAGCAAAATTTCTTCCACGTGAACCACTTCATCTTTTGTGGAATTCTTCCTCGTGGACAACCTTTAGACTTTACCAAAATCCCAAACGAAAAATATGTTCTCTAATGATATTCTGTCTCAACAGTTATTGGTGGGATTAGAGATTCTTATATAACCTAGCCTTATGAATATTAATATGACCCTTATTAATGGTATCCTTACTCATGATAGAATAAATAAATTTTGGAACCTTAAAAAATGAAGATGAATATTTTAGTTGTTAGTATTTTTCGATTAAATAGTGATTTTAATCAAAGAAATCACATATATATATAATTATTTTCAAAAATTGGAGATCATTTTTGAATTCTAAACATCAAAAAATGGTTAGGGTGAATTTTTGGAATTCTTATGAAATACAGGAATTTTTGGTAAATAGTAAAATACATTAATTTACAATATAAATACATTATAATTTAAATTAACTATTCATATAATTATGAGTGATGTTAGAGCCCAAATATAGAACTCACATTCACTTATTACTATTCTAGGTCATATAATCCTCACAATTTATTGTCTTGTGGGGAAATAATAAATTAATGATTATAATATTAAGGAAACCATCCTCCCCTCCACTAAATAAACCACCGCTCACTCCCCCTTTCTCCGACACAACTCAAGCTTCAAACCTTGAATAAATTTTGTTTAAATATCTCCATAATGCCATCCACCATGTTCAAGAACTTATGGTCTCACCAAAAATCCAAACACAAAGCCCTTAACGAGATTATCAAGGAGGAGTAGTTAAGAGGTTAACCTCTCTTCCCCTTTCTTTCAAATACTTTTACAAGTTCCGATCTTTTGTTGTTATCTCCTAATATGCCCAAATACAAATTCTATGATGATTACATTACCTTACATGTACTGGAATTTTATTATGCTAATAGAAAATTTCATCATCACATCTCTTTTCCCCCACATCTTATACAAAAAATGAAAATACTGTCCGAGATGTGTTATTTTATCACATTTAAGGACAACGAGTTTTCATTTTCTATTACTATCTTCAAGAATTTCTATCAAACCATTTAAATGGTTTAACCAGGTCATGATATTTTTATTTCACCTTATTAAATGTTCTTTAATCCTTAGATACTCCTAATAAAAAATAATATTACAAAACATGTTCTTTATGCACAAAACCGCCAAGTTAAACCAAGAGTTTATCAATTATTTTTAAATAATGAGTCATACTCAAGGTATATAACCCAAAATAATTATAATATCATTTATAATTTCACTAATAATATATATTTACAATTATGTATGTTTAATCACATTTAAAACGAACTTCCATGCATGAATACTAGTAAACTGGTCATGGAAACCTAGGATGAAAATGCTTCCAAAATAATAAAATTGAATATTTTAAACCCATAAAAATGGAATGAATGAACCTAATAAGGATATTCTATATCAATTATATTTTTATGAGCTTATTTAATTATTAATTAATGAAGCTAAATTTTATTATTCAGGTCATTAAGATCAATCAAGAACACCTTTAGGCATAATGTAAGGGATCCTATCTCTCACTTTTATTCAAGAATTCCTTCAATGTTGTGTCCTATTTTTAATTACTAATGATAGGCTTTGTTTTTTAACCTCCATCATAATTCCATTATGATATATAAATGATTTGACATGCTTTTACTTATCTTTAATCCCTCAAACTAACACCTGTTACCATACTGAAATATTTGTAAGGGGTTTCACATCTCACTTTCAATTCTGTGGGATTTACATTCTATGCCACTTATTTCTTTATTGTGGCATATATTAACTTTTATCTGATTTATAATATCATTATTCTATTTATATTCATGGCATTATGTGATTAATTTTGTGATTATTAATTTTTTGTCATATGATTCAATTGATTACAATGTGGTATTGGACTTTGTCTCAATTTTAATTTCATTGAGACCTACTTGGTATTGTGCCCATAATCTTTCTTATGTGGTGTATCTAATTCCTATTTAAGATCATTTTTCATTTAAAATTATTATTCTGGTAAATATAAATTTTCTTGTAGCATGGATATGATTATTTTCTTAAGTTGTATACCCTTTTACATACGGTGTTTATTTGGGATGTTGTTTTAACTATGGAAATATTGATGAATCTGTATCCTCTACACTATACGGATATTGAGAAGGCATGATTTAATTGTATTAAATCTATTGATAAATAAGGATTTGGACTTTCAGTAATGGGTGGGGCCTGCTATAGCCCTTCAATGCATCGACAAGTCTCATGAGACAAATCAGTTCGTGAAAAACCCTTCGAGTTTGATTCCAAAAATCATACAGGTTTCTACCCATAGACTTAAAACATTTTGTCAGTATAATGGTATCATGGGACAAATACATGATTTCCAGTTAATAAGAATTCTATTTATTCATCTTCAGTTATTACTATCCATGAGGTTTTCACTATGACGAAATCTATGGATGCAGTTTTATTATCAATTTATTAATGGCATGTTTTTTTCATTTAATCACTATGCCATATTTGTTTATGATTAAATTATTGATGATTCAGGATTCTTCTATTTATAACCCTTATTTATCATTTGAGATCACACCTTTCATTTTTTTACCTTCAATAGGTTAGGAAGATAAGGTCGCTTATTGAGTTCTTGTGGATTCAGTCTATTAGTTTTTGTAATGTATTGTTTTTGTTACCTTTACCAATGTAAATTGAATTACATCTATGTATCTAGTTTATTCAAGACTACTAAAGTTATCATTCCTTCCGGATTTTATTCCCATTAATAATGGAAATATAATAAGTAATACGCCGACTTTGGTATTTTGGGGTTGGGGTGTTACAGTTGGTATCAAAGGAAGTTTAGTAGAAAACATGGAAACTAGATTAGAAAGTATAGATTAGGTAACAAATATCTAAGGTAGTATTTGAGGACCAAAATACAAGAACATCCTGTAATTTTGGAAAGGAACATATTATGTGGATCTTTCTAGAAAATACATCTATGACTGGATACAAACAGGTCGAGGTGGCTCTTGTACAGATCTACCTAGGAGTAAAAACTCTAATAAGGAGATTCGGGCTTGTCTTAGGGTATCTAGGTACATGACAACGGGCCATACTGAACTCTTGTTTTGATACTCCCAGGGGATATGCTTAGGATAATTCATATTTTCTTTATAATTCATTATCAATGATTTTAATGTAAATGTTTCCTTAGAGAAACCTCTTTATGATATTAGATATGCATAGAATTTTTATTTATGTTAAGTAATCTTTTAATTGAGTTTATAAATTATGATTCATAACCTAATCTAGTGTATGACATTATTTATAAATTCCACCTAATGGAAGTAGGGAAATCAATACATGTGGACAATGTAGGGATTTCCCCACAGAGAAATTCAACACAGTCAAAGTTGGATCATATCATATCATGTCCATACTAGTTCAACTTACTCATGTTGTGACAAAAAACCATTATACACCCATGTTGGATAATTTCATGTAGTAGAAGCCCCCATATTTTAGTGGAACTACTAATCCAGTTGTAGCTGAGCAGTGGATCAAGTCCCTTGAAAATATATTCATGGAATTAAGATGCAATGAAAATAAAAAGTTAGGGCTTATAGTATATTGTCTCAAGGTCGCCGCTGATCAATGGTGGTCCTTGATCCAGAATAACACGAAGGAAGAAGAAATAGAAGATAAATAATTGAGGGATTTTTAAGGAAATATTATTTTACAAACATTTCCCTCATGAGTAAATAACCTAAATGAAGAGGAATTTCATTGGCTTAAAGCAATGGGATGGATATAGTGTTGCAAAGTATGAGGGTACCATCACAAGACTATTCAGGTATGCCATATATTACGTACGTGACTCAAAAGACAAGATTAATCATTTCTTTGAATGTCTTAAGCCATGTCTTCAAATGTAAATTGCTTCTAAAATATTTTCATAATATGATGAAATTGTATTAAGTGCCATCAAAATAGAGAGTGAGTTTTCTAGATCAAATTTTTCATGGGAATCCAAGATAATAAGTAGTACTCTGATAAACATAAAAAAGGTGAAGTGCCATAGAAGATCGACGGAATGAAGAAATTCCCATTCTTTGATAAATTTGGGAAGAATCATCCTAGGAAATGCTTGAAAGGCATGGGAGTGTGCTATAATATTGGAGAAAAGGGTCATCAATCTAATGAATGCAATGGGAAGAAACAAGTCAATGATAATCAATGATATAATTGTAGATATATTGGGAACTATGAAAATGATTTCCCTATGTCCCAATGGAACATTCCTTACAAAAGGATACTAGATCAAGGGAAAGCTTATGCAATTACAACCATGGATATTGAAGTTTCTAATGATGTGGTGGAAGACACTTTAATTGTTTCCTCAAACTTATCCCACACTTTATTTGATTATAGATCATTGCATTTATTTATATATTAACAGTTTTCTAAGAAAATTAGACATGTCCAATTTTATTTAATAATGGAGTTGTTAGTCAAAATACAAATGGGATGTATCATTACAACAATGGCTTGTAGATAAGCTCCCCTCATGACACATAAAAGTGCTTCAATTGCTAACATTTTCGTCACAACAGTGACTAACTTTGATATAATTCTAGGCATGAATTGGCTTCCAAATTATGATCCGAATATCTATTACAAGAAGAAGGAAGTTACAATCTTTGAAAGTGGTGTAGAATCTATTGTTTTTAGAGCAGAAACATTGCCTTAAGATTATTATGTTGAACCACCCAAATAACTCTATTTAATTAAATTCTTGTAGGGTAAGAGAACCCAATACCTATGAGTGAGTAAAAAAATCGTCAAAATTAATATGTACATATAGTGTAAAATTACATTGATGTATTTCGAGGGGATTTACCTAGACAGCCTCCAGAGTAGAAAGTTGAGTTCTCTTTTGATTTAATTCCTAGTGCAAGACCTATATCAAAGACTCCCTATAGAATTTCCACTCTTAAATTAGTGGAGCTAAAGAAACCACTAGAGATATTGAGTGACAAAGTATTTATTCGACTTAGTGTTTCTCCATACGGAGCCTCGATCCATTTTGTCAATAAGAAAGATGTATCCAAGAGGCTATTCATTGATTACAGGGAAATAAATGATATTAATAAAAAGAATAAGTATCCTCTACCAAGAAATGATGAATTATTTGATCAAATTCATACAGAATAATTCTTTTATGAAATTGAACTTTGGTATGGATATCATCAGTTTTGTTTGGGGAAGGAAAATATTCCAAAGATAGCATTTCTAACAAGTTATGGGCATTACGAGTTTATAGTGATGCCTTTTGGAATGACTAATGCATCCTCTATTTTCATTAATTTAACGAATAGTGTTCTCAAAGAATATCTTGATAAATTTGTTGTCCTGTTTATTTATGATATCCTTGTATTCTCTATAATCTATGAAGACCATGAGAATCACTTGTGGATTATTCTGGAAACACTTAGATGAAATGAATTATACGGGATGTTTAGAAAGTGTGAATTTTTTATTCAATGAGTTTATTTTATAGGCCATATTGTCTATGAGGATGGAATCTTAGTTGATCATGTGAAGACAAAGGCAATCCATGAATGGCCCACACCAATGAACATTACCAAGTTACCCAGTTTTATTAGCTTAGCAGGTTACTATCAGTGTTTCGTTCAGAATTTTTCCCGACTGGATAACCCACTAACCAAGCTCACACATAAAGGGGTTAAGTTTGTATGTATGAAAGAATGTATAGAATGCTTTGGAGAAATAAAAATAATATTGTTCAATGCTCAGATTTTGACTCTTCCATCTGAAAATGATGGATTTTTGATATACATTGATGCATAAAAGAATGGACTAGGTTGCATCCTTATGAAAAATGATAAAGTTATTGCTTATACATAAAGGTAGTTGAAGACTCATGAGAAAAATTACCCAACTAATGATCTTGATGTAGCAGCCACAATATTTGATCTAAAAATATGGAGACATTATATCTACAGTGAAAGATGTGAGATATATATATATATCACAAGAGTTTGAAATAAATTTCCACACAGAAATAACTTAACATGAGGAAAAGGAGATAGATAGAGTTCTTAAAAGATTGTTATTTTTCAATACACTACCACCCAAGAAAGGAAAATAAGGTGGAATATGCATTAAGAAGGAACGATCATGGACTTTTGACCCAAATGAGGATTGGGAGAGATCCTATATTCATGGATCTACTAAAGATGGATATGGGAATTGTTAAGGGATGGGAAAAATGTTTCCTCTTTCAAATGATTGGTAAACCATCTTTAATAGTGAATATAAAAGCTCTCAATCTGATGATGAGAATCTACACAAGAAAATTACTGCTATTAAGGAAGGGATATTAGAAGACTTCATGTATAAGGAAGGAGACCTGAAATTTGAGAAGAGGTTATGTGTTCCATTAGTACCTGAGCTATAAAGAGAACTATTAGACGATGCTCATAGCTCAAATTTCTCAATAAAACTAGGTATCACAAAGATGTATAGAGATATGAAGGAACATTTTTGGTGGGATAATATGAAGTGAGAAATTTCTGACTACATGTCAAGGTGTCTAGTTTGTTAAAAAGTTAAGGTAGAGAGACAACATCCTAGAGGTGTGATACAACTTATAACTATTCCTATATGGAAGTGGGATTTAATTAAAATGGATTTTTTCACATGAATAATGATTATTCCTAGAAGGAATGATGCAATATGGGTAATTGTTTATCATCTCAAAAAATTTTGCATATATATTTACTATAATAGAGGATTTAACACTTGATATCCTGACAAGACTTTATATTAATGAAGTTGTAAGACTTCATGGTGAACCTCTATCAATTGTGTCCATTTGTGATCCCCAATTTACATCAAAATTTGGAAAAACTCTCCAAATGTCTTTGGATACTGAGAAATATATGAGTACTGCTTTTCACCCCAAACGGACAGACAGTTTGAAAGGACAATTCAAACACTAGAAGATATGTTGACACCATGATCTATTGAATTTGATGGTATATGGGATCAATAAATTCTTTTGGAGGAATTTTACTACAACAATATATTCCATTATAGCATTCAAATTGATCCATATGAAGCATTATATTGTAAGAGGTGTTGAGATCAGACTTCTTGGGATGAAGTTGGTGAGATGAAACATTAAATACCAAAACTAATCGAAGATACCACAACAATGGTAATGAAAATTGAGGCCCATATTAAAGCAGCCCAAAGTAGGAAAAATAGTAATTCTAGGAAACAAAGAAAGGATTTAGAATTTCAAGTAGGAGATCATGTATTTCTAAAATTATCTCTGTGGATGGGTGTTTTAAGGTTGGGTAAGAAAGGGAAACTGATCCATAGGTACATAAGACTGTTAGAAATTATAGAAAGGATCGAAGCTATAGCTTACCATTTAAAAACACTAAAAATTATCTCCAAAGTTCATAATGGGTTCTATGTGTCTTTGTTGAAGAAATACATTCCATCCCCAAAGCATGTACTCACCTATGAAGAAATAGAACTGGAACCTAATTTTTCCTATTTTAAAGAGCCTATCGAGATTTTTGACATAAGGGAGCATGAATTGAGAAATCAAACAACTCATCTAGTAATGGTTATTTGGAGAAACCATAATATGGAGGAACTAATGTTGGAATCTGATGATATTATGAACAAGAACAACCCACATCTTTTTAGAGGGATTTATACATGAAAACTTTTGAGGATTAAATTTCTGAAGGTGGGAATAATATAACCCCGAAACATTTAATGGTATGTTCCTCTTAAGTACATTATATTCATACCCTACATTTCATAAAGCATTGTGTTTCTTTGAAGCAACACTTTTTTATTTAGAATATAGTCCTAAACAAGTTTTAAAACATAAATGTTCCAATTCTGTGTTTTTTATTTTAAAAAATGGACATACACGGTTGTGATCGGGGTGATATTTGGAGTCTGATAGAATCAAATTAATTTTAGGTAAATAGTAACTTACCCTAATGAATAGTAACATACCCTTATTAATAGTAACATATATTTATGGATATTAATACAACCCTTATGAATGGTAACCTTACTAATAAAGGTATAAACAAATTTAGGCACCTTAAAAAATGATGATGAATATTTTAAGTGTTGGTATTTTTCAATTAAATTTTGATTTTAATTAAAAATTAAAATTCCCATATTTAAAATTTTATTTTTGAAAAATGGAGTTCATTTTTGGATTCTACACATCAATAAATGGTTAGGGTGAATTTTTGATATTTTTCTGAAATACATGAATTTTTTGTAAATATTAAAATACCTTAATTTACCGTATAAATACATTATAATTTAAATTAACTATTGCTAGCATCATGAGTGATGTAAGCACCTAGATCTCAAACTCACATTCACATATTACTATTATAGTTCATGGAATCCTCACTGTTTCTTTTCTAGTGGTGAAATAATAAAATAATGATTATAATAATAAAGAAACCCTCAACCCCTCCACTATATAAACCACCCCTCACCCCCTCTTCCTTCTACACCACTCAAGGTTCAAGACATGCTTAAATTATGCTCAAATATCTCCCTAATATCCGCCCCAACGTCTAAGACCTTCTGGTCTCACCAAAAGGCCAAAAAAAATGCCTTAAAGAGATTCTCAAGGAGGAGTACTCGACGTGAACCTCTCTTCCCTTTTTCATTCAAATACATTTACAAGTTCCATTATTTTGTTCCTATATCCTCACCTCCCCACATAAAAATTCTATTATGATTACATTAACTTATATGTACGAATTTTTTATTATTCTAAAGGAAATTTTTTTCATAATATATTATTTTCCCCACCTCTTACACTAAAAATGAAAATACCGTCCGAGATGTGATAATTTATCACATTCAAGGACGACGACGTTTTCATTTTCTATTACCATCTTCCAGACTATTCATTAACCCCTTTAAATGGTTAATCGAGATCATGATATATTTATTTAACCTTATGAAATGTTTTGGAATCCAAAACACTCATAATACAAAATAATAATACAAAACATGTTCTATATGCCCAAAACTGTGAAGTTAATCCTAGCGTTTATCAATAAATTTTAACTAACGTGTCATCCTAAATGAATATAACCCAAAATCAGTATAATAAAATTTATATTGTCACTAATAATATATATTTACAATTATGTATGTTTAACCACATTACTAATGAACTTTCATTCATGAATACAAGTAAACCAGTCATGAAAACCAATGAAGAAAATACTTCCACAACAGTAAAATTTAATCTCTTAAACCCACAAAAATGGAATGAATGAACATAATTAGGTTATTATATATCAATTAAATGTTGATGAGGTTATTGAAATTTTATGTAATGAAGCTAAATTTTAGTATTCAGATCATTATGATCAATCAAGAACACCTGCGGGCATAAGGTAAGGGATCCTCCCTCTCAATTTTATTCAAGAATTCCCCCTAAGTTGTGTCCTTCTATTTTTATTTACTAATGATGGGTTATGTTTTATCACCTCCCTCATACATCTATTATGATATATAAATGATCTGATACCCTTTTAACTCTCTTTAATCCATCACAAGAATACTCGTTTCCATGCTGAAATGTTTGTAAGGGGTTTGTCATCTCACT
Source organism: Viscum album (assembly GCA_963277665.1). Taxonomy (NCBI): domain Eukaryota; kingdom Viridiplantae; phylum Streptophyta; class Magnoliopsida; order Santalales; family Viscaceae; genus Viscum; species Viscum album. The sequence continues at coordinate 1,758,807,637 of OY728141.1, forward strand.
TTCAATTCGGTGGGATTTCCATTTTTCACCATTTATTTCGTGTATGTGGTATATGTGTACTTCCATTTGATGTATAATATCATGATTATATTTATATTCATGGTATTATTTGATTCATTTGGTGAATATTGATTTTTTTTCATACGATTCAATTGATTACAATGTGGTCAGGGACTTTGTCTCAATTTCTATTTCATTGAGACCTACTTGGTATTGTGCACCTAATCTTTATTATTTGGTGTATCTACTACCCATTTCTAATCATTTTTAATTAAAAATAATAATTCTAGTAAATATGAATTTTATTGTAGCATGGATATGATTATTTTCTTAAGCTGTATACCCTTTTACATACGGTGTTTATTTGGGATGTTGTTTTAACTATGGAAACATTGATAAATCTGTATCCTCTACTCTATAAGGATATTGAGATGGAATATTGTAGTTGTATTAAATCCATGTATAAAGAATTATTTTGAATTTTAGTGATGGGTGGGGCCTACTATAGCCCCATGATGCATCGGCATGTCTCATGAGACAAATCTGTTGGTGACAAACCCATCGAGTTTGTTTCCAAAAATAAGATGGGTTTTTACCCCGTAGAATTAAACCATTTCGACGGTATAGTGGTATCATGTACCAGATACAAGATGTCTAATTAATAATCATTATCTTAATAAATTTTTAGTTATTACCATCCATGAGGATATCACTAAGACAAAATATATGGAATTAATTTTATTATCAGTTTATTAATGGCATGTGTTTTACATTTATTCACCATGTCATATTTGTTTAGGATTAAATTATTTTTGATTCATGTTTCCGCTATTTGTAACCCTTAATAAGCATTTTAGATAACACCTTTCATTTTTTTACCTTCAACAGGTTATGAATATGAGACTATTTATTAAGTTCTAATGGATTCAATTTATTAGTTTTTATTATTTATTTTTTTGTTACCTTTCACAATGTAATTTGAGTGTCATATATGTTTCTAGTTTCTTCAAGACTACTAAACTGATCGTTTATTTGGGATTTAATTCCTCTTTATCATACCAATGATATAAGTAATGTACTGGATCTTGGATTTTGGGGTCGGGGTGTTAGAATGGTTTTTTTATTTATAAATATATTATTTTCAAAGATTAGCTAGACCATAAGATAAATAAATTGAAGCCATCATTTATGATAGAGTGGTTATATAGAATGACTGATTCCTTACTTAAAATAACTTTCTTTCAACAGTAAGATCATTTTAGCTATTTTTTTTGCGTATATTTATGTAAATTGATATATATTACTTTACCAAACAATTATTGTTTTAAAAATATTGAGTGTAATGAAGTTGTTCTTGGGGTTCAAATATAGGGATAAATCATTTGTGCTGAATTTTATTATTTTATTCTTTAGATCAATATTTATTATATTTTATAGAATGTGGTGATTCACCCATTGTCACATGTAATTATTGAATGAAAATATACCATTCCACTAGACTCCAAATTAATAGGGGATACACACGAGTTTCATTATAGTTCATGTTGTTTCACACATGTTATATTTTTTTAAGATGGACCAGTCACTAAGATGTATTAAAAAATTCTATGTGTTTTCATGGTTTAGGAAAACATTTTCCTAATTTTACAACATTGTATTTAAACCCCAAAAATTTGTTTATCATCATACCTAAATAATTTGATTATAGTAAGTGAAATAGATTAATATAAACTATCAGGAAATATACCAATTCTATGTGTTTAAATTATTAATTATATCAGAGTAATTATATTTAGATATCCATGTTCATTTTAGTCTATCTTGTATATTATACTTTTTAGTAAATGGTCTCGTGTCACTCTACCATAAAATCAACGTCCACATTTTTTAATATCTAAAACAAAATATATATTTAACTGGGAGGTTTTCTTATCAATTATATTATATGATTGATCAATATCATAAGCCAATAAATGTAAGAAATGCATGTTGTAGGATATGAATAATCCATAAGGGGTGTATAGATTCCATTTTTGTATGATACAATTGGCCTCTGATATGGAATACCAAGTGCATATCCACTTCCATGTCTTTTACTCAATTTAAATCAATTTTTAATCATATAATTATTCATTTATGACATTATAGATGTGTTTTATTCATTAAGACATTCAAATATTTTTAAATTCCATCATGTATTCATTTTAAGTAGCTTATTTCATCCACAAAGTGTTGGAAACTGACACTAAAACTCCTTTATTGAATGAATGAGATCTATATAAATATGCAATACTCGAGTTGGTGGTGTGGGAAATCCTATATTTGGGATAATCAAAGCTCTCTTATTGATTGGTTATATATTTTTATTCATCAAAGAAGGTGATATCAAACCTCTTAGAGTTTCCTAGATCCGCTCATAGAATTTGAGGATTCTACTGGTCTACATATATTCTAGTGGAGATGAGATTTCATCAGTTGTCACTTAGTGACCACTTTAAAATGTACTCCACCGAGACAGGTGGACATGGATCACAATGTGATTGAGATATGACTATTTATATAACATCATGATTCAGTGGTGATATAATGATTATTTAAATGGGTTTCTTCTACCACATTGGTCATGAGATAATTCTACAAACCCATAAATTCATTGGAGGAATAATTCATGTGGGTTTCAATGTCATAGAAACATTATATTTTTTACCTTTTAGTATATTAATATTCTATGTTCCGAGAGGGGAATACTCGACACTGATTTTGTCCAAAATAATTTTTTTGCATCAATGGAAGTGGAGAAAATAGAATATCTGGGGTATTTTTATGGTCATTGAAGGAGAAGAAGAAGTGGGAAGAGGAATATGAAGTGGTTGATTTGGTCGTGAATCTCAAAGAAGAAGAATATGTTGTTTAGTATGATATTTACACAAGAAGTGGATATAATAAGAGGTCCAGTGAAACATTATAGTGGACTAAAATAGAAGAATATATTGTGTGCATTTTTTATTATAAAAAAGAAATAAATTTTGTGATTATATAGTTTTAATGATAAAAATAGTCCAGTGTATAATGATATAATTTTAGGTGTTAGGTATAAAAGGGATTTAGTTTTATATACCCAATCTGGAAAATAGGGAAACCAAAACAAAATACTTTTCACTACTTCAAAAAATTTCCTGGAATAAGATTATGGAGTAATGAGAAGAACCACTCTACAACACAGCTTAGTCCAACTTCCTCACAAAACATCATGGAGAAAATTTTGAAATTCAAACCATAGTGAAATATCAAATCATAATAACTTGGAAAAGGATACAATGTAAGATAAATGCCAATTCTGTAAAAATATTCTATGCAAGAGTCCATGCCACAATATAAGGGTTCTTCCTTAGCTACCATGAAAGTATAAGAACCTATAAAATGAACCTACCAATCTTTATGTTATAACAATAATCCCTACACTACAAAGACTAACTCCATGGAAAAGTAAATTTTTCCATTCCGCAAGAGGCTACGATACATAAAATTCCGAGATGAATTACAATGTGGGTAAAAATGTCACGTCTTGAATCCTTAAAGACCATAATCAACCCAAGACCTCTTCAAGACTCGTGAAGGCTCTAAATAGAGGCATTACGAGTCTGGGAAAAAAACCTTCGCATTCATTCTTCAATGCCAATGTGATATGATCGTAAATTTTCTCTTAAGTGTTCTCAATTTATAAATCCCCATACTCCAATCTAGTGTGTGTGCCAATTTTAAACATCTTTTCAATCTTATCATTTTATCATTGTATCCTATTTTTTCATATTCTTTTTATAGAATCGATATTAAGCTAAAATGTGATTTCTTTTGATAAATTCTCTCTCTTCTTCCTCTTTATTTCATTATTTGTGTTCATTAACTTTAAAGTGAGGGACTATCGTTTATGTGTCATAACTGTTAAAATGAAAGGGGCTATTATCTTAGAGGTTTTTAGCTAAACCAATTAAAAATATAGTGTTGATTTTATTATTGTTTTCTTGTTATTACCAAAAACATAAGAGAGTTTTGTCATCTTAGATAGTGAAGGACTGATAAATAAAATCCCCATGTGATTGAGGTGGTAGACATAGATTATCTTATTGAGATAATTCTAAAATTCCTTACAAAATTATATGTCTTATTTATTTTCCATTTTTTTATTTAATTATCACATTCAATAATTTATATAATCAACTTCTTAAATCCACCAATATTATTAATCATTTATTTTTCTAATTGTTTTTCCTTTTATTAGTACTATTTTAAAAGAATATAAACCTATATTATTGCACTTTCATCATTGATTCATTTCTATCTCTTGAAAACTTTTCAATATTTCTAAAATAAGACATTAGTATTAAGACTTATTATTTCTATTTATTTTTAATGGAAAATTCACCCCTCGCTTTTTGTCCTACTACGACCAACATTTGGTATCAAAGGGATCATGAAATTCATTATTTATTTATTTTTAAATTATTTCAATGATTATTTTATTTTCAGAATATTTATCCAATTTCTCAAGAAAAAATATTTTTAGTAATGGATTTTTCAGACATCTATGGTGCCTGAAAGACACTCTATGTGTTATTCTCCATTTTTATGAGAATTATTATGGTTATTGGAAATCTCACATATATAATTTTCATTGATCAATTGGTTATCCTATAGGAAGAATTGTTATGAAATATAATAAAACAAACTACTAAAAAAATAAGATAAATGGAGTTCCAATAAAAGTAAATCATCAAGGAACTAAAAAAATCGATGATACCCAAGTAGATATTTTAGACAATAATTTTATAGATTCCTTATGAATCCTAATGAATATATCACTAAAATTTTTATTATATTTACTAATATTTGTAATGGGAGAAATGCTCTTGGTGATTCTCCTTATATAGGAACATTAGTGAAGAAAATCATTTGGGATTTATCAATAAATTAGGCCCCCAAAGTCACCATGATCCAATAATCAAAAGACATAAATAATATGCTAGATAAGGAGTTAATCGGTTCTCTCTTGACATATGTAATTGCAATTAATGAAAAACTGAAAAAAGGAAAAGGGTGTCAAAGAAACAAGAAAGGTTATCACTTTAAAAGAAATAAACAACAAATCATTTAAATGAGAGACACGGATATTGGTCATCTTTCCAAAATGTGAATAAGTACATGAATAAGAAAAGATCTAATCAATGCCTAAAAAAGGAAAATCAAGAAATGAAACATGATTCAGTTTAAAAAAGAAGGGTCACATCAAGATTAATTTTCCCTTAAAAAATAATCATGATAAGAAAGCTTTAATAGTTTAAACTTGGAGTGATAGTGAGGACACTATTTCAAAATACGAATCAAGAAATGAAAGTCATATGTTCCTCATGGCCATTTCCATGGTATGTGAAAAAATAAATTCTTCATGTCCTACTACATACAATTGTACTTCTTCAACAAGTTATTTAATATATAATGGTCTTGTTTATCTTATAGATCATCAACAATGTAGTTTTTGTTAACTTGTTTCAAAATATAAATTTATTAAAAATAATTATAGTCCAGTTGTTTCGAAAAAAGATAATATTTTAAAAGAAAAAAATTGATTTGGTTTTGACATTAAAAAAAATAAGAAAATGTAAATAATTTGTAATTTCTAATTAAAGATATCAAAAATACTCTGTCTCATTTTACCAAAGGGGGAAAACCTTCAATAAAACTTTAGGTTTCTAATATGTCTTTAAAAGTAATTACATGATTGGTTTTTGAAAAACAATTTGGTTTTCCCAAAAATGACAAAAGCCTTCTTTTATGAATAGAACTTTTCAAAATATATTTTGTAATTATTGTAATAAATTTTTTCATCTTGTTTATGAGTGTAATTATAAAAATTATAGATTTCGTATACCATAGATCACTCACCTCTATTCTCATTTTTCTAATGAAAAAACTCATACCACACAAGTTTGGATTTATAAGGCTTTATTGGATAACTTAAGTGGACCCAAGATATGATTACCAAAATTATTACCCTCTTGATCATTTGTAGGACAAGGTTATAATGAGAAAACCCTGAGAAGGAACATGGTATATGGAATGTGGGTTCTTGAGGCACATGTATGGTGATACTCCCAAATTCAATCATCTCAAAGACATTGAAGGATGAAATATCACATTTATGGATGATTCAAAAGGTAAAATTACTAGTATTATTGTGACTGGTTTATCTAAATATACTCTAATTAATTATGGTTTATTTTTCAATCTATTTAAAAATAATTTACTATGTATTAGTTAACTATATAATAGTGGTTTTCCGATTACTTTTAAAAAATATTTTTGTAATGTTTTAATTCTAAAAGAAACCTTTTATTTACCACTTCTCATTTTTAATATGTTTATATTTTTTATATAAAATCTCTTATAAGTAAATATGTTAAGTATTTAAGTGTAGAAGATCAAAAATCATGGATTTGGCATCGATGCCCAATTCATTCTAACTTTCACTCTCTTTCCAATCCAATTGTGACCAGCTAGAATGGTATTTATTGAAATTGTCTTTCCAAGATTTTATTAACCATAAAAACTTCTAAACAAACACAAATATTCTTTGAAAAATAAAAAGTTCATTTCCAATTCTAAATAATCAGTACTTTTCTAAATTGACCTTTTTGGACTAACTCATATTCCTAGTATTGGTGGTAAATCTTACACATTTTTTTATTATTGATGACTGTACTATATTTGCATGGGTTTTCTTCTTAGCTCATAAAAAAACGATGCTTTAATGTCTTTATCAACTTTTCATGGAGAGTAGAAAATGAAAAATCCCAAAAAAAACATTTCCTATAGAAATGAATATTGTGAATAATTTTTTAATAAATACTTTGATGAATTTTTGGCTTCCCAAGGTTATCATCACTCCTCCCCTCCTAAAACTCATCAATAAAATGGGTTGATTAAAGGTGTAATAAGATCATCTAAGAAATGTCTAGGAATAATTTTAATGAGTCTAACCATCCACAATTATTTAGATCTGAGGTGGTAAATACTACTTACTTTATCCATAATAGGATTCTTATAAGTCCAATATTAGAAAAAACACCCTATGAAAATTTGACCTGAAAATTTCCAAATGTGGGATTCTTTAGAGTGTTCTGTGTTAATTGATGGACCCTTAATAACATAGATAATCTATGAATTTTTTACCCTAAATACGATGAAGGTATCTTTCTTGGGGGATTAAACTAAAGTTAATTCTTTGATGCCTTCAATTAGAGGGCCAAAACTTTAAAGAGTCAACTTTCATCCAATTTAATGAGAATAATTCTAAATAAATTCCCTTTAGTAATGATGATGACGAACAACCTAGATTGACCTTTCATAAAACTTCTAATGTAATTGAACATTTTCAAGAACCACTTCCTACTCCATTACCAAAGGCATGAGTTCAATCCAAAGGTCATCCCCAAAAAATATTATCAGTGAATTACAATCTTGAACATGCATTATAAGGTTGATCTTAAATGAGGTTGAATGTCATGATTTTATCTCTCACCTTAATCTTTATTACCATGATGAAATTGTTAATGGTGTAATTTGAATAATTTCTATGAAATATAAGTTGATCCAATTTCAAAAGAATACTGTTTTGAATCGCGTGGAATGGCCCATTAATCGAACTATTACTGGAAAAAAAATGGTGTTTATGAAGAAACATTATGATCAAGGAATTATCATTCATAACAAGGCTCAACATATTTATAAATACTATAATCAAGAAGAAGGTATTGATTATCGTGAATCTTTTCAACCGTTTCATGATTAGAATTCAATAGAATATTGTTGGAATTATCCACTCATTTTAATATTTAATTTTTTAAATGGATATAAAAAGTAATTATCTAAATGATTTCATTTCTAAAAATATATTTCTGGGTCAACCACCCAGTTTTAAAAATCCTAAATTTTCAAATCATGTTTTAATGTTAAGAATATATCTTTTTGGTTTAAAACAAGTCTGTCAAGCTTCATAAAATAATTTAACTAAATTAAATTTATCAAATGACTTCAAAATTAGAAAATAATATTTCACTCTATTTAAAAACATTTTAAAATTATTTATTAATCATTGAAATTTATGTTAATGGGGTTATTTTTTGTTTAACTGAAGAAAATTTTTAATCAGTTTTTAGATTTAATTAATAGTGATTGAAACAAGTTTTATGGGAGAACTATAATTCTTCCTTGGTTTTCAAATATCCCAAAATATTGATGGAACATTTTTATACCGAATTAAATAAACTAATTAAATTCTAATGATTTTTGGCATTGATCTTGCTAAGGAAATTAGAACACCCATGAGTGAAACATGAAAGATAATCTTGGATAAAGTCTATCAATCAGTTGATAACAAGCTTCATTGAAGTATGATTGGAATACTAAATTACCTTACTATAACCTGGATGAACATATTGTTTATGGTATCACTTTGTGTTCTTTTTCAATAAAATCAAAAGGAATAACATTTTAATGATCTCAAAATAATGTTTTAATATATGAAAGGGACTAAAAACCTTATATTATTTTATCCTAGTATTTTTTTTCTGAGATTAAATTTTTTCCTCAATTCTAATTTTGGAGGATGACAACTTGATAGAAAAATTAATAGTGTATCTTATCGTCTACTAGGAAAAACACTCATATCATGGTTTAGTAAGAAGAAAAAATATTTACTAAACCATAATGATGGAATTTTTTTTAAATATTTTCAATTATTTAGTTTGTTTATTTAGTTTTTTAAATATCTACAGTCCATTTATCTCACTTGATTCATTATTTGAGGGAGAACTAATCTTATTAAAAAAAAATAATACCAGAAGAGACCCTTCTATATTATTTTCAAAATATATTTTAACTGTTGAGATTCTGTGAAAATCTTTCGGGATTTTTTATTTATATCTTGACCTATATTTTTTAAATGATTAATATTTTTTTATCCATTTTTAACATTAATGAAATTATATATTTTAAAAAATTGGATGTTTTTCAATGTTTTTAAAAACATTGGTGTTCACTCTCTCAAAATATCATCAATGATGATAAGTAGAATTTTAAATATTATTTATCTTTTCCTCCAACCCCATCTATTAATATTTTTTGATAATATAAATTGGGGATAAAATTTCTATGGGAGAAGTTTCATATTATGGGGGAGAAGTTTTATGTTATCTGGGAGAATTTTTTTAAGGGGAATAAGTTTATAATGTTCTTTAAATGGGGATAAATCTTTTTAATCTCAGTTAATTTTTATTATTATTTTTCATTATGGAAATAATATTAAATTCTTTTTAAAATCTTATATTTATTAAATTTTTATACTTGATATATTATGGTTTCATTAACTTATTAGTCAAGTTTTTTTTATCATCAAAATATGTTAGATTGTTGTGTTTCATTAGTTTTAATGATCATTAACACTATAATAATTTCCTTTAATTTGTTAGGGATCAAAGGTATTTGTTTTTTTATAACTAATCTTAAAAATATAGAAATCACAGTGAAAAACGTTTCCCAACTCCAAAAAAAGTGCTAAAATTGCATTACAGTGCAATTAGAGGGACCATGTTGTAGTGCAACTTAGTCTATCTTTTAGGTACACGGTCATAGATAATAATCTAGTACAATATTTACAAAAGGTCACAAAAAGTCCTAAATATGATTATGAAAAAATTAGAAGGAACAAATTGAATAACAACTTGATCCAACTTTTAGGTAATAGGGCACGCAGTGGAAGGAAGTGGGCTGAAAATTTAAAAAAAATTCATCACTGAAGTGACAAAACATCATCATATCCAATGATTTGAGCCCGATTAGATGTTTAAGGATATCAAATAAATTTAATAAGAATAAAATTAATAAATGATAACCTAGTTCGATTCGATAGAATTTTTGACTGCATCTAGTCTTCACCAATCATTGCTAGAAGGATCTGAAACCAAAATCCTCTAGATATTCTACACACACTCTAATAATTTTTTCACTCAACATTTGTCAAATTTTAGGTGCTAGTGTGATTATCTAACAAATCCTTCAACATCACAATGATCTCCTTGATCTTGTCCTTTTGAATCCACAAAGGCACTCTTGGATTTGTCGCTTGGATAGATACATTCTTTCTCTAGGAGGTGGGAGGAGAGGGAACCTACCATTCTATGGTGTAGTTATATCATACTAACTAGACACAATTGACTTTCATGTGTTGTGGAATCATAATAATTAATACTTCTTCTCATGAAGTTCTCAATTGGTGATCTCTAGTAGGTTTTATTATGAGGACATACCCGCCAATAGTAACATCACAAGTTTCAAGTGTCATTGGTTATTCCTATCTACAGACATTTCTGTTGGTCTCCTGTCTTGAGATCATTATAAATGTGTGCAATTTGTTCACGTACTTTGATGTAATACAAAAACCATGATAATGAAATCATGATAAGGTAACTTATGTTGGTCGTGTCATTGGTTTTATAGAATAGGTTGAATGATCCAGAGAGAATTAGTCGCTTTTGAGTTGAGGGAGGTATATCTAAGGACTAGTTGATTAAGATGGTAGTAACTTCATAAATCTATATTCATATCAGTCAAAGGCATGCCTTTCTAGTTAGACAAAAAAATAATAAATCAAGAATTGGTGATGAGACAAGCATGTATCCTATTTTATGAGATATCACAAGATAAAAGGATTATATTACACAGTACATGTTAATAGGATGTTTTTAATGATATGTTTAGTCCTCATCTCTTTAGGGGTCTGGATGGGTTGCTAAACTCTGTTCTTGTTCTGTTAATAGTATCATATTTAAAGAGGTAAGGGTCTCCCCTACACCCATCCCTAATCTGACCCCCATCATTAATCATAATCAAAAGTGTGAAAAAACATCATCGTGTCCAATGATACGAGGCCCGGTAGAGGTTTGAGAATTTCATGTGAATATAATAAGCATAAAATAAATAAATGAGTACCTCATTTGATTTGGCAGCACATTTGACTACAGCTAGTTAGCAACGATCGTTGCTTGAAGGATATAAAATGGAACCCCTCTAGATCATCCATATCTTCTCTAATAATCTACACACTCACCATTCATAAAATTGTAATTTCTAGCATGGAGATCCGATGAAGACTTTACCATCATGATGATCACCTCAATCTCGTCCCTCCTAACCATCAAAGGCATTCTTAGATTGGTCGCTTGGAGAGAGAATTTATCTCTCCAGGATGTTAAAGGAGATATAATTTCTCATTAATATGTTCTAAATACATAATAATGATTGGAATTAATTGAATATCAGGTTTTAGGGTATCATAATCATTAATACATCTTGTTACTTAGTTCTCACTCAGTGATCTCTAGTGGGTGTGATAATGAGGACATACTCGCAAATAGGAACACCACTTGTTTCAAATGTCACTGTTTATTCCAATCTATGGACATGTTTACTAGTATCCTGACTTGAGATAATTATAAATTTGTTTCATTTGATCACATACTTATATACAAGTAAAAAACCATGACAATAATGTGGTGTCATGGTAGCTTGTGTTAGATGCGTCATTAGTTGTATGGAATTAGTTGAATGGCCAAGATAAAATTTTTCATTTCTGGGTTGAGGAAGTGATATATTAGTACTATTTGATAAGTACGTTATTACCTTCATATATCTGTATCCAATGGAGTAGAAGGTATGTATGTCTCGTTAGATTAATAAACAATAAATAATGAAAGGAAGACGATACAAGTGTGTGTCCTTATTTATGATATATCATAATATAGTGAAATTATATTACACAGTACATGTTCGTAGGATAGTTTCCATTGAAATGAATATACCTCATCTCTTTAGGGTTTTTAATGGTTTTCTAGACTCATATATTGGTCTGTGAATTGTATTCACTAGTATCAAGGTAAGGAACTCCACTAACCCCTACCCTAAGCCTACCCCCAACCAAAATCTTAATAACTAACCCCTAACTAATTCCTATCCTCCCAATCATAATCCCTAATACCTAACCCTCCAAATATAAATCCTAACCATTAACCCTAATAAATCCCCCTAATCTAAATCCTTAATCCCTAACCCCCCTAATATTAATCCCAAATTCCTAACCCACCCAATTCTAATACCTACTCCCTAATTAAAATTCACCTTCCCCTAGATTAATCCTTAATACCTTACCCCCAAAAATAATCCCTAATCACTAATCCATAACCCCATATCCTAATTGTTACCCCTCCATTCCAAATTCCCCTACACCCCACCAAATTCCAATCTGAATCACTAAAACTAAACTAATCCATACCACCCAATATTAATCCATAATCTCTAACCGTCTGGCTACATTTTAATTCATAATACTTAACTCATAACCCTAATCCCAAATTCCCCTAGTCCTAATCCCTTCACCAAAACCCTTCGACGTCACGACTGTCACCTCAATCTCATCCCTTCAAACCATCAATGGCATTCTTGTATTGGTCACTTGTAGAGATACTTTCTCTATTTAGGAGGTTGGAGGAGAGAGACTATATCATTCCTATTGTATAGATAAATCATAATGACTATAAAAAGTTTACTATCAGGTTCTTGGGTTCATAATATGATAGACTTATTCTCATTAAGATTGAAATAGGATAGACCAACCAATAGAAACACCACATGTTTCACATTTCATTGGTTGTTCCTATTTATGGACATGTGTATTGGTCTCCTAACCTGAAATAATTATCTGTGTTTTCCATTTGATCACATACTTTTATTCAAGGAAAAAATCATGATAGTGCAGTAATGGAAATGTATCTTTTGTTGGGTGAGCCATTGGTCCTATGACATTGGTTTAATGGTCAACATAGAATTTTTCGCTTCCGAGTTGAGGAAGTGATATCTCGGTCCGAGTTGATTAGAATGATAGTACCTTCATAAATATTTGTCCAGGGTAGTCAAAGGTAATTTTATCTAGTTATATCAATAAACAATAAAGGGTATACTCTTTTGGAATTTGAATAGTATTCAATCATATCAAGACATACCTTGATGAGTTTCTAGACTGCTCTCTTGGCTAGTTAATAGTGTTCAGTATTAATTAGATAATTGTCTCCCCCACCTCAAACCTAATCCCAGTCAGTAACCCCTAACTAATACCCACCGCATTATTAATCCCTAATCTCTAACCCCCTAACCCTCAATCCAAATCTGAAACCTAAACCCCCATATTAATCCATAATTCCTAACCCACCAATATTAATCCCTAACCACAAAATCCTAAACCTTAGTCCCCCAATCCTAATCATTACCCTACCCTAATCCCAATCATATTCACCAACCCATAACCCTCAAATATTAATCAATAATCCCTATCCCACTTCATAATCCATAATTCCTACCCCCAATCATAATCCATAATCCCTAACACCTCAATCGTAATCCTTAATCCCTACCCCCAATCCTAATCACTACCCCCTAAATGACCCCTTCCCCAAATCATAATTCATAATTCCTAAACCCATTACCCCCAATCCAAATCCTAATAACTAGCCCCAAACAAATCCCTACCCCCAATCATAATCCATAATACCTATCCCCCCAATATGTATCCCTAATCATAACCCCCACCCTATATTAATCGCTAATCCACACCCCTTTCAAATCATAAACAATAACCCTGACACAATCCCAATCCATTACCCCAATAAAAATCCGTACCCCCATATAAATCCCTCATCCCTAATCCCAAATCATTATCACTAACCCCTAACTAATCCCTAACCCCAATCTTAATCCCTAATCCATAATCCCCCCAATCACAATCCTAATTACTAACCCTTAACAAATCCCTAACCCTAAATCTAAATCACTAATCCCAAACCCCCCCCCCTCAAATATTAATTACCAATCATTATCCCCTACCCTTCATCTTAATCCCTATCCCCATCTTGATCCCTACTTGAAATCATAATTCATAACCCCCAATATGAATCTATAATCTGTAACCCACAATCACATTCTTAATCATTTAACCCTAACTAATCCCTACCCCTAATATAAATCAATAATCCCACATAATCTTAATCCCTAATCAATAACCCCTTCCCGATTCTTAATACCTACCCCATACTAATCCTAAAAACTAACCACTAACCCCCCCCCCCCAATATCCAAATCATATTCATTAACACTAATCCCTTTCCCCCAATCATAATCCCTAACCCACCATATGAATCTCTAATCCATAAATCCCAATCCTAATCACTAACCCCATACTAATACCTACCCCCCAATATGAATCCCTAATCCCTTACCCCCCAAAATCCAAATCCTAATCACTAACACTTAACCAATCCCTATCCCCAATCTAAATCACTATTACCTAACACCCACAATATTAAACCCTAGTCACTAACCCCTCACCCACACTATTTTAATACCTACCCCCTCATAATCCTAAAAACTAACCTCTAACCTCCCCCCACCAATATCTCAATAATAATCATTAACCCTAATCCCTAGTCCCCCACACTAATAGATAATCCCTAATCCCCCATCTTAATCCCTACCCCCAATCCTCATCATTGTCCCCTAACCCCTCCATATCTCAATCATAATCATTAACCCTAATCTCTACCCCTATTTTAATCCATAATCCCTAACCCACATATTAATCCCTACCCACAATCCTTATTACAAACCCCTACCCATATCTTAATCCCTACCCCCATCATAATCCTAAAAACTAACCCCTAACCCGCATATTAATCGCTACCCACTATTAATTCTAAAAACTAACCCCAACCCCCCCCCCCCCCAATATTAATCCCTAATTCCTAACCCCCCATCTTAATCCCTAATTTAACACCCTCTAATTCCATAACACTATCTCATGGCTGAAACTGGTGAGTTACGTGCCTTCAAACACACCTCCTTATATGCCAGAGGCTACTGACTAGTAGAGGGGTTGTGATAAGTATTGTGGGAAGAATATATCCCCTTGTATAGAGTTATGACACAACAAAAGTAAACAATATAATTTAATATGAGAATGAGAAAATAATGGAAACAATAAAAAATGATTGGAAACCAAATAATAAATGCCAACTGAATAATCTTATATATAATAAAGGCAAAATGTAATGCCTTTATGGAATAAATAATTACAACGACCCAAGTGGGGTGTGAGAATAACTCTATAGGCTGACACCACCATGTCTAAAAATAACTAGTCTGATAATATGTTCATGCAATAATGAAAGAAACAAGTGTATTAATTAATTAAAAATTTAAATTAACACAACATCAACCTACTTTGACACCATGTAGGAATGTCTCTGAGCATGTCTCACAACCATACCAACCCCAACCATATAACCATGGTAAAACATAACCATATTTGGTGCCCTTATAGAAATGTATATATGTGTGTCACACAATCATGTCATCTATAACCATATATTTGTGGTATAAATCACATAAATATGGGTGAATATCATTATAAAATAATTTCAGAAATAAATCAGGACTGCTGTCAATATGTAAGAATTATAATATATATCTGGTCTAAGCCCAGTATATAAAAATTTCATCCATAAATTAGGGTAGATCCTGGTTTATAACCATTAAAGCATGTATCGGGGCCATGACCGATATATAATCATTTCGAAAATAAATCAGGATTGAGCTCGGTATAAGCAATACAAAATGTATCAGGGCCAATCCTGGTGTATAAGAATTCAGTATATATCATTGGAATAGACCACAATATAAGACATAAAACATGAATCACATGGGATATCCCTATATATAAGCATTCTAACATTTTACACAATGAGTCATAACAACAAGGATATCACAATATCAGATCACAAATCCCAATTGTCAATTATGAAAATTTCCATTTATCTTTGAATAACACATTATGTTTATCATTTGGTAATAAACCAGTAACATGTCATTCATCTCAAAAATCAATACAATCCAAGGTGAATTTATATAAAGAAATCACTCAAAAATCAAGTCATTGTAAACACACGTAAGCCATTTTTAAATTCATTTATAATCAATAGCATGCTCAGCCCAACAGTATCGAGAATCCATGTTAGTAACAACTGAATCAAAAAGGATTAAAAGGAACAATCCAATTCATAATTTATTTAATTTAGACACAAATTATTTTTCACATACATTCCTATTAAATCATCTATAGGGTTAAGGTTTATACACCCTATCTTTAACTGGTGATTAACACAACACTTCAAATGGGAAACACAAATGATGAAGAAGGTTCTGAAGAGAACAAAAAGAACCTAAATCAAAATTGATCAAGATCACAACCAAATGTCCAAGTATTCTACCACCCTAACATATATTAACATATGAGGAGAGGAAAACCAAAGCCATTGACTTACAAGGGATTGATAAAAAACATAATATCGAGAATGGAGTAATGTCTTCAAAAATATCCTCGGGAAACATATATGGGTGATAGGAGGGAACTAAACTTTAGTGGAAAGAAAAATCATATGCATGGAACTTATAAAACTATTGGATGAGATATTAAATGATTTTTAACTCTTTTACACATCTTTTATTAATTCATAGAGGGATACACTAAAACCCATTGTCTTAGAAGAATTTTTAATCTTCCCAAACATTACATGATGTGAACTACTAACATTATGTGGGATTGCTTTACACCCTTTACCAGTTTTATGACACGTGTCTTGCAGAATTAACATATCATGAAATACATTTACACATTGTGTAAATCCTTTACAGATAGTTTTCAGTCCTACTCCATAAAATGGACCTAAACAACCTTCAAATACTTCTAAATAATGTAAAAAACATCATAAAACCATTTAATACATTTATATCTGGAATCCATTAATTCAAATAAATATATATACCTGAACTTTAGTTCATTTTTTCCAACAAAATATCTCTATATTTGAACAAGACTCAACCACCAGAGAATAAAGACAAAGGAAACCCCAAAAGAAGATATTTCACATAAAAAAATTAAAATATGGACATACATAGAAAGATACGGGGTCTTACGACCTCCCCTCTATAGAAGAGATCATCTCCAAGCTCCTCCAAGAATCACTATGGTGTCTCGGAAAAAAAAATTTCAACCTTACTCATATATCAGACTCCACCAAATTGGTATCCTCCTAAACTTGCCTATTATTTCACTACACTCAAACTATGGGTATAGAACTACCCTATATATACTTGTCACTAGAAGTTTTTGGATGATAACTTTGAAGCTACTATATATGAACTACGCCATGATTGTAACTTTAACTATGTGGGAGGTATAATTGATATACCAATGGACAGACCCTTTTCACTATCTCAAGTGGCCTAAAAAATCTTGGGCGCTAGATTTCCTTTTTTTCTTGATACATTGTTTCCCCAAACTAGGAAATGCCCGAAGGAAAACATGAAAACAAAACTATAACTCTAGTGTACATCTATGATGGTCAGTGTGTGGTCACAAACTATCTCATTATCAACAGAACCAGCTAAGATGTCTCCTTCATGAGACTATTCTCAACAAGCATTGACTCACCTGCCTCTATCAAATAAAGAGGTGAATGAAACAACCTTCCACATAATGCCTATAAAGGTTCCATCTAGATCAATTAACGGAAGGTGTTATTAAATGAAAAATCCATGACTATAATATTATTCTCCCATGAACCACCTAAATCAGAAACACATCCTTGAAACATATCCTCTATAACCTGAATAGTATAATTTGATTGATCACTAGTACAAGGATGATATGTTTTAAATAGAAGAATATGTTATCTCATAGCCTTCTCAAGACCCTTCCAGAACTACAATGTGAAACATGTATCTCTATCAGAAATGATACTCCTTATAAAACCATAAAACCAAAATACTTCATTCATATAAATAATACCCAAATAATCAATTATTAAGGTCTCCATGATAATTATGTTGGCCCATAATCACCCCTACAACATAGTTCATATGGGATGTCTTGGGTAATCCTATCAAAAAATCCATAGTGACATCATCCTATTTCCACTCTCGAAAGGAAAAAAGATGAAAAATACCAATTATCCTATAATGTTGTGTTTTCACCTGGTTATAAGTGAATCATTTAAAAAAATATGCTACTTAATTATTCATTCATGGTCACCAACACTGTCTACAATCATAACAATACATCCTTGTCAAAACAAGATGTACCGACGATCGAGAAGCATGAAACTTTCTCATTAAATCCTCATAGAAAACCCATAATCAGCTATAGAAAAGTGAATTTTTACTACCAAGAGACCATCACAATGGTGTATCCCCACCATATAAGTTTTATCTCATATCTAAACCCTCATGATCAGGTAACTATTCGGTCTTGATCTGATCCAAACTCATGGGTATAATAGATGTCTAAGTCAGAGCTACTCATCCCTAAGTATAACAACAATGATATTTATTTCATATTTAAACATGATTTATTACAGAAAATTTCACTTAATAAAACTTATAAAATAAATTGGTATAGTATATTTGGGGATTAGTAACATTACATAACAACTTAAAACATGAAAAAAACATCTTTATTGAAAAACAAATTACATGACCACAACATTCCTTCGTACTTAGCATTTCATGGGATAACATGAGGACATACATAAGAAAAGGGTGAGCTATAAATCCTACTAAGGGAATAAACATGGAATTACATGAGGAAGAAAATATATTTTATTCAATAAGAATATAAATATACTATAAAAGAAACATGAACATAAACGAATGATATAGCATGATATTCATAACATATAAATGTGGAAACAACATACAACATGATATTAGCATGAGTCTAGGCTCATTGAACATGGATTTTCATGAGTTAAACCTCATTTCACATGAATTAGCATGAGTAAACCATAATTAAAGATGAATTCTCATGAGTAAACCTTTATTACACATGGAGTATCATGATACTAAACATTACCCAATACATTGGAATAATATTAGCGTGCTCCGTTGATAATCATTTTGTTTTCATGTATAAGTGTACCACATAGATAATAGAACATGGATTCATTAAAAATAATAATTTATTCTAATAAAATGGAATGTGAAATAAAAAAATTTATGTCCCAAATCAATTATTACAATAACATAATGTTTAATACCCTTGGTAGAGAAATGGATATGGTATTCACTACAGGATGATTTCAGCATGGAAAATTGTGTTGCAATTTCAGTAGCATAACAATGTCAACTAGAAATTAGTAAAATGTGTTTATGGGATAAAAAGGGTTATATAATAATTCATACAAGAAATTTATAGTATTTGGATCATGAAAAATAATATCCCAACATATTAAATAGAATTTATATGCACAATATAAATTAAATTCTTGAATGTAAATGAGAAGAGAGAAATCCCATACGAAATTTCAGCATGGTAACAGGTATACATGAGAGGTATTAATGAGTGATAAAGGGTTATCTAATCATTAAAACATAATAAGGATAGTATGGGGGAGGTTCTAAAACATATACCATACTTTTTAATTGAAAATAAAAGGATGTAACAGTATAAGGAAAATTGGACAAAAATTGAGAAAGGAAGGAACCCTTACTTGGATGTATGATCTCAAAGGCTTGGGAGAGGCTTAGTGGGAAATCAGGGATAATTAGGAGGACTCTCTGGAGTATATAACATATTTTGTATGATATTCATTGATTTTTAGTGATTTGTAATGGGTTCATGGGTGGGTTTATATAGGAAAGGTGGGGGAATTCATCATTTTTTTGGTTTTTGGACACTACAAACTAAAATATTCCAAACCACAAACCATCCCATGGTTTTGAACATGGTTTATACAATAGGGGAGTGGTAAAAATTATTTTATAAGGATAAGGAAGAATATATTAAAATATTTCTCTTGATTATGTGGAGGTGAGTTACACTTTTAAGGAAATGATTTTAAAATCATAAAATATTGTAAATGTCTTGGAGGATTCACTAAGGCATCATAAAATAATGAAAATAAACCTAAAATTAAATTATTCTAAAATAAAAACATATATTTAGAATAATATACCTTTTATAGTATTCTATGACTTCACTATTGGGTCATTCTGATTTCATAAAACACTTTATATATTTATACAGTATATAATTTTTACCGAAAAATTCGACTATCTTAGAAAATTTTGAAAAATTCAATGATGGATCATTTTGATGTCCTGATTCCAAAAATAATATTTATTTTATCTAAATTTTTTTCTAAATTTGTGAATTATAACTTTTTAAAATAATAACGGACATTTATTGAAAATTGATGGGTTTTGGAAAAAATAACATTCAAACATTAAATGAAGTTACTTTTGACTTCATAAATATTATATGATCATTAATATTTAAAAAAATAAAAATAAAAAAAATTATTTAAATATTAATTACATAAAAAATAAATTAATTCATCAAAATAGATTCCTTATTTGGATTTGAATATTAACAAAAAATACTATTTGTGCTTTAGAAAATCATTTACAATTTTACAATAATAGAATGAAAGTATATTCATTATTATATTAAAATAATAATCATAATTATATGGTCTTGATACATATCCCATTATTACACCATCATACGCCTAAAGAGTAAGGTCTGTGATAGTGGGGATTTCATGGGGATGTTCGGTGAACATGGTTTGGGTTCTACTCTTGATGATTTTGAACTTCTCTTGTACATAGTTTTTATCATGCACAAGTTATTGCATGTGGGATTGGGATTGGTATAGATAAAATCACTTAAATTCTATATCCATTGGAACCTCTGATAAATGAGATTCATAGGGTATGATCCTACTATTTGAGACCATCTCTTCCTTAGTCTACACCAAAAGGATTTCTTAAAACCCTATATTTATACTAGTCATGTGATCATTAATCAACGAATATATTACCGATGAAAATGATACTTATCAGTTATTTAAATCCAATTGGATATAATAAAAAAAGGAGTGCATGTGTTTTCAATATCCATAATATATTTAAAAGAAAACAGACCTTTATTTATAAAAGTTGAAATCATTGCGACCTTCCCCCATTAAGATATTTCTCTATCCAAATTTCTTTTTCCCAAATTAATACAAATGAGGGTAACTATTCTTCATCACTTCCTCTGATTCCCATGTTTCTTCTTCAAACTTGTGGTTTTTCCTCAACACCATGATAAATAGCATCATATTATTTCATAGTACTTTTTCACTATGATCTAAGATCTTCACCATATTCTCCTTATAGGGTTGGTCATTCTCCAATGGTTCCACCTTTGGATTGAGTACATGTGATGGACAAGGTATGTACTAACTCAAGAGTGATACATGGAATAAATAATGTATTTGAGACAAGTTCAGTGGGAGTTCTATTCGATAAGCCACTTCTCTGATGTGATCAAGGATCTCAAAAGGGATGATATACCTTAGACTAAGATTTACCTTCTTCCCAAATGTCATAACTCTATTTCATGGAGATATGTGGAGGAATACCAGGTCTCCAACATCAAACTCTAGGACTCATTGATGATTGTAAACACAATCATTTTTTCAACTCTGGGCATCTTTGATATGCCATTGTTATATTCTTAAAACTCTCAACCATTTCTTCAACCATTTATAAGCATAAAATTTTCCATTCCCTAGTTTCATCCCAACATTCCAGTGTTCTTAACCTATTCTTATAAAGGGTTTCACAAGGATCTATTTGGATGCATGAGTGGAAACTATTGTTGTAATAGAAATCCACCAAAGAAAGATATTGGTCCCATCTGCCTTTGAAGTCCATTGAGGAAGATCTCAACATGTCATCAAGTGTCTAGATAGTCTGCTCATATTGGCCATTAGTTTGAGTGTTATAAGCCTTGATCAAGTTCAACTCATTGTTCAGAGTGTATTGGATACTCTTCCAGAACATAAAGTTGAATCTTGGATCTCTATAAGACACAATCTATAGTGGTACTCTATGCAGCCTTACCACTTGTATAATGTATATATATGCCAGTTGATCTAGTGATAAATCCTCTATAATTGCAATGAAGTGTGATGTCTTTGTAATACAACCCACAACAAACCAGATATAATTGTTTTCTTCATATGTCTTCATAAGTCCAATGAGAAAGTATATAGTGAGGTTTTCTATTTCCATGTTGGTATGGGTAATGGTTGCATCAGCCCCTTAGACTTATGACTGTCAAAATTCACATACAAACATACTAGAAACTTTGATGTATATTTAGATATCTCCTTATTCATTTTATCCCACCAATATTTCTCCTGATGATCATGATACATCATCCATTCCTTGGTGAATGGATAAATTAGAACTATGAAAATTATTCAAAATTTCATTCTTTAAATTTGGATTTTATGGAACACATATTCTAAACCCAAACCACAAATTTTTCTCTTTATTAACATTTAGCTCTAATAACTTCCTTTTTTGTAGTTTACACTTTCTCCTGAATTCACACATCATCTTTTAGAGTATCCTTTTACCTTTCCAAAAGAGAAGTTTGAGCAATTATTTGTGAAAGGATTGATGACATCTCCTTATTTATGATTCCCATGTCCATCTTTATCAAATTTTAAAGGATTGGATCCTTTTCAATTGTCATAAATGATGGAATTGTTGGGTCCTTTATACATAGAGCATCCACAACCTTATTCAATTTCATAGAGTGGTAATAGATTGAGTAGTCATAATATTTGATGAGATCTATCCATATTTATTGGTGAATATTCATATATTTAATTAGAATATATATTTGAGACTTTTGTGATCTATATATATTTAACATTTTATCCCAAGGAGATAATTCCACAAGGTGTTCAACACAAAGATCATAGTCTCTAACTCCAGATCATGTCTGGGATAGTTTTTCTCATGAATTTTCAACTCCCTTGAGGCATAGGCAATGAATTTTTCATTATACATTAACACATATCCCAATCTCTTCTTCGAGGCATCACTAATGATTCAGAAAATCTCCCAAATTGTAGGTAGTGTGAGAACATGGTTAGTGGCAAGCCTCTTCATAAACTCCATGAATATCTGTTCACATTCATCATTCTAACCAAACATTAATCCCTTATGAGTTATCTTGGTAATTGGGTTTTAAAATTGTGAGAAATTTCTCAGAAATCAGCAATAATATCTACCTAACCCCAGGAAGCTATGGATATCCATCACAGATGTCAGACTCAGCATTCCCTCAACTGCATTTGTCTTGGAAGAACCCACAGATATACTCTTACTTGTGCTGATATAACCCAATAATGAGACATCCTTCAACCATAACTCCGACATACAATACTTTGAATAGAGCTTATCCTTTTAAAATATCTCTATAACAATTCTCAAATGTTCTTCATGCTCCTATATAGATTTAGATTATATTAGAATATCGTCTATAAATACTACCCAAAATTGGTCGTGGTAATCTATAAATACTCTAATTATAAAGTCCATGAGTATTACTAGAGAATTAGTGAGTCCGAATAGAATTACAATGAACTCATAATGTCCAAACATTGTAAAGAAACTAGTCTTGGGAATAGCCTCCTTCTTCACCCAAAATTGGTAATAACTCGACCATAGATCCACCATGGAGAAGTATTTTTCTCCACATAGTTTATCAAACAAGTCATCATTCCGTGGAAAAGGATACCTGTTCTTTATCATTATTTTTTTAGCCTACTATAATGAATACAAAGGCGAATTGACCCATCCTTTTTCTTGATGAAGAGGACTGGTGAACTCCATGGTGAAGCACTTGGGAATGTAAACCCTTTATCCAAATTCTACTATATATGTTTATTTAGCTCCTCAAAATCCAAAAAATCCATTCTATATGGATTCTTGGATATAATAAATTCCCTAGGTATAAAATCAATGGAGAACTAAATATCTATTCTAAGAGTAAGACCATCCAATTCCTTAGGAAACACATCAGCGAATTCCCTCATAATACGCATGTCTTCAAGGATTGTTCTTTCATTAGACTCAATAATATAATAAAGAAACACATGCCCATAGGGAAGTAATATCCATACTTGAGATGATGGTTCTAAAGAACATTCATCCACCTCCTTTCACTTGTATATAATCTGGGGTTGATTCACAAAATAGACAGTGATTTACCTCTTGCGGTAAATTTATGTTGGCCCCATATAGGTACAGCTAATCCATGAAAAAAGTTGAATCAAATTTCACTAGAGTGAGTGTGATGAGTTTCATTGGGAAGTTAAATCCCCAAATTGTGATAGGGGGATTTATATACATAGGATGAAATAATTACCCCATTTTTTATTTGCACTGACATCTCTACTTCCATGATTTTTGGTGGTGTTTGGATTGTTCTACACAACTTTAGGGATATAAATAATGCATATAACTATAATAAAAAAGTATGATCACTATTCTTGAATTAATGACTAGCGTAATTTTAACCACTTCATTTTCGAGATTCAATTTAGTGGTAGTGATGGAATAAGCTCACCCTAGCTTCCTTGGAGGTTGTTGGTTACCTCCAATTACCCTTGGCTTAAGGAATTGGTTCACAATGTGCCATGGTTCCTTATAATTGTAGCAATGAACAATGTGTTGAGGGTTGACTAGATCATTCCATTCCTGTGTCAAATTGAGGGGTTTCTCCTGTTGAAAATTGTTGTCTAGGTTCTATTCTCATACACAAATATAGTATTTCATTGATCCCCTTAGACAATTTCCAAGGTTCTTCTTTATGCACTTTTGAAATGTGAGGTGCTTTAATTTCTAAGCACCGTTGGATTTATCCATCAGACCTCTGAAATTAAAGTCCACATTCCACTTATTATCCCCATGATACCCCTAATATTAGCCAATCTTCATCTCGAATTTGAGGACACATCAGTTTATTTTCTCATAGCAATCAAAGTCATAGATTTCCAAGTCTTTCCATAGTCTATGTTTTATCCCACCAAATAAGGAGTCAAACTTTCATTTTGGGGTAATGAAAAAACTAGAGGTGTATCAAGAAATCCTTGTAATTTTTTCATCATATGATCTGATGGATTCTTCATATTTTTTATTAGATTCACCCTCTATATGATAAGAATCCAAAAGAACCTTCTCTTGTTTATAACATTGAAGGATGGAGAAGATCTTATCAATGGAGTTGATCCATTGTTAAGAAATTGAGGGATCAGATGATCCATTGAAAGTAGGAGACCTTTGTCTCATGATGGTCTCGATTAAAATTTTTTATTTCTTAGGGGGTGGGGGGTTGGAAGATCTTATCGATATAGGTTATATTCAAAACTTTATTTAACTAAGAGATTATCATGATAATGTTTTTGATTCCCTCTCCCATCAGATTGGGAATCTCATTAGAGCAGTAATCGCATTGATCTTCGCATCAGTTTTTATCATGATTCCTCCTATTGGAAGACATTGGCTAGAATAAAAGGAAAAGTAGGGGTACGTATGTTAAACTTTTAAAAACATAAAGGGTAATCTAATGAAAAAAGGATAACTTATAAATTAAATTTATTTTTTTAACTTATGAATTTCTAGGCTTTGATCTAAGTTATCTATGATCTACTTACAAGAATATATTCTTTTGGGATTTTTTGTTCCCTTAATAATAGTTCGTACTATGATTATTAATTTACCAAATAATATCCCTTCGATGTTTCAAAAAAATTATGAATCAAGGGTCGTTGTTATTCACCAGTTCCTATTCGAGTCTATCTCAAAGAAGTGTTTTCCAGTTTTACCTGTAGATACATCTGTGGCAACACCACCTATACTTTTTTGTATCCAGATAGTGATTTATTTTCATGATAAACCTCTTAATATATACTAAAAAACTTAGGGATTATTTTTATATACTTATTCTTATCCCTAAGGCTTTCACTAGAGTTTTTCAATCCTAATCCCAAAAATAACAAAACCTATACTCTAATACCATATATAACAACCCTAATATTTATTTCATATTTAAACATGGTTTATTACATAAAATATCACTTAATACTACTGATAATATCAAGAGTTATAGTGTATTTGGTTATTAGGAACATTACATAACAACTTAAAACATGAAATACAAATATTTATTGAAAACTGCTTTTACATGACCACAATAATCCCCCCTAATTGGCATTTCATGGGATAACCTGAGGACATACATAATAAAAGTGTGAGATATAAATTCAAGTAATTGAATAAACATGGCATAAAATGAGGTAGAAAATATATGTTCGTCAATAGTAATATCGATATATCATAAAAACATGAACAGAAAGGCATGATATAACATGATATTCATAACATGGAAATGTGGCAACAACATACAACATGATATTAACAAGATTCAAGGATCATTGCACATGGATTATCATGATCAAACCCTCATTTCACATGAATTAGAATGATTAAACCCACATTATACATTAATTAGCATGAGTATACCCTCATTGAACATAGTCTATCATGATAATAAACATTACTCAATTCATTTGAGTTCTATCAGGGAGAACCCTTCATAATAATTTTGTTTTCATGTATAAGTGTTCCACTTAGATCATACAACATGGATTCATCAAACACAATTAAATTATTCCATTAATAAGGAATGTGGAATAATAACATGTAATTACCCCATCAATAAGTACATGATCATAAATGTGAATTCCCATCATAGAGAAATGGGTATGGTATTCACTACACAATGATTTTGGCATGGAAAATCATGGTGAAATTTCTGCATCTTAACATCATCAAATATAAATTCATAAAATTGGTTGAGGAGAGAGAAATGGGTATATCATAATTTATACATGAAATATAAATTAATGGGATCATTAAACATAATATTCCAACATATGAAATGTAATTTAGATTCATAATATAAAAGAAATTCTTTAATGGAAATGATAAGAGAGAAATACCTTACGAAATTTAGGCATGGAAACAAGTGTACACAGGATGGATTAATGAGAGAGAAAGGGGTCTATAATAATTAAATAATAATTATTTAATTATGGGAGAGGTTCAAAAACATACTCCATCAGTTTTAATTGAAAATAAATGGATGTAACTATATAAGGAAATTTAGAAAAAAAATGAGAAAGAAAGGAACCCTTACTTGGATGTGTGATAACAAAGGCTTGGGAAAGGCTTCTTGGATGATTGGGGAACATTGGGAGGACTCTAGAGAGTATATAGAATATTTTATATGATATTGAATGATTTTTAGTGAAGATTAATGGGTGATTGGGTGGGTTTATATAGGAAAGGTGGATGAATTGTTTGTTATTTTGGTTTTGGACACTACACACTAAAATATTAAAAACCACAAACTGTCCCATGGTTTTTGCCTATGCTTTCTAGAAAAGGGGAGTGGTATTTATTATTTTATAAGGATAAGGTCTAAATATAATAAAATACTTCCATTTATTATGTGGAGGTGTTTCACACTTTTAAGGAAATGATCTTGAAATATCAAAATATTTTATATGCCTTGGAGGATTCACTAAGTATTTATAAAATAAATCCAATAAAAAAAACTTACATTATTTTAAATTAAAAACATATATTTGGCCGAAGATACCTTTTATAGTATTTTATTCCATAACTATTGGGTCATTATGATGTCATAAAACACATTACATATTTATAAGGTATTTATTTTTTTCCCAAAAATAATATTGTCTCAAAATATTATTAAGAATTAACCATTGGATAATTTCGACATCCTAATTCAAATAAATAATACTCATTTAATATAGATAATTTTATAAATATGTGAATGTTCACTTTTAAAATAAAAACCAACATTTACTGAAAATTTTTGGGTTTTGGAAAAAATTGTTTTCAAACCTTGTTAAAAGTTACTTTTTACTTCAAAAAAATTATATAATAATTAATATTTAATAAAATTAATTTAATAAAAATATTTTATTTAAATATTAGTTATTTAAAAAATACATTTATTCTCCAAAATATATTCCTTAATTTAATTTGAATATAAACCAAAAATACTATTTGTGATTTAGAAGATCATTTACAACTTAACAATAATAGAATTAAAGTATATTTATTATTCTATAAAAAATAATAATAATTCTAAGGTATCGATAGATGTCCCTTTATTACACCATTATATTCCCTAAGAGTATGGTGTGTGATGGTGGGGCTTTCTTGGGTCTGTTCAGTTAACATGGTTTGGTTCATGTTCTTGATGAACTTGAACTTATCCCATAAATGGTTTTGCTCATGGTTAATTTGTTGTATATCATCTAGGGATTGGTCTAGGGAAAAGTTCAGAAATGATATCTCCCTTAGAATCTCTGATAAATGGGCTTCATAGGGTAAAATCCTACTAGTTTATGCCATCACTATCTTAGTATTTTCCAAAATAATTTGTTAAGGCACTATATTTATACTAGTCATGTGAAAATTTTTCAATGACTATATTATAAACAATTATGATACTTAATAGTCATTTAATCCCAATTGGATGTAATAAAAAAAGGAGTGCATGTTTTTTCTATATCCATAAGATAATTAAAAGAAAGATAATTTTATTCATAAAGGTTTTGGTCATTACATTGATACTTTTAAACATGAAGATGAATGTCTTTAAAGAGTTTCGTCGTCCAACACTTATCATAAGACTCTTGTAACACCTCTCTTTACATATTTCTGCTCAATGAATCATCAACTATGTTTATCTTAC
Organism: Viscum album; assembly: GCA_963277665.1. Classification (NCBI taxonomy): domain Eukaryota; kingdom Viridiplantae; phylum Streptophyta; class Magnoliopsida; order Santalales; family Viscaceae; genus Viscum; species Viscum album. The sequence goes on from OY728141.1 coordinate 1,758,836,489, forward strand.
TTAAAATATAAGCTAACTCAATGTCAAAAGAATAGAGATACTCAACCCACCTACTCTATTGAATTTTCAGGTCCTACTGAGAAAATATATACCTGAGGCTCTTGTGGTTCATGTATACCACTAACCTCTAACCCATAAGATAGTGTCTCTAACACATTAGTGTATGTACCACCACATCTAACTTCAGATGAGTAAGGTAATTCTTCTAATGTGGTTTCGGTTGTAAGGATCCATAATTAACCACATGATCCTCCTACATTAGAACTAATATGATCCCATATCTAGATGCATCACAATACAAGGTATATTCTTTACTGTCACAGGTAAATTGATGATTGGTTTTAAGGTCATCCTAAATTTTGGCTCTTGAAAATCTCTCCCACAAACATATATCTAATTGAACTTCACTCACCTTCCAGGTCAGTCCTAACATTAGTGTTTCCAAATGGTAGAAGTTCTAGATAATGAACAAATAATAACCTACTGAAATCTTAAATCTTTGAATCTCAAATGCATTCTTGTGTTCCCAAGATACAATGGTTGCAACCATCTCTGGGTCCACTGACACTCTAGCCTCTGAGATGACATGGTCTAAGAAGTGTACTTTTTCAATCAAAAAAACATCATTTAGTTTCCTTACTGTAATGTTGATGCTCTCTCAAAATACTCAATCTTAATCACTAACCCCAAACTAATCCCCACAATCCTAATCACTAATCCCTAAATAACCCCCTCATCTTAATCCCTAATCTCAAACCCCCTCATCTTAATCCATAATCCCTACCCCCAATCCTAATCACTAACCCCAAACAATCCTAATTCATACACCCAACCCTAATGCCTAAACCACCCAATCATAATCCTATTCACTAACCCCTAAGTAATCCATACCACAATATTAATTACTAATCACTACCACTCCCTAAGTCCCCACACTTAACCCACCAATCTTAATCCATACCCCCAATCCTAATCCTATTCATTAAGCACTAACTAATCCTTATCCACCAATATAAATCCCTATCCCCTAACCCCTAACCCCTAACTAAAATTCACATTGATGAACAAAAATAAAATCTATTCTACCTAATAATGGTAATATGAAACAAAGAATAATAATATTATGAAGTAAATAAATACACTCCCTAATAGACCAGTAATGAATATTGAAATTTGATTTACATTTTTTTTCTAATCACCTTAAATTGTTTATAATCTGTCTATGGATGTTATCACATGATCTCTCAAATATTATTGAGTTCAATTTTTCATTACCAATAGTGTATGGTATTTTGGTGTGCAAGTAAATTAATGAAAGTTAAAATACCTCATATGCAATATAAACTTCATGCACTTTATAAAAAGTTTCGGAATATAACCATAAACTAAACACTTCCATGAAGTTATTAAATTATTGTTTTATTACAAGGTTTGGTGTAGCAAGGAAAGAAATAATATTTCTAACATTAACTAAACATGTTTACCCTCTATGAAGGTAACAAAAAAGGGCCCAGGATAGTGTCCCTGAATCTACCACCCATCTGATAAAATATACTAAGAAAAAAATATCTGAACCAATAGAGATAAATCAATTATAAAACAAATAGTAACTTGTTTAGATCCTTTATATTTTTCATTAAATATTGATAGAGAATTAAAAACTAACATGCTTGGTCAAGAGTCTATGTTTTTTAATCTTAAAATTATAATCCTTATTGAATTTTATCCATATATAATTCAAATTATTCAACTTGTAAGGAGAATATTTTGAGTAATACGTCATGTGAAGACTTAATAATTTATGACTTAAGCTAGTCACCCACCTAATTACTTTAGTGATGAAACCTAATGAGATAAAATTTTAAAATTTTATTCAGCATAAAAAATTATTGTATGATAAAACAAATCAAAAAAATCAATCAAAAAGAATTTAGAGGATTTCATTTAGTGATTTACACGTTAATGTACAATTACATATTACTAGAGTATTTAGGTATTCTGGATGATAATAAGGACATATGAGATAATAAGAATGTAAGAGAGGCCCCCTCTCATATACGAAATGTAGGAACAAATTGAGTCTCATAAAAAATAATTTAACATTGTATACCATAACAGAAAACGAGGCAATAATCAAAGCACTGGTTCCAGAAGAATGTTCCCTGAAGCCAATGGAAGATACAATTTGTTAACCTAAAAAAACACTAAAAAATATTTATGGTTTTATGGTATTGTAATATTTTTTTTTCATCAAGAAAATTACAAAAAAAGTTAAAAAGGATCAAAAAATTAATGATAACAGGTTTCCTGATACTATGAAATGATAAATTAATATCAAAATCTGATTGTAACGGGTTTCACTATTTTTCATGTGCATGCTTGTTGTATGTAGATCCTACAATGATAAAAAAATTCAACATCCACTAAGTGTAGGTCACCTAAAGTTCAAATGGAATAAATTATAATTAATACTCACCTTTTCTATCTCAATGTTATTCAATTTATTTAATCCAACAAAATATAAGTTTATACGAAGATATACAACCAAGGATTGGACAAATAAAATTAAAGAATGAAATATTTATAAAAATACCCCCAAGACGGTCAACCCAATATAATTCTGTGGTTACCTTGAGAACTCAGGTAATAAATAAAAAAGAAAAACCTGACACCATCTTAGTGGATAGAAGAGAATATGAACAATTCTCGGTTCCTTCTTAAATAATGTTAGAATCCAGATGATGTGCCTAACAGTAACTTTCGAAATTATGTGAGGTATTTTATAGATTTATTCTCATAATTTATTAATTGAACCATCATGATAATCTTCTAAAAACATGAAACAAGCATCTATTTAGTACATTTGATAATTCGACGCTAGAATCCCAGAGTATTGTGGAAGAACCTAACCATCCCGCATATAGTTTTGGATGTAAAACAGATGATGTTTTTTAGTATATGAATTAACTATTATAATATAATTAGTTCAGTTTGCATTTAATCCTGATAACAAAACAACTAAAGGGCCTAGAATTTTTTGATATATAAAAAATTTTTTACCATAATCATTTATATAAATAAAGAGTAAATTAAAAATTAGTACCTATTAAACAACACTTGATCCCCTCCACCAATCAGCCCTACCGGGAAACCAAACAATGTTCTTAAAAGAAATATGACATTAATAAAAATTCAACTGCTTGTTTACTAAAAATATTAAAAGATAAAAATAATCTAGAGGACATGTTGTTTATAAACATTCAAATTTCCTAAATGAATTAATCAATTTCAACACCATAAATACAAAAATTAAAATAAATTTAAACAGAAGAAAGATCATCATGAGAACAGATTTGATACCCAACAAGGACACTATTTCTTCCTCTGGTATTATTCTTCTCAATATAGTCATAATTACTACTCATAAATGGATTCCCATAAAGGGACATAAATGTACCCTTCTTTTTGAACTCCAACCGGAACCCATGCGTCGTTGTTGTAGATGTTAATGTAATTTATCCGAGGATCAATAATGACCACATGGGAGTTCATGGAAGTATCATGCTGCATTGTATGAATAACATTGAAAGTAATATCTTCAAAGATATTCTATAGGACCGAGACATTGGTGATGAACCGTTTTATAATTTCAAGGTTTTCTAAAATCCAATGGGTTTTTTATAGAGATGATGTAGGTATCGAGATAAAAAATGATATACTCAAGTTGAGATTTCATCTAATAAATTTATTCATTGGATTTCTTGGAGATTTTGGCATTGTTTATGGTCTGCAGTTGGAGGGTAATGATATGGAGAGTGGCCATGGTGGATGGGAGGGACGGAGAAATGAAGTGTGTCTCCTTTGAACCACAAAGGGAGTGTGACATCAATCAAGAATGTTGAGAATGATTGATAATGATGAAGATGATTTTAAATAAGGAAAGTTTGATGGCTAGTATATGGATGTGAGGAAGTGTCAACATGAGAAGACAGTGGTTGAAACCCTAGTAGGAAGAAACAAGGCGAGGATTCTCCCCAAAGAAACAGTCTATTTATTACATATTAATTTTATATTATATATATATATTTTTTGGAATAATATTTTATATATTTAAAGTAAATTTAAAATAAATAACACATTTCATATACAAAATAAATAATTATTTTTTACACATTTTTATCAAATTTTATGTATTATGTTTAAAAGATTTATCATTGATTGTTAAGTAAAAAAAGTATTTTCTTGTTTATTGAATATTATATTGATTTTTTTGTCATTTTAAGATATATGTTATGGATTTTAGTGTCCAAGATTTTCATTGATCACTAGTGACCTTTATGGAAATTTTTTTTAGGGAAATTATTATTTTTCATTAATCATTAGTGACATTTATGAAAAAATCATGAGCAGTTGAAATTCATGTGATAGTTCATTAACATTTCTATCACATGCATAATATGTGACATATATTCTTATGAAGAAAATATAAAAAGAACTATAGTTTTAAATTTTATTTTATTACATTAAAATTATAAACCATAAAAAAAATTGTAAAAGAAAATGAAAATAAAGTGCAATACTCTGTGTCAGTGGATAAATCTATTTATCAGTAATTTTTTATATAACAACTTGAAAAAAATTGATTTCCATTATTTTGATAGAATTGAAAGTATAAAGATGTTTTAAATTATTTTTATTGACTGATAAATAAAGTTTAACCTGAAATTTTACTCTATCAAAAAAAGGAGTGAAATGACAATTTTTTCTTGTTATCATGTTCTCTTTTGGAGAGAGAAATATTTCTTTATAGAAGAAGCACAATGGGAATTTAATATTAATGATTCAAATGAAGGAGAAAAATTATATGTTTTACACATCCAAGAATCAATATTAGTTAATACACAACACATCTTATGGAGTGATGACCTAAAATCATATGAGTTATAATATATTTAACCATAGATCATATTACATAGGCTATAATGCTAAAAAATAACATTTATCATCACTAGAAAAGGGTTTTATTAGCGCTGGAAAATGGTCACATGATAAGTGTATTAAAAAGTGATCAACCTTTATCAAAACTAAAATAATGTGTTGGTAAAGGCACTATTTATCATTGCTAATAAATACCCCTATTATCAGTACATTTGAAAGCACTAATAAAGGCCATAACATCTACACAAAAACGAACACCATGTAGATACCCTATAACAAAAAACTAAATTAGAAAACATAAACATAATGGAATACAAATATATAGAAAACCAGATTGGGATATAAATATTACATTGCATCATCATTTAAATTCCAGATTTAATTAAAAAATATTTAAATTGATTTCATATTTACAATAAATCAAAAAAATATTTTCCAATATAAAAAATAAAAACTCTCATAGTAGACTTGTTTCCCACAATCAATATTTGTACCAAAACATTACCCTATAATAAAACCAATGTTTATTTTAGTAGCAGTACGTAAAAAATAATCAAATTATAATTTTAATTTTATATAATCTACATATGATAAATTATAATTTTAATTACTAAATATTTTAATGATATTATCAGTTGTACTATTAATTATATTATTAATTATCATATTGTTAATTTTTTATTAATTATTAGGTATACTATTAAATAATAATTATATTATGAATTATTAATTAAAATTTTAATTAATAATATATATAAATTATATTTTTAATTACTAAATATATAAAAGATATTTTCAGTATTTAATTCTATTAATTACTAAAATAGTTTATAATTATATTATTAAACCAGAATGACAATTTTTATTAAAAACATGAACTACGAGTCATAATGACTATATCACATGAAAAATTTAAGTGTGGTCAATTCTTACAAATCACAGATTAATTATGGATCGTTGTCTTAATCATTGAGAACATTTCAACCTTTTTTGCTCTGATTTGTCTATGTGGCATGAATTTTAAACCAAAAATTACACTTTTATGTTGAAAACACACACAACAAGTCATACTGACCACATCGTGTGTCATACTGAAATTTGGTTATTTCCAACAAATCAAAAATTAATTATGGTCCATTTCGTATAGTTTGAAAACAATTCAACTTCATTTTCTTGTTTTTGGTCACGTGTTGTGTGTTTTAAACTAGAACAACACTTTTATATTGAAAACACACACATTGAGTCATGTCAACCACATCATGTGTTGGATTGATATTTCGTCAAATCCTATACATCCCAAATGAACTACAAATCATTTTCATAATTTTTAAAATTAATAAGAGGTAGTTTTCTTGGTTTTTGATATGTGACACACATTTTAAACCAAAATGACAATTTTATATTAAAAACACACACTTTGAATCACACCGACCACATCATGTGTACGATTTATGTGTGGTTGATTCATACGCATCAAAAAATAATTATGAAGAATTTTTATAATGTTTGAAAAAAAATCCTAGCACTTTTTCTAATTATTGGATATGTGACGCACATTTTAAACTAAAATGAAACTTATATTCAAATCACATACTTTTAGTCATATTGACTAACTTATGTGTCATATTGAAAAGTGATTGATTCCTACACCTCACAAATTAATTATGAATCATTTTATAAAAGTTTGAAAACAATATAAGCTCATTTGATCAGTTCTGGACAGGTGAGGTGCGTTTTAAACTATAATAATACCTTTGTATCGAAAACACGCACTTCACGTCATACTGATCACATCACGTGTCAGATTAACATGTGATAAATTCCTACATTTGAAAAACAAATTACGTAACATTTTCATATAGTTTGAATATAATCCCGACTATTTTTCTTAGTTTTTGCTATGTGATGTGCCTTTTAAAATAAAGTTACACTTATATTGAATACACACACTTTGAGTCATAACAACTGTATCGTGTGTCATATTGATGTGTGTTCAATTCATATATGTTACAAATTAATTAGGGATCATTTTACAAAATTTTGAAAAAAAACTAATTTACGTGGTTTTGGCTATGTGAGATACCTTTTAAACTAAAATGACACTTTATATTAAAAAAATTACCTTGGAGTCATACCAATCACATTGTGTGTCAAATGGATGGGTAACTGATCCTTATATGTCAAAAATGAATTATGAATCATTTTTTGAAATTTTAAAAACAATCTATGCTCTTTTTCTTGGTTTTGTCTATGTGAAAAATGATTTAAACTAAAATGACACATATATTAAAAATATACACTTTGAGTCATACCGACTATATCGTGTGTCAGTTTGAAGTGTGATCTATTCAAAGATTCCAAAAATTAATTATGGATCTTTTTCCAAACTTTTTAAAACAATATGAATATGTTTTCACTGTTTTTTCTATGTGACACATGTTTTAAACTAAAATGACACTTTTATATTGAAAATGTGCACTTCGAGTCATACTGGACAGATTGTGTGTCAGATTTACATGTGGTAAATTATAAAATATTAAAAAAGAATTATGTACTATTTACCTAAATATTTAAAATACTTTGAGCTTGTTTACTTAGTTTTGTCTTTGTGATATTCATTTCAAAATAAGTTGGCACTTTTATAATGAAAATGCATAGTTCGAGTAATATCAACTACAATGTGTATCAGATTGATTCACGGTCAATTCCTCCACATCACAAATGAATTATGGATTGGTTTCCTTAATTTTTTAAATAATAATATCCCTTGTTATCTGTTTTGTCTTTGTGAAATTCATTTTAAACTAAAATTCCACTTTTATATTGAAAACATGCACATGGAGACACACTAGACATATCATGTTTTAGATTGATGTACGTTCAATTAACACTTGTTAAAAATAAATTCTAGATCAATTTTATAAATTTTGAGAACAATATTATATTTTTTTCTCTATTTGACTATATGATGCTCGTTTAAAACTAAAATGCATCTTTAATGTTGACAACACACACATTTAGACATATCAACCACATATGTGTCAAATATATGTGAAAATTATTCCTACATATCACAAATGAATTTTGGATTGTTGTTGTAATGTTTGAAAATAATTTGAGCCCAATTGCTTAGTGTTGGTAGTGTGATGTGTGTTATAAACTAAAATGACACTTTTATTTTGAAAATGAAAACTTCGAGTCATACCAACCACAACATGTTCCATATTACTGTGTTGTCAATTTTTAGGTGTCACAAATGAATTATTGATACTTATTCTAAATTTTGAAAACAATGTGAAATTTTTTACTTAGTTTTGGCTATGTGATGTTTGTTTTAAACTAAAATGACACTTTTATATTGAAAACAAACACATGGATTCCTGAAGACCACATTGTGTGTTATATTGATATGTGGTAAATTCATACTCATCAAAAATTAATTTTCCACAATTGTCCTAAATTTTGCAAATAATCCAAGATCATTTTCTTCATTTTTGATATGTGGCATGCATTTTAATCTAAAATGACACTTATATTGGGAAAACATGATTTGAGTCACACTGACCACATCATGACTCACATTGATTTGTAATCAATTCCAACATATCAAAAATTAATTATAGATAATTTTGTTAACGTTTTAAAACAATCTAAGCTATCTTTTATTGTTTTGACACTATAAAAAGTTTTTTAAACTAAATTACCCTATAGTGACCAACCAACCTATCAAAATTTTCATCTTTCAACACTGATTCAACTTCCTTCATAGATAATTCCTCATTTTTACTATGATAATTATATCCAGATATGAGTGATTAATATATATTAGTATTTATAGTATATTTCATTATCAGGTATTTGGTTGTATCATACACAAAATTTAAAGGAATAAATCTTTATTCTCTATAATAGAGGTGGAAGTTATTGTAATATGTCCCAAACCATTTAAACAAACACATAAAAAGAAAATAATATGCAAAATAAAAATGAAAAGTATTGGATCATGGAAGTATCTAACAAAATATTTGGTAATATACCTATATGTAAAATGATCCTTGATCCACTTTTCTCATGAAAGTGTCTCATTTTCACCCTTGAAGTCCAATATATCATGAGAACAACCAGCTTCAAACATGTTACTAGATCTTCCAACATTCGTAGCGAATAACCCACTATGATACTTATACTTGAGAAACCTAGAAAATGATTTTTTCTTTATATGTTCATCACTAAGGTATTTTTAATTTCAAGAAACTCGTCCAAACCCCCAATGTAATGAACTTAGTGATGAGTGGAAAATAAATGCACGGTCAATCAGGGAATGATAATATACTCTTTAGAATCAATTAAAAATTACGGTAAAAATATTATTATTGATGTAATCACAAGATATATAGGTTTTGTAAATGTATCTGAAAGGTTGAATTGAATTTGGACTATATTCATAGATTCATATGGATTTGCATGAATATGAAATTATTTCTCATAAAGGTGTGGATTGTTATCGAGATACTTTTGTTGTTGCTCCCAAATGCAACACCCCTAATAAAAACATCCATATAGTTTTCATTAGGTGAAATATTCATAGGTGGGGAGGATAATAAACTCTATTTCATTTCCCAATATGGGATGAAAATTTATGGTGGTGTTCAAATTAATTTTTTATGATGGTAGGATCAACTATATAAAAAATGTTTGGATGAAAATTGAAATGGTAATATTAGAATAAAAATAAAACTAATAGATTTCCCATAATCCATGAATTTAAATTTATAAAAAATAACATCTAATAATTACGATACTAATTATTCATATCCCAAATGTATCTCTAGGGTCATAGATTATAGTATATCACAAACAGAATGGGTAATCACCTTAACTTGTTATCAATAAAAATTCTGACACCATGTACTCTGTCAACTCATCTCTAAACATATTTACTTATTATTTTGAGTATGTAGATTTTTCAATATCTTAGCAGTACTAAGAAGATATAGAAAAAAATTATTAATAATTAATAAAATTATAATAAATTTTGGAATTAATTATTTGGGGATGCTAGTATGTTGATGTTATGTGATAAATTTCATAAATTTTCCAACATAATATCGACAATTATTTTAATTTTTTTCGTTGGACTCTAAAAAACATTTTCCAAAATAATTAAATTGTATTGAAATATGTTCTAATAGTAAAATATTATAATATATAACTTAATATTTTTCAATTTAAATAAACACTTAAGATTATTGTGTTCAATTACTGACCAAATACCATGATTTAGTAGATATTTATATATATCCCATTAATAAAAAAAATCTCATCAAAACAAAAAATAAAATGCATAATTCAAATTTTATTTGAAAAATGTGTATTTTAGTGCATTATATATTCACAATAGACATCATGAGTGGTTTTTTTGGGTAATCCATTTTTCGGATCCAGAAAATAAAAAATTTTGGTATCTAAATTGATTATACGAACCATCTAGTTCTTCTTAAAAATAGATAAAAATAACTCCTGAAAAGAATAGAAGTATATTTTATAAGGTTATATTATAGACTTTTACCTCTAAAATGTAGGCATCAATAAGATCTTTTCATCTACACATTTTTTTCAAATGACCCACTTAATTCATCTTTTTTATTTTTTATTTCTCATAATTCCAAAGAAACGTTTTCTATAGAATTTATTGAGGTATTAATGATTCCAAATATTTCTTAGTAAGGGTTTCCCCTTATATAATAGTATTATATATTATTGTAGAAAATATGAATAGATAATAACTATAATGAACCTATTATATCATTTCGTAGACTAATGGGTTATAACAATACACCTCATGTACGTATTCAAAACTAAGACTCTAATCCATTAAAACATTATAACTTCATTTATAATTTAAAGAGTAACTGCATCTATAATGTCCTTTCAAAATATTTCTTCTTGATATTCAATGTAGGAAATATTTTCATCTTTGAATGTTATATTTACATGAACATGTATTGTTAAAATTTGACGCCATTGAACTGGTGGGGTGAATGTACACTCAATTGGTCATTTTAGTTCCTTCATTGATCCATTATATTGTATTAATATGACCTTTTGTATCCCCTTAGTTTTTTTACATTTATAACACTATGCCTAATTTTAGGCCTTTTTTCATTAACTGTTAAAGGTAGTTTATTTGGAAAACTTTGATAACGACATACCTTATGTATCTTTATATGATTATATTACCATTCTACAATAGTTCCAATATAATTATCAATTGTGGTAACATCTAAATCATCAAGTGGAACAAGAAACTCAATGATCAATTTATAAACCACATCAATCCCCACTCTCAAATGATCTTTTGAGAGTTGTTTCTTTTTTTTAAGAATTGGGTGTTTTTTATTGTTTAACATGTCTTCTAGGATACTATACACCATACCCCTTATAAAAATGTGATGCGTAGGTGTTGATAGATATAAGTCATAGAAAATTTTAAGATACTTCATTTTAGTAATATATAGTTATTTGAAGTTGTTTGATTTTCATTTAAGTGGATGAGTTATGAAAAAATTGATTACCTAGGGAAAGACAAAGAGTTGAGTGGAATGACTAGCCACAAATCTAGTGGGGTCATGTTTCTCTTTAGGTACTAATAAATTTTACATTATTGGTTCTCCATGATCCTTTTACATATACTGGTCTTCCCAACCAAACTGGATAACAATATCTTTTAAAACATCTATATGTGCCTGCATGCATTTTATTATATCATTATTATCTCCTTGTGACATTTTTTTCTCAAAATAGGTTCGCGGTGACACTCTAAAACCTACACCTATAACCTATCCATATTGTTCTATCAACTTCAAATCTGCTAAAATTATTTTCTATATAGGTACAGTTGATGTCAATTTTTTGTGACTAACCCATATAAAAACAATAAAAACATAAATAAATATTTTGATGTGATACTCTTATGAAGAATAAAAAAATACTATTATTTCATACTTATACAATATTCTCATACTACTTGTGTGTTTTTAATCAATTAGTTTTACGTGTTTATTTACAAAAGACTCCTTCCAATGTACATTAAATGGGATGGAAGTTGATTTGGATGTAATTCATCAATCTGCATATAAATATAGGAACATATGTTATTTCATAGCACATAAAACATTTTCAGTAGATTTAATATACATACCATTTTCTTCTCAATTGAATCATAACCCATCCATTATTTATATTAGGGGTACATAGGTTTTTATTGTCATTTATTATTTTGAGAACTCATTTTTTGTTTCATAAATTTACAATTTTGAAACAAAGTGGATAAAATAAATATTTTGTAATAAAATATTATCATTTATAATGAATTTTAAGTGATTCCTCATCCGTTGAATAATTAAACCTTTCCATGTTTCATGGTTTATAATGTTTGTATACATAACTGGTGGGTGGGGTTTTACTTTCATAACTCCCAACCCCTAAAGAAACCCATCCTAAGCCAACGATTGGATAAAGGAGATGATGACGTTCAGAACCCCACTACCAATATTCCACTAGTTTGTGAAAAACCCAAAGGTATATCATAAATATAGATGAGATATTTTTCCCTATAAGATAATATGAGGAATGACAGAAAAGACAAGTACGCCAAATAACTCATTCTCAATATAAGTGTAAAATAAAACCTATTTACACACATGTATTGTTTTATAAAACTAGTACAATTAAAAAGGTACTATACGTAAGAACTGATAAACATGACATCGACCATGAATCCCAAATAGCTATTGAATAACCAAAATCTAGTAATATGATATGAAACTTTTATGATAATTACATTAAATGCACATTGTTTTTTGATTGGTACAAGTTTGTTTATATCCTTAATAAACTCATTGCATGAAAACACATGTTCTTATAAAATAATGGATTTCAATCATAATATAACTCATATGATATCATTTTTTAATTATAATTTGCTTGTGGTTATGGGATAATGGTACTATTTTCAAATAATGTATAAAAAAAGAAATTACTTGCAATTCATGAGTTTTAAAATTGATTCTCTTTTACTTAGACCATGAAAATGATGCATATAAGGAAATATGTGTTTAAGAATTACTCCATGATACATTTTTTAATAAATTTGAAAATGTATAACTTATCATTGATCCCCCTTATTATCATTATAACCCTAATTTGGGTAAGGTAATGTGCGTTTAGGAATAAATCAACTCTATATTATATTTATCGATAAATCCTTGTTCAATATATTATTTATGATACCATCTTAAAGAATCTTATATCTTCCTACCATGCATACAACATACTTACCATTCATATTCCTTAATAATAACTTAAATGAATCTTATGAAGTATATTTACCACTAGATTACCCTTCGAATAGTTCACACTCTCTGGTTGAACTAATTCTGAAGGGTTTGTGACATACCATTGTTTCTAAAGGTTTACTTATCTGAAAGTAAGTATATAAGTGTTTTGATAATACCTAAGGTCATTAACTCCAATAAGTTTAAAACCAAACTAGGTATATCCTTGAAAACTAATTATTTTTAATTGAAAAATAATTATATGTCCACAAATTAGTATATAAGTCTTACATTTTATATTCATAACATATTTAATATGATTCAAGTATTACCAAACTATTGTTGAGTATCAAACACCACATACAACATTCATTCCAAAACTAGAATAATGTATCCTTATATCTATTAGACATGTAAGATAATTTTTCTATAATACTTATCAAAAGTTCAACCAGAATCATTTACATGGAAATTTAGAATCCATGAACTTCTCACCACTTAATTAGGAACCATCCTATCTCAGACACTTGGAGACCACACCTTAATTCTTGTAACATTTCATTTCTTAATTTGTTACGGTATTCAATCATAAATATCTTATTGGAATATTTTATTTAATAACCAAGAAGTATATATAAAACATTAATTGAATATGATGAACATACCTTAAGAACAAGAGACTACTTTCTTATTGAATTTGGTTCATTGCATTTAAACATCCATAAATATTATTTGACAAAATGTGAATAAAATAACCTCTTGTTTGACACCTCTTTTATTAAAGGATGTTGTGAAGGTGCCTTTGGTGTCGCTCTTTCCATTGAACTTTCTCATTTTATTTCAACTTTTTCACCATAAGAATTAATGATTATTATTTATTTTTGTTATTATTTACTTTTAGAACCTTACCCAAAAGGTAATGATGTGTTTTCTCTATACTATTTGTTTTTTAATCTTAAATGAAACTAGAGTAAGTGGGTGAAAATGATATGATTAAGGGACCCATTGAAATATCGGGACCCAACACTCAATTTAGACATATCTAAAGTAATCATCATCTATTTATCTCTACACATCACTTTGTCCTCATAATCATCTAAGAGATGATAATGTAATATCATCTATGTCTGGATGTAGTCTCCAAAACTCACATCAGGAATTGAAGATAGAATTAAGACATAACCATAATATGCTTGAAACATGAGTCTTATGTAATAATTTTTACACACTCAATTACTGAGGTGAGATAATATGTATTTGGGACACCAAGTCCTTGAATTTCTGTTGTAGTAGTAATTTTCATAAATTCATGTACTACCTGTTGAAAAATCAGGCCAGTTTGGACATGTTATTTGTTAAAAAATTATCACAATGTACTTGTGATATTTCATGACCTTTTCTATAAAAAATATATAAAATTAATAATCTTATGTTGATTATTGATTTAAGAAATATTTTTTTATTAATTAAATTATTAAATCTATCCCATAATTTTATCTAACTTTATAAACCCTATGTACTAGAATCAAAAATCTATTTAACATTATTATTATAGTGGAAATTATCCTTGAACCAAACCTCATAGTATACAATCTATGAATATGCCACTACATAGAAAGTTCTAGGTAGGCATCTGACTGGCCAACCACATTAACTTGCAAATCCTTGATCTGTTGAGTGAAGTGGTTGCTTCAAAAATAAAAAAAATTATTTACTCAATGATTTCCTCTAAAGTTGTAGCAATCTACCTTTTAATACTTATTTACTGTATAAATCAGTTATGTCAATTCCTCACTCTCATAGAAACTCCTCAGTAGATAGAGGCACCCTCAACATCAGATGGTGATCACTCCAAAAGACCAATTATTTTTCAAATTAAAATGATTTATGGTGTTTTGTGACTTAATATTTCTTTTATGGTTTTATATTTTTCTTGATGAATGTAATTAATATATATTAATCTATTCAAACTATGTTTTCTCTATTAAAAATAAACATTAATTGAAAAAAAATCATCACTTGTTTTTGATTTTTTGGTTTATTATTTTATGTGCTTTCTGACTATCATGAAAATGAATAAAATAATAATAAATGAATAAATAAAATAAAAAATCCAGAATATTCTTGAGCATCTAACATTTATTGATCCATTTAAATATAATAGATCAAATTTTTGGATTTAGTGGCCTAGAACAAAAAACATTGTACTTTATTCATTAAAAAATACCTTATCACATCTTGATTCTTCTTCTGTGTGACAATTCATGTGATAATATCCTAAGGATAGATGTTGCATTAAAGATTCATAGTGGATCCCTACTATGATGAGAAACTAGAAGTGCCATAACACTATTCTTGAATATAATTTATATCTCCGGATGAAGTTATTTTAGGGAGAAAAATAATACAGGCCATTAGGGGTGAGGACACATAAATCATTGAGGAACCTTCTCATGGTGTGCGCCCTTGGTAATATCCAAGAAGATATTATGAGAACGAGAACCGCCAACAGAAAATCCACATTTCATAATCACATTGGATGAGCCAATCTTCGAACTTGTGTATTGGTCCTTAGACTTTATGATTATTATTAATGGGTATTACAACTCACAAACTTATATGTATTGATGAAAACAGTAACGAAACACTGTTCGTAGTGAGGTAGGATACATTGGGTTCATCACAAGTAAAACCACATTAATAGATAATGCGAGAAATTATTTGTCTCTTCTGTTCCATAATGGAAGTAGATATCGCATGTCCTTCGATGGAATTGATATAGCCTAAATAAATCCATTTCCATTGTAAGTATTGGGTGAGTTCAACTCCTCAAAGTCAAAGAAAGAATAATCGATCACATGGGTTGATGGCACTAGCATGAAACCCTCTAGATTATAGATATCGTGATAAAGGTATTATATTACACGGTAAGCATTCGTATGAGGTGACACATCAATGCAGTGTCAACTTCATTCTCTTGGGTTCCTTGACCCATTTCTAAACAGTAATCTTGGACTTTAGGAAAGCCCTTCTAATGCTAATGAGAAAGAGGTCGAGAGGGTCACACACTAAGTGTATCCAAGTATCTCAATTAGAATAAATATTTTTCCCATATGTGGTTTAATAATTATTTAAGGAAGACCAAATCGTTTTAATGTTAGAGGAAGAATAAATTGAGAAACAATACATACACACTGTGTACATTGAATGTACACGCCATATAGTTTTTCTTTTAAAAAGGAAACTAAAAATTAGTACACATCAGTGTATTAATGATTACACGCTGTATAGTATTTCCAGTCAAGATTTTGAGGAAATAATATTGTTTTATTAAATGATATTTATTATAATCAACGTGGATGCATTTCCAAGAATTAATGATTCGACAAGGGGTTATTCAATAAGAGTTAATGAAAAAATAAAATATGTAACACATTTATTTATTTTCATAACTCTATAAGCTCAAACACTTTTATAAATATCCTCACAACCCCATAACTTCTCCCAAAAATCAATGTGCACAACAATTATAGAGAATTATCTCAAGGCCGAAAGAATTAATTCGTCCAAGAATTCTCTCAAGACCGAGAGAGATCATCCTATATCAGCTTAAGGCGATCGAAGGCGGACATCGAAAGCGACGTCTCTTCCGCGCTAGCACCTGAAAATCCCTTTGGCGACATCCATAGTTATGTGGAACACATGTGGATCACCACTAGAGGAATCCTAAACTTGGATTATATGATGAAATGAATGATCTTATCGGATCGTGACTGAAGACATCAATGAAGAAATAATTCCATCAAGGTAATTCTTGTTAATTAATTAAATTAATTATAACCAACATATGATGATCTTGTCTTTATGGTTCCAGTACTCCCTCTTTCTTTTTTATTATTCATTATATTTTGAATATCGTGCATTTTATTATCATGACAGATCTCGGATTGATTGTTGTTAACACTAAAATTAATGTTGGGTACTCCCACTAAACACGCTTCCTCTGTTCCCGGAACCTACACAAAAATTACATAGGGGAATCATAGCTGTGTCATGTCCTGACTCATGATGTATCCCATCCTTGTCTAGTTTTTACACATATCACCTAGATTACACCTCTTCTTGATGGGTTCCATGTCATACATCATCTTTGTCAATGTTGAAATGTAATTGCACACAGGTGAGGGGGTCCAATGAGGAAAAAATACAAACAGATAAATTAGACACACTTACCCTTATTCATATTGATTGAAAATAAGACGATGAAAAAAATTAGAATTAATTAACTACATATTACAGTCATTTCATGAAGGTAATAAATAAATAATTAAAATAAAAAGACATACACAAGTCAAGTTAATTTCTCAAGACCAGTCGAAATATAAATTAATGCATGACAAAATAAAATTTTAATAAATTTAAAGTATGAGGGTATTGAAATAAAATACATGAATTATAATAATTAAAATAATATATTTTAAGCAGTCTCAACATTAATTTAATTTTAATTATAAAAATTAAATTAATTAATTAATTTAATTTAATACCAAAATTAAATTAAATTTTCTAGAATATTAAAGAATTATATTTTAATCTAAAAAATTATTTTAAGTGAATTTAATTTAATAGTAAAATTAAATTATTTAATAAAATTAATTTTAATTAAAATTGGCCTCGAAACCCTATACATAGCCTGTACGGGTCAGGATAACCCTGCGTAGGCCCGTTTCATGTTGTGAAAAACTCATATAGGGCTATTATCAGTCATGAAGGTCCACCTGGACCAATTCCAGGTTAGGAAGTCCCACCCTGATCCGATTGTAGGGAAATACATGGTTTTTCAGTAAGTTACCTCTCCGCTGGGGCATCTCGTATGCAGGTACCTGATAGGATCTAGTGCTGCAAAGGCTGATGGGGTTGCGACATCAACTTGCGGTAGTGATCGGGAGATATACCAGGTGTGTAGAAATGTCTAGTTGAGCATGTCGGTGGGTGGTAACCTCAACCGGTAGGGTGAGATATATGGGGACTTCTGGGAGAGGATTTGATGGAGGAAACATCTGGTAGGGTACACCACTATAAAAAAGGCAACCATTGTACGAATCTACTATAGTGATCCCATTCTGGACCAAGGAGGTGGCTCCTAGCGGTGGTTGTGTGTGTTGCAACTGTTTTCGACTCTTTCACCGGGGCGCGCACCCGTCCGTCCGTGGAGGACGCGCAGCTGTTGCCCCGAATTCCCGCTTTCCAAAGGCGGGCGGCATTCCTTCCTTATTCAGGTACGTCTGCTCCTTGATCGAAACAAGATGATGGGATGTCGATTCTTCCTCCTGTGGATTCCTCCTCAGAACTCATCACCTAGTTCAGGTCTCCTTTATAGATTTAATATGTTGTTCGTGAATCTCATTCCCGGTGCCATATCGTCATGGACGCCGGTTAATTACACTACTTCCGTCAAGAGATTCCATGGGGTCTTGACATGGTAGCGACCTTCGGTCGGAGTAGACGGCAACATCAGGCATGTCAGGGCATCTCTGGGTGCATGGACATTGGGGAACCTGTATTCTTCCTCATAATAGGGCATCTCAAAGGTGCAGAACCCGAGACATGTATCTGAGGTTTTCCTCAGCTTCCCGTGTTTAACACAGGGTATGTTGCAAGATTAACGTCTGGCAGATACGGTTACACCAAAGGCGTCTCATCCGAGGTTTTCCTCAGGAATCTCATGTTTATCACGAGGTAGGCTGCGAGTTTAACATCTTGCGGAGACAGAATGAGGGTGATCAGAACGTCCCATAGAGACGGATCAGATTGGTATATTCCGAGGAGAGAACACCTGGAAGATGGATGGATCAGAACGCCCAATGAGGACGGATCCGAGGTGGTGCACTCCCTAGAGGGGAGATGTCACACCGTAATGGCTGATCTGAACACCACTGGGGGAGGATCAGGGGAAGTGCACCCCAGGATGGGGTACATTACCATTGGTTGGGATTGAACCTCTTGGAGGTTTCCTACATACCCTGTGTAGAGGACAGGGATCAAAACCCACGTAGTTCTAAGGGGTGATGAATCGGGGTGTACACAGAGGACAACGACCCGGAGATATGTTGGGGCTTACACATGGAAAGCGGCCCATGCGCCGCTAGGAGCAGCGAGGAGGTGGATGGCATGATCCCACCGGGATGTGGCGGCCCGAGTGAGAATCCGGATGGGTGGTGGATGGATGAATGAAGTGGAGGGGGAATGAAATGGGACCATCACAGGGGGCGGCAGTGAAGTTGGGCTTGAGCCTTGAGGAGGCTTCCTACGTATCCCTGTGGCAGGGAATCAAAGTCTGCGTAGTTCGGGACGGTGCCGGTAAACCGACGTGAATGTGGACCTTGGCCCGATGAACGTCGTTGGAGAACCAACGTGAAGGTGGACCTTGGTTCGATGAGCATTGTCAGCGTACTGACTTGAAGGTGGACCTTGGTCCGATGGGCATCGTCAGCGTACCGACGTGAAGGTGGACCTTGGTCTGATGGGAATCGTCAGCGTACCGACGTGAAAGTAGACTCGTGGGTCCACTAATGGTGGGATTGAACCTTGGTAAGGTTTCCTACATACCATGCCTTGACATGGATCAAAGTCCTTGTAGTTCAGGGAATACAGTTTAACGTCATGCGGGACGACAGTGAACCCTGACGTGAATAAACGACGGGCAGTGGGTGTCGGCGAACCGACGTAAGTGAGGGACCTTGGTTCGATGGGAGTTGGGCTTGAACCTCTGGGAGGATTCCTACGTACCATTCCTTGACATGGATCAAAGACCTCGTAGTTCGGGGTGGTCACAACGGCTTGCCGTCGGACGGGAATTGCAGTTTAACATCACGCTGGACCGGGGTGAGACCCGACGTGAAGTGACGGGTGGGCTTGAACCTCATAGAGGCTTCCTAGGTACCATGCCTTGACATGGATCAAAGACCTCGTAGATCAAATGGGGTTTGTTGGTGAACCGACGTGGAAGTAGACTCGTGGGTCTACTATTGGTGGGCTTGAACCTCGTGAAGGCTTCCTACGTACCATACCATGATATGGATCAAAGACCTCATAGTTCAAATGGGATGGGTCACAATGGCTTACCACTGGACCAGAATGTAGTTTAACGTCATGCTGGACGTAGGTAGAGCACGACGTGAATTGGATGATGGCTGGGCTTGAACCTCGTGGAGGATTCCTACGTACCATGCCTTGACATGGATCAAAGTCCTCGTAGTTCGGAAGGTTCGCCGGTGAACCGACGTGAAAGTAGACCTGTGGGTCCACTGGTGGTGGGCTTGAACCTTGTGAAGGCTTCCTATGTACCATGCCTCGACATGGATCAAAGACCTCGTAGTTCAAGAGATAGGTGGGTCGCAATGGCTTACCACTGGACCGGAGTGGGACCCGATGTGAATGACGGATGGGTGGGCTTGAACCTCATGGAGGCTTCATACATACCATGCCTTGACAGGGATCAAAGATCTCGTAGTTCAGGGATGGGTCGCAATGGCTTACCACTGGACCAGAATTTAGTTTAACGTTATGCTGGACGTAGGTAGAGCACGACGTGAATTGGATGATGGGTGGGCCTGAACCTCGTGAAAGCTTCCTACGTACCATGCCTTGACATGGATCAAAGTCCTCGTAGTTCGGAAGGTTCGCCAGTGAACCGACGTGAAAGTAGACCCATGGGTCCACTGGTGGTGGGCTCGAACCTTGTGAAGGCTTCCTACGTACCATGCCTTGACATGGATCAAAGACCTCGTAGTTCAAGAGATAGGTGGGTCACAATGGATTACCACTGGACCGGAGTGGGACCCGACGTGAATGACCGATGGGTGGGCTTGAACCTCGTGGAGGCTTCCTACGTACCATGCCTTGACATGGATCAAAGACCTCGTAGTTCAGAGATGGGTCGCAATGGCTTACCACTGGACCATAATGTAGTTTAACGTCATGATGGACGTAGGTAGAGCACAACGTGAATTGGATGATGGGTGGGAGAGAACCTCGTGGAGGCTTCCTACGTACCATGCCTTGACATGGATCAAAGTCCTCGTAGTTCGGAGGGTTCTCCGGTGAACCGACGTGAAAGTAGACCCGTGGGTCCACTGGTGGTGGGCTTGAACCTTGTGAAGGCTTCCTACGTACCATGCCTTGACATGGATCAAAGACCTCGTAGTTCAAGAGATAGGTGGGTCGCAATGGCTTACCACTGGACCGGAGTGGGACCCGACGTGAATGACGGATGGGTGGGATTGAACCTCGTGGAGGCTTCCTACGTACCATGCCTTGACATGGATCAAAGACCTCGTAGTTTAGGGGATTGATGGAACACAGTTTTACGTCATGCGGGACGATAGTGAACCTTGACGTGAATAAACGACGGGCAGTGGGTGTCGACGAACCGACGTAAGTGAGGGACCATGGTCCGATGGGAGTTGGGCTTGAACCTCTGGGAGGATTCCTACGTACCATGCCTTGACATGGATCAAAGACCTCGTAGTTTGGGGTGGTAACAACGGCCTGTCATCGGACGGGAATTGCAGTTTAACGTCACGCTGGACCGGGGTGAGACCCGACGTGAAGTGACGGGTGGGCTTGAACCTCATAGAGGCTTCCTACGTACCATGCCTTGACATGGATCAAAGACCTCGTAGTTCAAATGGGGTTTGTCAGTGAACCGACGTGAAAGTAGACCTGTGGGTCCACTATTGGTGGGCTTGAACCTCGTGAAGGCTTCCTACGTACCATACCTTGATAAGGATCAAAGACCTCATAGTTCAAATGGGATGGGTCGCAATGGCATACCACTGGACCAGAATGTAGTTTAACGTCATGTTGGACGTAGGTAGAGCACGACGTGAATTGGATGATGGGTGGGCTTGAACATCGTGGAGGCTTCCTACGTACCATGCCTTGACATGGATCAAAGTCCTCGTAGTTCGGAAGGTTCGCCGGTGAACCGACGTGAAAGTAGACCCGTGGGTCCACTGGTGGTGGGCTTGAACCTTGTGAAGGCTTCCTACGTACCATGCCTTGATATGGATCAAAGACCTCGTAGTTCAATAGATAGGTGGGTCACAATGGCTTACCACTGGACCGGAGTGGGACCCGACGTGAATGACGGATGGGTGGGATTGAACCTCGTGGAGGCTTCCTACATACCATGCCTTGACATGGATCAAAGACCTCGTAGTTTAGGGGATTGATGGAACACAGTTTTACGTCATGCGGGACGATAGTGAACCCTGACGTGAATAAACGACGGGCAGTGCGTGTCGGCGAACCGACGTAAGTGAGGGACCTTGGTCCGATGGGAGTTGGGCTTGAACCTCTGGGAGGATTCCTACGTACCATTCCTTGACATGGATCAAAGACCTCGTAGTTCGGGGTGGTCACAACGGCTTACCGTCGGACGGGAATTGTAGTTTAACATCACGCTGGACCGGGGTGAGACCCGACGTGAAGTGACGGGTGGGCTTGAACCTCATAGAGGCTTCCTAGGTACCATGCCTTGACATGGATCAAAGACCTCGTAGTTCAAATGGGGTTTGTCGGTGAACCGACGTGAAAGTAGACTCGTGGGTCTACTATTGGTGGGCTTGAACCTCGTGAAGGCTTCCTACGTACCATACCTTGATATGGATCAAAGACCTCGTAGTTCAAATGGGATGGGTCGCAATGGCTTACCACTGGACCAGAATGTAGTTTAACGTCATGCTGGACGTAGGTAGAGCACGACGTGAATTGGATGATGGGTGGGCTTGAACCTCGTGGAGGATTCCTACGTACCATGCCTTGACATGGATCAAAGTCCTCGTAGTTCGGAAGGTTCGCCGGTGAACCGACGTGAAAGTAGACCCGTGGGTCCACTGGTGGTGGGCTTGAACCTTGTGAAGGCTTCCTATGTACCATGCCTTGACATGGCTCAAAGACCTCGTAGTTCAAGAGATAGGTGGGTCGCAATGGCTTACCACTGGACCGGAGTGGGACCCGATGTGAATGAAGGATGGGTGGGCTTGAACCTCATGGAGGCTTCATACGTACCATGCCATGACATGGATCAAAGATCTCGTAGTTCAGGGATGGGTCGCAATGGCTTACCACTGGACCAGAATGTAGTTTAACGTTATGCTGGACGTAGGTAGAGCACGATGTGAATTGGATGATGGGTGGGCTTGAACCTCGTGGAGGCTTCCTACGTACCATGCCTTGACATGGATCAAAGTCCTCGTAGTTTGGAAGGTTCGCCAGTGAACAGACATGAAAGTAGACCCATGGGTCCACTGGTGGTGGGCTCGAACCTTGTGAAGGCTTCCTACGTACCATGCCTTGACATGGATCAAAGACCTCGTAGTTCAAGAGATTGGTGGGTCACAATAGATTACCACTGGACCGGAGTGGGACCCGACGTGAATGATGGATGGGTGGGCTTGAACCTCGTGGAGGCTTCCTACGTACCATGCCTTGACATGGATCAAAGACCTCGTAGTTCAGGGATGGGTCGCAATGGCTTACCACTGGACCAGAATGTAGTTTAACGTCATGATGGACGTAGGTAGAGCACAACGTGAATTGGATGATGGGTGGGCGAGAACCTCGTGGAGGCTTCCTACGTACCATGACTTGACATGGATCAAAGTCCTCGTAGTTCGGAAGGTTCGCCGGTGAACCGACGTGAAAGTAGACCCGTGGGTCCACTGGTGGTGGGCTTGAACCTTGTGAAGGCTTCCTACGTACCATGCCTTGACATGGATCAAAGACCTCGTAGTTCAAGAGATAGGTGGGTCGCAATGGCTTACCACTGGACCGGAGTGGGACCCGACGTGAATGACGGATGGGTGGGATTGAACCTCGTGGAGGCTTCCTACGTACCATGCCTTGACATGGATCAAAGACCTCGTAGTTTAGGGGATTGATGGAACACAGTTTTACGTCATGCGGGACGATAGTGAACCTTGACGTGAATAAACGACGGGCAGTGGGTGTCGACGAACCGATGTAAGTGAGGGACCATGGTCCGATGGGAGTTGGGCTTGAACCTCTAGGAAGATTCCTACGTAACATGCCATGACATGGATCAATGACCTCGTAGTTCGGGGTGGTAACAACGGCTTGCCGTCGGACGGGAATTGCAGTTTAATGTCATGCTGGACCGGGGTGAGACCCGACGTGAAGTGACGGGTGGGCTTGAACCTCATAGAGGCTTCCTACGTACCATGCCTTGACATGGATCAAAGACCTCGTAGTTCAAATGGGGTTTGTCAGTGAACCGACGTGAAAGTAGACCCGTGGGTCAACTATTGGTGGGATTGAACCTCGTGAAGGCTTACTACGTACCATACCTTGATATGGATCAAAGACCTCATAGTTCAAATGGGATGGGTCGCAATGGCATACCACTGGACCAGAATGTTTAACGTCATGTTGGACGTAGGTAGAGAACGACGTGAATTGGATGATGGGTGGGCTTGAACATCGTGGAGGCTTCCTACGTACCATGCCTTGACATGGATCAAAGTCCTCGTAGTTCGGAAGGTTCGCCGGTGAACCGACGTGAAAGTAGACCCGTGGGTCCACTAGTGGTGGGCTTGAACCTTGTGAAGGCTTCTATGTACAATGCCTTGACATGGATCAAAGACCTCGTAGTTCAAGAGATAGGTGGGTCGCAATGGAATACCACTGGACCAGAGTGGGACCCGACGTGAATGACGGATGGGTGGGCTTGAACCTCGTGGAGGCTTCCTACGTACCATTCCTTGACATGGATCAAAGACTTCGTAGTTCAGGGATGGGTCGCAATGGCTTACCACTGGGCCAGAATGTAGTTTAACGTCATGATGGACGTAGGTATAGCACGACGTGAATTGGATGATGGGTGGGCTTGAACCTCGTGGAGGCTTCCTACGTACCATGCCTTGACATGGATCAAAGTCCTCGTAGTTCGGAAGGTTCGCCGGTGAACCGACGTGAAAGTAGACCCGTGGGTCCACTGGTGGTGGGCTTGAACCTTGTGAAGGCTTCCTACGTACCATGCCTTGACATGGATCAAAGACCTCGTAGTTCAAGAGATAGGTGGGTCGCAATGGCTTACCACTGGACCGGAGTGGGACCCGACGTGAATGACGGATGGGTGGGCTTGAACCTCGTGGAGGCTTCCTACGTACCATGCCTTGACATGGATCAAAGACCTCGTAGTTCAGGGTTCGGGGTCAGGGTCGGTGTTCACTCTAAGCCCACGTGAGTCATGCTCATTGTGAGAAACAAGAGGTTGCAAGGACCTGACGATCACGTCGTGAAGGGTGCGTCCGTGAGATGCAAAGAGGGGCTTACGCGTTGAGCGGCCCATGGTGTTGGGACTTACTCCAGGATGGAGGCCCAAAGAAAAGGATGATGATAGTTTTGGGCTTGAGCCTTGAAGAGGCTTCCTACGTACCATGCCTTGACATGGATCAAAGACCACGTAGTACTTCTGATGACGGCTTACCGCCAATTGGGGGTTTCAACGGCTTACCGCTGGATTGGGTGTGAACGGCTTACCGTTAAATGTGGTCACAACGGCTTACCGCTGGATTGGGTCACAATGGCTTACCGCTGCAAAAGGATGTCAACGGCTTACCGATGCATGGGATCACAACGGCTTACCGCTGGATAGGGTTGTCAACGGCTAACCGCTGCATAGGATCACAACGGCTTACCACTGGATAAGGATGTCAACGGCTTACCGCTGAATAGAATCACAATGGCTTACCGCTGGATAGGGTTGTCAACGGATTACCGCTGGATGAGGATGTCAACGGCTTACCGCTGAATAGGATCACAACGGCTTACTGCTGGATAGGGTTTCCAACGGCATACCGCTGCATAGGGATGTCAATGGCTTACCGCTGAATGGGGTCGCAACGGCTTACCGCTGGATTGGGATGTCAATGGCTTACCGCTGAATAGGATCACAACGGCTTACCGCTGGATAGGGTTGTCAACGGCTTACCGCTGAATGGGGTCACAACGGCTTACCGCTGGATTGCGTCACAACGGATTATCGCTGGATGAGGATGTCAACGGCTTACCGCTAAATAGAATCACAACGGCTTACCGCTGGATATGGTTGTCAACGGCTTACCGCTGCATAGGAATGTCAACGGCTTACCGCTGAAAAAGAGTGACGATAGTGGATGGGGCTTATGCAAGGAGCTGCTCGGGTGCCGCTATGGAACGACAATGGTGGATGGGGCTTACGCTAGGAGCTGCCCGGGTGCCGCTATGGAACGGCAATGGTGGATGGGGCTTACGCTTGGAAGCTTCCCAGGTGCCACTATGGAGTGGCGATGGTGAATGGGGCTTACGCAAGGAGCTGCCCGGGTGCCACTATGGAGCGGCGATGGTGAATGGGGCTTACGCAAGGAAGCTGCCCGGGTGCCACCAAGGAGTGGCACTGGTGAATGGAGCTTATGCAAGAAAGCTGCCCGGGTGCCGATATGGAGCGGCACTGGTGAATGGGGCTTATGCAAGAAAGCTGCCCGGGTGCCACCAAGGAGTGGCACTGGTGAATGGGTCTTACGCTAGGAAGCTGCCCTGGTGCCACTATGGAGCGGCGATGGTGAATGGGGCATACGCAATGAAGCTGCCCGGGTGCCACCAAGGAGTGGAACTGGTGAATGGAGCTTATGCAAGAAAGTTGCCCGGGTGCCGCTATGGAGCGGCACTGGTGAATGGGGCTTATGCAAGAAAGCTGTCCGGGTGCCACCAAGGAGTGGCACTGGTGAATGGGGCTTACGATAGGAAGCTGCCCGGGTGCCACTATGGAGCGGCGATGGTGAATGGGGCATACGCAATGAAGCTGCCCGGATGCCACCAAGGAGTGGCACTGGTGAATAGGGCTTACGCTAGGAAGCTGCCCGGGTGCCACTATGGAGCGGCGATGGTGAATGGGGCATACACAATGAAGCTGCCCGGATGTCATCCTCATGTCTGGCAATGAGGGCATCCCAACTCACTGGTGAATTGAGGACCTCACCTATGCACTGGTGCACAAGGGGGATAATGCCAAGTGGAATTGGGATCATGCCACTGTAGTCATGGTATTGAGCATCTTATGCTTGGAGCCTATGGCATCTCATGTTTGGAACAAGAGGCATCCTACGTTAGGAACATAGGGAGAATACTACAGTTTATAGTCTTGTAGGTAGGACTGTTGGCGTCTCATGCTAGGAGCATGAGGCATCTCTTGCTTGGAGCAAGGGGCACCCTATCATTTGTTAGATAGGGAGAATACTACAGTTTAGAGTCATGTAGGTAGGACTATTGGCATCTCATGCTTGGAGCATAAGGCATATCTTTCTTGGAGCAAGGGGCATCTTATGTTTGGAACATAAGGATTTACTACAGTTTAGAATCATGTAGAAAGGACTGTTAGCATTTCATGCTAGGATCATAAGGCATCTCTTGTATAGGGCAAGAGGCATCCTATCATTTGTTAGATAGGGAGTGCTACAGTTTAGAGTCATGTAGGTAGGACTATTGGCATCTCATGCTAGGAGCATAAGGCATCTCTTGCTTGGAGCAAGAGGCATCCTATGTTTGGCACATAGGGATTACTACAGTTTAATGTCATGTAGAAAGGACTGTTGGCATAAGGTGCCTAGAAATGGTTGGTGTTGGGACTTACGCAAGGGCGGCCCTTTCTGGTTGAACCTGGCATAGGAGCCAAGTGATTGGGTTTGGAGGAGTTTCCCGAGGAATGGTTCGACTGAAGGCACTCGGGGAATTGATGATGAGAACCTCAACTCACGACATAGGAAACAAACCAAGAGGAATACATCAACCCAAGGTGTTTCATGGTGTGTCGAGGAGTATCTCAAATCATGGTGTTCCATAGGTGGAACGTGGGAGCGCATAAGGGTGCAATGGAAAATCCCGGCATCCCGGCCTGAAAAGTTCGCAGTGCGACTCTCCATTATTCATGGGGGTCTGTGACGGTAGCGAAGGGACCGGCCCGGAGGCCCGAGACCGAAGCCCGGCACTGACCTCGAGCGGGGGTGTGGGGGGCGCAGCCCCTGCGGTATGGACCGGTGGGCGCGAAGGTAGGATCCTCGCGAAGGATGGGTCTTCGCGAAGTAGCTTTGCGATGCATGGCCTCACGGAGCAATGGTCTCTCGCGGAGCAAAGGGGTCTCGCGGAGCAAATGGGTCTCGCGGAGCTTGGTCTCGTGGAGCAGCATCGCGGAGCATGGGCTCTCACGAAGCATGGTCTCGCGGAGCAGCATCGTGAAGCAGCATCACGGAGCATAGGCTCGCGGAGCATGGACTCACGGATCCTCCGCTCGCGGAGCAGCAATGCGAAGGAAGCTGCTCGCGGAGCATGGCTTCGCGGAGCCGCAATGCGGAGCTCCGCTCGGCCGCCCAAGGGGCGAAGTGGCCGTGGCCGTCCTCCTTGAGAAGGGGGGTGAGCTGGGTATTTATAGGAAGGGGCGCCGCGAAGCAGAACTTCTGCGCTGCCTCAGGAGCTTCGCGGCGTGCTCGCGAATGTCAAATGCGTTCGCGGAGCATCACCGCCTCTGGTGCTTCGCGGCGGCTCGCGAACGTCAAATGCGTTCGCGGAGCATCACCGCCTCTGGAGCTTCGCGAGGCCGCGATGGTCGGGGCGCTTCGCGGCGGGGCTTCGTGGGACCGCGCTGCACGGGTGCTTCGCATCGGTGCTTCGCATTAGTGCTTCACGAGGGGTCTTCGCGGCGCATCGGAAACGTCAAACGGGTTCGCGGAGCCTCTCACCTCATTACTTCACGGCGGCGCTCCGCGATCACGGAGGGGGGCTTCGCGAATGGGCTTCGTGAACCAGATTTCCAGCCAATCTTCAAACGTCCATAACTCCTAATCCGTCGCTCCGTTCGGGCCCTACGACCTACCAAATCGAAGCTTGCGAAATGGACTACGATCTTGGATCATGTATGGAAGCATTTGGAAAATTTTGGGGACGCGTTTTCTGGGGTCTACAGCAACATAGAGGTGGAGACCGACATCCGGGATATGTCTAGATTCTAGAAAAATCATGTAGCTAGAATGGGTGATAGAGATTGGACCTCACACAGGCGGTGGACGGTAGCGCTCTAGCCCAGATCTTGGCTGAAAAACTCATATCTGGACAAAGTAGGTGAAGGTTACTTCTACCTATAAGGAGAAACCATGGGGTGTCCTGATGGTGCTTGGATGAAGGAGGGTGAAGTCCTCATCTTGCAACATGGAAGGAGCGTTATGCAGCCTACATGGACTAGCTTATCGGCCAATGTTAAGATGGAGGGGCTCTAGTGGGGTCACTCAAGAGGGAGACTAGGGAGGTGTTCGATGGCCAGATCATGGGATCCTTCCTAATGGAGGAGGCAGGGGGTCCTTCTTAACCCCTTTTAATAATATATATTTTTCTTGTTTGTCATGATATTATTATGCTACCTGGCAAAACCTATTTGTAGTTTATATGAAAAAAAAAGTGATCCCTTTTGTGTTTCATTAGATGACCAACCACCCAAAAATTGTAAAATGAGTTTAATTTTATTACTATTAAAGTGAATTAAATTTTAGTATGCAACTGTAGAGATAAAATGGTTTCTGACCAGAGTATCTCTGGTGGCCAGATTCTGACCAGTACCTGGATAGAGGTAATTGAAAAAATCAAGAATACATACAAATTTGTTTTCTTCTTAATATTTGAAAATTTAATATCCAATAAAAACTATGTTGATCCAAATTTTTTTGGATGGCTGTAAGATGGAAATTTTGGATCATATTGATGTGTGGTTGGATTCATGAGGATAGATTTACAACCCTCTACATAAATTTTAAAGAAAAATAATTGTATTGGCTCTAATAATCCATGTACTCTCTCTAATTACAATTGATGGTACTAGGGTGAGATGTGGAAGCCAATGGGATGGGGTTTTTAAAATTTCATCACTATAGTAAAGAAACTCTATCATATCCGGCAATATGAGCCCTATTATAGTATGAGGATATCACATTGTTTACTGAAGAACAAAAAAAATAAAAGAATGAGTAACTTATTCTAAATTGAAGTGCGTGCATCCATCACAATTCTTCAATGAACACTGCTCAAAAGATCTAATGTTGAGCCCCTCTAGATCATCCACACACAATTCTCAAATTTTCACAGGTTTTATTCATCAGATTATAAATTCTACCATGGAGCACTGAATACCTCTTCGACACCATAATGGTCACCATGATCTCCTGCCCCTAATCCGTGAAGGCATACTCAGATCATTTGCATGGATTGAGTGATTATCTCTTTAGGATTTCTAAAGAGAGATAAGATATCAATTCCAAATAGGTGGATAGTCACTTGGAAATACATTCTCTCTGACTTATATAGTGAAAGTCTAAATACCTAGTTCGGGTTCCCTGACGCATGTTAATTTTAACATCCAATAAATTAGAAACAAATAATTAATTATGATGAATTAAATGCCTCATAACTATTATTAATATTATATAATATACTTTTAATATATATTAAATATATTACATGATAAACATTATCCATTAAATCAACTCATAATTCCCGATAATATTATACAAACTTGTAATATTAAAATAATATTCATTTGTAGATTATAAATCCTTGTATTTATATAAACACCTGTAAATAATATAAAAAACTAAATTCATACCAATTATTATTTACTTGAATAATAATGAATTTATTTATTTATCAGTGATTGTTGTCTTGGACATCTCTCTGACCCCATGTTGTGGCCCACCATATCCAATAATCATATTCATTTTAATAGGGAAGATTCTTGAATACACTATTGTGTGTGACCATCTAGGCCCTTATCTCTATAGTAGTGAATAATATCCATATACCAAGAGTTGAGTCGATCAACTCATCAAGTCCCCTAAAGAGATAAGGAATATTCATATTAACGAAAACCAACCTACGAACATGCAATGTGTAATATAATCTCTTTATCTTTAGATATCTCATAATGTAGAATTAACACTTGTGTCATCATCCTTTCTTGATTAATTATGTCTTGATCGAATTGTATGGATTTACCTTTGACGATCATGAATATAGATTTATGAAGGTACTACCATCTTGATCAACAAGGTATGAGATATTACTTCCTCAACTTAGAAAAAATAAATCATATCTTTATCATTCAACCAATGTCATACCACAAATGACGCATCCAACACAAGCTACCTCCCCATGATTTCATTATCATGATTTTTTCTTGGAATCAATGGATTTGATCTAATGAAACACAATGATAACGATCTCAGGTCAGGAGGTCAGTACACTTATATGTAGATATGAACTATTAATGATACCCAAAACATGTGGTGTTCCTATTGGTGGGTATGTCCTCATGATCTAAACTATCAGAGATCACCATTTGTAAAATTCAGGAGAATATGTCTCAATTCTTATAATCCTTTAGCACCTGATAGCCATACATCTAATATGTCCAGTTAGAATGATGTTTCTAGACAATATGACATATAATTAAGATTAATTTAATAGTATCTTGTGGTTCTCATTATAGGCTAGGATCTAAATTAACCTTTTTATATTACTATTAATATATAGAAATTACCATTAAATAGTGAATGTACAAATGTATACACTATAATGTTATGTTAAAATAATGAATTTCTAACTGTATACATTATATAGTAATAAAAAATACCTATAAATTTGGATCTAGGGAACCCACTTTTACATCCTTGTCGTTGTAAATAATGAAAGGAATGGTGTATCCCCATAAAGAACATAAGAGGGAAGTATATTGATTAGATATGTTGTTGGGATAATGGAATCTCCCCAAAAATCAATTAGAGCATTCTTTTGAAAAAAATTTGTATGAGAAACTTCTACCAAATGGTGGTTTTTCATTTAGAAACATCGTTTTGCTGAGGTGAGTTAGGATAAAAAGATTTATGGATAATGTCGTGGTCATCTAGAAAAATCTATAATGTTCCATATAAATATTCAAAACCATTTTTAGAGTGGAAAAATTGAAGTTTACCAGAAAATTGGGTGGTGATTTCATGATAATAGAAAAATCACGGTAAATATTTCAGAATGATTTTTCAATGAATAGACCCATTTAATCCATGAAAAATCATCAAAAAAAGTAAAAAAAATATTGATAACCCAATTTAGATGGACTATGGATGGGCCCCTAGATATCACAATAAACCAAATTAAAAGGAGTTGACGCACATGGAATTTCTCTACGCTGCTTTCATTGTGATAGGATTCACATTCAAGTGGAAGAAGAGGACCCATGTTCAAAAAATGTTTCTGAATAATTGGGGCAGGTGGATGACCAAGGTGATGGTGAATATGGGTAACATAATCAGATGAGGAAATATAGGTGAGAGCTATGGAAAATTCATGAACATAGACACCACTATGAAGATGTCCACTACCAAGAACCCAAGTCATCGTATTCTCATGAAATAGAACTGAAGTAGGTGAGAAGATGGTCTGACATTATAAATCATCCATATGTTTAGTAATAGAAAGTAAATTAAGTTAAAAAATTGAAACAAAGACAACAAGAGAGAGTGTTAATCAATACATAGTCATATAACTCCCATAAAAAGTAATATGTAGTGTCTGATCATTATCCACAGGAATATTAACTCTAGTTGAGGTTAACCAACAAGACCAATGAAAACCTAAATCCCATGGGATGTGCTCTGAGGAACTAGAGTCAAGAACCCCTGAGCTGGACCATTGGAATAAATACACCATTGGAATATCACCATTACAAATAATGGTGGTCTATGATTTTATAGATTATGATATGAAAATTAATGTCAATAAGGAGATGAAGGTGAATAGTTGGTAGAGTGATGAAGATGCACGTTATGCAAAGACAAGGTGTTGAAAGTGCGTAGTGGGTAGATAGTATGGACTGAAAGTGCACAGACAAATCATCTGGGTATCAATTACATAATATAAGTTCAAGAATGGATCATTATGGTAATAATTATGTCATAGAAGGAGTGTTATGGGTGGTAGAGGGGTGTGTCTGTGCAGTTTGGGGGAACACACAGGGTGATGTGTCAAAACCTAACCTAAACTAGGGCTTGAGTTGCAACTACCTCAATACCACATCCATAAGCTATAGGTGGAAAAAATTGTCGAATGTGTAACTAACTTAGGGAGGTATTTTCCTAAGTACCTATACACACACATAAAAATCATGATGCAATGGTGTAGAGGGAAAAAGAAAAAGATGAAACTATGTAATAAATTAAACCAAGTATGCATGAACCTCTAGAAAATAAAAATTTACAGTTGTGTAAGCTGAAAAATAAAGTTAAAAATAAACATCCATCCAAGAATGTGTCCCATACTAAAATAAAATTGGAAAAGAAAACATCTGAAAGAGCTTAGCTCTTAAATCCCAAGCTACAACCATTGTACATGGTCCAAGCACCTAGTATCCCTAGGATCCTCTATAATCATGATAAACCTATCCATTTTCATTACAATACACGAACCATGTGGAAAAATCTCATGCAATGGTGTGTATATACACACCGTGTAAAATGACCTGAAAGCTGAGGGTGGAGTCGTAAGAGATACAAGAAGAAGATAAAGATAGTAGATATCTTGTGGTATAGTGAAAAAGTAAAGATCAACCCAAAAGAGAGGGAAAGTATTATTGACTAAGAACATGAGGTTAAAAATAATGATTATACAAAATACCCATCAATCCTTCACCACTTATAGTAGGAGAGTATACTAATCCAACCCTGAGAAACTAGTCATGGAAATAACATGACATACCCCACATGTCTTCACCTCTCTTAGAGGGAGAGTGACCAAACAGAAGGAGTGGTTATATAAGAGTGATATATATATATATATACCCAGTTAAAGAAATCCAAATTATAGATTAAGAGAAAATAAATATCATAGATCATCCAAAGAATAAGAGTATCCAATAGTTCCAAAAGACCAAAAATGATTCCCAACATCTCAAATGTATGTTATGAACACAAAAGTTTAAGGGACTCATTCACCGCACCATGACACTATCCTATTAGGGAGGCACTGACTCACTCGCATGTTTATTTATCACATCATAAAAATGGGTCTCGATAGGGAAATAATCCCTCTTCATTAGGAGTCTAAATCTACGTCAATCCTTGACTCATTTCTATGTCATGTTGTCGAGGACCCATGTCATAGTACAATTGGTGGGTTTCACTCTGAAGGCATCAAGGAACCACTGCCCAACTCTACTTGAGGGTACCACTATTAGAGTTGGTGCCCTGGAAACCAACTTCTTTGTACTGTATTATATACCTGTATTCATTGGATGAATGTTAATAAACTACTTATCACATTATGATTGTTCTTATTCATGCCATTGTATGGGATAATGTCTTAGGAATAAAAATCGCATTAAAGGTCATAGTATATCCCTCCTATGATGAGAACCCAAAAGTTCCATGACATTATTCTTGATTATAAGTTATATGGATGGATG
Organism: Viscum album; assembly: GCA_963277665.1. Lineage (NCBI taxonomy): Eukaryota > Viridiplantae > Streptophyta > Magnoliopsida > Santalales > Viscaceae > Viscum > Viscum album. The sequence continues at coordinate 1,758,871,319 of OY728141.1, forward strand.
ATATCATTTGAAGGGACACAAATGATACAAGCTATCAGGGGTGGGGACTCATGAAACTTTGAGGCATCTTCTCATGGTTTATGCCCTTGGTAATATCTTGGAAGATTTTATGAGAACAAGGCCCACCAGTTGGAAATCAACGTTCATAAGTGTCAATGGATGTTCCTATTTGAAAACATGTGTATTGGTCCTTATATTTTATGATTATTATTAATGGGTATTATGACTAATTAACTTACATGTATTGATAAAAACCATACTGATAGATTTTTGCGGTGAGGTAGGATATGTTGAGTGCATCATGAGTAATACTACATTAATAAATAATGTGAGAAAGTATTTTTCATTTCTACAAAAGTAGTTATCTCATTCCCTTTGATGGAAATGATATATCCTAACTAAATCAATGGCTACGGTGTTCTCTAGGAAAGTTCAATTTTCGGAAGTCAAGGAATGTGAAATCGAGCACAAGGGTTGATGGCACATTCATGCAACCCAGTTGATTAGAGATAGCGGAAAAAAATGGATTATATTACACGGTAACTATTCGTATGAGGTGACATGTTGTTATGAAATCAAATTCTTTCTCTTTGATGACTTGACCCATTTTTGGACTGTAATCTTGGACTTTATGCAAGCTCGCCTAATTCCAATAAAAAAGAGGCCTTGAGGGTCACACACTAAGTGTAGATAGTATCTGAGTGAAATGATTTATTTATTTAACAAGTTGAATAAATATTATTCCCATTTTTGGTTTAATAATTATTCAAGTATTCTTGATCACATTTATTTCACTGCTAGTTATTTGAGAGAATATATTACTGACGAAATATTTATTTATCAGAAAATAATGAAATTATATTTAATTAACAAATAAATAGTCGTTATACAAGGCCTAATAAATATTGTGGAGGATTGGTGGACCATGTTATGGGTTCAGTGAGAAATAATATTAAATATAATTTGGTTGAAAAATATTTGATATAACGTGCATGTTTATAACATGTAATGGAAATATTATAATTTCAATTATTATTTGACATGGGGTTTCACATGGAATAATAAATTATGTAATGGCACCTATGCTAATTTTTTATTATTACATGGTGAATTAAATTCCCCATTATGTTATTGTTCTCTATATTAGCCAAGGGGTCTTTCGACCAGATAACCAATCGTTGTGTGCACAATATCCATGAATAATATCTCTCAAGCCTAGAGAACTCTTCCCTCTCCAAGAATGCTCTCAAGAACAAGAATGATCTTTCTCCACCAGATTAAGTAGAATGATTTGGAATCGATTCTCAATGAGAACAAAGGCAGACATCAAAAGTGCAAGGATATTCCACACTATCACCCCGAGACTCCTTCGAAGATATCCAGAGATAGATAGATCATGTGTGGATCACCTCTACAGGATTCCTATCCTTGGATTCTACATTGCAACAAATCCGCACCTCAGACCCATGGTCAGGAAAATTAATTACGAAAGAATCACCCATGATTTAAATTTATAATTTAGTTAAATTAATTATAAAAAAACATGTTGATCCTCTATTTTCAGTTCCAGGTTCTCTCCTTTTTCTTTTATCTTTGATTCAATTCCATGGATACTGATGTTTATCGTCGTATTGATACTAGATTAATCATTGATTATGAAAATTTTCAAAGATGGGTACACACCCATCCTGCGCTTCCTCTGCGCCCGAAACCTACAAGTTGTATCAGAGTGGTCATATTTTTGTTTATAATTATTTAAATAATTCATTGATGATTTAAACATTAATAATTTTGTTTTCTAAATTCTTGTTTAATAATTCTAATAATATGATTTTGGATATATGTTCCTCCCTTATCATTTCTTACTGATCTAACAGAAATGAATAATTTTATGATTAAAATTAAATCAAGGATATCATCGGGAGGTGTCGACAGTTCTATCCAGATAACAAAAGAATACACACTGTGTAGTCAGATCTACAAGTAATGTATTTTTGTTCAGTTCATTATAAGTAATTTGGAAATTACTAATGTTATGTAAATTAATGATACATTTTGTAGTTAATTATTACACTGCATGTTTACTATAATAAACTAGATAATGGATAGCTGGACTACATACTGTGTGGCCCACTGGAATTTCATTGAGACAAAATTGGATGAAAATGTTTGTTCATTTATTAAGAAAATTTTGAACCTCTTCTAAATGTAATTCTAGTGGGTCTTCAAAAGTTTTATTTTATATTGATTCAATATCCAGCATATTCTAATGGGGAGGGGGAGAAAAAAACTTAAAAATAGTTAAATTATGATACTCGGAATATCCATACATCCTTAATTCCATAACATTTATCAAAATAGATGGAAAATATAAAAAAAATTGGAATATGATCCCAATAGAATATTTAAAATGTTGGGTAAAAGAAACATGCTCTACTGATATTCAATCATTCGAAAGATAAAAGTTTTCTAGGGTAAAGAGATGGAAACTACTCAAGTTGACTAATAAGAAAAACATGATAGAAATAAGATCACCGTAGGTATATTACTCTTACAGTAGAAAAATATATATTAAATTCGTACTATAAAAAATATCAATAATTAAAGAATATGATTTCAATAGAATATTTCATAAGGAGAGTAGAATAAACAAGAAGTTATAATATTCAATCAACAAAAAGAGTAGTGTTTCAAGATAAAAAATGTGCACCCACTCATGCTAAATTTACTAGAAAGAAAAAATATAGGAATTTGATCCCAATAGGAATAATTATCTAACATTGGTAAACAAAAAATAAGACTACTATATGTTAGATTGTTTTTAATATTAGATATTTTATATATGGGGGTTTGACTAGGACATTACCCTTTTCTTCTTTTAGAATTTAAAATATTCTCTTGTCCCGGGATTATATCTCATATCTTCATCAATAAATAAACCTAATAAGACCTCACTTTAGGGGAATGGATTTATGGTATCACTTATCTCTTGGAATCATATCTATGCACCTTTTCGTCCCACCCAATCTCAGTAACTACCTCCTCCCTGCTCGATGGACCACTCCCCCACATTATCCATCAACAACACCGCTCCTCTATGAGGTGCATCAGGAGACTCACCTAGGTCACCTCTCCCATGAATTCCTTCCGGTTCACCTATCCATGTAGGGTATCACTCTCTAAGGTAATGCAAAGAGCCTATCCCGACCAAAACTCCTCCTTCTCCAAACATGTGCTTCCCCCCAACTGGCTACAATTTTTAACTATGTGAGGACACAATTATTGGAATTATGCACTAAAGGAACCACAAAAATGTGGCGATTTAGAAAATACCATTTTCATCCTTAGGATACACCATGTCATGGATACGTTCATGACATAGTAGATCCCATTCATGGTTTAAAAGGCATATCATATGCTTGGATCCAATATCTTATATCATGGTATACAATACCATTCCACTGCCTATGATATGCATAAAACCTGAACATTATGTTAACATTCAAGAATATTCTACCTATGTTTATCACTATATAATTGTTTCATAAAATGAAATGAATAGGTGTTTTGAATCATCCAAGAGGCTAGAAACTGTTTATAAATTCACGCATAACTCATATGTTTCATAGAGTACAAGTTAATTCATAAAAATTTAAGTAGTTTCCTTGGAGGATATATAAATGCGAAATTACCATGAGATGGTTATCATGTGATGATTCTAAAGAATCATTTGATTCACTCCCTCATAAAAGATCTCTTCTACTTCCACATTTACTTAGTAAGTCATTTTTATTCCATAGTGAGGAGTATCCCATTTGAGTTTCGTGCAATTTAGAAAAAGTTCGTCAAAACACCATGGAGGTGGGATGTCATTTGGATTCGTCTTTTTGATATTCCTCAAGCATGGATGAAGATAGTGGAAGAAAATTTTAGTAATAAGGTATAACATGTTTGTTATTTTATAGTAGTCTGTTCATGAGAATTCCTACACAGAAATCCTGATTGAGTTTCTAATTTTACTATTTTTTCTTAATTCAATAATTAAACTACCAATAAATAACCTAAAATGGTATTAAGGAGGGTTCATACCATCAGATTCTTGAAATCATTTTGTAAAATGGAGTTACAATCATTGATACTAAAAAATAGAGTACCAAAACATCAATATAATATAGGTAATACTGAAAGGCACAACAAGTTTCTTCTGATTCATTCTTATCCCACATGAGTTTATTGTTATGCTAGACCATTCATACATTATTGTTTTATTATTCATATGCAATTACTTTTTAATGTCACACAAGGTACACATATGTGATATTAATCCTATGAAGGCACCCAGACTCTCCTTACATAAGCATAGAGTTAATATCATGTAGACCTTCAGTACATGAGATTATTCTTAAAAAACCCTCACACGTTGACTTAATCATACGTGTTAGAATTTTTATAATATCACACAATGATATGTCATAGGTGGCTATACCCGCTTCATAAAATACCATGTGGGTTTAATCACATGTAGACCACAGCCGCACAAGATTATCTTTATGGAAAATTAATGGTGCACAAGCCTATCTATGCTAATGTTAAACCTACGTAGACTAAAATAGGTGAATATTAATATCACTTGAGGATTCCCAAAGTTGATTTAATCCTATATAGCCTGTGCGACATACAAATGAAATTTTTTTCCTGAAATTTAATTATGAATTAAATTCTATAATTTATAAATTGTTTATAAATTACAAGAAAAGGTATTTGGGATATGTATTAATTTACAAAGGTATTTAAAAATTAATTATTGATAAATTATTTATTATCAATTAATAAATTTTCATGAAAAATTTAACAAATAAATATCCATAAATATTAATTTCTAATATTTAAAAAAAATCAAATTATATGACACGACTCATAATTTAGATATAAAGTGTTTATATGAAAATTATCAGTTCAATTTTTAATTTTTTTTAAAAATTATAAAATAAGTGATAAATAAAAAATATTTTATATTTAATTCTGAATTGTTTATAATAATTTATTTTAATTATTTTAATTAATGTCTTATTAGAGGAATTATTTAAACTATATCAAAATGAGTTTTGGTGATTTATTTCAACTAGGATTAAATAATATTAAATTTTTGATATTTAGATTATGGAATTTATTAACATATCATAATATAAATATAAAAGGTTTATATTCCATATAATATGATATATTTAAGTTAAATGGAATATAATGATGAATATGAACGAGTTTCTATTGGGAATAAATATAAAATCTTTATATTTATAAATTATTCAATGATTGTTTCACATTTTCAAATATATTATCTTTTCATTTATTTAAAATCTATTCTCTACTTTATTCAAAGATATAGTTGTTATGTTATGAAATGTGATGCATGCTATAGTTCAAAGCTATTTAAACTGTTTTTAAAAATTATCATACTTCCATATAAGGAGTAACATACTAGGTTTGATAATAGATTTAGTTTTCTTCTAATTTGAATTTGGTTTTTATGAATTTATAAACATTAATTAGGAAATTAATTTTTTTATATGAATTAGATGTTAAAATTTATATGGAACTAAAGTTACTATTGAGTAAAATATCACTAGGTAGAGGAACTTTAGGCCGGCCTACAAGCTAAAAAAAGGCTTATACATTATCTAGAAATGTCTAGGTTAACCATTTGTTGCTCCAAGATTACTCATGTTTGGATTGTTGATTTTATATGAGTCTATGCTTTTACATGAAAGGGTTTCATGTAACTTATGCATAAGATGCATTTGGATATTGATGAATATATTTGAATTTCAATTTAGATTAGTAACACAAGTTATGAAATGTGTAAAACGTACACATCAATGTGGTTTGAACATATTTATTTTTCAGAAGAAATAGTATTCAAAAAACTAAATCATTAGAAGTATGCATTTATGTGAAGGGGATATATGAGATAAGATAGTCAGATTAAACCCCCTTTAAATAATAAAAACTTTTATATTTTCTTAGCATCCAATCGAGGATTTGTAAATGGATGATGTTTGATTTGTTTTCAATGTAATGAAGATTAAGGGTTTGTATTCAATATACATTGAAACTATTGTTTTGACCCTGTTTTCATCAACAAGTTGTTTTTGGTGTTGAATATTGTTGGAACAAAAGTGAAGATGCTATAAAAGGATAGGGATTTAGAGTTATTTGTAGAATAAATAAATCATGTTGTGAGATAGGTTGTTACACCATGGAAGGATCACGTGTTGTAGTGGTCTGTGTTGTGCCACAGAATGAGTTCCACCTAAAAAAAGGGGTCCACCTCTAATCGGACAACCAAATCAAGGCTACTGCTAGGTGAAAAAAATATCGATAGAAAGGCCAAGAATGGGGTAGAATAGATGTTTCATTGCCAGTGTGGGTTTTTGATAGGCTAGTCAGTGAATAGTCAAGGCATGTTAGTGCTATAGGTAAATTGGCGAGGGTCTTAGGCACCACCACAAGAGAAATATTTGAGGATGTCACATTTATGTTTAATAAGCTGTGAAATAACGAAGGAGGCCATTTAGTAAGAGTTTTATGCATAACTCGGTGGTTCAACCGTTTTCAAGGGAGCCATGGTCCAAGAGGAGTTATGTATCATGGAGCATTATATGTTTGGATATATAATTCTTAATGAATTGAAGGTCATGCAACAGTCATGATTACTATGCCATTGAAGTCTTAAAGATATTATTGAATGGAAACATGGATAATATCTCTTGAAATTAGAAACAATAAAATTATAGATATATCTTTCCCTATAAATTAAGAGTTTCTTCTATTGTGCAAAAATATAGTGGAAAAAATTGATACATCAGATATTGTGAGAGAGGATTTCTAGAAGTATTAAATGAATAAAAAGAGGATAGTTTGGCACATGTTGAGGATTTTCTCAAAAAATAAATTGATTTTCCACGATGTCTCAAGGAGATGAAGTTGTTTATGGAGGTGGTCACATTTTGGATATTAATGAGAATCCTAGGGGGATAAAATTAACCAAATCATGTTTAGTGTAACATATATATAAATGGTGAGACAAATTTGATTTCATCCCATATTTTAACTAGTTTTTCCCTTTGGAGTAGTGATAAAATGATAGATGCGATCTTAGGGTGGTACTCAGCTGTCCCTAAACCTTTTAAGGGGAGTGGCCTCAGGAATAGACTAAACCCACCACCAACTAGTTAATGTGAACCAAATAAAATCTTTGTGTCAATTATGTATCAAACCCTTTATATAATTCAAGACACAACTTATTTAAGAGTGTAAGATTCAGTAATACAAATATGATTAATAACTAAAGGAAAGAGGATTATTAATCAAAAATGAATATATCACAAGTGAAAAAATGACCCTATTAATCAGGAGGACAAGATATTATTAGCTAGGTGATAGATTAAGGATAATTATTTAATTGAAATAAATTTTCCTACCGTAATTCACACCCCTCCCCCCTCCGACATGTAGAATTCTGACCCAAATCTTCTTCAGGAATAATATTGATTTAGATCGGAAAAATCGTACGGTAAACCATCCATGTGCTATGGTTCTCTCATCTGAACCCCTTTTGGGTAGTAATAGATTTCTTCCAAAGTAATCACATGTTAATACATCGATCATTAAAATAGGTAGATTCCTAAAAAAATTGGTTTATGGTGGATTATCTTGTGGAAATTATGGTGGATATGGATAACCCAAATTTTTGGATAAACCAAATCCTTTTTTGTGTTCTGTTTCACATTTGACAGATTGGGTAGAGTTTTCTACTCAACTATTAATGATTCATATATTATATTGAATCAAAAGACCCAAGAAATAATTTACATTATATAATACTGAAATTATGATTAGAATAAATTAATTAAGGATATTACATGTAAAATGGGATTTATATACACCATATAAAAGAAGATCGGTGCATAACAAAATGTATGTCCTAAGAAGACAAATTGAGACAAAAATATCTTACCGCTATGGTAAATTCTAAACCGAAAACCCCATAAAAGATATATAATCATATGGATATATAAATAAAAATAACTTTCATGATAGACATTATAAAATAAATTAATGGGTATTATATATAAAATAAATAGGTGGTGAATTTGGCATGTGTCTCACAGATGTACAAAGTGAGACAGAAATCCCTTACCTTAAGTATCAAATTCATTCATTCATGTTCAAACATATTGTATGATAAATATAAGATTATTATGAATATATTAGATAACTATAATGATATATATCATACCATAATTTATTTTCTAATGAACTCTTATTAACCATTTATTAATAATTCTTTGTTAAAATCACATTTCAGATAATAGTCGCTTTGTTTTTCGTGTATTTTTTGATATTTTATTTTCATTAATATTAATTTTATCAAGGTTACATAATATCTAGAATATTAACCATTATATAAATATCATATATTTTTAGTATATATGCATTTATAGTAATCTATAAAAGTTAGAGATAGAAAATGAAATACACAATTCATGGAGACAATAAACTGTGCACATGCATAATCTATTACAAGTTCTTGAATGATTGAAAAAAATAAATCCAAATAATTTATCACCATTATATAATAATTTTTGTTTCATATATATCTCATATTTTTGTTAAATCCATCCTTCTTAACATCATGAGGCGGTAGTCCACCGTATACATGAACGATTTTATCGTATCCTCCATGCCCGAATGGCCTGAAGGTCTTCATTTTTATTGATTTTTGATAACCCCCCCCCCTCCAACGGATGAGGGGGAACCCTTACACGGCCCATAGGCTCATATATTTCATGGTCCGTAGGCTTAGTAGATTACATGACCTGATGGTCTTGGGGAATTCAACTAGACTATCTACAAGGAACAGCTGCTCCCCAGCATCTGCATCGTCATTGTAACTCTCCACCATTGCATGGTTGTCTAGCTAGGCTTCCCATCCAAGTACATTCTTGTCCTGATGGCATAGCCATACCCTCTCATTCTAAAAAAAATCCATTTTTCTCCACTCTGTTTAGTGCACTTGCTCTGAATCCTCTTTTGGGGCTACTTCTTTTTTTTAGACTCTGTCCGGGGCAACTGCATGTGGCCTGAAGGCCTTGAGGTGTCCCGAAGGCCTTAAAGGTGGCCCGAAAGCCCTATTGACCTAAAGGTATGGGTGTCCCGAAATCCTTAAGGACTCCAAGCCCAAATCAGTGGCCCAAGGTGAATAGTTTCAACTGCTACAATACCAAACAGTACCTACTACGGTACCTGATACATTACACGTACAGTGTACAACTCTGCTACAGTACATGCACAATGTACAGTTCTGCTATAGTACCCACACAATGTACAGTTCTGCTATAGTACAACTACATTTCCTACTATAGTACTTCTATAGTAACCCTAGAAATATTCCTCTTTCTGGTTTTGAACCTGGGTCTTCTGGATGCACTTAAGGATACCTCACAAACTGGGCTGAGGCTCATATTCACTGTATCCCCCTTGGAATGTAAAGCAATAAGTTATATATGATATAAATATTAGAGAAGTATATTTATTTTAAAAATATAACATGTATTAATTTATTCTATCCTTATCACCATCCATGTAAAAAAATAAAAAATGAAACACATCGGTTCGTGAGGCGGTAGTCTACCGTACACATGAGCGACGTCATTGTTTTCCAAAGTGTAAGGAGGTAAGAAGGTATATGTGATATTATAATTATAGCGGTATAACAATATAATAAAAATCATGTATAAACTTTAAATAATTCATTATATCCATCCTTGAGATGTGGTGATGGAAAATGAATAACATCGATTCGTGAGGCGGTAGTCCACCATATACACTAGCGATGATTTTGTATCCCATTTGATGGAAGAAGAGAAGGATTTCAGTTATTTCATTAAATTAATAGGATATTAGTGTATTTAAGAATCATATGTTATTATATAATCATATTTTAATAATAATTTAATGATGATGATAAGGTAATAAAATAAAATTCTTGGTTAGAGACGTTACCTCTTGTTCAGAAAATTTATTTTCGTTTTCTCCCAAAATCTCATTAGGTTGGATTTATGACCAAAATTAGGCTTCAAGTATTAGAGGGTGTAAATAAGGATGTTATTTAAATATGTACTAGGTGAAAAATGGGTTTTTATAGTGTTAAGATGAGAGGATAGGGGTGTCTATTTATAAGTGGCAGAGAAGACACACTTAGTATTTATGAAAAGAATAAAGTGTAACCACATTTTTCACATGCCAAAAATCTCAAAAATCATTCATTATAAAATATTATAGGTTATATGTTTGATATATGTAAATAAATTAGTTTTTACAAGTTTTGAGTCATTTTTATCCCTTATATTTTTAGTTTAACCCCAAGTACACCCATTTTCACCTCAACTACGATAATTATTTTTTTCATTTTTAGCTATTAATTATTGTAAAATATTTATTTGAAATAATTAGATAATATAAATTATATTGTCTTCAATATGGAATCCATTTTAAAAATTCCATTCATATAAGTGGAAAATTTTAATTTAAAATTAATTTCGCACACACTACGACAAAGAGGTTTTCCAAAAGAAAAAAATGAACAAAAGTCTGAAATGTTTATATATAAAAATTCAATATAATATTGATTGAAACAAGATAAATTGGATTAATATATATATAATTTATCTAATGTTCCTTTTATTATCATATATGTTTTTTATGTTTTTAAAACCTTTAAAATAAATGACAATTCTTAATAAAAACGATTACATTTTACTACTTATAGAAAAATTTATCTTCTCATAAAATCCTAAAAAATTAAACCTAAAATAATATAGTCTTTATTATTTCAAAATTAAATTTAAAATTTTCAAAAAAATTCCCAATGTGAAAAAACTTACTTTTAAATAAGGTTCACAATTGTATACAAAATACTTTTTTATAAAAATATGGTTTTACGTATAAAATTGGTTTTATTCATATATGTTGCCAAGAAATCACATTGGATGAATAATAAAAAATTTATAATTTATATTATTCACATTTCATTAAAATTAATCATAAAATGTGATATTTTTAATTAATTGAGGAAAATCATGTTCTTATGCATAAAAATAGTTTTTAGAAAATGATTTCCTTTATTATTTAATTGTCTTTATTTTCATTTATAATTACTTTGTAACCAAAAAATTCATTTTATATATAGGTTAGAACCATATATTTTCATAATTTATTTAATAATAATTCTACCCACCATTCCAATGACTAGGAAACAACTATCATATTAAATAATAATAATTTAATATTATGTTATATTTTTTTTATCTTGTCGTTTAGATTAATTAAAGCTATCAGAAAAGATTAAATTTATTTAAAAACATTTCTGAGAAAAAATGGGTGTTACATTATACCCCACTTAAATAATTTTTTTCCTCATAAATTTAATTTTTTTTCCATAAATAAGGGTTTATGATTTGAAAATACCATTTTGGGAAACCCATTTCATAAAAAGTATTAGTAAAACCTACTCTTAAAATGATAGAAAGAGATTTTTGATGGTAATCTTAAATAACACATACTTGGTTTCCAAATACAATAACATTGGTGGTAAGGGAATATTTTAACATGAAAGAAAAGTTTAATGTACAAATAATGATGGATCGTGACAAAGATCCTTAATCACGATAAAGTGTATGATCACATGAAAATCAACAACCATAATACTATAAACCAAACATGTGTGGAAAAGTTTATTGATATAATAATAAATTATAGTAATATTATTTTTTTATTTTAAGATTTTTTTCCTGAAGTTTAAAATTTTTCACAAGAATATTTACTTACTTGATTTAATTCTATTTAATAAGAAAAATGTCATCCATTGGTTGTGCATTGATCAATTTCCTCTTCATATCTTACTCTAAGAAATGAATATGAATTTTTTATTCCAGAATTTATTATGGATCAAAAGATCCATAATATAATGTTAAGTCATTCCCTCTATCTCTAGTCATCATCAAAAAAAAATTGTTAGAACAATTTACAAAATATTCACAAATCTTCACATGGTGAAGTAATACATTAATCTCTAAAACTAAATCTAATTCTCAACATAAAACATTTCAAAAATGGTTTACCATATAACCCTTCAAAAATATTAAAATAAAAAACATTATAAATAAGGTCCCTAAATTTCCAAAACAAACTTATCATTAATCCCCCAAATAACTATAAATAATCTCTTACTAGTCACTTACTAAACATGTGAATTCCTTCATCATGTGTTCTCTTGAAACATGGTAATATCCTAAATCACCATAAAAAATTATTGAAAACATACATGCTTACTTATTCCTAAAATAAAATACATATTATTGGATATATTCCTTAAATAAAAAAATGTTTTAAACTCCATCAATGATAGAATATACCACTTTTTCAACAAATCTTTAACCAGTTCCAAGGTAATCATTAGCATACAATTTACTTTATCCATATAAATTATATCTTTATCCAAAAATTATTATATTAACATAATATCCATATTAATGTTTTTATTTCCCCTAATCATGTGTTTTAAATGAATATCACCTTGTCATTAAATCACTTTTCTAGGTTATCGACATCATTCACCATATTCTTGAAAATACTAAATTAAAAAATAATACTAAAAAATTCTTACATATTTCATAATTCTTGAATTATAATAGATAAAAACATCAATAATTCTAGTTTATTCTTAAACCATTAACTGGGCTTGTTCGTCTTATTCATTAATACCTCTTTCCTTTGTTATTTAATTCTTGGTATCTTCATTATAATAAGTATAATCATTACTCATACAACCTTATTTATTATCTTCATGAACATTCCCCCAAGTAAATATATTCATATAATTCCCATTCATTTCTATTTTATATCATTTGACTATTGATGATTCCATATGGAAACCACTATTCTCATATGTTGTGTTAACTAAACATTTAATTTTTCCTTAGTAATCACTTACTCTATGCCCTTACTCTCCTCACAAAAAATAGCTTCTCATTCCTCTAAGAGATTCACATGGGTTATTCTTATCAAATTCTCATCATATAGTAAAAAAATACTTCTTTCATCTATAGTCTCTACCACTTGAACCCTCAAAAAAAATATCCTACACTTTTTTTTGAGTTTGAGAATTGTTCAAGGTAGACTTTTTTAATCATATATCATGATAAATGGTTTGGCATAATCACAATATCCTTTAATCTAGTTATCATACCATTTATTTGTTCAAAAACACGTTTTTGTCACATTCACCTTTAATCCAATTCCTTCTGGGTATTTCCATTGTCTAAAACTAAAAATCATATTGTGAGCAACAATATTCATAGTGGGAAATCACATAATCCTGAAAAATAATTTATAGTATGTATAAATGATGAAAAATTATTTTTAATATATGATACCTTACTCTTATACAAGGTCATTATTTAAATACTTCATAGTGGTTTGTAAATAGTTTTTGGATTTCCAAATGATATCCTCGGTAGTGTCAAACTAGGTGTGTATGAAGGCCCATTGTAATGCACAATGCATCATTTTCTAAGTAATTAAGCCTAGAAACCTATTTTTTAGCGTCACATCCACTTATATTATCCTAATAGGGATTTAATTTCTTGGAAACCACTCTATATAACCTTTACCAAAATTATAGTACATTTTCATATACTTTGACTCCTCATTATACTTTATCATTTAAATTATACCTAGAAATATCCTTAGAAATATACCTAGGGTTCTATATAAAGTATTCTCACCCTATTTTCTAGAGTAGAATGAAAACTTTTCCTGATGCCAATTATTGCAATTTTAAACTTATGAAACATAAATATTACATTTTAATTAATGATTATCCATTACATAACATAACGATCCATGTCAGAATAATTCAGGTCTAGTGAATTTGGAAACATGTACACATGAAAAGCCAGCCTATAAGTGATCTATGTCATCTCCCACTATTTTATTCATATTATCTCCCTTCTTAGACTTATCATACATAATAAATTTCATAATAACCTATTGAAAAAATCATAACACAGGGTGAATCAGATTTTCTGTACAGGTAAAAAATGGAGATATCAACATATTAGGATCATAAGGGTATGATAATATGATATTGACATTTGAAAACCATTCCCAATATATCATAGATCATAAACATGATTCATGGAATAAATCATGGAATTTTATAATACATGAATCATAATAGAATCAAATAAAATGAACCATGATAACATAACAATGACATAATGTATATATTTTTGGAATACACAAAATAATAGACCACATGAAAATAAATGGGTTTTATAATATTTTCATCACAGTATATTATATACAAGAGAAATGGGATTCATAATCATTTCATCATTTCATCATAGAATAACCCATGAAAAATAATCTTGTCTCATAAACATTTTATCATGGTGTAACCCAGGGAAATGAATCGGGTTTCATACACATTTATCAGGGTATAACCTGTCAAAAAATAAGCCGGGTTCAGAAAAGAAATTATCATGGGATAACCTATATAAAAAGAAGCGAGTTTCATAAAAATATTATAATAATACATATAAACCATCCAAATAAAGAATAATAATGGTATATTGGGATCTTATCTCCAATAAATCTTAAGTAATATCAAAGGGTGTAATCTTATATGGGAATTGATTTTGAGAAATCACATGGAACTTTTCTGGAAGAAAATTGTCATTCCACATTGAAAAGAAAATTTAAATCATTAAACGTTTTTGAAACTATTTTTTTTAAATAAACTTTGAAACATATTAAAAATTATTTAAAATCATTTAAAACATTTCTTGAGGAAAATAACATTTCTTCTTTGAAAACAATATTTTTAAAACATAAAAAATTTTAAAAATTATTTTCATTGAAAAAAACCTTTGAAAACATATAAATAATGATTCAAAGAAAATAATAGACATAATGGTGAAAAATAACATTCATGTTGTACATTTCAAAAAAAAATTCTTTTACTTTTTCAGTAAAATTAAAGTAGTCATTGTTTGGAAAAAGATATGATGATTCATATTAAGAAACATTGTAAAAATTCAAAAATGGTTAAAATTGGATTTAATAAATCTTTATTGAATATTAATACATTTTAATAGCTTTTCATGTTACCTATAGACATGATGTTTCCTGTAAATCAAGCTATCAAAAAAATTATATTTATTTGGAACAAATATTTTACAAAGTCTCAGGGTGTTACAATATTTTCTTCTGATGATTAAAAGAAATTGGTTGTTTTGTGGGGTTGGAAACACTTTCTTGTTTTACGATAGTATTTTGGAATCGTTATATACAGAATAAATTGAACTAAAAAATTTAAATAATGAAAAAAAATATTATTTTAAGTAGCCTAGTTACCATTTCTCAAAGAAGATCATTAAAATCACTACAATTCTACAAACCAATGTGAATTCATTAAGGGTGGAAAATTCATTCCATTATTCCTGTATTAGGAATGGTTTTACAGTAAATTAATAGTTGAGTGGATATAATTATAAAAATTAAGGATTCTAAGAATCAAATAAATGTGCCTAAGGGATAACCATATAATAGTATTTAAAAACAAATATTTGAAAAAGTGGATTGCGAAGTTCAAGTAACCTCTGATTACATATGGGATTACCTGTCTAAAAATGTTCTAAATATAAAAAATTCTATTCTAGGATGGTCTTATATATATTTTCCTAATGTAAAATATTCATGGTGATGGAATGAGAATGTTCAACTTAAATTAAAAAAACAAGTGTCATAAACCTTTTTACATTTGTTTTAATGAGGATACTTGAGCTCGATATAGTGTTTCTCGTAGAGAGGCTAAGAATGTAGATATTGAGGAAAAATATCAAAAACATTGAAGTGTTGTACCATTTATTATACACTAATAATGGTGAAATAAATATGAATAAATATTTATACTTTTAGGTATGATATAATTAAGAAAAAATTGGTTTTCTACTTTAATAATCTCTTCAAATAAGAGTGGATGTGTGGATTAGACTAGGATAATATTATAATTTGTACAGATTAACACAATTATTACTATTATAAAAAAATTTATCCTTTTGGGGCAAATGATTATTTAATAAGGACATAAAATGGTAAAGCAGATGGGTTATATAGCATCTACAATGAATTTGGTAGATATTTAGGGGTGTTGGGTATAAATCTGTTCAATGGGTTATTTAGTAAAATTATGAAATCTTGGAAAATGTCTGATAAATGAAGAAAGAGTTATATTGTAGCTATGTATAAAAATAATGGAGATATTTTATGTTGTGATAATTATAGTGGCAATAATATTATGATTCATACATGGAAACCTTAGTAGAGTCATTGAATAGAGGATTCAAAAGGAAACTAATGTTTCTGATAATCAATTATGTTTTATGTCATAATGTTCAACCATAGAAGAAATTTATTTTTTTAGAGAAATGAAGGGTTATTATTGAAAAAATTCATAATATTTGAATATGGTTTTTATTAAATGATAAATTGAGTTTATTCCAACATCAAACTTTAATAATCATGTTATATTTATTATTTACTATAAATTAATACCAAGGCATCCCTTATAGAGGCATCTTGAGTATTAGATCTGCCACTCTTCCATTCTATCATGCTATCAGAGCATGTTCCCCAATCCTAACCCCTTACCATTGCTTATTTTTCTTAGAGAAAACCTAGGCCTTTACCCCTGAGGGTGGAGGTATATCTCGTGAAAAGTCCACCATTTTTAGTCAGCCTCCCCATGTCCTCTCTTAGTATCATTAATAACTCTCTGCACCACCACGACCTAGTTGTTATAGCCCCATACTCTAGCAGTGAAAACCCATCTATATGTCACTATCCCTACACACGAAGAAGAATGTTCAAATGTGGGTCCCCACCCCAAACTCTTGTAAGGTAACAACTTTCACAATCATGTGGCGAATATTCCTAGTGTGACCTATGATGATGAAATACCCATATTAAGGTTCACACTCCCAACTCCAAGGAACACCTATCTCAATTATTTGTTCTAGGTGGTACTATTCAAGGAAAATTCCGCATAGCGATTTGTTACAAATTCAGAATGGTAATAGGCTAGTGAGGTGGACACATATATATGTGATGGGGAGAAGGTTGGTGGGCAGAGTGCATCATACATGGAGAGGTGACATTCTAGGGGTAGTGTATAGGGAGGGGAAGAGACCTCCATAGGCATCATAAACATCCATAAGCATTTGATCCAATATATATCTACCCATTATCTTAGTTCCCCTTTTGCTGATGCTCTAACAGGTGTTTACACATATTTTGATTACCTCCCTTTTTCATTCCAATGACCCTTGATTCCATTAACAATGACCAGATTACCCTGGGGCTACCCAGATCACTGTTGGTATTCTTCATCAGTGTTCAAATTATCATCAGGTCACTTTCTGGATCACAATTAGGCCACCCAAATCACCATCAAGCTACCTGAATCTCTATTAAGACCATCCACTATTACTCGGAACAATTTCATAATTCTTAGCCGCTATAATTTTATTTCTTTTTATTCTTTTCAATTGCAATATCGAAATATCCATCTTGATAGGGAGTGTTAGGGCATGTCTTTTTTTTCATGTATCCAATCTAGATATACGTATATTAAAGGGGAATTTTATTGATTATGTTTTGTTGAGTACATAAAACATTAGGTATAATGTAATTTTTATCATTCACTATAAATAAACATCAAGTCCTCACATGGAGAGGCTTTATGAGTATTAGGTTAAACACTCTTCCATTTTAATGGTTTTCATTTATTTGAAAATTTTATATGATAAATTTCATAGAGTGGTTTTATATAAATTTTTTGAAAGAAAAAGGGTACATATGGTGTATATGTCTTAATTGTCACCAGAGACACTCTCATCCATGCTCTCTTTATAGGGTTTGTCGTATGCAGCAGTGCGGGCTCATTCCATTCTATCCTTCACACTCAAGATGTTTTGTCTCCATGATAGCCTTCAATTTATACTTCTATTGGGTTTTAACATTATTTTGGACCCCTTTTCTGTCCCCTCCACTCAATTCCTCTTAATCTCATTTTTCATTGGGCCTAGATTTATGGGGTTATTTAGCCGATGTTAACCCTTCCTAGGTTCTATGTCTGCTCAAATACCAACCTAGAGTGGATTTTCATCTCATACAATCCTGGGAGACTTAATTGAATATGTCTCTTAGTATTGAGGGTATGAATTTTATCCCTATGTTGAATCACCCCATCTTGGCATTCCTAGAGATGTTAGGATTGATGGATTTTTATTCTCCACTTGTCCTGATGATTGTGCAGATAAATGTGGTAGAGTTGGATCAACGGTGGTGGGTTCTAGAGGAAGGGTTGATTATTGGGTTTAAGGTATCTACTTTTCTTTTTGAATGTGTCATTAGCTTGTATTTTGGTTCTAGTTTTCTTATTGTTTCCTTGTTTTGGTGTTTTTCATGATGACCTCTTCTAGTTTACACTCACCTAATGCCTAGGCTGCGTTGAATTTTGTGTTTAAGTTATTTGATATTCTCTTTGACTATTTTATTATCTTGTGTTTTGTTTCAGGCTTTTTGGTTAAAAATAAGTAAGATGCTTAGTGGGGTGAAAATGGTGTATATTAAACTCATCCAAGACATTTATGAATGGATTTTTACATGATTTAGAACTCTAATAGGTGAAAAGAAACTTATTTATCTCTATAAGACTACATAAAGGTTCAACTTTAATTCCATACCTTTTTCATTTGGTCTTAGATGTATATATAAAGCATATTCAAGATGAGATTACAAATTGTATTATTTTTTCTAAGGATATAGTTCTCATTGAAAAATCTAAAGAGACTATCAATTTTATGATTAATCTTTTGGGATTCATTAGAATGGTAAGGTTTTATTATTAGTGGGGATAAAATGGAATATATAGAGTGTTGTTTTAGAAATGGATTGTCTAATAGTGTTATGGATGTGAGATTAGAAGATCGTATTATTTTGAAAGTATATCTTTTTCAATATTTAAGCAAATTTCTGCAATTTAAGGAATATATTAGTGTCAATTCCTCTCATACGATTCATACAGGATGGATAAAATATAAAAATCCTTCACGATTTATATTTTATTATAAAATTCCATTGAAATTGAAGTGTAAATTTTAGTTTGTTGTTATTAGACATACTATTATATATGGAAGTAAGTGTTGGGATTTGATGGTATATATTGAACAAAAAATAAGGGTTGCAGAATTGAAAATTTTAATGTGGAAATGTGAATAAACTAATATTGAAATGATTCGAAATAAATGTATTCTGGAGAAAACTATAGTATATCCAATCAATTAGAAGATTACTGAGACTAGATTAAGATGTATAGGAAACTTTATAAGAGTCCTAGGGATGCACATTTTAATAATAGGGTATGCTTAATTACTTATTCAATTATTAAATGAGGTATAGGTAGACCTAAAAGAAAACATAAATAAATAATTCAATATGAACTTGTTCTGAATGGATTCAAAAAAATGTGGTCGTCAATAGAGCTAATCTGCAATGTTTGATCCATATATTCATACCCATTTAATTGGGATTAAGGCTTGGTTGATTTTTTTTTAAATAATGATAATAAGTATAAAAAAGTTAAGTGGGATGAGGCCTACCTAATGGGACATAGGTGGGTTGTGCAGAATTCTCACCATCACATATCCTCCTTTTTCTAGTTTATTTAATATTCATATCATGATCACATAACGAATCATCACACCCATTAAGACATAATATTCACTCTAGGATGACCTTTCTAGCCTTGTAACAGGTTGTAACATAAGAGTTGTTACACATCACACTTTATTTCAGTTTGTAATGATAAGGTGGTCCATTTGATACCATTACAGTTTCATAAGTCTAAAAAATATGTTTTCTAGCCAAAAAAATAAATTATCATATAAAAAATATATTATAACCCTAGAAATACCACATTACATGCATTTACTCAGCCCATAATGCTTCAAAATAATATATATTAGTGGATTTGAAAGTCATTGTGAGACAATAAGAACAAAAGATAAATTTCCATAACCCAATAAACATTTAAAGTATGTTTTTTCTAGGTATTAATATGAACACGTTCTACCATGAAAGTGAAATAATTTATTTTAGAAGAAATAAATATTTCATCATATTTTCCCCTTTTCATCATAAAATTCATTTTTTATTCTATCATTCCGTTAGATATGCCAAATATTATTCATGAAAATTATTCTATAAAATATCCCTTTTGGAAAAGGACTTATTACTTAATATGGATCAAAATTGATGATACTAATGAAATATTTAATCTAGTTTCTAAAAATGCATTCACTTATCAATGAATCTAATAAAACATATGTCAATATATATATATATATATATCTTTAGTAGAAATGAAAAAAAAACATTAGGATTTTTAATCACTTTCCCTGGTAAATGAATGCTTATGGGAAGATGATATGTATAATTCAATTTGATCTTGGTTTATGACATATGTATATTGTGTTGCCTGCAAAAACCACATATGGTTAAAGAATCAAAACACTAGAATATACCACACAAAAATAATGTACATAGAAAAAAAATATCATTATGAACTTATGAGTTGGTGAAGATAAACCTGGTAAAATAGGGGCATAGAAGGGAAAATTCCTAAAATATAGTAAGATAAAAATATATTTTACAAATGGGATCAGATTCTTCATGAAGAAGTCACCATGAAATCAATTCACCTGACACTAAATCATCCATCATTATTGACCTCTAGAATGGATCAAACAAGTCATTTCTAGTAATAAATTCAAAATAAATAGGGACACATAATGTAATGACCCATGATAAAATTAAGATGTAAGTATATTAATTTTAAAATGATTCTAACCTTGTAAATTAAGAATTCACAAGCTAGATAAGTACGGTCAAATCCATCAAAAATTTTCAAAAGTAGAACCAATATTCTACTCTTCAGATACAACTATATAAGTTTTGACACAATGTAAAAAACTTTATATGAAAGTAACAATAACCATTACACAATAATAGTTGAAAAAACAAACCCTCAACTTGTGGAATCAAAGAGTTATCAGATAAAAAATAATGAAGGAAAAAAACACTTCGTGTATGCTCACAAATTTTATATGTGATATGATTTTAATATGACATTAAATCTTGTAATTTTTTATTTATTTTTTACCAATAGAAGGAGTTTTAGTAAAATGGAATAAGGGATGATGATTTTAATATGATATTAAATCATGTAATGTTTTTTTGGATGTTTTTCCTTTGACCAATAGATTGAATTTTTGAAAAAAATGAAGAAGGTATGCACAATCCCTTGTCATGTATGTTTTAAAAAGAGACCAAAAACATTAAAATAATGGGGGAAAAATAATTACATCAAAAATATTACATGATAAATTAAAAATTCAGTAACCCATAAACTTGTGTTTTCTTATCAGTAAAAAAATCTATTGTTTGAATAGTTATGTATCTGTCTTGTTGATGTGTATAGGTGGAATCCCACTTGACTTGGTCAATAGAAAAACCCTGACAAACTGAGACATAAATGACTAAATATTACTACCCATGTCAACAAGATGAATCTTTATTTTGAAAATCCTACCTAATTTGATCTCTATGGTTAAGTGAGGCATTGACTAGAGTAGCTTCATGATGGACGACCTTCTAAGAAGTTTTATAGAATGCGCGTGTGAGGGAAAATCACACTAAAAGAACATGTGTTGCCTTGTGGATGTAGTCAATTGTTTGATAAGGGACCCTAACGGATAATTAATTTTGGTGTGCCAGGAAGGAAACCAATGTATTATAAAAGACTCATAGGGTTAGATGACCATGTTCAATGCCTAGGGAGATTGGGTCATGAAAACTGTATCAAATCCAATACTCAACTGAATGTGTAGAGGAAATTCCTAGGTTTTTGGTGTGGGGTTCTACAACAATGATGATGTTCTTTAAAAGTTTTGTGAGTGTAACACCCCTGAGAAAGTGATAATAAAATAGTAAATGTTACTAACCATGTAAATAATGTGAACCCTTATTTTTTGGGAGCCTAACTGATTATAAATTCTCAATTCAGTGAGGTTTGTCCTAGAGTATTTTTTGGATGTGTGGTCTCCTAGGAAGTTCCATAGAGTGAATATATGAAAATACAAGGAAAACTAAAATAAGATGTGTTGGAATATTTGGATATTCATTAGTCTAATAATATAATCTGACCAGTAATGGTCCATGATATTCTTGAAAGGAAACCAAGGTATTATAAGATACCCATGAGGTCAGATGACCATGTTAATGGTCCATAGAGGTTAGTCATGATAGTTAACCTTATCATAGTAGTTTGAAATATATATCTCCTTCTTATGAAAGATGTGTAATATCATTATTGGTTCTATAAATAAATTTATCGAACCTCAGTGTGGGGATATGATTTCCTGGTATAATGTTTGAACATGTTATTAGATTGGGGAACCTCTAATACCTCTACCCCTTTACATTTCATAGCACTAGTCCTCCCTTCCTACTCAAGCATCATCAACAAGGGACACTTCACCTTCCATCTTCTAAGTGTGGGTAGCTCCACTAGTCTTAACCCCCAAGTAAGAACATACCTGGTACATGCTTCCCTTAGTCATTTCCTTCCCTCAAGCACATTCATGCATGGTACTTAAATAGAAGGAATACCACTAATCGAAAAAACTATAGGCTTTCCAAATGATGAAAAAATGAGTATATTTTTTTTATTTTTTTCTCATGACATAGAAGCATTGTCAGTACACTTCAGGGAGACTAGTTTTCTTATCCTATAATAAGTAGGTTCACCTCATGTAGCTCTTGAAGTATCACTTCTATTTTTCCTTCTCATCATGCTACTCTTTCACTTATTTTTGATATCTATTTTTCATTATTCTTATGAATTATATTAGAAAGAAAGTATTCTCTCTGTAAGTATCTGTACTCTAATACTCAACATCTTTCTAATATGGTCACCAATTCCTCTCTTAAATCTAATCTGGTCGCTGCACCTTGGCCCAAGGTGACTACAACCTCTACATGGATTTCTAATGAGATCCTTAGTTCTAGTGACTTTTATATGTGGTAGAATATGGTTGTTTTATCCTTGAAATGGTGGGGAACTATTTAAATCTTTTGAATTCACCTACAGGCCCAAAAGGATCCAAATTTTATACATGGGATCCATAAGATAAAAAGATCTTTTCGCATCCTGGTTCCATGGATGAGTCTATAAAGCATGTCATTGAGAATATGATTATTTTAGGGACCTAGGATACTCCTTTCTTACTTTTTCACTGATACAAATAATTTCATGTGTGTTTACGATCTATTTTAGAATTTATTCTCACACTTTCAAAAGTCATATATGATAAGACAATATGAAAACAAATGGAATGTTACTATGGATGACATTCATGATTTTTTATTAGCTCCTCAAAACTGTTAATGAGATGCAAAATCAATGATTTTTTTCTATTTTATATATTACAAGCATATAATCCAAGGTTCAGAACTATCATAACTAAGATGTATGGCTTTCCTAGTGCTCTATATTCAACCTTGGTGTACAAACATCTTATTCAAGGAAGTTTTCAAGCATCCACTATTTCTTCAAGTGATTTTTCAAATCATTGTGCCTTTGCATTTCATAGTTGAAAACATGGTGTCAACCATTGAATTAGATTTGGTATTGGGGGGTCATAGTAGTCGTGACACCAAAGGCATGTGTTAGACACTCCACTATCCCACTTCTATTGATCTACTTAGACTCATTTTTAGGTACTTAGTTTCCAACATTGTCACCCATCCATGCCAGTCCTCCATGGATTTACCTAGAGTTATGAACTCTTTGACATATTTATTATTGATAATATTTTTTAAAAAACATCATTGGGACACTTATATTCCCCAAAAATAGATATGAGTATCGAGTCTATTTGATTGAGTTCATTATAATGTATGGGCCCCCAGCTTAGTTCTTCTTAAAGCGGGTTACTAATATTACTTGTCTTTCATTGATTACATTACATGAATTTCATGGATCTATATTTTGAGAAATTACGTTAGAGTTTTTACTATTTTTTTCACAATATATCATGATTTGAAAAATCAATTCTTTTCATCCATAAAATTTATCCATTCTGACAATGGTTTAGAATTTTTTCCACCTCATTTTGCACATTTTTATCGACCAAATGATTATCATGAAACTATTTTCCTAATAGATCTCAGAAATATAGTGTTATTGAGTGCATTAATCATCATCTATTTGAAACTACTCAGACCCTTTTTCATATTAATGTTACCACAACATTTTTGGGTGAAGTTATTCTAAAAAAGACATATCTTATCAATATTATTTCCCTATCTTTTCTTGTAGAGGAGACTCTTTTTAACACACTCTATCCATATCATCCAATCAATTCACTAACCTTGCAATTTTTCTTTTTTTGGGATATCTTTGTAATATTAATTTAACTCATGCCATGATTGATATATTTTTTCTTCGATGAATATTTCTTAGATGTTCTCACACACAATGTGGATATCATTGTTACTACCCTCATTTTGGGATGATGTGTTATGTCCACTAATGTTTCCCTTGTTGAGTGATCACCATTAGTTTATCTTTTAACTCCATTAGCTACCATGAATATTGATCAAGAGGGTTTCCCCCATTAATCATTACTCCATTTACATATCCCCCCCCCCCAACTTCTCCTCCTAAGGTTTCTGGTCTTCACATTGGGTACATCCCTCCCATCCCACTTACTTCGCAACCTCCTCCAAATCATTTTGGTTCATGATCTGGTTGAGTCTATAATAATCACCTAGATGAAACCTATCATGCGACACCTATAAATACATAAACATGTGATTTTTCATTGACTCAACCATCCACATATGAGTATATCTTTATTTCCCTACGTAATGGTGCACATATTTTCCAAAAATCATATATATATCTAAATTCATTATTTCAAGTGATTATCAGCACTGACTAAAACCTTTTTGGGTACTTTGTATTCATTTATAGTTCTTCATACTCATACCAATGATAAAGCTTGTCCAGGTTATTATCAATCCATATTTGATGAGATACATGCACTAAAGGACAATCATACATGAGATTTGGTTTCAATTCCACCGGGTAACTATTTTTTGGTTGTAAATATCTATATAATATTTGTGTTAATGCAGACATATCTCCTAGTCACATAAAATATTTTCTCATTTCCAAGGATTATACCAAAAATTATAGTCTTTATTTTTTTAATAACTTCTCTTTAGTGGAAAAATGGTCTCTTTTAATCAATTTATTTCCCATACAACTTCTCATCATCGGTCTCTTTACAAAATCAATATCAAAAAAACTGTTCTATCTGGTATTCTGGATGAGGAAATTTATATAAAGTAAACTGCTATATTTGTTACTAAATGGAATTAATATAAGTTGTGTCACCTTAGATCATTTGTATAGGATCTTAAACAATCCTTTCAGACATGGTTTTGTTGAATTTGTACAGTTGTGACTAATTTTGGAAATCCCGCTATTAGAAGTGTGATATTTAATTTTTATGTTAAGAATATTGTAATTATAAGATGTCATTCAATGATAATTGGTTGAGTTATTTTTTTTCTTAACAAAAACATTTAAATGAAGGTATTGGAAGAATTTTATAGGAATTGAGATATCTAAATGCTCAAATGTTATTTTCTCATCTCTATATAAGAATGTATTGGATTTTATTCTATAGAGAATTGTATCATGAAATAATTTTTGGAAGTCATCTCAATCTAGGTGAGAGGTATCTTCATAGATCAAGGAATTTTACTCCCTTGAATGTTATCTTCAACTTGTCAGTATACTATGTATTATGACCATGACTTGACCGAACATTGTCTGTGCTATAAGAAAAGTAAGTCAATTAATGGATTATTCAGCTACACTTATTTGGGATGAAATTATTTATATTATAAAATGTGTCAAATCGAACCATGTCTTGGACTAATATATAAAAATCATGGACATAATTATTTGGAGATATTCTCTAATAATAAATATGAAGAACAAGTGCATTAGAGCATTGAGCAATGAAACACATGACACATGATATCTCATGGTCACAACATCTTCTCTATGGGAATGGTCAGCATGTCTAGTGTCTATTACACTTGTGGTGTGAAAATCAATAAAAAATCATGATGGATAAATATCTGATGTTATATAAGAAAAACATGTATTTTTGAGGTTGATAGTTATTAGGTTAATTTTTTATTTTGAAAATATGAATCTTACATTTGGATATGTATAGGCCTTGAAGAAATTTGTTGATGTGTCTACTAAAGGGTTTACAAAAACACAAGATAATTTTTAATATATCTGGTTGGACATAATAAGTATACATTATTGAGTTTTAGGGAGGGTTAGAATAGTCATGCATATAAATTTTAGATTTTTCTAAGTGGAATCCTA
Organism: Viscum album; assembly: GCA_963277665.1. Lineage (NCBI taxonomy): Eukaryota > Viridiplantae > Streptophyta > Magnoliopsida > Santalales > Viscaceae > Viscum > Viscum album. The sequence goes on from OY728141.1 coordinate 1,758,897,984, forward strand.
TTCGATTAAGGAAACCATATCCCTATTAGTTTAAATTTGGAATCTCCCACTTATCTAGGATATTTTATAAATTTATTCCCATGATAAATAAAATTATCAGACCTTGTGGGGATATGATTCCCATGTAGTTGGTTTGTACGTCTACAATTGTGTTTCTTCCTTTAGGGTTAGTAATGTCTAGCATGGTCTACATTGTCATCCTAGAAACCTAAAGATCATTTTTATATATGTAGGGTGAGAGTAAAGGTATACACAGTAGGAAAATAAAATTCTCTCATGTAAATGTGAAATAATCATAATAATTCACCCATGAGAAAATAATTGAACCAAACAACACCTAAACATGTATACTAACCAAGATCTTCCTCACCAAGGAACCCTCACAAAATAATGCTATTATAATAACACAATTTGAATCATTTCTATGAAGTGTACCCCAAAACACTTTATTAATGATTTTTTGGTCATACACCCCATCATCATACATTTTGTGACTCCCATTTATTTTATATAACATATACTACCACCCCATATCATGTTCACATCACATCACCAAAGTAGACACCATGGCCATTATATCAAAGTGAATGTTATAACCAGAGTAGAAGGGTATCTTAAACATGAAGGAAATAATCCTCATGCCCTCTACTACCAAGAAAAACCCCCCACCATAATTATGGTTTTAATGTTCTCAATGGAATCTGGTGGTCTAGGCATTAAAAATTTTTCCTCACCAGAGTGATGAAACTCTATCATCTCTAGAAATCTGAGACTTGGTACAGTCTGAGAATATCAAGTGAATTAATGAACAAGTACCTAATTTGAATTGAAGTGCACTCATATTCTGCACATCATATATGATAGTTTCACAAATATTTCATGTTTGAACCCATCTAGACCATCTAGACACACTTCATGAATCTGTGAATACACCATTCGTCAAATTGTTGGTGCTAACATCAAGCTCTGACAATTTTTTCAACATTTTTATGTTCACCTTGATCTCATGTCTTTGAACTGTTAAGGCATTGTATGATCATTTTCGTGGTCATAGAATTTCTATCTCTATGATTCTAAAGGAAAGAGACGATCTAAATTTTGTTTGATTAATAGTAAATGGAATGAGATTATCCTTTACATATATAGTGGATGTCAAAAATACATGATTAGTGTTCCTCAACCCCTTATAAATTTGACAACAACTTAATAAGAAATAAATAAATAATTATGATGAACTAACTGCATCATCAGAATTATTTATATTTTATCACCTACTTGTAATATATATTAAATATATTACATGATTAACTTGATACATTAATTTGAATTGCAATTCCCGCTAATATTACATAAACCATGAATATATAAATAATATTCATTCATATAATATTATTACATGTATTTACATATTAATTCGTAAATTTTTTTAGTAAATAAATATTTCACAATTATTATATACATAAATAATAGTGAATTTATTTATTTTTTAGTGATCGATAAAACATGGACAACTATCAGACCCAGTGGTGGGGTCCAATATGTCATATATATCTATTAATCATAATAGGGTATATTATTGATGAATTTGTTATGAGTGACCTCTAGACCCTTATCTCGATAGTGTTGAATATTATTCATGGAAAAATATTGGAGTCTATATACCCACAATGACCCCTAAATATATAAGTAATAGTCATAGAAACTACAACCATCCTATTAACATGCACTCTGCAATATAATATCTTTATCATACAATATCTCATAAAGTGGTATGCACACTTATATCATCATCCTTTCTTGATTTTTTATTTGTTGATCTAACTGGATAGATTTACCTTAAACTACCATGGCCATATATTTATATAGAAACTATAATCCAGATAAACTTGACTCGAGATATCAATTCCTCATCTTGGAAGCAAGAAATCTTATCTTGATCATTCAAACAATGTCACACCACCAAGGACACACCCAACATAAGCTACCTTACCAGAACATAAATGTCATGGGTTTTTCAATTCATTAAATTATGTGATCAAATGGAACATATTGATAATGATATGAAGTCAAGATACCAATACACTTGTTTGTTGTTAAAATCTACCAATGACACCTAAAACATGTGGTGCTATTATTGTAGGGTATGTCCTCATGATCTCATCTACTGGAGATCACCAAGTGATAACTTCATGAGAATAATCCCCAATACTTATGATCTTCCAACACCTGATGGTCACATATCATCTATGTCCAATCAGTATGATGTATTTAGACCATTGTAAATTAATTTAATTATACTTTTAAAGTATCTCAAGGTCCCCATTATATCCTAGGAAATTTGATAACCCTTTGATACGAAACATAATATAAGGATATTACCATCAATATAGTGGAAGTAGATGTATCATAACTTTTCTAGTAAGATTAACACATGTATATATCAAACTGTATACATGTAATGGTTATGAATGTACATACACAGGCTGGTTCTAGGTCACCCACATTCAAATCTAACACTTTCACTAGATCAAACCAATAACAATTCTGAATCCATAGGATCTCACATTAGAATCATTATTTTTCTGTGATATGTATTAGTCAGTGGTTCTACCATGTTATACTTTGAGGAAACTCTACTAACTACCACAAAACCTCTCTAGGTAAAATCCCTCAAGATATGAAACTTTTGAAGAACATTATTTTTCCTCTAGTGAGACCATAAATCCCTTTAAAGCACCATTGTTATAATATTATCACAAAAAATGGAATAGGTTATTCACTGTGAAGCATAACACCAATGTCTGAGATAAATCTATGTATCTGAATTTCCTCCTTAAATTCATCTGAATCCTCTATTAGTTGAATTATACTATAGAAATAGTGACCAGATGTAACCTCAATCATGTCCAGCTCACTGAAAAACCATTCCGGGAAAGGACGTAGCCTGATTTTGATTTCATATCATCATGACCTATCTAGAAACTAAAATTAGTGTATCCTATCACTACTTGTTCATAATTTTCTCAATACAACAGGATAATTTTCTTTTTTACACCTCAAGTGATTTATGATAGTTTTGATATGTTCCTATATATCTCTCATGGATTATCTTAATATCATCCCACTATGATTAAAGAAAAGTTAACATCAAAACTAGTACATAACATGTCATACCTGATATATCCCAATGCCAATGAATAAGGGATTCTACACATATTTAAATACCCTCTAGTTTTTGTGGACACATTTTTTGGATATATTGATACCATGTGATATGGGAAACCCCTATCATGGATTGTTCTATAATGTACCTTTAGTGTAACTTCTCAACTTATGTTCTTTTACATTGCCCAAGTAGCCTATGAGATCTACCTTGATTGATCTTGATCCATAGAATTTACGATTCTTAACCAAAATATGTCATGGAAAAGCATTCATTTAACCATTTCTTCACTGACTGTATGACTTGAACATCATTTCCCATAATTAATATTTCATCAACATGTAATAAAAGAAAAATAATGGCATTCTTGTTAACATTATTATAGACTAAAGGATCAATTTCAATTTTTTAATAACCAAATTCACTTTGGGATTCATCCAAATGAACATTCCATAATCACGATGTTTGTTTAAACCCATAAATATATTGTCATTCTTTGAATTTATATACCCTTCAGGTTGAGTCATACAGATGTCTTCAACTGATATCACATTTTGAAAAAGAAATTTTCGAATAAATTTTTCTAATTTTATAATCATAGAATGTTGTTATTGTAGGTAATATTATGAATGACATAAGAATCAAAAATGTTAATAAGGTTCCATAATAATGTATTCTGTAATGTTTCTTAAAACTCATCGCTACCAATCTTTCCTTACAGGTATTGACCATACAATCCATGTCAAGATTTTTCATGATTTCCCATTTTCACCCAATGGGGTTTACATTATCTGGAGGTTTTAATAAAATACAAACATGATTTTGGTACATATAATCCATCTCAAAATGTTTAAAAACCTACCATTTAGAAGAATCCTTACCTTCTACTGCTTCCTTGTAAGTTGAGGTTCATCATCTTGAAGGATTAATGTTTCACCTGTCTCGGTGATAATAATACCATAACACTATGGTTATCTAACATCTCAATTTGTAATACACAATACTTGAGTCTTAAGAACATAATCATCTTCCATTATCTCTTGTGGGGATTATTCTCATCAAACTCTTATGCATCTGCAGAACCAACTTTATCAAATAAAATCTTTCTCCCTTTATTTCCATTGAAAAAAAAATTCCGTTCATGAAATGTGAAATTTTTTACAACAATCACTTTTCTATATAAATTTTTTATAGGTAATATCCCTTAGTTTCTTTAGTATAACCTATAAAATTTCACTTTCTTCTTCAAGATGAAAAATTGTTACATGATATTGTATTAAAAATATATACATTCCCATAAATGTATGTGTGATAGGCTGGGTTTCTTTACATAAAAAAACTTATATATAATACCATATGTGTATTTAGTTGGTACTCAGTTAAGGGTATATGTCACTATATACTGGGCATATCCCCAATAGAATATTATATGAGTTTCCCCAAAACATTTTTTATTTGAACATGTCTAGAAAGGTCCTATTCCTACATTAACTAACACTGTTACACTCTAATGTATAAGGAGGAATGAGTGGGGATTTTATCCCACAACCCTGTAAGTGATCAATATAATCATGATGATAAAACTCCCTTCCTCAGTCAGAGCAAAGTGCCATAATATTTTTACCAAAAAATATTTTCTACTTCATGCTGGAATTACTTAAATATCTTAAAAGAATATAAATAAAACTATATTAAGTAGATATATCCATAATCACTATATTCGTCAATAAAAGTAATAAAGTATTAAATTCCTCCCCTTTCCTCTATTAGAAATGGACCACATACATTAGTATGACTTAATTCCATTAATTCAGTGGATCTCACTCCCTTCATAGAGGAAGGTGATTTGGTTATTTTCCCTTGTAAACAAGTGTGACATTCATCTAGGGATTTTAACATAGTTGAGTCTAAATACTATTCTTGATGTAATTTATGTAATCAATTCTCATTTACATGACCAAACCTGAAGTGTAATAAGAGGGTGTTATATAATTCACGGTTACTGGTTTTGTCATTTATTATTAATAATGGTTTTTTGAGTTCATGTATATATATACCATTATTAAGATAAATCATACCATAACACATGTTAAACTTATAAAAGAGAAAAAATTTATTTCCAAACTTGAAATTAATTTTAATTTCATCCAGACTTGACACTGAGATTATGTTTTTGGTTATTGAAGGTACATAATATTAATTATTCGATATAAGAATCAAACCACTAGGAAAATTTAGGTGACAATCTCCCACAACTAAGGTATCTAGACTTGCACTATTTTCATCTCAGAGATCCACTTTAACTTTTTAAATTTTCTTTAATCAACTTGGTTCATATATATGAATAAAAATGTGTGATCCACAAGTCATATCCAAAATCAAACTTGTCTATAATGATAGATTGAATAGAATGAAAAAAATACCTAAATTATAAGAATCGCCATGATTTTTCTTCCCAGATCTATGGTTCTTCTTCTAGTGGAATATATTGCCACATAGAAATAAGAAAACCACCTTCTCATTTCCATCCCTTGGTATCTTTTGATTCTTTGAAGGATAGTACATTGGTGTCTTTATCGGGGACATATCATTAGACCCATAAGTATTTCCCTTTATCCACCTTTTAACTATAAGGACTTGAGAATTGGTATTCTTTATATCTTTATCAGCTTGTAAAATGACATCCAGATGATATGGGAGAATATTTTTCATGTTATTCAAATTTAAATTAACAATAAAAGTTGAAAATCTAGGTGGTAAAGAGGAAGCAATGATATCAATTTCATGTTCTTAGTTTAGCTTGAACCCATGAGCTTCAAGTCTCTCAATGTACCTGATCATCTTGACTAAATGAGGCCCTTCTTGATTTCCTTATCCTAAGATACACATATAAATTTGATAAGATATCTCATACCATTATTTCTGAGATAACTCCTGATATAACAGATAGATACAAGTCATCATCTTGTAGGAATATTTATCCTCATTAATTTTCTACAATTGATTGAACATTGATGTCACAACATGATATAATGTATATCTGGTTTGTAATATAGATTCTTTTTGTACTTTTTTATCCACCTTTCTTGATCCTTAAAGAGGATTAGTATGAATTTAGGACTCCAGTACATAAGTATTTATTTCTTGGACTAGTATTATGTGAAATCACCAGTACCACTCAAAAATGTTATGGATAATCAGTATATTTTATTTATCCAATTTTGATAATAGGGATAATGTTTTAGTGGTTTTATTTATTTCATTTTTACCTAAAACAAATTAACTTTTGAAATTAGAAATTTATATTGATTGAATTTTTATAATTTTCCGACTAATTAATTAAATCATTAAATGTATCCCACAATTTTATCAAATTCTAATAGACCTCGCTACTAGAATATGAATACTATTTTGATTTATTATCCTAGTGGAAAGGATACTTGAAACCTATATTAATAGTCTAAAAGATATGGTTAATCCACTAATCAGAGAGTTCTAATGTATATACTAGGTTGGATAACTATATTAACTCACAATTCATTGATATTTTGAGTAATGTTCTATCTTATCAGAATCGTAACCTTGTTTCCACCAACGCTTTACCTCTAAAATTATATAACGTTATCTATGGATAATAATTTTCTACCAAATTTTTGTAATTCGATCCATTGATATAATAATAACTCCTAAAAATTTAGACGAAACCTCAACTATCAATATAGAGCACCCCATACACCCAGTTTTGTTCAAATTTGATAAATAGAAGGATGTAAAACATAAAATATCTTTGATGTATTTTTAATATTTATTGAAAAATGTAATATATTTAAATTAAATATGTTCAAACTATGTTATTTCACTCACAAATGACCATTCATTAATAGAAAAACATTCAATGAATATTTATTCATTTCTTTATTTATTATTTTATGTGTTATCATAGTAAACATGAAAATGCATAAAATAATAAAGAATGAATCAAAGAAATAATTACATGATTGGTCTTGAGAATATAATTTTCCATGATCAATTTTTAATTTAATGGTTAATCTGTAATCTTGGTGGTATCATTCTTGAGTTGAGTCCAGACTGGTATCACCAGTTTCCCCCAATTCAGTGTATGTACTTCTCATCTGGTGTACCACCTCATCTAGGTTGGCTCCATATATTAATGAATAATCATCATATGTACAGGTATACTTATGCAGATGCGAGTGGGTATTGGGATAAAAATATACAATATATAAATTGGACGTGCATACCCTTATACATATTAAATTAAAATTATGATGTAAATATATTTTATAAATAACTACATATTAAAAAAATCACACACAGGTTATAAATAATATCAAGATATTAATAGCATTGGTTACTTTCTCAAGACCAGTGGGAGGCTTTTATGGGCCAGGTTGACTTTTTTTCACCCCATTCAGGTTAGGAAAAACCACTCAGGTCCATTTTGGGGTGGATCGGGATCAACTAGATTCGTAAGAGGCTGCGGAAGGGGTCACCTCATGGATTAGGAGGTAGTGTGATTGTTGGGGTTAGTTGAGATGACGGTCAACTCGGTATCATGGTGAAGGTAGTCATGAACTATTGCAATAGGTGGTCGGATCGTCGAACGAGACGACAATGGCCATTCGTGGAGGGGGTACTGGTGACGAGGTCTAGATCAGGTGATGATGGAGACCTTTCATGGTGTTGAAAAAAAACATTTATTTAGTACATTTAATTCTTTGTCCCCAAAATTCCTATGTATTTAAGAAGATTCTACCCAACCCACCAATATTTTTGGATGAAAAACATGTGATTTTTTGGGATTATATGAATTAAATTCTATAATATAGGTGGTTAATTTCACTTCTACATCTGATAAAAAACAAATAAATGGACTACTATTTTTTAGGGGAGAATAAAATGAATATGTTAACATTTGAGATCAACAAAGAAGAAATTCAAAATCAGTACCTGTTAAACAACACTTGAGACCCTCCAACAATTATCCATACCTGACAACCAAACAAATTCCATGAAATTAGTAGGAAAATAATAGAATTTCACAATAATGATTCCTAAAAATATTAAAAAAAAATCCAAATTCCACATTAGTTATGTACCATCAAATTTCCCTAAAGAATTTATCAATTTTAACACAAGAAATACATAACATAAAATAAATTTAAAAAAAGAATGATTGTCATGGGAAAATATTGAATACCCACAATATGGATAATGGTTCTTACTTCAGTCACATTCTTCTCTATATAATAATAATTAATACTCATTAAAGGATACATAGAAAGGGTAATAAATTCCCTCTTCTTTGTTAACTTCAACAGGAACCCCAATGTCTTTATTGTAGATGTTGATATAGTTATTTTTGAGATCAATAAAGACCTTAAAGAATTTCATGGAAGCATCATGTTGATTCATATAATAAGCATTCAAAATAATATCTTTAATGGTATATTAGAGGTCCAAGACATATGTGAAGAACCTTTTTATCATTTCAAAGTTTTCTTAAACCAAGAGTGTTTTCTTATTGATATGATGTAGGTATCAAGATAAATAAAGATATGTTCAAGATGAGATATCTTCTAATAAGTTAATTTAATAGTTTTCTTTGAGATGTTGGAATTTTTGATGGCCTATAGTTGGAGGGTGATGATCTGGAGACCATCCACGATGGATGGGAGGGATGGAAACACATAGTGTGTGTCCTTTGGATCGTAAAGGGAGTGGTCCAGAAATCAAGAATTATGAGAATGAGAGATAGTGATAATGAGGATTTTAAAGAAGGTAAGGGTGATGTCTAGTTAGTTGATGTGAATAAGCATCGACATGAGAAGACAAGGGATGAATCCCTAGTGGGAAGAAACAAGGTGAGGATGCTCATGGAAAAAACACTCTACTTATTACATATTAATTTTTTATTTTTTATTTACATTTTTGTGAAATAAAATTTAAATGTTTTTAAGTCAATTTTAAAAAATAAAAATATCCATATACAAAAATATAAATTTGATTTCTACACATTTGTATCAAAATTCGTTGATTATGTTTAAAATATTTACCATTTATTGTTATGTAAAAAATGAATTTCATTGTTTTGTTGAATATTATTTTGATTTTTTATCACATTAAGATATATTTAACGGGTTTTAGTTTCCAATATTTTCATTGATCGCTTGTGACATTTAGGGAATTTTTTTAAATAATATACAGCTTTTTATCAAGTATGGATCTTTAAAAAATCATAGGAAGTTGAAATTCATGTGATAGATCATTATCAACTATTATCACAAGTAGAATATGTGATACCAATTATTGTGAAGAATATTTTTAAAGAACTAAAGTTATAATTTAATTTTATTAGATTAAAAAGCTAAATAATAAAATATAATACACAGTAGATGAAAGAAGAAAAGAATGTGTAATACTCTGTGTCATTGGAGAAATCTCTTTATCAACAATTTTATATGTAGAAACTATAAATAAAATATATTTACATTGATTAAATATTTATAAATAATAAAAAATTACAATACAATATAAATAATCAAAACTCTTATAGAATACTTGTTTCCAATGATCAATCTCTATTCAAAGTCATTACCCTGTAATCAAAACAATGTTTATTTAAGTAAAAGTACATAAAAAATAATCAAATTATAATTTTAATGTTATATAATTAACATATGATAAATTATATAGTAATTTACTAAATATTTTAATGATATTATCAGTCATACAATTAATTATATTATTAATGATTATATTGTTACTTTTATAATAATTATTAATTAGTAAAAATACTATTAATTAATATTATTATTATAAATTATAAATTATATTGTTCATTAATAATCAATATAAATTATATTGTTCAATACTGAATATATTATTGATGTTATTATTTTTTAATTATCCTAATTACTTAAATAGTTTTTGATAATTTTATCATTAAACAAATATGATACTTTTATATTGAAAACATACACTTTGAGTCATATTGGCCAACTCGAATGTCATATTGATGTGCGTTAGATTCCAACACATCAAAAATGAATTATATATCATTGTCTTAAAGTTGAGAAAAATATGAGCTCATATTCTCAAATTTGGCTATGTGGCGTGCATTTAAAACTAAAATGACAAATTTATATTAAAACACAATCATAGAGTCATACTAATCACATCATGTGTCAAGATGTCATTTGGTCAATTACCACACATCAAAAATTAATTTTGGATCATTTCTTAAAGTTTAAAAATAATCTAAGTTCATTTTCTTGGTTTTGGTCACGTGACAAGTGTTTTCATCCAGAAAAACACTTTTATATTGAAAACACACAGTTTGTGTCATGTTGACCACATAGTGTGTTGGATTGATGTGTGGTCAATTCCTACACATCACAAATAAACTATGGCTCATTTTTATAGTTTTTTAAAATAAACAGAGCTCATTTTCTTAGTTTTGGATATGGGATGCACATTATGAACTAAAATGAAGCTTTATCTCAAAAGCACACACTTTGAATCATTCCGACCTCATCATATGTCAGATTAGTGTGTGGTAAATTCACACATTTCTAAAATGAAATATGGATCATTTTGATAATGTTTGAAAACAATCTGAGCTATTCTCCTCATTTTTTCTTATGTGATTCACATTTTAAACTAAAATTAAACTTATGTTCAAAACATGAAATTTGAGTTATATTGACAAATTGTGTTTCAGATTGAAATGTGGTCAATTTCTACACATAAAAAACGAATTATAGATCATTTTCCTAATGTTTGAAAACAAATTGAGCTCATTTGCTCAGTTTTATCCATGTGATGCTGGTTTTAATCTAAAAATATAACTTTATATTGAAAACACAAACATTGAGTTATACTGATCACATCATGTGTCGGATTAACATACGATTAATTCTTAAAATCCAAAAGAAATATGGAAAATTTTCATAATGCTTGAATATAATCCCAACTAATGTTCTTGGTTTTGGGTATGTGACACAGCTTCTAAACTAAAGTGGCACTTATATTGAAAACATGAACTTTGAGTCATACCAACTATATCACATGTTATATTGATGCACAATCAATTTCTATTCATTACAAATGAATTATGGATCATTTTCCATAAATTTGAAAATAATAACATCTTTTTTTCTTGTTTTTGGCTATGTGAAACACCTTTTAAACTAAAATGACACTTTTATATTGAAGACATGTACTTGGAGTCATACGGTCCATGTTATGACCCACTTATTACCATAGGATGGACAATAAATTGAATCATTATTAAGCCTTAAGCGACATACCCAAAACGCCAAATGTTGGAATTAAATGTTGAAGGGTTTCAAATGCATGTGGGGGTAATTTTCCCTTCCAAAAATAAACAACTAACTAAACAACCATTGTATGACGCATGAAAAAAACAAGTCAAATCAACCACAATATTTATAAAAAACCACACTAAAGTGTAATACAGTGGAAGACAAATCAACTATCAATGTAAACACAAGAAGATAACTAAATGGACTCCAAGACAACCACAAGACTTCATGATCTATAATCTCTATATTCCAATATCTCTAAACAGCCCAAGTATAATGAGGTGCTACTAAATATGTCTGATAATTTACCTTTTCCCAAGTCTTGAAAGACAACATTTGAAAAAGCACCTAAATTCCAAAGAAGCGGTTAGTATAAAACTTAGTAGGATTTCCCCAATGACTTCCCTACCCATGCCACTAGGTTAAGAAGTTTACCAACTATTATATAAAACAGTTCATATAAAAAAAATTCCAAAATTGTTCATAGCTAAATATAAACAATATTTTAAACTATATGAAACCAAAAGTTCATATATACTATTTAATTCTTTTCCAAAAAGTCATACATCTTGAAAACAACCAAACAAGGCTTTAAACCCATTTCTCATTAACATTTTTGCATGACCATTTCATTCCACTTATTCACACATCCAACTATGCATTCTTCATTATGATAGTTCCAAACTCATGAGTGGTCTCTCATCGATATTACATTTTGTAAAATGATAATTATACCCCAGGTGCCATAACAACTTTCTCACCAAGAAAAAGGTCTTTATTCAACCAAGCCTTGTGAATGCAATATAACCACCCACCACTATTATGCAAAAACCATTTCAATAAATTCATTATTTTATTGAAAACCATTAAACAATCCAATTCCAAAAACCCATTCCATTTCAAAAAATCCATCCGTTTTATTTAAAACACTTTAATAAAATCCAAATATCATAATTCCAGAAAAAAAACCAAATTTTAAATTCCACATTTTAAAATCATGAATCAATTACCTTTCAAGAACACTAATTTTATTGATTTTCATAATTTTTCAAAAAGTCATTAAAGAGGGTTTCCAACCATTATAAAACATCCAATTCACAATCAATTTAACAGAATAATATCAATTTGAATTCATTCCAATTAGATATTCTAAGAGGAGTTGAGATTGAAGCCACCTACCTCAACTGTTTTGATTAAAACCGAAAATGGACGAAGAGTGCTCAAGAAAACCGGGATGATTCTCCATGAAGCCACCTTAGATCTCTTATAATAAAAACAAAAAGTCCAAATATCATCATATTTGGAATCGAAAATCATAGATATACCAATAAAGGGTGTAGATCAGAGAAACTGAGAGGATATGAGAAGTAGATCTAAGTAGATCTAGGAAAATGTGACAAGAACGAAACTTACCACAAGTATCGGGCATGAAAACGCTAAGGGAGGGATCCATATTTATTAAAAATCACTTGGGATAGGTTATCCTTCCTTCAATGGAAAGGAATCCCAAGGTAGGATATCTAAGGATAAAAATGATGGATTTAGAGGCAAAATGTGTGAGATCCTATTTTTTAGGATCTAACTTTAGCTCTGTGCACAGTTAGTTCGCATGGTTAGCCAAAATGTGTGCTAACAGTGCATTAGCTAATGCCTTATAGAAACCATTTAAGGGCCTCTTATCATGTTCTACCTAACCATGCACACACGGTGCCGATGCTACGGCCTCAAAACTGCTACTACACACAGTTTCTTATAGGATTTCCACACACATTAGACAAACTGTGTGTGGCCCGTGCACATCCACATTTTCTCAAAAAAACATATCGAAAGTTCAGCCTAATATCTCATCCTTCACCCTTACACTTTATAAACATAAAAAATTCATATTAAGGGCTACATAATAGAAAATAGGTGTACTACACATTTATTATGCATCAAATCAACATGTGATTGATTCCTACTTTTCAAAAAAGAATTATGAACCATTTTGTAAAATTTTAAATAAAATACGAGCTTTTTTCTACATTTTGGCAATGTGATACGTGATTTAAAATAAAATGAAAATTATATTGAAAATACACACATTGAGTCATATCGACCATATCATGTATCAGATTGATGTGAAATCTATTTAAACATGTAAAAAAGGAATTATGGTTGGTTTTATGAAATTTTGAAATAAATATGAACATGTTTTCTCAGTTTGGGATATGTGACACATGTTTTAAACTAAAATTTAACTTTTATATTGAGAATTCTCACTTTGAGTCATACCGGTCACATTGTGTGTATGATTGACATGCATTCAATTCCCAAACATAAAAAAAATAATTATGGATTATTTACCTAAATTTTGAGATCATTTAAATAGTAGTTGATATATGAAATGGATTTGAAAATGATATGACACTTTTATATTTAAAACAGACACTTCAAGTCAAAACAACTACATCGTGTGTCAGAATGATGCCTTGTTGATTCCCACACATAAAAATGAATTATGGATTGGTTTAATTTTATTAAACACATTATTTTCTATTTTTTGATGTTTTATCATTGTGACATCAATTTTAAAATATACTACCAATTTTTAATTAAAAACATGTACTTGGAGTCATACTAGACATATCGTTTGTCAGATTGACATATGGTCAATTCCTACATGTTATAAATATTTAAAGGATCTTTTCCTTACATTTTAAAATCAATCTATGATTGTTTTCTCTATTTTGAATATGTGAATCTCGTTTTAAACTGAAATGACACTTTTATATTGAAAATTCACACTTTTAGTAATACTGACCACATTATGTGTCAAACAGATGTAGGTTGATTCCAACCTATCATAAATGAATTTTGGATTTTTGATCAAAATTTTGAAAATATTCTGAGTTCATTTTCTCAGTTTTTGTTCTATGACCTTCATTTTATAAAAAAATGACACTTTTATATTAAAAATTCACACTTTGAGTCATACAAATGACAAAATGTTTCAGATTAGTGTATGGTCAATTACTAGATGTCAAAAAATAATTACGGAATTTTTTAAAAAAGTTTGAAATCAATCTATTCTTTTTTACTCATTTTGTCTATGGGACATGTGTTTTAAATTAAAACGACACTTTTATATTGAAAATGCAAACATATAGTCATGAAGGAAACATCATGTTTTAGATTGATGTGTGCTAAATTAATCTCATTCTTAGGAAAATCATTTCCGACATGGGGACCCACCCACTCTATTCTTCTGGTGGCATTATCCCGAGTTTGGTCCTCATTGACATATTGATTGTGGGTTATACCATTTTGAAAAACATCATTGGGTAACTTGTGATCCCAAAAATAGAGATGAGTATTGAGACTATTTGAGTCATATCATTCAAATGTATAGGCCCCCATACTAGTTCACATTAAAGAGGGATACTGATATTACATGCCTTTCATTGATTAATTTACACAAATGTCATGAATCTATCTATTGAAAAATTGAGTTTGAGTTTTTACTATGTTTTTTTCAATATATCATGAATTGAAAATTAATTTCTTTGCCTCCATAAATGATTCGCATTATAGGAATAGTTTAGAATATTTTCCACCTCATTTTCAACATTGTTTCTCAACATGATGATTATCATCATACTATTTCCCTGATAGAGCTCAAAAAAATGTTTTTGATAAGTTCAAGAATCATCACCTTTTAGACACTACTCGAGACCCTTTTCATATTAAATTTCCCACAACATTTTAGTGTGATGTTATTCTAACAATGAAATATATTATAAATCTATTTTAACCCTCTGTTCTTATAGAGGAGACTCCATATCATACAATCTATCCATATCATCCTCTCCTTTCACTACTCTTTCGATATTTCAATTTTTTAGTCTATGTTTGTAACATTCATTTCACTCATTCCCAGTGTAATGTTTTTTCTCATTGATGAATCTTTCGTGGATGTTCTCACACACAACATGGATATCATTATTACTCTCATAATTTTGGGACGATGTGTTGTGTCCATTGATGTTTCCTTTTTTGATTCATCTCCATTAGTTTCCATTTTAGATCCATCAGCTACAATGTCTATTGACGAAGAGGGGTTTTTCCCATTTATCATTACTACATTTACCTATCCCCCACCACATTTTCCTCCTATGGTTGGTCATCTTCACATTTAGATAATCCATCACATCCCACTTAACTTTCCACCTCCTCTCAATCATATTGGTTCATGATCTAGTCAAGTCTATTCTCATCACCTAGATGAAACCTTTCCTATGA
The DNA here is from genome assembly GCA_963277665.1 of Viscum album. Lineage (NCBI taxonomy): Eukaryota > Viridiplantae > Streptophyta > Magnoliopsida > Santalales > Viscaceae > Viscum > Viscum album. The sequence goes on from OY728141.1 coordinate 1,758,913,776, forward strand.
CACCAATAAATATCTAAACCCTTGATTTGTTATTCACTCCACCATCCTCCACCAAGGACCTCATTATTTCCCTACATAAAGTTACACATACATTATAATAATCAATTATATATATTCATTATTTCTAGGTCTTATCAGCAAAGACTACAATTTTTATTGATACTTTGCCTATGGTGACAGTTCTTCATACTCACACCATGCCCAATGCCCATATAGGTTGGTTGTAGGCCATATTTGATGAGATACATGTGCTGAAGGAAAATCATACCTAAGAGTTGGATTATATTCCACCTGGTAAGCATGTTTGATACTGTAGATATGTATAAAATATTTTTTTAATGCAGATGACTATGTTAATTAGCTCAAATATTGGCTCATTACAAAGGGTTATACCCAAAACTTATGGGATTGATTATTTTGTTAACTTCTCTATAGTGGAAAAATAGTCTATTTTAATGTATTGATTTCCTTTATATCATCTCATAATTGGTCTATTTTCCAATAGGATAAAAAACAACTTTATCTCTAGAATCATGGATGAGAAAATTTAGATGGAGTAACCTCCAAGATTTGTTACTCAAAGGAAGTCATATAAAGTGTGTCTCCTTAGATGATCTATATGTGGTATTATAAAATCTGTGTAGACATGGTTTTGTTGAATTTATACAATTGTGACGAATTTTGGGAATCCCACTTCTAGAAGCTTCACATTTAATGTTTTTATTCAGGATACTAAAACTATAGGATGTGATTCAACGATAAATATTTCCATCACAATAACACTCAAACAAAATAACTCAGGTGTATTTTATAGGAATTAAGATCAATAAATTATCAAAAGGTGTTTTGTCGTCTCCATTCATGTATGTATTGGATTTTATTATGGAAAAGGTATTTTATTGTGCTGACATTGTTGTCACTCCCCTCAATCCAGGTGAGTGGTATCTTCATAGTGCAAGGTATTTCCTTCACATGATATGTATCATAAAATTATTAGTAAACTAAATATTATAACCATGACTCAACTAAACATTTTTTCTGTTGTAAGAAAAGTAAGACAATTTATGGATCATCTTACTAAAGTGTAGTGGGATTTAATTCTTCATATTGTCAACTATGTCAAAATAGAACCATGTTTGGGACTAATATATTTAAATCTTGGTCAGAATGATGTGGATACATTCTCTGATACTGATTAAGAAGTATGAGTGCTATGTTAGTGCATCTAGTAATGACACATGTGACATATAAGATCTCATGGTCGCAACATATTATCCATGAGATTGGTTATCCTGTCTAGTTTCTAATACTCATGTGGTGTGACAATTATGAAACAATAAATATTGATAAAAATGTGATGTTATAGAAGAAAACTAAGTATTTTGATGTTGAAAATAAATTTATTAATATTTTTTTTAAATTAAGAATCTTATTTTGGGTTATGTATATGACTCTATATAATTGGATGGTGTTTTTAATGAAGGGGTTCCAAAAAAAGAGGTGATTTTTTTATGTATCTAGTAGGACATAATGAATATACATTCTCTAGTTTGAGGGGGTGGGGTGTTATAATATTCATTTATCCATTCTATTCTATATAAAATATACCACCACCCCATAGCACGGTCACATCACTTCACCCCTAAAGGAACATGGGACATTATATCACAATTACTACCATAACCAGAGTAGTAGGGTATCATGATCATGAATCAAAGCTTGCCAATATTTCACACATCACCGATGATCATTTCTCAAAGTATTTGGGTCTATACCCCTCTAGATTATCTAGTCACACTTCAAGAATCCACACGTATTCCATTCATCGAATTTTAGGTTCTAGTATAATGATTCGAAAATTTTATTGACTTCATGAAAATAACCTTTATCCCATGTATTTGATCCGTGAAGGTATTCTTGAATCCTTCACTCGGTTATATAATTTCTCTCTACATGATTTGGGGGGAGATAGAAGCTCTAAATTCCAATTGATGAATAGTTATGGAATGAACGACTCCTTCACTTATATAGTGGATGTTTAAGATTTCTGATTTGGGTTCCCAAACCCCCTTATATTTAATATCTACTAAATAAGTAAAAAATAAATAATCATGACAAACTATCTACATCATAAATATTATTTATATTTTATCACAAACTTTTAATATTATATTAAATATATTTTGTGATAAACTTGAGTCATTAAATTGACTCGTAATTCCCACTAATATTACATGAACTTTGAATATATAAATAACATTAATTCATATAATATTATTCAATGTATTTAATTAAGAACTTGTATATGATTTTTAATAAATAAATGTAGACAAATTATTCTATTCTTGAATTATAATGAATTTATTTATTTTTTAGTTATCTATAAAATATGGACAACTCTCAGACCTCAATGTGGGGTCCACTATGTTCTATATAACAATTCATCATAATATGGTAAATTCTTGAAGATGTTATTATGAGTGACCCTCTAAACCCATATATAAATTGTATTGAATAGTATTTACAAACCAAGAGAAGAGTATGACTAACCATAAACACTTCTAAAGATATAAGGAATATTCATATAAATGAAATCCATCCTACAAAAACATAATCTATAATATAATATTTCTGTCATATGATATCTCAAAGATAAATACAAGCACTTGTGTCATCAAACCTTCTTGCTTTATTATTTGTTGATATAACTGGAAATACATGCATTTTACTACCATGGACATGGATTTATGAATGTACTACCATCCTGAAAACCCCAGATTGACATATCACCTCCTCATCTTGGAAGAGACTTATATCTTGATCATTCAACCACTATCACACCACCAATGACACAACTAACATGAGCTACATCACCACAAATTCAATATCTTGGTTTTCTTCCTTGCATCAATGTTTGTGATCAAATGGAAAACATTGATAATGTTCTCAAGTAAAGATACCAATACACATATTCATATATAGGAACAACAAATGACATTTGAAACATGTGGTGCTCCTATGGGCAAGTTAGTCATCAGGATCTCATCTACTCGAGATCACCATGTGAGAACTTCACGAGAATAAATCTCAATAATTATTAGCCCATAACACCTGATGGACACACATCATTTGTGTCCTATTGGTATAAGTTATCTCGACCATAGGAAATTACTTTACGATTACTTTAATACAATCTCTATTTCCTTATTATAGCTTATGAAATTATATTCCGCATTGATATGATAAGTAATATAAGGATATTACCTTTAATATAGTGTATATAGAAGTATCAACACTATTCTAGTAAGATAAACACAAGTATATATCAAACTGTATACATTTAATGGTAATTAATGTACATTCCCAAAATGGGTCTAGGGCACCAACATTCAACACTCACACTTTCACAAGATCTAACTGGTAACAATTCTCAATCTTCTAGATCTCACATGAGAATCATTCTTTTGATGAGATATGGTTTTAGTTAGGGGTTTCATCACATTATCCTCTATGGAAACTCTTCTAATTGCGACTTTACCTCTATGACTAAAATCTATCAAGATATAAAACTTTGGAAGTACATTATTTCTCCTCTATTGAGACATGAGATCCTTGGAAAGAACCCATATTGTATAAATATAAAAATAAACTAGAATAGGGTATGCACCCTTAGGCACAACACAAATGTCATAGAAAATGTTACGTCTAGAAATTTCCTATTTATCTACGTCAAAACTAATATTATATGGATTATACTATAGAATTGGTGACCACATGTTACTTCAATCAGATCCATCTCACTTCAATACAAATCCTAAAAAAAATGTAGTTTGATTAATATTTTAGGTCATCAGCACCTATCAAGAAACTATATTCAGTTTATTCTCTCACTATTAGTTATTCATATCGTCAATACAATAAAAACACATCCTTTTTAAACCTCATGTACTTTATGTTTGTTTTTAAAGCTACACAATATAGCTCCCATGGAATAACATGATATTTGACCACAATGATTAAATAAAAGGAAACATCAAACATAGTATATAGCATGGAACACATGATATATCCCACTACTAAGGAATAATGGATTCTACTCATTCTTTTAATATCCTCTTATTTTTTTAGAAACATTTTCTTTGAGATATTTATACCACGTGACTTTTGAAAACCCCCAATTTTGGATTGATCCATACTATACCTTGTAAATATTTTTAATTTGACTTAGCCCAAGAAATATATGAGATCTATCTTGATATATATTGACCCCAAGATTGTATTCTTCTTCACCAAAAGCTTTCATGGAGAATAATTCATTTGACCAAGTCTTAACTAACAGTAATATTTTCACTTCATTTCCCATAATTAATATTTCATCATCATATAACAAAAGGAAAATTTTGGCATTGCCATTAAGATTATAATAGACACAAATCTTGCTTTTGTTTTTGAAAAAGAAAAATTATCTTTTAGCATCATCAAAATGAACATTCCATGATGGTTTTGTTTGTTTCAACCCATAAATGTATATCTATATCTTTCACACTTAATTGGAAGTATTTGAATTTATATACCCTTTAGGTTGAGTCATATAGATTTTGTTAACCAACATCCCATTTAGAAAAACACGTTTGACATCCATTTTTCAAATATCATAATCAATAAATTCTTTTATTTTAGGTAATATTCTGATGTAATTAATCATCGTGACAGGTAAAAAGATTTTATCATAGTTTATGCATCGATATTTTCTAAAAATAATCACTACTAGTTTTTCCTTATATGTATTTACATTACCATCTATGTCCATATTTTTTCATAAATACCCAAATTAATTTTTATGGATTCACAAAGTTTTGTGAATTTTTTTCATTTAGTACTTATTTTATTTTATTAAAAGTGGTAGACTGTTGTAAATTAACAAAATCTATATGAATTGTATTCTAAAATTGATCTATATTGTAAGCCATGAAAGGCATAGAATGCATGTTATAGCATACCATTGATCCATAAGGTGTGTGGAGATACCTCCTTCATATGATACGATCTGCCTATGATATGGGATACTATGTACATAGTTATTTTTAGGACTTATACTAGATTTCCTTCAATTGTGAATCATCAGATGTTTCATTTATGGAATTATTGAAGTGTTTTAATCATTGAAACATTCAATGATTTTTAAATTCTATAAATTATGTGTTTGGAGTAATTTATTTTGGTCTATAAGTGTTGGAAACTAATGCTCTAACTCCTTTATTGAATAAAGGAGATCAATATAAGGATGCAATACTCTAGTCGGTGGTGTTGGAAATTCAGTCTTTTCCATAACTGAGTCTCTCTTACAGCTTAGTTCTCTAATTTTATTTATCAAACAAAAATCCATGCTCTCTCTCTCGCCCTTCCGCTATGGCATAGGGTATGGCCGTGCCAGGGCCTCCACTCCTCAAACTGCTTTGGCCGGGGAGGGGAGATCCTGCCTCTCCGTCCCATTCTATTCCGCCTCGATTAACCTCTTTCTCTCATTTAAAAAATCTTTCATCCCTTCCCCCTTTACCTCTAATTGATATAATACCTAAGGTCCAATACTTTTCTAATGGAGTTTCTACAGTCCATATTTCCTCCTAGAGTTCACAGAAGCTTCTACGTTACTGGACCTCACTTTGGTAGCCCGATTCTGGAGGGATCGTCCGTCGGTCGATGCGTTTGATAGGACTGTGTTCTCTATTTGGAATTTGAAGGATTGTGTTATTGTAGGCCTTTTAAATGTGAGACATTTAAATATTTTATTATCCAATGATGATGACTTGGTGTTTTCTTGGGCCTTCGATCTGTGTTCTATGAAGGGGATCAGGTTCTCTCTATTCTGTTGGACCTTCAATTTTCACCTGAGGCACAATCCCTCGACCTCAGCTCTGTGGATATCATTACCTTTTATTCCAATACTATTTCAGAACCCAGATATCCTATGGTTGATAGGCAATCTGGTTGTTCTCTACCTTACCTATGATTCCCACACCAAGGCCATCTGTCACCCAGTTGAGGCAAGGATCTGTGTTGAAGTTGATTTATCGAAAGGACCTCTAGAGTCCATTGTCATCGAAATTGAGGGAGATCTCCAATGGATTCGTATCGTATGCTATAAATACTAGATTCCATTTTTCTAGGGTTGTTCCCGCATAGGCCACGATGGTTCCAGGTGCCAGCAAAGTCTTTCTGGTCCACCCAATAGAAGGGAGGGCGGCACCATTGAAGTCTATGATTCCCCTGTCAGAACCCACTCCGAGAAGGGTGAGGATGCTGTGAACCAACTTTGTATTAGGTAGAATCATGGGATCCTGAATTCTCTAGCTTTTATACATATTAAGGGAAGGAGGTTGTCTGAAAATCCAAGGGTGTATGATGTGTTTGATCAGCTAAAACAGAACCTGGGCATACCGTTGAAGGAACTGAGAGAAAATAAGGAACAGAAAGCCTACAATGGTTCTGAGGAGACAGCTGATAAAAGGACTATAATGGAGATGAAGAAACACACTCAAGGGGATCATGATTGTGCTACAATAGGGGATGGAATCCACGAGGAGGATGAACTTCCTAGGAATTCAATGAAGGAGGTGCCTCTGTTATATACTGTAATGCCTCCCCTTATCAAAGAGAGGCATGAAGATAGGAGGGTGGCCGAGCCTCCGAGAATACAAGAGGTGCCCTGGTAAGCTGAGGCAGTGACACATCCTAGTAAAGGGAGTTGGGAGTATGGGAGTGTGTTGGGTCCCTTGAACCCAAACATTCTCTAATACCCCTCATATCTTAAGGATGCATCTACAGGGGTAAAAATGTTGTTCCCTAGCAATCTGAGCATGCAATTTGGGCTGAAGCCCCCCCACTAATGGCCCAAGGGTTGAGCTAAGGAACCGTTTTGATAGTCTGGTGGATAATGATCAAGTAATGTCACATGAGGAGGACATTTCAGGTGCTGATATCTATGGCCAAATCTCAGTGCACAGCTGGGATCGTTTCCATGGGAAAGGTCCTCAAGGCCCAAGAAGAAAGAAGGGACTAAAAGTAAATCGTGACTCTGAGAAATGAATTGTGATATAGGGGGAAAACAAATGGGACGTAAGAACTATTCTTACTTGCCGAAACCAATGGAAACTAGGTCATCCAATAAAAGGTGGAAGCGAGGATAGAAAAGTCCTACAAGATGAGGATAGTGGTGTTCTATGTAGAGAACCAAAGGTAATAGAAGAAGAGGTAGGGGAGTGTCTAAAACTCATATTTCACTCCATGGAAGAAATTACTGAGAAAGACATGAGGCCCAATGCCTCAATTGAGGAAATTGAATGAATTTATTAAAGAAGGTTTCATGTTGAGGCCACTGATGAGAAGGAAGTGTGGATCGACAGGAAAGATCGAATAATTTCTCGGGTTTTCAATTAAGGCAGAATATCTCTACAATAATTCATTCAGACAATGGACATGATGATCTCTCATCTCGAAGAACTTCTTAGGGAGGATCCAAACACACAGCTTAGCACTTTTCACTAGGAATTATATAGAGTGTGTGATTCAAATAACCTTAGTCTAGTATTTAATAACTTTGTGATCTCCTTTATCACATAGTGGCTTTTCGTTTGCAAATGATGGTTTCCCACTTATCCTCAAAGTGGATTTTTAATAAAAATTTATATTTGGATGGATTCCTCAAATAAGGATTCAGAAAACCTCTTGTAGTTCAAAGGATTCTCTCATAACACCCAAGGATTCTATTGTTCTATGTACATACTCGTGGAGATGAGAGTTCATGAGTTGTCACATACTGATCACTGTCAAATGAACTCCATCGAGACATGAAGAGATGGATAAAAATGTGATTTACGTAAACCTATTTATATATCATTTTGATTCGGTGGTGATCGATTGTGCATTTAAATAGGTTTATTTTTCCCCATTTATCATGAGATAACTCTACAAAACCCATAAATTCATTTGTGCAATAATTCACATGACTTTATATGTCTTAAAAACGTGATTTTTTACGTTTTAGTTTATTCATATTATTATTTTATGTTCCAAGAGGGGAATACCCAACATTGATTCTGGCCTAAAGAATTATTGTTTGTCAAATAAATTGGAAAAAAGAGAATATCTAGTGTAGTTTTGTTGTGCCTTGAAGGAGTAGACTGAAAAGGAAGAAGTGGTTGAGTTGGTCATGAAGTTAAAAGAAGAAGAAAGTGTTGTGAATTATGGTATTTTCCCAAGAATATGAAAGAATAAGCGATCCAGTGCAACATTGTAGTGAACTAAAACAGAAGAAACTATTGTGTGCAGTGTTGGGCATAAAAAAGGAATAATTTTTTGTGATTATTTATTTTTAATGATAAAAAACACTCAAGTGTACAATGATTTCATTTAAGATGTTATGGATCAAAGGGATTTAGTTTTTTAAATCCAATATATAAAATAGGGAAACCACAACATAATACTTTCACTACTCCACAAAATGTATTGGAATAGGATTATGACACAATGAGAATGACCACACTGCAACATAGCTTTGTCAAAATTTCTCTCCAAACCTCCGAGAGAAAATTTTGGAATTCAATCCACATTCAAACATCCAATCCTACAAACTTGAGAAAGGTCACATTACAAGATAAATGTCTATTCTGTAAAACTCTTCCATGGATGAGTCCATGAGAAAACTTAATGGAAATGTCTTAGCTTCATATAAATCATAAGAACCTCTAAAATGAACCTACTAAACTCCATGTCCCACTTGTAAAACCAATTTCGTAAATACTTACTCTATGTAACAATGAATTTTTCCAATTTCAAGAGGTTGGGTTATAGAACTTCCCAAAAATCAATAAAATATGGGTTAAAATTTCCTGAATTGACTCTTTAAATCCCTAGATTGACCCAAGACATCCTTTGGACTCATGAAGGCTCTAAATATATACATTAAGAGGCTTAGAAATAGACCTTCTCATTCATTCTACAATGCCAACGTTCTATGATCATTAATCCCTAACTCCCAATCTTAATCCCTAATTCCTAACCCCCATAAACCCTCAATCATGATCCTAATCACTAACCACAAAATAATCCCTACCCCCAACCAATCTTAATCTCTAATCCCTAACCCCAAATACCTAACACCCCAATCCCTGTCACGAACCATAAACTAATCCATAACCCCAATAATAATCCCTAATCCATAACCCACCAATTTTAATCCACAATCCCTATCTTAATCCCTAATCCCTACTCTCCATCTGAATCCTGAATCCCTACCCTACCTCCACAATACTAATCTGTAACCCCCATCTTCTCCATAATCCCCAATCTTAATCCATAATCTCTACTCCCATCTGAACCATAAAACCGGACCCCCTAATCCTATTCCAAACCCCCTTAATCCTAATACCAACCCCCAAACATAATACATAACCTCCAACCCGAATCCCCAACCCCACCCCTCAAATCCTAATCCAAATCACTAACCATTAACCCTCCAATCTTAATCCATAATCACTACCCAAATCTTAATCCAATATCCCAACCCCCAATCCTAATCTCTAACCCCAATAGTAATCCTTAATCACCCAATCTTAATACCCAATCCCTACCCCCATCTTAATCCTAACTGCACCCTCAATCCTAATCCTGACCCCAACCTTAAGCCTACTCCCAACCCTAATCCATAACCCCCACCCCCAAATCCTAATCCAAATAACTAACCAATAACCCTTTATTATTAATCCCTAGTCCCTAACCCAACATATTAATCCCTATTCTCTACCCCTTCTTAATCCTTAATCCCCACCCCCCGCCAATCCTAATACCAAACCCCCATCTTAATCCTTAATCCCTACCCCCCATCTTAATCCCTACTCCCAATCCCAATCATAATCACTAACCCCTAACCCCCCGAATCCAAATCCCTACCCGCAATCCTAATACATAATCTCTAAACTCCATCTTAAACCCTAATCCATAACCCCCAAATCATACTCCTAATCACTAACCCCTATAACCAATCATAATCTCTAAGACCCTAACCCTAACCCTTAATCCCTAACCCTCCATATTAACATCTAATCTCTAACCCCATAACTAATCCCCACCCCCCAATCCTAATAAAAAACACCAACCCCTAACTAACCCCTACACCCAATTTTAATTTCTATTCCATACCCCACAATCCTAATCCCTAACACCCATCTTAATACCTAATCCACCAATATTAATCCAAAATCTCTAACCTCCATCTTAGACTCTATTCCCTACTAGCCACATCTTAATCCCTACCCCCCACCAATCCAAACCCAAATCCCTAACCCCCCAAATCCTAATCACCAATAATCAACCCCACACAAATCCTAATACCTACCCCTAACCATAATCCTTAATCCCTAACCCCTAATCCCTAAGCCCCAAATCCTAATCCTAATCACTAACCCACAATCGTAATATCTAACCCCCAACCCTAATACTCAATCCCTACCCCCATCCCAAACCCCATCCCAAACCCCTAACTAACCCTTCCCCCAATATTAATCCCTAATCCTTAACCCCCCATTCCCTAAACCCCCCATTCCCTAAACCCCCCATCTTATTCATTAACCCCCCAATCTTAATCCCAATCACTAACCCCTTCCCCAATATTAATCCCCAATACATAACCCCCCAATCCAAATCCCTAATCCTATATTAATCACTAATACCTAACCCCCCCCCCCCAATCCTAATCCTAATAACTATCCCCAAACCAACACCAACACCCCATATTAATCCCCAATCCTTAACCCCCCCCCCCCCAAATCCTTATTCCTTCCCCCATACCTAATCCAAATAACTATCCCTTAACTAACCCTTACCCCCAATCCTAATCCCAAATCCTTAACCCCCAATCCTATTACCTAATCCTCAACCCCCCAATTCTAATCCAAGTCTCTAACCCCCCAATCCAAATCCCTAACCCCAATCTCAATCCAAATCACTAACATCTACTCCAATCATAATCCTTAACATACCTACCCCCAATCTTAATCTCTAATCCTTAACCCCCCATTCCTAATCCCTAAACCCACCATATTAATGACTAATCACTAACCCTCATTCCTAATCCAAATCCTTAACCCCCCAATCCTAATCCCTACCCCAAATCCTATCCTAATCACAAACCCCCCAAATCCTAAACCTAATCACCAACCCATCAAATCCTAATCCCAATCACCAAACCCACCCCCAATCTTAATCCCCGATACTTAACACCCCCAAATTCTAATCCCTATCCCTCATCTTAATCACTTATCCCTAACCACTACATCTTAATCCTTACCCTGAATCATAATCCCTAATACTTAATCCCACCAATCCAAATCCCTAACCCCATCTTAATCACTAATCAGTAACCCCCCAATCCAAATCCCTAACTGTTGGGACTGTAACACCACGAGATTTCATGAGATTTTTTTAATTTCATTGATGTATTGTACGCTACACCAAGATTAACTTGCACTATACGCAACACCGTATTAGATTGTAGTATATGAAAAAACTATTCTAGGCTTGTGTTGCACGCCAGGGAAACCTTCCTCGATAGCATGTTTTATACGCAATATCGAGTTTCACTAAACAAGATATTACTATAATATTATTATGAACTGGCCGTTATGAATAGTAATATCCACTTTTTGAAATTTTATAAATTTTATGTTTCAAAATGGACTTCATTTTTGGATTTGGAATATCAAAATTATCATAGGGTGAATTTTTTGTATTTTTCTGAAAACTTTCAAATTTTGATGAATAGTGAAAACAATAGGTTACTATTTAAAAACTGACTTTTTATTTAAATAAATATTTATTTATTTTTAAATTTATTTTAGGTCAAAATTTATACATAATACCTATATAAGTTCAATGTAATTCATTGAAGTAATTTTGTAATAATTATATATATATATATAAATTTTATTGAACTTTTCACCGCCTTTTACCCACCTCCTAAGAGAATTTGAAAATTTACACAAAACTTAATTTTATCGCTTTTGTGAGTGGAATTTCAAAAATCAGAGAGACACGGTAAATATCAAGGAGTATAATGTGTTTCAATAAGATAAAAATAATTTCTGGTGAATAGTATCTTTTTACTTTTATTTACCACGGTTAAAAGTAAATAGGGTAATTAAGGGTAAAAATTATATTATTATTACCCTAAAACATGGCATAATTCTATTGGATAAGTGTAATTAGACCAAAAACAACCTTTGGAATATAATATTACCCTTTAGGTGCACTTGGATAAGATTAGGACATTTATTATTATTTTATTTAAAGAAGAGTTAAAATAGTTAAAAATCAAAGTTTAATAACTAAAACATTTTTAATATAAGGTTATACAAAAGATAAATTCGACTATAAATATTCATTAGAAAAGTAAAAATATTTCCTACAAAAAGGTATTTTATTTATAATTTTTATATATTAAATAATTTAATTTATTTATGACAAAATGATGTTATAGTAATTACATTATTAATGAAATATTACAATAATTGATGTTAAAAATACCCAAATAAATGTAATTTGAGACTTTTTATAAATTAAAATAAATTTTTAGGTTAATATGACATGTTATTATTGATTCAATTAACTGTTTTATAACTAATCGGGCTGTTATTATTTTCACAAAAATCAATTACCAAATAGTGTCAGAATTGACATAAAATAGTTTTTAAAACAAATGTTATATTATTTATTTTTATTCTATTCTTAAAAATCTAAGGTTCAGCCAAATGACTTATATAAGGTTTTATTAATTAATAATGAGCCACTTGGGTTTCGTTTGGCTTGTTATAGTATGTTTATTAACCATATAGTGTAAAAAAACAAGAAGACACGGTAAAAGTTAAATTATTTAACTTAGAATTAAATCTAAATGATAAGGTTAAAATAGAAACCTAAAATTGTCTAAAACCTATTGGTTGAGAGGATTTTGACCCATCCCCACTTTATCTTCTAAATAGGTCACTTTTTATACATTATAAACCGAATATGACTTTATTATAAAATAATATTTTAAATTTTTCCTAAAGTGCCCCTCCCCTCCCTTATAAAAGGGCACCTCCTCCCTCTTCTCATTACACAATTTTGAGCATTAAAGCTCTTCCATTCCCTGACCATTTCCATTATAAACTTCCCTAGAAACATTATAGAGGTTATGGCTTCCTCAAAAGACCAACTCTAGTGCCTTAAGAGCATGTTTAAAAGAGGTGCGTCGAAGAAGAGGTAATCTCTTCTACCGATTCTTTAAAATTTCTTTCTTCTTCAACTTCTTCTTCTTTAGTTGTTTCATTATAAAGTAATAACATATGAATCACTAATATACTTATATTTTATTATAAATATGAAACATCCCCATATCACCTTCTATCCATCCTATGGAAAACGAAATCACCGCGCGTGCGTACGTACGGAATACCATCTCCACGCCGTGGTGTAATCTATTTTTCCACCACCACCATACTTGGATGGGTATAATGGTATAAAGAATAACTATATATAATTATTATAACATAATACTGATTCTGATATATTCTATCATCCACTACAATTCAATTCAATATTTATGTGAACGATATCATCGCTTGTGTGTATGTATTGATTACCGTCTCCACGACGCGATGAGATTCATTCTCCATGTTAACCATTCAAGAAATATTATAAAATACATATAATGAATAATAATGAAATATATCACATTATAAATCTACTATATTTATTTATATATATATATATATAGAATCTACTTACTTCCATTCAAGTCAATAAGGAAAGGAAAATAGTGGTCATGCGTACGTACGGCCTACCGTCTCCATGAATTGTGTCTTTCATTTCATTTATCTATCTTATATATATATATATACTAAATATATATTTTATATAAATCATGATTTAAATTCAGGAAGTAATTAAATCATGATATATGTAATAATAATATCAATAACAACATGTCTAAACCCCTATAATAAATAAAACTATTTTACCCAAAACGCTGCTTTAACATGGAATTTACAAAAGAGCGGGTAATATGAAGTCATAAGTGAACCATATATGATATAATAACAATGAATATGATTCTTTAAGAAGTAAATGAAATTATTTAAATCATTATACAGTTGGTTTGGATTTGTACGAAGCATATCAGACCTAAGGTAAAGGAAAATCTTGCAAATCTCATTTTTATCCAATATTGTTTATACTGCAGAATTTACTGGGGAATATTTATCATCCACATCCATGATTCCTATATATGTAATATTATTTTCGATGCTCATTAAATTTTTTAAATCATATTTTACCTATTGGGTAATTTTTTTAATATAAATACAAGGAATATTTTGTCATTTTCAGTACGAGATACATTTTGACTTTTTGGGCCAAAGTACGAGAAGAATGTTTTTTTAATTTATACGACATGAAGGGATTTTAATGGATTCATAACGACTAATTTTCATGAATATTCCTCCACAAGTTTTCAAGTTTATTTTCAATAAAATATTTTTCATTTAAAAATTTCACGGAATTCCTTGAAAAGAAAATGATTTTGAAGAAAAAAAGGATATTTTCCTCAAGAATTCATTTCAAGTGTTTTATCAAAATTATTTTCCATATAAGATGAAATTATTTAGTATGTTTATTTTTCAATTATAATGTATCTATTATTTACATGGCATGATTTTTCCTATGATGAAATGACATCCATTTTTTTTATATGGATTATGTTATTATGGGATGATGTTTATGAAACCCATTTTATTTGTTGGGTTATGATGAATAATTTAAGTTTATTTTTTGGCACACGTAATAATGATTTCAATATGAGATGGGTGGGACCTTTATCTCCCTCCTATTCATTAGGTAATGATTTATATCTCATGAGATAGAAATGGATGGAATGGTAAGTTAATCTTATTCAGTGATGCAAGACTAGAATGAGGAGTGAACTCGATTCAGAAAGGGACTTTGTCCACTAAGATGGTCTTGGAAGTAATGCCTTGGAAACTATGGAAATCATATCATGTGCAGTATGGTTTTCCACAATTAAATGTTTTATTACCATGATATTTTATCAGGAATGATGTTACTTTATGATATATGCCTTACGTACTGCCAAGATTTATTTCACAGCTCAAGATTTTGATTTTTAAACATTATGATCATGTTCTGAAGTTCAAATGTATATGGTTTGTTTTATTTTCTCCATGCTTACCCCTACTGAGCATTTGAGCTCACCCTTTATATGTTTTATTTTCCCTAGGATATAATGAATGTTTTATGTTATGAAAAAAGGGAAGATATTTATGGGAGATATTGAAAATATTTCACCAATATTAGAAGATTATGTTCCGAGTTTCCAAAGACACTAAACTATTAAGGTCCTTGTGTGTTTGTTTTTTTATGTATTAAGTATTCCAAAAATGTAATGTAATGTCTATCTATGTCATGTTTTGGGTCTCTACAGGGACCAAGTTAGATGATGAAGTTTTTAGATGCATGAAGTATTGTATTTTTTGTTAAGGAGGTTTGAGAAGAAAGGAAATCACTTCACATTGTATAAGTGGGTTAGGAAAGATAGGAATGTCAAAACTTTCCAGTGTAAATCTGATGATGCTTTTCTAGTCTGTATTTTATAAAGATCATAATTCAGTTGGAGAACTTAAGATTTAAACATTATGAAAAAAGGGGGAGAAAATATGCATCCAATCATAATGGTTGGTCTTGCTGAAGTAGGTGTCTTTGGTGGTGTAGTTTTCCAGTGTTTGCCAAATTTTTGGGGTCCAAAATTTGGAGTTGGGATAGAATTTCAAAAAAAATGTATTTACTTGAAGATATCATCAAAATATGGAAAAATCATGAATTTTGTGACGATAGGCTTCATGATGTATATTTTTCAAACAATTGAATAATGTTGGCGGTGCTCCTCATGATTACGGCGAGCATCACGAACAGAAGAGGTGGAGAGCTTGGTAAGTAAACTATGCAGTGACAAGGATGAAGAAGAATAATGGTGGCGCAAAAGAAGAATGAGCATCACAATAGTGCAAAGGAAGAAGGAGAATTTAGGCGGCACAAAGGATTTGACATATCACTTCACGATTATGAAGAGCTTCATGAATCGTAATAATAGTCATTGTGCTTCTCGAAACATAGTGAATTTCAGCACAAATTATGGATCTCCATGATTTGATGTTGATGTGGTTCTTGAGGTGGATGGAAGGTTCAAGAGTTGGTGGTAAATTCTAATAAATTGGACCCCCTGGGAAAATTATAGAGACATAACTATAACTTTAGAGCTCTCTAATTGAGAAAAAGTTTCACAGAGACAGTGAGCTCCACGAAGCCATTGAGCTCCGCGAAGGAAAGAAGCTTCACTGCGAGCCACTGAGATTTGTGAAAGAAGTGAACTTAAGAAAATAGAAATCTATGGCCTGTTAAATAGTGAGATCTACGTTCTAATGAGCTTTGGTAACTAGAGATATTTGGGAAATAGAGTGTTCTGCGATGTTGGGAGCTTTGCGAAGGAGTATCGTGAAGGAGCTCTGTGAGATAAAGATTTGAAAACCCCAATTAAGTGATAATTACATTCATGTGGATAAATATTTGATCGGGGTATAGGACAAAGTATTATTAAAAAGTATAGGTAGTTCCTATCATTTTATGGATAGGAAAGAGAAGATTTGTTTTTAATGATCATATTTGCGATGGTTTCTCAAGAAGCGCAGAGTTATTTCATTACCCTATATGTGCTAAGAGGGTGCACACATAATTGAGTATTTTCTCCCAATTACTACATGAGTGAAAGGGAATATCCTACCCATTGTATTCCACATCAAATGATTGTTTTCTAGTGTATTGTGTGGTACTAGATTATTTATGTACCATACGAAGGACGTAACTTCTCTGGTTTAGTAGTGAACCTCGTAAATCTTGTGTTCATGTGGTTGTGAGCATTTAGTAGGTAAATAACTCCTTAATAGGTGCTGTAGGTTGTTTAAAAAAAGGAAATATAAAAAGGAAAATATATAATTGACTCACCTCTCCCCCTCTCAGTGATACTTAAATCCTGACTGGGAACATAAATTGGTATCAGAGGTAGGTTCCCTTCATTTATTCTTTGCTAAAAATTTGAAGAGAAGTTCTGATAAAGAATCTGAACTACGTGAATTGTAATGGGATTCCGATATTTGATGGGATGAATTATCATATCTAGAAATATAGAATGATTCTTTATCTTATGTTTCGTGGATGTGAAGTTCTTGAAACTACAACAGATGGATTTCCTGTTATTGATGACAAGGTTCCACTTACTCATGTAGATAAAAAGAATCTTGAGAATAATGGAGGAACTAAAAATTAATTACTATCATCTATTTATGAGAGTGATATTTTAAGAGTGAAAGGTGTTGATAATTCTAAAAGAATCTGGGAAAAACTAAAAAAAAACATCTATGAAGGAAACACAAAAGTGAATAATCAATGACATCAAACCTGTGGGCTAAAGTATGAAGACATAAAGATGGGTGAGAATGAATCAGTTGGGGACTTCTTTACCAGGATAAACGACATTGTTAGCACAATCAAATGTCCTGGTGAAAATTTGGAGGATTCTATAGTTGTTGAAATGATCTTGAGAATTTTTCCCAAAAAAATTGATTCTAAAGTTTCATCACTAGAAGACAGAGATCCTAGGACATTATCACTGGATGATTTGCATAACACTCTCATACCTTATGAAATGGGAATGGAGAAGACTATGAATTTCAAAAAAAAATCTGATAGAGAAATTTCTTTCAAGGCAGAAAATAAAGAGTAGTTGAAGAAAATTTTTATTGAAGAAGAAACCGATGAATCAAACTCTAAAAACTAGGTATGTCAAAATTTGGATGAAATTTTATCCTTGTTTTCAAAAAAATGTGAAAGGGGGAACCGGTAAATACAAAGGGAAACTCCCTTTTAATTTTATTGATTTAGGAGATGTTGGCCACTTTGAATCTAAATTCCCCCAAAAAGGGAAAGATGAAGACAATGATGAATAAGACAATATACCAAGAAAGTCATGGAAGAAACATGGTGAAAAAGATAAATATTCTAACAAAGATTAGGATTAAAAGTCCATCAAATCGAAAAGAATTATATATTATTCAAAAATTGAAGATGATGATAATAGTGAGACCGAATCTGAAATATATGTTGCTAAGAAAGCTAGAGAGAGTACCTTTTTGCAACAATGAATAATGATGATTATGAGATTAGTAGAACTGAAGAAGAGGAAACTCAACTTGAACACCATATAAAGGAAGATTTGAAGGAATTTTTGAGAAATATTAGAAGGCTTGAGAAGGAAAATAGGAAATTGAAAAATGAAAACTATTCATTAAATGACAGTGAAGGTTTTCCTGATAATAATGAAAACATTGAAAAGAGATTGACGATCTGAAAAATTTTCATGAGATTTAAAAGAATCATAATCATCATATGGAGGTAAATCTAAAAGAAAAAAGTAGATGAGTTGAAACATGTCCAACATAATATTTTAAAAGCTGATGAAAGGAACAAGAGGTTCAAAAACTCTATTATAGATTTTGGTGAATGTTCTGATATGAATCAACCTAAGAAGGACCAATAAATATTACCTTCAACGGTTGAGAAGAAATGTGGAACTGCTTATCATAAGAAAAATTTTGGAAATGATATGTATGTGGTCAAAGATAGCAATAATAAAAAATCAGAATCATTTAAAAATCCCAAGTCTAGAATGATTTCGACTACTTATTGTTCTGGTAAGTCTGAAAAAAATTATGAGATGAAAAAAAAAGTTACAAATGAGAATATGAAGGCTGATGGTCAGCATAGTTCTGGTAAGAAGATTATTTAGAAACATGTTCAGAACTCCAGTCAGTATGGATTTTTGATAGTGAAATATTTATTCTATGGCTACTGCTAGTGTTATGGTGGATTAAGACACTTGGAAAGTATGTGTTGGATCGAAAAACAACATTAATACTATTCCACAAGATTTTAAATACAAGGAATGATGGGGAGTCAATATTTTAAAAAGAAAAAACCACAAAATAATGTTTAGAAGATATATGAGAAGGTTGGTTTGAATGTTGAGAATAAATTCCAAACACTGGAAACTATCTGTGAAAGATGTGATCGACCTGGACATCTTGCAAAGGTTTGTGTGATTGTGTTACTGGAATAAGAAATGTTTTTTAAAAATTCTCAAAAGTTGGAGATTTTGAAGGATAATAAAGACATATTTGCAAGGTCTGAAAAGGAAAATTTCTTGGTTGTCTGGCTAGAATACATTGAATTCTCTAGAAAATTGGAGTAAGCAAAACAGAAGGTAGTAGAAAAGGATGAATAGAAAGCTATTATTGATGAAACCTCTTTAATGTCTATGGAAAGGGAACAAACATGGATCCTTGATAGTGTGTGTTCATCTCATATTAAAGGATAGTTAAATATATTATATAATGTGAATTATTTCAAAGAAGGAACAGTGACATTTGGAAATGATGAATATATAAGGATTGAAGGAGTTGGATCTTCCATCATTGGAAAAGAAAAGATGAAATCCAAGAAAACACTATATGTTTATGGTATGAAACACAACCTACTAAGTTTTCACAACTCTGTGATGACATCAATAAAGTTATCTTTAGAAAATATGGGTTTGTTTTGAAAAGTGATAATGATGGAAGTGTAGTTACAAGAGGCCAGCGTACAACCGAGAATTTGTTCTAGGTTGGTGATGTATAGAACTCTTGTTACATAGATTTGGTGAATGAAAATCAGTTATGGAATAAAATTCTAGGACATATGTGTCAGAGAAATATGTGAAAGTTATCAAAGTAAGATATTGTCTGAGATATTCCTGATTTATCAAGAAGAAAATATTGGTGTTGTACTACTTGTGAGAAAGGGAATATTACGAACTCTATGCATAAGAGAGTTGACATTCGCTCAAAATGACCCTTGGATCTTATAAATCCTGATATATGTGGACCAATGAGCAATAAATCTACAAATGGAGATAAGTACTTCATTAATTTCATTAATTACTTTACTTGAATTACTTGTGTTATGTACATGAGACATAACTCATATTCTTTGAAAATGTTTAAGAGATTCAAGAGGAAATGAGAGAAGGAATGTGAGTCTTCAGTTAAGAATAGTACTGGGAAGTTGGGTTTTTCCAACACTTTTATACCAATGGTTTTGCAGAACCATTGGTATAGGGGTCCTTTAGCAATGGTTTATTGAAATCATTGGTAAAGGTTGGTTTAGTGAAGTATTTACCAATGGTTTGGTGAAGCCATTGGGAAATCCACAACATTTTCACCCTTTAACAATAGTTTGTATAAACCAATGGTAAAGGCCAGGATTTTCCCAAATGTTTTTAAAAAACTTTGTGAATGTTCCCCCCAAATACAGCAAACCTGCCCTCGATTACACAGAAGCACATAACTCATTACCCCTGATTTCCAGAAGCCCCGGTGTAGGTGAACCCTAACCTGAGGTATTTCATCTGATCGGGTGAAACTCCCCCATCCAGGTTAGACTCCTTAAACATATTCCCAAATACAGACAAAGAATACGTCTTCCCCTTATTTCTCCATTTATTTCAATATCTAGAAAGATCATGTCATTATTCCCTTTTTCTAATGATTTTGTAAAATTTTATGATTCACACTATTTGATATTGAATCGATGACTAATACACTGATTGGTAGATGTATGTTAGTATATTGAAGATGGTTTATAAACTATCCCATAAAAGTATCACTGTTTTTTGTTCATTATGATGTGTATAGTATCATTGACATACATTATTATTAATCTAAAATTTGAAAATAAATGTTTCTGTCTATACTTTATGAAATTAAACCTCTTTACGATCCATGAACAACCTATTAGTGTAAAATCCTAAACTTTATCCACCCATGGGGTGCACTTGAGATGGGAATGTTTCCCCCCAAATACCCAGCAGCCTAGCTCCCTGTAGGTCTGAATGCAGACCTAATACAGACCTCCTCCCAACGTATTATCGGCCGTGAAACACCTTTTAGCTGATGATTCTTCTTCAATCAAACAATTTTTTAATTCTACACTTCAAATTAGTAAGTGTTATGTTAGTTTTATTGTTCATACTCTTTTTATTTTATGTTTGATGTTTTGAATTCGGTTAAATTAGATTTATTACTGTAGGAGTACCGAACACTTTGTTTGTTTTATTTTTTTTTTGTTCCACACTTCATACATCGTAAATGGTCTGTTTAGTGGGGTTTATTTAGTGCAGTGGTAAAGGGTTTGTTTTATGTTTTTTGTTTAGTGGGGGTAGGGATGTCTAGGTTGGGGTGTAGGCTATCTAAGGGGGTGGGAGTTGGCTGTCATGGACACCTCGTAACCCCTAGACAGCCCCCACTCCTGGAAGCCCCCCCCCCCGACCCCCTGGACAGCCCCACCACCATCGTGGATATCCCACCCGCCCCCCCTGGACTCCCTGTACCCCCTGTCTAGCCCCCACCCCTATGGACAGCTCGCCCACCTCTTGGACACCTCGTACCCTCTAGACAACCCCGCCCCTCCCGTGGACATCCCACCCACCCACCCTGTACCCCCTAGACAGCCTTACACACCCCTTGGACACCCCATCCCCCTGTGGATAGCCCCCATTCCCATGGATAGCCCACCCACCCCCCTAGACACCCCGTACCCCCGAGGATAGCCCTGCCACCCCCCTGGACAGCCTGCCCACCCCCTGGACACCTCGTACCCCATGGACAAGCCCCCAACCCCTGGAAAGCCCCCCACCCCTGAACACCCTCGACCCCCCTCGATAGCCTGCCACCCCCGTGGATAGCACGCCTCCCCTGGACAGCTCGTACACCCTGGATAGCCCCCCCCCCCCCCACCCCTGTGGATAGCCCCCCCTCGGATACCTTCCCACCACCCGCCGGACACCCCCCCTTCCCCCCAGACACCCCCACCCCTGGAAAGCTCTCCCACCCCCTTGATTCCCCGACCCCACTGGGCAGCCCCACCACCCCTGTGGATAGCCCGACCACCCCCCATGGACAGCCCGCCCACCCCCTAGACACCCTGTACCCCACTGGACTACCCTGCCACCCCCATGGACAGCCTTCCCACCCCCAGGACACCCCGTACCCCCTGGACAGCCCCGCCCACCCGCTGGACATCCCGCCCACCCCCTTCGAAAGACTGCCCACCGCCTGGACACCGCCTACCCCTGGACATCACGACCATCCCCGTGGACAACTTGCCCACTTAGAACCCCGACCCCCTAGATAGACTCCCTCCCCACCCCCTCGACACATCTAACCCTCCTGGATGGCCCCACCACCCCCTAGACACCCCGCACCCCCTGGACACTCCCTCCCCTTGAGAAATGTATGTGATCACTCAAATTATCTACTAAAATATAAAATTTCTTCGATCTAAAATGTAGTCAACTCATGAATAATTCTCCTCCACAAGTGTACATGATCTTGTACACTCATGTATAGTTCTTCAACAATATTTTGTTATAAATATAGTATTTTGTTGTCTTTCATATTATAATTCTCATATAGTGTAGTGTGTCTGTTATGGTTTATTATAAAGTGAACAATTCTCATTTACTTAAATATATTTTCATTGAAACATCAATCTTATTGAATTTATTTTGACGAAATTACTTATAAAAATAATTTTTTTACAAAATGGATAGAAGTTGGATGTCTGAAAATGATCAGATTTCAAGCGATTTTCAAAACAATTTGGAGAGATTTTTAGATTTTTCATTTCACAATGCTTAAGATTGTGGTCGCATACACATCCATTGTTCCATTTGTTTTGGAAGACCTTGGTTGAGCCAGGAAGAAGTCATCTACCACATTACCAAATATGGTTTTCAAGCAAGCTACTATGTGTGGTCTCCCAATGGGGAGAAAATGAAATCTCAAATTGAAGATGATCAAAATGAAAGGACTAGAGTGGAGAATTTGTTATATGACCGGTTTCCAATTATTCATCATCATGAAAAAAAGGATTATGACCCAACAAGACATCTATATGAGCACACATGATGCTTCTAATGTAAATGATGATGTTGTTACGGTGAAAAAAATTTAATGATGATGCCACGACTCCACCATATCGACAATGCGATAAAATGAAAAAGCTAGAATTTTTAATCTGATTGTTTCATGGGAAAACAATGTTTGGGATTTCTAATGCAGAAATCAATTACATTCATACCTTCTTGATGGATTTACTTCCAGATGATGCAAATTTTCACTCAAACCACAATATGGAATGGAAGTTAGTTGAGGAACTTAGATTTTCACGAAACAAAATTCAGGCTTTCCTGAAGAATTTTAGTTTATTCTGGGAAAAATCCGCTAAACGAAATTATTGTATTAAATGTGGAACATCCCGCTAGAAGTCAAAATATGATGGAATACCATCCCATGTGCCACTAAAAGTAATCTGGCACTTTCCATTGATACCCAAACTCCAGAATCTTTTTATGTCTGATGAAATACTAAAAAAAATGAGATGGCATGATATAGAGATAAAGAAGACTAATGATGAGATGGTACACCCAGCATATGGATTTGCATGATAGAGATTTGATGCTCGATATCCTGATCTTGCAGATGATGTGTGTAATGTGAGGTTGGGTGTTTCATGCAATGGTTTTAATCTGTTTGGGCAGATGCTTACTTCGCACAACACATGGATAGATTTTATACACATTTATAAACATTCCCCATGGTTGTGTATGAAAAAACCTTTCACTTTCATGTGTATACTCATATATGTCCCTTATGATCCCGACATTGATATTGACATATAGATGAATCCTTTCATAAAAGAGTTGAATCTTCTTTGGGATGTGGGTGTGTGCACATATGATGCATATTCAAAGGACATATTTCAGATGCATCTTCTGCTTATGTGGATGATCAATGATTTTACAGCTTATGCAATGAGGTCTGGATGAAGCATGAAGGGAAAACTATAATGTTCTATTTTTATGAAGAATACAAAATCTAGAAGACTGAAACATTGTTGTAGTTCAAGTTTTATGGGACATCGTAAATTCTAGCAAATTCACTGTCCATAATGAAATAATCATCAAAGATTTTATAATACCATACAGATCGATGGTCCACCTCAGCGTATGTCTGGAACTGATGTGCTTAATGAATTGAAAGATTTCATATTTTCATTCAGGAAGGGTCAAATGAAATCTGGAAAGAGAAAGAATGTTTCCACTAAAACCTATTATAATAAGAGTAAGAGGAGTGTCTTTTTTGATTTCCCATATTGGTCAACTAATTTGTTACGTCATTTATTAGACGTAATTCACATTGAATAGAATATATGTAAAATGTTTCTTTCAATACTTATAAATTTTAAGGGAATGAAAAAAAGACGATTTAGGGTCTCGACATGACTTGGTGGATTGGGGCATCAAAATACAATTGCATCCTGTGTGTATCAGTGAAAATAAATGGAAAGTTCCATGTGCTTATTATGTGATGACACTTACGAAAAAAACAATTTCTAGAAGTTTTAGAGACTATTAGAGTTCCGGATGGCTATTCAAGCAACATATCTAAACGGGTCAATATAAGAGAGTCGATGCTATAATCTATGAAGACTCATGATTATAATGTTCTTCTGCATGAGTTGACTCCAATAGCAATCTGTAATCATATTTCCAATAATTTAAGGGTGACTATTATTTGGTTGTGCCTTTTCTTTAGAGATCTTTGTGATAAGAAGTTTTCCATGTCATTATTATAAAAAAAGTTGATTGACACCCCATTAATTTTGCGTGAGTTGGATAAAATATTTCCTCCATCTCACATGAATGTTGCATCTAACTATCCATATTCTTATGAAAATACTTCTAGGAGGACCCGATTCTTTTCGTTGGATGTATCCAACTGAAAGAATATGTACACATTAAATTCTTATGTCTGAAATAGGAATCATCACGAAGGTTCTATCGTGAATGGTTACTTGGCTCAGGAATGTATGGATTCCTGCTCAATATATTTGTCTGATCTTACTACAAGAATGAATAGACCAATGAGAAACGAAGAATAACAATATGAGAAAATTGAACCCAATTTTCCATAACTTCTTCAAATAGGGGGAATTCATAGATCATATACATTGAATACATTAAGCCTTGAATAGTGGTATATGGTACATCATGCAGTTTTGTTTAACTGTGATTGTTAGATGACTACATCACATAACTAAATTGAATATGTATATCTTACATATATATCTGTTAATCTATTCATATTTTTTATCTATATGGAACATAAAACAATGATAAATATAATGAATCATTCATTATCTTTGAGAAGGAGGGAGTCTTTGCATAGCAAAGAGTTTTCTGCTTGGTTAAAATTGAAGGTAAATATATTAATGTTTAAAATAATAAAATCAATATTAAATTAAGTTTAATATTCATTTATATCATAGGTATTGAGTTTTCCTGCTAACTCTATCTCTGTGGAAATAATATCTTTGGCTTTTAGTCATAATATTTTGGTTCATGACTGTAAATCAATTGTTATCAATGGGTACAAATTTATTTTCACTGAATGATCCATGAACATGAGATCAAAACTAGATGGTGTTATGGTTACTGTCACAAAATATTGTTATGCGAGTGTATCAGATAGTAGACTGCGATTTGAAAATGTGGGTTATTATGGAGTCATTGAAAAATAGTAATATTGGATTACTACTCTCATGGATGAGTCACGATGATGAAATTCCATTGGTTGGATTCGACGAAGAGACATGGCATATTTATTGATGATTTTGGATTTCTAGTAATTAATATTACTCATATTCTTGCTACCGAAGAACCATATGTATTGGCATCCGTGGATAACCATGTTTTTTATGTCAAAGACCAACTTTGACCTGAATTTTGTGTCATAGTTGAAGTAATTCCAAGACATATTTTTGATGATGGTGATGATGGAATTGACACTGTCCCTACTACCATTAGAACCAATCCATTTATTTCTTTTGATGACTCTAATAGATCAATTGTCAGAGTTTATTGTGAACCTGAAGTTGTGGTGGTAAATATATATAATCATCCATCCATGTTCTCAATTATTTTGGTTTACCTCAAGTTGGGTTGTTAAGGTTGGTACTATTAAAATTGATTTAATATTGATTACTAATATTTTGTATCCGATTTGACCGTTATGTGAATTTCCAATGTTTATTGGTTGGAATTTTTATTTGAATTTCATTTTTTAATTTGGAATTGAACTGTATTTAAACATACAAAACCAACATTTCTATCATGGTGAACATTTCAATGCTTCAACTGTGATTTGTATAAAATATATCTGACTCTAAGACCTCTCTTTAACATTTTACTAGGTAATGAACATGATGGTTTGTATTCTTCTGCAAAACATGTATTGAAACTTGCATCATCCACCTGAGAAAAAGAAATTAAATTTTTCCTTAATTATGACAACTGTTTCACCACTTATGAATCTGGTAGAATCAATGTTCCATGATTTTAATAGACTTATGAAACGTAGTAAATAATCATCTTACTAAAAATTAAATTCTTCCCTCTCATTTATTCTGTTTATTGGGTTACACATTAGTTATCCATTTCAATTTACTTCCATATTTGTTTTCAAATGTAGGAAAATGAAACCAATTGTAGAGAGGCGATGAAAACATATTACGGACAATAGTGATCACATGGATGAGCTGGTTATTCCACCACTAGTGCATGCAGTGAGTAATTTATTTCAAATATATTTATTTAAATAATATATTACGTCATGTGATTAGTTTTTTTAAACATTTTTTGTGGATCCATCTATTAGGAGACAGTTATTCGATGAGCATCCTAGTAGTGGTCCCAGTAATCATGGTGTTCGTACTAGGGGGTGGTACGGGAGCTAGATTATCTGGTCGTCGTACCTGATTAGACCCAGCCCCTCCCACTGACATACCATCCATCCCAAATTATTATCCTTGAGTGTCATTAGGGACACACATGATATTTATACCTCCCGTGTTTTCACCACCCATTACATTTGAGCTTTCACACCCGTCTGTACCATATCCAATGATGATTCTCACTCCCCATCCAGCATTTAGCCAGCCATCCTTGTCATCTTCTTTTACTACTGCTTTCTTCTCTACCGGCTTTTATATTCCATTTTCTTCGACTATTGCTCCACCAGAGTCTGTCCCTATGTAGCATACATTGTGACCCACTCCATCTGTACAGGGTGTTCCTTCAGTTTATATGGATCCAGGGGTGCCCATTGATTAGACTATCGCATGTATACTTATACAACCCTAAAAATTTGTTACACCATTATTTATTTTCATTATAACATGTATTGATAAAATATTTGTTTTTATTTCATAACAGATACATCTACTGATAGGAGGTGGGGGTGGGGGCGTACACGCATGCGTTCAGTGTGGAACCTCCACACATAGTTGATGGTGGACTATAATGAAGATAGTCAGATGATTGAAAAATCAATGTTGCAATGTCGGAGTTTCTTGGGGATGCTTTCCAAATACGTCAATATCATTCTTGTCAGCCCACTCTCATAGAGACTGCTGCCAATTGACGTCAAGTATAAAGCCTGGGCATAGATATGGGTAAAAAAATCTGTTGTATTTAATGTAATATATTAATTTTTGTATTTATATGAATTGATATTTTGGTTTCACCTACGGTTTAATTTTCCCGATGGTGAGCGTGCATGACCAGCATGTCTAAAGGATTTAGGCAGGCTTTGGAGAGCTTATAAGCATGAGTTGTACATTGGCTGCTATGATAGATGGGTCACAGAGTTAGAGGATGTCCCTGTCGTGGATGATTGTCCATTAGAACAATACTGACAGATGATTACTCATTGAGAAACTAGCCAATTTATAGTATTAATCAAATTAGAATAATTTAAATGAAAATTTTCATCTTTTTCATTAATACTAATTATTGAATTTTATTTAGGATGCATCTAGACTAAATAAAAAAAATTGATTCTAAGAAATACGTCCACACATTGGGACATACTATGATGCCAGATCATGAGATACTACTGGTATGATAGTTTATAATATTTCTTTACAACTTGCACTTTCTATTCCTTCCTCCGTAATTTATTCGATTGCTAATGTTGTTACATAATTTTAGTTATGCAATCACTATTTTTTTGGTATCCTAATTTTAATTATGGTTTTCTACATTCAATGTCATTGTAGAGGCATAAATTGAATATAGAAGGATGTGTGGCTCAAGAAAAATTGTTTTTCTCGAGTAGAACGAACAAAGATGGAAGTACAGTTAATAAACCGAATCAGCAGTAGATTGTAAGTTTTACATTGTAGATTTAAAATTTTAATCTCTATTTTATAACTTAATAATCTATTTATATTTGTAACAGGATGCTTTAGAGGCCCTTGATGCCCAGGAACCTAAAAATTTTGGGCAAAATGATCACTTACATCAGATGTTGGGAGATGAGCACCCTGGAAGAATATGTTGTCGGCCTGGGAATATTATAGTTCTGATGAGGTATTGGCCCTCCTCAGTTACAAGTTGTAGTGCCACCGAGTTACATCAGGTTAAGGTATAGGCACAACAAGCTGAAAAAAGGGCCACAGAGACGGAAGCACAGTCTGCTATGGTTAACACTACATTTATGAAACTGATGGAATCTTGACTTCCAACACTTCCACCAGAGGCCATCACTTCTTGTGAGGAATATATTTCATTGATGCGTTCTATATATGGTGAACCAGGTGGAAGTTCTAGTGGTGGTCGAGACGATGGAGAGGAGGATACCGAGGCGGAGGAGGAGGGTGATGTGGAGGTCGAGGCTGAGTACGAGGGCGAGGAGGAGGGTGGGGATGATGATGGGTATGATGATGAGGATGAGGGTGAGGGTGAAGATGATGGTGTTGATAGTGATGGTGATTGGGGAAAGAGTGATTTGATACCTTTTTTACTGATATTATTGACATTTGATGTTTATTGATTTGTTGTTTCTAAATATATGTGTGATTAGGTAGGTCACATTCTCTTTATTTTTTATCTATAAATAATAAAACTTGATTTGATGAATTGCTATGAAATCCCCCTTTTTTAATGAAAATTTAAATTTTTTGTTGAATTTAAAAAATTAGTGGTCTAATTAGAAGCTGATATAACGAAATTATTTTTTTAACCTTGAATGAATTTTCTTAGAAAATATGAAAATACCATCCCATGAACCTGGGACATCCCCCTAGACATCCCCCACCCTCCTCCCTAGACCCTAGACAGTCCCCCAGATTGGCCCTTGGATAGCTCCCCGGAGAGCCCCCCACCCTCCTCCATGGACCCTAGACCGCCCCTAGACAGTCCCCCAGCCTCCTTCCTGGACCCCGGAAAACACCCCCACCCTCCTCACTGGACCCCGAACAGCACCCAGACAGCCCCCCCCCCCCCCCATGCTCCTCCCTGGACACTGGAACCCCCCCATGCTCCTCCCTGGACACTGGAACCCCCCCCCCCCCCCACACACCATCCTCCCTGGACCCCAGACATCCCCCCAGACATTCCCCAGACATCCCCCCAAGACAACCCCCCGGACGGCCCCCACCATCCTCCAAGGACTCCGGATAACCCCCAGGACACCCCACCACCCTCCTTCCTGGACCCCGGACAACCCCCCTCCTTCCTAGACCCTGGGCAGCCCCCCCCCCCCCCCCCCCACAATCCTCCTACCATGCATAACCCCCGCCACATATATCCTCATCCTCCACTGGGTACCTCACACAATTGTGTATCACTGACATCAGCACACCAATCACTACATCATAAGTTCATTAATCCCAATCTAATCTCTGATCAATATTCTCCCTAAATCCCAATCTAATTAACATTCCATTACTATTAATTCAGTACCAAGCACCGACCACCTACCTTGATTCCGGAGACAGTCTCACTCTTAATTCGGCGTATCATATCCCAATCTATGCTCTTTTCAAGATTCACCCTAAATCCCAACAGAAAAGATGGTTTTAGAGCTTCGTAAGATGATTAGAGAAGAGTTCAAACCCAAATCAAAAATAGGAAGCCATGAGATGATTTTAAGTAAAAACAACATAAATTTGGAAAACTAACCAAACACTTTCTGATTGTATTGATACTTTATGAAAAAGATACATGGGACATTTAGGATGTGTACAAGTCAACCCCGTCTCAATCGGAGGCATGATGTGGCTAGTACCACTCAAAGGGTCTCACTTTTATTTGAATTGGACAACATTTTAAGTGAAAACAACAACTGGCATATAGAAATACGACCAAACACATTTATATTATGTTGATACTTTATGAAAATGATCCATGGGTCATTTTTGACATGTACGAGTCAACATTTCCTCAATCCAAGGCATGGTGTAGCTGGTACCACTCAAACTGTCTCACATTTATTTGAAATGGACAAGATTTTATGTGAAAACAACAACTGGCAAATGAAAAACAGACCAAATGCATTCAGATTCTATTGATACATTAGTACAACGATACATGGGTCATTTTTGATGTGTAAAAGTCAACCCCGCCTCAATATGAGGCATGGTGTGGCTGGTACCACTCAAACTATCTCACTTTTATTTGAAATGGACATGATTTTAAGTGAAAACAACAACTTGCATACAGAAAACAGACCAAATGCGTTCTTATTGTATTGATACTTCAGGAAAACGATCAATGGGTAATTTGTGACATTTACGTGTCAAACCCACCTTAATTCGAGGCACGGTGTGGCCGATATCACTCAAAGTCTCTCTCATTTGTTTAAAATGTACAATGTTTTAAGTAAAAATAACAGACTTTTGGAAAATGGACCAAACGTATTCTGATTGTGTTTATAATTTAGCACAAATATTCATGGGTCATTTGTGACGTGTATGAGTCAACCACATATCCATCCGAGGGACGGTGTGGCCGTTACCACTCAAAGTGTCTCACTTCTGTTTGAAATGGACAACATTTTAAGTGAACACAAAAACATGCATACGAAAAACCGACCAAACTCATTCTTATTCTGTTGATACTTTATTAAAATGATCAATGGGTCTTTTTTGACATGTATGAGTCACTTTTTCCACAATCTGAGGCACGGTGTGGCTGGTACCACTCAAACTGTCTCACTTTTATTAGAAATGGATAGGATTTTAAGTTAAAACAACATCTTGCATATGGAAAACCAACCAAATTCTTTCTGATTGTATTGATACTTTATGAGAACGATCCATGGGTAATTTGTGTCATTTAAAAGTAATACCCACCTCAATCTGAGACATAGTGTGGCCGGTATCACTCAAAGTCTCTCACTTTTATTTGAATTGGACAACATTTTAAGGAAAACAACAAATGGCATAGGGGAAACCAACCAAACACATTCAAATTCTATTTATACATTAGGAAAATGATCCATGGGTCATTTTTGACGTGTATGATTCAACCCTGCCTCAATATGAGGCGCGTTGTGGCTGGTACCACTCATACTGTCTCACATTTATTTGAAATGGACATGATTTTAAGTGAAAACAACAGCTGGAATATGGAAACCGACCACAAGCATTCAGATTCTATTGATACTTTTGAAAAACAATACATGGGTCATTTTTTACATTTATGAGTGAACCTTGCCTCAATATGAGGCATGGTGTGGCCGGTACCACTCAAACTGTGTCACTTTTATTTGTAATGGACATGATTTTAAATGAAAACAACAACATGCATACAGAAAACCGACCTAATGCATTCTGATTGTATTTATAATATAGGAAAATGATCCATGGATCATTTTATATGTATACGAGTAAACCCTACCTCAATCAGAGGCATATTGTTGCTGGTATCACTCTATGTGTCTCTCTTTTGATTAAAATGGACACCGTTTTAAGTAAAAACAACAGACATTCGGAAAACTGACCAAACATATTCTGATTGTGTTGATACTTTAGCACAAGGATCTATGGGTCCTTTCTGATGTGTATGGGTAAAACCAGTCTCAATCTGATAGATGGTGTGGCCGCTGCCACTCAAAGTGTCTCACTTTTATTTTAAATGGACAACATTTTAAGTGGAAACAACAACTGGCATACGGAAAAATGACCAAATGAAATCAGCTTCTGTTGATACATTAGTAAAATGATCCATGGGTCATTTTTGACATGTACAAGTAAACACTGCCCCAATCTGAGGCATGGTATGGCTGGTATCACTCAATGTGTCTCTCTTTTGTTTAAAATGGACAATGTTTTAAGTAAAAACAATAGACATTCAGAAAACTGACCCAACATATGTTGATTGTGTTGATACTTTAGAACAAGGATCCATGGGTCATTTGTGACGTGTAATAGTCAACCCCATCTCAATCTGAGAGATGTTGTGGCCGGTACCACTCAACGTGTCTCACTTTTATTTTAAATGGACAACATTTTAAGTGAAAAAAACAATTGGCATATAGAAAACAGACCAAACCCATTCAGATTCTATTGATACATTAGGACAACAATCCCTTGGTCATTTGTGACGTGTATGAGTCATCTCCACCTCAATCCAATGCTTGGTGTGTCCGATACCACTCAAACTATCTCACTTTTATTTGAAATGGACGTGAATTAAATTGAAAACAACAACTTTCATAATAAAAACCAACCAAACACTTTCTGATTGTATTGATACATCAGGAATGCGATCCATGGGTCATTTGTGACATGTACAAGTCAACCCCACCTCAATTTCAGACATAGTGTAGCCAGTATCACTCAATGTGTCTCGCTTTTATTTGAATTTGACATCATTTTAAGTGAAAACAACAACTGTCATACTTTACCACAAGGATCCATGGTCAAGACTCACACAATCCACTTCTCATGTGAGGAACTCCTACCCCTATTCTAAAACATATGAAATTTAATACTCCAATCCCATCCTCAAATAGTGGGTTCTAGGACCAAACCAAAGTCCCTTTGGAAACCCAATACCAGAGACATAATTTAATATTCATACCCACCACCCAAAATGGGGATTCATCTCACATCACACCCAGGAGACCAAATTACAATTAGCCATATATCCCCTTATTCCAATTGAAAAGTCTATGAAAAACATGTAGGATATTCTGGTAACCCATCTCATATGTCGAGATTGAACAATGTATCCCACTAACACATAAGGAAACTTTTATACATGGATACATAGTCATTAGAGGAATATAAACATCCCACGTGATTCCTATAACTCAATTTAGGTCTAAGAACATGACCACTACCATTGTCTATCTTATAGGTATCATGATCCTTATCCACTCTACCCATGATTTCCTGTTGGTTTTAAGATATTCAACCCAATACCATGAGTAAACATCCCATGTTCTTCCTATAACATTTATAATTTTTCTCTTGTGTGTATTGGTGTTGTGGTTTAAGTGAGGAGTGAATTCTAAATTTTGAATACTGTTATGGGTGTTATTGCTTTTAAATTCTAACTTTCAGAATTTTGGATATATTGGATTCTGTCTTTATTAGTAATGAATTATAAATTTTGAATATTGTTATGTGTATTGGATTCTAGATGTATTGGATTTTAATTTTGTATTGGTGTTATGGGTGTTATTTCATTTCAATTATGGATGTATTGTATTGTGGATTTAATGGATTATAGATTTTTCTCTTATGTAGTAGTATGAGTGAGGAATGAATTTTAAATTTCTAAATTTCTGAATTCTGGATGAATTTTAGTCATCCCATGTTGTCTTTTGGATTTTGGATGTGTATGTGTTCTTGTAGGTAATGGAGATTTGCAGGTTGGAGGGGCTGCTGGCTGCTGTGGTGCTACAGGCTACTGGTTGCTATGGAGCTATAACATATGTATACCAAATATTATCAAAACCGTTGGTATAGCTTTTTAATGTATATTATTCCAATGGTTTTTTATAACCGTTGGTATAAACTTGTACCAGCAGGTTTAAAAATCATTGGTATATGCTTTGGATGTATATTGTACACTATATACCAATGGTTTAGAACTGTTGGTATAAGGGTATTATATACCAACAGTTTGTGAAAACATTGGTATATCTCTTACTTTAACACAGATACCAACAGTTTACATAGAACCATTGGTATAAGACTTTTTCCATTACTTACATGGCCTCGGTTCGGGAAACCGTTGGTATATAACATATATACGGTTTCTAGGCCTTTACCAATGGTTATGAACCATTGTTAAAGGGTTGAATTCTTGTAGTGGAAGTTGAGAAATGATAATGGTGGTGAGTATAATAATGAAGAGTTTGAAATTTATCTTGAGAAGAATGGAATTCATCATGAGTTCAGTTCACCATCAAACCTCAACAAAATGGGGTTACTAAAAGAAATAATATATGTCTGGTGGAAATGGGGAGAACTATGTTACTTGAACATAGTTTTTATCATTATTATTAGAGGCAATCCATGAGCACTAATGTGTATATTCATAACCAATGCTTCTATAGGCCAAACTTAGATATGTTCCATACGAAATGTTCTATGTAAAAACTCAAAGTCTATAACACTTATGAGTATTTGGGAGTCCATTCATTATAAAGATGAAAGCAGGAAACCCTGGAATGTTTTAGAAAAGAGGAGATGATGGAATTTATCTTTTCTATGCCTTAGAATATAGAGGATATAGATATTTCAACAATGTAACATGAAGAATAATTGATTCTATAGATATGTAAGTTGTTGACAATGTTGAGAAAGAAAAGAAGTCATATGATGATGTGGAAGTTGAGCAGGATAGGGACGATTTTGTTATTAATTCTGATAATGCTGCAGACTATGTTCATCCTACTCAAGAATAAGAATTAGACTCTACAATCTCATGTTATGATGATGAAATTCAAACAGCTCATCCTAGGCTGAGGAAACAAGTGGAGCCTCATAACATTATTGGATATCAACATCAGAGGGTTCAAACAAGAAGAATAATGAATGTTATTTCACACACTTCCCTTTATTATAAAGTTGAACCAAATGATGTAAATGAAACATTCGACCATCTATAATGGGTTTAGGATATGCATTGAGAGATTTATTAGTTATATAAGAATGATACTTGGGAACTTGTACCCATGTCGGACCAAAAGAACATTATTGGTAAAATGTGGGTCATCCAAAAAAAGATTAATGAAGAAGGTGACATGATAAGAAACAAAGAAACACTAGTTTACAAAGGGTATTCACAAATCGAAGGCATTGATTTTGATGAAACCATTGCTCCAATGGAAATGTTAGAAACAATCAGAATCGTTCTTGCTATTTTTGCACAACGACGTTAAAAAATCATTCAAATGGATGTAAAATATGCATTCATGAATGGTGATCCTGTGGAGGATGTTTAAATTAATCAAACTTGTGGATTTGTTATTGGGAAGGAAGAAAGTTATTTGTGTAGGTAGAAAAATGATTTGTATGGGCTAAAACAGTCTCCAAGGGAATGGTATTCCAAATATGATTCTTACGTGAGGAATATGGATTTCACGAAAGGTAGAGTTGAATGTAATATTTACATCAAAGAATGTCAGGAGTTTCCTCTCATCATAATTTTCTATGTCGGTGACATTATAATTACTGGAAATTATGAAAGTTAATGTGAACCATTTTCTGAGGAGGTGAAGAAATCATTTGAGATGTCCATGCTAGGAGAAATGAAATACATTCTTGTGTAGAAAATTTTACTGAAGAGGAACCATATTTTTATTTCTCAAGAAAAGTATGCAAAAGAACTTATGAAGAAGTTTGGAATGGAAAACTATAAACCATTACCCACAATAATTTCAATGGGAACCAAGTTGTCTAAAAATGGAGAAGGAAAAGAAGTTGATCAAGAAGAGTTTAGAAAGCTGATTAGAAGTCTGTTATATTTGACTGTCTCAAGACCCGACATCTGCTATGCTGTTACATTATGTGAAATATTTCAGATCGCTCCAAAATAAACACATTTGATTACTAGAAAAGAATTATTAGATATATCAAAGGAACAAAATAAATTTGGAATCAGGTATGATGGTTTAGAAAATATTGATCTATTTGGGTATTTAGTTTCAGATTGGGTGGGAAACGTTGATGATCGAAGATCCACTTCTGGTGGAGTCTTCTTTCTGGGGAAAAGTTGTATTAGTTTTAATACGAAGAAATATAATTCTGTAACTCTTTTCATAGTTGAAGCTGCGTATGTTTCTACTACTCAATATGCTACCCAACTTATGTGGATGAAGACTCAGTTGGAATATCTCCTTTTTGAAGTAAATCTACACTTATGCTTGGGTTTTGATAATCAGAGTGAAATAAATATTACAAGGAATATGATACAACATTCTTGTTCAAAACACATTGACATAAAGTACCACTTCATCAAATAATAGGTGGATAATAATTAAGTGAGGTTGGATTATGTTCCTACATTGTAAATATTTGCTGACATATTCACAAAACCTTTACTGAATGAACAATTTTCTATATTGAAGTTAAACATGGGTGTCCAACCTCCTTCTCATCAAGGATGAGGTTTGTGTTTCTATCCCATATCTCATCTTAACTATGGATAGTGTTGTCAAGGGGGATAATTTTCAAAAATCTATCCTTATGGAGGCATGCATAAAGGAGTATTTGTGGGTAAATTGTGAATTCGGCATGTAATTATTTGAACTATTTTAACTTTTTGTTCGAATGGCTGTAGAATGGTTATAGAGTGGTGATAGGAAACAATTTTTTTATTGTAGGAATGTTTACAATGTGAAAAAGGATATGAAGGAAAGCTGAGGTGATGTGACTTCATAGTCACTACTTTTTGAAAACATGGTCTTATTGTCAATAATTCTTATTTCCTACAACGAGTTAGCTCACAGAGGCTTATAATTGTTGATATGTGACCCATTTCTTGATGTTTCGATATTCATTGATTTATGAATCTTTGATGAAAACAAAATACAATGGGTGATATTGTTTGTACCAAGTTGTTTGATGATGTTTTTGGATGCACAAATTATTTTCTTTGGTTGTCAAGGAAGTTTTAGAAGAAAGGAAATCTTTTCACTTTGTATAAGTGGGTGAGGAAAGAAAGGAATTTTAATAATTTACATGGTAAATCTGACGGTACATTTTTGGCCTTTATTTCCCAAATATCCTAAGTTGTTTGTAGAACTTATGATGCATTAATTATGAAGGAATGGGGGAGGAAGGATGTATCCAATCATAATGGTTGGTCTTTCATAAGCAGGTGTCTAAGGTGGTGCAATTTTCCAGTGTTCGGCCAATTTTTGGGACAAAAATTTGGAGTTGGGATGGCATTGAGATAAATGTACTTCCTTCAATATGTCATCAAAATATAGAAAAGGCATGAATTTAGTGATGATAGGATTAATGGAGTAGATTTCATGAAGACATGAAGAATGTTGATGTTGTTCTTCATGATTATGACATGCTTCATGAAGGGTAGGGGTGAAGATCTCTACAAGTAATCTTTGCGGTGAAAAGGAAGATGAAGCATTACAGTAGTGAAAAGGATGGAGCATCATGGTGAAAAAATGGAAGAAGTATCATTTCATCGGCACAAAGGATTTAGAAGAATACTTTTCGATTACAACGAGCTTCACGAATTTGAATAATATCCATGGGGCATTGAAAAACAGAGTGAATTTCGGCTAAACTGATAGAGCTCTATTATTTGATGCTGAATTGGTGCTGAGGTGGATGGAATGTTCTATATTTGGTGGTAAAATCTAATAAAAACTCCCCTACCCCCTCTAAAAAAGTAGAGATACGTAATGAGAATTTCAGAGCTCTCAAATTGTGAAAAAGGTTCGCAGAGAAAGCGAGCTCTTCGAAGGAAGTGAGCTCTACAAAGGAAAGGAGCTTCATGGAGATCCACTGAGCTTTTAAAAAGAAGTGAACTTATAAAATAACAATCTATGATTCGATAAATATTGATCTCTGTGATCTTGTGAGATTTGCGATCTAGAGAGGTTTTTTAACTAGAGTGCTCTGCGAAGCTGGGATCTTTGTGAAGGAGCTATACGAGCTAAAGATTTGAATACAAAAATTAAGTGATAATTACTTTCAAGTGGATCAAGATATGACTAGGTTATAGGACTAAGTATTATTATGAATCCCAGTTACTTCTTATTAGCTTCTGTATAAGAAAGGGAATATTTGTTTTCAATGATCAGATTTGTGATCGTTTTTCAAGAAGCACAGAGATATTTCTTTACCCTATTTGTGTTAAGAGGGTGCACACATACATGAGGATTATCTCCCATGTGTTTCACGAGTAAAATGGAATATCCTACTAATTGTATTCCACATAAAAAGACTATTTTCTAGTGTATTTTGTGGTACTAGTTTATTGTGATACCATAACAAGGACGTAGCTGCTCTTGTAGAGTAGTGAACCTTGTAAATCTTGTGTTTATTTGGTTGTGTGCATTTATTTGGGAAATAACTCTTTAATAGGAGGTTACAATTGTTTAAAAAATAAAGGAAATGTAAAATTGAAAACATATCACTAATTCACCCCCTCCCCCTATCAGTGATACTTGGATCCTGACTGGGAACTTCACTAACCACCCATCATAAACAAAAATCCATAACCCTGCTATCTTAATCCCTAACCCCAATCGTAATCCCTAATCCTTAACCCCAAATCCTAATCCCTAACCTCCATCGTAATCAATAATCACTAACCACCCATTCCTAATCCAAATCACTAACCCCTAACCCCAATCTTAGTCCCTAATCCTTAACCCCCATCCTAATCCCTAACCCCCACCCCCATCTTAATCACTAATCCCTATCCCCACAATCCTAATCCTAATATCTATCATCTAACCAAACCCTACCCCCATAGTAATCCCCAATCCTTACCCCCCAATCCTAATCCCTACCTCAAACCTAATATAAATAACTAACCCCTAACTAAACCCTAACCCAATCCTAATCCCTAATCCTTAACCCCCAAATCTTAATACCTTGTCCTTAACCCCCAATCCAAATCCAAATCTCTAACCCCCCAATCCTAATTTCCAACTCCCACAATCCTAATCCAAACCACTGACTCATACCCCCAATATTAATCTTTGACATCCCTACCCCCAATTATAATCTGTAATCCTTAACCCTCAAATCCAAATCAATAAACCCCCATCTTAATCACTAATCACTACTCCCCGCCATTCCAAATCCAAATCTTTAACCCATTCCTAATCCCTATCGCCACCAAATACTAAACTAGTCACTAACCCCCCAAATCTTTATCCAAATCACCAAACCACCAAATCCTAATCCTAATCACCAATCCCACCCCAATATTAATCATTCATCCTTAACCCCCCAAATCCTAATTCCTAACCCCCATCTTAATCCCTACCCAAAATCCTAATTCCTAATCCTTAACCCTCAATCCTAACCCCCAACCCCCATCATAATCACTAATCGCTTACCCCCCAACCCTAATCCATAACCCCCAACTTAATCACTAATCCCTAACCCCCCATTTTAATCCCTACCCCAAATTGTAATCCCTAATCATTAACCCCCCAATCCAAATCCCTAACCCCCATCTTAATCACTAATCACTAACACCCCATTCCTAATTCAAACCACTAAACCCCTACCCCCCAATCTTAATCCTCAATCCTAAACCCCACCCCCATCTTAATCACTAACCCCTAGTCCCCCGATCATAATCCCCATCACTAACCCCTAACCAACCTCTACCCAATATTAATCCCCAATACATACCCCCCACCCAATCATAATCCCTATTCCTTAACACCCCTAACATGAATCACCAACCCCTTATCTTAATCCCTAATCCTTAACCCCTATCCTAATCTCTAACCCCCGTCTTAATCACTAATCCCTACCCCCATCTTAATCACTAACCCCTAACCCACCAAATCATAATCCGTAACCCCTTACTAATCCCTCCCCACCCCAAATCTAAATCACCAACCCCAAACCCCCAATCTTAATCCCCTCGACCAATTCTATTCCCTACCGCCACCAATCCTAATCCCTATACAACCTATCTTAATCAATAATCACTAACCCCCCCCCCCCCAAATTACTACTCCAAATCAGTAACCACTACCCACAATCATAAACCCTAATCATTAACCCTCATCCAATTCTCTAACCTTCCACCGTCATCTTAATCACTAATCAATAAACCCTCAATCCTAATCCTAATCACTGACCCCTAACCTACCCTTACCCCCTATTAATCCCCAATCCTTACCCCTAATCCTAATCCCTTCCCCAATCCCTATCCAAATCTCTAAACCGTGACTAACCCCTACCCCAAATCTTATTCCTAAATATATAAACCCCAAATCCAAATCCATAATCCTCAACCTCCCAATCCTAATCACCAACCACTGATCTTAATACAAAATACATTAGCCACCAATTCTAATCCCTAACCCCCATCTTAACCACTAACCTCTAAAACCCATATTAATCTCTACCCCCAATCTTAATCCCTAATCCTTAACCCCCCCACCCCCCAATCCTAACCCCTACCCCCATCTTAATCACTAATCCATATCCCCCAAATCCTAATCAGTAACCCCTAACTAATCCCTACCCACAAATCATAATCCCTAATCTCTATCCCCCAATCTTAATCCCCCACATCAATTTTAATCCCTAACCCCAAACTCTAATACATACCCCCAACCCTAATCCCTCACCCTAGAATCCTAATCCAAATCACTAAATCCTAAATAACCCCTACCCAACAATCTTAATCCCTAATCCCCAACCTCCCATTCCCAATCCAATCCTCCACCCCTAATCCCTAACCCCTAAATCCTAATCTTAATCACTAATACCTACACCCTCAACTAAATAATAATCCCTAATCCCTCCCACCCCAATCCAATTCCCTAAAACCCACCCCCATTCCTAATCCCAATTACTAACCCATAGTTAATCTGTACCCCCAATCTTAGTCGCTGATCCCTAACCCCCACATATTAATCTGTATTACCTACCCTCTAATCGTAATACCTAATCCCTAACCACACTAATATTAATCCCTAATCCCTACCCCACCCCAATCCTAATCCCTAACCCCACATTTTTAATTCATACCCCAACCCTAATCCCAAACCCCCAATCATAATCCTAATCACTATCCCCTAAATAATCCACACCCCCTTAATCTTAATCCTTAATCCCTAACCTCCCAATCCTAATCCATTCCCCCAATCCCAACCCCAAACCCCTCAATCCTAATTCTAATCCTTAATCCATACCCCAATCCTAATCCCTATCCCACTCCTCACAATCATAATCCAAATAACTCACCCCTAATCAATCTATACCCTCAATCCTAATCCCTAATCCCGACCCCAATCCAAATGACAAATCCCTACCCCCACCGCGTCCAATCTTAATACCCAATCCCCCCTAATCTTAATCCCTAATCCCCTCATCTTAATCCTTAATCCCTAACCCCCTCAACCCTAATCCCCATCCCCCAATCATAATCCTTAATCCATTCCCCACCCCTCCATTCATAATCCCTAATCCCATTAATAATAATCCTTAATCACTAACCCCCAATCATAATCCTCAATCACCTCATCTTAATCCCAAATCCCTACCCACAATCCTAATCCCTACCCCCTTCTCAATCCTAATCTTAATCATTAACCCCTAACTAATACCTACCCCCCAATCCTACCCCAATCCCCCCACAATCCTAATCAATAACCCCTAATTAATCCATACCCCCCAATAGTAATCCCTAGTCCCCACATCCAAAATGCCAACCCCTCCCCTGATCCTAATCCTAATCACTAGCACCTAATTATTCCCTAACCCCAAATCCTAATCCCTAATCACACTACCCAATCCTAATCCTATCCTAATCCCTAACCCTCTCTCCATCCATTGGCTCAAAGTCCTTCATTTTTTATTGATCTTTGATAATCCACCTTTTAAGGGGTGAGGTGGAACCCTTAAAAGGCCCGTAGGCGTAAGTATTACATGGACCGTAGGCCTTAGAGGAATTCATTTCCCATAGGCTTCAAATATTACATACAACCCCAACTAACTACTTGGAACTACTCCTCCCTAGCATCTTCATCGTGAAATCCTCTCTCCACCTTCACATGGCTATTCAGATGGGCTATCCCGTGCATCTACAGGCTTGTCCTGATGGCCGGTGCCATACCATCTCATTCATGAAATCCATGTAGCTTATGCTGTGGTGAAATCTCTTTGATTATCCTCCTTATAGAGCTTGTTCATTGTAGGCTTTCTGATTTTCATCTTCCCTTAAGGTGGCCCAAAGGCCTTTAAGTGGCCCAAAGGCCTTACTGGGTCGAAGGCTTGGGTGGCCTGAAGGCCTTAATGGACTTGGGGACCAAATCGGTGGCCCGAAGGCC
Source organism: Viscum album (assembly GCA_963277665.1). NCBI lineage: Eukaryota > Viridiplantae > Streptophyta > Magnoliopsida > Santalales > Viscaceae > Viscum > Viscum album. The sequence goes on from OY728141.1 coordinate 1,758,956,393, forward strand.
CAAACATGAGTACATTCCTGGCTTCTACAGTGCCAAATAGTTCCTGCTACAGCTCTCGCTATGGTACCTTCTACAGTACCCCTGTAAATTGTGCCTCTGTTTGGATGTGATCTCGTGTAGCCAGGTTTCACTTAAGAGTCCTCACCGATGGGGCTGAGGCTCATGTGAACCCCCCTCCCCTAATCCTAATAATTATCCCCTAATTAATCCCTACCCACAAATCTCATTCCTTAATCTATAACACCCTCATATTAATCTTTAATCCCCCAATCCTAATCATTACACCCCCCCAATCATAATCCCAATCACTAACCCCGAATTAATCCCTACACACCCCAATCCTAATTCCTAACCCCCTCACCCAATCCTAATCCTAATCACTAACCCCTAATTAACCCATATCCCCAATCTTAATTCATAATCCATAACACCCCAATCTTAATCCCTAATCCCTAACCCCATAATCTTAATTCCTAACCCCAAATCTTAATCCCTAATCCCCTACCCCAAATTATAATCCCACCCCAAATCCAAATCCCAACCCCCCCAAATCCAAATCCCTAACCCCCAATCTTAATTCCTACCCAACCCTAATCCCCCCCAATACCAATCCTATTCACTAATCCCTACCCCCAATCCTTATCCCCCCCCCACAATCCTAATTTTTAACCCCATAAACTTAATTCCTAACCCCGAATCCTAATACCAGCCCCCAATCCCAATTATTAATCCCTACCCCCAATTTTAATTCTTAATCCCCACACCTTAATCTTAATTCTTACCCAAACCCTAATCCCGAACCCCCATAATCCAAATCCTATTGACTAATCCCTACCCCCAATCCTCATCTCTCTCCCCTAATACTAAATCTTTTCTCCCAATCCTAATTCCTAACCTTGAATCGTAATCCCTACCCCAAATCCTAATTCCAACCCCAACCCTAATCCTAACCCCCCCTAAAAATCTTGATTCTTTATCCCTACCCCCTAATCAAAATTCTACACCAAACCTAATCCCTTCCCCCAATCTTAATCATATTTACTAATCCCTACCCTCAATCATCATTTCTAACCCCCTCGATCCTAATTCCATACCCTCAATCTTAATCCCTAACTCCATGCCTAATTCCAAACCGCAACCCTAATCCTAACCAGCACTCTTCCAATCATATTCAGTAATCCCTACCCACATTCTTCATCCCTAATCCCTAACAACCAATCTTAATTCCTACCACAACCCTAATCCCTACCCCCCAAGATTAATCCCCAAAGACTAATCCCATCATCTTAATCCCTAATCCCTACCCCTAATTCTCATCCCTAACCCCCCATTCCTAATCCATAATCCATAACCCCAATCATAATTCATACCCCCAACCCTAATCTATAAACCCTCAATCTTATTCCCTAATCCCTAACCCCCTCATCTTAATACCTACCCCCCAATCCTCATCCCTAACCCCCCTCCAATTCTAATCCATAACCCACCAATCCTAATTCCTATCCAAACCCTAATCCCTAACCCCCTTCCTAATCCTATTTAGTAATCCCTAACCCTCCCGCAAATCCTAATCCCTAACCCCCCAATCATAATTCCTACCCCATCCCTAATCCCTAACCCACAATCTTAATCCCTAATCCCTACCCCCCCCCCCCCCAAATTATCACTAACCCCCTCCGATCCTAATCCCTAACCCCCCCCCCCCCCCCCCCGATCCTAATTCCTACCCCAACTCTAATCTATAACTCCCCATACTAATCCTATTCAGTAACCCCTACCCCTCACCTTAATATTAATCCCTACCCCCCAAAATACCAAATCCCAAATCCCCCAAACCTATTTCCTACCCCAACCCTAATCTCTAACCCCTTTCCCTCAATCTTAATCCCTAACTATACAAACCCTGCTCTTTATTACACACTTAAACACAATTTATTACATAAAAAATCATCTTAATAAAACAGATAAGATTGATAGGTATAGTGTCTTCGGGGCTTAGGAACATCACATTACAATATAAAACATAGGACACAACATCTTATTGAAAACTTCCTTTACATGACCACTACTTTCCCTCATACTTAGCATTGCATGGGATAACCCGAGGACATGCATAAGAAAAGGGTGATCTATAAATCCTAGTAAATTATTTAACAAGTCATAAAATTAAAGATACAATACATGTTTGGAAATAGGCATATCAATGGATCATAACAGAAACATGAACATAAAGGCATGATATAACATGATTAACATAACATGGAAATGTGGAATCAACATTTAACATGATTTTAGCATGATCCAAGGCTCATTTCACATAGAAAATGATTATACACTCATTACACGTGAATTAACATGATTAAAACTTCATTTCACTTGAATTATCATGATACTAATATTTACCCAAAGCATTGGAGTGTTATCAGGGCACACCCTTCTTAAAACATTTCATTTCATGCATAAGTGTGCCACATGGATCACATAAGATGGAATCATTCAAAATCATAAGTTATTACACAATTAAGAAATGTGTAATACCCACATTAAAGTAATATTCAATATGTATATGTTTGTAAAGGGCAATACCCTTGATAGAGACATGGGTTTGGTATTCACTATGCAATGATTTTGGCTTGGAAAATCGCGGTGCAATTTCGGCAGCATAATCGCGTGACATAAAAATCCGTGAAAATGGTTGATGAGAGATAAATAGGTATATCATCATATTTAAATGAAATGTAAATAAATGTTTTCATATATAAACATGTCCCTACATAATTAATGTAATTTAGATTCATAATACAAAGCAATTTCTTGAATGTAAATGAGGAGAGTGAACTTCCTTACAGAATTTCAGCATGGTAACAGGTGTACATTGAAGGAATTTAATGAGAGTGAAAGGGGTATGTCATAATTCAAAAATAAATATGGAATAATGGGGGAGGTTCTAAATAATACCCCCACAATTTTTAATTTAAATTAAAATGGTATAGAAATATAATGAAATTGAGACAAAAATGAGAAAAGAAGAAATCCTTTACTTGGAAGTGTGATCCCAAAGGCTTGGGAGAGGCTTGAGAGATGATTATTGGGAGAATAGGGTGCCTTGGGAGGATTATAGAGATATGAGGGAAGAGGTTTTACAAACTTAAAAGGATTTGAGTGAAGAGGAAGTGGGAGCATGGGTGTGTTTATATAGGAAAGGAGAAAACATTCTTTATTATTTAGGTTTGGAACACCACACATTAAACTAATCCAAACCACAAAGCAGCCCATGTTTTTTGCCCATGTTTTTTTCCAAAGGGGAGTCGAAAACAATATTTTATATGTAAAATGGCTGAAATTATCAAAATAATAGGTTTTATTACGTGGAGGTGAGTCACACTCTCAAGGAAATTCATTTAAAAAGTGAAAATGTTGTATAACTATTGGAGGGACAACTAATGTTTTGTAAAAAAACAAACCTAAAATCACATTATTTTAATGGTAAAACATATATTGGACGAACATATCATTAGTTGTATTTTATTACATCACTATTGGTTCGTTATGACGTAATAAAACACAATATATATTTAAACGGTATTTAGTTTTCACCCAAAAATTCAACTGTCTCAGAAAATTAAGAAAAATTCTCCGTTGGATAATTTTGAAATCATGATTAAAATAATAATATTCATTTTATCTAAATAATTTTTTTAAAATTTGAATTTTTACTTTTAAAATAAAAACTGACATTTATCAAAAATTCAAGGGGTTTGAAAAAAACGGTTTTCTAACCATAATAAAAATAAAAATTGAATTACTAAAATTATATGTTGATTTATATATAATAAAAATTAATTAAATAATAATAATATTATTTTATTAAATATTATTTAATTCAAATATCCATCGATTCATCAAAATATATTTCTCAATTTAATATTAACTAAAAATACTATTTGTGTTTATTAAACTATTTAAAAAGTAATAATAATTAATTGAATGTATAATCATTTTACATATTAATAGTGCTAGGGTCATGTTAGATAACCCCTTGAAACACCTGCATAAGACCTTAGGGTATGGTGTGCGATGGGGATAGATTCTTGTGGTGGCTCAGATAATATCGCTCGAGTGGTAATTTCTATCAACTTACACTTCTCTCGTAGGCGGTTCCACTCAAGATTAGCATTTTCAAGCACAGTTTGGGATTGGTCAAGAGTGAATCTCAATGACGCCACCTCCCTTCCGATCTCTGATAAATGGGCCTCATATGGGGCAAGTCTATTGGATGAGGCCATATCTCCCTTTTTCTAAGTAAATTGGATTTGTTAAAGACCCATATTTATAATAATCCTTTGATAACTGTTCAATGACTATATTAGCAATGATCACAATTCTTAATGATATTTTAAAATCCAAAAACATAAAACCAAATGAGTTCACTTTTTATAGATAAATTTTACATAATGAGAAATTTAATTATATCAAGAGGAATTCCCATTAATGATTGTTTGGATCGTTAAAATCCTCCCCCCCACCCTTAAAAAAATTACTTCCTCACAATTTGGTTACATAAAAAATAACTCTGAAATTTTAACATGAATTCAATGTTTCTTACCCACCACTATTATAAATTCTACAACCCTCATTATCTCATCGATCATGGAGATCGATGGTCCACCTAGTCCAACAATACCTCAATGCACTTTCAAAGTCTTCCGCTTCCTTATTCTAGACACAGTCAATGAAACTAGGATTTTACTGATGGAAAATATGATTCACTTTTCAAAAATAAATTTTTCTAACATATAGTTTCAAAACATCACCATTTACCAGGTTTTTGTAATATAGTCTGACAGATTCATCATTGAATATTTCAAAATATAGTTCTTCTAATATATAGCATAAGTTTACAAAAATACCGGAAGCCAAGACAATATACATATAGGATGCTCATAGGTCTCCCTCCTAGACATCTATCCTGATGTCAAATGGTGCATCATAATCTTCGGACAAGGTGAATTATTTCAAAATACCCTGATAGTACCTCCTTTTCTGGGAAAGGTGAGAGAGTTGGGAGCTTATGATTTGTTCACAAGTGATCCATGATCCTTGATGATTCCGCGGTATGTAGGAGGTGTTTGATATGCCATAGAGCATATTGAAATAATGTTGGAGATTTGAAAATGTTTCGATACTATGTGATCTTGAAATCGCAATAATTATAGCTAGTAAGTCCTCAGGATGTGACAAGAGTGTTGTATGAGGTTCTTCCCCTTCCATATCAAAACTATCCTTTATCCAATTGATGAAACATATAAAATTTTTAGTTAACCTCTAGACATGACAAAATTGTGATATTAAACTACTTGAAGTATAACTATTTATTATTCTTTAATGAAAGAATGTGTGGGGTAACACATAAAGGGTAAACCAAGTACAAAATGGATGACTTATAAATAACTTTTATTCCATTATCTTATGAATATATACACTTCAATATATGTTATCCATTATCTACTTTGTAACATATATTCTTAGGGGAATTTTTTTAATTCCATTAATAATGGTTCATACTATTCTTGTGAATTTACCAAAGCATATCCCCTAGCAGTGTCGTAACCAAGAGTGCAGCAAGTCTCATTGTCAGGTACCAGGATACCCCGGGTCAAGCCCTAAACTCATTGTCGGTGTTTTCACCACTAGTTGCATCTATGCCAGAGCCGCCTATACCTGCTCATATCCAAACATGGATATATTTTCTTGATTGACCACTTACTAAATACTCACCAAAACATAGGTATGTTTTTATTATACTTAGTCTTGTATCTATGGCTTTACTAGAGTTTTCGAATCCTAATCCTGAAAATAACTAAACCTATCCTCTAATACAAATTAAAACAACCCTGATATTTATTACACACATATACATAATTAATTTCATAAAACCTCCCATTAATACAACATAGAAGAATGAGAGGTATAGTTTCCTTGGGGATTAGGAACAACACATAACAACTTAAAACATGGGACACAACATCTTATTGAAAACTTCTGTTACATGACCACTACATTCCCTCTTACATAGCATTGCATGGGATAAACTGAGGATAGGTATAAGAAAAGGGTGAGCTATAAATCCTAGTAAGGGATTTAACATGTCATAACATGAAAGATACAATATATGTTGGGAAATAGTCATATCAATGTATCATAATAGAAACATGAACATAAAGGCATGATATAACATGATTAACATAACATGGAAATGTGGAAACAAAATTTAACATGATTTTAGCATGATCGAAGGATTATTTCACATGGAGCATGAGTAAACCCTCATTGCAATTGAATTATAATGAGTCAAACCTCATTTCACTTGAAGTATCATGATACTAATCTTTACCCAATGCATTGGAGCGCTATCAGGGCACAACCTTCTTAAAACAATTCATTTCATGCATAAGTGTGCCACACAGATCATATAACATGAAATCATTCAAAATAATTAGTTATTACAAGATTAATAAATGTATAATAGAAACATAAAAGTATCATTAAATATTTATATGTGTGTAAATGTGAATACCCTTTATAGAGACATGGGTATGGTATTCACTACACATTGATTTTTCCTGTAAAATTGTGGTGCAATTTCGGAAGCATAACGGTGTGACATAAAAATTAGTAAAAATGGTTGATGAGAGATAAAGGGGTGTCTCGGCATATTTACAAGAAATTTGCATAAAAAGATTCATATAGAAACATGTCCCAACATAATTAATGGAATTTATATTCACAATACAAAGGAATTACTTGAATGTAAATGAGGAGAGAGAAATTCCATACAGAATTTCGGCATGGTAACGGGTGTACATGGGGGAATTGAATGATTTTGAAAGGGGTCTATCATAATTAAAACATAAAAAGAGATGTATGGGGGAGGTGATAAATCTTAACTCAACATTTTTATTTTAAATTAAAAGTGTATAACAACATAATGAAATTGATACAAAAATGAGAAAAGATGAAATCCCTTACTTGGAAATGTGATCCCAAAGGCTTGGGAGAAGCTTGAGAGAGGCTTCTTGAGAGCTTGGTGCGCCTTTTGATGATTATAGAGAGGGGAAGGAAGAGGTTTTAAGAACTTAAAAATCTTTTAGTGAAGAGTATGTGGGAGCTTCTGTGGGATTAGATAGGAAAGAAGAGGAAATTCGTTATTATTTAGGTTTGGGACACGACACATTAAACTAATCAATACCACAAACCAGTCCATGGTTTTTTCCCATGGTTTTTTCCAAAGGGTATTGGAAAACAATATTTTATAATTCCAATTTCGGAAAATCTTAAAATAATAGGTTTTCTTATGTGGAGGTGAGTCACACTCCCAAGTAAATTCATTTAAAAAGTGAAAATGGTTTATAACTCTTGGAGGGTCCACTAAAGTTTTGTTAGATAAAAAAAACCTAAAATCACATTATTTTAATGGTAATAAATATATTGGCCGAACATATTATTTATATTATTTTATGACATCAGTATTGGGTCATTATGATGTCATAAAACACATTATATATTTAAAGAATATTTAATTTTTACCCAAAAATTATACTATCTTGGAAAATTATGAAACATTCACCATTAGATAATTTTGACATAATGACTCCAAAAATAATATTAATTTTATATAAATAATTTTCAAAATATGTGAATTTTTAGTTTTAAAATAAAAACCGACAATTATCGAAAATTCATGGGTTTTGACAAAAATGACTTTCGAACCATAATAAAAATTACAATTGCATTACTAAAATTATAAGATTATTTATATATAATAAAAATTAATTTAATAATATTAATAATAATTTATGAAAATATTATTTATTTAAAAATTCATTAATTCATCAAAATATATTTGTTAATTGAATATTAACTAAATATACTATTTGTGTTTTAAAAACTATTTACAAAGTTACAATAATAAAGTGAATGTATAATATTTGTACATATTCATAGTGCTAGGGTTTTGTTATATAACCCCTTTAATCACCAGTATAAGACCTTAGGGTATGGTGTACGATGCTGACAGACTCTTGGGTGGCTCGGATAAAATCGATCGAGTGGTAATTTCTATAAACTTCCACTTCTCTCATATGCAGTTCCACTCAAGCTTAACATATTCAATATCGGCTTGGGCTTCGTCAAGAGAGAATTCCAATGACACCACCTCCTTTCTGAGCTCTGATAAATTGGATTCATATGCGGCAAGTCTACTGGATGAGGTCATCTCTTCCTTTGTCTAAGTAAATTGGATTTGTTAAAACCCTATATTTATAATAATCTTGGGATCAATTTTCAACAACTATATTAGAAACGGTCACAATTCATAATGATTTTTTAAAATCCAAAAACATAAAACCAAATAATTTCACATTTTATATAAACATTTTACATAATGATATATTTAATTAGATCAGGAGGAATTTCCATTAATGAATGTTTGGATCATTACACTAACCACCTTATCTTAATCCATAATCCCTCCCCCTCCCCCAATTCTAATCCTAATCACTAACCACAAATTAATCCTAAACCCTATCATATTATCCCCTAATACCAACTCTCTCCCCTAATACAAATCCTAAGCAGTAACCCCTAATTAATCACTACCCTATCCTAATACATAACCCCCTCCCCCAAATCTTAATCCTAATCCCTAACACAAAATTCATCTCTATCCCAAATCTTTATCTCTAATCCCTACACCCAATCTTAATCCCTAATCCCTAACCCCCTCCCCTAATACTAATCCTAATCATTGAGCCCTAATTATCTCCTACCCCAATCATAATCCCTAACCTTATCACCTTAATCCATAATCTCTATCCCAAATCCTCATCTCTAATCCCCCTCCAATCCTAACCTCTAATCCCCCAAATCCTAATTCCTACCCCAACCCTATTCCCTAAACCCCCCAAATCCTAATCCTATTCAGTAATCCCTAACCCCCACCCCCCCAATCCCAAATCCCGTCAATCCTAATTCCTACCCCCATAATCCATAAACCCCCATTATTATTTCTTAACACCATAATCTCAATCTCAAAAACTTACCCCCAATCCTCATCCCTAACCCCAATAAAATCCTAATACTTAATCCCCCCAATCCAAATTACTACCCCCAACCATATCCCCCAACCCCCAATCATAATCCATAATCCTCAACCCCTCCCCCCAATCCTAATCCTAATCCCTAACCCTTAATTAATCACTACTATCCAATTATAATCTCTAACCATCTCATCTTAATCCCTAATCACTACCCTCAATCCTCATCCCTACCCCCTCCAATCCAAATCCATAATCCCCCTAATCGTAATTCATACCCCTAACCCCCATCATAATCCAATTCACTAATCCCTACCCACCCAAAAAAAATTAATCACAAATCCCACCAATCCTAATTCATAAACCCAACCATAATACCAAACCCCCAATCGTAATCCTTAATCCCTAACCCCCTCATCTAAATCCCAAACACCTACCCCCTCCCCCAATCCTCATCCCTAACCCCCCCAATAGTAATCCCTAATCCCCCAATCCTAATTTCTATCCCCAACACTAATCCATAACCCCCAATCCTAATCAGATCACTAATACCTACCCCCAATATTCATACATAACCCCCCATCCTAATTCCTAACCCTGAATAATAATCCCTACCCCCACCAATCCTAATTCCAACCCCAACCCGAATCCTAACCACCATCCCAATACTATTCACTAATCTCAAACCCCATTCTTAATCGCTAATCCCTAACCCGCCAATCTTATTCCCAAATCCCTAACCCCATAATCTTAATCCCTAATCCCCCCCACCAATCCTCATCCCTAACCCCCTTCCAATACTAATCCCTAAATCCCCAATCCTAATTCTTACTCCTAGCCCTAATCCTCACCCCCATCCCAATCCTATTCGGGAATCCTTACCCCCAAATCTTAATCCCTAACCCCCCAATTCCTAATCCCTCAATCCTAATTCCAACCCCAACTCTAATATTTACCCCCAATCATAATCCATAATTCCTAACCCTCTCGTTTTAAACTGTAATCCATCTCGCTCCCCCAATCCTAATCCAAATCACTAAACCCTAATTAATCTCTACCCCTAATCATAATCCGTACTCTTGACACCCCAATATTAATACTTAATCCCGAACCCAATCATCTTAATCCCTAACCCCCAATCTTAATCCCTAGTCGCAAACCCCTCATCTTAATCGCTAACCGACCCCTTAAATCCTAATCCCTAACCCCAACCCTAATTCCTACCCCCATCCTTAATCCCTAACCCCACCAAATCTCAATGCTATTCACTAATCCCTCCCTCCACCCCAATCCTAATCAAAACCCCATAATTAATCTTTACCCCCAATACTAATCCCAAATCCCCTCCCCCCAATCCCAATCCAAATCACTAACCCCTAATTAATCCCTACCCCCAATCTTAATCCCTAACCCATTTCCCCAAACATAACCCTTATCACTAACCCCTAAGTAATACCTACCCCCAATTCTAATCCATAACCCCATCCCCCAATCATAACTCTAACTACTAACCCCTAATTAATCCCTACCCCCAATCTTAATCCCAAATCCCTACCCCCAATCTTAATCCATAATCCCTAACCCCTTCATATTCATCCCTAACCCTCCCAAATTTAATCCCCAACCCCTATCCCCTAATATTATTCCCTAAACCCCAATCCTAATCCCTAACCCCAACCCTAATTTCCTACCCCCAACCCTAATCCCTTCCCTCAATCCTAATCCTATTCACTAATCGCTACCCTCTATCCTCATTCCTAACCCACCAATCCTAATTCCTAACCCCCAATCCAAATTCCCAATCTTGAATAAAAATCCCTACCCACAATCCTAATTCCATTCCCAACCCTAATCTTAACCCCCTCCCATTCCAATTCACTAATACCTACACCCATTCTTAATCCCTAATCCCCTACCCCCTCATCGTAATTCCTAACCCCTAATCATGATCCATAACCCCACAATCCTAATCCCTAACTCATACCCTAATTCCAACCCAAACCCTAATCCCTAACCCCCCCAATCCTAATCCTAGTCACAAATCCCTACCCCCAATCCTCATCCCTAACCCCCTAATCGAAATTCCTAACCCCCAAACCTAATTCCTAACCACAAATCATAATACCAATCCCCCAATAATAATTCCAAATCCAAACCTAATCCTAACCCCCTCCCAGTCATATTCACTAATCCCTAACCCCTCATTCTTAATCCCTGATCCCTTCCCCCAATCTTAATTCTTACCCCCCAACCCTAATCCCTAACCCCCCAATCCTATTCTTATTCACTAATCCCTACCCCCAATCCTCATCCATAACCCCCAATCAAAATTCCTAAACCCCACAATCCTAATTCCTAACCTTGAATCCTCATCCATACCCCAATTATAATTCCAACCCTAACCTCAATCCTAACCCCTCTTAATCCTATTCACTAATCCCTACCCCCAATCCTCTTCCCTAACCCACCAATACTAATTCCCAAACCACCAAATCCAATTTACTAACCCCAATTCCTAATCCCTACCCCCAATCCTAATTCCAACCCACAACCCTAATCCTTACCCCCTCCCAATCTTATTCACCAATCCCTACCCCCCATTCTTAATCCCTAATCCCTAACCCCCAACCTAATTCATACCCCATCCCTAATCCCTAACCCACCCCACTATTAATCCCTAATTCCTACCCCCCAATCCTAATTCCTACCCCAACCATAATACCTAAACCCTCCAATCCTAATATTATTCACTAATACCTACCACCCCCAATCCTCATACCCAACCCCAATCTAAATTCATAAACCCCACAATCCAAATTCCTAAACCCAAATCCTACTACCTACCCCCTAGAATCCTAATTACAACACCAACCCTAATACTAAATCCCTCCCAATACTATTCACTAATCCTTACCCCCAATATTAATCCCTAATCCAAAAACCCCAATCGTAATTCCTACCCCCATTCATAATCTCTAACCACCAATCTTAATCCCGAACCACCAAATCATAATCCTTAATCCATACCACCGAGTACTCATCCCTACCCTCCCCCTCAAATCATAATCCATAATCCCCCCTATCCAAATTCATACCCCAATAGAAATCCCTAACCACCCCATCCTAATACTATTCAATAATCCCCCCTAACCGTAATCCATAATCCCTAGCCCCCTCATCTTAATCCCTAATCCATGCACCCCAATCCCTATCCCTAACCCCCATCCTAATTTATATCCCCATTCATAATCCCTAACCCCCACTCTTAATGTGTAACCCCCCTCCAATCTTAGTCCATAATCCCTACCCCGAATCCATATCCATACCCCATCCCCCTCCAATCGTAATCCCTAATCCCCACAATCCAAATTCCTACCCCAAATCGAAATCCAAAACCCCCCATCCTAATACAATTTAGTAATGCCTACCCCCAAATATTAATACCTAATCCCTAACCACCTCATCTTAATCCCTAATCCCTACACAACCTAATCCCCATCCCTAACCCCCTCGAATCTTAATCCCCTAATCCTAATTCATACCCAAACCATAATCCCTAACCCCCATCCTAATATTATTAAATAGTCCATAGCCCCAATAATCGTAATCCCTAATTCCTAAACACCCCCCCAAATACCTAATCCCGCAACCCAAAATCCTACCCCAATTCAAATCCCTTCCCCCCTAAATCCCCCCCCCCCAATCTTAATTCTTTCCACTACCACCTAACAAAAATTTAAATTGTTGCACACAAAGAAAATATCTTCTACCTAAGCAGGGGAATCTGAAACAAAAAATAATAATTTTGTCAAGTAAATTAATGCAATAAGTGGAATCTAGAAATAAATATATTATCAATTAAATTATTACATTCATTAGTAGACACATACGGAATGTTTTAATTTTCTTTACCTTTTGTTTTCTAATCCCCTTTAATTTTTTATAATTTATTCAAGGAAGTGGGAACAAGATCCCTCTAGGATTATTGAGTTCACTTTTTCCTACCTAGGGGTGTGTATTATTGTGGTGCCCAAGAGAATTATAGAATGGACAAATACCTTAGATTCAATAGCTACTTCAAGCACTTTATAAAAAGATTCAGAATATAACCATAACCCAAACACTTCCATTCAGTTATTAAATTATTTTTTTCTTACAAGGGTTGGGGGTAGTAAGACAAGAAATAATATTTATCACATTTATTGAATATGTTTCCCAAATATGAAGGTCATAAAAAATTGCCCAAAATAATGGGCCCGATCCTACCACCTATCTAATAAAAAATTCTACTAAGAAAAAAATTGGATGAAAAAATATATAAAAAACTAGATTCTAAAATAGATAGTAACTTGTTTGGATCCTTTGTATTTTTTATGAAATATTTATGGGGAATTAAAAACTAACCTACTTGGCCTGGAGGCCATGTTGTTTTTATCCTAAAATTAGATGCCTCATTGTATTTCATCCATGTATAATTCAAATCATTCAGCATGTAGAAAATTTTTTTTGAGTAACACGCCAAGTGAAGACATAACAATTTTGACTTAAGCTACTCACCCAACTAATTTCCTTACTGATAAAACCTAATGAGATATGATTTGACAATTTTATTCAACATAAAAAAATTATCATAAAAGAAATTTAAAAAAATTAATCAAAAATAATTTAAAGGTTTTCATTATAAGAATTCCCCGTTAAGCTACAATATCAAAACAAGGAATGTCATTCCAACCCTTCATAAAACCACCAAAATTCCAATAATATGACAAACCATTCACCACACAAAACCTATAGAATTGAAAACATAGAACAAAATCATGAGTGAAATTCAGGTTTAATTAAGACCATGCATATGAGATAATGATACCAAAAATAAAAATTTATCATGTATAGAGCTAGAATATTATCAAGGACATAGAAATAACTGTTGTAACTACAGGCCATGAATGAAAGGAATAATTAAACAAAGGATTAAAATTCATATTTAATCAAGTAATAATGAAATTATCAGAAGTGAAGCCCAAAAACGACTATAAAACATAGAACCAAACATAAAATTTGTAGTGAGGGTAAAAACATCACTGAATTAAAGGTAGTCTTTGAGTTTCTTCTCCATCCATCTCATAATCTATGATAGTAATGATCATAGAAAATTTTGATCATGAAATCCTTCTCCTTCTTCAACCTTATAATGTATACTTCTTAAATTCAATATTTCCAGTTGACTAAGTTTCTCACTCTAAGGTATATTCAATAGCCACTCAATGGAATTATTCAATATTCCCCATTCACTTGTAATGCTAAACCAAGATCAAGTATGATGATAGATAACAATATAATAATGGGAAAACCCAATCAATTTAATGATAAAAATACTAGCACATCCAAAAATGGAAATTACTAGAACCAAAAAAGAAATTTATTGTGAAAAAATGTAGCAGGTAGTACAGAAAAAAGAGGGAGAGAGAGGGGTAGGGAAAAATGTCACTTTAATAATTGCATCATTTTTTAGAATCTCAATAATTAAGTCCCTTTGTCTCAAATTTCTCAAGAGTTCCTTGGATTTTAATTGTTTAACAAGATAAAAATGAAAATCCAATTTTAATTATCATAAATAGTTACCTGGGAAATGGGCACTCTAAGATTGTAATTATGATTTAGAAATAAAGATCAAACAATAAGTAAGGTAATACCTAGTGAAATAACACCCAATATTATAAAGTGAAATGTATGGTTTATATGATCATCAAAACATTCCAGGTGGGCTCTTCCACTTTCTAAACAAGGAACACTAGTTGATGAAAAGTATGCATTAAAATATGTTTACCAAATAATATTTGTAAATAAACATAAACCTTTATTTTTAATGTTCTTCAAAATTAATATGTATTTTGAAAATATTATTATTTCCTACAACATGGAATATTCAACAGATGGAGAAAATGACCGTAGAAAATTTAAAAAGTTTTTCAAATTTTGATTAAAATTATTTTAAAATCCAATAAAATACATTGTCACAAAAAATGCTCAGATGAGTACTAAAACTGAGCTTGACTTTTTTTTAAAAGTGAGAGGAAATTAGGCAACAAAATAATGATCAAAATACTAAAATTGAATTCTCCCCATCCAACCCTTAGAGATCAAGGATCAATATCACTCCCTCTTTGAAAACCCAATGGAAAACCAAGGTCATAAAAAAGGAAAAACTTTTGGTCAATAATTTTATTTCAAAAAATAAATGAACACCTCTACAAGTTTTCCTTCTTCCAAAATGTAAAAAACTCTAAAAAGAGGATTCTTATATAGCCTGGCATTGAGTTGATAACCATATGCCCAGTGACATTCTTTACCATTTAAGTCACCACATGTTGGCCTCTTTACTAGTGGAATGGAAATATCACTAAGAGATCTTAAGCATTATGAACATTGGATTTCACCCAAAGGAGGTGGATCAAACTAAAGACACCAAAAATATTGATCATTGATTTAAATAAAAAAAATAAGAAAACATAAAATTTTAAAAATAGATAGATTATTAGTTCATCAGTGCATGTTTTCATTATATGATTTTAAACATATGATTTAATAATTTTAGCTTTAAATTTGATAGTGAATATAAATTCATATGTACAGAGATCTAACCCTATTATAATAAAATTATAGTCCATTAACATGTTGAACACACAAAAGGGAATCCATTATTTTTCCTTATTTTCTAATAAGACCATTGTGTAACCCATGTCTTGTTCTAATGTCCATGACTTAAAAAATATGTGATTTTTTTGCGAAATTAATGGAGTCAGAACAAGTGAAACCAAATATATAAATCCATAAGCTATGGAAAACAAGCATCCAAAACAAAAATAAACAAGCTTTAAATCAAATTAAATGGGTCTGACTACTTAGATCAAAATTTTCCAATTAGCTCTATTTATGATCAAATTTTCATTGAACCCATTTACAACAAGATCATTTGAATGATTTGTATAAGGTTTCTTTTAGTATTTTATAATTACACTTACCCTATTAGTAGGGACTTTCCTAGGTTTTCCTCCATGAGCCCTTATAATAACAAAAAACAAATTTGAATAAAATTAATTTTGAAAAACATGGAATATGATAAAATATGTTAAGGGTCTAGCATAGATAAAAATGAAAATTTTCAACTAAAAAGGATCATATTGTCATCATAAAATAAGTTCAATGAATAATTTTAAAAAATGGTATCTCTAAAACATTAATTTAAAAGGATTTTCAAAGTCATATAACCCCAAAGAGAATGATTGAAAACATGAGAATAAACATAATAAATATTTAATATTGAATAAAAAAACAATGCTACAACAAATTGTGTTAATTATTATTTTTTGTATCAATGATACATGTATCTTTATCAATTTCAACACCCTATAACTAATCATTATCAAGGGAAATATGTACATTATGCATTAAAAATAATCCAGAAATGATCTTTCACATTTTCAAATTGAAGCCTCACATAAGATGATCATGTTTCAAAAATATTTGGACTAAAAAACAGAACAAAAAAACGTATGAACTTTTTTATACATATAGATAATAGATTTTTATGTCAGTGACATAAAACATGAAATCTAAAAAAATTAGGCTATCAAAAAATAAAAATTAGTTGAAAAAATAGAATAGAATGGAAGAAAAATAAGGTGGATCTGAGAAAAATGTCGACTAGGGGTTAACTTTTTTCTTCTCTAAAAGTGTCTCGATCAATGTAGTCTCCATGAAAGAGTGAAGCAGAAACTAAGGCCTCCAGAAAGCATAGAAGTAGTTTCTAATAGTGGTTTCTACCTTCATCATAGAGAAATCTTCATTGAAAGTAGTTGTGGAGGTGGAATGGGGGGGCATTGTTCTTTTGAAGGTGGTGGTAACAGACTCATTGGGCGGTAAAGGGTTTTCTGTAGAGTAGGGATCTAGGTGACCAGTGCGAATAGTTCTTAGGATCCTGGTGGAATACTATCTGAGAGGGGAGTGGCCACTACTTCTGATTCATAGAATCTGATTTAGATATCTCATTTCAGCACTATCAATTTATAGATAAATTTTTTTCATTTTGGTAGAGGAATGGAATCAATGTTTCCAAAGATGGAAGAATTGTTTGGTTAGTTTTTTCAATGGTGTAAAGCATCATATTATAAAATTTTAATGATATGTTTTTCCATGGTGTTTTGACCTTTAGTTTATTATATTATATTTATGGAGGAATATTTTTCCTTTAAATTTTCATCAAGATTTAATGTAGGACATTTTGCAGAAAGGCCCATGGTTTTTTAAAGCAATCCATTGATTCTCGGTGTTTGGAACCCTATCATTTTAGTGAGATCTCGAACTAGTTTATCGTCTTCCATTTGGAAGAAACTGCTGCAATTGTGGTTTCACATATGAAGTGATGTTATATCAATCATTATTTTCAATTTTATAGAAATACATATTTTCACTAATGGTTATACTAAATTAATGGATAGAGTTAGACTCACTAGAATTGGTGTTGATGTGGATGTTTCAACAAATTCACTCAATCATGTCTTTCTCAAGAGGCCTGATGGGCCTAGGTTTGAGCAGAAATTGGTGTATGAATAGACCTCTTCCATGTGTGATCACTGCAATTGATTTTGATACTCTCCAAAAGTACAAGAAGTCGTCAGGTCCTTATTGAGTTCCAAATATGGATTCTAATAAAGCATATTTTTATGAGGTTGGTCGTGACCACTCTTTTGATAAGTTTGATCTGATTAAATTTGATAGGAATTCTAGGAATCAAACTAGGTATTACTCCATAGTGAAGTAGGTTAGTCTATCTCAACATGATGTAGTTTAAGAGGACCCTTTGGCAGTGCAGTAATAGTCAGCTCCCACAGTAGAGCAGCAATACCCATTTTCCAACTGCTATAAGTCATCTAACCAGATGAAGATGGTTCTTCTAGTGCAGCAGGTCAGTATCAAGTTCACTGGATAGTGGTATTCCCCCCCTCCTACAATTTACTTTTTTACAGGAAAAATTATGCTTTTTAAATTTAACTATGCATGTTTTCTAAAGATGGGTAGAATGCACAAGGCATCTCAGTCTCTTATCCTCTTAGAAAAAACTAAAGAATGTTCATCTCTCAATGGTGTTCAAGAAGCTAATTGATTTACAATAGCTTGCGAGACAACCAGAAATCATAGAGAGAGTAAAGGTGGGAAGTGTGAAATGTTTTCTTAATTATTATTATTTCCACTAGGAATATCTGGGATAGACATATCCTTAGAAAGAAAAAAGAGATCATTGTTTCATAAGGAGTAATGAGGTGAAAATCATGGATGGTTTAGAGATAGAGTTTATAGAGACCCTAACCTTTTACATATAACATTACATAATTTTAGGCATAATTACACAACAAAGTACAATCCAAGGATCATATAGTCTAGTGTCTTTGTATAAAAGGTACATAAAACTAAAAACATGGAACTAAATAAAACATTTCTTTATTGAATCTTTAAATTGAGATCCTAACTTCCATTATTCTCAAACATCTGCATAGGGTACCCTGGGTAACACATGAACAAAGGGATGAGCATAATAGCCCAGTAAAGGAAAAACCATATGAGCAAAGTATTATCACATAGGATAGAAGATAAGATAAGATAATATAAAAAGGAATGTAACATATGGAATCATAACATATAATCATGGAATCATATAAACATGGGGTCATAGTATTGTTTCAGAAACATAAAAATTGAATTTAGTAAGAGTCAAGGCTAACCTTCAAGACTATTTTACATGGTAGCACAAGCCAAGGCTGACCTCCAAGACTGTCGCACATGGTAGCCCATGCCAAGGCTAACCACAATGACTATTTCCCATAACACCTCATGAGACTCAACATTACCCAATTAATTAGAGTAATATCTGGGATCAGCCATCTTAACCTTTTAGAAATATGTTTTCCACATAAAGAATCATACATAATCAATCTTGCATAATTATAATGGTTACCCATGGAAAGAATTGTGTACCATAACCATGTCATAAAGGATAACAAATGGGCATATCATAAAAGTTTCCATGAATGAAAGGAACAAAAATATACATTGAAATTCAAAAGGGAAAACATGCATGTATCATGGTAATTGATTTCAAGTATATGTGACCACATATAAGAAGATTATTTATGAAATTTTAGAATTAAAACATTTTTGTGCGGTTTTAAGGAAAATACTATAGAGCCTTTAAAATAGAAATGGGAATAATACTTAATGTAAAACCATAAGTGAACCAAGAAGGTTTTAATAAATAGAAATAAATATTTTATAAATACAATTGTGTATTAAAATAGAAGATATAGTGCACATGAAATTGGGTAAGAATTCTGGAAGTTCCCTCAAAACAGGTTTGCTTATTGGGACGTATTGAGGAGAGAATCAATTATAAACATGTATATCCCAGAAATAGAAGGATGAAAGTATATTAATTAGAGAATATATTAAATTTACACATCATTTTTAATATGAACATAACAATAAAAGATAAATTTATTTTTGTAAAAGAAAGGTAAGTCAACCTGATGGAACAAAGGAGGTTCAGGTGGAATCCCTTACAGATTATCGACATGTTGGTGGGTGTAGTTATGATGGGTTGATGAGGGATAAAGGGGTTCCTAATAACTTATAAATAATAAGGGAAGTATTAGTGATGTTTAAAATCATACCCCATAATTATGTATTACACATGAAAGGGCATAACATAGAGGACATTCTTGAATAAAAGTGAAATAGAGAGGATCCCTTACCTTATGCCTGATGGTGTTCTTCTCTTGATTTTAATGAACTATATAATAAAATTAGGTTCATTTATTAAAAATTCCATAACATATTATATATTTAAAACATTTATTATAACCTTTTTAATTTCATTCATTAACTTTTTGATGGGTTAAGCGGTTTAATTTCATTGTTTGGTTCTGTTTGTTTTCATGGTTTTCATGATCGGTTTACCTATTTTCATGAACAGAGAATCATGTAAAATGGAAATGGTTTTCCTGAATTAGAGTTATATTTTATTATTTTCCTTCAATAATGTTACATGGTTTAAAATTTAATTTGGTTACTTGGAGTGAAGTTGAATCATTATATAAAACTTTAGTGATAACCATTTAGGGTTTATTGGCCGTTTTTTGATCACTACAAACTCATTTTGAATTATAATTTAATATCATGTTTAGAAAAAAATTATATAACATTACAAAGGATTTATTACATAATAAAATGTATCAACCATAAAAAAAATGTTTTCATGACCAGAATTGAATACGGTAAAATAAATTGAAAACCCACCGTCCTTGTATGTGGAAAATTAACACATCTCGAATAGTGTCTTTAATACTAGTATAAAATAAGAGTAAAGGATATAGGATAATAACTTATCTCATTATAATAAAAACATTAAATTACATTTAGGGTACTATAGTTTTCAGAAAATTTGTTTTAGGAAAGGTAAGGATAGAAAAGAAAACAAATGAACTTGAAAAAAAAGTAAAATAATTGAAAAGTGGAATTTACCTCATGAATCAATCTTCTTTGAGAGACTCTTAAGGGGAGTGGATTTGGACTTATTAAGATAGTAAGGTATGTTGGACGTGGGGAATGGTCTTGGGGAGAGATTTGGGTAAAATTAAGGCATATTACAAGGCTGTAGAGGAGTGAAGAGAATTGGTAATGAGGATTGATATTTATAGTGGAGGACAGGAGGGTTTTCATAATATTTAATTAATTAGTTTATTAATTTCCTTAATGACCAGAAATAGGGAAAATTACATGACCAAAAATAGTAATAATTGCATTTTAGTTGGAACCAATTGGGCTTAAATCATCATAACATCATCCAGGACTCTATAAACCATGTATTTAGCTTAATCTGCAAATTATTGTATTTTACTATTCAAAAAAAATTCATGTATTTTAGAAAACTCCCAAAAATTCACCAAAACTATTTTTCAATATGTATAATCCAATAATGAAGTCAATTTTTAAAATATAAATTTTTAAATATGATTAATTTAATTTTTAATTAAAATCATAATTTACTTGAAAAAAACAGATTTTAAAACACTTACTGATTTTATAATGTTTTCAAAAATTACGTAAGGTCTTATAAAATCATATTAAAACAAGATGAAATAAAATTATTAATTTATGAAAACATTTTTGAAAAATAAATTTTCTTTTAAATTTATTAATTAACTATAATTAATTAATTATGACTTACAAAATTACCAATACTTTTACTATGATCATATTATCACTTATAAGTTGCCTAAATTTTATTTATACATTCATGGGTGAGGTTACTACTATTTTGGATCATTTAATATTCATAAGGATAACATTAGTATTCATATGGGTAGGTTAATATTCACCAAACATTCTATTTTTTCCATCAGACCCCAAAAAACACCCTGAAAGCATAGTATATGTTAGATTTTTGAAATTCAAGAAAAATAAGTGAAAAAATAATTTTTAATGGTAACATAGTATTTAGTGTCATGATCTTTCATTTTTAATGTGATTATAATATAAGGCACACATATAATAAGGGAATTCCATTTATAAAACATTGGGTTGTTACATTATTCCCCCCCTTATTAAATTTTTCCCTCAAAATTTCTTTTTACACTGTAATCTATAAATAGGTGAGGGTACTTTTCCTTCATTGCCTCATCCTGTTCTTATGTTGCCTCTTAGTACTTATGGTTTTGTGATATTACATTGACATGGTGAGTATTCTTGTTATGTAGAACTTTATCTCTACGATCCAATATCGTCACCGGATGCTCCTCATAAGAAAGATAATTCTCCAACTGTACCAACTCTAAAGAGAGTACATGTGAAGGTTCTAGTATGTACTTCTTTAAGGGGGATAGATGGAAGACATCGTGTACTTTTGACATGGTAGTTGGAAGTGCCAATCAATAGGCCACAACTCAAACTCAATCAAGGATCTTGAAGGGGTTGATGTACCTGGGACTTAGCTTTCCTTTTTCCCAAACTCATAACCTTCTTCCATGGAGATATACAAATAAATACCATATCTCCAACTTTGAACTCAAGGTCTCATCAACAATTGTCTGTATAACACTTTTGTTGACTTTGGGATACCTTGATGTGCCGGTGAATGTTTTTCAACTTCTCCACCATTTCATTGTCTATTTCAAGTCATAGTAGCTTACTCTCACTGACATCATCCCAACACGTTGATGTTCTTCACCTTTTCCCATAAAGGGCTTCATATGGTTCCATTTGGATGCTCGAGTGGAAATTTTTGTTATAGGAAAATTCAACCAGTGGAAGATGTTGGTCCATCCTCCTTTGAATTCTATAGGACATGCTCTCAACATATCTTCTAGTGTATGAACAGTCTACTCTGATTGGCCATCAGTTTGGGGAGGATAGGCCGTACTAAAGTTCAGTTAAGTGCTTAGAACATGTTGGAGACTTTTCCAAACCTTTCAGGTGAATCACAGATCTCTATTACATACAATATATAGTGGTACTCTATGAAACTGTACATCCTCTTTGATATATATCTTTCCAATTTGATCCAAGGAGAAGTCCTCTTGAATTGTGATAATGTGTTCTATCTTTGTAAGACGATCCACAATGACCCATATAGCATTATTTTCTTTTGTATGTCCCTGAATATCCAGTGACAATGTCCATGATGATGTTCTCTTACTTCAATGTTGATATAGGTAGTGGTTGCATCATCCCTCTATACTTATATCTTTTAGCCTTCACTTGTTGACATACAAGTCAATTTTATGTATACTCATCAATATCCTTTTTCTTATTGTCCCACCAAAAATTCTCTCAGATATCTCGATACATCTTTGTGCTCACTTGGTTGATAGAGAAGGTTGAGCTATGTGAATCATTTATAAGCTCCTTATTTATCAATGGATCAGTTGGTATACATAATCATTACCCAAATCTTATAAATCCTTCCTCATCAATGTTGAAGTCTGAGGATTTTCAATTTCTAATAGCTTCCACCCATTTTTTAATTTCCACATTTTTCTTTGAGCATCCTTTATTTACTCCATGAGGGATGGTTGAGAAATCATTTGATAAAGGATTGATGATATTCCTCCCTTAATGATTCCCATGTCCATCCTTTGAAAATCTATGAAGATAGGGTCCTTTTAAATTCTCATCATTAATAAAGATGTAGGATTTTTTTCTAATCAGAGTATCCTACACCTTATTTACCTTACCAAGATGGTAGGGGATTAAGCAGTCATAATCCTTAATGAGCTATATCCATATTCATTGGTGCATATTAATCTCTTATTGTGTGAATATATATTTGAGGCTCTTGTGATCAGTATATATCTCACACTTCATCCCATAGAGATAATGTCGCCATATGTTTAATGCAAATATCAGAACATCCAACTCCATATCATGCATAGGATAGTTTTTATCATGAATTATCAACTACCTTGAGGCATAGGAAATCACTTTATCATTGTGAATCATTACACAACCTAATATGTTCTTTGAAGCATTACTATAAACCATGAAGATTTCATCGCTTGATAGGAGTGTGAGTACTGGTGTAGTGATTAACCTCGTTTTCAACACTGTAAAGTAGACTTCACATTCCTAAGTGTAGAAAGATATTACTCCATTCCATATCATCTTGGTCATTAGGATTGATATGTTAGAACCAATAATTCTTGTTGATAATAATGGATTTTGGTTTGTGTTTGTTGCCAATATGAAAACGGATGACTAGGGAGTTTGAAAGGAATTAGGTCATATGACTGAGGCTAAAGGCAGTATTAAAGGTGTCACAGTTTCCAAGTGTTTGCCATATTTTTGGGCCTAAATAATTAGGTGTTTGGCAATAGTTCTCTGTATAGGGGCATGGTACATGGTGAAGTCACGTGGTACGCAGTGAAGGTGACCGTTACATGGTGAAGGAACATCATACATGGTGAAGGAGCGTGGAACACGGTGAAGGAACACGATACGTGGTGGAGGCATCGGGAATAGTATGAATAGTGGTGCACGGAAACAAAAATAGTTCACAGCAATGGTACCTGATAATGGAATTCGGTATGCGGAATGATGAAGGATGAAACGAAAAATGGTTCGCAGCGATAGTACACGGTGAAGGCATGAGGTACACAGAATGATGAAGGTTGGTGGGATTTTTTTGGTTCAATAAATAAGAGTGGTATGTGGTGGAGACTAACCACATGTAGATGGATTCAAGATTGTCCCAAATGGAATTTTTGGGTAAATTGGTTTATAAAATTTTATATAGTTATGTACCTATTAAAAGAACAATAATCCCATTTGTTAAACAAGGAGATTGGAGATTAAAATTCTTGAATGAAATATTGAGATGTCTGAACTGGTTTTCAAAGGAGAGGATGGTACGTAGAGAGACTCATCCATGTAAGGAAAATAGCCCACAAAAGAGTGTGTGGTTCACATAGGAAGCTCTTAAAGTACGCGGTGGAGCAAGGTAGTATGCGAAGCAGGACGGTATGTGGAGGGGTGGAGGAGTACACAGAGTAGCAAGGAACGCAGAGAAACACCATTCACAGAGGAGATGGATGGTACATAGAGGAGTCGGACGGTACATGAAAACAATTGTGGTGTGTGGAAATAACAGCAGTATAGAGAACACCCAAGGAAGCCTAAAATTGGACAAATCAATTTTCCAAATTAATATTCATAACATATCAGTGTATGGGAAAATAAATTACTTCTGTTTGTGATTATGGGAATTCAAAAGAGGATCCATCTATAGTTGAGGATGCATGAATTAATGCTAAACTATTGAATCAAACTTCAAGTTAATAAATTGAGTGAATATTCTTTTAGTGAAGTGAGCAAGGTGGAGTCAGCGGACGTGATCTGAGGGATGTAGTGTACTATCCCTAAACCTTGTAAAGGTAGTTCTCCTGGGACATAGTGACTGTGTGAAAATATTTTATTCCCCAACTTTTGAATATTAGTGGTTTTGTTATTACCAATACATAGTCGGTGTATTATCCTTGGACGTATCCCTTAGTAGTGAACCAAGTAAAATTGTTCTGTCATTGCTTTCCATGTGATTGTTTATTTTTTGTACTTCCTCTTCAGATAGGTTTAACATCTTCCTACCAATGTGGGAACAAGATCCATCTATTTAAAATAAAACATTTACACCCTGATTCACCCCTCCCCTCTCAGTGTGTTCCGAGGTCTTTCAAGTGGTATTAGAGCATAAAGGTTGATGGTGTTGAATCTTTATTCTGTTATCATGGAGAATCTAGTCAACATTAGGGGAGTTCCCCTCTTCTATGGAAGTAATTTTCCAATATGGAAGAACATGATGAGATCTCACCTAAGATATCATGGAATGGAAGTCTTATTTGCTACTACGTAGGGAATACAAGTCATTGATCCTAAAAGAGTTTCAATGATAGGTACATATAGAAAATTTCTTGATGCTGATGAAAAAGCACAAAATTCTCTCACTACAGTCCTTTCTAATTAAATTTATCTTAAGGTAATGAGATTCATATTTGCATTGAATTTTCAGGATAAACTGGATAATATTTATGAAAGAGATATAAAAGTGAAGGGGGAAAATTCATGTATGACACAACATATTTTATGATCTAAAGATGCAACATGATGAGAATACATACTCCTTTTTCAATCAAATTACAGAAGTTATAGGATAAATATGAGGTCTGGGAGAAGAAATCAAAAACATTGACATAGTGGTGAAAATATTGAGAAGACTTCCACCCCTTTACAATTCAACGATGTCAGCCCTTGTGAAATGAGATCTCCCCAAACTCCCACTGGATGATCTTTTGAGCAATCTATCAGCATATGAAATGAGAATCAAACCAAAATAAGCTACGACTCATGTGAGAATTGAAATGGAATTCAAATCCATGGACAAACTAAAAGTTTCATGGAATAGTATTGATGTAGATAATGAGGAAAATGAAACTGTATCTCTCATTTCCAATAAGCTCAAGAAGTGAACATGGAAATTTTAAGGAAACCTACCTCTCACTTGTTTTCACTATCGAAGAGTTAGAAACATTTCCTCTCAGTCCTCAAGAAAATTTGACAATGAAGAGAGTGAATTTGAAAATTCTGAGAAGCCTTGGAAAAGATTTTTCAAAAAGAGAAACTTCAAATTTGCAAAGAAAGCACAGAAGAAGAGTTTTGTCTGTGAGGAGGAAGATGATGATAATGAATTCTGTGAGGAAAGTGAACAAAAATTTTAAGGTTGAAAACCATTCCTCCATGATGGTTACCATTGAAAAGTCAGACCAATTTATAGATAAAGCTAGACATTATTAGTTGATCAGGTGGTAGAAGAAATTGAACGAATGGAAGAATGGTTGAAAGATCAATCATCAATCCTTGAAAGCATTGATAATGTTGTAGAACTAAACCTCAAAACTGATGAACAAGAAGAGCTCATCAATGACCTTACCTAGAGATAGGGGAGAAGTATAAGACTATTGAATTACTTGAATAAGAAGTTGTTACTATGAGAAGTAAACTTGAAAGTGAATCAATTTAAAAATAAGTAAATAAGAAAATACAATTTGGAAGGTTCTAAGATACTGATCTTATAGAGAGAGAAAAACATGGTTCTGATGGAGTTGAAAAAATATTGAGTGATCAAAGACCCACATTCATTGGAAATAGTGGAATTGGTTGTGATGCAGAAATGTCATATTCTATAATTAAAGTCAACCATAATAAAGGCATGATGAAAGTTGATCATGTTGAATGGACACCATAAGTGCTAAAAAAGAATCCCTTAAATCAAAATGAAAGGATAGGTGAAGATTATCCTCGAGATTACAAAAATTATAGAAAGTCAAAAAAAATCCTGATGAAGAAGGCATGAGGAGAAATAGAAGCGAGAATCCATTTCCTTTCACATAGTGTAATTTTTGTGGAAATCTGGGTCGTACCATATCATAGTGCGAAGAAGCAAGGAGCTATATGATCAGGGAAGAGTTAAGAGTTCAAAAAAAGATAACATATCCATATCCTACTTCTTATAGAAGAAATAATTTCTATGGATATTGTTTTTATTATTCTAAATTTGGCAATAAAGCTGGGTATTATAGGAAGAGGTATGATAGGAGGAATTCATTCAATACTCAGAGGCAATTCAATACACATCAACCAGACAATGTGTCTATTTCAAACTGGTTTTCTACTCTAGAAGAAAAATTTGAATATGAAGAACACAAGTACATGGAAAAGAGAATTGAAAGGCCATCAGAGTCCTACACTCAATCCAATATATCATGGAAGGAAAAGGGGAAAATTGAAAATTCCAATTTTGCAGATGTATCCCACAAAGCTACAAAGAACAAAAGCACCTGGATTCTTGATAGTAGATGTTCAACCCACAAGATGGGTAATGCAGACCTATTAATGAATGTCAAGAAAAATTTTGATGGAATAGTGAGGTTCGGTAATGATGGTGCTTTAATGATAAAAGTTAGTGGAAGTACAAAGCTAGCTAACAGAGATTTGAATAAAACTAAATTACTTTATGTGGACGGTCTGCATCACAATCTTCTTAGTGTGAGTCTACTCTGAGGCTTGGGTCTTATTATGACATTCAATCAGAATGGTTGTACTATAAAAGGAACATCTGGGATTTCACTCATGAGAGGCTGTAGAAAAGATGGAAACCTATATCATGTTGATGGCATAGAGAGAATTTTCTACATAAAAGTTAAAGAGGAGAAAAACATATGGCATCGATGATTGGAGAGCATCAGTAAGAAAGACATGGAAAAGATATCTAAGCTGTATATAGTCATGGATATACATAATATAAAGTGTGAACGAGAAAAGATCTATGAGGCATGCATGCGAGGGAAACTGTTCTGCAGATCCTATCGGCTAAATAAGAAAAGAGCATCAAATCTCCTTGACATCATCCAAATAGATGTATGTGCCCGATAAATGTTGGTAGAACACATGGAGAAATTTAATTTGTTCTGTTCATAGATGATTACCGTAGAATGGGATGTGTGATCATTATACATAGGAAGCGACATGTTCTTGATTTCATGAAAACTTATCGTTGAATCGCCGAGAGTGATACTGGATGGAAGATCAAATTCCTGCGGTCTGAAAATGGAGGGGAATGCACATCCATTAAATTTTAAATTTACCTACAGAATCATGGGATACAACATGAGGTGGTTGTTGTGATAACTCCAAAGAAAAATGGAGTTGTGTAGAACATGAATCAATAGGTAAATAACATGGCCAGAACTATGCTGATCAAGAGTCGTATTCGTCAACATTAATGGAAAGTGGTAGTATAAGCAGAAGTGTATATTCAAAATTGAACAGGGCTATATATCGATTAAAAAAAGACACCATAAGAATTGTGTCATGAAAGGAAGCCCACATTGAAATATTTTCATGTTTTCAGAAGAAAATGTTTTATCTAAAACAATGCATAAAATAAAGTGATGTATGTAGATAATGTAGTTGAAGGAATATTTCATGGATATTCAATGAACAAAAAATCCTACAAGTGTTTCAATAAGCACTTAAGAAAAATTGTGGAAAGCAGTGATTTAAAGATCATTTAAGAGAATAACATCAATGATTCAAGGAATTATTATGATGATGTGATAGAAGATGAAGAAGGATGTGAACATGGAACAAATTCTAATACAATGGTTGAGGAAGGTGTGAAAAATTTCAAGATTCACAACATGATGTTGACTCTAAAGATGAACCTGAAGAAGAGGCCATATCTTGAGAGAATTCAGTTGAACCGCAAAAGTGAAATCGAAGAGTAGAGATTGATCAGTCCAACATTATCAACGATCAAAATATACCAACATAGACCAGGATAATGAGGAATAATTCACATTCTTTATTTCTACCAGTTGTGGAACCATCGTCATTTAAAGAGGCTAAAAATGATGAGTCATGTGTAAAATAAATGAATGAAGAGTTAAATCAGATTGACAAAAATCATACATGGGATCTTGTTAAAAGACCTAGAGATAATAATGTTATTAGTTTGAAGATTATTTTCATGAAAAAATTTTACGAACAAGGAAATGTGATCTAAAATAAGGTTCACTTGGTCTGTAACGAATATTCTCAAATCGAAGGTATTTATGTTGAGGAGACATTTGATCATGTAGCAAGACTGGAGTTAATCAGAATATTTCATTCCATGGAAATCCAATGAGGTTTCAATGATTGTCAAATGGATGTCAATATAACATTATTAAATGGTGTACTAGAAGAAAAATTTTACATTGAAGAACCCATATGGTTCTTTCTAATCAATGATGAACTAAATGTTGGAAAATTAAGGAAATCTCTTTATGTCCTGAAACAGGAACCACGGGCATGGTACTCTCGATTAGAATCTTCTCTGAGAAAGGTTCAGTTTAAAATATGAGGAGTGGATCACAATATCTATGTGAAAAAAACTCAACAAGATCAGTTTATGGTATTGGTATACACGGATGATATTATTTTTAGTGGAAGAAAACCTGGATTAGTGGATGAATTTTCCAATCACATGAAATCCGAATTTGAAATATTCACGATCGGTGAACTCACATACTTTTTAGGGTTAAAGGTACTTTATAAGAAGGATTACACTTTCATTTCACATGAAAATTATGTAAGAGTGATATTGATGAAATTCAATATGCATGATTCCAAACAATGAAGACACTGATTTCAGTTGGTTCAATGCTCAGAAATCATGAAGAAGGGAAATCTATGGATCCCACCATGTACAAAAGAATCACTAGAAGACTACTGTACCAGATGGCGATACAACCATATATTGTCATTGCAACTTTCCTTGTGGCTTGGTTTTAGAGTATTCTGAAGGAAGAACATATGGTGATTGTGAAAATAATCATTAGATACATTCAAGGTACAAATAATTATGTGTTATACATTGCTGTAGGAAGATACGGTGAACAATCATAATTTTCTAATGCTGACTGGGATAGAGATTTAGTGGATAGAAATTCTACCAGTAGGGGATCATTCTATATTGGGAAGAAATCTGTGGGATGGTTAATCCAGAAATAAGAAAGTACATCGCTTTGTACTGCTGAAGCTGAATATATATCTGCAACCAAGGCCTACACATAGTTACTCTAGATCAAGCTACCACTGAGTGACATAGTTGATGAGGTGAAACAACTAATGGTGATTTACTGTGATAACAAAATAACAATTGATCTTACGAAAAATCTTATTCATCACTCTCATACAAAATATATTGAGATCAGATATCACTTCATCATGGAAAAATTTAAACAAGGCATAATAAAAATAGACTATGTGGGAACTAATGAGAAAATTGATGATATTATGACCAATCCACTCTCAGTGGTTGTGTTTGAGAAACATCGGTTGAACATTGTTGTTCAGCCACCAGCTAGTGCATACGGAGGTTATGAGATTCCCCCTCCCTAGATTTTTTAAATGTGCTAATCTATTTTTGGAAGTATTTCAGGTTTATGGGGAATATAGGATCTAGGGGGAGTATTTTATGGGCTCTAAAATGTTAAATTATTGGTCTTTGGGATTATTTCCAACAGGCGAGAATTGATAAATTCAATTTCAATGGAAAAGTGATCTATTTTTTTGATATAGGAAAAAGCCAGAACTTCAATAAGAAAGGTGGAGAAAAGAAAATAATGAGAACTCAATTCATGTACTCTCTCTTATTTTATACACTGAGTGTTTCTCATGTATACTTATAGTGATGGATTATTTGTTTCTCGGAGATTCATGTTTTGATTGCGGCTGGCGCATATCTAGAGATTGCCAACAAACCCAAAGGAGGAGATTGTTGGAACAACGGCTGTTTATTGAAAATAATGGAGTTTGGTTTGTTTTTGTTGTCAATCTACACATGGATGACTAGTGATTTTTCAAGGAATGAGGACATAAAATCAAGGATGAATGTAGAATTGAAGGTGGCAAAATTTCCCATTGTTTTCCACACCTTTGGGCCTCAAAAATATGAGGTTTAGAAATGGTACGTGGTAAAGACGCATGGTACATGGTGAAGGTGAAAATTACATAGTGAAGGCACATGGTACATGTTGAAGGAGAACAATACACATTGAAGGTGTGTGGTATGCAGTGGAGGAAGTGGTAACGGTATGTGGAGCGGTGTTCGGAAACTAAAACAGTTCAAAGCAACGGTACACTGTGAAGGAATTCGGTACGTGGAATGCTGAAGGTTGAAATGAAAAATGGTTCACAACGATGGTACACTATGAAGGAATGAGGTACACCGAATTATTAAGGTTGTAGAGATTTTTGGGGGTCGCGAAACTAGAGAGGTACGTGGTAGAGGATAACTGTATGCAGATAGAGTTAAGATTGTCCCACATTGAATGTTTGGGTAAATCGGTTTAGAGAAATCTGCAGAGTTATGTGCCTATTTAAGGAATGGTAATCCCAATTTTTAAATGACGATATTGATGATTAAAATTTGGGGAAGAAATCTGGAGATGAATAAAGTGGTTAGAAGAGGAGAAAATGGTACGAGTAGAGACTCATCCACGTATGGAAAATAGTCCGTGGAAGAGTGTGCGGTTCACGGAGGAAGCTCTCGTGGTACACAGTGGAGCAAGGCAGTATGCATAGCATGACGGTACACAGATGTGTGGAGCAGTACGCAGAGTAGGGAGGAATGCGGAATAGTGCAGTTCACAGAGGAGTTAGAAATCATGCAGAGGAGTTGGAAGGTACGCGAAAATAGTTGTGGTATGCAGAAACAACAACAGTACGCAAAACACCCAAGGAAACCTAAAATTTGCCAAATCATTTTGCGAAATTAATCTTCAAAAAATATTAGTGTATGGGGAAATAAATTACATCTGTGTGTGATTATGGGACTTCAACAGAGAATCCATTTACAGTTGATGATACATTAATTAATTATAAACCATTGTAGTGACATTCATGTTGATAAACTGAGTGAAGATTCTTCTAGTGCAATGAGCAAGGGGGAGTCAGTGAAAGTGATCTGAGGGATACAGTGTGATATCTGTGAACCTTGTAAAGGTTTTTCTCCTGACTTAGAGTGACTATGCTAAAATCTTGTATTCCACAACTTGTGAGGAATAGTGGTTTTGTATGACTGACACACTATCGACGTATGCTCCTTAGACGTAGCCCTTAGTGGTGAACCAAGTCAAACAGTTGTGTTATTTATTTTCATGTGATTGTTTGTTTTCTGAACTTCTTCTTCAGATAGTTTTAATAGGTTCCTACCAATGTGGGAGTAAGATCCATTAGTTTAAAATAATGATTTTCCACCCTGACTCATCCCTCCCCTCCCAGGGTGTTTCGAGGTCCTTCATGATAATCGTGAAAAGTTCTTCACAAATCGTCGGTAATATCCGGATAGACCCAGAAAGCTGTGGATCTCCATTTAAGATATTTTACAGGACCACTCTTCAATAACATTTTTATTTTAAGGGGCCATATATATCCCTCTTCTAGTGATAACATGCCCCAATAATGATACTTCCTAAATCTATAACTCTCACTTACTGTACCTTTATTACAGCTTCTCCATTCACAAAATCTTTAATATAGTATTCAAATACTCCTTATATTCCTCCTTTCGATTAGAGTATATCAAAATATCATTTCTAAAGACTACCAAAATTTTTTTAGGAAATCTATAAAGACTCTATTCATTAAATCCATGAAAATTTATGGAGAATTAGTGAGTCTAAAGGGAATCACTATGAACTCATAGTGTCCATAAATCATTTGAAAGAAATTCATGGGAATATCTTCCTTCCTCACCATTAATTGGTGATATCCCAATCGTAGGGCAACCATAGAGAAATAACTACACCCACAAAGCTTATTGAACAAGTTATCTATCTCTGGTAGGGGATACTGGTTCTTCATCATGATTTTAGTGAGCTCATGACAATAAATGAAGAGGATCATTGATACATCCTTCTTCTTGATAAAGAGGACCTGTACACCCCATGGTGAAGCACTCAGGCACATAAAATCCTTCTCCAGATTCTCCTGTAACTACTTCTTCAGCTCTTCCAACTCTATGGTGGCCATTCTATAAGTTTTCATTATTATAAGTAGAGATATAAGAATAAATTCAATTGAGATCTCAACCTCTTGATTTGGAGAAAGGACAACCAACTCTTCAGGGAAAACATTAGTGTAATCCCTCACCACTACTGGGAATTTAGGCTATAGCCATGGTTTCAAACCATAGCTATAAGTCCCAAAACTGTGGCTATAGGTGTATAGCCATGGTTCAATGAACCATGGCTGGTAATAGCGTGGCTATAGGGAAAGACCTATAGCCATGATTTAAAATCATGGCTTTAGGTCTACAGCCACAGTTTAAAACAGTGGCACTAGGGTTTGACATTTCTTAAAAAAAACCCAAATCCCCCCCCCCCCTGAACAGTCCCCCTGGACAGCCCATGCCCCCCAGACATCCCCCATGCCCCCCGGATAGCCCCTTGCACCCCCCAGACAGCCCTCTTGCAACCCCCCCCCCCTTGAATGCCCCCATGCCCCCCCTGGACAACCCCAATTCCCCCCAAGACAGCCCCCTTTCAGTCCCCCTGGATATCCCTTTCACCCCACTGTATAGCCCTTGCACCCCCTAGATAGCCCTTTCACCCCCCGGACAGCCCCCCTGCACCCCCATGCCCCCTGGACAACCCCCTTCCACCCCCACCCCTGGACAACCCCCTTTCTCCCCCCACACCCCCACTCCTACAATAACCCACCACCCCAACCCCTCCCTTCACCCCCCGGGTAGACCCCCCTGGACAGCCCCCTTTCTAGTTTTTGGTTGATTGGTTTCTTTTTGGGTTTTGGTTTTCCTGCTACTTGGCTACATGTAGGGGATTTGTTGTGGATGGTTTTGGTTGAGTTTGTGGTTGACCAGTTGGGTGTTCCTTTGGTGGCTGGCCTTTTTCATATGGTGATGTTAGGGCATTGTTTTCTTGAGTCTTTGAGTGGTCGAATGTGGTGTTCTGGTGCCATTATATTGTAGAATGATACTTTGGCTTCAAGGTTCATGAAGTAGTAGGCGGTTCGAGTTGTGTATGGACTAGTGAGGTTGTTCCTAGAAGAAAGGTTTTCATTATTGGATGGGTTCTTTCCAGCAGCCTTTTGGTTTTCAGTAGATATTTTGGTGTGAGTGGCTAGGAGGGTTCGGTTTTGTTTGGTGTTGGGTGGGATGACTGCAATTAGTGGTGTTTAGGGGAGTAGTGTTGTGTTTGGGTGGTAGGTGGATGGTCTGTGGTTTTTTAAGGGTAAAAGAAGGTGGGTTTGATTGATGGTGTTTATTGTAGGTGAGTTGAGTGGTCGGTTGTAGGGGTTATGTTATTCTGAAACTAATAACTTTTAGTGAACAATACCAACAAATATTGGGTCATATTTTATAGGAGGGGTGAGGGATTTTTGGATCTGCACCATCAGTGAAAATTCCAGAAGAATATAATTGAATGTCCATAATAGATTGCCAAGTTCAATAAAAGAGAAAAAAAATTAGATACAACATCTCTAATATAGAACCTGAAATATATTACCTCAATTTATGGAATTACATTTGGGGTAGACATAGTTTGAGGCCCTTGTAATATGGCATAGTCAGAGGGACAAACCTACATTTTAGGGTACAACATTTCTTGCACAAAACATAGTGGTTTTAGTATCTAGTGAAATTACTCAACCATAAAACAGAGAATGAAAAGATGATTTTATTATCAATCATGATGACAATAAGAATCAAAGGTATTTTACTGAAGAACAAGTTAAAGAAAATGATAAAATAAATCATCAAGATCAACTAGTAGTCTTTGACACTAAAATGATAGTCCAAATCCATTCAATTTCTATCATAAATGATTACAAAGACACATAACTATTTATTCGTGCTGATTTTATAGTTGTTTTTGAGACTGCATTCTTTGCCTCTATTTAGATAATTAGAGATCAATCCTATCCCACTGTTGATAGAGGCCAATCATCTAAAGAAAAATATGAACAATATATTGATTCATTGAATACATAATCAAAGGATTTCTTGATCATTTTAAGAAGCTATGAGAATAAAATTCATGTTGTCACAGTGAATTAAAGGATTTAATAAAATCATTTGAAGATTTAAGAAATGAAACTATTCATAGAGATGAGATTGAATCGTTATAGACTCATCTTACTAATCTATGTGATAATACAATTACAAGAAGTGATTTTCTTTTTATAAATGGATGACCAGTTTGGAAAGATCAATGATGATTATATTTCTAAAATTGATTTTATAGATTTGAAAAGATATTTTTGGAGTCACATTGAATATGTAAGAAGTTGTTCCAATCAATCTATAACCTCAAAATAAACAACTCAAACCTCTTTATATTTATTCATAAGGTTTTAACCGAATATAGTTTTCATGAATAGTTTCAATGATATATTCATACTCTTTAGTGTGACATCATACAACACAATGTGCTACAAGAAAATAAATAATATCTTATTGAGAAGACAACATTATGAGATCCTACCATCATGAATCATCTCAGTGTATTTGGATCATTGATTTATCTGTTTTTATGTTTAGAAGAAACATTTTAGGAATTTAGGAATGGAAATTTTATTGAATGTTTAATGATTCGTCCTGGAGAAGGGCCAAATCACAGCATTACCGCGGTGTGACCACGGCGTGTTGGCCCAGTCCAGCGACATCTGCGGGGCAGCATCTTCCAGCCAGGAGTTAAGGGAGTAGGAGGAGGTGGGGAAACATTCAGATCATTACCACGCCGGCAGAAATTGTGATTAGATAGTCTCAACATTGATAACAAGACTCATGGAATGCTATCACTGCGAACTATCACGGGTTGTCATCCTTGAGCAGGGACAAATCACGGCGTGACCACTGCGTGACCGAGGAATGCCCTCGGCATGATCGTGGCTTGACCACAGCGTGACCAAGATGTGACAGCTGCGTATTGGCCCGGTCCCGTGACATCTGTGGGGCAACATCATTCGGCCAGGAGTGAAGGGTGGGGGAGGAGGCGGGGCAACATTCCGGCCGTCGCCCCGCCAGCAGAAATTGTGATTAGTCTGTCTCAACATTGACTACAAGACTCTTGGAATACTATCATTGTGAACTACCGAAGGGTGTCGTCCTGGAGTAGGGCCAAATCACAGCATTACCGCGGCGTGACCATGGCGTGACCGCGGCGTGACCGCGACGTGACCACGGCGTAACCGCAGCGTGACCGTGGCGTGTCGGCCTGGTCCAGCGACATCCGCGGGGCAGCATCTTCCGACCAGGAGAAAAGGGAGCAGGAGGAGGCGGGGAAACATTCCGGTCTTCACCCCGCCAGCAGAAATTGTCATTACTCAGTCTCAACATTGATCACAAGACTCATGGAATACTATCACTTCAAACCGCCGCAGGGTGTTGTCCTAGAGTAGGTCCAAATCACAGTATTTCTGCTGCGTGAGCGCGGTATGACAGTGGCGTGATAGCGGCATGACCATGGCATGACCACGGCGTGTTGGCCCAGTCCAGCGACATCCGTGGGGCAGCATCATCCAGCCAGGAGTGAAGGGAGAGGGAAGAGGCATATGAAAGACTCAAACCAAATCTAAACATGATACAAATAACTATCACTACTCTTTGGTTTAGAAGAAAGCGGACCTCCGTTGGAGGGGTTTTATTATAAAATCATGGCATTGCTTTATCAAAAAATTTATTTAATTATATTTAACCTTTATTCTAAAACTCATTCAGCACAAATCAAATGCAATAATTTAAGCAAGTAGATCAACATAACTATCACTGTGAGTTTTCGCAGACAGGGCACCTCCGATGGAGGGGTTTTATTATAAAAGTAAGACTTTATCAAATGAAAAAATTATATTAAAGAACACTTATTCAAGATATGAAATTAAATATAATTAATCAGAATAATGAAAGAATCTAAATTCAATTTAAAGCTTTCTTGAATTAAAGAGGTTAGAAGAGGGATCCTACCTCAAGGTGGAACCAAACCGTCCACTTCGGCTTTTGGAGCTTTCTAACTATAATTTGTTGCTCCCCCAAAGGGTATATGAACCTTCACACATTAAATGTTTTTTATAGAAACCATAAAATTAAATGGGTAATTTCTCACATACAATTTAAAGAGGAAGGTGGAAATCATAAAAAACATTGAAAACAATGTAGAAACATGAACTTGGATGTTTTTTTATGCTTCTAACAACAGTATGATTCGATCTTTCAATAGGTGCATGAGGTGATTTCCATCTTTTTTCGTCCCTAGAAAACACAAGAAAAAAATTTATAAAATAGTAAAATAACTAAAGGAAATAAAAGAAAATAAAAGGGAACAGAATTTTTAGGTTTCAAACCCCAAACAGGGGATGTTGTTAACTTTTCCACAGCTGGACAGTTCCAACAATTTATGTCCCCTGCCCCTGCCCCCTGCCCCCTGCACCCTGCCCCCCTCCACCCTACCCGGGGCACCTCTCAACCACCCCATTATATTAGGGTGTATACATTACAGTAGCTTGTTGAGCATTATCATACTTCTCTATATACTTCTTATATAAATAATAAGTGAATTCAATTCCATTATTATAACTTGGCACATTGATATTCATTCCAAATCACGGTGGGAATATAAGGTTAAATTTTAAAACATATAAAACTATCATTATACTCTATTTAAAGAACTGACATTTCATCACCCAATCATATTGGTTCATCACAAGCCATCCTGATCCTGATGATGATACATAGACTCCAAACGTCACCACATTTTCAGAACATTCAATTCCCAATCCCCCTATTTCCGGAGGCACATCATGTCCACCATTATAGACCAATGAATTAAACTCTTGAAACATGGTGAAATTCTTAGTTCTAGGCCTCCACCAAATAGGCTACCATCAAGCCCTATCTCCAGCTTTGACATAACCATGATTTAACACATTTGGATAATCAAAAACACCCCAAGTCCAAAAACTAGTGTGATTTCCTCATTTGGGTCATTAGTCGATCAATCCCATGTCATGATTTCCATAAGAACCAATTAATTTTCAAATATAAAGAAACCTTGGATCTTTACTATTTCCACTCAACCCAAATACCCATGTTCGGACTCTGATCTCCAAGAAAACCAAACTCAATTTAGGTACTCATTGGGTCGTTGGAACCAAATTTTCATTTGAAATACCTACCTATTGGTCTCCCAAAACCAGGACTCTACCCTCATGGGTTTATATTTCCCATGACTGATGTCACTCTCTCCACTATAGGATAAACCATGTCACAACACCGCTTGATCAAAATCCATGTACCACACCCTACATCATGTCTATCCCCAAACATGATGACTGAATTCATCCAAAACTCTTGCATTCCTAAGAGATAACCAAAAAAATACTCAATACCCATTCTCGATGCATGATAATTCCATTAGTGGAATGTGATGAGTTTTCTAGAAAAAAAAAATTTTCACCTACCACACCATCCATTGGTGCACTCACACCAGCCCCCTCACCCTATCCCCTAACCACCCCCTGCCCCTATCCCCTGCCCCCCTGCACTTCCAAAGAGATAACCAAAAATTGTCTCAATACCCATTCTCAGTGCATGATAATTCCATTCTCGGCATGTGATGATTTTTCAAGAAAAAAATATTATCACCTACCACACCATCCATTGGTGCACTCACCCCTGCCCCCTCACCATGTACCCTGCACACCCCCCTGCCCCCTGCACTTCCCCCATCCCACTGCACTTCCCCCCTGACCCCTCACCTTGTCCCCCCCCTTGCCCCCCCCCTGCACACACCCACTGCTGCCCCCCCCCCCCCCGCACACACCCACTGCACCCCCCCATCCAACTGCACACACCCTGCCCCCTCCCCCCTGCACACACACCCTGCCCACTGCACTCCCCCCCTGCCCACTGCACTTCCCCCTGCCCCCACCCCCCCCCCCACCCCCTACACATACCCACTGCACCCCCCCCCCCATCCCACTGCACACCACCCCCCCCCCCCCTCAGCACACCCCCCTACACCCTGCCCCTGCCCCTTGCAAAAGAACCCAGCACACCCCCTGCCCCCT
This sequence comes from Viscum album, assembly GCA_963277665.1. Lineage (NCBI taxonomy): Eukaryota > Viridiplantae > Streptophyta > Magnoliopsida > Santalales > Viscaceae > Viscum > Viscum album. The sequence goes on from OY728141.1 coordinate 1,758,995,719, forward strand.
CCCCCCTTGGAACCTGGTTTAAATCCTTTTGAAAACAATAACACATTATGATCATGTACACTAATTGGAGGATGGATGATTCTAATGACCATGAATCAATTGATTTTCCCCGTTAGTTACCATATCATCTCTTATAGGCTGGGGAAAAGTTAGTATAGAATTTAATATCGTGTTTAATGTGATGTGGGAACAACTAGAAAGTGGTAAAATGAAACTTGAGTGTTAAATGTATGATGATGATGTGTTACAATTTTATAAGAGTTATAGTCCTTGAATCATTTGGTGAATAGTTTATGAGAGACTATCATACCTCTGGGATTTCTGAATCCTAGAGAGACAAATATCATTGATGAATTCGGGTGTCTGTTTTGGTGGCCATGGACCTAGTAGAAAATATAGGAATGTTTTATACCTGTGAATACTAATACTATCATGGTGTTACCTTAAGAATTATATCAGAGAGAGATGCACGTATTATGCCATGTTTTTTGGAAAGGGTTTAATATGACCTTAGAGAATCATCTAATATTGAGTAGAACGTACCATCAATATATAGACAGACACTAAGAGTAGATTATACAAATATTGGAGGATATGATTCAAGATTGTGGTCAATACATTGATGGATATTGGGTTTAATATGACCTTAGGGAATCATCTAATATTGATTGAGAGATGTGATAGAACACCAGCGGGTGAAACCATGAAATTTCAGGAAAATTCATCTAGAGAACAGATTGGTGTTTTTTGTGGGGTTGGATGCAGTGGGCTAAAAACCGCATTGAGATAATTTTTTAAAATCCAATTACCAGGTCGATAGACCGTTGGAAGATCATTCTCAGTTGAAAATTCATATGGTTAGGAGCACCATTATGTTTAGTTGATGGGTGAAACCCCCCTATCTTGAACATTTATGGCTATAAACCTCAGTTCTAGCCATGAAATTCCCAAGGGTAGGGATTCCTGGTGTGAAACCCCTGGTCACACCATGAATCATGTATAGGTGGATTTATTTTAATAGGTTAAATTGTCTCTTTTTCTAGGTCAAGTGTTTCACAATGATGTTACTGAAGAAAGTGTCAAGTTTTCAATGCTGGTTGTTTGTGTTTGATGAAATGAAAACAATAATTTTCTTTAAGATTTAGATTTTTATGATAATTCTCGGTTGATGTTTTCTCAAAATTAGGACACATTCATCTCTAAAATGAATGAAATTTCATTTTCTACTGTTGAGTTGGCTGATACTTTCTACTAGTCCACGTTGAAGGCTTAGGGAAATAATGTAAAACATGTGAAAATGTCATTATAAATAGCCACAACCAATTTGAATAGCATATACACATTATATAATATTGAATCAAGTTTTTAAAATACTCATGAAATTATTGAATTCAAAATAAAGGGTTAGGACAAGGAAACTTACCTCAACTTCATGGAGCTTCTTTTAACGACAACTAGAATCTTTATTTTTTCCTCTTGCATGAATATGAAACCTCACATATATATAAGGACATTGTGACCCTATGTACATATTTTCATGGACAAATATGCACAAAAGGATCCTTAGATATATGTTTATACTTACATATACCCCTTTACACTTACACATGTATGCATTTTTTATATCTATATATAATCACACCTAGCCCCAATATATATATTCATACTACTATGAGTGAATATATATAAAGGGGGAATATATATATTTATATTCCTAACTATGCATTCACATGTAAGCCTTCATCAATGGAAACTCGAATCCACCTCAACGAGATCCAGAAAACACTACAAAAATATAAAGAACCCAAAAATCACAAAATCCCTAATTAAAATTAGGCCAAAGAATAAAAACGAGATAAATCTTACCCAAATCCAATGTTGAACTCACTGTCATCGATGGTGGTGGATAAAACCAGCTCATCATAAGAAACCACCTGTAAGAAAATGGTGGGAAAAGAAATCATATATAACAACTTCTTATATATATGTGATCAGTGATGATAAATGATACATTAATCCATTAACATTATAGATTCTATAATTCCTTTATATTATTACCACAATATCATCATTTAGTCACTCCCATTGGACTGATAATTTATGGTGGTCATGTCAAAACAAAACTGCTACAAACACACATTGTTAATCATAATATCAATAATCATTGCATCAGTACATGCATAAACAATATAAATATCACATCCATGAAGCATACCCCACCCCCTATCTGAATTGGAAGCATGTATTAAGAAGAACACAAAACACATGAAGGAGAAGTGGCTGCTAATGAAATTATTTGAAAAGATGATCGAAGGAATTGATTATATCAAGTGGGAAGCTACTTAAAATAATGAAATAAAAAAACTCAAATTGAATGTGGTTGATGAGGATAAGATGGTGGGTAACCTCGAAGTGAAACATTCATTGAAAGAATAAGTATTATGAAAGGCACAATCAAAGTATCTTGAAGTTTAGAATGATTTGAAGAAGATAAGAGAAACAAGGCAGTTGATGTTTCTAGTGAAAAGAAGGGTCCACGAAGGCAGGTTAATTCATCTTTTAATAAATCTCAAAATAAACATGTTGCCTCTAATAATGCAGGTACAAAAACCAAATATGAACTAGTTCGGACCAAAAAGACTAATGGGAAACCCTTTTGCATCAAAAGAAGAGAACGATATCTTGAGAAGATTACTTCCATATAAGTGAAGACAGACATGGTTTGTGGCATGACATCGACAACAATATTCTGGAAAAATTTATTAACATTATGTAAGATCAAGGTTCAGAGACTATTGTTGGTGCTGTGGAGCTTTTCGACACAAAGCCTACTCATGTTGACTCAATTTGTTACTCCTAGAGAGGAGGCGTGAATAAATGGGGTTTATTCTGAGAAAATAGAAAGAGACTCTCAAAGGAAGAAAAATGTGACCAGGAAATAATCTCTTCTTTAAGCATATATCCAATTTGATTTCTTAGAACAATTTTGTGGTAGATGTGACCAATGGGGTCATTGTGTTGAGAAGTACATGACTAGCCTACTTGGACATATTTCCTATGGAGAGAAAGGAATGATAATTCAGACAGAAAAGGAGAAGTCATGCTTTACTGAGGTTTGAATTAATGGCCTTCAAGAGAACCAAGTCAGGGATTCTTGATAGTGGTTCTTCCCATGTGACCGGTGAGACAAGAATTTGGAAGAAATTTGAAAAGAAAGGAGCAGAAACATTTTTCAATGACTTTTCTCTTCAAATAAGGGGAGTTGGCTCGCCATGAACTGCTCTTCATCTGAAAATAGGGAAACCCCCTACAGGGATTTAAAAAGGGTCAAGTAAGATGTGTGCTTTATGACTAACAATGTCATTAAGTATAAGGAAAACATCGATGCAATAATGTCAAACAAGGTATACCACTTTGTGTTTTCGCAGACAACGCACCTCCGTTGGAGGGGTTTTATTACAAAACCATGACTTGTTTTTCAAACAAAGAAAATATCTTAACTAACACTTATTCAAGAATTGAAATTTAATATAAGAATAATTAATAAGGAAACTAAATGCAATTTAAAACATTCTTGGATTTAAGAGGATAGGAGAGGAACCATACCTCAAAGGAGCCAAGCCACGCTCGGTGCTTGAAACTTTTTTCAGTGACAACTCTAAACTGCTTCATCCATCCTCTGGGGATATGCACCTTTGCATATACATAAGGACGCCCTAACCCCTATGTACGTGTCTACATTTCCTTGAACACGCACAAAATGATCCTTATATATATGCTCACATCCATAAGCCCATCATCACCCACACACGTATGCATTTATCATATATATACATAAGCACACCTATCCCCTTATATGTAATAGCGCTTCCATAGGCGGATATACATATAACGAGAGATCTTATTATATATATGATTACCTATGCATACGTGGTGAGTCACCTTTGACTCTGGTATCCGCAACACACATAAACAGATCCTTAGAGACTTCAACAAAATGTCAGTGATATGATGAATCATCATTAATTGAACCTAAAAATTGACGTGGGAGGAACATGATAAGTGAGAAAGGCAATAATAGAACAGATGATGATGATAACAACATCAACCTGCAGCATCATCAGCAAGATTAAGATATCATGAAAACAATATCTTGTTGAAGTCAACACAGTGTCATGCGAATGCATGGGTGAAATTAGAGATTAACATAAAATAATACAACCAAGAAAACAATTAATAAAACAAGGGCATATTTCTTGTGCTGATAAAGGTTGTGAAACTATGGCTATACCCCCCCCCCCCCCGGACAGCCCCCACAATTGCACCCCCACTACCCCCCCCCCCCAAATACACCTCCACTCACCCCTGTATAGCCCCCCACCCCCCACACCTGAACCCCCACTGTCCCCCACCACCTGGAACCCCACAACCCCACCCCTAAATGCACCCCCAATCACCCCCCCAACACCCCAACTCATTTGAACACCCAATGCCCCCCCACCACCACCTGCACCCCAACCCCCCCCCCCCCTCCCACCCCCACTGCACAATGTCCCCCAGCCCCCTTTACAAGTTTGGTAATAAATCATTTTATTGATGGGATAATCTATCAATTCCTGAAAATTTTAAAGTTCCCAAGTCATGGGAGATAAAATCAAGATCATCTCAGAATTTAGTTTGTGAAGTGAAAGTATTTAACTACCTATAACATATTTAAACATCTTTAATATCGATATTGTATTTTATTTGAGTGTGGCCACTAGAATGGATCATGATAATCTAAGAATGTGTTAAAAGAAAATGTATAATGAATACCACTAATGATGAAAAATGGAAGAAAACTTCCTTCGGAAATTTAAAAAAAATGAAGTTGGAAACAGTATTCCCAAGATGTTGTTAAAGATGGTAGAGCATACATCCTTGGGTAATAAACCTAATAAGTCTAAGAAAAGTTCTAAATATAAAAGGATCAGTTCTTTTATCATGGATGATGGAGAAAAACATAGATTCATGCAAAAAATCCTTGCTTGTGAGCGAAAATAGTGGAAAAAGATAGCATAATGGAAATTTGTCCAAGGAGAATACAAATGAACTAGTTTAGTGAAAATAAATCATAAGAAGCCATGTAGAAATTTCAATGTGTACCTAAATAGTTCATGGTAGTATGTCCAATATATTTGGAAAAAAAGAAATAATTATAAAGGAAGAACTTATAAAAGATGTTTCAAAAGGAGATGATGAAAAATAATATGAAGAAGTCAAATTTCATGAGAGGTGTTCAGTAAATAAGAACCCCAAAGGTTGTCTAAAACTTTTTGGAACAAGTAATACAGATTGATATAGTACCAAAAATTGCTTAATCAGGTTACTGGTATAAGATAAATCCCTAATGAAGATAAATATTACATTATGTGATGCATGTGCCTTGATGGTTTATGAAAAGAAGAACATATCACATAAATAAGTTTAAAGTGAAGAACTCCATGCTCCAAAAAGAAGAAAAAAATATCGAATAAAAATGTGAAAGCATTATGAAAGGGGAAACTTGGTTGAGGAAACATTCTCAACCTTGGTTTTCACACCAAGGAACAAATAGTAACACCTCATTCTATTTTATATTATATTTATGTGCTAAGCATGAATGGAATTGAAGGTGAATCTAGATCTCAAAGAGAACTCAAGAAATTGTACGAGCTATAAAATCTAGAATGTTACTTCAAGTAATCCATTTTAGTGAATTATCAATATGGTATATCCTAAAATCTATCAATAGAAGAGATCCAAATTGATGAGGATAATTTATAGTTTCTCTTTATGGGGGAGAAAGGTGCAGAAACCCTTGAGAAGCTATCATAACCTATTAAAATCATGTAAATCAGAATTATAGACGGTGCTCTGAAACGTTTCATTGAAATGATATGGATTCTTATTCTCTCATTCTTGAGTGAGAAAGTCAAATCCTAACATTAAGTGGGAGATGATGATTCTAATCATTGACATTAATGAGGAAGTTTAAAGAAGCCTTGAGACCGAGGTTACCTATCTCAAGGATCTTTGAATTGAGAATCCACGAGCATTCAGTGAATGAACCCCTCATTCACATAATGAGTAGCTACAGTAGCAATGTTGTATCTCTTTCAAAGATCCAAAATTCCCAAAAGTAGTAAATGATCAACCAGATGATAAAAAACATAAACAAAAAGATTTTACATACCTGAAAAAAAACCAAAGATGTTCCATAACACAAGTGAACGAACCATTATACTACATCCCACATTCTTTAAACTAGCATCACACTAGGTCATCAGATAAAATTCCGTCCATCTTTAGAGTAGATCATAAATACTATCCTATATGTCACTATATCACAATAATAATCTTCTTCCACAAACAAAGTCTTCAACTAATCATAAAGAAACACTTAAAACTTGGACTCTATTTTTATTCTCACTTACCAATTCTTCAATACTTATTCACTGGCTTCTCAAACTCAATGTAAAGCTTCCTCTTATCTTTCTTCTTCTCTTTATCTTCTCCATCGAAACTAGGTAGGTTGTAACTCATCATCACTATCTCAACAACCTCTTCTTATTACTTTATATAGTAGGTAGTGGATCATGATTCTTATTATTCAAAATCCTCAACTCACTCAACAAACTCTTCTACAACACTATCAGCTCCTATCACTACTCACTTGTCACACCCAACACATAACACCATTTTTTTGTTTATTAGTTTTTTATACTATCAAGATCTTTGTTACCTCAAGTAGAAAAAATATATTTTTAAACCCATTCCCACTATACTATAATCCGAAACAGATCGTGTATAACTTGGCACACTAACTATATCTTCTCATGAAACTATTTTTACCCATTTTATTTTTGTTTGATTTCTTTAATGGTTATCTATAATAGGTTTCCACAAATACCCTTTTCTTTTTCTTTTTATTCTCTTCTTGGCCAATTATGTCTCCCAATGAGATCAATTATTTCTTCATCTCAAAATACTCTTTATAAAATAACTTCGTATTAATCTTCTTGGATATTTCAAAATGCAAAATCAGTAAGTAGAGAGGATCTCTTCATTGTGGTTTGGATTCAATTGTAATTTAAAAACAATAATTATTTTTAGTCATAGTCTGGCATCACTTCCAGATCATCTCTTCATACTTCTTCTGAATAATGAATCTCTAGTTCTTTTGTGATCAATTGATCATTGGAGTTTAGCATATGCATCCTTTGAATTATTCACTTCCATATTTAAGAGACTGATAGTATCTCTCATTTCAGGCTTGAGAAAATTCCTAGACTTCCATCACATGTTCTATTTGTCTCAGTCATTAAGATCAACGACTCAAAAAAATAACTCCAATCTCGACAATTTAGTCTTAATAACTCAAACATCGACCCAACTTCTTCTACATTATTCTGGTAAACTCATAATGTTCTTTCATTTATCATGAAGTTCATCCTCCTGATCTTCTCATCCCCCTTTCATTTAATTTTAATCAAAAAAAGGTTGTACCAAGGCTTAAATAAGCATTATGATGTTTCCAACATGATAGAACAACTCATGCATCATCATGATGAGGATATGAAACTCCTGATAATATTTAGAAAACCTAGGAAAAATGTAATCTAGGATTTAACCCATTATATATGGAAGAAATAATAATCTAAATTTAGAGTATTTCCTTACCTTAAGATCATGAATTAACACCTCATCCTACCATTCAGTGTAAGAATGATGAAAGGAAAACAATAATTCAAAACCTTGACGATTTAGGAATTTAGGGACTCACTATCAGTTCACATGAAGAGTAGTAAAATAAAGAAAAAAATGGATTCCCAACTTTAGATCTATTATGTTATGGGATTTTCAGAAACTCAATGATGAATTTCGATAATAATCAAAGGTAGGTTCAATGGGAGATGGAGAGCTATGAAGGATCACCTCTCAAGGGTGTTACAAAATGAGAATCACAATGAAATCCCAATAAAGTGTGTTTTAGGGGTTAATTATCTAATGTAAAATTAATATTTTAACCCCTATTTAAAAAAACTCATCTGCGTCTTACTAGGTGCCCAGTATAAGGCACTAGGTATATAGTGGTTACACTAGCAGTTATATATTATTATACCAGACACCTCTAAATACTTGGTATCAGAAAAGTAGGTATTTATTTCTACACCTACACCAAACACCATACCTTTTTAACACCAAATTCCTTTTACCCTTCTTATATCCTTCTCAAACCCCCTAAACTTCCATGTTTATCCATTTTAATAATATCACACTTCAAATTAATGGAATTAATCACTCATCATGATGAGATTACATATAAACTTATCATCACTAGCCTTCCCCTCACCAGGAATCATTAATGAGATTCCTAAGAGAAAACTTTGTACATTGAGAAAGAATTAAAAATTCATTTTTATAAGTTTCATTATGTAGCTATACAAACAATCTCTATTATTTAACTGTCAATATGAGCATCCCTTATAAAACCTTCTCACATTAGTTTATGATACAAACTAATCATTCTATATAGGAACCAATAGCTTCCAACTGAAAATTATCAAACGAAATAACATGAGTAGGATCCAGTATACATCTCCTCTGTTTTAAAATATGAAACACCTTCATCGTATCATTGAAATGAGGAGAAAAAACCAATATTTATGTTGTTTCTAAAATATGATCTATGATCTCGAAGGGTTTAAAGAACCTAGCAGTTGAAATACCTTTCTTTCCCATCCATTGATGTCCCAATAAAGGGTATATCTATAGAAACGCATCATGATGCGGATGCTTCTATGCGTGAGGAAAGGTGGACGGGATGGAATAAAAATCTATGATGAACTGAAGTTGGTCGGAATTGTGTTAGGGATTCGTGAGGCTGGATTGGTCGGCGCACTAAAGTACGAGGTGGGGAGGCCGCCTAGGAGTAGTGTTGACAGGGAGGTGGAGTGGCCGTGTTGGATGGCAGCGTCGGGGGAGGGTCGAGGATAGGAGAGCTCGCGGAGGGGTGGCCGCATTGGGAGGCATCGTCGGGGGAGGAGGGACGCTGAGAGGAGAGTGCATGAGGGTGGAGGAGGGCCGTAGAGAGGAGAGCTCGCGAGGGTAATGGGAGGAGCGCCGGGCGAGGAGAGGTCGCAGGGGTGGAGGAAAGTCACAGTGAGGAGAGGTCGCGAGGGTAATGGGGAGAGGGTCGGGGGGAATAAGAGAATCCCGCGATAGAATGAAGTTGGTGCCATAGACTGTGGATTCAAATAACCATATATCCTTGATTATAATTGAAGTGTGGATATAAGTTAAGTTATAGCAACGAGTTTATAATACTGTGGCTATAACATAGATAACATTCTTGAATAAAAGTGAAATAGAGAGGATCCCTTACCTTAAGCCTGATGTTGTTCTTATCTTGATTTTAATTACCTGAATAATACAAATAGGTTTATTAATTAAAAATTCATTAACCTATTATATATTTAAAATATTTATTATAACATTTTTATGTTCATTCATGAACTTTTGGATGGGTTAAGCGGTTTAATTTGATTGTTTGGTTACGTTTGTTTTCTTGGATTTTATGATAGGTTTACCTATTTTCATGAACATAGAATCATGTAAAATGGGTATGGTTTCCCATAATTAGAGTTATATTTTATTATTTATCATTAATTATGTTACATGGTTTTAAATTCAATTTGGTTACATGGAGTGAAGTTGAATCATTATATAAAACTTTAGTGATAACCATTTGGGTTTATTGGCGGTTTTTGATCACCACAAACTCATTTTGAATTATAATTAAATATCATGTTTACAAAGAAATTATAGAACGTTAAAAAGGAAATATTACATAATAATATGTTTCAACCATAAAAAATGGTTTCATGACCAGAATTGAATATGGTAAAAGAAATTGAAAACCCATAATCCTTTAATGTGGCAAATTAACACATCTCGAATGGTGTCTTTACTACTAGTATAAAATAAGATTAAAGGAGATAGGATAAAAACTTATCTCATTATAATAAAAACATTCAATTACATTTAAGGTACTATAGTTGTCATAAAATTTGGATTAGGAGAGGTAAGGATAGAAAATAAAATAAATGAACTTGAAAAGAAAGTAAAAGAATTGAAAAGAGGAATTTACCTCATGAATCAATCTTCTTTGATAACCTCTTAAGGGGAGAGGATTTGATCTTCTAAAGATTTTAAGGTATGTTGGACGTGGGGGAGGATATTTGTAACGACCCGAATTTTTTTTAAAATAAATTTTGTTTCCTAATTTTATGTGTTATTGTTATACTCAACAAAAATGTTTTATTTGATAAACATGATTATAATTAAAATGAGATCAGTGGGTTTTGACTATTATATAACCATCGGTCAACATGACCGCTGTGAACAAAATGTTTTGATTATTGTCTCTAAATATAAGTAATCTTGGTTAATTATTATAGAAAGAAGATTCGATGGCCTCACCTAGTAGTCTTGGACTGATCGAAGCCCATCTAACAGAGCTTGGGAAGGAGGTAGCACCACTGGGCTTTGCTCTGGATCAAAACCAAGCCGAACTTCATCATGTAAAGCTGGAACGAAATCGCCTTCGTGAGAAGTTCAAACTGATAGAAATTACCACTCGGGCAATGTTGACTGAGCCGCCCCAAGCTTCTATCACCCTAGCACACCATACTCTTAGGTCCTATGCTGGTATTATAAGGGGTTATGTAACGAGACCATAACTACCTTGTGTAATCCTTGTTTTAAATAAAAATTGGGATTTCTTCTTATGATGAAGTTTATGAATTTTTAAATGACCGGATAAATATAGTATGCATATTTTTGATGAATTTTAGAAAAAGGATATTTTAAATATGTTTATGTAAACCCTAAATAATTAAAAATGTGTAATGATTTTCAAAAAAAGGTCTTCTGCAATTATGTTCAGTACTAAATTTAGAGTCTAATAAGATCAACATGATTTTTGATGAATAGTAAATTATGAATAGTGATTTTATGATTAGGATTAGTAATATGACCAAATGGATTAGTAATCTCACTTAAAGAAAGTTTTAAAATAATCTAGGCACCTTGATTAAGTAATGTGATTCAATAAAATAGTTAAATAACGGTTTCATTAATTATTATTCAAGTATTAGTTTTTTCGGGTGAATAGTGTTTTTTAATTAAAAAATTAATTAAAAATAATTAGAAAATTATTTTTATCAAAATGACTTTATTTTTGAACTCAGAGCATCGATATTATGTTATGGTAATTTTTGGGGTTTTTTCTGAAAAAAATGAATTTTCGATGATTAGTGTTTTTATTTAAAAATTAAATTAAAAATATTTAGAAAATTATTTTTATAAAATGGATTTCATTTTTGAAATCAGAGCATTGATATTTGGTTAATGTTAAATTTTGGGATTTTTCTGAGAAAGTTGAATTTTCAGTGAATAGTAAAAATACAGTTTTAGGGTTTCAGTATGTTTCATGACATCATAACGGTGTCATGATGATGTCATGAGATCTTTTGAGGGTCGGCCGGCCAAGGGTGATGAATTATTGTTTTGGGGGCCCCATGTGGCCTAACTCCATGATAAATGACAAGGGAGAGCACATGGGTTTGAGAAAAGCACATGTGAGGTGTCCCTTGGCCATTAATGCCTTGTCCCCTCACTTTCCCTATAAATACCAAGCCCTCCTCTCATCCATTCGACTCCCCACTCATTCCCAACGAATTTCTGGTCTCATTACCTCCCAAGGAGTCCTCCCAAGGTGCCCCCAAGCCCTCAAGGTCCCACCCTTTGAGGTTTAAGAGTTAAATTTTAAGGTAAGGGATCTGACCTCTCTCTTTCTTTTCAAGTAATCTCTTTTATGTCTTTTCTTTTATACTCCATGTTCTTATGTTGGAGGATGTTATTTTATATTCATCCTACTGCCTATTTCATGTTCATATGATGAGAGACCCCCCCTTTCTCTCATCAATTCTTTTTAAGAATGTTTAAGTGGCGCCGTTAGGCTGCCGAATTTTTAAAGGATTCTTTCACCTTCCTCGTTTTCAAGTTCTATTTTCATTCAAGTCTTTAATTTTCGTTTTTGTTATATTGGGGTATGATCTCTATATATATCATACTGGAATCTTATGTTCATATGATGAGAGACCCCATTTGATCTCTTCAATTCAGTATTTTGATGTTTTAAGTGGCGCCGTTAGGCTGCCGAATTTTTAAGTGGTTCTTCACCCTTCTCGTTTTGAAGTTCTACTTTCATGTCAATTATTTCAAGTTCCTTTTTGTTATATTGGGGTATGATATCTATATATATCATACTGGACTCTTATGTTCATATGATGAGAGACCCAATTTGATCTCTTCAATTCAGTATTTTGATGTTTTAAGTGGCGCCGTTAGGCTGCCGAATTTTTAAGTGGTTCATCACCCTTCTCGTTTTGAAGTTCTACTTTCATGTCAATTATTTCAAGTTCCTTTTTGTTATATTGGGGTATGATATCTATATATATCATACTGGACTCTTATGTTCATATGATGAGAGACCCAATTTGATCTCTTCAATTCAGTATTTTGATGTTTTAAGTGGCGCCGTTAGGCTGCCGAATTTTTAAGTGGTTCTTCACCCTTCTCGTTTTGAAGTTCTACTTTCATGTCAATTATTTAAAGTTCTTTTTTGTTATATTGGGGTATGATATCTATATATATCATACTGGACTCTTATTTTCATATGATGATAGACCCCATTTGATCTCTTCAATTCAGTATTTTGATGTTTTAAGTGGCGCTGTTAGGCTGCCGAATTTTTAAGTGGTTCTTCACCCTTCTCGTTTTGAAGTTCTACTTTCATGTCAATTCTTTCAAGTTCCTTTTTGTTATGATGGGGAATTATCTCTATCTCTATCATACTGAACTCTTATGTTCACATGATGAGAGATCCTATTTGATCTTTTCAAATCATTGTTTATTGAGGTTTAAGTAACGCCGTTAGGCTGCCGAACTTTCATAAGAGAAATCTAATTTTTTTTATTCCTTCCATGTTTTTCATTTCAAATGGTATGTCCTTGAAATCTCATTACCATGATCATGTATCCTTCTTATTCTGTCCATGTACTATTTTATGGGTCATTTATGAATGTTTGACCCATTTTACCTCTCTTTTAATGTCTTCTAAAACCTCGGAACATCGCCGTTATGCTGCAGAATTTCTGTCTCAAAATGTCTATCTCTTTTTCTAAAGTCCTTTTATTTTATTAAGTGAATACTCAAAGCTCTTTCTTCTAAAGGGGTATTCACATATATACCAAAATTTTCTATTTTAAATTCTGGGATTTACATACATGAGACCCACCTTCCTTTTCTGTGGGTTTTAAAGTGACGTAAAAATCATGTCTTTAAAGCAGTTTTTAAAACGTTATGATTATGAAATGAAACCCATTTATTTTATGCTATATGGGTTATTTATGAAATGTTTGATGATTATATATGTGGGTCACATGATAATAAAGGCAAATTTAAGGGTGCGCCCTGATAGCGCTCCAATGCATTGGGTAAAGACTTAATCTCTAGAGATGACCATTTTAACGACGCCTTGGTGAATAACCTTGGTAATTTTTAACGACACCTTGGGGATGGACCTTGGTGAAACGAAACGATTGTCAATATTAAATGTTGCAGCCACATCTTCATGTTATGAAAAAGTTTTATTTTTATTATGATATGCCTCATGATTTCATTTTCATGCATTAAAGTTCTTTTCATGACTTTATTAATGTATCTCAAGTTCATATGTAAAATGTTTCACTTGTTTCCCTTGCTGGGCCTTATGCTCACCCTTCCTTTTGATGTATGTCCCCAGGTTATGAGATGCAGTAATGAGCCTAGGGTGAACATGAGGAGAAGCCTTTCAAGTGTTTAAGAAGAATGTTTTTTTTTGTTTCATGTTTTATGTTCCTTGTTTCCAAGACACTAAACCTTAAAGATACTCAGTTCCATGTAATGGAATGAAAAGTTATGTTATAAAAAGACGGGATGCTATAGTTGGTATCAAAGGATGGTTTAGTTATTTGTGGAAATTAGGATATGAAAACTCTAGGAGGAACCCTATAGGAAAGTTTAATATAGGAAATCTTCCTGGTATTTTGGTGAGTATTGAGTAAGGGGTTGCCAAGAAAATACATCCCTGTCTGGATACGAGCAGGTAGAGGTGGCTCTGGCACAGATGTACATAGGGGTAAAACCCGAAAACACTGCTTTGAGCTAGACTCGAACGGGAACTGGTACACGACAACGGGCCTTGCTGCACTCTTGGTTACGACACTCCCGGGGGATATGCTTTGGTAAATTCATAAGCTTGGTATGAACCATTGTTAAAGGAACAAAGATAAAATAAAATAAATGTTCACATAATAATATATGATCATTCATAACCTAGATGGGAACCTAGGAGATCACAACTTAGGGTATACCTTTCATATACAAGTTATCCTTATATGCTTTCAGTTCCTTTTCATGATTATTAGCTAAGTACTTAAGCCCCTAATTATGCTTTCTCTTCTTAGTTAATGGTGGGAAATGGAGGAACATGTTCCGACAACCAATATGATAGGAAATGCGACGATTTTCGTATTAATATGATAGGGATGATTAGGGGATTAAAATATGATTATTATTTTGGAAGACGTTCATTATTTTGGGAACCATATTTGATCGAGGTAAATAGATTACTACGGTATTTTCATTGAGGAGTAAGGTTGACTTATATTTTGAAGAATCGATGAATTTAAGGTGAACTTATAGTAATTTAGGTTACTTATGGGAATGACTAACCTATCTTGGGTAAAATATGTTTAGGTTAGCTACTTTTTTATAAGATGTTAGGAGTGGTTGATGTTGTCTGGAGATGAACAATGAAGTTGTTTTGGAAGACTATGTTATCAAATTCTTATTGTATTTGGGTTTCAATCTTAGTTTGGTTTGTTTTGAGGAATTTTAAGGACCGTTATTTATGGAATGGTCTATTATGAACTTTAGGTAGTACCATAGAACTTTGATGATTTAAAAGTAGTTTCCATTCCTATGGGATTCTTTCTTTTTGAAGAGTTGTTTTACCTTAACCTTTCTGTTTTTGGGATAATGTTTAAAGATAGAAGAAATAGATAGTTAATCTTTTGTAGATTATGTGATTCTATAGAAGATGATTCTTGTGCTTTTATGAGACCAAGTGTTTTTGAATTCTCATCATTTGGAGAAAAGATTGGTGTTGGTAGGGACTTGTTAAAGGATGAAAATCTACTTGAAGGTAGGTATATTTTATTATGTTTTTGTTCTATGTAGTAAATGAAATCCTCAAAATTATGAAAAGAAACGTAAAACAAAAATGTTGTTGGTTTACGTTTCCTACTAGGTAATCAAAGACCGTTTACACACATCATAAGTTTGGGATTTTCTCATGGTTAACTTTCTCCTAATCATGTTCTCTATCACTCTCCCTCAGAACTTGACCCTTTGTTTTTTCCTCCATGTCCATGTTTTCCTACATGGAACCCTAGTGTGGGTTAACTCGGGTGACCATTGTACTTCCCTTTCTTTATTTTAAAGTAATAGTTTTACTGACTCTTTTTCTGATGTGGGACTTTCAATGAAATTTCAAAACCCAGTTTTAAAATTGCGAGGACGCAATTTCTTAAGGGGGGAAGATTGTAACGACCCGAATTTTTTTTTAAATAAATTATTTTTCCTAATTTTATGTGTTATTGTTATACGCAACAAAAATGTTTTATTTGATAAACATGATTATAATTAAAATGAGATCAGTGGGTTTTGACTATTATATAACCATCGGTCAACATGATCGCTGTGAACAAAATGTTTTGATTATTGTCTCTAAATATAAGTAATCTTGGTTAATTATTATAGAAAGAAGATTCGATGGCCTCACCTAGTAGTCTTGGACTGATCGAAGCCCATCTAACAGAGCTTGGGAAGGAGGTAGCACCACTGGGCTTTGCTCTGGATCAAATCCAAGCCGAACTTCATCATGTGAAGCTGGAACGAAATCGCCTTCGTGAGAAGTTCAAACTGATAGAAATTACTACTCGGGCAATGTTGACTGAGCCGCCCCAAGCTTCTATCACCCTAGCACACCTTACTCTTAGGTCCTATGCTGGTATTATAAGGGGTTATGTAACGAGACCATAACTACCTTGTGTAATCCTTGTTTTAAATAAAAATTGGGATTTCTTCTTATGATGAAGTTTATGAATTTTGAAATGACCGGATAAATATAGTATGCATATTTTTGATGAATTTTAGAAAAAGGATATTTTAAATATGTTTATGTAAACCCTAAATAATTAAAAATGTGTAATGATTTTCAAAAAAAGGTCTTCTGCAATTATGTTCAGTACTAAATTTAGAGTCTAATAAGATCAACTTGATTTTTGATGAATAGTAAATTATGAATAGTGATTTTATGATTAGGATTAGTAATATGACCAAATGGATTAGTAATCTCACTTAAAGAAAGTTTTAAAATAATCTAGGCACCTTGATTAAGTAATGTGATTCAATAAAATAGTTAAATAACGGTTTCATTAATTATTATTCAAGTATTAGTTTTTTCGGGTGAATAGTGTTTTTTAATTAAAAATTTAATTAAAAATAATTAGAAAATTATTTTTATCAAAATGACTTTATTTTTGAACTCAGAGCATCGATATTATGTTATGGTAATTTTTGGGGTTTTTTCTGAAAAAAATGAATTTTCGATGAATAGTGTTTTTATTTAAAAATTAAATTAAAAATATTTAGAAAATTATTTTTATAAAATGGATTTCATTTTTGAAATCAGAGCATTGATATTTGGTTAATGTTAAATTTTGGGATTTTTCTGAGAAAGTTGAATTTTCAGTGAATAGTAAAAATACAGTTTTAGGGTTTCGGTATGTTTCATGACATCATAACGGTGTCATTATGATGTCATGAGATATTTTGAGGGTTGGCCGGACAAGGGTGATGAATTATTGTTTTGGGGGCCCCATGTGTCCTAACTCCATGATAAATGACAAGGGAGAGCACATGGGTTTGAGAAATGCACATGTGAGGTGTCCCTTGCCCATTAATGCCTTGTCCCCTCACTTTCCCTCTAAATACCAAGCCCTCCTCTCATCCATTCGACTCCCCACTCATTCCCAACGAATTTCTGGTCTCATTACCTCCCTAGGAGTCCTCCCAAGGTGCCCCCAAGCCCTCAAGGTCCCACCCTTTGAGGTTTAAGAGTTACATTTTAAGATAAGGGATCCGACCTCTCTCTTTCTTTTCAAGTAATCTCTTTTATGTCTTTTCTTTTATACTCCATGTTATTATGTTGGAGGATGTTATTTTATATTCATCCTACTGCCTATTTCATGTTCATATGATGAGAGACCCCCCCCCCTTGCTCTCATCAATTCGTTTTAAGAATGTTTAAGTGGCGCCGTTAGGCTGCCGAATTTTTAAAGGATTCTTTCACCTTCCTCGTTTTCAAGTTCTATTTTCATTCAAGTCTTTAATGTTCGTTTTTGTTATATTGGGGTATTATCTCTATATATATCATACTGGACACTTATGTTCATATGATGAGAGACCCCATTTGATCTCTTCAATTCAGTATTTTGATGTTTTAAGTGGCGTCGTTAGGCTGCCGAATTTTTAAGTGGTTCTTCACCCTTCTCGTTTTGAAGTTCTACTTTCATGTCAATTATTTCAAGTTCCTTTTTGTTATATTGGGGTATGATCTCTATATATATCATACTGGACTCTTATGTTCATATGATGAGAGACCCAATTTGATCTCTTCAATTCAGTATTTTGATGTTTTAAGTGGCGCCGTTAGGCTGCCGAATTTTTAAGTGGTTCTTCACCCTTCTCGTTTTGAAGTTCTACTTTCATGTCAATTATTTCAAGTTCCTTTTTGTTATATTGGGGTATGATCTCTATATATATCATACTGGACTCTTATTTTCATATGATGAGAGACCCAATTTGATCTTTTCAATTTAGTATTTTGATGTTTTAAGTGGCGCCGTTAGGCTGCCGAATTTTTAAGTGGTTCTTCACCCTTCTCGTTTTGAAGTTCTACTTTCATGTCAATTATTTAAAGTTTTTTTTGTTATATTGTGGTATGATATCTGTATATATCATACCGGACTATTATTTTCATATGATGAGAGACCCCATTTGGTCACTTCAATTCAGTATTTTGATGTTTTAAGTGGCGCCGTTAGGCTGCCGAATTTTTAAGTGGTTCTTCACCCTTCTCGTTTTGAAGTTCTACTTTCATGTCAATTCTTTCAAGTTCCTTTTTGTTATGTTGGGGAATTATCTCTATATCTATCATACTGAACTCTTATGTTCACATGATGAGAGATCCTATTTGATCTTTTCAAATCATTGTTTATTGAGGTTTAAGTAACGCCGTTAGGCTGCCGAACTTTCATAAGAGAAATCTAATTTTTTTTTCTTCCTTCCATGTTTTTCATTTCAAATGGTATGTCCTTGAAATCTCATTACCATGATCATGTATCCTTCTTATTCTGTCCATGTACTATTTTATGGGTCATTTATGAATGTTTGACCCATTTTACCTCTCTTTTAATGTCTTCTAAAACCTCGGAACATCGCCGTTATGCTGCAGAATTTCTGTCTCAAAATGTCTATCTCTTTTTCTAAAGTCCTTTTATTTTATTAAGTGATTACTCAAAGCTATTTCTTCTAAAGGGGTATTCACATATATACCAAAATTTTCTATTTTAAATTCTTGGATTTACATACATGAGACCCACCTTCCTTTTCTGTGGGTTTTAAAGTGACGTAAAAATCATGTCTTTAAAGCAGTTTTTAAAACGTTATGATTATGAAATGAAACCCATTTATTTTATGCTATATGAGTTATTTATGAAATGTTTGATGATTATATATGTGGCTCACATGATAATAAAGGCAAATTTAATGGTGCGCCCTGATAGCGCTCCAATGCATTGGGTAAAGACTTAATCTCTAGAGATGACCATTTTAACGACGCCTTGGTGAATAACCTTGGTAATTTTTAACGACACCTTGGGGATGGACCTTGGTGAAACGAAATGATTGTCAATATTAAATGTTGCAGCCACATCTTCATGTTATGAAAATTTTTTATTTTTATTATGATATGCCTCATGATTTCATTTTCATGCATTAAAGTTCTTTTCATGACATTATTAATGTATCTCAAGTTCATATGTAAAATGTTTCACTTGTTTCCCTTGCTGGGCCTTATGATCACCCTTCCTTTTGATGTATGTCCCCAGGTTATGAGATGCAGTAATGATCCTAGGGTGAACATGAGGAGAAGCCTTTCAAGTGTTTAAGAAGAATGTTTTTTTTTGTTTCATGTTTTATGTTCCTTGTTTCCAAGACACTAAACCTTAAAGATCCTCAGTTCCATGTAATGGAATTAAAAGTTATGTTATAAAAAGACGGGATGCTATAATATTGGGGAGAGATTTGGGTAAAAATAAGGAACATTACTAGTCTGGATAGGAGTTAAGAGAATAGGTAAGGAGGATTGATATTTATAGTGGAGGACAAGAGGGTTTTCATATTATTTAATTACTTAGTTTATTAATATCCATAAAGACCAGAAATAGGGATGATTATAAGACCAAAAATAGTAATAGTTGCATTTTAGTTCAAACCAAATGGGATTAAATCATCATATCATCATCCAGGACTCTATAAATCATCTATTTAGCTTAATCGGCAAATTATTGTGTTTTACTATTCATAAAAAATTCATGTATTTTAGAAAATTCCCAAAAATTAACCCTTCCTATTTTTCAATATGAATAATCCAATAATGAACTCAATTATTAAAAATTAAATTTTTAAATATGATTAATTTAATTTTTAATTAAAATCCTAATTTACTTGAAAAATACAAAATTTAAAACTCTAACTTATTTTATAATGTATTCAAAAATTACATAAGGTGTTATAAAATTAAATTAAAACAAGATGAAATAAAATTTTTAATTTATGAACACATTTTTGAAAAATAAATTTCATTTTAAATTAATTAATTAACTGTAATTATTTATTTACGATTTACAAAATTACCAATACTTTTACTATGATCATATTATCACTTATAAGATGCCTAAATTTTATTTATACATTCATGGGTGAGGTAACAAATATTTTGGATGACTTAATAATCATAAGGATCACATTATTATTCATAAGGGTAGGTTACTATTCACCCAACATTATTTTTTTTTCAATCAGACCCCAAAAAACACCCTGAAAGAAGCTGTATATGTCAGATTTTTGAAATTCAAGACAAATAAGTGGAAAAATAATGTTTAATGGTATCATAGTATTTATTATCATGATCCTTCATTTATAATGTGATTATACTATAAGGCATACATATAATAAGTGAATTCCATTGATAAAACATTGGGTTGTTACATTATTCCCCCCTTATGAAATTTTTCCCTCAAAATTTCATTTTACATTTTAATCCATAAATAGGTGCGGGTACTTTTCCTTCATTTCCTAATCCTGTTCTAATTTTTTCTCTTAGTACTTATGGTTCTGTGATATTACATTGACATGGTGAGTATTATTGTTATGTAGAACATTATCTCTATGATCCAAGATCGTCACTGGATTCTCCTCGTAAGAAGGATAATTCTCCAACTATACCACCTATAAAGAGAGTACATGTGAAGGTTCTAGTATGTACTTCCTTAATGGGCATACATGGAAGACATCGTGTACTTTTGACATGGTAGGTGGAAGTGCCAGTCGATAGGCCACAACTCAAACTCGATCAAGGATCTTGAAGGGGTTGATGTATCTGGGACATAGCTTTCCTTTTTCCCAAACTCATAACCTTCTTCCCTGGAGATATACAAATAAATACCAAGTCTCCAAATTTGAACTAAATGTCTCATCAAAAAATGTATTTATAACAATTTTGTTGACTTTGGGATACCTTGATGTGCTGCTGAATGTTTTTCACCTTCTCCGCCATTTCATTGTCCATATCAGGTCATAGTAGCTTACTCTCACTGACTTCATCCCAACACGCTGATATTTTGCACCTTTTCCCATAAAGGGCTTCATATGGTGCCATTCAGATGCTGTAGAGGAAATTTTTGTTGTAGGAGAATTCAACCAGTGGAAGATGTTGGTCCCATCCTCCTTTGAATTTCATAGGACATGCTCTCAACATATCTTCTAGTGTATGAATAGTCTACTCTAATTGGCCATCGGTTTGAGGAGGATAGGCCTTACTAAAGTTCAGTTCAGGGCTTAGAAAATGTTTGATACTTTTCCAAATGTTTGATGTGAATCTCATATCTCTATTAGATACAATAGATAGTGGTACTCTATGAAACTGTACATCCTCTTTGATATATATCTTTCCAAGTTGATCCAATGAGAATTCCTCCTGAATTGTGATAAAGTGAGCTACCTTTGTAAGATGATCCACAATGACCCATATAGCATTTTTCCTTTGGATGTCCCTAAATATCTAGTGACAAAGTCCATGATGATATTCTCTCACTTCTATGTTGATATAGGTAGTGGTTGCATCATCCCTCTAGACTTATGTCTTTGAGCCTCCACTTGTTGACATACGAGTCAATTTTATGTGTACTCAGCAATATCCTTCTAATTGTCCCACCAAAAGTTATCTCAGATATCTTGATACATCTTTGTTCTCACTGGGTGGATAGAGAAGGTTGAGCTATGTGAATCAGTTAGAAGCTCCTTATTTATCTCTAGATCAGATGGTACACATAATCATGACCCAAATATTACAAATCCTTCCTCATCAATGTTGAAGTCTAAGGATTTTCCATTTCAATTAGCTTCCACCCTTTTTTTAATTTCCTCATTTTTCATTGAGCATCCTTTATTTACTCCATGAAAGATGGTTGAGAAATCATTTGTGAAAGGATATATGATATTCCTCCCTTAATGATTCCCATATCGATCCTTTGAAAATCTATGAAGATCGGGTCCTTTTCAATTCTGATCATTAATAATGATGTAGGATTTTTTCTTCTCAGAGTATCCTCCCCCTTATTTACCTTACCAAGATGGTAGTGGATTGAGCAGTCATAATACTTAATGAGCTCTATCCATCTTCACTGGCGCATATTAATCTCTTATTGTGTGAATATATATTTGAGTCTCTTGTGATCAGTATATATCTCACACTTCATCCAATATAGATAATGTCACCAGATGTTTAATGAAAAGATCAGAATTGCCAACTCCAGATCATGCATAAGATAATTTTTCTCATGAATTTTCACCTACCTTGAGGTATAGGCAGTCAATTTATAATTTTGAATCAGCAGACAACCTAATCTATTCTTTGATGAATCACTATACACCATGAATAGTTCTTCACTTGACAAGAGTGCGAGTAATGGCGTAGTGATTAACCTCATTTTCAACACCTTAAAGAAGTCTTCACATTCCTAAGTGTAGAAAGATATTACTCTATTCCATATCATCTTGGTCATTAGGTTTGATATGTTTGAACCAAGGATTCTTTTTGATAATAATGGAGTTTTGTTTGTGTTTGTTGTCAATCTACAAACGGGTGACTAGGGAATTTGAAAGGAATGAGGTCATATGACTGAGGATGAAGGAAGTATTAAAGGTGGTGTAGTTTCCAAGTGTTTTCCATATTTTTGGGCCTAAAAAATCAGGTGTTTTGAAATTGTTCTCAGTAAAGGGGCATGGTACATGGTGTGAAGGTGCGTGGTACATAGTGAAGGTGCACGTTACAAGGTGAAGGCAAATCGTACATGGTGAAGGCGCGTGGAACATGGTGAAGGAATGCGGTACGTGGTGGAGGCATCAGGAACAGTATGAAGAGTGGTGCACGGAAATAAAAACAGTTCACAGTAATGGTACATGATAATGGAATTCGGTATGTGGAATGCTGAAGATTGAAACGAAAAATGGTTTGCAGCGACAGTACGCGGTGAAGGCGTGATGTACGCAGAATGATGAAGGTTGGCTGGACTGTTGTGGTTCAATAAATAAGAGTGTTACATGGTGGAGACTAACCATACATAGATGGGTTCATGATTGTACCACATTGAATGTTTGGGTAAATATGTTTAGAAAATTTTATGTAGTTATGTGCCTATTTAAGGAACAATAATCCCCTTGGTTAAACAAGGAGATTGGAGATTAAAATTCAGGAAGAAATCTGAAGATGTCTGAACTGGTTTGCGAAGGAGAGGATGGTACGCAGAGAGACTCATCCACATAAGGAAAATAGTCCACAGAAGAGTGTGTGGTTCAAAAAGGAAGCTCTTACAGTATGCAGTGGAGGAAGGTAGTATGTGAAGCAGGACGGTATGCGAAGGGGTCGAGGAGTACACAGAGTAGGGAGGAAGACAGAGCAAGACTGTTCACGGAGGAGCTGGATGTTACACACAGGAGTTGGATGGTACGAGAAAACTATTATGGTACCTATAAATAGCAGCAGTACAGGGAACACCCAAGGAAGCCTAAAATTGGACAAATCGGTTTTCCAAATTAATATTCATAACATATAAGTTAATGGGAAAATAAATTACATTTGTTTTTGATTATGGGACTTCAGCAGAGCATACATTTATAGTTGAGGATACATGAATTAATGCTAAACCATTGAATCAACCTTCATGTTAATAAACCGAGTGAATATTCTTCTAGTGCAGTGAGCAAGGGGGAGTCAGTGGAAGTGATCTGAGGGATGCAGTGTACTATCCCTGAACCTAATAAAGTTAGTGCTCCTGGCATAGAGTGACTGTGCGAAAAACTTTTATTCCACAACTTGTCAATATTAGTGGTTTTGGTATGACCAATACAAAGTCAGTGTATGATCTTTGGACATAGCTATTAGTGGTCAACCAAGTTAAATTGTTTTGTCATTTCTTTCCATGTGATTGTTTATTTTCTGCACTTCCTCTTTAGATAGGTTTAACAGGTTCCTTCCAATGTGGGAACAAGTTCCATCTATTTTAAATAAAATTTTGACACCCTGATTCACCCCTCTCCTCTCAGGGTGTTCTGGGGTCTTTCATGTGGTATTAGTATGTAAAGGTTGATGGTGTTGAATCTGTATTCTGTTATCACGGAGAATCTAGTCAACATTAGGGGAGTTCCGCTCCTCGATGGAAGTAATTTTCCAATATGGAAAAACAGGATGAGATCTCACCTAAGATATCTTGGAATGGAAGTCTTATTTTCTACTGTATAGGTAATACCATTCACTGAACCTAATGTATTTTCAATGACAGATACATATAGAAAATTTCTTGATGCTGATGAAAAATCACAAAATGATCTCACTACAGCCCTTTCTAATTAAATTTATCTAAAGGTAATGAGTTTCACATCTACAATGTAATTTCGGGATAAACTGGATAATATTTACGAAGGAGATATAAATGTGAAGGGAGAAAATTAAAGTACTAAACAACAGGTTTGATGATATAAAGATGCACCATGATGAGAATACAGACTCATTTTTCAATCGAATTACAGAATTTATAGGACAAATCTGATGTCTGAGCAAAAAAATCAAAGACATTGACATAGTGAAGAAAATATTGTGAATACTTCTACCCCTATACAATTCAACGGTGTCAACCCTTGATGAATGATATCTTACCAAACTCTCTGTGGATGATATTTTGAGCAATATATCAGCTTATGAAATGAGAATCAAACCCAAAAAAGCTACGACTCATGTGAGAAATGAAATGGAATTCAAAGCCATGGACAAACTAAAAGTTTCAATATATAGCAGTGATATAGATAATGAGGAAAATGAAATTGTATCTCTCATTTCCAATAAGCTCAAGAAGTGAACAAGGAAATTTTAAGGAAACATACCCCTCACTTGTTTTCATAGTGGAAGATTTGGAAACATTTCCTCATAGTGCTCAAGAAAATTTGACGATGAAGAAAGTGAATTTGAAAATACTATGAAGCCTTGGAAAAGATTTTTCAAAAATAGAAACGTCAAATTTTAAAAGAAATCACAGAAGAAGAGTTTTGTCTGTGAGGAGGAAGTTGATGATAATGAATTCTGTGAGGAAAGTGAACAAAAAATTTAAGGCTGAAAACCATGCCTCCATGATAGTTACCATTGAAATGTCAGACCCATTGATAGATAAATCTAGAGATAATCAGTTGATCAACTGGTAGAAGAAATTGAACAACTGGAATAACTGGTGAAAGATCAATCATCAATCCTTGAAAGCACTGATAATGTTGTAGAACTAAACCTCAAAACTAAAAAGCAAGCAAAGTTCATCAATGAACATACCTAGAGATGGGAGGAGAAGTATAAGACTGCTGAATTACTTGAATAAGAAGTTGTTACTATGAGAAGTAAACTCGAAAGTGAATCAATTTCAAAAGAAGTAAATAATAAAATACAATTTGGAAGGTTCTTAGATGCTGAGCTGCTAGAGATAGAAAAACATGGTTCTGATGGAGTTGAAAAAATATTGAGTGATCAAAGACCCTCATCATGGGAAATAGTGGAATTGGTTGTGATGCAGAAATGTCAAATTCTATTAATAAACTCAACCATAATAAACTCAATATGAAAGTTGATCATGTTGAAAAGCCACCATAAGTGCTGAAAAATAATCCCTTAAATCAAAATGAAAGGAGAAGTGAAGATTATCCTCGAGATTACAGAAATGATAAGAAGTCAAAAAAATCTTAATGAAGAAAGCATGAGGAGAAATAGAAGTTAGAATACATTTCCTTTCACGTAGTGTCAGTTTTGTGGAAATCTGGGTTGTACCATGTCATATTGCGAAGAGGTAAGGAGCTATATGATCAGGGAAGAGTTAGGAGTTCAGAATAAGATAACATATACATATCCTACTTCTTATAGAAGAAATAATTTCTATGGATATTGTTTTCTTTATTCTAAATTATTCCATAAAGCTGGGTATTGCAGGAAGAGGTATGATAGGAGGAATTATTTCAATACTCAGAGGCGAGTCAATACACATCAATCATGCAATGTTTCTATTTCAAACAGGTTTTCTACTCTAGAAAAAAAATTTGAACATGAAGAACCCAAGTACACGGAAAAGAGAATTGAATGTCCATCTGCATCCTACACTCAATCCAATATATCATGGAAGGAAAAGGGGAAAATTGAAATGTCCAATTTTGTAGAAGTGTCCCTCAAAGCTACAAAGAACAAAAGCACCTAAATTCTTGATAGCAGATGTTCATCCCAGAAGATGGGTAATGGAGGCATATTAACGAATGTCAAGAAATTTTTTGATGGAATTGTAGGGTTCAGTAATTATGGTGCTTTAAAGATAAAAGGTAGTGGAATTACCGAGTTAGATAACAGAGGGATGAAGAAAACAAAATTCCTTTATCTGGACGGTCTGTGTCACAATCTTCTTAGTGTGAGTCTACTCTGGGACTTGGGTCTTATTATGAAATTCAATCAGAATCGTTGTACTATAAGAGGAACGTCTGGGATTTCACTCATGAGAGTCTGCAGAACAGATGGAATCCTATATCACGTTGACAGCGTAGAAAACATTTTCTACATAACAGTTAAAGAGGAAAAATACTTATGGCATCGATGATTGGGTAACATCAATAAGAAAGACATGGAAAATATATCTAAGCTGCATATAGTCATGGATATACCAAATCTAAAGTGTGAACGAGAAAAGGCATGTGATTCTTGCTTGCGAGGGAAGCTGGTCTGTAGTTCCTATCATCCAAAGAATAAAAGAGCATCAAATCTACTTGACATCATCCATATAGATGTATGTGCCCGATAAATGTTGGTAAAACACATGGAGAAATTTACATTGTTCTTTTTAAAGATGATTACCATAGAATGGGATGTGTGATCTTTATACACAGGAAGCGAAAAGTTCTTGATTGCATGAAAACCTATCATCGAATCACCTAGAGTGATACAGGATGGAAGATCAAAGTCCTGTGGTCTGAAAATGGAGGGGAATGCGCATCCATTAAATTTTAAATTTACCTAGAGAGGCATGGGATACAACCTGAGGTGGTTGTTGTGAGAACTCCAAATAAAAATGGAGTTGTTGAGCACATGAATCGATAGGTAAATGACATGGCCAGAACAATGCTGATCGAGAGTCTTATTCCTTGACATTCATTGAAAGTGGCAGTACAAGCAGAAGTGTAAATTCAAAATTGAACAGGGCTATATATGGGTGAAAAAAAGACACCATACAAATTGTGGCATGAAAGGAATCCCTCTTTGAAATATTTTCATGGTTTTAGAAGAAAATGTCTTATCTGAAACAATGCATAAAATCAAGGGAAGTATGGAGACAATGTAGATGAAGGAATATTTCTTGCATACTCAATGAATAGAAAATCCTACAAGTGTTTCAATAAGCATTAAAGTAAAATTGTGGAAAGTAGTGATTTAAAGATTATTTAAGAGAAAAACATGAATGATTCAAGGAATTATTATGATGATGTGATAGAAGATGAAGAAGGATGTGAACATGGAACAAATTCAAATACAATGGTAGAGGATGGTGAGAAAAAATATTAGGATTAACATCATTATGTTGACTCTAAAGATGAATATGAATAAGAAACCATAGCTGGAGAGAATTCAGTTGAACCGAAAAATAGAAATAGAAGCGTGGAGATTGATCAGTCCAACATTATCAATGATCATGATATACCAACACTGACCTAAAAATTAGGAATACTGTACATTTTTCATTTCTATCATTTGTGGAACCATCCTCATTTGTAGTGGCTATAAAGGATGAGTCATGGGTAAAATAAATTAATGAATAATTAAATCAGATTGAAAAAAATCATACTTGGGATATTGTTAAAAGACATAGAGATCATAATTTTATTAGTACAAAGTGTATTTTCAACAAAAAAATTTGATGAACAAGGAAATGTGATCTGAAATAAGGTGCACTTGGTCTGTCAATAATATTCTCAAATTGAAGGTATTGATGTTGAGGAGAAATTTGATCTTGTAGCAGGACTAGAGTTAATCAGGATATTTCTTTCCATGGAAGTCCAACGAGGTTATAAAGAGTATCAAATGGATGTCAAGATAAAACTATTAAATGGTATACTAGAATAAAAAGTTTACAATGAACAACCCGTAGGGTTATTTCTATGAAATGATGAACAAAATGTTAGAAAATTAAAGAAATATCTTTATAGCCTGAAACAGGCACCATGGGTGTGGTACTCTCAGTTGGAATCATGTCTGAGAAAGCTTGAGTTTAAAATATGAGGAGTGGATCACAATATCTATGCGAAAAACACTCAACATGTTCAGTTCATGGTATTGGTATACATAGATGATATTATTTTTAGTGGAAGAAAACATGGATTAGTGGATGAATATTCCAATAACATGAAATCCGAATTTGAAATATCCGCAATCAGTGAACTCGCATACTTTTTAGGGTTACAGGTACTTCAAAAGAAGGATTACAGTTTCATTTCTCAAGAAAATTATGTAAGAGTGATATTGAAGAAAATCAATATGCATGATTCCAAACAATGAAGACACTGATTGCAGTTCGTTCAATGCTTGGAAATCATGAATAAGGGAATTCGATGGATCCCACCATGTACAGAAGAATCACTGGAAGCCTACTATACCTGAAGGTGATACAACCATATATTTTCATTGAAACATTCTTTATGGCCTGCTTTTATAGTAGTCTGAAGGAAGATCATATGGTTATAGTGATAATAATCCTATGATACATTCAAGGTACAAATAATTATGTGCTATACTTTGCTGTAGGAAGAGTTGGTGAACTATCAGCATTTTCTGATTCTGACTAGGCTAGAGATATAGTGGACAGAAATTATACGAGTAGTGGATCATTTTATATTGGGAAGAAATGTGTGGGATGGTTAATCAAGAAATAAGAATGTACATCACTTTATAGTACTGAAGATGAATATATATCTGAAACAAAGGTCTACACTTAGTTACTCTAGATGAAGCTGCAACTGAGTGACATAGGTGATGAGGTGAAACAACCAATGGTGATTTATTGTGATAACAAAATCACAATTGATCTTACGAATAATCCTATTCATCATTCTCATACAAAACATATTGATATCAGATATCACTTCATCATGGAAAAAGTTGAACAAGGCATGATAAAAATGGACGATGTGGGAACTGATGAGAAAGTGGATGATATTATGACCAAGCCACTCTCAGTGGCTGTGTTTGTGAAACATCAGTTAATCCTTGGTGTTCAGCCACCTCCTAGTGCATACAGAGGTTATAAGATTCCCCCTCCCTAGTTTTTTTAACTGGGATAATCTATTTTTGGAAGTGATTCAGGTTTATGGGGAAGATAGGATCTAGGGGGAGTATGTTCTGGGCTTTAAAATGTTAAATTACCAGTCTTTGGGTTTATTTCCAATGGGGGGGAATGGATAAATTCAATTTCAATGGAAAAGTGAACTATTTTTTGGATATAGGAAAAAGATAGAACTTCAATAATAAAGGTGGAGAAAATAAAATAATGAGAACTCAATTCATGTACTCTCTCTTATTTTATACACTGAGCATTGCTCACGTATACTTAGAGTGATGGATTATTTTTTTCTCGAGGATTCAGGTTTTGATTGTGGTAGGCGCATATCTAGAGATTTCAAACAAACCCAAAGGAGGAGATTGTTGGAACAATGACTATTTGTTGATAATAATGGAGTTTGGTTTGTGTTCATTGTCAATTTTCACATGGATGACTAGTGAGTTTTCAAGGAATGAGGTCATACAATCGAGGCTGAAAGTATTATTGAAGGTGGCACAATTTCCCGTTGTTTCCACACCTTTGGGACTCAAAAATCGGAGGTTTGGAAACGGTACCTGGTAAAGACGCATGGTACATGGTGAAGGTGTGCAGTACGTAGTGAAGGCACATGGTACATGGAGAAGGCGCACAATACGCATTGAAGGTGTGTGGTATGAATAGGAGGAAATGTTAACGGTATGCGGAGCAGTTTACGGTATCTAAAACAGTTCAAAGCAACGGTACACTGTGAAGGAATTCGGTACGTGGAATGTTGAAGGTTGAAATGAAAAATGGTTCACAATGATAGTACGCTATGAAGGAATGAGGTATGTAAAATTATGAAGGTTGGCGGGATTGTTGGGGTTCATAAAACAGGATCGGTATGTGGTTGAGGCTAACCGTATGTAGAGAGAGTTAAGATTGTCCCACATTGAATGTTTGGGTAAATCGGTTTAGAGAAATTTGCAGAGTTAAGTGCCTATTTAAGGAATGGTAATCCCGTTTTCTAAATGAGTTGATTGATGATTAAAATTTGGGGAATAAATCTTGAGATGTCTGAAGTGGTTCGAAGAGGAGAAAATGGTAAGAGGAGAGACTCATCCGCGTAAGGAAAATAGTCCGCGGAAGAGTGTGCAGTTCACCCAGGAAGCTCTCGCAGTACGTAGTGGAGTAAGGCAGTATGCGGAGAATGAAAGTTTGCAGAGGTGTGGAGAAGTACGCGGAGTTGGGAGGAATGAGGGGTAGTGAAGTTTGCAGAGGAGTTAGAAAGCATGCAGAGGAGTTGGATGGTACGCAAAAATAGTTTTGGTTCACAGTAATAGCAAAAGTACGCAAAACACCCAAGGAAGCCTAAAATTGGCCAAATCAGTTTGGGAAATTAATCTTCATAACATATTAGTGTATGGGGAAATAAATTAAATATGTGTGTGATTATGGGACGTCAACAGAGCATCCATTTACAGTTGAGGATACATTAATTAATTCTAAACCATTGAAGTGACTTTCATGTTGATAAACAGGGTGAAGATTCATCCAGCGCAATGAGCAAGGGGGAGTCAGTGAAAGTGATCTGAGGGATGCAGTGTGATATCCGTGAACCTTGAAAAGTTTTTGCATCTGACACAGAGTGACTGTTCTAAAATCATGCATTCCACATATTATAAGGAATATTGTTTTTGGTATGAATGACACACTATCGGCATATGCTCCTTAGACAAAGCCCATAGTGGTGAACCAAGTGAAATTTTTGTGTCATTTCTTTTAATGTGATTTTTTGTTTTCTGAACGTCTACTTCAGATAGGTTTAACAGGCTCCTACCATCATGGGAATAAGATCTATTAGATCCAAAGACAAATTTGACACCATGATTCATCCCACCCCTCTAAGGGTGTTTCGGGGTCCTTCATGATAATCGTGAAAAGCTATTCACAAATCGTCGGTAATATCCAAATAGACCTAGAAAGCTGTGGATATCCATTAAAGATATTTTACTGGACCACTCTTCAATAACATTTTTATTGTAAGGGTCCACATATATCCCTCTTCTAGTGATATCATGCCCCAATAATGATACATCCTAAATATAGAACTCTCATTTACTGTACTTTGATTGCAGCTTCTCTGTTCACAAAGTCTTTAATAGAGTAGTCAAATACTCCACATATTCCTCCTTTATATTAGAGTATATCAAAATATCATCGCTAAAGACTACCACAAATTTTTCTAAGAAATATATAAAGAATATATTCATTAAATCCATGAAAATTTAAGGAGCATTAGTGAGTCCGAAGGGCATCACTATGAACTCATAGTGTCCATAACTCATTCAAAAGGAAGTCTTGGGAATATCATCCTTCCTCACCTTCAATTGGTGATATCCCAATCGAAGGACCACCATAAAGAAATAAGTAGACCCGCAAAGCTGGTTGAACAAGTTATCTATCTCTAGTAGGGGATACTGGTTCTTCATCATGATTTTATTAAGCTCATGACAATCATGGAAGAGGATCATTGATCCATCCTTCTTCTTGATAAAGAGGACCGACACACCCCATGGTGAAGCACTCAGGAATATAAAATTCATCTCCAGATCCTCCTGTAACTACTTCTTCATCTCTTCCAACTATATGGGGGCCATTCTATAAGGTGTCATTATTATAATCAGAGATCTAGGAATAAGTTCAATTGAGAACTCAACCTCTTGATTTGGAGAAAGACAAACCAACTCTTTAGGGAATACATTAGTGCAATCACTCACAATGGGCATGTATTCATGCATTATTATCTCCTTTCTCTCAATCACTTGAGAAAGACATTCTTGATCACAAGTAATTAAAATCCACACTTGAGAAAATGATTATAAAGGACATTCATCTTACTCCTTACACATGTAATGAATTTAAGGATTCTTTGGGATGGGAAGAGTGGCCTCTATTTCCCAACATTTGATGTTGGATTTTTATAAAGATAAACAATCCATGACCATGATAGCATCAAACTACACTAAATAAAGTATGATGATATTTTCTAGGAGGTTCAGTCCAAAAACAATTACTAGTGAGGTGTTATAAAACTTTCATGTAATGATTTCCCCATTCACTATTCTCTAAGATAACATATCCTCCAATTTTATTGGGGTGTTTGAATAGTTCTACTAAAATTTCAAGATATTAAAGAATTTTTAGAACCAGAATCAAATATTATGTTCGTTATTCTTGAATTAATAACTAGCGTATCAGTCAAGACATCATTTTACAGCTTCACCTCTGCAGTAGTGATAACATAAGCCCTTCCTTGTTGCCTTTGAGGTTGTTGTTAATTGCCTCTGAAAACCCTCGGCTTTGGAAATTGTTTTCATAATTCACTTGCTCCTTTCAGTTGTAATACTACACTAGAGGTTGAGTGTTGATTTGAACCTTCTTTTCTTCTTCCACATTAGCGGTATTATTCATCTGTTGTCAGTAGTTTTTAGCCATATGTTCCAAATATCCACTTTTGAAGCAATTATTAGTTCCCTTTAGACAGTTCCTTGGATTCTTATTCCCAGAATTTATACACGTGGGAAGATCGAGCTTCTTTCCATCTTGGAATTTATTTGCATAATCACCCATATTAGATTACATTTTCTACTTTTTGACGTAGGGCCCATGATACCACTGAAAGTCTCCAATCACCATTTCAACCTTACGGGAATAGCAAATAATCTCCTCATAATTGTCGAAGTCTAAAATTTCCAATGGTTTTATTCTACTCAAATTTTTTCCTCTAAAGAAGCGATCCACCTTACTTTATGTGTTCATGAAAAATCCAGAGGCGTACCTTGCAAGGCTTGTAATGTTTTCTTCACACACCCTGATTGACTCATCTTCCTTCTTCTTGAGTCTGGGACATCTCTTTATATCTTGAGTTTGAGGGTTTGAGGAAATTATATATTTAATAACATGCTCTTAAATTCATACCAATCCATGGAGTTAAATCCCTCAAGGGGCTTCATATTCTTGATCAGTTTAGACCACAGATCAGCTTCCCCATCAAAACAATAGACACCCAGTATGAATTTATCTTCTTCTGAGGAATAGTGGATAGAGAATATATTTTCAATGTAGTTAATACACTATTCCATGAGGAGTGGATCAGATGATCCATTAAACATCATAGGGGTTTTCCACATGAAGTATTCTACAACAACATTCTCTTTCCTTTCGGGAGGAGGGTGTTCCACATGATTCAAGTTATTATTCATAACTTGAACCAGCTGAGAAAGTACTTCCATGATGTTTTGAGCACCCATTACCATTATATTAGGTATATAATTAAGGAGATATTCACATTCCTTATCACATTGATTGTTGGCACATGTTATTCTATTTCCCCCCATTAAATAAGAAAAATAACATTCAATTAGAGGGCCTAAATACTTAGCTAATGAGCATAAAAAGAAAAATTTGAACATTAGAGGATAAACTTGTAAAGGAGAAGTATATCCTAACTTGAGATACCTTATGTTTAAATATATTTTATCATTGATATATTTTGTAACTTATATTATTATGTTCTTTTTTTTATTTCCATAATAATGTTTTTTACCGAGCTAATGAATTTACCAAAGCATATCACCCGAGAGTTTCAAACCAAGAGTGTAGCAAGGACTTTTGTCGTGCACTAGTTCCCCTTAAATTATAGCTCAAATCGAGGATTTCGGGTTTTACCCCTAGATACATATGTTCCAGATCCACCTCTAACTATTTTTATCTAGACAAGAATTTATTTTCTTGATAAACCCCATACTCTATACATACCAAAATCTAGGGATCTTTTCTTATAATTAGTCTCATCCCTAGGGTTCTTACTAAATTTCTATAATACTAATCTATAAAAATAACGAGACCATACTCTAATACCAACTATAGTGACCATCGCCTTTTACATATATCATTACATGTTTTTATGTATAATTATACAACAGAGTACAAGACAAGGATCGTAATGTCTAGTGTCTTGGAAGGCTAGGTACATAAAACTAAAAAAATGGAACTAAATAAAACATTTCTTTATTTAATTTTAAAATTGAGCTCCTAAATTCCATTGTGATCAAACATATACATAGGGTACCCTGGGGAACACATGAACAAAGGGATGAGCTAAATAACCCAGTAATGGAATAACCATAAGAATAAATCATTAGAACCTGGGATATAAGGCATGACATGATGATTTAAAAAAGAATGTAACATATGGAATCATAACATATAAACATGGAATCATATAAACATGGGGTCATAGTAATTTGGTAGAAAAAAACAAAAATTTAGCATTATTCAAGGCTAACCGCCAAGACCGTTGCACATGGTATCACACGCCAAGGCTAACCACCAAGACCATCGCACATGGTAGCACAAGCCAAGGCCAACTGCCAAGAAAGTCACACATAACATCTCATGAGACACAACTTTACCCAATTAATTAGAGATCTATCTAGGATCACCCATATTAACTTTTAATGAATATGTTTTCATCATAAATTATCATACATAATTAATCTTACATAATCATAATGGTTACCCATGGAAGGATTTGGGTACCATAATCATTTCATAAAGAATAAAAAATAGGTGTATCATAAAAGTGTCCATGAAATAATAGAACTAAAATATACATGATAATTAATAAGATAAAATAGTCATGTATCCCAGTAAGTGATTTCAAGTAGAAGCGACAACATGTTCGAAAATTATTTAATAAATTTTATCATTACAACATTTTTGTGTGGTTTTAAGGAAAATACTATAGAGACTTTAAAATAGAAAGGAGTACAATACATTAGATAAAACAAGAAGCCAAATATGAAGATTTTAATAAATAAAAATAATTTTTTTATAAATACAATGCTTTCATAAAATAGAAGATAGAGGGAACTTGAAATTAGATAAGAATTCAGGACGTTCCCTCAAAACAGGTTTGCTTATAGGGAAGTATTGAGGAGAGAATCACTTTAAAACATGTATATCCTCGAACGAAAATGATGAAAGGTTATTGATAAATAAATTTGGTACATGTAAACATAATTTATAATATTCACATAAAAAGATAAGGTAACATCATTTTGGTAAATGAAAGATAAGGAATCCCGAAGGAACAAAGGAGGTTCGAGTGGAATACCTTACAGATTATCAGCATTGTATTAGGTGTACTTAAGAGGGATTAATGAGAGAGAAAGGGGTTTATAATAACATATAAATCATGAGGATAGTATGGGGGTGTGAAATAATACACCATAATTAGGTATTACACATAAATGGGAATAACATAGAGGACATTATGGAATAAAAGTGAAATAGAGAGGATCTCTTACCTTAAGCCCGATGATGTTCTTCGCTTGATCTTAATGACCTGAATTATCAAATTAGGATCATTAATGAATAATAACAGAACATATTATATATGTAAAAGATTTATTATAACCTTTTTATTCATTCTATTTTTGATGGGTTAAGTGGTTCAATTTCATTGTTTGGGTCCGTTTGTTTTCTTGGTTTTTACGATCAGTTTAAATATTTTCATGAATGGAGAATCATGTAAAATGGGGATGGTTTTCCAGAATTGGAGTTATATTTTATTGTTGAAAAGTACATGTTTACATGGTTTTATATTTAATTTTGTTACTTGTAGTGAATTTGAATCATTATATAAGACTTTAATGATAACCTTTTGGGTTTTTGGCAGTTTTTTATCACTACGAACTCATTTTCCTTATAATTTAATATCATGAGTAAAAATAGATTATAAAACATTAAATAGGATATATTAAATAATAATATAGTTCGAACATTAAAAAAATGGTTTAATTACTAGAATTGAAGATGGAAAATGAAGTGTAAAACCCATCATCTTTGAATGTCGTAAATTAACACATCTTAGATGGTGTCTTTACTACTAGTATAAAATAAGAGTAAAAGAGAGATGATAATAACATACTACATTATCATAAAAATATTCTAGTACATTTAAGGTAATGGATATTTCATAACATTTGGATTAGGAGAGGTAATGATAGAAAATAAATCCAATGAACTTGAAAAGAAAGTAAGAGAATTGAAAAGAGGAATTTACCTCTTGGATCAATCTTCCTTGACAACCTCTTAAGGTGAGAGGATTTGGAATTTTCAAGAGACTAAGGGTAGTGGAACGTGGGGGAGAATATTGGGGAGATAATTTTCCATAATTTAAGCAAGGTTCAAGGCTTGGGAGGAGTGAAGAGAAAAGGTAAAAATGGGGTATTTATAGTAAAGGAGAGGAGGGTTTTCAAAATATTTAATTCCATAGATTATTAATTACCCTCAAGACCAGTAATAGTGATGATTACATGACCCAAAATAGTAATAATTGCATGTGAGTTTGAAAAAATTGGGCTTACATCTGCATAACATCATCCATGACTCTATAAATCATTTATTTAGCTTAATTTGCAAATTATTGTATTTTACTATTCATAAAAAAATTCATCTGTTTTCAAAAAATCCCAAAAATTAACCGTACCAATTTTTCAATGTTTGGAATCCAAAAATAAACTAAAATTTTCAAAAATATTTTTCTATATATGATTAATTTAATTGTTAATTAAAATAATAATTTACTTGAAAAATACAGATTTTAAAACTTTAACGGTTTTTATACTTTTTTCAAAAATTACATAAGGTATTATAAAATTATCATAAAACTAGAAGACATAAAATTTTTAATATATGAAATCATTTTATGAAAATACATTTTTAAATTAATTAATTAATTTTAATTAATTATTTTTGACTAAAAAAACTACCAATGCTTTTACTAAGATCGTATTATCACTTATAATATGCCTAAAATTTATTTATACACTCATGGGTGAGGTAAATATTCTTTTGGATGATTTACTATTCATTAGTGTCATATTAATATTCATAAGGGTAAGTTACTATTCATAAGGGTAGGTTACTATTCACCAAAATTATGTTTGTTCTGTTATACACCAAAAAACACCCTAAACACAACAGCGTATGTCAGCTTTTCGAAATTCATGACACAGAGCGGAAAAATTATGTTTAATGGTCACATAGTATATAGTATCATGATATTAAATTTTTAATTTCATCATACTATAAGGACTAATATAATAAGGGAATTACATTGATAAAACATTCGATAGTTATAGAGGTGGATTCTAATAATGTTACAAAAGTTGCCTCTTGTAATTTTAGCTCTAACTTTTGGGTGTTCCAACACTATTTACATTTCACTCCATATGGTAGGGGTGCAGTGGAGATGTATGTGTAATAGATTTCAAGGGAACTATTTTCCTTTTATTTCTAGTATTAGATATTGTACTGGATGGGGTGGTAAAAGGTATTAAATAAGGGAAACTAGGTGTGTAGTTTGGGTATTTTCCATGTATTAAGTTGTTGAGTAATTAGGGTAGTGAGGGGTCATAAATGAGTGGAGGGGCAGTTAGTTGAGGGAGTCTTGGATATTCATTTGGTAGCAGCTTTACTAGAGATAGGCCTAGATCTTGGCTTCAGGGGGAGCCTTCCTGAAGAGATTCTTCTCCTATTTCTTTCATATCTTATTTTCTATCTTACTCAATCCCTTCAACATCCTTTCCTATAACTCCTCCTTCGACCAATTATGGAAGAAACTCTCTTGTTGTGCATTATTTCCTACTATATTCCCCCTCTCAACTCCTTTTATTTTTTGAAAAAATATCACTACACCAATTCCCTAGATCCTCCCCTAGTTGCTAAATATATTTTTCCTATTGTTCAATTCTAGTTGTTTCGTTATTCCAATTACCAACAACTCTTTCTATACTCTCCCAGATAGTGTAAATAGCCTCACTTTGTTTTGAGGCACATGTGTCATAATAGAGCTACCTATTCTCTCCTTCAATCCACCAATAAACAATCAGATAATCCAATTTTATGAAAGATCCAAAATCCACCAAGATAATCATTCAAACTCATCGATATATTAATCACTAATTTTTTTATCTTATCTTCTTCAAATATAGTATATAATCTTCCTCCACAACATCGCTATAGCGTCCTAACAATTTCTCTTCATGTTGTGTCCACGTGAGCCCCTTTCCAATCAAATTCTATAACATAATCTGTTACTGCACCAAGCCTTCCATACATTGATATGCTAATTGTACTTTTATCTCTTCATGAATTTTAGAGATCAAAAAATACATATTAGCACGAGTGATCTATGTTTCAAGATCCTCTCCAGTGAATATAATCATTTATGTTTTCCTTGTAATGATGCACACCTCCCAATCCTCCAGAGCTATTGTGTGCTAATTAAGATTACTTTAATCTTCAGCCTATGAACTATTCTAGAATTACTTCACTAAAACTGATCTCTCATGTATTGTGCTCTCTACATGAGCCATAAACAATTTTTTAACCATTATTTTCAGATCCACGACAATCATTATCAACTCCGAGATACTCAACATCACCTCTGATACATTTGTTTAGCATGAAGATACTTCGTTCTCCATTCTCATGGTCATCCACTATGGCAAGCCTTTCGCCTCTACTTAGACAAAGAATTCACTACAGTTTTTCCGATTACGTACATGCAGTGTCCTCCTCAATTGTTTCATCTATGACTGCATAACATTTTTTTGTTGTGATTTAATTTTTTACACTACTTTAATAACTCCACTGTAGATCAAGAGTCACTATGAATATGGCCCCTATACTATGTCGACACTCCATGAACTAAAATCAAATTTACTCGGTCTATAATTCTATGGTGTCAACATTAGAATGGATTATAAATATCCAGCTAATCAAGGACATCATACATTAAGTATTTTCTCTCAAAAAATCCTCTCAAGAATACCTCTTAAAGAGCAAGGTTGGGGAAGATTTGATGAATCTCATAAGACATCTATTAAGTGTTGTGATACTAGTTTTAGTGGATAGCAGTTATAGATATAATTTCATCTTTAGATGACTTTTAAAACATAATAACGTAAAGGTTAACTTGACCAAACCATTCAATATTACTCTTAGAAATGGTTTTAGTGATTTTTCACAACCCCTATGCAAATAGATTCAGATCAGCCTAGAGAATTTCATCATTACAGTCTATGATTTTTTTTACACTAGGTGACCAGATGTAGTCTTGGGGATTTAATGGATGTGAAGGTTGGGTAGTGTGTTGACTAAATCGGGTCACAAAACCATGTATTTTTTCTGATAGCTCTTGGAAATTATACTTCAGGGAAATTCAGATGGGGTGGTCTGTCCTTGGGTCTGCAAAAACACATTAAAAAAATACTATACTTGTTGAGGGATGGGCTTGGTTGGTATGAATTCAGTTTACGCACGAAGAATTAAATAGTGATCTAGTAGACCGGTTTTAGTTGGGTGAAATTTTGAATAACATTCAATCTGTTTTTGACAAACTGTAGGTCCTACCACCACCTCAGGAAACAAACCACACTATTAATATTATGCTCAGGGTGACCCCAGTAAGTATAAGACCATATAATATGGCTCATTACCTCAACAATGAAGTCCAGCACCAAGTTAGTGACATGTTAGATCAAAAAATAATCCAATATAGTAGTAGCCCATTTTTTAGTCATTTCATTATTGTAAAATAAAATGATGGGAATTAGAGGATGTGCAAAGATTATTGAGAACTTAATAAACTTAACGTCCTGGACATGTTTTTCCCCATTATTGAAGAACTATTGGAAGAGTTGCAAGGAGCCTAATTTTTCTCAAAATTGGACTTGAA
Source organism: Viscum album (assembly GCA_963277665.1). Lineage (NCBI taxonomy): Eukaryota > Viridiplantae > Streptophyta > Magnoliopsida > Santalales > Viscaceae > Viscum > Viscum album. Next base: position 1,759,035,931 of record OY728141.1, read on the forward strand.
ATTCGGGTTCCACTAGATTCGTATTTGAATAGAAGATGTTAATAATACAATGTTTCATACACACAAATGAAATTTTCAATTCCTTGTCACGATGTTTGGGTTGATGAATTCCCAAACCACTTTTCAATCTACCATGAATATAATGTTCAAATAATATTTTAAGAAGACTGTCTTTGTATTTTTTGATGATGTTCTTGTTTATAGTAAAACTTGGGTGGATGACTTACAACACCTTGGAAACATATTTTGGGTACTACAGAAAAATATGCCCCCCTTAACAAGAAAAAAAAATGCTTTTTTACATAGTAATTCGTGGAATACTTAGGTCTGGTCATTTCTTCCAAGGTCAGTTCATTGGACCCCACTGAAGATGAATGTGTTCTTGAGTGGCCACGAACTCAATCTGTTAAAGGAGTTCTTGGATTTTTGGTTTTAACCGACTACTATAGAAAATTTATTGAATGATAAGGAAAGATATCTAAGCATCTCACAAAATTGACCAAAAAAACAACTCCCATTGGTCTCCAGCCATTGAGTAGGTTTTTTCATCCCTTAAAAGTGTTTATTTTTTCTCCCCTTCTCACCTTACCTAATTTCCTACAACTATTTATCATTAAATTTGATGCTTCTGGACGGGGGGTTGGTGCTTTACTCATGCAAGAATGATGTCTGGTTGTTTAGTTAAGCAATGAATTATCATACATCACCCGTTACAATTATGTTTATGAAAAATGAATGATGTATATTGTTTTAGAAATTAAGCATCAGATATATTATTGGGTTGACAATCATTTTATTGTTTATACTAATCATAAGGCTCTCAATCATCTCATTAATTAGCGATTACACAGGGAAAATTAGCAGGACTGGCAAGTGAATCTTTTGCGGCTTGAATTTGAGATTATTTACAAACTTGGACACACTAATCAGGTAACAGATTCCCTCTCCGTTAGGAAACAGGTGATATTGAAACCTATAAATATTTTTCAGGTTCCCCTATTTTTTATACACCTTGGATGGAAATAGACATCATCATGTTGGAAAACCAGTAGGATCCCATGTTGGAAGGTATTATTTATACTTTATAACTTCATCCCTCTTCACATTCGGGGTTTTGTGTGTGTCACACGATTCTATATTACCATGACTAAATCATTTTGTCTCCAAATACTTTCTTATATTGAATTATATTCATTGTTAATACTCTTCTCTAGTTGCTGTCGATGTTTGATTTCTAAAAATCTATAAACGGATTGCTATTGGCCTCTTCTAGAGGGTTCTGATCAACCATATCTATAAATTCATCCATGAATGTGATACATATCAGCGACATAAGACTCAAGACATTTCTCCTACAAGAATCCTTTATCCCCTTCCAATTCCATCCATATTTTGGAATAATATTTCAATGGATTTAATTTCTGGATTGTCTGAATCCCAAGGGTATAGTGTCGTCTTGGTGTTTATGGATCATTTTTCCAAAAATTCCCACTTTATACTGTTGTAAAATCCCTACATAGCCAAGGTTGTTGCTGACCATTTCATCAAGGAGGTGATTCATTTACATGGCATCCCTAGTTCTATCCTCAATAATCGAGATCCTATTTTTGTTAGTTATTTTTGGAAGGAATTGTTTCACTTGGAGGGAACCTCCCTAAAAATGAGTTAATCTCAACACCCATAAATAGATGGCCCAATGGAAATTTTTACTAAATATCATGGATCATATTTTGGTTGTTTTTCTTATGAAAGAAACATTGGTCATGATGGATACCTTTGGCCGAATATTTTTTTAATACTATTTCCTATTCTTCGACCAAGATGTCTCTTTTTTAGGTAGTCTATTGTTGAAAGCCTCAAACAGTGCATTGTTTTCCTGGTGGCACTACACCTTTTGACATAGTGGCTACTCTCCTCATTGAACATGTTTATATTTTGATCTATATTTTTCATAACATTTCTAATTCTCAATAGATAATGGTTCGGGTAGCCAACAAGCATTGTCGGTCTATTTTTTTGGACATTGGGGAGCTTATTTTTGTCAAACTCCAACCAAATATAAAAACTTCAAAATCCTCTAAATTGATTCCCAAATTATCAACCAGATATTACAGAACTCTCCAGATTGTATCTCACTTGTGAAAAACTTCATACAAACTTTATTTTCCTCCTTATATGGGGGTACATCCAGTTTTCGATGTCTCATTGCTCAAAAGTGCATCTATCCTTTCAACAGTTCACTCTGATCTTCCAGATTCGTTGGACAACAAATCTTCTAAATGTTCTATTCTAGGGGCTATTTGGGATACAAAATCTTCACTTAAGGATCAATAGGTAATATAGTTAATTTAGTGGGATGATAAACTATATGAAGAATTTAAATGAAATGATGCTGAGAAAATTATTTCAAAATTTTCTGACATACACCTTGAGGAAAAGGTACCATTTTTCGAGGGGGAAATTTTTAGATGCTCGTTTCCTAACCCTGTACATGTTTCCACATTCTTCCCATTCCTTCCTATTATACAATACCTTTCACTAGAGGAGGGAAAAATGTGAAAATAATCCTATGTTGGTTGGTGGGATTGATAGGGAACACAACTTAATATATGTACAGAAGGCCTTGTGATAGGGATGACATTCAATTTCAAAAGAAAAGTAATTCTATTTGAAAAAAAACCTAAGAGAGGAAGTGGTATGAATTTCATACTTATCTATTCTTGTAGCATGTGTACACCAAGGAGTAGGAAACTCCAGGTCCAACCTATTATATTAATTTATTTTAAATATTTCTAATACAGATTATTGGTAGTACCATTCTGATTTAACATTCCACTTGTGTTCTTATTTCTCTCTAAGAAAACACACATAATCATAACAAAAGTAAAGGATTATATGTTCCAAATATCAAGTTCTAAGACTCCTAGACCTGAGGGACTTGATTAAATTTTTTGTAAAAGCTCATGAAACATATTTGGGATGAAGTTAATAACCGTTACATGTAAATTTAACATGATTACAAATTACCTATAGTATTGAACACTACAACTGTTAAATTTTTTCTTAAAGTGAAAAATACATCTACTGCTGCTGATTTTGTACCTATTTCCTATTGTTCTATCATCTATAAATATATAACAAATATTCTAGAAATTTGGGATGGGAATGTTTTTAATTGTATCATCAACATAGAGTAAGAAACATTTGTCCTGAGAAAGTATATTTTTCATAATTTTTTTCTTCGCTACGAGTCAGTTCAATAATATTGTCAAAAGAATGTTAGTGCTAGATATTCTATCAAGACTAATCCTAAGAAAACATATGAATTTGTGCAATGGGAGTTCTTGGAAAACATGATGAAAGTGTGGGGAATTCCATGTAAGTTCATAAAGTAGATTAAAGTTTATGTGAATTCTATGTATTACATTGTGTTAATTAAAAGAGATCTCTTGGGTAACATTCTGGGTGGGAAGGGTATCATTAAAGGAGATCATGTCTCCCCCTTCTTGTTATATTTCATGGATGAATACCTTTTGAATAGCTTATGTGGGATGACCATGAGAAGTGACTCCCAATTTCACTAAATATGTCATAAGACTATGCTCATCAATTTTTTTATGTTTATAATCCATTTTTTCAAAGTATTTTTATGTTCTCTTTAGTAGTTAAAGAAGTTTTAGCAAACTTTTGTGATGCATCAAGGTATATTTTTAAGCTATAAAAATAAAGAATATTTTTTGGAGGGATAATATATCAGGAAAGGGCACAATTTCTTAGGATTTTGTAATTACATAAAGATTTTTTTCTGTTTAGGTATCCTATTGTTACTCTTCATTAAAAATTTTAGTCACATATAGATTAGTATCGCCTCATTCAAAAATATATACTATACTAACCAACCAGAATTGGAACTCTAGATTGTTATCTTATTATAGAAGGCTCTAGACAATTTATTCAGTTTTATAGAACCTCACTAACTAATAATTCATGATTATTGAAAATTTTAATTATATTTTCAGGTTCTTTATTTGGAGAAGAAATGATCAAAATTCAAAGATCCTGCTAGTTACTTGAGATGATGTGATAAATCCAAAGGAATCTAGTGTCTAGAGACCGAAACACTGAACGGTATTAAAAGGTGTTGATTCTATAGTGAATTCGATATATTTCTATTAAAAAGGAATATGTGTGGGTAAAATGAATCCATGAGTAATATTTTAATAAGAGGAACTTCAGGAAATATTTCGGTTGTAGGATCGCGATGTGGAATACGAAAAAGGTGTTAAAGCTATAGGAGGCCCTAAGGCATTGCTGATGCTCCTTTCCATCACAGAGCTTGATGAATGGAAAAGGGGAATAACTTAAGCACAATAAAGTTCACCCTTTTAAGAGCATCAAAAATTGATAAAGTAATAGACTAGGAACCCATTTCGAGGGAGTAGCACAAGTTTCATGTATGTCACGCAAGTCACTTGCGCACCACCTATGGGTCGCACAAGTCACTTGCGCACCCTATTCTTTTTTTCTACCATATTCCCCAGTGACCTATAAATAACCCATGTGGGCCCCCCATTTTGAGGACGAATTTCCCAAAACTCATATTCGAGATCCGGTCGCCCAAGTCTTTGTCTGATGTCTTCCGAACACTTCTAAGGTAATTATTTAACCAAGAAGGGAACCTCTAAAGAGTAAGAATAAGTCCTTAGTGTTATAACTCATCAATACTTGTGCGCCTAAGTGTCCATCCCTTAAGGAAAATAAAGAAACTTGCGCGCTGCCTTTCCCTCTCAAGGGAACTTCTGTTCCACCCTTCTAGAAGCCTCTAAGGATGATACTAAGGGCTTGAGTTCAAAGTCTCCCAAGTATTACCCTATAGATTCTTCATCGCCCGAGGTGACTCAAGTCGCACAGGTCCACCTGCATGACTAGGACTTGTGCGGCTCCTTACTAGTCACCTCCTTTCCTCAAATCCACCTCTCCTATTCATGACATAGCCTTCAAAACCATCTCTAAATCCATTTATGGCACGGTTCCTTTGTTGGCTTCCTTCTATGAAAATAATCCCGTGAAAACCTATCCTAAAAACTTGTGACTGACAAGAATTATGTCACCACAGTTAGAGGTTTCCTATATAACCTCATCCTTTAATTGAGAATATATTTTGATTTTAAGGCATCCTTCTCGAGAGTAATCCCCAATTTCCCTTGGTTTGGGCCTCCTTCTTAGGAGTAAGCCCCAAGTCTCATGGCTCCTTAACCTGGGCCTCCTTCTCTGGAGTAAGCCCCAGTCATAGTTTCCTTTCACATTGGGCCTCCTTTTCAGGAGCAAGCCCCATGTTATAAGTTCTCTTTAATTGGGAATCCTCCTCCAGAGTAAGCCCCCAATATTAATTTCTTATAATTTCGGAGTCCTTCTCAGGAATAAACCCCAATCATAAGTCCCTTTTAATTTGGGTCTCCTTCCCAGGAGTAAGCCTCATGTTAAAATTCCAAATCTGCATAAAGTACAAATACCTTTAGGGACCTTGATCCTGGCCTTCTTTCCTGAAGTAAATCATGGTTTTCATCTACTTTGGCAGTAATAAATACGTAATCCCCACATAATTTCTCATAATTGCATCTTTCATGGCACCATATTCATGTTTACTGATACCTCTTGTTCCTCACACCAAGCATGACTCACATGGGCTTAGAGTGTAAAAGTAATCACGCAATCTCTTTTTCGGCAATTAACCATGTATAAACCCCATATTTCTTTACCCGAACTACGTGGACATTGTTCCCTGCCTTAAATGTAGAGTACGTGTGAAGCCTTTATTGGGTTTAATATCATCGTTCATTATTTATTTTCCATACCATATGACATTAAAATATATCCTTCATATCAAACTAAGTGGGCTCTGATTCCTTTTTAACAAGGATACGTAGGTAGCCCAACTTCGGGTACGATCTAATCTCTGAAATAATCCATGTCTTTCTGAACAACAATAAACTTCAAGTTCCACACTGAGTGGATTTAAAACCAGTATGGTTATCATAATGACCATGAGATTTCTATGTAATCTATTGGAGGATACCATTGACTATGAATATCAAATAAATACATATGATTCTCCATCGATCAAGAACCTAAAATACATATAAAAGATTGTCTAAATCCCATACATATCAATCATTGTTTGCTAAATCTAAAGGAAAAAATCATTTTCTTACTTGGTGAATTAATAAGGATTCATGAACATAACTTAAATCTATAAGAGAGTCCCAGAGTAGGTAATAATTCCCCTAAAAAAAGTGTGATGAGCCTGACCTCCTGTCATCTCGACCAATGCAAATTCTTAAGCTTCATCAGTCAACAACTAATGAACACATACCTTTGGAAAGTAGCTCCCAATTGATATAGAATCATTGGATGTTTCCGGTTCTAAGAATAAACCCGTTATAAACTGATAGGAATGTCTGAACCTTAAGAAAACAAGTTCATCCCCATTTCCAGAATAAACAAAAAAATGGTGAACTCAACCTGAATCCTTAACCATGTTAAAAGATGTTTTACTTACTTGTTAGGCCCCTATTAAACTCAATATAAGGGCCAAAAAAGAAATCAATAACAAATTTTCTCATCCAAAAGACGTAGTCTGATCAATCTTATCTTGATTATGTCTATTATATCAAAAGGCACTCTTTTTCAAGATCTCTTTGTATTACAAAATGGCTTCTTTAAAATTCACACATGTGAATGCCTCAGACGCTACTCCTACTGGATCCTCATCCGCTCTAAGACGACATCACCTAATCAGCGTCTACAATGCTATGTATCGAATGCATTGGTGGGGGAATACTATCAGCACAGTACCATCACGAATCTGTAGGCCTCTCGACAAGCCCTCCAAGTTAACAACTCACCCTGGTTGTCTGGACAACGACAACCAGTGGTCAAGAGGCAAGTGGTGCCAACCACCGTCTTCAACCGTTTCGGGTCATTATCCCTGGAATGCAACAACCAGTCCCTCCAATATTATAGGTAGGTGAATGAAGAGGTCACTCGAGGCCTTAGTTCAAGAAGATAGGAGTCCATCCTGAGGACTCCCACCAACAATCACCTACAGACTCATGTAGTAGTGAACCCTCAACATGATGAGAGCACCACATCTAGGTGTTCGGATCAGGTTCCTCATATCCGAGCATGCAAGAAGAACCATCAGAGGGTAAATTTGGTCAAGAGGGAGCAGGTTCTTACCTCTTCCCCCCTACGGATAAGCCCATAAATATAACTTGATGGAAAACAATGAGGGAGAATATATACATTTCCATCCTGATTTAACTGCCTAGCAGACTCATCTGGCAGCAACACACCAATACCACCAGGAAATTTCGGCAGAGTACTATAGGCATGCACATACACCTGTTTATAATTAATCAGCCTTTCAACAGGCTCGTCTGACTGCATCCAATGAAGCTCGCCAATCAAATGTGGTGACCTCCTGTAAACAGGCACATACACTTGTTTACACTCATCAATTATACGAGAAGTCTCTTCTGCCAGTATTGAAGGAAGCTCATCAATCATATTTGGTGGGAAAAAATAAGCAAGCACATACACTTTGGATTCATCAAGCTAACCAACAGTCTCTTTTGGTAGCACCTAGAGATATCAATTGAAAATATCCAATGACAAACATGAGGCAAACACAACTTTCTTCCCCCACACTTGAGTACTGTCCGGATTCACTAACAGGAAAAGAAGGATAGGAGAAAAAACACACACCTACTCCAAACATAGAATAGATGTATTTTCCCTTTCCGGTAGCTGATGTACCCAAGAACATTCTGACAATGGTAAAAGAGCATAAGCAAATCCCAGCCCATATTCTGGATACCTGTCAGAATATTATAACAACATCAACAACATCACATGGAAAGAAACATAAATATATCCCTATCAGTGTAGTGAATCATCGACATGTCACTCTGGAGCAGATACAAACCTCTGTTCCAGTCCATGAGGGTCGTGGGGCATACTCCCCCATGTCATAGAGACAGTCAAGCAGGGCACATACACCCAATTTAAATGGAAATAGTCATCCTAACTTGAACATTTCTCCTGAGCAGGCACTTACACCTGCCCATAATAACCACTTTCCTCAACAAGTGGTTTCCAAAGTGAGAAATAAGGCATCCAAGAAAAAAACCCATCCAGCACAGCTAAAAAATCAATAGCCAATCTGCAATAAGGCTTTTCTCAATACTGGAGTTTTGATGCCCTCATTCAATTGCCTGCTGCAACTCAAGATTCTAATCTCATATTTCTAGATTCTGGAAGTAATGACTATAATTCTTAAGGTCTTCATCAGACAGTTCCAAATGAAGGCTTTCTTCATGACAATTCGGTCAATCTCGATGTATTATCTTTATATGAGAGCCACGATAACCCTCTGCATGGCTGGAAGACCAAGGAGCAAAAGGTTTCATCTTTTGTTGTAACCCACCATGGTGGTCCTCTCCCTGATGATGAATTTAGACGCAAAATTCCTCTCCACAAAAGTAATTCGCATTGCCTAGAAAATTCATCAATGGACAATGCAGTAATGAAAAATCCCTCTTATCTAGAGGCACTTGCAAATGTGAAGCCAGTCATGTCTGATGCCTTACTGCTAGCAGGTGAAATACTTTCTCAATCAGATGATATCTCAGGGTATAGGTCTTTCTCCTAACCACCCATGGGTCATTCATCTTCTAATTTGACAAATGAATTCTCTATCAATATTTTTGAATCTGATGAAGCAACAAAGAAGCAACAGCTTTGGTCTAATCAGGTAGAGTAATCTTAATCAAATAACAAAGAGGAAGTGCTGAATATGAGAAAACAACTAGTGAAAGGTGAAATACTAGTCATGTTTTGGCCTTTGGCTGACTCTCAGAATGATATTCCAGAAACAATGACAAAATATTGTATTCACGATATTCATCTCAATATATGGAAAACATTTTTTCAATTAAAAGAGAAAATATTACCTTATGATGAATATCAAAACCATGGTAAGATAATAGAAGGGTTGAAATTCCAAATTGACTTGGCATATCTCTTAGTTTCCAGACATCCAAAGGATGAAAAGCAGCAGAGATCCCTTCAGCGTTCATGCCTTGGCACGTGAAAAATGTTGCGCCCGTTAATTGCCAATGCCCAATCTAGTATTCGTATTAGAGGATGGGGTGTTCCTGGATACTTGTATTTCAATGTACTCTCTAGTCAACAAAGCCCACCAAAAGTGGTATCATGCAATGTTATTTCCCCTGGATGGCCATAGCTAACTGGTTTTGTGTGTAATCAAAGTCTTGCCCAATAACATGCATCAACTAGTTCTTCCCAAAGTCAGGCATATAAAGAACACGTTTTCGAATTACTCTTGCTTCTTGAAAATGAGAATATCGAACAGGCTTCTCGTTTAGAGCATGCAAATCATCAGGTGACAGAAGTGTCTGAAATAATCCAACGGTCATCTGAGCCAGGTGATTTGAGTGGATGTAGGATGATGCATTCGGCCAATTTCCAAACTAATGTCCACAAAAACAGGGGAGCCTTTAAGAAAGTTTCAGATTTTGCAGCTCAAGAACCACCTAATCTTTCCAGACGGGGCACTCTTTTAACTCAACCCTCAGGATCAACAGACAGGATTCGAGGAGTTCACCAGGAAAAATAAGAACAGCCCCAGTCCATTGGACTGGGGACTTTTTAAAATTCTCAATCTATTCCTTAGTGAAAGTCATTCTTCTCTTGATTAGGGAAGAAAACACAAGAGGAAAGCAGAGCTGAATTATCAAGAGATTCCCTCCAAATTAGGATTCATCAAGAAGTTACTAAGGGATCAAATAAAAAAGGCATTGTCTCATAAAAGAACATGGAAGAAGATAGTATCGTATAAATGCTGACAGAAGGGCTGCAATGCGTTATGCATTGATGAATTTCATCAATGCCATTGTCACTAATCCTCCAAAACATGAGGCACATTTTGAGGGATCAGATGAAGAAGTTATCTTTCAAGAGGCTGTACACATAGAAACGAATGAAAGAGGTGTGCGTACTAGAAGACAGAGGGTTTCCCAAGGGAAAGACATTTCTTCAGGTAATGTCCTTCCATACTCTAGAAAGGCACGTTCCAAAGAAAATTGTAAAAGACAGGTTACATCCCACCTTACCTCTGGAGAAGGAAAACCACTCTCATTTGTGGAAATGTTCGCTCAACAAGAAGAAATGAAGGAGTTAACGAGGTTAAATGTAGAACTAATTCAAGGTAGTCTTCCTACTAAGCATGCTGGAGTTAATCAAACAAGGGAATTTTTTGCATCTACTAGGATGGATCATGAATATCCCCCATTACACGTACACCCTCATAGGTCCGATCCTACGAGTCATATGCAATAGCAACCAGCAATACTACCATCAATGGAAATACCGGCCGCCAGACCTGTCCAAACACTAGTTATTGCACATACTCAGGTCTAAGATCAACCAGATGTTTCTAAAAAATTAATGACTACCATTGAGTCATTAACAGATCGGTTGGAAGCTATGGAACGAAAGAGTGCACATGTTCAACCAAAAAAGAGTGATTACCATGAATGGGTGGATGCAATTCCTCCCCTGTCAAATTTTGTGAGTACCACATTCCCAATTTTTAATGGTTCAGGAGATCCATAACAACACTTAACACTTTTTTTCTCATTGTGCTCCTATGATGGGATCTAATTAACAAAAAGAAGTAGTTAAGCTCAGGTGTTTTGTGCAGTCATTACAAGGACCTGCTTTTCTCTTGTATAAAAGTTTGCAATCTTTGTCAAATACTAGGCGGGAAGATCTTTGTCAATGATTTCGTCTTCAATTTATCTCAACATTTCAAAAGACGACAATTTTTTATCATACCATTGTATGCAAAGGGAAAATGAAATAGTTTTAGATTTCATTGCTCGCTGGAAGGGATTAACATATTCGATAAGTTTAGCACTCCCTCAAGAAGAGTTTTTTCCAATCTGTGTGAAAAATATGCATGATGAATTACACACACCGTTCATCCCAGTGAAATATACAAGGGGGTTTTGAGACTTTACTTCAATTGCTCAGCAGATAGAAAACTCTCTTATAAAGATTAAGGCTAAAAATCATGTAATTCCATCAGTTCCAGGAAATTGAAAAGGGAAAGTAGAGACTGCTACAATTGTACTTAAACAAGCACTTGTACCTGCTTCCACTTTAAAACCTTCATCATATCGAAGGGCTCCACCTCCTGAGCATCAACAAAAATGGATACCTCATCAATATGATCAAAAAGATCAAAAGCAGAAATAGTTTGAGGATTTAAAAAAAATTTATTCATTCCGGAATGAAAAAGATCCAGGTTACTTCATCTCAGCTCTAGAAATCAATCTGGATTAGTTGCCAAGGCCCAAAAGGCCATACAAGGAAGGAGATGAAGACCTCTCCAACTATTTACCATTTCATCAGATGTTGGAGCATCCCATTTAGGAGTGTTTTTACATCAAATACCTCATGAAAAAGATGGTGGACTCTGGACAGGTAAAACTAAAAGGTTCTTCATCCCAGGTAGCATGTGTTACTACTACTATTCCAGAGGAAGAAGTTGAGTGGCATGAAGTTAAAAGTAAAAATGCACATAAATATGATGATTGGATGGTCAAGAAAATGATCAACCGAACTCATGCCATTTTACGAACACAATTGAACCAACCAACTGTGTCTTCTCCTATGAATTACACAACAAAACTCCCTTCATCAGAAGGAAAATCTTCAATGAAGCAGCATAATTTGAAGAAATAATAGTATTCAGAAGCAGAAGAACTCATGTCAAAACCTAAGTTGTCTTTGACTTTGGCAGATTTTATGCTATCTACTTAAAAAGCATGGGCACCGCCCGACCAAACGGCACAGCCTGAATGGGTTCATCAGGTAGAATCTTCATCAGAGGAAGAATTGATCTTATGTTCTATTAAAATGAATCATTTAACGGATCCCTATGCTAATGACAGTTTCGATTATGATGGGCCTATGTTCCCTGAATCTAACAGAGGAATTAGGGGAAGAGACAGAGGTCTAGGATACAGGGCAATATCTGGATATTCTAGAAGCTACTATTTCAATCCTACATCTACTAGAACTATATATGTGGCAGAAACCCATGGAAAATCTCTTTAGTGGGCTCAACGGGAACAAGAAAGTTCTTCCACACATGGATGATTCGGTCCTGAAACAGTTATTTTGGTAGACCGGTTAGAGGTCAAACCTTCTTCCTCTAAGAAAATATATATACCAAGTTAGTCTAATCTACCGAATCCATGAGTATTTCCAACTCCTACCCCGATACGGGATGCATCTACTGCCAATGCATCAACTTCCAAGGCACCTGAAAAAACCACATTTTCATGATGCGAAACGCAGACCCTAGGACCAAAAGTATGATGTCTTGAAACATTATGTCCAATTACCGGCCAAGTTATCAATTTTGGATGCCATGAATCTATTAAGAGATCTTTGGGAGGTGCTTATTGAGGCTTTGTCAAGTCCTCAAGAATTCGAAACTGAAATTGCTACGGATGTGGTCTACCATATGGAAAATGATCCTGCAGAATGTCATGCAGTGATATCTTTCACAGATCTAGATGAATATGATGTTGTACATGGACATATCAGACCTTTGTATATATCTGGTAATGTCAATGATATATATATTTGATGAGATTTTATTGATAACGGATTAGGAGTCAATCCCATTCCTATTCATACAATTCGTCGATTGGGACTCACCGAATCTGATTTATCTCTTTCTACATTGATGTTTCAAGGATACGATAAGAATGAATAAGAACCTCTGGGATAAATTACACTCAGAATTCAGTTTGGAGACCTTCTGTGTAATTCTGATTTCATGGTTGTTCATCAGGACACAAACTTAAACATTTATCTTAAAAGACCTTAGATTCAACAACATTTGGTCATACATTCGTCATACCATCAATGTATCAAATATTGTTTCAATGGTAAAATTGGGACATTGTATGGTGACAAGGCCCCATTCAAAACATGTGAATCTCAATACATTGATGCATAATTTTATCACATGGTGGGAAAAGAAAAATCCACGACAAAGAACGTTAAAAAAATTAATGCTCCAAGTGGTTTGAAAAAAGTTCCAAAAAACCCATTCATAAATGTGAGTACAGATTATGTGTTGCCTATCAGTAAAATTTACATGATTGACCTAAATCTACTTAGTCTTATAGAAACTTCTATAATGTCAATTATGGCTTCCAATCCTGACAGAATGGGTGAAATTGTTGATTCACTAAGCCATGATGAAAGCTTAGATGGAGATGTCTTCATTTCGTCCACTGAAATCCAGCAATTCTATACTTCATCAACCAGGCCAGAAGAAGTTATAGAAATACCAGAGAAAAATAATGAGGTTGATTCTCAATCCATCATCTCCTCTCTATCACCCCAGAAAGAACCTTCATTATCAATAGGGTCAGAAATGGTAGCCTCTTCTCCAAGATGTTCAAATTTTAACACCTCCCCTAACGATGGAAATTATGATTCGTCCTCTACTATGCAAGTAGAAACAAAAAAGTAACACATATTGAAGAATAAGAGTAAGCTCTTAGGGATTCTCCTCCAGAATTTGATGTGGGTATCGCTACCATAGTGGATGAACTCAGAGAAATAAATCTGGGTACAAAAGAAGATCCTCACCCCACTTTAATTAGTGCAGCCATGACTCTTGAAGAGCAAGAAGTGTGTACTTAATTTCTAAAACTAAATCAAGATGTATTTTCTTGGAATTATATAGAAATATTGGGTCTTGATCACAATGTTTCCACTCATCATTTGGGTTTTCCAGAAGAACATCGAGGATTTAAGCAAGAAGTAAGAAGAACACATCCAACTTATGCTTCCAAAATTGATGTTGTAGTTGATAAGCATATCAAGGCTAAATTTGTCAAATATGTTCAATATCCCAAATGGATGGGTAATATTGTCCCTTTGAAGAAGAATAATGAAAAAATTATAGTTTTCATTGAATTCATAGATCTTAATCGACATTGTCCCAAGGGTGATTTTCCAGTTCCGATCATAGAACTCTTAATTGATGAAAATGCTGGATATGAAGCTCTTTCCTTCATGAATGGTTATTTTGGGTACAATCAACTACGAATGGACCCAGAATATGAAGAGTCTACAGCCTTTAGAGCTCCTCAAGGTGTGTTTTTCTATCGGGTAATGCCCTGTGGCTTGAAGAATGTAGGTGAAATGTATCATTGTGCCATTCACCATATCATCAAACACTTTTTAGGTAAATTTGTTGAATGTTATGTGGATGATTTTGTGGATAAATCCAAACAATGTTCTGATCACTTGGCTGATCTTGAAAACATATTCATCAAACTTCAACAACACAATTTGATGATGAACCCCTTGAAATGTTCTTTTGGGGTAACCTTAGAAACATTTCACAGCTTTGTTGTATACCATCGTGGTATTGAAGTTGATCCTGAGAAGACAAAATCAATCCTTGACATGTCACCTCCTAGAAATTTGAAGGAATTAATAGTACTTCAATGACACATGGCTTATATTTTGGGTTTCATTGACAATTTTGCAGGCAAGTGTTTACCCTTCGACAAATTAATGAAGAAGGGAGTCACCTAGCAGTAGAATGAAGAATGTCAAGAAGCATTCAATATCCTCAAGAAATATTTATTGAGTCCACCGATATTAATGCCACCTATTGAAGTAATACCACTGATTCACTATGTGACAACTTTAGAGTGATCATTGGGTACCTTCCTTGCCCAAAAGAATGATACAGGGAATGAAAACATCCTTTACTATCTCTGTAGGACTATGCTTGAGGCAGAAACTCGATATACAAGTATTGAAAATGTCCTGCCGAGACTTAATCATTTCAGTTCACAAATTGACACACTTCCTGCAACATTATGATGTCCAATTGGTATCTCTCAATGACCTACTCAAATTTATCCTTAGTCGTCCAATGCTTATAGGACATCTAGCAAGGTGGATAGTTATTTTGCAGTAGTTTCATATCCAGTATGTGTCTCCAAAAGCAATAAGGGGCTAAGCTCTGGCCGATTTCCTTGCTGAACACCCATCTATAAAATTTACATCTTTAAATATTGAAATTTTTAATGAGGAAGTCTTCTCTGTTCAAGATAATCCTCAAACATCGGAAATATACTTTGATGGTGCCTCCAGAAGTCCAACAGGGAAGAAAATGGAAAACCCTAAATTCAACAATGTTGGGTTAGGAATTGTGCCTATTTCATTATAAAAGGCAGTGCTACCCTATTTCTTCTTATTGTTGGAAGGCAGTACAAACACTGAAGCAGAATATCATGCTCTCATCACCATCTTGGAATTGTTGCTTCATGCATAGGTGAATCACATGAAGGTAAAAGGTGATTCAGATTTGGTAATCAAACAAATCTATCGGGATTATGCCATCAGAAAGGAATAGTTAATCCATTTACGTGATTATGTTAGAGAGTTAATGGTAAAATTTCCTTCAAAACTAACATTTCCTTACGTCCCGCGATCACAAAAATCCCAAGTTGATGCACTGGATAATGTTGCCACAACCCTGGAAGATCCAAACTGGGACGAAACAATCATCAGTATTTCCCACCGTTATGTAGTTTCACCTTTTGTTCAAATCAGAACAGATGAATCAATGAAATCATACCCATTTCTGAACTATATGGTCATACTAGATGATGGATGACACCTATCAGGGAATACCTTCAAAATTTAACACTCCCACCTGATAGATCCGGGAAAGAACAAGTCTGGAAACATGTGGACAATTTTACTCTTTATGATAGCCATTATCACCAAAAAATTCTCTACAAGCGAGTTTTTGTTGGAATTATCTTCAGATGTATTGATGGTGAAGAGTCAATGGCTGTCATGAGTGAAGTTCATACATTAGTTTGTAGTGCCCACCAGTCTTGGCATAGACTTTCTGGTCAAATTCGAAGGCTTGGATACTTCTGGCCTTCAATGATGCATGATTGTGTTGATTTCACTAAGAAGTGTCATTCTTTCCACCTATGCGCCAACTTCATACATCAACCCCCAGAGTTTCTTCATACAACTAAATACTCATGGCCATTTTCCACATGGGGAATTGATGTATTAAGACCTTATCCTCTGGATAAATCCAAGAAGTTTAAGTATATTCATACTACTACTGACTTCTTTTCCAAATTGGTATAGAAATACCTCTCAAAGAATTTACTTCTAAAATCGTTTATTGCTTCTTCAAGTCTAACATCATTACAAAATTTGGTTTCCCTCATGCCATATTGACAGACTATGTCACCAACTTCTGTTCATCCAAGGTGAGAAAGTTGTATCAAGAATACAACATCAAATCCAACTATTCATCTCTGTATCATGCAGTGGCCAATGGAAAAATAGAATCCTTCAATAAAACTCTTTAAAACATACATCAAAAGATGGTGGATAAAGATAATAAATCATGGATTGATGAACTTTTTCATGCTTTATGAGCTTATCGGACCACCACCTGCACTGCCATGCGGTCAACTCCATATTCATTGGTATATGGAACAGAAGAAGTCTTGCCCATTGAAGTTCAATTACCTTCCCTCAGAGTAGCCATTTGTGATCAGTCATCCACAGATGAACAATCTCCGAAGTGATTTGATGAATTTTAATGATTAGATGAAAAAAAATATTGTGCACCATACACCACTTAGAAGTCTATCAGAATCGAACAGCACATGATTTCAATATAAAAGACCGTCTTCGTTCATTCATTCAAGGATAATTGGTATTGGTCCATAGAACTCCAATGATACCATGAAATAAACCTCCAAAGCTTGATCCAAAGTGGGAAGGACCTTATTCAGTACACAAGGTGTACTCCAATAGAGCTTGTTCTATAATATCAACGAATGGAGAACTCATCACGACTCTAACAAATGCTATATTTCTGAAGAAGTATTTTGTGTAATAAAAATGTGATCATCCTGCATGACCTTAAACTATAAACAGTCCATTATACGTCCTACATGATGTTAAACTGTACATGTTCATCCTAAATTACGTTTAAACTCTGAATAGGTCCCTTAATACATCCTACAAGACATTAAACTATGCACATGTCTTTAAAGTCGTTAAACTGTACAAAAATATGCCCTAGCTACATGGAGCTAAACTGTACAACACCCTTTGTCCCACATGAAGTTAAACTGTGCATCGTTAGGGTTGTTGTTACTTATTGTTTCTCACACCGAGCATGACTCACGTCAGCTTAGAGTATGCTTCAACCATAACACCCTTGCTGGGATGCTAACCACTCGTAAGTCCCAACACTATCTTCGAGTCGTTGTCCTGAAGTACAACTCGATCACCAATTAATTCTCAATAGAATTACGTACACTTTGATGCTTTCCTTCTAGGATGGGTACATAGGAAAAATCCCGAGGTTCAATCCCAAAACCAATATCTTTACATCGATTCACCTCCATCTCATATGATGTTGATCCATGAAGCCCCCCCCCAAAGAAATATCTTCACATTGGTTCACCATCGTCCTATATGATGTTAGACTATGTATATCCCTTTTTCCCCTACTACAAGGAACTAAACTATGCAACACCATCATCCTTGCTATATGTTGTTAAACTATACAGTCCCCCATTGTCCTCACTGCTAGACATTGAACTTCATAGCAAAATGACCTAGCAACATGATGCTAAACTGTGCAGCACTGGTCCATGCATATAACCTTAAACTATTCGCACTTTTTTCTTGTATGAAAATAAACTACAACAGTCATTGATGCCATCACCTGAGAGGGAATCATTATTGAAATTGATCTCCAATAATGTTATATTCCAAGGACTATGTGCATACATGGCAATGCCCGAACCTTTAATCTTGGGTCGAACCATCATTGCACTAAAGTCCCCTTTGACTCTTCACATATACTAACCAAATCTGTAAAGAGGATATTTCAAGAACTAAGAATGGCTTCATTCCCATCCCTATGGGATACGTAGGAACTTTTGAGCATCCCTCGATTCTAGCCCCAAGTCTTTAGGCCTAACCCAAAACTCCACATTCAATCCCATGGCTAAAAAGTCCACCTGCAACCACATGAATGTGGTTTGAAAACCCTGTTCATTATTTACATCAGGTTTAAAACAAACACAGAATGTGTCTCCCTTATTATGGTCCGATCTCTACGACCCTAAACTAATATCTCCAACTCTCTCGTCCCACATGAAATTAAACAGTATTCCAAGAACTATGTATGGCTTGATTCTCATCCTAATGAGATATGTAGTGAAGTCCAACATCAAATTTAGGACCTAGCCACAACATGATTATGGTCATAATTGGCCTATGTATCTCTTTCATGCATAGGTCAATACCCATTTTTATGTATCATACTCCTAACCTTAAATACTTGCAAACCTCCACAACTTTTTTCTTTAATTCTGGTCACAAAATGTCTGATACCCAATATTTATTTTTCCAGACCATGAAACACGTTCCCTTAGGTGGCCATGCATAAATAGTCTACATAACAGACCTTTCTGCCAAAAGAAGCTATTATTTGACTATACAGCCTATTCCCTTAGGTGTCCTTGCATAATTCAACCCCCCTAACAGGTTTTTCAAATATTGGTAACTTCATTCTTGGGGGGAAAACCTCTTTTGTCTTTATTGGAATTAACAACAATAAGTAGGGATCCACAAAAACATCCATCCTTAACATATTTGTCCCATTCTTTTTTTCATGATCTGAAAGTATTCAAGTATATGGTTTATATTTCCATTCCCTACGTTTGGGTCAGACATTCACAGGGATGACATTCATCCAATTCTTTGACAATCTTGATTGGAAATATCCTCTCCATATTCTAGTACCTCTCTCCATACAACAGACCCTATGCTTTGGAAAATTTGAATCTCCATAAACTTTCACTAGATTTTATCAATAGAAAAGTAAAATTTCAAAGAGTTATTTTGCTTGACTATGCAGCACGTTCCCTTTGGTGTCCTTGCAAAAGTAGTCAACATAACAGACCTGTCAGCCAAAAGATTCTATTATTTTACAATATAGCCAATGCCCTTAAGTGGCCCTACATAATTTAAACCCCTAATGGGTTTTTCAAATAATGGTTACTTTATTCTTAAGAAATACTTCCTCTAATGCCTTTTAGCTCTTTTTTCATATCATCCCTCAGATTCAAAATTTTTTAAGTCATAGTTTACATCTTTTCCCCCATACATGAATATGGGGATATGTTTTCAAACAAATTATCAAGGAATTGAGTCAATTTTAATCCATTCAACCAAAGCTATTCAACCTTAAACCATATCCTTTTTATGTCTGACATGCATGACTTTAAACTGCCAACAGGAGACAGGTTACTCATTAAATTGGGAACCTGTAATAGGAAATCAGAATAAAAGTTAGGTCCTAGCTCACTAAATGTACATTTTGTATGATTTAGGAGATATTGATCAACAAAAAGATGCAATGTTTGTGGGTTGTTTGTATAATCCACGAAAAAAACAAACTATGCTTACTAGGCTCATTGGATTAGGTAAAAACATTATGTAGTTAGAAAGAGAATGTACGTATAAATGACTGAAGAAGAAAAATATTTTTTATTGATGCACAAGATTAGAAGAACATCCAAATATTGGAGTATCTTCTCTTTTTCAAGAATTACAAGAGGCATTCAACATAACTTTTCATTTGATTTAATGAATCTTGAGCTTCATCAACAGCCACTTGAAGTTCATTCACTCGACCAACTTCACTCTTTTCAGCATGATGGAGTGCTTTCTTGGCATCTGTGATGGATTTCATACCATATGTTTGGACTACATCCTATGAATTGTTAAGCTGGTCAAGTTCCCCAGTAATGGTATCTACCTATTTCTAAAGGTGAATCTATTGGAAAAATTTCTCCGTGAACTTATGCTTCAGCTCCTATAGCTTTACAGCATTATCAGCCTCAGCTCTGGACACTGCGTCCTCGAATTCGCCGATATTGGTCAGCATCCTCGCTCTGATCAGTTCTTGATGACACTTTATCTCCTACTCCCTCCTCAAGATGACTTGTTTCACCACGATATGGATCTCGGCATATCTAAAACTGCAAAGTCTTAGGATGATGAACAAGGATGAAGAGTTGTGGGATCTTTGAAGTCACCTCATCAAGAGGCACTTCATATATGATCTTCCATATATTCTGTCATGCCTTGCGACGTGAGAATTAGAGCGCCTTTTGAACCTATGGGTATAATTCCGAATCGCTATCAAAGGGGGGAATATATTTTGTGATTAATGCACTTAAGGAAGTGCCATGTTCTGCTCCTTCCCCCCTGACCCTTGGTACTTCACTTTCTACTCCCGTTGTGGCTGAGGCTGAG
Organism: Viscum album; assembly: GCA_963277665.1. Taxonomy (NCBI): domain Eukaryota; kingdom Viridiplantae; phylum Streptophyta; class Magnoliopsida; order Santalales; family Viscaceae; genus Viscum; species Viscum album. Next base: position 1,759,056,442 of record OY728141.1, read on the forward strand.
GCTTCACCTTTGGATCTAGCCACAGAAGTTAACGACCCTACATAGTCAATTGAATGTTTTGGTTAGTTTCAAAGGATAAAAAAGTTTATTAGTTTTATTGTAAATTAAGTATAGCAACAAATATTATCAGCTTTTACCCAACAGTATATCAACAGCATGAGAAGGCTCCTCCCTGTCTTTCCTTGCTTCAACATGATTTTTAGGACGGGTTTCAAGAAGCTCTTCCGGGTTAAGCTCTACTTGAGCTTGCATCTCTACAATGATAGGGTTGTCTTTACCCCCTTCAAACATTGACAGATCAGCAGCTTGCTCAGATGGAACTGCACATTTCAACCAATCATGGTTAGAGATGTAATAAAAAAATAACAGGACGAAGGATAACACTCACATCCAAAATCATCTAAATCACATTGTAATTTAACATGATCTAAAATTTCATCAAAATACGTGCCATGTTTCATCATTTCATCTAGTGATATCCCAGATTCCTAGTTAGTCTCACCATTGGGTGCATTTGATATGTCTTCTTGGCGACCCTCCTCCTGCGACCTCTGACCCCAGATAGCTTCCTCAGAGAAAATTGTGGAGTCAGTTGTAGTGGTCTCCAAATGTTCTAGTGTAGGTGGTAAACATAAAGAATTACATAATGGAAGTCAGTTGATGTTTTCATTCAACATTCTATGAAGTATTGTTATTTTACCAGAAGCAGGATCTTCTCTCCTGGCAGCAGCAATATGAACAGTACTAGGAACAGACATTGACTCTTCTTATCTCATAATTTCTTCAGGAGCAGCCATGTCAGCATGAATTTTTGACTGTTCACCAGTACCCACTGTCGTCCTCAGAGGAGGGTAATTCCTCTACCTCAAAGGGGAAATCAAAGAATCTCCTGCAACCCCAGGAAGTATGAGTAAATGTTTCATGAGTTAGGATTCATGACTACCAAAAAGACTTGCCACTACTGATAAAGTGTTTGGTTGTGGTCTTCATTATTCAATGATTTTTCTTCATGGCCAATTTGGTTGGACTGACATCGTCACCTCCAAATATATGTATCAGAGAGTGTAAAGCCCTTTCCAACTCCTCATCCATGGCTTGTTGTCCTGGATATACCTCACCCGGTTCACGAGGAGATTCAGTGGCTTCAAGTGAGGTGCCACCAGGGTTATACCGTGGTGAAGGGATTTCAGTGGTTCTTTTCATTAAAAGCTGCAGGATGAAGACAATAATTTCTTTAATTAAAAAATATTTGATTTAAATCAAGTTGCAGAAAAATATGGAAAGAAAATTACATCTTCAGGAGCCACGTAATCGTGCCACTCCTCGTCTACTGAAGCAACAATCCCCTCAGTGGTTCCATGATCCATCATTTCCTTCACCTGCTTGGTGATAGGAATGGAATCATCAGTGGAATATATGAGAATTTCCATCTCTCTGATGCAATCCCTCACTTCATTGTGGTTTTCCTCGAAGCAGATATCAGCAGAAGCCCAGAGATTCCCCACTCTAGGGATATACATCCCTTTGCATAAGTCCATCCAGGTGGTTTCAGTGTCACAATATAAACTCCTCCATGTTTCGAAAACCTCTGGTTGTAAATATTCAGAATGTGCCCCATAATGCCGTGAGAAGGGTCCTACAATCTGGGACTTCAACTTCTTCTCAACTCCTACAATCACAGATAAAGGATAAGAAAATGAAACTTGTTGCTCTATAAAATAATGGAAACTAAATTGCCTCAATGATATAACTCACCAGGTGTTGATGGAGTAGGTGTCTTGAATCTGGTAGGAGGATTATATATATCATGAGGCCACTTTGACGCATTTCATGCCTCATCATCCCCGTCCTGGGAATCCGGTGAATCAGCCCTAGGTGAGGAACCCGGGGAATCGGCTTCAGGTGAGGAAGAGTCACCGACTAGATTAAGGGTTTCTTTCCTGACAGATCTCCTTTTTGTCCCTAACCGGGGGACCAGATGATTTAGTACCCCTTCATGGTATGATGCTACCCAGATCTCGTCATACCATCTAGTCAATCGATTTTCCACTCCAACAGCTGGTAGATCAAGCACTACCCCAGTCTTCTCCATAGTTGTCAGCAACCATTGTTGTCAGCCATCCATTGGATGTTGCTCTGACCTGACGTGCATGGGAGGGGATACAAAAATCTTCTGTAGATACATGAATTGGCGTAAAAATATATATGGAGCATAGTCCTTGAATATAATCTATCAGTCAATTATGGTGGCCAATACACCATCTATGCAAGCCAGCATATATGACCACAATTCCAGTCTAGTTGTGCCATTATCAACAAACCTCCCGGTTGGCGGGTTTCCATAAGGAATGAAATAAAATTCCTTGAACATGCTCAGCCTCACCTGAAGATCCTAGGAATTGAAGGACAATGGAGAAATTATGGAAATTTCATGGACTGATGGCCTAAATGAACATCTAGAAACCTATACTCAGCTCTGTACAGTGTATGTCCTGATGTGAGTGGTGATCCATCCCCACAAAACATAGAATGGTCCCACTATTTTCAAAGGAGACTTACTCATAAAGACTTTGAGTATGCTCTTGTGATTCTTCGCCAAAACTGTGGTGGCCAACCCAACCATTTTTCTCTCATCCAAATTGGCTACAACAACAAAGGTCCCTAGACTGATGCCTACCTTCAAATACATAACTGGCAGGAGATAAATGCTGAGACACAATGATAAGAAGTCCTCCAGATGGATTTTCTCTGGGATTCTTTGATCCACTTCATACCCCCACTTTTCAAACTATCCTGCATCTAGAGTTTGCCTGAATGTTCCAAGATCACCCATTTTCTCTACTCTATGGAAGCTGGTAGGATGAGTACAGGTGGGACCATTCTCCTTATTTTTGAGTAGAAACATGTGAATCCATTCCATTGGATGGATATATTTTCTAGAGTGGGTTTTTGTGGTTTTTTTTGTTCAAAAGATTGTGGAAAATCTTTATTAACTCTCGAGTGAAAGAAAGAGTCTTCTCTGAATCATTCCAGGTCACCTTCAGAGGGATGAACTCATCATACATGTCTCCCAGAATTAGATCCCCCTGAGATATAATAGACATCCCACAAGCTGATGCCTACTTCTAAATGAGTCCGATGGAAAGAATTGGTTTCTAGGCTCCAGCAGATGATTAGCTCCGGCACGAAATTGTCACTCTTGTAGACATATGTCTGCCCTGCCTAGCCAACTCCATATATTACAGCTCCATTCAGATCCTCGACAAACTCTACAATGGTTTTTCACACCCAATATTCCCACATCCAAGTCGGCATCACACCTCCTTTGGGACAAAAATACCAACTCTTTTTACATCCCTTGGATTGGTCTATCTGAGAATTTTGGAAAATAGAGGGATAAAAATGCGGTTGCAGCTTAGGCTTGTGAGGATTCAGATCTGAATCACATGGGCTATGATGCATTATGAATGCCTTCTCTACTCTTCCAGAATTGAAAAATGATCCTGCAACAGAGACATTTTCCAATGAAAAATTAGTGTATTTCTAAAACTAGGAATGGGGAATGTAATTCTTTGCCTCTGGAACATTGACTCCTTGCAGATGACCATGTCCATACAAAGGAAATTAGATGATCAATGGGAAATTAGCATGATATTTTTTCAAGTACTTACCCAAATTAGGTAGAGTGCTCTCACAGATATCATAGTAGTCATGACCAAAGATTTTCATCGTATCATATATTATCTTACTGTCCAACTCATCAGCCGACCCAATTATTTTGGAAGGCATTGAATCTAAACAAAGATCAAACAGTTAACTTTTATGTGATGTCTATTTTTATGAAATACTTGTGAAGAAAACAAAAAAATGTCTAAGCCATTAAAGCGTTAAAGTATTGACGCGCATGTTTTTCCGTGCAAGTATTTCTGTGCATGTAATGTCGCGCTAATGATGGCGCACATGTCAAAATCCTTACTAGATAAGCGCGACACAAAGAAGAGAGGTCGAACGAGAAAAGAAACAAACTTTCGCGACGAGAGATCAAAATATTTGAAGGTAGGATGGTTTTCGCGAAGTGATTCCCATATATATAGGCGATCCTGCAACCCTGCGCGCAGGAACCTGCACGCCACAACCTGTGTGCCTAAAACCTGCACGCCGTTGAACCCTTGTTTTTCTTTTTCCTCATAGTCAAATCCTCTTTCCTTTTTTGGATCCAACTCTGAGGGGGGACTTTTTTATGCTCCTTTCCGTCACAGAGTCCAACGAATGGAAAAGGGGAACACCTAAAGCACAATGAGGGTCACCCTTTGAAGAAAATAAAAAATTGACAAAGGGATGGACCAAGAACCCATTTGAAGGGAGTCATGCAAGTTTACTGACTGCTGTGTAAGTCACTTTCGCGCCAACTATGGGTCGCGCAAGTCACTTGTGCGCTATTCTTTTTTCACTGAAGGTGCCCGGTGGCCTCTAAATAGCCCCTATGGGCCCCCCATTTTGAGGATGAAATTTCCAAAACATAGATTCAAACTCTGGTCACCCAAGTCTTTTTCTGACATCTTCTAAACACTTCTGATGGGATTCATTACCTAGAAGGGAATCTATAAAGAGGTAGAATATGGACTAAGTGTTAGAACTCATCAATACTTGCACGCCTAAGTGTCAATCCCTTAAGGTAAATGAAGATACTTGCATGATGCCTTTCCCTCTCAGTGGAACTTGCTTTCCACCCTTCTTGAAGCCTCTCTGGATGACACTAAGGGCTTGAGTTCATAGTCTCCCAAGTATTACCCTATAGATTCTTCGTCGCCCAAGGTGACTCATGTCACACAAGTCTACTTTCGCAACTAGGACTTGTGTGCTAGAACGATACTTACACGCCTCCTTCCCAGTCACCCCCTTTTCCTCAGATACACCTCTCCTCTCCAAGACATTTCCTTAAAAACCATATTCAAAGCTATTTATGGCATGGTTCTTTTGTTGGATTCCTTATATTAAAGGAATTATGTGAGAACCTCTCCAAAAACCTCGTGACTTACAAGCTTTATGTCACCATAGTAAGGGGTTTCCTATATAACCTCATCCTTTAAATTGAGAAGATCTTATGATTTTAAGGCATCCTTCTTGGGAGTAATCCCCATGTTCCATTTGTTTGGGCCTCCTTCTCAGGAGTTAGCCCCAAGTCTCAAGTCCCCTTAACCAGGTCCTACTTTTCAAGAGGAAGCCCCAATCATAATTTCCTTTTACATTGGGCCTCCTTCTCAGGAGTAAGCCCCAGGTTATAAGTTTCCCTTAACTGGGAATCCTCCTCATGAGTTGGCCCCCAATCTTAATTTCTTTTGATTTGGGCCTCATTCTCAAGAATAAACCCCAATCATAAGTCCCTTTTAATTTGGGTCTCCTACTCAGGAGTAAAACTAAAGTTAAAACACCAAATTTCCATAAAGTACACATACCTTTATGGACCCTTCTTCTGGGATTCTTTCTTGATGTAAGTCCTGGTTTTCATCTACATGGGCAGTAATACATACGTAAGCCCCATATCATTTCTCATAACTGCATTTTTCATGGAACCATCATCAAGATTACTGATACCACTTTTTTCTCACACCGAGCATGACTCACGTGGGCTTAGAGTGTAAAAGTAATCACAACATCTCTTTTTGGGCCATTATCCATTCATAAACCCCATATTTCATTACCCAAACTACATGGACTTTGATCTATGCCTTAAAATTAGAGTACATAGGAAGCATTTATAAGGTTCAAGACCATCTTTCATTAGTTATTTTCCATCCCATATGACGTTAAACTATATCCTTTCTATCGAACTATGTGGGTTCTGATTCCTTTATAACAAGGATACGTTGGTAGCCCATCTGTGTGTACGATCCCAACTCTGAAATAATCCATGTCTTTCCGAATGACAATAAAATTCAAGTGCCCGACTGAGTGGCTTAAAAACCAGTATGGTTATCATAATGACCAAAATATTTCCATATAATGTATTGAAGGATACCATTGAATATGAATCTCTAATAAATACGGATGATTCTCCATTGATGAAAACCCTCAAATTCATATAAAAGTTTCTCTAAATCCCATACATATCAATCATTTATCGCTAAATCTAAAGGAAAACTCATTTTCATACTTGGGAAATTAATAAGGATTCGTGAACATAACTTAAATCTATAAGAGAGACCTATAGTAGGTAATAATTCCCCTCCAAAAGGTGTGATGAGCCTCAACTCTCATCCTCTCAACCAATGAAAATTCTTAAGCCTCATTGATCCACAACTAATGATCACCAATCTTTGGAAAGTAGGTCAAAATGGATATAGAATCACTGGATGTTTCTGATTCTATAAATAAAACTGTTAGAAACCGATTGGAAACTTTGAACATTAAACAAACAAAGTAATCTCCATTTTTAGAAGAAACAGGCGTGTTTCAGTTAATGAAAGACAGGAATCTTGGTCTACATTGGGATATCCATTTACCACTATTTATACTTATAGGTCTCTTATTCAATAATCATTTTATTATTATCAAGTACAACTTTTTCACCAGGTTAGCCAATTTGGACAACATGAAAACTAGATATAAACTCTGCATATGGAATGTTGTGTCTTCTCTAACATGTCAACTTTGTGGTATGACCGATGAAACATATATTAATTTTTTTCACTAAATGATTTATTTCAATTACTTGTTTCCATAAGAATATGAGAATATTGAGGATTTCTCCACCCACCTCCACCTCAAATGTGATCATGTCTTGGATTGTTCATGTTTGTGGATCATTCCCAACACAATATATAATTATTAATGATTCTTTGAACAATATTGTGTATTTAATTTGGAAGGCGCATTGTCAGTTAATAATTAGAAATCATCTTAATGATAATATTGATCTCTTCCAATCTTATATATATGTCCTGAACTTGAATCTTGCTCAAATCACTAGGATAAAGGATATGTTTAGTAACAAACATTGGTGTAGTAGAGTGGGTGTTTAGTCTCATTTCTCCTATGATGTTTTAATTTTTATCAATTGATTTTTTTAATTGGTCTTTCTAAAACTATTTTATTTTATTTTTCATTTGACATATATTTTCACAAAAACGGAATGGATTGCACCATTTCATAATAAAATTGAACTAAAGTTTAACAATAAACACCTATGAGTTATACAATTATATTTAACTAAAATTTTTTATAATATATTTGAAATATGGGTTTCCAAAAATATTTTATGTTAGTTTGATCCAGTTAGTTAACTTTAACCCACATTTACTACCTTAACTAGAGAAAACTAACCATATGGAGGCAGCTAGAAAATGCATCTTGTAAAAACATAAAAAAACATAGGCAACATCTACAGAAATCCTATTTCAATTTTAAAACATGGATGAATTGTTTTTTTATTAAAGTATAACAGAACATTAATTATTTTGATGTTTTTTCCTTCATGCCTGCATGTTTGCATGATTTTGCAAGTGTGTAAGTGTGTTCATATCTTTACCATTTCAAATTTTAGAGTATAAATAAAAATATACCTAGCATCCCCTACATAATTTAAAATGATTTCATATATAGTTTCTCTGAGATCATCATCAGTGATTCCTAAAACAATTAAAAGTATTAAAATAACAGGATGACTTTGAAAACAAATGCATGTCATAGAACATTTAATCCTCTACTCAAAACATAAAAATTCAGTAACATGTCATATCATCTAAAATTAGAACATTAATAGAAATCATAAACTTCAATTTTCAGTCCACAAAAGTTTTTTCATAAGTCTAGGTAAATATGAGGTAGACTTAAATGATTATGTTTCAGATTAAGGTCTAAAATTTTTCACTAGCTCAAAATTCCTTACCCATCCATGGTGAACCAAAGGGCTCTTCTTGCCTAACTATTTAGAAAGTTGTAGCACACTTAATTTTAGAAAGTATGAAGAAGAAAATTATGTAACCATAATGCATCATGTGGTCACAAAGATTTATGGTATCTTTTAGATTATTTAGGAATCCATTTTCATAAATCCTAGAAAAATAGGGAATTCAATTAATAGTTTCACAAGCAATCTACTCAAGAGAAAATTAGAAAGCAACATAATAACTAAAGAATTTACAAATTTAATATTAATTATTGAGTTACATAAACTAAGGTGAAAAAAATTCTTAAATGTGAATAAAAATTATAACTTTGAATGTGTGCGGAATTAAGGAATCTTTGTGAGATAAGAAATTCCTGAAATAATGCATGAGGATTCATCTAATTCAAGGAAATGGGAAGGGAAGGAAACAACACCCATTTCCTTACTGAATTGAATGGAATTGATAAAATTATAAGTATTTCATCTTCTTTCTGTTACTCCCAAAACACCAATTCAAATAAAGGAAAATTTTGGCATCATCCTCATCACCTGATCCATTCCTCTTATGTTATCAAAAGTATGTTTCCTACTACATTTAAAAATTTAAATGTTTAATAATTAGGATATTATTTTTTCATGTTTGTCAAACATAGGATCATCATTTCTTATTATAGAAAAAAAGAAATTTCATACCTCTCAATATAATTCACTGTTACAATTGGTTTTTATGTAACCCTTCATGATAAAATGAGGACCAAGGAAATTAGAGAAATCCTTTTGTCCATTATGAGTACTATAACCATGTAAAATCCATTTGGATCAATACCATTAAATGTTATCCATTTGAGTCACATGGTAATGTTTAAAAACTTTTTGTTTGATGTAATTCTCTCTATGTTGAACATCCAATGCTAGGATTCTTTTCTTCAATTTTATAATTAATGAAGAAAAAAAGAGCCTAAAAACAAATTAAATGGGGTGGCCTATATGGATGAAATTTCATAATTAGTGCATGTTGTGGAAAAATAACATCTTAGTCAATCCACAAATAAATTTTTCTACTAGAGTATTTAGATATTTATGGTGGGGATATTTTTATGAATCACATTGTAAGGTTTGGTGGAAATGAAGGGATATTTAAATTTTTAATCTCGGGGTGGAAGACATTTTTGAGAATTGACATTTGGATTGGGAATACGAGAGGTGAAGTATTTTTAGGAGATGTTTTTTGATATTTTTAGTGGCCTGAGAGGTGTGTCAGGATTAGGGATTTGTTTTAATAAATTATTTAGTTATGGAAATTTTTGGAAAATGTCACCAAGTAATGAAATAAATTGGGAGGTTTTGGATTGAATTTGGGTATTTTTGAGTTTCAGTATATATTTGAAAATTTACCAAGTCTAAAACCATATGCTCTATAGGGGGAATAAAATATTTATTACTTTAGAGAAATTTATATTACGTATTAGAAGAGTATATTATGAAAGGTTTTTCACCCATAGTAAAAACCTTACGTAGGAATTTATTATATATTGAGTATAAGAAATATATTACATAAGGTTTTTAATCTAAAGAAAAATTATTATGTATGGATATAAATATACTACATATGAGATAAAAATATAATGTATCAAATTTTGTCCAAGGAAAATATCTTACGTATGAAAAGTAATGTGTTATTCATTGACTAGTATATTGAATTTGGTATTTCCAACTAAGGGGAAAACCTAATGTATTGAAAATATATCATATATGAGGGGAGGATATAACACACATAGGTTTTTCCATTAAGTAAAAACTTCATATATCAAAATTTGTTATGTATAATTTTCCTGGGTTATAAAACCTTACATAAGAAAAAAAATATTAAGTATCAAATTTTCTCAAAGGAAAAAACCTTAAGCAGAGGGTGATATATTTTGTATGATTTTTTCTATAAGGAAAAATCATATGTAGGGTGTCATTTATTAGATATTTTTTTCTAGGGGAAAACCTTCTGTACTGAAGGAAGAATATTACATACAAATATTTGACTAAAGTAAAAACCTTACATTGGGAGAAATATATTACATTAGGAAAAAATTCAATGGTGTGGGAATTTTTTCCACGTTAAAAACCTTATGTATGGCCTTTTTAAAAAAATATTAATTAGTAAAAATTAAACTTTAGGGGTTTTTAAATAATAGATGGAGGTCATTACCCTTTATTGTTGTGTCCTTTTCTTCCCCTCTCATGCCCCTTTTGGGAATTCCACTTCCAAGGGGTTCTTCTTCAATCCTTAATGTATTCAAGTGTCATTTGATCTAGGATATTTCTTGGGGTAACTTTACCGCACCCCTTTGATTCTTCATAGATTTATTCACATTTTATTCATTGTTGGTTATTGAAACCTAGACTGGTGTTTTGGTGATGATTCCACTATAGGATGGAAGAATCATTTAGATAAGATGTGGATTTTGTTTGTCTTGTCTAAAAGAGATCTCAGGAAGATGATCACACTATGCTTTATGTGGATTCAAAGTGATATTTGATGGGTGGTGTGAACCCCTTTTCTCTATTATTTAGATGCGTTAGATTACCTAGGGAGTGATTCATTAATTATGTATGAATAATTATTGAATAAATATTGGTTAAATATATAATTAAATTATAATTAATTTATAATTAATTTGGATGATTAATTGATTGATTTAGGACACTGTGTTATTGAACGATGGCTATTTAGGTTTAGACGAGCATTGGAAAGGGTGGTCGAGATTTTTTTAGGGTTGGAAGAACTTAGGAATGGGTGTTAGAGCATAGATTATGATAGGAATGACTCCATAAGAGGTTTGTGGTCCCAAAGAACCCCGCTAAATTTTACACTTTTTTTATAAAGCATGTAATATGCAGTCTCACTACTTGTGTGTGATAGATCTTGATTATAAATTAATTTTTTCTCCTTGAACATCCATGAAATAAATGCAAGTGTATTGGGCCATGATGGACCCCTGAAAACTAGGTAGATACTTAGGTCTCCAATGGAAAATGGATTAAACATAAACATGTGCTATGTGATATATGGGCCCTAGAATAGTATAAGTTAAATGAATGAACATAGTAGCCCTCAGTATATGTTCCCTGAGTTACCTCTATGTAGAGAAGTGTGATGGGATGGAAATGGATAGTTTAGGGTTAAGCTATGGATAGGATTTATGTATAAGTTGGGTGTGAGGGTACCGACCAAGTTAATTTGGGATGGGAGGTGGATGTCGGGCCACACCTTAATGTTGAATTATATATCATTTCTAGTGTGTCCAATTATGATGTGATGTGATCATATTCATGTTGAGGGATGTTATGCCTCTTAGTTACATGCTTCAATCCAAGGGTGTAATGAGATAAAATAATCTGAGGGGGGGGGGGTGTGTAGACCATTATGTGACTGAGGGGACCATCATCAGTGCCCTGGTATTTTGTTGACTCATGAGAGGATTAGTGAAAGAAGGCTAGCACAATTGTATCCCAGTCTGTATGTAGTGATAAGTTTAGGTTGTGCGCATGAATGGCTGGCCTAGGAAATGTTTTTTGGGTTCAGATAATTTTCCAACCCATGAAATTCTATAAGCTATAATAGGTTTTAGTCATCTAGGTGTGATGGGGCACATGAGTAATGATGGCCTAGAGAATATTTTGATTAGGTGTTGAGACCCCCATGTGGATGTTATATGATGGTTCCGATTAGAGGATGTGACCCCTAAGTGTATATATATGACAATTCTGGGTAGAAGATGTGAGCCACGGGGTGTAGCTATCTGATAGTTTCATATAGGGGATGAAACCTCTCATGTGTATGATATCATAAATGTTTATAGGATGGGACTTGTATCTCTCTAGGTGGTTTAGAATTATGCTCAGATACATCAATCCCTGGGAGAAGCAATTATGGTAGATTCTATGTGTTACCATAGAACCTATGGGCTGATGGTGATTTATTTTATTATGTTTAGATGTTTTTTTATTCTCCTGAGAATGCCACATTGTACAAGAATTGTATTTACTTATTACGCTACTTTTTTTATGAAAAACCCTACTCAGGTAGTCCAGACACACTAGTACTTGAGCAGACCTTATAATTACAAGAATATGTAAGGAAGAGGCCCATTATTAGAAGGTTGAGCTGGATAGATGGGATTATGTCAAGGGAGGGGTTCGGGTTGGGACTCAAGAGTAGGATTGGGTTTTAGTTTCTTTACATCTATTTTTTGTTATATATGATCTTCCCATGGGTGATCTAGTTGATCTATTCTTGACTCATGTGTTATTCTAGGTTGTTCATTTTGTTACAGGTTGGGTTTTTTGTTTATTTTGTGTGGCTTGGGTTGCATTATTTATTTATTCTTATTGATATCATGATGAATGTATGAATGATATTATCACTATTTTTATTTTCTTGATATGAGGTTATAGTCATCCCACGATATCACCTTATAGTCTTTCTGCTAATCAAAATGCTTGTAGAGATGTGTCAGAGGTCATGTGATGACCCAACTCAGTTAATAAATAGTGATTCTATTCGAGGGAGTTATATTCAGACACTTGATGTGAAATACTATCACCCTATAATTGTTATCTCTTCAATAGTAAAATAGTTTTACCTCTCAGGGGAAGAGAATTTTACTAAACCATGTAAATCATATGAGTTTCATTTTTGTTTTAAATTTCCTCTCATACATTTTCACATTTATTTTTCACTCACTCAATGATGATTTATCTCATTTATATGGCTTCTACAACATAACACCCTATTGTCCCTACTACCCAGACCTTTATTTGACATCTTTGTCTCTACCTGTGTTCTCTCAATCAAGATCCACTATCACTCTTGGGATTGTAAAATTTATTATTCCAAAATCTTTTTGGAATATTTGAAAATGTTTCATCATATATGAAATATAATTTTCTACGCATATTCTTCATGATGGCCATTTCACAAAATTTCTTTTCAAATGACAATTTCCCAATTTTGTTTTCCAAGCATCCTCTTCGAAGTAACACATTCTGGACAACCTCTACTAGATGACTGTTTTCAATCATTTTAATGAGACACCAGCACCATTTTCTATGTATTAAAATAGTACAACCGGAAATACAAGTCTAAGGAGGAATAAGAGAAGATAGATAGAGACACATCTCCCCTCAAGAAGCACTCAACAACCTCACCCAAACCTCAAAAATAAATTTCCAATCCTTTAGGTTGCCCAGCTGACCATAAAAATTCCCTCACCAATCACTCCAACCCTCCAGATTTATAACACTCCCTATTAACTACCTATGGTCCCCCATCATATTCCCCCTTTCATTCCCCAGAATATCCCCCCATCTAGGCCCCTCTATAACAATATCCTCTAACTATAATGGTCCCCAATAATATTCTTCCAGGAACCCAGCATATTCTCTTCGTCCCCCATATAGTAAGAAAAAAATCAAAAGAAGCATACCCCTTGCATTAATATCCCTACCACCATAAGAAATGTCCCATATTCCTCAAGGTTGTGGTTGTGACCCCAAGTGTGATGGTTCAACCCCACCCATCCAATGATATTTAATTTTTTTGGCGGGTCAAAAATTCTCAATTTTCACAATAACTCTGATTGCACCGCTAATTGTAAATCAACAGTTCCATGTAGTTGCAGGAGTACCAATGTTGTGTAAGTTTGATGATCTCTGGATTCACTAAATCTATCCAATAATTACTCCTGAGAGAGGGGGAATTCATTTCATCTAACGTATAAGGGATGTGGAAAAGGATTTTTTCAAATGCTATCTAGCCTTGTGGATTTTTTCCATCAAACATTAGAAAGTCCATTCGTTCAGCTGTAGTCAATTCGTTTAGATCTGCTATTGATTTTCTATATTATTCTAGCCCATGGGTCTGATCCTTCCAGAATTTTGTACGATCCCAATGAAATTTCACCCATGTCAACACAACATTATTAATAGATTTTGCAGATCACTCTATGCATTGTTCTAAACTATCTAGAGGATCCCCCATTTCCATATTTTTAGTCCAATAGAAGTTGTTTTTAGTAGAACCACCCTCCATAGAAAGAGGTCTCCACCAACGATAATATTAGAAACGATGAAGAAAATTTTGACAGCGTTAACATATTGTAAAATATGACGGCAATGATGTCCTCCTATAGAAGTTAACCAGTAGTTCTCAACTCTCTTCCATAAGGAATTATCCACCAGTGAATTATTCATTAGGCAGTGCACTCCCTTTGAGTAATGAGGATACTACAGTAGGTCAGACTTATTGATGAGACACAAACACCAAATTCTTTCTATTAAAAGAGTAGAACCAGAAATTCATGAGGAGGAAGAAGAGAATATATATGGGGACACATCTCCCCTTGAGAGACAGTTATAACCCTATCCCAAGCCTCAAACTCTAATTTCCAAGCCTTTAGGCCACCCAGCTAACTAGAAGAATCTTACCTTGACTTTATCTACCCCTATACATTTATAACAACGCCTAATAACCACCTATGGGCTCCCATCATATACCCCTTACATTCCCCAATGTATCCCCCCTCTTGGGCCCTCTATAATAGATTCTACTAACTATAGTGGGACACAAGAATATTCACCAAGGATCCTAGAATATTCCCCATGTCCCCCATGTAGTTACAACAAACTCTTCAGAAGAAGACCTCTTGCATTCCAATCATATCCCCATTTTTATGACCTTTTTTAAAATCCTTTTCTAGAAGAATTTTACTAGACATGATCTCTCAAATTAATATTCATGGAAACCACTTCCATAAAACTATTTCATGAATTTTTCTTCCAAATTCCTTTTTTCAAGTTTCCTCATCCAAATAAAATTTTCTAAATATTGGTTTTTAAATGAAATTTTCATTATTCCTATGTTCCCATTTCATCACCATCATTGATGTTCATGAAGATCATGAAATTTTTAAAACAAATAAAACATCTTCTCTGACTGTTTCAACATCATTGTCAGTGGCCAAGTATCCCAGTTCATCAGTCATGTTGTTTCTTTATCACTTTTGTTTTGTGAATAGGCTATCTATCCTTTTTACCATGTAGTTTTAATTTTTTATTTGTTATCTATCTGATGAAATGTGTCTCACTATCTTTATCTATAAATAGAGAAACCCAACCTCACTTTTTAGGTCAACTCTTTCTAAAAATATTTCTAATATCCAGATCCCTCACAATACTTAATAATATTGTACTGAAATATAAAAAAATAAAGTTTCTAAGACCTTGAATCTAAATAGAATTATTGCACCAATGCATTAATGGTTTTTATATAATCATATCATGATCAATGAGGTGGAAGAAACCCATTTAAATTTTTGTCTTCTAACTACCAAATCAACATTAAATATAAATAGGTGTACCTCAATGGTGTATGTTTGATATTGATCACCAATCGATAGTTGAAAGACTCTCGTCTCCATGGGTATGTACATCAGCCAGTAGAATCCTATCATGCAATGAGAGGATCTTGAAAAACCCAAGAGATGTGCTGGAGCTTTCTTTCATGAAGAAAAAATGATAACCACACTCTAAGAGAGATTCATTTATGACATGTCTGAATTTACAACACCACCAACTCGAGGATCACATCCTTATATAGACCTCCTTCATTCAATAAAGGTGTTTGAGTCTCAGTTGCCAACATACATTACCCAAAATAGATTCCTTTTAGTGTTAAATAATAATTAAACATTTAAATGATTAAAAACATCTATAATTCCATAAATGAATCATATGATGATTCATAATTGAATGAAATTGAGTAGAAGACACGGTGGTGGCTATGCACTTGGTATCCCATATCACAGGGAAATCGTATCATACAACAAAGGCATCTCCACTCCCCATATGATATGGATCAATTGTAGCCAAAAACATACATCTCATGCATGTCTTAACTTGTCCAAAATTTGTTTTTTAGTCAAAGGATTAACTGTGTGACCCTATGATCATTTACAGCATTGAAAACAAGTATGAAATCCCGATTTCATATATGTTAGAAAACTGTATCCTCCTACAAAATGCTTGCACACTCAAGCTGCAAAGAGGTTTGGTGTTATCTTGATAAAAATTGACTTGTATGCATTAAAAAATCCAGGTTTAAAGTGATGATGGATATATCACCACATTCTATAAAAAATAATAAATAACAATTTCAAAAATATATTAATAAAATTTAGTAACAATTATTTTTTCCTATGTTTGATCCCTATGAATGAATTCATTACACTCAATATCATCAAAATAAGAATTAAAAATTAATGTAATATGAATCAATTTATATAAAAATATTACACAAAAAAATAACTAAAAAGATCATACCATTGAACACAGGGTATATCAAGTGAGGCATCAATCATTGTCTGGAACCACTCCATCTTAAATGATGGCTGCATTTGATTTAGAAAATAGACCAACCAATCTCTCAAAATTAAATATCGCTAAATTAAAAAAAACTACCATCGGTATGATTTATAAAAAATGAGAAAAAATAATCCAAATAATGATATATTATTAACAATTATTACTCTAGAATCAACTGAGAATTTACAGGTTCCACACAATTTTTGGAAAATCAAATAAAATGATATGGGCTTCCATCCTCATATATTTTCCTTCCATATGATTTAATTCCATAAGAAAGAATCTTTGAAAAACGTTTATCATTGCCACGTCTTTCCAATGGGAATAAATTTTTAAATTCATATATATACTAGATATAGTAAGAAAATTGACCACATCAAATTGGGCATTGTGCTCCACCATATGACTAAAATCACATCTCTCTTTTCTAGTCAATAGTGAAGGATGATACAACTCTTTTTTAAATAATCACTAATAAATATAAAACATTAATTAATATAAATAATTAAATTTATTAAATTTAATTGTATAAAAAAATTATATATCTTACGTTGTGTCACATTAGAAACATAATCCATAAAATGGATAATTTCATCTAGAATATCAATCTCATTGGTTGTAAATAAATAGAGTATCATATCTTTAAAACCAATATGAAAATTTTTTGGATGTTGGAAAATTGAGATCCAAATACTCACAAACTCCACTCGACCCCCCAACACGCACATTTAGTCTGCAATAAACTCTTCGTGATGACTATTCATTATGTTTTGTAAGAACACCAAACCATTTATGATATCTCATCATTATATAATAAATGATAAAAACAAGTTATAAAATAAAATTACTCCTATAAATTCAATATTTTATGAATAGAAACAATAAAAAATAATACTCACCAAAAAATATATATTAATTGTTCACTTAAAAGAACACATGAATAGTTATCGTCATATAATATTGTGTTTTTGTTTAACCCCTTTATAATAGTGTAATCAATATATTTGGAGAAAAGATGCAGTTTAGGATTATTCTGGTCATCAACATTGCCAAATATTATTAGGATGTAATGGTTTTTAACATCCATTGAAAACATATACGATTTGATTGAATCTTTATTTTTTTATTTCTATAAAAACTATTAGATTTACACATCCATAAAATCTGTTATAAAAATTATTATACCCATTTTGATTGTCGTATACATATTTCATCGAAACAATATTCTCTTGCATTGGACACATATACACAATCTAAAAACAATGGATAATGAAGAAAAATAGAATTCAACACAATAATAATGCAAAAAATAATTTAATAATCGAGAAATATACAGTAAAATAGCAGATGTAACACATAACACTTTAACCAAAAAATGAAAAAATGGAAATTAAAAAAACCACCTTAATATCATTGACTAATAAATGTTACTTTTTA
Source organism: Viscum album (assembly GCA_963277665.1). Taxonomy (NCBI): domain Eukaryota; kingdom Viridiplantae; phylum Streptophyta; class Magnoliopsida; order Santalales; family Viscaceae; genus Viscum; species Viscum album. The sequence continues at coordinate 1,759,074,182 of OY728141.1, forward strand.
TAATTAGATCATATCAATTAAAAAAATCTCATTGTTGACATGAAAAACACGGTTCTTGAAAAAAAATTGCATGTAAAAGGACAAACTAAAAACAACTCATTTGAGAACTGTGTTTTTTTCAAGTATAATGTGTATTTAGTTAAAATGATCTGATTAGAAAATGAAACATTTTTTACTCAATGATTAAGAGGTGATGTTTTTTAATTGCCTCATTTTCATTTGTTGATTTGAATTTTATATGTTTGAATTGTTATTTTACTATATATTTCTCTATTATTTGATAATTGTTTGTATTTATAGTTTCTTATAATTATATTTTCTTCATTATCTATTATTTATAGATTTATTATGTGTATGTGTCCAATGTAGGGGTATGTAATTATGATGCAATATGTACAGGACCGTCAAAATGGAGATAAATTTTTTTAACTGATTTGATGGATATGTAAATACAAAAAACTTTTGTACTACTAAAAAATCAAGATTCAATTAACTTGTATAAATATTAAATTGAAGTCTCAAATCAATAAATTCTAAGAATTTTTGGAAATGTTTATGACCATAATAGTCTCAAACTGTATCTTGTATCTGAATATTTTGATTGCACTCTTACAGAGTGGTTTTAAAAGAAAACCACATTATATGATGAGAACAATACAACCAGTATAATAAGTGAAAAATTAGTAATGATTTTTAAGAATTAGTTTTTATTATTTTAATTCACAGAAATGTAAATTTATATGTGTTATTTTAGTTTTCTATTAGTTTCTATGAGTTATTATATAATGCAGAAATCTCATAAATTGTTTGGTGTTCTTACAAAACACAATGAACCGTCATCGTGGAGAGCTTATTGTTGATCACTTGTGCATGGTGGGGGAATTATTGATGTTGGTTAATATTTCACTCCCCAATTTTAGACATCCTAAAAATGGTCACATTTTTTTTAAGATATGATACTCCATTTATTTACAACCCGCAGGGTTGATATTCCAGATGAGCTTAGCCAGTTTATCAATTACGTGGCTAAATATGACACAACGTAAGATATATAAAATTTATTTTAAATTATAACATTTAATAAAATTAATTATTTATATTAATTAATGTTCTATAATTATTAGTTATTATTTAAATCAAATGTTGTATCATTCTGCACTATTTACCAGAAAATAGAGACATTATTTTAGACTTATGAGAGAGCATAATGCCCAATTTGATGTGGTCAATTTTTATAACTATATCCATTTTAGATATGAATACAGAAACATATTCCCATGTAAAATTCATGACAATGATTAAACTTTTCATAGTGTTCTTGATTATGTATGAAAAACAAATGGAAGAAAAACATATGAGGATACAAGCCATTTCATTTTCTATGATTTTTGAGAAATTACGTCGAACATGTAAATTCATAGTTGATTCCTGTAGTAATAATTTTCAATCACATTTCAATTTATTGATTATTTTTTCCCATTTATTATAATTCTTACTAATGAATTCTTTTTTAATTTAGTAATATTTTATTTTTTATTTTTGGATGGACCATAATCTAAATCATATTTATCCAGCAATTATGATAGAGTGGTTCTAAAAAATGATTGACGTCTCACTTGACATACCTTGTGTTCTGTGGTAAGATATTTTTATATATTTTTTGGTTACATATTTTATGTAAATTGATACATATTGCATTAATATTTAATTAATTTTTAGATGATATTGTGTGTAATGAAGTCATTCATGGGTTTCAAACATAGGGAAAAGGCATTTCTACTAATTTTTATTATTATATTCTTTAGATCAATATTTATTATACTTTATAGAATGTGGTGATAGAATCATGGTAACTTTTATGTCTATAAATATAATGTCAAAGTCTATAAGTCTCCAAATTAAAAGGTTATACACATGAGTTTCATTGTGGTGCATGTTGTTTCACACTTATTATATATTTTTTCGGATGGACCGGTCACTATGATGTATTAAAGTATTTACTGTGTTTTTATGGTTTAATAAAACAACATCCTAATATTACAACATTTCATTTTACCCAAGAAATTTTTTTATCATCCACACCTAACTCATTTTACTATAGTAAATTAAATGGTTTTATATTAGCTATAATGTATTTATCCATTTCTATGTGTTTTTTGAATTATTACTTATTGCATATTAATTATATTTTAATATTAATGTTCATTTTTTGGATAACATTCCTATTATATACTTCTTTTAAATGATCTGGTGTCACTCCACCTTAAAATAAATGAGTACTTTTCTTAATCTATAAAACAGAATATAGATTTAACTAGGATGTTTTCTCAGGAATAAAATCTGATTTTGAACGAGATCACACCAAACACCTTTATAGCATGAGTTACAGTAGCATTTTTCATTGTGAATATTTTTTGATTGTGTATATGAAATCAAGATTTCATATTTTCTCTCAACACCAAAAAGGCTCATAGAGTCACAAAATTAGAACTTAGAATAATTATCTGGTTTTTGAAAATATGTGAGTTCCAAAATTAAGAGAGTTTTAAAATAATATCCAAAGGATTTTGGATGGATTCAAAAGGAATTTTGATTTTTTTTTCATTTAGTATTTATTTTATTTTAGTATATGTGGGAGATTTTTGGAAATCCTCTAAATCTATATCAATTTTATTCTACAGTCATAAACTATGATATGCAAGAAATTCATGTTGTAGGCCATGATTGATCCATATGGGGTGTCAAGATTCCTCTGTTGTATGATAAGATTGGCCTATGATATGGGATACTAGTGCATATCCACTCTCTTGTGTTCTACTTGATTTCATTATATTGTGAGCTATCGGATGATTCATTTATGGAATTATAGAAGTTTTTTAACTATTAAAACGTTCAAATGTTATTAAACTACAACAAGTATGCATTTTGAGTGATGAATATTAGTCACAAAACCCCCGCTCAAGCCTCATGGAAAAATTTATAATCTTTTAGGCCACCCGACTAACCAGAAAAATACCCCTCCACAATCTACATCCCTCTACATTAATAATAGTCCCTACTAACCACCTATTGTCCCCCCATCATATCCCCTTAAATTCCCCAACATATCCCCCATGAGGGATCCTCTATAACAACCTCCTCTAATTGTAGTGGCCTCCAAGAATATTCCCCCATAATCCCAACATATTCCCCAAGGGCCCCCATGCAGTGAAAATAGATTCACCAGAAGAAGCCCCCTTGTATTCCTATCACTTCCACCCCTTGAAATTCCACCCTGTCCTCTAGGTGGTGGTTGTGACCCCTATTGTGGCGGTTTGGACCCAACAATGAAATGGTCATTACTTGTTTTAGGAGCTCAATTTGTTTTATTTTAAGAGAAACTATGATTTCACTACTATTTTTAAATCAACAGTTCTATACAGTTGCAGGATGACCATTGTTGTATTAGATTATTGATCTACCATGCTGCTAAATCACTCTAATAATTCCTCCATAGTGAGGGGACATTCATTTTATCTAAATTCTGCTAGATGTAGAAAATGAGTTTTGTGAAAGCAATCCATCCTTACATATTTTTTCCATCAAACATAGGCAAGTCTATTTTTTGAGTGGTAGTCGACTTGTTAGAACCCAACCCAGTGGTGTTTATAATAGGTAGTAGCTTCTAGTTGTGTTTTTAAATTACAGCGGACTCCCAAACTTGTGATGCTGATATCTCCATCACTAAGGTCATCCACTTTGATTACAACCAAAATGATTTATCCCAATGTTGTGGAAGACCTTCTAAGGATTTGTGATGTTCTTCTAGCCCAAAAGACTCATCCTTTTAAAATTTGGGATGATTCCACTATTCTTACTCCGATGTCGACACCTAATTAGAAATATTTTGTGCAGCTTTCTTGATGTTATGTTCAAAACATTACAGTGGTGCCTCCATTTCCAACATTTTACTTCAACAACACTTTTTTCTGATAGAACTCCCCTCTATAACAAGAGGTCTCCAGAAGCGATAATATACAACAGTGATGCAGCCGATTCTAGTAGAATTAACCTACTACGAAATATTCCAGCAATGATGTCCTCCTATGGATTTTAACTGGAAGTACTCAAGTGTCCTTCATAAGGAATTATCTGGGAGTGATCTCTTCCTCTAGAAGTGTTCCTCCTTGGAGAAACAAGTTATTAATGTCAGGCTAGACTAATTGATGATACACCAGCACCAATTTCATTGTATTGAAGGATTAGAACAAGAAATAAAAGAGGGATGAGGAACAAGAGAAGATAGATGGAGACGTATCTCCCCTAAATGGGCACTCAACAACATTATTCAAGCCTCAAAACTGAATTTACAAGCCTTTAGGCCACCCGGATAACTAGAAAAATCATATCTCCACTCTCTCCAACCATCCACATTTAAAATAGGCCCTAGGTACCATATACTCCCCCATCATACCCACCTTCCATTCCCCAACATACCCCCCTAAGATCCCCTCTATAATAGCATTCTCTAACTATAGTGGCCTCTAAAAATATTCCCCCATGATCCCAACATATTCCTTATAGATCCCCCATGTAGTTACAACAGATTCCCACAAAGCAGCCCCTTGTATTCTATCACATCCTCATTCAGATGAACAATTTTAAATATAGTTTTCCAGATGAATTTTCCTAGATATTCCCTCTATATGGTATATTATTGGAATCATCATCCATGAAACTACTTCCTGAATTTTTCATCCAAATAACTATTTTCAAGTGTCCTCATCTGAAAAATATTTTCAAAATATTCATTTACAATTGATCTTTTGATTTTTCATCTGCACCCATTTCATCACTATCATTGATATTCTTGAATATTGTAAAATTTATAAAACTAATAAAACATATTCTGTGACAGTTATAACATCATCTCCAGAGACCATGCATCCCAGTTCAATAGTGATTATGTTTCTTTATCAAATTAGTTTTGTGAATAGTCCTATCATATCCTTTTTACCTTTTTGTTTGAATTTTGTATCTACAATATATCTGATGAAATTTCTCTCACTATATGTATCTTTAAATAGATCTACCCAACCTCACATTCTAGGTCAACTATGTCTACGAATATTACCAATATCTAGTTCCCTCACAATACTTAATATGAGTATACTAAAAGGTACAAAAATCAAGTTTACAAAGACCTTGAAACTCACCAGAATTATTATAACAATGCATTGATGGGTTTTATAGAATCATATCATGATCAATGCGGTAGAAGAAACCCAGTTAAATGCTCACTCTACCACCACTCAATAAAAGTGAAATATAAATAGATGTAAGTTAATTGTGTATGTTTAATAATGATCACCATGAAACAGTTGATGGACTCTTGTCTCCATGGGTATGTACATCAGCTAACAGAATCCTCTCGGGCTATGATAGGATCATAAAAAATCCAAGAGATGTGTGATAAAGAAAAATAGAGAACTAGGATCTAGAGAGATTCAGTTATGAAAAGACTAAATTTCTCACACGACCAACTTGAGGATCACATCCTTATATATACCTAATTCACTCAGTAAAGGAGTTTGAGTGTCGGTCACCAACACACATTACACAAAATGCATGCTTGTTGGTGTTAAATAATCATTGAACATTTTAATGATTAATAAAAGACTATAATTCCATAAATGAGTCATCTTATTGTTCCCAATTGAATGAAATCTAGAAGAAGACATGGAAGTGGCTATGCACTCAGTATCCCATATCTTAGGCCAATCATATCATACAATAGAGGCATCTCCACCACCCTTATGATATGAATTAATTTTATCCAACATGAATCTCATGCATGTATGAGCTTCTTCAAAATTTAATATTTATTATAATGATTAAATGTGTGACCCTATAAGACTTTTTAGCATTGAAAACAATTATGAAATCCAGATTTCATAAATGTAATCAAAATGTGGCTGCTCACGAAATGCTAGTTTAACTCAAGCTACAAAGGGGATTGGTGTGATTTAGATAAAAATAGGCAAGTATGCATAAAAAAATCATTGTTAATTTTTTTTTTAAAGATAAAAATGCACATTGATTTTATGGTGGAGTGGAACCAGACCATTTACTAAAATGTACCATAGGAAATATAGCCTAAAAATGAACATATATATCTAAATATAATTCATATTCAGAAGTAGAAGAAATAATTTAAATAACTTATAGAATTGAAAAAATCTATTACAGATAATATAAAGTTATTTCACTTACCATAATCAAATGAATCAGTTAGGGATGGTAAATAAATTTTTGTGGTTTAGATGAAACTTCTTTAAATTTGTAAAATGTTTTATTAAACCCATAAAAACACATAGCATATTTTTATACCCTATAGTTACTAGTACTTCAAAAAAATATATTAAATGTGAAACAAAATGCATCACAATGAAGCTCGTGCGTATCCCCTATTTATTTGGATGTAATTAGAATTTTATATTGTCTTTATACACTTAAAAGTGATGAATGGTATATCACTGCATTCTTTAAAATATAATAAACATTGATCTAAAGAATAAAATAATAAAACTCTGTAGAAATACTTTTTCCTTAAAGATGAACTCCAAGAATAACTTTGTTACACCCAATATCATCAAAAGAATAATTAACCATTAAAGTAATATGTCTTAATTTATAAAAAAAAACATTCAAAAAAAAAATAGATAAAATGAGCACACCGTTGAATAGAAGGTATATCAAGTGAGGCATAAATCATTACCTAAAACCACTCCATCATAAATTTCAGCTGTAGTTGATTTAGCATATGGTCTAAACAATCTCTCAAAATAAAATATTGAAAAATTAAAAAAACTATCATCGGTATGATTTATAAAAAATTTTAAGAAATAAATAAAAAATAAATATGATTAATAATGAAAACTCCAAGAATTAACCTATAATTTAAATTTTCAAAAAAATTTCTAGAAAATAAAATAAAATGATATGGGCTTCCATCCTCCGATGTTTTTCTTCCATTTGTTTTTATTCCATAAGAAAGTACTTTTTTCAAAAGGTTTATCGTTGAAACTCCTTTCCCATGGGAGTAAATTATGATATTCATATCTAAACTGCATATAGTAATAAAAAATTACCACATAAAAATGGGAATTTGGCTATACCATAAGTCTAAAATCACACATCTCTTATTTGGTCAACAGTGAAGGATGATACAACTCTTTTTTAAATATTCACTAAAAAATATAAAACATTAATTAATATAAGTAATTAAATTTATTAAATGTAAGCATATCAAACAACTTTTATATATCTTACGTTGTGTAAATTTTTCCACATAATCAATAAAATGGATAATATCATCTGGAATATCAATCTCAGGGGTTGTAAATATTGTTTCAAATTTTAAAACAAATATGATCATTTTTAGGATGTTTGAAAATGTGGATCCATATATTCACAAACTTCACTCATCCATCCACCGCACACATGTAATCAACAATAAGCTCTTTATGATGAGAACTCATTGCATTTTATAAGAAAACCAAACAATTTTTGGATCCCTTAATTATATAATATGTCATTAAAAATAATTTTAAAATACAATTACTCATATAAATGTAATATTTTATGTATAAAAACAATAAAAATCATACTCCCCAAAAAAATCGTTACTAATTTTTCACATATATGACCACATGAATAATTATCATCGTATAATATTGTGTTCTTTTGAAACCACTCTAAGAGTGAAATCATAATATTTGGACACATCATGTGCTTTGGGACTATTCTAGTCTTCAATAATGTCAAACATTCATAGAATCTTGTTTCAATGTTTTCATATATAGATTTGAATTTTATTTCTTGGAATTGATATTTTACTATACATTTTTTATTATTAGATGATTGTATTTATATATTCTTATAATTTTAATTTATTAATTCTCTAGTATTTATAGATTGATTGTGTGTATGTGTCCAATGTAGGGGAAAGTTGTTCTGATGCAATATATTGATGGCCATCAAATTGAAGATAAGCTATTTTCGAATAGATTTGATTGATGTGTAAATATAAAAACTTATATACTACTAAATATCAAGATTCAATCAACTGGTGTATGTTTTTAATGGAAGTCAAAAATAAATACATTCTAAAAAATTTCGACAATGATGATAGCTAGAATATTCACATTCTGCATCTTTTCTCTGAATATTTTGAGCGCACTCTTATAGATTGGTTTCAAAAGAAGACAACATTATATTATGATAATTATTCATGTGATATTTTCTGTGAAAAATTAGTAATTATTTTTCATTGAGTGAGTTTTTATTCATGAAATATTACATTTAGACAAGTTATTTTAATTTCTAATTGGTTTTTGTGACATTATATAATGCGGATATCTCATAAATGGATTGATGGTCTTATGAAGCACAATGAATTTCCATCATGGAGAGGTTATTTCCGATCACTTGTGCATGGTTGGTGAATGAGTAATGTTGGTGAATATTTGGCTCCTCAATTTTGTTCATCCTAAAAATGAGCATGTTTATTTTAAAAAAAATCTAACTCTATTTATTTACAACCCGCAAAATTATTATTTCAGATGAGTTTAACCATTTTATTAATTATATGTATTAATGTAACACGTTGTAAGATTTATAGAACATAGTTTATATGATTAAATTTAATAAATTTAATTACTAATAATAATTAATGTTTTATATTTATTGGGAATTTTTTAAATCAATCGTTGTATCATCTTGGACTACTGACCAGAGATGACAGATGTGATTTTAAACTTACAATAGAGAACAATGCCCAATTTTATGCAGAAAATTTTTCTAATTATATCTAGTTTAGATATGAATATAGAAATTTTTCCCTTGGAAAATATGTTTCAATGATAAACCATTACAAAGAGTTCTTGATTATGGAAGAAAAACATATGGAAGAAAAACATATGAGGTTAGAGTCTCATATCATTTTCTTTTATTTTCTAGAAGTTATGTGAAACATTTAAATTCTATGTTGACTCTTGGACTAATAATTATCAATCATATTTCATTTTTTAGGTTATCTTTCCCATTTTCTAAAAATATTACCGATGATAGTTTTTTTTAATTTAGATATATTTTATTTCCTATGTTTCTTTGGACCATAAGCTAAATCAACTATAACCAGAATTTATTATGTTGTGGTTCATGGAAATGATTGATTCCTCACTTGATATAGCTCGTGTTGAATAGTAAAATATTTTTATCTATTTTTTGGTTTTATATTTTTATGTATATTGATACATATTACATTAACATTTAATTATTATTTTGAGGATATTGAGTGTAATAGAGTCATTTTTTTGAGTTCAAACATAGGGAAAACTAATTTCTACTGAATTTTATTATTTTATTTTTTAGATCAATATTTATTATATTTTATAGAATTTCATGATACGCCCATAGTCACTGGTAAGTGTATAAAGAAAATATCAAAGTCCACTGGCCTCCAAATTAATTGGAGATACACACGAGCTTCATTTTGATGCATGTTGCTTCACAATTATTATATTTTTATAGGATTTATCAGTCACTATGATTTATTAAAGTATTATGTGTGTTTTTATGGTTTAAGAAAACATTATCATGATATTGCATCTAAATCCCAAAAAGTTTTTTATCATCTATAAATAACTCATTTGATTAAAGTAAGTGAAATGGTTTTATATTAACTGTAATGGATTTTACCAATTCTATGTGTTTTAATTATTACATATGGAATATGAATTATTTTTAGATATTCAGGTTAATTTGTAGTATAAATTTCATATTATACTTTTTAGTAAATATTTTTGTGTCACACCCCCATAAAATCAATGTGCACATTTTTTAATCTCTAAAATGAAATAGAGATTTAAATGGGATTTTTTCTTAGGAATACATTATGATTTTTACCGGGATCATAAAAAACATTTATATCTTGATTTTTACTATCATTTTGTGAGTTGACACTTTTTTCATTACATATATAAAAACAGGATTTCATATTTGTGTTCAACCCTATAAAGGCTCATAGAGTAACATGGTTAGGCCTTAGAATAAAGATCATAATTTTTACAAAGTGTTGGTTCCAAAATAAAGAGAGTTTTATAAACCATATCCATTGTAATTTGGATGGATTCACAAAGAGGTATGAATTTTTCTTATTGAGTACTTATTTGATTTTATTATAAGAGGGAAATTTTTGGAAATGGACTAGTGCTATATCAATTTTATTCAACAAATGATATATATAATAAGCCAATACAAGCATGAAATGCATGTTTTAGGATACCATTGATCCATAAGTGGTGTTGAGATGCTTCTTGCATATGATACGATTGAACTATGATATAGGATACTGAGTGTATTGCCACTGTCATGTCTTCTACTCGATCTCATTTAATTTTGAATTATCGGATGATTCATTTTTGGAATTATAGAAGTTTTTTAATAATTGAAACATTAAAGGGTTATTAAATTCAAATGAGTATGTGTTTCCAGTAACTTATGTTAGATGAAAAATGTTGGAAACTGTTGCTTGAACTCCTTTATTGAATGAAGTAGGCCTACATAAGGATGAAATCCTCTAGTTGGTGGTGTGGGAAATTCAGTCTTTTCCATAACCAAAGCTCCCTTCCAGGTTGGTCATCTACATTTCATCATTCAATAAGGTTCCAGAACACCTATTGGAGTTCATGATATCCTCTTATAGCATGAGGGTATTCTATTGTTTAATGTATGTCCCCGTGGAGATCAGTGTTCATCAACTTTCACCTAGAGATCACTGTCAAATCTACTCCATCGAGACAGGTGGAGATGAAACAAATTGTGATTGAGGTATGCCTTTTTATATATCATGTTGATTCTGTGGCGATAGATTGATCATTTTATGGGTTTCATCTGCAAAATTTATCATGAGATCATTCTATAAAACCCCTAAATTCATTGGTTTAATAATTATTCTGAGTTTAAATGTCTTAAAAACATGATTTTTTACCATTCAGAATATTCATATTCATATTCTATATTCCAGGAGGGGAAGACCTAACACTAATTATGGCCTAAAGAATTTTTGTGTGTCAAACCAAGTGGAGAAAAGAAAGTATCTTGTGTAGTTTTGTTGCGCACCAAAGGAGAAGAAGAAGAGTGAAAAGGAATAAATGGTTGAGTTGGTCGTGAAGTTCAAAGAAGAATAAGGTGCTATGTAGTGTGGTATTTTCAGAATAAGTGTAAAGAATAAGAGATCAAGTGCAACATTGAAGTGCATGAAAATAGAAGAAACTATTTTGTGCAATGTTGTTAATAATAAATCTATTTGTGATTCTTTAGTTTTAAGGATAAAAAATACTCCAGTGAATAATGATTTCATTTAAGTTGTTAGGGATCAAAGGGATTTAGGTTTTTATACCCAATCTGGAAGATTGGGAAACCACAACATAAAACATTTCACTACTCCAAAAAAATTCCTAAAATAGGATTACATAGCAATGAGAAAGACCACGCTATAGCACAACTCAGTCCAACTTCCTCTCTAAACATCATGAGGAAAATTCTTAATTCAAGCCAAAATTAAACATTAAATCTTTCAAACTCAGGAAAGGGCACACTACATGATTAAATTATACGTTGTAAAACTATTCTATGAAATATTCCATTCCACAAATTAAGGTCTATTTCTTAGCTACCTCTAAATAATAAGATCCCACAAAATGAACCTACCAAACTCTATATCACAACTATAAGTCCTACGCCACACAGACTAACTCCATGGCGCAGTGTAGTTTTCCATTTTGCAAGAGGATTTGATATATAACTATCAAAAAGCATTAAAATGTAGTTAAAAATGTATGAAATTGAACTGAGACTTCCTCAAAACTAATGGAGGCTCTAAATATAGATATTATGAGGTTTGGAAACAAACCTTCTCTTTCATTATCCAACACCAACAGGTTATGATTTTCAATACCTACCCAATTCTTAATCCCAAATTCTTAACCACCATAACCCCCTAATGAAAATCCTAATCACTAACCCCAAACTAATCCCTACCCCCAACCAATCTTAATACCTAATCCCTAACCCCAACCAATCCCAATCCAAATCACTAACCCCTACCCCAATCTAAATCCCCAATCCCTATCCCCATAGTAATATTCCCTAATCCCTATAATAAAATATAATCTTTACCCCCATCTTAATATTGAATCCCTAATCTCATCCTAATCACTAACCCCCCATTCCTAATCCAAATCACTAAAACATATCCCCAATAATAATCCCTCATCCATAACACCCCATTACTAATCACTAACCCCCACCCCATATTAACCACTAATCCATAAACACCGATCGTAATCCTAATCACTAAAACCTAACCATCACCTACCCTTAATCAATCCCCCCCAATCCTAACCCTTACACCCAATCTTAATCCCTAATCCTTAACACCATCCTAATCCTTATCCCCTAACCCCATCTTAGTAACTAATCCCTAACCCTCGATCCTAATCCAAATCACTGACCCCTAACCAACCCCTACCCCATCCATCATTATCGCTACCCCAACTATAATCCATAATCCTTAACCCACAAAAATAATCCCTAAACCCCCCATCTTAATAACTAATCACTAACCCCCATTCCTATTCCAAATAACTAACCCCTAACCCCAATCATAATCCCTAATCCTTGACCCCATCCTAATCCCTATCCCCCACCCATATCTTAATAACTTTCCCTAACCCCTTAATCGTAATCCTAATCACTAACCCATAACAAACCCCTACCCCATATTAGTCACCCAATCTGAATACCTACTCCCAACCCTAATCCAAATCACTAACACCTAACTAACCTCTATCCCCATTCCTTATCCCTAATCCTTAACTTCCCCAAATCCTAATACCTAAACCTTACCACAAAATCCTAATTACAAGCCCCCAAAATCCTAATCCTAATCACTAATCCCTAACTAAACTCCACCCTCAATCTTAATCCCTAATCTTTAACACCCCATCCTAATACCTAACCCCCCCCATCTTAATCAAAAATCCCTAACCAACCATATTAATCCCAACCCCAATCTCAAACCCTAATCCTTAACCCCCCAATCATAATCCCTAACCCCCATCTCAATCACTAATCCTTAACCCACCGAAATCCAAATTAGTAAACCCCATCTAATCCTTACCCCACTCCAATGCTTAATCCCTAATCCTGACACCCCACCCCAATATTAATCCACCCAATCCTAATCCCTAACCCAACAAAAATTCCTAGCCCCCAACCCTAATCCTAATCACTAACCCATAACTAATCCCTACCCTGTTAGTCTTAATCCCTAATCCCTGACCTCCCAACCCTAATCCATACCCTCAACCCTAATCCCTAATCCCAAACCCCTCAATCCTAATCCTAATCACCAATACCAAAATAATCCTTACCCTTTCACCTCAATCCTAATCCCAAACCCCCTACCACAATCCAAATCCTAATTAGTAACCCCTAATTAATCCATACCCCCAATAGTAATCACTAATCCCTGACCCCCCAAATCATAATCCATAACCCCTACCCCCTCATATTAATCCCTAATCCCTACCCCACAATATTAATTACTAATCCCTAACCCCCTCATCTTAATCCCTAATCCCTACCCCCAATCATAAACCCTAATCCCTACCCCCTAGTATTAATCCCAAATCCCTACCCCCAATCATAATTCACAATCCCTATCCCCCTCATCTAAATACATAATCCATACCCCCGTTCTTAACCCCTAATCACTAAACCCCTCATCTTAATCCCTGACCACTAACCTCCAAATCTTAATTCCTAATCCCTAACCCCATCGTCTTAATTCCTAATCCCTAACCCCCTCATATGAATATATAATACCTTCCTACCCAATCTTAATGCCTAATCCCTAACCCCCTCATCTTAATACCTAATCCATACACCCAATATAAACTACTCATCCCTAACCCCCTATCTTAATTCCTAACCACTAACCCCCTCATATCACTCCCCACTCATCTTAATCCTTAATCCCTACCCCCTAATCTTAATTCCTAATCCCTAATACCTAACCCCCTTATCATAATACATAACCCCCCAATCCTAATCCCTAACCCCTAATACTAATTCATACACCCACCCCTAATTCCTACCCCCAATCCTAACCATATTCACTATTACCTACCCCCAATATAAATCCCTAATCTCTAACCCCAAAAACATAATCCATATTCCCTACCCCCAATATTAATTCCTAATCACTAACCCTAACCCCCTCATCTTAATCCATAACCCCCAACCCTAATCCCTACCCCCAATCCTAATCCTATTCACTAATTTCTAACCCCAATCTTATTCCCTAATACATACCTCCCCAATCCATACCCCAACCCCCCTAAATCTTAATCCCTACCCACTAAACCTTAACTTAAATGCACATTGATGCACCAAAAGAAAATATCTTCTATATATTATCATGGAAATTTGAAAAAAAAAATAACATTATCATGTAAGATAATATAATACGGGGAATCTGAAACAATAAAAAATAATATTATCAAGTAAATTTTTACATTCAACAGTAGACCAGTAAGGAATATTGAAATTTTATTTACCTTCTGTTTTATAATGCCCTTCAATTGTTTATAATTTATTCAAGTAAGTGAGAAAACTATCCCTACAGTATTATTGAGTTCACTTTTCCCTACCCAAGAGTGTGTGGGATTATGATGTCTGAGTGAATTAAAGAAAGTACAAAGACCTCAGATGGAATAGATATTTCATGAACTTTATAAAAAGTTTCAGAATATAACCATAAACCAAAAAATTACATGAATTTATTAAATTTTGTTTTCTCTTACAAGGATTTGGGGTAGAAAGGTAATAAATCATATTGCACACATTGACTGAATATGTTAAAAAACTATGAAGGTAACAAAGGAGGGCCTAGAATAGTGTCCCTAAACCTACCACCTAGATAATAAAAAATTCTATTGAGAAAGTAATTTCTTTAAACAAATAGAAAAAAAATAAATTCTAAATTAGATAGAAACTTGTTTTCCTCATTTAGATTATTTATGAAATCTTGATATGGAATTAAAACCTGACATGCTTAGTCCAGAGTCCATGTTGTGTTTATCCTAAAAGTAGATTCCTCTTTGTATTTAATTCATGTATAATTAAAATTATTCAACATGTAATTATGAAAATTTGAGTCATACGCAAAGTGATAGACTTAACGATTTGTGACTTAAGCTACTCACCCAACTAATATCTTTAGCGATGAAATATAATGAGATAAAATTGGAAAAATTTATAAAACCACAAAAAAGTGTGCTAAAAAATGGGAAAAATCAATAAAAAATAATTTAGAGGCTTTCATTAGTATATTTACACATTAATCCACAATCATATATTGATAGAGTATTTAGGTATTCAGGATGATAACAAGAATATAATAGATTACAAGGACATAAGAGGAATCCCCCTTCATATATGAAATTCAAGAAGAAAATGCATCTCATAAGAAAAAAACATTTAACATTGTATACCATAATAGAAAAAAGGCAATAATTAAAGCACTAGTTCCAATAGAATGTTCTGTGAAGCTAATGGAAGATAAAATTTGTTAACCTGAAATGAAACAGTAACAAAAAATTCATGGTTTTATTATATTGTAATAATGATAATTCTTCAAACACATAATATACAGAAGTTTAAGAGGCTAAAAAAATTAATGATAACAGGTTTCTGGAAATCATGCAACGCAAAATTCACATCAAAATTTGATTGTAACATGTTTCAATATTTTGAATGTGCATTCACAAGAAAAATAATGTCAAATTCCACTAAGAATGGGTCTCTTGAAATACAAATGGATGAAATTATAAGTAATATTTACATTGTCTATCTCATTGGAAATCGATTGATGTGCATTTTAAACCAAAATGACACTTTTTTTTGAAAAGACACGCATTGAATCATACCTACCACATGGTGTGTTATATTAACATGGGGTTGATTTATACACATCTAAAATTAATTAAGTATCATATTTTAAATGTTTTAATAAAAAATCGATCTTTTTCTTAGTTATGGATATGTGGTGTGAATTTTAAACTAAAATAACACTTATATTAAAAAACACATGTTGAGTCATATTGACCTCTGTCATATTGACATATGGTTTTTTCCAACACATCAAAAATGAATTACACATTGTTTTAATAAATTTTAAAAACAATCCAATGTATTTTTCTCATTTTTTCCATGTAACAAGGGTTTTCAACTAAAATGATACCTTTATGTTTAAAACACACACTTCGAGCCATACCAATCACATCATGTGTCATATTAACATGTGATCAATTCCTAACTTCAAAAAAATTATTTTTTCTTCTTGATGCGAGGAAAATTAATTAACATTTAAAAGGAATTATGGTTCATTTTCCAAAATTTTGAAAACAATACGAGCTCATTTTCGAGGTTATGGAAACATGACACACCTTTTAGAAAATGACACTTCTATATTGAAAACACGTACTTGGAGTCATGATGTTCACATTGTGTGTTGAATGGATGCTTAATTGGTTCCTACATGTCAAAAAGGAATTATGAATCATTTTTTGAAATTTTGAAAGAAATCTGAAATCATTTTCTCAGTATTGGTTATGTGATGCATGATTTAATTAAAAATGACACTTATACTGAAAATACGCACTTTCAGTCATACTGACCATATTGTGTGTCAAATTTTTGTGTGATCTATTCAAATATGTCAAAAATTAATTATGGATCATATTCCTAATGTTTGAAAACAATATGAACACATTTTCTCAGTTTCAACTATATGACACATGTTTTTACCTAAAATGACACTTTTATATTGAAAACACACAGTTTTAGTCATACTAGTCAGATCATGTGTCATATTAAGATGAGATCAATTCCTAGAAATTAGAAAATAAATTATGGATTTTTTACCTAAATTTTTAAAATAATACGACCTCGTTTAATTATTTTTGTCTATGTAACATGAATTTTAAAATAATATGGCTCTTTTATTTTTAAAACACTTGCTTCGAGTCATAACGACTACATTGTGTGTCTGATTGATGCATGGTTAAATCCCTACACATTAAAAACGAATTATGGGTTGGTTTCCAAAATTTTAAAAACAATATTTTCCCTTTTTCTCTTTTTTGTCCATGTGAATTGATTTTTAATATAAAATCTCACTTTTATGTTGAAAACACATACTTGGAGTCATACATGTCCATATCATGTGTTAGATTGATGTACGGTCAATTCCTAGATGTTAAATATAAATTTTGGATCATTTTACTGATTTTTTAGAATAATATGAGTTTATTTTCTCTATTTTTACTATGTGATGATCATTTTAAACTAAAATGGCCATTTTATATTGAAAACACACACATTAAGTCATATCAACCACATCGTGGGTCAAATTGAAGTGTAGTTGAATCCAATATTTCACAAATGAATTTTTTATCATTTTTCTAAATTTTGAAAACAATATGAATTCTATTTCCCATTTTTGGTTAGGTGAAGTCCATTTTAAACTAAAATGACACTTTTATATATATATTTCACACTTTCAGTCACACAGACCACAAAATGTCTTAAATTAGTTTTTGGTCATTCCTAGATATCACCAATTAATTATTGATTACTGTATTAAATTTTGAAAAAAATATATTATTTTTTTACTCATTTTTGGCTATGTGACGTGTGTTTTAAACTAAAATTACACTTTTATATTGAAAATATACACTTGGAGTCATGAAGACCACATGGTGTTTCAGATTGATATGTGGTAAAATCCTAATCATCAAAAATGAATTATTGATCATTGTCCTGATGTTTGAAAAAAAATAGTAGCTCATTTAATTCAATTTGTCTATGTGATGTGTGTTTCAAACTAAAATTACTCATATATTGAGAAAAAACCTTTGAGTCATAACAAACACATCGTGACTCACAACGATGTGTTGTTTATTCTTACATATAAAAAAAATTATGGATTATTTTACCAAATTTTAAAAATTATCTAAGACCAGTTTCGTGGTTTTGATGTCGTGAGAAATGTTTTAAACTAAATTACCCTATAGTGATCAACTAGCCTCTCAACATTTCCAACTATCAAAACTAGTTCATCTTCCTTCATAGTTAATTCCTCTTTTCTTCTTTATGAATTGGATATATATATTTGTGAAATATATCTATTATTATTTATAGTATAATTTATTATCATGTATTTGGTAGAATCATAAATGAAAAGTAAAGGAATAAATCTTGATATTCCATCGTTGAGGTGGAAGAGATTGTAATATATCTCATTTTTTTTACGAACTCATAAAAAGACAACAAGATAATAAATTTAAATGATGATCCTAAGATCATGGAAGTAACTTACCAAATAGTTGTTAATATATCTTTTTATTTTTGGTAAGAAGTATCCATGACCTAGTTTCCTCTCACCATTATCTTAGTTTCACCCTCAAAGTCCAATCTATCACGAGCATGAGTAGATTCAAACTTGTTACTAGATCTTCGAAAATCCTTATTTAATAAAACTCCATGAAACTTCTTCTTGATAAACATATAAAATATTTATTTCTTTATAAGTTAATCACCAAATTATATTTTAGTTTCAATAAACATGTACTAACCCCTAATGGAAGGAAGTTAGTGAATAGTTGAAAATAAATGCGTGGTTAATCGGGGAATGTTAATATAACATTTTGAATCATTTAAAAACTATGGTAACAATAATATGATTAATTTTCTCACTTGAGATATAGATTTAATAAATGTTTATGAATGGTTGAATTGAATTTCGACTACATCCATAGATGTAGATGGATTTGAATATATCTGAAAATTGTTTCTCATAATGTAGTGGATTATTATTGACATGATTTTTTGGTTCTCCCAGATAAAACACCCCCAATAAAAACATAGATATTTTTGTCATTATTTGAGGAATAAAAGGTGGGGGAGGATAAACAATTGTGTTTATTCACTCAAGTGGGGAAAATATGTGGGAAGGTTGAACTTCCTTTTCAATGATGGGAAGATCAAATCTAAATAAATGTTTGGATGAAAATTGAAAATGTAAGATGAGAATAAAAATATTTCTAATAGATTTATAATATTCATGAATTTTATTTTATAAGAAATAAAATCTACTAATTATGATACTAATTATTCACCTCCCAAATGTATCTATAAGGTCAAAGCTTGTACTAGATCACAAATAAAATAGGTGATCACCTTAACATGATATTAGTTTAAATTATGAAACCATATACTATTTCAACCCAAGTCTATAAAAATTAACTAATTATTTTTAGTATGTTGACTTTCAGAAATTGTATAAGTATGCATAAATTATTTAAAAAAATGATTAATAAATAAGGAAATTACAATTTCCATTGTAATTTCCTATTTATGGATTCTATTTTATTGATGTTATATGATATCCTTCAAAAACTTCCAACATAATATCTACAATAATTTTCATTATTTTTCTTTGGTATCTGCAAAAACATTTCCCGGAATTAGATAATTTTTTTTAAATATGTTCTAATAGTTAATTATTATAATATATACCTTTATTTTTTTCAATTTAAAGAAATCCTTAGGCTTCTTTTCTTCATTTATCGACCTCATACCATGATTTTGATGATATATACTAATCTACCTATCATAAAAAAATCACCAAAACACAAAGTAAAATGTATCATTTGAATTTTTTCTATAAAATGTTGATTTTAGTGCATTATAGATTCACAATAGACATCATGTGTTGTTTATTTTTGGGAATCCATGCTTTGGATAACAAAAATAAAACATTACGGTATCTAAATTGACTGAGATGGCCATAAAATTCATTCTAAAAAATAAACAAAATAATACATGAAATATATATATATATATTTATATATATTTATATTATATGATTATATTTTATAGTTTTAACACTTCATTATGGGCATTAATAAGTGTATGTCATCTATAATTTTTTTGAGATGAATCACTTTATTGAAATTTTTTATTTTCAATTTCTTCTAATTATTAAGAAACATTTTCTATAGAAATGATCAAGGGATTAATGAGTCCAAATAAATATTCATATGGTTTTATCTTTTTATAGTAGCAATATATATGCTTATTGAAAATAGGAATATTTATAAAATATAATGAGAATATTATATCATTTTTTGGAAAAATGGATTAGGAAAATTTACCTCATGTATGTATTCAAAACTGAGACTCTCTTCCAGTCAAAATTGATAATTTCATTTGAACTCTAAAGACTAGCTGTATTGATAATGGAATCTGATAACATTTCATCTTCATATTCAATGTAGGACATATTTTATTATTTTATTGTAATATAAACATGAACATGTAGTGTTGAAATATGAGGTAATTGTACTGGTGGGGTAGAGGTACTTTCATAATGTTTTTTTATTTGTTCATTGATCCACTAGATTATCTTAATCTAAACATCCATTTTACCTTAGTTTTTACATGTATAATACCATACCACGTTTTATACATTTTTTATCAACTTTTAAAGGGTTTCTATTTGGAAAAAAATTATTAGTACACACCCTGTTTATCTTTATAAGATTAGATGACCAAGATAAAAACATTCAAATTGAATTATCAATCATGGTAACATTTAAATCATCAAGAGGAGCATGAAACTCATGGATCGATTTGTATGCTACATAAATCCCCACTCCCACATGATCTTTTGATATTCTTTTTCAATGAATTGGGAGTTTTTTATTTTGTATAATGTCTTCTAAGATATTTTACATAATACCGATGTAAAAAGGTGATGTGTGGGTGTGGATAGATATAAGTAAATTACAATTTTAACCTAGAAAATATTAGTAATATACTGTTATTGGAAGCCTTTTTATTCAAATTTTGGGGAAAGAGTTATGAAAAAATTAATTACATTGGTAAAGACTGATAGTGGTGTCATGTGGATCATCATGTACTAATCATTTTTCAACTATTAGTTCTCTTTGATCCTTTCACATATACTATTCTTCCAAACCAATATGGAGAATAATATATTTAAAAACATCTATTTTTTCTACATGCCTTTCATTATCTCATTTTTATCTTCTCATGAATTTTTTTTCAAGAAATATGTTCATGGTGACACTCCAAAACCAACACCTCTAACATGGCCAAATTATTCTAGAAACTTCAAAACTACTGAAATTAGTTTCTCTATAGGTATAGTTGATATCCATTTTTGTGTCTAAATCATATAAAAAATATGGATATAAATACATATATTTTTTATGATACTCTTATAAAGAATAACAAATTACTATTATATCATACTTATACCTGATTCTCATACTGCTTGTGTGTTTTTAATCTATTATTTTTCCTTATTTATTCACACAAGACTCCTTCTATAGAACATTACATGGGATAGAAGTGGATTTGGATTTTGGTTCATCAATCTAAATATAAATAAATGAACAGATTTAATTTCTTATGGAAGAAAATATATTTAGTATATTTAAAATAGATAACATTTTATTCTCAAGTGAAGCGTTTCCTTATAGCAGGGGTACATATGTTTTAATTCATATTTATTATTTTTATCACCCCTTTTTTGATTCATAAATTCATAATTTTGAATCAATGTTGGTAAAATAAATATTTTAAAATAAAATATTATCAAATACAATGCACCATAAATTATTCCTCATCATGACGAATAATGAAAACGCTAGATGTTTCCTAGCATATAATGTGTTCATATGTAGCTGGTGGGAGTGGGTTTACCATCATGACCCCCACCCCCAAAGGGAAACCCCTCTTGTTCCAACAATGGGAGAAGGTAGATGATGACCTCCTGAAACCCACCTCCAAATATTCTACTTATTAGAGATAAAAACCATGGGTATATCATACATATAGATGAGATACATCTACCTCTAAGATAACATGAGGAACGAGAGAAAATAAAAGTACACCAAACAACTCCTTCTCAAGGTAAGAATAAAATAAATCCTCATTACATGCATGTAATGTCATAAAAAATTTGTAAAATTTAAGAGGAACTACAAGTATTAAATTATAAACTTGACAATGATCATGAATCCCAAAAATCTCATAAATAACCATAAGCTAGTAAAATCTATCCCAATATCCAACCACCTATTGTTGGCCTGAAGAAGAATTTTTTTATATGTAGGCTGAGAATAATAGGTATACATAGTAGGACCCTCCCTAGTTCCTCTCATGAAAATGTTAAAGAGAGTATATTAAATCCAAATGAACAAGTGAAACTAAATCATCACATAAACAAGTATATTATGTTTGTATCCTCACAATGACTATATATTATCATTTAATTGATATAATAGATCATAATATAGAAATAAAACAAGGGTAACCTATAACCACTTCCATGTTGGAATGCTGCTTTTCCCCAACATCGTACGTCCTTGGCCGTCTCAGTCCAAAATAAGTCAAATAAAAGACACCAAGGCTAAGGTATCAATACATGAACCTCATGTGTCACATCATCTAATCATCCATGGCCAAATCTTTGTATAATAATAAAGAAGATTTTTTAGATCCAAAATAACCCATGTGACAAATATTATGCATTGATTATTGTTCCTCAATCCGTTACAACTCATACATCGAGTAACATACCTTGAGGCATCAAAACCCATATATTTCGTACCAACAATAATCTTTAGGATACTATATATAGAGATACATTTGTGTAAAATAACCACAAGACATTACAACCATCAACACGCATATATGAGAAAGATAATCATCATACAAACCATCACATAAAACACCAACATAAGAGAGCAGGGATAGGGGTAGTTAGCCATCCATTCCCCACCAAACATATATGTTGAGGAAAACACCCTCCCAAAGTCCACTAGGTGTCAGTCACGCTACTAAAATATGTGAAATATGTAAACATCATGACCAATAAAATTATCCATCGAATATTGACATAGAAAATCCTGAAACCAATAGAGAGTATATTTTGCACATTAAATTTATAATTAATTAAAATAGGATCAGAAGAATGTATTACCTAATCTTAGGATCTTTCTTCAATTATGATCTTGATTTTTTAGATACCCGTTTTAAGAATATGTTCATTGTGTGGGGAGGAACCAATGTAGATCCCCTTCTAGCATTGATCCACATGTGGTCCTTCGGTCTCTAAATTAAACCATTAGATTATTAAGTGATACTATGGAAGATCAATAATTTTGTGTTTTTTATAATGATTTTTTCAAGCTCATTCGATCTTGAAGGCATTATTCACCTTTAAGAGAATATAAGATAAGGATGAATGAAGTGAGAAATCTGTTGTGCAGATTGATTATCAATTCTCGATTTACCATACACAATAGATGTAATCATCTATTTTGAGAGTTATGGTTTAGGTTAAAATAATATTTAATTTCACAATGGTTGTTAAATGATATAGTAAACCTAATCTTTTCCCATTCCATTTAAAATAATATAATTATTTTTTTATGGTGTGTGAAAACTAGAGAAATGAAAAAAATTATTTTACCTACTTGAAAATTAAAATTTATCACCAGAAATGATCTTGGTCCGCTCATTTTCCTTAACATTTATTGAATACCTAAACCATTCATTAATTAAATATTTTATTCATAAATAAATATTTTACTCACAATCTAACAAAAAATATTCATCAAATATTAAATAAATAAAATAAATATTGTTTTCCTAGTCTTTAAAATAAATATTTATTTAATATTTGGGATTTATAAAAGATGAATAAAATTATTACTCGGTCTTAATAATAATTTATTTTTATTAATTAAATTAAAATATAATTTAATCTATATCGATGAAAACTCATTGTCTGTAACCCTCTAGAATTCTTTTCCATTAGAAATAGGTGACCTTGCCTAAAGTTTAAGATTTCTATCTATAAATTGGTTAAGGCACCCATGCGGAAACAAATTGAATGTTGAAACATCAAAAAACACATACGAATACATTCTCTATAATATAATTTCATTTTCACAATATCTCATTATAAATTTTTACATCAGTGTCATCAACCAATACACTTGATATGAATTTTATTGACTATCTAAAATAAACTCTTAATTACACCATTGTGATAGAATTTAACATGATAGTTAAACTTCAATAATAGGGAATAGATATCAAATTTCCTAAAATTGGAAGGTAAAATCATTTATCAACTAATTTATTAATATCCTTTCATTCCTGACACACCCTACATACACTAATTCACAAGAAAATATGGATCCACTTTTTTTATCACTAAATATAAATGTTTTAGTTATTACTTGTATTCATAATAATATTAAATTTGAGGACCCTCACACATGTTCATATGTTAGAATATCTGATGACACATCAACATGATGAATTAATATTGCCAGGTTTATTCTCATAATATCCAATCAGGGAGATTACCAAGTGAAAAATTTATGAGAAGAACTTTCACATTCTTATGAGTTCTTTCACCGGACATTCAACATAATGTGTGCCCCATCATAGAATGTTATCTGACCACAACACTATATTTAATAATATAATCATGACATTTCAAAGATCTTATAATTGTGGGGAGATGCTATGACATTATCAATGTAACAGATAATCAAGGACATTATTACATTAAATTCATACATAACAATGAAAAATTTATAATAATATGTTTTTATTAATATTGAAATATTTGAATATATATATATTCTAAAAAATAGTTGGTTCTACAATAACAAATCAAACATAGATGAACCATATAAATTGTTGTATTTTTGTCAGTGTGTTTAGTAGTGTTGCATTTGAAGATGAAGGTGATAATAGGGAACTAAGAGACTCATTCAACTTAACTTGTAGTAGACAAAAAATAAAATGTATAAAAAGTTTAATATACAAATGGATTAAAAAAGTCACCATCCTTGTACATATAATTTAATACAGGATAGTTCCCGCAACCAAAGCATAAGTCATTATACTCATTATTTCAATATCCTCCTATGTTTTTGGACACATTTTCATAGAGAGATTGATATCATGTCACATTGGTAGAAAACCTATCTTCGATTGTTCCATACTATAACTTTTATGTACCTTGTTAATATAAGTAATTGACATTTTCCTAGCAGCCTCTGAGATCTATCTCAATATATCTTGATCCCTAGAATGTAATCCACTTGATCTAACCTTTCATGGAGAATATATCATTTACCCATGTCTTAATTCATTGAAATACTTGCACTGAATTTACCATAATTAATATTACGTCAACATAAAATACAAGGAAATGGTTTAATTTCCATTAACATTTTGTTTTTATGGTAAAGAGATGTCTCCGAACCCTCGTTGAGGTGGTTTCATTTTGGCTCAATGGTTGATTGTGAGGGGTTAATTTCATGCACATTCATTAACACAAATTCATCATTTTCATTCTTAATGGAAACTGCCAATGTTTCCCTCATCCATAAATGGGTATAAACCTACTTCCAAATGATAGTGGTCAATTGGTGTTTCATATCCAATGAAAATTAGGGGATAGCATTGGTCTAGAGGTTGGGAGATCGGGCTCATCACACCCTTTTATGAAAAATTGTTTCCTACTCTGGGGATCTACTTATAGATTTAAGATATATTCACAAATATCATCCTAATCTCGATACGAGACTGGTCACCATAACAAAATTATCATAGGATAACCCAATTTATGTCAAGAAAAATGGGATCTCATTAGTGAATCCATCCATATAAAGATACACTTCAGAATTTTCTTCCATGTATGGAGGTAGTTAATATTCTTATAAAGGGATTGAGCCATTATGAGGCATCCTATATATCTTTTTTGTAATAGTAATAAAAACCCCATAGTTCATTCAACCGGTGTAGTTTAATGTTACAAATAAATGGCATATGTGTGGGCACATAGGCCCCAAATATTTGAGCTCGAGTCTCAAGGAGACATCCTACATATCTAGGATATGGAAGGAATTAGAGTTATCATAGTTTATTCAGGACCATGGGACTAGACCCAAGGTAGATTCCCTTATATGGGGGATTGTTATGTCATTCCACCAATTGGGTATTACATATTAATATTTCCTTGGCTGGTGGAGATTCATGGCACAAATGAAATCACCATTGAAACTCCTTAATCCCACATATTCTATGCTCAGTGTGAGAAACAACAGATAAAATCTAATAAATCTCACTACACATAGATTCATGGCTTATGTGTTGGGACCTCACTTTGGATGTTTAATGTGGAGATCATGCCTTAAGAGGTCATCCAAATATCCTGGTTATAGTAGTAATTACAGTTATCAATGTTGATTGGATTCTTAGTCTATTGATAGATGAGGTAGAATGGTCAGCCCATGGGAATTATTCAGTTCCTTTGATTAAAAATTTTGAGACATGGAAAAACGTATACTGATTTGGTTTCCCATTTGAGTTCAGGATAAAGACTTAGGAAGGTGTCATATATATTGGATATGGAAGTAATATTAGACCTCATATTTCAATTGATCGAGTCTTACACATTGAGGTTTCCCTTAAATGTGGGACATATCATATTATGTCATTGGTCGAGGCATACATGCTAAGGTCACCCTTTTATGAGAGAGAAATCACATTATGCCATTGGCTGGGTCATACATGCTGAGGTTACCCATATGATAGAGTTATTTCATGTGAATAATATGATCACTACAACTCCCTAATCCCACATGATCTATGCTTGGTATGACAAACAAGGGATGACATGTGACCAATCTCATTTCCTGTGAATGTGGAACTTATGCTCTGGGAATTACCTTTGGATATTTAATATGGAGCTCAAGAGTTAAAAAGGAATCCTACATATCCTAGTTATAATAGAAATAAAATTCAACATAGTTCTGTTGATTAGGTCTTATACGTGATGATTCCACTTATAATGAGTGATTTAACATTAGGGATGAATAGTGGTATCAATCCCTAGGATTCCCTAATGAACTAGCCTCATTTTTTATCTCCCATTAATTTGATTTTCTACTCGACATGCTTGGGTTGTTTTATTGACATGTTAAAAAATGTCTTCCTGGCATGTAAAAAGACAATCACATGATCCAATTGACTTTTATGAGGTACACTGCATAACTTGGATGACATTTCTTGAGGTTTTTTCATGATCAAGTCTAACTTGTCTGGAGGACATTAAAAGAATTGGTTGCATGACCCCGGAAGATATCACATGACCCTGAATGTCATGCTTAGAGTGTGTCACATGATTCTGCTAACTTTCCCCGGTTTCATCGCGATTTATGGATAACATGTTAGGAAATCATGAGATTCAATGAACCGTGTCTTAGAGGATGAAGTATGATCATGACTAACATGTCTGGATGATTTCACAACACCTAGATAATGTGCATGAGGGTGGTCCCGAGATCCAGTTGACATGCCTTGGTGCTATCATGATATATAGATAACATGTATTGATGTTATCATATGAGTTGGGTGACATGCCTAAAGCACATCACAAGGTTTGGATGGAGATTAAAGAGGGATTCTCGATACTACAATGGCATGCCCAAGTTGTTCTGTTTGGGTATCTCTGACATGTCCAGGTGACTTCCATGATCTAAATTGTGTTCCAAAGGAACATCAGCATATCTGGGCGACATGTCTTGGTGATATTGCGAGTCTTGCTGGTTCACACGAAGTTTATGAAGATCAGAATATATTTTCTTCACATAAGTATCCCATTTTTAGTCTTTTTCCATTCGTTTTAATGGAGATGCCTTATATTTATACAATGTTATCTTATTTTCTATCTCACTTGTCTTAGAAAATAATTTGTATGTTCTTCACCTGAACCAGCATAAGTCCTTTTTGTGATCTGTGATTAATCACATGAAGTGTCAATGCATGAAGCATGATCTCTTCGATTGTTCCCCAGGTCTTACATAATAGAAATTTTTTCAATTCGTGATATCCACCTCTCCATGAAATCAACTCTTAAGCCAATGTAAGGTCCCAAGAATTCGTCTGGTCTTGCCACTTTAGTTGTGTAAGAACCCCGATCTTCATTTCAGGTATGGATATTTGTTTCGGGTTATTTTATAGGAAAAATAATGTTTTTGAATTTATTTCTAAGTACACACCATGTAATCTTGAGTACATGTCGTGTACTAGCCATGTAATGGCCGAGTACACGACTGTGTAGTTGACAAGGTAGACCGCCTAAAGCGGGAGCCGGTTGAGGCTAGTACACAACATGTACATTAAATGAACTTTCCATGTAATTTTTTTAGCCATTTTAATCAGAGCGGGTCCACGTCTAATATCTATAATTACATTATTCTAACCTTGGTATGTCCAGGAGAGACCGTGAATGAAGATCAAAGGCCCAGCCACCATTTCTCCGTCCAAGGTTTGATCCGAACTCCAGCGGCTGCGTTGGAATCTCAAAAGTGAGTTATTCCTCATTTTGTATCATCTCTTATAGATTTTTTGTCTATCAAAAGTTATTCAAGGTTGAACATTTTTACCTTTTTTAGATCTACGACGTTCTATAGTGTTGGTCACACAACATCATGGTAGGTGGTTTGTAACTTTCTTCGATTTTATTTGGATTATATATGCTTAAAGTTCCAAATACCCATGTTGGGGTATTGCGTATTTTTGATTTTGAACCTCTTTAATGTCTATTATGGTTTAGTTGATTGATTAAGGGATTCTTTACTTTCCATAATATTGTATACCCTTGTTTATGGGAGAACCCATGGGTGTGTTTCACTAGTTTGACTGTTTAGGGTCATTTGAACTAAGTTGACTATGAGGAATACCTTGTTTTCTATTCCTTGAGCTCTTTAGGAAGGAGTTTACTGGTTATATGTGATTCCATTTTTTATGAATTGGTATAATTTGAGACAAGTAATAGTTTGAATTTCATGTAGAGTCATTCATGCATATTTTACGCGCGCTGATATTCCAATGGAATGTGAGATCCTTGGACTAGGGAAACTATGGGGGTTTCCGTGTTTATTTACAAAGGACTATGAGAGACATGGTGTAGATTTTGACCCAGGTGTTATTGGCCATGAGAGATACCTGGAGGTCTTTTATGATTATTTATAATATGTTAACCCAGTGGTATTGACCGTGAGAGCTACCCGGAGTTCATGTTAAAATTATTAATTCCATGTGGACCTAGGGGAATTGACTGTGAGTGTTTCCCATGAGGTCATTGTATTTGATTAGTGCTATGATAAACCTATGGGGATAGACCATGAAAGATTTCCCGAAGGGTTGTTATGAATGATTTATTGTTGATTATGTTGAGTCTGCCAAGCCAAAGCACAATCTTGGAGTCGATATTACTTGTTTGTTTATATGGTCTTCTGAGAAATCTATTGTTATTATTATATAGGGGATAGAGAGCTTAGGCTATATCCTGAGGTTATATTATTCAATGGTTTTGATAATTAAAAAATATAAATGAATGTATATTGGAAATTCTAGGATTGTTTTCTTTTAATCACTTCCTAGTTTATTTCTTCATTTATCATATTCCATACTATATATATTCATTGATAGTTGGGAATAGTTCTTTTGGTGGATTCCGTCTAGGATTCTTCTCAAACCCAATTTTGGTCATGCTTTTAGGCCCAAAAAAGATTTTATGGTTGTAGGTATAGATAAGGGAAAGCTCCCTTCTTCATTAGGTACTTGATTGTTGTTGGAACTAAAGTGCATGTGAACAAGATGAGTATTGATATGCTACACGAGTTTATTGTTTTCTATAATTTTTCTTCAATATTGTATTTATAGAACTGTTACTTGTTTGGTTGCTTTCCTAGATACTTGTGACATTCATCATTAATTTATATAATCAGAATTTGTTTATAATATTAGTCTTTCATTGTTTACTTATGTTGTATGGTATTACTACTTCCACTACTATTTACTATTTTTTATTTGTCTATGTATACTCTGCCAATGTGAGCATAGTTTTACCATTATCAGACCTTGTCCCTCACTACTATTCAGAAGACTCTAACATTTCGGTAACTGTGCTTGAGGACATGTGACCAACTGGGTTTGGGGAACTTAGGGACAACACCTAGATCTGGGGCGTTACATGTTGTTTGCTTCTTTTTGTGGTGTGTATCATGTGAATCCAGTCGAGAATCAGTGGTGGAATTTGGCGTCATACATATTCATATATTCCTGTCATAGTTCACTCTGAGGGAATCACATGATATTCAATGATAACAAGACCATCCCATTGACACACCAATTATTGGATTATAGAAAACTAATGGGGTATTTTTTTCTCATGTAGACATTTTGAGGGCCTTCCATATTGTCAAACCGAATTGTCCAAGGGCCTTCACAAGATTAGGTAACATGATGAAAGGCCTTCATGTGATCCCATGTAACTTTTTTGGGACATTTTTTGATACAAGGATGATATGTTAGGGGGCCTTCTTGAAATCAAACTAGCTTTTCAAGTGGTATTTCTAGACCAAGAAGCAGATATCCAAAGTGTGTCGTGTGAGTTTTATGACCACGAGAGGCTCCCGTAATTTTCCTCTTTATTTCCATGTTTAATTTACAAAGGTTTGGGATCTCATGACTTTATGTAAGTGTTGTCAAAGATAGTTACTCTACCTATTAGTTATGTGTCACACAACCAATAAAAGGTCATATAGAGATTCCTGAGAATTTCATGGCAAATCCCATCTATTTTCACTTATGTAGCCAAAGGGGTAGTGTGAGGTTGTCTTGACATGACCAATGATCTTTTAAAGGTAAGGATGACATGAAAGTGAGATTTCACGAGATGAGGTAGACATGTCATTGGGTGCTTAATATGTTTTTCTGATATCTAGGGTCATATCATGTGATGTTTATGACCACAAGAGGCCTTTTCGTTCTCCCCATTTTATTTTCATTTCTTATTTTACAAGGTCATGGGGTTTTGCGAGTTTTCTTGGGTATTATTGAGGAAAAAAATTGTCTCCATAAATGATGCATCATGTGAGTTTTATGACCCCAAGAGGCTCCTACCATTAGATACATTCCTCTTATTTTCATAGGAAGTTTGGATGGATTTTCAAGAATCGGTCTATGTACAAGTCGCGTGACCTGGCGGAGATTATATAGCTACCACCACATGATCACTGATTTCCTAGGGTTCCCTCTTTAGAGAAGAAATATTTTTCAAAAGGGAACTCACATAATATTTTACAGGCTTTGAACTGTGCATTACAATTTGAATGAACTTCTTCTAGTCATGCGATCTCATATCTTCTTGTGGTCCATATGATCCACATGATGATGGTCACCTTCATATTCTTATGATTTTTTGGAAAAATAATACCCATATTAAGGTATTACATAATTTTTAGATTTTTTGATGTTTATTTGGAGGGAAACAACACCTTCTTATAGACATAAGGACAAATTTTGTTTTTAACAAAAAAAAATTCTCTTATAGCCTCATCAAAATAAACCTTCCATGGTAGTAATGTATACTTCAATCCATAAATGTATCATTATAGGTTTTGAAATTTATTGGTATTATTTGACTTTATATACTCTTCTAGTTTAGTCATATAGACATTTTCAACCATCTTCCTATTTATAAAATCATTTGTGACATTCATTTTTCAAATTTCATAAACATGGAAGGTTTTTACTACAAGTAACATTCTTGTGGACTTAATCATCACAAATAGTGAGTAGGTTTCATCATATTATATGCCTTTATGACTCCTAAAACCCTTATAATATAGTGTTTCCTTATAGGTATTTAAATTAAAATCCAATTCCATATTTTTCATTAGTACCCAATTGCACCTAATGAGGATTATATTAGTATGAGGTTCTACAAAAATACAAACATGACTTTGGTACATGGACTCCACCTCAGAGTGAATTATATATTTCTATTTAGTGGAATCCTTTTCTTTTATTTCTTCCTTGTATATTAGAGGTCCATTGTCCTCATACATTAATGTGTCACCAGACTCAATGATAATAAAACCGTAACACAAAGGTTCTCTAATCTCATGAGTTTACCTACACAGTACTTGTGTCTCAAGAAATTCATCATCTCCCATTGTCTATTCTAAAGATTGTTCTCATACAAAATCATATGCTCCTAGAGAACTAAATTCATCAAAGTCAATCTTTCACCCAATATTTCCATTGGAAATGTATTCCCATTCTTGAAATAGGACTTTTCTTGCCACAATCACTTTTATATCATGATGTTTGTGTATGTAATATCCTTTGGACTCATTAGGATAACCTATAAATTTTCACTTTGTGAATTGATATGCTAAATTGTCAATTTTTATTGTCTTGTAAAAATATATTCATCCCCAGACACGTTTATGTGATAGACTGGGTTTCCTTCCACACCACAAATCAAGTGTTAACCCATTTTCAACTTTATTTGGTACTCAGTTAATGGTATATATCACTTCCTATAAGTCATATCCTTAAAAGAAAAATGGAAGAGTTTCCTGAATCATCATTGATCTGACCATGTCTAGCATGGTATAATTCGTCCTTTATCTTACACCATTCCATTATGGTGTATAAGTTGGCCTGAGTTGGGATACTATCCCACACTACTTTAATTTGACATTGAATGATTAGTAAAGATAATCTCTTCCTTTTTCGAGTTAAGTGCCTTAATATTATTACCAAGATGGTTTTATAATTCATGTTGATATTTATTAAACATCTATAATGAATATGAATTATACCACATTAATTAGTTATATACATACCTACTATTATCATCAGTAAAAGTAATAAATAAGGAAAACCCACCCCTTTCCTCTACTAGAAATGGACCACATAAGTCTGTATGAATTAATTGTATAAATTCAGTGTCCCTTACTCCCTTCCCAATGAAGGGCGATTCAATCATTTTCCCTTGGTAAAAAGCATGCCATACATATAGGGTTTAAACCCAATTGAGTCAAAATACTCTCCTTGATGTAATTTCTATAATCACTTATCATTTACATGACCACGCATGAAGTGCCAGAGGAGAGTGTCATATGAGTCATGGTTTCTGTTTTTTTGATTTATTTTCATTACTAGGTTATTGAGTTCAACTATATATAAACCATTCTTAAGATGCACCATACCATATCACATGTTATCTTTATAAAATAGGAAACATTTATTTCCAAACATGGAATAAAATCCCATGGTGTTCTAAATTGAAATTGAGATTATGTTTCTGGTTACTGAAGGTACATAATAACAATTATTAAATACAAGATATAATTACACCACTACTTAGAGAGTTCCAATGTATGCACTAGGATATCCAATTACATTAACTCAGAGATACTTGATCTATTGAGTATAGTCAAATATTATTAGAATCATAATCATAATTCACTCAATTCCTTGCCTCTAAAATGATGGAAATATAACTATGGATACTCCATTTCTACCAAATTCTGTTAATTCAGCCCATTACTCTCATAATAACTCCTAATTAGTATGAGGAATCCTCAACTATGGCTGACGAGCACTCTGTACACCCGGGTTTATTCAAATTTGAGCAATGTAAAGTTGTACATCTTAATATATAATTGAGGTATTTTTAATATTTCATGATGAATGTAAT
This sequence comes from Viscum album, assembly GCA_963277665.1. Taxonomy (NCBI): domain Eukaryota; kingdom Viridiplantae; phylum Streptophyta; class Magnoliopsida; order Santalales; family Viscaceae; genus Viscum; species Viscum album. Next base: position 1,759,107,975 of record OY728141.1, read on the forward strand.
CCATTTTTATTAAATATGTTCAAACTATATTGTCACACTCACAACTACACATGAATTTATAAAAAAAATTCCTTAGGTATTTAGGAATTTTCCGTGTTTATTTTTTTTTGTGTTCTTATAGTAAAAAAGTTAACATGCATAAAATAATAAACAATGAATATAGGATATAACTAAAAAATGTCAATGAGAATCTAAATTTGGATGATCTGTTTTAAATGTAAGGGATCAACCAAAACCTAGCGAGTATCATACCTGAGTTGAGTCCTAAATGGTCTTCCAGCTCACCCCCAATATAGTGTATTCAATTATCATCATGTGTACTACCTCTTCTTGGTAGAAAATCCACCTTAAAGCACCATATTTAAATGTAATGGTATTATTGCATGCATGAGAGGTGGTCTCAAGAGAAAAATATACAATAAATAAATTAGATGTGCATTCTGTTATAAAAATTAAATTAAAAAGATGATGTGTATAATTTTATATAAGTAAATACATATTACAAACATCATATACTGGTAATAAATAATATCCATACATATATAGGTTCCATCACACTCTCAAGACTAGTGTAGGGATGTTATGGGTCGGGTGACTCTCCTAGACCTGTTCTATACTGAGCAAACCCTTCCAAGACCATTTTGGGTAATATCATGTCCAACAAGACCTGAAGGAGGCTGTGTATGGGGTTTACCTCATGGTTTAGTTGGCAGCGTGATGACTAGGATTCACTGAGATGACGGTCAGTTGGGGGTTACAACGACAGCAATCAGGACCTTTTCAGATTGGTATTCAGATCACTGAATGGGATGATAGTGGTCTCATATAGAGGAGGAGTAGATGAAGAGGTTGAGACAAGGGGATAACAATGACATTGCATTATTTTCTGGTTGGAGGTAAGTGACACGGTGGTTGTAAAAGGCTGAGGACCATGACGTGATTGCAGTTGTTCAGTTGGGGAGAGGGAGACGACGACATTGACCATAGGGGTGGGTTGGGGGAGGTCATGGGTTGCGGTGGCCAGTGGCATCTGGGGAAGATTTATCTCCACTGGCTCTTCATGAGTTACGGGGAATATGAGAAACCCCAATTCCGTTGTTCATTTTTAATTACAAAGTGACTGGAAAAACCTTTAAAATACTCGAATTTGTTAGTATTTTTGTACATGAGTAGTCAATCTAAAAAATAAAAATTTTCTAAAGTGAAAAGGATATTACATTTTTTAAATATTAGATCTGACATAAATTTTTTATAATTTGGATTATTAGTCAAATTTTTCAAACAACCAATTGGTAGGATTATTTTTTTAAGTAAAAAAATATTTAATTCTTGATTAGAGCCGATGGAAAAATTCATGTCATCAGTCAGAGGAAATCCCACCACCAGATTCCTGCCAAAACATGGCTGAAATTTATCTGGGATGCCTTAATTAAAAAATTTCAATAGTTTTCTCATCACACCATTGTAAAATAACATATATATGTTTTTCATTTTAACTAATAATAAACCAAAATGATCCATATATTATTATTTATATGTATATAACTTGGTCTTTCAAAATTGGATAGACGTGTGGTCTATTCCGTTGGCACCAAATTAAAACCCTTTACATAAATTTAAATAAAATTAATTTTTATTGACTTAGAAAGTCCTTGCAATAACTCTGATACAAATTGATGGTACCAGGGTATGTAGATGATTCAACTGGTATGGGGATTTAAAATATTTCATCAATGATGTGACAAAACTACTTCATCTCTAGAGATCTAAGCCCCGGTACAGTCTAATGATCTCATGTGAATTAATCACATAATAGAAATAAAACTAAATGAGTACCTCATTCAAATCAGAGTGTGGTTGTCTCTCATACAACTCCAGGGACTATTGCCTAATGTATTTTCTTTTTAACTTCTCTAAACCATCCACACACACTTCATGAATTCACTTATACATTTTTCATCAAATCATGGGTGATATCGTAGAGCCCGGATTATTTCTTCAATTCCACAATGATCACCTCGATCCCATTCCTTGGATCCATGATGGTGTTATTTATTTATTTACATGGTTACAATGTTTGTATATTCTATATTCATGAGTATATAGAATCAATCAATTCTTTCCATTGAAAATTACATGAAATTAACTTCTCCTTCACTTATATACTGGTGGTCCAAAATATCCAGTTAGGGTTCCCCATGTAACACCCCCAGATTTTGTGAATGTTTTTTAGAATTAATTTAATCATTTGATTTTTTTCAATTCACGAAACATTGAAAATTGTTTTTTATATTAAATAAATAAGTCAAAATTTCCTGTCACACAAAATCTTCTTTTCTTTTGTTACACACAACACTGAATCGACATACGTTACACGTAACACATTGTTTTGAAGCATCATTTTATTGTTATAATTATTTAAATGAGATAATTGTAACCTAGCCATTAAACATAGTAATATGAATAGTAATAAATACTTATAAAATCTTTTTTATAGTGGTTTTATATAAATAAAACATATTAACCAAAAAAGATATAACTTTTGGTAAAGTTTATATGTTTAAAGATTCTATTTTCTCAAACGAACTACTTTTTATGTCCTTTTGTGAAAAATACAAAAATAAATTTTAGACACATTTAAATAGTTGATTTGATAAAATAAACATCATTTTTTAATTTATAATTTCAAAATTATATTAGGGGGAATTTTTTGGATTTTTATTATAAACATCATTTTTGGATGAATAGTGAAAAATGTCAGGTTTTAATTCAAAACTAACTTTTCATCTTATTTATTTCTAAGGATAAATTATATTATAATATGTTTTGAAATATTAATTAGATAATATTTTTATCAATAATTCAACTTATTTCATTTAGATAAATTTCAATTTGAAATTGGTTATAAAAAATTAGCAATCCTTTAAATTTTTTTACTTTAAAAAACCACATAGTCAACCTGACAGTGGGATTAATTTTTAATTAATTTCATAAACTTATGAGATTGAAATTTGGAAAAATTTATTCCATATTTTGAAATAGAATAATTTATAATGTCTAATATGTTCATATTAGTTTTTGACAAAAAATATTAGTGAATGTAATTAAAATTAATTACATCGATTAATGTAAAATTAAAATTAATTAAGGACTAAACCTTAAATTTTAGACGCAAAAAGACCTAAAAACTTATCCAAAACTCATTTTATGGAAATTATTAGACCATGAACCTTCCATTATTGAGTTTTTTTGGTTTTTTTGACTTTTTTTAGTTTAACACTACGAAACATCTAACATGTTTTCCAAAATGCCAAGTGTGTCATTTTCCTTCCCTATTAAAGTCCACCACCTCTCCCTTTAATTAAATCCTCTCAAAGAAAAAAGGGTCTTCCAAGATCTTCACAATACACTTCCCAAAATCCCTCCCTTCCTCCTTGAATCCTTCCTTTTGGATGAATTCAATCCAAGGAATCCTTTAGGCACAAACCAAATGGAGTTACCCAATTAAGAGGTAACATCTTCTCTCAAACTCAAATATTTTATTTTATTTATCCAACACTACACTATATTTATTACATTAATTTACAAAAAAACCAGTACTTTAAATATATTTTGATATTTTATTCTATGTTTTTGACCAACACATAAACACACATCCATCCAATAGGCAACGATCATACTGTTTTTGTGTGTATTAAACTATAACTTCACTAAATGATGATCGATCATTTTTCCTTTCTCATGGTGGAAATTATGATGGACAATCTATTTATATATGTAATATATTATATTTAATTTTTATTTATTCTTATTTATTCCTTTTAAAACACATACATTTTTAATTTCCAACTGGTGTAAATATGATAATATCATTTGAGAATGTGTGGCCTACCACCCCCACGAAGCAATATGATTCATTCATACACTACATGGAATGTAATAAGGAAGATTTTAGTGAACTAATATGATAAGTATGATCTAATAAATCTGTTATAATAATTATATTTATATATTTTGATACTTATATGTCATTTTCTTTCTTTATTTCATTGAACATGATAATAAAAATAGAAACAACGTTCTTGCATACATACGACTTACTGCCTCTATGAACACTGTATTCCATTTCAAACATTTATATTTTATAGATTATTATAATACAAATATAATATATGTAAATAATATTTATATCATTTTCTACATTATATAAATCATTATATAAGTATAAGGACCAATGATATGAAAAATTAAGACACATGCGATGAACAAAGAGAATATTACCCGAAGTAAAACCGTACCATGAGATTGTTAACAAGTGGGTAATATAATGTCTTAATAAAACCATAAATTTTATTATATATAATATTTTTTAAATAAAATATATATAATAAAATTACATGAATTATATAGGAATCCTGTATGAGTAAAAAGAGAGTCAAGACAGAAGGTTAGGGAATTTCATCTCACTTTTTATTTCTGTGATATACATGATTTATTCACCAACCATTCCTTTTATGTAGTGTGTACACTTCCCAGGGATGCATCAAAGTATTATTATAATTAAATTTATGGGTATTAACATATAAATTTTATTATATTTATTTTATGTGGACAATGTTTCAATAGTTACCAAATTCGTAAAATGATTTTGTCTCAATTTGAATTCCTTGAGAAAAATGCCATGTTATACACCTATATTTTTCCCTGAAATGTATATAATATATTTGAAATGATATCTCATGAATCTCAATATATTAATGATATTTTAAGCTTAATTTAATTTAATTTTCTTAAAATGGGAGTATGGTTCATAGTTACCAAGTAGTGATAGTTTGTTGAAACAATCTCATCGCTTTTCAAGATTATCTAGTATTATGCTTCCCTTGGAGAAATATTATAAACCAACTCAAAAGAAAACTCATGAATTTTATTCTTGTCTAGTTATTCATGATATATTCATTTATTGGTATTATTTTCCACACTATTTTAAATATGATAGTTAATAAAGTGTTTTTTAGAATTCCTGACTTTACCCTCTCTTCGGTCTGAAATTTGTGTTATTTTAAAACCATGTTTTTAAAAAAACGTTTCCAAGAATATTATAATATTATATAATATTTAAAACAACATTTTCCATTTTTTTATTTTACCAATGTTTTCAAATAAATCTTCTTGTATCTTTCTAAATAAGGAATTTTTAACCTTTTATTGTGTAAATGGAATGTTATTTTCACCTTGTATGGCATGTACCAATTTACCCGACATCATTTCTATGAAGATTCATTTTCATATTTAAATGGTTAATTTTTACGAAAATTTTTAAAATTTAATTTTCAAGGAAATGGTTTTTAAAATGTTTTAATGCCTTATTTATAAGGTTTAAAAAAAATATTAATGCATTTTTTATAACATTTTCAAGCTTGTTTTAAAATATTTTAGGGAAAATTGTTTTAAAAAGGTTTTCAATTGTTATTTATATGTTTTCAATGTGTTTTTAATGAAATGATTTTAAAGAAAATTTCAACATTATTTTATATATTTTCAAGTATAGAGGTTTTCAATTTATTCATGATTTTTTTATATGTTTTCAATGGAAAAGGGTTTAAAAATAATTTAAAGCCTTACTTTTAATCTTTCAATACATTTTCAAATAAAATGATTTTAATGGTTTTTTGCTTTAAAAATATGTTTCAAAGAAGAAATGATATTTTCCTCAAGAAATGTTTTAAAATATATTTCCATGTTATTTCCATCTAATATGACATTTTTTTATGCTACTCATTCCCTTTTAGGAAATTATCCAATGGTTCCATTCATTTTCATTCTTGAATGGTTTATATTTTAATGAAATAATTTTTATGACTCTCGTTTCTTTTCAACAAGTTATATGCTTTTGAAACCTGCTTCTTTTCATGGATTATGATTTTATGCAATGATTATGAAACCTATATATTTTTCATAGTTTAAGACATGATGAAATGTTAATGATACACATTTAATTTCATGGGTTATGATTTGATGTTTATAGAACCCATCTCTTTTATTGGGTAATGATATGATGACTGTTTTGGGGGACATGCATGTATGGTTTCATTATGTGACAAATTAGACCTATATATACCTCCAATAAATTGGGAAATAATATAGGAATAATTAGTATATATGTTATGGGTGAACCTGATTTCATGTCCACAATGTTATGAGTGAGGCATATTACATGTTCAAAATATTATGCAGGGACATGCTTGCATGTATATAAGTTTATGTGTTCAATTTATTACATGTTTAAAATGTTATTAGTGAACCTTGGAACATTTTCATGATATTATACATAGATCTGTTTGTATGTACATAATTTTATGTGTGAACAAGATTACATGTTCACAATGTTATGAATGAACATGATTACATGTTAACAATGTAATGAATGGACCTGGTTTCATGTCTATAAGGTTATGAAATTACATTATTACATATTCAAAATGTTTTTAATGGACCTATTTTTATGTCCATAAGTTGATGTGGGGGCCTGATTTCATGTTTTTAACATAATGAGTAAACATTTTTCTACTTATTCATGTTCAAAACATTATAAAAAACGAAAATACCACACGTTCCATGTCTTATTCCTTTGTTATGATTTCATGAATTATGCTATTGTTTATCTTAAGATCCATGTATCATGAACTTCCAATCATTATTATGATATATAATATGTATTCTATGATATAATGATGTTATTCTCAAGTTTATATCCTTTTGTTCATGATATTATTATGCATTTTCTTTATATACCCTTATAGATCATATGAGCTCACCCCTTTCATTGGTTTCCTTTCCTCTGGTTATGAAGAATGGTTTTTGGTAGAAGTACTATAGGTGGAGATATGTATAGGTTTTGTTAAAGATATTACACTAGGATATAATATTTCTTTTCCATGTTTCCAAAGACTCTAAACTATTATGGTCCTTAGGCATGTATTTTTTTAATATAATGAATTTTCATCTAAAACGATGTAATTTCCATTGACCCTAAGCCCAGGGAAGTATAATTGGTATTAATGGAAAGGATTAGTCAACCATTGAAAAATAGGATGAGAAAAATTTAGTGAGATCCCTAGGTATATTTCTTAGGATATGGCTAGGTATGGCTCTCAGGATAAATATAATGATGAGTCAATGTTTAAGAAAAATGACCTGGAATATTTGTTAAAGGATAGAGTTATTGGTTTACTAGAAATAAATTACTGTATGGTTACTAAAAGTATATATCACTCTGGAAAATATGTACCTAGAAGAAAAAGATCCAAAAGGATAATTAGAGCATGAATCGGGGTAATCGGGTACATGACAACGGGCCTTACTGCAGACCTGATTTGACACCCTCAGGGGATTTTCTTCGGAAATTCACAAACACTTCATGAACCATCCTAAAGGTTTTAAATGGATGTTTTCTTTGAGTATCCTTGTATAATCTGAATATTTCATCAATTAAATGGTATGTGTCATTATTTAGACATCTTATAATTAATTTTTCATTATTTTGTGGTTTTCTTCTCTGACATGTGTTTCTCCCCATGTTTGTTCTGGTTTAAGTCAATAGAGAGAACTAAAATGAACATGGTTAACATTTAATATTTTTTATGTGTAAAGTATAGGAATTATTCCAAATAATTTCCCAACTGGAAATCTCTTAAAGAGAATAATGAATGTGGTATATGTAATGGTTATACTTCTGATGATAAAGATACCAAAAATGAAATGTGAAAGATAAGTGATGTTCTTCCAGTATTTTTTACTTTAATCATAATAAGAATTATTATATTGTGTTTGAGGAACCTCAAGACATGATTCATATTTCATATTCTAGGAAATATGTATAAATGAATTAGTTGATGAATCCTAAGAAATTTTTTAAGAATAATGTTGGATGAGTGAAGTGTTTTTTTGGAATTCAAAGATTATGTTATACAAATCATTAAATATATAAGTATTTTTAGTGTAAGTTTTCATTAAGGATTGAGACAGACATGTTGAATGTGGATGAAGATATTGAAAAGTGATTTTATGGAAACGTGATATTTTGATTATGGGAATGTAACTCGAAATTAATGCATGATGTTGATATAATGATGACTAGATAATGATATTTTGGATTGGAATAAGTAAATTGGATACCCTCACATTGATTATTTACAAGTTTTCTATGTCATCAACGAAGACGGTTAAATCCATTAAGGTTTAAGGAATGTATCATGTAATCATTGTAACAAGGAAGCAAGCATGTTTTCCAAAAGTATTTATGGTAATTCAGGTTATTACCATGTTTTAAGGGAATATACGATGGGGGTATTCACATGTTTGAAATGTGACAATCAAGATAAACATTGTGATATATGGGGGGTTAATGTTTATATGATTTCATTTCATTCATTATAAAGATTTCGATTTTCATCCTTTAGAAGGGTTAAAAGGTAATCCATTTATGGAAATTTTATGTTATACTTAAGATGAATTTGGTATGATTAAAGTGTTCTCTCACCACATGAGGATTTATACTTATTGGAAAACCTAATATAACAAATTATTGTTGATGATAACTGATGAAAAATGGGATGTAATATCATGAATCTTGTGATCTGTTTGTTATTAAGGAAGGAAAAAATCACCTTAATTTTAGTGAAAGAGGTAAAGTTAATCAAGGAAAAATTAAGGCTGAGGTTGTCCTGAAATTATGAAAGTATATCTTTCTATGAAAATTCAACAGCTTTAGGAAAACGATTCAAGAAATAAAAAATTATCCTAATACCTTATTATTTTTGAACTGATGGCCATTTAAATCATCATAGACTTATTAATATGAGTCCCTATACTTTTCATTAATCAAACAATTTTTTGTGATTGATGACCTCAATCACTCTCTATTAATATTTACACTTTTCTTCCAAGTCCATGTTTTCACTTCCCACCAACGTTCTCTTATATGGGAGTCTCCTTATTTGTAACATTGGGTAACCATTATTGTTCCAACATTCCATTTTTAAATGAATTCTTAGTTTTCATTTTCACGATGTAGGTTTCAATGAAATAAAATTTCATGTTTTAAACCTTTGATAACCAAGAAGAATGTTGTGGGAAAACTTTATTTTAAGGGGGTAAAATGCAACACCATAATATTTTTTGAATGTTTTTTTCTAATTAATTCAATATTTTTATATTTTCATTTAAAAAAACACTAAAAATAGTAAATTATATTAAATCAGTAATTCAAAAATTCCTTTCACATAGAATCGACTTGGATTGATCTACATGCAACCCCAACTCATTGTACGTTACACAGAACACCAAGTTTATATGAAGCATTATTTTATTTTTATAATTATTTAAATGATATAATTATAATCTAGCCATTAAAAATAGTAATATTAATAGTAATAAATACTTTTAAAATATTTTTTATAATGTATTTATATAAATAAAAGATACTTATTATGAGGGATATAATTTTTTCTAAAGTCCTTATAAGTTTAAAAATATTATTTTCTCAAATTAACTTCTATTAATTTCCTTCTATGAAAAATAATAAAATTAATTTTAGAAAAATTTAGAAATTAAATTTGATAAAATGAAATTTATTTTTTAATTTATAATTTTAAAATTATATTAGGATTAATTTTTGGGATTTTTATGAGAAACAATATTTTAGGATGAATAGTGAAAATATTGGATTTTAATTCAAAACTGCATTTTCATCTAATTTAATTATAAGGATAAATTATATTTTAATATATTTTAAAATTTTAATTATATAATATTTTTATCAATTAATACATTTTATTCCATTAATATCAATTTCACTGTGAAATTGGGTATAAAAACAAAGCAAACATTTGAATGTTTTTACTTTTAAAACTTGCATTATCGACCCGAATGTGGGATTAATTTTAAATTAATTTTTGTCACTTATGTTATTTGAATTTGAAAAAATGGATTCCATATTTTTAATAATAATAATAATTTGAAATTTATAATTTGTTTATCTTTTTTTTGATGAAAAATATTAGTGAAATTGATTACAATTAATTACATGGGTTAAGGTGAAATTAACCATAACTAATGACTAAAAAATATATTTAAGACACAAAAAAACCTATAAACTTTTATAAAACCCATTTTATGTCCAATAATATTCTATTAACCTTCCATTATTAAGTTTTTTTTTATTTGGTATGGCTTTTTTTAGGTAAAAACATGGTAACACCTAACTTGTTTTCAAAAATGCCAAGGGTGTCCTTTCTATTCCCTATAAAAGGACACAAACTATCCATATTCATCACACCTATCAAACCAATTAGGATAAAAAATGATCTTATAAATAAAATTTCCCAAATCCCTCCCTTCATATTTTAATCCTCACTTTGGGCAGAAAAGAAATCCAATGAATCCTTTTGGAATAAACCAAAAGGAGTTAACGATTAAGAGGTAATGTCTGCTCTTAAGGTCCTTTCTTTTATTTTCTTTCTACACCCCCTCCAATGAATTTATTCCATGAATTAATGAAAAAACCACTATATAAAATATACTATTATTTTTTTATTCGAATTTTCTGAACTACACTTACACACAAATCTATCTAATTGGTAAAAAACATACTATTTATGCGTATGACAAACTACAGCCTCACTAAACGATGATTGTTCAGTTTTTCCATTACCTCCTTTCATGGTGGAAATTATGATGGAAAATTTAATTACATATATTAGATATTATATTTATTATTTCATTAATATTATTTATTTATTTTACAACACATACATATTTACATTACATTAGGTGTAAATATGCAAATTTTCTTTGAGGAAGTGTGGACTACCGACCACACAAAGTGATGTGATTCATTCGCACACTATGTGGAATGTATTATGGGTGAGTTTAGTGAACTTATATGATATAAAAAGTATACTTTAATAATTATATATATACATATATATATACTTATATGTCATTTTATTTCATTCTTTTAATATCGCAATAAAAAAACAAGGTTCATGCGGACGTACGACTTACCATCTCCATGAACAGTGTACTCCATTTCATACTTATATATCCTATAAATTATTATAATATAGATATATTTTATATACATGAAATTTATATAACATTTTAAATTATTTAAATTTTTATATAAATATAAGGACCAAATATATAACAAATTAAGATGCATGTGAAGAACATAGAAAATATTACCCGAAGTAAAACCTTAACATAGGATTGTAAACAAGCGGGTAATATAAGGTATTAATAAAAACATATATTTTATTATATATAATAATACTATTATTTAAAGGATTTATAATAAGATTACATTTATTATACATGATGATTTTATGATTATGATGATAGTCAATACACATGGTAAGGGTATTTCATCTCACCTTTTATTTTAATGAGATACATGCTTTATTCACAACCCATTACTTTTTATGGTGTTTATAATGAACGTGGATGTATTATTGGATATATATAAATAAATTTATGGGTATTTAAATTTCAATTGTTTTTTATCTTTATCTAAGAGGGAATATGTTTTAAATGTTACCAAATCTATAAAATGACTTGGTCTCAATTTTCATTCTTTGAGGTACATGCCAGGTTATAAACCTACATTTTTCACGAGGTGTATATATTCTAATTGAAATTTTATATAATTAATTTCCTTATATTAATTATATTTTAATCTTCATTTAATTTAAATTTATTAAAATGCTACTATGGCTCAAAGTTACCATGTTCTAAGAGTTTATTGAAATAATCTCCTCACTTTTCACAATTGTTTATGATATGATTCCGTTATTGATATATTATGATCCAAATAACATGAAAAATCATTATTTATCTTATTATATGGATATTAAAGATATATTCATGTATTGGTACCATTTTACCACTATTTAGTACATAATATAGTTATGATAGTGTTTTTAAGAAAGCCTCGCTTTACCCTCTCTTCGATCAGAAATCATTGTTCCTTCAAAACCATGTTTTCTCAAGTTGACCTACATAGTACTTGTGTCTTGGGAACGTTTTCATCTCCCACTGTCTCTTGTGGATATTATTATCTTACAAACTCTTATGCATCTAGGGAACCAACATTATCAAAGTCAATATCTCTCACACTATTTCCACTATAAATATAGTCACTTTCTATAAATTTTATTTTTATTACCAAAATCAATTTTCTATATGAATGTTTGTATAGGTAATATTCTTTAGTTTCATTATGATAACCTATAAATTTCAATTTTTTCTTCAGGAAGAAATTTTTTAATTTTTATAATCATAACAAAATACTTTCATCATCGTACCTGTATGTTTGATAGAATGGGTTTCTTTATATACCAAAACTCATATGGAATACCATATGTATATTTAGTTGGTAATCAGTTAAGGGTATATGCAACTATCTAGAAGGCTTATCCCCAAAAGGATAATGGAATATTTTCTAGAATAACCATTGATTTGACCATGTCTAGCATGGTATGATTCTTCATTTAACTAACATCATTCCACTATGATGTATATGTAGGAGTAAGTTGGGATACTATCCCATAATTCGTTATGTAATAAATGAAATCTTGATAATTATACTCTCCACCTTAGTCTATGTGAAGTGACTTAATCTTCTTACAAATTTAGTTTTCTACTTCATGCTTATATTTCTTAAATGTCTTAATAGAATTTCAATTATAAAGAATTAAGTATATATATCCACACCTAATATAGTCATCAGTAAAATTAATTAAGTATGAAAACCCTCCCCCTGCCTCTAAGGGACATGAACCACATACATCAATATGAATTAATTCCCGAAATTTATTGGCTCTTACTCCCTTCCCAACAAAGTGGGCATTTTTCATTTTCCCTTGTAAACAAGCATGACATACATCCATGTATTTTAACTCAGTTAAGTATAAATACCCTAATTGATGTATTTTCTATCATCAGTTATCATTTACCTGACCAATACGGAAGTTCTATAGGTGTTTGTTAAGTAAATTATGGCCACCGGTTTTTTCAATAATTTTAATTATTGGGTTTTTAATTTCAAGTATATATACCACTATTAAGATACACCATACCATAACACGTGTTATACTTGTAAAAGAGAAAACATTGATTTTCCAAACTAGAAATAAAATCCCATGGAATCCGGAAATGACATTGAGATTATGTTTTTGTCCACTAAAGGTAAATAATAACAATTATTCAATACATGAATTAAACCACTAGGAAATGTTTGGTGATAATCTTCCACTGCCAAGGTTTCTAGACTCACAACATTTTCAACTCAAAGATCCACTTCACGTTTTGTGATAATTTTGAATCGACTAGGTTCTTATACATGAATAAAAATGTGTGAGCCAAATGTCATATCCAATAACAAAATTATAGATAATGAACGATTGCATTCAATGAAAAAAATAACTAAAGTATAAGCGTCGTCGTTCTTCTTATACCCATATCTGTTGTTCTCCAAGTATAAATTCTTATCACATAGAAAGCAGATAACCTCCTACTCATTTTCATCCCTTTGTATCTATTTGTTCTTGGTAGGAATGTTTATTTGTCTCTTTGTCTTGGACTTAGACTTTGACCACTTAATCTTTCCCTTCCTCTATTTTTTCACCATAAGGACTGAAATTTTTTTATTATTCATATCATTATCATATTGAAAAACTAAACCCAATATATCTAGGGCAGAATTTTTCATGTTATTCAAATTTTAATTAACAATGAATTTAAAAGATCTTAGAGGTAATGTGGCAAGAATGAGATTAGTTTCTAGTTCTTGTTTCAACTAAACCCATGGGCTTCATGTCTCTCAATGTACATGATAATCTTGAGTAAATGAGCCTCTCATCGATTCCATTATGGTAGACTTAACCTATACAATTCACTTGAAATCTCATACTTTTATTTCCCTGTTCTATATAACAGATGAAGATGAGTTAGCATCTTGTAGACATCATCTTCCTCATGCATTTTCTAGTATTTAATATACATAGATGAAACAACATAATATATTGAATATCTAGTGTGTCATCTAAAATATTTTTAACATGTTTTTGTCCTCCTTGCTTGCTACCTGGGGAGGATTAGTTGGAAATGAAGACTCTGACACATAAGGCTTTAGTTCTTGGAACAGTTCTACGGGTAGACACCTGTAACACTCATGAAAGCTATTGTCGATCATGATATTTTTTTTATCCAGTATGGATCAAAATGATAATGTATTTGTGGTTTTGGTAATTTCCATTTTTATCTACATGATATACACTCTATCAATTAATACTTTATCATGATTACCTTTTTAGAAATTTTTCATTAATTAATTAAATCTTGAAACATCTCCAACTATTTTATGGAATTCTAATAGAACTCACTATAGAATCTGAATACTCTATTTCTTGAGTATCCTAGGGGAAAGTATCCTTGAAACCTCTCTTTATAGTCTACATGTTGTGGTTACACCACAACTAAAAGAGTTCCAAGGCACACACTATGTTGACCAACTTCTTTAACTTGCGTTTCCTTGATTTGTTGAGTATAGTCCCAACTTATTAGAATTATAACCTTGATTCCTTCAATTATTTACCTCTAAAGTGATAGAGATTTATCTATGGCATATCAATTGCTACCTAAATTTCTAATTCAACCCATTCCATTAATAATAAATCTTAGGGAGTATGAGGCACCCTTAACTATGGATTACGAGCACCCCATACACCTAGTTTTGTTCAAATTTGAGCAAGGGAAGGTTGTACGACTAAATATATCTTTGAGGTACTTTTAATATTTCTTAAAAAATGTAATAAATTTCTATTAAATATGTTAAAACTATATTTTGACATTAAAAACAGAACATTCATTAATATGATAACATTTATTGCATCTTTATGAATTTTATTTGTTTATTATTTTATGTTTTCACATAGTAAATTTTCACATGCATAAAATAATAAATATCACATAAAGGAAATAATTACCCGATTTGCCTTTTGAATCTTTTGATTGATCCATTTTAAATTTAACGGGTCAACCGTGATCTCGGGGGGTATCATGCATGTGTTTAATCCTGACAGGTATCATCACTTTCCCCCAATTCAGTGTATGGACTTCTCATCAGGTGTACCATGTCTTCTTAGTGGGATACATGTCTTAAAATTTCATCATCATAAGTGAACTTATACTTTCACACAGGAGAGGGGGTCTGGGTACCATAATATACAACAGATAAATTAGATATGCATTCCCATATACATATTAAATTAAATATACGATGCACATACTCTAATATAATTAACTACTTATTATAAACATCACACATAGGTAATAAATAATATCCATACTTATATAGGTTTTTTCACATTTTCAAGACTAGTAATTGGAAATTATGAGCTAGAATAACATGCCTTCACCCATTCTAGGTCCTAAAAACAAACCCAAGACCATTTCATGGTAGATTAGATCCAACAGAAAATAAATGAGGTAGTAGAAGGGGGCCACCTCACATATTATGTGGCTACACAATGGACAGGTGAGTTGAGATTATGGTCAGCCAAGTGTTGTAGTGACTATGGTTGGGAACTATTGCGATCGATAGTCAGGTTATCGAATGAGATGAAAACAAAATTGTGTAGAGGGGAAGGTGGTGACAGGGTCTAAACTAGGGGACAATGGAGACCTTTCATGCTATGGTGGTTGGAGGGAGGTGATGTATTGGTTGTTTAGGGATGGGGACCATGTAGCGGTGGTAGCCTTCCATGCTGGGAGAGGGCGATTGTGGCTTTGTCCATAGGGACAGAATGTTGGAGGCCATAGGTCGTGGTGGCTAGCGGTATCCAAGGAAGATGCATCCCCACTAGGGATACACGTTCCATGAGGAAGATACTCGCACCTATGGAACTTTTCATTTGTTTCTTACTAAAGTGGTCATAAAACTTTTAAAATAATAAAAATAAATTAATTTTTTTTACTTTTATAGTGAATCCACACAACAAAATTTTTATTAACTAAAATGGATGTTGTGTTTTTTTAAAGATACTAGACGATATATGTTTTGTAAAATTATTATTATTATCCAAAAATTTTCAAAATAACAATTGTTTGGATAATTAATTTTATTTAAAAAAATATTTAATTTTTTTTTCACACCCAGTGGAAAAATTATGTTCATCGGTGAGAGAAAATTCAGTCACTAGATTCTAGCTGCAACATGGTCAGAATTTATCAAGGATGCCTAAATTATTATATTTTTGGAATTTCATCATCCTATCCTTATAATATATATATATATATATATAATTTTAATAAAAAATAAACTAAATATAATCCATATAACATTTTTCAGATGGACGTAAATTGGTTGTTTGAAATTGGATCAGCACACTGTCTATTCCATTGGGTCTAAATTCAAACCCTTTAATAAAATTTAACGAAAAATAATTATTCTTTACTTATAAAATTATTTGATCACTATAATACCAATTTATGGTACTGGGGAACACAATGAAATCCGATTGGTTGGGGATTTAAAATATTTCTTCACTAGAGTGATGAAACTTCATCATCTCTAGATATCCAAGCCCTGGTATGGTTCAAGGATCATGGGTGAATTAATTAGAGAAAAAAATAAAACCTGAATGATTACCTCATTTGAGTCAAAGTGAACTCATCTATCAAGCATTGTCGGTGAAATTTTATGAAATGATTTGCGTTCGAACATCTCTTTATCTTCCACACACACATTGAGAATCCACATGTATGTTGTGCTTTGAAATCTAGGTACTAGTATAGTGCTAAAATGATTTCATCTTTGTCAAAACGATCACCTATATCAAATATATTCAATCCATGAAGGTGTTCTTTGATTTTTTTTGTTCGGTTAGATCACTTATATCCATAGGATTCAGAAGAGAGAAGCACTCAATTCATATTAATGAAAAGTATATGGAATGAGATTCTCCTTCACTTATATGGTGGATGTCCAAAATACCTAGTTTGAGTTCCTCAGACACATGTATATTTAACTTCCATTAAATAAGTAATAAATAAATAAATATGATGAACTTATTTTAAATTTATCACATACATGTAATATATATTAAATATATACACGTGCTTACATTAAAAATTGTAAATTATTTTAGTAAATAAATTCAACCCAATTATTATATACTTGAATAATAATGAATTTATATATTTATTGGTGATTGATAAAACATAGACAAATATCAAACCACGCAGTGGTTCCCACCATGCCCTACAAACCTATCCACCAAAAAAGGGTAGATTCTTGAAGGTGTTATTGTGTGTGACCCTCTAGGCCCTTGTCTTGATAGTAGTGAATAATATTCATAGACCAAGAAAAGAATATAGAAATTCATCAAGTCCACTCTAGATAAAAGGAATAGTCATAGAAACAATAATCATGATATTAACAGGGACTATTTAATATAATCTCTTTGTCTTGCTAAATCTCATAAAGTAGGATAGACAATTGTGTCATGGTCATTTCATACATTATTATTTGATGATATAACTGGAAATAATTACCTTCGACTATCATGGCCATAGATTTAGGAAGGTATTTGCATCTTCATCAACTAGACCAATGACATTACTTCCTTATCTCAGAAGAGATAAATTTTATTTTGATCATTAAACCAATGTCAAACACCAATGACTCAACCAATACAGGATACATCATCAAGAATTCAATGACATTGTTTGTTCCTTTCATCATAGTATGCAACAAGATGACACACAATGATAAATATATCATGTATGGAAACCAATACCCATATTTATAGATTGGACAAAAAATTATACCTGAAACATGTGGTTTTCAAATTGGAGGGTGTTTCCTCGTGATCTCGTATACTCAAGATCACCAAGTGAAAACTTTCTGAGAATAAGTCTCAGTACTTATGATCCCCAACACCTAATGGTCCCACATCATATGTTCCATGTTATAATGATTTATCTAAACCATAGAAAATCACTTTAAGATTACTGTCATAGTATATGTAGGTACTCATCATATCCTTGGAACTACTATAACCCATTGACACAACATGTAATATATGGAAACTTCAATAAATATAGTGGGAAAAAAAGTATCAACACTATTATTGTATGATAAAAACACACACACATATATAAATATATACATAAAAATGTAATACAAGTATATAAAAAATTTGGTTCTAGGGAACCCACTTTCAACACATAAGTCACCCCATATCACAGTTATATCATATCTCACCCGAAGACACCTGAGCCACTGATTGACAACATTTTCATATCCTATCTCACCTAAAGACACAAGTATACTCACCTAGTACACTAAGAGACCTCATGTATAAAAAAACTTTTCAAATCTACACACCTAGAAGATAGATTAGGGATGATATGGTAGTAGTGTAACACCCCGAGATTCTATGAAAAATATTATTTTAATTTCGTTAAAGTCTTGTGTTGTATGCTACACCAAAAGGAGCTTTCACAACATGCATCCCTGACTTGGCTTGCATTACACGCATTCACGACCTTCCATGATAGTGTGTGTTGTACGCAATACTGAGTTTCGCTATACAACGATATGTTATATCAACAACCCTTTATGAATAGTATAAACTAAATTTTGAATTTTATAAATTTATTATTCATCTTACACATTTTATATAACATGGTATGAGAAAAAAATCAATTCTTCGAGTAAAACAAGAATTTTTCAAAAAATGCAGTTTTCCTACCTTTTGATGGTGCACCCACTTTAAATCTTGTTTTTGACATGTCTGTAAGTTCAATTTGAAAAAATAAAATTATTCATTGGAATCATGATATTAAAATTTACTTTGGATAAAATTTTCATATTATTCTGATAACTTTCATATTTTAATGAATAGTAAAAATACGTTATATTTTAATTAAAAACAACTTTTTCAGCACAATAATTTATTTGGATAGATTATATTTTTAATTGGTTTTAAAGTTAAATTAGAATATAATCCAATTTTGTTCATTGGAATTAATTTAACTTTGAAATTGGATATAAACAAGTATCAGTCTTTTGATAGTTATTTTTTCATAAAAACACTCTATTTTTTTGATAACGGGAATTAATTTTAAAATTCATTAATTCAACTTCTATGTTTTGAATATGGAAAAATAGACATCAATTATGAATTCAGAATATAAAATAATTCTTAGGCTGAATTTTTGGTATTTTTCTGAAAAACTGCAATTTTTGATGAATAGTGAAACCACATAGTGGAAGTTAAAAAACTGACTTTTTCATTTAAATAAAATTTTACAACTTCTGTGAATTTAATTTTGAAAATCCGAGAGACACGGTTAATATCAAAGACTAAAATTTGGTTCAATGAGATGAAAATAGTTTCTAGTGAATAGTAATTTTTTACTTTTTTTTACCACGGTTAAAAGTAAATACGGTAATTAAGGGTAAAAATGTTATTATTATTACCCTAAAACATGTCCTAACTCTATTTGATAAGTTAAATTAGACCAAAAACAACCTTAGGAATAAAATATGACTATTTAGGCCCACTTGGATTAGATTAGGACATTTAATATTAATTTATTTAAAGAAGGGTGAAAATAGTTAAAATCAACGTTTAATAAGTAAATAATTTTTAATATAGAGATATACATAAGAAAAATTAGAAAATAAATATTACGTAGAAAGATAATAATATTTCCTAAATGATGGTATTTTATTTATAATTTTTAGACATTAAATGATTTAATTTATTTATGACACAAAGATGATGCAGTAATTATCTTATTAATGAAATATTGACATAATTGATGTTATAAATACCCAAATAAATGTAATTTGAGACATTTTATGAGTTATAATAATTTTTTAAGTTAATATTACATGTTAGTATTGAATTAATTAACTTTCTTTGAACTAATCATTCTGTTATAATTTGCACAAAAATTAATTACCAAATAGTGTCAAAATTGACATAAAATAGTTTTTAATACAAATATTATATTATTAATTGTTATTTTATTCCTAAAAATCTACGGTTCTACCAAATTACTTAGATAAGTTTATATATATATTAATAATAAATAACATGGTGTTCTTTTGTCTTGTTATAGTAATTTTATTAACCTTATAGTGTAAGAAAACAAGAAGACACGGTAAAAGTAAAATTATTTAACTTACAGTTAAATCTAAATGATAAGGTTAAAATAGAAATCTAAACATGTCCAAATTATATTGGATAAGATTATTTAGACCCATACCCATCTTAAATTCTAAATAAATCAATTTTTAGGTATTAAAAACCGAATATGACTTTATAATAAAATAATATTTTTCATTTTTTCAAAGGTTCCCCTCTCCTCCCTTATAAAAGGGAACCTCCTCCCACTCTACCTCAGACAACATTGAGCCTTCAAGATCGGCCAAACCCTGAAAAATTCTCTTCTACACTTATGTAAAAACATCCTAGAGGTCCTTTTCCTCTTCAAAGACCAATTTTAGTGCCCTAAGAGGAGGTCTCAAAGAGGCGCTTCAATGAAGAGGTAATGTCTGTTACCGATTCTTTCAACTTTATTTCTTCTTCCAATTTTTATTATTTAGTTGTTTCATTATGAAGTAATAACATCAGTATAACTCATATACTTATATGTTATTATATGTATGAAACAACCATATTTCACCATCTATCCATTCTACAGAAAATTAAATCACCGCGCTTGCGTACGTACGGAATACCGTCTCTACGCCGTGGTGTAATCTATTTTCCACCACCACCATACTTGGATGGGTATAATTGTGAATGTAATGAACATATATGATTATTGTAAATTGATATTGATTATTTAATATTATAAATACACTTTAATACAATTCCACGATCATGGGAATGATATCCTCGCTCGTGCGTACGTAAGGACTACCATCTCCACGACGCGAGGAGATTCACTCTCCATGTTAACCATTCAAGAATGAATATATTGTATATATAATAAGTAATCATGAAATATATGACATAATAATTCTACTGGATTTATGTATATATATATTTGTTTCATCTACTTAATTCCATTCAATTCAATAAGGAAACGAAAACAGCATTCATGCGTACGTACGACCTACCGTCTCCATGAACGGTGTATTTCTTTTCATTTATCGATCAATTATATATATGTATATTCTGAATATATATTATATATAAATCATGTTTTACATTCTGGATGTATGTAATCATGATCTATGTAATCATATGAATAATTAAAAGTTAAAACACGAATGACAAATTAAATGATTTTACCTAAAACGCCACTTTAACATGAATTTACAAAAGAATGGGTAATATAAATTCATAAGTGAACCATATATGATATAATAAAAATGAATATAATTCTGTAATAAGTCAATGAAATTATTTAAAACATTATATAGGAGGTTTGGATACGTACGAAGCATATCAGACCTAAGGTAAGGGATAATTTTGCAAATCTCATTTTTATCCGAGATTGCTTATTCGTAAGTATTTACTGGGGTTATTTATATCATCCATGTCCATGTTTTATAAAAGATTTTTTATGTATTTATAAAGTCCTTTTTACCCATTTTTTACTTTTACTACATGGTATGTAAGGAATCTTTCTTTTGTTTATTTTACGAGGTACTTTTTGACTTTTCCGACAAAAGTACGAGGAGAATGGTTTTTTAACGTATACGGCATGAAAGGATTTTTACAGTTTTATAAAGCCTTATTTTCATGAAGCTTTCTCAAAAATATTTCATGACTATTTTCAAAAAAAAAAATCCTTTTATTTTAAAATTGCATTACGATTTGTGAAATGAAATTGATTTTGAAGAAGAAAGGATATTTTTCTCAAGAATTCATTTCAAGTGTTTTATCAAAATCATTTGACATCTAAGATGACATTATTTTATATGTGTATATTTCACGTATAATGTCTATATGATTTACATGGTTTCACTTTTCTTATGTTGAAATATCCATTTATTTTATATGGATTATGTGATGATGGGATGATGTTTATGAAACCCATTTTATTCATTGAGTTATTATGAATGATGTATTTTTATTTCGTGGCACAAGTAAGAATGATTTCATTATGATATGGGTGGGACCTATATCTCCCTCCAATGCATTGGGTAAAGATTTATATCTCATGAGATAGACATGGCTAGAAGGGTATGTTAATCGTGTTCAGTATTACAGGACTGGAACGAGGAGTGAACTCGATTCAGAAAGAGACTTTCTCCACTAAGATGGTCTTGGCAGCAATGCCTTGGATACTATGGAAATAATTACCTATGCTTAATGTATTCTACAATTAAAAGTTTTATTCCCATTCTATTTTATCATGATTTATGTTCCATTTGATCTATGACTTATGTACTTCCATGTTTTATGTCGTTGCTCAATATTTTGATGTTTAAACATTATGTTCATGTTTTTAAGATCAAATGTATATGGTATGTTTTATTTTATCCATGCTTACCCTTACTAAGCATTTGATCTCACCCTTTTTATGTTTTATTTTCCCCCAAGATTAAAAGAAAGGTTTTAGGTAAGGAAACAAAAAGTGGAAGATATTTATGGGAGATGTTGACGATCTTTCACCACGATTAGAAGATTACGTTCCATGTTTCCAAAGACACTAAACTATTACGGTTCTTGTGTGTCTATTTTTGTTATGTATTAAGTATTCCGCAAAAGTAATGTAATATCTATGTATGTCAAGCTTCGGGTATCGATAGTTGGTATCAGAGGAAAGGTTTAGTCAACCTTGGGAAACTAGGATGCGATAACTTTAGTGAGGTCCCTAGATATATTTATAAGGTATGTCTAGGGATGTCCCAAAGGTTAAGTATAAGTATAGGTTGTAGTCCTAGAATTACAGTAAAGATCGTAGAATTAAACCTAAGATGTTAGATATTGAAGTTACTCTCCCTTTATTACGTTGTTTTCCCTAGCATGATTTTTTCCTCTCATACTATTCTTTTTGGGTTTTCGATGGTGGATGGAACCCGAAGGAACCGTGTTGATCAATGAAATGGACAATGCAATGATTTTCCTCCTGAACAAAAAAATGTTATGTGAGATGGAGTGAAAGACCTTATTGATATACTTACACAAGCTATGAATCATTCTAGACTTCCAAATGAGCAGAGAAGGGAACAATAATCTATTGAGTCCTTCATGAGGCAACGTCTACCTTCTTCCAGTGGGTCTTCTGATCCAATTGTTTTTGAACAATGGATCAGTACCACTGAAAAGATATTTTCAGTACTCCAATGTTCTGAACATGATAAAGTCATCTTAGTAGTATATCGTTTTTAAGGTGAAGCTGATCAATGGTGGAATCTTATCATGAATATGAGGCCAAGAGATGAAATTTATTCCATGGAATGGGACGAGTTCAAGAACTTATTTTTCAGTAATTACTTCCCTCGTATTCTTTGAACAAAGATGGAGAAAGAGTTTCTTGAACTAATGCAAAAGGATGATGAATCTGTTGGTGTATACGAAGTGAATTTTACAAGGCTTGCAAGGTATGCATCTGGATTTATCATCCAACCTGAAAGTAAAGTTGATCGATTTTTCAGTGGCATAAAACCAAGTCTTCGAAGGGCATTAGATTTAAGATACTTCAGTATCTTTGAAGAAAGTGTGCATTGTTCTATCAATGTAGAACTAGAAGTTGGTGTAACATATCCATCTCATGGTCTTGACAAGAAACGAAAGATGGAGTTTAAGGATAAATCTCAGAACAATGGTGAAAATAAGATTATTGTTTTTTTTTCCTCAAAGTGTGGAAATAAGCATGGTGGAGATTTCCTAAAAGGTAATAGAAAGTATTTTATGTGTGGAAAAGAAGGTCATCAAGTAGTTGATTGTCGAAGTAATGGGAAAAAGGTTTCTGATGATGTGAATAGAGGAAATACTACAGAGAACTCTCCATCAACACTTCAATGATTCAAGTGCAAGGAAATGGGGAATTATGCTAATAAATGCCCTAATCCAAGGGTTAGTGATGATCGAAATGAGCAACCACTTAATGAAAAGGACAAATGGATGTCACATGAGATCACTATTGGAGATGTTGAATATGACAACCATGTGGTGGAATGAGTAAGTGTTTATGTAATGGGATTCCAAAATAATGTTGTATATAGTATCGTGGAATATTGGAATATTTATGTATTGGTCTATTGTGGTTTTCAATAATATTATTGTACTGGTAACCATGGAAATTGATTGAGATATTTTTGAAAAGAATATGATATTCACATAATGAAGGGATAAGGAGAAAATGAAATTTTTGACAGTATTCATGAGCTCGTGAATGATATAAGGAAATAGTTATATCATGGGTTGAGTGTATCGAACTTTGGGGTATTGGAATGTGGAAAGAGTTAACTTTTGACAGCACTCACGTTTTCACTAAGGTTCAATGGGTATTTGTTTTTTTCAATAGAATACATGATTAAGGCCTTCGAATGTTTGGAATGTGACCAAGAAGACATATCTTATGATATATGGGGATCAACGATGGTATTAACTTGCTTGTTATATGAACTCTCTAGTAATCGTTTTCACTATAATATGAGAATGGACATCAGTATTTTGGATAAGCCTAAAGATTGGAATGGATTATGTTGGACATAGGTTAGTATTGTTTAAGGCTAGAACTTTTTTGATATTGTTGATGGAATGTTATAGTAATGATTTTTTTAGAAAAAAAGGGACAACCTTCAAGACGGGCGACCACCCTTCACGTCGGACAAGGCTATGGTAATCAAACCCACAACCGAAGTGCGACTGGCCTTTATCGCCTACCACTGGCCTACAGGAAGTCCCTGTTTAGTAGAAACTAGTTTTATTATATTTCATAGTATGATATATGAAGTATAAGTCCATTTTAGGAACCTTATATGATTAATCTCACTATAGATGGACTTATGTATTTTTTGTAACTATTATAATCTTTTGTTTTAGACATATGGAATGACCCATCATTCTATCACATGATCTTCTAACACTTCACGAATGACAAATTCAACTTCATTTCATTAATAAATGAAGTGGAAATTGTCCAAAGAACGACCAACGGTGAGACTGTGCCAAAATCACAAAAGTATTTCTTCTAATTCCAATTTCATCAACTTTAGGAAAATGATATTGAAAACCAATAATGTTCTCCTAGTAACCTTATATCTGATGAATCAGATGGTACCTTAGATCATCACAAATCTATGGCTTTGTGATTGATGGATTTTTCATAGCCATGTTCTCTACCACTCTCCATCAGAACTTGATGGTTAGATTTTTCTTCCATATCCATATTTTCACCTATGTCCTCTTATGTGGAAACCTAGTGATGAGTTTCTTTGGGTAATCGTTACATTTCATATTTTAGTTTTTAAAATTAAGTTTTAGTGTTCCTTTTTACGATGTGGGATTCTATAAATTGAAAACGATTTATAACCCCGATGAATTTCGAGGGAGAAATTGATTTTAAGGGGGGTAGAATGTAACACCCCGAGATTTTATGAAAAATATTCTTTTAATTTCATTAATGTATTGTGTTGTATGCTACACCAAAAGGATCTTTCACAACACGCATCAATGACTTGGCTTGCATTACACGTAATCGCAACCTTCCACGATAGCGTGTGTTGTACGCAATACTGTGTTTCGCTAAACAACGATATGTTATATGAAATACCTATTATGAATAGTATCAACTACATTTTGAATATTATAACATTATTATTCATCTTACACATTTTCTAGAACATGTAATGAGAACAAAATCAAGTTTTTGAGTAAAATAAGAATTTTTCAAAAATACAGTTTTCCTGCCTTTTGATGGCGCACCCACATTAAATCCTGTTTTTTACATGTCTATAAGTTCAATTTGAAAAAATAAAAGTATTATTTGGTATTGGGATATAAAAATTTACTTTGGATAAAATTTTCATATTATTCTGATAACTTTCATATTTTAATGAATAGTAAAAACACGCTATATTTTAATTAAAAACAACTTTTTTCATCGCAATAATTTATTTGGATAGATTATCTTTTTAATTGCTTTTAAAGTTAAATTATAATATATTATTTCCATTTAATCCAATGTTGGTCATTGGAATTAATTTAACTTTGAAATTGGATATAAAAAAGTATCGATCTTTTGATAGTTATTGTTTCCTAAAAATACGCTATTTGTTTTGATAACAGGAATTAATTTTAAATTTAATTAATACCACTGCTATGTTTTGAATTTGAAAAAATATACATCAATTTTGAATTTGGAATATCAAATAATTCTTAGGCTGAATATTTGGCATTTTTTTGAAAAACTGCAATTTTTTATGAATAGTGAAACCACATAGTGGTAGTTAAAAAACTGACTTCTTCATTTAAATAAAATTTTACCACTTCTGTGAATTGAATTTAAAAAATCCGAGAGACACGATTAATATCAAAGACTAAAATGTGGTTCAATGAGATGAAAATAGTTTTTGGTGAATAGTAACTTTTTACTTTTTTTACCACGGTTAAATGTAAATAGGGTAATTAAGGGTAAAAATGTTATTATTATTACCCTAAAACATGTCCTAATTCTATTGGATAAGTTAAATTCGACCAAAAACAACCTTAGGAATAAAATATGACCATTTAGGCCCACATGGATTAGATTAGTACATTTAATATTTATTTATTTAAAGAAGGGTTAAAATAGTTAAAATCAATGTTTAATAAGTAAATAATTTTTAATATAGGGTTATACATAAGATAAATTCGACTATAAATATTTATTAAAAATATAAAAAGATTTCATACATAATTGTATTTTATTTATAATTTTTAGACATTAAATGATTTAATTTATTTATGACACATAGATGATGCAGTAATTATCTTATTAATAAAATATTGACATAATTGATGTTATTAATACCCAAATAAATGTAATTTGAGACTTTTTATGAGTTCCACTATTTTTTGAGGTCAATATGACATGTTAGTATTGATTTAATTTACTTTTTTCGAACTAATCATTCTGTTATGATTTTCACAAATATCAATTACCAAATAGTGTAAAAATTGACATAAAATAGTTTTAAATACAAATATTATATTATTAATTGTTATTTTATTCTTAAAAATCTACGGTTTGGCCAAATGACTTAGATATTGTTATATATATTAATAATAAAAATCTTGGGGTTAGTTTGGCCAGTTATAGTATGTTTATTAACCTTATAGTGTAAGAAAACAAGAAGACACGATAAAAGTAAATTTATATAAATTAAAGTTAAATCTAAATGATAAGTTTTAAATAGAAACCTAAACTTGTCTAAATTCAATTGGATTAGAGGATTTAGACCCATCCCTACCTTATCTTCGATATAAATCAATTTGGAGCTATTAAAAACTGAATATGTCATTATAATAAAATAATATTTTTTGTTTTTCCAAAGGTGCCCCTCTCCTCCCTTATAAAAGGGAACCTCCTCCCTCTCTTCCTCACACAACAATGATCCTTCAAGCTCGGCCAAAACCTGCCAAATTCTATTCTCCACTTCCCTAGAAACATCCTAGACGTCCTGGTATTCTTCACAGACCAATTTTAGTTCCCTAAGAGGAGTTCTCAAAGAAGTGCTTCAAAGAAGAGGTAATGTCCATTACCGATTCATTCAACTTTATTTATTCTTCCACTTATTCTTGTTGAGTTGTTTAATTATTAAGTAATAATATCAGTATCACTCATATACTGATATTTTATTATAAGTATGAAACAAACATATTTCACCATCTATCCATCCTACGGAAAATGAAATCACCGCGTGTGCGTACGTACGAAATACCGTCTCCACGCCGTGGTGTAATCTATTTTCCAACGCCACCTTACTTGGATGGGTATAATGGTGAAATAAATGAATATATATGATTATTGTAAAGTGATATTGATTTTTTAATATTATACAAACACATTAATACAATTCCATGATCATGGGAATGATATCATCGCTCGTGCGTACGTACGGACTACCGTCTCCACGACGCGATGAGATTCACTCTCCATGTTAACCATTCAA
This sequence comes from Viscum album, assembly GCA_963277665.1. Lineage (NCBI taxonomy): Eukaryota > Viridiplantae > Streptophyta > Magnoliopsida > Santalales > Viscaceae > Viscum > Viscum album. The sequence continues at coordinate 1,759,136,170 of OY728141.1, forward strand.
GAATGATTATAAAGTATATATAATAAGTAATCATGAAATATATGACATAATAATGCTACAGGATTTATGTATATATATATTTGGGTCATCTACTTAATTCAATTCAATTCAATAAGGAAACGAAAACAGTGTTCATGCGTACGTATAGCCTACCATCTCCATGAACGGTGTATTTCTTTCCATTTATCGATCTATTATATATATGTATATTCTGAATATATATTATATATAAATCATGTTTTACATTCTGGATGTAAGTAATCATGATCTAAGTAATCATATAAATAATTACAAGTTAAAACACGAACGACAAATGAAACGATTTTACCCAAAACGACAACATTAATTTACAAAAGAATGGGTAATATTAAGTCATAAGTGAACCATATATGATATAATAACAGTGAATATGATTCTGTAATAAGTCAATGATGTTATTTAAATCATTATACTGGAGGTTTGGATACGTATGAAGCATATCAGACCTAAGGTAAGGGATAATTTTGCAAATCTCATTTTTATCCGAGATTGCTTATTCGTAAGTATTTACTGGGGTTATTTATATCATCCATGTCCATGTTTTATAAAAGTATTTTCATGTATTTTTAAATTCATTCTTACCCATTTTTTACTTTTACTACCTGGTATGTAAGGAATATTTCTTTTTTTACTTTACGAGGTACTTTTTTACTTTTTCGACAAAAGTACGAGGAGAATTTTTTTTAACGTATACGGAAAGAAATGATATTTACAGTTTTATAAAGCCTTATTTTCATGAAGCATCCTCAAATATATTTCATGAATATTTTCAAAAAAATCATTTTCTTTTAAAATTTCATGACATTTTGTGAAAAGAAATTGATTTTGAAGAAGAAATGATATTTTCCTCAAGAATTCATTTCAAGTGTTTTATCAAAATCATTTTACATCTAAGATGACATTATTTCATATATGTGTGTATCAAGTATAATGTCTCTATGATTTACATGGTTTCACGTTTCTTATGATGAAATATCCATTTCTTTTATATGGATTATGTGATGATGGGATGATGTTTATGAAACCCATTTTATTCATTGAGTTGTTATGAATGAGGTATGTTTATTTTGTTGCACAAGTAAGAATAATTTCGATATGAGATGGGTGGGACCTATGTATCCCCATAATGAATTGGGTAACAATTTATATCTCATGATATAGACATAGCAGGAATGGTAAGTTAATCTAGTTCAATATTACAGGACTGGAACAAGGAGTGAACTCAATTTAGAAAGAGACTTTGTCCACTAATATGGTCTTGGCAGCAATTCCTTGGCTACTATGGAAATCATTACATGTGCTTAATGGATGCCACAATTACATGTTTTATTCCCATTCTATTTTATCATTATTTATATTCCATTATAATCTATGCCTTATTTACTTCCATATTTTATGTCGTTGCTCAAGATTTTGATGTTTAAACATTATGTTCATGTTATTAAGTTCAAATGTATATGGTATGTTTTATTTTATCCATGATTACCCTTACTGAGCATTTGATCTCACCCTTTTTATGTTTTATTTTCCCCCAGGATTAAAAGAAATGTTTTAGGTAAGGAAACAAAAATTGGAAGATCTTTATGGGAGATGTTGAAGATCATTCACCACGATTAAAATATTACATTCCATGTTTCGAAAGACACTAAACTATTATGGTACTTGTGTGTCTGTTTTTGTTATGTATTAAGTATTCCGCAAAAGTAATGTAATATCTATGTACGTCAAGCTTCAGGTCTCTACAAGTAGTCCATCCAACCATGACACCAATATGTTGAAAAAAACACCCCTATGTGAATATACAGGTGTAGGTACCTAGTAATCTACAGTTGTGAGGTGGGTATAAAAATCACAAGGAATATACAGGTATAACCACACAAAATCACAACCAATTGGTTGATAACAAGAAAATAATCTAACAACATCCCCACTTTTTTCCACTACTAAATGCAGAATACCACATAACAAACCCAAGCCAGAAGCCATGTCCCACTGTCCAAAACCATTTATTTTTATTTATTAATTTTCTATTTCCATACCATTATCCTAACTATCCTATTCCATTTAAAACATTATTAACTAGGTATTCCATCAATACTCGGTCATCTTGGACAATGCATCCACACATCACAAGAAGATCATCATCCCTACTAAACCATCGACTCACTGCACCACAAACACGGCTAAACAATCCATCACCTTTCTTCCCCAAAATCATGACCAAACAAATTATCAACTCTTACTAAATTTCTACCACACATCACCGCCTCAAAAAACACACATTTAGGCACCATAGTATAGACACAAACCACAACATATAAAACACATTTTATAATTTTAACTTGGGGATTTTTATCAATTCCATTTCAATATTTTTATGGTATTCTAACACAATCCAATAAATCTAGAGTGGCCATTTTATTAACCATATATAATTGTTTAAACAGTTTCTATATTTTAGCGTGATGAAAAACAATCACAACAAGGTTCAAAAATCAAAACAAACACTGCACAAACAAATCTCCCCAACGACCAAGATTTGAGAAGGGTGGTTAGACCTGTAATTATATACATTCACAAATAATATCAAAACTATAAAATCATTTGAATCATTACACTTCTCAAATATACAATTTTAATTAGCCAATTCTTTAACTTTAATTAAGTTGATGTAACTATCTTCCCATAATATAACAAGAGTATAACTCCTCCCACATGATACATAATGAATATAAATGAGGGATCCCCTACCTGGAATAAATATGTTTCACCAAATTCATTGCCCCAAAATTGGGGTTTCCAAATAGATGGTATCACTAATATAATAAAAACAAACCAATGAAAGTAGGGTTCCATGACTGTAAGGTAGTCATGGGAGAAAGGAAATAGGAAGGGATGGAGGGAAGTTTGTTTGTAGTCAATAGATATGAAGCGATAGGGATTTCAAATCACAAAATATTTAATTAACCTATTTTTGGGGATCTCATTAAACATAACATGGAAGAATGAATTAATAATATTTTTCATCCAAAAAATTCAAGGATATAATTATCCTCGATGAGACGACCTTTGAATAATCCGCATTCATGCCACCGAAATACATGCATGGTCATTTTTTTCATAATTGATGGGAAAATATATGAGGATGATCCCACATATCAGAAATCCACAGATATACAAAATCTCCACAAAACCATTTTGATGTGGCATACTTAGGCATGTAGCCAATTCTTCCACATAGCTAATTTATGTAAGTGATCACTCACATAGTTGATCCATCCACATATCTGATTCACATAATTGATCCATCCACGTAGCCAATTCAACTTTCTTATCCATACATGTAGCTGATTCATGTATTTGATCTATCCATGTAGCTGATTCAACTAGCTGATCCATCCTGGTAGCCAAAGAATTCATGTATTCTATTCAACTAGATGCAAAAAAAATATTCCACTTTTTACTCACCAAGAAACATCATCCACCATAGACACGTAGCACCTAGTAATTGAATAACTTCCAATGGGACCTAATACTTCACTGAGGATATTATCAAACTGAAGGTGATCCCAGGATCATCCATCCAGATCTCTATCTCCATATCAGAAACACTACCATGAAGGGTACCCCCACACCACTTACACAATAATTTTTCCACTCTCGCACCCCAAAATCGTACATTAGGATTCAATAATATCTTCTATATAACACATACTACCTCCCAACAGAGCTGTCACATCACATCACACTTGTAGACATGAGGGACATCACATGACAACCAATTCCATAACTAGAGTAATTTTGTATCATGAACATAAAGGACATAAACCTCATGTCCTCCTCCTAACATGAATAACACACACCATAATACTCCCCAAAACATTTTCATATCACATCTCACCTAAAGACACATGTTACACCACCACACAACAAGGTCATAACACATATCGCATGAAGGCACAAGGGCCACCACCTTGTGCACTACTAGATATCCAGCCATCACAACCTATTCATATCTACTCAATTGAAATAAAGATCGGGGAAGAGAGAGTATTCATCAATCCATCCTCATCACATGGTTGTTGAAAAAAATATCCCCATTGTGAATATATAGGTGTCTACAGATAGTGTTCAATATGGGTGGGGTGAATATAGAAATCTATAGGTATATACAATTATACATATAACCACACAATCATGAACTATGGATTCACAAGAGTGAACTAATAATTTCAAAACATACCCACTTTTTCTTCCACCTTTAAATACATAACACTACATAACAAAAAAAATACAAAAGCTAAGTCCCACTATCCAGCCCTATTTATTTTTATTCATTCAATGTCTATTTCTATCTTATTAACCAAACTATACCATTTCATTTAAACAATTATTAACTAGTTATTCCATCCCAACCTTGGAATCTATTATAACACAACATACATGACAGATAAAATATTTTCAATTAATTTTTATTGAATATCATTGTTTTAAACCCACAAAATTGTTCCTCTAAGATGAATTGTTTAATTTTTATGATAATGGGGTTATTTTGAGCTGAATAGTAAAAATTAGCCATTTTGGATTTTTAATAGTTTTAAATTATTTCGTTAGTTTGGCCATAACATTAACTACACTGATCCTAATTGAAAAATTCTTTTTTTTTTCAGATTCTAAACATCCAGGGATTCATTTACAATATTTGGATTAAAATCTGAATCGGCCATATGGAAGCTCAAAAGAAGCTCAAAAGTTGGCTCAATAAAACTGTTTTCAGTTCTTCCTAGTTTTGATGTGGGATCCATAACTCATCCACTGTAGGCCCAAAGCATGTTCAATTCGGTGGGTGGACGTGCAAGGAGTTTTGGAGTATCCTTTATGAAGGAAGCACCCTGTGAATTGGCCGTTTATGGGGTCATTAAATCACCCTAATCCGGAGGATTTCGTTTTGGAGAGTCTGACTGGATAGAATAAATGCTTATTGTAAAATGTTCATAACTCTCGGAATACATGTCCAAATATGCTGCGATTTTGAGGGGACACGGCCACTGTAATTATGAACAACATTGAAGAAGGGATCAACGCGTGAAGATGTAATTTAATGGGGCTAAAATGCGTCGACATTCGGGGGAATCATTCTGGCTATAAAAGGAGGAGAGCTCCACCCTCTCAAAGCATCCATTCTCCATCTCATTCCTTCTGGGACACCAAGAAGGAGAACTTTTCAGATTTATCTTTTATTTATATTCTTTTTCATAGTATTGTAATGTCTTCTTCTTCCCCATTCAACTCGATTACCCTTACCATGGTGGGTAAACTTTTGTAGTGATTGGGGAAGGGTTGGTTTTCTACATTGTAATGCTTAAGTTCTTGGACGCAATTGAATAAATTTCTTTCTTCTTCAATGTTGTTTTCAATTTATTATAGTGGATTTTATTATCAAGTTAGATCATTTTGAATATTAATTCCATTATTTATTTTTTCCTTGGTAAAATAATTAATATCTCCCTCCTCTAATTTCTGGTTTATATACGATGGAATAAACCAGGAATTAGTGGTGAAGTACTCGATGATCGTCAGTACGTGTAAAAGGTGTAGTGACTGTTCTTGATTGTTTGGGATAAACAAAACCCGATCGGGTATTTCCCATTTAAATTAAGGATATTTAATACAACTATTTTACACATGGAAGGAGAGTTGACCAAACCAAGATCTTGGTAAGGTTTTCTCTCACAATAATAATTTCACCAAGGAAGTGAAAGGAAACTATTGTGGAAACTCACTTTAATCAACAAAGAAGAAGAGGTTTGAATTAAATTGAACAAGGATAGAATTACAATTAGGAAACCGAACCTGACCTAATCACCCTTTTAAATATCATAATTTTTTAATCATTTTAATTTCAAATTTCATTTCAAAAAAAAAACATTTGTTTTACCCTTGTTTTAAAGTGACAACTCGTTTTGTGTGTACTCCTCTTCAAGAGACATCCTAGGTCAACCACTTAACTACATTTTAACTTAGGAAATAATTTTTTTTCCACGCCCTACGACAGGTGTGCGTCAAACTTGGCGCCGTTTCCAGGGAGGTAGTGCCACAAACTAATTGTAAATATTTTACCTTTTCAATTTTAAAAAAAATATTTTTCCATGTTGTTTTCAAATGATTATTTCTTTAATTCATGGAAGAATTACCCACCAGTGAGAGAACCAATTATTGAATAACCTTGGTCTATAGATTATAAAGTGTCTTTCTTCGCTAAACAAATTCAGGGAGCTCGAATCCAAATCATCACAGAGGATGAATTCAAGGATCTCATTGAAAACCTTAAAGAGAACCTCGAATACCCAGTGTTAGAGGGATCAGCCAGAGAATTAATTGAACTTCAGGAGTATTTTATGGAATTTTATCAAGACATAATAAATGTACAACACCGAGAAGAAGAAGTTCATAAGGATATTGAATCCCAATTTGAAAGAATTAGTCAAATAGTTCAAAACCTAGAGACCTCAATAAAGTGGATTGCAGAACAAGTACATGCATCCCAGGATCAACAACAAATGGAGCCCGAACAAGAACCAGAACTAGAAAAATTTATGGAAGAATTATCCCCACAAATCCTTCAAGTTGGAGAACCCATGGAGGCCTTGATGAAATTAAAAAAAGATCCATTGAGACCATCTCAATCAATGTTTGAGAATATTGATGAAGATAATTTAGCTATTGAAATACATATGGGAGATCAAAAAGATCAGGATAACTTCTGGAATGAGTTTGAGGAACTTCTTAAGCCAACTATTCCTCATAATGTAGATTATTCAACAACATTGAAGGATGAAACCAACAAATAAGTGAAATTTTAAGAGAAGAAAGAGGAGTCTGACAGCCTACCTCTATCTAGGGAAATTCAACTTCAAGAATCACCTCCCATTGAAGAACCAATTGAATCCAAACAAGATCAGGGAGTCAATAATTTCATAAACTCATTATCTTTTGATTTTTTTTGAAACTAAATTGAGTATTTCCTCCCCTTATTTTAATTTTTCAGATTCATCCAACACATGTATTTCCTTGGAGGAAGAAGATGAAAAAGAAAAGTCATCCAGGGAGAAACATCCAGAGCTCCCCAAACCTGTTGAACAAATAATGGAGGGAGAACATGAGAATATGAAAGTGGATTTTTTGGAGTAAAATGAGACACAAGATACTTACTTTGAAAGGGAAGAACTTGATATTGATTCTTCATGCGTTAATTTTTTTCAAATAGAATTAAACCCTGATATTCCCTTTGATTTTCCCCAGATTTATCATACCTTCGGCAACCACTGGATAATAAAGAAGATGTTGTTCATGAAGAACCCAAGAAATAGGAGGACTCATTCATTGTCCTAACCCCACCATGCATGTTTTATCCCATTACAATGAGGGTGTAATTGGTGAATTTTATCGATGGAGCCCTCATGAAAAAGGAAGAAGTTCATCCTAGAAAGAAAAGTTTTTTTTGGTTCATGAGCAAGAAACCTCACCCACCATCAGATTGAGGATAACTTATTAGAACTGCCCCTTTGGAGGTAGTCAAAACCCAGGGCCCACTTGGGAGATTATACCAAGATTTATCTTTTTTTTCTTATTCAATTTATGTTTTCATTTCTTTTAAAAAAATTCTTATGTTATGTTTTTTACTTTTTTTAGGTTTTCAAAGGGCAACACTTAGGAGTCAAACTCAACGTTGCATTGCTAATAAGTCAGGTTGTACCTCTCTTTCACACTTTCTTGCTGTTGGGATTCAATCAGAAAGCTACAAAAATGTTAAATCCACTTGAATGCATCGAGGAAACTGCATCAGTTAAGTGTGGGGGAGGGAACCTTCGTAGTACAAGATTTTTATTTGATGTTTGTTTTCAAAAAAAAATTTAAAAAAATGTGTGTTTTAAAATTTTTGTGTGTTTATTTTTCAATTTTCAGTGTGTTTTTGAAAATTTTGAGCTGAAATGATTATCAATACCATTTTTGAAACCCATGTCAATGAGTGAACCAATCTATTTTTTTAAAACTGAGCTTAAATGAATGCTGAAATGAATTTGTTTCAAGTTCAATTTTTTTTGGAATTTCATGAAAAGTACACTGATTTTTGAATCTCATGCCATATTTCACTATCTATATGTTTGAAATAACTTTCCTGTGAGGCTTCTTAACAATTTTTGTCATATTCTATTCATTCACCTCATTTCTTTAGAGAACCATACAATGCTTGCTTTAACTAGAATTTGATTTATTCCTTTCAAAACTTGAGGGTTTGGGTACGTGTGTTTTAAATGATTGAGGCATTTATTTTGTTTGAAGACCCCTTTTCAAAATAATCCTTTTCATTATGTCCCACCTTTACATTTATCCTTCATTGTATCCCCTAGTAGCCATGAATTTCCTGTTAGGTTAGCCACATTACACGCCAATTTTCCCTATCATACATGCTCTTAAAGTAAAATTGCATGATCTAGTTGAACATAAGTGTGGGGGAAGATGTCTTATGGTGTACTAACTCATTTGGTTATACTTTGGGTGGAAAATAAATTGTGGAAGAGATGTGTGTGATGCTGAAAAATTATTCTGTTGAATGTTGTGCCTTTTCTGGAGCTTTTATGACAAGAGAAGTTGTGCCTTTCTGGAGCTTCCAATGTAAAAAGAAAGCTGTGCCAATCTGGAGCTTTTTTAAAAAAAAATCATGTTTAAAAAGATTGAAATGTTTGATGCTGAGCTGATTGAATAATTATGGATCCTATTTTCAACAAAGGGTAAGTGAAGGAGACCATATTTGAGTGAAAATTAGAATCTTGCAATTTTGCTTCAATAAGAACCAAGCCTTCCTTTTTCGGCCTCAGAACTTTTAACATCTAAATCCTACCAACCAGAAGCCACAGAACAACCCTGAAAAGTTCTAATTATAAAAACATGTCCTTGACTCACATCGGGTGGAGAAGTTGGAATTTATCAAACATATGGTGACTCTTATGTGAGTTTGGATGAGAAAAGCCTTGTTCGGCCTTTACATTTGTGAGATGAGAGAAAATTCATGTGAGGTAGGTGTTTTCTGTGGATGGGATAAGAAATGAAGTGGAAATATATTAAAATATTAAATGGAGAACTTGAAATAACAGTTTTTGTTTAGGCATGATATCTTTTTGTTTCTTGAAATTGATTTGATTGATCTCATTGATATGTGTTTTGGATTTGATTTGATTTGATTTTTATTTGTCCAGGAGTCCAAGTTCTAAGTGTGGGGTAATTGATAGAGAAAATATTTTCAATTAATTTATATTGAATATCATTGTTTTAAACCCACAAAATTATTCCTCCAAGATGAAATGTTTCATTTTTATGATAATGGTGTTATTTTGAGCTGAATAGTAAAAATTGGCCATTTTGGATTTTTAACAGTTTTAATGTATTTCGGTAGTTTGGCCATAACATTATCTAAACTGATCCAAATTGCACACTTCTTTTTTTTCAGATTATAAACATCCAGGGCTTCATTTACTATATTTGGACTAAAATCTGAATCGGCCATATGGAAGCTCAAAAGAAGCTCACAATTGGGCTCAAGAAAACTTTTTTTAGTTCTTCATAGATTTGATGTGGGATCCATAACTCATCCACTGTGGGCCCAAAGATTGTGAAATTCGGTGGGTGGACGCAAAAGGAGTTTTGGAGAATCATTTATGAAGGATGTACCGTGTTAATTGGCCGTTTATGGGGGTCAGTAAATCACCCTTATCCGGAGGATTTCGTTTTGGAGAGTCTGACTGAACAGAATAAATTCTCATAGTAAAACAGTCATAACTCTTGGAATACATGTCCAAATCCGCTGATATTTTGAGGGGAAACTTCCAAGGTAATTATGAACAACATTCAAGAAGGGATAAACGCGTGAATATGTAATTTAATGGGGCTAAAATGCGTCTAAATTAGGGGGAAACATTCTGGCTATAAAATGAGGAGAGCACCACCCTCTCAAAGCATCCATTCTCCTTCCCATTCCTTCTGGGAGACCAAGAAGGATAACTTTTCAGATTTCTCTTTTATTTATTTTCTTTTTGATAGTTTTTTAATGCCTTCTTCTTCCCCATTGAAATTGATTACCCATACCATGGTGGGGTAAACTTTTGGAGTTATTGGGGGAAGGGTTGGTTTTCTACATTGTCATGCTTGAGTTCATGGACGCAATTGAATAAATTTCTTTCTTCTTCAAAGTTGTTTTCAATTTATTATAGCTGATTTTGTTATAAAGTTCAATCATTCTTGAATATTAATTCCGTTATTTATTTTTTCCTTGTTAAAATAATCAATATCTCCCTCCTTTAATTTCTGGTTTATATACGATGGAATAAACCAGGAATTAGTGGTGAAGTACTCGACAATCATCAGTACGTGTAAAAGGTGTAGTGAATGTTCTTGACTGTTTGGGATTATCAAAACCCGATCAGGTATTGCCCATTTAAATTAAGGATATTCAATACAACTATTTTACACATGGAAGGAGATTTGACCAAACCAAGATCTTGGTAAGGTTTTCTCTCACAATAATAATTTCACCAAGGATGTGAAAGGAAACGATTGTGGAAACTCACTTTAATCAACAAAGAAGAATAGGTTTGAATTAAATTGAACAAGGATAGAATTACAATTAGGAAACTGACCCTGACCTAATCACCCTTTTAAATATCATTGTTTTTCAATCATTTTATTTTCAAATTTCATTTAAATAACAAAACATTTTTTTTACCCTCGTTTTAAAGTGACAACTCGTTTTGTGTGCACTCCTCTTCAGGAGACATCCTAGGTCAACCACTTAACTACATTTTAACATTGGAAATAATTTTTTTACCACGCCCTACAACAGGCGTGCGTCAATACATCACAAGTAGAACATCATACCAGTCAAGCCATCACCTCATTTTCCCATAAGCAGGACTAAACAAACCATCAACTCACCACCCCAAAATTGTGTCCAATCAAACCATTAGATCACTACCCAAAATAACTTCTAAATAAACCATCAACTCACCTCTATAAAAACACATAAAAACCAAAAATCACCCCACACCATATCACCACCTTACATCATAGCCTCTCAAACACACATCTCTTCCCCATGGCACAAACACACATCAAAACCCTTCACAACACAATTTACATATACAAGGTCCTTTTTATCAATTCTATTTCATTATTTTATGGCTATTCTCACAAAATAAAATAAATCTATGGGTGTCAATTTTATTAACCAGATATAATTGGTTTTCTAATTTCCATCATTTAGGATGATGTAAAACTATCACAACCAGGTTCCAAATTCACAAAAACCCCCTGTGCAAAAAACCCCCTGATGAACAAGATCTCCAGTGGTGTGTTTATCCCATACAAACACAATATCACAAATAATATCAATATTTTAAAATCATGAGAATTATTTTCATTCCATTCAATTCAATATCAATTATAAAATTATTTATATTTAATTAAGCTAATGCAACAATCTTCTCAAAAGATAAAAAGACTATAATACCTCTTACAAGATAAAAAAAGCATAAAAATGATGGATTTCCAAAATTGAGGAAAGTATATTCGCATGATTTACTACACCAAAACAGGGGTTGTGCAGAATATGGTATCACCGTTGTAGGAAACTCTAATTAATAGCAGAAGGGTTCCACAACTTTAAGGGAAGGTCTTCATGACCTCAATCTTTGATAGAATAAAGGATATAATTATCCTCGTTTAAATAAAATATGAAATTCCCCTGATTGAAGCCTCTGAATGATGCACATGGTTGTTTTTATGTAACTAACGTAAAACACTACTTGGTTGATTCCACGTAGCTGAAATCCCCACATATCCAAAAGATCCACGTAACCGTTTTCATGATGCAGACTCAACTACATATATGATTTTTTCAAATATCAGATTTAGTTATCTAATTATTCATATGATGATTCATGTAGTTGATCCATTCATGTAGACGATTCATGTATCCAATCGCTCCACACAGTCTATTCAACTAGCTGATCCATCCATGTAGCAGATTCACATATTTAATAAATTCATGAAGCTGATTCAATTGGATGATCTAGCCATGTAGAAAATTCATTTAGTCAACGCAACCAACTGACTGCACAACCATCCTACCTTACACATGACCAAAAATCTGACCATGCCAACCGACCACATGACCAAACAATTTACTACAAATTGGAACAAAGAAGAACTAGAGGAAAGGACTACAAACACCCCTCTTGACTCTACTAAGCCTTGGAAAACAAAATGAAAATATTTTGGAAATCTTGTACCATACTTCAGATACCTCTCAAAAAATTATCATCCTTGTGAACCAAAGATAATGGATTAAAATGGAAGGAAAGGATTGAACAACATTCCCATGAGATCCCTTTCAAGGTTCTCATTACAACTGAAACTCTTACACCAACCAAAAACTCCCACAAAAAGCTTCTTCTCTTCCCCATAACTAATCCCAAAACCATTCAACCATCACAAAAACCAAAACAATAAGTACAATAACCAACAGACAACAGATCCCAAAGCACCTAAATCAAGAAATTCCATATATCATGTCATAATTATATCTTCTTTGTGTGGTACTGACTCGCCTACATGGTTTCAATTGTGTCAAGGTATAACATATATCAGTTAGGAATATGGTTTTCTCTTCCTCAAATGAATTGAATCCTTGACCACACATCATATCAACAAGAAAGAGACACATCTCATATAAAATAGCAAGGTCCAAACATCATGACATCAATGTAATATAGGAAAATAAATACATGCTCAAAACATGAAAAATCATGACACCCCTTCTTAAATGCACTGAAATTCCAACTATGTGAAAAACCATGAACCATGAAAAAAATATAGAATGGAAAACATAGAGAAAAAGAATGAGTACAAGGCTTGATTAATGAGGACCATGCATACAAGAGAAAGATACCAAAAACAAAAATTTATCATTTATAGAGCTAGAATATTATGAAGGATATAGAAATAATTGATGCAAATACACACCATGAATTCATGGAATAATAAAAATAAGTATTAAAATTTAGATAGAATCATGTAATGAAAATATTATTAGAAGTAAATTCTAAAAAATACTATAAAACTTTGAATGAAACCTAAACATAGGAGTCTGAGTAAAAACCCCACAGACATGCAGGCATCCTTCAAACTACTTCTCGATCAATCTCATAATCAGTGATAAGAATGATCATAGAAATTTTTTATCATACAATCATTCTCTACCTCCAACCTTTTAATGTAAACATATTAAATGTGATATTTCATATTGAATATGTTTCTCACTTGAAGGTATTTTCAATAGCTACTCAATGGCATACATCAAGACTCATAAATAACTTGTAATGATAAACCAATATCATGTAGGATTTAATTAATAATATAATAATTTTAAACGCATTTCAAATTAATTAGAACAATAAAATGTGTCAAAAATCCATATTACTAACACAAAAATGAAAAATGATTGTTAAAAATATAACAGGTAGTAAAAAAAGGAGGGATAGATAGTGGTAGGTAAGAATTTTCCCTTTTCTAAGTCCATTTTTTATTTTAGAATACCAATACTCAAGTCCCTTCAACTCAAATTTCTCAAGAGATACATGGTTTTGAATTGATGAAAATGTAAAAAAATAATAGGTAATTTTAATTTCCATAAATAGTTTCCAGGTAAATGGACACTCAATGATTATAATTATGAATTAAAAACAATGGAAAAATAAGGTAATACCTTGTGAAAGAACACCCATGAACATCAAGTGCAATGGGTGGTCTCTATGATCCCCAAAATGCACCAGGTGGCCTCTTCCACTTCCTGAGAAAGGAACAAAAGTTGATAAAAAAATATAAATATGTTTAATAAATAATATTTGTGAAGTAGAATAATACTTTATTTTTTCATTTAAAAATTAATATGTATTTTGGAACTCTTAAGATTTAATGCAGCATGGAATATTCTAATTATGGTGGAACTGACCCAATATAATTTACAAGGGTTTTAAAATTTTGAATAAAATTACTTTAGAACCCTAATAAATCCATTTTCCCAAAATATGCTCATATGAGTTCTCAAACTAATCTTTCCTATATGTTAAAGGTTATAGGTAATTAGGAAACAAAATAATGAGAAAATCCCATAATTTCATTCCCACACTCCCACTCTTAACTAAGAAGGCTGAATATCACTGTCACTTTGACAACCCAGTGGACAACCAAGGACATAAAGAAAAGGAAAAAATTGTGGTCAATAAATTTATCTCCAAAAATAAATGAAAACTTCTAAAAGTTTTCCTTCTTCCAAAATGTAAAAAACACTGAAAAAAATTTTCTTATATTTCCTAAGATTTTACTGATAACCATCTTCCCAGTGACATACTTTACCATTTAAGTCTCCACAACCTGGCCTCCTTGTTAGTGGAATGGTAATCTCTCTAAGAGATATTATGAATTATGAACATTGGAGTTCACCCTTTGGAGGTGGAAGAAACCGAAGAAATAAATAATTTTGATCTTTTATTTAAATACAAAAAAAAAAAGAAAACACAAAATTTTAAAAATATATAGTTGATCAGTTCAGTATTTCATGTTTTTATTCACATTATTTTAAACATATAATGTTATAAATTTAGATTATGAATTTGATTGTCAATATAATGGATAATGTCCATAGATTTAACCATATTCTAACAAATGGGTTGTCTATTATAATGAGAAACACACAAAAGGGTATCCATTTTTTTCCTTCTTTTCCAATGAGACCATAAAGAAACCCTAATCATGTTCTAATGTCTATAGTTCTAGAAATGTGGGATTTTTTAAATATTAATGTAATAAAATCAAGTGGAAAAAATATAAATAACTAATCTATGACATACAAACATATAAAAACAAAAAAAATCCTTAATCCCAATTATATAGAGGAAAATACATAGATCAAATGTTTCCAATTATCTCTATTGAAGATTATAGTTTCATTGAACCCATTTTTAACAATATCATATTGAATTCTTTTATTTAGGTTACTTTTAGGATTTAATCATTACACTTACACTATTAATAGGTTCATTCCAAGGTTTTCTTCCTATAGACCTAATAATAACAAAACAAAAATGTTAACTAAATTCTATTATGAAAAACATGGAATATGGTAAAATAGGTTTAGAGACATTCCTAGATAAAAAGTATAGTTTCAGATAAAAAGGATCATATAATCATCATAAAATAATTTCTATGTGTAATTTCAAAAACTATAATCTCTAAAAGATGAACGTGAAAAAATTTAAAATTTATATAATCTTAAATAGAATGGAAAGAACCATCATAAGGTACTCAAGAAAAATTATTTATTGAATAAAAAACAATGCTCTGAAAAAATGTGTTAATTATTTTATTATATCAATTATCTAGGTATATGTATCAATTTTGACAACCATCGAATAATAATTATCGAGAAACAATTGTATAGTAAGCATAAAAATTTAACAACAATGATCTTCCTCATTAACAATCTGAAACCTCGATTAAGAGGAACAAGTGTCAAACAACTTGGACTAAACGTTTAACTCAAAAGGTATCCACTTTTATTGACATAGAGAGAACAAATTATTATATTGGTGACCTATAATAATAAGCCTAATATAATTAGGAAATAAAAAATATAAATTAGTGGAAAATAGAATGTAATGTAAGAATAATGAGGTGTATCTAATAAACTCGTTGGCTAGGGATTAACTATTGGATTCTCCAAAAGCATCTCCCTCAGCGAAGTATCTAGGAAAGAGTGTCGTAGCAGCTATGGGTTCCCCTATTTGATGAATGGAAGTGGATTTTTATGGTGGTTTCTACCTTAATCATGGAGGTAACTTCATTGATAGCAATTGTGGGGGGTGAAATTGGGGGTTTTGTACTTTCGAAGGCGACGATGATGGACTCTTTAGGTAGTAAAGGGTTTGTTGCAGAGTGGGGATCTAAGTAACTAGTGGGAATGGTTCAATGGTTCCTGGTGGAGTTTTAACTAGGAGGTGAGGGTCCACTACTTCTCATTCAAAGAATCTGATTTAGATATCTCATTTCATACTTATCAATTTTTAGATGAAAAAACAGAAATTTTGGAATAGAATTGAGATCATAGCTTCCAGAGATAGAAAAATTACTTGGTTAGATCATTCAATGGTTTGATGAATCATGTGTCAAAAATTAAATGATATTTTTTACTACCATCCATTGATTCTATGTGTTTTGAACCATTATGTTTTTTTAGAGATAAATCTATTTTCACATTTTTCATTTTGATGAAATTACTACAATTGTTGTTTCACCTATGGACTTATGTTATATCAAGATTCATTTTCAATGTCATAAGAAGACATATTTTACTAATGGTTCAACTAAATTAATGGCCAGAGTAAGCTTCACTAGTTTTTTTGTTGATGAGGATGTTTCAAAAAATTCATAAATTAATATATTTCTCAAGTGGCCCGATGGGTCTAGGTTTGAATAGAAACCGGTGCATGAATGGACCTCTTCTACATGTGATCCCTGCAATTGTTTTGTTTTCAACCCAAAAGTATAAAAAGTCTTAAGGTCCTCATTGAGTTCCAAAAATGGATTCTAATGAAGAATATTTTTGTGGGGTTATCCCATACCACTCTTTAGATAAGTTTTATCGGTAGTAAGTGGATGGGAATTCTAATACGTTGCCTGTAACAACCTGATATTTTATGATAATTATTCTTTTTAATTTCATTGATAACTTGTGATGTATGCTACACCAAGATTAACTTGTACTATACACAACACTGTATTAGCTTTCAGTATATTCAACACTATTCTTGGCTCGTGTTACAAACAATTTCAAGATCTTTTTGTGAAAAATATTCTACGCAACATTCAGTATAGATATTATTTATTGTATAAATGAATTAATTTTTGAATATGTTATATTAAACACCAAACAGAGCTTTCACTACACACAGCCCTGACATGGCTTGCATTACACCCAATCAGGACCTTCCTCGATAGCATGTGTAGTACGCAATACCAAGTTTCACTAAATGAGATATTATTATAATATTATTATGAACTGACCGTTATGAATAGTAATACCCACTTTTTGAAATTTTATAAATTTTATCTTTCAAAATGGACTTCATTTTTGGATTCGGAATATCAAAATTATCCTTGGGTGAATTTTTGGTATTTTTCTGAAAACTTTCAATTTTTGATGAATAGTGAAAACACTAGTTTACTATTTAAAGACCGACTTTTTATTGGAAAAATAATTTATTTTATTTAAATATATTTTAGGTAAAAATTGATACATAATACCTTTATAAGTTCAATTTAATTCATTGGAGTCATTTTATAATAATTATATATATATATATAAATTTTATTGAACTTTTCACCGTCTTTTACCCACCACCTAGGAGAATTTGAAAATTTACATAAAACATAATTTTACGGCTTCTGTGAGTGTAATTTAGAAAATCCGAGAGACACGACTAATATCAACGACTAAAATGTGGTTCAATAAGATCAAATTAATTTTTTGTAAATAGTAACTTTTTACTTTTATTTACGACGATTAAAAGTAAATAGGGTAATTAAGGGTAAAAATGATATTATTATTACCCTAACAAATGTCCTAATTCTATTGGATAAGTTTAATTATACCAAAAAACAGCCTTAGGAATAAAATATTATCATTTAGGTCCACATGGATTAGATTAGGACACTTATTATTATTTTATTTAAAGAATATTTAAAAGAGTTAAAATCAGTGTTTAATAACTAATAAATTTTAATATAGGGTTATACATAAGATAAATTCGACTATAAGTATTAATTAGAAATATAAAAATATTTCCTACATAATGGTATTTTATTTATAATTTTTATACATTAAATAATTTAATTTATTTATGACACAATGACGATGCAGTAATTACCTTATTAATAAAATATTAACATAATTGATGTTATAAACACCCAAATAAATGTAATTTGAGACTTCTTATGAATTAAACTAATTTTATAGGTCAATATGACATGTTATTATTGATTCTATTAACTTTTTTCAAACTAACCATGCTGTTATTCTTTTCACAAAAATCAATTACCAAATAGTGTCAAAATTGACATAAAATAGTTTTTAAAACAAATATTATATTATTAATTGTTATTCTTTTCGTAAAAATATAAGGATCAGAGAAATAACTTAGATAAGGTTATATAAATTAATATTTAACCACTTGGGGTTCGTTTGGCTTGTTATAGTAAGATTATTAGCCATATAGTGTAAGAAAACAAGAAGACACGGTAAAAGTTAAATTATTTGACATAGAGTTAAATCTAAATGATAAGGTTAAAATAGTAACCTTAACTTGTCTAAAAACTATTGGATGAGATGATTTAGACCCGTATCCACTTTATCTTCTAAATAAATCTATTTGGAGCTATTATAAACCGAATATTACTTTATTATAAAATAATATTTTATGATTTTCCTAAGGTGCCCCTCTACTCCCTTTTAAAAGGGAACCTCCTCCCTTTTTTTACACAATTTTGTGCCTTCAATCTCAGCCAAACCCTGACCATTTCTCTTCTCCAGTTCCCTATAAACATTACAGAGGTTCTGGTCTCCTCAAAAGACCAACTCTAGTGCCTTAGGAAATGGTTAAGAATATGTGCGTCAAAGAAGAGGTAATATCCTGTACCGATTCTTTCCATTTTATTTTTCCTTCTACTTCTTCTTCTTTATTTGTTTCAACATAAATTAATAAAATCAGTATAAATAATATACATATATGTTATTATACATATGAAACAACCCTATTTCACATTCTATCTATCCTACGGAAAATGAAATCACCATGTGTGAGTATGTACGAAATACCGTCTCCACATTGTGGTGTAATATGTTTTTCCACCACTAACCTACTTGGATAGGTTTAATGGTTTAAAGAATAACTATATATGGTTAATACAACATCATACTGATATTGAGATATTATATCATCCACTACAATTCAATTCAATAATTATGGGAATGATATCATCGCTTGTGCGAATGTACGGACTATCGTCTCCACGACGCGATTAGATTCATTTTCCATGTTAACCACTGAAGAATGATTATATAGTATATATAATGAATAATAATGAAATATATCAAATTTTTAAGCTACTGTATTTATGTATATATATATATATGTCATCTACTTACTTCCATTAAAGTAAATAAAGAAAGGAAAACAGCGTTCATGCGTACGTACGGCCTACCGTCTCCATGAACGGCGTATTTCATTTCATTTATCTATCTATTATATATCTATATAATAATAATATATATATATATACTGAATATATATGACATATAAATCATCATTTAAATTCTGGAATTAATTAAATCCTGATATAATAAATAATAAGATCAAGAACAACAAGTCCAATCACGAACGATAAATAAAACGATTTTACCCAAAATGCTGTTTTAACATGGAATATACAAAAGAACAGGTAACATAAAGTCATAAGTGAACCATATATGATATCATAACAATGAATATGATTCTGTAATAATTCAATGACATTATTTAACTAATTATATAGGAGGTTCCGATACGTATGAAGCATATCAGACCTAAGGTAAGGGATAACTTTTCCAATATCGTTTTTATCTGAGATTATTTATTCGTAAGTACTTACTGGTATTTTATTTATCATCTATTTCCCTGTTTTCTAAAGATTGTTTCATGTATGTTTAAAGTCCTTTTTACCCATTTTTTACTTTTACTACACGGTATGTAAGTAATCTTCCATTTTGTTACCATACAAGGAACTTTTTGACTTTTCTGGAAAAAGTACAAGAAGAATGTTTTTTGTTTGACTTATACGGCGTGAATGGATTTTTATGGTTTAATAATGACATATTTCAATGAACCTTACTCTACAAAATTTCATGACTATATTCAAAAAAATCATTTTCTTTTAAAATTGCATGTCATTTTGTGAAAAGAAAATGATTTTGAATAAGAAAGGATATTTTCATGAAGAATTTATCTCAAGTGTTTTATCAAAACCAGTTTCCATCTAAGATGACATTATTTCATATGTGTATATTTAAAGTGTAATTTCTCAATGATTTACATGGTTTCACTTATCTTATAATGAAATGATATCTATTTGTTTTATATGGATTATGTTTTGATGGGATGATGTTTATGAAACCCATTTTATTCTTTGGGATATGATGAATGATTTGTGTTTATGTTGTGGAACACGTAAGAATGATTTCATTATGAGATGGGTGGGACCTATATATCCCTCCAATTCATTTGGTAAAGATTTATATATCATTATATAGACATGGCTGGAATGGTAAGCTAATCTGGTTCAGTGTTACAGGACTTGAACGAGGGGTGAACTCGATTCAGAAAGAGACTTTGTCCACTAAGATGGTCTTGGCAGCAATGCCTTGGCTACTGTGGAAATCATATCAGGTGCTTAATGATTTTCCACAATTACATGTTTTATTCACATTCTATTTTATCATTGTTTTTGTTCCTCTATTATATATGCCTTACGTACATCCAAGATTTATGTCTTTGCTCAAGGTTTTGATGTTTAGATTTTATGTTCAAGTTTTCTTTGCATTCAAATGTTTATTGATTGTTTTATGTTCTCTTTGTTTACCCTTACTGAGCATTTGATCTCACCCTTTTTATATTTTCTTTTCTCTAGAATATAAATAAAGGTTTTAGGTAAGAAAACAAAAGGGGAAGATATTTATGGGAGATGTTTAAGAACTTTCACCATGATTAGAAGATTGTGTTCCGAGTTTCCAAAGACACTAAACTATTACGATCCTTGAGTGTTGGTTTTTGTTATGTATTAAGTATTCCAAAAAGGTAATGTAATGACCATGTACGTCAGGTTTGGGGTCTCTACAATTGGTATCAGAGGAAGGGTTTAGTTAACCTTTGGAAACTAGGATGCGAAAACTTTAGTGAGATCCCTAGAGATATTTCTAAGGTATGTCTAGGGATGTCCCTAAGGTTTAGTATAACTATAGGTTACAGTACTATAATTATGATATTGATAATGAATATCCTAGGATTAAACCTATGATGTTAGAGATTGAAAGTACTCCCCTTGATTATATTGTTTTTATAGCATGATTTTTTCCTCTCACACTATTCTTTTTGGGTTTTAGAAAATGGCTGGAAACTGGAAGATTCATGTTAATGGAGAATATGATGGACACTGGAATGATATTCTTAATGATCAAGAAAATGAAATGGGATTTTTAAGGTGAAACATCGTTATTATTCCTAATCAGAAGTCACATAATATGATCAATAATCTCAACTTTGGTAAGTTTCATGACTCAGTTAATATGAGAAAGAAGGAGTATCATGATGATCATAGAGGAAAGAAAGTTCAATTTTCCTCATGTGGGAAGAGACATCAGGTAGAATGTTTCAAAGGAACTGGATGATGCTTTGGTTGTGGAAAATAAGGACACAAATCCAGTAATTGTAAAGGAAAAGGTTCAGTTAACACCATGGACATGGATAATGGTATTGCTATGACATCAACAATGGATAAATGTTTTAAATGTGGAATGTGTGGATATTATTCAAACCAATTCCTAAAGGAAAGTATAATGATGAGAATCAGCATGGTCGTATGGGTAGTATTTATGTTGATGATGATGAGGAGACTTCAAATGATATATGATATGAAAGATGTTTTGAGGAATTACATGATGCAGCTCGGTCGATAAATTAAGAAGGTAGTTGAATAATTTTATGTTTATCAAGAGTAATGTTGTATAGGTAATTTAATGGTACTATTAGATAAAGAAACATCTAAGGATTGTTACCCTATTGTTTTTTCCTGAGTATTTGAAAGTATACGTTGAAAGGTACCAGTAACCCTGAAAGGTTATTCAGATAATTTTGGAAAAAAAGATGATATGCGCATAATGAAGGGATATGAAGAAAATGAAATGTATGATTGTATTCATGAGCTCACGACTGACATAAGGACAAAGTTATATCATGGTTTGAGTATATAGAAGTTTTGGGATCGTGGTATGTGGAAAGAGTTAACTTTTGACTGCATTCATGTTTTCACTAAAGTTCAATGGGTATTCATTTTTCAAGAGAATACATGATTAAGGTATTCACAAGTTTGTAATGTGTTCAACAAGATATATCTTATGATTTATGGGGGATAAGTGATGGAATTCACTTTCTTATCATGTGACCTTTCTAGTAATCATTTTCTTTATACTATGAGCTTGGACCGAAGTATTTTGGATAAGCCTAAAGATTTGAATGAATTAAGTTAGACATAAGATAGTATTGTTTAAGGCTAGACCTTTTTTTGATATAATTTCTGTAATGTTATAATAGTGTAGTTTTAGAAAAAGGAAAACCTTCAGGACGGACGAAAACCCGTCGTGTCGGACAAGGCTGTGGGAATCGAACCGACCACCGAAGTGTGACAGACCTTTATCACCTATCAATGGCCTACATTAATTCCCTGGTTAGTATAAACTAGTATTATTTTATTAAGCGGTATGATAGATTATGTATAAGTCCATTTTTGGAATCATATACGATTAACCTCACCATAGGTAGACTTATGTATATTTGATAACTTTTTCTACCATTTTGTTTGAGATAGATGGAATGATCCATCATTCTATCACATGATCTGTTAACACTTCAAGAATGACAAAATCAACTTCATTTCTTTAAGAGATGAAGAGGAAATTGTTCAAGGAACAAACAACGGTGAGATTGTACCAAAATAAAGTAAGTATCTCTTCTAATTCAAATTCTTCAACTTTAGGGAAATGATCTTGAAAACCAAAAATGATGTCCTAGTGTTCTCAATAGGATGAATCATATGGTACCTTGGATCATCACAAATTTATGGCTTTGTGATTGTTCGATTTTTCATAGTCATGTTTTCTACCACTCTCCATCAGACCTTGATGGATAGATTTCTATTCCATATCAGTATTTTCACCTATGTTCTCCTATGTGGAAACCCAGTGATGAGTTAATTTGGGTAACCGTTATGATTCATACTCCACTTTTTAAAATTAAGTTTTGGTATTCCTTTTTACGATATGGGTTTCTATGAAAGAATCATTCAAGTTGTAAACCATTTATAACCCCAACGAATTTCATGGGAGAAATTCATTTTAAGGGGGGTAGAATGTAACAACCCGAGATTTTATGAGAATTATTATTTTTAATTTCATTTATGTTTTGTGTTGTACGCTACACCATGATTAGAATGTACTATACACAACACTGTATTCTCTTGCAGTATATGGAACACTATTCTTGGCTCGTGTTACACACAATTTCAATTTTGTTTTGTGAAAATTATTCTACGCAACATTAAGTATAGATTTTGTTTAATGTGTAAATGAAATAAGTTGTGATTATTTTATATGAAACACCAAACTGAGCTATCACTACACACAGCCCTGACTTGTCTTGCATTAAACGCAATCAAGACCTTCCTCGATAGTGTGGTAGTACGCAATACCATGTTTCACTAAAGGAGATATTATTATAATATTATTATGAACTGGCTATTATGAATAGTAATACCCACTTTTTGAAATTTTATAAATTTTATCATTCAAAATGGACTTCATTTTTGGATTTGGAATATCGAAATTAGCCTAGGGTGAATTTTTGGTATTTTTCTGAAAACATTCAATTTTTAATGAATAGTGAAAACACTGATTACTATTTAATAACTAACTTTTTATTTAAATAATTATTTATTTTATTTAAATTTATTCTAGTTAAAAATTGATTCATAATACCTATATAAGTTCAATGTAATTCATTGGAGTCATTTTATAATAATTTTAGATATATAAAAATTTTATTGAACTTTTCACCGTCTTTTACCCACCTCCTAGGAGAATTTGAAAATTTACATAAAACATAATTTTCCCGCTTCTGTTAGTGGAATTTCGAAAATCAGAGAGACACAGTTAATATCAAGGAGTAAAATGTGGTTCAATAAGATAAAAATAATTTTTGGTGAATAGTAACTTTTTACTTTTATTTGCCACGGTTAAAAGTAAATATGGTGATTCAGGGTAAAAATGGTATTATTATTACCCTAACACATGTCATAATTCTATTGAATAAGTGTAATTCGACCAAAAACAACCTTAGGAATAAAATATTATCATTTAGGTCCACATGTATTAGATTAGAACACTTATTATTATTTTATTTAAAGAAGAGTTAAAATAGTTAAAATCAAAGTTTAATAACTGCAACATTTTTAATATAGGGTTATACATAAGATAAATTCAACTATAAATATTCATTAGAAAGTTAAAACGATTTAATACATAATTATATTTTATTTATAATTTTTAGACATTAAATAATTTAATTTATTTATGACACAATGATGATGCAATAATTACCTTATTAATAAAATATTAACATAATTGATGTTATAAACACCCAAATAAATGTAATTTGATACTTTTTATGAATTCCACTAATTTTCTAGGTCCCTATTACATGTTAGTATCGATTCAATTAACTTTTTCTGAACTAATCATGCTATTATTATTTTCAAATAAAATCATTAACCAAATAGTGTCAAAATTGACATAAAATAGTTTTCAAAACAAATATTATATTATTAATTGTTATTCTATTCCTAAAAATCTTATGTTAGGCCAAATGACTTAAATAAGGTTATATATATTAATAATGAATCACTTGGGGTTGTTTCGGCTTGTTATAGTAAGTTTATTAACCATATAGTGTAGGAAAATAAGAAGACACGGTAAAAGTTAAATTATTTAACTTAGAGTTAAATCTATATGATAATGTTAAAATACTAACCATAACTTGTCTAAAACCTATTTGTGGAGATGATTTCGACCCATCCCCACTTTAGATTCTAAATAAATCAATTTGGATCTATTATAAACCGAATATGACTTTATTATAAAATAATATTTTAAGTTTATTTAAGGTTCCCCTCTCCTCCCTTATAAAAGGGCACCTCCTCCCTCTTTTCTTTACAAAAATTTGAGCCTTAAATCTAAGAAAAACGCTACCCATTTCTCTTATCAACTTCCCTAAAAACATTATAGAGTTTCTGGTCTCCTAAAAAGACCAACTCTAGTGCCTTAAGAGGAGGTTAAGAAGAGGCGCATCAAAGAAAAGGTAATATCCTTTACCGATTCATTCCATTTTATTTCTTCTTCTACTTATTCTTCTTTATTTGTTTCATCATAAATTAATAACATTAGTATCACTAATATACTGATTTGTTATTATAAATATTAAACAACCCTATTTCACATTCTATTCATCCAATGGAAAATAAAATCACCGCGTGTGCGTACGTACGAAATACCGTCTCCCCGCCGTGGTGTAATCTATTTTTCCACCACCACCCTACTTGGATGGGTATAATGGTCTATAGAATAACTATATAGGGTTAATATAACATCATACTGATTATTTGATATTATATCATCCACTCCAATTCAATTCAATAATTATGGGAACAATATAATTGCTTGTGTGTATGTACGGATTACCGTCTCCATGACGCGATGAAATTACAAGAATGATTATAAAGTATATATAATGAATAATAATGAAATAAATGACATGATAAAGCTACTGTATTTATTCATATATATATATATATAATTCATCTACTTACTTCCATTCAAGTAAATAAGGAAAGGAAAACAACGTTTATGCGTACGTACGGCCTACAGTCTCCATAAACGGTGTATTTCATTTCATTTATCTATCTATTATATATATATAATTATATATATATATATACTGAATATATATGATATATAAATCAGTATTTACATTCTGTAAGTAATTAAATCATGATATAATTAATAATAATATCAAGAACAACATGTCCTAACACATACGATAAATAAAACGATTTTACCCAAAACTCTGATTTAACATGGAATTTACCAATGAATGGGTAATATAAAGTCATAAGTGAACCATATATGATATCATAACAATGAATATGATTCTTTAATAAGTCAATGTAATTATTTAAATCATTATACAAGAGGTTCGGATACGTACGAAGCATATCGGACATAAGGTAAGGGATAACTTTTCCAATCTTGTTTTTATCCAAGATTGTTTATTCGTAAGTATTTACGGGGGTTATATTTATCATCTATGTCCCTATTTTCTAAATATGGTTTCATGTATGTTTAAAGACCTTTTTACCCATTTCTTGATTTTACTACATGGTATGTAAGGAATCTTTCTTTTTGTTTCCATATGAGGTGCTTTTTGACTTTTTTTGGCAAAAGTACGAGAAGAATGTTTTTTGGTTTAACTTATACGGCGTGAATGGATTTTTACGGTTTCATAACGACTTATTTCAATGAAACTTCCACTTAAAAAATTCATGAATATTTTCAAAAAAATCATTTTCTTTTAAAATTGCATGGAATTTTGTGATAAGAAAATGATTTTGAATAAGAAAGGATATTTTTCTCAAGAATTCATCTCAAGTGTTTTATCAAAACCATTTTTCATATAAGATGATATTATTTCATATATGTATGTTTCAAGTATAATTTCTCTATGATTTACATGGTTTCACTTCTCTTATGATGAAATGATATCCATTTGTTTTATATGGAGTATTTTATGATGGGATGATGTTTATGAAACTCATTTTATTCTTTGGGTTATGATGAATGATATTTGTTTATGTTGTGGTACACGTAAGAATGATTTCATTATGAGATGGGTGGGACCTATATCTCCCTCCAATTCATTGGGTAAAGATTTATATCTCATGATATAGACATGGCAGGAATGGTAAGTTAATTCAGTTCAGTGTTACGGGACTGGAACGAAGACTGAACTCGATTCAGAAAGGGACTTTGTCCACTATGATAGTCTTGGCAGCAATGCCTTGGCTACTATGGAAATCATATCATGTACCTAATGGTTTGCCAAAATTACATTTTTTTATTCCAATTCTATTTTATCATTATTGATGTTCCTTTATGATATATTCCTTACGTACTTCCATGATTTATGTCTTTGCTCAGGGTTCTGATGTTTAGATTTTATGTTCAAGTTTTCATTGCATTAAAATGTTTATGGATTGTTTTATGTTCTATATGTTTACCCTTACGGAGAATATTACCTCACCCTTTTTAAGTATTCTTTTCCCCAGGATATAAAGAATGGTTTTAGGTAAGAAGAAAAAAGGGGAAGATCTTAATGGGAGACTTTGAAGATCTTTCCCCATGATTAGAAGATTGTGTTCCGAGTTTCCAAAGACACTAAACTATTACGATCCTTGAGTGTTGGTTTTTGTTATGTATTAAGTATTCCAAAAAAGTAATGTAATGTCCATGTATTTCAAGTTTGGGGTCTCTACATTGCCTTAGTATAACACTATAGTGAACCAGGTCAGTCAAGCTCAAAAGGAGGTAGTTCAACAGGACCCTTCTGCAGTGTAGCGAGAGTAAAATCAAATGGAAGAGAAGAAAGACCCATTTTATAGTTATAATAAGTCATCTACCTAGATGGAGTTGGTTCTTCTGCTGCATCATATCAGTATCTAGCTCATAAGATAATTGGATAGCCCCCCATAGTTTACCTATTTATTAGAAAAATCATGTTTCTTCAATTTTCCCTTTTAGTATTTCTAAATATGGGTATAAGGTATAAGGCACAAGGCTTCTATGTTTTTTATCTTATTATATTAAAATAAAGATAGTTCTTTTCTTAAAGGTATCAGATAAGCTTATTGTTTTACACTAGTGTGGGAGAGAACCAAAAATCAGAGATAGAGGAATGGTGGAAATGGTGAATTTTTTTTATTGATGATTATTTAAACTAGGAATATTTGGGATAGACACGTCCTTAGAATGAAAAAATTGAGTGGTGTTTCATAAGAAGTTATAAGGTGAAAATCATGGCTGATTTAGTGACAATGGTGGGTTCTAATAATGTAACAAGGTTGTTTTTTAGAAATATGGATCTAACTTTTGGGTGTTCCAACTCTATTTTTATTTTACTCCATGTAGAATAGGAGTAGTGGAGCTATCTATTTAATAGTTGTTAAGAGAACTATCGTCCATTGCCTTCTAGTATTAGATACTGTGTTGGATGAGGTG
Source organism: Viscum album (assembly GCA_963277665.1). Taxonomy (NCBI): domain Eukaryota; kingdom Viridiplantae; phylum Streptophyta; class Magnoliopsida; order Santalales; family Viscaceae; genus Viscum; species Viscum album. The sequence continues at coordinate 1,759,164,509 of OY728141.1, forward strand.
TTATAGGGTATAAAATAAGGGTAGTAGGGGGTATAATTGGTGTATTTCCCATGTATTTTATTTCAGAGGTGTTAAGGTAGTTGGTGGTAATAAATTTGGGGTTGGGAAGTTAGTTTAGGGAGTCTTGGATATTCATTTTGCAGGAGCTTTGATAAAGGGAGGCCTTGGCCTTGGCTTTAGTGGAGACTTCTCGAAGAGATTCTTCTCTAATTTGTTCCTTCTTAATCTTCTTCCCTATCTTACGATAACCTAGTTATCTATTTCTAATAGAAAAATTAAAATTTCTCTCCCAATATCCATAGTCCTATTAGGAATCCTATGCTGTAGAATTAATTTCTTCTCATAAGAAAAGCAGAATCACTTTGAAAATCTTTCATAAAACACTACCTTGGAATGATTTTAGATGAACCTCCTTTACAGTTGATTGTTTCCTACTATTTTCCCCTTCTTACCTACATCTATTATTGGTAAAAGATTCACTACACCTATTCCCTATCTCCTCTATTGTTTTATATGTACATTTTCCTATTTATTATTCTAGTTGTTCAGTTACTAATTTTTCCAACAACACTTCCTCTACTCTCCCAGGCAGTGTAAATATCCCCACTTTGTTTTTCAGCTCATGTATCATAATAGAGACACCGTTTTTTAGATTTAATCCACCAATAAAAAAGAACATATACAACTTTTATAAAATATATAGAAACCAAAAATACACACATTCAAACTCATTGATATAAGAATAAGTAGAATTTTTTATCACAGATTCTTCAAATAAATCTTAGGATCTTCCACCACAACACCACCATATCATCTTCAAAATTCCTCTTTAATTTTCATCCAAGTGATCACCTTCAGGGCTGACTTCTATAACATCATCTTGTACTGGTCTAATCCTTACATGCAAAACTATACTAATAGTACCTTTAGCTCTTCATTCATATGATGGATTAAAATATATGTATTAGAATGGGTGGTCTAGGTTACTGGATCCCCTCTTGTAAATATTTTCATTTCCATTTTCCTTGTAACAATGAACATCTCCTTATTCTCTATAGATGTTGTGTATTGATGAAGCCTTCTTTCATCTTCGACATATGAACTATAATAACCTTCCTCCACTACAGATGATCTCTCCTTTACTATGCTATCTACTTGAGAATTAAACAACTATTCCTCCATTATTTTATCTATGTGACACTCATCATCAAATTTTCGATAATAAACATCACTAGTAATTCATTCATTTTTTAAGAAGAGGCTTTGTTCTCCATTCTCATTGTCAACCACTAGAGAAATCATTCACCTCTTATAATCCAATGAATTCACCACAATTCTTCAAGTTAGGTACCTACAATTTTCTCCTCAGCTATTGCAATTGTGACTGATAAACTATGTATATGTTGCAATTTAATTTATACTACTACTGCATGAACTACACTTTTAATCAAGAGATACTATAAATATAGCTCTTCTGCTATGTGGACACTGCATGAACTGTATTCTAATTTACATAGTCCAAATTTTTTTCGTATTAACATAAAAATATTTGATGAAGATCAAGATGATCAAACACTTATTTCTTCAATATCACTCTTAAGAATACCACTTAATTAAATCACCAATTGATAGTAGAATAGAGAGAAAACCGAAAATTATAATTTTAGTAGAAACACTATATTCTTGAAGTATATCATATCAGTGTGGAAGAAGACGAAAATGAAGATTAAATGGGTAGGATAATCTCTTGAATATTCCTCAAGGAGTTCCTTAGGCCACATACCCAAATCTATAAAGTAGAATACTACTTAAAAATATACATAACCCCCACACAACATCAACACCCCACATTTAATAATTGCCTCACACTATCTATAAACCCTTCTAGGTACAATTATATTATGTATTTACATCACTGGAAATGGTATTTAAGATTAGACTCCCCCTATTATTATACCTACACTCTTATCACTCTATATTATTTTCAATCATTATAGAAAAAAATCTTCCCTCCGTTTAGATTTTTTAATTACTTATCCTCGAAAAAAGGCTCTTATAATTTTTTTCATCACTATTGGTCGGGTGATCCTACTTGTATAGATTTAATTACACACTATAAAAAGAATAAACATGATATATTTGCAATGAAGTCCAGGTTTTCTTGTTTGACTGGAATGTTAGAGTGCATGATTCATGGTGAAAAAAGTGGATTCATTGTGAAAAAAGTGAACTAAAATAAATTAAAAGAAGAATTGTAAGTAATCATATGAATTTTTCTCTTAATGATTCAGAATTATTTATTTGAGGAAATTCGCCAAGAACCACTATGATCAATCTATTTTTTTCATAAAAATGAAAAAGATAATGGAATGCTGATAGAAATATGAATTTTTTTTCTTGCTTTCATCAACCAGAAGATGAAAAAAATTCTATTCAGGATATTTCAAGAGATGATGGCTCTAAATTCATTGATCATATTGAGACTAAATAGGAAGTGATGGGATATATTCAGGGTATTATTGGTTCTCAATTTTCATCTCCCCTCTTATATTTTAGGCTGTGATAACTGGTAAATCATATTTATGAACATGTAGGTTTAGTTATTTTTTAACTAGTTTCTTCTATAAAGGTTGTCAGTTGGTTGTGTTCTGACCCTAGCGGTGTGTTCCCATTTTTCCCACACCCACATATAATATATACTTATTAGTGGAGGATGTGGATAATTGGAAAAGAATCCTATGTTGGTTAGTGGGATCTATGGGGATCACAACTTAGTATATGTTCATCGGGGCTTGTGAATGGGAATAAATTTAGTTAGAAAAGAAAAGTAATTCTTTTTGAATAGAAACATGTGGGAGGAAGTGGTCTGACTCTCATACTTCTCCATTAATATAGTAGGTCAGAATCAAGGAGGATTCTTAGGCTCCAACCTATTTTACTGATTTATCTTTAAAAATATGTAATACAGATTACCATTAACACCATTCTGATTTATCTTTTAATATTTTCTTCTTATTTATATCCTAAAGCACACACATGATTGTAATAGTTCGGTGACTCCACTGGGGAACTATGAGCTCAAGAGATAAATAGAGGTCATGTACATTTTCTATGGTGAGATTATTGTTATATGAAAATAGTTGAGTATGAATCCATAGAAAACTCAGAGAAACTAGAGTGTCACACTCATAGATTAACAAGTCATAGTAGTGAGACTCACATTCAGTGGAATATGACTTGGTTTATTCTTTTTTCTAAGATGGATAATTTCATAGTACCATTTTTATGAAAAAAATAATGGAAAACTTTGTGGATTTGATATAATTGGATATGAATAGTATTAACGTAGTTATATATTCAATGTAAGATATCAAGGAAAAATGGTGTTAAGGTAGTACGAGATCCAGCACGTGGCTCTAGATGTGGTACAATAGACAATTGAGCACATAACGTTACGAGTTCATTATTTGGATGAAAAAACTATGGAGATATTGAATGGAATTGATTGGAATATTAAGTGAGGATAGGAAAATGAAAAACAAAGTATAGAAGCAATGAAAAATACAAAAGGTCAATATATTGGAAGCATGGAGTGCAGCGTGTGCATGGAGAAATTTTTGGTTATAGAGGTAGCGGTACAATTGGATGAGCTGTGAAGTGTCTCATGGAGGGTGGAGATTAAAAAAGTTTCTTAAAACGATCCTTTAGGATGGATTATCAAAGAAAGAAAATATTTCTTGTTAAAATGAACCTTGGAGGACAAGATTCTTCATTACGAACAAATTGGTATGGATAGAACAACATTGTATTGTTTTTTATCTTGAAACTGTGTTACACTAAAAACTACCTGGAGCTATTTCATGTCATAATTTCGAGACTGATATGGTAAAAAAAACAGACAAATATCAATGGTGATTTTTAAAACACCTGAGATAAAATAGCTTGGAAGACGATTACATTGATGATTTTGAACAGATTGTCTTATGGGTACCTGATTTTCTAGAACCATGGCATATTAGTCTATTTATGGGGGGTTTTGAATCCAAGATAGAGAACCTAATTTCGATGAATGAAACACAAAATAATTTTTTGGATGAAAATCAGGGAATGAAAATTTTAAAGGGAATTTTTTTTAGTGAGTGAGTGCTCTAGAGTAATCGTTCTCGTCTGATTGGACTTCTTATGACAACAATATTCCAGAGTTGTGGAAACAAACTTCTACACAAACCAACATGTTTTTTAATAGAATTGACGATATTATGATTTTAAGAATGTAACTGAGGATGAATGGGGGAATATGGTGAGATATATAAGTTGAAAATAATGGTAAGAACGAATGCTAAAAGGGTTATTCGTTCACTATGGACAACCATATGGACCAATTCACAAATTCCTAGAAAAAAAAGTTCAGGTGTTGGTCATGGAATTAGAAGAACCTTAAGAATGATAGGAGGAGGGATACCTGGAAAAAGAATAATATGGATGGTTAAATGATGGGAAAGAAGAATAAGACATGAAACTAGCAGAACAACATGGAGAATTGGTTGAGTTATGCTGTATGAGAGAGGTTGGATAAGATTTTAGGATGCTTTTCGAACATCGATCAGGTGCTATGGTACCAATTTTAGTGGATATTGGTACCAACCATAATTTCATCTCTATATGTATTTAAAAACCTGAAAACATTAAGGATATCTAGACCACAACTTATAGGATTAATCTTCAAAATAGTTCTCATTAATTTTTATAAGGCCTATGAAAATAGTTGAAGACCAGCCTGGCGAATTTTGTTGTTATGGTTGATGCTTTTTTTGACACTGAGGGACTAGATCTAGTCTTTGGGATGCAATTAATGAGAATATTGGGTAGTTTGTTTGACTAACTAGGGTCATACAATCATGGATTTTTTTGTTGGTGATGAAAATTAATCTCCAGGGAAATTTAGCTGATGGGGTGTGTCCTTAGGGACTTCAAAACCACATTCAAAAAAAGACTATACTTATTTAGGTATGGTATTGGTTGGAGCATATTCATTTTTCACAAGAACTAGAAAATAGTGTGTTGGTATACTGGTTTCATTTGGGTGATGTTTTTAATAACATATAGTCTATGTTCCACAAACTCTAGGGCCTACCACTGCATCAGGAAATAAACCACGCTATTAATATTATGGTGGGGGAAAACTCGAGTAAGTATTATACCATATAAGTTGTCTCATTACCTCAATGATGAGGTTTAGCACCAAGTTAATGACATGTTAGATCAAGGAATAATCCAACATAGTATCATCCCATTTTATAGACCCATAATTCTTGTAAATAAAATATATGGCTGATGGAGGATGTGCATCAGTTACCGAGAACATAATAAACATACCATCCCCGACAGGTTTACCATTCCAATCATGGAAGAACTATTGGAAGAGTTGTGAAGAGCCAATTTTTTTTCCAAAATTGGACATTAAATTTGGGTTCCACCAGATTTTTGTATGAACAATATATGTTAATAAGATAGTGTTTCATGCACACAAAGTACATTATGAATTTGATATCATTCTATTTGTTTTGATGGATTCCCCATACACTTTTTATTCTACCATGAACATAATTTTAAAACAATATTTGAGAATGGATTCCTTAATATTTTTTGATGATATTATGCTTTATTTCATAAATTGGGAAAAACAATTGAAACACATTGGAATCATCATTCAAGTACAACTAAAAAAATAAGGTCCACCCTAAAAAAATGTTTTTTATATAGCCATAAATGGAATACTTAGGTCATGTAATTTCTTACAATGGTGTTTCAATGGACCCCACTAAATTTGAATGTGTTCATGGATGGCCCTGACCACAATCTGTTATGAGAGTTGATGGGTTTTTTGTGTTTAGCAGGATACTATAGAAAATTTGATGAAGGATATAGAAAGATAGTGAGGCTTCTTACAAAATTGACAAAAAAATCCATTGTTCTTGAGCTCATTAATGGGACTTTGTATCCCTTAAAATGTGTATAGTTTTTGTTTCCCTTATATCCTTACCTAATTTTCTACATCCATTTATTATTTAATGTGATGCTTCGGGGGGGGGGGTCGGTGATGTCTGAATGCAATAAGGGTGTATGGTTTCGTATTTCAGTCAGGCATTAAGAGACATCTACCTTTCCAAATATATTTATGAAAAAGATGTGATGGATATTATTTTAGAAATTAACCATTAGAGACATTACTTGACTGGAAATAATTTTATTGTTTATACTAATCATAAGGATCTCAGGAGTCTCCTTAGTCAGTGAAATCACATGAAAAATTATCAGCATTAGAAAGTAAAAATTTTGGGGATTTACTTTGAGATTATTTACAAATTAGGCAGTGGATTCCATCTTCTCTATGCTGAAGGTGATCTTAATGCCTATATAAAACCTATTTATTTCGTTTCTCTTATTTTTAAACTAATTTCTCAAGAAATAGTCATCATCATGGATAGAAACTAGTACGATATCACGATGAATGGTTTTATTTCTATTCTAGAACTCTTACCATCCTCACATTCTAGGTTTTCTTTCCATTATGGGCTTCTATATAACCATTACTGGCTCATTTTTTCACCAAAATCTAGTCTCATACTGAAGTTTCATCCCTATTAACAATCTTCACCAGTTTTTAGAAATTCTAGATTTCTCAAAACCTATAAATTCCTTGTTGCTGGCCTCTTCTAGAATGGTATGAACAAATAGATACAATAATTCATCTGAAAATGTGATAAATGTCCGCAACATAGGACTCAGGCCATGTATCATGTCAGACTCCTCTATCCCCTTGTAGTTCCTGTATAGGTTTGGGATGAAATTTTAATGGATTTTATTTTTGGATTTCCCAAATCCTAGGGGTATAGTTTAATCTTGGTGGATGTGGATCGTTTCAAAAAAAAATGCCAACTTTATTCTTCTATGGCATCCCTATATATCCAAGGTTGTTACACAAATTTTCATCAGTGAGGTGGTTTATTTAAATGGCATCCCAAGTTCTATCCTAGAAACCAGGATCCTATTTTTGTCATTTTTTTCGAAGGAACTATTTCACTGTTAGAAAACCATCCTAAAAATGAGTTCTTCATAAAACAAGAAATGGATGGACAAAAAAATTGTAAATAAATTTCATGGAACTTATTTACATTGTTTTACTTTTGAAAGAACCTTACTTGGTCCTAGTGGATACCTTGGGAAAAATATTGTTATAATATCACTTCCCAATTTTCCTCCAATATATATCCTTTGGAGTAATTCATTGATAAAAATCCACCAACTGTACAGTGTTTCTATGGTGGTGCTACACCTATTGACATAGTGGATAATCTCTATGATGAACATGATCAGATGTTTCTCCAGCTTCGGCATAACCATTCTAGTTCCCAAAAACTAATGGTTCGGGTAGCCGATAAGATTTTCCGGGATATTTATTTTGATTTTTGTGAGCTTGTTTTTATCAAACTCTATCCAAATATATAAACATAAAAATCATCTAAATTGACTCCAATGTTAGAATCCCACTAATATGGACCTTTCTTAATTTTGTATCACCTTTGAAACACTACTTATAAACATTCTTTTCCTCTAACTATGTGTGTAAATCTATTTTTCCATGTCTCACAACTAAAATGTGTAGTTGAATACTCAACAATTCACTCTGAGCTTCCTGATTTGTGGGACAACAACTCTTTCGATAGTTCTGTGCCATTAGAAATATTGGCTACCGAATCTACACTCATCCATCCACAAAGAATCTAGTTAATTTAGTTTCATGGTCAACCTTTAGAAGAGTCAACATGGGAATATTCTGAGAAAATTATTTCCCAATTTCCTAACATACACCTTGAGGACAAGGTGCTATTTTCTGAAGGGGGTATTATTAGATGCTCGGGTCCTGAACCTTTGGGTGATTCCCCTTTCTCCCTATTCCCTCTTATTATACATAATTTTTTGTTTATGTCGGGAAGAATGTAAAAATAGTCCAAATTTTTTTTAATGGGACTAACGGGGAACATTACATTGTATTTGTTAAATTGGTCTTATAAAAAGGAAGAAATTTAGTTAGAAAAGAAAAGTAATTCTGTTGGAATAGAAACTTATGGGAGGAAGTGGTGTGACCATCATAATTCTCCAATCTTCTAGTAGACAAATGTCAAGGAGGAGGACTCTCCAGCACCAACCTGTGGTACCAATTTATCTTACCAAATTTGGATTAATAATTACTAATAATACTATTCTAATTCATCTTTACAGGAAGTGTTCTTATTTCTATCCAAGTGCACACACATAATCGTAATATAAGTAAAGGAATATAAGTTAAAAATATCTTGTTCTAAGACACCTCGACCTGATGGACTCAATTGAACATTTTTAAAAATATAATGAAACATATTAGAGATGATGTTATAACTATGAAATGAACATTTATCAGGTTTAAAAGTTACCTTAAACATTTAACTCCACAAGTATTACCTTGGTTTCTAAAGTACATTATCTATATACTGCTTTTGATTTTGGACCTATTTCTTATTTTTCAATCATCATTAAATATATAAAAAATATTATGTCAATTGGTATTGGGAATGTTCTTTATTTTATCATCAGCATAGAGAAAGAAAACATTATCCTAATAAAGTCTTTTGTTCATAAGGGTTTTCTTCTCTTGGAGTTAGTTCAATACTATGGTCAAAAAAATGTCAGTGCCAGATGTGCTATCAGGATTAATCTTAATAAAACATATCAATATATGAAATGATATTTTGATGAAATCAGGATGAAATTTATGGGAATTAACAACAAGTTCATCATGTATCTTAAAGATTATGTGACTTATTTGTATTACTTTAGGTTAGTTAATGGAGATCCCTTGGGTAACCTTCTTGGTGGTAAGGATCTCAAAGAAGGTGATCTCGTCTCCCCCTACTTGTTATCTTTCATAGATGAATATATTTTGAACATATTTTGGGGGATTACTATGATAAGTGGCTCCAAATTTCACTGAATATTTCACAATACTATGCTCATGAATTTTTGTCATGTTGATAATTCCTTTTTCCAATGTAGGTTGTTTTTATCTTCAGTAATTAAAGAAGTTTTATCACACTTTGGTGATGCATCAAGGTTTATTTTTTACCCAAATCAATGAAGAATATTGTCTAGATGGTTCACATATTAGGAAATGGAACAATTGTTTCGGATTATGAGATTACAGTAAGATGTTTTCTTGGTCATGTATCTTGGTATTACTCTTCATTCAAAAAGGTTGTCACATATAGATTAGTAGGTCCTCATTCATAAAGCTAAAATATACCAACCCTTCAAACTTGGAGGCTCTAGGTTCTTATCTTATTATGTACGACTCTGGAAAATTTAGATAGTTTTATATAACCTCAGTAACTACTCATGTAGGATTATAAAACATTTTAGTTATATTTATAGGCTCTTTACTTGGAGAAGAAATGATCAAAAATCAAAGAAATCTATTATTACTTAGAATGAAGTGATAAATCCAAAGGATGTCTGTATCAAGATCAATAAACACACTATATGATATTTAAAAGAAATCATTCTATAGTAAAATTGATATATATCTCTTGAAAAGGAATATATATGTGTAAAATGGTTCAATGAGTAATATTTAAATAGAAGGAACTTCAAAAACTTCTATAGTGACAGGATCACATCATGGAATCTAAAAAAGGTGTTAAAATCTATAGGAGGCCTTAAGGTGTGATTCAGGTGATGATAGTTAGGTGGATTTTACTACTTCGGGAAATCAATTTACCACTATTACTACTTATTTCCCCATTATTCAAGAATAAGTTTATTATTATCAAAAATGGATTTATCAGTAGGTTAGCCTATATGGATAAACTAAAATTAGAGAAGAACTCTACATATGTAATGTTGTGGCTTCTCCAAGACATCAATTTTTCAGTATGATAGAAGACACATATAATAATTTTTTCATTCAATTATTTTTTTAAATTACATGTTTCCATAAGAATATGATAACTTTGGGAATTTTTCCACCCATCTATAATATAATGTAAGAAATTCATGAATTGTTCATCTATGTGGATCATCTTCAACATACGTTAGAATTATTAAACATTATTTGAATAGTCTTGTGTGTTTTATTTGTAAATCGCATAGTCAGTTCATAATTAGAAATAATCTTGAAGATGGTATTGATCTCTTCCAATATTATATGTATGTTCTAAATATGAATCTTGTATATATCACTTGGATGAACAATATGAAAAGTAATAAACAATGTTGTAGTAGAATGGGTGTTCGGTCACATTTCACCTATGAAGTTTTAATGTTTTTTCATTAATTTATCATAATTGGTCCTTTAAAAACATTGTTATATTAGTTTTTCATTTGACATATATTTTCAAAAAATTTAAAGGAAAGCGCCATTTCATCCAAAATAATTCACTATTGTTTACGGATAAACACCATTGATTTAGAAATTTATATTTAACTATAACATGGAATAATATATTTGAAATATGGTTTGCCAAAAATAATGTCTTAGTTTGATCCAGTCAGTTAACATTAACCCAACTTTTATACCTCAATTGGAGAAAACTTTTCACAAGGAGGAAACGAGAAAACACATCGGGTAAACAACATAAAAAACATTAGGCAATATTAAAATAAATTTAATTTATTTTTTAAAACACAAAACTTGGTAAACATTAATATAAATATTTTTTCTAATTTAAAACTTAGATGAATGATTTTCTTAGAAGTAAATGGAACATTTCTAATATATCTCTTTTATCTAACATTCCTACATGTGTACATGATTGTGCATGTGTTTAAGTTTGGTCTCATCATTACAATATTAAATATGAGAGTATAAATAAAAAGATACCAAGAATCCCCGATAGAGTACAATAATATTCCATATAAAATTTCACTAAGATCATATTCAGTGATACCTGAAATAATTAAAAGTATTCTAATAAAAGGAAGACATGGAAAAAAATGCATGTCATACAATATTTTTCCCCGCATTAAATATAGAAAAATTATGTAAAATGTCATATCATCAGAAATTAGCATATTGATAGAAATTATAAACTTTAATTTTCAATCCAAAACCATATTTACATAAGGCCATGTAAATATAAGGTAGGATTAAATGATTATGTTTCATATTTTGGTTCAAAATTTTTAGCTAGCTCAAAATTCCTTACACATATATGGTGAACCAAAGATATCTTCTTACCTAACTATGTAGAAAATTGTGGTACACATCATTTTATAAAGGTTGAGGAAGAAAACATGGTAACCATCATGTAGTCACATGGTCTCAAAGATTCATGGAATATTTTAGACAATTTAGGTATCCATTTTATTAAATCCTTGAAAAATAGAGATTTTAATTAATAGATTCACTTGGAATCTACTCAAGAGAAAAATATAAATAAACACAATAACTAATGAATTTATAAATTTTATATTAATTAGTTAGTTAAATAAAATTAAGTGAAAAAATACTTAAATGTGAATAAAAATTTTATGATTGAATGTGCAAACAATTGAGTAATATTTTTGAGATTAAAAATTTCTGGAATAATTCAAGAGGCTTCAGCTTGTTCAAGGAAATGGGAAAGGAAGGAAAAAATAAACTATTTCCTTGACAAATGGAATGATATTGATAAAATTCAGAGTATTTAATCTTCTTTCTATTATTCCAAAAAGACCAATTAAAAAAGGGAAAATATAGCATCATCCCTATCAACTTATAAATCCCTCTTATGTTATCAAAAATATATTTCTTACTATATTTAAAATTTTAAATGATGAATAATTTTGATATTATGGTTTCATTATTTTTAAAAATATGCTTATCATTTATTATTAGAAAAAAAATAAATTTTACACCTACCAATCTAATTCATAGTTACAATTGTTAGTGATATTCCCCTTCATGTGAAAATAAGGACCAAAGAAATTATAGAAATCATTTTAACCAATATGATTCTTATGACTATGTCAAATCCATTTGGATCAATACCATTAAATGTTATCCTTTTGAATCATATGGCGACATTTAAATACTTAGTGTTGAATGGAAGTATTTCTATTTTGAATATCAAATGATAAAATATTTTTATTCGACATTATAATTAATGAAGAAAGAATAAACAGAAATTAATTAATTAAATAGGGAATCTTATATAGATAAAAATCATTATTAATGAAAGTTTTGGAAAATTAGAATATTAGTCAAGTCATCAATAAATTAGTTTGTCAGATTCTTTATATATCTATATATTTATTGTGGGGAGATTATCCTGACTCACATATTAAGGGTTGGTGAAAATCTAGGGAAATTTTAATTTTTAGTATCGGGGCTGAAGAAATTTTGAGAACTAGTGTTTATATTGGGAATAAAATAGTTGAAACATATTTATGAGTTGTTTTTTGGATGTATTACAAGGCCCGAGAGGTGCACTGGGTGCACTAAGATCAGGGATTTCTTTCAAAACATTTTTTAGTTGTGGACAAATTTGGAATAGATCACCAAGTACAGAAATAAACTGGGAGAATTTTGACTGAATTTTGTTATTTTTTAGGTTTGGTAGATATTTGAAAATTTCCCATGTCTAAAAAATTATTCTCTATAAGGGGAAGAAAATATTTATTACAATCTATAAATATATATTACCTAAGAGAAGAGTATATTACGTATGGTTTTTTAACCTCGGGAAAAACCTTATGTATGAATATATTATATATCACGTATAAGAAATATATTACATAACGTTTTTAATATAAAGGAAAAATATTATTCATTGACATAAATATATTAAATATGGGATAAAAATATAATGTATCAAATTTTGTCGAATGAAAATATATTACGTTCAAAAAATAATATATTATGCATCGATTAATATATTATTTTATGTTTTTCCAACTACGGAAAAAACCTTACATATGGAATATATATCTTGTATGAGGGGAAGATATATCATTCCTAGGTTTTTCCATGAATTAAAAACATTAGATATCAAAATATGTGATGTATAAGTTTTTTAGATGAGAAAATATTATGTATGAAATAAATATTAAGTATAAAATTTTCACTAAGGGAAAATCCTTATGCATAAGGTGATATATTATGAATGAATTTTTCTCTAAGGAAAAACCATATGCAGGGTGTCATATATTACATATATTTTATAATAATTAAAAACCTTATGTATTGAAGGGTGAATCTTACGTACAGATATCTGACCACAGAAAAAACCATATAGAAGAAAAATATATTACAAATGAAGAAAAAATGTCATGGTGTGGGAATTTTCACCAGGTTAGAAACATTATATATATCCTTTTGTAGAAAAATATTAATTAGTGAAAATGAATATTTTGGGGTTATTAAATAATCAAAGGAGGTGCTTCCTCTTTATAGTGATGTCTTTTTCTTCCCCTCTCATGCCCCTTTCAAGCATTCACCTTCCAAGGGTTTCTCCTTCAGTCCTTAACAGATTCAAGTATCATTTTATTCGGGATGTAGTTTTAGGTAACTCTATCATTTTTGTTCGATTCTTCATCAATTACTTCCCCTTTTATTCATTACTGATTGACCCAACATAGAATGGGAATTTTTGTGATGATTTCTTCAAAGCACTGGGAAGTCATGCAAATTTTACAGGGATGTTTTTTGGATTGGATAAAGGATACTCTCATAAGATGATCACACTAGGTTTTATATGTATTCAAAGAGGTATGTGATGGGTAGTGTTCACCCATTTTCTCGATGATTTTGAAGCAATATATTACCCGAAGTGTGATTATTTAATTAATCCTGAATAATTATGGAATAAATATTGGTTAAATTTATAAATTAATTACAAAATATTTATAATTAATTTTGATGATTGATTGAATGTGTTAAGACCTTGTATTAATGGATGGTGGTTGGTTAGGCTTAGACTAATATTGTCCAGGGTGGTCAGGCATTAGTTAGTCTTAGATGATCTTAAAAACTAGTGGTAAAGGTTCTCTTATGATGGGAATGACTCTAGAAGAGGTATGTGGTCTTTAAGAACCCCCCCTAAAGTCTATGAATTTGTTTATATATCATGTTATATGCTTTCTAACCACTTGTGTGTAGTTGAATGGGATTATAAATTAATTTTTTCCCCTTTAACCTCCATGAAATAAAATCAAGTGTCATAGGACTTTATGGACCCTTGAACACTAGGTTGATACTTCAATCTTAGATATAGAAGGGCTTAAACATAATCATGGGATATTTGATATATTGACCCTATAAAGTTATAAGTGAATTGAATGAACGTATTACACCTCAGTATAAGTTCCTTAAGATCCCTCTCTGTTGGGAATTTTTTTGGGTTAGGAATGGTTAGGTTAGGGTTATTCTGCGGATATGATTTATGTATAAGATGGGTGTTAAGGGAGAGACTAAGTTAATTTGGGAAGGGAGGTGGATGTTGGGACACACATTAAAGTTGAATTATATATCATTGCTAGTTTGGATGATTATTCCATGATTCGATCATGGTCATGTTGAGGGATGTTATGCCATTAAGTGACAGACTTCAATCCTAGGGTAGAATGAGATAAATGAACCTAGGTGGGGTGTTTGGGCCTTGATGTGAAGTAGGAGACCATCATCGGTGCCCTGGTATTGTGTTGACTCTAGAGTGGATTAGTGAAATAATTCTATCACAATTGTAGCCTAGTTGGTATGTAGTGATAGTTTTAGGTTGTGCGCTTGAGTAGCTATCCTAGGAAATGTTTTTTGGGTTCAGATAAGTGCCCAAACCATGAAATTATGTATGCAATATGAGGTTCTATGAGTCTGTGGTCAGTGAGGATCTCGGGTAATGATCGCATAGTGACCATTCCACGTATGGTATGAGTCCCCAAGGTGGATGTTAGATGATAGTTCTAGGTGGAGGATGTGACCCATGATTGTATATATAATAGTTTTGAGTAGAGGATGTGACTTCCTGGGGGTTTATTCTATATGTCAGTTTTAGATAGGGGATGGGACCCCTCAGGTGTATGATATCCTAAAATGATATAGTGGGGGACTTTTATCCCAATGGGAGGTTTTCCATTCTGCTTAGAGACATCCATAACTATCTGAAGAAGGTATGGTCAATTCAAGGTGTCACCTCAGATCCTGGGGATCGATGATGATTTAACTTATTATGCTCCGATGTTTTTTAATTTTTCTAAGAATCTCACAATGTACATACATTTTATTTACTTTTTATGCTACTTTTTTTTACTCAAACCCTACTGAGGTATCCTTGGAACTTTGGTACTTGATAATACCTCATAATTATTGGTAAGAGTATGGAAGAGGCCCATTATTGGATGGTTTAACTAGATAACATTGATTTTTTTAGTAGAAGGGATTATTTTGGGACTCAACGCATTTTTTGGGTTTTAGTTTCCTTACTTTTTTTCATGTTATATTTGATCTTCCCAGGGGTAATCTTATTGATGTATACTTGACTCGTGTGTTATTCAAGATAGTTCATTTTGTTACAGCTTGGGTTTATTGTTTACATTGTGTGGCATGTGTTGCATTATTTATATATTCCTCTAGATATTGCGATGAATGGATATATGATATTATAGATTTTTGTATTACCCTAATACGAGGGTATAGTCATCCCACAATATCACCTTATAATCTTGATGCTAATTGGAAACCTCTATAATATGATTAGACGTGTCAGACATAATGTGATGACCCATCTCGGTTACTGGAGAGTGAGATGTGTCAGGAGAGTTACATTCAAACAATTTTTTGTAAAATACTCCCACCCTATAGTTATTCTCTCTTAAATAGTAAAATTGTTTTTCCTCTCAGTGGAATAGAATTTTCCCAAACCATGAAAATATTATGTGCTTCAGTTTTTGTTTTATGTTTCCTATCATAAAATTTGTACTTTATTTTTCACCCACTCATAGATGAATCATCTCACTGTTATAGATTCTAAAACATAAAACCCTATTGTCTCTACTTCCCATACATTTGTTTGGCATCTATGTCCCTACTTTAGTGCTCTCTATTGAGTTCCACTATCAATCTTGTGCTTGTAAAATTTGTTATTCCATTCACATTGTGAAATATTTTCAGATGTTCCATCATATTTAAAATTAATTATTCTATAAATCTTATTCAAGGTGACCGTTTCCCAAAATCACTTTTCAAGTACCCATGTGCCAATATTTTTTTCCAAGAATCTTCATCGAAGTAGCTCTTTCTCGACAACCTCTTCTAGATGACCATTTTCAACCATCCTAATGAGACACCAACATCTTATTATCAATATTAAAAGAGTATAACCATAAATACTAAATGAAGTATGAATAATATAAGATAGATGGAGAAATATCTCCCCTAGAGAGGCACTCAGCATCCTCTCCCAAGCCTCATGGCTGAATTTTCAGGCCTTTAGGCTGCACAGATAACTAGAAAAAAAATCCAATCCACTCTCTCCAGCCCTCCAAATTAATAACATCCCCTACTAACCACATGTGGGCCCCCATCATATCCCCGCTTCCATTCCTCAGCCTATTACCCCCTCTAGGACCCTCTATAATAGCTTTATCTAACTGAATTGGGCCCCCAGAATATTCCTCTAGGATTCCAAAATATTCCTCATGGGCCCCTAGGGAGTTACAATAAATTCACCAGAAGAATCCCCCCTTGCATTCCTATCACTGCCTCCACCTGAAATTCCACATTTTTGTCAAGGTGGTGGTTTAGATTACATGTTTGACAATTCAAACCTGAACCTTGTTTTGGATGCTCAATGCTATTAAATTTTTACACTAACATTGATTAAACCACTATCTGTAAATCAATAGTTCCATGATGTTCTAGGACTACCATCACTGTATAAGATTGGTGTTCTTCTGAGCAGATAAATCACTCAAATAATTCATCATAAGTGTGGGGTACCATGATTTCATTCATCCCCTACTGGATGTGGAAAATGAGTTTTTCATGAGCTATCAAGCCTTACGGTTTTTCCATAAAACATAGGCAAGTACCTTCTTTGAGCTGTAGTCGAGTTTTCTAAACCAAACTCATTGGTGTTCATAGCAGGTCATGGCTCCTAATGGTTCTATTAAATTTTAGTGGAATCCCCAATGCGTAATTTTGACATGTCCATCTCTATGTTTGGACACTCTTATTCTTGTTGCGGTACTCTATCCTAGCGTTTCACCATACCTGTTATGGATTTGCAATGTTCTGCTAGCTCACAAACCTGATCATTTAGTAATTAAGCCTGATCCTTCTACTCTTTCTTCCAATTTGACACCAAATTATAAATAGTTTTTGTGGATCACTTTATGTGCTATTCTAAAATTTCATGTGGTGCCTCCATTTTTCGTGTTTCACTCCAGTAACACTTTTTTTGTAGAAGTCCCCTCTATATAGCTAGAGTCCTATAATACTGATAATATCTGATAGTGATGCAGTAGATTTTGGCAGTGTTATCCTACTAGAAAATATCCTGATAGAGACATCCTCCTCCAAAGGATAATTAAAAGTTTCCAACTCTCCTCTATAAGGAATTATATGGTGGTGAACTTTTCATCCTATAATGTGACTCCTTTGAGCAACAAGGTGGCAGCCGTAGGTCAGTCCAATTGACGAGACACCAACCCTAGATTATTTGTTTTAAAAAGAGTAGAACCATAAATACAAGATGCAGGAAGAAGAATAGAAAGATAGATTGAGATTATACTCCCCTGGAAAGGCACATACCACCCTTTTACATGACTCACAAATGAATTTCCAAGATTTTAGGCCACCCATCTGACAAGAAAATTCCCACCTCTACTCTCTCTTGCCCTTCACATTTACAACATCGCCTACTAACCACCGGTATCCCCCCATCATATCCCACTTCCATTCTCCATCATATCCCTCCTATAAGACCCTATATAATAGAATAATCTAAATGTAGTGGTACCCAATAATATTCCCCCAGAATCCCAGAATATTCCCCATGGTCCCCCATGTAGTTAGAAGAGATTCCCCATAAGCATCCCCATTACATTCCTATAACATCTGCATTTAGATGGCATTTTCTAAATATCCTTTTCAAGATGAATTATTATATACATCCTATATCTATTTAATATTTTATTCATCCTATTCCAGACAACAATTTCATGAATTTTTCTTCCAAGTGACTTTTTTCAAGTGTCCCCATCCAAGATATATTTCGAAATATTTTTTTCCTAATGACCATTTCATTTTTCCTCTATGCCCGGTTCATCACCATCATTAATTTTCTTTAAGATAATAAAATTTATACATATAATAAAACATCATCTTTGATAGTTTTAACATCATCTCATGTTACCATGAATCCTAGTTCAATAGTCATGTTGTTTCTTTATCACTTTAGTTTTGTGAATATGCATAGCATATCCTCTTAACCTTATATTTTTTAGTTTGTATTTTTTATCTATATGTCATAATGTATATCAATGTATTTATCTATAAATATATTAACACAACCTCACTTTCTAGGTAAAATATTTGTAAAAATATTACTAATATATAGTTCCCTCATAATACCTAATATTAGTAATTTGAAAGGTAAATAATCATGTTTCTAATACCTTGAAACTCACTAGAATTATTAAACCAATGCATTGATTTTTTTTATAGAATCAACTCCTGATCAATGCAGTGGAAGAAACACATTTAAATTCTTGGTCTATCACCATTGAAACAACATGAAATACAATTATGAATACCTCAATGGTGTATGATTTATAGTGATAACCAAGTGATCACTTATGGACTCTCATCTCCATGGGTATGTACATAGGCCAATAGAATCCTCTCACGCTATGAAAGGATCATGAAAATACAACAGATGTGGTTGAACGTTCTTCGATAAAGACTAATAGAGAACAAAGCTTGATGAGAGATTCTTTTATGGCAATACTAAATTTCCCACACCACGAATCTGAGGATCAAATCCATATACATACCTCCTTCAATCAATAAAGGATTTTGAGTGCCGGTTTCCGACATACATTACAAAAAATTCATAATTGTTATTGTTAAATAATAATTGAATGTTACAATGATTAAAGAAATCTATAATTCCATAAATTAATCATTTTATGATTCACAATTGAAGGAAATTGAGTTGAAGACATTGAAGTGGCTATGCAGTCGGTATCCCATATCATAGGATAATTGTATCATACAACAAAGGCATCTCCAGTCCCCTAATAATATTGATAAAGTGTAGCTAATAACATGAATCTCTTACATGTCTCAGCTTCTTAAAAATTTGATCTTTAGTCTAATGATTAAATATGTGACCCAAAAATCCTTTATAGCATTGATAATTTAGAAATGTAAGAGTGGACCAAATACTCAAGGTATCTCTCTAAGGGAGGTATTGGGTATTTTTATAATGAATAAAAGAGATTGCATGATACATAAATTACTTTCTGGGACTTGAAACAACCTAACATCTACCCCCCCCCCCACCCACATCAATCCAGGTGCTCCTAGATGAGATAAAAAACAAAGAACAACACTCCCCGTCAAGCTAAAACATATATATTTTCCATTCCGAGGTAGTCAGACAAATATTGGACTCGTGGTCCAAAAACTCCTTTTTTGAGAACATCGACATGTTGATCAAGGGTGTAAATGTGGATGAAGGAGATCTTCTTCTTTTCAATTTTTTGTTGAACAAAATGAAAATAAAATTCAATTTTCTTTTTCCTCTCATAGAAGACTAGATTTGTGGAAATCTTGATAGAAACTTCATTGTCACACCAAATATGTGTTGTTGTCTTGGTTGTATACCCAATATCATGATAAATTTTTTGTTCTTAAAAAATATTTATATCCACATATTTCAGGGAATGATATTCTAACTGCACACATGAGTGGGAGAATGTGCGTGATTTTTTCATTTCCATGAGATCCAATTTACTCCAATAAAATAAAAAAACGGGTAGATCTCCTAGAAGAGAGAAATACATCATAATCTACATCAGAAAATTCCTCAATGTTGGTATGCTAATGATAAAAAATACAATACCTAAATGTTGTTCTTTTTCATATATCTAAAAATATTAATAAAATCATCCCACAGTGTTTTGTGTAGATTCTAAAAATTGTCTCACTTTTCTATACACATAATCAATATCTATTCGAGTCATTTCCAAATAGTTGAGCTTACAAACAAGTTTTCTATATCTGTTAGGTGATGTGAACATGTCACTATCATAATGTAGTGTCCTTTATCAAGGATTGAGGGGTGATTTAACTGATTCATCAAGAGACATTCTATTATCTTTCATAAGATCAATAACATACATCGTTTGATATAGAAAAATTCTTTTGGGACATTTGGAGACCTCAATCCCTAAGAAATATTATAACGGCCCAATGTTTTTAATTGAAAATTACCATATAATATTTATTTCATAAAATCACATGAAAGCACAACATAATTAAATACTAAGTGATAAGTGACCTTTAAACATTAATTTTCCACTTCTGTGATTGGAATTTTTAAAATCTGGCATACACGGTTTTGTTTGAGATGTTTTTTGGAGTCTAATAAAACAAAAATAATTTTTGGTGAATCATAACCTACCTTAATGAATAGTAACATACCCTTATGAATAGTGATATTACCTAATAAATATTAACATTACCTAAGGTGGTATAAAAATAATATTCAAGTTGGATGTATGATATACGTATATTTTATAATGAGTTAATGAATGCTTTAAAACTGGTTTTGATAAAAATTATTATTCTAATTAAATATTAAAATATTCCTATTTAGAGATTTATTTTTTAAAAATGCACTTCATTTTTGGATTCTACACATCGGTAAATGGTTAGGGTGAATTTTTGGGATTTTTCTGAAATACTTGAATTTTTTATGAATAGTAGAATCCGATAATTTACAATAAATGCTAAATAATGGATTAATTGAGTCATCGATGTGGCTCTACTGATGTAACCCTACTTGGTTAGGTATAACATGATAAAATCACTATTCGTTGTCATGGAATAATTACAATTCCTTGTCTTGGGAAGAAATAATAAATTAATGATTATTATATCATGAAATCCCTCCTCTCCTCCACTATAAAACCCCCCTTCACTCCCTATTCTCTCCACTCCTCTAAATCTCCAATACTTCTCTAAATTCTTCCCAAATCTCTCCCCAAATTCCTCCCTCACGTCCAAAAGCTCTCATCCTCTACAAAATTCAAAAAACTCTCCCCTTAAGATGCTCTCAATGGACGAAGTCTCAAGAGGTAAATTCCTCTTCTCAAATTTCATCTTTTCTTTAATGTTCTTTTCATTTTTATTTATTTACTCATCTCCCTTCCCCATAATATTATGATATATCCACTAATATATATGTCCATTAATTTCTTCATGATAGTGGTATATTTCATTATCTTCTCTCCTTTCCCCACCCTTTTATTTGAAAGAAATGAAAGCACCGTTTGAGATGTGCTAATTTTGCACATTCAAGGACAACAGTTTATCAATTTCTATTATTATCTGTAATTCATGTCATGAATCCATTTGTGTTATGGTTAAAACATATTATTATATATGTAATATATCCTATTTTTGGTTCTGTAATCTTTTGGTACAAATGAAATTAAGATATAATAAAAAATACATTCTTTGTAATCAAATCCACCGATTAACAAAAAAGGTTATCACTATGGTTATATATATAATAATTCGACATCACTCTAAGTAAACATATTAAAATTAAAACCATGTAATCTCCTGGATATGAACTAAAGAATTTTACTTCAATTCTGGACAACCAATTTCATCTTTTATATAATCCAAACATGAATATAAGTGAACTGGTGTTTTAAATCCATGTAGACAAACGAGCCCGAAAAATGAAAATGAACCTTATAACTAATTTAAAAGGATTTTAATGAACTAAAAAGGGTTACAACAAATAAATTACTTATAGAAGTGGTTCTGGACTTATGAATTAATAATATTAATTTTTTTATTCAGGTCATTAATTACAAGTAGAGAACACCACCATATTTTAGGTAAGGGATCCTATCCTTTTCTCTCTTAATCAAGATTGTCCTCTATACTATGACTTTATATGTGTACTATAAAAGGATGGGATATTTTTAAGAACATCCTCCATAATTCCTTCAGGATTTATAAGTAATTAGGAACCCCATTTCTATCTCATCAATCCCTCTTGGTCACCCCCGACACCATGCCGATAAAATCGTAACGAATTCTACCCGAACCTTCTATGTTCTTTCGAGTTTCCTTATCTTTATTTCAAAATGGTGCTATATTATCTATCTATGTGAGTCATATGACTTCTTTTTAGATGTACAAGATTCTTATATCAAGACCCTTTCATCACATTCTTTCAGGGATACACATGATTTTGAACGATTCCCTCCATAGAACTTTCTGATAGGCCAACCTGTTTTTAGGGGACTTCCCAAATTTTTACCCAAATTTCAAGTGCACCCTATCCTATTTTTTAAAACACCATTGTATTTATAAAATCTGTATTTTTATTATAAAAACCTTCTTGGTTCAATTCTGGTTTTATATAAAAGAATTTCCTCTTTTCTTTTTGAAAACCTCTAGAGTGTTTACCTTAAATCCGCACAAAAAAGTTTTAATGCTAATGTTTCTAAAATACATTTTTATATGTTGTCACTTATATTTGACACCAATTACCATGTTATATTCCTATTTTACCCTATTAACTTCCATGTATGTTCTAATCCCTTCCTTTCATGGACACTTTCGTGATACGCCCATTGTATATGTTTTATGTCATGGATGTTGTACCCAATTCTTTCCATGAGTAACCTTATGTTTAGGTATGGTTGATTATGTATGATTATTTATGTGGAAAGATTATTTATGTTGAAATAATATTCATGAATATGTTGATTTGGGTTCTCCAAGATATCTCTCTAGTGCATTGGGTAAGGTTAAGCCTCATGAGATGTGATGTGAAACGGGAAGGGCGGTTAGCCTTGACCCATACTAAAATGGGAAACCGGATTGGCAGTTAGCCTTGACTCGTACTAAAGATATGATTTATGATTCTACCACATTTATATGTTTCCATGTTTATAAGATCCCATGCTTATATTAAATTATTTTATAAGTTCATTCTTTGGATATCATTATGTCGTGCATCTTAAATCATGTGCTTGAGATGTATCGATATGTTCATTCCTTTATTGGGCTCTTTAGCTCATCCCTTTGTTCATGTGTTCCTCAGGGTACCCTATGTAGATGTAAGAGCTCAAAGGAAGTAAGATGCTCTTTATGGAGATTAAATAAATAATTTTTTAGTCTCATGTTTTATGTTATATGTACCTAGTATTCCAAGACACTACACTTAACGATCCTTGGCTTGTACTCTGATGATTAATTATGCTTAAAATCATGAAATGTTTTATGTAAAAGGCTTGGGTTTCTATATTTGGTATTAGAGGATGGTCTAGATATTTTTTGAGATTAGGAGTAGAGAACCTTAGTGATAACCTTAAAGAAGAGACTAAGTATAAGAAAACATTATTAAATTTTGGTGAGTATAGAGTAAGTGGTTTATCAGGAAAATACATCCCTGTCTGGATACGAGCTGGTAGAGACAGATCTGGCATAGATGTATCTAGGGGTAAATACAAAAAACAATGCTTTAAGCTAGACTCGAATTGGAACTGGTGCACGATAACGGGCCTTGCTGCACACTTGATTACGACACTCCCAGGTGATATGCTTTGGTATATTCATGAGCTTAGTACAAACCATTATTAAGGGACAAAAAAAGCCCATAAGATTATATAAGTTAAGAAATAGATCGAGGATAACTGAGATATAAACCTAAGGAATCACAAGTTCAGATTTACTTATTCTTTATAAGTTTATCCTTTAATGTTCAAATTTTCCTTTTTATGCTAAATATCTATGTATTCAAGACCTCTAATTATGCATTATTTTTATTACTTATTGGAGGGAAATAGAATAACACGTTCCAACAACCAATGTGATAGGAAATCTGATGATTTCACTAATGAAATGCCTGATGGGATGGAAGAAGGTGCTCAAAACATCATGGCAGTACTTTCTCAGCTGGCTCGAGTTATGAATAATAACTTGAATCAGGTGGAACATCCCCCTCCTCCAAAGAAAGAGCATGTTTCTGTATAATCCTTCATGAGACAAAGGCCTCCCATGTTTTGTGGGTCTTTTGATCCCCTCCTTGCAGAACAATGGATTAACTCCATTGAAAATATTTTCTCTATCCTCTAGGGCTCAGAAGATGAGAAAGTTGTACTGGCAGTCTATCGTTTTGATGGGGAAGCTGATCAGTGGTGGACATTGATCAAGAATACGAAGTCCCAGGAGGAAATTGATTCCATAAATTGGGAGGAATTCCAGAATATGTTTTTCACAAATATTTTCCTCGAAACCTCTGTCTCAAGATAGAAAGAGAGTTCCTTGGACTCAAGAAGAAGGAATATGAGTCAATCAGGGCGTATGAAGCGAACTTTACAAGGCTTGTAAGGTACGCCTCTGGCTTTTTCATGAACACCAAAATCAAGGTGGATCACTTATTTAGCGTACTAAAGTCGTTTCTACGAATGTATTGGAAATTCGAGACATCAACAACTATGATGGGATTTTCCGTTGTTCCCTCAAGGTTAAAATGGATATTGGAGACTCTCAGTGGTCTCATGGGCCTAGTGAGAAGAAGCGAAAAATGTAGAACAACATGGGTGGTTCATCAAACAAATCCCATGATGGAAAAAAGGCTCACTTTCCCCTTTCCATGAATTACGGGTAGAAGCATGTTGGAGACAATCTCAATGGAACCAGGAATTTCTTCAAATGCAGAAAGATTGGTCATCTGTCCAAGAACTTCTGAAGGGATATGAAAAATCCTGCTAATGTTGAAGAAGAATGGAAGGTTCAGATCAACAGTCAGCCTGCAGTGCAGTGTTTTAACTACAACGAGCTTGGGCATTATGCGAACAATTTCCCTAAACCGAGGGTTGTCGGAGGAAATCAGCACCAACCTCCAAGGCGACAAGGAAGGGATTATGCTATCACTACAGCTGAGGTGGAGTCAGAAAACGATGTGGTGATATGTATGCTTTTTATTCATTCAGTAATAGAGAACGTACTATTTGATTCTGGTTCTACGCATTCTTTCATATATTGAATGTTAGGAAGAACTATTCAAACACCACCACAATTTTGGAGTAAAAGTTATCTGTGACAATATATAATGGGTAAATTATTGCATCCATGGTTTATAACTCCTTCCCGGTTGATTTTTGTGGACTAAACCTCCCATAAAATCTTGTCATACAACTTTTAGTGGAGTTTGACGTTATATTGGGCATGGATTTGCTATCTTTGTACATGGCCAACATCAACTGTCGGGAACGGGAGATTACTCTTCACATCCCGAAGCATCCTCTAATTCATTACATGTGCAAGGAGGAAGATGAGTCTCCTTTAGAATATTTGTCTCATGTTTGGATATTGGTTCCTTATAAGCATGCATACCTAGATCAAATGATTGAGACGAAAGAGGGAATCATGCTTGAAGACATTCACATCATGAGGGATTACACTAATGTATTCCCCAATGAGTTTCCCAGTCTTTCTTCTGACTGAGAGGTTGAGTTATCAATTGAACTTATCCCTGGATGTCTACCAATCTCAATGAAACCTTACAGAATGTCCACCATAGAGCTGGAAGAGATGAAGAAGCAGTTACAGGAGAATATGGGGAAGGGTTTTATATGCTGGAGTGCTTCACCGTGGGGTGGTCCAGTCCTCTTCGTCAAGAAGAAGGATGGATCAATGTGTATCTACATTGATTATCGTAAGCTAAATAAAATCAATATAAAAAAAGTATCCCCTTCCACGGATAGATGAATTGTTTGATCAGCTTTATGGGGCTAGTTATTTCTCTAAGGTGGACCTTCGGTCGGGATATCACCAACTAAAGGTGAGGAAGGAAGATATTACCAAGACTGCCTTTCGAATGAGGTATGGATACTATGAGTTCATAGTGATGCCCTTCGGACTCACTAATGCTCCAGCAATTTTCATGGATTTAATGAATAGAGTCTTTAGAGATTACCTCGAAAAATTTGTTGTGGTCTTTATTGATGATATTGTGATATACTCCAAGAGCAAGGAGGAACATGAGGAGCATTTGGAAACTGTGTTAATGACTTTGTTAAGAGAGAAGTTGTATGAAAAGTACAGTAAATGTGAGTTCTGGATTGAGGAAGTATCATTCATTAGTCATTTTATCACCAGGAAAGGGATATTTTTGGACCCTTCCATGATGAAGGAAATTGAAGAGTGGCCAAGGCCAACTTCTGTAATGGAGATCCACAACTTTTTAGGTCTAGCTGGGTATTATCGACGATTCATGAGGAAATTTTCACGATTTTCAAACCCAATGTCCTTTCTGACATGAAAGGGAGTAAAGTTCATCTAGACACAAGAATGTGAAGACTGTTTCAAGGAGTTGAAAAA
Source organism: Viscum album (assembly GCA_963277665.1). Taxonomy (NCBI): domain Eukaryota; kingdom Viridiplantae; phylum Streptophyta; class Magnoliopsida; order Santalales; family Viscaceae; genus Viscum; species Viscum album. The sequence continues at coordinate 1,759,191,159 of OY728141.1, forward strand.
GAGACTTATCACTGTGCCAGTACTCACACTCCCTTCAAGTGGAGAACTCTTTGTGCTGTATAGTGATTCTTATAAGAAAGGCTTAGGTTTTGTGATAATGAAAAATGATAAAGTGATAGACTATGCCTTAAGCAAGCTGAAAATCCATGAGCAAAACTATCCCACGCATGATCTGGAGTTGGCACCTGTGATCATTGCGTTGAAAATCTGGCGGCATTATCTCTATGGGAGAAAATGTGAGACATATACTGACCACAAGAGTTTCAAATATATATTTAAACAGAAAAATCATAATATGCGCCAATGAATATGGATGGATCTCATCAAGGATTATGACTTCTCAATCCACTACCATCCCGGTAAGGCAAATAAGGTAGAGAATTCTCTACGTAGAAAGGATCCAACATCTTTATCAATGATGAGAATTGAAAAGGATCCAATCTTCTTAGATTTTCAAAGGATTGACATGGGAATCATTAATGGAGGAACACCAACAATCCTTTCTAAAATGATTGTTCAACCATCCCTCTTGGAGAAAATAATGGTTTCTCAAAGAAAGGATGTGGAAATTTAGAAAAGGGTGGAAGCTGTTTAAAATGGGAAATCCACCGATTTCAAAATTGATGAGGAAGGAGTTGTAAGATTTGGGACATGATTATGTGTACCATCTGATCCAAAGATAAAAGAAGGATCTATTGAATAATGCACATGGCTCAACCTTCTCTATCCATCCTGGTAGTACCAAAATGTACCGTGATCTCAGAGAACACTTCTGGTGGGATAACAAGAAGAAAGAGATTTCAGAATATATATCAAGGTGCATGGTATGTTAGCAAGTTAAAGCTGAGCGAGAAAAGACCAAAGGAATGATGCAGCCATTGCCTATAACCAAGTGGAAATGGGATAATGTTTCAATGGACTTTGTCATGGGTCTCCCAAATATGTCAAAGGGAAATAATGAGATATGGGTTTTGGTTGACCGACTCACCAAGACATCCCATTTCTTCACTATTAAGGAAGATATCTCACTTGAAAAAATTAAAATGATATATGTGAATGAAGTGGTGATAATGCACGGTGTTCCACTCCCAATTGTCTCTGACCGTGATCCAAGGTTAACATCTAAATTCTGGAGGATTCTTCAACATGCTTTGAGTGCTTAATTAAATTTCAGCATGGCCTATCACCCCCAAACTGATGTCCAATCTGAAAGGACTATTCAGACACTGGATGATATGCTTAGAGCATGCTCTCTAGAATTCAAAGTTGAATGGGATCAGCATCTCCCATTGGTTGAGTTATCATACAACAATTGCTTCTTCTCGAGTATTCAGATTAATCCATATGATGCTCTGTATGGAAAGCGATGTAGAACTCCCACCTGTTGGATGAAGTTAGAGAAAGAAAGCTACTTGGACCTGATCTTGTTCAAGAGATGAAAGAGAAGGTTCAAGTCATCCCGAAACACATCAAAGCTACTCAAAGTCGGAAAAAGAGAAATGCTGACAACCATCAAAGGGGCTTGGAGTTCGACATTGGAGATAATGTCTTCTTTCGAATATCTCCATGGAATAGAGTCATGTGATTCGGGAAGAAAGGGAAGTTAAGCCAATGGTATATTGGCCCCTTTGAGATCCTTGACCACATAGAAGACATGGCCTATCGGCTTTTAGTTACAACAAATATGGCTTGATTCCATGTTGTTTTACATATATCACTCTTTAGGAAGTACATACATGATCCCTCACATGTACTAAGCTCAGAGGTGGTGTAGCTAGAAGAAGATCTCTCCTATGAGGAGCAGCCAGTAAAGATTCAGGATCAGAGAGATAAGGGTCTACGCAAAAAGACAACCCATCTTGTCAACGTGTTTTGGAGGAACCATAATGTATCACCCCGAGCTTCCACGATACGCTTCTATTTCAATAATGCAATAGCTTGCATTATATGCAAGTTCGAGATTCTTACCCACCGTGACCAATCAAAATGGCCATTATGAATAGTAATACCCACTTTTTGAAATTATATATATATTCTATATTTCAAAATGGACTTCATTTTTGGATTCAGAATATCGAAATTAGCCTATGTTGAATTTTTGGTATTTTTCTGAGAACGTCCAATTTTTTATGAATAGTAAAAAATACATAAAAAAAACTTTTTTAATCAAAATAAATTATAGTGATAAATTATACTATAGAGTGGTTTTAAAGTATAATTAGAATATATTTTTACTATTTTATCCAATGATGGTCATTAGAATTAATTTTACTTTGAAATTGGACATAAACAATTGTCAATATTTTGATATATATTGTTTCTTAAAAACACACTATTGTTGTGACAGTGGGAATTAATTATAAAATTAATTAATGAAACATATATGTTTGTAATTTTGTAAAATAGACATAATTTTTGAATTCATAATATCAATTATAGCTTAGGGTGAAATTTTTCCATTGTTCTGAAAAACTTCAATTTTTTATGAATAGTGAAACCACTAAGTGGTAGTTAAAAAAACTGATTTTTCATTTAAATGAGACATTACCACTTCTGTGATTTGATTTTTAAAAATCCGACATTCATGGTTCTCATTGGGAAGTAAAATGTGGTTCAATTGGATTAAAATAATTTTTTTGGTGAATAGTAACTTTTAAGTTTAATTAATCGCGATTAAAGGTAATTAGTGAAATTTAAGGTAAAAATGATATTATAAAAATAATAAAATACCATTACACTTTTCCTACCCATATTGGATGAGTCATGGCCGACCAAGGCAATCAATGGGTCAACTTGGGGACCCCATGGAGCCACTTTTTTTGGAAAATGACATTAAAAACTTTTTATTTAATGTTAAAATAAAAATGTCACAAACATGAGTTGTTTTACTAAAACAATTTTTAAATGGGATTCTACAATTTATATTTCTGACTATAAATATTCATTAGAAATATAAAAAGACTAAATACATCATGATATTTTTTTTATAATTTTTAGACATTAAATAATTTAAATTTTTTATGACACCATGATGATGTAACGATTACCTTATTAATTTAACGATTTAAATAAAATGGAAAGATAATGTAAAATCTACAAATTACACTTGTCAAAAACATATTGGATGGGTAGATTTAGAACCTTTATCACCTTATCCTTGAAAAATATAAGTTTGTGACCTATAAAATCTGAAACTAATTATATAATATAGTAACATTTCATTACTTTCCAAGAGTGCCCCTCCACTCCTCTTATAAAAGGCCCCCACCACTACCACCTTATTCACACCATCTAAGTCATTTGGATCGGTGAACCTCTGCCCAAATACTCTCAAAAATTCCTTGAATTACTCCTAGAAGCCTCACTTTGGTCAGAATTCTTCCCAAGGAATCCATTGGCTCAAATAAAAATGAGTTACCCGTTTTAAAGGTAATGTTTTCTCTTGTGTTTATATGTTTTATTTTGCTTCTCCGACCCCCTAACCTCTTTTTATTAATTTCTTTTGTAAAAAAACCAGTTTCCTCAATATACTAGGATGTTTTTATAAGAAGTATTAGAGCTACACTTACACAGACATACATATAATGGTTAAAGAACATACTGTTTCTGTGGATGGCGAATTTCTGCCTCACGAAACGATGATTGTTCAACACTCATAGATCACTTTCAAAAGTGGCCATTAAGATGTCACTATATTTATATATGATTTATAATATGTATATTATTTACTTAAGATTCTGTATTTTTCATTTATGGCATACCATTATGGTTTCCATTATGTGTAAACACAATATTTTCATTTTAGGAAGTGCGGACTACCGCCCCCTCAAAGTGATTTGAATAGTTAATGCCATATGTGGGATATATAAAGGATGAAGTAAATGGTATTATACATTATATTATACTGTAATTATAGTATACCTTTATATAATTATAATTTCATTCCATTAAATACGAAATAGAAATGAATGTAGTGTTCATGCGTACGTACGGCTTACCATCTCCATGAACGGTGCATTTCATTTCTTAACTCTAAATGTTATGTAATATTATAAATGCATATATATACTATATCTATATGATATATATGATATCTAAATCATGAATATAATTATGTATTTAATGGATATTTCCCCAAATGAGCAACTTGTAATTATAAGAAGTTTATTTTTGACTCATGTACCAATGATCGAAAAAATGAACGTTATTAACTTAAATAATTACATAATGTTCATAACATGGTAATAAGTGATATAAAAGGAATAATGAATTTGAAAAAGGTTCTTAAGCAAGTAGAAATTAACTCTAGTTTATTATTCAGGAGGTTAAAGAACGGTCGAGTCAAGTCGGACACGAGGTAAGGGAACTTCTTAACCCAATTTCCATTCGTTGGGTTAATCTCCTACTTTCAAATTATGTCATGATATTATTATGTCCTATCTTGAATTTGTACTTTATTTATGTGTACTTATAGTGAATACACATAATAGATCTATTTTATTTAAAAAAATGATCTTTGTAAGGGACTTCATCCCAATCATCTTTCATTGAGGCATATTTTGTTTTATACACAACTTTATTTTATATGGTCTCTAAACACCTTAGAATTTTACGTTTATTCAAAAAGAAATCTTTTTATACGAAGCATTTTTACTAAACGAAAAAAAGGAATGTTTTGTCTTACATATGAGGCGACAACGAATTCCCCACCGTCGTGACCACTATTTGAGTTTCGGATTCCTCTACAAGCCATAACATTTTTTAAATGAAAATTAAATAAAAAATTTAAATTTTCTTTTATTTTGGTATTGAAAATGGTTTTGAAAGTGTTTTTTATTATATCAATATGTTCTATTGATATCTTGTGATTGAAATGTGGAAATGTTATGTTTTCTTTGTGCATGGATTATGTGATACGATTATGTTATGGTTTATGATATGTTTAAACCTATTCATATGAGGAGTGCATTGGACTTAATAAGTGACGGGTGGAGCCCGCTATAGTTCCTCGGTGCATCGGCAGGTCTCATGAAACAAACTAGTGTCTTGGAACGAGGCCTTGACAAAATCTTATTTGTGGTCTTGGCACGAGGCCTTGGCTACGTGGTTATGATAGTCTGGCATTATGCATTCCATCATTATGAAAGTGGTTATTGATATTGCATGTGATTATTCGACCAGTAGAATATCCATGTGAATAATTAAATCGTGTTATCTCATTTTACTTTTTTCCATATTATGTTGAATATCATGTTTAAAAGGCTTTTGTTTTAGTTATATATTGCCTTAAATGTTTTTGTTTATTTATGAAAGCTTCCGCTCTATTGTTATCCTTACTGATCATCTGAGCTCACCCCTTTCAATGTTTTAATTTTTCCAGAATGTGAAGAAGTATTTTAGGAATGACCTTTAGGGATAGTCTGAAGGGGATATGAGTGTGGAAAATGGAGACTATGTTATTGTAGTTTTTCACTTTATGATGCAATGTAACATTTATGAATGTATCTAGTGTTTCCAAGGCTACTAAACTAATCGGTATTTCGAGACGTGATCTTTTGTGAACATGAAAATGTTATGAAGTAATGCACCGTCTCTGCGTAATTGGGGTCGGAGCGTTGCAGCTGGTATCAGAGGAAGTTTTGTACTAACCTTGGAAGCTAGATTTAGATAAACTCTGATTAGAGCACATAGCCCAAAGATAGACTTTTAGGATTAGTATAGAAGAACTTCCTAGAATTTTGGTATTATAGAGATTTTGTGAGTTTTCCGAACAATACATCCCTGTCTGGATGCGGTAAGGTAGAGGCGGCTCTGGCACAGATGTACCTAAGGGTAAAACTTGAAAACACCGCTTTGAGCTAGACTCAAATGGGAACTGGTGCATGACAACGGGCCTTGCTGCACTCTTGGTTACAACACTCACGAGGTATATGCTTAGGATAATTATCATTTTCATTACAAATCATTATGAAGGGTTTATGAATATATACTTCCTCAAAGAAAACATTTTTATGATTATGGATTATATCCATAAATAGTTCAATTTATGTTAAGTGTTTTGCAAGTTTTTTATTATGTATTTTGATTCATAAACTAACCTAGTTTAAGCCATTGTATAGAAATGGCGCCCAGTAGAAGGAATGTGGAATCCATCAATACGTATTATCCAAAGAGTAAGAAGGATCATATCATTCACGGTATTAAGCCAATATTTAGAAGGGAAATAGTCTCCCATGTGTTCTCAACATATGAAGAAATAGTATCATGTGTCAATAAGGTAAGTAGAGAATTCACTCAGTCTTATAGATTTGAAGGGATGAAAGAGAAGAAAAGGATGGAAGAGAGAATGATGGATAAAGGGATGAGGGAAAAGAAGAATTTTCTAATATGTAATAACTATGGGAAGAAACACCTTGGAACTTGCCTGAAGGGATTGGGAGTTTTCATAAGTGTGGAGAAAAAGGACACCAAGTGCGTGACTGCAAGGGTAAGAAAAAGGTTTCAAATGTACAATGCTTCATCTGCAAGGAGTGGGGACACTGCACAAACCATTGACCAAATCATCAGAGTATGCCCCAAATGATGTTATTCGATAATAATCAAGTTATGATACTACCACGGATGAGGAGGAATGATTAGAGTTCTTATGTTGTTATTAATGAATTTTGTCATTTTAGTGTTGTATCAATGATGTACTGGTTATAATAATTATGGAGCATATAAGGATTTTACTGCAGTACTATTTCATCAAAGACATGAGATTGTGTGGAAACAAGAAAAGTGACTCAACAGCAGGTTAAATTTTTGGAAAATATATGGTTGAGAGAAAGATAAACCATAATATGGTTCTGATACCGAGATAGTGATTTTGGAATAATACATGATTGATTTGGATAAATTACGTTGGATATTCTTAACTTCATTGAAACTGATTAATGATTTGTATACATTTTTTGATAGAAGGAGTATATCTAGTATTTTATAAGGAATAAGGGATCATGAATGTAATCAATAAGGATTTTTGTTAATTCAGGATGTTGCAGTGTTTTAAAAGAATACATGATGAAGGTGTTCACATGTTGTTACGCAGAAAAAAGGATCTTCATTATGATTACCTTCCTTATAAAATTTCGACTGTGAGTTGGACAGAAGTATTTTGGATAACTATAAAGGTTGGAATGGATTAAGTTTAACCTTGTATAGTATTTTTTAAGGTTAAAACATTTCTGAATAATATTTTTGGATTATTATAATACTATAGTTTTAAAAAAGGACAACCAGTAGGTTGGGGGATAACCCGTCGTGTCAGACAAAGCTGTAGGAATCAAACCCACAACTATAGTGTGACAGGCCTTTATTACCTTCCACTAGCCTATAAGAAGTCCCTGGTTATTAAAAAATAGTTTTCCTAATCTAAATGGTATGTGTTAATATTTGGAACCTTATATAATTAAGATAAATAGAATATTTTTGAGTTCTATTACCTTTTAGGGTGAAACATGGGTTTGTGGTAAAAATTTATTAAAGAATGAAAGTCTACATGACATGTATGTATATTCCCTTACATTCTTATTAAATATTCTAAATAAATTCCTCATATTTATAAAAGGTAACTTAAAACAAAAACATTTCATGTTAACTTTTCCAACTGGGGATTCAATGACCATTTAACTAATCACAAGTTTGTGATTTTCATGTGGTTAACCTTCTCCTAATCCTGTTTTCTACAACTCTTCATCAGACCTTGATGGTTTGTTTTTCTTCCATATCCATATTTTCATAGAATCCTAGTATGGGCTATCTCGGGTGACCTTTGTACTTATCTTTATATCTTTTAATGTTATATTTTTATTAACATTATTTCCGATGTGGGTTTTCCACAACGGTATTTCCTATCTTCAACCTTTTATTTTCAAAGAAAAAGATCAATTTGCGAGGAAGCAATTTATTGAAGCAGGAGAGAATGTAACACCTCGAGCTTCCATGATACGATTCTCTTTCAATAATGCAATAGCTTGCATTGTACAAAAGTTTGAGATTCTAACACACCGCGACCATTCAAAATGGCCATTATGAATAGTAATACCCACTTTTTGAAATTATATATATATTTTCTATTTCCAAATGGACTTCATTTTTGGATTCAGAATATCGAAATTAGCCTATGTTGAATTTTTGGTATTTTTCTGAGAACGTCCAATTTTTTATGAATAGTGAAAAATACTTAAAAACAACTTTTTTAATCAAAATAAATTATAGTGATAAATTATACTATAGAGTGGTTTTAAAGTATAATTAGAATATATTTTTACCATTTTATCCAATGGTGGTCATTAGAATTAATTTCACTTTGAAATTGGACATAAACAATTGTCAATCTTTTGATATATATTGTTTCTTAAAAACACGCTATCTGTTGTGACAGCGGGAATTAATTATAAAATTAATTAATGCAACTTATATGTTTGGAATTTGGAAAATTAGACATCATTTTTGAATTCGGAATATCAATTATAGCTTAGGGTGAAATTTTGGCATTGTTCTGAAAAACATCAATTTTTGATGAATAGTGAAACCACTAAGTGGTAGTTAAAAATACTGATTTTCTGTTTTAATGAAACATTACCACTTCAGTGATTTGATTTTCAAAAATCTGACATACATGGTTGTCATTAGGAATTAAAATGTGTTTCAATGGGATTAAACTAATTTTTTTGGTTAATAGTAACTTTTATGTTTAACTAATCGCGATTAAAGGTAATTACTAAAATTTAAGGTAAAAATGATATTATAAAAATATGAAAATACCGTTACACTTGTCCTACCCTTTTTGGATGAGTCATGGAATAATCCAGGTAGGAATACCTTTCTCATAGTGATTTTGATCCAATCCTCCTCTTTTGAAAACACCATTTCTAAGAATTCTTCACATAGTGATTGTGATCCACTCCTCCTCTTTTGATCATAAGATTCTTCAGATACGAATCCAGTTAGGAATACCATGCTCATGGTTCCTATTTTAATCCATTGATAGCCTTATTTAATTATCAAAGCTTCATCTCATCGATACAAAGAAAAAACCCACTGGTTGTTCAATGTAGACATATTATTCAAGAACACTATTTATGAAGGATATTTTGACATCTATTAGATACAATTTGTATTATCTCTAAATTTCCATGGAAAGAAAATTTCTTATTGAATCTAGTCTAGACACCAAATAAAATATTTCATCACCATCAACACCTTAAATATATTAATATTCGTCACACACCAATCATGATTTGTTTCTGATCACATTACCATGATCATCAAACTTATTCATAAAAATCCACTTCATAGAAATAACATTGGGATTTTTTGGTAAGATCCCAATTTCTGTTATTATAGATAAAATCGTACTCTTCATTCATGGATTTAACCCATGATTAATTTTTGGAAGAGTCTTCAAATGGAGATGGTTCCACAACTAATAGGAAGGAATATTTTCCATTATTTCTAATTCTCCTTGTTTATGTGGGTTTTTCTAATATACAGTGATGTTGGATTGACCAATTTATACTCTTCGATTTCTATTATGAGGTTCAAGTTAATTTTATTCAGAAATATTTTGGTTTTTGATTATTATTTTGAATAAAAATCTTTTTGTGGTCTATTAATGCTTTCCACTCCATCCTATACATCTGCATTTGAATATATTCCCTGTCCAATGTCTTCTGCATCATAAATCACTTCATCATATGATCCCATCAAGATATTTGTTGTCTTATCTTCAACTATCTAAACATCAATATTTTACAAAAATGTTATGAAACCCTTTTTGAAACACTTGTATGATTTTATATCCATTTTATATACAAGGAATATTTTTTCATCTTCTGCATCACCGTAAATTCCTTGATTTCCTTCTTTGTTTTCGATAATGCATTAACTTCGGAAAACGCAAAAATACTTCAAAGATGGATTACTTCCACGCCAATACTCATACAATGTATTTGTTTCAACCATATAAATCCATTTTATATTTTGAATAAACATTTTATCTTGAACAACCTCTTTCCAATATTGTTGAGCAATATGACTCTTACTCAGCATAGATCTGGCCATATTGTTCACCTATCGATTCCTATGCCCGAAAACTCCATTTTGGTATGGGGTTCCTAGAGAAACCAACTTATGTTTTATTCCATGATTCTTTGAGTATATTCTAAACTAAATGGATGTATATTATCCATCATTGTAAGACTATATAACTTTGATTGTCTGGCTAGTTTCATTCTCAGTCATTCAGTGATATGTTTTCATGCAATAAAGCACTTGTTTTTTTCCTATGTATAACCATAACACAATCCATTATACTATAATAATCAATGAAAAGGATTAAGTACCTTTCTCCATGACTTCCACCAACATTAATCTAACTGATTATGTTGGTATGGAAGATATCAAGAATATTTGGTTCCCTTTTGTTCTTTGGACGATATGAGTTGATGACCAACTTCCCTCATACATAAGCATCACAAGTATTTTCATGTTCATGCCTCATATTGGGGATATCCATGACTATATTCATATTACATACATTTTCCATGTCTCTTTTATTAAATTTCCCCAACCATCGATGCCAATAGTTGTTTTCTTCTTCAACTGTTAGAAAACAAATGATGTCTTTACTGTTAACTTGATATAAGTTTCCATCTGTTCGGCAACCATTCATGAGAGAAATCTCAATATTTTCTTTTATAGTGAAACCATATTTATAGAATGTCACTATATGTCCTGATTCACAGAGTTGACTAACACTAAGGAGATTGTGATGCAAACCGTACACATAATGAACTTCAATTTTCTTCAGCTGTTTAATAGCGAGGTTAGTACTTCTACTGCAATTGATCTTCAAGAAAACTTCATTACCGAACCTTACCATTTCATTGAAATTTTTCTTAAAAATTATTATTATGTCATCTTAACCCTTTATATGGGATGAACATCAGTATTCAAAGATCCAGGTGTTGTTTCTCTTTGTAGATTTGATAGCTACTTCTGCAAAGTCAGATTTTTCAATTTTCTTCTTTTTCCATTGATGAAATATTAGATTGATTGGAGGATAAATATGGTCGTTCAGATCTCTTTTACATGTGGGTATGTTCTTCGTACTCATAAGATTCTTCTGGAGGAGAAAACCTATTTTTAATAGAAACACCAATTTTTTTACGAATATTGACTTGTGTATGAGTTTTGTATGAATTGTTCACGTCTTTGCTTTCCCTACAACAAACAGCTTTATGGAAAAAGCTAGAATTATGAAGAAATATCTATAGAAATTATTTATTATATTCAATGTTTGATATGAATTAGTTCTCCATTTTCTATTTCCGAGATCATCCCCATTCAAATAGTTTCTTTATTCTTTGTAGAATGACATGGTATGGCCCAAATATCCATAGAATTGACATTTTATAAGTGGAAATGTCTTCTCATTTCTATTACCCCTCATGTATACTTCCTTAGAATGATAGTTTTGATGCCTATAGTTTCTAGATTCTTAAGGATAGTCTTCTAATATCCTTTTAGTTTGAATTGAGCGTTTCTTTTTCAGCACTTCAGGTGACTTTTCAACATGGCCAACATTTTGCTTTCCTTTCATTTGACCCATTTTATGTGTAGTATTTGATGTTTTGGGACTATAACTGATTCCAATATTTCCCATGAATGTGATCCTTTGATTATTCAAAATATTTTCAACTCCATCGGAACAACGCTTATCTATCTTCAGAAACTCATCATCTGAGAATTTCCCAAACTGTATTTTATTCTTTGTTATTTTGAATTTGATTCACTTTTGAGTTTACTACATACAGTAACAACTCTTTCTTCGAGGCCCTCAACAATTTTGGACTTTTCCTCGAGTCGAAAGGTAAGTTCATTGATGAACTTTTTCATATTCTTTAATTATGAGAATTAGTTCCACTATATCTTCTGTGATTTTAGGTGTTGTTGATTGAACATTCATTACTTCTTCTAGTCATTCAATTTCAGCCTCAAGATGATCCATAGATTTTGATTATTCTTCCACAACATATCACCACTTTTTATATCTATTACATTGATTCTCAATCTTACTAAAATAATCTTTATGTTGTTACTTTAGATCAACATCAACAATCAACTAATTGGTCCTATATTTATCTATTGATGGTTTTGAGTTTCCAATGGTATCCATCATATATTCTTGGTTTCGATAATTAAACTTTGGTTCTTATTCCTCAAGGAATTCATTATCATCATCATCATCTTCACAGACAAAACACTTTTTCTATAGTTTATTTATAGATTTGAAGTTTCCCTATTGAGGAAACCTTTTTTGAGGCTTTTGTGAGTTTCATGCTTCCCCTTCATCATCATTGAACTTCATTGTGCATTGAGAAGCAATGTTCCCAACTCTACAATGAAAAAAACAATCCAAGTGTACTTTTACTTCAAATCTACCTTTTCCTCTCTTCAAATTCTTGGAAAAGAGGGAAATGAAATTTTTATACTCATTGTCTTCATTAACACTATCTCATCAAATCTCGAGTTTTTTCATGGATTTGAAAGCAATTTCCTTGATGACACATGTTGTTGCATCATCTGGCTTGCCTCTCATTTCATAGGTGTCCGAACTAATTAGCATATCTTCTAGAGAAAGCTTACACAAGTCCCTTTCCGCACGGTCTGACACTTATGGATTTTAGATAGGTGGAATCCTTCTTAAAATATTCAATATAATGTCGATATGTTTGATCTCTTCTCTAAGACCTTGAATTTCTCCTAAAACATCAGTAATTTGATTGAATATGGAATCTAAATTTTCATTAGGATTCATCTTCTGATAATCGATCCATTTTTGAATAAAACATGGACTTTATCCTCTATCAGTTTTTTGTCTCCTTCATAAATATGTTTGAGTTTTTCCAACATAGACTTATCTGAGGTGCAAATCGTCACTTTAAGATAGATCTGATCACAAAGAGAAGTTGTGGGGGGTATTCTGTGCTTTAGCATCTTAATCAAGCATCTTTATATCTAAATCAATCATAGAAATCCCTATATTATTAGTGACCTATATTCCTTGTGCGGTAGAAAAAAGGACTTCCATTCAAAGAGATCATAGATGATATCTGATCCTATTCTTTCATATATAAATGTTTCTTCCATCAATGAGGCGTACTCCCATAAAATTCACTATATTATCCATGATAGTAAAGAAGAAAAAATTTAACACCATCAATTTTTGTCCTTTGATACCACTTTTAGGACACCGAAGCACCCTAATAGGGGAATGGTGAATTAGGGAGTCAACATTTTCTTCTACACAGATGGATCTTATTCCAATGTTGGCAGGAACCTCTTAAACATGTCTGATGATAAATTGATAAAACAAACATTCACATGAAAAGTGATTGCACAACAATTTAACTTGGTTCATCGGTAGGGGCATGTATAAGGAGAATATGTCGATAGGTTGTCATTCATTCCAAAAGTCAACTAATCTTCACTAGTTTTGAAGTTTAAGTGTTCTGAAACAGTCACAATGTTCCAGGAACAGAAACTTTACAATGATTTATGTGTAGTACACTATGTCTCTCAGAGAACATACATTGACTCCCCATTGCTCAGTTATATGGGATAGGCCTTACCCATTTTATCAACTTGAAGGTCTCTTTAATAGATTGGAATTTAATTCTTTGCCTCTTTTCAGCACAAGACACTTCTTACATCAAAGTCCTGAATTGATGCAATTGAAAGCACTGTTCAATTAAAACAAAATGTTCAAAAGTACCTTTTGTAAATATCATTAGTGAAGAACCGTTGGTGAATCTACCTTTCCTTCACAGAACAAACTGCCTTCACGAATCACCCCACCCTTTATAGAACACACTCATTTGATAAGCTCACAAATTTAATGCGGAAAACCGTATCATGGTGAAACACCATTTTCTTAAAATAATTGGCATCAGTCAAGACATTACAAGTATTTTCATGATTCTCAAGATCACATAAAATTTTAATTTCTCAGAGTTGCCTTAGATTTGAAAAATCAGAGTGATTCTAGATTTTCCTTTTAAAAATTTGTTACAAGTGAAGTTGGGTATCCCCTTATTTATAGGCTCATCCATTCACAAAGCTCCACCAACTGCAGTGCGTTTTCCATTTATGTCAAAAAAAAATCGTGGTGCACCTCCTTTCATGAAGAACCATTGGGATTTGATGTTTTCAAGGTTCTCTCCATCATACCCTTCATGTTTCTGTGATGGTACAATTCTCGTAATCGCGGATATCACTATCACTAATCACCATGTTCCAATTGTCTGTCATTCGCGATGCTCATAATAATCGCAGAGCACACCATCCAAATTCATAAATCCTTTGTAAGATCCCTTTTCATTCAATCTCACTAATCTTCCATATACTCCATGAATATCCTTTAATAATATTGAAAAAAAATAAACCATTCCCCATTTATAGATATAATATCCTTGGTTCCAACATATTAAATATATTAAATACTTGGGGTGTTTACCTTTCAGTTTATTCATATTTTGGGTTCCAATATGGGAAGACCTAAAAATGATTTTGGACTAAATCATCCATTCTACCATCAAGTGTGTGTGTATTTTGTAATAATATTTTCACTCTCATCATTTTATCATTCTATTATAGAGTTTCTTCATATTATTTTCATATAATAGAGACTATGCTAAAATGTGATTGATTCTATGAAATCCTCTCTCTTGTGCATATTTATTTCATTATTGGAGTTCAGTACCTTTAAAGAGATGGAATTCAATTTAAATTTAATAACAATTAAATGGAAAGGTACTATTATCATTGAGGGTTTTAGCTATACCCATTAAAAATATAATGTGGATTTTATTTCTAATTTATTGTTATAACCGAAAAATCAATAGAGTTTTGGAACCTTGGCTAGTGAAGGACTGATACATTAAGTCCCCAAGTTATTGATGAGGTAGAGATAGGTGATCGTTTTGGGATATTTATGAACTCCGTTACCAAATTGTATATATTATTTATTTATTTCTATTTTTATTTTACTATCACTTTAATTTGTTCATTTAATCAACTATTTAAATTCACCAGTGTGCTTAATAATTTCTTTATCAAATTGTTTTTCCTTTTATTATTCCACTTTTATAAAAATATATAATTATATCATTTCACTTTCATCATTTATTGTTTTTTATCTCTTGAGAACCATTTAAATATTACTAAAATAGGTTTTTATTCATAAGACTAATTATTTACATTTATTTTTAAAAGTAAATTCATCCGCTCTCTTACCATTTTACCCAAATCCAACATACATTTCATGTCATAGGGATCCTAAATTTCTTTATTTATTTTTTTCAAATTATTTAAAATATTATTTTATTTTCAAAATCATTAACCAATTTTTCCAACAAAAAAATTAACGGTATTTTTGAAACATCTATTGTTCCCAAAATACACTCAATGTGATGTTCTCCATTTTTATGAGAATAATTATTGTTACTAGAAAAATTTCATTTCTACCTTTATTATATCAAATTATCATCCCATATAAAAATTATTATGCATTATTATATTCAAAATAATTAAAGAGAAGATAAATGAACTCCTAAAAAATGTAACTCATGAATGAACTAAAAAAGACAAAGATACTCAATTAGATATGTTCAGAAAAGACTTTGAGAGGTTCCTTGTGAATCATAATGAATCTATCATAGAAATTTTGAATCTATTTTCAAATATTAGTATTAGGAGAAAGGATCTTGATGATTCTATTTATACAATAACATTAGTAAAAAATTAATTTGGGATTTATCAAAAAATGTGGAACCCAAGTCACTATAATACAAGAAGATAAAGAATTAAAGAATATGAAGGTTGAGGATTTCATAGGTTCATTCATGACATATGATATTAAATTTATGAAAAGATGAAAAGAAGATAAATGAGGTGAAATAAAAAATAACAAAAATTAATTTCAATGAAATCAACAACAAATTATATAATATAAAGACACGGATATTGGTCATCTTTCCAAAAGGGTGAATTAGTACTTGAATAAGAAAAGATCTACTCAATTATTTAAAAAGTGAAATCAATAAATTAAAGTTGATTCGGTTTGATTTATCAGGAAAATTGACACCCAAAAGTCACTACAATCCTAGAAGCTAATGAAATAATGAATAGGGAGGTTTTGGAGTTCATTTGTTCTCTCATTACATATGAAATTACAATTAATTAAAATCCAAAAAATAGGAAAATGGGGACAATGAAACAAGGAATAAAATCACTTTCAAAACAATCAATAAAGAATATTCTAAAATATAGAAACCAAGATTTCTCATCATTCTAAAAGGGTGAATTAGTAGGTGAATAAGAAAAGTTTTACTGAATTCTTCAGAAAGGAGAATCAAAAAATTGAATTTGATTAATTTTCAAATAGAAGGGTGACATCAAGTTGAATTGTCACATGGACCAAAATAAGCATGGTAATAAAGCATTAAAATTTTTAACTTGTAGCTCTTGTGAAGACACCATTTCAAAATATGAATCAAGGAACGAAATTCCAAATTTCCTCATGGCCAATGTTGAGGTATGTGAAAAATTTAACTCTCCTTGTTCTAATACATACAATTATACTTTTTCAACCTCTTATTTATAATATAAAGATCTTATTTATCCAATAGATGAACTCCATGATGGTTCGTGTTAAATTGTTTACAAATTGGAAGATCAAAAAGAGAATACCAATCTAGTTTTTTTTCAAAAGGATCAACTATTACAAGAAAAATATGATTTCGTCAACCTTTTATTTACCACGTCTTGTTTTCAAAATGTTAATATTCTTTTATTTAGAATATTTTTCAAGTCATCAAATTATGTATTTAGGTGAATATGATAATTAATATTGGATTTTTAATCAATAACTAGGTCATTATAACATCTACTCTATTTTAAATCTCAACCATAACTATCTAGCATGAGATGTATCAAAATTTCCATTAAAATATTTTTTGGACCTTTCCATCTTGGAAAGAAACACAAATACTCATTCAAATCTAAAAAGTATTTTTACTATTTTAAAGCCTTAGAAATTGTATACCTTGAACTTTTGAACCAACTCACATTCCTAGTATTGGAGGTAAATCATACACTTTTGTGACTATTGATGATTGTACTAGATTTTCATGGGTTTTCTTCTTTGATCATAAAAATGAGGTATTAATGAATTTATCACATTTTCAAGGAAAGTGGAAAAAGAAAAAGGATACAATCTGTTTTCTGGTAGAAATGAACATGGTTATGAATTTTATAAAAAATAATTTGATGAATTTTGTGCTTCTCAAGGTTATCATCACTCCTCCACTTCTTGAGCTCCTCAACAAAATGGGGTTGTAGAAAGGAGTAATTGGATACTACATAAAATTTCATGGACTCCTATGAATTAGTTTAACCTTCCTCGATTATTCTTATCTGAGGTGGTCAATTATAGTTTCTTTGCCCATAATAGAATTCTTGTAAGCTCAATCTTAGAAAAAATAGATTATGAACATTGGATAAGAAAAATTAAAAATTCTAACTGCTTTATAGTTTTCTATGGTAAAAGTTTTATTCTTAATAAAAAGGATAATATAAGAATGTTTGACCCTAAATCCAATTAAATTATCTTTCTTGGGTGCTCAGACTTAGGTAAAGTCTTCCAAGTCTACAATTAGAGGGAAAATACCTTAGAAAAGTCAATTCACATCAAATTTGATGACAATATTTCAAAATCACTTCCCTTTAGTGATGATGATGTTGATAATCCTAGATTGACCTTACCTAAAACATATAAAGTAATTTATTATGTTCAAGAACTCCTTCCCAATCCTTTAACCAAGTCATGGGTCGAATCCAAATATCATCCCCTTGAGAATTTTATCAATGAATTACAATAAGGAAGTCTCACTATAAGTTCATTCATAAATGAGGTTGAACGTCATGATTTTCTCTCTACCATGAAACTCATTCCCTTGATGAAAATATTAAGGATGTGATTGGAATAATTTTCATGAAAGAGGAGTTGAACAAATTTCCGAAGAACAATGTTTGGAATCTTATGGAATGACCCATAAATCAAACTATTATTGGAATACGATTTCTTGTTTGAAACAAAAATGATGATAAAAAAATTATCATCCTTATTAAAGATTGAATTATTGATAAATACTATAATAAAGATGAAGGTATTGATTATTGTGAAACTTTTCAACTATTGCTTTACTATAATTCAATAGAATATTATTGGAATTCTCTGCTCATTTTAATTTTAAATTTTATCAAATGGATTTCAAAAGTACATTAATATATTGTTTTATTTATGAAAAATTGTTTTTTCATCAACCACCATGTTTTAAACATCCAAAATTTTTAAGTCATGTTTCCAAGTTATCCATAACTCTTTTTGGTTTCAAACAAGCTCTTCCAACTTGGTATGAGTAGTTAAGTAAATTAACAATATCAAATGGTTTCAAAATGGGAAAATTTTATTCCAATATTTCTCAAAAAGTTTTCAAATGAATTATTAATCATTCAAATTTATTTTAGCAATGTTATTTTTTTTCTAACTAAAGCAACTCTCTAATGAATTTTCTGATTTAATTAATATTTTTGGAAATATTTTTTATGTGAGAACTCAAATTATTCCTTGGTTTTAAAAATTCATAAAATTATGATGGAACCTTTTTATATGGAAATAAATACACTAAGGAACTTAGAAAATTTTTTTTTATTTGTCTTGATAAGGAAATTAGAACACCCATGAGTATAACTTGTAATATAACATTGGATAAAGCCAATCAATCAGTCGACAACAAGATTTATAGAAGTATGATTGGAAGTGTAATTTATATTATTGTGACCTAGTTGAACATCATTTTTATTGTGTCCCTTTGTGCTAAATTTCAATTATATCCAAAGTAATATCATTTAAAATATATAAAAATAATATTTTGATATTTGAAAGGGACTAAAAACCTTATATTATTTTATCTTAGGGAATTTGTTTTATCATACTTTGTTTCCACAAATCTAATTTTAGTGGATATCAATTGGATAGTAAAAGTACTAGTGGAACATGTCATATACTAGGAAAAACCCTCATATCATGGTGTATTATGAAGAAAAACTATTCATTAAAACTTAATGATTGATTGATTTTTATAATATTTTTCATTCTTTTATTTATTTATTTAAGTTTTTTAATAGCTATGATACAATTTCCTCACAAGATGAATTATTTGATGTAGAACTAATATTGTTAATATTGAAACAATCATATAAGAGACCAATTTTTTAATTTTTTTGAAATTTTTTAACACTTACAATTATTCAAAAAAACATAAAAATTCTATTTATCTCAAAAACTATATTTTTTAAAGAGAAAATATTATTTATTCCATTTTTAACTTTAAAAAAATTATCTTTTTTTAAAATTTGAATGTTTTTAAATGTTTTTAAAATATTTGGTTTTTTAACTGTCAAATGATCATTAATGATTATAAAGGGAATTTTACATATTATTCCTCTTTTCCTCCAACCCCATATATGAAATATTTTTTTATAATATCAACGGGGGAGAAGAGTTATTAATGAGAATTTTCATGTTGTGGGGGAGAAGATTTATGTTATATGGGAGAAGTGTTTTCTTATGGGGGGAAAGTTTTTTTGTTCTTCAAATGGGGAGAAATAATGGTAATATTTGATAATTATTATTTTAATTATTTTTCTTTAAAGATAAAAGTCTTAAATTATTTTTAAAATTTTATCTTTCTTATATTTTTATAATTGATATGTTTTTGTTTTATTCACTTATTATTCAAGTTCTTGTGATCATAAAAAGGGGTGATATTGTTTTGTATCTTTATTTTTAAGGAAAATAGACACTTTGATTATTTCATTTTTGTTATTGATGATTTAATAGATTTAGGTTTTTACACTGAATTTATAAAATTTGTAAACCATAGTGAAAAAATTTACAAATCTCCACAAAAAGTGCTAAAATAGATTTACCGGGAAATTATAAGGACCATTCTTCAGTGCACCTCAGTCCAACTTGTATGTACTGGGGTAGATAGCAGAGTCCTGTAAAAATATTTACTTAATGTCCCAAAAAAACCTAAACCATTATTACAACCCAATTAGATTGACCACGTTGCATAAAAACTAAGTCCAACCTTTAGGTTGTGGGGCACAAAGCGGAAGCTGGTGATCCAAGGATTTAAAACAATTTATTCATCAGAGTGAAAAAAACCATCATCTTCAATTATATGATCCCTAGTAGATTTATGAATAATTCACATGAATTTAATAATAACAAAACAAATAAATGAGTACATCATTAGATTTCGCAGTGTGTTTGACTACAGCAGGTCACCGATAATCATTTATCAGAGGATTTGAAACCGACCTCCTCTATATCATCCACACATGCTCTAAGAATATTTGCACTCCCCATTTGTAAAATTCTAGGAGATAGTGTGGGGATCCAATTAATTATTTAATTTTATAATGATAACCTAGATCCCTTCCCATTGAACAATGAAATTCTTTCCTGGATTGGTTGGTTAGAGAGATATTTTCTCTCTCTAGGAGGTGGTAGGAGATAGAATATTTCATTCTATGGTATAGACACGTCATACATAATAGAAATAGTTGATTATGTGGTGTGGGGGACTAAATATAATTTATAATTATTCTCATGAAGTTCTCACTTAGTGATCTCTAGTAGATGATATCACGATGACAGACTTTTCAATAGGAACACTGCATGTTTAAAGTGTCATTTGTTGTTCTGGTCTTTGAACTTGTGTATTGGTCTCTTAGATTAAGATCATTATCATCGTGTTCCATTTGATCATGTACTTTTATGAAATAAAAACACCATGATAATGAATTAGTGTCAATGTATCTTGTGTTGGGTGAGTCATTGGTTGAATGTCATTAGTTGAATGGTCCAGATAGAATTGTCCACTTTCAAGTTGAGGAAGTGATATAGGTCCTAGTTTTTCATAATGGTAGTACCTTCATAAAGCCATAGAGAAGTCAGTTGAAGGTATGTATGTCTAGTTAGATCAATAAACAATAAATCTAGAAAGGATGATGAGACCAGTGCGTGTCCAACTTTAATAGATATCCTGAGAAAAAAGGATTATATTACACAATACATGTTTGTAGGATTTTTTTAGATGCTATTAATATTTTTCATTTCTTTATAATCCTTCACTGGTTTTTATATTCCTCTCCTATTTTTTAAATACTATACATTGTAATCGAGATAAGGGTCTCACCTACCCCCATTCCTAAAACCCCCAACCATAATCCTAATCACCAGAGTGATGAAACTTCATCATCTCTGATGATCGAGCCCCATTAGAGTTCCAAGGATCTAAAGTGAATTTAATATGCATATTATAAATAAATGAGTACCTCATTTGATTCAGTGTCAAATTAGACTGAAGCTAGTTGACGATGATCATTGCTCAAAGGATACAAATCTGAACCCCTCTAAATCATCCACACATGATCCAAGAATATGCATGCTCGCCATTCATAAAATTGTGGGTGCTGTTATAGAGCTTTGATGAATCCTTCATCCTCATCAAGATCACCTTGACATCATCCCTTAGAGACATAAAAGTCATTCTTATATTGGTCACATAGAGAGATAATTTCTCTCTCTAAGAGGCAAGTAGAGAGATAATTTCTCATTCCTATGATCTATATATATAATATTTATTGGAAACAATTATTCATCAGGTGTTGTGGTCTGTTTCTGATGCTTTCTCTGGGGCGCGCGCGTCCGTCTACTTTGGTGCGACCTGCGCACCTTTTGATACCCCGCATTCCTGCTTTCCAAAGGCAGGCAACATCTGTTCCTTGTTCAGGGACATCTGATACTTGATCGAAAATGGGATGATGGGATGTCAGTTCTTTCTTCCATGGATTCCTCCTTAGAACTCGTCACTTAGTCCAGGTCTCCCTTAGAGATTTAATACGTTGTTCATGAAACTCTTCCCAGTGCCATGTTTCCATGGACGTCGGTTAATTACACAGCTTCTGTCCGGACATTCCAAGGGGTCTGGTCAGGTCAGCAACCTTCAGTTGGGGGATTAGTCATGTCGAGGCATCATTAATGTGTCTAAACACTGAGGAATTGGCATGTATGTATTTTGTCCCTTATTATATGGCTTCTCGAGAGCGCGGAAGCCCGAGGCATCCCACATAGACCGTAGGGAATCATATGTCATAGGCTTGTTTCTGAGGTTTTCCTTAGTTTCCTGTGTTTAACATGGGGTATGCCGCAAGTTTAACATCCAAAGGAGATGGATTGGGCTGATCAGAACACTAGCTGGAGTGGATCAGATTAAGGAAGCCCCTTGAGGGAACACTGATATCGAAGCCAGCCTGTGGGAAGCTTCCTGAATGCTGTGGAGGGGAATGGGGTGGCATGATCTCACCGGGATGTGGAGGTCTGCATAAGAATCAGGATGATTGATGGAAAGCCACACATAGTGGAGGGGGAATGAAATGGGACTATCATGGAGATGACGGTAGTGATGGGCTTGAGTCTTGAAGAGACTTCCTACTTATCACCATGGAGGGGAATCAAAGTCCGCACAGTTTGGTTGGTGAGAACCAACATGAAGGGGGTCAGAACGACCAACAGGTGATGGGCTTGAACCTCAGGGAGGCTTCCTACGTACCATGCCTTGAAATGGATCAAATTACACGTAGTTAATAATGGTGTGGGGCCTACACTCGAGGCAACCTAAGGTGGTGGGTGAACTGACGTGAATGAGGTCGGAACGACCGGGTGTTGGGCATGAACCTCTTGAGGATTCCTATGTAATGTTCCTTCAAATGGATCAAAGTCCTCATAGTTTGGGATGGTGCGTCGGGGGACCGATGTGAAGATGGACCTTGGTTCGAAGGATGATGGGCTTGAACCTCATGAGGTTTCCTACTTACAATACCTTGACATGGATCAAATTCCACGTAGTTCGGGTTGAAAAGGGGTTGTTGAACGAACATGAAGGGGTGTTGGAACAACTGGATGGTAGGGTCACAACGGCTTACCACTGGATTGGGATGTAGTTTAACGTCATGCAGGACGAGGGCATGTTGGAGAACTGACGTGAATATGGACCTTGGTCTAGCTGGATGGTGGGATTAAACCTCATGGGGGATTCCTATGTACCATGCCTTGACATGGATCGAAGACCATGTAGTTCATAATGGTGTGTGTCGGAGGACCGATGTGAAGAAGGACCTTGGTCCGAAGGGTGCTAGGCTTGAACCTCAGGGAGGCATCCTACGTACCATGCCTTGACATGGATCAAAGTCCTCGTTGTTCAGGAAGGGTGTTGTTTGTGAACTAACGTGAAGATGATCCCAAGGGTCCACTGGTGGTCGGCTTGAACCTCATGGAGGCTTCTAGCTTACCATGATTTGACATGGATCAAAGTCCTCGTAGTTTGGGTGAGAAGTTTAGCATTATGCGAGACATGATGCAGTTTAACGTCATGCGGGACGAGATGTGTTTGGGGCTTACACTCTGAGGTGGCGTAGGGTGTGTCATGGTCGGTGCTCACTCTAAGCCCATGGGAGTCATGCTCGGTGTGAGAAACAAGAGGTTGTAGGGACCTGACGATCACGTCATGAAGGCTTCGTCCGTTGGAAGCGAAGAGGGGCTTATGCGTTAGGTAGCCAATTGTGGGGGACTTACTCCAAGATGGAGGCCCGATGGTGACAAAGCGCAGCGGGAGAGGGATTTGGGACCATAGAAATGAGGTGCCTCGTTTCCTATCACCCCTTCCGCTGGCCATGGCGGTGGGGATGTACGGAGGTGCATGGGTGCTACCTTCCGCGAGAGGGGCTAGGGGCTTACACCAACATGGTTACCCTTCCCCGCTAACAAACGCCACTCCGAGAGGGAGGATATCATCCCATGTGATGGGTGATCCCATCCCCATGGAGACGAGCAGCGTAAAGAATTTCCGAGCGGGGGGGTGGGGGGACCCTACGTGTGAGGCACGGGGCCAGATCACATTTTAACGTCATGTTTTGAGAACAAGGTGCTTGGTAGTTTCACGTCCTGTAGCACGGATGCAGTGTGTTTACTCTACACCCCCAGTAATTACATGACCGGTACCCTCTACTCCTTGTGGGAGGGAAGGTATCAGCAAAGTCGGACAGAAGGGGGGTCGTAGAGCGAACCATCGAGGGGTCAACGTTTTCATGGATATGCAAAGAAGAAATATCCATTACTGTGACTATAAGAATAATCATTGGGAAAAGAAACACCACAGGCGGTATCATCCCGAGGAATTGAAATCACATCGTGCAAACCTAGAGGGTCACACGGGAGAAGGAATTTCCAAGTAGAGGGGTCCACAGGCGGGGGCTTGTGGAACTCGGTTGCTCTGCGTAGGGGAGGGAACTTGCAAAGGGGGGTGCTTCGTGAATTGGGGGTGCCTTATCCTTATCATGGGGTAGAGGTGCGGATGGGAGGTGCTTCGCAAAATGGAAGGTTGTTCGCGGAGCACTGCCTCACGGAGTATAGATGCCTCGTGAAGTTAAGTGTCGTGAAGCAATGTGCTTCGTGAAGTACCATGACCCTGCCTTGGCATGTGGATCACGTGTACAGGAGGGGTGTTTCATGAAGCATAAATTCTCCGTGAAAACCCAAGTACCCTTGGGGATTCCCTTCCTTTGCGAACGCCCGTAGGCTTCGTGAAGGGAATCCCACTCGGAAGAGGGTCTCAAAACGAGACAAGGTGGAGGCCTCTCGCGAAGCAAAAATACCTCACGGAGTTCATGATTCGCAGATCAAAGAGTGCTTCATGATCTTGGAGACGAGAAGCTGAAAGTCTGGATTGTCCATCCTAGGGAGCCCAAGGGGTGCTTGGTATTTTTAGGCAAGAGGCACCGTGAAGCAGATCTCATGCGGTGCGAAGGGGGATTCGGTTGCATCGCGGAGGGTCGTGAACATCAACCAAGTTCGCGAAGGGCTACCACCTCTTTGGATTCGTGGCGGCTTTGTGAATGTTAGGGGAATTCATAAAGTGGTACTGCCTCTTTTTCATCACAGCAGGTCTGCAAACATCAGGGGAGTTCGCGGGGCATACCGCCTTCTGTGCTTCACAGCGGCCAAGTTGCTTGGGGGGACTTCACGTCGTGGCTTCGCGAGGAAGGCCCAGAGGCCTCCTTTTCTTCGTTCTTTTCGTCCAATATTTTGGCTCCACACAATACCCCCCTTAGACTTGGATCCGCGGAGGGGTCAATGGTCGAAGTCTGAGGGAAATTGCCAAAATTATCGGCAGTTCGCGGTGCTGACTCACGAGGAGGACATGCGAGGCGGACAGGGGTCGTGCGGGCCAGACGCGCCGCGAAGCTCTGCGCTGGCTGGACGCACCGCGAAGCTCTGAGAGAAGCAACCTATAAATAGGGTTGGGACAACCTCTCTTTTGTACTTTCACTTCTCTGTGACTTTTTCCTTTTGTGCTCTCGATTTGCGAAGCTCCGCGTACTCCGCGTCTACTCTGTGCAAATCGGGCTTCGTGGTGAACCACGAGTCTCTGACTCCGCAACTGCACCAAGTGAATGTGTGCTTGCAGGTCGAGGCCAGGATCCTCGATTTTTCTTCATGAAGGAGATTTGTGAATAGGATTCATGACCCGAGCTATCAAATTTTCAGAGCCTTTAAAAAAATGGCCCATCAAGAAGCTGCCCATGGGGTGCTTGCGGATGCCACTCAGAGGTATGAGATGACCAACTTTCTGGGGCAGGGGGAGCTATTCCAAATCTAGTCAGACCATAATTCTTTGACCGAACTATTATCAAAGATCCAAAAGAACTATTTTCTATGCAAGAAGTTTCCCTTTTATGGATTCAGGCTAAGGGATGACATCTTCATTCCTATGGCGAGTAGGGACGAACCAGTTTGATGGTTCAGAAGCACGTTGTGCCAGCGTCAATGGTTCAGGACAGCCGATGGTCATGCCCAAGAGGACTTCACACCTGTCATCACCGACTATCTATACAACCACCTGAACAACATTGATGGGAATCCATTGCATCCGAGGATGTCTCCTCCCATGTACCACACAATACTGAAGGGAACCTTGAGGGATTCGAAGAAAGGGTGGTCCGATGAGTTGGACCTATGCCAGGGTGGCAACAACACCAATGATTGGGTATGGGACTATTGGGTAAGTGCCTCATGCAAGGAATTTGGAGCCGAGCTGAAGAGAGTGGGCTTGTGTGAGGCGGGATGGGCCTCCCAATTCCACATTTGTCAACCAAAATAGCTGATGCTGGAGATGTTGAGCAGATGGTCGTCTAGGACCAACACTTTTCACATGCACCACGGGGATGTCAGTGTCAGTCTGTGGGATGTCCATCAGATTTCAGGGGTCCTGATCTTGGGGGTTATGTATGATGAGTTCCTCCTCATCATGAATGCATGGGAGGATCTGGAGTAGATGTCGCGGTTGGCGCTGGCACTGATGGGACTGGTCTCCGGGGAAGATAAAGAATCAGTGAGAGATGTCCACTTTAAGAAGTGGTTTAAGAAGTTCTTGAACTTCCTGAAGGATCGAGAGTTTTCCCATAGGCCTCAAACTTTCCCGAATGGGGGCTCAACGGGGCAAGGAGCACTCGTATTGGCGGATCTTAGAGGATAGCCAATGGATGACTTGGGGTTTCAGTGTCAGCAATGAATAGCGGCTGATAGTTTGGATGGCGGCGTTCATCATAGCCCTTATCTGCAATTGGATCCTACCAATGAGGGATACCAACATGAGGGTGTGGAACAGCTCATTCATCATGGAATCCATGTTGGCCATAGGTAGGCGGGTCAATCTGGGGATTCCGATTCTTGCCATATTGTACAAGATTCTACGGAATGTTAGTGGGGGCAAGAAGCTGCCGAGGATATGCGGGCCCTTCCATCTACTGTATGGGTGGATCGCGGTGCACATCAGGGGGGTTTACGAATATCCGAACCCCATCTTGCCTCCGGTTACATACTTCTATTCATCCATTCTGAATTTTGTCGGTAGCTTTCCCGCCAAATTAACTGTGCCTTTGGTACTAAACCAGGTGTGGAAGGTAGACCAGTTTAATTTCCACCCATTTCCATTGCCGATTGGGGGTAATTACCGACGATGGTCGGGAGACGGAGGAGCATCGGGCCTATCTCCTGGCCTTTTGAGGTGGAGTCTTGGTTGAAAGGGTGGACCACGAGCCTCTCTGTGAGCCGTACACCCCACACTAGTTTGCAAGGAAAATCTGGTGCCTGCAGCGGCTGACCCCTCAAGTCCATTGGGAGGTGCACCACGAGGAGCACCCATGTGTAATGAGGCAATTGTGGCTCATGTTCACACGAGAAGATGGGAAAATGACAAAGGCATTGCCTCTGCCCACTCCGCCTTTGGACTGGTGAAAGACTATGCCATAAGCTGAGAGGCCGCTTATCCAGGGGATATGCTGAAGTAGACAACCATTCAAGCTAGTGATGGTCAGCCTCCCCTGTCCTGAGGTCGGGGTCGGAGGGAATCAAGGGCCTCTCGTGGTGGCAGGGTTGTCATGGTGACGAGACCTACACCAACTGATGATGAGACAATATCGGCAGATCCAATAGTGGTATCGGACCCAGTGGTCCCAGAAAAGTAAATCCATCTGGAGGGGCGGCCACTGAGGGGATTCCGTAGGATATCTACTCAGGTTCTGGGGAAACGACTATGCCATATCGACATGCCAGATAATGCTATTTTCCCAGATGACTGGGATGTTTGGGATGTCAACCAACAATTCATCAGCCCGCCTGAGGTGTGGGAACACCTGAACCACCTTGGGATGGATTTACCAGGTATAGGCCATGTCTGGGACAATTTTGTAGTGTCCCTGGCCGAGATGGAGAAATATTTGGAGGAGCTGGAGGACTTTGTACATTCCAGTGGTGCCCCGCGTCCAATGACAGATAGCGTGAGTGTACGGCTAGATCAAACAGTTCCCTCACAACTATTGGACGACGAGATGAGGGAGCGCTTCCCCCTATCAGAAGATTCATATGAATCCTCTTGGGGTGAAAAGGCTGGCGGAGGGATCCCGTTGGAGGAAAGTGAAGTCGGTGATCAAGACTCGGATCTTGACGATTTCACGGAGTCTATCGAGGTAACATTCCATATTTCATCCCTCGGGGTCTGCTCTCAGGTCATTATGGAACTCTTACCAACATCTGAACCGTGTAGGAGGAACTTGTACATTGACCTCGCTCTCTCCACTCAGTGGGTGATGAGACAGGACCCTCAGAACCTGTGCCTATGGCCGCGTCCAGTTCGGTGTCTGGCTGGGCTAGGACACCTGAGGGGCTCTTCCAGAATCTCCAAACCTTCCAAAAATATACAGAGGGCCATGCCTCAGGGCCCCATCAACATAAACTCTAGATTAGTACCAGGAGTTCAATCTCTGTAAGTCCCCTCACCTTAACTTATTACTGTCACATGCCGATTGTTCCAACTTACATCCATTCCATTCTTTGTCTCATATAGTTCGTCGACTGGCATGGGCTACTGTGGCAAGGCTGGTCGGGCTTTATGGCAGCATCACCCCTAGGGGAATGCCGGTGATCGTAGATATTGTTACCCAGCCCAACCGAGCTACAGTGTCCCCTATCGTTGGGGAGACCACCAGCGGGGGCGTACCTGAGGTCATTCAGGTGGGGTCCGACGATGAGGATCTGTGGGTCAACCCAATTCCCACCGCATCTGATCCAATGCCAGATGTCGCACCTGATCCCACACCAGATGCAGATCCCTCTAAAGACTCCTTATGGGTGTACCCTGCATACGAGCTTTCTAATCGCGCAGACAGGGATGAGATGGCCTCCGATGAAGAGGACAGTAAAATAGTCCACCGCCGATCATGGAATCTGATCACTTGCATCATCAACGATACCCCCCAAGCGCTATGGCTGGACGAGATGGACAGACTTCGCTCATGGTTGTGTGAACTGTGTGCTGGGGGACTGGATGCTCAGCTCCCACATCTTCTCATCCGAGATCTTATGGCAGAAAAGATCCGAGAGTATGATCGCGGGATCAGCATGGGCTGGCAGTGGAGGATGGAGATGAACATCAAGAAGCTCCATGAGGCTGAAAACAAAGTCCAACACCTACAGATCCGGGCGGATGAGAACTCAGCCTCTCAAAATGCACAATCTGAGTTGATCTTTTGATTGAAGGCCCAGCTGGAAGTGGAAGAGGAGTGTATGAGGCAGGCTTCCAAAGAGATGGTCGTCATTCAGGCTAACGTAGAGCAGGCCCGAGCTGAGGCTGATGAACTGTGCCCCATCGCTGCTGAGGATCAGCAGAAGCTGAGTTGGCGGCAACATTTCCTAGACTCCACAAGTCGAAGGGTGGCAGAGCTACAATGCACTTTTGACAGAATCTATCCCTCCATGGTGGGATTTTACCCATGGGTACTATAATGATTACAAACCCTTAAACTTAATTTTGTGCTTTGATTTATTTTAATGTCGTAGCATGCACGAGTTCTGTTGTTTTCACCGGTTCATTTCATCCTTAAAATTTTTACGAAATGTCCAGAAGCAGTTCCCTAATCTCACGTGGGTCGGTCCCGATGTGAGAAACAAAAGATAGTCACCTCATCACCCCATCCAAACATAGGAGTGGAAACCAAGCTTCGGGTATCTGGGGTTTGGATAACTGGTCTAGATTTCTGGAAAATGGGAGAGACCTGACTGGAGAATGAAGTTCTAAGAATATCCAAATTACCATTTTTCCAGCATGCTCCTGTGCACGAACGGTAAAACGCCAGTGGCACTGAATTCAGTCCAAACATATGGGAATGGGAGGTGTGAATCACGATACCCAAGATTCAAAACATTGTGGGAGTGGCATGACAATGAAGGATATCTGTTGACTGTGGAAGAAACACAGTATCCTTTTTGCGTTAGCCTATAACAGGGATATAAAATGAGGGCCAACTGTTTACCATGTTTGAAACATGGGGCCTACCTCACAATGCTACCCATTAGTATTCCGGAATGTTGGGCCAGGACAATAGGCAAGCCATAGGCAGAGCATCCATACTGTTAGGGGGTTTCTCTAGACATGAAAGGGGATGAGGGTCCGAATAAGGGGGCACGAAAAGCTTGGAATTTGGGGGGAGGGTTTGTTCGAACAGAATCCAACACTCTTGAGGTTACTCCATCGTGGTAGAAGCACACTGGATGGATGCATCGGTTTGATTGTGGATCATTCATTCTTTTAGACAGGGCCTCTCTCGTGAGGGGGGTTTTCGCTTCCCAATATCATCATTGGACATCCTGAACTTGTTTAGGGTAAATTTATAGTTGTACAGTTCCCTACTAGGGGTCCGGCCAGGGGTCCAGAAAGGAGACGAACAAGATTTAGGATTCATGTTTCTAGACCCTGGGTGAAATAATGGGGCATCTCTACGTATCCCATGAGTATGGGAATCAAGTCATACGTAGTTCTAGAATCACAATTTAACATCATGTGGGATGATAAGAAGCCTGGTTGCGCCATTACACATCCCACTAAATCTACTTATCCCAGGTGAGTCATGATCGATGTGGGAAACAATAAGTAATGGGAAACTTTACTGACATAGGAAGGGTCATGGTGGGGAAATGGGAAGCTTGGTAAATACTGACCAAATGATGATAACACGTCCATGTGGCGCACCTAAACATGCGAAGATATAAAGAAGAGTATGTTGGAATTACACTTAAACATTAGGAAGTGGAAATATTTGAATTATGACGCTCAAAATTTGGATCGGAATGATGGCATTGTGACGATGGAGGATAACATTTAACCATGGTGGAAACACAGCATCCATATCGCATTATCCTAGAATGGGGACAGAAAAATGAGGGTCAACCCTTGACCATGATCGAAACACGGGACCATGTCACAGATGTCGTCCAAGATTCATAGGGATGTTGTCCCGAAACGATTGGAGAGCCCTTAGGCCTATCATCCATCGAGATCTCTTAATCCTAGAATCCATGTCGTCCGAGGGTCCTTTTGGATGTGGAAGAGGATGAAGATCCAAATAGAGAGCTCACAAAGCCTGTACATGGAATGAGAAGAATGTCTCTATGAAGATTCCACACTTAGGGATCTTTGTCAAAACACATCTGAATACGACAACGAGACGTACAAGGTAGAGGGATTCGAGTCCCTTCCTATAGGGAGAACTTAGTTTAGGGTCTTATAATTCAGACCATGGATGGGAGGAAACACAGGAAGCATGTAGTGGGGTAACTCAAATATCTAACATGAATGAGGACATAATCCCTCACCACGTGTTCCCTGGGGGGATAGGTCTAGGGACCAAAAACAAAAGTTGAGCTGGGCCTAAAGCAAAGTGAAAAGGCGTTCATACGTACCCCATGGGGATGGGGATCAAGCTGCACATTGGATTTGAAAGGGTATTAGTTTAATATCTTAGAACTCAGACCATGAATGGGTAAGGAGAGCAGGAAACACATGGTGAGGTGGTTACAAAACCTGACATGAATGAGGACATAAGAAAAACATACCATGTGTTCTCTGGGAAAGTGCTCAAGTTGAGGGACCAAACACAAAAGTTGCGTTGGGCCCACGGGGAAGTGCCTGGGTGATCCTACGTATCTAATAAGGATGAGAATAAAGCCACACATAGTTCTTGAAAGGTGGAACGAAATAGTAAGAGAAGCGGTATTTGATTAATCTTGTTTGTCCTTTAAGGTGAGTGTTTTTTTTTGTGAATGGAAAGGCCAAGGGCAGCAAGCCCTGGTGTCGCCACAAGAATCAAGTCGTAGTAGGAATTGAAAAATGGTATGGCGCATGACCAATACCAAACGTGATGTCCTCTAAAATGAGGTCATCACAATGCAATGTCGTTTTTCGTCATGCGGCCAGGACGATAATGTCACAGTTTAGGGTCGTACGATATGATCAGGCATGCATTTTAACGTCATGCAACGCAAACGTAGCAGAGAAGGTTCTAGGAATGGAATGGGTATAGGTCCATGAAACATAACTGACGTGAGTAGGGACATGATCCCACATCACACTTTACACAACTCCATGATAGGAACCTTAGTCCACGGGGCCCAAATAGGGGTGAGAGTGAAAGGGCATGAGGAACTAGCTCCCAGCTAAGCTAGACTCAAAAACAAGACATTCAGGTGACCCAACGCATCCCATGGAGACGAGGATCAAGCCGCACATATCCCTTAATGAAGATATTAGTTTATGGTATTAGAGCTTGGACCGTGGGATCCCCGAAGGACATCATACTATAGCTTTGTCCCCCTGACATGTAGAGGTGCACTGAGGGATAGCGCCAAGAGTGTCGAGATTCCACCTAGACACGATGGGGTGGAACATAACGTGAATCATGCAACAAACATTCAAGGGCTTACGGGGCTGGCGTGATGATAGAGGATTACTGCTAACCATGTTCGCAACACAGCATCCTGTCGTGTTAGCCTGAAATGGGGACAAACAAATGAGCATCGACCGCTGACCATATTCACAATGTGGGATTTGTATCAATTTGTTGTCTGGAACCCTCGGAGGTAATTGTCCCATAATGGTAGGATATCCCTTAGGCATTATATCTATGCCGTTCTTGGGGGTCCCTCCAGGTGTGAAAGATGATGGAAGCCCGAATGAAGGGGAACATGAAGCTCGACAAGTATAAGGAACTTGATCAAGTTGAATATGACACTCTTGGTCCTAGACCAGAGTACTTTTAACACATGGGAGAACCACTACAGGGGGTCGAGGGACTCAACTTGAGGGCGGCCAATAGATGGAGGATTCATGGGAGAAGGGGGCATGGTGCCAAAAACCCTGTACCAAACCTATATATCCCCCTCGCGGAGAGGGACATTCCAAGGGGCCTAGGTGACTGGGAGATCACGAGATCTCTAAGAGATGGGGCTGGACCCAAAGTCTAGATATTAGTGTGGTCCTACGTATCCCATAAGGATGGGAATCAAGCCACGCATAGTTCTAGAAAGATTCCTTTTAATTTCATGTAGGACAGAAGACAAGAGGGCTAATTTTTAGAATGGGGTGCGTGTGGTGCGACTATTGCAAACCCAACGTGAATGAGGATGTAATCCCACACCATGCCACGTGATCCCGTAGTCAAAGTCCAAAAGGTGGGATACAAAAGAAAAATTAGAAAATATCAGGCTGAACCCAGGTCTGGGTGTTTCTACGTATCCCAACAGGATGAGAATCAAGTTGTACGTAGTTCTTGGGAGATCATAGTATATGGTCTTAGAGCTCGGACCATGAATGGATGGCAGCTTTTATAAGTAAGCGCAGACCTCAACCAAATCCCTAAGCCCACGTGAGTCAAACTCATTGTGGGAAAAAATTGAGGAAGATCCTTATTGCAATACCCGGAACATCCATTAGAGGAATGTCGGTGCAGATCCCTGAAGGACACCCTTACCGCATCTTTTTTCCTTCTAACTCACAAATGCGCACTGAGGAATAATATCAACTGTTTAGAAGATCTTCTTGGAAATGATGATGTGGAGAAGGATGTGAACCATGTAACCAAAATTTTGGGCTTAATCGAGTTGGCATTACGATGGAGGATAACTGTTAACTGTGGCTGAAAAATAATCTCCATATCACGTTATCCTGAAGTGGGAACAACAAACGATCATCAACCGCTAACCATATTCGCAACACAGGCTTTGGATCAATTTGTTGTCCAAAACCCTCAGGGGAGTTGGCCCGTAATGGTAGGAGAGCCTTTAGACGTTGTATCCATGCCGTTTCTGGGGGTCCCTCCAAGTGTGAAAGATAATGGAAGCCCTGATGAAGGGGAACTCAATGCCTAAAAAGTGGGTGAGAACATGTCCGAGTACAGTCTGACATTCCAGGAACTAGACTAGAGTACCCTTAGTCACATTGGTGGAACGCTGAAAAAGTGTCAACGAAAGTGTCCAGGAAGGAGAGGGTAGGATAAAGGGAAAAGGTAAAAATGGAGATTTCCGAGAGATGGGGCTGGACCCGAAGTCTATACATTCAGGTGGTCCTACATATCCAATAAGGTTAGGAATCAAGCCATACATAGTTATCGAAAATACCAAGGGGGAAGGATACCCTAATGAGGACGTTTATGGTGTGGCGAGTAACTCGGCGTGAAGGGGGACATAATCCCGCACCACACTGCATGATCACGTAAGAGAGAACCTGGGCCAGGGGCCCGAAAAGGCCAAAGGGCCTTATATTTGGGCTTTGGTTAGGAAGGCATGGCCTACTCATAGTTTACCGTCATGCAGTGAGGATGATGGTCGGGTAATAGGATTCCCTAGACAGGGGAGGTATACAGAAATATGAGTAACCCGATGTAAATGAGGACGTAATCCCACACCACACCGTACACTCTGGGTATGAACTTGGGATAAGGGGTCCGAGAAGGCTAAGGGGCCTGAGGTTGGTCCTCGGTCAGGAAGGCCTAACCAGCTTTCCCTTTATCTTCATGTAGTAAGGATGGGGGCTGGGGGCCCAGAAAGTCCTAGGGGCCTGAGGCTGGGCCTTGGTCAGGATGGCCTGACCAGCTTTTCGTTTATCGTCATATAGTGGGGATGGGGGTCGGGGGCCTGGAAAGGCCAAGGGGCCTGAGGCTGGGCCTCGATCAAGAAGGCCTAACCAGTTTTATTTTATCATCATGCAGTGAGGACGGTGGCGGATAAGGTGTCTTTTTCGGGGATGTGTATGACATGGCGAGCAACCCTATGTGAAGGAAATATTCCCACACCATATCAAACATTTCCATAAGAGTGAATTTGGTCCAGGGGCCCGATAGTCGACCCTACCTGGAAAGAGTTTTCGCTTTGGGATGGGGCAGAATGAATCACTACACTCGATGTTTTGGACATCTTGGGGTCAACCCGAAGATCCAAGGTGGCTGTTGACCATATTTGAAACACAACGTCTCTATGGTGACCTGAGATGGGAGAAACAAATGAGCATCGATCGTTGACCACATTCGAAACGCGGGACTTGTATCGGCTTGTTTCTTGGCACCCTCAAGGTTGTTGGCATGAAATGGTAAGGGGTCCCATATGCCTGGTATCCATACCGTTCATGGGACCTTCTAGGCGGGGATGGTGATGGAATCCCAATCACGGATTGGGTAAAGCATAGTTGTACCCATCTACGAAAGAGACGAACATCTCCAGGGAGGTTGAAGTACAGCCGAATCGAGGATAGCTCGATGTGAATTGGGGAAAAAGAATGCACCCTGCAATATGTGTTGACCCGAGGGGAAGATTTTAGATTTTAGGATGGGCCAACAGACGAAATTTCCGGGCATTCATAAGTATCCCATGAGGATGGGAATAAAGACACACGTAGTTCTAAAGATTCCATACAACTTAATGTCATACGGTGAAGACGTAGGAGGATATAAGAATGGGAGTGGGCACATGGGGAGACCATTATAATCCTCGTATGAGTGGGACTAAGGAATCCTACTCCACATCATGCATGGACCATTAGAGGAAACTATACCCAGGGGGAACAATCAATGAGAAGGCCTCAGGGCTGGGCTCAAGACGAGACGTCCGAGTATTCCTACGTATCCCATGAGGATGCGAATCAATCCATACGTAGTTATAGAAGCATAGTTTAACGTCATGTGGGACAATGAAATGTATCTCATATGGGGATGTGTAAGGCACGGTGAACAACCCGCCATGAATGAGGACATAATCTCACACCACACCACACAATCCCACAAGAGAGCTTGGGTCAGGGAAGGCCATGGGGCCTGAGGCTAGGCCTCGGTCAGGAAGGTCTGACCAGCTTGCAGTTTAAAGTCTTGCAGTGAGGACGGGGGAGATATTAGTTTAGGTTCATAGAGCTTAGACCATTTTATAGTTTATTGTCATTTGGGACGATAATGATCAGTTTAACATCATAACGGACGATGATGCAGTTTAATGTCGTGCATGACGATTTTTCAGTTTAAAGTCATGCAGGACTGGACAGTTTAAGGTCATGTGGGACCATCGTGCAATTTAGGGTCATGAGGGACCATCCAGTTTATGGTCATGTAGGACCATACAGTTTAAGGTCATGCTGGACCAGGGTGCAGTTTAGGGTCATGCGAGACCCAGAGTCTCAGGAAAAGTATTGTTTGAGTAACTTGGTGTTGGTGGGAGGAGTTATGTACTCACCATCCATGGGCACCAAGGAGTATGGTCCATTGGGGTATAACTTATGAATGATGTAAGGGCCTTCCCATTTGGGCTCCAACATGGGTGGTTTCCTGCCGGGGATCATTGGTGCTCATAGGTCCAACACTAGGTCTCCATATAAAAAAGAGAGAAGGAGAACCTTTTTGTTGAAGACTTTGGCTATCTTATTCTGATGCCTTTCTAGATTATACAGGGCACGTATCATGTTCTTGTCGAGTGATTCCAATTTAGCTAGGAAGATTTCGACCACCTTATCTGGCGCATGCTGGTCATAGACTGTAGTGTGTAACGATGGCAGCTGGATCTCAATGGGCGGGACGACCTTAGCCCCATACCCCATGGAATATGGAGTCACCTAGGTGGAATTGTGTGTCATCGTCCGATACACCCAGAGGGCATTGGGGAGCTTGTCCAGCCAACTTTTCTTGTTCTGACCAACCATTTTCTGAAACATTTTAGAATGGGATTTGTTTAATGCCTCGATCTGTCCATTTTCCTGTGCGTGATAGTGAGAGGTATGGCTCGAACAGATGTTGTACTTGGCATACAATTTCTTCAGCTCAGCTGCTCGGAAGTTGGTACTATTATCGGTGAGAAAAAAGTGACGGTATACAAACCAGTGGATAATTAAGGAGCTTACGAAGTCAACGATGGAACGTTCCTTGACCACATTGAGCGGAACTGCCTATGAAAACTTGGAGATGAAATCTATAGCGGTCAGGATAAACCTACACTGGCGAGATGTCTCCAGTGGATATGGTCACATGACATTGAGTCCCCACACCGCAAATGTACAAGAGTACATGGTGGAGTGGAGAGGCTCTAGCAGCCGATATATGAAGTTAGCATGAACTTGGCACGCGTGGCACCTCTGGGAAAACTTAATACAATCATGGATCATAGAAGGCCATAAGTACCCCAGTCTACGGATCTGATGGGACATCTTTGGCCTAGCCTAGTAGGCACCGTCCGAACCGGCATGAAACTCTTACATGACCTGAGAAATATAGACTCCTTGAATGCAACGGAGGAGAACACCATCGAAGTCCCGCTTGTAGTGGATCCACTCAAGACTGGGACCACTCTGGAGGGAAAACTGCAGTGCGCGGCATGGGATTCGCTCGTGCTCAGCCCGATCATCTGAGAGGCAACCATTTTGGAGATACTCGACAGAAGGTGCCCTCCAGTCATGAGTGGCCTTAACCACTGCATCTGAAGAACCTGGGGCTCCTGGCGTGGAGGATCTAGCGGTAATATGGCTTACCCAGAGGTCGTCGTCATATTATGGGGTGACGGGGGCGATGACTCTCTGGTGTGCCACATGTATAATCAGATCATCCTACTCGGGTTCTACAAGTGATGCAGCTAGGCCGACCAAAGCCTCCTCTCGACCATTCTGTGACCGAGGGACATGGGTAACCTCTAGTCATGAAGGTAACTGCACCATTAAATTGAGGGTTCACTCGAACAATGGCACGAGCTCTGGATTTCATACAACATAGTCTCCATTGACCTACTTGATGACAAGCTCATAATCTTCTTTCCCGTGAAAATAGGGCACATTGATATCAACGGATAGCTCGAGGGCAGTGATGAGAGCTTGATACTCTACCTCATTGTTGGTGCAGCCTTCTAAAAATAGGAAAGAGTATGGAAGAATGGCTTGTGCCAGGGTCATGAAGACAATACCCAGACCCACTCTGTTGAGCTTAGGATCATTGATCCTCTTACCGGTGGAGCTCCGGGAGGCACCGTCAATGTGCATTTTCCAACATGAAATGGCATGATCGACTGAGGGGACTGCCTCATCAGGAAAATCCAGGTCCAGGGATTGATCCGCGGAGGTTGGATGTGAAGCTTGGAAATCTGCCAATGCGTCCTCCTTGATAGCCTTCTGAGGCACAAACCTGATGTCGAACTGCTGGAGAATCACTGGCCACCGCGCTAGTTGACCAGTCAACATGGTGAGGTTTAGAATGTTCTTTAGTGGCTATACCTAAGAGAAAAACTGTACCTTGTAGTGCTGCAGGTAATTTTGTAATATCTGTACGAGAAACACGAGCACAATGCAGCTCATTTCGATGGAGGAGTATCTGGTCTTGATATCGAGGATCATGCGGCTGAGGTAGTAGAGGCTGTTCTTTGTCCCCTCATTGTTCTTCTAGGAAAGAAGGGCACCGAGAGACCATTCCAGAGCGGTCACATAATGGACCAACGACTTTCTGACAACTGGTGGAATCAAGACCGGAGGCTGGATCTGATACTACTTGATTTCCTCTAAGGTGACCTGACACTCTTCATCCGATTCATAGGAAGATCATTTCTTCATGAGCCAGGAAAAAAGGATTACACATGCTAGCCAGATTTGCAATGAATTGGTATATATAGGCTAGGTGGCCTTGAAGACCTCGAAGCTCCTGAATATTACTCAGGGGAGGCATCTGGATGATGGCTTTGATCTTCTCTGGGTCTATCTCGATGCCTCGTTATCTGAAAACAAAGCCAAGAAACTTCCCGAAGGTGACCCCAAAGGCACATTTAAGCGGGTTCATCTTCAGGTGGCGGGAACGGAGGAAACCAGACACTTTCTAAAGGTCCTTGAGATGGTATTGGCATTGGAGATATTTGACCACCAGATCATCCACATAGGACTCCACTAGTGGTCTGAGAATTAGCTTGAATATGTGGTGCATGGCCCGCTGATAGGTGGAACCTACATTTTTTAGGCCAAAGGGCATGACCTGATAACATAAAGTACCTTTGGGGCCTTGAAAGCCATGTAATACTCATCTTCAGGGGCCATCCGGATCTGGTTGTACCCAGAATAACCATCTATGAAGGAGAGGGCTTGGAACCCAGCTGTAGCATCAATCAACAACTCCATCACTATGAGGGGAAAATCATCCTTCGGACAGTGGCAGTTGAGATCGTGGAAGTCAATGCATGCTCTGATATTCCCATTCATTTTCCTGACTGGAACAATGTTGGCTAGCCACTTGGGGTACTGGACTTCCTTTACAAAGTTTTCTTTGATGAGCTTGTCAACTTCGTCCTCAACCATGGCACCGTGAGAAGGGTGCATCATTCTGGGTGGCTTCTTGAACCCGCGATGGTTTTTCGGGAGACCATGGCGATTGAAGGGTACCTGGGGATCCAGTCCTGGAATCTCACTGTAACTCCAGGTGAACACATCTCGGTGCTTCTTAAGGAAGTTCACGTACCACTTATGCTCCTCGAGGGACATAGTGGCACTGATCAATGTGGGTCTCGGATATGCCTCGCTACCAAGGTTCACCTGCACCAGTTCAACGACCGTGGTAGAGACGCCTTCTTCAAAGGAGGGGGAGCATCCTCTAGATACTCTTCTCCACTTGTAGAGGGATCCTCCATGGGGGGGAGTGGCTTTTGAGCCACCAGGCTCGGATGGGAGGCTTGTGTCGGTCTGGACGGTAGTGGTCATCACATTAGGAGACTCATGCGCCACTGAGAGCATAGTGATGAAGGCAGTTGATCCAATCCAATCCGGTCTTCGGCCTAAGGGGCCACGCTTGATTACATCAAAGCAGTAGTGGCGCGTCGGCTTGAGTCGGTTGATTCTAGCCCTGTGGAAGATACATGTGTGGCGTACCGCTGTTGCCAAGAGCCTGACATCCCGATACCGTATAGGGGTAGCAGGTTCCAGGATCACCCGAGCCTGGTTGGTGTAGGAGTACGAGGTGATTTTCCACCGTCACATGGAACTTGGAATATGAATTCCTCTTGTACCCAAAATGACAAAGCATTTCCCCATGTCGGGGGTCGTGGCCTCCAACCGATGGATTGGGATGATGTAGGCGTCATCCAGACCTTCCCAGGGATCACTTGTGACCGGGGCGGGTTCAACCTCACATACCAGAATATACTTATCCTTTCTCCTGAAATAGTCTAAGTCCAGGTAACGGGCTTCACAAGAAGCAAAAAAGAGGCACATCCCCTTGGATCACGCCTACTCGACCATTGATGGAGTATTTGAGGCATTGGTGATACGACGAAGGGACCGCTGCATGCAGGTGGAGCCATGGCCTGCCCATCAATGCGTTGTACGTAGTGTCTTGGGAAAAAACCATGAATTCGATACTGTAAATTAAGCCACTGAACTGGGTCTTCAAACGGATCTTGCCGACCGGGATCTGCTCAGTCATGTCATATCTCAGGATTCTGAGGTCGGATGGAGTTAGATCATCCTTAGATAACCCCATCATTCACAATGTCCGAGTCAGGATTAGGTTAATCCCAGAACCCGTGTTAACAAGACAGCAACAGAAATCCATGCCATTGAACTGGCCAGTGATGTATAGTGCAAGAATGTTCCCATGTATAGAATGGTCTTCGTCTTCACCAGATGACGAGATAACTGCCTGGCACTCAACGTTCTCAATTGCCTCGGCGTGGAAGGCTTCTGCAGCTGATACCTCCGTCTCAAACTAGAGGGGGATCCTTAGGGCCTTGGAAAGTGTCTCACGCATGTATGATGATAATTTAAGATCCTCAAGTATAGAAATCCTTTCTAGAATGCCGGCAAGGTGCTTCAGAACATCATACTTCCTGGCCAGACGTGAGCCTCTTCTTATAGGAGGCCGCTCTGTAGTTGGAGGCATGGCGGGCCCTACCGACTGGGCTGGTCACTAGCTAGTGCTAGGTACACCCCATTGCTCACAGGTCGAGGCCTGAAGAGCGGCTGCCGAATGAGGACCGAACAACTGAAGTTGGCCTGTAGTAGGGCGAGAGTGGCCACGGTACGGATGAGGTAGCTCTGCCTGATCTAGTATCACAAACGGCGGTGGAGGTAGACATGAGGGAACTATATTAAGAGGTTGCGCGTGCTGAGATCTATGCTGGGCTTGCTCTCTAGTTTCAGTAGCGTGCATGGCCTGGCTGTAGGTTCCAATTGATGCACCCCGATGACCCATTTATTCACGACTCCGCCGATGTTGACGTCAACCGGGGAAATTGGGGAGGTTCGCCTGGTGTTCCCCCTCGTCAGGAGTCATATAGGGATTTACCAATTCCACGGTATAAATCGAAGTGTAACCCTGATTATCGCTTAACGAATCATCCACCACTGGGTAGATTCAGGGAGGGATCCCCATATCAGGGGGAATGAATTCACCGAGAGTGCGGGATGATGACGACAATGGTGGAGCGCGCTGCTTCTTCTTGCGACGCCGCTACTTGCTCTTCAGGGAAGAGGCAGGATGAGATGATGACGTAGAGGCGCTGGCTGCATCTTCTGAAGACTTTGGTTGGTTCAGGCATACCCGAATAATACAATGGGCACATGAGACTGTTTTACGAGACATCCAGTCATCGTACTTCTGGGACCTGCGACTCGGAACCTGCTGCCACTCGCCTTCATCGTCACTACCGCTTTCTGACCTCACAAAGACACTCGCCACTTATGTCGGGGTTGGGCCCAACCTAAATATGTTGTTATCGACCTGGTCTTGGAGCCAGTATTTAAACACATAGCACTACTTGAGGTTGTTCCCTAGAATCCAATGATAGGGGCAGTAGTTGGGGCGATCAGTGAGATTCGCCTCTACTGCTCTTCTGCACTCGGGTAAGCGCACAATCCCATGATCTAGGGCACTACAGAAGTAACCAGGGACCTGATTCTCATTGAACAAGTAAGTCTAGTTCATTATTTCTGGATAAGGGGCTCTAGGATCCTGGCCCTGATGAGGGGCCGGAGGGGCTTGCCATGGAGGGGGAGCCTGATTTTCCCACCTAGGCGGTGGTGGCGCGTTGCGCGGGGGAACCTGCCAACTCTGAGGCGGTCGCTGTTGGGTAGGAGGTTGTGCCTGAGGTAGAGGGCCTCTACTAGGATGTGGGTTCGGCGCCACTGGCAGCAATTCTAGCTGCTTGGGGGCTTCTATTTGGGCTACCGCAGCGGGCTCAGCTCTGGCAGCCCTCTTTGCTGGGATCACAGGGGGCAGCGGATGTGCCTGGACAGCCTGTTGCAGAGATTCCTCGAGGCGTTGGGCCTTATCTGAGAAATCTTGGAACCCTCCAAGGTAATTCTGGGTGATCTGGGAAGGAACCAGTTCTGTTTTGACATTCCCTATGCACATCGTCGGTAATTTCTCCTGATTTAGTGGCATGTCGAGGGATTATGTTAGCCCCTTCCCCTATGCGATGAAGTCTGCGACTCACTTATCAGGCCGTTGTTTTCAATTGGAGAGATCTACGATGCTGGTCTTTCGCATGGTGGAGCTGAACTGGTATAGTAATTGTCAGCGAAGATCCTCTCATCCAGTCACCGATCCAATATAGATCTTGTTGTACCAGAAGAATGCAGGGCCCTCCAATGTCTGCACAAAACATTGGTACATGCCAGCTTCCTTCTATGCTGGGGTCCCCAACATGGGGCCACACCTGGATGAAAAGTGGGCCAGGTGCTGCGGAGGATCCCCTGTCCCGTTAAACTGTGAGAAAGTTGGATTTCCAAAACCCATGGGTGCAGGCATATCATCCACCCACATGGGATATGGCTTGCCATCTTGTGGGACTACCACCTGCCGCGTTTCCAACACCTCGAGGCAGGTGATGAGTGACATTATAGGATCATCTGGGCGGGGTCCCTATCTTGATGGGGATCCCTAACCACAAGCGTGTTGTCATGCTCATCTACATGGTAGACGGCTTCAATGGCTCATGGAGCGACTGGTGGAGTGGCTAGCGGGGCGGCTGGGGGAACCCGAGCTAGATTCCTCGGATTGCCTCGCCATTCGGGACGGTTTGGTGAGACGTATCGCACCCTCTTGCTATGAGTTCTGGCTTCTACCATGTCCGCAAAAGTAGCATGATCAGGGTTTCCCGTAGGAATCTTGAGGGGGGGGGGAGTTGTTCCTGCCCCGGCTTATGATCACCATAGTCGGGTTTCCACTCTATGGCACACTCAGCCAGGAGTTCATCTACCAGCCTCTTCTGCTCAGTGAGTTGTTGGCGCAACATGACCTTCTCTGGGACTTCGTCCGTCTTCTATACTGAGGCGGATGGGTCTGATTTCTTGACAGTTCTGACATGCTCTTTACATTTACCAGCATTCCAACTAAGTACCAGCAACTTTGTG
This sequence comes from Viscum album, assembly GCA_963277665.1. Taxonomy (NCBI): domain Eukaryota; kingdom Viridiplantae; phylum Streptophyta; class Magnoliopsida; order Santalales; family Viscaceae; genus Viscum; species Viscum album. Next base: position 1,759,234,634 of record OY728141.1, read on the forward strand.
GGAACATGGAGGCCTAGGAGGTTCCCCTACTGATGAGTAATCCTCCCTGTTGTGTCCAACAGTGGTGGTACACCCTTAGTAGGTAAGTCTCCATTGAGAAACTCCAGCTCGTCCTCTTTGTCCACTATGTCATCCATGTGGACCGCAACCCTCCTTGGGGGCATGTCCTCAATGTCGCATAATGAGTCGGGCTGCCGTCGGATAGGACTGAAGAAAAGGGTGGCATACTATCCCCAGCCACGTACTTGCACGTGGGGGGTAGCCTCCCGGATAATTTTTCAAAGTACCTTAATACTCTGAATGCACTGCTACTGGAGGGCCTCACGATGGCCTAGTGGCTCAGGGCACTGGGCCACTGGGAGTGCGGCCAGATCGACTAGACGACACTACTCGCTAATATCTTCAAAATTCACTTGGATCCATGGATACACCACCCGATAATAGCGAATATGAAAGTGTGTCGCCCATAGGGTTTTATGGAAGCACTCGACTTCCTCTGGGGTGAGGGATTCTGGATCACAAAAGTTTGATGCTGCCGTCGGCCAGAACTTCTCGGGGAAGTGATCCGCCGGGAGAATGTTATAGAAGCTCTTGGGCTCGGATTCAGGGTCCGGACCTATATTTCCCCACTCGTCAATCGAAGGTGGCTGAGGAACCAGTAGCGGTAATGAGGCTGACCATTGGGATAATAAACTGGGTGGTGGAGAATATGGCGAACGAGCTGACTGACCACCGAATTCCTGGCCATCCTCTGAAGAGTGTGGTGACTAGACCACAATGTCACGGTATGATGGGTTAACCACCACAACATCTGATATAGGGATCATGGTTACCAGAGGTGGGTCACGCTCTTTCTCAACCGCCATTGGACCCCAAAAAATCTCTCTGTGATCTTTGGTTGAGGTAGAGGGCACTTCTGGTGACGACGGTGGTGACTGCACTGTCAGAACCTACGGGACTCCCAAAATTTCCTCCTACAGGATGTACCTGCGAAGAGAGGCGGGAATCTGTTGGACTTCATATTCTAGAAGGATGAGGCTAACACGCCTTGTTCCTGCCCCGATCTTTGACTCGGAGGACCGAGGGAAGGGTTTTGCTGCTGAGTCGTATTCTACTTCATAATCCGAGAAGCGGGCTGGTTTGATCTTCATCCGGGACTTCCTAAGATATTTCTTGCGGTGGTGACGACCCACCTTCCTGCCCCTAGGAGGATCCTCGGGACAAGGCTGATTCTCGACATGTAATCATGGGGCTGTGCTGGTGTCAGGGCAGAGAAGACTTCTACATGAGACAACTGGGGTGCGAGGAGCACCGAGACAAATGTCTAAGGGGACATGGGGAAGACCTCCATGAACAACACCTAAGTGGGCGAAACCTCCATCAGAACTGGCAGGATCATGGGGAAGACCTCCATGCTTGTTGTGGGTGGACCGAGGATGACCTTCACCCCTTTGGTTGCCAGGGCGAGGAGGTCCTTCGGTAGCTATGGAGAGAACGTAGGGAGAATCCCCACATTGGAGAGGGACCGGATGGGAAATTCATTCACATCAATGGTTGGGGGAAGGATGAATACCATACACGGTGTGGTGGGCATGGGAGAGGCTTTCACGCCGAGTGTCACTGCCGTGGGGCAGGTCTTCATTCGGGTTGGGGGTAGCATGGGGAATATCTCCATGACGAGCTTCGGAGTGGAGAAGGCCCATGCTTTGTGGAATATGGGTACAGGGAGGACCTCCGTACGGGTTGACATCACCACAATGATCTCCACTCGAGCCTGCGGCCTGGGAAGTCGTCCCAGCCTACCCGTGGGGCGGTTGGGGCCTCGATCCCGATTGGGCATAGGAGCGCCCCTGCTCAGTGAGGGAAGGGACTTTATGATATGAAAAAGCGGTGGCTCGGGAAACTGTATATGTCGACTTTAATTCCCCTTGGCGAGCATCCTCATCTCGGGCCCAACGCTGGCATCGGGTTAGGCGAGCCGGGGCGGGTGGTGCTAGCGCATAGCCTACTTGTTCCTCTGGCAAGGCTGGACGGCGGTGCTGACACGGCCGGGTGGGGGACCTTTCTTGGATCCCTTGAATCTAGAATCTGACTGGGTTGAGCTGTGCGTCTCCCACCTCATCAGCGTAAGGCAGGGAGTCATCAAGGCGTTCTGAGGACATGCTCTCGAAATGATTGAATATTGGGGTGGGGAGCAGGGGCTCCCTGTACGGCCCTCGAGGGCAGTGTTGATGGCAGGGCCTGGATGCCTCCAAGTCCAGGCGTGACATACCGTGGGTTGGGATTATTCCCTCCTCCTCGTAATGGTGTACGAGGTCGTTAATAACCCTTCATTGGATGACTTCTGATGGGGAGATGGGGCGTGGTTTCCCCACGTTCGTGGATGCAGACGCCGTTGTGGAAACAGTGAGCCACGCGGAGCGGCTGTGATGTTGTTGCCCCTACCCCAGCGTAGGCTGGTGGGCGGTGATCGTGTCCCTATAGCATCAACCAGATTTTTGGGAAGCATGGAGATTAACTCGTCAGCACTGCAAGGAAAGGAAATCGATAACCAGTGCCCCACCGCCATCCCATCTTCTGTGTCCGGTAAGAGGGATCCATGCCGACAAAGTAGTAGAATAGAATTCCCAATGTTCTACTGCCCCAACTTCTGGTGATTTTCACGCTAGACCCGCTATTTGTTTGGCAGGACCCAGTGCTGGATAGCTGTATCCGGTGACACCTCAATCTACTGATGTCTCGAGCACTACTAGTCTCCAAATTGAGGAGAAGAATTTCACTTCGGGTTCACCATTTCTATTTTTGATTCTTTCGCTGGGGCGCGTGCGTCCATCTACTGATGCGCGACTGGTGCAACTTTTGTTACCCCACATTCCCGCATTCCAAAGGTGGGCGACATCCATTCCTTGTTTAGGGATGTCTGCTCCTTGATCGAAACCAGGATGATGGGATGTCAGTTATTCTTTCTACGGATTCCTCCTCAAAACTCATCACCTAGTTCGGGTCTCCCTCATATATTTAATATGTTGTTCTTGAAACGCTTCCCAGTGCCATGTTTCTATGGACATCGGTTAATTACACTGCTTCTCTCAGGACATTCCAAGGGGTCTGGTCAGGGAAGCAACCTTTAGTTGGGGGAGTAGTCACGTCGAGGCATCATTAATGTTTCTAAACACTGGGGAATTGGTAGGTCTATATTTTTTCCTTTTTATAGGGCTTCTCGATGGTGCAGAATCTCGAGGCATCCCACATCAATAGTAGGGAATCATATTCCATATCCATGTATCTGATGTTTTCCTCAGCTTACTGTGTTTAACACAGGGTATGCCACACGTTTAACATCGAACAGAGATATATCAGGCTGATCAGAACACTATCTGGAGTGGATCAGATTGAGGAACCCCCTTGAGGGAACACCGATATCAGAGCCATCCCATGGAAAACTTCCCGAATACTATGGAGGGGAATGGGGTGGCATGATCTCACCGGGACGTGGTGGCCCGGATAAGAATCAGGATGAGTGATGGAAAGCTACACAAAGTGGAGGGGAAATGAAATGGGATCGTCATGGAGATGGCGGTTGTGATGGGCTTGAGTCTTGAAGAGACTTCCTACGTATCCCCATGGTAGGGAATCCAATTTCGCATAGTTTGGTTGGTATGAACCGACGTGAAGGGGGTCAGAACGACCATAGGGTGATGGTCTTGAACCTTAGGGAGGCTTCCTACGTACCATGCCTTGACATGGATCAAAGTCCACGTTGTTCAAGATGGTGTGGGGCTTAAACTGAATGCTACCCAAGGTGGTGGGTGAACCAATGTGAATGAGGTCGGAATGACTGGGTGTTGGGCTTGAACATCGTGAGGTTTCCTACGTACCATGCTTTGACATGGATCAATGTCCTTGTAGTTCGAGATGGTTAATCGGGGGACAGACGTGAAGATGGACCTTGGTCCGAAGGATGATGGGCTTGAACCTCGTGAGATTTCCTACGTACCATGCCTTGACATGGATCAATGTCCACGTTGTTTGGGTTGAAAGGGGGCTATTGAACTGACATGAAGGGGTGTCATAACAACTAGATGGTTGGGTCACAAAGGCTTACCGCTGGATTGGGATCCATTTTAACGTCATGAAGGACGAGAACGTGTCGGAGAACCGACGTGAATAGGGACCTTGGTCCAGGTGGATGGTGGGATTGAACCTCATGGAGGCTTCCTACCTACCATGCCCTGACCTGGATCAAAGACCACATAGTTCAGAATGGTGTGTGTCGGAGGACCGACGTGAAGAAAGACCTTGGTCCGAAGGGTGTCAGGCTTGAACCTCAGGGAGGCATCCTACGCACCATGCCTTGACATGGATCAAAGACCTCATAGTTTTGGAAGGGTTTCTTCAGTGAACCGATGTGATGATGAACTCGGGGGTCCGCTGGTGGTGTGATTGAACCTCGTTGATGTTTTCTATATACCATTACTTGACATGGATCAACGTACTCATAGTTAGGGTGTGAAGTTTAACGTCATGCGAGACGGGATGCAATTTAATGTCATGCAGGATGAGATGCATTTGGGGCTTACAATCTGAGGCGGCCCAGGGTGTTTCATGGTCAGTTCCCACTATAAGCCCATGGGAGTCATGCTCGGTGTGAGAAACAAGAGTTCGCAGGTACCTGACGATCACGTCGCGAAGGGTGTGACCGTGGGAAGTGAAGAGGGTCTTACATGTTAGGTGGCCCATGGTGGGGGACTTAATCTAGGATGGAGGCCTTAGGGTGACAAAGCACAGCAAGAGAGTGATTTGGGACAGAAGGAAGGAGGTGACTCATTCCCTATCATGCCCTCCGCTGGCCCTAGTGGTGGGGAAGTATAGAGGTGCATGGGTGCTACCTTCCGCGAGAGGGGCTAGGGGCTTACACCAAGATGGCTACCCTTCCCCGCGGAAAAACACCACTTCGAGAGGGAGGATATCATCCCATGTGGTGGGTAATCCCATCCTCTTGGAGACGAGTTGCGTAAATAATGTTCGAGCCGAGGGGACCCTGTGTGCGAGGCACGGGGCCAGATCAAAATTTTATGTCATCTATTGAGGACAAGGTGATTGGCAGGTTAATGTCCTGCATCTCAGACGAGGTGTGTTTACTCCGTACCCATAGTACATACATGACCAGTACCATCTTCTCCTTGTGGGAGGGAAGGTACTTGCAATACCGTGTAGAAGGGGGGTCGCAGAGTGAACCATCGAGGGGTCCACGTTAGTGTGGCTATGAGAAGAAGAAATATCCATTAGTGTGCCTATGAGAAGAAGAATTAGGAGAAGAAATTCCCCAGGTGGTATCATCCAGGGGACTTTGAAATCACATCGTACAAACCTGTAGGGTCACACGGGAGAAGGAATTTCCAAGCAGAGGGGTCCACAGGAAGGGGCCTTGTGGAACTCGGTTGCTCTGCATAGTGGAGGGCACTTGAAAAGGGGGGTGCTTGGTGAAGTGGGGTGCCTTAGCCTTATAATGGGGTAGAGGTGCGAATGGGAGGTGCTTTGCGATGTGGAAGGCTGTTCGCGGAGCACTGCCTCGCGGAGCATAGATGCATCGCGAAGCGAAGTGCCGTAAAGCAATGTGCTTCATGAAGTACCATGACCCTGCCTTGGCATGTGGATAACATGTACAAGAGGGGTGTTTCATGAATCATTAATGCTCCGCGATAACCCGGGTCCCCTTGGGGATCCCCTTCCTTCGTGAACTCCCTTAGGCTTCGCGAAAGGCATCCCACTCGCAAGAGGGGCACCAACGAGACAAGGCGAAGGCCTCTCGTGAAGCAAAAACACCTCGCGGAGCTCATGATTCGTAGAGCAAAGAGTGATTCACGATCATGGAGTTGAGAAGCCAAAAGGTCGGATTGTCCATCCCAGAAATCTCAGGGGGAGCTTTGTATTTATAGGCAATAGGTTCTGTGAAGCAAAGATCACGTGGCACGAAGGGGGCTTCGGTTTCTTCACGGCGGGTCGTGAACATCAATCGAGTGAGCAGAGGGGTACCTCCTCTTTTTCTTCGCGGCGGTTTCACGAAATTCAGGGGCGTTTGTAGAGTGGTACCACCTCTTTTATTTTGAGGTGGGTTCGCGAACGTCAGGGTCGTTCGTAGGTCGTACCGCCTTCTGTGCTTCGCGGCGGCCGCAATGCTTAGAGGGACTCCGCGCCGTGGCTTCGCGAGGTAGGCCACATGGTCTTCTTTTCTTCGTTCTTTTTGTCCAATATTTTGTCTCTAACATGGTACCATAATAATTAGGAATTATTATCATTTAGTTATCACTTGGTGATCCCTAGTAGGTGAGATAACAAGGGCATACCCACCAACAGTAACACCACATGTTTCAATTATTCTTGGTTGTTCCAATCTATAGACATGTGTATTGGTATCCAGAATTGAGATCATTATCAATGTGTGTAATTTGATTAAATACTTTTATTAAATGTAATAACCAATACAAAAAAGTCATGGAATGTTTTCTTCTGTTGGGTGCATCATTAGTTGTATGAAATCAGTTGAATGGTCTTGATATAATTTTACAATTCTCATTTGGGGAAGTGATATCTCATGCCTATTTGATCAGGATCAGATTACCATCATAAATCCATACAGAGGGTAGTAAAAGGGAATATTTTCCAATTAGATAAATAAACAATAAAAAAATAAAGTGTGATAAAAAAAGGGTGTCCTTTGTTTGGAGATATCCTGAAAAAATGATATTATATTAAAAATTATTTTTTCATAGGATGTTGTCATTGATATGACTATTACTTATATATTTAGGGCCCTTTATGGGTTTCTAGACTCTTCTCATGGTCTATAAATAGTATTCACTACTATGAAGATAAGGGACTCCCCTAACCCCAATCCCTAAACCTACCCCATCTGTAATGCCCCGACCCCAATTACCCAGAGTCGGTGCATTATTACATAACATTAGCATTATCACAAAAGATCAATTTTCGAAAGACCGATTAGTTTAGTAGCCTTGGGAATACTAGATACATTCATAAGGTTTACATTACATAATAAAATGGAAAACTACAAAAACATTGTTTCCATAGACAACACTAGGATCACATAGACTATCCCTACAGGTTATCCATAATATACTTCTTCGTATCCTTGGAAAAATAAAACATATAAAGTGTTGAGATCAGATGCTCAGTAAGGATAACATTAAAGCAGAAAATTTCATAAAAAACGTAAAAATTTAAGGCAATGTATAAGACTAAAAAATCCTTTTAAACATAAACTTCAGCATAAGATGGAAAATATAAAATCAAATAATTCCATTTACTTATTCACATAGATATTCTTCTAGTCGAATAATCACATGCAATATCAATAGCCACTTTCATAATGATGGAATGCATAATGCCAAACTTCATTACCACATAATCAAGGCCTTGTGCCCAGACTACAAATAAGATTTTGTCAAGGCCTTGTACAAAGACACTAGCTTGTCTCAAGAGACCTACGGATGCATCAAAGAGATATAGCGGGCTCCACCCATCACATACTAAGTCCAATGCATTCCTCATAAGAAAATGTTTAAACATAACATAAACACTCATATTAAAACTAGCATACGAAATTTCAATACAATATCCATAAACCATGAATGGTGTAAAAATAACACATCCATAGTCAAACATATCACAAAACCTTCAATACAATATGGATGTTTTGTATCATAATAAATCAACTTCAAATAAGCTTAAAATCTATCAAAGGAATTTGACATAGATGAAATCAAAACCCTTTTTTAGAGAAATATCTCTTTCAATTTTGTAATCATTTAAGAGTCACATAATTATAAAGAAAAAATTTATTTTTAAAATATTCTTATAATCTTTTAAGGGAATCTTTGATGATGTTATAATGGCAGAAAATAGCCGCACCCGCCGTATAAGTTAAAAAAGACATTCTTACCATAATTAGGAAGAAAAGGTTATAAAGGAAATTGTATGGAAAACAAAGGAATGATTCCTTTATAAAAATATTATAAAAAGTAAAACAAAGGTATAAATTACTTTAACTCATATTCTATAAAATAGTAAAAATGTTTTGAAATACATTTTTCGGAAACATGGATGTGGATTATAAAGATGTCCCAGTAGATACTTACGTAAAAACAACCTTGGATAATAAAGAGATTGTGAAATTAACCATTACCTTGTAATTTTTTTATGTAGAAGGTAGGTCAACCTCCTGTATAATGGTGAAATAATATTTATTAAATTATAAAAGAATCATATACCTTAATATGATATCATATATTATCTTTTAACATTGTTTTGCTAATAATATCTTAGTATTATCGTTGTTTCGGGTGTTAACAGATTCACTTCCTTTATATTATTTGTTATATGAGTCATATTTGTTATGAATGGGATGTATCTTATTCATATCCAGATTGATATCAAGTCTTTAAAATTATTTATAATCATCTAATGAAAATTAGTCTTGAATGGATACGATAGAGAATGAATCTAATCGCGTTCGTGGAGACTGTAATCTGTACGTACACATGAGCAACAATATAATTATTTTGATATTAAAATAATATATAATTGGATTGTATATCATATATACAGAATAATTATCATTTTATATTTATTATTTACATGAATTATGCATCATTATTATACTCATCCAAATAATAATGTATTGAATAAAAATTACACCACGACGTGGAGACGGTAAGCCGTACGTACACACGTATGGTGACATGTCATTCAAAGGATGAATTGAATAAAGAATTTGGTTGTAACATATTTATAATAACATAATAGTATATATATGATACTGGAGTTATTATTTTGTAATGGAAACAACTAAGAAAGAGGAAGTGGAAGAAGAAAAGAACTTGAAAGAGGTGGTGAGATATTTACGTCTTCTTCGTGTTCTACCTTTTGATTTGATCAAAAGGGACCCATTGGATGGATTTCTAACTAAAGGAAGGCCTCTAGAACAAATGGAGGTCAGTTGAGAGGTTATTCGGTCAGGGGTTGGCCAAGACAAAAGGCTTTTAAGGTGTGATTTTTAGGGAATGGGGAGTGCCCTTTTATAAGAGGGGTGAGGGGAACCTTTGAAAAAGCTAGAAATATTATTTTATAATAAAATCATTTTCGGTTTCTAATGGCTCAATAATGAATTCTTTAAATTCAATAGTGGGTATGGGTCGAAAACCACACAACCAATAGGTTTTATATAGGTTTGAGTCACTATAATAACTTTATCTCTTAGATTTTACTCTTTGTTAAATACTTTGACATTTACCATGTATCTTTGTATTCTTATATTATATGGTTAATAAACATACTATATACTTCTAAGTGAACCTCATGTGGTTCATTAATGATATATATAATATTATTTAGGACCTTTGGATGAACCTTATATTTTTAATAATATAAAATCAATTAATAATATAATATTTGTTTTAAAAACACTTTTATGTCAATTTTGACACTATTTGGTATTTTTTTCGCTAAATTCATAACAACATTATTACTTAAAAAAAATTCATCTAACCAACCCTAACTTATCATATTAACATAGAAAATTAGTGTAATTCATAAAAAGTCTCAAATTACATTTATTTGGATATTTATAATATTTATTATTTTAATATTTCATTAATTAGGTAATTACTGCATCATCATTGTGTCATAAATAATTTAAATTATATAATATCTAAAAAATATAAATAAAATACCATTATGTAGTAAATTGTTTTATAATTATAATGAATATTTATAGTTCCTTTTATTTTATGTGTATCCTTATATTAAAAATGGTTTATTTATTAAACATTGAATTTAAAACTTTTAACTCTTCTTTGAATTAAATAATAATAAATGTCCTAATCTAATAGATGTGGATATAAAGGATCATTTTTTATTCATAAGTTCGTTTTTGGTCGAATTATATTTATCCAATTGAATTAGAACATGTGTTAGGGTAATAATAATATCATTTTTACCCTTAATTACCCTATTTACTTTTAACCGTGGTAAATAAAAGTAAAACAATTACTATTCACCAAAAATTATTTTCATCTTAATGAACCACAATTTACTTAATGATATCAACCATGTCTCTATGATTTTTTAAATTCAACTCACAGAAGCGGTAAAATTATGTTTTATGTAAATTTGCAAATGCTCCTAGGATGTGGGTAAAAGACGGTAAAAAGTTCAATAAATATTTTAAACATATAAACTTATTATAAAATGACTCCAATGAATTACATTAAAATTATATAAGTATTATGTATCTATTTTGACCTAAAATAAGTTTTAATAAAATAAATAATTATTTAAATAAAAAGTCGGTTTTAAACTATAACTCAGTGTTTTCACTATTCATCAAAAATTGAATGTTTTCTGAAAAATACCAAAAAATCACCCTAAGCTAATTTTGATATTACAAACCAAAAAATGAATTCCATTTTGAAATATAAAATTGATAAAATTTCAAAATGTGGGTATTACTATTCATAACAACTAGCTTGATTGGTTGTGGTGTGTTAGTACTCGAAGTTGCAAAAAACACACACTACTGTATTATTTAAAGAGAAGCGTACCGTGGAAGCTTGGGGTGTTACATTCTCCCCTCCTTCAAATAATCTTGTACTTGAAATTTCTAGAGTATTACTGTGTAAAAAGACCCGGGTGGTTCTTCATCATATGTTCCTCTGGTTCCCATGTTGCCTCTTCCATCTTATGGTTTCTCCATTGAACTTTTACTAGACGATTCATCTGGTTTCTCAGAACTTTTTCTCTTGTATCAAAAATGTTGATAGGATCTTCACAATAAGACATATCAGGTTCCATTTCTAATTCCTCATAGGTGAGTACATGCGTTGGGTCAGACATTTATTTTTCTCAATAGTGATATGTGGAACACATCATGAACTTTGGTGAGACTTGGCGGCATTTCCAAATAGTAAGCTACAGTCCCAATTTATTCTTGAATTTAGAAAGGTCCAATGTACCTAGGACTCAATTTACCCTTCTAAACGAAACGTATAACACCCTTCCATGGAGATACCTTCAAGAAAACATGATCTCCTACCTGGAGTTCCAAATCATTCCTTTAGTTATCAGCATAGCTCTTATATCTACTTTGAGCTTCCTTGATGTGGTTTTGGATTACCTTCATCTTTTCCATCATTTACACTACATGTTCTAGGTCTACGAGTTTTAATTCACCAACATCATCCCAACAGGTTGGTGTGCGACATCTCTTTCTGTATAACTCTTCATATGGTGCCATTTGAATACATGAATAGAAGTTATTGTTATAAGAAAATTATACTAGAGGTAAATATTGATCCCACATACCTTGAAAGACAAGTGAGTATGATCTGAACTTATCTTCTAAGGTCTGAGTAGTCCGTTCTGATTGTCCATCAGTTTGGGGGTGGTAGGCAGTGCTCAAACGAAGATCAGTATCTAGGTCTTTTTGAAGACTTTTCCAGAATCATGATGTTAAATGGGGATCACGATCAGGAACAATCGATAGAGGTACTCCATCATGAATTAAAAATTCATTAATATGTAGTCTTTCTAGAGGTTCAAGTGGTAAATATTTTCTTATAGCAAGAAAATGTGCTGACATGGTAAGATGATCAACAATTACTCATATTTCATCATTCCTTCTATGAGTCTTTAGTAGCCCCATGAAAAATTCTAACGTAATATTATCCCATTTTGCACTTAGGTATAGGAATATGTTTCATGACCCCTCCAGGCTATTGCCTTCTGGCTTTCACTTGTTGACAAACCATACACCTTGACACAAAATCAGAAATCTCCCTCTTCATGCTGTCCCACCAAAAATATTCCTTCAAATCTCTCTATATCTTAGTGTTACCGGGGTGCATAGCGAAATTGGAACTATGAGCATCATCCAATATTTCCCTTTTTAAATTAGGTATATCAAGGACCCAAAGTCTCTTCCCAAATTTCAAAATTTCATCTTCATATACGAAGTCACTCAATCTCCTATTATTCACAACTTTAATCTTCTTTTAAAACTCCTCATCATCAGCCTAAGAAATCTTTATCCTTTCTAGTAAAGATAGTTTGGAAACCATTTGAAAAAGCATTGATGTTTCACCCTTCATGGTTATTCCCATATCCATCTTTACTATATCCATGTATATAGGATCCTTTTCAACTCTCATCTTGTTCAAAACTCCATGATCATTTCTACTCAAAGCATCTGCCACCTTATTTTCCTTCCCCGATTGGTAGTGTATATCAAAATCATAATCCTTGAGTAGTTCAAGCCATCTCCTTTTCTTCATGTTGAGTTCTTTCTGTGAGAAACAATACTTCAAAATCTTTTGATCAGTATATATCTCACATTTTTACCATAGGGATAGTGTCTCCAAATCATTAAAGCAAATATTATAGCTGTTAACTGAAGATCATGACTAGGATAGTTTTGCTCGTGAATTTTTAGCTGTTGTGATGCATGGGAAATAACCCTATCATTTTTCGTAAGGAAACAACCAAGTAATTTCTTTGAAGCATCACTATAAATAAAAAACCCATCATTCCCCGATGGTAGAGTCAATATAGGATAATTGACTATTCTTTTCTTCAGTTCATCAAAGCACTCTTCACACTCTTTTTTCCAAAATAAATTAACCCCTTTTCATGTGAGATTTGTTAATGGGTTAGCCAACCGGGAAAATTTATGGATGAAACATCAATAATAACCTAATAAACCAAAAAAACTATGTAACATGATTATTCTCATTGGTGTGGGACATTCTATGATTTCCTTGGTCTTAGAATGATCAATAGATATTCCATCCTTAGAGATCAAATGGCCACGAAATGAAATATCATGAAGCTAGAATTCACATTTTCTAAACATCCCATATAATTCATGTATTCTAAGAGTCTTCAAGATAATGCGCAAGTGATTTTAATGAACTTCATAGAATTTAGAGTATACCAAGATATCATCAATAAATTCCACTAAAAATTTATCAAGATATTCCTTGAAAACTCTATTCATTAGATCCATGAAGACAGAGGGTGCATTAGTCAATCCAAAAGGCATTACTGTAAACTCGTAATGCCCGTACCTAGTTCAAAATGTTGTTTTTGGAATGTATTCCTTCTTTGTACACAACTGATGATATCCATATCGAAGGTCAATATTTGAAAAGTATTGAGCTCCATGAATTTGGTCGAATAAATTGTTAATGTAAGGTAGGGGATACTTATTCATTATTATTATATCATTGATCTCCCTGTAGTAAATGCACAACCACATAGACCCATATTTCTTCTTAACAAAAAGGATAGGGGCTTCCCATAGAGAAATACTAGGGTGAATAAATACCTTGTTACTCAATTCCTATAGTGGTTTCTTTAGTTCCACTAATTCCACAGTGGCCATTCTATAAGGGTTCTTTGATATGGGCCTTGATCTAGGAATTAAATCAATGGAAAATTCAATTTCTCGATCTGGAGGATGTCCTCGTAAATATTCTAGAAACACATATACATATTCATTCACAATAGGTACATCCTCTATTTGAACATTCCTTTACTCAACCACAATTATTTCATTCTCTTCCTCCCCAATAATTGAATATAGTTGAGATACTCAGGGTAGATCTAGATAAGAATTAGGTGGTGATGATTTTTCTCTAAAGATAAGGTGTTCTTTATCATCGTCATCAAAAACATTAACCTCATTCTTCTTACAATAAATTTTTTGCATCATGGTCTGAATGCCAATCCATACTGAGGATTATATCAAATTCAATCATGGGTATGACAATGAGATCAATAGATAAAAAACATTTATATGCCCTAATGGGGACTGATTTACAAAACTTTGTTTCAATGATACTTCCCTTAGGAGTTATGACTGATAACTCCCCTGTTAAATCAAATTGGAAATATTTAATTTTCTTAGCAAAATGGGAAGATATAAAACAATGTGATGATCCAGAATAAAATAAATCATCTCCTAAACTTGAGGAAACCATTAAATTACCTACCACCACGTCTTTCAGAGCATCAACCTCAGATGTAGTGATAGCATAAGCTTGGCCTTGATCCATTGGACTTTTCTGAGGTAAGTTCCCCGGACGCTTAGAACATTCATTTGCATAATGATCCCTTTCTCTACAATTGTATCATTCAACATCGATTTCCTCTTTCATCCCCTTGCAATCACGAGCTTGGTGGCCTTTTTTACCACACTTGAAACATACTCCCATTACCTTCAGGAAAGTACCAAGGTGTTTCTTCCCATGTTTACTACAGGATGGATATTCAACTTTTCTCTTATTCCCCTAATTTCCATTTCCAGAGTGTTTAGCATATCACTTCTTCTCTTGCTTTTCATTAAAGTCATAATACTTAGAGAATTATTTTTCTGTCTTCATAGCATATGAGACAATTTCTTCGTATAATGATAAGGATTGTGAGACTCATTCTCAATGAAGAAATGGTTTAAACCCATAAAATAAATAATAAATATTACTTCATGGGTTACTTATATAATCTGCAGCATGCCTCACAAACCCTGTTAAATTAGCTTCATACATTGCGACATTCTCATCCTCCTTTTTCCTCGGACTCAGAAATTGTTTTTCCATATTCGCTCGATGGTCATGAGGAAAGTATTCTTCTAAGAAAATATCTTTAAACTCCCTCCATTCCATATTTTATACTTCATCATATTCCTTTGTGTTTTCAATAAATAACCACCATTGATCAGTATCTCCAGTGATGTGGTAAACTGCCATGACAACTTTTTCCCTTTCACTACTCCCCATGGCGTGGAATATTTTTTCTAAAGAATTTATCCAATGATCATCAACTAATGGATTTGTAATCCCGTTTAATTTTTGTGGTTGTTTCCTCGTGAAGAGATAAAACATTGATCCTCCACCCTTTCTATCAGGGTGCTCCATACGGGTAAGGTTATAATTCATAACCTGAGTGAGTTGTCCCAGTATGGTGATTAGCTGATCAGCACTAGTTGCATCACCAGCACCAGTTTAATTATATTGATTAGGATGGAAATCTCTAAATGGACTATGTGCATTGATATATTTTCCATTCCTTACACTAGGCACCATTTCTAAACAATGTCATAAACTAGATTAGTTTATGAATCGCAACACATAACTCCAAACTTGTAAAACACTAAACATAAATTGAACATTTTATGAATATAAACCATAATCATAAAAATGATTTCTTTGAGGATGTATATACTCATAAACCCTTCATAGTGGTTTGTAAATAAAATTAGAATTATCTTATGCATATCTCCCAGGAGTGTCGTAACCAAGAGTGTAGTAAGGCCCATTTTCATGCACCACTTCTCATTCGAGTCTATATCAAAGCGATGTTTTTGGGTTTTACCCCTAGGTACATCTGTGCCAGAGCTGCCTCTACCTGCTCATATCTATACAGGGATGTATTATCTTGGAAAACTCACAAAATATCTCCATTACCAAAATTCTAGGAAGTTATTCTATACAAATCCTTAATGTCTATCGTAGGGCTATGTGTTCTACTCAGAGTTTATCTAAATCTAGTTGCCTAGTTTTGTACTAAACTTCCTCTGATACCAACTATAACACCCCGATCCCAGTTACCCATAGTTGGTTCATTATTACATAATATTGTCATGATCACAAATGATCAAGTATTTAATGGCCTATTTGTTTAGTAGAATTGGAAATACTAGATACATTCATAAGGTTTAAATTGCATCATAAAATGGAAAACTACAACAACATTGTTTCCATAGACAACACAGAGATCCCATTGACTGTCCCTATAGGCCAGTCATAATATACTTCTTCACATCCTGGAAAAAATAAAACATAGAAAGGGGTGATCTCAGATTCATAGTAAGGATAAAAATAAAGTATAAAATTTCATAAATAATCATAAATATTTAAGGCAATGTATAAGACTAAAACAAAAGCCTTTTAAACATGGCATTCAGAATAATATGGAAATGATCAAATCAAATAATTCCATTTACATATTCACATGGATATTCTACTAGTCGAATAATCACATGCAATATCAATAGCCACTTTCGTAATGATGGAATGTATAATGCCAGAATTCATAACCACATAGTCAAGGCCTTGTTCCAAGACTAAAAATAGGATTTTGTCAAGGCCTTATTCCAAGACACTAGTTTGTCTCATGAGACCTACAGATGCATCGAGGAGCTATAGTGGGCTCCACCAATAAAATACTAAGTCCAATGCATTCCTCATATCAAAAGGTTTAAACATAACATAAAATTTTTTATTAAAACTAGCATATGAAATGTCTGTACTATATCCATAAACCATGAATGGTGTAAAAATAACACATCCACAGCCAAACATATCACAAAACCTTCAATACAATATAGACGTTTTGTATCATAATAAATCAACATCAAATAAGATTAAAATCCATCAAAGGATGTTGATATAGATTAAATCAAATCCCTTTTTTAGAGAAATTTGTCTTTCTATTTTGAAATCATTTAAGAGTCACATAATTATAATGAAAACATTTATTTTGAATATATTCTTATAATTTTGTAAGGGAAGCTTCAATGATGTTATAACAGCGGAAAATAGCAGCACCCTCTGTATAAGTTAAAAAATGACATTCTTACCTTTATTTATATTGTTTAATTCAACTTTATAACTTCTTTCTATTTCGGCACACTCATGTTGCTGAAACGGGTTGGTTATGGGACCTCAAGAATATCTCCCCATATGGAAGAGGTTGTCGACTAGTAGTGGGGATGTGGTAAGTATAATGGGTAGAATATACCCCCTAGTATAGAGTTACGATACAGTGGAATTAAAGAATATAAATAAATATTAGAGTGTGGAAGTAATGGAAACAATAGAGAACAATGGAAAACCCCAACAATAAATGTCAAATGAATTATCCAATAAATAATAAATGAATATTGTAATGTCATACTGGAATATAACAAGATTCCAAACTAAAATTAATACAATAAAATAATTAGTTGACACAAATAAACTCAAATACCCCAGTCCCAAACCCCATGGCCGTCCTGTCTCCAAACTCCCATCCATCTCATAATAAACACTCAACAACTATGTCTCTTTCCCTTTTCTAACCCTACATCAAATTAATATTCTTGAGTAGCAAACTAAAACCGGATTAGGATGCACGTGTAACTCAGTTGTTCAACACCACTATGTCTTAACATAACTAGTCTAATTATAATTGCATGAAATAATGAAATAAAAAGTTGTGTTAACTAATTAAACAATTAATTTAATACCACATGAACCATCTTACACACAATGTAAAAATGTCTCTAATAATGTCTTATTACTATGTCAACCCCAACCATATAACCATGGTCAAACATAAATTTTTAGATTCCATATTAGAATGTTTCTGAGCATGTCTCGTAATCATGCCAACCATAACCATATATTCATGGTATAAATCACATAAATCTAGGTTAAGACCCATATATAAGAAGATGAATAATACTTCAAAGCTGATGTTGGTATATGATAATTAAAACATGTATCTGGGATAAGTATGGTAAATAATCATTTCAGTAATAAATCATGCCCGTGTGTGGTATATAAGTAATACAACATGTTTCAGGGCCATGCCTAGTATATAATCATTGTAGAAGTAAATCAGGGCCAAGCTCGGTATATAATAATTACATTATGTATCAGGGCTAATCCTGGTATGTAATCATATCGACATAAATCACTAGGCATAGACCTCTATATAAGCATTACAACATGAATCGATGGGCATATCCCTCTATATTATAATTATAATATTTAACACAACGATTCATAATAATAAGGATATCACAATATCATATTATAAGGATCAACGGTTAATTATGAAAATTTTCATTTATCTTTCAATCACACATTACCTTTATCATTTTTTCATAAAACAATAACATGTATGTCATTTGAATAAACATTTCAATGATTTTAGAATACATATAAATAAATCACCCAAAGCTTATGTCATTCCAAACACACTTAATAAATTAGTCAATTCATTTATAATGAAGGGTTCACTCACCCAAACAATAGCCATAGTATAGTTTAAAAAATCAAAAATTAATTCCAATGAATAATACAATTCAACATTTAATTAATATATGATCACATTATGTTGGTGTAATTGAAATATTGAACTTAATTTACTATTAAATATCCTGTAGGGTTAATGTTTAGAACCCCTACCTTTAATTGGAGATTAACACAGTTTTTCCAAAGGGTAACACCAACAAGGAAGAAGGTACAAAATAGTGAAAAAATAACCGAGAACAACACAGGTCAAGATCACTATAAAAACATGTCTAAAAATTCCAAAACCCTAATGGAGATCAATCAAAGAGGAGGTAAACCAAATAAAAATACTTAACATGGATTAAACTCACAATCAGGACATCAATATTTGATCAAAGGATTCCAAATTCCCATGTGAACCTTCAAGGGTTGATAGGAGGAAACTTCACATGGGTGAAAAATAAAATCATCTTCACAATAACTTTAAAACATTTAGTTGAAATAATACATGGTGGGTAACTCTTTTACATGCCGTAAATTTATTTTTAGTGATATAAATTTAAAAACCCATCATCTTGGATGAATTTTTAATTTTTTTTAAACCTTAAATGAAATGAAATATTTACACAATGTGTAACTGCATAACACTCTTTACTGGATTCAAGGAATGTTTTTTGGAGGAATTTACATGTCGTGTATACCTTAACATAGAATGTAAATCCCCTACAGATAGATTTCACTCTAGTTTCCACTAATGGAACCAAACCACCCTCAATTACATCCAAATATGTATAAACCCTTGTAACCCCATTTAAAACATTAATATATAGTCACCATTATTTCAAATAAACATACATCCCATAACTTTAGGTAACTTTACTCAACAAAATCTCTCCTTATATGAACAACACTCAACCACCAAGGTGTAAAGATAATGGAAAACCCAATGGAAGACATTTAAGGAAAAAAATCGAATGGGGTGTTCTAGTAAAAAATATGGATCTTATAACTACTCTTTACCCCCATATTAATCCCTAATCCCTAACCCACCATCTTAATCCTTAATTTCTAATAGCCCCATATTAATCCCTAATCAATATCCCCCAATCCTAATCACTAACCTATATCTAATCCCTCCCCCAAATATTAATACCCAATCCCTAACCCCCTACCCCCCAATCCTAATCCTAGTCACAAATACCTAACTAATTCCTACCCACAAATATTAATCCCTAATACATAAACTCACCCCCAATAAAAATCACTAACCCCTAACTAATACCTACCCCCAGTATTAATACCTAATACATAACCCCTCATCTGACTACAAATCACTATCCCCTAACTAATCCCAACCTTTGATCGTAATCACTAATCCCTAACCCCCAATTTTAATCCCCCATCCCAAATTCCCCAATCCTAATCCCTAAACCCTAACTAATCCTCACCACTATCATAATACCTATTCCATTACCCCCCAATTTTAAACCATAACCCCTAACCCTTCCATCCATAATCCCTAATCCATAACCCCCATCTTAATCTCTGGTACCTACCCCCACATAATAATAATCCCTAACCCCCCTAATCCTAATCCCTACACCCAATATTTATCCGTAATCCCTAAATCCACAATCATAATCCCTAATCCCTAACCACAAAAATATTAATCACTAATCCCTAAACCCCATATTATTCCCTAATCCAAAACCACACCCATATTATTCCATAATACCTACCCCAATCAAAATCCTTAACCCCTAATACCAATCCCAAACCAAATTCTTAATCACTAATACCTAACCTCTAAATAAAAATTCATAATCCCAACCCCTAATCATAATCCCTAAAACCAAACCCTTCTTAATCATTAATCCCTATCCATCCCCATCCTAATCCAAAACCCCCCAATCATAATCCCTAACCCCATTCAAATCCCTAATTTATTACCCCCCAATCCCAAACCCCCCAGTACTTATCCCTAACCCGCCAATCCTAATTCGTACCCCCATCATATTCCCTAAGCCCTATATTAATCTCAAATCCATAACCCCAATATTAATCCCTAATATCCAACCCCCCATCTTAATCTATAACCCCCATATTAATCCTTAGCTGCCCATCCCAAATCCCTACCACCCCCACCCATAATCGTAATCCCAAATCCCCACCCCATCTTAGTCCCAAATCACATCACCCAATTATATTAATTAAAAACTAACCGCCAACCAATCCATACCCCAATCATAATCCCTAATTCCTAACCCCCATAAACCCCAGATCATAATCCTAATTAGTAACCCCAATATAATCTCAACACCAATCTCAATCCATAATCCCCAACCCATCAATCCCAATCGTAATCACTAACACCTAACAAATCAGTGCCCCCAATCTTAATCCCTAATCCCTACCCCCCTTAATAGTAATCTCTAAACCCTAGCCCCCCATCTCAATCCCTAATCCCTACCCCCATTCCTAATCCTATCTCCAACCCTAATCCCTAACCCTCGACATCCGAATCTTAATCATTATCCTTCAATCTTAATCCCTAAAACCCCATCCAAATCCATAATCCTTGACCCAAAAATCATAATCCCTAATTATTATCCCCCCATATTAATCCCTAATCCATACCCACAATCATAATCCCTAATCCCTACCCCCATCTTAATCCCAAATCCCTAACCCCCCAATCTTAATCCCTAACACCCATATTAATCCCTAATCTGTACCCCCCATTGTAATCCTTAATCACTACCCCCAATCCTAATCATGACCCCCAATCTTAGTCCCTACCCCCCAATACTAATCCATACACCCACCCCTAACCCCTACCCTCAATCCTAATCCAAACCACTAACCTCAAACCCCCAATCCTAATACCCAATCCTTAACCCCCCAATATTAATCCCTAATACCTACCCCCAATCATAATCTCTACCCCCAAATCCAAATCCCTACTGCCCAAATCCTAATCCCTACACCCCAAATCTGAACCCCTACCGCCATCTTAATCCCTAACCCTTATCCCCCATCTCAATCTCCAATCTCTTCCCCCATCTTAATCCATAATACAACCCCCCCAAACTGAATCTATAATTCAAAACCCCCCATCTTAATCTCCAATCCATACCCCCACCCCCATCTTACTCCCCAATCCCCACCCCAAACCCCAATCCCTAACCCTACAATCCTAATCCTAATCACTAACCCATAACCCTCCAATCTTAATCCCTAATCCCAAACCCCTTCAATAATAATCCCTTCCCCTGAAATACTAATCCCTACACCCAAATCCTAATCTATACCCTTATCTTAATCCCTAATCCATAATCCAATCTTAGTCCCTATTCCATTACCACCCATGTTAATACCTAACCCCTACCCACATCTTAACCTCTATTGCATAACCCCCCCCCCCCCAATTTTAATCCCAAATACCTAACCCGCATTCTTAACCCCTAGTCCCTACCCCATCTTAATCAATAATCCTTATCCTCCAATACTAATCCAGACCCGCCAATTCTAATCCCTACCCCAATCCTAATCCCAACCACAACCACAACCACAATCCCTAGCCCCCCCCCCCCCAATTTTAATCCCCAATCCCTAACCTATATTAATCCCTAATACATACCCCCAATCATAATCCATATCCCCTAATCCTAATCTCTACAACACCTAAAACAAATCTCTCTCCCCCAATCATAATCTTAATCACTAACACCTAACCCCCCCCCCCAATCATAATATGTAATCTCTAACCCCAATCCTAATCCCTATCCACAAATCCTAATCCATACACCCATCTTAATCCTTAATCCCTAACCCCTAATCTTAATCTCTAATACATAACCCAATATTAATTCTTAATCCCTACCCCCATCTAAATCCCTAATCCCCAACCCCCCATCTTAATCCATAATCCCCACCCCCATCTTAATATATAATTCCTACCACAACCCCCATCAAAATCCTGACCCCCATTCCTAATCTTGACCCCAAATCCTAATCCTTACCACAAACACTAATCCCTAAACCCAGAATCTTAATCCTAATCACTAACCCCGAACCCACCAATTTTATTCCTTAAACAGCAATCCAAATCCCCACACAAAAATCATAATCCCTACTCCCTTGTTATTCCATAATCCCCAACTCCCCCATAATAATACCTAATACTTTCCCCATAATCTTAATCCCTATTACCAACCCCCATTTTCATCCCTAATCCCTACCACCAATCCTAATCCTGACCTCATCCCCTAATCCTAATCCCTACCCCAACCCTAATCCATAACACCCCCAAATCACAATCCCTAATCCATAACCCCTTATCTTAATCCCTAATACCTGACCCCCAATCTTAATCCCTACCCCCAAATCATAATTCCTACCGCCCAATCCCAATCCCAACCCTAATCATTATACCGACCCCTAATCATAATGGCTACACCCAAACCCAATCCCTAGCCCCCCAATCTAAATCCCTAACCTTCCAATCCCAGTCCCTACACCCATATCCTAATCTCTACCACCAATCCTAATCCCATCCCCTGAATTCTAATCCCTACCCCCAACTCTAGTCCCTAACCCCAACCCTAATCCCTAACCCCAATTCTAATCGCAATCACTAACCCCCTAACCTCCCAATATTAATCCCTAATGCCTAACCCATCAATAATAATCCCTAATCCCAACCCCCAAATCATAATCCCGACCTCCCAAATACTAATCCCCAGCACCAAATCCTAATCCCTACCCCCACCCTAATTCTTAATCCCTAACCCCCATCTTAACCACTAATCATCACCCCCAATCCCTAAACCATAACTATCAAATCACAATCCTAATCACTAACCCTTAACACCTCCCAATATTAATCCCCAAATCCAAAACCCATCTTAATCCCTAAACCCTAACCCCACAATCTTAATCCCTAGTCACTAACCCCCATCTTAAACTGTAATACCTAAAATTACAATATTAATCCCTAATCACTAACCCCTCATCTTAATCCATAATTCATGCCCCCAAATTCTAATCCATAACCACCCAAATTCTAATTCCTTCCCCCAACCCCAATCCCTACCCTCCCCCAACCCTAATACATAACCGCATCCTAATCCTAATCACTGACCCGTAACACTCCAATATTAATCCCTAATCCCTAACTCCACTATATTAACCTCTAATCCCTACCCCAATCCTATTCCCTCCCCCCAAATCCTAATACCCACCCAACCCAAATCCTTAATCCCTAAAATCCCATATTAACCCCTAATCCCTATCCCTGAATCCTTAACCCCTAACCCCTCAATCGTCATCAAAATCACTAACCCCTACCCCCCATTCATAATCCATAATTACTAACCCCAAATCTTAATCTCTAATACCTAAAATCTAAATCTTAACCCCTAATCACTAAACCCCCATCTTTATCCATAATACATAAACTTCCAATATTAATCCCTATTCACAAACACCTAATCATAATCCCTAATACCTAACCGTAAATCTTAATACTTAACCCCAAATCCAAATCCCTACCCCACTCATAATCCATATCCCCAACCCTATATGTAATCGCCACAGAATACTAATCCTAATAATTAACCCCTAACCCCCAATCTTAAACCACAATCCCTATCCCCTAACCCCCCATCTTAATCGTTAATCCCTAAACCCCCCAATTCTAAACTGTGATCACTTAACCCTCATCATAATCCCTAATCCCTACCCCCAAATAGTAATCACTTACCCAACAATATTAATCCCTACCGACAATCCTAATTCCTTCCCCAACCCAAATCCCAAACCTCACTCCTAATATTAATCCTAATCAATAACCCCTAACCCCCAATCTTAATCCCCAATCCCTAACCACAAATCTAAATCTCTAATCTCTAACCCCTCCATCTTAATCCTTAAACCGTACCACCCCAATCCTAATCTCTAACCCCCCAATATTAATATGTACCCCCCAAATCCTAATCCCCACCCCAACCATAATTCCCACAAATCGCAATCCCTAACCCATAAACCTAATCGTCCAAATCCTAATACCTACCCGAAATCTTAATCCATAATCCCTGCATCCTTCCAATATTAATCAATAACCCTAACCCCACATCCAAATCCATATTCCTTACACCCCAATACTAATCCCAATCCTCCCAATCCTAATCCCTACCACCAATCCCAATACATACTACCCAAATCTTAATCCCATCCCCATTCATAAACCCCAATCCCTACCTACCCCTAATATTGATCTCTAATCCCTAATCCCACATCCAAATCCCTAATCCCTATACACCAATTCCTAATCCCTAACCCCCCAAATCCTAATACCTACCCCCTAATCCAAATCCCTAATCCAAACATAATCTGTTACCCCCAAATCCGAACCCTAACAACTAACCCCTAACTAATCCCTCCCCTCAATATTAATCCCTAATCCATAACCCCTCACCCCCTATATTAATCGATAATCCCTATCCCTCCATCTTAATTCCTAATCCCGACCCCCATCATAATCCCTGCCCTCAACACTAACCCCTAACCCCATAATCCCTACAACCCCATCCTAATCCCTACCCCCAATCCTAATCCATACCCCCAATACTAATTTAAATCACTAACCCCTAAATGATACCTACCCTCAATCTTAATCAATAATCCCTACCCCCTCCTTGATCTTAATCCATAACCCCACACACCCATATTAATCCCTAACCACCCCAATCATAACCACAAACACATCCCTAATCTCTAACCCCAATCCTTGTCCAAATCACTATCCTATACCATAATCTTAATCCCTAATTCTTAACCCTAGAAATAATAATCCATAACCCCCCAATCCTAATCCTAATCACTAAAACATGCCCCCATCTTAATCCCTAATGATTAACACCCCCAATTCTAATCCATAATCTCTACCCCCATCTTAATCACTAATCCAGAACACCTCAAATACTTATCCTAATCACATAACTGTTAATAATTCCTACCACACCCTAATCTTAATCCCTAACCCCTACCCCCCCCCCAATCTTAATCCCAAACACCTAACCCCAATCATAATCCCTAACCCCTAACCCCAATCCATACCCCCAACCCTAATACGAAGCCCCCAAATCATAATCCATAAGCCCAACCCTAATCCCTAACCCCTAAATACTAATCCTAATCACTAACCTCTAACTAATCCCTACCCCCTAAATCTTAATCCCTAATCCCCAACCCCCAATCCTAATTCATACCCCAACCCCTAATCCATAACCCCCCAATCTGAATCCTAATAACTAACACCTAACTAATACCTACCCCTCTCTTCAACCCCAATCCCTACTCCCTAACCTTAAAAATATAAATACAAAATCCCTAACCACCCCATATTAATCCTTAATCTCTTCACCCTAATCTTAATTCGAATTTATTACCCCTTACAAATATGTAGTCCGCAATATTCATCCACAATACCCCTACATCTTAATCCCTAACCCCTAAACCCCCAATCCAAATCCTTAAACCCAAATCCTAATCCCTACCCCAAACCTAATTCTTAACCCCCCCCCAATCCAAATACATACACCCTAAGTAATCCCGACACCGCTAATCTTATTACCTAACCCCCAACGTCAACCCTTAACCCCTAATTATAATCTTAATCACCATCCTCACAATCTTAATCTCTAATCCCTATCCCTAAATACTAATACATATTACCAACACCAATAATAATCTCTACCCCCAATCTGATCCTAATAACAAACCCCTTACGAATCCCTATACCCCAATTTTAATCCCTAATCCCCCCATAATAATCCCTAACCCCTTACCTCCAATCCTAACCCCTACCCCCCCCCCCCCAAATCCTGATCACTACCCCAACCCAGATCCCTTACCCCAATCCTAATACCTACACCCCTAAGTAATCCCAACACCGCTAATATCCCAAACCTAATCCTTAACCCCCCCCATTTCTAATGTTAATCACTTACCCTAAATCATAATCCCCAATCCTAACCCCTAATCCTGACACCCATTCCTAATCCATACCCCCAAATATAATCCTAATAACAAATCCCCCAATCTAAATCTATAATCTCAACCCCCAATCCTAATCCCTAATCATGACCCACCCAATCCTAATCCCCCAAAACATAATTTGTAACACCCAACCCTAATTCCTAACTTGCCAATCCTAATCATATTCACTAACACCTAAGTAATACCTACCCGACCTAATATTAATACCTAATCCATAACCCCTCAACTATAATCCCTAACTCCCCATCCCTAATCCTAATCACTAATCCCTAAATAATCCCTTCCACTAATCTTAATCCCTAATCCCTAACCCCCTAATATTAATCCCTAGCCCAGAAACCCCAATCCTAATCCTAATGAATAACCCCTAACCATTCCCTACCTACAATCATAATTCCTAATCCCTACCTACAAACCTAATCCCTAACCCACCAATCCTAATTCTAATAACTAACCATTAACTAATCTCTACCCCCAAATATTAATCCCTAATTCATAACCTCTAAACTATAATCCATAACTCTCCCAACCCTAATCATAATCACTAACCCCTATCTAATTCCTACACCTAATCATAACCCCCATTGCATAACCCATAATGATAATCCCTAATCCCAAACCCCCCAATCCTAATCAAAACAAACTACACCTAACTAATCCCCACAATCTTAATCAAGAATACCTAACCCCCCAAATCTCAAACCCTAATCTGTAACCCCCCATCTAAATCATTTATCCTTAACCCTCCCCAATAATAATCCTAATAACTAACCCATAACTAATCCCTACCCACAACTTAATACATAATCCCCAACCCCCAATATTAATCTTTAATGCCTATTTCCTAACCCTCTCCCATCTTAATCCCTAGTCCCTACCCCCATCTTAATTCATTATCCCTGAGCACCCTAATATTATTCCTTAATCACAAATCCCTAACTCTATCCCCAAATTAATCCCTAATCCATACCCCCATCCTAATCCCTAACACCCAATAAATCCTAATTAGTAACCCCTAACTAATCCCTACCCCAAATCATAATCCCTAATCCCTAAACCCCTCATCTTAATCCCTAATCCCAAACCCCCAATCCTAATCCCTAACCCCAATCCTAACCCCAAACTAATACACAAACCTAATCTTAGTCCCTAATCCCTAACCCCCCCCATCTTAATCCCTAATCCCTACCCCAATCCAAACATATAACCCCCAATCCAAATCCCTAACCCCCTAATCCAAATTATTACCCCAACCCTAGACCCTACCCCCAAATCTTGGAACTATTCACTAACCCCTTGCCAATCCCTACCCCCAATCTTAATCCCTAATCCCTCCCTCCCAAATGCATACCCTTACCACTTAATTATAATCACTACCCAACAATCCAAATCCTTAACCTCAACCCCACCAATCCTAATCCTATTCACTAACCCATAACTAATACCTACCCACAATCATAATCCCAAACACATAACCCCACAAATCCCTACCATGACCCCCAAATTGTAATCTCTGTCCCCAAAAAAAATCCTTAACCCCCCAATTTTATTCCCTAATCCCTAACCCCGAACCTCCAAACCCTAATTCCAATCACTCCCAATCGTAATCCCAACCCCCCAATTTATATCCCCACCTGAACCGTCAAACATAATCCATAACCACTCCCAATCATAATCCTATTCACAAACCCCTAACTAATCCCTACCCCCAATCTCAATCCCTAATCCCTAACCCTACGAAATCCCTATACCAAAACCCCAATTATAATCCCTACACCCAATCATATTCCCTACCACAACCCTAATCCCTAACTCCAATCCTAATCCTATTCCCAAACCCGTAACTAATTCATACCCCCAATCATAATCTCTAATCTGTACCCCCCCCCAAATCAGACCTTGACCCCGAATTGTAATCCCTACCACCCAACCCGAATACGTAACCCCACAATCCTAATTCCTACCCCTAAACCTAATCCCTAACCCCCAATCCTTATCTTATTCACTAACCCCTAGCTAATCCCTGCCTCCAATCTAAATCCATAATCTATAACCCCCCAATCCTTTCCCATGACCCCCCAATCGCAATCCCTACACCCCAATACTAATCACTACCCCAATCCTAATTCCTACCACAACCCTAATCTATATCCCCGCCCCCAATCCTAGTCATATTAACTGACCCCTAACTAATCCCGAACCCCCCAATCTTGATCTCTAATCCCTAACATCCCCCAAAATCCCCACCATCAACACCCCAATACTAATTATTACCACCTAAACCCTAACAAAAATCCACATTAATGCACCCAAATAAAATATATTCTACCAAATAATGGTAATTTTAAATAAAAATAATAATAATATCAAGTAAATTAATACATTTAGCAGTAGACCAATAAGTAATTTTGGAATTTTCGTTAAATTTTGTTTTACAATCCCCTTTAATTTATTATAATTTGTTCCAAGATGTGAGCACATGATCCCTCTAGGATTATTGAGTTCACTTTTCCCTACCCAGGAGTTTATGGGATTATTGTGTTCAAGTGAATTATAGAATTCACAAAGACCTCATATGAAAATGTTTCTTCATGAAGTTTATAAAAATATTCATAATATAATCATAACCAATCAATTTGATGGAGTTATTAAAATATTTTTTTTCTTACAATGGTTGGGGGTATCAAGGTAAGTAATAATATTTATTATATTGACTTAATATGTTTCCCAACTAAGAAGGTAACAAAAAATGTCCCATAATCGTGGCCCAAAACCTATCACCAAGCTAATAAAAAAATATATTAAAAAAACTATATGAACAAATAGAAAAAAATAAAATAAATAACAAATAGTTACTTGTTTGATCCTATATATTTTTGTTGAAATCTTGATAGATAATTAAAAACTAAAATGATTGGTCAAGAGGCCATGTTGTGTTAAACCTAAAATTCAATGACTCGTTGTATTTCATCGATGAAGAATTCAAATTATTCAACATGTAAGAAGAAAAATTGGAGTAAAAATATGCCACGTCAAGACTTAAAAATTTGTGACTTAAGCTACTAATCCAATAATTTAACATAAAAAATAAAATATGATAAAACAAAAGGAAAAAAATAAATAAAAAATATTTTAGAGGCTTTCGTTAGGAGATTTACATGTTAAGCTACAATCAGATATTACTAGAGTAATTAGGTATTCAGGATGATAAAAATGACATAATGGATATCAAGGAAATAAGATATTACAATGAAATAAGAGAGGCCCACCTTTATAAATGAAATTCATTAAGAAACTGCATCTCATAAAAAACCATTAACATTGTATACCACAAATGAAAATAAAAAAATAATTATAGAATAAGTTCAAATAGAATGTTCTCTAAAGCCAATGGAAGATAAAATCTGATAACCTAAAATGAAACACCAAAAAAATAGTCATGGTTTTATGCTATTTTAATAATTCTTTTTCTTCAAGAACAGAAAATGAAATAAGTTTACAAGGGTCATAAAATTAATGATAACATGTTTTCCAAAAATATGGAACATTAAATTAACATAAAAATATTATTTTAATGTGTTTCAATATTTTTCACGTGAAATCTCAACACAAATCATTTCAACTTCCACTATGTGTAGGTATCATTAATTCCATATGGGAGAAATTAGAATTTATACTTACCTTGTATTTCTCTATGTCAGTCAATTGATTTAATCAAAAAAAAAATACATTCATATAGATATCTACACCCAAGTATTGAATGAATAAAATTATAGTGAGATAAATTTATAAAAACACCCATAAGATGTTCATCCCAATATAATTTTATGTTTACTGTGATCATTATAGTAAAACAAGATGGTGAATAACATGACTCCTTCTCGATGGGGAGAAGAGAAGCCAAAATACGATCAAACCTACTTAAATAATGGGAAAATACATATGATGAGTCTAATAGAGACTTTATAAAACGTGTTAGGTAGTTTCTATATTTATTATCATAATTTATCAATTTAAACAACATGAGATACCTCTAAGAACATGAAACAAGCATATATTTAGTAAATTTGACACTTTGACACCGGAATCCCTGAGTATTGTAGTAGAATGTACCATCTCACAAATAGTTCTAGCTGTAAAACATTTGATGTTTTCATAGTATTTAAATTAATTAGTGGTGTATAAGTGGTTCATTTCACTTTTAACCCGGATAAAAAAACAAATAAACAATATAGTATTTTTTCAGGAGAGAATAAAATGTATACGTTAATAGTTGAGATCCAAAAAAAATCAATTTAATCACCTATTAAACAAAACATGAGCCCCTCCACCAACCGGCCCTACCTGAAAACCAAAAAAAAGTTCATGAAAGTACAAGGACAATAATTTAAATTCACATGCATTATTCCTGAAAATATTGAAAGAGGAATAAATCAATAGGACACATTGGTTCTTTACACTCAAATGTACCTATATAATTCATCAATTTCAACACAAGAAATACACAACTTAAAAAAAATTAATACAAAAAAGATCATTAGGGGAATGGATTTGATACCCAACATAGACACTATTTCTTCCTCCTTTCGTAATCATCTCAATATAATTTTAATTACTACTCATTAAGGGATGCTCAGAAAGGGACATAAATTCCATATTCTTAGTGAACTTCAATGGGAACCCCATTGTCATTGCTATAGATGATGATATAGATATGCTTGGGATCAATAATGAACATAAGGAAGTTCATGGGTGGATTGTGTGGCTTCTTACCAGTAGCATTGAATATAATATCATTAATGATATTGTATAGGACTAAAACATAATTGACGAACTTTTTCATCATTTTAGAGTTTTCCTAAACCTAGATAGTTTTCTTATAGAGATGTTGTTGGTATCAAGACAAAGATGGATATGAGAAAGTTATTATTTCATCTAAAATGATTATTAAATTGTTTTCTTTGAGATGATGAAATTGTTGATGGTCTGCAGTGGAAGGGTAACGATCTAGCGAGTGGCCATAGTAGATGGAGGGATGGGGATGGAGACAGGGATTGTGTTTCTTTCATAGCATAAAGGGAGTGGGTCAGAAATCAAGAATTATGAGAACGAGTTATAGGGATGATGAAGATTTTAAATAAGGGATGGCTGATCGCTAGACCGTGGATTTGAGTGTGTGTCGACATTTGAAGGAAAAGGCTAAAACCATAGTGGGAAGAAACAAGGCACGCATTCTACGGACAGTAACAAACTATTTATTACATATTAGTTTTATATTTTTTATTTAGTATTTTTGAAATAAAATTATAATATTTTAAAGTTAATTTAAAATAAATGAAAATTCACATATAAAAAATTAGAGATTTATTTGTACACATGTTTATAAATATTATTGTAGTAAGTTCAAAATACTTATCGCTGATTGTGAAGTAAAAAAATGCATTTCATAGTTTTGTGGAATACTATTTTTATTTTTTTTATCATTTTAAGATATATGTTATGGGATTTATTGTCAAATATTTTCATGGATCACTAGATATCTTTACAGGAATTGATTTTTTAAGGGAAATTGATTTTTTTTCATTCATCACTAGTGACCTTCAGGAAAAAATCATAAGTTGTTGAACTTTATGTGATAGTTCATTAACATAATTTATCACATGTAGAATATGGGACACCTATTATTGTTAACTAAAATTTGAAATCTCTAAAGATTTAAATTTTATTTTATTAGAATAAAATTCCAAAAAAATATAATACATAGTCTAAGAAAGTCACAAATTCCAATACTCTATATTGGTGGAGAAATCAATTTATCACCCGTTTTTGTATAATAACTTTAAACAAACAAATAATCAACCTGTATATTTATAAAATTTCAATGTATATAGATGATTTAAAGAGTTTTTATTAATCCTTAAATGTATTTTAACATGAAAATCTTCCACATAAAAAAAGTATTGAAATGAAACTTGTATCACATTATCACATTATATTTTAGAGAGAGAAACCCTTCTTTATAGAATAAGCATAGTGGGAGTTTTATATTTATGATTGAAATTAAAAAAAATCCATATGTTTTCCACATAAAAAAATTGATTTTAGTTAATAGATAACAAATGTTATGGACTCATGCCCTAAAATCATATGATTTATAATATATTTAACAGAAGATCATATTACATGGTCTACATTACTACATTAATGGATTTTTTCAGCACTAAAAAAGGGCTTTATCAGCAATAAATTTTTTTCACATGATAAGAATATTTTAAAGTTATCAACCATTATCAACACTAAAATAAATTGTTGATAAAGAAATCATTTATGATCATTGATAAAGTCCCCCTTTATTAGTGAATTTTTTAGCACCGATAAAGGCCATAATAGCTACTAAAAAACAACAGCCATCTAGAAACCCTATAACAAAAAACAAAATTAGAAAGAATAAACATAATGGAATAAATATATATATATAAATGAATTGGAATATAAATAATACAAAATATTTACATTGATGTCATATTTACAATTAATCAAATAATGATTATATCCCATTATAAATAATCAAAAATATTATAGTATACTTGTTCCCAACGATCAATCTCTATATAAAAATATTACCCTAAAATAAAACCAATGTTTATTTTAGTAAAAGTACATAAAAATATAAAAATATAAAAATAATTTTATATAATCCAAATATGATAAATTATATTATTAATTACTAAATATCTTAATGATATTATCAGTAATACTATTAATTATATTCTTAATTACTATATTCTTAATTTTATATTAATTATTAAGCAGACTATTAATTAAAAATTATATAATTAATTATTAATTAAATTGTTAATTATTAATATATATATATATTTTTTAATTATTTCATATATTAATGATATTATGTACCGTTAATTATCCTAATTACATGATTGCATTGCGATTCACTGTGTAATTTTCACCCTTACACAACTGTGTTAAACTAGTTTTGTATTGAAAATTATAAAAATAATAACAATTTGAACTTCATTTTTGATTACATTGTTTTGTGTTTGTCAATTTTAAAATGTAAATGTTACTTGTTTTGATAATTTCATTGAAGGTGGAGGTGATTTGGAGGACCCATGATGAAGTCCAAAACAATTGGTCAAGCTGAGTAG
Organism: Viscum album; assembly: GCA_963277665.1. Lineage (NCBI taxonomy): Eukaryota > Viridiplantae > Streptophyta > Magnoliopsida > Santalales > Viscaceae > Viscum > Viscum album. The sequence continues at coordinate 1,759,267,995 of OY728141.1, forward strand.
GATCCAAGCTCACCAGTTTACTAAAATGCATAATTCTACTTAACAGTTCATAAAAATGGGCTGATGTTTTTTTGGGATGGTTCAAAATTAATTTTTATACATTTCATATGAAGGAACCCAATCCTCATTCGTCAATCCGGTGTCTCAACCGACATGATCTGTCCAGCAGACCGAATATGCACAAAATCAAAAGTGGTGCACTGTGATCATTCAATATATTGGGATCTATTTGTCAAAATGGTTCCAAAAATTAGTTGGAGATATTAAATATGTGGGGAAACATGTTTCTATTTTTCTCCAAAGCGTTTTTCAACTTTCTGCTAGTCTAAAACCATGGGCTAAGTGGTTTTACACAATCTGTGTGCCCAAAACCACCTTCCACTTTACCTATAAAATGGTTTCTTGGGCTCCTCATTTTCATGTTCGGCCAGGAGAAAAATATTTGGTATTTTAGAGACCCAATGGAGTCTTATAATAATCCATGAAGTTCTGGAGGCCCCTATCCTCATTGGGGGATCAATAATGAAGAAGAAGTTCTACCATAGCTTCCTCCTCATCCAGATGTCGTGCTAAACAGTGGGTGTTCGTTGTGAGGGAGCTACACACATGAAAATGGATTTCCAAATCACATATCAGATACTGGTATGAAGTTATTTGGGTGTTAAGAACATTTATTTCCATGTATCATATTTTTATTTTCTTATTTTAATGCTTGTTTTCAAGCATGTGATTAATTTTCCTTTAATTTCTAACTGATCGGTGTGAGGTCTTGAGTGCCTGACATGTGTTGTTCCGATTTGACAACACAAGAATCCTTTTATTACCAAATTTCGTGAGATTTCAATATTCATTGTAATCTCTTATTCCATGAATAAGTTATGTACCTTGATAATATGATTTTCATGTCAAGGTTTGGTTCTTCAAGAAATGAAATAAAGGCTTAGGAATTTATTAGGATTCCAATTAATTTCAACCAAATAATTACTCCAAACCTAAATGAATCTCTAAGAACAATGAACTTGAAATGTGTGAAGGGAAATTAAAATGACCATTTTCTCTCATAATTTTTAAAACACCACCTTAAAATATGAACTATGAAACTCATTAAGATAAGTTATTTTTAACTATTTTCAAAATCACCCCTTTTTTAGTACTTTTTATTAAAAACACATACTCTAAACCTATCAATGATCCTTGAGAGATGACCAATGTTCTGCCCTATATTATAAATCAACCTTAAAATCATAATCAATTTGACCAATCATGACAACACGATCAAATTTTCGCGCCATTTCTGGTGAGCACCATGTTTTTTAGCGTGTGTTATTTATTATATTTTTTTGTAAATTTTATAAATATTTATTTTTTTATACTATACCTTTACCTATATTCTCATGTTCTGATTTCCATCTTATGTAGGTTTATTGCATGAAGCATTTCACTTCAAAATACTTACCACCTTTCGAACCTGAACCAGAGAGGATCCTACATCAGCGATACTGAGACATAGAAGAGAACCTTTTAAAGGGAAAAAAAATTCAACACTCTTATTGATCCTTATACTTATTCCACTTAGAAGAACATTAAAACTAAACACAACTTGCATAACATGGATGAAAATAAGTAGTCCTTAAAATTACTATCCTCACTTGATGTTGATATCCAACCCACCTATATTCAAATACAAGGCAAGGCACCTAATTTTGAACTAAAATCCGGTTTAATTCACTTATTGTCAAGATTTCATGGACTCGCTAGAGAAGATAAACATAAGTAATTAAAATAATAACACACTATTTGTTCTATATTAAAACCTGTAAATTTGAATAAATAACTAGTAAATCTGAGATAATTATCTTTCTCTTTAGAAGATACTGCAAAATATTGGTTATATTATGTTAATTACCCAATAAGAGGTAGGGAGAACATGAAATGCCATTTTATTGAGAAATATTTCCCAGCCTCTCAAACTAAAACAATAATGAAAAAAAAATTGGTGCACGGAAATCACAAGGGGAACCATTATATGAATATTGGAAATCCTTTAAAAGGTTATGTTCATGTTTCCCACACCACCAAATAAGTGATCAACTCTTAATTAAATATTTTTATAAATGATTAATCCCTATTGATTGAAATATGATCGATGATGTTGTACATGGTGCACTAGTGGATAAGAACCCAATTGATGCAAGAACCATAATTGAGATCATGGAACAGAACACTCAACAATTTGGTACAAGGTCTAGTGTACCCAATCGAGGTATCCATGAGGTGAAAAGTACTGAATTAGAGAAGAATGTGGATACATAGTTTGAAGAGTTAAGTACCCTTATTTGAAAACATTCTCTTTCCCAAGGTAAATACCAATATCCTCCTCCCATTCATTATTGTATTTGTTCTTCTAACATCCACTACTCTTATCAATGCCCCCAATTGAGAGAATCTTCTGAGAGTTGTGAAGAAATATTTCCAGGAATCCCCTATAACCAAACCAATTGGAAAGAACCATACTATATATCTAACCCTATATAGAAATAAAAAAAATATTATAGGCAATGTTGGTAATGAAACCAACCACAACCATAATAGAACCAACTGGGGCATATAAGTCATCCACCACCACCTCCATGTAATACCCAACCACCACAAAGGCTTTTCCAAACAACCCCTCCAAAAACTGTGAATATCATAGAAGATATGTTGAATCAAATTGCTTCAAACAATCTCCAATAACAAAAAACCATCCAAGCATCTATAAATGACCTAAAAACAAAACTAGGCCAACTTTCTAACTATGTGGTTGAAATTCAAAGTCATGGGTTGGGTAAACAACCCTCCCAACCAGTAGTTAACCCGTGGGATCGTAGAAATTTTAGTGCCATCACTATTAGGATTGGGAAACAACATTAAACCCAAATGAACCATCCATTAGAGTAATACCCACCTGAGGAAACCACCATCCCAACCATTGAATTTTTTCCAAATAAGATAGAACCTTGTCACGGTAGAATCCCTTCCAAAGGAAAGAGCATGCCTATTGATGATTCACCAATCCCCACCATTCCACTTTAATTTCATCAATGGTATACCCAAACAATAAAACAAAAAGAAATAGAACTTGATAAACAAAATCTTGTAAAATTTAAAAAATGTAAAGGTTAACATACCCTCGATTGATTCCAAGTAGCAAATTCCACGATATACCATGTTTCTAAAGGAGATGTTTACACATCGAAAGATAATTTGTGGAGATGAAAGGGTGAGATTGGGGAGGAACATTTCAGCATTGATAGATCCATCACTTCCCACCAACTGTAACAATCATGGAACATTATCAATTCCATGAACTACAGGGGAGCATTCTTTTTACAATTCTATGATTGATTTAGGTGCTTCTATATATGTGATTCCTTACGTTATTTAATCTTCATTGCAAGTCAGGGAACTGAAGGAAACATGAATATTCATTCAGCTAGAAATTCATATTACAACACACGCTTATGGTGTGATAGAAGATGTTCTTTTGAAGGTGAAAACTTTGTTTTCTCTTGATAATTATTATGTGCAAATAGCGGAGGAAGATAGGTTGAATGAAAACAACCCAATTATATTGGAGACACCTTTCCCTAAAACCACCAAAACCATAATTAATGTTCATAATGGTATATTATCTATGGAATTTGTTGGTGACGTAGTCCATTTCAACATCGTTGATTCCATGAAGCACCCCTCAGAAGAATATTCCTCTCTCTTGGTAAATTAAATTAATATACTCCCTTCCCATGAAAACCCTTTTCAATCCCCCAATCCCCTTTTAGAGTTTTCATCCTTGATTGAAATTATTGGTAATGAATCATGCATTGATTGTTGTAGTGGTCTAGAAAAGTGTCGTGAAAGTTTATTAGTTGATAATTTCTTGAAAATTGAAGATCCAATTACTATCGATGATACTTCTAAGCCTGCACTAATAGAAATGAAGCCTTTACCAATGGTTCCAAACTATTGGTAAATGTTGGATAACCGTTGGTATATATTATACTAATGGTTATCCAACCTGTAGGGATGTAAGCCGTAGGGAAACACATATGCCAATGGTTTCTGAAAAATCGTTGGTATATGTTAGGAAATCTCCATTATACCAACTATTTTGTAAAACCATTGGCATATCGTTTCACCAATGGTATTAAACTGTTGGTAAACATTCTATTCCAAATGGTTTGTGTAAATAGTTGGTAAAGGCTGGACATTTCACTATATCCCAAAAGTTTTTAAACCGTTGGGAAAGTGTTTTTACCAACAATTCTCTAGAACAATTGGTATAAAACACATTCATAGCCCTATGGAAATGGCTTACAACCTGTGGCATAGGCTTTTCTGTGAAATTCAGGCAGCAGCCTACTGAAGGCTACCTTTTCAGCATTTCTAATTTCCCAACTCTAATTACCTGCAATAACCAACAATAACACATATATATGCACAATTAATTCATAAATATTTAACACATAATTCACCCTAAAAATATACACATACAGAATTCAAAAAAAATTCATAAGTTAATTATAAACATACATAATTGATTTAGAATTCAATTCAGAATTGAGATGACAATTACATGTGCAATCGAGAATTCAATTCATAATTTAATACTGAATTGAATACCTACATAATTTAATTTTCAATTATGAATACAATACATAAAAACTGAATACGTAATTATATGTGTTATAAAGAATTAAGGATACATAAAAAATGGCATTTTGTATAACATAAACACGATTGAATTCAGAAATTAGAAGCAAATAACCCCAAAATAAGGAAATGGATAAATGACTTCATCCAAACACAAAAATAATGTCCCATGTTTTGGGGCAGTGTCTTTGAACTTAGTGATGATGATAATCGGTGTTTATCAATGAGATTGTGTGACTTAAGGAATGTATTTGTCCTTGGAGTATTAAATATCATGTGTTTCGGAATAGGGGTAGGAGTTCCTCACATGAGAAGTGGATTGTGTGAGGCTGGACCATGGATCCTTGTGTAAAATTATCAACACAATCTGAATATGTTTGGTCGGTGTTCCGTATGCTAGTTGTTTTCAATTAAATTTTGTTAATTTTAAACAATAGACAAACAATTCTAGTGATACCATCCACACCAATCCTTGGATTGAGGTAGGGTTGAATCATACACATCACATATGACCAATGGATCTTTGTCCTAAACTATATAGACAATATGATGCATTTGGTTGGTTTTCCGTATGCCAGTTGTTGTTTTCACTTAAAATTTTGTTCATTTCAAATAAAAGTGAGACACTTTGAGTGGTACCAGCCACACCATGCCCAAATTTGAGGTGGGGTTGACTCATACTTGTCTCAAATGATCCATGGATCATTGCTCTAAAGTATCAATACAATCCGAATACGTTTGGTCGGTTTTCCGTATGCCAGTTGTTTTTAATTAAAAGAGTATCCATTTTAAACAGAAGAAAGACAATTCGAGTGATACCAGCCACACTGTGCCTTGGATTGAGGCAGGGTTGAATCTTACACATCAAAAATGACCCATGGATTATTTTCCTAAAGTATCAACAAAATAAGAATGTGTTTTTTCAGTATTCCGTATGCTAGATGTTGTTTTCACTTAAAATGTTGTCCATTTCAAATAAAAGTGAAAAAATTTGAGAGGCACTGGCCCCACTGTGCCTCAGATTGAGGTAGGGTGGACACTTACATGTCAAAAAATGACCCATGTATAATTTTTATAAAGTATCAACATAATCTGAATATGTTTGGTCAGTTTTCTGTATGCCAGTAATTTTTTTCACTAAAATGTTGTCCATTTCAAATAAAAGTGATAAACTTTGAGTGGTAATGGCCACACCGTGACTTATATTGAGGTGGGGTTGACTCGTACATGTCAAAAATGACACATGTATCCTTGTTGTAAAGTATCAACACAATTCAAATACGTTTGGTCATTTTTTCGTATGCCAGTTGTTTTTACATAAAAGGGTGTCCATTTTAAACAACAGAAAGACACTATGAGTGATACCAGCCACACAAATCCTTGTATTTAGGAGGGGTTGAATTTACAAGTTACAAATGACCCATGGATCCTTTTTCTAAAGTATCAACAAAATCCGAATGCATCTGATCAGTTTTCCATATGCCAGTTGTTGTTTTCACTTAAAATGTTGTCCATTTCAAATAAAGGTGATACACTATGAGTGGTACCCGGCCACACCATGACTCGGATTGAGTCAGGGTTGACTCGTACATGTCAAAAATGACTCATGGATCCTTGTTATAGAGTTTCCACACAATCCGAATGTGTTAGGTCAGTTTTCCAAATGCCAGTTGTTGTTTTTACTTAAAATGCTCTCCCTTTTAAACAAAAGAAATACATTTCGAGTGATACCTTCCCCATTGTGCCTCGGATTGAGGCGGGGTTGACTCATACACATTACATATGATCCATGGATCATTATCCTAATGTATCAATAGAATATAAACGCGTTTGGTCAGTTTTCCATAAGCCATTTTTTTCACTTAAAATGTTGTCCATTTCAAATAAAACTGAGACACTTTGAGTAGTACCAGACACACCATGCCTCGTATTGAGGCAAGGAAGACTCTTAAACATCAAAAATGACCCATGGATTGTTATTCAATTGTATCAACATAATCCTATAATGTTTGGTCAGTTTTTAGTTGGCCCATTGTTGTTTTCACTTAAAATGTTGTCTGTTTGAAATAAAAGTGAGAAACATTGAGTGGTGCCGGCCACACCATGCCTTGGATTGAGGCAGGGTTTACACTTAAACATTATAAATGACCCATGGATCCTTTTTCTAAAGTATCAACACAATCCGAATACTTTTGGTCAGTTTTCTATATTCCAGTTTTTTTTACTGAAAAGGGTGTCCATTTTAAACCAAAGAAAGACACTACGAGCGATACCGGCCATACCATGCCTTAGATTGAGGTGAAGTTGACTTTTACATGTCAAAAATGAACCATGGATCCTTTTTCTAAATTATCAACAGAATATGAATTCGGTAGGTTGGTTTTCTGTATGTCATTTGTTGTTTTTACTTAAAATGTTGTCCATTTCAAATAAAGGTGAGGCACTTAGAGTGGTACCGGCCACACCGTGCCTCAGATTGAGGCGGGGTTGACTCTTACATGTCAAAAGTGACCCATGGATCCCTGTTATAAAGTATCAACACAATCCGAATGCGTTGGGTAGGTTTTCCATATTCTCGTTGTTGTTTTTACTTAAAATGTTGTCCATTTCAATCAAAATAAAGACACTTTGAGTGATACCGGCCACACTGAGCCTTGGATTGAGGCGGGGTTAAAACATACACATCACATATGACCCATGGATCATTTTACAAAATTATAAATATAATCATAAATCGTTTGGTCAGTTTTCCATATGGCAGTTGTTGTTTTCACTTAAAATGTTATTCATTTCAAATAAAAGTGAGACACTTTGAGTGGTACCAGCCACATTGTGCCTTAGATTGAGGCGGGGATAACTCTTACACATCAAATAAGACCCATGGATCCCTGTGCTAAAGTATAAACACATTCCAAAAATATTTGTTGGGTTTTCCATATGCCAGTTGCTGATTTCACATAAAATGTTGTCCATTTCAAATAATAGTGAGACACTTCGAGTGGTACCGGCCACACTGTGCCTCAGATTGAGGTGGGGTTCACTCGTAAATGTCACATATGACCCATGTATCGTTTTCCTAAAGTATCAATATAATCTGAAAGCGTTTGATAGGGTTTTTGTAGGGCAGTTGTTTTTACATAAAAGGGTGTCCATTTTAAGCAAAATAAAGACATTAAGAGTGATATCGGAAACACCATTCCACAGATTAAGGTGGGGTTGACTCGTACACGTCAAAAATGACCCATGGATCATTGTGATAAAGTATCAACACAATCTGAATAATTTGGGTTGGATTTCCATATGCCATTAGTTGTTTTCACTTAAAATGTTGTCCATTTCAAATAAAAGTGAGAAACATTGACTGTACTGGACACACCGTGCCTTGTATTGAGGCGGTTTTAACTCGTAGATGTCAAAAATGACCCATGGATCCTTGTGCTAAAGTATCAACACAATCCAAATACGTTTGGTTGGTTTTCAGAATGCCAATTTTTTTACATAAAAGGGTGTCTGTTTTAAACAAAAGAGAGACACTACGAGTGATACAGGCCACACCGTGCCTCAGATTGAGGAGAGGATGACTCATACATGTCATAAATGACACATGGATTGTGGTGATAAAGTATCAACAAAATCAGAATCCGTTTGGTCTATTTTTTGTATGCCAGTTTTTTCTTCACTTAAAATGTTTTCCATTTCAAATAAAAGTGAGTCACTTTGAGTGGTACCACACACACCATCCCTCGGATTTAGGCAGAGTTGACTCGTAAACATCAAAAGTGACTGATGGTTCTTTGTGATAATGTATCAAAACAATCAGAATACATTTGGTTTGTTTTCCATATGCCAGTTGTTTTTTTCACTTAAAATGTGGCTGATTTCAAATAAAGGTGAGACACTATGAGTGGTATCGGCCACACCATGCCTCAGATTGGGGCGGGGTTTACTCGTACACATCAAAAATGACCCATGGATCCTTGTGCTAAAGTATCAACACCATCCAAATCTCCCAAGATGACTTAATTTCAGATATCCTTTGATCCTAGGGCAATTTGATTGTCGTAATGTGTGGATTGAAGATCCGGGTGAGTCTAATCCTCTCCTTGCTTCCTATTTTTGATTAGGGTTTGCACTGTTCTCTCATCTTCTTCAAAAGCTATAAAACCCTCATTTCCATTGGAATTTAGGTTGAATCTTGAAGAGAGCTTATATTGGGATCCGAGACACCGAAATAAGAGTGTGATTGTCTCTGAAATCAAGGTAGGTGGTGGGTGCTTGGTACTGAAGTAATAGTAATGGAATCTTAATTATATTGGAGTTTAGGGTGAATCGTTAAGAGAGCATAGACTGGGCTTAGTAACCTTATTATGTAATGATTGGTGTGATGATATCGGTGATACATAGTTGTGTGAGGTACCCAGTGGAGGATGATGATATATGTGGCGGGGGTTATGCATGGTAAGAGGAGGGTGGGGCTGTCCAAGGTCTAGGAAGGAGGGTGTAGTCTGGGGTCTAGAGAGTAGTCTGTGGGGCTGTCCGGGGGGCTGTCTGGGGGGCTGTCTAGGGGGATATCTCGGGGCTGTCCGGGATCCAAGGAAGAGGGTGGGGGCTATGTCTGGGGTCCAGGAAGGAGGGTGGGGAGGCTTTCTGGGGGGCTGTCCAGGGTCTAGGGAGAAGGGTGGGGGGCATTCCGAGGTCCAGGGAGGAGGGGGTGTCCACGGTCCAGGAAGTAGGAGGGGTTATCCAAGGTCTAGAGAACAGTGCCGGGGGCTATCCGGGGGATGTCTGGGGTCCAGGGAGGTGGGGGGAAGGGGGTTGTCTGGGGGGATGTTAGGGGTCCAGGGTGGATGGTGGGGTGGGGGGCTATCCGGGGGCTGTCTGGGGTCCAGGAAGGAGGGTGGGGGTTGTTCGGGGTCTAGGGAGGAGGGTGGGGGGATGTCCAGGGTCTAGGGAGGATGGTGGGGGGGAGGTCCATGGTCCAAGAAGGAAGGTGGGCTGTCCGGGGTCCAGGGAGGTGGGGGGGTGATATCTGGGGCCAGGGAGTACGGGGGTTGTCCGGGGTCCAGGAAAGTGGGGGGGTGTCCGGGGTCTAGGGAGGAGGGGGAGGGTTGTCCAGGGGGCTTTATGAGGTCCAGGAAGGAGGGTGGGGAGGCTATCTGGGGGATATCCAGGGTCCAGGGTGGAGGGTGGGGGGGCATTCCGGTGGGCTTTCCTAGGTCTAGAGAGAAGGTGGGGGGGGGGGCAGTCCGGGGTCTAAGGAAGAGGGTGGGGGTTGTCTGTGGGACTGTCCGGGGTCCATGGAGGAGGGTGGGAGGCTGTACAGGGTCCAGAAAGTAGAGTGGGAGATGTCTGAGGGGCTGTCAGGGGTCCATGGAGGAGGGTGGGGGGATATCCGGGGTCCAAGGAGGAGGGTGGGGGTTGTCTGGGGTGTTGTCCGGGTCTAGGGGGATGGTGGGGGGATGTCCATGGGGTTGTCTGGGGTCCATAGAGGAGGGTGGGGGCTGTTTGGGGAGCTATTTGGGGGGCTGTCCAGGGGGCTGTCCGGGGGGCTATCCGGGGGGGTTGTCCAGGGGGTTGTCCGTGGTCTAGGGAGGAGGGTGGGGGATGTCCGGGGTTTAGGGAGGAGGGTGGGGGTGGCTTTTCGTGGGGCTGTCTGGGGGTTGTCTCGGGTTCATTGGATGGTATTTACATACTTTCTATGCAAATTCTTTTAATTTTAAAAAAATAATTTCATTATATAATCTTCTAATCAGACCACCAATTTTCTAAATGCCACTAAAAAATTACAATTTCATTAAAATAGGGGGATTTCCCAACAAATCATCAAATCCTGTTTTATTATTCATAGATAAAAAAATAAAGATAATGTGAACTACATAATCACACATATATTCAGGAACAACAAATCAATAAACATCAAAGGTCTGTAATATCAGTAAAAAATGTAACGGATCAATCTGTCCCTCATAACCATCACATTCATCACCATCATCTTCACCCTCACCCTCATCCTCATTGTCTTCCTCATCATAGTCCCTACCCTCCTCATCCACCTGGTCATCCTTATTGACCTCCTCATCTACCTCGGCCTCCTCCTCGGCCTCCTCCTCTACCACGGTCTCCTCCCCGCCCTCCTCCTTCTCCACCTCAGCCTCCTCCTCTCCATCGTCTCGACCACCACTAGAACTGCCAACTTGTGCACAATATATAGAATTCATTTGTGACATATATTCATCACAATTATTGATGGAATCTGGTGGATGTTTTGGACGTAAATATTCCATCAGTTTTATAAATTTAGTGTTTTCCATTGCAGACTATACTGCCATCAGTTTCACTGATACATATAAGATGCAATTCTAGTCTAATGCCTCAATCCACCAAGTCACGCCGAGACCATAAATCATATTTTTTCTTTCCCTTAACATTTTGATGTATCAAAATCAAAATTTCACATATATTCTTTTCAATAAGAATTTCATCTAAGAAATGACACAATAAATTGGTTGACCAATAAGGAAAATCAAGAAATATACTCCTCATCCTCCAATTGTAATAGGTTTCAGTGAAAACGTTCTTTCTCTTTCTAGATTTCATTTGACCATACCCAAATGAAAAACTGAAATATATCAATTCATTTATAACATCAATCCAAGACATATGTTGAGGTGGATCATCAGTCTCTATGGCATTATCAAATCTTTGAAGATTATTTCTATATGGATGTTCAATTGGAAAGAATCACCTATTTACCATAAAACTGAAACTACGGCGATGTTTCAGTCTTTTGGATCATGTATTCTTCATACTAACTTAACATGATAGTTTTCCCTTCATGCTCCATTCAGACATCATTGCATAAGCCAAAAAAATCATTGATTGTCCGCATAAGCACTTCACGCATCTGAAATATGTCTTTCGAATATGCATCGTATGTGCGGACACCAAATTACCAAAGAAGTTTCAACTCTTTTATTGAAGTTTTAATGTGTACATCAATATCAATACTAGGATCATAAGGGCCAGATATGAGTGAACTCATGAAAGTGAATGGTTTTTTCATACACAACCATGGGGAATGATTTTAATTGTGTATAAAAACGGGTCATGTGTTGTGCGAAGTAAGCACCTACCAAAACAGATTAAAACTGTTGCATGAAAGAACAAGCCTCACATTACACACTTAAGCTGAAAAATCAGGTTATCGAGCATCAATTCTCTACCATGAAAATCTATTTGCAGGGTGAACCAACTCATCATTAGTCTTCTTTCTCTCGGTATCATGCCATCTCATTTTTATTGATATTTCAGCAGATAAAAAAGATTATAGAGTATGGGGATTAATAGAAAGTTCCACATTACTTTATATAAAATGTGGGATAGTGTTCCATCATATTTTTTCTTTTAGCGGGATGTGCCACATTTTATACAATCACTTCATTTAGAGGTTTTCTCCTAGAATAAACTATAATCATTTAGGCAAGCATGAATTTTTTTTCTTGAAAATCCAAGTTCATCAACTAACATCCATTCCATAAAGTGGTTTGAGGGAATATCTTCATCAAATTGAATTAAATCCTTTAAGAAGGTAATAATGTAATCAATTTCTATATTAGAAATCCCATGCATAGTTTTCCCATGAAACAATCGGATTAAAAATTCCAGCTTTTTCATTTTATCGCACTGTCGATATACTAGAGTCAAGGCAGCATCATTCAATTTTTTCACCCTAAAAATAGCATCATTTTCATTAGATGCATCATATTTCATCATATCAAAGTCTTATTGTGTAGAAATAATTTCTTTTTAATGAGGAAAAATTAATGGAAATCGATCATCTGACAAATTCTACTATACAGTCCTTTCATTTTGATCATCAGCAATTTGAGATTTCATTTTCTCCCTATTGTGATACAAAACATAGATTTTTTTTTGAAAACCATATTTGGTTATGTGGTAGATTACTTTTTAATGGAACAAACAAGGTCTACCAACATAATTTGAACATGGGAAGTGTATGTGACCACTATCTGAAGCATTTTGAAATGAAAAATCTAAAAATATATCCAAATTGTTTTGAAAATCTCTTGATATCTCATCGGTTTCATACATCAAACTTCAATCCATTCTGTAAAAAAAATTCTATTAGTCATTTGCTCATAAGCAATTTATTAATATTAATGTTTAATCAAATATATATTTAAGTAAATGATAAAGGAACTAGTTTCTAGTTGATGTAGTGAACTATTAAAACAATGTAAAGATATACTAATTCAGTTATGTGTGCCTAAATTTGGGGTGAGATGTGTTTTGTAATTTTTTCAATTATCACATACAAGATGACACCATAGACCTGATAAATCATTTTTCAAGATATTACAAAGTTAATGCGTTTCATGAAATATTCAAAATGTGTAAAGAATGTTTTTTTAAATAATTTATTTTTGTTAAAAAATTGAAATATTGTGAAAAGTTAGTACATTTCAGAACACTGAAACTAAAGTCCACTTAAATTACAATATCACTCCACTAAAAAAAGGAAAACCACCTACCACACTACCCCAACTATCCCCAATACATTCGCATTGATCATCCTTATATCCATTACCCACCTTGAGAAAATATGACTAAACAAACCATTTACCATCTTTGAGAGGGGATACATCTCACCAGCACCTCCATTAGTCAATATGATTCACTAACTATATAAAAGGATTGGCTATGAAGACTTAAAATCTAGTTGATTCATATCATCATGACACTTGAATTGTAAAAATAAAATAGTAAAAAAATCAAACTACACTTATTGGGTATGTCATGCCACACAAGTCACCAACTGGTTTAGGTTAAATCAAAATAAAAACAAAGAATAATAGATGAAAAACATTAAAACTAAGTTAAGACTTATAGACGTGGAGTGTATAACTAAAAAATTTATTGAATTCAGATGGATTTATATGGAGGAAGGAGTTCCCATCCTAGGTAAAGAGAGAGGCCTCTAGTTTAGAATACTAGGGGGACTTCCCCAAGGATTCCTAAATCATAATCACTATGAATCCATGGTAGATTTCAACAATGTATTCAAAACCAAATCATCATTAATCCAAGAGGGTTTCCAAGTAGAATTAAAAGTTATGTTTTTAACATGAAACCTTGGTTCGTTTATTCAAGGAATTCCAAATCATTAATCAAAGAACAAGTAATCAAAAACTAAATTAAAATTTTTTATATTAATTTTCAATAGGTATCATATAAGAGGCACATGACTCATGTACCATTATGTGTTATATAAATCCCAAAGAATTAACTCATGGTCAATAACTCATTATCGACACCCCTATGGTCGTACCGTTCATAACCTAGTTAGTTCCCCAAGTGATGCGCACCCCTCAGGTTAGGGTTCACCTCTACCGAGGCTTTTGTAAATCGGGGGGAAATGCAGAGTTATCTACTTCTGTGTAATCAAGGGTGGGCTGTCCACGGGGATGGAGGGGCTATCTAGGGGGTACGACATGTATGGGGGGGGGGGATATCCACGAGGGTGGAGGGGCTGTCTAGAGGGAGGGGTGTCCATGGTGGTGGGCCATGGGGGTGGGGGTATCCGGGGGGTACGCGGTGTCCTAGGGGGTGGGGGTGTTCGGGGGTGGGGGGAGTGTCTAGGGGGGTGGGCGGGCTGTCCACGGTGTTGGGGGGATGTCCAGGGGTAGGGGGTGTCAAGAGGGTGGGAGGGATGTCCATAGGGGTGGCTGGGTTGTCCAAGGGTGTACGGGGTGTCCAGGGGGTGCGTGAACAATCCACGAGGGTGGCGGGGCTGTCCAGGGGGTAGGGGGTATCCAGGGGGTGGGCGGGCATTCCATGGGGGTGTGACTGAGATATATGAGATTTAATTTCGTTTTCATTCATGTTATAAAAAAAACGATGGGTGTTAAGGATTAGAATAGTATTTTTTAGTGAAAATCCAATTTTGTTAGATTAGTGACTTGATAACATTATGTTATCAAGTTTGCAATTGGGAAAATGTTGGGGCATTGGATTCTAAAATGCTCCCAAATCCTTACAAGGATATATAATTTCTAGAAAAATTTGTTTTGAGAGAAGGAATTTATCCTATATAGTTTATTTCACTTTTAGATCATGTGATGCCTTACGCATCAAGATGAATAGACAAGAACCAAAACCAAAGAGGCCTCAAACCAATAAAAATATCTAGAAGTGATGACTTCCTAGTGCTTAATGGTGAACTAGTGAAGTGATGACTTCCCACATGTATAGTCCCCCCTCCCCACCTCACCCCTAGCAGACTCCCCCGCCCAACCCCCTCCCATCCACCGACTTCAACCCCCCCCCCCCCCCCACCTGCACAACCTCCTCCCCCACCCCCACCCCAACCTGTACACCCCCACCTCACCCACCAACATTCTCCCACCTTCCCAACCCTCCCCCAACCTTCACACTCTCCTCCCCCACCCACTTTCACAACCCCCCCCCCCCCCCCCACCTACACCCCCACTTGAACAACCCCCTCCCCCCACACCCATCTGCACAGCCCCCCCTCCCCCCACCGCCACCTATACACCCCACCCCCACCCACCCCCCAATAGACTCCCACCTACCCAGCCCACCCCCCAACCTGCACACTCCCATCCCCCACCCACTTGCACAGCACCCCCCCCCCCTCCACATGCACCCCCCACATGAACATCCCCCCTCCCCCCACCACCACCTGCACATCCCACCCCCACCCCCACCTGTACACCCACCCCACCTCAGCCCCAACATACTCCCCCCAAACTAAACACACCCACCTGTACATCCCCCTTCACTCATTACAACCCCCACCTAAACACCCCATACACACCCCCTCCCCTAACCCACTACACCCCCACCCACTGCACCTCCCACCACTTGCACCCCCTCAATTCAAATTAATTGATTCACACATAAAAACAGAAAAAACAAAAAACAAATAAAATTTAAATTGTTGGGTATATCATACTACAAGAACCTCTGGTTTAAGCTAAATCAAAAGGAAAATAAAAATAATAGATGCAAAACATAAACATAAGGTACTACTTATAGATTTAAAGTGTAGAACAAAACAACGTTGTGATTGAAGATGGATCTGATGGAATTATTTTCTGAGAGACAGAGGTATTAGGTCTTGGATTTTGCACTTCAATCATGTGGATGGGAGATCAGGTTTGATAGAAATGTTTGGGAAAACATTCCCAATGGTTTTAAAAACTGTTGGGAAAGGTAAGCATTACCAATGGTTTAGAAAAACCATTGGGAAAGCCTTCCTAAGTAATGGACTTTACCAACCGTTTTTAAAAACCTTTGGTAAAGGGAGAAAACTTTTTATATTTCCCAACAATTTCTTCAAAAAAATGGGAAATACTTCACCTACTAAAACATTACCAATAGTTTGAATAAACTGTTGGTAAAGGAACAATATACCAATGGTTCTGTTGAATCGTTGGTATAAAAGTGTTGGGAAAACCAAGCTTCCTAGTCGTGTTGTAAAATCTCATTCATCATATAAGGATGATACCATTGAGAAATTAGATGATATATGTGACCTCTCACTCACAAAAACACCCATAAATCCAAATTCCACCAGAATTGAAACTAAAATAACTGCCTCAGGATTTAAAATATTTATAGCTTGAGAATTGAATCAATTCACACTTCATCGTTGCTAGTTCACTCCCTCCAGAGCATTAATTGATACTGCTTGAAATGTTGAGGGATTATAAAGAACAATTGGGATGGACACTTGCGAACTTTCTTGGTATTAGACCATCAATTTATAAACATCATATATTGCTAAATGAAAAGGAATAACCAGTGAGGCATGCACAACGTCGATTAATCCAAAACCGATTAAATGTGGTAAAAAGGACGTAACAAAATTATTTGAGGGTAGAATCATTTACCCCATCTCTGATAGCCAGTGGTTAAGTCCAGTACTAGTGGTTCCTAAAAAACTGGTGTGATGGTAATTAAAAATGAAAATAATTAATTGGTTCCAACCCGTGGACAGAAATGTTGGCATGTCTGTATAGACTATCACTGACTAAACCAACACACTAGTAAAGCCAATTTTCCATTACCATTCATTGACCAAATGCTAGAGATACTAGTAGAGAAGTCCAATTACTATTTTATTGATGGGTATTATGGATATGTTCATATCCATATTTCCCCATAGGATCAGAAAAAGACGACCTTCACTTACCACTTTGGCACATTTGCATATAGGAGGAGGTCATTTGGTCTGTGCAATGCTCCGGGTACATTCTAGCGATGCATGATTAGTATTTTTCATATTACCTAGTTAATTTCATGGAAGTATTGATGGATTATTTTACCATTTATGGTTGCTCTTTTGATGAATGTTAGAGTAGTCCTGGTTCAGTCCTACATCGTTTTATTGAATAGATTGTCATATTAAATTATTATAAATGATATTTCGTGGTGAGACAAGGTATAAATTTGGGATATGTCATTTCTGGGGATGGTATCCATGTCAGTAAATTAAAATTGGATATCACTTCTTCCTTTCCATTCCCCAAAAATTTATGAGATGTGCAGTCATTCCTAGGTCTTATTGGATTTTCCATCATTTCATTCGTGAATTTAGTAAAATTTCACTCCCCCTATCTCGATTGATCCAAAAAGAAAAATAAATTTTTTTTGGATAAAGAATGTGAGGAAGATTTAAATTAGTTAAAATGAAGTCTCACATCACCCCCAATAATCCTACCACCGCCGTGGGATTTACCATTTGAGCTCATGTGTGGTACCTCCAACTATACAGTTGGGTTGTCTTTTCACAAAGGTTCAACTGATCTCCACATGGCATAGCTTATGAATCATGCACACTAGACCCTTACCAACTATGCTACACCACAACTAAAACAAATTCACTGCCATAGTGTTTTCCTTGGATAAATTTAGGTCTTTACTTTTAGGGTCCAAAGTCATTGTATTCCCAGACCATGCATCCCTTCGGTATATCCTAAAGAAACTAAAATCCAAAACATGTCTCTTTCACTAGATTCTCCGCCTTAAAGTATTTAATCTAGAAATTAGAGATTAAAAATGAGCAGAGAATGTGGTGGATGGCCATATCAGTATGATTCACCCATCCTCAGACATAGAATTGTCCCCCTATATTCTCATAAATGAGATGTTTCCTGATGTGTAATTTTATAGAGTGTAATATGTTAGTCCTTGGTATTATGAAATTGTAAATTAATTGGTAGAATCTTGAATTCCTACTGATTTCAATTAAAACCGGTATAACTGTCTAAAACATGATTCCCATTGGTATATGCGGGATGACCCCAAACATTGTAGAATATGTAGTGATCACGTCCTTAGGTGTTGTGTTCTCGATAGTGAGTTTTAGTCCATCCATAGGTTCTTCCACACTATTGCTTGTGGGGGCCACCTTGGTCCCCAAAGGAATTCTTGTAAGGTCCTAGATGTTGGTATCTTTGTCCCACAATTTTTCTATATTCCCAATATTTCTGTAAGTCTTGTACACCCTATCAAATAATGGGGAATTTATCTAATAGAAATTAAATGCCACAACAACCCTTTCTCTTCCATGAAATTTATGATGTTTGGGGAATTGACTTTATGGGACCATTCTACAATTCATATGAGAACCTTTACATTCTTCTGGCAGTGGATTATGATTCAAAATGGGTAGAGGCACGAGCCACAAGAACTGATGATTCCAACACAGTTATAGAGTTTTTGAGAACCCAAATATTTTGTAGGTTTGGATTACCTAGGTTCATCTTTAGTGACTAGGGTTCTCATTTCTTCAACCAAAAAATGAAATACCTTTTCATCGATATGGGTTCAGGAATGGAGTGTCTACCGCTTATCACCCCCAAACCAATAGTGAAGATGATGTTTAGAATAGTGAAGTAAAAAAATTCTTGGAAAAACGGTTCAACCCAAAAGAAAAATTGGAGTCTTAGACTCGATGATTCATTATGGGCCTATTATACTGCTTTCAAAACTCATATTAGAATTTCACCCTATCATCTAGTGTCTTGAAAGATTTGTCACCTCCCTATTGAGATAATGCATCGAGCCTACCGGGCCATTAAATAATGCAATTCTACTCTTTCTTTTGTAGGTTCTAAAAGGAAGCTGCAAATTTAGGAGTTGGAAGAAGTGAATAGAGATTCATTTGAGAACACCCAGGTTTTTAATGTTTGACCATGGGTGCCCAAGACCACCACATCATTCATCGTCAGGTCCACAGTGGGTAGAAGTTCCTCCTCTACAATGCAAGGCTAAAGTTGAATCTAGGTAAGCTTCATTCCCACTGGTTTGAAACATGAACTATTACTAATGTATCTCCATTTGGTGTCATTTAGGTTCAATATCAAGAAACCAAGAAAATATTCACTGCCAATGGGCTGCAGTTGAAGCACATTCATGAAGCCATTCCAGAGTCACTGTTGGAGGAATTCCATGTTCAAGAAGCAGTCTATGAATGACGCCCACTAGGTTTTATCCTTCCTTCCCACATTATCTTTTATTATAGTGAGGACACTAAACACACTAGATGTGGGGGGATGGGTACATTCATGGGTTAATTAGGAATTTTTATCATTTTTTTCTTGTTGAAATGTATTTTCACTCTCCCCACTATTTTATCCATCAATGTTGTGCTGAAATGTTAATTTTATCATGAAAAAATATGACCACTTTAAAATAATTCCAAATAATTTTTCATTCTTGTGTTGATTGTGTGGAAAATTCCATTATTTTTGGAAAAATGTTTTTCTAATGAATGTTGATATGGATTATTTTTATATAATTTATATTTTAAAATAATTTATAGGTTTTTGATGGATTTATTAAACCCATGCCTCACTAGAACTGACCAATATTTTATTCACTTACCTGGGAGGAATTCTATGCCCTTTGTTGCATATTATTCCATTTAATCACTTTTTGGAGAGTCTCCGGACATGTAGATATACTAGAACATTCCTTGATTCGGTTTGAATCCATAAGATTAAAGTGTGCTACATTCATGGAAGAGTCCATGATTCATTGAAAATACCTTTCTATATTTAACCTCTATTTTTGGCACCTTGACATTTTACCCTATTAACCCTTAGAGACCTTGAAATGCCTATTAGGTAGCCACATTACAAGCTTATTTTCTCCCACCTACCCATCTCTTGTGTACATTATTTTGATAAATTCAGGATGTGTGGAGGAGAGGGTGTTTCCATGGGAATTATTAGGAATGAATAGATGTTATGGATTGATAGAAAGGGTGACTACATTTTCTATGGGCAGTGGGTTCACAAGCCATATTGTATCATTGTTTTACAAATTTTCCCTCTTATTCTCCAATGAAAATTGTAAAAAAATAAAGTAGTTTTTTACATTAAAAATGAAATAGAATATAAAGAAAAGAACTAATGGAGAGAAGAGGAATTTTATTCATTGTTATCCAATGATCAGCTGTGACCCACACAAATGGAAATGGGGATAGTGAGTTGGGAGTGATACACATTGTGTGGGGATGAGTGTGTACATTCATTTTTAAAACTTGATAAATTTTGACAAGTTTTTTACTTAAGTGATTAAACACTCCTCTTATTACTTAGAGTTTTTATACATTAAATCCCACCAACCCTTGTACTTCATAACAACCTCTTAGAAGTCCTCTTGAGTAGCACACTACTTTTTGCCATTAGAGAAATTTTAATATTAGAAAGAATATGCTATGATCACATGAACTATGGGAAAAGAGAATAACTCCACTTTTATATGTTCCTCGAGTGAATAGTAAAATTATCTAAGTGAGGTAGGTTGTGACATGTTTCATGGGTGAATAAATGAAGTTGAACAAATTAGAATGTGAGAGAAGAAAATGATAAGAAAATTGATTTCATAAATGAGACATGATGAATTTCATTTCATAATAATCTTGGAACTTTTCTGAACATTGATTTAGGAATGAGGCTTGGTCAGGATATAATACTTTTCCATGGAGTTCAAATGTTTAGGTGTGGTGGTGTGATTACACTGCGATTCACAGTTTTATTTCTACCCTTACACCACTATATTAAACTAGTTTTGTATTGAAAATTATAAAAATAATAACAAATTGAACGTCATGTTTGATTCTATTATTCCATATTTATCACTATTATAAATTTTAATGTCAATATTTTTGATTAATTCATTGAAGGCGATGGTGATTTGGAGGGCCTATGACGAAGTTGAAGAAAAATGGGTCAAGCTGCAGATGATCTAAGCACACCAGTTTACTAAACCACATACTTATACTTAACCATGAATCCAAATGGGATAACATTTTGTGGGCTGGAAAAAAATTCAATGGGATATATTTTATATAATGTAACCCAAGCCTCATTCATCCATATGTTGGCCCAACTGACCTGATCTGCCCAGTACACCGAATCCTCACGAATTCAAAAGTGGTGTGCTATTATATATCCATATATTGGGTTCTAATTATCCACATGGTACCAAAATTTCATTGGATATATTAAAAAGGTGGAGAACCATGTTTATGTTTTTGTCCAAAGCAATATTCTATGGTCTAGTGGTTTAAAACCATGATCCAATGGGTTTTACACAATCTGTGTGCCCAAAACCACCTTCCACTTTGCCTATAAAATGGAAGATTGGGATCTTCATTTTCAAGTTCGACCAAGAAGAAAATATTTGGTATTTTGGAGGCCAAAAATAGTACAATACTCATCCATGAATTTATGGATCCCCGTATCCTCATAGGGGGATCAGGAATGAAGAAGGAGTTCCACCTGAGCTTCCTCCTCCTCCTGATGTCGAGCTAAATTGTGGGTGTTCATTGTGAGGGAGCTACACAGATGTCAAGGGAGTTTTGGACCATATATTAGCTATTATTTTAGAGTTATTTGGTGTTAAAACATTTTTCCCATGTATCTTAAATTTAATTTCTTATTTGAATGTTTCTTTACGCATGTGATTTATTTTCTATTAATTTATAACTGATTGGTGTGAGGTTTTGAGTGCGCGACTTGTGTTGTTCCAATTAGAAAAATAAAGAATCATTTTATTACCCACTTTATTGAGATTCCAATATAATTTGGAATCTCTTATTCTATGAATAATTTATGGACCACGATAATATGATTGTTATGTCAAGTTATGGTTCTTCAAGCAATGAAATAATGGATTAGGAATTCATCGGGATTCCAATGAATTTCAACCAAAGAATTACTCCAAACCCAAATGAATCTATAAGAAAAATGAACTTGAAGTGTGTTTATGAAATCAAAATGACCCCATTCTCTCATAATTCTTAAAACTCCACCTTAATATATCAACTATTAAACTCTCAATTCTAGGTCATTCTCTTTAATCTATTTTCAAAATCAACCCGTTTTAGTACTTTTTATTAAAAAACATACTCTAACCCTATCAACACTCATTGAGAGATGAACTAGGATCAGCCATATAATATAAATAAAATATAAAATAATAATCTAATTGATGTGTCATGACAACACGGTCATTACTCAAATATATTTCAATAATTATATCATTAAACAAAAATTAATCTTTTATATTGAAAACACGCACATTAGGTCATATTGACCACATCACATGCCATATTTATGTATGATCAATTATTACAAATAAAAAATGAATTATGGATATTTTTTTAATGTTTTAGAACAACCCGAGTTCTTATGGTCTGATTTTTCTATGTGGGGTATTTTTTAAACTAAAATGACACCTCCATATTGAAAACACACACTTCGAGTCATACTGACCACTTTATGTGTTTGATTGACGTGCATTCAATTACCACAAATCAAAAATGAATTATTGATAATATCCTAATGTTTGAAAACTATCTAAGTTAATTTTATTGGTTTTCGTCATGTGATGTCCATTTTAAACTAGAATAACACTTTTATAATGAAAACACACACTTCGATTAATATAGACCACATCGTGTGTTGGATTGATGAGTGGTCAATTCATACACATCACAAATAAGCTATGAAACATTTTCATAATTTCTCAAAATAATATGATCTCATTTTCTTGGTTTTGGATATTTGGAACATATTTTAAAATAAAATGACACTTTTTATTGAAAACACACACTTTTAATCATACCGACCACATAGTGTGTTAGATTAATGTGTGGTCGATTAATAAACATCAAAAATGAATTTTGGATAATATTTTTGGATCCACCTACTTTGATAATCCCAGATCATGTTTAAATTTATAATAGGATAGTTGTTTGACAATCTATTTCAATCTATTTTTGTCTCATGACTTTGCCAAAATCAGTTTACAGTATAAAAAATATCTAAGTCAAAGGTCACTACTAAAGGTTACTGGTCACTGTTGAAGACTTTACTGATGAAGGTTACCATTATAAAAGCTACAGTTATAAGGATACTATTGGAAGTCACCATTACAATGTCACGATTATAAATCCTACCATTGAAGTACTTAACGGAGAATACAGATGATGAGGCCATGTGATAGGTCACTGTTGTGACAAGTTTGCTGCTATAATGAGTTTCTGTTAGAAGTCCACTGTAAGACATATTACTAGAAGCCTACTATTAAGTAGTCTACCACAGAAGATCTCACTGGTGAAGTCTACCATTGGTGTAGTCTATCTTTGGGGAAGTCTACCATTGGTGAAGTCTGCCATTGGTGAAGTCTATCGCTGGTGAAGTCAACATCAGGACATGTCTACCTCTAGACAAGCCTACTGTTGGAAGTCTACTACTGATTAATCTTACTATTGAAGATGCTACTGATTGATAAGATACTATTACCAGTATACTAATAACATATTCTACACTTTATCCATTTTCTTAATATTATCATAATGGTCATATCTGATAGATATAATGCATATGAAATTAATTAATATTGTTTATAGACATATCAGGAGACCATATCTTGATAGTATGAGGTACGAGAAATATTGAACATGATGTACTTACACCTTTTTTCTGACCTCAAGGATTAAAGAAAAATACTGAGGATGATATATATATATATTCACACTAAAAAATAATGCAGGGGTGTCTAGAAGTTAAATGCCTGAGAAAGAGATTACTGAAGAACAAGAAAAAGAACACTATAGTGCTTATACTAAAAAATCCAAGAGCTTTACAATGACATTTTATAAGAACACATTCATGGATATACTACTGTGATTAAAATAACCCTTGTACTTAGAACATTAACATCTCAGCACCTGGAAGCAAGTACCTGAAAGTTGTGACACCTTGATTTTGGAGGCAACTTGCAGAGAAGAACAAAAGCTTCATTTCCTTAACTCCAAGAAGTCCAGAGCTGATCTTCAAACACATAGAGCATTCTAAAATCCATCCTAATTTATTTGGATTACTGTGTTTCTTATTTTACATATCTGAGCAGTGTGTTTTTGTTACACACACACTATCTCATCTGCTTTAACTATGGGATACTGAAAATCTCCACTCAAAGCTCACTCACCATTTGTTTCCCACACATGACTGTGGATGAAGCCTTGTGTGACTTGGTTTCTTGTTTTCCCACATATAATTGTGGTAGAGGTTGTAGAACCTGGGAATTTTTAAAAACTATTGTAAACCCTGATACTGTTTTTGTATCAAGTTTATTTATACAATCTTCTTGGTGGCAGTTGATCACCAAGTGGATAGGATTAGGTATTGGATTGAGACTGAAATTATTGTTTATATTGTTGTGCTAATACTCACATACTCTATTTTGTTTTATCCACTGCTTATATTTTTTTTTTAGTGTGTATATATGTTTAATTCAGTAAACCTGTTTTAAAAGTTGAATTAGTGATTGCATTGATTCAACTGAGGACTAATCAACCTTAAAGAAACTTATTGAGTAGTTAATCATTTGTATATCTACTGCCTTAATTGACTGGGCTATTTTGAATTGGGGTATTTTCTTCATATTTTTTTAACAGAAATTTTAATTGATACTAAATTCACCCCCCCCCCTCTTGAGTATCCACTCCGACCAATATTTGGCATCAAATGCGGTTTTATTTTCAAGTGTTAAAATTCTTTTTAACTGTGATTTTATTTGTTTCTTAAAGGTCTTAAAATTTCTTCCATATCAAAATTTTCAGTTTTTTAAATTCTAAGTAACTATGGAAACAAGAGTTGAGGGTTCTACTACTAACATGCAACCATTATTTAAAAGTAATAACTATGTTTAGTGGAAATTAAATATGAAAATGTATCTAGAGAAAATGGGACCTGAAATCTGGGATATAATTTAAGAACAACATGTATTTCCTACTACTGCTAGGGACACATGGTCTCAGTTCCCAAAATCTACATATAATAATTATAAAGTAGTGAATGCTTTGTACTATTCTCTAGGTGATGAGGAATTCAATATAATATCTGCTTGCAAAACTGCATATGAAATTTGGGATACTTTAGCTATCTCTCATGATCAAACAAATAATGTTAAAGAAATGATATTAAATACATATACTATTAAATATGATAATTTTAAAATGAATCCTGATTAACTTATTTCTGAAATATATCTTAGGTAAAATGAAATAGTGAATACTATGAGTCTTCTTGGAAAACCAGTGGACAACAAGGACCAGATTATGAGACTGCTTCGATGCCTACCTGACAGATGGAGAGGAACATCTATTTCTATCCCAGAATATTTTGTCATAGGCAAACTTCTAGTGAAGGAAATAATTGTAAAGCTTAGGATGTATGAAGAAGAACATAAAGTGAATCAAGAAGTATCAAAAGAACCAAGGAATAAGTGAATAACATTCAAGACTTCAACCTCAAAGGCCAATGAAAATGTTCATTTTAATGTAGATAGTTCCACTAGTAAAGAGTCAGATTGATACAGTGATGAGGAGATGGATCATCTTTATAGGAGCTTCGAAAAGTTCTACCGAAAGAAGAAATTCTTTAGGAAGTCAAACTACAGTGGAAAGTATGATAGTAATGGACAATAGGGGAAAGGAAAAAAATTGAATTCCAACTCAAATGAAATAATCTGCTATGAGTGCAAACGAAAAGGTCATGTGAAGGAAGACTGCCCCAAGATGAAATTTAAAAAGAAATATGAATTTCAGGGAAAGGGCTATAAAATGTCTATGAAAGGTACTTGGAGTGCTTCAAAACACAACTCCAGTGGATCTGATGCTTCAGATAGTGAACAGAACAATCATAACAACTTATGTTTCATGAAATAAACATCTGAGGGAACTCTTAATTCTCTAATACATAATGCCTATTATTCTAGGAATAAGAGTGAGTGGCATAATGATGAAGATATGACTATGGATGAACTATTTGAATATGGTGAAATGCTTGAGGATACCTTTAATGAGCTCAAGGAAAAATATAAATCATTAAAGAGATATCATGCTTTAAATGAAAATTATAAGTCTAATCTGGATATTGAAAAAGAGAAATTCTCCCAGCTGTTAAAATAAAACACTGTACTTAAATTATCAAATGAACAAATAAAGAGAGATATTGAGATGCTTACTGCCGAGAGAGATACATTGACTCAATTCCTAGGAAAACATATTGCCCCAAAATATAAAACTAGTCGAGGATATAAACCAGGATAGAGAAGGAGCATTAAAACTAAATTTAATCAAAAATCTAGACAATTCACAGCTATTTCAAGTTTTGGACCATTTCTTGAAAAACAATTCTCTGAAGGACCAAATAAATTTTTTATGTCTTAAATTATATCTGATGATTATAGGAAATCATATAGGCAAGTATGGGTTCCCAAAGTTTTACTTGCTAACCTCTCTGGATGCAGGAAAATATGGGTACAAAAGCTACACTACACTTAATCTATTTTGCAGGGATGTTGCCAAAAGAGTTTCTGTAAGACCTTGTGGTACTTGGATAGTGGATGTTCAAGGCATGACAGGAGATTATTCTTTCTTCAATATCCTAATCAATGTTAATGGTGGACATGTAGCTTTTTGTGACAATGCAAAGGGAAAATCGTCAGATTTGGCCAGATTGGTAACCCTAATACAATAATAATTTCCAATGTACTTTTGTTGATGGATTAAAGTACAATTTACTTAGCATCTCTCTATTTATTTATGATGGGTTTAATGTCAATTTTGAAACTGATGCATGTAATGTTTTTAATTTGAAAAATAATTTAGTATTCAATGCCTGTAGAAATGAAAATGTGTATGCTATTGATTTAAATTCCTTGTGCAAGAAAAATGTTTCTTACTTAAATGATCTTTATAACGAATCCTGGTTGTGGCACAGAAGATTAGGACACTATAATGTGCACTCACTTAGGAAACAGACTAGTAAATGTTTAGTTAGAGACATACCTAAATTGTAATTTCCTCTTAAAAAATTGTGTAATCATTGTCAAAAGGGAAATATATACAAATTTTCATTCAAACCAATGAAATAACTCTCTACTTATCAACTGATTATGTTGGTTCACATGGACTTATTTGGACCATCAAGAGTTTCAAGTTTAAATGGGAAGAACTATGATTATGTTCCTATAGATGATTTTTCTAGGTACATTTGGGTATACATTATGGCTCATAAAAGTGAAGCATGATCATATTTTATCAAACACTCCAAGTCTATAGAAAATCATAGTGGACTTAAAATTAAGACCTTGAAAGGTAATCATGGTTGTGAGTTTGGAAATCAAGAGTTTGAATTTTATTGCTCACACAATGCCTATAGTCACAATTTCTATGATCCTAGAACACCTCATCAAAATGAAGTCGTAGAAAGAAGAAATCAGACACTTCAAGAGATTTCCTGAACTATGCTTAGTGAGTATAATCTACCTATAAATTTTTGGGCTAAAGCTATAAATACAGCTTGTTATACCATCAATAGAGTCTTAATTAGACCTGTTCTTAAGAATACCCCTTATGAAATTTGGAACAATAGGAAACCTAAGGTTAACTAATTCAGAGTTTTTAGCTGTAATGTCTTTAATATTAACACTAATTACAATCTTGACAAGTTTTCCACCAAAAGTGATAAAGAAATTTTCCCAGGTTACTCAATTTGAGTAAATCCTATAGATTATTAAATAAGAAAACAAAATGTGTGGAAGAGTCAGTTCATGTAAAATTTTATGAGATTGATCAACATTAACCCTAATCCTCTCTTGAATATCTTGAAGATGATATGTCAATTCTGGGCCTTAATGATAATGATAGTGAACCACCCGTAATAGTAACCAGTTCTAGGAATCTTTTAGAATTTGCACCTGTTGAGTCCAAAACTATAATCAACCAAGAGGAGTCTAGTTCCACTCTTTCTAGAGGTATTATAACTCTCAATAATCATCTTTTAGATGTTGTAGTAGGTGCTTTAAATAGAGGGACAAAAACTAGAGCTTTTATGAGAAACCAGGTTGAACATCAAGATTTTATTTCACATCATGAACCCAAAAATATTAATGATGCTATCAATGATGAATTTTGGGTGATGGCTATGCAAGAAGAATAAAATCAATTTTAAAGAAACAATTTCTGGGAACTAGTTGAAAGACCTAAGGACACTTTGACAAAAGGCACTAAATTGGTTTTTAGGAACAAAGTCGATGAGTATGAAAATATAGTTAGAAACAAAGCTAGGTTAGTTGCACAAGGATATAGTCAAGAGGAAGGAATAGACTATGATAAGACCTTTTCACTTGTAGCTAGGTTAGAGGCCACTAGGATACTACTTTCTTGTACAGCTCATCTGAATTTTAAACCTTTTCAAATTGATGTTAAAAGTTCTTTTCTAATTGGGTACATAGATGAGGATGTGTTTGTTGAAAACCCCATTGTTTTATAAATACCCATTTTCCAAATCATGTTTTTAAACATTCAAAAGCTTTATACGGTTTAAATAAAGCTTCAAGATATTGGTATGATAGGCGCAACTCTTTTCATATTTCAAAAAGTTTTAATAAGGGATTAGCTGATCCAAATCTCTTCATTAAAAGAATTTCCAAAGTTGTTTTGATAGTAGAAATTTATGTAGATTATATAATTTTGGGATCTTCTAAAAAAATATTATGTACTGCTTTTTCAAAAAAAATGAAAAATAAATTTGAAATGAGTTTAATGGGAGAAATCAATATTTTTCCTTGGATTTTAAAATTTTCAAAATAAAGATGGAATTATTTTAAATAAAAGTAAATATGTTAAGTATATTTTAAAACTTTATGGTTTGGATGTTAGTAAAGGTAGTGATACACCTATTTGTACCACTTGTAAGTTGGATGCAGATGAAGCTGGAGAATTGGTGGATAAAACCAACTACAGAGGTATGATAGGGAGTCTTCTCTACCTTACAGCTAGAAAACATGACATTATGTTTAGTGTATGTATGTGTGATCACTTTCAAGTTAATCCCAAATAATATCATTTAAATTATGTTAAAAGGATTTTCAAATATCTTAAATATACTCCCAATATAGGACTATTTTATCCAAGATGACAATCATTTGATCAGATAAGTAATTATGATGCTAACTTTTCTGGTTGCAAGTTAGATAGAAAAAGAACCTATAGAACATGTCAAATTTTACGAAATTTACTAGTTTCATGATGTATTAAGAAACAAAATTTGTTGCATTATCTACTACCAAAGAAGAATATATAGCTGCTGGTAGTTGTTGTGATCAAATTCTTTGGATGAAACACACTTTACTAGACAATGGATATTAATTCAAAAATGTCTCTATAAACTGTGACAACACAAGTGCTATTACAATTTCTAAAAACACAGTATCTCATGCTTGTACAAATCATATTGATGTAAGAAATCACTTATTGAGAGATCATTATAAAAGATGTGATATCACTCTTGAATTCATTGGCAGTGAACATTAATTTGATGATATATTCACAAAGCCTTGGAATTCAGAGAGGTTAAACTACATCAAACATGAATTAGGGATGATTAATTTTAGTATAGAGAACCTCACCGTTGAACCTCACCGTTAGAACCTCACTGTTAGAACACACTGTTAGAACCTCACCATTGAACCTCACCGTTGAACCTCACTATTAGACCCTCACAGTTGGGTACCTCATTGTTGGACATTACTGTTACTTCATTTTTTATGTGGGAATCTGAACCATTTTATTAGTATTATTTTTCCCGATTAGTTTTTGTTTCAATCCGTAAATGATAAAATTATATTCCAAACACATTTTGATCTACTCTCTTCCTCACTCTCTAATCCCTTCTCTCAAAATCCTTAAACCCTAACATTTCAAAGAACCCTCAAACCACTTCGAACCTCAATGGAAAGAGTCAACTGACCATCAACTGATGATGGAGATGTTCCAAGGCCTATGATACACCGATCTGAGTCTAGTGGTGGCAGTAATATATCAACAGAGCCTGTTAACCCTCATATGTCAAAGAAGAAAATTGTAGATGAAAAAGAGTTTAGAAAATATTGGTTACTCTCAAGAGAATCCTTAGTGCTGGAGGAACATGAGGGTCAAGGTTTGGTGGAGTGATTTGTGAAAAATAATTGGCCGTATTACACGAGGCTAGTCAAAGAATTCTATGATTATCTAAAAATCGAGAATATAGATGATGAGAACCAAATAGTGTTAAGAGTAAATGGAACTGAGGTAAGATTTTGATCTACTGAATGGGATTAATTTATAATGGTACCTCATGAGGGTATATGTGACTAATTATCTAGAGTGATTCTTCCAGA
This sequence comes from Viscum album, assembly GCA_963277665.1. Lineage (NCBI taxonomy): Eukaryota > Viridiplantae > Streptophyta > Magnoliopsida > Santalales > Viscaceae > Viscum > Viscum album. The sequence continues at coordinate 1,759,298,481 of OY728141.1, forward strand.
CAGTGATATTTTTGGTTTTGAGAATGCTTTGGAAGAACTGACAAGAAATGGGACCTCAAGGAAGATTATTGCTACGGAAATGAATGGAGAGGATGGACTCTTGTTCAAGTTTATCTAACATGTGATAAGACCCTGGATAGGGTACTTCACTATGTTGAAGTATCATGATATATTCATATTGTATTTACTAAATCATGTACATAAGATCAACATGTGTAGGTTGCTGATGGCTCAGTTAGAAGACATGAGTAAGCCAAGTTCTAAATCAAATTCTTTATTTCATGCCAAACTGATTTCTGTGATACTGAAGGTTAAGGGCATTGCTAGAGATAAAGAGGAAACAATTGTATCCAAAAAAAGTTTTTTGTATCTTTAAGATAATCATCATGTTCATAAAGATCACCTAGAATCCCTGAAGAAGAGAATGGGTAAATGATTAAGAGAAGCCTTATGAGAAATCTGATCCTGTAAATAATCCTTCATGGCCAAAGGATAAGAGGGATCCAGGTCTAAAGCCTGATGAGGCCGAACCTGTATATTCTGATGAATAAGCAGTGGAGGATTGTTGAACTTGAGAAAGAAGGTACTCTTATAGGTGATAGGAGTGATCCTGATCTACCAGCCAGTCCTCTAGTTGGAATGATAGATCTAGAGAGCCCAGTCCTCTAAGAGATTTACCGAGAAGAGAATCTATCCTAAGGGACAATGAGGTTGAAGAAACCAGTGATGAAGAGTATGATGAGGCTCATATCACTATTAGAGATACCTCATAAGTGTATGAAGATGTTGAATCTAGTCATTCTGACCATGAGGAACATGAGGCTACTGTTGATAAGGATATTGAAGGAGAGGAACTTAGATTGAGTCCTCTTATAGGATTCATTGAATGTTCATTGAGTGACTAGGAAATAGAAGTTGTATCTACTGCCCTTGATATGGAAATTGTGGATGACTCAGTCAAGGCAGTAGCTCACTGTACTAGTGATTCAGTTGATCAAGCTGCAATAGCTGTTGAGGTTGCAAGGCTGGAAGAAACTGAAATAGTTGTCCAAGTGGTAGCTCCAATTGAGGGGGAGCATCTTATTACCAAAGGATTAGTATCTTTTGTGCATGAAATTGAATGCTAGAATGAGGACCCTTGGTTTATGGTGTTGGGACTAGATTATGATGACTTTGAAGATGAAAGTCCAAACAGAAGACCTTCAGTGGCAAATCTCATTTTCATACATCTAGAAAACTCTTTCCCTCAAGACTATGTTAGAAAGAAAGACCTTGAATCCTTGAAATCCGACCTTTAGATAATGTATAAGGATAGTCCCTCTATGATGGAGAAGGTTATTGCTCTAGTTCAGGAGCATTTGGCATCTAAGTTAGCCAAAATACACTCCAGTATTCACTCTGATCTGCTTCAAGAAGTAAGGATGTGTCAAAGTCAAATGATTGAGTTGTCAGAATCTGTGGTGCTTCTGAAACAATCAGTGGTGAGTTTGAATTCTTTTATGAACTCTAGAGTTCATGTGGACAATGATATTCAATATGTCAAATGTATAGTGCAGCAGTTGGTAACTGTGTTTGAGGATTTTAAGTCTTCCATGGAAACACATGTGAAAGGTCAAGATGGTGATGTGTAGAGGTTGATCAGTGGTTTGACTAAATCCTTTAAGGAGACAATATATTTCTCTCTAGAACCTCTAGGTGCATATATTTCCACATCAACCACTCCTCCAGTTAACATTGAAGCTTTCAGATCCATTGTTAGAGAAGAAGTGGTGAAGATCTCTAGTGCTAGTACTTCAAACTCTCAGGTCATTTCTATTACCAGAGACATTCATATCCTTGTGGGAAATTATTTAAGGGAAGCTTCTCATGATCTGAAGGCCATCAAGGAACAATTTGGCTTTTATTACAAAATGGTAGACACTAAGCATCATATGGATGGCCACTTCATGTTGCTATTGGAGAACTCGAGGATTCCACATGTCACTCAGGCATTTAAGGATCAAGTGAGAAAGCTTCGAGAGCTAACTCCTACCTTAGCAAAATTTAGGGGAATTAAGGATGACTTTATCTCAGCCATGGAAAGATGTGGAAACATTATCATGGACTTCAAGAATCACTTATTAAACTTCCTCCATGTGGACTATACACCCATTTTTGATCCTCCAGCATTACCTTCTACCTCCACTACCTCAACCTCGACCAGTGCTGCTCCAATGATGTCTCCTACTCAATCCATCAGAATCTTGACTCCAATGATTCCTCATAGAGTCACTTCCTCTAGAGATACTGATGCTTCTGCTGTAGCTCCTCCTATCACCCTTGATGCTATCCCTCGGACAAAGTATCTTCAACCACCTACAGACCCACCCTCTTCCTCGACCAAAGGGAAAGAGTCATTACCTATTTTTGATGCGGATTAATTGTGGTTGTATCTTTTGATAGGGAATTTATAATTATCTTTGAATCATGTAATTATATTTATTTAATACAAATATTCTATTTTTTATCTTATTGTATTTTTTTCTATTCAAAATGTGGGAGAAAAAACCACATATGTAAAACAAAAGTAATTCAATATCCAAATCAAATTAATCCCTGCTACTGCATGTGTGATTGGCTTATCTGTAACACCTATTTATTCTCTTAACTTATCTCAGATTTTCATTATCTATGATAATATTATAATTATTATAATGTTTAATGTCATAATTTGTGATTATCAAAAATGGTAAGATTGTTGGATTCACCTATTTTGATAATACCAAATCTTATTTAAATTTATAATAGGTTAGTTGTTTGGATATATATTTCAATATATTTTTATCTCATGACTTTTCCAAAAATAGTTTACAGTATAAAAAGTATCTAAGTCAAGGGTCACTGTTGAAGGTTAATGGTCACTATTGAAGACCTTAGTGATGATGTTTACCATTATAAAAGCTACAGTTTTAAAGTTACTATTGGAAGTCACCAGTATAAGGTCACTGTTGTAAAGCCTACCATTTAAGTACTTACCGAAGCAAAAAGATGCTCAGTAAATATAATAGTTCACTGTTAGTACAAGGTTACTACTACAAAGAGTTTCTATTAGAAGTCCACTGTCATACATATTACTAGAAGTCTACTGTTATGTAGTCTACCGTGGAAGAGCTCCCCGGTGAAGTATACTATTGGTGAAGTCTACCGTTTGTGAAGTCTACCACTTATGAAGTCTACTGTGGGTGATGTCTACCGCTGGTGAAGTGTACCGCTGGACAAGCCTACCGCTATAGAAGCCTACTATTGGAAGTCTACTTATGATTAAGCTTGCTATTGAATAAGCTACCGATTGACAGGCTATTGTTACCAGTCTATTGATAACATATTCTACACTTTACACATTTTCTTAATATTATCATAATAGTCATATATGACTGATTTAATGCATTTAACATTAATTAACATTGTTTGTAGACATATTATGAGGCCATATCTTGACAGTACAAGGTACGAGATAGATTTCACGTGATGTACATACTCCATTTTTTGGAAGTCAAATATGAAAGAAAAATACTGAGGAAGATATATATATATAGATACACATAGAAAAATAAAGCAGGTTGTCCAGAAGTTAAATGCATGAGAAATAAATTACTGATGATAAAAAGAAGAACACTCCAGTGCTTATACTGAAAATCCAAGAGCTTGATGAATATATTTTTGAAGAACACATTCATGGCTATACTGTTGTGATTAAAAGAACCCATGTACCAAGAAGTTGAACATCTCAGCACCTGGAAGAAAGTACCTGAAAGTTGCGACACTCTGTTTTTTAGGCAACTTGCAGGGAAGAACAAAACCTTAATTTCCTCAACTCCAAGAATTCAAGAGCTTATCCTCAAACACATAGCACATTCTAAACCCTATCCTAATTTCTATAGCTCTACCGTGTTCCTTATTTTACATTTCTGAGCAGTGTGTGTTTTTTACACACACACTGTCTCCTATGCTTTTACTGGGGGATACTGAAAATCTCCACTAAAAACTCTCTCATGTTTTGTTTCCAATGCATAACTTTGGAAGAAGTCTTGTGTGGAATGGTTGCTTGTTTTCTCACATATTACTGTGGTAGACGTTGTAGAACCTAAAAAGTTTGTAAAAACTATTTTAAACCCCGATACAAGTTGTGTATCATGTTTATGTATAGAAAATACTTGATGGAATGTGATCACCAAGTGGAGATGATTAGGTCTCGGCTTGAGACTGAACCTCTTGTTTATATTGTTGTGGTAATCCTCATATAATCTGTTTTATTTTATCCACTAATTTTATTTTTTCAAATATAGAAATCTATTTTTACATTCACTTTGATAGTTAGTTTGGTTAGTGTGTATATATGCTTAATTCAGAAAAACAGTTTCAAAACTTGAATTATTGATTGAATTGATTCAACTGTGGACTAATAAACCTTAGATAAACTTGATGACCAATTAATAATTTATATATCAACTTCCTTAATTGACTGGGCTTCTTTGAATTGGAGGATTTTCTTCATAATGTTTTTTTGACAGAAATTTTTATTGGTACTCAATCCCCCCCCCCCTCTTGAGTATGCACTCCGACCAACAATTTTTATAATTTTTGAAAAAAATATGAGTTGATTTTATTAGTTTTGGATATGTGACACACATTTCAAACTAAAATGAAACATAAATTGAAAGCAAGAATGGTGAGTCATATCAACAACATTGTGTGTCAGATTGACATGTGGCAAATTCCAAAAATTCACAAACTAATTAAGGATTGTTTTATAATTTTTGAAAACAATATAATCTCGTTTTCTCAGTTTTGTTTATGAATCATGGGTTTTAAACTAAAATGATACCTTTATGTTGAAAACACACACTTCAAGTCATACCGATCACATCGTTTTTCAGATTAACATGAGATCAATTCCTACATTCCAAAAAAATATAGAACAATTTCTTAAAGATTGATTATAATACAAACTATTTTTTTTTGTTTTGGGTATGTGATGCACCTTTTAAACCAATTTGAAACTTATATTGAAAACACTCACTTCGAGTCATACCAACTAAATCATAATTGAAATTGATGTGTGGTCAATTAATACATGTCACAAATTAATTATTGATCATTTTAGTAAATGTTGAAAATAATAAGACCACATTTTCTTGGTTTTTTCCACATTACTTGTATTTTAAACTAAAATTACACTTTTATATTGAAAATACACAATTATAGTCATACTAGTCATAGTATGTGTGGAATGGATGTTTGATTGATTCCTACATGAAAAAATATGAATTATGAATCATTTTTTGAAATTCTGAAAATAATATGAGGTCGTTTTCTCAGTTTTCGCTATGTGATGCAAGATTTAATCTAAAATGATACTTATAAAGAAAATACGTAATTTGAGTCATAATGACCATATTATGTGTTGGATTGATGTGAGATCTATTCAAACATGTCAAAAATAAATTATGGATTGTTTTTCTAATGTTTGAAAACAATATGAATATGTTTTCTTAGTTTATGCTATGTGACATGTTTTTTAAACTAAAAGGACAGTTTTATATTGAAAATGCACCCTAGGAGTCATACCGTCCACACCATGTGTCAGATTAACATGAGAAAAATTACTAAAAATTAAATAATAATCATGAATAGATTACCTAATTATTGAAAATATGTTGATTACATTTAATTAGTTTAGTCTATGTGACATGAATTTTAAAATAATATAACAATTTTATATTGAAAACTGACACTTTGAGTTATAACAACTACATCGATTGTATGATTTATGTACTATCAATTTTTGCAGGTAAAAATTGAATAATGGATTGGTTTCTTGAAATTTTAAAACAATCCTATCGCTTTTGAAAATAATATAAGCTCAATTTTTGTAGAGAAATGCTCATCGTTGCTCGCATTAATGTGTAGTTAATTCTTACACATAAAAAATTAATTATGTATCATTGTACTAAAATTTGAAAATAATATAAGCTCAATTTATTATTTTTTACACTATGAAATTTGTTTCAAACTAAATTATCCTATAGTGATCAACAAGCCTCACAACATTTTCATCTTTCAACCCTGGATCAACTTGCTTCAATGTTAATTCCTCATTTCAACTCTTTGAATTAGGTCAAGACATGAGTGAGACATATCTGTTAGTATTTATTGTATATTTCATTATAATCACTTTGGTTTAATCATATAGGAAAAGTAAAATAATTAATACATCTTCTATATCTTGGTGGTGGAAGCAATAATAATATGGCCAAAACTATTTTTACAAACACATGAAAAGAAAAAAAGTCCTAAAATTAAAATTATGATGTTAGGATCATGGAATTACATTCCAAAATAGTTGGTAATATATCTTCAAATTTGTGGGAATAATGATCCTTGACCCATTTCTCTCTCACAATTATCTCACTTGTACCCTTTAAGTACTATCTTCTATGAGAACGAGCAACTTAAAACATGTTAATAGCTCTTCCATCATTCATAGTGCATAATACTCAACGATAATTCTCCATGAGAAATTGATAAAATCGTTCTTGATTTACAAGTTCATCACCAAAGTAGTTTTTTGGTTTCTAGTAACTCATCCTAACTCCTAGAAAAAGGAAATTAGTGAACAATTGAAAAGAAAGGCACAATGAATAAGGGAATGATCATATACCCTTTAGATGTATTTAAAAAACATGATATAAAAAATATGGTTAAATTAATCACATGAGATATAGGTTTAGTTAATGTATTGGAAAGGTTAAATTAAAGTTTCACTATTTCCATAGATGCATATGTATTTGAATGTATCTGAAATGATTTCTCATAATGTGGTGGCTTGTTATCGAGATGCTTTTGTTATTGCTCTGAGGTAAAACAGCCCTGATCAAAACATCCATATTTTTGTCATTAGGTGAAGGAATAATAGGTTTATTAGGATCAAAAACATTGTTTCCTCACTCACGATGGGAGATAATTCTATGGAGGGGTTCATAATTTATTTCAATGATGGGAGTATCATATCTAAGACAATGTTTGGATGAAAATTTAAAATGTAATATTAGAATAAAAATATAAATAATATATTTCCAGTAATACATGAATTTTAATTTATAAAAATAACATTTAATAAATAAGAAACTAATTATTCACATCCAAAATGTATATGTAAAGTTATATCTTGCAATTGATCACAAACATAATAGGTAATCACATTAACTTCATATAGGTAAAAAAATTGACAACGTGTAGTCTATCCACTAATCTCTAAAAAAATTTACTTAATCTATTGAATATGTAGATTTTTTTAAATCTTAGTTGTTCTTAGTAAATCTAGAGAAATATACAATAAAATGAATAAATTACAATTACCATTGGAAATTACCTCTTCAGGGATGCTAGTATGCAGATGGTGTAACATATCATTTATAAAATTTCATATAAAATATCCACGATAATTTTCATTATTTGTATTTTGACTCTTCAAAAATATTTCCCAACATAATTAAATTTTCATGAAATATATTTTGATAGTTAAAAATTATAATATATACCTTAATATTTTCCCATTTAAATAAAATATTTGGCTTCTTGTGTTAATTTATCGAGCTCATACCATTATTAAGTAGATATTTATTTATATCCCTATCATAAAAAAATAAAATTTAGAAAATAAAATTTACAATTCGAATTTTATATGTAAAATGTCGATTTCAGTGCATTACAGATTCACAATAGTCATCATGCGTGGTTGGTTTTCTAGAAATTTATGATTTGAATCAAAGAAATAAAAATTCTGGGTTTCTAAATTTATTGTGACGACTGTCCGATGACTCCTAAATAAAAATAATAATAATTAAACAAAAAAATATATATTTTATAATATTAGACTATAGAGTATTACCCCTACGTTGTATGAATCAAGAAGATTCTGTCATCTACAATATTTTCAATTGAATCACTTAATTCATCATTTTTATTTTCAATATCTTCAAATTCCAAGGATTGTTTTTATATAAATGATAGAGGGATTAATGAGTCCAAATCATTATTCAGAGGGTTTTCCTTTTATATAGTAGTAATATATATTCCCGTATAAAGATGAATTATTATTTACTATAATGAACATATTAGATCATTTTTTGGACAAATGGATTATGAAATTGCACCTCATGTATGTATTGAAAACTGAGAATCTCATCCATTCAAATATGATAATTTTATGCTTATGCTCATGAATAAGTGAACCTTTAATGGATTATCAAAATATTTCATCTTAATATGAAATATAGGACATATTTTAATCTTTGAATGTAAAATTCACAATAACTTGTAATGTTATAATATGAGGTAATTGAATTGGTGGGGTGAAGGTAATCTGAGGTGGTCCCTTTAATTTCATCATTGATCCATTGGACTGTCTTAGTGTGACCTTTCATTTATCATCAGATTTGTGAATTTATAATACCGTACCTCATTTAAAAACTTTTTTCATCAACTGTTAAAGGTTTTTTATTTGGGAATATTTGTTAATGACATACCATAATTATATTTATAAGATTAGATGACCATAAAACAAATGTTCTAATATAATTATCAATTGTGGTAACATCTAAATCATCAAGTGGAACAAGAAACTCAGTGCCTGATTCATAAGATACTTCCATCATAATTTTCAAAAAATATTTTGTGAGTTATTTATTTTTTTCAAGGAATTAAAAGTTATTCATTGTATAGCATGTCTTCTAAGATACTGTACACCATGCCACTCATAAAAAGTATATACATGGGTGTTGATATATATATATCACATAAAATTTTACCTTGATTTTTTTTTGAAATATAATGTTATTTTATGTTGTGTGGTTCACATTTAGGATAAGGAGTTATGAATAAATTTATTACCTTTGGAATGATAGACAATTGATGGGAATGAGTAGCCTCAAATCTAGTGGGTCATTTGGTTCTTTATGTACTAATCTTTCTTCCACTATTGGTTCTATTTGATGTTTTCACATATATAGGTATTCCAAACCAAAAATAGATAATAATATATTTTAAAAAATTTATCTGTGCCACCATGCCTTTAATTGTCTCATTTTTATCACCTTGTGACATTGTTTTCATGAAATATGTTTGAGGTGGAACTTTAAAACGGACACCTCTAACATGGCCATATTGTTCTTTCCACTTCAGAGGTACTGAAATTTGTTTCTATCCAGGTGCATTTGGTGTTTAATTTTTTGGATAAACCTTAAAAATATGAACATAAATTCATATTTTAGTGTGATACACTTATAAAAAATAAAAAATTACTATTAGGTCGTTACTATACATGATTCTAATTCTTGTTGTGTTTTTTCATCTATTAGTTTTCCCTCTTTATTTACAAAAGCCTCATCCCATAGCACATTCTATGGGATGAAAGTGGATTTGGATTTAGATTCATCAATCATTATATTAACCAAGAAACATATGTTATTTAATATTACATAATATTTATTAGAAGATTTAAAATACATGAAATTTTCTTCTCAAGAGAAGCATACCCCATCAATGATTTATAGTAGGGGTACATTGGTTATGATGCCAATTCGTATTTAAAGAAATCCTTTTCTATTTCATAAATTAACAAATTTAATCAAAATGGATAAAATAAATATTTTGAAATAAAATATTATTGATTACAATGCACTAGAAATGATTCATCATCAATAAGAATAATGAAACCTTTACATTTTTACAAGTTTATAATGTGTGCATATGCAGCTGGTGGGTGGGGGTTTACTATCATGACCACCACCCACTAAAAGAAACCCATCTTGAGACGAAAATGATAGAAGGGAGATGATGACATCATAAAACCCACCCCTAATATGCCACTGGTTCACAAAAAAACCAAGGGTATATCATACATATAGACGAGAGTAGTTACCCTCTAAGAGAACATGAGAAAAGAAAGAAAGTACAGGTACACCAAACAACTCTTTATCAATATAAGAGTAAAATAAAACCTAAGTACAGACAAGTAATTTAATAAATAACTAGTACAATTATAATGTAACTAAAATTAACAAATGAGAAAATAAAAAGTGATAATGAATCCCGAACATCTCCTAAACAAACATGAGCTAGTAATATCCTAAGATACTTTTAGGATAATTACTTTAGATGCAAAATGTGTTTTTCTTGATGCAAGATTGTTTATATCCTCAAAAAACTATTTTCATTCAAAGACATGTTCTTGCGACATAATGTATGTACATCATATTTTAACTCTTTTTATATCAATTTTTCATTAGATTTGGTATGTTGTTATGGGATAATGCTATTATTTTCAAAGAATGTTTCAAAAAATTGAAGTATCTGCAGTTCATGAGTTTTAAAATTCATGCTCCTTTCACATACATCAGAAATCTAATGTATATAAGGAAATATGAATTTAGGAATTAATCAATGCTAAATTTTTTTATATAAATGTTATCATGTAAGATTCACCATCGATCCTACTTATTAGTATCATAACCCTAATGTGGGTAGGGTAATTTGTTTTTAGTAATTACTCTGCACTACATTAATTTTTTGATAAATCATTATTCAATATATTCTTTAGGATACCACCCTGAAGCATCTAATATCTTCTTACCATGAATATTTAACATTTAACTATCATATTCCATAATATGAACATAAAGGAATCTTATGGTATATATTTACCACTAGGTTACACTTGGAATAGTTCACGCTCTCTTGTTGAACTAATTCCAAAGTCTTTGTGTATTAGCTTTATTTATAATGGTTTCTTTGTCCAAAACTAAGTACATAAGTGTGTTGATAAGACCAGAGGTCTTTAAATAAAAAGAGTATAAAACCAGACTAGGTATATACTTGATAACTACTTAGTTTTACATGGAAAATAATTCTCTTTCCACATCTTGGTTTATAAGTCTTACAATTTATATTCATCACGTATTGCCTATGATTTGATTATTACCAAACTATTTGGTGAGTATTAATCACCAAATAAAAAAAATTAAATCATAAATTGAAATAATATATTATACAATCCAAAACACATGTAAGATAATTTTTTTGGTAATAATTATCAAAATATCAACCAGAATCATTTACATGGAAATGTAGAAGTCGTGTACTTCTAACCGCTGACTTACGAACCATCTTATATCAGCCACATGAAGAAAATTCCTTACATCCTATAACATTTCATTTATTACTTGGTTAATGTATTCCATTACACATATTTTATTGACATGTTGTATTTAATGACCAATAATTATATCTGAATGATTACTTTCATTTGATGAATATACGTGAAAAATAAGTGACTACTTGGTTTTTTAATTTAGTTCATTGCATTTAGACATCCATATATATTATTTCCTCATATTGAATGCTAATAAACTCTTTTTTAATACCTATTTCTATAATAGATGTAGTGAAGGTTCCTTTGGCATCACTCTTTCCATTGACCATTTTTCATTGTCTTTCAACTTTTACACCATAAGAACTAAAAATTTTACTTTATTTTGTCTTCTTATTTTCATGGAGAACCTTACCTAAAAGGTCATGAAGTGTTTTATCCATAAAATTTCTCTTTTATTATTAAATAAAAATAGAGTAAATCGGTGAATATAATATGATAAATGGATTCATAAAATGATTGGGATCCAAATTTCAATTTACATATATCAAGTGTAAGCATCACCTATTAATATCTATGCTTTACTTTCCCCTAGTAAGCATCTTGGAGATAAGAATGTAATATTATCAGTGTCCTGATGTAGTATTCAAAACACAGAATGGAAATTGAGGGCAGAATTATGAAGTAACCATCAAATTATTTATAAATTTGTATTCTCTAATCACTTTTACACTCTCACATCTTGATGGAACTTAATAGGTATTGGGGAAACCAACACCTTGAATTTTCGATGCCATAGTACTTTGCGTAAGTGACTGTACTACCTTTTGAAAAATCATTCTAATTTATACATTTTATTTGTTCAAACATTATCACATTGTACTTGTGATATTTCATGAATTTTTTTATATAAATAAAATATATCATATTAGTAATTTTATTTTTATTACGGATTTAAAAATTATAGATTAATTAATTAAATCTTTAAAGGCCGCCCACAATTTTATAAAAAATTTGAATCCCTATGTGATAGAAACAAAATATTTTGTAACTTGAGTATTTTAGTGGTAATGATCCTTTAACCACACCTCATAGTCTACAAGATATGGATATGGCACTACTCGGAATGTTTAAGGTAGGGGTTTGACTGGACAACTACATTAACTCGTATCACCTTGATTTGTTGAGTAAACTCCCGACTTCTAAAATAAAAAAAATGATTTACTGAACGATTTCCTATAATGTTTAAAAAGATATATTTGACTACTCTTTACTATGAGCATCAGTTAATTCAACCCATCACTATCATAAGAACTCATCAGTATTGAGATACACCCGCAAATTTGGCTAGAAAGCACTCCGGGAAACCGGTTTTTTTTCAAATTCCAATGATGGAAGGTGTTCTGTGACCTAATATTTCTTGAGATTTTTATATTTTTCTTGAATAATGTAATCCATATATATTAATCTGTTAAAATTATATTTTATCACTCACAAATGATCATTAATAGGAAAAAATTCATCATATCTTTATGCTTTTTTTTCTATTTATTATTTTCTGTGTTGTCTTGATATCATGAAAATGCATTAAATTATTAACAAATTCATAAATCAAATATAAATTCTGGACTATAATTGAGCATCTTATATTTGTTGATCCATTTAAACAAAATAGATCATCCAGGATCTTGGGTAATCATACCTGATTCATGGATTGAATCACGATGTAGCTCGTCCCTATCTAGATTTTTCCACCTCCCATATGGATTTCAACACATCATGACTGGGTCCACATTGCACATCATCTTTTTCAAAGTAAAAATGTACTCTAACATAGGTGTGTGGTTCTAGTGAGTATAAAATAAAAATAGATAAATTCAACACATAGACCCATATAAATATTTACTGAATATAAGACAATGCGTAGACCACAATTTAATTTACTACTTGTTTCAATCAACGCATCAAGGTAATAAATAATTAATTAAAATAAACAATCATACACAGGTCGGGTAAAATTTTCAGGACTAGTTAGGATATAAATAAACACAAGATAAAATTAATTTTAAAAAAATTTAATGTTTGAGGGTTTTGAAAATAAATTCAATGAATTATATACAATCAAATAATTTATCTTAGTCGGTGTCATCATTAATTTAATTTTAATTTCAAAAATTAGATCAATTAGTTATTTAAATATATTACCTAAATTCAATTAATTTTTATAGAAATTAAAATATTATATTTTAAACCAAAATTTAATTTTTAATCAATTTAATTTAATAATTAAAGTAAATTAGTTAATTAAATTATTTTTTTATTAAAACGGGCCCCAAAACCCCTTGCTTGGCCTGTGCAGGTTGGGCCGACCCTACGTAGGCTCATTTTGTGTTATACAAAACCCATGTTGGGAAATTCTGTGCTAGGAAGGTCTGTCCAGACCCGTTTCAAGTCAAGCAGACCCACCCTAAACTGGTTGCAAGGAAAAACTAGGTTCTGCAGTAGGTTACCTCTCCACTAAGGACTCACGCATGTAGGTACATGATGGAATCTGGTGCAACAATAGATGAAAGGGTTATAAAATTATCATTTGGAAGTGCTCAAAACTTGGGTAAGGTGTGCAGCGATGTGCAGTCGAGCTGGCCAGTAGGAGGTAACATTGTCCGAAAGGATAAAGAATCAGAGGAGGTTTGGAGGAGGAAACATATGGAAGGGGACCCCACTGTGAGTGGAGACATTGGTTTCATGGATATGTTGTAGTGATCCCATTTTGGTCTAAGGAGGTAGCGTATGACGGTGGTTGGTTGGTGCTACAATGGGTAAATGGAGAATGGAATCTGGGATAAAACTGGGGTCTTAGCCAAGAGCTCATCTCAAACGGGCGCCGAATAAGGGACATCACATGGGCAGTGACTGGTGGTGCTCAGGCCTAGATTTGGGGCGAAGACCATGGAACTGGACAGAGGAGGGGAAGACAACTTCAACTAGGGAGGCACGACCATGTGGTGTCTTTCCGAGGCTCATACGAAGGAGGGAGGAGACCACATATTTCACCATTGTATGAGATTTATGCAGGCTATGATGACTAGCTCTCTAGCCAGTGTTATGATGGAGGGGCTCTGGCGGGGTCTCTCCGAAGGGTGATTAGTGAGTTGTTCAGCGGCCAACTCATTGTATTTGGCCTGAGGGAGGAGGTAAGGGGTCCCGAATACCACCTTTTTTAAATAAAGAATACTTGTATATCATAAAATGATCAATCCTTAAGCTAAAACATAATGGTAGGATTTTTGAAAAAAAATAATAAAGTCCCCACATTTTTTTTCTGGTTAGATGACTAGCCACCCACAAAATGTAAAATGAGTTTTTTTATTATTATTAAAATCAAATAATTTTTATTCCACATGTTTTTGGAAAAATAGATATCTTACAGAGTCGCTTGAGTGTCTAGAATCTAACCAGCACTTGGCTATAGGTTATCGAAAAAATGAACAATTCATAAAAATTTGTGTTATTATTAATATTTGTAGATTTAATATCCAATAAACACCATATCGATCCATAATTTGTTTGGGATGGACATAACTTGGGAATTTAGGATGAGATCGACACGTGGTTGGATTTATTGGGGCAGATTTACAACCCAATACATAAAAGTTATAGAAAAATAATTTTCCTGTCTTAGGTAATCTATGCGCTCACTTTGATACCAATCGACGATACATGGGTAGGAAGCAGAAGTCGGTGGGATGGGATTTTTAAAATTTTCATCATAGGAAGGATGAATCATTATTTTCTCGGGCTATCCAAGCCTCGGTATGCTTTAAGGATATCTAATTGTTTATTGGAGCACAAAAAAAATAAAAGAAAGAACTCATGTTTGTCACAAGTCCCTAGTGACTCTTGATCCAAGGATCCAACACCTAACCCCTATAGATCTTCCACACACACTTCTCTAATCTCTACATGCACTATTCTCTAGATTATGAGTACTAGCATGGAGCTCAGACGACCTCTTAGATGTCACGTCAATCACCGCGATCTCCTACCTTCGATCCTTGAAGGTATACTCAGATCATTGGCTTGGATTGAGTGACTATATCTCTTGGATTTATGAAGAGAAAGAAGATATCAATTCCAAATGAGTGAATAGTCACCTGGAAAGAGCTTCTTTATGATTTATATAATGGAAGTATAAATATCTAGTTTGGGTTCCCTGACCCCCATAAATATTGACATTCACTAAATAAGTAATAAATAATCAATTATGATGAATTAACTACATCGTAAATATTATTAATATTTTATAACATACTTTTAATTTATATTAAATATATTACATGATAAACTTGAGCCATTACTCAACTCGTAATTACTGATAATATTAAACAAACCTGGAATATTAAATTAATATTTATTCATATAATAATAATCCCTGAATATACTAAAAAACTTTTAAATAGTTTCAATAAAAATAAATTCAACCTAATTATTCTTTAAATGAATAATAATTAATTTATATATTTATCAGTGCTTGCTAAGTTGGACAAAACTTGTACCCCAGGATGGGCCCCACAAATTCAAATATTCCTATTCTATAGAATAGGGAATATTCTTGATTATGTCATTTTGTGTGACCCTCTATGACTTTATCTCGGTAGTAGTGAATAGTATTCACAAACTGAGAGAGGATTCTAGAAACTTTTCAAGGCCCCCAAATAGATTAGGAGTAATCATAGACAATACAACAGACATATGAATATATACTGTGTAATATAATCTCTTTTTCTTTAGATATATCATAATATGGGATATAGAATTGTGTCATAATCCTTTATTGATTTATTATTTGTTGATATGACTAGATCAATTTACCTATGATTATAATGGTTATAGATTTATGACGGTATTACCATCCTGATCAACCAGGTTTGAGATTTAAATCCTCAACTCGGAGGAATCAAATCTGATCTTGATCATTCAACCAATTTCATACCACCAATTATGAACCCAAAACAAGCTACCTCGTCTCTATTTCATTATCATGTGTTTTTCCTTAAATAAAATTAAATGATTAAATGGAACATATTTATAATGATCCCATGTCCAAAGACAAATACACATGCCCATAGATAAGAACTACCAATGAAACCCAAAACATGTGGTGTTCCTATTGGGGGGTCTGTTCTCATGATCTATACTACTAGAGATCACCATGTGTGAAATTCATGATAAGAAGTCTCAATGATTATGATAGTCCAGCACCTGATAGTCATACATATTCTATTTACAGTTAGTATGATGTATCTAAACCATATGACATATATTTAAGATTAATGCCATAGTATCTGAAGGTTCTCATTCTAGCCTTGGATATGTTATATCATTTTGATACAATTGTTAATCTATGTAAATTAATGTTAAAAAGTGTACACATAAATTCTTATACTACAATGGCAAGTGAACATAATGCATATATCACTATATACATGATATGTTAATCAAAAGTACTAATAAATTTGGGTCTAGGGAACACACTTTTACAACAATGTTGTTGGAAATAAAAAATGGAAGGCAGTATCCCCATGAAGAATATGTGAGGGAAGTATGTTGAATAGATAATTTTTTTTGAGAATGGAATTGACCCAAAAAATAATTAGAACTATCTTCTGAAATAAATGTTCATGATAAACTTCTAACAAATGGGTGCTCTTTCGTTCAGCAACACCTTTTGGGGGAGGTGTTTTAAACAATAATTGTGATGGATAATTCTATGGTCATATTGAATATATTGTAATAGTCTATATAAATATTCACTACCATTATCAGAGAAGAAAAAATGTATTTCTGTATAAAACCGGGTGGTGATTTCTTGATAATAGTATAAAAACCCTATAAATATTTTAGAATGATTTTTCTACAAATAAAACCCAGTGATCCATGAAAAATCATTTATGAAAGTAATAAAATATCAATAATATATTTTATATGGGATAGGACTACAACCCCAGATATTAGAATAAATGAATTGAAAAGGAGTAGATGCACATGGAATTTTTCAGTGTTTCTTCCATTGTGAAAGGATTTACATTACGATGTAAGAAGAGGACCCATGTTTGAATAAATTTTCAAAATAATGGGGGTAGTTGGATTACCATGAATATGTTGAAGTTGGAGTGGATGATCTAAGGTGGACTGATATGTTAGGGTTGGGGCCATGTCACGCCCATACACACCACCCTGAAGATACTCACTACCAAGCACCCAAGTCGTCGTATTCTCATGAAATATAACTAAAGTAGGTGAGGACATGGTGTGTAATTATAAGTTAGTTCTATGTTTAATAATAGATATTAAATTATATGGAAAACTATAAACATTGAAAAAACAAATAGTGTCAAGACAGTTGTAACTATATATCTCATATAATCTGCAATCTGCACCGTATGACCATCATCCACAATAATATTACCTCCAACTGAGGTTAACCAATATGAACAAAGAATACTTTCATCCCTTGTGATGTTCTATGAGGAACCATATTTAAGAACCTATGAGGTGAACTATTGGAATAGAAACACCATTGGATTATCACCATTGAAAACAGTGATGATCAATGATTCCATAGATTTTGTGTTGAAAATTCATGTTGATAAGGTTATAAAGTTGTATAGTTGATAGAGTGCTAAAGATGCATGTTACCCCAGGATAAGGCACTAAAAGTTCACAGTGGGTAGAAAGTATGTGGTAAAAGTTCATGTATAAAGAATCTAGGTTTTTATTATGTTCTAAAAGTACACGAACAAAGCGTCAACATAATAATTATTTCATTGAATGAGTTTCATAGATGGAGGAGGGGTGTAGATGTGCATATTGGGGAATCAGATAGAGAGAAGGAAGGACTGTCCATCTATTGGGGTTGGTGTACAAGGATGTGTGAGTGGATGGAGGGTGTGCCTCACAGAGAGGGGAAATAGATATGGTTATGGACACACGTGAAGGGTAGACTTGAAACAAAGCCATTGCATAGAGAATTAGGATGGAAGGGTGCAGTCACACAGGAAGGGGTGATAGGACGGGAGGTCGCCACACAAGGGATTTGGATTGAAGGTATACATCGCACAAGGAAGGGAAATATTAAGGGAGTATGTCACATAGGTTCTTGGTACAAAATTGATATATCCAATAGAAGGTGACTTGGTAGGAGGGATGCGTAATGCGGGAGCTATGGGATGAAGTAGTGGGCCCTCATGTATGGGAAGAAGGGTTTCCGTGCGTAGGGAGAACATATGTGTAGGGAGAGATGTTTCACATAGAGGAGGCTAAAACTCCTCTGATACGATATTTAAATGGATACTCGTACCTCATAATTAATTATGGTGAATAATTTATATATGTGAAAATGAATACAATAGATAACACACACTGATGTGGGATAAGAATATTAAAATACTCAAATATACTAAAACTCTTTAAAAAAATAAAAATTGTCAACAAATTTTAATACGGAATAAATATGTTATTTCAAAACCTAATTAATTAATTATAGTCTCTCAAAATTATCAATTTCATTCATCATCAATACAACAAATTTATTCCAACCACTAACTAATTAGGTGGTAAATAGGGTTTGGGTTCCAATCCTTCTTCCTCCATCATATTGGCACAAAAACCCTTTAATAATTCTAATAAAAATGAAATTTTAATTTTTAAACCAATTTAGGAAAAATCTTGATATATTTTACTTATATAATTAAAATTATAATAATAGTGAAATAAATTTTTTTAAGACTATATGAAAATAATGGAGAATTCTCAACTGTGTAAAAATCCTTGATTAAAATATATGTGGACATAAAAACTGTACATGTTTTTATAATTTAATCACTATTTTTCTATATTTTTCTTTTATACCCGATTTAAGTAAATTTTCATAATGTTGCTCCCAACAATTTCATCTCCACAAGAATATGAAATGATTATCATTTTAAATAGCTTAAGGATGTATGTTGCAGGAAGCATAAATACCACATCTTATGTCATTTGTTTAGATGTACCAATAAGTATTTTATGAAAAAATAAAATTTTCTTTAGATATTAAAAGTAATTTATAAATTTAAAACTCAATGAACCAACACCAACCAACAATAATTAAAACCCACACATATACTATATTGTTTTAATCTTACAAATTTATTCTCATACTTCCTATAAAGAAAATAACTAGAGAAAACAATTGAACATGAATTTCATTGAAATATTATTGGAATGAAGATGGATGTTTAATTATTTAGAAATTTTTGAAACTCTTGTACATATAATTTCAATGGATGTTCACCATTTTTATTTTATATTGATTCAATATCCATCATATTCTGGGAGGGAGGGGAGATAAAAAATAACAAATAGTTAAATTATGAGACTCAAAATATACATGTTTCCTAATTATTTTACATTTGAAAAAAAAATAACAGTTAATATAAAAAAAATTACGTAATATGATCCTAATAGAATATTTACATGTTGGTAAAACAAACATTCTCTACTGATATTCAATGACCTAAAATATGAAAGTGTTTTAGGGGGAAGAGGTGGAAACTACTCAGGTGGACTAATAAGAAAAACAATACTGGAATATGATCACAATAGGCATAATTATATTAAATTATAAAAAAACATTAATTGGGTACTATAAAAAATATCAACATTCAATAATATGATTTCAATAGAATTTTTCATAAGGAGAGTAAAATAAACAAGCACTGCTAATATTCAATAAATAAAAAGAGTAGTGTTACGGGATAAACAAATGTGCAACCAATCAATCTAAATGGCCTAGAAATAAAGACAATATGGGAATATAATCCCAATATGAATAATTATCTTACATAGGAAAAAAACAAAGAATACTACTATATGTTATATTATTTTGAAATATATATATTTTTGATATGGGGGTTTGACTGGGTCTTTAGCCTTTTTGTATTTTTAAATTTCAAATCTTCCATTGCATTAGTATTATATCTCAAATCATTATAAATAAATAAACCAACAATGACCTCACTTTGGGGGATTACTTTTCTTGTATCACATAACTAATGGTATTAGATCCATTCACCTTTTAGTCCCAACCAAGCACGTTGAATGCCACCTCCCTACTCGATGGACCCCCCCCCCCACATTTTACATTAACAACACCACTCCTCTATGAGGCACATAAAACGAATCACCTAGGTCATGTCTCCCATATGACATAGACTAGGTCGCCTCTCTTGGGCATTCTGTATAGCTCACCTATGAATGTAGGGCACCTCTCTATTTGGAAATGCAGGGAGAATATCCTGGTCACAACTCCTCCATCACCAGACATGTGTTTCTCCCCAGGTGGCTCTTACTTTAAAATCTATAACAACACACTTATTGGTATTGTGATCTAAAGGAACCATTGTAGTGTGGTGATTTAGACCATGTCATTTTTATCCTTAGGCTACACCACAACATTGAGAGTTTCACAAAAACATAGATGAATTTCATGATTCCAAAGGCATATAATATGGATGGATCCAATATCATATGGCATGGTATACTATACCCTTCCACTTCCTATGATATTCATAAAACCTGAATGTTATGTTAACATTAAATTATCTTATAGCTTTGGTAATCACTATATTAGTGTTTCATAAAATTCAATGGATAGGAGTTGTGAATTAGCTAAGAGGATATAATGTGTTTATAAATGGATGAATAACTCATACATTTAATAACATTCTTTCCCTAAGAATGTGTGTTCTAGTTAGGAATCACTATTTATGAATGGTTTCCAATATATTTGTTTTTGTTACTAGAAAAACCTAATAGTTCTATATCCAAAGGGTCCTAAATTCCAAATGCAGGTGTTCAATTGGTTTGTTGACCTATGATACTTAAGAACCCACATTGGTTGAGAGGATGGGAGTACGACCTCATCACACCCGATTGGGGGAATTATTTCATGCTTTGAGACTCTCTTATAAATTTAAGATATCTTCCTGAATCATTATTATTTTACAAAGTGTAATGTAGTTTTCCCTTGAAATTTTCAATCAATTATTAGAATGTGTAGAATTCATAATCATCTATATGTATTCAAGGTTATTCATAATGGATATATCTATATGTATCGAGGTTCTCCATTAATGGTATCCTCTTATATATTACATAGAGATTTTTTTGTCATTATCACGATGATGCAGGTTTTTAATCCACTCAGTGGGTTACTATGGAGTTTGTGGTCTTCCAAGTAGACGAATGTCACTCTGGAATTTATCTTCATCTAGGAAGAAAAAAAGTTTACTCTGGAGTATATCATCATCCATTGATATATAAGATGTTTTGATGTTGGGATAAAATCCATAGATGGAACTCCTACGTATCCTTGTGAAAGGAATCAGAATCCAAATAGTTTGGTGCTTCTTAGTGGGACACGTCATTCCTTTTAAGATGATTTGATAAGGACCAAACCGTACAGTTTAATTCCATGTTGTACGGAAATATAGAAGGAAGGTTCATAGTCAATGTTTAGTGTTGTACTTATTTCAAAAAAAACCAAGGGACATGGAAGGGATATGAGTTTCAAATTTTAATTAGACCTTGCTAGGGATATGACCTAAACAGAACAAGTATGATTTGGAATGTTGGGTTTGAACATCAAGGAGGCTTCTTACGTATCCCATTTTGATGAGAATCAAATCCCATGTAGTTAGGTATGTATCATATGGGGGTAGAGCCCTATGAGTGAAATTGGTTGGGGATTACTCCTGAAGAGGATTCCCTTGTAATAGGGTACATGAGAGATGTATTAACTCATTGAGGTTTATGGGGAATCAATTGAGGGATTACTGTTAAGGAGGATGACCCAATTAAGGAATTAGGGTTGGACACCTGAAAAGGATGTCTAGTGAGATCAGGCCCTAAGTGAAGGCTTCCTATGTAACCCATTTATGGTGTAAATCAGAGTTACTGTAGTTCATTACTTTAGGTGGATTGTTTCGATGTTGTGATCATTACAAACTTATAAGCCAATGTGATTCATTCCTGGTATGAGAAACAAGAGGATGTGAAAGATTCAACAAACCACACAAACCTTTCATCCTTCACTAGTGGAATAGGTTAGGCCTACAATGGAAGAGGCCATGCCAACAACAGAATAGGCAATGGCTATGACACTTCCCTTTCTTCAATTTACATTGAACATGGGTCTACTGTAAGGAAGGAGTGAAGGTGAAGGGTGTAGAGAGGAGTGAGACTGAAACCTCCAACAAAAAAGGCCAGGGTTTTAAACCAGTATGGATACCATAAAATGGGCCCCTTAGTTGGGAGTTATAATTATTGTTTTTCTAAAAGGAAAAGGAAGTGTGATCCTGACCCTCCCTAAGAGGGACAAGAGGCTCTAAGTCTTAGAGATGAGATGGGGAGGACGAAGTCCTATCCCTATAATCTGAGACCCAGAACTCCTCAACACTATCCCTATGGTAGGGTTCTACAAGACCATTGATATCCTAATCTATGGACACCCCAATGACAGTTACCCTCTAGTAGGATAAGTGTGGGAAACGTCTGACCATAGATATACAAATCCAAATTGGAGACACAAAGATGTGCGTTTCCATAAGATTTGGTAAATCATGAGGTCAAAACCTAATCCATTTTTGGTATGGGAGCTAATGAAGGAGTGGCCTTGACATGAGTGTCTTTAATTGAGGATTCATGAAAGGATTGAGTAGGATGAAGGGGTGAGGTGAACCAAGAAGGGGTGATAAAGTAAGTGGCACACATGTATGTGGTGCAGAATTTGTCTTGGGTGATTTAGTTTCACCTTAAGTGATGAAAAAACTATATTACTATATATAGGTGAGTCTTGGCTCAATCCTTCAAGATTCTTCACAAGTATTCCAAAAAGTGAGGCACACAACTTCCTTCATGAGGAAGGGAGGTCGCACAAGTGTTCGTAAATGAAGGGGGTTGAGAGAATGAGTCTCACAAGTGTTGTTAATTTTTTACACTTGGAAAACCTATGTATCACTATCCTCCTTTAATTCCCATACTTATGTGTTATGAAACTACCTTTGAGGTTTCAGAGGGCTTGGGAGAGTCACTAGGGCGATCAAAGTAGTAATCGGGCATTAGATAAATTCTTTCATACAAATAGAGACCCTAATGGTATATTTATTGGAAAATATGGTAACCTGAGTGATGGTAACTTAGTACGTAAGTGGTGAGGTGGCACACAAATGAGGTTTCATGCAAGTACTTGTGCACCACCAGTGATTCAGGATACCTTGGGTGAACCAAATTTTGATCCTTTGCATATCTATATACTCTCCATCTATTTTATCCTCCTTTTTCAAAGTCATTTAACTTTGTCACTTTTTTATCAATGTGATAGAATGGATTTTTGGTGGACTTGGGTAAATATTATCCTCTATACAGAGGGGGATGTGCCCCTTCTCCCTTTCTTGGGATTAGTGTCGGGTTGCAGTTCCCTCCCTTCAAGTTGGTTCTTTCACTACCGTCACTGACCCCCATGAAAAATGCATACTATCACCTCGATCTTGTTGAGCCTAGTTGAGGCAATTTTATGTTATGAAACATGGAAATACAATCTTATCCTTCATCTAAAATATAATTTGTTTTACTTAAATGCTTCATTTGGTGTCTAATAGAGGTTCACAACATTAATTTTGTGGATAAGTACATCAAACACATATCATGGTGTCAACAAAGCCCCCCCTTAAAATTAGAATCATTCGAAATGAAAAGAATATAATTATATGTTAAAATTAGGGAACAATTATGCATTCCAACATCATTTTATGGGGTTTTTGAGCTACATAATGTTTGTAAGGATGCTCAATTTTTTCCCTAATCCTTAGGTCCTAGCAAACATAATTCGATTATTGATAGGTTCATATAGAAAAACCTACATGATTTTTGTCTATTGTGTCATCACCCTAATTTTTTTATATGCTCAATATGGGAGAGACTTAGTGGGTGAGACTTGGATTTTTAATGTCCCCCCTTTTGGGTTTTTATCCTAACAAGATTTATGCCTATATAACTGTTTATTTCTCGATATTTCCTAGACCAAATATATTGAAGGTCAAGCATGGTGAGACATGAATTTTTTCTATAGTTCTTTTTATACGATATCAATATGGTTAGTACTATGTCTTTTTTTTTATGAAATTTTAACGTCATTCTTGTCAGACTAATAAGGATAGTGTTGAAGATCTAATATCTTTGACCATGAAATTTGAGATTATAACCAAAATATGTCTTGATGGTTGTGGAACATCCTGATACTACTCATATATATCCAAGGTGAATCATGAGTCATGATTTTTATTTTCGCCAAATATAAAATTTAAAGTATAATAATGGGGGAGGTCTTTTCCAAGAACAAATTTATCACTATTAGAAAAAAACTTTATTGGGTTGTATTATGCAGGTTTATCTAGGGAATATACTACATAGCCAAGTAGTGGTATCCATTGGTTGACAATCCTGTTGTGTAGGCGAATTTTAATCAATGCCAACTGGGGACACGTACTGCATAGTTAGGAAAAAGTTCTCTTAAGAATTATGACATTCTCTTACTGATAAATAAAGGAATTTAATATTTGGATGTCTCAAGACCACGGCCCGTAGATTTTCCAATGAATTTTGTATGAAAATAAAGGGTTCCACTTGTGTTGATATAATCCATGAATGGGGAACCAATCCAACAAAAATTTAGTGTACGAATGAGGGTATTTTTTTCAGAAAATATATTTATGATATTTTCCAATGTAGTTTAAATTTATGCAGTAAGGACAGTATGATCTATAGTTTCAAGTCCTGCAATAAGGAAATTTTTGGGATATGTTTTAAGAACATGTGGGGGATGTGTAGTTTAAAGTCATGAAGCAAGGATATTATGGGGGTGTGTATTTTAAAGTCATGGATGAAGGAAATATTGGGGATGTGTAGTTTAAAGTCATATATAAATGAAATTATGGGGATATGAAATTTAAAGTAATGAAACAAGGATATTATGGGGTTGTGTAGTGTAAAGTGATGCTATAAGGACATTATAGGAAATTACAGTTGTAATTCATGTTGCAATGAAATCATGGGGATTTAATCTATGTTCATTATCTCTGACCAAAGATTTGACGGTTTTCTAATTCTTGGTAATTTTTCAGGAAATGTGCTACCATATTTTTGTATGTTAAGGATGAATTGTAAGATGTGATTTGTGGATTTCGAAATCTGAATAATGACATGGAAAAAGGGATAATGGAATTTAGAGGATTTCTCTTCCAAGAATGAAGTTTCCACTATTTTATAAACATTTTATGGAGGATATATTATGAAGGGTCAACTAGAGAATGTTATTCATATCATAAAAGTGGGATCCTTAGGATGATAGGCCCGTTATGTAGGAGAATTTTATGCATGGCCAAATAGGGAATGTACTGCATAGTTAGATAAAGGATCTCTCATTATTTTTGACATTATTTTTCTCAAAGCTGATGAATGCTTATATAGATTTAGATCGTCCAAAGTACAATTTCTGGATTATAGTGAAAAATTAATTGAATACAAAAGGGATATTTCCAGTCATGATTTCCAAAAAATCAGAGAAATAGGCCCGCTACAAAGGTCTGACCCAAATGTAGGAAGTATGGTTCCTGTAGTGTTTTTTCATATCACTAGGACCATAATATTATAGAAACAATGGAGGATATGTTGTCTAACGGACCAAAATCATTACAATATGATTTGAAAATATTTGGAGGGAAAATATAAACCACAAACATAGATACTTTCATGTCAAAAGAACGGATATGATAAAAATACAAAAAGGATGACTACATTAAATTTCAGGTTGAAACATACCATCATTAAAGCCTAAAGGGTCCGAAGAGGCATCTCCCAAGAACAAATTTACTACTATTTGAAAACCCCGTTATATTGGATATATTATGTAGGTCCAACTAGGGAATTTGCTGCATAGCCAAATAGTGGCATCCTTAGGTTAACAAGCCCGTTATGTATGTGAATTTTATGCAAGAAAAACTAGGGTACATATTGCAGAGTTAGGCAAAACAGATCTTGGTTATCAGAAAATCTTTCACTAGAAACCAAAGAAAGATTATGATGATCTAAAAGTATTCAAAGATTTGGAGTATGATGTGTAAAAATGGAATTCTCCAAGTCATAAAAGATGTTTTTGGACTCCTATAAGCCATGAATTTAGAGTCCCTTACACAAATTTGACTCATATGTATAAAAGTGAAATATATTATTTCATTGATTGGTAATTTGAGGAGAGGGACCAAACTAAAAGATCCAATATAAATTTTGATCGCATAAAAGAGAGGGTGAATTTTCATTTTTCCCATGGATGTGAGTAGGATTTGAGGCCTAGTTTTCACTACATATCTCAAATGGGATGAGAATAAATCTATTCTTAGTTCTCTAAATATTGTGAATTTTAACATTATGTGGTGAGGACTATGAATTACCCAACTTGAAGGGAAAGGGTGGATCTATGCAGTTTTACGTCATGCGGTAAGGACATTACCCATTTAGTTTAATGTCTTTCTATAAGGACTCATGTTTGTTGACATGAAATGTCAAAATAAATAGTAGTTGAACCAAGACATAGGGTCCAAGCATTACTTCATATCTTGTTAGAAAAAGAATCAAGCTGCACATAGTTTTTGTCACACCCCACTACATCGTTTATTTTAATTTATAATTTTCTTTGACATAAATTTTTTTGGGGTTCAGGTTGAGTCTCGGATGATAAGAATTTGAGTTATGTTAAAATGTTCTCATTTTTCAGCTAATGTCGATGGGCGTACGGACGAAGAGCATGTTAGAAACCTCGCGTGGCTCTGCTTGGGCATTGGCACAATTCACCCGCCTTCGGAAAATTAAAATGTGTAAAGATGGTGATTTATTGTGTTATTTAAATTTTTTTTGTTGTTAATAATTTTATTATTTTTATTAAAGATGAAATGTTAAATATTATTAATAATATTATTATTATTATTATCAGGAGTTTTGGGTGTTTCAGACCAGTGCGCGGGCACCACACGGTCAGCGGAGACCTTGCTGTTAGCCCGGGTACCCATGCAGCGACTTCTGGAGTGGACGGAAGCTACCACACGGTTTGCGCATAGATTCTTGTGACATGTGTGGACCATGAGGTTGAAGAATTCATATATGTAAATAAAATAAAAACGGCTATTGTTGTTTTGTTATTATAAAAAATATTATTTTTATCTTTTTCAGTTTATTATTTTTATTATTATTATTATTTTATGTGCAATATTTTTTTTATTTTTTTTTTCTTTTGTTTATTTTTATCTTCCTTTTTCCCCTTCTTTTCGCTTCTCTTCCTTACACTTCTAAACCGAACTCCCACTTTTATTTCCCCCCATCTACTATCATCTCATCCACTCCCTACACGAAGCAATATCCCGCCGCCTCCTCTCTATGTCTCAGTGACACCCTCTTCTGGTCACCCCCCTGAATAGCCCCGTCTTCACCAGTAGTTGGCCTCCCTCGCCGTACTCCCTCCCTAGTGTGTCGCGACTCTCGGCCCACTCCTGCCCTGCATGCGCTGCACAACACCACAATAGGCCCCCTCTAATCTCGTCTCCCTCTTATGCTCACCGCCCTCCACCTGGAATCCTGTGTGCAGTGCTCGACCTCGCCGGCTCCCACCTCTTATAGATCGCGAGCCAGCCGCCTTCCCTTCGTCCGCCTGTGCAAGTCCCCGCCTCCCTGTTCTGGGTGCTTTGCGCCTGGCAGCCCGCTCCGCCCAGATTCCTTCTCGTCCAGTAGCCCAGCCTCCTCCTTGCGTCGGTTCTGCAGAACTCGTCGCGCCACCAGTGCCAGCCACCATTGCAGGACCTCGCCCAGCCGCTCTAGCTCCCCGCCCTCACACCAGCCCCGTCGTGCTCCGCTCCTCGCTGCTGCATGTTCCCAAAATCCTGCGCGAGCCGCTGACAACCACTCGCCCCGGGTCGCCGCTTCTCTCACCCCCTACAGATATCTCCATCTTCCCTCCTTACGCGCCTTGGCCTACCGACCAGACCCCTAACCCCCTACGTTCTCACCTCCGTCCTTCGTTCCACACTCCCGTAGGTCTCCATGCCCACGCCCTCGCTCCTTTCCCCGGCCAATGGCCTTCTCCGGCGACCAGCGGGAAGGACTCCTCTATCTGGCACCCTCTAGCCGACTCTGCCCCCACAGACCGCGCACCTCCCATAAAGATTGCACTGCTTCCTACCCTGTGACGGCA
Source organism: Viscum album (assembly GCA_963277665.1). Taxonomy (NCBI): domain Eukaryota; kingdom Viridiplantae; phylum Streptophyta; class Magnoliopsida; order Santalales; family Viscaceae; genus Viscum; species Viscum album. The sequence continues at coordinate 1,759,327,007 of OY728141.1, forward strand.
CCGCACCACCTGAACACACTTGCCTCCGACCTCGGGGGACCTCTTTCGGGCCACCACGCACCTCCGAACTGCCTGTTCCCTCCTATTTTGTGCCGTCCGAACCGTTGCGCGTCCTCTGACTGACTGTGAACCCTTCTCGGCTGCCCTCCTTGCTAGTGACTTTTTCGGCACCCCACAGCCCCTCGCCGACCTTCCGAGTCGGGGTCACTTCAGCTCCTGTTCCACTTATGTTCCCATGACCATTCACCCACCTTGTTCTCAATTGGGCATTCGATGAGCATCTGCAGCCGAAGGTGAGTGGTTTGGGTTCACACCGTTTTGACTACACATGGGTTCAGGTGAGGTATGTGCTTTCTCTTGTTTTGATTATTTTAAATTAATCTTTATTTTTGTTTGTAGTTATCTATGCAATGTTTAATTATCGGGTTATTTCTGGCCAATGATTCTGTGTTTTAGATTATTTTACTTTTGTTGTAGCATGTTGGTGAGGTAATTCCGTGATATTGCAATCGTCAGCTTGTGCGTTCTAGTGCGCCCACTTGAGGCATGTCACGTCATCATGTTTGGACTACGATTCAAGGTAGGTCCCCCAGTGTATTCGCCTCTAAATTCAAAATTTATTTATTTCTTGATATTGTAATAATTTTAATAAATAAGAAATAGTATTATATAAACAATTTTTAAATTATCACCTAATGTAAAAAGATCCATTTAGTTTATAAACGACACATGAAATATTTTTTTGATGAATGGACACCCAGTGATGAAAGAATATCTGTTTTTATTTTAAACATAATTCATATAATTTCAAATGTAGTTATGTTTTATTGATAAATGATTTCTTTTGAAGTGTGAACATGTGTTTTGGTTCTCTTTAGAAATGAGGATTTTCTTTAAAATTGGTAAAGGCCCATTTGGTACTTTAATAAAATAAATCATTTTGGAAAACTCTATTTGGGGTGACTCAGGGTGGATATTTGGTGTATGTTGACTGCATGAGTTCTTTGTGATGTTTTGTGATACTTGATTGAATTTTTTGACTAACCTCTTTCCTTTTTATTACACGTGTTGAAATGGGAACATGGCATAGTAAGTGAATTTTCTGAAAACGATTGATGCACTAGTTTAGATTACGCATTGTCTTGTGGCCCCTAGTACGGATTATAATCTGTTAGGGGATTGGGCCCCTCGGTTAGGCCATGTAGGGAAACCCCAGGCATTAGGGTGTTATGACGACATAGAGAGTAGGCATGCCTTCAGGATGAGTCACATGTATGGTATGTTCTGGATTTTTCATGAAGTCCTAGGTTCGACCCATGTTTCCTTTAGTGTATGTTTTTATGTGGCGGATGATTGAGTGGTCTAGTTTGGTTTATGTCCCCCGTGTGCTACTTTTTCCATTTCCCCTAGTGTGTGTTGTGTGTTGTATGTGGTTTTCCTTTTGACTAACGACTAAAATTTGGATTTCTAAATTGTCTGCAAAAATGTTTTAAAATGAAATGCACCAGTTCCTTTCAAACATTAAACTTGTTTTTGAATTAAAACGGGAAATAGACTATTAATTGTTTTATTAATGAATGTGTGTGTGGAAAATAATATTTTATATAATTTACTTCAAACCTAGAATTAATAAATTATTTATTTAAAGGTAGTGCATTGGGAATAGTTTGTTGGGCACGCCTACTGAGTTTTAATACTCCTGCCTATAGTATTTTACTATTTTTAGTTTCTTTTGCATGTTTCACTAGATCTTCCTCTTCATGGGCGACAGTTGGTTATGGACTGGTGAGCGACTATCGTAGTCATGAGGAGTTTTGGTCATGGTTAGGTTAGTTGGTTGTTGTTGTCTGTTCTCTTTCTTTTTAGTGTCATTTATTTAATTTGCATTATTCTATTTTATTTCTGCTACTTTATTTATTTTTATGTGGAGATATCGTCTCCCCTTTCTCTCTTTTTATGCCTTGGATCTTTTCGCTAGCCCGAGAGGATCAGGAACGCCTCTCTGGCCTTGTCGCGGACTGGATTGGTCAATCGGTTCAGGGTCAACCCGACTTGGTTCGTGACAGAGTGGTATCAGATCATGTTCATATTTTGAGCGGACATTGTTTTTCAGAGTGCCCATTGTTATTTGGGATTTTCACGGTAGAAGGATTATAATTTTTGGGACTCGGGGCATACAAGCGAGAAGGATTTCATGATCCCTTTCTCGTTCCGAACCTGAGGTTACCATGGGATATCCGAGAATATTGGTGTCCTTTCATTGTTGTGAACTGTTTTATGTTTGAAAATGAAAAGGGAGTTGGGAAAGTGGCCCAATGAGATTTCAGGGCTTGACAATCCATGTGGAGCCGGGGACATTAACCTAAAATGCTCTCAGTAATGGTGGTGTGACAAGAGTATAGCTGCCAACCATATGTCCGAGTCACCCATTCACACTAGTTCCCCATGCTAATTTGTTTGAGTCTTATTTAAATAAAAAAAACTGATTGTAATGTTTTATTTTGGAATTTGTGGAAAGTTGAATTTGAAATGGCACTGACCATGTTTTGATCCTGCTCATTGTTTTCTTTTTCTCTAGTGTTCTACCCCCCACCCCCCGACAAAGGTTTTATGGATGGAAAACGTACAGATTCAGGTGGTGCATCCTTAGAAAATCTTCTAGTTGAGCAGCCCATAAATTATGTCCTTGAGTTTTGGAAGTTGAACCCCCCTATTTCATGGCCAATTAGATCCACATGAGGTGGAGGATTGGTTGCAGAATATTGAGAGGAACTTCAGTTTCATGGGGTTTCCAAAGTCGTTAAAGGTGATGTTAGCTACCATTATTCTTGAAGGTCCAACTTGGAAATGGTGGAAGTCCGTGTCTCGGAATAAACCTCAAAAAACTCTAACATCTGATTTTTTCAAGTCATTGTTCATCTAACAACAATTCTCGGAGTTGATAAAGATGATGAAGAGGATGAAGTTGTGTTGTCTTCAGCAGGGCGTTGAATTGGTCCTATAATTCTATCGACATTTCATAGACCTAGTTCCGTACGACAATTGGTTTGTTTCATATGATCCTGGGAAGGCTCGACAATTTGAGTCTAGACTCCGACCTGAACTACGATTGAAAGTGGAAGATCTCAACCTAACCACCTTCTCATATGTTGTGGGGAAATCCTTTTCTTGCTGAAGCTAAGCTGGCAGGAGGACTTGATGTGGAAAATCCTCCCTATCCTTGGGAAACAGTGTGGTAGATAGTGATAAGAAGAATGGGATGCTGCCCATGCTGGGGGAACTGGTAGAGGAATCAAGAGTCCTTCAGACCTTCAGTCATCTTCCTCCCAAGGAAATTCCTTGATCAGTCACTAGTTAGGTATGTGGGGGTAGAAGAGGCATATGTACCTGAATGATCCAAGACCCTGCCACACCTGAGGGCACCTGGGTCACATGAAATTATTCTATCGAGGTGTTTCCAAGAAGTTCACTAAATCCAGACCTGTATCGTCTAAGGTCACCTCATCCTGTCAGCAAGAGTAGGGCGATGTTTGGAGACCAATTAGAGGTTTTCTCTTTAATGTGTTTCTTGGGTGTAGTAATAGTCTCTTATAGTGTTTTGCGGTGTTTCTTCTCTTTCTAATATAAGAATATTTGTGGTTGAACCACTTTGAATATTTTTTTTATTGGTAGTGTGTTTGGTGAAATTCTGGTTTGTGTGTTATGTTTGTGATTTTTGAAGCCTAACTGTGAGGTTGGAGAAGCTTCAATCATCGGTGCTCCAACCATAGGCCTCGGAGTGTAGCTGGTGCATAGTCAGGAGAACCCCAACGTTGAAAAAGGGGCCATGATTTAATTTCGGTCCTTAGTGTTATGTGTTTTTTGTTCATTCGAGGGTTTGATGTTATTGAGGTAGAGGTGACGGTATTTTCGATGCTCAATTGGTCGGGTCCTTTCCTCCCCTACCCTTGTGGTGGGGTTTTTGGTCAGTGGGGAATGTTTTCAAGTTCGGTTAATCTCGCCAGTTATTATGGTGGGGAGACACACAATGGGTCTCACAGAGTCACACCGAAAGTAATTTAGTGATAACATGATTCTTATGGTGGGGAGTCCATTTGGGCCTCCCCATGTCATTATAAGAGTTTCTTTTCATGGATCGTTTGGTGACAGGCAGTCTCATGCGGAACCACCTCACCTATTTTCTTCCTCTTGAGTAAACGTTGGGATTGGGGTACACCCAATGTTACCGTTGGACTTGGATGATGGGAATAAGTGTCATAGATGGTTTAAGTTCATTCATTCCTTAGTTGAAATGGATGGTTTGGGTTCTTCTTAGTGACAGTTAAGGTGGTCTTGTTTTAATGATGAGTTCGGTGTCATGGGTTCTCAGAGTCTGCTTGGATCATTCAACTGGAGGCGCTTAAACTTTTGGGGATTAGTGAAACTTAATGAGTTTCATCTTTGGGTATAGATCTTGGTGTGACTTTCTGAGGGTAGAAAGCATTATGGTGGGGTGAATTGTTACACCCTGGTCCATATTTTATTTTATTTTATAATTTTCTTTGACTTCATTTTTTTTGGGGTTCAGGTTGGGTCTCGGATGAAAAACTTTTTAGTTATGTAAAAAAGTATGTGGTTTTTAGCTGATGTTGTTGGGTGCACGGGTGGAGTGCGTGTTGGAATCCATGCGTGACTCCGCTTAGGCATTGGCACGATTCGCCTGCCTTCGGAAAATTAAAATGAGTAAATATGGTGATTTATTTTGTTATTTAAAAATTTTATTGTTGTTAATAATTTTATGATTATTATTAAAGATGAAATGATAATAATAATAATATATATTATTATTATTATTATTATCAGGAGTTTTGGGGGTTTCAGACCAGTGCGGGGGCACCACACCTTCAGCGGAGACCGTGTTGTCAGCCCGAGTACCCATGCGGCGACTTTTGGAGTGGACGGAAGCTACCGCATGGTTTGCGCACAGTCGCTTGTGACATGCGCGGACCCTACGGTTGTAGTATTCAAATATGTAAATAAAATAAAAATGCTTACTGTTGTTTTTTTATTATTAAAAAATTATTTTTTTTATCATTTTTAGTTTATTATTATTATTATTCTTATTTTTAATAATATTTAATGTTCATAATTTTTTTATTTTCTTTTTCATTTTTTTTATTTTTATCTTCCTTTTTGTCCCTTTTTTTCAATTATCTCCCTTACCCTTCTAACCCTAGTCGCCACTTTTCTTTTCCCCTCTCTCATATTCTCTCTTCTTCTCCCCGCACTAAGTAGCTGCCCACCGCATCCTCTCTTTCTCCCGGCACCACCCTCCTCAGTAAACCCCCTAATCGCCCCATCTTCCGCAGCAGCTAGCCTCCCTGACCGCACTTGTAAAACCCTGAGATTTTATGAAAAAATATTATTTTAATTTCATTGGTGTCTTGTGTTGTACGCTACACCAAAATTAGCTTGTACTATACGCAACACCGTATTAGCTTGCAGTATACACAACTCTATTCTTGGCTCATGTTACACACAATTTCAAGTTCATTTTGTGGAAATTATTCTATGAAACATTAAGTGTATATTTTGTTGAATGTCTAAATGAAATAAGTTTTGATTATGTTATACGGAACACCAAATGGATATTTCACTACATCCATCCCTGACTTGGCTTGCATTATAAGCAATCAAGACCTTCCTCGATAGCATGTGTAGTACACAATACTGAGTTTCACTAAACGAGATATTATTATAATATTATTATGAACTAGCCGTTATGAATAGTAATACCCACTTTTTGAAATTTTATAAATTTTATCTTTTAAAATGGACTTCAATTTTAGATTATGAATATCGAAATTATCCTCGGGTGAATTTTTGGAATTTTTTATGAAAACATTCAATCTTTGATGAATAGTGAAAACACTGGGTTACTATTTAAAAACTGACATTTTATTTTAATAATTATTTATTTTATTTAAATTTATTTTAGGTCAAAATTGATACATAATACAAATATAATTTCAATGTAATTCATTGGAGTAATTGTATAATAATTTTAGATATAAAAATATTTTATTGAACTTTTCACCGTCTTTTACCCACCACCTAGAACAATTTGAAAATTTACATAAAACTTAATTGTACTACTTCTGTGAGTGGAATTTCGAAAATATGAGAGAAACTGTTAATATGAAGGTGTAAAATGTGGTTCAATAAGATAAAAATAATTTTTGGTGAATAGTAACTGTTTAATTTTATTTACCACATTTAAAAGTAAATAGGGTAATTAAGGGTAAAAATGATATTATTATTACCCTAAAACATGTCCTAATTCTATTGGATAAGTATAATTCGACCAAAAAAACCATAGGAATATAATATTATCATTTAGGTCCACTTGGATTAGATTAGGACATTTATTATTATTTAATTCAAAGAAGAGTTAAAAGAGTTAAAATCAAAGTTTAATAACTAAAACATTTTTAATATAGGGTTACACAAAAGATAAATTCGATTATAAAATTCATTAGAAATATAAAAAGATTTCCTACATCATGATAGTTTATTTATAATTTTTATACATTAAATAATTTAATTTATTTATGACACAATGATGATGCAGTAATTACCATATTAATAAAATATTAACATAATTGATGTTATAAATACCCAAATAAATGTAATTTGAGACTTTTTATAAATTAAAATAATTTTTTAGGATAATATGAAACGTTATTATTAATTTAAATAACTTTTCAGAACTAATAATGATGTTATGAGTTTCACAAAAATCAATTACCAAATAGTTTCAAAATTGACATAAAATAGGATTTGAAACAAATATTATATTATTAATTGTTATTCTATTCCTAAAAATCTAAGGTTAGGCCATGTGACTTATAATAGGTTATATAAATTATTAATTAACCACTTAGGGTATGTTTGGATTTTTATAGTAAGTTTATTAACCACAGAGTGTAAGAAAACAAGAAGACACGGTAAAAGTTAAATTGTTTAACTTAGAGTTAAATCTAAATGATAAGGTTAAAATAGTAACCTAAAATTGTCTAAAACCTATTGGTTGAGAGTATTTATACCCATAACCACTTTATCATCGAAATAAATCAATTTGGAGCTATTATAAACTGAATATGACTTTACGATAAAATAATATTTTAGTTGTTCCTAAGGTTCCCCTCTCCTCCCTTATAAAAGGGAACCTACCCACTCTTGTCTTTAAAAAATTTTGAGCCTTCAAACTCAGCCAAAAACTGCCCATTTCCATTAAAAACTTCCCTATAAACATTATATGGGTTCTGTTCTCCTCAAAAGACCAACTCTAGTGCCTTAAAAGGATGCTTAAAAGAGGGGCGTCGATGAAGCGGTAATCTCTTCTACCGATTATTTCATGTTTCTTTCTTCTTCAACTTATACTTCTTTAGGTGTTTCATTATAAAGTAATAACATCAGTATCACTAATATACAGATATTTTATTATAAATAAGAAACAAATCTATTTCATCTTATATCCATCCTATGAAAAACGAAATCACCGCACGTGCGTACCAACGGAATATCGTCTCCACGTAGTGGTGTAATCTGTTTTCCACCACTGCCATACTCGGATTGGTATAATGGTGTAAATAAATAACTATATATGTTTATTGTAAAGTGATATTGATTCTGAAATATTATACATACACTTCAATACAATTACACAATCATGGGAATGATATCATCGCTCGTGCGTACGTACGGACTATGGTCTCCACGAATGCGATGAGATTCATTTTACATGATTAACCATTCAAGTATGATTATAAAGTATAAATAATAAAAAAAATGGAAGATATTACATAAGAGAGATACTGTATTTATTTACATATATGTTTCATTTACTTAATTCCATTTAATTCAATAAGGAAACGAAAACAGCGTTCATGCATACGTACGGCCTACCGTCTCCATAAACGGTGTATTTAATTCCATTTATCGATCTATCATATATATTTATATGCTGAATATATAATATATATAAATAATGTTTTAAATTCTGGAATTAAGTAAATCATGATATAAGTAATAATATCAAGAACAACATGTCGAAACACGTACGATAAATGAAACGATTTTACCCAAAACACTGCTTTAACATTGAATTTACAAAAGAACGGGTAATATAAAGTCATAAGTGAACCATATATGATATCATAATAATTAATATGATTATATAATAAGTCAATGACATTATTTAAATCATTATCTAGGAGGTTCGGATACATACGAAGCATATCAGACATAAGGTAAGGGATAAATTTGCAATCTCATTTTTATCTGAGATTTCTTATACGTAAGTATTTACTGGGGTTATATTTTTCATCAATGCCAATAAAAATGTTTTTCATAAAGTGTTTAATATTCTAACATGTATTTATAAATTCATTTTTACCCCTCTTTGACTTTTACATTGTGTTATGGAAGGAATATTTCTTTTGATTACCGTAAAATGAACTTTTTGACTTTTCTGGTAAAAGTACGAGGAGAATGTTTTTTAACTTATATGGCATGTACGGATTTTTACGGTTTTCCTAACGACTTATTTTCAAAAATATTTCTCTAAATTATTTCATGAATATTTTCAAAAAAATCCTCTTCTTTTAAAATTTCATGGCATTTTGTGAAAAGAAAATGATTTTGAATAAGAAAGGATATTTTCCTAAAGAATTTATTTCAAGTGTTTTATCAAAACCATTTTCCATCTAAGATGACATTATTTCATATGTATATGTTTCAAGTATAATGTCTCTATGATTTACATGGTTTCACTTCTCGTATCATGAAATGATATCGATTTGTTTTATATGGGTTATGTTATGATGGGATGATGTTTATGAAACCCATTTTATTCGTTGGGTTATGATGAATGATTTATGTTAATGTTGTGGAACACGTAAGAATGATTTCATTATGAGATTGGTGGGACCTATATCTCCATACAAAGCATTGGGTAATAATTTATATCTGATGAGATAGACATGGCTATAACGGTAAGTTAATCCGGTTTAGTGTTACAGGACTGGAACGAGGAGAGACCTCGATTCAGAAAGGGACTTTGTCCACTAAGATGGTCTTGGCATCAATGCCTTGGCTACTATGAAAATCATATCATGTGCTTAATGGTTTTCCATAATTACATGTTTTATTCCCATGCTATTTTATCATGATTGATGATCCATTATGATCTATTCCTTACGTACTGCCAAGATTTATTTCACAACTCAAGATTTTGATGTTTAAACTTTATGTTCATGTTTTGAAGTTCAAATGTATATGGTTTCTTTTATTTTCTCCATGATTACCCTTAATGATCATTTTATCTCACCCTTTGTATTTTTTCCTTTTCCCAGGATATAAAGAAAGAGTTTAGGTAAAAAAGGGAAGATCTTTATGGGAGATGTTGAAGATCTTTCACCAAGTTTAGAAGATTATGTTTCAAGTTACCAAAGACACTAAACTATTACGGTCCTTTGGTGTCTATTTTTGTTATGTATTAAGTATTCCTCAAAATTAATGTAAAGTCCATGTACGTCAAGCTATGGGTCTGTACAGTTGGTGTCAGAGGAAAGGTTTAGTTAACCATTGGAAACTAGGATGCAAAAACTTAAGTGAGGTCCCTAGGGATATTTCTAAGGTATGTCTAGGGATGCCCCTAAGGTTCAGTTTATGTACAAGTTATAGTCCTATAATTATGGTAATGATATTAGAATTAAACCTAAGATGTTAGATATTGAAGTTACTCCCCCTTGATTATGATTTTTTCCTCTCACACTATTCTTTTTGGGTTTTAGAAAATGGCTGGAAACCGGAAGATTCATGTTAATGGAAAATATGATGGACAATGGAATGATATTATTCATGATCAAGAAAATGAAATGGGATTTGGAAGGTGAAACAATGTCATTATGCCTAATAAAAAATATCATAATATGATCAATAATCTCCACATTGTTATGTTTTCCGACTCAGCTAATAAGAGAAAGATGGAGTTTCATGTTGATCCTTGAGTAAATAAAGTTCAATTTCCCTCATGTAAATCATGTGGGAAGAGGCATCTGGGAGAATGTTTAAAAGGAATTCGAAGATGAATTGGGTGTGTAAAAGAAGGACACAAAGCCAGTAATTGTAAAGGAAAAGGTTCAGTTAACACCATGGACATGGATAATGGTATTGCTAAGACATCAACTATGGTTAAATGTTTTAAATGCGGAATGTACGGGCATTATGAAAACCAATGCCCTATGGGAAAATATCATGTATAGAATCAGCATGGTCATATGGGTAGTATTTTTTTGGATGATGATGAAGAGACTACAAATGATATATGAGATGAATGAAATTATGAAGCTCAGTCAGTGTTTTAATAAGGTAGTGGAATGATTGTATGTTTATCAAGAATAATATATGGTACTATGGAATAAAGAAAAATCTAAGGATTGGTACACTGTTGCCTTTCGTTGAGTTTTAGAAAGTATATGATGAATGGTACCAGTAACCATGAGAGGTTATTCAAATATTTTTGGAAGGAAGATGATATGTACATAATGAAAGGATAAGGAGATAATGAGATGTTTGATAGTATTATTGAGCTCATGACTGACATAAGGACAAATTTATATCATGGTTTGAGTATATAGAAATTTTGGGATTTTGGTACGTGGAATGAGTTAACTTTTGACAGCATTCATGTTTTCAGTAAGGTTCAATGGGTATTAATTTTTCAAGAGAATACATGATTAAGGTATTAACATGATAATAATGTGACCAACAAGATATATCGGGGATAAATGATGGTATTCACATCCTCTGTAGATGAAATTTCTAGTAATTGTTTTCTTTATACTATGAGCATGGAAAGAAGTATTTTGGATAAGCCTAAATATTTGAAATGGATTATGTTGGACATAAATTAGTACTGTTTAAGGCTAGAACTTTTTTCGACATTATTGATTGAATGTTATAATGATTTAGTTTTAGAAAAAGGACAACCTACAGGACGGGCGACAACCCGTTGCATCGAACAAGGTTGCGGGAATCGATCCCACAACCGAAGTGCGACATGACTTCATTGTCTACCACTGGCCTACATAAAGTCCCTCGTTTGTAGAAATTAGTTTTATTTTATTAAGTGGTATGATAGATGAAGTATAAGTCCATTTTTGGAACCATATACTATTAATATCACCATAGATGGACTAATGTGTATAACTATTTCTAACCTTATGTTTGAGAAATATGGGATGAATTATCATTCTATGTCATGATCTGCTAACACTTCATGAATGACAAATTCAAATTCATTTCTTCAAATCGAGATGAAGTGAAAATTGTTCATGGTATGACCAATGATGATTTTACACTGAATTTAGGTAAGTAATTATCCTTATAAAAAAATTCATCAACTATAGGGAAATGATCTTGAAATCAAAAAATGTTGTCCTATAGCCCTCATATCAGATGAATCAGATGGTACCTTAGATCACCACAAATTTATGTCTTTGTTATTGTTGGAATATTCATATCCATGTTCTCTACCACTCTCTATCAGAAATTGATGGTTAGATTTCTCTTCCATGTCCATATTTTCATCTATGTTCTCTTACGTAGAAACTCAGTGATTAGTTAATGTGGGTAACTATTACGTTTCATACTTTAGTTTCTAAAGTTATGTTTTAGTATTCCTTTTTATGATGTGGGTTTCTTTTTAAGAAATTTTCAAGATGTAAACCATTAATAACCCCGATGAATTTCGAGGGAGAAATTCATTTTAAGGAGGGTAGAATGTAACACCCAAATATTTTTTGAAAATTATTCTTTTGATTTTGTTGATGTCTTTTGTTGTACGCTACACCAAAATTAACATGTAGAATACGCAACACCGTATTAGCTTTCTATACACGCAACACTATTTTTGGCTCGTGTTACACACAATTTCAAGTTCATTTTGTGGAAATTATTCTACGCAACATTATGTGTAGATTTTGTTTAATGTATAAATGTAATAAGTTTTGATTATGTTATACGCAACACCAAATGGAGATTTCACTACACACATCCCTGACTTGACTTGCATTACATGCAATCAAGACCTTCTTCGATAGCGTGTGTAGTACGCAATACCGAGTTTCACTAAATGAGATATTATTATAATATTATTATGAACTAGCCGTTATGAATAGTAATACACACTTTTTGAAATTTTATAAATTTTATGTTTCAAAATGGACTTCATTTTTAGATTCAAAATATCAATATTAGCCTGGGGTGAATTTTTGGTATTTGTTTGAAAACATTCAATCTTTGATGAATAGTGAAAACACTTGGTTACAATTTAAAAACTGACATTTTATTTACAGAATTAATTATTTTATGTAAATTTATTTTAGATCAAAATTGATACATAATACCTATATATGTTCAATGTAATTCATTGGATTCATTTTATAATAATTTTAGATATATAAAAATTTTATTGAACTTTTCACCGTCTTTTACCCACCTCCTAGGAGAAGTTGAAAATTTACATAAAACTTAATTTTACCGCTTCCGTGAGTGGAATTTCAAAAATCCAAGAGACACGGTTAATATAAAGGAGTAAAATGTGGTTCAATAAGATAAAAATAATTTTTGGTGAATAGTAACTTTTTTCTTTTATTTACCGCGTTTAAAAGTAAATATGGCAATTAAGGGTAAAAATGATAGTACTATTACCCTAAAACATGTCCTAATTCTATTGGATAAGAATAATTCAACCAAAACAACCTTAGGAATATAATTTTATCATTTAGGTCCACTTGGATTAGATTAGGACATTTATTATTATTTAATTCAAAGAAGAGTTAAAAGAGTTAAAATCAAAGTTTAATAACTAAAACATTTTTAATATAGGGTTATACATAAGATAAATTAGACTATAAATATTCATTATAAAGGAAAAAAAGATTTCATACATAATGGTAGTTTATTTATAATATTTAGACATTATATAATTTAATTTATTTATCAGATAATGATGATGCAGTAATTACCTTATTAATCAAATATTAACATAATTGATGTTAGAAATACACAAATAAATGTAATTTGATACTTTTTATAAATTACAATAATTTTTTAGGTTAATATGACATTTTAGTGTTAATTTAATTAACTTTTTTAGAAATAATCATGATGTTATCAGTTTCACAAATATTAATTACCAAATAGTTTCAAAATTAGAATAAAATAGTGTTTTAAAAAAATATTATATTATTAATTGTTATTATATTCCTAAAAATCTAAGGTTCGTCCATGTGACATAGATAAGGTTATATATATTAATAATTAACCAATTGGGGTTCTTTTGGCTTGTTATAGTAAGTCTATTAACCATAGAGTCTAAGAAAACAAGAAGACACGGTAAAAGTTAAATTGTTTAACTTAGAGTTAAATCTAAATGATAACATTAATATAGTAACCTAAACATTTATAAAACCGATTGGTTGATAGGATTTCTACCCATCCCCACTTTAGATTCGAGATAAATTAATTTGGAGATATTATAAACCGAATATGACTTTATTATAAAATAATATTTTATGTTTTTTCTAAGGTGCCCCTCTCCTCCCTTATAAAAGGGCACATCTTCCCTCTTGTCATTAAAAAATTTTGATCCTTCATGTTCGGCCATCCCCTTTACATTTCCCTTATAAAATTTCCTATATACATTATAGAGGTTCTGGTCTCCTCAAAATTCCAACTCTAGTGCCTTAAGAGGAAGCTTAAAAGAGGGGCGTCGAAGAAGAGGTAATCTATTATACCGAATTTTTCATGTTTCTTTCTTCTTCAAATTCTTCTTCTTTAGTTGTGTCATTATAAAGTAAAAAAATCTGTATCACTAATATACGTATATGTTATTATAAATATGAAACAACCCTATTTAATCTTCTATCCATCCTACGGAAAATGAAATCACTGCGCGTGCGTACGTACGGAATACCGTCTCCACGCCGTGGTGTAATATATTTTCCACCACCACCGTACTTGGATGAGTATAATGTTGTAAATAAATAACTATATATGATTATTTTTAATTGATATTGATTCTGAAATATTATATATACACTTCAATACCATTCGATGATCATGGGAATGATATCATCGCTCGTGCGTACGTACGGACTACCGTCTCGACGAATGCGATGAGATTCATTTTCCATGATTAACCATTCATGTATGATTATAAAGTATATATAATAAATAATCATGAAATATATTAAATAATAATGATACTGGAATTATGTACATATATGTTTCATTTTCTGAATTCCATTTAATTCAATAAGGAAACGAAAACAGCGTTCATGCGTACGTACGGACTACCGTTTCCATGAATGGTGTATTTCATTCCATTTATCGATATATCATATATATTTATATAATGAATATATATTATATATAAATCAAGTTTTACATTTTGAAATTAAGTAGACCAGGATATAAGTAATAATATCAAGAATAACATGTCAAAACACGTACGCTAAATGAAACTATTTTACCCAAAACGCAGCTTTAATAAGGAATTTGCAAAAGAACGGGTAATATAAAGTCATAAGTGAACCATATATGATATCATGACAATGAATATGATTCTGTAATACATCAATGACATTATTTAAATCATTATATAGGAGGTTAAGATACATACAAAGCATATCAGACATAAGGTAAGGGATAATTTTGAAATCTCATTTTTATCCGAGATTTCTTATATGTAAGTATTTACTAGGGTTATATTTTTCATCCATGTCAATAAAAATATTTTTCATAAAGTGTTTAATATTCTTCCATGTATTTTTAAATTCATGTTTACACCTCTTTGACTTTTACATTCTGTTATGAAAGGAATCTTTCTTTTGTTTACCGTACAATGAACTTTTTGACTTTTCTGAAAAAAGTATGAGAAGAGTGTTTTTTTAACATATACAGCATGAACGGATTTTTATGGTTTTCATAATGCCTTATTTTAAAGAAACTTACTCTAAAACATTTCATGACTATTTTCAACAAAATCCTCTTCTTTTAAAATTGCATGGCATTTTGTGAAAAGAAAACGATTTTGAATAAGAAAGGATATTTTCCTCGAGAATTTATTTCTAGTGTTTTATCAAAACCATTTTCCATCTAAGATGACATTATTTCATATGTGTATGTTTCACGTATAATGTATCTGTTATTTACATGGTTTCACATCTCTTATGATGAAATTATATCCATTTGTTTTATATGGATTATGTTTTTTATGGGATGATGTTTATGAAACCCATTTTATTCTTTGGGTTATGATGAATGATTTATGTTTATGTTGTGGCACACATAAGAATTATTTAATTATGAGATGGTGGGACCTATATCTCCCTCTAATAAATTGGGTAAATATTTATATCTCATGAGATAGACATGGCTAGAACGGTATGTTAATCCACTCCTTCCCTGCTCTCCATACACATCGCCACCCTAGGCAACCTCTAATCCTGTCGGCCTCTTATGCTTGACGCCCTCCCCCTTGAATCCTGTGTGCAGTGCCCGACCTCTCATACTCCCACCTACTACAAATCGCGAGCCAACTCCCTTCCCATCGTCAAACTGTGTGAGTCCCCGCCTCCCCGTTCTTGGTGTGCCGCACCCAGTGGTCCGCTTTGCCCAGATTGCCTCTCATCCAGCAGCAAAACCTCCTCCTGGTGCCAGTTCCATAGACCTCGTCGCAGCTCCAGTGCCAGCTTTCCCTGTAGGACCTCACCCATCCACTCCAGCTCCTCTCCCTCGAACCAACCCCGCTGTGCTCCACTTATTGATGTTGTGTGTTCCCGATAACCTATGCGAGCTGCGGAAAACCACTCACCCGGGTCTCCCTCCATCTCACCCCCTACAGATCTCACCCTCCTTCCTCCTTCCACACCTTGGGCAACTGACCCAACCCTAACCCCCTCCACGATCACCTCCGGCCCTCGTTCGGCACTCCCGCAGGTCTCTGCGCCCACACCCTCTCTCTTAGCCCCGACAAGTGGCTTTCTCTGGCGACCAGCGAGCGTGACTCCTCTGTCCGGCACCCTCTAGCCGACTCAGCACCTAATGACCGCACACTACCCATCAAGCCAGCATCGCTTCCTACCCTACGACGGTACCACACCACCCACACACAGCAGCCTCCAACCTAGCGGGACCTCTTTCTGGCTTCCATGCAATTCTGACCTGCCGGTTCCCTCCTCTTGTGCACCTTCCAAACCGTTGTGCATCCTCCAAATGACCGTGAACCCTTATAAGCTTCCCCCCACTGCCGGTGACATTGTTTGGCATCCCAAAGCACCTCGCCGACCTTTCGGGGTGGGGAGATCAGTTATGTGGGCTCCCATTCCACTTATTTTCATGTGACTATCCGCACGCATTGTTCTCAATTGGGCGTGTCATGAGTGTCCGCCGCCGAAGGCGAGCGGTTTGGTTCATGCCGTTTCACCTACACTGGGGTTCAGGTGAGGTATGCACAGTCTCTTGTTTTGATTATTTTAAATTAATTTTTATGTTTTTTCTAGTTATATTTTTGATGTTTAATTATCGGGTTATTAATGGTTAGTGTTTCTGCGTTTTATATTATTTTAATTTTGTTGTAGCACGTTGGCGGGGAAATTCTGTGATACTGCGGTCATCAGCTTGTGCGTGCTAGCTCATCCTCTTGAGGCATTTTGTGGCATTGTGTTTGTACTACGAGTCAAGGTAGGTCTCGCGCTGCACTCGCCTTTAAATTAGAAATTTTTTAATTACATGCTATTTTATTAATTTTGATAAATAATAAATAGTATTAGATAATCAATTTTTAAATGATCACTCGATGTAAAAAGAGATGTTTATTTTATACATGACACTTGAAATATTTTCCTGATGAATGGACACCCAGTAGTGAAAGAATTCCCATTTGAATTTTAAACATAATTCACATAATTTCAAATGTAGTTCTGGTCAATTGATAAATGATTTATTTTGAAGCATGAACAAGTGTTTTGGTTCTCTAGAGAAATGAGGATTTTCATTAAATTTGCTGAATGCCTGTGTAACTTCCGGGTTCCGGAAGCCTCCCAGAGGCGCCCCATACTCGGTTGGTCACATAGCCTCAAGCACATTTCCCCAAATGCCAGAGGCTGCCGACTAGCAGTGAGGGCCTTGGGTGTGATAGTGGGGAAACTATACCCTCATTGGCAGAGTACACAGTGGAAGTAAACAAAACAGAAAAATAGCAGATACAATAAATATCCAACAACAATAAACAACGAAAGACTAAAACAATAAACAACTGAAGCACACATGTATACATGAAATGATGCACAATACATATGTCTAAGAAATCATCCAAAAGTCATAATTATGAACACAATACAAATCCAAGATAGAAAATAAAAGTAAACGAGAAACTCCTTAGCATCGCAAGCCTCAGCATGGTCCCATGCTCTCTAGATCCAAAGAAATCAAGTACCAGAAGTTGAAGGGTGCTTTCCCTTGCATATACCTATAACAACATAGTCTGTTTGGGCCCAAAAGCATGACCAAAACATGTTGTGAGACTAATCCTAGTAGGAAACCACTCAATGATCTATTCCTTATAGTCAGTGAGTATATGGAAGGTAATAGTACAATAAGAAGTAAAATTAACAGTAGACAGCAGGCTGTAAACAGTAAGAAGTAACTGGAAGATATAAAATAGTAATCAAACCAGATAACAACAAGCAGCAGAGAAGCAAATAGCTAAACACAACATGAACCGCTCTGGGAAGTACTTGCAGCCAACCCCACAAGTCCTATCCAAGAAATAACAACAACCCTCAGGGAAGTGCACTCAGCCTAACCCCTCTGGTTTGGTCATATGAAATTATAAGACTCTCTGGGGAAGCTCGCTCGGACAATTCCCCTTATAGTCTAGGGTAGTTAGGGAATCTCTGAGGAATATCACACGGTCTAACCCTCTTATAGCCTCAAGGTCTAGAAACACTTTGAGGAAGATCACTCGGTCAATTTATCCTATAGTCTCAGGTCTATCACAGACACTCTAAGGAAGCTCACTCAGTCAATTCCTTCTCTAGCCTGGAAAAGTTTTAAAAGAAATTCAAACAAAGTTAAGACTCTTTGAGTAAGCTCACTCGATCTACCCTCTTGTAGTCTATAATATCCAAGACTCTCTAGGAAGCTCACCCGGTCTATCCCCTGTAGTCTATAATGTCCAGGACTCTCTGAGGAATCTCACTTGGTCTACCCTCTTGTAGTCTATAATATCCAATACTCTCTATGTAGATCACTCGGTCTATCCCTTATAGTATACATCACCATGTTCTCATAGTCCCATGCCAATCAGTGCATAATAATGATATAAGGCCAAAGTAATCCTATAGAGCTACTTGGCTAACCAGTCTACAACATAACAAGCAAGTCTGGAATATCACTCCATCCTATGGTCACACGGCATGGAAAACAGGTATAATGGTCAATGGCTAACAAGACCCAAAGGTCGTAATAATAACTAGGCATGGTAAAAACATCCAATCATAGCAATTATCCAAAAAAATGATCAAATTAACTCTAAACAAGCATACAAGAATGGCAGGAAAAACAACAGGGAAAAAATTGTAAACACGTAATACCCCGTTTACGGGTATTTTTGGAATTTGCACATAAAACTCAAAGACCTCGAACAGGAAGGCACAAACCACCTACCTGGATGCTAGGAGATCAAAATACTATAACCATGAGGCTTTATTCTCCTTATAATGACGTAGATATATGAAAATGCACAAAACATTCAACCCACAATATCTTGAGAAAGGGGGAAAATCATGGAATGAGACTCAAGAAGAAGGAAGAGCTCAACGCTGCGGTTCCAACGCAAACAATGGTGGAAGATTTGGAAAACTGATGGAGGATCGGGGGCTTGGAGGATGTTTGCGGCCGTACGGGTCGCTCTCGGTCGTGGAACTTGGAGAAGAAGTTGTTTTCGTCGATTAGGCGTGACCCCGGTCTGTTTAATGAAAAAAAGAGACTACACGGCATGTAATTCTGGGTTACATGGCGTGAACATGGACTTTCTGTACTCCACTTTAAGCAGCCTCCACATCGCCTCTACACACCGTGTGTGTGGCCCGGACACGGCCAACAAACGGCCTAGCGCTACATCAAAGTACACGATGTGTACTTCGAAAATTTCTAGATTTTCCTCTTTTTCTCAAAAATGACCAGAAAAGGAAAAACATACCTAAAACGAAGATCTGTGTTCTTACAAACTTCCCCCCTTAAAAAAATTCATCCCTGAATTTCCCTAGCGAGGCGTAGAAGAAGAAATCCCGAACAGCTCCCGCCATTGCGATTGCACATTGGCCTCCCTCTCCCAGGTCTCGTCGTGTACCCGCCCATGCTGCCATAGAACCCGTACCAAAGGAACAAAACATACACAGAGAACCTTCATAATGAGATCGACAATATTGATATGATGCTCCTCATACGATGCATCTACTTTGAGGTCAACCTCCCTGGGTTGAAAGACATGAGATGGGTCTGAAAAGTAACATCGGAGTTGAGAAACGTGGAAGACATCGTGAATAGCCCGGTACCTCTGAGGTAACTAAAACTGATAGGAAACCAGCCTAACTCTCTACAACACCTCAAATGGCCTGACGTACCATGTTGAAATCTTACCTTGTCTCTAAATCCTCATGTGTTCCAACCTCGGTGCGACACATGGGAAAACATGATCCCCGACCTCAAACTCCAGAGGTCATCTCCGCTGATCAGCATAAAACTTCTATCGAGACTGTGTTGTAGCCATCCTCTTCTTAATCAAATCTATTTTCTCTGAGGTCTCCTACTAAAGACGAGGTCCCGAAAAAGATGCCTCTCCAGCACCCAGTCAGCACAAAGGTGATTGGCATGGCCTACCGTATAAAGCCTCGTAAGGTGACATCTGAATAGTTTCCTGAAAACTATTGTTATAGGAAAACTCCACAAGACGAATATGCTTCTCACAAGAACCGCCAATGTCAAGAATGAAATATCGAAGCATATTGTCAAGCACCTGAATCATACACTCAGACATTCCATCTTTCTGGGGATGGGATGCTATACTCAAAAGTAACTATGTACCCAAAGCCTTCTGAAACCCTTTCCAGAACCGAGATGTAAAGCACGCATCCCTATCTGAAACAATAGAGTGTGGAACTCCATGCAGACGTACAATCTATCGGATGTAAAACCGTCCTAGCTCATCAACGTTGTAGGTATCCTTGATAGGAATGAATTGAGAAACCATTGTAATTCTATTGACGATGACCTAAACAACATCACTCCCTAGAGGTGACCTCGGTAACCCGGTCATGAAGTCCATCGCGACATCGTTCCACTTCCACTCAGGGATGGGTAACTACTGTAAAAGCTTTAATAGTCACTGATGCTACAATTTCACCTACTGACAAGTAGAACATCTCATGATGAACCCACCAACATCCCTCTTCATACCTAGCCCCCAGTACTGGCGGTGTAGATCACAATACATTTTGGTGACACCGGGATGAACTACCCTAACTGAAGAATGAAAATCCCACATCAGCCCCTCACATATGTCTACTGGCATCCATACGTGTCCCTTGAAACACAATATCTCATCCTTGCCCACTGTCCAACCAGAAAGAGGATCCTCTCCTGACACACTCTCCCGAAGGACTAGGCCTTCTGAGTCTGATATCTTCCTCATTCGTACGTGATCGAGAAGAGAAGAGGTAACAACTACAGATGAAAGAAAAGACTTCCCCGGTTTTTCATTCACCTCTAAATGAATCTCAGAGAATAAATCCATAAGCTGCCACTCACTGCTGGCCTCCTGAAGTGCCTGAATCTGAGTTCTCATGCTCAACGCATCAGCCACTGTGTTTCCATTTCCCGATGTATAGGCAAGCTCAAAGTCGAAGGACTGAAGATACTCGACCCACCTACATGGTCTCAGATTCAGATTACGCTGAGTGAATATATATTTGAGGCTCTTGTGGTCGGTGAAAACCACAATGTGCTCCCCCAGAAGGTAATGTTTCCAACAACGTAAGGCATGAACAACATCTGCCAACTCCAGACCATGCGTCTGGTAATTCCTCTCGTCTAGCTTCAACTACCAAGACCCATACACAACGAATCCATCTCCCTGCCTAAGCATAGCTCCCAATATGACACCTGAAGCATCACATTACACTGTATAGTTCTTTCCCTTCTCTGTAAAGACTAGTATCAGTGTGGATGTCAACCCCCCTTCAGCTCCTAAAAGGCTGACTCACATGAATCTGACCATAATAATTTCACACCCTTCTTGGTCAGACCTATCAATGGTGTTGCAAGGTGTGAAAAGTCATGTATGAAACGCTTTTGGTATCCATCCATCCCTAGAAAACTCCACACCTCAAAGACATTCTTCAGCTGATCCATGGAAACTACAGCTCTCACTTTCTCTAGGTCCACTAATACTCCTATCTCTAAGATAACGTGACCGAAGAAGTGAATATGATCCATCCAAAAGTCATATTTTGAGAGCTTAGCATATAAATGATGCTCTCTCTCTGTACTCAGAATGATCTCAAGAAGGTTATCATGGTCATGTCGAGTGTGAGAGTACACCAAGATGTCATCCATGAAAACCACCATGAAGGAATCCAAGTATGGATGGAAAACCCGTTTCATCAGTGCCATAAAAACTTCTGGCTCATTCGTGAGACTGAATGGCATGACTGTATACTCGTATAGACCATACCTTCTCCTGAAGGCTGTATGAGGTATATCCGATGGTCTAACGCACAACTGATGAAAACTGGACCTCAAATCGATCTTTGAGAACACCCAGGATCCTCAAAGCTGATCAAAAAGGTCATTGATCCTCGGTAATGCATATGGGTTCTTGAACGTCAACTGGTTCAGGTTCTGATAATCCATGGAAATCCTAAGGGTTCAATTTTCCTTCATCACAAACAGGATAGGCAATCCCCAAGGAGAAGTACTGGGTTAGATGAAACCATTTGCTTGAAACTCTTCCAACTACTTCTTGAGATACTTCAACTCAGGTGTAGCCATCTTATAAGGAGGAATTGACACCGGTGACACTCCTGGCGCGAGATCAGTCAAGAATTCTACCTCACACTCTAGAGGAAAACTTGAAAAGTCCTCTGGGATGAAATCCTTGAAACGATCCACCATTGGAGGAATGTCTAACTACGAAGTCCCCTGGTCATCTAGATAAATACTGGAAATATGGGTTGTAACTCCTACTATCCCAAGATGCTCTGGTCCAGATCTACCCACCTAGACATCCCACTAACCTCTATAAATAAAAGATCTGCCTTCTGGTGATACAAAACTCACCCTGCGGAGACAATAATCGACGACTGCCTGGAAGGGAACTAACCAGTCCCTACCGACAATGACATCATATCCTGTCATCTATAGGAAATAGAGGTCCCATAAGAAGTGACACATTGCTGGCTCAATAGGGAACTCTCTGCACTGGCGTACTATAGAAGCCCTCGTTCCCAATGGTGTATCAAGAGTCCACATGTTGATAGATGAAAAGATACAGATCCCAAGGATCTCCAGAACATCAACAGAGATAATACTATGTGAAGCACCAGTATCGAAAAGAGATGAAGATAAAACTAAGGCTACTAAGATTGTACCTAGAACTATAAAAGGGCCAGGATCCTGCTCCTGATAGGTCTACTCCACGGTGAATGTATGGCCTATACAGCGGCCCTGCGCCCCTGGCTGACCACTCTGAGCTGATCCACTTCGTTGTCACTGATAACCTGGTGACTGACCACCACAGCCGCAACCTACACCTCGGTCTGATCGGTCAAAAGAACTCCAGTTCCTAGACTGGTGAGAAACTGGTGATACATCTCCTATACACGGGGTCATATAAGAACCCCTACCACCAGCTGTAGGTGAGAAGATCTGAAAAAACGCTGAAGATGGCCCATATTTCCGGAAGATCGGTACTCCATCAGATCTCTCTGACACTGAGGCCTAGTATTACCACTCCTACTGCACGGGTAGCATACTACCTGGCTGCCCGAAGATACATTATGCCTACCTTTATCCCCTCGAACAGGCTCCCTATGGCGCTTCCTGTTATCAGTCGGAGGAGCGCTGACTCTGGATTTCGAACCGCCATGTCTCACTGCCCCAAAATCTCTCAGGTTGGGATCAGTGATCAAAGCATGGTTGATGATAGAGGATATTGAATTCAACCTGAAGAAATTCACCTAGGAATGGATCTCCTGCCCGAGACCATCCTCAAACTTCATAGCAAGGAACAACTAATCACCTGCTAGATCGGCGTGAAGCACTGCAGCTCGGTAAAGCAAGACGAGTACTCCATAACATAAAGAGTACCCTGCTCGAGACTCATAAAATCTCGGGCTCGATCAGACCTCAAGGTCTCTGGATAAAAGTAATTGTTGAAGAAGCACCAAAACTCATCCCAAGTCATACTCTACTGGAACCGTGACCATGAGATCACTTCCCACCACCTCTTGGAGGTGTCTTAGAGCATATAAGTATCAAGCTTTACCCTTTTCTCTGGAGGTATCTCCTGGTGCTCGAAGATTGTCAGCGTGACCTCTAGCCAAGACTCTATAGCCTGGGGTCCTCCATACCCTAAGAAATTAGGAGGATGTTGCTTCTGGAAAACCCCCGTCAACTCATCCACCGACAGGGCAGGAGGCGGCACTCCGTGAAAGTTATACATCATCCTCAGGAAGTCCTCCCTGATCTGCGCATCAGCGCTTGCAACGGGTATAACTGTTGGTGCCAAGGCTGGCACAACAAGAGGATCTATAGGAGGATCTACAGGAGATCCCTAATCTTCCATATCCAGTGTCTGATCACCATCTGACAGCTGACGTACAACCGGAGGATGTCTCGGAGGCATAGCTCTGAAAGATCAAAAGCACACCTTATAACAGAATTATCATATACTTAGAACACAAGAGTACAAAACAAGAACAGGAGGAAAGAAAAAAAAAGTTCTACAAAACATGACAACCTGTCTTGTATAAAACTACACGACGTGCCTTATTAAGCCAGACACATGGGCGTGTACTTCTTCCACGGATGGTCGTGTAACACCCCAGACTACACGGTGTGTTGTCACCACACACGATGTGTACTAGATCTCTATTCCCTTGCCCGAGTCTCCTTACATGCCTAGCCCACACAGTCCTCTTCACCTTGGACTATACGGCATGTTCACTAAGGACACGGCGTGTACCAGACAAGGATTCTATGGCCCCTGTTTTTAGTTACACGGCTGGCTACACGGCTGACCCTTAAAAGGCGTGTTCCGAACAAACACGACATAAATACAAGAGATAACACCATCCCGTGTTGTTCATGACACGGTCGGGTATCTTGAGAGAGGATACACAGCATGTTCATACCCAATACGGTGTGTACTATGTGAGCTTCCCCGACCCATGTTGTTAGTGACACGGCTGGGTACAAGGCTCACTATTGCATGGCATGCAACTACAGTACACGACGTGTTTCCGAAAACTTTTTCACCACCCTGTTTTTCTTCTCAAACTGTCAGTGACACAGTTTAAACAACATGGCGTGTAGTCAAGTACACGCCGTGTATTTTGGGTTTTTCTTGGCAGTAGATTAGAAACTGCACTGAAATCCAGAAAACACTAAAAAGAAAGCATGGAGGTGAAAAATTCTGATCTGTGGGGGCCCATACTCCCCACGAATCAAATTTTTGAATCTCTTACATATCAAATACAATGTATAAAATTCAATGATCCACCATACTCTAATTCATGAGGGGCCATAAAACCTCAAGAATAAAAAATTTGGCATTCATTTAAATAACGGTACCATACAATGAATTTTCTCTATCAAACTGCATGGATTCTATCAAAGAGACTATCAAAACATCATGCATAGTCTACAAAATGTATATCACAACAACTTGAAATCGCTAATGCACCGTACATGGCATGGCAAGAATGCATGGCATGTCATTTCTAACGAGTGCCTATATGATGCATGATATGGAAAACCCTCATCTCCTCATGTTGCAACAGAAATAGAACCGAAATAGAAACAACAATAACAACACAAATCATGTTAGTCACTCAAGGTGAAATAATATCAACTGTAAATATCAAAACCAGAAAACCGCAATAAACAAGGTTGATTGGATTTTCCCTATACACGGGTTAGCTACTCCCAGGCACAGATTATTACCAAGCACTGAATCCATCCTATCCCTGTCTAAAGGCTCCAAACAGTAAATCACGAGAGAAGAATTCCTCTGATACCACTTTGTAATGTCCCAATTCTGGAAGCCACCCAGAGGCGCCCCGTACAAGTTTGGTCACATGGACTCAAGCGCATTCCCCCAAATGCCAGAGGCTGTAGACTAGCAGCGGGGGACTTGGGTGTGATAGTGGGGAAACTATGACCCCATTGGCAGAGTACACAGCAGAAGTAAACAAAACAGACAAATAGCGGAAGTAGTAAATATCCAAAAACAATAAATAGTGGAAGACTAAAATAATAAACTACTGAAGCACACATGTGTATATGAAATGATGCACAATACATATGTCTTGGAAAAAATACGAACAAGTCACAATGCTGAACAAAATTCTGATCCAATCTACAAAATAAAAGTAAACAAGAAACTGTTCAACATTGCAAGCCTCAGCTTGGTCCCATGATCTCCTGCTCCAAAGCAATCAAGTACCAGATGTCAAAGGGCGCTTTCCCTTGTCTATACCTGTAACAAAATATACTATTTGGGACCAAAATCATGACCCAAACAGGGTGTGAGACTAATCCCAGTAGGAACCCACCTGATGATCTGTGCTTTATAGTCAGTGAGTTTATGGTAGTAATAGTATAATAAGTAGTTAAAGTAACAGTAGACATCAGGCAGTAAACAGTAAGTAGTAATAGGATGATATACAATAGTAATGAAACCAGAGAACAACAAGCAGTAGAGAAGAAAACAACAAAACACAACAGGAACCCCTCTGGGAAGTACTCACAGCCAACCCCTCTGGTCCTATCCAAGAAATACCAACAACCATCTGGGCAGTGCACTTAGCCTAACCCCTCTGGTTTGGTCATACGAAATTATAAGACACTCTGGGGAAGCTCGCTCGGTCAATTCCCTTTATAGTCTAGGGTAGTCAGGGACTCTCTAAGGAAGATCATAGGGTCTAACCCTCTTATATCCCTGAGGTCTAAAAACTCTCTGAGGAAGCTCACTCGGTCAATTCCTCTTATTGTCTCAGGTCTATCACAAACTCTCTAAGGAATCTCACTTAGTCAATTCCTTCTCTAGCCTGGAAAATGTGTTAAAAAAATTCAAACAAAGTTAAGACTCTCTGAGGAAGCTCACTCAGTCTACCCTCCTGTAATCTATAATATCCAAGACATTCTGAGAAGCTCACTCGGTCTATCCTCTATAGTCTATAATTTCCAAGACACTCTGAGGAAGGTCACTCGGTCTACCCTCCTGTATTCTATAATATCCAAGACTCTCTGGGAAGCTCACTCGGTCTATCCCTTATATTCTATAGCACCAGGCTCTCATGGTCCTATTCCAGGCAGTGCATAATAATTCTATAAGGTCAATGTACACGTATAGAGCTACTTGGATAACCAGTCTACACCGTAACAAGCATGTCCAGAATATCACTCCATACTACGGTCAAAAGGCATGGAAAACAGGTATAACAGCCAAAGGCTAACAAGACCCAAAGGTCATAACAAGAACAAGGCATGTTAAAACATCCCATCATAGCAATTATCAGAAAACATGATCAAATTACCTCTACACAAGCATACAAGCATGGCAGTAAAAAACAACACGAGTAAAACGGTAAACACGCAATACCCCGTTCACAGATATTTGTGGAATTTGCACATAAAACTCATAGAATTTGAATGGTAAGGCACAAACCACCTACCTAGATGCTAGGAGATCAAAATACTATAACCAAGAGGCTTTATTCTTCTTATAACAGCGTAGAACTATGAAAACGCACAAAACGTTCAACCCACAATATCTTGAGAAAGAGGGAAAATCATGGAATGAGACTCAAGAGGAAGGAAGAGCTCACTATTTAGATTCCAATGAAATCGACGATGGTTGATTAAAAAAAACTGACGGAGGCTCAGGGGCTCGAACGATGTTCGTGGCCATACTGGTCGCTCTTGGTCGAGGAACCTGGAGAAGAAGGTGTTTTCGTCTATTAGGTGTGACCCTGGTCCATTTAATTAAAAAAAGAAACTACACAGTGTGTACTTCTACGGTACCCGACGTGTAATTGGCCTTTCTCTACTCCGCTTTAAGCGGCCTCCACATCGCCCCTACACACCGTGTGTGTGGCCTGGACACTGCCATCACACAGCCTGGTACTGCATCAATGTACACGGCGTGTACTTGTAAATTACACAACATGTACATCAGAAATTTCCACATTTTCCTCTTTTTCTCAAAAATAACCAGAATAGGATAAACATACCTGAAATCAAGCTCTAGGTTCATACATCCCATTTGGTACTTTAATAAAATATATCATTTTGGAAATCTCTCTTTGGGGTGACCCAGTAGTGATATTTTGTGTATGTTGACTACATGAGTTGTTTGTGCTACTTGATTGGCATTTTTGACTCACCTCATTACTTTTTATTACACATGATGACATGGGAACATGTCATAGTAAGTGAAGCTTCTGATAACAATTGCTTCACTAGTATAGATTACGCACTGGCTAGTGGCCCCTAGTATAGATTATACTCTAATAGGGGATTAGGCCTCTTGGTTAGGACTTGTAGGGAAACACTGGGCGTTAGGGCATTGTGACGTTATCCATAGTAGGCATGCATTCATGATTAGTCACATGTATGGTACATTTTGGATTGTTCATGAGCTCCTAGGTTTCACCCATGTTTCCATTAGTGTTTGTTTGTATGTGGCGGACGATTGAGATGTCTAGTTCGGTTTTTGGCCCCAGTGTGCCATGTTTTACATTGACCTTAGTGTGTGTTGTGTGTTGTGTATGGTTTTCCTTCTGACGAAAAACTAAAATTTGGATTTCTAAATTGTTCTAAAAAATGTTTTAAAATGCAATGCACCTATTCCTTTAAAACATTAAACTTGTTTTTGAATTAAAAAGGGAAATGTATTGTTACTTGTTTTAGAAATGAAAGTGTGTGTGGAAAGTAATATTTTATATAATTTAGTTCAAACCTGGAATTAGTAAATTCATTATTTAATGGTTGTGAATTGTGAATAGTTTGTTTGGCACACCTACTGAGTTTTAATACTCACGCCTATAGTATTTTATTTTTTTTAGTTTCTGTTCCATGTTCAACTTGATCATGCTCTCCATGGGCGAGAGTTGGTTTTGTATTGGTGAGTGAATCTTGGAGTCGTGAGGATTTTTGGTCGTGGTCAGGTTAGTTGGTTGTTGTTGGTCGTTCTCTTTCTTTTCAGTGTCATTTATTTACATTGCATTGTTCTATTTTCTTTCTACTTATTTATTTATTTTTATCGAGTGAAATCTTTTCCCATTGCTCTCTTTTGATGCCCTGTCACTTATCTCCAGCCTGGGAGGATCCGGAAAGACTCTCGGGACATACCGCGGACCAGCTCGGGTGATGGGTTCAGGGTCAACCTGGCTTGGTTCCTGATAGTTTTAACAGATACTAGTTCACGTGTAAAATGAGTACTCATATTGGAATTCGATATGTAGCTATGAATCATACATGGGAGAGTAGAGGATCTTTTTTCATGTGATGCGACTGGTCCCATGAATAAAAATATAAATGTCACTACATATCTCATAGGGGTGAGAATCAAGACACACATAGTTCTTTAATGATGGTCCATGTAGTTTATCATCATGCTGGGTGAGGACATATAGTGTGCCTTTTATGGTCTTACATCCAATACCATTAATAACCCCAATAGTAATTAAGACACCTGATTTTTGCAGAGAATTTATTTATCCACTTCCAAATCCCACGTGAGTTGTGCTCGATGTGAGAAATAAAGTGTGGGAAAATTTTCTTATTCAACAAAAAGGAAACACATGTGATGGATAGGGGTATGGTGATTAAGTGGTGGCTGTGCCAGGGTATAGGGCTTGAGTGACATTACATATCTTACTATTTTAAGAATCAAGCCAGACATAGTTCTTGAAATTGTTCCCCTTATCAATCAGGATTTGATGTGGAGAAGAAGTATTTTTTTATAATTTCTGAACTGATGGTTGGTCCTAAAGTAGGATGTCTAGGTATCACCAAGTATCTTATTATAATAATAATCAACTCAAAATTCCTGGAAGATATCCCAACATAGATCTAACTCTTGCATGGTTAAAATGGGGGTTTTCTCTTCCAAAATCCAGGTTGTGCCCAGACATGATTTTCATTGGGATGAGTGTCAAGCCACACATAGTTCATGAAATGTTTCCTATGAAGGGTTGATTCATACAAATAGGGAAAAGAAGATTTTATTTATTTATATCTAGAATCGAGATACAAGATCTGAGTGTCACTATGTATCTCATTGGAATGAGATTCAATCCACATAATGTTCGTGGAGAAATAGTCCTTGTGCGGATTTGACACATGAAAAAAGGTAGTGAGGGAGCTTTTTTATCATGATTGGGCCCAATATTGAAAATATGGGCTTCATTAAATATCTCATTAGGATGATAATCACATGCTATGTAGATTTTGAAGATGATTCCCCACACTAACTAAATTTTTATTTGAGGAAGGGGTTTTTTATGTCATGGCTAGGCCCAAAATTGGAGATTTGGATGTCTCTATGAATGTCATTAGAATTAGAATAAATCCATATATAGTTATTTTCATGCATATTATCATCATGTGGAAAGGACACTAGTGACATAACATGAAAGAAACATTGCTGATGGACATGGGGATATGACCCATGAGTCACTACATATCTTAATGCGGGAACTAATCAAGCCACACATACTTATTGAAAGTCCATGTAATTTGACATCATGTGGTAAATATATAGTTTGATTGGCGTGAAGGGATGTAGACATTGTTGTTGGGCCCTAGAATGAAATTCTAGGTATAAAAACGTATTTCATATGGGTAATAATCAAGCATCACATGGTCTTTGAAAAGATCCATGTGTAGATATAAATCACGAATAGAAATAAAAGGGTTTTAATGACTAATCGTGGATGGACCCAGGAATAGAGATCTGGGCATCACTACGTGTCTTTCTGAGGCAAGAATCAAGACACATGTAGTTATTTTAGTTTCTCCCTATGTAGGTTTGATTCATATGCACCGGGGGTGAAAGAAAGTTTTCAACATTGCGGCTACACCAATGATAGAAGATATGGATGTCACTACGTATATTACAGGGTCATGAATCAAGACACACATAGTCCATGAAAAGTTCCATGCAGTTTAACATCATGTGGTATGGATGTAGATTAACCAACATGAAAACATGGAAATAATTTAGATCGACCCAAGGATAAGATCCAGGTGTAACTACATATCTCATTTTAATGAGAATCATTCCACATATGGTTATTGATGATGATTCCCCTCAAAAATTTAATGTTGATGTGAGAAATAGGGGCTTTGATGCTATCCAGAATAATGGTCGGGCCCAAAATACAAGGTGGTATGAGAATCAATCCAAATTTTCTGGAAGGGTTCTTAGTACATAATTAACTCATATACAAGAAAATTGAAATTTTTTTCTTTTATGGTTGTGACTAGGACCATGATTTTAGATCTAGGCGTTACTATGAATCTCATTGGAATGAGAATCAAGCCACACAAAGTTCTTGAAATGGGGTCCCTATTAGATATTATTAAAACCTAGGGGGAAATTGGGCTCTTGTGCCACTAGGGAGTGTAAATTATGAGAGTAATGCTTACACATGAATATTAATCACCTTTTAAGGGACTAAAAAGAATTTCAATGTGTTGTATCTTGGGATATTTATTAACATCAAATGAAAGAGATGTTAAACTTACAGTTTGATGTTGTTTGGTGAGGAAAATTTGTGTCTTTCAGTTTCTAGTCATGAAACTATGACCTCATTCCATTCAGTTTAATGTCATGGGACAAGGATGAAGATGATATGAATTTTAACTTCATATATAATAGATTTTGTTTGTAACACAATTTATCATCATAAAACATGGACATGGGTTGTTACGTAGTTTAACAACATAAAACAAGGACTTATATGGTGTTCTGAAGTTTAACGTCATGCAACTAGGATGTTGGTTGTTATGTAGTTTAAAATAATGAAACTAGGATGTATATGGTGCTATGAATTTTAATGTCCTGCAACTAAGAAATTGGTGTTACATAGTTTAACATCATGCAACAAGGACATACTCTTGGTGATTACACAATGAATTTCTTCTGGAACCTTGCATTGGTTGGAGTTGTATTGTGTTCTCCAACCACTGAGATTAAGGAATAATCTATATTAGAGTATAACTTATGTATGGAGTAAGGTCTTCCCCACTTTTTCTCATGTTTTTTAGGATTCATTCTTGGTATCATTGGAGTCCGAAGGACCAATACCTATTCTTATTGGAGGAATGAATTGTGGGGAACTTTCTTGTTGAATAATCATGTTATTCAGTTCTGATGGACTTTCATGTGATGCAAGGTATGCAATCTCTTTTCATCCAATTACTCCATCTCATCTAGTCACTTATGAGACTTCTTATCAATAGATATTTGATCACAAACAACAACTTGGATTGATGGCAATTGAACATCAATGGGATGGACTGCTTCTATTCCATATACCAATGAGTATGGGGTTAACTGTGTGGTAGTACAGGTAGTAGTCCAATAATCCCATAATGCATGCAAGAGTTTATTTGGTAAAAATTAGTACAGGTAGTAGTCCAATAATCCCAAAAAGCATGAAAGAGTTTATTTGGCAAATAATTTTTATCTTTATCCACCATTTTCTGGAGTATGATGGGAAAGGTTTTGTTGAAATCCTTTATCTATCCATTTTCCATTTCATGATAGTGGGATGAATGGTTGGGTTTGATATAACATTCATGATTTAACATCCCTACCTAAGTAGAACATAAATTGGTGTCGTTTTCTATCAATATGGTTTGAGGGACACCAAATAAAATAATGATACTAGCTTTGACAAAGCTAACAATGATTTTGGATATGATTTCTGTAAGAGGTATAGCCTCATCCCATTTAGAGAAGAAATCAGAAGAAGTATGGATATACTTGAACTTCTTAGTCATAGCTATATAATAAGGTCCCACTACATTCATTTCCCATATAGAAAATATCCAGGTGTACTTAGTTGTATGTATACATTATTTGCATTTATGATTCAAGTTGGCATGAACCTGGAAGATATGACACTTCATAGTGAAATATGTTCAATCCAATGTAATTGAAGGAAAAAAGTATCCAAGACATCGAGTTTGATCAGAAATTTTGTACCCAGACTGGTGGGAACTATAGGCTTCTAAAAGCACCTCTTTCTTGACAATAATAATTTCATCACCATCAATTCATCTTAGGAGAATTCTGTTGAGCCTCATCTATAGAAGATATTTTTGTGATTTATTCCATTATAAAGAGTCAAATTAACTAATCATCATCAAACATTCTCTTTTCCAGCTCTATCCGATGGAAGTACTCCATCTTGGAGATATTCCATGATAGGTGTCATCCATCCCTTGGTAGGACCAAATGGTTAGGGAATGGTAATGATTTCATTTATTTTCTCTATTTTAATTTGAATAAAAGATGAAACCAAATTACGATGAGAAATGTAGATGATTGTATCATCCCATTTTGGATATTCCAAGGCTATAGCTACATTTTCCAATGCCTCGGCTTGGGAAGTTTGTGATCATGGGACATAAGAAAATGTTGGTTCCGATGGAAATTCATCCATTAAATCCCAGACATAAACACACTGAGGGATTAGTTCTTCTTTTCTAATGGCTAAATATTCATTGATCTATTTGATTACCAATTGTGAATCACCCTTAACCTCATGGTGATCCAATATTTCTTGGAGTGATAATTCTTAACCAACAATGGGAGCCTAATATTTTACCTCATTATTGGTACCACATTCTAATAAAATGAAAGAGAATGGAAACACTACCTTTTATGGAGAGATAATTAAAATTATTAACCCAATTTTTTTTACAATAGGGTCTTCCAGTCACTTCCCCATCAATCTTCTAGAAGAACCATCAATGTACATATCTCATATTCAGGGACTATCCTGGATAGAGAAGATTTCATCATCAAGAAATTCATTATTCAATGAATTTTCTTCAACAATTGGATGTTCAATGAGGAATTCTTCCCTGTCGTGGCCTTTAAATACTTTCTAAGGCACAAACATTATATCAAACTGTTATATAATAAGTTCCCACCATTTCAGAAGTCTAGTCAACATAGGATGACTGAGGATAAATTTTTTAGGGTTATTTTGAGAGACCAAGTGGACCTCATGATGATGTAGGTAGTACCTCATCGTTTTAACTACAAATATTAATTCTAGTAAACTCTTATCAATATATTAATATAGATTTTCCATGTTTATAACGGTTTGAATAAGATAATAATGGTTTTTTACATTCCCAACAACATTATTTTGCACAAGGAATGTTCTCAGTTATCACTCCAAGGCTATCACATAATGAATAAGAAGATTTCCTACAACAGGTTCGATCAATACCAGTGGAACCAAGAGGTATTTCTTGAGGGTATAAAATAATTCTTAGAATTCAGTGGTCCATTGATATGTTACCCCCTTCTTCATGAAATTGGTGAATGGAAATCACTTTCCTTCCAGATTAGCTACGAAGAGCCGAATGTATTCTAAGTTTCCTTAAAGTCCTCTCAACTCTTTCAAGTTTTGAGGAGGTGACATGACAAGGATATCTTTAGTTTTCTTGGGATTTACATCAATTCCCCGACGACGTACAAAAATATTGAGAAATCTTCTAGAGGTTACACCAAAAGCACATTTCATGGGGTTCATCTTAAGATTATACAATCAAATCTTATTGAATATGGTCTCAAATATTATTGAATATGATCATAACATTCTATGTATTGACCACTAGATCATCAACATATCATTCAATAAATTTCCCCAAGAAGGGTGTGAAGATTTGGTGCATTTCATGTTGATATGTCGCACGATCATTCTTCAATCCAAAGTGCATTACCTGAGAGTAAAATACTCATTGAGGGGATATAGATTATTCATATTCTAGGGCTACCCATGTTTGGTTATTCCTAGAGTATTCATCCATTAAGGAGAGAAATTCATAGCTAGTTGTTGAATCAGTCAACAGTTCAGTGATTGGAACTGGGAAGTCATCTTTGTGACAATGCTAGTTGAGATCTCTGAAATCAATAAAAACTCTTATCTTCCTATTCTTTTCCACTGAGATAATATTGGATAACCACATTGTATATTCCCCCACTCAGATTAAGTTGGATTTGATAAGCTTTTTGACTTCAGCCTCAATTTTGGAGGCGTGAGTTGGGTGTGTTCTCCCTGCTTCCTTCTTATATCCAGAATGCTCTTCTAGAAACACAAATAATGGGGGGAAATGTAGGGACAAGAAGTGGAATTTATATATAATTCTAGTAAAATGAACCAATTATTTCTTCAAAAAAATAATTATACACCTATTTATATTCTTGAGTCAGGGATGCACTAATCAGAGTGGGGCATAGGTCTTTCTCTGTACCCATATTTATTTCTCTGAGTTCATCCACGGTGGTGGAGACACCTTCCTCCAATGAAGGATGGGCGTCCCTAAGGTCTTAATCGGATTCCTCTTCCTCATGTGTTAATTATTCTTCCAATTATTAGAGAAGAGGCGATGAATCAAGACATTTAGTGATAGGGGGAAATCAATATTTTGGCATCCCGAAGATGAGGAAACCAGCTCAGGAACAACTAATGATGAAGGGTCTTTTTAAAGATCTGACGGGAAGATAATGGGATGAGAATTGACATCCCTTTCTATTTCCATCAGTGAAAAAAACATCTTCTAGCCTAGATGATGAAGCAGAGACTTGATGAAGTTTGGTGGATGGAATGAAGACATCTCTATTATGGATTTCATCACTACTTTGTGAATCAATGATTTATCCTATCATTCTAGGCTCATTTTACACAACTGGCATTATAGAATCTACGGAATTAGAAATTTTAATTGGGCCAACCCTTTCAATTTTATTAATGGGAAGCACATAATCTACACTAAGATTCTTGAATGGGTTAGTTGGGATCTTTTCCAAACCATTCAGAGCATTGATTCTAGTAGCATCATTCACCATGTACTAATTTCATTCATGTGATAGAACACCACATAATTTTACTGAGATTCTTAATTTTTGAAGGGGGTCGTAACACCATGAAATATCCCTATTTGACCATTGACATAGTATTTGAGACATTGGTGGTACTATGAAGGAATCGATTCATGATAATGTAGTCAGGGTCTCCCCAAAAGAATGTTGAAAACCATGTCCTACTGGAAAAACATGAAATCTAAATTAGGTATGGGATCCCCAAACTATGTTCTGAACAAAATCACACCAAGAGGTTCATGATCATTATTTTCATAACCATGTGCCATTAAAGTGGAGGGAGACAAATGGTATTTAGTGAGGCCAAATCAACAAAGTTTCCAAATGATAATGAGGTTGACTCCTGAGCCATTATCAATGAAGGCTCATCGGAAATCATGACCACTTATTTTTCCAGATAGATACAAGGGTCTAATGTGTCTATGTATAATAGTATCCTCATCCTATTCGGTAAAAATATGACTAAATGACATTATTCTGGGTCATTCTCTATACGATAAACCTTTGCGACATCAACCTAATTTTCAAACTCTTTAGGGATTGACAATGACATAATAAGTGCTTGTTTTAGAACATTTGACATGTTCAGGGAATCCAAGATTGATATCCTGGCTAGTAATGGGGACAGTGTCATCAACACATCATAACTTTGATCTAGAGGTATGTGTTTTCCAATATGGATATGCTCTTTCTTAGGTGCATTGGAAGCTGATTCTTCTAATGTGGATGGACCATTTATTGGGGATGAGGCTATAAATACTTCTTCTCTTGGTGGATTAGGCAGGCTAGGTCTTCCCAATTTCTATGAATGTGGTGGTATAGCCTCTATTCAAACTTCCAAGATGATCATTTTAGGGTAGACCCTGTCACGTGTGGGATAATTCCCTTGGTCTTATTGAACTTGTTGGAGATATCTCCCAAGAGTCTCTACTACATAAACAGTTCAAGTAGGGGTTTGGTTGAAGTATTGAATTCTAGCATAACCACGTCTTCCCCTATATCCACAACCTTGATATTAAATTCCCCCAGTTCCCCAATCATGTACAGGGAAATCGGGTTCATAATCAAAATCATCATTTTCATAGTGATCTATTATGTGAATAACATTAACAGAACTGATGATCAAGTCTTCATTTGATTAAAATTCTTCTTGGTATGTCAATTCTCATTGTACCATTTGGTGGGGTGGTTCCCATTATTTTAGATGATTAGCATGAAATATAATAAGGTCAACAAAATCTTTGTCCTTGACACAAGCCCATCTTCTTCATCTTCCACATTATTCTTCCAACTATGTTTATTCATTAATGACTGGACATTAGAGGACTAAGCATTTTATGAAGATGACTTTTCTGTAATGGATCTTGTAGAAGACACATTGGTTTGTTTAAAATGTGTTCATATAATGGAATCAGTTCAGTTGATTGTTTTCCTAACCATCCGGTCATCAAATTTATAAGAATTATTACTTCTTAATTCCATCCTTTAGCCTCCCTCAATTGGATTGGAAGAACTAACACAAGATACTAGGGCTGGTGAATATTTCAGCTTCACTATCCCAAAGTCCGCCATCTTTTGTAAGAGGTACTTAAAAAACACTCATGGATGGTGTGACCCAACATTTGATGGAAGGGTAAGTAGTTTGTGAGGTCCTTATGTCCTTCTTTTATAGGTTTATTTGGTCTTGGAAACTGAACTAAGTTTTTTTTACAAATCTACGATGATGTATTTGTGGTCATGGACAATTAAACAATAATATACATTGTTTTTTATCTCTTAAAACTATATTTTCCATTGACATTTTTTAATCATCTTGAGGAGGTAGTCATTGCTTGTGAAGTTTAGGAGGTGGATCCCTATAGTATGATAATGGATTTAAAGTATGAGAAGGTACGTGGTTCTATTTAATTGTGACTTTAGTATCCTATTAATTTTCTATTATTCTTCCCGGAGCTGATGTGATTACTCGGGGTTTGGATCTAGTCTCTTTTATGGAGTTTTCCACCTGTTGAGAAATTGAATCAAGATCCTGAAACCTTCTATTGTATTTCAAAAGGATTAATGTCATGCACAACTCATCATGGAGATTTTCAACACAAATGGTTAGCAAATATTCTGGAGGGAGTGGTATATTCACGGATCATGTTAATTCTTTCCACTGAGCAATGAAATATGAAACTCTTTCATTCTAACTTTGCATGTAGTTTGTGAGATTGAATACTGTTGTATCTTGCAGAATTTTGATGAACTAGAAAAGGAACATCTTGCTGGATATCTTCCCATCCAATGATCGATCGAGATTGAAGACTTGTGTACCATTCAAATTTTGTCCCCAACAATGATTGTACAAAACATATGAGTTTCAAACATTCCTGTTGATCTGGGATCCCCATCATGGGATCATAGATAGACACAAAAATTATTCAAAATCTTCTCCATAACTCTTTATACATTGATGATTGAAAATTTTGGATTCAAAAAATTTGGATTAGGAGGGGTCAGATCCACCCATTTGGGATAAAATTTCTTTTCTAGTGGTATTGGTGCACGTCGTCCTTTCCTAGCTTCCAATAAAGTCCTCAGTGAATCAAATGTGTTCAAGAGAATTTGAGGAATATCTAGATAAGTAAAGACCTGAATAGGTGTGGTGGATAGAGCCTGAACAGGTGCGATGATTGGAAATACCATTGGTGGTGGTGCCACCGATATTTGCATTTGATAACCCATGAGGACAATCATGTAAGGATGTTCTTGACCGTGTTCTAGCTTTGTACCACATGGAGGGAATTCATTATCTAAATTATTAGTTAAAAAACCCACTTTTCTAAGGTTCTCCTACTATAAGTGAAATATTATTATCTTCTTGTGAATCATTTCTTGCAGGAGTGCTACTTTAGAGTAACTTTTCATTGAGTATTCTTAACTCCTTCATCTCCTCCTCTTATTGAGAAAATATTTACCCAATAAAAATGGATTGGTATTATCCATCGGAATGGTGAGACATGTTCTGAACTTTTCCATTCTAATTATTAGGTGTCTTATAGAGAGTTGGAAGTTGATTATTTCCAGGGATACCTAATTTTTTTGTAAGCCTCTTATTTTAGGTATGCACACATCCTTCATTTTCTTCAGTGTGGACCATATTATGAAACAAAACATAAAACTTTAACACCCATAAACTAGATTCATTTTCTAGAGGATCTTCATTGATGGAACTGGTGACAGTCACTAACACATAATGCATTCCTAGCACTCTGTCAGTATCTTCATGAGATCACCTTATTCTGCACCCTCCACAACAACTTGTCCTCCTATTTGTTGGTTATATGAGATTTTTTAGAGGATAGTGACCTAAAGGGAATCCTTAGATAGTTTAGTTGTGAATTAATTTTTAGGATTCTGCCATAATAAATAGAAACTGACTTCTTATAAGGATAGGATTGTGAATGTGAAAAATCCCCCATTCCGACAAGCTAGGGCTGTTCATGTTCTTTTTTCTCAACCCTTTAGTCTCTA
This sequence comes from Viscum album, assembly GCA_963277665.1. NCBI lineage: Eukaryota > Viridiplantae > Streptophyta > Magnoliopsida > Santalales > Viscaceae > Viscum > Viscum album. The sequence continues at coordinate 1,759,366,050 of OY728141.1, forward strand.
TTTTTCAGATCTAATGTATGGGTTAAAAAATCTTCCATCCTTATGGGATGGTGTGGTTCCTGAACTAATATGGATGATATCAGTGTAGGTACCCTTCTAATTTTATTAATTATGGTCTAAAAGTTGGATGGCTGCATTATTCAGCACTCACTTAAATCTCTAGCTTCAAATAAATATTGTGATATTTAAAAAATTTGCACAATATGATGGATTAAATCCTCTAAATGGGAGGCTTGATCAATTTTCCCATATTATTGATGAAAAATTATCTCATTAGCTTTGTCTCTTTGGGAATGAATTTTGTAGAATTTGGTTGAGCAATTTTCTTATTGAGCATCTCTTCGACCATGAAAATAGTTTTCTTGTTGTAGCCGGCCTGGGGAAATAAAATTCCATGATAAAAAATTTGGAAGGATTTTTTTTGGATTTGGAGTGTAGTGAAATGTAACTCTCAATGTGCACCCCATCCTATGATATGAACACAATATGTGATATCTGTTATGATTGTTTGAAACTTCATTAATGCATCAGGGAATGCACGTTGAAGGGATCCTTGTTGTTTCTTGATCTTTGGATTTTGACAATCCAAGAGAGATGTTGAGTCAGTTTGGTGATAAAACCCTTTTATTACATTTAAATGAATTTTATATTCATCATATGGTATTAATTTGGAATTTATATGACAAAGTCTCTTCCATATGTTGACGAAAATATCATGAATACAATCCTCTACCAACAACTCTAGAATGTTGTATTGATAGGTGGCCAAATGTAAGAATAAGACTAGTATTTCAACATTATCCAGTTGTTTCCTCATGTTCAACATATCCTTTTATTATTTTTATAGACATTTATCAAATAGATTGGAACAAAGTTGGCATTTTCCTACCTCTTTATTATAATCAGCAAGATCAGTAGAGAGTTCCTCTATTGCATTGGATGATAAATATTCCAATGGTGGTTTGGAGAATGTCCGTTCCCTTGAGATATATTATGGTTGAGAAATAACATCACCTACCAATGATAAGACATTAGAAATGACTATCCTTGAATGTGTAAGTGCCTCAAGATAAGAGGGATTTCTCATCACTACATTGTCAGGTATAGAATTCCCTTCACAATGAAAATATCTACTATGGAGAGAAATTTTGTAGAGAATTCCATCATGGGGAGGACCAACATGGTGAATTACATCAAGGGGTAAATCCAATATCTCCTTGGTCTTTTGGAAACATGAAGGCTTACCATGGATCTCATCCATAGATAGGTTCTCGTGATTGACCGAATTGTCATGAAGGAAGCCTTCAAGAGGAAGTCTCTGATGAGTACCTTAAGAGTTACTGTTACTACTCACATTATTTGGTAATGGGTGTGTTGGATCATGATCATTAATAGATTAATATATGAGGGCTTCAAGTGATCCAACATTAAGTGGATCCAAATCACAAACTAGCTCTTAATTTTTAAACTGTGTTTGATAATAGTTTTTTTAGATGCCTTCTTACAAGAAATTTTGACCGCTTTCTTGGAAAAGTGGTTATCATGGGTAGGTGCATATTCATACTTTGGTGTGGCTATCAAAATATGATAATTATCTTCAATAAGAAGGTGTGTATGTTCCTGACCTAGTTTTCCATATGATATGGGTGAATAGGCCCCATAACCCTCCTAGATGGGAAAAAAGGTATGTATCTACTCTTGTGTGACATGTTGAAGGGACACCATTCTTTATGGGGATGAGTTATGTTTATGTACCTCAGGTACAATTGTCTATTCCATGATGATATTTTTGAAAGTCTATAGGATATGAAAAGAAATATAGGTTTACCCTTTCACAATTTCCAAGATATACCTGGTGACTTCTGTGGTATGAATGAGAATATATGTCTTTTATATATCTAGGTTATAGGTATATACCTACTATTTTCTTCAATTTCCTATTAGCGGATACTAAAAGTACTCATGTGTTGGGTCAGAGATTTTATTATACCCTTTTCTTATCATCAGAGCTTTCTTACTGACTTCTCTGGGTTCTTCCAAATGATGTTGTTGGAAGACTTGATGAGTAAATATGGGTGTATGTTTCTGTTTGGGGTTTGATACTAAATTGGGTTGGTAGGATTCTTTGAATGATTCCAGGCGAGTCTGATGGAAGGCTTTATGACTATAATAAAGTGCATGATTCTTCACATATTACTCCATCATATTTGAACAACTGGATTTGTCGAGTGTTTCCGGACGAGTCTATTGGTTAGTATAATGAAGGTGAATAGTTTTATGTTCCCGCTCGATATTTTCCATAAAAATAGGTTAGTGGGATTCTATAGAGGGGGTAAATGTAGAATCCAACTTCCTGTTAGCTGGCAGTTGTCCCTGGTGGGCCATCTTTCATACCTAGGTCTGAGGGACCTTTGCTGGATAGCTGGTGGGAACACCCTCATCATGTTTATGGTTTACTACTATATAGTGTTTCCGATGGCGATTATGTGGAAGGATCCCATATGAAGGACACCTATTTCTTCGGAGAGAGGCCGTAGGAAGCTTCTTGATTGAGATAACTAGAATAGAGGATATATTTTTGATTGTATTCTCAAGATAATATCCCAAAATGGTTGACAATGGTGGTTGGCACCATCATCTTCTAGGTAACCAGTCATTGATGATCATATTATCTAGGGTTATTCTTGATCTGGAGGGCCTGTCGGGTAGCCTACAAGGTTGAAATGGTATTGTGTAGATGGTACTCTTGAACTAATATATTAGAGACCCAACATTGAAGATGCTGAGTTGGTTATGGAATCCTTCAAGCAGATGAGGGTCCATCTTGAGCAGTACCTAGGACATTCATGAGTGTAAACTAAAGGAATCCATTTGGAATGAAGTGAGTTCTTGGAAGTAAGTGCATGTACATATGAAAAATACAAACAATGATCTCCAATAATTTAGTATCTTTTCGATAAACACATGAATGATTTATTGCCCTGTATGGACCTCATTTATCAATTGATAAGGGCCTAAAAGATGGGTAACACTATCATCCTAGTTAAGGATTCATGTCAGATTCACCATTTTTTAATTTCCCTCAGAACATGTGTTTCTATTAGAAATCACCATTTCCATATGGTTTCCAATAGAATTTTTTATGGAACTCGAAACACCCAATGGTACTATATACAAAGGGATCTAGTTTTCCAAAGGAATGTTTTCATTAGGTTTGTTGACCTTTGATACTTCAGAACTCTCCTTGGTTGAGATGATGGGAGGTTGGGCTCAACACACCCTATTAGGGGAAATTATTTCCTTCTCCAAGACCCTATTATTGATTTAAGATATATTCATGAATTATTATTTATTTACCGATCATAATGTAAGTTTCCATTGAAATTTTCAATAAATTATTAGCATGTGTGGAATTTATATCCATCTGTATGTATTCGAGTTTCGTCATCAATAGAGATATCTATGTGTATCGAGGTTCTCCATTAGTGGTATCCTCTTATATAATACTTAGATATTTTTTGGTCATTATCATGACAATTATGGTCTTTAAGCCACTCAGTGGGGAACTATGGTGTTTTTGGTCATCCAAGTAGATGAATGTCACTGTATAATTTATCATCATATAGGGAGACAAAAGTTTACTCTTGATTTTATCATCATCTTGCATGATATAAGGTGAGTCCATTTTGTGATCAAACCCATAGATGGGCTCCATACGTATCATTGGGAAAGTAATTAGAACCTATGTAGTTTAGTGCCACATAATGGGATACATCTTACCTTTTATGGTCATGTGAAAAGGACCCAACAATATAGTTTAATGTCATATGGTAAGGAAATTTTGGAAAAAGGTGCCTTGTCAATGTTTTTGGTGGTACTTATGTCAAAACAGACCATGGGACTTGGAAGGGATATGAGATTCCATGTTTAATTAGACCCTACTGGGGATATGACTTAAAGACAACAAGTTTGATTTGTAATGATGGGTTTGAACCTCATGGAGGATTCCAACATATCCCATTTGGATTGGAATCAAAGACTCTATAGTTTGATAAATCTTGCAAGGGGGTATGAAGCTGTGAGAGATTCTTTTAGGAATTACTCCTAGAGAGTATGCCTTTGTAATAGGGACCATGAGATATTTCTTAACTCATGTAGGATTATGGGGTTAATTTGGGGCATTCACCTAAACAGGATTCCCAGATTAAGGTAATTAGGGTTGGACTCATGAGGAGGATGTCCAGTGAGCTTGGGCCCTAGGTGAAGGCTAACTACATATCCTAGTTATGGTGAGAATCACATTTCTCATAGTTCATTAATTTAGGTGGGTTAGGTGTATGTTGTGATCATTACAAACCTCTAATACCATGTGAACCATGTTCAATGTGAGAAACAAGAGTATGCGAAATATTAAAAAAACCACACACACTTTTCCTACTTCACTAATGGAAGAGGTCATGAATATTGAGGAAGAGGCTATGGATACAATGAAAGAGGACACAACAATGATGCTTCCCTTTCTTCAATATAAATTGAACATGGGTCCACTGTAAGGAAGGAATAAAGGTGAAGGGTGCTTGTAAAAGTGAGACTGCAACCTCCTATATGAAAGGCTAGGGGATTACACCTGGATGGCTTCCCAAAAATAGGTACCTTAGTGGGGAGGGAGACATATAATTTGTCCAAAAGTAAAAAGAAGTGTGATCATTACCATCCCTACCAGGGACCGAAGGATTCGAATCTTATAGATGAGAAGGGGAGGATGAAGTCGTATCCCCACAATTTGAGAATGAGGATTCCTCAACAATATTCCTAGTTAAGGGTCTATGTGGCCACATATATCCAAATATATGGACACCTCAAGGATCATTACCCTCTAGTAGAAAATGTGTGGGAAACCATTGAGCATAAATATCCAAATCCAAATGGGAGACACACAGATGTGCCATTACCTAATATTTGGTAAATCATGAGGTCTTGGTGGAGTTATAAACATAACCCTTTCAGGAAAGAAAGCCAATGAATGAGAGTCCATTCCATCAGTGTATTTGAAGGAGGATTCCTAAAAGTATCTATTAGGATAAAGGGTTGAGGTGAACCAAGAAGGGTCAATCAAGTAAGTGTAGTGCATGTATGTGGTGTGAAATTAGGATTGGGAGAATTGGTTTCATTTTATGTGATGAACAAAATAGATTTCTATACTTGGGAGAGATTGGGCTCAAGAATTCAAGAGTGATCATAGGTATTCCTAGAAGTGAGGTGTGACACTTTGTACTTGAGGAAGGGCAGTTGTTCACATGTTCTTATATGAAGGGGGATTTTGAATGAGTTGTGAATGTTTTGTTAAATTTTAACACTTGTTGAACTAAGTATTACATTCCTCATTTAATTCCATATTTTTAGGTTTTATGAAACTAACTTGGAGGTTTCAAGGGACTTGGGCGAAGCACCAGGGAAATCAGAGAAACAATCATGATTTAGGGAATTTCATTCATATAAATGAAGAACCCAAGGATCTATTTATAGGAAAATATCGTACCCTGAGATATTGTGACTCGGCACACAAGTGGTGAGGTGTTGTGAAAGTGAGGTGGCACAAAAGTGATTGTGCACTGTCTGTGATTCGGGCTGCCTTGGGCGAACCAAATTTTGATCCTTTTCAAATCTTGGTATTATCCATCTATTTTCTCCTCCTTTTTCTAAGGAATTTACCTTTGCTGTTTTTTTATCCATGTGATGTAATGGAGTTTTGGGGGGAACTAGGAAAAAAAGTTGCTCCGTACCACAGGGCCTGTGCCCCTGAACACATGCTTGGGATCAATGATGAGTTATGGTCCCACCCTTCGAGATAGTGCCTTCGCTACTATTATTGACCCCCATTAAAAATGAAGAGTCGTAGCACGGTCTTTTCTTGCTTAGTTGAGGTCATTTTCTGTCTTGCCGCATGGAAATCCAATATTTTTTTTCTTCTATTATATAGCTGTATTTTTACATAAACATACCATTTGGTGTCTAAGTGAGGTTCACGACTCCAATTTTGTAGAGAAATGAATGGAACATATTTCAAGGTGTCAACAGACATACCCGTTAATTCATACGAAACTAAAGAGTTTCCTTTAAGGATATATAAATGGTTATCACTATGGGATGTTTATCATGTGATCTTTCTTGAGCCTCATCCAATTCTCTCCCTCCTCAATGCTCTCTTCAAATTCCACCGTTACATAGTGAGGAATTATTATTCCCTGGCGAGGAGTATCCCACACGAGTGTTGAGATATTTAGAAAATATCTTCAATACACCATGAAGGATGGAACCCATTTGGACTCCTATTTTTGATATTCATCAAGCATGTATGAAGATAGTGGCATCAACATTTCAGAAATAATGTACACCTTATTCTTTATTTTATAGTCATGTGTTCATGGGTATTCTTACATGGCCATCCTGAATGGGTTTATAATTTACTTCTGGTTATTAATTTTATCATTAAAATACCAATAAAACCCCAATAATGGTATCAGGGTAGGGTCATACCATTAAATTGTCAAAATCATTTTGTAAATTGGAGTTACAATCACTACTACTAAAAAATATATTATCGCAATGTTACTACAATATAAGTAATATTGTAAGGCACTACAGGTTTATTTTGACACATTCATATCTCATATGATTTTATTTCCATGCTTTCCCAGTCATACATTAGAGTTTTATTACTCATATGAAATCCCTTTTTTATGTCACAGAAGGATTACCTATGTGAAGATAATACTTAGGGGGAACCAAGACTCACCTTACATAAGAATAGAGTTAATCTCATGTAGACCTTCAGAACGTGAGATTATTCTTACATGACCCTCACATGTTTATTTAATCATATATGGTATCATTAATTTAATATCACACGTTGGTATATTGTAGGCTGCGATACCTGTTGTGACAAAAACCATGTGGGTTTAATCACACATAGAACCTAACCACACAAGATTATCCTTATACTAAATTAACATTACACGAAACTATAATTTCTAATGTAAATACTATGTAGAATATAGAAGGTGTAGGTTAATATCACACAATGCTTCCCAGCATCGATTTAATCCTATGCAGCCAGTGCGACATAAAAATTATTTTTTCCCCTAAAATTAATTTATGAATTGAATTTTGTAATTTATATATTGTGTCTAAGTTACATGAAAAGGTATTTCTTGATGTTTATTAATTTACAAATGATTTTAAAAAATTAATTAATTATAAATTATTTATAATTATTTAATAAATGTTCATGAAAAATTTAATAAATAAATATCCATAAAAATTAATTTCTAATATTGAAATAAAAATTATCAATTAAATGGCATGAATTATATTTTTTATATAATGTATTTATATGAAAATTATAAGTTTTATTTATAAAATGTTTACAAATTATAAAATAAGTAATAAATATAAAAGAGATAATATTTAATTATGAATTTTTTGTAATAATTGATTCGAATTATTCAAATAAAATTATTATTAGAAGAATTATTTAAACCACATCAAAATGTGTTTTGCTGATTGATTTCATCAATGATTAAATAATATTAAATGTGCAATATTTAGGTTATAAAAGTTTCTCACATAATAGAATATAAGTATAAAATGTTTATATTCCATAAAATATCATATATTTAAGTGAAATGTCATATGTGGAGGAATATGAAAGAGTTTAAATTGGTAATAAAGATAAAATGATTATATTGATGAATTATTCAAGGACTATTTTTTGTACTTAAATATATTATATTTTAATTTATTTAAAATTTATTATCTACATTATTCATATATATAGTTTTTAAATTTTGAATTGTTATCAATTCTTTAGTTCAATGTTGTTTAAACTATTTCCACAAATTATCATAAATGCATCTAAGGAGTAAATCCCCTTTAAATATTAATAATTATTAGATTATTTTAGCATCCATGTAATATTTTGTAAATATACAATGTCGTATTTATTGTTAACATATTGAAAATAATGGGTTTTTTCAATAGAAGATGAAAATATTATTTTGAACCTATTACCATCATAATTTGGTTTTTGGTGTTGAAGATTATTGGTTCAAAAGTGAAGATGGTACAAAAGGATTTGGTGTTAGAGTTATTTCTATAAGACATAAATCATGCTAAATCATAGGTGGAAATGCCACAGAAGGGGCATGAATTGTGGAAATCTTTGTTGTGACACAACATGTGTTCCACCTAAATAGAAAAGGGGGAAACCCCTAATAGGACAACCAATACAAGGCAAGAACTAGCTAACAACTAGAATGATAGTTTGGAAAATAATGGGGTAGCATATGAGTTTCATATCTATGGCAGGTCAGTGATAGGCAACTCAGTGCATAGGTAACATGGGGAGGCAATGCAAGTAAAGGAGCTAGGGTGCTGGGAAACCCCATCAGAGAAAGACATAAGGATTTCACATTCAAATTTAATCGGAGGTGATATAATGAAGGAAACTTTTATAATAAAATTGACAATGATGATCATTGTTTAAGATGTGAAATGAACAATGTTAGGGGTTCCACACCACAGTGGATTGATTATGTTCTGGATTTTGTTTGGTATAGCTCAATTGACCTTCCATTTCAGAGGACACCATGCCATAATGGCTTAAGATATGAGTCATTTTGGTTTTTGTGTCAAGGTATTCACATCTAGAGGAAGTACACCCTACTAGGAAAATTATTAAAAATGGATATTTGAATTTTTTTTGAAAAATGGGATTGGTTTATGAGTAATTTCAAAAATGGGTCTTGAGATGCGTGAACCCCGTTCACGTAGCTTGCCTTGATAGGAATCATGGATGGATTTCATGTATACATTATAAAGTTTATAAAGGATGTGTGAACCCCGTTCATGCATCCTATATAAATTTTTAATATTTTGTATTTTTTTATTTTTATTTTTATTTTTTGTTATGTTATGTTTTGTTTGTATATATATAACAAAATTTGAAGCAAAAATTATCTGCTATTTAATATTAAACAGTAATTCTTTCACAATAGTCTTGACTCTGACAGAAACCCTCACCCCAGGCTCTCTTTCATAATAGGTTTTTTCCTAGAAATATTCTTACATTTTTGATCTAGGATTCAGGTTCCCTCTTTCTTGCGCAGATCATTCTGCATGTCCGATGTGGGATTTTGTCTCAACTACAAGGATTAGGAAGATTATAAAATCCAAAATATATAACCAATATAAATGAAACATAAAAAATGAACTAAACATATAAGAAATTGTAGAAAATAGAAAGAATTTCGTAAAAAATGTTGATGAATAATAATTTATATGCCTTTAAAACCACAAAATTGAAACTTAAATTTTTTTCAATTACATGGCATTGAAAGACTGTAAAATACAAACTGTAAGACCAATATAAATGAAACATAAAACAAGAATTAAAAATATCTGAAATAGTTGAAAATAAAAATAATTTCTTAATAAATGTGGATAAAAAATAATTTACAAGCTTTGAAAACAACTAACTCGAAACATGAAAATATTTAAAGTATGTGGCTTTGAAGGACTATAAAATAAGAACTATTTTACCAATATAAATAAAACACAAAACATGGATTAAACATATACGAAATAGTTGAAAATAAAAAAATTCATAAAAAATGTTGATGAAAAATAATGTATAATCTTTCAAAACAACAAATTTGAAACCTAAAAATGTTTCAAGTATACGGCATTGACAGCCTATAAAATACAAACTATAAGACCAATATAAATGAAATTTAAAAAATAGATTAAACATATAAGAAATAGTTAATAAATAATTATTTAATTAGGTATATAATAATTAATTATATAATTATTAATTAGATAATGATCAATATAATTATTAATTGTTAATTATTAATTACTAATATTCAATAATTAATTAGTAATATAATTATATAATAATTAATTAGTTAACTACTGACATAATTATTAATTGATAACTAATTAGTTAATTATTAATATAATTATTAATTACTAAATATTTAATAATTAATTAGTTAATTAGTAATATAATTATTAATTATAAATATTTATTAATTATTATATAATAAATAATTATTATTTAGTAATATATTTATTAATTATAATTATTTATTATTTAATATTTAATAATTAATTAGTTAATTTTTAATATAATTATTAATTATAAAATAAATAAGTAATTAAATAGGGAAATAATTATTAATTTTAGTTATTCATTGTGATTATTAATTATTAATTATATAAAAATTAATTAGTTAATTAGTAATAGAGGTATTAATTATACAACATTTAATTAATTGATTGATAATATAATTATTAATTATATTTATTAATTATAATTTTTAATTATGAATTATTTATTATATACTAATCAATTATTTAATTAGTAATATACTTATTAAATAAAATTAGTAATATAATTACTAATTATAAATAGTAATTATTAATTATATAATAATATATTAGTGAATTAGAAATATAATTATTAAATATAATTATTTATTTTATTCATTAATTTCTAATTATTACTTATTAATTATATAATAATTAATTAGTTAATTAGTAATATAATTATTAATTATATAATAATTAATTAGTTAATTAGTAATATAATTAATAATTATAATTTTTATTATAATTATTAATTATATTCAGTAATATAATTATAAATTATAATTAGAAATGGATTTATGAATTATAGTTATTCATTATTAATTATATAATAATTAATTCGTTCATTACAAATATAATTATTAATTAGATAATTAGTAATAAAATTATTAATTATAATTATTAATCATTAATTAGTTATTAATTAATTAGTTAAGTAATAAAATAATTATTAATTATATAAATAATATTTAATAATTATAAATAAAATTTTTATTACTAATTAACTAATTATTTTTTTTATAATTAATATTTATATTACTAATTAACTTATTAATTATTATATAATAAATTATTAATAATTAATAACATATAATTATAATGAAAAATTATAATTATTTATTATATTACTATTTTACAAATTAACTAAGGAAATATTATATAATTAATAATTATATTACTAATTAAATAATTAATTATTAAATAATTAATAATTATATTACTAAGTAACTGGTTCATTATTATATAATTTGTAATTATATTACAAATTATCTAATTAATTATTATATAATTGATAATTATATTACTAATTAATTACTATATAATTAATTATTATATTACTAATTAATTATTATATTACTAATTAGATGATAATTATATAATTAATAATTATATTACTAATTAACTAATTAATTATTAACTATTTCTTATATATTTAATCCATGATTTAATTTTCATTTATATTGCTCTTCAACTTTATATTTTATATGCTTTCAAAGTCACATACGTGAAATGTTTTTGAGTTTCAAGTTGGTGGCTTTGAAATCTTATACATTATTTTTCAACAACATTTCTTACGAAATTCTTTTTATTTTTGACTATTTCTTACATGTTTAATCCATGTTTTAATTTTCATTAATATTGGTCTGATAGTTTGTATTTTATAGGCTTTCAATGTCAAATACTAGAAACATTGTTAAGTTTCAAGTTGGTTGGTTTAAAATCTTATAAATTATTATTCATCAACCTTTTTTATGAAATTATATTATTTTCAACTATTTATTATATGTTTAATCTATTTTTTATGTTTCATTTATATTGATCATATATTTTTTATTTTATAGTCTTTCAAATACTCGTACTTGAAATAGAATCCCACATCAGAAATACAGAATATATTGTGCAGTAAAGGGAGAATCTGACTCCCACATTGGAATTGTAGATTGATTTCAAAGGATTCCCCTCGTATAAAAGGGAGTCATGGGTGAGGGTTTCTGTTAGAATCAAGAATACTGTAATGGTTGTACACCTAGATATTAAATAGCATATAAATTGTGTTAATTTTTTTGTTATATATATATAAACCAAAAAACAAAAAAATGAAAATTTTAAAAATACAAAAATAGTACAAAAAATTAAGAAACTAAAATTGTCTATAGGATGCATGAACCCCATTCATGTATCTTTCGTCAACTTTGAGAAGGATGCGTGAACGGGGTTCACACCTCTTTCACTATGCCTATGATGCATAAACCACATTCACACATCTTCCTAAGTTTGTGGATGAGTGAATGGGCATCACACATCTTGAGGCCCATTTTTAAAAATACTCCTAAACCATTCCCATTTTCAAAAAAAATATAAAAAACATTGTTTAAATAATTTTCCATCACACCACAACAGTATTGAGAGATAAAATTTACACAGTGGAAGATGGATGTCATGCTATGGAAGTAGGTTCTGGAAAATTTTCATGGTTTGGTTTAATGGAATACCTTCATGTTTTGGTAAAGGGGAATCACCATATCCAGTCTGAGATTGAAAAATATTTCAAGATCTCATCGAGATCCCTAGGGTAAATTGAATAAAAGATAACGACTGTATTTTTTATCCCGTTTTTGATGAATCACCATGCTACAGAAGTTGATGTGATGTTGTTAGAGTTTGAAGAAAAATTTTGTGGTTCAAATAATTTAAAGGGGACCATTATCTAATAGGATTTATGCATCATGGAGCTATAGATGTGTGGATATAGAATTCTAATGGAACTGAAAGTCACACTGCAGTGCTGATGACTGCACCATGGAAGATGCCAAATGACGAGAATCTCATAAATAAATATCCGATCTATTAAGAGGGATTGAAGAGAATTAAAAGTGATAACTTGAATAAAATTAAAAGAAGATATTTGGATTATTTTTAATGTTAAGGACTAATTTTACCATCATACTCAAGAATATATAATGATATTCTTGAAAAGAAACATGATGAATCTCTCTTGAGATTAGATAGATGAATTTCTGAATTAATGGAATTTTACAGTGATATTACTATATAAATTAAGGGAGTATACTAATGTGCAATAGGAATGTGAAAAAATTTACACATATGATATTGTGAGAATGGAATCCCAAAAGAAGAAAATGAAGAAAACTAGGATAGTTTGGCACACATTGAATATGTTTTTCAAAAAAATATTATGGTGTTCCGGGATGTCTCAATGATATAAAGATGTTTGTGGGGGAGTTCACAATTTGGCTATGAAGGAGAATCCTGAGAATACAAAATACTTCAACTCATGTTTGGTGAATTATATATAATATTGGTGAGACTATTTTTATTTTATCCTACATGCTGACTATTTTTACCTTTGGATCACTAAGAAAATGATGTAAGTGTGAAAGACATGATCTAAGGATGTCATTGAGCCAACCCTAAACCATATAAGGGGAGTTGCCTTAGGAATATCCTAACCCCACAACCAACCAATGTAGGTGAACCAACTAAAATCCATTTTTCCTTTATGCATGTATTTCGTTATATTCTGAAACACACACCTGATTGAAGTGTTCATGAAATAGTAAAAAAATGATTAAAGTCTAAAGGAAAATGGACTATTAATCAAATCAACATATATCACAAGTGAAAAAATGACCCTACTAATCATGAGACCTATATTAAAATAGGGAAGTTTGAGATTAAGTATAATTATTTAATTGAAAAAACATTTCATTCGCTGATTCACCCCTTCCCCCTCATACTGTATCATTCATCAAAACCCCCTTTAGTCCGAAACTAATTTCTTCCAAAGAAAGAACATTTTTTTTAATCGATCATTTAGCTATGTAGTTTCATGATAAAATTGTATGCTCGTGGATTATCATATGAAAATCATGGTGGATATGGGTAACCCAAATGGTTAGGTAAACCAAATAATGTTGTTTGTTCTAGGTCACACATAGTTAGGAATCCCTTAGAAAGAATATTATATGGATATAGTTACGTTTATCCATATGATTGATTGGGAAATGAATCTTCCACTCAATTATCAAAGATTCATATATTTATTCCCCACCTAAATATTTAAGTGGGGAGATGAACACAAAAGTATACACATTTATTATTTATAAATCTTGACCAAAAAATAAATATAATAAAATTAAAAGGGTTTATCATTTCAATGGTAGAACATTTAATACAATTCATTAAATTTTTGTATAACACGATACTCATATGATAAATGTTTATGTTATAGATATATAATAGATATAAATTTATTATACAAGAGGTTAGAGTGCATATGATCTAATTCAAGTCTTAACGAAAGGGTCTTTGTTACAGTATCAATTTCTAGCACGATTGTTTATGTTTCAATTTCAATTAGGAAAATTTTATGTTTTTTCGCTTATAAACCTAAACTGTTTTGTTCTCCTATAGTAATTCATAGGGGTTTTAAGTATTCTATCAATTTTATCCGTCTTTGATACTCAAAAATACTAAAATAAAGTTGTTAATAAACCACAAACTTATATCATTTTTTAATCAGGAATATTTCTCCCCTTCATTCATTTTCTTCAAAATAGTTTTATGGAAGTTCTGATCCACTTTTAAAAAATCGTTGAAGGTATTTTTATATAATAATTGAGTATATTTATTAACTTTTTTAGTGAATATTTTTAGGGTTTTCCGAAGGGGACATTTTTTATTTTCTTTACAAAATTGTGAAAATAATATTTTATAACATTTACAGTATAAATGGATTTTCATGCCATCATGTAATTTCATAATCATGAATCTTAGCAGACAATTATTCATGGTTTTATAATGAAAATAATAATCTCATCTTTCTGATAATTTTTTATTTTTAAAATATTCAAAGGGAAAATAATATTTCTTTTTTTAAAGCATATTTCTAATTATTTTATCATCTATGGTAACTTTGTTATGATTCAATGGTGATATTATTTTATGATACCATCCAATTTGTATCTCTGTATGACCTATGATGGTCAAGATTTAATGTTTTTTTTTCATGAAACTCAATTCATTCCCATGGGTTGATTAATCTATGATAAAGTAATGATTTTTTTGTGATCTTGTGACCAACATATGTATGGTTTTAATTATGTGATGGGTGGAACCATAATTGTATAATCCTCCAATGCATTATGTAAATATTGACATCTCATGAGATAATATGAAATGGGTTGGGGGGTAACTCAATCCACTATGGGACTCTTTCAACGATGTTTTTGGGAATGATGAGTGAACCTAATCAATAACGAGACTTTGTTCACTATGTTATGATCGTCTTCATAGTTATCCTTGACCAAGGAAATGATTTTATATGTTTATGTGTATGTCTCAAACATACGAGTCATTCTTATGATGTGATCTCATAATGAATGAATGAATATTGATTATTCCACACACTTATGACTCATTTCTTTTTGTATTACAAATTCTTATGTCATGAATTCTGACTTATGGTCTATGGAATTTTGGGTATGTTTACATAAGTTATGATCACGTTCTCACACCCTTATAATTAACTTATGCTCACTTATGAACTTGGATTGTTATATCTCATGTTTACCCTTACAGATCATCTTCACTCACCCTTTATTATGTATATATTTACCAATGTTATGATGAAAGGTATTAATTATGATAATTCTATAAGGGCACCATTTATAAAAAATGAATGTGGGATATGTTGAAGATTGTTATTAAACATGTTTTTACGTATATTTTCCCTAAATAACTAAACCTTTGTGGTTATCAGGAAAGAATTATTTTGAGATATATAATGATATCAACTAACATTATGGAATATGAAAATATGTTATGTTCTAGTTACTTTGGTTTGTATCAAAGTCAGTATATAATGATATTGTTTTGGGAAACTGACGTAGGAGCATAGGTATTGAGTTATTACGTCACCTATACTAAAGATGACCACAACTTCTAAGTGCCTTGTGGATGAGTGTCTTGATTTTAATCATTCTAAAATGTGTCAGAAGATGTTGGTTGTTTATTTAATTGGGATGGGTCATAATTCTAATCTAGGGAATTATCCCTAGATCCCAAGGGATCGGAATTTGTAGCATGGGTGCAACATTGTAGGGTCCTAAAAACATATCCAAGGGAAGTACATACTCCCACAAGCACTTTTCATAATGAAAAAAGAATTACTATAGGTCCAGTAAGGAAAATGGATGAAAATTTATTGGAAAAATTTGGACAAAACATGAAAGAATATATTTTCAAGGGTTTTAAGTGACCTAAAATCCATCACCTGGATGATTTCATGGAATGAATGAACCGAGGAACCCTGGTACGTGGAAGGACCCATGAGGCCCTTTCCCATGGGGTGATGGAAAACAAACCCATGTATCCACGAACTGCATCTTTAGTTGAATAAAGCCATTAAATGACATCAAATACCATCCCACAAACTCAGCAGTTCATGAACGAAGAAAATCGACATGGTGTTGTGAACCTTGAATTGTGAACCATAGCCTCCGAAAACCCCAGTAGAACGAGTCTTCCATGGATTGAGATATATCTTTATGGTATTACGCAAATGGTGTTTCATTCCCATAGATATGATTTCCCCAATTCTCTATAAAAGTATCACATGATGAAGACGAAGAGTATGGATGAAGAAATAACGGAGGAGACCCTACAGATTCGAAGAGAGAATTTGGAGAGGATTCCAACTTCGAATTAGAATCATCACCAAAGTGAAAATAGAAAACAATGTTTCTATAGGTATAACCATACAAAAACCATAAAAAAATAACTTAATAACTATAGGTAAAACTTGAACCTAATTAGTGTCACCAAGAACCAGAAATTCATTGTGGATAAACTCCCCAGGAACCACAGGTTCCAGGACCCTCCTTCAATATGGCACTCTGCATAGTGCATCACTATGTGGATCAAACCCCGTGACACATTCTACAACAGTATGCATATAGAACCTGAAGCAGTGTGGAAGACCGCATCCAGGACCGTGTATCACTTCAATATGTGGTGGTCCATACCTATGCTCGCGTACTACTTGGGTATGAAGATGACCCGTCTACCTGCATAACACTATGGAATGCGGATCTCCCCTACACGACATGAGAAAACAATACATATAATGTGGAATATTTAGATGTATTTCCCTCGGGCTCCAATCTCACACCTCTATTATCTTCAAGTCCTCTACATCTCTTCCTCTAAACAATCTATCGACATCATAACAAAGCCTCCTCTAATGCCACTGGACCTCTATGATCAGATCATCGGGTGCATTTGTGCTCCCCTTTGAGTCTACATACCCATGATAAGCATAGTCACAAAGGTTGTCCCCAAAATGTTTTGGACACCTAGGATGTCTATAATTCTACATTCCCATGTTAATCCAGAGCCCAACCATGGGATGTTAACATGAACCTCCTCATTCTAGGGATTATGGGAGATCACTTTATTTTTAATTCAATGAGGAATGGTGATCAATCAAAGGAATCATGCTCGCTTCTCCTTTTTGTGAGAGGTGATATATCTCCCCTTTCCAAGAGTGCATTGTAGTAAAATCCAACTGAGGTAATTCCCTAACCTTACAAGGGATGAGTAGCATGACCCCCAATTTCATCCCACATTGAAGGGTTCATTGCACTGATCCCTCTCCCACAGTCACCTCAGCTTCTTATGCCAGAGGCCCACCCTCTCTCATCAGCGGGAGAGAAGGTGTGTGCTTAGTTGAACCTCTCACATCCTATAGTTTCTCACACTGATTATTACTAATGTGGGCTTAGAGAATTGTGATGATTAAAATATCCACACAACCAACCCATACAGAACTATGAGAACTCTGATTCTTGTTCAAACCAGGACATTTAGGATGCCTTCATGAAGGCCCGAGCTCAAAAGGGTTCCCTTCTAAAAGGTTCCACCCAATCATGTTTTCCTCAAATGGGTAGTTTCCATGTGTTAGGCCCAACCCATAATGAACTAATAGAACTCTGATTCATGTTCAAACAAGGATATGAAGGACGCCTACTTGAAGGCCCGAGATCAAAGTGGTACCCTTCCATATGGGTCCACCCAAATTATGCCCCTATCAAATAGTCCTCCTCCAATGTCCAAGAATGAAGCTAATACAAGTACGTGGTCTCTGATTACTCTCAAGAATATAAGTAGGAATCCTATCTTATTGTTATGATACCAACATCAAATCAGCTTTCATCACTCCTAGATGACGATAATCTCCAGAGCACCTTATTGCATGGATTAAGTCAGCATTTCCTCCATATCATAAAATTTATATACATCCATGATGATCTTGTGACCCAGGAGTATCCCATGGATAAAATCTTCCGGAATGAACCAAATATTCTCAAACATATCAAAAATGACTATAATTTATAAGAGAGTCCTAGAATAGGTAATAATTCCCCAAAATAATGTGTGATGATCTTGACCTCTTATCATCTCAACAAATGGAGTCCTTATGTGTCATTGGCTAAATCGTCATCCAACGAGCGCCTATCATTGGAAATAGGGTCCATGATTCATGGATACCAGGGTCGTTATGTGTTTCTAAAACCATACATAAACCAGATGGAGACCATCAGAGGAAGTAATATACATAGAGAACTGGTTGTACAAAAACATAACCCCATGAAATCACCCGCTAGGACCATTTAATTGTGAAAACTCATTCATAATGCATAAGGGATAAACTAACCAATCCCCACAAGTTCAATCCAATTACCCCTAAAGGAAAACGATGTGGATTGTGTCAAAAAAAAGTTGGTGACAAAAAAGTATCTATCATAACGGATGAATGCTCATCACACGTTGGACCATAATCTATATATTTACCAAACCCGTTAATGCACGACTTTGGAGGTGAAACCAAAATGGTGCACCTGACATGAATCCGCTACCAAGGTAGTAGTTCTACACCACTCAAGCCCCTACTTCTGATAAAAAAGTTGAAGGGGCCAGCTGAATCATCTAATATGATTATATTATAAAGATGATAATTTTATGAGATTACGTTGTCTGTATATGTCACATAATTATATTTCAGGTTTCTGTTGAGAAACCTTTTATCCTAATGGATTCCTGTCAACTAATGCAGACACGCGCCTCAGAAATCCCATACGTAGCTGGGGCCCCGATGAAGAGCATGACCCCCTCACTAAACCAGTTTCTTCAATTATGGGTATCTAAAATGCTAATCAAAGAGTACGACCAAAATGGTACTCTATCTAAAGTGGAGACTGAAAGAAAATCCCTCATATCTACAAAAGATTGCCAGCCGCCTCCTCAGTCATGAATGGCACCCCCGTGCAAGGCGGCCTCATTGGTCATCTCGAATCATTTTAGGATCATGTCCCCTTTGCGTGGAAGAAGTACCTCTCTTATCCTAGGGAGGCAGATTTAGTCGATGCTGGCAACTTCATCTCAACTGCACCGAGGTCCTACTCACAGGCTCCTGCTAGAGAGCTTCACCACCAACACAAGGCAACCAAGTATCCAAACACTGAAGAGGATCTTATACTAAGGGAACCTTATGAATTCCTAAATAAATGGTCCCCTTGGGATACCCACCATGGGATGATAACATATAATCAAGAACATGTTATCACCTTGATTATTGGGGAGAAACACTGTCATACAAACACATCGGAATTCAATGATCTGACATACAACTCCTACCCCTCCAATCAAGGACAGATGACACAATATGTGCACGTTCACATTCATGCCAATGCTCGCCGGTCCCACCATGCAGATAGAGTAGAAAATTACAGGCAGATTTAGATATCTACTGACACACTAGAAGACCGTCATCCAAATAAGATGAAAACCTGCAGTAGGTAGGCACAAATACCTACTGATGCATATCAATCCCTCCATCCAAATAGGGCATCATGAAAATTTTAGTAAAGTCAAATTCTTGTTGATGTATACAAATTCTGTTAGACAAATATAGCAGAAAGAAATCATATACAAATTCTCAATCATGAATATGAATCCCACCTCTCAAATACAGTCGAAACCAGAGAATTAAACCAGCAGAAAACTCATTCCTCTATCATGGCATAGAAAAAAAATCTAGTATCTACTGTAAACCAATGGAGGACCTGAGCATGCACAAACAACTGCTCTGACATCAGAATGGGCCTTCATACTCATTCCAACCAAAGATTTATCTTAGCATATCCTGGAAATGATGGAGGATCTGACGTTGATTCCAGACCATATCCTCCCAACATGCCAAGAAATAATTTCGTTGGTGGAAAATGAAAGGATCCATGACCATGATCTGGTTACCTCAAATGGAATGTCTTACCCACAAAATGGGTTAGTCACTCCCGAGAAGTTATGCATCCCTACTCCAGTCTAGGGTTTCAATGAAAATATACCTCGATACATGGACAAATGGATCAGGAAAAAATACTCATTCCAACTGGAGGATGTCGGTCCACCATGGTTTCTGATCTAGAGAAGGAATATATCCCTTCCAAAAATCAAGATGTCCATCGACATATCCTGGTGGATTCATAGGAACAAATAGAACATGGAACCATATATGAAGGTCATTACCAGAAGAAGATGTCCCCGGTTACCTGCAAGAGATAACCCAAAAATGAAATGTGCCAAAGGCAACCAGAAAATGAAAAGCGTATAAATGATCCTGCTCTGCTGGACGCTAGAATTCTTGACTCCCTCGAGCATATATCATTAATGGCTCAATTCCCTTTCTATCCATTTCCAAATTATGGATGTGGTAGTAGTAGTTTTGAAGTCCCTCCCTACAATATTGCTACCAACAACACTAAAGGTCCTCCTGAGAGCACCCACAGGGTCTTACTCCATGGGCCATAAATGATCGATCACAAGAGATTATCTCTTAATGCGTGTCAGGGTAGCCCACCCATTGACTAGAAGAGCATACAAAAAGAAGGTCCTCCCCTCACTGCCATCCTCCATGATGGTCATTCCCATGGTATACTGTATAGATATGCTTCTCCCTGTAGTCGGACATCGAGTCATGATGGTAGTCCTCACTATGATGACAACCATTGTAAAGGCCCTCCCCATAATGACAGTTTTTGTAAAGGCCCTACCAATAGAAACATCAAGAAATGAGAAAGTACTCCCCTCATTGTAGTACATACAAAAGGCCCTCCCCAAAATGTACACTAAAAAAAATCTCCCTACACCCAGATATGAATCTTTGATAGAAGTCCCCACCATCAAAACTGTTATAGAGAAGTTCCTCCCCTTAGTGACATAAAGCTTGAAAAAGGTCCTCCCCTCACTATATCCCACCCTGAAGGTCCTCCCGATGGTATATGTTGTAGGAAAATTCCCAACAGTCAGGAAATAAGTTATAATGGTATCCCTCGCTATTGTAGAACAAATTTTGAAGGTCCTCCCCACATTAAAAATTCATATTGGCAAGAAGTCCCTCCCCTTAACGGGAAAAATGTCAGAAATACCTCTTATGCTTATGAACTTGTAAATATAGAGTCAAACATATCAGAAACGTTTTCTATAACGAGTGATATCCTTTCTAAACCAAAGGATGGTACGGGGCTACACCCATCTTCCGAGCCACCCCCACACCTCTCACATATCGATGATGCTCCCACCATGCCTAATTATTGGAATGAAATCATTACGAAACAATTGAGAAGGGAATATCAAGTAGAGAAGTCCTCAAAAGAACAGCAACAAGATATGTTTCTCATGTGAAGACAACTAGATAAAGATAATATACCAATGATGTATTGGGCCATGATAACTTCTCAGTTCGACATACCAAGGGAGTTGTCTGAGGAATGTAATCATAACATTCACCTCAATATCAGGACGACTCTTTTCCAACTAAAAGAAAAGTTATTTCCCTATGAAGGGTATGCAGAACATGTCAAAATATTAGGAGAGAATCACTGTATAATCAACATGTAAGCCCTCCTGTCTGGGCGGCGACTACTATTAGAAAGGTGACAGAAAAAACATGAACTTGATTGCCTCCACGCACTGCACAAGCTGCGTTACCTCGTCGGTTATTCCCCATCTAGAGTCCATATTATGGGATGGGGAGAACATGGAGTTCTATACTTTACCCTATATCTCATCTACCGTACCTCATTGGAAATGACATCTTACAATGTCATTTCGAAAAGGCCACAAAAAAAATTAAATCACTGCTTAGGAACGATGGGATACTCGACAAAAACCTGCCTAGAGTAAGTCTCAAAAGAATCAAGCCCAATGAGATCAATACATCAAAAGGATCCTGAGCAAGGAAACCAAGAACATCCAGCAGGATTCTCTCATAAGGGAATCCAACCAGAAAGCAGTTATCTTGTCCTCAAAAGACAATAATTCTTCGGTGGATCCAGTTACATACATGGATCACATCAACACAAGAGTGCGTGAAATTAAAAAGGTGACAATAGAAGAAACTACCGCCACAATACGGGAACTACCCTAGCCTACTAGGCTAGGGGAATTTTTAACTCAAAATTCCCCCATAAGACCACTAAATCTAGGCCATAGTGCATCAGTGGAAGAATGAGAGAAAATCAAGCACGTAGGGATGGGGGCATTTTTACCTCATGTTCCTACACATCGGTCGTCTGTATTTTCCTATATGGGAATAATGATAAATAGAGAGGTCACCCATTCAACCCCATATCGTGTTTCATGCCCTCAGAGATGAAGGGATATCACAAGGTCAGATCTGAGCTCCCTTTGGGTCAGTATTCACAGATAAACCTGATGAATACCACAGAACGAAAGGAGAAATTCCAGCAAAGGATACAAAAATATTTCCTACCATTCGGCACCGGGTATACCACCCCTAATGCAGTATGCATTAGTGAATGTGGTAAACTTCAAAACCACATATCTAAAATGAAATGATACAAAGGAGGAGGATGAATGAAAAGATGGTTTTCCCCCCTAGGCAGACCACACTGAGCATGATGGTTTGCATACCCAAAACCAAAGATCCATACTAAATTTGGGTACCCTCTCATTTAATCCGCTATTAAAACACACAAAATCCCCAAAAAGGATACAAATAAATCCCAGGTCATCTATTAACCACCTCCTCCCCCCATAAGAATGTGTCCCTCACACTTGAGGAGTGATTTTCAATGCAGGTGGATGAAATTAAAAAACTATGGCCAATCAATATCGAGCTAAATAAAGGGATCTAACATTCTAGATGCATTCTTCAAGCGAAACGTCAATAGGTTATCCCAAAAGAGGTTCCCTTACCACATGTACTCATCCCAGTAAATGAATTTAAGCTCAGATGTTCATCCAATCTAGCACCAAGAAAGTCAACCTACTTGAATCTGGCCCCATAAGGACTTCAATAATTCCAACCATGGGGAAGGCAGCCAGAGTATATTCCAGAAAACCCACAAAGCATACCCCTAGTGGGTATCCACCCCAAATTCTAACAGTGCTGACACGTCATGTTTTTCCCTATGATATACCCAATAAAGCTCATTTCCGGAGGGATATCCATCAAATTCTATTGAATACCATTGAGCAACTAACAACTCAACTAGAAACCATGTAAGGGAAATGCGATCCAATACAACTAGAGAAAAAACCCAACCCTAAATGGGTGATAAACGTTCCTCCACATCCAAACTTCAGGAACCCAGTTTTCCCAATTTTCAATGCACCGAGGGCCCTATAACAGCATATAATGAACTATGCCACTTACATTGACCCCATGATGGGAACCCTAAAGCAGATAGAACCAGTGAAACTTAAGGGCTTCATGTGAAATATATAGGGTTAATCCTTCATGTGATATACTATCTTTCCATATAACTCAATCACAGGCTGGGAGAACTGAGTGCGATAGTTTCTCTTCTATTTCAGTTTAGCATTTCCTAATACAATATTAAGTGATCTCATAAACTACATGAAGTGAGAGAATGAAAGTGTTTCAGACTTCGTCACTATATTGAATTTCATGACTTACTCCTTGAACTGTCCACTCCTTGATGATGAAATGCTCGCTATGTGCATCAATAATCTCCATGATGAATTGTGAACATCGTTCATCCCAGTGAAGTACATAAGTGGGTTCTAAGATTTATCCACTATTTCCAAAAGTATAGAAGAATCCTTACATCGGACCAATCTCTTGTCTTAGGTGGCCCCATCAGCCCTATGAAACTGAATGAGAAAATATGAAGTGGCTTCTCTCAGGCTTAAGCCACTCCCGACACCATCTCAAGTTGTGAGGCCTCCTCCAATCACGCCGGACCCCCTAGACACCAACAACCACCCTCAACTCAGAAATGTGATCAAATAAGTGTGAAAATAAATTAGTTCAACGAATGAAGAAATAAGTTCTACTTGTTTTTAGATGAACAAGTCCGTAGATACTTCATAGTTTCCATGAATTTCCACATTTTCTGAATACCAGAGCCAAAGCGAGCCGATGAAGTCATTATGGAAGATCATCCAAATTATTATCCCTATCACCAGAAATTTGGGAACAACATCCATGAGTGATTCATATTTAATGACCTCCGAAAACACATGGTGGATTCCAGACAAGTTATGTTGGTTTTTCCGCCTCCACAAGTGGGGTATGACTCCAACTTAGACCCACGGGAGGAAGAGTAATGGAAAAAGGTCACCAGTAAAAAGGATAAAAAAATTTGAGAATTGCATGATTTAGAAGAAAAATTCAACTGAGATCACAACATCCTCTAGACCCATTTGGGGCTACCAACCATTCCACCAATATCTCTCGATGCAACAAAACCATCATCCTCAGCCCCACAATCCTCTGGAGGCCAGAAGAGTAGAAACTAGATAAAAGAAGATGAGATGACACCAAATATGAAGATGGTCTTCACAATTTAGGACTTCAAGCTGAAAAACTGAAACAACGGGAACCACCCCGCCAAATGGGACAACGAGCACCGCCTCACCAAAAGAAACCATCAGCAGAAGATAGTTATACAAAATCATTTGTCAGATCAAGAACTGATATTCAGATCCATTATTATCATTCACTTGATTGACCTCACCTCTGATGGAGACAGTGACCACAATCCCTAATTCCCCACTTCCAACCAGACAGTCGGAGGAAGAGGCCGCATAGGCTGATGGTTTCCTAGAAGGAATGATCATGTAAAGTTTAAAATTCTTGTCGACACATTAACTCAACCGGTTAATGTTTCTAAAACTCCTAGAAAAACCCTCTAGCAGAAACAATAGGAACCAGCGTGTTTCTCCACCCCCACCGGAAGAAAACCAACTAAAGTCATCATGGAGTATCTGTCGGAGGAGGAACATAAGTCTAATCGCCCTAGGAATATAGCCTGACCAGTTTGACAGAACTCTAAAAGTACAACAGTGGCATCATCTCCTATCACAGTGGAGGGACTATCTACATCCAAATATCAATCCTCTATAGTGCCCATGAAAGGGAATCCCTGAGCTGGGAAGAGACAAACATTATAGAAAAAATATGATATTCTAAAATAGCTAGCCTCAGTAACGACATATCTATCAATCATGGATTCCTTGAGTCTATTAGAATACTTTAGAGAGTCACTCATCGAAGTCTTAATAATTCGCCAGAAACTCAATCATGTAGTACTAGTTGCTAAAATCTATCGGACAAAGACCAATCCTGAAAAATTTCACGATGTCATCTCCTTAAAAAATCAGGATGAAGATGCAATCATGAAAGAACACATCAAACCCATATATGTGTCCAGAAAGATAAAAGTCATTGATTTTTGAAGAATTTTCAAAAACCATGGATCTGAATTCAACCTCCTCCTACTTTGATCACTTTTTCAATTAGGATATGGCGAGGAAAATCTGACACAATGCACCAAAAATCTATTGGGATATGACAAAAGATTGCAAAAGACATTGGGATGAATCAATATTAAAACATGGCTTGGAGGCCTCATGTCCGAGTCTGAGTTTTTGTTAGTGTGGAAAAGTATGTCCTTCAATGCCCTATTGGAAGGAGCTGGTTACATCATCACACTACAATTCCCTCATCATACCATCAGTGCGTCAGATATTGTGCTAATGGGAAATACAAGAAATAGAATTCCGATAAATCCCTATTCTGATATTGTGAGTCACATTACCTAAATTTTGGGTTCAATGACCTAAACAAGAAGAATTATTTGGTCCAAAAAATTGATTGGATCACAACCACAAATGGGTTGGAAATGGATCTTTCTAATCCCCTCCAACAGCTTAGGGAAGAGTATGTATTACCCATTAACCAGGTTGAAAGCATTAGTTCATGCTCAGAAACAAACTCAGTCGTGTGAAAGATTTCTGTTATGGAATCCATGTACGAAGAGACTAAATAGAGCATTGACCCCTATGATGTTAGGGAAGGGACAAATAAATATGCTCCCATCCTATCCATGGGACCACAGACAGTTCCTCCCTTATTCACTAATGTAGAAGATGATTTCTCTCCCAATGTCAGAGAATCCATCAAGAGAATTATCTCTTTATCAGAGGATGAAGAATATAATGATGAAGACGAAGAATACCTCAAAAATTACACTCCCTCATTTGAAGAAGGTGTCTCCACCATAATTGATGAACATAGGGAGATAAATCTGGGCACGAAATATAACCCGCAGCCCACTCTGATTTGTGTGTCTACGTATTTTGAGAAGAAATTGGAATATACCTCCTTCTAAAAGGAGAATAGATTTGAATTTTCTTGGAACAATAAAGAAATTATAGGTCTCAATAATGTGGTTTCCACTCATCATCTAGGTCTTACAGAAGACCAACGTGGCTATAAGTAGGCAGATAGAAGGACCCACCCGACACATCTTACCAAAATAGAGTCTGAAATTCACAAACTATTCAAAGCCAACATTATTCGGGAAGTCCAATAACTGATCTGGATGGCAAACATAGTCCCTGTCAAAAAGAAGAATGGACATATAAGATTCTGAATTGACTTCAGGGACCTCAATTGGCACAACCTGATAGATGATTTCTCTATCCCGATCACAAAATAGTTGATCGATGAGACCGCGGAATATGAGGCCCTCTCTTTCATGGATGGATATTATTGATACAACCAGATCTGAATTTCTCTTGAAGATGAATAATTCACTGCTTTTAGGTCCCCTAAGAAGTGTTCAACTATAAGGTGATTCCCTTTGGTCTGAAAAATGTCAGCACTACATATCAGCAATCTATGCATCCCATTTTCGAGCCCTTCCTGGGAAAATTCATTAAGTGCTACGTCAATGATCTGGTGGTTAAATCACATCAGCGATCAAACCCCTGACAAATCATACAACTATCTTCAAAAAAATGTGATATCACAGTTGAAAGATGAATCCCCTAAATTTTACTGTCAGCATTACCTCTGGGAAATTACATGGATTCCTTGTACACCATCATGACATCAAATTCAACCCTGAGAAGAAAAAATCCATCCTAGTCAGGTAGCCACCTCCCAACCTCACCGATTTGAGGGTCTCCATGGAAACCTAGCCTCTAACTATCACATCATAGACAACCTTGAGGGTTAATGTCTACCTTTTACCTGGTTAATGAAAAAATATGTTACATATGAGTGGGATAATGATTTTCAAGAATCATTAGACAATATCAAAAGATATATCCTAAGACCACCGGTCTTGATGCTGATATTTGACGTAATACTTCTCATTTTGTATATAACCACCTTAGAACAATAATTAGGTGCTTTCCTTGCATGAAAGAATTATTTTGTTAGTAAGAAAAATATCTATTACCATAGGAGAACAATGATTGATGCTGAGACCTGATATTCAAGAATCAGAAAGAATTTCATAGCCCTAATCTTCACAGTTCAGAATTTTAGGCATTACCTGTAGCACTAAGAGGTCCATCTAGTCTCCTGATGCAACCCACTAAAGTATATCCTCAATTTACCTATACTAACTGGAAACCTATCATGGGGGGAAGTCGTCGTAAAATAGTTTGACATTTGGTACGTGCCCTAGAAATCCATAAAAGTCTAGACATTAGAAATCATCCTGGCATAGCACCCCTCGAAAGAAGCAGCCACATTGCATACTAAACTTCCATATGAAAAAGTATTCTCCATCCAAGAAGGACCCCAGGAATGGCAAATGTACTTTGAAAGTTCTTCCAGAATATCGAAAGACAAAAGGATGGAGGATTCCAAGGTCAAAAAAGTGAGGATGGGAGTTATAATAATATCTCTATAAAAGGTCGTCTAGCCTTATTACTTCCTGCTTTCATGGGGGTGCAAAAATAATGAAGTAGAATACCAGGCCCTCATTGCAGGTTTGAAGATGGTGATTCTTGTACGAGCTGAATGCCTAAGGATAAGAGGTTATTCAGAGCTGATCATCAAGTAGGTCAATGGTGACTACGACATTATGAAATTTGTATTGGTACCTTTGATGAACCACGTTTGAGAACTGATGACAGAATTTCAATCAGAACCGACACTGACTTATGTCCCCCTGTCAATAAATGATCAAGCCGACGCATTGTAAAATATAGATACAAACCTAGATGATCTAGAACGGGATGAAATAGTCATTAATATTTCCCACGATCAGATTTTCTTTCCATTCATTTGGAACATTACAGAGGAAATCGAAGAAATTCTCCATATGGTCACACCACTGGTTGGATGACTCCCATTGAAAATTACCTCCAGAGGGCTGAACTCCCACAGATTGGGATGGAAAAGAACATATCTATAGGTGAGTAGTCAAATTTTTCTTGTACAATGGAGCAAACCATGAAAAGATTCTCAATAAACAAGGCCTTGATAGGTTCCATCGCAGGTCCATCGATGGAGAATAGACCGCTACCATCATGAAAGAAGTGCACACCGAAGCTTGTAGAGCACACCAATCAGCAACCAATCTCTCCCATCAAATTAGATGGATTTGATACTATTGACCCAATATGATATAGGATTGTGCCACATTCAATAAGAAGTGCCATTACTACAATGTTCATTCCAATATTATTCACCAACCCCTGGAGCTACTTCAAACAACCAAGTACTCCTGGCCATTTTCCGTATGGGGGATGGATGTTGTGGGACCGTATCCTCTTGTCATAGCTAGTCAATTCAATTTCATTCTAACAGAGACTGAACTCTTCTCCAAATAGACCGAATACCTACCCCTTAATCTGGTTGGGGAAAAAATAATTTCAATATTTGTGAATTCCATCATCATTAACTCATTTAGTATACCTCATACAATACTGACAAGAAAACGGCACCAAATTCTGTTATGTTGAGTTGGAAAAGTTATACCAGGAGTATGGAATCAAAGCCAACTGTTCACCCTACTACCATGTAGTGGTCAACGAGAGGATAGATGCTTTCAACCAGAATCTGCCCAACATACTACAAAGGGTGGTGGATAAGGATAATAAATCATGGCCAAAAAATCTCCTTCATGCTTTATGGGCTTACCAGACCATGAACTACACTTCCACCAAAGAAACCATGTACTCATTAGTACACAAGACAATGACGGTTTTTCCCATTAATGTTCAATTTCCATCACTCCGCATTGTTGTTTTTGATCAAATGACTGTGGATAAAAATCCGAGAAACAGTTTGATGAGTTGGAGTAGCTAGATGATTAAAGTCTACACACATTGCACCATTTATAAGTCAACCAAAATTATATATCATGATCCTTCAATAAAGTGGTTCTCCTTCGGTCTTTCCTCGATGGATAGATGGTGTTGGTCCTCAGAACCTCAATGATACTCAGGAAGAAACCACTAAATCATGAGCTGAAGTGGAAGGGACCATATGTCATACATAAATTCTATTCCAATAGATCATATGACTTGATATCAATGGATGGAAAAATCATCACAGATCCCACCAATGCAAGGTTTTTGAAGAACTAAATCGTGCAACATCTAAGAAATGTCCTCACTGCATCACACAAAACTACACAACAAAATGTCATCATTTTATGACTCTAAACTGCACAACATAATGTCCTCACTTCATGAATCTAAACTTCACTACATAATGTCCACATTGCATGACACAAAACTACACACCATAATGTCCTCGCTGCATGACTCTAAACTACACAACATCATGTCCTTGCTGCATTACTGTAAACATCATATCATAATGTGCATGCTTCATGAATCTAAAATGAAATACATAATTTCCTCATTGAATGAATCTAAACCTCATTGCATCATGTCCTCGCTGCATGAATCTAAACTTCACACCATCATGTCCTCACTGCATGACTCTAAACTGCACAACATAATGTCCTCGCTATGTGACTCTAAACTGCACAACATAATGTCCTCAATGCATGACTCTAAACTGCACAACATCATGTCCTCTCTACATGACTCAAAAATGCACAACATAGTGTTTTTTCTGCAAGACATTAAAATGGATATCATAAATCGTTCTAATAACATGATGCTATACTACGAAGCTATAAGCATCCTAGATGCCAGGCATTAAACCACATAACATAAATCATCCTAATAGCATGATGCTAAACTATGAAGCCAAAAGCATCCTAGATATAAGACTTTAAACCGCATAGCATAAATCTTCAAAATTCCACAACACAAAACTGAGAATCCAAAAGAGTCCTTGATGCAAGACGTTAAACTGCATTGCATAAATTTTCATAATCACACGATGATAATCTACCGGGTTAAAATTGTCCTAACCAAATAACATTAACTGTATGGAGTATATTCTCCTGCAACAAGTTAAACTGCAAGGTTTCCATATAACTAAGTACGAATTGATTCTCATTCATCAGTGGGATACATAGTGATGACTTGGAAATCAATCTTGGATCAACCCCCACAATCAAAAAATGACTATATTCTATCATCTATAACCCCATATTATGAGGGAAATCATTGTCACTCATTGTTTCTCACATCGGGTATAACTCACGTGAGCTTAGGAACAGTGGTAAGAATTCCCTTACATGAACAAACTATAGAGGAAAATGAGAGGCATAACACCTATAGTAGATGAAACTAAAATTCCCTTACTCCTACTTCCAAGTTAGATTAGTTTTGGGGATATTTAGAACTACGTATGGTTTGATTACTTCCCTTGAAAGATACGTAGTGATGCCTAAATTTAACATTCAAGACTAGAAACCTATTAAAAATAATCCCTCTCATTTCCCTACATGTGGACCGGACCCTTGTAGGGAACATTCAGAACTATGTATAGCTTGATACCCATTTTTTAGTGGGATACATAGTGATGATCAGATCCTCTATCTTGGTCCTACCAGCCCCAGACATCCCAAATTCCCCTCCCCTGTATATATGCCAGACTTGCATAGGGGAATCCATGAAAGGTCCAAAATGCATGACACTAAACTGCAAGGTTCCTCACGATTCATGTGTGGTCTGATTCTCAGTTTTATGAGATCCAAAACATGCCCCAAATTTCATGCACAATGAATTGATAGAGATGAAGGATATTTTAAATCTCCATTATGACACTCAAAAAGGAGTAAAAATATCATGATTCTCTTATATACGAGTCAGATCTATGTAGAAGCTTTAGTAGTTCACAGCCAATCAAGGTCAAGATTTTTATCATGTTCCAAAACACATCTTTCGTGTTTTTTAAACTATATAATCTGTGAAACCTTGGGTCCCTATAAACATTCATGGCCATTATATATGGCATTTTGGTGTCCTGTGGACATCTTTGTTTGACTATTCACATCATGCCTTGGTGGATCTGCATATGTATCTTATAAAATGGATGTCAACCAAAGGAAAATTCATCCTCTGGAGAGTCTTATCCCACCTCAGTACAACCAATGGATTCTAAGCCCCATGACATTCCTCTTGATCCAAGGCCCCCTGAAACTATTGTTTACACCTTCTATCATCACTCATGTCTAAGGAATACCTGAATATCCTAAACACAATTAACTGAAATCTATTTATGGTATTTGTGACAAGTTGTCTCTATAACATGATGGTAAAATGTGATGCCAATGTCCTCACTGTAAAACACTAAACGGCACAGCCAGAAGTAACCCAGTTCCACGACATAAAACTGCACCTCTCAATGGAAATGCATAGATTTCTATAATGGCTTGGCCTCCTCAAAATGAAATTCCTTCCCTTCCCATGCAAGGGGAATACTATATGAGTAATTATTATTGGGAATCCTATATAACTTGGTTTTTCCCTGATAAGATGTGCGGTGGACCTGAATTCTACGATTCAGAACCAGCCACATAAGGTATTGAAATTTCCCATTCTTTGCGCATGAATTAAATAAAAGAAATGAATCCATGATCAAGTCTTATCTACAGGGTTGCGTTATAACGATTGTAATTCCCTTATTTCACTTTGGGATTAACCTAAATCCTCCCCACATGATGATAAATTGCATGGAAATCGTCATTTCTGCATAACGTTAACGAAATTTGATTGATCGAATTGTAAAATGATCCCTTCCATTGGTTATTCCATTCTTAAGTGGTGATAAAGAATCTTGTTAATCCCTTGTTTGTCACACCAAGAATAGCTCATGTGAGTTTAGGGATCTTAGTAGGAGATCCACCATGACATCATGGAAAATTAGTCCAGTAATTTGGTCCTAGAAGTATAACCCTAAAAGGAATGTTAATTGTTCCCTTCCCCATAAGGAATCCCGAGTCCTGACTATAAAATGTTAAACTACAGGGTACTCAAAATATAGGATGAATTCCTCACCTTTCATTTGAATTAGATCAATGTAGGGGATTACCCGATCCCATGAGCGAATCACAACCCTAATGTTTACAATGTATCTAGATACACTTCTTCCATACATAAAAATTCATGCCTTGATTAATCTTAAATCTCTATAATCCTATATGGACATCAAAGGTGGAAGGATGGTGTCCTCTAAACACCTTTGTTTGTCTATGCCTATAATTCCCTAGTGGCTCTGTATATGTCGCCTACAAAACGGCCATCAATGAAAGGAAAACTCATCCTCAGGAGAGTCCTCTCCTACCTCAGTATGAATAATGGCTTACAAGCCTCGTGAAATCCCTCATGATTCAATAACCGTCAAAGTCATGGTTTACACTATCTTTCCAACCCACATCCTGGATATATCGAAATAGCCTAGCCCGATTCACCTCTGGTCTGTCTTGAGGATTCTACAAAATAAAGATACCCCATCTCGGTGCATGAATTTGATCCACATTTGAAAATTAAAATTCCCAACATCTTTATGCTTTTCCCAGTAAATTCCATCAAAATAAATACCACTTTAATCTTTTGGAACTCCCCATTTCATACTCCATATGCATTGTTTAGGAAGGTCCCAATCTCTATAATCCTTCATGGCTATTTGAGATGGAAAGCCAGTGTCCTGCAGATACCTTATTCTGAATATGCACATCATGCCGCAGTGGGTCTGATTATGTGGCCTACAAAATTTCCATCAATCAAAGGTGAATTAATCCCTATGAGATTCATTTCTAGTTTCTATATGCCCACATGACATTCATGTCCCGTCTCACACCCCAAATTTTGAATCCACTTGGATTACAACTTACATGTCTTTTCATTTTCAAATACCCAGACACGAAAAGATTTTCTAATTGAACTAATTAATTATTAAATCGCCCATAATTCAAGTAAAATGATTTCCCATAATAGGTTTCATGTGTCCTGGTTATATGATGTTAAATTGTACAATTCAATAGACCCCATTACATATGAGAACTTTGTGTAGGAGTGGATTCCCATTCAATGATGATACAAATCCCCGCAATCCATTCAGACATTATCCACCAAATAGGCCACCCACTTTGGTCCCCAACCTCAAAAAAATCCCAAAGTGTTATAAATCCTCCCAGGCCATCAGAGATGGAAGGCCAGTGTGCTAGTGACACCATTTTTTTACTATGAACATCATGCCCTGGTGTCTCTACATATGTTTCTTACAAGACAACCATCAATTAAAGTCAAATTAGTCCTCATGTGGATACACTCCTGACTTTGGATGCCTAAAATGGCTCCCAAGCCTCATAAAAGTCCAAAAATAACAAAGTTAGGGTCAAGAAAAGTCCTTCATTTATGTATGAAAGTTATTTGGACATTATAGGATGATGAATCCAAAATTGGGCCATGCCCCATCAAAATTAGTCAAAGATGTTCTACATAAAACATTAGTAATTAGTTTTATTGGGATGAATATAAACCACCAATGGAAAAAAAGACACAATTATTGCTAGATTAAAAACCCACAAACGGAACCCCTGGATAAAAGTCGAGTACCAGCTTGTTAAACCTATATTTTTTATGGTTTAGGAAAAAAAATTCAGCTATAAAATACTCAAAAGAAATATAAAGCTTTTTAGGATGAAAACCCGCAACGGGTGGCATAAGAAAAATCCAAGTTACACCCACTAAGCCCACAACAAACAATATTAGAAGATACTTAAGGTAACAATGGAAAAGATGAAAAGGTTCATGAGGTTTTCCGTAAAATCCCAACAATAGTCGAACTATGATCAAAGTGTTTCAAGGTTCAGACAAAAAATAGCACCTGATATGATTATTTAATTTTACTGGTTTTGACTCATGGTTTAAAATTAATTCATGTTTATATGGATAATTGTGATCGATTTACATTATAGGTCAAGGAAAATAAAAAGAATTGAAGTGAAAGATAATTCAATTCTATTTCATAAAGATATGGAGGGTGTCCATATCCTAGAGCCTCTCCTTGGAAGTGGGACACGATCATTACATGAGATGTTTGGCAGAATCACAAAGTTGCATCAACAATTGATGCGACTCCTCAATAGCTTGGAGAAGCTTTATCAAATTCAAAATCATGACCTCTACGCCTACCTGTAGTTCCTCCACATCCCTCATAGCTTCAATACCTATCCTTTATCCTTCATTAAACAGCCATCTCCCTCCTCAATGGTGACTACAGCCCGGACCCGCTCCTATTTAAGACACTCTAGCTTCTGGCTCTACTACTACACTTCTTGGAAATGTTGTTCCAACAAGCACTCTTTCTTCATGGGATCATTTTTCAACCTTGCAACCACTCCAGCATGATTGTTAGATTCATCAAAAAGAATTTTCCACATACCATCAAGATGAGTCATCGACTGTACCGCATAAAGTTAAGAATCAAGTGTGCCAGTTTCTTCCTGAGTAGAAACCACCTACCTCACTATATCATGGATTCAATGATTGTTGAATCCACCTAATCCTAGGACCACAAAGTGGTGGTTTACTTTTAGCAACATCGCCGACATCTCTTCCAATGGACTCTGAGAGATTAATCTCCAAATGTTTCACCATGCCATTTGACAGAAGGGAAAAGGTCCACCAAGCCATCTTGGTCAATCTTGGAGTCACTCCCTGATGAATAAATATAGCTAGAGATCAACATAAAAATAGAGGGACTCGATTTAGTGGCTACATCATGACTTGACCCTGTAGCAGCCTCGTCTCTAATAATAGTAATGGAGGACATAACGGGAGTGTCTGCTACAAATGCTAATTCTTGTTGTTAAAATTACGAGAATAGTGGAGATATCACTTCATTACCTCCCACCTACGTAGATATATCGCTACCCGGAAAATGTGGGACCACATATTCAATCAGCAGTTTCACCTCACAGTCGCTCAGAAACACTGATGGATTGGAACAGTGCCAAATCAGAACAGTAATCCCTAGGGCATCCTCAAAAGGTTTCTTACTGATATCATGCCTGTAGGGATAGTCAGTCCGAAGTAGGGAATGAGCCTTGAGATTCTAGGTGTTTAAAACACAAATTCTATCATAATTGTAGAAAAATTTATAATTGACCACTCCAAATTTTCAAGGTTTGGGATAGTAGCCTCCCAGGTGATAGTGACTTATGCAGAGGTAGAGGCAGCATGTACAAGAGAGGTATCGATCTCCTAAGGGACTCCTTCCACGAGGGTAAAGGCCATTTGGTTATTAATTATTTGTACCTCAAGATTTAAAGGCCCTCTATGACCCTATAGGTATTGGTGATCATCATTGTATTCATCCCCTTCCATAAAAGTTACCTTTTCCCTTTCCATGGGAACATGATCAACATGCTCAAATGCAGTTTCACCTTCTGGATGTTCTTATACTATTTAGATGAAGATTTTTTGAGCAGAAGCAGGCACACCCAAAGGGACGACGATAACTCGGGCCTCTTTGGTTAGACCTATTCCCCTACTTCAGTCAATCATAATGGCGATAGACCCTTACTCAAAGGGAATGAGAGCCGTAGATTCCTTAGAAACTACCTCTAGGTTACCAATACGCCATGCATAGAAATACACACAAAACAGTGAGTCATAAAGATAAGGGTACTCGGTTCCACCACTGGGTGAACAGACGATTACTTTTGATTCCCCTCTTAATGTGTTCTGAAAATTGGGAGTCCTAATTATGTTTCTTCAATTGTAACATAGATGGTTTGAAAATAAGAGAAACCAGTTAGGTTGGAGGGGAAAATTCCCTGGAAGGGTTTTCGATAACTACATCCTTGTGTTCTTGGGCTCCAAGGGATCCTTCTGCAACACCCCCACCCATTAGTTGGGTGCAATCCCCAACAATGGTTCCCCCCAGGGGAATAAAAATGGAAAAACCATTTCCCGAGACCTAAAAATCTTACAAAAAATAAGGGGGGGGGGATTCAGCACCTCCACAATAAATAAATTTAAACCCAGGGTTTATAAATAAAACATCCTCTCCCTCGATTTTCATTAAACATGGGAGTACTGCCATCAGTGCCACCCTGTCAAACCAATAATGCCTATCTTTCGGGGCATGAATACACTTGTCCATTTTCATCATGTAAGAAGCCACCTCATCAGGCTCTTCATTAGCAGAAATACTGGTAGAAGAAATGGATCACCCAAAACCTATAAGGTCAAAACACACATCATGAAGAAGCCTCCAAATATCTTCATCAGACGCATTCTCCCTCAATTCAAAAATAACCTTCTAGGCGTCGGGAAATTCAGTTGCGACTGGGTTGACCAGTGATGGAGGACTGGTATGTGGGAGAGAAGTGGGTTTCTTCAACCTCAAATGTTTCCTAGGTTCCCTTAAAGACTCGGGACCCCCATGATATGAACACTTACAGGACGTTGGTAGCAGGTAAGAATCTTCTCCCACAGTACCCGCAATAGGCAAGCCGACGACATTGTCATCCTCATCACTAGTTTCTGGTCGCATCACGGAATGTATGTAATGTGAGTATTTTTGGAAACCATTTTAATAATGGATAAGGGTATCAATTTCCTAAAGGTAATGACCTGCCTTCTTAGTGTCCTAATTAAAATATACATCAGCAGGTTCTGACATATAACCAATGTCGATAATATAAACTTCCTTAGTCTAAAAGAGCTTCCAAAATGCGTGAGGGTACTGATCACGGGTGGATTAGATGCCTTTAAAAAGGTCTCATTTCCTCCATGCCACTAGGAAATCAGCCTTGGGAGGGATGGATGGTGGGATCCCATATGAAGCTTTAACATCTCGTTCAGACACCCATGAAGTCACGACCAATTCTTTCATAACATTACTTGGGAAAGAGCCGAGAGGCTTTTTAAGGACTTTTCCTGACAAAGACATCCTGAAAACACCCTTTATCATCTCCTTCCCATTCACCTCAGATCACTAGTAAGTTTTCATGATAGGAAAAAGTTCAGATAATTGTCCTTATTGGAAGGATTTAACCCAAGCCTCAACAAAGCATCTATTTAGGAAGGGCACGAAATCCCCAGTGTTAGGAAGGCAGAGATGGCACTGGGTGTCCTCTCAGGTAAAAATATTCCACATTTGATGGGATATCATAAAAGTTTTATATTTACGGGCACTATTAAGAGTTGTAGGACACAAATTATGGAAATAGTTAAATTGATGAGTGAATTTGCATGGTGCATATCCCATGAAGATGATCTCCCCTCCGATGCTGTGAACCAAAACTCCTTCTCTAAAAGAAGAAAAGTACCCTCACCTAAAAAAGTATTTAGATGAATTATTCATAATAGTATAGATAGGTGAACCATAAGGATGATAAGAAAAACGTTCATGGAAGTTGAGATTATCCATTTAGTCTTGCTCATTCATTTCATTTTTCTCCTCTTACTTATCCTTCAAGGCCCAAGCCATTGGAAAAACCCCGCTGGTACACTAAAGATATAGTTTGAAGATGAAATATAGAATTGGTAAGGAATTTATAATGGTATAATCTCCAATGTGAGCTCTTATAAAGCCCAGAATGATTTTGAAGGGACTAATCATCTTGTTAGGTGGTCCCCTTCCCTGATCTGACCCCGCATATGATAAATCTTGGCCAACACTGGAATAACTAGATTGATGCATCTCATAGTGACTAGTTGAGTGGCCATGATGAATTTTGAGGTTCTGACACCCCCATATTCTTGTATGGGATAGATCTACCAACTCAAAAACATGGCCAAAAGGCCTCCATTAGAAATAGTTGGTCAACATCAGAGAGATCCCCTATCCCCACTCATGAAATATCCCCTCTTACAGGGTGGGACAATAGGTACCCGCTCACCACCAGTTTTTCTGGGTAGGAAAAGCCCTGGGACTGCTCATAATGGGCCCTATAATAATTTTCTTAAGAAAATCACCAAACCACTAAAAAAATGAATGTCCTTCATCGAAAAAGGACCGAGTTCCTTCAAAAGTGTCATCGCATAAAAAATGAGTTTCATAGACAAAGGAGGGGTCCTATCCTTGTTATCCCAATTAGAGGAAGGAGGAAGGAATTCATCATACATGTCCCAGACAATAGGGAATCCCAAAATCAGCTGGATGTCCCAATAAATAATTCCAATGTCCCCATGGGTTAAATGAATGGTATTGGTGTCTGGGCTCCACCGGCTTAAGAGCTGTGAAATTATGGCGTTAGGCCAGTGAGAGTGTGTAAGAGATACCTAGGTGGCCTCATATAGTCACTTGGACTACAACCTGGCCTGAAATTATTCACAACTCCGGAGAACCCAAAAGGGCCACACCTAGTCTAATTTAAATGATCCTCTAATGGGAAGATCCCTCCTGGATGACTAGCTACGTTGTTCATTCACTGTCTCCTCCATACAATCACTAGTGCAAAAAACATTGTTTATGTCAGTTATTTTTTATTTTTTACGTTGTGTTTTAGCGGAAATTAATATGGATGATGTAATGAATATTGTTTTACGTAGTTTATTTAAAAACTGAAATAAAAAACATAACATCACGGTGTTTATAACATCGGTTATTAAAAAACCGATGTGATAAACCATTTCCCAGGATTTTATCACGTCAGTTATTAATTAACTGATGTGAAAAAATAGGGGGAGGGTTTATCAAGTCCTTTAATTAATAACCAATGTGATAAACTAGTGCGGGGGGTGTTTATCACGTCGGTTATTAAATAACCAATGTGATAAAACATTTCCAAGGCTTTTATCATATCGATTATTAAATAACTGACGTGAAAAACTAGGGGGGGTTTTATCACATCGGTTATTAAATAACCAACATGATAAAACAATGCAGGGGTGTTTATCGTGTCTGTTATTAAATAACCGATGTGAAAAAATCAATTTTTTTTAGAAAATTGAAATAAATCCCCTTCTCTCCCCAGAAAGAACCAGAAACCAAACCAAGAATTCGTACCAGAAAAATAGAAGTAGACCAAAACAAGAAACACTGAAAAATTAAGCATTTACATTGATAACATTTAAAACATACCCCACTAGACATCCCCCCACCCCTTAGACAGCCCCCCTCACCCCACTGAATAGCCCCCACCACACCCTTGGACACCCCCACAACCCTGGACTGCCCACGACCCCCTAGACATCCCCAAACACCCCTGGACATCCCCACTACCCCTGGACATACCCCCCCCCCCACACCCCTGGACACTCCCCACCCACATGTATACCCCCACCCACTGGACAACACTCACACACCCCAGGAAAACCCTCCCACACCCCTGAAAAAGGACAACAAATTTACCAAAAACAGACCAGAACCCCCTCACCCCACTGGACTGCCCCCACCAAACCCCTAGACACCCCCACCCCTAGAAATCACCACCACCACTGGACATCCCCCACCCTCTTGTATACCCCCACCCCATGTACAGCACTCCCACACCCTTGGATAGCCCTCCCACGCCCCTGAAACAGACCAAAAAGTTACCAAAAACAGACCAGTACCCCCTAACCCCACTGGACAACCCCCACCACACCCACACACCCCTATTATGCCCCATCCCTGGACAGCCCCCAACACCCCTAGACACCCCCCACCCTCCTAAACACCCCCCACACCTCTGGACTGCCCCACCACCCCCTTCGACACCTCCACACCCCTAGACTGCCCCTACCCCTTGGATAGCCCCTGGATAGCCCCTGGATAGCTGGTGTTGGGAGAGGAGGCGCCACCATCCCTCGGGGGGCATGCTGCTGGAAGGTACTCATCACTCCCACATGCGAAGATTGAGATCTCAAAATGTTTCACATGTGGGAGTGATGAGCACCTTCCAGCGGCCTTCAACCCCCCCCCCCAAGGGATGGCGAAGCCTCCTGTCCCACCCCCTAGATTTCCCCCCCATCCCCATGGACACCATGGACCCCCACCCACCCCCCCCCACCCACTGAACAGCCCTCCCACACCCATTGAAACCCCCCTCACACCACAGGACTCCCCACACCCCTGGACACCCCCTGGAAAACCCCCACTCCCCTGGACAACCCTTCCACCCTCCTGGAAATGCTCCAACCCCCCTGGACTTCCACCCACTCTCATAGACACCCAAGATACCCCCACCCAACCTGAAAACCCTCCCACAGCCCTGGATACCTCCACCCCATTAAACACCCCCACACCCTTGGAACCCCTCTCCCAAACCAGAATTCATACTAGAAAAACCATCATAAGTAGACCAAAACAAGAAGTAGTTCAAAATTAAACATTCACATATATGACATTCAAAAATTACAATGTCAACTTAAAAAAACTAAATCCAACCTAAACGACTACCAATTACACAATTACAATGAAAATATTCAAAATTACATTTTACACTATAAACAACTAAAAATCAATCAAACCTGTAAAATAATTTTACCATTCCACTTTTAAGTGTTTTCCATATTTAGCACTATAGGGTTGAGGGTCATCAAATAGCTACAAATTAAAAGGATAGTATTTAACATGTATAATTAATAAATAAAATGAAATATTATAGAATTGATTAAAAAGAAATATTACCATGTCAAAGTTCACAAATGTCCCAGTAGTTTT
Organism: Viscum album; assembly: GCA_963277665.1. Taxonomy (NCBI): domain Eukaryota; kingdom Viridiplantae; phylum Streptophyta; class Magnoliopsida; order Santalales; family Viscaceae; genus Viscum; species Viscum album. Next base: position 1,759,407,385 of record OY728141.1, read on the forward strand.
TATTTCATACATAAATCTTATCATATAATATCCTCATTCGATGACGCCTTGTTGTTCATGAAAATTCTGTTTGAATGACTGTAAATTCAATATATTATTTGTATGTAATAAATCAAATGGTAAAAATTATAAATGGATATTTACCTTTACTTCTACATATTTGATCTTCACACTTGTTTTCTTTGTGTTTTTTTGAAGGTAGACCCGTCCCCTGTTAGATAATAATATGAATGGGATAAATTTAAAATTCATTATAACATATACAACTATTGAGAAAATGAAACTTAATTATCCAAAATTTTCTTAAAACTTTCCCGCACATCACCATGGATAGATCATATCCAATAAAGTGTTTTATCCCTTGGAAAAAAACCCCTAACATCCAATGATCACTGATAAAAAAAATTTAAGGTTAGTGGTTTTTATGTAAAAAGATAATGAAAACATTCAGAGATATGTGTTTCATACCTCTCACAAAAAGGCATCATCCAACATTGTGTGACTATATTCTGTTCAAGTCTTTCAGCAATATAAACCATTCTTTGTTCCTTATCCAACACACATGCTTCAAGGAAATCAAATGCGGGTCCATGAACCCATATACATCTGTCCGCTCATTATTCTCACAAATTTTATAAATATACCTAATATAATATATGAATAAGTATACATTTCTAATAAATATCACTGAGGGAAAAGGTGTTAAGACTTACATGGAAAAAAATATGCACCACGTTGATGCCCAACTTATCTCCACTAACAAGATCCAGGATATCAGCTTTCCTAATCCACACAGTTATTTCACGTCCACAAACATGAGTTTCCATTAGAAACTCATCATGATCCGCCAACAAATTTTAATATCTTGACAATATTTCAAGACTACTAGAATCTGTATCTGATGTCATACCCATTTGTCTTTTTTGTTTTCTATACAATATTTCTTTATCTTTGAAGTATTCCTATAAAAATAAATAGACAAATATATTAGTTTTCAATTGATAAAAAAAATTTAATAAAAAAAATATAGTACATATAACATACATTCCTCTATGGTAATGAGTTCAAGAAGTCTGGATGGCGAAATTGAAAAATGGTTGATACTATGTCCAACTGTCGTCACCTCATATGTAGGTAATGGTACTTGAGATGATCTATCTATAATATCCTATACAGTGAACCTATGATTCTATACGTTTAATTGTTGATGATGAACTGTATCTCCTATATAATATACCAACCCATATGCAACTATATGATGTTGAGGATCATCAACATACAACTCGCAAAAAGTAGGAAGTTGCGGCGGAGGAGTAAGATAAAAAATGGGGTCTTCAGGATAAGGTGGGGGAGTGGGAGCTACTGGAGGAGGTGGAGGATAAATAATGGGGTCTATAAGGGGAGGTGGAGGAGTTGGAGTTGCAGTCTGAAATTGTCTTTTCGTGTCTGCAAACATAGAATGTACTGACGCTCTAATATTTTCCTCCATCGTCGCATTAATATTATGAACTTCAGCCTCCAAGGATTCTATTTTTTTCTATAAACACCCTCAACGTAAGTAGTTGAGGAATGTGTCAACACTTTTCTTACCGATACACCTGCTGAATATCATCGTACATGACCGGGATGATCGGGATTTCCCAATGTTGCAGATAAAATATCTATCCTCCCATCAGCTGTAAATACCCCCTGTGAGCTCTGCTCCTCAAGAGAATCATGTATTAATTAATTGAACATTTCATTAATGATCGAAATTATATGATGAAAATAGTTAACTTAAATAAATAAAATAGATATCTTATAATCCTCTCAGCTACGATTCTCAAATCTTTCGAAAGAAATTTCCCTTTTATTCTCATCCGTGCTCTCTTCAATTTTTCATGTCTAGATGGAGGGGATGGAGGGGCCACCTCTCTAGAGCCTGAAGACTGAGCTATTAGTTTTTGTAATTTTTCCACCATCATTTGTTCTTCCAATAATGTATACCATCCCCGAGATAAACTATGTGGTAATACATTTTTATATTGGATCTCCTGATGATATTTCCTTGTTTTTTATAAATTAAGAATAAGAAATTATTAACAAAATAGTAATATGATCATTTATATAAGAAAGCTTATAAAAGATTACATTGACCTTACCAAAAATGATTCTTTTCTTATACTTTCAACAAACTGTCTCCATGTGTCTTCATCTATGAAAGGATACATACGACATGGATTTTCAAGACTCCTATGACCAAAAATGAAATCGGATGTGATGGTTGATTTGAAATCCCTCCATCTCCTGGAAGCAATCGATAAGCATTTCTTCCTGACTCCTCTAGTGTCAGGGATATCAAATGTCATCTGATAAAGAATAGGTTAAACATAATATATATATTAGAAACATTTAAATAATAGGCAACCAATAGCAAAATATCTTACCAAAATTGTCTCCCACAACTGAGAGATTATCGCGTTGTCTATACTTATCTAGTCATCATACAAAATTCTTACATTGATCTTACCCTGAGTGGATACAAATCTCTTAAAATATTGTTCATTTGGACCTCTAGGAATATCATCCTCATCAAGCTCAATGAGTATCCTCTGATCCTGTATACGGGCAAGTGATAATTTTGGTAAATGTGTGCACCCATGTTTACCAACTCGTGAACTCTTTGTATTATTGGGATCACTTGAGGAAGATTGAGGAACATCAAGAGGAGCATGCGAATATTCCTCCCCAGAGGTATGACCAATATTCTCATCTCCAAAATCATGTGGTTGATCAACTGATTGATCTGTCCTTATCCTTCAAATAAAAAAACAATCATTAGTTCACAAATATACAAATTCAAATATTTTAATACTACTGTAATCATAAAATAGAAAATTTTACTTAGTTACATAATAGTAAACATGTTTAATATGGTAAGCATGTTAAAAAATGGTAAATATGGTAAAGGTAGTCAAGATGGTAAACCTGGTAAACCTGGTAAACATGGTAAAGTAATTGTCACTGAAAAAAATAATAGATATATAATTTATGTAATGGTAAACATGATAAAGTCAACTAAACAAAATTAAAACATGGTAAACCTGGTAAACATGGTAAACTAATTGTCACTGAACAAAAGAAATAGATATATAATTAATGTAATGGTAAACATGATAAAGTAAACTAAACAAAAATAAAACAAACAAAAACTTATAATTATTTTTTTTAATACATGTTTTAATATATAAAAAACTTACAATATCTACCATTTTATGAAAATAATAAATGTAAACAAGAAATAAAAAAATGTTACCTATAAATTTAGGAATGTAAAAATGGATTGTTTTCCCAAATTCCTTTGTCGTGATCATTCCTTATGGCACAAACCATGTATTAAATATGCTCATCATTATGTTATGTTAATCATTCCATGGAAGTAGTGATATCACATAAATCAGCATCTTCATCAAGTTCATCCTCACCAACATATTGTTTTTTCCATTGTAAAACAACATCCCACTTCATATATGATTGATCTACTACATAGAAAATTTGTTTTGCATGTGTTTCCATTATAAAAGAATCAGTTGTGTCTTCCAATCTATTTAGATTGACAACTATCATTCCAAATTCATCTTGTCTGACACTATTGTTACCGATAAACCATTTATAGTTAAAAACATGAACATTAATTTTAAAGTAATCCACCTCCCATATTTCTTCAATCACTCCATAATATGCACTTGATGCATAAATTGGGTTTTTTTCCTTAGCACTCCAAAAATGAATTTTTTCTGCAAACACCAATACACCACTTTTATGAACTGCACTTCTGTTGTCCTGAGTTTTCGTATGAAATGTATATCCATTAATGTCCTAACTGGACCATGTTATGAATTTTAAACAAGGACCACCCACTATCCATTTCAAGGTCTCTGATACATCTGATCTACCAAGAAAGGTCTTTTTAAACCATGACAAAAATGTTTTGTTGTGCTTATTCAAAATACAGATTTATTTCTTCTTTGGATGACATTGTTTCAACTCATTAATATGAAATGTGATATATGGTTGAGCATCAGATATGTTATTCAAGATGTATGATTCTAAATTCTTCATCTGTTCAACTATCAACGATTTGACTTTGAATCCACAAATCATATTTCCCTCATTATTAACTCATTCATGGCGAGATGGAGTCAAACCTTTGTGTTGCGCCGTAGCCATGTATCTCATACAAAACTCTGAAACCGCCTCAGAAATATACTTTTCAATAATAGAGGCTTTCATTCGATATGGATTCTTAACATATCCCTTCAATATTTACATATACCTTTCAAAATGATACATCCAACGAATATATACAGGTCCATAAATCTTTATTTCTTTAACTAGTTGAATCATTAAATGCCCCATTATTTAAAAAAAAGTTTGAGGAAAATAAATTTCCAATTGACAAAGTATAAAAATTACATCATTTTCCAAAATTCAAAGTACTCACATCAATCACGTTATTAGAAATTGAATTGAAAAAATAACACAACTTCATTATAGTCTTTCTGACACGGATGGGAAATATTCGACGCAATGGAACTAGTAGAAGTTGTTGCATCATGACGTGACAATCATGAGATTTCATACCAATCAACTTCAAGTCCCTCAATGAGACAATTTTTTTACATTTGAAGAATAAACTTGAGGCACTTTGATATCATGAAGACACTGACAAAATCTAATTTTCTCCCTCTTCGATTATGTATGAAAATCCAGGGGAAGAAATGTTCATCTTCTATTAGGAGTGTGATCTAACTCTAAATGTATTCCAATTGATAGTAAGTCTAATTTTTCATTCAACACATCGTTTGTCTTTTATTTAATATAGAACAATGTTCCAATCAAAATATCACAAAAATTATTCTCCACTTGCATGACATCAATATTATGTTTACCTTCATGATATCCCTAATATGGTAGCTCAAAAAATATTGACCTTTTTCTTCCAAATATGTCTATCATTACCAGATTTCTGTGTCTTTCTCAAAGTCACATCAAGGGTTTTCACCATCTCAAAATACAGATCAAGGGATAAAGGTTTTGGAGCAATATCAAAATCTTCTGAGCCATTTAATGCCTTTTTAGTCTTCAATAAGAGTGATCCATAGGCAAAAACATTCGATGACCCATGTACACTATTTTCCTCCCATGATGAAATTAACAATATGACGTCTATTGTTCGCAAATTGGACATGCTTTATTCCCTTTAACACTGTATCCAAACAAATTTCCATTTACTGAGAAGTCATTTATAGGGAACAAAAGCACTGCATGCAGTTGAAAATATTCCATTTTAGAAGAATCATACACTCTAATACCATCCTCTCATAAATTTTCAAATTCTCAATCAACGGTGACAAGAAAACATCAATATCATTTCTGGGTTTCTTCAGACCAGAGATCATTATACTCAAAATGACATATTTGCGCTTCATACAAACTTCAGGAGAGAGTTTGTAAATTACCAATAAAACAGGCCATGAACTATGTGTGCTATTGAGGGTCCGGTATGGATTCATTCTATCTGTGTACAACCCTTGTCTGAGATTTCTAAATTCATTTCCAAATGTAGGATACTGCTCATTAATTTTCTTCGATTGTGGAAAATCAGCTGGATGATGTATTTTTCCATCACATAACCGCTCCTTAGCATGCCATCTTAACCTTTTTGAATCATGTGAATTATCAAATAAACGTTTGAAATGATGAATTATAGGATGATACCAAAATACCTTTAAAGGGATCTTTGTAATCTCTACATCAGCTTGGGATTTTTCTTTAACCTTATACCAAGATGTCCCACATTTAGGACACCCAAATAGAAATTCATATTCCTTCCTATATATCATATAGTCATTAAGACATGCATGTATTTTCTTGTATCCCAATCCCATCGGGTATAATATTTTCTTGGCCTTATAATGTGAATCTGGAAAATCATTATCTTTTAGAAGAATATCTTTCATCAATTTTAGCAGCTCTGTAAATCTTTTGTCACTCCATCCATATTTCTCCTTCAGGTTAATCAATATTAACACCGCTGAAAACCCCGTAATATCTGTACAACTAGGATATAATGGCTTTTCAGCATCAACATATAGATGCAAAACATTCGGTTCTATCTCAATTTTTTCTGCTACAATATCGCGAATCATTTCTTCAATTCTATTTGAGTCACTTTCTTGCAAGTCATCATCATCAGTGACATTCCGTCTAGTTTACCCACACCAAATCCAAGGGCTGTAACTCAGATTAAAAACACGACAAATCAGATGATCTTTTATCTCTTTACTTTTCAACATCTTCATATTCAACGATTTTAGGCATGGATAGAAAAATTGTCTCTACTTAGAACATTTCATTTAGAAAATTCGAAAAATGCATAAACACCTTCCTCATATTCACTGCTCATTCAATGTTCCATAATCAATAATTTAATCATTATTATCTATAACAAATATCAAAGATATATATATTTTTAAGAGAAGACAAAGATATGTTTATATGAAACAAATCATAATTTGAATGTAAAACAATTTTGAAATATAAAACAAATCTATGCGTATTTAAAAAAACGTGCATGAATATTATTTTAAAAAGAAAATATAGTTAGATATAGAAGTTTTAAATTCCATGTTATCAATGAAAACCATGGGTCCTCTAATGGTTGATAGAAAATTAGAGAAAATGGAGTAAACCTGAGAATCAAATCAAATTTAAAATAAAAACTCAGATGGAGAAAATCACAATGTAAAGCCAATCATCATGGCAGAATGGGGTCAGGATAACTACGCATATTGGAAAACCATGACATGGTCTCCCCAATAACTCATAATTTTCTCATATTCAATGACTGGTCAAAATATATATAACCAAATAGAATCATATTGCAACACTAATATCCATGAAACATTACAATTATCAAGTCATAATTTCACAAACCATGATGCAATAGTCAATACAAACTAACACCTATCCTCCACCCCCTTGGACACCCCCTAGACACCACCACCCCCTTGGACAACCACCCCAGCCCCTGGACACTACCCCCCACCCCCTTGGACACCCCTGGACACCACCACCCCCTTGGAAATCCCCCCCCCCACCCCCTGGACACCACCCCCAACCCCTTGGAAACCCCTTGGACACCACCACCCCTTGAACAGCCCCCCACCCCTGAACTCCACCCCCACCCCCTTGGACACCCCCTGGACACCACCAAACCATTGGACAACCCCCCACCCCTCAGGAAACCACCCACACCCCCTGTACACCCCCACCCCTATGGACACCCCCACCACTCCTGGACACCCCCACCCCTCCTGGACACCACCACCGACCTCCTACCCCCTTGGACACCCCCTGGACACCCCCAAACCTCTGGAAAGCCCCCTAGGACAACCCCCAAACCCTCTGGACATGACCCCACCCCCTTGAACAGCCCCACACGGCCTTAGAAACCACACCCCCTTGGACCACACCCCCACAAACTGCCCTGCCCCCCCCCCCACCCACCTCCATGGACACCCTGGACACCCCCCAACCCTCTAGTAAACCCCCAGAAACCTCTGCACACCACCCCCACCCCCTTAGACAACCGTTGGATACCACCAACCCCTGGACAGCCCCCCACCCATCTGGACAACTCCCACCCCCTGGACATCCCCCACACCTCTAGACAGCACCCCCACCCCATTGGACACCCCCAACCCTCCAAGACACCATCCCCACCCCTACCCCCTTGGACACCCCATGGACACCACCACCCCCTTGGACAGCCCCCCACCCCCTGGACACCACCAAAGCCCCTTGGACACCCCCTGGACAGCACCACACCCTTGGATAGCCCCCCACCCCTCAGAACACCACCCCACCCCCTAGACATCCCCCCTGGACACCCTTACCCCTTCTGGACACCCCCACCCCTCCTGGACACCACCCCACCCCTTCCCCATTGGACACCCCCCTGAACACCCCCCAACCCACTAGACATCCACCCCCCCGGAGAACCCCCCAAACCCTATGGACAGGCCCCCACCCCCTTGGACAACCCCCACCCACCCACCCCCTTAGACAGCCCCCCCACCCACCCCTTGGACAGCCCCCCCCCCACCCACTTCGACACCCCACCCGCTTGGACCCCCCCCCCCCTCCACACACACACAAACACTCCCCTGGACTGCCCCCCACCATTATATGGACACCCTAGACAACCCCCAACCCTCTGGACAACCCCCAACCCCCTGGACAACCCCAACCCTCTGGACAGCCCCCCAGAACCATGGGATTTTAACCTCAAGCTACTAGTTTTGGTATCATGACATTATTTAAAATGAGAACCATGAACTGTATCTCCTACTAGTCTAAAATGCTCGATTGTTCAATGAATCAGGTTTTAATAGAGTATTATGACTTATAATAGCTCATCATAATTAGCGACATAAATAGTTTATGAAGCAACAAAAAGTGATACCAAAATAGAAACAACCAAGGATCCAAAACAATCATTCCACCATGAAAAACCATATATACTTATAAAATAAATCACACTAGTACACGGAGTGGGTGTGTCAAAATAGTTTAGATATAAATTGAAGTAATATAGGTGAATGAGATCATTAGTTTCCAATGGCAACAAATATTACCATAAATGTAGGCCATCCGCGAAACAAAAACAAACAAAATATAAGTAGGTGAGGCTTACTTGAATATTGCGAGTCGATCTAGTAGATCTGGTGATAATAAATAAGATGATGATGGAAAAATGAGGTAATTGGGTTTGAAATCACAGAATCTTACCTAGTCTAAAAAAAATTTCAAAACATATATATAGGCTATCCAGGAAAAAATACGAACGAAATAAAGTCCTGGGAGGCTTACCTGAGTGTTGCGAGTAGAGATGATAGATCCAAGGAGATTAAATATGATAAAAGATGATGTAAAAAAGAATTTAACAAAATGATATTGAAGAGTTGATTCTTGGTTTTCCACGCGAGAGAGACGAGTCGCAGGTCAGTCTGTCGAAAAATCAGTAATGACAATCCACATGGCGTGATAAATTTTTTAAATCTTTAATAGCGTCGGTTATTTAATAACCGAAATTTTAAAATATTTTTATCACATTTATAATGTAGTTTTTTATAATAACCAATGTTAAAAATGTATCAGATTATGCATGTATTACGTCGGTTATAAAATAACCGAGATAAAAAAAGTCATGTGTTGGTTTCTTATGTCGGTTATTATATAACTGAGGTAAAAAACACATCAGAAACCAAAATTTTTACGTCGGTTATTTTATAACCGACCTAAAAAATACTGAGTGTTGGTTTTTTACATTGGTTATAATATAACCACTGTAAAAAATTCTGCGGGTTGGGTTTTTATGTCGGTTATCAAATAACCGACGTCAAAAAGGCCTCAGATGCCGCCTTTTTTACGATGGTTATTTCATAACTGACATAAAAAATTCGTTGGATACCTCATTTGTTACGTCGGTTATTTTATAACCGACGTAAAAAACCGCATATCACATATTTTCACATCAGTTATACATAACCGACCTAAAAAATAGGGAAGTTAAAAATGTTTTCTCCACTAGTGAACACTTTGATATCAATGGACTGTCTTGTCTGGATTCTATTGCACCTCCCCTAATGTTCTTGGAGCGTATCTCAGTAGGGACCCAGTGACGAAATCTCTATCTAGGTATCATCCCATGGAAGAAATCAAGACCCTTGGGTTGGAGGTGATAGTTATCCAGGATGCAGGGTGATTGAATGGATTTAGTGCTGGAATCGTTGTATCAGACAATAGACCACACCCATAAGATGGAATCCTTTTTGAAGCCGCGTAATTCCGTTGAATCAATGTAAGTAGATTTTCCATGTATTGATATAATGGAACAACCAGAATCTTTTCATCAACCAAATCCTCCATGTTCATCAATCATTCATCAGTAGTAGAAAGAGGGGTATTAGCGGTAGCCTCAGAAGGAATAATGACATCAGCAATGACTTGTGGAAGATCCATGGCATCCTGTACAGAAAGATCCAGAGGCCCTCAAAAAGTCCTTCCAATGAGAAAATTGTTGGATAAGGTACACAAAATAGCCCAAGGGACATTAAATAGTGTATGCATGGGGCTTTGTGTACTACTCCTAGGAAGGGTACACGGAGACCATTTCCCATTTACTAAATGGTATGTGGGATCCATTTACTGCATACTTCAGTGATACTTTGATGATATATCCCACGTATAGCTGAAATATTCAAAAGTCCCATGAGGCGCTGGTCCATAGAGCATTGGCTTGAAAACAGAAGGGTTAGTGGATGGGAAAAAACATGAACCAAGTCCTCACTATGCTGATATTCAAATAATGCTGATTAAGAGTTCATGTTTGGTTTATTAAGGCTTAATGTTCAATTATCCATTTTAAGTTCGGTTTTCAGAACATGAAAATTTTTTAGTGTTCTCTTACATGGAAGTCTATAATTTAGTTTTAAATTCCCATACTTAGTTCGAGAAACCCAACATTCGGTTCATGGGAAGAACAAATTGTGAGAGTTTGGTTTGCATAATGTACATAGTAGAACACAATTGAAAATTTTGCAAAGGAATCAGTATGCAGATATAGAGGAAACTGAGAGACAGTTGAGATCAATTTTTTCCATAAAAAATGGTTAAATAAAAATGACATGGGCCTCTATAAATAGGTTTGGTCTCCTCCTATTGGACCTATCCATTCTACCACAAACAAGTTCAGTTCAGGCCCGATTCTACATCGGAATAGTCTCTTCTTCATTCTAAATGGACCCCATTTTAATGGGAGAAATTTATAGGTTCCTAGAAGCTTCACAATGGGATGTAAATAATCCCACAATCACTTTGTAGAAGTAATAAAGAATTCTTATAGGTCTAGCAAAAAAATCAATGAAAATTTAAATTAAAACTTGGGAAGAAACTTGTAAGTATTAATTTTTCAAGGGTTTTAAGTGACCCGTGAACCATCACTATGAAGGGTTTGCAGAATGCATGAACGACGGACCACTGGTACATTGAAGGAACTGTGAAGGGTTGGCCCACATGGAGATGGACAGAAAACCTAGGAAGCTGCGATCCACATCATTAGAGGAATAAATACACTAAATTCCATCCGTATACCATATTAAAAAATCAACAGTTCACAGACGAAGCAAATTGGAAAGGTTCGGCGAACCATGATGCGTGAACCACAGCCTCTGCAAACCCCAATTGGCTTAGACATCCACAGATTGAGATATATTTTCATGGGATTCCAAAAATGGGTTCACATGCACACAGATATGATTTCCCCAATTCAATATAGAAGGAGAAAAGGGAGAAGAAGAAGAGGATAGATGAAGAAAGCACATGGGGACCCTAGAGATTGGAATAAAGAATTCAGAGAGGATTCCATCTTCAGTTTCGAATCACCATCAAAGTGAAAACTGAGAACCATGTTTTTGTATTTATAACCATCCATAAACCATAAAAAGAATGATGTTAATAATAATAGGTAAACCGTGAACCTAATTAGTGTCACCGTGAACCAGAAATTATTAATAGATAAACTCCACATGAACCAGAGGTTCCAAGACCCTCCTCAATACAGCGTTCCACATAGTGCATCACTATGCAGATCAAACCTCGTAATGCATACTGCATCAGTACGAGGATAGAACATAAAGCAGTGTGGAAGACCACATCCAAGACCGTGTACCACTTCAGTATGTGGTTGTCCCTACCCATGCTTGTGTACTACTTCGGCATGTGGAGGAATCCTCTACCCGCATACCACTATGGTATGCAGAGCTCCCCCATCCTATATGAGAAAACAATACTAAGAATGGTGTGTCTTCAAGTGTCTTTCCCTTCAAATCCAATCTCATTCCTCAGTTACCATACAATCCTTTACAACTCATCCACTAACCAATCCTCCAGCATCAAGCCAAAGCCTCCTCCAAAGCAACCAGACCAGTATGATCAGATAATCAGGTGCATTACGCTCCCCTTTGAGTCTACATACCAATGGTTAGCGGAGTCATGAAGGTTTTCCCCACGATGGTTCAGACTCCTGGGATGTCTATACGTCTACATCCACATGGTAACCCAGAGTCCAACCATGGGATGCTAATGTGAACCTCCCCATTCCAGGGATTAATGGAGATCACGTTATATTCTATTCAACAATGAATAGTGATATGTGGAAGTAATCATGCTCGCTTCTCCTTTTGGTGAGATGTGACATTCCTCCCCTTTCCCAAATCAACTTCCAGAGAACTCAAACTGAGGTAAGTCCCCAACCTTTCGAGTGCCAAGCTGCATGACCCCCCAATGTCATCCCATATTAAAGGGTTCATTTTTTCACACCCTCGCCCATCGCCACCTCACCTTCTTCCGTTGTAGGCCCACCCTCACCCATCAATGGGAGAGAAGGGGTGTGATTGGTTGAATCTCTAACATTCTCTTGTTTCATGTACCGAGTATGAATCGCATGGTCTAAGATATTTGTGATGATTATAAAATCTACACAACCAACCCATAATGAACTATGAGAACTTTGATTCCTGTTCAAGGTAGGATACATAGGATGCCTACTTGAAGTCCTAAGCTCAAAAGGGTGGCATTACAAAAGGGTCCACTCAATCATGTTCCCCTCAAATGGGTAGCTTCCATGCATTAGCCCAACCCATAATGAACTACAAGTACTATTATTCCTATTCTAACCATTATGTATAGGACCCCAGCTTGAAGGAAGGATCTAAAAGGAATAACCTTCCAAACAGGTCCACCCTAATTATGCCCCCAAAAAATAGTTCTCCTCCCAAGTCCAAGCCTGAATCTAACCGAACTATGTGGGCTTTAATTCCTCTCCCAAGGATATGTAGGAATCCAATATTATGGGACTTATCCCAACATCAAATCACATTTTATCCCTCTTGGATGATGATAAACTCCAGAGTGCCTTATTGCATGGATTATGCATCATTGCCTCTATAGCATGAAATTTATGTATATCTGTGATGATCCCATAACCAAGGGGTATCCCATGGATACACTCTTCAGAAATAAACCAAGGATTAATGAATATATGAAAACGACTTAAATCTATAAGAGAGTCCCGACATAGGAAATAATTCCCCCCAAAGGGTGTGATGAGCCTGAACTCCCATCAACTCGACCAATGGAGTACTTAAGATTCATTGGCCAAATCATCATCCAATGAGCACCTACATTTGGAATGTAGGTCCATGATTCATGGATGCTAAGGCCAATGGGTGTTTCTAGATCCATGAATAAACCCACTGTAGACCATCTGAGGAAGTAATATCTTAAGAGGACCGATTTCACAAAAACATAACCCCATGAAATCACCAACTGATACCATTTGACTATGGAACCACCTTCATAATGCATAAGGGATAAACTCCCCAGTCCTTATGGGTTCATTCCAATTTTCCATGATGTATTACAATGTAGATCAGGTTGATACAAAGATGGTGATGGGAAAGTCTCTATCATATCAGATGAATGGTCATCACTCGTCAGACCATTATTTTCATTTTTCCCAAACCCGTAAACACAATGCCTTATAGGTGAAACAAACATGACAAAAAAATATTTGTAAACCTCCTCAATTCCATTTATTATTCTATTAGACATGTCTCCAAATATAAGAATACTATAAAGGATCTCTAAGACTCTGTTATTATTATGTTGTATGATACCAATAGTTAATCTTGTGTTTATCCTCACTTTCAGAAGCTCTTCTCCTTTTATCAGGTCTCTCGTTGTATTCCATGAAATTATAATGAATGGAAAACAATTATGGATAAGATCAATGACTTATGGCCAACCCCTCAGACTCCTAATGAGATGAAAATTGGAGAAGAACAATAATTTTTGTTTTCTTTTATATATGTACAAAATATATAATCCACCACTACTATTACATATATTATAGCTATTCATAGTTCTCTCCATCCATATTTGGTGTATAACTATCATACTCATGAATTTTTTTCCACGAACTTCACTTCTTTTTTGGATTCTTCAAATCATAGTTCCATTTATTTTCATGATAGATGTGGCGGAAAACATGGTGGAAAATTAGGTGGGTTACGATTTTCCTCTACCTCGGTGTTCCCACTATGGTTGATTGGGCCACACCATTGAGATATGTTAGCAGAATTTTGGTCCTCTCAACATTCTACCAACTTCTAACCCCTCTAATGTTATTCAAAAAATGGTGGGTAAATTTATGGAACCACATCATCACCATATGATAGAGTTATCTGATGAGGAATATCACCTACTACAGTCTCACTAAGCTAAACCTACATCTTTCAATGCATTTATAGCACAAACATAACAACATATTCTTGTTTATCCGATCATCCTACAAAATAGTTATTATATTTTAGTGCTACTGAATATATCCCCAACTCTAAAGGTATTGTATGGTCACACTTCAGGTTTTTTTTCTATTTAGACTATGTTCATGATATTCACAACACTCATACCTTGGGTCCTGATCATTTAATTTTATGAATCATTATTTTTTATTCACACTCCAAACCTAGATATTAGTGCCACTCCCCAAATTTGGGCTAATATGTCACTCTTACTGATGTTTCTCTTGTTGAGTCATCCCCATTTCCTTCTCCTTAATCTTCATTAGCCACATCGACTCCTATTCTTGATGGTTGTCATCCATTCACCCTCACTCCACTGAACGTTTTTACACCAACTCCTCATGAAGATGGTGGTCTCTAATTCAATATCATACCCCTGATCACACTCATCTTACCACCATCTTGTTTTCGGGTGTCTACTTATTTAGTTAAGTCTATACCAACCTCATGCAGGAAACCTCTCCTAAAATTCATATTGAAACATATATCCCCACTTCATCGTCAACTAAACCATTATCGACAATGAATATTTTTATTTCCATGCACTATGATAGTCATAATTAACAAAACATATTGTATATACTCTCACTTATTAGAGGGTATCTACATAGACTACTTATTTTATTGTAACATTGGCCATGAAAATTGTAACTCAAACTCTCATTAAGGAAAAATCTTATTTTGGGTACTTGAAATCCATGTTTTATGATTTAAATTCCCTATAAGAAAACTATATATGGGATCTCATTACTCTTACACTATGGATGTAGGTTTTTTGATGGAACTAGATATATATAGTTCATGTTAATGTAGATGGATCATCAAATTTACTCAAAGATTGGATCCTTATCAAGGGGTATGACCAAATGTATGAGATTGATTATTTTGATACCTTCGCTCCGATTTCTAATATTTTATTTATTTTAGAAATTATTTCTCTTATGTATTTTCATCATTGGACTATTTACCAATATGGTTTTATAAAATAAAATGCTTGGTTAGAGATGTATCTTATTCTTTGGAAAAATTATTTGGGTTTGCACCAAAAGGATTATTAGGGTTTGATTTATGACCAAAATAAGGATTATAAGATGAGATGAGGGAATTAAAGAAGTTATTTACATAGAAATTGGATGATACAATTTTTTTGGAAGTGTTAAGAGGATATGAGAGGAGTGTCCTTTTAAAAGTGGGGGAGCTGACATACTTGATATTTTTGAAGAGAGTAAATTGAACCCACATTTTTCAGATGCCAAAAATATCAAAAACATTGCATTGTTAAAAATTATAGGTTATATGGTTGAAATATTTCCATAAAATATGTTTTTAACACACATTTATTCATTTTTAACCGTTATCGTATTTTTAACCTGTGGTAAAATCTTTTTCACCTTAACCATGGAAATTAATTTTTACTATTTTTAATATTCATTATTGTAAAAAATATAGTTGAAATAATTATATAATGAAATTTTACTGATTCCAAATATAGAATTCCTTTTTTCTAAATTCCATTCACATAAGTCTAAAATTTTAATTTAAAATTAATATTATATACTTTATAAGAAAACATTTTTCTGAATAGGAAATGATTAAATGTTTGAAAAGTTTAAATATGAAAATTAAATATTAAATTGATTAAAAAGACATAAAGTAGATTAATAGATATATAATTTATCTAATTTTACTTTTAAAACCATATAAAAATAATTTTAATGTTTTTAAATCCTTTAAAACAAATGATAATTCTTATTGAAACCCAATATTTTTTTCTTTTAATTGTAAAATTTATCTTCTCATAAAACCATAAAAAAATTATAGTAAGATAATTTAAACCATAATAATAAAAAAAAAATATCTTTTTTTGAAATAAATTTTCAAAAAATGGGAAAATTAATTTTAAAATATGTTTGAAAAAGACACCAAAACTAATATTTTAGAAAAATACAATTTTTAAACATAAAATTGATTTCATTATTATTTCTTTCCTAGAAAACATATAGGATGAATATATAATTTTTTATTGAATATATAACATATAAATTTAATAAAAAATCTTCATTAAAATTGATTTATTTAATTTATAGAGGTGAAACATGTTTGTATGCATAGAAGTAGTTTTTAGAAAATGATTTCATTTATTTTCAAATGGTCATTATTATTATTTCTGTTTAATCAATAAACAAAAAATTAATTTTATACATAGTTGTAAATGATATATTTTTATATTTTAGTTAATATTAATCCAAACCACTATTCCATTGACAATGAAACAACTATCATATAAAATAATAATATTTTAATAATATGCCGTATTCTGTTTAAACCAGGTGTTGAGTGTAGCTCATGCTATCAGAAAAAAATAAATTTATTTAAAAAAATTCAAAATATCTTAGGGTGTTATGTTTTAAGCCACATAAATTATTTTTTTCATTGTAATTTTAACTATTACCTATAAATAAGGGTTTAACATTTGAAAATCCATTTTTGACAATCCCACATTTTAAAAAGGAATAATAAATCATCCTATTAAAGAAATAGAAAGAGATGTGTGAAGGTCATCTGAAGAAAAACATACAAGGTTTCCAAATAGGATAACATTGGTGGGATGGGATTATTTGAATATGGCTGAAAATTGTAATGTGCAAATAATGATGGGGAATGACAGTGATCATTGATCATGATAAAGTGTATGATCACATGAAAATCAACAACCACAAACCCATATACCCAAAAATGTGTGAAAAAGGTCATTGATATTATAATATATGATGGTAATATGAATGTTTTTTTATTTTAATTTCCTTTTCGTAAAATGTACTTTTTATAATGAGAATATATAATTTCGTGATTTCATTCTATTTCATAATCACAATTTTATCTTTTTGTTCTGCCTTGGTCAATTTCCATTTCATATATTGCTCTAAGAAATGAAAAAGAATTTTTTATTCAATAATAACTTAAGGATCATGAAATCCATAATATAAATTTTAAAGTTATTAATTCTATCTCTAGGTATCATCATTAAAAAATGGTGATAACTTATTATCAAATATCCATAAATCATCACATGGTGAACTAATGCATTAATCTTTAAAACATCAACCAATGTTAAACTTAAACCATTTCATAAATGGTTAATCATATAACCCATATAAAATATTAAAATACAAAACTATCAAAATAAGGTTTCTAAATTTATATAATAAACTTATCATTAATCGTACAAACAACAACGTAGTAGCTATTAATTTTTACATACTTAACATATGATTACCTTCATCATGTGTTCTCTTGAAACATGGTAATAACCCGAATTACCATTAAAAATTATTGAAAACATATATACTTCCTAATTTCATAAATAAAATAAATATTATTAAATATATTTATTAAATAAAAAATTATTAAAACTCTATCAATGATAGCATAAACCACTTTTTCAAAAAAAGCATTAATTAGTTCTAATGTAATTAGTGCTATCAAATTTACATTATCCATATCAATAACATATTTATCTAAAAAGCATTATATTTGCATAATTAACTTATTAAGGTTTATATTGGCCTTAATCAGGTGTCTTACATGAATATCACCTTGTCATTAAATCACTTTTCTAGGTCATCAACATCATTCAACATATTCTAGAAAATCCTTAATGAAAAACATATAATAAACAATACTTAAATATTTAATAATTCATAAATTCCAGTACATAAACACATAAATAATTATACTTAATTATTTAACCATTAACTAGGATTGGATATCTTATTCACTAATAAATCATTCCTTTTATATTTCATTCTTGGTCACTACATTATTAGTAGTACAACCATTACTCATACCACTTTGCTAATTCTCTTTATAAACATTCCCATTAGGACATAGATTTGTATAATGCATGTTATTTTCACATTTATGATATTTGACTATTTATGATGTCATAGGTAAAGCATTATTCTCGTCTATTATGTTTATTTAACTTTTAATTTTCTCTAAAAAATCACATACTTTAGGCACTTATTTTCTACACAAAAGAAACATATTACCGTTCCACTAAGTGATTCACTAGGGTCCTTATTCCTACATTCTCAACATATATAAAATAGATTATTCCTTCCATCATAGTGTCCACCATGTGAAATCTCAAAAAACTCTATCCCTTTCATATTTGGGGAGTCCAAAAGTTGGTTAATATTGATGTTGTTAATCATATATCATGAAAACTGATTAGGCATAATCAAAATATCTTTGACACTAGTCATCATACCATTTTGTTTTTCAATAACAAAGTTTCTATAACATTATACAATATCTAGTTTTTTAGGGTTCTTTCTATTGTTTAAAACTAATAATCATAGTGTGAGTAACAATATTCTTAGTGGGAAACCAAAAAATAATGAAAAATAACTTATAGAATGTCTAAATAATGACAAATTATTTTCAATATATAACAGCTTCTTCTAATCCTAGTTAATTAATAGTCATTGTTTAAATCCCCTAAGATGGTTTGTAATGAGTTCCGGGGTTTCCAAAAATATATCCCTCAGGAGTGTCAAACTAGGTTTGTAGTAAGACACATTTTCAAGCACCGGGTGATAATTGAGTTCATCTCATTGAATCCATTTCAGAGTAATTACCCCTAGAAACATTTTTTTCGGGTCCACATCCCCTTATAGTATGCAAAAAGGGATGTAATTTATTGTAAAACACTCACTCTAACCTTTACCATAACTCCAGTACACTTTTTTATCCTTTGACTCCTCATTATACTTATCCATTGATGTATACCAAGTTATATCCTTATAAATATCCATAGGTTTCTAAATAATGTTTTATCATCCTCTTTTCCAATAGATAATTAAAACATACTTTAATACCAACTATAGAAATCAAAAACTTCTCAAACAGAAATATTACATATTAATATATGATTATTCATTACATAACATAATGATCCATGCCAGAATAATATAGTCCTAGTGCCTTTGAAAACATAGAGACATAAAAACTACTCTATAAGTGATCTATGTAATCTCCCACCATGTTATTCATAATTATAACCCTTATTAGACTTATCATACATAATATATTTCATTATAATATGGGGAAGAAATCATAATAAAGGGTGACTTCAGATTCTCATTTTGTGTAAAAAAGGGATAAATAAACGTATCATGTGAATAAGGGTATGATAACCTGAGAATAACATTTGAAAACCATACCCTACATATCAAAGATCATAAACCTGAGTCGTGACATAAATTTCGGTAGTTCATAATATATAAAATCATAATGGAATAAAATAACATGAACCATATGAACATAACATTAACATACGATATAGATTTATGGAATACACATAATTATAGGCCCCCTAAAAAGAAATGGGTTTCAGAAACACTTCATCATAGAATAATCTATAAAATAGAAATAGGTTTAACAATCATCTCATAATTTAATCATAGTAAACTCATGAAAAAATTATTGGTTTTCATAAGCATATTTTTATGGGGTATCCCATAGAAAAATTTGTGGGGTTAGTACACATTTATCGTGGTATAACCCATGAAAAAATAATTAGGATTCACAAAAATGTTATCATGGTATAACCAATTGAAAAAGAAGTGGGTTTCATAAAAATCATGTCATTATAAATATATACCTTCCAAATAAATAATAAGAATTTTATATTTGAATCACAGCTCCAATAATTCATATATTACATTAAAGGATGTCATCTTATATGGAGAATGATTTTGAAAGATCACATGGATCTTTTCTATAGGAAAATAGTATTACCACTTTCAAAAAAAAATTAAAACATAAAACATTTTTGAAATAATTTTATATAAAAATAACTATTCAAACATATGAATCAAGATTTAAAAATAATATAAAACCACCCTTGAGGAAATTAACATTTCTACTTTGAGAACATTTTTTTAAAACATAAAACATTATAAAAACCTTTTCATTGAAAATTACCTTTGAAAACATAGCAAGGAAGATTAAAAGAATGGAATAGTTATGAATGTGGAAAATAGAATTCATTTCATGAATCTTAAAACAAATATTCATTTCCCATTTTTGGTAAAATCCATGTAGGAATTGTTTGTAAAAGTACATGAAGATTCCTATTAAACCACTTTGTTAAATGTCAAACATTCGTAAAAATATCTTTAATGAGTCCATTATATAATGTTATGAAATTTTAATAGTATTTCATATTACATTTAAACATGATGTTTCGTGTAGCTTTAGCTATAAAAAAATTATATTTATCTGGAAATAAATATTTCACAAAACCGAAGGGTGTTACATCTTTTTTATAATGATTGAAATAAATTGTGGTTATTTTTTGGTGTTGGAAAACCTTGATTATTTTGTGATAGTATTTTGGAATCATTATATATAGAATAAATTGAACTAAAAATGTTTAAATAATAAAAAAACATTATTATAAGTATCATAGTTAGAATTTATGAAAGAGGGTCATTAAACAGACTAAAATACTACAAACTAATATAAATTTATTAAGGGTTTAAACATGATTCTAGTCTTCCCATATTAGGAATTATTTTAATGTAAATTAATTTTTGAGTTGATATAATGAAAAAATTGATGAATATGATAATAATATGGAATTTCCTAAAGGATAACCATACAATATAATTTAATAACATACTTTTTAAATAATTAGATATGGAATTTCAAGTAACCGTCAATTACATATAAAATGTGGTGGATAAAAATTTTCTCAGCAAAGCTAATTATTGTCTCGTAGTGTCTAAAGAATTTTTTCATAATCAATTTTTTTTTGAGGAAATATAACAACAAATACATTAAATACAATTATATTACCTTAAAATTTAAGTATATTCATTAAAAAATAAAATAAATCAGGGACATGACTTTATTGGTATAGTTTATTTAGAAACTAAGAAACATAAACAGCTGGTTTATAAAACATCTACATTGTCTCCCGCTTATATCTTGAAATATTGAATCATTTTTAACATATCTTACTTAATAACCTTATTCATGACCTGGGGAAACGAATCATATGAAAGGGTGAGCTAAAATTCAAAAATGAGGGTAAAAAAGGAAAATATCAATCATATCATAATAATAATAATACAGAAGAAAATAACATTTTAAAGGCTTATCCTACATATGAAAGATCATGATATCATGTCATGGAATAAAAGTTTCTAAGAATTAATGGTCATAATCCCAATGGTCATAACATAATACATGATGTTTTGTGGCATTAACATAAGGAAAGAAAATAATTTCATATTAGTCATGACCCATTTCCAAGACCAGCATATTAGACAATGTCCATTATTGAACCAGGTTTACATGTCGTTCCAGACCTGTATTGCTGAACTGGACTTACATTCCATTCCATTCATGTCTATATCGTGAGATATACATCTTTAACCAGTGTATTGGAGGGAGATCTATGTCCCATCCATCTCTTAATGAAACCATTCTTACACGTGCAATAAACTCATAAATCATTCATCATTGCATAACCGAAGGAATAAAATGGGTTTCTTAAACATCATTCCATCATAATATAATCCATGTAAAAAAATGGATTTCATAAATAACATTCCATCATAAACACAATAAAATCATAGTAATAATAGGGATAAAAAATACACTTATTTACTTAATGTCATATTAAATGAAAAATAGTTTTGATTTATCACATGAACCTAATTCTTGAGGAAAATATCCTTTCTTCTTAAAAAACATTTTCTTTTCTAAAAACACAACAAAATTTCAAATGAAAATTATTTCATTGAATATAACATTTAAAATATGTAAGGGATGCGTAATGTAAATAAGGATTCATGAAATCATAAAAATCCATTTATTCTATATAAGTTAAAAAAACATTATGCTTTTACTTTTTTCAGAAAAGTCGAAAATTAACTCGTATCGAATAACGAAAAAACATTCATTTCATAAAATTTAGTAAAAATTCACCAATGGGTAAAAATTACATTAAAATTATTTAAAATAATAGAATTAGTATTAAATAATTAAGGAATATGTATGTGGATGTTAAATATACCCCAGCAAATACTTATGAATAAAAAATCTCAAATAATAATGTGATTGAGAAATTATTTCTTACCTTTGCTCTGATATACTTTGTATGTATCCGAATATCCTGTATAATGAATTTTATAATGTTATTGATTTATTAAAAAATAATATTCATTTTAATGATATCATATATGATGATATTATCATTTGTTTGTTAGTTACATTTCATTTTCACTCTTTATTCAGATATTAATTTCTTTGTGTTCTTATGTATGTTTTGTGAGATAAGTTCATGTTACACTTCTTAGGTAAAAGTTATATCATTAAAATAATTATATTAGTATAATATATATCATATTTATTCATTAAATTCATGTAGAAAATCATGTTTTAATGAATATCATATAGAATGAATTGCATCACATCGTGGAGATGGTAGGTTCTATGTACACACGAGCGACGATATCGTTCCGATAATTGTTAAATGGTATTAAAGTAGATGGTGTATAATATTTAAGAGTAATTATCATGTTAAAATAATAATATATTGTTATTATTTCCATCATTATATCCATCCAAGTAAGGTGTTGGTTAAAAATAGATTACACCACGGTGTGGAGACGGTAACCCGTGCATACGCACGCGTGGTGGTTTAATTTTAGTAGGATGGATAAAAGGTGGAATATTTTTAATTCATAATTATAATAACATATAATTACATTAATTAAACTCATGTTATTACTTTATAATTAAACAACTAATGAAGAGAAAATATAAGAACAAATAAGTCTGAAATAATCAGTAGAAGAGATTACCTCATCCTCAACGTGATTCCTCTAAATCTCTTCTTAGAGCACTAGAGTTGGACTTTGAATATGAACAGAACCTCTATAATGTAAATAGGTAATTTTATAATGAAAAATGGAAGGGTATGACTAAGCTTTAAGTATTAAAGTTAAGTGAAGAGGTGAGGGAGGAGGATCCTTTTTATAATTGAGGTGAGGGTCACTTTTGGAATCTCCATAAATAATAATTTATAATAAAATCATACACTACCCAAAAACCTCCAATATTTCAATATATAGAATTTTAGATGTTATAGGGTTGTAATATCATCATTAAAAAAATTTTTATAGGTATTTATATCAATTTAAACCTTATATTTTTTAATTAACACTATGTTATTCAATTTAATTTTCAACTAAGCTAAAAGTTAATTCAATATAAAAAGGGGGAAATATTTACTTATTTGATTTAAAACAGACTATAAATAAATATATTTGATTATGTTATACCACATAATAAATATTATATATTTTTTAAAAAAATGTTTAATGATTTTTAAATAATTTAATAAATCATTATTTTGATAAACAATCAATAATATCAATTTTAGCACAATTCAATTCCTTGATTTTTAAAAAATAAAAATATAAAAAGATAACATTGAACAAACTATTTTATTATATTACTATGATAACAAGCTAATCTATAAAATTAATTCTACATGTTAATTATCCAAAATTGTATTTATTTTAATATTTTTAATAACTTAAATTTGATATTTCTATTAATAATATAATTACTACATTAGTTTTGTGTAATTATTTATTATGTTTATTTGCTGAAATAAAAATAAATATAAAATAATATGATGAATATAAATATATTATATTTTATAATAATACTTTTGTCTAATTTTTCTCTTGTTAAATCCAATATTTAAATTGATATACTTATAAAATAATGATGGTTACAACTTTAACATCACTTTAAATAAAATAATATAAGTGTCATAATCCCTTCTATAAGGATCCAAATGGTCCATAAATCTACCATTGGATTATTGTGGTTGAGATATACTTGGCCAATAAGATTTTTTCATGTTTTGAAATCTTTTAATGACTATTATTATTTTAATAAATATTATATTATTGATTTTTCATCAATTAAATAATATTTTCATCATTAATGCATAAGCTATTAGGGTAATTATTTATTTGATAAAAATTATAAATAAACAACCATGATAATGAAAAGAATTTTATCTTTAAAACAATTATTTATAATCAAATTTATCATTTTTATAACCTAATATAAAAATGATTTAGATATTAAAATATTAGTGAGTAATATTTGTCTTTTCTTTAAATAAAATAAATTAAATGTACAAATCTAATCAAAGTGGATTTATATGAATACCCTTTCGACCCAAGAATTATTTAAGTCAAAATAAAATCATTAAATGAGATTAATACATGTTTTATGGTAATTTATAATAGTATTCTTACCCTTAATTTCTTGTTTTACTCTTTTACCGTATTAATAAAAATTACTGATGTTACTGTTCATAATACCCCAAAATTAAATAAATCAATTTAAATAATTTGGACCTATTGATTAAAAATATGGAGTTAATTTTCTTAAATTAAATACATTAAATGTGCAGTAATTAATTTAAAATTAATCCCATTGTCAGAAAGATATAATGAATTTTAAAAGCTAAAACATTACAAAAGATCAAAATGATTTTACATTTGAATTCAATGTGAAAAAAATTATTGTAACATAAATTATATTGAATTATAAAAATATATTCTATTTACACTTTAAAATTATTCAATAGTATAATTTAACCATATAAATTATATCAATGAAAAAGTAGTTTTCACATAAAATTTAGTGTATTTTTACTATTCATCAAAACATGAATTTTATCAGAAAAATATCATAAATTCATCCAAAGTAAATTTTTATATCTCTCATAAATAGAGAGTGTTTATATTTTCATATAATAATTATTAATATTTGAAAATATTACTTTAAAATGGGTTCTTTATTCAAAGGCATAAAATTACCCTTTGAAAAAATATATGTTTTATACATGGAATGGGATCTATTCATACCCTATGACTATTGGATGAAAATAAAAAATAATTTATGAATTATATACCATATATATCTCATTAATTTCATAACCAATATTAATTTACTCAGAAATAGAAAGATCTAATTGATTTAGTTTTTTCATAAAAAAATGATAGCCAATGAATTCAAAATGCATTTTCATAAGTAAGTTATACTTATTCCCACTAACCTAATATCTAGGATATTAAGGTAATTTTATACTAAGGTAATATTTTGATTCATTTAAACTCATTATTGTGTGTAATTCAAGCTACTAGAGAATTAACATTATTTAAAGAAAATATTTCAACAAAAAATCTTGGTGTTACATTCTACACCCCTTACACTAAATTTCACCCTTCAAATTCATCAATTGAAAATTAACAGTTGAGGATACCTATTTGTCATCAAATCTTTATGTTCCCATATTTATTCCTCAAATTGGTGGTTCCTCCATAAAAATTTAACCAAGAGATTGGTTTTGTTTCGTATAACTTTTTCACTATGATCCAGAATCTCTACCAGTTATTCTTTATAAGATATATTTTTCTCTTGCAGTACAACTTTTGGATTTAGTACATGCGAAGGATTAGGTGTGTACTTTATCCGTAGATATACATGGAACACATCATGAACTTAAGAGAGATTCATTGGAAGTACCAATCGGTAATCCACCTTCCCCGCACGATCATGAATTTCAAAAGGACCAATATACCTAGGGTTCAAATTTGAATTATTTCCAAATCTCATTACTCTATTTTAGGGAGATATTCATAGAATCACCTTACCACCCACTTCAATGTCTACTTATTTTATTATGTTTTCATCATAAATCTAAGCTGTTGGTATGTGTGGTTGAATAAATCTGGCCTTTTCTACCATTTCACCAACAATATCTGGGCCTAATAGCTTTATTTCCCCAAATTCATCCCATAAAGTTGGAGTTTTGCACATTTTTCCCTAGAGTTCATCATAAGGATCCATTTAAATACCAGAGTGAAAGATATTGTTGTATGAAAATACCACCAAGTGTAGGTGTTGATCCCAACCACCATTGATATCCATAGATCGAGATATCAACATATCTTCTAGAGTTTGAATTGTTCCCTCAGAATAACCATATTTTTGAGGATTATAAGAAATTAAGGAACTTAAATCTATATCCATAACATACTGAATACATAACTAGAACTTCACGGTAAACCCTCGGATCCTGATCAGATGTAATGGAATGTGGTACTCCATGAAATCTTACTACGTCCTTTACATATATCCTATAGATATGATCAGGAGATAAATCCTCTTTAATTGAAATAAAGTGTGAAAAATTTATAAGGAGATCAACTATAACCTAGATAGTATTATCCCCTTTGGATGTTTTGGGATGTTTGATGACAAAGTTCATAGTGATGTTTTAATATTTCTATTCCATTATGGGTAATGGTTGTAACATCCCCATAGACTTCTGTCTCTTAGCCTTAACTTGTTGAAAACCCAAGAATCAAGAGACATATTTAGCAACTTCTCCTTTCATTCCATGTCACCAGAAATACTATTTCAGTTCCCTTTAAATCTTTTTGCTTCCAGGTTGAATAGAGAATGAAGAAATATGAGCCTCATCTAATAGATCCTTCTTTAATTCTGGTATGGGGGCAATACAATCATAATTTCTAAACCATATTATTCCATCATAATCAAGGTTAAATTTTGGAACATATATTACTTTCTTTTGTACATTTTTATCCCACCCCCTTAATATTCACTTGTATAGATGATTAAACATTCATTCGAGAAAGATATTATTTCTCCCCTTTATTTAGAATTTCATGATCTATCCTTTGTAAATCCATAAATATTGGATCTTTTGTGATCCTCATCATGGATAGTATATCATGGTCTTGTTGACTCAAATCATCGACCACCAAGTTCGGTTTCCCAGGGTGGTAATTTATTGAGCAGTCGTAATATTTAATCAACTCCAACCATATTCTTTGGCACGTATTCATCTCATTTTGTGAGAAAATATACTTTAAACTTTTAAGATTATTATAAATATCACACCTTTCACCATAAACATAATGCCTCCATATATTTAATGAAAATATTATCAGATCAAACTCCAAATCATGATTTGGGTCATTTTACTCATGGATATTAAACTACCGTAAGACATAAGATATCTCTATATTATTTTTCATGATAAAACATCCAAAATCCTTCTTGTATTCGTAACTATATATCACAAAACATTATACACTACAAGGTAGTGTGAGCATGCGTGCACTAGATAACCTTCTATTTATCTCTTCGAAATTATCTTCACATTCCTCCATCCATACAAACTTAACGCCTTTCCAATTAAACCCGGAGAGAGGATGAGATAATTGTGAAAAATAATTCAAAAAAAAATTGATAATACCCATCCAAACCAAGAAAAATTTGGATCTCATTTACCGTTTCATTTTCTTGGCCAAATTTCAACAAGTTCTATTTTTTATGGATCGATAGATATCCCATCTGTTTAGATTATGTGACAGAAAAATGAAACCTTTTGAAGCCAAAATTCACACTTGGTAAATATTTCATAATGATTATCCTTTCTCAGGGACTTCAATACAATTATAAAGTGGTATTCATGTTATTCCTTGATCTATGAATAGTCAATAATATCTTCTTTAAATAATAACAAAATCTGATCAAAAGAGTATCTAAAGACTCTATTGATTAGATCCATGAAGATAGTGGTGGAATTAGAAATACCGAAGGCATCACTATAAATTCATAGTTTCCTTACCTTGTACAAAATTTTATCATTGGTATACTCTACTTTTGACCCTTAATTGATGATATCCTGACCAAATATAAATCTTGAAAAATTATTGAGCTCTCCATAGTTGTTTGAATAAGTCATCAATGTAGGGAAGAGTATATTTGTTCTTGATAGTGATCTTGTTGAGTTCTCGTTATTCAATACAGAGCCTCATTGATCCATATTTCTTTTTAACAAATATAATAGGTTCTCCCCAAGGTGACTCACTAGGGAATATTAATCTATTATCAAGATTCTCTTGGATTTGCTTCTTCAAATCATGCAACTCAATTGGGTCCATTCAATTAGATGTATTTTAAATAGGAATATCACCCGGTATGAGTTATATTGAAAACTCAACTACACAATTTGGTATAATACCTAGAAATTCGTCTAGAAAGACATCATGAAACTCTTGTAAAATTGGTGTATTATTAATCATGAGTTTCTCCCCAACCATTGGAGATAAATAACCATCATTTATAGGAATCCAGACCCATAAGATGGAAGAAAGTTCTATTGGAAGGTTATATTCATCCTTTCATCGATAGATGAACATAGATTGATCTGGACAATGAAATGTGACTTCCCTTCCTTGGAAATTAATATTCGATCCATATAGATAAATCCAATTCCACCTATGAATCACATCAAATTCTTCTATAGGAAGTATCACAATATTTTCAAGAATCACTTTCCAAAAAAATTCAACAGGAGAAGAATTATAAAATTTTGATGTGAACATTGTGACATTAAGAGTTTTCACAGTGAAATAAACTTCTAATTTTTAAGGTAATACAATGATACCCTTGGAAAATTATTTAGAAATAAAATATTGGGTGGATCCAAAATCAATTAAAAAAATTTCATCTTTAGAGTGGATAGTAAGTGTACCTTTCACCACTTCATTATCATACTCCACATCGCCGATTGTGACTGCATGTGAATTTCCTTTACCATTGGCCTTAATAGTATGTTGATTTACATCATCATCAATATCCCTTGGATTAGAGAATTTATTGGCATAAGTCCCCATTTCCTTGAACTTGTATCATTCATGTGTCAGAGGTACATTATTTGTATCCTTTCCTCTATAAACATCATTATACATCTTCATCCCATCACATCAGCATTGAACTTCCTGATGAACTTATTTTACTCATTTATAACATTTTCATGTCCCTTTAGGAAAATTTCCTCCATGTCTCCTTCCACACATTGAGCATAAGTGAAAATTGATCTTCTTTTCAGTGTGGTCTTTAGATTTTCCTTTGAATTCCATTTTCCTCTTCTTATCAAACCCATAGGATATATCTGTTACTCTAATCTCCATCTCAACATTTAGAGTACATCAAATTATTTCCTCGTATCTATTAAAGTCGTTTATGGATAATTCCCTTCAGAGACATGGTTTTAATCCATTAAATAATCTATCAATTTTACTCTCAGGTTGAATAATAATTACAAATTCATACCTTGAAAGACTTGTAAAATTTTCTTTATATGTACCAAATGATTCATAATCCTTTTTCTTAAGTTCAAGGAACTCCTTCTTCATATTTTTTATACAAATATGAGTAATGTACTTAATGAAAAAGAGGTTCTTGAACTCGTCCCATTCCATGGACTCCATTTTATCTCTTTGCCTCGTATTTTTGATAAGATTCCACCATTGATTAGCTTCACCTTCAAAATGTTATACTGTTAATATGAATTTATAATGTTAAGAAAATTTTAGATCTAAAAATATCCTCTTAGTAGTACTAATCCATTTTCCATCCCCAAATGGATCAGAAGACCCACTGAAAGAAGGTGGACGCTACCTCATGATGAACTCAACATAATTTTACTCCCTCCTTTCCTCATTTGTAAGTCCTGCATGATTCTTATCTTGAGAATGTTGTGTGAGCATAGCTATATGATTTTTCATTCGAACTCAAATAAAATTTGGTTTCTTATAAGTACAATCATCACATTTACCATCACATTCAGCATTAATACAGTTCCTTCAGGTTCCAACCATTGACTAAAACCAAGAAGTATAGTGTGAAAAACACTAAACATAACGAGAAAACATCATAATCAAGAAAAGAAATTTCAATTTAGGACATATTAGTTTTTATCCTTGGTTATTCAGGGATATTTATAAAATACTAGAATTTTAATCTATACATATACATATCCTTAGGATTCTTACTAAGGATTTGTCATCATAGTTTCCAAAGCTGAACTATACCTTTCCTATGACACCAACTATAGCAACCGATACTTTAACTACATTTATATTACATAAAAATTTAAGTACATTCACTAAAAAATATAAGAAATCCCTTACATGACTGTATAAGTATACTGTCTTTTAAAATTAGGAAACATAAACAACTGGTTCATAAAACATCTATGTTGTCTCCCACTAATATATTCATAACTAGAGTCCTTTTTGACATATCTTAATTGATACCCTTCTTCATAACCTAGGGAAAAGAAACATATGAAAGGGTGATCTCAAATTCCTTGTAAGGGTAAACAAGTGAAATGTCAATCATTTCATAATCATAAGACATAATAACAAAACATTTGAAAGTCTTATCCTGGATATAAAAGATCGTGATGTCATGTAATCGGATAAAAGTTCATAAGAATTAATAGTAATAATACTAAAATTCATAACATAAGAAATGAAGTTTTTTTTCATACACAAAAGCATATAAAATTATTTTATATTATTCAAGGATCATTTCCAAGACCATCATAGCGGGCAATGTCCATTACTGAACTGGGTTTACTTGTCACTATGGTCCTATATCTCTAAACCAGAGTTACATTTTGTTATAGTCATGTCTATCTCATGAGATATAAATACTTACCCAATGAATTAGAGGGAGATATATGTCTCGCCAATTTCATAATGAAATCATTCTTACATGTTCGAAAAAAAACATAAATCATTTATCATGGAATAACCTGATAAATAAAATGTTTTTTCTAAACATCATTACATCGTAACATAATCCATATAAAAATGGATTTAATAAATAGAATTCCATAATAAAAATAATAAAATCATAGTAATAACAGGGATATAAACATAACCATATTTAATGAATACAATCTTAGATGTAAAATAGTTTTGATATAACACATAAAATTAATTCGTGAGGAAAGTATCCTTTATTCTTCAAAAATGTTTTCTTTTCTCAAAATTCCCCAAAATTTTTAAAATAAACGATTTTATTTTAAAATAACCATGAAATCATGTAAGGTAAGATTCATGGAATCATGGTGTCATGAATGAATAAAAATCCCTTCATGACGCATACATTAAAAAATATATTCTCATTGTACGTTTGCCGAAACAGTCAAAAAGTACCTCATATTGAATAATGACAAAATATTCCTTTCATAACATTTGGTAAAAATTAACTTATTTAAGAAACATCATGTTGATGATAAATATACCCCAACAAATACTTATGAATAAACAATATTAGACAATAATTAGATTGAAACAATTATCTCATACCCTGGGAAAGATATCTTTCATATGTATCTGAACATCATGTATAATGATTTAAATAATGTTATTGACATATTAAATAGTCATAATAATTTTTATTATATCATATATTATCATATTATCATCTGTTTTTTAGTAACATTTCAATTTCACTTGTTATTTGAATATTAACTACTTTGTGTTCTTATGTAGGTTTTTTCGGATAAGTTCATGTTCCACTTCTTAGTCAGTAGTTATATCATAAAAATAATGATATTATTGTAATATATATAATATTTATTCATTATATTTATGTATATAATCATGGATTAATGAAGATCATGTAGAGTGAATTGTATCACATCATGGAGATGGCATGTCGTACGTACCCACAAGTGACGATATCAATCCCATAATTGTTGAATGGTATTGAAGTGTTTAGTGTATAATATTTCAAAATTATTATTATGTTATAATAATCATATATAGTTATTATTTACATCATTATACCCACCCATGTAAGGTGGCAGTGATAAATAGATTACACTACGGCTTGGGGACGGTAATTCATACGTACACACACATAGAGATTTTATTATTCATATGTTGGATAGAAGGTGGGATATGGTTGTTTCATAAATATAATAAAATTGAAGTATATGAGTGATAATTATGCTGTTACATTTTAGTGAAACAACTAATTAACAGGAATTAGAAGAAGAAATAATTTTAAAAGAATCGGTAGAAGGGATTACCTCTTCTATGGTGTGCTTCCTCTAAATCTCTTCTTAGAGCACTAGAGTTTGTATTTGAAGATGACCATAACCTCTAGAATTTAAATAGGTAAGTTTATAATGAAATATGTTAGGGTATGACCAAGCTTGGAGGCTCAATTTGAAGTGAATAGGTGAGGGAGTAAGTTCCCTTTTATAATTTAGGTGAAGGGAATTTTTAGAAACTCCATAAATAATAATTTATAATAAAATCATATCCGACCCAAAAACATCCAAAATGTACAAATTTATAAGATTATATAATATAGGGTTGCAATATCATCATAATATAAATTTTGTACATGTATTTCTATGAATTTAATCCATATCTCTTTAATTAACATAGTTATTCTATTTAAATTTTAACTAGGGTAACAAATAATTCAATATAAAAAGGGTGAAATATTTACTTATTTGATGAAAAATAGATCATAGATAAATATATTCGATAATTTTATACCATATAATAGTTTTTATATATTTATAAAAATGTTTAATTATTTTTAAATAATTAAATTAATCATTATTGGGATAAACAATCAATAGTAGCAGTTTTTTCACTACTCAATTCATTGATTTTTTTAAAAAAAATTAATATAAAAACATAACATTGAACCATGTATATTATTATATAAATATGATATCAAGGTAATATAGAAAATAAATTAAAATTGTTAATTATCCAAAATTATATTTACTTTAATATTTTAAATAACATTTATTTGTTATCTCTCTTAATATAATAACTAATACAACAGTTTTATGTAATTATATATTATGCTCATTTGTTTAATGAATTTTAAAATTAATATAATATGATGAATAAACATATTCTATCTTTAATAAGAATACTTTTAGTCAAATTTATATTTTGGAAAATCCAATATTTGAAAAGTTATACTTACAAAATTTTGAAGGTGACAACTTTAACATCATTTTAAATAAAATAATATAAGTGTCATAATCCCTTCTATATGGCTACAAATGGTCTATAACTTGACCGTTGTATGATTATGGTCTATATATACTTGACAAATAATTTCATTTTGTGTTTGGATCTTTTAATGGGTGTTATTAATTTAATAAAAACTATATTATTGATTTTTCATCAATTAAATAATTTCTACATCATTAATGTATAAGTTATTAAGGTAATTATTTATTTCCTAAAAGTTGAAAATTAATTACCATAATAAATAAAAAGATTTTAGCTTTAAATTAGTGTTAATAATAAAATTTATCTTTTTTGTATAACCTTATATAAAAAAGGATTTAGTTTTTAAAACTTCAGTGATACATATTTAACTTTTTGTTAAATAAAACAAATTAAATGTCCATATATCATCAAAGTGGATTCATATAGATACCATTTACACCTAAGTATGATTTAGGTCAAAACACTAATAAAATGATTTTAATAAAAATGGTAGGGTAATTTTATAATAGTATTCTAACCCTTAATTACTCAGTTTACTCTTTTACCATATTAACTAAAATTACCGAAGATACTATTGATAATGCCAAAAATAAAATAATTCTATTTAAATAATTTGGAACTATTGATACCAAATATGGAGTTAATTTTTTGAAATTTAAATTATAGATTTTTCAGTAATTTTTTTAAAATTAATCTCATTGTCGGAAAGAGAGAAAAAGTTTTAAAAGATAAAACATTGTAAAAGATTGAAATGTTTTTACATCTAAATTCAATGTAAAATTAATTCAAATGACATAAATTATATTTATTGATAAAAATATATTATATTTATTATTTGAAACCATTAAATATTATAATTTATCCATATGAATTATTTTGATGAAAAAAATTGTTTTCACAAAAAAATTAGTGTATTTTTACTATTCATCAAAGTTTGAAAGTTACCGGAAAAATATCTGAAATTCACCCAAAGTAAAATTTTATACCCAGATTCAATAGAAAATGTTGATTTTTTCATATAAAAATTATAAATTTGTCAAAATATTACATTAAAAGGGGTTTTCGTGTTACAACTCAGCTTTTGGCCCTATTAGACATTGGAGTAATGCTATGAATAATAGAAGAGCTAAGCGTGAAGATGGCGTGCGATTTCGAGGCCCGGTGTGCCCATAATTAATTTTACAAAAATATTAAGTATTTTTATAATATACACGTGGTGGGGGTACGTTTTCTCTTAAACAATAGCTCAGAATAAGAATCTGAGGGCATGGTTGCATTCGGTGTGTGCCGTTTACACTAGGTGGGGTTTGAACATTCCGAGCACCGACCTGCTGTGGAAAAAGCCACCATGGGAGTTTTCGTAAATAAATGGAAAAGTTTAGTTATGAGTTTCATCTTCAATAAATCCTGAATGGAGTGTCAAATCAAAATTCTGAGTTCGCCATTGTGTTCAGAACGCCACGTTTACCCTAGGGGCGACCTAATATTCCCTACGCGGGGTGTTTTGGTCGGGGATGTTAAATGGTGGTTTAATTGATTAATTAATTAATTAAACCTAATCATTCCACCCCCCTCACCTCACACATTAGGAGAATCAAGGAGGAATTGTGGAAGCCCTCTCCTCCTCCTTTTCTCAATGAACCACCCAAATCAAGAAAACAAGGTGTCGTTGAGCTTCTATTTTGAAGGCGGTTGCTCCTAGATCGAGCAACGACAGCAGCAGACCATGCAAAGCTTCGGCGATCTGCCAAAATGTAGGCGATTTGAGTTTTAAATTCCTGGATCCTATTTTGTGTTATTTTTCTTCAAATTTTTAAGGGTTGTGTATTTCGGGCCCCGAGGTTTCTGAAACATTTTTCGGATCTAAATTCGGAGCACCGGGGTGCTCCAGGTGGATCCCAAAAGTTTTCCGTTGAAAAACCTAGTTTCCGGTGGCGGTCAAGGCAGATTCTGGTGAGGGCGGCAGTGGGGCAGCAGATTCCAGCAGGCGGTGGCGGTCTGGTCAGGCAGACGGTGGTTTTCGGTGACTCTGCGGTGGTCTGGCCAGATTTTTTCGGGGGTTCTTTAAACCCCCGTAACTTGCAAACCGTAACTCTGATTTACGAGCCGTTTTTTGAGAAACATTCCTTGTATCAAGAAGTAACTTTTGAGATCACTTTGAGACTTTTTTGAGTTGGGTTGTTTGGCCCGGGGCCATGAAACTTTGAAAATAATAATAATAATTTTTTATTTTTAACTTCGATCCGCCGTAACTCCCTCATGGAGTGTCCAAATGACGTGACGTCAGAGGCGTTTAGACCCTGATGGTATGAACAACATTTAAAGATAGTTTCCGATTGTTGGTACCGAGAAAAAGGTGTTGTCCCTATGAGGATGGGTTCCAGTGTTTGCGATGAAACGTTACTTTTCCACCGGGTGTCCGTTTTGGACAATCGAGTAGTTGATCCAGTGTTTTTTTGATGGGATTACATTGGTATGATCCACATGATGAGTTTTGGGATCGTGGTGTGGGCCCCAACCGGGCTGGCTATAGTGAATAGAAACTTTTCTACTTGGTGTTCGTTTTGGACGATCGAGTAGTTGATCTCATTTTTTATTTCGAGGGGATCGCAATGGTGTGATCCGTTTGATGAGTTTCTGGATAATGGTGTGGGCCCCACACAATCAGGCTATGGTGAATAGTACCTTTTTCACCGGATGTCCATTTTGCGGAATAAATAGAAAATCCTGCGTGTTTTTCTATGTGGATCACGATGGTGGTCTCGGTATCTTCCATGGAGGTGTGCAGTGTGGCGTTGTGGCGGGTCGCTCGGGATAGCGATGCTGGGACCAGCAGTGGTTGAGGGTACTCCCTTGGTTAATTCCTTCTAGGGTTCGTGCAACATCACAACATTAGTATAGGATTGTGTTCCTCTCGATGGGATGTTTAATCTATTAGAGTTGTGAAATCCCTCCGGCGAGCCCGGAGCGGCATCCTCTAGCATCATTTCTGTAGATCGGGTTCTTGGTATCGCTGTGACCGCTTATCCACGACCTGTGATCCCCTATCTAGTAGGCTAACCCTGTAGGGTTTATGGAATCATCAGGAATATGATCCCCTATGCAGTGGTCCATGCCTAGTTGGGTTGTGGCATCATTGGGTATACGATAACCTACTCAGCATGAGGATTATAGTAGGGTTGCAGTATCGTTGGTTATACGACCCCCTGCTCAGCGTGTGGTGTCTGTAGGGTTGCAGAATCATCAGTTCGATCCCCTAAAATGTGATATGTACCAGATAGGGTTTCGGTATCGTCGTGACCATCATGACATGGGTGACTATCCTCTATTTGAGTGACGTGTTTTCTGTCAAGGTCCAGATCGGGTTGTGGTATCCCCCAGTGGATCCAGGGAGTGATCTCTTATCTGTGAGATCTAAGAATTCCAGATCGGGTTGCGGTATCCCCTTAGAAGGCCCTGGGAGTGATACCCTATCTATGAGATCTTCATATACAAGTTTGGGATATGGTATCCCCTAGCGGACCCTAAGAGCGATCCCCTATTCGAGAAGTTTGGTGTTTATGCTGTTTCAGCAAGGTTTCCTTAGTGACGATATCAGATGAGCGTGATCCCTCGGGTGAGAATTTGAGATGTTTGTGCGGGACCTTATGGAGTATATCTCTCGGATGAGTTTCATCTGGGATGACATGGATTTTGGAGTGTGTTCTCCTGGTTGTGAACTGTTGCTGGTGATGAGGTCGGTACCTCACGTGGCTTAGTGTGTGAGCTGAGTATATCTGGATGTTCATGGTATATGTATGGGTGTAGACCTGAGCATAATTTCAAGGTGTATGTATGGGCATACATGTGAATTGATATGATTAGTTGTTTTTAGCTGAGGAGGGTCACGATATGGAGTTTCACTCTCATATGGGTTCCCTCTGGCTGGGATGAGAAAACGGTTGCCTTTAAGTTTCTCTCTTTCTTTTTTGTGTTTTTGGGGTGCCTACTGAGTATTGTTATAATCACCACTTCATGGGCTTTTCCCGGACATGTTTTTGTCTTGTTTAGACAACATGCCTTTCGATGGTGTCCCAGGAGGACTCGAAGTAGGCGGAGCTGAGTGAGCGGGACTGACTGTGGAGTCTTACCAGAACTATGCCGAGGAGATTTCCAGTGGTTCTTTTAGAAGCATGCCCCTTCTTTCGAGCAGGTTGGACGCTTTTGTTGTTTTCCATTGTTGGGCACTGTTTTTCCCTTTTGTACTTCTATTTCCTCCAGTTTGGGATTGTTATATGCATGCATTTACTATTCAGTTTTATATATGTCTGCATTGTTGCGTGGAGGTGTATGGGGGTGCGTGTGTATAGGTACCTTAGGCTAATTCATCCCATGTGTGTGATAGCCTACTCAGTGCTAGTCTCCAGCCCCTGGCCTATTGGAGGCTTGCTTGGTGAGTCGCAGCTCGAGCCCTGTCACGAACCGAATATGGTCGCCACCAAAACCGGCACCTGACCTGACCCGTGGCAAGTCCCGAAGGGCGTTCCCGATCCCCACGGGCTGGAACAAGTGCCCGGGTATCAAAAACATAAAATTTGGAACGATTTACTCGAGTTTTTATACTTAAAACAACAAATGAATCCAAGAAATCAAATCTGGATTTTTCAAACATAAACATCTTTTACTAAAATTCAGAACTGAATTACACAATTTTAAACATTGTTTGAAAACCATTAAAAAGGTACAAACCCAAAGAAAAGACAGCCCAAGAACCTCCACATGGAAAGAGGCACCGCCCTCAATCCATTTCCACGACACTGAATCACGGTGGACCGCTAAAAACCCAAACCACTGGAACAAAAAACTGTACCCAACCTGCGACAACAAAGATAACCAAGTCTACTTACACCCAAGGGTGTAAGTAGGGTGTGAGACAATGCCTATTAGGATACCACCACTAAGAGATTCCATGTGATAAACATTTAAAGACGAAAAGCATGCATGTTTTCAAAAACATGAAAAGCTAGTTACAATTTCTATGAGATGCAACTTTGAATAAAACAGTTTTCAAGTGGGAAATAATTAAGAATAAACACATTTAAAAATAATTTCAACACTAGTGAATTTTCCAACCAACTATACCGTATGCCGACGGTAAGTACAAAGAAAATAATGAGCACAAGAAATAGGAAATAACCCCTAGGCACTAGCTAGCTGTGGGTCCCAGGTACCTCGTATCTCAGTGAGAGTAACCATCACAAATATCCATTATCATGCACGATCCACTAGTATGAAACATACCTATAACCTAGTGGTCCCCAATCATCATCATCATAGTTTAGTTAGAGTTATAAGCGTCAATATTGCTAAGTGAAACTGAGGTCAAACCCCACGGATTCACTAGCATACTAGTACACATCCACCCACCTAGATACCCAGGTTTTCCCCTTGTGCTCAAACAAGTTCAAAAAGTGAAGAAATATACATTGAAAATGAAATTATCATTTACACATCACAAATTCACCAAACATCCCATATGTATACCACACAAGTCACAAAAATCCATTTTTTCATTCAAAATGATTTTCAAATCTGAATCACACCAAAATAGCCCACAACACATTTCACATTTCTTCAACACTTCCACAAAACCATTAAAAAATTTTATAAAACAATTATAAGATATTTAAACTCATATAACAGCCCACACATATGGAAAATAACAGTTCTTTCAAAATCAACAATTCAATTTTTCACATCACACTCACACAAAACACTCCACATCACTTTCACATCACTTTCACTCCTCAATATCTCCTTCAAAAAAATTAATAAAATATTTCCAAGATGATACATATCACATAACAGCCTTTTCACAAATGGAATGGACCTTTTAAAAATATACTCCTACCAAAACAGTTTGCTGATATAGTTTCACCTATTACACAACCCAAAAAACCATTCAAAACTTTCATAAAACAATTATAAAGAGTATACCCAAACTTTGCACATAAAATCCATTTCCAAAACCTCTTTTTAAGACAAAATCACACCAAGACCCTACCAAAACAGAATTGGAATCCCAATAAACATGTAATAATTCATTTTCAAATTTTATATAATCACCTTGAATAATATCACAAAAGATACCCATGAGAACACACAAATCCATAAAACACTTTCAAGGAGTATAACAAGGTTATACAAATAAAACCATTCAAATACACCCCCTTTTTAGGACCACATGGAACTATATCATTACCCAACCATAATTGGAATCCCCTTTCAAAAACTAATAAAACACATCCACATTTTACAAAACTACCAAAATAGATAACACATGAAATACATTTGAAAAATAAACACTTCAAGAAAAAATGTAACTTTAAAAACAAATGCTTTACTGTTGCTACCAAAAATGGTTTTATCATAATTCAAAGAACATAAGGAACATGTAAAATTATTTAATCAAGCAAACTAACTCATCATTAAATGGTTATCCACAGAATCACCTACCGAATGTGTCGAAACCCTCAAAAACTGGGGCGAAACATCAACCGCACGACCGCCACACCTCAAGGAAGTTAAAAGAAACCTAAAACCCAAATATTTCACCCACAATACAGTAATTTAGAACCTATTCACAAACCCTAACTTCTGGAATTTTTATAATTCAAGAATTAGGGAAGAAACCTTAAGCAATTAGAAAGAGGAAAGAAATAGACTCACCTACTTGAAGTATCCTGAATTTATCACTCCAAAAAGAATAGTTTATGAAATTTAAAACATCCAAAATTCCTTTATTGTTCGAACAAGATTAAGGACGTAATTTAGGAACTGGAATGGAGGCAAAAGAGTAAGAATTGAGAGAGTTAAGAAGGGATGAATTTACCTCTTCAATTCTGGCCGATTTGAGACACCCTATGAATATCAGCCGAAATTCTCGATTTCAAAGAGCTCCAAGGAGGGGGTAAAGGCAATGGGAGCGCGCCTGGGTTTCTTAGGGTCTAGGGGGAGGTGGAATCTCCGAAAAAACACAAAGCGTGAAGGAGATATAGAAACATTAAAAATTATTTTTAATGCAGGAAATGGGCCATCGGGCAGGCCTAATATCTTAAATAAAAAGCCATATCCACCATGATTATGGATTTATAAAGGCTCCAAATTTATATTTTGGTGTTAATAGGTCAGAGGAGACCCTTTAGGAATTAGAATTAGGGAAAAATATTAAA
The DNA here is from genome assembly GCA_963277665.1 of Viscum album. Taxonomy (NCBI): domain Eukaryota; kingdom Viridiplantae; phylum Streptophyta; class Magnoliopsida; order Santalales; family Viscaceae; genus Viscum; species Viscum album. The sequence goes on from OY728141.1 coordinate 1,759,448,056, forward strand.
AATTTAAAATGTTATAAAGGAAACAAAAATTATTATTAAATCTGGAATTGGGCTCACGGTTTGGACCAATTCATTAAAACTCATCTATTTCTCCATAAAACCTTTGGAAACCATCCAAAACAAAGAATGAAAGGAAAATAAATGAAATATAACTTCAAAATAAGGCATGTATGTGACAATTCTCCCCACCATGAAAACTTTCCGTCCCCAGAAAGCTACATAAAGGCCAGATACGAAAGCCACCCCGAACTGATAAACCAAGATGTACTCCCTTTCCAGGTTTCGCCGCCAAAGGCCAAAACACCTCCATTTATCAATTAAGGAAAGGAATACTTCACAACAAAATCATAAACCACTTTACTGAAACAATCAATCACATTATGGATTTATCCCAAAGGAAAACTCCTCAAACACTATACGAACAAGACTCAAGAAATTCACTCAAACGAACAACAACATCGAACAAGGTTACACATACCTTGCTATAGCTAAACCATTGGGAACTCTACAATCTCAATGGTTACCCAAGGGAGATTTAGGTATCTTGATAGATCCGAATGATACTACCTACCACCAATCCTTGACCATGGATAAGTCTAAGTTATTGGTACGGGGAAAAAAATAGGCTCCCCACCATAAGAACCAACAATGTTAATCGACCAGCATGGGCCAGTACAGAAAGACCCCAAAATATAATGTGTTGGGATGACCACATGGTTAGTATACATGGTTTGGGAAACCATGAACTAACAGTGGAGATTCTTCTATCTACATGGGTTTTTTGGGGCATGGTCACTACTAAACAAGTGCAAACCGTGTGGTCAACCTGTCTAGCCAAACTTCCTACCTTTCTCTAAAGACTCAATGGAAACCAAAGGGGGGGAGAATAACATTGGGAGATGACGTGGGTACAAGGCCCTACACCTATTTCCACCGAAAATGAACAGTAGACGAAATATGATGACACCATAGGTTTAAACTCTTCTTATCTTTCATATTGAGGATATGACTCTGCATAAGGGTTTAAATGACACTAGGGTTTCCCCTGGCTATGCGCCAGCTTCTCTCCGGGACCTATGGCTGGAGCTCAAAATATTGAAGCATCTTCGGCCTCGCAGTTAGGCTTTGGAAACCACCTGAATGAGAATTCTTCATTCCTTGCAAACAACAACTACACCGAAATCCAGGATAAGTTTTTCCAATACATAACACATTCCAAACTCACTTTACCCTAACTCGATATTTCACTGAAACAAGGGATTAGAAGATGTACACAAATCACACCTTGTTTGTTTGGGTGAGAAACAATAGAAGTAAAGAACACTTATACTCACCTTCCTCTAAAATGGAATATTTTTTTATGTTTTTTTTTCAAGGGAGACATTCTCCCAACATCATAGAGACTCTCAGATGATTTTCCAACTTTCTCCTTTACTGCCAATCGAGAACATGACATCACAAGGAATCACCGAACATGACCATTGTGACTGACATAAAAAATGAATAGAGAGGGAACTTGTACAACATCCCCAAACAACACACAATTCTAGAAAGTGGCCATAATATCCTCTCATGACCAGATTTCCCACACTAGTAGTTTAACATGAACTCCTTCTTCAAAGAGACTATGAAGGACCGAGATTTCCTCTTAGACACTATCCAAATACTCATCCATGCTAACAACCCCAGAACACTTCCACCTTCGAAAAATTACGAAACTTAAGAGGCTAAGGTCACTTTCAACCATCCATAATCAATCTCCCACTACAAGAGGATACACAAAACCAATAAAGGAAAGGGTGTATACTCAATCTAGAAATCTCAAGAAATAGATTCCTTATATTGATCAACTAGAGGATTTTCCAATGGAGAAAAAATCTAGGTTGTGCTTCAGTTATGCATTAACCTTTAATGGGGGCGTACCTTATCCAATGAGAGAACCCAAGGACCCAACCAATCTGGTCCATTGGTCAAAACAATCCATAAACCAGCTCCAAACACACGAAGGGAACCACCATAAAGGCATACCAATTTTTTTTCAAAAGAGACCACTAACCGTCCCTACAACACAGCTTACCGACTAAACACAAACCCAAAACATAGTTCAAACAGAAGGGGTTCTTGGACTCAAAACATCCCATAACATCAACATTTTCAAAAACCCATAATATAAACCATACAAAAATATACATCAAGACATCATGTTTTTCTTTAAAAGTAATTCTTTGAGAACAAATAGTTTAGCAGTAAGCATATCCATCAATGGTACCCCATGGGCCTCACACATGCATGTTTTTCTGCCACACCAGGCACCCTCCTCATATCCGTCCCGGAACTCATCCAGTCATGCAATCAACCATTCATAATACCATATAACCCCATGCATGTGGTCACTCATGGAAATACTAATGGTTAAAACAAATACTCTTTCCACTTTTCAAAACCAAAACGGCCAACCAACACATCCTTTTTCTCAAAACTGCTAACCAAGGGATCCAAATCCCAAATCGAATATTACTAAAATTTTCATAAAGAAACAACCATTTATACAAGAACTCAATTTCATGTTATTCATATCAATTTCATAACATCTCATCCCAACAAAACACCCTATGATATATTAGAAAATTCTCTTGGAAACACTTTTTCAAAACCAACTTCAGTATACTTTCTGCTTTCAAAAGAGGTGTAAGCACACCATTTTCCATTTCAAAATAATTCTGAATATTTAGTTCCAATATTTCATAAATCAAACCATTACATATTTATTTGAAAATCATTTCACAACAACTTTACACTTCTTAAAACCTAGTCACTTTAAAACCAAAGTTCCAAAATTTCAAAACTAAAGAACACAAGACAATGCAAGAAGAAACTAGTTTTAGCGGGTGACTTGGACATATGGTTGGAATCCATATTCCATTCACTTTACCATCACAGAGAGTGTTCTAGGAAATATCCCCGGCTCCACATGGCATGCCAGACCCTGCGATCTCACTGAGACCATTAACCCAACCCTCTTTTCATTTCCTCTAATCATCATCAGACCATGAAAACCAAAAGGCATAGTTAAATCCCAAATTCTCTTGGCGACTTGAATCCCGATATGAGGTGTGGTGATCAAGAACACTACCAATAATCAGAATTTCATGTCATGACAATTTTAACTCTATACTATCCCGACTATTTCCCAAATAACATGACTCAAATAGAGCGAACCTCCTCTGATACCATTTTGTCACTAACCGAATGTGGTCGCCACCAAAATCGGCACCTGACCCGACCCGTGGAAAGTCCCGAAGGGCGTTCCTGATCCCCACTGGCTGGCACAAGTTCCCGAGTATCAAAAACTGAAAATTGGGAACGATTTACCTGAGTTTTTATACTTAAAACAACACATGAATCGGAGAAATGAAATCTGGATTTTTCAAACCAAAACATCTTTTACTAAAATTCAGAACTGAATTACACAATTTTAAACAATGTTTGAACACCATTACAAAGGTACAAATCCATGAAAAGACAGCCCATGAACCTCCACATGGAAGGTGGCACCGCCCTCAAGCCATTTCCATGACACTGCATCACGATGGACCACTAAAAACCCGAACCACTAGAACAAAAAACTGTACCCAACCCGCGACAACAAAAATAACAAAGTCAACTTACACACAAGGGTGTAAGTAGGGTGTGAGCAAATGCCCAGTAGGATAACACAACTAAGAGATTCCATGTAATAAACATTTAAAGATTAAAATCATGCATGGTTTCAAAAACATGAAAAGCTAGTTACAATTTCTAAAAGATGCAACTTTGAATAAAAACAGCTTTCAAGTGGGCTATCATTAAGAATAAACACTTTTAAAAATAATGTCCACACTAGTGAATTTTCCAGCCAACTATACCGTATGCCGATGGTAAGTACAAAGTAAATAATGAGCACAAGAAATAGGAAATAACCCCTAGGCACCAGTTAGCTGTGGGTCCCAGGTACCTCATATTTCGGTGGGAGTAACCATCACAAATATCCATTGTCATGAACGAGCCACTAGTAGGGAATATAACCATAACCTAGTGGTCCCCAATAATCATCATCATATATTAGTTAGAGTTGTAAGCGTCAATATTGCTATGTGAAACTGAGGTCAAACCCCACAGATTCACTAGCATACTAGTACACGTCCACCCACCTAGATACCCAGGTTTTACCCTTGTGATCAAACAAGTTAAACAAGTCAAGAAATATAAATTGAACATGAAAATATCATTTCCACATCATAAATTCACCAAACAGCCCATATGTATACCACACAAGTCCCAAAAATCCATTTTTCATTCAAAATGATTTTGAAATCCGAATCACACCAAAATGGCCCACAACACATTTCAAATTTCTTCAACACTTCCACAAAACCATTAAACAATTTTATAAAACAATTAGAAGATATTTAAACTCATATAACATCCCACACACATGGAAAATAACACTTCTTTCATAATCAATAATTCAATTTTTCACATCGGACTCACACAAAACACTCCACATCACTTTCACTCCTCAATAGCTCCTTCAAACAATTTAATAAAATATTTCCAAGATGATACATATCATATATAAGCCTTTTCACAAATGAAGTGGACCTTTTAAAAATATACTACTACCAAAAGAGTTTGCTGATATAGTTTCACCTATTACACAACCCAATAAACCATTCAAAACATTCATAAAACAATTATAAAGAGTATACCCAAACTTTGCACATAAAATCCATTTCAAAAACCTCTTTTAAAGCCAAAAACACACCAAGACCCTACCAAAACAGAATTGGAATACCAATAAACATGTAATAATCCACTTTCAAATGTTATATAATCACCTTGAATAATATCACAAAAGATACCCATGAGAACACACAAATCCATAAAACACTTTCAAGGAGTATAATAGGGTTATACAAATAAAACCGTTCAAATACACCCCCTTTTTAGGCCCACATGGAACTATATCATTACCCAACCATAATTGGCTGCCCCTTTCAACAAATAATAAATCACTTCCATATTTTACAAAACTACCATAAGAGATAACACAAGGAATACATTTGAAAAATACACACTTCAAGAAAAAAATGTAACATTAAAAACAAATGATTTACTATTGCTACCAAAAATGGTTTTCTCATAATACACAGCACATAAGGAACATGTAAAATTATTTAATCAAGAAAACTAACTCATCATTAAATGGTTATCCACGGAATCACCTACCGAATGTGTCGAAACCATCAAATACTGGGGCGAAACATCAACCGCGCGACCACCACACCTCAAGGAAGTTAAAAGAAACCTAAAACCTAAATATTTCACCCCAAATACAGTAATTTAGAACCTAGGCACAAAACCTAACTTCTGGAATTTTTATAATTGAAGAATTAGGGAAGAAACCATAAGCAATTTGAAAGAGGAAATAAATAGACTCAGCTACTTGAAGTATCCTGAATTAATCACACCAAAAAGAATAGTTTCTGAAATTGAAAACATCCAAAATTCAGGGATTGTTCGAACAAGATTTAGTAGGTAATTTAGGAACTGTAATGGAGGTAAAATAGTAAGAATTGAGAGAGTTAAGAAGGAATGAAGTTACCTTTTTAATTCTGGCCGATTTGAGACAACCAATGAAGATCAGCCCTAATTCGCGATATCAAAGAGCTCCAAGGAGGGGGGAAAAGGAATTGGGAGCGCGCCTGGGTTTGTTAGGGTCGAGGGGGAGGTGGAATCACTGAAAAAATGCAAATCGTGAAGGATATATAAAAATATTAAAAATTATTTTTAATGCAGGAAATGGGCCTTCGGGCAGGCCCAATATCTTAAATAAAAACCCATATCCACCATGATTATGGATCTATAAAGGCTCCAAATTTTCATTTTGGTGTTAATAGGTCAGAGGATACCATTTAGGAATTGGAATGAAGGAAAACTATTAAAAGAATAAAAAGTTATAAAGGAAACAAAATTTATTTTTAAATCTGGAATTGGGCTCACGGTTTGCCCCAATTCATTATAACTCATCTATTTCTCCATAAAATCTTTGGAAACCATCCAAAACAAAGAATGAAAGGAAAATAAATGAAATTTAACTTCAAAATAAGTCATTTATGTGAAAATCCCTGTTAGGTTGGGTCATGACATCTCAATTCAACGGTGTAAAATTACGCTTTTAAAAAATAATGGTTTTTATATATAAAATAGGGTTTACTCATACCCTATGACTAAAATATCCATTGGATGAATATGAAAAATATTTTATTAAGTATATAAAATATATATATCATTAATTTCATTACCAATAGTAATTCACACAAAAATACCAATATCTAATTGATTAATATTTTTCATAAATATTTGATACCCAATGAATTCACAATGCATTTTCATAAGTTTGTTATACTTATTCCCACTAACCTAATAGCAATGATATAATAGTAATTTTATAATAAGGGTGTCTCAAGATTCATATAAACTCATGATTTCATGATGTTAATGATAGTGGATAATTAAATTTATTTAATGAACATAATTCATAAAAATATTTTTGTGTTATAGGTGGAATGAGAATTTTCAACTTGAATAAAAAATGTTTTTTGATCTTTTACACCATTTTATTAATTTTGATACATGATCTCAATTTCATGGTGCCCATACAGTGGCTAATAAATTAGTTAGTTAGGATAAATATCAAGTTGTTGAAGAGTTTTACCATTCATTACACACTAATAATGGTGAATAAATTATGAAGTAAGATGTATGATTTCAAGGATGATAAAATTAAGAATAAATGGGGATTATACCTATAAATCACTTCAATGACGAGAGGATATTTTTATTAGACTAGTATTATATATTTATTAGTTGATATGAACACAATTATAAATATTATAAAATATTTTGTCCTTTTTAGGTTAAAGGGGATTTAATAATGATAGACAATGGTAATGTGGTTGGGTTAGATAATATATCCATTGAAGATTGGAAATATTTAGGGGAGTTGGGTATTTATTGGTTCACAAGGTTATTTAATGAAATTATAAAATCTATGAAAATTCCTGATGAATGAAGGAAGAGTTCTCTCATATATATGTATAAAAATAAAGTATATTTTTTTATTTGTGAGAATTAAAGTGGCATTAATACTATGAGTCATACCAAGAAAGTTTTGAGGAGTCATTGAACATATAATTTGAATGGAAACTGATGTTTCAGATAATCTATTTGTTTGTAGGCCATAACATTCACCCATAGAATAAATTTATATTATTAGTTGTCTGATATAGTATTATTAATAAAAATCTGAACATTTTCATATATTTTTCATTAAAGATTAAATTTAGTTGAGTCCCACATTATTCCTTTGGTATCATGTCATCTTTATCATTAACTATAAATAAATAAAAAGGCCTCCATTAGAGAGGAATATTGAGTATTTGATCAACCACTCTTCCATTCTAACATGGAATTAGTGTCGGTTCATCCACACTAACCACCTACCTCTGTTTCTTTTTCATGGTCAAAACCAAGCCCTTTCTCCCCAAGGGTGGCGGTGGATCCAAACTAATCTCCACTGTTTTTAGTCGCCTCCCCCATGTACTCTCCTAGAAACAATAATCAAAACCTATTCCACCTCAACCTAGACATTTTATCAGCTTACTATAGTCATGACAACCCCTACTTTAATAATGCATACACCACCAAGAAACACCTCCAAACATTGAACACCACTATGAACCCTTTCATAATTTCACCTTCCCTAGTCAGGTGACAACTCTTCCAAGCAAGACGTTTAATGATGGAACATACCAATGAAGGTGAGTCCTCCTACATCAAATAAACAAATTTATCAATAATTTTTTCTAGGTGGTTCTATTCAAGGTGGTGTCATTCTAGCCACTCATTCCATATTTAGAAATGAAATAGGTGTATGAGGGGGGGGGCATGGGAAGGAGGGTGGCAGGCTGGGGCCATTACACAGGGATATGTGACATGCTCAGGGAATCAAATATGGAGAGGATATGGGATGGGGTCATTGAACCGGGATGGGTGATGAAATCTATAGGCATCATCAACCTCCTTAGGCATTCGATCCAAATCCACATGTACCAATTTTCTAGGTACCCCTTCTGGAATGACATTAATAGGTTGGAACCAATCTCTTGATGACCTCCATCATTCATTCTTTCACCCATTTATACCTTTATCACGGAAAGGATTACCATTGGTCTACCTTGATCACAATTGGGCTTATTAACCAATTCTCAATTTACCATCGGGTCACCCTTTGGATCACCATCAGGCCACCCAGATCACCTTTAAGCTGCCTGGATCTCTTTTGAGGTCATCCACTATTGACCAGAAAAACGTTAGGCAACTTCACTTCTAAAGTTTTCTATTTTTATTTTTATATTTTTGTATTGACATCTAGGAATATATATCTTTATAGATAATTTTACGGGGTGTTTCTTTTTGTTTTTTCATATATCCTAGTTAGGTACACCTAGATTGAAGGGGGGTGTTAGAGGTTAAATTGAGTTTAGTACATTAGGAATTATGCAACATCTCATTTTTATTATTCACTATAAATAAACACCAAGACCTACCTTAGAGGGACATATAGGTTATTAGGTTGAAAAATCATTCATTCTAACAGTTTTCATTGATTTGGAGAAGGTATATGATAAATTTCCTAGAGAGGTTTTATAGAATGATATTGAAAGAAAAAGGGTGCATATGGTCTACATTAAAATAATCTAAGAAAAGTATAAATATATTTTTACTTGAGTTAGAACTATTGTAGGGTACACAAAAATATTCTTTATCTAGATAAGACTACATCAAGGTGCATCTTTAATCCCATAACTTTTTATTTGGCCTTAGATAAACTTACAACGAATATTAAAAATGATATTCCTAATTGAATCAATTTTTTGGAGGATGTAGCTGTAAATTCATAATCCAAAGATACAATCAATTTAATATTAGAGATTTTGAGATACTTTATAATGGAAATGTTTTTTTATTAATATAGATAAAGTAGATTTTATAGAGTGTCTTTTTAGAAAAATATTGTCCAATAATGTTATGGATGTGAGATTGGGAGACCAAATTATTTAAAAAGTATATATTTTATGATATTTAGGATCATTTTTACAATTTAATGAATATATTAATGTAGATTCATCTCATATGATTCTAACTTGATAGATGAAATAAAGAAATCATTTAGGTGCTCTTTGAGATCATAAAATTCATTTTAATTTTAAGGGTAAATTTTTTTAGAATTGTTATTAGACATAATATTTTATATGGTAGTGAGTGTTGGGATTTGATGGTATATATTGAAAAAAAGAAGGGTTTTAGAAAAGAAAATGTTTATTTAGAAATGTGAACATACTAATGGGTATACAATTAAAAATAAATTTATTCTATAGAAAACTAGATTGGCTCTGATCAATGGGAAGATTACTAAGACAAGACTAAAATGGTTTGGACATGTTAGAATAAAACGATGGATGAACTTGTTAATAATAGGGTAATATTAATGACTAATTAACATATTATAAGAGGTAGAGGTAGACCAAAAGGAACTCTTAAATAGTTCATTCAATATGAAATTGTTCTAAATGGATTCAATGAAAATATGGTCTTCAATAGCGATAATTGGTGATATTTGATACATCTAGTCATCCCCATTTAATTGGATTTATGTCTTGTTTATTATTGTTTTTTAAATAATTCCAATAAGTATAAAAAAGGTTTGGTGTGAGACCTACCTAATGGGACATAGGTGGTTTTTGTATCATTATCAAAAACACAAAAAATCATTTTCCTATTTAGATTATATTCATATCAAGATCCGATGAAGAATCATAACACCCATTATGACCTAATATTTACTCTGGGATAAACTTTCCAGCCTTTTAATAGACTATAAAATAAGTATTCTTACAAATTAATCTTTATTTCAGTGTGTAATTGTAAGGGGGTCCATTTGATACTATTATTGTTGTGTAAATATAAAAACTATGTTTTCTAGTCAAAAAATACATTATCATAGAAAAAATATAATATAAACCCAGAATGACCACTTTCCATGCTTTTAATCGACCCTTGAAAGAAAAATCATTTATTTTAGAAGAAATAAAGGTTGCATTATATTTCCACATTTTCATTCTAAAATTCAATTTTCATTCTATCATTCCATTATATATTCCAAATATTATGAAAGAAAAATTATTTTGTAAAAAAACCTTTTGTTAAGAGACATATGACTCAAGATGGATCAGAATTAACAGGACTAATGAAATATTTAATCTAATTTCAGAAAACTCATACAACTATCAACTAATACATTAAAGCATATTTCAATATATAATTCTTGTAAATAAATGAAAAAACAAAAATTATTTTTTAATCACTTACACCGGTAAAACCGTGCTTATAGGAAAATGATATTTATAATTCATTTTGAATTTTTTCTATGACATACGTATATTGTGTTGCCTACAAAAACCACATATTCTTAAAGAATAAAAATACTAGAATATTCCAAACAAAAATAAAGTACCTAGAAAACTAAATAACTCCATGAACATAGGATTTGGTGACGTTTAACCCCCAAAAATAGAAGAATATAAGTGAAACTACCTAAAATAGTGTAAAACAAAAGAATATTTTACATATGGGATTATATTCTTCAAGAATAAGTGACTGAGAAACCATTTCTCCAGAAACTAAATCATCAGTCTTTGTCACCCTCTGCAAGGGATCGATCAATTTATTTTCAGTAATAAATTCAAAATAAATTGGGGCACCAAAATCAATGACCCATGATAAAATTTGGATGAATGTATATTAATTTCAAATTTATTCTAGCACTAAAATTTTAGAATTCATAAGCTAGGGTAGCTTGGTAAAATACATCGAAAACTTTTGAATGTAGTGTGAAACAATCTACTCTTTAGGTACCACTCCACAAGACATGACACAATTCCAACTTTTGATATGAAGGCAAGATTAACCATTACACTATAACATAGGAAACAATACACCCTCTACATATAGAATCAAGGATATTGTAGACAAAAATCAAGGAGGAAAACAAAAGAAACACTATCTTTATGCCCACAAATTGGTTGTGTGGTGATGATTTCAATATGATATTAAATCATGTTATCTTTTATTAAATGTTTTACAAATAGAAGGTGTTTTAGAATAACTGAAGAATGGTTGATGATTTAAATATGATATTAAATAAATTAATGTTTTATTCGATGTTTTTTCTTTATCCAATCAATTGAATTTTAGAAAAAAGGAATAAGGGATGAACAGTCCCTTTTGATGCATATTTTAAAAAAATACCAAGAACATTAATATAATGGTGGATAAAATAATTACATGGAGAAAATTACATTTTAAATTCAAAACCACTTAACCCATTAACTCATGTTTTTCTTCAATTAAAAAACTCTTCTATTTAAATAGTTATGTATCAAGATTATAGATGTGTCTAGGTGGAATCCTACTTGGCTGGTTCAATGTAACACCCCTGAAAAAGTGATACTTAAAAGACTAACTTTTAATACACATGCCAAAAATATGAACCTTTATCTGGAAAAGTCAACAAGATTAGAACTCTATAGTTATTAAGGCTTGTCTGGGAGTAGTTTTTTGGATGTTTGACCTTCGAAAAGGTTTCTCAGGGTGTGTTTGAGTGAGGAAAAAAAGAAAAAAATTAAAATGTGATGAATTGTGGGGGTAGTCAACAAATCTATAAGGGACACTGATGGGTAATAGCCTGTGGTGTCCTAGAAAAAAATCCAAGGTATTGCGGGCGACTCAAAGGGTCAGATGACTAGGCTCATGTATCGAGGAGGATGGGTCATGGAAAAAGATATTAGAGATAATACCCAGCCAAAAGTACAGAGGAAATTCTTGGGATTGAGGTGTGGGGTCCACAAAAAGGATGTTGTTCATTAAAGGGGTGGAGAGTGTAACACCCCTGAAAAATTAATACAAAAATAAAAAATGATACTAACCATGTAAACAATGTGAACCCTTATTTTCGAGATCCTAACTGAAAATAAATTCAAAATTAAGAAATTTTTTTCATAGAGTAGTGTTTAGATGGTTGACTTACTGGGATTTTTTTTCAGAGTGTGTATGTTTAATGAAAATGAAAACTAAATTAACATGTGTTTTCATGTAGGGATATTATTAGTCTAATAAGTGACTCTGAGGGGTAATAGTCTATGGTGTGATATAATGGAATCCAAGGTATTAAAAGAGACCCATGAGGTTAGATGACCATGTTAATGGCCCGAGGAGGTCAGGTCACGATAGTAAACCTTATCCCAATAGATTGAAATTTGTATCACCTACATACCAAGGATGTGAAATATTTTTATTCACTCTATAAATAAAGTTTTTTGAACCTTGATTTGGGGATATTATTTCCTAGTATACAATTTGAACAAGGTGTTATAGTTCGGAACCTCTAATCCCTCTCTCAACCCCCCTATGTTTCACAACACCATCCCACCCACCCTACTCAAGAATCATCGGCAAGTGAAAATTCTCATCACCTATTATATGTGTGTGTTGATCCACTAATCTTGAATCATTGTTCAACACATACCCTATGCATTATTCCCTTGGTCATGTCCTTCCCCTAGTTGCATTCAGGAATAGAACATAAAGATAAATATGACCTCTCATGGGAAAAACTAGTGTCTTTCCACGTGATAAAAATTGAGCAGAAATTATTTTTATTTTTTCTCATAACATGGATTCACTGTCAATCTACATCAAGAAGAACTTGTTTCTCCTCATAGAATGAGTAGGTTCACCTCAAACTACTCTTGTAGTCACACTTTGGTCTAATATTCTTCCCATAAATCTACTCTTGAACCTTCATTCGATATCTATTGTTCATTAATTCTTATGAATTTTATTTTAAATTTAATATGTGCTCTCTAAATATCTATACCCTAATACTCACCATATTTCTTCCATAGACACAAATTTTTCCCTCATATCTAATCAGGTCACTACTCCTTTTCCCTAGATGATCATATCCACGACATGGCTTGCTGATGATATCGTTAGTTCTAGTAACTGAACTATGTGGTGAAAGGTGTTGGTGGTATCCTTGAAAAGGTAGGGGAACTATTTAAATCTAGTAAATTCATCTCCAGTCCCTAAAGGGTCTGACTTTTCTATATGGGAGAATAAACCTAACAATATCTTTTCATATATTGGTTCCATTTCTAAGTCTATAAATCATGCCATGGGGAATATAGATATTATTAAAAATCTATGAGACTCTTTGATTGGTATGTTCATTGATACAAATAAATTGTTTTGTGTTTATGATATATTTTAGAAATTACTCTCATTTTTTCAAAATTCTTATATGATTACACCATATGGAAGAAAATTGAATGTAATTATGGACGGGATTCTGGATTTATGATTAGTACCTCAAACTCATGATGTGATTTAGACTTAGTGAAAATAATTGTTTATGTTTTCTATTTTACGATGGTATAATTGAAAGTTTACAACTATCATAAATAAGATGTTTCTCAATCCTAGTTCTCTATATTCATCCTTGGAGTGAAAACATATTATTCAAGAAATTTTCCAACTAGAATAGAATTCTTTTGTAGATTTTTCATGTTGTGGTCCCTTTTCATTTCATAGCGGTGAAAAGGGTGGCAACCATGGAAGTTAATCTGGTATTGGGGTTCCTAGCAGTCCTCACTCTCAATGTTTGTGTTGGACTCACCACCATACCTTTCATGTTCTCCAATTTACACTCGTTCATAGGAACTTCATTTACAACATTTTCACCCAACCCCTATAGTCCTCTAGTGTATTTATCAAGAGTTGGGACATATTTTACATATTGATTGTGGGCCATATCATTTTGAAAAACCTAATTGGGTCCTTTATGTTCCCCAATAATAGAGATGAGTGAAGAGTCTATTTGAGTGAGTTCATTATAATGTCTGGGCCCCAGCCTAGTTCATATTAAACTTGGCTAAATATATTACATTCCACCGTAGATGATCTACATACAGTCTTAAACAATCCTTGCAGAAATGGTTTTGTTGAATTTGTGAATTTATGAATAATTTTGGGCATCCCACCGCTCGAATCATCCTATATAATGTTTTTACTCATGATATTTTAATTATAGTAATTGATTCAATTAGTATTGGTTGAGTCATGTTTTTCCTTGACAACAACATTGAAGTAAAGGGAATGGGTGAATTTTCTAGTAATTGTGATCCCCCAATGATCGAAATGAATTTTATCATATATTTGTAAGTATGTATTGAATTTATTCTAGAGACAAGATTTTACCATCATAACGTTGTTGGAACTACTCTCAATATAGGTGAGAGGTATATTCATAAATAAAGTCATTTTCATCCATTGATAGGTATCACCAAATTATAAGAAAAATAAATAATTTGACCATGACTCGACCAATTTTTGTTTGTGTCGTAATAAAGTTATGTCAATTCATGGATCATCCGATTACATTGAAGTGGGATGAAATTATTCATATTGTAAAATGCGTTAAAAAGGAACTAGACATGGGACTAATATATTCAAATCATGGAAAAAATATGTTGAGACATTCTGTGATACTGACTATGCAATACAAGTGCTAAGTCAGAGAATCCATAAATGACACAAGTGACCTATGAGATCTCATGGACACAACATTTTCTCCATGATATTGGCTATACTATCTTGATTATAATATACATGTGGTGTGATAATCAAGAAATAATCAAAGTGTTTAAAAATATGATGTTATATAGGAAACCATGGTATTTTGAGGTTGATAGCCATTTTTTTGGAAAACATCAAAAATAAAAATCTTAATTTTGGCTATATGTAGGCTTCAAAGTAATTTGATGATGAGGTTACTAATGGGGTTCCAAAAACAAAGATAAATATTTTATGTGTCTAGTTAGAGATAATAAGTATACCTTTTCTAGTTTGAGGGGGTGGTGGTAGAATAATCATGTATCCATTTTGTTGATGTATCTAAGTGGCATTCAATTCGATCTAGTAGACTTTATCAATATAGTTTAGAATTTGTATGTCCCACTTATATAGGATGTTGTATATATTTATTACCTCGATAAATAAAATTACCGAACCTCATTGGGATACAATTTCTAATTATGTGGTTTGACCATCTAAAATTGTGTTCTTTCTTTCTAGGATACTAATGTCCAACATGGTCTGCATTTTCGTCTTGGAAACATGAAGATAAGTTTTATATATGTAGGGTGAGCATAAAGGTATACTCAGTTGAAAAAACAAAATCTTCCATGCATATGTTAATTAATCATAATAATGAACCCATGATAAAATAGAATAACCAAACAACACCTAAATAGGTATAGAGACAATTCTCATCCTCACTAATTCACACTCACCAAATAATGTAAGCCAAGTATAATAACATAATAAGAATCATATCGATGAAGGGTACCCCACACCACTTTCTCACAGATTTTATGGTCATATACCCCAACATAATACGTTCTGGCACTCCCACTAATTCTATATAACATATACCACCGCCCAACATCCCGGTCACATCACATCACCCCGGTAGACACCTAGGCCATCATATCACAATCACTGCAACAACTAGAGTGGAAGGGTATCATGAACATGATGGAATTCAACTACATAACCTCCTCCTACCATGAATTACCCCCACCATAAATATGGTACATGGTTGGTAAATGAAATATGGTGGTCTATGGATTTAAAAAAATTTATCACCAGAGTGATGAAATTTTATCTTCTCTAGCGATCTAAGGCTCGATACAATCTAAGGATCCTGAGTACCAAATTTTAATCGAAGCATGGACCTCTTTCACACATCCCTAGTGATCATTTAGAGAAGTATTTGAGGTTAAAACCCTCTAGATCATCCAAACACATTTCAATAATCCATCCATACGTCATTCGTCAAATTCTTGGTGCTAGTGCGAATCTCTTGTGATTTATTTAACATTATAACAGTCACCTAAATCCCATTTCGTCGATCTGTGAAGGTGTTCGTGAATCATTAACTTGGTTAGAGAATTTATCTCTTTATGATTCTTTAGAAGAGGGAAGCTCTAAATTTTATCTGATGAATAGTACATGTAATGAGCTTCTTCTTCACTTATATAGTAGATGTCCAAAATACCAGATTAGGGTTCCCCGAACCCTCATATATTTAACATCCACTAAATATGAAATAAATAAGTTATTATTATTAACTAACTACATCATAAATATTATTTATATTTAATAACATACATATAATAAATATTAAATAATTACATGATAAACCTGAGTCATTAACTTGACTCATAATTACCATAAATATTACAAGAACAATAAATATTTAAATAATATTCGTTCATAAAATATAATACCATTTATTTAATTAAAAACATGCAAATGAATTTAATAAATAAATTCAAAAAAATTATTATATACTTGAATAATAATGAATTTATTTATTTTTTAATCATTGATATAACACAGAAAACTCTCAGACCCTGTGGTTGGGTCCACTATGTCATATATACATATTCATAATAATAGGGTACATTCTTAAAGACATTATTATGATTGAACCTCTATAACCGTATCTTGATAGTAGTGAATAGTATAAACATAAGGAGAGTGGAGTCTAGCTACCCATCAAGATCCTAAATGATATAAATAATATTCATTTCAACTACAACAATCCGAAAAATACGGACTCTGTATTACAATATCTTTTTCATATTGTAACACCTCAAGCTTTCACGGTACGTTTCACTTCGAATAATGCAATAGCGTGTGTTGTACGCAACCTCGAGCTCTAACACACACCACAACGAATTAAACTAGCCGTTGTGAATAGTAATACCTACTTTTTGAAATTTTATAAATTTTATTTATCAAAATGGACTTCATTTTTGGATTCGAAATATCGAAATTAGCCAATGTTGAATTTTTTGTATTTTTCTGAGAACTTCTATTTTTTTATGAATAGTGAAAATCACTTAAAACAACTTTTTTAATCAAAATAATTTGTAATGATAAGTTATACTATTTAGTGGTTTTAAGGTATAATTAGAATATATTTTTACCATTTTATCCAATGGTGGTCATTAAAATTAATTTAACATTGAAATTGGACATAAACAATTGCCAATCTTTTGATATAAATTGTTTCTTAAAAACACGCTATTTGTTGTGACAGCGGGATTTAATTATAAAATTAATTAATGCAACTTATATGTTTGGAATTTTGTAAAATAGACATCATTTTTGATTTCAGAATATCAATTATAGCTTAGGGTGAAATTTTGGCATTGTTCTGAAAAACTTCAATTTTTGATGAATAGTGAAACCACTAAGTGGTAGTTAAATAACTGATTTTTCGTTTAAATGAAATATTACAACTTCTGTGATTTGATTTTCAAAAATCCGACATACATGGTTGTCATTAAGAAGTAAAATGTGGTTCAATGAGATTAAAATAATTTTTTGGTGAATAGTAACTTTTAAGTTCTTCATCGCGATTAGAGGTAATTAGTGTAGTTTAGGGTACAAATAATGTATTAATAATATGATATGAGCATGAAACTTGTACTACTCCTATTGGATGATTTATGGCCGACCAAGACAACCCATGGGTCAACTTGGGGACCCCATGGATCCACTTTATTTGGAAAATGACATTAATATATATTTATTTAATGTTAAAATTAAATTGACACAAACATGAGTTATTTTACTAAAACAGTTTTTAAGTGGGGTTACACAAGTCCAAATTTTGACTATAAATATTCATTAGAAATAGAAAAATATTTCCTACATCATAGTATTTTTTTATAATTTTTAGACATTAAATAAATTAAATTATTTATGACATCATTATGATGCAGCGATGACCTCATTATTTAACGATTTAAATAAAATGAGAAGATAATGCAAAATACAAGGCTTACACTTGTCCAAATCCTATTGGATGAGATGATTTCGAAACCTTATCACCTTAGCCTCGAATTATATAAGTGTGGGACCTTTATAATCCGAAAAGCATTGTGAAATAATATAACATTTCAATCTTTCCAAAAGTGCCCCTCCTCTCCACTTATAAAAGGCCCCCACCTCTCCCACCTTATTCACACTTTCAAGCCATTTGGCTCGGCCAAACTCTGCCCAAATACTCTCCCAACTTCCCCCTCTTACTCCTATAAGCCTTACTTTGGGAAGAACTCTTCCCAAGGAAGCCTTTGGCTCAAATCAAAAAGAGTTACCCGATTTTGAGGTAATGTCTTCTCTAATGTTGTTTTGTTTTATTTTTCTTCTCCAACCCCATAGACTCTTTTTATTGATTTCTTTTGTAACAACAACATTATCCTCAATATACTAGGATGTTGTTATAAGAAGTATTCGAGCTACACATACACACACCTACATCTAATGGTTAAAGAACATACGGTTTTTGTGGATGGCAAATTTTTGCCTCACGAAACGATGATTGTTCAACACTCATATAACACCTTCAAAGGTGGCCATTAAGATGTCACTATTTTTATATATGATATATAATATGTTTATGTTTTACTTATTCTTATGTATTTCTCATTTATGGCATACTTCATGATTTCCATTATGGGTAAAACGCGATAATTTCATTTTAGGAAGTGCGGACTACCGCCCCCTCAATGTGATTTGAATCGTTAATGCCATATGTGGGATGTATAAAGGATGGATTAAATGGTATTATACAATATATTATACTGGAATTATATTATACATTTATATCATTATTATTTAGTTCCATTAAATATGAAATTGAAATGAAAGTAGCATTCATGCGTACGTACGGCTTACCGTCTCCATGAATGGTGCATTTCATTTCTTACCTCTAAATGTTACGTAATATTATAAATGAATGTATATACTGGCTATATAAGATATATATGACATATAAATCATGAATATAATTCTGGATATAATGGATATTCTACCACATGAACAACTTGTAATTATAATAAGTTTATTGTTGACTCAAGTTACCAAAGATCGAAAAAACGATCGTTATTAACTTGAATAATTACATAATATTCATAGCATTGTAATAAGTGATATAAAAAGTTTAATGAAATTGAAAATGGTTCTTAATAAGGTATATATTAACTCTAGTTTATTATTCAGGAGGTTAAAGAACGGTTGAGTCATGTGGGACACAAGGTAAGGGAATTTCTTAACCTAATATCCTTTCTTTGGGTTAATCTCCTACTTTCAAATTATGTCATGATATTATTATGTCCTATTTTGTATTTTTACTTTCATTATGTGTACCTATAGTGAATACACATAATAGATCTATTTTATTTTAAAAATGATCTATTTAAAGATTTCGTCTCAATCCCCTTTCATTGAGGCATATTTGGTTTTATACACAACATTCTTTTATACGGTGTATAAACCCCTTTGACTTTTACGTTTATTCAAAAGGAATCTTTTTTATACGAAGTGATTTGCTAAACGACAAAAGGGAATGTTTTTTTTCCGTACTTATGTGCCAACAACGACTTCTCCGCCGCCGTGACCATTATTTGAGTTTCGGCTTCCTCTACAAGCCATCATTTTTTTAATGAAAAATAAATACAAAGTTTTAACTTTCTTTTATTTTGGTATTGAAAATGGTTTTGAAAGCATTTTTATTATATCAATGTGTTGTATTGATATCTTGTGATTGAAATGTGGAAATGTTATGTTTCCTTTATGCATGTTTTATGTGATACGATTATGTTATGGTTTATGATATGTTTAAACCTATTCATATGAGGAATGCATTGGACTTAATAAGTAACGGGTGGAGCCCGCTATAGCTCCTCGATGCATCGGAAGGTCTCATGAGACAAACTAGTGTCTTGGCACGAGGCCTTGACAAAATCTTATTTGTGGTCTTGGCACGAGGTCTTGACTACGTGGTTATGATAGTCTTGCATTATGCATTCAATCATTATGAAAGTGGTTATTGATATTGCATGTGATTATTCGACCAGTAGAATATCCATGTGAAGAAGTGAATGGCATTATCTCATTTTACTTTTGCCATATTATGTTGAAGTTCAAGTTTAAAAGGCTTTTGTTTTAGTTATACATTGCCTTAAATGTTCATGTTTATTTATGAAAAGCTTCCACTATATTGTTAACCTTACTGAGCATCCGAGCTCACCCCTTTCAATGTTTTAATATTTTTCCAGGATGTGAAGAAGTAATTTATGAGTGACCTGCAGGGGTAGTCAGAAAGGGATATGATTGTGGACTATGAAGACCATGTTATTGTAGTTTGTTTACTTTTTGATGTAATGAAATACTTATGAATGTATCTAGTGTTTCCAAGGCTACTAAACTAATCGGTCTTTCGAGACTTGATCTTTTGTGATCATGCCAATGTTACGAAGTAATGCACCGGCTCTGGGTAGCTGGGGTCGGGGCGTTACAGTTGGTATCAGAGGTAGTTTAGTACTAACATTGGAAGCTAGATTTAGATAAACTCTGATTAGAGCACATAGCCCAAAGATAGACTTTGAGGATTAGCATAGAAGAACTTCCTAGAATTTTGGTATTATAGTGATGTTATGAGTTTTCCGAGAAATACATCCCTGTCTGGATATGAGTAGGTAGAGGCGGCTCTGGCATAGATGTACCTAGGGGTAAAACCTGAAAACACCGCTTTGAGCTAGACTCGAACGGGAACTGGTGCACGACAACGGGCCTTGCTGCACTCTTGGTTACGACACTCCTGGGGGATATGCTTAGGATAATTCTCATTTTCATTACAAACCACTATGAAGGGTTATGAGTACATACTTTCTCAAAGGAAACATTTCTTTTTATTATTATGGATTATATCCATAAATAGTTCAATTTATGTTAAGTGTTTTATAAGTATGGGATTATGTATTTTGATTCATAATCTGATCTAGTTTATGGAATTGTTTAGAAATGGCACCTAGTGGAAGAAATGGAATCTGTATCAATGCGCGCACTCCATGTAGGGATTTCCCTCCTGCTCAAGATAATTATTGTGGATCTGGAGACACAACTGGTGCTGATAAACTTATTACCATACTGGGACAACTCACTCAGGTTATGAATAATAACTTTACTCGTATGGAGCACCCTGATCCGCAACATGGAGGATCAATGTTAGACCGTTTCATGAGGCAACAACCACCAACCTTCAATGGGGGTACAAATCCGTTAGTAGCTGAGCAATGGATAAACTCCTTAGAGAAAATATTCCATGCCTTGGGGAGTAGCGAAAGGGAGAAGGTTGTCATGGCAGTTTACCGCCTCACTGGAGATGCCGATCAGTGGTGGTCGCTGATTCAAAACACAAAGGAAGATGATGACGTATCGAATATGGAATGGAGGGAGTTCAAAGATCTGTTTTAAGAAAAAAAAATTCCTCGTGACCATCAAGCAGATATGGAAAGGCAATTTCTGAGTTTGAGGCAGAAGGAGGATGAGAATGTCGCAAAGTATGAGGCTAACTTTACAAGGTTAGCGAGGCATGCTGCCGATTATATACGTAACCCAAGGAGTAATATTGATCGTTTCTTTGATGGGTTAAAACCATTTCTCCATCGAGCTTTAGTATCACAATCCTTCTCATCATACAAAGATATTGTCTCGTGTGCTATCAAGACAGAAAAGGAATTATCTAAGTCTTATGAAAACAAATAAAGAAAGAGAAGAAGAGAACGGTGGAACAAGAGACAGATAAA
Source organism: Viscum album (assembly GCA_963277665.1). Taxonomy (NCBI): domain Eukaryota; kingdom Viridiplantae; phylum Streptophyta; class Magnoliopsida; order Santalales; family Viscaceae; genus Viscum; species Viscum album. The sequence continues at coordinate 1,759,469,943 of OY728141.1, forward strand.
GGGAAAAAGGGAAAGAAGGATTTTCCATTGTGTGATAATTGTGGGAAGAATCACCCTGGTACGTGCCTAAATGGAATGGGAGTTTGTTATAAATTTGGAGAAAAGGGTCACCAGGCTCGTGATTGCAAGGGAAAGAAAGAGGCTGTCAAAGTTGAATGATACAATTGTAGGGAAATGGGGATTATGCAAATGAATGTCCTAAGTGTCAGGGAAACATACCTCAGAAAAGGCCAAGGGATCAAGGACAATCTTATGCTGTTACTACAGTTGAAGCAGAATAACTAATGTATTGGTGCTTTTGGACTCATTGATTATATTCTGGTTATTAGAATAATGTGATATATATATAAGGATTGTACTGCAGTACTTTTTGATTTCAGTAAGTTTTTAATATGAATAAGGTAATCATATTTTTAGTATGTGACAATAAGAGAAACTTTTCTTGTTTGGGGAATCTGATGTTACAATTGATTTTGGAATTTAGAGACCTTTTAGAGAAAGTCTGGACGGAGGTATTTTGGATAACTATTAAGGTTGGAATGGATTAAGTTGAACCATGGATAGTATTGTTTAAGGTTAAAGCATTTCTGAAGATTATTTTTGGAATATTATAATACTATAGTTTTAGGAAAAAGGACAACCTGCAGGGTGGGGCATAACCCGTCGCGTCGGACAAAGCTGCAGGAATCGAACCCACAATCATAGTGCGACAGGCCTTTATTTCCTACCACTAGCCTACAGGAAGTCCCTGGTTATTACAAAATAATTTTACTAATCTAAATGGTATGTGTTAACATTTGGAACCTTATACAATTAGGATAAGTATAATATTTTTGAGTTCTATTATCTTTTTGAGTGAAAGATGAGTTGAAGGTTGAAACTCTAATTGTCAAGCATAAATATATATATACCTATCTCTTATTCAATGAATAAATTAATTCTTAAACTTTAGTAAAGGGATATTAAAACAAAAAAAATGTGTTATCCTAATACCTTATGTCTTGTTGAACTGATGATTTTTTAAATCAACATAGATTGAAGGCTTTGAGGCCCTCAATTTGACAGTTGATTGTGATTGATGACCTCAATCGCTCCCTACAAATATTTACGTTTTTCCTCCAATTATATGTCTCTAATTGCCACCAATGTTCTCCTAATCGAGATCATAATTGGGTGGTGACTTTTTCATTTCTCTTTCCCTCTTATTAAGGCTAAATTTTTTTAATCTTATTTCGGATGTGGGTTTTCCTCAAAGGTATTTCTATTTTCAACCTTTCATTTTCAATGAAAAATTTCAAATTGCGAGGACACAATTTATTGAAGGAGGGGAGAATGTAACACCCCAAGCTTCCACGGTACGTTTCACTTCGAATAATGCAATAGCGTGTGTTGTACGCAACCTCGAGCTCTAACACACACCACAACGAATTAAACTAGCCGTTGTGAATAGTAATACCTACTTTTTGAAATTTTATAAATTTTATTTATCAAAATGGACTTCATTTTTGGATTCGGAATATCGAAATTATCCTATGTTGAATTTTTGGTATTTTTCTGAGAACTTCTATTTTTTTATGAATAGTGAAAATCACTTAAAACAACTTTTTTAATCAAAATAATTTGTAATGATAAGTTATACTATTTAGTGGGTTTAAGGTATAATAAGAATATATTTTTACCATTTTATCCAATGGTGGTCATTAGAATTAATTTAACATTGAAATTGGACATAAACAATTGCCAATCTTTTGATATAAATTGTTTCTTAAAAACACGCTATTTGTTGTGACAGCGGGAATTAATTATAAAATTAATTAATGCAACTTATATTTTTGTAATTTTGTAAAATAGACATCATTTCTGAATTTGGAATATCAATTATATCTTAGGGTGAAATTTTGGCATTGTTCTGAAAAACTTCAATTTTTGATGAATAGTGAAACCACTAAGTGGTAGTTAAATAACTGATTTTTCGTTTAAATGAAATATTACCACTTCTGTGATTTGATTTTCAAAAATCCGACATACATGGTTGTCATTAAAAAGTAAAATGTGGTTCAATGAGATTAAAATAATTTTTTGGTGAATAGTAACTTTTAAGTTCTTAATCGCGATTAGAGATAATTAGTGTAGTTTAGGGTACAAATAATGTTTTAATAATATGAGATGAGCATGACACTTGTACTAATCCTATTGGATGAGTCATGGCCGACCAAGAAAACCCATGGGTCAACTTGGGGACCCCATGGAGCCACTTTAGTTGGAAAATGACATTAATATATATTTATTTAATGTTAAAATTAAATTGACACAAACATGAGTTATTTTACTAATACAGTTTTTAAGTGGGGTTACATAAGTCTAAATTTTGACTATAAATATTAATTAGAAAGATAAAAAGATTTCATACATCATAGTAGTTTTTTTATAATTTTTAGACATTAAATAAATTAAATTATTTATGACATCATTATGATGTAGCGATGACCTCATTATTTAACGATTTAAATAAAATGAGAAGATAATGCAAAATACAAGGCTTACACTTGTCCGAAGCCTGTTCGATGAGATGATTTCGAAACCTTATCACCTTAGCCTCGAATTATATAAGTGTGGGACCTTTATAATCCGAAAATCATTGTGAAATAATATAACATTTCAATCTTTCCAAAAGTGCCCCTCCTCTCCACTTATAAAAGGCCCCCAACTCTCCCACCTTATTCACACTTTCAAGCCATTTGGCTCAGCCAAACTCTACCCAAATACTCTCCCAACTTCCCTCTCTTACTCCCAGAGGCCTTAATTTGGGCAGAACTCTTCCCAAGGAAGCCTTTGGCTCAAATCAAAAAGAGTTACCCGATTTTGAGGTAATGTCTTCTCTAATGTTGTTTTGTTTAATTTTTCTTCTCCAACCCCCTAAACTCTTTTTATTGATTTATTTTGTAACAACACCAGTATCCTCAATGTACTAGGATGTTTTTATAAGAAGTATTCGAGCTACACTTACACACACCTACATCTAATGGTTAAAGAACATACGGTTTATGTGGATGGTGAATTTCTGCCTCACGAAACGATGATTGTTCAACACTCATATAACACCTTCAAAGGTGGCCATTAAGATGTCACTATTTTTATATATGATATATAATATGTTTATGTTTTACTTATGCTTCTGTATTTCTCATTTATGGCATACTTTATGATTTCCATTATGGGTAAAACGCAATAATTTCATTTTAGGAAGTGCGGACTACCGCCCCCTCAAAGTGATTTGAATCGTTAATGCCATATGTGAGTTGTATAAAGGATGGAGTAAATGGTATTATACACTATATTATACTGGAATTATATTATACATTTATATCATTATGATTTAGTTCTATTATATATGAAATTGAAATGAAAGTAGCGTTCATGCGTACGTACGGCTTACCGTCTCCATGAATGGTGCATTTCATTTCTTACCTCTAAATGTTACGTAATATTATAAATGAATGTATATACTGGATATATAAGATATATACGACATCTAAATCATGAATATAATTCTGAATATAATGGATATTCTACCACATGAACAACTTGTAATTATAAGAAGTTTATTGTTGACTCAAGTTACCAAAGATCGACAAAACGATCGTTATTAACATGAATAATTACATAATATTCATAACATTGTAATAAGTGATATAAAAAGGATAATGAAATTGAAAATGGTTCTTAATAAGGTAGATATTAACTCTAGTTTATTATTCAGGAGGTTAAAGAACGGTTGAGTCAAGTGGGACACAAGGTAAGGGAATTTCTTAACCTAATATCCTTTCTTTGGGTTAATCTCCTACTTTCAAATTATGTCATGATATTATTATGTCCTATTTTGTATTTTTTACTTTCTTTATGTGTACCTATAGTGAATACACATAATAGATCTATTTTATTTTAAAAATGATATATTTAAGGATTTCATCTCAATCCCCTTTCATTGAGGCATATTTGGTTTTATACACAACAATCTTTTATACAGTGTATAAACCCCTTTGACTTTTACGTTTATTCAAAAGGAATCTTTTTTATACGAAGTGATTTGCTAAATGACAAAAGGGAATGTTTTTCTTTCCATACTTATGCGGCGACAACGACTTCTCCGCCGCCGTGACCATTATTTGAGTTTCGGCTTCCTCTACAAGCCATCATTTTTTTAATGAAAAATAAATACAATGTTTTAACTTTCTTTTATTTTGGTATTGAAAATGGTTTTGAAAGAATTTTTATTATATAAATGTGTTTTATTGATATCTTGTGATTGAAATGTGGAAATGTTATGTTTCCTTTATGCATGTTTTATGTGATACGATTATGTTATGGTTTATGATGTGTTTAAACCTATTCATATGAGGAATGCATTGGACTTAATAAGTGACGGGTGGAGCCCGCTATAGCTCCTCGATGCATCGGCAGGTCTCATGAGACAATCTAGTTTCTTGGCACGAGGCCTTGCCAAAATCTTATTTGTGGTCTTGGTACGAGGCCTTGACTACGTGGTTATGATAGTCTGGCATTATGCATTCCATCATTATGAAAGTGGTTATTGATATTGCATGTGATTATTAGACCAGTAGAATATCCATGTGAAGAAGTGAATGGCATTATCTCATTTTACTTTTGCCATATTATGTTGAAGTTCAAGTTTAAAAGGCTTTTGTTTTAGTTATACATTGCCTTAAATGTTAATGTTTATTTATGAAAATCTTCCGCTATATTGTTAACCTTACTGAGCATCCGAGCTCACCCCTTTCAATGTTTTAATATTTTTCTAGGATGTGAAGAAGTAATTTATGAGTGACCTGCAGGGGTAGTCAGAAAGGGATATGATTGTGGACTATGAAGACCATGTTATTGTAGTTTGTTTACTTTTTGATGTAATGAAAGACTTATGAATGTATCTAGTGTTTCCAAGGATACTAAACTAATCGGTCTTTCGAGACTTGATCTTTTGTGATCATGCCAATGTTACGAAGTAATGCACCGGCTCTGGGTAGCTGGGGTCGGGGCGTTACACATATGATATCTCATAAAGTAGTATGCACACTTGTATCATTGTACTTTATTGATTTATTAACTTTTCATATAGATGGATGGAATTACCTTCGAATACCATGGCCCGGTATTTTTGATGGTACTAACTTCCTGATAAACTGTGCCAGATATATCACTTCCTCAAATCATAAACGACAAATTCTATCTTGATCATTCAACCAATGTAATACCAAAAATGAAACACTCAATAAAATATACCTTTCTAGAACATCAATGTGATGGGTTTTTCCTTGTATCAATGCATGTGATCAAATTGGACACTTTGATAATGTTCTCAAGTCAGGAGATCGATACACATGTTCATAGATAGAAACAAACAAAGACACCTGAAGCATGTGGTGCTCATATTGGTAGGTCTATCCTCATGTTATAATTTACTCAAGATAAAAAAGTTATAACTTCATGATAAAAATTATCAATTCTTATGTTCCCATAGTACCAGATGGTCACACATCATTTCTGTCGTATCAGTATGATATATCTGGACAGTATGAAATTACTTTAAGATTACATTCATAGTATCTATAGGTATTCATTATAATCAATTAAATAATATAAACTTTTGATAAAACACATAATCTTTGTAAATTAACATCAATATTGTTGATTCATAAGTTTTAATACTATTCTGGTTAGAAAAATATAGTTATATATCAAACTGTATACACTTAATGTTAATCAATGTACATGCACAAGTTGTGTCGATGGAACCCAATTTCAACACTCACACATTCACTAGATCCAACTTATAAAAATTATCTATATTATAGATCTCACATGAGAATCATTATTCTACTATTATATGGATTTAGTCAGGGGGTCTTCCACGTTATCGTGTTTGGAAATTCTGCTAATTGTTAATTCACCTCTCTGAGTAAAATCCCTCAAGATATGAAACTTTTTAAGTACATTATTTTTCCTCTGGTGAGGCATAATATCCTTGGAAGGAACCAATGTTGTAATATTATCATAATAAAATAAAACAGGGTGTACACTATTAGGAACATCCCCTATGTCTAAGAAAAAGTTTCATATCAAAATTCCTCCTTAGCTACATCAAAATATATTATTAGCCAGATTATACTACATAATTGGTGACCATGTGCAGAGACCCAAGGCTTGACGTACATGGAAATTACATTACTTTAGCGGAATACTTAATACATAACAAAAACTGACACACAAGGACCGTAATAGTTTAGTGTCTTTGGAAACATTGAATGTAATCTTCTAATCGTGGTGAAAGATCTTCATCATCTCCCATAAAGATCTTCCCCTTTTTTTTCTTACCTAAAACGTTCCTTTATATCCTGGGGAAAAGAATACTTAAAAAGGGTGAGCTCAAATTCTCATTAAGGGTAAGCATGTATAAAATAAAACATACCATATACATTTGAACTTATAAAAATGAACATAATGTTTAAACATCAAAATCATGAGCAATGACATAAAACATGGAAGTACGTAAGGTATAGATCATAATGAAACATAAACCATGATAAAATACAATGGGAATAAAAAATGAAACTGTGGCATACATTAAGAAAATGTAATGATTTCTATAGTAGCCAAGGCATTGCTGCCAAGACCATCTTAGTAGACAAAGTCCCATTTTGAATCGAGTTCACTCCTCATTTCGGTCCTGTAACATTGAACCAGATTAACATACCATTCCAGCCATGTCTATCTCATGAGATATAAAATATTTACCCAATTAATTGGAGGGAGATATAGTTCCCACCCATCTCATAATGAAATCATTATTACTTGGGCCACAAAATAAGCATACATCATTTATAATAACCCAACGAATAAAATGGGTTTCATAAACATAATCCCATCATCACATAATCCATATAAAAGAAATGGATATCGTTTCATAATTAGGAAAGTGAAACCATGTAAGTCATAGAGACATTATACTTGAAACATACACATATGAAATAATGTCATCTTAGATGGAAAATGGTTTTGATAAAACACTTGAAATGAATTCTTGAGGAAAATATCCTTTCTTCTTAAAAATCAATTTATTTTCACAAAACGTCATCTAATTTTAAAAGAAAGAGATTTTTTTGAAAATAGTCATGAAGTATTTTGTAGGAAGCGTCATTAAAATAAGGCTTTATAAAAATGTAAAAATCCGTTCGTGTTGTATAAGATAAAAAAACATTCTTGTCGTACATTTGCTTGAAAAGTCAAAAAGTACCTTGTAAAAAAAGAAATATTCCTTACATACCATGTAGTAAAAGTCAAGAATGGGTAAAAAGGACATTAAACATTCATGAAAATACTTTTATAAAACATGGACATGGATTATAGAAATAACCCCAGTAAATACATACGAATAAGCAATCTCGGATAAAATTGAGATTTGAAAAAGTATCACATACCTTAGGTCCGATATGCTTCGTACGTATCCGAACCTCCTGTATATTGATTTAAATAATGTCATTGACTTATTACAGAATCATATTCATTGTTATGATATCATATATGGTTCACTTATGACTTTATATTACCCGTTCTTTTGTAAATTCCATGTTAAAGAGCGTTTTGGGTAAAATCGTTTAATTTGTCATTCGTGTTTTGACTTGTAATTATTCATATGATTACATAGATCATGATTACTCAATTCCAGACTATAAAACATGGTTTATATAAAATATATATTCAGAATATACATATATATAATAGATCGATAAATGGAAAGACATACACCGTTCATGGAGACGGTAGGCCGTACGTACTCATGAACGTTGTTTTCGTTTCCTCATTGAATTGAATGGAATTAATTGGATGACATACATATATATATATATATATATACATAAATACAGTATCATTATTATGTCATATATTCCATTATTACTTATTATATATACTTTATAATCATTTATTAATGGTTAATCACTGAAAATGAATCGCATCTCGTCGTGGAGACAGTATTCCGTACGTACGCACAAGCGATGATATCATTCCCATGATCGTGGAATTTTATTGGAGTGTATTTATACTATTACAGAATCCATATCACTTTACAATAATCATATATAGTTATTATTTACACCATTATACCCATCCATGTAAGGTGGTGGTGGAAAATATATTACACCACGGCGTGGAGACGGTATTCCGTACGTACGCACGCGCGGTGATTTCGTTTTCTGTAGGATGGATAGATGGTGAAATAGGGTTGTTTCATACTTATAATAACATATCAGTATATTAGTGATACTTATTTTATTACTTTATAATGAAACAACCTAATAAAAATAAGTGGAAGAAGAAACAAAGGTGAAAGAATCGGTAACGGACATTACCTCTTCTTTGAAGCGCCTCTTTGAGAACTTCTCTTAGGGAACTAAAATTGGTCATTGAAGAAGACCTGGACCTCTAGGATGTTTCTAGGGAACTGGAGAAGTGAAATTTTTAGGGGTTGGACGAGCTTGAATGCTCAAAGTGGTGTGAGGAAGAGAGGGAGGAGGTTCCCTTTTATAAGGGAGTAGAGGGGCACCATTGGAAATATAAGAAATATTAGTTTATATTAATCCAAAACCCACGTAAAAACATTCAAACTGGCTCATATACGAATATTATATGATATAGGGTTGTAATATCATCAAAAAATAAAATTTGGACATGTTAATAATTTATTTTAAACATTATCAACTTGATTGATCTTTATTTATCAATTTAATTTTATTTGTGGTAATAATATTCTAAATTTTAAATTATTATAAATAATTACATATGTGTTGTGAATTTTCCATAATTAGACACTTTATGAAATTTTAGACCATATAAATTTTAATTTATAATTTTTAAACTTTTTTGTTATTTTTAAACAATTTTATAATATGTTATTTTTAGAAAATAACAATAGTGTCAATTTTGACACTATTCATTTATTTGAATTTAAATAAAATATATACACAAGATATTTTCAAAATAAAAGCTTTAATAGATCCATAAAATCTCATATGTATCTAGAAACTTAGTGGATCACATTAAATAGTTCATATAATATTTATTTTATTATTTTTAAAACCATTTATTTGATATTTAAATTAATAAAATAATTTCAACATCACTATTGTGTCATAATTAATAATAATTATTTAATCCCTAAAAATTCTAAATAAATTCCTATGATGTGTATAATTGTATTAGCTTTCTGGAGACTATTCATGTTATAAGTGTCATTAAGTTTATCACCAAATTAAAATTATTATACTTATACGATTTAAGAAAGTGACATGTTGTCACATTCTTTGGTTTTAATAATAATTAAATTATTCTCATGGTCAAAAGTCCATTAAATGAATCTAATCTGACCCATAGGTGATATGGGTCGACTTTTAGTCATCCAATAAGATTTTTTCAGGTGTTAGGGTAATTTTATAATCTTATATTTACCCTTAATTACCCGATTTACCTTTAACTATGGTAAATAAAATTTACCGCAGTTACTATTAATAATGCCCAAAAAAAAGTAACCTATTAACATAATTTGGAACCACTGATTCTGAATAGGGAATCCATTTATTAAAATTCAAAACATATAAGTTACAGTAATTAATTTAAAATAAATCCCGATTTTAAAAAAACGGGTTTTAGAAGTTAAAACATTGCCAAAGATTGAAATGTTTTTACCTATGAATTCAATATAAAATTAATGCTAATGGAATATATTATATTAAATGGTAAAAATATATTCTATTTATACTTTAACACCATTCAATATTATAATTTATCCATATAAATTATCTCAATGAAAAAAGTTGTTTTTAATTAAAAATTAGCGTATTTTTACTATTCATCAAAATATGAAAGTTATCATAAAAATATAAAAAATTTATCCAAAGTAAATTTTTATTCCTTGATTCAAAAGAAGAATTTTTTTTGTGAAATTTAACTTATAAACATTTCAAAAACTAGATTTAATGTGGGTGCACCATCAAAAGGCGGCAAAACTGCATTTTTTTAAAAATACTTCTTTTATAAAAAAAACTGATTTTGCTTTTATACATCATTCTAGAAAATGTATAAGTTGAATTAAAATGTTATAAAATTCCAAATTCAGTTAATACTATTCATAACGGCTAGTTTTATTAACATATTGTTTTTTAGTGAAACTCAGTATTGCGTACGATGCAAGCTATCGAGGAAGGTCGCGGTTGCGTGTAAAGCAAGCCAAACTAGTGTTGTGTGTAGTGAAAGATTCCTTTGATGATTTATATAACATAAAAACAAAATATGTCTCATAAAAGTCTCGGGTGTTACATTCTAGCCCCCTTAAAATGAATTTCTCCCTCAAAATTTGTCACTTTGTAACAAACAGATGAGGATACCTCTCCCTCATCATATCCTCAAGCTCCTATGTACCTTCTTCTAATTGGTGGTTCCACCATAAAACGTTTACCAAGCGAGTGGTCTTGTTCCGTAGGAATTTTTTGCTATGATCCAGAATCTCTATCGGTTGTTCTTCATAAGAAAGATCATTCTCTAGCGGTATAACTTCTGAGCTGAGTACATGTGAAGGATCAGGTATGTACTTTCTCAAGAGAGATACATGGAACACATCGTGAACTTGAGAGAGATTTGGTGGAAGTGCCAATCGGTAAGCTACCTTTCCCACACGATCCAGTATTTCAAAAGGACCGATATATCTAGGGCTCAACTTCCCCTTCTTTCCAAATCTAATGACCATCTTCTAGGGAGATATTCGTAAGAACACTTTATAACCCACTTCAAACTCGAGCTCTTTTATTTGGTTGTCAGCATAAATTTTCTGTCGACTCTGAGCTTCTCTTATGTTTTGTTGAATAGATTGGACCTTTTCTGCCATCTCGTCAACAAGATCAGGTCCTAATAGATTTATTTCCCCAACTTCATCCCAAAAAGTTGGATTCCTTCATTTCTTTCCATAGAGAGATTCATAAGGAGATATCTGAATACTGGAGTGAAAGCTATTATTAAAAGAAAATTCCACCAATGGTAGGTGTTGATCCCAACCACCTTTGAAATCCATAGATCAAGCTCTCAACATATCTTTTAGAGATTGAATTGTTCTCTCAGACTGACCGTCTGTCGGAGGATGATAAGCAGTGCTGAAACTCGACTCTGTATCCAGAGTATGCTGAAGACTTCGCCAGAACATCGAGGTAAATCACAGATCCCGATCAGATATAATAGAAAGTGGTACTCCATGCAATCTTACCACTTCCTTTACATATATCATGGCATGCTGATCCAGAGATAAATCCTCTCTAATTGCAATGAAGTGTGCAGACTTTGTAAAATGATCAACTATGACCCAGATAGCATTATTGCCTTTGGATGTTTTAGGAAGTCCTGTGACAAATTCCATAGTGATGTTTTCCCATTTTTATTCTGGTATGGGTAATGGTTGTAACAACCCCTTAGAATTCTGTCTCTCAGCTTTAACTTGATGACACACCAAGCATCAAGAGACATATTCAGCAACATCTCTTTTCATGCCATCCCACCAGAAGTACCCTTTCAGATCCCTATACGTCTTCGTGCTTCCCGGATGAATAGAGAATGAAGAACTATGAGCCTCATCCAGAAGCTCCTTCTTTAATTTTGGGATGGGAGGAACAAAAAACTGATTCCTGAACTTTATTATCCCATCACAATCATGGTTGAATTTATGTACATTTCTCACCTTCTTTTGTAACTCTAAATCTTCTTTTTGTGCCTCTTAAATTTTCACATGTATAGATCGTTGAACATTCATTTGAGAATGATACGATTTTCCCCCTTCCATTAAAATTCCATGATCCATCCTTTGTAAATCCATAAATATTGGATCTTTTGTGATCCTCATCATGGATAAGCTATAATGGTCTTGTCGACTTAATGCATCTTCCACCTTGTTTCCTTTCCCAGGGTGGTAATGAATTGAGCAGTCGTAATCCTTAATCAGCTCCAACCATCTTCTTTGGCGCATATTCAACTCCTTTTGTGTGAAAATATACTTTAAACTTTTATGATTAGTATAAATGTCACACCTTTATCCATAAAGATAATTCCTCCAAATCTTTAATGCAAAGATTACCGCAACTAACTCCAAATCATGTGTTGGGTAATTTTGCACATGGATTTTCAACTATCGTGAGGCATAAGCTATCACCATATCATTTTGCATAAGAACACACCCCAGCCCCTTCATGGATGAATCACTGTAGATCACAAACCTTTCTCCACTACAAGGCAGTGTGAGCACAGGTGCACTGGATAACCTTCTTTACAACTCCTTGAAATTTTCTTCACATTCCTCCGTCCAAACAAACTTAACTCCTTTCTGAGTCAACCTGGTGAGTGGATTAGATAATCATGAAAAATAATTCACAAACGGTCGATAATATCCAGCCAAACCAAGAAAACATCGAGTCTCAGTTACTGTTGTTGGTCTCGACCATCTTTCGATAACCCTTGTTTTTGCTGTATCCACAAATATCCATTCTTTTGAGATTATGTGACCCAAAAATGCAACTTTTTGAAGCCAAAATTCACACTTGGTAAATTTGGGATAAAGCATCTCCTTTCTCAGGTTCTTCAATATAATTCTCAGGTGATCTTTATGTTCTTCCATTCTCTTTGAATAGACAATAATATTGTCTATAAAGACTACCACAAACTGATCAAGATAGTCTCTAAAGACTCTATTCATCAGATCCATGAAGATAGTAGGGGCATTAGTAAGACCAAATCACATCACTATAAATTCATAGTGGCCATACCTTGTAAGGAAAGCAGTCTTTGGTATATCCTCCCTTTTGACCCTTAATTGATGATACCCTGAACGAAGATCAATCTTGGAATACTATTGAGCTTCATGTAGTTGGTAAAATAGGTCATCAATGCCTGGGAGAGGATATTTGTTCTTGATAGTGATCATATTAAGTTCTCGATAATCAATGCAGAGCCTCATTGATCCATCTTTCTTCTTAAAAAACAGAACAGGTGCTCCCCAAGGTGACACACTAGGGTGTATGAATCCCTTATCAAGATTCTATTGGAGTTGCTTCTTTAATTCTTGAAACTCAATTGGGGACATTCTATAAGGTGTCTTTTAAATAGGCAAAGCACCCGGTACGAGTTCTATTGAAAACTCAACTTCACGATTTGGTAAAATACCTGAAAATTCCTCTGGAAAGGCATCATCAAACTCCCTTACAATGGGCATATTCTTAATCATGAGTTTCTCACAAACCATTTGAGATAAATAACCTTCATTTAGTGGAATCAAGACCCATAATATGGAAGAAATTTCCACTGGAATATTATTTTCATCCTTGCATCGATAGACGATCATAGATTGATCAGGAATATGAAATGTGACTTGCCTTCTTTGGAAATTGATATGAGCTCCATATAAAGGAAGCCAATCCATGCCAAGAATCACATCAAATTCCACTATAGGAAGGATCACAAGATTTTCAGGAAACACTTTCCCACAAACTTCAATCGTGGAAGAATTATAAACTTTTGATGCGACTGTTGTGCCATTAGGGGTTGTCACAACTAACTAAATATATAATTGTTGAGGTAATACGGTGATACTCTTAGAAAATTCTTCAGAAATAAAAGAGTGGGTGGATCTAGATTCAAATAAAACATTTCCTACTTTAGAGTGGATGGTAAGTGTACCTTTCACCACATCGTTATCGTACTCCACATCGCTGATAGAAATTTCATGTGACTTTCCTTTGACTTTATCCTTAAGAGTTTGTTGACATCGAAAATAATCATCAACCCTTGGATTAGGGAATTTATTGGCATAATTCCCCATCTCCTTGAACTTGAAACATTTAAGTGTAGTAGGTTCATTCTTTTTGTCCATTCCTTTGTTTGCATCATTAGACATCTTCTTCCCATCATTGCAGCATTCAAATGCCCGATGACCTTCTTTTCCACATTTGAAACATTTACTTTTCCCTTTACGAAAACACCCTCCATGTTTCTTTCCACACTTTGAGCATAAGGGAGAGCTCATCTTCTTTTTAGTGTGCTCTTTAGATTTTCCTTTGAATTCCATTTTCCTCTTCTTATCAAACCCATATGACTGATGCATTACTTCAATCTCCATGTCAACTTTGAGAGCACATCGAACGATTTCCTCATAACTATTGAAGTCCCTTATGGCTAAGGCCCTTCGAAGACTTGGTTTTAAGCAACTAAAGAATCGATCGATCTTACACTCAGGTTGGATAATATTACCAGAAGCGTACATTGCAAGTCTTGTAAAATTTGATTTATAGGTACCAATAGATTCATCATCCTTTTGCTTTAGTTCAAGAAACTCCTTCTCCATATATGTTCAGAGAATACAAGGGAAGTAAATATTGAAAAATAAGTTTCTGAACTCATCCCATTCCATTGAATCAATTTCATCTCTTGGCCTCACATTCTTGATAAGAATCCACCATTGATCAGCATCACCTTCAAAATGATACACTGCTAAGATGACTCTATCATGTTCAGAACATTGAAGAACTGAAAATATTTATTCAGTAGTACTAATCCATTTTTCAGTAACTAATGGATCAGTAGACCCACTGATTGAAGGTGGACGCTACCTCATGAAGGATTCAACAGAATGTTGCTCCTTCCTTTGCTCGTTTGGAAGTCCTGCATGATTCATAGCTTGAGAAAGTTGTGTGAGAATGGCTACAAGATTTTTCATTCCATTTCCCATAACGTTTGGTTGCTCAGGGGGACAATCATTGCATTTCCTGTCACATTCCACATTAACACGGTTCCTTCGGGTTCTAGCCATTGACTAAAACCAAGAAGAATAGTGTGAGCAACACTAATTATAACAGGAAAACCACATAATCAAGAATAAAATTTCACACGTAAGGTCTTATCCTAGGTTATTCATGGTCATTTCTAAAACACTAAGATTATGTTCTATGCTTATAATTATCCTTAGTGTTCTTACTATGGCTTTCATATCCTAGTTTCCAAAGGTTGACTATACCTTTCCTCTGATACCAACTGTAGAGACCCAAAGC
Source organism: Viscum album (assembly GCA_963277665.1). NCBI lineage: Eukaryota > Viridiplantae > Streptophyta > Magnoliopsida > Santalales > Viscaceae > Viscum > Viscum album. The sequence goes on from OY728141.1 coordinate 1,759,485,089, forward strand.
TTGACGTACATGGACATTACATTACTTTAGCAGAATACTTAATACATAACAAAAATAGACACACAAGGACCGTAATAGTTCAGTGTCTTTGGAAACATGGAACATAATCTTCTAATCATGGTGAAAGATCTTCAACATCTCCCATAAAGATCTTCCCCTTTTTTTCTTACCTAAAACCTTTCTTTATATCCTGGGGAAAAGAAAACATAAAAAGGGTGAGCTCAAATGCTCAGTAAGGGTAAGAATGTATAAAATAAAACATACCATATCTTTTTAACATAAAAACATGAACATAATGTTTAAACAACAAAATCACGAGTAATGACATAAAACATGGAAGTACATAAGGCATAGATCATAATGGAACATAAACCATGATAAAATAGCATGGGAATAAAACATGTAACTGTGGAATCCATTAAGCACATGTAATGATTTCCATAGTAGCCAAGGAATTGCTGCCAAGACCATATTAGTGGACAAAGTCCCATTCTAAATCGAGTTCACTCCTCGTTTCAGTATTGTAACACTAAACCGGATTAACTTACCGTTCCAGCCATGTCTATATCATGAGATATAAAATCTTTACCCAATGCATTGGAGGAAGATATAGGTCCCACCTATCTCATAATGAAATCATTCTTACTTGTGCCACAAAATAAGCATACATCATTCATAATAACCCAACGGATAAAATGGGTTTCATAAACATAATCCCATCATCAAACAATCCATATAAAAGAAATGGATATCGTTTCATAATTAGGAAAGTGAAACCATGTAATTCATAGAGACATTATACTTGAAACATACACATATGAAATAATGTCAACTTAGATGGAAAATGGTTTTGATAAAACACTTGAAATGAATTCTTGAGGAAAATATCCTTTCTTCTAAAAAATCAATTTATTTTCACAAAATGTCATCTAATTTTAAAAGAAAGAGATTTTGTTGAAAATATTCATGAAATATTTTGTAGGAAGCTTCATGAAAATAAGGCTTTATAAAACCGTAAAAATCCATTCGTTCCGTATAAGTTAAAAAAACATTCTTGTTGTACTTTTGCCGGAAAAGTCAAAAAGTTCCTCATAAAAAAAGAAAGATTCCTTACATACCATGTAGTAAAAGTCAAGAATGGGTAAAAAAAACTTTAAACATTCATGAAAATACTTTTATAAAACATGGACATGGATGATAGAAATAACCCCAGAAAATACTTACGAATAAGCAATCTCGGATAAAATTGATATTTGCAAAAGTAGCCCTTAACTTAGGTCTGATATACTTTGTACGTATCTGAACATCATGTATAGTGATTTAAATAATGTCAATGACTTATTACAGAATAATATTTATTGTTATGATATCATATATGGATCACTTATCACTTTATATTAACCGTTCTTTTGTAAATTCCATGTTAAAGAGAGTTTTGGGAAAAATCGTTTCATTTGTCATCCGTGTTTTGACTTGTAATTATTAATATGATTACTTAGATCATGATTACAAAATTCCAGAATATAAAACATTATTTATATATAATATATATTCAGAATATACATATATATAATATATCGATAAATGGAAATAAATACACCGTTCATGGAGATGGTAGGCCGTACGTACGCATGAACGTTGTTTTTGTTTCCTCATTGAATTGAATGGAATTAATTGGATGACATACATATATATATACATAAATCCATTATCATTATTATGTCATATATTTCATGATTACTTATTATATATACTTTATAATCATTTATGAATGGTTAATCATTGAGAATGAATCTCATCGCGTCTTGGAGACGGTATTCCGTACGTACGCACGAGCGATGATATCATTCCCATGATCATGGAATTTTATTGGAGTGTATGTATACTATAACAGAATCAATATCACTTTAAAATAGTCATATATAGTTATTATTTACACCATTATACCCATCCAAGTAAGGTGGTGGTGGAAAATAGATTACACCACGGCGTGGAGACGGTATTCCGTACGTATGCACGCGTGGTGATTTCGTTTTCCGTAGGATGGATAGATGTTGAAATAGGGTTGTTTCATAATTATAATAACATATTATTATTTTATTGATACTGATGTTATTACTTCATAATGAAACAACCTAAGAAGAAGAAGTGGAAGAAGAAATAAAGGTGAAAGAATCGGTAACAGACATTACCTTTTCTTTGAAGCGCCTCTTTGAGACCTCCTCATATGGCACTAAAATTGGTCTTTTAAGAAGACCAGGACCTCTAGAATGTTTCTAGGGAAGTGGAGAAGAGAATTTTTTCAGGGGTTGGCCGAGATTGAAGGCTCAAAGTGGTGTGAGGAAGAGTTGGAGGAGATGCCCTTTTATAAGGGAGGAGAGGGGCACCTTTGGAAATATTAGAAATATAAGATATATTAAATCCAAATGTAACACCCCAAGCTTCCATAATACGTTTCTCATTCAATAATGAAATAGCTTGCATTATACGCAACTTCGAGTTCTAAAACACCACGACTAATCATAGTAGCCGTTATGAATAGTAATAACCACTTTTTAAAATTATAGAAATTTTATATTTCAAAATGGACTTCATTTTTGGATTTGGAATATCGAAATTAGCCTATGTTGAATTTTTTGGAATTTTTCTGAGAACTTCTAATTTTTTATGAATAGTGAAAAATACTTAAAAACAACTTTTTTAATAAAAATAATTTATAGTGATAAATTATACAATTTAGTGGTTTCAGTGTATAATTAGAATATATTTTTACCATTTTATCCAATGGTGGTCATTAGAATTAATTTAACATTGAAATTGGACATAAACAATTGCCAATCTTTTGATATAAATTGTTTCTTAAAAACATGCTATTTGTTGTGACATCGGGAATTAATTATAAAATAAATTAATGAAACTTATATTTTTGGAATTTTGTAAAATAGACATCATTTTTGAAATCGGAATATCAATTATAGCTTAGGGTGAAATTTTGGCATTGTTCTGAAAAACTTCGATTTTTGATGAATAGTGAAACCACTAAGTGGTAGTTAAATAACTGATTTTTAGTTGAAATGAAATATTACCACCTCTGTGATTTGATTTTCAAAAATCCGACATACATGGTTGTCATTAAGAAGTAAAATGTCGTTTAATGAGATTAAAATAATTTTTAGTGAATAGTAACTTTTAAGTTCTTAATCGCGATTACAGGTAATTAGTGTAGTTTAAGGTAACAATAATGTTTTAATAATAAGAGATGAGATTGACACATGTCCTACCCACATTTGATGTGCCATGACCGACCAAGACAATCCATGGGTCAACTTGGGGACCCCATGGAGCCACTTTAGTTGGAAAATGACATAAATACCTTTTATTTAATGTTAAAGTAAAAAATGACACAAACATGAAATGTTTTATTAAAACATTTTTTACATGGGGTTATACAAGTCATATTTTTGACTATAAATAGTTATTGTAAAGGTAAAAATATTTCCTAAATCATAGTATTTTTTTTATAATTTTTAGACATTAAATAAATTCAATTATTTATGACATCATTATGATGCAGCGATGACCTCATTATTTAACGATTTTAAATAAAATAGAAAGATAATGTAAAATACAAGGCTTACACTTGTACAAAGCCTATTGGATGGGTATATTTCGAACCCTTATCACCTTATCCTTGAATTATATAATTGTGGGACCTTTGGAATCCGAAAAGCATTGTGTAATAAAGTAATATTTCATTACTTTCCAAGAGTGCCCCTCCTCTCCACTTAAAAAAGGCCCCCACCACTCCCACCTTATTCACACATTAAAGCCATTTGGATCGGCCAAACTCTGCCCAAATACTCTCCCAACTTCCCCCTCTTACTCCTAGAAGCCTCACTGTGGGCATAATTCTTCCCAAGGAAGCCTTTGGCTCAAATCAAAAAGAGTTACCCGATTTTTAGTTAATGTCTTCTCTAATGTTGTTTTGTTTTATTTTTCTACTCCAACCCCCTAAACACTTTTTATTAATTTCTTTTGTAACAACAACAGTATCCTAAATATACTAGGATGTTGTTATAAAAAGGATTCGAGCTACACTTACACACACCTACATCTAATGGTTAAAGAACATATTGTTTCCGTGGATGGAGAATTTCTGCCTCACGAAACGATGATTGTTCAACACTCATATAACAACTTAAAAGGTGGCCATTAAGATTTAACTATATTTATATATGATATATAATATGTTTATGTTTTACTTATACTTCTGTATTTCTCATTTATGGCATACTTTATGTTTTTTCCATTATGGGTAAACGCGGTAATTTAATTTTAGGAAGTGCGGACTACCGCCCCCTCAATGTGATTTGAATCGTTAATGCCATATGTGAGATGTATAAAGGATGGAGTAAATGGTATTATACACTATATTATACTGGAATTATATTATACATTTATATCATTATGATTTCATATGAAATAGAAATGAAAGTAGCGTTCATGCGTACGTACGGCTTACCGTCTCCATGAATGGTGCATTTCATTTCTTACCTCTAAATGTTACGTAATATTATAAATGAATGTATATACTGTATATATATGATATATATGATATCTACATCATGAATATAATTCTGGATATAATGGATATTTCACCACATGAACAACTTGTAATGATAAGAAGTTTATTTTTGACTCAAGTACCAAAGATCGACAAAACGACCGTTATTAACTTAAATAATTACATAACATTCATAACATTGTAATAAGTGATATAAAAAGGATAATTAAATTTAAAATGGTTCTTAATAAGGTATATATTAACTCTAGTTTATTATTCATGAGGTTAAAGAACGGTTGAGTCAAGTCGGACATGAGGTAAGGCAATTTCTTAACCCAATTTCCATTCTTTGGGTTAATCTCCTACTTTCAAATTATGTCATGATATTATTATGTCTTATTCTGTATTTTTACTTTCTTTATGTGTACCTATAGTGAATACACATAATAGATCTATTTTATTTTAAAAATAATTTTTTTAAGGACTTCGTCTCAATCTCCTTTCATTGAGGCATATTTGGTTTTATACACAGCTTTATTTTATACGGTGTATAAACCCCTTTGAATTTTACGTTTATTCAAAAGGAATCTTTTTTATACGAAGAGTTTTGCTAAATGACAAAAGGGAATGTTTTTCTTGCCGTACTTATGCAGCGACAACGACTTCTCCACCGCCGTGACCTTTATTTGTGTTTCGGCTTCCTATACAAGCCATCATTTTTTAATAAAAAATTAATACAATGTTTTAACTTTCATTTATTTTGGTATTGAAAATGGTTTTGAAAGAGTTTTTATTATATCAATGTGTTTTATTGATATCTTGTTATTGAAATGTGGAAATGTTATGTTTCTTTTATGCATTTTTTATGTGATACGATTATGTTAGGGTTTATGATATGTTTAAACCTATTCTTATGAGGAATGTATTGGACTTAATAAGTGACGGGTGGAGCCCGCTATAGCTCCTCGATGCTTCGGTAGGTCTCATGAGACAACTAGACGTGGAATTGGCTGTGGCCCATTCCCAATTTGATTTATGGTTTTGGCCGAGGCCTTGACAAAATGTTTCAAAATGTCTGGCATTATACATTCCCTCATTATGAAAGTGGTTAATGATATTTCATTTGATTATTTGACCAGTAGAATATCCATGTGAAGAAGTAAATGGCATTATCTCATTTTACTTTTGCCATATTATACTGATGTTCAAGTTTAAAAGGCTTTTGTTTTAGCTATAAATTGCCTTAAATGTTTATGTTTATTTATGAAAGCTTCCGCAATATTGTTATCCTTACTGAGCATCTGAGCTCACCCCTTTCAATGTTTTAATATTTTCCAGGATGTGAAGAAGTATTTTATGAATGACCTTCAGGGATAGTCAGAAGAAGATATGAGTGTGGACTATGGAGACTTTGTTATTGTAGTTTTTCACCTTATGATGTAATGTAACATTTATGAATGTATCTAGTGTTTCCAAGGCTACTAAACTAATCGGTCTTTCGAGACTTGATCTTTTGTGATCATTCCAATGTTATGAAGTAATGCACCGACTCTGGGTAGCTGGGGTCGGGGCGTTACAGTTGGTATCGGAGGCAGTTTAGTACTAACCTTGGAAGCTAGATTTAGATAAACTCTGATTAGAGCACATATCCCGAAGATAGACTTTGATGATTAGTATAGAAGAACTTCCTAGAAATTTGGTATTGTAGAGATGTTGTGAGTTTTCCGAGCAATACATCCCTGTCTGGATACGAGCAGGTAGAGGCGGCTCTAGAACAGATGTACCTAGGGGTAAAAGCCGAAAACACCGCTTTGAGCTAGACTCGAACGGGAACTGGTGTACGACAACGGGCCTTGCTGCACTCCTGGTTACGACACTCCCGGGGGATATGCTAAGGATAATTCTCATTTTCTTTACAAAACACTATGAAGGGTTATGAGTATATACTTCCTCAAAGAAAACAATTTTATGATTATGGATTATATCCATAAATAGTTCAATTAGTGTTAAGTGGTTTACATATATGGAATTATGTATTTTGATTCATAAACTAATCTAGTTTATGCCATTGTTTAGAAATGGCGCCTAGTGGAAGGAATGGAAACCGTATCAATGCATGCACTCCGTGTAGGGATTTCCCTCCTGCTCAAGATAATTATTGTGGATCTGGAGATACAACTGGTTCTGATCAACTTATTACCATACTGGGACAACTCACTCAGGTTATGAATAATAGCCTTACTCGTATGGAGCACCCTGATCCGCAACGTGGAGGATCAATGTTAGACCGCTTCATGAGGCAACAACCACCAACATTTAATGGGGGTACAAATCCGTTAGTAGGTGAGCAATGGATAAACTCCTTAGAGAAAATATTCCATGCCTTGGGGAGTAGCGAAAGGGAGAAGGTTATCATGGCAGTTTTCTGCCTCACTGGAGATTCCGATCAATGGTGGTCATTGATTCAAAATACAAAGGAAGATGATGACGTATCGAATATGGAACGGAGGGAGTTCAAAGTGCTTTTCTTAGAAAAATACTTTCCTCATGACCATCGAGCAGATATGGAAAGGCAATTTCTGAGTCTGAGACAAAAGGAGGATGAGAATGTCGCAAAGTATGAGGTCAACTTTACAAGGTTAGCGAGGTATGATGCAGATTATATACGTAACCCAAGAGGTAAGATTGATCGTTTCTTTGATGGGTTAAACCATTTCTTCGTCGAGCTTTAGTATCACAATCTTTCTCAAAATACGAAGATATTTTCTCGTGTGCAATCAAGACGGAAGAAGAATTCTATAAGTCTCATGACTTTAAAGCAAAGCAAGAAAAGAAGAGAATGGTGGAACAAGAGACAAATAAAGGGAAAATGGAAAGAAGTATTTTCCATTATGTGATAATTGTGGGAAGAATCACCCTGGTACTTGCCTAAAGGGAATGGGAGTTTGTTATAAATGTGGAGAAAAAGGTCACCAGACGCATGATTGCAAGGGAAAGAAAGAGGCTATCAATGTTGAATTCTACAATTGTAGGGAAATGGGGCATTATGCAAATGAATGTCCTAAGCGTCAGGGAAACTTACATCAGAAAAGACCAAGGGATCAAGGACAATCTTATGTTGTTACTACAGTTGAAGCAGAATAACTAATGTATTGGTGCTTTTGGACTCATGGACTATATTCTGGTTATTAGAATAATGTGATATATATATATAAGGATTGTACTGCAGTACTTGTTGTTTCATTAAGGTTTTAATATGATTAAGGTAATCATATTTTTGTATGTGACAATAAGAGAAACTTTACCTTGTTTGAGGAATCTGATGATAAAATTGATTTTGGAATTTAGGGACCTTTTAGAGAAAGTCTTGACGGAGGTATATTGGATAACTATAAAGGTTGAAATGGATTAAGTTGAACTTTTTATAGTATAGATTAACGTTAAAACATTTATGAATATTATTTTTGGAATATTATAGTTTTAGGAAAAGGAAAACCTGCAAGGTGGGGCATAACCCATCAAAGCTCCAGGAATCAAACCCACAACCATAGTGCGACAGGCCTTTATTTCCTACCACTAGACTACAGGAAGTCCCTAGTTATTACAAAATATTTTTCCTAATCTAAATGGTATGTGTTAACATTTTAAACCTTATACAATTAGGATAAGTATAATATTTTTGAGTTCTATTATCTTTTTGAGTGAAAGATGAGTTGAAGGTTGAAACTCTAATTGTCAAGCATAAATATATATATACATATCTCTTATTCAATGAATAAATTATTTCTTAAACTTTAGTAAAGGGATATTAAAACAAAAAAATGTGTTATCCTAATACCTTATGTCTTGTTGAACTGATGATATTTTAAATCAACATAGATTGAAGGCATTGAGGCCCTCAATTTGACAGTTGATTGTGATTGATGACCTCAATCACTCCCTACAAATATTTACGTCTTTCCTCCAATTATATGTCTCTAATTGCCACCAATGTTCTCCTAATCCAGATCATAATTGGGTGGTGACTTTTTCATTTCCCTTTCCCTCTTATTAAGGCTAAATTTTATTAATCTTATTTCCGATGTGGGTTTTCCAAAAAGGTATTTTCTATTTTCAACCTTTTATTTTCATAGAAAAAATTTCAAATTGCGAGGACGCAATTTATTGAAGGAGGGGAGAATATAACACCCCGAGCTTCCACAATATGCTTCTCATTCAATAATGCAATAGCTTGCATTGTACGCAACTTCGAGTTCTAAAACACCGCGACTAATCATAGTAGCCGTTATGAATAGTAATAACCACTTTTTAAAATTATAGAAATTTTATATTTCAAAATGGACATCATTTTTGGATTTGGAATATCTAAATTAGCCTATATTGAATTTTTTATTATTTTTCTGAGAACTTCTAATTTTTTATGAATAGTGAAAAATACTTAAAAACAACTTTTTTAATAAAAATAATTCATAGTGATAAATTATACTATTTAGTGGTTTGAAAGTATAATTAGAATAAATTTTTACCATTTTATCCAATGGTGGCCATTAAAATTTATTTAACATTGAAATTGGACATAAACAATTGCCAATCTTTTGATATAAATTGTTTCTTAAAAGCACGCTATTTGTTGTGACAGCGGGAATTAATTATAAAATAAATTAATGCAACTTATATTTTTGGAATTTTGTAAAATAGACATCATTTTTGAAATCATAATATCAATTATAGCTTAGGGTGAAATTTTGGCATTGTTCTGAAAAACTTCGATTTTTGATGAATAGTGAAACCACTAAGTGGTAGTTAAATAACTGATTTTTCGTTTAAATGAAATATTACCACCTCTGTGATTTGATTTTCAAAAATCCGACATACATGGTTGTCATTAAGAAGTAAAATGTGGTTCAATGAGATTGAAATAATTTTTAGTGAATAGTAACATTTAAGTTCTTAATCGCAATTAGAGGTAATTAGTGTAGTTTAAGGTAAAAATAATGTTTTAATAATATGAGATGAGATTGACACATGTCCTACCCTCATTGGATGTGCCATGACCGACCAAGACAATCCATGGGTCAACTTGGGGACCCCATGGAGCCACATTAGTTGGAAAATGACATAAATACCTTTTATTTAATGTTAAAGTAAAAAATGACACAAACATGAAATGTTTTACTAAAACAATTTTTACATGGGGTTATACAAGTCATATTTTTGACTATAAATATTCATTCGAAAGATAAAAAAATTTCCTACATCATAGTTTTTTTTATATAATTTTTAGACATTAAATAAATTAAATTATTTATGACATCATTATGATGCAGCGATGACCTCATTATTTAACGATTTTAAATAAAATAAAAAGATAATGTAAAATACAAGGCTTACACTTGTACAAAGCCTATTGGATGGGTAGATTTAGAACCCTTATCACCTTATCCTCTAATTATATAATTGTGGGACCTTTGGAATCCGAAAAGCATTGTGTAATAAAGTAATATTTCATTACTTTCCAAGAGTACCCCTCCTCTCCACTTATAAAAGGCCCCCACCACTCCCACCTTATTCACTCATTCAAGCCATTTGGCTCAGCCAACCTCTACCCAAATACTCTCCCAACTTCCCCCTCTTACTCCTAGAAGCCTCACTTTGGGCATAATTCTTCCCAAGTAAGCCTTTGTCTCAAATCAAAAAGAGTTACCCGATTTTTAGGTAATGTCTTCTCTAATATTGTTTTGTTTTATTTTTCTTCTCCATCCCCCTAAACAGTTTTAATTCATTTCTTTTGTAACAACACCAGTATCCTAAATATAATAGGATGTTTTTATAAAAAGGATTCTACCTAAACTTACACACACCTACATCTAATGGTTAAAGAACATATTGTTTCTGTGGATGGTGAATTTCTGCCTCACGAAACGATGATTGTTCCACACTCATATAACACATTAAAAGGTGGCCATTAAGATGTCACTACATTTATATATGATATATAATATGTTTATGTTTTACTTATACTTCTGTATTTCTCATTTATGGCATACTTTATGATTTTTCCATTATGGGTAAACGCGATAATTTCATTTTAGGAAGTGCGGACTACCGCCCCCTCAATGTGATTTGAATCGTTAATGCCATATGTGGGATATATAAAGGATGGAGTAAATGGTATTATACACTATATTATACTGGAATTATATTATACATTTATATCATTATGATTTCATATGAAATATAAATGAAAGTAGCGTTCATGCGTACGTACGGCTTACCGTCTCCATGAACGGTGCATTTCATTTCTTACCTCTAAATGTTACGTAATATTATAAATGAATGTATATACTGTATATATATGATATATATGATATCTACATCATGAATATAATTCTGGATATAATGGATATTTCACCACATGAACAACATGTAATTATAAGAAGTCTATTTTTGACTCAAGTACCAAAGATCGACAAAACGACCGTTATTAACTTAAATAATTACATAACATTCATAACATTGTAATAATTGATATAAAAAGGATAATGAAATTGAAAATGGTTCTTAATAAGGTATATATTAACTCTAGTTTATTATTCATGAGGTTAAAGAACGGTTGAGTCAAGTCGGACACGAGGTAAGGGAATTTCTTAACCCAATTTCCATTCTTTGGGTTAATCTCCTACTTTCAAATTATGTCATGATATTATTATGTATTATTCTGTATTTTTACTTTCTTTATGTGTACCTATAGTGAATACACATAATAGATATATTTTATTTTAAAAATAATCTTTTTAAGGACTTCGTCTCAATCTCCTTTCATTGAGGCATATTTGGTTTTATACACAACTTTATTTTATACGGTGTATAAACCCCTTTGACTTTTATGTTTATTCAAAAGGAATCTTTTTTATACGAAGCGTTTTGCTAAACGACAAAAGGGAATGTTTTTCTTTCCGTACTTATGCGGCGACAATGACTTCTCCACCGCCGTGACCTTTATTTGAGTTTCGACTTCCTATACAAGCCATCATTTTTTTTAATGAAAAAAAATACAAAGTTTTAACTTTCTTTTATTTTGGTATTGAAAATGGTTTTGAAAGAGTTTTTATCATATCAATGTGTTGTATTGATATCTTGTGATTGAAATGTGGAAATGTTATGTTTCCTTTATGCATTTTTTATGTGATACGATTATTTTATGGTTTATGATATGATTAAACCTATTCATATGAGGAATGTATTGGACTTAATAAGTGACGGGTGGAGCCCGCTATAGCTCCTCGATGCATCGGTAGGTCTCATGAGACAACTAGACCTGGAATTGGCCGAGGCCCTTTCCCAATTTGATTTATGGTTTTGGCCGAGGCCTTAATCATATTAGACGTCTTGGCCGAGGCCTTGACAAAATGTTTCAGAATGTCTGGGATTATACATTCCCTCATTATGAAAGTGGTTAATGATATTTCATGTGATTATTCGACTAGTAGAATATCCATGTGAAGAAGTAAATGGCATTATCTCATTTTACTTTTGCCATATTATGTTGATGTTCAAGTTTAAAATGCTTTTGTTTTAGTTATACATTTCCTAAAATGTTTATGTTTATTTATGAAAGCTTCCGCAATATTGTTATCCTTACTGAGCATCTGAGCTCACCCCTTTCAATGTTTTAATATTTTCCAGGATGTGAAGAAGTATTTTATGAATGACCTGCAGGGATAGTCAGAAGAGGATATGAGTGTGGACTATGGAGACTTTGTTATTGTAGTTTTTCACCTTATGATGTAATGCAACATTTATGAATGTATCTAGTGTTTCCAAGGCTACTAAACTAATCGGTCTTTCGAGACTTGATCTTTTGTGATAATGCCAATGTTACGAAGTAATGCACCGACTCTGGGTAGCTGGGGTCGGGGCGTTACACCCAACCCCACATAAAAACCTCCAAAGTGACTCATATCCAAATATTAGATTAGATAGGGTTTTAATATCATCAAAAAATAAAATTTAGACATGTTAGGAATTTATTTTAAACATTATCAACTTGATTTATCCTTATTTATCAATTTAATTTTATTTGTGGTAATAATATTCTAAATTTTATATTATTATAAATAAATACACATGTGTTGTGAATTTTCCATAATTTGAAACTTTAGGACATTTTCGACCATATAAATTTTAATTTATAATTTTTAAATATTTTTGTTATTTTCAAACAATTTTATAATATGTTATTTTTATAAAATAACAATAGTGTCAATTTTGAAACTATTCATTTATTTTAATTTAAATAAAATATATACAGAAGATATGTTCGAAATAAAAGCATTAATAGATACATAAAATGTCATATGTTTCTAGTAAATTATTGTAGAACATTAAATAGTTCATATAATATTTATTTTATTATTTTTCAAACCATTTATTTGATATTTTAATTAATAAAATAATTTCAACATCACTATTGTGTCATAATTCATGATAATCATTTAATACCTAAAAATTCTAAATAAATTCCTATGATGTGGATAAGTGTATTATCTTTCTGGATACTATTCATTTTCGAAGTTTAATTAAGTTTATCACCAAATTAAAATTATTATACTTATAAGATTTAAGAAAGTGACATGTTGTCACATTCTTTGGTTTTAATAATAATTAAATTTTTTTCATGGAAAAAGCCCCATTAAATGAATCTAATCCGACCCCTAGGTGATATGGGTCAACTTTTAGTCATCCATTAGGATTTTCTTAGGTGTTAGGGTAACTTTATAATCTTATATTTACCCTTCACTACCCGATTTTCCTTTAACTATGGTAAATAAAATTTACCGTAGTTATTATTCATAATGCGAAAAAATAAAAAGTAGCCTATTAACATAATTTGGACCCACTAATTCAGAATATGGAATCAATTTTTCAAATTTCAAAACATATAAGTTGCATTAATTAATTTAAAATAAATCATGTTGTTAAGAAAACGGGTTTTAGAAGTTAAAACGTTGCCAAATATTGAAATGTTTTACCTATGAATTCAATGTGAAATTAATGCTAATGACATACATTATATTAAATGGTAAAAATATATTCTATTTATACTTTAAAACCATTCAATATTATAATTCATCCATATAAATTATCTCAATAAAAAAAGTTGTTTTTAATTAAAAATTCGCGTATTTTTACTATTCATCAAAATATAAAAGTTATCAGAAAAATATCGAAAATTTATCCAAAGTAAATTTTTATACCCTGATTCAAAAGAAGAATTTTATTTCATCATATTGAACTTATAAACATGTCAAAAACTAGATTTAATGTGGGTGCGCCATCAAAATGCGGCAAAACTGCATTTTTTGAAAAATACTTCTTTTATCCCAAAAAAACTGAATTTGCTTTTATAACTCATTCTAGAAAATGTATAAGTTGAATTAAAATGTTATAAAATTCAAAATTCAGTTAATACTATTCGTAACGGCTAGTTTTAATAGCATATTGTTTTTTAGTGAAACTCGGTATTGCATACGATGCAAGCTATCGAGGAAGACCGCGGTTGTGTGTAAAGCAAGCCAAGCTAGTGTTGTGTGTAGTGAAAGATTCCTTTGATGATTTATATAACATAAAACAAAATATTTCTCATTAAAGTCTCGGGTGTTACACCACGTGTTACTTAAATCATATCCACCTCACTACAACACCATCTAGGGAAAATTCATAGCTTGGTTTCAATTTCATATCATCATGACCTGTCTAGAAACAAGCTTTAGTGTATTCTCTCAATACTAGTTATTCCCCTCTTCAGCACAACAAAAAAATATCCTTTGTATTCCTCCAGGCCTTTGGGATATTTTTGATAGCTACCTAATACAGCTCACATTGATTGTATTCATACATGATGACAATGATTAATGAAAAAGAATCATTAAACTATTACATAGCATAACATACATGATATCTCCCACTGTCGAGGCATAAGGATTATACTCACTCTATCAATCTCCTACTATTTTTGTGGACATATTTTCTTGGAGAAATTGATACAATGTGATGCTGTAAAACCACCATATTGGATTATTCCATAATTTACCCTTAAATTAAGTTTTAAATTTATGTACGTTTACATAGCCCAGGAAGCATCTAGGATCTATCCTGATAAATCTTGATCCCTAAAATGAAATCTACTTCATCAAAATATTTTATCGAGAAGAATTAATTTAATCAATTCATAACTGACAGTAATACTTTCACTTCATTTCCTATAATTAATATTCCATCATCATATAATAAAATGAAAATTAAGTAATGTTCATTAACCATCTTAGCGATACAAGGTTTGATTTCACTTTTGTCAAAACCATATTCTATTTTAGAATTATCAAAATGAATATTCCATGATTGTAAAGTTTGTTTCAACCCAAAAATGGATCTTTATAGTTTGAAAATATTATTAGAATTCTTTGACTTCATATACCCTTCCGGTTGAGTCATATAGATGTAATCAACTAACTTCCAATTTAAAAACTTATTTTTGACACTCATTTCTCAAATTTCAAAATCATGGAATTTTTTTATTGTATGTAATATTGTGATTGAGTTATGAATTTCAACAAGTAAAAATATTTAATCATATTTTATGCCTTTATGTTTCTCAAAACTCATCGCTACTAGTTATTCATTATAGGTATTGACCTTACTATCCATGTTTAGTTTTTTCAAAAATAGTCTTTTGAATCCAATGGGTTTTACATTTTATGGAGGTTCTACTAAAATCCAATTATGGTTATGGTACTTGTAATCTATCACAAAATGCATAACATCGTTCTATTTAACATTATCCTTACCTAATACTACTTCCTTCTAGGTTTTAGGTTCATCATCCTCAAGTAGTAATGCTTCACTTGACTCAATGATCAAAAAGCCAAAACACTATAGTTTTCTAACCTCCCAAGTTGACCTATGTAGTACTTATGTCTTGATAAATTCTTCATCTCCCATAGTCTCTTATGAATATTTTTCTTATAATAACTATTGTGCATTAGTGACACCAACATTATCAAATTTAATATTTCTCCCACTATTATCTTTTTGATTTTTTCCCTTTATAGAAATGTAACTTGTCTTACCATAGTCACTTTTTTTATGAAAGGTTATATAAGTAAAATCATTTAGTTTATTTAAGATAACCTATAAAATTGAACTTTGTGATTCCGGTTGTAAAATTCTCACTTTGTATAGTCTTTAAAAAATCCTTTCATCCCCATATACATATGTGGGATAAACTGGGTTTCATTTCATACCACTACTCATATAGAATTCCATCTATATATTTAGTTGGTACTTAGTTAAGGGTACATGCAACTATCAGCAAGGTGTATCCCCAAAAGGATAATGGAAGAGTTTCCTAACTCATCATTGATTTGACCATGTCTATAAATGTATTATTCCTCCATTAACTAACACAATTCCACTATAGTGTATATGGTGGAGTGAGATGGGATTTTATCCCACACACCATTAAGTTATAAGTGAAATCTTAATAAATATAATCTCCACCTCAGTCTAGGAAATTTTCCTTAATCTTCTTTCTAGGATGGTTTTCTACTTCATGCTGAGATTTCTTAAACATCTTAAAGGAATCATAATTATACTACATTGAGTTGATATATTCATACCTACTATAGTCATCGTTAAAAGTAACGATTCATGAAATCCATCCCATTTCTTATATTAGAAGTGTGCAACTTACATAATTATTAATTAATTCTAGTAATTCAGTGGCTCTTACTCCCTTATAAGAAAAATGTTCTTTGGTCATTTTACCTTTTAAACAATAATGACATGCATCCAGGGGTTTTAATTCAGCTGAGTATAAATACCCTTTTTTATGTAATTTATGTAGTCACTTATCATCTACCTAACCAAACCCGATGTTCCCTTGGAAGGAGTTATATATGTAACGTTCATTGGTTTTTTCATTGACATTTATTACTGGGTTTTCATGTTCATGTATATTTACCATTGTTATGATACATCATACAATAACACATGTTATATTTATAAAAGAGACAACATTTATTTCCAAACATGAAATAAAATATCATTCCATCCAGACTTGACACTAAGATTATGTTTTTGGGTTTTTAAGGTACATAATAACAATTATTCCATGTAAGAATCCAAATAATAAGCAAATTTAGGTGATAATCTCTCCCTACAAAGGTTGGTCGACTCGCACCATTTTCAGGTCAGAGATCCACTTCTACTTTTCTGATCTACTTGAATATACACGGTTCATGTATTTGAATACCAATGAGTAAGACACATGTAATATCCAATAACAAACATGGCGATAATGAAAAATTGAATTCAATAAAAAATTACTTGAAGTAGAAGCATCACCTTGATTCTTCTTCCTATATCTATTGTTCTTCTACAAGTTTCCTTTTTCCAAATACAAAGTGTGAAACCTCCTACTCATTTCTATCCATTATTATATTTTAATTCTTGTAAAGAGAGTGAATCAGTTTCTTCAACTTGTTCATAGCGTTAGACCCCTTAGTCTTGACCTTCAACCTCCTTTTCACCATCAGGACTAAAGAATTGGTATTCTTCATATCCATATAAACTTGTTAAACTGAATTCAAAAAATCTGGAAGAAACTTTTACAAGTTAGTATTATTGTAATTATAAATTAAATTTGAAAATACTGCCATTAAATAGTCAATTATGAGATCAGTTTCAAGTTATTGGTTCAACTCGAACCCATAATATTCAAGTCTCGTGATGTTACCGATCATCATGAGTACATGAGGTCCTTCTCAATTCCCTTATACTTGCCTACACCTATAAATTTCACTTGATATCTCATCCCTTTATTTCTTATCTCTCTCCTAAAATAACTGATGAATATGAGTTAGGAGCTTGTAAAACTCATTGTCCTCATAAATTTTCTGAAATTTAATAGGCATAAATGAAACAACATGATACATTATACATATAGTGATTCATCTAGATGTTTTATACTTATTTTTATCTGTGTTTCTTAGTCTCTAAGGAGGCATAGAAGGAAGTTAGGACTCCATCACATAAGGATTTATTTCTTCGCATTATACTATGCTCAAAAACCGATACCACTTTCGTAAGTTATGTCCAATCAAAATATTTTATTTATACATTATGTATCAAAATTTTAATGTTTTTTTGGTGTTGGGGATTTCCATTTTGATTTAAAACAAATTAACTTTAGTAGTTGTTACATTATATTGACTACCATTTTAGACATTTTTGATTAATTAATTAAATCCTTAAATGTATCCCACTATTTTATTGAATTATAATAGATCTCACGGAAAGAATTCCTTTTTTATTGAGTATCTTAGTGTAAAGGAGCCTTGAAACCTCTTCTCATAGTCTACAAGATATGGTTACACCACTCCTTGAAGAGTTCCATGGTATACACTAGGTTTTCCAACAACATTAACTCAAATTTCCTTGATCTACTGAGTAAAGTCCCAGCTTATCCAAATTGTAACATTGATTCCTTCAATTCTTTGACTCTAAAGTGATAGAATGTAATCTATGGCTACTCAGTTGCTAAAAAATTTTAGCTAAGTCATCCCAATACTCTAATAATAACTCTCAGACAGTAGGAGGAACCCTTAACTATGGATTAAGAGCACCCCGTACACCCAATTTTGTTCAAATTTGAGCAACAGAAGGTTATAAGAGTTAATATATCTTTGAGTAATTTTTAATATATCTTGAAAAATGTAATCCATTTATTTTAAAAATGATCAAACTATATTTTAATGCTCACCATTGAATATTCATTAATAAAAAATCATTCATTTTATCTTTATTCATTTTCTTTGTTTTTTATTTTATGTGTTCTCATAAAAACATACAGATACATAAAATAATAAAAATTTCGTTTAGTAAATAATTACATGATTGGTCTTGAGAATATAATTTTGGTCGATCCATTTTAAATTTAACGGGCCAACCCCAATCTAGGGGGTATCATACCTGAGTCGTTTTCGGACTGGTATCAGTGCTTGTCCCCAATTCAATGTATGCACTTATCATCTTGGGTAACACTGCATCTTGGAGGGGTTAACATCTTAAATCGTAATAGTCATATGTACCAGTATACTGACATGTACATGACAGGGTCTCAGGAGTGTAATATATAATAGATAAATTGGATGTGCATGACCTTATACAAATTAAATTTAAAGGATGATACACATGCTTTCATATAATTAACTACTTATTACATACATCGAATTCAGGAAATAAATAATATACAGACATACATATGTTTGGTCACTTGATCAAGACCAGTGCATAACTATAACGAGACAAACTAACTTTCCTGAACCCGTTCCAAGCTGGGAAAACCCACCCAGGCCTATTTCGAGGTGGATCAGGTCCGATAGGATTAAAATGAGGCAATGGGAGGGGGCCACCACATAGCTTAGGTGATAATGTGATGGCTTGGGTGAGTTGAGATGACGTTTTTTCAAGCATCATGTTGATGGTAGTTGGGAACTATTGCAAGTTGAGGTCACCTCATCAAATGAGATGGTTGCGGCCTCGAACAGAGATGGATGTGGTGATGGGGACTAGATCGAGGGGTGAAAATGACCTTTCATGATATTTCAGTTAGAGGGAGGTGATGCGTTGGTTGGTCAGGTTTGGGGACCATGTGGCAGTGACATCCTTCCTTGCTGGGATAGAGAGATAGTGGCTTTGGATATAGGGATAGACTGGTGGAGGCGGCGGGTCATGGTGGACAATGGCATCCAAGGAAGATGCATCCCCACTTGGACCACATGGGCCATGGGGAAGAAGAACCCCCTTTATTACCTTGTTCATTTTTTATTATGAATGTGGTAAGATATCTTTTAAATAATAAAAAGTTTATTAAAAATTTATTGACTAGAGTAGTCAAACCACACAACACACTTTTTCTAAATTCCAAAGGTTATTCCCATTTTTATAGAGTCCAAATGATAAAACATTTGTAAAATATAGATTATTATCGAAATTATTCAAAAAGACTATTATTAGGCTCATTTTTTTAATTTAAAAAATATTTAATTAATTTTCTCACCCATAGGAAAGATTTGAGTCATCATCTAGAAGAAATTTGGCCATTGGATTCTTGTCAAAACACGGTAGGAATTTATTTAGGATTCCCCAATTAAATTTTTCATAGTGTTAATCATAATTCCATTATATGATAAGATATATATAAATTTTAATTTAAATGAAAAATAAATTACAAATGATCTATATATATATATTTTTGGATGGTCATAACTTGGTCGTTCAAAATTATATGGACACATGGTCTTTTACATTGCGTTTAAATTAAATCCATTTACTTAAATTTTAAAAAAAATATTTTTCATGACTTATAAAATCCCGAGATCACTCAGATACCAATTTATTGAACAAAGGCATGTACAAAAATCGGATGGGTTGGGGATTTAAAAAATTTCACCTCTAATGTAATAAAATTTCATTATCTCTGGTGGTCCAATCCCGGATATGGTTTGAGGATCTTCTATATATTAATCATATAATAGAAATAAAAATTGAACAAGTACCTCATTTGAGAAGAAGTGAACTCATGTGTCGCATGTCGTCGTTGACCACTTCTCAAAGGATTTGAGTTCAAAACAGTATACATCATCCACACACACTTCAAGATTATGCATATACTTCGTTCTTTGAATTTTGGATGGTAGCGCAATGCTTCAATGATTTCATCAACATAATAATGATCACCTCAATCTTGTGTCTTAAATCCATGAATGAATTATTTGATTGTTCACTCGATTATTGTATTTCTATATCTATGTTTCAGGAGAGAGAAACACTCAATTATGACTAATGAATAATATAATGAATGAGATTCTCCTTCACTAATATAGTGGATGTTTGAAATACCTAGTTTGGGTTCCCAGACCAACTGTATATTTAATTTACTCTAAATAATTAATAAATAAGTTATTATGAAAAACTTCGTATAAAATATTATTTATAATTTATCAAATACATTTAATATATATTAAATATATCCATGTGTTTATTTCATAAATTTTAAAAACATTTAATAAATAAATCCAACTGAGTTATTCAATATTTTCATAATAATGAATTTATATATTTGTTAGAAATCAATAAAACTTGGACAACTCTCAAACCATGTGGTGGGCCCCACCATGTCCTATATACTTATTCACTAGAATATGGTAGGTTCATGAATATGTTATTCTGTGTGATCCTCAAGGACCTTATCACGATAGTAGTGAATAGTATTCATAGACCAAGAGGGGAGTCTAAACACCCATCAACCACCCTATTGATATATGGAATAGTCATAGAAATGACCTTCATCCTATGAACATGAAATTTTTAGTTTAATCTCTTTATCATACAATATATCATAAAGTAGGGCGCACACTTATGTCATTGAGCTTTCTTGCTTTATTATTTGTTGATATAACTGGAAAAACATACATTCAAATATCACAGCCATGAATTTATGAAGGTAACACCATCGTCATCAACCATACCTGAGATATAAATTCCTCAAATTATAAGAGAAAAATTCTATCTTGATCATTCAACCTATTTCATACAAAAATGATGCACTATACAGAAGCTATCTGGGAATGACTTTAAAGTCTTCATTTTTCCTTTCATTAATGTTCAAGATCAAATGAAACACATAGATAATGAAATAAAAATAGGAAACTAATAAACATGTTTGTAGATATTAATGACCAATCAAACCTAAAACAAGTGGTGTTCCGATGGGTGGGTCGTTCCTTACAATCTCATCTACTGAAGATCACCACGTGAAATGTTTGTGAGTAGAAGTCACAATGATTATGAGCCCCCAACACCTGATGGTCACAGGTCATCTATGTCTTGTTATTATGATATATCTAAACCATAATAAATCACTTTAATATTATTTTCATAGTATATATAGGTCGCCATTATAGCTTTGGAACTACTATAACTCTTTGATTCAACACTTACTCTAAGTCCATTTCGATAAATATAATTGACGCAAAAGTATCAAAACTATTATGGTATGGTAAAAAAGTGTATATATAAACCTATATACATGTAAAGATAATAAAATTACATAAACATGTTGGTTCCGGGGAACCCTCTTTCAACACATAAGTCACCCCAAAATAGAGACATATCACATCTCACCCAAAGAAACCCGGGTCACCGCTCCATAACACAATCAGATCACAACTCACATGAAGACACAAGGCCCACAAACTAGTGCACTAACAGTCCTCCATCCATTATAAAAATATCATATATACTCACCTAGAAGAGAGATAATGGAAGAGAGTGTAGACTTCCATCCATACATGTCACTGATATGTTGGAAAAAAACACCCCCATGTGAATATATGGGTGTCATCACATAGTGTTTTGATGCAAGTGGGTTAGTATAGAAATCAAAATTAATGTGAAATTATATCCACACACAATCACAATAAAATTGGTTCAAACCCAAAAATCAAATCGACTAACAATATCCCCACATTTTCTAACTATAAAAGGAAAACACCAGATAACAAACACATGATTAAAGCCTAATTCCATTATCCAACCCAAGTTATTTTTATTCATTATTTTTTTGTTTCCATCCCATGATACTAACCATCCTATGTAATTTAAACCATTATTATCCAGTTATTCCATCAAAACCCAGGCATCTAGAATAGTAAAACCATACATCACAAGCAACTCTTCATCCCTATCGAACCATCGCCTTGTCACCACACAAACACGGATAAACAATGAATCACCCTACTGCCCAAAAATAATAACAAAACAAATAATCACCTCTAACTACATCACTACCAGACATCACTGCCCAAAAAAATATCGACTCCCCACGACACAACCACTTTCCACAACCCATCAAAACAAATTCTACATATTTAACAAGGGGCTTTTTATCTATTACATTTCATATTTTACAATTATTCTTACATAAGCCAATAAATCCAAGGGTGACCATTTTATTTACTAGATATAAGTGGTTAGTATGTTAATATCTTTTATGGTGATGAAAAAAATTACAACAAGATTCAAAAATCACAACAAAAACTTTGCAAACAAATCCCCCCACTGATAATGATTTTCAAAAGGTTATGTACACCCATATAAATATAATATCTCAAATAATATCAAAACTATAAAATCATTTGAATCATTCAATTTCCCATCAATTCAATTTCAATTAGCCAAATATTTATCATTAACTATGTATACATAACTATATTCCCAAAACATAAAAAAGTATAACCCCTCCCTCATGATACACAATGAAGAGAAATGGGGGATCCCCTACTTGGAATAATAAATATTCAAAAAATTCAATACACCAATATAGGGGTTATGTAAAATATGGTACCACCACTATAAAAAACTCAAACTAATGATATTTGGCTTCCTTGAATCTTAGGGATGGGCTTCAGGACTTCCAGTCAAGAGATAAAGCTAGTAGGAAAGATCTAAGAGGAGTTTTTTATAGTAATCATATATTAATTTATAGGGATTTATGATCAAAAGGATTTAATTAAACAATTATTGTCTATCTCATTAACTTCTACATGGAATGACTAATTTATAGTCTTATTCATCATAGAAATTCATGTCACATGGATAATTCATGAATTTGATCTAACTGACCAACCCCATGACCAACCTACAAAGCACATGACCAAAAAACTACCATGTCAACCAACCACATGAACAAACAATTTACTTTAGGAATGTAAGTTTGAATAACTACATGAAAAGACTCCACAGACCCCTCTATATTCCACAAATCCTCAGAAAACACAAATGAAAAGATTTTATAAATCCTATAACTTACCTAAAATAACCCTTAAATAATTCTCATCATTGATAATAAAAGTGAATGGAAGGAAAGGAACGGTTTCAAAAACCATAACACAAGATATATTTCAAGTGTCTTGTTAAAACTGAAACTCTACCACCAACCAAAAACATCCACCACAAGCCTCTTATCTACCTTATGACTACTCATAAATCCTTTCAACCACCACATGTATCTAACTAACAACTACCATAACCAACAAAAAATAGAACCCCAAGAACCTATATAGATAAATTTATTCTCTCATGGAAAAATACTATCCTCTTTGGTTGATACTAACTCGCCTACATGATTTTAATCATGTTAAGGTATAACATTTATAAATTATAAATCATGTTTTCCATTAATAATATGCATTGATGCCTTGATCACACATCATATCAACATGAAATAAACACTTCGAATATAAAATATATATTTCCAAACATCATGCTGTCAAACAAAACTAAGAAAATAAAGACAAGATCAAAACAAGAAAATCTTGACACCCCATTCTTAAATCCACTAACATTACAAAAATATGAAATACCGCACACACAAAAAACGTAGGGAATTGAAAAAGTTTACAAAAATGTGAGTGAAATGAGTGTTTAATTAGAACCAGGCACATAGGATAATGATACAAAATACTAAAAATGAATCTTCAATAGTGCATGAATATTATAAAGGACATTGAAATAACTACCAAATTTACACACCATGAATAAATGGAATAATAAAACTAAGGATTAAAATTAAGATATAATAAAATAAGAAAAATATTATTTTATGTGAAACCCAAAAAAGAAAATAAATTGAAGAACCAAACATAAACATTAGAGTCTGAGTAAAAACCTCATAGAAGTATAGTTAGTCTTCAAGCTGCTTCTTGTTCAATCTCATAATAAGTGATAGAAATTATCATAGTAAATATTAATCAAGAAATCCTTCTGTTCATTCAACCATGGAATGTGATCTTCTTAAATGTAATCTTTCCTATTGACCATGTTTCTCACTTGGAGGTATTTTCAATATAATTTCAATGTAATGATTCAAGATTCCCTACTCACTTGTGATGATAAACTCAGATCAAGTAGGAAGCCAAATAATAAAATAACAAGAGGAAAAACCAATCACATTATTGATAACAATATAACTATGTCAAAAATTAAAATTTTAAACCCAAAAATATAAATTGACTGTGAAAAATTTAGTAGATAATACATAAAATAGAGGGAGAGGGAGGGGATGTTAGAATGTTTTATATTTATAATTATATAATTTTTTAGTGTATCAACACTCAAGTTCCTTCGCCTCAAATTTCTCAAGATTTCCATGTATTTGAATTGTTTAACATGTTAAAAAAAATTAGTTTTAATTATCATATATAGTTTCCTTGGAAATAGGAACTCAATGACTATAATTATGATTTATAATAAAATATAAAACAAAAATTATGGTAATAATTGGTGAAATAACACCCATGAATTGTAAGTGCAATGGATGGTCTCGTTGATCCCCAAAATAGGCCAGGTGGGATTCCTAACTACATAAATAAGGAATAAGAGTTGATAAGAAAATATGTATAAAGATATTTTTACCAAATAATAAATTTTTAGAAGCATAAACCTTTATCTTTAATGAATTTCAAACTTAATATGGATTTTCGAACACTTAATATTTCCCACAACATGGAATATTCTACAAATGGTGGAACTAACCCCATAAAATTTACACAGGGTTTAAAAGTTTGAATAAAATTATTTTAGAACCCTAATGAATCCATTTTCATAAAATATGATTAGATGAGTCCTAAAATTGAGCTTCCATCTCTTCAAAAAGAGAGAGACAATTAGGAAAAAAAATAATTACCAAAATCCTAGAATTTTATTCTCCTACCACACACACGTAAACAACAATGCTCAATATCACTATCTCATTGACAAACTAATAGAAAATAAAGGACATAAATAGAATGAAAATCTTCTGGTAAATTAATATATTTCCAAAAATAAATTCAAACCACTTCAATTTTTCCTTCTTCAAAAATTTCAAAAACACTAAAAATGATCTTCTTATATAGATTGACATTAAGGTAATAACTCTCTATCTAGTGATATAATTTACCATTTAGGTCACCACAAGATGGAATATTTTCTAGTGTATTGGTAATATCTCTAATAGATCTTATGAATTATGAACATTGGATTTCACCCATAAGAGGTGGAAGAAACTGAAATAAAAATTGATCATTTATTTAAATAAAAAAAAGAAAACATAAAATTTTAAAAACAGATAGTTGATCATTTTTATAATTAAGGTTTTTCTTAAAATAATTTTAAAATTATTATTTCATAATTTTATCTTTGTATTTAATAGTCAATATAATAGATAATTTCCATAGATCTATCCCTATTCAAACAAAGGGATGCTCTATTAACATGCGGATCACACAAAAGGTCATCCATTGATTTTTCCAGCTTTTCCAACAAGACCATTAAGAAATCATTGTCTTTTTCTCATGTAATTGGCTTCAGAAATATGTGATTTTGTGTAATATTAAATAATAGATTCAAAAAAAGTGAAACCAAAAATATAAATCACTAATCTATGGAAAAAATATCTAATAACAACAACAACAATAATAAAAATTAATCCTAAACCCAATTAAATTAGGACAAATACATAAATCAAACAACAAAAATGATCTCCATTGACGATCATATTTTTATTGAACCCATTTACAACAAGATCATCTTGAATGGTTTTCTTAAGTGTACTTTTTGGATTTTATCATTACACATTCCCTATTAATAGATGAATTTCTATGTTTTCTTCTAACATCCACAATAATAACAACACAAAAATGTTGAATAAAGTACAGTTAAAATAAATTGAATATGATAATATAATTTAAGGAATTATCTTAGATAAAAATGTAAAGTTTCAACTAAAAATGATCATATTGTCATTATAAAAAAGTTATATGTATAATTTTAATGACGAGTATATCTAAAACATGAATATCAAATGATTTATAATGTCATATAAGCCCAAATAGAATTTATTAAACCATTGTAATGATATAAATACATATTAAATATTGAATTAAAACAATACAATGAAAAAAAGTTGTTAATTATTTTTTTCATCAATTATACAAGTATCTATATCAATTTTAACCGTTTATGACTAATGACACTCAAAAAAGAACTTTTACATTTAGAATTACTAATCCCCCATAATGGTATTTCACATTCAAAACATGAAACATAAATTAAGAAGAACAAGTGTCTAAAAAATTTGACTAAATATCAGAACTAAAAAATATGTGAACATTTATCTACATAGAGAGAATATATTTTTAAATAATGGACACAGAAATGGAAACCGAAAATAATTTGGATGGAAAAAAATTGGTGGAAAATATAATTTAATTAAAGAAAAATGATTTGGAGATGAGAAAAATGTTAGTTGTGGATTAAATATTGGCTTCTACAAAAGTGTCTACATCATGGATGTCTTTAATAAAGTGTGTAGTAACAACTAAGGGTACTCTTCCATGAATAAGGGAAGTGGATTATGATGGTGGTTTCTTCCATTATCATGGAGTTATAATCATTAAAAGTAGTTATGGAGATGGAATAGGGGGGATTGTTCTTTCCAAGGTGTTGGTAATATAATTTTGGGAGGTAAATAGTTCATTGCAAAGTGGGGATCTTGGTAACCAGTGGGAATGGTTCTTTAGTACCTAGTGGAGTTAAGTCTCAAAGGGTAGGGACCAATACATTCCACTCATAGAATCCAATTTAGATATCTCATTTAAACCATATAAATTTTTAGTTGAAAAAATTGCAATTCTGGAAAAGGAATGAAATCAGAGATTGAAAAGATGGTTGAATTTCTATGTTATATTATTTAATGGTTTGAATTATCATGTGTTGAAAATTCAATTATCTATTTCTTAGGTGTGGAGAATTTTATTTTATTCTATTAGATGGATCAAGGAATATTTTTCCTTTAAATTTTCATCCAGAGTGGATGAAGAACATTCTATAGCGAGATCCATGATTTTTTTGTAACCATTCATTGATTCTTAGTTTTTCTAACCCTAACAATTTAATTGGATCTCGATTTAGTTTCTCATTTTCCATTTCAATAAAACTATTGAAATTGTGGTATTACCAATGGATTGATTCTATACCAATCTTCGTTATCAATTTTGTATGAATAAATATTTTTCCTAATGGATCTAAAGAATTAATGGCTAGAGTTAGCTTCAGCAGAATTTTTGTTTATTTGGAGGTTTCAAAAAATTCACTCAATCATGTCTTTCTCAAAAGGCCTGATGGGCCTAGATTTTAGCATAATTAATTTTATGAATGTTCCTCTTCCAATTATGATCACTGAATTTTTATTGGATACTCTCCTAAAGAAAAAGAACTCTTGAGGTCCACATTGAATTCCAAAAATGAAAGCTAATAAAGTAGATTTTGAAGAGGGTAGACATGACCAATCGGTCGATAAATTCAATAAGTACCAATTGGATGGGAATTATGGGAATATACCTCATTATTAATCATTAGTGAAGTAGGTTAGTCCAACTTAATAATAGATAGTTCAACATGACCCTTCGGTAGTTCAATTCATCTCCCACAGTAGTGCTGTAACACCCATTTTCCTACTGCTATAAGTCAGTTACCTAGATGAAGATGGTTCTTCTAGTGTAGCAAGTCAGTAGAAAGTTCACACGATAGTGGGATGTCCCCCCAAGATTTACCTACTTATAGAAAAAAATCATGTTTCTTCAAATTAGCCTTATAGTTTTACTAAATATGTGTTTAAGGCACAAGGCTTCTGAGTCTGTTATCCTATTAGATCAAACTAAATACAGATTGACTCTCAAAGGTGTCTAGGAAGATAATTTATTTACAGAATTGTAATGGCAGTATTTTTTCCTATGAGTTATTTTAATAAATTAATTGGGAAAATACTGGGGCTGTGCACTAAGACGACACGAGATTTTGAGACTCGGTGTGCCCAGAATAAATTTTTGAATAAAGATAGGTTTTTAATTAAAAATGATCGGCAACTAACTTTTAACTTTAATAAATTCTAAATGGGTTCAAAAATTGAGAATCTGAGGGAACTGTTGCTTCGAAAACAATGACTTCACCTTATATGGGGCCTAACATCATCTGGCACATGTCGGAGAAAAAGGATAGATTTTGGATGTAACTATCACAAAATATCTCAATAAAAAATATTTTAATGAAGCATTAGATTTTGGTTTTCTTTTTTAAACATAGAGTCTATGGTCAAGGGTTAGAATTAAAAACCCAAGAAATTACATGAGAGATCTTTTGAGAATAAACTTTTGAAAGTGTTTTTTGAAAAAAATATTAGATCGACGCCATCTCGAATCAAGGATCGGGGATCGGGAGCTTTCTTCAGCAGATCGTCAATGATGATGAATTCTCCCTCTATCAAGGAATGATCAAATCCCAAGTAGTGAATTGCTTTATTTGTGATTCCTTCCTTATTATTGAATTTTATAATGAATTCATACCAACCCCCTAAAAAGTGTGTCTGTGGTTCGATCATCCGGGAGGAATGGGTTAAACATGCAGGGATTAAATGGGAGTTGATTCTAGTGATTTTTTGTTCCTTCTTAAACCTTCTAACAAGGAATAATGCATGATGACTCGAACAATGGATATAACCCATACCTCATTATTTCCTTGTGAGTTCTTCTCCCTAGCTATATATTTGTGTCTTTATGGCTTAGGAACGACCAATCGTTGCAACTTTGATCCATGGCACAATAACCTAAGATCGAAGATTTGACCATGTAACGACACCGGGGTGGTGTGAAGATGAAGGAAAAGTACATCAGAGTTGAACTATTATCTTGGATGGACCATGGTGGTGGATCTACCTAGGTAAGAAGGTCACAGGTGGTGGTAGGAAGAGCTACCAGTTCAACGGCTGGCAGCGGGAAGACCCGCGATAGGAGGTCTGAGTTGTGGTGGCACTAGACAGTCGTCGGATTGGCAGCTGGTGGAAGAGTGGTACACGTGTGGCGCATGAGGTCTATAGTTTGGTGGGCCACATCATTTGTTGAAAATAATGACAGGAGGCTACGGGGTTTTGGAGACGTGGCTCATTGGAGCCGCATTGGTCAGAGAATGGAACCACGACAGAGCGACGGAATCTGTTGGTCACCGAGTCTAGTCACATTGACTGCAGGCAATGCACGTGACTGAACCATGTGTGGGTGAGATGGGGGGTCATGGCCATGTCAGGCCACTGCTGGCGGAGGAAGCCTATCCACTGATTGCAGGCTAGACTATAACAGTTTGTCTGACCCAGAGACCTAGCAGGCCTAGTGGGTTGGGTCGAGTCAGTCCGACCAGGTGCAAACCCAACAAACCCCCTTTTTACAAAAATCCACATAACATAGAAACCTTATGTTTTTTTACAAGTCGAAGATGGTGTTGGAACCCTTTCAACAAGGTGGTCCTTTTGAGATGGTTTTGTGGGACCTTAGTGAGGGTTATTGTAGCAGCATAGATTTTCCCCATGGTCCCTTCCCCGAGGGTTCGGTAAAGGATTTCAAAGAAATCCCCTCAAGAGACAGAGACTCTGATAGAGTTACGAAATACTTATTGGGACTAGAGTGATACACTATCACCCCTGATGGAGTTATTTCGGTATCTACGTGACTTTCAAGCGAAGGGCGTTAATTCTATATTTAGGGGGCTGTATTAGTAGGGTTTTCGGTATTCTTTGGAAACCACTACATTATGAGCCGCATTAGTAGGGTTCATGGTATTCTCTATGAATCCCCTTCATTTAAGGGTAATATATATTGGGATAATGTTATTATATGAGAGAGTACCCTCTCTATATAACACAATCTTGACCAGCGATGATATCAAGACTCTAGGAGCGAGTCTTTCCAGAAAGAACATGCCTCCAGCGGAATCCTGTGGCAGAAGTTTGGTTGTGACTTATCCTTTCTACTTTTTGATTGGTATTCGAGTATATCTGGATGTCCTTGGTATATTTATGGGAGTATACCTATGTATATTTTACTTTGAATTCTTTTTGTTGTTTTCCCTTTGTGGTTTTAGGTTGTACTACTGACTATTGTTTTACTCACCCCTACACGATCTTTTCCCACACATGTCATCTCTTGTATAGACACCAGACATTTCAATTGTGTCCTAGAAAGATTTGGACTTGAAACAGGACCAGATAGTGTCTTGTGAAATCATACGGACCAAGGGGTTTCCAGAAGATTTCTACTACAACTTCAGTACCCTTATTTTCAGGTCCGAATTTCCAGTTGTCTTTCTTTTGTTGGGCTTGTATTCTGCCCCAGTTTACCTTCCAATACATTACTTTATGGTGGTACTCTATTGTTGGTTCTTATTTTATGTATGCATGGTGGATGGTGTTTTCTATTTTTTTTTGCTTTGTGGATTGAAGATGTGTTTGTATGTATAGGTAGATAGGTGAAGGACTCCATTTTGTGAGATATGCCTACTCGGCACTAGGGGCCAACCCGTGGCCTATTGGTGGGGGACATGGGGTAGTCATGACATGGGACCCACTAGGATGAGTCATAATAATGTGGTATTAGAGAGGGCCAGTTCTACATTGGGACTGGGAGTCAGTGAGATTGGTTTTTGGAAGCAGTGTTAAGTGTTTTGTGTTCATTTTTCAGGATAGGTAAGCTCGCGTTGGTGTGGAGGATAATGTATCCATACACTAGGACTCTATGTACCTACTTTCTAGGTCGATACATGAAAACAATGGTTGTAGGAAAAGTAATGGCACATGAATCATATAGGAATTGGTTGTTTTTTACATTTCCTTCTAGCTTCATCTCTCTAAATATACCCAGTTGACTGTGGTTCATATTGATTTGATTCAGGATGCCTCCCTGAAGACAGCTAGCCAGGATCCCGATGCGGGTTCATGAGGATTTTACTCTTAGCGATGAGGCATCAATCTAGGGGCCAATGCCATATATGGATCCTCAGGTGGTTTCCTTCTATAGTACCACCCGTCAAGCAGTATATTTTCAAGCACTACCAATAGAGGATGAAAGCATGCTCAGTGCATTGCATGATTTTAGAGATAGAGACCTCCGAGGTTCTGGGGGGAGACTAATCCCCAGTTATCTAAGGATTGGATGGAGGTGGTAATTCACATCTTCTGACTTGTGAGAACACTACCCGATCATACGAAAATATTAGATGCGAGCCTTCTACAGGGCTCAGCGGGACTGTAGTGGATCATAGCCATCCAGACGCATGATGAAACAACTCTCTCTTGGGATAAAATTGAGTTCTTCTTAAGGGAGGAGTTATTTCTGGTGACCTTTCTGTCAGTACACATCCAGTTTCTCCTACATCTACAGTTGGTAAACTATAAAGTATCACAATACTGGGCGAGGATTACCGAGAATTATTGCTGCTCCACAAATATGGTACATGACCCATTCTTCATGGATCAAGATTTTGATGAGGTGCTACATCAGGAGATCAGGGAGTCTATGGTGTATCTTAGCATCTCTACTCAGGATGGGGTACAGGAGTGATCTGTACTTCTTGATAGCTTCCTGGCGGAACAAGTTCCAGTATCTGGAGCTACCAGTAGACATCGGGTGGATGTGTCCTCAGTAGTGGGTAGCAGGTAGCATATGAAGGGTTACAAGATGGACAGGTCCTTCAAGATGCATCCCCAGAATATGGGATCAGTGGTGCAAGGCTCCTAGGGAAGATCGAGAAAACCAAAGGATAGACTGTGTTTCAAATGCGGTGGTCGGGGACACTTAGCTGATGATTTCCTGACACACTGTGCAAACAATCAAAGAACAATCGAGGGACCACCAAGGAAGAGGAATAAGTTCATCAATGGTGGCCCAAAATGGAGGTGAACATGGTAGGAGAGGATTTAGATTAGCCAGTGGTGGATGAAGATGTTCGGTACTACAACCACCACCCCTAGGTAGCCCGCCACTGGCTCAGGGAGCCGTTTGACAGGGGTGTGGCCAGCTTTGGGCAATGGAGACTTACGAACCCGATGCTCTATACATGATTCAAGGTAGGATCTATGTCTTATTCACCCTAGATATAGTTCTTATAGATATAGGTGCAAGTAACTAATTCTTTGATATGGACCTTGTTCAGTGCTCAGAGATTTCGGTGGATCCATTGGCTCAATCCTTACATTTAGATAATTCTATGGGAGGGGATTTGATTATCACACACTAGTTCTGTAAGTGTGAGCTTACTCTTTGAGGAAAGATATTAAGTTGAGATCTCTCAGTAGCAGGGTTGAAGCCTTATGACATCATTCTGGGTATGGATTGGTTATCCACAGTTCCTGTTTAGATTGATTGTTTTAGGCACAATGTACAATGTTTCCGTAGATAAGGGACCAGGTTTTACTTTATTGGAGAAAAAAAACTCATACATAATAGGATGGAGTGTCTTAGAGGAGGGTGCAGTTTATCACTCATGAGTTGTATAGCTTCACACTCGGTGCGTCGGAGGAGAGTAGTCACCAATTCCTTAAAGAGGTGGATGAGTACGAAGACTTCTTCTCAGAGGATGTTCTATGATTACCCCCTAATAGGGAAGTTGTCTTATGCATTGGTCTTTACCCTGGGATGACATCGATATCAAAAACCTCATATTGGATGGATCCCATAGAGATCTAGGAGCTCAATGTACAACTATAGGATTTAAAAAGGAAGGGATTAGTGAGGACTATTGTCTCACCCTGGGCGAGCCTAGTGTTGTTTTCAAAAAAGGAATATGGGAGATTGAGGCTATTTGTGGCCTTAAGGAACCTGGATCAGGTGATTGTGATGAATAAGTATATGGTGTTGAGAATTGATGAGCTATTTGACTTTCTGAAGGAAGTGAGGTGTTTCTTAAAGATATACTTGAGACCCAGCTATCATCATCTTCATGTACAGGATGAGGATGTACCAAAGAAAACGTTAATATGTTTGTATGGCCACTACAAGTACTTGGTTATGTCGTTCGGCCTAACCAACTCTCTAGCAGTGTTCATGGGACTCATGAACAGGATCTTCCAGCCATACCTTGACCAATTCATCGTGGTCTTTATTGATGACAATCTGGTGTACTTAGCATTTGAGGAGAATCATACAATACACATGAGGATAATCCTAGACACACTCGGAGAGAACTAACTTTATGGGAAGCTCTCTAAGTGTGAGTTCTAGATTCAGAAGGTCTACTTTCTTGGACATGTCATTTCAGAGGCTAGAGTTGTAGTGGATCTAACAGAGATTGAGGTGGTGATTGTTTTGGAGCCACATAGGATTGAGACCGAGGTGATGAGTTTCAATGGTTGGTCTGGGTACTATTAGAGGTTTGTGCCCAACGTTTCCAGTGTAGTAACAACATTAATGTATTTAACAAAGAACAGACAACCCTTCACATGGATAGAAAAGTTCCAATATTGTTTTCAAGAGATGAAACAGAGGATGATGAGTGCTCCCATCTTGAGACTCCAAGAGGATGGTGTTGGGTATGTATTGTTCTAATACACATCAATGATTAGTCTCCGATGTGTCCTTATGCAAGGGAAATAAATTATTATTTATGGCTTAGGACAGTTGAGGTAGCTTGAGTAGAACTATGTGACCCATGATTTTGAGCTGGCACTAGTAGTATTTGCATTGAATATGTGGAAACGTTACATGGGGGGAGAGGTATACCATCTATTCAGAGCACAAGAGCCTCATGTACATATTTTCTCAGATGGACCTGAACTTGAGATAGAGGCGGTGGCTAGTGTTCCACTAGGACTATGAATTTGAGATAATCTATAATCCTGTGAAGGGAAACGTGGTGGAATACATGCTCAGTAGGAAGTTTATCTTTCAATTGCTAAGTGACGCATTAGAGCAATTAGACACAAAATAGATATCCTTCGTGGATGATGGTGGAGCAGCTTACCACTAGGAAATGGTTTTCACCCACTCTCTTGCAGAGAGTTAGGGATGATCAAATTGGGTATATCGATGGTGAGTCCAGACACCACATTTTTTCACAGGGAAGTCCCCTGATAGATATTCGATAGGTGGAGAGAACATCGTTCTATTTAGAGGGTGCACCATTGCGCCGGTAGTGTTGTATGAGGAGGTTCTATGGGAGTTCCCCACATCCTCGTTGGAGGTACATCTCAGTGTGGTGAAGATGTACCAAGACCTCTGACACCAGTTCTGGTGGCTAGGGATGAAGAAGGTGGGGGAAGAGTTCATTTCCTAGTGCCGCACTTATCAGCAAGTGAAGGCAGAGAAGCAGGTTCTATTAGGTTTGTTTCAACCACTCGAGTAGATAGAGTGGAAGTGGAATGAGATATTTATGGACATAGTGATAGGTTTACCATGCTCGTCCAGGAGACATGATACTATTTGGGTGATCATTTACCGACTCACCAGGTTTTCCCACTTCCTCCCCATATGAGTGCAGGGTTCCATAAAGTTCTTAGGACGCCTATAAATTCAGGAGATAGTTTAACTTCATGGGGTTCCTTCGGTGATCATTTTAGACCATTATTATTTTTTCACTTCTAGTTTACAGAAGGGTTTACAGGAGGATTTTGGGTCTCAGTTGTGGTTGAGCATAGCTTTTCATCCCCAAACAGATGGTCAGATGGGGAGGACCATCCAGGTTCTAGAGAATATGCTTCATTCCTATATCATAGACTTTGGTCGTAGTCGGGAGGACCACTTACCTCTAATGGAGTTTGCGTACCAAAAAAACGTCCTCTCCACCATTGATATGTAACTGTTCCATGTCTTGTATGGTTGACCCCATAGATCACTGTTATGCTACACTGACCTAGGGGAGTCAGCACTTGTGGGCCCCGAGTTGGTGTGAGCTACCACCAAGAAGGTGCAGATCATCTAGGAGTGGATGAGGACTACATATATTCAGTAGAAGTTTTATATTGATATAATATGGAGGTACTTGGTGTTTTAGGAGGGACACCATGTTTTTCTCTGGGTCTCACCTCGACGGGGTGTATAGATATTTAGTCGGGGAAGAATGATATCTCTATGGTTTGTCAACCCCTTTTCGATTCTGGGATGAGTTTGTGGGGTGACGTACTACCTATCTCTACCCCGACAGTTGCACTAAGTGCATGACGTCTTTCACATGCCACAATTTAGGAGGTACGCGCATGACCCATCACACGTTATTGATTGGGGTGAGCTGAAAATTGAAGATGGGGTGATGTTGGTAGACATACTGGTTGAGATCATAGACCCAATGGAGTATACCCTTCATGGGAGGTTTATTCCTATAGTGCGTTTTTGGTGGTTGCACGAGAACCTTCAGGAGAGAACCTAGGAGGGGGAGGCTCAGATGTGTGCTCAACACCATCATCTTTTTCTTGAGTAGCCCTATATATGGATTTTGGGGATGTAATTACCTAAGGCAGGGAGAATGTAATGACTCAGATTTTTCTTCCAATTTATTTTAATAAATTTATTAGGAAAATACTAGGAACTCACCCTAAGACGACATGATTTTCTGTCACCCGGTGTGCCCAGAATAAATTTTGGAGTAATGGTAAGTTTTTAATTAAAAATGATTGCCATCTAACTTTGAACATTAATAACATATAAATGAGTGCCCAGATTGAGAATATGTAAGCACCTTTCCAGTCATAACAATGACTTTACCTTAGGTGGATCATAACAATGTCTTTCACGGGCTTTCCAAAGAAGTAAATTTTTTGATGTAACCATCATTAAATATTTTAATAAGAAAATTAATAATGAAACAGGTTTTGGTTACCTTTTTTTAAAAAATATATGTAGGGGTCGAGGGTTGGAATTCACATCCTTTGTAATTCCTTCAGAGATATTAATATAAGAAACTTATGGAGGCGGCCTCGACAAACAATAATGAATCGACGACATCTTGAATCAAGGATTGAGGATCGAGAGAGTTCTTCAGTGAATCATCAATGATGACGAATTCTCCCTCCCCCAACGAATGATCCAATCTGAGATAGGTCATTGTTTTCCTTTTGATTCTTTCCCCATTCTTGAATCTGATGATGAATTCCAACCAACCCATGAATAGGTTGATCCACATATCAATCATTTGTCAGGATGGGATAAACATGTGTGGATTTAATGTGAGATGATCTGTGTGATTTGTTGTTCCTTGTTAATCCTTCTAATAAGGACGAATCCAAGACGAAATGAATAATGGATATGATCCATACTTCATGTGTTCCTTGTGAAATTTTCACCCCTGTTATTTTTTCGAGTATACATGGATTATGATGGATCAATTGTTGTGCCTTAAATCCATGGTGCAATTACTCGAGACTGATGATCTGACACCATGACGTCACCAAGATGGTGCGATGATGAAGGAATGAAACATCAGCAATGACCCGCGGTCCCGACGGGACCACAATGACGGATCAACCCATGGAAGGATGTTGTGGACAGCGGGGGAAGAGTCGTGGGTGGCAAAAAGTAGAGCCACCAGCTTAATGGCCTGTGGCAGGAAGACCAGCAGCAGGAGGCTACATGTGGTGGTGGCGCCAGGCAGCCGCCTGCTCGGTAGCTGGTGGCGGAGGGGCCTACAATAGTGCTGCTGTAGGTGGAGCATGGGTGTCGTGGCCAGGTGGACCATGGCAGTGGAGGATAGCTACAGTGGTGTATGATAGCTGTGGCTAGAGGCCAGAGTGTTGGGGATATGTGGGTCGCCTGAGCCGCGTTGGTCAGAGAACAGAATCGCAGTAGAGATGCAGGATTCTCTAGTCATCTGTTCTAGCCACACTAACTAGTGGCAGAAAACACATCTGAGCCACATGTGGGGGAGATGGCGGACACGACTAGGTCAGTCGGTAGCTAGCAGAGCATGCCAGCGCACCAAATGTGGGTCGGGTTGGAATGTAACGATCCAAACATTCATTAATGAAAATGCATCTCGATATAATAAAATGTATTATTATGTAAAATGGTTATATAAAATTTGAAATTCATTGGTTTTATGTTTTTTGATTTTAAAATACAGTTAAAAAATGTGACTATATCTAATATAGTCATTGAAAAGTGATTGCATGATTAGTATAATTATAGGGATTTAACAAATCCAATTTAATTAGAAAAAGGAAGTGATTGGCTCATCCAGTAGAATTTCCCCGTATAAATCCCATTTGTCGGAGCTCAGAAAGGTGGTGGAATCATGGGGCTTCGCTCTAGACCAAGCTGAAGCTGATCTTCAACATTTTAAGCTTGAACAGAATAGTCTACGGGATAAGTGGAAGTTGATAGAGATTACCACTCGAGAGACGTTATCCGAGCCACCCCAAGAGTCAGTCACCATTGCACACCTTACCCTTAGGTATAATGAGGGTGTTATAAGGGGTTATGTAACAATACAATAGTACTAAAATTTTGTACATTATTCTTGTGTAGAGAATATACATTCGTTTTATTATTGTTACTTTGTAAATTGGTTTTAAAGTGCAACTAATATTTTTAGTTAATATTCAACTATGAAACCAATTTTGATGAAATAATGGAATTTTTAATTAAATAATATTTTAATAAAATAATAATAATATTATTATTATTAAATTACACTTTATTGAATATTAATGATTGTATAATTTTATGAATGCAGTTTTAATTTTTATTATGCTTTGAAAGTTGGTTTTGTCAGAACTCGTGAAATTTTGATAAATGTCGGTTTTTATTTTAAAAGTAAAAAAATTCGCATATTTAGAAAATTATTTAGATAAAATTAATATTATTTTTGGAATCGGGATGTTGAAATTATCCAACACTGGTTTTTTCATAATTTTCTGAGACAGTCAAATTTTTTGGTTAAAAATTAAATACCATTTAATGTATAAATTATGAGATACCCCTTTCAGTCTCATCAACCCATTTTACAAATTTCTATTTGATGTCGTTATGCTGCCAAAATTACACCAATATTTCCGTGAAAAAATCATTGTGTAGTGAATACCATACCCACTCCCCTATCAAGAGTATTCACCTTTATACACATGTACTTGTTTATTGAGGACTTACATTTATTCACTCCACATATATTATTCTTGGAATGAATTATTTTGTAAATGAATCAATGTTGTATGATCTATGTGGCACACTTATGCATGAAATGAAATGATTATGAAGGGTTCACCCTAATAGCACTCCAATGCATTGCGTAAAGTATAGTATCATGATACGTCATTTGAAATGGGTGTTGAATCATGCTAATTCAAGTGAAATTAGGGTTTAATCGTACTTGAATTTCAATGAGGGTCTAATCATGATCCATGTGCAATGAGCCTTGGCTCATGATAATTACATGTTTAGTGTTGTTGCCACATCTTCATGTTAGGGTTATCATGCTTTATCATGACATTATGTTCATGTTTTTATTGTTCTACCTTGATATGCCTATTGAATAACATGTATTTTATTCCACATGTTATTCCATGTTTATTCCCTTATATGGAATTATATCTCACCCCTTTATTTTGTATTTCTTCAGGTTATCCCATGCAATGCTAAGTACGAGGGAATGTAGTGGTAAATTATAGGACGTTTTCAATAAGATGTTGTGTTTCATGTTATAAGTCGTTATGTAATGATCCTAATACTTGAAGACGCTATACCTATAGATCTTTTATGTTGTATCAAGTGAAGGTTTTATGCAATAAATCATGTCTTTTTGTGTAATAAAAAGTAGGGTTGACATACGGAACAAAGGGGGTGAACCAACGACCTAGTGGGCAAGACTCGTGGCCTAGTGGGCTGGTTCCAGAAGGTCAGGATGACCTAGCGAGTTATGTTAGACATGGGTTGGGTCGGTAGACCCCAGACCGGGTCAGGTCAGGTTGGTCAGACTGGGGTCAGACCCAACTGACCCCCTTTTTACAAAGATCCCTGTAAAATTCAAACCGTAAGTCCATTTGAAAATACGTATGTGGAGTTGGTACCCTTGTGACGAGATGGTACTTTTGAGATGTATTTGTGAGACATTAGTGAGGGATAGTGTAGGTGAAGATACTTTCCCCTTGAATTTTTCCTCGAGGTTTTGGTATGGAATTTCTTACCAATCCCCTAGAGAGACAGAGTCCTAGATAGAGTTATGGATTCCTCCTTGGGACTGGAGTGATTTTCTATCACCACTAGTGGATTTCCTTGGGTATTGGCGTAAGCATCTAGCAAAGGGATTTAATCCTCCATCAAGTGGTCCATATTAGTAGGGTTCACAGTATTCATCAAAATCCCCTACAATACGAGCTACATCGATAGGTTTCATGGTATTCACTGAGAATCCCCTACATTGCGGGGTAATATAGAATGGGTTTGCGATATTCTCTTAGATAATCCCCTATCTGTATGACATAATCTTCACCAGTGATGACATTAGGAATCTAGGAGTGATTACTCCCCGACCGAGCATGCCTCGAGTGTGCCAGATGTTTTGTTTTGGATTATTATTTCTACCTTGTGATGGGTATACGACTATAAATGGATATCCTTGGTATATGTATTGGTTTATACCTGTATTGATACAACTATTCATTATTTTTGTGATTTTTCCTTTTGGGTTTTGGGGTGTCTTATTGAGTACTATTTTACTCACCCCTACATGGGCCTTACCTACATGGGTCGTGTCTTGTGAATATGATCGATGTTTCAACAGAGTCCTAGGAATAGTAGGACTTGTACTTGGACCAAATGGTGCCTTATGACATTAGACATATTGAGGTGTTTTTGGTATCTTTCTACTCCTACTTCAGTACCCTTATATGCAGGTTGGACTTTGCAGTTGTCTTTATTTTTTTGGGCCTGTATTCTGGCCCAGTTTACCTTATAGTACTTTAAATTATTGATTTTCTATTTGGTTGGTTCTTTTTGTTTGCATGCATGGTGGTTTGTGTTATGTCTCTTTCTAACTTTGTGTCTTGGAGATGTGTGTGTCTAGGTACTTAGGAAAATGCCTAACTTTTGTGGGATATGCCAACTCAGTGCTAGTTGACATCCCTAGGCTTATTGGAGACGGGATTGTGGTAGTCAGAGAATGAGCCCCACTAGGACGGCTAATGAAAACTAGTGTGGGATAGAAACAAAAGTAAAGGATAGAGGAAAGGTGGAAAGTGTGATAATTTTAATTAATTATGATTATTTCCTCTTAGAATATTTGGGATAAACATTTCCAAAAAAAAGATATTAATGCTTCAATATGAGTAATATCGTGAGAATAAAGGTTTTTCTAGCAATAAAGGTGGATTCCTAAAATGATACAATGGTTGCCTTTTCTAAATTTGGCTGGGAATTTTGGGTGTTCCGACACTATTTTGATTTCACACCACATGATAGAATATTTACATTGTGGGATAATTATGTCATTCATGTTATTGAGTTGAAGTGGTATTCTCAAATAACATATTTTAGAGTATATTCTCTGAGTCATATTTGTTTTTGAAGCTTGGAGTATGGTTTTAACATTGTGAATCATAGGATGTTGTTGAGGGATGATCTTATAGATAATGTAGATTATATGTGACACAGGTGCATCATAGCTAGTGATTTTAAATTTGTTTCACAAGAAAATAACAAAATGTATGGTATTAGGGTATGTACAAGGGATTTATTTGGGTTACAATATTTCATTCATGTGCTTGATTGTATTGTTATTGGGGAATTTAGTTGAAAGATACATGGATATTAATCTGGTAGAAACTTTTCAAGAGGGAGGCCTAGACCTTGGATTCAGGGGAGCCTTCTCGAAGAGATTCTTCTCTATTTCATCCTTATTTTTGTTATTCACTGTATTACTATAACCTAGTTATATTCTTATAATATAAAAACAAAAAATTTATATCTCAAGATCTATTGTCTTATCAGGAAACAAATTCTCTGGACTGAATTTATTCTCACAGGAGAATCACAATCCCTTAAGCATCCTTTGTTGAAACTCCTCCTCCGATGGATTTTGGTTCTCCCTCTCTGAAATTGAATTATTGCCAACTATTATACCCATCTAACATACTTCTATTATTGGAAAAAATATAATTATACTAGTTTCATAGCTCCTCCCATGGTTACAAAATTTATTTTTCCAATTTTTCATTTCATGTTGTTCAATTATTCATTTTACCAGAAATGCTTTATTTACTCTCCTGGTTAGTGTAAATATCCTAGAATTGTTTTGTGTATTGTGTTTCATAATGTATCTTCCCATTTTTATATTAAATCCACCAATAAACACACAAACATATCACTTTTATGAAATATAAAGAATCCACAAAGCATCTCATTCAAACTCTTCAATATACGAATAAATAATTTTGTTTATCACAACTTCTAAAAATGCATCATAGGATATTCCTCCACAAAAACATGATATTGTTATTACAATTCCCCTTTATATTTAATCCAGTTTAACTCCTTATGGACCAAATTTTATAACATCATATACTGTTGGACCAAACCATCCATGGAAAGCTATGTTAATGGAACCTTTATCTCTTCATGCATCTTATGGATTAAAAAATATGTATTATATGAGTGATCCAGGTTCTTGGATCATCTCCATTAAACATCATAGATTCCAATTTCTTTGTAGTGATGTGAATATCACTATCTTCCATTGATGTGTTTTACTGATGAAGCCTTTTTCATCTTCTATATATGAATTATACCAACCTTCCTCCACTATAATTGATCAATCCCATATTGTTCTATCTACATAAGCTTTAAACAATTGTGTTTCTGTTTCTTTCAGCTCCATGACACTCATCATCATCCCCTCAATACTCAACATCACCTATTTTACATTAATTTCACATGAATAGACTTTATTATCTATTCTCATGGTCATCCAATGTGACTAGTTGTTCACCTCTGCTAATACAAATCATTCACTATAGTTAATTCGGTCAAGTAACTATAGTGTCATCTTAAACTATTGAATTTTCAAATGAATATCCTTTTTTATATTTAATTTATTACACTACTGCAATAATCCCACTATCGATCAAGAGCCTCTATGAATCAATCTCCTCTGCTATGTGGACACTGCATGAACTATATTCTACATTACCCGGTCTAAAATTATATGGTGTCAACTTCAAATTTTTTGATGAAGATACAACTGAAAAAATACATCTTTCATCAATATTTCTCACTCAAAAAAATCTCTCAAGAATACCACTCAATGAAATCACCAATTTATAGTGAATACGATAGAAAATAAGGAATTATAATTTTACTCTTAACAATATGTATTGAAATTGTAGCATATAAGTGTAGAAGAAGAATATAATGAATATTTAATGGTAAGTAGAATATACCAAATATTCCTCTTGGAGAGACTTAGGACATATCCTCTAATATACATATTAGTTTACTACTTAAAATCATCCCTAACCCCCACACATCAGCATGACCCAACAATTAATTTGGCCCTCCCACTGTTTAAAACCCATTCCGTCTATCATTTTATAATGTATTTACATCACTACCAATGGTAGTTGAGATTATAATCCCCCTTTTATTCTAACCACACTCATATGAACCTATATTATTTTATATCATTCTAGAAAAAAACCTTCCCTCTGTTTAGATTTTTTTTAAAATAGTCCTTGGAAGAAGGCATCCCTAATTTTGTTCAGAACCATTGGTGGGGTGATTATACCGGTAGATATTTAATTTCATTATATAAAAAACATAAAAATGACATGATTTCAATGAATTATAGGTTTTATATTGTGACCATAATGTTATAGTGTATGATTCATGGTGAAAAAAATTGATTTATGGTTAAACAAAGTGAACAGTGTTCAATTCAAAAAATAATTGTAAGTAATCCTATAAATGTTTCTGTTAATGATTAAAACTAAATTGTTTGAAGAAATCCCCCAAGCACCACTATTATCAATGCAATTTTTTGAAGTAAAATGAAAAGTTAAGTGGAATTTTGATAAATGGGTACAAGTTTTTTTCATGCTTGCATCAAGAAGAATATGTAATAGAATTCTATTCAGGATCTTTCTAGAGATGAAAATTATAAATTCAGATATTATATTGAGACTAAATAAGAAGTGATGGGGTAAATTCAGGGTGTTACTAGTCATCGGAGTTCAAATCCCCCTCTTATATTTTAGGTTTTCATAGCTATTATAGAATATTAATGAACATATACGATTATTTCTTTATAACTACTTAGTTATATTGAAGTGGTTAGCTGCTCAGGTCCTAGCCCTTGTGGTGTTTCTCTATTCTTCCCATGAACTCCTATTATACATACTTCTTATCGTAAGAGGGTGGAGTTGGAAAAAAGCCTATGTTTATTAGTAGGACTGACAAGGAACATATATTATTATATGTTAAGCATGGCTTGTCATAGGGATGAAATTTAGTTAGAAATGAAAAGTAATTATGTTGGAACAGAAACCTGTAGGAGGAAGTGTTTTCACTCTCATACTTCTTTATTCTTGCTGCAGACAGACGTCAAGGAGGACTCTCCAGCTCCAACATATTGTACCAATTTATATTAAAAAATATTAAATACAGATTACCAGTAATTCCATTTTGATTCATCTTTTCATCTTGTGTTATTATTTCTATCCAATAACACACACATAATCATATTATTTTGAAGACTCCACCAGGTAACTATGTTATAAAGAGTGAAAACAAGGCTACCACCATTGTGTATGAGCCTATCATTGTTAGAGAAAAATATGTGAGGATGAATCCAAATAATATTCATAGAAACCAATGTTTCATGCTCATCAATTCACAAATCATATTTTTCATACTCATGTTGTGTGGAAGGTGACTCAAGTGCTTCTTCCATTCGGGGTGAAAAATTG
The DNA here is from genome assembly GCA_963277665.1 of Viscum album. Lineage (NCBI taxonomy): Eukaryota > Viridiplantae > Streptophyta > Magnoliopsida > Santalales > Viscaceae > Viscum > Viscum album. The sequence goes on from OY728141.1 coordinate 1,759,529,521, forward strand.
TGTAGTACTATTTTTATGAAAAAAGGAATGTCAATTATGTGTCTTTAATATAATCTACTTTGGGGAGTATTAAGGCATCTATTGAATTGATTTAATAAAACAAGGAAAAATTATGCGAAGGGAGAATAAGAGCCAGTGTGTGGCTTTGGAAGTGATGCATCAGACATAACAGTGCATAATGTTATGGGTTCTTGATTTGGATGAACAAACACAAGATTGTTTGAATGGAATTGAGTTGTATATGGAGAGTGGATCAAAAAATAAAAATTTTAGTTGAGAAGCACTTAAAAATCTAAATGTCATAGAAATCAGATGCATTGTGTGTGGCATGTTCTTGGGGAAATTTCTTTTTATAGATGTTGTTGAAAATCGGAGGAGTTGTGAAGTGTCTCATAGAGGGTGTAATTTCCATCCTTTTCTAGAGATAATCCTTTAGCATGTATTACCAAATCAGACACCTATTTCTTGATAAACTAAACCCTAAGGGACATGATAATTCCTTACACATATATTTTTATGGAAGGAACAACACTTTATTGGTTTTTATATTGGAAGTGGCACACCAAGTACTACATATAGCTCTTTCAAACTAGTGTTTTTTGGACTTATATGGGAAAAAATAAGGATCCTTTTAGATTTTTAAAACCCTAAGATAGACTATCTTGGGGGATTATTACATTAATGAACATTAATATATTCCCATAAGGCTTCGTGAATTTCTAGAACTATGGCATATGAGTATATTTATGGGTGGTTTGAAACCCAAGATAGAGAACCAAATTTCAATGAAGGAATCAGCATATAATTTTTTGATGATAATACTATAAAATAAATTTTAAATTTAATTTATTAGTGAGGGTGTACTCTAGAGTACTCATTCATGTTCAATTTCACCTATAATGACTCAAAATTCTAGAGTCGTGCAAAAAAAAATTCCCCACAAACCAAACTATTTTGGAATGAAACCATCGAGAGGATGATTTGAAGAGGGTGATTGGTGATGATTAATGGAATGTGGTGAGAGATTTAGTCCTCAACATTTTGAGGAATAGAAGAAAAAAAAGGTTATAATTCAACTGTGGCCAACCATATATAATAAAAAATAGGTGGGACCTGGAGGATGTGAATTTATTATAGAGAACATAATAAACATATCATCCAAGACTTCTTCCCCATTACAATCATTTAAGAAATATTGGAGGAGTTTCAAGGTGCCAAATTTTTCTAAAAAAGGACTTGAAATTCAGGTTCCACCATATTCGGGTACAAAAAATGGATATTAACAAGATATAATTTCATAAAAAAAGGCCATTATGAATTCCTTGTCATTCCATATGGGTTCATTAACTCCCTTTCCACTTTTTATTCTACCATGAATAGAATGTTCATATAATATTTGAGTAATAATGTCTTATTATTTTTTGACCATATTGTTATTTATAGTAAAACCTGGGCCGAGCACTTCCAACACCTTGGTACTATCTTCTTGGTAGTATAGAAAAATAAGCTCCAACATAAAAAGAATTTTTTTTACACAACTATTCATGAAATACATAGGCCATGGAATTTATTCCAAGGTAATTCCATTTGACCACATGAAATTTGAATGTGTTTTTGGCTGGCCCCAACCACAATCTATTAGGGGAGTTTGTTCATTTTTGGGTTTAACTGGATACTATTAAAATTTTGATGAAGGATCCAAAAATATTGTTAAGAATCTTATAGAATTGACCGAAAAAAACATCTTCCATTGGTCTCCAACTACTGAATAAGAAGTTGTAGCCCTTCAAAAGTGTTGATTATCTTCTCCCCTTCTTTACTTACTTGATTTCCTATAGTAGTTTTACATTGAATATGATACTTCTGGATGGGTGGTGGTTTAGTCCCCATGCAAGAAGGATGTAAAGATTTTTATTTATGTAATAAATTAGTAGACATGAACATTTCCAAATCTACTTATGAAAATTAATTGATGGATCTTGTTTCAGAAATTAACCATTGGAGATAGTGTCTGGTCAGTAATCATTTTATAGTTTATACTGGTAATAAGGTTCTCAAGCATTTTCTTAGTTAGTGATTACACATGAAAAACTAGTAGGATTAGAATTTGAACCTTTTGGTGATTGGATTTGTGATTATTTACAAACCGGTTCGTATTAATAAGGCGGAATATTACCTCTCTACTAGGCTTCAAGAAATTTTTATGCTAGTACAGAACATATTTATTTCAGTTTTACTATTTATGTACTGATCTAGATGGAAATAGACACATCAAGGGTGAAAACCAGCAGGATACAATGCTGAATGGTATTATATATGCTGTAGAAATCCATCACTCTTCATATACCATGATTTTTTTGCATCATGGGATGGTATATTACCATGACTGACTCGTTTTGTCTCAAAAATCCATCCTCATACAAAATCTTCCTCATTATTACCACTCTTATCTAATTTGTGGGCATGCTATATTTCTTAAAACCTAAACAAGGATTATTGTTGGCTCTTATAAAGGGTTATAATGAAAAATATCATGAAATTTTTCAGGGAATGTGATACATGTCTGTGAAATAAGTCTCAGGACATGTCTCATATGGGACTCATTCAGCCCCTTCTAGTTCCTGCTCATATTTGAGATGATATTTCAATGGATTTGATTTTATTCTTTCCCAAATCCAAGGGGTATAGTGTCATATTGGTGTTTATGGATTGTTTCACTAAACATTTCTACATTATTCTACTATAGAATCCCTAAATATCCACGGTTATTAGTAAAATTTTCATCAAGGAGGTGGTTCATTTACATGGAATACCTAGTTCTATCCTTAGCAGTTGAGTTCTTATTTTTTGAAGTAATTTTTTGAAGGACCTATTTCACTTGGGGGGGGGGGGAACCACCAATAAAATGAGTTCATATTACCACCCAAAAATGGATGGAAATTTTTTAATAAATGTATTTGTACTTATTTACATTTTTTTTTCGAAAGTCCTCTTACATGGTCATGGTGGATACCTGAGCCTCTAGATTAGTGGGACTGAAACTCTTAAAATAGTTCTATTCTAGTGGTTATTTTGGATACCAAATTTTCAATTGGTCATCCAAAATTCATCTATTTAATATAGTTTCACGTTCAACCATCTGAGGAGTTGTCATATGAAGATGATGAGAAAATTATTTCCCAATTTCATGACTTGCACCTTGAGGAACATGTTCCATTTGTTGATGGATAAATTTTTAGTTTCTCAGGTCCTAACCTTGAAAGTCTTTCTCCATTCTTCCCATGCCCTCCTATTATATATACATATCAGCAGAGGAGGGGAAGAATGGGAAAATTATTCTAAGTTGGTAAGTGGGACTAATGGGGCACGTGAATTAGTATATGTTTAGTAGGGATTGTGATAGTGGTGAATGTTATTTAGAAGAGAAAATTAATTATTTTGTAATAAAAACCTTTGGGAGGAAGTTGTATGACTTTCATTCTTCTCCATTCTTGCACCAGGTGATCATCAAGTAAGATGATTCTCCATCTCCAACCAGTTGTATCAATTTATCTTACCAATTTATTAATTCAGATTACCGGTAATACCATTTTGAATCATCTTTTTTTTATTGTATCCTTATATCTCTCCATTCTCACACTCATCATCCTAATAGCAGAAAAGGATTATATGTTCAAAATATCAAGTTTGAATACTCCTAGAGTTGATGCACTAGATTATTATTATTTTCAAATCTCATGAATCTTATTAGGAATGAAGTTCATAATTGTGATATGAACTTTGAACATGATTACAAGGTACTTAAATTATTGAACTCTAAAACTATTACCTTGGTTCATAAAGTTCACAATACATTTAAGGAGGACCGTAAATTTTATAATGGTGCGTTTCTTCCTCTCATTCCCATTTTGGGCATTCCCCCTCCAAGGTTTTCTCCTTTGGTTCTTAATGGATTTGAGTGCCATTTGATACGGGATATATCATGATGTATCTCTATCATTGTGCTTCAATTATTCACGGATTTTTTATATTTTTATATGATATTGATTATTTCAACTTGGATTGGGGTTTTGGTGATGATTCTACCATATAATGGTGGAATAATCAAGATATGATGTGTATATTTTCAGCTAGGATAATGGGTATACTAGGAAGAAGATCACACTATGTATTGTGTGGATTCAATGAAGTATATTATGGGTGGTAAAAACCCCTATGCTCGAGGAATTAAATGTGATTGATTACTCAGTGATTGATTCTTTAATTATTTCTTAATAATTTAATAATTAATCTTGGATAAAATTATAAATTAATTATAATTGATTTATAATTAATTTTTATGATTTATTGATTAATTTATGACCCCATGTTAAAAGACAGTGGCAAGATGGGATTACACGAGAATAGTCATGGGTGTTTGACCTTCAGTTAGTCTTAGAAAATACTAATAAAGGGAGTAGAGATTTATTTATTATGGGAATGACTCCAGAAGAGGTAGGTGGTCCATATGAACCCCCTAATGATTATGAATTTGTTTATATAGAATGTGATATGTAGTCTCACCAATTGTGTGGCATTGACTTTGATTAAAATTTAATTATTTCCCATTAACCTCAATGAAATGAATATATGTGTATTGGGACACATTGGTCCCTTTAACAATAGGTTGATACTTCTTCCTTTGATGGACTGGGGATTAACTATAAGCATGCACAATGTGATATATGGGCCTTATAAGGGTATAAGTGAAAGTTAGGAACATATTAGACCTCAATATAAGTTCCCAGAGTTACCTCTATTTTTGTAATTATGGAGGGTTGGGAATGGACAGTTTAGGGTTATTCCATGGATATGATTTATGTATAGGCTAGTTGTGAGGGGATTGAAAAAGTAAATTTTGAATGGGAGGTTGATGTTGGGCCACTCATTAGTGTTGAATTTTATATCATTTATAGTGTGGTCAATTATGAAATGATGTGATCATGGTCATGATGAAAGATAATATACATCTTAGTGACATTATTCAATCTTGGGGTGGAATAAGATAATGGAACCCAAGTGGAGTGTCTGGACCTTGATGTGACATAGGGGAACATCATCAATTCGCTGGTATTGTGTTTAATCTGGAGTGGATTAATGCAATATGGCTAGATCAATTGTATCCTACCATGTATGCAGTGATACGTTTAGGTAGCAAGCAAGATTTTCTAACCTAGGGAATGTTTTTCTGGGCTTAGATAAGTTCCAAACCCATTCATTTATGTATGAAATATGATGTTCTAGGTTTTGGGGTGGGAATATGAACTTGGGTATTAATTCCATAGTCAACATTCTGAGTAGGTGATCAGAACCTTAGGTGGATGTTATATTACCATTCTGGGTAGAGGATGTGACCCCTGAGTGAATATATGACAGTTTTGTCTAAAGGATGTGACCCATCAGGGGTGTATTCTATATGATAATTTCATATAGGGGATGTGACACATTAGTTATATGATATCCTAAAAGGTTCTAGGGCAAGACTTGTATGCCTCTGGGTGGTTGTGTGTTATGCTCAGAGACATCTAGAACTTCTAAAAGGAGATACAGTCGATTCTAGGTGTCACTTTAGAACATGAGGATCAAATGTGATTTATTTTATTATGTTAAAATATTATTTTATTTTCTTAATCATGTCATATTGTACATGAATTTTATTTAATTATTGTGGTACATTTTTTTACTCAAACCCGACTCAGGTATCCCTGACACATTGGTGCCTGATAAGACCTCATAATTTTAGGTAGAACTGAGGAAGAGGCCCATTATTGGATTGTTGAGATTGATAACTGGGATTATATCAGGATAGGGAATATTTTTTAGACATAATACTAGGTTTGGGTTTTAGTTTCATCACTTTGTTGAGATATATGTGATCTTCCCATGGGGGATCTTGTCGATGTATTCCTCGCTAGTGGGTTATTCTAGATAGTTCATTTTGTTACAACTTGGGTTTACTGTTAATTTTTTGTGTCTTGTGTTGTGTTAGTTATTTATTACTACAAATATTATGATGAATGGATTTATGATATTATCGAGGACTATATTACACTTTTATGAGGTTATAGTCAACCCACAGTATCACAATAGAGTCTTACTACTAATGGAAAACCATTGGAGTATGAGGAGACATGTCATAGGTCCTGTGATGACCCAACCTAGTAACTATAGAGTTATCCAAGTTGGAGGAGTTACATTCAGACACTTATTGTGGAATTATCTCACCCTATAATTATTATCTCTTTAATAGTAGAAATTGTTTCCTCTTAGTGGTAGAGAAATTTCCAAAACCATGTAAATATTATGTGATTATTTTTTGTTTTTTATCGCCTCTTGTATAGTTTGTATTTTAATTTTCACTCATTAATCTATGATTCATCTAGTTTTTATGGATTCCACATCCTAACACACTATTCTCACTACTTCCCGAACCTTTGTTTGGAATATTTTTCCCTACCCAGGTGCTCTCTATATATCTCCACTACGACTCTTGTGTGTTTAAAATTTATTATTCCACACTCTTTGTGGTATCTTTGAATATGTTTCATCATATTAAGAATGAAATTTACTATGTATCTTCTTAAAGATGACCATTACAAAAAATTGATTTTCAAACGACCATTTCACAGTGTATTTTTCTAGGTATCCTCTTCAATGTAACTCTTTCTAGAAAATGTCTTCTAGATGACTATTTTCAAGCATCCTGGTGATACCCCAACACCAGCTTATTTTTATTAAAATAGTATAACTAAAAATAAAAGAGTTTTGAGGAATGATATAAGTTATATGGAGATGAAACTCCTCTCAATTGGCACTCAACATCCTATCCCAAGCCTCACGGAAAATTTTATAAGTCTATAGGCGTCCTGGATAATAATAAAAAATCCTTATCCACTCTCTCCATCCCTCCACATTTATAACAACCCATACTACCACCCATGGTCCCCCAATCATATCCTCCTTTCACTCCCTAGTTTATTCTCCCTTCTGAGCCCCTCCATAATAGCATCCTCTAACTATATTGGGCCTCAAGAATATTACCCCACGATCCCTGCATATTCTCCATGGTCCCCCCATGCAGTTACAATAGATCTCCTAGAAGCACCCCCTTGAATTCCTATCACTTCCACCCCCCTAAAATTCCACCTTGTCGTCAAGGTGGTTGTTTGGACCCTAGTGTGATGGTTCAACATTTCTCATACAATGATCATTACTTGTTCTGGATACTCAACAGTATTCTATTTCTAGAAAAACTCTAATTGTACCACTATTTTTAAATTAACAGTTCCATGTAGTTGTAGGAATTCTATCATTGTGTAGTATTGCTGATATCCTAGGATACTAAATCACTCAAATAATTTCACTTGAGTGAGGGGGGGTCCATCATTTCATCTGATATATACTAGATGAGAGAAAATATTTTTTCATGTGTTATCCAGGCTTATGGATTTTTTCCATCAAACTTAGGCAATTACATTAGTTGAGTTGTAGTCAAGTGGTTCGATCCAAACATGTTGGGGTTTTTAGTGGGTCATGGATCATAGTTGTGATGTTCAATTGTTGTGGACTCTCTAGTTTGTGATACATACAGGTAAGTTGCTAAGTTTCACCACTCTTCTTCTCTTAGTGACACTTTATCCCATCATTGGCTAGACCTTCTATGTATTTGAAATGTTCTGCTAGATCATGGGCCTGATCCTTCTAGAATTCATCCCAATACCACAACTCTTTCTCCCATGTCAACACCAAATTTGAAATATTTTTTTTATTTATCTCTTGATGCATTGTTCCAAAATATCCAATGTTTCCTCCATTTACATCATTTTACTCCAAAAACACTTATTTCCAAAAGAACTCCCCTTCATAATGATAATATTCGGTAGTGATACATTGGATTCTGGAAGTTATGTTGTGGATTCTATCAATGTTAACCTGCTGAAAAATTTACCAGTAATGATTTACTCCTCCGAATATTAACCGATATCACTTAACTCTCTTCCATAAGGAATTATCCATCAATAAAATCATTATCCGGAAGTGTGTCTCCTTTGATCAATGACGAGGTAGTGATAGGTCATTCCAATTAGTTAGACACCAAAACACGATTTATTATATTAAAATAGTAGAACTATAAATACAAGATTGAGGATAAATATGATAAGATGGATGGAGAGATAGATCCCCATGAGAGGCACTGAACACGCTCACCCAATCCTCACAACTAAATTCCCAATCCATTATGCCACCCAACTAACCAGGAACCCCCCACCAATCTCTCTAGTCCTCTAAATTTATAGTGTCCCATAATAACAACTTGTGGGCCCCCATCATATCCCTCTTCCATTACCCCACATATAACCCCTCTTGGCCCCTATATAACAGCCTACTCTAACTGTAGTGGGCCTGATGAATTTTCCCCTAGGATCCTGATATGTTCCCCATGGGCCCCCATGCAGGTATACCAAATTACCCAGAAGCATCCTCCTTGAATTCACATCACATCCTAATTCAAATTTCCTTGTCTAAACATCCTTTTCCAGATGATTTCTTCTCAACATCCTCCCTCTAGGTAATATTCTAGGCATCCTCTTCTAAACAAAATTTTCCTAATGTTTTATTCTAAATGACTTTATTTAAGTGTCATCATCCAAATGACCTTTTCAACATATTCATTTCCAATTGAACTTCTCATTTATCCTCTATACCCCATTTCATCACCATTAGTGATGTTCTTGATGATCATTAAATTTATACAACTAATAAAACATATTTTATGAAATTTTCAACATCATCTCCAGTTCCAATGTTGTTTATTTATCACTTTAGTTTTGTGAATATGCCTGTCATATCCTTTTGGACTTTCAGTTTGAATATTTTATTTGTAATCCATCTGATGCAATTTATATCACTATCCTTATCTATAAGTAGATCAACCCAACCTCACATTATAGGTCGACTATTTCAAAAAATTTACTAATTACATGTTACCTCACAATACTTAATATGAGAATATTGGAAGGTAAACAATCAATTTTTAAGACCTCGAAACTGACCATAATTATAGAACCAATGTGTTTATGGGATTTATAGAATCATCTCAGGATCAATGCGGCAAAATATACCCAATTAAATGATCTGTCGATCACCATTGAATCAACATAAAATATAAATAGGCATACCTCAATGGTGTATGTCTGATATGATCACCAAGTGATAGTTGTCAGAATCTTCTCTCCATGGGTCTATACATCGGCCTATAGAATCCTCTCATGCTATGAGTGGATCCTAAAAAAATCCAAGAGATGTTCTAGAACCCTATTCGATGAAGACAACAATAGAACTATGCTAGAAAATAAGTTCAATTATGATAAGACTGAATTTACCACTCCACCAACTTGAGGTTTGAATCAATATATAAACCTCTTTGATTCAATAAAAGATTCTGGGTGTCATTTTCCAATATATGTTACTCAAAATTCATTCATGTTAGTGTTAATTATTTTTCAAATGCTTCAATGGTTAAATCATATCTATAATTCCAAAAACATGTCATATTATAATTATAAATTGAAGTAAATAGAGTAGAATATCTGTTAGTGGATATGAACGTAGCATCCCATATCATACCCCACTCATATCATACAATATAAGAGTCTCTACTCCCCTTACATTATGGATCAATCATATCCAACAACATGCATCTTCTTTATATCTCATCTTTTACAAAAAAAATTATCTTTAGTTGAAGGCTTAACTATGTGAAACTATGATCTTTAGTAGCATTGACAAAAATAATGAAATTATGATTTTTTATATGTAAGAAAAAAAATCTCTCCCAAAATGGTAGTTAAACCCAAGATACAAAGGGTTTTGGCATGATCTCAAAAAAAATCAGAATGTAGGCACAAAAGAACATCCCAGTTAAATATTTTTTTAGAGATAAAAATGCACATTAATTTTATAGTAGAGTGACACCAGAAAATTTACTAAAAAATAAAATAGATAGTCTATCCTCAAAATGAACATATATATCTAAATATAATTCATATGTAGAATTATAATGAATAATTTAAATAACTCATATAATTGGAAAAAATCTATTGTAGATAATATAAAGTTATTTTGATTACCATAATAAAATGAGTCAGGAATGGATGATAAATTTTTTGGGGGTTTAGATAAAAAGTTGTTAAATTAGTAAAATGTTTTATTAAACCCATAAAAACACATGGAATATTTTAATACCCCATAGTCACTGGTCCATCCTAATAAACATATAATTTTTGTGAAACAACAGACAATACAATGAAGCTCATGTGTATCACATATTAATTTGGGTTGTAGTATAATTTTATATTTCCTTTCTACACATTCAAGTGAATATAGGTCTATCACATCATTATATAAAATATAATAAATATAAATATAAATTAAATAATAATAAAATTTAGTAGAAATGATGTTTTCTTATGTTTCAACCCCAAGAATGACTTCTTTACACTCAATATCATCAAAATAATAATTAAAAATTAATTTAATGTGTGTCAATTTACATAAAAATATGAAAAAATAGGTAATGATATTTTACTATTGAAGAAAATGTATATCAGGTGAGGAATCAATCATTTATGGGAGCCACTCCCTCAAAAATACTGTCTACAGTTGAATTAGTATACGATCAAGCCAATATCTAAAAATAAAATAATTATTAATTTCAAAAAACTACCATTTGTACGATTTATAAAAAATGGGGGAAATAATAAAATAAATAAATATGATTAATAAGTCTTAATCCATGAATCAACCAAGAATTTAAATGTTGCACACATTTTCTATAAATTTAAATAAAAATATATGACCTTCTATACTCCTATGATTTTCTTCCATATGTTTTTCTTCTATAAGAAAGCACTCTTTGAAGAAATTTTTCATTGACACACCTTTTCCAAGAGAATAATTTTTGATTTTCATATCTAAACTGGATATAGTAATAGAAAATAAGCATAAAATAACATCTCTCTTCTATTTTCAATAGTGAAGTTGATACAAATCATATTTAAATAATCCTTAATAAATTTAAAAAATAAATTAACACAAGTAATTAATTTATTAAATTTAAGAATATAATTTTTTTTAATATCTTATGTTGTGTCACATTTAGCCAGTTATTCAATAAAATGGATACACTCATCGAGAATATCAATATCATGGGTTGTAAATAAATAGGGTATCATATATTTAAAAAAATATGATCATTTTTAGGATTCTTGAAAAAGGGTAGCCAAATATTCAAAAACTAACTCATGCCCCCACATTCACATGTAATGAGAAATAATCTCTTCATGACGATTTTTTATAAGATCACCAGACCGTTTATGATATCTCTTATATATATAAAAATTCATAAAAATCAATTTTAAATTAAAATAACTCATATAAATGTAACATTTTATGAATAAAAACAATAAAAACTCATACTCATAGAAAAATAATTACTAATTGTTCACATAGAAGACCGAATTTATAGTTATAATCATATAATATTTTGTTCTTTTGAAACCACTCTATAATATTTCAATCATAATATTCAGAGATAAGTAATAGTTCAAGAGAATTCGGGTTAACGACATTACCAAATTTTTTTAAAATTTATTGATTTCTGTCATCCATTAAAAATGTACACCAGTTGATTGGATCATGATTTTTTTTGTTGAAAAAAATATTTTAAATTTACACATCTATAAAATCTATTAGAAAAATGATTATACCCATATTTATGGTCATGTACAAATTATATCTGAACAATATGCCCATGCATTGGACACATATACACAACCAATCTAAACATACTAGAGAATGTTGAAAAATAAAATTTGAAACAACTATGAATACAAAAAATCATTGAATAATAGTGAAATATATACTAAAATAGAAAATATAAAACTTAAAATTATAACCAAAAAATGAAAAAGTGGAAATAAAAAAAACAACATAATAATAATAGAGTTATAAATTCTACCATTTCTAATTAGATCATGTCGATTAAAAACATCTTATTTTTGAAAATAAAAACATGGTTCTAGAAAATCATTTATAAGGGAAGTGGCCGAGTAAAAATATCTCATTCCTGAACCATTATTTTTTACGTATGCGATGTTTTTTATTTATATGATTTTATTATAAAAAGTAACATTTATTTCTTAATGATTAGTAGGTGATATTTTTTAATTACCCATTTTTCATTGGTTGATTTTAATTATATGAGTTTGAATTGTTATTTTACAATATATTTCTATAATATTCTAGGATTTTTTTTGTATTTATAGTTGACTATGTTTCTATTTTCTTCATTCTATAGTATTTATAGATTGATTTTGTGTATGTTTCCAATGAATGGGATTTCATTCAGATGAAATATATACAGGACCATTAGAATGGAGATAATTTTTTTCTAGCAGATTTGATGGGTGTGTAAATATAAAAACATTTATACTACTAAAAAATAAATATTCAGTCCACTGGTATAATTTTTCAATATAATTCAGAAATCAATAAATTCTATGACTTTTTTGAAATTTTGATGACCAGAATAGTCCCAAACGGAATGTTTTCTTTGAATATTTTTATTACACTCTTAAAAAGTTGTTTCAAAAGACCACAATATTATATGATGACTACTATTCAAGTGGTCTTACAAGTTAAAAATTAGTAATTATATTTAGTTTTTATGAGTTTTTATTATTTGTAGTCATAAAATATTAAATTTATATGAGTTATTATATTTTCCAATTGCGTTTTAGGACTTATTATATAACGCAGAGATATCATAAATGGTTTGGTGTTCTTATAAAAAACAATTAATCGTTATCATAGGGAGCATATTACTGATCACTAGTGCATGGTGGGGGAATGATTTAAGGTGTTAAGTATTTGGTTCCATTATTTAGAACATCCTAAATATGATCATATTTGTTTTAATGATATTATACTCCATTTATTTACAACTCGTGAGATTGATATTCTAGACGAGTTTATCCATTTTATTGATTACATGGCTAAACATGACACAATGTAAGATATATAAAACATTCATTATATTATAAAATTTAATAAATTTAATTAAATATTTTATTTATTGTTTTATATTTAGTAGGTATTATTTAAATCAATCATTGTATCATCGTACAATATTGACCAGAGAAGAGAGATGTGATTTTAGACTTATGGTAGTCCATGATGCCCAATTTGATGGGGCCAATTTCTCTAACAATATCCATTTTAGATATTAATATTGAAATTTATTCATTTGGAAAAGGTGATTCAATGATAAACAATTAAAAATAGTTATTGATTATAGAAGAAAAAAATATGGAAGAAAAACATATTAGGATAGATTCCCATATCATTTTCTTTGATTTTCCAGAAATTATGCGAAACATATAAATTCTCAGTTGATTCTGGGAGTAAGAACTACAAACCATATATAATTTAATTTTTTTTACATTTTTTTTAAATAATAATGATGATATATATTTTTTTGAATTTAGAAATATTTTATTCCCAATGATTGGCTGGACCATAATGTAAATCAACTGTATCCATCATTAATGATGTAGTGGTTCTTTGAAATGATTGATGCGTCACATGATAAACCTTGCATTCAATGGTATGATATTTTTTTTCTATTTTTGGTTGCATATTTTTATGTAATTTGATACATAATAATTTAACAATTAATTATTGATTTAATGATATTTAGTGTAATGATGTCATTCTTAGGGTTCAAACACATGGAAAAATTATTTCTAATTAATTTTATTATTTTATTCTATAGATCAAAAGTTTTTATATTTTATAGAATATGGTGATATCCCCGTAGTCACTGGTATGATTAGAAAGACAATATCAAAGTATGTTGGCCTCTAAATTAATAGAGGATACACATGAGATTCATTGTGTTGGATGTTGTTTCAAACTTCATATATATATATATATTACAATGGACTAGTCAATATGATGTATTAAAATATTCCAGGTTTTTATGGTTTAAGAAAACATTGTCCTAATTTTACAACATTCAATCTTATACTTAAATTTTTTTATCATCCATACTAGACTCATTTTATTACAATAAGTAAAATAGTTTTATATTAGATGTAATTTATTTTACCAATTCATTGTGTTGTTTAAATTACTACTTCACTCATATTAATTATATTTGGATATCCATGTTTATTAGTAGGCTAAATTTAATATTATATTATTTCTTAAATGTAATGCTATCACCCCACTATAAAATCAAGTGATCTTTTTTTAATATCTGAAAGAAAATATAAAATTAACATGGAAGTTTTATTATGAATATATGCTGATTCTGACTGAGATAACACCAAACACCATTATATCTTGAGTTTCACTTGAATTTTGAGAGATAGCACTTTTTTACTTATATATATAAAATAAGGATTTCATATTTGTTTCTAACACTATAAAGGTTCATAGAGTCACATAGTTATGCCTTAAAATAAAGATCAAAATTTGGAAAATGTGTCGATTGAAAAATTATGATATTTTGACAAACCATATCCAAAGTATTTTGGATGGATTCCCAATGAGTTGTGAAATTTTTTCATTTAGTACATAATTTATTTTAGTATAGTGAAATATTGTTGGACATGAACTAACTCTATATCAATTGTATTCTACGATTGTTCTATATCATAAGACAATATATGCATGAAATGCATGTTTTAGGATACTATTGATACATAAGGGGTGTGAAGATTCTTCTATTGTGTGATATGATTATCCTATGATATGGTAAAACTAGTTAATATCCACAAAAATTTCTTGTACTCATTTTACTTCAATTTTGAATCATCATAAAATTTATTTTTTTAATTACATATGTGTTTTAATTATTTAAATGTTCCATGATTATTAAACTATGACAATTATGCATTTTAAGTAATTTATGTCGGCCACCAAGTGTTGTCCAAATATTCTAAAAATACACTATTTAATGGATAAGGACTATAATGATGTACTCTTCAATTTAGTGGAGTGAGAAATTCATTCTTTTCTATAATAGAAGCTCTCATTTAACATGGTTCTCTATTTTTATTCATCAAAGGATGTTTTTTGTTCCAAGAGGGGAAGACCCAAAACTAATTTTAAATTAAAGAATTTTTGTGCATCAATGAATGTTGAGAAAAGAGAATATCTAGTGAGTTGTTTTGTACAATGAATGAGAAGAAGAATATGGAATAGGAAGAAAAGTGGAAAAGTTTTTCATGAAGTTAAAATAATAAGTTATTGTGTAGAAAAGAATTTGCACAAGAGGTTTAAAGAATAAAAGATCAACTGAAACATTGTTTTTATTAAAATTTACAAAGATATTATGTGTAGTGTTGTCATTAAAAAAAGAATAAATTGATGAAATTCATTAGTTTTAATGATAAAAACACATAGTTTCTAATGATTTCATTTAATATGTTAGGTATCAATGGGATTTAGGTTTTTATACTCAATATGGAAAATATGGAAACCACAACGTAATATTTGCACTAATCTGCAAAATATTCTGGGAAAAG
The DNA here is from genome assembly GCA_963277665.1 of Viscum album. Taxonomy (NCBI): domain Eukaryota; kingdom Viridiplantae; phylum Streptophyta; class Magnoliopsida; order Santalales; family Viscaceae; genus Viscum; species Viscum album. The sequence goes on from OY728141.1 coordinate 1,759,545,153, forward strand.
ATTACGACACAATTAGAAGGACCATTATTCAACACATCTCAGTATAAATTACTCTTTAATCAACATAGAGGAAATTTTGGAATTCACTCTATAGTCAAATATCATATCCTAAAAACACGGGAAAGGTCACACTAACAGATAAATGTCTACCATGTAAAAATATTTTATGAAATATTCCATGCCACAACAGAAGGGGTGTACTTTAGATACATTGAAATAAAAATAAAAACCAAAATGAACCTACCAAACTACATGTCACAGCTTTAATCCTTACACCAAAAAAATAACTCCATGGTGCAGTGAAGTTTTCCATTCCGCAATAGGTTTAAATATATAAATTTATATGAATCGTTAAAATGTTGGTCAAAATGTCCTATCATGGAACATTAAATCCTAATATTGATCAAAGGCTTCCTCAAGACTCATGAAGTTTATAAATAGAGACATTATTAGGCTTGTAAATAAATATTCTCAATCATCTTCTCAATCATTCTCCAACGCAAACATGCTATGATCATCAATTTTTCCTCAAGTGTTCACAATTTCTAAATTGCACCTGATTCAATATATTGTGAATGTAAATATTATAATAATCATTTCACTATCATAATTATCTCATTCTATCTAGTAACTCTTCATATTATTTTGATAGAATAAAGACTAAGATTAAGTTTGATTTATTCTAAGAAATCCTCTCTCTTATTCATATTTTTTTCATTATTGGCGTTCACTGCCTTTAAAGTGAGAGACACTAGTTTACGTTTAATAACCATTAAAAGGATAAGGAATGTTATCTTTGAGGAATTTAGATATACCAATTAAAAATCTAGTGTTTATTTTATTTCAAATTTCTTTTTATAACTAAAAACTTAATATATATTTTGCATCATGTCTATTGAAGTACTGATACATTATAACCACAAGTGATTGTGGTGGAAGACATAGGGCCACTTCTTGGACTATTGTTGACCTTCCATACCAAATTTTATATCTCATTTATTCTCTTAATTTATTTATTTATTTTTTAATTTCAGTTGTTTGTTTAATCAACTCTCTAAATCAACCAATATGCTTAGTCGTTTATTTATTGATTTTTTTATTCTTCCACTTTTATAAACATATATACTTCTGTTGTTGCACTTTCATCATTGATTATTTTTTTTATCTATTTAGAAATATTTAATTATAATAAAATATGTTTTTAGTGTGAATAATTATTATTAACATTTTTTAAAAGGGAAATTCACCCCCTCCTTTTCCATTTTACCATAATCCAAACTAAATTTGGTATCAAAGGGATCATGAATTTCTTTATTGAAATATTTTCAAATTATTTTAAATATTACATTATTTTAAAAATAGTTAACCAATTTTTCATGAGAAAATATTTTTTAAAATGGATTTTTAAAACATCTATGTTGCTCTAAAGACAATCTATGGGTCGTTCTCCATTTCTTATCAGAATAATTATGGTTATTAAAAAACACACAAATATAATTTTCATAGATCAATTGTTTTTCCCACATGAAAATTGTTTATGAATTCATATATTAAAACATCTAAAAAAGAATATAAATGGACTTATAATGAATGTTTCTGATGAAGGAACTTACAATGTCAAAGATACCCAATTAAATATGTTTAGACAAGACATTGAGAGACTATCTATAAAAACCAAAAAATCAACCATAGAAATGTTTACTCAATTTACTAATATTTGTAATTTGAGAAGGAATCTAGGTGATTCTCTTTCTACAGGAACTATGGTCATGAAAATAATTTTAGATTTATCAAGAAATGGGGCACCTAAAATCACCGTGATCCAGAATTTTAAAGATATAAATAATATGGGTATTGAGGATTTAATTGGTTCCATCATGAAATATGGTATAACAATTAATTACAAGATGAAGATGTTGCAAAGGGGGTAATTCAAACAAGAATTCTAATAAATTTCAATGAAATTCAAAAAAAACTAATCTTAAATTAAGACACGAAGATTGGCTAACTTTCCCAAATGGTGAATAAGTAAATTAGTAAAAAAATATATACTCAATGCTTCAAAAATGGTAATCATGAAATGGAAGTTGATTTGGTTGAAAAAGAAGGGTCACATCAAGATTAATTGTCCCTTGAACAAAAAAACCATGGTTAGAAATTCTTAAATGTTTTAATTAGTGGTGCTAGTTAGGGCACCATTTTAACCTGAGAATCTAGCAGGGAAAGTACTAAGTACCTCATAGCCATTGTCTTTGTATGTGATAATGTTAATTCAGGACATTCTAGTACATACAATTATACTTATTAAACCCCTTAATTAATAAATTAAGTTCTTATTTATCCTATAGATCAACACCAAGATGGTTCTTGTTAACATGTTTCCAAATATAATGATCATAAAAAGAATCACATTCTAGTTGTTTTTTAAGGACATCAAATTTTAAAAGAAAAAAATGATATGGTTTTGAAATTAAAGGAAAAGGAAAATGTTAAGAATTTTGAATTTCATATTAAAGAGATAAAAAATAAACTTTATAATTTCATCCAATATGGAAAAACTTTAATGAAATTTTAGTATCTCAACATGTTGTTTAAAGTAATTATGGTATTGGATTTTCTAATATAGTTTTGTTTCCACAAAAAATAAAAAATGACTACTTTGGTGAAAATAACTTTTCAAAAAAATTGTAATTATTGGAAAACATTTGGCCAAATTTTTTAAGAGTGAAATTATAAAAATTGTTATATATGGTATATTAAATATTATTTTTCTCTATTATCATTTTTCCATCAGAAATACTTATACAAAAAATGGTTGGATTCCTAAGGTTTTAGCAGATAACTTAAGTGGACCAAATATATTTTTTCCAAAACCATCAGCCTCTTGATCTTTTGTAGGAAAAGGTTTTAATGAGAAAAACCTAAAAACCTTAATGGTATATATATTAGGGTTCTTCAAGAACATGTATAGTGATCCATTAATATTCAATCATCTCTAAGACTTCATTGGAGGACATATCATGTTTGGAGATGATACTATTTGTTAAATTACTGGTATTAGTGTGATTGGTTTCCCTAAATATTCTCTAAATTAACATGTTTCTTTGTTAATGTGTTTAATATTAAATTACAATTTATTATTGAATTATTTTATAGTTGTTTTAAAATAACTTTTAAAAATTATTTTATAATAATTTAATTCTAAAATAACCCTTTTATTTACTGCATCTCATATTCAAAATGTTTATATTTGTTATTTAAAATATCATTCAAGGTAAAATGTTAAGTATTTATGTAATGAAGAAAATGAATCCTGGATTTGGAAATGACACCTAGGTCATTCTAAATTTCACTCTCTTTTCAGTCTCAACCGTAGTCAGCTAGCAAGAGATTTACCAAAATTGTTTTTCAATTATTTTTTGAACCTTATCAACATAGAAAGAAACAAAAATATTCGTTCATATATAAATGGATGTTTCCTCTTCTAAATCCTTATACCTGGTCTACCATGACCTTTTTGGATCAACACGTCTTCCTAGTATTGGAGGTAAATATTACACCTATTTATTATTGATGACTTTACTAGATTTTCATTGGTTTTCCTCTAAGCTCATAAAAATAAGGATTAAATGTATTTATAAAATTTTCATGTAAAGTAGAAAATGAAAAATTATACAAACTCCATTCATAGAGAAATGACTATGGTGAATAACCTGATAAAAAATAATTTGATGAATTGTGTACTTCTCAAGGTTACCACCACTCCTACGCTCTTAGAATACCATAATAAAATTGGGTTGTTGAAAGAAATAATAGGATCCTCAACGAAATATCTTGGACTCCTTTTATTTTGTTTATCCATTGCTAATTATTTTGAGTTGAGGAACTCAATACTTCTTGCTTTATACATAATATTATTCTTATACGATCCATCTTAGGATGAACACCCTTTGAAATTCGAACATGAAAAATTCCAAATGGATGATTATTTAGAAATTTCTATGGTAAATGATTTATCCTTAAAAAATTATACTCTAGGAATGTTTTACCCTAAATCTGATGAAGGTATATTTCTTGGTTTATTAATCCCATTTAAATACTTCCAATTCATCAATTAGACGATCAAAACCTTAGAAGTGTCAATTCTCATCAAATTTGATGAGAATATTTATAAATCATTTCTATTTACTGATGATGAAGTTAATCATCCTATATTTTCCTTACCTAAAAATTATAATTTTATTGAATACGTTCGAGAATACCTTCATAATCCTTTACCCATGGATTGAATTCAATTGAAAGATCACCCCTTGAGAATGTTATTAGTGAATTATCATCTAGAACCTGCACTAGAAGGTTGGTCTTAAATGATGTTTAGATTCAAGATTTTATCTCTCACCATGAACCTCATTCTCATGATGACACTATTTATGATGTATGTTGAATACATTCCATGTAAGTGTAGATGAACTGATTTAAAAATAAGAATGTTTGGACTCTCATGGAATGACCCATTAAAAGACCTATTATTAAAAAAATTGGTTTTTTTGAAAAAAAACTGAATATAAAGGAATTATAATCCATAATAAGGCTCGAATTATTGATAAAGGCTACAATCTCGGAGAATTTATTGATTATGGTGAAACATTTCAATAGTTTAATGACTAGATTGCATTAGAATCTTGTTGGAATTTTCTTCTCTTTTTAATTTTAATTTTTTTTCAATTAGATATCAATAGTACTAATCCAAATGGTTTTATTGATGAAAATGTATATATAGATCAACAAACTAGTTTTTAAACTCCTAAATTTTCAAATAATGTTTTCTTGTTAATCATAACATTTTCGGTTTAAAACAATCATATCAGTCTTGGTATGAGAAGATAAAAAAATTCCTTTTATCTAATGATATCAATATGGGAAATTTTGATTCTACCATTTGTCAAATATTTTTAAGATGATTTTTAATCATTCAAATTTATGTTAAATATTTTACTTTTTGTCTGAATATAGATAATTTGTAATTAATTTTCAAATTTAATTAATAGTTTTTGAAATATTTTTTACGGGATAACTCTAATTCTTCTTCAGTTTTCAATGTTCCCAAAATTATGATGAAACCTTTTTATAACGAATTAACTACCCTAATTAAATTCTAAAGATGTTTGGTATAGATCATGATAAAAACAATATAACACACATCAGTATAACTTATAATATTACGTTTGATGAATTCAGTCAATCAGTCGATAATAAGAATCATAGAACTATGATTGGAAGTCATCATTACCTTACTATGACCGGATTATAAATCGTTTTTTGTGTGTCCCTTCGAGACCATTTTCAAACATATCCAGTGGAATATAATTGAAAATATATAAAATAATATTTTGATATTTGAATGAAAATAAAACCTTATATTATTTTATCCTATGGAAAATTTTTTCGAAATTACTTTTTTCCCCGATTCTAATTATGGAGGATCTCAACTGGATAAGAAAAGTACTACCGGAACTTGTCATCTAAGAGGAAAACCCCTAATATCATGGTGTAATAAGACGAAAAATCATTACTAAACCTTAAATGTGGAATTATTTTATTAATATTTTCCATTCTTTTATTTATTTATTTGGTTTTTTTAATATCTATGATCCATTTATCTCACATGATACATTTTTTAAGGGAGAACTAATTTTGTTAATACTTAATTAATCCCAGAATATACCCTTCTTAAAAATTATTTTTCTAAATATATTTTTACTCTCATGGTTATTAGAAAACACTTTTCAGACTTTTATATATCTCTTGAGATATATTTTTTAAATGAAACATACTTGTTTTCTTCCATTTTGAACATTAATAAAATTCTCTTTTAAAAAAAAAAATGTTTTTCATTGTTTTTCAAAACATTGTTGTTATATCTCTAAAAGGACATTAATAATGATAAACAGAACTTAGAATATTATTTCAATTTTCCTCCAACCCCGTATATGAATATTTTTTTATAATATCAACGGTGGAGAGTCATTATGTGGGGGAAGTATTATGTTATTGGGGGGATTATGTTATATGGGAGAAGTTTTTTGTTATGGGGGATAAGTTTTTGTTATTCATAAAATGGGGAGAATCATGGTAATCTCTGATAATTTTTATCCTTCTTATTTTTCTTTATAGAAAAAATTCATAAATTATTTTGTAAATATTATCATTCTTATATTTTTATTCATGGTATATTATTGATTTATTCGCTTATTAAAAAAGTTTTTATGATCAAAAAAATGGGAGAGGATATTTTGTTTCATTATTTTTAATGATCTAATTCACTCTAATGATTTCATATATGTTGTTATGGATTTAGGGGATTCTGTTTTATACACAGAATCTGGAAGATATGGAACCCACGGTTCAAAACATTGCACAAATGCACAAAAAAGCTGTGAAAATAGCATTATAGTGAAATTAGAAGTACCATGTAGTAGCACAACACATTGAAACTTGTATGTAATATGGTATGTATATAAAGACGATTTAATATTTACACAATGTCCCAAAAATTCCTAAAATAGGATTACAATATGATTATATGGGCCACATTGTAGCACAGGTTAATACAACTTTTTGGTAGTGGGCCACGCATCAGAATATGGAGGGATGGGGATTTTAAAAAAACTCATCACAAAGTAAAAAAAGACCATAATCTCCAATGATATAATCCCCAATAGTTGTAATAGGATCTCAAAAGAATATAGAAAGCACAAAATAAATAAATTATTATCTCATTCAATTCAATGTCACATTCGACAACAGCTGGTCATTAGTGATTATTACTCGAAATATATTAAACCAAACCCCTCTATATCATCCAAACATGATCCAAGAATATGTGCGCTTTCCATTCATTTAATTTCAGGTGTTATCAAAAATCTTTAACAAATAGTTAAGCATCGTGATGATCACCTCTATCTCATCTATTTGGACCATAAAATGCATACTTAGATTGGTCTCTTGCAGAGATACTTTCTCTCACTAGGAGGTGAGTGGAGTGATAATTTCTCAGTACTATGTTCTAGATACATAGTACTCATTAGAAACAATTGAATGTTATGTTTTGGGGGATCATAACCATTAATAGATCTTCTCATTTAGTTCTCACTCAATGATCTCAAGTGGGTGAGACAAGGAGGGTAGACCCACCAATATGAACACCACATGTTTCAACTTTCATTGGTTGTTTCAATCTATAGACATGTGTTTTGGTATCCTAAATTGATATCATTGTCAAGTTATTTAATTTTATTACATACTTTGATTCATGGAACAAAACATGATAATTATTTCATGGCGATTTAGCTTGTGTTGGGTGCGTCATTAGTTGTTTGGAATTTGTTGAATGATAAAGATATAATTTTTCACTTCAGCTTTGAGAATATATTATCTCATGAATATTTGATCAGGATGGTAATAAATTTATAAATCCTTAACTGAGGCAGTATAAGGTATGTCTATCAAGTTAGATCAATAAGAAATAAATAAAGGATGATGACACAATTGTGTGTCCTGATTTATGAGATATCATGAGATGACCATATAATATTAAAATGTACATGTTCATATAATGGTTTCCATTGATATGACTATTACACATATCTTTATAAGCCTTTATGGGTTTCTTTACTCTTCTCTTCGTTTGTTAATAGTTTTCACTACAATCGAGATAAGGACCTTCCCTAACCCCCTATTACTAATCCTACCCCAAGCCTAATCATAACTAATTACCCCTAACCAATACCATCCTTCCCAATCCTAATCCCAAATCGCTCACCCCTAAAAACAAATCCTAATAATTTATCCCTAGTTAATACATCCTACCAATCTTAGTCCTTAATCCCTATCCCTCAGTATTAATCCATAATCCCTTGCCCACTCAATCCTAATCCCTACTCCCAAATCCTAATTCCCCTACCCCAAATCCCAATCCAAACCAATAACCCCAAAATAATCCCTAAAAACTAATCTTAATCTGGAATCCTTAACCACCCTCAACCATAATCCATAATCCATAACCCCAACCCTAATCACTAATTCCCCTAATCCTAATCTAGGCACCCAAACCCTTCGCTATCACGACGATCACCTATATATTATTCCTTCAAACCACAAGTGGAATTATTGTATCGGTAACTTCAAGAGATACATTCTCTCTATATGAGGTTGTATGAGAGATAATCTATCATTCCCATCATCTAGATGCATCATAATGAACGGAACTAGTAGACTATCAAGTGATAGGGCTTATAAGGATTGATACTTATTCTCATTAAGTTCACAATATGATAGACTCTCCATTAGAAACATCACATGTTTTATATTTCATTGGTTATTCCTATATATATGGACATGTGTATCAGTCTTATGACTTGAAATAATTATGAATTTCTTCCATTTTGTTGCATTCTATGATGCAACGAAAAAACTATGACAATGAATTCTTGGAAATGTAGCTTCTGTTGGGTGCATCATTTTTTGTATAGGACAAGATAAAAATTTTCACTTCCAAATTGAGGAAGAAATATCTCAGTCCTGGTTGATATTAATGCAAGTAACTTCATAAATCCTTATACAAGGTATTATATGGTAATCAAATCCAATTAGAACAATAAAAAATAAAGGGCCTCCCCTCTTTTCCAATGAATAATATTCATTTCTTTCGAGACTTTCCTTTTGGGTTTTTAGACTCTGTTCTTGGCTTGAGAATATTATTTACTACTATTGAGATAATGGTCTACCCAACCCCCAACCCTAATCCTAATCAATAATCCCTAACTGAACCCCACCCCCAATCATAATCTCGTGTCACTAACCCCCTAACCCCCAATCCCAATATTAACCTTAGACCCTAACCCTCCATCTTATTACATAATCCCTAACCCCCACATCTTAATCCCTGACCCCCCTCCAATCTAAAACCCGAGCACCCAAAACCCTAATCCCTACTTGACCATAATCCTAATCACTTACCCCTAACCCTCCAATATTAATCCTTAATCCTTAACACCCATATTAATCCCTAATCCCTACCCCCAATATTAATCCTTAATCCATATTCCCTCCATCTCAATCCATAATCCCTACCACCCAATCCTAATCAGTAATAATGAACTAATCCCTACCCCCAATACTAATATTTAATCGCTAATCCCAATCCAAATCCTAATCACCAACCCATAACTAATTCCTACCCCAATCATAATCCCTAATACCTAACCCACAATCTTAATCCCAAATCCATATTCCACCCCATTTTAATCCCAATCCATATCCACTTAAAACCATAATCCCTACCCCCAATCATAATCCCTAACCCCCAATCAGAATCCCTAAAATTTAACCCTAATCATAATCACAGAACACTAACTAACCTCCACCCCCAATCTTAATCCCTAATATATAACCCCTAACTCCCCCAAATCCCAATCCTAATCACTAACACCAATATAATCCATGAACAACTAATCTATATCACTAGTCCACACCCCCTCATTCATAATCCCTAATCCCTAACCCCCATCTTCATCTATAATCCCTACGCCCTTCCAATCTGAATTTGTAACCCCCCAATCTTAATCTCTACAACCTAATTATAATCCCTACTCCCCCATATAAATCGCTATTCCATAACCCCCAATCCTAATGAAAAACCTTTAACTAACCCCTAACCTCAATATTAATCAATAATACCTAACCCATGATCCCCCAAATCGCAATCCTAACCACTAACCCCTAATTAATTCCTACCCACAATCTAAATCACTAATCCCCTGAAAATCATAATCCTTAACCCCAATCCTAATCCCTACCCTGAAACTCTTAATCCCTTCCCCCAAAACAATCCATATCCCACAATCATAATCCTAATCACTAACACCTAACCCCATCAATATTAATCCCTAATTTCTATCCCACCCACCCGCACAATATTAATCCTGAATCCATACCCCCAATCTTAATCCCTAGCCTGTAACCCTCATAACACCCCCAATCTAAATTATAATCCCTAATCCCCCCATTATTAATCTGAAATCCCTACCCCCGTCTTAATCCCAAATTCCTAACCCCAACCCCCCAATCATAATTCAAATCAGTAACCCGAAAAACCCCATTCTCATTCCAAATCCCAGTCCCTAACCCCCATCTTAATCCCAAATCCCTAACCCCCACACCCTAATCCAAATCCTAATCACTAACCCATATCCACAATCTTAAACCATATTCCCTACCACCCAAATCTTAATCTTTAATCCTTATCCCCAAACTGTAATCCCTAATATATATCCCCCTAACTCCCCCATATCCCAATCCTAATCACTAACCCAATCTCTATCCCCACCATCTTAATCCCTAATCCCTATCCCCACCGTCTTAATCCCTAACACCCAACCCCCCATATTAATCCTTACCCTAAAACCTAATCCTAATAATAATTACTAAACCCTACCCCCCCCCCCCCCCAATATTAATCTGTAATTCCTAACCCCCATGTTAATCACTAATGTAACATTATCCAGTTCTAGAACTCTCTCACATGGATGAAATGGGTGAGTTACAAGACATCAAACATGCCTCCACATACACCAGAGGCTGGAGACTAGCAATGAGGGTGGAAATAGGGGTGGAAAATGGGGTGTCATAAGTATAGTGGGGAGAGTATAACCCATGCAATATAGTTATAACACAACATAAGTAAATAATATAGATTAATATCAGAGTGCAAAAATATTGGAAACAAAACAAAATAGTGGAAAAACATAACAATAAATGAAAACTAAATAATATAATATATAATAAAGGGATAATGTATTGTTTTCTGGAATATAACTATATGTAAAACTAAAATTAATACAATAAAATAGTAATTTGACAAAAATAAGATCATATAAAGGGGTACAAAACCCCTTGTCGGTCCCATTTCCAAAATTTATAACATCGAGAAAGAAACACTCTATAGTAAGGTTCCTTTCCCTTTTATAATCCTTCATCGATGTAATCTACTCGGATACCCAAAAATACCCAGAGTAGCATTTGAGTATGTCATAGTAGGTCAACACCAGCATGATTAAACATAACTAGTTCGATAATAAGTTCATTCAATAATGCAATAAACAGGTGTATTAAGGAATTAAACATTTTAATTAATAACACATCAATATGCTCTGGCACCATGATATAATGTCTCTGAGCATGTCTCACAACCATGAAAACCCCAACCGTATAAACATGGTCAAACATATCCAACAACAATACCCTTTTGGAATGTATCTGAACATGTCACACAATCTTGACGACCATAACCATATCTTCATGGATTAAATCAAATTAATCTGGGTCAAGATCATTATATAACAATTTTAGCAATAAATCAGGGATGATATCAATATATAATCATTACAGTATGTATTAGGGTCAAAAATGATATATAATCATATAACTAATAAATTAGGGTTGATCCAGGTATACAAGAATTACATCATGTATCAAGGCCCAGCCTGTTATATAATCATTTTAACAATAAATCAGGGTTGATCCATGTATATAATCATTACAACATGTATCAGGGCCAAAACTGGTATACAATAATTTCAATATAAATCATTGGGAAATGCCTGATATATAGAAACTACAGTATAAATCACTTGGCATATCCCGCTGTATAAGCATTCTAAAATTTAACACAATGAGTCACGATAACTAGGATATTACAATTTCACATCCTAAGGCTCAATGGTCAATTATCAAAATTACAATTTATCTTTCAATAACACATCCTGTTTATCATTTCATCATAAACCAATATAATGACATTCATTTCAATAAACAATTCATGAAATTTTTAATTTATACCATGCAATCATGTAAAACACATGTCACGTTAATCACACTTAATCCATTAGTAAATTCATTTATAATCAATATTTCTCTCACCCAAATAGTAGCAATATTCATGTAAAATAACAATTTAATAAAAAAGGAATAAAAGGAATTCATAATTTATTTAATTTATGTACATGTTATATTTCACATACTTAACAATTAAATAGTCCACAGGGTTATGGTTTATACCACCTACCATTACACGTAATGTATTTTTTTAGAGGGATAGTCTGAAAAACCCATCATCTTGGCTTAATTTTTAATTTTCCAAAACATTACACGATGTGAGATGATTACATGACGTGTAACTGATTTACACCCTCTACCAGTTTTATGATATGTGACTTGCAGAATTTACATATCATGTAATACATATTCATGGTGTGTAAATCCCCTAGATATAGCTTTTAGGACAACTCCTCAAAAAGGGACCAAACCACCTCCAAAGCCTTCTAATGCATATATAAAAACTTGGTAAATCGATTTAAAAAATTTATATATAGACTCCATTAATTAAAATAAACATACATCCCTAAACATTATGTCATTTTTTTAACCAAAGCTCTCTATATTCATACAAGACTCAGCCAAAAAGGCATAATGTCAAATGAAAACCGAGGAGAAGAAATTTAACACAAAAAAATAAAATAGGGATGTACCTAGAAAGAGAAATAATCTTAAAACATCCCCACCATATTAATGTTTATCCCTAATCTACTCCAAGAATCATTTTCAGGTCTCAAAATACAAGTCTATCCACTATGCTTGCATATCAGACTCCCTCTCCCATATCTCCTCCTAAACTCACCTATTCTACCACAGCACTAAAACCAATGGTATAGTCCTACCACAGAGATAGTTATCACTATTGTCTGTACTCCTCCTTGAATGCTCCGCGTAGTTTTCATATACCTAAATCATCACGTCTGCTATGTATGTCACATGAGAAGGGTTTGGATGATATCTATGAAGCTATGATATGTGAAACATGCTTTGATTTATATTGTAGTGATGTGGAAGGGATAATCGATATGACACTAGACCAACCCTTCTCACTACCTAAAATTTCACAAAAAAACAGGGTTCTAGATTTCATTTTTTCCTGATACGACATTTCCCCAACCTAGGAAACACCCAAAGAAAAACACGATGATTATCCTAGAACTCCAGTGGTCGTCTCTCAAGATCGTTGTGTGGTCACCAACCATACCATGATCAACTGAACCTTCTCAGATGTCTCCATCATGAGACTAGGCTCAATAAGAGTTGACTCTCCTACCTCTATCCAAAAAAGATGTGAAACAAATGACCTTATATATAAATCCTCTAATGGATAGATTTGGGTCGATCTATGGAATGGTTTTTTATATCAAAACTCCACAAGTGACATACTTTTCTCCCATGAACCACCAAAAGAAAAAAACAAAGGCATTTTACATGTCCTATATAACCATAATAGTTCACTTAGATTGACCATCAATCTGAGCCTTATAGGCTACACTCTGATGAATTTTTGATATTCGTGCCTTCTCAAGACCCTTCTATAAATATAATGTGAAATATGGATCTATATATGACATGATACTCCCAATGACACAATGGAACCAAACAACATCACACATATAAAAACAACCCAAATAATTAACCATGATGGTATCCCTGATAGGTCAATTGATCCACAATCACCCGTGAAACATTATTCTTATGGGTTTTCTTAGGTAATCCTACCTCAAAATACATTGTGACATAATCTCATTTATACTATATAATAGAAAAAGGAAGATAAATCCAATGTATCCTCTAATTATATATTTTCACCTACTAACAAGTGAAACATCGGACCACAAATCCTACTACATCCTTCTTTATTGTTGACCACCATTGCTGTCTATAAAGATAATTATACATCTTTTTCAAACCAGGATGTACCACCCATCTAGAATCATAAAAAATTACATCATCTCCCCACAAAAGCCTACATGAACCCATAATTAGTCATAAAAAATAGATTTCCCTACCAAGAGACCATACTGAAGTTTTCTCCCCACCATATATTATTTCTCTCAAATATAAGACCTCCAGATCTGATAAATTTGCAGTCTTGATCCCATCCAAAATCACATGTATAATAGTGCGGGAGTCTTGTGAGGAGTGGAGAATATTGACACTCATTAGAACCACTCTATGTATATCTCTAAATGCGTCACAGTACAATGTATATTATTTAACTAACATAGGTAATGCAAGGAAAGGTGTTGGGGTCAACCTGCCTTTCATCTCTTGAAAATCTCTCTCACATGAATCGAGCCAAACGAACATCACCCCATTCTTGGTCAACCATGAACTCGGAGCTTCCATATGGGAGAATTCCTAGATAATGATCCGATAATATCCTACTAAACCCTAAAATATTTAAATTTTAAATACATTATTTGGTTCCCAAGATACCATGGATAGAACCTTATCTAGGTCCACTAGCACTCCTACCTCTGAGATAACATCCTTTGGTTTTCTTGGTGGAAATTTGATGCGCTATCAATGTAATCAAGAAGATGTCGTGGTGATTGTCACGATGTTATATCTACTAGGATTATTTTATGATGTCCTCGAATAAAAAACCACAAAATAATTCATAAAAGGATGAATGATATAATTCATCTATCCCATGAATACTTTCAAGGTGTTATTCAAATCAAATGGAATCACTACGAACTCATGTAATCCATACCTACACCTAAAAGAAGTATGTGGTATGTCTGATAGTCTCACCCTCAACTGATGGAATCTTGTCCTCAAATAGAACGTAGATAAGGTATTAGAACATCTCAACAGGTCTAAAATATCATCGACATATAGAAGTTGATACTAGTTCATGACCATATTTTGGTCTAATCTTCTATATTACACACTTAATTAAAAGGTACCATCAACCTTATTTGAAAAAAATAACTGGATAACTGCAAAGAAATGTACTATTCCATACAAAACCCTTATCTAATAGATCTTACACCTGAACTTTCAACTTCTAAAGATTTAATTGTGCCATTATATAAGGCAGGACAAAAACATGCCCTTCTTCTAACACCAACTCAATATTGAACATGATCTGTCACTTATGATTCTAGTTATAGAACTGATCAGGAAATATATGTTAGGACCAAGATGGTTGAATATGTTTTTGGATGTTAGAAATGTTTTTTAAGAATGTTTCCTTTTTTTGCAAAAGGATAAATCAATTCACATTGTAAAATCCTTGGTTAATATAATTATTCATTTTTAATTTGTATTTATAAAATATCATAAGGTGTTTGGATATTTTTTTATGAAATTATTATGATGGAAAGGGTGAGTAATGTTGTTCCCAATCATATTCAGGTTTGATCGAAAATAATGTTGCTTCTAGAAGAGAAGGAAGTTTCAATACTTTACATGAAATTATAATGATGTTAAAAGTGATTGATCAATGTTTAAAAATCACTAGAGATAATTTTATTAATAAAATAACATGATCACAAATATGTATGGTTGGTGTTACCAAAGAAATTTTTTTGTTGGCATCGTTTCCCTATGTTTGCGAAATTTTTTGTCCTCAAAATTGAGAGTTTGGTTTTTTGGAAAAGGGATGTCTCTCCACAGAATAGTGTTCATAGACCGTGAAGGACAGTTCAAGGACTACATAAGAGGTGTGAAGAACGAAAAAGGAAAATTGTCAAAGAATTTTACATCGCAGTGCTATATAGACTACGAATCATGGTACGCTGACTATATAGTGAAAATAATTCACGGGGGATCACTGTTTGTGAGAGGAGTTTTTTTATGGGAAGGCCATTGTTTGAGAATGAGAGGTGGTGATCTATTTGTGGAGGGAATTTTATACCCTGAAGAAAGAGTTATGATGCTACGTAGATTGTGGAGGGAAATATGGTTCCTAGGAGGAGCATAGGCAGTGGTGATGGTTGTCCTGTATTAAAGAATTTGGTAAATCGGATTAGTGGAAATTGTCGATTTATTTGCCTATATAAAGGACCCTAATCCCATTATTAAGTTAGGCATAATTTTATAATAATTGATTATCACCAGGGGATGAATTTTGGAGAATTGTGATGTAGTTTGCGAAGGAGAGTTCCATGAAGAATGAGTGTTCCGTGAAGGAGAAGAGTTCTAGAAGGACAAAATTCCATGTAGTAGACAGTTCATGGGAAATGTTCATGGAATATGTTTTTAGGGATCTCTAGCTTGAAAAGGAAAAGGGACCATGTAGGAAAGGTGGTCCAATAGGTATTTTCCATTTGAAGAGAAGAGGTAATCTATATAATACAAGGTGGTCCATGAAGGACTTACGCCATGCAGAGAAACTCAGTTCACAGAGGATACCAGTTGTTCTCGGTGGAAGAAGGATAGTTCTCAAATGACTGAAAGATGTTCCTACCTTCATCTGGGTAGGAAATAGAAAAATTGTTTTTAAGGATCAAAATTTTGGAAGTGGATCAAGAAGAATAGTTACATTTTATTGCATCATTTTGTTATAGATGAAGCACATTCATTATTGAATTGTTAACAAAGTTCTACTTGAGTATAATGGAATGTCCTACTCATTATATTCCTCAAAAAAGGATAATTTTCTAGTATATTGTGTGGTATTTGATTGTTTCCAAACCTTACCAAGGATGTATCAACTCTTTTTGAGTAGTGATTTTTTTATTCTTTTGTTCCTACATATGTGTGTTTGAATTGTTTTAAGTATGAAAAGAAATCCTTAAAAGGAGGCAAAGGTTGTTTCACATGTAAGGAAACATAAAAGAAAAATATGTCATCGATCCACTCCCTCCCCCACTCAGTGATACTTGTATCCTAACTGTACAACTTAAAGATATCATAAAAATGGTCTACCGTTGGAGGAAAAGATTCCTATTTCATCCCACCATCATCTAGTGAAAGGGCTACTATCTGATCTATGAGATAATCTAATCTACACTGAATTAGTCTTGAATGACCATCCTGGAGATCAAAATCCCCATGGTGAGAATATATAGATTTATCTAGATATAAAAAGGTAAATTTCCTATGATAAAATTCGATATGAGCCTTCTATTTAACTTGACAATCCATACCAATAATCAAATTGAAACCCATTATTTTCTACACAAATGGTTCCTAGAATAAATGTTAACCACCAATCTCTAGAGAACACACATTTAAATGTTTTATATTATCTAATATACTCCAAAAGGTTTATAAATGGTCAAGACACCATCTAATATTTCAAAATCCAAGCTCAAACAATTTATAGAAAATATTGGATAAAAAGAAATGTGATGCTCCTATATCAAAACAACACACGAAAGGGTATACGATACAAGAATCTTACCTCAAATAGTATAAGATCCTACATCCAAAATATCTAGAGTAGTCAATATAACATGAATATGGCTTTCCCCTTTTCCATAGGATCCATCTTGACTCCCCTGATATATTCCCTCTACATTGTACTTTCATTATGGAACTCGGGTACAACATCCCCATCCTCAAATGAAACATCTTGTGGAGCTCTACCCACCTATCTACTAAAAAGTAACAATTTCCTTCCCAGACTATGGTACCCATCCTAATATCCTTCAACTAAAATGCTATGGAATTTCCCTACAAAACCTCCACAGGTGTATAATCCTTCTGCAAGAACAACACATTAATTAGTGGTATGGGGATTGAGGTTGCTTCTGGTCCATCTTTACGCACTAATAGAATGAAAAAAACACAATACTAATTTGACTACCCACTAACATAATATATATAAGAGTTGCGTCTTTGTGAAAACTATCACAACGACACTTATTTCCACAAGAAGAAGAGATCCATTATTCCCTGCTGAAATTTCCCGACCGCTGCTTGGGGCCTCTCTTAGATTCCCTTACATGATGAGTACCTAATTCATTACATTCGAAAAACTAGTCAGACAGAACATGTTCACCTATGAACTTATATCATAGTTAAAACCAACCAATAATGTATCTCCATAGATATTTCATTATCTTCTATGAATATAAAAAATCGCTAAAGGCCGTTGAGGAATCCGATACAGTACAACAATGACATGACCTCATGTATCAGGTGCTTGAAATCACGAGTCTGAGAATTCCTCAATATGTCAAGATGTACGTGTTTAGGAACTAGACCTTTAATTATTTCCTAGATAACTCATCTTGCTACCCATTATTCTCTAGAATGTCCCACCAACACTTCATTGTTCCAAAATAATATATGTAGCAAGCTTCACTCTCCTATCTATGTGTGTCTCAAGGTTCTTAAATAGCTTCTGGATGAATCTATCTAGAACTAAAATACCTAGGGGCCTTCATCCCCATTGAACCAGAAATGATGTGTCTAGAACTCTCTCAACATACTAGTAATCAAATCCATAGTACAAATAGTCGACATTTCCATGGATTACATGACCATTAGGTATCTGCCATGAACCTAATTATCGAAATGATCCTTAGAAGATACAAGAAGCTCTGAATCAGCTGGGTTATGAACGTGATGATTTAAACTCCTCTAAAAATAAACTCAATTATGATGAGTATGTTTTTTATACAATATAAACAAACTTCTTAGAACACTCTCTATTAAAACATGGTCAGCCTCAATAGGTGACTACAACAAAGAACAACTGCTTACACTATCTCTAAACATGGATTAAATTTGTTTTACTCTAAAATATAATTTTTTTATAAAATTTATTAGGTATAATTTATATGTTATATCATATTTCAAATAGTAAAGTATACATCACATGCAATAGATGTGTCCCTATCATGGACAATGCATGTCAATATATATCTCTATGTTCCAATAATGATGCATGAATACTCATCTCACACCATACATGGACATGAGATTAAATATAAAGAAATAATAAAATCATCAAATAATAACATCACACAATATGTGATTCACCCAATTTGAAATAACATCAAAGGAAACAAGACAACATCGAAAATAAAAATCTAATCCCTGGGAACTCTAATCCCCCCGGAACATGGGTTATCTTGTCCCATGAACAAGCTAATTACCAAGTATTGACATATCCTAGTATCCATTCCACCATTATAAAATAGAAGTGAAATGTGAAAGAAATATGGTTTCCTCTGTTAGCACTCTGTAACTTCCACCAATTCTGGTACTATCACATGACGAAAATGGGTTGGTTACAGGACCTCAAGCATGACTCTACATATTACAGAGGATTCCAACGAGCAGTGGGGGTGTGATAAGTATAGTGGAGATACTGTACCCCCAAGTAAAGAGTTACAATATACTTGATGTTAAAAATATAAATAAATATCAGAATGCGGAGATAATGAAAACAATATAAAATAACAGAAAACCCAAGAAATAAATGCCAAAAGAATAATCCAATAAATAATAAAGAAATAATATAATTTCATTCTAGAATGTAACTAGATGTAAAAATTAAATTAATTCAATAAAATAATCATCTGACATAAATAAAATCAATGAATTTGGTCCAGAACCCATATCGGTCCCATATCCAAACTCTAACCCATCCATGAGAAACACTCAAAGGCAATGTCCCTTTCCCTTATCCTATCCTACATCAATGTAATATAATCAAGTACCAAAGTGTTCCCTGAGTAGTGTGTATGTACAACTCATTCTGTCAACACCACTATGTATAAACATAACCATTCTAATAATAAGATCTTGTAAAAATTCAATAAGTAGGTGTATTAATTAATTAAACAATTAAATTAACCCAAAATAAACCTACCTCAGTTCCGTGTCAAAATTTCACCAAGAATTTCTCATGATAATTAAATCCAAAACCATATAACCATCATAAAATATAACCTCATTTTGCTTCCATGTCGAAATGTCTCTAATGATGTCTCACAATCATTCCAATCATAACCAAATATTCATGGTAAAAATCACATAAATTTGGTTCAATCTCACTATATAATAATTTTAGTAATAAATCAGGGATGAGCTCGGTATATAAGAAATAAAAAATAATTGAGGTCCAATCCTAGTATAAAATCATTTCAACAATGAATCGGGTATGATCCTGGTACTTAATAATTACAAAATGTATGAGGTTCATGATCAGCATATAATCATTTTAGCAATAAATCAAGTTCGAGCTCAGTATAAATGAATTACAACATGTATCATGGAAAATATAAGTTTTTAATAATTTTAACATAAATCCTTAGGTATGTACTACTATATAAGCATTACAAAGTGAGTAATTGGGCATATCCCGCTATATTATCATTATAACATTATAACACAACTAGTCATAATAGTAAGGATATCACAATATCATATCATAAGGCTCAATGGTAAATTATGGAAATTACAATTTACCTTCCAATAACACACTCTATTTATCAATAAGTCATAATCCAGTAAAATCTTAGTCATTTTAATAATCAATACATGTAAAGGTGAATCTATATCAAAAAATCACCCAAAACTCATGTCACGCTAAACACACTTAAGGCATTAGTCAATTAATTTATAATCAAGTGTTATCTCACTAAAATGATATCCATAACAAGGTCAATAGTAAATGAATCTAGAGGATTCCAAGGAATAACACAATTAAATAATTAGTTAATTTAGGAGCATGTTATGTTGGAATAATTATAATATTTCACATACTTTACAATTAAATAGTCCATGGGGTTAAGGTTTAGACCTCGTACCTTTAATAAGAGATTAAAATATCACATTCAAAGAGTAACGAAAATGAGGAAGATAGTGAAGAAGAGTGAAAAGGGAACCTAGATCAACCCAGGTCCAGATCATAACCAAAATTGGTCCAAAAATTCCACCACCCTAATGGGGTTCAATGAATGAGGTGAGTGGAACCGAATCCAAAGACTTACAAGGGATCAATCACATAAACGGGGCATCTAGAATGAATGGAAGGCTTATAAAATAGCATGAGTTACCTTAAAGTATTGAGAGTAGGAAACTTCACATGGGTGAAAAGAAAAATAACCTGAATGAAAACAGTAAAACTGCGGGTTAAGATAATACATGTGATGTAGCTCTTTGACATGTTGTTTATTTATTTTTAGGGGGATACATAGAAAAAAATAATCGTCTCAGATGAATTTTGAATTTTCCCAAAAATTAAATTCCATTTAATATTAAGACAATGTGTAACTACATCACACCCTTTAATGGTTTCACAAAATGTTTTTAAAAGAATTTACATGTTTTGTACACCTTTATATGGAATTTAAATCCCCTATAGAAACATTTCAACCCAATTTCCACAAAAGGACCTGAAACCACCTACAAAGCATTCCAAAACCTGAAAAATGCCTTATAAACACATTTAACAAGAATATATCTAGAAACAATTAATTCAAATAAATATATATCCCTGAAATATAGGTCTTTTTCCCCCAAAAAATCTCTTTGTCTCCGAACAGGACCAACCACCATGGGGTAAAAATACGGGGAAAATGCAACGGAATACAGTTAACACAAAAAATCAAAAAGGATTGAACATGAAAAAATATGATAACTTTTAACTAATCTATACCTCCATATTAATACATAATAACTAACCCCAATATTAATCCATAATATTAAATGGTTCCTATCTAAAAGCCTCATCTATACCCCCCCAATCCTAATCTGTAACCCCTAACTAATCCCACCCCACAATATTAATCCCCAATACATAAATCCCATAACCCCTCCTAAATCACAATATTTATCACTAAAACCTAAATAATCCCTACCCAATTATATTAATCCCTAATCCCTACACCCCCTCTTAATACTAATCACTAACCCCTAAATAATCCCAACCCCCACCCCGAATCCTAATCGAAAATCCTGACCCCCCCCATCAAATTCCAAATCTCTAACCCATAACTAATCCCTACACCATATATTAATCCCTAATCCCTAATCCCCAATCATAATCCCTAATCCCTAATCCCCCAATCCTAATCTCTATCCCCCAACTAATCCATATCCCCCAATCATAATCCCTAATCCTTAACCCCCAATATTATTCCCTAATCCCAAACACCCCAAATCATAATCCCTAATCCATAACCTCTATCTTTATCCCTTATCCCTACACCACACTCCATCCCAATCCCTAACCCCCAAATCCTAATATGCACCGTAATCTTAATCCCTAATCCCTAATTCCCTAATCTTAATCCCTAACCCCCCAATCTGAATCCTTAATCCTTATCCCCGCATCTTAATCCCTAATCCCTCCCCCCAAATTAATCCCAAATCCATACCATAATCAAAATCAATAACCCCATATTCTTAATCATAATCCCTAACCCCAATTTTAATCACAAATCCCATCCCCACCAATATTAATTCCTAATCACTTACCCCCCAATATGAATCTATACACCCAAACCCCCAATCATAATCCTTAATCCTTACCCCCCCAATCATAATCACTAACCCCCAAATACTAATCTCTACTCCTATTTTAATCCCTAACCCACCATATTAATCCCTAATCCCTACCCCCATGAATATGAATCCCCAATCCCTACACCAATATTAATCACTATTCCCTGGCCCCACCCCCATCTTAATCCCGAATCTCATCCTACCCCACACATAATCCTAATAACTAACCCTAACCAATCCATACCCTATTTTAATCCCAAATTCCTATCACCATAACCCCACCCCCAAATAATTTTAGTCACTATCCACTAAATAATATCTACCACCCAATCTTATCCCTTAATCCCTAACCCCCCAACCCCAATCGTAATCACTAACCCCTAACTAATCCCAACCCCTAATCTTAATCTCTAATGCCTGACCCTACAATATTAATGCCAAGTCCCCTACCCTTATCATATTATTTAATCCCTACACCCCCAATCATAATTCATTCGCCAACCCTAATACCTATCTCCCAATCGTAATCCTAATCATTAACACCAAACACCCAATATGAATCCCTAATCCCCCATCTTAATCCCTAATCCCTATCCACCAATATGAATCCCGAATCCCATTACCCCAACTTAATCCATAATCCCTGACCCCTTATTAATACCTAATACCTACCCCTTATCCTAATCCGGACCCCCCAAATCATAATCCCTACCCCAATCCTAATACCTATCCCAACCCTAATCCCTAACCCCCCAATCTTAATACTAATCACTAACCCCTAACTTGTTAATCTTAATTCTTAATCCATAACCCCGAAATATTAAACCCTAATTCCTACCCATCCCAAAATCCTAATCCTTTCCCCCCCAAATCCTAATCCTTACCCCCAAATAATAATACATATCCCCAAACCTAATCCTTAATCCCTAACCCCCCACATTAACCCCTAATTCCTCCACCCCAAACCTAATCCTCAAACCCAATCCTAATCCTCATCACTAAATCTTTCCCCCTAATCACAATCTCTAATTCCTAACCCCTCATCATAATCCCTAACACCTAAACCCCAAATCTAAATCCCTAATCACTAAACCCCATTATAATCCTTACACCCGAAATCCCAATACCTAACAGCAAATCATAATCTCAACCCCCAATCCTAATCCCTACCCCGAACCATAATCCATAACCCCCACCAAATCCTAATAATAATCACTAACCCCTACCCCTAATCATAATCTCTAATCCCTGACCCCCAATCTTAATCCCCAATCCTTAACCCACATCGTAATATTAAATACCAACCACCCCAGTCCAAACTCTTAACTGCTAAATCCTAATCCCAAACCCTAAATCCTAATCCCTACCCTAAATCTTAAAAACCAATCACCCCCAATATTAATCCCCAATCACTAACTCCACATCCTAAACAATAATCCCTACACCCCAATCCTAATCCCTAAAACCGAATCGTAATCCCCACCCCAATCAAAATCACTACCCCAACCCTAATCCCTTACACCCAATCATAATCCTAATCACTAACCCCAAACTAATCCCCACCCCCAATATTAATCCCGAATTCCTACCCCCAATATTAATCCATAATCCCTAACCCCCAATCTTAATCCCTAATCCCTCCCACAATCCTAATCCCTAGACTCAACCCAAATCCCTAATCACTACCCCATCCTAATCCATACCCCCCAACCACAATCCCTAACTCCCCAATCCTAATCCTAATCACTAATCACTACCACCAATCTTAATCCATAATCCCTAACCCCCACCTTAATCTTAAATCCCTACCTCCCAATCAAAACCCTTATCCCCGTGCGTAATCACTAACCCCTCAATCTTAATTTGAATCAATAACACTAATATAACCCCTACCATCAATCTTAATCCCTAATCCTTAACCCCCCAAACCTAATCCCTACCCACCATATTAATCAATAATGTTTAACCCCCAAAATCATAATCCTAATCACTAACCCCTATCTAACCCCAACATTAATTATTAATCCCTAATCCTTAACCCCACCAATCCTAACCCCCAAACCCCATCTTAATCACTAATTCCTAACCCCCCAAATCCTAATCCTAATCAGTAACCTCTAACTACTCCCTACACTCCCCCAATCTCAATCTCTAACCCTCAATCTTAATCCCCAACCCATACCCCCAAATCATAATCCCCAACCCCTTACCCCCAATATTATTCCCTAATACCTACCCCAAATCGCAATCCCTAACCCCTCTAATCCTGATCCATACCCCAAGCCTAATCCCTAACCCCAAATCCTAATACTAATCATTAACACCTAACGAATCCCTACTCCCTCAATCTTAATCTCTAATCCCTACCCCCACCCCCAATCCTAATCCATACCCCAAACCCTAATCCCTAACAACTCAATACTAATCCTAATCACTAATCTCTAATTAATCTTTTCCCTCACCTCAATCCTAATCCCTAATCCCTAACCACCCAATCATAATCCATAATTCCTAACCTGTTAATCCTAATCCTAATCACTAACGGCAATCTAATTCCTACCCCTCGCCTCAGTCGAAATCCATAATCCCTATCCCCCTAATATTAATCCCTAATCTATAAACCCAACCTCAATCCTAATCCTAATCACTAACCCCTAACTAATCCCTACCCTCTCAATCATAATCCCAAATCCCAAACCCTCGAATCCCAATCAACACCCCAACTTAATCCATAACTAGTAACTAATCCATACCCCCTCACATCAATCTTAATCCCTAATCTATAACCACCCTCCCCACACCAAATTTTAATCCATATTCCCTAATCCACGTATCTTAATCCCATACAACCAATCCTAATCCTAATCACTATCCCCATACCAATTTATACTGCCTAATATTAATCCCTATTCGATAACCCAAGAAAACCTTAATCCCTAATCCGTAACCAATTTCTTAATCTCTAATCTCTAACACCCCCAATCCTAATCCTGATCACTAACACATTAATAATCCCTACCCCAAATGTTAATCACAAATCCCAAAGCTCCCATTTTAATCCATAACCCATAACCCCCATCTTAATCATTAATCCGTACCCCTCCCCCAAACCTACCCCCAAATAGTAATCCCTTTTCTATAACCCCCTAATCATAATCCATAACCCCTAACCCCTATCTTAATCTCTAATCCCAAACACCCCTAATCATAATCCTAATCACTGACACGTAACTAATCCCTACCCTCTGATATTAATCACTAATACCTAAGCCCCCATCTTAATCACTAATCCATAACCCCCATATTAATCATAAATCCATGTCCCCAATCTTAATCCCTAACCCCCAATCCTAATACTAATCACTAACCCATTACTAATCTATACCCCCCAATATTCATCCCTATTTTCTAACCCCACTAATCTTAATCCCTAATAATAACCCCTATTTTAATCTCTATCCCTACCACCCCACAATCCCAATCCTAATCACTAACACCTTAATACTCCCTACCCCCAATATTAATCCCAAATACCCAATACCCCCCATATTCATCCCTAATCCATAACCCACCCATATTTATCATTAATCCATAACATTCCCTTTATCATATTATCTTAACCCCAAATCCTAATCCCTACACCCCAAATCATAATCACTACCCCAACCCTAATCCCTTACCCCTAGCCCTACTCTTAATCCCTACACCGCGAACTAATCCCTACAAACTTAATCTTAATCCCTAATAACTATCCCCCAACCCAAATACTTAACCCCCCCACAATACTAATAATAATCAATACCATCCCCCAAAATCATAATCTCTTATCCATAAACCTTTCATATTAACCTCTAATACCTAACCGCCCAATCATAGCCCATACCCCAAACTATAATCCATAACCCCTTATTCTAATCCCGAACCCAAAATCCTAATCCTAATCACTAACTCCTAACTAATACCTACCCCCCAATATTAATCCCTAATCCATAACCACTCAACCTCAATCCCTAACTCCTCCATTCCTAATCATAATAACTAACCCCAAACTAATCCCTACCCCAATATTAATCCCCAATCCCTAACCCCCCAATATTAATCCCTAATCCCTAACCCCCTAATCCTAATCTCAGTCACTAAGCCCAAAACATACCTACCCACTGTCTTAATCCCTAATAACTAACTTTAACACCCTGATATTTTTAAGAGATTTATTTTTATTTTATTTTATTTTATTATCTTTGATGTCTTGTGATGTACGCTACACCAAGATATGCTTGTGCTCTATGCAACATTGGATTAGCTTGTGGTATACACAACATTATTCGTGGATTGTGTTATACACAATTTCAATTTATTTTGGAAGGATTCATTTCACACAATTCTGATTTTATGTGGACAAATAAATATCATTATAATCAAGTCATTATAATGGCGGGTATGAACAATAATAACATTCTTCTGAAAAACTATTTAAATGAAAATAATTGAGTTTATAATATAATAAAATCACTTGTGATGGATTTTATTATGTAATATATATGTAATATATTCATTATAATGTTTATAATTCATATTTTATGTTTTTTATACATAATATAAGAACAAATTCCTTTTTTCAAATTAAAATAGTATTTAAAAAAATGTAGTTTTGTTGCCTTTTGGTGGAGCAGTAATTTTGAGTCTAGTTTTGAAACTTTTATGTATTCTATTTAAAATAATTATATTTTTATATGGAATGGGGATATAAAAATTTAATTTGGATGACAACAAAACTAATGATGACTAGACTCAAAGTTCTTCCTACCCCACTGGATCTTGACCTCTTTATTACAAGGGTCACTTTGTTTGCACTTGTGTGTATGTTATTATCACTTACTTTATTCTTTATCTAATGATGATGCTTTAAATGCAATTCAGGAAAATTAGTAGGCAGGCACAGAGATTTTTACTTGGTTCACCCTCACTGGGCTACGTCGAAGGAGCAT
This sequence comes from Viscum album, assembly GCA_963277665.1. Lineage (NCBI taxonomy): Eukaryota > Viridiplantae > Streptophyta > Magnoliopsida > Santalales > Viscaceae > Viscum > Viscum album. The sequence continues at coordinate 1,759,572,497 of OY728141.1, forward strand.
ACACTGACAAGTTTCCGGTCATACCAAATTCCACTAATCTTCACTAGATGTGGATACAAAGTTCGGGCTATATCACTTCTATACCTAGGCTCACTGCCTTTACAATGTTTAGGGTCAGCTCACTGCTTTCCCAAGGGTCACTCCCTGTTTCTCTCTCTATGGCTCACTGCCGGTGGACAGGATCACCTACTTCCTCTTCCTAAGCTCACTACTCCAGAAGGGATTCACTCACAGTTTACAGACCTGTAGGTCTCTTCATTTCCATGACTGGACCCATCCTTAACTGATGATGGATGTTCGGTTAATGTCCATATTTCATCCACTGATGAATACCTGTTTTCCTCTTAACACTGGGAAATACCTTTTGGAAACACCTTCGCAAAGCACCCTACTTCGCGAAGCTCCCAATTTCGCGAAGATCAAACAAGCCTTCGCGATGCTCCTACCTTTTCGCGAAGCTCTATCGCGAAGCACTCTTGTGATGCATAGACCTTCGCAATGCTTTGGCCGTCGCGGAGCTCCTGCCTCTCCACAAAGCTCACTAAGCCCACGCGGGGCTCATGCCTTTCGCGAAGCTAAAATAGCCACCGAGAAGCTCCCCTTTCGCAAAGCACACTACCTTCGCGAACCACCTCTGCGAACCAAGAGAAATGGATTTTCTCTAAAAATTCTATCTACGTCTCTCGAGGGGGTCGGCCTCTATTTATAGGCGATTCCACCAACCCTCGACCTTTCCGCACGAAGTCAACGCCATGTCATAGAAAATCGTGAAGCTCCAAAGTTTCTGCCGGAATTCTGTCCAAATCACGAAGCACCATGACAATTTTCCATTCGCAGAGCTTGACGTAGTCACGAAGAATCACCGTCAACATACCTTCGCGCCTTCGCCGCGAAGCTCCCTCGCAAAGCCCTTCACCGCCGCGATGCGCTTCAGCCTCTGCTGTTCGCAAAGCATGACGTAATCGCGAAGACTCGCCGCCTCCATTCTTCTGGTCTTCGCGATTTCCAATCCATACATCCTATCTTCATGAAACTCATGCCTTTGCCATATTAAATTATGATCTTCATGGAAATCCTATTTTCGCGATGCTCACCAAATTCCAAATTTTGGACCCCAAAAATTTGGCAAACACTGGGAAATGGTGCCACCTTATACTGCTCTTTTGTACTGCCTCCAGATCATCCTTTCCTTTGTCATAGTTCTTTGTCAACAGGGAATGTCAACAACTTCTCGGGAACTCGACATTTCTCCATGGAAACCTGCTTTGTCAACAAACACAATCAACCCAATAATACTACAATGTTACCCTGAGGGATTTTTTGCCAAATAAAATATATAATATATTTCTATATGTTAATATAATTTATTTATTTATCAATATTTTTTCTATGAGTTTTATTGTAAAAACTTTCTAATATCACGTAATGTTTTAACTTTTAAAAAATTTGTTTTTCATTCTAACAATGAGATTGATTTTTAATTAATAACTGAAACTAATGTAGTTTAAATTTTTAAAAATTTATTTCATATTTGTAATCATTAGTTCCAAATTATGTAAATAGAAATCTTCTATTTTTGGGCATTATGAATAGTGACTTCAGTAATTTTTATTAATATAGTAAAAAGGTAAATTAGGTAATTAAGGGTCAATATAATATTATAAAATTACCTTAACACTTGTACTGATATAATTTGATGAGTGAATTTAGAACTAAACCATTTTTGTGTTGAAATGATACCCTTTGGAAACCACTTATATGATATTAGTACATTTAAAATGTTTTATTTAAAGAAATGTCAAATATGTCTTACTGAGGTTGTAATAAAGTTTTCATTTTCAAAATAGGTTTATAGGGAAGTTAAATTAGATTATAAATACTCATTTGAAAACAAAATTTTTTCTATATCATGTTGACTTATTTTTAAATTTTAGGAAAAAAATATTTACCTTAAAGGATTAAATATTGACGATGCATGAATAGTTTAATTGATGAAAAATCAATAAACTTATTTTTATTAAAATTATAGTAATAATTAAAGACAAAAAAATCTAGCCAAATATAATTTTTTGAGGGTATATTGACCATAATAATCCAAGTTAGATTTATTGACCATGTTGAGCCTTAGAAAATACATTGTGGCACTTATATTATTTTATTTAAAGTGATCTTAAACATGTCACATTCATTTTTTTTATAAGTATAACATTTTTAATGACAAATTTTTTTAGAAGATATATTCAACTATAATTATTCATATTAGATATAGTAGATTTATCTTTATAATAATATTTTATTTTTAATTTTGACTCAAAAAATAATTATATTAAATAATTACACACAACTAATGTTTTAATTACTTTATAAATGGAAATATCAAATTAATTTTATTAAAAATAAAAAAATGAATAAATTTTATGATATATAATATATCCAAAAAAAATTATAGATGACCTTTACCCCTTATATATATAAAAATATATTTTTGAGGTTAATATCTAATCATTATATTTTTAAAAATCCATTAAATGAATATTTTCAAAATAGACACTATTGATATTTTGTACAAATAATGTTTTATTTAATTTTTTAAAAATCATAAAGTATTTTAAAAATATAAAATAATTATTAATTAGTCCAAAATGATCTATATTGTTCATTTATGGACTAGTTGAAATCAAATAAATAAACAATACACTATTTTAATATTGAACAATTTGTTACCATAGTTAAAAGTAAAAGCAAATAATTAAGGGTAAAACTAAATGATATGGTAGAAAATAACATAAAAAAAGGTATAAAAATTATAGGTCGATGATATTATGACCTTATCTCATCTAATATCTTAATTATGACATTTTTATGGTTTTATATATGGTTTTTGGTTTTTATAAATTAATATTTTGGGAGATCCGAAAAGTGCTACTCACCTCAATTATAAAAGGGAACCTCCTCCCTCACCTCATCACTTCACAATGAGCCTCTAAGACCATACATATCCTAAAAATTTACCTTATAAACATCCCTAGTAATATTTTATAGTGTATGGTCTTCTCAAAAGACCAAATATAGTGCTTTAAGAGGAGATCTTGAGGAAGCACATCGAAGAAGAGGTAATCTTCACTATCGATTCATTCAAATTATTTCTTCTTCTACATCTTATTCATGAGTTGTTTCCATTATAAAGTAATAAATTCACTATCACTTAAAACCTGATATGTTATTATAATTATTGGAAAACCATATTCCACCTTCTATCTATCCTATGTAAAATGATATCACCACGCATATGTACGTACCACTTACCGTCTCCACATCGTGGTGTAATATGGTTTTCCCCAGCACCTTACTTGTAAGGATATAATGATCGGAATAATAACTATATATTATTATTATAATATGATATAGATTTTTTAGAAACATATATACCATCCACTTCGATACCATTTCACAATTATCAAAATGATATCGTCGCTAGTGCGTTCATACTACCTACTATCTCCATGATCTGATGAAATTAGATATAAAAGATATCCATTAAATAATTATTATATAAATGTAATGAATGATTACAAATGGTGTATATTATGTTATTATAATTTTTTAATGATATAAATATGACCTAATATGGAGAACCAAAACGTTTTTGACAAAACATGCATAAGAAAATAATGTAGTTAATACCCAAATAACGAGTAATGATGAAATCATTGTAAGAAATGATGATAATATGATCATATATGATACCATAAAGATGAATATGATTCTAGAATAAATAAATGAAGTTATTTAGATCATTATACATAAGGTTCAGATAAATAAAAATGATATTACACGTAAAGTAATGGATTATTTTGTTTCACTTTTATTTATGTGGGACATATGCCATATACACCACCTATTTCTTTTGTGTTGTGTTTATGATTTCAATGAATATTTTTATGATTATTATTATTAAGGTTATAATATTAATATAATATTATTTATTTTTTGAGGTATACAATTCAACTGATTATAAATTGGTAATGGAAAAGTTTTTAATCTGTTTTTATTCAGAGTTTGTATATACGTAAGTATTTACTGAGGTATATTTATCATCCATGTCAATGTTTTATAAAAATTTATTATAAAATATTAATTATATTATTCTAATATTTTTATTTTCAGTTTTACAAATTGGTGAATTTTTATGAAATGGTATGAATGGAATCTTTTTTCATTTTCGATACGATGTGTTTTTTGACTTTCTGACAAAAGTAAGAGAAAAAATGTTATCTTTAAACTTATACAACAGGAAAATATTTTAATTTTTAATTTTTCCTTATTTCTATGAATATTAATTTACAATATTTCATTTATATTTTCAAATAAATTATTTTATTTTAAAAATACATTGAATTTTGAGAAAAAAAAAATTATGTTTTTGATAATGAAATGATATTTTCTCGAAGAATTGATTTCAAGTGTCTTATCAAAATTATTTCCCATTAAAGATGACATTATTTATATAGTCTTATGTTTTTATTCCTATTATCACTATTATTTGATTGTGTTTATTATTGAATGATATTTATGAAATCCATTTTTTTATATGGATTATGATGGAATGATTTTTAAGAAACCCATTTTATTCCTTGGGTTATGCTATAATGAATAATTTATGTTTTTATAGAATACATAAGAATGATTTCATTATGAGATGGGTGGTAAAAATATCTCCTTCCAATGATTTGGGAAATGATTTATATCTCATGAGATAGAAATGACTGGAACATAATATAAATATTGTTCAGTAATACAATGATGGAAAAATAGCTAAATCTTGTTCAGTAATATAAGGATAGAATGAAGTGTTAACTCAGTTCTGTATAGGACTTCATCCATTATGATCATCTTGGAAATGAACCTGGGATAATATTGAAATTATTTTATATGATTATGTGTTTTCCACAATTCCATGTTTTATTCCAATGTCATTTTCTCATGGATCATGATTTCTTCATGATTTAGACACTATGAACTGCAAGTATTTATTTCATAACAAAAGATTTTGATATATGTTATATGTGGTTTAGTTTTCAAAAGATATGTTCATGTTTTAAAATTCTTATTTTCATGGTTTATTTGATATTTTATTTATTTACCATTACTGAGCATCTAAGATCACCATTATTATGTTTTCTTTTCCACGGTATATGAAGAATGATTTTAGGTATGAAAACTAATGGGGATGTTCTTTATGGGAGATGTTGAAGATATTTCACCAAATTTAGAGAATATATTCCCTATCTTCAAAGGCACTAAACTAATATGATCATTGGGAATCTCTTTGAGTCATGTATAAATTATTTTGCAAAATTAATTTATTTTCCATGTACGTTTGGATGTGGTCTTTTCTGATGGTATTAGAGTAAATGTTTAGTTAACCTATGGAAACTAGATTGAGAAAACTTTAGTGATATACCTAGATATTGTTCTAAGGTATGTCTAATGATTTCCCTATGGCTAAGTACAATTATAGGTTACAATCTATGAATTCTCATAATGATCATTGTTAACCTAGGATTAAACCTAATATGATAGAGATTCAATGTACTTCCCTTTGATAATATTGCTTTCTTAGTATTATTTTCACCTCTCACATTATCCTTTTTTGGTTTTACACAATGGATGGAACTCTAAGGAACTATGTTAATAATCAATTCAATAGGAAATGAAATTATTTTCTTCCAAAACAACCAAATTTTTTGGGATCAGGAAAGAAATATCTTATCTCAATGCTTACACATGATATGAATCATTCTGGACTTCCAAATGAGCATATAAGGGTACAAAATTATATTGATTCCTTCATGAGGTATCATCCATCTTATTTCATTGGTACATCTAATCCACTTGTCTCTAAACAATGGATGAGTACCATTGAAAGTATATTTTCTATCCATCCTTGTTTAGAACATGAAATTTTCATTTTAGTTTCTTATCATTTACAAGGTGATGTAGACTGGTGGTGGACTATAATCAAGAAGATGAGGTAGAAAAATGAAATTGAATCCATGGAATGGGAGAAGTTCAAGAACTTATTTTTAAAAAAGTAATTTCCTAGTATTCTTCGAATGAATATCGAGATTTATTTCCTTAAGTTTAAGAAAAAGGATGACGAATCTATTTGTACATAGAAGGTAAATTTTAAAAGACTTTAAAGTTGTGTTTCTTGCTTTATCATCCAACGTACATGTAAATTTGATCGATTATTCAGTGGATTAAAAACAATTCATTGAATGGTGTTATAAATAATATGCTTCAGTAACAATGAAGATATTTTGCATTTTGATATCATGGTATAAATAGAGGTTGGTGCTACATATCAATCTCACGGTTTTGATAATAATCTAAAGATGGAGTTTAAGGGAAAATCCCAAAACCACAGTGATATAAAGATGAATGTTTCTTCATGAACAATGTGTGGAAAGAAGCATGTTGGACATTTTAATAAAGGTACTAGTAAAAGTTTTATGTGTGCAAATGAAGTTCATCAAGAAACTAAGTGTCAAAGTAATGAGAAAAGTATAACTAATCACGTGAATAGAGAAAATGCTACAGAAAATGCACCACCCACACATCAATTCTACAAGTGAAACAAAATGGAGAATTATACTATCCAATTCCCTAATCCAATGTTTATCAATGATTATTGATTTCAATAACCTATTAAGTATAAAGACAAAGTAAAATCACATGCGATAACTATTGGTAATGCGAAGTATGAAAATGAAGTGGTAGAATGATTGAGTGTTTATGTAATGGGATCCCAAAATAATGTTGTAGAATCTCATTTATGGTATTATAGAATAATGAAAAATATATTTATTGGTACTTTTATGTTTTTCCATATGAATTTAAGATCATATACTGAATGGTACTCATAAACATGAATAGTGATTGAGGTAATAAGATGATGTTTTGGGAAAAGGAATGATTAAGGGATGGATAACCCTTAATATGAGCATGATGAATAGCTAATGATATTTGGGTAATGATATGTTGGATATTAATAAGTAAATTTAGCGGTGATTCATTCCTTAAAACTGATTAAGGATTTTTGAAAAGTGGTATATTCTATCACTTATGATGTTTATAGCTTTTTGGACTTAAGCATAAGGAAACACACATGTTTTAAACAAGGATATATGGTAAAGTGAATACATGATTAAGGTATTTACATATTAGGAATGTGACAACCCAGATTTGCCTTATGAGATATATGACATAAATGTTAAGCCAATTTATTTCACCTCTTTTAATATTTTTGGATTTCTAGATTTCAATGGGATTGTTAGGTTATCAATCAGATGAATTTTGTTAGAATAAATTATTATCTCACTATAGGTGGAATTACTCGTAATGATAACTTTTGATAACCTTTTTTTGTGATAAAATAGATAAGATGTCCTATCATTCTATTTAGGGATGTCATGATATGCTAACGCTTCAGGAATGAAAAATTCAACTTTATTTCATTGAATAAGAAATGAAGGGGAAATTGTTCAAGGAATGACCAATGATGAGACTGTATTGAAAACAAGTATGCATATATTCTCAGGGTAAAATTATTCAACATTATGAAAAATGGATCGTGATGTAAAAGGGGGTCTTGTTATCATAATTTTTTATGATATCAATGACTACGTTCATGATTATTTAGTTAATGGAGTTGTGTTTGTGAACATTCGTTTGACCATAACGTTTCTTGTGATTATAGGTCTTTATCAATCTATATTATTATATCTAATTTTTGTCCATGAACAATCTTCACCTATGTTCTCCTACATAGCGAGCTAGATATTGTTTATTTGGGTAGCTTTTATTTTCCACGTATTCCTTTTTAAAAGGATGTTTTAGTCGTTTATTTTATGATGTCGATATATGTGAAATAAAATTTTACATATTAAATCCTTTAACAAACCTTAGAAATTCTAAGTGAAAAAATCAGCTTAAGGGTGTTATAATTTAACACATTGAAATTTTTGTGAGATATATTTTTTTTCGTTGATGTCTTGTGTTGTACGCTACACTAAGATAAGTTTTCACTATAAGTAGCATCAACTTAGCTAGCTGTATATGCAACACTATGATTGGATTTTGATTCACACAATTTAACTTTATTTTGATATAATTAATTTAACACAATACCTAGTTTAATTGAATAACAAAATATTATTATAACCTAGTCATTATATTGGCGAGTATGAATAATATGAACATTCTTCTAAAAAATAATTTAATACAAATATGTGAGTTTATAAAATATTAAAATCAATATTGAGAGATTTTATTAATGTAATATTTATTTAATATATTCAATTAAATGTTTAAAATTCATCTTATATGTTTTCTAGACATAATATATGAACAAATTAAATTTTTTGGATAAAAGAACTATTTTTCAAAAAATGAACTCTTACTTTCTTTTGATGGTGCACCCATTTTAAATATATTTTTTGACTATATTATATAATATATTTAATAAAAAAAACTTCTTCATTGGATTTCATATATAAAAACTTAATTTATATGATTTTTTTATATTTGTCTTATATGTTTTATGTTTTAATTAAAAGTAAAAAATTAGTTAATTTTAATTGAAAACAAATTTTTTCATCAAAATAATATATATGGATAAATTATATTATTTAATGGTTTTAATTTAAATAAATAATATATTATTATCATATAATATAATTTTGGTCATTTTCATTAATTTTATTAAAAATTTTGATGTAAAAATGTTATAATCTTTTTCAATGTTTGAACTTTTAAAAAACCCATTTCTCATTCTGAAAATGGGATTAATATTCAATTTATTATTGAAACATATTGGTTTTAAATTTTTTAAAATGGATTCAATATTTGGAATCATTATTTAAAATTATTTAAATATCAAATTTTTTATTTTTCGACTTTATGAATAGTAAATTCAATATTGTTTATTAATACGGTAAAAAGGTAAATCTGGTAATTAAGGGTAAATAAAACAATATAAAATTACCTTAAACCGTGTAATAATATTATTTGATGACTGATTTAATACCTAAACCATCCTTGTGTCGAAATGATACCCTTTGGAAGCCACTTGAATGAGATTAGGACATTTAATATATTTTATATAAAGAAAAGTTAAATATGTCTTACTCAAATTTTAAAAAATTTATCATTTTTAAAATAATTCTATAAAGAATCTGAATTCGATTATAAATACTCATTTTAAATATAAAATGTTTTTATTTTTCATGGTAATTTATTCTTAGTTTTTAGAAAATAAATAGTTACCTTTATGGTTTTTATATTGATGATGAAGAAATTATTTAATTGATGAAAAATCAATAAACTAATTTTTATTAAAATTATAACAACCATTAATAGAGAGAAAAACTTGATGAAATCTTAGATTTATTTTATATATCAACCATAATCATCCAATTTTGTAGTTATTGACCATTTGGAGCCGTATAGATGAGATTATGACACATATATTATTTTACTTAAAGTGATTGTAAACTTGTCACATTTATGATTTAATAAGTATAAAATTTTTAATAATGGATTTCATAGAATATATATTGTAATAAATTTATTATTCTAAAATATATTATATTTATCTTCATCATATTATTTTATATTTTATTTTTACCCAAAAAATATGTAAATTAAATAACTACACAAAATTGAGGTCGTAATTATTTTATTAATGGAAATATCAAAATAGTGTTATTAAAAATAATAAAATAAAAATATTTTGTGATAATTAATATATCCTAAAAAAATTATAGATGACCTCTATCATTAGAGGTAAAATAAAATATTTTTTTTAGGGTAATAACTTATCTTGATATTTTTTAAAAACTATTAAATAAATAGTGTCAAAATTGACACTATTGATATTTTGTCAAAATAATGTTTTATTGAATTATATACAAACAATAAAAAATTAAAAAATATAAACTAATTATGTATTACTATAAAATTTTCTATATTTTTCATTTTTCGTCTAATTGACATCCAATAATTTAAAATTACACTATTTTAAGATCGAACAATTTTTTACCTTAGTTAAAATTAAAATAGAATAATTAAGGGTAAAACAAAATGATAATGTTTAAAATGAAATAACAAAAAGTATAAATATTATTTTTGATTATATTAAAACGTTATCTCATCTAATATTCTAAATTTGGACATTTTTTAGGTTTTTTGGATGGGTTTTTATTTTATTATACATTAATATGTTTGGAGATCCAAAAAGTGCCCCTCACCTCAATTATAAAAAGGAACCTCCTCTCTCACCTCTTCACATCACTTTGATCCTTAAAACTCATTCATACCCTATACATTTACCTTATAAACTCACCTTGTAATATTATATTGGAAATTATATTCTCAAAAGGCCAACTATAGTGATTTTATAGTAGATTTAGAGGGAGCACATCGATGAAGAAGTAATCTCCTCTACTGATTCATTCAAATTATTTATTTTTCTACTTCTTCATAATGTGTTTTTCCAATATAAATTAATAACTCTAGTATCACTTAAAAATAGAGATTTTATTATAATTATGGAAAAAACATATTCCATCTTCTATCCATCTGATGAAAAATGAAATCATCACACATGCAAATGTAGGGATTACCATATCTACATTAGTGTGTAATATGTTTTTCACCACCACCTTAATTGGATTGATAAAATTATATAAATATTAAATAAATATATTTATTATAACATTATATGTATTTTTTAGAAACATATATACCATCCACTTTCATACCATTTCACAATTATCAGAATGATAACGTCGCTCGTGTTTATGTACGGCATACCGTCTCCACGATGTGATGTGATCCATTCTACAAGATATCTGTTGAAGCGTGATTATATGAATATACAGAATGAATAAATATGTAATTTATTATTCTAATATCATTTTTGGTTATATAAATATGACCTAATAAGGATAACTAGAACTTATTTGACAAAACATACATAAGAACATAAAGTAGTTAATACTCAAATAACGAGTAACAATGAAATGTTACTAACAAACGAATGTTAATATGATCATATATGATATCTTATAAATTACTGTGATTCTGGAGTAAATCAATGACATTAATTAAATGATTATACTATATTTTCTGATATACACCAAGGATATCAGACATACGGTAAGGGATTATTTTGTTTCACTATTATTTATATGGGACATATACCTTATACCCCACCTATTTATTTTGAGTGGTGTTTATGATTCCCATGAATATTTTTATGATTATTATTATGAATTTTATAATATGAATATAATTTTCTTTATTTTATAAGGCATACAATTCAACTGTTATAAATTTTTAGTGGATAAGTATACAATATTATTTTAATCCAAGATTACTTATACGAAAGTATTTACTAAGTTATATTTATCATCCATGTCCATGTTTTATAAATTTTTATTATAAACAATTATTTATATTATTACAATATTTTTAAATTCAATTTTATTTTTATGTAATGGTATGAAATGAATCTTTTTTCATTTTTGATATGAGGTACATTTTCACTTTCTGAAAAAATTACGAGAAGATTGTTCTCTTTTAACTTATATGGCATGAACGTATTTTTACATTTTCAAATGCCTTATTTACATGAATATTCCTTTAAAATATTTTGAGTTTATTTTCAAATAAATTATTTTCTTTTAAAATTTCACAGCATTTTGAGAAAAGAAAACATTTATGAATTATAAAGGATATTTTCCTGACAAATTTATTTCATGTGGTTTATCAAAATTATTTTGCATCTAAGATGACATTATGTTAATTTTGTTAGGTTTCTATCCCTATTATCACTATGATTTCATTGTGTTTATGATTGAATTATTTTTATGAATTCCATTTGTTTTATATAGATTATGATGAAATGATGATTAAGAAACTCATTTTATTCCATGAGTTATGCTATAATGAATGATTTATGTTTTTGTAGAACATGTAAGAATGATTTCATTATTTTATGGGTGAGAGCTATATCTTCCTTCAATGCATTATGTAAAGATTTATATCTCATGAGATAGAAATTACTATAATGAAAAGTAAATCTAGTTCAGTAATACGGGGCTAGAACAATAAGTAAATCTAGTTCAGTAATACAGGGGTGGAATGAATAGTGAAATCAGTTCAGTATAGGAATTTTTACACTCTGATGGACTTGTAAATGATCCTCGGATAATACTGAAAATATTTTATATTATTATGTGTTTTCAACATTTCCATGTTTTTCCAATTCTATTTTCTCAGGGTTTATGATTCCATTATGACTTATTCTTTATTAACTACCATGATTTATTTTATAATAAAATATTTTGATATATGTTATATGTGGTATGGTCTTCAAAATTTATTTTCAGGTATTTTAATTGTAATTTCCATGCTTTATTTGATATTTTCCTTGTTTAACCTTACAAAGCGTCTGACCTCACCCTTTTTATGTTATCTTTTACCTAGGATATAAAGAAAGGTTTTCGGTAGTAAAACTAAAAGGTAAGATCATTATGGGAGATTTTGAATAATTCTCACCAATTTATGAGAATGTGGTCCCTATTTCCAAAGACCATAAATGAATATGGTCCTTGGGTTTCTATTTGAGTCATGTATTAATTATTCTGAAAAAGTAATGTAATTTACATGTACATCAATATTGGGTCCTTATACTAACCCCATAAAACCAATTCTAATCATTGACCCCTATCTAATCCCTACAACATCTTATTCCAAATCCCTAACCCCCAATCGTAATCCTTATTCCATAATCACTAAACCTCTCCCCATCATATCCCTAATCTCTGCTGCCCCCGATCCAAATCCTAAATACATAATCCATAGAACCCTCCCCCACCTTAATCATTAATCCCTACCACCAATCCTAATCATTAATCCCCCAATCCTAATAATAATCACTAACCCCTAAAAAATCCCTACCCCAATCATAATTGTAAATATGTATCCCCCGAATATTAATACATAATCTTTAAACCCCTCCTCTTATTCCCTAATCCCTACCCCCATCTTAATCCCTAATCATAATCACTAAACCCTAACTAACCTCTACCCCCATTCTTAATCCCTAATCCCTAACCCCCACAATCATAATACATAATCTCTAACCCCCTCATCTTAATCCCAAGTACCTACCACAAACATATTTATCCCTAACCACCAATAGTAATCCCTAACATCCCAATCCTAATTAAAACCCTAAACCTAATCCTTAACCCCCTAATCCTAATCATATTCACTAAACCCTAAATAATCCCTAACCCCAATATTAATCCCTAATCCCAAACGCCCATCCCCCTCCCAATATATACCCCTAACCCCCCAATCTTAGTCACTACCCCCTAACCCATAACTAAAATGTACATTGATGAACCGAAAGAAAATATTTTATAACCATGTATGGGAATCCAAAATAATAATAATAATAATTTCCAGAGAATTAATACATTCAACAATAGTATAGTAATGAATTTTGTAAATTTTTGACCTTATTTTTTCTCATCCCTTCAATTGATTATAATTTGTTGATGGAAGTGATCACATGATCACTCAAGGATTATTTAATTATCTCTTTCTTACGCAGAAGTGTATGGGATTATAGTGTCTAATTGAATTAATGAAAGTATAATAACCTCATATACAATAACCTCTTGATGCATTTTAAAAAAAGTTTCATAATATAAACATAAACTAAACACTTTCATGAAGTTATTAAATTATTTTTTTTGTAAAATGGTGGGGGTAGAAAAGCATGAAATAATATTTCTCACATTTACAAAATTTTGTTACCATCAATGATGGTAACAAAAAGTTCCCCGAATAGTGGCCCCAATCCTTCCCCCAACTAAAAAAATATACTATGAAAAGAAATTGTCTAAACAGATATAAAAAAATAAATTCTCAAAAAATAGTAACTTGTTTGATCCTTTTTATTTCTAATGAAATATTGATTTGGAATTAAAAACAGAATTTCTTGGTCAAGAGGCCATGTTATTTTTATCCAAAAAGTAGATTCCTCAATATATTTCATTCCTGTAAAATTCAAATTATTCAACATGTAAGAAGAAAATTTTGAGTAATACACTAACGGGGGACTTAAAAATTTGTGATTCAAGATACTCACCCAACAAATTTATTTAGGGATGAAGAATAATGAGAAAAATTTTGAAAATTTTGATTTGAAATAAAAAAAATTAAAGCATGATAAATCAAATGGAAAAAATAAATCAAAAATAATTTGGAGGGGTTTGTTAGTTGATTTCCACAGTAAGCTGTAGTCAGTTATTTCTAGAGTATTTAGGTATTCAGGATGATAATAAAGACGTAAGAGATAACAAGGACATAAGAGACGTCCCCCTTCATATATGTAATAAAATAAGAAACTACATATCATAACCAAATTTTTTTTAACATTGTATACCATAGTAGAAAACATAGAAACAATCAAAGCACCAGTTCTTAAAGAATGTTCTCTAAAGCCCACAGAATATATGTTTTGTTAACATAAAACAAAACATTGACTAAAAAATCACAGTTTTATGTGATTGTAAAAATTATTTTCCCTCGTTCAAAAAATCATTAAAGGTTTAGGAGGATCAAATAATTATTGATAATAAGTCTCCCAAAACAATTAAATGCTAAATTAACATCAAAATTTGATTATAATAGGTTTCACTATTTTTCATGTGAATGATCAACACAAATTATTTCAACTTTGACTAAGTGCGGGACTCCTGAAGAAAAAATGGAAGAAATTAGAACCAATAATTTCCATGTTTATCTCCATTTCTTTAAATTTATTTCATTTAAAAAAATATACGTTCATACAGAGAGTTTTAAACAAGGGTTCAATGAATAAAAATAAAGTGAGATAAATTTATAAAAATACTCATAATATGTTCATCCCGTTAGATTTATAAATTTACCTTGAGAAATCTAGTACAAAATAATGGTGAAAACGTGAAACATTCTCGATGGAGAGAAGAGATGTTGAAACAATGCTCAATGCCTACTTAAATATTGCTAAAATCTAGGTAATGTGTCTTACAGACACATTCTAAAACATGTTAGGTAGTTTATATATTTCTTCTCATAATTTATCAATTTAACGTTCATTATATACCTATAAAACATTAAACAAGAATCTATATAGCATGTTTGACACTTTGTCACTTGAAGCCTGGAGTAATTTAGAAGAACCTAACTATCCCACAAATAGTTTTGGATGTAAGATATATGATGTTTTCTTAGTTAATTAATTAAATATTATAATTGAAGTGGTTCATTTAACTTTTAAACTAGATAATAAAACAAATAAATGGCCTGGTCTGTTTCAAGAGATAATTAAATGTATATGTTAATAGTTGAGATCAATGACAATGAAATTCAAAATTAGTACCTATTAAATATCACTTGAGCCCCTCAACCAATCATCCCTACCTGAAAACCAACCAAATTTCATGAAATAAGTTTGACAATAACATAAATTGATATGCACGATTCCTAAAAATATTGAAAGAGATAAAACATACAGAGGACATATCAATTCTATACAGTGAAATGATACTAAAGAATTCATCAATTTCGACAGGAGAAATACACAACTTGAAATAAATTTAAACTGAAGAATGATCATCATGAGAATGGATTTGATACCCAAGATGTAAATTGTTTCTTCTTATTGTCGTATTCTTCTCAATATAATTTTAATTACTTCTCATCAAGGGATACCCAGAAAGGGACATAAACTCTATCTTTTTTGTGAATTTCAATGGGAACCCCAATGTCATTGTTGTAGATGCTGATATAGTTTTATTTGGGATCAATAACGACCTTAATGGAGTTCATAAATGTATCACCATACCAATTTTTGGAATAATTGAAAAAAATATATTTAAAGATATTATAGATGACCGAGACATATATGACTAACCTTTTTATCATTTTATAGTTTTCTTAAACCCAAAGACTTTTCTTATTGAGACGATGTAGGTATTGGGACATAAAAGGATATGCTCAAGATGATTATTATCTAATACGTTTATTCTAGGGTCTTCTTAGAGATGATGGAAATGTTTATGGTCTGAAGAGAGAGGGTAACTATCAGGTGGGTGACCATGGTGGATGAAAGGTATAGAGACACGGAATGTGTTTCCTTCATTGAAAACTAGTGACCTCTAGGTAAAAAACAAAAGGGGTTGAAATTAATTTGATAGTTCTTACACAACTTTTATCACATGTAGAATATGTGATAACTATACTTTGGAAGAAAATTTGAAAAGCATTAAGGTTATAAATTTTATTGTATTATTGTAAAATTCTGAATAATTAAATATAATAAAAAATATATATTAAAGATGAAAATATTTTTATCACCAGTTTTCTATATTATAACTAGAGAAAAACAAATACTTGACCTTAATTTTGACAAAATTTTAAAGTATAATGTTGATTTCAAGTATTTTGATTGAACTAGAAATAAAGTCTGATAATAAATTTATCTACATAAAAAATGAGTGAAATGAATATATTATCTTATTATAACATTATATTTTGGAGAGAGAAAACCTTCTATATAGAAGAATCATAGTGGAAGTTTTAAATTAATTATTATAATTAAAAAGAAAAACCATAAGTTTTACACATCAAAGAATCACTATTAGTCGATACATAACACATATTATGGCGTAATTCCATAAAATAATATGTGTAATAATATATTTAATCATAGATCATATTACAAAGTCCACAATGCTAAAGGCTATAGAAGCTATTGAAAAATGGCAGCTGTATAATAACCCTATAACAACAAACCAAATTAGAAAACATAAACATAATGGAATAAAAATATATAGAAAAATATATTGGGATATAAATATTAAATTTCTTCATAATTTAAATTCCAAAATTAAATAAAAAATATTAACATTGATTCCATATTTATAATTAATCAAAAGAATTACATTCCAATATAAAAAATAAAAACTCTTATAGGATACTTGTTTCCATCGATCAATATATGTACAAAAAACATTACCCTGGGATAAATCCTATGTGTATTTTTGTAACAATAATTAAAAAACAATGAATTTATATTTTTAATATTATATAATCCACATATGATAAATTATACTATTAATTACAGAATATTATAGGTATATTATCAGTTATACTATTAATTATATTATTAACGATTATATAGTTAATTTTATATTAATTATTAATTATACTATTAATTCGTAATTAGATTATGAATTATTAATTACATTGTCAAATAATAATAAATATAAATAATATTGTTAACTAATGAATATATTAATGATATTATATGTTACTAATTAACTTAATTACTTAAATAGTTGTTAATAAGATTATCATTAAACCAAAATGACACTTTTATATTGAAAAAATGAAAATCTTGTTATATTGAGCACATCACTTGACATATTTCTGTGTGTTCAATTACTACACATGAAAAATGATTTATGGATCATTTTATTAGTGTTTGAGAACAATTCGAGCTTGTATTCTCTGATTTGGCTATGTGGAATGTGTTTTAAACTAAAATGACACTTTTTATTGAAAATAATATTTTGAGTCACATTGACCGAATCATGTGTCAAATTAACGTGTGATAAATTTCCATACATCAAAAATAAATTTGGGATGATTTTTTAATGTTTTAAAAAATCCAAGCTCATTTTATTGGTTTTTTTCATGTGTCATGCATTTTAAACAAGAATAAAACTTTTATATTGAAAACATGAACTTCGAGTCATGCCAACCACATCATGTGTTGGATTGATGTGTGGTAAATTTATATACGTCACCAATGCACTATGGTTCATTTTCATCACCTTCTAAAATAATTAGATCACATTTTCTTGGTTTTAGAAATGTGACGCAGATTTTACAACAAAATGACACTTTTATATTGGAAACACACACGTTGAATCATACCGACCACATCGCGTGTCAGATTGTTGTGTGATAAATAATACACAAAAAATGAATTATGAATCATCTATATAATGTATGAAAACAATCAGAGTTCTTTTTCAATATTTTGGATATGTGACGTTCATTTTAAAGTAAAAGGACACTTATATTGAAAAACATGCACTTTCAGTCATATTCACAACATTGTGTGCCGATTGACATGTGGAATGGTGTATAGATTTGACATTTGGTAAATTACTACCCATAAAAAATGAATTATGGACCATTTTCCTAATGTTTGAAAATAATCTAACCTCGTTTGATTAGTTTTGGCTATGTGACATGTGTTTTAAACTAAAATGATACCTTTATCTTGAAAACACACACTTTGAGTCATTCCAATCATATCGTGTGTCAGATTAACATGCTATCAATTCCTCAATTCCAAAAAATATAGAACATTTTATATGGTATGAATATAATCCCAACTTGTTTTCTTGGTTTTGGGTATGTGGTACACATGTTAATCTAACGTGACACTTATATTGAAAACATGCACTTCAATTCATACCAACTACATCATGTGTCATATAGATGTGTGATCAATTCATATAAATTAAAAATGAATTATCAATCAATTTTTTAAAAATTTTAAAACAATACAAGCTCATTTTTGTTGGTTTTTACCACATGACATACCTTTTAAAATAAAATGACATTTTATATAGAAAACATATACTTAGAGTCATATCGATCACATTATGTACCGAATGGACATGTGATTGATTCCTACAAGTCAAAAATGAATCATGAATAATGTTTTGAAATTTTTAAAATAGTCTAATATCATTTTCTAGGATTTTCCGATGTGACACACAATTTGAAATAAAATGATGCTTATATGGAAAATGATCACTTTGAGTCATATCGACCATATCATTTGTCATATTGGTGTGTGATCTATTGAAACATATTAAAAATAAATTATGGATTGTTTTCATAATGTTTTAAAACAATATGAACTATTTTTCTTAGTTTCATGTACGTGACATGTGTTTTAAAGTAAAATTTCACTTTTATATTGAAAATGTTCTCTTCATGTCATATCATTCACATCAGGTGTCATATTGATATGCAGTCAATTCTTATACAATAAAAAATATCTATGGAATTTTTAGCAAAATTTTGAAAATATCTTGATCTCTTTTAATTATTTTTCTCTATGTGACATTTATTTTAAAATAACATGACACATTTTATATGGAAAACAAATACTTTGAATCATACTGACTACATCAAGTTCCAGATTGATGCACGGTTAATTGTTACATATAAAAATTGAATTATGTATTGGTTTCCAAAATTTTAAAAACAATACTATCCATTTTTATTTTCTTTGTTTACGTGACATTTATTTTAATCTAAAATTCCACTTTTCCATTGAGAACATGCACTTGGCGTCATACTGGACGTATTGTGTGTGAGATTGATGTATGACAAATCCTTACATGTCAAATATAAATTATGGATAATTGTCAAAATTTTTGAATACAATATTAGTTTTTCTCTATCTTTACTATGTGATGATCTTTTTAGAATAAAATGACCCATTTATATTGGATTTATAATCTTCAAGTCATATCGACCACATCCTATGTCAAATTGATGTTCAGTTGATTCATATATGTGGAAAATGAATTTTGGAGCATTGTTTTAGATTTTGAGAACATTTTGAGCTTTTGTACACATTTTTTTCTATGTGGAGTGTGTTTTAAACTAAAATTAATATTTTGTATTGAAAATTAACACTCTAAGTCATACCAACCACAACATGTGTCAGATTAGTTTGTAGTCATTTTCTTGATGACATAAATGAATTATGGATCATTGTACTAATCATTTAAAACAATATCAACTTTTTAATTAGTTTTCTCTACTAAAATGACACTATTATATTTAAAAGACACATTTGGAGTCATGAAGATCACATCATTTTTATGATTGATTTGTTCTAAATTCCTACTCACCATAAATGAATATTGACCGTTGTCCAAGATTTTGAAAATAATAGGTTCTCATTTTCTTCTTTTAGGAAGTGTGATGTCTGTTTTAAACTAAAATGACAAATATATTGAGGAAAAAACATTGATTCATACTAAACACATCGCGACTCACATTGGTGTGTGGTCAATTCCCACACATAAAAAATGAATTATGGATCATGGTACTATGGTTTAAAAAAATATAATATTGGTTTCTTGGTTTAGACACTATGACATGTATTTAAAACAAAATTATCCTATAGTGATCAACCATCCTCTCAACATTTTCAACATTAAAACCCGATTCAACATCCTTTATAGTTAATTATTTATTTATACATTGAGAATTTGATCAAGATATGGGTGACACATCTCTATTAGTTTTTATAATATATTTTATTATCATGTCTTTGGATGAATCAAACATGAAAAGTAAAGGTATAAATATTTCTTCTCCATCGGGGAGGTGGAAACAATTGCAATATTCCCCAAACCATTTTTATAAACTTAAAAAAATAGAACAAGACAAAAAATAAAAATGATGAGGCATGGATCATGGGAGTACCTTCCCAAATATTTGGTCATATAACATCAGATTTGTGGGTAGAAGGATCATTGAACCACTTTTCTCACACCATTATCTTAGTTTCACCATCTAAGTCCAATATATCATGAGCACAAGCTGCTCAGAACATGTTACTAGCTCTTCCTGCATCCGTAGTGAACAACCATATATGATACATCACATTGGGATACATATAAAATATTTCTGGCACTGTAGGTTCATCACCATAGTATTTTTATGTTTCTAGAAACTCATCCTAACCCCTAGAGGAAAGAAATTTGTGAGCAGTTGAATAAAAATGACTGTCCAATCAGGGGATGATCATATACCCTTTATATTAATTTAAATATTATGGTAACAATAGTATGATTTATGTACTCACTTGAGATATAGGTTTAGTAAATTTATCAGAACGGTTGAATTTAATTTAGACTACATCAATAAATGCAGATAGATTTGAATGTATCTGAAATTATTTCTCACAACGATGTAGCTTGTTATCGAGTTTCTATTGTTTTTTCTCCTAGATGAACTACCCCCAATAAGAATATCCATTTTCCTATCATTAGGTGAAGGAATTACAGGTGTCGGAGGATCAACATCTATGTTTCCTCACTTGAGAGGGGAGAAAAATCGATAGCAAAGTTTAAATTCCTTTTCAATGATGGTAGGATAAAATCAAAAAAAATGTTTTGATGAAAATTGAAAAGGTAAGATTATAATAAAAATATAACTAATATATTACCAATACTACAAGAATTTTATTTTTGAAACAATAACATCTAATCATTTTGATACAAATTCATCACATCCCAAAAGTCTCTACAAGGTCAAAGATGGTACTTGATTTCAAAACATAATTGGTAATCACCATAACTTGATATTGGTAAAAATTCTAACACCATGTACTATTTCCACTCATATCTAAAAATTTACTTCTTCATTTGAGTATGTAATATTTTTGAAATATATAAAGTGAGGTTAAAATATTGAAAAACATATGATTAAAAAATAATTAAATTAAAATTACCTTTAAAAATTAAATTTTCTATGGTGTTAGTTTGTTGATATTATTTGATATCTTTCATAAAATTTCCAACATAATATTCAAAATTATTGAAATTATTTTTCATTGTACTCTACAAACAAATTTCCCGAAATAAGTAAATTATTTTAAAATATGTTCTGATAGTTAAATATTAAAATATATTACTTAATCTTTTTCAATTTAATGAAATCCTTAGGATTTTTGGGTTCAGTTATCGACCTAATACCATGATTTAGTATAAATTTATAGATCTCTATACAATAAAAAAAATTCTCATCCAAAAGGAAACTAAATTGTTTAATTTTAATTTTATCTGTAAAATATCTATTTTAATGAATTACAGATTCAAAATAAACATCATATGAGGTTCGATTTTTGGGAATCCATTCTTTAGATCCAAAAAATATAAATATGGGCTATCTAAATTGATTTCAATGAGCATCCAATGCTTCCTAAAAAACAAAACATTAATAATTCTTGAAAAAAATTTAAATATATTTTATAAGAATTGATTGTAGAGATTTTACACTATATTGTAGGCATTAAGAAGAGTCTATTTTCTGAAATTTTTATTTCATATTAACCACCTAATTCAACTTTTTCTATTTTTAATTTATACTAATTCCTAAGAAACCTTTTCTATAGAAATGATAGATGGATTAATGTGTCGAAATATTTCATCACATGGTTTTATCTTTATATAGCAGTAATATATATTCCTATAGAAAATATGAATAGTAATTAACTATAATGAACATATTATATATTTTTTGGAAAATTTTATTATTAAAATTTACCTCGTGTATTTATTCAAAACCAAGACTCTCATCCATTAAAACATTATAATTTATTTTATAGTCTTAATACTAACTACATCTGTAATGGCCTCTCAAAATATTTCATCTTATTATTAAATATAAGAAATATTTTCATCTTTGAATTTTATATCCACATGAGCTTATAATGTTATATCTATATTTTCATAATTTCATCTCAGTCCATATTCTAATCGGTGATAGGAATTATCATATAAAAGGTTGAACTTCCAATCCCCATTCTCCTTCGGCCTTTTAATGGAACCATGTTAAATGTAATCTTTCCTATTGACCATGTTTCTCAGTATAATGTATTTTTAATAGCTTCTAAATGGAATGATTCCTGATTTGATTCTCACTTATGATGATGAACTAAGATTATGTTGGATGTTTTATAATAATATAATAATGGGAAAAACCAATCAAATTAACAATCATAAAAAAATATGAAAATTGAAATTACTAACACGAAAATATATTTTGATTTTGAAAAATGATTCATGTAGTACATAAAAAAAGGGGTAGGGGGAGGGGCAAGCAGAATGTTTCCCTTTTAGAATTCCATTTTTTAGAACATCAACACTTAAGTACTTTCACATAAAATTTATCATGATTTACATGGATTTTAATTGTTTAACATGATAAAAAATGTTAGGTAGTTTTAATTATTATAAAAACATTATAGGTAAATAGACACTAGACGAATAAAATTAGGATTTATAAAAAAAGTTAAAAAAAGGTAAGTTAATACATGGTGAAATAAAACCTATGAATAGAATGTGTAATGGATGGTCTCTATAAACACAAAAACATTCAAGGTGGACTTAAGAAACTCAAGTATCTATTCAATTTGGTAAACAAGGAATATGAGTTGATAAAAATATTGTATAAAAATATGTTTACCATGGAATATTTGTGCAGTATATTAAACATTTCATTATAATTGATTTAAACATTAATATAGATTTCAGAACTCTTAATATTTCCTACAACATGGAATATTTTTAAGATTCTGAAACTAAACCTAAAAATATAACAAGGGCATTAAAATTTAGAATAAATTTTTTTAGAACACTAAAAATAAATTATCTCAAAACTTTTTAAGATGAGTACTAAAATTGAGTTTTCATCTCTATAAAATTTGAGAGTAAATTAAGAAAATAAAATAATGATCAAAATACTAGAATTTCATTCTATAGCCTCCCATGCTTAATTAATAAGGATAAATATCACTCTCTCTTTGACAACCCAATGGACATCCAAATACATAAAGAAAAGGAAACTATTATGGATGATATATTTATTACAGAAAGTAAATGAAAACCTATGAAATTATTCCTCTTCCAAAATTTAAAAAACACAAAAATGAAGCTTCTTATATATCATGACACTGAAGTGATAACCATATTCAAAGTGACATACTACACCGTTTGGCTCTCCATGAGTTGTTCTCCTTTCTAGTTCAATGTTAGACTCTTTATGATATCTTATGAATTATAAATTTTGGAGTTCATCCATAGGAGGTGGAATAAAATGATGAAAAATACATGGATCTTTTATTTAAATAAAAATAATATAAGAAAACATTAAATTCTAAAAATATATAGATGACCAGTTCATTATTTCATGTTTTCCATCGCATTATTTTAAACATATTATGTCATTAGATTAAATTTAAACTTTATAGTCAATATAAATGTGTGTGGACATATATCTAACTCTATTATAAAAAAATGGGATATTCCATTGACATGATAAACACAAATAAGGGTATCCATTGATTTTTTATTCTTTTAGGGAGAAACCATTATGAAAACCTAATAATGTTATAATGTCCATGGATTAAAAAATATGTGATTTTGTGTAATATTAAAGAAAGGATTCCAAAGAAGTTCAACCAAAAATATAAATCACTAAACCATGAAAAAAACAACTCACAACAGCAAAAACAATAAAAAAACAAAAAATCCTCAAACCCAATTAAATAGGGTGAAATACATAGATCAAACCTCGCAAATTATATATATTGAAGATCATATTTTCATTGAAACCATTTGCAATAAGATCATCTTAAATTATTTTCTTCGGGGTCCTTTTTGGAGTTTATCATTATTCTTACCCTATAAATGGGTGAATTAAATTTTTTTACTCTGAAATAGCTAATTATTTTTACTGAATTTGAGTTTGAAAAACATGGAATATGATAAAATAATTTATCAGACATTCTTAGATAAAAATTTAGAGCTTCAAAAAAAATTATAATATCATTATTATAAATAATTTTAAAAACTAGAATGTCTAAAACCTGAATTTAAAAGGTTTTTCAAAATCATATTATCCCAAATAGAATGAAATAAGCCTCCATATTCAACTCAAGACATATTAAATATTTAATCCAAATAATCACTCCTATGAAAAATGTGTTAATTTTTTTTATTAATTGAATAGGTATATGTATCCATTTTAATATCCTATGACTTATCATTCTCAATAAAAATCGTTACATTATGTGTTTACAATCCCCCCAACAACGTTATATCACATTCACAAACTAAAACCTCAATTTAGAGGAATAAGTGTCAAAACTCTTGGACTAAAATCATTACTCTAAAATATATGTGCTCTTCCTATCATAGAAAGAACATATTTTATAATCAGTGAAATAGGAATTGAATCCTAAAAAAATATGTTAAAAATATATTAGTGTAAAAATAGAATGGAATAGAATAATATATATGTATATTTAAGAAAAGTGTTAGCTAGGGATTCACAATTAGCTTCTCCAAAAGTGTCTCCATTAGGAAAGTCCACAAGAAAGGGTGCAACAATAGGTAAGGGTTCCCCTCTTAGAATAAGGGAAAAAACTTCTGATTGTTGTTTCACCATCTTCAAGGATGTATCTTTATTCAATGTATATATTGAGGTGGAATAGGTGGAATTGTTCTTTTTAAGGTGCTAGTAACAAACTCATTGGGCATTAAATCGTTTATTTCAGAGTGGGAATTCAAGAAACTAGTTTGAATGATTCTATTGTTCCTGGTGGAGTTCCATTTGGTAGAGTATTGGACACTAATGATCATTCAAAGAATCTAATATATATATATATTTTAAACCAACGAAATTTTCCGAAAGAAAAAATTTCACTTTTGGAAGATGAATGAAACGAGAGCTTGCAAATATGGATGAATTCTGTGGTTAGATTTTTCAATGGTTTGAAGCATCATGTGTTGGAAATTATAGTTTATGTTTTATATAGATGAGGTGGAAGTTATTTTATTTTATTAGATGGGTCGGGTAATTTTTTCCATTTAAATTTTCATCCAATGTTGATATAAGAAATTATACAGAATGGTTCATGTATTTTTCATTACCATCAATTGATTATAAATGTTTCGAACCCTAAAACATTAGTGGGATCTCATTCTTGATTCCCGTTTTCCATTTGGATGAAACTGTTGTAATTTGTGTTTCACCTATGTAGTGATTATATTAAAATCATCATTGTTAATGTTATAGGACGAAATATTTTCACTAATGGTTCTACTAAATTTATGGTGGGGGTTAGATTCACTAGAATTAGTGTTTATGTTGAGTTTCTATCAAATTTTCCTAATCGTGTATTTATGAAGAAGCCAGATGGGTCTAGGTTTGAGAACAAATTGGTGTATGAATGGAACTCTTCTAATAATGATCACTATAATTGTTTCCGTTGCTCTAAAAAACATCAGGAAGTCTTCAGGTGCTCAACGAGTTCAAAAAATAAATTCTAATAAAGAAGGTTTCTATAAGGGTATCCTTGAACACACTTTTCTTAGTTTGATTAGTAACAAGTGGATATAAATTGTTGTATGTTTTTTTAGAATTATTCTATAGTGCATTAGGGAGGTGAATCTCAATAAAATGTTGTGCAGTATGACCCTTTGATAGTGAAGTATGATTCATCTCCCATGACTGAGCATCAAGACCCATTTTTTGAATGTTACAATTCTTCTACCCAAATGAAAATGGTTATTGCAGTGTATGAAATTAGTATAAATTACACTGGATAGCAAGATGGTTCCCCATGGTTTTATTATTTATTGGATAAATCACAATTCTTCAATTCATCCTTGCAGTTTTGGTAAATATTGGTCTAAAACACAAGGATTCTATGTTTTTTATCCTTTTTTTATCAAACTAAAGATTGTTCGACTCTCAAAGGTGTCCAAGAAGATGATTTTTTACACTAGTATGGGAGAGAACCAGAAATAAAATACATAGGAAAGGTGGAAAGAGTGATAAATTTTCTTAATTTTGATTATTTCCACTATGAATATCAGGGATAAACATGTCCTTGTAATGAAAAAATAGTTTGGTGTTTTATAAGGAGTAATATGTTTAAAATCATGGCTGGTATAGATATAACATTGGATTCTAAAATCTCCAAAGTTTGTATTTTCTTATTATGGCCCTAACATGATGGTGTTCTTGTACAATTTATATTTCACTCCTCATGGTAAACTCTTTACTTTGTGTTATAAACAAAATTTTCATGTTGTTTAGTTGATGAGGCATTATGCAATAATTCATTTTCAAGTATCATATCTGAGCCATATATGTTTTGTAAGCCATGTGTATGGTTTTATCAATGTAGCTGAGAGGTAGTATTTTAGGGATTTTCTTATGGATGATGTTTAAAGTATGTAACATGGGTGGATCATACATGAATATTTTAACTATATTGAACATGTTAATGAGTGAATAAATGGTATTAGGGTTACTCAAAGAGATTTATTTACATAAAAATATTTCATTCAATCGCCCGATTTTTAGGTTATTGACTATTTTCATATGTGAAATGATTGTTGACATTGTAATTTGAGAATTTATATTGAATTTTAATTTTATTTATAATTCACATTAGATGCAAAACTAACCCAACTCATATATGGAGTTCCATAAAAATATTGATTCTAATCATTTTATATGTGATAGGTTAATGATAGAGAAAATTAATTATAATTATACTATCAACAATATATACTGGAATTGTAGTATATTATTATATAAGAAGAATAAAATGAAGAATAAATGAGAAGAAGAATCACCTAAAGACACTGCTATGAGAAACGTTGGAAATAACCTCCAATCATCATATAATATTACAACTTAAAAACATCCATAACTCCCACAAACCAGAAGACCCCCTCATTTAATAGTCCCCTTAAACTATCTAAAAACCCTTCCACCTACCAACCAATTATGTATTTACATCAATACCACTATCTAACAACCCAATCATCTAGCATCTTATTATGCATTTACATCACTTCCACTGTCTAAAAACACTACCAACTAGAATCATATTATGTATTTACATTACTACCCCTTGAAGTTGACAATAAACTCCCCCTTTTATTTTACTTAAAATCCTACCATTACACATATCTTAAAAGGTCCACCTTTTCCTAAAGGTGGTAAGTAGGTAACTATACCTGTTGCAACTCTACCGAATTCTTGGGATCACTTTTTCAACTGTATGACCAATATATTATATACTCCACTCTTGTTTCTTCTCCCACTTCACTACCTAGCTCCAAACAATCCAGCACTGACAACATTAAACCCATCTCAGAACATCATAGGAAGGGAAATATTATAGTTGGATGTGTAATAAATTTTATGAGAAATATTATCCTTTTTTCTAGTATTAGATATTGTGTTGGTTTGGCTGGTATAGGGTATTAAATAAGGGATGCATGGGGAAGCTTGGGTATTTTCCTTGTATTATATTTTTGGGATATTAGGGTAGGTGGGGGTAATAAATTAGGGATTGGGATGTTAGTTTAGGTAGTCTTGGATATTTATTTTTCAATAGATTTTCTAGAGGGAGGCATGAGACTTTTCTTCAGAGGATCCTTCCCAAAGAGGATCTTCTACAATTTATTCCATCTTAATCATCTTCTTCACTACCTTACTGTAATCTCGTTCTCTTATTCTAATGACAACTACATATTTATCTCCCAAGATCTATATTATTATTAGGAAACTTATTCCATAGACCGAATTTCCACTCATAAAAAAATCACCATCCCTTCAACATAATTTATTTAAAGTCCTCCTTGGATAGATTTTATATTCCCCACTCATATGGTACATTACTGCCTAGTATTTTTTTCCATCTCACCTCCTTCTATTTTCAAAAAAATCACTAAACTAGTTCCCCATCTCCTCCCTTAGTTACTAAATATATTTTCCTATTTTGAAATTCCATCTATTTCGTTATTCCTTTCACAAAAAACCATTTCTATATTATCTCCGTTAGTGTAAAGAGACTCTCTTTATTTTTTGGCTTGTGTTTCGTAATAGATCTGCTTATTTATATATTCAATCAACCCACAAAAAATCACATATAAAATTTTTATGAAAGATCAATAATCCACACAATCACTAGTTAAAACTATTCGATATATGAATCACTAATTTTTTTATGACAACTCCTTTAAACAAATAATAGTATCTTCCTCCACAACATTTTCATATCATCCAAAAATTCCTCTTTATTCTGATTCTAGGTGACCTCCTTTTAAACAGACATCAGTGACATCATCCAATACTAGGCCAATCCTTACATGAATAGTTATGCTAATGATACCTTCAACTCTTCAATCATTGATGGATTTAATAGTATGTCTTATAATGAGTGATCATGTCTAGAAAAACCTATCTAGTGAAGATCTAAATTTCAAATTTCCTTATAACGATGCACATCTCATTGTCCTAAACAACTTTTGTGTGTTGAAAATGCATTATTTTATCTTATTCATGTAAACTAAACTCACATTCTTCTATTTTAACTAATATCACTCATACCGTACTCTATTCTTAAGCCTTAGGCATATTTTTCACCATCACATTTAGCTTCATGACACTCATTTTCAACTCAGTGAAACTCAATGTCACCAGAGCTAGATTTGTTTTTTCATGTGTATATATTTTTTTATCTATTCTTGTGGCCTTACAATGTGGCAAACTATTCACCTCTTCTAAGCCAAAGGGTTCACTATTGTTTTTTCGGACAATTACATATATTTTCCTCCTCATCTATTATTTTTATGACTTCATAACCTGTTTTCTTAGGTGATTTCATTTATTCCACTACTGAAATAAATCCACTCTCGATCAAGATTCTCTACTAATCGAGAACCTCTAATATGTGGATACCACATGAAAAAAATTCTACTTCACATTTTCTAGAATTTTGTTTTGTAAAATTCAATAGTTCCGATGAAGATCTAGCAGATTAGGGACAACTTTCATCAATCTTTATCTCTCAAAAAACTTTCTCAAGAATACCACTAATTAAAAGCACCAATTTAAAGGTGAATGATATAAAAAAAGTATTAAAAAATTGGTAGAAAAAATATGGATGTTAATTAGAGTATAACAATGTTTAATAAGATGAAAATGAAGATAAAATGGGATGGATAATCTCCCAAAGACACTGCTAGGAAAGCCTTAGGGAACAACCTTTAATATGAATAGAAAATTACTACTTGAAAATATCCATAACCCCCACACAGAAGTAACCCAAAATTTAGTAATCCCCTCCCACAATCTTACATCCCCTCTAGAAAACATCCTATTATGTATTTACCTCACTACCACTAATTGTTGAGAATAAAATCCCCCCTTTATTCTACCCACAATCATATCATTTGGTATTATTTTTTATAATTATATAACTAATATCATCCTTCCATTTATATTTTTCGATTACTAGTCCTTAGAATAAGGCTTCTTTAATTTTTTTCATCACCATTGGTGTGGTGATCATACTAGTATAGATTTATTTCAACTACATAAAGAGCAGAAAAATTTTACTATTACAATAAAGGACAGGTTTTCTCCTATGATTGTAATGTTAGAGTGAAATATTCATTTAAAAAACGGTATTTATGGTGAAAAAGTGAACTTCATTCAATTGAAATCATATTTCAAGTAATATTATGATTTTTTCTCTTAGTTATTTATATATAATTGTCTAAGAAAATTACCCAAGTACCACAGTGATCAATCAAATTTTTTGAAGAAAAAATTAAAAGATAAGTGGAATTATAATATGAAGATACAACTTTTTTCATTATTACATCCATTAGAAGATTAAAAAGAAGTATATTTAGGAACATTCTAGAGATAACATTTCTAAATTCATTGATAATATTAAGACTTTATAGGATGTGGTGGGATATATTCAAGGTATTATTAGTTCTCAGAGTTTAAATTCCACTCTTAAATTCGAGTTTTTGATAGTTAGTGATCATATTTATGAACATATATATTAACTTATTAGTGCATGATTTAATTTAATGGAATTAAAGGATTT
This sequence comes from Viscum album, assembly GCA_963277665.1. Lineage (NCBI taxonomy): Eukaryota > Viridiplantae > Streptophyta > Magnoliopsida > Santalales > Viscaceae > Viscum > Viscum album. The sequence continues at coordinate 1,759,603,377 of OY728141.1, forward strand.
AAGTTCAGATTCTTGATTTGTAAGAGACCTAGACCAGATGGATTCGATTCACAGTTTTTAAAAATCTCATGAAAATTATTAGGGATGAAGTTAATAACTATTACATGAACTTTTAACATGATTTGAAGATACCTACAACATTGAAATCTGGAACTATCACCTTGGATCCTAATGTAAATAATCCATATACCTATAATGATTTTCGCCATATTTCCTATTTTTCTTCCAATTATAAATTTAAAAAAAATATTTAGAATTAGGATATGAAAAATTCTTAATTTAATCATTATCATGGATAAAAAAACCATTATCCAAAGAACATATATTGTGCATATCATTTCAATACAATGGTCAAAAAATGGCAGCACCATATTTGTCATCAATATTAAACATGAGAAAATAGATGAATAAGTGAAGTGGGATATTTTGGAAAACATGATGATCATGTTGGGAATTCATTATAGGTTCATCAAGATGATTATATTTTATGGTAAATCTATCTATTACATTTTATTCTATAATGGATATCTCATGGGTAACATTATAGGTGGGAATGGTCTCAGGAAACGTTTTCCTATCTCCCCCTTCTATTTAGTTTCGTTGTAGAATACCTTTAAAACCTCTAATGGTGGATGACTAGGATAAGTGACTCAAAATTTTATTGAATATTTCATAATACTATGATTTATAATTTATTTTTTGTTGATAATCATTTTTCCAAATAATGTTTTTTCTCTTTTGTAGTCAAATAAGTTTTAGCTCACTTTGGTGATGCATTAGTGTTTATTTTTATCACATACACAAGAAGTATATTTTTAGAGGGATCAAGTATATGGAAGAGGAAAAATTGATTCAACTTATGGAATTAAAGAAATATTCATTCCCACTTAGGTATAATGGTGTTCTTATTCATTGAAAAAGGTTTCCACTTATGGATTTGCATGCCCTCATTGAGAAAGTTATACAATACCAACCATTAATAATTGGAACTCCAGATTCTTATCTTATTTATAAGGATCTAGAAAATTTTTTAGTTTTAAAGAACATCACTAACTAATCATGTAGGATAATTCAAAATATAAATTATATTTTAAATTCCTTTATATGGGAGAATAAATTATCAAAATTCATTGAAATATCTTATTGCTTAAGATTATGTGATAAATCCAATGGTAGTGGGTGGCCTGATCCTGAAACACATTAAATGGAATTTAAAGTCATTGATTATATAGTATATATGATATATTAATCTTTAAAAGGAATATCTATGGATGAAATGGAGTCATGAGTAATATATTAATAGGAGGATATTTATAAACTTTGATAGTGGTAGGATTGCATCATGGAATCTAAAAAACTATTGATACTATTGGAGGCCCTGAGGTGTGTTTCATTTGATGGTCGTTAGGTGGCTTGGAATGATTTTGTATTTCTATTTACCACCATTTATACTTACTTTTCACTAATTATAGAACCAACTTATTATTATCAAACATATCTGTAGAACTAGGTTAACTTATTTGAATAAACTACAAAATAGAGATTAACTCTATATGTGGAATGTTTTGTCTTCTCAATTTTGTCCACTTTGTGGTATGAGAAAGGAAAAATCCTATAATTTTTTTCATTGAATGGATTATTTCATTTATATGTTTTCATAATAATATTAATATATTAGGTATTTCTATATTCACCTCCAACTAGAATGTGATCAAGTATTGGATTGTTCATGTGTTTGAATCATTTTCAACACATGATAGAATTATCAATGATTATAGGAATAGTATTGTGTGTTTAATTTGAAAATCATAGTCAATTTATAATTATAAATTCTCATTATGTGATACAAATCTCTTCCAATATTATATGAATGGTTTGATATTGAATCTTGCAAAGAACAAAATGATAGAAGATACAATAAGTAATAAACATTGGTTTATTTCCATTGGTGTTTGGTCGCATGAAATCTATGGTGTTCTAATGTTTATTTATTGTTATATTGTAATTGGTACTTCTAAAAACTTATGATATTTTTTTTAATTTGAAAAATATTTTCGAAAAAAAGAATGGAAATCACCATTTCATTGAAAAAAAATCACTAATGTTTACGTATAAACACATTTGAGTTATACAATTATATTTAACTAAGACTTCTAATAATATATTTGAAATATCAGTTTCCAAAAATCTTGTGAGTTACTTATATCTAGATATAACATTTTTCCAAACCATTATAACCTTTAATGGAGAAAACTAATCATAAGGAGGCAACGAAAAATTTCATCATGTAAACAATGTAAAAAATCTTCAGCAAAATTATCAAAATCCCAAGGAGATAAAGGGTGATAAAACAATAGGCATCACACTTAGTGCACAAGGAATCAAATAAATGTTCAAAGAGTCTTCATCAGATTTAATAACACTGTTGTTTATATTTTAAAACATGGATCCATGATTTTTTATACATAAAGAAGAAAATTTTATAATTAAGGTATCTGATCCAACATGTCTACATATGTGAATGAAAGTTAATGTGTGTAATTGTTTTAATAATTTTAAAATATAAAATATGAACATATAAATACCTCTATTTGGACACTCATAACCTCTAATAATCAAACAAATTAAGAAGTGTGTTGTGAAACTATCACAACATTTTCTCTCTTACTATGTCAAAGACAAATCTTTTATTTTGGATTCATATCATTCTATATCACCATTGTTGGGACAATGAGGCCTCTATTAGAGAAATAAAATATGAAGAGATAAAAAAATTAGATCTATGAAAAGAATTAATGGGATAATTTGATGAGAAAATAAAAAGATACATAGAATCACCTAGAGAATCCAAAAAGTATTTCATATGAAGATTTACAAAGATCATCATTAGGGATACCTTAAATAAATAAAATTATTAGAATAAATTGATTCAATGGAAAAAACCCATGTCATACAACATTTAATCATTCATTGAATACAATAAAAATTATTAAAAGGTCGTATCATCTGAAATTATCACTTTAATAGAAATTAAAAACTCTAATTTTCAGTGCACAACCATATTCCCATATGGTTAGGTAATTCTAAGGTAGTATTAAATTATAATGTTTCGGATTCAGATCCCAAATTTTTCACCAGTTCCAAATTCCTTACTGATCCATGGTGAACCAAATGGTGTATTCATTCTTTACTGTATAGGAAATTGTGGCACCATTAATTTTGAAATGGACGAGGAAGAAAACATTGTAAGATTATTGTGATCAAGTTTTCACAAATATTCATGATATATTTAAGATGATTTAGGAATCCAATTTCTTAAATACCTAAAAAATAGGGATTTCAATTGATAGTTTCACTAGGAATCTACCCGAGTGAAAAATATAAATAAACTCAATAATTAAATATATTAAAATATTTATTTTGATTATTGAGTAAAAATAAATGAAGTGAAATAATACTTAAATGTGAATGAAAATTTTATGTTTGAATGTGTACGGAATTAAGGAATACTTATGAGATAATAATCTTCTGAAATAATCTTTGAGTCCTTATATGGTTCAAGGAAATGGGAAGGGAAGGAAAAAACTCCAATTTACTTGATGAATGGAATGGACCTGAAAAAATTCCAGGTCTTTCATATTCTTTCTGATATTCCCAAAACACCAATTCAAATAAATAATAAATTTGGAATAATCACCACCACCTTCTCCATCCCTCTTATCTTATCAAAAGTATGTTTCCTACTGAATTTAAAAATTTAAATGTCAAATTATTACAATATTATTTTTTCATGTTTGTTAAACATAGGCTCATCATTTCGTATAAAAATATATAAATTTTACCCATAACAATCTAAATCATGGTAACAATTTGTAGCGATGTGCCCCATCATTACAAAATTAGGACTAAAAAAATTAGATAAATCATTTTATCATACATGATTCTCATAAATAGATCAAATCTGCTTGTATCAATACCATTAAAAATTTTACTTTTCCCTCAATTGGTGAAATTTAAAAACTCAATATTTCATTCAAGTCACTCGCAATTGAATCTCTTTTAATATAATCATTTTCATTAACATCATAATTAATGAAGGAAGAACAAACCTAAAACTAAATTAAATGGGGTCACCTACATGGATACAATTTCATAATTAATGAATGTTTTAGAAAAATAGAATCATATTCAAGTCATTAAAAATGATAATATTTGAGTATATAGATATTTAGATATTCATGGTGGGGTTGTTTTCAAAACCTTTATTGTAAGGATTGGTAAAAATCAATGAAAATTTGTATTTTTCATCCCGAGGTGGAAGAAGTTATGAGAAATGGGGTTTAGAATGGGAATCTGAGAGTTGAAATGTCTTTACGAGATATTTTTGGATGTATTCGGGGGCCCGAGAGATGCATCGTTTAAGTTAGGCTCAAGGTTGTATTTCACTACAATTATAAATTGTGAAAATTTTCAGAAAATGTCACTAATTGCTGAAATAAATTAATAGTGTTAAGAGAAAATTTGGTTATTATTGAGATTCAGAAGATATTTTAAAATTTCCCAAGTCTAAAACCCTACACACTATAGGGGGAATAAATTATATATCACTTTTGATAAATATTTATTAGGTATGATCAGAGTATATTATGTAAGGTTTCCCACCTATGAGAAAATCTATACGTATGAATATATTATATATCATATATAATAAATATATTACATAAGGATTATAATCTAATATAATAATTGAATGCGTGGATATAAATATATTACATATGGGATAAAAATATTACGTTTCAAATTATGCATAAAGAAAATATCTTAAGTATGAGAAATAATATATTATTCATTGAGTAATATATTACGTATTGTTTCTCTGACTAATGGAAAAACCTTATGCAAGGAAATGATATCACATATGAGGTGAAGATATATCACACATAGTTTTTTCTGTCATGGAAAAAATATTTCATGACAAAATATGTTACATATATGTTTTTTGGTTGAGAAAATATTATATAAGAAAAAAGTATCAAATTTTCACTAAGGTAAAAACCTTACGCAGAGGGTGATATATTATGTATGGATTTTTCTCTAACGAAAAACCATACATAGGTGGTCCAATATTACATATAGTTTTTTTAATATGAGAAAAAACATATGTATTTAAGGAAAAATAATAAATATAAATATTTTACTAAGGAAAAAATAGTATATAGGAAAAATATATTATGCATGAGAAAAAATATTATGGTTTTTGAATTTTCACCAACTTAAAAACCATAATCATGGTAATTTTTTAGAAAAATATTAATTAGTAAAAATGAAACTTTAGTGGTTATTAAATAATAAATGGTGGTACTTCCTATTTACATTGGAATATTTTTCTTCACCTCTCATGTCCCTTCCATGCATTCCCATTCCTAGGGTTTATTCTTCAGTCCTTAATAGATTAAAAAATTGTTTGATATGAGATATAGATTGATGTAAATCAATCGTTTCATTCTGATTATTCATCAATTTATTCTTCCTTTTTCACTGCTAATTATTTCAACCCGGACTAGGGTTTTGGTGATGATTCCACCCTAGCATGATGGAATCATCAATATGTGATGGGGATTTCATTTGTCTTGTCAAAAGGGGATACTAGTATGATGATTTCAATAGGTTTTGTCCATATTCAAAGTGGTATGTCATGGGTGGTGTGCACCCATTTTATCAATAATTTAGACACAATATATTACCTGGTGTGAGATTATTTAATTATTTACAAATAATAGTGAAATAAATATTGGTTATATGTATCAATTCATTATAATTGATTTATAATTAATTTGGATGACTGATTGATGGAGTTATTACCATGTGTTAATGAGAGGTGTCTAGTTAGGATTGGATGAGCATAGAAAAGGGCGGTCGGGTTCAGGTTAGTCATGGAAGATCTTTGGAATAGGTGGTCATTCTTTTCATATGATTGGAATGACTCCATAAGTGGTAGGTGTTCTCGAAACACCCTATAATGTTTACACATTAATTTGTATAGCATGTGATATGTGGTCTCACCACCTGTGTGATATCGACCCCGATTATAAACTAATTGTTCCCCTTGATCCTCCATAAAATAAACACAAGTTAATTGGGTCACGATGGAACCTTGAACACTATGCTGATACATTGGATTTCGATGGAAGAGGGATTAACCATGAACATGTTCTATGTGATATATAGTCCCTAGAAGGGAATATGTGAAATTAATGAACATAGTATATCTTATTATAAGTTCCATGGATTCCCTATATAGAGGGAAGTGTGATGGGTTTGGAAAGACGAGTTTAGGGCTATTTTATGGACAATATATATTTTTAGGTTGGGTGTAATGGGACCGTCCTAGTTAATTTGGGAAGGTAGGTGGATGTTGGGCCACTTCTTAGTGTTTAATTATATGTTATTGCTAGTGTGGCTGATTATTCAATGACACAATCATTGTTATATTGAGGAATATTATTACTCAAAGTGACGAGATTTAATATCATGTTGGAAATGACAAAAAGGAACCCAGGTGGGGTGTTTGGACATTGATGTGACCTAGGGGACCATCATTGGAGTCCTGTAATTATGTTGACTTTGGAGGCTATTAGTTCATGATGGATTCAAAAATTTTATCCAAGTTTGTATATAGTGAAGGGTTTAGATTGTAAGCTTGAGAGGAAATCCAAGGAATTGTGTTTTAAGTTTAGATGATCTCCCAACCCATGTAATTATGTATGTGATATGATGTTTTAGGTTTTGGGGTAGGATAAAAATATCATCCAATTATGATTTGGTGATCATTCTTAATAGCATATGAGACCACTAGGTGGATGTTATATGATGGTTCTGGGTAGGGAATGTCACCCCTTGATTGTATATATGATGGTTTCAGGTAGGGTATGATTACCTCTGGGGGTGTATTCTATAAGATAGTTTCGTATATGGGATGTGACCCCTTGGGTGTATGATATCATTAATGGTTTTGAGTCTTGAATTATATCCCTCAGGGTGTTAGTGCATTACGTTCAAAGATATTCAGAACTAGATGAATTAGGTATAGTTGATTCTAGGTATTACCATATAACATGAGGATCAAGTATAATTTATTTTATTATGGTCATTTTTTTGTTTATTTTCTTGATCATGTCACATTATACATGCATATTATTTACCGGTTATGCTATTTTATTTTACAGACACCCTGCTTAGGTAGCCCTAACTCTTTGGTACCTGAACAGACCTCATAATCATATGTAGAGGTAAGGAGGAGGCCTATTATTAGAAGGTTGACCTAGATAGCTAGGATTATGTCCGGAGAGGGGATTAGGTTGGGACTCAAGGCCAGTTTTGGGTTTTAGTTTCATTATATATTTTTTGAGTTATATATGATCTTACCATAATGGATCTTGTTGATCTATGCTTGACTAGTGTGTTATTCTAGATAGTTAATTTTGTTACAGGATGGATTTATTATTTATTTTTTGTGGCTTGCGTTGTGTTGTTAATTAATTCATGTGGATATTGTAATGAATGGATGTATGATATTATCAATGTTTTTATTAAAATGATATGTGGTCATACCCATACCACTATGACACCATAGATTCTTGTTGCTAATAGAAAACCTCTAAAGTATATGGAGATGTGTTATAGGTCATGTGATGTCCCATCATATTTATTGTATATTGTACCAGTCTAAGGGAGTTACATTCAGACTATTGGTGTGAAATTATCTCACCCTATAATTGTACTCTCATCAATATAAATTTTGTTCCTCTTGGTGAAAGATAATTTTTCTAAACCTTGTAAATATTATGTGCTTTATTTTAATAGGTTTCCTCTTATAGAATTTTTTATTAATTTTTAACTCACTCATCAATGAATCATATCATTGTTATGGATTCCACAACATAACACCCTATTGTCCCTACTATCGAGAACATTGTTGGGCATCTCTGTCCCGAACCGAGTGCTCTCTATCGAGATCCTCTATCACACTTTTTCTTCTCAAATTTATTACTCCAAACTCTTTTTGGAATTTATGAATATGTTCCATCATATTTCTAATTACCATTTATAAGCATCTTCTTCGAGATGACCCTTTCCTAACATCAATTTTCGAAAAAACATTTTCAAGTATTATTTTCCAGTCATCCTATTTGAAATAAATCTTTCCCAAAAAACTCTTTTAGATGAAACTTTTCATGTATCCTCATTCAGATGTGCTCTTCTAAACATTCTTTTCCAAATTAATTTTTCTAGACATCCTCTCTCTATTTCATATTCTTGGCATCCTCTTCTAGGAAACGTTTTCACAAAATTTTCTTCGAAATGAATTTTATCACGTGTCCTCATCCAAATTACCTTTTCAAATGATTTTTTCCAAATGAAATTACTCATTTGTTCTTTTTTCTCATTTCATCATCCTCATTGATGTTCTTGAATATCATGACATTTATTTGAATAAAGAAATTTCTTTTTTGATAGTTTTAACATCATCCCTGGTGCCCATGTAGCCAAATTCCACATTTACGTTGTTTCTTTATCATTTTATTTTTGTGAATTGGCCTATAAGATCCTATTAACCTTATAGTTTGAATTTTTTGTTTTTTGTATATCTAATTTAAATTATCTCACTATCTTTATTTATAAATAGAGACAAAAATCACATATTCTAGGTCAACTATTTCAACAATTATTACTAATATCTAGATCCCTCACAACACCTAATTTGAGTATATTGAAAGGTTTGAGAAATCATGTTTCTAATACATTTTAACATAGCATAATTATTTAACCAATGCATTGATGTGTTTTTTAGAAACATGTCATTATTAATTCAGAATAAAAAACCCATTTAAACCCATTTTCTATCACCATAGAATCATCATGAAATATAAATAGTAATATATTAATGAAGTATGTTTGATAGTGATTACTAGGTGACAACTGATGGACTCTCATCTTCACATATACGTACATCATCCAATATAATCCTCTCTTGCAATAATAGGATCCTACAAACTTCAATAGGTGTGATAGAACCTTCATCGATGAAGAAAAATAGAGAACCAGGATCAGAGATAGATTTTGTTATGGAAAGAATGAATTTCCCACACCACCCACTCGAGTATCACATATTTATATAGGACTCCTTCATTCAATAAATGATTTAGAGTGTCGGTTTCCAACAAACGTTACTCAAATTTAATTCATGTTGTTGTTTACTAATAGTTGAACATTTCAACAATTAAAACACATACATTATTCCATAAATGAATCATCTGTTGATTAACAGTCATAGTAAAGCATGTATAAGACAAGGCAGTGGCTATTTAGTCAATATCCCATACTGTAGGCCAATAATATCATAAAATAGAGGCATATTGTTTCCCCTTATGATATTGATCCTTCATAGACAACAACATGCATATCAGACATGTCTTGGATTATCCAAAATTTTTATTTTATTCTTTGGCATAATTGTGTGACTCTATAAACCTTTGTAGTATTGACAGCAACTTTGAAATCCCAATTTCATACATGTGAAAAAAATTGGACTCTCATAAAACACCAGTGCAATTCAATCTAAAAAGGGGTTTGGTGTGATCTCAATAAAAATATGCATGTTTCTATAAGAAAACATCGTAGTTAAATATTTTGATTAAATGATAAAAAAGGTGGAAATTTATTTTATGGCGGTGTGAAACTAGACCATTTACTAAAAAGTACAATCGGAAAATTATCATATAAATAAACATAAATATATTGATATAATTTATATTTATAAGTATAATAAATAATTTAAACAACTTATGGAATTGGTAAAATCAATCACAGCCACTATAAAGATATTTCACATACCATAATGAAAGAAGTATGGTATGGATGATGATTGTTTTTGGTTCAAATGAGAAGCTGTAATATTCGCGAAATATTTTCATAAACCATAAAAATACATGGAATATTATAATTCATCACAGTGACTGAACCATCTAAATATATATATAATAAGTGTGAAAAAATGAACAAAAATGAATCTCGTGTGTATCCCTACTAATTTGGAGGCAAGTAGACTTTGATATTTCTTTTAAACACTTACAAGTGACTATAGTTAGATTACTACATTCTATAAAATATATTAAATATCAATCTAATGAATAAAATAATAAAATTTAGTTAAAAGTATGTTTCCCAATGTCTGAACCCCAAGAATGACTTTGTTACTCTCAGCATCATTAAAATAATAATTAAAAGCATATGTAATATGTAATTTTTTTTGTTAAAAACATAATAAAAAATTGACAAATTTATATTACTATTGAATGCAAACTATATCAACTAAGGAATCAATCATTTCCTGGAACCCCCCCCCCCCCTAATTAAGGTCGGTTGTTGTTGATTTATCTTGTAGTCTAACTAATATCTGAAAATAAAATGTTGTTAAATTAAAAGAACTATCATAATAGTGATTTATAAAAAATTGGAATAAATAATCAACAAAATAACATACAATTTAGAATTATTAGTCATGAAATCAACTAAGAATTTACCTAATCCATGTAATTTTTAGAAAATCAAAGAAAATGGTATGGGTTTTAATCCACACATGGTATCCATCCATATATTTTTTCTCATAATCAAGAACTTTTTGAAACGTTTTATAATTGGAATTCCATGTCCAAGGGACTAAATTTCTATATTTATATCTAATCTGGATATATTAAAAGATATTGATCATATCAAATTGGGAATTATGCTCTTCAATAAGTCTAAAATCACATATCACTTCACTGATTAATAGTGTAGGATGTTACTATTATTGATTTAATTAAGACTTAATAAATATAAAATAGTAAATAATATAAGTAATTAAATTTATTAAATGTAAGAATATAAAAAATTTAATATATCTTATGCTGTGTCATAATTAGCCACATAATCAATAAAATGACCTAGATCATCTAGTATATTAATCTCATGGGTTTTTTATATATATATTAAGATATCTTTAAAAAAATGTGATCATTTTTAGGATGTTCAAAATTGAGGACAAAAATATTCACCAACTTTTTTCATCCCCCCACTATACACACATGATCAACAATCACCTCTCCAAGTTGATGATTCAATATATTTTGTAAGTAATCCAATCCATTTATGATATCTCAATATCCATATAAAAAGTCATAAAAACTAATTGGAAATATAATAAATCACATAAATATAATATTTTATTAATACAAAAAATTAATAACTCATACTCACAGAAATATTGTAACTAATTGATCACTATGAATGACACTTGAATAATTATCATCATATAATATTGTGTTCTTTTGAAACCAATTTATCAGAGTAAAATAAAAATATTGAGAGATAGGATGCAGTTAGAGACTATTCTAAACATCATCATTTCCAAACATTCATATAATGTACCGATTTGTGACTTCCATTAAAAAATAATATCTGTAGACTGAATCTTTATTTCTTGGTTGTACAATTTATTTTATATTTACACATCCATCTAAAACATTAGAAAAATTTTTATCCTTATTTTGATGGTCATGTACATATTTAATAAGAACAACATACCCCTATACATGAAATCAATATAAAAACATGTAGAATGAAGTAAAATAGAATTATAAGAACCTATAAATAAAAAATCAATGAATAATAGGAAAATATATAGTAAAATAAAAAAACACAAATAAATCAAATTAGAAAATTAAAATAGATAAATTAAAACACATAACCTTTTAATATTTGAGTAATAAATGTTTCTTTTTTAATAAGATAATGTTAATTAAAAAAATACCATTATTAAAAAAACAGTTCTCTTAAAAAATTGTCATGGAAAGGCATGATAGTTTCTTAAAATATATTTGAAAAATGAATTCTAAGACACAAACTTCACATTTGTGAAACAAACTCAAGCCCGGTGATAGTTCTTTGGGTTTATTATAGAATAATATATTTATTTCATCCTATTTCTTTTTTTATATATTCAATTATATTCCATAATAATAATTTTTATATTAAAACCAAGTGGGGATAAATTTTTTTAAGGGTAATATTTTTTCACGGGATGAAGTTTGTATTTTATAATACCATGTGATTTTTTGAACATATTTCTTCTCAATTTCGTGATTTTTGATTTTAATAAGTCAAATATTTAATAAAAACATATCATTTTATAACGTAAATATTATATATTTTCTATACACATTCATTGGTCTTGAGTTTGTTTCAAAAATGTGATGTTCATGAAAACTATTAAATTTATCAAATACATGAAAGGGCACAATCATGCATTTACCTTCCATTTTTTTAGAATAATGTTTTTATTATCAAGAATTGGATGTTTTTAATTGAAATGATTTAATTATAAAATGAAAAATTTATTGAATGACACATCCATGACTTTCCCTTCTAATATCGTATTACATGGTGTAAACGCCCACACTACCTATTGGAAACTCATGCCAGTTTAGATATGTTCTTTGTCAAAAAATTATCTCAATGTACTGGTGATATTCCATGTAATGTTTTATTAAATAAAAATAATGCAGATTAATAATTTTATCTTGAATACTAATTTAGACATTTGTAATTAATTAATTAAATCATTTAATGTCTCCCTCTATTTTATTGAACTTTTGAACCCCTCTATACTAGATCATAATCCCTTATAATTCGATTGTTCTAGTGGAAATTATCCTCCAACCAACCGGTATAGTCTAACAGATATGGATATTCCACTACTCAGAATGTTCAAGGTAGGTGTTTGGTTGGGAAACCACATAAACTTTTAACTCCTTGATATCTTTACAGATCTCCCAACTTCAAAAATAAAAATAAAAAAATTTATTCAATGCTTTTCTATAAAGTTGTAGAAAGATATATTTGAATAATTTTTTTATATTAACATGAATTAAGTTAAACCATCACTCTCATAATAACTCCCCAATAGTGAGAGAGACCCTCAAATTTGGCTGGAGAGAACTCTGAACAACCAATTTTGGTCAATTTAATATGATGGAATGTTTTTTGAGACATAACATTTCTTTGAATGTTTTTATATTTTTCTTGATGAAAAAAATCCATCTCTATTAATATATTCAAACTATGTTTTCTGGCTCACAACTAAAAATTAATAGAAAAATATTCATTGCATCTTTATGAGTTTTTTATGTTTATTATCTTATGTGCTATGCCTCCATAATAAAAATTCATAAAATAAAAAAAAGGCATAAACCAAACAAAAAATCAGGATTGGTCTTTAGAATATAATATTGGTTGATCTATTTAAACAGAATAGATCAAAAATGACCTAGGGGAATCGTACCTACGTCATGGATTGAATCATGTTGTATCACATCCATGTCCAGTGCGTCCACTTCTCATCTGAATTTATCCTCGTCTTGACATGGTCCATGTCGTACATTGTCATTGTCAAAGTACAAATTCACTCGCATGTAGGTGAGGCGGTCCTAAGAGTACAAAATAAAAATATATAAACTGGACATTTAGACCCTTATACATATTGACCAAAAAGAAGATGATGCATTGACCACCATTTAATTAACTACCATTATAACCCCTGAATGCAACTAATAAATAAAAAACTAAAATAACCATACATACACAAGTTCAGTCAATTTCTCAAGAATGGAAGAAATATAATTATATAAATGATAAAATTAAATTTCAATAAATTTAACGTATAAGAGTATTGAAATAAATTACATGAATTATATATATTCAAATAGATTATATTATTCAGTCTCATCATTAATATAATTTTAATTATAATTGAAATAATTAATTAATTTAATTTAATAACAAATGTATAATTAATTTTTAAGGATAATAGAATTTTTTTAGTGAAATTAATTTAATACTAAATTTAAATTAATTAATTAAATAATTTTTGAGTAGTACGGGACCCGAAACCCTGCATACAGCCTGTGCAGGTCGGGCCAACCCTGCACATGCCTGTTTTGTCCTGTAAAAACCCCATCTAGGGATACTATGGGATAAGAAGGTCAGACCAGACCTATTCTGGGTCCAGAAGACCTACCTCGAATAGGTTGCAAGGAAAAACAAGGTTGTGTAGCAGGTTTCCTCGCTGCTGAGGCATTTCGTATGCAGGTACCCGATGAGATCTGGTGCTACAAATGCCAGTGAGGTTGTGGCCATCAACATGTAGTACTGGTCGGTACCTAGGCCAAGTTTATGGTGATGTACATTCAACCATGTTGGTGAGATTTAACCTCGACTGGAAAGGAGGAAGATCTAGGGAGGTTTTAGAGAGGGTTTGGCAGTGGAAGAATCTGGAAAGGGACCCCGCTACGAGCAGAGGTAGTAGTCACGCAGATCTTCTACAGTGATTTTGTTCTAAAACAAGATGGTGGCCCTGTTGTTCGTCATGTGGTGCAACAATGGGGAGGAGGATACCAACATCCAAGCTATGGTTAGGGTCTTGGCCAGCTGCACAGCAAGAACAGGTGACAGAGATGGGTCCTCACACGGGCGGTGGCAGTGGCACTCAGGCTCGGATCATGGGTGATGGCCTCATACCAGGATGGTGGAGGAGAAGTAAAATTTTACAAGGGAGGCACCACCATGGGGTGTCTTTCTTAGGCTCGACTAAAGGAGGGTGGTGACTGCATCTTATGCCATGGGAGGAGCGGCATACATGCTATGACGACTACCTCACCGGTCGATGTTAAGATGAAGGGGATCTGGTAGGTTTTCTCAGGAGGAGTTTTTTTAATAAATGTTTTATGAATGTTTTTAAAAAGGTGTAGGTTAATTTTTTTTTAAGAATGTGTACTCTAGGCGGTTGTAACCTTTAGGTTTTGGGTGAATGGAGGGAAACCAATTACAGAAGTACCGCCATTACAACAGTCTATATTCTAACAGAAGCTCTCACCCCGAGCTCTCTTTTATTAGTGGGGTTCCCCAAGAAATCATTCAACATTTCTGATGTGGGATTCTTGTTCTCATTTTCTTGCATAGGACATTCTGCATTTCTGATGTGGTATTCAAAACTATTTGAAGTATATGGTCTGAAAAGTAATGTCAGATCATAGAGGCGTGGAAGACGTCGTGCATGGACCGGTACCCCTGGGTAGCTGCAACTGATAGGCGACCGGCCCAACTATCTCCAAAACCTCAAATAGCCCGACGTACCGCATTGAAAGCTTACCCTGCCTACGAATCCTCTTGTGTCCCAACCTCGGTGCAACACACAAGAAAACCTGATCCCCGACCTCGAACTACAGAGGTTATCCCCGCTGATCATCATAAGACTTCTGCCGAAACTGTGCCGTATCCATCCTTTTCTGAATCATCTCTATCTACTCCGAAGTCTCGAGAACAAGACGAGGTCACAGCAAAGCTGCCTCTCCTGCCTCCAGCTAGCATAAGGGTGATCAGCATGGCCTATAGTAAAAATCCTCATATGGTGTCATCTGAATGGTCGTCAAAAAACTGTTGTTGTAGGCGAACTACACTAGAGGAATATGCTTCTCCCAAGAACCGTCAAAGTCTAGGATGCAAGATCGGAGCATATCACCAAGCAACTAGATCGTGCGATCGGACTAGACATTAGTCTGGGGATGGTATGATGTACTCAAAAGTACCTGTGTACCCAAATCCTTCTGAATTCCCTGCCAGAACTGAGAGGTAAAGTGCGCATCCCAGTCTGAAACAATGAAGTGTGGGACTCCATGTAGACGTATGGTCTCTCTGATGTAAATTCTTCCCATATCATCAACACTAAAGGTATCCTTGATCGAAAGGAAGGGAGAAACCTTCGTGAGCCAATCGACGAAAACCCAAATAGCATCGTTCCCCCGAGGTGACCTCGACAATCTGGTCACGAAGTCCATCGCAACATCGTTCCACTTCCAATCCAGAATGGTTACCTGCTGTAAGAGGCATGCTGGTCGTTGATGCTCTGATTTCACCTGCTGACAAGTAGAGCATCTCATGACAAAGCCAGCAACATCTTTCTTCATACCAGGCCACCAGTACTGGCGATTAAGATCCTGATACATCTTGGTGATGCCAGGATGAACTTCCCAAACTGTGGAATGAAAATCCTGCATTCGCTCCTCGCGTATGTCTTCTGGACCCCATACGCGTCCCTAGAAATGCAAGATCATACTCTCCCACTGTCCATCCAGGAAGAGAGTCCTCTCCAGACACACTCTCCCGTAGGAATAAGCCTTCTGTGTCTGATATATACCTCATCTATACCCGATCAAGAAGTGTAGAGGTAACAGCTATAGAAGATAGGAAGGTCTGTCCCTGTATGTCGTGCACCCACAGATGCATCTCAGATAATAGAACCATAAGGTTCCACTCACTGTTGGCATCCTAAACTGTCCGAATCTGATTTCCCCTACTCAACGCATCTTCCACTGCATTTCCCTTTCCCGCTGTATAGGCAAGCTTGAAATCTGAAGACTGAAAATATTCGACCCTCCTGCACTGCCTCAAATTTAGATCATGCGGAGTGAAGATATAATTGAGACTCTTGTGGAAAGTGAAGACCACAAAGTGTTCTCACAGAAGATAGTGTCTCCAACAGCGTAAAGAATGAACAACATCTACCAACTCCATATTGTGTGTCTGGTAGTTCCTCTCATGTGGCCTCAACATCCGAGACCCGTACGCGACGACTCCATCTCCCTGCATAAGCACAGCTCCCAACCCGATACTTGAAGCATCACAGTAAACATTTTTGCTATTTCCTGGCTCTGGAAAGACTTGTATCGGTGCTGACGTCAACCTCCCTTTCACCTCCTGAAAGGATAACTCATAAGAATCTGACCATAAGATCTTCACCCCCTTCTTGGTCAGACCTGTCAAGGGTGCTTCTAGACGAGAAAAGTCCTGAATGAAGCGTATGTAGTATCCATTCATCCGTAGGAAGCTCCGTACCTCAAAGACGTTCTTGGGATACTCCCAGGAAACTACAGATCTCACTTTCTCTGGGTCCACTGATACTCCTGCCTCCGAGATGACGTGTCCCAAAAAGTTAATCTATTCCATCCAGAAGTGGCACTTCGAGAGTTTAGCATAATGCTTATGCCCTCTCAGTGTACTCATAACAATCTCAAGATTTGCGACATGGTCGTTTCGAGTGTGAGAGTACACCAAGATATCGTCCACAAAGACCACGATGAAGAATCCAAGTAAGGATGGAACAATCGGTTCATCAGTGCCATGAATGCTACAGGTGTGTTCGTGTGACCGAACGGCATGAATGTATACTTATATAGACCATACTTGCTCCTGAAGGCTTTCCGCGGTATGTCTGATGGTCTAACGCGCAACTGATGAGAACCGGACCTCAAGTCGATCTTTGAGAACACCCGGGATCCTCGAAGCAGATCAAAGTGTTCATCGATCCTCGACAAGGGATATTTGTTCTTGACCGTTAACTGGTTCAGCTTCGGATAATCCACAAAAATCCAAAGGGTATTGTCTTCCTTCTTTGTAAACAGGACATGCGAACCACAAGGAGAAGTACTATGTCAGATGAAACCCTTATCTTGTAACTCCTCCAACTGCTTCTTGATCTCTTGCAACTCAGGTGTAGTCATCCTATAGGGAGGAATAGACACCAGTGCCACTCCTGGCATGAGCTCAATAGAGAAGTCTACCTCACACTTCGGAGGAAAACCTGAAAAGTCCTCTGGAAAGACATACCTCATGCGATCCACTACTTGAGGAAAGTCTAACTGTGCGGTCCCTGATCAGTCAAATAAAGGATAGAAATTTGGGCCATCACCCCTCCTAGCCCAAGATTCTTGAGTCCCTCTCAACTCACCCGAACATCCCATTCGCCTCTATGAAGAAAGGATTCACCATCTGGCGAGATGAAACTGACCCTGCAGCAATAAAATTCGACGACTGCCTGGAAGGGAACCAACCAGTCCATCCCGAGGATGACATCATAGCATGTCATATCTAGGACACAGAGATCCCATAAGAAGTGATACCCTGCAACCTCGAGAGTGCATTCCCTAAAATGGTGTACACTAGATGTCCTCGTCACCAAAGGTGTGTCTATTGTCAATGAGTCAGTAGAAGAAAAGATACAGAGCCCAAGGCTCTCCACGACAGCAACAGAGATAAAGCTATGTGTAGCACCAATATCGAAAAGGGCTGAAGATAAAACTAAGGAAACTAAAATCATACCTCGAACTGTAGAAGGGTTGGGATCTTGCTCCTGATAAGTCTACTCCACGGTGAAAGACTGGCCTGCACCACGGCCCTGCACCCCTGGCTGACCACTCTGAGCTGATGCTCCTTGCTAGTGCTGAGGTACTGATGGCTGGCTGCCACGGCCTATACCTCCACCTCGGGTTGAACATCCAGAAGAACTCTAGTTCCCTGACTGGTGAGAAACTTTTGGTGCTGCTCTTGAACGAGGAGTCATGGAAGAACCACGGTCACCAGCTACTGGTAAGAAAACATAGTAGAAATGCTGAAGGTGACCCATCATTCCACAAGATCGGCACTCCATGGGGTCTCTCTGGCACTGCGTCCTTTTGTGACCTAACTAGCCACACTGGTAGCATATCACCTAGCTGCCTGATGATGTATATCGCTTTCTCGGATCACCACACATAGACTCTCTACGGTGATTCTTGTTGTAATATTGAGGAAAACTAGCTCTGGAAGAAGAACCGCCCTAGCTCGCAGCACCGGAGTCTCTCAGATTACGCTCTGCAATCAGTGTCTGGTTGACAATAGAAGTGATGGATGACAACTGGAAGATATTCACCTACAAGTGGATCTCCCGCCTGAGACCATCCTCAAACTTCTTTGCTATGAACACCCCACTTCCATCCCTGAGGGGTGTGAAACGCTGAAACTCGGTGAAACGAGAGGTGTAATCCAAGAGAGAAAGAGTACCCTTCTCTAAGCTCATGAACTCCCGGGCTCGATCATCCCTCAGTGTCTCTAGGTAGAAGTAGTCGTAGAACGCACACTAGAACTCTACCCAAGCCATAACCTGCTGATGACCTACCTATGAGATCATGTCCCACCACCTCTTGGCGGAGTCTTGGGGCATGTAGGTAGTGAGCTTGACCCGCCTCTCTAGGGGTGTCTCTAGATTCTCGAAGATAGTCAGTATGGCTTCCAGCCATGACTCTGCAGCCTGAGTTCCTCCTTCCCCCAAGAACGTGGGAGGATGCTGCTGGTAAAAACCCTGCGTCAAGTTTGCCATAGTTGAGGCAGTAGGCGGTGCTCCCTGAATGGTCTGAATCATCCTCATAAAACCTTCCTTGGGTTGCACAACAACTCCTACAACTGGTATGATAGCTGGTTCCAAGGCTGACCCGACTGAGGGATTAGCAGGAAGTCCCTAATCATCCATATCTGGCGTCTGATCACTGCCTGACGACAGACGTACAACCGGTGGACGTCTCAAAGGAATAGCTCAGAATGATCAAAACTACACCTTAGATCAGAAAAATAAGGTCTGAGAACACAAGAGTACAAAACGGGGACAGGGGAAGAAAACACCCACGTTTGCAAAACACGACTGCACGACATGTATAAAAACTACATGGTGTGTCTTCTTCATCCACTGACCTAGGCGTGTACTCATTCCCTAAAAGTAATGTATCACCTCAAACTACACGTCATGTTGACCCCACACACGGTGTGTACTTGAAAACTATTCCCATGCCCGAGTCTCCTTACACGGCTAACCCACACGGTCTGACATAACCCGAGGCTACACGGCGTGTTCTAAACAGAACACAGTGTGTACTAGACAAGGCTTCGGCTGCCCGTGTTGTTAAAAAACATGGCCTTCTACAAAGATAAACCTTACACGGCGTTTTCCAAACAAACAAAATGTGTATAGGTGAAGGTTACACCATCTCGTGTTGTTCGTGACACGGCTGGGTACCTGAACTAGACTACACAGTGTGTTCTCAAAACAACACGGCATGTGGAAGAAGAGGTAATGCTGACCCGTGTTGTTCGAAACACGACCAGTTACCTAGACAGGACTACTCGGCGTGTTCCTTTACAACACATCATGTTCTACTCGAGCTTCCTCGGCCCGTGTTTTTAGGGACACGACCGGGTACACGGCTCCGAACTACACGGTGTGTACCTACCGTACACAGTGTGTTCCTGAAGTTACTTTCACGACACTGTGTTTCTGATCACATGGGAAGTTACTCGACCTGAAAACTACACGACGTGTATCCAAAAGAACACGCCATGTATTCTGGGTTTTTTTGGGCAGTACCTCAGAAACTGCACAGAATCCCAGAAACACTCGAAACAAGGCAAATATGTGCCAAATTCCGATCTGTGGGGGCCTATACTCCCAGTGAATCCAAGCTTGGCATCTCCTATATTCATATATAAGACAAAACAGGATCATGATCCACCAATTTACGATTAATGAGGACCAATAACACCTCAAGAACCAAAATTTGGTCTTCATTTTCAGTAAAGCACAAAACAAACTTTTTCTCTAACATAACAGCAGAGATTCTATCACAACAACATGCATAATCTTCACAAGGTCTATCACAAAAGCATGAAATTTCTATTGCACCCTAGATGGCATGTCTATAATTCATGGCATGTGATTTCTACAAGTTCCTACATGATTCATGAGATGTCATACCCTCATCTCATCGGGTTGCGATAGAAATAGAACCGCAATCGTCAAGAAAATAACAACACAATGCATGTGAGTCACTCTAGGTGAAATCATATCAACCGTAAATTATCAAAACCAGTAAACTGTAATTAACGGGGTAGTGTGGCCTTTCCCTATTCATGGGTTGGCTACTCCTGAGGACAACTTAATACCAATTACCGAATCCATCATATCCCTGGATAAAGGCTCCAAACAGTAAAGCAAGAGAAAATAACTCCTTTGATACCACTTTGTAACGACCCAAATCGGGAACCCCTCCATTGGTTCCCCGTACCCGATTCACCATGTGACCTCAAGAACGTTTCCCCAAACACCAGCGGCTACCGACTAGCAGCGAGGGCCTTGGTGAGTCGGTGGGGAAACTATGACCCCATTTGGTAAAGTATACTGCGGAAAAACAATCAGTCACAATCGTGGAAACAATAAACTACATACAACAATTGAAATGATAGAGGAAGAAATGTATAAAATAATAATGATGCAACATGGTACATATGTCTATGGAAAGCAGTAAACAAACCAACATTCTAAAGTAAAACTGAGAAACAAAGTGAAAAAAAAACAAAGTAAACCCCTCAGCATCGCGAGCCACGGCTCGGTCCCATGCTCTCGATCTCCAATGTAATCAAGAACCTGAAGTAAAAGGGCGCTTGCCCATATCTATTCCTGCGACAACATAGTCTGTTTGGGCCCAAAATCATGGCCCAAACAGGGTGTGAGATACAATACTAGTAGGCAATCACCGAATGATTTGTGCCAAACAATCAATGTATACAAGGAAAGTAAGAGTGCATGAAGCAGTAATCAGAAAACCACACAACATCTACAATCCACAGTTCTAACATATAAAGTACACAAGTAAACAACTGGCAACAAGAAGAAAACATGTAACCCTATGGGTAGCTCTCACAACCTAACCCCTATGTTTCAACCCACAAGTACTAGAAACCCTCTAGGAGGAACACACAGTCTCACCCCTCTTGTTCAGCAAAGAATATACTCTCTCTAGAAGCACTCACTGTCAATTCCCCCTATAGTCTTTTATCGTACTAAAGGCTCTCTGGGGAAGCACTCAAAGTCTCATTCCCCCAGTGGCCCACGTCGAGGAACTACAGACTCTCTGAAGAATCACTCATCGTCAATTACCCTTGTGGACTTTCTTTGTATTAAAAGACACTCTGGAGAAGCCCTTACGTCCATTCTATCTATGGTCTACTACACTAGGTTCTCACAGTCCTGTGTGGTAAATAAACATGCTCAACGCACGTGGATCGTCCACATAAACCTTAAGAACTACTTGGATATCAATCTAAGGTTCAAAATCATAACAAATCAATAGTTACACTATCCTACAACTAGGCATGGCAACTGGAAAAACACCAAAAAGTAAAACAAGCATGTCAAAGCAACCTGATCAAAAAAAAAATTACTCTACACACAAGCATAAACCTCTACTACAGAAATCAAGCAATGCAGGCAAACAGCAGGGGAAAAACAGGAACATGCAATTCCCTGTTCAAGGGAATTGGTGGAAATTGCACATAATATTCAACGACTTCCTATAGAAAGGCACAAACCACCCACCTAGGTCCTAGGAGATTGATATATGTGAACCATGATGACTGATTCCCCTTGGAGCATCATAGATCTGAAAAAATGTCAAAAACGCTAAACCTAAGATAACATGAAAACGAGGTGGAAACATGGAACAAGGCTAAACCAGAAGAAAGAGCTTACCGAGGTGACCCCAACGCAATCAACGATAGATGGAAAAGAGATCGCACGGAGGCACGGCGGCTCGGAGAAGATTCGCGGTCGTACGATCGCTCTCGGACGAAGAAGCTGGAGAAGAAGATGTTTTCCTCGATTATGCGCAACCCAGGTCTGTTTAATGAAAAAAAGTACATGGCCTGTACTTTTAGAGTACACAGTGTGTACTAGGTATTTTCCATACTCCACCAATATTGGCCTCCAAGTCACCCCTACACACCGTGTGTGTGGCCCGGACATGGCCAGCACACGGCTTCGAGTGGGAAAAGAGTACACGACATGTACACAGAAAGTACATGGCGTGCACTTCAAAAATATCTAGAAACTTCATTTTTCTCAATAACATCAGAAAAACGAAAGGCGTTCCTGAAATGAAGATTCAGGTTCTTACAATTCTACATGTTTTGGTACTTAAATTTATACCTTTTCAACCTATTCTTTAATATATGAATTTCTTATATATCCTATATGAATAAATTCAAGATTATTCTTGTTAACTTATTTCAAAATTTAATGTTCTTTACAATAATTAGAAACATTTTTTATGATCAAATTTTAAAATAAAAAATGATATGGTTTTGAAATTCAAAAACATGAAAATTTTAATAGTTTGGAATTTTAAATTAAATATCTAAAAAAGAATCATTCTACTTTTACCAAACGGGAAAAACCATGAAAATAATATTAGGATATCAACATGTTGTTAAAAGTAATTATGAGATTGGTTTTTCAAAACAATTTGGTTTTCCCAAAAATTATAAACAGACTAATTCAGGGAAAGGAACTCTTCTAAATAAATTTTGTAATTATTTTAATAAATTTTTTTATCATTTTTATGAGTGAAATTAAAAAATTATAAATATGTTATATCAAATATAATTCACCTGTGTTCTCATTTTTAAGATACAAAAACATGTTCCAAACAAGTTTGGTTTCTTAAGTCTTTATTGATTAACTTAAGTGGACCCAAGATATGTTTACCAAAATCATTGGCTGGTTGATGTTCTGTTGGAAAATATTTTCATGAGAAAAACATGAGAATAAACTTGGTATATGGATATTGGATACTTAGTCCACATATAGTGATCCATCTGAATTCATTCCTCTCTAAGATTTTGAAGGAGGACATATCATATTTAGAGATGATTCAAAAGGTAAAACTAATGGTATTAGTATGATTGGTTTATATAAATGTAATATAATTAAATATATTTGTATTAAATGTATTTCAGAATAATTTAATAATTATTATTCAATTATTTTATAGTGGTATTAAAATAACTTTTTAAAAACTATTTAGAAACATTTATTTCAAAAAGAAACCTTTTATTTTCCACATCTCATTTTCAAAATGTTAATTATTTTTATTTAAAATAATTTTAAATTATAAAATTTATGTATTTAATTGCATAATATAATGAATATTGGATTTGGTATTGACACCTAGGTCATTATAACATTCACTCTCATATCACTCTCAACCGTAACCATCTATCATGAGATTTATAGAAATTGTATTTCAACGATTTTATAAAGCTTGCCAAATTAGGAAGAAAAAAAGTATTATTTATAATATAAAAAGGTTGTTTAAACTTATAATTCCCGAGAACAATTCAGTCCTGACCTTTTAGGACCAAAAAATATTCGATGTATTGGATTAAATCTTACACCTTTGTGATTATTGATGACTATATTGTATTTTCATGGGTTTTCTTCTTATCACTTTAAAATGAGCCTTTAATGTCGTCATCAACATTTCTAGGATGTTAGAAACTGAAAAGGGCTCAAAAAAATTTTCCAATTGAAATAACTATGATAAAGTATTTGATAACAAAGAATTTTATGATTTTTTTATTCTCAAGGTTATCATCACTCATCCACTCCTAGAAAAACTCAATAAAATACAATTTTTAAAAGACATTATAGGATCCTCTAGGAAATGACTAGGACTACGTTGAATGATTTTGACCGTCCTCAATTATTTTGTGACGAGGTGGTCAATACTACATTCTTTATCCATAATATTATTCTTGTAAAACCGATCTTACAAAATACACCCAATGATATTTGGACAAGAAAAATTACAAAATGTCAGATTATTTAATGTTTAATATGGTAAATGTTTTATTCTTTATAAAATGAATAATATAGAAATTTTTAACCCTAAATCTAATGAAGTTAACATTCATGGGTTCTCAAACTAATGTAAATTTATCTAGGTCTTCAATTGGAGGGATAAAACCTTATAAAAGTCAATTCGAATCAAATTTGATGATAATATTTATAAATCACTACCCATTATTGATTATGATTTTGAACATCCTATATTAGACTTACCTGAAACTTCTAATGTAATTTAAGATGTTAAAGAACCCCTTCCTACTCCGTTACCCATGGAATGGGTTCAATCTAATGATCATCCCCTTGATAATGTTATCAGTGAATTAAAATCATGAACTCTCACTAGAAGGTCAGTATTACATGATATTGAACATCAATATTTTCTCCCTCACCATGGACCTCATTCCCTTGATGATAATTTTAATAATGTAAGTTGATTTGTTGGCATGCAAGAGGATTTGAACTAGGTATAAATGAACAATGTTTCGACTTTTTTGGAATTAACCATTAATTAAAATAATTATTACAATAGACTGTGTTTTTTGAAACAAACATGATAATGAAATATTTAAAATCCATTACAAGGCTTGACATATTTCTAAATAAAATAGTCAAGATAAAGGAATTAATTACGGTGAAAATTATAAACTATTGATCAACTAGTATTCATTAGAATCTTGTTGGGGTTCATTGTTCATTTTCATTTTAAAATATTTCAAATGGGTATCAAATGTAATTTTATAAATCACTTTTTATGTAAATTTATTTCTGGATAAACCACACAGTTTTGTAAATCCTCATTATTCAACTCAAGTTTTCATGTTAAGCATAACTCTTTTTGGTTTAAAACATTTTTATCAGGCATGGTATGAAAGGTTAACTAAATTCCTTTTATCAAATGATTTAAAAATGGAAAAACCCTTATGATATTTGGATAGGAAAAATTATAAATAAAAGATTATTTAATGTTTTCTATGGTCAATGCTTTATCCGTAATAAAAAAGAAAATTTAGGTGTTTTGACCATAAATATGATGTAGGTATCTTTCTTTGGTTCTCAAAATCTTGTAGTCTTCAATTAGAGGGCCAAAACCTTATCATTGTTAGTTTCCAACAAATTTTATGAGAATATTTCTAAATCACTTCCCTTTAGGGATGATAATGTTGACCATCCAAGATTGACCTTTCTTAAAACTTCTAAGATAATTGAAGATGTTCAGGAACTCTTTCATAATACTTTACCTAAGTCATGGGATCAATTTAAAGACCATCCCCTTGATAATGCTATTAGTTGATTAAAATAAGAAACTCTCACTAGAAGGTCACTCTTAATTGAGGTGGAATATCATGATTTTCTCCATCACCTTGAACCTCATAAACTTGATGAAACTATTAATGATGTAAGTTGAATACATTCCATTCACAAGAAGTTGAATCAATTTCAAAAGAACAATGTTTGGAGTCCTAGGGAATGATCAATTAATAAACCTATTATTGGAACATAATGAGTTTTTCAAAAAACAAACATGACTATCATGGAATTATCGTCCATAACAGGGCTCAATTTATTACTAAACACTACATGAAATTGTTTTATTTGTGACGAGGCATTTTTGATGGGTTCCCTTCGCAAATGACCCATAGCAAAAAATTGCTTCGCAAATAGATTCCTCGAGTTTAAAAAAAACCTATTACGATGGGGAGTTGGCCCATCACAAATAGTATTCTTGATTTAAAAAAACCTGGTTGTGATGGGCCCGTCGCAAAAAAAGTAAAAAAATAAAAAAATGAAATTGAATAAAATAATAAAAATAATAATAATAAATAATATTAGAAAATAATAATTATTAATTTTTATTAATATTATTGATTATAATAATAAAATTAATATAATAATAATAATAAATAATATTAATAATAGTACGATAACACAAATATATTATATTAAAAAATAATAATAAGAATAATAATATTAATAATATTAATATAATATTAATAATATAATAATATGAATAATATGATAATAATAATATAATATTAATATTCATATTAATGAAATAATAATATTAATATTATTTGAATATTAAAAAAAGTTATAATAAAAAACCTCTATACTTTTAAAAAATATAATATAATAATAACAAAAACAAAATATTAAAAAATAATAAAATAATTATAGTAAAATAAGAAAATTAAATAAATTAATATAATAATAAAAAAACTTATTAATAAAAAAACAAATAATGCCATATTCGTAACCATATAAAATACACAGTATATAGAAATGTAGATATTTAATATTCAAAAAAATTATATTCAAGTTTTTTATCATGAAAATTAAATACATCACTGATGGGGAGGGTCTTCTGGAGGAGATGGAGGAGATGGTGGAGGGAACTCTATCCCTATATCAAGTGTCAAATGTTGCATGTACTCCATCATATGCTCGTGGAGCTACTGCAGTCATTGACGCATGTTGTAGTCATCAGGGCTCTTCCTACTCCCCAAACATAGTTTCTATAAGCTCACCCTGAGCTCGCAACTACTATTGATACTATGCAGTAGATGATGGTGACTCTCCATGAACACCTCTCAAGATATATGCTGACGTCACAACAGTACCATAATAACTCCCAGGCATCAGTTGAGAAATGATACAAACAACTCTGCCTTTCTCGAAGGCATATTGAGTCGCGTACTTCAATGCTTCCTCATCAAATCTGGCTACACTAGTCTGATCATCTGTCTCGTCCTAAATCTCATTCTATTTCGGAGGTTTCATGGCCTCATATGACCCCTTTAATTGCAATTTAAATTAAAATAATTAAAATATTCTTTGCGGTTAATTTTAAAACTGGAATAGAAATTATACTGACCACAATATGACATTGGGGACCACCTATAATAGGTCTAGTGATAGGATCACTATAAATACTCCTATAAATGTCGAACTCCATAATATCGGGTTGTGTGACTACCTATAAGAGTATAAAATAAAAAAAATTATATTTAATTTTATATAAATTAATTAAAAATGCACTTACCATATGTTCCCTATGCGTGCTAAATGTACGACTTCTAGGTCGATTTGTCACCTCATGTCTCCCTTGGTTTTATCGACCTAATAATTATCTGTTATGAAAACGACCACCCATTCAGTGTGAACATAATCCATCCCAAAACTAAGATGAAACGTAATCAGGTCCGTGGGAACAACATAGCTAATCAAACTCTGTGTCTCTTACATTCTTCATTGTTGACCTCCTCAAATTATGCAAAACAATTGACCGCAATGCTCACGCATACAACCCTACCATGTCTTCCAGATAGAGCTACACATTATCTCATCGATGGGATACCAGAAAACCTACAAAAAATTAATAATATAAAGTTATTAATTAAAGAAATTTCAAAATAAATATTATTTATTTACATACCTGCCAATGCTCGAACTTGCTGTACTAATCATCTATGGGAATATGATCCAATATAACCAGTGCCTTAGAAAATTAATTTTTCAATATAGCACTCACCTTTCAAATATCTATATACATAATGTTTTGATAAAAAAGAAAAATTATCAAACAATAAGTATTTGAATAAATTAATCATAATTAATGAAATGTAACTAAAATACATAGGTAAACATACATCTCGATGGGTGGATCAAATCCAAGATTTGGACATCACTCAGGGATAGGGTTAAGAATCTTCAATACCTCATGACCATACCACCTTCGAGTCCTCCTTGAACCTCTAGTAGTCTAAGGGTCAGATGATCCAACATCATACTCTACATGAGATAGATCAGCCTCCTGCAACTTATGAAACAGATCCCCATCCATATGAATCATGAAATGACTTTTGTTAGAAAATTGTTCAAAACAACTATTATATATATATTATTATTATTATAAAAAACATTTATCTATGTCAATATTCATCCTCATCCTCATATTCATATCGGACGGTGTCAATGACATCATATTCCTCCTCAGCATCATCAATTTCCATATGAGTTTCTGTTTCATCATCTCTTATCATTTAAAATTCATTTGTAAAATCATTAAAAACATCGTCACTATATACCCTTAACTATGGTGTGTCATCATTGATATTATTGTCTCTTCATGAAAAAAAGGATTTGTAGAAGTCTCTAGAAGAATTTTAATTTTGTGAACTTCAATGGAACCACATTCACTTTGAGTAAACTAATTTTCCGAAGATTTTATTTTTCTTATACTCTACCAATCACCCAACTCTACTTAGGTAGAATAGTAATTTACATAATAAATTTAATGTGGCTTTTGAGATAATAAAAATGGTTCTTTTACTACAAGAATAATATTATATTTAATATGAATGACTCAATGGATCATATGAACACACAAGCCTCTCATAGTATCGAACCACTAACATTTAAATATCATTATATAATTCGGTCCCAAATAACACAGTTCAACAATTTCTTCCAACATTCATTAAATCTCAACTTCAATTTCTCTATGATGATATTCCCCCAAGAAAACAACACTATTAATTAGTTTTTTTGATTCCCCATATGCATGTGTATGAAATCAAAAACCATTCACCAAATATTCATTATTATATTTAATCATTTTGGATGGTGGGTTACTCATTGCACATAATAAAATATTAATTTTATCACCATGATAAGATTCCTAAAAAAATTTCAAACAATTATCAATATTTAAATTAATAAATTGATTTTATATGTTAAACCATAAATAATTTACGTTACCCTTTTTTTAAAGCAGAAGGAAAAATTATTTTATCAGTTTTCCTTAAGAGAAGATTTTTTAATTTGTGGAAGCAGTATCTTAATATAATTATCATATAACCTAAAAATATAATAATATTAATTTTCTGTAATAAATATTATATAATAATTTATAGGATAACTCTTAGTAAAAATGGTCTCATTTCATCACAGTTGATAATAACATATGTATCTGATTGGTTATGTTCATCATCTGAAATCCATCGTTTATGAACTCCACTGAATCCATGTTCGTGATGACTAAAAGATGATAATTGATTGATCATTTCATTGTCAACATTTCACTCATTATGGCCCATGTAGTTGGGTTTTGAGGGATATTCAAATTGAAAATTATGAGAGCATAAAACAAATTTCCTCCATCAAATAAACATATTCCATTGAGCCTTCAACCGATTCTATGTTGCGACTTTTTTCTTCAATTTCTGCATTCATCTCTTGGGTACATAAATAATAACTATACCATTCCTCCACATTTTTTATTCATGTAGAAAATGTAATATTAATTGTTCCATTGAGTCAATGATTGTTGGTGGGATGATTTTTTCCTTTGTACATACTGTTAAAACAACATATTCTTACATTATTATTAGTGAATCATAGTATGTTTTCACAAAACAAATATCTCAGAGAAAATATTATATGACTATTATCAAATACCAAATCATAGAATTAATCAATCATCATAATATAATCATAGAATTATTTCCATTATAACATCATAGTCATGACTTTTTTATCCGGTAATATGACCATTTCAGATACATCTGCCAAAATTAGTTTCATAACCATATGAAATTATCAAATATTCAATCCACTGACAATATAATAATAGTTTGTATTTTTATAGTTTATAAACTTCTTGTTGACATCAATAACTTATATGATCTGACATTTTCTAATAGTTTAAGATCTGGTTTCCTTCAAATTTGGAAAAGATCTAATCATGCCTTTATATTATCTTTTGTATTACCCGTTGTATCCGAACCCATATAAAATAAATTATAAAAATAGTTATTCTCAATAAGAATGAAATCCAACATGTGACAGACCGAAGAATCATACCAATATGGCAGATCCCAAAAATGCCATGTTTTATCCAATTGTGTTCTTTCCCAAAACCATCAATTTATTGTTGGTTTATTATTGGTCCGAATTTAACGAGAAGTAACAAATATACAATTGATTTTAACTCTGTACCTAAGATAAATGTTATAGGTCCATCTCTTTTAATTGTTCCTTTTTTGAAATGATATTTGTTCCTCTAAAAAGGACGATCGGTTGGAAGTAATCTTCGATGACAGTAAAAAACAAGGTTTTTTCCATTAATGATCTTATATGATTTGATTTCTATCATATAGTACAGAGATAAATTTGGACCATGTGTACTCCATCCGGATAACATGCTATATGTTGTGAAGTCGCTAATTTTCCACATCAATTCATATTTTAGTGGGAAATTTTGTTTCGTAGAAACATCATATATACTGACACCATTACTCCATAAGGAATTTGAATCATCAATAAATGTTTTCAAATGAACATCAATATTCTTTTTGGAATGTCCTGGAATTAATTAGGTCTAACAGATATATGGATCCTTCATCAATATCCAGTAAGTTAAATTATGAACATTTATAAAGACAGAAAAGCATTTATACCGACTACTACAAGAACCAAATGGATATAAACTATTGGTAGAAATACCTAATCACACATTTCAGGCTTCTAAAGAAACAGATAGATACACTTGGTCAAAATATTTCTATAAATCACCATCTGAGGGATGATTTAACCATATACTAGTTGAAATATTTGTGTTATTCCATGACATCAATGTCATTGTTTTCTACGTCATAAGTAAATGATATAATTTGGGTGTAAGTGGGAAATATCTCAACTATTTTATATTATTGAACCCATACTTCCCTAGTTGATCCTATTTATATCTCGATTGTCCAAATGAGGGAAAACTACCAAATGACTCATTTTCCTCATAATATAAGATGCAATCATTTGAACAAGCATGGATCTTCTGATAACCAAGAACCCGATTACGAACCAAACTCTTTCTCTCATAGAAATTTGTAGGCAACACATTTTCTTCATGTACCAGTGTTTTAACCAAAGATAATATTTGATCAAAGTAGTTATTTGACCTTCCATTATCAGATGTAATATTTATAAGCAACTACTTAAAATTCTATTACCTTGAAACCATGATATAAGGCATCATCATAAAACCTCAAGAACTCATATAATTGAGATGGTTCCAAATTAGGAGGTAAATCAATATCATCCTGAGTTTCAGTTTGTTGAAAAGAAGAACCTACCACATCAGGTACTATATTTTGAAACTATGATGGATCAAGAACCAAATTATTACTATCTCCTCTGAAACTAGGTTCACCATGTTGATATAAAAATGATAATCTTTTTTGAAAACAAAAATGTAATAGATAACCCCAACATTTTTAAATGTGTCGAACATCCTCAGAGCACATTTTTTATATAGGATCATAATTATCCCTTATGAAACAAATTATTATTTTGATGTTGTATATGATAATAATGTTTCAACACCATATTTATATATTAGATTTCAAACAGAATCATTTGGATTTCTATGCTAATTTATCCAAGGGTGATAATCTAATAACGACTATTGTGGACTTCCTTGTTCAATAATTATCTAAAACATATTGAATAATTATTATTTTTTGAATGATTTGATATAAGAAAAACATGATTCGAAAAATGAAAAAAAATTAATTATTCTTAAGTATTCATAATTACAACTATTTATCACTAATTACTGCTAATTATTGCTACTAATTCATATTATTCAATATATTACAATTTATTACTATTTATTACTATTTATTACAGATTATTAGTACTTATTACTACTTATAATTATTTATTCCAATTTGTTACTATTTATATCTAATTAATACTAATTATAGAAATAAATAGGAATTACCCAAGGTTACTCCACCTTCTATTTACAACAGGTAGAAAAATTTCCAACGGATTGGCGAAAACGCTTTTTCCCGTTAGCTTATCTCCTAGTAGCTTTCCCAAACTGAAATCACTATGAAGAATGTGGTCTGACAAACAGATATCCATTTTCATATGCACGAGAATTGAGAGCAGGGAGGCCTCTCTATGCTTCTCTCCATTATCGTGCATACGAAATTGGATATCTGTACATCAGGGTAGATTTTTTATAGTGATTTCAGTCGGAAAAAAGATGTAAGGAGATTAGCTATTGGGAAACAGAGATGTTGCCAACCTGTTGGAAATTATACTACCCATCACAAATAGAATATGACTATTTATTACTATTTATTCTTAATTATTCCTAATTATTCATAAATATTCCTAATTATTACTAATTACTCCTTATTATTGATATTGACCATTATTTATTACTATTTACCTTTATTTATTCCTAATTACCACTAATTATTACTAACTTTACTAATTACCACTAATTATTACAAATTATTCCTAACTATTCTTAATTATTTCTAATTATTCCTAATTATTACTAATTGCCTATATTTATTATGGATTATTACAAATTATTCCTAATTATGTCTAATTATGCCTAATTATACCTAATTATATCTAATTACCCCTAATTATTCCCAATTATTACTAATTATTACTAATTATTCCTTATTATTACAAATTATTCATATTTGTTAATATTTATTCCTAAATATTGTTAGTTATTCCTATCTATTCTTAATTATTATACATTATTTCTATTTTTTACAAATAAATATAAATTACACGTGTTTATTACAAATTAATACTAATTATTCCTAATTATTCTAGTTATCTCTAATTATGACTATTTATTCCAAATTATTACTTTTTTTCCAATTTATTCCAATTTATTACTATTTAATCATATTTATTAAAATTTACCAATATTTATTAAAATTTTCTACTAATTACGACTATTTATTGTTATTTATTACAATTTACCGCTATTTATTACTACTTACAACTATTTATTACTAATTATCGCTATTTATAACTAATTACTACTATTTATTACTAATTATTCCTATTTATTAGTAATTATTAATAATTATTACTAAATATCTCTAATTATTAAAAATTAATGCAAATTATTACTAATTATCTTTAATTAATATTAATTATCAATAATTATTACTATTTATTTTTATTTATTACTAATTATCACTATTTATTGATAATTATTACTAATTATACCTAATAATTACTATTTAGCACCATTTATTACTAATTAATGCAAATTATTTCTAATTATTCTTCATTACCACTAATTATTATTAATTATTACTAATTATTACATATTATTACTAATTAATAATAATTATTCTTAATTATTGTTAATTATTCCTACTAATTACATATTATTATTAATTATTCCTATTTATTACATATTATTATGAATTATTCATCATTGTTGCTATCAATTTCTAATTATTACTATTTATTCAAATTTATTACAAGTTATTACTATTCGTTACTATTTACTTCTATTTATAACTATTTATTACCAATTATCGTTATTTATTACTATTTATTAAAATTTACTGTTGTTTATGGATAATGTTTTCTAATTATTACTAATTATTCCTTTTTATTACTATTTATTTCTATTTATTACTATTAACTGCTTTTTTATTACTGTTTTTGACTAATTACTGCTATTTATTACTATTTATTAGTATTTATTACTACTCACCACTATTTTAAACAACTTATTACTATCTATTACTAGTTATTTCTGATTATTACTATTTATTCCAATTTATTCCATTTTATTCCAATTTATTCCTATTTACCATTTTTATTACTATTTATTACTAATTACCACTATTTATTAGTATTTCTTACCATTTATTACTATTTATCACTTTTAAATACTATTTATTACAATTTATTACTAATTACCACTATTAATTACCAATTATTCCTAATTATTACTAATTACTACTAATTACAACTAATTATTAATAATTATTCCTAATTACCGGTATTTATTACTAATTATTCCTAATTAACACTATTAATTGTGAATTATTTCTAATTATTCCAAATTATTTCTAATTATTACTAATTACTAGTAATTATTCTTATTTGTTCCTAATTATTATTAATAATTCAAAATTATTACTAATTATTCCTATTAATTCCTAAAAATTTCTTAAAAATTTCTAATTATTTCTAATTATTCCTAATTATTCTCCATTGTAACTTATTCTTCCTCTTTATTACAAATTATTATTTATATCAACTTATTTCAATTTATTCCAATTTATTATAATTTATTCCAATTTAATTATATTTATAAATAATTTTTACAATTTATTCATAATTATTCCAATTTATTTATTTTTATTACTAATTACTACTAATTATTACTAATTAGCACTAATTATTACAATTTATTAGTATTTCTTACAAATGAAAAAACATAGTAGTAAAAATAAATAATGTAAAATAAAACTATCTAATTCAAATTTAATTTATTTTAGCTAATTAACTACAATTTTAGCTCCCATAAAAATAAATAAATTATGTAAAAAATTAAAGCAATAGATAAATATCTTAAAGCATAATCTTGTGCACACTACAAGGATTCAAAATTGCTGCGATTTGAAATTTTTAACTTCAATCAAATTTCAGAGACAAATATGAGAGATTAGAGAGAGAGAGAGAGGAATTGAGAAATGTGTTAAATGAAAAAAATGGATGAAGGTATTTATAGGTTATATTATTTACGACAGGCTAATTTGTGGCTGGAATCTCATTGCAAATATGAATGCCCTATTTATTAAGGGCGGTGGTTAGAAAAGGTATTTGTGATGGGACTCGTCACACACGCCCACCTACCGACATGGTTTTTTTCAATGAGACCTATATCCCATCGCAAATAATATTATTTGTGATGGGGGTTGTCGCAAATGAAACACCCCTATTAATTAGTGGGAGGTTGTTAAAAAAGTATTTAGGACCGGACCTGTCGCAAATACACACCTCCCGAAATAGTATTTGTGACGGGAGATACCAACTTTCACAAATAATAAAAATTACAGAAGGTTATTTGACACGGGAGGCATGTTCACATCGCAATATACTACTAATTTGTGATGGAACTCTGGCCCCGCCACTAATAGTCTCTCCCGATGGACTATTTGTTATGGGACCCCTCCCTCTGGAAAATAACCCATCACAATTATTTAATTTTCCTATAGTGAAAGTCTATAATCACTGTGAATGTATTGATTATGGTGAAACTTTTCGACATTTGCTCGACTAGAATTCAATAGAATCTTGTGGAAATTCTCCAATCATTTTAATTTAAAAAATTTCCAAATGGATATCAAAATTACTTTTCTAAATGTATTTATTTCTGAAAATGGATTTCCCGATCAATGACCAAATTTAGAAATTCCTAAATTTTCAAATCATGTTTTCAGGTTAAGAATAACTCTTCTCTATTAAAAACTAGCATATATGGCTAGGTATGAGAAGATAACAAAATTCATTTTATCAAATGAATTAATAAAAGGAAAATTCGACTCCACTCCTTCTCAATACTTTTTCAACTGATTTATTTATCATTCAAATTTATGTTAATGATGTTATTTTTTGTTTAACTATGAAAAATTTGTAATGAATTAGTTGATTAAATTAATTGTGTTTGAAATCTTTTTAAGGGGGAACACTAAATCTTCCTTGATTTTCAAATTTCTCAAATTTCTGATCGATCCTTATTATACCAAATCAAATCCACTAATGATATTTTAATGAATTTGGGAATGAATCATGCTAGGTAAATTAGAACACCCATGAGTAAAATTTTTAATATAACGTTTGATTAAGTTAGTCAATCGGTCGATTTTGGCTTTATAGAAGTATGACTAGAAGTATAATTTACATTATTCTGACCTAGATGAACATCTTGTTTAGTGTATCCATTGGTTCTCTTTTTCAATAACATCCCATGTAATATCATTTAAAATCAATAAAAATAATTTTATGATAGTAGAAAGAGATTAAAAACATAGATAATTTTATCTTAGGGTAACATTTTTGGAAATCATTTTTTTCCTTGATTCCAAATTTGGAGGATGCCAATCGGATAGAAAAATTAATAGTGGAACTTTTCATTATAATGTCCCGATTATGGAAGCCTCATAGAGGTGACCTGTACTCGGTTGGTCACATGGCCTCAAACACATTTCATCGAATGCTAGATGCTACCGAGTAGCAGCGAGGTCCTTAGATGTAATAGTGGGGAATCTATGCCCTCATTGGAAGAGTAACACAGTAGGTGTAAAACAGATAGGAATTATAGATGCATTAAAACAAGAAATATATAAACAACGGAAGTAATAAAAAACTGGAGCCCACATATATAAATGATGCAGGATACATATGTCTAGGAAATCATCCAAACAAGTCACTATTCTTGAAAACAATAATAAACCAAATTAAAAAAGAAGATAAAAAAACTCTAGCAACATCGCAAGCCTCAGCTGGGTGACATGCTCTCTAGCTCTTCAGCAATCATGTACCTGATGTATAAGGGAGCTTTCCCGTATCTATACCTACACCAATATAATCTTTTTGGGCCCAAAATCCTGACCCAAATAGTGTGTGAGACTAATCCTAAAAGGCAACCACCCAAAGATCTCTACCTAATTATCAGTGAATATATATGGCATGTAATATGCAAAAAAGAAGTAGTAAACAAGGAAGTGCTCAAAAGTAAATATCCCTACTGTTTCATTTACAAAAATCAACTTTTAAGTATTTAAAACATCCAACAAAAAATCTACCGACCCTCTGGGCTGTTCTCAAAACCTAACCCATGTTGTTTACAGTGCATGAAAATATTGAAAAAAGACTCTCTGAGGAAGCACTCACCATCAAATCACCCTATAGTCATGTATGATTAATAACTCCATGGGGAAGCAATCACCATCAATTCCCACTATAGTCTTTTGACGATAACCTATAGACACTCTGAGGAAAAACTCAATGTTAATTCCTCCTAATTTCTCGTAACGTAACTATAGACATTGTGAGGGAGAACTCAACGTCAATCCCCCCTATGGTCTCGCAGCGTGATAATTATAACAGACACTCTGGGAAATCCATCAACGTCAATATCCCCTATGGTCTCACTACACCAGGTTCCCACAGCCCCATGTAAGGCAATCGTGCAGAAACGATAATCAACAGAAATCATAAACCTATAGACCTACTTGTCTAAGAAATCTACAACATATCATATCATGTTAAATAATCAATCACTGCATCCTACAAATACTAGGCATGGAGAAAAACAAGGCAGCCTAACAGGCTATGTAGGACCAAATGGTACAATCATAACATGCATGGGAAAACACTTCTAAAGCATAGAAATTAACCCTATACACATTCAATTATCCTCTATTCGAGCATACAATAAAATAACAAAATTAATATGGCTAAAAATGTAAACCCGCAATACCCGAATCAAGGGTATTGGGCACATTTTCACATATAACTCAAAGACTAACTATGGAAAGGCACAAACCACCTACCTCGGTGTTGTGAGATCAATATAATTAAATCTCATGCCTTCAATCGCCTTATAATTCCATAGATCTAAAAAAAATCTAAAACTTTCAACCAATGATAACTCTTTAAAGAGGAGGAATCAAGAAATAATGCTCTAGAAGAAGAAAGAGCTTACTGAGGCGATCCCAACGCAATTGATGGTGGTCGATTCGGAGAACGGATTCCCAATCGGGGACTCAGGGAAGGATCATGACCATACAGATGCTCCTGGATGAACTAGGTCGAGAAGGGATGTGTTCTTTTTGTCAGACGTGATCCTGGTATGTTTAATGAAAAAATATAAAGTACACGGCAGGTACATTCCTTTTCCGGACTCTGATTTAGGCAGTCACCACACACAGTCATGTGCACGACCGCTACATGGCCAGCACACTGCAACCCATGGTAACCGAGTACACGACGTGTACTCATAAAGTACATGGCATGTACATCAAAAAATTCTAGACACCCATATTTTCTTCAAAAACACCATATAAAGGAAAAGATACCTAAAAAAGAAGATCTGGGTTCTTACAAACTTCCCCCTTTAAAGAAATTTGTCCCTGAATTTCCTTAGTAAGGAAGTGTAGAAGAATAATCCCTGAACAGCTCTAGCCACTGCAATCATTCATCGGTCTCCCTCTCCCAAGTCTCATCCTGTACACACCAGTGCTGCCATAGAACTCGTACCAGAGGAACATACCAGCCACAGATAACCTTTGTACTGTGATCAATAATCTGGATATGATTCTCCTCAAGTGAGGAATCCACCTCTTGGACAACTTCCTCAGGTTGAAAAGCATGAGACAGGTCTAAGAAGTAATGATCAAGCAGAGAAATGTGGAAGTCATCATGCATAGG
This sequence comes from Viscum album, assembly GCA_963277665.1. Classification (NCBI taxonomy): domain Eukaryota; kingdom Viridiplantae; phylum Streptophyta; class Magnoliopsida; order Santalales; family Viscaceae; genus Viscum; species Viscum album. Next base: position 1,759,642,297 of record OY728141.1, read on the forward strand.
TCTGTACCTATGTGGTAACTGCAACCGATAGGCAACCGGCCCGACTCATTCAAAAACCTCAAATGGCCCAACGTACCTCAGCAAAAACATACCATGTCTCATAATCTTCTTTTTTCCGAACCTAGGTGTGACACATAAAATATCTTGATCCCCGATATTGAACCCCATAGGTCATCTCCGTTGATCAGCATAAGACTTCTGTCAAGACTGTGTAGTAGCCATCCTCTCCCAAATCAACTCTATCTGCTCTATTTCCTCCTGGACAAGATGAGATCCCAGAATAGCAGCCTCTCCAGCCTCCATCCAGCATAAGGCTGATCTGCATGGACTATTGTACAAAGTCTCATAAGGTTCAATCTGAATAGTTTGTTGAAAGCTATTGTTGTTGGAAAACTCAACAAGAGGTATGTGTTTCTCTCAAGAACCTCCAAAATGTAGGATGCATGCTCGGAGCATGTCCTCAAGCACATGAATCGTATGCTCGGACTGACCATCTATCGGGGGGGGGGGTGGTAAGTTTTACTCAAAAATATATGTGTGCCAAAATCATTCTAAAGACCATACCTGACCCAAGAATTAAAACAGGAATCCCTAACTGAAACAATGGAGTGTGGAAATCCATGTAAACGTACAATCTCTCAGACATACAACCTTCCTAGCTCATCAACACTAAAGTTCTCCTTGATTAGAAAGAAGTGAGAAACCTTCATGAGCTTGTCAATGAACACCCAAAATACATCATTCCCAGGAGGTGACGACGTAAAACATGTCACTAAGTCTATAGCAACATCATTCCACTCCCATTCAAGAATGGGTAATTATTGCAAAAGCCTCGTTGGTCACTGATGCTCCGCCTTCACCTGCTGACTGGTGGAACACCTCGTGACAAAACCAGCAACATCTATCTTTATACCCGGCTACCAATACTAACAGTGTAGATCACGATACATCTTGGTGACACCAGGATGAATTTTCCAAACTAAGGAATTAATTCCCCACATCAACTCCTCACGTATGTAGTCTATTGACACACTTTCCCGTAGGACTATGCCTTCTGAAACTGATACCTGTCTCATTCGCACTCGATCAAGGAGAGTAGAGGTGACAACTACAGAATAAAGAAATGTCTTTCCATGCCAATCGTGCATCTCCAAATGCATCTTAAAGAACATATCCATAAGCTTCTAGTCACTGCTGGCCTCCTGAGCTGCATGTATCTGAGTCCTCCTTCTCAACACATCAGCTACTACATTGGCTTTCCCTGGATTATAGGAAAGTTCAATGTCAAAAGGCTGATGGTACTAAACCCACCTTCATTGTCTCAAATTCAGGTCATGCTGAGTGAAGATATACTTGAGTCTTTTGTGGTCATTGAAAACCACAAAATTCTTTCCCAAAAGATAATGTCTCCAACATCATAAAGCATGAACAACTGCAGCCAACTCGAGATCGCGTGTCGGGTAATTTATCTAATATGGCCTCTGTTGTTGATACCCATACGATGTGACTCCTTCCCCTTGCATAATAATTGCTTCTATCCCGATACCTAAATCATCATTGTAAATAGTGTATCTATCTACGAGCTCTAGTAATAATAGTATTGGCTCTAATGTCAACCTCCCTTTCAACTCCTGAAAATTTGACTCACAAGAATCTGATCATAAGAACATTCCACCCTTCTTATTCAGGCCCATCAGTGGTGCTTCTATGTGTGAAATGTCTTGTCTGAAATGTCTGTAGTATCCAACCAGCCCTAGAAAACTTTCTTCCTCAAATATGTTCTTTGGATGCTCCTAGGAAACTACTTCTCTAACTTTCTCTAGGTCTACTGATACTCTTGTCTCTGAGATAACATGACCCAATAAGTGAATTTGGTCCAACCAAAAGTGTCATTTTGATAGAATATCATATAACTGATTCTCTCGTAGTGTACTCAAAACGATCTCAAGATGTATAGCATGGTCGTGACAAGTGTAAGAGTACACCAAGATATCATCTACGAAGACTACCATGAAAGAATCGAAGTATTGATTAAACACTCGATTCATCAGTGCCATTAAAACTACATGTGTGTTAGTGAGACCAAACAGCATAAAAACGTACTCGTATAGACCATACATGCTCCAAAAGGCTATAAGAGAGATATTAGATTGTTTAATGTGCAACTAATGGTAACCCGACCTTATGTAAATCTTTAAGAACAACTATACCCCTCGAAGATGATCAACGGAATCGTCAATCATCGAAAAGGGATATCGGTTCTTGACCGTCAACTGTTTCAACTTCAGATAATCCACCCAATGTTTGAGGGTACCGTTCACCTTCATCACAAACCAGACAGGAAAACCCCAAGGAGAGGTACTGGGTCAGATGAAACCCTTTGGCTGAAACTCCTCCAATTGGTTCTTGAGCTTCTCTAAATCTGTTTTAGCCATCCTATAAGGAGGAATGGACACCGATTCCACTCTTGGCACAAGCTTAGTAGAAAAATAAACCTATCACTCTAGAGGCATACCTGGAAAGTCCTCTAAAAGGAAGTCCCTGTAATGATCCCCCACTGGAGGAAATTCCATCCATGAAGTCTTCTGGTCATCCAGATATATACTAGCAATCTGGGCTACAACTCCTCTCAAACCATGATTCTCGGGTCTTGTTCTGCTCGCCTGAACATCCCATTCACCCTTATGAAGAAACGATATATCTTCTAGTGATGTGAAACTCACCCAATGGCAATAGAAATTAGTAACATCCTGGAAGATAACTAACTAGTCATTTCCAAGAATGACATCATATTCTATCATCTCTATGATGTATAGGTCCCATAATAAGTGACACCCACCAACCACTTGAGGGCACTCCTTGCACTGATGAACATTAGTCACTCTAGTCCCCAACGGAGTGTCTAGCGTCAAGATATCCACATAGGAAAAGATATAGAGCCCAAGGCTCTCCACAACAACAAAAACAGATATAATGCTATGGGAATCACATTTATCGAAAAGAACAGAAGCTAAGACTAAGGCATCTAAAATTGTACCCCGAATTGTAGAGGGTCTGGGATCCTACTCATGTTGGGTCTGTTGCACTACAAAATCTTGACCTACATTGTGGCCCTATGACCTTGCATAACCACTCTGATCTGATCCATCCTGTTGTTGTTGAATGCCTGGAGACTGACTACCATGCCCATGAACTCCAACTCAACCTGAACGTCTGAAAGATCTCCAGTTCCCAGACTGCTAAGAAACTGGTAGTGCTGCTCCCGAATGAGGATTCATCGAAGAACCCATGTCACCAGCTGCTGGTGATGTGATCTGATAGAAGTGCTGAAGGTGACCCATCATGCCTCATGAACGACACTCCAATATGTCTCTTGGGCAATGAGTCCATATATTCATGACCTTTCCACAATGGTAGTATACCACCTGGCTACCTGAAGGTGCATCCCGCCTACTCGGATCCCCATGTGTAGTCCCCATGTGGTGCTTCCTGATATTATTCCGAAAATCACTAACTATGGATGCTAAACCGCACTATCTCACATCTCTTGAATCCCTCATATTACACTCCACGATCAGCGCCTGGTTTACTATAGAAGTGGTGGAAGTCAACCAGAAGATGTTCACCTGAGATCATATATCCTGCCTGAGACCATCCACAAACTTCTGTTCAAGGAACAACTAATCTCCCCTAAAAAGTGTGTAAATCACTAGAGCTATATGAAGTGAGATGAATACTCCATGACTAAATGAGTACCCTACTCCAGACTCATGAACTTTTGAGCTCGATCAGCCCTCAAGGTCTCTAGCTAAGTGTAATTGTAGAAGATGTGTCAAAACTCCTCCCAAGACATATTCTGCTGGCGTCCCACTTGTGAGATCACCTCCCACCATCTCTATGAGGAATTCCAAAGCATATATGTAGCGTGATTGACCCTCCTATATGGAGGAGTCTCTAGATTCTCGAAGATCATCAGCAAGGCTTCTACCAATGACTATACAGCATGGGTTCCTCCATCCATTGAATTGGTGGGAGGATGATACTATTGAAATACACGGGTCAATTCTTCCATCGACTGGGCATGAGGTGGTGCTCCCTGAAAGGTATGCATCATCCTCATAAAGTTTTCCCTGAATGGTGCATCTGCACCTATTTGAGGTATAACTGTTGGTGCCAAGACTAGCACAACTGGTGGATCTGCAGGTAGTCCCTGATCATTCATGTTCGGTGTCTGATCACTGCCCTATAACTGGCAGACAGTCGGAGGACGTCTCAGTGGCATGAATCTACAAGGTCAAGCACACATCATAGATTAAGATTAACAAGGACTGAAAACATTGAAATATAAAAAGGGAACAAGAGAAAAAAGAATTCATGTTATTCAAAACATAGATAAACGACGTGTATAATACATACACAGTGTGTTCCCTTAAGCCTTCACATGGGCATGTACTCCTGCCAAACCAGGTTGTGTAACACCCTAAACACACGGCATGCTGTCCTAATAGATGGTGTTTGCATGAATCCTCTTCCCATACCTGAGTCCTTCTACACGGCTAAACCACACGGTTCTCCTAAAACAAGACTACATGGTGCTTTCGTGCTAGACATAGTGTGTAATAGACAAGCATCACCGGCCCGTGTTGTTAGTGACACGGCCAGTTACACTGCTAACTCCACACGACATGTTTGTTCTACACACGGCGTGGACTTGGAAGATTTAACAGATCCGTGTTTCTCGTTACACAGCTAGATATTCGGGTTACACTACACGGTATCATCCATATGGACATGACATGTATCAAAAAACTCAAATGACCTTTGTTGTTAGTTTCATAGCAGGTTACACGGTTCTATAACACGACGTGTACATCCGGCACACATCATGTTCCACCAAGATTTCCCAACCCTGTGTCTCTTCTCAAATAGTATGTGACACGGTTAGAGACTACAAAGTGTGTACATACAGTACACGGTGTGTACTTAATAAAAATAGTTTCTTCTCAAACAGAAGAGCACATGGCATGTATTTATCAATACATGTCATGTATTCTGGGGTTTTCAAGATAGTAAGCCTCAAAAACTACTTCAGAACCCCAAACATACTAAAACAAACATTAAAGTGCCAATTTCGGATCCGTGAGGGAACATACTCACCGCAAATCAATACTTGGAATCTTAAACATGTTATAACAGGGATAAAATTGCAATGATTGACAAAATTTCAGTCCATGAGGGCCCATAACACCTCAACAACCAAATATTAGCTTTCATTCAATCAAAACCTTATTAAAGTCAATACCCTATAGAAAGTCAGGTAATCTATCAAGGAATCTATCACAACAGTACTCATATCTAGAAAAACATCTATCTCAACAACATGCAATCTCTGATGCACACTAAATGGAATTGCATGAATGCATGAAATGGGATTTCTAGAAAGTGCATATACAATGCATGAGATTGCGCACCATCATCTCATAGGGGTGAAACATAAATAGAACCTCAATAACATCAAAAATAATATAAAAAAATATTCGAATCACCCAACAGTGAAATAAAATAAACTGTAAAATTGCTAAACTAGAAAAATTTGCAATAAATGAGGTAGAATTGCTTTTCCATGTGCACTGGACAACTACTCCTGGGAATTGATTATTACCAAGTACCAATTTACTTCATATCCCTATCTATAGGCTCCAAAAAGTAATTCAAGAAGAAAATAATTCCTTTGATACGACTTTGTAATGTCCCCATTCCAAAAGCCGCCAAGAGGTGCCCCATACCCAGTTGGTCACATGGCCTCAAGAGAACTTTCCCGAATGCCAGAGGATACTGATAGTAGTGAGTTCCTTGGGTGTGATAGTGAGGAAGCTATTCCATCATTGGTAGAGGAACATAGAAGAAGTAAAACAGATAATAGTAATGGAAGCAGTAAAATAGGAAATAAGTAAACAATGAAAGTAATACACAACTGGATCCCACATATATAAATGATGCATGATACATATGTCTAGGAAAGCAGCCAAATAAGTCACGATACTGGAAAACAGTAAAAAACCAATGTACAAGATGAAATAGAAAAACTCCATCAGTATCAGAAGCCTCAGGTCGGTCCCATTCTCTCTAGCTCCTCAGCAATCAAGTACATGAAGTCGAATGGCACTTTCCCATATCTGTACCTACAAAAATATAATCTATTGGGGCCCAAAAGCATGACCAAAACAGGGTGTGAGACTAATCCTAGTAGGAAACCACCCAAACTTCTATTCCTAACAGTCAGTGAATATATATGAAAGGTAATATGAAAAAATAAAAGGCAGTAAACAAGGACGTACTTAAATGTTAATAGTCCTATAGTTTCATTTACCAACATTCTCTTTTATGTATTTAAGACAACCAAAACAAAATAAAGAAACCCTCTAGGTAGTTCTTACAGCCCAACCCCTCTAGTTCATAGTGCAAGTAAAGATAGAAAAAAGACTCCCTAAGGAAGAACTCACTGTCAATTACCCCTATAGTCAAGTGTGATTAAAAAATCTCTGGGGAAGTACTCACCGTCAATTCCCTCTATTGCATTTTAATGGTTACCTACAAACTATCTAAGGAAGAATTCAACATCAATTCATCCTTTGGACTCGTAACATAACTATATACACTCTAAGGGATCATTCAATGTCAATCCCCCATATGGTCTTATTGCGTGATAATTATAACAGACACTCTGGAAAATCCCTCAATGTCAATTTCCCCTATGGTCTCACTACACCAGGTTTCCACAGCCTCGAGTAAAGAAATCATGCACAAACGATAATCAGCATCCAAAGTAAACCTCTAAAACTACATGGCTAAACAATCTACCATATATCATATCATGTCAGATAAACAATCACTCCATACTACAAATACTAGGCATGGGATAAAACAAGGCAGCATAACAAGCTAAGTAGGACCAAATGGTAATAAACAAAACATGCATGGGAAAACACTTCCAAAGAATAGAAATTAACTCTATTCAAATTCAATTAACCTCTATTTGAGAAATCAAGCAGAGAAGGAAATTAACAGGGTTAAAACCATAAACACGCAATACCCCGATCAAGGGTTTTGGGAAATTTTGTACATGTAACACAAATACTAACTATGGAAAGGAACAAACCACCTACCTCGGCGTTATGAAATCGATATACTTTAATATTATGCCTTTGATCACCTTCAAACACCATAGATCAACATAAATTTCTAAAACATTTAACCAAATATATCTCTTAAAAGAGGAGGAATCAGGAAACTAAGCTCTTACAGAAGTAAGATTTTACCGATGCGATCCCAATGCAGTCGAAAACGGTCATTACAGAGAAAGGATGCTTGATCAGGGACTTGGGGAATGATGGAGGCCGTACAGATGCTCCAGGACAAATAAGGTCGAGAAGGTATGTGTTCTGTCCATGAGACGAGACCCCAGTCTATTTAATGCTAGAATGAAAGTACTTGCCATGTACTCGTAAAGTACACAACATGTAATTTCCTTTTCTAGCCTCCATTATAGGCAGTCTCTAGGTCACCACACATGGCCGTGTGCATGGACGCTATAAGGCCAGCACATAGCTACCCATGGTAACCGAGTACACAACGTGTACCCATAATGTACATAGTGTGTACTTAATTTTTTTTAGAAACTCCTCTTTTCATCAAAAACACCAGAAAAAGGAAATCATACTTGAAAAAATGATCTGGGATCTTACATTCACCTTCAAGGAAAACCACTCATCTCATGCTGTAGTATGAATATTTTCTTACAAAATCCTAATAATGGAATGATTTTTATAATATTATCCATTATATTATTTAGTTTTTTTTAATATCTATGATCTATTTATCTCACATGATGAATTATTTAAGGGAGAACTAATATTGTTAATACTTAAATAATCATATGAGAGAACATTTTTATAAAAAAATAAAAATTTTTATTAACTATTGATATTCTTTGAAAAACTATTTCAGAATTTTATTTCTCTCATGAGATATATTTTTTAAAAGAAAAATATTTTTTCCCATCCATTTTAATATTCATTGAAATTCAATTTTTTTTAAACTGGTTTTTTTCTATGTTTTTTAAATATTTGGTGTTCTCTATATCAAATTAATAATGATAAACTAAATTTTAAATACTATTTCTCATTTCCTTCAACCCCATCTATGAATCTTTTTTGATAATATCAATTGGGGAGAAGCTTTATATGGGAAAATTTTATGTTATGGGGGATAAGTTTTATGTTATATGAGATAAGTTTTTTTAATAAGGATAAGTTTTTTTGTTCTTAATAAGGGGATAAATCTTTGTAATTTTTGATAATTGTTATTATTAATATATTTTATTATATATATAAAACTAAAATTCTTTTTAAAATCTTATCTTGCTTATCATTTTGTACTTTATATATTCTTGTTTTATTCACATGTTATTCAAATGTGTTTGATCATAAAATGGGATTACATTGTTGTGTTTATTTAGTTTTAATTGTCAAATACACCCTAATGATTTCATTTATTTTGTTAGGGATTGAGGGGATTCATGTTTTTACACCCAATTTAGAAAATATTGAAAACCATAGAAAAACATTCCATTACTCTACAAAAAGTCTGAAAACAACATTACAATAAAATTAAAAGGCCCTTGTTGTAGCACATCATAGTTGACCTTGTAGGAACTGGGGTGCATAACAGATGCTGGTAAATTATTTACACAATGTCACAAAATTCCTAATACAAGATTATGGCACAGCTAGAAGGACCATGTTTCAACATATATCTATCCAACTTTTTTGTAGCAGGGCACACAACAAAAGATAGTGGGGTGGGGATTTAAAAAAATCATCACTGAAGTGGAAAAAACAACATCATATCTAATGATAATGATACCTAATAGAGTTATAAATATATTACATGAATTTAATAATCATAAAATAAAGAAATGATCACCTCCTTTGATATAGTGGTGCATTCGAATACAGCTAGTCGCCGACAATTACTGCTCAAAGGATATGAACCCCAAATCCTCTAGATCATCCACACATTCTCTATGAATCTATTCACTTGTCTTTTTTAAAATTCTAGGTAATATAATGGGGCTCTGACAAGTCATTCGACATCACAATGATCCGCTCGATCCCATCCCTTTAAACCGTCAGAGGCGTTCTTGGATTTTTTCCTTAGAGAGAGACATTATCTCTCCAGGAGGTGGGTGCAGAGATAGTCTCTCAATATATGGGATGGATACATTATACTAACTTCAAAAAGATTATTATCAAGTGTTGGGGACTCATAATCATTGAGACTTTTTCTCATGAAGTTTTCACTTGGTGATCTCCAATAGGAGATATTGTGAGGACAGACCCGCTAACAGGGACACTACATGATTCAAGATTCATTAGTTGTTCCAATCAATGGACTTGTGTATTGGTCTCATACCTTGATATCTTCGCCAATTTGTTTCATTTTATCATGTAAATTAATGAAAAAATTATGACAATGATGTTTTTGGAAGGTTGGTTATGTTGGGTGTGTCATTGGTTGTATAGAATTGGTTGAATTGTAATGTTATAATTTCTGTCTTTTTAGTTGAGGAATTGATATCTAGGGACTAGTTTGTCAGGATGGTAATACCTTCAAAATTATTTAGCCATGGTAGTCGAAGGTATGTCTTTATAGTCAGATCAATAAACAATAAGGCAATAAAGGACAATGTGATATGTGTGTGTCATGATTTGTGAGATATCAGGAGAAAAAGGCATTATATTACACAATACATGTATGTAGGATGGATTTCAATGATATGACTAATTCACATCTCTATTGGGGCCTTTAAGGGATTCTATAATCAACTCTTATTCTGGGAATAGTATTCACTATTATTGAGATAAGGCCTCCCTTACCCCCCTGAATCCCTAAACCGACACCAACCTTAATCCTAATCACTAGAGTAATGAAACTTCATCATTTTTGATGATCCAAGCTCCTGTAGAGGTTTGAGAATCTCACATGCATTTTATAAGAATCAATTGAATAAATGAGTACCTTGTTTTATTCAGTGGAACATCCATATTTAGCTAGTTAGCAGCAATCTTTGCTCAAAGGATTCGAAATCGAACCCCTCTAGATCATCCACATAATCCCCACGAATTTTAATGCTCGCCATTCATGTAATTTTGGGTTCTAGGGAATAGATCTAAAAAATCCTTTAGAATTTTGATGATCACCTCAATATCATCCCTTCGAACCATCAATGGTGTTCATAGATTGTTCGCTTGGGGAGGTAATTTCTATTTCTAGGAGGTGAGAGAAGAGGTAATTTTTCATTCATATGATCTAGATACATAATAATAATTAGGAACAATTGAACATAAGGTGTTTGGGGGATCATCATTATTTATACTACTCATTTAGTTATCACTCGTTGATCTCTAGTAGGTGAGATAATGGGGACAGACCCTCCAATAGAAACACCACTTGTTTATTGTTTCATTGGTTATTACAATCTAAAAACATGTGTTTTAGTATCATGGATTGATATCATTATCAATGTGTTTCATTTTACAGAGTTAATTTATTTATGGAAAAACAATGATAATAAAGTCATTCATGGTAGCTTGTGTTGGGTGCGTCATTAGTTATATGGAATTGGGTGAATGGTTTAGGTAATTTTTTTCACTTTTGAGTTGAGGAAGTGATATCTCAGGCCTAATTGATCTGGATGTTAGTGACTTTGTAAATCCCTACCTAAGGTATTATAAGGTAAACCTTTCTAGTTATATTAATAAAAAATAAAGTAGATAGGATGTGACAGAAGTTTACATCCTTCTTTTTGAGATATTATAAGACAATGAGATTATATTACACAATACAAGTTCATAGGATGGGTTTCATTGATATGGCTATTCCTAATCTCTTTAGGGGCCTTGATGGGCTGTTATAACCCTCTCTTGGTTTTTGAATTGCATTCACTACTATCAAGATAAGGGCCTCCCCTACCCCCATACATTATCATACCCCACCCCTAATCCTAATGACTCAACACTATCTAATCCCTTCCCTACAAATATTAATCCCTAATCCGTAACCCCAAATCCAAATCTTAATCAATAATCGTTGAATAATTCCCACCCCAATCTTAATCTTTAATCTCAATCCCCCAATCTTAATCCCAAATCCCTAACCCACCTAATCCAAATCCCTAACCACCAATCTAAATTCCCCTACTTTCGTTCCCAATCTTAATCACTAACCCCAATCTAATCCATACCCCCAATATTAATAAATAATCTTTAACCCCCCTCAATCTTAATCCATAATCCATAACCGTAACCCTAATACCTAATACCCCCCATTCCTAGACCTTTCATCCCAACCCTTTAGCATTGTGATGATCACCTCGATCTCATCACTTCAAACTGTTAATGGTGTTCTTGGATTAGTCACTTATTTAGATACTTTCTATCTCTAGAAGCTGGTAGGATAGAAAATATATCTTTAATATGGTCTAAATACATCATAATGAGTATAGACAGTTGAGTATCAGGTTATAGGGATCATAAGCATTGTTTTTTACTATCTTGAGGTTAACAATAGGACATATCCTCTAAAAGAAACACCACATGTTTCAGGTGTCATTGGTTGTTCCTATCGACATACATGTGTATTGATCTCCTGGCATGAAATCATTATCAATGTTTTCCATTTTATTTTGTAGTTTGATGCAATAAAAAACATTTATAATAAATTCAAGGAAAGGTAGATTGTGTTGGGAGCGTTTTTGGTTGTATGGAATTGGATAAATCGTCAACATAGAATTTGTAACTTTTGAGTTGAGTAAGTTATATCTCAATACCTGTGAATAGTATTCACTAATACCTTGACTTACCTTTATGGGTTTCTATAATCCTCTATTGTATTTTGAATAGTGTTCACTGCTATTGAGATAAGGGCCTCCCATACCCCTACAAAACTAATCCAAATCACTAACCCCTAACTAATCCCCACCCTAAATCATAATCCATAATCACTAACCCCATAACTCACTACCCAAATTCCAATCCTAACCATATACCATAAACCCCCCCATCTTAATCCATAATCCCTAACCCCAAATATTAATCCCTAACCCCTAATCTAAACCCTATGCCCATTCTTGTAACGAACATTTTGGGATATGGTAAGCACTGAGGGGGGGATCGATGTTGGGGACTTTTTAATCCAAATTTATCTTTTTATCCATGTACATCTTTTACCCATTAGGATATTGATTCACTAATTGTATTTTACCTATCACATGAATGTATATGAAAGCAGTAAAGATATAAGAAAATATTTTTACAAGGTTCACTACTCAATAATAGTATCTAATCCTTGGTATGGTTTGGAAACAATCCAATACCACACCATCCACTAGAAAATAATCCTTTTGTGTGGAATACAACAAGTTGGATATAACCTTACACTCATGTAGAACTTTGAAAACAATCCAATAGTGTGAGTTTTATAGATCTTCGTTGGATATTTATACTTTCTCCTAAGAAAAAACATTTTACAACACTTGGATGGATCTTTATACTTCCCCCAAGATTGTCTTATCCTTTTTGATAGGGATTTTGTAACACCAAGAAAGCCTTACACCAGTTGAGACATGTTGTATGTAATAATACTTCTTTGTTCTCCCACTCTTGTTATATACATAGCAACATTCAAGTAACTCTTCTTAATTCTTCCCAACATCAAACATTATAGTTTACCCTTTTTCATCTTCAATTAGTTACAATAATAAGAATGAGTTGTGGATTGATGAACACTGAATTTTTTGGAACCCAAATGATAATAAACTAATATCAATAAGTCCCCCAAATATTCTTTTCTTCTTATTTATTCTTCTTCCATGAAAAACCAACTGTATTGAGATCTCTTATTCTTCATCTTATTAGAATCAAAAACATCCTATGTGATTATTAAATCAATGAAGATCAGCTCAATATAACATCATTAAAATTCAATTGTTCTTCATTTATACACAATAACATAATGAATCTAGTTTTAGTTATCTTCCACATACTTTTATTTTATATAAATTACTTAAAAAAATTATTTTAGTTTTTTGGGAACTTCTTTGTACCCACCAAAAGAACCATGTATCCTCTTTGAACTATCTTCCCATCACAAAACATCCATGAAACTATTCCCATGAACTATTCCCATGAACTATGGTAGAGAACTATCTCCATGAACATCCTTGCACCATATGTCTAGAGTGATTCCCAGACAACCTTACCTTTCATGAACATCCTCTACTTCAAAAACAAATGATTCCTCGTGTACTATTGATGCTTCGAAGACCACACCTTATCCACAGACAACCTTTGTTTAGTGGGATATCATTCCATCTGTAGAATAATTATTTCTTCATGGAATAGCTATGCTTCCACAGAACATCTCCCCTTCCATGTAAAATTTTCTCCTTCGTGAAATCGTTCACTATGAACAACTTTCCGTTGTAGGATTCTTACTCATGAATATCTTCCCATTCACAGAATTATTCCACACAAACTCTTCCAGACATAGCTGAATTATTCCACCAGGGATGATGTAATATAATAAATTTCTATCTTTTTAATCATATGATTATGGGTTCTAATATAGTAAAATCTATTTGAAAATCATGATAATCTAATTTTCCCAATTTTTCAATGTGGTATAACATTCACTATGGACTATGCTCCTCCTACAAATAATTTTTCCTCCCGTGTTTTTCATAAAAACATTCTTCAATCACAGTGGATGATTCCATCCACAAAAAGATCACCACCCCTCATTTCCAAATAATTCACCTTCAATGAACTATTTACCTCCCATGAGATGTAAGACTCCCATGAACCATTTTTCCTATGCGGCTTGAGTAGTGCTCTTGATGGTCTGTGTACCATGCTTCATGGTCCGTATAGAACTTCTATTATGAATCCTTCCCTTTGATAATTTTACTTTTCTACTCTGAGTACCTTTTATGTGGTCCCAAAACTGTCCTTTTTAGTCCAAAAAGTATGCTTCAAAGGCTCCTTTTTGTAAAAACATCCCTTTTACAAAATCAAAACTCCCGATTTTGAGGCCCAAAAATTTGGAAAACACTGGGGACTGATTCCACCTTAAAAATATTCATCAAAAAAATCCAATCATACTAATTCACAGTCGTTAGATTTTATCATGATCCTTATCTATAATGATTTTAATCCTTTGATCGATCATCTTTAGCATCATCAAATTTTCCAAAAGAAATTACTGCAACTTCTCTATCATCCATCAAACTCAATCATTCCAATAAAACTATAATATGATTGGAAACACCTTCACTCCCCATTTCCATATGAAGGATTGCATCAATAGTTATCCAAAGAACTAATGATATTTGTGAAATACAAATCAGAAAAGCATTTTCATATTTAACTAGGAGAATTATTCAACCATGAAATTCAATGTCACCAAATAAATGCATAACAATTATCTAGGAATCACCTATAACACAAATTCTTTAAAACATATTTCTTGAATTATCCAGACTTGAAGAAATTGTACAGGATCCATTAATATTGTAACCACATAATCATATTTACCACAATGAGATATTCTTATCTCATTAACCACTATTGGAATAAAATGACAATCAGTTGAAAACAAATACAATGTATACACAAAGTGTGCTCTTCAAATCCTAATACCTACCCCCAAACCTAATCATAATAACTAACCCCTGACCCTCTAATATAAATCCATAATCCCAAAACCTATATTAATACCTAATCACTAACACAATCTTAATCCCTAATACCTAATCCCCTCATCTTAATCCCTAATCCCTACCCCAATCCTAATCACTACACCCTAACTAATCCATACCCCAAGAATAATACCAAATACCTAATCTGTAATTCCCCTAACCCCTAATCCAAATCCTAACAACTAATACCAACCCCTAATAATAATCTCTAATCCCAAACCCCATGATCTTAATCCCTAATCCATACCCCACCCCATCTTAATCCCTAATCCCTACCCAAATCCTAATCCCTACACCCTAACTAATTGCTACCCCCAATCCTAAAACCTAATATCTAATCCCGAATTCTCTTAACCCCTAATCCAAATCCTAATCACTAATCCCTACCCCCAATGAAAATCTCTTATCCCTAACCCCCCAATCTTAATCCCTCATTCCTATCGTACCCCATCTTAATCCCTAATCCATACCCACTTCTAATATTAATCTCTAACCCCCCCAATCCTAATCCCTACCCCCAATAATAACCCCTAACCCCCCATATGAATCCCCAACCACCAATAATAGTCACTAATAAATAAATAATCCCTACCACAATATTAATACCTAATCCCTAACAACCCCTAACTCTCCAAATCCCAATCCTAATTCCAAATCCTGAACTAATCCGTACCCCAATAGAAATCACTAATCCCTAACCCCCCCAAATATAAATCCCTAATCCATACCCCAAATATTAAACCCTAATCATTACCCACAATTTTAAAATCATAATCCCTACCACCCAATCCAAATCTCTACCCCATCCTAATCCCTACCCCAAATCCATAATCCCTAACCCCACATACCCCAATCCTAATCATAGTAACTTACCCGTAAATGCCCCAATATTGATCCCTAATCTAAAACCCATCCACCCCCATCTTAATCCCTAATCCTTACCCTAAATCTTAATCCCTAATCCCTAACCCCCATAACACCCCCATCAAAATACTAATCCTTACCCCCATCTTAATCCTTAATCCCTAACCCCCATCTTCTTCCCAAATCCATAACCCCCACCCCCAATCCTATTACTAATAACTAAAAGCTAACCCCCCAATCCTAATCCCTAATCCCTAACCCCCGTCTTAATTTGTAATCCCTACCCCCAATATTAATCCCAAATCCATAACCCCACTAACTCCCCCATAATTCAATCATAATCATTAAACCTATTCCCTACTCCAAAATAAATCCTTAATCCCTTACCCCACTCCTAATCCCTAACCCCAATACTAACCCAAATCACTAAATCCAAACCCCCACCAAATATTAATCCCAAGTGCCTAACCCCCCATATTAATCCCTAATGTAAGGTCCTATAAATTCATAACTCTCTCACATGGCTGAAACATGTGAGTTACGAGACTTCAAGCACGCCTCGCCATTTTCCTAAGGTAACCAACTAGCAGTGGGGGTGTGCTAAGTATATTGAAGAGACTATACCCCCTAGTATAGAGTTATTACAAAGCATATGTAAACAATATAAATTAATATTAGAATGAAAGAATAATTGAAACAATAAAAAATGGTATGAAAAACAAATATTAAATTGCGACTGAATAATCTAATAAATAGTAAAGGGATAACATAATGTTGTGTTGCAATATAAATAGATTTCAAATTTAATTTAATACAATAAAAGAGTCATCTAATGCAAATAAACTCAGAGAATCGACTCCCAAACCCCATGTCGTTCCCATATCAAAACTTCATCCCATCAAGCAAGAAAAACTCGATAGCAAGGTCCCTTTCCCTTTTCCAATCCTACATCCATGTATTCTACTTGGATACCAAATGGCGACCCAAGTAGGGTGTGCGTATAACTTAATAGGTCAACACCACAATGTCTAAACATAACTAGTATGATATAAGTGCATGAAATAATGAAATAAATATGTGTATTAATTCAATAAACAATTAAATTAATAACACATCAACCAGATTCAACACCATGATGGAATATCTCTAAGCACGTCTCACGACCATTCTAACCCCAATCATATAACCATGGTAAAACATAACCTTCTTTGGTGCCCTGCTGGAATGTCTTTGAGCACGTCACACAATCTTTCCAACCATAACCATATATTCATGTTATAAATAACATAAATTTTGGTCAATCCTATTATATATTAATTTCAGAAATAAATCGAAGATGATCTCAATATAAAAGTGGTTGTGCCCAAATTTTCACTTTAAGCATAAATTTCACAAATGATGTGAAATGAAGATCCATTTACCAATTGGATTATAATTGGTGTCTATTGAAATTGAAACACATGAATATTAATATATAATTAATTAATATTCTCCCATTTTAGGGGATCATCACACCCTCACTTGAGTTTTTCTCGTCCCGAGCAAAACGTATCTCAAAAATATAAAATTTAATTCACTTTTCAGAAATCATTTTAGCATACATTGCTCATAAAAAATATGAAAAATCCTGAAGCCTTTCAAAATTATTTCAAATAACATAGGATGAAAAGTGTAACGCCCCAACCCCAGTTATCCAGAGTCGGTGCATTCTCACATAACATTGGCAGGATCACAAAAGATCAAGTCTCAAAAGACCGTTTAGTTTTGTATCCTTGAAAACACAAGATACATACATAAGTCTTACATTACATCCTAAAGTCAAAAACTACAACAACATAGTCTCCAAAGTCCACACTCATATCTCCCCAGACTATCCCTAAAGGTCAGTCATAATATAATTCTTCACATCCTGGGAAAAATAAAACATAGAAAGGGGTGAGCTCAGATGCTCAGTAAGGATAATAGTATAGCGGAAACTTTCATGAACAAACAAAAACATTTAAGGAAATGTATAACTAAAACCAAAGACTTTTAACCTAGAAATTCAGCATAATATGACATAAATGAAATGAAATAATTCCATTTACTTATTCATATGGATATTCTACTAGTTGAATAATCACATGTAATATCAATAACCGCATTCATAATGATGGAAGGAATAATGCCAGAATATCATAACCACATAGTAAAGGCCTTGTTCCAAGACTACAAATAAGATTTTTTCAAGGCCTTGTGCGAAGAAACTATTTTGTCTCATGATATCTACCGATGCATCAGGGAGCTATAGCAGGCTCCACCCGTCACTTACTAAGTCCAATGCATTTCTCATATGAACAGGTTTAAACATAACATAATCATTCATATTAAAACTAGCATACGAAATGTCAATACATTATCCATACACCATGAATGGTTTAAAATCCATAGTCAAACATATCACAAAACCTTCAATAATATATGGAATTTTTGTATCATAATAAATCAACATAAAATAAGCTTAAAATCCATCAAAGGATGTTGAAATAGTTGAAATCAAAACTATTTGAGAGAAAAATCTATTTTTTTAAATTCTTTAAAAGTCACATTATTATAAAAAAAGAAATTTACCTTGACAATATTCTTATAAGATTGTAAGGGATGATTCGATGGTTTTATAACAATGGAAAATATCTGCACCTTCCGTATTAGTTAAAAAAAATACATTCTTACCTTAATTATGTCAAAAAGGATAAAAAGTACCTTGTTTGGAAAATGACAAAAATATTACTTTATAAACATCTTATAAAATGTCAAAAAGGGTATTAATGAATTTTAACCATAGTCTATAAAATAGTAAGAATGTTTTGAAATACATTTTTAAGAAACATGTATGTGGATGATAAAGAGGTCCTAGTTGATAATTACGTATAAACAAACTCAGATAATGATGAGATTGTGAAATAAAACCTTACCATGTAAATTTCCTTGGTCGGGGGTAGTTTAAACTCCTGTATAATGGTGAAATAATTGTTATTAAATTATACAAGAATCATATACATTAATATTATATCATATATGATCTTTTAACATTTTTTTGTTAATTATATCTTAGTATTATCGTCGTTTCGGGTGTTAACGGATTCATTTTCCTTTATATTATTTGTTATGTGAATCATATTTGTTATGGATGGGATGTATCTTATTCATAACCAGAATTATTTCATGTCTTTAAAAATTATTTTTAATCATCTAACGAAAATTAGTCTTGAATGGATACAATGGGGAATGAATCTCATCGCGTTTGTGGAGACGGTATTCAGTACATACGCATAAGAGAAAATATCATTCTTTTGATATTAAAATAATATATAATTGGATGGTATATAATTTATATAGAATAATTATCATGTTATATTTATTATTTACATGAATTACACATCATTATTATACCCATCCAAATAAAAATGTATTGAAAAACCATTACACCACGACGTGGAGATGGTAGTCCGTACGTATGCACGTATGGTGACATTTCATTCATTGGATGGATAGAATATTGAATATGGATGTACTATATTTATAATAACATAAAATTATATAGAAGATACTGGAGTTATAATTTTATAATGGAAATAACAAAGAAATAAGAAGTGAAATAAGAAAAGAACTTGAAAGAGGGTGGTGAAATTGTTACCTCTTCTTCGGGTTCAACCTTTTCATTTGATCAAAAGGGCTCTTTATGTTGGCTTTTTGACAAAAAGAAGTCCTCTAGGTTGAATTGAGGAAAGTTGATATGGTATTTGGGAAGATTTTGGCCGATCCAAATGTCTTTGAAGGTGTGAATTAGAGAAAAGGGGCAGTGCCTTTTTATAAGAGGGGTGAGGGGCACCTTAGGAAAGGCTATAAATATTATTTTATAATAAAATCATTTTAGTTTTCTAATGGATTTAAAATGTATTATTTAAAGGATATGGTGGGGATGGGTATAAAACCACTCAATCAATAGGTTTTAGATAGGTTTGGGTCACTATATTAACTTTATCTTGTAGATTTAACTCTTAGTTAAATAGTTTGACATTTACCATGTCCATTTGGATTTTTAAATGATATTGTTAATAAACGCACTATATACATTAAAGAAAACCCCAAATGATTAATTTAAAATAAAACTATCATTATATATGTCCTCTGGCCGATCCTTTGACTTTTAGGAATATTATATTAATTAATAATATAATATTTGTTTCAAAAACTATTTTATGTCTATTTTGACACTATTTGGTATTTTATTTTTTCTAAATTCATAACAGCATTATTACTTCAAAAAATATTCATCTAACTAACCCTAATATGTCATATTAACCTAAAAATATATTGTAATTCATAAAAAGTTTCAAATGACATTTATTTGGATATTTATAATACCAATTATTTTAATATTTCATTAATTATGTAATTACTACATCACCCTTGTGTCCTAAATAACTTAAATTATTTAATGTCTAAAAAATATAAATAAAATACCATTATATATGAAATATTTTTATCTTTCTAATTAATATTTTAATCGAATTTATCTTATGAATAACACTATATTAAAAATGTTTTAGTTATTAAACATTGATTTTAACTCTTTTAACTCCTCTTTTAATTAAATAATAATAAATGTATTAATCTAATCCTAGTGGACCAAATCTGTTCATATTATATTCCTAATGTGTTTTTGGTAGAATTATACTTAGCCAATAGAATTAGGGCATGTGTTAGGGTAATAATAATATCAGTTTTACCCTTAACTACTCTATTAACTTTTAACTATGGTAAATAAATGTAAAAAGTTACTATTCACCAAAAATATTATTATATTATTGAACCACATATTACTCCTTGATATTAACCATGTCTCATGTATTTTTGAAATTCAACTCACAGAAGCGGTAAAATTAAGTTTTCTGTGAATTTGAAAAATCTTCTAGCAGATGGGTAAAAGACGGTGAAAAGTTCAAAAAAAATTTCACATATATAAAATTATTATAAACTAACTCCAATGAATTGCATTGAACATATATGAGAATTATGTATTTATTTTGACCTAAAATAAATTTAAAGAAAATAAAAAATTATTTAAATAACAATTTGGTTTTAAACTATAACTGAGTGTTTTTCACTATTAATCAAAAATTGAAAGTTTTGAGAATAATACAAAAAATTCACCATAAGATAATTTGATATTCCGAATCCAAAATTGATGTTCATTTTGACAGGTAAAATTTATATAATTTCAAAAAGTGGGTATTACTATTCATAATGGCTAGGTTGATTAGTTGTGGTGTGTGTTAGAACTCGAAGTTGTGTACTACACATGCTACTGTATTATTCAACGAGAAGCATACCGTGGAAGCTTAGGGTGTTACATTATCCCCTCCTTCAAATAATTTCATCCTAGAAATTTCTAGAATATTACTGCCTAAAATTACTTGGGTGGTTCTTCATCATAAGTTTCTCGGGTTCCCACATTTCCTCTTTCATCTTATGGTTCCTCTATATAACTTTTACCAGACGAGTAATCCCGTTTCTCTGCACTTGCTCTCTTGTATCAGGAATCCTGATGGGCTCTTCGCAATAAGACAGATTGTGTTCTAGTTCTAATTCATTATAGTTGAGTACATGCGTTCATTCAATCATGTGTTTTCTCAACAATGATACGTGGAACACATCGTCAACTTTGGAGAGATTAGGCGGCATTTCCAAACGGTAAGCTACAACCTCAACTCGTTCTAGAATTTCGAAAGGTCTGATGTACCTGGGACTCAATTTTCCCTTCTTATCGAAATGTATAACAACCTTCCACGGAGATACCTTCAAGAAAACATGATCTCCTACTTGAAATTAAAAATCATTCCTTCGGTTATCGACATAGCTCTTATGCTTACTTTGAGCGGCTTTGATGTGGTTTTGGATTACATTCACCTTTTCCATCATTTCCCCCACCAGTTCTGGGCCTACGAGTTTTCTTTCACCAACAACATCTCAATAGGTTGGTGTGTGACATCTCTTTCTATATAACACTTCATATGGTGCCATCTGAATACTTGAATGAAAGCTATTGTTATTGGAAAATTCTACCAAAGGTAATTATTAATCCCACATAACATGAAAGTCATGTGAGCAGGATCTCAACATGTCTTCTAAGATTTGAATAGTTCATTTTGATTGTCCATCGGATTTGGGGTGGTAGGCAGTTCATAAACAAAGTTCAGTATCTAGGTATTTTTGATGACTTTTCCAATAACATGATGTAAAACGTGGATCACGATCAGAAATAATCAATAGGGGTACTCCATGAAGTCTAAAAACATCATTAATATATAGTCTTTCCAAACATTCAAGTGGTAAATCATCTCTTATAGCATGAAAATGTGCTGATTTGGTAAGATGATCAATAATGACCCATATTGAATCGTTCCTTCTAGGAGTCTTTGGAAGTCCCAGGACAAAGTCAATCATAATATTATTCCATTTCCACTCATGTATGGGAAGAGGTTGCAAGACTCCTCCAAGTTGTTTCCTTCCAGATTTCACTTATTGACAAACCATACATCTTGGCACAAAAACAGTAATCTCCCTCTTCATGTTGTCCCACAAAAAATGTTCCTTCAATTCTATATACATTTTGGTGCTTTCAGGGTGTATAGAGAAATTGGATCTATGGGCATCATCTAAAAATTCTCGTTTTAGATAAGATATATCGGGAACATAAAGTCTCTTCCCAAATTTCCAAATTCCATCTTCAAACACAAAGTCACTCAATCTCCCATCATTCAAAACATTAATATTCTTTTGAAACTCTTTATCACTGGTCTGAGAACTCTTTATCCTTTATAGTAATGATGGTTTGGCAACCATTTAAAAAAGTACTAATGTTTCATCATCCATGGTGATTCCCATATCCATCTTTACATGATCCCTAAAAATACGATCCCTTTCAACTCTCATCTTGTTCAAAACTCCATGGTCATTTCTGCCCAAAGCATCTGCCACCTTATTTTCCTTCCCCGGGTGGTAGTGTATCGTGCAATCATAATCCTTCAGTAGTTCAGGCTATCACCATTGCCTCATGTTGAGTTCTTTCTGGGAGAAAATATACTTAAAACTCTTGTGATCTATATATATCTCACATTTTTCACCATAGAGATAATGTCTCCATATCTTCAAATAAAATATAAAAACTTCTAACTCAAGATCATGAGTAGGATAGTTTTTCACATGAATTATTATCCTTCATGATGCATAGGCAATAACCCGATCATTTTGCATAAGGACACAACAAAGTACATTCTATGAAGCAACACTATAAATAACAAACCCATCATTCCCTGATGGTAGAGTCAATATAGAAGCATTGAATAATCTTCTTTTCAGTTCTTCGAAACATTCTTCACAATATTTTGTCCAATAAAATTTAACCCCTTTACGTGTGAGCTTCGTTAATGGGTTATCCAATCAGGAAAAGTTTTGGACGAAATGACGATAATAACCTGCTGATCCAATAAAAATACGTACCTCGGTTAAACTCATTGGTGCGGGCTATTCGTGGATTGCTCTTGTTTTAGAAGTATCAATAGAGATTCCATACATAGGGGAAATATGTCCATGAAAGTAAATATACTGAATCCAGAATTCATACTTTCTAAACATCCCAAATAATTCATGTCATCTATGAGACTTCAGGATAATGAGCAAGTGATTTTCCTGATTTTCATAGATTTTGGAGTATGAAAATATATCATCAATAAATACCACTACAAAGTCATCAAGATATTCCTTGAAAACCCTATTCATTAGATCCATGAAAATAGAGGGTGCATTAGTCAGCCCAAAAGGCATTATTGTAAAGTCGTAATGCCCGTACCTGGTTCAAAATGTTGTCTTTTGAATGTCTTCCTTCTTCAAAAACAACCGATGGTATATAGATCGAAGTTCAATCTTTGAATAGTATTGTGATCCATGTGGTTGGTGAAATAAATCATCAATGTGAGGTAGGGGATACTTGATCTTTATTGTTATACAATTTTCTCCCTGTAGTTGATACATAACCCCATAGATCCATCTTTTTTCTTAAGAAAAAGGATAGGGGATCCCCATGGAGGAACAATAGGGCGAATAAATCCCTTATTACTCTATTACTATAGTTGTTTATTTAGTTCCACTAATTTCATTATGGACATTCTATAAGGGGTCTTCGATATAGGCCATGAACTAATAATTAAATCAATGGAAAACTCAATTTCTCATTTTGGAGGATGTCCAGGTAAATCTTGTGGAAATACATCAACATATTCTCTCAAAATAGGTACATCCTCTGTTTGAACATTCCATTCCTCACCCATATAAAATTCACTCTCTTCATCCCCAATAATTGAATATAGTTGAGCTACTGGGGGTGATCTAGATAAGAATTAGGTGTGACTATTCTTCTATAAAGAAAAGGTATTCTTTATCATCATCATCTAAAATAGTAACCTCCTTATCCTTATAATAAATATTCGCATCATGGTCTAAAATCCAATACATATCGAGAATTATATCAAATTAAATCATAGGTATGATGATGAGATCATCAGATAAAGAACATTTATATTCCTTAATGGGAACTAATTCATAGAGCTTTGTAGCAATGATACTTCCCTTAGGAGTTTTTACTGACAAATCCCTTGTTAAATAAAATTGGAAATATATAATTTTCATAACAAACTAGAAAGATATGAAACAATCTGATGATCCAGAATCAAAAAAAGCATTGGCTAAACATGTGGAAACCATTAAATTACCTTCCACCACGTATTTTGGAGCATCAACCTCAGTAGTAGTGATCACATAATCTTGGCCTTGATCCCTTGGCCTTTTCTGAGGTATGTTCTCCTAATTATTTGTACATTCATTTTCATAATGTCCCATCTCCCTGTAATTGTAGCATTGAACATCGGTAGCTTCCTTCTTACACTTGAAATCACGATCTTTGTGGCCCTTTTCACCACACATGTAAAAGAATCCCATTCCAATCAAGCATGTACCAGGGTGTTTCTTCCAATATTTACTACAGGATGGATATTAAAATTTTCCCTTCCTCCCATTATTTCCATTTCTAGAGTGATTAGTATATCTCTTCTTCTCTTGATTTGCTTTAATGTCATAAGACTTAGAGAATTCTTTTTCTGTCTGGATAGAACACGAGACAATATCTTTGTACGACGAGAAGGATTGTGGGAATAATGCTTAATGGAGAAATGGTTTTAACCCATCAATGAAATGATCAATATTAATTCTTGGGTTATGTATATAATCTACAGCAGGCCTTGCTAACCTTGTAATGTTAGACTCATACTTTGTGACATTCTCATCCTCCTTTTGCCTCAGACTTAGAAATTTCCTTTCTATATATTCTAGATTTTCATGAGGAAAGTATTTTTCTAAGAAATTATCTTTAAACTTCATCCATTCAATATTTTACACTTCATCATCTTCTTTCGTGTTTTGAATCAATGACCACCATTGATCAGCATCTCCGTGAGGCAGTAAACTGCCATGAAAACTTTTTCTCTTTCGCTACTCCCCAAGGTGTGGAATATTTTTTCTAAGGAATTTATCCATTGCTCAGATAGTAGTGGATTTTTAACCCCATTTAATGTTGGTGGTTGTAGCCTCATGAAGTGATCAAACATTGATCTTCCACGTTGCGGATCAGAGTTCTCCATATAGGTACGATTATTATTCATAACCTGAGCGAGTTGTCCTAGTATGGTGATTAGCTGGTCAGCACCAGTTGCATCACCAGCTCCAATATAATTATATTGAGTAGGAGGGAAATCCCTACATGGATTTTGTGAATTGATATGGTTTACATTCCTTAAACTAGGAACCATTTCTAAACAATGGCATAAACTAGATTAATTTATGAATCAAAATACATAATTCAAAACTTCTAAAACACTTAACATAAATTTAACAGTTTATGGATATCATCCATAATAAAAATATATTTTCTTTGAGGCAGTATATACTCATAAACCCTTCATAATGGTTTGTATCGAAAATGAGAATTATCCTATGCATATCCCCCGGGAGTGCATCAAGGCCCTTTGTCGTGCCCCAGTTCCCATTCGAGTCTAGCTTAAAGCTGTGTTTTTTGGGTTTTACCCCAAGGTACATCTATGCCTGAGCCGCATCTACCTGCTCGTATCCAGACAAGGATGTATTTCTCAGAAAACTCACAAAATCTCAACAATACCAAAATTCTAAGAAGTTCTTCTATACTAATCCTCAAAGTCCATCTTAGTTCAAGGTACCCTAATCAGAGTTTATCTATATCTAGCTTTCAAGGTTTGTACTAAACTTTCTCAAATACCAACTATAATTCCCCGACCCCAGTTACCCAGAGTCGGTGCATTATTACATAACATTGGCATGATCACAAAATATCATGTCTCGAAAGGCCGATTAGTTTAGTTTCCATGGAAACACTAGATACATTATAAGTATTACCGTACATTATAAAGTGAAAAACTACAACAACATAGTCTCCATAGTCCACAATCATATCCCCTCATACTATCCATGCAGGTCAGTCATAAAATACTTCTTCACATCCTGGGAAAAATAAAACATAGAAAGGGGTGAGCTCAGATGCTCTGTAAGGATAACTATATAGAGGAAACATTTATAAATAAGCATAAACCTTTAAGGAAATGTATAACAAAAACAAAAGCCTTTTATACATGAAATTCAGCATAATACGGAAAAAATGAAATCACATAATATCATTTAATTATTCACATTGATATTCTACTAGTCAAATAATCAAATGTGATATCAATAACCACTTTCATAATGATGGAATGCATAATGCCAGACTGTCATAACCACATAGTAAAGGTCTTATACTAAGACTGAAAATAATATCTTGTCAAGGCCTTGTTCCAAGACACTAGTTTGTCTCATGATAACTACTGATGCATTGAGGAGCTATAGCGGGCTCCACTCATCACTTACTAAGTTTAATTCATTCCTCATATGAACAAGTTTAAACATAACATAAACATTCTTATTAAAACTAGCATACGAAATGTAAATACATTATCCATAAACCTTGAATGGTATAAAATCCATAGTCAAACATATCACAAAACCATCAATACTATATGGTCGTTTTGTATCATAATAAATCAACTTCAAATAAGCTTAAAATCCATCAAAGGATGTTGACATAGATGAAATCAAAATTATTTGAGAGAAATTTCTCTTTTTTTGAAGTCATTTTAAAGTTACATAATTATAAAATAAAAAATTTACTTTGAAACTATTCATATAATATTGTAAGGGAAGATTCGACAATTTTATAATGGCGTAAAATAGGTGCACTCATCATATAAGTTAAAATATACATTCTTACCTTAATTCTGTAGAAAAGGTTAAAAAAGACCTTGTTTCGAAAATAACGAAAAGATTCCTTTATAAACATATTATAAAAATTAAAAAAAGTGTATAAATGAATTTAACCAATAGTCTATAAAATATTAATAATGTTTTGAATTACATTTTTAATAAACATGGTTGTGGATGATAAGTAGGTCACAATAGATAATTACGTATAAATAACCACGTATAATAAAGAGATTGTGAAATAAACACTTACCTTGTACTTTTACTTTTTCAAAGGTAGGTTAAAATCTTGTATAATAGTGAAATAATAGTTATTAAATTATAAAAGAATCATATACATTAATATGATATCATATATGATCTTTTAATATTGGTTTGTTAATAATATCTCAGTATTATCATTGTTTCGGGTGTTAACAGATTCTTTTTCCTTTATATTATTTGTTATGTAATTAATATTTGTAATGGTTGGGATGTATCTTATTCATATCCAGAATGATTTCAAGTCTTTAAAATTATTTTTAATCATAAAAAAAATTATTCTTGAATGGATACGATGGGGAATGAATCTCATCGTGTTCTTGGATACGATAATCCATACGTACACACGAGAGATAATATCATTCTTTTGATATTATAATAATATATAATTGGATGATATACCATATATACAAAATCATTATCATGTTATATTTATTATTTACATGAATTACACATCATTATTATACCAATCCAAATAATAATGTATTGAATAACAATTACACCACGACATGGAGACGGTAGTCCGTACGTACACACATATGGTGACATGTCATTCAAAGGATGGATAAAATAATGAATATGGATATAACATATTTATAATAACATCACATTATATAGAATATACTTAAGTTATTATTTTATAATGGAAATAAAAAAGAAATAAGAAGTGGAAGAAGAAAAGAACTTGAAAGAGGGTGGTGAAATTATTACCTCTTCTTCAGGTTCTTCCTTCTGATTTGATCAAAAGTGCTCCTTAAGATGGATTTTTGACTAAAAGAAGGCCTATAGGGTGAAGTTAGGGAAGTTGAAAGGGAATTTGGGTAGAGGTTGGCCGAGAAAAATGGCTTTGAAGTTGTGATTTAGAGAGAAGGGTGAGTTCCCTTTTATAAGAGGCGTGAGGGGAAATTTAGGAAAATCTAGAAATAGTATTTTATAATAAAATAATTTCTGGTTTCTAATAGATCCAGAATGAATTATTTAAATGATAAGGTAGGGATGAGTCGAAAACCACTCTACCAATAGGTTTTATATAGGTTTGGGTCACTATATTAACTATATCTTTTAGATTTAACTCGTAGTTAAATAGTTTGACATTTACCATGTCTCTTTGTATTTTTATATTATATGGTTAATAAACCTACTATATACATTCTAGAGAACCCCAAGTAGTTCATTAATGATACACCTATCATTATATAAGTCGTTTGTCCGAAAAATAGATTTCTATGAATATAATATCAATTAATAAAATAATATTTGTTTTCAAAACTCTTTTATGTCAATTTTGACACTATATGGTATTTTGTTTTTCCTAAATTCATAACAGCATTATTACTTAAAAAAATTTATATAACTACCCCTAATATGTTATATTAACCTATAACATTCGTTTAATTCATCAAATGTCTTAAATTACATTTATTTGGATATCTATAATATCAATTATTTTAATATTTCATTAATTAGGTTATTACTGCATCATCATTGTGTCATAAACAACATAAATTATATAAGGATTAAAAAATATAAATAAAATAACATTATTTGGGAAATATTTTTATCTTTGTAAATAAAATTTATAATCTAATTTATCTTATGTATAACCCTATATTAAAAACGTTTGAGTTATTAAACTTTGATTTTAACTCTTTTAACTCTTCTTTGAATTAAATAATAATAAATGTCCTAAACTAATCCAAGTAGACCAAAGAGGTTAATATATTATTCCAATGGTTGTTTTTGGTCTAATTATATTTATCCAATAGAATTAGGACATTTGTTAGGGTAATAATAATATCATTTTTACCCTTAACTACCCAACTTACTTTTAACCGGGGTAAATAAAAGTTAAAAGTTACTATTCACCAAAAATTATTTTTATCTTATTGAACCCCATTTTACTCATTGATATTAACTGTGTCTCTTGTATTTTTGAAATTCCACTCACAGAAGTGTTAAGGTTATGTTTTATGTGAATTTGCAAATTCTTCAAGGAGATGGGTAAAAGACAGTGAAAAGTTCAATAAATATTTTTATACATCTAAAATTATTTTAAACTGACTCCAATAAATTAAATTGATCTTATATTGGTATTATGTATCTATTTAGACCAAAAATAAATTTAAATAAAATAAATATTAATGTATATATAAATTCGGTTATAAACTATAACTTAGTGTTTTTCATTATTCGTCAAAAATTGAATGTTTTCAGAAAAATAATAAAAAATCACCATAAGATAATTTCGATATTCTAAATAAAAAAATGTACTCCATTTTGAAAGATAAAATTTATAAACTTTCAAAGAGTGGGTATTAATATTCATAATGGCTAGTTTGATTGGTTGTGGTGTGTGTTAGAACTCGATGTTGCGTACAACACATGCTACTGTATTCTTCAAAGAGAAGCGTACCATGGTAGGTTGGGGTGTTACCACAAGAATATCCCAAACCCATGACCATTACTTTTTTAAATTCATTTCCATATTTAATCCAATTTTAATTATTCATGATGATGTTTTGGGCATCACAAAAATAAATGGGGGGCATTTTTTTATTCCAGGGGAAAATGAAAGCTCTTGTTTGGAATAAATTTAAACCTTAAGATGAGTATATTTTTTATTGTTTTTTTGTTGTTTTTTTTAATTTTTTTAAACCACTATAGATAGTAAAGAACAAACTCGAGGAAAGACAACTATGTATTCATAATCCCTAAGTGTCGGATGCCAGACATTTGGACAAAACATTGCTCTATGTATTTTTTTATTTTTTTTGTCCGATACTCAAATTAAAATGAATGTGGTCCCAAACATATGTTATGATAAAAGCAACCCATGATCTCAAACATACACCGATTATCCAATTTATTTTCACTGTGGCATTTTGATTATTAAGATGAAAATACTAACATTGAAAAATCAAATCGGACAACCACACTTTTATAAAACTATTCTCATGAAATTAAAATTTCTTTAAAATCATAATCAAGGAATTAAAAATTATTTGAAATTCAGTTTTCATGATTTATAGTGTACATTAATTAATTAAAGGATAATGGATTGAATTTTTTTCATTGAATTGTTTTTAATCATAAAAAATCATTTTTTTCCAAATCCCAGATTTTTACCCCCTAACTTAGAATGATGCTCCCCATTGTTTTTAAAGAGAAGATAAGGGAGAGATTTGAATTGGGAAGAAATAGGGGATATGATATTTTAAATTAAATCAAGGAATAAATTCACATGTATTTATGTTAATAACCTGTTAATAATGAATTTATCACTTTGGGTTCATGTCATGTGTAGACTCGTTGGGGATGATTGATGGATGTGTTTGAAAATTAGAAAGCATTAGTTTAATTTTGATCTACTAAAATTCTTCAACTGTTAAATCTCACTTAAAAAAATTATACAACATTAAAAACCCCAAGGGGATTTCCTCACGAAAAATAACACAAAAAAATAATAAAAAATATAGAAGATGTGTTGCCTCCTAAAAATCACATAATTTAAATTCATTAGCTCAACATAGACCCCACAACTTTTCGAATACCAAATTTCAAAAACTTATGGAATCCATTTTTAGCCACTAATACTAGATTGAGATTGATTCCTTGTTTAGAATTTGTGAATTTTAAAATCCTTTGATCTACAATGAAATGGAAAATCCATGGAATATAATAAATGGTTGATCAGGTTGCTTATGTGGTTGTTCTTAAGATGTTAAGGACCAATCATTCCTTGTGGGATTCAAGAGAAAAAATAATGACAACTAAATGGTATTGGTTATCACATATGGACATATTCAGGAGTGGGGATGGAAAAGAAATAATTTTGAATTAGGGATCATTGAAATTTCCCATAGAAGATTTGAAATTTGAATCAAAAATAGGTTTTTTCTCGAAGGAATTTAGAAATACTTTTATCATTAAGAAAATATGATCCATCCCCAAACTTTTACAGCTGAAATTTATTAAAGGGTATGTACTATATTATTGTGGTTTCTCCCAATGGTTTAATGATCGATGGTCCTAAAAATAAACCTTGGTGGAATATTTAGAATATTAAATCCATGATGAAATTTTTCCCTCTTTTGAATCCAAAAAATAAATTTCCACATAATTTAATGTCCCTTCAATAATGACTTGATCATATTCATGAATCATAAGTTGTAAATTTGTTTCATCAATAAATTCATGAGGGGTCTATGTGTAAAAATATTCTTCTATAAATTTTGAGGAAGGGAAAACCTTAGTGGGTATTGGTTCCATAATCATTTCATTTCCTTGTAGTTTTAATCTCAATGATGAAACATATGAATTAATTGTCCTGATTTTTTAACACAATTGTTCAATTATTTTTTGGGGACTAGTCTATAAAGGAATTTCAACATCATGTTCCTCCATATGATTAATTTCGTTGACCATCCTAAAGGGAGATGAAAACTCTTCCTTTTAAAAATTCATCATTAAAATGATTGTACATATAAACGTGTATGGTTTAAAAATTCATGGATTGATCAAATATATTACCTAAGTTTTTGGATTCACAATATTGATTTTCTATTTGATTCAAACATGGGTTTATGTTGGGGTATTTTTTATGGTATTCCATTGGCATATATAGATTTTTGGAATTGATATTTTTAGGATGAATACAAACATAAAGTTTAAGAGAGAAGATAAATTGGGGTGATAATAGAGAATTTGGGGTGAAGAAAGAAGCTGAGTGTCTAAGGTACTCACTTGGGTCCCCGACAATGGAAACAAAATTAGTTTGTGGCCAAATTTGTACATTAGTCATCAATAGAAAAAATGATTTGAAGTGAAGTTCAATTTCTAAATTGGACTAAAATTGGGGTTTATTGACTTTAATCAAGTCAATATTAAGATATAATCAATGAATACTATCCCATTCTAGTTTCTAATCTATAATAATTATTGTACGATTAGGGCCAAGACTGGTATATTAGCATTTCATCAATAAACCATGGTCGATCCTAGTATATAAGGATTACAACATATATCAGGGCTATGCTTGGTATATAATCAATTCATCAAAAACTCAGGACTGAGACCAATATAAAATCATTACATCATGTATTATTACCAACCCTATAATATAATAACTTTCAAATTAATCACTAGGAATAGCATGCTATATAAGCATTACAACTGGAATCACTAATCTTAGCTTCCAATATAAGCATTGCAGAATTTTACACAATAAGTTACCACAACAATGATATCACAATATCACAGTCTAAGGCTCAATAGTCAAATATGAAAATTTTCATTTATCTTTCAATAAACCATTTTTTTATCATTTGGTCATAAACCAATAATATTCCATTAATTTCAATAATGAATCCAAGACCAGTATATTTTATATCACGTAATCACACAAATATCATATTATACTAAACACATGTAACCCATTAGTAAATTCATTTATAATAAAGAGTTTAATCATCAAAATATTATCCATAATCTAGGTTAGTAAAAATTGATTAAAATTGATTTTTAGGAATAATCTAATTCATCATTTAATTAATTTTGGCACACCCATAATTTTTAATTAAACATTCCAAAGGTTTAAGGTTTATACCCTCTACCAGTAATGTGTGATTGATACAAAACTTCCAAATGGTAACACCAATGATAATGTAGGCACAAAAGAGTGAAAAAATAACTTAAATAAACCTATGTCAAGATCAAAACTAAAAGCAGTCCTAGGATTCCACCACCCTAATAGAGATCAATGGAAGAAGAGAGGAAAACCAAAGCCAATGACTTACAAGGGATCAATCACAAAAATTGGATATTAGGAATGGAGGAAAGGATTCCAAAATCTTATAGTGACCTTATATGTTTGAGAGGAGGAAAATTCATTTAGGTTTAAATAAAAATAATCTTCATAGAACTTTTAAAATTGCTAGATGGTATATTACATGGCGTGTAAATCTTTTACGTGTCATGTATTTCTTTTTAGAGGTACATGCCGAAAAAACCATTATCTCAACTAAATTTTTAATTTTCCAAAAAATTAAATGATGTGAAATTCTTAAACAACATGTATCCAATTTACACCTTCTACTGGTTTTATTACATGTGTCTAGTTGAATTTACATATCATTTAATACATTTACAGGATGTGTAAATCACCTGTAGATTGATTTTAGTACAATTTTCACAAAAGAACACTAACCACCACCAAATACTTCCAAAGACTGGAAAAACCCTCATAAACCCTTTTAACATGTTTATATCTAGACTCCATTTATTTAAATTGATATATATCTCTAATATTTAAGTAATTTTTCAGATTAAATCCTTCTGTATTCGAACAATACTCATCCATCATGTATTTATGTCAAAGAAAATAACAATGAAAGACATTTAATGAAAAAAATAAAATAAGGACATACCTAGAAAGATATGGGATCTTACATTCTCCCCACCATATAAAACATCATCCCTATGATTCTCCAAGTGTCAATATGGGGTCCTAATGAGAATTTCTAGAAACTGTGGTCGCATATCAGACACCATCTACCTGGTCCCCTCCTGAAATCACCTATTCCACCACTACACTGAAACCAAAGGTATACTACTTTGTTAGAGAAACTCATCTGTGTGGTCAAAAAAATTCTCTGGATGGTCCTCAATGGATGAATCTAACCCAAACATGATGTCTTCTCTGTCAATCACGTGATATATTTTTGGATGATATATCTGAAACTATGATACATGAAACACATCAGGAATGGAATTGTGGAAACGTGAAAGGGATAATTGGTATTGCACTAGATTGACCGTTTTTACTATATCAAATAGCTTGAAAAACCTAGGTGTTAGCTTTACTTTTTTCATGATAGAGTGTTTCCCTTACCAAGGATATTCATGATAGAAAACATAATTAGCAACCTCTAACTCAAGTGGTTTTCTCTGATGGTCAGTGTGAATTCACTAACCATCTCCTGATCAACTGAACCTGCTTAGATGTATCATACACTAGACTAGTCCCAAAAAGAAATGAATCGCCTGCCATTATCCAACAAATATGTGACAGAAATTACCTCACACATAAAGCCTCAAAATGATACCCTTGTATCAGTGCGAGGAATATTTCATTATATAAAACTACAAAGGTTCCATATACTTCTCTCATGAAACACCAAAATCCAAAAAATAGGCTTATAACATTTCATCTAGAACCTGAATAGTCTTCTTAGATTGAATTTCAATATAAGGATGATAATTTTCACTCAGAAGAAGCTGTGATCTCAAAGGCATCTTATGAACCTTCCAGAACCACGATGTGAAATAGGTATCTCTTTATGAAATGATACTCTTCATAACACCATGCAATTGAACTTATTTGTGCATGTAATGGATAACCAAACCATCAACTATGATGGTATCCCTGAGAGTTCAATTGATCCATAATCACCTTTAAAACATCATTCTTATAGGTTTTCTTGGCTAATCCTTTCTCAAAATCCATAGTGACATTATCCCATTTCCACTATGGAATGAAAAATGAAGAAAAATACCAGTTGTCCTCTAATGCCTTGTTTTCACCTATTGAAAAGTGGACCATATTAACACAATGTATTATACCCAATTATTAATTCATAACCACCATATAATCAACAAATATCATGATATAACTTTTTCAAACCAAGATATATGTCCCTTATAAAATCATGAAACTCTATTATCATCTCCTCATGAAATCCTACAGGAACCCAAACTTGGACACAAAAAAGAGAATTTTCACTATCAAGAGACCATTATGATGGTCTATCCCGACCATATAACATGTCTCTCAAAACTTTTCTCTACAGATTAGTTAACTTATTGGTCTTGAACCATACCAAAAGAAATGGTATAATAGATGTCTAAGTAAGAACTATTCGGACCTGAGACTCCTAAGCATCTAAATAAATGGATGTAAAGAGCGTCATAATCTTTAAATCAACACAAGACTTCTAAAGTGCATATGTTTTAATATTTTTACTTAATTAATTAGCTACTACATTTTTCTAGCTTGATATATAATCCAACTTAATGTGGAAATAATACATATACTCAACCAACCTCTTCTACTGATGGTTCAGGTCCCACTGAGAAAATATGTACTTGTAGCTCTTGTGGTCTGTGTATACCAAAAACCTCACCCATAAGATAGTGTCTCCATAACATCTGGGCATTTACCCCACATATATCCTCAGATGAGTAGGGTAATTCATCTCATGTGGTATTAGATCACTGGATCCATAATAAACCAATCGATCCTCATGCATTAGAACAAATATAAGTCTAAATCTAGATGTGTCATAGTACAAGGTATATTCATTACCAACAAAGTTTAAAGTGAGAATACGTACTATTGTTTTCCACCCTTTTATCTCTTTAAAATCTATCTCACAATCATTTGACCAAACGAACTTCACCCCCTTTATAGTCAGTCCGTAAAATGGTGCTACCATATAGAATATGTCCTCGATAAAGAACCAATAATAACCTAATAAACCCTAAAATATTTTAATGTCAAATACATTATTATGTTCATACTATTCCATGGTTTCCACCTTCTTTGGGTCCACCAGTACTCCAGCATCTATGATGACATGACCCATGTAGTGTACTTTTTCAATCCAAAAATAGAATTTGGTTTGTTTGGTGTGAAGTCGATGCTCCCTCAGTGTACTCAAGATTATGTAAGGATGTTGGAAATGATCTTTGGTTTAATAAAATTTCACTAATATTAATTCAACTAAAACCTCCACTGATCAATCCAAAAATGGATTAAAGATCTGATTCATCAAGGCCATGAATAGTGTAGGTGTGTTAGTCAAACTGAAAGACATCACTACAAACTTATACAAGTCATACCTTCTCCTAAAATAATTCCAAGGTATTTCTGTTTCTTTCTCACTCAAATGATTGAATAATAATATCAAATTGACCATGTATAATATCATATCACCTATCAAATGATCAAAAAGATCATTTAAAAAAGGAATGGGATGTTGGTTCTTGATCATCATCTGATTTAATCTTTGATATTCCACACATAATCGAAAGGTAATACCAACCATATTTGAAAACAATAACTGGAGAAACACATGGAGACGCACTGGGCCATAATAAACCATTGTCTTCCAGATCTTCTAACTAAAATTTCAACTCATGAGGCTCTAATGGTGTCATTTTATAAGGCTGGATAGAAATTGGCTCTACTCCTGACACAGACACATTCGTGAACTCAATCTCATGCTCAGGAATTAAGCTATATGACTCTTCAATAAAGATATATTAAAAATGTTCTACCACTGGAGTAAAATAATCCAACTTCATCCCACCAACATCTATATAATGACTGATTATATGATCTATAATATAATCTAATATACACTAAATTGGTCAAGCATGATCAACCAAAATGTCCCACACACCATGGTGAGAATGTCTACCTTCTTCTAGATATATAACGGTATGTTTCCTCTATTAACAGTTGATATGATCATTTTATATGAATATAAAATCCATATTAAGGATCAAATTTAAACCTTTCATTTCTGTTAAAAACAATTCCCAAAAGATATTCTAACCACAAATCTATAGAGAACTCAGCTTGCAACATTTGATATTCTATGACCGCACACCCAAAGGGGTAATAATGGACAAAACACCATCAAATATTTCCACATCCAAGCTCAAAAAATTAAAAAAATATTTGACAAAAATGAATGTGATTCTCCTATATAAAAAAACAAGAAAGGATAGATGGTTCAATAATATTACCTATGACAGTTGAAGGTCCCACGTACACAATAGTTGGAATAGTCTTCATAACATGAAGATAATTGGGCCTTATTCCCTAGGACCCCTCATGACTTTCTTGAGATATTACCTCTACTGGATACATCCATTCCTAAACTGCAGTACCATAACCCCGTCCTTGAATTGAATTTCCTATGAAGCTCTATCTACCTGTCTACTGAGGAGTAGCTATGTCCTACCCATATCAAGGTACTTATCTGGATCTCCCAAAACTACTCTACTATGTAATTCCATTACAAAACCTTTGTATGTGTACCATACTTCCATAATCACAACACTCCAAAGAGGGGTACATACACCGAGGTCGTTTGTGGATCATTCTGTGACACTCATTTGACTACAATAGAACACAATCCAGAAATGGATTTCCACTTCTCTAACTCATATAGACACTATTTCCTTAGTTAAAACTATCATAATGATTCTTATTACCACTTGAAGAAAAGTTTCCATTTTTCCCTACTGAAATAGCTCAACCGCTACTCAGGGTATCTCTTATATTCCCTTCTATGATGAGTTCTAGATTCATCAAATTTTAAAAACATTTCATATGAAACATGTTCACATATGAACTAATTTCATAGTGTAAACTATCATAAAAATGTATACCCATGAACATCCTATTATCTTAAAATTTTAAGTTGAATCATTGATCATTATTGAATCGTTCGACGTAGTCTAACACTAACATGACCTCCAATGTCTGAGTCATGAACTCATGAGTCTTATCATTCCTCAATGTCATAGGATGGAAGTTGCTCAAAAAATACACATCAATGTCCTTATAATATAACTCCACTTTCTACCCAATCTTCTATAGAATGTCCCACGAACACATTGTTGGTCCACAAATCATATATGCATATTGCTTCCCCCTCACATATGTGGGTGTCTCATGATGCTTAAAGATCATCTGGATTGAATTGATCTAGATCCCAACAACCTGTGAGACTCCATCCCCAATGAACCACAAATGCTATAGTTGTAACTCTCTCATTAGCCAAGACAAGTAAGGCATGGTGTGAATAGTATCCCTTTTCATGGATCATATGACCCTCATCAATATGTCATGAAGTTGAACTTCCATCTAATCCTTAGAATCTACAAGAATATCAGACTCAGCTGGGTTAGAAGTGTTATAATTTCAACTCTCCTAATTCTCAACTCAATGATGAAGAGGATTAATTTAATCTACAAGACAAACAAACTCCTCAGAACATTCTATATTAAAATAGTTTCAACCTCAATAGGTGACAAAAAAAGAACCACTTCTCCTAGTATCACTAAACATGTATTACAAGTATTTTTGATTGAAAAATCAATTTATTTACTCCATTTATCAAGTATAATTTGTATCCTATAAAAAATTCAA
Source organism: Viscum album (assembly GCA_963277665.1). NCBI lineage: Eukaryota > Viridiplantae > Streptophyta > Magnoliopsida > Santalales > Viscaceae > Viscum > Viscum album. The sequence goes on from OY728141.1 coordinate 1,759,680,882, forward strand.
ATAGTCAAGTATATGTCACATGAAATAGATATATCCTTATCAAGAATCATTCATTTCAATATATATCCTTATGTTCCTATCATGATTCATGAATACCCATATCTCACCATACTGGGCCATGATTATAAATATCAAGAACCCATATAATCTAGAAATAATAACCTCACAAAACATGTGAATCAACCAATGTGAAATAACATCAATTGTATAAAGATAATATCTTAAATTGAAATCTCATCCCTAGGAACTCGGATCCACAATGTACATGGGTTATCTTCCCCCATTGGAGATCTCATTACCAAGTCCCAAAAAATCTTAGTATTATTTCTACCTTTCCCAATTAGTAAATAAATAGAAAAGAAACATGATGTCCTCTGATACCACTTTGTAACTTCTTCCAATTCATCCACTCCCACATGGCTGAAATGGGTTTGTTACGGGACCTCAATCATGAAACCCCACACAGCAGAGGCTTCTAAATAGAATTTTGATGTGTGATTTGTAAAGTGGGGAGAGTATATCCCCTAGTATAGTGTTAAAAAACTATAGAAGTAAATAATATAAATAAATATCAGAGTAGAGAAATAATGAAATCAATGAAAAATATCAGAAAACCCAAGCATTAAATTCAAACAGAATAATCCAATAAATAGTAGAGGAATAATGTAATGTCATTATATAATGTAACTAGATGTCAAAATGAATGTAATTCAATAATATAGTCAACTAAAACAAATAAAATCAAAGACCCAAGTCCTAAACTCCATGTCATTCTCATCTATAAACTCTAACTGATCCAGCAAGAAACACTCAATAGAATGGTCCCTTTCCATTGTCCAATCCTATGTCCATGTAATATTATCATGTACTAAAATTCATCCTGAGTAGGGTGTAAGTATAACTTAGTATCTCGACACCACTTTTTCTAAACATATCCAATCTGATAACAAGTTCATGTAATAATGTAATAAACATGTGTATTAATTAATTTAAAAACTAAATTAATACCACATAACCCTTCTTCATCACCATTTAAAGAATTTCTATGAGGATTTCTCATGACCATGTTAACCACTACCATATAACCATGGTAAAACCTAACCAAATTCGGCACTATGATGGAATGTTTTTGAGCCTCTCTCACAGTCATGCAAAAAACCATATATTCATGGTATAAATCACATAAATATTGGTCAAACCCACAATAAAATAATTTTAGTAATAAATTAAGGCCGAGTTAGGTATGTAATAATTACAACATGTACCAGGGAAAATACTTATATAAAATAATTTTAGCAATAATTCAAGTCCATGCTTGGTAGAAAAGAATTAAATCACGTATCAGGGCCAAGCCCAGTATATATGCATTATAGCAATAAATAGGTGTTGAGATTGGTATATAAGAAGTACAAAATATATCAGGGTCAATCCAGAGTGTAATTATTTCAAAATAAATCACTAGGAAAATCCCTCTATATAATAATTTAAACATTAGTCATTGGGCATAACCTTCTATATAACAATTATAATATTTAACATGACGAGTCATAAGTAAAATGATATCAAAATATCATATCATAAAGATCAATGTTTAATTATGAAAATTACCCTTTATCATTCAATCATATATTCTATTTATCATTTTTTTCATAAACCAGAAGCATGTCAGTCATTTCAATAATCAAGCCAATCCAAGGTGAATCTATATCATGAATTAACCCAAAACTAAAGTCATTCTAAAAACACTTTTTCCCTAATCCCTACCACCACCCTATCCTAATCCATAACCCCCAATCCTAATCCCTACCCCCAATCATTATCCCCAATCCCTATCCCCCAATCTTAATCTATAATCACTAACCTCCTCTCATTGTAATCAATAATCCCTACCCCCAATCCAAATCCATAACCCCAAATCATATTACATACCCTAAATATTAATCACTAATCTCTAACCCCCAATATTAATCCCTAATCCCTACCCCCAATCTAAATAATGAACCCAATCCCCCATCTTAATTCTTAATTCATACCCCAATCCTAATCCCCAACCCCCAATCTTAAACACTACGCCCATCATGATCCCTAATACCAAATCTCATATTTTAATCGCTATCCCTACATCTCCCATTATTAATCCTCAAAACCAAACCCCCAGGTTAATCCTTAACCCCATATTAATTTCCAATACCGACCCCCACCACAATATTAATCCCTAATCCCCACCCACCCACCATCAAAATCCCTAAGCCCCACTAACCCTGATCATAATATCTAACCCCTAACCAATCCCAACCCCCAAATCAAAATCCCGAATTCCTAACCCCTATAACACGCAATAAAAATTATAATCACTAACCCCAAACTAATCCCTACCACCAATTTCCTAACCGCTAATCCCTCGATCTCAATCCTAATTACTAACCCCTAAAAAACCCAACTCTACAAATATTAATACATAATATTTACCACCACCAAATAATAATCCCTAACACCCATATTAATCCCTAATCCATACCCCCAATCATAATATTAACCTCCCCCAAACCCAATCTCTACCCCAACCCTAATACCTAACCCCCAATCCTAACCCTAATCACTAACCCCTAACCCCCCCAATCTTAATCCATAATCAATCATCTTAATATATAATCCCTAACCCCAATTCTTGAACCAAAATATCTACCACCATATTAATCCCTAATATCTACCACCCACCAATCTTAATCCTAAACCCCCAATCCTAATCATAATCCCTAACCCTACCTCTATCCATATCCCCCAATCCTATTCCCTACCCCCAAATCGTAATCCCTACCCCCCAAATTCTAATCCCTACCACCAAATCCTAATCCACAACCCCATCCTTAATCCTTATTCCCTATCCCACTATCTTAATCTCTAATCCCTACCCCATCCTTAATCCCTAACCCCCAATCCTAATCCTGATCACTAACCCCTAACCCACCCCTCAATCTAAATACCAAATCCCAAACACCCCATGTTAATCCCTAATACCTAATCCCAAAATATTAAACTCTAATCACTAACCCCACATATTAATACCAAATACCTACCACCAAAATCCTAATCCCTACCCACAATCTGAATCCCTACCCCCAATCATAATCCCGACATCCAACCTCGGTCCCTAACCCCTCCCAACTCTAATCCTCACCACAAACCCCTACCCACAATCTAAATCCATAATCCCTACCCACCCAATACAATCTTAATACCTAACACCTAATCCCCATCTTAATCATTAATCTCTACAACCACAACCATAACCCCAACCCCCCCCCCCCCAATTCTAATCCCTACTCCAAATCCGAATCCTTACCCCAATCTTAAACCCCACTCGCTACCCCCAATATTAATCCCGAATCTCAAAACCCACATTCTAATACCCAAAACCTACACCAAAATCCTAATCCCTACCCCCCAATCTCAATCCATACCACACAAATCCTAATTCCTACCCCCTACCAAAATCCCTAACCCCCAATCCTAATCCTAATCACTAACCCCTAAATAATCCCTACACCGAATCATAATCACTAATCCCTACCCCCCATTTTAATCCATAATACGAAAACCACTTCTTAATACCTAATACCAACCCCAAATCCTAATCCATAACCTCAACCCTAATCCCTAACACACTAATATCTACACCAAAAATTCTAATCCCTAACGCCAATCAAGTTCACTACCCCATCCTAACATCAACTGCTTGTCGTAATCCATAACACCTAATTCTAATACTAATAAGTAACCCCTAACTAAGCCCAATCCCCAATATAAATTGATAATACCTTACCCACCAATATTAATCTAGAATCCCTATCCCCTCATCTTAATCCCTAATCCCTACGCCCCAATCCTAATCAACACCAGAACCTTATCCCCTAACCACCCAATCATTCTCCAATTCAATAACCCCCACCCCCAATCTTAATTCTTAATATTTAACCCCCAATCCTCTTCCATAACCCCCCATCTTCTTCACTAATCCAAACCCCCAAATTTTAATCCTAATCAGTAACCCCTAACTAAAACCTACCCCAAATCATAATACATAATCCTTGACACCCCAATCCCAATCCCTACCCCCATCTTAATCACTAATCCCTAACCACCCAAACTCCTAATCTTAATAATTAATCCCTAACCCCACAAATAATAATCTTAATCACTAATCCCTACCCCAAATATTAATCCCTAATCCCTAAGTCCTTTATATTAGTCGCCAACCCCAACCCCTCCCCCCATTCTTAATACAGAATACCTACCCCCAATCATAATATATACCCCCAATCATAATTTATTCCCTAAACCGTAATCCCCAAACACCAATTCTAATCATAATCAGTAAACCCTAACTAATCCATACCACATCAATCATAATCGCTAATCCCTAAACCCCCCAAACCTAACCCTTATCCAACCCAAATCCCTACCCCAATCCTAATCCTAATCACTAATCCCTACCTAATCCCTACCAGCAATCTTAATACCTAATCTGTAACCCCAATCTTAATCCATATTCCCTACGCACAAATCAAAATATAAATCTCTAACAATTTTTTTATCCCTTCCCCCCCAATATCAATCCCTAATCCCTAATCACCCCCATCATAATCCATAATCCCTAACCCCCATCTTAATCAGTAATCCCTAAACCCCAAATACTAATCCCTAACGTGAAATCCTAATCCATAAACCCCCCAAATCAAAATCACTACCCCATACCTAATCCCTACCCCCCATAAATCCTAATACAAATCACTAACCTCTAACTAATCCCCACACACATAATCATAATCCCTAATCCATAACCCACCACCCTAATCCTTAACCCCCAATCAAGATCCTTATTAGTAACCTGCCAATATTACTCCCTAATCCCAACCACCCCAATAATACTCCCTTGTCCTGACCCCGTACCAATCCTAATCACTACCCCCAATCCTAATCCTTACTTCCATCCCTAATCCCTAACTTCCAATCCTAATCCATAACCTACCAATCCTAATCGTAATCACTAACCCCTAAATAATCCGTACACCCCTAATCTTAATCCCTAATCCCAAACCCCAACCCTAATCATTAACCCACTAATCATAATTCAAATTACTACCCCAATCTTATTCTCTAATCCCTATCCCCCAATATGAATCCATAATTCCGACCCACCAATCCAATTCCCTACCCCAATCGTAATCCGTAACCTAACCCTAATCCCTAACCTCCGAATCCAAATCCTTATCAGCAAACCCTAAGTAATACCTTCCCCAAATATTAGTCTTTAATCTATAAAACCTAAACCATAATCCCTAACTCCCAAAACCATAATCCTAATCACTAACCCCTAACTAATCTCTACCCCCAATCATAATCCGCAATCCCTAACCCTCCAATATTAATCCCTAATCTCTCCTCCCCCAATCTTATTCCTAATCACTAACCCCAAGCAAATCCATACCCCCCAATATTAATCCCTATTCCATAACCCATCCAATATTAAATCATAATCCCTAACCTCCCCATCTTAATTCCTAATCCAAAACCCTACCATTCCCAATCATAATCACTAACCGCTAACTAATCCATACCCCAATCTTAATCCATAATCCATAAACAACCAATAATAATCTTTAATACCTAATCCCTAACCATATCCCCTTATTAATCCCTAATCCCTACCCCCATATTAATTTATAATCCCTAACCCCCAATATTAATACTTAATCCCTGACCCTATACCAATGTAAATCCCTAATCCACCACCTCACAATCCAAATCTCGAACTATCTCTGCCATCTAAATTCATAATCCCTACCCCCATCATAATCATTAATCCCTAACCCCCCAATCTTAATCATTATCCTCTAACCCTCTCCCCATATTAATCCCTAATTTCCTACCCCAAAATCCTAATACCTAACACCCAATCCTATTCCTAATCACTAACCCCTAACTAATCCCTACCCTCAATCTCAATACATAATCCCTAACCCCCAATCTTAATCCCTAGTCCCTAATCCCTAATAATAATCCCCAATCCCTACCCCCAATCCTAATAAGTAACCCCCAATACAAATTATAACCCCAACCCTAATCCCAACCCCAAATCCGAAAACTATTCACTAACCCATAACTAACCCCTACCCCCAAATCTTAATCACTAATCCCTAAACCCCCACACTCGAATCCCCCCTGACCCCATGAAATCTTAATCAATACTCTGTAATCCCTAACTAAAATTCTCATTAATGGAACCACAAAAATCACTTTTACCTAACTAGGGGAATATGGTATAAAAAATAACAATATTATCAACTAAATTAATACATTATGTTGTAGTCCTGTAATGAATGTAGAAATTCGCTTTAGATTTTGTTTTCTAATCCCCTTTAATTGTTTATATTTTACTCAGGGATGTGAGAACATGATCCCTCCAAGACAATTGGGTTAACATTTTACTACCAAGGAGTTTATGGGATTATGTTTTTAGAGTGAATAGAATAAAGTTCAATGAACTCATATGAAATACTTTCTTAAGGTACATTATAAAAAGTTTCATAATATAAACATAAATTGAATGCTTCCATGAAATTATTAATTTTTTTCATACATAGGTTAGGGGAATCAGAGAAATAAATGATATTTACCACACTGACTGAATGTGTTTCCCAAATATGAATGTAACAAAAAATTCCCCAAAATAGTGGCACTGAATATACCACACAGCTAATAAAAAATTATACTAAGAAAAAAAAATTCTGAACAAATAGACCAAATATAAATTCTAAAAAAATAGTAGCTTGTTTCACTCCATTATTTTTTATGAAATCTTGATAATGAATTAATTCCTGACCTTATTGGTCAATATGGAATGTCGTGTTTATCTAAAAATTATATGCATTATTGAATTTCTCCCATGTGTAATTAAAATTATTCAACATGTAAGAATAAAATGTTGAGTAATATTCCATTTGAATACTTAACAATTTGTGACTTAAGCTGCTCTAGTAATGAAACCTAAAAAGATAAAATTTGTAAATTTTATTCAACTTAAAAAAATGAAGTATGATAACACTAATTGAAACAAATCAATAAAAAAAATTAGAGGCATTCATTAATAGATTTATATGATAAGCAACATTCAAATATATCTTGAGTATTTTGGTATCCAGGATGATAAAAAGGACATAAGAGATAATATAGACATAAGAGAAGACCCCCTTCATATACGAAATTCAAAAATAAACTATATATTATAATAGAAAAAAATTTATCATTTTATATGACAATAGAAAACAAGAAAATAATCCCAATAACAGTTCTAATAGAATGTCCCCTAAAGCCAATGGAGGATACAATTTTCCAACCTAAAATAGAACACTAACAAAACAGTTATGGTTTTTTGATATTTCAATAATTATTATTCTTAAAGAACATAAAATACAAAACTTTAGGTGTCTCAAAAAATTAATGATAATAGTTTTCCTAAAAGTATGAAATGATAAATTAATATTAAACATGGTCATAAAGGGTTTCACTGTTTTGTATGTGCATTATCAATACAAAACATTTCAACTTCCACTAAGTGATGGTGTCTTGAAGTCAAAATGGAATAAATTATAAGTAATTCTTACTTTTTATATCTCCATTCTAATCAATTGAATTAATCCAACAAAATATAATTTCATATCGAGCGGTGCAACCATGTATTTAACGAATAAAATTAAATTGAGATAAATTTATAAAAATACCAATGACATGTTCTACCCAATAGAATTCTATGTTTACATTGATCATTCAAGTAAAACAATAATGGTGAAAAACATGACACCTTCTCGATGCAGATAAGAAAACCAAAACAATGTTCAAAGCCTAATAAAATAATGTTAAAAGAAAGACGATGTGTTTAATAGATACATTATAAAATATGTAAGGTTGTTTCAAGATTTTTATGATAAATTATCGATTGAACTTTCAGGAGATGTATCTAAAAACTTGAATCAATCATATATTTAGCACATTTGTTTCTTTGGAACTAGAAGCCCTGAGTATTTCCGAAGAACCTACCCATCCCACAAATAGTTTTGGATATAAAATGGATGATGTTTCATTAGTACATGAATTAACTGGTACAATATAAGTGTTTTATTTTACTTTTACACATGATAAAAAACAAATAGTTGGCCCTATATTTCTTAGGAGATAATAAATTGTATATATTAACATTTGAGATCAAAAAAGAAGAAATTAAAAATTAGTACCTGTTAGACAACACTTGCGCCCATCCACCAATCAGCCATACCTGACAACAAAACAATGTTCACAAAAGAAGTAGTAAAATAATAGAAATTCACAAGAGTTTTTCCTAAAAATATTTAAATATAAAAAATCCAAAGGAAACATTAGTTCTGTATAATAAAATGTCCCTAAATAATTCATCAATTTCAACACAATAAATACACAACTTAAAATATATTTAAACATAAGAATGATCATCATGGGAAGGAATTATGGACCTTAAAAGGACATTGATTCTTTGTACGGTTGTATTATTCTCAATATAATTGTTATTACTACTCATCAAGGGACACCCAAAAAGGGATATAAATTCCATTTTCATTGTGAACATCAATGGGAAACCTAGCATCGTTGTTGTAGACACTGATAAAGATTTACCTGATATCAATATCAACCATATGGTATTTCATGGATGGATCATGCTATTTTTTATAAATAGTATTGAAAATAATATCTTTAAATATATTTTAGAGGAATGATAAATAGGTGATGAACCTGTTGATCATTACAGATATTTATTAAACCCTAGAGTTTTCTTATGGATATGATGTAGGTATCTAGATTGAGAAGGGTATTATCTATATGATATTTCATATAATAAGTTTATTCAAGGATTTTAAAGAATATTTCAGATTTTTTAATGGTTTGATGTAGGAGGGTCACAGTCAAGTGAGAAACAAAGGTGGATGGGAGTGATGGAGACATGGAGTGTGTGTCCATCAGAGTGAAAAGGGAGTGGGTTAGAAATCAATAATTATAGTAATAAGAAATAGTGATGATGTGGATTTTAAAAAAGGGAAGGCAAATGGCTAGTCAATGGATGTGAGGAAACATCCGCAAGAGAAGACATAGGCTACAAACCTAGTGAAAAGAAACAAGGTGAGGATGCTCCCAACAGAAATAATATATTTAATAAATTTTTATTTTTAATTTTTAATTTTTAATTTTTTAAATAAAATTTTAATTTATTATGTTAATTTAAAATAAATAACACTTTACATATTCAATATATAAATTTGATTTGTACACATTTTTATCAATGTTCGTGTATTATGTTTAAAATAGTTACCATTGACTGTTAAGTAAAAAAATTAATTTCATTGTTTTGTAGAATATTATTTTGATTTTTTTATAATTTTAAGAAATATTTCTTGGGTTTTATTGTCTAACATTTTCATTGATCACTAGTGATGATTAGTGAAACTGATTTTTATAGGGAATTTTTTTATTGATCACTAGTGACCTTCAAGAAAAAATCCTATATGGTATGAATTCATGTGACAGTTCATTAACAACTATTAACACATGTATTCTTTGTTACACCAATTATTGTAAACAATATTTTAAAATCACTAAAGATATAAATTTTATATCATTAGAGAATAATGATAAACAATAAAATATAATACACAATCTAAGAAATATGAAAAAAAAGTGTAATACTCTATGTCAATGAAGATATATTTTTATTACCAATTTTTTATATAATAAATAGAAATAATAAAATTGTCGACCTTTATTTTGATAAAATTTTGAAGTATAAAGACGATTTCATGGATTTTTATTTAACCATACATTACGTTTAACATGATCATTTCCTACATCATAAATAGTTTTGAAATTGAACTTTTAGCTTATTATCTTATTATATTTTGGAGTGAGAAACCATTCTTGGTATTAGAAGCATAGTGTGGGTTTTATATCGATGATTTAAATGAAAAAGAAAACCCATAAGGTTTACACATCAAAGGATCTCTATTAGTTAACAAATAACACATCATATAAAGTCATTCCCTCAAATCGTATGAGTAATAAAATATTTAACCATATATCATATTACATGGTCTACATAACAACATAAAAGAATTTTATCAACACTAGAAAAGGGATTTATCAGTGCTAGAAAAGGCTCAAATCATAATCATATTTAAACGCACTCAATATTTATCAACTGTAAAATCAATTACTGATAATGAAATCATTTATCAGTGCTAAAAAAGGCCCCCTTTATCTGTGCAGTTTTTAACACTAATAAAGGCCATAATAGCTACTCAAAATTTTTTAGCCCTATAGAAACCCTATAACAACAAAACAAGTTAGAAAATATAAACATAATAAAATAAAAATATATAGAAAACTGGATTGGAATATAAATATTACATTGCATCATCATTTAACTTCAAAATTTAAATACAAAATATTTATATTGATTTAATATTTATAGTTAATAAAAAAATATTATATTTCAATATAAAAATCGAAACACTTATAGAATAATTGTTTCCAATGATCAATCTCTATAACAAACCTTACCATACAATGAAACCGATTTTTATTTTAGAAATAATATAGAAAGAATAATCAAATTATAATTTTAATGTAATATTGTCCACATATGATAAATTATATTGGAAATTACTAAATATTTTAATGATATTAACTGTTATAATATTAATTATATTATGAATGATTTTATTTTTAATGTTATATTAATTCTTAAGTGTACTATTAATTAATAATTATATTATGAGTTATTAATTACATTGTTAATTAATAATCTATATAAATTATATTTCTATTCACTGAATATATTAATGTCATTATCATTTATTAATTATCTTAATCACTTAAATAGTTGTTAATAATTATATAATCAAAATGACACTTTTATATTGAAAATGTACACTTCGAGTCATACTGACCACATCACATTTCATATTGATGTGCAGTCAGTTTCTACACATCATAATTATGGATTGTTGTCTTAATGTTTGAGAAAAATATGAGATCAGTTTCTCTGATTTGTCTATATGATGGGAATTTTAAACTCAAAAGGAACATTTATATTGAAAACACACACATAGAGTCATGCAGACCACATCGTGTGTTAGATTGACACGTGTCCAATTCCCCCACATAAAAAAATAATTATGGATCATTTCATAAATTTGGAAAACAATCCATGCTTTTTTTATTGGTTTTTGTCGCGTGGCATGTGTTTTAAACTAGAATAACACTTTTATATTGCATAAATGTACAACAATTCAGGGATACCACATCATGTGTTGGATTTATGTGTTTTTAGTTACTAAAAATCACAAATGAACTATAGATGATTTATCATAATTTTTTAAAATAATTGGAGCTCATTTTAGTTGTTTTGGATACATGATAGAAATTTTGAATAATAATGACAGTTCTATATTAAAACCCACACATTGAATCATAATTTGTGTCAGATTGATGTATGGTCATTTCACACACACTACAAATGAATTATGAATAATTTTTGTAATTTTTGAAAACAATAAGAGTTATTTTTCTTAGTTTTGGATATGTCACAAGCATTTCAAACTAAAATTTCTATTATATTAAAAACATGAATTTTGAGTCATATCGACCTCATTGTTTGTCATATTGACATGTGTATGATTCCTCCACCTCAAAAATGAATTATAGATCATTTTAATAATTTTTGAAAGTATTCTATGCTATTTTTTTCAATTTTGGACATGTGACATGTGTTTTAAACCAAAATGATACCTTTATATTGAAAATACACACTTCGAGTCACACTGATCACATCATCTGTCAGAATAATATATGATCAATTACAACATTTCAAAAATATTATGGCCGTTACTTTTAAACTTTAGTGACACTTATATTGAAAACATGCTCTTTGAGTCATACCAATTACATGTTGTGTAAAATTGATGTGTGGTTGATTCATATATGTTAAAAATGAATTATGGATCATTTTCCTAAATTTTGAAAACAATATGGGAACATTTTCTTGATTTTTTCTCTATGAGATTCCTTTTAAACAAAAATGAAACATTAATATTGAAAGCACACAGTTGGAGTCATACTAAAAACATTTTTTTTATTAAATGGACATGTGATAGATTCATACATGTCAAAAAATGAGTTATGAATTATTTTTTGGAAATTTTGAAAACAAACTGGGTTTGTTTTATCAGTTTTTTCTATGTGATGCACGATTTAAAAAAAGAAAATTATATTGAAAATACACACTTTAATTCATGCTGACCATATCATTTGTCATATTGATGTGAGATCAATTAAAACATGTGAAAAATGAAATATGGATCTTTTTCCTAAATATTGAAAATAGTATGAACATGTGATGCTAGTTTTAAACTAAAATGATACTTTTATATTGACAAAACACAATTAGAGCCATATCAAACATATCATGTGTCAAATTTTTGTTTAGTTGATTATTATATGTAAAAAATGAATTTTGGACCATTATAAAAAATTTAGAAAACAAAAGGAGCTCATTTTCTTTGTTTTTTCTATATGATATACATTTTAAAATAAAATGACACTTTTATATTGAAAATGAACACTTCAGGTAATTCCAACCACAGCGTGTGTCAGATTAGTGTGAGGTCAAATCCCATTTTTCAGAAATAAAATATGGATCATTGATCTAAATTTTGATAACAATATGATAATTTTTTCTCAATTTTGGCTATGTGACATGCATTTAAAACTAAAAAGACTCTTATATTAAAAACACACATTTTATTCATAATGACACATCGTGTGTCAGATTGATGTGTGTTAAATTTATAATCAGTCAAAATGAATTTTTGATTATTGTTCTAAAATTTTAATATAACATGATCTCAATTTATTCATTTTGGAAATGTAACATGCGTTTTAAAATAAAATGACACTCATATTGAGAAGAAAAAACATTGTTTCATATCGATCACATCATGACTCACATTGATGTGTAGTTTATTTCTACATATCATAAATGAAATATGGATCATTTTTATAAAATTGGAATACAATATAAGAATGGTTTCTTGGTTTTGACATTATGACACATGTTTCAAACTAAATATTTCTATAGTGATTAACCATTCTCTCAGTATTTTCAACTTTCTACTCTGGTTCAACATTTTTCATATTTAATTCCCCATTTATACTTTGAGAATTATATCATGACATGGGTGAGACATATATATTAGTATTTTTAGTATATATCATCACCATGTATTTGGTTGAATTGTACAGAAAAAGTAAAGGAGTGCATATTTCCTTTCCAGCGTGTACCTAGAAATGATTGTAATATGGACTAAACGATTTTTATAAACTCATAAAAAGAAAACAAGACACATAATGAAAATGAAGAGGCTAGGAACATCGATATACCCCTGTAAATAATTGTTAATATATATTCATATTTGTGGGTAAACGGATACTTGACCCATTTCGATCTCACAATTATCTCAGTTACACCCTCAATGTCTAATATATCATGAGAATGAAAAGATTGGAACATTTTACTAGATCATATAACATTTGTAGTGCATAACCCACCATGATACTTATCCTTGAGATACATATCAAATATTTATTTCTTTATGATTCATCATCAGAGTGTTTTTCTATTTCTAGAAACACATCGTAACCCATACAGAAAGGAAATTAGTGAACAATTGAAAAGAAATTCATGATCAATCACAGAATTAGAAAATACCCTTTAGAAGAATTTAAAATTTATTGTATCAATAATATTATTGAATTACTCACATTAGTTATAGGTTTAGTAAATGTATCTAAAAGGTTGAATTTATGTTGTATTATATCCATATATATAGATGGATTTGAATGTGTCTAAAATTATTTAACTTAAAGCTGTTTCTTTTTATCGATATTCTGTAATTATTTTCACAGATAAAACACACCAAATAAAAAAATCCGTATTTTTATCATTAGGTGTCAAAATAACGGGTGGGGTCAGATCAAGAACTATATTTTTCCACTCAGTAAGGGAGAAAAATCTATGGTATGGTTCAAATTTATTTATAATTATGGGAGAATCAAATCTAAAAAATTGGGATGAAATTTGAAAATTTAAGATTAAAATAAAAATATAACTAATAGATTTTGAATACTATATGAATATTATTTTAGAAAAAATTACATATAAGAATTAAAAAACTAATTATTCACATTATAAATTTATCTCTAAGGATATAGATTATTGTAGATCACAAATATAATAGGTAATCACCTAAACTTGATATAGGTATAAATTATGACATCATCTACTCTATCCACACATCTATAAAAATATTTACTGCTTCATCTAAGTATCTATATTGTTGTAAATATTTTTAGTACTAAGTTAATATAGAGAATAATATGATTAATATATAATTAAATTACGATTACCTTCGGAAATTACCCATTCAAGGATGATATTATGTTGATGGTATAATATCCTTAATAAAATTTCCTACATAATATCCAAAATCATTCTCATTATTTTTCTTTGGACTGTGTAAAAGCATTACTCAAAATAAATAAATTGTTTTGTAATATGTTGTGATAGTTAAATATTATATTATATCACTTAATATTTTTCAATTTAAAGAAATCATTAGGCCTATTGTGCTCAGTTATAAAATTCATACAATGATTAATTTGATTTTTATAGACCCCCTTTCCAAAAAAATCTGATCAAAATAGAAAATAAAATGTATAATTTGAATTTTATCTTTAAATGTCGATTTAAGTGCATTAATTATTCAAAATAGACATCATGTGTGGTTTTTTTGGTAAATCTATGCATTAGAGCCAAATTTTTTTTGGAGAATCTAAATTTATTTCTATGGCCATCCACTGATCCCCAAAGTACAAAAATAAATAATTCATGAAAAAATTGAAAAATATATTTTATATGATAGATTTTAGTGTTTTACCCCTATGTTGAAGGAATCAATAAGATTCTTTATTCTACACTTGTTTTTTCAAATGACTCACATAATTAATCATTTATATTATCAATTTTTATTAATTTAAAAGAAACTTTTTCTATTGAAATGATAGAGGGATTAATGAGTCTAAATCATTCTTTATAAGGGTTTCCCTTTATATAGTTGTAATATAAATTCTAGAAGAAATTATTAATATTCATAAACTATAATGAACATACTAGATCATTTTTTGAAAAAATGGACTATGATAATGCACCTCATGTATACATTAAAAACTAATACTCCAATCCATTTAAACATGATAATTTCATTTATACTCTCAAGACTAACTACGTCAGGAAGGGCCTCTCAAAATATTTATTCTTCGTAACCAATATAGGAAATATTTTCATCTTTGAATGTCATAGCCTCATGAACTAATAATATTAAAATATGTTTTAGTAGAGCTGGTGGAGTGAAGTTACTCTCATAAGGTCCTTTTTATTTCTTTATTGATTTACTAGATTGTCTTAATCTGGGAATTTTCTCCCAAAATTTTGTAAATTTATAATACCATTCATCATTCAAGACCTTTTTTCATCAACTATTAATGGTTATTCGTTTAATTTTTTTTAAGGATATGCCTTATGTATCTTTACAAGACAATATGACCATGCTAAAAAAGTTCCAATCGAATTATTAACCATGGTAACATCTATATCATCTACCAGAATAAGAAACTAAACACTTGATTCATAATCTACTTCGATCCCCACTCTCACATGATATTGTGAGGGTTGTTTTTGTGAAAGGCATTTGGATCTATTTGTTGTGTATCATGTATTCAAAGATATTGTATAGTATATCACTCATAAAAAGGTAATGTGTGGGTGTTTTTAGATATAAAATAAATGCTATTTTAATCTACAAAATTTTAGAAATATAAATTTATTTAATGTTTTTTGATTAATATGTAGGGGAAATAGTTATGAAAAAATTGATTACCGTGGGAAATATATAAATTTTATGGAATGACTATCCTTAAAGATAGTGGCGTTATGTGTCTCTTCATATACTAATCATTGTTCCAATATTGTTTCTATTTGATCCTTTCATATATACTGGTCCTCCAAACCAAACTGGAGAACAATATCTTTTAAAACACATATATGTGCCTTCATGCCTTTCATTATCTCATTTGTATCAACAGGTGAATTTATTTTTTTGAAATATGTTTGAGGTAACACTCTAAAAAATAAACCTTTAACATGGTTATATTGTTCTATCCACATAAAATCTAATAAAATTTGTTTCACTCCAAGTATCGTTAATGTATATTTTTGTGTCTAAATTAAAAAAATACAAATATAAATAAATATTTTAATGTGATACACTTATAAATAATAACAAATTACAATTATGTCATACATATACATGATCCTCTTACTACCTGGGTGTATTTAATCTATTATTTTTCCGTCATATTTTTACCTAAGACTCGTTCCATAGCACATGACATGGTATGGAAGTGGGTTCGGATTCTGATTCATCAATCTTCATATAAAAAAGGAACATATGTTATTTAATAATATATAAATTTTTTTTGTACATTTAAAATACATTCCATTTTCATCTCAAGTGAATCATACTTAATACTTACTTTATTATAGGGGTACGTACGTTTTGATTCTCATTTATTATTTTTAGAACTCCTTTTTTGTTTTATAAATTAGTAATTTTGAATCAAAGTGGATAAGATAAATATTTTAAAAAAAATATTATCGATTAAAATTCACTAGAAATGATTCCCCATAACAAATAATAATGAAAACTTCTCATACTTCCTACTTTTTAATGTGTGAATAGGTAGTTGGTAGGTGGTGGTTTACTATCATGACCCCCACCACTAAATGAAACCCCTCACGAGTTGACAATGGGAGAAGGGATATGATGACCTATTGAAACACACCTCTAATATTCCACTGGTTAGCGAAAAGAAGTGTATATCATTCATATAAATGAGAGGCATTATTCTCTAATAGAACATGAGTAAATAGAGAAATGTAAAGTACACCAAAAAAATACTTCTCAAGATAAGAGTAAAATAAATCCTAATTATATGCAGGTAATGTCATAAAAAAGTAGTATAATTAAAAGGGAACTACAAGTACGAAATTGTAAACTAGGAAGTGAAAATGAATCCGAAAAAGCTTCTAAACAACCACGAGCTAGTAATGTACTAGGAAATTTTTGGATAATTACATTAGATGCACATCATGATTTGCGTGATGCATGTTTTTTTATATCCTTAATAAAATATTTTCTTCTAAAAACAACTTATTATGACATAATGAATTTCTATCATATTGTAACTCATATGATATCCATTTTTTATTATTCTTGGAATGTGGTTATGGTATTATATTGTTATTAGAAAATCTTTCCTAAAAAAATGGAAGTATCTACAATGCATGATTTCTAACATTGATTCTCATTTTACATACATCATAATACTGATGTATATAAGAAACTGTGCATTTAGGAATTAATCGATGATACATTTTTTTGATCAAGGTAAACATGTAATATTTTTCATCAATCCTCATTATTATAATCATAACCCAAATTTTGGTAAGTTGATATGATTATAGGTTTTACTCCATGATACATTATATTCATCAATGAATCCTTGGTCATGATATTCTTATGGATACCAGCCTGAAGCATCTAATATCTTCACACCATGCATATAAAAGACTTACGTTTATAATTCCTTAATAATCACTTAATGTAATATTATGATGTATGTTTACCATTAGATTACCCTTGGAATTGTTCATGCTCTCTTACTGAATTAATTTTCAAAGATCTGTGGATTACGTTTATTTGTAATGGTTTCTTTTTCAAAAACTATGTACATAATTACGTCAATAAAACCCAAGGTATTTAAATAAAAATAATCTAAAACATAATTTTGTAAATCCTTGATAACTACATAGTTTTACTTGAAAAAGAATTATATTTCCACAACTTGGTTTATAAGTCTTACATTTTATATTCCTCAGGTATTTCAAATGATTCAGATATTACTAATCTATTGGTTGAGTATTAAACAGTAGAAAAAAAATTCATTCCTAAACTATAATAGTGTCTCATTATGTCCAAAATACCTTTCATATAAATTTTTTCAGTAATACTTATCAAAAGCTCGATGAGAATAATTTACATGAAAATTTAGAATTTGTGTAATTCTCACTGATGACTTAGGAACCACTATATCTGAGCCACTAGAAGAACACTCCTTACCTATTATGAAATTTAATTTCATAGAATGTTATTGTATTCAATTACCCATATGTAATTGAAATATTCAATTTAATAACCAAGAAGTATGACTGAAACAATACTTAAATTCAAAAAATACCCCTAAAGAATAAGCGACTAATTGGTTCTTCAATTTTTTTAATTTCACTTAAACTTCTATATATATTATCTCATGATATGTGAATCAAATAACATCATGTTTAATATCTATTTCTTTAAAGTATGTTCTATTGGTTACTTTGGATTTTCTATTTCCATTGGTGATTTCAAATTGATTTTCAATTTTTTCACCATAATAATTAAATATTTTACTTTATTTATGTTCTTATTTACATGGAGATCCTTCCGCAAAAGGTAATGAAGGGTTTTCTCCATACTATTTTTTTGTAATCATAAATTAAAGTAGAGTAAATGGGTAAAAATGATATGAGAAAGGTATCCATTAAAATATTTTTGTTTATCTTTCAATTTACACATATCTAGTGTAATAATCACTTGTTCATATATATGCTTCACATTATCCTTTCAAGAATCTATGAGATGATAATTTTATATCATATGTGTCCTGATATAGTATCCAAAACTCACATATGGAGATGATGATATAAATATGACATAACCGTCATATTATTCATACATTATTCTTCTGTATTAATTTTTACACTCATGCATCCTAAGGTGATTTAACTTGAATTGGGGACACCAACACCTAAAATTTCTGATGTCGTCATACATTGGGTAAATTCCTGTACTACCTATTGAAACTAATGTTAGTTTAGAAATTTTAATTTTCCAAAAATTATCATAGTGTACTTGTGATATTTCATGCATTTTTTTATAATTATAAAATATGACAGATTCTTAAATTTATCTTGACTACGTATTTAAACATTATCGACAAATTAACTAAATCATTAAATGTCTCCAAGTATTTGAAGTTACTTTAGAAACCCTATAAACTAGAATAATAGTAATATTCCTCTTGAGTATTCATGTGTAAATGATCCTTGAACCACCACTCATAGTCTACAAGCTATGGCTATTCTACCACTCAGATTGTTCAAATAAGGTGTTTGACTGGACAACCACATTAACTCGTGACCCCTTGATATGATGAGGGAAGTCCCATCTTCTAAAATAAAAAACAATTAATTTACTCAATTCATTCCTCTAAAGTTGTACAATGATGGATTTGACTACTTATTTTTTGAAAAAATTTGTTAATTCAACTCATCCCTCTCATAATAACTCTCCGATAGAGAGAGGCACCCTCAACTTTGGCTGGTGATCACTCCAAAAAAATCATTTTTGTTCAAATTTAAATGATGGAAGTCATTTTATAACATAATATTTCCTTAAAGTTTTTTATTTTTTTCTAGATGAATATAATCCATATTTACTAGTATGTTCATAATCTATTGTATCAATCCTAACTGAAAATTAATATAAAAATATTCATCTTATATTTATCCATTTCTTTATTTATAATTTTATTAATTTTCCCATTTTCCTGAAAATGCATAAAATATTAATCAAATTTATATAGGAAATAAAAACTCTTGACTGGCCGTGAGTATATAATATTGGATGCCCCATTTAAACATAATAGATCAAAAATGACCTAGGGGAATCATACATGAGTTATGGTTTGACTAAGGACGTAGTTTGTCCCTATCCAATGTGTCCACTTCTTATTTTAATTTTGCCTCATCTTTACAAGGCCCATGTCGTACATTGCCTTTTTCAGAGTAAAAATGTACTGACACACAGGTGAGGGCATATTACAAGTACACAATACAAATAGAAAAATTAGACAGACTTACCATTATGAAAATAGATTGAAAAGTAAAGGATGTGCATACAACCATTTAATTAACTACTTATTACAATCATCACATTTAGGAAACAAATATATTGCTATAATAACCAGACATACACAGGTCAGATCAATTTTTCAAGACCAGTCTGAATAAAAATACACGTGTGATAAAATTATATTTCAATAAATTTAAATTTCAAGGGTATTGAAATAAATTAAAATAATTATATACATTTAAATAATTAATATTATTCAGTATCTTAATTAATTTAATTTTAATTCCAAAAATTAAAATAATTAATTAAATTTAATACCAAATTTAAATTAATTTTATCCAAATATTAAAATATTATAATTTAAACCAAATATTAATTTTTAATTAATTTAATTTAATTCTAAAATTTCATTAATTAATTAAATTATTTTTGATTAACACGAGCCCCAAAACCCGGTGTAGGGCCTCTGCGGGTTGGGCCAACCCTATGTAGCCTTGTTTTGTTTTGTTTTTTTAAAGGTAATGCCATGGCCAGCCTTGTTTCGTTTTTTGAAAAGCCTTTGAAGGGATATTATGAGCCAGGATGGTATTCCATGACCCGTTATGGGAAATGAAGACCCACCATGAACTAGTTGACGGGAAAACAAGGTTGTATTACAGGTTTCCACTCTACTGGGGAATCTTGCATGTAAGTACCTGACGGAATATTGTGCTACAAATACTGACCCAGATGTGGACATAAGAATGTGGTAGTGGATGGGGCCTAGGATAGGTGCATGTAAAATTCTTGTTGAATAGAATGGTGGGAGGTAACCTTGACCGACACAGTGGGGGATCGAGGTCGGAATAGGAGAGGGTTCGGCAGTGGTGGCATCTGGTATGGTACCCCGCTACGAGATGAGGTAGCGGTTTCAAGGATATGCTAAAATGATCCTATTCATGACCAAGGAGTTGGTTCCTAGTAGTGGTTTAGTGGTTCCATAATGGGGAGGTGGTGACCGATGTCTAGGATATGTTTGGGGTCTTATCCAAGTGTAATGTCAGAATGGGCGATAGATATGGGACCTCACATTGGCGGTGGCCGATGGAACTCAATCCCAGATCATGGGTGACAACCTCACACAAGGAAAGAGGAGGGGAAGGCATGATATGTTGGGAAATACAAGTATGAAACTAAAACGCAAACAATTGAAAAGTGAACATGCTGTAGAAATAAAATATTTCCCAAAAAAACAGATGTGCAGCGACCCGAAATAAAATTTGCTGAAAATAAAGTGGACACCAGATATTTTTTCATGTAAACCCCAAAAGGGAAAAACCACGGGACGTAGTACAGAAAGATGGATCCACTAAAATCAAGAGATACATGGTATAGACTCTCCAAAATGGAAGGGATATCAATAGTAATACTCAAGAATAAAAGTAGTAAATCAATGACAGAGAGCAAGAAAGATGATCATCAAAGAAAGGTGATCACCAAATGGGATTTTATATCAGTGTTGTTCCTGCCAGTGATGTTGAAATATCTTGCCTCTACCTCATTATATTGGAAAAAAATCGGCATTAAATAATGTCACCACGTCAAAAGAGTGTCACCGTAGGAATTAATTCATGAGATCTGGGACCACATTAAAAACACCCCATTAAAATAGAAATTGTGTGGGCACCATTTGAAGAGGCGATACCCTATGTGCCAACCAGAAAGGCGCCCAACAAACTCCTCCTCCAACTCTACAAGGGATCACCGCCAACCCTACAATCTATCGGCAAGTCTAAAATTTTCCACTGGGAAAAGTCTTGGTCAACATGTATGACCCATTTTCATTACTGTGGATCTTCTCAAGCTATAACTTTCGTAAATCAAGGACTTTGTGGATCCAATGATATTGAACATCAATATGTTTTGACCTACCCTGAAAATTGGAATTCTTTCCTAAACTAATAGCACTCTGAATATCACAAAATAAAACATACCTGTCCTGATTTAAACTGATCTCTCAAATAAAATTTTTCATCCACAACAATTTTTTTCATGCCTCAGTATATGCAATAAACTGTGAATTTGTGGTAGATAAAGCCACACATCTTTACAATCTAGACTGCCAAGATACAGCTCCCCCTGAAAAAGTGATAAAAAAGCCTGAAGTAGACTTCCTTGAATTGATTTATCCTTCCATATCTGAATCTTTAAAGACACAAAGAATAGGTTACCCTTTTCCAAAACACAATCTCAGATCATAAGTACCACAAAGATATAGAAAAATGTACTTCACTGCTCTCCAATGCTCTCTACATGGATTTGATAGAAAACGACTGACATCACCAACTTCATGAGCTATATCAGGTCTAGTATATGCTATTTCATACATCAAACAACCAATAGTAGATTAATAGGGTATGTGTTTCATCTCTTCTCTATCTTCATCAGTAGAAGGTGACAGACTGGTACTGAGATTAAAATGTAAAGAAAGAGGAGTACTAACGACTTTCTCTCTATCCATTGAAAATCTCCGAATAACCTTCTCAATGTATCTGTCCTAAGATAACCATAACTTTTTGGCCTTCCAGTCACGGGAGATCGTCATGGTAGGAATCTGTCATGCTGGCCCCAAGTCTTTCATCGCAAAAAGATTGACCAAGATCCTTCTCTAATCTGTCAATTATAGAAGTATCATGGACAACAATGAGCATATCATCAACATAAAGCAATAGTATAATAAAATCATCATCAGTAAATCTCTCAACAAAAACACAATTATAGGAAGATGTCTTCCTGAAACCTTGATGAGAAATGACATTTTCAAACTTCTTATACCGTTGCCTCAGGGCTTATTTCAAACCGTACAAAAACTTCTTAAACCTGCAGATGTGATTTTATTTACCAGTTTCAAACAAAACCCTTTGGTTGATCCATATTAATCTCATCCTCTAAATATCCATGGAGGAAAGCTGTCTCCACACACATCTTCTCAATCTGCATATCTAAACTAGCAGCCAAACCAAGAAAACCCCGAATGGAATACATTTTGACTACAGGTGATAAAATCTCATCATAATCAATACCATTATTCTGATGGAAGCCTTTGACAACTAACCTAGCATTGTTTCGTGGAATAGAACTGGATTCCTCATTTCTAATCTGATAAATCCACTGATTTTGCAAAGCTCTCTTCCCTATCGGTAACTTCACCAGATCAAAAGTGTGGTTATTATACAATGATATCATGTCGCCATCCATTTCTGCAACCCATATTTCCCTATGTTCACTCTCCATTACCTAATCAAATGATTCTAGTTCTCCCCCCTATAGTTAGGAGCACTTACTCTTCTGTTGAAAATCGAGTAGAAGCGGTGTGATGCCACGATAACCTCCACCGTGGAATTGCGGGTTCACTAATAACCCCTAGAAATGGAACATCAGAAACAAAAGGTACATCAGAAACATAAACTCCAACATGTTCACCTTGTTCATCATTCTTTACATCAACGTGTTCATCAGAATCAACAATATATGGAAATTTGAACCATATCCTAGATCAATACTGACAAAACCATCAAGAGTAGGAGAAGAAGCTTTTTCACCCTTATCAATATCTATAATATTTTGATTCTCTTTAAACACTGCATCGCAACTTCTGACATGTTTCCTCAAAACAGGATCACTGAACCTATACCCAATCTCGTCGTTTCCGTATCCAATAAAAATACACTGACATTTCATACCATCAAGCTTGGATCTCTCATCTCTAGGCAGATGAACAAAAGCCTTGCAACCCAAAGAACGCAAGTGATCGTACCTGATCTCTTTTATATACCAAAATTTTTCGGGATTTTCTATCTACAAAGCCACCGCGGGTGATAAATTGATAATATAAGTAGTATTAAGTAATGCTTCACCCCAAAAGTTTCCATGAAACTTTGCTTCTGAAAGAAACAATGAACTCATTCCAGCAAAGTCATGTTCATCCTATCAGCTACACTATTCAGTTGAGGTGTCTTGGGCGACGTATTATGATGGCGAATACCTTCTTGCCTGCAATACTATTCAAAAGGACCACAATACTCTCCTCCATTGTCAGTGCGAATACATTTCCATTTATTTCATGATTACCTCTTAGCAGAAACATGAAATTTCATAAAAACACTAAGCACTTGACTTTTGCAATTCAAAACATAAACCCAGAGCTTTAGTGAGTTTTCATCAATAAATGTAACAAAATAAAGACTGCCTCTAAAGGGATTTGATTTCAAAGGACCACAAACTTCATAATGTACCAATTCAAGTACATGTGACTTCCTGTGTTGAGGATGACTGTTGAAACTCACTCTGCTCTATTTCCCAGCCATGCAATGATCACATGTGTCCAATTTGACACTCATAAAATCTGAAAGAATATCTATTTTGTCCAAACAACCAAGTCCTTTCTCCCTTATGTGATTGAGCATCATATGCCACAACTTGGATGAAAAACTGCACTGAACAACGCAGGAAGTATCACAAGAAATAGAAGCTCTAGTCCAGTAAAAACCAAATTACTTCTTCCCTCGTTCCACAATCAAAGCTCACTTAGAAAGAATCCATTGGTAATCACCAAAATTACTGATAAACCCTTCATCATCAAGGACACTGGTAGAAAGAAGATTCAAACGAACCATGGGTTCATGGCGAACATTCTTCAAAATCAGCTTAATTTCTGTACTGGTCTCTAAACAAACAGTCCTGATGCCTACAATGCCAACATGACCATCATTTCCCATCTTCAAAACCCCAAAGTTAGCTAGGATATAAGAGGTAAAGAACTCCTTCTTCAATTTTATGTGAAAACAGGCACCATTCTCAACAACCCATCAATAATCATCATAAGAAATGTTAATGGAGTCATAAACAATAATAATATCACACCCTGTAGCAGCGGCGACATGATCATCTCCATAACCAGTTTTCTTCTGTGGATTTTCCTTCAATCTGTTCTCTCTTTACAGTTGATAAAAAAAATTCTTTAAATGCCCCTTATTACAACAATGATGACATTCAAAATCTCTCTGCTTAGATCTGGATTTGCTTCTGCCTCCGCACTTACCTAGACTACTCTACCCCCGGTCCGGGCTTCTCCCCCTGTTCACTGTGACAAAATGCTCTGAAGAATATTTCTCATGAGTACGTCTCCTGACTTCTTCATTTAAAATAGCAGACTTGACAAAACTAAATGTTAGAGCACCATCAGGATCAGATGCAGTTAGAGTAACATGTAAATGATCCCATGAATCGGGTATAGTTTTAAGTAGAAAAAGAGATAAAACCTAACCTTAAAAATTGATACTAATGTTAGAAAACTGATCAAAACATCCTTGATATTCACTTAAATAATCAGAAATAGGCGTACCATCTCTGTACCTCGTGTTCATGATTTTCATGAGAAAAAAATAGTTTATTGTTTCCCATCATGGAAGCATAGGTTGTCTCAAGATTCTCCCAAAAATTTCTGGGATGAGAGATGTTGACAGTGTGGTTCATCACGTTGTCTTCGACCCATTGGCGACTAAATCCACAAACCATATCATGCTCGAATGCCCATTATTCGTCTTACATCTTCTCTGGCTTCTGAGTACTAAACACTGGAAGATGAATTCACTTGACAAAACAAAGATCCATCATTTTACATTTCCACATATGGTAGTTTGTCCCATTCTGCAAAATCATCCTACAGTAAATGGACTCCATAATAAATATGAAAAAATAATATAAACTCCCTTTGAAACCAAATTTTTGGAAATACAGGAAAGCAACGAACGTTCAAACAATTGAAAAGAGAACATGCATCAGAAATAAAATCTATCCCCCCCAAAATAAAACGGATGCGCAGCGACCCGAAATTAAATGTGCGGAAAATAATGTTGACACCGAAAATTTTTAAGTGGAAAACCCAAAAGGGAAAAACCACAGGACCTAGTCCAAAAAGTGGGATCCACTAAAATCAAGAGATACACGGTTGAGACTTCCCAAAATGGAAGGGATCTCAAAAGTAATACTCAAGAATAAAAGTTGTGAATCAAAGACGGAGAGAAAGAAATATGATCGTCGAAGAAAGGTGATCACGGAAAGGGATTTTCTCTCACTGTTTTTGCTACTGGTGATGTTGAAATTCTGTGCCTCTACCTCCTCATATAGGATAAAAAATCAGCGTCAAATAATGTTGTCACCTCAAAATAGTGTCACCTTGTGAATTAATTCACGATGTCTTGGACCTCATTGAAAACACCCCATTAAAATAGAAACTGTATAGGCACAATATGAGGAGGCATTACCCAGTGCGCCAACCAGGAAGGCGCCCAACATGATAGACTTTTGTGGTGCATCCTTGGGGTTTTCAGCTAGGGATCAACCGAAGCAGGGAAGCAGTTGCCTTTTGTGCCATTGTAGGATCACGTGCAGACTACGATGACTATCTCACAACCGGTGTTAAGATTGGGGGTCTCAAGAAAGGTCACTTGGGGAAATGAATAAGGAGGTGTTCGACTACCATATTGAAATATTTAGCCTAAGGGAGGAGGATGTGGATCCCGCAAAACACCTTTTTTTAATAAACAAAATATTTTTTTTATCTTAAAATTGTGGTGCCTCCAGCTAAAACCTAATGGTAGGATTTTTGAAAAAAAAATATATACTGCCCCCTATTTCCTTTCTATATATGACTAGAAAACTGCCAATTTTAAAATGATTTAATTTTTATTATTTTCAAAAACAAAAACATTTTATTTTACAAGTGCGTGGAAAAATGGTTGCCAGCTTGAGTAGCTCATGTGGATAGATTTCGACCAGTACTTTGCTAGAGTTCATTAGAAAAATGAGTAATACATAACAGTTTATGTTCTTCTTAATATTTGGAAATTTGATATCCAATAAACACCATGTCGTTCCCTAATTCATTTTTTGGATGGCATTATCTTGTGAATTTGGTATCATATCGATGTGCAGTTTGATTCATGGGGACATATATACAACCATCTACTTTATATACAAACTAAAATAATTTTCGTGGATCAAATAATCCATGCGATTTTTCCGAAACCAATTGATGGTACCAAGGTGGGAAGAAGAAGCCGGTGGGCTGGGGTTTTTATAAATTTCTTCATCGTAGTAATTAAATATTTTTTTATCTAGTGATATGAGCCCTAGTATGGTTCAAGGATATAACATTTCTTACCGGGGCACAAAAACATAAAATAATGATAAACTCATTCAAATTCGAAGTGTGCACATATTTCATATGTCTTCAATGACCATTTCTAGATGAATATAATGCCAAAACCCTATAGATAAAACACACATAGTTCTTGAACCTATGCATGCATTTTTCATTGAATTATGGGTTCTTGAAAGAAGCTCTGATGAACTCTTCGATGCTTGGTCGATCACCATGATCTCTTGACATTGATCTTTGAAGGCATATCTGGATCATTTCCTTGGTTTGAGTGATTATCTCTTTAGGATTTAACAATAGAGGGAAGTTATCAATTATAACTAAGTGAATAGTCACATGGAAAGATATTCCCTTTGACTTATATAGTGGAAGTCTAAAAATCTAGTTTAGGTTCCCAACCCCCATTAATTTTAACAACAACTAAATAATTGATAATTAATTAATTACGACCAATAAACTATATCATAAATATTATTCTTATTTTATCACATAATTATAGTATACCTTAAATATATTACATGATAAACTCAAGCCATAAACTGAACTCAGAATTCCTGATAATTTTAGATGAACCAGGAATATTAAAATAATGTTTGTTTGTATAATATTAATCAATGTATTTACTTAAACATGTGTAAATAATTTTAATAAATTAATTCAACCCAGTTATTATTTACATGAATAATAATTTATTTATTTACTAATTAGTGGCCGATGACTTGGAAAACTATCGAACACTATGGTGGGGCCCACAATGTCCAATATTCCTATTCACCGAAATAGAGAAGAATATTGAATACACTATTGTATGTGACCCTATAGGTTCATATCTCGATAGTAGTGAATAATATTTAGAGAACAATAATAGAGTATATAAACTCATTAAGGCCCCTAAGGAGACAAGGAATATTCATAGAAAATACAACTAACATACGAACATGCACTGTGTCATATAATCTTTTTGTCTTTAGATATATCATAATGCAGGACACATACATGTGTCATTGTAATTTCTTGATTTATTAAATGTTTACCAAACTGGAAGGATTTTTCTTTGACTATCATGGCGATTGATTTTTGAAGGTACTACCATCCTGATCAACCACGCCCGAGATATTACTTCATCAACTCGAAAGTGAAAAATCTTATCTCGATCATTCATCCAAATTTCATGCCACCACTGAAACACCCAATACAAACTACCTCACCATGATTTTATATCGTGGGTTTTCCATACATCAATGTACATGATCAAATGGTTGACAATGATAATGATATCATGTGAGGAGAACAATATATGTGTCTGTAGATTAGAACTACTAATGACACCCAAAATGTCTTCTGTTCCTATTAGCATGTCTGTGCTCAAAATCTTAAATAGTTTAGATCAACAAGTGTGAACTTCATGAGAAGAATTATCAATGCTTATGATCATCCAACACATGATCGACATACATCTACACTATCCAGTTAGTATGATGTATCTAGACCATATGACCTATATTTAAGATTAATTTCATAGTATCTTGAGATTGTCATTATATATTGGGATATTATATAGCCATTTGATAAGGATATTAATCTATTGAAATTACAATTAAACACTATATGCATAAATGTCTACACTATAATGGTAAGGGAACATAATGAATATCTCTATGCATACATGATATATTAATCAAAATTACTCATAATGTTGGGTCTAAGCAACCTTATTTTGTAGGAAATAAACAATGGAAGGGTATCTCCCCCTGGAGAATAGATGAGGGAAGTCTTTTCATTAGATACATTTTTGTGAGAATGGAATCTCCCAAAAAATGATAATAACTTTTTTCTGAAATAAATGTTCATGAGAAACCTCTGACATATGGAGGTTTATCCATTCAGAAACACTATTTTGTTGAGGTTTGTACTACATATTTATCATTAATTCATAGGGTAATCTTCATCACATAATTGGCTTATTCTTAAAAGGTTGTGCTTAAGACCTTGGACAAACAAAAAAATTGAAATTAAAGCTTTACCAAGAAAAACTATGTTACCTATACCAATAATCTCTCCTTGAAAATTATCATCGAAACTAAACTTTTCCACCTTTTATATGGATAATATTTTAAAATAAATATTTTTTACCAATAATATATTTAGAAAAACAACATTATACATGTAGATGTATTCTTGTTATTGGTACATTCTTTGTTTTCCTAAAAACAAAAACATTAGACTTTGGGAACCCAAACCTTCATAGGACTAGTAGTATTAAAAACAATATTTTATGAATCCACATCTACATTGAAAAGTAGGATTTTTGGAATCATAATGTTTATAATTTATTAGGAATCATTTTCCTAGGGACCACACACTTAAATGAGATATCATTTTACAATGTCTCAGAATACATGATGAACTTTCTGATATTTTTACAAAAACATTACCTTCCAATAGATTAGAATATATTAAACAGAATATAGAAATGATTAGTGTAAAATGATCTTTCATATATACTTCATGTTTACCCATATTATTACATTAAGATAATGCATTTCACATGGGGAGAACATATGTTTGTTTTCTATAAAATCTTTTTCTTCCAATTTTCTTAAGAAAAAATTTTATAATGGGTTTTCCAGACTAGTGTTTCTTTATAAATTTTTTAGAGTCAATATTCATAAAACAATCCATAGAGTCAAGAATTATTTAATTTTTCTTTGACTAAGGATTACTTAAAATGCGTTTAGATTCAAAAAATAATAATAAATAGTTTTCATATTCTATTTTTTCCCTCAAAAATTATTTTATGGTTTTACTTTATAATTACTGGTTTATAGTTTTTTTATTATAAACTATTGTATTATGTTCTAAAAACTATTTTAAAACTATCATAATGTAATTAGTTCATAAAATTGAATAAGAACATTTTTATCCATACCGATGAAACTTTCCATCTATGAAAGGTATTCTTGTTATATTTTAAATTTTTTCACTATTCAATTACAATTGTTTTATCTTTTTTATTTTAATACTTTACCTTGTTTTTCAAAAGTTCTAAAATTTTCAAAGTCTTATTCAATATAAATATGATAATTTCATTAAAAACTCAAGAATTTAAAAAATGTTAAAACTTTATTAGGATATTTGTAACACCTGAAGCTTCCATGGTACACTTCCCCATGAAAAATACAGTAGTGTGTGTTTTACGCAACTTTGACTTCTAACACATCAAAACTAATCAAACTAGCCATTATCAACAGTAATACCATGTTTTTGAAATTTTATCAATTTTATCTTTCAAAATGGACTTCATTTTTGGGTTTGGAATATTGAAATTTGCTTTGGGTGAATTTTTGGTATTTTTCTAAAAACATTCAATTTTGATGAATAGTAAAAAACACTGAGTTATAGTATAAAACCAAATTTTTTTAAATAAATATTTATTTTTTTAAAATTTATTTTAGTTCAAAGTAGATACATAATACCTATACAAGTTTAATGTGATTCATTGGAGTCATTTTATAATAAGTTTTGATATATAAACATTTTATTCAACTTTTTACCGTCTTTTACCCATCTCCTAGGAGCATTTGAAAATTTACATAAGACATAATTTTACCACTTCTGTGAGTTGAATTTCAAAAATCATAGAGAAATTGTTGATATTTGTTAGTAAAATTGGGTTCAATAAGATGAAAATATTTTTTGGTGAATAGTAACTCTTTACTTTTATTTATCACGATTTAAAGTAAATAGGGTAATTTAGGGTAATAATGATATTATTATTCTCCTAAAACATGTCCTAATTCTATTGGATAAGTGTATTTCGACCAAAAAAACCTTTGGAATAAAATATTATCCTTTAGGTCCACATGGATTAGATTAGTTCATTTATTATTATTTAATTCAATAAAGAGTTAAAAGTGTTAAATTCAATGTTTAATAACTAAACCATTTTTAATATTGGGTTACAAAAAGACAAATTCGACTATAAATATTAATTAGAAAACTAAAAAGATTTCATACATAATGGTATTTTATTTATATTTTTTATACATTAAATTATTTAATTTATTTATGACACAATGATTATGTATTAATTACTTAATTAATGAAATAGTAAAATAATTGTTATTATAAATAACCAAATAAATGTAATTAGAGACTTTTTATGAATTAAACTATTTTTCTAGGTTAATATGAAATTTTAGGGTTGGTTAGATGAATTTTTTTCGAAGTAACAATGCTGTTATAAATTTAGAAAAAACAAAATACCAAATAGTGTCAAAATTGACATAAAGGAGTTTCTAAAACAGATATTTTATTATTAATTGATATTCTATTCCTAAATATATAAGGATCATACAAGAGTCTCAAAAAAATTATATATATCATTAATGAACAACATGAGGTTCTCATGGACATTTATAGTAAGTTTATTAACCATATAATATAAAATTACAAAGTGACATGGTTAATGTCAAACTATTTAACTAAGAGTTAAATCTAAACGATAAAGATAATATAGTCACTCAAACCTGTCTAAAACATATTGGTTGAGTGGTTTTCGACCGATGACCACCTTATACATTAAATAATTCATTTTGGAGCCACTAGAACCAAAAATGATTTTATTTTAAAATAATATATCTTGCTTTTGATAAGGTTCCCCTCATCCCTCTTATAAAAGGGCACTCCCCATTCCCTCAAATTCACATATTCAACACCTTTTGGATCAGCCAACCCCTACCCAAATACTCTCTCAACTGTCCTCCCTTCATCCTAGAGGTCTTCCTTTAGTCATAAAGCCAACATAAAGAGCCCTTTTGATCAAATCAAAAGGAAGAACCCAAATAAGAGGAGGTTAACCTACCCATGGCCTAGGAAAAGTACAAGGTAAGGGTTAATTTCACAATCTCTTTATTATCCAAGGTTTTTTTATGTAAGCTTATACTGGGAACTCATTATCATCCACATCCATGTTTCTTAAAAAAGAATTTCAAAACATTCTTACTATTTTATAGACTATGGGTTAAAGACATTTATACACTTGTTTTGCTTTTTATAAGTGGTTTATAAAAGAATCATTCCATCGTTTTCCAAAAAAGTTCCTTTAAAACCTTTTCAACAAAATTAAGGAAAGAATGTCTTTTTTAACTTATACAGCAGGTGCAACTATTTTCCTCCGTTATAAGATCATAAAGATTCCCTTCCAAGCTTATAAGAATATTTACAAAATAAATATTTTTTTTATAATTATGTGACTCTTAAATGATTTCCAAATAGAAAGAGATATTTCACTAAAAACTGTTTTGATTTCATCTATGTCAATATCCATTGATGGATTTTATTCTTATTTGAAGTTGATTTTTTATGATACAAAACTTCCATATTGTAATGAAGTTTTTGTGATGTATAAGACTGTGGATGTGTTATTATTATACCATTCATGGTTTATGGATATAGTATTTAAATTTTGTATGCTAGTTTTAATAGGAATGTTTATGTTATGTTTAAATATTTTCATATGAGGAATGCATTGAACAAAGTATATGAAGGGTAGATCCTATTATAACTCCTCGACGCATCGATAGGACTCATGCGACGAACTAGTGTCTTGGCACAAAGCCTGGACAAAATCTTATTTGTATTCTTGGAACAATGCCTTGACTATGTGGTTATGAAGTCTGTCATTATGCATTCAATCATTATGAATGTGGATGTTGATATTTCATGTGATTATTCTACTATTAGAATATCCATGTGAAAAAGTAAATCGAATTATTTGATTTTATCTTTTCCATATAATGCTGATGTTTACGTTTAAAAGGCATTTGTTTTTGTCTAATACATTTCGTTAAATGATTATGATTATTTATTAATGTTTCCTCTTTATTTTTATCTTTACTAAGCATCTGATCTCACCCTTTTCTATGTTTTAGTTTTCCCAGGATGTGAAAAAGTGTATTATGGCTGACTTGTAGGGATAGTCTATGGGATCTCAGTGTTATCTATGGAAACAATGTTGTAGTAGTTTTCCATTTTAGGATCATATGTAAACCTTATGAATGTATCTAGTATTTCTAAGGATACTAAAATTATCAGTCTTTCGAGACTTGATATTTTGTGATCAGGAAAATTTTATGTAATAATGCACCGACTCAAGGTAACTGGGGTCGGGGCTTTACAGCTGGTATCAAGGAAATTTTAGTACAAACCATGGGAACTAGGTTTAGTTAAACTCTGATTAGAGCACATATCCCTAAGAGAGACATTGAGGATTAGTATAGAAGAACTTCCTATAATTTTGGTAATGTAGATATTTTGTGAGTTTTACACTCAAATGCATCCCTGTCTATATACGAGCAGGTAGATGTGGCTCTGGCACAGATGTACCAATGGGAAAACCCGAAAACACCGCTTTGAGCTAGACTCGAATGGGAATTGGTGCACAGCAATGGGCCTTATTGTACTCTTGGTTACGACACTCCTTGGGGATATTATTTGGATAATTATCATTTTATTTACAAACAATTATGAATGGATTATGAGTATATAATTTCTCACAGAAAACATTTTTTGATTATGGATTATATCCATAAACTGTTCAATTTATGTTAAGTGTTTTACAGGTTCAAATTTATGTGTTGTGATTCATAAACTAATATAGTTTATGACATTGTTTAGAAATGTCACCCTATGGAAGGAATGGAAACCGTATCAAGGAACACACTCCATGTAGGGATTTATCTCCTACTCAAGATAATTATAATGGAGCTGGTGATCAAACTGGTGCTGATCAGCTAATCACCATACAAGGACAACTCACTCAGGTTATGAATAATAACCTTACCCGTATGGAGAACCCTGATCCACAGCATGGAGGATGAATGTTATATTGCTTAATGAGGTGACAACCACCAAAATTCAATGGGAGTACAAATCCATTAGTATCTGAGTAATGGTTAAATTCCTTAGAGAATATATTCCACACCCTGGGGAGTAGTGAAAAAGAAAAAAGTTGTCATGGCAGTTTACCCCCTCATTGGAGATGCTGATCAATGGTGGTCATTGATTCAAAACACAAAGGAAGATGATGAAGTATCAAAAATGTAATAGAGGGAGTTTAAAGATATTTTCATAGAAAAATAATTTCCTCATTACCTTCGAGCGGATATAGAAACAAAATTTCTGAGTCTGAGGAAAAATGAGGATGAGAATGATGCAATGTATGAAGATAACTTTACAAGGTTAGAGAGTCATGCTACAAATTATATGAGTAACCTAAGAATTTATATTGATTGTTTCTTTGATGTGTTAAATCCATTTCTCCCTTGATCATTATTCTTACAATCCTTCTCGTTATATGAAGACATTGTCTTATATCCTATGAAGACAGAAAACGAATTCTCTAAGTCTTGTGGCTTTAAAGCAAAGCAATAAAATAAGAGATCTTCTAAGCACTCTTGAAATGGAAATAAGGGGAATAAGGGAAAAGTTGAATATTAATCATGTAGTAAATGTGGGATGAAACACCCTGGTACTTGCCTAAAGGGAATGAGAGTCTATTACAATTGTGGTGAAAAAGGACACCAATCTCATGATTGCAAGGGGAAGAAAGAGGATGTCTATGTTTAATGATACAATTGTAGTGAAAGGGGGAATTATGTGAATGAATGTCATATGAGTCAGGGGAACTTACCATAGAAAAGGATAAGGGATCATGTTTAAGCTTATTCTATCACTACTACTGAGGTTAAAGCTCCGAAAGATATGGTGGCTGGTAATTTAATGGTTTCCTCAAGTTTAGCTAATGATTTATTTGATTCTGGATCATCACATTATTTTATATCTCCCATGTTTTCTAATAAAATTATATATTTCGAATTTCAATTAAAAAGTGATTTTTTAGTCATAACTCCTAAGGGATGTATAATTGTAACAATGTTTTACGAATATGTCCCTATTAGGTCAAATCAATGTTCTTTATCTGCGGATATCATCGTCATACTGATGATATAATTTGATATAATCCTCATCATGGATTGGCTTTTAGACCATGATGTCGAAATTTATTGTTAGTAGAAGAAAGTTACTATTTTTGAGGAAAATGATAAAGAACGCCTTATCATTAGATGAGAATCATCACCACGTAATTCTTATCTAGATCTACCCCCAGTAGCTCAACTAAATTCAATTATTGGAGAGGAAGAGAATAAAATAACTATGGGTGAGGAAAGAAATTACTAATATAGGATTTACCTATTGTGAATGAATATGTTAATGTGTTTCCAGAAGATTTTCCTAGACATCCTCCAGAACGTGAAATTGATTTTTCCATTGATTTAATTTCTGGATGAAGGCCCATATCGAAGACTCCTTATAGAATGGCCACTGTGGAATTAGTATAACTAAAAACCAGCTAGAGGAATTGAGTAATAAGGGATTTATTCACCCTAGTGTGTCTCCATGGGGATCCCCTATCCTTTTTAATAAGAAGAAATATTGATCTATGGGGTTGTGCATTGACTACAAGGAGATCAATGCTATAACAATAAAGAAAAATCATCACCTACCTCGCATTGATTATTTATTCGACCAAATTCATGGAGCTCAATACTTTTCAAAGATGATCTTTTATCTTCATATCATCAGTTGTGTGTGAAGAAGGGAGACATTCCGAAAACAACATTTCAAACCAGGTACGGGCATTACGAGATTACTGTAATTCCTTTTGGATTGACTAATGCACCCTCTATCTTCATGAATCTAACGAATAGAGTTTACAAGGAATATCTTGATGACTTTCTAGTGGTATTTATTGACGATATCTTGTTATACTCCAAAATCTATGAAGATCATGAAAATCACTTGCGCATTATCCTGAAGACTCTTAGAAGACATGAATTATATGGGAAGTTTAGCAAGTGTGAATTCTAGATTTAAGAGATTTCGTTTCTTGGACATATTGTCTCTAAGGATGGAATCTATATTGATACTTGTGAGACAAAGGTAATCCATGAATGGATAGAACTAATGAGTATAACCATGGTAAACAGTATTATTGGTTCAGTAGGTTATTATCAACGTTTCTCCCAGAATTTTTCCCTCTTGTATAACCCATTAACAAAGCTCAAACGAAAAGTTGTGAAATTTGTTTGAAAAAAAGAGTGTGAAGAGTTTTTTGTACAATTTAAGAGAATATTAGTCAATGATGTTATATTGACTCTACCATTAAGGAATGATGGGTTTGTTATTAGTAGTGATGCATCCAAGAAAGGACTTGAATGTGTCCTTATATAGAATGATAGGTTTATTACCTATGCATCAGGGCAGCTAAAAATTCATGAGAAAAACTATCTTACTCATGATCGTGAGTTAGCAGCTATAATTTTTTTTTTGAAGATTTAGAGACACTATCTCTATGGTGAAAAATGTGAGATATATACCAATCATAAGAGTTTGAAGTATATTTTCTCCCAGAATGAACTCAAGATGAGGAAAAGGAGATGGTGTGAACTACTCAAGGATTATGATTGCACTATACACTACCGCCCGAGGATGGAAAATAAGGTGGAAGATGCTTTGAGTAGAAAGGATCGTGGAGTTTTGAATAAGATTATAGTTGAAAAGGATCCTATATACATTGATATAGTAAAGATGGATATGGGAATAACCATGGAAGGTGAAACATCAATAGTTTTTCAAATGGTTTCCAAACCATCATTACTAGAAAGGATAGAGAGTTCTCAGGCCAATGATGAGGAGTTTAAAAAAAAGATTAAAGCTATGAATAATGGGAGATTGAGTGACTTCATATATAAAGATAGATTTTTGATATTTGGGAAGAGACTTTGTGTCCCCGATATACCTCATCTAATAAGGGAATTGTTGGAAGATTCTCATAGTTCCAATTTCTCTATACACCCTGGTAGCACTATGGTGTATAGAGATTTGAAGGGACATTTTGGCGGGACAACATGTAGAGGGAGATTTTTGATTTTGTGTCAAGATGTATGGTTTTTCAACAAGTAAAACCTGGAAGGAAATATCCTGGAGAAGTCATGCATCCTCTTCCCATATCTGAGTAGAAATGGGATAATATTATGATGGACTATGTGATGGGACTACCAAAGACTCTTAAAAGTAATGATGCAATATTGGTCATTGTTTATTGTCTTATCATGTCAGAACATTTTATTTCTATAAGAGAAGATTTACCACTTGAACGTCTAGAAGTCTATATGTTAATGAAGATGTATGTCTTCATGGATTACCGCTATCGATGGTTTCTGACTGTGATGCATGTTTTACATCAATATTTTGGAGAAGTCTTCAGAAATCCCTAGGTACTGATCTTCCTTTGAGCACTACCTACCACCCCCAAACTGATGGAAAATTAGAACTAACTATTCAAACCTTAGAAGACATGTTGAGGTCATGCTCACATGACTTTCAAGGTGTGTGGGATCAATATTTACCTCTGGTATAATTTTCTTAAAATAATAGCTTACATTCATGTATTCAGATGGCACCATATGAAGCGTTATACGGAAATAGATGTCTCACACCAACCTGTTGGGATGATATTAGTGAAAGAAAATCCATAGGCCTAGAACTAGTTGAGGAAACTATGTAAAAGGATAAGGTATCCTAAAACCACATCAAGGACGCTCTATGTAGAAGGAGGAGCTATGCTGATAAACGATGGAAGGATTTGGAATTTCAGGTAGGAGATCATGTTTTCTTGAAGGTATCTCCATGGAGGGTGTTATATGTTTCGATAAGAAGGGTAAATTGAGTCCCAGGCACATCAGAAATTTCAAAATTCTAGAATGAATTGGGGTAGTAAATTACCGTTTTCCAATGCCCCCAAGTCTCTCCAAAGATCATGATGTGTTCCACGCATCACTATTGAGAAAATACATGCCTGACCCCATGCATGTACTCACCTATGAGAAATTAGAATGGGAACCCGACCTATCTTTTTGGAAAAAGCCTGTCAAGATTGTTGATACAAGAGAACAAGTTCTGAGAAACCGGACTTTTTGTCTGGTAAAAGTTATATGGTGAAATCATAAGATGGAAGAGGCAACGTGGAAACCCAAGGAACATATGATGAAGAACCACCCGAGTATTTTTATGGAGTAATACTTTATAAATTTCAAGGATGAAATTATTTGAAGGATGGGAGAATGTAACACCCCAAGCTTCCACAATATTCTTCTCTTCGAATAATACAATAGCGTGCGTTGTACGCAACATCGAGTTCTAACACACCACAACCAATAAAACTAGCCATTATGAATTGTAATACCCACTATTTTAAATTTTATCAATTTTATCTTTCAAAATGGACTTCATTTTTGGGTTTGGAATATCGAAATTAGGTTAGGGTGAATTTTTGGTATTTTTTTTCTAAACATTCAATTTTTTTGTGAATAGTGAAAAACACTAAGTTAAAGTTTAAAACCGAATTTTTATTTAAATAATTATTTATTTTATTAAAATTCATTTTAGGTCAAAATAGATACATAATACCTATATATGTTTAACTTAATCCATTGTATTCATTTTATAAGCAGTTTAGATATATAAAAATTTATTGAACTTTTTACCGTCTTCTTACCCACTGCCTAGGAGCATTTTCAAAATTACATAAAACATAATTTAGCACTTCAATGAGTTGAATTTCAAAAATCCGAGAGAAATGGTTGATATCAGTATGTAAAATGTGGTTCAATAAGATGAAAATAATTTTTGGTGAATAGTAAATTTTTACATTTATTTATCACGGTTAAAACTAAATAGGATAATTAAGGGTAAAAATGATATTATTATTACCATAAAACATGTCCTAATTCTATTTAATAAGTTAAATTCGACCAAAAAAAGCTTAGGAATAAAAGATGTTCCTTTATGTCCACAAGTATTAGATTAGGACATTTATTATTATTTAATTCAAAGAAGGGAAAAAAGTGTTCAATTCAATGTTTAATAACTAAACCATTTTTAATATAGGGTTACATATAAGATAAATTCAACTATAAATTTTAATTAGAAATATAAAAATATTTCCTACATAATGGTATTTTATTTTTATTTTTTAGACATTAAATCATATAATATATTTATGACACAATAATGATGCAGTAATTACCTAATTAATGAAATATTAAAATAATTGATATTATAAATATCCGAATAAATTTGATTTGATACTTTTTATGAATTTAAATAATTTTCTAGGTTAATATGACATGTTCGGGTTGGTTAGATGAATTTTTTTCAAAGTAATAATGCTGTTATCAATTTAGAAAAAGAAAAATACCAAATAGTGTCAAAATTGACATAAAAGAGTTTTTAAAACAAATATTTTATTATTAATTAAAATTCTATTCCTAAAAATATAAGGTTCTTCCAAAGGTCCTAACTATTATTATATATATCATTAATGGACCACTTGAGTTTCTCTTGGATGTTTATAGTAAGCATATTAACCATATAATATAAAAATACAAAAAGACATGGTAAATGTGAAACTATTTAACTAGGGGTTAAATCTAAAAGATAAAGTTATTATAGTGACCCAAAACTATCTAAAACCTTTTGGTTGAGTGGTTTTCGACCCATCCCCACCTTATACTTTTAATAATTTATTTTGGATCCATTAGAAAACTAAAATGATTTTATTATAAAATAATATTTCTAGCATTTCCTAAGGTTCCCCTCACCCCTCTTATAAAAGGACACTCCCCATTCCCTCAAATTCACACCTTCAAAGCCTTTTGTATCAGCCAAACCCTACCCAAATACCCTCTCAACTATCCTCCTTTCATTTTAGAGGCCTTAATTTAGTCAAAAAGCCACCATAAGGATCCCTTTTGATCAAATCAAAAATAATAACCCCATGAAGAGGAGGTTAACCTACCCTCGACCAAGTAAAAGTACAAGGTAAGGGTTAATTTGACAATATATTTATTATCCGAGGTTGTTTTTACATAAGTATCTACTGGTTCCCCTTTATCTTCCACATCCATGTTTCTTAAAAATATATTTCAAAAACTCATACTATTTTATAGACTATGGTTTAAAGTCATTTATACCCTTGTTTGACTTTTTATAGATGTTTACACAGAAATATTTCCGTCATTTTCCAAACAAGGTCCTTTATAAGAATATCTACAAAATTAATGTAAGAATGTCTTTTTTTAACTTATACAGAGGGTTCGTCTATTTTCCACCATTATATCATCGTCGAAGCTTCCCTTATAAGCTTATAAGAATATTTTCAAAATAAATGTTATCTTTATAATTATGTGAATCTTAATTGATTTCAAAATATAAAGAGATATTTATATAAATAACGTTTTTGATTTCATATATTTCAACATCATTTGATGGATTTTAAGAATATTTGAAGTTGATTTATTATGATACAAAACTTCTATATTTTATTGAATTTTTTGTGATATGTTTGACTGTGGATGTGTTATTTTTACACAATTCATGGTTTATAGATATAGTGTTGACATTTCATATTCTATTTTTAACATGAATGTTTATCTTATGTTTAATACTTTTCATATAAGGAATGCATAGGACTTAGTATGTGACGGGTGGAGCCCGCTACAGCTCTTAGATGCATCAGTTGGTCTCATCATACAAACTAGTGTCTGGGCACAAAGCCTTGACAAAGTCTTATTTGTATTCTTGGCACAAGGACTTGACATTGTGGTTATGATGTCTAGCATTATGCATTCCATCATTATGAATGTGGCTATTTATATTGCATGTGATTATTCAACTAATGGAATATACATGTGAACAATTAAATGGAATTATTTGATTTTATCTTTTCCATATTATGCTGAAGTTCAAGTTTAAAAGGTTTTTGTTTTAGTCTTATACATTGTCTTAAATGATTATATTTATTTATGAAAGTTTCCACTTTATTATTATCCTTAATGAGCATATGAGTTCACCCCTTTCTATGTTTTATTTTTCCCAGGATGCGAAGATTTATATTATGACTAACCTGTAGGGATAGTCTATGAGATCTCAGTGTTGTATATGGAAACAATTTTGGTTTATTTTTTCATTTTTGGATGTAATGTAAACTATATGGATGTATCTAGTATTTCCATGGCTACTAAACTAATCGGTCGTTTAAGACACGATCTTTTGTGATCATGAAAACATTATGTATTAATGCACCAACTCTGGGTAACTAGAGTCGGGGAATTAATATATTTATAAACTTTCATATCAGATAAGATTAAAACTCAACAATTGGATTTGTTTTGGAGTTAAAACTATCACTCTAGCTGACTATATGATGGGGGGACCCCCGTGTCCCACATTGAAATTTTTTGTCAGCTTCTGCTGAAGTGTTTCCACCCTCAAAAGCCTCTAGTACAAATTTTTTTCTGAATGTAAGAATCTATAGCTTCTTCCATTAATATGATTTCTACAATATTGGACTTGAAAGGGTACATATTCAATGAAAGGTTAGTTGAGAAAAAATTTTATGACAAGTATGATTATAATCTAATAAAATTTATAAAAAAACAATGTTGGGAACTATTGTTTGTAAATAAATACAATGAGAATCATGATTTAGTTTATCTTGGTATTATTCGAGAATTTTATTGTTCAGTTAAGTTTCTAAAAGAGGATGGAAATCAATAGATTTATGTCAAAGATTATAGAAAATATTATCAGATGTCATATAGAAAATCCAAAATTTTAGATGGAATTCCATCGTATGGAGAAGTTGTGTTCCCTTCTCATAACTTTTCTTGATAATATTGGTTCATTTAATAAAAATAAATCAATGAATTCAACATTTTACCATTACTAAAAGGTTTGTAAAGTGAATCATCTCACTCCAAATAATTAGGTAATTTGCTTATGGATGCATGTTTTCTTAATACTAAGAATAGGGGATTATGAAATATTTATGGTCACTGATATTTTTTTGATTTTCTTGTAAATATGAGAAATGTAGACCTTATTTTATACATATTTCTTACCATCATAAAATAAAATACAGTTCTACAATGTATAAAATTATTATGATTCCAATAGTGATAACAAAGTAAATTCTTGAGTTCATGAAGTTATTCAATATTGAAAAAATTTCTAAACAAAAGAAGTTGAAAATTATGTTTCTTAGTGATGATATTCTGAAAAGGATGTGGGTTGGATTCATTGAAAAATTAAATATGTCTGTTGACATATCTAGTCGTACTAGTCCAGAAGAAAAAATGTTAATGAATCCGAAGAAATGAGTTTAGATAAAAAAAAGATGTTCTGGGTATAGAAAAGAATGGAAAAGTATTATGAGCCTTAGAATGTAAACAAAAAAATGTCAGAGCTCAATGAAAGAAGATATGAATGGATTAAAAAAAGGTATAGAGGAAAGAAGAAGATTCTGAAATCAGTACTTACCATTAATCTAATCAATTTTTTTTTCTAAAAAAATTCAACGATAAGTGAGAACCTTAACAACTGGAAACCATGATTCAAACAAGAGACAAAATTAAAACTGAAAATATTACCAAAATCCAAAAAACAAAACATCCCTCCAATTAAAATATATTTAATATTCAAAATCACCAAAAAAACCTTTCAACAACCACTTCTC
Source organism: Viscum album (assembly GCA_963277665.1). Lineage (NCBI taxonomy): Eukaryota > Viridiplantae > Streptophyta > Magnoliopsida > Santalales > Viscaceae > Viscum > Viscum album. The sequence goes on from OY728141.1 coordinate 1,759,723,933, forward strand.
CGTAGTCTGAAGCTAGCTGATGATAGAGAAATGAGAATTCATGGATATAATGTTTTAAAAGTGGAAATAATGAACAACAAGAAAAAGAATATGTAAACCAAATCACTTTTATGTGATATATTAATGAATTGTGTAGAAATATATTTATATAATAATATTCAGAATGTTCCTACATCCCAAAAAAATAAAATAAATATGGATGCTGGATTATCCTATCAAGAAACCACTATGGTCAATACCGAACTTCCCTCTACCACATAAAAGGGAATGAATAAAGTTGTTGGTGAATCAATTCCGAATGATAAAGTCAATTCAAGGATAGATTCTAAGCATTAAAGAGTTTTTATTAAATAAATGGAATCTGTTGATGCATGTGTTGATGAATTTTCAATATTGAGTGATGGTATTCAAGAAGGAAGTAAATATGAATAATAAATTTTTTAAAAAGAAGTATCTGATGATGGTGAAATTTTTACGAAAGGAGATTAAAACAATAATAATGAAGTAGATGACGACGATTAAGAAGAAGAAGAATATGAATAATCCGAATGGTTTTCTTTGAGAACATCAAAGGCTTCATCATTAGATTTACCCTCCAAAATTGGTCTAAATGAAAAATATGAATGTCATGAGAAAAAAAATACATATCAGAGTATGAAACCAAATCATCATCATATATTCACATGTAACATCTAATTATTGGTTTATTTTGTATAGGAATAACATTAAAATGGAATAAGAGGACATAATTCTAGAAAAATTTTCTGAATAATAGGGATTGATGGATGACCAATGTGATAGTGAAGCTGGGGGACTTGATCAGAGGATTCAAGATAAGCAAGAGACAGGGCCATGACAAGCATATACACACCACCCTGAATACATACAATACCATGAAATCGACTCATCATATTATCTTTAAATATAAATAAAATATTTGATAAGATGTTCTAGCATTACAAGTTACCGGTATGCTTATTAATAAATAGTAAATTAAATGGGAAATTAGAAAAATAGAGAACATCAGATAGTGTCAAGACTAAAATAATCCTATAACTCCCATAAAAAAATCTACATAGTATTAACATCATCCATAGAACTATTACCTCCACTTTGAAGTTAAAAAATATGAACAATAGAATGTATACATCCCCTATGATGTTCTTTGAGGAACAAGATACAAGAACCAAATAGCTGGACTATTGGAATAGACACACTGTTAGACTATCCCCATGGAAATTATGGCACTCAAGGATTCCATTGATTTTTCTTTCTGAAAATGAACGTCAAAAAAGGTGATTAAGGTGTATAGTTGGTTGATTTCTAAAGATGAACGTTACATATGAAAAATACTCTAAAAGTGTGATGTAGGTAGAAACTATGTGGTGAAAGTGCATGGATGAAGCATTTGGGTATCAATTATGTATTGAAAGTGAAAAAACGAAGTATTAGGGTAATAATTATATCATGGATGGAGTTTCAGGGATAGTGGATGGATTTGGACTTATATTTTGGGTCATCGGATATAGGGAAGGTAGATGTGTTGGGTTAGTGGGGTTTGATCATAATGATATACAAGTGGATGGGGGTTGTGTTGTATTGAGAGGAGAAATGGGTAGGGTTACTCTCTCATGTGAAGGGGAGAAATGAAGGGAAGTCATTATGTAGTGGCTCACAATGGATGTTTTTTTTCCACAATGGAAGGGGAAACATTGATGGTGGTCATCGTGCATGGGATCAAGATGAAAAAGATCCATCGTGCAAGGAGGGGAAATAGGAAGGGGGTCTGTCACACAGGTATTCTCGATAGAAGGGATACATCCCACAGAAGGATCCATTGGTGGAAGGATGTGTCGTGCAAGATATCTGGGATGAAGGAGTGGGACGTTGCATAGGGGAATAAGGGTTTTGGTGTGTAGGGAGAATAGATGTGCACAGAGGGATGTTTTATAGGGAGGTGAATAAGATAAACCAGCTCTGATACAAAATTTAAATTGAACATATTACCTCACAATGAGGTAGGGTGATACCTTTATATATGAGAAAAGGAATAAAATAGACAATCCAACCAGATGTGGGATAATAATATTAAAAATATCTATGATTCTAATACTTTTAAAAAAACTAAAAATTGTAATCAAAGTTAAATGCAGTGTAAATAAGTTATTTCCATCTTTAATTAATTATGTTCAGTCTCTCAACTTTATCATGGTCATTCATCATCCACACAAAACATGTACACCAACCACCAACTTATTTCGTGTTAATCATGATATGGGTTTCAATCCTTCTTCCTCCATCTTATTAGAACGAAACCCCTTTAATAAATCTAAAAATAATAAAATTTATATTTTTGTATCCAATTTATGACAAAGGTTGTGGCATTTTTTACTTAAATAAAACATATCTAATAATAGGGAAATTTAAATTTTTTAAGACTATAAACAATAATGGAGAATGATCAACTATGTCAAAATCCTTGATTAAAATATATGAGGATATAAAAAATATACTTGTTTTTAGAATTTAATCATTATATTACAATATTTTTCTCTCATACCTGGTATAGGATAAGTTTCATACAAGGTATCCTAATAAAATCATATCCATAGATAGATGAAATGATAATCATTCTAAATAGCTCAAGTTTTTAGGTTGTAGGAAGCACAAATACCACATCTTATTTTAGATGTTTGATAGTACCTAGAAAAATTTATTAAAATATGGATTTTTTAAATTATATATCGAAAATAATTTTTAAATTTAAAAATCCTAAACCATAAAAAAAATAATTATAACCCACATATATACAAATTTGTTTTAAAAATACAAACTTATTCTTATATAGCCGATAAATAAAATAAGAAGAGAAAATAATTGCACATGAATTTTTCTGAGGAAAAATTTTCATTGAAATGGATTTTTCATACTATATATGTTTTTTAACCTCTTATTCATGTAAATAAAGATAATTTCCACCAGTTTTATTTGATATTTATTTACTATCTGGCACATTATGGGATGTATGTGGGGAAAAAATAAAAATATTTAAATTATGATACACAGAATATCAATAGTTCTTTAATTTAAAAACATTTGAAAAATATATTGTTAATAAAAAATAGTTATTGGAATATTATTCCAATAGAATATTTAACATGTTGTGTGAAAATATTCTCTACTGATATTCAACCATCAAAATGGGAAGTGTTTTAGGGTAATGAGAGGGGAACTTCTCAAGAGGACTAATATGAATAACATGATTCACATATGATAAAAATAGGAATAATTATGTTACATTATCAAAAAGCAATAAATAGGTACTATAAAAATAACAAATGTCAATAATATTATTTCAATAGAATATTTAATATGTATAGTATATAAATGAGTTGCCAAAATTAAATCAACAAAAGAGTTGTGTTTCAAGATAAAAAAATGTGTTACCACTCATGTTAAATTTTCTAGAAAGGCAAAAAAATTTAATATGATCCTAATAGGAATAAATATCTAAAATTCAGAAAAGACTACTATATTTCATAGTATTTTAAATATTAGATATTTTAGATATGGGGGTTTGATGGGGTCTTTACTCTTTTGGTATTTCTAAATTTCAAATCATCCTTTATCTTAGAATTATATCTCATATCATCAGTAGTAAATAAACATATTCAGAACTTTATTTAGGGGAATGGTATTAGGGTATCACATATCCCATGGTATCAGAACCAGGCACCATTTAGTCCCACCCATGTGCATCAACTTCCCCCTACTTGACATACCCCTCCCCTCATTTACAATCTACAACACCACCCCTCTCTGAGGTGCATCGGCCATCTCACCAAGGTCACCTTTCCCATGCAATGCAACCTAGGTCACCTCTCATGGTAATTCCATCCAGATCACCTAGGTGTGTGTGGTACCTCTCTCTAAGGCAATACAGGGAACCTATCTCATGTCTAACTTCTCATTATCTAGACAATTTCTTCTCCCCTGATGTATCCTATTGCAGAATTTGTGACAACACACTTGATGGATTTGTGCAATAAATAAACCACTATAGTGTGGTCATATAGACCATGTCATTTTTAACATTAAACTACACAACGACATGGTGAGTGTCACCACATTATAGTGAGAAGATGGTCTGACATTACAAGTCGGTTTTATGTTTACAAAAATATAGTAAATTATATGGACAACTAGAAACAAATAGAACAATGGATTATATCAAGCCAGAGAGAAACATATAATTCCCATAACCTTCAATATTCACTCTCTATCGATCATCCATTGTAATATTACCTCAGGTTTAGGTTGAAAAATAGGACCCAAAAATACCTACAATCCATATTATGTTCTCTAAGGAACTAACATCATGAACCAATGAGATGTGCCCTTGGAATAGAAACACAATTTGAGTATCACCACAGAAAACAGTTGTACTCAATGATTCCGTAGACTTTGTGATGAGACCAAACGTCGACAAGATGATGAAGGTGTACAATTGATAGAGTGATAAAGTATCATTATACTCAAGAACAAGCAGTGAAAGAGTGAAGTGGGTAGAAAGTATGTGCTGAAAATGCATGGACGAAGAATTTGGGTATCAATTATGTATTTAATGTGCATAGATGGAGAATCAAGGTAACAATTATTCCATAGAAGGAGAATCAAGGGTGGTGGGGGGTTGTCGGAATGAATTTTGGGGAATTGAAGAGGGATAAGGGAGAAGTGTTGGGATGATGGGGTTGGAACACATGGACGGGATAGTGGATGGGGGTTGTGTCACATAGAGGGGAAATTGAGAGGCTAGCAGTCACACATTAAGGGGAGATAAGAAGGGAAGCCACCACGTAGAGGATTGAGACAAAAAGGGGTTGTCACATAGGAAGGGGTAACAGGGAGGGAGGCCATCACGCATGAGATAGGATTAAAGGGAGACATCACATAAGGAGGGGAAGAAGGAAGGGAGTCTTTCACCAAAATTATTGGGACTTAAGGGATCCATCCCATAAGAGGAGCACTGGGATGAAGGAAGCATCAAGAAGGATCTCTGCGATGAAGGGGTGGTCCATCCCATAAGGGAATAAGGGTTTCATTGCGTAGGGAGTGTAAGCGTGCATGGAAGGTGTTTCACAGGGTGGGGAAAAATCTAAACCAACTCTGATACCACATTGAAATTGAAACTCATACCTCATAATGAGGCATATTTCTAAATTTATACATGATAAAAAGAACACAAAATATAACCCACACATATGTGGGATACTAATATTAAAAATATCAAATATTCTAGTACTCGTAAAAAAATAAAAACTATCACCAATGTTAAAGATATAATAAATAAGTTATTTTAATAATTGATTAATTAAGTAGAGTCTCTCAACTATATCATGTACATTCATAATCAACACAAAAATAACCATATCAACCATCACCTAATTAGGCTGAAAATAAGGTTTGGGTTTCAATCCTTCTTCCCCAACCATATTAAAACAACACCCCTTTAATAAATCTAATAATAACAAAATTTTAAATTTTTATTCAATTTATGAAAAATGGTGTGGCATCAGTTACATCAATAATAAAAATTTTAATAATATTGAAACTCAAAATTCTTTATATTGTTTATAATGGCTCCAAATAATTCAATATCTATAGGGAGATGAGATGATAATCATTTTAAATATCTCAATGTTGTAGGATGCATGAATCACATATACCACATCATATATCAGATGTTCGGTAGTACCAATAAAAGGATTCTAAAAAAATTATTAGATATTAAAATTCTTCGTTAAATTTAATACTAAATATAACACCCCCAAAAAATAGGAATTATAACCCACATATTTACAAAAAAATTTAAATTTACAATATTATTCTTATACTACCAATGAAGAAAATAAGTAGAGAAAATAATTGCATATTGATTTAATTGAGATAAAATTGCAATGATAATAGTTGTGTGTTTATATATACTTTTTTGAACCACTTATTCAAGTAATTCATGTTGAATTTCACCAATTTTATTTGATATTGGTTCAATAGGTAGCATATTCTGGGAGGGAAGGGGAGAAAAAAATAAATATAGTTAAATTATGGTACTCAGAGTATTCATTGTGCCTTAATTCTATATCATTTTCAAACAATATATGTGTAATATAAAAAATCTATATGAATATAATCCAAATAGAATATTTAACAAGATGGTTAAAAAAACATTCTGTAGTGATATTCAATCATCTGAAAGAGAAAAGAGTTTTAATGTAAATATAAGGAAACTACTCAAGTGGAATAATAAGAATAAAATGACACGAATGTGATCGTAGTAGGAATAATTATCTCACATTATAAAAAACAATAAATGGGTATTATAAATAATATAAAATTTCATGAATGTGATTTCAATATAAGATTTCATAAGGAGAGTAGAAGAAAATATCACTTCTAATATTCAATCAACTAAATGAATAGTGTTTGACGATAAAAAATGTGCAACCACTCATGATAAATTGAATTGTAATAAAAAAAATATAGGGATATGATCCCAAAAGAAATAATCATATGAAAATGGAAAAAACCTAGACTACTATATGTTAGAGTATTTTGATTATTAGATATTTTTGATATGGGGGATTCATTGGGTGATTATCCTATTTTTATTTTTAAATTTCAAATATTCCCTTATATTAGGATTAAATCTCATATATTGCAAAATAAATTAACCTACCGAGACCTCTCTTTGGGGAATTGTTTAATATTATAACTTATTTCATGGTATTATAGACAAGTAACTTTTTGTTCCACACTAGTGCAACGACCACCTCCTCTCTACTCGACGGACCCCTCCCCCATATTCTATCAACAACACTACTCATATCTAAGGCACATCGGCCGAATAACCTTTTTCACCTATCCCTTGTGATGTAGCCTAGGTCGTCTCTCCTAGATGTTCCAACCAGCTCACCTAGGTGTCCACGATACCTCTCTCTTAGTCAATTTAGGGAGTCTATCCTATGTGAAACTCCTTCTCTAGACATGTATGTCTCTTAAACTAGATCCTATTGATGACTCTGTGAAAACACACCTATTAGAATTTTTGACAAAAGTAACCATTATAATGTGGTGATTTAGACCATGTCATTTTCATCCATAGGATACACCACGACATGACGAGTTTCACCACACCATAGAGTACATTCATGGTTCCAATGGTATATTGTATTCATAGTTCCAATATCATATGACATGTTATATGATACCACGACACTATCTGTGATACACATAAATCCAGAACAATATGTTAATATTCATGAATCTTCTACCTATGGTAATCACTATATAAGTGTTTCATAAAATCAAATTAATAGGAGTTTTGAATTAGTTGATATGCTTAAAAGTGTTTATAAACACATGAATAGATCTTATGTTAATAATAAACAAGTTAATTCAAAAAAATAAGGTGTCTTATCAAAGGGTTTATTTTATAATATAAAAATTTCATAACATACAAGTGAAGGGTTTGTGCTAAAATATCACTTTTCTGTTGGATTGTTTATGTTTCAATTTCCATTGGTTTAATTTTACATTTTTTCTCACTTAAAACTCAACTATTTCCTTATCCTCTAGTCATACCTAGGGGTTTAAAGTATTATTTCCATTTTTATTTCTCGGATACCCCAAAAGTACGAATTTTTTAAAATAAAATCCATCCTTATTTCCCATTTTTAGAAAAAATTATTTCTCCTATACATTTATGTTCATCCAAATTGTTTCATGAATGTTTTTATCAAATTTTAAATAATTTATAAAGGTATTTTTATACGATAATTTAATATATTTTTAAACGTTTCCAAGAAATAGATTCGTTGTTTTCCAAAGGGATTGTTTTTTATTTTCATTAAAAAATGTGTAAAATTTTTTTTCTATCATTTCCAAAATGAATGGATTTTCACTCCGTCATGTCATTTCATCATCATGAAGATTACATTAAAATGTTTCATGTATTTACAAATAAATGATTGTTCTCATCCTTCTAAGAATTTTTAGTTTTTAAAATTTACAAGGGGAAAATAATATTTATTTTTTTTAATCCATATTCATAATGTTTTCATAATATTTGTAAAAAATTTTATGATTCAGTGAGGATATTGTCTTATGATACCATCCACATTCTTTCTATGAATTACTTATGATGATTATGTTTCATGTTTTTTTCATTAGACTCATTTATTTTCCATTGGTTAATTAATATATGATGAACTAATGAATGTTTTTGTGGTCTTGTAGAATATATATTAATGGTTTTAATTATGTGATGGGGGAAACCAGAATTGTATAATCATCCAATGCGTTTACTAAGGCATGATATCTTATGAGATAAAATGAAAAGGAATTGTGAGTGAACTCAATCCACTATGGGTCTCTATCCACTATGTTTATGGGAATGGGATGTGAACCCAATCCATTATGAGAGTCTATTCACGGTGTTATGATGGTCTTTGTAGTTATCATTGAACTAGTAAATTATTTTATTTGTTTAGGTGTATTCTATAAACTTTTTTGTTATTATTATGATGTGATCTCATGACACATGGTTGATTATTGATGATTTTTTACACTTATGAATCATATCTTTTTTATTACAAATACTTTTTTCAAGACTCATGATTTATGGTTTATTACATATTCTGTATGTTTTTTTAAGTTATGATCTGGTTATCAGGCCCTTATAATTAACTTCTTCTCATTTAATAACTCCAAATTTTATCTCTCATATTTAGTCTTACTAATCATCAGATCTCTCCCTTTATAATGTTTTAATTTCCCATTGTTAGGAAGAAAGGTATTATGTGTGATAAGTCTAGATTGGTAATATGTATGAAAACAATAATGTGGGAGATTTTTAAGATTGATATTAAAAAATTTGGTTGTGTATCTTTTATTCAACGACAATAAACTTTTTGGTTCTCAGGATAGAATTATTGTGAGATGTATTATGTTTTATTATAAAATGAAGGAATATGATTTTATGTTTTGCTCGGGTCACTCTAGCCGGTATCAAAAGTCATTATGTAAATATATTTTTTTTGGAACCTGACCTAGGAGTGTAGGTCTTTAGTTATTACAAAACCTCTACTCAAGATGACCACAACTTCTACATTTCTTCTAGATGAGGGCCTCAATTTTAATAAATTCACAATGTGGCGGAATATGGTGGATGTATCTTTAATAAAGATGGGTTGTCATTATAATCTGGTAAATTCTACCTAGATATCAAAGGATCTAAATTTTTAGCATGGGTGAAACATGAAAACAAAATCTTTGCAAACCTGCAAGATTCCATTGATAAGTCCATCACATATGTCCCCAAATATAAGACCACTATCAAGGAGCTATGAGACTCCCTTATCCTTATGTTCTTTGAGACCAATAATTAATCTTCTGTTTCTGATCACCTCTAGTGGATCTTCTGCCATTATCATGGATCCTAATATATTCCACCAAATTAAAATTAATGAATTTTTTTGGACGAGATCCTGGACTTATGGCTAGTCCCTCAGACTCCTAATGAGATAAAAACTTAACAAGAACAATAATTTATGTTTTATAATATATATGCACAGAATCTTGACTAAAATACTACTATTACAGAGATGCTACCAAGTCCAAGTTCTCTCCATCCATATTTGGTGTATAGCCATATCATTTCAGAAAATTCTCCAGCCAAATTTACTGCTTTTGGGGATTCTTAAAATCATAGTGACCTTTCATTTCATGGTGTTTGATGTGGTGGTAGACATAATGGTTAATTAGGTGGGATGGGGGGGGGGGTTACCCTCATTCTCACCCTCACTGCACTCACTCTGGCTGATCAGGTCACACCATTGATACATGTTAGTAGCATCATGGTCATCCCAACCATTTACTACCTTTTATACACTCTCATGTTATTCAAACTATGTTGTATTAATATATGGAACCACATTTTCACAATACGATTGAGTTATCAGGTGAATAATATCACCTTCTACTATATCACTGAGCTGATCCTACCTCTTACAATGCATTTTTAGCACAAACATAGAAGTTTATTCTTGTTTATTTGATCATTCTACGAAATTGTTATTAGATTTTGGTTCTTCTGATCATATCACCTTCTCTACAGGTATTTTCTAGTCCCACTTCAGTTTTTGGCTATTTATAATATGTTCATGATAGTCATATAACTCATACATTTTTTTAGGATCATTCAATTTTACACATCTTACTTTTCTATCCCCATTCCCATCATATCTATTTGTGCCAATCTAAAAATTTGGGTTAATGCATCATGATTTATTATGTTTGTTATGTAGATTAATCCCCATTTCCTTCACCTTTATCTCAATTATACACCTTGAATCCTATTCTTAATGTTTTTCATCTACTTATTACCTCCGGATTGAAGTTTTTTCCACTACCTCCTCCTGAGGTAGGGGGATCTCAAATTCAGTAGCATACACCTGATCCTGCACAACTTACCACCTCCTTATTCACATGGTGCTTCTCAATTTATTTATGTGTAGACCCATCACATGCATGAAACCTCTCGTACAGTTCCTATTGAGAACTTTATACCAAATTAATAGTCAAATCCACCATCATCCACTGAGGATCTTCTTATTTCCCAACACTAAGATACTCATACTAATCAAATCTTGTATATACTCTCATTTTTCAAAGCTTATCTTCATAGTCTGCTGCTTTTATTCTACCTTTGTCCTGTAAACCTCTACCTCATACTCTCACTAAGTCCAAAGCCCATCTAGGGTGGTTGAAATTCAGGTTTGATGAGTTACATTCCAAAGAGTAAAATCATGTATGGAATCTAATTACTCTTACACCATGTAATTAGATTGTTAAATAGAACTGGATATATATAGTTCATGTTAGTGAAGATGGTTCTTAAAATTGAAACAAATATTGGATCACTGTCAAGGGGTATGCTCAAACTTATGAGAATTATTATTTGTTACTTTCTCTCAATTTTTTAAAATTTCTTTTTTTCCCCGGTTTATTTATCATGTGGATTCTCATAATTGACCTATTTACCAACTTGATGTCAAAAAATATGTATACTATGTATTTCTAGATGAGAATGTATATATGGATATTTCTATAGAATTTTGTTTCTCAATGTGAGTCCTCTAAGATACTACGCATTTAACTAATATTTATATGGGATTAGACAATCCTTATATGAATGCTTGGGAAAATTCTCTACATTTTTGACATACTTTTATCTCTCAATGTGTAAAATATCCCTTAATTTTTCATCAGAAGTCTTCTTCAGGAAGCATTCTTATTATTGTGTATGTGGATGTTATTGAAATTACAAACAATGATTCTACATAAATTGACCAACTCAATTATTTCCTTCACAACATTCATATCTATGATTTTGGATCCTTAAAATATATTTTTTTGGAATTGAGCTTTGTCAATGATCGATAGAAATATTCTCATCTCAATTGAAATATTTTCCTGATTTTCTTTAGAGATAGGATTTCTTCATGTAGACATCACTGATACTCCCCTCAAGAGTAGAGAGATATCCCTTCATCCAAAGAGCAATGTTTTCCCTCACCTAATAGATACCATAAACTGTTTAGTAAATAAAACAATCTCAAAATGAAACTAATATACTTTTATGTTATAATAAAGGTAGGAAAATTCACGGATCATCCCACCACATTGAAAACGGATGTGGTTATTCATATTTTGAAATATATAAATTTTGAACCAAGCCTCATACTACATTATTCAAATCATAGTCACACTAATATAGTGGCATTCCGTGATGTAGATTCTACAGGTGGTTTATCTTCTCATAGATCCAAATTTTTCAATTCTATATTTATTGGAATAAATCATGCCTTTTGATAAATAAAAAAACAAAACATTGTTTATCACTCAATTGATAAGTCAAAATACTGAGCAATGACACATGTAACAATTGAAATCTTCTGGGAAAAATAATTTCTTTATGATATTGATTATTCAGTCAAGAGTCATGTACATATATGGTGCGACATTCATATAATGATAAAGAATTATAAAAATCTATTTTTTTCATGATTGGACTAATAATATTGAGGTTTACACCTATTGTATGGGGAAAATTTCTTGAAAATAAATATTATCATTGGATATATAGATACAATAAATCAGTCGACATATATGTTTACTAAAGGGGTTTAAGGAATGTAAGTGAATTTTGTTTTTCCATAAGTTGGGAATGATAAATATACATGACCCATAATGTGTAGGGATGTTAGAGTATTTTGAATATTAGATATTTTATATATGAGAGTTTTACTGAGTGTTTATACTTATTTCATTTTTAAATTTATAATCTCCCCTTACCTCATGATTGTATCTCATATGTTAAGTTATAAAAAAACCTACCAGAACCACACTTGGGGGAAAGGATGTCTGGTATTAACTTCTCTAACTATAAATAACAAATAAACTATTTGTATTATATTTACAATAGAATATTTAATAATTCATGAAGAACAATCAGGCCCTACTGATATTAAATCAATCAAAAGTGAAAGGTGTTTCAAGGTAATTTTGTTGTAACCATCCCTGCTAAATTGACTAGAATGAAAAACATGACATTAATATGATCACCATATGAAAAAATAACTAACATTGGAAAGAAAAAATACCTAAGTATTATAAAAAAAATCAACTTCTAGGAATACGATCTTACTAATATTCAACTGACCAAAGAGAAATGAGTTTTAGATTAAAGATAGAAATATTACTCATATTAATTTAACTCGAATGAAAAACATGAAAAATAAAGACAAAAGTTGTGTGTATGGTTTTAAGTAAAATTTTAGAGACCCAATACTTCTAAAATATACATATTACATATTGTGAAATTAATATTCATTAGATAACATAAATATCCCCCAATAGATTTTTTTATAGTGCCTTCGGAAACATTGAAACATAAACAACTGGTCTATAAGTTAGATACATAATCTCCAACTATTTTCTTCATAAATAGAACCCATATTATACAAATCACACATAATACCTTTCATAATAACCTAGGTAGAAGAAGCATAAGAATGTTTCAACTCAGAAGAATAGTAATGGTAAATAAGGGATATATCAACATACCACGAGCATAATGGTATAAGAACATGAGAATAACATTTGAAAACCACACCATGCATATCATAGATCATAAAATTGATTCATGATGTAAATATTGGAACTTTGTAAGACATTAATCAAAATTGAATCAAATAACATGAACCCTTACAACATAACATAGTCATACTTTATATATTTGTGGAAATAAATAAGAACATAAAATAATTTCCTTCTTAGTTTAAGACTCATTGAAAGACTATCATAGTGGAATGGGTTCACTACCCAAACCATCATAGTAGTCAAGGATAAATGCTATGAATATGATAGTCTATATAAACCCTTACTGAATTGGGTTTAATCTCCATTCCTTTCCATTTTATCTTAAAAGATATCAATCATTACAAAATGCATTAGAGGGAGATATATTTCTCACCCATCACATAATAAAAAACATGCATACATGTTAGATAATATAAAAATACATTCATTATATTTGAAACCATTGAAAAGAAATTGATTTCATAAAATTGTTAACACAGAATAAACCTGTGGAAAAGAAATAGGTTACACTATACTTTCATTATTTCATCATTGCATTATAGCATAACCGATGGGAATAAAAGTTGGACTCCTATGAATTTTATAATGGTATATCCCATGGAAAAAAGTGGGTTTCATAGAAATTTTATTATGGTTAAACCGATGAAAAAATAAGAAAATTGCATTAACAATTTATCATGGTATAACCCATGGGAAAATAAGTAGATTGCATGAACAATTTATTATGGTATAACCCATTGAAAAATAAGTAGGTCTCGTAGATATCTTTTCATTATAAACAGAAATCATCCATATAAAGAATATGGATTATATATTTTGATCATATATCGAATAAATCCTAAATTAAAAATGAGGTAGTCATAGATGGAAAATTATTTTGAAATATCAATTAAATCTTTTTTGGAGTAAAATTGTATTTCCACTTTGAAAAACACTTTAAAACATAACTTTTATTTGAAATAATTTTCATTAAAAATAAAAAATTAAACTTATAAATAAAGCTATAAAAATCATTCAAAACATTTATTGAGGATAATATCCTTTATAATTTTGAAATTTTTTTAAGACATAATATAATTTAAGAATATTTTTTATTGAAAATAAACTTTGAAAACTTATAAATAAAAATTCAAGTCAAATATTGGTCATGATGGTAGAAAATACTTTTCATGTCGTACAAGTCAAAACAATGATTCCTTTCACATCTTCAATAAAATACAAATAGAATTTTTTTTGGAAAATGAAATTAATATTCCTTTTAAAACACTTTGTAAAAAGTCAAACATGGGTAAAAAATTATTTATTAAATTCCTTTGTATAATGTGAAGACATTATGGAAAACATTTTTAGAAAACATATACATAGAATAAAAAGGTTTTTCGACTGGAGAGAGATATAATGGGAATGTTTCATAATTTTTAAAATATATTAAATCCTATAAGTGAGTAAAATTAAATTAAAATATATACTATAATGACATAATTAGATTATTATAATAGTCATGAGTTTCTTGAGAGATAAATCATAATATTTCATCATTGGAAACATAAAAATAATACATTATGATAAACAATGATATTGTGTCATAAACCCTTAACAAATTTGTAACATTAGATCATAAGACCCAAGATATAATTAACATTATATGACACTTAAAAAAAATTTAGAATAAATAATTTCATGAAATTTCATGTCAAAGGAGTTTTATATCCACCACATAAAAGAACACAAGTGCATAAAAATATATTTCTTAAGAAGAAAAATTGAGACTAAATTATCATACCACTTTGGTAACATTTGAACCATAACCCCCATGAAAGAGATATCCTCATATGGATATATAAATCCCAATAATTTTCAGGATAAAATTAGTAAAATGATATCATGGGAAGTATATACACCACATAAAGTAAATAGTTTGTGAATATGGAAGGTTTCTTAATAAAGTACAAAGCGAGACAGAAATACCTTACATTACGTATCAAATTTATTCATACATGATAAAACCACATTTATGATAAATATAATTTTATTATGAATATATTATAAAACCATACTTATATATATAAGTCAATATATTATTTACTAAAGATCTTTTATTACCTATTTATTAATAATTCCTTGTAAAAATCACATTTTGGATAACAACCACTTTGTTTTTCATGTATTTTTTGATTTTTTATATTAATTCATCTTACTTTTCTCATGGTTCCATCATATATATAATTTGAATTATAATATAAATATCGTATATATTCATTATATATGTATTTAGAGTAATCAATAAAGGTTAGAGATAGATAATGAAATACACCATTCATGGAGATGGTAGGTCATATGTACGCATAAAAATTAATATTTTATGTAAAGGGTTATAGAATGAAATAAAATATTATATCCCCATCCCAAAATAAATTTTATTTCATATATATCTCATATGTTCATTAAATTCATAATTATTATCTTCGTGAGGCGGTAGTCCGCCGTACACACAAACACCATTATCGTATCCCCCACAGAATAAAAGAAAATATGGTATATGTTATATCATAATTACAAAAGTATAGTTATTTTTAAACATATCATATTTATTCATTTATTATATCCTTATACCACCCAAGTAAAACAAAAATGAAAAATTCATCACATCAGTTCGTATGGAAATAGTCCACTGTACACACGAGCAACATTATTTTTTACCATAGGTAAGGAGGTAATAGTGTATATATATGATATTATAATTATATAGGTCTAATAAAATACTAAATATCATATAAAAACTTTAAATAAATCATTATATACATCCCGTAGAGGTGGTTAGGAAAAATTAATAACATCGATCCGTGAGGCGAAAGCACACCGCACAAATGAGCGATGATTTTGTATCCTATTTTATTGAAGATGAGAATGATTTAGCCAGTTTAACTAACATAATAGGATATTAATATACATAATATACATATTTTTTTTAAATCATCATGGTTTAATAATAATTGAATGAGGTGGAGGAAACAAAAAAATAAAATTCTTGGCTAGAGACATTACTTCTTCTCTGGAAAATTTATTTGGGTTCCCACAAATAGGATTCTTAGGTTGGGTTTATGACTAAAATATGTATTCGAGGATTCTATTATAGAATTAAAGAAGTTATTTTTATATTAATTTAATGAAACAATTGGATTTATAGGTGTTATGAGGAGATGAAATGGGTGGCCTTTTATAAGCTGGAGAGGGGACACACTTGATACTTTTGAGAAGAATAATGTGATCCCATGTTTTTCAGATGAAAGAAATATTCAAAAGGGGTAATATTAAAAAAAAAATTCATAATGTTTATATATAGCCAGAAAAATTGTTTTGAACAAGTTATGTGTCTTTTATAAGACTTGCCATTTTAGTTTAACCCCTCAGTAAACTCATTTTCAGCCTAACCACAGAAATTAATTTTTAGGTTTTTTACTATTAAATATAGTCAAAATTTTAGTTATGATTAGTATATAATATAAATTATTCTCATTCAATAATATGGAATCCATTTTTCTGAATTCTTATTACATAAGTGAAAAATTATAATTTACAAATAATCTCACAGACGTTAAGAGAAAATAGGTTTTCAAAGAGAAAATGATAAATATGTTTGAAAGTTACTATATCAAAATTAAATTATAAATTAATTAAAATGACCTTAATTGGATTAATATATATATAATATAACTGGTTTATGTTTGAAAATCATATGAAAATAATTTTTTTTGTTTTTAAATTCTTTAAATCAAGCAACAATTCTTAATAAAAACCTGTATTTTCAATATTAATCAAAAAAATAATCTTCTAAAAAAATATTAAAAATTCACCCTGAGATAATTTATAACTTATTATTAAAATAATTATTTTATTTTTTTCTGAAATTAATTGATTTAAAAAAAATTGTGCAACATGCATCAGAACTACTTTTTAGAAAAATACATTTTTTAATCATAAAATTGTTTTTATTATTACCTCTTTTATAGAAAACACTATGGATAAATAATAAATTTTTTATTGAATATATAATATATAAATTTATTTAAAATTATTCAATTCTTTTAAAATTTATTAAGGTAAAACATGATTTTATTCATAAAAAATTGTATTCATAAAATGATTTTCTTTATTTTCAAATGGTCGTTATTTTCATTTTAAATTAACTCGTAACTAAAAAAAAAATTTATGTTTAAAGGATATACATCCATAATTTAGTAAATACTAATCCTAAACACTATTACAACTTATAGGAAATAACTATCATATGAAATAATAATATTTTCATTTTATATTGTATTTTGTTTAAAGTTGGTGTTGATTGTAACTCAATCTATCAGAAAAAATTAAATTCATTTGAATTTTTATTCCAAACATATCTGGTTGTTACATTATACCTCACATAAACATTGTTTTTCCTCATAATTTCAACTATTCTTGGTAAATTAGGGTTTACCATTTGAATATACCATTTTGAGAAACCCATATCTTCAAAAGGATTAATAAAACTTCCTCATGAAAATATATAAAGAGATATGTGAAGGTAATTAGATATAACACATAATTGGTTTACAAATAGGATAACATAGGTGGTAAAGAAATATTTGATCATGGAAAAAAGTATAATATCCAAATAATGATGGATCGTGATAGAGATCATTGGTCACATGAAAGTGTATGGTCATGTGAAAATCAACAACTTCAAAAACATAAACCAAAATGTTGTGAAAAAGGTCATTAATATCATTATAAATGATGGGTATATGATTTCTTTTCAAATATTTTTTAAAAGTTTAAAAACATTCATGAGAAGATATACTTACATGATTTCATTCTATTTAAGAAGTGCAATATCATCCTTCTGTTGTCCCTTGTTCAATATCTACTTCATATCTTACTCCATGAAATGAAAATGAATTTTTTTATTCTTAAAGAAATAATGGGTCACAAGATCCTTAATAGAATGTTAATTCATTCCTTATATCTCTAGTTATCATTAGAAAAAATAGAAACGATTATCCAACATGCATAAATCTTCACATGGTGAAGTAATGCATTAATCTCTCAAACCTCATATAATTTTCAACTTAAACCATTTCATAAATGGTTAACCATACGACCCTTCCAACATAATAAAATATAGAACTATTGAAAGGTCACTAAATTTCTAGAATTAACATATCATTAATCCCCCAATAAAATAATAATTATCTCTTAATTTTCACATAATAAATATGTGAGTACCTTCATCTTGTGTTCTCTTGATTCATGGTAATAACCTTCCTTACCATAAAACCATTTTGAAACATACATGTATACATATTGATTAATGAAAATATTTATTATTGGATAAATATATTTAATAAAAATGCTATGAAATCCATCAATGAGAGAATAAAGAATTTTTTTCATCATATTATTAATTAGTTACAAGGAAATCAGTACTATCGAATTCACTTTATCCATATCAATCACCTCTTTTTCCCAAAATCCTTAACATAACATTATTAACACATAAAGGGATATCATTCCCCAATCTTGTGTTTTCCATCAATATAACCATTTCATTAAATCACTTTTCTTTGTAGTCAGCATTATTCAAAATATTCTAACAAATACTTACGGAAAAACATATAATGAAAAATCCATACATATTTCATAATTCATGAATTCCAATTAAAAAACCTCAATCATCATACTTAATTACTAAACAATTAACTAGGATTCATCATATTATTACATAATAACTATTTTATTTTATATTTCATGGTCTCTTCATTATTATTAATATAACCATTACTCATGCCCAATTTTTGAATATCTTTGTGATGTTTCCCCTTATGAAATTGATTCACATAATACCCATTATTTCAACAATTATAACATTTTACCATTGATGTTGTCAAAGGGAAACCATTTTTCTCATCCATTGTATTGACTGAGCTTTTCATTGTTCATCATTAATAACTTACTCTTTCGATTTATTCTCCACACATAAAACATATTCTCACTCCTCTAAGATATTCAGTATGGTGATTCTTCCCATATTCTCAATATATAGGATTCAAAATCTCCCTTCCATAATAGTATCCACCATTGTAACTCTCAAAAAACACTATCCTTATCATATTTTGTGTGTTTTATAGTTGGTTATTGTGTAATTTGTTAACCATATATCATGAAAAATGATTAGTCATAATCACAATATCCTTCATTGTTGTCATCATACAATTTGGTGGTTCAATAACATATTTTCCACCAGATTAATTGTTAATTCAGTCCCTTTTGGTGCTTTCCATTGTCGAAAAATGAAAATCATATTTTGAATAATAATATTCATAGTTGGGAATTAAATAACCATGAAAAATAACTTATAGAATGTCTATATCATGATAAATTATATTCAATATATGTCACATTATTCTTATCCTAGGTCATTCATGGTTGTTATATAAATCCTAAATGATGGTTTGTAAAGAGTTTTTGGATTTCCAAATCATATCCCCTAGGAGTTTCAAACCAAGTGTGTAGCAAGGCCCATTGTTATGCACCATGTGAAAATCAAGTCCATCTCAATGCACCCTTTTCGGAGTAATTACCCCTAGGTACCTCTTTATCAAGGACACATCTACATAAGTACCAAAAAGATATATTATTTCTTAAAAACCAGTTTCTCTAACCTTTAACAGAATTCTAGTAAATTTTCCTATACATTAAATTCTCATTAGACTTATCCTTTGATGTATACCTAGACACATCTTTATAAATATCTATAGGGTTCAAAATAATGTTTCTGATCCTATATTCCAAAGGATAATTTCAACTTGATCAGATACCAACTTTAGTGACCAGATACATCACAAACATAAATATTACATTGTAATAGAAGATTATTAATTATATAACATAATGATCCATTCCAAAATCATTTTTTCTAGTGCCTTGGGAATCATGGACACATAAACAACTGGTTTCTAAGTGATATAAGTCATATCCAACCATGTTCTTTATAATTAAGACTCTTCTTAGACTTATCATACATAATACCATTCACCATAACCTGGGGAAAGAAAGCATAAGAAAGTGTAACCTCATTTTCATGGTAAGGGTATGAAAGGGAGAATTCAACATATCATGAGCATAACGACATCATAACGTGATAAAAACATTTGAAAACCATACCCTTCAAATCATAGATCATAAACATGAGTCATAACATAAATATTTCAAGTTTATAAGACATAAATCATAAATGAATTAAATAACATGAACCATGATAACATATCATTGTCATAAGGTATATATTTATAGAATAAACATAAGCATATACCCCATGAAAATAAATAGGTTTCATAAACATTTCCTCACAGTATATCTATGTAAGAGAAACAGGTTTCATAATCATTTCATCATTTCATCATACCATGACCCATGAAAAAATAATCAAATTTCATAATCATTTTATCATGGTGTAACCCATGAAAAATATGTTTGTTTCATAATCATTTATCAAGGTATATACTAGTAAAAAATAAGCGATTTTCAAAACAAAATCACGACATAACCTATGGAAAAAGAAGAAATATTCATTAAACTCTTTTCATTATATATATCAACCTTCCATATAATAAATAATAATTGTATATTTGGATCATATCTCCATTAAATCATAAGTAACATCAATGCATATCATTTTATATGGAAAATAGTTTTTAAAGATCACCTGGAACTTTTCTAGAGAGAAATAGTCTTTACACTTTGAAAAAAATACTTTTTAAAACATACTTTTTTGAAATACTTTTATATTAAAATAAAATTTTAATCTTATAAAGTAATCTTTAAAATCATTTATAACATTTATTGAGGAAAATAAAATTTCCTCTTTTAATCTATTAAAAAAATTATCCAAAAAATCGTATTCATTGAAAATAACCATGGAAAACATATAATGGAAGCTTCAATGAAAATAATAGTCTTTATGGTGGAAATTACCATTCATGTTTTACTTGTCAGAACACAAATTTCTTTATCATATTCAATAAAATCCATAAATTCCATGTTTTGAAAACAGCTTTAAGACTCTTATTAAAACAATATGTAAAAAATACAAATATTGGTAAACATTACATTAATAAATACTTTTGAGAATGTTAATACATTTTAATCATATTTTTTGTTATGTATAAACTTGATGTTTCATGTAACTCAACTTATAAAAAAAATTAAATTTATTTAAAACAAATATTTCTCAAAATCTTGGGGTTATACAAAATTTTCATATGACAATTAAATAAATTATGGTTGTTTTGGGGGGTTGGAAACTCTTATTTGTTTTATGATAATATTTTTGAATCTTCATGTAAATAATAAATTTAAATAAAAATGATTAAATAACGAAAAAAGATTATATTTCAAGTAGTTAGCTTATAATTTCAAAAATAAGCTCATTCATCCCACTATAATGCCACAATACAACGTGATGTCATTTAGTGTTGAAAATGATTCTAGTAATCCCATATCAGGCATAATTTTAATGTCAATTAATTTTTGAGTTGATATAATCATAAGAATTATGGTATATAAGAATAATGTGTTAGTTCCTAAAGGATAACCATAAAATAAAATTTAATAAAAAATCTTTTCAATGAATTGGGTAGGGAATTTCAATTAACTATTGATTACAAGTGGGTTGAGGTGGCAAAAAATTTTTTTTGTATAGATAATTCTATAATTGTAGTGTCTAATGGGTTTTTTACCAATGGAAAAATAATCTTGGTGTTAGAATGATAATTTTAAACATAAATTTAAAGGAAAATTGGTGTTTTAATCCCTATCAAATTTTTTGTAATGAAGACACATGGGATTGATATCAGGTTTCTAATATGGAGGCTAATAAAGTAATGAGTGAGGATAAATATCATGTTTTTGAAGATATTTACCATTAATTACACACTAATAATGGTGAATAAAATATGAAGAAGGATGTATTCTTTTAGGTATGATAAAAGTAAGAAAAATTGGGGTTACTAATTTAATAATCTCTTCAATTATGAGTGGATGTTCAGATTATACTAGTATAATATAAGAATTATTAAAGATAAACATGATTGTAAATATTATAAATTTTTTTATCCTTTTGAGGTTAAAGAGGATTCAATAAGGATGGATAATGGTAAATATTCTAGGTTAGACAGTATCTACATTTAATTTTGGAACTATTTTGGGTAGTTGGATATTAATTGGATCACTAGGTTGTATAATAAATTTTTTAAATATATAGAAAATTTATGATGAAGGAAGGAAGTGTTCTCTTGTATCAATGTATAAAAATAAAGGAGATATTGTAGGTTGTTTGAATTATAATGTGATTAAGATTATGATCCATACAATGAATCTTTTGAGGAGTCATTGAACATATGATTCAAATGGAAACTAATTTATCTAATAATCAATTTGGTTTTATTCCTTAACATTCAACCATAGAAGAAATACAATTTTTAGAGGTATGATGTAGTATTATCAACCAAAATCCCAATACTTTCATATAGTTTTTGTTTAAGGTTAAATTTAGGTGAGTTTCACATTAGACATTAGTTCTCATGTCATCTTTATCATTCACATTAAAAAAATACCAAGGCCTCCCTTAGAGAGGCATCTTGAGTACAATATCAAAAACTATTCCATTATAACATGGTATTAGAGTAGGTTCCCCATCCCTAAACCCTACCTATGATTATTTTTCTTGAAAAAAATTATTCATTTTCCTTTAAGGGAAGTGGTGTCTCACATCCAAAGGCCACCATTTTAAGCAGGCATCCCTCCATGTCCAACCCTAGCAGCAATAATGACACTATTTTCCACCCCAACCTAGTCATTTTTTCCCTTACTCTAGTCATGATAACCCCTTATTCTATCATCATCCCCACAACCCCCAATTTCACCTCTAAACATGGGACCACACCCCCCAACTCTTGAATGGTTTCACCTTCCCCAATCATGTAATGGCTCTTCTACGCCTGACCTATGATGACGAAACCTCCCATTGAAGGTGTGTTCTCCCACATCCAAGCAAAACCATTATGAATCATTTTTTCTAGGTGTATCTATTCAATGTAGTGCCTTCCAAGACCCTTGTTCTAAGTTTAGAAGGGTGATTTGGTGGGTGAGGGGGCATAAATATGGGGATTGAAAAGGGGGGAAGTGGGCTAGGGGCATCACACAAGGAGGGGTGACGGGTTCAGGGCATTGTATAGGGAGGGGAGATGGGCTAGGGGTATCACACAAAGAGGGTAGAAAAATTAAATAGGCATAAAAAAATCCTTAGGCATTCGATTCAGATCACGATCTACCCATTGTCCTGGAACCCCTTCTGGTGATACACTAACAGGTGTGTACCCATTTTCGGAGGCCCCCCTCATTCATTCCATCATCCCTCGCAACCTTTATCAATGACTGGATTACCATGGGGATACCCATATCACTATTGGATTTATTCATCAATGATAAAATTACCATAGGGTCACCCAATGGATCACCTTCAAGCCACCCAGATCACCATCAAGCAACTCAAATCTCCATCGAGGCCATCCACTATTTCTTGGACCACTGTCTGGATTCTTTTCTACTATTCTTTTATATTTTCAGTTTTATATTTTCTATTGAAATCTAGAAATATCTATCTTGATAGGGAGCGTTAGGGGTTGTTTATTTTTGTTTTTTAATGTATCCAAGCAAGTAAAACCTAGTATAAAGGGGCGTCTTAGAGGTTAAATTGAGTTGAGTACATCAGACTTTAGGAATCATTTCATTTTTAGAATTCCCTATAAATAAACACCAAGGCCTCCCTTAGAGAGGAATCATGGGTAATAGGTTGAACAATCTTCCTTTATAACATTTTTCATTAATTTGGAAAAGGTATATTATAAATTTACTTGAGAGGTTTTTTTGAAATATATTGAAATAAAAAGGGAGAATGTGTTGTATTTTAAACTTGTCTAAGACATTTAGGAAGGGATTTTTACTTGAGTTGGAACTCCAGTATGGCACACACAATATAGTTCACTATCTCAATAGAAATACATAAAGGTTCATATTTAGTCTCATTCCTTTATTTCATTGGTCATAGATGAACTTACAAATAATATTCAAAATGAGATGCCTCATTGTATGATTTTTTCGAAGTATATAGTTCTTATTGTATAATCTGAAGAAACTATAAATTTAAATTTATAGTTTTTAGATAACTTATAATCAAAAGGTTTTCCTGATAATATGCATAAAATGGAATTTAAGGAGTGTTTTTCAGAAAAGTATTGTCTATTAATGTTATGGATGTGAGATTGGAAGACCATATTATTTTAAAAGTATATTGTTTAAGATATTTATGATCATTTCCAAAATGTGATAAAGATATTCTTGTACATTCCACTAATGCGATTGGAACTAGATGGATTAAATAAAGAAATCCTTCAGGAGTTATTTGTCATAATAAAATTTCTTTTAATTTGAAGGGTGAATTTTATAGTATTATTATTAGACTTAATATTTTATATGACAGTTAGTGTTGGCCTTTGACGGTGCATCTTTAACAAAAAATAAGGTTCATATAAATGAAAATGTTAAGATTGAAATGTGAACATACAAATACAGATAATATTATAAATAAATGTATTTTAGATAATGCTAAAGTGGCTCTAACCTACGGTAATATTACTGAGACTAGATTAAGATGGCTAGTACATGTTAGAAGATACATAAGAATGCACTTGTTAATAATATGGTATGATTAATGACTAATTCACTTATTATAGAGTAAGTGGTAGACCTAAAGGACATATAAAATAGATCATTCAAATTGAACATGTTATAAATGGACTCATTGAAAATATTGTCATTAATAGAGGTAATTGGCGATGTTTGATCAATATAGCAAGCACAATTTAATTGTGTTTAAGGCTTTTTTATTTTTGTTGTTTTTGATATAATACTAATTACTATAAAAAAGGTGAGTCAGATAAGGCCTAATCAATGGGATATATGTGGTTTGTGTAGAATTATAATAGATCCAAAACCTATTTTTTCTGTTTAGTATATATTCATATCCAGATCACATGAGGAATCCAAACACTCATTAAGACTTAATATTAACTATGGGATGACCTCTATATCTTCTAATAGGGAATAACATAAGCTTTGTTACACAACAAACATAATTTTAGTGCATAATGGTAAGGGAATCCATTTGATACCATTAAAGTTTTAGAAGTCTAAAAACGATGTTATCCAACCAAAAAAATACATTATCATAGAAAAAATATATTAAAAACCCATAATGATCACATTACATTCATTTACTCAGCCCATAAAGCATCAAAATAATAGATGTTAATAAATTTCTATGTCCTTGTGAGACAATAAGAAAAAGATAGAAATTTACATAACCCATTAAACATTAAGAGGTTATATTCTGTGAGTATTAATATGAACAGGTGCTACCATGGAAGTGAAATAATTTATTTCATAAGAATACACAATTTCATTATTTTCCACCATTTTTCATTCTAAAATTTATTTTTCATTATATAATTCAATTATATATTTCAAATATTAGGCAAGAAAAATTATTCTGTAAAATATCAATTTTCATAAAATACAAATGAATTAAGATGGATCTAATTAATAAAACTAATTGAATATTTAATATAATTTATAAAATCACATACACCTATTTTAAAATATATATGAATATATAATCCTTGTAAATAATGAAAAAATGATTTTTTAATCACTTAACCTGGTACTATCTTCCTTATGGGAAGATGATATGTATAATTAAATTTTATATTTTTCTATGACATATGTAGATTGTGTTTCCAACAATTACCACATATGATTAAATAACCAAAACATTTGAATATAAAAAACAAAAATAAAGAACATATAAAACAAAATAACTCCATGAAAATAAGAATTAGTTATGTTTAACCCCCTAAAATAGGGGGATAAAAGTGAATCTCCATAAAATAGGGAAAAAAACAAATATTTTACATATGGGATCATATTCTTCAGGAATTGTTCATCAGGAAATCATTTATCTTGACACTGAATCATCCATCACTTTTACCCACTAAAAGGGATAAAAGTAGATATTATGAGTAATTAATTAAAAATAAATAGGGTCACACAATGAAATGACCCATGATAATATTAGGATGCGATTATATTAATTTCATTATGATTATTATATTAAAAATTTAGAATTCATAATCTTGGTAACCAGGGTCAAATCCATCAGTAACTTTCAAAAGTATTGACTGAATTTATACTCTTTAGATTCCACTCTACAAGGCTTGACATGATTTCATGATTTGATATGAAGGCAATAATAACCATTACAATATAATAGATGAAACAACATACCATCAACATGAGTAATCAATCATTTTGAAGATAAAAATAATGGAGAAAATAACACTACGCGTATGCCCACAAATTGGTTATGTAATGATTATTTCAATATGATATTAAATAGTGTCACATTTTATTCATTTTTTATAAATATAATGATATTTAGAAAAATAGAATGAGGGATGAATATTTAAATATGGTATTAAATCATGTTATGTTTTATTCGGTGTTTTTTCTTTGTCCAATAGAATTAATTTTTGACAAATTATATAAGGTATGCACAATCCCTTATAATGAAATTTTTAAATAGATGACAAAAACATTAAGATAATGGGGAATAAAGGAACTAAAAGAAAAAAAATTACATTATATATTCAAATATTCTTAACCCATTAACTCATGTTTTCATTTCTTTCGAAAACTATACTATTTGAATTGTTTTTCTATCATGCTTGTGGATGTGTATCGGTTGAATCCTACTTCACTGGGTCAATGTAACACCCATAAAAAATAGAGACCTAAAAGACAAAATTTCACTACCCATATCAATAAGATGAACATTTATTTTGAAAATTCTACCTAATTAGAAGTCCACGGTAAAGTGAGGCTTGTACTGTAGTAGTGTTATGATGGGTGACCTCTTTTGATATTTCTCTATGTGTGTGTGATTAATTACAAATAACACTAAAAGAACAAGTTCTGGCTTGTGAAGGCAGTTGATAGTTTGGTAAGGGGGCCTAATGGGTTATAGATTGTGGTGTGCTTGGAAGGAAACCATATAATTACGAGATATTCGTAGGGTTAGATGACCATGTTCATAGCTTAAAGAGGATGGGTCATTAAAAATGGTATCAGAGCCAATACTCAGCTAAAAGTACAGAGACAATGTCCATGTTTGAGGTGTGGGGTCAACAATAAGGATATTGTGCATCAAAGCGGTGGAGAGTCTAACACCCCTAAAAAAGTGATACTAAAAGACTAAATGATACTAACTATGTTAACAATGTGATCCCTTATTTTCTGGTGTCTAAATAATTATAAATTCTCAATTAAGTGAGGTTTTTCCAGGAGTAGTGTTATGATGGTGACCTCATATGAATTTTATCAATGTGTGTATTTGAAAAGACAAAGAAAACTAAAAGAACTTGTGTTTACATGTTGGAACAATCATTAGTCTAGTAACAAAATATATTGTCTAACAGTCTACTGTGTTCTAGAAAGTTATCCAAGGTATTAAAAGATACCGATGAGGCAAGATTACCATATTCATGTCCCAATGAGGTCAATTTAGAAAAGTAAACCTAATGCTAGTAGTTTGAAATTTGTATCTCCCACTTACCAATGATGTGAAATATATTTATCCAATATATAAATAAATTTATCGATCCTTGATTTATGAATATTATTTCATGTTAGACTGTTTGAACATGGTATTAGAGTAGGGATCCTCCGATCCCTTTACATATCCCCTCTGTGTTGCACAACACTAGCCTACCCACCATACTAAAGAAATGTCAACAAGTGACACTTCACCTTCCCTCTTCTAAGCATGGGTCTCTCCACTAGTCTTGACCCTCTTGTGAGAACATCCCCTATGAATGATTCCTAATTTCATGTCTGTACCCATTGACATTCAGGCATGGTACTTAAAGATATGTAAGACCTATCATTGGAAAAGCTAGAGGCTTTTCACATGATGAAAACTGAGCATAAATTATGTTGATTTTTTTCACATCACATGGAATCAGTAACAAGAAACATTAAAAATACTAGTTTTATTCTAACAAAATGAGTAGGTTCACCTCACACTACTCCATATTTCACTATTTTGTCTGGTCTTCCTCTCATCACATAACTACCACACCTGGATTTGATATTTATTATCAATACTTCTTTTGAATTATATTGGAAAGTTATTCTTTTCTTTATATGGATCGATACTCTAATACTCATCATCTTGATTCCATGGCCACCAATTTATCTCTCATATCTAATCTGGTCACTGACCTTCTTCTCAAGAGGATTAGAACCTGAACATGCCTCCTTTATGAGAGCCTCTCTTCTAGTATCTTTTTTATGTGTAGAGAGATGGATGTTTCCCTTAAATGGGATAGGGAACTATTTACATCTAGAAAAATTCACCTCCAGGACCCAAATAATTTGAATTTTCTATATGGGATCAATAAAATAAAAATATCGTTTTGAATCATGGTTATATGGTTGAGTCTATAAATCTTTTCATTGGGGATATGAATATTGTTAATGATTTATGAGACCCATTTTTTGGAATGTTCTCCGATACAAATAATTTGTTTCAAGTTTATGATATATTTTAGAAATTAATTCCACTTTTTCAAAAGTCCTATATGATTACACCATTTTACAAATAACAGAATATTAATATGGATGAGATTCAAGATTTATGTTTAGTACATCATAATATTTATGAGATATAGGCTTAAAAAACAATTTTTTATATTTTTTCTTTTACAAGTGTAGAATGTGATGTTTACAACTACCATAACTAAGATGTTTGTCACCACCATTTTGGAAAACATGGAGGTAGATCTGGTATTGGGGGTCATAGGTGTCCACACTCTCAATGTATGTGTTAGACTCACCACCATCAATTTCTTATTAATCTCTTTAAACTCACTCTTAAGAACTCTATTTAGATCACGTTTACCCCCCCTCACCAGTCCTCAAGTGGATTTATCAAGAGTTGGGATCTCTTTCACATATTTATTTTTGGTCATGTCATTTTGAAAAACAACAGTTGGCCACTTTTGTTCCCCGAAAATATAAATGAGTATCAAGTCTATTTGAGTTATTTTATTATATTATATGGGCCACATCCTAGTTCATATTGGAACGGGATACTAATTTTACCTATCTTTTATTTATTATTTTACAAGAATCTCATGAATATATCTATTGAAAATTTGAGTTAGGGTTTTTACTATGTATTTCTCAATATATCATGAAATGGAAAACCAATTCTTTTCCTCCAAAAAATTTTCACATTCAGATAATAATTTTTAATCTAATCTACCTCATTTTACACAATTTTTATCAACCAAAATATTGTTAGCAGACTCATTCTCAAATACAACTCAGGAAAATGGTGTTGTTGAGTTCATGAATCATCGACTATTTGACACTACCTGGGCCATTTTTGATATGATGTTTTCCAAAACATTTTAGGGTTATTTTATTCTGACAATGGAATATCGTAACAATTGACATTAACCATCTATTCCGGTAGAGGAAACTACATATCACACACACTATCCATATCATCTACCCCATTCAATGCCCATTCGAGTTTTGAAGTTTTTGGGATATGTTTTTAACATTCGTTTAACTCCTTCCAAGTTTTAGGTTTTTCCACTTCAATGAATCTTTCATGGATGTTTACAGACACAATGCAGATATGTTTATTTATCTCATAATTTTAGGATATTGTTTTGTTTCCATTGATGGTTCCTTTTTTGATTCATCCCCATTATTTTATCATTCAGATCCATTATTAACCATTATTATTAATCTAGAAGGTTTTTATGATTTATAATTACTCCATTTACAAATCCCCCACCACCTTCTACTCATAAGGTTGGTTATATTATCTTTGGGAGCATCCCTCCCATCGCAAATACTTCGTCACCTCCTCCAAATCATGTTGGTTCATGCTCCAGTCGAGTCTATAAATGTAAACTAGATGAATCTTATACTATGACACCTCCAAATACCTCATCCCTTGATTTTTAATTGACTTCACTATCCACAACCATGGATATCCTTATTTACTTATTTAAATGTACACATACTTTCCTATAATAACTTATATATATTCAATATTTTTAGGTATTACCAGTACAGACTAAAAAAATTTAATGGTACATAGGATACAATGAGAGTTCTTCATACTCTCACCAAGTCCAAAGCCCATACAGGTTGGTTGCAAGCCATATTAGATGACATACATGCACTAAAAGACAATTATACAAGAGATTTTATTTCTATTTCATTAGGTAAGCATGTTTTTTTCTATTGAAATGTATATAATATCTTTGTTAATGTAGGGATCTTTCTTAATCGCCTCAATGATTGGATCACTACTGAGCGCTATACCCAAAACTTTTGAGCTTTATTATTTTGATACCTTATTTACAGAGTCCAAATGGTCTCTTTTCATCTATTGATTTCCTTAAAACTGTTTATCATTGGTCTCTTTAACAACTAGATATCAAAAAAACCTCTGTATAGTATTCTGAAAGAGGAAATTTAAATGGAGTAACCTCTATGATTTCTTACTCAAAGGAAGTTATATTAGGTGTTTCACCATAGATTAACTTTATATGTTCTTAAACAATCATTGCATACGTGGTTTTGTAGAATTTGTATAGTTGTGACTAATTTTGAAAATCCCACTTCTAAAATCATCCTAAATAATGATTTTTATCATGAAATTGTAATTATAGGAAGTGAATCATTGATAATTTATTGAGTCTAGTTTTTCCTTCACAACAACATTCAAATGAAGGACCTATAAATATTTTGTAGTAGTTGAGATCTCTCAATTCTCAAAAGGGGTTTTATCGAGTCTGTGTAATTATGTATTGGATTTTCTTGTAGAGATAGGATTATCCCGTTATGATAATTTTGGAACTCCTATCAATCTATGTGATATTTA
This sequence comes from Viscum album, assembly GCA_963277665.1. NCBI lineage: Eukaryota > Viridiplantae > Streptophyta > Magnoliopsida > Santalales > Viscaceae > Viscum > Viscum album. The sequence continues at coordinate 1,759,755,275 of OY728141.1, forward strand.
TTCTCATAAATAATGGTATTTCCCTCAATTGATAGGTATCATCAACTTTTTAGTAAACTAAATAATTTGACCATGACTTGACCAATCATTGATTGTGATGTGAGAAAGGAGATTCAATTCGTGGATCATATGAATACACTACAATGGGATCTAATTCTTCATATTTTCAAATGCTTCAAATGTGAACTATGTCTAGGACTATAATATTCACATCATGGAAAAAATTATGTGGGGGAATTATTTGATACTAACTATGCATCATGTGCAGTGATTCAGAGCACTGAGAAATGACCCATGTGATATATGAGATCTCATGGTCACAATATCTTCTCCATGAGATTGGTTATCCTATATAGATTCTAATACACGTGTGTTGTGGAAATCAAAAAATAATCAAGATGGATACCAGTATGATGTTATATAATCAAACTATGTATTTTGATATTGATACTCATTCTGATAGGAAATTTTTTGAAAATAAGAGTCTTACTTTTAGCTATATATAGGACTCAACATAATTTGATGATGTGTTTAATATAGGAGTTCATAAAACATATGTGAATTTTTATATATCTGGTTGGAAAAAATAAATATACATTATCCAGTTGGAGGGGGTAAGAATATTCATGTGTCTAATTTTTAGATGTGTCTAAGGGGCATCATATTTGATTAAGGAAACATTATAAATAGATTTTGAAATTTGTTTCTCCCACTTATATAGGATTATTTTATATATTTACTCCCTCAATAAATAAAATTATCAGGCCTCAAGGGGATACAGTTCAAAGTATGTGGTTAGAACATCTACAATTTACTTCTTTACTTCTGCTTTAGTAATGTCTACAATGGTCTGCGTTTTCCTCCTAGAATCCTGAAGTTCGGTTTTATATATGTAGGGTGAGAATAATGGTATACTCATCCTAAAAAGTAATTTCTTTCATGAACATGTTAAAGAATCGTACTGTTGCACCCATGAGTAAATAGAAAAACCAAAAAACACCAAAATATGTATACTATCCAAGATCATATTTACCAAAGCACACTAACCAAATAACACAACCCAAATATAATAACATAATATGAATCATATCAATGAATGGTAACCAACACAACTTTATCACTTATTTTCTAGTACTACACCCCAATATTGCACATTTTGGTGCTCTCTTCTCTTCTATATAACATATACCACCAACCCATTGCATGGTCACATCAAATCACCCTAGTAGACACATGGGCCATCATATCACAATCACCTTCCTAACTAGAGTAGTATGGAATCAATAACATGAAGAAAATTAACCTCATTCCCAAATCCTACCATGAATAACACCCACTATAATGATGGTAATATGGTTTCAAAGAAAGATGGTGGTATATGGATTTAAAATTCTTCATCACCATATCGATCAAACATCGGCATCTCAGGTGATCCAAGACCCAGTAATGTCTAAGGATCTCTAGTGAATTAATGAGAGCATATAAATAAAAACCAAATGAGTACCTTATTTGAATTGAAGTGCACTCATCATGTACACATCACTGTTGATCGTTTATCAATGGATTCGAGTCTAAAAACCATTAGATGATCCAAAAAAAACTTCAAGAATCCATGCATAGGTCGTTTGTTGACTTCTTTTTTCTAGCATGAAGAACCGATTATACATTTGACATCATGATGATCACCTCGATCCCATTTATTCAATTTGGTATAGTGTATTTGAATCATTCTATAGGTTATAGAATTTATCTATCTATGATTCTGGAGGAGAGATAATATATAAATTATGATTAGCTCATAGTACGTGGAATGAGCTTCTCTATAAATTATATAGTGGATGTCCATAATACCCAATTAGGGTTCCCTATCCCCCTGTATATTTAATTCCCACTAAATATGTAATAAATAAATAATTATGGTGAACTAACTGCATCATAAATATTATTTATATTTTATTACATACATGTAATATATATTAAATATATTATGTATAAACTTGAGTTATTAACTTGAATCATAATTCTTGATAATATAACACAAACATTGAATAAATAAATAATAGTCGTTCATATAATATTATTCCATGTATTTATATAAAAAGAAGTAAATTATTTTAACAAATAAATGAAGCCCAACTATTCTATACGTTAATAATAAAGAATTTATATATTTTTCATTGATCGATAAATCTTGGACAACTCTCAGACCCTGTGGTGGGGTCCACTATGTCCTATATACCTATTCATCATAACATGTTAGATTATTAACGACGTTATTATGAGTGACCCTCAGGACCCATATCCTTATAGTAGTGAATAAAATTCACAGACCATATAAAGAGTATATCTACCCATAAAGACCTATAATTATGTATGTAATATTCAATGAGAAGGCATCCATCGTATGAACACACACTCTAAAAGATAATCCCTTTATCATATGATATATCATAAACAAGGACACACACTTGTGTCATCACCCTTTATTTCTTTATTATTTGTTGATATGATTGAAATGAATTACCTAAGACTACCCTATCCATGGATTTATGAAGGTGATAATGTCCTGATCAACCAGGCTCGAGATATCACTTTCTCAACTTAGAAGAGGAAAATTCTATCTTGATCATTAAACTAATGTCACACCACTGATGATTCACCCAACACAAGCTACCATGCCATAAATTCAATGTCATTGTCTTTTCCTAGCATAAAATTTTGTCTTCAAATGGAACATATTGATAATGGTCTCAATTTAGGAGTCCAATTCACATCATCATAGATAGAAACAACCAATGTCATCTGAAATGTGTGGTGCTCTTATTGGGGGGTATTTTATAATGATCGCAACTAATCGTGATCACTAAGTTAGAACATGATGAGAATACGTATAAATGCTTATGATCCCCCATCATGTGATGGTCACACGCCATCTGTGTCCTATTAGTATTATGTATCTGGACCATAGGAAATTACATTAATTTTATATTCTTAGTATATCTACGTACTCATTATAGCCTAAGAAATTCTATAACCCTTTTATACAACACACAATCTAAGGATATTGCCATCAATATAGTGGATGTAGAAGTATAAAAAATATTTTGGTAAGATAAAAACCCATATATATATATATCAAAATGAATACATGTAATGATAATCAAAGTACATACACGATTTTGGTCTAGGTTACCCACTTTCAACACTCACACCTGCCTAGATCAAACCGCTAACATTTCTTAGTCTTCTAGATATCACAAGTGAATCATGTTTCTGCTAAGATATGGATTTAGCCAGGGTTCTTCCACATTGTCCTTTATGGAAACTCATTTGACTATAACTTCATATATATGAATAAAATACCTCAAGATATGAAACATTGGATGTTCATTGTTTACCCTATGGTGAGACCTAGGATCCTTTCCAAGAACCAGTGCTTCATTATTATCACAATAAACTGGACTAGAGCCAGCAATGTTAGGCATAGAACCAATGTCTGAGACAACGATTCATATCCATATTTACTCCTTATCTACACCAGAAGCCTCTATTAGTCGGATTCAACTGCATAATTGGTCACCACATGTTACTTTGTTCATATCTAGCTCACTAAAAATCCATTCAGATAAAAGATGTAGCTAGATTGTGATTTTAGATCGTCATGAAATTTTTGGAAAATAACATCAGTGTATTATCCCACTACTAGTTCTTCATCTCATCAATACACTGAAAACATATTATTTGTATGCCTAAAGTACATTAGGAAATCTTTGAGAGCTTCCTGATAAAACTCTCGTGGATTAGCTTGATATTTTATAACTATGGTCAAAGAAAAGGAAACATCAAACCTAGTATATAACATGAAATACATGTTATATCCCACTATTGGGGAGTAAATTATTCTAATCATTCATTCAATATCCTTATATTTTTATGGACACATTTTCATTGAGAGAATGATACCATGTGACATTGGAATCAAACCTCTGTTGAATTTTTCCACAATGTACATTTAGAGTACCTTGTCAACATTTGTACTTTCAATTTTCCAAATAAGTCTCTGAGATCTATATTGATTGATCTTGATATGTATAATATAAGTTTTTTCCTCTAAATATTTCACAGATAATCATTTCCTTATCCACGTCTTAACTTACAATAATCCATACACTTAATTTCCCATAATTAATATGTCATCAACATATAATAAAATCTAAATGATGGTATACCCATTAACCTTCTTATAGACACAAGGCTCTCATTCATTTTTGACAAAACCAAATTCTATTTTGGCATAAACAAATCGAACATTCCATGATAGTGATGTTTTTAACCCATAAATGGATACCTATATCATTCACACTAAATTGGAATTTTTTGAATTTATATACCCTTCAGGTTGAGGAATATAGATGTCTTTAACCAACAACCCATTTATAAAATCCTTTTGGACATCAATTTTTCAAATTTCATAATAATGGAATACTATTATTATAAGTAATATTCTGATAGAATTAAGCAACACAGTTGGAAAGATGTTTTTGTCATATTTTATGCCTTGATGTTTCCTAAATCCCATTACTACCAGTCCTACCTTATAGGAATTGAACATACCATCCATGTTAATATTTTTATTGAATACCCATTTGCACTGAATGGGTTTTACATTAGATGGAGGCACTACTTAAATATAAAAAAGATTTTTTATATGGAATCAATATCAAAATGCATAAAATCTTTCCATTTTGTAGCATCCTTTCCTTCTACTTCTTCCTTGTTGATTAGAGGTTCATCATACTCAATGGGAAATGTTTCACCTTAATAGTTGATTAGAAAACCATAACTATATGGTTCTATAACATCTCAAGTCTACCTATGTAGAACATATGTCTTGAGAATGTCTTAATCTCCAAACATATCTTGTGGATATTTTTCTCATACAAACTCTTGGTCATCTAGATTACCAACTTTATAAAATTCAATATTTCTCTCACTATTTCCATTGGGATTTTTCCCTTTTGAGAAATGCGACTTGTCATAACACAATAAATTTTATTTATGAAAGTTCTTATAAGTACTGCACTGTAGTTTTTTTATGATAACGTATAAAATTAAACATTGTGCTTCGAGATGAAATTTTTTCACTTGGTAAAGTATTCAAAAAATACATACATCCCCATACATGTATGTGTGATATAATGGGTTTCTTTCCATACCACAACTAAAATGTAATTTCATCTATGTATATTTAATTGGTACTTAGTTAAGGGTATATGCCACTTTTTGCAAGGTATATCCCCTAAAGGATAATAGAAGAGTTTCTTGACTCATCATTTATTTGACCATGTCTAGAAAGGTATGATTCCTCCTTTTGCTAACATCACTCCAATATGATTTATAACGAGGAGTGAGTTAGGACACTATACCACACTCCTTTTAAGTGATTAATGAAATATTGATAAAGATACTCTCTACCTTAGTTGGAGTGAAGTGCCTTAATATTTTTACCAAGATGGTTTTTTAATTAATGATGTTATTTCATAAACATATTAGAAGTATTTTAATTATACTGCATTGTGTAAATACATCCATACCTACTATATTCATCAATAAAATAATTAAGTATGAAAACACTCCCCATTCCTCTTCTATAAATGGACCACACTCCTTAGATATAATTAATTTGAGAAATTATGTGGCTCTTACTCCCTTCCTAGAGAATGGGGCTTTGGCCATTTTCCCTTGTAAACAAGTGTGACATACATCCAGTGATTTTAACTCAGTTGAGTCTAAATACAATTCTTGATGTAATTTATTTAATCACTTCTCATTTACATGACAAATCCTAAAGTTCCACGGGAGGTTGTTATATAATTCATGGTTACTGGTTTTGTCATTGAATTCCATTACTAGGTTTTCATGTTCATGTGCATATATGATTTTATGATACATAATACCATAACACATGTTATACTTATAAAAGACAAAACATTTACGGACATACTTGAAATAAAACCCAACAAAATCAAGAATTGACACTCATATTATGTTTTTGTTTACTAAATGTACATAAAAATAATTATTTGATACACGAAACAAACCACTAGGAAATGTTAGGTGATAATATCTCATATCAATGGTTTCTAGAATCTCACCATTTTCAGCCTAGAGATCCACTTCACCTTCTGCGATTGTCTTGAATCTACTTGGTTCTTGTATATGAATAGAATTGTGTGAGTCACATTTCATATACAATACCCAAATTTTAGATAATGAAAGATTGAAATAAATGAAAAAAATACATGAATTTGAATATTCTCTTTGCTTCTTCTTCCTAGATCTGTGGTTCCTACAGAGTCCTTTCATTCCATATAGAAAGAAGACAAACTCTTGAAAATATACACCCCTTTGTATATTTGTAATCTTGTATGGAATGTGTTTGGATTTCTTCAGCTTGGACATAGCCTTAGAGACCATAGTTTTTTAATTCCTCCTCTTGATCACTATAAATAATGATGAATTGGTATTCTCCACATTCTTATCATTGTGGAAAACTAAATTAAAATGATATGGCAGAAAATATTTCAAGTTCTTCATATTTTAATTAATAATGAAATTATAAAAGAATGGAGGTAAGAGGAGAGAAAGGAATTAGTTTATACTTATTGGTTCTTCTTGGACACATGTGATTCAATTTTCTCAATGTACCCAATCATCATGAGTACATGAGGACCTTCTAGATTCCCTTCTATTATCCTACACCTATAAATTGCACATGATATCTCATACCTTTCATCCACTGGATTCTAGCTATAACATGGCCGAAATTTATCTAGGTTTCGTCGATTAAAATTTCTCTATCATTGCATCATCATGATTTTATAATATAACACATATATATTTTCTCATTTTAATCAAAAATAAACTACAAAAGATCTATTTAAATTTTTTTGGATGTCCATAACATGACCATTCAAAATAGGATCAACACGTTGTCAATTATGTTGTGTTTGAATTAAAACCCTTTACATAAATTTAATGAAAATTTATTTCTCTTAACATATAAAATATTGTGATCAACATAATACCAATTGAAGGTACTGGGGAATGCAGTAGAATCTGGTGGGATGTGGATGTAAACTTTTTCATCACCAGAGTGATAAAACTTCATCATATCTCGAGATCCAAACCATAGAATGGTTTCAGAATCTCGTGTGAATTAATATATGAAAATAAAAAACTGAATGAGTGACTCATTCAAGTCGATGTGCACTCATCTCAGGAACCTATTCCTGTACTGTTTCTCAAAGGATTTGATTTTGAACCTCTCTAGATCATCCACACACACTCTAAGAATAAGTAAGTACACCATTCATTAAATATGGGGTGCTAGCGTAGTTCTCCGGTGATTTATTTTATATCACAATGATCACCTTGTTCTCGTATAATCAATACATTAAGGTGTTCATAGATCGTTGCTCAGCTAGACCATTTCTATCTCTAGGATGCAGGAGAGAGAAGCTGTCAATTCTGACTAATTGATTATATATGGAATGAACTTATCCTTCACATATATAGTGTATATTGAAAATACCCATTTTGAGTTCATCATCCCCCTGTATATATAAAATCCACTAAATAGTAAATAAATAATTAATTATGATGAACTACATAAAAAATATTATTTAAATTGTATCACATACCTTTAATATATATTAAATATATCCATGTACTTACTTTAAATCTAGTTTATACTTTTAATAAATAAAATCAACCCACTTATTCTAAACCTGAATAATAATTAATTTTTATATTTTTTAGTGATCGATATTACTTGGAAAACATTCAAACCATGTGGGGGGTCCCACAATTCCCTATATTTTCTATTCACCATAAAAGTTTAGATTCCTAAAGATGTTATTCTGTGTGACCCTCTAGGACCTTTTCTTGATAGTGTTGAACAGTTTTCACAAAAATAGAGAGGAATATAAAAACTAATCCATACACCTAAAGATATAAGGAATTGTCCTAGAAACAAAAACCATCCTATGAACATGCACTCCGTAATATAATCTATTATTCAAATTATATTTCATAAAACAGGAAGAACACTTGTGCCATTATCCTTTCATAAATTATTATTTGTTGATATAACTGTATAGACTTACATTAAACTATCATGGCCATATTATTATAAAGGTACTAGCATCCTCATCAAATAGCCCCGAGATATCACTTCCTCGACTTAGAATAGTAATTATATCTTGATCCTTCAACCAACGATATACCACCAATTATGCTCCCATCACAAGCTACCTCATCAAGACATCAATGTCCTGGTTTTTTTTCATTTAATAAAATTACACAATCAAATGAAACACATTGATAATGAACTCATGTTAGAAAACCAATACTCATATTCATAGATACGAACAATTAATGACACCTGAAACATGTGGTGTTTTAATTGGAAGGTCATTCATCATGATCTCATCTACTTGAGATCACCAAGTAAAAACATAATGAGAAGATGTCCCGATACTTATGAGTTCCCAAAACCCGATGGTCATACATCATCTTTGTCATGATAGTATGTTGTATATATACCGGAGGACACTACATTAAGATTATTTTTAAATGATCTCTAGGTCCTCATTATATCTTTGGAACTGCTATAACCCTTTGATACCACATGTAATACATGAACATTTTAATAAATATAGTAAACAAAGAAGTATTAATAGTATTATAGTAATATAAACCCATATATGTATAAAACTGTATACATGTAAAAGTAATAAAAATATATACCCAATTAAGGTCTAGGTAACCCACATTCAACACGTAAATCTCCCCACAACACGGTCATATCACATCTCATACAAAGACAAATGGGTCACTATTCCATAGCATAGTCATATCAAATCTCACCTAAACAAAAAACTGTCATCACCTAGTGCACTAAATGACCATTAAACATTACATTCTTTGCATATATACTCACCTTGAAGAGATATAGGAGAATATAGGGAAATGTTCCATCCAACCATGTCACTGTAATTTTTGGAAAACACCCCATTTGAATATACAGGTGTCACAAATAGTGATCAACATGGGTGGGGTGGGTATAGAAATGACTAAGAACATAAATGTATAGACACAAAAAAACACATCAAATTGGTTCAAAAAACAATACAAATAAAATAACAACATCCCCATTTCCACCTCTAAATACAGAACACCTCATAACAAACCCACACTAGAAACCAAGTCCCACTATCTAACCCCATTTATTTTTATTCATTTTTTGTATGTTTATATCTCAATATAATATCCAACCTATTCCATTTAAAAAATTATTAACTTTTTATTCCATCAATACCTTGGAATCTAGAACAATTCAACCATACATCACAAGTAGTTCATCATCCATATCCAACCATCACCTCACCAACCCACAAACATGGCTGAACAAACCATCACATCACTACCCATAAATAATTACCAAATAAATTATCAACTCACACTACATCACTACCACACATAACCACCCCTAAAAAACTCATCTTCACCCCACAACATGGCCACATTCCATAATTCATCATTAAATGTATATATTTTACAAGGGATTGTTTAGAAATTCAATTTCATTATTTTAAGGGTATTTTTATACAAGATAATAAATCTAGGGGTGACCAATTTATTACCTAGATATAAGTGATTAGGATGCTTATATCTTCAAGGGAGATGAAGAGAATTCACAACATGGTACAAAAATCACAACAAAAAATGCACGAAAAAAATCCCCCAATGACCATGAATTTCATCTACGTGATTAGACCCGAAAAATTATAATATCACAAATAATATCAAAACTATAAAAGAGTTTGATTCATTCTAATTCCCATCAATAAAATATAAATATTACAATTATTTATATTTAAATAATTTGATATAACTATCTTCCCAAAAGATAAAAAGATTATAACCCCTCATGAATGATACACAAAGAACAGAAACAAGGGATCCCCTAGTTTTCTTAAATATGCCTCACAAAATTCGCTGCCCCAAAATAGGGGTTGCGTACAAGATAGTTTCACCACTATAAGAAACTCAAACCAATGATAGTAGGGTTAGATGACTCTAAGGGATGTGCTTTATGACCTTCATCCCTGAGAGAAATTAAGAAAGAAATAATTATGGAATGATTCTTTGTAGTCCACATATATGAAACAATATGGATTTCAGATTATAAAACATTAAATGAAACAATTATTGCGGATCTCATTAAAATTCATTATAAATTACTAATTTACATTCTCGTTCCTTGTATAAATTTGAGGATTTAATTATCCTCGGTGAAATAGACTTTTAATGCCTCTGATTCACACTGTTGAATGACCTTCATGTACATTTTCAATAAATGATGGGAAAATCCATGTGGTTGATTTCAGGTAGTTGAAATTCCTACATATCCAAAATTAAAAAATTTAACTTTTTGATATAGAATAATTTTATATGCATCCAATTCATCCACATATATGATTTAGGTATTTGATCACTCACAGACCTGATCTATCCACATAGCTGATTCACATAATTGATGAATCCACATACCCAATTTATCTTTTCGATCCAACCACATAGTTGATTCATGTAGTTAATCCATCCATGTACCTAATTCAACTGGCCAATCTAGCCACATAGACAAACCATTCATAAATAACATTCAATTGGATACATGAAACATATTTCTCTTTTCACTCACCTGAAAAAAACTTCCACCACTAACACGTTTCTCCTCATATATAACTCACTTCCAAAGGGACCTGGTACTTCACCGTGGTTGGGATCTAGCTAAAGGCAATCCCAAGATCCTCCAAATAGATCTGTATCTCCAAATTATAAACACATCCCCATACTTTGAAAATGATATTCATTGAAAATTTCATAACATTCTCTTCCACTGATAATCCTCATCATCCCGATCAACCATCTAATGATCAATTGGATCAGCCCAATAAACATATAGTGTCAGAACCACATAGAGTAGATGTCTAGGATCCACATCTGAATAGAGAAAAGGTGTTCTTAATCCCATGTTGTGTGGAATTTTATTAATATTAATTTAATAAATTTTAACTTATTTTAACTTTTCTAGAACCAAATCCACTCAATTAAACCAGAACACAAGTCATCGTGATGCATGTACCTCTCTGAATTCTCTACCCTTTAATAGGTCCACTTCACATAGTCCTTTAATAAGCTCAGATTTCATGTAATAGATAAAAGGTGGCCATAAAATCCCATTTTCTATCTAGTTTCTCAAGTCTATGTCATGCACCAAGGTCAACAAACATTATTTCCCCACCAACCCATGGAAACATCAGAATGCAAAACTCTAAAAAATATCTTATATATCAACCATCACCTTTGACATCACTATGTCGTCACCACTCCCTAAAAAGATACTATAATGAAGGTATAAAGATAATGAACCCCTGATATTCATCTAAAATAGTCCATGAGTTGGTGACTATCACCGAGGGTTTAAAAATCTATGAAATTGGAGCCATTATTGTACAAAAAAATAAGTTCGGTATATGGGTTAAATCATCTGCAAGAGACTCTATAACATAATATAAAAGGGAAAACCTATCAAAAAATCAGTATATAAATAAAATATATACAAAAAAAGTATCCAAATTTAGTACCCAAAATAATATCTAAAACATCTACACAACAATTATCTCAAGGTCTGGGATAGTAATTTTTAGCATGGTCTATGAAGTTCTCCTAGAAATATAAATTTCTTTTATATACATAGGATTAATATACATGTATACTCAGTAGGAAAGTGAAATTCTCTCATAGACATGTGAAATAAGCATAATAATTCACTAATGAGAATACAACAAAACCAAACAATGCCTAAACAGTTATACTAACCAATATCATCCTCTCTAAGGTGCGCTCATCAAATAATGAAATCCAAGTATAATAAAAAAACATGAATCATATCGATGAAGGGTACCCCGCACCACTTTCTCACTAATTTTTCACTTTGACACCCCAACATCATATGTTCTAATCCTCTCATATCTTCCATATAGCATATACTACCTCCCCACAGTGTGGTCACAACACATCACAGTTGCATACTCTTGGAACATCACACCAAAACCACTTCCATAACATGAGTAAATGGGTATTGGGAACATAAAACACAACAACCTCATGTTCTCATCATACCATGAATAACCCCCGATATAAGATTCCCCACAACATGGTCATTTTACATCTCACCTAAAGACACCTGGACTACCACACTAGAGAACGACCATATCACATCTCACCCGAAGACACTGGGGACATCACCTTATACACTAATAGACATCCATTCATCACAGTCTATGAATATATAAATTCCTAACAGATATAGAGTGGATGATCAAGTATCCAACAATCCATCCCGATCACAGGGATGTTGGAAAAAAAACACCCAATGTGAATATATGGGTGTCGACACATAGTGTTTAATATGGGTGGTGTGTGAATTGGAATATATAGGAATATTAATGTTCATATATAACCACAGTCAATCACGACATATTTTTTCACATCAATGAACTAATAAACTAACAACATACTCACTTTTGCTTCCACCTTTAATGTAAAACAATTCATAACAAACACAATCCACAAGACAAGTACCACTATCCATCCCCATTTATTTTTACGCATTCATTGTTAATTTCTATCCAATTAACCAAACCAACCAATGCCATTTTAAAAATTAACCAATGTTTTCATCCCTACCTAGGGATCTAGTAAAGTTCAACTAAGCATCACAAGGTGGTCATCATCCCCATTGAACCATCGCCTCACCGACCAATAAACCCAACCAAACAAACAATCACCTAGCCACCCCAAAAGCATGGTAAAAAAAACCATCACCTCATCACCCTAGAATCATGTACAAATAAACCATCACCTCATCGCACTAAAATCATGACCATATAAACCATCACCTCCCACCATATCGCAACCAAACATCGCATCCCCGAAAACATACATCTCTTCCCCATAGAAAGACGACACATCACAACACTTAAGAACACAATTTAAATATATTACAAGGGTATTTTTAATAATTAAATCTCATTATTTCAGTGGTATTCTCACATGAGCCAATAAATATTGGTGTTGATATTTTTTTACCAAATATACATGGTTAGAAAATTTTCATCATTTAGGATGATGAAAAACTATCACTACAAGATTCCAAATTCACTAAAAATAATTTGAAAAAAAATCCCCCTAATGGAAAAGATCTTCAGTGGGGTTTTTAGCCCAAAAAACACAATATCACAAATAATAGCAAAGTTGTAAATTCATGTTAATCATTCTCATTCACATAATTTAAATTTCAATTATCCAATTATTATTATTTAATTAAGATGATGAAACTATCTTTCCAAAATATAACAAGCGTATTATACTACTTGTATGATACACAAATAAGTAAAATGAAGGACTCCATACATTGAAGAACAATGATTCACATGGTTCACTACAAAAAAATAGTGGTTGCACACAATATGGTATCACCACTAGAAGAAACTATAAACAAAAGTAGAAGAGTTCTATAACTCTAAGAGAAGTTCTTTGACACCTCCAGTTTCAAGGGAAAGAATGTAGAAAGAAACAAAGCGTATTTTACAAGATTTTAATGTCAATAGATACGAAAAGAAATGGATTTCAAATCACAAAATATTCAACCTAAAAATTATTGTAGATCACATTAAACTCTATGAGGAAGTACTCATTTATAGACTCGATCATCCCAAAATTAAATTATATAAGTATACACCATGAAAAGACCTAAAAAATACCCCTAATTCATGCCATTAAATGACCCATATGTTCATTTTTGTATAACTGATGAAAAACACTGCATGGTTGAATCCATGTAGTTGAAATCTCCAAGTATCCAAAAAATTAACATTACTATTTTCACATCACATACCTGAAAAACATATTCTATTTTCCATTGTAACTGATTCACATAGTTGATTGGTCATTAGACAATTCACATAGATGATCCATTCAAGTAGCTCATTTGTATAATATATCCATCCACATAGTCAATTCCACTAGCCGACCCATCCATGTAGCTAATTCACATAGTCTATCCATATATGGATCTGATTCAACTGGATGATCAAGGCACTTAGTCCATTCATGTAGTTGATTCAACCAATCAACTGCATGACCAACCTACCCAGAAGATGACAAAACAAATGACAATGCCAACTGACCCCATGATCAAACAATTGACTATATTAAGGGAACTTATAATAGAAAAGGAAAAGATTAAAAACACACATCATGACTCCACCAATTCCCAGAAAACACAAAAGAAAATGTTTTAGAAATCCTAAACATTACAGTAGACACCTATCAAATAATTCTCATCTTTAAGAATCTAAGTGAAAGGAAGGAAATGAATGGAACGTTTTGAACAACTATCCAACGAGACACCTTTCAAGAATGTCATTACAACTGAAACACTTCCAATAACCAAACACTCCCACCACAAGCCTCTTCTCTTCCCCACAACTACTCACAAACCCTTCCAAGAACCAAAATAACAAAACTAACAACAACCACAACCAACACACAACAGATCCCCAAGAACATAAGTCAAGGAATTTTATCTCCCACATAAAAATAATATATTCTTTGGGTAGTACTATGTCACCCACATGGTTCCAATAGGGTCAATGTATAAAATGTCTCAATTAGGAATCGGGTTTTCCCTTCCTTGTATTCATGGTATCCTTGATCACACATCATATCAATAAGAATGGAACGCCTATAATATAAAATAACAAGTTCCAAACATCATGTTGTGAATAAAATATTGGAAAATCAATACAAGATCAAAATAAGGAAAATCATGACACCCCCTTCTTAAATCTCCATACAATCCAACAATATGAAAAACCATACACCATGATAAACCTAGAGAATGGAAATTTTATACCAATAGAATGATTTAAATTAATGATTAATTAAGACCATGTACATGATATAATGATACAAAAAAGAGAAAAGAATCATGTATAAAGTTATAATATTATCAGGGACATAGATATAACAACTTCAACTACACACTATTAATTAGAGGAATGAAAAACCTAAGGATTAAAATTCAGATACAATCAAGTAAGAAAAATATTTTTATAAGAGCATCATAAAAAAAGATTATAAAACATATAACCAAACATAAAATTTGGAGTTTGAGTAAAAACATCAATAAAGTGTAGGTAGTCTTTGAGGTGCATCTCAATCCATCTCATAATCATTTATAAGAATGATCATAGAAAATTTTGATCATGCAATCCTTGTCTGCCTTCAAACATGGATTATAAACTTCTTAATTGTGATATTTCCTATTGACCACATTGCTCACTTGAAAGTATTTTAAATATATTCTCTACTTCATCATTCAAGATTCCCTACATAATTTTGATGATATATATAGATCATGTAGTAAGTCAGATAATAATATAATAATAGAATAATAAATCATATTAATAAGAAGAATAAAAATAGCCAAAAATTTAAATTACTAACAACAAAATATCAAATTATTGGAAAAAATGTAGTAGGTTGTACAGAAAATATATGGGGAGAGAGGGGCAGGTAGAAAGTTTCCGTTTTAGAATTCCATAATTTTTTAGAATCTCAACACTCATGTATTTATGCCTCAAATTTATCAATAGTTCCATAGATTTTAATTTTTTAACATGATAAAAAAATGCAATTTTAATTATCATAAATAGTTACATGGGAAGTAGGCACTCAATGATTGTAATTATTATTTCCAAACAAAGATATAACATTTAAGGTATTACATGGTGAAATAACACCCATAAATAGATAGAAAAATAGATGGTCTCTATATTCCCCAAAACATGCCAGGTGGTCTCTTCGACATGCTGAACAAAGAACACGCTTTGATGAAAAATATGATTAAAAATATGCTTAAAAATGAATATTTTTGAGGTATATTAAACCTTTATTTTTAATACATTTAAAAATTAATATGGATTTCGGATCACTTATTACTTCCCACAACATGGAATATTCTAATGATGGTGGAATTGATCCCACAAAAATTACCAGGTTTTTAAAATTTTAAATAAAATTAGTTTAGAACCAAAATAAATTCTGTTCCACAAAATATATTTAGATGAATAATAAAACTGATATTTCCTCTCTAAAAAAGTTGAGAGGTAACTAGAAAATAAAATAATGATCAAAATCAAATAATTACGATCTCCCACCTCACACACTCATAGAAAAAGACTTAATATAACTATCTCTTTGAAACCCTAATGGAAATCCATGGGTATGAAGAAAAAAATGAAATTGAGGTTAATAAATTTATTTCAAAAAATAAATGTAAACCTATGAAAGTTTTCCTTCTTCCAAAATGTCAAAAACCTGAAATGAAGATTCATATATAGCATGACATTGAGGTGATATCCATCTACTTAGTGCCATACTTTAACAATTATTTCAAAAAAAAGGGATCATCTATTCAAGTGGAATGGGAATATATATAACATATCTTAAGAATTATGAACATTTGAGTTCGCCCATAGGGTTTTTAAGAAATTGAAGAAACAAATATTTTTGATCATTTATTTAAATACAAAAACACTAAAAACATAAAATTTTAAAAATAGATAGTGGATCAGTTTAGTATTCAATGATTCACTTCTCATGATTTTAAATATATGATGAAATAATTTTATATTTGTATTATATGGTCAATATAAAGGCTATTGGAAAAATATCTAACCACATTCTAGTAAAGGGACAGTCCATTGACATGAGGAACACACAAAATGGTATCCATTGTTTTTTCTTCTCTTCCAATGATGCCATTATGAAAACCATGTCTTTTTCAAATGTTCATGGATAAAAAAAATATGTGATTTTTTTCTAAAATTAAATAATGTATTCAAAACAAATGCAACCAAAAATAGAAATCACCAAGATATGACAAAAAATCATCCAACAATAGTAACAACAACAAAATCTGTAAACCCAATTAAATGGGTTAGACTGAATAGATCAAAAATTTCTAATTATCTCGATTAAAAGTCATATTTTCATTGAACCTATTTACAACAAGATCATCTTCAATGATTTTATTAGGGTCCTTTTTCGATTTTATCATTATGCTTAACCTATCAATATGATCATTTCATGGTATTTCTCAAACATCCCTAATAATAAAGAAACAAAAATTATGACTAAAATTTAGTTTGATAAACCATGAATGAGAAAAAATAAGATAAGGGACTAGATTAGATAAAAATTTATTGATTCATCTAAAAAGGATCATATAGTCATCATAAAATAAGTTCTATGAATAATTTTAAAAAATAGTTTCTCTAAAACATGAATGTAAAAGTATTTTCAAAGTCAAATAAAGAAAAATAGAATATAAGAAACCATTATAAACAACTAAAGACATATTAAATATTGATTAAAAACAAAAAATCCTATGATAAAATGTTTTAATTATTAATTTTTGTATCATTTGTACAAGTATCTATATTAATTTTAATATTCTATGACTAATAATTCTCAAGAATAATTTTTACATTAATTTTTAACAATCCCCCAAAAATGATCTTTCACATTCACAAGTTGAAACCTTACTCAAGAGGAACTTGTTTTAAACAACTTAGACTAAAAAAATCAAAACATAAAAATGTATACAATTTTATATACATAGAGAGAATAAATTTTTATATCTATGACTTAGAATAGAAAAAAAAAACAATTATTATGGGAAAAAATATAAATTAGTGGAGAAAATATAATGGAATGGAAGAATAATGAGGTGGAGCTGAGAAAAACATCGGTTAGGGATTAAATGTTGGCTACTCATAAAGTTTTTCTAGTAGGGAATTGTCATCTAAAGATTATAGCAAAAACTAAGGGTTCTCCTCTAGGAAGAAAGGATGTGGATTTTGATGGTGGTTTCTACCTTCATCATAGATATATCTTCATTGATAGTAGATATAGAGGTCGAATGGAGGAATTGTTATTTCTAAGGGGGAGGTAATGGACTCAATGGAAGGTAAAGGATTTGTTGTGGAGTGGGAATATAGGTAACCAGTGGGAAGTTATAATTCTATTCCTCTACTAAAATTGAAATTTTTTCATCATCAAATTGCAAAGGTTGAAATGAGTTATCTACATAATATTCTTTGAATGAGAGGTATTACCCCTCTCCCACCCAGATGGAATGCCATCAAGAACGCTTTTATGTTAATTATCTTATTAAATCAAACTAATGATAGTTTGGATCTCAAAGGTATCTAAGAAGATGATTTTCTACACATGTGTGGGAGAGAACTAGAAATCAAAAATAGAGGAAATTTGTTAAGGGGGAAATTTTTCCTTAATTTTGATTATTTTCACCTGGTATATTTGGGATATAAATGTAGTTGGAAATAAAAAAATTGATTGATTTTTCATAAAAAGTACTATGGTGAAAATAAAATCTAATTTAGATACCACGGTGGGTTCTAATAATGTTACAAAGGTTTTGTTTTCTATTTTTGGCTCTGACTTTTGGGTGTTCCAGTACTGTTTTAATTTCACTCCACATGGTTGGGGAGTAGTGGAGCAGGCTATATAATAGATTTCATGGGTACTATTGTCATTTTATTTTAAGTATTAGATATTATGATGTTTGGGGTGGTACTGGTTATTAAATAAGGGAATAAGAGGGTATAGTTTGGGTATTTCACATGTATTAGTTTGCTAAGATGTAAGGGTAGATGGGCGTCATAAATAAGGTGTGGGGTAATTAGTTAAGGGATAATTGGATATCCATTTGGTGGTAGATTTTCTAGAGGGATGCCTAGGTCTTGGCTTCATTGGATCCTTTCCAAAGGGATTATTCTTCTATTTCTTCCTTCATTATATTCTTTGCTATCTTATTATAACCTACTTCTATTGTTCTAATAGAAAAAATCAAACTTATCCCTCAAGATCCATAGTTTTTATGGATACCTATGGAATTTATTGAATTTTTTATCACAAGAAAATAACTATCCATTCAAATTACATTCTTAAAAATCCTTCCTTGATAGATTTTGGATGCCTCTCCATTGCACTGAATTTTTCCCTACTATTTTTCCCTTCTCACTGCCATCCATTATTGGACAAAATTTCACTACACTTGTTCCCCAGATCCTCCCTTTGTTTCAAAATATATTTTTTCTTTTTTTAATTCTAGTTCTTCTATTATTACTTTTACCAAAAAAATATTTCCCTAATATACCAGTTATTGTAAATATACTTGCTTTGTTTTTCATCACATGCGTCATAATAGAGATTTCCATTTTCAGCTTCAATCCACCAATAAAATATCACATTTACCACTTTTATGAAATATATAGAACCCAATAAGCTACTGATTCAAATTCATTAATGTAAGAATCCATATTGTTTATCACATCTTATTCAAATAAATCATAGGATCTACCTCAACAACATCACCATATCATCCAAACAATTCCTCTTTATGTTGTGTCTAGGTGATCTCATTCTGAACAAACTTCTATAACAACATCTTCTACTGGACCATGCCTTCCATTCATAGCTATGTTAATGGTACCTTTATCTATTCAAGAATCCTATGGAATAAAAAATTTGTATTATCATGAGTAATCCAGGTTATAGGATCATATCCCATGAATTTCATCATTTCTACTTTCTATGTAATGATTCACATATCTCTATCCTCCATATCTATTGTGTGATGATGAAGCCTAATTTCATATTATTCCTATGAACTATAATAAAATTCTTTCACTACAACTGATCTCTCACATACTCTGATCTCTTATTAATCATCAAAAATTGCATCACCATTATTTTCATCTATGTGTCACTCATCTTCTACTATGAGTTACTAAACATCCCTAGTTCTACATTCATTTTTCATGAAGATACTTTTTTCGATATTATCATGGTGATCCACTATGGAAATCCATTTGCCTCTGTAAAGAAAAACCATTCACTATAATTCATTTGATCATTTACCAGTAGTGTCCTCCTCCTCTATTGCATGTGCGACTGCAAAATGTTTTTTATTGTGATTTAATTTATTCCACTACTATAATAACTCCACTATCTATCATGAGCGACTGTGAATCTAGATCCTCTAATATATGTAAAATACATAAAAAAATTCAACATTACATAGTCAAAAACTATGTGGTGTCAACTTCAGAATTGCCAATGAAGACCCATCTAATCAAGGACCTCATTCATAAATCTTTATCTCTCAAAAACCTCCCTCAAGAAAACTACTCAATGAAACAACCAATTGACAGTGAAAGACTGAGAAAACAAGGAATTATAATGTTACTAGAAACACATTATACAATAATTATAACATAATAGTGTGGAAGAAGAAGAAAATGAAGATTAAATGTGATGAATAATCTATTGAGGATGCCTATTGGAGAGACTTAGGTCATAGTATCCAATCTTCAAAGAATATTACTACCTAAAACATCCAAAACACCTAAATAGTAGAAGCCCCCCCACTTTTGATAATCCCATTCCACTGTCTAAGTACCCATCTAGATATAATCCTATTATGTATTTACAACACTAAAAAGGTATTTAAGATTATACTCCCCTCTAATTCTACCTGCACTCCTTCACTCTATATTATTTTCAATCAATCGAGAATAAAACTCTTCCCTTCACTCAGATTTGTCAATTAGTTGTCCTTTGAATATGTCTTCTCTAATTTTGTTTAGCATTGTTGGTGGGGTCATCAGTCTGGTAGATATTTAATTCCACCATATAAAATACGTAAAATATTTCTTGTTGAAATGAAGGAAATGATTTCTCTTGTGACTAAAATGTTAGAGTGCAGGATTCATGGTGAAAAAGAAGATCCATGGTGAAAAAAGTGAACTTCATTCAATTCAAAGAAGATTTTTAATTAATCCTATGATGTTTTCTCATAATGATTAAGAATGATTTTTTTTAGAATTTCCCCAAGAACCACTATGATCAATCTATTTTTTGTTGAAAAGGGAAATGGTTAAGTGATTTTATAATAGGTAGATATAACTTGTTTTCATGCTTACATTAAGAAGAAGAAACAAAATAATTCTATTGAGTATCATTATATAGATGACAGTTCTAGATTCATTGAACATTTTAAGACTAAATAATAAGTGATGGGAAATATTTAGGGTATTATTTTTTCTAAGAGTGTAGATCCCACTCTTAGATTTTAGGTTGTGACAGTTGGTAAAGCATGTTGATGACCAACTAGGTTTACTTCATTGTGAACTAGTTAGTTCAATAACTATTTTTATCTACTTGGGTCATGAACCTATGGGTTTTTTCACATTCCTCCCATGACCTCTTATTATTAATACTTATGAGTGGAGGAGGGGAATAATGGGAAAAGAATCATAACTTTTTTAGTGGTAATGAATGGGAATGTGACTTAGTATATATATCTTCAACAGGGCTTGTGAGAGCGATGAAATTTACTTAGAAAAGGAAAATAATTTTGTTTGAAAAGTAACATGCGAGAGGAAGTGGTGTGACTCCCATACTTCTCCATTCCTATAGTTGGTAAACAATATGGAGGAGGAATTTATGGATCCAACTAGTTGTACAACTTTATCATATCAAATTTTTAAGATGGACTATTAGTAATATCATTCTAATTAATCTTTTCAAGTTGTGTTCTTATTTATATCCAAGCGCACATACAAAATCGTAACAGAAGTAAAGGATTCTATATTCAAAATCATAATTTCTAAGACTCCAATACCTGATGGAATCAATTAATTTTATTTTAAAAAAACACAATAAATATATTATAGATGTATTTAATTTCTATGAAATGTCCTTTTAATATGATTATAAGTTTCACATAGTTTTGAACTCTATAACAATTACTTTGGTTCTTAAAGTTAAGAATTCATCTACTATTATTGATTTTGAACATATTTTATCCTGTTAAATCATATATAAATATATTAAAACTATTCTAGAAATTAGGATTGGGAATTGTCATACTTGTATCATCAGTATAGATAAATAAACCTTTATCCTGAGAAATTATATTGTGCATAATGGTTTTCTTCATGAGGAGTTGATTCAATACTGTTGTCAAAAGAATACCAGAACTAGATATGCAATCTAGAATAATCTTACGAAAAATATATAAATATTTGATAAGGGATGTTTTGGAAAATCCAATGAATGATTTGGTACTTACATGTACGTTCATCATGTAGATTAAAGTTTATGTGAATACTCTGTATTACATTGGGTTAGTTAATGGACATCCCTGGGGTAACATTCTGGATGAGAAGTTTCTCAATGAATGTGATCCTATCTCCCCTTACATGTTAGCTTTAATTATTGGATACCTTTTGAACCACCTGTGGGGATTGAATATGATAAGTGAATCCAAATTTAAATAAATATTTCACAAGACAAATCACGTTCATTTTTTTATGTTGATAATCTATTTTTAAAAATTGGATTATTTTTAGCTTCAGGTTTTGAATAATTTTTAGCACAATTTTTTGATGAATCATTGTTTATTTTTAATCCATAAAAACGATGAATATTTTATGGAGGGATCACATATCATTAAAGGGAACAATTTTTATAGCTTGTGGGATTACATAAAACTTTATTGTTGATCATATATATTTGTGTTACTCTTCATGAAAAAATGTTTTAACTTATGGATTAGTATTCCCTCATTCATAAAGCGATAATATACCAAACATTCAGGCCTGTAACTCTACATTCATATCTTATTCTAGAAGGCACTAGTCAATTTAGTTAGTTTTACAAAACCACAATAACTGTTTATTTGAATTATTCAAAATTTTAATTATATTTGAAGGATCCTTCCTTAGAGAATAAATGATCAGAATACAATGAAATCACTTTTTTCTATAGATGATGTGAAAAATCCAATGTAAGTGTGCAATCTGATCCATAAACACATTAGATGGTATTAAAATGCATTGATTCTATATTTCATTTGATATATTTATCTTAAAAGGAAATATATATTGGTAAAATGGTGTCATGTGTAATATTTGAGTAGGAGTAAGTTCAGAAACTTTTATTATGGTAGGATCACGTCATGGAATCTAAAAAAAGTGATAAGTCTATAAGAGGCCCTATGGTGTTTTTTATTTGATGATAGTCATGTGTCTTGGAATAATTTCAGATATCCATTTACCACGGCATATATTTATAGTTCTCTTATTCTAGAATCAGATTATTATTGAGAACCATGACTTTATCACCAGGATAGACAATTTGGATAAACTAAAAACAACAGATTAAATCTGCAAGTGTAATATTGTTTCTTCTTCATGATTTCAACTTTGTGGTATGATAGAAGAAACATCTATTCTTTTTTTATTGACTGATTTATTTATATTACATGTTTCTATAACAATATGAGTATCTTGGGGATATCTCCACCCACATACAAGTAGAATGTGATCAGGTCTTCTATTCATCGTGTGTGTGGATCATCTTCAACACAAGAAAGAATTATTAAATATTTTGTGAATAGTCTTGTGTATTTAATTGATATATAAAACAATCAGTTTAAAATTAGAAATTATCTAACATATACTACTGATATCTTCAAGTTTTATATTTATGGTATAAAGTTAAATACCACACAGAACACTAGGATGAATGATATGATAAGTAAAAAATTGATTTACTAGCATGGGTGTTTGGTTGCATTTAATCTATGATGTTTTAGTGTTTCTCCATTGATTTATTATATGTGGTGCTTCTAAAAATTTGTTCTATTGTTTTTCAATTCATATATATTTTAAAAAAATTTGAATGGAGAGTGTAATATCATGAAATAAATTGTATTAATGTTTACCTATAATAAAATTGAGTTATACATTTATTTTTAACAAGAACATGGAATAATGTTTTTGAAATATGGGTTTCAAAAAATACTATGTGTTTTTTTGATTGAGTTAGTTATATTTAACCAACCTTTCCTACATAAACTAGAGAAAAATAATCATAAAGAGGTAGCTAGAAAATACATCGGGTACATAACATAAAACCATTGGCAACATTAACAAAAATATTGGTTCTATTTTAAAACAGGGATGGAATATTTTTAATACAAGTAAACAAAATATTAATTATTTAACAGTTTTATCCTGAATGTATGCATATGTTAATGAGTGTGAAAGTGTATAAGTGCAGTAATATATTTACCATATAAAATATTAGAGAATAAATAAAAAGATACCAATAATTTTCAACCGGATCCAAAAGGATTACATATACAGTTTCCCTGAGATCATCATCAGTGATAACTAAAATGAAAAAACTATTAAAATAAAAGGACAACACAGGGAAAAAAATTCATGTCAAACAAAATTTAATCCTCTAGTCAATAAAAAAACCATAATAGGTAATATCATCTGAAATGTGAACATTAATATAAATTACATACTTGAATTTTTAGTCCACAACAATATTCCCATAATGCCAGGTAAAGCTAAGGTGGACTTAAATGTTTATTTTTCATATTTCGTTAAAAATTTCATTAATATCTCCAAATTCCTTATCCATCCATGTTGAACCAAATGGATCTTATTGGTTAACTGTGTAGAAAATTTTGGCACACTTCATTTGAAAAAGGACGTGGGAGAAAACATGGTAACCATGATGTGGTCAAGTGTTCACAAAGATTCATGGTATCTTTAAAATGATTTTGGAATCCATTTGCATAAATTCTTGAAAAACGGGTCTTTTAATTAATAGTTTCACTATGAATATACTCAAAAGAAAAATATAATTCCATATAATAACTGTAGAGTTTAGAAGTTTTTTATCAATTATTGAGTTAAATAAAAAGAAGTAAAAAAATACTTAAATGTGAATAAAATTTAATGTTTGAATGTGCATGGAATTAATTAATCTTAGTTAGAGAAGTAATTTTTTAAATATTCCAGGTGGCTTCGTCTATTTAAATGAAATGGGAAATGAAGGGAAAAAACCATTTCCTCGATGAATTGAATGGAATTGATAAAATTTTGAGTATTTCATCTTCATTCCATTATTCCCAAAATAGCAATTCAAATAAATAATATAGTTGGCATCATCATCATTACCATATTCTTCCCTCTTATGTTATCAAAATTATTTTTCCTACTGCATTTAAAATTTTAAATATGGAAGCATTTGAATATTATGTTTGAATTTTTTTTAAATATAGGCTCATCATTTTGTATTAGAAAAAAAACAATATACACCCAAAAATCTAATTCTTTGTAACAATTGGTAGGTATGTTCCCCTTCACATGAAAATGAGGAGAAAGGAAATTCGTGAAATACTTTTATCCAGTATACGTCTTATAAATAGGTCAAATCCATTTGGATTAATACCATTAAATGTTATACTTTCAAGTGACATTGTGAAATTTAAAGTCTCTATGTTGCATGGAAGTCTCTCTATAGTTAATATCCAATTATAGCATTATTTTTTTCAACATAATAATTAATCAATAAACAAAAAACCTAAAATCAAATTAAATGGGGTAGCCTATATGTATCAAATTTCACAATTAATTCAATTTTTGGAAAAATATATTCTTATTAAATTAATCAATATATGTGTTAGTGAGAATATTTAGATATTTAGACCATTATTGTTGGGATATTTTCAAGAATGACATTGTAAGGGTTTTTGAAAATCAATAGAAATTTGAATTTTTGATCCCAGGGCAGAAGGCATTTTGAGAAATAGAATTTGGATTGGTAATATGAGAGAAGAAACATCTTTAGGAGATGTTTTTGGATGTAGTCAATGGCATGAGTGGGGTGTTGGGTACATTGGGCGCAGAGATTTCTTTCAACACAATTTTTAGCTATGGGCATGTTTGGAAAAGTTCACTAAGTACTGAAATAAATTTAGAGATTTTCGATCAAATTTTGTTATTTTGTGTTTTGGTAGATATATTAAAATTTACCACATCTAACACCTTGTGCCTTGTATGGGGAAGAAAATATTTATCACCTTAAATATATACATATATATTACATATGATAAGATTATGTTAAATAATGTTTTTTATCCAAGGGGAAAACCTTACATATGAATATATTATATATCATGTATAATAAATATATGACATAGATTTTTTAATCTAAATGAAAAATATTATTCACGGATGAAAATATATTATATATGGCCTAAAAATATAACATATGAAATTTTTACCATGGAAAATATCTTAACTATGAAGAATAATGTATTATAAAATGAGTAACATATTTCATATGGTTTTTCCAACTAAGGGAAAAACCATATGTATGGAAAAGACATAACATAAGAGGGGAATATATATCATGCATAGGTTTTTTCATCAAGTAGAAAACTTTATATAAAAAACTATGTGATGTATAAGTTATCTGTCTTAGAAAATATTATTTACAAGAAAATATTATGTAACAAATTTTCGCTAAGGGAAAAACCATACACAGAGGGTGATATATTATGTATGAACATTTCTCTAAGGAAAAACCATATGAAGGGTGTCATATTGAAAAGAAAAAAACATTACATATTTAAGGAATAATATTATGTATATATATTTAAATAGGGATTAAACCTTACATGGGAAAATATATTTCACTTCAGTAGATAATGTTTTCTTCTGGTTAATTTCGCTAGGTTAAAACCCTTATGAATGTAATTTTTTTAGAAAAATATTAATTACTGTAAGGAATATTTAGGTGATATTAAATAATTAAAGGTGGTCTTTCATATTTATAGTGGTTTATTTTTCTTCCCCTATCGTCCCCCTTACGAGAATTCCCCTTCCAAGGGTTTGTCCTTAGGTCCTTAATGGATTCGAGTGTAATTTGATTCATGATATAGCTTGATGTAACTCTATCATTCTGAGTAGATTCCTCATCATTTTTGTACCCTTATATTTGTTGTTGACTATTTCAAACTTAGAATGGGGTTTTAGTTATGATTTCACCAAATCACAGTGGAATCATCTATATATGATGGGTTTTTTTGTCTTGGCTAAAGGAGATCATGATGGATAATCACATTAGGTCATGTGTGTATTCAAATAGGTATGTGGTGGGTGGTGTGAACCCATTTTCTGAAGGATTTAAATGCGATAGATTATCAGTTGAGTGATTAATTAATTATGTATGAATAATTATGGAATAAATATTGGTTAAATTTATTTATTAATTATAATTTATTTATAACTAATTTGGATGATTTATTGATTCCGTTAGGACCTCATGTCAATGGACAGTGTCCTGTTTGGCATAGAAGTGAATACGAAAGTGTGTTAAAGTTTCGATTTTTCTTGTAAGATCTTAGGAAAGGGTGGTAGATCATCACTTATGATGGGAATGAATCTATAAGAGGTAGGTGGTCCCTAAAAACCCCTTCAATATTATGAATTTGTTTTTATAGCACACGATATTTAGTCTATCCACTTGTGAGTGATTGACTTCGATTATAAATTAATTGTTTCCCCTCAATCCTCCGTAAAATAAATCCATGTATCATGGCACACGATGGACCCTTGAAAACTTGGTTGATACTTTTGTCTCTGATGAACAAGGGATTAAACATAAACAAGTTCTATGTGATATATGGACCCTATAAGGGTATAAGTGGAATTAATGAACATAGTAGACTTTGGAATATGTGCCCTGAGTTACCTATGCGTTGGAATGTGTGATGGGTTGGGAATGTATAATGTATTGTTATTCCATTGATTTGAGTTATAGATAGGTTGGGTTTGAGGGGACCAACCAATTTAATTTTGTAAGGGAGGTTGATGTTGGGCCACTTCTTAGTGCGACTTATATATCATTTCTTGTGTGGATTATTAGGCCATTATGAGATTGTGGTCGTGTTGAGGTATATTAACATGATTCAATACCAGGGTGGAATGAGATAAAGGATCCCATGTGGGGTGTCCGGACCTTGATGTGACCTAGGGAACCATCATTGGTTCCCTATTGTTGTGTTGAATTTTAATTGGATTAGGGAAGGAAGGATATCTCAATTGCATCCCAGTATATATGTCTGTAGTGAAAGGTTCAGGTTGTGTGCTTTAGTGAAAAACCTAGGAAATGCATTTTGGGTTCAAATAAGTGACCATCCGATGTGATTATGAATGTGATATGAGGTTCTAGGAGTCTAAGTGGGATGAGAATCTCAGGTATTGATGTCCTAGGGACCGTTCCGAGTAGTGTATGAGACAACCATGTGGATGTTATATGATAGTTCAGTATAGATGATGTGAACCATGAGTGTATATATGATAGTTTTGGGTAGAGGATGTGACCTCTTGGGGTGTATTTTATATGGTTGTTTTAGATAGGGGATGAAACCACTCTAGTGTATGATATCCTAAAAGGTTCTGGGCAAGGACATGTGTCCCTCTATGTGGTTTTGGGTAATGATCAAAGACACATGGCACTAGCTGAAGTAGGTGTGGTTGATTCTAGGTGTCACCTTAGAATCGGAGGATCAACCATGATTTATTTTATTATGTTTGGATGTTTTTAATTTTCCTGATCATGTCACATTGTACATTAATTGTATTTATTGATCATGCTACATTGTTTAACTCAAATTATACACAGGAATCCCTGAATCTTTTGAACTTAATCAGACATTATAATTGTAGTTACGGGTTTGTTAGAGGCCCATTATTTGATGGTTGAGCTGGATAGTTGGGATTGTTTTAGGAAAGGTGATCAGGTTGGGACACAAGACTAGGTTTAGGTTTTAGTTTATTTACTTTTGTTTCATGTTATATATGTACTTCCCATGGGGGATCCTGTTGATGTACTCATGACTCATGTGTTAGTCTATATACTTCTTTTTGTTACAACGTGGTTTTATTGTATATTATTTTGGCTAATGTTGCATTATTTATTTATTCCTATTGATATTTTGATGAATGGATGTATGATATTAAATATGTTTGTAATAACCTGATATGAGGGTATAGACATCCCATGGTATCACTTTAGAGTCTTGTTTCTAATAGAAAACCATTGGTGTAACAGGATACATAATTGAGGTAATGTGACTACCAAACCCAGTTACTATAGAGTGAGACTGGTCGGGGGTATTACATTATGACAAATGCTGTGAAATTATCTCACCCTATAATTCTACCCTCTTTAATAGTCAAATTGTCTTTTCTCTTGGTGGTAGAGAATTTTCTTGAACCACGTAAATCTTATATTTTTTTTGTTTTATGTTGCCTATCGTAAAATTTGTACTTTATTTTTCACTCACTCATCGATGATTCTTATTATTGTTAAGGATTCATAAACCTAACTCCCTATTGTCCCTACTTCCCATTCCTTTGTTTGGAATCTAGGTCCCTATCTGGGTGCTCTCTATCAAGATCCACTATCACACTTGTTCTTGAAGAATTTATTATTCCACACTATTTATAAAATCATTGAATATTTTGCCTCATAATTTTCCATGCATCTTCTTCAAGATGGCCATTTCCAAAAATCCATTTCCAAACACCCATTTCCAATTATTTTTTCCAAGAATCCTCTTCAAAGTAACTATTTCTTAACAACCTCTTCTAGATGACCATTTTCAAGCATCCCTATGAGACACCAACACCAGCTTCTTTGTATTAAACAATTAGAACCACAAATATAAGAGGGAGAAATAAGAATGATAGATAGATGGAGACACATCTATCCTCAAGAGGAACTCAAAACTATCTCGTAAGTCTTACAGTAGAATTTCCAAGACTTTAGGCAAGACAACTAACCATAAAAATCCCCTATCCACTCTCTCTAGACCTCAACATTTATAACAATCCCTACTAACCACCTATGATCCCCCTTATCATATCCACCCTTCCATTACCAAATATATTCCCTCCATCAGGACCCTATATAACAACCTCATATAACTGTAGAGGCCCCCAATAATTTTCTTCTAGGCTACCAGCATATTCCCCATGGACCCCATATAGTTACACAAGATTCACGAAAAGCATCAATATTTCATTCTTATCACTACCACCCCCTGAAATTCCACATTATCCTCAAGGTGGTGGTTGTGACCCCTAGTTTTAAGGTTCAAACTCACCCCTAAAATGACCATTACATGTTTTTGCTACTCAATTGACATCAATTTTGATATAAACTCTAATTTCACTGCTATTCATAAATCAATAGTTCTAGGTAGTTCCAGCATTTCCATAACTGTGTAAGATTATTGATCTTACAAGTTTAGAAGGTTCTAAAAAAATTCCTCCTCGTTGAGGGGGACATTCATTTCATCTGAAATCTATTGGATTTGGAAAATATGTATTTCTTGAGCTATCTATAGTTGCATATTTTTTCCATCAATCCTAGGAGAGTCCATTTTTTGAGATGTATTTTAGTTGTATGACCCAACTCATTGGGGATTTTATTGGGTTGTGGCTCCTAGTTGTATTGTTCAATTATATAAGAATCCCTAGTGTGTGATGTTGATAGGTCCATCGATAAGGTTGGCCACTATTCTTCCAGTTTTAGTGCTTAATCCCATCATTGTGCCAGACCCTCTATGGATTTACAATGTTCTACTAACTCTTGGGCCTGATCCTTCCAAAATTTTCTTGATATTTCTATTATTTCTCCAAAGTCGACACCAAATTATACATTGTTTTTTTTGGATTTCTTGATACACTTTTCCAAACTGTCCATTGATGCCTCAATTTTAAGAATTTTTTTCTAGGATGACTTGTTTCTTACTGAACGCCTCTCCAGAGCGTGAGGTCTCAAGTAGAAATAATATCCCATAGTGATGCAGTAGATTCTAGTAGTGTTAACCTACTGAAAAATATGTTAGAATTTATTTCCTCATCCATAATTTAATTGGAAATTCTCACCTCTCCATCATAATAAATTTTCCGGTGGAAAACTCCTCATATAATAGTATGCTTCCTTTCAGCAACGGGAAAGCAGCGCTAGATCAGACCAACTAATGAAACACCAACACCTACTTCTTTGTATTAAAAGTCTACAACCAAAAAAAATATTTATGAGGAATAAGAGAATATATATGGATACATAGATCCAATCAAGAGGAACTCAACACCCATTCACAAGCCATGGGACCGAATTTCCATTCTTTTTTGCCACCTAGATAAGTAGAAAAATACCCAATCCTCTCTCTCAAACCCTCATAATTAATAAAATCACATAATACCACCTATGGTCCACCCTATAATATCCCCCTCCCATCCCCAGTATACCCACCTCTAAGATCTTATATAATGGCCTCCTCTTAATATAGTTGGCCCCCATAGTATTCTCGAAGGATTCCAGCATATTCCTCATGGGCCTCCATGTAGTTACAAAAGATTCCCTAGAATAACCCCTTTGCATTCATATCAAATCCTCATTTAGATATACTTTTATAATCATCCTTTTACAGATGAATATTTCTACAAATCCTCTCTCTATGTCATATTCTAGGAATCCTCTTCTAGACAACTATTTCCTAAATGTTTATTCTAAATGATATTCTTCAATTTTACACATCCAAAAGTCCTTTTCAATAGATTCATTTTCTAATTACTATTTAATTTTTCCTCATTTCCCATTTCATCCCCACCATTGATGTTCTTGAATATCATAAAATTTATACAACTAATAAAACATATGTTATAGTAGTTTAACATAATATCTCTTTCCCATGTAGCTTAGTTCAACATTCATGTTATTTGAATATCACTTTAGTTTTTTTAATATTCATATCATATCATTTGGACCTTATAGATTTAATTTATTATTTTTTATCTATCTAATGAAATGTATCTCAATATATTTATATATAAATAGAGAAACCCATCCTCTCTTACTAGGTCAACTATTTATAAAAATATTACTAATATCTAGTTCCGTCACAATATTTAAAATAAGTTTATTGAAAGGAAAAAAATAAAGGATCTAAGCCATTGAAACTCTCCAGAATTATTTCACCATTGCACTGATGGGTTTCATAGAATCATCACATGATCAATGTGGTGGAGGAAACCAATTTAAATTCTCGATCTATCATCACTGAATCAACATGAAATGTAAACAGACATAACTCAATGGTTTATGTTTGATTGTGATCACAAAGTGATAGATGATGGACTCTAATATCCATGGTTATGTACATCATCCAATATAATCCTCTCATGCTATGAGTGGATCCTGAAAAATCATAGAGATGCGCTAGAACCTTCTTTTATGAAAACAAATAGAGCACTAGGCTCAATGTGTGTTTTAGTTAAAATAAGTCTATATTTACTACACCACCAACTCATAGATCAAAACCTTATATAGGACTCCATCATTAAATAATACATTTGGAAAGTCGGTTACCATCAGAAGTTACTCAAAATGAATTTATGATATTGTTAACTAATAATTGAATGACTCAATGATTAAAATGAATCTACAATTTCATAAATGAATCATTAGATGATTAAAAATTGATGTAAATAATGTATAATACATGGAATTGGATGTGACCATGGTATCCCATATCATTGTCCAATCATATCATAAAATAAAGGAATCTCCACTCTCCTAAAAAAATGGCTCAATTGGAGCCAACATCATGCATCTCATGCATGCCTTAACATGCCCAAAATTTTATCTTTTGTATAAGTCTTAACTATGTGACCTGAAGAATCAATGTATCATTTAAAACAAGTATGAAATCCTCCTTTTATATATGTTTGAAATATTTTCCCTCTTGTAAAACAACATTGGAACTCAAGGTATAACAGGTTCATTGTGATCTTGATAAAAATCTGTATGTATGCATAAAAAACATCCCAGTTAAATATTTTGTTTCTGAGATAAAAAATTTCCATTTATTATTTGGTGGAGTGACACCAACCCATTTAATAAAAATGAAAATACGAAATCTATCCTAAAAATGAACATATATATTGAAATGTAATTAATATACAGAAATTGAAGCAATAATTTAAATAACTCATAAATTGGATAAATCCATTATAGACAATATGGAGTTATTTCACATGCCATTGTCAAATGAGTCAGGTATGGATGATAAAAAAACATTTTGGGGTTCAAACTCAATGTTATTAAATTAGTAAATGGTTTTATTAAACCCATAAAAATAGATGGAATATTGTAATACCCTATAGTTATAGGATAATCCTAAAAACAAAAAATATATGTGAAACAATATGAACTAGAATGAAGCTCATGCATATCCCCTATTAATTTGGATATTAAGAGACATTGATATTTTCTTTCTACACATACATGTGATTCTGGGTCTATTTCCATATTCTATAAAATATAATAATTAACAATATAAATAATAAAATAATAAAATTCAATATAAATTCTTTTTCTATGTGTTTGAACCCCGTGAATGATTTCATTACCCTAAATATCATCATAAGATATATTAACATTTAGATAATATGTATCACTTTAAATAAAAATATGAAACAAAAAATAGATAAAAAAATCTAATTTTTGAACTCAAGATATATCAAGTGAGGCATCAATTATTTCCTAGAGCTACTCCATCATAAATATTGGTGGTTGTTGATTTAGAATATGGACTAACAAATATCTTGAACTAATATATTTATAAATAAAAAAACAATTATTCGTGTGATCTATAAAAAATGGGAAAAAATAATCAAAAAAATAAAATATGATTAATAAGTCTTAATCCATGAATTAACCAATAATTTAAATGTTCTATGAAATTTCTCTAAAAAATTAAATACAATAAAATGAGATTCCATACTATTATATTTTTCTTTCATATGTCCTTCTTCCATAAGAAAGAAAAATTTATAATGTTGTATCATTGTCACATCTTTTCAAACAGAATAAATTTTTATATTCATATCAAAACAGGATATATTAAGAGAAATTGACCACATCAAGTTAGGTATTATACTCTTCCATAAGTCTAAAATCACATCTCTCTTTTCTGGTCAATAGTGCAGGATGATACAAATCTTATTTAAATAATCCATAAAAAATATGAAACATTAATTAATATAATTAAATATAATTATTAGATTTAATCATATAAAATAACTTTTTTATATCTTAAGATGTGTCATAGTTATCCATGGAATTAATAAAATGGCTAAAATCATCTGGAATATCAATCTCGTGGGTTTTAAATAAATAGTGTATCATATCATTTAAAAAATATGATCATTTTTAGGATATTCAAAAATTGGAAGCCAAAAATTCACAAAAATCACTCACCCCCCCCCCCCACATGTAATCAGTAATAAGCTCTTCATGATGACAATACATTGTGTTTTTCAAGAACACCAAACCAATTATGACATATCTTCATTATATAGTATGTCATAAAAACCAATTTGAAAATTCAATAACTAATATGCATGTAATATTTTATGAATAAAAACAATAAAAACTAATACTAACTGATAAAATGATCTAATTGTTCAATTAAAAGACTGCATGAATAGTTATTGTCATATAATATTGTGTTTTTTTGAAACCACTCTATAAGAGTGAAATAAAAAAATTTAAAGATAAGATACAGTTTTTGACTATTCTGGACATAACATTATCAAACATTCATAGAATTTATTTATTTTTGACTTCCATTAAAAACTTATACACATGGATTGAAGCTTGACTTTTCAATAGTAAAAAGGATTTATATTAACGCATACATCATATTTGTTAGAAAAACGTTTATCCTTATTTTAATGGTCCTGTACATATTTCATTGGATTGAAATGCCCCTAAATTGGAAACATATATATAATCAATCTAAACATAATAAATAATGAAGAAAAATTAAAATCAAAATAACTATATATACAAACAATCATTGAATAACTAAAAAATTTACAGTAAAATAGAAAATGTAACACATAAAATTATAACCAATAAAATAAAAAAGGGAAATTAAAACCCCACCTTATAATTATGAAGTAATACATGTTACTTTTTATAATTAGATCATTTCAATTAAAAAATCATTCATGACAATAAAAACACTATTCATCAAAAAATTGGAAGGGAATGTCCTGACTAAAAACATGTCATTTGATAACCGTGTTTTTTTTTCAAGAATGTGATTTTTTAATTAACATGGTCTAATTTTAAAATTTATCATTTGTTACTCAATTATTATTCCATGTTTTTTTAAATTTCCCTATTTCTGTTGGTATATTTGAATTTTATGTGTTTGAATTTTAATTTTACTATATATATATATATATATTATTAAATTATTTTTTGTATTAATAGTTACTTGGAATTTAATTTTCATCATTCTCTAGAATTTATAGATTGATTTTTTGTATGTGTCCAATATAGGGGTATGTCGTTATAATGCAATATGAATAGGACCATCAAAATGGGGATAAACATTTTTCTATATTTTTGATGAATGTGTAAATATTAAAACACTTATACAACTAAAAAAATAAAGATTCAATATATTGGAATAAGTTTTCAATTGTAGTCAAAAATCACTACATTAAAAAAATAGAAATATTGATGACCATAATAGTTTCAAACTGCATCTTGACTCTGAATATATGGATTACACTCTTACAAAGTGGTTTTAATATAACACAACATTATATGATGATAATTATTCCAATGATCATCTAATTGAACAATTATTAATGATTTTCCAGTGTGTATGAGTTTTTTGTTTGTTTTTATTCATAAAATGTTATCATTATATGATTTATTTTATTTTCTAATTAGATTTTATGGATTATTCTATAATGAATAGATCTAATGAATATATTGGTGTTGTTACAAAACATAATGAATTATCATCATGGAGAGCTTATTACTGTTCACTTTTGCATGGTGGGGGAATGAGTGAAGCTAGTCAATATTTGGCTCCCCAGTTTCAAACATCCTAAAAATGATAATATTCGTTTTAAGATACGATAGGCCATTTATTTACAATATGAATGATTTATATCATAGATGAGATTATAAATTTTATTGATACGATGGATAAATTTGACACGTCATAAGATATATAAAACTAGTTTTATATGATTACATTTGATAAATTTAATTATTTATATTAATTAATGTTGTATATTTATTTGGCATTATTTAGATGAAGCATTGTATCACCACGAAATATTATCCACAGAAAATATATGTGTTTTTAGGCTTATGGTAGTGCCCAAGGCTTAATTTTATGTGGTCAATTTCTCTAACAATATATAGTTTAGATATGAATAATTAAATTCATTCCATTGTAAAATTCATGTTAATGAAAATGAAATTCAAAGAGTTCTTTCTTAATGAAGAATTTTTTTTGAAGAAACACATATGAGGATAGAATCCCATATCATTTTATTTAATTTTCTTGAAATTATGTGGAACACAAAAAATTTCATTTGATTCATGGAGTACGAATTATCAATCATAGTTCATTTTTTGATTAATTTTTACAATTTTTTATAAATATTAATGATAGTTTTTTTCATCTAGAAATATTTTATTTCTAAAAAAATTTCTAGACCATAATAAAAATGAACTGTATCCCACATTTAATATGGATAGTTTCCAAGAAATAATTGATGTCTCCCGTGATGTACCTTTCGTTCAACCATAATATCTTTTTATGTAATTTTTTGTTATGTGTTTTTATGTTAATTGATATATATTACTTTAATAGTAAAATATTTTTTGATTGTATTGAGTGTAATGAAGTCATTCTTGGGGTTTAAATAGAAAGACAAATCACTTCTACTTAATTTTATGATTTTATTCTTTATAACAATATTTATTATATTTTATAGAATATGGTTATTGAACCATAGTCAGTTGTATGTGTAGAAATACAATATCAAAGTCTACTATACTCTATATTAATAGGGGATACACATTAGATTCATTAGGACGAATTTTGTTTCATACATTTTATATTTTTTAAGGATGGAGTAAACACTTTAATGTATTAAAAAAGCGCATATGTTTTTATGGTTTAAGAAAACATTGTCCTTAATTTATAACATTCCATATGAACCCCAAAAAATTTATTTATCATCCATACCCAAATCATTTGATTATAGTAAGTCAAATTTTTTTATATTATCTATAACGTATTTGACCAATTATATGTGTTTAAATTATTAATTATAGCATATTAATTATATTTAGATACCTATGTTCATTTGTAGGCTAGCTTACATATTATACTTTTGAGTAAATTTTCTGGTGTCACTCCACCATAAAATCAGTGTGAACATTTTTTAATCTCTAAATCAAAGTATAAATTTATTAAGGAGGTTTTGTTATGAATACATGTTTATTTGGACCGAGATCAGACCAAACACCTTTAATGATTTATTTTCACTGGAGATTTGTGAGATGACACTTTTTTTATTACATATTTGAAATAACGATTTCATATATTTTTTCAACAATACAAAGGCTCATATAGTCACATGGTAAACCCATAGAATAAAGATCAGATTTTGGTGAGTTTATTGATTATAAAATTAAGAGAGTTTGATAATCCATATCCAAAGGATTTTGGATGGATTCACAAAGAGTTGTGAAATTTTTTAATTTAGTACTTGTTTGATTTTACAATCAGTGGGATATCGTATTAAATGAACTAAATCTATAGTAATATATTATTTTATTCATCTATATCATAAGGAAAGGCATGTATTAAATTCAAGTTGTAGGCTACGTCTAATCCATATAGTGTTTTGAGATTCCTCTATTGCATGATTGGATTGGCCTATGATATTGGATACCGAGTGCATAAACACCTCCATGTATGATAATTGATTTACTTATATTTTGAATCATAATATGACTCATTTATGGAATTATAGAAGTGTTTTAATTGTTTAAATGTTAAATTATTATTAAACTATAACAAGTATGTGTTCTGAGTAACATTTATTGGCTGCCAAGGGTGGTAAAAAATAGTCAAACTATTTTTATTGAATGAAGGTGGTCTATATAAGAATGAAATCCTCTAGTTGGTGGTATGAAAAATTCAGTCCTTTTTGTTACTAAAGCTCTTTTCCATCTTGATTCTCTATTTTTGATCATCTAAGAAGGTTCTTGAACACCTCTTAGAGTTTTCGACATCTTCCCATTGCATCTGAGGATTATATTGGTTGATAAACATTCCCATAGAGTTAAGAGTTAATTGAGTTTCACTTGGTGATCACTATCAAATGTACTCCATCGGGACAGGGGTAGAAGGGTCATAATGAAATTGAGGTATGCTTTTTTATATATCATGTTGATTTGGTGGTCATATACTGAGCATTTAAATGGGGTTCTTTTTCCACATTGATCATGATATGATTTTAAAAAACCCATAAATTAATTTCTTCAACAATTCACATGAGTTTCAATGTATTAAGAAAAATATATTTTTACCTATAAATATATTCATATTCTATGTTCCAAGAGGGAAATAACCGACACTAATTCTGGTGTAAATTTTTTTGTGCGTCATGGAAAGTGGAGATAAGAGAATATCCAGTGCATTTTTTTCACTAAAGGAGAAGAAGAAGAGGGAAGATAAAGAATAAGTGGATGAGTTTCTCATGAATTATAAAGAAGAATATGGTGTTGTGTAGTATGGAATTTTCACAAGAAACTGAAATAAGAAGAGATCGAGTGAATCATTATAGTGAACTGAAATAGAAGAGGTTGTTGTGTGTTGTTTTTTTTCATAAAAAATGTATTAATTTTTTTTCTTATTTATATTTAATGATAAGAAACACTCATGTTTTTAATAATTTCATAAAATCTTTTAGGTATCAATGTGATTGATTTTTTCATATCCAATATGGAAAATAGGGAAACCACATCGGAATACATTTAACTACTCCACAAAATGTTCGGTAAGAGGATTACTACAAAATGAAAAGATCCAAAATGTAGTATAGCTCAAACAAACTTCCTCTTTGCATATAATGGATAAAATTATGTAATTCATGCTAGATTTAAATATAAAATCATACAAACTAGGGATATGTCACAAATCAAGATCAATTTATATGCTATAAAATTATTCTATGCAAGACTCTAAGCCACAAATTAAGTGTTATGGCTTAGATACCTAGAAATCAAAAGAACCTCCAAAATACACCAACCAAACTCCATTTCACAGTTGTAAGCCTTATTACTTAAAGACTAACTCAATTTCACATTAATGATTTTTATTCCGCTAGAGGTTTTTATATAGAACATTCCCAGAAGCATTAAAATGTGGGTCAAAAATTTCTCGGCTTGACTCCTTACAGACCCGGATCATCCCAATAATTTCCAATGACTCGTGGATGATATAAATAGGGAGATTATAATCCTTTTAAACAAACATTATCATTTATTGTCCAACTCCAACATGCTACTATCATCTATTTTCTCTCAAGTGTTCTCAATTTATATATCAACCCTTCTCTAATATAATGTGTATGCCTATGGTAATAATATTTTCACTCTCATCATTTTCTCATTATTTTATTTAGTTTATTTATATTCTTTTAATATAATTTATACTAAGATAAAATGTCATTTCTTCAAATCAATCCTCTCTCTTCTTCTTATTTCTTTCATTAAGGGTGTTCACTACTTTTAATGTGAGGTACTCCAGTTTATGTGAAATAACCATTAAAATGAAAGGGACCATTCTCTTTTAGGTTTTTAGCTATACCCATTAAAAATATATTGTTGAGAGTATTTATTTATTTAATTATTACCATAAAACAAATGGAGTTTTGTAATCTTGGATAGTGAAGAAATTATACATTAAATCCACAAGTGATTGAGGTGGTAGACACAGGGGATCTTCTTTAGCTAATGCTGACCATCCTTACCAAATAGTATGTCCTTTTTTACTTTCTATTTTTTATTTATTTTTCACATTAATTCATTCATTTAACACACTATTTAAATCCAAAAATACTCTTAATAGTTTATTTTTCAACAAATTTCCCTTTTATTCTTCTTCTCATATAAACTTATATACTTATATCATATCGGTTTCATCATTGATTATTTTTTTCTCTTCAAAAAGTTTTAACCATTCTATAATAGGTTTCTAGTCATAATACTTATTATTTAAATTTTGTTTCAAATAAAAATTCATCCCCTCCCTTTTTATCTTACTCCAACTTACCATTGGTATCAAAGGGATCATACATTTCTTTATTTCCTTATTTCCAAATTATTTCAAAACTTTTTTTATTTTCAACATATTTAACCAGAATTTTCAATTAAAATAATTTTTTTTAAAATAGATTTTTCAAACTTATATGGTGCATAAAATAAAATCTATGGGTCATTATCTATTTTTATGATAATAATTATGGTTATTGGAAAAGAATCAAGTCTAATTTTCTTA
This sequence comes from Viscum album, assembly GCA_963277665.1. Taxonomy (NCBI): domain Eukaryota; kingdom Viridiplantae; phylum Streptophyta; class Magnoliopsida; order Santalales; family Viscaceae; genus Viscum; species Viscum album. The sequence goes on from OY728141.1 coordinate 1,759,795,839, forward strand.
GATGAATTGATTATACCTTATGAAAAATTGTTCCGAATTCATATATTCAAACTACTGAAAAAGAAGATAAAATGACTCCAAAAAAAGTCACTCATCATGGAAATAAAAAAACCAATGATACACAATTAGATATGTTTAGACAATACATTGATATTTTCTCTGTGCATCTACATGAATCTATCAATAAATTTGTTACTCGATTTGCTACTATTTGTAATGGGGGATATGATCTTGGAGATTATATTTTTATATAAACATTATTCAGGAAAATCCTTTGGGATTTATCATGAAATTGGGTACCCAAAGTCATCATGATCCATTAATATAAAAACACAATGAATAACTTGGATGATATTTTTATCAGTTATCTCATGACATACGATATTACAATTAGAGACACGCCAAATAGGAGTCAAAGGGGGTCAAAGACACTAGAAAGGAAGTCACCTTCAAGGAAATCAACAACAAATCATCTAAAAGATAGACACTAATATTTTTCCTCGTTCAAAAAGGCTGAATAAATACATGAATAAGAAAATATAATCATAATTATTCAAATAGTAAAATCAATAAAAATAAGTTGATTCAGTCGAAAAAAGAAGGGTCATATCAAGATGAATTATCCCATGTACAAAAAGAATCATGGTAAGATAGATTTAAATGATTTAACATGGAGTGATAGTGAGGAAACAATTTAAACATAAAAAATCAGGCAACAAAATTTATATGTGATACATGAACATTGTTGAGGTATGTGAAAATTTTAATTCTGCATTTTATAGTGCATACAATTATACATTTTTAACCCATTCTATAGTATATGAAGGTCTTATTTATCCTATATATCAACTATAATATAGTTATTGTTAACTTGTTTCAAAATTTTAAGATCATAAAACATTTAAAATCATGTTTTTTTAAATAAAATCAACTATAGAAATAAAAAAATGATTTGGATTTGAAATTAAAAGAAGAAAAAAATGTTATTAATTTTGAATTTAAAAATAAATATCTAAAAAATTATAATTCTAATTTTACCCAAGGGGGAAAATCTGAATAAAATTTTAGTATCAAAATATATTATTAAAATAAATTATGGTATTAGTTTTTAAAAACTATCTTGTTTTTCCAAAAAAATCTAAAAAGACTACTTTTGTGAAAGGATCATTTCAAAATAATTTTTATAGTTATTGTAAGAAATTTGATCATATTTTTTATTAGTAAAATTATTAAAATGATAGTTATGGTATAACAAATATAATTCACCTCTATTTCTATTTTTCTAATTAAAATACATTTACCAAAAAAAATTGGATTCATAAGCCTTTTTTTCCTAGCTTAAGTGGAAGCAAGATATGTTTACCAAAATCATTAGCATATTGATCTTTTGTAAGATAAGTTTTTCATGGGAAAAAATGAGAAGCTATATGGTATATGTACAGTTGTTCCATGAGGCATGTTTAAGGTTATCCTTCTAAATTTAATCATCTAGAGGAATTTGAAGGATGACATATCACATTTGAAGATGATTTGAAAAGTAAAATTACAATAATAAGTACGAATTCTTTCTCTTAACATATTCAAAATAAAGTTGTTTTATTTGTCATTGGATTGAAAATAATTTACTATTTATTATTCAATTATGTGATAGTGGTTTTAAAATTACTTTTAAAAAGATTTTTGTAATATTTTTATTCTCAAATAAAACAATTATTTGTCACATCTCATTTTCTAAATGTTAATATTTTTTTATCTAAAATCAATATAAAGTCTAAACTTTATGTATTTTTATGAATAATATAACGAATATTTGATATGGCATGGATACCTACTTCATTCTAACATACACTCCTTTTAATATCAATAGTAACCAGCTAGCATGAGATTTACCGAAATAGTCTTTCCAATATTTTTTTAAACATGCCAACTTGGAAGGAAACAAAAATCATTTTTCAAATATAAAAAGCATGTTTACTTTTCTAACCCCTTATAAATTTTCTTCCTTGACCTTTTTTGACTAACTCATATTCCTTGTATTGTAGATAAATATTACACATTTATGATTATTTATGACTGTACTAAATTTTCACGAGTTTTCTTGTTAGCTTGTAAAAATGTGGCTTTAATTTCTTTATCAACATTTCATAGAATGTAAATAATGAAAGTGGATATAGAATATTTTACTATAGAAATGTCTATGGTAAATAATTTGATAACAATGACATTGATGAATTTTTTATTTCTCAAGGTTATCTTCACTCTTCCTCACATAAAACACCACAATAAAATGGAGGTGTAGAAAGGTGTAACAAGATCCTCCAAGAAAAGTCTTGGACTCTTTGAATTAGTTTAACCTTCCTCAATTGTTTTTAGCCAAGGAGTTCAATACTGGTTTCTTTATCTGAAATAGTATTCTTTTAATACCTGTCTTAGGGAATAAACCTCTGATCTTTGGGTTGTAAAAATTCCAAATGTTGGATTGATTACAGTTTTTTTGGTAAATGATTTATCCTTAATAAAAAAGATAATCACGTAATGTTTGAACCTAAATCCAATGAAGGTATATTTATTGGGTTCTAAAACTCAAGTATTCTTCAATTAGAGGGAGAAAACCTTATAAAATTTAATTCTCATCAAATTTGATGAGAATATTTCTAAATCACATTCCTTTTGGGATGATAATATTTACCATCCAATATTGATCATAACTAAAAATTCTAATGTAATTGAAAATGTTTAATAACCCCTTCCTACTTCATTACCAAAGGATTGGTTAAATCCAAAGACCCTCCCCTTGAGTATTTTAATAGTGAATTGAAATATGGAACTCTCACAAGAACGTCTCTATTAAATGAGGTGGAATATTAATATTTCGTCTCTCACCTTGAACTATATTCCATTAATGATACTATTAATGATGTAAGTAGAATAATTTTCATTCAAGATATGTTGAGTCAATTTCAAATGAACAATGTTTGGAATCTCATGGAATTGTCCACTGATCGACATATTATTGGAATAGAATGGGTTTTTCAAAAAAAAACTCAATGATCGATGGAATTATCTTCCATAACAAGTCATTAATTATTACTAATGTCTATAATAAAATAATGGTATTAATTATGGGGAAGCAATTCTACCAATTTTCAACTAAAATTCATTAGAATCTCTTTGGAATTCTATAATCATTTAAATTTTAAAAATTTTTAAATGGATATCAAAAATAATTTTCTAAATATTTTTATTTTTAAAAATTTATTTCTGGATCAACCACCTTGTTTTGAAATTCCTAAATTTTCAAACCATGTTTTCAAGAAAAGAAAAACTCTTTTCAGTTTAAAACTAGACTCTCTGGATTGATAAGAGAATTTAACTAAATTTATTTTTTCAAACATTTCAAAAATGGAAAATTCAGTCTTTCTCAAAACTTTTTCATATGATTTATTAATTATTACAATTATATGTAAACGGTGTTATTTTTTTACTAACTATAGAACCTTTTAATGAATTTTTTGACTTAATTAATAGTGTCTGAAATCTGTTTTATGGGTGAACTCTAATTTGTCCATGTTTTTTAAATTTACCAAAATTCAGATCTAACGTTTTTACAATGAATCAAATACACTAATTAATTATGAATAAGTTCGGTATGGATCATGATAAAGAAATTTGAACACCCTTGAGTACAAATTGTAAGTTGATTTTGGATGAAGTTGGTCTATTAGTTGACAACAAGATTTATAAAGAATGATTGGAATCCTACATTACCATATTGTTCCCTAGATGAACATCGTATTTATTGTATCCATTTGTATCATTTTCAATCAAATCCATAGGAATAACATTTAAAATCTATCAAAATAACATTTCAATATTTTAATGGGACTAAAATACATAGATTATTTTATCCTAGTGAATAATTTGTTGAACATACATCCTTCCTCAATTATAATTTTGGAGGATGTCAAATGGATAGGAAATGTACTAGTGTAAATTTTCATTAACTAGGAAAACCAGCATATCATGGTGTAGTAAGAATAAAAACACATTACTAAACATAAATTATAGAATGAATTTTATAATACTTTAAATTATTTTATTTCATTATTTAGTTTTGTTCAAAATAAATGATCCATTTATCCAACATGATGCATTATTTGAGGGATAACTAATCTTTCTAACACTGAAATGATCCAAGAAGAGAGCCTTTTTCTAAGTTATTTTTTAAAATTTATTTTAACCCAAGATGTTCTTCAAAAAAATCAGTGTTTTATTTCTCCCTTGAGCTATATTTTTTAAATGAAAAATATATTTTTTTTCTTCAGTTTTTTACAATAAGGAAATTATATTTTTTAAAAATTGGATGTTTTTCAATATTCGGGTGTCCTCTCTCTAAAAATATATTTAATTATGCTAAAGAAAATTTTAAATATCATTTTTAATTTCCTCTAACCCCATCTATTAATCATATTTTATAATCTCATTGGGGGAGAATATTATTATGGGAGAAGTATTGTGTTTTTTGGGAGAATTGTTATGTTATATGGGAGAAGTTTTTTTATCGGGGATAATTTTTTTTATTCTTAAAATTGGGAGAAATCCTGGTAATCTAGAATAATAATAATTATTATTATTACTATTCATTAAAGAGAAAATCATAAATTGGATTTAAAATATTATCTTTTTTATCATTTCATACTTGATACATTCTGGTTTTATCCACTTATTTTTAACTTCTAGTGATCACCCAAATGGGTTATATTGTTGTGTTTCATTAATTTTAATGATTTCAAACACCATAATGATTTCATTTAAATTGCTAGGGGTTATAGGGATTTATTTGTTTTACACCAAAACTATAAAATATAGATTCCTTGTGACACAAAGTTTTGCATTATTGGGACAAATTTTGTGTATGAGTTGTATTTTTTTCAATAGTTATCAGTGCTGATAAAAAAGAAGAAGTAGACCCTAAGTTAATGGTGGTTTTTTGAAGTGATGATGCATAGAGCATTGTTATATATTTTTTATGCGGAAACATAAAAAATTGGGAGGCTTACCAACCCACCTAGTTAGACTCGACCATGGTTACATGCAAGACTCTAAGTCAACCACACCCAAGGGAAGCCCACTAGGAATGTTTATTGCCTGCATGAGGGGTCGTGTATAGGCCCGTAAAAGTACATGGAAAAAATCCCATGCATAGTTTGGCCAAAGCCCATATAGAGAGTGGGTGCAGAGTGCGCCCATAGAGAACATGGTACATGGCAGTACTTTGGAGGGGTAAGGAGTAATCTGAGTGATGGTTGGAGTATGTTGATACTTAAACCACGCCTCACCCAGATGTTTGTATTGATGTGGGATAAAGCTTTTAATGAACTTAGTGATATCGTCCATCCATCTAGTCTCGCGCAAAATTTTGGATGCTCATCTAATATGTTCCTCGATCATTTAATGGATGCAAATCATCCATCATGTGCTTCATGTGATTGAACTAGTGTTATCCTTTGACCTCACGGTTTATGAACCACTGAGCACCATCTTCTTCCTCTTCTTCCAGCGCTCGACAATGCTATTTCCATTCACTGGAGATGATGCGGAACCACGAACGATCCACCATGGATGATTTATAACCATATAAAGAGGTTTTTGGGATCGAATCGAGACCATGCATGAAATTTATATCTTGCATGAATTCGAGGAGTGAGAAAGAATTGATTGGGCTCAAGGAAACTGTAGTCGTCGAGGCTACTTCATTCATCCATGTTTTAAGGATGATCTTATCCTGTTTTTTTAATGTAGATTTCATGATATTTTAAATGTATGCACATAAAGAATATGTGGAATAATATAAGGAAATATGCATGATTTTCATCATACATTTTAAACAGGTTTTATGATCATAAAAACCAAATATCTCAATTATTCAAAGAGAGAATCTTGGATATTCAAAGAAGATATTTGAAGGTAATCTCTCATGGGGTTTGATTTCATAATAGGCATTGATATTTTCCTATAAAAGGAGATTCCTAAAATATGAGCACGTAGAAGCCTTCCGCATACCCGAGTTCTCCATTTCCAAAAATAGAGCACTCCATAGATTATTGTTCTACGTGAAGGAGAAAGTTGAGTCCCACTGAACATAAAAAAGTGAAATGAACTCTTGAAGTGTCTTGAGATGAAGAGAAACCACACCCTTTATGAGAAGTAGAATCACCTACACATGATTGGTTTACAATAACCCTCATATTTCATCACATAGAAGATCTAGGGGCTACAGAATTGGTGCATTCTCACCCATGTTGTGCTTTGCGAACACACCTGAACCGTTAACCAACCGGGTTTCATGAAGAATAACCACACATCCACTATACTTAGAAGACCCATACACCTCTTGCATGAAGAAGAATAGTGAACCCCCTTGGTTTCACAATCATATAGAGAGAACCCTGTTGTGTACATGATAATAAGGTACACATTGTTTATAGGTATTTTTTAAAAAAAGAAGGAATCAGGAAAGAAGGAGCTTTTATGGGCATGAATAGAGCATAAAAACACATGTTATCTATTTGAAGAAACCTAACACCTTATTTTCTAGTGAAGAGTATTAAAGGTTGAATGCATGATGCACATGCATTCTTGTGCATGAGTTGAGGTAACCAAGTGTATGCTCAGGAAAAGGTCCAGAGAGATAGAAGAGTAAAATGAAAAGAACATATATGCATGCACTTATTATTTGAATATTTCCAAGACCGTATGTGCTTGAATTTGTGAACATGGAAGAATTAGATAATAGTATATGAATGTTATCATGAATATGTACAAATGGTGGAAGTAAGTAAAATATATATTAACAACACAAATAATAAGTGAGAGAGTCCATCCATATACCACATGCACGATCTCATGCATATATGAAAATAAGAAAGGGGAAGAATCTAATTATGATGATTCCTAGTGAGATGATCCTCATTGTTTGAACAATAACATAGTGATTTTGATTCTTGACCAAGGAAGAATAAGCTTTAGTGTATTTAGTTATTGCACTAAAGAAGAAGAAATAAGAAGAAGAGATGTGCAGTAGGTTATGCACTAAAGAAGAGAGGAGAAGAGAGTTTCTCCTTACAGATTTTCAAGTATCCAAGTGAAGAGAACTAAAAAATTTATAGAGAAGAACCTACTCTATATAAGAAGGGAGAAAATAGAATTCAGAGGTAGTACAAAGAACCTGCAAGGAGCTGCATATTAGGCTAGGTTATCACCAGTTCAAGGAAGTGGATTTTTTCCCACACCCTCTAAAGTATAGGGGCTCACACTAGATAAAAGATTATTTTCTTATCCAAAACATTGTAAACATTACTAAATTATAGTGGATAATCCATGTAATGCTCATACCCATACATAGAAAGGATGTGGTTGCTCTTATTTATTTGTGAACACTGTAAAAATATTATGTGCATATTTTTACTATTTTCATATTATTGCATATGGTAGGTAAAATAGAATAAGATAATCTATATCCTAATAGGTTAAGAGGTAAAGGGAATAAAATAAGAAAATGGTTTAAAAAGTTTCAAACACTGATTCATCCTCCCTCTCAATGTTTGGTATATCCAAAACCAATCCCCTCAATTGGTATAAGAGGGAGGTTCAAATTTTCTGGATTATATACATTGAAAATAATCTCTTTTGAATACCAGATATTCTTTCATTAGTCTATAGTGAAGTTATGTTTTTGTGAAGATTCAAATATCTCCAAAAATAAGGTCATATCTAGCAAAACCTCGATGAATAGAAAAAATAAATAGAAGAGAATGTTGAAGAAGAAGTTCATATTATCTAAAAAGGAGAAAGTATCTAGTTATCCTTACCTTGCTGATAGTGAAGACACATCATGCTTGAAAAGTAGTGAGATGGTGAATTATGTTTCCAACAATAATATGGACAAATTTCTAACATCAATTGATCAGGAGGTATGTGTTAGTACATTTGGAAATTATTATCATGATGAAAATTCGAGCACAAGTGGTGATGAGAAATCTTCATATTCTCAATAGTTACTAGTTGATAGATTAAGAATGATTTTTCATATTATTCTTGAAGAAAGTGTATCTATTTTTTTGTGGAGTATATCAATTTATGCAATAATATATCACCCAACTAGAAGAAGGAAAATATTTTTTGTAGATTAGATTACATGAAATTTATTTTAATGTCTGAAGAACTCCAGACAGGTTGGATATTTTGAAGAAACAAAGAGGGAACATGAAATGAGATCCTCAAAATTGCTCAAATATGATGAAGATAATAATGGAGTCAATAATGTTCTAATGAATAGAGAGGAAGTTGAAAGAATGAATAAGTCATGTGAAGATATGTTGACTATTATTGAAGATCATAAAACCATCCACAATATAAAATTCCTATAAATGGAGGATTAGTGGTCCAAACTTGATAAGACACATATTGAGACCTCACAAAAGATTGGAATAGTTTCTACTAGAAGTCAATGTTCATTGGAGTTCTCTAAGGTTGAAATACCTCCATCGTGTGATAAGAAGATCATGAATTCACTCAATGGTCTATCACAAGAAGTTGAGAAGAAAAAGATACCATACATACCATCTTTTACTCATGTTTCTAAAAATGATTCTATAAAAAGTGTAGGTTGGAATAAAAACTCCGAACTTGTATGGATTAGGAAGGGATATGAGATACCTACCATTTTGTCTATGGTGGATAGGAAGAAAAATGTGAAATGTGGTTCCCCAAATGTAGAACAACACATCTTGAATTAGTCCCATTAACCTCATACAAAAGATATCATAATGACAAGATTTGTGGTTCAATATTGGTGCTACAACAGGTTCAGTAATTATGCACTAAATTATTGGCACAATCCTCAAAATGAAAAAGCACAAAGGAAAACCATATCAAGGGGGAGAAATATAGAGATAAATCAGTAACATCCATAGATCCAAAAGCATATGTATACTGAAAACAGACTTATAATTATTGACAACATATGTAATGCATGAAATTTTAGTGGTTACCAGGTTATTGAATTCACTTCTCAACATATATTCAATTATTATAATAAAATACAAACAAAAAATTGGGCTAGGAATAAAGAAATAGCCTAGGGAAGTAATTGAAATAATTTTATAAAAACAAATTCTCCCAAGAAAATACCATGAAGGAAATGTAAGAAGACCATGGACTCTAAATCCAAGAAGGAGAAGGGTAGGGCATCAAAAAAAACTTTTAAAAGGGATGACACTCTAAAGAATCCATGTGTAATGTCCAAACCTACTTCTATAGTTCCTAATGATATATTAGTTATCTTTACGGAATTTTTTAAAATAATAAGGATATTTGAAGATGCACAAGATAAGGCTTGTTCAAAAGGAAATGTAAAGATTCCACATGAAAAATAAATTCTGTGTGTGAGGTGAAACAAGTATGGTCATACTGTTAGAAATTTCATTTCATTTATTTAAGCTCAAGAATAATTCCCCATGAAGATGAATGTTTCTCCAGGAGATTCTAGTTCTTTGACATATCTTTAAGAAAGAAGGCTCACACAAAAAGAGATGTAAGAAGGGATAATATCCACACAACCAAAATCTGAACTAATGATCAAATGTGTATGTGTTAAGAATGGATCATCTGGGCTTAGAAAACCATTTCAACCTTACTTTTCACACTAATGATTTAAGAAGGATCCACCTTATTCCCTTAAATTTTTGTGTATTGTACCTATATTCTTAATACAAGAAATTGAAGGTGAATCACGTTATCAATGGAAGAACCTGAGAAACAGTGACAAGAAGTGTTCCCCTTGATGGGGAGACAAATGAAGAAGCTTCTATAGTTAATATTTCAATTTGTATCAAATTTAATTACTGTGGAAATTTCTCCAAGATCGTGTCATAGGAAGAGGTATGGAATCTTTTCTAATCTCTCATCCTTGGTTATCAAAAACAATAGACTTTCTACAAATGGGGAGATGTTGAATCAATCATTGACATAATATGAATGAAAGTGACGCCAATACCCTTGAAGGCAAGTAAATGAGTTCTCGTATCATGAGGTATCATTATCAGTTGGTAATGGACAACTATGAGTATAAATCAAATCCTCTGGTTTTTTACACCGATCATTTCTTAGGTAGACTTAGAGTGAAATTATGGATAATACTTTGCTTAAGTATGGATTGAAACCATTTTTCCATGAATGTTGTATATATATTTAATAAGGGTGTGATAAATTGAAATGAATTTTCAAAAGTGATAGGAGGAGAGAAAGATATTTTAATATTTACACATTTATGTGAGAGTACATTGATGTATTTACAAGAAATACAAAGGGGGGATTGGTGGGTCCACTTTTGTGTATGAGTTGTATTTATTGTCAACTGTTGTAAATAAAGATTAAAATGAAGAAGTATGCCCTATGATAATTGAGGTTGGTTTAAGTGATGATGCCTAGATAATTGTTAAGTATATTTTATGATGTTACTTAAAAAATTGGGCAGCTAACCGACCCACTTGGGTAGCCTCTACGAAGGGTACATGTAGGACTCTAGCTCAACTGCACCCAATAGAAACTCATTAGGTGAGTCGAGCGCATGCATGAGGGGTAATGTGTAGGCCCTCAGGATTGCATATGGAAAATCCCATGCATATTTGGGCTGAATCTTACACCGAGGGTGGGTGCAGAGTGCACCCATAGAGAACACAGTACGAGGAAGTACCATGGAGGGGGAATGAGTAATCTAAGTGGTGGGTTGAGTGTATTAATACATAATTTTTACCTCATCCTAATGTTAATTTTGATTTGGGGTGAGGTTTTTAATGAACATTGTGATCTCGGTCATCTATATAATCTTGCACAAAATCACAGTCGCCCATCTAATCCATACATATCTCATTTAATCATCCCCACTAATCTATCCCATGCCTCTCTCATTTAATCTCAAACACTCATCTATCTTATTCCTCATGTGTTTGAACCTGGACTGTATGATGCCCCCATGGTTTATGAACCACCTAGAGCTATTTTCTTCATCCTCCAGTGTTCGATAGCATCACTTCCATTCACCAGAGCTGATGTTGAACCATGACCGAACCAATATGGATGATTTATGGCCATCGAAGGAGCATTTTTGGATCAAACTGATACCATGAAAAAAATCTACATCATTCATGCATTCTAGGAGTTTGAAGGACTCTATTTGGCCAAAGGTAAATAGAGCTGTTGAGGCCACATCATTCATCCGAGTTTCATGGATGATCTGAGCTTGTTTTTGATTGGAGATTTCATGAGATTTTGAACTCATGGTCATGAAGATTATATGGTCTAATAAAAGGAAATATTAATGATTTTTTTTCAAATATTTTATACAAGATTGAAGATATTTAAAAATAAACATATCGGCTGTTCAAATAGAGAATCTAATCTATTCTATAAAGAGATTTGATTGGATGATCTCTTACGATTTGAAACTATAAGAGGAATTGATCCTTCCCTATAAAAGGAGAATCCTCAAAGAGAATAAACAAGTTTCCTTCCACATACCAAAGAGTTCCCTTTCCTAAAACATATCACTCTCTGTATTTTTGTTCTACGTGAATGAGATAGTTGAGTCCTTTAGGCCTTAAACAAGTAAAATGAATTCTTAAAGTGTGTTGCGAAGAAGAGGAACCACTCCCTATGTATGAAGGATAATCATATACACGTTATAGGTTTATTCAAACCCTCTACAATATTCATTAATAAGATCCTACATGTACACAATTGGGGTAATTCTTACAATTTTTTTAATTCGCAAAGACACCTAAACTGTGAACCACCTATGTTACATGAAGAAGAACCGCAAATAAATTGTACTGAAAAGACCCGTGTACATTTTTCACGAAGAAGAACAATGAACCCACATGGTTTCACAAAGATAAGTAGAACACCCTCTTGTCTGTAAGATAAGAAGGTATACCTTTTTTGTAGGGAATTTTTTTAATGAAGAATGAAGCATGAAGTCAGGTGCTTGTGTGTGGATTCATTGAGCATATGCACTCATGTTATCTATTTAAATAAACCCAAGGCCTTGAGTATTTGTAGAGAATAGTGGAGGTTGAAAGCATTATGCACATGCATTCATGTTCATGAGTTGAGATGACCGAGTGTATGTGCATGCAAATATACAGAGAGAAAAAGGCAAAGAAAAGTACACACATCCATGTACTTATTATTATAATATATCCAAGGTCGAATGTGTGTGAATTTGTGAAGAAGGGAGAATTATAGAAGATTATATTCATGCTTAAATTCATTGTTAAAAATGGTGGAATCTAGTTAAATAACTATCAACTGCACCAAGAAGTAGTGGGAGATATGAGATCATCCAAATACCACATGCATGATCTCATAAATATATGAAAAGAAGAAAGGAGATTAAGCTGATTATGATGATTCCCAATGAGCTGATCTTCATTATTTGAATAATCACATAGTGAATCTAATTCTAGACCAAGGCAGATGAAGATTTAGGGCATTTATTTATTTAACTAAATAAGAAGAAAGAAGAAGAACAAGTGTGAAAATGATTTTTCACTAAATAAGAGAGAATATGAGAGTTTCTTTCCTACTTGTTTACAAGTAACCATATTATGAGCACTGAATAAGATCAAGAAAAGAACCTACCTTATTCATGAAGGGAGGAGACTATATTCAGAGGTAGTATAAAGAGCCAGCAAGGTGCTACATGTTGGACCAGGTTATCACCATTTCAGGGAATTTGATTGTTTCCAACCCCCATATGAAGTGTAGGGGCTCACACTAGATAAACGATTTTTTTTCTTATCCAATACATTGTAATAGTTTCTAAATTATAGTGTATAATCCATATACTTTTCATACCCATAAATGGAAGGTATGTACCTTCTATTTTTGAGTAGTGAACCTTGTAAAAATATCTCGTACATATTTTTACAACATTCATATTATTTCATACGACTGGGAAAGGAGAATAAGAGAATCAAGAACCCAACCGATCAAGAGGTACAAGGATTAAAATATTGGATTGGTTTAAAAATTACCCAACATTAATTCACCCCCTCTCAGTGTTAGGTATATTCCAAGCTAGTCCTCTCACACAACACCACAAATAAGTGCTAAAAACATTACGATACAATTAGAAATACCATACTGCTACACAATTAATTCCATCTTGTAGGTATCAAGGTGCATAGGAGAAGCTGATAAAATATTTACATAATGTGGAAAAAGTCCTAAAAAGACTATGAAACAATTAGAAGGACCACATTGCATCACAACTCAGTCCATATTTTAGTTATTGGGGTTCACAGGAAATGAAAGTGAAATGATAAATTTAAAAACTTTCATCATTATATTTTCAAAATTTCATCATCTCCTACGATCTGAGCCCTAGTAGAGGTTGTGGATATCACATGAATTTAATAATAAAAAAATATTCAAATTATTACCTACTGAGATTTGATGGCGTTTTTGACTATATATAGTGGTTAGTGATAGTTGTTTTCATATTCTTAGAACAAACTACTTGACCCCCCCGATCATAATCCCCCCAATATTAATCCCTAACCCTTAACCCTTTAATATTCGTACCTTATAGTTAACACCCTGAATCTAATACCAAAAACCCAAATCCCAAGCCCCAAATCCTAATCCTAATCAATGACCCCAAACTAATCCCTACACCCTCTATCATAATCCCTAATCTCTAACCCCCAAATCCTAATCCATACCCCAACACTAATCCTTAACCCTTCAATCCTAATCCTAATCACTAAATCCTAATATATCACTTTCCCACATCAATCTAAATCTCTAATACATACCCCCACTAATAATCCCAAATATAAAACCCCCCAATAATAATACTAATCAGTATCCCTTAAGTAATCCCTACCCCCACAATATTAATCCTTAATCACTAACCCCCAATCCTAATCCATGCCCCTACCCCAATCACCAACCCCTCAATCCTAACCCTAACCATTAACCGCTAACTAATCCATACCCCTCACCTAATTACTAATTCTTAATCACTACCCCCATCTTATTCTCTACCCCCTAATCCTAATACTAATCACTAAACCCTGACCAATCCCTACCCCTCAATCATAGTCCCTAATTCCTAAACCCCAAAATATAGTCCATACCCCAACCCTAATCCCTAACCCCACAAACCTAATCCTGATCGCTAACCCTAACTAATCCATACCCCCACTTCAATCCAAATCCATAATACATACCCGTAATCATAATCCATAACCACAAACCACCCAATACTAAGCCTAATCACTAACCTCAAACTAATCCCTTCCCCCTCAGTCTTAATTCATCATCCATAACCCCCAATCCAAATCCATAGACCCTACACTAATCTGTAACCCCTCAATATTAACCCAAATAACTATCCCTTAACTAATCCCTACCCCCTCACCTCAATCCTAATTCCTAGTCCCTACCCCCAATCTTAATCCCCAATCCGTAACCCCTCCAATCATAATCCTAATCACTTACCCATGAATAATCCCTACTCCTTATCTTAATCCCTAATCCCAAACCCCCCGAATTCTAATCCATACCACCCAACCCTGATTCATAAACACTAAATCCTAATCATAATCATTAACCCCTAACTAAAACCTAATCCTTGACCTTATTATGAATCCATAATCCACACCCCCACCCAATCCTAATAACTAATCCCTAACCCCCCAATTGTAATTGTAATCCCTAACCTCTAAATAATCCCTACCAAATCAATCATAATATGTAATCCCTAACCCCTAACACCCCAATCAAAATCCATACCCCCAATGCTAATCCCTTACCCCTCAATTCAAATCATATTCACTAACCCATAACAAATCTATACCCCCTAAAAAATCCTAAAACGTAATCATTAACACCCCTAATATTAATCCATAACCCCTATCTTAATCCCTAATCCCTACAACACCCCCAATCCTAATACTAATCACTGACCCATTACAAATCCCCACACAAAATAGAAATAAAAAATCCCGAATTATCCCCCCATCTTAATCTATAATCCTAAACCACCCAAATATTAATCATTAATAAATACCCCAATCCTAATCCCGAACCCCCAATCCTAATAACAACCCCAACACTAATCCCTAACCACCAACCCTAATATGAGTCATTACACCACTACATAATCCATACACACCTAACATTAATCCCTAATCAGTAGGACCCCAACCCTAATCCTTAACCCCCAATCCCAATCCTAATTACCAACCCCCCCAATCGTAACCCCTAATCCCTAAACCCCCAAATCATAATCCATAACACCCCAAATACTAACCAGTAATCCCCCCAATTCTATCCCCTAACCCCCAATCCTAATCCCTAATCCCTAATCCCCAATCCTAATCCCAATATATAAACCCTTACTAGTCCCTACCCCTAAATATTAATACATAATCCTTGACCCCCAATCCAAATCCATACCCCAACCCTAATCCTTAACCCCTCATTACAACTCCTAATAACTAACCCCTAACTGATCCCTTACCCCCCAATATTAATATCTAATAACTAACACCCCTATCTTAATCCATAATCCCTACCCCCAATCCTAATCCTAATAACTAACAACATACTAATCCATACCCCCCCCAATATTAATCTTTAATACCTAATCCCCCATCTTAATCCCTAATCCCTAACCACCCCATCTTAATCATTAATCCCTACCCCAATCCTACTCCCTAACCCATATCCTAACCCCTTATCCCTACCCCCAATATTAATCCCTAATGTCTAATCCCCCCATCTTAATACTTAATCCCTAACCACCCCATCTTAATCATTAATCCCAACACCCCCCGCCCATCGTAATTCGTAACTCGAAAATCCTAATACTTATCCACCCAAATCCAAATACATACCCCAACCCCAATACCTAACCCCAAATCATAATCACTACACCCCTAACTAATCCCTACACCCCTAATATTAGTCCCTAATCCTTAACACCCCATCCATGATCCTTAACCCCATCCCTAATTCTAATCACTAATCCCCCCAAATCATAATCCCAAATCCCTAACCCCCAATCCTAATCCCTACCCAAACCCTATTCCCTAACCCGCCAATCCTAATCCCCATCCCCAAATCCTACTCCTTATAACTAGAACCGAACTTATCCCTACCCCACCTATATTAATTACTAATCTGTAACCTCTCAACTCTAATCCCCAAATCCCCCATCTCTAATCCTAATCACTAACCCCTAACTAATCCATACCACTCAATATTATTCCCAAATCCATAATCCCCCAATCTTAATCCCCAATCACCCCTAAATCATAATCAAAATCAATAACCCCAAACTAATACCTACCCCTATCTTAGTCCCAAATTCCTAACCCCCCAATTTTATACCCTAATGCCTAACCTATACATCTTTATTCCAAACCCTTAAAAATAATAATCCTAATCACTAACCCCTTACCCTACCCAATCATAATCCATCCCCACAACCCAAATCCTAATTCATAAACCCCATAACTAATCCCTACACCCATAATCATAATCCTAAATCCCTAACCCCCAACTCTAATTATTAACCACCCCAATCCTAATCATAATCACTAACCCCCCATTTTAATCCATCACCCCCAATCCTAATCCCTACCCCTAACATAATTCCTAACCCCAATCCTAATCCATATCCCCATAAACCTAATTCAAATCACTAACCCTAACTAATCCCTACCCCAAATATTAATTCCTAATCTCTAACCCCTCAACCAAAAATCCCCAACTCCCCCAACACAAATACTAATCACTAACCACTAACTAATCTCTTCCCCAAAATATTAATCCCAAATCCTTAACCCCCCAATCTTAATCCCTAATCCCCTGATCCTAATCATAATCACTAACCCCTAACTAATTACTGCCCCCAATAATAGTCCCTCATCCCTAAACCCCCTCCAAAATCTCAAACCCTAATATTAAACCCCCCATCTTAATCCCTAATCCATATTCATCCCCAATCCAAATGTTAATTACGAACCTCTAACTAATGCATACACCTCATGTTAATCCATAATTCAAAACCCCACAATCGTAAACCTTAATCCCTAATCCCTAACCCTCAATCCATCTCATCCCCTAACCCCTACTCGTCCATCATAATCCATAATCCCTACCCTGAAATCTTAATCCTTATTCCCTAATCCCTACCCATATCCTCATCATAATACCTAATATATACACACCCTAATCCTAATAACTAACACCCCCAATCAAAATACTAATCCCTAACCCCTATCAAATCCATTCCCCAAATATTAATACTTAATCTATAAACCATAACCCTCTACCCATCGAAATTCTGTAACACCTACCCAACCATAACTCCGAATACCTAACCCCAATCCTAATACTAATCACTAACCACTAACTAATCCTTCTCCCCAATAATAATCCTAATAACAAAACCCTAAGTAATCATTACCCCTCAAATATAAATAATTAATCTCTAATCCCTAACCCTATCCCTGTAATAATCTTTAATCGCTACTTCTAATCATAATCTCTTTCCCCCAATCACAATCCTAATCGCTAACCCCTAACTAATCCCTAACCCCAATACAAATCTCTAACCCCAAATACTCATCATAATCACGTACCACTAACTAATCCCCACCCAAATATTAATCCACAATCCACAATCCCAAACCCACTCCCCATCTTAATCCTTAATCCCTACCCTCAATCCTAATCCCTAATCCCCCCCCAAATCCTAATCCCTAACCCCTAACTTATCCCCATAATCATAATCCATATTCCCTAACCCCCCAACTTCTTCATCCTTAATCCATACCCCCCATTCCTAATCCCTATCCTCCCATGAAATCCTAATTACTACCCCAAACCTTTATCCCCAACTCCACTCATATTAATCCCTAACCCTTACCCCACAAATCCTAACCCCTATCCCCAAAATCCTAATCCCTACCCCAACCCTAATCCCTAACCTCCAATCATTATCCTATTAACTAACCCCTAACCAATCTCTACCCCAATATTAATTCCCAATCCACCTACACACAATCCTAATCCCTAATCCCTCAATCCTAATCCCTACCCCAACCCTAATCCTTAACACCCCCAATCCTAACTCAATTCACTAACCCCTAACTAATACCTACTCCTAATAATAATACTTAATCCCTAACCAACTAAAATACCTACCTCAAACCCAAATATTAATCCCTACAGCCAATCCTAATCATATTAACAATCCCCTAACTAATCCCTACCCTAATAGTTATCCCTAATTCCAACCCCCCCCCCCCCAATCCCTATCTCGACCCCACCCCCAATCGTAAGCCCAACCCGGAACCCCTAACTAAAATGCACATTGTTGCACCCAAAGAAAATATATTCAACCTAAATAGGGGAATATGAAAAAAAATAACAATAAAATTAGGATGTAAATTAATACATTCAACAGTAGACTGGTAAAGCAAGTTGATATTTTACTTACCTTTTGTTTTATAAACACCTACAAATATTTATAAATTTTTTCAAGTAAGTGAGAACAAAATCCCTACAGGAATATTGTGGTCACTTTTCCCTACCTAGGAGTGTATGGGAGTATGATGTCATAGTGAATTAAAGAGAGTACAAATACCTCAGATGAAATAACTTCTTCATGCACTTTATAAATATTTTCAGAATATAACCATAAACCAAACACTTCCATGCTATAATTAAATTTTTGTTTTTTCATACGAGTTTTGGGGGTCACAAGTAAAGAAATATTACTGCTCACATTAAATGAATATGTTTCCCAGCTATGATTGTAGAAAAATAGGTCCTAGAATAGTGGTGTTGAACTTACCACCCAACTAATAACGAAATCTACAATGACAAAACATTGTTTGAACAAATAGTGAAAAATAAATTCTAAAAAAATAGTAACATGTTTGGATGTTTTATATTTTGATGAAATATTGATATGGAATTAAAACCTAATATGAATGGTCAAATATGATATATTTTGTTTATCTTAAATTTATATTCTTCATTGTATTTCATCCATTTGTAATACAAATTGTTCAACATGTAATAAATGTTTTTGAGTAATACGACAAGTGAAGACTTAACAATTTGCGACTTAAGCTACTCACCCAACTAATTGATTTAGTGATGATAGCTAATGAGATAAAATTTGAAAAATTTATTCAACATAAATAAATATAAAACGTATTGGAAAAATCAATAAAAAAGAATTTTGAGGCTTTCGTTAGGAGGCTTCCACATTAATCTTCAATTAGATATTTCTAGAGTTTTTAGGTATTTAGGATGATAACAAGGACATAAGAGATAACAAGGACATATGAGATAACAAGGAAATATGATATTCCCCCTTCATATATGAAAAAAAAAACAAATCATAAAAAAAACAGTATTCATTTCATAAAATAATATAAAACAACGAAAAAATCACAGTACTAGTTCCAATAGAATGATCCCTAAATCCAATGGAAGATACTGTTTGTTAACCTAAAATGAGACAATGAAAAAATAGTAATGGTTTTATGCTATTTTAATAATTATTTTTCTTCAAGAAAATAAACAATATAAAATGAAGAGGATCAAAAAATTAATGATAACATGTTTCCCAAAACAATGGAGTTCTAAATTAACATCATAATTTGATTGTAACTGGTTTCACTATTTTTCTTGTGAATGCTCAACACAAATATTTTCAACTTACACTAAATCCGGTCTCTTGATGAAAGAATGGCCGAAATTAGAATTAATACTATCCTTTCTTACCTCCATGCCAGTCAATTGATTTAATCCAGAAAAATATAACTTCATATGGAGAGCTACAACCAAGTATTGAACAAATAAAATTAATTTGAGGTAAATTTATTAAAATACCCATATGATGTTCATAACAATAGAATTTCAAGTTTAACTCGATAATACCTGTAAAAAATAATGGTTAACAAACATGACACCTTCTCAGTGGAGAGAAGAGAAGCAGAAACAATGCTCAATGCCAGCTTAAACAATGTTAAAATTTAGATAATGTGTCTAATAATGAGTTTACAAAACATGTTAGGTAGTTTCTAGATTTCTTATCATAATTTATTGATTTATCCTTTATGATATACCTATACAAAGATTAAAAAATCATCTATTTAGTAAATTTGATGATCTGACATTGGAAGCCCTGAGTATTGCAGAAGAAACAACCCATCCCACAAATAGTTTTGGTGATTAAAAAGACGATTTTTGTTAGTATATGAATTAACAGGAATAATATATGTATTTAATGTCAATTTTATATATGATAACAAAAAAATAAATGGCCATGTATTTTTTAGGATAGAATAAAATGTATACGTTAATAGTTGAGATCAACAAAGATGAAATTCAAAATTAGTACATATTTAATAGCACTTAATCCCCTCAACAAATCATCCCTAACCGACAACCGACCAATGATAATGAAACCAATAAGAAAATAATATAAATTTAGATACAGTATTCTTAATAATATTTAAAGAGGAAAAAAATATAGAGGAAACATCAGTTTAATAAAGTCAAATGTCCCTAAATAATTCATCAATTTCAACACATGAAATACAAAACATAAAAAAAATTTAAACAGGATAGTGATCATCATGGGAACAAAATTTATACCCAATAAGGGCATTGATTATACATGTGGACATAATCCCCTTGATATAATTTAAAATACTACTCATCATAGCATTCATAGAAATGGAAATATTTTTCCTCTTCTTTGTGAACAACATTGGGAGACCCATAGTTGTTGCTATAGACACTGATATTTTTTTTCCAAGGATCAGTAAAAACCCTAAAAAAGTTCATGGACGGATCAATCTTCTTCTTATCAATAGCGTTGAAAATAATATCTTGAAAGATATAATAGAGGACTAAGACATAGGTGATGAACCAGTTGATCATTTCATAGTTATCTTAAAACTATAGTGTTTTGTTTATGAATACGATTTAGATATTGGTTTAGATAAGGAAATGCTTGAGATGAGATGTTATATAATAAGTTTATTCAATGGTTTCTTGGAGATGTTGGAATTTTTTATGGTCTGTAGTGGGAGGGTAACGATTTGGCCAGTGGCCATAGTGGATGGGAGCGACAGTGACACAAAGTGTGTGTCCTTCGGAGCACAAGGAGAGGGGGCCATAAATCATTAATTCTGAGAATGAGGGATAGTGATGACAATGATTTTAATGAAGGTATGACTGAATTATAGTAAGTGGATTTGAGAAATCATCAACATGAGAAGATGGAGACTAAAACCATAATGGGAAGAAAAAAGGTGAGGATACTCTATGAAGAAACACTCTATTTATTACATATTGGTTTTATTTTTTTATTGAAAATTTATGATATAAAATTTTCATTTTTAATGTTAATTTAAAATAAATAACATTTTCATATAAAAATAAAAATATTATTTGTACATATTTTAATCAAAGTTCATGTATTGTATTTAAAATATGTATCATTCATGTTTCAGTAAAAAATTAATTTTACTGTTTTGTTGACTGTTATTTTAATTTTTTAACATGTTATGATATATGTTAGGGGTTTTAGTGCCCAATATTTTCATTGATCACTAGTGAAATTTAGGTAAATTGATTTTTTTTGGGGAAACTGATTTTTTTCCATTGATCACTAGTGGACATTAGGAAAAAATCATAAGAAGTAGAAATTAATTAGATAGTTCATTAACAACTATTATATAATACGTGAAACCTATTCCTATGAATAAAATTTTAATATTACTAAACTTATAAATTTTATTTTATTAGATTACAATACTAAAAGATATAATATAATACACAGTCTAAGAAAGAAGAAAAGAAATTGAAATACTTTGTGCCAGTGGAGAAATCTCTTTATTATGGATTTTCTATATAATAACTAGAAATAATTAAATAGTCGACCTTTATTTAGATAAAATTTAAAAGTATGAAGGCGATTTCAAGGATTTTGATTGAACATAAATAGAGTATATCATGAAATTTTTATGAATCAAAAAAGGTGTTAAATGAATTGTTTATCATATTATCACATTCTATTTTAGAGAGAGAAACCCTTAATTATATAAGAAATTTAGTGGTAGTTTTATATTAATTATTAAAATGAAAAAGAAAAACCAAATGTTTTACATATCAAAGAATCCATATTAGTTAATTTGTAACATATATTAAGAATTAATTATCTAATATCATATTAGTTATAATTGATTTATGCATAGATCATATTACATGGTCTACATTACTACACAAACAACTTATATTAGCACTAGAAAGGTGTTTTCTCAGCACTAGAAAATGATCACATGTTAAGCCTCTTTAAAAGATATCAACCTCTATAAATGATGAAATAAATCATTGATAAAGAATTTTTTTTAGAAATGATAAATACCACTTTTATCAGAGCATATCTTAGTGTGGATAAAGGCCATAACTTTTACTGATAAATGAAACCCTATAAATACCCTATAACAACAAACCAAAATTGAAAACACAAACAAAATGGAATAAAAATACATAGAAGACCATATTTTAATAGAAATATTACAAGGAATAATCATTTAAATTGACATTTTAATTGAAAAATATTTTCATTGATGTCATATTTTCATTTAATAAAAAAAATTACAGTCCAATATTAAAAATCAAGACACTTGTAGCATACTTGTTTCCTTACAATAAATATCAATAGAAATACATTACCCTACTATAAAAGCAATTTTTATTTTAGTAATAGTACATAAAAAACAATAATATAATAATTTTAATGTCATATAATTCACATATGATAAATTATACTGTTAAGAACTGAAAAGTTTAATTATATTATCAGTTTTACTATTAATTATTTTATTAATGATGTCCCACATAGGTGTCTATGGCGGAAGGTGGTTTGGGTTTGGGGTGGTGGTTGTGGGGTCGAGTCCTTGTGACAGTTTTCGTTCCTTGTGTGCATTGTAAATAAAACAATTTATAATATTAATGATGATATTGCAAATTTGATATTAATTATTAAGTATAAAATTAGTTAATAAATATATTATGAAATATTATTTACATTGTTAATTAATAATATATAGAAATCACATTATTATTTACTAAATATTTTAATAATATTATCTATTATTAATTATATCAATTAACTAAATAGTTAAAAATTATATCATTACATCAAAATTCCACTTTTATATTGAAGACACACACTTCAAGTTATATTGACTACATCACATGTTAAATTGATGTACGGTCAATTCCTACACATCAAATATGAACTATAATTCAATGTATTAATGACCTATAATAGTCCAAGATCGTATGCTCTGATTTCTCTATGTGGTGTGATTTTTATACGAAATGACTCTTTTATATTGAAAATCATACTTCGAGTTATACAGACCACATCATCTGTCAGATTTATGTGTGATCAATTTCTATGTATCAAAAATAAATTATGAATCATTTCCAAATATTTTAAACCAATCCAAGTTCATTTTCAAGGTTTTGGTGGTGTAAAATATGTTTTAGACTATAAAAACACTTTTATAATAAAAACTGGAACTTCGAGTCATGCCAACTACATCGTGTGTTGGGTTAATGTTTGGTCAATTCCTACACATCATTAATGAACTATGATTCAATTTAACAAGGTTGGAAAATAATCAGAGCTTGTTTTCTTTGTTTTGGATATGCAATGTACATTTTGACAAAAAATTACACTTTTATATTTAAAACACACACATTGAATCATACTGACTAGATCGTGTGTCTGATTAACATGCGGCCAATTCATACACATCAAAAATGAACTATATATCATTTTTATAAATTTTGAAAAAAATCTGAGATAATTTTATTGGGTTTTGATATGTGACACACATTTTAAAACAAAATGACACTTATATTGAAAATATGTACATTGAGTCATATTGACCACATTGTGTGTCGGATTTTGATGTGGCCGATTACTACATGTCACAAATAAATTATGGATCATCTTCATAATGTTTTAAAACAATATAAGCTATTTTTCTTAGTTTTGTCCAGGTGATGCATGTTTTAAAATAAAATGATACATTTATATTAAAAACACAAACATTGGGTAATACTAATAAAATCATGTTTCCTATTTACATGTGATCAATTCCTACATTACAAAAACAATTTATGGAATATATTCATAATGTTTGAATATAATCCCAACTCGTTTTCATGGTTTTTTGTATACAGATCACCTTCTAAACTATAGTGACACTTATATTTAAAACACACACTTGGATTCATACCAATGACATCGCGTGTCAATTTGATGAGAATTCAATTAAAATATTTTAAAAATTAATATAGATCATTTTCCTAAATTTTGAAAACAATACGAGCTCATTTGACTGGTTTTTTCCATGTGACATGCCATTTAAACTAAAATTAATTTTTTATATCGAAAATTCACACTTGGAGTCATACCAATTAAATTATGTGTCAAATGGATGTGTAATTGATTTGTACATGTTAAAATGAAATATGATTTATTTTTTGAAATTTTGAAAACCATCTGAGCTCATTTACTTAGTTTTGGAAATATAACACGCATTATAAAGTAAATTGACACTTATATTGAAAATATGAATGTTGAGTCATATGTACCCTATCCTCTGTCGGATTTATGTACGATCTATTTAGACAGGTCAAAAATGAATTATGGATTGGTTTACTAACATTTGAAAATAATATGAACACATTTTCTCACTTTCATCTTAGTGGAATGTGTTTTAAACTAAATTGACAATTTTATATTGTAATTTTCACATCAAGTAATAATATTCACATTGTGTGTAGATTGAAAAAAGTTCAAGTACATCAAAAAAAACATTATCAAGATAAGAGTAAAATATAACCTAAGTACATAAATGTAATTTCATAGAAACGTAAATAATTAAAAATAATTACAAGTATCGAATGATAATGTAATGGGTGACCATGAATCCCAAACATCTCTAGAACAACCATGAGCTAGTAATATACTAGGAAAATTTTAGGATAATTACTTTAGATGCACATTGTGTTTTACTTGATGCATATTTTTTTATTTCATAAACTAAATCTTTGTCTCTAAAAACATTTTCTTATGAAATAATGAATTTCCATCATTATGTAACTCATATTATATCCATTTTTTATTATATTTTGCATGTGTATATGGGATAAAACTATTATTTTCAAATCATTTATCAAAAAATGGATGTATCTGGAATTAATGAGTCTCAAAATTGATTCTACTTTTACTCACCTCATAATTTTGATGTATATTATAAATTGTGAGTTTATGAATTAATCCATGCTACATTTTTTTTATCAATGATAACATTTAATACTCGTCATCAATCCTCCTTATTAGCATCATAAGACTAATGTGGTTAAGGTAATGTGCATCTAGGAATTACTCCAAACTATATTATATTTATCGATAAATCGTTTTTCTAGTAAATAATCAAGTCACTAGCTCTAACCATATTATATATTCTTACCATGAATATAGAATAATTTATATTCATATTCTTTTATATGAAAATAAAGGAATATTATTAGTATATCTACCACTAACTTACCCTTGTAATATTTCATGCTCTCTTACTGAAATAATTATGAAATTTTTATGGATTAACATTATTTCTAAAGATGTATTTATCCAAAACTATGTTCAAAAGTGTGATGAATATTCCTATGATCATTAACTACAATGTCTATAAAAAAACTGGTCATATCCTTGATAAATACTTAGTTTTAATTTACAAATAATTATATTCCCATAACTTGGTATGTAAGTCTTACATTTTATATTCATCACATATTTCCAAAGGTTCAAGTGTTACTAAACTATCGATTGAGTATTGGACATCATAAAAAACATTCATTCCTTAACCATAATAATATATCATTTGGTAAAAAACAAATGTAAGATAATTTTTCTCTTAATATTTATAAATGTTAAACAAGAATCATTTACCTGGAAATTTAGAAGTGGTGTACTTCTCACTGCTTACTTAGTAACCACTCTATCTTAGCCACTTGGAGAACACACCTTACATCTTATAACACTTAATTTAATTAATGGTTACTATATTAAATTAGTAATATTTGATTTCAATATTTTATTTAATAACCAAATAGTACAAATAGAAAATTACTTACATTTTATGAATATACCTAAAGAAGAAGCAACTAATTACTTCTTTAATTGGTTCATTTCATTAATCTTCCATTAATATTATTTCATGGAATGAGAAGAAAATAACCTCCTATTAAATAACTATTTATTTAATGGATGGTGTGATGGTGGATTTTGATTCAGTATTTCCATTTTCCTTTTCACATTGTCTTTCAATTTGTTCACCATAAGAATTAAATATTATACTTTCTTTAAGTTCTTATTTTATTGGAAAACATTACCCAAAAGGTTATGAATATTTTTCTCTATACTATTAGTTTTCTAATTGCCAATGAAACTAGATAAAATGGGTAAAAATTATATGAGAAAGGGATCTTTTGAAAGATCATGATCCATCTTTTAGTTTACATATATCCAGTGTAATCATCACCTATTCATATTTATGTTTCACTCCCTCCTTGCAAGAGTCTCATAGATTAGAATGTAATAAAACCAATGTTTTGATGTATTATCCACTAATCACGTAGGGAACTGATGATATAATTATGAAATAACCATCCAATGTTTCATACATGAGTCTTCTGTAATCATTTGTACACTCTCACTTCAAGAGGTGACTTAACATGTATTAGGGATACCAATACCATGGGTTTATGATGTTGTATAACTTTTCTTAAACACCTATACTACATTTTGGAAACTCATTCCAGTTTGGTCATATTCTTTGTCAAAAATTTATTGCAGTGTACTTGTGATATTTCATGCCTTTTTTTATAAAAATAAAATATAACAGATTCCTAATTTTATATTTATTACTGATTTAAAAATTATTGATTAATTAATTACATCATTAAATTCCACACACTATTTTATCAAACATTAGAAACCATATATACTAGAATCAAATTACTATGTTTCTTTAGTATTCTAGTGTCAATGATCCTTGAGAAACCCGTCATAGTCTACAAGTTATGTCTACTCCACTATATGAGAAGTTCACTATATGTGTTTGAATGACCAAACACATTAAATTGCGACTCCTTGATATGTTGATTGATGTCATAAATCTTAGAATAAATAAATTGATTTACCCAATTCTTTCCTCTAATGTCATAGAAATCTAAATTTGACTACTTATTTGTTGTCAACATAGGTTAAGTAAACTCATTACTCTCATATAAACTCTTTGGTAGAGAGATTATCCCTCCACTTTGGCAGGAGATCACTCCAAGCACCCAATTTAGTTCAAATTCAAATGATGGAAGACATTTTGTGACATAATATTTCATTGAGGCTTCTTATATTTTTCTCAATGAATGTAATACATATCTACTAATCTATTAAAAATATGTTTCCTCACTCACAAATGAACATTAATAGAAATAATTCTTTGCATCTTTAGGAATTTTTTCTATTTATGTTTTTATGTTTTTCCTGCTATCAAAAAAAATAAATTAAATAATAAAAAAAATACTCAAAGTAATTTAAAATTATTGAAATGTCTTGAGAATTTAATACTTTTTTATCCATTTAAAAATAATTGATCAACAATGAACTAGGAGATTCATAACCGATTCATTGTCTGACACATGATACAGATCATCTCTCTCCAGTGTGTCCACTTCATGTCTAGATTTCACCTCGCCTTGATGAGATCCATATCGTACATCTTCAGTGTGAAAATAAAAATGTACTCACACACATAATAGGGGGTCCTATGAGTAAACAATACAAGAAAAAAATGGACACGCAGATCCTTATACAAATTGAATGAAAATAAAATGATACAAAGACCACCATTTAATTATCTACTTTTTAGAATCACCGTATTCAGTTAAAAAATAAATAATTAAAATAACTAAACATACACATGCCAGGTCAATTTTTCATGACCAGTTGAAATATAAATAAAACTCGGATAAAAGTACATTTCAATAAATTTAAAGCACGATTGTATTGAAATAAATGAAATTAATTATATATATTCAAATGATTTATTTTATTCTGTCTCTCCATTAATTTTATTTTAATTACAAAAAATAATTTTCTTTCAAAATATCATAATATTATATTTGAAAACAAAAAATAATCGTTAATAAATTTAATTTTTTACTAAAATTAAATTAATTAATTAAATTATTTTTGATTAACATGAGATCGGAAACCACGCGGGGGCCTGTGTGGGTCAGGATGACCCTATGTTGGCTTGTTTCATTTTGTGGAAATCCTATACATGGAAATTTTGTGTTAGAAAGGTCTACCCATACCTATTCCAAGTATGGAAGAGAAGCCAAGAACTGGTTACAGGAAAAAATGAGGTTGTGTAGTAGATTATCTCTCTAATAGAGTATATCAAATGTATGTTACTGATAATATATGGTTCTACAAAGGCCGACATGGTTGCAACTATTGGCATGCGGTAGTGGTCGGGACTCGGGTGAGCTGTGCAGCGATGTCTAGTTGAGCAGGACTATAAGAGGTATCCTCAATCGGAAAAGTGGAAGATCTTGGGAGGTCTATGAGAGTGTTTGGTAGAGGAGACATGTGGTAGGGGATCCCACAATGAGGGAGCCAAAAACAATGCATATCTACTACAAAGATCTAGTTAGGGACCAAGGAGGTGGCACCTGGTTGTGGTCAAGTGGTGTGGTAACTAGGAATTGGTGACCAGCATCAAAGCAATGGCCATTGTCTTGGCCATGCACACATTAATAACATGAGGTAATGATAGAACCTCTTGTGGGTTGTGACCGGTGGCACTCAGGCTCAGATATTGGGTGATGACCTCATACCAGGATGAAGGAGGGGAAGGTATCTTCGACAAGGGAGGCATGACCATGGGGTGTCTAGCCATGGCTCAGTCGATGTAGGGCGGTGGCTATGTATTTCTACATGGGAGGATCTTGTGAAAGCTACAATGACTAGCTCACCGACTAATGTTAAGATGAAGGGGCTTTGGCATGGTCACACAGGAGGGAAACTAGGGAGGTGTTCGATGGCTAGCTCATGGAATTTAGATAAGAGAGGAAGATTTTTGTCCCACATATCCCCTTTTTTAATAAACAAAATTTTTCTCTTAAAATTGCCATGATTCCGTGTAAACCTTAATGGTAGTATTTTTTAGAAAAAAAATAAAGGAAGTGACCATTTTTTTGTCTCATTTGATGATTCTCCGCCTGCCAACTGTAAAATGAGTTAATTTTTATTATTATTAAAACCAAATAATTTCTATTACACAAGTGTGTTGAGAAACGGTTGTCAAACAGAGTACCTTTGGTGGCTAGATTCTGACCAGTACTTGGCTGGAGGTCATTGGAACAGTGAATAATACATAAAATGTTTTGTTCTTAATATTAAAAAATTTAATATCCAATAAACACCATGTTGATCCATAATCATTTTGGATGGTCATAACATAGAAATTCATTATTGGATCGATGCACGGTTATATTCATTGGTATAGATTTACAACCCTCTACTTAAAATTTAAATCAAAATAATTATTTTGGCTTAAATATTCAATGTGCTCATTCTGATAACAATGGATTGTACAAAGGTGAGAAGCAGAAGCCGACGGGCTGTGGTTTTTAATGCTTTTCTCACATGAGCGATGAATATATATCATCTTTGGCAATCTAAGCCCTGGAATAGACCGAGGATATCATATTATTTGTTGGATTTAAAAAAAATAACAAGTAACTCATTCTAATTCAAATCACACACGCTTGTCATAAGTTGATGGTGACCATTACTAAAAGGATTTGATGAAAAACCCTTCTTGATCATCCACACAAGCTTCTTGAACATCCAATTTATTTTTTGATAAAATTATGGATGTCCGAATAGAGAATTGATGGCATCTTCAATGCCACATTGATCACCATGATCTATTCCCTTTTATTCATAAAAGAATACTCAGATCATTCTCTCGAATTAATCAATTATCTCTATAGGATTTAGGAAGAGAGATAATCTCTCAATTCTGATTGAATGAATAATCATATGGAAAAATATTCCCTCTAAATTATATAGTGAAAGTCTAAATACCCAGTTTGGGTTCCACTTTCCCAATTAATTTTAAGTTTCAACACATAAGTAATAAATAATTAATTATGATGGATGGACTACATCATATATATTATTCATATTATATCACAAAATTGTAATATATATTAAATATATAATGAAATAAAATCAATCCATTAACATAACTCATAATTCATGATAATATTAAATGAACATGGAATTTTGGAATAATAAATTTTTATATAATACTAATAAAGGCATTTTCTTAAATACCTGTAAATGATATTAATAAAAAAATTCAACCCAATTATTCTATACTTGAATAATTTTGAATTTATTCTTTTTATCACTAGACAATGACTTGGATAACTCTCAGACTCTATTATTGGAACCACTGTTTCCAATATTCTTTATTTCCCAGAATATAGAGGATTCTTGAATACACTATTGTGTGTGACCCTCAAGACCCATGTCTCGATAGTAGTGAAAAGTATTCACAGACAAATCTCTAAGCCTAGAAGCACATAAAGGCCCTAAAACAGACAAGGAATGCTCATAAAAAAGACAACCAAACAATGAACATGAACTATATAATATAATATTTTTGTCATTAGATACCTCGTAATGAAAGATGTAAACTTGTGTCACATTCTTTTTCAAATTTATTATTTTTTGATATAACTAGATAGATTTACCTTTGCTATCATGACCAATGATTTATTAATGTACTACCAACCTAATCATCGAGGCTCGAGAATTATTCCATTCACTCAGAAGCAAAAAAATTCTATCTTGATCATTAAACTGATTTTATACCCCAAATGATCCACCAAAACACAAGCCACCTCACCACGATTTCATTATCATGGGTTTTTCCTTGCATTAGTGTATTTTATAAAATGGTACGCATTGATAATGACTTAATTTTAGGAGACCAATACACAAATATATAGATAGAAACTACTAATAAAAACTAAAACATGTGGTGTTCCTATTGGTGGGTATGTCTTCATGATCTAAACTACTTGAGACCTCCAAATGTGAACTTAATGAGAACTCTCAATTCTTATGATCTTCCGGCACCTAATAGTCAGAAATTTACTATTTCCAATCAGTATGATGTATCTAGACCATATGACATATAATTTTGACTAATTTCATAGTATCTTGAGGTTATCATTATATAATGGTATCCTCAATAACCTTTTTATATGACTATTAATCTATATAAATTTCCATTAAATAGTGGATGTATAAGTGTCAACATTATAATAGTATGCGAATATTATGCATATCTAACTTATAAATGATATAGTTATCAAAAATACTAATAATTTTAGGTCTGGAGAACCTACTTTTACAACAATATTATTGGAAATAAGGAATGGAATAGTGTATCTCCTAAATAACATGCAATGTATGTATAATGATTAGATAAGATGTTGTGACAGTGGAATCACTCCAAAAAATGAATTGAACTCTTATCTAAAATAAATATTCTTGAGAAACATCTGACAGATTATGGTTCTTTCATTTGGAAAAACCATTTTTTGGAGGTTTTTACTACAAACATATCATTTCTAAAATTCAAAACCTAACCTTCATCATATAATTTTCTTATTCATATAATGTTGCGCTTAAGACCTATAAAAACATAAAATTTGAAGTTAGATCTTTTCAAAGTGGAACTATGTTACCTATTCAAATAATCTATCATTGATCATTATCTTTTAAATTAAATTTTCCACATTTCATCCTGATAATCTTTTCAAATAAATCATTATTACCAGTCATATGTCTGGAACAATTATTATCTATGTAACATATATATTCTTGTTTCTGTTACACTGTTTCATTTCTTGAAAATAAAAACATTAGACTTTGGGCACCCAATCCTTCATGGGTTCATTATTATAAGAAAAAAATGAATATTAAAATCCATATTTGATTTGAAAACATGGATTTGTGGAAACCTAGGTATTTTAATTTATTAGGGATCACTTTGTTATGGATCACTCAATGAAAGGAGATATAATTTTTCAATTTATTTGAATTCAATATTAACTTGCTTATATTTTTACAAAAACATTACCTTTTGATAGATTTGAATACATTAAATAGAATCCAAAAAATTTCAATGTAAAATGATATTTCATATCTACTTCTTGTTTACCTATCTTCTTACATTATGATATTCCTTTTCACAGGGGGTGTATATATGTTTCTTATTTTTGAAAACATTTTGTTTATCAATTTTTTATAATTTTTTTTCTTAATCCATTTTCCAGACTCATGTGTCTTTATAAAATTCTTTTCTACCCTGATATTTTCTCAAAAAAATTCAGATACAAAAATATTTTCATAATGAATTTTTTTCATATTCTATTTTACTTTGAAAAAATATTCAAAATATTTCCATTATAAAACATTGTTTTGTAGTTTTTATATTATGAACTGTCATATTTTATTATAATTTTTTTTAAAACAATCGTAATCTAATTGGTTTACAAAAATCAAGAATGTACTTTTTATCCACACCGATGCAATTTTCCATCTCTATAAAGAATTCAACTTATCTTTTCTATTTTTTAAAAAATTCATTACATTTGTTTTATATTTTTTGTTGAAATAATTTTCTTTGATTTTTATCAAAATATCCAAAATAATCAAATTTATCAAATTTATATTCAATATTAATGTGATAATTTATTTAAATACTTCAAGAGTTTAAAAAATATATAAATATTTATTCAGATCTATTTGATTTGTCAGATTCGATAAGATTCAATCTCAATCATTGGATTTGTTTTAGAATTCAAACAATCAATCCATTTGACTCAATAATGGGGTACCCCTAGGTCACACCTAATAAATTTCTATCATCTTGTGTCAAATTTTTTTATCCCTAAAAATTCTCAATTCTGATTTTTTCAAAATGTCAAAATCTGAATCTTCTTCCCCAAATACGACGTATGTAGTTAAGGATTTTAATGTGTGGTACGTATTCAGATATAGCTCAGTTGATAAAACCTTTTATGGAAAGTTTGAATATACTATAAATAAAATTATAAAATTTCCTGGTTGGGAACCTTTGTGTGTACAAAAATCTAATGAGGATCATGATTAAGTTTATATTGATATTTTTAGAGAATTTTATATATCATTGATGTTTCCAAAAAATGATTGGAAAAAATATTTATTTCACAATTTATTGAAAATATTTTCATATGTCATATATAAAAGCTTCAATTTTTGTTGGAATTCCATCGGATGGGGAATCCATTTTCCCTTCAAATAATTATACTAATAATATTTGTTCTTTTAAAAAAAATATGATGATTCATTGTTTGATTATTGCGAAACGGTCAGACTAGTGACTTATATCACTCCGAATAATCGGGTAATTTCTTCATTGATTCAAGGTTTCATAATACTGATAATAAGGGATCATGATACATTAAAGGTCAAGTATTATTTTTTTATATTTTCTTATATATATGAAAAATATAGACCATATCAGATACATATTTCATACTATCTTGATATTAAAATGTGGTTCTATTAAGTCTTATATTATTAATTTTCTAGAATTTATTGAAATGTTAATTCTTGAGTGCATGATCTCATTCCATATTGAAAATAATTCAAACATAATGAAGGTGAATAATATTACCATTAGTAATGATACTTTGAAACTCATGATGTTCATATTTTATGGATAATCAAATAAGTTATTTCACATATCATGTAGTACTTCTCTGGAAGAAAAAACCTCTATGAATCCTAAGATAAGTGTTCAAAAAAAGAAGAAAAAAGTTGATCATGGTGATCAGGGTAGAAAAAGAAAAGAAGAGCCTTCTGAGAATCATAAAGTAAAGAAACAAAAGAAAAATCTAGATAAATTAAGAGATGATTGGACTAAAAATAAGGATGATAGGAAATAATAAGATCCTCAAATTAGACTTCACCCAGCCAAAGATAAAGCATTATGAATTCATTGTGATAATGACATAGAATAAGAAACAATAGAAAAAACAAGAAAAATAGGAATTCTATGAAATCTATTTTTAGTGATAGAATAATTAAAGGAGACGAATTAGATTTAATAAATATTCCTCCTTCCTAGACTAACCAAACAAATTAATATACCATATTATAATTTTATTAAACTTTTGTGGTTAATAATGAACTTCCCTCTATATAGAAAAGGGAAAGGATAATGTTGGTGATGAATTGGTTCCAACTGATAAAGATGATTCAGGAACATATTCTCATCATCATGAAGTTTTTATTAAATTAATGGAAGAAGGTGCTATAGGAGTAGATGAATTAGATAAATATAGAGAATATATTCAAGAAGGAAGTCAATATGAGGAAGAAAATATTGAATAAGAAGTATATGATGACAATGAAGAAGATTAATAAGAAGATGAAATTACTAATACAGATAAATATGATGAATATGTTGAAGATAAAGAATATGATGAATATATTCTATCAAATAAGTTTTCTATGAAAACGTCACTTGGATCATCATGAGATTTACCCTCCAAAATTGATCAAAAATAAAAAACTGAATGTCTTGAGAATAAAAAATACCTATCATAGAAATAATCCAAATAATCATGGTGGATTCACATGTAATTTCTCATTGTTTCTTTATTTTTGGTTTTATTCACCTTAAAATGGAAGAAGAGGACCCATGTTCGAAAAACATTTCTTGAATAATGGGGGCAGATGGATGACCAAGGTGATGGTGAAATTGGAAAACATGAATAGAGGTGGAGGGATATGTGAGAGTTAGGGCCAATTCATGTATATACACACCGCCTATAAGGAATCCACTACCAAGAACCTAAGTCATCATATTCTCAGGAAACATAAGTTAAGCAAGTGAGAAGATGGTATGTCATTACAAGACAACTGTATGTCTATTATTAAATAGTAAATTAAATGGAAAACATGAAATAAAGAGAAAATAAATAGTGTAAAGAATGATGTAATCATATAACTCCCATAATATGCAACCTGCATTGTCTGACCATTATCTACAGTAATATTACCTTCATTTGAGTTTTAATAAAAGGACCAATGACTAACTGCATACCCCATGATATTCTATGAGGAACCACCGTAAAGAACCCAAGAGCTGGACCATCAGAATAGACACGCCATTGAAGTATCACCATGGGAAATATTTTTAATCGATGATTCCATATATTGTGGGATGAAAATTAATGCCAAAATGGTGTTGAAGGTGTATATTTGGGTCAGTAATAAAGATTCACAATACGCAAAGACAAGACGATAAAAGCACACTGTGCGTAGAAAGTATTTTCTGAAAGTGCACGGATAAAGAATCCGGGTCTTAATTTTATACTAATAGTTCACGAACCTAACGTTAGGGTAATAATTATGTCGTGGAAGGAAATTCATGGATGGTGGAGGGGTGTGATTGTGAATTTTGGGGCATCACATAGGGAGAAGGGATAAGTGTTGGTCTGGTAGTGTTGGAGAAAAATATGGGAGAGTGGATGGGGGTTCTATCACAAAGAGAGGGGAAGAGGGGAGGGGTGTGGTCACACGTGAAGGGGAGACTAGATGTGAATCCATCGCATAGGGGATCTGGACAGAAGTGTGTGGTTTCAAAACAAGGGTGACATGAAGGGAGTTAATTGTGTAGAGGATCAGGATATAAAGGATCTATATCTCATGGAGGTGTAGTAGGAAGGGGGTCTGTTAAATAGGCACTCAGGACAGAAGGGATCCATCTCATAATAGGAGTACTGGGTGGGTGGATTCATCATGCAAGAGCCCTAGGATAAAGGGGTGGTCCATCACGTAGGGTCAGAAGGGTTTCAGTTTGTGGGGAGAGTAGATGTAACGAGAGGGATGTTTCCAAGGGACGTAAAAAATACAGACTCACTCGGATACCATATTTAAATGGAAACTCATACCTCATAATTATTTAGGGTGCTTGATTTATATATTAAAAAAGTAATACAACAGATAATACACACTGATGTGGGATAAGAATATTATAAAGATATAATAATATAATACTCTTAATGAAAACTGAAAATTGATAACAAAGTTAAATACAACATAAATAATTTATTTCCATTTTTAATTAAATAAGTATATTCTATCAACTTTGTCATGGCCATTCATCACTAACATAAAAAATGTATACCAACCTCCAACTGATTTGGTGGTAAAAAAGGTTTGGGTTTCAATCCTTCTTCCTCATCATATTGTCATGACACCCCTTCAATAAATCTAATAATAATGAAATTTACATTTTCTAACCAATTCATGAAAAGGGTGTGACATATTTTACTTAAATAAAAAAATTCTCATAATAGTGAAGTTTAAAATTTGTAGGACTGTAAAAAAATGGATAATGCTCAACTGTGTCCAAATCCTTTATTTAAATATATTATTACATAATAACTATACGTGTTTTTAGAATTTTATCATAATTTAACTAGATTTCTCTCTCATACCTGATATAGATTAATTTTTGTACAATGGATCCAAAAATTTCATCTCCAAAGGAATATGAAATGGTTAATATTTTAAATAGCTCATGGTTGTCAGCTTTAAGAAGCATAGATACTACATCCTATGCCAGATTCTCGGTAGTACCAAGAAAACGTTTTTGGAAAATGAATTTTTTAATTACATATTAAAGGTAATTTTTAAATTTAAAAATCAATCAACCAACCCCAAAAAAATAATTATATCCCACACATAAACAAAATTGTTTTAAAAATACATACTTATTATCATATTCACTATGATAAAAAGAAGCAGAGAAAACAATTGCAGAAGAAGTCCTTTGAGAAAAAATTGGCATTAAAATGGTTATTTCTTTCTTTAGATGTTTTTTAACCTCTTGTACAAGTAAGTATATTGGATGTTCACTAGTTTTTTTATATTTATCCAATAATTAGAATATTTTGGGAGGGAGGGGGGAGAAAAAAATATTAATATAGTAAAATTATTATACTTATGATATCCACAGTGCCTTAATTCAATAACATTTGAAAAACATACATGGGTAATATAAAATACATTTGTTGTAATATTATTCAATTAGATGATTTAACATGTTGGGTAAGACTAACATGCTCTACTGATATTCAATCATCCAAAGAGAAAAGTGTTTTGGGGTTAACAAAGGGAAACTACTCAAGTGGACAAATAAGAATAACATGATAGGAATATGATAACAATGGGAATAATTATCTTACATTAGACACAAACAATAAATGTAGAAAATAAAAAAATATACAAATAATATTTTTTTCAATATATTATTTCATAAGGAGAGTAGAACCAAATAGAACTACTAATATTAAATCTAAAAAGAGGTTAGTATTTCAAGATAAAAAATGTGCAACCACTCCTACAAAATTGACTAGGAAGAAAAATGAGATTGGCATATGAGCCCTATAGACATAATTATATAAAATTAAAAAAATACTATTATATGTTAGAGACATTTTTTGATTAGTTATTTTAGATATGGGGGGTTTGATCAACGATATTTCCCTTTTGTTTTATTTAAATTTCAAATCATCCCTTATCTCAATATTATATCTCAAATCTTCTGCAATAAATAAACCTACCGGGACCTTTCTTTAGGTGAACAGTTTTCTGGTATCACTTATCTCATGGTATCAGATCCATGCACCCTTTAGACCCACCCAAGTGTGTTAGCTGCCTCCTCCCTGCTTGAAGAACCTCTCCCCCCATTTTCCATCAGCAACACCGCTCCTCTCTAAGGCACATCGACAGACTCACAGAGGTCACCTCTCCTATGGGACATAGCCAAGATAACCTTTACTGGGAATTCCAACCATCTCACCTAGGCCTTCTGGGTACCTCTCTCTCAAGAAATGTCAGGGGAACATCCCGAGTGCAACTCCTCCTTCTCCATACATGCTCTTCACCCCTGCTGAATCTTATTGCAGACTATATAATAGCATTATTGTTGGAAGGGTGCACTAAAAAACAATTATAGTGTGGTGATTTAGACCATGTCATTTTAATCCTTAAGATACACTGCAATGTGGTGAGTTTCACCACATCATCATATACTTTGATGGTTCCAAGCGCATATCATATTCTTGGTTCCAATATCGTATCACATGGTAAAGGATACATTTCCACTACCTGTGAGATGCAAAAAACCTGAAAATTTTATTAACGTTCAATAATATTCTACCTGTGGTTATCACTATATAATTTTTTTTTATAAAATTAAATGAATATATGTTTGGAATCAGATGATAGGGTAAAAAGTGTATATAAATGAATTCATAACTCATATGTTTCATAACATTAATGTTATTGCATAAAAAGAGTAGGAGTGTCCTCGAAGGATATATAAATAGGCAATAACCATGAGATGGTTATCATGCGAGCTTACCTGAGCCTCATCCTATTCTCTCCCCCTCGAAGGTCTCTTATGCGTCCACCATTACCATGTGAGGAATTAGCTGCCATGGTGAGGATTATTCTACTTCAATGTTGAGAAATTTAAAAAAATATCTTGAAAAACCATAGAGGAGGGTGTATTTTTTATTCTTCTTTTTTATATTCATCAATCATGGATGAAGAAAGTGGCAACAATATTTTGGTTTATGGTACACCTTGTTCTCTTTTTATAGCAGCATGTTCATGGGTATTCCTAGATAGATATCTTGAATGTGTTTCTAATTTACTTGTTCTTCTTAATTTAATAATTAAAATACAAAATAAAAACCTGAAAATGGTATCTGGAAAAGATCATACTGTTAAATTATTGATGTCATTTTTTAAAATTGATTTATAACCCTTGCTAATAAAAAATAGTGTATTGAAAATTTACAACAATATAGGTATTATCGTAAAGAGATGTATGTTTATTAAGATAAATTATTATCCCCTTTGAGTTTATTTTTATATTATCCCAGTCATACATTAGATTTTTATTATTAATATAAAAGTCCTTTCTATTATCGAACAACATATACCTATGTGATGTTAATCCTATGGGGGAACCAAGACTCACCTTGCATAGGCATAGAGTTAGTAAAACATAGACCTCCACCACACGAGATTATTCTTACATGACCCTCACATAATGATTTAATCATGTGTGGTAGAGTTTTTTTTGAAATAATGAAATGCTATATCATAGGCGGTGACACACGTTGCGTCAAATACCATGGGGGTTTAATCACACATAGACCACGATCACACAATATTATCCTTATTCCCAATTAAGGGTATTATAGCCTATCTGGGAGAATCTTAATCCTATGTAAACTAAAGAAGGTGAAATATAATATAACATGAGGCTTCCCTCTAATGATTTAATCCTACACAACCTATATTGTATTCAATGTTTTTTTTCTGAATGTTCCATTATGAATTAAATGGCCTAATTTATAAATTGTTTATAAATTATAGGAAAAGGTATTGAGGTATATGTATTAATTTATAAAGTAGTTTAAAATTAATTGATTATAAATTAAATATAACTTTTTATTAAACGTTAAAAAGACATTTAATAAATAAATATCCCTAAATATTAATTGCAAATATTGAAATTAATTTTTCCAAATATATGACATGACTTATAATTTTAGATATTAATTGTTTACAAGATAATTATATTTGTGATTTATAAATTTTTTATATATTATAAAATAAAGGATAAATATAAAATTGTTCATATTTAATCATGAATTGTTTATAATAATTGATTTGAATTATTCAAATTAATGTCTTGTTAGAGGAATTATTTAAACCACATCAAATTGATATTTTGTGACTGATTTCATTATGGTTTATATGATATTAAAATTGTAATATTTAGATTTTGTTAATTTTTCACATAACATATTATAAATATAAAACGATTATATTCCATATAATATCATATATTTATGTGAAATGTCATATAATAATGAATATGAAAGTGTTTAAATTGGGAATCAATATAAAATTTTTATATTTAAGAATTATTGAAATGTTGTTTCACAGATTTAAATATTATATCTTTTCATTTATTTAAAAGTTATTCTACACATTATTTATAGATATAGTTTTTATATTATGAATTGTGATGCATTATTTAGTTCAACGGTGTTTAAACTGATTCTAAAATTTAGCTTAAAAGAATCTAAGGAGTAACATACTACATATGATAATAGATTTAGATTTTTTTCTAATTTGAATTTGGTTTGTATGAAGTTCTAAAATTGAATGAAGAAGTTAATTTTTATTTATACAAATTTTATGTTAAAATTATAATGGAACTGAAGCCTCTATTGAGTAAAATATCTATAGGTAGAGGATATTTATGTCATCATACTCACTAAAATAAGGCTTATGCCCTATCTAGAAATGTGTGGGTAAACCATATGTGGCTCTAGGATCACTCATGTTGGGATTGCTGGTTTCATATGATTCTAAGATTTTAAATGAAATGGTTTCATGTACCTTATGTGTATGTTTCATTTTGATATTTATGAATATAGTTTTATTTTAGTTTAGTTTACTAACTCATGCTGTGAGTTATGTAAAATGTACACATTAATTTGGTTTGAACATATTGATTTGGTAGGAGAAATATAATTCCAAAAATTAAGTAATTCAAAGTATGCATACATGTGATGTGAATACATGAGATAAGATAGTGAGATGAAATCATTATAAAGATGAAACATTGGTGGATACACCATATATGTATAATGCATTATAGAAGTATGTGTTGTGCCATAGAATGAGTTCCAACTAAATTAAAATGGGGGAAACCATTAATCAGACAACAAAATCCTGGCCCGCGCTATTTGACAGTAAGATAGATTGTCAAGAAAATAATGGGGTAGTAGAGGAGTGGTATAGCCATAGCAAGTTATAATAGGCTAGTTAGTGAATAAGAAACATGGGAAGAAAATGTGGGTAAAATGGAAAAGGCTTAAGATATGAAGTGTTGTGTTTTTTTTGTGTCCAGGTATTCACATTGTGTGGAAGTATACCACACAACAACAGTATTATGGTGGAGGGGAACCACCATAAATAGTATTAGATTGTGTAATATTTTATTCTCTCATTGATTTCCCTAGGTAAATTGAAGGGAATAAATAGTTATATTTTGACTAAAATTCAAATGTGATATTTGTATGAGCTTGACTATGAAGGAAAATTTTTCCCACCCTGCTCTAGCAGTCATAAAGATTTTATTGAAACAAAACATGAAGAATCTATATTTAAATTAGAGAGAATAAATTCTATAATAATGGAATAATAGAGATATATTTCTCTATATATCAATAGAGTTTAATACTATACAATAGTAGAGTGGAAAATTGATACATCAGATATTGTGAGAGAGGATTTCCAAAAGAAGAAAAAGAAAAAAAGAGGATAGTTTTGCACATATTGAAGATTTTTTCTGAAAATGATATGGGTTTCCATGAAATATCATGGAGATAAAGTTGTGTGAGGATTATTTAACATGTAGGATACGAATGAAAATCTTGGGGAGATGAAAGGAATCAACTCATGTTTGGTTCATCATCTACAAGAATGGTAAGACTGTTTTTTATTTTGGCCTACGTGTCGACTAGAAATTCCCTTTGGATTAGTCAGAAAATAAGGTAAGTGTGAGGGAAGTGATATTATGGTGGTGTTGAGCTATCCATAAACCTTGTAAGAGGACTGGCCATACGAATAACCTAAAGATACCACCAATCAGTATAGGTGAATCAAGTAAAACACTTGTTTACTTTCTACGTGTATTCCTTTATATTATGCAATACAAAACTGATTGAAGTGTGTAAGAAATATTAAATCAGATTTTGTTAAAAGATAAAGTAAAGATACTTATTAGTCAGACAAACATTTATCAAAATTAAAAAATAGTGCCCATAAAAATCATGAGGCTAAGATCAGATGAGGGATGTTATATATTAATGATTTCTTTTAATTGAAATAACTTTTAATTCCCAAATACACCCCTCCCACATCACAAGGTATATCTCCTCTAAACACATCTTGGTCCCTAAAAAATTTCTTCCAAATAAAGCACATGTCAAGAAATGTATCATTCAACCTGGTTGATTCATTCTAAAATCAGGTGCTCATGGATTATCTTATAGAGTCATGGTGGAGATGGCATACTCAAATGGTTAGGTAAGCCAAATCCTTTTGTGTGTTTTAGGGCACACATAGTTAGGAAACCCTTCGTATGAATAACCAAGGGATAGAGTTATGTTTATCCATATGATTTACTGGAATAAGAGTTTTTCAATCAACTATCAAAGATTCATTTATTATATGATTTGGATGATTCCCTACCTAAATAGTTATTTGGTGAGTGAAATAAAAAGTGTAAACATTAGTTAACTATAAATATTGACCAAAAATGAAATTAATGAAATTAAAAGGGGTCATCATTTTAATAAAAGTACATTTTTGATAGATATTAAATTTTTGTATAACATGATACTCATATAATAAAATTATATTATATATATGTAAAATAAATCTAAATTTATAATAAGGGATGTTAGAACTCATATAATGAAATTCGGGAATTGGGGTTTGGGTTTATCTTACAAAATCCCATTTTAGCTGAATTTTTTATGTTTCAATTTCGATTTTGAAAATATAAAATTTTTTCTCACATAATCCAAAACTATTTTCATCTCATCCAGTTATTCCTAGGGGTTTCAATTATTTTTTCCACTCTTACTTATTTTATACTAAGAAATACAATAATAATTTTTTATGATAACTCGACCTTATTTCTCCATTTTAGTCTGTAATACTTTATATATACATTGATATCATTAAAAATTGGTTTATTGAAGATATTATACACTATTAAATAAATTATAAAGCTATTTTTATATTATAATATCTTATCTTTGAAAGTTATGTCAAGGTATATTTTTGTTTCTTTCCAAAGGGGATGTTTTTTATTTTCATTACAAATGTGTGAAAATAATGTTTTTCTACAATTTACAATAGGAATGGATTTTCACACCATCATGTAAATTATTCATCATGATGCTTACAATACAATTTATCATGGTTTTACGAATAAAAAATCATTCCCATCATTCTAGGTATTTTAACTTTTTAAATGTTTTAAATTGAAAATAACATTTCCTTTATTTTTAGTGCATATTTATAATATTTGTAGAATCTATGTCGACATTTTCATGATTACGTGTTGATATTATCTTATTATACCCTTCATTTTCCTTCTCTGTATGACTTATGATGATCTTGTTTTGTTTATTTCTATTAAAATCAATTCTTTCCCATGGGTTAATTCGGCTATGATGAATTAATAAATGTTTTATTGATATTGTGTAATACATATGTATGGTTTTCATTATGTGATGAATGGATCCAGAATTTTATAATCCTCAAATTAATTAGGTAAATCTTTATATCTCATGATATAATATGAAATGGAATGGGGAGTGAATTAAATACACTATGAGATATTGTCCCCTATGTTTATGGGAATGGGGAGTGAACCCAGTCCATTATGAGATTATCTTGACTATGTTATCATGGTCTCTATAGTTATCATTAAACAATGAAATGATTTTATATGTTTATATGTATGTAACAAACTTATGTGTTATGATTCTAATGTGCTCTCATAATGTATGGTTGATTATTGATTATTCTAAACACTTATTACTCTTGTATTTTCTTATTTCAAAGCCTTATGTCAAGACTAATGATTTATGTTCTATGAATTTTTCTGTATGTTTTCATAAGTTATGATCAT
This sequence comes from Viscum album, assembly GCA_963277665.1. NCBI lineage: Eukaryota > Viridiplantae > Streptophyta > Magnoliopsida > Santalales > Viscaceae > Viscum > Viscum album. The sequence goes on from OY728141.1 coordinate 1,759,839,977, forward strand.
ATTCTCATTCCCTTCAAATTATCTTATGATCACTTATGATTTATGATTGTCATATCTCATGTTTACCGTTAATGATCATCTGATCCCACCCTTTATTATGTTGCAATTCCCCAATGTTATGAAGAAAGGTATTATGTGTGATAAGTATACAAGGTTACCATATGTAATAAACGATAGTGGTAGATGTTGAATATTTTTATTAAAAAAATTTATTATGTGTCTTCTCTCTAAATACAATAAATCTTTGTAGTTATTGGGTAATAATTATTGTGAGATATATTAAGTTAACATCTAAAATTATTAAATATGAATGTATGTCATTCATGAGTATTTTTAGTTGTTATCAAAGTCATTATATAAATATATTGTTTTTGGATCCAAACCTCGGAGTTTAGGTATGAAGTTATCACATCACCACTACACAAGATGATCACAACTTCTAAATGCCTTGTGGTTGAGTGCCCTAATTTTAATTATTTCACAATGTGGTGGAAGATGGTGGCTGTTTATTTAATAAGGATGGGTTGTTATTGTCATCTAGTGAATTATCCCTAGATCCCAAGGGATTTTACTTTCCATCATAGGAGCAATATGAAATCGAAATCGTGAAAACATTCTCAATTCCATGGATTAGTCTATCACGCATGTCACTAAATATAAGACCACTATCAATGTGCTCTAAGACTCTTTTCTTCTAATGTTATCTGATAGAAATAATTAATCTTGTGTTTCTAATCACTTCTAGTATCTCTTGTCCCTTATATCAGGGATCCCACTATATTCGACCACTTTATAATGAATGGAAAAAAATTCAATGAGGTACATGACTTATGGACGATCCTTCAGTCTCTTGAAGAGATAAAAAGTAAAAACAAACCACAATTTTATTTTAATCGTTTATAGGCACTAAATCCATAATATTCAACTAATATTACAAATATACAAGGTAATCCTTGTGATATCCATCCATATTTTATGTATATCCATATTTTTAAAGAATGTTTTCCCACCAACATCACCACTTTGTGGGATTCTTCGAGTTTGATTCAACTTCTTTTCATGGTGATAGATGTGGCGGAATACATGGTGGTCAATTAGGTGGGGGGGGGGGGGGGGGTATGGTCATCCTCACCCATAATGTAATCATTTTGGTTTATTGGGTCACCCCATTGATACCTGTTAGCATATTCATGGTCATCCCAACAATCAATCACATTCGGGACACTCTTATATTATTCCTACCATAGTGGTTGAATCTATGAAACCACATCATTACCATAGGGTGGAGTTATCTGATGAGAAAGATGACCTTTTACAGTCTCACCGAATGGAACCTACCTCTCCCAATTCATTTTTAGGAAAAAAATATCATCATTTTCTTTTTTATCTAATAATCCCATACAATGGTTATTAGATTTTTGTGATTCTAATCATATAACTGGCTCCACATGTACTGTTTGGTCCCACTTCAGGTTTTCGCTATTTATACTATCTTCATTATATTCATCTCACTCATACCTAGTTTTAATGTCATTAAATTCATCACATTTTTCTTTCTTATTCATCTTCCCCACCTAGCTATCTATGTCACTCTCCAAATTTATGATAATGTGTCGTACTTGCTGACATTTCACTTATGAAATCATACCCATTTATTTATCATTAATCTCAATTAAACACCTCAACTCATATTCTTGATGGTCTTCATCCATTCACCATCGCCATGTTTACCTTTTCCCCACCACATCCCATTGAGGTTGGTGGTCCCTAATATAGTAGCATACTCTTGATTCCACGTAACATACACCAACTTCTTCTCCTGGTGCTACCCTCTTTAGTTAAAACTATACCTACCACATGCAAGAAACCTCTCATACATCTCATATATAAGCCTCTATAATTACTTCATAGCCATCTCCACCATCATCCAACAAGGATCATTAAATTTCATACACTAAGATAATAATACTTACTAAATTACTCTTGTATATACTCTCACTTATTATAGATTATCGGGAAAAACTACTTCTTTTATTGTAAATTTGACCATGAAAATTTTAACTCAGACTCTCACCAAGACCAAAACCCATATGTGGTGGTTGAAATCCATGTTTGATGAGTTACATTCCCTAGATGAAAATCATATATTTGATCTCATTACTCTTCCACCATGGAAGAAGGATTTTTTCTATAACTGGATATATACTACTCTCGTTAATGCATATGGATCATTAAATTCACTCATATATAATTCCATTGTAAACGGGTGTGTTCAAAATTATGAGATTTATTATTTAGATACCTTCTCCCCAATTTTAAAAATTTTATTTTTTGCCTTGTTCACTTCTCTTTTCACATCTCAGCATTGACCTCTTGACCATGTTGATATTAAAAAATCCTTCCACTATGGATTTCTGGAAGAGGAAGTCTATACGGAGTAACCTCATGAGTTTTTTCTCAGGGGGTGTCCTTTTAGGTGTTCCTAAATTCACCAATAGATATATGGGATTAAATAATCCTTGTGGACTTATTATGACTAGTATTTTACATTTCAGAAAGATTTTGATATCTCTCAATGTGTAAAAGATTCCTTAAATTTTCATTAGATATTTCCACTAGAAGCATTCTTCTTGTTGTGTATGTGGATGATATTGTAATTACCTACAGTGATTCTAAAATAATTTATTGACTCGAGTATTTCATTTACCACATATTTCAAAAAAATAATATTTGGGATCCATAGAATATTTTTTAGTAATTGAGGTCTCTTTCTGATTGAAATGAATTTTCTCATGTAAATGGAAACATGTTTTTCATTTTCGTCTAAGAGAGGATTTTTTCATGAAAACATGTTGCTACTCCCCTCATGATTGGTGAGATACCCCTTCATCTAAAGAGATATATTTTTTCATCAATTGATATATACCGTAGATGTTTTTGTAAATAAAACTAACCCATGAGTACCCAACCAAACATAGTTTTTTATGTGAAAGGTAATAAAATGCATGGATCATCCCAACAAATTGAAATGGGATGTGGTTCTTAATATTTTCAAATATATCATGTGAAAAAAAATCCTCAGACTACTTTATTGAAATCATGGACACACTAATATTGTGGCATTCTATGATGCATATTCTGATTATCACTTGTCTTCTCATAGATCCACATTTCTCTATATAATATTTAGTGGAAGAAATAATGTATTTTGATAGATATAGAAACAAATCATTGTTTATAACTCAAGTGCTATGTCAAAATACCGATAAATGTATCTTATAAAATCTAAAATCTTATGGGAACAACATTTTCTACATGATATAGGTCATTCTGTGAAGAGGCCAACACATATATGGTGGGACAATCATATAACTATCTGGATTTTTATAAATCCAATTTTCATGAGTGGAATATGCATATTTAGGATGACATCTATTTTTCAGGGAAAATTTCATGGAAAAGAATCATACCTTTTTTATATGTATAGACCACATATCAATATGCTGATGTGTTTACCAAAGGGGTTCAAGGATTGAAGGTGAATCTTTTTGGCAGTAAGATGGGAATGATAAACAAATATGATCCAAATTGAGTGGGTATGTCACATTATTTTTAATATTAGATATTTTATATGAGAGGGTTTTACTGAGTCTTTAGCATTTTTAATTTTTAAATGTAGAATCTCTCCTTACCTCATGATTGTATCTCATTTATTTGCCTATAAATAAACCTATTATGACCTCACTTCGTGGAATGAATTTCTGGTATTCACTTCTCTAACTCTAAGTATAAACTAAACTATTGAGCATATATGGACACTAAATTTTTTTAATAAGGTGTGAAAAGTAATCAGGCTCTACTGATATTCAATCAATCAAAATATAAAAGTGTTTCTAGGTAAATTGGTTGCAACCATCCATGATAAATTGACTAAAAATAGAAAAATGGAAGACACATGATCACCATTTTAATAATTCATTATCATTGTAAAATAACAATATATTATTTTTATAAAAAAATCAACTCCTAGGAATATGATCATTCAAATATTAAATTGATAAGAGAGACATTTGTTTCAGGGTAAACAGAGTACATCAAATCATATTAAATTCACCAGAAAGAAAAACATGAAAAATAAGGACATCAATTGTCTGTATGATTTTCATTAAAAATTTTAGATACCCAAAAAAATTTAATTCATAAATATTATAAGAATATTAATTACATATCATAACAGTCCACACCATAATCATTTAGGTCTAGTGCCTTTGGAAACTTGGACACATAAATTGGTCTATAAGTGAGATATAATATATACCACTTTTTTATTCATAACTATAACCCTTCGTAAACATATCATACATAATACCTTTCATCATAACTAAGGGAAGAAAATAATAATAAAAATTGACATCACAATCTTAGAAGTGGTAAACACAAGATATATCAATATACCATCAGCATAAGGGTATGAGAACATGAGAATAACATTTGAAAACCATACCCTGAATATCATAGACCATAAACCTGAGTGATAAAATATATATTCTCAGTTCATAATACATGAATCATAATTGAATTATAGAACATGAAGCCTTAAATCATAACATAGAAACATGCATAGATTTGTGGAAAAATCAAATAAAATAACTGCCTTTGCAGATCAAGACATATTTCCAATACTATTTTAGTTGAATGGGTTAACTACCCAAACCTTTATAGTAATTAAGGGTCTATCTTAATACTATTATAGAGGACATAATCCCTTTATAATTTTGGTTCACTCCCCATTAAATTCGTATTTATATTAAGATATTTTAATATTTACCCAATACATTGGAGGGAGATATTGGTCTCACCCATCACATAATAAAAATCATATGTACACGTTTCAAAAGAAAATAAAACATTAATTGTATCAAAACCCAAAAAAAATAAAATGTTTTTTATAAAAAAATTATTGATAGCATAACATGTTAAAAAGAAACATGTTTTATAATAATTTCATCCCTTCATCATTTCATCATAGTATAACCCATTAAAAAATAATTTGGTTTCATGTGTATTTTATCATGGTATAATGCTTAAAAAAATAAGTGGGGTTCATATAAAATTTCATAAATAATGTATCAAAATATAAACCATGGAAAAATAATTATATTTCATAAATATATTTTCATCATATATATATATCATCTAGAGAATGAATATTAATGATAGCATTGCATCATATCTCTAGTAAAAAATAAATAATAAATGATGTCATATTAGATGGAAAATTATTTTTAAATTTCACATAGTTATTTTTTTTTTGGAAAATTTTCATTCCACTTTGAAAAACACATTAATACATATTATTTTTGAAACCCTTTTCATTCAATATTACCTTTAAAACTCATAGAGTAAGACTTAAAAATCTTGTAAATCATTTCTTTGGGAGAATATCCATTACACATTAAGATACATTTTTTAAGATATAAAACATTTTACAAATAATTTTATTTGAAAATAAACTTTTAAAACATATAAGAAAAACTTTAAATCAAATAATGTTCCTGACTGTAGAAAATATTATTCATGATGTACATGTTAAAAGTAATATTCATTTCATGTCTTTGGAAAAATAGAAATAAAAATTATTTATAAAAGTGAAAAATGGGTAAATTTTTATTTAGTAAATAATTTATAAAAATTTAATACTTTTTTGAAAACATTTTAAGAAAACATAGAAATGTAAGAAAAAAATTTTCTACTGAAGAGAGAAATACTGATGATTTTTCCTAAATAAATTATTCTCCTTATTTCTTTAGGAGTGGAAAATGAATGTTAAATATGTATTATCTTTAAATAAACATATAATTAAAATATTAACGAGTTTCTTCAGAGAAGGATCATAATAATTAATCATCATAATCATAAACACAGTCAATCCGGATAAATGATGAAATTGTATCGTAAACCCTTATCATTCTGGTATCATTGAATCATAATCACCAAAAAAGAATTAAAATTATATGAGACATAAAATTATGATGGGAATAAAAAAAAATCATGATATTACATGTCAAATGGGTTGTACATTCACCACATAAAAAATATGGGTGTTTAAAAAACATTTGTCCAAAGAAGAAAAATTGAGACAAAAACATCTTACCGCTTTGGTATCTTTTGAACTGAAAACCCCATGAAAGAGATATACTCAAATGGATATATAAATCCCAATAATATTAAGTATAAACATCATAAAATCCATTCATGTTTTGTATATACACCATGTTAAATAAATAGGTGGTGAATATGGCATGTTTCTCACAGAAGTACAAAGTGAGACAGAAATACCTTACCTTAAGTCTGAACTTCTTTCATACAGGTTCAAACCTCCTGTATGATAAATATATATTTATTATGAAATATTACTGAAACACAATTATATATATCATACAATATATGATTTACTAATGACATTTTTATTACCCATTTTTTAACAATTCCTTATTAAAATCACGTTTCAAATAATAACCGCTCATCTTTTCATGTGTTTTTTGATTATTTATTTTTAATACTCTTACTTTAATAATGATTTCATAATCTCTAGAATGGTAAATAAGATATAAATACCATATATATTCAGTATATATGTATTTAGTGTAATTTATAAATATAAGAGATAGAAAATGAAATAAAACATTCACAGAGATGGTTGGTCATTAAAACACATAAAAATTAACATTTTAACGATACATTTAATGAAATAAATTTAAATATTATATCACCATTATAGAATAATTTTTATGTCATATATATCTCATAATTTCATTAAATCTATCCTTATTAACATCACGAGGCAGTAGTCCTCCGTACACATGAACAATGTTATCATATCCACCACAGAATTGAAATAATGAAGGTATTAGTTGTAACGCCCCGACCCCAGCTACCCAGAGTCGGTGCATTATTACATAACATTGGCATGATCACAAGAAAGATCAAATCCCGAAAGACCGATTAGTTTAGTAGCCTTGGAAACACTAGATATATTCATAAGTTTTACATTACATCATAAAATGAAAAACTACTACAACAACATAATGTTTCCAACGTCCACACTATAAACCCCTCATAATATCCCTGCAAGTAAATCATAATTTACTTCTTCACTACCTGGGAAAAATAAAACATAGAAAAGGGGTGAGCTCAAATGCCCAGTAAGGATAACAATATAGCGGAACATTCAAAATAAGCATAAACATTTAAGGCAATGAATTACTAAAACAAAAGCCTTTTAAAATTGAACTTCAACATAGTATGGCAAAAGTAAAATGAAATAATGCCATTTACTTGTTCACATGGATATTCTACTAATCGAATAATCACATGCAATATCAATAACCACTTTCATAATGTTGGAATGCATAATGCCAGACTATCATAACCACATAGCCAAGGCCTCGTGCCAAGACTACAAATAAGATTTTGTCAAGGCCTTATGCCAAGACACTAGTTTGTCTCATGAGACCTACTGATGCATCGAGGAGCTATAGCGGGCTCCACCCGTCACTTATTAAGTCCAATGCATTCCCATATGAAAAGGTTTAATCATAACATAAACATTCGTATTAAAACTAGCATACGAAATGTCAATACTTTCACAATAAACTATGAATGGTATAAAAATAGCACATCCACAGTCAAACATATCACAAAACCTTCAATACAATATAGAAGTTTTGTATCATAATAAATCAACTTCAAATAATCTTAAAATCCATCAAAGGATGTTGACATAGATGAAATCAAAATTCTTTTTAAAGAAATATCTCCTTTTATTTTAAAATCATTTAAGATCCATATAAAATAAAACATTTTCTTTGAAAATATTCTTATAAGCTTGTAAGGAAAGCTTTGAAGATTTTATAACGGCGTAAAATAACCGCACCCGCCGTATAAGTTAAAAAAAACATTCTTACCTCAATTCTGTCGAAAAGGTTAAAAAGGACCTTGTTTTGAAAATGACGGAAAGATTCCTTTATAAACCTCTTATAAAAAGTCAAACAAGGGTATAAATGACTTTAACCCATATTCTTGTAAATAGTAAAAATGTTTTGAAATACATTTTGAAGAAACATGGATGTGGATGATAAAGAGATCCCAGTAGATTATTACATATAAACAACCTCGGATAATGAAGAGATTGTGAAATAACCCTTACCTTGTACTTTTCCTTGGTTGGGGTAGGTTAACCTCCTGTATAATGGTGAAATAGTTGTTATTAAATTATACAAGAATCATATATATTAATATGATATCATATATGATCTTTTAACATTGATTTGTTAATAATATCTTAGAATTATCGTCGTTTCGGGAGTTAACTTACTCATTTTCTTTTATATGTTTTGTTACATAAGCCATGGTTGTTGTATCTTATTAATATCCAGAATGATATACAATCCTTAAACATCATTTTTAAATCATCAAATGATAATTATACTTGAATGGATACGATGGAGAATGAATCTCATCGCGTTCGTGGAGACGGTAGTCCGTACGTACGCACGAGCGACAATATCATTCTTTTGATATTAAAATAATATATAAATGGATGGTATATCATATATAAAGAATCATTAACATGTTATATTTATTATTTACATGAGTTACACATCATTATTATACCCATCCAAATAATATTATATTGAATAACAATTACACCACGACGTGGAGACGGTAAGCCGTACGTACGCACGTATGGTGACATGTTATTCAAAGGGTGGATAGAATACTGAATATGATTGTACCATATTTATAATAACATCACAGTATATGTGAGATACTGGAGTTATTATTTCAGAATGGTAAGAACAAAGGAAGAAGAAGTGGAAGAAGAAATGAACTTAGAAAAGGGTGGTGAAATCATTACCTCTTCTTCGGGTTCTTCCTTTTGATTTGATCAAAAGGGCTCCTTAGGTTGGCTTTCTGATCAAACTAAGGCCTCTAGGTTGTAGTGAGGGATGTTGGGAGAGTATTTGGGCAGAGTTTGGCCGAACCAAAAGGCTTTGAAGGTGTGAAGAAATGAGAAGGAGGAGTGCCCTTTTATAAGAGGGGTGAGGGGCACCTTTGGAAAAGTTAGAAATATTAATTTATAATAAATTCATATTCGGTTTACAAAGGCTACAAAGTTGACTATTCAAAGGATGAGGTGGGGATAGGTCGAAAACAACTCATCCAATAGAATTTAGACAGGTTTGGGTACTTATATTAACCTTATCTTTAAGTACTAACTCTAAGTTAATTAGTTTCACTTTTACAATGTCTCTTTGTATTTTTATATAATATGGTTAATAAACTTACTATATACATCCAAGCGACCCACAAGTGGTCCATTAATGAGGATTCTATCATAATATAAGTCTCTTGGACGAACCTTAGATTTTTAGGAATTTAATATCAATTAATAATATAATATTTGTTTTAAGAACTCTTTTATGTCAATTTTGACACTATTCAATAGTTGATTTTTGTGAAACTCCTAACAGATTGATTACTTCGAACAAAGTCAATTAAATCAATCCTAATATATCATATTATCATTGAAAATTAGTTTAATTCATTAAAAGTTTCATATTATAATTATTTGGGTATTTATAAGATCAATTATTTTTATTTTTCACTATTTTAGTAATTACTGCATCATCATTGTGTCATAAATAAAATAAATTATATAATGTCTAAAAATTATAAATAAAATATCATTATGTAGGAAATCTTTTTAGATTTCTAATGAATATTTATAATCGAAAATCCAACATGTATAACCCTATGTAAAAATTGTTCTTCTAAACGATGTAAGCTTATGCCATTTTTATTTTTATTTTAACTTTATTAATATAATGTGTCATTATCACTTACAAGTGGATCCATGGGGTCCCAAAATAGACCCAAAGATGCCCATGGTCTACCATGTATCAACCAATAGGGTTGAGACACGTTTTAGGGTAATTTAGTATTATTATAATATTATTTTTTTTAACCCTTATTTACCGGATTTACCCTTAACCATGGTAAATAAAATATTTACCGCAGTAATTATTCAAAATGTCTAAAAATAAAAGTTACCTATTTACACAATTTGAACATCCTGATTCCAAATATGGAATCCATTTTTCTAAATTCAAAACACAGAAGTGGCAGAAATTAATTTAAAATTAATTCCCGCTGTCAAAACAAAAAGCGTGTTTTTAAGAGATAATAACTATCAAAAGATTGACACTTGTTTATGTTCGGTTTAATTGTAAAATTATGTCCAATGACCAAGATTATATTAAATGGTAAAAATATATTCTAAATATACTTTAAAACCACTCAAATTCACAATTTATCACTATTAATTATTTTGATTAAAAAAGTTGTTTTTAATTAAAATTTAGTAATTTTCACTATTCATCAAAATATGAAAGTTATCCGAAATGTACCAAAATTTCACCCTAGGCTAATTTTGATATTCCGAATCCAAAAATGAAGTCCATTTTGAAATATAGAATATATATGATTTCAAAAAGTAGGTATTACTATTCACAACAGCTAGTTTAATTAGTTGTGGTGTGTGTTAGAACTCGAGGTTGCGTACAACACACGCTATCGCATTATTCGAAGGGAAACGTACCGTAGAAGCTTGGGGTGTTACATTCTCCCCTCCTTCAAATAATTGCGTCCTCGCAATTTCTAGGGTATTACTGCATAAAAAGACTCGGGTGGTTCTTCATCGTAAGTTCCTCGGGTTCCCACGTTGCCTCTTCCATCTTATGATTTCTCCACAAAACTTTTACCAGACGCGTCGTCCGGTTTCTCAGTACTTGTTCTCTTGTATCAAGAATCCTGACGGGCTCTTCACAATAAGACAGATCCGGTTCCAGTTCTAATTCCTCATAGGTGAGTACATGCGTTGGGTCAGGCATGTATTTTCTCAACAGAGATACGTGGAACACATCGTGAACTTTGGAGAGACTTGGCGGCATTGCCAATCGGTAAGCTACAGCCCCAATTCGTTCTAGAATTTCGAAAGGTCCGATGTACCTGGGACTCAATTTACCTTTCTTACCAAAACGTATGACTCCCTTCCACGGAGATACCTTCAGGAAAACATGATCACCGACTTGAAATTCCAAATCCTTCCTTCGATTATCGGCATAGCTCTTCTGCCTACTTTGAGCTGCTTTAATGTGATTTTGGATTACCTTCACCTTTTCCACCGTTTCCTCCACCAGTTCTGGGCCTACAAGTTTTCTTTCACCAACGTCATCCCAACAGGTTGGTGTACGACATCTCTTTCCGTATAACGCTTCATATGGTGCCATCTGAATACTCGAATGGAAGCTATTGTTATAGGAAAATTCTACTAGTGGTAAATATTGATCCCACATACCCTGAAAATCAAGTGAGCAAGATCTCAACATGTCTTCTAAGGTCTGAATAGTCCGTTCTGATTGTCCGTCTGTCTGAGGGTGGTAAGAAGTGCTCAAATGAAGTTCAGTATCCAGGGATTTCTGAAGACTTTTCCAAAATCTTGAAGTAAAACGGGGATCACGATCAGAAACAATCGATAGGGGTACTCCATGAAGTCTCACAACTTCATTAATGTATAGTCTTGCTAGACGTTCCAGGGGTAGATCTTCTCTTATAGCAAGAAAATGTGCTGACTTGGTAAGACGATCAACAATAACCCATATTGCATCGTTCCTTCTAGGAGTCTTTGGTAGCCCCATGACAAAGTCCATCGTAATATTGTCCCATTTCCACTCCGGTATGGGAAGAGGTTGCATGACTCCTCCAGGCTGTTGCCTTCCAGCTTTCACTTGTTGACAAACCATACATCTTGACACAAAATCAGCAATCTCCCTCTTCATGTTGTCCCACCAAAAATGTTCCTTCAAATCTCTATACATTTTGGTGCTCCCAGGGTGTATAGAGAAATTGGAACTATGAGCATCATCCAACAATTCCCTTTTCAGATCAGGTAAATCGGGAACACAAAGTCTCTTCCCGAATTTCAAAATTCCATCTTCATACACAAAGTCTCTCAATCTCCCATCATTCACAGCTTTAATCTTCTTTTGGAATTCTTCATCATTGGTCTGGGAACTCTTAATCCTTTCTAGTAAAGATGGTTTGTCAACCATTTGAAAAAGCATTGATGTTTCACCTTCCCTGGTTATTCCCATGTCCATCTTCTCTAGATCCATGAAAATTGGATCCCTTTCAATTCTCATATTGTTCAAAACTCCATGGTCTTTTCTACTCAAAGCATCTTCCACCTTGTTTGCCTTCCCCGGGTGGTAGTGTATCGTACAATCATAATCCTTGAGTAATTCAAGCCATCTCCTTTGCCTCATGTTGAGTTCTTTTTGTGAGAAAATATACTTCAAACTCTTGTGATCAGTATAAATCTCACATTTTTCACCATAGAGGTAGTGCCTCCATATCTTCAAAGCAAAGATCACTGCTGCTAACTCGAGATCATGAGTAGGATAGTTTTGTTCATGAATTTTCAACTGTCGTGATGCATAGGCAATAACTCTATCATTCTGCATAAGGACACAACGAAGTCCTTTCTTTGATGCATCACTATAAATAACGAACCCATCATTCCCCGATGGTAGAGTCAATATAGGAGCATTGACTAATCTTCTCTTCAGTTCTTCGAAACATTCTTCACACTCTTTTGTCCAAACAAATTTAACCCCTTTACGTGTGAGCTTCGTTAATGGGTTTGCCAATCAGGCAAAATTCTGGACGAAACGTCGATAATAACCTGCCAAACCAATAAAACTACGTACCTCAGTTATACTCGTAGGTGCTGGCCATTCTTGGATTGCCTTGGTCTTAGAAGGATCAACAGAGATTCCATCTTTAGAGACAATATGGCCAAGAAAAGAAATCTCCTGAAGCCAGAATTCACACTTGCTAAACTTTCCATATAATTCATGCCTCCTCAAAGTCTTCAAGATAATGCGCAAGTTATTTTCATGATCTTCATAGGTTTTGGAGTATACCAATATATCATCAATAAATACTACCACAAATTCATCGAGATACTCCTTGAAAACTCTATTCATCAGATCCATGAATACAGAGGGTGCATTGGTCAATCCAAACGGCATTACAGTAAACTCGTAATGCCCGTACCTGGTTCGAAATGCTGTTTTCGGAATGTCTTCCTTCTTCACACACAACTGATGGTATCCAGATCGAAGGTCAATCATTGAAAAGTATTGAGCTCCATGCAGTTGGTCAAATAAATCATCAATACGAGGTAGGGGATACTTGTTCTTTATCGTTATAGCATTGATCTCCCTGTAGTCAATACATAACCTCATAGATCCATCTTTCTTTTTAACAAAAAGAACAGGGGCTCCCCATGGAGAAACACTAGGGCGAATAAATCCCTTATTACTCAATTCCTCTAGTTGTTTCTTTAGTTCGACTAACTCTACAGTGGCCATTCTATAAGGGGTCTTCGATATAGGCCTTGATCCAGGAATCAAATCAATAGAAAACTCAACTTCTCGTTCTGGAGGATGTCCAGGTAAATCTTCCGGAAATACATCTACAAATTCTTTCACAACAGGTACATCCTCTATTTGAACATTCCTTTCCTCACCGATAGTTACTTCATTCTCTTCCTCCCCAATAATTGAATTAAGTTGAGCTACTGGGGGTGGGTCTAAATAAGAATTAGGTGGTGACGATTCTGCTCTAAAAATAAGGTGCTCCTTATCATTATCATCATGAATCGTAACCTCTTTCTTCTTACAATAAATCTTCGCATCATAGTCCGAAAGCCAGTCCATACCGAGGATTATATCAAACTCAATCATAGGTATGACGATGAAATCAGCAGATAAAGAAAATTTATGTGCTCTAATGGGGACTGATTCACAAAACTTTGTTGCAACGATACTTCCCTTAGGAGTTTTAACTGACAACTCCCTTATTAAATCAAATTGGAAATATCTAATTTTCTTAGAAAACTGGGAAGATATGAAACAATGCGATGATCCAGAATCAAATAATGCATTTGCTAAACTTGAGGAAACCATTAAATTACCTGCCACCACGTCTTTCGGAGTTTCTACCTCAGCAGTAGTGATAGCATAAGCCTGGCCTTGATCCCTTGGCCTTTTCTGAGGTAAGTTCTCCTGACGCTTAGGACATGCATTTGCATAATGCCCCATCTCCCTGCAATTGTAGCACTGAACATTGGTAGCTTCCTTCTTCCCCTTGCAATCATGAGCTTGGTGGCCTTTTTCACCACACTTGTAACAGACTCCCATTCCCTTCAGGCAAGCACCGGGGTGTTTCTTCCCGCACTTACCACAAGATGGATATTCAACCTTTCCCTTCTTCCCCTTATTTCCATTCCCAGATTGATCAGCAGGTCTCTTCTTCTCTTGCTTTGCTTTAAAGTCATAACACTTAGAGAATTCCTTTTCGGTCTTGATAGCACATGAGACAATGTCTTCGTACGATGAAAAGGATTGTGAGACTAATGCTCGACGGAGAAATGGTTTTAACCCATCAAAGAAACGATCAATCTTACTTCTTGGGTTGCGAATATAATCACCAGCGTACCTCGCTAACCTTGTAAAGTTAGCCTCATACTTTGTGACATTATCATCCTCCTTTTGTCTCAGACTCAGAAATTGCCTTTCCATATCTGCTCGATGGTCGCGAGGAAAGTATTTTTCTAAAAACAGATCTTTGAACTCCCTCCATTCCATGTTTGATACTTCATCATCTTCCTTCATGTTTTGAATCAATGACCACCATTGATCAGCATCTCCAGTGAGGCGGTAAACTGCCATGGTAACTTTTTCCCTTTCACTACTCCCCAAAGCCTGAAATATTTTCTCTAGGGAAAATATCCATTGCTCACCTACTAAGGGATTTGTAATCCCATTGAACGTTGGTGGTTGTTGTCTCATGAATCGATCTAACATTGACCCTCCACGCTGCGGATCAGGGTGCTCCATACGGGTAAGGTTATTATTCATAACCTGAGTAAGTTGTCCCAGTATGGTGATTAGCTGATCGGCACCAGTTGCATCACCAGCCCCACTATAATTATCTTGAGCAGGAGGGAAATCCCTACATGGAGTGCGCGCATTGATACGGTTTCCATTTCTTCCACTAGGCGCCATTTCTAAACAATGGCATAAACTAGATCAGTTTATGAATCAAAATACATAATCCCAGACTTATAAAACACTTAACATAAATTGAACTATTTATGGATATAATCCATAATCATAAAAATGTTTTTCTTTGAGGAAGTATATACTCATAAACCCTTCATAATGATTTGTAAAGATAATGAGAGTTATCCTAAGCATATCCCTCGGGAGTGTCGTAACCAAGAGTGCAGCAAGGCCCGTTGTCGTGCACCAGTTCCCGTTCGAGTCTAGCTCAAAGCGGTGTTTTCGGGTTTTACCCCTAGGTACATCTGTGCCAGAGCCGCCTCTACCTGCTCGTATCCAGACAGGGATGTATTGCTCGGAAAACTCACAAAATCTCTACAATACCAAAATTCTAGGAAGTTCTTCTATACTAATCCTCAAAGTTCATCTTAGGTCTACGTGCTCTAATCAGAGTTTATCTAAATCTAGCTTCCAAGGTTTGTACTAAACTTCCTCTGATACCAACTGTAACGCCCCGACCCCAGCTACCCATAGTCGGTGCATTATTACATAACATTGGCATGATCACAAGAAAGATCAAATCCCGAAAGACCGATTAGTTTAGTAGCCTTGGAAACACTAGATATATTCATAAGTTTTACATTACATCATAAAATGAAAAACTACTACAACAACATAATGTTTCCAACGTCCACACTATAAACCCCTCATAATATCCCTGCAAGTCAATCATAATTTACTTCTTCACTACCTGGGAAAAATAAAACATAGAAAAGGGGTGAGCTCAAATGCCCAGTAAGGATAACAATATAGCGGAACATTCAAAATAAGCATAAACATTTAAGGCAATGAATTACTAAAACAAAAGCCTTTTAAAATTGAACTTCAACATAGTATGGCAAAAGTAAAATGAAATAATGCCATTTACTTGTTCACATGGATATTCTACTAATCGAATAATCACATGCAATATCAATAACCACTTTCATAATGTTGGAATGCATAATGCCAGACTATCATAACCACATAGCCAAGGCCTCGTGCCAAGACTACAAATAAGATTTTGTCAAGGCCTTGTGCCAAGACACTAGTTTGTCTCATGAGACCTACCGATGCATCGAGGAGCTATAGCGGGCTCCACCCGTCACTTATTAAGTCCAATGCATTCCCATATGAAAAGGTTTAATCATAACATAAACATTCGTATTAAAACTAGCATACGAAATGTCAATACTTTCACAATAAACTATGAATGGTATAAAAATAGCACATCCACAGTCAAACATATCACAAAACCTTCAATACAATATAGAAGTTTTGTATCATAATAAATCAACTTCAAATAATCTTAAAATCCATCAAAGGATGTTGACATAGATGAAATCAAAATTCTTTTTAAAGAAATATCTCCTTTTATTTTAAAATCATTTAAGATCCATATAAAATAAAACATTTTCTTTGAAAATATTCTTATAAGCTTGTAAGGAAAGCTTTGAAGATTTTATAACGGCGTAAAATAACCGCACCCGCCGTATAAGTTAAAAAAACATTCTTACCTCAATTCTGTCGAAAAGGTTAAAAAGGACCTTGTTTTGAAAACGACAGAAAGATTCCTTTATAAACCTCTTATAAAAAGTCAAAAAAGGGTATAAATGACTTTAACCCATATTCTTGTAAATAGTAAAAATGTTTTGAAATACATTTTGAAGAAACATGGATGTGGATGATAAAGAGATCCCAGTAGATTATTACATATAAACAACCTCGGATAATGAAGAGATTGTGAAATAACCCTTACCTTGTACTTTTCCTTGGTTGGGGTAGGTTAACCTCCTGTATAATGGTGAAATAGTTGTTATTAAATTATACAAGAATCATATATATTAATATGATATCATATATGATCTTTTAACATTGATTTGTTAATAATATCTTAGAATTATCGTCGTTTCGGGAGTTAACTTACTCATTTTCTTTTATATGTTTTGTTACATAAGCCATGGTTGTTGTATCTTATTCATATCCAGAATGATATACAGTCCTTAAACATCATTTTTAAATCATCAAATGATAATTATACTTGAATGGATACGATGGAGAATGAATCTCATCGCGTTCGTGGAGACGGTAGTCCGTACGTACGCACGAGCGACAATATCATTCTTTTGATATTAAAATAATATATAAATGGATGGTATATCATATATAAAGAATAATTAACATGTTATATTTATTATTTACATGAGTTACACATCATTATTATACCCATCCAAATAATATTATATTGAATAACAATTACACCACGACGTGGAGACGGTAAGCCGTACGTACGCACGTATGGTGACATGTTATTCAAAGGGTGGATAGAATACTGAATATGATTGTACCATATTTATAATAACATCACAGTATATGTGAGATACTGGAGTTATTATTTCAGAATGGTAAGAACAAAGGAAGAAGAAGTGGAAGAAGAAATGAACTTAGAAAAGGGTGGTGAAATCATTACCTCTTCTTCGGTTTCTTCCTTTTGATTTGATCAAAAGGGCTCCATAGGTTGGCTTTCTGATCAAACTAAGGCCTCTAGGTTGTATTGAGGGATGTTGGGAGAGTATTTGGGCAGAGTTTGGCCGAACCAAAAGGCTTTGAAGGTGTGAAGAAATGAGAAGGAGGAGTGCCCTTTTATAAGAGGGGTGAGGGGCACCTTTGGAAAAGTTAGAAATATTAATTTATAATAAATTCATATTCGGTTTACAAAGGCTCCAAAGTTGACTATTCAAAGGATGAGGTGGGGATAGGTCGAAAAGAACTCATCCAATATAATTTAGACAGGTTTGGGTACTTATATTAACCTTATCTTTAAGTACTAACTCTAAGTTAATTAGTTTCACTTTTACAATGTCTCTTTGTATTTTTATATAATATGGTTAATAAACATACTATATACATCCAAGCGACCCCCAAGTGGTCCATTAATGATGAACCTATCAAAATATAAGTCTCTTGGCCGAACCTTAGATTTTTAGGAATTTAATATCAATTAATAATATAATATTTGTTTTAAGAACTCTTTTATGTCAATTTTGACACTATTCAATAGTTGATTTTTTTGAAACTCCTAACAGATTGATTACTTCGAACAAAGTCAATTAAATCAATCCTAATATATCATATTATCATAGAAAATTAGTTTAATGCATTAAAAGTTTCATATTATAATTATTTGGGTATTTATAAGATCAATTATTTTTATTTTTCACTATTTTAGTAATTACTGCATCATCATTGTGTCATAAATAAAATAAATTATATAATGTCTAAAAATTATAAATAAAATATCATTATGTAGGAAATCTTTTTAGCTTTCTAATGAATATTTATAATCGAAAATCCAACATGTATAACCCTATGTAAAAATTGTTCTTCTAAAAGATGTAAGCTTATGCCATTTTTATTTTTATTTTAACTTTATTAATATAATGTGTCATTATCACTTACAAGTGGATCCATGGGGTCCCAAAATAGACCCAAAGATGCCCATGGTCTACCATGTATCAACCAATAGGGTTGAGACACGTTTTAGGGTAATTTAGTATTATTATAATATTATTTTTTTTAACCCTTATTTACCGGATTTACCCTTAACCATGGTAAATAAAATATTTACCGCAGTAATTATTCAAAATGTCTAAAAATAAAAGTTACCTATTTACACAATTTGAACATCCTGATTCCAAATATGGAATCCATTTTTCTAAATTCAAAACACAGAAGTGGCAGAAATTAATTTAAAATTAATTCCCGCTGTCAAAACAAAAAGCGTGTTTTTAAGAGATAATAACTATCAAAAGATTGACACTTGTTTATATTCGGTTTAATTGTAAAATTATGTCCAATGACCAAGATTATATTAAATGGTAAAAATATATTCTAAATATACTTTAAAACCACTCAAATTCACAATTTATCACTATTAATTATTTTGATTAAAAAAGTTGTTTTTAATTAAAATTTAGTAATTTTCACTATTCATCAAAATATGAAAGTTATCCGAAATGTACCAAAATTTCACCCTAGGCTAATTTTGATATTCCGAATCCAAAAATGAAGTCCATTTTGAAATATAGAATATATATGATTTCAAAAAGTAGGTATTACTATTCACAACAGCTAGTTTAATTAGTTGTGGTGTGTGTTAGAACTCGAGGTTGCGTACAACACACGCTATCGCATTATTCGAAGGGAAACGTACCGTAGAATCTTGGGGTGTTACATTAGTGATATCATAATTAAAATAGTAAAAAAATTTAAAAAATATTACATGTATTAATTTATTCTATCCATATTAATATCCAATTAAATCAAAAATGAAAAATTTATCACATCAATTCGTGAAGCGGTAGTTCTCCATACACATGAGTGACGTTACTTTCTTCCAACAAGTAAATAGGTAAGAAGGTATATGTGGTTTTATAATTATTTAGGTATAATAATATAATAAATATCTTATATACACTTTAAATGCATCAGTATATCCATCTATGACAGGTGGTGATGGAAAATTAATAACAGTGATTCACTAGTTGATAGTCCACCATACAAAAGAGATATGATTTTGTATCCCATTTAATGGAAGATGAGAAGGATTTAGGATATCTCATTAACATAATAGGATATTAGTATATGGAAGATACACATTTTATTATGTAATATTTTTTTATAACAATTTTTTGGGGTGGATGAAATAATAAAATAAAATGTTCAGTTAGAAATGTTACATATTATATAAAAACCTTCTTATGGTTTGGACCAAAAGGATTATTTGGTTGGATTTATGACCAAACTAAGGCTTGTAAGATGAGATGAGAGATTTAATGAATTTTTAAGAGATTTAATTTATGAAGTAATTGGGTTTTAAAGTGATAAGAGGAGATGAGAGGGTTAACCTTTTATAAGTGGGGGAGAAGACACACTTGAAACTTTAAAAAAAATAAAGTGAACCCACATTTTTAACATGCCAAAATTTAAAAAATTATTAATTTTTTTATATTATTGGTCATAATTTTTATATATTTTTAGAATAACTAATATTTACATGTTTTGATTTATTTTTAAACTGTATATTTTTAGTTTAGCCCCTCATTAAATCAATTTACACCTTAACCACGATAATTAATTTTTATTGTTTTTACTATTCAATATTGAAAAAAAAATTAGGTTAAATTATTAGAGAATAAAAATTATAAGAATTCTGATTATGAAAAAGTGTTTCCAAATACCATTCACATAAGTGAAAAAAATTAATTTAAAAATAACTTTGTAGATGCTACGAGATAGTGGTTTTTTAATGAGAAAACAATCAAAATAATGAAATGTTTCTATATCTAAATTCATTATAAAATTGATTAAAATGACCTAAATTTTATTAATACATATATAAGTTTACAAATTTTAATTTTACAACCATATCATAGCAATTTAAATGTTTTTAAATACTTTAAATGAAACAAAAATTCTTAATAAAAAACAGTATTTTTCACTATTAATCGACAATGTTATCTTCTAAAAAAATCAAAAATTATTCAACATAATATATTTTAGACCATATTATTTAAAAAAATTAACTTTTTCAAATACAATTTTTAATAATAGAAAAAATAAATTTTCAAATAAGAGCATAAAATGTGTCAATATTTCATTGTAGAAAAATGCAATTTTATGCATAAAATTGGTTTTATTATTATCTATTTTATAGAGAACAATTATGATATAGAAAAATATTATTGAATATTAATATATAAATTTCATTAAAATAATTCAACCAATGCGATTTTTTTAATTTATTAATGTAAAAAATGTATGTATGCATAATATTTTTCTCATGAAATTATTTATTTTTATTTTGAAATAGTCTTTAATTACATTTATAATTAATTAGTAACCAGAAAAAAATTTTATATACCGGTTTAAACCATATATTTTCATAATTTAGATAATCCTAATTCTACCTACCATTCCAACTTCTAGAAAATAACTATCATATTAAATAATAATATTTTAATAAAATGTTGTATTTCATTTGAACATGGTGTTGAGTGGAACCCAGGCTATCAGATAAAATTAAATTTATTTGCAAAAATTCCAAAAATCACCGGGTCTTACATTTCACCCCACATATATAAAATATTTCCTCACAATTTGAACTATGCTCGGTAAATAATGGTTTATCATTTGAAAATCCATTTTTGGGAAACCAACATATTAAAAAGGATTATCAAAACATCATATTTAAAAGATAGAAAGATATGTGTGATGGACATATGAAAAAAATACATACTTGGTTTCCAAGTAGGAGAACATAGGTGGGAATAAAATATTTTAACATGGTAGAAAAGTGTAATTTAAAATTATGATGGATCATGATAGAGATAATTGATCACAAGAATGTGTATGATCACATGATAATCAACAACCTCAATACCATAAACTAAAAGGGTGTAAAATAGGTCATTGATATCATTAGAAATGATGGTAATATGACAAAAAAATTAAGATCCTTTTCCTAAAGTTTAAACACTTTCTTGAGAAGATAATCTTACTTGATTTCATTATATTTTGTAAGAAAATTATCATCCTTTTGCTTGTGGATTGATCAATTTACACTTCATGACTTACTCCATGGAATTAATATGAATTTTTTATTCCTGATGCACTAACAAATCCCAAGATCCTTAACAGAATGTTAATTTATTCATTCTATCTCTAGTTATCATCATAAAAAAATATTTGTAAATTATTTTCCAATATGAATAAATATTCACATGGTGATGTAATGCATTAATCCTTAAGACATTATCCAATGTTTAACATAAACCATTTCATAAATGGTTAACCCTACGACCCTTGGAAAACACTAAAAAACCATAGAAAGTGTTTCGACCCAAAAAATTTCAAAGGAAAATTCCCTTATTATATTTATGACATAAAATAACATGAAAACACAATATAATGAACTATTAAGTTATAAGTGACCTTTAATCATAAGTTTGTCACTCTTATGTTTGGAATTTTGAATATCTGACATTCACGGTTGTGTTCAAGATGATTTTTGGAGTCTAATGAAACAAAAATAATTTTTTGTGAATAGTAACCTACCGTTATGAATAGTAACCTACCCTTATGAATAGTAATATTACCCTTATGAATATTAAATAAAATTAAAATTACCTATGAATAATAAAATAAAATTTGGGCATCTTAGAAAGTGAGAAATTGACCTTTATAAATGATTTTGGTATGTTATAAGTCATAAATAAATAATAAAAATTAATTAATTAATTTAAAAGAATATTTATTTCCCTAAAATTTATTCATAAATTATTGAATCAATTTCTAATAGTTTTTAGATAATCTTATAAGACCCTAAGTAATTTTTGAAAGCACTATAAAATCTGTTTTAATCTTAAAAACTGTTTTTTAAATTAAATTATGATTTTAATTAAATATTAAATTAATAATATTTAGAAAATTATTTTTGAAAAGTGGAATTCATTTTTGGATTCTACACATCGAAAAATGGTTCGGGTAAATTTTTGGGAATTTCCTGAGATACTTGAATTTTTGGGTAATAGTAAATTACATTAGTTTTCCGAATAAATACATTATAATTAAAACCCACTATTCCTGACATCACAAGTGATTTAAGCACCCAAATCTAGAACTCACATTCCTTATTTACTGTTATTTGTCGTTCAAGACTCACTATTCCTTGTCTTGTGGGGAAATAATAAACTAATGAATTTTATATTAAGGAAACCCATTATCCCTCCACTATAAAAGCCACCCTTCACTCCCTCTTTTCCTCACACCTCTCAAACTCCAAGACTTCTCTAAACACTGACCAAAAATCTTCCCTATCCCCTCCCCCACGTCCAAAATCTTCTGGTCGCATAAAATGACCAATCCTAGCTTCCTTAAAGAGGATCTCAAGAGAATGATTTTAGAGGTAATTTCTCTCCCACTTCTCCTTTAATTTCCTTTCAAGTTCAGGTTCCTTTCTCAATCTCTCCCCACCTATATTCATCCAAATTGTTTTGTAACTCTGGAATTATACATATAGTGTAATTTTATGATTCTAATGGGATATTATATCACCCCACACCCTATCCCTCTTCCTTTTATTTTATTAAAGAGAATGTTGTTCATGAGGTGTTATTTTATCACCTTCAAAAACGACATGCTATCTTCTTCCATTTCTACCTTCAGATCTGGTCATGAAACTATTTTTATGCTTGAAAAAGAATAATTTATATTTAATATTTTCTATTTTATGTTCTGGAAATAACCTATGGCCATATTACTATTTGAAAAGTTAAAACAAGTTCGTTGTCATCCAAAAACCGCTCAAATTAACCCAAATAATCATCATTTAATTCTTATCTAATGATTAACCCACATAGATCTAATATAATTCATTATAAAATCATTAAAGCTCCTGTAATATCATTAATAACATGTAATATCAGTTCCGGATGTCTACTCATGTTCTACCCAAACTTCAATTTAAGAATACAAGTGAACCACCCAAGAAAAACCATAAAAACGAACATCCCCGAACAATGCTTTTAAACTCTATAAGTCGTCCAAAGGATCATAACATGACATAATGAACCCAGAATTAACCCTATTAATGTACACATGGTTTTGGATTTCTAATTAATGAATATAATGTCATTATACAAGACATTATAGAGAAGGAGGCATTCGAGTACAAGGTAAGGGGAAATCTCAAACCCAATTTTTTTCCTTCGGGTTCTCCCTCTTTCACTCCATATTTGATATGGTTACTCCTAAAAGTTCATTTTTTCATCATTTCCTTTACTTTACTGGGATATAAATGTTTTTTACTAGATTTTATGTCCATCAAATTTTTTTCCAAATGAACTCTTCTTTCAAGAACTCACCTTTTCCCTCTCATTCAAGGATGATGGTTCTTGTATCAAGTATGTTGTTCCATCTTTCATTTGGGAACCCAAAGCCTATGATTGTGTTATTATGAGATGAAACCCAATCATTTTCATGGTTTCATTATGTTGATTTATGTTATATGTTCATTGTGTCATGCATGATAAATGATAATGTTATGATGTGATGGGTGCACCTGTAATTATATAGCGCAATATGATTGTTTAAATGTGATGGGTGTGACTGGAATTATATAGCGCTCCAATGCATTGGGTAAAGTGATGAATCTCATGAGTAAATTTTAAATGATGTTTGAACAAGATGCTTTCTTGGTTCACAAGTATCAGTGGTAGTTAACCGCAATGACATGATGTTTCATTTTTATGCATTGCCAAACTTCAAGTCTATTATTTATACTCCTATCATGTTCATGATCTTTTGCCTATGTTATGTTTATGATCACCCCATGATTTGTTGTTCTTATATGTCCTCTTACTGGGCTTTTATATCACCCCTTTTTATGTATATCCTCATGTGGCTACATGTACTAAGGAGAGGACAAGTTCCAATAAGAAGCAAGTGAAGAAGAAATTAAATAAATGTTTATGGTTGATGTTGTATTTGTTATGTGTTGTCCCAGTTCTCCCAAGACACTAAACCTTTGGATACTCTATCTGTAATACTATTATGTTTTTTATCTTTGAAATGATGTAATAGTAATGTAAGAAAATGTTGGGACTCTACAGTTGGTATCAGAGGCAAGGTTTAGTTAATTTGGGAATTTGGATTAGTGAACCCCAGAGAAAACCTCTAGTATGAGATCAAGTACAAATATGTACACGAGAGTATTTACCTAGGGATCCCATACATTATGTTTTTGGTATAATTGTTTAAATTAGTTAGTTATTCATGAATTTTTTACTTATGTTTTGTTCTAACCATTTCTATTTTAGAAAATGGTGGGAACCAGGAGAAATCAGGCCAGCAACTCATGCGAGGGACAATGCAACGATTGCCCGAATGACATCACTAATGATTTGGGAGGTGGAGTTCAAAATTTATGGTGATTATTACCCAATTATCTCAGGTTATGAACAATAACCATAATAATGGGGAACTTCCTCCTTCACCAAAGAGGGAGAAACTAGCTATCGAATATTTTATGCGGCAACGACCACCAACATTTTGTGGATCTTCCGATCCACTAGTTGCAGAACAGTGGGTCAACTCCATGGAGAAGATCTTTTCTGTTCTTTGCTATTCTGAGACGGGGAAGGTGACTCTCGCTTTTTATCGTCTAGATGGAGAAGCCGATCAATGGTGGGCTTTGATTATGAACACCAAGCCAAGGGAGGAAATTGAAGAGATGGAATGGGAAGACATTAACATAATTTCTCATAATAAGAATTTCCCACGAACTCTTCGCACGAAGATGGAGAGATAATTCATAGAGCTCAAGAAAAAATAAAGAGAATCTGTCACAACCTATGAAGCAAATTTCACAAGGTATGCTTCCTGTTTTGTTATCATCAATGATAGAAAAATTGATAGATTCTTTAGTGGATTAAAACCACACCTTCGAAAGGCTCTTGAAATTCGAGACTTTGGGAGTTATGAAGAAGTTGTTCGGTGTGCTCTCAATGTGGAGATGGAGTTTGGAGAATGGTCCTATGGATATGGTGATAAAAAAAGAATGATGGTGTTTCAATCTGGTGGATCAAATGACAAAGGTGGGAAGAAAAATCAACGACCCACATGCCAAAAATGTGGGAATTTTCACAATGGGAACTGCCTTAAAGGGACGGGGAAATGCTTCAAGTGTGGGAAATAAGGACACCATTCTCAAGAGTGTAGAAAAGATGCAAAAAGGAAGGATAATGTAGCTGATGAATGTAGAGAACCACCCATGGTTCAATGCTACAACTATAGGGAGATAGGGCACTATGCAAACCAATGCACTAAACCTAGATCTCTTGAGGGTAACCAACGTCATCAGCCACCAAAGACAAAGGAAAATGGGAAGGCTTATTCCATCACTACTGTGGAGGTGGAGCATGATAATTAAGTCGTACAAGGTACACTTTCTATTAATTCGAAAATGACAAAAGTCTTATTTGATTCTGGTTCTACGCATTCCTTTATATCTTTCAAGTTTGCTAGAACTATAGAATCAACGCCCCAAAACCATGATGTAGAGATATCTGTAAAAACACCAAGTGGTGCAATCATTGCAACACAAGTGTTTGACTCTTCTCCTGTTGGAATATGTGGGAAGATTCTTCAGGAAAATCTCGTAATACTTCCCTTGGTAGAATTTGACGCTATAATGGGAATGGATTGGCTCTTGTTATATAGAGAACATATCAACTGTCGGGAAAAGGAAATATCATTTCATATTCCGAACCATCCCATTCTCCTCTAAAAATGCAAGGAAGATCATGAATATCCTTTGAAAAATCCTTTAATGGTGTGCATGTTGATTCCCTATGAAGAAGCATACCTCGCCCAAATGGTTGAGTCGAAGGAAAGTTCCAAACCTGAGGAAATTCCCATCGTGATGGAATACGGAGATGTATTTCCCGAAGAGTTACCCAAAATTCCCCCGGATCGTGAGGTAGAGTTCTCAATTGAACTCATACCCAGAGCTACTCCTATCTCTAAGTGTCCCTTTAGGATGGCTCCTATCGAACTGGAGGAGTTAAAGAAGCAGCTGCAAAGCATCTAGACAAAGGGTTCATACGCCTTAGTGCATCACCATGGGGTGCGCCGGTGCTCTTTGTGAAGAAGAAGGGTGGAACCATGCGGTTGTGTATCGATTATCTGGAACTCAATAGGATCACCATAAAGAACAATTATCCTCTCCCAAGGATTGATGACTTGTTCGATCAGTTAAGAGGAGCTCAATACTTCTCAAAGGTGGATCTTAGTTCTGGATATCATCTGGTAAAGGTGAAGAAGGAAGATATTTAGAAGATAGCCTTCCGTACAAGGTATGGGAAATATGTGTTTTTGGTGATGCCCTTTGGACTTACTAATGCCCCAGAAATCTTCTTGTATTTGATGAATAGAGTCTTTATACATTACCTTGACAAATTTGTTGTAGTGTTTATTGATGATATTCTCATCTACTCCAAGAGAAAGGAGAAACATGAAGAACATCTAAGACTTGTGTTGGAGACATTGGGAAAGGAGAAGTTGTACGCCAAGTTCAGCAAGTGTGAATTTTGGAGAAATCAAGTCACATTCATGGGACATGTGATCACAAGTGAGGGAATTTCTGTGGATCCTTCAAAGACAAAGGCGGTTGAGGAATGGCCCAGCCCCTCTAATGTCATATAAATCCGTAGTTTTCTTGGATTAGCTAGGTACAACCGATGTTTTGTGAGAAACTTCTCACGATTGTCAAGCCCGCTAACTAATTTAACAAGGAAAGGGGTAAAGTATGTCTGGACGGAAGAATGTGATGGAAGCTTCAAGGAGCTAAAGATAAGGCTGATCACTGCACCTGTACTCAAACTACCGAAAAGTGGATAATTTTTTATGATATACAGTGATTCTTCAATGAAAGGCTTGGGTTGTGTACTCATGAAAAATCATAATGTGATAGTATACGCCTCACGATAGTTGGATATCAATAATCATAACTACCCAACGCATGATCTATAGTTGGCAACCATGATTTTTGCCGTGAAAATCTGGCGGCACTACCTTTATGGTGAGAAGTGTGACATATACACTGACCAGAAGATCCTAAAGTATATATTCACACAAAAAGAGCTCAACATGCGTCAAAGGAGATGGTTAGAGCTAATCAAGGATTACGATTTCTCTATTCACTATCATCCGGGAATGCCAAACAATGTATATGATGCTCTAAGAAGAAAAGAACCTACTACTCTATCCATGTTGTGGATTGAGAAAAACCCTATCTTCTTAGATATGCAAATAATGGATTTGGAAATCATAAGGGTAGGGGATACATCCTACCTTTCTCAAATGATTGTGCAACCATCCATCCAATAGAAGATTAAGGAAGCACAAAGGGATGATGTGGAGAAACAAATGAGGGTGAATGCGGAAAAGGAAGGGAATATGTAAGAGTTCCATATCGACGATGATGGTGTGATTTGGTTTGGAACATGGATTCTCATGCCTTCATCGCCCGGGATAAAGAATGAGCTATTGGATAGTGCACTTAGTTCAACTTTTTCTATCCATCCTAGGAGTACCAAGATGTATCGTGATCTCTAAGAACACTTCTGGCGGGATAACATGAAGAAGAAGACTGCGGAATATATATCAAGGTGCTTGGTATGTCAGCAAGTTACAGCTGAGCAGAAAAATTCCAAAGGTATGATGAAACCATTTCCTATTCCCATGTGGAAATGGGAAATGTTACAATCGACATTTTCATGGGTCTCCCGAAGACGTCAAAGGAAATAATGTTATATGGGTTGTGGTTGACCGACTCACCAAGACTGCCCATTTTATCGCTATTCGGAAAGATCTCTCGCTTGATCAACTTGCAAAGATATATGTGAAGTAAGTGGTGAGATTTCACGGTGTTCCAATCTCAATTGTCTCTGACCATGATCCAAGGTTGACATCTATGTTCTGGAGGAGGCTTCAAAATGCTTTGAGTACTGAATTAAATTTCAGCACGGCCTATCACCCCCAAAGTGATGGCCAGTCTGAAAGGACTATTCAGACACCTGAAGATATGATAAGAGCCTTCTCTTTTGAATTCAAAGGTGGTTGGGATCAACATCTTCCATTGGTTGAGTTCTCATACAACAATAGCTTCCACTCGAGTATTCAGATGGATTCTTATGAAGCTCTTTATGGGGAGCGATGTAGAACTCCAACCTGTTGGGATTAAGTTGGAGAAAGAAAGCTACATGGACCTGATCTTGTTCAGGATATGACAGAGAAGGTTCAAGTCATCCAGAAACACATCAAAGCTGCTCAAATTCGGAAAAAGATCTATTCTGACAACTGTTGAAGGGACTTGGAGTTCAACGTTGGAAACAAAGTCTTCGTTCGAATATCTCTATGGAAGAGAGTCATACGATTTGGGAAAAAAGGGAAGCTAAGCCCAATGTATATTGGCCCCTTTGAGATCCTTGACCGCATAGGAGTCGTGGCCTATCGTCTAGCACTTACACCAAATATGGCTCAAGTTCATAATGTGTTTCATGTATCACTACTGAGGATGTACATACCAGACCCCTCACATGTACTAAACTCAGAGGTGGTGCAGCTGGAAGATGATATCTCTTATGAGGAGCAGCCAGTAAATATTCTAGACCGAATTGATAAGGTTATACACGACAAGACAACCCATCTTGTCAAAGTGTTATGGAGGAACCATAAGTTTGAGGAAGCAACTTGGCAACCAGAAGAGGCAATGATGGATAATTACCCTCACCTATTTGGGTAAAGTGAAATTTCAAGGGCAAAATTTCTTAAGGGGGCAAGAATGTAATGACCCAAAGTTTTTCAATGGAATATTCCCTTCTTATATTAATGGACGAAAATTACATGAAAACACAAAATAATGAACTACTAAGTGATAAGTGACATTTAAACATATGATTGTCACTCCTATGTTTGGAATTTTGAAAATCCGACATTCAAGGTTGTGTTCAAGATGATTTTTGGAGTCTAATGAAATAAATATAATTTTTGGCGAATAGTAACCTACCCTTATGAACAGTCCCCTACCATTATGAATAGTAATATTACCCTTATGAATATTAAATAATAGTAACATTACCTATGAATAATAAAATAAAATTTAGACATCTCAGAAAGTGACAATTTGACCATAGTAAATGTTTTTCGTATTTTATAAGTCATAAACAATTAATTATAATTAATTAATTAATTTAAAAGAATATTTATTTCCATGAAAATTATTCATAAATTATTTAATCAATGTCTAATAGTTTTTAAATAATTTTATAAGACCCTGCGTAATTTTCGAAAGCCCTATACAATCCATTTTATTCTTAAAAACTGTTTTTTAATTAAATTATGATTTTAATTAAGTAATAAATTAATAATATTTAGAAAATTATTTTTGAAATATGGACATAATATTTGGATTCAACAAGTCGAAAAATGGTTGGGGAAAATGTTTAGGATTTTTCTGAGATACTTGAATTTTGGTGAATAGTAAAATACATTAATTTACCGAATAAATACATTATAATTAAATCCCACTATTCCTGAAATCACAAGTGATGTAAGAACCCAAATCTCGAACTCACATGGCTTATTTACTGTTCTTGGTCGTTCAGGACACACTATTCCTTGTCTTGTGGGGAAATAATAAACTAATGAATTTTATATTAAGGAAACCCCTTACCCCTCCACTATAAAAGCCACCCTTCACTCCCTCTTTTCCTCACACCTCTCAAGCTCCAAGCCTTCTCTAAACTCTGCCCAAAAATCTTCCCTATCCCCTTCCCCACCTCCAAAACTGATGGTCTCATCAAAAGACCAATCCTAGCTTCCTTAAAAAGGATCTCAAAAGGAAGATTTAAGAGGTAATTTCTCTCCCTCTTCTCCTTTAATTTCCTATCAAGTTCAAGTTCCTTTATTGATCTCTCCCCACATATATTCATCCAAATTGTTTTGTAACTCTAGTATTATACATATACTGTAATTTTATGATTCTAATGTGATATTATATCACCCCACGCCTTTTCTCTCTTCCTTTTATTTTATTAAAGATATCGTTGTTCATGAGGTGTTAATTTATCACCTTCAAAAATGACATGCTCTATTCTTCCATTTCTACCTTCAGATATGGTCATGAAACCATTGTTATGGTTTAACAAGAATCTGTTATATGTATTATGTTCTATTTTATGTTCTGGAAATAACCTATGGCCATATTACTATGTGAAAAGTTAAAACAAGTTCGTTGTGATCCAAAAACCGCTCAAATTAACCCAAATAATCATCATTTAATTATTATCTAATGATTAACCCAAATGGATATAATATAAATCATTATAAAATCATTAAATATCCTGTAAAATCATTAATAACATGTAATATTAGTTCTGGATGTCTACTCATGTTCTATCCAAACATCAATTTCAGAATACAAGTGAACCACCCAAGAATAACCATAAAAACAAACATCCCCGAACAATGTTATTAAACTCTATAAGTCATAAAAAGGAAAATAACATGACATAATGAAACCATAATGAAACCAATTAATGTACACATGGGTCTGTATTTCTAATTAATGAATATAATTTCATTATACAGGACATTAAAGAGAAGGAGGCATTCAAATACAATGTAAGGGGAAATCTCGAACCCAATTTTCTTCCTTCAGGTTCTCCCTCTTTCACTACATTTTTGATATGGTTACTCCTCAAAGATCATTTGTTCAACATTTCCTTTACTTTTATGGGATATACATGTTTTTCCCTGGTTTTTATGTCCATAAATATTTTTTTCCAAAAGAACTCTTCTTTCATGAACTCACCTTTTACCTCTCATTCAAGGTTGATGTTTCTTGTATCAAGTATGTTGTTCCTTCTTTCTTTTGGGAACCCAAAGATTTTGAATGTGTTATTATGAGATTAAACCCAATCCTTTTCAGGGGTTCATTATGTTTATTTATGTTATATGTTCATTGGGGCATGCATGAAAAATGACAATGTTAGGATGTGATGGGTGTGCCCGGAATTATATAGCGCAATATTAATGTTTGAATGTGACGGGTGTGCCCGGAATTATATTGCTCTCCAATGAATTTTGTAATGTGATGAATCTCATGAGTAAATTTAAATTGATGTGTGAAGAATATCCTAGCTTGGTTCACAAGTATGAGTGGTAGTTAACCACTATGATATAATGTTTCATTTTTATGCATTTCCATACTTCAAGTCTATTATTTATGCTCCTCTCATGTTCATGATATTTTGCCTGTGTTATGTTTATGATCACCCCATGCTTTGTTGTTCATATATGTCCTCTTACTGGGATTTTAGCTCACCAATTGATGTATATCATCAGGTGCCTACGTGTTCTAAGGAGAGGACAAGTTCCACTAAGAATCAAGTTAAGAAGACATTAAATAATTGTTTATGGTTGATGTTGTATTTGTTATGTGTGGTCCTAGTTTTCCCAAGACCCTAAACCTTTGGATCCACTATGTGTAATAATATAATGATGTTTATCTTTGAAATGATGTAATAGTAATGTAAGCAAAGTCTGGGTCCCTATAGAAATTCCACTAAATTTAAAAATTAAATTATCATTAATCCCCCAAACAAAAATGATGTAGCTATTAATTTTATCATTCTAGACATGTGAATGTATTCATCAAGTGTTCTCTTGAAAAAAAGTAATGACCATAATTACCATAATACCTTATTTAAAACATACATTCTTCCTTAAACCTCAAATAAATTGTAGATTGTTTTATATATTATTTAAATCCAAAAATCTTGTAAACTCCATCATTGACAGCATAAAGTACATTTTAAAAAATTCATTAACTAGTTCTAATGTAAGTAGTACTATCAAATTAACATTATCCATATCAATCATATATTTTTTTCAACATCTTTATACAAACATCATTAACATATTTAACGTTATCATTCCCTTAATTATGTTTTTTCCTGAATATCTCCTTGTCATTAAATCACCTTTATAGGTCATCAACATAATTCAACATATTCCTACAAATCCTCAAAGAAAAATTTATATTGAACAATCCTTAAATATTTCATAAATCTTGATTTCCAATATGTAAACACATCAATAATTCGACTTCATTCTAAAACCCTTAACTAGGCTTCATCATATTATTCCTTAATTCTTATTTCCTTTTATATTTCATTCTTGGTCTCTTCATTTTTAGAAGTATAACCATTACTCGTACCACCTTGATGATTCTCATCATGAAATTCCCCCCTCAGAATTCAATTCATATAGTTTCCATTCATTCCACATTTATAACATTTTACTATTGATGATGTCATAGGGAAATCATTATTCTCATCCATTATTTTAACTAAACATTTCGTTTTTCTAGAAAAATAACTTACTCTATGCCTGTATTATCCCCACATAAAACATATTTTCATTCTTCTAAGAGATTCAATTGGTTTCTTCTTCCCACATTATCGACATATATGAAAGAAAATATTCATTCCTTCATTGTCTCCACCACTCAAACACTCAATAGACACATTCCATATATTATTTGGTGATACTGGGAGTCGGTTAAGGTGGATGTTGTTAATAATATATCATGATAACTGATTAGGAATAATCACAACATCCTTAACTCCAATCGTCATACCAGTTGTTTGTTCAACAACACATTTTCTCTCACATTGAATGTTAGTCTTGTTCCTTATGGTTCTTTCAATTGAATAAAACTAAACAACACACTATGAGTAACAATATTAATAATGGGAATAACATAATCATGAAACATCACTTATTGTATGTCTAATCATGAATTTTTTTTTCAATATATGACACCTTATTCTAATCCTAGGACATTCTGGGTCATTATATAAATCCTTGATGATGGTTCATAAAGAGTTTCTGGATTTCCAAAACATATCACCTAGGAGTGTCAAACTAGGAGTGACTCATGCACTAGGTGACAATCGAGTCCATCTCAATTCACCTGTTTAAGAGTAATTACCCATAAGAACCTCTTTTTTATAGACACACCCACTAGTAGTATCTATACATGGATGTAATTTCTTGGAATCTTCTTTCTCTATACTTTACCAAAATTCCAATAAATTTTCCAATACTTTTGCACCTCAATAGACTTATCCTTTAAAGTATACCTAGACATATCCTTAAAAATATCATTAGGGTTCTAAAAAAGTTTTTGGTCTTATTTTCTAAAGGATAATTTAACCTTTCTCTGATACTAATTGTAACAACCCAAAACATCTCAAAAAAATATATTACATCTTAAGAGATAATTATTCATTAAATAACATAATGATGCATGTGAGAATCATTTATGTCTAGTTCCTTTGGAAATAGGGACACATAAATAAATAGTCTATATGTTATCTAATTCATATCCCACAATCTTATTCCTAACTAGAAACTTTCTTAGACTAATATAACACAATACCTTTCATCAAATCCTTGGGAAATAAATCATATGAAAGGGTGACCCCATATTATCGGTAAGGGTAATAAAGGGATATATCAACATATCATGTGTATAAATGATTGATAACATGAAAATTACATTTAAAAACCACACCCTATATATGAAAGATCATAAAAATGGGGCATGGAATAAATATTAGAATTTTATAAGACACTGATCATAATGGAATCAAATAACATAAACCATGATAACATCACATTGAAATAAGGTATATATCTATGGAATACACATAAGAATAGAACACATGAAAAGAAATAGGTTTCATAAATATTTAATCATAGAATAATCTAAGAAAGAGAAATATGTTTCCTAATTATTTCATCATATCATTATAACATGACCCGTGAAAAAAGAATTGCATTTGACTAGAATTGTATCATGGTGTAACCCACGAAAAAAATAAATGGTTTTCATAAAAATTTATCATTGTATAACCTGTGATAAAATAAGTGGGTTTCAATAAAAATAATCATGATATTACTTATGAAAAAAAGAAGTAGGTTTCAAAAACATGTTGTCATTATAAATATAATCCTTCCAGAGGAAGAATAATAATGGTAAATTAAGGTCACATCTCCTGTAAATTATAAGTAACATCAAAGGATATCATATTATTTGGAAAATGATTTTGAAAGACTATATGGATATTTTTTGGTGTAAAGTAGTATTTCCACTTAGAAAAAAACATTAAAACTTAATTTTATTTTGGAAATCCTTTTATTTTCAAATAATCTTTTAAACTTTTAATGGAATATTAAAAAATCATTTAAAACATTTCTTGATGAAAATAACATTTCTGCTTCCAAACATTTTTTAATAACATAAAAAAATTTAAAAATTATTTTCTTTTAAAATATACATTGAAAAAACATAATGTAATCTTGAAAGAAAATAATTATCATGATGATTGAAAATAAAACTCATGTAGTACATCTTAAAACAAATATTCCTTTAACATTTATGATAAAATAGATGTAGGAATTATTTGGAAATTGACATGAAGATTCTGATTAAAACTCACTGTAAAAATCCATAAATTGGTGAAAATGTATTTAATAAATTCTTTTTATAATTTTATGACCGTATATGATGTTATATTTAAACACTACTTTTCATGTAACTAAATCTATCAAAAATAATTATATTTATTAGGAATAAATATCTCACAAAATAAAGGGGTGCTATATCATTTTCTTATGACGATTAAAAAAATTGTGGTTGTTTTAAGGGGTTGGAAACCCATGGTTGTTTTATGATAGTATATTTTGCTCTTCATATACATAATAAATTGATCTAAAAATGATTAAATAAGGAAAAAAATTCTTTTTTAAGTTGCCTAATTATCATTTCTCAATGAAACTAATTCAATCCAATAAAATTCAACAAAAAACATGAAGTATTTACGGGTTGAAACTTGGATCCAGTCTCCACATATCATGAATGATTCTAATGAAAATTAATTTTGGGGTTAATATACTGTTAAAAATTAATGAATTTGGGAATCAGATGGATGTGCCTAAAGGATAACCATACAAAATAATTTAAGAAAAAACATTTAAATGAATATTATTGGGACGTTCAAGTAACAACGGATTACTTGTTGGATGTGGTGGATAAAACTATTCTCAGTTCCTCAAATTCTAGTCTAGTATTGTCCAAAAGGGTTTTTCCTAAAGGAAAATAATCATGTTGGTGGAATGAGAATGTTAAACATAACGTTAAATGAAAAAAGTTTTATAAATAGTTACACTTTTTTATTAATGACGATACTTAAGATTGATATCGTGTTGCTCATAGAGAGGCTATGAAAGTAGTTAGTAATGATATATATGTCATTTTTGATGAGTTTTACCATTAGTTTCACTCTAATAATTTTGAATAAAACATGAATAAAGATGTATTTTTTAAGGATGTTAAAATTAAGAAAAAATGGTGTTTATACTTTAATAATATCTTCAATGAAGACAAGTTTTTTGGATTATACTAGGATAATATAAGTATTAGTAGAGACGAACATAATTATAACTATTATAAATTTTTCTGTACTTTTGAGGTTAAAGTGGATTTAATTAAGATGGAAACTGGTAATGATATAGGACTAGATAATATCTGCATTAATGTTTGGAAATATTTAGGGGATTTGGGTATTAATTGGCTCATGAGGTTATTTAATGAAATTATGATATCTATGAAAATCTCTAATGAATAAAGGATGATTTATCTTGTACCTGTTTATAAAAATAAAGGAGATATTTTATTTTTTGAACATTATAGTGGAATTAATCTTATGATTCATAACATGAAACTTTTAATAGGTCATTTAGTATAGGATTCAATTGGAAACTAATGTTTCTGATAATCAATATGGTTTTATTCCTTAAAATTCAACTGTAAAAGAAATTTATTTTATTAGAGGTATGATTGATTATTATCAACCAAAATCCAAATATTTTCAAATGATTTTTATTAACAGTTACATTGAGTTGAGTCCCACATCGGACATTAGGTATCATGTCATATTCATCATTCACTATAAATTAATTTCAAGGCCTCCCATAAAGAGGAATCTTGAGTATTAGATCAACCACTCTTACATTTTAACATGATATACGAGTAGGTTCCAAAACACCAACCCACTCAGTATGACTAATACAAAAAAAGCCTTTAATAGCATTAGAGTTGGACATTATCAGTGCAAAAAAATCACCGACTACTACAACATAGTTAAAAGGCCAAGGCATTTATCAGTGCTAATAGAAGACCTAAATTATTAGTGAACATAATTATAACTGATAAAGGAAATATTTATCATCCCTTTTATAAGAGCTCATAAAATAATCCCTTATCAGTTATTTTTCAAGCACTAAAAAAGGGTCCCTCTATCAGCGCTTTTGAAAGCACTAATAAAGTGTCCCTTTATGATAACTAAAAAAAGAACTGATAAATACTCCTTCATCACCACATTTAGTTGCATTGAAAATGGGAAATACTATATTATGATACTACCACACACTACAACACCATAAACAAGGCATGTAGTGTGCTTTGACAACACACTGCATAACAAGAAACAATACCAGATACAACACCAGAAACAACCAAAAAAATAACAAAATCAGATACAAATATAGAATTTAAATGATATAAAATTTACAAAACAAATACAAGGTAAAAAAATTATAAAAAACTATTATAGAGTTTGTTCATTTTTTATTTCTAATATTAATGTTATTTATTAATTACAATCCACACTTGGAGTAACCACATGGTTTATTGAGTTTCATATGATTTTTTCATATAAAAAATTACTTATGGATTGTTATCCCAAAGTACCAAAACAATTTGAATTCCATTTCTCAAATTTTGTTATGTTAGAAGTATTTTTCCACTAAAATTAATATGAATTTTGAATAAAAATATGAACTTGAAAACATATCTATCACACCATGAATAATATTGACATTTAGATGATCCTTACATGTCAAAAATTACATATGAATATTTTTCCTAAAGTATCAAAACAATCTGAATGGGATTCCTCAGTTTGGAATATGCCACTTATGTTTTTTTTTACTAAAATATAATTTTAAACTAGAAACATACACTTTATCCATAATGGTCGCATCATGTGTGATTTTTACAATAGACTAATTCTTACACATAACAAGTTAATTATAAATAATTTTCCAAAATTATAAAGAGTATCCTAGCAATTTTTCACCATTTTCAGTGATTTTCACTTTTTGTATTAAATTGTAATTATTTAACTGATAATAGACACTTTGAGTCATAATGGTCACACAGTGAGTCATATTGAGGTGAGACTTAATCCTATACATCTCAAATTGATTATGGATCATTATCAAAAAGTACCAAATAATTTGTTTGTGTTTTCTCATTTTTTATGTCGATTTTTTCCACTAAAATTGATGTCAATTTTGAAATAAAAGATGCCCTTTGTGTCATACCGGTCACACTATGCATCTGATTAAGGTGTGGTTGATTATGAAATATCTCAAATTACTTATGGATCATTTACCTAAAGTATCAAAACAATTTTAATTCATTTCCATAGTTTTGAGTATGTCACTTATATTTTTTACCAAAATATCATTTTAAACTGGAATCATGCACGTTTAGTCATACCGGTCGCATCATGTATGGGATTGACATGAGAGTAACTCTTATATGTCACAATGGATTTATAAATAACTGTTTTAAATTAACAAGATAACCTGATCATGTTTTCATGGTGTTTAGTGACTGACACATTTTTGTAATAGAATGTCAATGTTAAACTGATAATAGACACATTAAGTCATACCGGTCACAACGTGAGTTGGATTGAGGTCTGATTGATCCATACACATCAAAATAATTTACCATCCTTATTTACATGAGCATAATTCTATTTAAAATGACATAGGATGGACGTGGCTTCATATTTTTATTCATCAATCTATATATACATATATTGTACCATATCACTTAATAAAACATTTATAATTTATTTAAAATACATAACAATTTATTCTCAAATGAACAGTACCCCATCCTTTCTTTGCAATAGGGGTACATTTATTTTGATGCATGTTCAATATTTTCATCACTCTTTTTTTTGTTTCATAAATTAATTTTTTTAATGAAGTTGGATAAACTAAATAATTCCAAATAATATATTATAGACTTCAATGAACCTAAAATCATATATCAATGCCATAATTGATGAAATCAGTCCACGTTTCCAGATTTATAATATGTGCATAAAAAAAGTTGTTGGGTCTTTTCTTTCATGTAAGCATCTCTATGATGTAATTTCATAAGAAGATTTTGGAAGCCTCTGTGGTCTTTTCCAACGATGATGAAGACAAAATTCTTATATAAATATTATAAAATAAACGGACAATGCAATAAATAACAAAAAATAATTCAATGTTTCATTATATAATTTCATATAAAAAAGAGAAAGTATATCATAACATAACATTTATATATTTATAAATTATTTCCTTCATTATAGGTTGTATGTGGGGCCATGAATCAATATCAACCGGTACATTCATCCTCGTTGTGATCCCAAAATAACTAATGAAAATTAAAATTTTGCGGTAAATAGGTTGGCCACATTGATTCCAAAAAATATTAAATTTTATACCCTGGATTCTATCCTTGATAATATAATTCACCACTGTGGTGATACTTCATTATTGTTTTTTTTTCATCAGTATGTTTTTGATCACTTAATAACTATATAGTTTCAACATCAAAAGATTGTTCTCCCTTGCGATTGGTAACTTCATCAAGTTTAGAATACATTGTTTGCATATGTAGTAAAACATTTAATATCCCTTGAAAAACAACATACAATACACTCCATAAATATAATTTCACATTTTCACCCATATTTCATGAAAAATATTACTTTCTTGAAAATAGATATAATACTACAATACTCCAGTAAAACTAACCTCCACTACCATTATTTAATCTGTCCTTATATATTTGATTGTCTTCTATCTCTTAATGATGGATTGGACACCCTCATTCAGACTATCCTCTTCCCATCATTATGGTTCCAAATTTCTTAAATTACATACTTCCCAAATAGTTGATATTTAATTTTGTTTCTTGATATCTAGCCCCCATATTTTTTGGACATCCACCTTTGTTGGTAGAACTTATGTAACATAAATTCACCCAATATTGGGTTACTGGAGATCATTTTGGATGTGAAATACTAAAATTAGTTCAAAAAAATATAAGATATGGGGGATCAGTCTCATGATACAAAATGAAATAATAATTGTTTGGGAGATGAAATGCCTCTGACACTACACTAAGAACATAAACTCATCCCCAATGAGATGCATCGACTATAACCTATGTTACAAGACCTTTTTACTCACCTGTATCACAAATATAATATCTATATATCCACAAAAGTAAGAAAATAACCTAAATTCAATTTAATTATTGCTTATAACTTATTACATTTCAAAAATCAAGGAATGAACATTCAAATCCACATGACTTCAACTGGTAGTTATTTACTTCCACTCAGAAAAATTTATTATTTTCCCATTCCTCTGAAATGGTTCTTTTTTTTAAAGGAATTAGAATAGATAAAAAAACTTGTGGTAGAATTTGTGTGAGGAGGATGTGATAGCTTGACAATCATCCATTTTTCCAATCTACTTAGAGAATAGATCTTGAAAATGATGACGAAAATAGGGCAAAATATATATGCTCATTATGGGAGGAATACCTGTGAGACTAAAATTGGCAGTTTATTTAATGGAGATTAATGAATAAAATCCATGTGGGAGGTATTCCATCAAGGAACATTGGAACCACAATTATGTGAGGAATGCTAGTTTGAAAGACGGAGTCCAATCCATTATCAAGAGATGGAAGGAAATCAAGCGCATGAGGACAGGTTAAATATATGTATTAAAGGTTAGCTGTACTATATTATTTTAGTTTTACATATTTATTCAATATAGTAATAAATTTCATGAACGATGCATGAAAATGTGGACTTTTATGCATGTGATGTGTTGTATTGTATGTCTACCTTACCAAAATGAATGTTTATTTACACAACCATATTTGTGAAACCCGTGGTCCCTTTTTATGAAATTTTATTTACATTGCATATGACTATTATGTGTTGTATTATTCATTACATTATCAGAAATTAGGAAAAGTGTCATAAAAATTGGATACATCATTTTCATGTTCATCGGGTGCATGAAAATTCATCACAAAAAAACAACCTAGTATATTTACCTAACCACTTAAGGTGGAACTTTGTGCACATGTAGCTCATGTTTCATTGGGTTGAAAGTTGCAAGGGTTTATTATTTTTTGGAAGGGATGTAATATCTGATGATTTCAAGTGGGTACTTGTAAAGTTTATGTCATCAATGGTAGGTTGGTTATTCATCTAGGGTTTCATTTTTACCAGGATATATCAAATTGATTTTATTTTTATGCATTCGGGACTTTATATTAATGGGGTTCTATTACATAAAATTTTACATAGAGAAACTTTTCATGTGAGTTGGTTTTTTGAACCATTTATCATATATAAAGTTGAAATATACATATTTATTATCAATCCTTCAGAATTTCATTGATGTTTTCAATGTTTGAATGAAATTTTGATTCATCACATATCAGGTTATGAATAGTTTGAAAATATTGTGATGTAACGATATTCAAAAAGATAAATTTATTGATAAGATAACACAGACACACAAATAAAGAAAATTAATTTTCTTAAATCAGGTCACTTAATAAAAAAATTACATCATTCCTGTAGAGGAATTTATTTATAAAATAATTTGATAGAAAAGTAAACTCATATGTAACATCTTCAATAGATGACACCGCAGATAGAAACTCTTATAATAGAATCCGATCTGGTGTGTTGTGGTATTACATGTTTTAATTTATAAATATAAATTAAATTAAATTAAAAAAATCCAATCACTATTTGTTTATAAAAATTACCACTTTATTCTAACTAATTATAAATTTAATGTACATAGGTAATTAGTGGAAACCATTTATTATTAATGGAAATAAATGGTATATCCTTTAATGATCTACCTAAGCCATTGAATATCATCTTCTCTCATAACCATATTGTTTTAGTGAATATATTTTTCAGTATATGTTTTAATAACTGAATCATATCAATCAATTATAAACACTCTTCTTTTTGACCATACATCACAAATTTTGATTTTGGATCAAATAAAAAACATAAAATGTATGAATTTTTTCATTTCGATGAAAATATAAATAGTTTTTTTCCTATTAAATTTTATCTATATAACATATTGATAATGTTAAACAATATAATATATAAAATATAAAATTTATTTCCATGAATTAGATTAACACATTCACATTTAAATAATATATATATGAACCCACATTATATTATTCAGATCAAATAACATTCCCTCTAAAATTAGTCCAATATAAATTTAATCATTTTTTCATATTCATGTGCTTGCCATACTATAAAAAATATTTTCCAGAAATGAAGAAACACACTATCTAATAGGTTAGAAGAAATAATACAATATAAACATCAAAAAAATAACCATCAGTTGCATAAAAGGTTAGAGATGCAATTCACAGTGGTCTCGTATGAAGATGGAATGATTTTACATGGTAGGGGTGGAATTGTATAGGTATAGGTAAGTTAGTGAGAGAGTGGTAGAGAGATGAGATGTAGTGTTCATCATGGTTCATTACAACACAAAAACGTAAACTACAATACCCACAAATTCAAAAAATGAAAGAGGAAAAGTAGAAAATAAAATAAATTGGATTCTGGCCTTGATTCCTCTAAGGGA
Source organism: Viscum album (assembly GCA_963277665.1). NCBI lineage: Eukaryota > Viridiplantae > Streptophyta > Magnoliopsida > Santalales > Viscaceae > Viscum > Viscum album. The sequence continues at coordinate 1,759,882,693 of OY728141.1, forward strand.
ACCTAAAGAAGTCTTATCAACATCAAGGTAGTTCCATAAGAAATTAAGAATCAGGCGTGAATGAGTCATGATTAGGGTTCTTTTAAATTGATTGGGGACACTTTTACTAGCACTTTCAAAAAATAACTGACAAATATCACTTTTATCAGTGATAAATTGATAAGTAATGATAAAAATAATATTTCTCATCTCTAAAAATGTGCTGATAAAATAAATAGTTTTCTGTGCTATTGTTTTTGAATTGATAAAAGGAATATTTATCCGTGCTAACAATTGGATGATAAAATGAACCTTTATTAGTGCCAATAAAGGATTTGTAATTATAATTATTTATATATATGATTATATATTTATAAATATAATAATTATAATTTTAGAAAATAATATTCAATATTTTTATATTTATATATTTATATATTTATATATATTTATATTTTTATATAGATAGCCCCTATGGTGCTGTTTAGTATTAGTTGTCCATGTGGGTCTCGGTGAGGTCTTAGGTTCATATCTCTTCGGGTACATTATTTAAATAAATTTATTATAATTTTATAATTATTTAAAAATATATAATTATTTATTTCTCATTATAAAAATACATAATTAAAAAAATATTTTATTATTTATAATAATTATAAATATGTAAATTTATAAATATAGTAAACATATATTTATAAATAAATAAATTTATAAATATTTATTTACAAATATATTTTTTACGTTATTAGTGGATATACAATAATAAATAAAGTCATTTTAAAAATGAATGAATTGAATAATTCACATTGAGTACATTTAAAAAATTTTGAAAAAATACATAATGTTTGTTAATTAAATATAAATTATTAAAAAAAATTGAATATATATATATATATATATATTGAAGTATAGAAGAATACATATTGAAAAATATAAAATATAGTAAATAAATATTTATAAATAGATAATAGAAAATGAGGAAACCCAAAAATAACATAAAAAATAAAAATATATTAAAAATGAGTAAATAATACCATAACTATAATACTATAAAAAATAAATAAATAATTTTCTAATTTAAAAAATAATATATTAAATGTATCATTTTATAATGAATTTATAAAATATACTAAAATTTAAATAAATTACATAAACATCTTTTGTATGTGTTTGTATATAAGATTTCATTAATTGTGTAAATATATTTAGGTGTTTGTTGTATATAAAAATGCATTAATTGGACACACACACACACATAGATATATATATATATATATATCTGTGTGTGTGTGTGTGTGTGAAATCAACTCGACACATGACGTTTGATATATGTTACATTGAAAAATCAAACAATATTGAAAATGAATAAGAAAATAATACGTTTTTAATTATTAAATTTTATTCATTTTATATATATTTATATTTAATATATGTTATTTTTTACTATTTATAAATAATAGATATATATATATATTATTCCTTTTATTTTTATTAATAATTATTTCATTAATAAATTTTTAAATAATTTTTTAATTTATTAATTTTTAATTTTTTGTTAAATTATTACAATGTATTCATTTTATATATTTATACTCAATATATACTATTTATTAATATATATAATATATATAATATATATAATATATATTAATTTTATTAATTTTTTTCAATATTTATTTAGTTAATAAAATGTTTAATATTTATCTTAATTTACCAATTTTTATTTTTTATTTGTTTAATCATTAATTTTTTCATTTTAGATAGCTATATATTTAATTTATACTCTTTACTAATTTTTAATATTTATTTATATGTACATTCAATTTATTCAATTTTAATAAAGATTATTTAACCAATAAAATTGTTAATAATTTTTACTTTAATTTTTTAATTATTTCATTTTATTCTAAACCTTTATTGGTGATAAAAATAAATCATTGTAAAAGGGAAACCTTTATCACTGTGAAAATAAAGCGCTGATAAAAATGGACATTTTCATCACATTTTTCTAGCATTGATAAATGTCAGTTCTATCAAATGCCTCTTTTGTAGTAGTGTATGATTCTTTTTCGTATATAAATCCTTGTCCTCCCCCCCAGGTTAGTGGTGGCTCCTAGACAAAGGACACCATTATTAGTCGGCCTCCCCCGTGTCCTCTCCCAATAACTGCAATGAATCCATTCGCCACCGTGACCTTGTTATTGTGACCCCTTACTCTAACTGTGATAACCCCTCCTTCTGCCATTATCCCTACACCCCCAAGCAACACCTCCAAATGTGGCACCCCACCCCCAAAAACTTGCATAGTTTCACCTTCCCCAGTCGCATGATGACTCTTCCTAACAAGACCTATGACGATGAAACCCCTCTTTGAAGTTGCATGCTCCCACCTCCAAGTAACACAATTCCCATGATTTCTTTGTATGTGGAGATATTCCAGGTGGAGTCCTCAAATCCACACATTCTATATTTAGAAGGAGATTGATGAGTGATGGGGCATAGAGATGGGGGATGGGTAGGAGGTCGGTGGGATGGGGGCATCGCACAGGGAGAGGTGACGTGCTTGGGGCATCACACAGGGAGGGGTGATGGGCTAGGGGAATCACACAAGAAGGGGAGACGACTTCCATAACCATTATCATCCTCCTTAGGCATTCGATCCATGTCTATATCTACCCATTTCCCATGATACCCTTTTGGTAATGCTCTAACAGGTGTGTTCCCATCTTTTAATTTCCTCCCTTATTCATTCCAGTAACCCCTGTTACCTTTATTAATGACTATACTGCCATTGGGATATGCAGATCAACATTGGGCTTCTTTATTAGTGCTAAAATTATCATTGAGCTGCCCGATGGATCACCATCGGGCCACCGAGATCACTATCATGCTTCCCAAATATCAATTGAAGTTTTCCTCTATTTCTCAAACCACCATCCAGAATTTTATTTTCTATACATTTTTATTTTTATTTTTATATTTTTTGTATTTCAAGCTTGGAATATCCATCATGATGAAGAGTGATTGGGGATATTTATTTTTCTCTGTTCTTGTATCAAATCTTGGTACACCTATCTTGTAGGGGAGTTTCAGAGGTTATATTGTGTTTAGTTCACCAAACATTAGGTATAAATTCCATTTTATCAATCACTATAAAGAAAAAATAAGGCCTCCCTTAGGGAGGCCTCTTGTTTAAGTATTTTCCCCCTCTTTATTTCAAATAGTTTTTATTAATTTGGAAATGGTATATGATAAAGTTTCTAGATAGATTTTATAGAAAGGTGTTGAAATCAATAGGTTAAAGATGGTTTATATTAAACTATTAAATGAAATGTATGAAGGGATTTTTTCTTGAGTTAGAAAACCTGTAGGTGACACAAAAAATATCTCTCTCTTGATAGGACTACATCACGCTTCTGCTTTAAACCCATACCATTTTTTCTTTGGTCTTCTATGAACTTACAAAACATATTCAAGATGAGATTCCTAATTGTAGAATTTTTTTCAGAGGATATTGTTTACATTTTTGAATCTAAAGATACTATTAATATAATGTTATATATTTTGAGATAATTTAGAATCAAAAGGTTTTCCTATTAATAAGGATAAAACAGAATATATGATGTTTCGTTTTAGAAAAGTAATTGCTAATGATGTTATGGATGAGAAATTTTGAGACTGTATTACTTCAAAATTATATCATTTGTCATATCTAGTATCCTTTTTACAATGTGATGAAAATATTAATGCATATTCCCATCATACAATTAGATCTGGATGGATAAAATAGATGAATACATATAGAGTTCTTTATGATTGAAAAATTACAATGAAATTGAAGTGTAAATTTTATAAGTATTATCAATAGAACTATAATTTTCTATGTCCGTGAGTGATGGGTTTTGATGGTACATCTTGAAAAAAATAATTACTGTGTAAATAAAAATGTTACGACAGAAATGTGAACATACTAATATGCATAAGACTATAAATAAATGTACTCTAGAGAAAAATGGAGTAGATCTGATCGATGGGATAATTACTAGGACTATATTAAGATAGTTTGGACATGTTAAAAGAGATCTAAGGAATAATTTTTTTATAGTAGGGTATTCTTGAAGACTAATTAACTAATTAAAAGATCTAGACATAGACCTAAATTAACCCTTAAATAGATCATTCAATATGAACATGTTCTAAATGGATTCAATGAAAATATGGTCTTCAATAGAGCTAATTGGTGATGTTTGATCCATGTAGTTGGATCCATTTAATTGTGTTTAAGTCATGTTTATTGTTTTTGTTTTTTATATAATTATAATAAGTATAACAATGTTGTGTGGGAAGAGGCCAACCTAATTTGACACAGGTGGTTTGTGAAACATTCTCACAGACACACCACTTTTTTCCATTTTTTTATATTCAAATCATGATCACATGAGGAATCATAACACCCACTAACATCTAATATTGACTCTAGGAAGACCTTTCCATCCTTGTAACAGGTTGTCACATAAGGTATGTTACACATAAAAAACAATATATCAGTGTGTAATCGTAATGGGGTCCATATGATACCATTATAGTTCAATAAATTTAATAACAATGTTGTCCAGCCAAAAAAATATATTTTCATTGAAAAAATATATTATAAACCTAGAATTATCACTTTCAATGTATTTACTCGGATAATAAAGCTTCAAAATAATATATATTAATTAATTTTAAAGTCATTGTGAGAAAATAAGAATAAAAGTGAAATTTACATAACCTAACAAACATTAAAACTCCTTGTTCTCTAAGTATTAATATGAACAAGTACTACCATGTAAGTGAAATCATTCATTTTAGAAGAAAATAATGTTTCATTATATTTCCCCTGTCATTCTGAAATTAATTTTTCATCCTATCATTCAATTATATATTCCAATTATTTTTGAAGAAAAATTATTCTGTAAAATATCCCGTTGGGTAAAAGAATTATGACTTAAGATGGATCAGAATTAATATAACTAATAAAATATTTAATCTAGTATCTAAAATCTCATACATCTATTTTAAAACATGTGTTAATATATAAGACTTATAAATAAATGAAATAAATGATTTTTTAATCACTTACCCTGTTAAAATTATTCTTATGTGAAGATGATATGTATAATTCAATTTTATCTTGGTCTATGACATATGTAGATTTTGTTTCCTGCAATAACCATATATTCATCAAGAATAAAAATAATATAATATACCAAACAAAAATAAAATACTTAGGAAAAAAATAAATCCATGAACATATGATTTAGTGAAGTTTAACCCCCTTTAAGAGGGGAATATAAGTGAATCACCCTCAAATAGAGTATAACAAAACAAAACAAAATATTGTATATATATATATGGGATCATATTCTTCAAGAAAAATACATCAATAAATCATTTCTCATGAATGCAAATCTTTGATCACTGTCTCCCTCCGCAAGGGATCAAACTAGTAATTTGTTGTAACAAATTTAAAATAATTAGGGAATCCCAAAGAAATAACCTATGATAAAATTATGATGAAATTATATTAATATCAAAATTATTATGAAACTGATCATTTAGAATTCATAAACTATGGAAACATTATCAAATCAATCAAGAACATTCTAAAGTAGTGCCCAGAATTTTAATCCTCAAATACCACTCCACATGGATTCACATGATGTCCTAATTAAATATTTTGGTATCAATAACCATTACACTATAATATAGAAAACAAAAAAACCTCAACATGTGAAATCAATTAATTTACAGATAAAAAGAAAGGCAAAAATAAAAAAATGTTATGCGTATACCCACAAGTTGGATATGTGATGATGATTTCAATGTGATATTTAATCATGTCATATTTTATTCATTGTTTTTTTACGAAATAGAGTTTTACAAAAATGGACGAAGGGGTGATTATTTCAATAGGATATTACATCATTCTAGGTTTTACAAGGTGATTTTTTCATTGACCAATAGAAATAATTTTTTAAAATGGATGAAGGTATGCACAACCCCTTATGGTGAATGTTTTAAAAAGGGGCCACAACATTAAGATAATAGGGGAAAAAAATTATAAGAAAAAAATTACATTACAAATTCAAAACTCCTTAACCCATTAACTCATGTTTTCCTTTAATTAAAAAAATATATTATTTGAATAGTTTTGTATCTGGATTTTAGATGTGTCTAGGTGGAATCCTACATAACTCAGCCAATTTAACACCCCTAAAAAAGTGATACTTAAATGACTAATTCTAACTACCCATGTCAACTATATTGAATTTTGTTTTGAAAATTTTACCTAATTAGAACTCCATGGATAAGTGAGGCTTGGCCTAGAGAGGTTTCAGGATGGGTGACCACTTGGGATGTTTCTTAGGATGTGTGTGAGAGAGGACAGAGCAAACTAAAAGAACATGCATTGTCTTGTGGTGGTAGTAAATAGTTTTATAAGGGACCCTGGTGGGTAATAGCTTGTGGTGTGCTTAGAAGATAACCACGATATTACAGGGGACTAATATAGTCAGATGAAAAGGATCATGGATTGAGGAGGTTGGGTAATGAAAATTGGTTTTAGAGATAATACTCTGCCTAATGTGTAGACACAATGCCTGGGTTTTAGGTGTGGTTTCTACAAAATGATGTTGTGCTTTAAAGGCATGGAGAGTGCACCACCCCTGAAAAAGTCGTACGAAAAGACTAAATATTACTAACCATGTCAATAATTTGAACCCCTATTTTCAAGATTCTATCTTATTATAACTTCTTAATTATGTGATTTTCGACCCGAAGTAATTTTAGGATTGTTGACCTCTAGATAATTTCCTTAGAGTGTGTATGTGAAAAAGACAAATATAACTAAAATAACATGTTTTGACATGTTGGTACAATCAATAGTCTAAAAAGATACTATAATGGTTTGTAGTATGTGGTGCTCTAGAAAGGAAAACAAGGTATTAAAAATGACCCATGAGGTCAGTTCACTATATTCATGGCCTGAGGAGGTTGAGTTAGAAAAGGAAACCTTATCCCAATAGTTTTAAATTTTTATCTCACACTTACTGGGGATGTGCAATATCTTTATTCACTAGATAAATAAATTTATCGAGCCTCAGTTTGGGGATATGATTTACTGGTATACCATTTGAACATGGTATTATATCTTGGAACCTATAATCCCTCTCTATATCTCTCGTTCAATGCACACCACCTACCCACCCACATGACTCAATCATCATCGGCAAGTGATACTTCACCTTCCCTCTTCTATGTGTGGGTCAATCAACTAGTCTTGAACCAGAGGTGATCACTTCCCTAGTGTGTGAATCCCTTGGTCTTATCCTTCCAATAGTTTCATTAAGGCAAGACAGATAATGAGAAGTAAGGCCCCTAATGGGAATATCATGAGTCTTTCCATGTGATGAGAACTAATCATATATTATGTTTATTTATTTCTCATCACATGGATGAATTGTCAAGAAAATTTCGTAATACTAGTTTTTTTCTCCTATAATGAGAAGGTTCACCTCATGCTACTATAGAAGTCTCTCTTTTTTTGTCTTCTTCTCATCACACTGCTCTCGCACCTTTATGTGATATCTATTTTTAAATACTTATTACGATTTATATTATAAAGTTATTCTTTTCTTGGTAAATATAAGTATTCAAATATGTTGGAAGACATTCTGGAGAGACAAAATAATAATGATGGCCGCTAAATTTACTTCAATAAAAGAGGGTGAAACCCTACCATTATTCCCCCATTTATTTTGGTAAAACACATTTAATTGATGGTAGACCAAAGTAAGGTGAGTCCATGCTATAAAAAGGGATCCCCTCCCACATTTTTCATCAATAGATTCTCAAGAAACACATCTATATCATTGAGTGAAGCAGTGTTGGTGGTGTATCTTCCCATTTTCAATAGGTATTCTATTGAATTTTTTCTTCTTGTAATTGAGAGTGTTTGTATATGAATTTTACCATATTGAAATCCTTCTATTTTCCGGAGGTTTTTTACCCATCTCATTTACATGGGTTTTTCCACATTACATATGGTTTTCATTTTATTTACACACGTTTTGATTTTATTTATATATTGAATTTATTGTTGTACTATTGGGGAAATTATTTATGATCCTAACATGTGGTATCAAAGGTGAGGTTTTGGACCAAGTAAATTCAAGACAAAAAATGTGTCTAAATAGTGGAAAATCCATGATAAATAAAATTAAATGTAAATAATTTTTCATTGTTGAAAATGAAAATGAAAGCGGTGATGCAGAAAGATAATTCCATGCAAGAAATTATAGGGAAACTGATAGGTGTGATGGAGGAGAAATGGACGGACATGAATTAGAATGTTATTTCCAACATCCATTTGGATTAGGCAGATTCGGTCCTTCCATGCATTGCAAAGAAAAAGATGATGAAAAAAATTTGGGATACTCTAAAAAAGTTGTACAAGGAAAAGTCACTCCACAAAAAAATTACATAAAGATTAAATTATAAACTCTTCGAAAGGATGATTCAAAATCGGTGATTGACCACATCAATGCCCTCAATACCATTTTTTCTTAGCTTATGATGTTTGTATATACAATTTTTGATACTAAAAATGCAGAGATACTGCTCCATAGTTTTTTTATATTCAAATGATAGTCTTATCATCAAACATACCAATAATATCCAAATAGATATGTTGAACATAAACAATGTTGTATCCATGTTTCTGAATGAATAATATTGGTACAAGAACAAGGAAGATATGTTGATGAATTCACACCATGTGGATGATCTGTCAATTGAAAGAGAAAGAATGATATAGAATAGTTCCAAGGGGATCTATAATCATTGAATGTCTAAATCATGGAGAAAGAAGAAAATCATCAGATATTACAATTGTGGTGAGAGGGGGATTTTCAGTAAATATTGTTTGAATAAGAATGGTGGTGATAAGTACTCATAAGGAAATTTTTCATGTACTTTTAGAAATTGAGATGTACTTTTCCGTGAAGTAGTGACATATACATAAAGTAGACAACATCTAAATGATGCAAGGATTATTGACTCAAGAGAAACATGGAACATGAAATCTCTACAGGAATGATTTGATCAATAAGAAACTATACTAGACGGAATTTTGTATATGGGGAATGATCAAACATTGATGATTGTTGGAGTCCGAACCATCAAACTAAAGATGCATGTTGTTATAGTATGATCCATTCAAGGAGTAAGCCATGTGCAGGGCCTTAAGAAGAACATTTTGTTCTTGAAAAATTTGATGATATCAGATCTAATACTTTCACTAAGAAAGGGATGATGAGGATTGTGAATGGTGTTCTTGTGGTGATGAAGGACGAGAATATCTCAACGAACGTATACATTCCTATGGGTGAAACATTCAATGAAGTGGAGTAGTTGTAAAATAATCTTACTCAATAGAATAATTGATGAAGTTATGGAATCAGAAGCTTGTCCATATGTCTAAATGAGGCCTGAAGATTATTTCTAATCAGATGTTGCGATAGGGTCTTACAATGGTATCATTACCATTTTGTAAACATTGTGTTTTGAGTATGAAACGTAGGTTGAAGTTAGGAATGTCAATGGTGAGGTGAAAGGAGATCTTGGAGATGATCCATTATGACATTTGGAAAACAAAAATTTGTGTCCCTATTAGGAGAAAGTTACTTTGTTTCTTTCATTGATCACTATTCTATGAGATTTTTTGTGTTTACAATTAAGATGAAATCGGCTATCTTTAATGTCTTCAAAACATTAAAAGCACGAAATGTGCTTGAATCTGATATGGATATCAAGTGATAGAGGATTGAAATTAGTGGAGAATATACAAGCGACGAGTTTGATTATTTTGGCCAATATGAAGGTACAGAAAGATAGTTCATGGTGGCATACACTCCTTAGTTGAATGGAGTGTCATAGGGGATGAATATAACCATATTGGATAGAAAATGGGTGATGTTGAAGACTGTAGGAGTTATAAAGATGTTTTGGGTAGAATAAGTAAAAACCTCTTTCAATGTGATCAATCGATCTCCTTCAGTTAAAATTGATTAAAATACACCGATGGATATGTGGACAGGTAAACATGATAACTATTCTCAATTTCATACTTTTGGAATTCCTGTATGTGCACTGTTTATTGACTAGGAAAGACTAAAGTTGGACTCATGTTTTAAGGAGTATATCATCTTGGATTATGTTGATTGTGTGACGGGGTATCATTTAATGGGTCCCACTACCTATAAACTTATCATCAAAATATATTTCATCATTACAAATGTCAAGGTAGAAATAATGATAGATAATGGCATGGAGAAAGAAAGTACAGAAACTACAATAGTCGAGGTGAATGAAGAAAAAAAGGAAGAACTATTTTCCTTTGAGAAATTAACACGGTATGATGTTCAAGTACTAGATGATCATGGACTATTATAGTCAAAACAAGAGAAAATAAAACCAATATAGAAGGTATATTATGTCATTGAGAGAAATGTTACATATTTCTTATTCACAAAGGATGGATAACCATCAACATTTTTGGAGGTGTCCAAGATTCTGGATGTATCTTCAAGGATTGAGGCAATGTATGAGGAAGATGAATACCAACACAAGTGAAGGACATGGGATCATGTTCCATTACCGCAATGAAGGATTAAAAATGGGAAAAAAGGGTCTACAAGATCAGGAGGTATGAAACAGACTATGTGAAAATAGATTGTGTGAGATTGGTGGGAAAATGATATGCTCTTAAAGAGGGTAACTATTGAAATGAAATATTTTATCCTTTTCATAGACTGATGAATGTTCGGGTAGTTATGGAGATGTGTGCTACAAACACTCTACATCAAGAGAATATATATGTGAAAACAAATTTTCTCCATGGTGATCTTGATGAAGAAGTATATATTCTCCAACTAGAAGGAATTTATGAATAAGGTAAAGAGAAATTGTTTTTAGGTTGATAAAATATTTGTACAATCTCAAATAGGCACTGAAGTGTTGCTACAAGAGATTTGATTCATATATCATTAGCCTTGGATACAAAAGAATTAGATCTAATCCTTTTTCATATTTCAGGGGTCTAGATGGTAATGGATATATCATTCTACAGTTGTATGTTGATGACATGTTGGCTACAGACCCCTAAAATGATCCAATATAGGATATGATCACACATTTGGAAAAGGGGATTGATATGAAGGACATTGTACCGAAAAACATGATTCTTAGGATGACAATTTACTGAGACATGAATAATGGAATGATTTGGATACCAAAAAATTAATCTTTTTGGATAGTCCTGAAACACTTCAACATTCACGACTATAAGCCAATTTCTACCCCTCTTCCCACTAATTCTAGGTTATACTCCATGATGAGTCCTAGAAGTGAGGTAGAGAGGATGAAAATATCTTGAGTTCTATTTGAATCAGTAGCGAGTAGTCTAATTTTCTCCATGGATTATACTAGAATGAACATTTTACATGAAATGGGAGAAGTTAGTCAGTACATGGTAAATCTTGGATCATAGAAATAGAACATGGTGAAGAGGATCATGAGATACATCAAAAAAACCTCAAATGTTGTATTATTTTATGAAGGATAATATTTCTCTATTAGAGGAAATTTTGATTCGGATTTTGCAGGTGATTCTAACTAGAGAAAATCCACTACTTGTTATGTGTATATTCTTAAAGAAGGATCTATGAGATTTATTTTAATGTTATAGTCAGTTATGGCTTTATCCTTGATGGAGGCAGGGTACATGATAGCTACAAATTCTAGTAAAGAGGTGATTTGGATGATAAGGTTATTGGAGGATCTCAGTCACCAAAAATAGAAGATTCCATTATTTTGTGATAGTAAAAGAGCCCTGTACATTGTAAGTAATACATATATTCATTCTAGGACAAAGAAAATTGGGGTTAAATATCACTTTGTTTAATATTTTTTTGAGGAAGGAAGAGTGGAAATACTGAAATTTCAATAAAAATAAAATATGTACGATTTCCTAACTAAAGATATTAGTTATGAGAATTTTGCATGGTGTACATCCCCGAGCTTCCATACATAGAAATGGGAAGTATGATGGAAGATAAAAATGATGTATGGATATGTGACTTTCACATAATAAAATCTCTAAGAGGGAGATATGTTGGAAAACGTTTTGGAGGGGGAAAATAATAATTTTGGTCGCCACATTCATTTCATTCAAATAGGGTGAAACCCTATAATTATTCCCCCATTTAATTTGGTAAAATATATGTAATTTAGGGGAGACCAAAGGAAGTTTAGTTATGGATATAAAAATGGATCTCCTAGAAAAATTTTCATGAGATAATTTCTTGGGTGTTTTCTCCTTATAATTGAGAGAGTTTCCACCAGCATTTTACTCTAGTGAAATCCTTCTATTTACCATAGGTTTTACCCCTTTCATTGGGGGGGGGGGGGTTCATGTAACATATGATGTTCATTTTATTTCTACAATTTTTATTTTTATTTTTTTTATTCAATTATCATTATAAAGAATGTTCAATTATTCTGAACATAGCAGAATAATCAATATCTTGCCTCAATAGACACTACATTCACTCTCATATCTGATTAGGTTACTGCACCTCTACTCGATATGATCAAACCCACAACATGGATTGGTGATGAGAGTCTCATTTCTAGAAACCTTTCTATGAGGAGAAAGATGTTGGTTGTAACCTTTAAAAGGATGGGACACTATTTACATCTAGTAAATTCACGTTCAGGACCCAAAGGATTTGAATTTTCAATGATGGAAAAACAAGAAAACAAGATATTTGTGCATCTTGGTTCCATGACTGAGTTTGTGAAACATGTAATGGGGAATATGAATATTGTTAAAGAGATATGAGGATCCTTTCTTGGTATGTTCCCTGATAGAAATAACATTTTTTGTGTTTCTAGTCTATTTTAGAAATGATTCTCACTTTGTCAAAATTCCTATATGATTGCACCATATTAGAAAAAATTTAATGCTAATATGGATGAGATTAATTATTTATGATTAGTTCCTAAAATACTTTATGATATTTAGACTCAACAAAAACAATTGTTTACGTTTTATCTTTTACAAGGGTAGAATCCAATGTTTATAACTATAATAACTAAGATGTGTGTCTGTCATAGTGATCTATATTCATCCTTGGTGTTAAATATTCTTATTCAAGAAAGTTTTCATGAAACCACACTTTCTTCTATATTTTTTTTTTCATATTATGGGTTTTTTACATTTTAAAGTGGAGAACATGGGGGAAACTATGGCGTTTGATCTGGTATTCAGGGTCATAGCATCCCACACTCTCAATGTATGTGTTGAAATCACCACCATCCCTTTATTGTTCATCTCTTTACACTAATTATTAGTAACTTAATTTCCAAAATTTTCACCCACCCATGCCAGTCCTCTAGATTGTTTATCTTAAATCAAGACTTCTTTCACATATTCAGTATGGGTCATATCATTTTGAAAAACATCATTAGGTCACTTATGTTCACGAATAATAAAGAATTGGATATAGTCTATTTGAGTGAGTTCACTCTACTATATGGCCACCATCATAGTTGTCACGACCCATCCTCGAGGCCCGTGCGGTGACTACCCCAAGCATGCCTTCCATAAGCCAGGGCTTGGCGACTAGCACCAAAGGCGTAAATCCTGATAAAAGGGAAGGTGTTGCCTTTATAAATGAAATCAAACACCTCAGAGTACGTAACTGAAGTAAACACTAAGTATACAGTAAAAAAAATGTGCTAATGTACAAGGGTCCAGAAATTCAAGCCCAAAAGAAAGGTACAACTACAACCAAAAGGAAAGTATAACTCAAAAGGACAACAGCTGAAAGGGACGAGCCGCTCCTGGATGGTCCTCCAACTTCCAACCTGAAGGGTAGGTACAGATATCCTCCTCAGCACTCCACATCCATCCGTCTCCTCCGGGTACCATCTCGTCATGAAATCCACCTCTGGGAACCGACTCGACGTGATATCCACCTCTGGGAAGCGACTCGTCGTGAGATCCTCCTTCGGGTTCTGTCCAGCTCAACAAGCCTCAACCACAATCAGTGATGTCCGTCGTCTACAACCAACACAACATAGTGCTGGTGAAGCCAATGCAGGGGTGAGTATACGATACTCAGTAGGGACCCCGAGACCCCTGATGTTCTCCCAGAATTCACTAAGGATAAACCAAAATGAAAAGATACAATCACGAAGTAACAACTAACTCTACTTAGGTATATGACAATACATATACCTAATTCATCACTTCCAGTTCGACCCCAATATCTGAGCCCATGTTCGATCACGTCCACACATGATAGTAATAACCCAATCCACACCGGAAAGCACAACCCAATCCACATAGGAAAGCAAGTCAATCATATTGATGATATTGATTGAATGTAAAGTCTCAGCTCACATAAGTATACATCATTTTTAAATCAAAAGGAGATGATCAGATGTTTTTACTGATTCAACTAGTTGGGACCCACATAAGATACTAGACCAGATAAGCTATCGGACCCATATAGGATACTTCAACAGAGTTCAATACTATCGGACCCACATAGGATACAAGTACTGTAGTCATCACCACCAAACCCATAGAGGATTTCAGTACGGTTTTCATCATCGTTAAACCCACAGAGGATTCCAGTATGATAGTCTTCAACGTCGAACCCATAGCTGCTGGGTAACTCCTCCTCTATCGAGTACAGTAGGCCTGCCGCTACAACCAAGGGCATCCCACTAACCTTGGACTGCTGTAGTACTCCACCTGTAGAGTATTGTGGGCCTGCTGCTACAACCATGCGCTCCCCCTCATAGCATACATAGGTACTCCTTCTGTTGAGTATTGTGGGTCTCCGCTACAACCAAGCGCTCCTCCACCGTGGGTCTGCTGCAACAACCAAGCGCTCCCACTGGGCTATCGAAATACTCCGAGTCGGTCAATCAGCAGTCGTCATGTCTTAGCTAGTTCTAGGGTTTCTGCACAGAGCACGCTCATTCCGAGAGGGTCCGCTCCATGAGCCAAGAGGTCGATACATCAACTTTCACGTGGACCAGAGTTGATGTATCACAAAGTTTTGTCATGTCAATAGGAACACAACGCGACAGACGGCGCGTCAATTGGACGCTCGGTCTGAGAGTTATTGGATTTTTCGTTCTAGGGGATCGGTTGGTTTTAAGCCAAAACCATCCCAACCGTACTCCAACAACATACAAACATCGAGTTTAGTAAGACAAAATTTCTGTCTCACTAAGAGGAATCCAACAAAGTCAACAGTATGTCAATCGGACGTCCGTAGCTCATGTTATAAGCGTTTCCGCTCTGAGGGCCTGGTTGCTTTCGTGTTAAAACCCACCCGACCATACCCAAAGTTCTCCAAATATTTTTATGTAATAAACTGAAATGACCTTCTTGATCCAAGGATCCCATCTCAAATGACGGTGCGTCGATCGGAGGTCCATAGCCTATGTTATGGGAGTTTTAACGAAGCTGTCCGGTTTTAGGGGGTTTTGGGCCCGGACTGACCTAGCCCAAGACCCCCTGGGTCGGCCCGAACCAGGTAGACCCGAACCATGTCCGGGTCCGGCCCATTAGGGTGTGGCCCGGGCTGGTTGGTGAGGCCCGACCCCGCCGGCGCGGCCCGACCCGGTGCGGCCAGACCGCATGGTGCGGTGCCCGCGTGCGGAGCACACTCAGAAAGGTGGAGGGGCACTGCTCCCCTGGTCTCGAAATGGCGGCCCCCAATGTGGAGGGGGCCGCCCAGTCTACCGCCGGGGGCTACGACCCCCGACCTACCCACTGAATGGCCGACCCGGTTGGCCGGCCGATGTCGCCACTGCGGGACCCCGGTCAAGGGTCCCATCTCCCTTGAATGTTGGTGGCCGGTGGATCTAGCCACCCCCATTGCGGAGCTGTCACGGCCACGGTCGTGGCTTTCTTTTGATTATCCGGGGTCGGTGAGGCTGGCCGCCTCCTGTTGCTTCGCTGCGGCAGGAGGCCGCAGCCTAGTCCGAATGGCGTGGTGCGACGGCGTCGCGCCCCTTCGCCACGACCCCTTCGTGGTTTTTCATTGTGGTGTAACGGCACTGCGTTTCTTCACCGCGCCCCGGCTCCAGTCGCAGCCCCTTCCGGTCCCTCAACGGTGGGTCATGACTGCGTTGTGCTCCTCCACGAGTTCCTCGACCTTGCACGGTACATCGACATCGCCTCTGTTTCAAGACATGAATATAATCAACGACAAATAGGGGAGGAAGTTTGGCCATGTTCGTGCAGTCCAACATCCTCCCGTTATTTTGGATAACAGGCGGCCACCAAATAATATATCTTCTCCAAAGCATGTGCAAATTTAATCCACTAAATATAAACTCAAACCCCTACCTCAACCAGTTGTCGAACGAAGATCGTCGCGGAAACGACTTCGCGAGGTAAATCTTCGTATGTGTTTGACGGAGATCATCTTAGGTGGAGCGGCGTCTCACTCCAGCTACAGAGAGGAGAAGAAATGCCCAATGATCACTCCCTATGGTGACGACATTCTTCATCGAGGTCTTGATGTTCTTTATGTTCTTCAATGTGGAAGATGACGTTCTTCAAGACCTTGGTTATTCTCTTCCCAGACTCCTCACAACGAACCCACCAAAAACAAATTAAGAATTTGTCTTAATTTATCCACACATGCCAACATATTTAAAATTCAAAAACCTCATTTATTTAATTCACTAGATTCAATTAATTGAATGGGTGTGTTGGCATTCAATTAAAGAGGGAGACAAGGTCATAAACGTATGGGGGTTTCCAACATTAAAGAGGGGTTTTAAGGAATTTGAAGGGGTGGGGGCTCGTGTGGCCCCCACCTCACTATTAACCTCACATGGGTGGTTAGTTCCAACCAACATCCATCCTTAGGATTTAACCACTTAAAAGAAATAAAATTAGTAGCACAATTTTATTTCTCTATAGTATTAATCGACAAAATTAAACAAATCTTCCCGTGAAAACGCAACTCTGGAATAGGTCTTCATACGAAAATATCGGTGTTGCGGTTTCAACGGTGCTCTTAGATTTCGATTCTGAGCACCGGTTCAATATTTATAAAAACCCGCTGGTTCTTTCACTAAACGTACCCAAGATAATCTTTGGAAACTAATTCCGGGCACACCGAGCCTCGGAATCAGGCGCCGTCAGAAGCCGCAGTCTCGTAAAATTCCAAAGAAATTAAAAAATGTTCCTTGAAATTTTCTGGTCTTTACATTACTCCCACCTCAGGGCTTTAGGTCCCCATAAAGCTATGACACAAACTAGGGAAACAAAAGTGGTGATGAGCACGCAACTGAGCCTCCCGCTCCCATGTGCCCTCCTGGAGGTTCCCGTGCTTCCAGTGAAAGCGCACCTGAGGAATCGACCATCCACATAGGACCTGCTCCTGTTGATCCATGTTCTCCACTAGAACCTCTGTGAATGTCGCCCCATCATTGACGTCCAACTCTCTATGGTTGATGATGTGTTAATGGTCATGCACGTATCTCTATAACTGTGATACGTGGATGACATCGTGCACCCGGTGCAACTGAGGTTGAAAGGTCAAGCGGTAAACCACATCGCCAACCCTGCTGAGGACCTAGAAAGGTCCGTTGAACCTTAGAGATATCTCACCACCTCGGCTACATCTCGGTAAACCTCATCGAGGTGAGACCCATATAAGAACGTCCTTGAACTCTAGAGGCCTCCATTTCGTGGTTAGAACCGAAACTCAAAACTCCTACAGCCAACGGGGTAAGGTTGGCCGACCCGAGAGTGGTCGGCTACACCCTCCTAAGCATGAGTTAATCCTATCCTGCCTGGGATTCCCTTTTCGCTGAACAAGGAAAACCCATCCCGACGTTTTCCTAACACCGTCATTTTGTGTATGAACTGTGATTGTCTAGTCCATACACAAACTAACATCGTAAGGCCTCGATGCGGCCACCAAGAGGTTCCAAATGAAACTCCGCCTCAAGGGTCAGATCACACCATCGACGTAAGTGTGATTATCGAGTCTCCTCCCAGAGGTATCTCCAGACGTGAGGGTCAAGTCAACAGATTTACCGGAAACTCTAGTTCTGAGAAAAGATTCATGGAAGGAAGGAATGATTTGTATCAATGTCTGTTGCTACGGTAGCTAGCAGAATACATAGTCCGTACTTTGAATCATCCTTAGAGCCCTTTCGGTCGCACTCCTTGACAGCATGCAGCTACTCT
This sequence comes from Viscum album, assembly GCA_963277665.1. NCBI lineage: Eukaryota > Viridiplantae > Streptophyta > Magnoliopsida > Santalales > Viscaceae > Viscum > Viscum album. The sequence goes on from OY728141.1 coordinate 1,759,901,009, forward strand.
TTCCCCAGCCCTCCATATCCCATGTGCCTAGCGGGGATTACAAAGGAATGTGGTTGAAACATGTCAAATGTTCACCACCCCATGCTGTTCTCCTAGCTCCATTTCCACATCTGCTACCTTGCAGATTCTTCTGTCCATTTTACTACCTCTACTTGAAACATTTTACATGCTCAAGTCTTCGTGACTGGCACCAGTTTCTAGCTTTCCCACTGCTAACTTTCACTGACTGCATCCATTCAGCAAAAGATTTCTCAACCATAAAGGTTCTTTTTAGAACCCTAGCATAAGTAGGAATGCATAGAGAAAGAAGTCCTGGCTCAGAAGTCCTTTAGACACAACTCACTCAGAAGTCTGATCCCTGAAGCACTGATTGCATCGTAATCATCGAGTACCAGGAATGGTTTGGTATGCCCCAATGAATTCTCAGCTACCGAGATGTCGTCCTGTCGAAGCTGTATAAGCTCTAGAAGACTCTCAACCACCTCCTCAAGCTAGTCCTCAACCATATGCGAGTCGGGCTTGCCTTGGAACTTGAGGGATATCTGGTGCTAAAACATGTAAGGAACAAAGCCTACAAGTGTCCTCTACCGGTACCGCCGGTAGTGTCTGCTGTGCAACAGGTAGTGATGTAGCTGACACACTACCTGAAGTTACTATCTCAGGCATCATTCCACATACCTAAGACTCTTCACTATACAGACCAACCCCATGGTCACTCACAGGGAATCAAAAGTAGAAAAGTCCACTACCCGCTCTACTAGTGTCTAAACCAAGAGTATAACTCTTGCAATCACCTCCATCCAGTCCACTGCTGCTTGGGAATCTGTCTCGCCTCGTAACCCGGAAGGCCTCTGCTGTTGGAACCCATGTAATGTGCTCTGAAAGCGTGCACCATCCACTAGTACGGCTGGTGGCATCTGCTACCTAATGGGTGGTGGTTCTGCCGGTACACCACCTGAAGGATCCAACATAGAAAGAGGACCATGCATCGGAGCCTCATCTCTCAGTGATCCGTCATCGAGTACTCTCTCAGAAACTCAAACTGACTGTCTACATGGAATGATCCTGAATAGATGCGACACGGTCAAATGATTTAAACCTGGTGAGCTGACACAAAGAAATCACAAGAAAAACTATTGAAACACACATGCAATCAATGTTTTCGTGTACTGAGTCGGAAATCTGAAGTCAGGGTCCTGGTGTACGGATACGTTGGCCGCCACACAAACACTGGACTCCCTGGACTAATAACCACACTCAATAACCTTAACATTATTGCTTCACATAGAAGAAAGATCAGAGTCATGAGTTCTGCAGTAGAACCGAACTCCTCTGATACCAATTTTTCACGACCCGTCTTCGAGGCTCGTGCCGTGACTACCCCAAGCCCGCCTTTTATAGGCCAGGGGCTAGCGACTAGAACCAAAGGCGTAAATCCCGATAAAATGGAAGTCGTTGCCTTTATAAAAGAAAACAAACACCTCAGAGTATGCAACTGAAGTAAACACTAAGTATACAGTAAAACAAACGTGCTGAAGTACAAGGGGCCAGAAATACAAGCCCAAAAGAAAGGTACAACTACAACTGAAAGAAAAGTACAACTAAAAATGACAACAACTGAAAGGGACAAGCTGCTTCTGGATCGTCCTCTAGCTTCCTACCTAAAGGGTAGGTACAGATCTCCTCCTTAGCACTCCACATCCGTTTGTCTCCTCCGGGTACCGTCTCGTCGTGAAATCCACCTCCAGGCACCGACTCGATGTGATATCCACCTCCAGGCACCGACTCGTCGTGAGATCCACCTCTGAGTTCCGTCCAGATCGACAAGCCTCAACCACGATCAGTGATGTCAGTCGTCTGAAACCAACACAACGTAGTGCGGGTGAAGCCCGTGTAGGGGTGAGTATACAAAACTCAATAGGGACCCCGAGACCCCTGAAGGTATCCCAGAATCCATGAAGGATAAACCACAATGAAAAGATACAATCAAAAAGTAACAACTAACTCTACTTAGGTATATGACCATACATAAACCTATGTCACCACTTCAAGTTCGGCCCAAAGTTCGATCACGTCCACACATGATGGTAACAACCCAATACACATAGGAAAGCACAACCCAATCCACATAGGAAAGAAAGTCAATCATATAGAGGATATTGATTGAAATTCAAGACTCAGCTCAAACAGGTATACATCATTTGTAAAGCAAAAGGAAATGATCAGATGTAGTTACTGATTCATCTAGTTGGGACCCACGTAGGATAGTAGACCAACTAAGCTGTCAGACCCATATAGGATACTTCAACATAGGTCAATACTATCGGACCAACGTAGGATACAAGTAATGTAGTCGTCACCGCCGAACCCACGGAGGATTTCAGTACTGTTGTCGTCGTCGTCGAACCTACGGAGGATTCCAGTATGATAGACTTCACCGTCGAACCCATCGCTGCTGGGGAACTCCTCTATCGAGTATTGTGGGCCTGCCACTACAACCAAGCACTTATCACTAACCTTGTCCTGCTGTAGTACTCCACCTGTCGAGTACTGTGGGCCAGCTGTTACAACCAAATGCTTCCCACTATGGGTCTGCTGCTACAACCAAGCGCTCCACCTCATAGACTACAGAGGTACTCCTTCTGTTGAGTACCACGGGTCTGCCACTACAACCAAGCACTCATCCGCCATTGGTCTGCCGCTACAACCAAGCGCTCCCAACTAGGCTATCGAAATACTCTGATTCGATTGATTAGAAGTCGTCAAGTCTCATCCAGCTCTAGGGTTTCCGCACACAGCACGCTCGTTCCGGGAGGGTCCGCTCCACGAGCCAAAATGTCGATACATCAACTATCACATGGACCAGATTTGATGTATTGCAGAGTTCTGTCATCTCAATAGGAACACAACGCGACAGACGGAGCGTCAATCGGGCGCTCGGTCTGAGAGTTATTGGCTTTTTCGTTCCAGGGGCCCGGTTGGTTTTTAAGCCAAAAACAACCCGACCATACTCCAACTACGTCCAAACCTCGAGCGTAGTAAGCCAAATGGTTCGTCTCACTAAGAGGAATCCAACAAAGTCGACGGCACGTCAATCGGCTGTCTGGAACTCAAGTTATAAGCGTTTCTTCTCCGGGGGCCTGGTTGGTTTCGTGTTCGAACCAACCCATCCATACTCAAAGTTCCCTATAACCTTGAGTGTAATATTCCTAAACAACCATCTCAATCCAAGGATCCCATCGCAACTGACGGTGCGTCGATCGGAGGTCCGTAGCCCATGTTATGGGTGTTTGAACGAAAGTGTCCGGTTTTAGGGGTTTTTGGGCCCGGACCGACCCGGTCCAAGACCCCCTGGGTCGGCCCGCACCGGGTCGAACCGACCCGGTTCCGGGTCCGGCCCATTAGGGCGCGGCGCGGTGCGGCTGGTCCACGCGGTGCAGTGACCACGTGCAGAGCGCACGCAGAAGGGGGGGGGGGGGGCGCTGCCCCCTGGTCTCGAAACGGAGACCCCCACGTGGAGGGGGCCCACCCAGTCAACTACTGGGGGTTACGACCCCTAGCCTCACCACCAAACGGCCGTCCCGGTTGGCCGGCCGATGCCGCCGCCACGGGACCACGCTCACGGGTCCCGTCTCCCTTGAACGCCGGTGGCCGGTGGATCCGGCCGCCCCCCTTGCGGAACCACCGCGGCTTCCTTTTCATTACCGACGGCCGGCGATGCTGGTCGACTCCTGTTGCTCCACCGCGGCCAAAGGCCATGACCTTGTCCGACCGGCACGGAACGCCTGGGCCGCGTCCCTCCACTGCGGCCCCACTTTGGTCGCGTCCTCCTCGTGGTTTTCTGGCGCGGTGAGACGGCGCCGCGTTTCTTCACCACGGCCCGGCTCCAGTCGCGGCCCCATCCGGTCCCTCACCGGTGCGTTGTGACGGCGACGCGCTACTCCACGGGTTCTTCAACATTGCACGATACATCGACATCGCCTCCGTTTCAAGCCACGAAGATATTAAACGACAAAGAGGGGAGGAGGTTTGGTCATGTTCTTGCGGTCTGACCTGCTCCCATTATTTTGGATAACAGGCGTCCAACAAAATAAAATATCTTCTCCAAAGCATGCACAAATTTAATCCACTAAATATGAACTCAAACCCCTACCTCAACGAGTTTTCGAACGAAGATCATCGCGGAAACGGCGTTGCGAGGTAATGCTCAGTATGCGTTTGATGGAGATCGTCTGAGGTGGAGCGGCGTCTCACTCCAGCTGCGGAGAGGAGAAGAAAGGCATGACGATCACTCCCTACGGTGACAGATTTCTTCATTGAGGTCTTGATGTTCTATTCATTCTTCAACATGGAAGATGACGTTCATCGAGTCCTTGGTTATTCTCTCCCCATACTCCACACAACGAACCCAGTGGAAACAAATTAAGACTTTGTCTTAATTTATCCACACATGCCAACATTTTTAAAATTCAAAAACCTCATTTAATTAATTAACGAGATTCAATTAATTGATCGGGTGTGTTGGAATTCAATTAAAGAGAGAGAGAATGTCATAAACTTATGGGGGGTTTCCAAAATTAAAGAGGGGGTTTAGGGAATTTGAAGGGGTGGGGGATCGTGTGGGCCCCACCTCACTATTAACCTCAAATGGGTGGTTAGTTCCACCCAACCTCTATCCTTAGGATTTAACCACTTAAAAGAAATAAAATTAGCAGCACAATTTTATTTCTTTGTAGTCTTAATCCACAAAATTAAACAACTCTTCCCGTGCAAACGCAACTCTGGAAAATGTATTCTTAAAAAAATATCGGCGTTGCAGTTTCAACGGTGCCCTCAAATTTTGATTCTGAGGACCTGTTCAAAAGTTAGAAAAACGCGCTCGTTCTTTCACTGAACGTACCCAAGCAAAACTTCGAAAACTGATTCCGGGCACACCGGGCCTCAGAATCAGGTGTCGTCAGAAGCCACCGTCTCGTAAAAATCCAATGAAATTAAAAAAAATTCCTTGAAATTTCTGTGTCTTTACAATAGTTTTTATTAAAAATGGGTAATGATATTACATATATTTCATTGATTTATTTACAAAAATTTCATGGATTAATTTATATTAAAATTTATTTTTTAATTTTTACTATGTTTTTTTAAATATATAATGTAATGAACAATTAGTTCTTTTCCTCTATAAAATAATCACATTCTATAAATGGTTTAGAATCTTTTCCACCTAATTTTACTTTTTAATAAACCAAATTATTACGATAAAACAATTTCTTTGATACAAATCAGAAAAATGGTGTTGCTGAGTTCATGAATCATCATCTATTAGACACAACTCAAACCCTTTTTCATATTATAGTAACCAAAACATGTTGGAGTGATGTTATGCTAAAAAACAATATATCTTATCAATCACATTTCACCGTATTATTTTATAGGGGTGAATCCATATCACACACTATATCTATATCATCTACCATATTCACTAACCTATTGATTGGTCAATTGTTTAGGATATGTTTTTAAAATTTGTTTAACTCTGGACATGTTTTTTTCTCTTCGATGAATATTTCTTAGATGTTATCACACACAACGTGGATATCATTATAACTCTTCTATTTTTGGTATGATGTGTTATGTCTACTAATGATTCCATTGTTGAGTAATCACCATTAGTTTATCTTTTAGATCTCTCTTCTACATTGACTATTGATCAAGAAGTAATTTCCCCATTTATCATTAATCCATTTACCATCCCCCACCTTCTCCTCCTAATGTTGGCTCTCTTCACTTTGGGAGTGTCCCTACCATCCCACTTACCTCACCACTTCCTCCCAATCAGGTTGGTTTTTTCTTTGATCAAATCTATACATGTCGCCTAGATGAAACCTATCATGTGACACCCAAAAATACATAAACCCTTGATTTTTCTTTGACTATACTATCAACGATTCATGATATCATTATTTTTCTATGTAAAGGTACACATGATTTCCAAATATTAATTGTATATTTTCATTCATTATATTGGATATCAACCCAGAAAAAGAAATTTATTGGTACTTTGGCTATTGTGAAAAATTTCCATACTCTAACCAATACCAAATTCCATCCAGGTTGGTTTTAAGCCATATTTTATGTCATACAAGCACTAAAGGATAATCATACATGAGTTTTTGTTTCTATTCTACCAGGTAAGCATGCTTTTGGTTGTAGATATGTATATTATATTTTTTTTCATGTAGATGACACTCCTAATAACCTCAAAGCCTATATAATTTCCATGGAGAATAATGAAAACTTATGAGATTGGTTATTTTGATACCTTCTATCCAGTGGAAAAATTTACTTTATTTATTTATTTATTTAGGAGACAACTTCTCACCATTGGTCACTTTTTCAAATGGATATAAAAAACAACTCTCTCTAGTTTTCTGTATGTGTAAATTTATATGGAGTAACACCATCTATTTTCAACTCAAAGGATGTCCTATATGGTGTTTCACCTTAGATGATATTTATAAGGTTTTAAAAAATACTTAAGGACATGGTTTCGTTGATGTTTTGTAGTTGTGACTAATTTTATGAATCCCACTGCTGGAATCATTCTAATTAATGTTTTTGTTCTAGATATTGTAATTATATGTATTGATTCAATGATAATTGGTTGAGTCGATTTATTCCTTCACAATTGCATTCAAACGATGGACTTAGAAGTATTTTTTAAGAATTACGATATCTCAGTGCTCAAAGGGGATTTTTATCATCTCTGTGTATGTATGTATTGGATATTATTCTAGAGGAGGGATTACCTCATGATAACGTTTTTGGAAGTCCTCTCAATCTGGATGAAAATTCTATTCATAGATAAAGGTATTTACCCCAATCGATAGGTATCTTAACGTAATCAATAAACTAAATACTATGAACCTGACTAAAGAGAAAATTGTAAATTCTTGGATCATCTGACTACAAAACATTGGGATGAAATTCTTCATATTTAACAATGTATCAAAAGAGAAAGAAGTCAAGGAATACTATATTTAAATCATAGAAAAAATGATGTGGATACATTCTATGATACTAACTATGCAGAACGTGTGTTATGTTAGATTACCGAGAAATGAAACATGTGACATATAATATCTCAAGGTTATAACATCTTCTCCATGAAATTAGTTATCTTTCCCAGAGTATAATACACATATGGTGTGACAATCATGAACCAATCAATATGGATAAAAATCCAATGTCACATAAGAAAACATTGTATTTTGAGGTTGAGAGTCATTTTGTTAGTATAAATTTAGAAAATAAGAATATTACTTTTGGTTATGTATAGGCCTAAATGTAATTGGATGATGTGTTTACTAATGGACTTCGAAAAACATAGTTGAAATTTTTATGTATCTTGTTAGACATAAAAAATATAGATTATCTAATTTGTGGGGGGGTGGGGGGTAGAGAAGCCATGTATCATGTTTATATATGTGTCTATGTGGAATCCTATTTTGTCAAGGAAACTTTATCCATATAGCTTGAAATTTATATATACCACTCATATAGTATTATTTATGTATTTGTTCCCTTAATAGATAAAATTATTTTTCCTCACGTGTATACATTTTTTATGTATGTGGGTTTAACATCTATAATTGTGTTATTTTCATCTGGGATGGGAATGTGTTTCATGGTCTACGTAGACCTCATGGAAACATGATGATAAGATTTATATATTTAAATTGATCATAAAGGTATACCTATTGAGAATATAACAATCCTTATCTTTATTTAAAATTTAATCATGATTTATTACAAAAACATGCACTTAATACAACTCAGAATATCTATAGGTCCAGTGTCGGTGGAGCTTAGTTACATTACATAACAACTTAAAACATGAAATGCACATCTTTATTAAAAACAAACTTTACGGGACCATGATATTCCTTCATACTTAGCATTGCAGGGATAACTTGAGGACATACAGAAGAAAATGGGGAGCTATAAATCCCAGAAAGGGAATAAACATGGAATAAAATGAAGAAGACAATACATGTTTGTCGGTAGGCATATCAATAGAGAAAAAAATAAACATGAACATAAAGGCATGATATATCATTATATTTATTACATGGAAATAGGGGAAAAACATACAACATGAAATTATCATGTGTCAAGGATCATTGAACATGGATTAGCATGAGTAAACTGTCATTTCACATGAATAGTCATGAGTAAACCCTCACTTCACATGAATTATCATGAGTAAAACCTCATTTTATATGGTGTATCATGATACTAAACATTACCTAATGCATTGGAGTTCTATTGAGGGTTCACCCTTCATAATAATTTCATTTTCATGTATAAGTGTGCCACATTGATAATACAACATGGATTCATTAAACATCATAATTTATTCCACAAACATGGAATGTGGAATAAAAACATGTATGTACCCGATCAAAAATTACATTAGAATATTGGTGAATACCCTTGGTAGATAAATTGGTATGATATTCACTACATGATGATTTTTGGCATGGAATATCATCGTGCAATTTCAGCAGCATAAAGATATCAAATATAAATTCATAAAATTGGGTTGATGAGAGATAAAGGTGTATCTCATCATTTATACATAAAATGGATAGTAAGGGTATGATGTAACATAATATCCCAAAATAAGAAATGAAATTTAGGTGCATAATATAATAGAAATCCATGAATGGAAATGAGAAGAGAGAAATCCCTTACAGAACTTCGGCATGGTAACAGGTGAAGACTAGAGGGATTAATGAGAGAGAAAGGGGTATCTCGTCATTTAAACATAATAATGTAATTGTGGGGGAGTTTCTAAAACATACCCCATCACTTTTAATATACAATAAAGGATGTAACAATATTAGGAATAATGAAAAATATTGGGGAAGGAAGGAACCCTTACATGGATGTGTGATCCAAAAGTCTTGGATGAGGATTCTTGGGGGATTTGGGTCCCTCAAGAAGACTCTATAGAGTATATAGAAGAGTTTTCCTGAGCTTCAAGGAGTTTTAGTTAAGAGGAATGGGGGATTCTATGGGTTTATATAGGAAAGGTGGGGAAATTATTTATTGTTCTGGTTTGGCACACTATATACTAAAATATTCAAATCCACAAGTCATCCCATGGTTTTTGGAAATGGTTTCTAGGAAAGTGGAGTGGTATGAATCATTTTATAAGGTTATGTTATGATAATATTTAAACACTTCCCATTATTATGTGTAGGCGAGTCACACTTTCAAGAAAATAATTTTAAAATTTTAAAATATTTTTAGGTCTTGGAGGATTCACTAAGGCTTTATAAAATAAATCAAATAAACCTAAAATAAAATTCTTTTAAAGGAAAAAACTAATATTTTTACTAATATTCATTTTATATTATTTTATTACATTATTATTGTTTCATTATGATGTCATAAATCACATTATATTTCTATATGGTATTTAATTTTTATCCAAAAAGTCCATTGTCTTAGAGAATTATGAATAATTCACCATTGGATAATTTCAATGTCCTAATTCCAAATAAAAAATATTTTAGATAAATAATTTTTCAAATATTTAATTTAAAATTTTAATATAAAAACCAACATTTATTGAAAATTTCTGGGTTTTGGAAAAAATAGTTTCCAACCCATAATAAAAGATACTTTTGACTTCAAAAAATTATATAATCATTAATATTTAACAAATTTATTTTAATAAAAATGTTTTATTAAAATAATATTTATTTCAAAAATATATTAATTCATGAAAATATATTCCTTTATTGAATTCAAATATTAACCAAAAATACTATTTTTACTTTAGAAAATCATTTACAATGTAACAATAACAGAATGAAAGTATATTCACTATTATATACAAAAAAATAGTTATACTGATAGTATATTGATAAATATCCCTTTATTACACCAGTATATTTCTTATGATTAAGGGGTGCGATGGTGGGGCTTTCTTGGGGCCGTTTGGTGAACATTGTTTGTGTCCTGATCTTTATGAGCTTGAAATTCTCCCATAAATGGTTTCAATCACGCAAAAGATGTTTGATCTCTACTTGGGACTGGTCTAGGGATAATTCTAGAAATGTTATCTCCCTTAGAAGATTCGATAAATTGTCTTTATAGGGTATGATCCTACTGATTGAGGTGGTCATTTCTTTTTCTGTGACAAAGGGATTTTTTAAAACCCTATATTTATACTAGTAATGGGATCACTAATCAAAAACTATATTATCAACAGTAATGATACATAACATTCATTTAATACAATTGGATATAATAAAACAGAAGGATTTTAGCTTTTTTATATATCCATATGAAATTTAAAAAAAGCATAATTTTATTCATAATGGTTTGGGTCGTTAAAACTGCACCCCCATAAAAATTTACACCCAAAAAATCCCCTTTGACACAATAAAATTGATGAGGGTAACTCTACTTCATCACTTCCTCTAGTTCCCACGTTGCTTTATCAAAATTGTGATTTCTCTACAACACATTAACAAGGGGAATCATCTTATTTGTAGAACTTTTTCTCTATGATATAAGATATTTCCTAGATTCTCCTTATAAGAGAGTTTATTATCCAATTATGCCACCTATGGATTGGGTAAATATGATGGGCCATGTATGTACTTCCTCAAGAGTGTTTCATGGAATGAATTATATACTTGAGATGTGTTTGGTGGGAGTATTAGTCGATTGGCCACCACTTTGATGTGATCAAGGACCTAAAAATCTCCAATGTACCTTGGAATAAGATTTCCATTGTTCCAAAAACTCATTACTATCTTCCACGGAGATATGCAGAGGAATTCCATGTCTCCAACATCAAAATCAAGGATTAATCAAAAATTGTCAGCATAACACTTTTATCAACTCTGGGCATCATTGATTTGTTGTTGGATGGTCTTAACCATCTCCACCATTTATTTGACCATTTTGATACCGAGATAATTTCATTCCCCAACTTCATCCCAACATGTTAGTGTTCTCCACCTATTCCCATAAAGGGCTTCATAAGGATGCATTAGGATTCTTGAGTGGAAATAGTTTTTGTAAGAGATCTCTGCTAAAGGAAGATGTTGGTATCATCCACCTTTTAAGTCCATTGAGTAATCTGCCAACATTTCCTCAAATTTCTATATATTCCACTCAGATTGACAATTATTTTTGGGGTGATAGGATGTGAAGAAGTTCAAATTAGTGTTAAGAGCATATTGGAGACTCTTCCAGAATATATAGGTGAATCTTGGATCTTGATCAGTCAGAATTGATATTTATAATCCATGTTTCCTTACCACTTATTTGATTTCTATCCATTCCATTAGATCTAGTAATAAATCCTCTTAAATTGTAATGAAGTTTTCAGTCTCTATAATATGATCCATGAAAGACCAGATAGCATTTTTTCCTTTGGATGTCTTCATAAGGCCTGTGATGAAGTCCATGGTGATGTTTTCCTATTTCCATATTTGTATGGGTAATGGTTATATCATCCCCATATATTTATTCCTCACATCCTTCACTTTATGAAATACTAGTCACGTTGTTGTAAATTTCGAGATCTCCTTATTCATGTTATCCCACCAATAGTTCTACCAGAGATATCAAAAAATCTTCATGTTTCCTGGGTGAATGGAGAAATTCAAACCATGTTCATCATCCAAATGTTCTTTCTTTAACTCTGGATTTTATGGAACATGTATTGTTAACCCAAATCTCACTATTCATTCTTCATTACCATTGAACTCTGAGGATTTTCATTTTCTGATAGTTTCCACTTTCTTCTAAATTCCTACATCATCCCTTCAACCATGCTTTAACCTTTCCAAAAGAGATGGTTGTGAAATAATTTGTGAAATGATTTATGATGTTCCCTTCTTTATGGTCCCCATGTGAATCTTCATCAAATATTAGAATATTGGATCCTTTTAAATTCTCATCATTCATTGAATTACTAGTTCCTTTTTACTTAGATCATCTTCCACCTTGTTTGATTTCCCAGGGTTGTAATGGATTGAGAATTTGTAATCCATGATGATATCTAACCATATTTATTGGAACATTTTTAGATCTTTCTATGTGAATATATATTTCAGATTTTTTGATTCATATATATTTTACTATTCTCTCCAAAGAGATAATAATGCCAGATTTTCCACAAAAACGTCACATATGATAACACCAGATAATGCATGGGATAATTTTTCTCCTAAATATTCATGTTTCGTGAGGCATAGGAAATGAATTTTTCATTCAACATCAACACACAACCAAGGCCCTTCTTTGAAGCATCGTTGAATGTTACAAAAATCTCCCCACTTGTAGGTAGTGTGAGAAAATGGGAAGTGATAATCCTATTATTGAAATCAATGATAATTTCATGAAATTCATCATTAGATGAAATCATTACTCCCTTATAAGTTATCTTAGTAAGAGGGTTTTAAAATCGTGGAAAATTTCTCACAAATTGGAAATAATATCCAGCTAGCCTAGAGAAGCTACAGATATTGGTCACAAATTTCATCATCATCCATCCCTCAATTTCATTTTTCTTGGAAGGTTCCACATGAATCCCATTTTTTATGATTATATTACCTAATAATGGGACTTCCTTCAACCATAACTCAGAATTTTTGTACTTTTCATAGAGCTTATCCTTTTTCAATGTCTCTAGCATAGGGCTTAGATGCTCCTCATGCTCCTCCATGTTTTTGGAGTATATTATAATATTGTCCATAAATCCCACCAAAAATTATTCATGGTAATCACTAAATATTCTATTCATCATGTCCATGAATATATATGGTACATTATTGAGTATTAAATGCATCACTATGAACTCATAATATCTATACCTTATACAAAAAGCAGTCTTGGGGATATCTTCCTTCACCCTAACATTGTAACATCCCGACCATAGATCCACCTTGGAGAAGTATTGTGCTTCACTTAGTTGATAGAAAAAGTCCCCAATTCATGTTAAATGATACCTTTTCTTTATCGTGATTTTTTTGAGCTCATTATAATCAATGCAAATTTTCATTGACCCATCCTTCTTCTTGATGAAGAGGATTAGTGCACCCCATGGTGAAGCACTTGGGTGTATAAACCCTTTATCCAAGTTTTCCTGTAGATTTTGTTTATATCTTCAAGCTCCAAAACATCCATTATATATATGGATTTTTGGATTTTGGCAACACCACAGATAAAAGATCAATCAAGAATTAAACATCTCTTCTAGGAGGAGGACCAGACAATTCATCGAGAAACACATCAGTGAGTTCCCTCACAATAGGCATGTCTTGAAGGATGGTTCTTTCCTGATACTCAATCATCTGAGAAAGATACACATTCTCATAGTGTAGTAATATACATGATTGAGATGATGGTACTAAATAAGATTCATCCTTTTCTTCTCACTTTTATATAATCATGGGGTCGATTCACCAAATGGAGTGGGACTTCCATCTCTTGGTAATTTATGTTGGATCTATATAGGTAAATCAAATACATTCCATGAATTTCAAAAAATTCCACCATAGGGAGTATGATTATGCTTTCTAGGAAGTTCAATCCACAATTTGTGATAAGGGAGCAGTTATATACATAGGATGACACATTTTCAGTTTTCACTAACATCTCTACTTCCTTGCTTTGTGGTGACATTTGGATTGTTCTTCTAAACTTTTTGGATATAAATGAATGCATATAACTAGAAAAAAAATTAATTTTTCTATTATTGAATGAATAAAAATCATACCTTTCACCACTTCATTGTTGGGATTCACTTCATTAATAGTGATGTAAAAATATTTCCCTTTCTTCCTTGGAGGTTGTCGGTTACTTTCAATTACCATGGGATTAGGGAACTAGTTCACTATGTACCATGGATCATTATAGTTGTGGTAATGAACAATGTGTTGAATGTAACACAACAAGCTTCCATGATCGCATCCCTTTGAATAATACAATATCTATCATTGTACACAACTTTGAGTTCTGCCACACCATGACCAATCAAACTAGCCGTTATGAATGGTAATACCAACTATTTGAAAATTTTTTAATTTTATTTTTCAAAATGGACTTCATTTTTGGATTCAGAATATCAAAATTATCTTAGGGTGATTTTTTGAATTTTTTTTGAAAACATTCAATTTTTGATGAATAGTGAAAAACAATGCGTTATTGTTAAGAAAATTTTTAATTAAAATAATTATTTATTTTATTTAAATTTATCAAAAGTAAAAATAGATACATAAAACCTATATTAGTTCAATGAAATTCATTGGAGTCATTTTATAATAAAATTACATGTATAAAATATTATTGAATTTTTTAACATCTTTTACCCACCTTCTAGGCACGTTAGCGAATTTCCATAAAACATAATTTTAACACATCTGTGAATTGAATTTCAAAATTCCAAGAGACATGGTTAACATTATTAAGTAAAATTTGGTTCAATAGGAAGAATTTTTTTTTTGTGATTACTAATTTTTGAATTTGATTTACCACGGATAAAAGTAAATAGGGTAATTAAAGGTAGAATGATATTATAATTACCGAAAAACAGGACATAATTATACTGGATTAGTGTATTTTGACCAAAATAAATCATATGAATAAAATATGATCCTTTTGGTTTTCTTGGATTAGATTAGGGAAACTATTATTATTTTATTTAAAGTGGAGTTAAAAGTGTTAAATTCAAATTTTAATAACTAAAACATTTTTAATATTGGGTTAAACAGAAGATAAATTCGACTATAAATATTAATTAGAAAGATAAATTTATTTCCTATATAAAATTATTTTATTTATAATTTTTATACATTAAATAATTAAATTTATTTATGACACAATGATGATGATATAATTACCTTATTAAATAAAGATTAAAATAATTGAGATTATAAATATTAATATAATTGTAAATTGATACTTTTGATATATTCCGAAAATTTTCTACGTTAATATGACATGTTAGGGTTGATTAAATAAATTATTTTCGAACTAATAAAGTTTTTATGACTTTAACAAAAACCAAATACTAAATAGTGTCAAATTTGACATAATTGAGTTTTTAAAACAAATACTATATTATTAATTGATATAATATTTCTAAAAATCAAAGGATCAGACAAAGGTCTTAGATAAAGCATGAAATATCAATAATGATCCACTTTGGGATCTCTTGTCCTTTTATAGTATGTTAATTAACCATTTATTATAATAGCACAAGAATATATGGTAAAAGTTAAACTATTTAACTATGAGTTAAATCTAAAAGATAAGGTTAACATGGTGACCTGAACCAGTCTAAACTCTATTGGTTGAGATTTTTTCGATCCAGACCCACCTTATCCTATAAATAATTTATTTTGGATCCATTATAACCTGAATATGATTGTATAATAAAATAATATTCAAATCTTTTCCTAAAGTGACCCTCACCTCTCTTATAAAAGGGTACTTCTCCTTCTCTAAAATCACACCTCCCAAACCATTTGGATCTTCCAATACCTACTAAAATATCCTCCCAAATTCCCTAAATTCAACCTAGAGACCTTACATTGATCATAATCCAACCTAAGGATACCTTTTGATCAAATCAAAAGGAAGAACCCGGAGAAAAGGTAATAATTTAATCACATATTTCAAAGTTCTTCTCTTCTTTCACATACTTTTTCATTGTTGTTTAAATACCAAGATAATAACTCCAGTACCTTATACATACTATAATGTTATTATTAATATGGTACAACCATATTCATTATTCTATCTATCCTATTAATGACAATGTCACCATACGTGCGTATGTACCCCTTAACGTCTCCACGTTGTGGTATAGTTTGTTATTCAACACATAATTATTTTGATGGGTATAATAATGAGTATAATTGATGATAATAATAAATATAACATTTTAATGATTATTTTTATGTGATATACCATCCATTTACATATGATGTTACCATCAAAAAAATGATGTTGTCACTCGTGCGTACGTACAGATTACCGTCTCCACGAACGCGACATGATTCATTTCCAATCGTAACCATTCAAGAATAAATTTCATTTTATGATTAAAAAATAATTTTTAAGAACATAATATCATTCTGGATATGAAACAAATACATCATATCCATAATAAACATGACTTCTGTAATAAAACATATAATGGAAAATGAATCAGTTAACACCCGTAACAATGATACTACTAAAATATTATTAAAAAAGAAATATTAGAAGATCCTATATGATATCATATTTATGTTTGTGGATCTTCTATAATTTAATAAAAATTCGTTAAATATTATACCGGAGTTTAATGTACCCTCGACCAAGGAAAAGTACAAGCTAAGGGTTAATTTTACAATCTCTTTGTTATCTGAGATTGTTAGTACGTATCTATTGGGACATCATTAACATCTACATTCATGTTTCTTAAAAATGTATTTCAAAACATTTTTACTATTTCCTAAAATATGATTTAATTTCATTTATACCTTTGGTTTACTTTTTATAATTCTTTTTGAAAGGAATCTTTCGGTCATTTTCCAAACAAGGTACATTATGACCTTTTCGACAAATTATTGTAAGAATGTTTTTTTAAATTATACGGTGGGTGTGGCTATTTTATGTCGTTATAAAAATTTCGATGCTTCCCTCACAAATTTATAAGAATATTTTCAAAATAAAAGTTTTATTTTATAATTATGTGACTTTTAAATGATTTCAAAATAGAAATTGATATGTCTCTCAAATAGTTTTGATTTCATCTATGTCAACATCCTTTGATAGATTTTACACATGTTTGAAGTTGAATTGTTATGAGAAAAATAATTAATATTTTATAGAATGATTTGTGACATGTTTGACTATGGATGTGTTATTTTTATAACATTCATGGTTTATGGATAAAGTCTTAACATTTCGTATGCCAGTTTTAATATGAATGTTTATGTTATCATTCAACATTTTCATATGAGGAATTCATTGGAATTAGTAAGTGACGGGTGGATCCCCCCTATAGCTCCCCGTTGCATCGGAAGGTCTCATGTGACAAACTATTGTCTCAGAATAAGTCCTTGAAAAAAATATTATTTGTAGTCTCGGCACGAGGCCTTGACTATGTGGTTATGATGTTTGGCATTCTGCATTCCATCCTTATGAAATTTCCTATTGATATTGCATGTGATTATTCGACTAGTAGAATATCCAAGTGAATAAGTAAATGGAATTAGTTGATTTATATATTCTATATAATTCTAAATTTTTAGTTTAAAAGGCTTTTGTTTTAGTCTTATACATTTCCTTAAAAGTTTATACTTATTTTTGATAGTTTCCGCTATATTTTTATCCTTACTTAGCATCTAAGCTCACCCCTTTCTTATGTTTTATTTTTCCTAGGGTGTGAATAAGTATATTATGATTAACCTATAGGGATAGGGAAATGATATGAGTGTTTTCAAAGGGGACACAATGATGTTTTTCTTTATTTCATGATGTAATGTAAAACGTATGTATGTATCTAGTACTTCAAAGGCTACTAAACTGAATGGTCTTTCAGGACATGATTCCTTATATCATTCCAATATTATGTAATAATGCACTGACACTGGGTTACTGGGTCTGGGCACTACATTGAAGGTCGACTGGAGCATTCCATTCTTATACCATGTTGAGAGTTTTATCCTGGTGTAAATTATTGGTCAGGTTCCCTTCTATTTCTCACTTATATAATTTCCTTGATCCCTTAGGAAATTATTGGGGTGATTCTTTCCACACTTTTGACAAGTGGGGTGTTGGAATTTCTTATATTTCTTGAATTTATCCATCATACTTCCAATATTAATGTCCACTTTTCTCTTATTATCCTAATAGTTCCCCTAAGATTCAGTGACCTCCATCTATACATTGGGGGCACATCATACAATTTATGTAGAGATATCAATGTCATAGACTGCCATGTATTTCATTAGTCTAGGTTTTATCCCACCACAGACGAATTCCACCTTGAATATTGGGGTAAATAAAAAATATAGAGGTGTATTGTGAAAGCCTTATGATCTTTTCCTCGTATGCTCTGATGGATTCATCATCTTTTTTTCTTGTTGTAAAGGAGGTCCCATTCTATCTTAAGTCATAGGGTGCGAGGAAAATATATATCGAAATACATTTTATAGAAATCCTTCCATCCCATCACCTCAAACTCTTCCTCAGGATTGATATTTTAATCAATTTCCACCATTGATCAACTTCACCCTTCATATGATAATTATATAGAAGAACCTTCTTTTATCCATAGCATTGAAGGATGGAGAATATCTTCGCAATGGAGTTGATCCATTGTTCGGTGATTGAGGGATCAGATGATCCACAAAAAGTAGGATGACTTTCTCTCATGATTCCCTTGATTGAGAATTGTTATTTACTGGGGGTAGGTGGTGGACGTTCCTCTATATCCAGGTTTATATTCAAAATATGAGTTAAATGAGAGAGTATTGTGATGAATTTTATGACTCCCGCTCCCATTAGATTAGGTATCTCATTGAAGAATTCATCACATTGATCTTTGTATCATTTGTTAGCCCGATTCCTCATATTACTGGCCATTGGATAGATTAAAAGGACAATTAGGGATAATAATTTTAAAATATTAAACACATAAAGGTTTATCCAATGACAAAAAGCGATAACTTATATATTAAATTTATCTACATAACTTATGAATTTATAGACTTTGATCTATGTTATCCATGATCTACTTCTTAACGTATATTTTAATGGGATTTCCCCCCTTAATAATGGTTTGTACAAATTTTGTGATTTATCAAAAGAATATACCCCAAGATTTTCAAACCAAGAGTGAAGCAAGGCTCATTTTCAAGCACATGTTCCTATTCGAGTCTATCTCAAAGTAGTGTTTTCAGGTTTTACACCAAGATACATTTTTTCCAGAGCCACCACTACTTGTTCGTATCAAGACATGAATTAATTGTATTGATAAACCACATACCCTATACTCACTAAAATTTAGAGATTATCTTTTTATACATTTTTTTATCTTTAAGGATTTCACTAGATCTTTTTAATCATAGTCTCAAAAATAACTAAACCTATCCTCTAATACCATATATAATAACCTTGATCTTAATTTCATATTTTAACCTGATTTATTACATAAAATTTCACTTAATACAACTCAAAAGATTAATAGGTCTAGTGTGTTTGGTGATTAAGAACTTTAAATATTATCTTAAAACATTAAATACACTACTTTATTGATAACTTCTTTTACATGACCACAACATTCATTCATACTTATCATTTCATAGGATAACCTAAGGACATACGTAAGAAAATGGCGAGCTATAATGCTAAATAAGGGAATAAACCTAGCATAACATGAAAAATAAAAGACATGTTAGTTAATAGTAATATCAATAGAGAACAAAAGAAACATGAACATAAAAACATGATATAACATGATATTCAAAACATAAAAATGTGGCAACAGTGTACATCATGATATTAGCATGAGTCAAGGATCATTGCACATATATTAGAATGAGTAAACCATCATTGAACATGAATTAGCTTGATTAAACTCCCATTTCACATGAATTATCATGAGTAAACCCTCATTTCACATGGTGTATCAGATACTAAACATTTCCCAATGCATTGGAGCACTATCCGGGTGAACCATTCAAAATAATTTCATTTTCATGTATAAGTGGGCCACGTAGATCATACAATATGGATTCATTAAACATAATAATTTATTCCATGATCAAGGAGTGTGGAATGGAAACTTGTATTTACCCAATCAATAAGTACATGAGCATAAATATGAATACCCTTGGTAGAGAAATTGGTATGGTATTGACTACACGACGATTTTGGCATTGAAAATCATGGCCCATTTTGGTGGCATACCGATGTAATATAGAAATTATTAAAATTGGATTGATGTTAGATAAATGGTTCTATCATAATTTATACATGAAATGGATAACAAGGAGATCATGGAACATAATATCAGAATATATGAAGTCGAATTTAGATGCATACTATAAAATAAATTCATGAATGGTAATGAGAAGAGAGAATTCTCTTACGGAATTTCAACATGGAAATGGGTCTACACTGGAGGGATTAATGAGAGATAAATCGGTCTCTCATTGTTAAAAAAATAATAAGGTAATTATGGGGTTAGTTATAAAATATACCAAATAATTTGTAATTGAAAATAAAGGATGTATGAATATAAGGAAACATGGACAAAAATTGAGAAGGGGAGGAACCCTTACTTGGATGTGTGATCCCAACAGCTTGGGAGAGGCTTCTTGAGGGATTTAGGCACCTCGGTAGGACTCTAGGGAGTAGGGGGAAGAGTTTTGGATGATCTTCAAGTAGATTTAGTTAATATGTATTGGTGTTTGGGTGGGTTAATATAGGAAAGGATGGGGAATTCATTATTATTTTGGTTTTCAACACTAAAATCTAAAATACTCAAACCCACAAACCATTCCATGATATTTCCCATGGTTTCTAGAAAATGGGAGTGGTATAAATTATTTTATAAGGTAAGGGAAGAAGATATTAAAATATTTTCCTTGTTTATGTGGATGTGAGTCTCACTTTTAAAGAAATGATTTTAAAATATTAAAATACATTATATGTCTTGGAGGATTCACTAAGTCTTTATAAAATAAATCCAATAAACATAAAATTAAATTATTGTGAATAAAAAATATATATTTTTCTGAAAATACATTTTATAATATTTTATTACATCACTATTGGGTTATTATGATGTCATAAAACACATTATATATTTATATGGTATTCAAATTTTACCCAAAAATTCGATTGTCTCATAAAATTATAAAAACTCTACCATTGTATAATTTTGACATATGGATTCCAAAAATAATATTATTTTTATCTAAATAATTTTTAAAATATGTGAATTATTACTTTTACAATAGAAACCGACATTTATTGAGAATAGAATGATTTTGTAAAAATATGTTTTCAATCCTTAATAAACTTTACTTTTTAATTAATAAAAATTAAATGATCATAAATATTTAATAAATTTAGTTTATTAATAATAATTTATTAAAATATAATTTATTTTAAAAATAAATTAATCCATCAAAATAGATTCTTTAATTTAATTAAAATATTAAACAAAAATATTTTTTGTTCTTTTGAAAATAATTTTCAACATAATAATAATTGAATGAAAGTATATTCATTATTCAATATATTATTTTATCATAATTCTAGGGTCTTGATAAAAATCCCTTTATTACACCACTATACTGCCTAATAGTATGGTGAACAATTGTGGGTCTTTCTTGGGGTCGTTCAGTGAACATATTTTGGCCCACGATCTCGATGGGCATAAACTTCTCTTGTAAACGGTTTCAGTCATGCTTAAGTTATTGGATCTCTGCTAGGGTTTGGTATAAGGAAAATCCTTGAAATTTATCTCCCATAGAAGCTCTGATAAATGGGCTTCATAGGGTACGATCCTTCTTGTTGAGGCCATCTCTTCCTTAATTTGATCTAAAAGGATTTGTTAAAATCGTATATTTATACTAGTCTTGTGATCACTATTCAATGACTATATTATCAATGGTAAGGATACAAAATGGCCATTTAATTTCAATTGGTTATAATAAATCAAAAGGATTGCATGTGTTTTATATATCCATAACACATTTAAATTAAAGGTAATTTTATTCATAATGGTTTGGGTATTTACAAGGAAAACCAAAATATTTCGTGCACATGTTAAAGAATCGTATTAATACACCCATGAATATATAGAAAAAACAAAAAATGCATAAATAGTTATACCAAACAAGATAATCCTCACCGAGGCACACTCACCAAATAATTCAAGTCCAGTATAAAAACATAATATGAATCATATTGATGAAGGGTACCCCACACCACTTTCTCAGTAATTTTCGGGTCTTATACCCCAGCATCGTACGTTATGGAGCTCCCATATCTCCCATATAACATATACTAGCACCCCATAGCATGGTCACATCACATTATCCTGGAAGAAATCTGTAACATCATATCACAATCAATACCATATCCAGAGTAGTATGGTATCGAGAATATGAAGGAAATAAACCTTATCCTCTCCTCCTACCATGAATTAAAACCACCATAATGATGGTACAAGGGTTCACAACATAATTTTGTGGTCTAGGGATAAAAAAAATCATCACAAGGGGTATGAATCTTTGGCGTCTATGGATATACGAGACCAGGTATAGTCTAAGGATATTGTGTGAATTAATGAGACCACATTAATAAAAACTGAATGAGTACCTAATTTGAATCGAAGTGCTCTCGTCTTTTAAACTTCAATGATGATCATTTCTCAAAGGATTCACAGATGAAACCCTCAAGATCATCCAGACACAATAATGAATCCACATATTCTCTGGTCATTTAATTCTTGGTGCTAGCATGAATCTCTGACGATTTCTTCGACATCGGAACAATCACCTCGATCTTATGTCATCGATGAGTGAAGGCATCCTCAAATCATTCGCTTAGTTAGAGAATTTATCATTATAAGATTCAAAAGGAGAGACAAGATCTAAATTCATATTGAATAATAGTACATGTAATGAGCCTATCCTTCATTAATATAGTGACTGTCCAAAATTCCTTGTTAGGGTTCCCCATCCCCCATATATTTAACTTTTACGAAATTAGTAATAAATAAATGTTTACAAGGAACTAACTACGTCATAAATATTATTTATATTTTATCACATACTTTTAATATGTATTAAATATATTATGCGAGAAACTCGCGTCATTAACATGACTCTAAATTTCCAATAATATTACACAAACCATGAATATATAAATAATATTCATTTATATAATATTATCCCATGTATTTACATAAAAACATATAAATTATTTTTATAAATAAATGTATCAAAATTATATTATACAATAATAATAATGAATTTATTTATATTTATTTTAATGATAAAACATGGACTACTCTTAGACCCTGTGTTGGGGTCCACTATGTCCTATATACCTATTCATCATAATAGGGTAGATTCTTAAAGATGTTATTATGAGTGACCATATGAAACATTTTCATAATATTAGTGAATAGTATTCATAGTCCAAGAGAAGAGTCTAGATACCCATCATGACCAGTAATGATATAAGTAATATTCAGAGAAAAGACAACCATCCTACAAGAATGAACTCTGTAATATAATCTATTTTCCATACAATATCTCATAAAGTAGGACGCACACTTGTGTCATCATCATTTATTGATTTATTATTTATTTATATACTGTATGAAAGTTCCATTGACTAAAATGACCATGGATTTATGATGGTACTAAAATCATGATCAATCAGGCCTATGATATCACTTCCACAACTCAGATGTGACAAATTTTACCTTCATTATTCAACCGATGTCACACCACCAATAACCGAACCAACACAAGCTACCTTGACACATATTGAATATCCTAGGCTTTTCATGCATAAAAGTATGTAATTAATGGAACTCAATGATAATGATCTCATTTCAAGAGACTAATACACTTTTTCATAGATAGAAACAACCTATGACACCTGAAACACATAGTGATCCTATTGGTGGGAATGTATTCCTGATCTCATCTACTCAAGATCACTAAGTGAGAAATTAATGACAATAATTCTCAATGATTATGATCCCCCATCACCTGATGGCATCCCATAAACATTTTCCTAGGAGTATGATGTATATGGACCAAAAGACCATACATTAAGATTAATTTCATAGTATCTCTCGATCCTCATTATATCCTAGGAAATTATATATCCCTTTGATGTGTCTTGTAATCTAAGGATATTATCATAAATATAGTGGACACATAAGTATCAAAACTATAATGGTAAGATAAAAACATGTATATATAAAATGGTATGAATATAATTTTAATCAAAATATATAAACAAGTTGTGTCTAGGGATCCCACTTCCAACATTCAAACATTCCATATACCAATCTACTAACAATTCTCAATATTCTATCTCTCATTAGTGAATCATGATTTTGATGTGATATGGAATAAGTCAAGGGTTCTTCCTTGTTAAAATTTCTGGAAACTCTGTTAACTAAAACATCACCTCTTTCTGTAAAACCCCTTAAGAAATGAAACATTTTAAGAACATTATTTTCCCTCTATTGAGACCTAGGATCCTTGGAAAGAATCACTGCTATAGTATTATCATGATAAACTGGAACATGGTTTGCAATATTAGGAATAACACCAATGTATGAGTCAAATCTATTTATAAAAATTTCCTCTATAGCTACATCACAAGAAGCTATTTTTCTTACTCTACCATGGAATTGGTGACCACATGTTTCTTCGATCATATCCAGCTCACTGCAACACCCTTAAGGGAATAAATGTATCCTGATTGTGATTCCAGATCACCATGACCTATCTGGAAGCTATAATTAGTATATTCTATCACTACTAGTTCTTCATCTCTTCAATTCACTAGAAACATATCCTTTGTACACAATAAATACTTTAGGATAGTTCTGACAGCTTCCCAATACAACTCTCATGGATTAGATTGATATCTACCCACAATGATTAATGAAATTCCAAAATCGAACATAGTAAATTGCATAGAATACATTATATATCCAACTACCAAGGTATTTGAGATTATACTAATTCATTCAATCTCTTCTAGTGTTTATGGACACATTTTCATATAGAAATTGAAACCATGGGAATATAGGGACAAAGTTGGCTAGAGAAGTTTCTTGGAAGCAAGAAGTGGTTGTTTTCTCATTGTTGTCCTTCGTTGTCATAGAAGCTTGAGAGAAAAGGAAATAAAATCACTTTATATAAGTGGTTAATTGGAAAAATAATTATACTCATGAATTCAAATTCACAATTATTAATAATGTCCATTTGATTTTGGAAGACATGTGTTATTGGAAGACAAGTATGTTACAATACATTCCTTGGTAAATCTGATTATGGTTTGATGCTTTGTATTTGAACAATATAATTAGTTTTTTTGGATAACTTTTGATTTAAGACTTATGATTTTAAGGGGATGAAATGAATTTGTTTGATGACTATGATTTAGCATGGTTTGTTTTTCCGATGCATAGTTTAAGGTGGTGTAGTTTCCTAGTTTTTTCCAAAAAATTTAGGTCCAAAATTTGGTTTTTGGATACCATTGTGAAAATTGAATTTCCATGATGGGATTATGAAAAAATGGAAAAGTAATGAGTTTCAAAAATATGGGCTTGGAAAAGTGTGTTTTGTGAAGGCATGAAGATTCTGACAGTGATCTTTGTGATTATGAGAAATGGTGCATTGTGAACATGAACCAATTTTATGGGAAGCTTCAGATTAGCATAGAGTATCATTAATATTGAAGGTGAGAAGCATCATGAGTGGAGAATCATGGCAGTGCAATGTTTTGACATAAGGGTCCATGATTACAAAATGAGTTGGGAGTGGATATTCGCCAAAAATCGAGAATAGTGATGGAAATGAAGGAGCTTCTTGAAATGGTGATTACGTGGCCCAGATGGTTTTGGAATTGGTAGAAACGCCTATAAATAGTAATCTACCCCCTTCGTTAGATTTTAAACACATAAAAAATATTCCATGGCTCATAATTCGCGAAGGTGGTTCATGAATGTGGTATGTTAAGAAGTTTGTGAAGGCTATAAGAAAATTGAATGTTCTGATCATCATGAATAATAATGAAGTTTTAAAAGGCTAAGTGAGAATCACAAATAAAGTACATTCTGAAATGAGTGTTTGCTTCATGAAGGGTGTGAGCTTCATGAAGGGAGCTTCGTGAAAGAGCTTCATGAAAATCGGTTTGGAATACTGAGTTTAAGTGAACAAAACATTCAAAGGGAATCAAAACAAGACTGAGGTATTCAACTAAGTATCATTACGAATTCCATGATGTTCTTACCAGATTATGGGTTAGAAATTGAATAATTATTTTTAAAGATCAAATTTGTGGAAGTGGATCAATAGGAACCATAATATTTAATTACATCATTTTGTGCTAGAATAATAACACACACATTTGAATTGCATTCATTATGCAACACGATTGTAAGGGCACATCCTACACATTGTATTGCACATAAAAGGATTGTTATCTACTGGATTGTGTGGTATTGGATTGCTTCCAAACCATATTAAGGGTGTATCTACTCTTATTGAGTAGTGAATCCTGTAAATTCTTATGTTCAAGTGGATGTGTGTTTGGACAGTGTTCAGTAGGGAAAAAATATTTAATAGGAGGAAAATTTTGTTTCAAAAGTAAGGAAACATAAAAAAAGAAATATCACTAATTCACCCCACCTCATCTCAGTGATTCTAGAATCCTTGCTGGGAAACTTCAATGGAATTGGAAATAACCATATAGTGGATTGTTCCATGTTGTAACATTAAATTAGCATGCCAATATATATACATTAATGTAGCCCAAGAAGTATCTAAGATCAGTCTTGATAGATCTTGATCCCTAGAATGTACGTTTTTTCATAAAAATATTTCATGGAGAAGGTTTCATTTGGCCATTTCTTAACTAGATATAAGACCTTCACTTTATTTCCCATTATTAATATGCCATCAACATATAATAAAAGGAAAAATATTGAATTCTAGTTAACCTTATTATAAACACATGGATCACTTTCATTTTTGAAAAAACAAAATTCTCTTTTGGCCCCACCGAATTGAACACTCCATGATCGTGATGTTTGTTTCAACCCATAAATGGGTCTCTATAGCTTTCATAAATTATTGGGATTATTTGACTTTATATATCATTCATGTTGAGTATTATAGATGTCTTCAACCAACTTCCCATTGATAAAAGTAGTTTTGACTATCATTTTTTGAATTTCATAATCATGAAACATTGTTATTATAAGTAATATTCAGATAGAATTAAGCATCACAACTGGTAAGAAGGTTTCATCATAGTTTATTCCTTGATGATTCCTAAAACCCTTCGCTACCAGTATTTATTTATAGGTATTGACCTTACCATCCATTTACATCATTTTTCTTGAATACCGATTTTCACCTAGTGGGTATTATATTAGCTAGAGTTGTAATGAAATAAAAACTAGATTTTGTTACATGGACTCCATCACAATATACATAACATATTTCCATTTAGTAGTATCATTTCCTTCGACTAATTTATTTTATTTTTTATGTTCATCATCCTAAAGTAGTAATGTTTTACTTATCATGGGGAAAAGGAAACCATAATGGTCACGTTCTCTAACTTCTCATGTTGACCTATGATGTACTTGTGTCTTGATAACTACTTCATCTTCCACTATATCTTGTGGATACTGTTCTCATACAAAATCTTGTGCATCTGGAGCCCCAACTTTATCAAAGTCCATCTTGATCCCACTATTTCCTTTAGAAACTTGTTCCCTTTCATGAAATGTGAATTTTATTTCCAAAATGACTTCTTTATTTGAATGGTTGTTTAGGTAATATCATATAGTTTCATTAGGATAACCTATATAATGGCTCTGTGTGCTTCGAGATGAAATTTTTTCACTTGGTATTGTCTTCACAAATTATTGCATCCCCATACATGTATGTGTCATATAATGGGTTTCGTTCTATACCAAAACTCATATTAAATACCATATGTAGATTTAATTGGTATTCAGTTAATGGTATATGGAACAGTCTCTAGTGTGTATCCACAAAATGAAATGGAAGTGTTTCCCGACTCATTATTGATTTTAATATTTCTAGAAAGGTATGATTCCTCGTTAAAATATCACCATTGTGTAGTGAAGTATAAGGATTAGTGAGTTGGGTTACTATACCACACTCTTTTAAGTGATCAATTAATGTTTGATAAAAATAACATCCACATCATTTTGAGTGATGTTCCTTAATCTTATTACCAACATGGCTTTATATTTCATGCAGTTATTTTTTAAACATCTTAAAGGAATTTTAATAATACAAAATCAAGTATATATTTTCATACCTACTATATTCATTGGTAAATGTAATAAGGTATGAAAAAACTCATCTTGACTATATTGGAAATAGACCACATACATCAATATGAATAAATTCTAGCAATTTTTCAGCTCTTAACCCCTTCCCAAAGAATTGTGCTTTTTTATTTTCCCTTGTAAACAATCATAACATTACTCCAGGGATTTTTAACTCAGTTGAGTTTAAATACCCTACATGATGTAATTTCTTTAATCATGTATCATTTAAATGATCAAGCATGAAGTTCCATAGGTGGTTTTTATATAATTCATGATCTCTAGTTTTTTTATTGATTTTCATTACTGGGTTTTCATGTTCAAGTATATATACCATTTTTACGATATGTCATACTGTAACACATGTTATACTTATAAATGAGATAAAATATATTTCCAAATTTGAAATAAAATCACATGACACCTAGACTTGACACTGAGATACTTTTTTTCTACTAAAGGTGCATAATTACAATTATTTAATACAAGAATAAAACTACTTGGAAAAGTTAGGTGATAATCTCCCACTACCATGGATTCTAGAATTGCACCATTTTCATATTAGATATCCACTTAACATTTTTAAATCTTCATGAATCTACTAGGTTCTTGTGTATGAACACAAATTTGTTATCTAGATGTCATATCCAATACCAATATTATAGATAACGAATGATTGAATTCATTGAAGAAAATACCCAAAGTAGAAGAGCCTCCTTTCTCCATCTTCTTCCTATATCCTTGGTTCTTATAGTGTTATTTCATGCCATATAGAAAGCAGAAAACCTCTTAATCATTTGCATCTCCTTGTATGATTTTCTTCTTGGAAGGAAACTACATCAGTGTCTTCGATATGGTCTCATCCTTAGACACTTTATTTGTTCCCTTACTCCTCTTCTTCACTATAAGGACTGAATAATTAGTATTCATGATAACCTTATGATTATTGAAGACTAAATCCAAATGATCTTGGTGAAACATTGTGATGTTTTTCATATCTTAATTAATAATGTAATTTAAAAAGCTAGGTGGTAACGAGTCAATAAAGACATTAGTTTCTAGTTCATGGTTCATCTTGAACCCTTGGGTTTGAAGACACTCAATGTACCCGATAATATTGAGTACATGATTTCCTTTTTTATTCACTTCCACTAGCCTACAATTATACATTTCACTTGATTTCTCATATATTTCATTCCAAGATCGCTCCTAATACAACTGATGGAGATGAGTTAGCATCTTGTAGGGATCTTTTTTCACATGCATTTTCTTCATTTGAATGGACATAAATGACACAACATAATACATTGTACATTAAGTGAATCATATAGATTCTTTTTGATCTTGTTTCTATCCTCCTTGCTTACTAATTGGGGAGGCTTAGTAGTAAGTGAACTCTCAAGCACATAAGGATTTCTCCCTTATCATAATAGTATGGGAAAACCCTTATACCACTCATAAATGTTATGGATTATCCAGATATTTTATTTATCTAGTATTGATCATAGTGATAATGTTTTGGTGTTGTTAGTGATTTTCATTTTGATCTACAAAAACTAAACTTCAGAAATTAGTACACTATCTTGATTACCTTTTTAGAAATTTCTTATTAATTAATTAAATCATTACATGTATCTCAGTTTTTTCAAATTATAATATACCTCACTATAAAATCTGAATTCTCCATTGCTTGATTATCCTAGTATAAATGAATCTCAAAACATCTCCTCATTTTCTAGATGATGTGGTTATTCCACTACATAGAGATTTCCAAGGTATACACTAGTTTGGCTAACCACATTAACTTGTGGTTCCATGATATGTTGAGAAAAGTCCTAGATTATCAAAATTTTAACCTTGAATCCTTCAACACTTTTGCTCTAAAATGATAGAAATTTATCCATGGATACACCATTGGTACATAATTTAGCTAATTCAACCCATTACTCTAACGAGTAACTCTCATGTAGTAGGACAGACCCTCAACTATGATTGACGAGGACCACATATACCCAATTTTGTTCAAATTTAAGAAACATAAGGCTATAAGACTTAATATATATTTGAGTAATATTTAATATTTCTTGAAAAATGTAATCAATTTCTCTTAAATAGTTTTAGACAATTTTATTATGGTCATAACTAAACATTCATCAATAGGAAAACAATCATTTCATCATTATTCATTTTCATTTTTTATTATTTTATTCATTCTGAATAGTAAACATGGACATGTATAAAATAATAAAAAATGTATGGAGGAAATAATTACCTAATTTGTCCTGAGAATCAAATTTCATTTGATCCATCTTAAATCTAATGGGTCAACCATTATTGATGGGGTATCATATTTGATTTGAGTCCTGACTGGTATCGTTGCTTTCCCCAAAATTAAATAAATGAACATATTTTCTTATTTAATTCCTCATTTTTGTGGGATACTCATCCTAAATAATCAACGTCTAATCTACATGTATACTCACTCACATGTGATGGGGTCTCAGTAGTGTAATATACAATAGATAAATTGGATGTGCATTCTGTTATACATATTAAATTAAAAGGATGATGTTCATACTACCATATAATTAACTATTTACTACAATCATCACATGAAAATAATAAATAATATTCATACATACAGAGGTTTTGAAAATTTATCATTACTTTTGAAAGTATGTTATGGTCCAAGACAACTTTCCCTGACCGGTTCTAGGTTGGGAAACCCACCCAGGACCATTTCATTGAAGATTGGGTCTAACAGGTTTCGAAGGTGGCCATGGATGGGGGTCACCTTGTGGATTCATTAGCAGAACAATGATAGGGGTGAGTTGAGATGATGTTTGGTTGGGCGTCGTGGTGAATGTTGTCTATAAATTTTGTGAGTGATAGTCAGATCATCAAATGAGATGGCAACAACCTCACACTGAGGGGGAGGTATTGATGGGGTTCAAACCTAGGGATGATAATGATCATGTATTCTATAGTGGTTGGAGAGAGGATATAAGGTTTTCAGTTGATGGTAGTTAGGTGGCATGCACTACTTTGGGATATCCATTTACCACTATTCCTACTTACATTCCTCTTATTCTATATTTATTTTATTATTATCAAGCACAAATTTATCACCAGGTTATCCAATTTGGATAAAATAAAAACTACAGATGGACTTTTCATGTTGAGTGTTGTATCTTCTTCAAGCTATCAACTTTATGGTATGATAGAGGAAAAATATAAACATTTTTTTTCCTTAAATGGTTTATTTTGATTATATTTTTCTATAAGAATATCATAATCTTGAGGATTTCTCTACCTAACATCAACTACATTGTAATCAAGTCTTCGATTTTTTTAGTTTATGGATCATTTTCAACACAAGATAGAATTATTAAAGATTCTTTGAATAGTGTTGAGTATTTAATTTGGAAAGTGAAAAGTTAGTTTATAATTAGAAATCAAATTAAAGATAATACTGAGATCTTCCAATCTTATATGTATGGTCTCAAGTTGAATCATGCACATATCACATGGATGAAGGATATAATAAGTAAAAACATTACTGTAGTATCATGGGTGTTCGATCGCATTTCATCTATGATGTTTAATTGTTTCTCCGTTGATTTATTGTAAATGGTCCATTTAAAACATGGTTCTATTGTTTTTCATTTGACACATATTTTAAAAAAATGGAATTCCAAGCATCATTTTGTCCCAAAAAATTTGTACTAATGATTTCCAATAAACAACATTGAGTTATAAAATTATATTTAACTAAAACATGGAATAATATATTTAAAATTAGTGTTTTAAAACCTTTTGAATGTTTTTATGATCAGGTCAGTTAACATATCCCACCTTTCTTACCTCAACCAGCCAATAAATAATCATAAGGATGTAGCTAAAAAAGGCATAGTGTAAAAAACATAAAAAAATAGGCAACATTAACATCGGTCTTGTTTTTATTTTAAGACAAAGATAAATGATTGTTTTATAGAAATAATCCAAACATTTTTAATTAAGCTATTTTATCTATCATGCATGCGTGTGCACATGGGAGTTCATGTGTGTCAGTGTGGTAGTATCCTTACCATATAAAATATGAGTTTATAAATAAAAATACACCTAACGTCCCCTATATAATCCAAAAAAATTTCATATGATTTTTACCTGATATAAACATCAGTGATACGTGAAATAATTAAAATTATTAAAATAAAAGGACGACATGGAAAAAGCATCATGACATACAACCTTTAATCCTCTATTCAATATATTATAAATCAATAATATGTAAAATCATCTGAAATTATAACCTTTATAGGAATTATAAACATGAATTTTATGTCCACGTCCTTTTCCCCATAAGTCCAGGTAATTATAAGTTAGGATTAAATTATTATGTTTCTTATTTAGGTGGAATTGTTTAACTAGATCCAAATTCCATACCCATCCATGGTGAACCAAAGTGATATTATTTCCAAACAGTGTAGAAAACTGTGGCACACATCATTTTAAATCGGATGAGGAATAAAACTCTGATTCCATCCTATGGTTAAGTTATCACAAAGATTTATGGTATCTTATAAATGATTTAGTAACCTATTTTCTTAAATACTTGAAAAAATATGGAATTCAATTAATAGTTTTATGATAAGTCTACTCAAGAGAAAATTAGAAAGAAATAAAATAACTAAAGAATTTATAAACTTTACTCTAATTATTAAGTTTAATAAAATGAACTGAAAATCCCTAAATATAAAGAAATTATGTTTGAATGTGTAAGGAATTATGAAATTTATGTAAAAGAAGAAATCCCTAAAATAATCCATAAGGCTTCACCTAAATCAAGGAAATGGGAAGGGAAGTAAAAAATACCCATTTCCATGATGAATAGAAGAGACCTGAGAAAATTAAGAG
This sequence comes from Viscum album, assembly GCA_963277665.1. Taxonomy (NCBI): domain Eukaryota; kingdom Viridiplantae; phylum Streptophyta; class Magnoliopsida; order Santalales; family Viscaceae; genus Viscum; species Viscum album. The sequence goes on from OY728141.1 coordinate 1,759,934,094, forward strand.
TATTTCATCTTCCTTCTATTAGTCCCAAAACACTATTTCAAAATAAAGGAAAACTTTGGCAAAATCACCATCACCTCAGCCATCCCTCTTATGTTATCAAAAGTATGTTTCTTGTAACATTTAAAAATTTAAATGTTTAATTGTATCAATATTATTTTTTCACGTTCGATAAACATAGGATCATAATTTCATATTAGAAAAAAAAGAAATTTTACATCCAAAAATATGATTCATAGTTATAATTGGTAGTGATGTTCCCTTTCTTGAGAAAATGTGGCCCAAGGAAATTAGAGAAATCATTTTAGCCATCATGATTCATATAACCAGGTCAAATCCAGTTGGATATGTACCATTAAATGTTATCCCTTTAACCCACACGGTGAAATTTAGGGACTTGGAGTTTCATTGTAGTGTCTCTAAATCGAATATCCAATGATAGCATATTTTTCTTCAAAATAATAATTATGGAAGCAAGAAAAAACTGAAAACCAAATTAAATGGGTTGTCCTATATGTATTAAATTTCATAATTATTACATGTTGTGAGAAAATAGAATCTTAGTAAGTTCATCAATAAATGTTTCTTTTATGGTATTTAGATAATTATATTTTAATGGTGGGTATATTTTCATGACTTGTGTTGTAAGGGTTGGTTAAAATCAATGAATATTTTAATTTTTTATCCCGAGTTAGAAGACATTTTGAGAAATATAATTCATATTGGGAATAAAAGAGTTGTAACATCGTTAAGAGATGTTTTTGGATGTAGTCAGTGGCCCAAGAGTTGTGTCAGTTTAACTGAGCTCAGGGATTTATTTCAGTAAATTTTTTATCTTTTGATAGGTTTGGAAATGGTCACTAAGTGAGGAAATAAATTGGGAGAGTTTGGATCAAATTTGGGTATCTTTTTGGTTCATTATATATTTGAAAATTTTCTATGTCTAAAACCTTAGGCTCTATAGGGAGAATAAAATATTTATTACATTAGAGAAATATATTTTATGTGTGAGAAGATTATATTACATACGTTTTTTCACCCAAAGGAAAAAACATACATATAAATATATTATATATCACTTATAAGAAATATTTTACATATGGGTTTTAATCCGTAGTAAAAATATTATGCATCAATATAAATATATTACATATGGGATAAAAGTATAATGTATTGATTTTTTTCATGGAAAATATCTTAAGAATAAAAAATAACATATTATGCATCGAGTAATATATTACATGTTGATTTTACGGCTAAGAGAAAACCCAAATATATAGAAAATATATCACATATTAGGGGAAGATATATAACTCATAGGTTTTTCCATCACATAAATAAAATTACATATCAAAATATGTATTGTATAAGATTTCTAAATGAGAAATTATTATGTATAAAAAAAATATTAAGAATCAAATTTTCACTAAGGATAAAACCTTATGCTTAGGGTGATATATTATTTATGAATCTTCTCTGAGGAAAAACCATATTCAAGGTGTGATATATTGCATCAAGATATTTTAAGGGGAAAAACATACGTATTGAAGGAATAATATTATGTATAGATATTTGACTAAGGAAAAAACATTACATGGGAAAAATATATTAGACATGAGTAAAAAATATTATTTTGTGGGAATTTTCACCAGGTGAAAAACCATTTTATATTCTTTTTTAGAAGAATATTAATCAGTAAAAATGAAATTTTGGGGGTTATTATATGTTTAAAGGAGAAAATTCTTCTATATAGTGGTGTATTTCCCCCCCCCTCTCATACCCCATTCAAGTAATCCCCTTTCTAAGGTTTTCTTCTTCGGTCCATAATGAAATCAAGTGTCATTTGATTTAGGATATAGCGTGAGGTGAATCTATCATTCCACTTAAATTCTTCATCAATTTATTCCCCTTTTATTATTTGTTAATTATTGTGACTCGGACTGGGGTTTTGGTGATAATTCTATGAGATCATGGTGGATTCATAGATAAATGATATGGATTTTTTCTAGCTTGGGTAAAAAATATCCTAGGAAGATGATCAAGCCGGGTCTTTTGTATATTCAAAGAGGCATGTGATTGGTGGTGTACACGCATTTTATAGAGAATTTAGATGTGATAGATTAACCCTTGAGTGATTCTATAATTATATCTGGATAATTATGTAATAAAAATTGGTTAAATGAATAAATTAATTATAATTGATTTATAGTTAATTTTTAACGGTTGAATGATTGAGTTAGGACCTCTTGTTAATAGACGATTCCAAGTTAGCCATAGACGATCATCAGTGAGGATGGTTGAGCTTCGATTAGTCTTAGACCATCTTAGACAAGGGTGGTAGATCTCTCTTATGATGGGAATAACAACGCATGATGTAGGTATTCCCTAAAAAACACCTGAAATTTAGGAATTTTTTTATATAGCATGTGATATGTAGTCTCACCACCTGAGTGTGATTTACCTTGTTTATAAATTAACTATTTTCCTTTGAACCTCCATGAAATAAATCCATGTGTCTGGGGCCACGATGGACCCTTGAACACTAGGTTGATACTTCAATCTTTAATGGGAAAGGGAATAAATATAAACATGTTCTATGTTATATATAGACCATATAAGGGTATCATTGAAATTAAAGAACATATAAGACCTCGGTATAAGTTCTATGAGTTAACTCTACGTAGGGAAGTGTGATGGGTTTGGAATGGTTATTCTAGGGTTATGACATGGATATGATTTATGTATATGTTGTTTGTAAGGGTTCCAAGCATGTTAATTTGGGAAGGGAGGTAGATGTTGGTCCACTCCTTATTGTTGAATTATATATTATTTCTAGTGCGGATTATTATTACATGATGTGATCATGGTCATTTTGAGGGATGTTATGCCTCTAAGTGACAAGCTTCAATCCATCGATGGAATGAGATTAAGGAAACTAGGTGGGGTGTCTTGACTATGATGTGATTAGGGTACCATCATTAGTCCCCTGGTATTGTGTTGACTCCAGAGTGGATTAGTAAAAGAAGGCTAGTTCAATTGTATCCAAGTATGTATGCAGTGACAGGTTTAGGTTATGCGCTTGAGAGGCCATCCTAGGAATGATTGTTTGGTTTCGGATATGTTCCCAACCAATGTGATTATGTATGCGATATAATTATCTAGGAATATTAGTGTGATGAGTCTCTTGGGTAATGATGGCTGGGTTTCCATTCAAAGTAGTAAATGAAATCCCTAGTCGGATGATATGTGATAGTTCTTGAAAGATTATGTGACCCTTGAGTGTATATATGACAGTTCCAGGTTGAGGAATTGACCACCCAAGGGGGGTGTATACTATATGATAGTCTTAGATATTGGATTGGAACCCATCAGTGTATGATATCCTAAAAGGTTATGGGCAAGTACTTATATCCCTATTGGTGGTTGTTTGTTATGCTCATAGACATCCATAACTGACCGAAGTAGGTATAGTCAATTTTAGGTGTCACATTTGAACCTGAGGATCGACGATGATTTATTTTATTATGTTCATATGTTTGTTTATTTTCCATAGAATGTTACATTTTACATGAATTTTCATTACAAATTATGCTAATTTGTTTTACTAAAACCCTACTCAGGTATCCCTGGCACATTGGTACTTTAGTATACCGAATAATTGCTTGTATAAGTAAGGTATATGACCATTATGGGATGGTTGAGTTGGACATCTGGGATTGTGTTTGGAGAGGGGATTAGGATGGGACTGAAGACTAGTTTTGTGTTTTAGTTTCCTAATTATTGTTTCAATTTATATACTATCTTCCCATGGGGGATCTTGTTGACGTGTTATTAACACCTGTGTTATTCTATTTAGATAATTTTTTTATATATTGGGTTTAATTTTTATTATTTTGGGATTCTATTGCATTATATATTCTATTCATATTGATATTGTGATGAATAGTTTTATGATATCATCGGTGTTTTTATTACCCTAATATAAGGGTATAGTCATCCCCTGGTATCACCTTAGATTCTAGATGCAAATTGGAATCCTCTGTTGTATGCAAAGACATATCAGAGGTCATGAAACAACCCATCCTGGTTACTTCATAGTGATATGGGTCGGAGGAGTTACATTCAGGCACTTTTTGTGGTATTCACTCACCCTATAATTATTCTCTCTTTAAAAGAATATTTTTCCCCTCGGTGGAAGAGAATTTTTCCGAACCATGTAAATATTAGGTGATTAATTTTTGTTTTATGTTACCTCTTGTAAAATTTTTACTTTATCTTTCACTCACTCATTGATGAGTCATCTCATTGTAATGGCTTCCATATCATAACACTCTATTGTCCCTACTTATCAGACCTTTTTTTGGCAAATCTATGCAGGTTCTCTCTATCGATATCCACTATCACTCATGTGCTTGTCAAATTTATTATTCCCCATTCTTTTTATAATGATTGAATTTATTTTATCATATTTAAAAAGTCTTATTCTATTAATCTTCATGAAGATTAACATTTCCCAAAATCTGTTTTCGAACTCCCATTTATCTATATTGGTTTCTAGGCATCCTCTTTAGATTAACTCTTTCTCAAAAACCTCTACTAGATTACCATTTTCGAGCATCCATATGAGACCCAACGCTATATTATTTGTATTAAAAGTGTATAACCATAAATAAAAGAGTGTGGAGGAAGAAGAGAAGATAGATGGAGATGTATCTCCCATCGAGAGGCACTGGGTGCACTCACCCAAGCCTCATGATCAAATTTTTATGCCTTTAGGTGGATAAACTAACCAAAATAACCTCCCCACACTATATCATGTCCTCTATATTTTAAACAAACCCTAGTAACTAGTTTTTCCCCCATATTATCCACCTTCAATTCCAATGCATATTCCCCCATCCGAGACCCTCTATAATAGCCTCCTCTAAGTACAGTGGGCCCCAAGAATATTCCCCCGACATCTAACCAAATTTCCCATGGGACCCCCATTCAATTTCGATAGATGCACAAGAAGTAACCCCATTGCATTTCTATCACTTACACCCCATTAAATTCCACCGCATCCTTAATGTGGTTGTAATGACACGTAGTGTTATCATTTGGACCTTCCCTTCCAATGATCATTAATTTTTTAACTTCTCATTGGTCCACAATTTTTATAACAACTCATATTTCAGTACTTTTTTTAAATTCATAGATCCATGAAATTGTAGGACTTTCATCATAGTGTAAAATTTTTGATATCATTTGAAACTAAATTACTCCAATAATTCCTTTTGAGTCAAGGGGACCATCATTTTTTATGATATATTATGGATGTCGAAAAAGATTTTTGCATGAGTTTTCCAACCCTTTGGATTTTTTTAATAAAAAACGGAATGTTAATTCATTAATATGAGTCATGTTGACCAAAGAAAACTAAATGGGGTTTATAGTGGGTCTTTGATCCTAGTGGAATTGTTAAATTTTATGGGACTCCCTAGTGTGTGATGGTTATAGGTCTATCACTAAGTTCAACTACTTTTCGCCCTGATGTGGTGATTTATCCATATGTTGCGCCAGACCTGCTATGGATTTATGAAGATCTGCTAGCTCGGGGGCCTTATCCTTCTGAAACTCAGCCTGATCCTGCCACATTTTCTCCAAAGTGGACACCATATTATAAATAGTATATGTGGATTTAAAAATGTGTTGTTCTAAACTATCCAATGATGCCTTCATTTCTAGCAATTTACTTCAGCATCACTTTTTTCTGGATGAACTCCCCTCTACAACGAGAGGTGTCCGACATCAATAATATCAGGCAATGATGCAGTGGATTCAGAAAGCATTAACCTGATTTGAAATATTTTAACATCAATTTCATATTTCCTAATTTAACTGAAAGTGATAAACTCTCCTTTATAAGGAATAATCTAGCATTGAACTCTTCATCTGGTAATGTGTCTCCTTTTTGAAAAGTGGAGGTAGTGGAAAGTTGGACTAATTGATGAGAAAACGACACCAAATTCTTTATATTCATTGTGTATAACTAGAAATACCAGAGGGAGGAAGAAGAAGAGAAGATTTATGGAGATACAAATCCAATCTGAAGGCACTCATCACCCTCACACAAGCCTCACAACTAAATATCCAAGACATTAGGCTGCCCATATAACCATAAAAATCCCTCTCCACTCTCTCTATCCCTCCGTATTTATAACATCCCCTACTAACTACCTATGGAATCCCCATCATATCCCCCTTCCATCCCCCATAATACCCCCCCCACTTTGGGCACCTCTATAATAACCTCCTCTAACTGTAGCGGCCCCTGGGAATATTCCCCTAGGATCCTAAAATATTCCCCATGGTCCACCATACAATTACAACAGAATACCCTGGAGTAGGCCCATTGCATTCCTATCACATCCTGATTTAGATAACATTTATAAATTCCTTTTCCTGAGGATTTATCTATAAATCCCCTCCTTATGATATATTCTAGGAATCCTCCCCTAGATAACTATTTCCGAATGTTTTCTTCCAAATGAATTTTTATTAGTGTCTTAACCCAAAGGACATTTTCTAAATTTTCTTTTTGAAATGACCTTTTCATTTGTGCTATGTGCCCATTTCATCACCATAATTGATGTTTATCATGATGCTGAAATTTATACAACAAATAAAATAAATTCTATGGTAATTTCAACATCATATCCAAGGACATTGTATCCTAGTTGAACATTCATGTTGTTTCTTTATCACTTTAGTTTTGTGAAATATAAATACACGTACATAAATTTTTGTATGTTTGATAGTGATCGATTTGTGAAAATTGATAGAATCTCATCTCCAAGGGTATTTACATCATCCAATAAAATCTTATCCCACTATGAGAGGATCCTAAAAAATCCAAGATATGTTCTAGAACCTTCATCTATGAATAAAAATAGAGAACTATTCTAAAAGGGAGATTCAGTTATGAAAATACTGAATTTCCCACACCACAATCTTGAAGATAAGATCCCTATATAGGCATCATTTATTCAATAAAGGAGTTTGAGTGTCAGCTGACCACATATGTTACCCAAAATGTATGTCATTTAGTGTTAAATAATTTTTTAACGTTTAAATGATTAAAACACATCAACTATTCCATGAGTTAATCATATAATGGCTCAAAATTGAATGAAATAGAGTATAAAAAATTGCATTGGCTATGCACTCGGTATCCCATATCCTAGGCCAATCATATCATATAATAAAGTAATCTCCACTCCCCTTATGATATGGATCAGTCGTATCCAACAACATGAATTTAATTCATATCTTATCTTGTCCAAAATTCGATCATTAGTGTATGGCTTAACTATGTGACCCTATGAGCCTTTGTAGCATTAAAAACAAATATACAATATGGATTTCAAATATATAAGAGAAAAGTGGTATCCCACAAAAGGAAACTGTAAGTCAAGGTACATAGGGTTTTGGTTTGACCTAGATAAAAATTAGCTTTTATGAAGAATAAACATCATGGTTAAAATTTTTGTTAGTGATATAAAAATGCAAACTGATTTTATAGTGGAGTGAAATCAGACTGTTGAATAAAATGTACAATAAAAAATATATTCTGAAAATGAACATATAAAACTAAATATAATTCATATGACGAAGTAAAAGCTATAATTTAAATTACACATAGAATTGGAGAAATTCATTATTGATTATATATAGTTATTTTGCTTACCATAATCAAAAGATTCAGTTATGGATTATAAATAAAATTTTTGGGTTCACATGTAAAGTCTTTAAATTACTAAATTGTTTTATTAAACACATTAAAATACATGGAATATTTTAATACCATGTAGTTACTGGTCCATCCAAAAAAACATATAATAAGTCTGAAACAACATACACCACCATTAAACTCTTGTGTATTTCCTATTAATATGCATCCTAGTAGACTTTGATATTGTCTCTCCATACTAATAAGTGACTGTTAGTCTATCACCACATTCTATAAATATTCAATAAATATTGACATAAAAAATAAAAAAAGAATGATATTTTTTTAATTAACATGATCAGATTAGAAAAAGTAACATTTATTACTCAATGATTAATAGGTAATGTTTTTTTTAATTTCCTTGTTTTAATTTGTTTATTTTAATTTTATGTTTTCAAATTTTTATTATACTATATATGTCTTTATTATCTGATTATTTTTTGAATTTATAGTTTCTAGGATTTCTATTTTATTCATAATCCAGTATATATAGATTGATTTTGTGTATGTTCCCAATGAAGGGGAATTTTGTTCTTATTCAATATGTACAGTACAATCAAAAGGGGGATAATAATTTTTCTAATAGATTTTATTGATGTGAAAATATAATAAGATTTTTAGTACTAAAAAATCCATATTCGATCCACTAGTATATGTTTTTAATTGAAGTCACAAATCAATACATTATATGAGTTCTTGGAAATGTTCATAATTATAATAGTTCAAAATTACATCATGCCTTCGAATAATTTGATTACACTTTTATAGAGTTGATTCAAAAGAACACAATATCATATGATGATAACTATTCAAATGTTCTTCTATATGAATAATTAATAATGATTTTTTTGTGAGTATGTGTTTTTATTGTTATGTTTCATACAATATTACATTTATATGAGTTATTAAATTTTCAAAATGTTTTTTATGACTTATTATATAATGAAGAGATCTCATAAATGGTTAGGTATTATTAAAAAACACAATGAATCGTCATCATCAAGATCTTATTGATGAGAACTTGTGTGTGGTGGGGAAATAAGTGAAGTTGGTGAATATTCAGATCCCCAATTTCAAACTTCCTAAAAATAATCATATTTATTTTAATGATATGATAATCCATTATTTACAACCAAAATTATTAATATTCTAGATGAGATTAGCCATTTTATTTATTACGTGGAAAAATTTGACGAAACAGAAGATATATTAAACATGTTTTATATGATTGAATTTAACAAATTTAATTACATATAATAATTAATGTTTTATATTTATTAGGTTTTATTTAAATCAAGAAGTATATCATCTGTAAATATTGATTAGAGAAGGGATATTTGGGTTTATACTTATGGAAAAGCATAATGCCCAATTTGTAGTGGTTAATTTCTCTAACTGTATATTTTTTTTGATATGAATATATAAATTTATTCCCCTAGAAAAGGCATGTCAATGATAAGTCCTTTAAAATAGTTTTTTCTTATGGAAGAAAAACATATGAGGATAGAATCCCAAATCATTTTCTTTGACATTCTAGATATTACATGGAATATGTAAATTCTCAGTTGATTCCTACATTAAGAATTATCAACCATATTTTATTTTTTTGACTATTTTTGCTCATTTTTTATAAATCTTAATGAAGATATTATTTTTAATTGATACATATTTTATTTCAAAAATATTATATGAACCATAATCTAAATCAATTATTTCCAGCATTTATGGTGGCGTAGTCCTCATAAATGATTGATCTCTTTTTATATTCATTGGAATCAATGGTAAGATCGTTTTATCTATTTTTTTGTTACATATTTTTTTGTATATTATTACATTTTACATTAACATTTAATTATTTATTTGAATATGTTATGTATAATGAAGTCATTTTTGGGGTTGAAACACAGGGAAAAAGAATTTCTACTAAATTTTATTATTATATTTTTTAGATTGATATTTATTATATTTTATATAATGTGTTGATAGATGCATATTCACTTGTATGTTTTGAAAGATAATATCAAAGTCTATTGAACACCAAATTAATATGGGATACACACTAACTTTATTGAGGTTCGTTTTTTACACTTATTATATATATTTTTGGATGGATGAGTCATTATGATGTATTAAAATATTCCATGTGTTTTTATGGTTTAAGGAAAAAATTTCCTAAATTTATGATAGTGTATCTAAACCCAAAAGAGTTTTATATCATCCATACATGACACATTTGATTATAATAAATATTTTTTTATATTAGATATAATGGATTTTACCAATTCTATGTGTTTAAATTATTACTGATATTAGATGAATTATATTTAGATCTCCATGTTCATTTGTATGCTAACATTACTATTATGTTTTTTATTAAATTTTTTGTGCCACTCCACCATAAAATAAATGTTCACATATTTTAAGCTCTAAAAATATCTATATTTAACCGGGAGGTTTTATTATGAATACATGCGGATTTTTACCGAGATCACACCAAACACCTTTATAGCTCGAGTTGCATTGGTGTTTTTCAAGATGAATGTTTTTACTTGTATATATGAAATCAAGATTTCATATTTTTTTTCAACACTACAAAGGATCATAGAGTAACAAAATTATGCCTTAGAATAAATATATGATTTTAGAACATGTATCAGTTCCAAAAGTAAGAGAGTTTAATAAACCATATCCAGAGGATTTTGGATGGATTCAAAAAGAGTTCTATTTTTTTTTCACTTAGTAGTTGTTTTATATTACTATAAGTGTGATATTGTTGGAAATTCATTGATTAAATAGAAATTATGTTCTCTGATTGATCTTTATCATAAGACAATACAATCATGAAATTAATGTTATAGGCTATGAATGATCCACAAGGTGTGTGGATATGACAATATTGTACGATACAATAGGCCTATGATATGGGATACTGAGTTCATAGCCATTAACATGTATTCTACTCAATTTCCTTGTATTGTATACTATGATTATTAATTTATGGAATTATATATTTTTTAATCAATGAAACGTTTAAATATTATTAAATACCAAAAAGTATTCATTTGGTGTTATGTATTTTAGTCTCAAAATATTGGAAATGGGTGCTTGAACTCCATTATTGAATGAAGGATCTCTATATAAGGATGCAATACGGTAGTTGCTAGTGTTGGAAATCTGGTATTTTCCATAACCAAAGAAATCATCCCTCTTGGTACTCTTTTTATTCATAGAAAAAGGTGCTAGAAAACCTCATGCATTTATTAGTATCCTCTCACAATATGCGAGGACTCTATTAGTTAATCTACATCCCTATGGAGATGAGAGTTCATCAATGTTTACTTGGTGATCACTGTCATATGTAATCCATCGAGATAGGAGGAGATAGAGCACAATGTGATTTAGGTATGCCGGTTTATATATCATGTTGAATTTATGGTTATTGAATGAACATTAAAATGGGTTTCTTCTATAAAATTGATCATGAGATTATTTGAAAAAATACATCAATTCATTGGCATAATAATTCATGTGATTTTCAATGTATTAGGAACATAGTTTATTTCCTTAGAGTGCATTCATATTCTGTGTTCCTAGAGGGGAAGACCCAACACTAATTCAGGTCTAATGTTTTATTGTGTGTCAAATAAAGTGGAGAACATATAATATATAATGTTTTTTTCTTTTACACTAAAGGAGAATAAGATGAGCGAATGGAAAGAAGCGACTAAGTTGGTTTTGAAGTTCAATGAAGAAGAAGGTGTAGTGTAGTATGGTATTTTCAGAATAAGTGTAATGAAGAAGAGATCGAGTGCAAAATTGTAGTGAACTAAAAAAGAAGAATATATTTTGTTCATTGTTGTGCCTAAAAAAATAATAATATTTTGTGCTTTTTTAGTTTTAATGAAAAAAAATCAAGTGTCTAATGATTTAATTTACGTTGTTTGGGCTCAATGGGATTCTGGTTTTTATACTCAATCTGTAAAATAGGAAAATCTCCAACGTAATAATTTTCACTACTCCACAAAATTTCATGGAATAAGATTACGATGCAATGAGAGGAACTTCCATGAAGCACATATTGGTCCAAATTCCTCTATGAACATAATAGAGAAAATTCTATAATTCACTCCCCAATCAATCATCAATTCCAACAAACTCAAGAATGGTCTCACTGCAAGATAAACTTCTATGATATAAAACTCATTTATGTGAGATTACATGCCACGAATTAAGGGGCTTGAGATGCATCAAAATCCTTTGAACCCCTAAATTGAACCTACCAAACTCCATGTCACATTTGTAAGACCTATGCTGCAAAGTCTACCTCCATGACAAAGTGATGTTTTCCATTCAAGGAGAGGCTGTGATATAGAACATTCCAAGATGCATTAAAATATGGGTCAAAATGTCCTAGAATGACCTTTTAAATCCCTATATTGATCCAATTATTCCTCAAGACTCATAAAGGATATAAATAGATACATTAGTATGCTTTTCAAAAAAAATCACATTCATTCTCCAACGCCAACATGCAATGATCATCAATTTTCTCTCAAGTGTTCTAAATTTCTAAATATCCACTTCTCCAATCTAGTGTTTGTTCTTATTGTAATAATAATTTCACTCTCATAATTTTCTCATTCTATTATAGTGTTTATTCATATTCTATTAATATTATTCAGACTAAGATAAAATGTGATTATTTTTAATAAAACAACTCTCTTTTTCCTCTATCATTAATTGATGGTGTTCAGTACCTTTAAAGTGAGGGAATCTGTTTTACATGTCCTAACCATTAAAAGGAAACATAATATTATCTTTGAGGTTTTTATCTATACCAATTAAAAATATAGTATTTATTAAATTTATGATTTCATGTTATAGTAAAAAAAATCAAGGTAGTTTTGGCATCTTTTCTAGTGAAGGACTGATACATTAAATCCCCTGGTGACTAAGGATGTAGATATTAGGTATCTTCATAAGATATTTTTTTACATTCGTACCATATTTTATGTATTATTTATTTTCCATTTTTTATTTGTGTAACACATTAATTATTTTATTTAATCGTCCATTCATATCCACCAATATTCTTAATCATTTTTTTATCATTTGTTTCATTTTATTATTTATGATTTATAATGATATATACTTTTATTACAGAACTTTCATCTTTTATTCTTTTTTTATCTCTTAAAAATGTTTTAATCTTTCTAAAATTTGTTTTTATCCTTAAAAAATATTATTTCCATTTAATTTTTTAAGGTAAATTCACCCCACCCTTTTTACCCTACATCGACCTACATTTGGTATCAAATGTATCGTGAATTTCTTTATTGTATTTTTTTCCAATTTTTTCAAATTTTTTTTTATTTTAAAATTATTCTACGAAATTTTTGAAGAAAATTTATTTTTTAAAATGTATTTTTCCAACATCTATGTTTATTGATTAAAACTATGGACAGTTCTCTATTTTTTATGAGAACAATTTTATTTATTGGAAAACTATCATGTCTACTTTTCATAGATCAATTTTGTATCGTATATGAAATTTTTTTATTCATTCCAATATTCAATCTACTGAAAAGGAAGATAAATGGTCTCTTGAAAATGTAACTCATGAAGGATCTAATAATGTCAATGATACCCAATTAAATATGTTTACACACTATGTTTAGGGTTTCTATATTCATCCTAATGAATCTATCATTGAAATGATTAAACCATGTACAAATATTTTTGATGGGAGAAAGGATATTGGTGATTCTATACTGACCCAGACTTAACATACATAAACATCACATCACTTTTTTTAAATACATAAAACATTATAAAAAAATATGGACAATGATTGTGCTAGTATAATGCCTTTGGAAACATAGAAACTAAATACTAATACATATGTGAGCTAAATTATCTCCCACTAGGTTTTTTTTACATAGAACCCTTATTAGACACATCAATAATAATACATATCTTAAAAAACTAGGGAAGGAATCAAAAAAAGGGGTGATCTCATATGATCAGTAAGGGAAAACATGGGAGATATATAAGAATAATCATGAACACAAGGGTATGAGTACATGAATGAGAAAATAGAAAATCATACCCTGCATATCGAAGATCATATACTTGAATCATGGAATAAGAATATAATTTCATAAGATATGAATCATAAGGAAATAATGAACATAATCCATGAAAACATAACATAGTAATAAAACATTGAATTGTTAAAAACACATAATTATAGAATATTATTTTTATAGTGGCCAATCCATCACCTCTAAGATCATCATAATAGTATGGGTTTACTCCCAATACTATATTTGTAATCATGGTTTACTCTCATGTCTTTATTATTAGTATGATTTCACTCCTCATACCATCATGGTAGTCATGGTTCACACTCATGGACGTCATAGTAGTCAATGTTAACTTCCAAGACCATCTTATTCTATCTCATATGATATATATATTTAACCAATTAATTAGATGTAAATATAGGTCCCACCCGTCTCATAATTAAATTATACATACATGTGATATAAATCCATAAACAATAATTTCATAAACCATGAAATGAAATAGGTTTCATAAACATGTAATCATATCATAAATTGTGTAAAAGGAAAAGTTTCATAATAATTTCACTAAAGTATAACCCATGAAAGAAATCCGGTTTCAAATGAATATTATGTGTTGAAGTGAAATGAGTGTCAAAAGAATAATTCTATTAAAACATAAACTGTTAAAGAAATAATATGAATGGAACCTTTGGATTATTTCCTTGAATCGAATGAGTAACATCAACAGATGTCATCTTAGATGGAAAATAACGTGGAATGATATTTTGAAAACATTTCATGAGGAAAATAACATTTCATCATTGAAAAGTTATCTTTAAAACATAAAAATTTTGGAAACCATATCCTTTGAAAACATATAAAATACTCATGAAAACATTTTGAAATCCATTTTCCATGAAAACTTATAAAATAAGCTAGAAAACATTTTGAAAACAATTTTCCTTGAAAACATATCAAAGGATTATGAAAAAATTTTGAAAAAAAAATTACATGAAAATTGATAAAATAAAGCTTCAAAACGTTTAAAATACTTTTTAAAACATAAAAACATTAAAACATTTTTCTTTAAAAATATCTTTGAAAACATTTAAAGTAAGCATTGATAACCATAAAATTTTTAAAACCTTTTTCATTGAATTTTTTTTAAAAACCAGTGAATTCAGAGAATATTAGGTAAAAATTTCCTTTTAAAAAGTAACGTTTTAATATTGAAAATATATCTTCATGGGAACGTTGGTCAGGATGGTGGTTAAAATCTACACATTCCAAACATTCCTTTTTCACCATAAAAAGGTTCGAAAAGCGCATTGGCTCGAAAAAGACAAGAAGATTCCTTTTTTACAAACCCATTTTTTAAAAGGTATATCATGAGTATAAATTTATTTTAAATATAATAGGAAAATATTATAATGTTTTTGGGAACATTTTTTTGGCAAATATGCTTTGATGGAACACAAATTTCTGAACGATGTTTGGGAAAATTTAGGCTTTCTAAATAACACTTTCTTAACTATATTATGTACCAAAGAGTTGTAAAAGGGAAAAATACATGAATATATCATGAATAACCATAGGGTAATAAACTTAATGATTAATATTGAGTTATGGATCAAAATAATCGTGAAAGAAGGTATAGACATTAAAAATCTCAAAAAGTGATAAGTTTATTTCAATACACTCTTACCACGTTGTAACTTTGAACCATAATCCCCATATTAGTAAGTGAAATTACATGAAGCATAAAATATCATTAAAATATTGATATTAATTATATAACATGTCAAGGTATTATGTACACCTCATATGAAAATATATGTGAATAACATGGCATGTGTCTCAAATAATTTAAACTAAGACAAAACTATCTTACCATGTTGGTAACTTTTGAAACATAAAAACCATGAAAGTATTATCATTGAATGGATATATAACTGCCCATAAATTTCATAATAAAAATATTTAACACAATCATGGTCATTTTATACATGATGTAAAAGGAATTGGTGGTGAATAAAGATTATATCTCACAGAAATAAAAAGTGAGATGAAATCCCCTTACCTTGTGTCTTGACTCTATTCCTACCCATACAGGAATCCTATATAATAAATATAAATTTACTATAAATCTTATAAAAACCCATATTATTATATCTAATTCCATAAATGTTTTTATAATGAACTTATATTACCATCTTGTTAATAATATATGTTAAGTTTAACTTTGGGTAATATTCACATTATTCTTCGCATGTGTCTTAGTTTGTTATATATTTGTTCCTAATACTTTAGTACTGATTTGAAGAATGTAAACCATGATATAAATATAATTTATATTTATTATATATTTATAATAATATTTTATATAATATATATTTAGGAAATGGAAAACCCCTTTCATGAAGACGATAAGTCATACGTATTCATGAACTATGCTTCTATTTTATTATCATATTAAAATAATTAATGAAAAATAAATAAATAAATATATATATATAATAATTAGTGTATAATTATTATTTAAAATATATCATATAATTTAACTAAACTTTTCTTCAATACATTCCATGTAGTGTGCAAACGAATCACATCTCTTTGAAGGGGTGGTAGTCCACCCTTCCACAAAAGAAATTATCGCATTAACTCAAAATGGGGAGTATAATGATATGTGTAATAAAATAATTAGAAAAACATAAAGACTTAATAAATATAATATATAACATATATAAATATATTCTCCATCATAATATCCCCCATGAGAGGTGGTAATGGAAAAATGAACAATCATTGTTTAGTGAGGCGGTAGTTCTCCGTACATGTAAAGTGTATGTTCATTAGCCATTAGATGGAGGTTTTGTATGTTTAGGTAAAAAACATAGCATAAAAATCCTAGTATATTTATTATAAATCTTTTTTTATACAATCATGGAATAAATAGAGTGGAGGTGGTGGAGAAAGATAATAATAAAAACAAGCTTGAGAGAAATGTTGTAACACCCCGAGATTTTATGAAAAAAATTGTTTTAATTTGATTAATGTCTTGTGTTGTACACAACACCAAAATTATCTTGCACAACACGCATCCCTGACATGTCTTGCATTACACGCAATCACGACCTTCCATGATAGCGTGTGTTGTACACAATACTGAGTTTCGCTAAACAACGATATGTTATATGAACAACCTGTAATGAATAGTATCAACTACATTTTTAATTTTATAACATTATTATTCATCTTACACATTTCCTAGAACATGGTATGAGAACAAAATCAATTTTTCGAGTAAAAAAAGAATTTTTTAAAAAATGCAGTTTTCCTGCCTTTTGATGGCGCACCCACTTTAAATCTTGTTTTTGACATGTATATAAATTCAATTTGACAAAATAAAATTATTCTTTGGAATCAGGATATAAAAATTTACATTGGATAACATTATCATATTATTCTGATAACTATTATATTTTAATGAATAGTAAAAACACGCTATATTTTAATTAAAAACAACTTTTTTCCTTGCAATAATTTATTTGGATAGATTATATTTTTAATTGGTTTTAAAGTGAAATTAAAATATATATTTACCATTTAATCCAATGTTGGTCACTTGAATTAATTTAACTTTGAAATTGGATATAAACAAGTATCAATCTTTTGATAGTTATTGTTTCTTAAAAACACGCTATTTGTTTTGATAACGGGAATTAATCTTAAAATTAATTAATTCCACTTCTATGTTTTGATTTTGTAAAAATAGACATCAATTTTGAATTTGGAATATCAAATAATGCTTAGGCTGAATTTTTGGTATTTTTCTGAAAAACTGCATTTTTTATGAATAGTGATACCACTTAGTGGTAGTTAAAAAACTGACTTTTTCATTTAAATGAAAATTTACCACTTCTGTGAATTGAATTTTGAAAATCCGAGAGACATGGATAATATCAAAGACTAAAATGTGGTTCAATGAGATGAAAATTGTTTTTGGTGAATACTAACTTTTTACTTTTTTATACCACGGTTACAAGTAAATAGGGTAATTAAGGGTAAAAATGTTATTATTATTACCCTAACACATGACCTAATTCTATTGGATAAGTTAAATTAGAGAAAAAAACATTATGAATAAAATATGACCATTTAGGCCCACATGGATTAGATTAGGACATTTAATATTAATTTATTTAAAGAAGGGTTAAAATAGTTAAAATCAATGTTTAATAAGTAAATCATTTTTAATATAGGGTTATACATAAGATAAATTCGACTATAAATATTAATTATAAATCTAAATAGATTTCCTATAAAATGGTAGTTTATTTATAATATTTAGACATTAAATGATTTAATTTATTTATGACACAAAGATGGTGCTCTAATTATCTTATTAATGAAATATTGACATAATTGATGTTATAAATACCCAAATAAATGTAATTTGAAACTTTTTATGAGTTCCACTAATTTTATAGGTTAATAATACATTTTAGTATTGATTTAATTAACGTTTTTCGAACTAATCATTCAGTTATGATTTTCACAAAAATCAATTACCAAATAGTGTCAAAATTGACATTAAATAGTCTTTAATACAAATATTATATTATTAATTGTTATTTTATTCCTAAAAATATATGGTTCAGACAAATGACTTATATAAGGATATATATATTAATAATAAACAACTTGTGGTTCGTTTTTCTTGTTATAGTATGTTTATTAACCTTATATTGTAAGAAAACAAGAAGACACAGTAAAAGTAAAATTATTTAACTTAAAGTTAAATCTAAATGATAAGGTTAAAAAAGAAATCTAAACTTGTATAAATTCTATTGGATGAAAGGATTTAGACATCCCCGCCTTATCTTTGAAATAAATCAATTTTTATCTATTAAAAAATGAATATGACTTTATAATAAAATAATATTTTTAGTTTTTCCAAAGGTGCCCCTCTCCTCCCTTATAAAAGGGCACCTCGTCCCTCTCTTCCTCACACCACTTTGAGTCTTCAAGCTTGGCCAACCCCTGAAAAATTCTCTTCTCCACTTCCCTAGAATCATTCTAGAGGTCTTGGTCTTCTTCAATGACCAATTTTAGTTCCATAAGAGGAGGTATCAAATAGGCGCTTCAAAGAAGAGGAGGTTTGGATACGTACGAAGCATATCAGACCTAATGTAAGGGATAAATTTGCAAATCTCATTTTTATCCAAGATTGGTTATTCATAAGTATTTACTGGGGTTATTTATATCATCCATGTCCATGTTTTATAAAACTATTTTCATGTATGTTTAAATTCTGTTTTGCCCATTTTTGAATTTTACTACATGGTGTGTAATGAATCTTTCTTTTGTCTACTTTACAAGTTACTTTTTTACTTTTCCAACAAAAGTATGGGGAGAATGGTTTTTTTAACATATATGGCATGAAATTTTTTTTACAGTTTTATAAAGCCTTATTTTCATGAAGCTTCCTCAAAAACATTTCATGACTATTTTCAACAAAATCATTTTCTTTTAAAATTGCATGACGTTTTGTGAAAAGAAATTTATTTGGAAAAAGAAAGGATATTTTACTCAGGAATTCATTTGAAGTGCTTTATCAAAATCATTTTACATTAAAGATGACATTATTTCATATGTTTATGTTTCATGTATAATGTCTCTATGATATATATGGTTTCACTTTTCTTATGATGAAATATCCATTTCTTTTATATGTATTATGTGATGATGGGATGATGTTTATGAAACCCATTTTATTCATTATGTTATTATGAACGATGTATGTTTATTTTGTGGCACAAGTAATAATGATTTAATTATGAGATGGGTGGGACCTATATCTACCTCCAATGCATTGGGTAAAGATTTATATCTCATGAGAAAGACATGGCTGGAATGGTAAGTTAATATGGTTCAGTATTACAGGACTGGAACGAGGAGTGAACTCGATTCAGAAAGGGACTTAGTCCACTATGACGGTCTTGGCAGCAATGCCTTGGAAACTATGGAAATCATTACATGTGCTTAATGGATTCCACAATTACATGTTTTATTCCAATTCTATTTTATCATGATTTATGTTCTATTATGATCTATGCCTTATGTACTTCCATGTTTTATGTCGTTGCTCATGATTTTGATGTTGAATCATTATGTTCATGTTTTTAAGATCAAATGTGTATGGAATGTTTTATTTTATCCATGATTACCCTTACAGAGCATATGAGCTCAACCATTTTATGTTTTATTTTCCCCTAGGATTAAAAGAAAGGTTTTAGGTATGGGAAAAAAAGTGGAAGATCTTTATGGGAGATCTTGAAGATCTTTCACCACGATTAGAAGATTACATTCCATGTTTCCAAAGACACTAAACTATTATAGTCCTTCTGTGTCTGTTTTTGTTATGTATTAAGTATTCCGAAAAAGTAATGTAATATCTATGTACGTCAAGCTTTGGGTCTCTACAGTTGGTATCAGAGGAAAGGTTTAGTCAACCTTTGGAAACTAGGATGTGATAACTTTAGTGAGATCCCTAGAGATAATTCTAAGGTATGTCTAGGGATGAACCTAAGGTTATGTATAAGTATAGGTTATAGTCCTAGAATTACGGTAACGATCTTAGAATTAAACCTAAGATGTTAGATATTAAAGGTACTCCCCCTTTATTACATTGTTTTCCCTAGCATGATTTTGGCCTCTCATACTATTCATTTTGGGTTTTAGATGATGGATGGAACCTGAAGAAACCGTGTTGATCAATGCAATGGACAATGCAATGATTGTCCTCTTGAACAAACAAATTTTATGGGAGATGTAGTGAAAAATCTTATTGCTATACTTACACAAGCTCTGAATCATTTTGGACATCCAAATCTGCAGAGAAGTGAACAATATTTTATTGAGTCCTTCATGAGGCAACGTCCACCTTCTTCCAGTGGGTCTTCTGATCCACTTGTTGCTGAACAATGGATCAGTACCACTGAAAAGATATTTTCAGTTCTTCAATGTTATGAACATGATAAAGTCATCTTAGCATTATATCGTTTAAAAGGTGAAGCTGATCAATGGTGGAATCATATCAAGAATACGAGGCCAAGAGATGAAATTAAGTCCATGAAATGTGACGAGTTCAAGAACTTATTTTTCAGTAGGTACTTCCCTCATAATTTTTGAACAAATATGGAGAAGGAGTTTCTTGAACTAAAGTAAAAGGATGATGAATCTGTTTGTGTATACGAAACTAATTTTACAAGGCTTACAAGGTATGCATCTGGCTTTATCATCTAACCTGAAAGTAAAGTTGATCGTTTTTTCAGTGGCTTAAAACCAATTATTCGAAGGGCATTAGCTATAAGAGACTTCAGTAGCTATGAAGAAATTGTGTATTGTGCTATCAAGGTAGAACTGGATGTTGGTGTAACATATACATCTCATGGTTTTGAAAAGAAAATAATGATGGAGTTCAAAGAGAAATCCCAGAACAATGGTGAAAAGAAGATGAATTTTTCTTTATGCTCAAAGTGTGGAAAGAATCATGGTGGACATTGCCTAAAAGGTACTAAAAATGTTTTAATTGTGGAAAAGAAGGTCATCAAGTAGCTGATTGTCAAAGTAATGGGAAAAATGTTGCTAATGATGTGAATAGAGAAAATACTACAGAGAACTCTCCACCAACACTTCAATACTTCAGGTGCACGATAATGGGGCATTATGCTAATAATTGTCGTAATCCAAGGGTTAGTGGTGATCTAAATGAGCAACCACTTAAGGCAAAGGACAAAGGGAAGTCACATGCGATCACTATTGAAGATGTTGAATATGACAATGATGTGGTGGAATGATTAAGTGTTTAGGTAAAGGGATTCCAAAATAATTTTGTGTATTGTATCGTGGAATATTGGAATATTTATGTATTAGTCTATTGTGGTTTTCAATAATACGATGGTACTGGTAACCATGGAAAGTGATTGAGATATTTTTGGAAAGAAGATGATATGCGCATAATGAAGGGATAAAGAGAAAATGAAATGTTTGATAGTATTCATGAGCTCATGACTGATATAAGGAAATTGTTATATCATGGTTTGAGTATATAGAACTTTGGGGTATTTGAATGTGGAAAGAGTTAACTTTTGACAGCACTCACATTTTCACTAAGGATCAATGGGTATTCATTTATTCAAGGGAATACATGATTAAGGCCTTCGAATGTTTGGAATGTGACCAACAAGACATATCTTATGATAAATGGGGATCAACGATGATATTAACATGCTTGTTATATAAACTCTCTGGTAATCGTTTTCACTATAATATGAGAATGGACATCAGTATTTTGGATAAGTCTAAATATTGGAATAGATTATGTTGGACATAGGTTAGTATTGTTTAAGGCTAGAACTTTTTCGATATTATTCATGGATAGTAATAATAATGTATTTTTTTAGAAAAAAAAGGGACAACCTGCAAGACGGGTGACAACCTGTCGCGTCAGACAAGGCTGTGGGAATCGAACCCACAACCAAAGTGCGACTAGCCTTTATCGCCTAGCACTGGCCTACAGGAATTCCATGTTTAGTATATACTATTTTTATTATATTATGTAGTATGATATATGAAGTATAAGTCCATTTTAGGAACCATATATGATTAATCTCACTATAGATGGACTTATGTAATTTTGATAACTTTTATAATATTTTGTTTGAGATAGAGGGAATGACCCAGCATTCTATCACATGATCTGCTAACACATCACTATTGACAAATTGAACTTCATTTCCTTAAGAGATGAAGTGGAAATTGTCCAAAGAATGACCAATGGTGAGACTGTACAAAAATCACAAAAGTATTTCTTCCAATTCCAATTTCATCAACATTAGGGAAATGATCTTGAAAAACAAAAACAAAATCATATTTCCTTTATATTCGATGAATTAGATGGTACCTTAGATCATCACAAATCTATGGCTTTGTGATTGATGGCTTTTTCATAGCCATGTTCTCTACCACTCTCCATAAGAACTTGTTGGTTATATTTTTCTTCCATATCCATATTTTCACCTATGTTCTCTTATATGGAAACCCAGTGTTGATTTTCTTTAGGTAATCATAAAATTTCATACATTAGTTTTTAAAATTAAGTTTTAGTATTCCTTTTTACGATGTGGGTTTCTATAAATAGTAAACGATTTATAACCCCGATGAATTTCGAGGGAGAAATTCATTTTAAGGGGGGTAGAATGTAACACCCTGAGATTTTATGAAAAATTTTCCTTTAATTTCATTATTGTCTTGTGTTGTATGCTACACCAAAAGGAGCTTGCATAACACGCATCACTGACTTGGCTTGCATTACATGCAATCGCGACCTTCCACAATAGCATGTGTTGTACGCAATACTGAGTTTCGCTAAACAACAATATGTTATATGAACTACCTGTTATCAATTGTATCAACTACATTTTGAATTTTAAAGCATTATTATTTATCTTACACATTTTCTAAAATATGGTATGAGAACAGAATCATTTTTTCGCGTAAAATAAGAATTTTTTAAAAAATGCAGTTATACTGCCTTTTGATGGTGCACCCACATTAAATCTTGTTTTTGACATGTCTATAAGTTCAATTTTATAGAATAAAATTATTCTTTGGAATCAGGATATAAAAATTTACTTTGGATAAAATTTTCATATTATTCTGAAAACTTTCATATTTTAATGAATAGTAAAAACACGATATATTTTAATTAAAAACAACTTTTTTCAACCCAATAATTTATTTGGATAGATTATCTTTTTAATTGGTTTTAAATTTCAATTAGAATATATTTTCAACATTTAATCCAATGTTGGTCATTGGAATTAATTTAACTTTGAAATTTGATAAAAACAAGTATCAATTTTAGATAGTTATTGTTTCTTAAAAATACGCTATTGGTTTTGATAACAGGGAATTATTTTTAAAATTAATTAATTACACTTCAATATTTTGAATTGGGATAAATAGACATCAATTTTGAATTCGGAATATCAAATAATGCTTTGGCTGAATTTTTGGAATTTTTCTGAAAAACTGCAATTTTTGATGAATTGTGAAACCACTTAGTGGTAGTTAAAAATATGACTTTTTCATTTAAATGAAATTTTACCACTTCTGTGAATTTAATTTAGAAAATCCGAGAGACATGGTTAATATCAAAGACTAAAATGTGGTTCAATGAGATGAAAATAGTTTTTGGTGAATAGTAACTTTTTACTTTTTTTACCACGGTTAAAAGTAAATAGGGTAATTAAGGGTAAAAATGTTATTATTATTACCCAAACACCTATCCTAATTCTATTGGATAAGTTAAATTCGACCAAAAACAACCTTAGGAATAAAATATGACCATTTAGGCCCACTTGTATTGGATTAGGACATTTAATATGAATTTATTTAAAGAAGGGTTAAAATAGTTAAAATCAAAGTTTAATAAGTAAATAATTTTTCATATAGGGTAATACATATGATAAATTCGACTATAAATATTAATTAGAAAGCTACAAATATTTCCTACATAATGGTATTTTATTTATAATTTAAAAACCTTTAATAATTTAATTTATTTATGACACAATGATGATGCAGTAATTATCTTATTAATGAAATATTGACATAATTGATGTTATAGATACCCAAATAAATGTAATTTGAGACTTTTTATGAGTTCCACTAATTTTCTAGGTTAATATGACATTTTAGTATTGATTTAATTAACCTTTTTCAAACTAATAATTCTGTTATTATTTTCACAAAAATCAATTTCCAAATAGTGTCAAAATTGACATAAAATAGTTTTTCATACAAATATTATATTATTAATTTTTTTTTATTCCTAAAAATCTATGGTTCGGCCAAATGACTTAGATAAGGTTATATATATTAATAATAAACAACTTGGGGTTCTTTTGGATTGTTATAGTGTGTTTATTAACCTCATGTTGTAAGAAAACAATAAGACACGGTAAAAGTAAAATTATTTAACTTAAAGTTAAATCTAAATTATAAGGTTAAAATAGAAACCTAAACCTGTCTAAATTCTATTGGATGAGAGGATTTAGACCCATACCCACCTTATCATCGAAAAAAATAAATTTGTAGCTATTAAAAACCGAATATGACTTTATAATAAAATAATATTTTTAGTTTTTCCAACGGTGCCCCTCTCCTCCCTTATAAAAGGGCACCTCGTCCCTCTCTTCCTCACACAACATTAAGCCTTCAAGCTCGGCCAACCCCTGACAAATTCTCTCATCCACATCCCTAGAAACATCCTAGATGTCTTGGTGTTCTTCAAAGACCAATTTTAGTGCCCTAATAGGAGGTCTCAAAGAGGCGCTTCAAAGAAGAGGAGGTTTGGATACGTACGAAGCATATCGGACCTAAGGTAAGGGATAATTTTGCAAATATCATTTTAATCTGAGATTGCTTATTAGTAATTATTTACTTTGGTTATTTATATCATCCATGTCCATGTTTTATAAAAGTGTTTTCATGTATTTTTTATGTCCTTTTTATCCATTTTTCACTTTTACTACATGGTATGTAAGGGATCTTTCTTTGTTTACTTTACGAGGTACATTTTGACTTTTCTAACAAAAGTAAGAGGAGAATGTTTTTTAACGTATATGGAATGAAAGGATTTTTATAGTTTTATAATGCCTTATTTTCATGATTCTTCCTCAAAAATATTTCATGACTATTTTCAACAAAATCCTTTTCTTTTAAAATTTCATGACATCTAGTGAAATGAAATTGATTTTGAAGAAGAAAGGATATTTTCATCAAGAATTCATTTCAAGTGTTTTATCAAAATCATTTTACATCTAAGATGACATTATTTCATATGTGTATGTTTCAAGTATAATGTCTCTATGATTTACATGGTTTCACTTTTCTTATGATGAAATATCCATTTATTTTATATGGATTATGTGATGATGGGATGATGTTTATGAAACCCATTTTATTAATTGAGTTATTATGAACGATGTATGTTTATTTTGTGGCACAAGTAAGAATGATTTAATTATGATATGGGTGTGACCTATATCTCCCTCCAATTAATTGGGTAAAGATTTATATCTCATGATATAGACATGGCTGGAACGGTAAGTTAATCTGGTTCAGTACTACAGGACTTGAACGAGGAGTAAACTCGATTCAGAAAGGGACTTTGTCCACTAAGATGGTCTTAGAAGCAATGCCTTGGATACTATGGAAATCATTACATGTGATTAATGGATTCCATAATTACATGTTTTGTTCCCATTTTATTTTATCATGATTTATGTTCCATTATGATCTAAGCCTTATGCACTTCCATGTTTTATGTCGTTGCTCAAGATTTTGATGTTTAAACATTATGTTCATGTTTTTAAGTTCAAATGTATATGGTATGTTTTATTGTATCCATGCTTACCCTTACTAAGAATTTGAGGTCACCCTTTTTATGTTTTATTTTCCCTCAGGATTAAAAGAAAGGTTTTAGGTAAGGAAACAAAAAGTGGAAGATCTTTATGGGAGATGTTGAAGATATTTTACCATGATTAGAAGATTACGTTCCAAGATTCCAAAGACACTAAACTATTACGGTCCTTGTGTGTCTGTTTTTGTTATATATTACGTATTCTGCAAAAGTAATGTAATATCTATATACGTCAAGCTTTGGGTCTCTAAAGTTGGTATCAGAGGAAAGGTTTAGTCAACCTTTGGAAACTAGGATGCGAGAACATCAGTGAGATCCCTAGAGATATTTCTAAGGTATGTCTAGGGATGTCCCTATGGTTAAGTATAAGTATAGGTTATAGTCCTAGAATTATGGTTACGATCGTAGAATTAAACCTAAGATGTTAGATATTGAAGGTACTCCCCCTTTATTACACTTTTTTCCCTAGCATGATAGTTGCCTCTCATACTATTGTTTTTGAGTTTTAGATGATGGCTGGAACCCGAAGGAACCGTGTTGATCAATGCAATAGATAATTCAATGATTTTCCTCTTGATCAAACAAATGTTATGGGAGATGGATTTCAAAATCTTATTGCTTTACTTACAAAAGATTTGAATCATTCTGGACTTCCAAATGAGCAGAGAATGGAACAATATTTTATTGAGTCCTTCATGAGGCAACATCTACCTTCTTTCAGTGGGTCTTCTGATCCACATGTTGCTGAACAATGGATCAGTACCACTGAAAAGATATTTTCAATTCTCTAATGTTCTGAACATGATAAATTCATCCTAGCAGCATATCTTTTGGAAGGTGAAGTTGATCAATGGTGGAATCTTATCAAGAATATGAGGCCAAGAGATGAAATTGAGTCCATGGAATGGGATGAGTTCAAGAACTTATTTTTCAGTAAGTACTTCCCTCATATTCTTCAAACAAAGATGGAGAAGGAGTTTCGTGAACTAAAGCAAAAGGATGATGAATCTGTTGGTGTATACGAAGAGAATTTTACATGGCTTGCAAGGTATTCATCTGGCTTTATAATCCAACCCTAAAGTAGAGATGATCAATTTTATAGTGGCTTAAAACCAAGTCTTCGAAGGGCATTAGCTATAAGAGACATCAGTAGCTATGAAGAAATTGTGTGTTGTGCTATCAAGGTAGAACTGGAAGTTGGTGTAACATATCTATCTCATAACAATGTTGAAATGAAGATGAATGTTTTTTTATGCTCAAAGTGTGGAAATAATCATGGTGGAGATTACCTAAAAGGTACTAGAAAATGTTTTAAGTATAGAAAATTATGTCATCGAGTAGTTGATTGTCGACGTAATGGGAAAAGGTTGCTAATGATGTGAATAGAGAATATACTACAGAGAACTCTCCAACAACAATTCAATGCTCCAAGTCCAAGGAAATGGAGCATTATGCTAATAAATGCCCTAATCCAAGGGTTAGAGATGGTCGAAATGAGCAACCACTTAAGGCAAAGGACAAAGGGAAGTCACATGCGATCACTATTGGAGATGTTGAATATCACAATGATGTGGTGGAATGATTAGGTGTTTATGTAATGGGATTCCAAAAATAATGTTGTATATAGTATCGTGGAATATTGGAATATTTATTTATTGGTCTATTGTGGTTTTCAATAATATTATGTTACCAGTAACCGTGGAAAGTGATTGAGATATTTTTGTCAAATGATGATATGCGTATAATGAAGGGATAAGGAGAAAATGAAATGTCTGACAGTATTCATGAGCTCATGACTGATATAAGGAAATAGTTATATCATGGTTTGAGTATATAGAACTTTGGTGTATTGGAATGTGGAAAGAGTTAACTTTTGACAGCACTCAAGTTTTCACTAAGGTTCAATGGGTATTCATTTTTTTCAAGAGAATACATGATTTAGTCCTTAGAATGTTTGGAATATGACCAATAAGTCATATCTTATGATATATGGGGATCAACGATGATATTAACATACTTGTTATATGAACTCTCTCGTAATAATTTTCTCTATAATATGAGAATGGACATCAGTATTTTGGATAAGCCTAATGATTGGAATAGATTATGTTTGGAATAGGTTAGTATTGTTTAAGTCTTGATATTTTTCGATATTATTGATGGAAAGTTTTAATAATGTATTTTTTTAGAAAAAAACGGGACAACCGGCAAGACAGGCGACAACCCGTCGCGTCAGACAAGGCTGTGGGAATCGTACCCACAACCGAAGTGCGACTGGCCTTTATCGGCTACCACTGGCCTACAGGAAGTCCATGTTTAGTAGAAACTAGTTTTATTATATTACTTAGTATGATATATGAAGTATAAGTCCATTTTAAGAACCATATATGATTAATCTCACTATACATGGACTTATGAATTTTTAATAACTTTTGTAATCTTTTGGTTGAGACGGATGGAATGACCCATCATTCTATCACATGATCTACTAACACTTCACGAATGACAAATTCAACTTCATTTCCTTAAGAGATGAAGTGGAAATTGCCCAATGAACGACCAATGGTGAGACTGTACCAAAATCACGAAAGTATTTCTTCTAATTCCAATTTCATCAACTATAGGGAAATGATCATGAAAACTAAAAATGTTGTCCTAGTTCCCTTATATCCATTGAATCAGATGGTACCTTATATCATCACAAATCTATGGCTTTGTGATTGATGGCTTTTTCATAGCCATGTTCTCTACCACTTTCCATCAGAACTTGATGGTTATATTTTTCTTCCATATCAATATTTTCACCTATGTTATCCTATATGGAAACCCAGTGATTAGTTTCTTTGGGTAATCATTACATTACATACTTTATTTTTTAAAATTAAGTTTTAGTATTCCTTTTTACGATGTGGGTTTCTATAAATTGTAAAGAATTTATAACCCCGATGAATTTCAAGGGCGAAATTTATTTTAAGGGGGGTAGAATGTAACACCCCGAGATTTTATGAAAAATATTATTTTAATTTCATTAATGCCTTGGGTTGTACCCTACAAAAAATGAAGCTTTCACAACACGCATCCTTGACTTGGCTTGCATTACACACAATCACGACCTTCCACGATAGCGTGTGTTGTACACAATATTGAGTTTCTCTAAACAACGATATGTTATATGAACTACCCGTTATGAATTGTATCAACTAAATTTTGAATTTTATAACATTATTATTCATCTTACACATTTTCTAGAACATGGTATGAGAACAAAATCAATTTTTCGAGTAAAATAAGAACTTTTAAAAAAATGCAGTTTTCCTGCCTTTTGAAGGCGCACCCACATTAAATATTGTTTTTGACATGTCTATAAGTTCCATTTGACAAAATATAATTATTCTTTGGAATCAGGATATATAAATTTACGTTGGATAAAATTTTCATATTATTCTGATAACTTTCATATTTTAATGAATAGTAAAAACACGCTATATTTTATTTAAAAACAACTTTTTTCATCGCAATACTTTATTTGGATAGATTATAGTTTTAAATGGTTTTAAAGTGAAATTAGAATATATTTTTACCATTTAATCCAATGTTGTTCATTGGAATTAATTTAAAATTGAAATTTGATATAAACAAGTATAAATCTTTTGATAGTTACTGTTTCTTAAAAACACGCTATTTGTTTTGATAACGGGAATTAATTTTAAAATTAATTAATGCCACTTATATGTTTTGAATTTGGAAAAATATACATCAATTTTGAATTTGGAATATCACATAATGTTTCGGCTTAATATTTGGTATTTTTCTGAAAAACTACAATTTTTGATGAATAGTGAAACTACATAGTGGTAGTTAAAAACTGACTTTTTCATTTAAATGAAAATTTACCACTTATGTGAATTGAATATCAAAAATATGAGAGACACGGTTAATATCAAAGACTAAAATGTGGTTCAATGAGATGAAAATAATTTTTAGTGAATAGTAACTTTTTACTTTTTTGTACCATGTTTAAAAGTAAATAGGGTAATTAAGGGTAAAAATGTTATTATTGTTATCCTAACACATGTCATAATTCTATTGGATAATTTAAATTCGACCAAAAACAACCATAGGAATAAAATATTACCATTTAGGCCAACTTGGATTAGATTAAGACTTTTAATATTTATTTATTTAAAGAAGGGTTAAAATAGATAAAATCAAAGTTTAATAAGTAAATAATTTTTAATATATGGTCATTCATAAGATAAATTTGACTATAAATATTCACTAGAAAGATAAAAATATTTCTTACATAATGGTATTTTATTTATAATTTTTAGACATTAAATGATTTAATTTATTTCTGACCCAATGATGATGCAGTAATTATCTTATTAATGAAATATTGACATAATTGATGTTATAAATATCCAAATAAATGTAATTTGAGACTTTTTATGAGTTATACTAATTTTCTAGGTTGTTAGGACATGTTTTTATTGATTTAATTTACTTTTTTAGAACTAATAATTCTGTTATGATTCTCAAAAAAATCAATTACCAAATAGTTTCAAAATTGACATAAAATAGTTTTTAATACAAATATTATATTATTAATTGTTATTTTATTCCTAAAAATCTATGGTTAGGCCAAATGACTTAGATAAAGTTATATATATTAATAATAAACAACATGGGGTTAGTTTGTCTTGTTATTGAATGTTTATTAACATTATAGTGTAAGAAATCAATATGACACGGTAAAAGTTAAATTATTTAACTTAAAGTTAAATCTAAATTATAAGGTTAAAATTGAAATCTAAACTTGTCTAAATTCTAATGGATGAGATTATTTAGACCCATCCCCACCTTATCTTCGAAATAAATCAATTTGGAGCTATTAAAAACTGAATATGACTTTATAATAAAATAATATTTTTCGTTTTTCCAAAGGTGCCCCTCTCCTCCCTTATAAAAGGGAACCTCCTCCCTCTCTTCCTCACACCACTTTGAGCCTTAAAGCTCAGCCAACCCCTGAAAAATTATCTTCTACACTTCCCTAGAAACATCCTAGAGGTCCTGGTCTTCTTAAAAGACTATTTCTAGTGCCCTAAGAGGATGACTCAGAGAGGCGCTTCAAAGAAGAGGAGGTATGGATACATACGAAGCATATTGGACCTAAGGTAAGGGATAATTTTTCAAATCTCATTTTTATCCGAGATTTCTTATTCATAAGTATTTACTGAGGTTATTTATATCATCTATGTCCATGTTTTGTAAAAGTGTTTTCATGTATGCTTAAAGACCTTTTTACCCATTTTTGACTTTTACTACACGGTATGTAAGGAATCAATATTTTATTTACTTTACGAGGTACTTTTTGACTTTTTCGAAAAAAGTATGAGGAGAATGTTTTTTTAACATATATAGAATGAAAGGATTTTTACAGTTTTATAAATCCTTATTTTCATGAAGCTTCCTCAAAAATATTTCATGACTATTTTCAACAAAATCCATTTCTTTTAAAATTGCATGACATTTTGTGAAAAGAAATTGATTTTCAAGAAGAACGGATATTTTCCTCAAGAATTAATTTCAAGTGTTTTATCAAAATCATTTTACATCTAAGATGAAATTATTTCATAATTTTATGTTTCAAGTATAATGTCTCTATGATTTACATGGTTTTACTTTTCTTATGATGAAATATCCATTTATTTATTATGGATTATGTGATAATGGGATGATGTTTATGAAACCCATATTATTCATTGACTAATTATGAATGATGTCTGTTTATTTTGTGGCACAATTAAGAATGATTTCATTATGAGATGGGTGGGACCTATATCTCCCTCTAATGCATTGGGTAAAGATTTATATCTCATGAGATAGACATGGATGGAACGGTAAGTTAATCCGGTTTAGAGTTACAGGACTGGAACGAGGAGTGAACTTGATTCAGAAAGGGACTTTGTCCACTAAGATGGTCTTGGCAGCAATGCCTTGGCTAATATGGAAATCATTACATGGGCGTAATGGATGTAACAATTACATGTTTTATTCCCATTCTATTTTATCATGATTTATGTTCCATTATGATCTATGCCTTATGTACTTCCATGTTTTTTGTCGTTGCTCAAGATTTTCATGTTTAAACATTATGTTCATGTTTTTAAGTTCAAATGTATATGGTATGTTTTATTTTATCCATGCTTACCCTTACTGAGTATTTGAGCTCACCCTTTTTATGTTTTATTTTACCCCAGGATTAAAAGAAAGGTTTTAGGTAAGGAAACAAAAAGTGGATGATATTTATGGGAGATGTTGAAGATCTTTCACCATGATTAGAAGATTAAGTTCCATGTTTCCAAAGACACTAAACTATTACAGTCCTTCTGTGTCAGTTTTTGTTATGTATTAAGTATTCTGCAAAAGTAATGTAAAATCTATGTATGTCAAACTTCGGGACTCTACAAATGTAACCTCTTAATTACGTAACTCCATTTTTTTATACCAAAAGGATTACTTGGATTGATTTATGCCCAAAGTAAGGGTTAAATGAGTAATGGAGGGATTTTGTGAAGTTTATATTGTAGATCATGGACAAATCTAAATGTTTTGAGATGTGTGAGGAAGAGGGAAAAGTGGTGGCCTTTTATTGGGAAGGGAATGGACACACTTGGAATTTTTTAAAACAAGTAATGTGTACCAACATTTTTAATAAAAAAATTATAAAAAACCAAAAAAGCTCAATAATGGAAGGTTCATGGAATATTAATGGACAAAAAATGGGGTTTGGACAAGTATATAGGTCGTTTTGGGTCTTAAATTTAAGGATTAATACTTTATTAACCTAATTGTTATCTTAACCATTATAATTAATCTTAATAACATTCACTAAATTTTTTTAAACATATTATACATTATTAGGAATTATAAATTATTCCTATTAAAAATATGAAATATATTTTTCCAAATTACAATAATTGAAGTTGAAAGAATTAATTTCAAATTAATCATGTAGTCGAGTCGACAATGTAGGTTTTTAATGTAAAATATTCAAAACCCATTCTAAGGTTTTTAATACAATTTAAAAGTGAAATTGATATAAATGACCTAAATTATATGAATAGACCAAAATATAATATAATAAAACGTTTAAAGCAATTTAAAACATAATTTTGCCTTATGGATGAATTAGATAAAAAATTATTTTTGAAGTAAAATTCAGTATTTTTAACGATTTATAAAAAAATGAAACCTTACAGAAAAATAAAAAATTTTATCATATCCTAATTTTTATGACTATATTTCAAATATGAAGTTTAGTTTGACATATTATGTCTATAAATGTTCCAAAATTTGGATTTAATACGGTTTCTCCCATAAAAGGCGGTAAAACTACATTTATAAAAATATATGTTTTTAAGAATAAATTTTGTTGGTTCGTATCATATGTTAATTAAATATATTGAATGAATTTATAAAATATTTTATTGAATATATAATATATATATTATATTAATATCAGTCACAAATTGTATATAATTTAATTTTTTATGGTAAAGAATCTTTTTGACCATAAAAATATTAATAATTACTTTTATAATAAATTAGATATCATATTCATTAATAATTAATTGGTAAACTATGAATTAATATTATATTATTTAAAAATTATTTTTTCATAAATTAAACAATACTTTTCATAAAATAAAAATAAATTTCTAGGTTATATCGTATTATATTAAATAATAATATTTTATTAATACATTATTGTTTAATAAGATTCAATCTCGCAAGTTATGCAAGCCATCGAGGAAAGTCTTCATTGTCTGTAAGACAGGATAGCCTTGGTGTTCCATGTAGTGAAAGATAATTTTTATGTTGCATTTTGAGCATGATAAACAAGGTGATTCATATATCGCAAGCCAAACAGAGTGCATTAATATAAAATAAACTATCTCAAATGTTGTGTAAAATGAAAAATATATAAAATGATAAATTAAATTAAAAAATAATAATTCCCAAAATCTTGGGGGTTACGTTTTAACCCCATTAAAGTTAATTTAATCCTCAAAATTTATATGGTTTACCAAAGGATTAATATTTGAATGATTCATTCATAGAAACCTCCATCGCAAAAATGGATAATAAAACATCCCCTAAAAAGGGAATGTTGGAATCACAACACATACCCAATGTAAAATATAAATTGGTTTTCACATATGAGATAATATTTTGGGAGTTAATATTGGACATAGAGGAAGGAATAAATATTTATCGGGAGTGATTGAGGTCATCAATAATAGAAAAGTTAATGATCAAAGAAACATTGATGGCCTCAAAGACAAAAATATGTGATGATTTAAAAGGTCATCAGATAAAAAAATGTATTAGGGCGACACATTTTCTTTTGATCATTATCCTAATGTTGAGTAATTATTTTATTGACCAAGAATTTATGGAAATATATATACTTTATATATTTCTAATTTTTTTTGTTTGGTTGTGATTTTATCAATAAATAATTCATTCATTACATTAAGAAATAGATGTTATAAAATTACCTTTGATGCCTGAAGTACTAAAATACACATTAAGAAAATATTAAGGGATATAAAATAATAAAGAATATAACTATTTCCCTATTAAAAGTCAATATTCTATAATCTATAAATAGAAAATATAACACTATTCATTCATAAATAATATTTATTCAACAAAAAAATTATTCATTAACCTGGACATCGTGTAGGCTAGTGGTATGATTGAGACCCTTATCATCCTTCGATGATGGATTCAAGACAAGACCTTTCTATAAAGAATTGGTTTTCACCTAACATAAATGATTTCCTTTTCTAAAACTATGCTAATATAACTTCAAAAATACATAAGATTGATATCCTTGAAATAATTTAATTCACTAAATATCCTTTTAACCAGGGTTTAAAAAATCAGTTCATAAATACGTCCACTGAAGTTTAAATTATTGTTTTCATGAAGGGTTATCTTTATAACCCTTATAAAATATGAAAATACAAAACTCCAGAAAGGATGTAATAATATCAGCTTAACAATCATTCCCCACTATTTCACAATATATCTCTGGGTAGTCACATTTCAAACATGTTAATGTTGTCATCATATATTCCTTTGAAACATGGTAATAACGTGAATTACCCTAAATAATATTGGAAAACATGAATTATTCCTTATTTCAAATGTTACTAGGTATATTCCATATATCCAAGATGTTTTAAACTTCATCCATGACAACATAGACTACATTATCAACATATCCTTTATTAGTTATGAGTTAATCAATACCATCTAATTTACATGTTCATATCCAAAATATCTTTATACAAAAAAACATTATGTTAACATTAGGAATGTATTTAGGGTCATATTACGTTTGAAAAAATATCATCCTGTTATTAAATAACATTTCAATTATATAAAAAACATTTAATATAATATTTAAATACGTAGAGAAAAAAATAAACTGGAAAATAAATGTTTATTCCACTATTCATAAAACATAATTCTTGAATCTCAAATACATAAAAAAATAAAAAATTCCACTTAATCCATAATTCATTAGAATAATACCTCAACCTTTTACATAATACCAGTTTCCTTTCACATTTCATCTATAGTCTCATAAACATCATTAATAAAACCATTACTCACACCACCTTGTTGATTCTCTCTAGGAGATTTCCTATTAGGACATTGAGTTCCATAATGACCATCCATTTCACAAATAAAACACTTAAACTTCAATGATGATTTAGGGATGCCAATATTCTCTTCCATTTCGTTAAATGAACTCTTTATTTCCCCTTACAGTCACATGCTTTGTGTCAATATTTTCCACAGTAAAAAAATATGATTTTTCCTCTAATAAATTCACTTAGGTTATTATTTCCAAATTCTAGACATAAATGAAACTAAATATTCTTTCCTCTAAGGAATCTATTACCGTAAATCTCAATGATCTCCTTATTTATCTTCCTTGGTGAGTCTGAGAGTTGGATAATGTACAAATTGTTAATCACGTTCTGTGAAAATGATTTGGAATAATCACAAAATATTTATATTCAATGATAATACACCTTGAATTATCATATAAAAATAATCTATCACATTCAATGTCAATCCAGTCCCTTATGGTTCCTACCATTGGATAAAACCAAAAGCATAGTGTGAGCATTAATTATCCTAGAAGAAAATAATATAGTCATAGAAATAATTACTTATAGGATGTCTAAATTGTGACACCTTTTTTAATATATGAAACCTTAGGTTCATCCAAGGTTATTCATAAACAAGTTATATTTAAATCCATGCTAACTATTTATGAAGAGTTTTTTTATTTCCCAAGGCATATCCCCTGTGAGTGTCAAACCGGGTGTCAAACAAGGCTAACTGTTTTGTACTGGATTACCTTGAGTCACAGCCGGAATATATTTTCAGAGTTGGTACCCCTAGATAAATTTGTTCTAGAGCCACATACACTTGTAGTATCCAAAGAAATATGTATTTCTAGGAAACCAATCACTCTATCCTTTACCAAAATTCCTAGACATCTTCTTAAATGTTAACTCATCCATATACTTATCCTTTGATAAATCCATAAAACTATCCTTTGAAATAAACCTAGGGATATCACTAATGTTTTCTCGCACTAGTTTCCATATTTTAACTAATCCTTTTATGTAATACCAACTATAGATACCCAGTCTTAATATACATAATAATTACATCACTTTTGTAGAATACATAAATCATTATACAAATAGATTCCAAAATTTCATACTAGTCTAGTGCCTTTGGAAACATGGAAACTTAAATATTGATACATAAATTATCTACATTATCAACCACTATTTTATTATTTCCTAGTAACCCTCTCAAAACCTTAAAAAATATATTTTATCATATCCTCGTGAAGGAAACATAAATATGGGTGAGATCATATTCTCAGAAAGGGTAAACAAAGGGATATATGTGAGAATAATCATGAGCATAAGGGTATAAGTACATGATTAAGAAAATAGAATATAATACTGTGCATATAAAAATTTCATATACATGAAACATGGAATTATGATTAGAAGTTCAAAAGAAATGAATCATATGGAAATAATGAACATAATCCATGACAGAATAACAGAGGAATAAAACATGGAATTCTAGAAAACACGTAGGAATATAATGTTATTTTCATATTAGCCAGGACATTGTTTCCAAGACCTTCATATTAGTATGGGTTCACTTCCCCATAGCATCTTTGTCTTCATGGGTTATTAACGGGGCCATATTAGTTTCATGAGTGCACTCCTCATACCTTCTCTTTAGTCATGGTTCATTCCCACGATAATCTTAGCAGTCAAGGTTCACTCCCAATAACAACTTAGTCTATCTCTTGAGAGATATATCTTTACCCATGGAATTTGAGTGAGATATAGGTCCAACCTATCTCCTAATTAAATCATACATACATGTTCCAAAATATCACAAATAATAATATAATAAACCATGAAATAAAATTGGTGTCATAAGCATGAAATCATATATTAACCGATGAAAAAATGACATGTTTCATAATCATTTCATCAAAGCTTAACCCATGAAAGGTAGATGATTAGAGAATCATATAACATAGGGAATAGAAATGAGTTTTATAATATTTATTACATAAAAACATAAACCATTAAATAAGGAATATTAATGAATCCATTATATCATTTCTTCTAGGTGCATGAGCAACATCAACAGATGTCATATTGGACTGAAAATAACCTGCAAGGATATTTTGAAAACATTTGTTAAAGAAAAAATTCTTTTTTATCAGAAAAATTATCATTAAAACATAAAACCTTTTGACAAAAATATCCTTTTAAAAAATATAATATAATCTTGAAAACATTTTGAAATCCATTTTCCTTGAAAACTTATTAAATAATCTTGAAAACATTTTAAAAATCATTTTTCTTGTAAAAATATAAAAAAAATTTAAATTTTTTTTCAAAATCATTTTCCTTGAAAACTTATAAATTGAATCTTTATATATTTTAATATAATTTTTAAAACAAATTTTTTTAAATCCTTTTTTTAAAATATCTTTCCGAGCTTTTAAAGAAAGCATTGAAACCCACAAAACGTATTTGAAAACACATTTTCATTGAAAACTACTTTTTAAAAAATGAATAATTTAAAATTTATTAAGAAATTTTTTTATTTTTAAACTAATAACATTTTAATATTGAAAATTCAGCTTCAAGGTAATTTCATTCATGAAAATGGGTAAACCTCACACACACCAATCATTCATTTCTCAGTGTAAAAAGTTTTTAAATGTTCCTAAACCATAAAAAATACAAGAATATTCCTTTTTAAGAACCCTTTTTATGGTAAAAATGAGAATAAATGTATTATAAATGTCATAGGATAATCTTATAATATTTTTTGAGACGATTATTTTCAATAACACGTTTTGAAGGAACATAGATTTTTAATCAAAGATAGTTTAATTTCGGGTATTCTTATAAATACTTTCTTAACTATATTATGTGAAAAAGAGTGGAAAATTGTACTAATACCTGAAAATATCATGAATCTCTAGAGGATAAAAAAATTTATGTGTTATATTGAGGTATTTATCATATTATTTCATCAAATTACGCATTAACATAAATAATCTCAAAAGCAGTGAGATTGTTTCAATAAACTCTTACCACTTGGTAACTTTGAACTATACTCCCAATGTAAGAATGTGACATTACATGAATCTTAAAATTTATTTAATGAATTAGATTTATAATATAACATTTCTAAGGTAGTATATAAACCTCATATGAAAATATAGGTGCATAACTTGGAATGTGTCTCAATGATGGTTAACTAAGGAAAAACTATCTTACTAATTTCGTAACTTTTGAATGATAATCCCCATGAAAGGAAGATCATAGAATTGATATGTAATTATACATAAATTACAGAATAAGAATAATTTGACATATTAATGGGAAGTATATACACCACATAAAATGAATGGGTGGTGAATAAAGTACATATATTATAGAAATAAAAAGAGAAATGAAATCCCCTAACCTTATGGCTTTAATCTCTCTATACTCATACAATAATATTGTATGATAAATACAAATTTATTATACATATTTTACATAAACATATTATTATATCTAATACCATATATGGCTTGATTATAACTTTATCTTACCCTCTTGTTAATAATCATATATTATGGTTTCACTTTGGGTAATATTCACATTATTTTTCACATGTCTTAATTTGTTTTATGAGTGGTCCTTATGATTACATTGTGATTTCAAAAATGTACACCATGATATAAATTTAATTTATATAAATTATAGGTGTATTATAATAATCTATATAATATATAATTATGAAATAGAATACACCATTCATCGAGAATATAAACCATATGTACGCATGACTAACTGACTAAAATTTACTTTTTTTAATGGAGTGATAAAATTCAGTTATAAATATAGGGGAACTAAATGGTAAAGGCCTAGGGTATCCTATATTAAAATGAAATTGAATTCATTATAAAGGTAACTAGTACAATGATAGATGATGGTTGGATCATCAGGATCTTCCTTAATAGCCAAAGTCCGTCGCAAAGTTAACTTCCCTTAAAGTGTGGCTGACCATAATATTCTGACTGACGAGGCTTCTAGATTTTATGATATGATATTCATGATCCCATGGAGGACTCATTTTTTCTTAAATAATCCCAGCATGTAATTTAAGTTATATTCAACTACCATAATATTGGTATTGTGATGGCGGCACAGGATAATATATGTAGCCATTGTAGTTGCTTTGGCCCTCTATGCATTTCCAAATGCATAAGATGAGCTAAATACAGATAAGATTGAACATATTTCATCACTCAACAGCCCGCCGCTTCTCATATTCCCTCCCACACATAAACCATCAACATTTAGTTTTATGAAAGATGAGGGAGGATGCCACTAGAACCAAGTACCCGTCCGGTTGATTCCACATGCATGAGCTTGAAAATCCATGATGGGAATGATCGCCTTTAAAGAGTATTGTTTACTCCCATTAGGCATGAGTTCCCTGAGATCCCCTACAAGGGATTTTATATGCACCTTTATGTAATTAAGAGAGGGTATGGAATCATCTCTTGATCTGTTACAAGCCTTCCAGATGACCCAGCATGCTACAACTAATAGCATACTACGGGCTTGATTATCATGAGCATTCCCATCAAAATTACTGAACCACAAGTCTAAAATCCCATCAATGTAATCCATGTACTCCGAAGATTCCAGCCTATTCCCCAATTAACTCCACATAAAATGAGACCAGTCTCATTTGAGGAATAGGTGAAAAGAGGATTCCATGTTCTGCGAAGAACCGCACCCACAATGGGACATAGAGGAAATCCCCTTCTTCTACACATTGTCATCTGTAGGTATAACTTGATTCCTTAGTATCCAAAGTAGAAAATTATTTTAGTAAGGAATATAATTGCACCATAGAGTTGATTCCCACTCTTCATTTCCTCTACTGACATGCAAGAAATCATGGTAATACCTACTAAAAAACACCCTGAGGAAGAGCATGTGAAGGAATAATAGTTAGGTTAATCAATCAGAATAATGCTCTGAAATATATATTTCTGGTGGGAATTGAGAGTATCGTCAATGAAAGGAGAGAAAGAGATATACTATTTAAAGGATATTTCAATAACAGGGTATCCGAGAAAGGTGAGAGGGACTCCATCACAATTTTCTTGCTAGAAATTAATATCTGCCTTACCTACAACCCACCGAGTCATGGGATCCAGGACCTCCACATGCTCAATCATATATCATAGAGTTCCAATAACATACCCACCCCACTCATACCACTCTCTCAAATTTCCCCCAAAACCATTCATCATAAACATTTCCCACAAATACTTTCTTTCAATAATATCCCAAGAAATTTTGGCATGTATATCTTACATGACTTCTGAGATATTTTGTTTCTTAAATCCACCTCCGAGATTAGTTTAGCCAACCTTTTACATATTTCCCAATGATACCATCCATTTTTATTAGCATCCCAAATGAAACCATCCATAGTTTTCACTATTTGGAATATTGTACCTTTTGGTGCTTTGATGGTAGAGAAAATATATATAGGGATAGAGTTATGTACACAATTAACCAACATGATACAACCTCCAAAGGATATGAACATGTTCTTCCACTTTGAAATATACCCAATGATCTAGTAAATAATGCCTTCAAAAAAACTTTCTGGATTTATCCATTAGATAGAAGATCCCCAAAATATTACATGGGGAGGTTTCATCTTTTCATTGTTAACCTTTATTGAACGTTGTTGTTGTTATTCTGCAATCACTTTTTATATATTTAGATATTTCTCTTTGACATAATAATCTTTTTTCCCTCTTAGGATTCCATATCATTCCATGATTTTATTAAACCCTTTAATAGCCTTCATCCTACCATTAATGAAAAATAATAAATCATCAGGAAACATTATATGGGATGATATTCTATTACCATACGTATTTTTAAAGGAAATATGGTCCCCTCATCCACCTCACATTTGATATTCCTAGAAATTGCATCTTGATAAAGGATTAAAAGGTTTGGTGACACTATATCTATTTTTATTGTCGTATTAAATGAATAAAACAAAATGATATATATGTATATGTATGTATATATTATAGTAAAAGAAGTATTATTATTACATATATATCATATAATTTAACTAATCTTATCCTTAATACATTCCATATAGTGTGTGAACGATTCACATCGCTTTGAGGGGGTGGTAGACCACACTTACTCAAACGAATGTATCGTATTAAAACACAATAGAGAGAATAAATATATGTATTTTAAATATTGAGAAAGAATAAATACATAATAAATAAAATATATAACATGAATAAATATAGTTTCCTTCACAATTTCCACCATTACCGGTGGTAATGTAAAAATTAACAATCATCATTTAGTGAGGCGGTAGTTCTCCGTACACGTAAATTGTATGTTCGTTACCCATTAGATGGAGGTGTGTGTAAGTGTAGGTCGAAATTATAGAATCAAAATATCATAGTATATTTAGGATACTAGTTTTTTTATACAATTCTGAAATAGGGATAGTTTAGGGGGTGGATAAAGAAAATAAAATGAAATGATCTTGAGAGAAGATGTTACCTCTTAATCTGGTAACACATTTTGGTTTGTGCCAAAAGGCCTCCTTGGATTTCATTCTTCACAATGGTAGTATTAAAGGACTAATATAAGGATGTTGGTAAGTGTATTGGGAAGATATTGGCCACACATAAGTGGTTTGAGAGGTGTGAATAAGAGGGAGAGGTGGTGGCCTTTTATAGGGAAGGGCAAGGACACACATGGAATTTTTGAAAACAAGTTAAGTGTATCCATGTTTTTATCTAAACAAGTAATAAAAAAAATACATTAAGGTTCATGGATGAATAATCTATATCTAATGGGATTTGTAAATGTTTATAGGTCGTTTTGGGTCTTCTGTTTATGTTTTAGTAATTTATTAACCAATTTTTCTTCAAACTGTTGTAACTAATCAAAATCACTTTCACTAATGTTTTTTGTCAAAAAAAGATCATATTATTAGGAATTATAAATTATTATTATTCCAAATATGTAATACATTTTTTCAAATTCCAATAAAAAAGTGGTATGAGTTGTTATAAAATTAATCCCAGAGTTGGGTCGATAATGCGGGTTTTTAAAGTAAAAACATTCAAAACTTTGCTATGTTTTTTACTTAATTTTAAAGGGAAATTGATCTCAATGACCTAAATTATATTAATATATAAAAATATTATCTAATTAAATTTTGAAAAAAATTTAAATATAATTTAAACTTATAAATAAAATAGATGAAAAAATTGTTTTGAACTAAAATTCAGTATTTCTAACAATTCGTTAAAAAATGAAACCATATAGAAAAAATTCAAAAAAAATATCCTAACATGGTTTTTACGGTTCCATTTTAATTATTTAGTTTATTATTAAATATTAAGTTTATAAAAGTTCTCAAATTTTAATTTAAGACATGTTATCCATTAAAATTCAATAAAACTAGATTTATAAAAATATATATTTTTAAGCATAAAATTGTGTTTTTTCTTATCTTATGTCTATAAAATCTATTGAATGAATATAAAAATATCTTATTGAATATATAAAATATATACTACATTAATATCATTCACTAATTGTATTTAATTTCATTTTTTAGGGTAAAATAACTTTGTGACCATAAAAATAATAATATTTCATTTTATATTCAATTGTATTCATATTCTTTATTATTTAATTAGTATCCAATGAATTCATATTATATTGTGTAAACCATATATTTTCATAAATTATCTAATACTATTAATAACCCATAATTTAACATCTATGTTATATCTTATTATATTTAATAATCATATTTTAATAATATATTACTATTTGGTAAACCTCAGTCTTCTATGTTAAACAAGCTATCGAGGAAAGTCATTATTACGTGTAACAAAATTTAACTTTGGTGTTCTGTGTATAGAAAGATAAATTTTATTATTTTTTATTTGCATGATTAAGTGGATTTTTCTTATAACTCAATCAAAATGTAGTGCTTTAATATAAAATAAACTATCTTCAGTGTTGTGTAAAATGCAAAATATCAAAAACCTTAAATTAATTTGAAAAAAATAATTCCCAAAATCTCAGTGCGGTACAAATTCTCCTTATATAGGAACTTTAGTAAAGATTATATTTTGGGATTTATCAATAAATTGGGCACCAATATTCTTCATGATCCAATAAGCTAAATACATAGATAATATGTCATTTGATGAGTTAATTAGTTCTCTCATGAAATATGATATTACAACTAGATATAATCTAAAAAGGAGGAAAATAGAAAGTAAATCACATTCAAAGAAACAAAAAACAAATCATATAAAATTGAGGCACTAAGACTGGTTATCTTTCCAAAAGGATGAATAAGTACATGAATAAGAAAATATATCATCAATGCTTCATAATGGAAAATAAATAAAATTTAAGTTGATTCTGTTACAAAAAAGAAGGGTCACATCAAAATGAATTTTCCTTTAAACAAAAAGAATCATGGAATTAAATATTTAAAAGTTTCATGTTGGAGTGATAGTGAGGAAACAACTTAAATATTTGAATCATGGAAAAAAATTCCTAGGTTCCTGATGGCCAATTTCCAGTTATGTGACAAGGATAATTCATCATGTTCTAGTACATTCAATTATATTATTTCAACATATTATTTGATATATGAAGTTATTATTTATCCTATAGATCAACTCCATATTGGTTCTTGTTAAATGGTTTCAACTTATAAATATCTTAAATATAATTACAATCTAGTTCTTTTCGAAAAATATAAACATAGAAAAGAAA
This sequence comes from Viscum album, assembly GCA_963277665.1. Lineage (NCBI taxonomy): Eukaryota > Viridiplantae > Streptophyta > Magnoliopsida > Santalales > Viscaceae > Viscum > Viscum album. The sequence goes on from OY728141.1 coordinate 1,759,978,935, forward strand.
AAAAAATTATTGGGTCATGAAATTTAAAGAACAAGAAAATGATAAGAATATGGTATATAAAATTGAATATCTCAAAAATAAAATTTCAATTCCTACCAAAAGGGAAGATCCATGATTCAAATTTTAGCATCTCATCACGTTGTTAAAAGAAAGTATTGGAGTGGTTTTTTGAAAATATATTGGTTTTACCCAAAAATTATAGAAAGACTACTTTTCTGAAGGGGACCTTACTAAATAATTTTTGTAATTATTGTATGAAATTTTCCATCTTGTTTATGATTAAAATTATAAAAATTATAGATATGTTATAGCAAAGAGTATTAAAATATATTCACTTTTTTCTAATGGAAAAACGTGTACTAAACATTTTTCTATTCTTGTGTATTTATTGGTTAACATGAGTGGAACCAAAATATGTTTACAGAAATCATTATCCACTTGATCTTTTTAGGACATTGTTTTCATGAGAAAAAATTTTATAAGATACATAGTATATGGATAGTTGGTCCTTAAGGAACATGTATGGCGATCCATTTAAATTCAATCATCTTGAGGTCCTTGAAGGAGGACATATCACATTTGGAGATGATTCAAAATGTAAAATTACAAGAATTTGTATGATTGATTTTTATAAATATACTCCAATTAAATATGATTTATTTTTATATGGATTGAAACATAATTTACTAATTATTATTAAATTATGTTACAGCAGTTTTAAAATAACATTCAAAAAATATTTCTGTTATGTTTTAATTCTAAGAGAATCATTTTTTTTACAATAAATTGTTTTCAAATTGTTTATTTTTTTTACTTAAATTCTTATTCAAGTGAAAAAAATTAAGTATTTAAGTTAATAAGATATCGAATCATAGATTTTGAATCAACACCTAGGTCATTCTTACATTTAATCTCTGTTCAATCTCAACTATTACAGGCTAGCATGAGATTTACCAAATATTTTGTTAACCTTTCCATCATGGTAAGAAAAAAAATCTTCTTTAAAATATAAAAAGTTAGTTTCCTCTTCCAAATAATTAAAAATATTATACCTTGAAATTTTTGGACTAATTAAATGTAACTCCCCGACCCCAGTTACCCAGAGTCAGTGCATTATTTTCATACATTGGCATGATTACAAGGAATCGAGTCCCGATGGACCGATCGGTTTAGCAGTCTTGGAAAATAGATTAAATTCATTAATGATACATCACACTTTATAACATACAACACAACATAAATAATCCTTTATGAACGCCATTATTCCCTTAGCACAACTCGGCATATCAATCACAATACACATCTTGGAATCCTGGGTAAAATAAAACATATAAAGGGGTGAGCTCAAACTCTCGGTAAGGGTAAGCAATACAACGGAAGATAACATAAATATTAAGCATGGTGAATAATTAAAATCACATTCCTTTAACAATAATAAACATGATTACTTTTATGGAAGGAATATGAGCTACGTAAATAATTCCATAATAAAACAAAATCATGGATATTCTACAAGTTGAATGACTACATGAACCATCAATATTATTTTCATAATAAAGGAATGCATAATGTGGTACATTCTGAAACATTTTGTCAAGGCCTCATCCAAGATGTCTAAAAATGATTACTGCCTCATCCAAAACCATATATCAAATTGGGAAAGGCCACGACCAATTCCTTGTCTAGTTGTATCATGAGACCAACCGATGCATCGAGGAGATATAACGGGTGCCACACGTCACTTACTAAGTCCAATACATTCGTCATATGAAAAGGTTGAAATATAACATAAACATTAGTATTAAAACTAGCATATGAAATGTCAATACATTAACCACAAACCATGAATGGTATAAAAATAGAACATCCACAGTCAAGCATACCATAACTCATTCAATACAATATAGATGATTTTATTATGATAAATCAACCTCAATCAAAAATAATATCCAGTAAAGTATTCTGACATAGTAGAAAAAGATGAGGAAAACCTTTTGAGAGAAATATCATTTTTTATAAAATAATTTAAAAGTCACAAATTTATAAAGGAAGTAATTTAAAAGGGATTATTGAATCAAAGTGTCCCACAACACATTGATCTTCTGAAAATAATTATCATTTCAAAACATTCATTTCCATATAAATAAATCCTTCAAATCATTTTTAAAATATGGATATTAAATAAAAATATTTAGAAAGACAAATATTTTAATCATTTAAAATTTTGATCATGAAAAAGTGTACCTTTCACAAATCCTTAAAAAAAAATTTGAAAACATTTTTATGAAAAATGGACATGGATGAAAAAAATGTCCCAGTAAATACATACACATAAAAAATCTCAGATAATAATGAGATTGAGGAATTATCCCTTACCTTGAACATTCGTTTAGTCGAGGGTACAGTTAACTTCTTGTATGAAGATCATAGTATGTTATTATATTATACCAGAACCAAAATAATATTTATGATATCATACATGATTCATTTATGACTTTATACTACCCATTTAATAATAATTTCTACGATAAATTAACATTTCGGGTAATAATCGCTTTCTTAATCGTACATGTTTTAACTTGTTACTCATGATTGTATCACTTAGATCATGATATAAATACTTCCCGAATTTAAATCATGATTTATATATCATATATATTTTTAATATAAATATGTATAATAGACATATATATGAAATGAAAAACACCGTTTATGGAGAAGATAGTTTGTACGTACGCATAAGCGATGTTTTCGTTTTCATATCGTATTGAACAGAACTAAGTGAATAAGATATATTTAAGTACATATATATATATATATATATTTATATATATATATCTCCTCTAGAATTAATATGTCATATATTACATACTTATTATTAATATATATTTTTCTAATCGTTGATGAATGGTGAACATGGAAATGAATCTCATCGCATCGTGGAGACGGTAATCCGTACATATGCACAAGCGAAAATATCATTTACTTAAAGGTGTGGAATTGGATGGTATATTAATTTTACAGAGACATTATCATGTAATTTTCATTATTTATATACATATTACCCATCATTATATCCATCAAAATAACATAATTTTGGATAACAAATTACACCACGTCGTGGAAGCGGTAAGCCGTTTGTGTGCACGCATAGTGACATTATCCTTAATAAGATGGAGAAAATAATGAATATCATTGTGCCATATTTAAAATAACATCACAATATATAGAAGATACCGGAGTTATTTTTTTACAATTGAAACAACCAAGAAAGAGTTATTGGAAGAATAATTGAACTTGAAAAAGGTTGGTGAAATCATTACATCTTCTTCAGGTTCTTCCTTTTGAATTGATAAAAAGGGCTCCATAAGTTGGATTTCTGACCAAAATAAGGCCTCTAGGATGAAGGTAGTATAGTTGGGAGGATATTTGGGCAGGGTTTGGCTGAGCCAAATGGCTTTGAAGGTGTGAATTAGAGTGAAGGTGGAGTTCCCTTTTAAAAGAAGGGTGAGGGGCACCTTTGAAAAAACATCAAATATTATTTTATAATAAAATCTTTTTCAGTTTATAATGGCTCCAAAATGTATTATTTAAAGTCTATGGTGGGAATGGGTAGAAAAACACTCAACCAATAGGTTTGAGGAAAGTTTAGGTTACAATTTCAACCTTATCATTTAGATTTAACTCTAAGTTAAATAATTTAACTTTTACCGCGTCTTCTTGGATTCTTACACTATATGGTTAATAAAAATAGTATATAATTCCAATATAACCCCAATTGGTTCATTAATGTCATATATATTAATATATAAGTCGTTTGGCCGAACCATAGATTTTTAGGACCTTTATATCAATTAATAATATAATATCTGTTTCAAAACCTATTTTTTGTCAATTTTGACACTATTTGGTATTTGTTTTTTGTTAAAATAATAACATCATGATTAATTCAAAAAAATACATTGAATCAATAATAACCTGTCATATTCACCTAGAAAATTCCTGGATGTCATAAAAACGTTCAATGTATTTTTATTTTAATATTTATAATACCATTTATTTGATTCTTTCATTAATAAGGTAATTACTGCATCATCATAGTGTCATTAATAATTTTATATATTTAATCTCTAAAAATTATAAATAAAATACCATTATATAGGAACTATTTTTATGTTTATAATTAATATTTATATTTGAATTTATATTGTGTATAACCCTATATTAAAAATGGTTTAGTTATTAAACATTGATTTTAACTCTTTTAACTCTTCTTTAAATAAAATAATAATAAATGTCTTAATCTAATTCATTTGGACCTAAGGGGATACATTTTATTACTAAGGTTGTTTTTGGAATAATTTCACTTATCCATTACAATTAGGACATGTGTTAGGATAATAATAATATTATTTTTATGCTCAATTACCCTATTTACTTTTAACCATGGTAAATAAAAGTAAAAAAGTTATTATTCACCAAAAATTATTTTTATCTTATTGAACAAAACATTACTCCTTGATATTAACTGTGTCTCTCATATTTTTGAAATTCAACTTACAGAAGCGGTAAAATTATTTTGTATGTAAATTTTCAAATACTCCTAGAAGGTGGGTAAAAGACGGTAAAAAGTTCGATAAAAGTTTTATATATATATAATTATTATAAACTGGCTCCAATAAATTTCACTGAATTTATATAGTAATTATGTATCTATTTTTACGTAACTTAAATTTAAATCAAATAAATAATTATTTAAATAAAAATCCTTTTTTAAACAATAACTCAGTGTTTTTCACTATTCATAAAAAATTGAAAGTTTTTAGAAAAATACCAAAATATCACCCTAGGATAATTTCGATATTCCAAATCCGAAAATGATGTCTATTTTTACCAAATTAAAAACATTGAATATTCAGTTATTAATTTAAAAATAATTCTCGTTGTCAAAACCAAAAGCGTGTTTTTAAGAAATAATAACTATCAAAATATTGACACTTATTTATGTCCAATTTCAATGTAAAATTACATACAATGACCAGGATTGGATTAAATGGTAAAAATATAATCTATTTATAATTATACACATTAAATTATATAATTTAACACTATAAATTATTTTTATTAAAAAAGTTGTTTTTAGTTAAAATGTAGTATTTTTTACTTTTCAACAAAATATGAAAGTTATCAGAAAAACACCAAAAATTTATTGAATCTAAATTATTATGTCCCGATTCAATAGAAGAAATTTATTATTTCAAATTGAATATATAAAAGTTTCAAATATTGGATTTAAAAATGGATCAACATTAAAAGGTGGTAAAATTTCATTTTTTGAAAAATACTTATTTTTTCTAAAAAATGTATTTATTCTTACATTTTGTATAAGAAACTCATAATATGGATTCTAAAATTATAAGGATTATATAATGTTCAAAATTCAGTAAATATTATTCATAACTAATTTTTAATGGCAAGTTTGGTATGTTATGGTGCGCTTAAACTCAGTGTTGCGTGAAGTTCAAGTTATTGAATTACTTTGAAGAAATAAGGTACTTTGAAATCTTGGGGTGTTACATTATTCTCTCCTTCAATAAATTGCATCCTCGCAATTTGAAATTGTTCTTCACAAATAAATGTTTGAAAATGGAAAATACCATTGTGGGGAAATCCACATAAGAAATTGGTTTAATAAAATTTAATCTTAATAATAGGAAAAGGGGAATAAAAAAGTCACCACCAAATTATGATCTTGATTAGGAGAACATTGGTGGCTATTAGAGACACATAATTGGAGGAAATAGGTAAATATTTATAGGGAGTGATTGATTTCATTAGTCATAAACAATTATAGAATTGAGGGCCTCAAATCCATCAATCTATGATGATATAAAATATCATCAATTCAACAAAACATAAGTTATTCAGATAACACATTTTTAGTTTTAAGATATCTTACCGAAGGATTAAGAATTTATTTCTTCATAGAATAAGAGAATAATATATATATATATATATATATATATTGAAAAGTAGTGTTGTATATTTTAACTAATTTCTACCACAAACACATATTTTACTCTAAAAGATAATAGAACATAAAACAATATTCTACTTATCCTGTTAGTTTAGGGTTCCCAAAAAGAATTTATAATTAATCTACCAGACCCTTTATAAAAACTACATTATTCTATCCAGGACATCATTTGGGTCAGTGATAGGTGATACACCCTTGTCTCCCTTCGGTTGTGGGTTCAAGTCTCACAGCCTTACCGGACGCAACGGGTTGTCGCACGACCTCTAGGTTGTCCTTTTTATGGAAATCCAAAAATAACCTTAACAATAGTATCCATTTTCAAACTTAATCCATTCCAGCCTTTAGAATCATCCTAAATACTTATATCCATACTCTCATTCCATAATTTATAAGGAAGTTAAACATAATGTGGATCCTTTTTGCTATGTAATAACATGTGAATTCCTTCATCATGCATTTTTTTACAACATTGCAGCATCCTGAATTACCAAAATCAACCATCTCTTTTTCAAAAATCACTACCTCATTATCAGGACCAAATTATGGATTACCTATCCCTCAACCATGTATTATAAAAAAGTGTAGCTTACTATTAAGTAACTTTTTTTTAGAACCATATATTCTCAAATCCTCAATAAAATAGTATTGCAGTACAATCCTTATTTATCTACATAATTCATAAACCAGTATATTATTGATACAACACACAAATGAAATAACAACATAAGAACACCAGTCATTCCTCTTCATCTGAGGTAGTATCGTAACTTGATTATTATCCAATAACATTATTTGTGGTATACTCTTATGAATGGGACATTGATTCGCGTAGTGTCTCAACACCTTGCAGATGAATCATTTTACATTTTAAATCATTTTCTTAACCTTGAAATCACGTACTTGGTGTCCTTTTTCTCCACACATATAACAAAATCTCATTCCCTTCAAGCATTTACCAAGGTGATTCATTCAACATTTATCACATATTTGGAAATCCTTCTTTTCCCTCTTACCTTTATCCACCTTTCTCTCTTCCATCCTTTTCTTCTCTTGTTTCCCTTCAAAGCCATGGGACTCAGATAATTATTTACATATCCTATTAACACATGATACTATTTCTTCATATGTTTAGAAGACATGGTAGATTATTTCCCTTCTAGATATTGGATTAATATTTTTAAAGATACGATCCTTCTTACTCTTTGGATCATACGTATTACTAGATTTCACATTCATTATAATGGGTACCATTTCTAAACATTGGCATACAATAGGTGTTTATGTATTGAAATAAATAATTACAAACTTTTAAAATACCTAATGTAAATTGAGCAGTTTATGGATATAATCCATAATCATAAAAATATTTTTTCTATGAGGAGGTATATACTCGTAAATCCATCATAATGATTTGTAAATAAAATTCTAATTATCCTAAACATATCCCTTGGGAGTGTCGTAACCAAGAGTGCAGCAAGGCCCTTTGTCATGCACCAGTTCCCATCTGAGTCTATATCAAAGTGGTGTTTTCGGGTTTTACCTCTAGGTATATCTGTGACAAAGATGCCTCTACCTGCTCATATCTAGACAGAGATGTATTGCTTGCAAAACTTACAAAATTTCTACAAAACCAAAATTCTAGGAAGTTATTATATACTAATACTCAAATTATATCTTAGGGTAATGTTCTCTAATCAGAGTTTATCTAAATATAGTATCCAATGTTATTACTAAACATCCTCTGATACCAACTGTAACACCCCGACCCTAGTTACTCAGAGTCAGTGCATTATTTTAATACATTATCATGATTACAAGGAATCAAGTCTTAAAGGACCGATCAGTTTAGTAGTCTTGGAAAATAGATTACATACATGAATGTTACATTACACTTTATAACATACAACACAACATAAATAATCCATTATGAAAGCCATTATTCCCATAGCATAACCCTGCATATCAATCACAATACACTTCTTGGAATCCTAGGAAAAATAAAACATAGAAAGGGGTGAGCTCAAATGATCAGTAATGGTAAGAAATAAAATGGAAGATAACATAAATATTAAGCATGGTGAATAATTGAAACCATATGCCTTTACCAATAATAAACATGAATACTTTTATGGAAGAAATATGAGCTGAGTAAATAATGCCATAATAGAACAAAATCATGGATATTCTACTAGTTGAATTACCACATGAACCATCAATATTATTTTCATAATGAGGGAATGTATAATGTCGGAAATTCTGAAACATTTGGTAAAGGCCTAGGACAAGATGTCTAAAAATGATTAAGGCCTCAACCAAAACCATATATCAAATTGGGAATGGCCTCAATGAATTTCATGTCTAGTTGTCTCATGAGACCTACCGATGCATCTAGGAGTTATAGCGGGCCTCACACATCACTTACTATGTCCAATACATTCCTTATATGAAAAGGTTGAAATATAACATAAACATTCGTATTAAAACTAGCATATGAAATGTCAATACATTAACCATAAACCATGAATGGTATAAAAATAGAACATCCACAGTCAATCATATAATAACTCATTCAATAAAATATGGAAGATTTTATTATAATAAATCATCCTCAATCAAAAATAATATCCAGTAAAGGTTACTGACATAGTAGAAAATTATGAGTAATACTTTTTGATAGAAATATCATTTTTTGTAAATTCATTTAAATGTAAAACTTTTATAAAGGAAGTAATTTAAAAGAAATTTTTGAATCAATGTGTCCCACACCACTTTGAAACTTCTAAAAAGAATTATCATTTCAAAACATTCATGTCCATATAAATAAATCCTTAAAATCATTTTGAAAACACGAACATTAATTAAAAATATTTATAATGATAAAACTTTAAAAAATTTAAAATTTTGATCTTGATAAAGAGTACCTTTCAAAATTCCTTAAAATATTTATTTTGAAATAATTTTTATGAAAAATGTACATGGATGATAAAAATCACCCAATAAATACTTACACATATACAATCTCAAATAATAATGAGAATGAGGAATTAACCCTTACCTTGAACATTACTTTAGTCGAGGGTACGTTTAACCTCATGTATGAAGATCATAGTATGTTATTATATTATAATAGAACAATATTAATATTTATGATATCATACATGATTCATTTATGACTTTATAAAAACCATTTAATAATAATTTCTATGTTAAATTAACATTTGAGGTAATAATCGCTTTCTTAATTGTACGTGTTTTAAGTTATTACTTCTGATTGTATCACTTAGATCTAGATTTAAATACTTCAAGAATGTAAAACATGATTTATATATCATATATATTTAGAATATAAATATGTATAATAGAAATATATATGAAATGAAAAACACCGTTTATGGAGAGGGTAGTCCGTACGTACGCATAAACGTTGTTTCCGTTTTCATATCGTATTGAACAGAACTATGTGAATAAGATATAATTAAGTACACACACACAAACATATATATATATATATATCTATTGTAGCATTATTATGTCATATATTACATACTTATTAGTAATATATTTATAATCATCGATGAATGGTGAACGTGGAAATGAATCTAATCGCATCGTGGAGACGGTAATCCGTACATACGCATGAGCGACAATATCATTTCTTTAAAGGTGTTAAATTGGATGGTATATTAATTTTACAGAGATATAAGAATGTTAATTTCATTATTTATATTCATATTACTGATCATTATATCCATCCAAATAACATAGTTTTGAATAACAAGTTACACAACGGCGTTGAAACGGTAAGCCATTTGTATGCATGCATAGTGACATTATTCTTAATAAGATGGAAAAAATAATGAATATCATTGTTAAATATTTATAATAACATCACAATATATATAATATACTTTATTTATTATTTTATAATTGAAAAAACCAGGAAATAGTAAGTAGAAGAATAAGAGAACTTGAAAGAGGGTGGTGAAATCATTACCTCTTCTTCAGGTTCTTCCTTTTGATTTGATCAAATGGGCTCCTTAAGCTGGCTTTCTGACCAAAGGAAGGCCTCTAGGATGATGGTAGTATAGTTGGGAGGATTCTTGGTCAGGGTTTGGCTGATCCAAATGGCTTTGAAGGTTTGAATTAGAGTAAAGGGGGAGTGGCCTTTTATAAGAGGGGTGAGGGGATCCTTAGGAGAAACAAATAATATTATTTTATAATAAAATAATTTTCTATTTCTAATGACTTGAAAATGTATTATTTATATTCTAAGGTGGGGATGGGTCTAAAACCACTCAACCAATAGGTTTTAGAAAAGTTTAGGTTACAATTTTACCCTTATCATTTAGATTTAACTCTAAGTTAAATATTATAACTTTTACCGTTTATTATTGTATTCTTACACTATATGGTTAATAAACATACTATATACTACAAATAGAACCCCCAAAGGTTTATTAATGTCATATATATTATTATATAAGTATTTTGGCAGATCCTTATATTTTTAGTACCATTATATCAATTAATTATATAATATTTGTTTTAAAAACTATTTTATGTCAATTTTGACATTATTTGGTATTTGTTTTTTGTTAAAATAATAACAGCATGATTAAATCTAAAAAAATAATTTCAATCAATCCTAACTTGTCATATTCACCTAGAAAATTCGTGGATATCATAAAAACATTAAAATTATTTTTATTTTAATATTTATAATTCCATTTATTTGATTCTTTCATTAATAAGGTAATTACTGCATCATCAATGTGTCATTAATAACATTATATATTTAATTGCTAAAAATTATAAATAAAATACCATTATGTATGAAATATTTATATATTTCTAATTAATATTTATTGTTGAATTTATCTTATGTATAAACCTATATTAAAAATGGTTTTGTTATTAAACTTTGATTTTAACTCTTTTAACTCTTCTTTAAATAAAATAATAATAAATGACTTAATCTAATCCAAGTGGACCTAAAGGGTCATATTTTTTTCCTAAGGTTTTTTTGTTCTAATTACACTTATCCAATAGAATTAAGACATGTGTTAGGATAACAATAATATCATTTTTACCCTTAATTACCCTATTTACTTTTAACTGTGGTAAATAAAAGTAAAAAGATACTATTCACCAAAAATTATTTTTATCATATTGAACCACATTTTACCCTTTGATATTAACCATGTCTCTCGAATTTTCGAAATTCAACTCACAGAAGCGACAAAATTAAGTTTTCTGTAAATATGCAAATGCTCATAAGAGTTGGGTAAATGATAGTAAAAAGATAGATAAAATTTTGATTTATCTAAAATTATTATAAACTGACTCCAATGAATTGAATTGAATTTTTATACTCATTATGTATCTATTATGACCGAAAATAAATTTAAATAAAATAAATAATTATTTAAATAAAAAGATGGCTTTAAACAATAACTCAATGTTTTCACTATTCATCAAAAATTTAATGTTTTCAGAAAAATACCAAAAATTTACCCTAGGATAATTTCGATATTCCGAATACAAAATAGATGTCTATATTACCACATTCAAAACATTTATTTTTTATTTATTAATTTAAAATTATTTCCCGTTGTCAAAACCAAAGTCATATTTTTAAGAAATAATAACTATCAAAAGATTGACACTTGTTTATGTCAAATTTCAATGTAAAATTATTTACAATGACCATAATTGGATTAAATGGTAAAAATATAATCTATTTATACTTCCAAACCATTAAATTTTATAATTTAACTCTATAAATTATTTTTATTAAAAAAGTTGTTTTTCAGTTAAAATGTAGTATTTTTCACTATTAACCAGAATATAAAATTTATCAGAAAAACACAAAATATTTATTGAAACTAAATTACTATGTCCCGAATCTAAAGAAGAAGTTTATTTTTTAAAATTGAATATATAAATGTTTCCAATATTGGATTTAAAAATGGTTCTCCATTAAAAGGTGGTAAAATTACATTTTTTGAAAAATACTTCTTTTATTTAAAAAATGTATTTGTTCTTACATTATGTATAAGAAACTCATAATATGGATTCTAAAAATTATAAGGATTATATAATGTTCAAAATTCAGTTAATACTATTCATACCTACTTTTGAACAACTAGTTTGGTATGTTGTGGTGCACTTGAACTCGGTGTTGCGTGTAGTGAAATTTATTGAATTACTTTGAAGAAATAACGTACTTTGAAATATGGGGGTGTTACACTAAAATTACTAGTGTTAGAGGTAAATGTTACACATTTTTGATTATTTAAGGTTCTCCTATATTTTCATGGGTTTTCATCTTAACTCATAAAAATTCAGATTTAATGTCTTTATTAACATTTCAGGTAAACTAGAAAATGAAAAAGGATAAAAACGCTTTTTCTTGTATAAATGACTATGGTGAAGAATTTAATAATATGGTCCTTTATTAATTTTGTTTTTTTCTTGATTTTTAACTCCTTTGCACCAACAACACCTCAATAAAATGGGATTTTTGAAAGGCATAAAAGGATCCCTTAAGAAATGTCTAGGAGTCCTTAAAATGAGTTTAACCTTCTTAAATTATTTTTAAATTATGTATTAGATACTTATTTATTTATCCAAAAATAATATTATTGTAAGATCCATCTTAGGAGAAACACCCTGTGATCTTTAGATAGGATAAAGTCCAAATGTTTGTCCCTAATGTTTTTATTGTGGTAAATTATATATCCTTAATAAAAAGGATAATATAATAATTTTTGACACTAAATCCAATTAACGTATCTCTATTAGGTCCTCTAAGTAAATTTATCCATGCCTTCAATTAGAAGGCAAAAACCATTGAAGAATAAATTCACAACAAATTTGATTGGAATATTTCTAAATTACTTCCCTCTAGTGCTGATGATGTTGACCATTATAAATTGACATTACCTAAAACTAATAATGTAATTAAAGATGATTAAGAACCCATTCTTACACATTTACCCAAGGCATGAGTTAAATCCAAAGATCATCACCATGAGAATTTTATAAGTGAATTACAATATGGAACTTTCACCAGAAGGTCACACTTGAATGAGGTTAAAATTCAACATTTTCTCTCTCACCTTGATCCTCATTTACTTGATGACACTATTATGGATGAATGTTGAAGACTTACCATGCTAGAAGAGTTCAACCAATTTCAAAATAATAGTGTCTAGACTCTCATGAAATGATCCATTAGTCAACAGATTATTGGAACAGAATGGGTTTTTTTAACAAACATTATGATCAATGAATTATCATCCAAAATAATGCTCGTATTATTATTAGAGACTATAATAAATATGAAGGTATTGATTATGGAGATACATTTAAACCATTTCTAGACAATAATTTATTATAATATTGTTGGAATTATCTACTCATTTTAATTTTAAAATTTCTCAAAAGGATATCAAAATAACTTTTCTAAATTATTTTTTTTTGAAAATGTATTTCTGGATCAACCACTCAATATTAAAAATCCTAAATTTTAAAATCATGTTTTCAAGTTTATAATAACTCTTTTAGTTTTAATATAATCCCTTCAGGCTTTATATGAGATGTTTACTAAATTCCTTTTATAAAATGATTTCATAATGTTAATATTTTATTTCATTATTTATCAAAACATTTTCAAATGATTCATTAATCATTAAATTTTACTTAATTATGTTATTTATTCTATAAATAAATAAAATTTGTAATGATTTTTCCAATTTAATTAATTGTGTCTGTGATCTTTTTTATGGGAGAACTCTAATTCATCATTGGTTTTCAAATTTCCCAAAATTATAATGAGTCCTTTTTTAAACAGAATATAATATAGTAATGAAATTATAAAGAATTTTTGAATGAATAATTCTATGAATATTAGAAAACTAATGATTACAACTTGAAAGCTAATATTGGATGAAACTATTCAATTAGTTGACTACAAGATTTATAGAATTATGACTGTAATTATACTATACCTCACTGTAACCTGATAGGATATCATGTTTATTATATCCCTTTTATGATAATTTTCAATCGAATCTAGTGGAATAACATTTAAAATCTCTTAAAAAATTTATATTTGAAAGGAAATAAAAACTTCGCTTATTTTAACCAAAGGAATCATTTTTTAACTATCTTTTTTTCAACGATTCTATTTTTAGTGGATGTTAACTGGATAAGAAAAGTACAAGTGGAACTTTTCATCTACAAGGATAACCCCCCATCTCGTGGTGTAGTAAAAAGAAAAAATCTTTACTAGACCTTAATTATGGATTTATTTTTATAATATTTTCCATTGTTATATTTATTTATTTAGTTTTTTAATAGTTATGATCCACTTATCTCACATGATACATTTTTTAAAGAGAATCAATGTTATCAATACTAAAATAATCCCAAAAGAGACCATTTTTCAAACAAAATAAAAATTTATTTTAACTATTGAAATTCTTCAAAAACTATTAAAAAAATTTTATTTCCCCCTTTGGATAAATTTTTAAATGAATTTTTTTTTTCAATTTTGATCATTAATGAAATTATATTATTTAAATTATTGGAATTTGATCAAATATTTTTAAACATAAGTGTTATCTCTCTCAAAATATCATTAATGATGGTAAAAAAATATATTATCTTTATTTTCATCAAACCTCATTTATGAATAATTTCTGATAATATCGATGGGGGAGAAGCATAATATGGGAGATGTTTTATGTTATAAGGGATAAGTATTATGATATATAGAGGGAGTTTTTCTAAGGGGGATAAGTTTTTTTCGTTCATCAAATGGAGAGAAACATTGGTAATCACTGATAATTTTTAATCTTATTATTTTTCATTATAAAAAAACCATAAATTCCTTTTATCTGAATTATATTTTTATACTAAATATATTCTTCTTTTATTCACTTATTATTCAAGTTTTTGTGATCATGGAAAGGGGTGATATTTTTGTGTTTCTTTAGTTTGAATGATTGTGAACAATATAGTGATTTAATTTATGTTGTCAGGGATCGAAGCGATTTATTTTTCTACAAAAAATATTAAAAATATAGAAACCAAAGAGAAATAGTTTCCCTAACTCCACAAAAAGGGATAAAGTAGCATTTTGGTGAAATTAGAAGGACCACGATTCATCGCGGATCAGTCCAACATATTGGTATCGGGGAATGTAGCAAAAAATAGTACAATATTTTAACAATTTCAAAAAAATACAAAAAATAGATTATGATACAATTAGAATTAAAACATTTCATCACATCTCATTCCAACTTTTAGTTAGCGGTGCACAAAACAGAGTCTGGTGGGATTGGGATTTAAAAAAATTCATCCCCAGATCTACAAAATTCCATGATCTATAATTATCTGACCCCCCAATAGAGGTCTATGTATCTCACATAAATTTATTAAGTTCAAAATAAATAAATGAGTGCCTCGTTCAATTGGGTGGTGCATACGATTGTGTCTATTCACCTGTGATCATTGATCAATGGATTTGAAAACGAACTTATCCTGATCAAGCCCACATGCTCTAAGAATCTATGCACTCATTTTTTTATAAAAATTAACTACTAGAAAGGGGATCCAACAAATCATTTTATATCATGATGATTACCTTGATCTCATCCCTTCTAACATTCAATGGAATTCTTGTATTTCACACATGAAGAGGGAATTTCTCTCTCTAGGTGTTGGGAGGAGAGATAATCTTTCATTCTATAATCTAGATATATCACACTAAATTGAAATAGTTGACATTCATGTGCTGGTAACTCATAATCATTGAAAATTATTCACATGATGATCTCATTTGGTGATCTATAGCAGGTGAAATCATGAGGACATACCCGCCAATAGGAACTCTACATAGTTCAACTGCCATTTCTTGTTCCTATCTATTGATATTTATATTGGCCTCTTATCTTGAGATCATTTTTATTGTGTTCCATTTGATCATGTACTTTAATGCAAGAAAAAACCATTACAACAAAGTCAAGGCAAAGCATCTTTTGTTGGGTGCGTTATTGGTTGTACGACATTTGTTGAATGGTAAAGATAAAATCATTCACTTTTGATTTAAGGAAGTGATATATAATGCCAAGTTGATCAAGTTGGTAGTACCATCATAAATCTTTAGCTAAGGTAGTCAAAGGAATTAATATATAGTAATATTAATAAACAATAAATATATAAATGAGGATGAGAAAAGTGTGCATCTTGCATTATGAGATATCACGAGACAAAAGGATTGTATTAAATAGTACTTGTTTGTATTATCGTTGTTGATTCTGTGACTATTATATTTCTACAATAAATCAGGGAAAACCCCGATATATAAGGATTATAACATGTATTTGTGCCAAGCCTAGAATATAATAATTTCAATATAAATCACAAGAATATCATACTATATATGTATTATAGAAGGAATCACTGGGAAAAGCCTGCTATATAATCATTACATCATTTGACAAAATTAGTCATAACAGGAAGGATATCAACATATCACGTCATATAGATCAATGGTCAATTATAAAAGTTACCATTTATCTTTCAATAAAAAAATTTGTTTATCATTTGTTCATAAACCAATAACATGCCATTAATTTCAATAATTTAGTGAAGCCAAGGTGAATTTATATCAATAAATTGAAAAACAAATCCTTTCATTCTAATTACACATAATCCACTAATCGATTCATTTATAATAAATGTTTCATTCACCCTAATTCTATCCATAATCCAGGTTAATAAAAACTTAATCAAAATGGATTCTAAGGAATAATCCAACTCATAATTTAATTAATTTATCCACAGATCATGTTGCACATACATTTCAATTAAATAGTCCATAGGGTAATCGTTTATGCCTTATAATTTTAACTAGTGATTAATAAAACACTTCCAAATGGTAACAACAATGATGAATAAAGGTGAAGAAGAGTAAAAAACCTAAATCGACATAGATCTCGATCACAATGAACTGAAGTCCAAGGATTCCACAACCCATCGTTTCAGATGATTTTTTAAATTTCCCAAACATCACACGATGTGAACTTCTTAAACAATGTGTAACTGCTTTAAACCATCTAATAGTTTTATGAAATGTGTCTGGTAGAATTTATATATCGTGTAATATATTTATTCATAGTGTAAACCCCCTATAGATAGATTTGAGTCCAGTTTCCACAAAAAGACATGAACCACCTCCAAAGGCTTCCAAATCATGAAAAACCCACTTAAACCCATTTAACGTGTTTATATCTGGACTTCATTAATTTAAATTAACATGTATCTCTGAACATTAGGTCATTTTACAAAAAATAGTTCTCCATCTTCAAACAAGACTCTACCACAAAAGCATAAAGTCAAAGGAAAACCCAAGAGAAGACATTCAATGAAAAAAATGGAAATACATGGAAAGAGACATGATCTTAAAACCTCCCATCTATATAATAGTTCTTCCCCAATATGATTGAACCATAACTGTCGGGTCTCGGTGAACATGTATTTCCATTGTGCTCACATGTCATACTCCCTCTCCCTAAGGGATTATATGGAATAATCCAATAAAAATTTTAATTTATTTAGGAGAATGTTTTGTTGGTGCAATTGCAATATTTCACTTAATTTATAATTAAACAGTCCATAGGTTTACGGTTTATACCATACATTTAATTGAAGATTAACATAGTGCTTCTAAAGGGTAACACCAATGAATAAGAAGGTGAAAAATAAGGAAAAATGATACTAGATCATCCTGGGTCATGATCAAAACCAAAAGTGGTCCAAATATTCCACCACCCTAATGGAGATCAATTAAAGTGGAGAGGAAAACAAAATCCAAATACGTACCAAGGATTGATCACAAAAAAAAATGAAATGGATTAAGAACATCCAAAATAACATGGGGAACCTTCAGGGGGTTGAGGAGAGAAAACTACACATGGTTGAAAAGAAATATTCTCCATGTCACCTTTTAAACTACTAATTAGGATAAAAAATGGGATGTAAATTATTTAGACATTGCTTATTTATTTTTAGAGGGATACACTGGAAACACTATCGTATTGGATGAATATTTAATTTTAACAAACATTAATTTTCATGAAATGTTTACACAACATGTAACTACATCATGCCCGGTACTATTTTTAGGACATGTGGATCCCCTATAGACAGCTTTCAGTCTAGTTTCCACAAAAGGACCCAAACCACATCCAAATCCTTTCAAAACATGGAAAACCTCATAACCCATTAAAAATTTTTATATATTGAAACCATTAATTAAAATAAACATACATCAACAATATTTAGGTCATTTTTCCAACAATGTCTCTCTGTCTCTGAACAGGACTCGGCAACCAAAGCATAAATATAAATAAAACACCCAATATAAGAAATTTAATGAAAAAAACTCAAAAAAGATGTACTTGGTAAAATATGGGAAGTTAAATCTAATATCTTCCCCCATATTGATCCCTAACCACTATCCCCAACCCCCCATATTAACCCTCAATCTCTAATGGTCCTCATATTAATCCGTAACTCGTAACACCAAATCCTAATAACTAACCCCTAACTATCCCGCCCATTATTAATCTTTAATCCCTAATCCTCTACCCCCAATCCCAATTACTAACACCTAAATAATCTATACCCCCATATTTATCCCAAACCCCTAACCCCAACCATATTAATCCCCAATATCTAATGGCCCCCATATTAATCATTATCCCTATCCCAAATACTAATCACTAACCCCATCAAATCACCCTCCCCAATATTAATACCCAATCCCTAACCACCCTACTCCACCCCCCAATCCCAATTCTATTTGCTAAAACATAAATAATACCTACCCCCAATCTTTATTGAAAAAACTTAAACCCTTCCCAATACTGATCACAACCCCTTAAATAATCCATACAACCCAATCATTATCCATAATCCCTACCCCATACCAATCCTAGTCACTAACCCCTAATTAATCCATACCACCCCAATCGTAATCCATAGTCTTTACCCCAACACAAATTTCATTCCTAATCACTAACACCTAATTAATCCCTACCCCCAAAATATTAATCCCCAATCCCTACACCCGATCCAAATACCAATCACTAACCCTTTACTAATCCCTAAAACACATTCTTAATCCCTAGTCCGAACCCCCCCCCCCCCCATCCCAATCCTAATCAATTAATCCTAACTAATCCCTAACATTCCCAATCTTAATAAAAATCCCTACCCCCCCCCCCCCCCAATATTAATCCCAAATCCCCCAATCCTAATCAATAAACCCTAACTAATTCATATCACCCCAATCATAATCCCTAGCCCCTAACCCCCATCCAATATAAACCGCAGACCCTTCAACCCCCATCCCAAGTCATAATCCCTAATCTTTAACACCACCATACTAATCCATAATCCCTACCGGCACCAAATTGTAATACCTAACCCCCAATACAAATTTCTACCCCAAATATTTATCCCTAGTCCATAACACACCAATATTAATCTTTATCCCTAACCACCCCAATATTAGTCTGTAATCTCAATTCCCTAACCCCAAATCTTATTTCCTAATCCCTAACCTCTCTCATATAAATCCTTAATCCCTATCCCCAACCCAAATCATATACCATTTAATCCAAATCCCAATCCCTACCCCCAATTTTAATCACTAATACCTACCTCACAATCTCAATTGCAAATCCCCACCCATAATCATAATCTATTAACCCAACCCCCCCTGATCATAATCATCAATCCTTACCCCCTCAAAATTAATTCCTAGACCCAAACTCCCACCCCCATTTTAATCATTAATCCATAAGCACCCAAATCATAATCCCTACAACCCCAATCCTAATCCCTACCCCCATTTTAATTCCATACCCTAACCCCCAAATGAATCCATAATCACCACACCATAATATTAATCCATAATACCTTACCCCCATATTAATCCATAATCCCTTACCCACTAATCCTAATCCCTAATACCTAACTAATCCATACCCTCCAATCGTAATCCTTAACCCCCCCGCCCATATCCCCACAAATACCAATCATACTCACTAACACCTAACTAACCCCTTCCCTTGATCTTACTCCTTAATCTCTACACCCCTCCCAATACTAATCACATACCCACAACTAATCCCTACCCCATCCCAATCCTAATCACTAACCCTTAACTAATCCCTACCCTAATCTTAATCCCTAATACCTAACCCCCAATCTTAATCCCTAATCCCTAGTCCACTAATAATAATAAAAAACACCTAACTACTCTCTATACCCAAATCATAATCCATAATCCCTAGCCACCCATTTTTAATCTTTAACTCTTTCCAACCCATTCATAATCCTTCATTTCTAACCCACATCTTAATCCATATTCCATACCCCCAACCAATCATAATCCATAACCCCCCCAATCCTAACCCATGTGCCAAATAATTATTGTTAATCCCTAACTCCGAAATATTAATCCCAAATCCCTAAACCCTACAATATTAATCCCTAATACCTAACCTACCCCCATATAAATCCATAATACCTACCCCCAATCCAAATCCTTAAACCCCTAATCCTAAACCCAATCCTTACCCCCAATCATAGTCACTAATACCTACCCACAATATTAATCCCTTACCCCAACCCCATTATTATTCCCAAAAACCAAACCCCCATCTTATCTTTAATCCCTTGATCATGATTCTTAAAACCAAACCCCCACCCCATCATATCCCTTAATCACTACCCCCAATCATAATCTCTTACCCCCAATCCTAATCTGAACCCCCATCTTACTCCTTTATCCCTAACCTAGCCATCATAATACCAAATCCCGCAATATTAATCCTAAATACCTTACCCCAAAATTTTATCCCTAATCCGCACCCCCACACAATCATAATCGCTAATACATAACCCCACCATCTTATTCCATATCCCCTATCTTAATCCCTATATCTATACCCCCAATCTTAATACCTACTACCAAACCTAATCCCTAACCTCTTCATCATAATCAAACCCAATCCTAATACCCAACCCAAACCCTAACCTAAATCTCCCACTGTCATCCCTAACCCCCACCCAATCATAATCTTGATCACCAACCCATAACCCACCCAAATATTAATCCCTAACCCCAAACCTTGCAATCTAAATCCATAATTCATAACCCCCTATCATAATACTTAATCTCTACCACCACTATCTGAATACCTACCACAAACCCTAATCCCTACCCCCAATCAAAATCCATATACAAATCCTTAATCCCAAATCTCCACCCTAATCCCTAACCACCCACGGAATCATAATCAGTATCACTAACCCCTAACCCCCCCCCCCCCAAATCATAATCCCTTTCCTCTAAACCCCAATCTTAATCCCAAATCCCTATCCTCTTATTTTAATTCTTATTCCCTACCACCCCATTCCTAATCCCTAACCCCCATTATTATAATCCCTACCACCCAAATCATAATCTCTACCCCAATATTAGACCCTAATCCTTACCCCATCATAATCCCTAATTCTTAACAACACCTACTCACCCCTAATCCCTACACCTATATCTTAATCCCTAAATCCTTGATCCTAATCACTACCCCCACCCTAATCCCTATGTCCTACCCTAATCCCTACCCCAACCCTTATCCCTTCACCCGCATCATAACCCAAATCACTAACCCCTAACTAATCCCCCCTATATTAATATATAACCCCCAATATTAATACATTTTACTAAACATCCATCTTAATCCAAAATACCTACCCCCAACCAATCCTAATCTCTATCCTCAACCCTTATCCATAACCCCTAATCTCTACCCCTCATTATAATTATATTCATTAACCCCTAAATAATCCATCCCCTCAATATTAATCCCCAATCCCTAACCCTCGTCTTAATCCATTTTCCCTAACCCCATATTAATCCCTAATATGTTCCCCCCAACCATAATCCATACCCTCAACCCTGATCCATTAATCCTTAACCCCCTAACCCCAGGTCCAAATCCCTACCTCCAAACCGTAATCTATAACCCCCATCATAATCTCTAACCCTATCTTAAACCCCAATCCCTACCCCAATTATTAATCTCTAACCCCACATATTAATCCCTAATCCCTACACCCCAATCCTAAATCCTAACCCCCCCCCCCCAATCCTAATCCCACTCCCACAATTATATCCCTACCCCCACCCCTAATCCCTAACACCCCAATCCTAATCCAAATCACTAACCACTAGCTGACCCTAACCACCAATATTATTAACTAATCTTTAACCCCCACCATCCTAATACCAAACCCCCATCATAATCACTAATCTCTAACCCCCAAATACTAATCCTAACCACTAACCCCCAAATCATAACCCATACCCACAATTGTAATCCATAACCCCAAATCCAATTACCTACCCCAAATCATAAAACCCAATCCATGTCCTCTGTAATCTTAATCCCAAACCCCAAATACTAATCCATAATCCCTACACACTCAATCCTAATCCAAACCCCCAATTCTAATCCATTCCCTAACCCTAATCCCTTACCCCCAATCCTAATCAAAATCACTAGCCCCTAACAAACCCCTAACCCCAATATTAATTCCTAACACTAAAACCCATCATTCCAAATACCTAACCCTCATCTTAATAACTAATCCCTAACCCCCAAAATCGTAATCCTAATCATTGTACCCTACCACCAATATTAACCCCTAATACTTAACACCCAAAAAATAATCCCTACCCCCATCATAATCACTAATACCTAACCCCCAAAATCATAATACTAATCACTAACCCCAAAATAATACCTACCTTGAATCTTAATCCCCAACCACCACCCAAACATAATCTTCAACCCATACACCGCCAATCATAATCTCCAACTCCCATATTAATCACAATTCTATAACAAACCAAATATGAAACTGAACCTATAACCCCTACCCCCAATATTATTCTATATCCTAACCCCCCCCCCATCCAAATCGCTAACGCCCATCTTAATCACTAATCCAATCCCCCAAAATTATAATCCTAATCACTAACCCCAAAATAATCTATACCCCTAATCTTATACCCCAACCCCTACCCCCGATTTTATCCCCAACCCCTAACCCCCCAAAAATAATAATACTTGATCCCTACCCCCAACCTGACCATAATCCCCAACGACTCCCACCACCAAATATTAAACCCCAACCCCGAACCCCCTCCAATATTAATCACTAATACCCCATAAATCCTCACCTCAGACCCCCAAATCATAATTAATACCCCATCCCTAATCAATAACCACTAACTAACCCCTACACCAAGTCTTAATCCCTAATCCTTAACCCCCTAATCATAATCCCTAACCCCCGTCTTAATCCCAAATCCATAACCCCCCAAATCCGAATCCTAATTAGTAACCAAAAACTAATCCCGACCCCCCCCCCCCACAATATTAATCTCTGATCCCTAACCCAGACAATATTAATTCACATCCTCTACCCTCCCCCTAATATTAATCACATACTCTTAACCCCTAATATTAATTGCTTATACCCACCAATCCTCATCCCTAGCCTCCCAAATCCAAATCCATACCTCCCAACCCAAATCCATAGCCCCCCAATCCTAATCCTAATTCTAACCCATAAATAACTAGCCCCCAAATCATAATCCCGAATTGTTACCCCTGCCCCCAAATCATAAACCATAACACCTAACCCATCCAAATCCCCATCCCCCTCAGTCCTAATCTATATCCCAACCCTAATCATTAACCCCTCGATCCTAATCTTAATCACTAACCCTAACTAAACCATAACCCCAATATTAATCCCTATACTTTAACACCCCAATGTCTATCCTCACCCCCCAATCCAAATCCCTAACTCCCCCTGAATATAAATCTTTAATACCTATACACCAATCCTAATCCATACCTCCAACCCTGATCACAATCCCTCCAAAACTAATCCTAATCACTATCCCATAACTAAAACCTACCAAATATTAATCCCTAATCATTAACCCCACCCAAATCCTAAACCCTAAAACCCCAATCCTAATCCCTAACCCCCCATAGAAATCAATAATCCCCAACACACCCTTCATAATCACTATACCGTAACCCCAAAAATCCAAATCAATAACCCCTAACATACCCTCCCCCACCCAATCTTAATCCCATCCCACCCCCCCAATATTAATCCCTAAACCCTAACCCCCATCCTTATCACTAATCCCAAACCCCCCCAATCAATATCACTATTACCTAAACCCCAAATCCAAATCACTAATCCATACCCACCTAATATTAATATCCAACCCCTACCCACACCCAAATATTTATCCCCAACCCCTAACCCCCCAATCTTATTCCCTAATACCGACACCCCTTAATCCTATACCCCAACCCTAATACCAAAAACCAAAATCCTAATCCATACCCCCAACCCAAATCCTTAACCCATAAATCCTACTCCCAATCCATGACCCATACATAATCCCTACTCCCTCAATCTTAATCCCAACCCCTAACCCCTAATCATAAACCATAATACCTACTCCCCAAGCCTATGTCTCCCACCCATAATCCCAAATTCCCCAATACTAAACCTAATCACTAAACCATAACTAATCCTTACCCACTCAATGTAAATCCATAATCCCTATACACCAAATCATATTACATACCCCAACCTTAATCCCTAACCCATCAATCCTTATCCTAATCACTAATGCATAACAAATCCATACCCCCAAAATCATAATCCCTAGCCACTAACCCCCCCCCCCCCAATATTAATCCATAATATCTACCCCCAATCCTATACCCCAACCCTAATCCCTAACCCCAATCCTAAAGCTAATCACTAACCCCTAACTAATCCCCAACCCCTCAATCATAAACCCTAATCCCTACCCCAATCCAAATCCATACCCCAATCCCCAATCCCTAACCCCTAAACCCTAATCCAAATCACTGAACCATAAATAATCCCTACCCCCTCACCACAATCCTAATCCTTAATCCCTACACCCCAATTTTAATCCCTAACTCTCGAGTCCTAATCCTAGTCAGTAACCCCAAACTAATACATATCCCCTCAATCTTAATCCCAAACACCAAACCCCTAATCCAAAATATATAACCTCACCACCCTATTACCTAACCACTCAATCCTAATCCTAGTTACTAATCCCTAACTAATCCATACCCCCTAAACTAAATCCTAATCCCTAACCCCATTCTTAACCCCTAACCTCTAACCCCCCATTCCAAATCCCAATAACTAACCCCTATCAAATCCATATCCCCTCAATATTAATTTTTAATCCCTAACCCCCAATCCTAATACACAAAGTAACCATAATCCCTAACCCCCCAATCCAAATCCAAATCACTAACCTCTAACTAATCCCTACCCCCTCACATCGATCCTAATCCCTAATCACTACCCCACCAAAATCATAATCCCTATTTTCCAAATCGTAATCCCTAATCCATAACCCCCCAATCCTAATCCATACCCACAACCCTAATCGATAACCCCTTAATCCAAATACAAATCACTAACCCCTACCTAATCCTTACCCCATCAACTCAATCCTAACCCCTAATCCCTAATCTCTCCCAAATCATAATCTCTAATCTTTAACCCCCATCATAATCTCTAATACCAATACACCAATCCTAATCCAAATCACAAAACCCTTACTAATACATACAACAAATATTAATACCGAATCTCTAACCCCCATATTAACCCCTAACACCTGCCCCAAATCATTATCACTAACCCATTACTAATCCCTACTCCCGAATATTAAAACCTAATCCCTAACCCCCTAATATTAATCACTAATCCCTAACCCCCCATCTTCATCATTATTTCCTACCCCAATCATAATAACTAACACACCAAACTTAATCCTTAGCCCCCAAATCATTATCCCTCTCCCCAAACCAATTCCCTAACCCCCATATTAATCCATAATCCCTACCCCCAATCCCAGTCCAAATAACTAACCCCTTACTAATCCCTAACCCTCATATATTAATATCTAATACCCATCAATCATAATCTCTAATCCAAAACCCCCCATCATAATCATTAATCCCCCCAATGCTAATCCCTAACATTTGAAACCTTATCCTTACCCCCCCCATCCAATTCCATACCCACAACCCTAATCCCTACACCCCAGAATAATACCTAAACTCCTAATCATAAACCATAATCCCTAAAACCCAAACCTAATAATTACCCCAAAATCATATTCCATACCCAACCCAAATCCCTAACCCCCAACCCAAATCCCTATACCCATAACTAATCCATACACCGCTAATATTAATACATAATTCCTACCCATACCCTAATCCTCCACCCACCCAATCAAAATCCAAATCACTAACCACCCCCAACCAAATACCTATTCTCTAGCCCCCCAATAATAATCCCTACCCCCACCCATAAACATAATCCCTACCCCCAAACCCTAATACTTAACCCCTGTCAAAATCCCTAACACCACAATCATAATCCTAATCACTAACCCATAATTAACCCCCCCCCCCCCAATATTAATCCCTTATCTATTATCCCTCAACCATAATCCCAAACTCTCCCAACTATAATCCTACTCGCTGGACCCAAACTATTCTATACCACCAATCGTAATCCCCATTCCCAAAGAACCTCAATATTAATCCCTAATCCCCCCAATATTTAACCCCTAATACCTTACCCCAGATATTAATCCCTAATACATAATCCTCCCCAATCTAAATTAGTAACCCCTTATTAATCCATTCCCCCTCTTAATCCATAATACATTACCCCCCCCCCATATTAATTGTCAATCCCTAACCATCTCCCCATCGTAACCCTACCCCCATCATAATCCATAATCCCTACCCCCACCCAATATTAATGCTTAATCCATAATCACTGACCCACCCAAATCTTAATCCCCAATCCCAACCCACCCCCAATCCAAATACCCAACCATCTCCCAATCATAATCCTTAATCACTAATGTGTAACTCTATTTATATATTAAACCCTAATCCCATCCCCCACCCCATATTAATACATATTACCTACACAACCAATCTTAATCCTTAGTCCATAATACCTAACCCTCTATCTATATTAATCCTTAATCCCTACCCACACCCAATCCTAATCCATAACCCTCTCTCCAACTTAATCCTTAATCCCTAATATATAACCCTCTCACCATCATAGTCCCAAACCCATAACCACAAATATCTTAATCCCTAACCCCCATGCTAATCATAATCACTAAACCCTAACAAACCCCTTCCCCAAATCCTATCCCTACCCCCGAATCCTAATCCTAATCACTAACCCATATCTATTCCTTACCCCCCCAATCTAAATCCTTAATCCCTTACCCTTTCCCCATATTAATACATAATCCCTAACCCTCTCCCCATTTTATCCCTAATACTTAACCCCCATCTTAATCCATAATTTGTACCCCCAATTTTAGTCCTTAATCATCAATCACTATCCATATCCCCATATTAATCCTTAATCCTTACCCACCCTCCAATCATCATCACTAACCCTCTCCCCATATTAACCCTTAATCCTAAATCCCAAACCCTCTTTCCATCTTAATCACTAATCCATTCCCATCCTAATCCTAATCCCTGCCCCAATAGTAATCCTAATAACTATCCCCTAACTAATCTCTACACTGAAATCATAATCCCTACCCCAAATCCTAATCATAATCATGAAAACATAACCAATCCCTACCCCCAATATTAATCCTTAATCCCTAACCCACTCATCATCTTAACCCCTAATACCTATCGCTCTCCCAATCATAATCCCTAATATCTACCCCGCTCCAATCCTAATCCCTAATCCCTAACCACTAACTAATCATTTCCCTTAATCTTAATCGTCAATCCCTAATCCCTAACTCTCTTCCCATCATAATCACTAATCCCTACCCCCAATCCTAATCCCAATCACTACACCCCAATTTAATCCCTACCCCAAATCATAATTCATACCCCAATCCAAATCCTAATAATTCACCCCTAACTAAACCCTACCCCATAATATTACTCTTTAATCTCTAATCCCTATCCTTGTACCATCTTAATACGTAATCCCTATCCCACAATCCTAATCCCTACCCCCATTCCTAATGAATAACCCCTAACCAATACCCCAATCTTAATCCCAAATCAATAACCCCAACAATCCCCTCACCCTCCTCTATCTTAATCCCAACCCCCAATACTAAGCCTCTTCACTAGCCCCTAACTAATTTGTACACACCCATTTTTAATCCTTAATCCTTACCCCCCCCCCAATCTTTACCTCAGCCCCAATCCAAATCCTATTCACTAACCCCTAACTAATCTGTACCCCTAATAATAATCCCTAATCTCAATCCCCCCTCCAATCCTAACCCCCACAATCTTAGTCACTACTCCTATCATAATCTTATTAATTAAACCTTAAATAATACCTACCCCAACCTCAATCCCTACCCCCCCCCAATCCCTAATTCGAACAACCCCCAACCTTAAATGATACCCCTTAACCCCTAACTAAAATGCATATTGATGCAGCCAAATAAAATATATTCTACCTAATTAGTAGATTTTGAAACAAAATAACAATAAAATTATGATGAAAATTAATACATTCTGATGTAGACAAGTAATGAAGGATAAAATTTTCTATACCTTTTGTTTTCTAATCTACTTAAATTGTTTATATTTTCTTCAAGTAAGTGATTACACAATCCCTCTAGTATTTTTGAGTTAACTTTTCCCAACCCATTATTGTATGGGATTATGGAGTTCAAGTGAATTAAAGAAAGTACAAAGTCCTTAAATGAAATATCTACTTCCTTCCCTTTATAAAAAATTTCAGAGTATAACTTCAAACACAACACTTCAATATAGTTATTAAATTATTAATTTCGTACGAGGGTTTGGGGTAGCAATGCAATAAATTATAATAGTCACATTGACTGAATATATTTCCCAGCAATAAATGTAAGAAATGGGACCAAAATAATGTTCATGAACCTACCACCCACCTAATAAATAAGATACTAAGAAAAAAAATGAACAGATAAAAAAATTTCTAAAACAAATAGTAATTTTTTTGGCTCACTTAGATTTTTGATGAAATCATGATAGAGAATTAAATCATAACATTATTGGGAAAGTGGCCATGTTGGGTTTATCCAAAAAGTATATGACTCATTGTATTTCATCCATGTATAATTAAAATTATTCAACATCAAAGAATAAAATTTTTAGTATTATGAGATGTGAAGACTTAATAATATGTGAACTAAGCTACACACCCAACTAATTGCTTTTGTGATGAAACCAAATGAGATAAATTTGACAATATTATTCAACCTAAAGAAACTTAAAGTATGATAAAGAAAATTGAAAAAAATAAATCAAAAATAATTTAGAGGTGTTCATTAGAAAATTTCCACATTAAGCTAAAATCATATATTTCTAGAGTATTTAAGAATTTAGAATTATAACAAGGACATGAGATATAACAATAACATAAAATACATCTCCCTTTATATATAAAATTAAATACAAAACTGCATCACATAATAAATTTTTTTTAGCATTGTATACCATAATAGAAAACAAGGTAATCATCATAGGACCAATTCCAATAGAATATTCCCTTTATTCAATGGATGAGACATCTTGTTAACCTAAAATGAAACACTTACAAAATAGTCATGGTTTTAAGCTATTATAACAATTCTTGTTCATCAAGCACATAAACTACAAAAGTTGAGGAGAATAAAAAATTTAACTATAATAGGTTCCACGAAACTACACAATGCTAAATTAACATCAAAATCTAATTTTATAGGCTTCAATCTTTTACATGTGAATTATAAACACAAATCATTTCAACATACACTAAGTGAAAG
Organism: Viscum album; assembly: GCA_963277665.1. NCBI lineage: Eukaryota > Viridiplantae > Streptophyta > Magnoliopsida > Santalales > Viscaceae > Viscum > Viscum album. The sequence goes on from OY728141.1 coordinate 1,760,009,021, forward strand.
TCTCTTGAAGTCCAAATGAAATAAATTAGAAGCAATACTTTCCTTATCTATATCCATGTCAGTCAATTGATTTAATCCAACAAAATATATGTTCATATGGATATATTCGACCACAGATTGATAAAATTAAATTAAACTGAGATAAATATATAAAATACCCATAATACATTCAAGACAACAAAATTATAAGTTTACGGTGAGAATTCCAGTTAAAAATAATGGTGGAAAACATGAAACCTTTTCAATGGAGAGAAGAGGAGACAAAACAATGCTCAGTGCCTGCATAAATAATGTTAAAATCCAAACGATGTGTCAAACAAAAACATTATAATTTTTTTCGGTAGTTTCAAGATTTATTCTCAACATTTATCGATTGACCCTTCATCAGATACCTATAAAATCATGAAACAAGCATCTATTTAGTACATTTGACACTTTTACACCTGAATCCCTATGTATTGTAGGAGAACCTAGACATCCCAAAAAATAGTTTTGGCTATAAAAAAGATGATGTTTTTTTAGTTTATGAATTAACTGGTATAATAGAATCAGTTTATTTCAGTTTTACACATGATATCATAAAAAATTTCCTAGTCATTTTCAGCAGAGAATAAAATTTATACGTCAATAGGTGAGATCAAAAAAGAATAATTTCAAAACAAGTGCCCATTAAACAGAACTTGATCACCACAAACAAGATTCTCGAACTAACAAAAAACAAAGATCACTAAATCAGTCAAACAATAATAGAAATTCACATGCATGATTATTAAAAAATATATAATTAAAAAAAATCCACAGGACACATCAGTTCTAGACAATCAAATATCCCTACAGAATTCATCAATATCAACATAATAAATACACAACCAAGAATAAATTTATACAGAATAAAGGTCACCATGGGAACAAATTCGATACCGAAAAAGGAAGTTTTTTAGTTCTTTAGTCGTATTCTTAACAATATAATCATAATTACTACTCATCAAGGGATCCAATGAAAGGGAAAAAATTCCCTCTTCTTTGTGTACTTCAACAGTAACCCAAACGTCTTTGTTGTAGATGCTAATATAGTTTTTCTATGATCAATAACAACATTAAGGGAGTTCATGGAAGTCTCACACTGCTTCTTATCTGCAGAATTAAAAATAACATCTTTAGAGATATTGGAGAGGAACATGACATATGTGACTAATACGTTGATCATTTCATATTTTTCTTAAACCCTGAGATTTTTCTTATATAGACGATATAGGATTCGGGATGGAGAAGGATATGATTGATCAATGATATCATTTAATAAGTTTTTTAATGTTTTTCTTAGAGATGTTGAAATTCATGATGGTCTGCAATGGGAGGGTAACGATTTGGGATGCAACCAGAATGGATGGGAGGAAAAGAAACATGGAGTGTGTGTCAATCAGAGCTTAAAGGGAGTGGGCCAGAAATCAAGAATTATGAGAATGAGTGATAGTGATGATGATGATTATAAGGAAGGAAAGGCTTATGGTTAGTCATTGGGTGAGAGGAAGAGTCAACATGAGAAGATAGAGGCTCAAACCCTAGTTTGTTGAAACAAGGTGAGGATGATGTGACAAGAAACAAACTATTTATTACATTTTTATTTTATATTTTTAATTTATAATTGTTGAAATAAAATTTTAATATTTTTAAGTCATTTTAAAATAAATATCTCTTTTCATATAAAAAAAGAATTAATATGTTCACATTTTTATAAGTGTACATGTATTAAATTTAAAATATTTATTGTTTATTGTTAAGTAAAAAAGAATTTTATTATTTTACTGATTATTTTGTTTATTTTTATTTTTATTTTAAGATATATTTTAGGGTTTTTAATATACAATATTTTAATTGATCACTAGTGACCTTTAGTGAAATTTATTTTTTAGGGAAGTTGAATTTTTTTCATTGATCACTACCAAACTTTAGCTAAAAATTACTAGTAGTTGAAATTGACTTGATTGTTCATTAACTACTATTATCACATGTAGAACATGGGAGAACTATTTTTTTAAAGAAAGTTTGAAAATTGCTAAAGCTATTAATTTTATTTTATTATAGTAAAATTCCAAATAATAAAATATTATACATAGTATAAGAAAGATGCAATGATAGTTAAACACTCTTTTACATTGAAGAAATCTATTTACCACCAATTTTATATATAATAACAAGAAAAAAATGTTGACATTTATTTTGAAAAAATTTCATGTATAAATATTATTTCGTGGTTTGGGATTGAACCATTAATGGTTTTTAATAAGAACATTTTCACCCGAAAAAAGGAGTGAACTGAAACTTTTATCTTATTATATACTTATATTTTGGATAGAAAATCCCTTATTTGTAGAAGAATCATAGAGGGAGTTTTATATTAGTGATTATAATTAAAATTAAAAATGATAAGTTTTAAACATAAACTAATATCTATTAGTTAATACATTAAAAATCTTATGGATTAAAGACCTAAAATCATACGCATTATAATATATTTAACTACATATTATATCACATGGTCTACACAGCTACATAAATAGCTTTTATATGTACTAGAAAATGGTTTTATCTATTCATGAAAATGATCACATGATAAGAATCATTAAAAGAGCTCAACCTTTATAAACACTAAACTAATTTGTTTATCAAGACACCATTTATAAGCACTGATAAAGACCCCCTTATCAGTGCATTTTTTAGCACTGATACATCCCATAACAGCTACTAAAAAAAGAAATCCCTGTAGAAAACCTATACTAATAAACAAAATTGGAGAACATAAACATAATTGAATAAAAATATGAATAAATATATATTGTAATATAAATATTATAATACATTATCATTTAAATTCAAAATTTAATTAAAAAAATTTACATTGAGGTCAAGTTTACTATTAATCAAAATAAATTAGAGTTTAATATAAAAAATAAAAATTCTTATAGAATACTGGTTTCCAATGATCAATTTATGTACAAAAAATTTACCCTAATATAAAACCAATCTTTATTTTAGTAATAGTACATTAAAAATTTATAATTTTAATGTTATATAATCCACATGTGATAAATTATAATGTTTATTACTTAATATTTTAATGATATTACTAGTTATGATATTAATTGTATTATTAATGATTATAATATTAAATTAAATTAAATTATTATGTATAATATTAATTTATAATTATTGTATGAATTATTAATTTCATTTTTAATTAAAAATATATATAAATTATATTGTTAATTTCCAAATATATTAAAATTATTATTAGTTATTTTTTATCTTAATTACTAAATGGTTAATAATTATATTGTTAGTCTGAAATGACATTATCATATTAAAAATATGTTCTTCACATCATATGGAAAACATCACATTTCATATTGTTGTGTGGTCGATTCATACACATCACAAATTAATTATGGATTATTGTCTTACTTTTTGAGAATAATATGAGCTCATATGTTCTGATTTTTCTGTGTGGAATGCATTTTAAACTAAAATAAAACTTTTATATTGAAAGCACACACTTTGATTCGTGTTGACAACAACATTTATCAGAATGATTTGTAGTAAATTCTAACTCATAAAAAAATTATGGATCACTTATTATATATTGAAAACAATCCAAGTTCTTTTTATTTGTTTTTGTCATGTGACATGCATTTTAAACTAGAGTAACACTATAATATTGAAAATGTGCACTTCGAGCCATGTCGACCACATCATGTGTTGGATGGATGGATGGTTAATTCCTACACGTTACAAATGAATATTAATCAGTTTCATATTGTTTGAAAATGTTCGAATCTATTTTTATTTGTTTTGGATTTGTGATGAATATTTTAAACCAAAATAAAACATTTATATTGAAAACACACACTATGAATCATATCGACCACATCATGTGTTAGATTGAAATAAAGTCAACTCATAGATGTCACAAATGAATTATGGAACATTTTTCTAATGCCTGAAATCAATATGAGCTCTTTTTCTTAGATTTGAATTTGTGATGAGAATTTTAAACTAAAATTACACTTATTTTGAAAACACACAATTTGAGACATTTTGACCACATTAGCTACGTGACACGTGTTTTAATCTTAAATGAAACCATTATATAAAAAAAACGCACTTAAAGTCATTCAAATCACATCGTTTGTCAGATTAAAATGAAATCAATTCTAAAATTCTAAAAAAAAAATTATAGAACATTTTCATGATTTTTTAATAAAAATCCAAACTCATTTTATTAGTTTTGGGTATGTGATACCCCTTTTAAACAATAGTGACAATTATATTGAAATAACACACATTGAGTCATTCCAACTACATTGCATGTCAGAATGATGTACAACCAATTAATATACATTATAAAAGAGTTAAGGATCATTTTCCTATATTTTTAAATTAATGGGATCTCATTTTCATGTTTTTGGACACATGATATTCCTTTTAAACTAAAATGACACTTTTATATTGAAAACACACACTTTGAGTCATATTGGACGTATCATGTGTTAGTATGATGTACGATCAATTATAACATGTTACAAATAAACAATGGAAATTTTTTCTAAATTTCAAGAACAAGCAGAGATCATTTTCCCTATTTTGACTATGTGATGCTCATTTAATAATAAAATGACACTTTTATGTTGACAACATAAACTTTGAGTCATATCAGCCACATCATGTGTCAAACTGACATGAAGTTGATTCCTACATGTCACAAAGGAATTTTAGATCAATGTTCGAAAATTTGAAAATAATCTAAGCTAATTTTCATGGTTTTAACATTGTGACGCGTGTTTTAAACTAAACTGATACTTTTATATTGAAAACACACACTTCGAGTAATACTAACACAACATGTGTCATATTTGTGTGTGGTAAATTCCTAGATGTCATAAATTAATTATGGGTCATTATAGTAAATTTTTGAAACAATATGTGCTTATTTTTTCATTTTTGGATATGTGATGTGCGTTTTAAACTAAAATGACACTTTTATATTGAAAACACACACTTAGAGTCATGACGACCACATCGTGTGTCCAATAAATGTGTGATAAATTTATAATCATTATAAATTAATTATATAACATTTTTATAATGTTTAAAAATAATCCATGCTCATTTTCTTCATTATTTCTATGTGACATGCGTTTTAAACTAAAATGAAACTTATATTGATAAAACATAATTTGAGTAATACCGACCACATCGTGAACCAAATTGATGTGTAGTCGACTCATACATATCAAAAATGAATAAAGGATCACTTTACTAATGTTTACAAATATATAATCTCTATTTCTTGGTATTGACACCATGATGTGTGTTTTAAACTAAACTACCCTATAGTGATCAATCAGCCTCTCAACATTTTCAACTTTCAACCTATTTTAAATTCCTTCATAGTTAATTCCTCATTTATACATTGATCATAAGATCGAGTTATGGGAGAAACATGTATATTAATTTTTATAGTACATTTAATTATCGTGTCTTTGGTTGAATCATACATGAAAAGTAAAGGAATAAATCATTCCTCCATAATGTGGAAGTCTAAGTGATTGTAATATGGTCTAAACTATTTCTACAAACATGTAAAAAGTCCATAAGACACAAAATGGAAATGATGAGTCTATGATAATATAAGTACCATTCAAAATATATGTTAATATATCATTATATTTGTTGGTAGAACAATCCTTGACCCATTTCACTCTCACCAACATCTCAGTTTCACCTTCAATGACCAATCTATAATTTGCATGAGTAGATACAAACATGTTATTAAAAATTCCAACATAAATAGTGCATAAAAATACATGATAAATCTCCCTAAAAACTAATCAATTATATATTTATTTATATTTTCATCAACAAAGTATTTTTTTAGTTTCAAGAAACTCATCATAACCCATAGTGGAAGAAAATTAGTGAACAATTGAAAAAATGCACAGTCAATCAGGGAAATATCATATACGATTTAGAATCATCTAAAATTTATGGTTAAAATAGTATTATTGAAGTAATCACATGAGATTTAAGTTTGGTAAATGTATCTAAAAGGTTGAATTTAATTTGGACTAAACCCATAGAAACTGATGGATTTGAATGTATCTGAAATTATTTCTCCTAAAATTGTGGCTTGTTATCGAAATGATTTTATTGTTTCTCCCAAATGAAACAAAAAAAATAAAAAATACATATTTTTTCATTAGGTAAAAGAATCATAGGAATTGGGGGATTAACAACTATATTACCTTTCTCAAGAGGGGGGAAAATCTATAGTGGGGTTTAAATTCCTTTTCAATGATGGGATGATCAAATCTAAAAAATTGTTTGGTTGAAAAATCAAAATGTAATATTAGAATTAAACTATTAATAATATATTTCTAATACAACCTGAATTTTATTTTGGGAAAAATAAAATCAAATAATTATGATACTAATTATTCACATCCCAGATGTGTCTTTAAGGACATAGCTTGCACTGGATCCAAAAAAGAATAGTTAATTGGCTTAACTTGATATCGATAAAAATTATAACACCATGTACTCTATCCACTCATCTCTAAAAAAAATACATCTTCTTTTGAGTATGTATATTGTTGTAAATCTTAGTAGTACTGAGAAAATACAGATAAAATATGATTAACAAATAATGAAATTGCAATTACCTTCATAAATTAACTGTTCAGTGATTCTAGTATATTTATGGTATGTGATATCATTCATAAATTTTCAAAAAACATATAAATAATAATTGTAATTATTTTTCGTTGGATTCTATAAAATCAATTCTGAAAATAAGATTTTTTTTGAAATATCATCTGATAGTTAAATATTATAATATATACCTCAATATTTTTCAATTAAAATAAATACATAGGCATGTTGTGTTACAGTTATCGGAACCATACAATGATTTAGTAAATATTTGTGGATATTTATATCATAAAAATTTATCATCAAAACACAAAATAAAATATATAAATAAAATTTTATCTAAAAAATAATGATTTCAGTACATTATTAATTCACAATAGTCATCAAGAGTGGTCAGTTTTTTAGGAATCCCTGATTTGGATCCAAAAAATAAAAATTTTAGGTTTCTAAATTGATTGCAAAAACTATCTGGTTCTTCCTAAAAACAAAAATAAATAATTCACGAAAAAAATAAAAAAATATTTTATAAGATTAGATTTTATAGTTTTTACCTACATTGTAGGCATCAAGAAGAGCCTATCATCTATAATTTTTTTTCAAATGAGATAATTAATTCACATTTATTATTATCAATCTCTTCTAATTCCAAATACACATTTTCTATTGAAATTATAGAGGGATTAATGAGTCCAAATATTTCATTATAGTGTTTTAGCTTTATATAATAATAATATATATTCCTGTAAAAAATAAGAATATATATTAACTACAATGAACATATTAGATCATTTTTTAGACAAATATATTATGAAAATTTACCTCATGCATGAATTCAAAACTGAGACTCTAATATATTAAATCATGATAATTTCATTTATACTCTCAATACTAACAAGATATATAATGGTCTCTCAAAATATTTCTTCTTCATATTCAATGTAGGGAATATTTTAATCATTAAATATAATATCCACAGGAACTTGTAATGTTAAAATATGAGGTAATTTAACTTGTGGGGTAAAGGTACTCTCTTGAGTTCTTTTTGATTTTGTCATTAATCCACTAGATTATCTTCATATGACATTTCATTTCACATTAATTTTGTACATTAAAAATACTATACCTCATTTTAGACCAATATAATAAACTATTAAAAGTTGGTCATTTGGGAAAAAAATGCTATGTGAATACCTTATGTATATTTATAAGACTATATTACCATGATACAAATGTTCTAATAGAATTATAATTTGTGGTATCACCTATGTCATCAAGAAAAACAAGCAACATGGTGCTCGATTCATATGTTATTTTATTCCCCACTACCATGGGATATTTTGAGATTATTTTTATATTTTAAATGAATTGAGAGTTATTTATTATATAGAATTTATTATAGGATATTTTAAACCATACCCCTCATAAAAAAGAGATTCATGGCTATTGGGAGATATAAATCACATACAGATTTACACTAAAAAAATTAGTATAATAATGTTATTGGATGTTTTTTGATTCACATTTAGGAGAAAGAGTAATGAAAAAATTTATTACCTCATGAATGATAGTCAAATGAGAGGAATGACTAACTTCAATGCTAGTGGGATCATGTGGATCATCATGTAGTAATAATTGTTCCAATGTTGTTTTTCTTTGATCCTTTCACATATATTGGTCTTCCAAAACAAACTGAAGAATAATATATTTTAAAACATCTATCTGTTTCATCACACCTTTAATTATCTCATTTTTATCTCCTTGAGACTTTTTTCCTCATAATTTGTTTGAGAAGACACTCCAAAAAATGCACCAATAACATGAACATATTATTATATCCAATTCAAATGTATAATAATTAGTTTCTCTCCTGTTACAGTCAATGTTGACATTTGTGTCTAATACATATAAAAAATATGAACATAAATACATATTTTTATGTGATATTCTTATAAAGAATAAAAAACTACAATTATCTCATACTTATATTTGATTCCCATACTACTTGTGTTTTTGAATCTATTTGTTTTCCTTCTTTTCTTATATAATCCTACTTACATAGTACATGACCTAGGATGGAAGTGGATTTGGATTCTGAATCATCAATCCGCATATAAACAAAGGGACATATTTTATTTCATATTACATAAAAAAATTCAATATATTTAAAGTACATAGCGTTTTATTCTCAAGTGATGTGTATCCCATAATTTCTTTAAGGTAGGGGTTAAATAGGTTTTGATGCTCATTTATTATTTTTATAACTCATTTTTTTCAGAAATTCACAATTTTGAACAAAAGTGGATAAAATAAATATTTTTAAAATAAATATTATTGAACCAAATGCACCAGAAATGACTCTTCATCATGATGAATAATGAACCCTATTCATGTTTGTTGTTTATAATGTGCTTATACATAGATAATGGGTGGGGGATTTACTATCATTACCAACACCCCCTAATGGTATCCCTTTAAGTCAACAATGGGGGAAGGGAGTGACTACCTCCACAAACCCACCTCCAATATTGCACTGTTAGGGGGAAAAACCAAGGGTAATGTCATAAATATAAATGAGATGTATTACCCTCTAAGAGAACATGAGGATAGAGTAAAAATAAAAAGACAAAAAACAATTCCTTCTCAGTATAAGTGTAAAATAAAACCTATGTGCATGCATGTAATGTCATACAAAACTATACATTTAAAAATGGCACACAAGTGCCAAATCATACACTCTATAGTGACCATGAATCCAAAACAACACCTAAAAAACCATGATCTAGTAATATTTAGCTTCATCTAAAACCAGATTTTGTTGACCTAAAATCATTTTAAATATTTTTAGGTTGTGAATAATAAGTATACTCAATAGGATTCTCATGATATCCTCTCGTGAAAAATATAAATAAATAATATTAAATCCCACTAGTCAAGTGAAACTAACTCATCACCTAAACATTTATATTATGTTTCTAGCCTCGCATGACTATATATCACCACATAATGAATACAATAGATAATAATATATCAACAAAAGAATGTTACCATCCTACCACTTCCTCACTAGTATGTCGCTCTTCCCCAACGTCATATGTCACATGTCATCTCACTCAAAATGATGCTATCCCAATGACACTTGGGATAAAGTTTTACAACATTCATTTCATGCATCACATAATCTCAATACCCCATTCCAAATTGATATGTCATTATGAAGAAGTTTCTAGGAGCCAAAACTGCCCAAATGATATGTTTTATGCATTGAGTATTGTAGCTCAAGCCATTACAGCCCATACATTGAGTAATATATCTCAAGGCATAACAACACATATATTTGAAACATATAATAATCCTTAGTATAATATATCCATAGATACATGTTTCTTTGAAAAACCATTATTCATTATAACCCTCTTTACACATATATGAGAAAGATAACTTGTATGCATACTTGCACATAAAATACCAAGTTAAGAAAGTCGGGCTAAGGATAGTCATCCATCCTTTACCTTCCAACCCAGATGTTTTGGAACCACCCTCCTAGAGTCAAATGAGTGTCATTCACCATACCGACACAGGTATAAGATGTAAATAGCACGACCAACAAACTTTTCCATCTAATATTGAAATAGAAATGTTCAGGACCCATAAAGAGGATCTTTCTCGTGTTAATTTTATAATTAATTTAAATATGTCTAGAAGAATGAATTACATAGTCTAAGGATCTATCTTTGATGAATATGATGATTTTATGAGAAAAACTTTTTCAGAATAACTCCATTGTGTGGTGAGGAACCAAATTAGAGCCCCTATATCATTGATCTACATGCAGTCCATTGCTCTCTAAATAACATCGATGGATTATCAATAGAAAATAAATATTTTTATTGTATTTATTTATTGATTCAAGATCAATAAATATTGATGGTGTTCTTATCATTATAGTGAAGATCAGAGAGGGATGAATCCAGAGAGAAATCTATTGTGTGCAATGATTCCCAATACATGATTAAACATACACAATAGTTGTAATCGTCTGTTTAGAGAGTTCAGGTTTATGTAAAAATAATATATAATTTCACACTCCCAAATAAATGATATATTAAACCTAATATTACCACATTCCGTATAAAATAATAATATTATTATTTTATATTTTCCTCTAACTGAAACATTGACAAAAATTTTTTTACATACTTGAAATTTAATATTTAACACTAGACATGATCTTGGTCCACTCATCTTCCTCTACATTTATTGAATGCCAAAATAAATTTATAAATAAATATTTTATTCATAAATAAATATGTTATTCACAATATGACAAACACATATATATTAAATATTAAATAAATATTATAAATATTATTTTCATAGTCTGGAAAATAAATATTTATTTAATATTTGGGATTTATAAAACAAGAATTAAATTATTACTTGTACTTAAAAATTACATTTATTTAGTTAATTAAATTCAAATTTAATTTAATCGAGATCAATGAAAATGATTACTTTGTGACCCTCTAGGATTATTTCCCTTTTGAAATAGGTGGACATTCCTAAAGTCTAATATTACATTCTAGAAATGGGTTAAGGAACCTAGAAAAAAACCAGAATGATGAAACAACAACAACAACATATTAATTCTTACTGTATAATATAATCTCTTTATCCCAATATCTTATAAGTAGTTTGTAAATCAATGTCATCAACTTATACACATGATATGAATTTATTTGACTATATTTAATAACTTCTTTATTGCACTATGGTAATTAATTTAATGTTATAATTAAATTTAAATCATAGGGAAAAGATGTCAACTTCCATAGAATTGGAAGGGAAAATCATTTTTCAACTTTTCTATTAAAATCATTTAATTCGTGATGCACAAAACATAAATTAGTTCACATGAAAATATGGCTTCACCATTTTGATCAGTAAATATAAATTTGTCAATAATTACTTGTATTAAAAATAATATTACAGTTTATAGACCATTACACATGTTTCTAGATAGGAATATATGATGACACATAATCATAATGAATTATGAATAGTGGGTTTATTCTCATAATCTACCATCTTAGAGATTACCCCGTGAAAGTATCCATGAGAAGAAATATTATCTACTAATAAGTACTTACATAAGAAATTTGACATACTATGTTCCCCATTATATAATTTTATCTGACCGTGAAGCTATATTTTAGAATGTCGACATGGAATTTAAATGTTTGGATCATTATGGGGAACATTAGTTACCTTATTATTTCTATATATTCTAAAGTACATTATTACATTAATGTCATATAAAACAATGAAAAATATATATTAAGGTGTTTTTATTAATATTCAAATATTTATATATATATAATCCATATTAAGAAAAATTGGTTATAGAATACTAAATCCAACATAGACGAACCATGTAAATTTTTTTTCTCATAGTATGTATGTTTAGTTTTTTTTAATGTGAAGATGAAGGTGAGAATTGAGAACTAAGATACTCATTCACCATAACCAACAACAGAGGAAAAAGAAAAGGGTTGAAAATCATAACATGCAACTAGATTAAAAAAAATTCACCCCTGAACATAGCATTTTATATACGAGAGATCACACTATTAAGGAATAAGGGATTCTACTCATTCATTCAATATCCTCCTTTGTTTGTGGACAAATTTACATAGAGAGATTAATATCATGTGACCCTGGTAACAACCCTCTCTCTGATTTTTTTTCATAATATACTTTTAAAGTACATTTTCAATATGTATATACATTGTCTTAGCCCAAGCATCCTCTTAGATCTATCTCTATATATCTTGATCCCTAAAATGTAAGATACCTCACCTAAGTATTTCATGGAGAAGATTTTATTTAACCATGTATTAACTCACTGTAAGACTTTCACTTATTTTCCCATAATTAATATTTCAACAGCATATAATACAAGTAAAATTATGTAATTCCCATTAACATTCAATTTCAACTTGAAATAGATGACTGAATACCCTCATTGAGGTGGATTCGGTTTGGCATGATGTTTGATTGCGAGGGGTTCATTTCACACCCAATCATTAATGTCGGGTCACCACTTACATTTTTAATAGAAACTCCAAAGGGTTCCCTCATCTATAATTGGGTACTAAATTTATTTCCAAAATGGGGTGTCAGACCCAATGACACTTAGGGACTCGCATTGGTCGGGAGGATGGGAGGTTGCGATCATCTCACCCTGTGGGTGGAATTGGTTCCTACATAGGGACTCTACTGTATACTTATGAAATGTTTGAAAATATATTCTTAGTTTTAATATGAGACTTATTTACCCTAACAAAATGAATATACATTAACCCCTTTGTTTTTAAGAAGAATGGGATCTTGTTAGTGAATCCATATGTATATATCTGAGGTTTTTTATCTATTTCCCAGTAACAAATAGTTGTTATATTGTGAATCCATATAACCAAGCAATTTTTAATTTTATACCATGTTGGGAGGCAGTTAAAATTCTGAGGAGGGTTTTGAGACATCATGAGTCATCCTATGTTTCATTTTTATATAAGGAATCAAAAACCAAATTGTTTATTTATCCAGTGCATTTTAATTTCATAGAGAAAGGAAATCAATGTGGTCACTTAATCTCTAAATGTCTGAGATCAAGTATCGAGGGTATATCCTATGTATACTTGTAATAACATGAATTAGAGTTATAGTTTTTCTTTCACACCCTTGGGACTGGCCCCATGGTAGATGCCCTTATATGGGGAATATTTATATAATGACACTCATAGAGGCTTACATAATGAGATTTCCCTAGTTATTGCAGATTAATAGATCAATTTAAATGGCCATTGAAACTACCTAATACAATTTGAGATATGATTTTTCTGATGAATATGTGGTAACAGTTAATCAGTCGCATTATATATGGATGTAGGGATTATGTGTTAGGTGTAACACCCCGTGAATTTGGGAATTATTATTTTTTGAATTAATTTATCTTTTAAATGTTTTTCACTTCACATGAAAATGGAAATAGTTCATTATATATATACATACTAAGTCAAACATTCCTTTCAAATGAAATACCAACTTATCCTGTGCTAAACGCAATACCAACTTGCCTTTCACTACAAAAAATCAAACTTTGTGTATGATGCATGCAGCACTGAGTTCCAAAAAACATATATTTTTATTGTTTTAATAATTTAAAAAACATAATTATATCCTAGATGTTAAAAATAGTAATAAATATTTTTTAAATATTTTTTTACATGTAAATAAAACATATTGATAATGAAAGTTAATATTTTTTGTGAAGTCCTCTTTTATAAAAATATAGTTTTCTTAAATGAATCTAATTTTAATAATAAAAGTAATTTTAAACACATTTAGAAATTTAATTCGATAAAATAAACTTCATTTTTGAATTCAAAATTTCGACATCATCCTAGGATGATGTTTTGGGATTTTTCTGAGAAACATCATTTTTTCGTGAATAGAGAAAAACACTACTTTTTAGTTAAAACATCATTTTTCTATAATTAGATATTAATGATAAAAGATATTAAAAATATGTTTAAAGGTAAAAATATATTGATATTAAATCTTAAAATAAAATTTAATTCATTTGGATCAACTTCACATTGAAACTGAATAAAAAATCTTAGAAAACTTTTGAACTTTTTCCTACCTTAAAAACTCGTTATTTCAACTCGTCTGCGAGATTATCTCTAATCTTAAATTTTATAATTTTATAATTTGGAATTAAAAAACGAAATGAAGCATTTTATTCAGTGTAATTATTATATTCTAATAATATCATGTTAATTTTTTTACCAAAATGATTAGTAAATGTGTTTAAAATTAATCATAGTGGTTAATGGAAAATTAAGCTTAATTTGGGTCTAAACCTTAAAATTAAGGGCCCAAATGACCTATAAACTTGTCTAAAACCAATTTTATGTCCATATTTTGTCCATAAATCTTAAACTATTGAGTTTTTTTGATTTGGTAAAACTTTTTTGGTAATAACATCTTCACACATAATTTGTTTCTAAAAATTCCATGTGAGTCCTTTTACTTCCCTATAATAGGCCACCAACTCTACCCATTCCTCACACATATATAAACTTTTATGTTCATTCAAGATATTCACAAGTAACCACCCCAAAATCTTCCCTTATAATTTGAAGCCTCCCTTTGGTTAAAACCCCTCTCAAAGAAACCTTTTGGCACAAACCAAAAGGAGTTACAGGATTTAGTGGTAACATCTTCCCCCAAGATCTTTTATTTTAATTCTTCACCCCTTCACATCACATTATTAAATTATTGGGTGAAAAAAAATCCAACATATAATAATATTTTCTGTGAATTTTTTCTTTCCTAAACATACACACACCTTTATCTAATGGATGTTGAAGATACTATTTTTGGGTACAGTGAACTACTGCCTCACAAAACGATGATTGTTTGTTTCTCCTTTACCACCAATCATGGTGGTTATTATGATAGAAACTATATATATTTATTTAATATATTATATTTTTTAATTATCTAATATTATTTATTACTTTTACAAAAAAATCTTCTTACCTTACATTTTGTGTTAATACGATAATCTCATTTGAGGAAGTGTGGAATACCACCCCCTCAAAGCAATGTGATTCGTTTACACCCCACATAGATTGTATTAAGGATGGATATAATGAACTTAATGATATATATGATATATTAAGGATACTATAATAATTATTTATATTTATATACATATATATACATATTTAATGTACATACTTTCTTTCAATACGACAATAAAAATGGAAACATCGTTCAAGCGTACGTACGACTTACTGTCACCATGAATAGTGTATTCCATTTCATAATTCTATATTCTATAAATAATTATAATATGAATATAATTTTATTACCTGATATTCATATAATTATCTACATTCTTCAATCATGACATAAGCATAATGACCAATGATATAACAAATTAAGACACATGTGAAGAACAATGCGAATATTACCCGAAGTGAAACTTTAATGTAGGATCGTTAACAAGAGGGTGATATAAGTTTATAATAAAAACATATATGTTAATATATATATGAATATTATTCTTAAAAATATTTATAATAAACTTATATTTATTACATAGGAAGCCTGTGCGAGCACAGAGATAGTCAAGACACTAGGTAAGGGGATTTGATCAAACTTGTAATTTTTATGAGATACAAGCTATGTTTTCAAATATTTTCTATTTTTGTAGTATATGTACATTCTATGATTCTATTATATTTATCCTGTACATAAAATATTTGGAACTCACATTCCCATTTTATGATCTTTTTTTTATGTGGTTTAGCTTTTAATAGGTACCAAATCGGTAAAACAGTTTTGTCTCAAAATTCCTTCTTTTAGATACATGTTTTGTTAGGAACCTAAAATCTTATTTGAGGTGTATATATTTCCATTTTAAATGTTATTACATGAATATAATTATTTTCATGATATATTAAGATTAATTTTATTTCATTAATTACATGGAGTGTATGATCCCATGTTACCAAGTTATAAAAGTTTATTAAGACAATCACATCGCTTTAAGAGATTTTTTATGTTATTTATTCACATGATGAAATATTGGGATCCATATCCCAAGAATATTCATGATTTTACATATAATCTGTTATTTCATGATATACTCATGTATTAGTAACATATTCTACTCTTTAGTATGTAATATAGTTATGAAAGTGTTTTTATGAAAGCCCGACTTTACCCTTTCTTCAGTCATAAATATATGTTTTCTAAAAATGGTATCCAAGAATATTATATCATAATACTATAATATTTTAATGAAATTTAATCTGTTTTTTTTCTTTTACCAATAATTTAAATAGAATATTCTTGTCTTTTTCAAAACAAACCATTCCTTATAATCTTTTTACCGTGAAAACATAATATTCATTGTTTACTTTGTATGACATGTAAATATTTACCCACTGTTATTCCTTTCAAGATTACTATTCGTTTTTAAAAGGTTAATCTTTAAGAAATGGTTTTATATGTTATTTTCTAGTAAAAATATTTTCAAAATGTTTTCAATTCTTCTTTCTATGTATTCATGGTATATTATGAGAAAATTATTTTGAAATGGTTTTATGTATTAACAAGACATTGTATTAGAATAAAGGATAATTTCCTCAAGAAACATTTTTGAAAGATATTCCAAAACTATTTTACCTATATGATGAAATACATTTATTTTACTCATTCACTTTTTGAAATTACCTTAATGGTTCCATTCATAACCTTTCTATAAATGGTTTATCATTAATTTTATGGTCTTTATGAAACCTATTTCTCTTTCACGGGTTATATGTTTATGAAATAGGTTTCCCTTTAATGGGATATTCTTAGATTAAATGGTCATGAAACAAATCTATTTTATATATGTTATTATATGAATATATTTCAATGATACTGATATCATTTTGTGGGTCATTATTTGATTTTTGTAAGACCTATAAAATTTTATGGGTCATGATATGATTAATGTTTTATTATCGTGTGGCACAAGTGTGAATGATTTTATTATGATATGGTTGGGACCCATATATACCTCCAATGAATTTAGTAATTATATGTTTTATATGATCTCAAATGGTACATAGGTTGTAGCCTGAAAAGAAACAGGGTGTTTGGGTTGTAGCTCATTCCCAAAAAGAAATAGGGTATACAGGTTGTAGCCCAAGCCTAAATAAAAGAAGGTACATGGGTAGTAGACCAATCCTGAAAACAAGAAGGTACATGGGTTATAGCCCAAGCCTACAAGAAATTGGGTACATGAGTTGGTAGCCCAATCCCAAATTAGGTGCATGGGTCTTAGCATAATCCTAAAAATATATATAGGAATTTTTAGGTAGCCCAGACATAAATGTTTTTATTATTATATGTATGCCACAAATCCTATGTCTTGTTCCATAGTTATTATTTCATGGACCATGATGTTTTTTTTCATTATGATTTATGTCTTATAAAAATCCAAGCTTTATCCCATAGCTCATGTTTATGACCTTGGATATGTATGGTCTGATCTCTAAATTTTATGATCATGCTATCATACTACTATGTCCATGTTTATGATTCCATGTCTCTATTTTTTACCATTAATAAGAACCCGAGCTCACCCCTTTCTTTTCATTCCTTTATCTAGGTTATTAATAATGGTTTTAGGTATAATTTTTAATGGTGTAGATAAATATGCGATATTTTGAAGATCTTTCAGCCATATAGAAGATTTTTGTTCCTTGTTTCCAAAGACAATAAACTATTATGGTCCTTGGGCATGTATTTTTGAAATGTACTAAATATTTATATCAAATGGTGTAATATCCATGTATATTAATCTTGGGTTTCTATAATAGGATTACCCATTTGATGTTCAATAAATATATCATTCTATAAGAAGGAATCTAACATATCATGGTTATTGCAAGAATCAATGTTATCAATATTTTTTATATTCTTAGTCCATTGACAGATGAGGTAGAATTGGTAACCCATGGGAATGAGTGCATCCCTATGGTTGAAATTTCAGGGACATTGAAGGAATTATATAAGAGTGGGTTCCCATTTGTGTTCATGATCAAGACATATGATGGAATCCAATATATCCTGTTTATGGAAGGAATTAGAGTCCATGTAGTTCATTTTATTGGGGATTACACATTGTGGTTTCTGTTATATGATGTACATATCGTAATATGTCATTGGTAGGAGATTACACGCTGAGGTCACCCTTATATGTGGGACATATCATATTATTCCACTAGTTAGGGATTACATGTTGAGGTTTACGTTATGATAGAGAATATTTATGTGAATGATATGATCCATGCAACTCCCTAACCCACAGGACCTATGCTCAGTGTGAGAAATTTGAGATGATAAGTAAATGGTATAATTTCTTATAAACACATGACATATGCTCTGCGAATTCCCTTTGGATATTTAATATGGATATCAGGCCTTAATAATGCGTTTTACAAATCGTGGTTATGGTAGGAATCAGAGTCACCATAGTTTGGTTTATTAGAGCTTAGAAAATGAGATTTCCTTTATAAGAGAGGCAGACAAACTGAGGATGAACTAGGTTACCATGTCATTGGATTCCCCAATGAATTGGCCTCCATGTATGTCTATCATGCATTTGATTGTCCACTTGACATGGTGAGGTTGTCTGCCTCACATGTCCTAGAATGTCTACCTTCCCTGTCAAAAGAAAATTGCATGATCTAGTTGACTTGTCTGAGGGACACCGCATATCCTGGATGGAATTTATGGAGGTTATCACACGATTAATGATTACTTTTCTAGAGGACATCATAATAATTTCTTGTCTCACCATGGAAGAAATTTTATAACCATTGATGACATTCTTATAGGGCATCACATGATCTGGATAACTTTTCCTGGTGTTATCATGAAATATCTATGACAGGTTAGTGATTTATGATATTCAATGTTACATGTATTAAACGGTAAAGCATGATCCCAAATGACATGTTTGGAAGATATCGCGAGGCCTGGATGACGTGCCTGAGGGTTGTCACCAGAGACAATTGGAATTCCTTGGTGCTATTCTTATATTTATCTAACATGTACGGATATCTCCATATGAGTCGGGTGACATGTCTGACGAAAACCATAATGTTTGGATGGTGAGTCCAGAGGTCTTCACGAGACATGTGTGGCATGCATGGCGGGCCGATTTCACTTGCTCTGACATGTACATGGGACATCACATGATCTATACTGTATGCCAAAGGAACATAGTGAGATCTGAGTGACATTTCCTTGTGTTGTCACATGTCATGGGTGGTTCACAAGGTGTCCATTAGGATCAACATATATGTTCTTCATATAAGTGTCCCATTTTTTAATCATTCTTCCATCCTATTATTGCGAGTGCCATATAGTTTTTAGTGTGAGTCTCAAATGTCTTTGAAAATATATTGGATGTTCTTTTCATGACTCGTCATATTTCATTCACATGATCTATAATTAATCATATGAAGTGTCCAAGCATGCTAGATGATCACTTTAGTTTTTCCTCAGTTCTTACCAGATGGGGTCTTCTTTCAACCGTGAGATCATATACTCTGAGAAATATTCTCTTACACCAGTGTGAGATTCCACAAATTTTTTCCAATTGTGTTCACCTGTGTATTCATTTATCATGCTGGGTTGGGGGATTTATAGGCCCTTACACCATATTTGTTCACCAATTTGTGCAGAGTGTATCATAAGAATCCAATATATTATTAGTGGAGGGATTTGGCATCAAGTGACGTTGTGAGGTATTTTCATAGGTCAGTCCTAGGGAATCACATGATTTTCAATGGTTGGTTGAAAATCCCATCAACACCCCATTTATTGGATTATATCCAACTAATTGGCTCTATTTTTTTCATGTGTACATGTCTTGGGCCATCCATATAGTCAGACCGACATTTACAAGGGCCTTTTCAAGATCAGGGTGCCTTGCCAAAGGCCTTCACATGATATCAGGTTAGTTGTATGTGAATTTTGGTGGGATAGGGATGAACTATCATGGGACATTCTTGAAATATGACCATCTACTCAAGGGTTATTGCAAGAATAGATGGAAAATAGATCGAGTGTGTCATGTGAGTTTTAAGATAATGATAGGCTCCCATCATTTCCCTCTTTATTTCCTTATTTACTTTTCAAATGTTGTGGATCTCGTGAGTTTGTACAATTGTTATTGAAGATAATCACTATGGAGGTGAGTGATACTTTTAGGGAAATCAAATCTCTTTACCCTTATGAAACCGTAGAGGGAGATCAAGGATTCTTGGACATGTCTTAGGCTCTTCATATAATGAGGATGATATATTAGTGATATTTTTCATGATGAGGCGGACATGTCGATGGGTTCCTGCAGTGTTTTAAGGATCTACAGGGGTGTATATTTTTACGTTTATGACTTAAAGATGATCCCTATTTCTCCTCATCTTATTTAATTTTTTTATTTGGAATAGTCATAGAGTTTCCTAAGTATTCTTGGGTATTATTGTGGAAAGTCACTCTTGCCATCGATGGTACATCATGAGAGGTTTACGAATTTGAGAGGCACCAAGATTTGTATATTTTCCTTCTATTTTATAAAGAATTTTTTATGATTTTTCAGGTGTCCATTGGTGGATAAGTTGTGTGACCGGGGGGAGCTTATCGAGACGTCGCCACATGATCTCTAATTGTTTGGGGTGCCTTTAGAGTGAAAAATGAGTTTTCAAAATGGTATTAAAGGATTATTTTGTAGTCTAGGCTCCCCGCATGACCATCCTTATGTCCTTCTACTGGTTAGGAAATTTCATGTCTCATTGGGGTTCACACGATTTGCATGGTCATTGATACCTTACTCTTCCTTTGATTTATGGGAAAAATAATACCAATATTCATGTATTTATTCATTTTTTTGATTTTATTATTCTCATTTGGCGGGCGTCAAAGCCATATTATAGACACAAGGATCACTTTTTTTTATAACAAAAACCAATTCTCTTATGGACTCATCAAAATGAACATTCCATGATCATAATGTATGCTTTAAACCATAAATGGATATCTATATATTTTAAACATAATAATAATTCTTTGACTTTATATACCCTTTAGGTTGATTCAAATATAAATCTTCAAACAACATCCCATTTAGAAAAAAAGTTTTGACATTAATTTTTCCAATTTCATGATCATAACTGGTTGTTATTGCAAGTAATATTCTTATGGACATGAGAATCACAACATGTGATATGGTTTCATCATATCCTATGCCTTGATGTTTCTTGAAACCATTATCATCTATTATTTCACTATACGTATTGACCTTACCATCTCTGTCCATTTTTTTCTAGACTATTCCTTTTCTCCTAATGGGTTTTACATTAGTTGGAGGTTCTATAAAAAACAAAATATTAATTTGGAACATGGAATCCATTTAGAATGAAAAACATATTTCCATTAATTAGAATCATTTACTTCTATTTTCATCCTTTTAAGATAGAGGTCCATCATCCTTTTATGATATAGGTTCATCTTCCTCAAGGATTAATGTGTTACCTAACACAATGATAAAAAAACTATAATTCTCAGGTTCTAAGACATCTTGATTTGACCGACACATTACCTGTGTCCCTGGAACTTCTACATCTCCCACTATCTCTTGTGGAGACTGTTCTCATACAAAATCATATGCATCTTAACAAATGACATCATAAAAGAAAATATTAGACCCTCTATTTCCATTGGAAATGTTTTCCCATTCTAGAAATTTGGATTTTCATGCCATAATCACTTTTCTATCTGAAATTTTATATAAGAAATATCCTTTGGTTTCTTTAGGATAACATATAAAATTGATCCTTATAATTAGAGATGCTAAATTTTCACTTGGTATAGTCTTAAAAAAATATATGCATCCCCATACACATATGTGTGATATACTAGGTTTGTTTCCATACCGCAACTCATGGAATCCCATCTATGGTGTTTTTTTTGTACTGAGTTAAGGGTGTATGCAGATTTCTACAAGTCATATCGCCAAAACAGATAACAGAAGAGTTTCATAACTCATAATTGATCTAACCATATCTAGAAAGGTCTGATTCCTCCTTTCACTAACACCATTCTACTGTGGTTTATAAGGATTTGTGAGTTGGGATACTATCCCACATTCATTTAAGTGATCAATGAAATATTGGAGAAGATATTCTCCACCTTTTTTCAAAGATAAGTGACTTACTATTATTACCAAGCTAGTAAAATAGTTCATTCTAATATTTCTTAATCATTTGAAATGAATATGACATATATACATTAAGTAGATATAGAAATTCCTACTGTAGTAATTGATAAAATTAATGATGTACAAAAACACACCCCTTACCTATATTGTAAATAGACCACACTCTTCAGTATAAATTAATTCAAGTAATTTAGTGGATCATACTCTCTTCCTAAAGAAGGGTTATTTGGTCATTATACCTTATATAAAATCATGACATACTTCCAGGGGTTTTAACTCAGGTCATTCCTAATACACTACATTTTTGTGATTTCTATACTCACTTCACATTTACAAGACCAAGATGGATGTATTAGAAGAGGGTGTTATATTAGTCACAGTCGCTGGTTTTGTCATTTATTTTCATTAGTGGGTTTTTGAGTTCATGTATATTCAAACAATTTTTATGATGGAACATAACTTAACACATTTTATCCTTATAAAAATGGAAACATTTATTTCCGAACATCAAATTAAATCCCCTGGTGTCTTGACATGACACTAAAATTATGTTTTTGGTTATTGATGTTACATAATAATATTTATTCAATACAAAAAATGGTTACACCACTACTCAGATATTTCCAAGGTACGCACTAGATTCACCAACTACATTAACGTGTGATTCCTTTATTTTTTGAGTAAATTCCAAGACTATCATAATTGTAACCTTAATTCCCTCAATGAAATTCCTCTAAATCGATTGAAATATAGCTCTTTCTACTCTGTTTCAATAATAATTTGTTAAGTCAACCCGTTACCCCCATAATAACTTTTTGGTAGTTGGGAAAACCCTCAACTATGACTGAGTACCTTGTAAACCTAATTTTGAAAAATTTGAGCAATGGAATGATGAATGACATAATATATATTTAAGGAATTTTTAATATTTCTTGGAAAATATCTGTGGGAAAGGGTCTCTCAAGAGCACATTACCCCAAAAATAAATTTATTTTTCATTACTTGATACATATTAAATTAAAAAGAATATATACAGACTGTCGTATAATTAACTAATTTTTACAAACATCACATGATAGTAATAAATAATATCCATACCTATATATTTTTTTGTCACTTTATCATGAATAGTGTTGGTATGTTATAGGCGAGGCCAACTCACCCTTACCCATTCTTAGTCAGGCAGTCCCACCTAGGCCCATTTCGAGGTAGATCATGTCAAATAGGTCATAAAAGAGGTCATGGAAGGGGGTCACCTCTTGGATTAGGTGGTAGTGAAATGACCTGAAAGAGCTAAGATGGTGGTCATCCAGGTTTCATGGTGATGGATATTAGTATCTGTTACAAGTCGAATTCATATCACTGAATGGGATTATGGAAGCCTCACATGGAGAGGGAGGTGATGAAGTGGTCTTGACCAGGAGATGATACCATATTTGCACACTGTTACAGTTAGAGTGAGGTGAAATAGTGGTTGTTCGGGTCTAGGGACCATGTCTTGATGGCAATTGATTAGGCTAGGAGACAGTGGTGATAGTTTTGGCCATAGGGATCACCTGGAAGAGGTTGCGAGTCACGACGGACAACAGTGTCTGAGGATGATGTATCCATGCTGATTATTCTTGAGTTGTGGGGAAGAAGACTCAACCATTTACAATTATTCATGTTTTATTATGAAATTATCTAGATAGCCATTAATATAATCAAAAGTTATTTTTAATTGAGTAGTCAAGCCACACAACTAAATTTTTCTAAATTCAAAATTCTATTTTCTTTTTTAATAATTCCAACAGATACAGCTCTTGTAAAATTTTGATTATTAGTAGAATTTTTCAAATAGACTATTTATAGGATTATTGTTTTTAATTAAAATAATTATTAATTCTTTCTCACACCCAGTTGAAAAATTATGTACATTGGTCAAGAGAAATTTAGCTCTCGAATTCAGCATAATACATGCCCGAAATTTATTTGGGATTGTTTCATTGGGTTTTGACATGGATGTGGGATGGATTCCCCCTTTGATGGTTTATTGATGAATATTTTTAGGCCTCACTCAATCTATTTAATTAGGTTTACCATATATTTCATCTTCCCTAGAAACACCCAATAGTTACCTCATCTATAGCTAGTTATGGGCATGCTTCGTGAAGGCAGGAAGTCATCTGGGTTTTTAGGCCCATTGAATATTGGGGACTCGTATTGCACGATAGGATGAGAGGTCGGGCTCATCACACCCTTTTGGTTGGAATTATTTCTGACTCTGGGACTCTATTATAGATTTAATATATGTTTCTAAATCTCTTCCTAATATTGATACAAGACCAGTTACCTTAACGAAACAACTATATATTAATTCTATTTCATATGAAAAAGTATTAGATCCCTTTAGTGAATCCATCTATTTGTATCTGAGGTTATTCATCATTATCCTGTATATGGAAGTCTCATATATACTAAGGTAGTATAACAAAGTTCTTAAGATCATCATTCCATGTAAGAAGTGGTTAATATTCTAAGGAGGGGATTGAGCCATTATGAGGTGTCCTACGTATCCTGATTATTGCAGGAATCAAAACCCTTCTAGTTCATTCATCCTATGTAATTGAATGTCGTTCAGTTATGTCATATGTTGAAATACTAAGACACCAAATTTTTTATCTCAACCCCTCTAGGTGATTCCTACATATCCCAGGTATAGAGAGAATCTGATTTTTCATCGTTATCATGTATTGGGTTTCTCGTTTCATTATAGAGATCCATTATTCATATGATATGCTTATCATGAATTCCTAAGCTCAATCTATCCAAGCTTAGTGTGAGAAACAATTGATAAAAAATTATAATTTCATTTCTCATGATAGAGGGGGATTATGCATTGGGACTTCCTTGAGATGATTTATTATGGGACTTAGTTCTTGGAGAGGCATCTTACATATCCTCGTTATGGTAGAAGTTAGAGTTGTTGTAGATTGGTGGGATTCTCATCCCCATGATGGATGAGATATGGTGATCATCTCCTACGAAAAATTGTGTCTTTCTGATTGAGATGTCAAATTCATGGAAATAATTATACCAAAAGGGGTGTTCTATTTGATATTAGACCTTATAAAAGTATCATATATATCATGGTTGTGGTAGGAATCAGATTCATCATAGTTCGTATTATATCAGGTCTTACACACTATGATTTCCATGTAATCTTGTGGGGATTTGTAGTTCAGATGATCTAATCATTTCTAGTCACTAAGACCACATGATCCATGATCTTTGTGAGAAAAAATGGATAGAAAATTATCAATTTAGATGCTTTGAATAATTTCCTTAGTTGTTAGGATTTTACTTGATGATCAATATAGGTATCGAGCCTCAAGGAGGGGTATCCTACATATCCTAGACATAGTAGGAATTAGATTCTCTATAGTTTCCTTTATGTCGGGGCTTACACACTAAGGTTGTCCTATATTTGGGGCTTACACACTAAGGATAGACAATGTTATCATATCCTAGGAAGCCATATTTCCTTCCTGTTTGGAGGGTGTCGTATGACCTAGTTTTAATGTCCTAGGATCCATCGTATGACCCGGCTTCAGACATATAGAGGATTTTGTGAGAGTCATTATGGAATAGTACGAGGGGTGTCTCATATCTTGGATAATACCTCTAGGAGAAATTTCAAGACCTGGCTGACAAGTCTGTAGGGCATCATGAGCCCCATCATAGTTTCCATTAGTGTGTCATGGGAGCTGGGTAATCATGTCCTAATGCTTTTGTGAAAATTTTATGACATGAAAATATACCATTATATAAGTCAATCAATGTTTCTTAAGGACATCGCAAGTCCTAGGAGACAAACCAAGAGGGTTTCACCAGATCAACATGGTGTATGTAGGGGGTACTTTGTATCTTTCTCTGAAATGTATGGTGTATTCCATGTGTCATAGTGGGAACATTGGAGGAATGACATGAGATCCTGGAGTCTTGTCCTGGTGATTTTACATGTTTTTAGGTTACACACACAGAGCGCATGAAGTCCAGAAAGCATGTTGTTTTATTAAGTATTCATCTTCTAATCTTGGTTCTTAACCATTGAATTGTAAATTCCTTGGGGTTATTTAGTACCTTTTCTTTTGAGTCTTGCATGATCTGGAATGCATGCATTATTTTATTCACAAGTCTTCCCATATGTTCTTCATTTTATCTATGAATTATCACACGAAGAACAATTTGTGTGGCATATGATTTCTCTACCTTTCTATTGGGGTATTACCTCATAGAAAGATTTTTTTCAGGACATTGATTGCTCCAATAAATCTACAGATTATGTGAGTCAAATAATCTATATACCAAGAATCTAGAGCCTCAATGTCCAACCCTTTCTTCATGTTAGAGAGAGGAATTTATAGGAATTTCCATCCATATTGTCTGGTGCATTGTGCGGCTATCTAGAGATAATCCAGGATAGAGTTGGTGAAGGAGACTAGTGCTACGTGTCTTTGTGAGACTATTTCATGGACCACACTAAATAAATACCGTGATTTTCAGTGATCATGAGTGCCTTCCTTCAATGCTCTCTTTATTGGATTATAGAAATTTTATGGGGTCTTTTTTTATCATGCAGATGTGTTGAAGGTCTTTCATATTATAATAAAGACTTGTCTAAGGACATTCACAAGATCTGAGTCTCTATTGGAAGATACTCCTGAGACTTTGGTTTACTTGTCTAGGGGTACTGGGATAGATTGATAATTTGTATAGAGGTATCATGGGACTGTCCTATGGGTGTGGTGGGCATGTTTCATGCCTTTCATTAATCAAAAAAAACATATCACCTCCTCCCTTTCAATATCTTTTTTCTGAGAAAAAGGTTGGTAGTCATCCATGATTTCATGAGTGTTGTCGAGTGAATTTCTTTTATTTTTTATTGATGTGTTGGATGACTGATATGGGTCATATGGGAGTGCGTAATAATTCTATGTAAAAATCTATTTGTTCGTCCTTAGAGTGTCGCATAGTTACCTAGGGTGCTTTTCATGGTGAGGATGACAGGCCAAAGAGATCTACTGAGGCAATGAAAATGTGTCACCAAGGACATTCAGCCTCTTGCAGGCTATGGGGGTGATTCACATGTCCTTTAGGGATCACAAACACTTCTCTCATTCTCCCTCTCTATCTAATTTGTCTTATTTTAAAATGGTCAGGGACAATGATAGTTTTCGTGAGAAATATCTGGATTTTGTATTGATTTTTCAGTGACGTATCACCTGACCAATATGGGTCATATAGAGTGTGCACAAGCATGTAGGGGAAAGGTTTATCCATTTATCCTTAGAGCACCAAAGGGGCTACCTGGACATATTTGTGGTCTTCTATGTGGTGGAGTTGACAAGATATAGTGATTCTATGTGGCGAGGAAAACATGATTCTGAGGTCTTTTAGTTTTTTTTGGATCCACGTGTCCTACATCCCATGTCCTTTAGTTACCAATAACACCTCTCACCTCCTCCCCATTATCTTCTTTATTTTATCCCACAAAGGTTCAAATGTCTTACGAGTATTCCAAGATGTCACTATGGGATTTTATTCTTCTCAATGATGATATGGTTCATGATATTCATGACCATTGGGGGTATATTACTTTGAATATCACCCCTCCTTATTTGTGAATGATTCTGGGTGATATTTTAGGGACTTTCCAATGAAAAACCATGGAGCCTATGAGCACTCAATCGGTTTTATGGGGATCCATCACTAGAGAAAAAATGATTTTCAATGGGGTCTCTGTGGGAATTTTCATGGGTTATGGGCCATTCTTAGAGCCTTTGCATGTCCTTGAAATGTTCAAGAAATCATGAGTCCCTTAGAGGCTCATGTGATCCGCAATCTCAACCAACCTCTCCTTCCTTTGATTTTGTGGGGAAAATAATACCAATATTCATGGATTTCTTCCTATTTTATTTTTTCGATGCATATTTTGTAGGAATAACTCCCCCCCTCAAGAGAGATGTCTGAGGGAATGAGGACCTGGATATAAGGAAAACTAATTCCAACCAGATTCATTGGTGTTGTCGTGAAACCATGTATTTAGGACCATAAATATCTTTAGTTTAAGGTATTTTATCTCGGACCTAGTATTGCTTTAGTTTAGGGTCTTTTAGTTCGGACATCATATTGCAATTTATTTTAGATTATTTTATCCAAGACCATATATTTCTATTTTTTGTCTTTTATCTTAGACCGAAAATTTATTTTAGTTCAGGTTATTTTATCTAGAACCTGATATTTATTTTAGTTTAGTTACTTTTAGCTCATACCAAATATTTATTTTGGTTTATGGTCTTTTAGATCATACCTAATATCACATTATTTTAGGGTTGTTTTGCTCTGACCTTCTATATGATCATGGTATATAGTGTAGATATACAAGGAATGACCTAAAGCACTGTGATGTGCTAGGTTATGTTGTGGTGTTGCAAATTCTCGCAAGGATCAGAATTCCCATTTTGCAGAGCAATGCATTTGGTTAATAGAAATTGGTGTATATACAGTATCCATATAAATGTATGAATATTAAAGAAAAAGTTATTTGAATATGGGAATCCTTTCTGTGGCATATGGGTGATTCATTGAAGCAATATGGTTTGGGTTAGAATAATAGGGATACTAGGCTTGCCATAATAATTGGAGTATGGATTGTGTAAATCATAACCAATAAGTTTGAGTCTATTAATATGATATAGTGTATAAAAGTTGGGTATGTGCCATGAAATTTTGGAATGTTTGGTTCTGTTGCGGTGTTTCTAAGGCTCATATGGGTCGAAGCTCCTTTTTAGCAAGGAGAATATTCCTTCATTTGGCGGGTTAGGGCCCTTATGTGTCGGTAGCATTCCATGAAAAAGAGGATCTCCAATTTTTTCCAAGGGAAATGAAATATTTTATAACACTCAAATGTATAGATGATGTTGTTGGGTATGGGATGAAATCTATCATGGAAGGGTTTGGGCACCCTTGGTCTTGTTATCTCTTAATAAGAATCTCAATTCCTAGGACCTGGGGTTTCAAATCACGAAGTGTGGGCCAAAAAGGGGAAGGAAATGAAGTGTCACTTTTCATCCTTGAGATATGGTATGAAACATGGTGACATAACAAAGAGTATATTTAATCCTCAGGGATATTTTGTTTTAGGGATTGTAATTCATGATTCAGATTGTTCGAGTTAGGAGAAAGATATGGGAAAATCATGTAGGTAGTGGTTCAGACACATTGGGGTGTTGTGTACTACAGAAATGATGTGAGGGATCATGAGGATTGTAATGTACTTTATCAGAGTGAGACATTTTTTTGATATGCATAGGTCCATCTGGAAGATTCGTGGGCATGTATTCATATTCAAGCAAAGGGTCTTTGAAGCCCGATATCCTTTCCACGGGACATGGAAGGATATGGTGATTTGAGACACCCCGACTCATGAAGTGTGATTTGTGGAAAGTGTAAATTCCAATTATGGTTCAAGTAACCTAAATGTTTTTTCATTGCCTAGAGAACACATTCTCATGGTGATGGGATGTGACAAATGTGGATCTAACTTTTTCGCAGGACAGTTGGTCTAGTGAACATTTCTTAGCTTTTTCAAAGGATATAAGGTGGACCCTATTAGATTTATTCTATTTATATTTTCACCCAAATTTTTCCATAAACTTTGAGGGTGAAGAGTTTAGAAGGCATGGAATTGAAATTCAATCAAGTCACACTTTGCGGGGTTTTGACTTGAAAATTGGTGGGTATCATTCATTAGTAGATTAAGGTATTGCAGTTTGTACCATTATGTTCTAGATTTTAAGGTTGTAAAACTCTGGAAAAATATATAATTGGTAAGGTCACGAATGACATGGAAAAAATATAGAGGATAATAAAAAAGATCTTAATCAGGATTCCCGGGTTTAAGAGTACACCAACATCTTCTCAAGCATAAGATAGAGATGTTGTAAATCATGGATCAAGCTTCTCAAATCATGAGTGGTGATATGGGATATTCATAGGAGGAGTGGTTTAAAATTTCTGGGGTGTTGAGTGTAGCTATGATGATGGCAGTGATCACATGAATTTGAATGTTTTTTTTATTGTGATGCATTTGGATGATGGCCAGAGATTCTTAGGCTGGATACATAGGCATGTATTCATATTCAAGAAAAGAGTTCTTGAAGCCATATATCCTTTCCATGGTCCATGGATGATTATGGCGACCTTATATACTCAAAACATGAATTATGGTTTATCGATTGAGGTTTTATCAAAGGATGGTAGAAGCATCTCATACACTAGTTGACTTAGTTAAGACTCTTATGGACCTTTGGTGAATGTTAAAAAATGGTAGATGGTGTGCGTAGTTTATTGTTATGTAGTTTGGATGATTTTTTGTGCAGTTTAATATAATGTGGTATGGACAATTGCCCTGATGTCTATTGTCATGTGGTAAGGAAATATTTCCATGTAGTTTAACATCATGTGGTAAGGACATACTCATGTGCAATTTAACATCATGCGGTAAGGATATAGGAACCGATGAGAGTGTTTTGGATTTTTGTAGTTGTGCCCAAATATGGTGGCTTGGGAGTCACTACATATCTCATGAGGATGAGAATCAATCCACACATAGTTCTGGAAGACCAAGAATTTTTGAGTCTTGTGGTGAGGACTGATGTAGACCAATGTGAAAAGTTGTAATATTGTGGTTGGGACCAAATATGGAGACTGGGTGTCCTTAAGTATTTCATTAATAATCATTCGATACATAGTTCTAGAAAGGAAAAAACACTACACAAGTTTAACCCATATGAGGTGGTGGTTAATATTTCTATTGATTGTTTTAGTTGTACCAAGGATTAGAGAACCAGGCATCACTACACATAAAGAGATCATAGCAATCAAGCTACATTTAGTTCTTGGCGTTCCATGTAGTTTAACATCATGCAACAAGGATAGGTTCGAGCCATCATGAATTGATGGGAACATTATAGTTGGGCACAAGGGTGGGAGAATGGGAGTCACAACATATCTCATGAGAATGAAAATCAAACAAAATATAGCTCAAAAAATTCCATGTAGTTTAACATCATGTGGCGAGGATGAAGGTGTAACAATTTGAATAAATTTATATATTGTGTTTGGTTCAAATGTGGGAGACTAGGAATCAATATGTATCTCATAAAAATGTGAATCAAACCAAAAGTAGTTCTGAATAGTCGTGCAGTTTAGTGTCTTGTGGCATGGACTATAGCATGTCGATGCCGATACACATTGTTCGTGTGTGGATGCCTTGTCTGTAACTCCTAATCCCACGTGTACCGCGATTGGTTTGAGAAACAATGAGTGAAAAGGGCCCCATACAGGACAAGGTTATTGTGCATCATGTAGTTGATGAACTAAGATAAAAGATGGAGGTGTCCCTACATATCCCATTTGAAAATTAGAATCAATCCATACGTAGTTCTTGATAAAACATATATCTTATCATCATGTGGAAAGAATGTAAGTGACTCTAAAAGAGTGGGGATGAATATCATGAATCTATGTAGTTTTATGTCATGTGGTGGGTACACTGGGACACATGTCATAAGGGGGGTGTTTTGGGTCTGTGGAATTAAATGTAGTGTGGTAAGGACACTGGATAACCCATTATTAGAGGAAAATAATCCTACAGAGGGACCCAAAAATATATGTTCGGTCATCACTACATATCTTGTGATGAAAACAATCAAGACACACACAGTTCTTAATAAACAGGGTAGTTTAATATCTTGTGGTAAGGAGAGACTCTATATTGTTTAACATCATGTGGTCAGGATAAAGGATGCCACACTGTTTAAAGTCATTAATCTAGTATGAACTTGTATAGATTTAGGTCATGTATCTTGGATGAGTGATGGTATTTACATAGACTTGGATTCCATCATGGTGATAGCTATTCAAAGTATATCTTGAGAAATGGGGAATTGGTAAGTGGTGTGACATTCTACCAATCCATTACGGTCAATGAGTAGGATCCATTATTATAGACCTTATTTATGATGTAAGGTTCTTCCGATTTGGGATCCAATTCCATGGTATTATTTTCCGATATAATTGGGGTTATGAGAACTAACCCTATTTCCCCTTAAAGGAATGAATGGAGGCAATCCTTTTTATTGAAGGCTCATGAAGTCTTGTTCTAATGAATTTCCAGTGTGTGTAATGTGATCATCCTCATCCCATATGTTAATTCAAACTCATCCACCAACTATTTTAGTTTTTCTTCATCTGATATTTTTCTGAAAATTTCTATTTTGAGTGAGGGAAGAAGGACCAATATTGGTAACACTGCCTTAGTCTCACACACTAATGAGTATTTCATTTCTTCTGTAGTAGTACGCATGGTGGTACTGTTGGCCCATAAATCATGGAAAAGATTGTCTAAATATGACTTCTTATCATTGTTCACCGTCGTCTGGATTATATTCGATAGAGTCTTAATAAAGGCCTCTATCTATCCACTGGCCGTTGCATGATAGCAGGATGAGTAATTGGACTCGATGGTGTATTCCAGGTAAAGCTTCTTCAACATTTTGGAAAATAAGTTTGGGTTGTTGTTCATCAATATCATGTGATGGAAACCAAAACTAATGATGATATGGGACTTCATGAAGTTGATTATTTTATTCATTCAAAATTATTTTAGGGGTATTACCTCAGAACATTTGTAAAATACTTCTGTAGCAGTAATGGTTTACTTGAAATTCTTAGTAGTGACTAAGGGATATGGCCCCACAAAATCAATCCCCCAAATGGAAAATGGATATAAATATTTAGTTGTATGTAGAAACTCCAGGGGTTGATGGATTTTGTTTTCATGAATCTTGAACTCATGAAATTTCTTGTTGAATTCCCCACAGTCATATATCTTGGTTTTCCAGTATTATCCCAACCTCATGATACGGTGGGAGATCTTGGATCCAGATTGATGGGCACCATAGGAAACTTCATGGACTTATTCCAATATGGAGATAACATATTCTTATGCTATTAATCTAGGGATAATACCACAAAACCCATTTTTAGTGTACTTTTTTCTTGTTCATACCATCATATAGAGTGAATATTTCTTCACGACACCGAATCTACTTGCTTCCTTCATGATCTATTAGGATAGTACCAGATCAAAGATAACCAATTATAGGCTTCATCCATATAGGTGTGGCCCTTGGTTCATCATGGTCTGTAGAGGCGTTGGAATGAATGATCTCTTCTATATCAAATGTGATGATCAATGAGACCATTCTTTGATGTGTGATATGGAAGGTTTCTTCCTACTAATCAGGGTCTGTGAATATGATGGATACATTAGTGAGTTTATTGACATGAGCATTCTGTGATCAAGGAACATTCTGCAAGGTGGGCACAAAGGGGAATTCTTCCAGTAATGAGGGATTGGTACTCCACCTAATTATTTTTTCAGCAATCAAACCGTGAGAAAGAGTCATGAAAAACTTCATTTTTTAGAGAGACAAAAAAATCACTAGACCAACATGACTGAGCTTCAGGTTTTCCATTATCACACCTACATGATGATCAGATGCACCATCAAAGTATCATTTCCATGTACAGAGGTGTTATGGGCATAGAATACCTATTAATCTAGGATCTTGGTGTATTATGGTGTTTTCGGGGGAAGGATGTTCTGTGAGGAAATGAGCATGTGCTTGTCCCTTCATCGACTACTGAGACATGAACCGAATGTAATATTGCTGCAGAATGACCGCCCATCGAGCCAAGCGCCCAGTCAACATGGGGAGACCAAAGATATAATTTAGAGGGTCAATAAAAGATACTCTATGGAATTTTTGTTGATTCAAGTAGTGCCTACATTTCTTAATTGAAATTATGAGTTCGAGGGAGTTCATTTCGACATCAAAAGATCATGTCTTAGTACCTATCATGTTCTATATATAGTAGTAGAGATTATCCTTGATTCCTGTATCATTTTTCTATCCATGGATAGTAACCAATGAGTATTCCATGGTGGACACATATAAGTTGAGTGGACTCCCTTCCACTAGGGGCATCAGAACTGGTGAGAACAACAAGTATTGTTTGAGGCATTTGAAGGATTTCAAGATATCATCATCCAATTGGTAGGAAAATACCTTCTTTAAGATCCTGTTGAAGGGGTGATATTTTCCATATAGGTTGGCTATGAATCACCGGATTTAGGTAATGTTCCTTTGGAATCCCCATATATCCTCGATATTTCTGGGGGTGACATCACTAGAATAGCACTGGTCTTCTCTGGGTCCACTTAAATACCACAATCGCATACCACAAATCCATGTAACTTTTTTGATGTCACCCCTAATTTAAAATTCAACAAATTCATCTGTTGACTATTTTGTTACCTCTTGTAAAACATTGTTCAGATATCCATGAAATTTTCACTTCATTCTCAGGTATTGAAGACTAGGATTCCAACATAACACTCAGATATCCTTCCCATGAATGGCATAAATATGTGATGCATGGCACGATGATATGTGGAATCAAAATTCATTATTCTAAAGGGAATGACCTAATAGGAAAATATACCTTTATCCACTCTAAATGTAGTGGAATCATTTTCCATGGAGGCCATATTGATCTGATTGTACCCCGAGTACCCATCCATAAAGGAATGGGATTATAAGCTAGTGGTTGCATGAGTCAAGCGTTTTCTAATCAGCAATAGGAAGTAATCATTCGAGAAATATCGGTTAAGGTCTCTAAATTCAATGAAGACTCTAATTTTCTCGGTCCTTTTCTTTAAGGGGATGACTTTGTTAACACACCTTGGTTATTTCACTTCTCTGATGAATTTATCTTTGATCAATTTGTCAACTTTTGCCTATACATTAGTGGCCTGATTGGGGTGGATTCTCCTAGCTTCCAACATGATGTCATGATTCTCATTAGGAATTCTAGGATGGTGAGTGTCCACATCTAGATTAAGCCTAACAATTTCTATATAATTCCAGGTAAATACATGTTTGTGATTCTTTAAAATTTAAATGTGAATCACTTTATGTTCATGTGGAATGGCATAACTAATTAGAGTAGGTAATGGGTCTTATTATGTTCCCAAATTTATCATACAAATATCGTATATGGTGGTGGATACACCTTATTAGAATGCTAGAGGGACATTCCTAAGATCATCCCCAATCATTTTTGAGTCTATGGAGTCATATTAAGGTGATGATGGCAGTCTGGGAGCCTCTCAGTCATCATCTGTGTGAGGAAGGCTGTTAAAAGAGACATCATCATACATTGTTGTCTGAGTCATTATAGAGAGACTGTAGTGATGATTTTTGTTTCTGTGGATAAAATAGGGGTGGACCTCTTGGATTAGATCTTCTACTTAGACCATGTTCATGGGGAGAGAATAATCACTAACAAGCATAATCTAGGGATTCACAAGAGTGGACCCTAAGCCATTGGGAGCTGCAACCTGTATATCATCATCCTCTATTATTTTATTACTTTCCTTCTTGGAGAAATATACTTTGGCATATGGGGATTATGAAGTATAATATGTGATGTTCTCAACATGTAGTGTGTTTCCCTATCCATTTAAGGGGTTCTACATACAATGATGGAATGTCGATGGTACATCCAAGTGGATATGGATTCAGGGCCTTCATAGAAGAACATTATAAGTGGTGTATTACTAGATAAACATGAAGCCGACCTCATATGTGAGTTTCCAAAATTAGGCAATGATATTGATCTTTCAAAGAGGCATTTTCTCACACTTATCATATCCTAGAATTTAATATTTATAAGGGATAAGTCCCCTTTTCCATACCCCAAACAACATAGAGTCCAAGCAGGGATGATATTTATCCCATATCCATTATCAATTATGACCCTTTGGACATTATCATTAAAAAGCCTAACCAAAATTTATAAGGGAATGATATTCCCTTGTATGGCCTCATTATGATCTTGGTTACTAAAAGATATGGAAACATGAAATCCAAAGGATATGGTCTCCACTCGATAGACCTCAGTGGTCACAACTTCTATCTCAAATTCCTGTGGGATCCGAAGGGATTCAACATGTGCCTCCATGAGTTATTTTGAAAGGGGATGTGCATTGAGGATTGAGATCTTGGATTGGACTATAGAAATCTATTTAAAAAATCTTACTTATGTGCTATAGGTCAGTGCTTATCGATGAGGGGCTGCTCATGGGTATGCAATTCAGGGGTTGGAAGATAAGAGGTAGATGGAATATGAGTTTTTGCATAGGATGAGGGAGTATCTTCTAATAGTGGTGCAGGTTATATTGGCCTTCCACATTTCCTGGGTTGAAAAAATCGAACCCTCGCTAAATGTTCATGCAAGACAATCAGATGTTGATGATAGCTAGAGGGCTCTGAGTATCCTCCCTTCCTCTTTTGGGTCTGTTGAAGGGCTTTACCACAAGTCTCAGCTATATATATATATATATCCTTCATGGGGATATAACTAGAATATTCAGACTGAATATGCTCACATTGTCCCATGTATCCTCATCTCCGAATCGTGCGGCCACATGTTCCCAAATTATACACCGGGAACCATATTTGGTAGAATAATCGTAATAAGAGAATGTGTTAATCAAGTTTATTGTGTTTAAAGAACCATATATGATCTCTTCATCCGATGAGGATTCTATTTCGTTAGGCAGTGCCAATGTTGTAGATGTTGTAGGGAAGAAATAAACAAGGGTTATGGATTACTTTGGAGAAGAATATGTTTTATCCTCTTTTTCCACTTCTTGCATCCAATGGTCATGCCCACTTGTGGGATGCACATATGATGCCACCTTTTTGGCTGGGGAAGCTATCATTATTTTAATAAATTTTTATTTCTTAGAGTTATGAGCTCAAAAAAATGTTTTGTGATTCATCCAGTAGTCATGTTTATGCACTATCCAAGACTGAACATTCTACCAACTATCCTATTCTTCTAACCGGGTGATGGTTATACAAGCCACTTAATCTTGATAAGTTTTTAGCATCACCTATCTAGAGTCGACATTCCTTGATGGATTTCCTTGAAGATGAAACAATTATAGATATTGTGACCCATTCTTCTATGAAAAGGGACGTAATCTGCATGGTCAATAAAGTTTACTTCATCCGGCCTCCAGGGTAGCAAGAGTGTGACCAAATTATTATCCATGGGTACCAAAAAATAACCATGTAATTGTTCAATTATAAATGATTATATGTTTTTCATCCATTACTGATATCCTGGTGACCTTGATTTCTCTATGCTTCTAGTTGAGGGTGATTTTGTGGTGGTCTCCAGTTGATCGGAGGTGTTGGGCAGTTCAGAGATTTCATGGGTGATTGGATGGGCACTGCTACATGCTGAGAGTGATATCCAGAACATATAATCTACCTGAATTCTTCCCATGTGCTACGGGCATGAGTTAATACTTGGATCAGTTTCTCTGAATATCCTCTTCAATAAATTTTTCCATTTTAGTGAACTCTATGAACCCTCCTAGATATTTCATCAGGATTAGGGGTGTTTTCAGCTCATCCCTAATATTTTCATCATAGAGTTCATGTAGTTACTCCTATGAGAGGGGTATATTGTGTGAATTGGATAAACCTTTTGAACATTATATGAAATCAAATACACTATCATTCTCTCACTACTTTCATTTAATCCGGCTGATGATCGTTATCTTCTATAGTGTTTAACTGAACTGATAAAGGAACTGATGGCGAATTTTTTCCTATTATACGACAGATCCCACTAGAGGACTCTTGTACCAAACAATGGTTGTCTCTATTAGAGTCTTTATTAATCAACTCATCCTGGTTTCCTCCTGTTCATCTTGAGGGCCCATCATCGGCCCACATCAAGACATGAAGTGTGTGAGGTGTTTTTCAGGGTCACTTGCACCATCAAAGGTAGAGAAGGTACAGTTTCAAAAATTGGGTGGAGGTGGAGTATCATTAACCAATTCCAGGTGCGGATTCCTTTCAGTCATTATAGGTCCACATCTCCCTTCCATAACTTCTGTTTTAGTGGTCATGGATTCAATGGTTGAATGTAGCTCTGGTGGAAATGCTTTCTGAGTTTCCTCTCATCCATAGGGAGCAGGTGGGGGAAATTGGGTTGTCATGATTTCATATCCCAATAATCCTCAATGTGTCCTATGATTGAATGATTATCCTATTGAGGAAGATTTTGTCACCGTAATGGAGGGATGTTCGGATCATTTTTCATGCCCTCATTTATGTAAGTTGTCTATCTAGATCTAGATCCTATTTTATGCTCATATAATACTCTTACTGGAAGATCAGATGGGGGAGGGAGAATATTCTTCTCTAGTTGGAGATGATACCTAGTGGAAATATTTCCTCAGAGTAGCTCCTCATTGAGATTTTGGAGAGCTCATATTTCACTTCAATATTGTGACAACTATTATTTTGAAGATGTAAACTAGGATGTTGTCACATCCTTCCCTTTTTCTTTTCCCATATTACTTCTAGTATGTAGCAACTCATTATTTGGTGGTGTGAAATTTTGAATCTGTCTTTGGTTCTTGGTGGATACAACCACATTTGGTGAATCCAAATCACCCTCCTCCAAGGGTACATGTTCTTTGTTTTGGTCATCTATGTTTTCCTCTTGATCAATATATGCCATGTTGACAGTGATGACATTCATAGAGGCATATAATGCAATGGTTTTTGTTCCATTTCATTCTATGCAATAGGATAATTCTACGCAGCTTCCATTAGGATTGTTAATCAAACCCTTGGTCTTCTTGAACCATTTTGGCTTCCAACCCTGATGACGTATGATTTCATTTGTTTTACAACCCTCCCATATCGTCCTATAGATAGTTAATTCGAGTGAGTTTTCCATCATTATTGTCGAGTGAGCATTGACCAATAGAGGATTATCCTGTGGTGGATGGAATATTTGGGACTCCAACTGTTGATTTACTCCTTCCAACCTATAGGTGACTAATTCCATCTATGGTGATGATCATGATAAAAATAACCCTAGTTCTATGGGGTGGGGGTCATTTGGGAATTCCATTGGCACTGATTGGTCATATTATTGAGGATCCAATTGCTCTATTCAGAGACATGATGATTCCTGTGATGGACATGATGATATATATTCCCCCCACCTGGTGGGGTGGGTCAGATCTAGAATCATTTATGATGCCTCTAATGTCCACTTAGAGAAAAATAATCCTAATGATGATGATTGAGATAAAAATTCATCTATCTTTGAGGGATGGGGTTTTCCTTTGGATGTAAAGGGTTTGTCCTAAATCATCTCTGGGATTAATGAACTGAGGCATGGAGGTAGGGGTAGATATTATATTGTCCCATGGGGTTGAGTCTTCTCTTGGACAACTATTACTGCAACTACAAATACACTCTCGATGATTTAGTGTAGCTGTGTTCATGTGGGAGTTGGGTGCGACAGCAGCCTGAGGTGATGATTATTCTTTATGAAAAGTTATCTGGATGATCGCAACATCGATTTATATGTTTGGTATGTCCTTATATTATCTTGATTGTTCCAGTATGAATTCCTATTTTCTATCCCCTCTCTCCATCCATGGTGTCTGGGCACTATTGGAATGGGGTCATTCTATTGCAGTGACCAACATGCTCGAGCATTACCTAGTGCCCCGATTTTTTTCAGAGGCTTTAACATTTCTAGATTCCATATATGAAGGTGTATTCAATTTTAGGAAAGAGGAAAAGTTTAATGATTCATATTTTCCCTATCCTTGAATATGGATTCTGAACATGGATTTAGAGATCAGTTGGTGAAGCATCACGATGCAATGGTTGCAAGCATGTTGCAAATTTTTGTTTTTATTTTCTATTTTTGGATCTCGAACCATGGAGATAACAGCTAGGTCTAGTTGGAAACATAGTATCATGATAGTCTGAAGGTGAAAAATGTATCTTGGATAATAGATATATCAATACTTCAGTCGCTAATTATTAGACCACATATTTTGGAACAGATGAAAAATCAACTCGTTTTCTAGATCATCGGGGATCTCATAGCTGGAAGTAACGAGGGGCCAAAACATGATGGGGATGTTTTCTCCATCTAAATCTCTACATATATTTATTTCGGACTCCCCCTCATTAGACATATACCCATCCATCTAGTCATACCATAGATGATGGCTTGGAAGGTCACCTAGTGATGGGAGTGGAGTGCTGCTGAACATAGATAGGGAACCTTATACGTTTGACCCTAGAGGTTCATGCACATCTCTATATAAAGGTGTTGGGGTTTGGTTCAACTCTATATACAGAGGTTTCTAGACAAATGGAGGCTTTCATTTCCCATGGGAGATATCTTCCTATGGAGGTTGGCCATGGTGGTTGTCTCAACTAGAGTCCCTATGATCCATATCCACACTATCGCGAGGAGGATATCATGGAAATGAGCGCCTTCTTCTTCTACTTTGATAGAAGATTCAAAGGACCCTTGTTGTGTTGAGAATGTGTCCCAAAAAACCCCAAGGAGACTAGGATAGATCATATTATGAGCATAGTACATGTTCTTCTCTATGGTTGGAATATGCCAACTTGACTTTTGTGATTTTGTAGGTATATGATCCTACTGTGTGATTGCTACTAGACCTAGTATGTAACCTTCATATGATGTGGGAATATGAGACCATTATTGAGAATCTGTTGGAATATGCCAATAATCTGTCTCATTATAGACAAGGAAATTATCCTATCATGAGGTTCAATCAATTCATACTTGGTGTTCCTCAATCATGGTGGGAGTATGATCCCAGTCATGATCCTTCAGGTTATTCCACTGGTCATTCTTGTCGTGGGTATGATCCTTCCCCAAGGTGTGTACCACTCTTACTTGGTGAGCCTCTATTGGAACAGGATTGTGAGCCTCACCTGAATATGCATTCCTTTTTGGAATATGTCGATGGACCACTAGAATGGGAGAAGTAATATGATCCTCCTCTTGTAATTCTGTCGAATGATGTTGGTGTAGTCATTCATCAGAGGAAGTAGGAATATCCACCTATCTTTTTTTATCTGATGGGGTATGCTAGGAAGATTCACTAACATGAATATGAACCGGCCCTAAGGATATTTACATTCTCACCTGGTTATCCTTATCCATAATAGGCATATATTCCAGATCATGGGCCTTTGGAGTATACCGCTGGACTTCTTCATCATGGGTACGAGCATGTACCGAGTCTTTTTCCCCTCTCAGGTGGTGATCCTCATCTAGAACGAGGGTATGATTCTAATTCTAGTTATTTGGAGTATACCATTAGAATTTTTTGATAGCCATATTCCCATGTACTGAGGCATGTGCCTCTCTCACCTGTTGTTCCTTGATTGGTATGAGAATATGGGCCTAGTTTGATGCCTCTCTATTTATCAGGATATGCTGATAATCCACTTAGACGGGAAAAAAACTAGTTCACAATGATCATAACGATGGGTTATCCTACATGTGGGGATAAGAGTATGAACCTAACCCATTATACATAACATTGTTAGAATATATCAGCAAATCTCTTTAACAGTTTCTAAAATATAATGGAATTTTAGAATAGTGGGGGTAGAGATATAATCATGCACATTCTCCATCTCTATTATCTGTTGACTGATATTTTTTATTTTAGTGTGGATATGTTCCCACCTCTATCCTAATTATACCATAGGAGTGTGCCTATGGGATTCATGCATGGGGGTTGGAGTATGAGCCACCCCCCATGTTTTCTGTAGGAATATTCCCACAAACGTTTTTCAAATTAGAAGGGATATGAGCATGCTTACTGGTTCTTTCCAGAGTATTCCGGCAGGCATATCCAGGATGAGCAGTGATATGGGACCAATATTAAATATCTAATTAATAACTCCTCTGATGATTCTTCCTTGTATCTCGTGTATTGGGGTCAAAGGCAGATGTGTGATGGATGGGACCCTTAGCAGGTGAAATGGTTACCAGTGAAACGGTTTTTATGACAGTGGTTGATAGGTTCCCTCCTTGGTGACACCTAAACGAAAAGGGATCCATATTTGTCCTATTGGACCATCCTCATCATATATGTAAGGTGGAAGTTTTTGTGATCCACAGATAATCCCCCGAAGAGGTTGTTCATAGGAACAAGGGATACTAGCTTAACAACATCTATTGTTGGGCGATGCAGATTCATCAACTACTATTCATGGATAATCTCATGGGCAGCATCCATGGTTGTGATTGTACCATATCATTGGTAAATCTAATCCATCATATTCACTACCCACTATTGGAGTTATCGAGAAGGTGAGATTTATTTATGAACCGTGGGGGTTTTAGTAGCAGATGATTTAATGGAACGAATTCTAGATGAGGAAGACATTTCCTCAGATTATGAGACTTTTGATGAGAGGAGTATCTACAATAACTCAATTAACAAGGATCAATGGTATAAGTTAGTGCTATATCATGGGCCTAAAAATTCTCAATCAGATATGAAAGGTTAACCCACTTTTTATGTAGGCCCCTTCCATCCATTCTTATCTTGAGGACTTGTCAACATGAAGTCAAAATTATAATAATCCTAGTTTATTCTAGTCTTATTACATTTTTTTATATATGGTTTTCAAAACAACGTGTCCTAGGAGATACATGTCATTCCTTGGAAAGTATTTTTCATATGAGGAGAAAGAAACATGGCTCCAAAAATTATAACCCAATAATTTTTTATTGGATATATTCATGTTGGGTTCAACATTTTGGTTTCATTTGGTTTTGATGTGGACACTTGATGGTTTCTTGCTTTCATGGTTTGATTGAGGGATATTTAAAGGTATCGCTCAAATGAACACATCAGTTTTACCATCTATTACGTCTTCCCTTGAAACACTCAATATTTACCTTATCCATAGCTCGATATGGACCTACTTGACAAAGGCAAGCGGTCATCTGCGATTTCAGTCCTATAGACCCTTGGGGACTTGAATTAGTACATAGTTTGGTAGTTTTGGCTCATCACACCCTTTTGTGAGGAATTATTGCCTACTCCAGGACTCTCTTATAGTTATAAGATATGCTCATGAATAACTTCGTAATCCTGATACAAGACCATTTACTCTAAGAAATGAATATATTATAATTCTCTATCATATGAAAAACACTAGGATCTCTTTAGTGAATCCATCTATATGTATCTGAGGTTCATTCTCATTTTTCTAAAACATACAACTTCTTATATACTAAAACCATAAAACCAAGTGCTTAGTATCTTGATTCTATGTAAGGAGGAGGTTAATATTCCAAAGAGAAGATTGAGCCATTATGAGGTGTCCTACATATACTGATGATTCTTGGAATCAAAACTCACATAGTTTATTTGTCCTGTAATGTTTAATGTATTGTGGTGAGGAAATATTTTCAGGCATTGAGACACATAATATTTGTCCTCGGACCCTTAATGGGGTGTCATATGTATCCCGTGTAAAGTGATAATCAAAGTTGTTACAGTTCTCATGTATTGGGTATTCTCGTGTCATTATAGAGACCCATTGTGTAGATTATATAATTATTTTGAATCCCTGTGCTCACATGACCCATGATC
The DNA here is from genome assembly GCA_963277665.1 of Viscum album. Lineage (NCBI taxonomy): Eukaryota > Viridiplantae > Streptophyta > Magnoliopsida > Santalales > Viscaceae > Viscum > Viscum album. The sequence continues at coordinate 1,760,053,246 of OY728141.1, forward strand.
AGTTTGAGAAACATGGAATGGAAATTGATTATTTAATTTCGAATGGTAGAGGGCTTATGCAGTAGGGACTTCCTTGAGGTGATTTATTATGGGACTCACGTCATGGAGAGACATCTCACATATACTGGTTATGGAAGGATTCATAGTCATTATAGCATGGTAGGTTTCTTAGTCTGTTGATGGATGAGATAGGGTGAACATCTCCTGGGACTAATTGAGTCTCGCAGATTGAGATGGCAGAGTCATTGAAAGACTTATACCGAATGGGGTGTTTTATTTGAGTTTAGAGCTTAGGATGATTTCCTACATAACCTAGTTATAGTATAAATAAGATTCATCATGGTTTGTCTTATTTCAGGGATTACACAATGTGGTTTACAAATACCATTTTTTTTATTTATAGTGAAGTTGATATGACCATTACTAATCCCTAATCCCACATGATCCATGCACATTGTGAGAAACACGGGATATAAAATGATTAATGTCCTCAGATTGAAAAATGTACTTTGATGCAAGGATTTCATTGGATGATCAATATAGGGATCGAACTTCTGGGAGAGGTATCTTACGTATCTTGGATATAGTAGAAATTAGATTCGTCATAGTTCCCTTTATGTCAGGGATGGAAGACTGAGGATGCCCTATAATTGGGGCTTACACACTGAGGATAGGCAATGCTATCAACTTGGGGATTCCCTATAGCCTACTTGTCTAGAGGGCGTCATATTCCCTGGTTATAATGTCCTAGGAGTCACTGCATGACCTATCATGACACATATGGAGGGTGAAATGAAATCCATTGTGGAATAGTACAAGGGGTGTCCTATATCTTTGAAATAACCTCTAGAATACATCTTGGGACATGGCCGACATGTCTAGTGGGTGTCATGATTCCCGGATGACTTGCCCAAAGGATGTCATTGGAGCTTGGTTATCATGTCTAGATGTTTTTGTGAGATTCAACGAGAATGATATAACACTATTATATGTGTCAAGAGATGTGTTTGAAGTATGTCGCAAGTGTTGGGTGACACACCCAAAGGGTTTTAAGAGACCAAAGTGGTGTTCATGGGGGGGATATGTGGCTTTCTCTGACATGTCTAGTGTATTTTTTGTATCTAAGAGGGAATGATGGAGGAGTGTCGTGAGATCTAGGAGAAATGTCTCAGTGCTGTCGCATGACTTTTGGGGAATCACGTGGAGTACATAAGGGCTAGTGATCGTGTCTTTCTCTTTTTTCTTCCACTTTTAATCTCTTTTTTAATCCTTGCATTGTGATGAGTTTAGGTTTATTCAGTGTCAAATTCTATTTATGTCTCGTGTGATCTTAATGAAATACAATGTTTTCCTCCCAATTCATTCTTTAAGTCCTTCACACGAATATTGAATGATCATTAAAATCACCTTATGTGTGTCATATGATTGCTCCCAGTTTCCATTGATGTATTTCCTGATAGAAATTTTCCAGTCGTGTGGTCAGTTGCTCTGAGAAATTTACAGATACTAATAGCCAAATAGTTCAGAGTCCAAGCATCAGAAACCTGAAAGTCCAACCCATTGTTCATGTAGGAGTGGGTAATCTATAGGAATCTCCATCCATCTTTTCTGACACATTTTGTATAATATCTAGCATGGATCTAGGCTGGAGTCAGTGAAGGAGTCTAGCACTAGGCATCTTCACGAGTCTCTTCCATGCACCACTCTAAGTGGATCTCCTGATTTTTAGTGATTGTGAGTCCCTTATGCCAATTATCCCGTTATTGGATTATAGAAAATTATATGGGATATGTTTGATCAAGTAGATATGTAAAAGGACTTCCATATTGTCATGCTGGTATGTTTAAGGATCTTTGAAAGATTGGATTATCTATTGGAAGATACTCACGAGACCTTGGGTAACTTGTCTTGGGGTCTTACGAGAAAAATATAGTTTCTCTAGAGGTCTTATGGGGCCATTCCATGGGTGCACTCGGCATGTCAAATTCCATTCAGTGACCATGAACACATCTCACCTCCTTCTTTTCGATTACATTTGTTTTATGTGACATTGGTTGGCATTCATGATATATGTCATGTTTGTTGTCGAGGATATTTCTTCTATAATTTGGTGATGAATTGTGTGACTAATTTGGGTCATATGTGGGTGCATGATAATTCTAATGAAAAAATCTATTCAGTCATCCTTATATCACTGCAATGTTACATAGGGTGCTTCTCATAACTAGGCTTACAAGCCAAAGGGCTCTCATGAGGTGATGTGAATGTGTCTCTGAGGACTCACAGCTTCATGCAGGCCACCAGGGGTGAATCACATGTTCTTCAGTGACCAAAAACAGCTCTCACATCCTCCCTTTCTATCTCTATTGATTTATTTTCAAAAGGTTATGGATTAGGCTAGTTTTCAAGTGCAATATCTAGTTTTTTTCCTCAGTTTTTCAGTGATGTATCATCTGACCAATATGGGTAATATGGAGTGTGTGCAAGCATGTAATGGTCGGGTCTATCCTTAGTCCTATAGAGTACAAAAAGAGATTTCTAGACATATCTGAGGACTTACATATGGCAGAGCTGACAAGACATAGGGATTACATGCAGCGAGGATGACATGGCATCGAGGTCTTTCAATGTCTCACGGATCCATGGGGCATGCATTCCATGTATTTAAGCAACCATGAACACAACTTGACTCCTTCTCATTATCTCCTTGTTTTTATCCCTCAATGGTTTGGAGATCTTGCATGTTTTCCTAGTTTTCACCAAGGTATTTTATTCTTCCCAATGATTATAGGCATATTAGCTTCATTACCATTGGGAGTCTATGCTTTTGAATATCATCCATTTATATTTTAGAACTATTTTGTGTGGTTTTTTAGGAACATTCCAATGAAAAACAACATGGACTAGCGGCCCTCATTCAGTTATCTATGGAGCCATCACGATAGCATGAATGTTTGTTGAAGGGGGCTTAGTGGGACTTCCTGTGGGTGATACAACATGCGTGGATCCTTCATGTGTACTTGAAATAGTCTTGTGGTTGTGAGTCATTTAAAGGCTCATGCGATCCATAGGTCTCAACCATCATCTCCTTCCTTTTCTTTTTGGGGAAAATATTAAGTGTATTTAAGTATTTCTTCCTCTGTGATTTTTTTGATGCTTATTTGGTGGGAATCAATAGGGATACATTAATTATTATTTTTTTGTGTTTTCTCATCACTCTATTATAAAATAATATATATATATATATATTAATTTTAACTAAAAAGGAACTGTAGATGAACCACATAAACGTTTTTAGATGGAAAAAAGTTGGTCTTTTGAAATTGGATTTACATGTGGTCTATTCCCATAGGAAAAAATTAAAACCCTTTAAATAAATTTGATGAAAAATTATCCTTGTTTACTTAGAAAATCCATGTTGTCACTCTGATGCAAATTCATGGTACTAGGTTCCTTAGCATAATCTGGTTGTCTGGGGATTTAAAATTTTTCATCATTAGAGAAACAATACGTCATCCTATCTAGCGATAAAATCTCCATTATGGTATGAAGATCTCATGTGAAATAATCATATCATAAAAATAAAAACTAAATGATTACCTCATTCAAATTAGAGTGTTCTTGTTCTCCATACACCATTTTCAATTGTTTCTTAAAGTATTTTTGGTCAAACCTCTCTAGATCTTCCACACACACATCAATAATTCACCTGTATGTCATTTATCAAATTCTAGGTGCTAGCATGGAGCTCATTTGATTTCTTTGACATTGTAATGATCACCTAGATCTCATTCCTTTGATCCATGAAGGTTTTCGTGGTTCTTTTGTCTAATTAGAGAATTTCTATCTCCTTAATTCAAGAGTATAAAGAATAACTCAATTCCATACAATTAAATGTACATTGAATGAACTTCTCCTTCACTTATATAGTGGATGTCCAAAATATCAAGTTAGGGTTCCATAAACCCCCATATATTTAATGTTCACTAAATAATTATTAAATAATAAATTATTATGAACTATATCATAAATATTGTTTTTATTTTATCACATACTTGTGATATATGTTAAATATATCCATGTGTTTACTTTAAAACTTTTAAATACATTTAATATATAAATTAATCCCAATTATTTTTTTCTTGAATAACAATGAAGTAATTTTTTTGTTGGTGGTTGATAAAACATGGACAACTCTAAAACCTTATGGTGGGGTCCACAATGTCTTATATACCTATTAACAAGAATATGAACGATTCTTGAAGACATTATTGTATGTGACCCTCTAGGACCGTATCTCAATGGTAGTTAATTGTATTGACATACCAAGAGAAAAGTATTGAAAACCATCAAGGTCCCTAAAGATATAAGTAATAGTCATTGAAATGATAACCATACTATAAACATGCACTCTATAATTTAATCTCTTTGTCATACCATATCTTATAAAGAGGTACACACACTTGTGTCATCATCCTTTCTTGGTTTTTTATTTGTTGATATAAAAAGATCAACATGCCTTCAACTACCATTACCATGGATTTATTATGGTATTACCATCCTGATCAACCAAACCTGAGATATCCAATTCTCAACATAGAAGTGACAAATTATATCTTGATAATTTAACCAATGTCGTAACACCAATGACGTAGCCAAAAGAAGATACCTTCCAAAAACATCAATGTCATTTTTTTTCCTTTCATCAATGGATGTGATCAAATGGATCACATTGATAATGATGTCATGTTAGGAGACTAGAACACTTGTTCTTAGAATGGAATAACTAATGACATATGAAACACGCGGTTCTCTTATTACTGGGTCTGTCCTCGGGATATCATCTACTTTCCACCACCATGTGATTACTTCATGTGAATATGTTTCAATTCTTATGATCCCCAACACCTAATAGTCACACATCATCTGTGTCCTATCAGTATGATGTATTTTTACCATCTGAAATTAATTTAATATTACTATTGTAATATCTCTAGGTCCTCATTACAGCATGGAATCTGCTATAACCCTTTGATATTAAATGTAATCTAAGGAAATTACAATAAATACAGTGGACACATAAGTATTAAAACTATTCTTGTAAGATAAAAACATGTATATATCATACTATATATATGTAATCATAATCAAAGTACATACAGAAGTTGGGTATATGGAACACACTTTCAACACATCATCCACCCCAGAACATGATCATATAACAACTCACTCAAAGACACCAGGGCTACTCCTCCACAACACAATCATATAACATCTCTCTCAAAGAGACCAGGTCCATAACCTAGTCCACTAAAATACCCCCAAACATCACAAATATTTAAAATATACTCACCTACAAGGGTTCACAACAAAATAGTAGTCAACTAACAACATCCCCACTTTTTCTTCCACCTCTAAATACAGAACACCACATAAAAAACACAAGCCATAAGCCAATTCCTACAATCCTACCCCATTAATTTTTATTAATTCATTGTTTGTTTACATCCCATTAACAAAACCATAATATTTCATTTAAAACATTATTAACAAGTTATTCCATCACTACCTAAGAATCATGCATAATAAAACCATATATCATGAGAAACTCATGATCCTCATCAAACCATCACCTCACCACCCACACAAATACAACCAAAAAACCATTACCACACCACCCCAAAATAATGGACAAACAAACTATCACCTCGCATGCATCGCTACCACATGTCACCTCATTTAAAACACACATCACCAGACCATAAAAAAAACAAACCATATTGATTCAAAACATATTTTTTAGATTTAACCGGGGGATTATTATCAATTATACTTTTTTAAGGGTATTTTTACACAAGAAAATAAACCTATGGGAGACCATTTTATTAATAAGTTATAAGTGGTTATTAAATTTATATATTTTAGGGTGATAAAAAACAATCAAAACAAGGTTCATAAATCACAACAAAAACATCACACAAAACCCCCCCAATGAATATTATTTTTAGTGGGGAATTTAGACCCATAAAAACATAAAATCACATATAAAACCACAACTATAAAAGCATCTGAATCATCCCACTTCCTAGTGATCCAATTTAACTTATCCATAAATTTTTCATTAATTACGTTATTGAAAATATCTTCTCAAAAGATAACAGGAGTATAATGTATCCTGCAAAATAAACAGTGAAGACATATGAGGGATCCCCTACTTGGTAGTTAGTGGATTCATTCGATTTGATGCACAAAAACGGGGGTTGCGTACAAGATGTAATCAATATTTGAAGAGAATTGAACCAATTATAGTTGTGTTCAATGACTCTATAGGATGGGCTCCAAGACCTCCAGTCATGAGTGAAAGAAATTAGGAATGAATGAAGGGAAGATTCCTTATAGTCAATATATATAAAAAAATTGGATTTCAAAATGTAAAATATTTAATTAGTCAATTATTGAATGTCTCACTAAATTCAATGTGTAAGGACAAAATTACAACCTCAATTATCACATTAATTCAAGGATGTAATTATCCTATGTTAAATGTCCTTCTACTTCCCATGATTCATGCTATCGTAAGACCCACATGGCTATATTTACATAAATTATAGGAAACTCCACGTGGCTAATTCCACATAGCTAAAACCCCACATAAAAAATATCCCCATGTAACTTTTTTCAAATATTAGACTAAGCTATGTAGTTTATTCAATCACACAGTTGATACACGTAGAAAATAAATCACATGGATGATCCATCCAGGTAGTTGATTCATGTATCCAATCCATCCACTTATCCCATCCAACATTCCAATCCAACCATGTAACTGATTTCACTACACAATATTACACGTTTTCTAACATGGGCATATCTACTGGTAAAACACATTTTCTATTGGAAAATAGTTTTACAAATATATATGTTTCTATCACCAAATTATTTATAAAAATTCTATCGCTAAATATTATTTCAACATATTAAATGATTCTGTTACAATTATAAAAATTCAAATAGATAATATATATGTCGGTCAAAATAATTAGATTCAGATTAACATGACTAATATATATGTTGATAATATTGTTAACATTTATAAACAATAACAAAAATTAATATCAATTTGTAAAATGTATTTTAAATGTTTTTATTCCAATATTTATTATTAATATTTTATATTATATTTATTAATAAAGTTTATATAAAATTTAAATTTATTTATTATATATAATATGTTATTATATTTATTATTTAATAATAGTAAAATTAGCTTATATGAAACACCAAAATATCATGATTTCATTTGAGAAAACATGTTCAACATTAATTTAAATACATGTTCAACCTTCAGTAAAAGAAAAGAAGCTCGAAGAAACATATTAAAAATATGTTCAAACACTAATAGACATTACATGGAACTCAATAAAACTTTATTCTGCAATATATTTCTCATAGAAATCTAATATAACTATTATGGAACCCCCTTTCTGAAAATAAACATCTTCATAATCATCCCTATGATTATAGTGGAACACGCTTTTATGCTTGAATCAGAACCTATCTGAGCTCTGATCACAAGAAACACCTATCCACATTTTTTATGAACCATCGTGAAAAACATTCTTGGAAAAAAATAGTTTTCAAATAGTTTTCATTTTAAATAATGATATAAAAATAATAAATCATGATATAAAAATACAATCATCTGACCAAAATACCCATAATATGTTCTAACTAGAGACTAAAACTAGAAGATTATCCATCCAGTGAAAAGAATATGAACAAATAACCAATGACCACAATTAATTCTATAATGCATAATATAAAAATGAGAAAAGACAACGTAAAATGACTAGAAGAAAAAGTGAATGAAAAAATAATATTATCTAACATGTGAATACATACCATTGATAATGATACTAATTTCAATTATAAGTGATACATAACTCAAAATTCTATAATCTAGTAAAGTTTTTTTCAATTTGAAATGACCCTCATTTTTAGTTGAGAATGACCCCTAATTAAATATATGAAAATTCATTTAGTGTAATGAAAAAAAATTAGGAGTTAACGATAAATTTACAAATACATTCCTAAATGAAATTATCAAATTATTTGAATATAACTAGGATCATGTTGCATCCTTCTAGATGGGTTGATTTAAAATTAAACAAACATGTTTATGTTAATGGATTTCAATGTGATGGTGCATTTGATGAGGTTGTGGAGGTGTTTTTCATGTTCGGGAAAATATAGGAGGTCACTAAAGAAAAAAATTACCTAATTGAAGATCTATCTACACTTGGAAACTTGAAGAAAAAATGGTGATTCACTTATTCCATCTTGGAAGGAACCTTTGGCTTCTTTGGTTATACATATAATGGATGGGACACCACTTCTACAAGGCTTCAATACCCCCATGTGAGTGACCCAAGTCAAATTTGTGAAAAAGGTTATAAATTCATAGCAAAACAAGTGGAAAAAAGAAATAAAATGAAACATGGATGAATGGAAGATTCCTGGATGGGGTGGTTTTGATGATTTTAATTTTTCTATTCTTGTAACTGTTATCCTTATCAATATGTTTACTACTACTAAAATGAGATCTGATGTGAATCTGCTTTCAGAATTTGTGTAACTCAAAATATATGATAAATAATTCCTATAATAAATATGTAGTTATTAGTAGTGTTATGTGATATAAGTGGTTTTAAATTCATCATGAACATCATAACATGACGATAGAAGAAACAAAACAAGTTCACACAAAACATGATAGTCAAACCATTGTATGTTTTCAAATTACTCTCAATAGGTTCACTAACTTGTGAATAAGTAGTTATTAGTAGTGGTAAGTAGTTATTCTTAGTTATTAGTAGTTATTAGCAATTATAGTGATTAATAATTTTTATTAGTGGTAATAACATATACACAAGTGAGTTCATGAGTGTTTATTATTAGTGGTAAGTTATCTAAATGGTTATAATATATGGTATCACATATGACCTTGATCTTTTAAATTCATTTTAAATAAATAAATGAATTATATATTTTTAATTTAATATAACGTTTAAATTGAAAATATATTTTTTTTCTAATTCCCTAATGTAGAATCCATGAGAAAATATTTAATGCATTTATATGTAATATTATCTACATTTAAAAATGAATTTGATACATGGTTGAACATATTTTCTAAATAATTATGCACAAACATTTCATGAAGTTATATGTAATATAGTTTTCATAAAAAATGATTTCATAGAGACAATACTAAATTATTTTTGATTCATTCGTTGAAGAATATTCAAAAATGATTAGAACATTGTTAATTCCATATTGATATATTATAAATTTAAGTTGTTGGAACCATGCGAATATATAAGGGACACCTAAAAAATGGTTTAAATATCAACTTATTAGATTGTAGTTAAATTTTTGGAATTCAAATATAGTTTACAACTAATTATTTTAATATTTTAAGGTTTACTTTATGCATGAAAAATAAGATAATTATTTTGATTGCAAAAAAATATTATGTAGATATTTGTAATGTACCGTTGTAAATCCACTTAGAGAAGATTTGTAGGTCATGTAAATAATATGATCTTTAATTTGATTACATGAAATATAGTGCAAAGTGGAGGAATGTTACATCTGTTATTCCACTTGAATATGATTCATCAACTAAGAAAAATGATCAAACATTTTATTTGAGGTTTCACCATATCCAAGTTCCTAGAAGTACTATATAAATAATGAAATATTAAATATAAAGAAAATTGTAGATAATGGCGATGGAAAAAAGTTGACATTAATGTAGAAGTGTAAGTGTTTTTTAGAAACAGAATCAACACAACTTATCATGAATTTAAAATAGTTTTATCATTATTGTGTAGTAAAAATTATAAATAACCACATCCAACATGTTATTTTAATTTCATGTTTGTTAAAACAAATGAAAATAATGGTTGAGTGATCACCAAGGGAATTATTGTGATGTAATATTCGTAAATATAAAATTTATCATTGGAAACAGTGAGAGATAGTGTGTACCTACATTTATTTAGTTTAACCAGATTCTTCTCACTTATTATAATCAATTCTGATTCCTTACAACTAAATTTTGACGAAAATTTATTGGATAAATAACTCAACAATAATCCATGGTTCTATATTATCTTATTTTATATATTTTGATTTTACTATAATTATTTTGTATAATCATTCACATCGATCACTCAATGTTATGATTTGATATAAAATATCATACATACTTCAAACATACAAGTAATGAAATTAAATGAATCAAATAAAGATAATGACTGTTACCTAGAATGAAATTTTAGGTAAATAAATCTAATGAGTTTGATAAAGAAAATAAATAAAATCTTACGAAATTAATTAAATCCAAATGTATATTCAATATTAATATCCTTTTGTTTTGTTAACTTATAGTGATTATATTTCATAGATTTATTTGAAATAGTCCTATTAATATATTAATGTTGTAGTTAACTTTCTGATGTTAATGTTGATTTAGAATTTTATAATGTTTTAGTTTCAATTGCAATAGGTCCTAGAGTGATGATATTGGGAAATATGATTTTTGAATAAGAAAAAAATATAAAAAAAATATAAAATTAGTAATATATATTATAATTTAATTATAAAGACAGGTGTGTTCCAATAAAGAAATTATTATCCAAGTGTATACACATAAATATATCAAAACATATATGTAATTTAATGTGTATAATTTTATAAAATCCAAAAACAAAAAAAAATATTTTCGAAAGGTTTATATCTCATAAATATATAATTAATACAAATGAGAAACACATACACATGAATTTTTTTAGAATAATATACTTTATTTAGTGATCAAAAACCCGAGTATAGAAATTTACTTATTGAATCTATCACTATGACAAAAATATAAACTGAATAATTAACGTTTTTCGTAATGTTAGAAAACAGGAAACTGATTCATTAATCCTTGGTTATTGGACATCGTATATTAGAAAGTTATGAATAAATTATAGAAAAAAATATGAGAATATAGTAAATGAATTAGTAACTCTAACATATAAATTTTCACATAACATAAACAACAATTCATAACTGTAATTCTTAATTATGTGTTTATATAGTTATGAAAATTCATCTACAGTAAGTCTTTTATATATCAAACAACAGATTTAATTTTAGGAAACATTAGGGGAAATACATTGCATGATAACTTGAAGAACGTTTGAAATATTAAGACATCATTTGAATCTCTGATTGATGGAGGTTCCATGCCTGAGTGTGGGATTTATGACATAATAGATTCATATAGTTTTACTAGAAGAAGTCAAAATAATGGAACCGTATTAGTGTAACATCTTGTCACCATTTTCATGTATTCCTAAACCCTCCTTTTTTTTGATGTTTAGTTGGGTTTTTTGGGGTTGTTTTATGTTGAAAATTTAAAAATATTGATATTTTTGGCTAGTGCACGATTTCTGCATGGCTCACACATGGTTTGACAAACAATGTACTCTACTACAAACAATTGAAATTTTTGGATAGAGAGATCTTCACATCTTGTTCATAGTTTTATCAAGTCGTGCATCTCTTAAGAGAAACCATGTGACCTATTTGTAATAGGCACACGACCAAAGTGCGGTTTAACCAAACTGTGTGCTGACTCCCAAGAAACTGTTTGGAGAAGATTCTATGAGATCAGAAAATTTATTAGAAAATCCTGGAACCATGTTAAATGTCCCAGAAAGATCAACTATGACCCAAATATATTTCTCCAAAGCATAGTGATCTCAAATTGGATTCTTGGCCCTTCTAATCCCCGTGGGAAGAGATCCAAACCTATGTGAACGTTAGTCGATCTCCTTCCGATTAGTTTTATCCTCCAGTTATCAATCTGCCACATTCTATATCATTCCTCAAAGGGTTTCATATATATACATTTGAAGATAGAGGATATAATACCCACTATTGTTTATCTAAACCTAGGTTTTGATTAATGTTTCTCCTGGATCTCGTTTTTGTTTTTCTTCCTCTTCAAATCCCGATTAAGGTATGACGCTTCGAAATCTATAGGTTACGAGGTAGGTTGTTTCGTTATGATTCCCATATTTTATTAAACCTAAATTTATTTATTTAATATCAGTTTTTTTGAATTAAATGAAATTAATTTGTCTTAGTTATGTGGATTTCAATTGATTTATTGGAAATACCTAATTCTAATGAATTGGATTTTTTAAGATAAATTCTTTTTTGGCATGAAATCAGAAAACCCCCAATTCTAATGAAATGAGATTTTTAAAGAAATTAGGAAATATAAATTGTGTATTTTATGTAAATTTATTCAATTAAAATTTTGGAATTAATTGTGGAAAAAAAATTTGGAAGGAAAATTTTAAAATACCATGATTCTAGTTAATTGGGGGTTTGTTAAAAAATTTATGGAATTGTAAGAAAATTGAATATGTCGAATATATTTATGAAATGGATTGTGAAATATCATGAATTGGTTTTGAAGCCTTGTATCTGAAAATTTTCATAATATGGTTTTTATGGAAACCTAGTGTTTTTATCTTTTTGGAAAGGCGTGTTTTTGATTGTAAATCCATTCTGGGTTTTAAAGGTGAAATAGTAATATTGAAATGGAGTATGAGATTTAATTGTTTTTTAGGTAGTCTTAAATTTTTTTTACCGTTATTTTTTTTACTAGATCACATGAAATCCATGGTTAGATAGTGAGTTATATTGGAAAACACTTCATGACTTACAACATTATGAAACATCATATTAGCACATTACATCCCTAAAGCGATGGTGATGAATTATCCTAGGCTAGGTTCAATTGGCATATGTACATACTTTTTCTTATTCATAGTTTGGGTCCCTATAACATAGAACTATCATACCTACATGTAACATGACCATTTTTCTCTCTTGTTTGTATTTTTTATGTATGTATATTCTATTTTTAGAAACAATTTTCCATGCCTTAAGAATTTATAAAAACCTTCTTATATAAAAGTGTTTAATTAATGAATTCTCTAAAAAGTTACATTTATGCAAATTACACTTTTTATTAAAGGATAATTTTATCTATTGAAATTTATTTCCCTCAATTGATATGTGAAGAATAAATTGTTAAATGTATTCCCATCTTTTAAATCGTAAAGCATGATTTTTTAAATATGATTTTTTTTAAATGAGAAACATGTTTGTTTTGAAATTTTAAATCACGAAATTCGTTAATATGATATTGGAATCCTGTTATGGAATATTTGGTGAAATCTTAGTGGGATTTGGCTCAACCCCTACTTGTGACTTTAGGTGTTTGTAGAATATCTCCTTCTATGTCTGATCAATGGGAAAGGATATCTTAGAGGGGAATCTATATATTGAACCTTGGACTTGGTGAGTTCAGTCCATATAGATTGGGTATTTTAACTTAGTTTTTGCACTTGGGTTGTAGTAACTTGGTATTTAATTCCTTTTTGACTTATGGTATATTATTCCCAATGGAGTTTCATTTTTATATACATATTGTATTTTTTCATTTTATTCTGCATTATGAGGGAAAAATCCTTCTCAATTTCAATTTGAATGATGTCATGTTCTATTCATCAACCCATGGGGATCGAGGATTCCCTTCAGGATATGTCAATAATTGATCTATTATCGGTTTACTGGGGTACCTGATATAGTTCATGAAAACTTGGTATCGAATAGAGGTTGAGTTTTTGTCATAATGTCAGTATACATTTTTGTAATCTTGTCGAGACTTAGAAGTTAGTTGTGATTGGGTTTGTGGCCAGCTCTCAACATGATTAACCTTTAGCCTCTAGGGGCGGTTAGGTAAAAATTTCTTGTGTATTAGTACAAGTATTTTCCCTGTTTTGATTTAGAAGTATTAAAATCCAAATCTATTTTGTCTATTTGTTCGGAATGATTTCCCATGTCACTCTGTTTGATTGTTAATTAAAAATATTCTTTGTTATCTACTGATGTTTTTTTATCATTCTTCCTCTTAGAATATGTGTAAATCAGATCTTGGATAAATATATTGATGAACCTAAAGAAGAAAATCTTGTTGTGGGAATGCGTCTTGCTGAAGTGGTTGTGTGTGCTATCCATCATCTAGGATGGGCACCACCTCCAGTTCCCATTCAGGATCCAATTGTGTAACATTATAGGGATATTCTCTAAATCAGTTCTCAAGAGTTCCTTCACCATAATATTGAACCATTCAAATTCCAAATTAACTCTCAAGAGGTTTAGGAATGGTTGAGAAGAATGCAATGATTGTTTTGGTTCTTGGACAAATCCAATGATATAAAGGTGAAGTGCGCCACATTCATTCTAGAAGGACTAAGTAGGAGATGGTGGGACATTATGGTAATGGATATGAATCATGAGGGATTAGAGTGGAAATAATTCAAGGTTATTTCCCCCGAAAATTTATATCTATATTCGATTATATTTCCCAATACTGTAGAGTTTTTCAAACTCAAGAAGGCCAACAGGACCGTGAAAGAATATAAAAATAGTGTTTTTGGCTTATGAATTTCTCACTTGAGATTGTATTAAATGAGAAGATAAAGGATATAATATTCATGTTTGAAATTCTAATAGATATTCTTTATCATGTTTTTTATTATGAAATTTCTTTCTTATGATGATGTACTAGATAGTGAAATGATGGATGAGATGGACCTGGCTAGAAAGTACAGGTTTTTTGGAGTTTTATTCCCTTCTAGTGGCAGTGTGCATTCCTCTCAGGTAAAGAGGAAGCATGATGACTCTTGTGTTGGTTCTCAACATCATTGTTTTTATAAATCTCCTATAGTTTCTAGTAGAGGACCTTTATTTTTCTACCTTTTTAGAAATATGGGACATTCAAATAGGGTTTTAACTGAGGCACCATAGAACATTGGATGCTACAGAATCTCAGGAAATTTGTAGATGATCTTCTATGTTTGTTCCCCTCCGTATAGGGGAAGAGGATCATCCATACCATATAAAACTATGGAACAATCATATTATTCACATAAAAAATGGTTTTGGCAGCATGAATCTAGAATGAAGATTCTTCATGTAGTGGAAGAGTCTCTAGAGGAAGTTGATATGGGTCCATCAACTGGGATTCGTACAGTTACTATAGATTCATCATTAGTGAAATCTCTTTTTTTATATTGGTGTATGTAATTCATTTTTTTCAACAAATATTATTAATATTATAGGAATTTTTATGACCTTTTATCTTGAGTAGTGTCTATTACTACACCCCTTGGTATGAAGAGAGGAACGGGTATCCATAGTCCCACATGTATTTTCTCTCTATCAAATGTTGATATTTCTTGGAGTTTTTTGATTCTTAACTTGAAACATCCTAACGTCATTTTTGGGATGGATTTACTCATTTCCAATCGAGCTCAAAATTAATATTATCTTCGATGTGTTTCCATTACTACACCTAATGGTATGTACCATTTTTTCTAAGGAGAATGGGACCCGAGGTCGAGATGAGATGGAACATCCTACCCAGAGTTGGAGAAAGTGATATCTATCTTTTCTTTTGATTTGGAGTTGGAATATCTATCTTTTGATATCCATCTACTCATCATCAAGTTTCCTGATGTGTTTCCATTAAAATTCTCTAGTTTTTCCCTGATAAGGGAGGTTGACATTACTATTGACTTGATGTCTAGTACTCAACTAGTTTCTATTCCCTCTTACCACATGTCCCCATCTGAAATGAAGGAGTTGATGCCCCATTTGGATGATCTTTTTGAGAAAGGATTTATACACCCAATGTTTCACCTTTGGTGGTGCCTTATCTCTTTGAAAATATGGATAATTGTTCACTTATCCTATGTTTTTGTTATAAAAAACTCTATCATATAATGATAATGGAAAAGTATATATTACCATATGTTGATTACCTATTTAATCAATTGAAAGAGGAAATGAGGCTCTCAAAAATTGATCTCCAGTCTAGTTACAACCATTTAAGGATAAAATATATGACATTCATAAAACTACCTTTCAAAGAAGGTATGGTCATTATGGGTACCTTGTTATTCCCTTTGGCATAACCAATGCTCCTTCGGTTTTCATGGTTTTCATGGTTTTCATGAACATGATTTTCTCTGAGTATCATGATAATTTCATGTTAGTCTTTGTAGATGAAATCCTTGTTTACCCTATCTCCTAGTAGGACAATGTGAATCATCTAAGATCTGCTTTAGGTTTTCTATGAAATCATCGACACTACGACAAGCTATCAAAATTTTATTCTTGGATCCAAGAAGGGATGTTAATGGTGGAACATGGTGTCGGAACATGGAATATTGTTTGATCCTAAGAAGGTGAAGTCTATTATGAAATGGGAAAAACCATGAAATATCATTGATATTCCATGCTTCATCAAATTATATGGTTATTATCTTCGGTTTTTTTATGACTTCTCTAAGTTGGATTCTCTACTGACACCACAAGTTCAGAAGAGAGTAAAGTTAGTTTGGGGTGATAAATGTCATAGTTCATTTGTTGAGCTAAAATGTATTTTGACTATGGAACTTGGGTTAACTCTTCCAAAGGTCGGGCATGGCTATGTGGTATTCTA
This sequence comes from Viscum album, assembly GCA_963277665.1. Classification (NCBI taxonomy): domain Eukaryota; kingdom Viridiplantae; phylum Streptophyta; class Magnoliopsida; order Santalales; family Viscaceae; genus Viscum; species Viscum album. The sequence goes on from OY728141.1 coordinate 1,760,069,888, forward strand.
TGCGGCATTGGGTTTAGATTTGGGATGCATTATACTAGAAGGTATTCATGTTGTTTCTTATAGGTAATATCATTTTTGGCCATAGTAGAAGATTTATCTGACCCAAAACATTTAACTCATAGTTGTGATGCACATGCTTAAGAGACGGAATCATTACCTTTATAGAGAAATTTTTATCATGTATTCAGACAACAATATCTTATGTTATATCTTCTCTAAAACAATTTGAATCTACTTTTGTGGAATACGTATAGGTTTTTGAGGTTAAAAATGATTATTCCCCACGGAAAAAGAATGTCATTGTTGATGCATTGAGTAGGAAATTTAAAAACCATCTTGTGAAGGAATCATCAAAATAGTAGAACTCGATGGATATTTCTTTACAGATTTGCATCAGAGTCTACGAATTAGGGGTCGAGGATTCCTTGGCCGGTATTCAGTTGACATATTCTCTTCTCAAGTTGATTCTTCCAGAGCAACAGCATGTTGATGAGTTCCTTAGCATTATTGACCCTCTTTATGGCGGGGAGACCATAAATCATTGGCCATTCACCAAAGAGAAAATTCTATTCTTTTAGAACTATTTTGTGGTACCATAATCGGTAAGGAAAGTTGTTATGGGGGATTTCCATAGTTCCTGGTGGTCACTGTCCCAAATAACCACGATGATATTCTATGAGATGCAACGGTAGTTCTGGTGGGCTTGTACGAGATGGTGAATTTCTGAGTCTGTTTCTCATTATTATACATGCCAATATGTTATAGAAGGGCATCAAAATAATTAAGTTTTTCTTAATCCTATTCAAGTACCTACTTGAAAGTGGGATGATATCTCTATTGACATTTTGGTTGGGCTGCCTTATAACCAGAGAAAGAAGAATGTGATATGGGTTGCAATCGGCCGACTGACCAAGTCACCTCACTTTTTACCCATTTCTGATACAACCAATGATGAGGAGTTTGAAATATCTATATTAAAGATATTGTTTGATTTCTTGGAGTTTCATCTATTATATCATTTGATAGGAATCCTCATTTCAGATCTCATTTTTGGAGAAGCCATCAAGAGGAACTGGGATCTCATGTCTGTTTGAGTGCGGCATACCAACCACAGTCGAATGCTCAGATATAAAGAGCTATACAGATTCTTGAGGATGTGCTTTGTTCTTGTGTTCTCAACATTGGGGGGTCATGGGATGATCACTTGGGGATGGTTGATTTTTCTTTATAACAATAGTTACCAGTTTGTGGTCTGAATGGTTTTTTTTAGGCCTTGTATGTTTGTCCTTGTAAAACATCATTAGGATGGTTAGAGATTGGAAAAGGTTCCTTGGTTGTACCGAGCATGGTCCAAAAGACTACAAAGAAGATTCTATGGATTCATCCGAGTATTTTTCAAGAATTGAGTAGATATAAATCTTATTCTAATCATCACCGCTGACCTTTGGAGTTTTCTGTTGGGGACCAGGTGTTCTTGAATGTTTTACCCCGTTTAGGTCATTAATAGCTTGGGATCCAAGGGAATCTAGCTCCTCATTTTGTTGGAAATTTTGAGGTAATTGAGTAGGTGGTCAAGGTTACATACCATTTATAAATAACACCATAGTTGACATCGATACATAACATGTTTCATGTATCACAGCTGAGGAAGTATCTATCTGATCCATCTCATGTTCTAAGCTGGAGTGATCTTGAGGTTGTGCATGATTTTTCTACGAATGAATGACCAGTCATGATGATTGGTTCTGAAACCATGTTACTTCAAGGAAGAAAGATAACTTTGGTTCATGTATTATTTTAGTATGGTTTTGATTCTAATGAAACTTGGTGGATGGGGGAACTGACAAGATAGAAGTGGAAACGCCTGTCTGACGTCGATGATTTTTCGTAGTATTTCTAAGGACAAAAAGATCTTATTGGGTGAGATTGTAACATCAATCTACCCTTTAATATATTCCAAACCCTACTATTATTTGAGAATTAGTTGGTTTAGTTTGGGGTTATTTGGGGTTGAAAATTTAATAATATTGAAATTATTGTTTAGTGAATGGTTTCTACACAGCCGGCACACATTTTCACAAATCATGTGCCCTACTATTGGAAAATGGACGACATTGGAGAGAGATATCTACATGGATTGTGCATAGTTAGTCAATAAATGTGTAATTTAGTAGAAAACATTAGTCCCATTTATAATGGGTGCATGGACTGAGCACAGTTTAACCAAACTGTGTGCTGATTCCAAAGAAACAATGCGAACAAGATTCAATTAGATCCAAATATTTATTAAAAACATCCAAACCCATGTTATATGTTCCAACATGACCTCCTTTGATGAAATCATTTTACCCCAACCATAGAGTTCCCAATGAGTATTATTTTCCACTAATATCTCTCCCAAAAGCGATTATAAGCTAGGAGAATATCGATCGATCTTCATTGAGTTATTTTTCTCCTCCCATTCTCAATCTCCAACAGTCTATCTGTTTCTTCCAAGGGTTTCGTAGATTTTCATTTTTTTGGATGATCAAATACCCACCATTATAGATCTAAGCATAGGTTTTGATTATTTTTTCTCCCAGATCCCATTTTTTTGTTCTTCCATGGAAAATCCCGATTAGGGATTGACGCTTTGAGATATTATAGCTTCGAGGTAGGTGGTTCGGTTACGATGCCTAATTTTTACTAAAACAGAAATATTATATTTAATCTCAATTAACTCAAATTAGAGGATATTTATTTGTTTTAATTATGTTTCTTTCCACTGATTTATTGGAAATACCCAATTTCAATAAACTGTGGTTTTTAAGGAAAATGGGATTTTGGCAAGAATTTTGAAAACACCCAATTGCATAGAATTGTTGAGTGTTTATGGAAATTGCAAAAATTAGAATTTTTTAATTTAAATTAAGTATTTTATGGAAACTTTTTCTATTAAATTATTGGATTTAATTATGGAAAAAATGTTCTATGGGAAAATTCTAAAAACCCCAAATTCTAGTGAATTTGGGGTTTATGATTAAATTGATGTAATTTTTTGAAAATTGAATTTTTTGTATTTAATCTTGTAATGGAATGTGAAATTAAATTAATTGGTTTCAAATCCTTGATTATAATAAATATCTTAAAATGGTTTTAATGGTAACCTAGTGGATTCGTCTTTTTTAAATGGCATGTTTTTTTTATTAAAACCCCTTTATTGTTTTTAAATGGAAAACTGAAATATTGAAATGTAGTAGGGGATATAATTTTATTTGAAGAAGTATTAAAATGAATTTATCATCATTGTTTCTCACTAGAGAACATGAAAGTCATAGGTTGTTAGGGAATTATATTGGACAACACTTCATAACATACAACATTCTAAAACATCATATCATCACATAAAATCCCTTAGCTGATGGTGATGAATTATCTTTCCCTGGTTCAAGGGGAATATATAAATAATTTTCTTTTTTCACAATGTTGTGTCCCTATATCCTGGAACTATTGTACCAACATCTCACATGGCCATGTTTCTTGCTTGTTTTTATTTTTAATGTATCTATAAGCCATTTTTATTTACTTTTTTGACAAGGCTTATGAATTTATATAAACAATTTTATATAAATTTTTTTAATTAAGTCATTTTTTGAAAAGTTACATTCGTGTAGATTACCCTTTTATTAAAGGTATATTTTATTTTCTAAAATATATTTCCATAAATTGAAATATGAAGCATGAATTCTTGAAAGTATTACCATATTCTAAATTATAAAGCGTAATTTTCATAAATATGCTTTTGTAATTGAAAAACCTATTTGTTTTAAAAATTTGAAACTACATTACTAGTTAATTTGATAATGGAATATTGGTATGGAAACTGTGGTGAAATCCTACTAGTCATTAGATCACACCCAATATGTGCCTTCAGGTGTTTTTAGATTACCTCCTTCTAGGTTCGATCACGGGGAATGGATCTCTTGGAGGTGGATCTAATTATTGAACCTTGGACATGGTGAAAAGTGTCCATATAGAATTGTGAAGTGGTTTCCCTATTTTGGTATATTGGTTGTAGTAATTTTAGAGTAAATTACTATTTATCTTTTAGTACATTACTCCCAATTTATTTTATTTTATTTTGATGAAAATATTTTCTTATTTCTTTTTCATCCACATTGGTTGTCAAAAAATCATTTCCACATTCAATTTGTATGATTCCAGATTCTAGTCACTGATCAATTGGGATCAGTAACTCCCTTCGATCTTTTTTAGGACCGGATAGGATATTAGTTTACCTGGGTACCTGGGCTGGTTTGTAATAATGAGGCTGGTGAATTTATTGATAGTAGGGAATGGAACCTATGAAATAGTCCACTGAACTGGTGCTCAGTTCATTTCGATTTTATTTGAGGATTATAATTATTGAATATGATCACAAAAACTCCTTGTTCAATCATATCTGAGATTAGGAATAGGTAAACATAATGGAAAGTGAGAATCAGACATGGTATGATGGGTCATGAGAATTCCATGATTTTTATCAACTGATAATGTGTGGACCCAATTGGAAAATTCCAACTGAATCATAAATAATGAACCAATGGTATTAGGGTTGATAAAAATTATGATAAATGAGGGAGGATAAATGAAGAGTGATGGTTTTCTTGTATGTCATCAGTAGTCGACGAGGAGAGGGCACCTAACTAGGTTCCAAGAAAAATGGAGATTTTTAATCCCTGGTTGAAGGCAAGGATATGATACTAGTAATTTAAAACTTAGTTTAATGGATAGACACTGAATATTAGAGGAGGATAAAAATAGAGGACTGAAGAGAAATGGATATGGAGTTGGGTATCTAGGAAGGTAGGGGTAGAGGTTGTGGAAGTGGGTAGTCATAAAGCCAAGGGCCAGGGTGGCGGATGCAGTGAGATTGATCCAGAAGCAGAGATGAGGGGGAGAGATGAGACATGTGTATTTAGAAAAACTAGTTCTAGCATAGTAGTAAATATGTAAATATATGAAATATTGTAATGATATAAAGTATATTTTTTATAAAAATTATTTAAATTTTTATTAAATGAATAACATTGAAATATGCAAATAATGTTGAAATTTAGATAAAATGTAAATGTTAAATAAATTGATTAGATGTTTTTAGTAAAAAACCATTAAATCAATACTCATTTTGAATGTAAAAGTAATAATATATATAAAAACTTGCTTCTAATAGTTTTTTAATGACAACAATTTTGTTGTTATTAAATATTTTGTTATAATATTTTTTTTATTAATGGGAAAGGATTTATTAGTAATAGTTATTATTAATAAGAGATTAATGTGTGGGTAAAAAATGTTTGTATTTTTATAATAAAGAAATATATTTAACTATTTCTAACAGGGTTGTTGGAATTGAATGATCAATATCAACAAATATAAACACTATTAAAAATAAGTGTTGGTAGATGAAATTAATTGTGATGAAACATAATATTTATTAAACTTTATCACTTTTATAAAAAGATATGTTATTTATTAATAAATTTCTATTGGTATAAGTAAATTTTTTAGTGTTAACATTGTCAATCTATCCACGTAGCTAATTTTATTGGTTGATCTATCCATATAGACAAACCATTCACATAGCTAATTCAACTGGTCGCATGGAGCATCTTCCTCCATTCACTCACCCGAAAAAAAATTGTCAACTCCTAATGCACAACTCTTTGCATTTGACTAATTCAAAAAGGGATCCAGTACTCCACTAAGTCTCAGATCAAACTGAACATGAACCCAACAACGTTCAACTAGATCTATATATCCCCATTAGAAACAATTTCCTTATGCATCCACAAATCCTTCCATTGAAAATTTTGAAACATCCTTTACCAATGATCATCCTCATAAACTTGATCAACCCTCCAATGATCAACTGAATCATCCTGCATAACCTCTAGTTCCAAATAAACATGTGGATGATGTCCAAAATCCATAGATGAAAGGTAAAAAAGTTTTTCATAATCCCAGTTTCTATGGATTTTTGTTAAGATTCATTTAATTCCTTTTATCTTATTTTAACTTCTCAAGAAACAAAATCACCCAATTGAAACAACGGAACATGACTTCATGATGCATATACCACTCCTAGGTCTCTACCCTGTAATAGGTCCACCTCACTTAGTTATTCAATAATATCAAAGTTTCTACATTGGATCATAGGGTGAACTTAAAATACAATGTCCTAGCTGGTCTCTGTAGCCAATGTCAAGAACCATGGTCTTCCGATATTATTTTCCTACCATCCCATGAAATCCTCACTTTTCCTAACACCAAACTTCATATTATTCTCCCAACCATTACCATTGATATTACTCTCTCATGATCCCCTCCTTCCAAAGATACCATAATGAAGGTAAAGAGATAATGACCATTTATTCCCACCTCAATAAGGCCACCCTTTTGAAACTATCACCGAAGGTATAAAAATATCTGAAATGGAAGGCATTGCCCACTATATAAAAACAATACAAGTAAATAAGACAAATCATCTGTAAGAAACTATATGAAATAATATAAAAGGTAACAAAAAAACCCCAAAATGAATTTATAAATAAAATAGATGTATTTAAAAGTATCAAAAGTGATTAACCTAAAGAAAAATATAATTTTCAACACAACAACTATATTATGGTCTAAAATAGTAATGTCCATCACAGTCCACGTATTCCTCCTAGAATCCTAAAAATAAATTTTATATATGTATGGTGAGAATATAGGTATACTTAGCTGGGAACCAAAATTCTCTTGTTCACATGTGAAAGAAACATACTTTTGCACCCATGAGCAAAAACTAGAACCAAACATAACCTATACAGTTATGCTAACCAAGATGATCTTCTCCAAAGCATGGTCATCGAATAATGCAATCCAAATATAATAACATAATATGAATTATATTGATGAAGAATGACCAATTCCATTTTCACCCCACTTTTACACTCTCACACCCCAACATCATAAGTTTTCATGCTCTCATATCTTCGGTATATAATATACTATTTCCCTATAATGTGACCACATTACATCATACTCATAGACACCAAAGACATCACATCCCAACAACTTCCATAACTAGAGTGATAGGTTAACATGAACATGAAGGATGTCAACCTTTTTCCCTCCCACCACCTTGAATGACACACTCTATAATACACCACATAGTATGTTCATATCACATCTCAGTCTAAGACACCTGAGCCATCACCATACAAAATAGTCATATTACATCTCATCCGAATACATAAGTGACATCACCTAGTGCAATAACAGTCCTCTAGACCTCCTTATCGATTCATATCTACATTATTGGAAGATATAGTGGGGAATATATATTATCCCACAATCCATCTGTAACACTAGGATGTTGCGGAAAACAACCCCTGTGAATATAAAGGTGTTGGAAAATAACGTTCGACACGGGTGGGTTGCGTATTGAAATCACAAGGAATATAAAAGTATGTCTATATAACCACACAATCATGACCTATAGGTCCACAATAATGCACTAATAAACTCACAACATACCCACTTTTACTACCACATCTAAATACATAACACCACACAAAAATCATAAGCCACAATCCATGTCCCACTATCAAACACCATTTATTTTTATTTATCAATGGTATAATTATATATAATTAACCAAACCAGCACATTACATTTAAAATATTATTAACTAGTAATTCCATCACTACCTAGTCATCTATAATAACACAACCTTGTATCCCAAGAAACTCTTCATCTCCATCGAACTATCACCTCACTACCCCACAAGCACAACCAACCAAACCATCACCTCTCACCACCCTAAAATTGTGGCCTAACTAACCATCAACACACCACCAGAGAACCATAACTAAACAAACCATCACCTCAAAACCTTAAAAATATGGCTAAAAACAAACACTTTATACTATATCACAACCACAGATCATAGCCCTGTAAAACCACATCCCCATCCCACAACATGACCAAACATCACAACTCTTCAAAACCTAATTTACATATTTAACAAGGGTATTTTTATAAATTTTATTTCTATATTTTAATGGTATTCCTAAATATAAAAACAAATAAAGGGGAGAGAATTTTATTAAAAAATATAAGTGGTTATCTATTTTCCATCATTTAGGATGATGAATAAAAATCACAAGAGTGTCCCAAAATCACAACAACCATTGTGAAAACAAATCACCTAATGTTCAAGATTTTTAGTGGTTCATTTAGCATGTATGAACACAATAATAAAAAAAATATCAACGTTATAAAAGTATGTGAATAATTACCATTACAATGGCTTCAATTACATTTAGAAAACTATTTTTCATTAATTAAGACGATGAAACTATCTTCTAAAATGATAAAAAAGAGTATAACCCCTTGATCATGATACATACAAAACAGAAATAGAGGAATTCATACCTAGAAGAATGAATCATCACATGATTCACTTCACAAAAATAGGGGTTTTGAACAAGATGATAATTCTACTAGAAGAAACTCTAACCAACTACAATAGGTTTCCATGACTCTATGTAAAGGGTTTCAGAACCATTAGCCTCTAGTGAAATCAATTAAGAAGGAATACAGGTTAGATTCCTTGTTTTAAGAGTCAAAATATAAATAATGATATAGATTTCATGTCATAAAAAATTTAATTAAACAATTATTATGGGTCTCATTAAAATCAATTAAGAATGACTCATTTACAAAAATAGTCATCAAAAAAGTCCATTATATAATTATCCTCAGTGAAACAGCCTGTGAAATTCCCTTAATTCAAGCCGTCGAAAGATCTGCATGGTCATTTTTACATAACTGATGGGAAACTCCACATGGATGATTTCACATAGATGAAAGCCCCACATATCCAAAATATCCACAGAAGAATCTTCACATATAATAATCAACTATGTAGATTATTTTTCCACATAACTGATTCATATAGTTGACCACTCATGTTGATGATTTAGGTAGAAAATTTATCCACCTAACCAATTCATGTATCCAATCCATCCACATTGTTGATTCAACTAGTCGATACTTCGATGTATCTAATTCTTGTAATTGATCTTCCCGCAAAGATGATTCAACTTGATTATCTAGCCACATATGTAATTCACATAGTTGATCCATCCATGTAGTTTATTTAACAAGTCGTATAAACAAAAAACTTACTGAGCCACCTAACTACATGACCAACCAACATATCACATCGAAAAACAATTGACCATTCCAAACAACCACATGAAGAACCTACCTACCACAAGAACAAACAACTTATCATACCCACCAACATCATTAGAAAACAATTGACTATAAGAAGGGAACATAGAAGATCCAATGGAAAAGATTACTAACACCCCCTCTTAACTCCACAAAGCCTCAAAAAACACAAATGAAATGATTTTATAATTCCTAGATTTTACATTGAAAAACTATCAAAACATTATCATCATTGAGAATCCATGTGAAAGGATGTAAAGGAAAGGAAGGGTCTAAACAACCATCCCATATGATACATTTCAAGGATCTCATTACAACTGAATCTCTACTACTAACCAAACAATCCAACCACAACCCTCGTCTATTCCTCATAAACATTCATAATCCCTTTAAAATTCCCTATGGAAGAAACTAAAAACTACCGCAACAAACATAAAATATATCCAAATGCACATAAATCAAGAAATTTTGTCTCTCATGTCATGATACTTCCCTCTTTAGGCAGCATGGACTCGCCTGTATAGTTTTTTTCATATCAAGGTATAACGTTTCTTGATTAGGAATCAAGTTTTAACTTTATCATTGTCATTTATTCTTTAATGAAATCTAATAATCAACAAGAAATAAACATATATCATATTAATAAACAATGTCCAAACATCATATCATCAAACAAAACTAGGAAAAACACGACAAGATTAAAACAAGGAAAATCATGACATCCCCTTATTAAATCCACCAACATTTCATTAATATAATAGACCATAAACCAAAAAAAACTAGATATGGGAAAAAATAAAAAAACAAAAAGTGCAATGAAAGTCTAATTATGACCGTGCATCTGAGAGAAATAAATAAAAAATAAAAATTCATCATGTACAGAGCTATAATATTATAATGGGAATAGAAATAACTACTACAATGAAAAATGATAAATTTAGGGAATAATAAAACCAAGGACTATAATTAATATATAATCAAGAAATAAAAATATTATTATAAGTGCAATGAAAAAAAGATTATAATGCACCAACCCAAACATGATCATAAGTGTCTGGGAAAAAACCTCAATAAAGTGCATGTAGTTTACGAGGTTCTTCTAGGTCCATCTCATAATTGGTGATAAGAATTATTGTAGAATTTTTAATCCAGAAATCCTTATTCTCCTTAATACTTTTAATGAAAACCTATGAAATTTTATATCTCTTATTGACCATGTTTATCACATAAATGTGTTTCCAATAGATGCTTAATGGAGTACTTTGTGATTCCCTACTCAATTGTTAAGGTAAGGCTAGATCAAGTAGGAAGTTAAAAACTAATATAACAATGAGAACAACCAATCACATTGTTGATCATAAAATTAAAATAAAAAATGGAAATTACTAACACCAAAATTAAAATTGATTGTGAAAATTGTAGCAGGTAGTATAGAAAAATGGGAGAGAGAGGGGCAAGTAGAAATTTTTCCTTTTATAATTCCATGGGTTTTTAGAACCTCAACACTCAAGTCCTTTCAACTAAAATTTATCAAGAGTTCTGTGGATTTTAATTTTTTATCATAATAAAAAATAAAAGGTAGTTTTAATTATCATACAAATTTTCTAGGGAAATTGGCACTCAATGAATTTAAATATGATTTAAAAAAATCAAACAAAAATTAAGTATTTTCATGGTGAAATAACAACCATTAATAGAAAGTGAAATGGATGGTCTCTATGAACCCCAAAACATGTCAGGTGAACATCAAAATCTTATGTATCTCTTCCACTTTCTAAACAAGTAATATGATTTGATGAAAAATATGTGTAAAAATTTATTAACATAGAATATCTTTTCAGTATCTTAACCATTTACCATAATTCATTTAAAAGTAAATATTGATTTCAGAGCACTTAATATTTTCCTCAACATGGAAAATTCTACAGATGGTGGAACATGCCCCAAAAAATTTTCACGAGTTTTAAAATTTTGAATAAAATTATTTTCTAACCCTAATAAATCCATTGTCACAAAACATACTCAGATGAGTACTAAAATGAACATTTCCTCTCTACACAAGGTGAGACGAAAATTAGACAAAAAAATAATGATCAAACTGCAAAAATTGAATTCTACACCCTCCAACACTTAGATAAAAGGGCTAGATATCACCCTCTCTTTGACAACCCAATGGATAACCAAGGACATAAAGAAAAGGAAAAAAGTGTGGTGAATATTGACATTTTCAAAAATAAATGAAAACACATACAATTTTTTCTTATTCAAAAAGTTTAGAAACACTAAAATGAAAATTCTCACATATCGTGGAACTGATGTGATTATAATCATCCCATTGATATACTTCATCTTTTAATTATCCATGATCTGGACTCTTTTCTAGTAGAATGGTGATCTCTCTAAGAGATCGTAAGCATTATGAATGCTGGAGTACACCCATAGGGGGTGGAAGAAACCAAAGAAAAAATATAATTTGATCTTTTATTTAAATAAAAATTATATAATAAAACTTAAATGTTTAAAAATATATAGTTTATCAGTTTAGTATTGCATGTTTTTCATCACATTATTTTAAACATATGATTTCATATGGTTAGAATTCAATTTAATAGTCCATATAAAGTCTAGTGGCCATAGATCTAACCATATTCTATCAAATGGATGGTCTATTAACATGAGAAACTCACAAAGGGTATCCATGTTTTTCCTTCATTTCTGACAGGACCATTAAGAAACCCTGGTCTTGTTCTAATGTCTACGGATTTAGAAATCATTGATTTTTTGTAATATTAAATAAAATAGTAAAATAAAGCGAATCAAAAAATAGAAATCAATAATTTATCACAAAAAAACATCTAACAACAACACTAAACAATCCATAAAACTAATCAAATGGAGACGACTACATGGATCAAATATCTATAATTAACTCTATTTAAGATAATGTTTTCATTGAACCCGTTTAGAATAAGATAATATTGAATGATTTTCATAAGGGTGCTTTCATGAATTTAACAATATTCTTACAAAATAAATATGTCCATTCAAATTTTTTCTTCTATAATCCCTAATAATATCAAAACAAATATTTCAACTAAATTGTTTTTTGAAAAATATGGAATATGATAAAATAAGATGAGGGATTAGATTATATCAAAATGTAAAGTTTTGACTAAAAACGATCATATCATCATTATAAAATAAGTTATTTGAAGAATTTAAAAACTAGTATCTATAAAAAAATGTAAAATATTGTTCAATGTCATATAATCCCATATAACATGGAAAACACTACCATGTTTCACTTAATACATATTAAATATTGAATCATAACAACACGAATTAATGAAAAAATTCATTAAATTTTATTTTCTATGTTATATGTATTTGTATCAATTTTAATACTTGATGTCTAATCATGCTCATGAAAAATTAGCACATTAAATGTTTACAATCCTTTAACAATGATATTTCACATTCAAAACCTGAACTCTTTCCTAATTGGAATAAGTTTCAAACCACTTGGACTAAATATCATAATGCTTAAATGTATGCACTTTTATCAGCATAGAAAGAATATATTTTTATGTCAGTGATATAGAAATGGAAAACTAAAACAATTATTCTGAAATAAAAAATAAAAAATAGAGGAAAATATAAAATGGAATTGAAAAAAATGAGGTGGAGATGAGAAAATCGCTATCTAGGGATTCACTATTTGCTTCTAAAAAAGTGTCTCCGTTGGGGAAGTCTCTAGGAAAGGGTGCAATAAAAGCTAAGGGTTCTCCACTCGAATGAGTCTAAACTACTTCTGATGGAATTTTCCACCTTCATAAAAGATGTAAATTTATTTTTAAGATGTTATTTATGTGGAATGGGGGAATTATTCTTTTGATGGTGGTGGTAATGGGATTATAAGGAAATTAAGGGTTCGTTGTTGTGTGGGGATCCAGGTAACTAGTAGAAATGGTTCTATGGTTCCTAGTGGAGTAACATATTGGTAGGAAGGGGATGCTACTTCTCATTCATAGAATATGATTTAGATATGTCTTATAAACTATATAAATTTTTAGAAGAAAATATTTAAATTTTGGAAAAGGAATGAAAATAGAGCTTACAAATATGGAAAAAGTTTGTGGTTATATTTTTCAATGGTTTGAAGCGTCATTTTTTGAAAACTAAATGATATTATTTTTCTAGGTGAGTGTCCATTATTTTAATATTTTATATAGAATATAGAGTTTTTTAACTATAAATTTTCATCCATAGTGGATATAAGAAATTATCTATCAAGGCCCATGGATTTCTCATAACCATCAATTTATTATCAATGTTTGGAACCCTAATGCTTTAGTGGAAGCTCAATATAGTTTCTTGTTTTCCATTTGGATCAAATCATAACAATTGTGGTTTCAGATATGGACTGGTTCTATATCAATCTCCATTTTCAATGCTACAGGAAGTCATATTTTCTCTAATGGTTCTACTAAATAAACAGTGAGGGTTTACTTCACTAGATTTTGTGTTGATGTCGATGTTTTAAACAATTTTCCCAATTATGTCTTTCTAAATATGCATGAAGGGTGTATGATTGAGTGGAAATGGGTCTATGAATGGACATGTTCCATGTGTGATCACTAAATTGTTTTTATCACTATCCAATAATATAGGAAGTTGTCATATCCTCAATGAGTTTCAAAAATGGATATTAATAAAGAATGTTTCTGTAAGGGTAGCACTATACACTCATTCAAAAAGTTCAATCAGTAGAAAGTGGATATTAATTCTGGGAAGGTTCCTTAGTATTACTCTATAGTGTAAGAGTTTGGTCCATCTTAATAGGAGGTAGTGCAGTAGAACCCTTTGGTAGTGCAGTAAGATTTAACTCCCCGTAGATAGTGGCGAGACCCTTTTTCTAGCTACTGTAAGTCAACTACCCAGATGAAAGTGGTTATTCCAATATATAAAATCAACATAATGTTCACTGGATAACGGTATAGACCCCGACAACTTTTTTATTTGTAGGATAAATATTGTTTCTTCAATTTCTTCTTTTAGTTTTACTAAATATGGGGGTAAGGCACAATCCTTCTAAGCCTATAATCCATTTTGATCAAACAAATGGAAATTTAGCTCACAAAGGTGTCCAATAAGATGATTGATTTACATCGGTAGGGGCGAGAACTAAAACTAAAATACATGAGGTGGAAAGGGTGAAACATTTCCTAAATTATGATTATTGTCACTTGGAATATCTATGATAGACATGTTCTTGGAGTGAAAAAGGATTTATTGTTTCATAAAGTGTAATAAGGTGAAAATCATGGATGGTTTAAAGAGAATGGTGGATAATAATTATGTTAAAAATGTTGTATTTTATTATTTTGGATATAAATTGTGGGCATTCATGTACAATTTAGATTTCATTGCACATAGAAGACTCTTTACATTATGGTATAAACATATTTTTCAAGTTTTTGAGTTGATGAGGAATTCTGAAAAAATTCATTGCTGAGTATCCTCTCTGAGTCATATGTGTTTTGTAAGATTTGTGTATTTTTTATAACAATTCATCTCAGAAAAATTATTTTAGGGATGGTATTATGGATAATGTAAATATTATGTAACACATGTGGTTAATATATGGAGATTTTAGTTATACTACACATTTCAATGAGAAAATCAATTGAATTAGGGTAACTCCAAGGTATTAAGTTGAGTAAAAATATTTCAATAAAGCACCTGATTTTTTTTTGTTTTCTGTTTTCATATATGAAATGATTGTTATCATGGTAATTTAAGAATTTATATTGAATTGTAATGTTATTTCTAATTAATAATTGATTCCAAACAGGCCCAACTCATATGTGGAGTTCCATAAAAGTGATGATTCTTGTCATTTGACCAGTGATAGTTTCATAAGAGAGAAAATAATGAATTTTAATTATACAATTATCTATTCAAACTATATTTATAGTATATAATTTTGGATGAAGAAGAAAATGAAGAATAAATAGGAATAATAAATAATAAGAATAATATCATGAAGAAACCCTTTTGAGAGACTTAACTATAGACTCCAATCTGCTTAGTATATTACTACTTCAAAACATCAATACCCCACACACCAGCATCCCCCTCATTAAAATATCCCCCTACACTTTCTTAAATTCCTTCCACATATCACCTTATTATGTATTTTCATCAACACCATTATCTAATAACCCTTATATCTAGCATCATATAATATATTTACATCACTAACACTATATAAAAACCCTAACCTCTATCATCCTATTATGTATTTACATAACTACACCTAGAATTTTAGAATACGCTCCCCTTTTAATTTACCTGCACTCTTATCACTACAAACCCCTTGAATGGTCCACCTTGTCCTCCTAGTGTAATGTAAGGAACTATACCTACAACAAATCTGATGGCTTCTGGGGATACACTTTTCAACCGTACGACCCATATCTTATATGATCTAGTCTTGGTTCTTCTCCCACTTCACTAACAGGATCTCTGAACACCAACACTAAAAAAATTAAACTCATCTCTAAATATCATAGGAAAAGGAATACGATAGCTGGTTGTGTAACAGCTATCAGGGGAAATATTGTCCTTTTATTTCTAGTATTATACATTGTGTTATATAGGGTGGTATATGGTATTAAATAAGGTTATTAGGGTGGTAGTTTAGTTATTTCCAATGTATTATGTAGATTTTATATTAGGTTAGTTTGGGGTAATAAAGGAGGGGTGGGGCAGTGATTTGAGGGATTCTTGGATATTCTTTTGGAAACAGCTTCTCTAGAGGGAGGCCTGGGCCTTTTCATTAGAGGAGCCTTCACAAAGAGCATATTACTTTATTTTAACATTCTTCTTCTTCATATTTTTCACTAACTTACTATAAACTAGTTCTCTTATGCTAATGAAAACTAAAAATTCATCTCCCATGCTTCATATTCATAGTATGACACCTATGCTCTGAACTGAATTTCTTCTCACCAGAAAAGAAAAATACCATCAACTTGAATTCTTTAAACTCCTCCTTAGACATATTTCAGATTCCCCACTCTTGAAGTAAATTTTTTCGTACTATTCCCCCTTATCACCTCCTTCCTCTGATAGAACAAATTTCACTACACTAGTTCCCCATCTCTTCCCTTGAATGATAAATATATTTTTCCTATTCTTAAATTTTAGAAACAATTCTTCTACTCTCCCTGTTATTGTAATGATCCTCAATTTATTTTTTATCTCATGTTTTGTAATAGAGCTTCCCTTAATCCACCAATAAAGAAGTATATATGACACTTTTATGAAAGATCCAGAATAAAAAAGTCAGTTTTTCAAACTCTTTGATATATGAATCACTGATTTTTTATCATATACCCTTCAAATACATTATAATATCTTCCTCCACAAGACCATTTTATCAACCAAATAGTTCCTATTTAAGTTTCATCCAAGCGAGATACTTCCTTACCGACTTCAATGATGTCATCCAATACTAGAACAAATCTTACATACAAATCTATGCCAGTGGTACCATCATTTATTCATGCATCTGATGGATTAAAAATTATGCCTTAGTAGGAGACATATACGATATTGAATCCTATACCATGAAAATTGAAATTTTCACTTTCCTTTTAACGATATACATCTCATTATCCACCAAATATATTGTCTATTTAAAAAACCATGTTTTCATCTTCCTACATTAAATTGTACTCACTTACCGCTAGTATAGAAGATATCTCTCATACTGTGCTCTCTACATGAGCCTCAAACATTTATGTCACCATCACTTTCAGCTTCATGACACTAATCACAATTTCTATGATACTTTATCTCACTATATATAAATTCATTTCATGTGTAGAGACATTTTTCTCCATTCATGTGGTCATATACTACGGTAA
Organism: Viscum album; assembly: GCA_963277665.1. NCBI lineage: Eukaryota > Viridiplantae > Streptophyta > Magnoliopsida > Santalales > Viscaceae > Viscum > Viscum album. The sequence continues at coordinate 1,760,087,089 of OY728141.1, forward strand.
GCTATTCACCTATGTAGAGAGAAAGTGTTCACTATTGTTTTTCTATTTATGTACCTGTAGTTTCCTCCTTAGTTATTGTGTGTGTGACTACATAGAATTATCATTCTCCTATGATTTAATTTATTCTAGAACTTAATGCACTCTAATTTTGATATGGAGTCACTAATAATCAAGATCTTATACGATTTGTAAACATTTGAAACTGTATTCTTATTAACTCAGTCTATAATTTTGGCATGTCAACTTTAAAACTACTGATGAAGATCCAGTCGATCAAGGGAAACATTCATCAATATTTCTCTATCAATAAAAATTATCAAGAATACCTCTCAATTAAGGCATCATTTTATCAGTGTAAGAGAGTAAAAACAAGGAATTATAATGTTAATAGAAACAATACGTAGTCGAATTATATAATATCATAATGGAAGAAAAAGAAAAGGAAAACAAAATGGGAAGAGGAATCTACCAAAGATGCCACTGAGATAGCCTTAGGGAACATCCTCCAATATAAAAAATGTATTATAGAATGAAAATATCCATAACCCCAATATATAAGCATCCCCAAAATTAAATAATCACCTCCCACTATCTTAGAACCCTTCTAGATAGAATCCTATTATGTATTTACATCACAAACACTAGAATTTTTGAGTAGACTCCCTCTTTTATTTTACCCACACTTCTATCACTAGGTATTATTTTCTATAATTATAAAACAAAAAAATTCCCTCTGTCTATATTTTTCAATTACTTGTCCTCGGAAGAAGGATTCATTAATTGTGTTTAGCACCATCAGTGGGTTGATTCTTCTGGTAGACATTTAGTTCCAATATATAAAATGAAAAAAACATGTTACTGTTTCAATGAAGTCCAGGTTTTCTCCTATGACGAGAATGATAGATTAAAATATTCCTAGTTAAAAAATAGGATTCATGGTATAAAAAAGTGGGATTCATTCAATTCAAGTAAAATTGTATGAAATTCTTTAAATTTTTCTCTTATCAATTTAGATTGAATTTGTCTGAAGGAATTCAAAACCACCACTACGATCGATCGATTTTTTTCATGAAAAAAACAGATAAGTGGCATGAGGATAAGGAGATACATATTTTCATCATTATTCCATCAATAAGAATATGCAAAATAAATTTATTTTTGAACTTTCTAGAGATACCATTAATAAATTAATTGACAATCTTGAGACCAAATAGGTCGTGATGGGATACATTGAGGGTATTCTTGGTTCTCAGAGTTTAGATAACCCTCTAAGATTTGAGGTTGTGATAGGTAGTAATCATATTGATGAAAATCTATGTTTACTTATTTGGTAATTAGTAAGTTCAGTTGATTTAAAGGATGATATGTTCAAAATATCAAGTTTTAAGACTCATAGAGATGATGTAATCAATTAATAAATTTTAAAAAGATAATGAAACATAATAGGAATAAATTTAACACCCCAAGTTTCCTCGGTATGTTTCCTTTCGAATAATGCAATGGCGTGCATTGTACACAACTTCGAGATTTTAACACACCATAACCAATCAAACTAGCCGTTAAGAATAGTAATACCTACTTTTTGAAATTTTATAAATTCTATCTCTCAAAATGGACTTTATTTTTGGATTCGTAATATCTAAATTAGCCTAGGGTGAAATTTTGGTACTTTTTGGATAACTTTCATATTTTGATGAATAGTGAAAATTACTAAATTTTAATTAAAAACAATTTTTTAATCAAAATAATTAATAGTGATAAATTATGAATTTGAGTTGTTTTAAAGTATATTTAGAATATATTTTTACCATTTAATATAATTTTGGTCATTGGACATAATTTTACAGTTAAACCGAACATAAACAAGTGTCAATCTTTTGATAGTTATTATCTCTTAAAAACACGCTTTTTGTTTTGACAGCGAGAATTAATTTTAAATTAATTTCTGCCACTTCTGTGTTTTGAATTTAGGAAAATGGATTCCATATTTGGAATCAGGATGTTCAAATTGTGTAAATAGGTAACTTTTATTTTTAGACATTTTGAATAATTACTGCGGTAAATATTTTATTTACCATGGTTAAGGGTAAATCCGGTAAATAAGGGTTAAAAAATAATATTATAATAATACTAAATTACCCTAAAACGTGTCTTAACCCTATTGGTGGATACATGGTCGACCATGGGCATCTTTGGGTCTATTTTGGGACCCCATGGATCCACTTGTAAGTGATAATGACACTTTATTTTAATTAAGTTAAAATAAATACAAAAATGACACAAGCATATATCTTTTAACAAAACAATTGTTACAGAGGGTTATATATGTTGGATTTTAGATTATAAATATTCCTTAGAAAGATAAAACGATTTCCTACATAATGATATTTTATTTATAATTTTTAGACATTAAATAATTTATTTTATTTATGACACAATGATGATGCAGTAATTACTATAATAGTGAAAAATTAAAATAATTGATATTATAAATACCCAAATAAATATATTATAAAACTTTTAATGAATTAAACTAATTTTCTAGGATAATATGATATATTAGGATTGATTTAATTGACTTTTTCGAAGTAATCAATCTGTTATGAGTTTCACAAAAATCAACTATTGAATAGTGTCAAAATTGACATAAAAGAGTTTTTAAAACAAATATTATATTATTAATTGATATTAAATTCCTAAAAATATAAGGTTCGGCCAAGAGTCTTATATCATGATAGGTGTATCATTAATGGACCACTTGGGGGTCTCTTGTATGTATATGGTAAGTTTATTAACCATATAATATAAAAAGACAAAGAGACATTGTAAAAATGAAACTAATTAACTTAGAGTTAATACTTAAAGATAAGGTTAATATAAGTACCCAAACCTGTCTAAATTCTATTTGTTGAGTGGTTTTCGACCTATCCCCACCTTAACCTTTGAATAATAAGCTTTGGAGCCATTAGAAACCGAATATTAATTTTTTATAAATTAATATTTCTAGCTTTTCCAAAGGTGCCCCTCACCCCTCTTATAAAAGGGCACTCCTCCTTCTCATTTCTTCACACCTTCAAAGCCTTTTGGTTCGGCCAAAATCTGCCCAAATACTCTCCCAACATCCCTCACTACAACCTAGAGGCCTTAGATTGATCAGAAAGCCAACCTAAGGATCCCTTTTGATCAAATCAAAAGGAAGAACCCGAAGAAGAGGTAATGATTTCACCACCCTTCTCCAAGATCATTTCTTCTTCCACTTCCTCTTTCTTTGTTCTTACCATTCTAAAATAATAACTCCAGTATCTTACATATACTGTGATGTTATTATAAATATGGTACAACCATATTCAGTATTCTATCCACCCTTTGAATAACATGTCACCATACGTGCGTACGTACGGCTTACCGTCTCCACGTCGTGGTGTAATTGTTATTCAATATAATATTATTTGGATGGGTATAATAATGATGTGTAACTCATGTAAATAATAAAAATAACATGTTAATTATTCTTTATATATGATATACCATCCATTTATATATTATTTTAATATCAAAATAATGATATTGTCGCTCGTGCGTACGTACGGACTACCGTCTCCACGAACGCGATGAGATTCATTCTCCATCGTATCCATTCAAGTATAATTATAATTTGATGATTTAAAAATGATGTTTAAGGACTAGATATCATTCTGGATATGAATAAGATACAACAAACATGGCTTATGTAACAAAACATATAAAAGAAAATGAGTAAGTTAACTCCTGAAACGACGATAATTCTAAGATATTATTAACAAATCAATGTTAAAAGATCATATATGATATCATATTATTATATATGATTCTTGTATAATTTAATAACAACTATTTCACCATTATACAGGAGGTTAACCTACCCCAACCAAGGAAAAGTACAAGGTAAGGGTTATTTCACAATCTCTTCATTATCCGAGGTTGTTTATACGTAATAATCTACTGGGATCTCATTATCATCCACATCCATGTTTCTTCAAAATGTATTTCAAAGAATTTTTACAAGAATATGGGTTAAAGTCATTTATACCTTTTTTGACTTTTTATAAGAGGAATCTTTCCGTCGTTTTCCAAACAAGGTGCTTTTTAACCTTTTCGACAGAATTAAGATAAGAATGTTTTTTTAACTTATACGGCGGGTGCGGTTCTTTTCCGCCGTTATAAAATCGTCAAAGCTTCCCTTACAAGCCTATAAGAATATTTTCAAAGAAAATGTTTTATTTTATAAATATATGTCTCTTAAATTATTTCAAAATAGAAAGAGATATTTCTTTAAAAAGAGTTTTGATTTCATCTATGTCAACATCCTTTGATGGATTTTAAGATTATTTGAAGTTGATTTATTATGATACAAAACTTATATATTGTATTGAAGGTTTTGTGATATGTTTGACTGTGGATGTGCTATTTTTATACCATTCATAGTTTATGGTGAAAGTATTGACATTTCATATGCTAGTTTTAATATGAATGTTTATGTTATGTTTAAACCTTTTCATATGGGAATGCATTGGACTTAATATGTGACGGGTGGAGCCCGCTATAGCTCCTCGATGCATCGGTAGGTCTCATGAGACAAACTAGTGTCTTGGCACAAGGCCTTGACAAAATCTTATTTGTAGTCTTGGCACGGGGCCTTGGCTATGTGGTTATGATAGTCTGGCATTATGCATTCCAACATTATGAAAGTGGTTATTGATTTTTGCATGTGATTATTCGATTAGTAGAATATCCATGTGAATAAGTAAATGGCATTATTTCATTTTATTTATGCCATACCATGTTGAAAGTTCATATTTAAAAGGCTTTTGTTTTAGTTATACATTGCCTTAAATGTTTATTCTTATTTATGAAAGTTTCTGCTATATTGTTATCCTTACTGGGCATTTGAGCTCACCCCTTTTCTATGTTTTATTTTTCCCAGGATGTGAAGAAGTAAGTTATGAATGACCTGCAGGGATTTTATGAGGGGTTAATAGTGTGGATTGTGGAAACATTATGTTGTTGTAGTAGTTTTTCATTTTATGATGTAATGTAAAACTTATGAATATATCTAGTGTTTCCAAGGCTACTAAACCAATCGGTCTTTCGAGATTTGATCTTTCTTGTGATCATGCCAATGTTATGTAATAATGCACCGACTCTGGGTAACTGGGGTCGGGGCGTTACAGTTGGTATCAGAGGAAGTTTAGTACAAACCTTGGAAGCTAGATTTAGATAAACTCTGATTAGAGCACGTAAACCTAAGATGAACTTTGAGGATTAGTATAGAAGAACTTCCTAGAATTTTGGTATTGTAGAGATTTTGTGAGTTTTCCGAGCAATACATCCCTGTCTGGATACGAGTAGGTAGAGGCGGCTCTGGCACAGATGTACCTAGGGGTAAAACCCGAAAACACCGCTTTGAGCTAGACTCGAACGGGAACTGGTGCACGACAACGGGCCTTGCTGCACTCTTGGTTACGACACTCCCGGGGGATATGCTTTGGTAAATTCACAAGATTTGCATAAACCATTATTAAGGGAATACAAAAAAATTCCCCTAAGAATATATGTCGGCAAATAGATAGTGGATAACCTAGATTTTAACATAGGGTACCCCAAGTTAGGATATATTGTTCAATTACAAGATTATCCTATTATGTCTATTTTTTTTACATTCTTATTAGATAAGTATTCAAAAACCCTAATTGTATTTTCTTTTGTTAGTTGAAACATGGAGGGAGCAAGATCACGAACAACTCTTCTCTCTCTTCCTGAAGAACTACTTACAATTATTATCCAGAAGTCATGCGCAGACGATGTTGAAACTTTTTCAAATGTCCAAGTTACATGCAAACAACTCTATGAGACATCCAATACCTCTAGAATTTCACGATTCTTTCAAGGATCAAGTACCGACTATGGGATAATGTTGCGCTCTCAACTTTTTTACCATGCTAAGCGTGGGAAGTACCATCAGGGTCTTTTCAAATTATTCACTTTATCTCAAAATTACGATGCACTAAATGATTTTCTAGATGCTGCAGAAGAGGGAGACCTTCGATCAGCCTATATGTATCAAATTATATATTTATGTCTTTTGGGATATACAAAAACTGATTTACCAAAACCTTATTTTGAAATATTTGAAGATGAATCAGTGAGAATTTTTCTAAAAAAACATGTTAAAGACGATGTCTCAAAATTATACATAAGAAATACCTATTTTTTATGATGCATCGATGCTTCCATCGATATAATCCAAAATGGATGAGGAGTTTTTGGGTAAATGAAGTAGATGATTTTGAAAAATTCCTGAGGTACCATTGTGACACATGAACGCATTATACCAAAAGGCAAATCCGCCTAGTCTCTCCAGAGTTCATGTTGTGATCCACATACCTCTAGTGACAAAATACATGCCTGACCCAATGCATGTACTCACCTATGAAGAATTATAACTGGAACTCGATCTATCTTATTGTGGAGAGCCTATCAGAATTCTTCATACCAAAGATCATGTGTTGAGAAACCGTATGACTTGTTTGGTAAAAGATCTATGGAGAAATCATAAGATGGAAGAGGCAATGTGGGAACCCGAGGAACATATGATGAAGAACCTATGTGGAAATAAATGGATGGTGAAATGTTTAAAAGTGTTAGTGCTCTTTATTGATGGGATTACTTTGGAATAATTTTCTCTTGTATGTGTAAAACTGCAATTTATCATGTGAAAATGATATCTGAGGAAGAATTATCTTTTCTGTTGCGGATATAGTTATAAATAACCATTTGGTCTTATATGATCATCGGGTTTGAGGAAATTATAAGTTATTATAATTTGGGATGAAAATGCAAGGTATGATATAATATTTGTGGTTAAATTTTGTTATTTTGGGGAATTTATCTCATTTTGGTAATATTATAAAATATAGTTTTTGAAAAAGGACAACACGTAGACCGTGTGACAACCCGTCGCGTCGGACAAAGCTGTGGGAATCGAACCCACAACCAAAGTGCGATTGGGATTTATCGCCTACCACTGGACTACGTGAAGTCCCTGGTTAGTGTGACTATTTTTTTTAGTTAAATGATTTTATTGATCAATAATAAGTTAATTTGGGTTCTTATTTCTTATCAAATGAATACCCTTGGTATAGGAAAATGATTTGGTGATTAAGTGATAAATGTTATTTTGGAAGATGTTCGCTTTGTTGGAAACACTATATGCCCAAGGAAAATAGAATACAATGGGGTTTCATTTGTAGAGTAATGGTGGATTTTTATCTACGTTTTTATTGTTGATTTATAGTGATTTGGGTTATTTATGGAAATTATTAATCTATAACAGAGAATATGTGATGATGTTAATTACTTTTAAGTATGTGACTTTAAGAGTATTTGATGTCATTTGGAGATACAATGTAACATGGGAGACTACATAATCAAATTCTTCTATGATTTGGGTTTCAATATTAGTTTGGATTATATTAAAGGATTTTAAGGACAATTGGTTATTGAATGGTATCTATTTAACTTTGGAGTGTTGTTGGTTTAATTTTAGAAATTAAGATTAGTGCATATTTTAGGGGATTATTAGATCATTCACTAACCATTTTGGTTTTGATTAATCTTCAAAGACAATGTAAATATATTGTTTATCCTGCATGGATCATGTGATTCTATAGAAGTTTATTCTAGCTCTTCCAGTGTGACCAAGTCTTCTTGAATACTAATCGTTTAAAAAAAACTGAGTTAGTGGTGGAAATTTATTAAAGAATGAAAATTTACTTAAAATGTACGTATATCTCATAATGTTCTTAGTCAATATCATAAATGAATTCCTCTTCCTTATGTAATGTAACTTTAAAAAAAAATATTGTCTGTTTACTTTCCTACTAGGAGACTAATGGTCGTTTGTCCCAACACAAGTTTGTGGTTTTCTCATTGTTAACTTTCTCATGATCAGGATTTCTATCCCTCTCCATCAGAACTTGACACTTAGTTTATCATCCATATCCATGTTTTCTTACATGGAATCCTAGTATGGGTTATCTTGGATGACCCTTATACCTCTCTTTCTTTCTTTTAAAGTGATAGTTTTATTGGCTCTTTTTACGATGTGGGACTTTCCATTATATTCCCAAGAAAAAATTTAAAAATTGTGAGGAAGAAATTTATTGAAGGAGGGGAGAATGTAACACCCCAAGTTTCCTCGGTATGTTTCCTTTCGAATAATGCAATGGCGTGCATTGTACACAACTTCGAGATTTTAACACACAATAACCAATCAAACTAGCCGTTATGAATAGTAATACCTACTTTTTGAAATTTTATAAATTCTATCTCTCAAAATGGACTTCATTTTTGGATTCTTAATATCTAAATTAGCCTAGGGTGAAATTTTGGTACTTTTTGGATAACTTTCATATTTTGATGAATAGTGAAAATTACTAAATTTTAATTAAAAACAACTTTTTTAATCAAAATAATTAATAGTGATAAATTATGAATTTGAGTTGTTTTAAAGTATATTTAGAATATATTTTTACCATTTAATATAATTTTGGTCATTGGACATAATTTTACAGTTAAACCGAACATAAACAAGTGTCAATCTTTTGATAGTTATTATCTCTTAAAACCACGCTTTTTGTTTTGACAGCGGGAATTAATTTTAAATTAATTTCTGCCACTTCTGTGTTTTGAATTTAGGAAAATGGATTCCATATTTGGAATCAGGATGTTCAAATTGTGTAAATAGGTAACTTTTATTTTTAGACATTTTGAATAATTACTGCGGTAAATATTTTATTTACCATGGTTAAGGGTAAATCCGGTAAATAAGGGTTAAAAATAATATTATAATAATACTAAATTACCCTAAAACGTGTCTTAACCCTATTGGTGGATACATGGTCGACCATGGGCATATTTGGGTCTATTTTGGGACCCCATGGATCCACTTGTAAGTGATAATGACACTTTATTTTAATTAAGTTAAAATAAATACAAAAATGACACAAGCATATATCTTTTAACAAAACAATTGTTACAGAGGGTTATATATGTTGGATTTTAGATTATAAATATTACTTAGAAAGATAAAACGATTTCCTACATAATTATATTTTATTTATAATTTTTAGACATTAAATAAGTTATTTTATTTATGATACAATGATGATGCAGTAATTACTATAATAGTGAAAAATTAAAATAATTGATATTATAAATACCCAAATAAATATAATATGAAACTTTTAATGAATTAAACTAATTCTCAAGGATAATATGATATATTAGGATTGATTTAATTGACTTTTTTCGAAGTAATCAATCTGTTATGAGTTTCACAAAAATCAACTATTGAATGGTGTCAAAATTGACATAAAAGAGTTTTTAAAACAAATATTATATTATTAATTGATATTAAATTCCTAAAAATATAAGGTTCGGCCAAGAGACTTATATCATGATAGGTGTATCATTAATGGACCACTTTGGGGTCGCTTGTATGTATATGGTAAGTTTATTAACCATATATTATAAAAATACAAAGAGACATTGTAAAAGTGAAACTAATTAACTTAGAGTTAATACTTAAAGATAAGGTTAATATAAGTACCCAAACCTGTCTAAATTCTATTGGTTGAGTGGTTTTCGACCTATCCCCACCTTAACCTTTGAATAATAAGCTTTGGATCCATTAGAAACCGAATATGAATTTTTTATAAATTAATATTTCTAGCTTTTCCAAAGGTGCCCCTCACCCCTCTTATAAAAGGGCACTCCTCCTTCTCATTTCTTCACACCTTAAAAGCCTTTTGGTTCGGCCAAACTCTGCCCAAATACTCTCCCAACATCCCTCACTACATCCTAGAGGCCTTATTTTGATCAGAAAGCCAACCTAAGGATCTTTTTTGATCAAAGCAAAAGGAAGAACCCGAAGAAGAGGTAATGATTTCACCACCCTTCTCCAAGTTCATTTCTTCTTCCACTTCCTCTTTCTTTGTTCTTACCATTCTAAAATAATAACTCCAGTATCTTACATATACTGTGATGTTATTATAAATATGGTACAACCATATTCAGTATTCTATCCACCCTTTGAATAACATGTCACCATACGTGCGTACGTACGGCTTACCGTCTCCACGTCGTGGTGTAATTGTTATTCAATATAATATTATTTGGATGGGTATAATAATGATGTGTAACTCATGTAAATAATAAAAATAACATGTTAATTATTCTTTATATATGATATACCATCCATTTATATATTATTTTAATATCAAAAGAATGATATTTTCGCTCGTGCGTACGTACGGACTACCGTCTCCACGAACGCGATGAGATTCATTCTCCATCGTATCCATTCAAGTATAATTATCATTTGATGATTTAAAAATGATGTTTAAGGACTAGATATAATTCTGGATATGAATAAGATACAACAACCATGGCTTATGTAACAAAACATATAAAAGAAAATGAGTAAGTTAACTCCCGAAACGACGATAATTCTAAGATATTATTAACAAATCAATGTTAAAAGATCATATATGATATCATATTATTATATATTATTCTTGTATAATTTAATAACAACTATTTCACCATTATACAGGAGGTTAACCTACCCCAACCAAGGAAAAGTACAAGGTAAGGGTTATTTCACAATCTCTTCATTATCCGAGGTTGTTTATACGTAATAATCTACTGGGATCTCGTTATCATCCACATCCATGTTTCTTCAAAATGTATTTCAAAGAATTTTTACAAGAATATGGGTTAAAGTCATTTATACCTTTTTTGACTTTTTATAAGAGGAATCTTTCCGTCGTTTTCCAAACAAGGTGCTTTTTAACCTTTTCGACAGAATTAAGATAAGAATGTTTTTTTAACTTATACGGCGGGTGCGGTTATTTTCCGCCGTTATAAAATCGTCAAAGCTTCCCTTACAAGCCTATAAGAATATTTTCAAAGAAAATGTTTTATTTTATAAATATATGTCTCTTAAATGATTTCAAAATAGAAAGAGATATTTCTTTAAAAAGAGTTTTGATTTCATCTATGTCAACATCCTTTGATGGATTTTAAGATTATTTGAAGTTGATTTATTATGATACAAAACTTATATATTGTATTGAAGGTTTTGTGATATGTTTGACTGTGGATGTGCTATTTTTATACCATTCATAGTTTATGGTGAAAGTATTGACATTTCATATGCTAGTTTTAATATGAATGTTTATGTTATGTTTAAACCTTTTCATATGGGAATGCATTGGACTTAATATGTGACGGGTGGAGCCTCCTATAGCTCCTCGATGCATCGGTAGGTCTCATGAGACAAACTAGTGTCTTGGCACAAGGCCTTGACAAAATCTTATTTGTAGTCTTGGCACGAGGCCTTGGCTATGTGGTTATGATAGTCTGGCATTATGCATTCCAACATTATGAATGTGGTTATTGATTTTTGCATGTGATTATTCGATTAGTAGAATATCCATGTGAATAAGTAAATGGAATTATTTCATTTTATTTATGCCATACCATGTTGAAAGTTCATATTTAAAAGGCTTTTGTTTTAGTTATACATTGCCTTAAATGTTTATTCTTATTTATGAAAGTTTCCGCTATATTGTTATCCTTACTGGGCATTTGAGCTCACCCCTTTTCTATGTTTTATTTTTCCCAGGATGTGAAGAAGTAAGTTATGAATGACCTACAGGTATTTTATGAGGGGTTAATAGTGTGGATTGTGGAAACATTATGTTGTTGTAGTAGTTTTTCATTTTATGATGTAATGTAAAACTTATGAATATATCTAGTGTTTCCAAGGCTACTAAACCAATCGGTCTTTCGAGATTTGATCTTTCTTGTGATCATGCCAATGTTATGTAATAATGCACCGACTCTGGGTAACTGGGGTCGGGGCGTTACAGTTGGTATCAGAGGAAGTTTAGTACAAACCTTGGAAGCTAGATTTAGATAAACTCTGATTAGAGCACGTAAACCTAAGATGAACTTTGAGGATTAGTATAGAAGAACTTCCTAGAATATTGGTATTGTAGAGATTTTGTGAGTTTTCCGAGTAATAAATCCCTGTCTGGATACGAGAAGGTAGAGGCGGCTCTGGCACAGATGTACCTAGGGGTAAAACCCGAAAACACCGCTTTGAGCTAGACTCGAACTGGAACTGGTGCACGACAATGGGCCTTGCTGCACTCTTGGTTACGACACTCCCGGGGGATATGCTTTGGTAAATTCACAAGATTAGCATAAACCATTATTAAGGGAATACAAAAAAAAATGCCCCTAAGAATATATGTCAGTAAATAGATAGTGGATAACCTAGATTTTAACATAGGGTACCCCAAGTTAGGATATATTTTTCAATTACAAGATTATCCTATTATGTCTATTTTTTTTACATTCTTATTAGATAATTATTCAAAAACCCTAATTGTATTTTCTTTTGTTAGTTGAAACATGGAGGGAGAAAGATCACGAACAACTCTTCTCTCTCTTCCTGAAGAACTACTTACAATTATTATCCAGAAGTCATGCGCAGACGATGTTGAAACTTTTTCAAATGTCCAAGTTACATGCAAACAACTTTATGAGACATCCAATACCTCTAGCATTGCACGATTCTTTCAAGGATCAAGTACCGACTATGGGATAATGTTGCGCTCTCAACTTTCTTACCATGATAAGCGTGGGAAGTACCATCAGGGTCTTTTCAAATTATTCACTTTATCTCAAAATTACGATGCACTAAATGATTTTCTAGATGCTGTAGAAGAGGGAGACCTTCGAGCAGCCTATATGTATCAAATTATATATTTATGTCTTTTGGGATATACAAAAACTGATTTACCAAAACCTTATTTTGAAATATTTGAAGATGAATCAGTGAGAATTTTTCTAAAAAAACATGTTAAAGACGATGTCTCAAAATTATACATAAGAAATACCTATTTTTTATGATGCATCGATGCTTCCATCGATATAATCCAAAATGGATGAGGAGTTTTTGGGTAAAGGAAGTAGATGATTTTGAAAAATTCCTGAGGTACCATTGTGACACATGAACGCATTCTACCAAAAGGAAAATCCGCCTAGTCTCTCCAGAGTTCATGTTGTGATCCACATACCTCTAGTGACAAAATACGTGTCTGACCCAATGCATGTACTCACCTATGAAGAATTATAACTGGAACTCGATCTATCTTATTGTGGAGAGCCTATCAGAATTCTTCATACCAAAGATCATGTGTTGAGAAACCGGATGACTTGTCTGGTAAAAGATCTATGGAGAAATCATAAGATGGAAGAGGCAATGTGGGAACCCGAGGAACATATGATGAAGAACCTATGTGGAAATAAATGGATGGTGAAATGTTTAAAAGTGTTAGTGCTCTTTATTGACGGGATTACTTTGGAATAATTTTCTCTTGTATGTGTAAACCTGCAATTTATCATGTGAAAATGATATCTGAGGAAGAATTATCTTTTCTGTTGCGGATATAGTTATAAATAACCATTTGGTCTTATATGATCATTGGGTTTGAGGAAATTATAAGTTATTATAATTTGGGATGAAAATGCAAGGTATGATATAATATTTGTGGTTAAATTATGTTATTTTGGGGAATTTATCTCATTTTGGTAATATTATAAAATATAGTTTTTGAAAAAGGACAACACGTAGACCGTGTGACAACCCGTCGCGTCGGACAAAGCTGTGGGAATCGAACCCACAACCAAAGTGCGATTGGGATTTATCGCCTACCACTGGACTACGTGAAGTCCCTGGTTAGTGTGACTATTTTTTTAGTTAAATGATTTTATTGATCAATAATAAGTTAATTTGGGTTCTTATTTCTTATCAAATGAATACCCTTGGTATAGGAAAATGATTTGGTGATTAAGTGATAAATGTTATTTTGGAAGATGTTCGCTTTGTTGGAAACACTATATGCCCAAGGAAAATAGAATACAATGGGGTTTCATTTGTAGAGTAATGGTGGATTTTTATCTACGTTTTTATTGTTGATTTATAGTGATTTGGGTTATTTATGGAAACTATTAATCTATAACAGAGAATATGTGATGATGTTAATTACTTTTAAGTATGTGACTTTAAGAGTATTTGATGTCATTTGGAGATACAATGTAACATGGGAGACTACATAATCAAATTCTTCTATGATTTGGGTTTCAATATTAGTTTGGATTATATTAAAGGATTTTAAGGACAATTGGTTATTGAATGGTATCTATTTAACTTTGGAGTATTGTTGGTTTAATTTTAGAAATTAAGATTAGTGCATATTTTGGGGGATTATTAGATCATTCACTAAACATTTTGGTTTTGATTAATCTTCAAAGACAATGTAAATATATGGTTTATCCTGCATGGATCATGTGATTCTATAGAAGTTTATTCTATCTCTTCCAGTGTGACCAAGTCTTCTTGAATACTAATCGTTTAAAAAAAACTGAGTTAGTGGTGGAAATTTATTAAAGAATGAAAATTTACTTAAAATGTAAGTATATCTCATAATGTTCTTAGTCAATGTCATAAATGAATTCCTCTTCCTTATGTAATGTAACTTTAAAAAAAAAATCTTGTCCGTTTACTTTCCTACTAGGAGACTAATGGTCGTTTGTCCCAACACAAGTTTGTGGTTTTCTCATTGTTAACTTTCTCCTGATCATGATTTCTATCCCTCTCCATCAGAACTTGACACTTAGTTTATAATCCATATCCATGTTTTCTTACATGGAATCCTAGTATGGGTTATCTTGGATGACCCTTATACCTCTCTTTCTTTCTTTTAAAGTGATAGTTTTATTGGCTCTTTTTCCGATGTGGGACTTTCCATTATATTCCCAAGCAAAATTTTAAAAATTGCGAGGACGCAATTTATTGAAGGAGGGGAGAATGTAACACCCAAATTTTCCTCGGTATGTTTCCTTCCGAATAATGCAATGGCATGCATTGTACACAACTTCGAGATTTTAACACACCATAACCAATCAAACTAGCCGTTATGAATAGTAATACCTACTTTTTGAAATTTTATAAATTCTATCTCTCAAAATGGACTTAATTTTTAGATTCGTAATATCTAAATTAGCCTAAGGTGAAATTTTGGTACTTTTTGGATAACTTTCATATTTTGATGAATAGTGAAAATTGCTAAATTTTAATTAAAAACAACTTTTTTAATCAAAATAATTAATAGTGATAAATTATGAATTTGAGTTGTTTTAAAGTATATTTAGAATATATTTTTACCATTTAATATAATTTTGGTCATTGGACATAATTTTACAGTTAAACCGAACATAAACAAGTGTCAATCTTTTGATAGTTATTATCTCTTAAAAACACGCTTTTTGTTTTGACAGCAGGAATTAATTTTAAATTAATTTCTGCCACTTCTGTGTTTTGAATTTAGGAAAATGGATTCCATATTTGGAATCAGGATGTTCGAATTGTGTAAATAGGTAACTTTTATTTTTAGACATTTTGAATAATTACTGCGGTAAATATTTTATTTACCATGGTTAAGGGTCAATCCGGTAAATAAGGGTTAAAAATAATATTATAATAATACTAAATTACCCTAAAACGTGTCTTAACCCTATTGGTGGATACATGGTCGACCATGGGCATCTTTGGGTCTATTTTGGGACCCCATGGATCCACTTGTAAGTGATAATGACACTTTATTTTAATTAAGTTAAAATAAATACAAAAATGACACAAGCATATATCTTTTAACAAAACAATTGTTACAGAGGGTTATATATGTTGGATTTTAGATTATAAATATTCCTTAGAAAGATAAAACGATTTCCTACATAATGATATTTTATTTATAATTTTTAGACATTAAATAATTTATTTTATTTATGACACAATGATGATGCAGTAATTACTATAATAGTGAAAAATTAAAATAATTGATATTATAAATACCCAAATAAATATAATATGAAACTTTTAATGAATTAAACTAATTTTCTAGGATAATATGATATATTAGGATTGATTTATTTGACTTTTTTCGAAGTAATAAATCTGTTATGAGTTTCACAAAAATCAACTATTGAATAGTGTCAAAATTGACATAAAAGCGTTTTTAAAACAAATATTATATTATTAATTGATATTAAATTCCTAAAAATATAAGGTTCGGCATAGAGACTTATATCATGATAGGTGTATCATTAATGGACCAATTGGGGATCTCTTTTATGTATATGGTAAGTTTATTAACCATATAATATAAAAATTAAAAAGAGACATTGTAAAAGTGAAACTAATTAACTTAGAGTTAATACTTAAAGATAAGGTTAATATAAGTACCCAAACCTGTCTAAATTCTATTGGTTGAGTGGTTTTCGACCTATCCCCACATTAACCTTTGAATAATAAGCTTTTGAGACATTAGAAACCGAATATGAATTTTTTATAAATTAATATTTCTAGCTTTTCCAAAGGTGCCCCTCACCCCTCTTATAAAAGGGCACTCCTCCTTCTCATTTCTTCACACCTTCAAAGCCTTTTGGTTCAATCACACTCTGCCCAAATACTCTCCCAACATCCCTCACTACAACCTAGAGGCCTTAGTTTGATCAGAAAGCCAACCTAAGGAGCCCTTTTGATCAAATCAAAAGGAAGAACCCGAAGAAGAGGTAATGATTTCACCACCCTTCTCCAAGTTCATTTCTTCTTCCACTTCCTCTTTCTTTGTTCTTACCATTCTAAAATAATAACTCCAGTATCTTACATATACTTTGATGTTATTATAAATATGGTACAACCATATTCAGTATTCTATCCACCCTTTGAATAACATGTCACCGTACGTGCGTACGTACGGCTTACCGTCTCCACGTCGTGGTGTAATTGTTATTCAATATAATATTATTTGGATGGGTATAATAATGATGTGTAACTCATGTAAATAATAAAAATAACATGTTAATGATTCTGTATATATGATATACCATCCATTTATATATTATTTTAATATCAAAAGAATGATATTGTCGCTCGTGCGTACGTACGGACTACCGTCTCCACGAACGCGATGAGATTCATTCTCCATCGTATCCATTCAAGTATAATTATCATTTGATGATTTAAAAATGATGTTTAAGGACTAGATATCATTCTGGATATGAATAATATACAACAACCATGGCTTATGTAACAAAACATATAAAAGAAAATGAGTAAGTTAACTCCCGAAACGACGATAATTCTAAGATATTATTAACAAATCAATGTTAAAAGATCATATATGATATCATATTATTATATATGATTCTTGTATAATTTAATAACAACTATTTCACCATTATACAGGAGGTTAACCTACCCCAACCAAGGAAAAGTACAAGGTAAGGGTTATTTCACAATCTCTTCATTATCCGAGGTTGTTTATACGTAATAATCTACTGGGATCTCGTTATCATCCACATCCATGTTTCTTCAAAATGTATTTCAAAGCATTTTTACAAGAATATGGGTTAATGTCATTTATACCTTTTTTGACTTTTTATAAGAGGAATCTTTCTGTCGTTTTCCAAACAAGGTGCTTTTTAACCTTTCCGACAGAATTAAGATAAGAATGTTTTTTTAAACTTATACGGCGGGTGCGGTTATTTTCCGCCGTTATAAAAGCGTCAAAGCTTCCCTTACAAGCCTATAAGAATATTTTCAAAGAAAATGTTTTATTTTATAAATATATGTCTCTTAAATGATTTCAAAATAGAAAGAGATATTTCTTTAAAAAGAGTTTTGATTTCATCTATGTCAACATCCTTTGATGGATTTTAAGATTATTTATAGTTGATTTATTATGATACAAAACTTATATATTGTATTGAAGGTTTTGTGATATGTTTGACTATGGATGTGCTACTTTTATACCACTCATAGTTTATGGTGAAAGTATTGACATTTCATATGCTAGTTTTAATATGAATGTTTATGTTATGTTTAAACCTTTTCATATGGGAATGCATTGGACTTAATATGTGACGGGTGGAGCCCGCTATAGCTCCTCGATGCATCGGTAGGTCTCATGAGACAAACTAGTGTCTTGGCACAAGGCCTTGACAAAATCTTATTTGTAGTCTTGGCACGAGGCCTTGGCTATGTGGTTATGATAGTCTGGCATTATGCATTCCAACATTATGAAAGTGGTTATTGATTTTTGCATGTGATTATTCGATTAGTAGAATATCCATGTGAATAAGTAAATGGAATTATTTCATTTTATTTATGCCATACCATGTTGAAAGTTCATATTTAAAAGGCTTTTGTTTTAGTTATACATTGCCTTAAATGTTTATTATTATTTATGAAAGTTTCCGCTATATTGTTATCCTTACTGGGCATTTGAGCTCACCCCTTTTCTATGTTTTATTTTTCCCAGGATGTGAAGAAGTATGTTATGAATGACCTGCAGGGATTTTATGAGGGGTTAATAGTGTGGATTGTGGAAACATTATGTTTTTGTAGTAGTTTTTCATTTTATGATGTAATGTAAAGCTTATGAATATATCTAGTGTTTCCAAGGCTACTAAACCAATCGGTCTTTCGAGATTTGATCTTTCTTGTGATCATGCCAATGTTATGTAATAATGCACCGACTCTGGGTAACTGGGGTCGGGGCGTTACAATAAAGTTAATAACCTTGACATGAATTTTTTACATGATTGCAAGTTATCCACTACGTTGAACTCGACATCTATCACATTGATTCCTAAAGTGAAAAATCCATTTGCTGGTATTGATTTTTGACCTATTTAAAAGTGTTATTCCTTTTATAAAATATATAACAAATATTTTGGAAATTATGATTGGAAATGTTCTCAATTATATCATCATCATGGAGAAAAAAACTTTTATCCTGAGAATGTATATTATGAAAAATGGTTTTCTTCCCTTGTATTTTTTTCAATACTATAGTAAAAAATAATACCACTTAAATTTGTGTTATCAAGATTAATCTTAATAAAACATTTGAATAATTGTATTGGTATTTTTTGGAAAACACATTTAATGTGTTTGGAATTCCCTTGAGGTTTATCAGGTAGATTGTGTTTTATGGAAAATATATGTATTAATTTATGTTTGTTAATAGAGATCCCATGGGTAACATTCTTGGTAGGAGATGACATGGGAAATATGACCTCATATCCACATTTTTGTTTACATTCATGAATGAATACCTTTAAAACCAATTGAGAGGGATGACAGCGATTAGTGACTGAAAATTTCACAAAATATGTCACAAGACTATGATCTTGAATTCATGTTATATTGACAATACTTTTTCCAAAGAAGTTTTATGTTATCTTTAGTTGTTAGAGAAGTTTTATCTCACTTTGGTGATGCGTCAAGGATTTTTTTAACCAAGATAAAAAAGTATATTTTTTAGTGGCGTCACATATTAGGAAAGCACACAAATGATTCAACTTATAGAATCACATAATGATTTGATGACATTTAGCTATCTTTTAGTTCCTCTTCATTTAAAAAGGTTTTCACTTATGAATTAGTAAATCCCCATTTAGAAAGTTATACTATACCTACCATTCAAACTAGGAACTCCATATTCTTATCTTATTCTGGATGGATCTGGAAAAGTTAGTCATTTTTATAGAACCTCACTAACTACTGATGTAATATTAATCAGAATATTTATTATATTTTTAGTTCTTTTATTTAGATAACAAATTATCAAAATTCAAAGAATTTTCTTTTTTTCATACGATGATGTGATAAAGTCAAATGGAGTGGGTGGACAATGTCATAAACACATTGGATGGTATTACTATGAATTTATTATATAATGAATTTGATATATTTATCTCAAAAAGGAATATATATATGTGTAAAATGGTGTCGGGATTATTATGTTAATAGGAGTAACATCAATAATAATGATGGTGGTAGGATCACATCATAGAATCTAAAAAACATGATTAAGTTATAAGAGGCCCACAATGTGTTTTAGTTGATGACAGTAAGGTTTCTTGCATTTCTTTAGGATATACAATTACCATTATTTATACTTACATGTCTCTTATTCTAAAAAATTTTATTATTCGCATACACTTCTTTAACACTTAGTTATCCTATTTGGATAAAATGATAACTAGAGATGACCTCTACATGTGGAATGTTGTGTCTTCTCAATGTTTTCTACTTTATGGTATGAAATAGAAAAAATTTAATAATTTTTTACTTTAACGGTTTATATCTTTTATATGTTTCTATAATAATATGATCATTGTGGGAATTTCTTGACCTTCCTCAAACTATAATTTGATCAAGGCTTAGATTGTTCATGAATTTGGATCATCTTCAACACATTCTATAATTATCCTAGATTGTTCGAACCATCTTATGTATTTAATTTGGACATTTCATAGTCAATTTATAAATAGAAATCATCTTAAAGAAACTATATATTTCTTCCAAATATTATATGTATGGTTTAAAGTTGAATTAATCATGTATCACTAGGATGGAGGATATTCCATGTAATAAACATTTTTTTTAGATGAATGTGTGTTAATACAATTTCCATTTATTATGTTTTAATGTTTTTACAATGATATATTATAATTTTTACTTCTAAAAATTTGTTCTACTATTTTTAATTTGACATGTATTTTCACAAAATGGAATGGAATGAACCATTCCATATAAAAAAATCACTAAAGTGTACATATAAATGCATTTGAGTTATAAATTTATACATAACTATAACATGGAATAATATATTTCAAATATGGGTTTAAAAAAATCTTATGTGTTAGTTTTATTAAGTTATCTAACTTTAACCCACCTTTCCTACCTCTATTGGAGAAACTAATCATAATAAGGTGGTTAGAAGGTCATAATGTAAAAACATACTTAAAAACATAGGAAAAATTAACCAAATTCCAAGGAGATAAAGTTAGATGAGAAAGAAGTCATCACACTCAGTGCACAAGGAAGAATTATAGAGTTCAAAGAGTTTTAATAAGAGATAACAATATAACTGTTTCTATTTAAAAACATTGATCAATGATTTTTTTTACATACAAATAGAATATTTCTAACTAGCTATCTAATCCATCATGTCTATATATGTTCATCCATGTGAAAGTGTCTATGTTTTTTCATATCCTTACCATATAAAAAATAGATTTGAAATACCTCCAATTAGACTCACAAAAGATCTAATAATCCAAACAATTCAGAAGTGTTTGAGACACTGTCACAACATCTTCTCTATTACTACGTCAAATATTCCCATTTAATTTTTACTTCATATCACTCTTATTCTATTTTTATGTGAAAATGAGGCATACATTAGAGTAATATCATATGCGAGATAGAAAAATGTGATTTATGAAAAATAATGAGGGGCTAATATGAAGAAGAAATATAAAAAAAACCTAGTATCCCCAATAGAATCAAAATGGATTTCATAGGTATTTTCCTAGATATCATTATCATTAATACATTAAACAATTAAAATTATTAAAATAAAATGAGAAAATGGCAAAAAAACTTTTCATTAAACATTTTATCCACCATTTAATACATAAATATTCAGTACTAGGTCATATCATATAAAATAAACACTTCAATTGAATTTGAAAACATAAATTATCAGTCCAAAACCATATTATCAAAAGGTCGTGCTAATATAATGTTTGCAAAAAATAATTATATTCCAGATTAAAATCCCAAATTTTACACCAATTCTAAATTCCTTACCCATCCATGGTGAACCAAACATTGTCTTCATTCCTAACTGTCGAGAGAATTATGGAACCCTTCATTTTAATAAGTATGATGAACAAAACTTTGTAACCATTATGTAATCAAGCAGTCACACAGATTATGGATATTGTTTATAATATTTTGGAATCCATTTTTTTATATCCCAAAAAAATAGTTCTTTCAATTGAAAGTTTCACTAGGAATATACTCAAGATGAAAATTGAAATCAACACAATAATTGAAGCATTTATATATTTTATATTAATTATTCAGTGAAATGAATTGAAGTGAAATAATACTTAAATGTGAATGAAAATGTTATGTTTTAACGTGCATGTAATTTAAGGAATCCTTATGAGATAAAAAATTCATGAAATAATCCTTGAGGAATCATCTGGAAAAAGTAAATTGGAAGGGAAGGGAATAACACACATTTCATTGATGAATGGAATGGACATGATAAAATTTAGGGTATTTCATTTTCATTACTCTATTTCTAAAACACCAATTTAAATAAATTCAATGTTTTGAATAATCACCATCACCTTGTTCATACCTCTTATGTTATCAAAATTATGTTTCCTACTAAATTTCAAAATTTAAATGTTGAATCATTTTAATATTATGTTTGGATGTTTTTTAAACATAGTCTCTTCATTTCTTATCAGCAAAGAAAGAACCTTTTCTTATAAAAATCTAATTAATTGTAACAATTGGTAGTGATGTGACACGTGATAAGAAAATATGGACTAAGGTTATAGAATCAATCCTTTTAGCAAACATGTGTCTAATCACTTGGTAAAATCAATTTGGATAAATACCATTAAATGTTTTCATTTTTACTCACATGGTGAAATTTAAAGAAATAGTGTTTTATGTAAGTCTCTTTAAGTTGAATCAATAGTACAATCATCATTTTCATCAACTTAATAATTAATGAAGCACCAAAAACCTAAAACCAAACAGAATGTGGTCACCAAAATTGATCAAATTTAATAATTAATGAATGTTGGGAAAAATTAGAATAATATAAAATAATTCAATAAATGTTTCTATTAGAGAATTTAGATATTTATGGTGGGGAAATATTAAAAACCCTTGTTTATTGGGTTGGTGAAAATCCCAGGAAATTTGATTTTTTAATCTCGATGCAGACCACATTTATAGAACTAGGTTTCAAAATAAGAATCTCAGAGTTGAAACATCTTTAATATATATTTTTGGATATAGTCAGAGGCTCAAGAGGTGTGTTGGATGTGCAGGGATTGAGGCTGTATTTCACTAAAATTCTCATTTGTGGATAGGTTTGGAAAAGTTCCCCAAGTGGTGAAATAAATTGGGAGAGTTTGGATCAAATTAAAGAATTTTTGTGTTTGAGTGCATATTTGAAATTTTCCCAACTCTAAAACTCTACATACTATAGGTTTTAAGGAAATATATTATACTTTTGAGAAATATATATTATGTATGGGAAGAGTATATTACGTAATGTTTTTCACCCAAGGGAGAAAACTTATGTATGAATATATTATATATCACGTATAAAAAATATATTTCATAATGATTCTAATATACAAAAAAATTGTGCATCGATATAAATATTTTACAAATGGGAAAAAAATATTATGTATCAAATTTCATATAAGGAAAATATCTTATGTATGAAAAATAATATATTATTCATTAACTAATAAATTACGTATGGTTTTTTAAAATAAGGTAAAACCCTTATCTGTGGAAAAGATATCATGTATGAGGGGAATATATATTACATATAGGTTTTTATATCATGTAAAAACATTACATAACAAGATATTTTACATATATTATTTCTAGCTAAGAAAATCTTACCTATGAAAGAAATATTAAGTATCAAATTTTCACTATGGGAAAAACTGTAAAGAGTGGGTGATATATTATGTATGTATTTTCCCCTAATTAAAAACCATATTAGTAGGTCATATATTAAATATATTTTTTTCTCAAAGGGAATAACCTTACATATTAAAGTAATAATATTACATGTAAATATTTTACTAAGGAAAAAACTTTAAACAAGAAAAGTATAGTACGCATAATGTAATAATGTTACTCTGTGAGAATTTTCTCGAAGTTAAAAAATTTCGTATGGAATTTTTATAGAAAAATATTAATTAGTGAAAATTATACCTTAGTGGTTTTTAAAAAATAGATAGGGGTACTTCCTCTTTACAGTGGAATCTTTTTATTCCCCTCTCTTTCCCATTTCGACAGTTCCCCTTCCAAGTGTTTCTACATTGATCATTAATGAATTTGAGGGTTTTTTGATCTTGGATATAGCTTGATGAAAATAAATCATTTCACTTAGATTATTCATATGATGGGATCATGAAGATATGATAGAGATTTAGTTCGACTTGGATAAAGGGGATCCCAAGAAGATTATCACACTAGATATTTTTTGGATTCAAATAGGTATGTTATAGGTGGTATGTACCTCTTTTCTCAATGATTTAGACACAATATATTACCAAGTGAGATATTCTTTGATTATTTCCTAATAACTATCGAATGAATATTTTTTAAATTTATAAATTATTTATAATTTATTTATAATTAATTATAATGATTGATTGAAAGACTTTGAATAGTTTGTTAATAAGAGGGGCCTAGTTAGGCATGGATGAGAATAGTAAATGGTGAGAGAGCATCAGTTGGGGAAAAAAGATCTTAGGAAAGGATGTTTGAGCTTTAATTTGGATGGAAATGACTCGAGAATAGTTATTTGGTCCCCAAAATGCACCTAATTTTTATACATGTATTTAAGTAGCATGTGATATGCTGCCTCACCACTTGTGTGCAATCGAACATTATTATAAATTAATTTTTTCACCTTGAGCCTCAATGAAATAAATACAAGTAACTTGAGTCACGATGGACCCTTGAAAACTAGGATGATAATTATACGTCTGATGGACAAGGGCTTAACCAAAAACATATTCTATGTGATATATTGCCCCTAGAAGGGTACATGTGAAATGAATGAAAAAACTAGACATTAGTGTAAGTGACATGTGTTCCCTATATGTGGAGAAGTGTGATGGGTTGGGAATGATTATTTTAGGGTTATGTTATGAGAAATATTTATGTATTTGTTGGGTGTGAGGGGAAAAACCTAGTTAATTTTGGAAGGGAGGTTGATGTTGGCCCACTCCTTAGTGTTGACATATATGTCATTCTCATTGTGGATGATTATTCCATGAAGAAAGAATCCTCATATTGAGTTATGTTATGCCTCCAAGTGATGATATTAAATTGTGGGGTGGGAATGAGAAAAAGGAACCCAGGTGGGTTTTCTGTACCTTGATGTGACCTAGGGTACTGTCATTCTTGTCCTAGATTGTGTAGAATCTAGAGTTGATTAGTTCATGATAGTTATCTCAATTATGGAGTACTATTTATGCAGGGACAAGTTTAGGTTGTTCCCTTGATAATAAAACAATGGGAATTTGTTTTGGGTTCACATTAGTGCCCAACCCATGTGATTATATATGTGATATGAGGTTCTAGTTTTCAGGTTGGGATGAATATCTTATGTAATGATGGTCTGGTGACTATTTCTAGAAGAGGATATGACTTCCATGTGAATGTTTTATGATGGTTCAAGATAGTGTTTGTGACCCCATTTGTGTATATATTATAGTTATGGGTAAGGGATGTGAATCCACAAGGTTGTATTCTATATTATAGTTTCATATAGGGGATGTGACCCCTCGAGTTTATGATATCCTAAAAGGTTTTGAGGCATGGCATGTATCCCTCTAGGAGGTTGTGAATTGTGTTTAGAGACATTATTCACTTGATAAAGTAGGTATGTTTGATTCTATGTGTCACCTTAGAACTTTCGAATTAATAATAATTTCTTTTGTTTTGTTTATATTTTGGATTATTTTATTGATCATGTCACATAGTACATGCATTTTATATACTGATTATGATACTGTGTTTTACTCGCACCTTGATTAGGTAGCCCTATCACTTTGGTACCTAATAAGACATAATAATCATAGGTATAGGTAAGGGAGAGGCCCATTATTTGATGGTTGAGTTGGATTGCTGGGATTATGTCAGGAGAGGGGATCAGGTTGGGAATCAAGACCAGGTTTCAGTTTTAGTTTCTTTTCTTTTGTTTCGAGTTATATATGATCTATCCATAAGGGATCTTGTTGATGCTTTCCTAACTTAATTGTTATTCTAGATAGTTCATTTTTTAATATAATGGGGTTTTTTGTCTTGTGTTGTATTTTTTATTTATTCCTATAGAAATTTTAATTAATGGACGTATGATATTATCAATGTTTTTATTACATTGATATGTGGGAATATTCATCCAACAATACCACCTTAGAGTCTTGCAGGTAATCGAAAACCTTTAAAGTACATGGAGATGTGTCATAGGTCATGTGATGACACAACTTGGTTACTTCATAGTGGACCACGTTAGGGGAGTTACATTTATACTCTTGGGGTAAAATTCCTTCACCTAATAATTATTTCCCCATTAATAGTAAAATTGTTTTTCCTATTAGTGGAAAATAATTTTCCCGATCCATGTAAATGAAGTAGAAGAAAAGGTAGATTCTTTGTAATCAGTATCCCATATTGTAGGACAATCATATCAAACAACATAGGCATATCCACACCCCATTTAATATAGCTCAATCATATCCAACGACATGCATCTCATGCTTGTCATTTCTTATCCAAAATTTGATTTTTATTCTATGACCTTACTATGTGACACTATGGTCCTGCATATCATTGAAAACAACATTGAAATCCTTATATTAGATAAGTGAGAAAAAAGTGTCCTATCAAAAAACATCAATGAAATTCATGCTACCAAGGGTTTTAGTGTGACATCGATAAAAATTGGAATGTATACAGGAGAAAATATCATAGTTAAAACGTTTTTTAGTGATAAAAAATTGAATATTGATTTTATGATGGAGTTACTCCAGACCATTTACTAAAAATTACAACATGAAATATATCCTAATAATGAACATATATATCTAAATATAATTCAAATTAATATGTATAAGTAAAAATTTAAACAACTCATGGAATTAGAAAAATACATTTCATGTAATATAAATACATTTAACTTACCATAATCAAATGATTTAGTTATGGATAATAAAAAAATGGGTTCAAATGAAAATTTGTAAAATCTTGACAATGTTTTCTTAAACCATAAAAAAACATGGATTATTTTAATACATCATAATGACTACTCCATCCTAAAAAACATATAATAAGTGTGAAATAACAAGAACCAAAATGAAGCTCATGTGTATCCCCTATCAATTTTGAGGCCAGTACACATTGGTATTTTCCTTCTACTCTATAAGTGACTATGGTTTTATCACCACATTCTATAAAATATAATAAATTTCAATTTTGAGAATAAAATATTACAATTTAGTAAAAATTATTTTTCCTTGTATTTGAGCCCCAATAGTGACTTCATTACACTCAACTTTATAAAAATAATAGTTAATATTTAATTTAATATGTATCAATTTATATAAAAATAAACATTAAAAAATCATAAAATATAATTCTATTGAATCCAAAGTATATCAACAAAGGCATTAATCATTTCCTAAAACCACTCCATCAGAAATGTTGGCTACAATTTATTTATCTTATAGTCAAACTAATATCTCAAAATCAAATATTGTAATGTTAGAAAAAACTATCATAATTGTGATTTATAAAAAATTGGAAAAATAATCAACAAAATAAAATATTAATTATAATTATTACTATTGGAATCAACCGATAATTTACTTGATCTATAAAAGTTATTGAAAATACAAGAAAACTATACGGGTTTCCATCCATAAATGTTATCATTTTATATGTTTGTTTCCAATAAGCAAGCACTTTTTTCCAAGATTTATCATTGAAATTCCTTGTCCAAGGGAATAAAATTATGAATTTAAATCTAAAATGGATATAGTACATGATATTTCCCATATAAAATTGGGAATTATTACCTCCCATAAGTCTAAAATAACAACTCTCTTATCTAGTTAAAAGTGTAGGATGGTAAAATTATTACATTAAATAATAAAAAATAAATATACAACATTTTTTAATATAACCAATTAAATTTATTAATTGTAATCATATAGAACAAGTTTTATATATCTTACGTTGTGCCACATTTTTTCATATAATTTATAAAATGGTCTTGTTCATCTAAAATATAATTCTCGTGAGTTGTAAATTACTGGACTATCACATCATTAAAAAATTATGATCGTATTTATGATGTTAAACATTGGGGAGATAAATATTAACCGACATTTATAATCCCCCTACCACACACACATGATCATAAATAAGCTCTCTATGATGAGGATTCAGTGTGTTTTGTAAGAGTACCAAACCATTTATGAGGTCTATGAATCATATAATATGTTATACCAACCAATTCGAATTTATAATAACTCATATTAATGTAATATTTTATGAATTAATATAATAAAAACTCATACTGACTAAAAAAACTGTTACTAATATTTCACATAGAAGACCACATGAATAGTTATCATCAAGTAAAATTATGTTCTTATGAAACCAATATTTAAGAGTGAAATCAAAATATTCAATGATAGGATGCATTTTTAGACTATTATAGTCATCAAAATTTCCCAAAATTATTAGAATGTACTAATTTTTTTCTTCCTTGGAAAACTTATACAAGTATACAGAGTCTTTATTTTTTGGTAGTATAAATTTTTTTATATTTACACATCCATCAAATCCATTATAAAAATTTTGACCCCCATTTTGACGGCCTTGTACATATTTCATCAGAATGACATTCCCCTACAATAGACACATACATGAAATCAATCTAAAAATAATATATAATGAAGAAAAATAGAATTCTAACCAACTGTAAACACAAAAAATCAATGAATAATAAAAAAATAAATATTTAAATTAGAAGTCAAAGAAATACTCAAATCAAAAAATGAAAATTGGGTAGTTAAAAACATCACATTTTAATCATTCAGTAATAAATGTTACTTTTCCTAATCATATCATGTTAATTAAAAACATCCCATATTAAAAAATCATAGTTCTAGAAAAAATATTGGAAGGGGAAATCACAACTATTCCTTTTAATATATTTTATAAATGAAGTCGAAGTCATGGAAATCACATTTGTGAATCAAAATCATGAGCAATAATATTCATTTAATTATTTTTATTAAAAAATCTTTTTTTTAATTACTAGTAATTTTTTTATAGATATTTAATTATTTTCCATAAAAATCATTTTTTAAATGAAAACTAAGAAGGGATAATGTTTTTAAGGAAAATATTATTTCAAGGTGTGAAGTTTGTTTTTCATGGTACTGTGTAATTTTTTAAAACTTATTTATTATCCATTTGTTGATGTTTGATTTTAATAATCCAAATTATTAAAAAAAATATAGTTTTGTATTGCATCAATATTCTATATTTTATATACTATTCTATTGGGCTTGAGTTTTTTTCAAAAATGTGATGTCCATGACTATAATTTCATTGATCAAATAAATTGAAAGGCAGAGTCATGACTTTCCATTCAATTTTGTTGATAATTTTATTCTTCTTGTCAAAAATGATATATTTTTAATTGAAAATATATAATTATAAAAATTAAAATTTATTAAAAGAAAGCTTCTTGAATTTTTCTTTTTGATGTCTTAGTAATTTCCCAAAATTTATTTACTACCTATAAGAAACTCATACCAGTTTGAACAGGTTATTTCCCCAAAAAATATCACATTGTAATTGTGATATTTCATGAATTTTTTTTTATAAAACAAATATATAGTAGATTAGTAATTTTATCATGATTACAGATTTAATCAATATTTATTAATTAATTAAATCATGAAATATCTCCCAATATTTTATCTAACTTTAGAAACCCTATGTAATAGAATCAAAATACTATATTGCTTGATTATTCAAGTGGAAATGATCCTTGAACCCCCACACATAGTCTACAGTATATAGATCTTCCTCTAATCAGAATGTTCAAGGTAGGTATTTGATTTTCCATCCACATTAACTTGTGACTCCTTGATCTCTAGAGTGAAGTCACAGCTATTAAAATAATAATAAAATTATTCACTCAATTCTTGAATCTAATGTTGTAGAAAGATAGATGTTACTACTTTTTTG
Organism: Viscum album; assembly: GCA_963277665.1. Lineage (NCBI taxonomy): Eukaryota > Viridiplantae > Streptophyta > Magnoliopsida > Santalales > Viscaceae > Viscum > Viscum album. The sequence continues at coordinate 1,760,117,171 of OY728141.1, forward strand.
GTATCAGTAAAAGTTATTTCAACCCATCATTATTATAAGAACCCCCTCGTAGTGAGAGGCACCCTCAACATTGGCTAGTGAGCACTTCAAACAACTAATTTTATGCAAATTCAAATGATGAAAATCATTTTTCAAGTTCATATTTCTTTGAGGGTTTTATATTTTTATCAATGAATTTAATCCATCTCTATTAATCTATTCAAACAATGTTTTCTCACACACAATGAAATAGTAATAGAATAACATTCATCATATATTTATGCATTTTTCTATTTATTATTTTATGTGTTTTCCCACATTCATGAATAATAAATAAAATAAAAAAAATCCATAAAGAAAATAAAAATCCTTGACTGGCCATGATCATCTAATATTGGTTGATCCATTTAAATATAATAGATCATCCATGACCTAGGGGAATAATACCCAATTCATGGCATGAATCATGATATAGCTCATCCAACTCCAGTGTGTCCACTAATCATATAGAGTTTTCCTCATATTGTTGAGTTCCATGTCGCACATCATCAATGCGAAAATAAAAATGCACATTCACATATCTGAGGGGGTCCTACGAGTACAAAATAAAAATAGATAAATTAGACACAAAGAACATTGTATATATTTACCCCAAAGAATATGATGTACATACCATCATTTAATTAACTACTTATTAAATTCATCCCATGATGTTTATAAATAAATAATTACAATAACTATACATAAACAGGTCTGGTCAAATTCTAAAAACTATTTGGAATATAAATAAAAAGAAGATAAAATTCAATTTCAATAAACATAAATTATGAGGGTATTGAAATATAAAAAATGAATTATATAAATTCAAATAACTTATTTTGTTTAGTCTCATCTTTAATTAAATTTTAATTACAAAAATGATATCAATTAATTAATTTAATTTAATACCTAAATTTAATTAATTTTTACATAATATAAAAATATTATATTTTAATCCAAAAAATAATTTTATAATCCATTTAATTTAATTATAAATTAAATTAAATTAATTATTTTTTATTAACATGTAAACTGAAACCCTATGCAGGGCCTGTGTGGGTTAGGTTGACCCTATATAGCCCCATTTTGTGTTGTGAAAATCCCATCCAAGTCTACTCTAGGCTAGGAAGGTATGCCTGAACCCATTTTGGGTTAGGAAGAGTCACCCCAAATAGGTTTTTGGAAGAAAAAAATGAGGATATAAAGTATGTTAATTCTACGTTGGGGCATCTCATAAGAAGGTACTCGATGAGGATTTTACCATCGGCATGCAGTAATAGTTGGGATGATGGCCAGGTGTGCGGTGAAGTCTAGTAGAGTAGGTCGGTGGTAGGTAACCTCGACCGATAGGGTAGTAGATATGGGGAGGTTTGGCAGAGGGTTTGATAGAGGCAACATCTGGAAGGGGACCCCGCTACAAGAGGAGGCAGTGATCTTGCAGGTCTACTACAATGATCCCATTCTAGACCAAGGAGGTGGTTCTTGGTGGTAGTCGAGTGGTGCCACAATGGGTAGGTGGTGATCGAAATATGGGCTATGGAGGGGGTCTTGGTGAAGAACCTAGCCAAAACAGTGATAGAGATAGGACCTCACATGGGTGGTAGCCAGTGGTGTTATGGCCCACATCATGGGAGACATCCATATACCAGGATGAAGGTAGAAATGGAACTTCCACTAGGAAGGTGGTATAATAGGGAATCCTCCCAGGGGTCGATCAATGGATGGCGGTGGTCGTGAATTTCTCGATTGGAGGAGTGGCATGCAAGATGAATCGACTAGTTAATCGGCTAGTGTTAGGATGAAGGGGCCCTAGCAGAGTCACTAGGGAGGCAGACTAGGGAGGTGGTTGGTGGCTAGCATATAGTCTTCATCCTGAGGGAGGGGGAAGGGGTCCCATGGAACCCCTTTTTCTTAATAAACAAATTATAAATTTTGTTTGTCATAAAATTTTCACTCTTCGATCTAAAACCTAATGATAGGATTTTTGAAAAAAATAAAAAGTTCCCCCATTTTTCTCATTAGTTGACCAGCCGACCGCCAATTTTAAAATGAGATTATTTTTATTATTTTTAAAATAAAATAATTTTCATCCATCAAATGTGTTGAAAAATAGATACTGGCCGGAGTAGCTTTGATGGTTGGATTCTGACCCATACCTAGCATGAGGTCATCAGATAAATGAATAATAGATATAAATTTGTGTTCTTCATAATATTTGAGAATTTAATATCTTATAAACACCATGTCAACCCGGAATATTTTTTGGATTTATGTAACTTTGGTATTCACAGTTGGATCAATGCACGGTGGGATTCATTGGGATAGATTTACAACCCTCTAAATAAAATTTTAAGTAACATATTTTTCATGGCTAACATAATCCTTGCACATGATCTGATACCAATTGATGGTACCGAGGGAGGAATAAGAAGCCGATGGGATGGAGTTTTTTAAATTTTCATCACTAGATTGAAAAGAAATTATCGCCTTTGAACATCTGATTCCTGTTATGGTTTGAGGATCTCCCATTGTTTATTGTAGAATAGAAAAATAAAAGAATGAGTGCATCATTACTATTCGTTGCATGCAAGTTTTTCAAAAGTAAATGATGTCCATAACTCCATTGATACAACAAAAAATCCAACTAGATTATCCACACACACATCATGAATCTATGCATGTGATTTTAATCATATTATGGGTTGTATCATGGATCTCTAATGACCTCTTTGATGCTACATCGTTAACCATGATATCCTTTCTTCAATCCATGAAGGAATACTTAGATCGTTCTCTTGGATTGAGTTATTATATCTCTAGGATTTGAGAAGAGAGATAAGCTATCAATTCCATCTAAATTCATAGTCAACTTGAAAGAGATTCTCTATGACTTATATAGTGGAATTCTAAATACTAAGTATGGGTTCCCTGACCCCCATTAATTTTAACATCCAATAAATAAGTTATAATTAATTAATTATCATGAATGAAATGTGTCATAAATATTATTCATAATTTATCACAAACATGTAATATATATTAAATATATTATTTGATAAACTCAAGTCATTAACTCAACTCGTAATTCCATATAATATTTAATGAATGTGGAATATTAAAATAATACTTGTTTTTGTAATATTAATAATTGTATTTACTAAAATACTTTTAAAAAATTTTAATAAATATTTCTAACACAATTATTCTTTACCTGAACAATAATGAATGTATTTCTTTATCAGTGATCGATGAATTGGAAAATTGTCATACCATGTAGTGGGTCCCACGATGTCCAATATTCCTATTCACCATAATATTGAATATTCTTGAATACTATATTTTGTGTGTCCCTCATGGACCTTATCACAGTATTAGTTAATAGTATTTATAGACAAAGAATAGAGTATAGAAACTCCTCAAGACCCCTAATGAGATAAATAATAGTCATAGCAATGAAAATCAATATATGAACACACACTGTGTAATATAATATCTTTATCTTTATATATCTCATAATGTTGGATGCACACTTATGACATCATCCTTCCTTAACTTATTATTTGTGGATCTAATGGGATGAATTTAACTTTTTCTATCATGACCATGAATTTATGAAGTTACAACCATCCAGATCATCCAAGCCTGATATATTTCTACCTTAACTCAAAATCTAAAAATTATATCTTCATAATTAAACCAATATCATACCACCAATGACAGCCCAACATAAGCTACCTCACCATGATTTTATTATCATGGGTTTTTTCCTTACATCAAAGTAAAATATCAAATGGAACACATTGATAATGATCTCATGATATAAGAACAATACACATGTCCATATATTGGATGTACTAATGACAACCAAAACATGTGGTGGTCCTATTAGTTGGTTTTTCATCGTGATCTCAACTACTAGAGATCACCAAGTGTGAACATCGTGAGAAGAAGTTTCAATAATTATGATCTGCCAACACCTGGTAGTCATACATCTATTGTGTCCTATTAGAATGATGTATCTGGACCATAGAAAAAATATTTAAGATCAATGTTGTAGTATCTCGAGGTTCTCATTATAGCATGTGATATTCAATATACATTTGTTATGAATATTAATCAATTTAAATTACCATTAAATAGCGGATGTATAAATGTATACACTATAATGGTAAGTTACCAAATTCATATCTCAATGTACACATGATATGGTAATGAAAAGTACTGATAATGTTGGGTATAGGGATCCCACTTTTAACATAATTTTTTTGAAAATAAATAATGGAAGGTTATCTCCCACTAAATAATAGGTTATATAATTATATTAATTATATAATATGTTTTGAGAATGGGATCTCCCAAAAAACGATTAGAACATTCTTCTGAAATAATATACATGAGAAACTTCTATAGATAATAGTTCTTCCATTCAACAAAACAATATTTTAGTTGTGTCATAACCGGAATTATGATGGATAATGTCATGGACTATTAAAAAATACTATAATGTTCCATATAAATATTCACAACCCATATTAGAGTTTAAATAGAGATGTTTAATAGAAAACTAGGTTGTGGTTTCATGATAATATAAACAAAACATGGTAAAGATTCCATAATGATTTTCTAACAAATATACAAATGTCATCTATTAAAATCATTGATGAAAGTAAAAAAATATCAATAAACCAATTTTGATGGACTAGGATTTTGCCCCAAAATACAAAAATAAACCAAATAAAAATGATTGGATGCATGTGTAATTTCTCTATGTTTCTTTTGTTGTTATAGGAATCACATTCAGATGGAAGAAGTGGACCCATGTTCATAAAAAGTTTTAGAATAATGGGGACATGTGGATGACCAAGGTGACGGTGAATCTATATGGAATGATCATAGCCGATATGATATGTGATAAATGGGTCCTGGTAAAACACATACACACCACCCTGAATACCACCACTACCCAGAACCTAAATCATTATATTATCATGAAATAAAACTAATGAAGGAATGAATATGGTCTGACATTATAATTATATTGTAAGATTAGTAGTAGATATAAAATTAAATGGAGAACAGGAAAGCAAGAAAAAATGATATTATCAATCTAGACATAATCATATTGCTCCCATAACCTGCAATCTGAACTATTTGACCATCTTCCATAGTAATATTACCTCCACTTGAGGTTTTCCAATAAGATAAAAAAATACTTGAGTCCCCTATGATGTGTTATCAAGAACCACAGTCAATAACACGGAGGTGTAACATTTTAATAGATACACCGTTGGAGTATTACCATGAAAGATAGTGGTGCTCAATGATTCCACAAATTGTGTTCTAAAACTGAAGGTCAAAAAGGTGATGAAGGTGGACAGTTGGTAGAACACAGATGTTGCACATCAAGCAAGCATAAGGCACAGAAAGTGAGCAGTGGGTAGAAAGTTTTTGTTGGATGTACAGATAGTAAGCATACGGTAATCAATTATGTACATAATTTACATGGACAGAGCATTAGGTAAACAATAATGTCATGGAAGTAGTGTTAGGGATTGCATAGGGGTGTTGCTGAACAGTTTGGTTCATCACATAGGGTGAAGTGTTGGGTCGGTGGGGTTGGCGCATAGGGATGGGTGAGTGGATGGGTTTTGTCTCACATAGATAAGAAAATGGGGAGGGTTTTGGTCGAACATGAAGGGGATGAAGGAAGGGAAGCTTTCATGTAGAGGATTATGATGGAAGGGTGTGGGCATACAAGAAGGGGTGATAGGACGGGAGGTCATAGTCTATGGGATCAGGATATAAGGGATCCATTGTGCATGGAGGGGGAACATGAAGGGAGTTCATCTCACATGTGCTCAGTACATAATGAATCTTCCCCCTGGGAGGAGTTTTGGGGGGAATATTTCATTGTACAAAAGCTATGGGTTTGAGGTTTGGGCCTTCACGAGGGGGTACAAGGGTTTTAGTCGGTAGGGACCACATACCTGTAGAGAAGGATGTTTTTTAGGGAGGTTAAAATCTGAACCCTCTCTAATACTATATTTAAATGTAAACTCATAAATCACAAAAAGTTGGGTTCTTAATTTATATATGAGAAACATATTTTAATATATTACCCACACTGATGTGGGGTAGCCATATTAAGAATATCTAATGTTCAAATACTCATAACAAAAACTAAAATTCTCAACAATGTAAAATAGAACATAAATATGCTATTTCAATCCCTAATTATTTATTTAGTGTCTCTAAACATTATCATGGTCATTCATCATTAACACAAAAAATTTATAGAAACCACCAACTTATTAGGTGGTAAACTCAGTTTGGGTTTCAATCATTCTTCCTCCATCATATCAGCAAAACAACCCTTTATTATTTATAATAATAATGAAATTTAAATTATTTAATCAATTTATGAATATGGGAATGACATATTTTACTTAAATAAAAACAATTCTAATAATAGTGAAATTTAAAAAAATTATTACTATAATAAAATAATAGAGAATTCTCAACTTTGTCAAAGACTTGATTAAAATATTTGAGGACATAAAAACTATACATGTTTTTCTAATTTAATTATGATTTTACTATATTATTCTCTCATACATGATATATTTTATGTTTCATATGGTGTCTCCCAACAATTTCATCTACACAAGAAGATGAAATGATCATAATTTTAAGTATATCAAGGCTATAGGATATAGAAAGCACATATACCACAAATTTTTTTAGATAATTTGGAGTACCAAGAAAAGTTTTCTAAAAAATGAATTTTTTTTCTTTAGGTATTAAATTTCATTTTTAATTTAATCAAACAACACCAAAATAATAATAATTATAACCTACATATATAAAAAAATTAAACTTACAAACTTATTTTCATAGTACATATGATGAAAATAAGTAGAGAAAACAATCTCACATGAATTTATTTGAGATAAAATTGGCATGAAAATGGTTGTTTCTTTACATAGATGTTTCAAAACCAAATTAAAATGTAATTATAGTGGATTTTTAATAGTTGTATTTAATATTTATTTAGTAGCCAGCCTATTCTGAGAGTGGGGGAGAAAAAAACTTAAAAATATTTAAATTATGATACTAAAAATTTACATAGTTCCTTAATTCTATAAAAATTGAAAAAATAGATGGGTAATATAAGAAAATTTATACGAATATTATCCCAATAGATGATTTAAAAAGTTAGTTAAAATACTTGAACAACTGATATTCAATCTTCTAAAAGAAAAAAGTGTTTTAGGGTAATGAGAGGGAAATTACTCAAGTGGAATAATAGGAAAAACATGATAGGAGTGTGATTTCTATAGGAATAATTTCCTTACATTTGAAAACAATGAGTACTATAAACAAATATCATCTATCAAGAACATGATTTCAGTAGAATATTTCATAACAAACAAAAGGAGTAGTGCTTCAGGATAAAAATTGTGATACCACTCATGCTAAATCGACTATAAAGAAAAATGGTTAGGAATATTGTCCAAACATGCATAATTATATAACATTGGAAAATAAAAAATTATACTACTACATGTTACAATATTTTGAATATTTGATATTTTTATGTGGGGGTTTTACCAAGACTTTAACGATCTTGTATTTCTAATTTTAAAATATTACCTTATCTTAGGATTATATCTCTTATCTTCAGCAATAAATAAACCTACAGAGACCTCCATTTGTTGGAATGGGTTTTTAGTATCACTTATCTCGTGGTATCATATCCATGTACCTTTTAGTATCACCTAACAACACTAACTATCTAATCCATACTCGAAAGACCCCCTCTCCCCACTTTTCTATCAACAACCCCACTCCTCTTTGAGGTGCATTGACCTGATCACTTAGGTCACCTCTCCCATACAATGTATCCAATGTCACGTCTCATAGGATTTCTAGCTAGCTTACCTAGGCATGCAGGGTACATGTCTCTCATGAAATGTAGGCATCCTATCTCAAGCACAACTCCTCCTCCAGATAAGTGCTTCTCCCCAGTTGGCTCTTTTTGCTGACTCTGTGATATAACAACTTTTTCAATTTTCCACTAAAGGAACCACTATAGTGAGGTGATTTAGATAATTTCATTTTCATCCTTAGGCTACACCATTTAATGGAGAGTTTCGCCACATCATAGTGTATATTAATGGTCTGAAATTCATGTTGTATGCTTGGTTCCAATATCGTATGGCATGGTATATGATACCATTTCACTACCAATGATATGAACAAAACCAAAAAATTATGTCAACATTCATGAAGATTCTACCTATGGTTATCAATATATAAGTGCTTCCGAAAATGAAACGAACAGGATTTTTGAATCATCTGAGAGGAAACAAAGTCATTATAAATTCCTGCATAAATCATAAGTTTCATAACATAAATTATAATGAATAAATAACTAAGGAGTTTCCTAAAAGTATATATAAATGGTATATCACCATGAGATGGTTATAATGTGATATTTCTTGAGGCTCATCCAATTATCCCCCTCATCAAAGCTCTCTTATACTTCCACCTTTACCTAGGGTGGTATTTGTTTCCCATGGTGAGTAGTATCCAACTCTAGTGTCAATATATTTAGAAAAGATCATTAATACACCATATATGAGAGATTTCATTTGGCTTCCACTTTGCGATATTCATCAATCATGGATGAAGATTGTGGCAACACCATTTCTATATATGGTATGCCTTGTTCATTATTTTATAGTAGTGTGTTCATAGGTACTCCTATATAATGATCCTAAATGGGTTTCTAATTTACTTTTTCTACTTAATTTAATAATTAAACTACCCCGAAAACCCCAGAAATGGTATCTGGGAAGGCTCATTCAATTAGATTCTCAAAATAATTTTTTAAAATGGAGTTACAATCATTGCTGCTGAAAAACAGAGTACCAAAAAATTACTACAATATAGGTAGTATCATAAAGTGTTGTAGGTTTAGACTAATACATTCTTATCCAAAAAGATATTATTCTAATTCTATCCTAGTCATAAGTTAGAGTTATATTATTCATATGTATCCCCTTTTTAATGTCAAACAATATTTAACTATGTGAAGATAATCCAATGCGAGCACCAAGACTCGCCTTACGTAGTCATGATGTTAGTCTCATATAGACATTCATTATGCATGATTATTCTAAAATGACCCTCACATGTTGATTTAATAATACATGGTAGCATTGTTTTAATATCACGCAATTGTATATCATAGGCAGTGATACCCTCGGAGTTATATACCATGTGGGATTAATCACACATAGACTACAGTCGTGCAAGATAATCCCTCTGTCGAATTAATTTTACGTGAGCCAATCTGTGGTAATGTTAATCCTATGTAGACTAAAGAAAGTGCAGGTCAATATTAAATGAAGCTTTTGAGTACTTATTTAATCCTACGTAGCCTATGTGGCATATAAATAAATTTTAATCATGAAATTAAATTATGAATTAAATTAATTAATTTATAAATTGTTTATGAATTACTGGAAATGTATTTTACGATCCTTAGTATTTTATATAGTAGTTAACAAATTTGTCAATTATAAATTATTTGTAATTAATTAATAAATTTTCTGGGAAAATTTAATAAATTAATATCCAAAAATATTAATTTCTAATATTGAAGTAAATTTTTTCAATTATTTGACCTGAGTTAAAATTTTGATATAAAGTGTTTATATGATTATTATATGTTGATTTTATAAATTGTCTATAAATTTTAAAATAATGCACAAATATAAAAGTTTTTATATTTAATTATGAATTGATTATAATAATATATTTTACTTATTAAAATTAATGCCTTGTTATAGGAATTATTTAACCCACATAAAAATGAGTTTTTGTGATTGATTTCATCAAGGCATAAATAAAATAAAATATGTTATATTTATATTATATAAGTTGTTCACGTGATAGAATATGAATATAAAATATTTTCATTCCATATAATATCATATATTTAACTGAAATGATGCATAATGATGAATATTAAATACTTTATATTGGGAATAAATATAAATTTTTTATGTTTATGAATTATTCTAATATTGGTTCACATATTTAAATATGTTATTATTTCATTTATTTAAATGTTATTGTCATCATTATTCATAGATATTGTTGCTATATTATGAATTTTGATGCATGATTTAGTTCAAAGGTGTTTAAAATATTTCTAAAAAATATCATACATGTATTTAATGAGTAACATAACAGGATTGATAATTGATTTAGATGTGTTCTAATTTGAATTTGGTTTTTATGAAGTTATAAACTTGAATTAAGAAGTTAATTTTTTTTATACCAATTATATGATAAAATTATGATGGGACATAAGTCCCTATTAAGAAAAATATCTCTAGTTATAAGAACATTGGGTCGGCCAAATCACCAACCAGAGGCTTATACCTTATCTAGAAGTGTGTGGGTAAACCATCTGTGTCTCGAATATTACTCATGTAGAGATTTTTAATTTCATATTATTCAAAAAAATTACATGAAATGGTTTCATGTACCTTATGAGTAGGATGCATTTGGATATTTATGAAAATAGTTGGAAATTAATTAAGATTATTAACACAATATATGAGTTGTGTAAAAATTAAACATCAATGTTGTTTGAAAATATTTATATGGTAGAAGAAATAGAATTAAAAAAAATAAATCATTAAAAGTATGTATACATGTGAAGGGAATACATGAGATAAGATAGTGAGATTAAATCCCCTTTAAATAAAAATGTGTTATATTCTGTTAGCTTCCAATTATGGATTGGTAAATGAATAATTTTTTATTTGTTTTCAATGTATTAAAGGTGATGGTTTTGTTGTTAATAGAAGTATAAACAATTATTTTGACCCAATTATCATCACAAGTAGTTTTTGGTGTTAAATATTTTTGGCACAAAAGTGAAGATGGTATTAATGGAGTTAGAGAGAGTGTATTATTAGAAGACATAAGTCATTTTACATCATAGGTTTCTATGACATAGAAAGAGAATGAATCATGGTGGTCTATGTTATTCCATAGAATGAGTTCCACCTAACCAAAAATGGGTTAAACCCAAATGAGACAAAATAGAAAGGCTAGCACTAGGTTACAACAAGCATGATAGTCAGAACAAGAATGGGAAAATATAGGAGAGGTATAGCCATCATGGGTTAGAAATAGGCTCGTCTGTTCATAGGAAACACGATGCGGTGCTCTAGGTAACGTGGCGATAGTGATTATAGAATCCCTCCTTTTATTAAATAATATTTTCATTACGTTGCACAAAATATTGGATCATTTGAAGATTAGTTTCTTGGAAATAAGGTATATAATAAATGAAAACTTAAAAAAATCATCTAAAAATTTTAAAGGCTTTTTCATTAGTACATATTAAGTACTTTTACTATATATCATAACTTGGGGACATACATCAAATGAAACAGTGAGCATAAGGCCTAGGAAAGGAAAAGAAGGGAAATAATTTCCCTGTGATCATGAGGAATATCAATAAGAACTTGAGTAAATATATAAATTCATGATAAAGAGGAATATAACAATAAAAACATGAATCATAAATTGGAAATGTGGATATATCATTTAATTGGGTCATTCATAATAATATCACCGAGATTTATAACTGAGGTGTCATAAAAGTTACCATAGTTATTCACCAAGGTATCATAAAACATGTCATCTCTAGAGAATAAATTCATTATAAAATGAATTGGATCACTATAATGGAACACACTTAATATATATTAATTAATGTGAGAAACATATATCATAATAAAAAATTTCATAAATAACCAATGGGGAATAAAAGAAATGGGTTTCATATCAAAATCCTGACATTTTAAAAGAAGTTCTTAAAGACAATATATTTATGTCATTATTAACCCATGAAAAAGAAATTTGTGTTTCATGTATAGTAATAGAAGAATAAAATAGATAATTTTCCTATCTAGGTGAATTAATCTTGAATAGAAATATTCTTTTGTATTCACTGAAGAAAATAAGTGAATTTCTTGAGAAAGAAAAAATTTTGAGAAGAAAACCCCAAAACATAACGGGAATGAAACATGGTTTTAAAAAACATAAAAAATAAAGGGTTAAAGGGTTAAAATTTAATAAAAACTCTTATTAAAGTAAATGGATTGAATAAAATGGACATAAGAACATTGTAAGGTAATTTGAAATACATACTACATTTAAAAGGGAGCTTTACAGGATAAGGGACGTTGAGATTTTCCTTACCTTGAAGAGTAACTCCTAAATCAAGAATATTGGGACCTTGGGGGATTGAGGACAGTATGGGAGGAATACTTGTGAGAACAAAAAATCATATATTCATGCATGATGAATTTTAAATGAAATATAATGGATAAATGGGGTAATATTTATAGAAACAATTTGGGGTTTACTTATTAATTTTCCTTGACACCTAGGTAGTGGTAAATTCAAAACCATTGCCTTTACTATAGTATTTTCCAATGGTATTGGATAGTTGGGATAATTTTTATGTTATTATTATCCACAATAGTCAACTATAATTTTATATTACATAATACATCTTTATGATTTCATTAAATATACTAAAAACCAAAAAACGTATTTATACTATTCTCCCAAAAAACAAAATATTTTGAAAATTATCATAAATTCACCCAAAACTAATTTAAATGTGATGGTTTCAAAATTAATGTTTATTTTATAATAATGATTCAACAAGTATGATAAATATAACTTTTAAAAATAAAAAATCTTATTTATTAATAAAATAGCAGATAAAAAATGCTTAGTAAACATTTTGACATTTAAAAAAATTATTTGATCAGTTAATATTAAATAAGAATTTTTAGTCATAATATTTAATTAAAATAAACATTATTAATGACAAATTACATTATTAGAACAATTATATCTCTTTTTAAAACATATAATTTCTATTGAAAAAATCATTTTATCAAATTCGTTATATTTTTATGAAAAAAACTCAAAATGGAATTAGTGGAACACAAAATTTATTTATACAATGGGATTGAAAATTAATTAACTAAGTCCATGATACATAACACCTTATAACACCCACATATGAACTAAACCTAAGGTGTGTGATTGTGATAAATTCATGGGGAGGCTCAACTAACATCACCTGAGTGGTAACTTCCACTGACTTGAACCTCTCCTAATGGTGATTTCATTCAAGCCTCACTTGTTGAAGATCATCTTGGGATTTGTCAAAAGATAAGTACAATGATTCAATCACCCTCCCATGTTCTAAAAAATGGGATTCATATTGAATGAATCTATTAGATGAGGCCATTGACTCTTCTTTCTGTATTAATTTTCTTCTATCATTCCAACTTACAAAAAAATATTATAATGTCTAAATTATTATTAAGAGTATAGTTTCCAACGGTCATATTGAACAAGGATCATAATTGACCATCAGTCATATAGAAATCTAATCCCAATAGTCACAATTCAAAATTTACTCACTTCATTAATATATAGATATATTTATGTTGTTTAAAAAATAATAAAAACACATTTTCAGGAAAAAATTATCATTCAAAAATTTTGGGTCATTACATTCTTCCCCCTTAATAAATTTCATCTCAAAAATCTCAAATCGTTCCATTGGTTCAGAAAAGGGGTGGGTACTTCTGCATCATTGTTTCCTCTAGTTTCCCAATGGCTTCTTTATATTTTTGGTTCCTCCACAACACTTTAACTGGGTGGGATGTATTATTGCGTATAACCTTTTATCTACAGTCCAAGATCTCCATCGATTGTTCCTTATAAGAGAGTTCATGTTATAGTTGTACCACCCCAGGATTAAATACATGTGTAGTGTTATGTTTTTACTTCCTCAAGAAATATATATAGAATACATCATTAACATGATCTATATTTGGAGGAATTCCACGACGATAGGTCCCTAATCCATTTCAATTAAGGATTTAATAGGGGAAAATATACATTGGGATGAACTTCCCTTTTTTCAAAAATAACATGACTCTCTTCCAATATGAAATTCAAAGGAATACTTTGTCAAATATATGTCCATTAATTTTTTTCATCATATCTCTTCTTCCAACAATGATAATCCTTATTGTGTTGTTGAATGTTATGGACCTTTTTTTCATCTCTTGCACAAGATCAGGTCCAATAATATTTTTCTCTCCAACTTCATCCCAACAAGTATGAGCCCAACATCACTCCCATGCATAGTTTCATAGGGGTCTATTTAAATACTAAAATGGAATTTGTTGTTGTATGATAACTTAACTAATGGGAGTTATTGACATCATCCACCTTTAAATTTCATTGATCATGTTCTCAGTATGTCCTCGGGTGTTAGAATATTACTTTCAGATTTTTCGTCAGTTTGAGGGTGATATGACGTACAAAAATTTAATTTAGTATTCAGATCATGTTAAAGACATTTTAAAAAATTTAATGTGAACATTGGGTCATGATCAAAAATGATATAAACTATCACACGACGTAGACTTACCACTTCCATACCATATATCTTAGTGATTTGGTCAAGAGATAAATATTTCTGAATGGTGATAAAATAGGTAGTCTTGGTGAGGTGGTAAACTATAACCCATATCACATTATTTACTATGTAATATTTAAGGAGACCAGTGAAAAATTACATAGTCATATTTTCTAACATCTAGGAAGGTATGGGTAGCAATTGCAATACCCCTTTAGAATGTTGTCACTCAACCTTCACTTGTTGACATCCCAAGAACCTTGTAGTGTAGTAGGAAACATCCCCTTTAATTTTATCCCACCAATAATGATAAAGAAAGACCCTATACATTTCAGTTCTTCCAATATATATAGATAAAGTAGAGCTATGAGATTCATCCATCATATCCTTCTTCATTTCCTAAATTGATGGAACACGTATCCTTATAAAATATTTTACTACACCTTATTGATCAATCTTGAACTCATAAAACTTCTCATTCTTCATAGCCTCTATCATATTCTGTAAAAAAGGATCATCACTTTGAGATTTCTTGATCATATCTGTTAATTATATAAGATAAATTATTTGGGATAGAGTTGATTATGTTGTTTCTCTTACAATTCTCATGTCCAATTTTACTAGGTCTTTGATCAAAATATATCCTTGAATCCTCATTATTGCCAAAACAACTGAGCCTTTCTTAAAGAATGCATGAAGGACCTTATTTTCTCTTTCAAGGTGGTAATGAATTAAACAATCATAGTCTTTAAGATGTTCCAACCATCTCTTTTGTCTCATGTTCAATTTCTTTTTGTGTGAAAATATACTTCAAACATTGGTGTTATGTGTGTATATCATATTTCTCCCCATTAAGATAGTTCCTCTATATCTTCAGAGAAAAACAACTATATCCATCTACATATATTGAGTAGGATATTTCTTCTCATGGGTAATTAACTATCTGGATGAATAGGAAATAACCTTATAATTTTGAATGAGGATTCACCCAAACCCTTTTAAAGATAAATTGCTAAAAATAATGAATACTTATCTTATATAGGGTAGAGTTAACATGAGTACAATAAACAATCTCTTCTCTAGCTCTTGGAAACTTTCATCACACTCCTTTGTAATGGAAAAATCGTCCCTTTTTGAGTTCATATGTTTAGTGGACTAGATGTTCATGAATTGTTTTTCACAAACCTCCTATATTATCTCCCTAATCCAAGAAAACTAAGAATCTAAGTTACTATTGTAGGATGTGGTCACCCATCCACAAACATTGTCTTCATAGAATCAATTGAGATTCTTTTATTGGTTACAATGTACCACAGGAACGAAATTTCTTTTACCAAAATTCACATTAGCTAAACCTTAAAAATAGCATCTAATTACTCATAGTTTGAAATATAACCGTTATATGATCCTCAATCTCCTCATGAATATTATAATATTTAAAAATATCATCAATAGAAACTACCAAAAAGTAATGAATGTAGTTCTTAAGGATTATATTAATTAAATCCACAAAAATAGCATGAGAATTAGTCAAGACAGAAGGAAAACATCAAAATAATAATTCTAATATCTTGATCAGAATGAATCTTTGTAATATCTTGTTTCTTCACCCTCAATTGATAATAACCTCATCAAATATCAATCTTAGAGAACAATTGAGCCCCATGAATCTGGTTAAATAAATCATCAATTCTTAGAAGAGGGTACTTGTTACTGACCGTGATCATGTTAATTTCTCTATAATAAATGTAGTGATGCATTGATCCATCATTCTCCTTCACAAAGAGAACCAGTGCTCCCCAATTTGGAACACTTTTTCAGATAAGAAACATCTCCAAATGGTTATGAAGTTGATACCTTAATTCCTCCAGCTCCACATTTTCCTTTCTATATAGGGTTTTTTAAATCAGTTTGGAACCATGCATGAGTTCAATGGATAACTCTACATCTATTTCTAGGGGTGGTCCAAGTAAATTCTTAGGAAATACATCATTGAATTCCTGGATTTTGGGGACTTTTCTATTCATATACATTCATTTCCTTCTTCAACTTCACAAATCATTTCCATAAATAAGTATATGGGAGGTGCTTATAGATAGTTATCAGGTAGAGATATCTATCATTTGAATAGAACATTAGGTTTTCCATTCACGACTAATGATATATCCATGCTTCTATAGTTGATGTTAGTCTTATACTTTGAGAGCTATTCCATCCCTAGTATAACGTCAAATTCTAGAATGATAATTTTTACTGGAATTGTGATAATATCATTCTCACTAGTGAAAATACTAGAGTTTATATATATTATTTTTTCTTGGATAATCCATCCATGTGTATTGACTGATAGATCTATTTCAAGATGTTCAGGGATTGATTATTTATTATTTTCAAACATAGGGGATATAAAGGAATGTGTAGAACCAGAATCAAAAAAATTACTTGCTAGATTTAATATAACAATTAGAGTAACTTATTCCACATCATTTAGATATTGAAATTGATCTGTCATGATAGAAAAATAATTATCTTGATCTCCTGGAATATGAAGAGGTTGATGGTGATTACCCTCTATTAACATAGGATTTGGAAACTGATTGTAAATGTAAACAACTTCCCCACACTTAAAGAATTGGACATTAGGCTGGCCCTGGAGAATCTTACAATTATTTTAATTTTTTATAAGTCAATTATTCACCCTGATATAAAAATTTTGAGAAATATGACCTTCTCTTACACACTTTTAAATTTCTCACTCCCAGGAATGAAGTTCCCTAAAACATTTCATTCCACATTTGTTGTACATGGGATGTTGCACTTGCGTTCATCCTCTTCCTTGATTAATGCACATCCCCAGGTTTGGATCCCAAAATATCTTCTTTTAATTCAATCTATGGTACCTATGAATCTCTCCAAACTCCCGTTTAACTTTAATATCACTCCACATGATCTCCTCATAGTTTTAAGGGTTTTGATTGGATAGATTCTTCTATATATGGGGTCTTAGCCCACCAATGAATCTTTTATCCTTACCATTAGGATCCATGAAAAAGAAATGGGTGTAATGGGAAAGTCTTGTGAAGGTCATCTCATAGCTACCTATAGATTCAATTTCTATCTTCTTTATCTCTATTAATTACTTCTCCATTATTGTTCGCATTGAATGGGGAAAATATTTTTTGAATAAAGTTCCCATGAACAATTACTACACATAAGAATCAATCTACACTCTTGGATTCACTTTTTTTACTAGTTTCCACCACTGATAAGCTTCTCCCACTTAGAGGTACACAACCAGGGTGACATTATGTTATTATAAACAATTGAGTACTAAAATATCTTTTCTATAGATCGTATCCACTTTTTAGAAATCAATGGGTTGGTAGATCAATTGAAAGGAGGTGGTCATTGATATATAAAGGACTCAATATAAATATTTTCCCTTCGAGGTGAATCCTATCTCTTGGCTTGATTTAATTTATTGATCCTAACTCGGGTAAGTTGATTCATCATTCTCATGAAGATTTCTATTTTGTCTTCCATCATAATGTTATTAACACATGTTCGGTTGTTCTCACCATTTATGTAGTTTCTCATATTTCACATTATTTTTTAATATAATTAAACCTTTATGAGAAATGTATTTCATTTAATGATCTTATAATACTAAAGGAATTTCATTTCTTTGAACATCAAGCTTAAATATTTTATCATTAAAAACAATTTTATTTTTTATAAATCCTTTATAATGGTTCATAAAAATATTGTAATTAACCAATCATATCCCCTGCGATTGTCAAACCAGGTACACAGTAATAACCAATGTCATGTACCATATTACTCTGAGTTATACCTAATGCACCTTGTGGGAGTTGTTACCCCTGGTTACATTTATTCAAGAACCACGCCTATATTTTCCTATCTAGAGAGGTATTGATTTTCTCAAAAACCACTTATGTGGTATTTCACCAAAATATCAGGACGTTTCCCTATATTTTAACATCCTCCTAAGGTTATTTCTAATGTTTTAAAATCCAATTTTCCAAAATAGAATAAAATTTCCATTGATACCAACTATGGAATCTTTTATATTATTACATAAACATTTCAAAAATTAGAGGATCTATTAAAGTTTATTTTCTTGTAAATAAGGTACATAATTCATGAAAGTATAAAACATTAATGGAAAGCATGAGCATAAGGCACAGTAAGGGAAAACAAGGAAAACAATTAACTTATGATATTGAGGAATATAAATATAAACATGAGAAAATACATAAAGTCTTGATATAAAGGAATATCATAAAAATAATAACATAAATCATAACATGGAAATGTGGCAAAAAATGTAATTGATTCATTCATTAGTATATCACCAAGGTTTATCACTGATGTGTCAAAACAATTACCATGGTTATTGACCAAGGTATCATAAAACATGTCATATAAAAAGATTAAATTATTTAATCAATGCATTGGAGAACTATTAGGGAACATCCATCATATGTATTAATTAATGTGATTCACATATAACATAATTAAAAATTTTAGAAATAACCTGGGGGAATAAATGAAACGGGTTATATATCAAAATAATGATGTTTTGAAAAAAAATGTGCTTAAAGACATGACCTTTATTTCATTATTAACCCATCAAAAAGGAATTTGTGTTTCATGTATGATAATACCTGAATAAAACAGAAACTTTTGGAATCTTGGTGAATTTCCTGAGAAAAGAAAGAGGTTTGGGTATTCAATGAATAAAATCATATAATTTCTTGAGAAAATGAGAAAACTTTTGAGAATAAAATCTAGGAGCATAATGGGTATGAAGCATGGTTTAACAGAATAATAAAAATATAGGGGAGAAGAGTCTCCCATTAATAAAATGATTAGAATACGGTAAAGGGTAATGATAAAATTGACCAAAAAACATAGTATGTAAATTTGAAAGACATACCACATAAAAAGGGAATTTGAAAGGAAAATAGAAGTTGAGAGTTCTCTTACCTTGATGGGTAACTCCTAAAACCCAATGATTATGACGTTGGGTGGATTGAGAACACCTTAGTAGGACTCCTTTGAACGTAAAACTATCATATCTTCATGTAGTATGAATTGGTAATAAAAGATAATCGTGAAATCGGTGGGTATTTAATGTAAAAATTGGGGATGTATTTATTAATTTCCTTGGACACCTAGGTAGTTGTAAATTCAAAACCATGGTCTTGACCATGGTATTTTCTCTTGTTATTGGCCACTTGGGAAACCTTTTATGTTATTTGTATCAAAAATATTCTACCAGAATTTTATATTACCCAATACATCATTATGATGTCACTAAACACATCGAAAACTCAACACTGTATTTTTACTATTCACCAAAAAATGAAATATTTTAGAGAATTGGGTTAAATTAACCCTAACCTAATTTCAACATGATGATTTCAAAAATTATATTTATTTTAACATAAAATTCTCTATTTATTATAACATTAACTTTTAAATATAAAAATCCATAGTTATTAAAGACAATAGTGGACAGAAAAGGCATTGTAAAATTTTTGACACTTGAAAATAAATTATCATTTAAATTTAATTAAGAGTGTATAAATAATAATAATTCATTGAAATAAACATTATTAATAACACCATAGTTTATTATAATAACAATAAATTTTTGGAAAATTAAAATTTCTGTATGAAATTTCAATTTATCAAATTCATCATATTTTTAAGAAAAACAAAACTCAAAATGGAATTGATGGAATGAAACTTTTATTTATAAAAATTGATTAAACATTACGTAACTACATATTCAAAACATAACCCCTTATAACACCAACATACTATATAAGGGTGATGTGTGGGATATTGATAGATTAATGGGGCATCTCAGCTAACATCGCTCATATGGTAATTTACATGAACTTGAACATCTCACGAAGGTGATTTTGTTCAAGACACACTTATTGATTCTCAAATTGGGATTGGTCAAGAGTAAAGACCAATAACACCAACTCCCTCCCATGTTCTGATATATGGGCTTCGTACGACATGAATCAAATAGATGAGCCCATCGGCTCTACTTTCTACATTAAGTTTCCTTTTCCATTTCTACTTATAAACAATAATTATAATGTTAAAATTATTATTAAGATTCTAGTTTATGAAGGTCATATTTACCAATTTTTATAATTGACCATGATTCATATAATGTTCAAACCCAAATGGTTACATTTGAAAATATATTCATTTCATTAATATAGAGATATAGTTTTTTTGATATAAAATAATATGACACACTTTTTAAGAAACAATTATCATTCAAAAATTTTGCGTCATTACAATGTTGGGAGGCACCAGTAGAGAAATATTTGAGGATTTCACATTCAAGATTAATAAGTGGTGAATAAAATGAAGGAAAACTCAATGTGTAACATGACATAGACGATAATTGTTTAAGATGTGGAATGCACATTGTTATGGGTTCTATACTGCAGTGGATTGATTGCATTATGGATTGTGTTTGGTAGAGTTCAGTCAACCATCCATTTTAGAGGTCACCACACCTCAAAGGCGTAAGATAAGATACTTTTTGTTTTTTTATAGGTCTTCACATCATGAAGAAGTAAACCTCACCATAACAGTATTGAGAGATAAACTTTACACACTACATGATATATGTCATACTGTAGAACTAGGATCTTGAAAAGTTTAATGGTTTGTTTGATTTGAATACCTTCATGTTTTGGTGAAGGGGCCTCACCATAGCTAGTATGTGATTGGGAAATATTCCATGATCTCATTGAGATCACTAGAGTAAATTGAATATAAGATATCGAGATGTTTTTCTGGAACCCATTTGTTTAACCAGACACCACACTAAAAAAATAGAGACCATATAATAAGAATTTCAATCAGACCTTGGTGGTTTAACCATTTTCAAGAGGACCATGCACCAAGAATAGTAATTCATCGTGGAGATATAGAAGTTTGGAAATGATATTCTTAAGGAACATAAGATCCTCATATAGTGTTGATGACTACACCATGGAATATTTCAAATGAACATAATCTCATAAATAAATATCCAATTTTTTAGGGGGGTTGAATAGAATAAAAAGTGATATATTGTCTAAAATTAAAATGAGATATTTGGATGGTTTTTACTCTTAAGGATTAATTTGTCCATCATAGACAAGAATACATGAATGATTTTTTAAAATGAAACATATAGAATCTCCCTTGAAATTAAAGAGATGAATTTATAGAATAATGTAATTATAGAGAGATCATTATCTATGAATTAATAGAGTCTGCTACTATGAAACAGTGGAGTAAAAAAAATTATACATCGGATATTGTGAGGGATGAATTTCAGAAGAAGAAAAAGATGATAGTTTGGTACAAGTTGATTTTTTATCAAAAAATTATATGGTTTTCTAGAATGTCTCACGGTGATTATTTTTTTTGGTGGAGTTAAAATTTTGGCTATGATGGAGAATAATAAGGAGATAAATGAAACCAACTCATGTTTGGTGCATCATTTACAAGAATGGTGAGACTATTTTGAGTCATCCCCATTTCTAAAGATCCAAAGGATTGAATAAGAACTGAGAGGGGGGATGAATTATTTGTTAACTTTTTAGATGTTTCAATACTTATTAAAACATAACCCCTGTAACCTATTATGATTTATTTCCTTATCAACTTTGTAGTGAATACTTAGTCATGAAAAGGTAGGAAAGAAAGTAAAGCACACCATATTTACAATGTTTTACCTCAGGTTGAGAACCTAAATCCTTACCATAGACACTCCCATTGGTCTGTAGAAATCTACTATTATGATGAAGTGAATGAAAATTGATCCAACTCCCATTATACACCTTTTATCTCCTAATAGGAATGATTATAATGACTCCTGTCAGTTCACACAGTTTTATTACAAAACAACTGATCCAACATAATAAAATAATAATTTTTTCAATTTTCTCCACAAAAGCTCAGTATAAATCCTCATAATAATTTGGATGGATCTGAATCTCTCTATATGATGAGGTCAACATGATTCAACCTTACTAAATATATACTTATCAAACTCTTTACAAACACTATGTCTAATATTTCGAAGTCTGATTGACTCAATAAGATTGTATAAATATGTTTAACCCATTATTAATCTAAAAAACTCAAACTCTACTCAAATTATAAATAAATTATTCCTCAGTATAATTGAATCAATATGATTCTCCTTTTTGGTAAACAAAACATTCAGGTGTCTAGTCTTTTCATATGATCTCAATCTTGAAATAACATTCACTAAAATTCTTCATAACTTCTTTTCCACTTATATGAATGTTACAATGAACAAATGATCTAATCAAGTATTTATAGGTGACTAGGAAAATATAGATAGAGAAACATGAAAACATTCCATGATTCATCATATTTAAAAACTTGAAAAAAGACTCATATTTAAACATCAACATTGATTTCTTCAAACCTTCATAGATTTCTCCAATATTTACACAAAAATTAATATCAATATTGACCACTACATCTCTTTAGATATCTTCTTCTCTATAATCATATTTCTAGAACTTATTATCTTTTCTTAAGTATGATGAAACCTCTTCAGATTATTACAATGAAAAATTCATTGGTATCATCTTCATCTGCTTATTATGATCTACCTTTCATTATCAGATCATTATGATCATCCATTCTTTCTTGATTCATTATTATATTCCATTCATTATCATCTCATTATGAACTAACTTTCTTTCTCATCTAATTATGGTCTTCCTTTATTTCTCATCTCATCATGATCATTATTTCGTTCTCAGATCATTAGGATCTTCCTTTATTTCTCATCTCATTAGGCTCTTCTTTTCTTTATCAGCTCTTTATGATATTTATTTCTTTATCAGATCATTATAATCTTCCTTTCTTCTTCATATCATTATGATGGAATTCCCATTATGATGGATTTTGACATTGGTATGTAAATCCCATTATGATTATTTTTCCATAATGATGGAAAGTATTAAATGATGAATCCACTTAACAAAATTCAACATCCTAAAACTTCATCTGTTTCACACAATATGACTTCTAGGTCTGATCTTCTGTGTCCAGATATCATGAATCTAATGAAGAATTTGTGTTGATCATTGGAACCAATTAAATAATTATGATTCCTCCATTTATTAAAAATATTTTATCATGATTATGTTTCATGATTTTGAAGCACTTCATGATCAATAAAAATTGTATTCTTGTGTTAGAATGCTTTAAAAATTTCTAACTTCTAACTTCACATTCTTCAATAGCCATCTTCAACAAAATTAGTACATCATAACTCCACAACATATATAATTCCAACCAACACTGATTCCGATGAATCTTCATGGAGATAGATCTGAATCCAATAAAGCAACAATCAATAACTTCATATTTCTAACTAGTTATACATTCGGTGTTGTTTTGTCCCAAAACATGAGTATGGGAGCAAGTTTCTGAATAAAAAATTTCTTAAATAAAAAATATTTCTTCCCATTAATGTTTCTATTTTAACGTTTAGAAACATTCAACTTTCTTATAGTACTCAGTACGGTGGACTACATCTTATTGCTGAATAAAAAAACATTATTACACAAAAGGTTTGTTTTCAAAAAATTGAAAAACTTTGTTAAAAAAATTTAACACCATGTTTATTCAATATCACCCTTAATATTTTTTGACAACTCTTTTAACAAACTTTTCAACTCTAAATAAATTTCAGAACTCAACATTTTCAAAAAAGACAACCTTTTTTAATTTTTTCAAAACATAGCCTTTCTCAAAAGAAAGTGTCCAGACACAACACTACTGGATAAATTAATGTTTTTGAATGAATTATTTCATCTGTGGCAAGAAAATATTGTAGCCATGTAATGATAATATTTCACCACTGTTTTCATCTCCTCTCTTAATTTTCTTTTTCTCTCACTTTTTATTTTTATCTTTCTCATTTTATTATAACCATAGCTTCAGATTCAGAAAATAAAATAAGTAAAAAAATATTAAAAAATGAATTTTTTTAATTTATCTCCCCCACTTTCAAAATAATCCAAATAATTGTGGGCGTACTTCCTTATAAGGTATAGGAAGTCATGGGAGGATTCTGAACATGAAGTTGCAACCTCTATTCCACAAATCTTTATTTTATCATCGATTTTGTAAAAATACCATCTATTTGATACTTTGATGAGATATATTCCACCATAACATCCATTGTATATACATTCTATTTTATAGATTAAAACATTATATCACTGTGTTTTAATCTTGAGTGTTGTACAATAGTTTTAGAAAGATCATTTTCACTATTATTATCACAAAGTATCTTAAATGGGTTTGAATCTTGTACTTTAAAATCTTACAACTGAACATTCATCCGCAACATTTGAGTACAAGACTGAGTATCTTCAACATATTCAGATCCATATATGTTCAAATTTACTGAACTTTGTTTCTTACTATTCAAACTCACACAACATTTACCCAAAAAACTATTTCTCTTGAGGTTGATTTTCTATCATTACAATATCTAACCCAATCGGCATCAGTATAACCATTAAACATCATCTCGTAATTTATTTTTTATAAGAACCCATTTGAATTTGTTCCTTTTATATATCACAGAATCATATTTTATACCAACATATGTGACTATTTTAGATTAATTTGATACCCCACACAAAAAGTCACAACATAAACAATAGTAGGCCTTGATATTGTAAGGTAAAGAAGACTTCCTATCAACTTCCAAAAGTAAATCTAATTCACACTTATTCGAAAATCATCTTTAATCAACTTTTTGCTCATAGAAATAGAAGTAAAAAATTCATGGGATTATTCCATCCCAAAATTCTTTAAAAATTCCCTAGTATAATTTTCTTTATATTTGAAACTGTATTATTTTTTGAACTTCTAATATATGGAATAAATTTAATTCTACTAACATATAAATTTCAAAATTATTCTTCATTTCCTTAATTAATGTTTTAAAAAAATATATGTCCCAGCCAAAATTATATCATCCACATAAACAATTACAATTAGAGTTCCAGAGTAAAAAAAATATTTCACATATAAGTTTCTATGAACTTTTCCTTAAAAAAAATTAACATTCTCAAATAATTTTAATTTTTTTAATACCTTTAATGTAGAGCATGTTTTAACCCAAAAAAATATTTCTTCAGTTTTCAATCTTTGTTTTCATACTCATAGAGTTTAAAAACACAATGTTGTTCAATGAAAACATATTCCCCAGTCTCACCAATTATGAAGGTTGAATTTTCATCCATCTAATAAACAATGTAGTGCTGATGTGCATCCATTGAAAAAAAAATTAAAATAGTTTCTAATATTTCACCTAGGGGAAATATTTCATCAAAATCCACCCCTTCCACCTATGTGTATCCTTTAAAAACAATCCTAGATTTGTTTCATGAAACGTATCCATTTTAATTCATATTGTTTCTGTAAACCCACTTATTTTCGGTGAAAATTTTATTTGCTGGCCATAGAACAAGTTCCAATGTTTCATTATTTTCAATCTGATCCAACTCTTCCTTCATATCATCCACCCTTTATTTTTATTCAATAGATTTATAAATTTATTTCAGTTCAAATTTTGGGATAAGTGAATTCTAATTTTCTAATATCAACCTTCTTCTTGTCTGAATTGGAGCCTTATAGTTTCTAATATTATTTTCAGAACCAACGAGTTTTTAGTTGAAAATTGAAATGTTTCTTTCCCAACTGAACGGTTCTCATCACATGAATTTTTTAAATCATGATAATGTTTTTTAACTTATTTTCACTATTTTAGGAAATCATCAGTTTATCCTCCTCATCAATCTCAACATCTTTTGTTAAGTAATTTTTATTTTCAAATACATTCACATCACATGATTTCACAAAAAAAATTAAACATTGTTCCAAAATATGTAACGTCTACCATTAGGTGAATAAATCATAAAAGTTCCTTCAAAAAATTTCTCAAAAAACATAAATCCTTATTTTTTATTTTATATAAACATGGACTTCAAAAAATATGATGTTGTTCATTACAGGTTTTTTTATAAAACATTTCATAAGAAGTTATGTTGTATTTGGGTCTTAGAAAGCATCTATTCTAAATATGTATAGTAGTACTAATATCTTTTTTCCAGTAAAATGTTGAATTTTTGTATTCTAATAACATACTTCTACCCATTTCCTCCAAGATTATATTCTTTCTTTCTACTACTCCTTTTTTATGGAGTATGGGGATCACTATAAATATGTTTAATAAAATTGTTTCTTAGATGATCTTCAAATGAATTATTGGTGAATTCAGTACCATTATATGTTCACCACTTATTTATATAATACCAAATTTCATTATCAACTTATTTTTTGAAAAACATGAACATTTACACAACCATTGACTTATGTTTTATAAACATGATATTTATTATCTAAGTAAACAAATAAATAAAAATAATAAAATTTAAATCACCTTTAATTTATTGATGTCTCATCAGACCACATAAATCGGAATGAATAAGTTCAAGAGGTCATGTAGACTTAATATCATATCTCTTATGACTTTTATTAATCATTTATCCTTTTTGAAAAGTATTACAAACATATATTTCTATTCGTTTCAATTTTGGAATTTTTTTGACAACATCAACTTTAGAATGTTGGTCCATGTTTTTATATACATGATGACCACGTATTTGGTTACATAATTTATTTTAATCTTCAGAAAATAAGTAATATGAGTTGTTAAATTATCCTATTTAGAAACAAATTCCCTCTATTTCTTTCTCCTTTTGTAATCACTTTTTGATCCTTCACAATTTTGATAAAAAATAATCTCTTATGGAGATTAATTATTTTCTATCAACAAAAATTAGGCTAACTCTCCATGGGATCCAACATTCTCTGGTGGTGTGGTGTTTGAATGACGACGTCGATAGTGGTGATGGATGGTGATGATTATATGGTACTCATTATTTTTGGTGATTATTTACTAGAAATTGGCAGATGTGGATGAATCGATTTTATGATCTTATCGGGGGTAGTGAAATGTTTTTAATTTTTATCCTTTTGTTTTGGTTCCCGCTCAACCCAATAGAGGGTTTATAAAATCAAATAAAAATATATTTTCAGGTCAAAAAGTAGGCCTGCTCTATGTAAGTTATGTTTTATCACATTTACAAATAAAAAATCATTATATTTCAACTTTTTTTCTTTAATCATATCCATTTCGATTCCTCTGATTTTTAAGGAACTATCATTACCAAAGATAACTTCTCCTCCATCATGAATTTCAACATATTTTAAGATTTTTATATCAGCTGTAATATTTGAAAAATAACCGTTATAAAATATTCATGGTTTTTTCCATTCACTTGCTTTTAAATATACCTCATCCATAAATTCCCTTTCCTTAACATTATTTATTACAACATCCTTTTGATTCCACAATAATAAACATGTTCTTGAAGTAGTGTTAAATTTTTTTTTCATGATGACCATACCCACCACATCTTCCACAAATCTCTTAAAAACATTCAAATTGATTTTTTGTTTGAATTTTTCTCACATATTGAGATTTTTCTTTTCTATATTCCAGTGGATTAGGAAAGTTACTAATTATTATTTCATAAATCCTTATTTTGGGAACAGATGGGATATGCCAACAATTTTAATCTCTATGTCCATAGATTCCCCAAAACATTTCAATAAAAAAATCATTATTTTCTATTAACATAAGATCTTTATCTATAGAAGTCTTGATGAGATTGATAATTTCATCCTATTTCAACATACTCTGTTCATGGATAATCTTTCCACCTAGTTGAATTTTAATATATAGTAGATGTGATTGGTTTATCATATCATTTTTTCCACCCAATATTTCCCAAAACATTTTATAAAAACTGAATTGTTATAAAAAATCAGATGAAACATTATTTTTTATGGGTTTGGATTTCACTTGATTCCATATTTCATTCTTCTTAGCATCATTAGAATCCAAAAATTGTACTTCTATGTAATTTTTGATGTTTTAATTCATCATTCTCAAGGTATTTACAAACTCAGGTTGTTTTTCTTCAAACTTTTACCTTCTTCTTTCTTAACTACCATCTTCTTACTGAGATGATCAACCATCTTTCCCTATTCATAAATTTTATGTTTATATCATATGATATCCTAAATTTATTCATCCTCCAACTTAGAAAAATATTTTAATCTTTTAGTAAATTTGTTAAAATATTTATTTTTCATTCTTGTTTCTTTCTAGAGAGATTCTTTTTTCTCAATGCATGAAAGAAGATCTTTTCTCAGTTGGTACCCTCTATAAGATTCTTCACCTTCTTCTTCTTAACTATTTGATGAGTCTTGAACTTTCTCATCTTTTTCAATTATGGTTTTGAATTTTTATAATCCTTTATCATTTGAATAATTTTTTTCAGTTGGCTCTGATTCATAGAACGTACTCAACATACATTTCTAGTTCCCATTAAACACCTATTTGGATTTGTTGGATGAATTTTCTTCTTTAGAAATTTTCATCCTCTTTTACTTCAATATTTTATATTATAATCACCTTGATATTATCTGACATTATTATTGGGGAAATTATAGTAAAATTTCTAATTCCACCACACTCAAAACATTTGGAGTAATGTTTAAATCTATACATTCTATAAGGCCCCAGCCTTAAACCTTACTTAATATTGAATTAAATGAATAATTCACATTGAGGATCTTTTTAGGTTTAGAGTTTTAGAGAATTAGAACATAACTATTACATCTTAAAAGATTACAAAGTAGACACTTCTACTAAGTCTCCATAAAATAAAAACTCTTAAAAAGAAATATGTCTAGATTCCATGTTTTAGATAGCATGAAATTCCCCTGATCCCATCCTTGACCTTATTCCACTTTAATTCCTGTGAAAAACATTTCGAAAAACTTGGGGTGAGCATAAAAAGCTCAGTAAGGGATACAAAAATAATGAAAACTGTTATTTTTTTCAAACATCAAGTAAACCATGTATACTATATCAAAGTAATACCTTCACCTTCATGAAGTAGTAAAAAAAATCTTCACTGAATAAAGTATCATTACTTACCTTTTTGTAACCAAAGGATTACCATAAAACCCATATAAAGAACACATAGAATATATAAAGGTAACTTGGGACATAAACATACTTAAGTGGAATAACCATACGGTCAACTTCCACACACTTCACTTAATGGAATAGCCATATGGCCAATTTCCATACATACTTAATGGAATAGCCATACGGCCGACTTCCATACCCAATGCATTGGAGGTTATAACGTAACCACCCGTCCTGGTATTCACGGCACCACCCGTCATATGGTTTATAACGTAACCACCCGTTAAAATGTCCAAGTACTAGTATAAAATCATAAAACATAAAACCAATATAAATAAAAGATAACATTTCCACATTTCAATCACAATATATCATAAATATATTGACATAATAGAATCCTTTATCAAAACCATTTTCAATACCAAAATACATAAAAGAGTATATGGTATTTATTTTATTTTAAAAACATTACATCTTGTTGAGGAAGCCAAAGACCAAATAATACTCGCGGCGGCGGAAAAAGTCGTTGTCACCGCGTACGTTAAAAAAACATTCCTTTTTGTCGTTTAGTAAAACGCTTCGTAGAAAAAGATTCATTTTGTATAAAAGAAAAAGTCAAAGGGGTTTATACACCATATAAAATAAAGTTGTGTATAAAACGAAATATGCCTCAATGAAAGGAGATTGAGACGAAGTCCCTTACCTCAGGTCTGACTTGACTCGATCGTTCTTTAACGTCCTGAATAATAAACTTGAGTTAATTTATACTTGATTAAGAACCTTTTTAAAGTTCATTATTCCTTTTATATCACTTATTACCATGCTATAAACATTATGTAACCATTTAATTTAATAATGTTTGTTTTCTCAATATTTGGTTCTTAAGTCGAAAGTGGACTTCTTACAATTACATGGTGTTCGTGTGGTCAAAGGTTCTTTATATCCAGAATGAAATTCCCGATTTGGATATAATATGTATCATATATATCCAGCATATACATGTATTTATAATATTACATAATCATTTAGGGGTAAGAAATGAAATGCACCGTTCATGGAGACGGTAAGTCGTACGTACGCATGAACGCTACTTTCATTTCTTTGTCATATTAATGGAATTAAAACTAAATGAGAGGTATGTATATTTTAATTCCAGAATTATATTCATCATTTAGATATATCATTAATTATCTATATCCATTATATACATGTACTTTTAATAGTACATTACATTTGGGGATATGAAATGAAATGCACCGTTCATGGAGACGGTAAGCCGTACGTACGCATGAACGCTACTTTCATTTCTATCTCATACTTTAATGGATATAAATAATAATTATATAGAGGTATATTATAATTCCAGTATAACATAATATATAATAACTTTAAATCCATCCTTTACACGTCCCACATATGGCATTAACGAATCACATCACTTTTAGGGGGCGGTAGTCCGCACTTCTTTAAATGAAGATATCGTGTTTACCCATAATGGAAACCATAAAGGTATGCCAAAAATGAAAAATAAAGAAGCATAAAGAAAACATAAACATATTATATATCATATATAAAAATAGTGACATCATAATGGCCACCCTTGAAGGTGTTAAATGAGTATTGAACAATCATCGTTTTGGGAGGCAGAATTTCGCCATCCACGGAAACCGTATGTTCTTTAACCATTTGATGTAGTTGTGTGAGAGTGTATCTCAAATAAATATTATAACAACAACCTAGTATATTTAAGATACTGGTGTTGTTACAAAAGAAGTAAATAAAAAGAGTTTAGAGGGTTGGAGAAGCAAAATAAAACAAATGAACAAGAGATAATGAATTACATTTAAAAGTGTAACTCCCTTTTGATTTGAGCCTAAAGGAATCCTTTGAAAGGATTCTGCCCAAAGGAAATCCTCTAGTATGAGGAGAGGGATGTGGAGAGAGCAAATGGGCAGGGGTTGGCCGAGCCAAAGGCTTGAAGAGTGTGTGAAATGAGGTAGAGGTGGGGGCCTTTTATAAGAGAAGAGGAGGGGCACTTTTGGAAAGTAAAGAAATATTACATTATTTGAAAATGTGTTTCGGTTTTAAAAGGTCCCACATTGATAGAATTCGTGTATAAGGTGATAAGGGTTCGAAATACACTCATAAAATTGGTTTTGGACATGTGTAGTTCATAGATTTTACATTATCTTTCTATTTTATTTAAATCGTCAAATAATGATGTCATCGCTACATCATTATTATGTCATAAATAATTAAATTTATTTAATGTCTAAAAATTATAAAAAAAATACTATGATGTATGAAATCTTTTTATCTTTCCAATGACTATTTATAATCAAAATTTGGAACTGTGTAACCCTACTTAAAAATTGTTTTAGTAAAACATATCATGTTTGTGTCAATTTTACTTTTCCATTAAATAAAAATATATTATTGTCATTTTCCAACTAAAGTGGCACCATGGAGTCCCCAAGTTGTCCCATGGCTTGTCTTGGTCGGCCATGACTCACCCAATATGTGTAGGACATGTGTCATGGTGTTTTCACATTCTTATAATACCATTTTTACCTTAAACTACACTAATTACCTCTAATCGCGATTAAGAACTTAATTAGTTACTATTCACCAAAAAAATTATTTTAATCTCATTGAATCACATTTTACTTCTTAATGACAACCATGTATGTCGGATTTTCAAAATTCTATACACATTAGTGGTAAACTTTCATTTAACTGAAAAATCAGTTTGCTTGATTACCACTTAGTGGTTTCACTATTCATCAAAAATTGATGTTTTTCAGAAAATTACCAAAAATTCACCCTAAGAAATATTTGATATTTCGAATTCAAAAATGAAGTCCATTTTACAAAATTCAAAACATATAAGTCAAATTAATTAATTTAATAATTAATTCCCGCTGTCATGACAAATAGCGTGTTTTTGTGAAATAACAAGTATCAAAAGATTGACACCAGTTTAAGTCCAATTTCAAAGTGAAATTGATTCCAATGACCACCATTGGATTAACTGGTAAAAATATTTTCTAATTTCTCTTTAAAAACAATTAAAATAATAATCTAATCATATAAATAAATTAGATTAAAAATAGGTTTTGAATTAAAATACAATATTTTACACTATTCATAAAAAAAATGAACATTATCAGAAAGGTACCAAAAATTTACACAAATTAAATTTTGATGTCCCGATTCTAAAGAAGAGTTATATTTGGTCCAAAATAAAGTCTAAGAGTGATCAAAACTATATTTAATGACGGTTCACCATTAAAAGGTGATAAGTGACCCTTTAGTGAAAATTAGAGTATATATGCCCTAAAATTGAACTCTTTCCGTATTTTAAGCCTTTATCTTTTATTGGGTAAATGTATAAACATTTAAAAACATATCTAATCATATTTTAGTTATTTCTATCCATTCCCGCCATTACAACGGCTACTTGTTAACTAACATTTAAAATAATATTATTTTATTACTAGTGTGCTACGTAAGTTTCAAAGAAACTCATCGTTGCGTATCGGGTACGCTATCGAACATAGCAACCCCTTTAAAATAATAGTAATATTAAATTTGTAAATATTAATAAATATGAAAATTCTTTATTCTTTATTTACCTGGGATGTTACACATTCCTCTTTATATTTGATATTTCTTAGATATAAGAGAGATAATTTTATCATTTAACAGATCATACTCTTTACCGTCGGAGTCACAGGGATCCACATCTTCAACATCTTTAATTTTGAAAATTTCTCATTTCTTCAATATCAATTTCATATTTCATATTATTTTTAATCATTAGACAGATTTTTATTTAATAAGAAACAGGAACATTATTCAATTAATCAATAGATAAAACATCCTTATCTTAAAAATAATAAATTTTTGAATCAAAACTATCTAGGAGTTTTCACCCAGGTTTCTTAATAATTATACAATCTTCCAAGACATCTCTAAAAACGCTTATGTTTCAAACAATTTCATTTACTCTTGTGAAGTATTCATTAATGGTTTCTTCATCTCATATTCGGATTTCTTCATACTTACTATGAAATGTTTGAATCTTTTCTTCCTTTACATTACTAATACCTTAAAAAACACTTTCCATATTGTCACATATACTTTTTCATGTATTGATACACATCAACTTATAATAAAAAATCTTTTATAAGGACATAAGGATCGTATTTCTTAACTTTCTATAAACTTCTATATTTCTCTTATCAGCAAACATCATTGGATAATCTTTCTCAATAGGTGGAAAACCAATAGTAGAAGCAGAAAAACATCCAGAAAAAGAGATAGAAGATAATAAAACGTCCTATTTTTAAAACAATAATAAATTTTTCTATATAATATATGAAGTACTATACTGTTAAAAGAATTTATATTATAAATTATAAGGATTAAATAAGGGAACATTTTGATCTAATACTAATTTAAGATCCAAAGGACTAAATAAGAACATTGAAGGGGGGTGTTGAATTAGTTTTTCACTTTTTATAAGTTTCAATAATTTTTAAAACATAATCCCTATAACCACATAAGATTTATTTTCTTATCAAATTTTTAGAAAATACTCATGGATGAAAATTTAGGAATTAATGTAAAGAATACAATATTTAAAAGGATCGACATTGGTGTCAGAACCTACATCCTTACCATGTCCACTTTTATGGGTCTATAGTAATACAATATTATTAAAAAGTGAATACAACCTTTCCCAACTCCCTTTTCACACCTTTTATCTCCTGAAAAGAAATATTATACTGAATAAAGTCAGTTTACAAATGTGGATTACAAAAAAATTGATCCAGAACAAAATAACAATACATTGTTCAATTTTATCCAAAAATTATTAGTCTGGATCCCCAGTCCAATTTGGCTGGATCTGATTCTCTCAATTCGACGAGGTAAATCCGATTATCCCTTACTAAATCTAAACTTCTCAAACATTTCTCAAACACTCAATCTGGTATTCTTGAATTTGATTGACTCAGTATGTTGGACTCAATGAAATTAACCAATTCGTAATCTGAAAAACTCAAACTATTCAGAAATTCTCAATATTGCCTTCCCCAGTTTGATTGACTTAATATAATTCTTTTATCCGGTAAACAAAAACATTCATGTGTCTGATCTTATTCTGAGATATCAGTCCAGACAGAACTTTTACTAAAATTATTTACAGATTTTCCTTTTCTAGTTATGTGAATGTTAAAATGAATGAATGATTTGAGAACGTATTTATAGGTGACTACGAAAATAATGATTTGGAAAATTGATAACACTCCCTATTTCCTCAAATCTCAAAAAATCTGAAAAATTCTTGAATTTAAACATCAAATTTGACATCTTCAACCCTTATTAAATTTCATTGAGATTTGTGGATAATTGAATATCAAGTTTGACAACTTTAACACTTCACAAAACTTCTTCTCTATAATTAGCTTTCTTAAGAATCCTATCTTTTCTTCAGTTTGATGAAACTTCCTCATATTATTATGATTAAACATCAACGACTTTAGCTTCCTGTGGTTATTATTATCTTCCTTTCTTTCTCAATTAATTATGATATACCTTTATTTCTCATCTCATTATGATCTACCATTATTTATTAGGTCATTATGATCTACAATTATTTCTCATCTCATTATGATATGGCTTTATTTATCATCCCATTACGATCTTCCTTTATTTCTAAAATCATTATGATTTACAATTATTTCTCATCTCATTATGATATTCATTTCATTATCAGCCTATTATGATCTTCCTTACATTCTCATTTCATTTTGAACTACCTTTCTTCTTCGTCTCATTATGATGGAATTCGCATTACGATGGGTATTCCTATTACGATGGAAATACAATTACGGTTATTTTTCCATTAAGATGTAATGTAATAAATGACGAATCCACATTGAAACATTTACAAGAACTTCATGATCATCAAAGAATCATCTGACTAGGATAAAACATTTGAGAACATTCTAACTCATGAAATTACTTTCTTCAACAAACCGCTTCATCAAAATTACGACTTCTTCACTCAACAACTTCTGACATTCTAAACAAGTTTGAGTCTGATGAATCTTTATGGAGATGGATCTAAATCCGAAAATCATCTGATCAACAACTTTAACATTATGATTGCTTCTATATATGACATTGTTCTGTCTGAAAATGTATGTCCAAAATCCTATGTCTGTAAAAAAATATTACTAAAATCAAAAATTCGCACCCCCCCCCTTATTTTTGGATTTTACCATTCAAAAACATTCAAATTTCTCATTGAACACACTAAGATGGACTCGGTCTAATTCTAGTATAATAAAAACATTCTTACACAAAAGTTTAATTTTTAAAAAATACAAAATCTTTATTAAAAAAATTATCACAAAGGTTATACAATATACATCTCCTTTATCTTCATTAGCCACCTCGACTCATATTATTAATGTTTATAATCCATTCACCCTTGATCCATTCACCTTCCTTCCACCACCTCCTCCTAAGGTTGGTGTTCTATAATTCAGTAGCATACCCCATGACCCCGCTTACATTACCACCTAATTCATTTCCTAGAAAATTATAATTTTGTTAAGTATATACCTGCCACAATAATGAAACCACTCATAAAATTTATATTGAAACCTATAGCCCTACTTCATAATCATCTCCAACATCAAACACTAAGGACCTTTCGATTTCATTAAACTAAGATACTCATACTTACTAAAACATGTTGTATATACTCTCACTTTTAAGAGCCTGTATGCATATACTATTTCATTTAATAGAGCATTGGGTATGAAAACTTAACTGCATACTCTAACCAAGGGAAAATACAATCTGGGATAGTTGAAGTCCATGTTTTATGACTTACATTCCATAGGGGTAAATCAAATATAGGATCTAATTACTCTTCCACCATGAAAGTAGGTTGTTTACTATAAATGGATATCTAAAGTTTGTTTTACTGCTAATGGATCCTCAAATAATCTAAAAGATAATCGAGTTTTCAATGGGTATGCTCAAACTTAAGAGGCTTATTATTTTGATACCTTTCCTCTGGTTTCCATTTTTTTTACTTGTTGATTTCTCTTATTGCTTCTCATCATTTTACACTTTACTATCTCAATGTTAAAGAATTCTTACACTATGGATTTCTGGATGAGGAAGTATATATGGAGAAACCTATAGGTTTTTTTATCAGGGGGAGTCCTCTAAGGTGTTCCACCTTTCACCAATATTGATATGGTCCTAAACAATTCATGTGGGTATGGTTTTTCTTATTTTTTACATTTTTTTTGGATTTTTATCTCTCTCAAACTGGAAAAGATCACTTAATTTTTCAAGAGAAATATTCTACTGCAAGAATTATTTTTTTTGTTTTTGGATGATATTTTAATTAAATGTATTGATTCTATAACAATTTATTGAATCAAGTAATTCCTTCATGACAACATTCATATGTAATATTTTGGATCCCTAATTTTTTTGGGGAATTTAGGTCCCTTAATGCTCGAAATGGATTTTCTCATCTTAATAGAAAATATGTTTTCGATTTTATTTGCTGATTGGATCACCTCATGTAAAAATCATTGATACCCCCCCCCTCAAGATTCGTGAGAGATCCCTTAATCCAAAAAGTAATGTTTTTTTTACACTTTATAGATACTACAGACTTTTTGGTAAATAAAACTTTCTCACAATGACCCAAACAAGTATTTTTTATTATATTAAAGATAATAAAATCCATAGATTATCCCCCCACATTGAAATATGATGTGGTTTTTTGTGTTTTCAAATATATCAAGAGTGAACCAATCCTCAGACTAATTTACTAAAATTATAGGCAAACTAACTTAGAGGTATTCTATGACGCAGATTCTATAGGTTTTTTTATATTTTTATAGATCCACATTTGGATATACAGTATGTATTGGAAGAAAAATTTTAGTTTAAAAGATATAGAAACATTTCATTGTTTATCACTCAATTTCTAAGTCAAAATACTGGGCAATGGTACATGTAAAAACAAAAATCGTATGCGTATAACATTTTCTACATGATATTGGTTATTCTATCAAGAGGAATGAACATATTTGGTGTTACAATCATATAATGAAAAATAATTATAAAAATATAGTTTTTCATTAGTGTACTAAGAATATTAAAGGTTACAACCATTTTCTTGGGAAATTTTCAAAAAAAAATGAATCGTACCTTTGGTTATGTATAGACTACAGATCAATCTACTAATGTGTTTACCAATGGGGTTTAAGGAATGATGGTGAAATTTTTTTACAATAATTTTGGAATTATAAACATATATGATACATATTGAGTGGGGATGTTAGAGTATTTTGAATACTAGATATTTTAGATATGGGTTCTTGACCAAGTCATTAACCTGTTGTATTTTT
Source organism: Viscum album (assembly GCA_963277665.1). Lineage (NCBI taxonomy): Eukaryota > Viridiplantae > Streptophyta > Magnoliopsida > Santalales > Viscaceae > Viscum > Viscum album. Next base: position 1,760,155,365 of record OY728141.1, read on the forward strand.
AAATATATAATCTCCCATTTTCTCATGATTGTAACTAATAACATCAATTATAAATAAGAATCTCAGGAACTAACATGGGGAAAATGATTTATTGTACTCAATTATCTAAATAAAAATAAAAATAATTTTTTTATCATATGATGATGATAGATGATTTAATAAGTTTTGTAAAAAAATCAAGATCTACATATATTCAATCAATCAAAATAGAAATGTGTTGAGAGGAAATGTGGCGACAAAAATCCATGATAAATTGACTAGAAAGATAAACATGACAAGTGTATGATTAACATAATCATATTTCACTAACATTGGAAGACAAAAATATACGAGTGTTATAAAAAAAATAAACTTCTAGGAATGTGATCGTACTAATATTCAATCAAGTAAAGAGAAATGTGGTTCAAGGTAAAGAGGGAACAACTACTCAAATTAAATTGAGTGGAAAGAAAAACAAGAAAAATAAGCACAAAAGTTGTGTGTATGGTTGTAAGTAAAATTTTTATAGGCCAAAAACTTCTAATACATGAATATTACATCTTAATATGGGAATATTAATTATGTAACATAATGATCCATAACACAATCTTTTAGGTCTATATCCTTTTGAAACATGGACACATAAACAACTGATCTATAAGTGAGCTGGGTCATCTCCCACTATATTCTTTATAACTATAAACCTTCTTAAACTTATCATAAGAAATACATTTCATCATAACCAAGGGAAATGAAGCATAATAAAATGTGATCTCAAAAGCTGAAAAATGGTAAACATGGGATATATCAACATACCATGAGCAAAAGGGTCTGATAACATGAGAAAGAAATTTTAAAACCATACCTCGCATACCATAGATCATAAACATGAGTCATGATGTAAATATTGGAATTTGATAATAAATGAATCATAATGGAATCAAAGAAAATAAACCCTTAGAACAATACATAGGCACATGTCATAGATTTGTGGCATAAAAATATGTATAGAAAATAATTTCTGTCATAGTTCAAGAATATTTACCAAGATTATCATTGTTGAATTGGTTCACTCCCCAAACCATTATAGTTGTCAAAGCCCACTCCCAATACTATCATAGTAGAAAAAATCCCTTACTGAATTGGGTTCACTACACATTTCATTCCTGTTTATCTTAATAGATTTCAATATTTTCTTAATGTATTGGGGGAGATATAGGTCTCACTCATCGATGATAAAAATAATACATACGTGTTCCAGAAAGATAATAAAACATTAATTATATTAGAACTCATGAAAATAACTGACTTTTATAATCATTCCATCATATAAGAACCTATATAAAAAATAGGATTCATAATCAATTCATCAATTCATCTTAGAAAACCCCATAGAAAAAGAATTTGGTTTCATAATCATTTTATCCTGGTATAACCCATGAAAAAATAAGCGGGGTTCATAAATTTTCTATCATTGTATAACCCATGGAAAAACAAATGGGTTTTATAAATATCATTTCATCATAAACATATATCATCAAGATAAATAATGAGAATGATAACTTCTGATCATATCTCTATTAGATCATAAATAATAAAGGATGTCATCACAAATGGAAAATAATTTTGAAATACACCATGGAACATTTCTGGAGGAAAATTGTATTTCCACTTTGAAAAAAACTTTAAAACTTATTTTTTTCAAATCTTCTTCATTCCAAATTAATTTTTAATCTTATAAATAAATCTTTATAAATCATTTAAAACAATAATTGAGGAAAATATCCTCCTCACTTTGCTAAACTTTTTTTAAGACGTAAAACATCTAGAAAATCATTTTCATTGAAAATAACCTTTGAAAACATATAATGGAACCCTAAAATCAAGAATTTTTTATGATGGTAGAAAATAATATTCATGTCATACACGTTAAAACAAAGATTAATTTCACATCTTCGGTAAAAGACAATCAGAACTTTTTTGGAAAATTACTTGAAGATTCCTTTTAAAACACTTTGTGAAAAGTGAAACATGGGTAATTTTTTTTAGTAAATACATTTTAGAATTTTAAAAAAAAAATTGAAAACATTTTTGAAAACATGGATATAAAAAAAAGTCTTTTCCAAATGAAAGGGGAAATAAGGATTATTTTTCATATTTGTTTAGTATTGTTAATCCTATAAGAGATAAAATTGAAATTAAAATATGTATTCTCATGACATAACCATGTGATTATAATAGTCCTGATTTTCTTGTGATATGGATCATAATATTTCATCATTAGAAGCATAAACATAAGAAATATCAATAAATGATGAGATTTTATCATAAAGCCTTATCACTTTAGAAACATTGAATTGTAAGCCCCATGAAATAATTAATAGTATATGAGACATAAAATATTATGATAATAAATAAATTCTTGATATTATATTTCATTTTTTATGTATATATACCACATAAAAGAATATAGGTGTATAAAAAACATATGTTCTAAGAAGAAAAATTGAGGCAAAAATATCATACCTCTTTGGTAACTTTTGAATCATAAACATCGTGAAAGAGATCCTCATATGGATATATAAATCATAATAATTTTCAGTATATGCATCATAAAATTCATTCATGGTTAGTTTATATAGCATATAAAAAAATAAGTGGTGAATATGGCATGTGTATCACAGAAGTACAATGTCAGATAAAAATCCATTACCTTAAGTATCAACTTATTTCAAACATGTTAAAACCATATGTATGATAAATATAAGTTTATTATTAAGATAATACATTACCATACTTATATATATCATACCATATATGATTTACTAAATACATTTTATTAACCATTTATTAATAATTCATTGTTAAAACCATGTTTTAAATAATAACCCCTTTGTTAACCATGTATATTTTGATTTTTTATTTTTATTCTAATTAAATTGGTCATGGTTACATTATAACTATAATTTAAACCATCATATTAATATCATATATATTCTGTATATAATTATTTATAGTAATCTATAAATGTTAGAGGTAGAAAATGAAATACACTATTAATGGAGATGGTAGGTTTTTTGTATGCATAATCGTTTACATTTTCCCAAAATATTGTGAAAATAAAGTAAAATAATATATAGTAATTCATGAATAATTTTTATTTCATATATATCTCATATTTTCATTAAATATATCCTTCATAACTCTGTGAGACGGAAATCTATTGTGCACACAAACAATGTCATTGTATCCCCCACGGAATGGAAAGAACGATGGTATATGTGATATCATTATTCGAGAAGTATAATTATTTTAAAAATATCTTATTTATTCATTTATTCTATCCTTATTACCATACAATTAAAACAAAAACGAAAAACACAACACATTAGTTCATAAGGTGGTAGTATGTCATACACACGAGCGATGTTATTAAGTTCCAGCAGGTACAGAGACAAGAAGGTATATGTGGTATTATAAATATTAAGGAATAATAATATAATAAATATTATTTATAAACATTAAATTAATTGATATATCTAATTTTGAGTAGTAGTGATGGAAAATGAATAACATTGATTTATGTGGAGGTAGTCCACCATACACATGAGTGATGATTATATATCTCATTTGATGAATGTAGAGAAGGATTTAGATTATTTAATTTACATAATATTATCATAATATATTTAATGTAATTATTATATTATATCATCATGGTTTAGTAATAATTTAATGAGTTTGAGGAAATAATATTATAAAATGCTCAGTCAGAGACGTTACCTCTTCTTCGGAATATTTCATTTAGTTTGCATCAAAAGGCTTCTTAGTTTGGATTTTTGAACAAAATAAAGAATCTAGTATAATAGGAGTGAAGTAAGTAAGTTATTGAAATTTTTATTTTAGGAACCAATTGTTTTTGGATGTGAATGGATGATATGAGAAGGGTGGCCTTTTATAAGATGGGTAGAGGACAGACATGATATTTTTGAAAAGAATAAAGTGCACCCACATTTTTTGATATTCCAAAAATCTCCAAAATGGGTAATTGTTGAATGATACAGGTTATATGGTTGAAATATAGATATTAAATGGTTTTATTAAATATTTAAGTAATTTTTAACCCTTATTTTTTTAGTTTAACCATGGGAAAACCCATTTTCACATTAATCACGGTAATTATTTTTTAATAGTTTTACTATCCATTATGGTAAAAAAATTATTTGAAGTTGTTAGATAATATAAATTATAATTTTTTCAAATATAGAATACAATTTTTCAATTTCCATTCCTATAGGTGGAAAATTCTAATTTAAAATTAATCTTGTAGACTCTACGAGAAAACAGTTTTTCAAAGAGAAAATTATCAAAAGTTTAAAAAGTTTTTATTTTCAAATTCTATATTAAATTTATTAAAATTACCTAAATTGGATTAATAGATATTTAATTTGACTAATTTTACTTTTATAACCATACTAAAACTATTTTGAGGTTTTTAAATCCTTTGAAATAAATTTCAATTATTAAAAAAAACTAGTATTGTTCTCAATTAATTGAAAAATATACCTTGTCATAAAATCTTAAAAACTTCACCCTAAGATAATATAGACCTTTTTATTTCATAAATAAAATAAATTTTTTCATATAAATTTTCTTAAATTGGAAGAAATTAATATTAAAACAAGTGCACCAAAGGCGTCAAAACAAATTTTTAGTAAAATATAGTCTTAAGAATTTTAATTATTATTATCTCTTGTATAGAAAACACTTAGGATGAATACTAAAATATTTATTGAATTTATAATATATAAATTTCATTAAAATTATTAACCAAATTTTATTAGTTTAATTAATTGAGGTACAACATATTTTTATGCATAAAAATAGTTTTCAGAACATGATTTTATGTATTTGAAAATGTTATTTATTATTATTACTAATTAATTGTTAACCAAAATATTCATTTTATATATAGGTTTAAAAATATATTTTAAAAATTTATTTAAACATAATCGTTCCCACCATTCAAATGACTTGGAAATAAATATCATATTAAATAAAATTATTTTAATAATATATCGTATTTTGTTTAAGCTATGTGTTGAGTTTAACTCAAGCTATTGGAAAAAATTAAATTTATTTCAAAAAAATTAAAAATTATTAGGGTGTTACATTTTACCCAACTTAAGTAAATTTTTTCCTCCCACTTTTATATATGCTCGATAAATAAGGGTTTAACAATTGAAAATCCGTTTTTGAGAAATGAACATCTTAAAATGGATTAATAAAAATTCATCTTGAAAATATAAAAAGACATACGTGAAGGTCATCTGAAATGAAAATAATTGGTTTCAAAATAGGAGAGTATAGTTGGGAAAATAATACTTGAACATGGAAGAAATGTTTAATGTCCAAATAATGATAGTGTCTGACAGAGATCATTGATCGTGAGAATGTGTATGGTCACATGAAAGTCAACAACCACAAATAACGTCATTTATATCATCAGAAATGATGGTAATACGAAATAATATATTTTAATATCCTTTTTGTAATTTTTTTTCAAATTCTTTAGATGATATACTTACTTTATTTCATTCTATTTCATAAGAACAATCTCAACCTTTTGTTATGCCTTGATCAATTTCCACTTCATATCTTACTCCATGAAATGAATATGAATTTGTTATTCATGAACCACTAATGTATCAAAATATCCATAATATAATGTCAATTCATTCCTTCTATAAATAGTTATAATCTTAACAAAATGATTGGAATCGATTGTCCAATATCCATAAATCTTCATATGGTGAATTGATGAATTATTCTCTAAAACCTCATCCAATGTTCAACATAAACCATTTCATAAATGGTTAACCTTATGAACCTTCCAAATGAATAAAATATTAAAATTTAGAAATAAGGTAACTAAATTTCCAAACATAACTTATCATTAATCCCCCAAAAAATAATGAAGTGGATCTTAATTTTCAGAAACTAAACATGTGAATACCTTCATTATGTGTTCTCTTCAAACATGGTAATAACCTCAATTACCATAAAACCTTGTTGAAAAAATACATGCTTCCTTGTTTCTTAACTAAAATACATATTATTGTCTATATTTCTTAAGTAAGAAATGTTATATAAAATCCACCAATGATATCATAAAACACTTTTCAACAAATATTTAATTATCTCTAATGTAATCAGTAATATCAAATTTAGATTATCCATGTCAATAATCTCTTTATCCCAACTACATTATCATAACATAATTAACATATTATGGTTTAACATTACCTAAATCATGGGTTTTCCATAAATATAACCTTATCATTAAATCACTTTTCTAGGTCATCAGCATTATTCTTCATATTCTTGTAAATCCTAAATCAAAAAATTATATTGTAAAATCCTTACATATTCTTTAATTCATCAATTCCAATAAAAAACACTTTAATCATTTTACATAATTCTTAAACCTTTAACTAGTATTGGTCATCTTATTCCTTATTAACTCATTCATTTTATATTTTTTTCTTAGTCACTTCATTATTAGAAGTATAACCATTACTCATACCATATTTCTTATTATCTTCATGAACTATTCCCCCATAGAACGTTGATTTTTATAATTATCATTCCATCCAAATTTATAACATTTTAACATTGATGATTTCATAGGGAAACCAATATTCTCATCCATTTTGATAAATGAACTTTTTATTTTTCCTCAGCTATCACTTAATATGTACCATTATTCTCCACATATAAAACATCTCCCTGTTCCTTTAATAGAATCACTTATATTCTACTTCCCACATTATCAGCATATAAGAAACAAAATATTATTTACTTTGTAGATTCAACCACTAAAACTCTCAAAATACTATATAATTCTCTTCTATGGTGAGTCCGAGAGTTGGTTAAGGTGGAAGTTGGTAATCATATATTAGGATAACTTATTAGGTTTCATCACAATTTCCTTCACTCCAATCATTATACCATTTCATTGTTCAACAACACATCTTCTATCACTTTCAACATTAATCTAGTTCCTTATACTTCCTACCATTGTCTAAAACTCTGAAACATTTTTAGAGTAAAAATACTCATAGTGGGAAATTACATAGTCATGAAAATTAACATATAGGTTGTCAAAATCATAAAAAATTATTTTTAATATATGACGCCTTATTTTTATCCAACTTCATTTTGGTCATTATTTAAATCCTTCATGATGGTCTTTAATGTGTTTTTGGATTTCCAAAATGCATCCTCCAAGATTTCAAAACATTGTGTGCAACCATGAATGTTTTTGTACACCATGTGATAATAGAGTCCTTCTAAATTAACCCTTTTTAGGGTATTTACCCCTAGGTACATGTTTTTCAAGGCCACATCCACTTGTAGTTTCCAAAAAAAGATGTAATTTCATAGAAACCACTGGTTCTAACCTATACAAAAGTTCCATTACATTTTCATATACATTAACTCCACATTAGACTTATCCTTTGATGTATACATAGACATATAGATATAAATATCCCAAGGGTTCTAAATAATGTATTCATATAACATTCTTGAAATGATAATTAAACATTTCTATGATACCAACTGTAGCAACCCAAAACTTCTCAAATATAAATATTACATCTTAATAGATGATTATACATTACATAACATGATGATACCTGGAATAATCATTTAGTTCTCATGCCTGTAGGTACCTGGAAACATAAAAAATTGGTTTCTAAGTGATCTATGTCATCTCCCACCAAGCTCATCATAATTAAAACCCTTCTTATACTTATCATATATAATACCATCCATCATAACATAGGGAAAAAGTATAAGAAAGGGTGACCTAAAATACTCTGTAATGGTAAAAAATGGTGAAATAAACATATTATAAGCATAATGGTATGATAACTTGAGAATAACATTTTAAAACCATACTCTGCATATCATACATCATATACATGTGTCACGGTAAAAAATAACCAATTTATAATACATGAATCACAATGGAATCAAATAACATGAACCATGAGAACTTAACAATGATATAAGGAATTAACTTTCGGCATACACATAAGCATAAACCCCCATGAAATGAAATGGGTTTGATCAGCATTTCATTATAGAATAATATATGGAAAAGAAATAGGTTTCATAATTATTTCATCATTTCATCGTACCATAACCTATGAAAAATGAACTTGGATTCATAAGAATTTTATCATGTTATAACCCATATATAAATAATCAAGATTCATAATCATTTATCATGATACAAACTATGGAAAAATAATTAGGTTTCACAAATTTTTATCATGGTATAACCTATGGAAAATGAAGTGGGTTTAGAAAGCATATTTTCATTTAAAATATTAACGTTATATAGAAATAATAAGAATGGTAACTTTGGATCATATCTCCAATAAATAATAACTGACATCAAAGGATGTTATCTTATATGGAAAATTATTTTTTAAGGTCACTTGGTACTTTTTTGGAGGAAAATTTTCATTCCACTGTGAAAAAAAACATTTTAAAAAATAAAACATTTTTGAAATAAATTAATTTGAAAATAACATATGAAACGTATAAATAAATGTTTAAAATCATTTAAAACATTTCTTGAGTAAAATAACATTTTCACTCAGAAAAAAAATTCTTTTTAAATGTAAAAAATTTTATAAATCCTTTATTTGAAGATAACCTTTAAAAACATATAAAGTAATATTAAAATAAAATAATATTCATCGAAATGATAAATAACGTTATTTTTATATATGTTAAAAAAATATTTATTTCCCATTTTTTGTATCATCGAAATAGGGATTGTTTGGAAAATGGTAGGAAGATTCTTGTTAAAACATTTTTTTAGATCAATCATTGGTAAAAATGCCTTTAAAAAAATATATTAGATAATTTAATTTCATTTTAATAGTATTTCATGTGACATTTAATTTCAATTCCGCATGTATCTCAAGATATCAAAATAATTATTTATTTGAAATAAATATTTCATAAAATCAGAGGGTATTACAAAATTTTCTTATGATGATTAAAAAAATTGTGGTTGTTTTGTGGGGTTGAAACCCATGGTTGTTATATGATAGTATTTTTTAATCCTCATATATATAATAAATTGAACTCGAAATTTTTATATAATTAAAAAATATATTTTAAGTAGCCTAGATTTAATTTCTAAAGTAATCTCATTCAACCCACTATAATGCTACAAACAATCGTGTTATTATTAAGGGTTGAAAACTACTTCCATTCTTCCCATATCAAGGATTGTTTAAATGTAAATTAATTTTTGATTTGATATAATTCTAAAAATTATGGAATCTATGAATCAGATGGTAGTGCATAAGGGATATCCATACAATATAATTTATGGACAAACATTTGAAAGAAGTGTAATGGGATGTTCAAGTAATCACTGATTACATGTGGGATAAGGTGGATAAAAATATTCTCAAGACAAGATCATATATTCTAGAAGTTTACAAATGTTTTTTCTTAAATGAAAATAATCATGGTCATGTAATGTTAATGTTCATCATAAATTTACACCAAAATAAGTGTTTTAAACATTTACACCTTTATTGTAATGAAGATTCTTGAGCTTAAAATCGTGTTTCTCATAGAGAGGCTAGGAAAGAAGTTAGTGAGGATAAATTTCACGTTTTCTAAGAGTTGTACGATTCATTACAAAATAAAAATGGTGAATAAAATATAAATAAGGATAAATTATTTTAAAAATAATAAAATTTTTAAAAAAATTGGTTTCTAATTTAATAATATTCTCAATGATGAGAAGATGTGTTGATTAGACTTGGATAATATAATTATTAGTAAAGATGAACAAAAATATAACTATTGTAAAAACGTTTATCCATTTAAGTTTAAGGAGTCATTAATAATGATGTAAAATGGTAAAGTGGTTGGGTTAGATAATATCTATATTTGTGTTTGGAAATATTTAAGGGATTTGGATATTAATTGGATCACTAGGATATTTAATTAAATTAAGAAATCTAAGAAAATTTCTTATGAATAAATTAATAGTTCTATAATATCTTTTTGTAAAGCTAAAGGATATATTTTATGATGTGATAATTATAGTGGCATGATACTTATAAGTCATACCATGAAACTTTTTAAGAGGCACTGAACATAGGATTCTAATGGAAAATAATGATTCAGATAATCAATTTGGTTTGATGTAATAACAATCAACCATATAATAAATTTATCTTATTAGAGGTGTGGTGGAGTATTATCGAACAAAATCTCAATATTTTGATAAGGTTTATATTAAATGTTAAATTGTGTAGAGTCCCACATTAAACATTTCGTATCATTACATCTTTATCATTAATTATAATAGAAATACCAAGGCCTCCATTTGAGAGGCATATTGATTATTTTATCAACCACTCTTCAATTATTACATGGTATCAGAGTAGGTTCCCCAACCTTAAACCCCTATGTATGTTTCTTTTTCTTTGAGAAAATGTAGCCATTTCCCCCCAAGGGTGGAAGAGGCTCCCATCCAAAGGCCATATTTTTAGTTGTTATCCCCCCATGTTTTCTCCCAGTAGCCACAATTTGTCCTCACACCACCCTGACCTATCAGTTGTGTCCCCTTACTCTAGTCGTGACAACCCATCCTAGTGTCCTCATCCCTACACCCCCAAACATCACCTCCAAACGTGGAACCCCACCCCTAATTATTTCAGAGCTTCACCTTCCCTTGTCATGTGAAGGCTCTTTATAACAAGACCTATGACGATGAAACCTCCCTCTGAAGGTGTGTGATCCCACCTCCAAGAAACATATTTTTGAATAGTTTTTTCTGGAGGTGGAGCTATTCAAGGTGGTGTCCCCCTAGCCATCCATTTATGATTTATAAGGGAAATGGGTGGGTGATGATTAGGAGGGTGGCATGTTGGGGTAATCGTATATAGAGAAGTGACAGGATAGGGGAATCGCACAGGGAGGGGTGACTAATTCTAAAGGAATCATCAACCTCCTTAGGCATTCAATCCAGAACCATATCTACCCATTGTCAAAACTCCCCTTCTTACACTACTCTAACAGGTGTGTAATCATCTTCTAATTCCCACATTATTTCATTACAAGGGCCCTTGATTCTTTTATTAATGACTAAATTACTATAAGGATACCCAGATCACTATTGGTCTTCTTTATAAATGATCAAATTACTATTGGGTCACCTGCCGGATCAACATCGGGCTGCCCAGATCACCATCAAGCTACATGAATCTCGGTCGAGGTCATAAATTGTTTCTTGGACCACCATCAAGATTTTTTGTAGCTGTAATTTTCTATTTTTAGTTTTATATATTCTATTATTTCAACCTAATAATATTCAACGTTATGGGGAGTTTTAGGGGATGTTTATTTTTTGTATTTCTTGTATCTAAGCTCCGTAAACTTTACTTGAAGGGGAGTGTTAGTGGTTAAATTGAGTAGAGTACATTAGACTTTAGGTATCATTTCATTTTTATCATTCACTATAAATAAACACCATGGCCTTATTTAGATATGAATATTGGGAATTATGTTTACCACTCCTCCATTATAACATTTTTCATTGATTTGGAAAAGTTATTTGATAACTTTCTTAGAGAGGATTTGTGGGAAACTATTGAATGAAAAAGGTTTCCAATGGTGTATATTAAACTCATCCAGGACATGTATAGAGGTATTTTAACATGAGTTATAACACTAGTAGGTGACAAAATGAATATATTTACCTCTATTATACTATATCAAGGTTCATATTTAATCTCATACCATGTTTCTTTGCTCTTAGATAAACATACAAATCATATTAAATATGAGATTTTTAATTATGTGATTTTTTCGGAGGATATAGTTATAATTTTAAAATCTAAAGAGGATATCAATTTAAAGTTATATCTTTTGATATAGTTTATAATTAAATTTATTTCTTATTAATAGGGGTAAAATTGAATATATTGAGTTTCATTTTAGAAAATTATTGTCTACAATATTGTGGATGTGATATTGGGAAACCGTATTATTTCAAAAGTATATATTTGGGAAATTTAGTCTCATTTCTGAAATGTGATGATGATACTAATACATATTTCTATCATATCATTCAAACTATATGGATAAAATAGTGAAATTCTTAATGAGTTATTTATGATCCTAAAATTTACTTAAAATTGAAGGGTAAATTTTATTGTATTGTTATTAGACCTACTATTCTATATGGAAAAGGATGTTTGTATTTGACAGTAAATATAGAAAAAATGTGGGTTATAGAAATGAAAATGATAATATGGAAATTTGAAAATACTAATATGGTTATGATTAAAAATAAATGTATTCTAAAGAAAATATGAGTGGCCATGATCGGTGGAAAGATGACTGAGACTAGGTTATGATGGTTTCGAATAGTCATAGGAGACATAGGTATGAACTTTTTAATAATAGGGTAAGATTAATTACTAGTTAACTTATTAAAATAGGTAGGGGTATTCCTAAAATAAATCTTAAATATGTCATTTATGATGAACATGTTCTATATGGATTCAATGATAATATGGTCTTCAATAGATATAATTAGCAATGTTTGACCCATGTAGTCAGTATAATTTAATTATGTTTAAGTATTGTTTATTGTTTTTGATTTGAATATATTTTTCATAATTATACCAAAGTTTATTGGTATGAAACCTAGCTAATTGGACACATGTGGTTTATGAAACATTTAAATAGACACATAACCTCTTTTTCCAGTTTAGTTCACATTCAGATCAAGATCACATAAGGAATCATAAAACCGATTAATACGTAATATAAATATATGATATGGCCTTGCTAGCCTTGTAATAGGCTATAAAAAAGGGTTGTTAGACATCAAAATTTATTTTAGTGTGTAATAGTAAGGGGTCCATTTGATACCATTATGGTTGCAAATTTTAAAAGCTATGTTTTCTGGAAAATAAAATACAATATCATATAATGATATATTACAAACAAAGAATTACCACTTTACATGCCTTTTCTCATCCCATAAAGCATAAAAAAATATATATTAATGAATTTCAAAGTCATTATGAGTATATAATAACATAATACATATTTCCATAACCCAGTAAACATTAAATTCCATGTCCCCTATGTATTAATATGAACAAGTGCTACCATTCAATTGAAATCATTGATTTTAAAATAGACTAAGCTTTCATTATATTTCATCTTTTTCACTTTAAAAATCAGTTTTAATTCTATCATTACATTATATATTACAAATTTTATGAAATAAAAATTATTCTATAAAATATACTTGGTAGTAAAAGACTTATGAATTATGATGGATCATAATTAACTGGAGTAATGAAATATTTAATCTAATTTATAAAATATCATACACATATTTATGAAACTTATAAAAATAATATAAATAAATAATATTTTTAAATAATTCAAAAAAAAAGGATTTTTTAATCACATGACCTGGCAAAAGAATTCATTTGAGATGATGGTATGTGTAATTAAATTTGATCTTGGTCTATGAGATATATAGATTATGTTTCCTAACAAAACTACATGTGATTAAAGTATCAAAATAATAGAATATGCCAAAAAATTAAAGTACTCAGAAAATAAAACAACTCCATAATCATATGAGTTAGTGATGCTTAACTTCCTAAACTAGTGGCATATAAGTGAAACTCCCAAAAATAGAGTAAAAAACAGAATATTTTATATACCAGGTGATATTCCTCGAGAGGAAGTCATCGAGTGATCTATGCACCGAACATTAAATCACCAACCACTATCACCCTCTACACGATTTCAAACAATTTATTTCTATTAATAAATTAAAAATAAATTGGGGAACCCAAAGCAATGACCCATGATAAAATTAGGATGAATTTATGTTAATTTCAAAATGATTCTGAAACTAAAAATTAAGAATACATAAGATAGGGAAACATTGTCAAATTGATCAGTAACTTTTAAAAGTAGTAACCATCATTTTACTCATTGGATACCAATACAAATGTCTTCACATGATGTTAAAATTTGATATTCATGCAAGAATAACCATTACACTATAATAGAGGAAAAACACACCCTCGACATGTGGAATCAATGGTTTTTTAATCAAAATGAAAGGAGGAAAACAAAAAAATCTATATGTATCCCCACAAATTGGTTATGTGATGATGATTTCAAAGTGATATTAAATCACGTCTTGTGATATTAATAATGGTTTTAACAAAATAAGGAGTTTTAGAAAAATGAAAAAATAGATGATGATTTCAATATTAAATCTAATCAGCTCATTTTTTATGTTTTTTTATTAACATATAGACTTTTATAAAAAATGTATATGGTAGGAATTATACCTTATGATTTAAGTTTTAAAAGGAGACAAAAAAATTAATATTATAGGGGGAAACCGAATCAAAAATAAAATACATTAAAAATTCAAAACTCCTTAACCCACTAACTGGTTTTTCCATTCATTCCAAAACTCTATTATTTTAATATTTTTGAATTTGGCTTGTTGACGGTTCTAAGTGGAGTCCCACTGGACTAGATCAATATAACACCCTAGAAATGGTGAGACTTAAAAGACTAAATGATACTTCCAATGTTAAAAAGATGAAACCTTATATTGAAAATTAAACCTGATTATAACTCCATGGTCAAGTGAGGCATGGACTAGAGTATTGTCGGGATGGGTGAACTCCTAGGAAGTTTTTCATGGTGTGTGTGAGTGAGGAAAAAGAACACTAAAAGAACATGTTTTGGCTTGTAGAGGTGGTAAATAGTTTTATAAGGGACCCTGATGGGCAATTGCTTGTAGTGTGATATTAAAGAAACTAAGGTATTAAGGATGACTCCTAGGGTCAAATGACCAAGTTCATGGATTGAGTTGGTTAGGTCATGAATAAATGGTATTAGAGACAATAATCTGCATAAAGGTCAGTGTCAATGCTTGGGTTTGAGGTGTGGGGTCCACAACAAGGATGTTTTGAGTTAAAGGGGTGGAGAGTGTAACACCCCTGAAAAAGTGGTACTAAATGAGTAAATATACTAACGATTTCAATAATGTGAACCCTTATTTTCAGGATCCTAACAGATTACAAATTCTCAATTATGTATGGTTTGACTTAGAGTAGTGTAAATATGGGTGAAATATTGGAATGATTTTAGATTTTGTATATGAAAATAATAATAAATCTAAAATAGCATGTGTTGGAATGTTAGGATAGTCATTATTCTAATAAGAGAATCTAATGGGAAATAGTCTATTCTGTGCTTGAAAGGCATCCAAGGTATTAAAAGAGACGAATGAGGTTAGATGACCATGTTCCTGAATCGAAGTGGTCTGGTCATGATAGTCAACCTTATCCTAGTAGTTTGAAATTTGTATATATCACTTATCAGGGATGTGCAATATCATTTCTCACACTATAAATAAATTTATCAAACCTTAGTTTGGGGATACAATTTACTAGTATACTGTTTGAACATGGTATTGTATTTTGGAACCTCTAATCCCTCACTCTCTACCCCCCATGCGTTGAACAACACTAGCCCACCCACCCTACTAAATCATTATTGACAAGTGACACTTCACCTTCCACCCTCAAAGCATGGGTTTCTCCACTAGTCTTGACCCCCAGGAGAGAGCTTTTCCTATGCTTTCATTCCTTGGTCATGTCCTTCCCTTAGTCACACTCAATTATGGTGCTTAAAGAGAAGTAAGACCTCTCAACAGAAAAACTAGAGGCTTTCCATGTCATTCAAACTGAGCATAAATTATGTCGATTATTTTCTCATCACAAGGATGCATTGTCAAGCCACTTTAGGCACACCAGTTTTCTTATACAAGAATGAGTAGGTTCACCCCATGCTACTCTAGAAGTCACACTTTTTCTAGTCTTTTCTCAAAATGATACTCATGTACCTACATTTAATATCTATTTTTATGACATATTATTACTTCTTTTATAAAGTTAATCTTTTCTCTATAAAGATCGATTCTCAGATACTCATCATCTTGCTTCCATGGACATCACTTTATATATCATATATAATCAGGCTAAAACACCTCTTCCAAAGATGATCACAGCCTCAACATAGCTTGATAATGAGATCCTAAATTCTAGTAAAATTTATATGTTGTGAAAGATGCTGGTAGTCTCCTAAAAAAGGATGGGGAATTATTTACATCGAAAAAATTCACCTCCAAGCCATGAAAGATCGGAATTTTCTGTATCGGAGAAACAAGATAATAAGATATTTTCTCATCTTGGTACCATGGAATAGTTTATAAAGAATTTCATTGGGAATATGAATATTGTTATGGATCTTTGAGACTCCTTTCATGGTATGTTCTCTAATAAAAATAATGTGTTTCACGTTTTTAATCTATTTTCACAATTATTCTCACT
The DNA here is from genome assembly GCA_963277665.1 of Viscum album. Classification (NCBI taxonomy): domain Eukaryota; kingdom Viridiplantae; phylum Streptophyta; class Magnoliopsida; order Santalales; family Viscaceae; genus Viscum; species Viscum album. Next base: position 1,760,171,843 of record OY728141.1, read on the forward strand.
TTTTTCAAAGTCCTATATGATTACACAACATTATACTGAATGGAATACTATGATGGATGAGATTCAACATTTATTATTACTACCTAAAACTCTTGAGGGTATATAGACTCAAATAAAACAATTGATTATGTTTTCAGCCCTACAAGGATAGAATATGGGGTTTAAAACTTTTATAACTAAGATGTTTGTATGTCATAGTTATCTACATTCAAACTTGGTGTGAAGAATATTATTAGATCAATTTTTCAAGTAGCCAATATTTCTTCCATATAATTTTAAAGTTATGGTTCCTTTTTATTTAATAATGGTGAACATGGTGGTAACCGCGGTGGTCAATCAGGTATTGTGGGTCATAGGTGTCCCCACTCTCAATGTTTGTGTTGGGCTCGCCACCATCCCTCGCTTCTTCATCTCTTTAGACTCATTCTTAAGAACTAATTTAAAACATTTTCACCCACCCTATACAGACTTCTAATGTCCTTATCCAGTCTTATGGCCTTGTTCAAATATTTACTGTGGTTCATATAATTTTGAAAAACATCATTAGGTCACTTTTATTCCTCAACAATAGAGATCAATATCGAGTCTATTGGGTGATTTCATTCTAATGTATCTTCTCCCATCCTATTTCCAATTAAATTGGGTTAGAGATATTACATGTATTTCATTGATTACATTACATGAATGTCATGTATATATCTATTAAAAAATTTAGTTGGATACTTTACTGTGTTTTCCTCAATATATCATGAAATGAAAAATCAATTCCTCTCATCCATAAAATTTTTACATTTTCAAAATGGTTTAGAATCATGTCCACCTCATTTTAAACATTTTTTATGAACCAAAATATTCTCATAAAACTATTTCCCTGATACAATGTAGAAAAATGGTATTGTTGAGCGCATGAATCATCATCTATTAGACACTACTCGGCCCGATTTTCATATGAAAGTTCTCAAAAAAATTGGGGTGTTGTTATTCTAACAATGACATATCTTATCAATCATATTTCACCATCTATTCTTGTATACGAGACTCCACATGAAAAACTCTATCCACATCATCCATCATATTCACTGCCCTTTCAAGTTGTCAATTGTCTAGTATATGTTTGTAACATTCATTTTACTCATGAAATGTATGATTTTTTTACTCTTTGAGGAATCTTTCATGGATGTTCTCACACACAACATGGATATCATTGTTACTCTCCTAAGTTTAGGGTTGTGTGTTGTTTCCACTAATGTTTCCTGTTGTTAGTCATAAAAATTAGTTTCTCCTTCACCTCCATCAGCTACCATGACTATTGATCAAGAGGGTTTTTTACAATTTATCATTACTCCATTTACCAATCCCCCACAACCTTCTCCTCCTAATGTTGGGGTTCTTCACTTTGGGAGTGTCCCTCACATCCCACTTACCTTGCAACCTCCTCCAAATCATGTTGGTTTATTCTATGGTCGTGTTTATACTCATCACATGGATGAATCCAATACGGTGGAACCTACAAATACATCAACCCTAGAATTTTTATTTGCTCCACCATCCACCACTGAGGACTTCATTATTTACATACATAAATTTACACATAATTTACAAAATTAACTTTCATATATTCATTCATTCTTGGGATTATCATCATATACTATGAAATTTATTGTTACTTTGGTTACGGTGACAGTTCTCATTCCCAGGCCATGTACAAAGACCTTGCCTGTTGGTTTCAAGCCATTTTTGATGATATACACGCACGCACTAACAGACAATCATACATGATATTTAGTTTCTATTATACCAGGTAAGAATGTTTTTTTATGTAGATATATTTATATTATTTTTGATAGTGCAGATGGATCACCTAATTGACTCAAATATTGATTCATTACAAAGAAGTAAACCCATAACACATGGTCTTAATTATTTGGTATGTTCTGTCCAGTGGAAAATGGCCTTATTTTCATTTACTGATTACCCATAAAACATCTCATCATTGGTATCTTTATAAACTTCATTAAAAAAAGAATTCTCTAAGGTATTATAGATGAGGAAATTTTTATTTAGTAACCTCATATATTTTTTACACAAATGAATTCCTCTAAGTTGTTTCACTTTATATGATTTGTTTATTGTCTTAAATAATCCTTAGTGACATGGTTTTGTTGACTTTGTGTATTTGTGACCAATTCATTGCATCCCACTACTATAAGAATCCAAATTTCTGTTTTTTTATGATATTGTGATAATAGGAATTGATACAATGATAATTGGTTGATTTGAGGTTTTCATTCAATAAAACATTAAAATGAAGGACCTAGGAGTATTTTCTTTGAATTGGGATATCTCAATACTCAAAGGGTATTTTATCATCTCTACGTATGTATGTATTGGATTTTATTCTAGGGACTTGATTCTACCATGATGAAATTTGTAGCACTCTTCTCAATCTAAGTGATAGGTCTATTCATAGAGAAAGGTATCTCCCCCACTTAACATGTATCATAAATTTATTAGTAAACTAAATAATCTGGCCATGACTCGACTGAATTTTTATTTGTTTTCAGAAAGGTAAGTCAATTCATGGATCTTCCAACTACACTAATGTGGGATGAAATTTCTTATATAGTAAATTTTTTCCAATGATAACCAGGTCTAGGACTACTATATTCAAATCATTGGTACGTTGATGTGGACACATTCTCTGATATTTACTATGCACCATGAGTGTTGAGTTAGATCATTAAGAAATGACACATGAGACATATAATATCTCATGGTTTCAATACCTTCTCTATGAGATTCGTTTTACATTCTAGAGTCTAATACACATGTGGTGTGGAAATCAAGAAATGATCAAGATGGATGAAAATATGATGTTATATAATAAAAAAATTTATTGTGTGGTTGATATTAATTTTTTTAGGATAAATTTAGAAAATATTGATCTTACTTTTGGCTATGTATAAGCCTCTAATTAATTTGATGAAGTGTTTACTAAAGAGTTTCCAAAAAATATAGTTTAATTTTTTATATATCTAGTTTGAAATAATAAATATACATTCTCCTGTTTAGGGGGGTATAATAGTCATGTATCCAGTTTGTAGATGTGTCTATGTGGAATCATATTTGATCATGGAAACATTATCCCCATAGTTTGAAATTTTTATCTTCCACTTATCTAGGATGTTGTATATATTTATTTCCTTGAGAGTTAAAATTAACAGACCTCATGGTGATATGGTTTATAAGTATCTAGTTTGAAGATCTATAATTGTGTTCTTTCCTTTTGGGATGGTAATGTCAAGCATGATCTATGTATTCCTCTTGGAAACCCCAAGATCAGTTTTGTAAATGTTGGTTTTTCATAAATTTATATTAATTAGAAAATCCAACGTATTTCCTTAACATTTGAAATAATCATACTAATGAACTTGTGAGAACATAGTATAACCAAACAACACCTAAACACGTACTCTATCCAAGATCATCCTCTCCATGGGGCACTCAACAAATAACACAAGACAAGTATAATAAAATAATTTCAATAATATCGATGAAGGGTACCCCACAAAACTTTTTCAATAATTCTCTAGTCCTACACCCTATCATCATACATTATAGAACTCTCAGATCTTCTAAATAACATATACCACCACACCAAATCATGGTTACAACACATCACCCTGACAAAAACCTAAACCATAATATCACATTCAATTACATAACCATAGTAGTAGTTCATTGTGAACATAAAAGAAATCAACCCCATTCCCACCAACTACCATGAATTACCACCACCATAATTATGGTACATAGGTGAATGATAAAAGATGGTGGTCTGAGGATTTAAAAAATTTCATCGCCAAAGTGATGAAAATTCATCATCTTTAGAAATCCACGACCTAGCATAGTCTATGGATATTGAGTGAATTAATTTATAGAATAAATAAAAACTGAACTAGTAGATCATTTTAATTGAAGCGTTCTCATCATTTTCATGTCATTGGTGATCATTTCTAAAACGATTTAGTGTTAAACCCCTATACAACATTTATACATACATCAATAATACATGAATACTTCATTTTTCAAGTTCTATGTGCTAGTATGATGCTCCGATGATTTCTTTGACATTGTGATGATCACCTTGATCCAATGTCTTCAATCTGTAATGTCATTCTTAGATCATTCACTCAGTAAGAGAATGTATCTCTCTATGATTCAAGAGGAGAGAGAATATCTAAATTCCAACTCATGAATAATATATGGAATGCGATTCTACTTCACTTATATAGTGGATGTCCAAAGTAATTGGTTAGGTATCCCTGGACCCCATATATTTAACATCTACTAAATAAGTAATAAATAATTAATTATTATGAATTGGTAGAAACATAAATATAATTTATATTTTATAACATACTAGTAATATTTTTTAAATATATTATGTGATAAACCAGATACGTAAACATGACTTCTAATTCCCACTAATATTACACGAACTATGAATATATAAATAATATTCATTCATATAATATTATTCCATGCATTTACATAAAAACATGTAAATGGTTTTAACAAATAAATGTAGAACAATTATTATATACGTGAATAAAAATTATTTTATTTATTTTTCATTGATCGATAAAACCTGGAAAACTATTAGACCCCATGGTGGTTTTCACTATGTCCAATATACTTATCCATTTTAACATGGTATCTTCTTGAATACATTATTATGAGTGACCCTCTAAACCATTATCTCAATATTAGTGAATATTTTTCACAGCCACAAGAGAAAATTTTAGCTTCCCATCAAGACTCATAAATATATATGTAATAGTCATTACAATGAAACCCATCTTATAAACACCCACTCTATAATTTAATTTAATTTTTGTATGATATCTCATAGATAAGGATGCATACATGTTCCATCATCATTTATTTCATGATTATTTTTTGATCTAACTAGATGAAATTACCTTCGACAACCAAGTACATGGATTTGTTAGGGTACTAACATCCTAATCCACTAGGCCTAGTATATCACTTCATAAACACAGAGGCTACAAATTCAATCCTGATAATGTAACCAATATAATGCCACCAGTGACGCACTGAACACAATATACCTCACGACAACTTCAATGTCATGAATTTTTCCTTCAATCAAAGTATGTGATCAAATGGAACTAATTGATAATGATCTAATGTTAGGAGTCCAATACAAAAGTTCATAGATTGAAATAACCACTGACACCTAAAACATGTGGTTCTCCTATTGGAACATCTTTTCTCATGATCTCATCAATTGGAGATCACCAAGTGAGAACTTCATGATAAGAAGTCTCAATGCAGATGTTCCCCCAACACATGATGGTCACACATCATATGTTTCCTATAAATATAATGTATCTAGACCATAATATATTACATTAAGATTTCTTTCATAGTATCTATAGGTCCTATTTATAGCCTTGAAAATTATATAACCCTTCCATACAACATGTAATCTAATGATATTACTATCAATATAGTGGAGGTAGAAGTATTAACACTATTCTGGTAATATAAGCACTTGTATATATCAAAGTGTATACATGTAATGGTAATAAATGTACATACACATGTTCATTCTAGGGAACCCACTCTCAACACCCACACATGCACTGGATACAACTACTAATAATTCTCAATCTAGTATCTATCACAATAGAATCCTGATTCTCCTGAGATATGGTTTAGTTAGGGGGTCTTCCACGTTATCCTCGGTGGAAAATACTCTAATTGTGAATTCACATCTCTGAGTAAAATCTCCCTTGTTATGAATAATTTAAATTACATTCTTTATACTATTGTGAGACCTGAGATCCATGGAATGCACCACTGCTATAGTATTATCACAATAAACTGGAATAGGGTCTGCACCGTTAAAAATAAGAACAGTGTCTAAGAAAAATATATGTATCCAAATTACCTCCATTTACCCATATAAATCCGTTATTAGTTGGATTATAATTTAAAATAGCTGATAACGTGTTACTTAGATCATGTCCATCTCACTACAACACCATTCAAAGAAAATACATAGCACGGTTATTATTTCAGATCATCATGATTTGCCGATAAACTAGCATTACTGTATTCTATCACTATAATATATTTATCTCCTCAATACACTAGAAACATATCCTTTATATGCCTCAAGTACATTAGGATAATTTTTACGGCTCCCCATTATATATCCCATAGATTAGCATGATATCTTCCCACCATTATTAAAGAAAACGAAACATCAAACCTAGTACATAGCATGACATAGATGATATATCCCACTACCGAGGAATAAGGGATTCTACTCATTCCTTCAATATCCTCCTCTGTATGTGGGCACATTTTCTAAGAGATATTGACACCATTCTACATTAGAAACAAACATCTCATAGATATTTCCAAAATGTACCTTTAAAGTACCTTTCCAATATATGTACTTTTACATAGCCAAAGTAGCTTCTAAGATCTATCTTGATAGATCATGATGCCTAGAATGTAATCTTCTTCACCTAAATCTTTCATGGAAAATTATTCAATTAACCATGTCATAAAAAATTTTAATACATTAAGTTTATTACCTATAATTAGTATGTAATCAACATATAATAAAAGGAAAATAATGGAATTACCATTAACCTTATTTTAGACACAAGGCTTTCTTTTAAAAAAAATTATGTTGGACTCATCAAAATGACCATTGCAGGATCAGGATGTCTGTTTAAACCCATAAATGGATCTATACATATTTGAAACTTTCTTGGAATTGAGTGAATTTATATACCCTTTAGGTTGAGTCATATAGATGTCTTCAACCAACATCTAATTTAGAAAAAAGGTTTTGACATCCATTTTTCAAATTTCATAGTCATGGAATTAAATTATTGTAAGAAATATACTAATTGAATTAAGAATCACAACTTGTAATAATGTTTCATCATTGTTTATGCCTCAAAATTTTCTAAAACCCATCAATACCAGTCCTTCCTTATAGGTATTGACCATACCATCTATTTATTGATTTTTCTTAAATACCCATTTTCACCAAATGGGTTTTACATTAGCTGGAGGTTCTACTAAAATCCAAACACGATTTTGGTACATGGACCCCATTTCAAAATTATTCCCATCTTCCCATATAGTTTTATTCATGACTTCAACTTCTTCCTTGTAGGTATGAGGTTCTTCATACTCACTAATTAATGCTTCACCTACCTCTATGATATGAAAACCATAAATCTATAGTTCAATTAATTCTAATGTTAAGCTATGTAGTACTTGTGTCTTGGGAATTTATTCATATCTCACCCTCTATTGTGGAGATTTTTATCATACAAACACTTTTTCATCTAGAGCACAAAATTTGTCCAAGTCAATCGTACTCCCACTATTTTTATTGGATGTTTTTTCCATTTCTAGAAATGTGAATTCTATTACCATAATAACTTTTCTATCTGAAAGGGTGTATAGTAAATATCCATTAGTTTCATAAGGATAATATATAAATTTTATCTTTGTGCTTTGGGAGGAAAAATTTTCACCTGGTATAGACTTCACAAAATCATTGAATCTCCCTACATATATGTGTGATAAAATGGATTTCTTTCCATATCACAAATCATATTGAATCCCATTTGTAGATTTAGTTGGTACTCATATAATGTATATGCCACTGTCTATATGGAATATCCCCAAAAGGATAATGGATGATTTTACAAACCCCTTATTTATTTGACAGTGTCTAGAGTGTTCCAATCCCTCCATTTACTAACACCATTCCACTATTGTGTATAAGGAGGAGTTAGTTGGGATAATATCTGATGCTCCTTTAAGTGACCAATAAAATATTGATAATGATACTCTCCACCCGAGTCAGAGTGAAGTGCCTAACTTTTTTTACCATGATGGTTTTCTACTTCATGTTGATATTTATTAAACATATTAAAGGAATATGAATTATATTACACTAAGTAGATATATCCATACCCACAATAGTCATCCATAAAATTAATGATGTATGAAAACACTCCCAATGTCACTACTGGAAATGAACTACATACACTAGTATAAATTATTCCCAGTAATTTACTGGCTCTTACCCCCTTTCTAGAGAAGAGAAACTTTTCAATTTCCCTTGTAAACAAAGAATGACCTCCATCCAATAGCTTTAACTCAATTGAGTCTAAATAAATTGTCTGATGTAATTTCTGTAATCAATTCTCATTTACATGACCAAACCTAAAGTTCTATAAGTGGGTATTATATAACTCATGGTCACTAGTTTTGTCATTGATTTTTATTATTGGGTTTTTTAGTTCATGTATATGTACAATTTTTATGATACGTCATACCATAACACATGTCATACTTATAAAAAAGAAAATATTTATCTCCAAATTGAAATAAAATCACATGGCATATATACTTGGTAGTTATATTATGTTTATGTTTATTGAAAGTACATAATAAAAATTATTCAATAAAAGAATCAATCTACTATGAAAAGTTATTTGATAATCTCCCACTACCCACGTTTCTAGACTCTCGCCATTTTTAGCTCAGAGAGACACTTCACATTTGGCGATATTCATGAATCTACATGTTTTATGTATATGAATAAAAATGTGTGAGACACTTGTCATATCCAATACCCATCTTATAGATATTGACATATTTAATTCAATGAAAAAAATACCCAAAGAAGAAGTGGCTCCTTTATTCTTCTACCCAGATCTGTAGTTCATCTAGTGGCCTTTATTACCACATAAAAAGCAAGAAACCTCCTACTCATTTCCATATGTTGTTATATTTTTCATCTTATAAGGAAAGTGTATCGGTTTCTTCAACTTAGACTTTGCCTCAGACCCATTATTGTTTCACTTCCATCCCTTTTTCACTATAAAGACTAAATATTTAGTATTCTTTATATCCTTATCGGCATGGAAAACTAAAACAAAAATACATGGGAGAAACTTTTTCATGTTAATCATATTGTAATAAACAAGGAAATTCGTAAATAATGGTGGTGAAGAGTCAGGAGTGAGATCTATTTTTAGTTCATGGTTCATCTTGAACCCATGGTCTTCAATTATCTCAATGTACCCAATCATCTTGAGTATATGAGGTACTTCTAAATTACCTTCTACTATACTACAACCATTTATTTTCACTTGATATCTCATACCATTATTTCCTTGCTCTCTCATAATATAACAGATGAAGATGAGTTAGAATCTTGTAGGAATATTTTTCCTCGTTCTTTTTTTAGATTAAATGTACAATGATGAATTAACATAACACATTTATATTCTTTTTTATCTCCCTTACTTGTTCTTTTGGGAGGATTAATAGGATGTGAGTGCCCCATCATATAAGGCTTTTTTATTTTCATAGTACTATGCGTAATAACCAATACCACTCTTGAATGTTATGGCCAATTTGGATATTTTATTTAACCAGTTTATGTAACAATGAGAATATTTTAGTGGTGTTTTTTATTTCCATTCATATCTACACAAAAAGTAGCAATTAGTAATTATCTATATTACCAATTTAGATTTTTTTGATTAATTACTTAAATCATTAAATGTCTCCATCTATTTTATCTAATTCTATTAGACCACACCACTGGAATTTGAATACTATATTTCTTGAGTATCCTAGTGGAAAGGTTACTTAAATCCTATCCTCATAGTCTACAAGCTATGGTTATGCCACTACATAAGATTTCCATGGTACACACTAGGTTATCAAACCACAAAACACATAGTACCTTGATATGTTGAGTAATTTCCTAACTTATCAGAATCGTAACCTTGATCCCTACAACAAATTTCCTATAATTTTATATAAAGTTATCTATGACTACTCTTTTTCTACCAAATTTACCTAAATCAACCCAATACACAAATAATAACTCACAGGAAGTTGGAGGCACCATAAACTATGGCTGATGTATAACGACCTGAACATTTTGAATAATAATTGTTTGTTGAAATTTTCTGCTATATTATTTTGTACTCAATATAACTAAATCCCTCTGTTAATGACATAAATATAATTGAAATGAGACCGTTGGGTTTAAACATTTTTATGATTGTTGGTCAATATGGCCGTTGGGAACTATACTCTTAACGTTAAGATTTTTGATTATAAATACAAATGATAATGGTTCTTATAGTAAAAAGAAGAGTTGATGGCCTTATCTAGTAGACTTGGGCCATACGAAGCCCATTTTTCGGAGCTCAAGAAGGTTGTGGAATCACTGAGATTTTCTCTGGACTATGCCCAATCTGAGCTTTAACATGTTAAGCTTGAACAAAATCACCTACGGTAGAAGTTCATGTTGATAGAAATCACTACTCGGGCAATGTTGTCTGAGCTGCCCCGAGATTATATAACCATTTCACACCTTACTCTTACATTCTATGCAGGTGTTATAAGGTTTTATGTAATGAGGCCATAGTTACATTGTGTAAACCATTTGTATAAATAAAATTGTAGTTATTGTAAAATAAACTTCATGTTTGAATTCCAAATGTCAAAATTAATCTAGAATGATTTATTATTATTTTTGTATGAAGTTTCATATTATTGATGAATATTTAAAAAAATAGTATTTTCAAATATTTTGTATACATTAAATAATTTTTTCTGTGAAATTAGTTTCGAAAAATAGACATATAAGGTCATGATTAGAAAAAAATGTAGAGAATGATAATATGAACTTATTTTTTGGTCAATAGTAACTACTAATAGTAATATTACCAATATGAATAGTAATTTGACCAATTGAATAGTAACCTTGCTTAAAGAAGTATAAATATAATTTATGCATCTTGAATGGTAATGTGATATAATAGTATAAATAAATAACTGTTTTAGGAATTATTTGTTAAGTATTAGTATTTTTTCGAGTAAATTGTGATTTTAATTAAAAATTAAATTTCTCATATTTATAAAATTATTTTCATAAAATGGAGTTCATTTTTGAATTCAGAACACTGATATTAGTTTATGTTGAATTTATATGATTTTTATAAAACATTTTATTTTTTGGTTAATAGTAAAAAACATAGTTTTGGAGATTTCTGTGTGTTTTATGACATCGTAATGATGTAATATTTAATTTAAAATTATGGTCAACTCATTTGAATTAAAATATCATATTAGGTGTCCCAATTGGCCAAAACCATGGGAAAATACCATGGGCAAACCCATGGTTTTGCAAATACCACTGATGAGGTGTCCTTGAAAATTAATAAAAAAATACCTCTCTTTTATTATAAATACCAAACCCTTACTTCATTTTATTTCATTCCAAAATCATACCCCTAGAAGATATAATAGTATTAACTCCCAATTATTCCTCCCAAGGTGTACTAAATCCCTCATGTTCCCAATCCTATAGTTTTAGAAGTTACTCTTCAAGGTAAGGGAATTCCCAAATTCTTTTTTCCTTTCAATTTTATATTCTGTGGTATGTATTTAAAATTACCATTCAATGTTATTATTTAAATTTAATTATTTACCTAAACTATAGTATTATTATTTTATTAATGTTTTACCTTTGTCCCCTATCTTTTTAAAGTTTTCTAAAACCATGTTTTATAGCTGTTATGCTGCAGAATTTTCATCTCGAAATCTCTCTCTTTTTCTAAAATAGTATTCTTATTTAATTTATGAGAATAAAGAAACCTATTTTACTTCTAGGGGTATTAATAGATTAAAATATATATATTTTATTCTTTAATTTACATACATAAAACCCTCATTCCATATTTTTGGGTTATAAATGACATAATGATCATGTTCTTCAGAACTTTTTGAAACGTTATGATTTTGTTATGAAACCCTTATATTTTATTCTATTTAGGTTACATTCTAAATTTTTTATTATGATCTATGTGGATCACATGAAAATAAATTCATATTAATGGTTCACTATAATAGCTCTCCAATTCATTGGTTAAAAAAATTAATCTCTAGTGAAGGCAAGTTTTACGATACCTTAGTGAATAAACTCGGTAATTTTTGTGACACCTTGGGGATGGACCATTGAGATATGTTTATTAATGTATAAATTAAATGTTGTAGAAAAATTTTCAATTTATTATACACATTATTTTTTTTATTATATTCCTCTTTATCATTATTTTATGATATTCTTCATGTTCTTATAGATATCAGTCCAGTTCGCATGTAAAATATTTCACTTATTTTTCCCTTACTAGGCCTTGTGCTCACCCTTTCCTTTGATGTATGTCCTAAAGTTATGATTTGGAGTGATTTTAAATAATATGAAAAAAATTAAGAATAACTTCAAGTTTATTAGAAGAATGATATGTGTATTCATGTATTATGTACCTTTTTCGAAGATACAAAACTTTAAATATCCTATGTTTTTAAAATGTAATGCAATGTCATGTAATAAAAAGGAGGGATTCAATATTTGGTATCAAAGGACAATTTAGTTATTTGTGTAAATTTGGATTTGAAATATTTTTTAATAACCCTATAGAAAATATTAAATATAGGATAATTTCATGGTATTTTGGTTAAATATAAAGTAAGTTGTTTCTAAACAAATAAATCCCTATCTGGATATGAACAAGTGGATGTGGCTCTAGAACAGATGTATCTTGGGGTAAAACCTAAAAACACAACTTTGAGCTAGAATCAAAAGGAAACTCGTGCACAAAAATGGGCCTTGATGCACTATTAGTTTGACACTCCCATGGGATATGTTTGGTTAATCATAATCTTTTTACAAATCACTATGAAGGATTTATAATCTGACGTAATTATTGTTAATGAAATTTGTGTAAGCATGATGTTTTAAGACATAAAAGTACTTTATAATTAAATAATTCATAAATGAGATAAGTTTCTCACTAAGGTTTCATTCTTTTAGAAAATGGTGGGCAATAGGATGAACCATGAAATTGTTGACCGCAAGAGAACATGTGATGACATCACTCTGATGGAAGCCGTAATGGAAAATATCATGAGAGTGATGAATAAAATGACTCAAGTTGTGGGAAATAATTTGAATCAATATGAGAGACCAATTTCACCAAGAAGGGAAAAACATTCCTTTGATTCCTTTATAGGTCAACAACCACCAATGTTTGGTTGATCTACCGACCCATTGATTACAGAATAGTGGATAAGCTCTATGGAGAAGATATTTTCTATACATAGTAGATCCAAACTAGATAAAGTAACTATTTAAGATTAACTCTTAGAGGGAGAATCTAATCAGTGGTGGGAATTGATTAAAAACATGAGGACAATATGGGAGATTAATTCAATGCACATGAACCTTATCGTGATTGGTAATGACTCTGTAAGTGCAGCCATGCGACCCAGGATCAAATCCAAGTGGAGGCATAATTTTGATGGGTACTGTAGCATGAACTATAGCAGGTGCTGTAGAAGTACTGTAGTGGGAACTGTGTAGTACTGTAGCAGGAACTGTAGCAGGTACTGTTTGGAACTGTAGCTGCCGGGAATATTCCCCTGTTTGTGCCTTCGGGACACCAATTTTGTCCCCGAGTCCATTAAGGCCTTTGGGCCACCCACGCCTTCGGGTTAGTAAGGCTTTCGGGCCACCTCAAGGCCTTTGGCCCACCATAAAGTGAAGATGAAAACCAAACAACCTACAAGGAACAAACTCTACGAGGAGGATGAGAAAGGAGATTTCACCACATCAGAAACTAAATGGATTGCATGAATGATAGATTATGGAACCTACCATAGGGACAAGACTATTAATTCATGGGAATGCCTAGTCAAACAGCCTTGCAGAGGTGGAGAGCTGATTTCTCGATGATGATGCTGGGGAGCAATAGTTCTAAGTAGTTAGTCTGGGTTGTATGTAATGTTTGAAGCCTACGGGAAATGAATTCTTCTAAGACCTATGGGAAATATAATACTTATGTCTATGGGCCTTGTAAGGTTTCCACCTCACCCCTTTAAAGGTGGATTATAAAAAATAAAAAAAAATGATGGCCTTCAGGCCATTGGATGGATGGAGATTAATTCCATGGAGTGGGAAGAGTTCAGAGGGATCTTCTTTAATAAGTATTTCCCCCGTTCACTAAGAACAAAAATGGATAAGGAATTTCTCGAGATAAAACAGAAGGAGAATGAATCTGTGGAAAGCTACAAGATGATATTCACAAGGCTTCTGCATTACAAAAATAGATTTTTATGGAACCTAATGGTAAGGTTGATAGATTCCTTGGTGGACTAAGACCACATCTACAGAAGAATCTAACAAACCAAGACTATGATAGCTTTGAAGAGATCATGTGGAGTTCTATGAATGTAGAACTGGAGTTCAGTGAGAGGTAATTGTCCCATAAATCCAATGAAAAGAAGATATACTTGGATCCAAACCTAGGGAGGATCTTTGTTCAAGGAAAAGGTGGAAAGAAATTTAGACTTTCCACATGCAAAAAATATGGTAAGAAGCATTTGTGGAACTTCCTGCTTGGGAGAAATAAATTTTACATGTGTGGAAGAGAGGGATATATTTCATAGAGTTTTCGTAGTGAGTTTAAATAATAACTTCCCAACACTAACAACAAAGGTAAGATGGTGAAGGCCCACCTAACGTCCAATGCTTCAATTTTGGGTATCTTGGGTAATTTTTTAATCATTGTCCCAATTCGAAGTTAGTGGAGTGGAATCACCATCAGACTAAATGTAGGCTAAGATATCAAGGTTTTTTATTTTCTATCACGATGACTGAAAATGATGTTCCAAATGATGTGGCGGAAGGTACTCTTGTTGTTTTCTCAAAGACATCATGTACATTGTTTCATTCTAGTTCTCTTCATTATTTTATATCCTCAATGTTTGCAAAGAATATAGAATCAATCCCATAACTGCTAAAAGTAGAGTTATTATTCAAGACTTGTGGAGGGATTATCCAAGAATCAACATTATTTCAAAACTCTAGTATTTACTTTAGTGAGCAAAATCTTATCTCAAATCTAGTAGTCATTCCCATGTTGGAATTCGACATTATACTAGGGATAGACTGGATCCCAAAGTATAATGCAAATATCAAATGCAGAAGCATGGAAATCGCAGTAGCCTTGAATGGAAAATCTACAGTTAACTTATAAGGAGAGATATCTCAACCTGATCTTTGTCTAGAAGAACCTCCTATTGCATTTTTATAGAGTCGATCGATGAAGAAAAAGGTGTAAATGATAGTATAAGGATAGAAAATGTCCCCATCATTCAAGATTACACTGGCATTTTTTCTAAGGAGTTACTTGGACCATCCATAGAGAGAGAGGTAGAGTTGTCAATTGAACTCATACTTGGAACTCATCTGATATAAAATACCTTGTATAGGATGGAAAATGTGGTGTTGGAGGAATTAAAGAATCAACTCCCAAATATTTTGGATAAGGGGTTTATCCGAACTAGTGTGCCTCCATGGGGATAACATGGTCTCTTTGTGAAGAAGAAGGGTGGATCACTGAAACTATGAATTTATTGTAGTGATCTTAAGATGATCAAAATGAAGAAAAAAATACCCTCTTCCAATAATTGATGACTTATTTGACTAGCTTCATGGGGCTCAATTCTTATCTAAGAATAATATTCGATCTGGTTATCATCAATTGAGTGTGAAGAAATTAGATATTACAAAAACTTCCTTCCAATCAATAAATGTCCATTATGAGTTTGTTGTTATTCCCTTAGTTCTGACTGATACAACTGTTATTTTTATGGATTTGATGAATAGAGTCTTTAAGGACTACCATTATAATTTTGTGGTAGTTTTTATGGATGATATTATGATATATTCTAAAATATTGGAGGAGAATAAGGATCATCTAAGGGTTATTTTTCAAACTCTATTGAAGGAGGGTATTTTGGGAATGTTCGGAAAATTTGAATTTTGGTTACAACAAGTTTCTTTCTAGGTGTAAATTGTAAACAATGAAAGAACCATAGTAGACCCTACAAAGAAAAAGGTTATAGAGTAGTGGCCTAAGCCTACAACAATAACTAATATTCATAGTTTCCTTGGATTAGTGGGATATTATAGGAGGTTTGTGAAAAAAATCATTACTTCCCAATCCATTAACCATGTTAACTAGAAAATGGGTCAGGTTCATCTAGAAAATGGAGTGTGAGGAATGATTCCAAGAGCTAAATAAGAGATTGGTTACTGCACCCATGTTAACTCAGCCCTCAAGTGGAAGAGGATTCATTATTTTTACCAATTAATATCTAAAAGGGATTTGGTACATTATCATGAAAAATGACAAGGTGATTGCTTATGCATCTTGATAGTTGAAGAATCATGAGTAGAAAAACTCTACACATGATCTGGAGATTGATATAGTTTGTTTTTCTCTAAAGATATGGAGGCACTATCATTATAGAGATAAGTGTGATATATACGTAGACCATTAATATTTGAAGTAAACTTTCACACAAAATGAATTAAACAACAGATATAGTAGATTGTTGGATGTTCTTAAAGACTATGAATATTCAATTCCTTATCATCCTAGAAGTTCAAACAGAGTCACTAATGCATTCAGTAGGAAAGAACCTGTTGTGATAGAAATGATGATGATTCAAATAGATCCTTTGATCAATGACCAAGTAAATCATGACATGGGAATTTTAAGGGATTGGACATCATCATCCTGAAACAAAATGATTTCTCAACCTTCATTTAAAGAGAAGATCAAGAAACCTCATAAAAAAGATCCTTTATTACAAAATAAATTTGAGGTTGTGATGGATGGGATGTTTCTAGAGTTCAATATTGATCAAGAAGGTGTACTAAAAAATCGTACAAGACTATGTGCTCTATCAATTCTGGAAATAAAGAAGGATATGGTGGATCAAGATCATAGATCTACATTCTATATACATCCTAGAAGCACGAAAATGTATATCGACCATCATAATAATTATGGGTGGGATAGCATGAAAAGTGTTATTGTTGACTACATTACAAGGTTCCTAGTATGTCTTCAAGTGAAGAAAGAGTTACAAGTTCCTAAATGGGTTTTACAACCACAACCTATACCATCATGAATGTGGAAAAACATCACTATGGACTTTATTACTATTCTCCTAAGAACATCCAAAGGAAACAATGTGATATGTGTTTTAGTGGACTGTCTCACCAAGACTGCACATTTAATCTCTATTCGGGAAGATTTATATCGTGACCAAATTTCTAGGATTTACGTGAAGGAAAAGGTAATGTTTCATGGAGTTCCACTTTGAATCTTATCTAATCATGATTCATGGATCACAAAAAATTGTTGGTTAATTATTCAACATGCTCTGAGTACCGAATTGAATTTTAGTGTGGCCTATCACCACCAAACAGATGGAAAGTATGAAAAGACTATTTAGACACTCGAGGATATGTTGTGAACATGATAAATGGAATTTAAAGGTGTATGAGATCAATATCTTTCATCAGTTGAGTTCTCATACAATAATAGTTTCCACTCAATTATTGAAATTTCACCCTATGAATCTCTATATGAGAAGTGATAATGAATTCATACTTATTGGGATGAAGCTAGTGAGATAAATTTTCTTGGTCCTGATCTTGGGAAAGAGATGATTGAAATGGTTTATGTAATCCAACAACACATAAAATATTCTTAGATCCAGTAGAAGAGTTTTGTTGAAAACTATCGAAGGGACATGGAGTTTAATGTTAAGGATAAGATCTTCCTTTAAATTTTTCTATGGAAGAGAGTCATGCGTTTTGGAAAGAAATGGAAGCTAAGACCTAGGTACATTGTCCCCTATAAAATTATTTATTGTGTGGGAGTAGTGGTCTATCAAATTTCACTTCCTCCAAATCATTCTCAAGTTAATGGTGTTTTCCATGTATCCATCTTGATGAAGTACATACCTAACCCTTCACATGTACTAGATATAGAGATGGTACAACTGGAACATGACCTCTCTTACGAGAAGTAGTCGGTAGAGATCATGGATCCTAGAGACAAAATTCTATAGAACAATACTACCCACCTTATTAAAGTGTTGTGGAGGAACAAAAAAATATGAAGAAGCCACTTGGGAACTAGAGGATACTATGAGGCATAAGTACCCACACCGTTTCTCTTCTGAGGGTAGGAGTTGAAATTTGGGGGATGAAATTTCCTATGGGGTGGGGAGAATGTAATGACCTGAACATTTTAAATAATCTTTACTTGAAAATGTATGAAATATTATTATTTACTCAACAAAACTATTTCCCTTTGTTAATAAAGTGTGTATAATTGAAATGGGACCGTTGGGTTTTAACTATTATATGATTGTTGGTCAATATGACCGTCAAAATATATACTCTTAACTTTAAGATTAGTGATTATAAAAAGAAATTATAATCGTTATTATTGTAAAAATAAGATTCGATGGCCTCATCTAGTAGACTCGGGCCATATAAATCCAATTTTTCGGATCTTTGGAAGGAGTTGGCTTTATTGGGCTTTGCTATAGACCATGTTCAAGCCGAGTTTTAACATTTTAATCTTGAATGAAATCACCGACGGGGGATGTTCATGTTGATAGAGATCACCACTTGGATAATGTTGTTTTAGCCACCCCAAGATTCTATCACCATATCAGTCTTTACTCTTAGGTCCTATGAAGGTGTTATAAGAGGTTATGTAACAAGGCCTTAGTTACTTTGTGTAAACCATTTGTATAAATATAATTATTATTATGATAATATAAACATCATTTTTGAATTTCAAATGTCAAAATTAATCAAGGATGGATTTTTCTTATTTTTATAAGAAGTTTCATATTATCAATGAATATTGAACAAAATAGTAATTTAAAATATTTTTTATACTTTAAATTATTGATACTATTAAAGGATTTTCGAAAAACGGACATATACAGTTATTATTAGTAAGAAATTTAGAGTAGGATAAGATCAACTTAATTTTTGGTGAACAGTAACTTATGAATAGTAATATTACCCTTATGAATATTAATTTGACCAATGGAATAGTAACCTCACTTAAGGAAGATTAAATATAATTTAAGAATTCTGAATGGTATTGTGATACAATAGTATAATTAAATTAATATTTTAGAAATTATTAGTTAAGTATTTTTATTTTTCAAGTAAATAGTTATTTTACATAAAAATTAAATTTTACAAATTTAAGAAATTATTTTCATAAAATTATGTTCATTTTTTAATTCATAAGATTGATATTAAGTTAGGTTGTATTTATGATATTTTTATAAAATGTTTTGTTTTTCATTGAATAGTACAAATACATTTTTTGAGTTGTTGATATGTTTTATGGCATCATAATGATGTAATATTTAATTTAAAATTCTGGTAAACTCATTTGGATTCAAATATTATATGAGGTGTCCCAAGTCTCCAAAAACATGGTAAAATACCATGGGAAATCCCATGGTTTTACAAATACCACCGATGAGGTGTCCTTGAGAATTAATGAAAAACTCCTTCTCATTTACTATGAATACCAAGACATTACATAGTTCAATTTCATTCCAAAATCATCCCCCTTAAATATATAATATCAATACATCCCAAAGAGTCCTTAAAATGTTTCCTCAATCCTTCAAGGTCCTGATCCTAGAGTTTTAGAAGTTACTCTTCAATGTAAGGGAATTCCCAACTTCTTTCTCCTTTCAAGTTCTCTTCTATCTGGAATGACATTCTAATTTCCATAAAATTTTATTATTTAAATTTAATTTCTTCCTTATAATATATTATGAGTATTTTATGAATGGTTTACCCATGTACCCTCGATTTGTAATGTTTTCTAAAACCGTGTTTCATAGTCGATATGCTATAGAATTTTCATCTAAAAATCTCTATCTGTTCTCAACAAATTATATTATTTTATTAATATGAATACACAAACCGATTTCATTTTTAAAGTTACTCAGAAATACATAAAAATTATATTTTTTATTATCTAATTTACATACATAAAACCCATATTCATTTTCTGTGGGTAATAAATGACATAATTATCATGTTTTTAATCACTGTTTAAAATGTCATGATTTTGATATGAAACCAGTTTATTTTATTATCTTTTGGTTATTTATGAAATTTTTTATTTTTATATATGTGTCTCACAAGAAAATAAAATCATATTAAGGGTGATACCTAATAATTCTCCAATTCATTTGGTAATGAAATTAATCTTTAGAGACGGCATGTTTTATGATACCTTTGTCAATAACCTTGGTAATTTTTATGACACATTGGAGATGGACCATGGTGATATGACTATTATTGTCTAAATTAAAGGTTTTAGACACATTTTAAAGTTATTATTCATGTTATTGTTATTATTATATGACACTTTATATTTCATTTATGATATTCTTCATGTTTTTATAGATATAGCTAAAGTTCACATGTAAACTATTTCTCTTGTTTTTCCCTTACTAGGACCTCTTCTCACCCATTCCATTGATGTATGTCCCCATCTAATAAGTCGGAGTAATTGTACTTAGGATTAAAACATGAAGAGGTCATTCAAGTGGATTAGAATAATGTTAGTTTTTTTCATGTATTATGTACCTTTTTTGAGACACTAAACTTTAAAGATCCTCAATTTGTAAAAGCTAATGAAATGTTATGTAATAAAAAAGAGGTATTTGATATGATGAGCACCCCATACACCTCATTTTGGTCAAATTTGAGAAATGGAAGGATATATTACTTATTATATATTTTATATATTTTGAATATTTCTTTAAAAATATAATCCATTTCTAATAAATTTGATCAAACTATCTTTTCTTGATCACAAAAAAACATTCATTAATAAAAAAACATTCATTGCAACTTTATGAATTTTATTTGTTTAATATTTTTTGTGTTCTCAAAGTAAACAAGCACATGAATAAAATAATTATTTCTTCTAGAAATTGGGATGACCTTTTTTGTTTTAATGTTCAGACATTCCAATCGGTTTTTAACGGGTTTATTCATGAACCGGAAACATCCAATGATTCTATTTCCATTTGGACCTACATTCCAAAGGTAGGAGCTCATTAGTTGTGGATTGATGAGGCTTAAGAATTTTCATTGGTCGAGAGGATAGGAGGTCAGGCTCATAACACCTTTTTAGGGTAATTATTACCTACTCTGGGACTCTCTTATAGATTTAAGTTATGTTCGTGGATCATTATTAATTCACCAAGTATGAAAATGAGTTTTACATTAGATTTGGAAATCAATGATTGATATCTATGAGATTTAGAGAATCTTTTATATGTATTTGAGGTTCTTCATCGATAGATAATCTTCTGTATTTATTAGAGATTCTTAGTCAATGGTATCCTACAACGCATTATATAGAAATATCTAGGTCATTATAATAAACATACTGGTTTTAAAGCCACGCAATGGGGGCACTTGATGTTTGTTGTCGTTCGAAAAGACAGGGACTATTTGAGAGTTGGGATCGTACCCACAGATGGGCTACCTATGTATCCATGTTAAAAATAAAGGAATCAGAACCCATGTAGTTAGATATGAATGATATAGTTTAACGTCACAGGGTATGGAAAAGAATTAATGAAAGATGGGCTTGAACCATAGAAAGGTTTCCTACATACTCTGCTTTTGAGGCAGAGATCAAATTCCACGTAGTTCGGGTGAAGAATTATGAGGTTTATGCATGATTAATGGCCCAAATAGGGATGTCATAATTACTTTTACACTCTAAGCTCACATAAGTCATGATCGATGTGAGAAACAAGAGGTATCAGTAAATCCTGACGATTGTGCCATGAAAGATGAAATCCTAAGAAAGGGTGTGGGGATTAAGTATATATGAATTCCCATGTAAATGAATATAAAGACTTTTAGAAAAGAACCCAAGAGCAGGGTTCATAAAGGTTTTTGTGCTTTATGGATATTTGGGGTTTTAACTCGGAACGTAATCCTGAAAAGGAACCCAAATCAAAGGTGACTTATAACTTGGGGCTTCATCCTGCGAAGGAGACCCAGACATGGAACTTGGGGTTTACTCCTAAGGAGGATTCCCATGAACAGGGAACTTGGGTCATAATCTTAATGAGGATGCCCAGATTAAAGGTATTCTCATCTTAAAGGATGAGGTTGAATGAAGGAAATCTCTAACCTTAGTGACATAAAGTTATGTAAATCATGAGGTTTTGAGAGATGTTTCAAAGAATTCCTTTCAGAAAAGGATTCCAAAAAACGAACCATGCCATAAATGGGTTTGAAGATGGTTTTAAAGGATAAATCATGAAGTGGAGAAGTGAATTTGAGGAAAGGAATTGAATTAAAAGGAGGCGCGCAGGTATTGGTTTGGCGTGCATGTTCGGGTCGTGCAAGTATACTTGCGTGACATGAGTTCTCTTGGGTGACGGAGAACCTGTAGGGTAATACTTGGGTGAGATGTGGCTCAAACCCTTAGTATTATCCCTATATGCTTCTAGAAGGGTGGCGCATAAGATTCCACGAGAGTACAAAGCGGAACACAAGTGTCTTCATTTCCCTTAAGGGCTGGACACTTAGGCGCGCAGATATTGATGAGTTCTAACACTTATTCCTTATTCTTCCTCTTAAGATCATCCAATCTATGAATGAAATTTCCTTAGAAGTGTTCGGAAGACTTCAAGAAGAGACTAGGGCGCCCATAGCTTAATTTTGAGTTTTGGAAAATTATGTCCTCGAAATGGGGGGCCCACAGGTGTTATTTATAGGCCACCTAAGGTTTGGGAGAAATTTCACTTAGGGCACGCAGGTGACTTGTGCGCATAATGTCTATAATGAAAGTGACATGCATGACCAATGATGGCGCGCAGTTATACTTGTGCACCTTAATTCCTTTGCAATATTTGATGAATCTTCCCCTTCTTTGTTCAAGGTATTCCCCTTTGTCATTCTTTGGACTCTGTGATGGAACAGAGCATGAAAAAAAGTCCCCCCTCAATGTTGGATATAAAAAAGGAAAGAGGATTTGAATCTGAGGTAAAGGAGAAAACCAAGGATTTTGGACGCACATGTTTTGAGCGTGCAGGTAGCGACGCGAAGATGCGAGGTGCGAAGGTATGAGGCGCACAGGTTGCGGCGTGCGAGTTTTTGGATTGCCTATAAATATAGGCATCACATCGTGCAAAGCATCCGGCTGTCGAATGCTTCTTTCTCTCGTCACGCAAGTGAGCTCTCGTCACGCAGGTGTCTTGGATTTTCGGTCATATGTGCTTCTATTCGTTGTGTCACGCTTCCTCAGTCTGTTTCGGACTTCTGCGCTAGTACTAGCATGGTACAACTTGCGCGACCGGCTTAGACTTTCTCTCCAAGATTCGACTTGCACTGCCTAATTCCTTATCCATTTTTTCGATTTCTTCAAAAAATTTATGAAAAAACTACTTACATAAAAGTTAATTATTCGATCTTTGTGTAGATTCAATGGATCCAAGTGGAATTGGATCGGCTGATGAGTTGTCTAGAAATAGAATTGATGATATGATGAACATATTTGGCCATGAATATTATGATATTTGCCATTGTACTCTCCCAGATATGGCCAAGTACTTGAAGAAATGTCATGTCAATTTTCCACAAAGTATTTATTTGCCATTATATGGCCATGGTCATCTACAAGGTGTCAATGTTCCATATGTAAAGAACTATATTCTTCATTCTTGGTTTTATACTTACACAATTTTTTCTTCAGCAAATGTCTCAGTTGGAAGATTGTTTTTAAATGCTGGAATTAGGGAGAAGGCATTTATAATGCATCATAGCCCATGTGCTCTAGATCTGAATCCTCACAAGCCTGAGCTGCAGTAGCATTGCTATCCCTCCATTTTGGTTATGTTGTGTATTAAGAGCAGCAACAATGGTGTGAACATTCTAATTTTTCCTCCATGCCATTTTCTTGCAGATATGAAATTGGAAAACCACAAGGATGATATTTTTTACGCTTCTGGTTGGTGGAGAGAAGACTATCATGACATTAGAACAATGTCTGAAAGTAGTACTCTCTCTAAATGGCTCTTTACTTCCAATTCTTCATTCTCAAATCCATGTATCCATATTCCATGTCTCTTGGACAGAAACAGAGTCACTGTTTGATCAGCATAAAATTTTCACAAACTACACTCAAGGACATTATTTTACAATTGTTCCAAGAAGAGTTGGTATCACTGCCTCTCTTATTGTATCCAGTTGAATGAATGAACTTCAGGTGGATGTTGTTGATGGTCGGGATTCTATAAAAAAATGAAGATTAATGTTGAAATCATATTGTAATTATTGAAAAATATAAGAAACTTCAATCTGTGGATGTCTTTCTAACTCTTGTGCATTAATAAAAATCACTTTCATCTTCAATCATTTGTGCATGCATTCTCATTCTACCTGCTTTAATTAATTTTACCTATGATAATAGGCCTATTAAGAATAGATTGATTTTTTCTATGGTGATACAAACGAACCCCACAAACTTTTCATCTTTTGTTGCTCAATATTGCCTAAATCATACAAAATGTACGTTTAGAAAGTAAGGGACTTGACTTTTGTTCAGAGTTCCTTTTACAGGTTTCCAACTTTATGAGTATCCTATCTCTGGTTGGTAGATTAAATTAATGCATGCCTGACATAAAAAGGCTAATGTTTATGGTCGAATAGCATTGACTGAATGGATTAAAATTGAATCAATTCATTGATAATATATCTGAAAACATATTACCACATTAAAGTATGTTGGAAAACATGTAAACTGTGAACTATGAAATTTTGAATCTAAGGGATGATATGAAAAAGGGATAAAAGGAATTAGAGAAACTATTTCCTAAGAGGGAAGTTACCGCTATTTAACAAACTCGTTAGGGGTTGAATTATGCAGGGCCACTTAAGGGCATTGGCTGCATAGTTAAATAATAGCATCTTTTGGCTGACAGGTCCGTTTTGTAGTCTACATATGCAAGGCCACCTAGGGGAATGAGCTGGATAGTCAGGCAAAAAATTTCAAAACTTTTACTTTTCTATTGCTAAAAGTAAGAGAAAGTTTATTGATATTCAAATTTTCCAAAGCATAGAGTCTGCTGTATGGAGAGAGGTACCTGAATATGGAAAGGATATTTCCAATCAATATTGTCAAAGAATTGGATGAATGTCACTCCTATGAAGTTTTGACCCAATCATAGGGAAGGGAAACATAATCCATAGACTTAAATACTTTTAGATCATGAAAAAGTGTATGGGAAAAATATGTTAAGGATGACTATTTTTACGGATCCCTACATATTTTTGTTAAGACAAATAAAGACAAAAGGGGGTTTTTCTCCCAATAATGAAGTTACCACTATTTGACAAACCCGTTAGGGGGTTGAATTATGTAGGTCCATTTAAGGGAATTAGATGCATAGTAAAATAATAGTATCTTTTGGTTGAGAGGTCCGTTATGTAGACTTCTTATGCAAGGCCACCTAGGGGCACGTGCTGCATAGTCAGGAAAAAGAATTCCTAGGTATCAGAAATTTTGTGACCAGAAGTCAAAAAAAAGGGTTGTGGGGATTTGGATGTATTAAAGGTTAGGTGTATGACACATCAAAATGGTCATTTTCCAATGCGTGAAGGAGATACACAGACTAATTCTAACCATAATCATGTTGTGGCTGGGTCCTGAATTGAGATGTTGGACTTCACTACGTATCCCATAAGGATGGGAATCAAGCCATACGTAGTTCTTGAAATATAGTTTAACGTCATGTGGGACGAGAGTGTAGGATATCTTAGTTTAGGGTCATAGAGCTAAGACCATAATGAGGAATACACATTGTGTGTTTCATAAACCTGATGTGAATGAAGACTAGGGTTTTTATAACACATTCATGTTTTCACAGGGGGACTTTTCAGCCAAGGGACTGAAAGTGGAATTTTGGGTTAGGCCCAAATACTTAGGGCTGGATTCAAGGGATACTCGAACGTTCCTACATATCCCATAAGGATTGGAATCAATCCATACATAGTTCTTGAAATACCTTCTGTACAGATTTGGTTCGTACAAGTGAAGGGTGAAAGGGGTCCTTAGTGAAATAATTTCATAGCCTAAGACTAATGGTTTGGGTATTGCCATTTTTTCATGTAGTCCTTGGAATATGACATGGTTGGAGATAAATGTCAATAATGATTCCCTCTCAGGTGAGGGTGTCAAAGAATGTGGTAGTTTATTATCATACATGACAAAAGTACGAATCGTTTAGGGTCATATGCATGGACTGATGCTTCATAGTTTAGCATCATGTTTCTAAGACATATTTCTATACAATTTAATGTCTTGCAATGAGGATAATGGTTTACTATATAGTTTACTGTAATATAGCAGGGAAGATGGTGAAGAAATGTAAAGATATTGGTTTTGGGCTTGAACCTCAGGTGGTTACCTACATACCCTGCCTAGAAGGTAAGGATCAAAGTCTGCGTAGTTTAATTGAAAATGAATTGTTGATTGAGTTGTACTTGAGGAAAACGACCAAAAAATGGTGTTGGGACTTACACATGGTTAGCAGCCTAGAGAGGGTATTATGGTTGGAGTCTACTCTAAGCTCACGTGAGTCAGACGTAGTGTGAGAAACAAGAGGTAGCAACAACCCTAACGATGCATAGTTTAATGTCATGTAGGACATATGAGGCACTGGAAACAGTTTAACGTCATGTTGTACAATGGAGGGACCAGGCAGTTTATAGTCTTTTTGCAAGGACTAAAGGGACCATGTAGTTTAATGTTTTTCAATAGGACTAAAGGTTTGTTTGTGGTACACAAAATACTTCTTCAGAAATCTGGCATTGGTCGGAGTCGTGATGAGTTCTCCATCCATTGAGATTAAAGAATAAGCTCTATTGGAGTAGACCTTAGGTATTGAGTAAGGTCATTCCCACATTGACTAAAGATTTGGAGGTTTCATTCCTGGTATCATTGAAGTTCTGAGGACCAATACCAATTCTCCTTGAATGAATGAATAATGATGAACTTTTTTGTTGGAATCCCGTGCTATTATATTTTGATAGACATCCAAGTGTTGTAGGGTGCACAATCTTTTTTCATCTGATCCTTCCAATTCAACCAATCACTTTTGAGATTGTTCATCTGTAGATGACTGATCACAAATGGATACTCTGAGAGAAGGTAACTGAACATCAATGGGCAAGACTGCTTCTGTTCCATATACTAATGAATATGGAGTTGACCGTGCAATAGTGCGGGTGGTGGTCCGATAAGCCCATAAAGCATGAAAAAGTTTACCAGGACATGATTTCATATATTTATCTACCATATTTTGCAGTTTGTTTTAAAGAGTTTTATTAAAGGCTTATATTTGGCCATTGGCCACTACATGATACAAAGATGAATGGTTGTATTTGATGTTGTTTTCTTGATACAACTTCCTTTCCTCTGATGAACAGAAGTTGGTGCCTTTGTCCGTCAATATGGTATGAGGGACACCAAATCTAGTAATGATGTTAGACTTGATGAAGCTAACAATGATTTTACAACTAACTTCTTTGAGAGGTATTGCCTCTTCCCATTTGGAAAAGAACTCAATAGCAGTAAGAATATACTTAAACTTCTTGGATGTAGCCGAAGGGTAAGGTCATACTATATCTACTCCCCGTGTGGAAATTGGCCATGACTATTTAGCCGTATGGAGAAACAATGGTGGTTGATGAATGAAATTGGAATATACATGGCATGAATGACACTACTTAGTAAAATCAACACAATCATTTATCACTAAAGGCCATAAGTATCCAAACCTTCGAACTTGATCAGAAAGTCTATGTCCAGACTTGTGGGCACCACACACTCCTACATGTAATTCTTTCATGATAGACATTGTCTCTTCACCATCAATTCATATGAAGATAATTCCATCAAAACCTCACTTGTATTGAATTTTTTGGTGATCTGGGATATCATAAAGAGTAAAATTGACCACACATCACCAGACTTGTTCTTTTCCGGCTCTATCTGGTGGGAGTGTTCCATTTTGAAGGTATTCCCTGATAGCTGTCATCCATCCTATAGTATGACCCTATGGTTCAGAAATGGAACTAATTTCATTGATTTCTTATGTTATTATTTGAACAAAAGGTGAAACTACATGAAGGTGGGCAATATTGATGATTATTTAGTCCTGATTTGGATCTTCGAGGGCTGTGGCTACATTATCTAGTGCATCAGCTTGGGAATTTTGTGATCACGGGACATAAAAAAATGTCAGTTCCGAAGTAAATTCCACCATTAACTCTCCGAAATAATCCAACAATGGGATTAACTCTTATTTTCTGATTCCATTGTCCCCATTGACTTTTTTGATTACCAGGTCTGAATCACCTTTAACCTTTAAGTGATTCACCTATGCCTAAAGCGCCATCTCTAATCCCACGATGAGAGCTTGATATTCTGCTTTATTGTTTGTACCACCTTCCAAAAATAAGAAGGAATTGGGTAGAACGGCCTTTTCTGGTGAAATAAGTACAATTCCTAACCCAAATTTTTTGAATTTAGGATCTTTCATTTTCTACCCTATTGGACTTCTGGACGAACCATCAAAGTATATTTCCCATGATTGAATATTATCTTTAATAGAGAAGAATTCCCCATCACGAAGTTCAATATATAAAGATGTATCTTCTACTAAAGGGTGTTCAGCAAGGAAATCAGCTGAAGATTGGCCCTTTATTTCCTTTTGAGACACCTATTGGATATAAAACTGCTGCAAATTTACTGCTCACCTAGCCATACTTCCTATAAGCATTGGATGACTAAGGAAAAATTTGAGCTGGTTTTTGAGAGATACCAAT
Source organism: Viscum album (assembly GCA_963277665.1). Taxonomy (NCBI): domain Eukaryota; kingdom Viridiplantae; phylum Streptophyta; class Magnoliopsida; order Santalales; family Viscaceae; genus Viscum; species Viscum album. The sequence goes on from OY728141.1 coordinate 1,760,200,770, forward strand.
TGGACCTCATGATGTTTCAGGTGGTGTCTCAATTTATGAACATCAAAGATTAACGCTAGGCCACACTTTTCAATACTTGAATATCGAGTTTCTTCCTCAAGCATTGTCTGAATGAGATAATAAAGGCTGTTTTCATTCCCAGCATCATTCTTTTGGGAAAGGATGGCACCCAATGATTACTCTAATGTTGTTACGTAAAGAATAAGTGGTCTTCCTTCAACAGGTGGCATTAATACTGGTGGACTCAAAAGATATTTATTAAGAATATTGACTGCTTCTTGACATTATGCAGACCACTAGTAAGTGACTCCCTTCTTTATTAATTTGGTGATGGTTAATCATTTTTCTTCCAGATTGGTGATGAAACACCGAATATAGGCCAAGTGTCCTTGAAGTCCTCTCAATTCCTTTAAATTTCGAGGAGGTTACATACGAAGGATTATTTTTGTCTTCTCAGGATCAACTTAGATACCACAACGGTGTACAAAAAAGCCAAGAAAGTTTCCAGAGGTTACCCCAATAGAACATTTCAAGGGGTTAATCTTCAAATTTTGTTGTCAATGTTTGTGGAATATGATTTCCAAATCTGCCAAGTGATTAAAAAGTTTCCTGGATTTAACCACCAAATCGTTCACATAACATTCAAAAAATTTCCCTAAAAGGGTTTGAAGATACGGTGCATGACACATTGATCTATTACACCTGAATTCTTCGGGCCAAAGGGCATTGCCCAATAGCAAAACACACCTTGAGGGGATCTGAAGGCTGTAGATTCTTCATCTTCTGGAGCCATTCAGATTTATTATACCCATAATATCCATCCATGAAGAAAAGTTCTTCGTAGAGATCTGTTCAATCAATTAAGAGTTCTGTGATGGGAACTGGAAAATCATCCTTGGGACAATGCCGATTAAGATCTCTGAAGTCAACACAAACTCTAATTTGTCTGTTCTTCTTTTTCATGGGGACAATGTTAACCATCCATTTGGGATACTGAAATTCTCTGAAGAAGTTATCATTGATATGCTTATCAACATCAGCTTCAATTTTGGAGGAATAAGTTGGGTGTGTTGTTCTTGCTGCTTCCTTGAATCCTTGGTGTTATTTTGGAAAACCCAAATGATGAGTTGAAACATTAGGATCAAGAACTGGAATTTTGTATAGTTCCAAACAAATACATCTTGATTTTTCTTTCAAAATGAAATATATATTTCTTGCACTTCAAGAGTAATGGCCGCACTAATTAAACTGGGGCATGGATCCTCTTTTGTACCTAGATTTATTTTTCTAAGTTCATCCACAGTGGTAGAGATACCTTCTTCAAATGTTGGAGGATCATCCCTAAGATCATCCTCTTATTCTTCAATATGTGTTACTTCTTTTGTTTCTACTAGCATAGTAGATGATGATGCAGAATTTACATGATCAGGAGAGAAGTTACAATTTAAACATCTTCAAGAAAAGTCTACCATTTCTGACCCTATTAATGATGAAGGGTTTTCCTTGGGTAATAAATAAGAGATGAAGGATTGAGAATCGACATCATCGTTCATCTCTGATATTTCTATAACTTCTTCTGTCTTGGTTGATGATGTATAGAATTTCTATATTTTAGTTGATGAAATGAAGACATCTCTATGTAAGGTTTCATCATTTCATGGACAATCAACAATTTCTCCCATGCTGTCTAGCTCGATTGCCATAATTGACATTATGGATGTCTCCATAAGAGTGTTTGGATTTGGGTCCATCGTGTCAGTTTGACTGATAGGCAACACACAATATGTACTCACATTAATGAATGGATTTACAGGAATCTTTTCCATACCATATAGAGCATTAATTTTGGTGACCTTATTCACTGTGGATTTTTCCTTTCCCTCCTTGTGATAAAACTCTGCCTCAATGTATTGTGATTCACATGTTTTGAATGGGGTTTTTTCACCATAAAACATCCCAATTTGACCATTGAAACAATATTTCAGACATTGATGGTATGATGAAGGTATGGCCGCATGTTGATGTAGACAAGCTCTTCCAAGAAAAATATTGAAAGTTGTGTCATGATGAACAACCATGAAATCTGAATTAAGTACAAGGTCTCCAAACTGAATTCTGATTGTAATTTCACTCAGAGGTTCTTGTTCATTTTTATCATATCCTTGCAACATCAATGTAGAAGAAGATAAATCAGATTAGGTGACGTCTAATCGACGAAGTGTATGAATAAGAATGAGATTCACTCTTTAGCCATTATCAATGAAAGCTCGTCAGATGTCTCTATCATTGACTTTTCCTAATAAATACAAAGTTCTGATATGTCCATGTATAACATCATCTTAATCTTCATCTATAAAATATATCACTATATAGAATTCTGTAGGATCATTATCTATATGGTATACTTTAGCCGCAGTAATTTAAGTTTCGAATTCCTAAGGACAAGGACAAAGCCTCAATGAGTGCCTCCTAAAGATCCTTTGATAGATTCAAGGCATCCAGAATTGATAACTTGGATGGTACTTTGGAAAAATGTTTCAAGACATCATAATTTTGGTCCAAACATCTTCATTTCCCAACAGGAACATGTGGTTCCACAGGTGCCTTAGAAGTTTATGCTTTGGAAGTATATGCATCTTGTATCAGGGTAAAAGTTGGAAATACTCTAGGTTTTAGATGATTAGACCGACTAGGTCTATTTATTTGCTGAGAAGAAGAAAGTGTGACCCCTAACCGATCATCCAAAATTACTGTTCCAGGACTAAATCTTCCATGTGTGGAAGAACTTTCTTGTTCTTGTTGATCCCACTGAAGGGCATTGCCAAGAGTTTCTACTGCATATACAGTTCTAGCAGGGGTAGGATTGGAATAGTGTCTTCTGAAATATCCCCGTATTCCCCTATATCCTAGACCACTAGAACTCCCTCTAATTCCATTTTTTGATATAGTTACCTTAGGCTCATCAAGATCAAAACTGTGAGTGGCATACGGATCCGTTAAGTGAATCATGTTAACAGAACCAAAGATCAACTATTCATCTGATGAAGACTCTGCCTGATGAATCATTTCAGGGTATACCATTTGGCGGGGTGGTGCCTTTGTTATTGAAGTAGATGATATAAAATATGCCAGAGTCAAAGAAAAAATATCCTTTGACACGAGCTCATCTTCTTCTGACTGCTCTTCCTTCTTCGAATTATGTTGCCTCTTTGAGGATTTTCCTTCTGACGAAGGGAGTTTTGCAGTGGTAGAAATAGCATAAGGCACAATTGGTTTCTTCAATTGAATTCATAAAATGGCATGAGTTCAGTTTATCGTTTTACTAACCATCCAATCATCATATTTCTGCACATTTTTTCTTTTGACTTCGTGCCACTCTCCTTCTTCCTCTGGATCTGTAATAGTAACACATGCTACCTAGGCTGAAGAACCTTTCAGTTTTACTTGTACCGAGTCCACCATATTTTGTAGAAGGTCTTTGAAGACAAGACGCTACTGAATGGGATGCCCCAACATCTGATTAAATGGGAAATTGATGGAACGGTCTTTATCTTCTTAATGGTTCTTCTTTTTAGGCCATGTAAATTGAACCAAATTATTTCCAGAGCCGAAATGAAGTAACCAGGAACTTTTTCATTTGGGAAAGAATAAACATTGTTCTTTAACTCCTCAAATTGTTTCTGTCTTGGATCACTTTGATCATCTTGATGAGGAGATCTCTATTGTTGATGCTCAAGATGTGGAGCCATTTGTTAAGATGAAGGTTTTGAAGTTGAAGCAGGTATAGATGCTTGTTTAAGTGTAACTGCAGCAGTCTCTACACTCCCCATTCTCTTTCCTGGAGCTGATAGAATTACATGAGTTTTAGCCTTAGTCTCTAAACGAGAATATTCGATCTGTTGAGAAATTGAAGTAAGGTCTTGAAACCCTCCTGTGTATTTCACAGGGATCAACGGTGTTCATATTTCAACATGTAAATTTACCGCACAGATTGGAAAAATTTATATTTAGTTAGTGCTAAGATTAAGGAATATGTTAATGCCTTCTAGCAAGCAATGAAATCTCAAACTCTTTCATTTTCCCTTTTCTTACAATTGGTAAGATCGAAAACTATCTCCTTTGGGAATGTTGAGATAAATTGAAGAAGAAATCTTTGACGAAGATCTTCCCACCCAGTAATTGACCGGGATTGAAAGCTTGTATACCAGACAAAAGAAGACCCTTATAATTATTTTACAAAACACCTGAGCTTAACTGCTTCTTTTTGTTGAGGGTTCACATAATAGGATTGATACGGGAAACAAAATGAGTTATGTGTTGTTCTGGATCTCCCGAACCATTAAAAATTGGGAATTTGGTGCTTGCAAAACATGATGAGGGAGGAATTGCATCCACCCATTCTGGGTAAGCTCTCTTTTCTGGTTGAATTTGTGCATTCTTTCATTCTATAGCTTCCAACTGATTTGTTAATGACTCAATGGTAGTCATTACTTTTTGAGAAACATCTGGTTGATCTTGCACCTGAGCAGGTGCAACAACTAGAGTTTGGACAGGTGTGGCGATCGGGACTACCACTGATGGTAGTATTTCCAGTTGTTGTGTATGACCCAGAGGATTGGACCTATGAGGGTGTAATGGTAAAGGGGGATATTCTTGATCCATCATAGTAACTGCAATAAATTCCCTGGACTGACCAACTCCAGTATGCTTAGGAGGAAGACTAACTTTAAGTAGTTCTACATTTAACCACTTTAACTTCTCTATTTCTTCTTCTTGTTGCGTGAACGTTTCCTATAATGAGAGTGACAGGCCCTCTCCAGAGGAAGGGTGGAATGTAACCTAACTTTTACCCTTATCCTTGGTATGTGCCTTTCGGGAGTACGGATGGGAATTACCCAAAGGAATATCTTTCCCTTGGGCAACCCTATGTCTTCTGGTACGCAGACCTCCTTCATTCGTTTCTGTGTGCAAAACCTCTTGAATAGGAACTTATTCATCTGATCCTTCTTAGTCAGCCTCATGTTCTGGGGGATCAGTGACAATGAAATTGAAGACATATATCGATGCATAATGCATTGCGGCCCTTTTGTCAGCGCTTCTATGATATTGTCTTCTTCCATGTCATTTATGAGAAATTTTCCTTGATTTAGTTGATCCCTCAAGAACTTATTGTAGAACAGTAATTTGAAGGGAATTTCATGATAATTTGGCTATGCGTTCCACTTCTGAATTCTTCCCTAACTGAGAAAAAACTAACATTCTCTAAGGAAGATATTAAGTATTTGAAAAAGTCCCCAGTCTAGTGAACTGGGGTTGTTCCTGCTTTCCCTGCTCAACTCCTTGAATCCCTTCTGTTGATCCCAAGGGTTGAGCTAAAAGAGTCCCCAGTTTGGTAAGATGAGGTGGTTCTTGATCTGCTACATCTGAGACTTTCTTAAAATCTCTTTTAATTTTGCGGATTTTAGTCTGGAAATTAGCAGGATCCCTCATCCAACATCCACTCATATAACTTGGCTCAAATGACCGTTGGATGACTTCTGACACCTCTGTCACCTGATGATGTGCATTCTCTAAATGAGAAGCATGTTCAATATTATCATTTTTTTATTCAAGAGTAATTCGACAACTTGTTATTTGTATGTCTGACATTGGAAAAAACTAGTTGAGGCATTTTCCTAAGCAAGCCTTTGATTACACACAAAACTAATTGGTTGTGGCTATCCATGGGCAATAACATTGCATGAGACCACTTTTTGTTGGATTTGTTGACTAGAGAGTATAGTGAAATGCAGTTCTCCATGAACACCCCGTCCCCTGATATGTATACCGGATGGGGCATTGGTAATTAACTGTCGCAACCTTTTTATTGCGCCAAATCATGCATGCTGAAGGGATCTCTGTTGCTTTTCAATCTTTGGATATCGGGAAAATGAGAGAGATGCCAAATTAATTTGTCATTGTAACCCTTCTATTATCGTAACATGTTTTTCATATTCATAATAAGATAATATTTTCTCTTTTAAGTGACAGAGAGTTTTCCACATGTTGATACGAATATTGTGAATACAGTCTTCCGTCATCATTTATGGAATATCATACTACGAGTCAACCAAAATCTAAAACACGATTGGTACATCACCTTTCACCAGTTGTTTTCTCATATTCAGCACTTCCTCCTTCTCATTCGATGAAAATACTTCTACCTGATTAGACCAAAGTTGTTTCTTCTTTGTTGCTTCATCAGATTGAACAAGATTTGTAGAGAATACTTTTATCAAATTAGAAGATGAATGACCCAGGGGTGGTTTGGATAATGACCTACACCCCGGGCTATCTTCTGATTGAGAAAGTATTTCACCTGCTAGCGGTAAAGCATCAGACATGACTGGCTTCACATTTGAAAGTGCCTCAATATTAGATCGATTTATCGTTACTGCATTTTCCTTTGAAGAATTTTCGAGGCAATGCGAATTACTATTGTGGAGAGGACTTTCACAGCTAAATTCATCGTCATGGGGAGGACCACCATGGTGGGTTACAGGAAAAGATGAAACGTTTTCCTCCTTGATCTTATGGCCACGTAGTGGGTTATCATGGCTCTCATCTGAAGATGATACTTCAAGATCGATCGAACTGTCATGAAGCAAGCCTTCATGAGTAAGTGTCTGATGAAGACCATCAGAATTATTGTTGTTATATTCGGAATTTGAAAATAAAATATTGGAATCTAGAGTTTCAACAGATAATTTTCTAAGAGCTTTAAGAACTCCAGCATCGAGAAAGGCCTTATTACGGATTGGATCTTGATTTCTCGACTGTGCTAGATAAGTCTTTTTCTTAGACGCCTTATTACTCTCTTTGAAATCCACTTATTGACCAAAGTGGTTATTATGGGCAGGTGTATGTGCTTGCTCAGGAGAAATGGTCATGTTAGGCTAATTATCTTCATTCAAATTGGGTGTATGTGCCTGACTTGATTGTCCGTATGACATGGGGGAGTATGCCCCACAACCCTCTAGGACTGGGACCAAGGTGTGTATCTATTTTGGAGTGATATGTTGATGAGTCACTCCACTGATAGGGATAGATTTATGAATCCTTCCCTATGATTCTTCTGAAGTTGTTATAATATTCTGACAGGCATCCAGAATATGTGGAGGGATTTTCTTCTTCACTTTCACCATTGTCAGAATGTGCTTGGTGAATTCCGCTACTGGAAAAGGAATATAAGTCCATTATGTGCTTGGAGTAGGTGTGTATGGCTGATCTTGTCCTCCTTTTCCTATTAACAAATTTTGACAGTACATATGCATAGGGGCATAGAGTTGAGTCTGCTCTGAATTTGTCGTTGGAGCTTTCCGACTGACTTCTCCGGGTGCTACCAAATGAGAATGTTGGCAGGCATGATGAACATTGGCAGGTGTCTGTGCCTGCTATGTATCCACCATCAAGTATTGTTGAAGGGTTTCCTTCAATACTGGAAAACGAGAGTAATGACAGAATTGGTGATTGTAAACAGGTGTATGTTCCTGCTTACCAGTTTCCACCATATTATAATGGCGAGCTTCATTGGATGCAGTAAGACGAGCCTACTGACTGGATGATGAATTATAAATAGGTGTATGCGCCTCCCTATTGTACTCCACTAGAATTTCCTGGCAGGATTGATGTGTTACATCCAGACGAGTCTTCTGGGCATTGAAATTATGATGGACGGGTGTATATGCCCGCTCGTTGCTTGGCATCAAGTTAGGTTGATGGACTTCTTCGGAGGGAGAAGAGGTAAGAATATACTCCCTGTTGGCCAAGTTTTGCCTCTGACTATTCTTCTTGTGTGCTCAGGTCTGAGGGACCTCAGCTGAATATCTATAGGTGATAACCTCATCATGTTGAGAGTGCACTACCGCACGAGTTTGGTGGAGATTGTTGGTCAGAGTCCTCAGGAAGGACTTTTTCCTTCTTGAACTGAGGCCTTGAGTGACCTCTTCATTCACCTCCCTGTAATATGGGAGGGCTTGGTTGTTGCATTCCGGGGATAATGACCCGAAATGGTTGGAAATGGTGGTTCGCACCACCTGCTTTTTGACCAATGGTCGTCGATGTCTGGACAACCACAGTAAATTGTTAACATGGAGGGCTTGTCGAGCGGCCTCCAAAGTCGAGATGGTACCGTGTTAATGGTATTCTCTCACCAATGCATGTGAGACCCGGCATTGCAGATGCTGAGTAGGTGATGTCGTCCACAGAGTGGATGAGGATCCAGTAGGAGTAGTGGCCAACGCATTCACAGGTGTGAATTTTAAAGAATCCATTTCTGTAATGCAAGGAGATATTGGAAAAGAGTGTATGTTTGATATAACAGACATAATCAGGATAAGTTTGGCCAGACTACATCTTTTGGATGAGCACATGTGTTATTGATTTCTTTGTTGACCCTCACATTAAGTTAAATAGGCTCCTAACAATTAAGAAAAACATCATTTAACTTGATTAAGGATTCACTTCAGGTTCACCATTTTTTGTTTCTTCCAAAAATGGGGATGACCTTGTTTGTTTTAAGGATCATACTTTCCAATCGGTTTCTAAAGAGTTTATTCGTAGAACTGGAAACATCCGATGATTCAATATCGATTTGGACCTACATTCTAAAGGTATGTGCTCATTATTAGTGGACCGATGAGGCTTATGAATTCTCATTGGTCGAGGGGATAAGAGGTCAGGCTCATCACACTTTTTTGAGGGGAATTATTACATACTCCGGGACTCTCTAATAGATTTATGTTATGTTCATGAATCTTTATTAATTCACCAAGTATGAAAATGAGTTTTCCTTTAGATTTGGCAATCAATGATTGATATCTATGAGATTTAGAGAATCAATAATATGTATTTGAGGTTCTTCATCGATATAGAATCATCCGTATTTATTAGATATTCTTAGTCAATGGTATCCTTCAAAACATTATATAGAAATATCTTGGTCATTATGATAACCATACAGGTTTTAAAGCCACTCAGTGGGGCACTTGAAGTTTATTGTCGTTCAAAAGACATGGATTATTTCATAGTTGGAATCGTACGCACAAATGGGCTACCTACGTATCCTTGTTAAAAAGGAAGGAATCAGAACCCATGTATTTTGAAAGGAAGGATATAGTTTAATGTCACATGGGACAATAAAGAATTAATTAAAGATGGGATTGAACCTTATAAAGGCTTCCTACATACTCCAATTTTAAGGCAGAGATCAAATTCAACGTGGTTTGGGTGAAGAATTTTGCGTTTTATGCATGATTAATGGTCCAAAGATAGATGTCATAATTACTTTTACACTCTAAGATCACGTGGGTCATGCTCGATGTGAGAAACAAGAGGTATCAGTAAAACTTGACGATTGTGACATGAAAGAGGCAATCATAAGAAAGGATGTGGGGATTACATATGTATGATTTCCCATGTAAATGAAGATAAATACTTTTAGAAAATAATCCTAAGAGGAGGGTCCATAAAGGAGTTTGTTCTTTATGGAGATTTGGGGTTTTAACTCAGGACATACTCTTGAAAAGGAAGCCCAAATCAAAGGGGCCTTATAACTTGGGGCTTAATCCTGAGAAGGAGGACCAGACTTGGAACTTGGGGATTAATCCTAAGGAGGATTCTCATTAATAGGGAACATGGGGCTTAATCGTAAGGAGGATTCCCAGATTAAAGGTCTTCTCATATTAAAGGATGAGGTTGAATGAAGTAAATATCTAACCTTGGTGACATAATGCTATGTAGATAATGAGGTTTTGAGAGATGTTTCATAGAATTCATTTCAGATAAGGAATCCAACAAAGGAACCATGCCATAAATGGATTTGATGAGGGGTTTGAAGACTAAATCTTGAAGAGGAGAGGTCAATATGAGGAAAGTAAGTGAATTGGAAGGAGGCGCGCAAGTTTTGGTCGGGCACGCAAGTCATGTTCGTGCAAGTATACTTGTGCGACATGAGTTCAATTGGGTGATGGAGAACCTGTAGGGTAATACTTGGGAAAGACTTGGCTCAAGCCCTTAGTATTTTCCTTAGATGCTTCTAGAAGGGTGGCACGCAAGTTTCCATGATAGGACAAGGCGGCACCCAAGTGTCTTAATTTCCCATAAAGGATGGACACTTAGGCGTGCAAGTATTGATGTGTTCTAAGACTTAGGCATTATTCTTCCTCTTTATATCATCTATTCTAGGTATGAAATTACCTTAGATGTGTTCCGAAGACTTCAAGCAGAGACTAGGGAGCCTAGTGCTTAATTCTGTGTTTTGGAAAGTCTGTCCTCGAAATGGGGGGACCACATGGGGTATTTATAGGCCAGCTAAGGTTTGGGAGAAATTTCACTTAGGGCGTGCAAGTGGCTTGTGCACCTCATGTCTTTCCCGCAAGTGACTTGTGCGCCCAAGGCTGGTGCACAGGAATACTTGCGCGCCTTGATGCCTTTGTAATATTTGATGTATCTTCCCTCTTCATTGCTCAAGGTATTCCCCTTAGTCAATATTTGGACTCTATGACAGAACGGAGCATCAACATTAATATAAAATGATTAAATGAAATAATTACCATATTAGTCTTTAGCATCTGATTTTGGTTGATAAATTTTAAATTTAATGGGTCATCCTCAATTTAGGGAGTATCATACTTGAGTCAAGTACTGAATGGTATTTCTTCTTACAAATAATTTAGTGTATTCACTTATTGTCTGGTATACCACCTAATATTGGTGAGTTTTGGGTCTTAAATAATCATCTTCATATGTACAAGTATACTTTTCTATAGTATATGGAGTCCCGAGACACTAATATACAATATATAATTTGGACGTGAATGCTCTTATACAAAATAAATTAAAAGAAAGATGTGTATGATCTTATATAATTATCTCGTTATTACAAACATATAACATAGGTAATAAATAATATCTGGATATACATAGGTTTGGTCACTTTATCAGTACTATTGAAGGTTTTTTATGGTTCATGTTGACTTTATCAGGCTCATTCCAGGTTGGGAAAACCCATATAGGGGTTTTTTGGGGTGGGCTGGGTCCAACAGTAATTGTAGAAGGCCATGTAAGGGGTTAACCTCATGGCATTTCTTGAAACACAATGGCTAGGGTGATCTATGATGATGGTTGGCTTGGTGTCGCGGTGACAGCGATCAAGAACTGTTGCAAGCGATGGTCATCTCATCAAATGAGACAGCAACGGCCTCGCACGCACGGAGGAGGTGGTGACAGGGTCCAGAACATGGGACATAAGTGACAATGCTTATTATATTTTTTAAAGGGAGATGATGCAAAAATAAGTCAGGGCTAAAGACCATGTGGCAGCAACAACCTTCCATACTGGGAGAGGATGATAGCATCTTTGACAGTTGGGGAATACTAGTGGAGGTCATGTATCATGGTGTCCGAAGGCATTTGAGGAATATGAATCACCACTGGGACCACACGTTCTATTGGTAACAATACCAACCCCTATTACATTTTTCATCTATTTATTACGAAATTGGTCAGATGGAATTTAAAATAATAAAAAAATTTATTTATATATTTTTGACTTGATTCTTCAAGCCACACATAATCATTTTCTAAATTCAAAAGGCCATTTCAAATTTTTAAATATTCTAGATGTTATAACTTTTGTAAAAAAATTTAATTAGACAAATTTTTCAAAAAACCTATGGTTGGGATTAATTTTTTTAATTAAAACAATATTTATTTAATTTTCACACCCAGTTGACAAATTCAATTTATCATCTCGAGGTAATTCAGCCACCATATTCAATCCTAAACTTTGCTGGAATTTATTCGAGTTTCCTCAATTTATGTTTTTCTAGAATTTCATCATCATGTAATTATAAGATAATATATATCTAAATATATTTCAATTTAATCCAAAATATACTACAAATGGACCATAAAATTTTTTTTGGAGGGCCACAAACTGGTCTTTCTGAATAATATCAACACACAGTCAGTTCCATTGGGTCTAAATAAAAACCCTTTACATAAATTTAAGGAAAAATAATTTTTATTGATTTAAAAAATCATAAAATCACTCTAATAAAAAATTTTGGTACATGGGAATGTAGAGAAATCCAGCGAGCTGGGGATTTAAACTTTTTTGTCAATGGTGTGACCAAACATCATCATCTCTGGTGATCCAAGTCCCAGTATGGTCTGAGAATCTTATGTCAGTTAATTAGAGAAAAAAAATAAAAAACTGAATGATAAATTCATTTGAGTTTAATTAAAATCATAGGTCACGCATCATTACTGATTGCATATCAATGGATTTAAGTTCAAACCTCTCAAGATAATCCACAGAGATTTCAATAATCTATATGTATGTCATTTTTCCAATTTTGGGTGCTAGCATCATGCTCTGACAATTTATTCAATGTCGTAACAATCACCTCGATCTCGTGTCTTTGATCCATGAAGGTTTTAATGGATTTTTTACTCAGTTAGATCAATTATATATATAGGATTTAAGATATATAAGCACACAATTATAACTAATGATGAGTATATGGAATTATCATCTACTTCACTTATATAGTGTGTGTCCAAAATACCATGTTAGGGTTCCCTATCCTCCTCAATGTTTAATATCTAGTAAATAAGTAATAAATAAATAATTATGATGAAATTTTTTATAAATATCATTTATATTTTATCGCATTCTTGAAAAATATATTAAATATATCCATGTGTAAACTTTAGAACATGTATATACTTTTAATAAATTAATTCATCCCAATTATTCAATACATGAATAATAATGAATTTGATTATTTTTTAATGATCAGTATAACTTTGAAAACTCTCAAACCGTGTGGTGGGTCCCATTATATATTCTCTGCCTATTCATCATAATATAGAATATTCTTGAGTTTAATATTATGTGTGACTCTCTAGGCCCTTGTCTCGATAGTAGTGAATAGTATTTGAATACCAATAAATGAGTCTAAAAATCCATCAATCCCACGAAATTTATGAGGAAAAGTTATAGAATTGACAACCATCCTATGAAAACACACTTTAATATAATATCTTTGAAATACTATATCTCATAAAGCAGGACACACACTTGTGTCATTGTCCTTTCTTTCATTATTATTTGTTGATATAACTAGAGAAACTTACCTTCGACTGTCACGAACATTGATTTATGAACACACAACCATACTCATCAACCAGACCTGAGATATCACTTTCTCATCTCAGAAGAGAAAAATTCTTTCTTTAGCATTCAACTAATTTCATAACACCAATGACGAACCAAACACAAGAAACCTCACCCAGACATCAATGTCATGGTTTTTTCCATTCATCAAAGTACGCAATTAAATAGAGCACATTGATAGTGATCTTAAGTCAGGAAACCAATACACAAGTTCATAGATAACAACTTTGAATGACATTTGAAATATGAGGTCTTCCTATTGTCGGGTCTTTGGTCATGATCTCATCTACACGAGATCACGAAGTGAAGACTTTGTGAGAATAAGTCTCAATGCTTACGATCCCCTAACACCTAATGGTCTCACATCATATGTGTACTATCATTATGATGTATCTGAACCATATGAAATTACTTTAAGATTATATTCATAGTATCTCTAAGTTAAAATTATAGACATTGAACTACTATATCCCTTTGATACAACATGTAATCTAAGTAAATTTCCATAAATATAGTGGATCCAGAAGTATCAACACTATTATGGTAAGATAGACACATGTATATATACAAAAAGTATATATATATATGTAATAAAATTACTTATTCATGTTGGGACTTCGAAACCCATTTTCAACACATAAGTTTCCCCACAACACGGTCATATCACATATCACCCAATGACACCTATGCCACTTCTCCACTGAAAATTCATGTCACATCTCACCCAAAGACAAAAGTTCCATCACCTAGTACACTAATATAACTCCTTATATTACAACCATTTAATTTCTACTGACCAAGAAGAGAGATAAGGGGAAATGGGAATACATCCATCCAACCATACTATTGAGATGTTTGGAAAACACCCTCATGGGAATATATGGGTGTCGAAAAATAGTGCTTGACGCACATTGGTGGGTATTCAAATCACAAGGAATATAGAACTACAGACATACAAAATCACAAAAAATTGGTTCAAAACAAAACACAAATAAACTAACTATATCCCCACTTTTTTCTATCTATAAATGTTGAACACCACATAACAAACACAAGCCAAAATCCAAGTCCCTCTATCCAACTCCATTTATTTTTGTTAATTAATTTTATTTTTCCATCCCATTAGCATAGCCATACTATGCCATTTATAACATTATTAACTAGTTATTCCATTTATACCCTATCATTTAGAAAAATTCATCCATACATCACAAGTAGCTCATCATCCATATCGAACCATCACCTCACCACTCCACAAAAACGACTAAATAAACCATCACCATGCTGCTCTAAAACACATGATCAAACAATTTATCACCTCACATTGCATCTATACCACACATCACCCCCCTGAAAACACTCATCGTTCCCTCTCAGAAAGACCACAAGACAAAATGAATTAACACACATTTTACATATCTAACAAGGGTTTTTTTATCAATTCTAGTTCATTATTTTAAGGGTATTCTTACAAAATCCAAAAAATCCAGGGGTTAAAATTTTATGAACTAGATATAATTATTTTTCCAGTTTTTATCTTTTAGGTGATAATAAAAAATCACAACACGGTTCAAAAATCATAGCAAACACTACACAAGAAAAGTCCACCAACGAATAGGATTTTCAATGGGGTTTTTAGACCCATACAAATATAATATAAAATATAATATCAAAACTTTTGAATGATGTGAATCATTCCTGTTACCATCAATAAAATTTAAATTATCCATTTATTTATATTTAATTAAATCGATGAAATTGTATTCCCAAAATATAACAAGAGTATAACGCCTCCCTCATGATACACACACAAGAGAAATGAGGTATCCCACACATTGAATATATAATATTCAAAAAATACATAGAAAAAAATAATCCTTGCAAACAAGATGTTATCACCACAATATGAAACTCAAACCGATGATAATAGGGTTCCATGACTCTATGTTATGGGCTTTAGGACCTCTAGAAATGAGACAATGAAATCAGGAAAGAATGAAGGGGTGTTTTATTGTTTTCAAGTGATATGAAATGATAGGGATTTTAGATTGAGAAATATTTAATTAACCAATTATTGCAGAAATCATTAAACTCCATGAGAAAGGACTAATTTACAATCATGATAGTCACATAATTTGAAGGATATAATTATTCTCAATGAAATAGCCTTTGAATTCCCCTGATTCACGAGGCTAAAAGACTAGAATGGCCATTTTTATGTAACTGATAGGATACTCCACATGGTTGATTCCACATAGTGGAAACCCCCATGTAGATAAAATCATCACATAACCTTTTTGAAAAATAATAATCAGGTATGTATATAATTATTTCACATAGTCGATTCATGTAGTCGATCACTCACATAGATGATCCATCCGTATAGTTGATTCACATAGATGATCCATCTACATAGTCAATTATTGTCACCAATATAACTATGTTGATGATTCACATAGAAAATCCATCCATGTATCAGATTCAATTGGCCGATCCAACCATGTAGTTGAACTATTCACGTAGCCAATTCAACTAACGGCACAAAACATGTTCCTCTTTTCACTGACCCAAAAAAAATTTTACCACTAACACGTAGCTCCTCATTTCTGACTAACTTTTAAAGGGACCCAGTACTGTACTGAGTCTAGATCAAACTAATGGTGTTCCCAAGATCTTCCTACTAGATATCCATCTCCATATAAAAAAACACCACCATCATACTTCCACTATTCCTACTATTGAAAATCGTATAACAACCTCTATCATTGATCATCGTCATCAACCTGGTCAAATCTTTTATGATCAATTGGATCTGCCTGCTAAATCTTAGTTCCATAACCACATGTACACACCTTTTAAGAGCCATAGATTAATAGAAAAAAGGACATCATAATCCTATCTTGTATAGTTTTTTATTAATATCAATTTAATTCATTTTAATTTATTTTAACTTTTTTTGAACCAAAACCACCTAATTCAAAAAAGAAAAGAATTCATCATTATGCATGTACCACTTATAACTCTCTATAATGTAACAGGTCCACCTCACCTAGTCATTAAATTAGCCAAAAATTCATGCACTTGGTCATAGGGGGGAACTAAAATCCCATTACCTATCTAGTCTCTATTTCCTATGTCACACACCAAGGTCAACCGACATTATTGAACCACCACACCATTAAATAATCACTGTTTCAAACTCTAAACTCCACCATATATCTATGCCATAACCTTTGATATCACTCTATCATAACCCCCTACCATAAAATATACAACAATGTAGAGAGAGAGATAATGACCCCCTGAGTCTTGACTCTAGTAGGCCCTGGGTTAATACCTAGCACCAAGGGAATAAAAAACACAGAAAGGGGGGTATTACCCTCTAAATAAAAACAATATTGGGACATAGGGTATGTAAACCACAGGAAAATATATGACATAATATAAAAGGAAACAAAAACAATTTCAAAATGCATGTATAAACAAAATATTTACAAATAAAAGTATCCAAGGTAAATACCCAAAAGAAAATCTAAATCATCTACACAGAAACAATACCATGGTCTGGGATAGTAATGTATTGCATGGTCTATATATTCCTCCAAGAAATATAAATATCAATTTTATATACATCGGGTGAGCATAAAAGTATTTTAGTTGGAAAAACAATGTCTCTCATACACATGTTAAAAAATCATTCTAATGCACTCATGAGAAAACATCGAAACCAAACAACACCTAAATAGTTATACTAACCAATACCATCCCCTTGAAGGCACAATCATAAAATAATGAATGCCATGTGTAATATCATAATATTAATCACATCGATGAAGGGGTACCCCGCACCTCTTTCCTAGTAATTTTACAACCTCAAACCCCAAAATCATACAATCCCATTCTCTCATCTCTCCCGCATAACATATACTACCTCTCCCACAATGTGTCACATCACATCACACCTACAGACATTTGATCCATCACATTATAACCACTCCCATAAGTTGAGTAATTGGGCATCATGAACATATTAAACATAAACCTCATGTCCTCCTCCTATGATGCACAACCACCATGACCAGATTCTCCACAACATGGTTATATCACATCTCACCAAAAGACACATGGTCTACCACCCTACAGCACAGTCATATCGCATCTCAACTGAATACACCATGGCCATCACCTAGTGCACTAACATACATCTATCCATCACAGCCTGTTCATATCTACTCACCTGAAATAGAGAGTGGGGATGATCTAGTAGCTGGAAATCCATCCTCATAACATTGATTTTTGAGAAAACAACGCTTTAGGTGAATGTACAAGTGTCGTCACATAGTGTTCAATATGGGTGGGGTGAGTATAAAAATATAAATAATTATAAAAGTATATATATATATATATATTCACACATAATCAAGAACTATAGGTTCAAAATAACCCCCAATAAAATCACGACATACCCACTTTTTCTACCACCTCTAAATTTATAACACCACATAATAAACACAATGCATAATACAAGTACCACTATCAAGCCCCAGTTATTTTTATTCATTCACTATTTATTTATATCCCATTAACCAAACCACCCCATTCCATTTAAAACATTGCCAAATAAACCAACACCTCACCCAATATCACAACCACGCATCATAACCCCACAAACACACATCTCTCCCCTAAGGCATGACCATGCATCACAAAAATTAAAAACAAAATTTACATATTTAACAAGGTACTTTTAAAAAATTCCCTTTCATTTTTTAATGGTAATCTACCAGAAGTTAATAAATCCAAAGGCACTAATTTTATTTACCAAATATAAGTTGTTATCCAATTTCCATCATTTAAGATGTTGAAAAACTATCACAGCAAGGTTCCAAATTCACAAATAAAACATCCCAATCAAATCCCCCCCAATGGCCAAGATCTTTAGTGGGGTTGTTTATCCGATACAAACATAATATAAAAATTAATATCAATGTTGTAAAATATTGTGAATCGTTATCATGACCATCAATTCAATATCAATTATCCAATTATTTGTCTTTAATTAAGCCGATGAAACTATCTTCCCAAAAGTTAACAAGAGTATAATGCATGCTAAATGATACATAAAGAAGAAAAATAATGAATTTCATTATTTGAAGAATGAAGATTCACACGATTTACTACACAAAAATAGTGGTTGCACACAAAATGGTATCACCACTAGAAGAATCCCTAACCAATAGCAGTAGGGATCCATGACACTAATGTATGTTCTTTGAGACCCCCTATTTTGAGATAAATAAAGTAGGAAGGAAAAAATGTTAGTATAATTGTTTTTATAGTCAGTATAAATGAAATGACAGTGCTTTCAAATCTAAAAATATATTTAATTTCGAAATTATTGTGGATCTCATTAAACTACATGAGGAAAGACTTGTTTATAGACTTATTCATCGCAAAAATTGAAGGGTATAATTATTCGTGGTGAAATGACCTAAAAATTCCACTAATTAATCCCATTGAAAGATTCACATGGTTGATTTTACATAAGTGATAGTAAACACCACATGGTTGATTCCACATAGTTGAAAGACCCATGTAGCCAAAAGCTCCATGTAACTGTTTTCATATATCCAAATCAGCTACATACCTGATTTTTTCATGTATCCAATTCACATAGATGATCATTAATTAGATGATTCATGTAGGTATTCCATCCATGTAACTGATTCATGTAACTAATCTATAAAAATAGCCAATTCAACTGGTCAATCCATCCATGTAGCCAATTCACATGGCTGATCCATCCATGAAGCTGATTAAACTAGATGATCCATCATAGTATCCAATTCATATAGATGATCCAACCGACCAACCACATGACCAACCTGCCTAGGCACATGACAAATAAATAACCATTCCAATAGTATTCATGAACAAACAATTGACTACAATAACATAACATAGAATAACTGGAGGAAAATATTCCAAACACCCCTCTTGACTCCACCAAGCCTCAGAAAAAAATGAAAATGTTTTTATAAATGTTGGACCACACGTCAGTTAACTCTCAAAGAATTATCATCATTTAGAATCCATGTGAATAGAATTAAAGGAATGTAAATGTTCAAACAAGCATCCCATTATATGACTTTCTATGGTCTTGTTATAATTGAAAATCTTCCACCAACCAAAGTCTCCCACCTCAAACCATTTCTCTTCCATATAAATACTCACAAACCATTTCAGCCACCACATGAACAAAAATAATAACTTCCACAACTAACACATTATATATCCCCATGAACCTAAATCATGAAATTTTATCTCCCATGTCAAAGTACTATCCTCTTTGGGATGTATGGACTCACCCGCTTGGTTTCAATCACGTCATGGTATTATGTATGTCAATTAGAAATCAGGTTTTCCCTTTATCTTATGAATTTAAGCCTCGATCACACATCATATCAACAAGAAAGAAACACGTCTCATATAAAATATCAAGGTATGCACATCATTTCATCAAACAAAACATGGAAAGGAAATATAATCTCACAATAAAAAAAATCATGACACCTCCTTCTCAAATCCACTGACATTCCAACAATATGAAAACCCATGCACCATGAAAAACCTGGACAATGGAAAACATAGAACAAAAGTCTGAGTGGAATGCAGTTTTATTTAGGACCACACACATGAAATAATGATACCAAAAAGAAAAATGATTCATTTGTAGAGATAGAAAATTATCAAGGACATAGAAATAACTATTGCAACTACACACCATGATTTTATTGAATAATAAAAATATGGATTAAAATTGATATATAATCCAGTAAGAAAAATATTATTAGATGTGCAGCCCAAAAAATGCTATAAAACATAGAACCAAACATAAACATTGGAGTCTGGGTAAAACCCCCACTGAGGTGAAGGTAGTATTCAAGCTTCTTCTTAGTCCATCTCATAATTGGTGATAGGAATGGTCATAAAAAAATTCTATCATTCAATCTTTATCCTCCTTGAACCTTCTAATGAAAACTTATTAAATGTGATCTTTTCTATTGACCATGTTTCTCAGTTGAGGGTATTTTCAATAGCTTCTCAATGGAATGCTTCATGATTTTCCACACACTTTTGATGATAAACTGAGAGCAAGTAGAATGTTAAATAATAATATAATAATAAAAAAATCAGTCACATTAATGGGAGTAATATAAACATAGTAAATACGGATATTACTAATACAAAAATAAAAACTTATTGTAATAAATGTAGTATGTAGAATATAAAAAATAGGGAGTGGGAGAGGGGTGGGTAGAATGTTTCCCTTTTATAATTCCATCATTTTTTTCGAATCTCAACACTTAAGTCCCTTAGACTAAAATTTCTAAAGATTTTGAAGGTTTTGAATTGATTAACATGATAAAATGAAAAGGAAGTTTTAATTGACATAAATATTTTCCAAGGAAATAGGAACTTGATGATTGTAATTATGATTTACAAAAAAAGATCATACAAAAAGTAAGGTATTATCTGGTGAAATAACACCCATGAATATCAAGTCCAATGCATGGAATCTATGATCCCAAAAACACACTAGGTGGGGTATTGAACTTCCTCAACAAGGAGAATGAGTAGATGAAAAATATGAATAAAAATATGGTTACCAATGAATATTTGTGAAGTATATTATAAATTTAATTTTAATTCATTTCCTAATTAATATTGATTTTGGAACTCTTAATATTTCCTACAACACATAATATTCTACATATGGAATAACTAACACCAAAAAATTACAAGGTTTTTAAAATTGTGGATAAAATTATTTTAGATCCCTAAAAAATACATTGTCACAAAACATACTCAAATGAGTACTAAATATAATCATGCCTATCTATAAAATGGGAGATTCAATTTGGAAACAAAATAATGATCAAATCCAAAAATTCATTTTCCTGCCTCTCACACTTAATGAACAAGGATCAACATCACTCTCTATTTGATAACCGAATGGAAAAATATGATGTAATAAAAAAGGAAAAATGGTGGGAAAAAATTATTCAAAAAAATAAAGGATAACCTCTATATGTTTTCCTTCTTCTAAAATGTCAAAAAACACTAAAAATAATCTTCTTATATATCCTGAAATCGATATGATAAGCATCTACCCAGTGACATACTATATAATTTAAGTCACCACAAGTTGGAATCTTCTCTAGTGGAATGGTAATCTCTCTAAGAGATCATAAGAGTTATGAACATTGAAGGTAACCCATAGTAGATGGAAGAAACTGAAGAAAACAATATTATTGATCTTTTATTTAAATAAGAAAATAATTAGGAAAACAAATTTTTTTGAAAATAGATAGTTAATGAATTCAATATTGTAAGTTTTTCTTCACACATCATGTTATAATTTTAGATTTGAATCTCATAGTCAATATAAATTCCAATGTCCACATATATTACCCTATTATAACAAAGATATTTTCCATTAAGATGAGGAATAGAACAAAAGGATATCAATTTTTCCCCAAATAGTCCAATGATCCCATTAAGAAACTCTTGTCTTCATCTAATGTCCATGACTTCAGAAATATTTTATTTTGTGTAACATTAATCATATCAATAAATACATTAGGAAAAAAATCACTAATCTATGAATAAAAAAGTCTAACAAAAAACTAACAACAAAAACAAACAAGACTTAAAACCAATTAAATGTGTCCAACTACATAGATCAAACACCCCCAATTATCTTTATTAAATATCATATTTTCATTGAACCCATTTCCAAAAAGATCATCTGTAATGATTTTCTTAAGTGTCATTTTATGATATTATCATTACACTTACCCTATTAATATTTCCATTCCAAGGTTTTCTTTTAACATCACCAATAATAAAAAATAATTAAGAAAGCTCAGTTTAAAAACATAGAATATGATTAAATAAGTTATAGTACATTCTTATATTAAAATGTAAAGTTTAATCTAAAAATGATCAAATATTCATTATAAAATAACTTTAATGAATAATTTTAAATACCTATATCTCTAAAAATTAATATAAAAGTATTTTCAAAGTCATATAATCCCAAATGTAATCAATGAAACTACCATAATCAATACAATACATATTAAATATAGAATAAAAAAATTCTTTGAAAAAATGTGTTAATTATTATTTTTTATCAATGCTACAAGTATCTCTATCAATGTTAATACCTTATGGATAATCATGCTCAATAAAAAAAATTTAAATTAATATTTAAAAATCCACCAACAATTATCTTTCAGATTCACAACCTGAAACCTCACTTAATAAGAAAAAATGTCAAACAACTTGGGATAAACCATAGAACTCAAAAAAGTTCGCACTTTTATCTACATAGAGAGAACATATTTTTATATCGGTGACATAGAACAAAAAACATGAAATAATTAGGATGGAAAAAAATAAATTATAGGAAAACATAATGGAATGGAAGAAAAATTAGGTGAATATGTGGAAAACATTGGCTAGGGATTATCTTTTGGCTTCGTCGAAAGTGTCTCTATCTGGGAAGTCTCTCAGAAAGAGTGAAACAATAGTTAATAGTTCTCCTCTAAGAAGCATTGAAGTGGAATATGATGGAATATTTTACCTTTATCATGGAGGTATCCTTATTTAAATTAGATTTGGTGGTGGAATGGGTGGAATTGTTCTTTCGAAGGTGGATATAATTGACTCATTGGGTGGTAAAGGTTTAGTTGTAGAGTGGGGATCTAAGTAACCAATGGGGATAGTCCTCTTCTTCCTAGTGGGGTTCTGTATGTGAGGGGAGGTGTTGTTACTGATCATTCTGAGAATTTAATTTATATACCCCATTTCAACCATAGAAATTTGTAGATGAAAAAATTTTATTTTTGGCAGTGGAATGGAATTACATGTTCCAAATCCAGTAGAATTGTTGGTTATATTTTTGAATGGTTTGAATCATATTTTGTTAAAAATTCAATGATATGTTTTTTTCTAGGTGTGGTGACCATTATTTTATTCTATTAGATGGATTGGAAATTATTTTTCCTCTAAATTCTCATCCTGAGGGGATGCAGTATATTCTACAGCAATTTCCATGGATTTTTTATCACCATCTTTCTATTCTCAGTGTTTAGAACCCTAAAATTATAGTGGGAGCTCGATCTAGTTTCTCATTTTCAATTTGGATGAAATTACTGCAATTTTGGTTTCACATGTGGAGTGATGTTATATCAAGAGACATTTTCAATTTTATAGGATGAAATATTTTCATTAATTGTTCTACTAAATTTATGGTTATAATTATCTACATTAGATTTGGTGTTGATGTATAGAACTCAAAAAAATTTATCAACTATTTCATTCTCAAGAGGCCTGATGGGCCTAGGTTTCCGCAAAAATTGGTGTTTAAATAGACCACTTCCATGTGTGATCCCAAATATTTTTTTCAATACTCTCCAAAAGTAAATGAAGTCTTCACGTCCTCATTTATTTCAAAAAATTGATGCTAATAAAGCATATTTTTAGGGGGTTTCTGACCACTCTTTATATAAGTTTGATTACTAGGAAGTGGATGGGAATTCTGTTAAGCTACCTCAGTATTACTCCATAGTGATGATGGTTAGTCAATCTCAAGAGGAGGTAGTTCAGTAGGACCCTTCAGTAGTGTAGTAAGTGTAAGATCCCATGGTAGAGAAGAAAGACCCATTTTCTAGCTTCTATAAGTCATCTACCTATTTAAAGATGGTTCTTCTAGTGCAGCAGGTTAGTAGAAATTTCACTGGATAGTGGGATGGACCCCCATAGTACCTTTTTGTTGGGAAATTCCATTTCATTAATTTAGCCTTGCAGTTATACTGACGATGGGTCTAAATAATAAGGCTTCTAGGTCTTTTATCATATTATATCAAACTAAAGATAGTTTGACTCTCAAAGGTGTCAAAGAAGCAGATTGTTTTACCTGATTGTGGGAGCGAACTATAAATCAAAGATATATGAAAGGTGTAAAGGGTTAAACTTTTGGTTAATTATTATTATTTCCACATTGAATATTTGGGACAGACTTATCCATGGAATGAAAATAGATATTAGTGTTTCATAAGAAGTAATAATGTTAAAATCATGGTTGGTTTAGAGAAAAATGTGGATTCTAATAATGTTACAATGGTTTTATTTTATAATTTTGGAACTAAATTTTGGGTGTTCAATCATTATTTTGATTTTAATCCACATGGTAGACTCTTTACATTGTGGGGTAATCCTATTGTTTAAGTTGTTGAGTTGAAGGAAGATTCTTAAATAATTCATATTCGAGTATCATTTCCAACAGATATTTTTTGCATAAGATTTGTGCGTGGTTTTTACATTGTGGATGAGAGGAAGTAGTTGAGGAATGGTCATACAAATAATGTGGACATAATGTTACATGGTTTGGTCTAAGTTGGAGATTTTAATTGTATTGCACATGTTAATGAGAAAATCCATGGTATCAGGGTAACTAAAAGGGATTTAGTGGGGTAATAATATTTCATTCAAGTTCATAATTTTAGAGTTATGAACTATTTTCATATGTGAAATGATTGTTATCATGGTAATTTGTTAATTTATATAGAATTGGAATGTTTTTTATAATTCGTAGTGGATGCCAACCAGACTCAAATCATATTTGGAGTTCCATAGTAATTGTTATATTGGTAATTTACCCTATAATAAGTGAATGAGAGAAAAAATATTGATTTTTAATGATACGAGAAGAAATTAAAACTGGAATTAATAATATATCAATGTGGAAGAAGAATAAAATGAAGAAGAAAAGGGAAAAACAATCTCCTAAAGATACTGCTACGATGGCCATTAGCTACAACATCTAATCTTCATAACAAATTACTACATCAAAATATGCATAACCCCCACACAAAAATATCCCCCCATCATTTTATAATAAACTTATACTATCTAAAAACCTTTCCACCTATCATAATATTATGTATTTACATCATTTTCCAGCTAGCATCCAATTATGTATTTACATCACCGGAACTATCTAACAACCCTTCTATCTAGTATCCTATTATGTATTTACATAATTTCCCCTAGAATTTGACAATACACTCCCCATTTATTTAACCTACACTCATATCATTACCCACACCATTAAAAGTCAACCTTATCCTCAAGGTGGTATGTAGGGAAATATACCATTAAAAATTCGTAGGATTTTTGGGATCCCTTTTTCAACTATATTGACCATCACTTATATGCTCCACTATTGATTCTTCTCCCGCTTCACTACCATGATCCAAAAAATCTCACACCAACAACTATAAACCTTTCCCATGAAATCATAGGATGGGGAGTGGTGGATCTAGCTGTGTAATAGCTATCATGGAAATTGTTGTTCATTTATTTATAAAATTAGATATTGTAATGGTTAGTGTGGTATAGGGTATTAAATAATCAAAAAAGGGGTTATAGTTTGGGTTTTACCATGTATTTTGTTGTTGAGATATTAGGGTATCTAGGGTTCATAAATGAGAGGTGGGAAAGTTATTTCATGGAGTCATGGATATTCATTTGGTTGTAGATTTTCTAGAGGGAGGCCAAGTAATGGATTCAATGGAGACTAACCAAAGAACTTATTCTCTTATTTCTTCATTTTTATCTAACTAGAAGAGATTTAATTTCACTATATAAAAAGAATAAACATGATATTATTATAATGAAGGACATGTTTTCTCTTGTGTCTGAAATGTTAAAGGGTGTGATTCATGGTGAAAAAAGTGGACTCATGGCCTAAAAAGTGAACTTCATTCAATTCAATGAAGAATTGTGATTAATCATATGAATGTTTATATTAATTATTCAGAGTTAATTTCATGAGGAAATTTACAAATCACCACTATGAATAATCCATTTTTTGAATGAAATGGGTAAATGATAAGTGTCATCCTGATAAATAGATTTAACTTTTTTCATGTTTTCATCAAGAAGATGTCACAAAAGAATTCTATTCGGTCTCTTTTTAGAGGTGACAGTTCTAAATTAAATGATCATCTTGAGACTAAATATGAAGTTAAGGGATATATTCAGGGTGTTCTTGGTCCATAGACTTCATCTCCCCCTCATTGACTGTACTTTGTGTTAGTTGGTATTTCATATTGATGAAAATATATGTTTACTTATTTGTGAATAATTATGTTAAATAGAAGTTGTTAGTATATCAAGTCTTGACCCTGGGGATGTCTCCCCATTATATCCAAACCCTCATATTAAACATAATTATCATTAGAGGAGGGGAATAATGGAAAAAGAATCATAAGATAGTTAGTGGTATTGAAGGGGCACACAACTTAGTATATTTTAAGTGCGGTTTGTGATAGGGATGAAATTAATTTATAAAATTAAATTAAATCAATTGGAACAGAAATTTATGGGTGGAAGTTGTTGGAATCTCATACTTCTCCATTATAATAGTAGTTGGATCTTAAGAAAGACTCTTTGGATCCAACCTATTGTACTAATTTATCTTTCTAAAGGTGTAATAGAGATTATCAGTAATACTATTGTAATTCATCTTTTCAATTTGTGTTCTTATTTCTCTCCATATGAACACACATAGTCATAATAGTTTGGTGATTATAATGGGGAACTGTGAGTTCAAGAGAGAAACTGAGTATTCCATCATTTTTTTAGGTTGATTATTGTTGGAAGACAACATGTGAGGATGAATCCAAATGAAACTTATAAATTCAAGAGTGTCGCACTCATTGATTCAAAAATCGTACCTGCTGGACTCACATTGTGTGGAAGATGACTCAATATTTTCTTCCATTCAGGCTATAAAATTGAGTAGTAGATTTTTAATGAAAGAAAGAATGGAAATTATTTATCTTTTATAGAATTGTATATCAAGAGTATGAAGTAATTTATGTAGTTAATGAAAGAAACCATGGAAAAAAGATGAGAGGGAAGAACAAGATCTAGCACATGGCTCCTTATGTGGTGCCTAATATAGAGGAGTGCATGATTATATGTGTCTTTTATATGGAAGAAAAAATTCTATAGTGATGGAAGGGAATTTATTTTCATATGCAGTGAGTATTTGAAAATGAGAAATAGAGTAGAGCATCAAAGAAAAATCCATAAAGTAGTGAAATGGAAAATATGAAGTGCGGTTTTTTCCTATAAAAATTTCTGGTTACAGAGGATGGAAAATAATTGGATGAGTTGTGAAGTGTCTCATAAAGGCTGTAATAGAAAAAAATTTATGGAGATGTTCATTTATAATGTATTACCAAAGGGGACACATATTTCATGGTAAACTAAACTGCAGAGGACATGAAACTTCATTTCACACAAAATTTTTATGGAATGAGAAACATTGATTTGGTATTTATCGTGGAATAGTGTCACACTAGGAACTACCTAGAGCTCTTCCAATCTAGTGATTTTGGACTGATATTTGAAAATCAATGATGGATATCCATTATGATTTTTTAAAAACCTCAAAATACTATCTCATTAAATGATTACATTGATGAATTCAAATAGAATTATTTAAGGATTTTTGATTTTCTAGAATCATGGCATAGGAATCTATTTATGGGTGGATTGCAACCAAATATAGAGAACTTAATTTTGATGCATGAACTGATTAATAAGTTTCATATTATAATATTTTAAAGGAATGTTGAAAGGGAGTTCATTATTAAGGGAGTTCTCGGGAGTACTCATTCCCATCTGATGGCACCTCCTTGCCTCAAAATTCCAGAGTCATGGCTACAAATTTTCAAAAAAACTGACATTTTTTAAGGTAATCGTCAAGAAGAAGATTTAATGATGGTAATTGGAGACGAATCATGGAATAGGGATATATATCTATGTATTCATGACTTGGAGGAAAGTAATCTGAAAGGATTATTTTTCCGATGTGGCCAACTGTATGGATCAATACAGAAATGCCCCAAAAACCATTTGCAGCTATTGGTTGGGAAATTCAAAGAACCTAATGAATTAAAAGATGAGGGATACATGGGAAAAGAATAATATTTTTTTTAGAAGTTGGGAATGAATAACTATCCAGGAAACTTTCTAAATTTTCTAGACAACTGTTTGAGTTCCACAATATGAGTGACGTTGGGGTAGATTTGATGATGCTCGCTAGAAATAAATATGTTTTATACAATACTAGTTTTAGAGGATGTCAGATCCATCCATAATTTCATTTATTTACAACATTCCAAACATGAAACCATGAAGGTTATCCTGACCAAACCATTTAGGATTACTCTTTCCAACATTTCTCATGTTTTTTCATAAGGCTTATGCAAACAGATTCAGATCGTACTAGATAGTTTTATCATTACAATTGATGCTTTTTTGACACTGGGGGACCAAATGTAGTCATGGGGTTGAAATGGTTGTGAATATTGGTCAGTGTTTTGACTAACTAGGTTCATAAAACCATGGAATTTCTGTAGCAGGGGAAATAAATTAAACTCTAGGAAAATGCAGCCGATGTGGTGTGTCCTTGGGGACTTCAAAACCACATTCAAACAAAAACTCTTCTTGTTGAGAGATGGTCTTGGTTGTTATAGATTCAGTTTTGATATGAATAATCAAAAAATGATCTGGTACACCGGTTTTAGTTGGTAGATGTTTTGAATAAATTATATTTTATTTTTGACAAACTACAGGGTTTATCACCACATTGATAAACAAAACAGACTATTAATAATATGGTTGGGGAGACCCAAGTAATTATTAGACCACATAATATGGATCATTACCTCAAATATATGGTTGGTCACCATGTTAATGACATGTTAGATCATGGAATAAACTGAAATATTAGTATATCATTTTCTAGTCCCAACATTATTGTAATTGAAAAATATGGGAGCAAGATTATGTCCATTGATTACCGAGCACTTATTAAACTTACCGTCTCGAATTGGTTCCCCATTACCGTCATTGAATAACTATTAGAATAGCTAAAAGGATCCAAATTTTTCTCAAAATTGGACCTGAAATATGGATTCTACCAAATTCACGTGAGAACAATGAATTTTAATAAGAAAACGTTCTGTACACATGAAGGGAATTATGAATTTGTTCTCATGCCATTTAGGGTGATGAATTTACCATCCAATTTTAATTCTACCATGATAATAATGTTGAAAGAATATTTGACGAAGACTATGTTAGTATTTTTCAAATATATTCTTGATTATAGTAAAACTTCTGTAGAACACATGCAGCAGCTTGGAACTATCTTTCAGTACTACAGAAAAATCTTCTCCACCTTCATAATAAAAAGTTATTTTTTGTACAGCCATTTATGGAATACATAGGCCATGTCATTTCATCCAAGGAATTTTCAATGGACCCCCTAAAAGTTGAATGTGTTCTTCACAAGACACAACCACATTCTATTAAGGTATTTTTTTGGATTTTTGTGTTTAACTAGATACTATATAATATTTGATTAAGGATACAGAAATATTTCTAAACCTCTCACATAAATGACCAAAAATAATCCTTTGGTCTCTAACTTCTGAAAATTCATTTGTCACCCTTAAAAAGAGTTTATTTTACACTCACCTTTTCACCTTTCATGATTTCCTACAGCCATTTATCATTGAATATGATTCTTCTGAATGGGGGTTGGTGTTATCCTCATCTATGTAGAACATCTGGTTGTTAATTTCAGCAAGTCATTTGAAGACATCAACCACTCCAAATAATTTTATGAAAATGAAGTGATGGATCAGGTTTT
Source organism: Viscum album (assembly GCA_963277665.1). Lineage (NCBI taxonomy): Eukaryota > Viridiplantae > Streptophyta > Magnoliopsida > Santalales > Viscaceae > Viscum > Viscum album. Next base: position 1,760,230,796 of record OY728141.1, read on the forward strand.
ATAAGTTAACCATTGGAGATAGTATCTTGTTGGAAATAATTTTATTGTTTATACTGATCATAAGGATCTCAGGGATCTCTTTAGTCAGTGATTGAACACATCAAATCAGAAGTATTTTCAATTGAAACTTTTGGGGATTGACTTTGAGTAATCAGAAAGCATATTACCTCTCTATCAGGATACAGAAGATCTTGGCTCCTATATAGAACCAATTTCATTAGTTTATATTATTTTTTAACCAATTTGGCTAGAAATAGACATTACCAAGGCAGAAAAATAGTATGATCCCATGATTAAAGGTGTTATTTCTATTGTATAAATCCATCCCTCTTCATAGCCTTTTTTGTGTGTTGTGGGATATTAAATTACAATGATCAACTCGTTTTATCTCCAAAATACTACATAATACCAAATTTTATTCATTATTACCACTATTCTCTAGTCAGTGACCATTCTGTATTTCTAAAAATCTATAAACATAATTTTATTGGTATTTTATGGAAGGGTGTGACCATAATAATCCATCAATTCATCTGCAAATGTGATACATGTTTGTGACATAAGACTCGGGAAATGTTTCATGTAGGACTTCTCTAGAACCTTCTAATTCTTACATTGGTTTGGGATGATATTTCAATGGATTTCATTTATGGAATACCCAAATCCGAGGGGTATAGTTTCATCTTTGTGGTTGTGGATCATTTTACAAAAAATTCCCACTTTATGATACTATAGAATCCCTACACATCCAAGGTTATTACTAAACTTATAATCATGGAGGTGGTTCATTTACATGGAATCCATCGTTTAATCCTTAGTTACTAGGATCCTAGTTTTTGAGTGATTCTTAGAAGGAACTATTTTTCTTGGAGGGAACCGCCCAAAAATCAGTTCTTCTTACAACCTATAAATGGTTGGTCAAATGATAATTTTTAATAAATTTCGTGGAAATTATTTATGTTTTTTAATTCTGAAAGTTCCCTTACTTTTTTCTTGTAGATACCATGGTATGAATACTATTATAATACTTATTCCCATTCTTTCACCAAAATTTCCCCTTTTGAGGCAGTCTATGGTCGAAAGCCTCTTACGATGCAACATTTTTCTAGTGGCGCTACAACTCTTAACTCAATGTTTACTATACTTATTAAATGGGATCATATGCTTCTACAATTTCATCATAACCATACCTATTCCTAAATGATCGAGTTTTAGGTAGCCATTAAGCATCATTGGAATTTTTTTTTGATGTTTTGGAGATTGTTTTTTTCAAACTATAGCCAAATATACAAACATCAAAATCCCTTAAATAGACTCCCAAGTTACAATCCCTCTATTACAGACCTTATAGATTATCTCTCTCCAAGGAAACACTACTTAATAACTTTATTTTAATCTTAATATATGGGAACATCTAGATTTCCAGTTCCTGCAACTCAAACATGCAATTGGTCATTAAATAGATCATTCTCAACTTCACGATTTTTTGGATAATAACTCTTCCAACAGTTCTATGCTAGTGACTATTTTGGATACCAAATGTAACGGCCCGACCCCAGTGACCCAAAGTCGGTGCATTATTTTAATACATTGGCATGATTATGAAGAATCAAGTCCCAAAGGACCAATTAGTTTAGCAGTCTTGGAAAATAGATTACATACATGAATGTTACATTACACTTCATAACATACTAAACAACATAAATAATCCTTTATGAATGCCATTATTTCATTGTCTTAACCCTACATATCAATCACAATATAGTTCTTGGAATCCTGGGAAAAATAAAACATAGAAAAGGGTGAGCTCAAACGCTCTATAAGGGTAAGCAATATAGTGGAAATTTTCATAAATAAACATAAAAATTTAAGGCAATGTATAACTAAAACAAAAGCCTTCTAAACTTGAACATCAACATATCATGGAAAAATTAAAATGAAATAATTGCCATTTACTTATTCACATGGATATTCTACAAATCGAATAATCACATGCAATATAAATAACCACTTTCATAATGATGGAATGCATAATGCCAGACTATCATAACCACATAGCCAAGGCCTCGTGCCAAGACTACAAATAAGATTTTGTCAAGGCCTTGTGCCAAGACACTAGTTTGTCTCATGAGACCTACCGATGCATCTAGGAGCTATAACGGGCTCCACCCATCACATATTAAGTCCAATGAATTCCCATAAGAAATGGTTCAAACATAACATAAACATTCATATTAAAACTAGCATACGAAATGTAAATACTTCATCCATAAACCACGAATGGTATAAGAATAACACATCCACAGTCAAACACATCACAAAAACTTCAAAACAATATGGATGTTTTGTATCATAATAAATGAACTTCAAATAAACTTAAAATCCCTCAAAGTATGTTTATATAGATGAAATCAAAACTATTTGAGAGAAATATCTCTTTTTTTGAAATCATTTAAAAGTCACACATTTATTAAGGAAGTGATTTAAAAGAGATTTTTGAATCAAAGTGTCACATACCACTTCGAAACTTTTGAAAAGAAATATAATTTCAAAAAATTCATGTCCACATAAATAAATCCTTAAAATCATTTTTGAAAACATGGACATTAATTAAAAAGATTTATAAAGATAAATATTTAAAACATTGAAAATTCTGATTTTGATAAAGAGTACCTTTCAGAAATTCGTAAAATATTAATTTTGAAATCATTTAAAAGTCACATAACTATAAAATAAAACATTTAATTTTAAAATATCCTTATAATATTCTAAGGGAAGCTTTGAAAATTTTATAATGGCAGAAAATAGCCGCACCCGCCGTATAAGTTAAAAAAATGTTCTTACCATAATTCTGTCGAAAAGGTAAAAAAGGACCTTGTTTGGAAAACGACGGAAAGATTCCTTTATAAACATCTTATAAAAAGTAATACAAGGTTATAAATGAATTTAACCCATATTCTGTAAAATAGTAAGAATGTTTTTAAATACACTTTCATGAATCTTGGATGTGGATGATAAAGAGATCCTAGTAGATTATTACGTATAAACAACCTTGGATAATGAAGAGATTGTGAAATAAAACCTTACCTTGTACTTTTCCTTGTTTGGGGGTAGTTTAACCTCCTGTATAATGGTGAAATAATTGTTATTAAATTATAAAATAATCATATACATTAATATGATATCATATATGATCTTTTAACATTGATTTGTTAATAATATTTTAGTATTATCGTTGTTTCGGGTGTTAACATACTCATTTTCTTTTATATGTTTTGTTACGTAAGTCGTGTTTTTCATGGATAGGTTGTATATTAATCATATCCAGAAGGATGTCAAGTCCTTAGATACTATTATTAATCATCAAATTAAAATTATACTTGAATGGATACGATGGAGAATGAATCTCATCATGTTCGTGGAGACAGTAGTCCGTACGTACGCACAAGCGACAATATCATTCTTTTGATAATAAAATAATATTAAATTGAATGGTATATCATATATACAGAATCATTATAATGTTATATTTATTATTTACATGAATTAGACATCATCATTATACCCATCCAAATAAAAATTTATTGAATAACAATTACACCACGACGTGGAGATGGTAAGCCGTACGTACGCACGTATGGTGAAATGTTATTCAAAGGATGGATAGAATACTGAAATATGGTTGTAAAATGTATATAATAACATCAAATTATATATAATATACTGGAGTTATTATTTTATAATAATAATAACAAATAAAGAAGAAGTGGAAGAAGAGAAGAACTTGAAAAAGGGTGGTGAAATCATTACCTCTTCTTCGGGTTCTTCCTTTTGATTTGATCAAAAGGGATCTTTAAGTTGGCTTTATGAATAAAGGAAGGACTCTATAATGAAGTGAGGAATGTTTAGAGAGTATTTGGGCAGATTTTGGCCGAACCAAAAGGCTTTGAAGGGGTGAGTTAATGAGAAGGGAGAGTGCCCTTTTATAAGAGGGGTGAGGGGCATCTTTGGAAAAGCAAGAAATATTATATTATAATAAATTCATATTCGGTTTCAAATGGCTCCAAAGTGGATTATTTAATGGTTAAAGTGTGGATGGGTCGAAAACCACACAACCAATAGAATTTAGACAGGTTTGGGTCATTATATTAACCTTATCTTTAAGTAGTAACTCTTAGTTAATTAGTTTCACTTTTACAATGTCTCTTTGTAATTTTATATTATATGGTTAATAAACTTACTATATACATCCAAAAGACCCCCAAGTGGTTACTTAATGATACACCTATCATTATATAAGTCTCTTGGCGGAACCTTATATTTTTAGGAATTTAATATCAATTGATAATATAATATTGTTTTAAAAACTCTTTCACATCAATTTTGACACTATTCAATAATTGATTTTTGTAAAAAGAATAACAGAATTATTACTTCTAAAAAAGATAATTAAATCAATACTAACATGTAATATTAACCTAGAAAATTATTTTAATTCATAAAAAGTCTCAAATTATATATATTTTGGTATTTATAATATTAATTATTCTAATTTTTCATTAATTAGGTAATTACTCCATCATCATTGTGTCATAAATAAATTAAATTATTTAATGTCTAAAAATTATAAATAAACTATCATTATGTATGAAATCGTTTTATCTTTCTAATGAATATTTTCAATCGAATGTATCTTATGTATAACCCAATATTAAAAATGTTTTAGTAAATAAACTTTGATTTTAACTCTTTTAACTCTTCTTTGAATTAAATAATAATAAATGTCCTAATCTAATCCAAGTGGACCCAAATGATAACATTTTATTCATAATGTTGTTTTTGGTCGAGATACATTTTTTCAATAGAATTAGGACATGTGTTATGGTAATATTAATGTCATTTTTACCCTTAATTACCCTATTTACTTTTAACCGTGGTAAATAAAAGTAAAAAAGATACTATTAACCAAAAATTATTTTCATCTCACTGATCCACATTTTACTCCTTGATATTAACCGTGTCTCTCGGGTTTTCGAAATTTCAATCATAGAAGCGGTAAAATTATGTTTTATAAAAAATTCAGTTTTTTAACTACCACTTAGTAGTATCACAATTCATCAAAAATTGAAGTTTTTCAGAACAATGCCAAAATTTCACCGTAAGCTATAATTGATATTCCGAATTCAAAAATGATTTCCATTTCAAAAAATTCCGAACATATATGATGCATCAATTAATTTTATAATTAATTCCCGCTGTCACAACAAATAGCGTGTTTTTAAGAAACAATATATATCAAAAGATTGACAATTTTTTATGTCCAATTTCAATGTGAAATTAATTATAATGAACACCATTGGATAAAATGGTAAAAATATATTCTAATTATACTTTAAAACCACCCAATATTATAATTTATCATTATAAATTATTTTGATTAAAAAAGTTGTTTTTAAGTATTTTTCACTATTCATAAAAATTGGATATTCTCAGAGAAATACCAAAAATTCAACTTAGGATAATTTCGATATTCCGAATCAAAAAATGAAGTCCATTTTGAAATATAAAATATATATAATTTCAATAGGTAGGTATAACTATTCATAACAGCTATTTTGATTGGTTGTGGTGTGTTAGAACTCGATGTTGCGTACAACACACACAATCACATTATTCAAAGAGAAGTGTACCGTAGAAGCTTGGGGTGTTACATTGTAAAAAATTTTTAGGTCCCCATTCTAGAGAATAAATTTATTTAGTCAAATTTAATATATAAAAGTTTAAAATATTGGATTTAAAAAGGGTTAGAGTTAGTAAAAGTTCATTTTTGAAAAATACTTCTTTTATCTGAAAAGAAAGGAATTTGTTCTTACATTATGTCTAAGAAACTCATAATATGGATTCTAAAATTATAAGGATTATATAAAGTTTAAAATTTAGTTAATACTATTCATAACCTCTTTTGAACGGCTTGTTTGGTAAGTCATGGTGCGCTTGAACTCGGTGATGCATGTAGTGCAAGTTATTGAATTATTTTGAAAAAATAACACACTATGAAATCCTGGGGTGTTACATTCTCCCCTCCATCAATAAATTGAATCCTTGCAATTTGAAATTGGTCTTCGAAAATAAAAGGTTGGAAATAGAAAATATCTTTGTGGGAAAACCCACATCGTAAATTGGGTTACTAAAATTTAGACTTAATATGAGGAAAAGAGAAATGAAAGGGTCACCACTAAATTATGATCTCGATTAGGAGAACATTGGTGGAAATTAGAGGAATATAATTGGAGGAAAAACGTATATATTTATAGGTAGTGATTGAGGTCATCAATCACAAACAATTGTAAAATTTAGGTCCTTATATTCATCAATCTATGATGATTTGAAATACCATTGCTTCAACAATACATAGGGTATTAGGATAAGACATTTTTGGTTTTAGGATTCCTTAAATAAAGTATAACAATTAATTTCTTCATAGAATAAGAGAAGGAGAAAAATATATTCTTGACAAGTAGAGTTCCATCCTTTAACTAATTTCTACCGTAAACTCATCTTTCACTCTAAAAGATAATAGAACGTTAAAAAATCTATTTATACTATTCGTATAGGGTTCAAAAAAATGAATTTATAATTCATCTACTAGTTATTTTAAAAAAACTACATTATTTAATCCAGGACATCTCGTGGGCCAGTGGTAGGTGATACACCCTTGTCACTCTTTGGTTACGGGTTTAAGTCTCGCGGCCTTTCCGGTCGCGACGGGTTGTCGCCCGACCTCCGGGTTGTCCTTTTATGGCAATCCAAAATTAAACTCAAACTAGGATTATCCAAAATACTTCTGTCCAAACTCACAGTCCAACATTTATAAGGAAGGTAAACATAAGTTAGATCCTTTTTACCCCATAATAGCATATGAATACCTTCATCATGTATTCTTTTAAAACACTGAAACATCCTGAATTACCATAATCCTTATTTATTACATTCATGCTCTCTTATTCCATATATAATTATGGATATACCTCATCCATCCAAAAATTTTGTAAACTCCAACAATTATGGAATATACAAATCTTTAATTGGTTTCAAAGAACTCAAGAATATCCCATATAATTTACCCAAATCAACCATATCTTATTCCGAAATAAGTAACTAAATATTAGGACCATATTAAGGTTTATCTTTCCTTTAACCATGTAATTTCAAAAAAAAATTACTTGATGTAGAGTCACTTTTCTTAGTACCATAAAATCTCAAATCCTCAATGAAATAGTACTACAGTACAATCCTTATATACTCCATAATTTTTATTACAAGTACATTGTTGATACAACAATCAAATGACATAATCAACATAAGAACTCTAATCATTCCTCTTCATATTTGGTAGTATCATAACTTGATTGTTATCCAATAGCATCATTTGTGGCATATTCTGATGAAAGGTTCGCATAGTGTCCACACTCCTTGCAAATGAAGCATTGTACATTTGAAACCGTTTTCTTACACTTGTAGTCATGTACTTGGTTCCATTTTTCCTACACACATATAACAAACTCCCATTGCTTTCAGGTAAGTTCTTGGGTGTTTCTTCCCACAGTTATCACATATGGGTAAATTCTTCTTTTACCTCTTCCATTTATCCATCTTTCTCTCTTCCATCCTTTTTATCTTTTGCTTCCCTTCAAAACCATAGGACTCAGTAAACTCTTTAGTTATCTTATCCACCCATGATACTATTTCTTCATATGCTGATAATATGTGGGAGACTATTTCCCTTATAAATGATGGCTTAATACCACGAAAGATACGATCCTTATTACTCTTTGGTTTATATGTATTACTGGAGTTCCCATTCCTTCTACTGGGAACAATTTCTATATAATAGCATAAACTAGGTCAGTTTATGAATTGCAATGAATATTTCCAAACTTGTAAAATACCTAATGCAAATTGAGCAGTTTATGGATATTATCCATAATCATAAAAATGTTTTCTTTGAGTAAGTATATACTCATGAGCCCTTCATAATGGTTTGTAAATAAAATGAGAATTATCCTAAGCATATCCCCCGGGAGTGTCGTAACCAAGAGTGTACAAGACCCGTTGTCGTGCAACAGTTCCCGTTCGAGTCTATCTCAAAGTAGAGTTTTCGGGTTTTACCCCTAGGTACATCTTTTCCAAAGCCGCCTCTACCTGCTTGTATCCAGACAGTGATGTATTGCTCGGAAAACTCACAAAATCTCTGCAATACCAAAATTCTAGGAAGTTCTTCTATACTAATCCTCAAAGTCTATATTAGGGCTATGTGATCTAATCAGTGTTTATCTAAATTTAGTTTTCCAAGGTTATTTCTAAACTTCCTCTAATACCAACTATAACGCCCCGACCCCAGGGACCCAGAGTCAGTGCATTATTTTAATAGATTGGCATGATTACGAAGAATCATGTCCCAAAGGACCGATTAGTTTAGCAATCTTGGAAAATAGATTACATACATGAATGTTACATTACACTTCATAACATACAAAACAACATAAATAATCCTTTATGAATTCCATTATTCCCTTGTCTTAACCCTGCATATCAATCACAATATAGTTCTTGGAATCCTGGGAAAAATAAAACATAGAAAAGGGTGACGTCAAACGCTCCATAAGGGTAAGCAATACAATGGAAATTTTCATAAATAAGCATAAACATTTAAGGAAATGTATAACTAAAACAAAAGACTTTTAAACTTGAACATCAACATAGCATGGCAAAAATAAAATGAAATAAATGCCATTTACTTATTCACATGGATATTCTACTAATAGAATAATCACATGAAATATCAATAACCACATTAATAATGATGGAATGCATAATTCCAGACTATCATAACCACATAGCTATGGCCTCGTGCCAAGACTACAAATAATATTTTGTTAAGGCCTTGTGCCAAGACACTAGTTTGTCTCATGAGACCTACTGATGCATCGAGGAGCTATAGAAGGCTCCACCCATCACATATTAAGTCCAATGCATTATTATATGAAAAGGTTCAAACATAACATAAACATTCGTATTAAAGCTAGCATATGAAATGTAAATACTTCATCCATAAACCAAAAATGGTATAAGAATAACACATCCACAGTCAAACACATCACAAAAACTTCAAAATAATATGGAAGTTTTGTATCATAATAAATCAACTTCAAATAAACATAAAATCCATCAAATGATGTTGACATAGATGAAATCAAAACTATTTGAGAGAAATGTCTCTTTTTTTGAAATCATTTAAAAGTCACACATTTATTAAGGAAGTAATTTAAAAGAGATTTTTGAATCAAAGTGTCCCATACCACTTCGAATCTTTTGAAAAGAAATATCATTTCAAAACATTCATGTCCATATTAATAAATCCTTAAAATCATTTTGAAAACACGCTCATTAATTAAAAAGATTTAGAAAGATAAATCTTTAAAACATTTAAAATTCTGATTTTGATAAAGAGTACCTTTCAGAAATTCTTAAAATATTCATTTTGAAATCATTTAAAAGTCACATAATTTTAAAATAAATCATTTACTTTGTAAATATCCTTATAATATTTTAAGGGAAGCTTTGAAAATTTTATAACAGCAGAAAATATCTACACCTACCGTATAAGTTAAAAAAACATTCTTACCTTAATTCTGTCGAAAATGTTAAAAAGGACCTTGTTTGGAAAACGACGGAAAGATTCATTTATAAACATCTTATAAAAAGTCAAACAAGGTTATAAATGACTTTAACCCATATTCTATAAAATAGTAATAATTTTTTGAAATCCACATTCAAGAATCTTGGATGTGGATGATAAAGAGATCCCAGTAGAATATTACGTATAAACAACCTCAGATAATGAAAAGATTGTGAAATATATCATTACCTTGTACTTTTCCTTTGTTGGGGGTATTTTAACATCTTTTATAATGGTTAAATAATTGTTATTAAATTATAAAAGAATCATATACATTAATATGATATCATATATGATCTTTTAACATTGATTTGTTAATAATATTTTAGTATTATCATTGTTTCGGGTGTTAACTTACTCGTTTTCTTTTATATGTTTTGTTACGTAAGTCGTGTTTTTCATGGATAGTTTGTATCTTAATAATATCCAGAATTATAACAAGTCCTTAGATACTATTATTAATAATCAAATTATAATTATACTTTAATGGATATGATGGAGAATGAATCTCATCGCGTTCGTGGAGACGGTAGTCCGTACGTATGTACGAGCGACAATATCATTCTTTTGATAATAAAATAATATGTAATTGGATGGTATATCATATATACAGAATAATTATCATGTTATATTTATTATTTACATGAATTACACAATATTATTATACCCATCCAAATAATAATTTATTGAATAACAATTACACCACGACGTGGAGACGGAAAGTCGTACGTACGCACGTATGGTGACATGTTATTCAGAGGATGGATAGAATACTGAAATATGGTAGTAAAATGTTTATGATAACATAAAAGTATATTTAATATACTGGAGTTATTATTTTATAATGGTAATAACAAAGAAAGAAGAAGTGGAAGAAGAAAGGAACTTGAAAAGGGTGGTGAAATCATTACCTTTTCTTCGGGTTCTTCTTTTTTATTTGATCAAAAGGGCTCCTTAAGTTGGATTTCTGACTAAATGAAGGCCTATAGAATGAAGTGAGAGAAGTTGAGAGAGTATTTGGGCAGAGTTTGGACGAACCAAAAGGCTTCGAAGGTGTGAGTTAATGAGAAGGGAGAGTCCCCTTTTATAAGAGGGGCGAGGGGCATCTTTGGAAAAGCTAGAAATATTATTTTATAATAAATTCATATTCGGTTTATAATGGCTCAAAAGTGGATTATTTAAAGGTTAAAGTGGGTAGGGGTATAAAACCACTCATCCAATAGAATTTAGACAAGTTTGGGTCATTATATTAACCTTATTTTTAAGTATTAACTCTTAGTTAATTAGTTTCACTTTTACAATGTCTCTTTGTATTTTTATATTATAAGGTTCATAAACATACTATATACATCAAAGAGACCCCCAAGTGGTCCATTAATGATACTACTATCATGATATAGGTCTCTTGGACGAACCGTATATTTTTAGGAATTTTATATCAATTGATAATATAATATTTGTTTTAAAAACTCTTTTATGTCGATTTTGACACTATTCAATAATTGATTTTTGTAAAACGCATAACAGAATGATTACATCAAAAAACTTTAATTAAATCAATACTAACATGTCATATTAACCTATAAAATTTTTATAATTCATAAAAAGTCTCAAAATATATTTATATGGGTATTTATAATATCAATTATTCTAATTGTTTATTTATTAGGTAATTACTGCATCATCATTGTGTCATAAATAAATTAAATTATTTAATCTCTAAAAATAATAAATAAACTATAATTATGTATGAAATATTTTTATCTTTCTAATGAATATTTACAATCGAATTTATCTTATATATAACCCTATATTAAAAATGTTTTAGTAAATAAACATTGATATTAACTCTTTTAACTCTTCTTTGATTTAAATAATAATAAATGTCCTAATCTAATCCAAGTGGACCTAAATGATAATATTTTATTCCTAAGGTTGTTTTTGGTTGAGATACACTTGTCCAATAGAATTAGGACATGTGTTAGGGTAATATTAATATCATTTTTACCCTTAATTACTCTATTTACTTTTAACCGTGGTAAATAAAAGTAAAAAGTTACTATTCACCCACAAAAAATTCATCTCATTGAACCACATTTTACTCCTTGATATTAACTGTGTATCTCGTATTTTTGAACTTCCAATCACAGAAGTGGTAAAATTATGTTTTATGAAAAATTCAATTTTTTAACTATCACTTAGTAGTTTCACTATTCATCAAAAATTGAAGTTTTTCAGAACAATGCCAAAATTTCACCCTAAGCTATAATTGATATTCCAAATTCAAAAATAATGTCCATTTTACAAAATTCCAAACATATAAGTTGCGTCAATTAATTTTATAATTAATTCTCGTTGTCACAACAAATAGCGTGTTTTTAAGAAACAATATATATCCAAAGAATGACAATTGTTTATGTCCAATTTCAAAGTGAAATTAATTCTAATTAACACCATTGGATAAAATGGTAAAAATATATTATTATTATACCTTAAAACCACTCGATAGTATGATTTATCACAATAAATTATTTTGATTAAAAAAGTTTTTTTTAAGTATTTTTCACTATTCATAAAAATTAGAAGTTCTCAGAAAAATACCAAAAATTCAACTTAGGATAATCTCGATATTCAGAATCCAAAAATGAATTCCATTTTGAAATATATAATATATATAATTACAAAAAGTAAGTATTACTATTCATAACAGCTAGTTTGATTGGTTGTGGTGTGTCAGAACTCGATGTTGCGTACAACACACGTTATCACATTATTCAAAGAAAAGCGTACCGTAGAAGCTTGGGGTGTTACATTGTAAAATTTTATTTATGTCCCCATTCTAGAGAATAAATTTAATTAGTCAAATTGAATATATAAAAGTTTAAAATATTGGATTTAAAAAGGATTACTGTTGGTAAAAGTGCATTTTTGAAAAATACTTCTTTTATTTGAAAAAAAGGAATTTGTTCTTACATTATGTCTAAGAATCTCATAATATGGTTATAAAATTATTAGGATTATATACAGTTTAATATTTAGTTATTAATATTCATAACCTCTTTTGAACGGCTTGTTTGGTATGTCATGGTGCGCTTGAACTCGGTGTTGCGTGTAGTGCATGTTATTGAATTATTTTGATGAAATAACACACTATGAAATCTTGGGGTATTACCCCAAATATGAACCCTAGAATCCATTGGGAATCTGGTTAAATTAGTGAAATGTTTAACCATATGAAGAGTCAAAATGGGATGATTCTGAGAAAATTATTTCACAATTTTCTAAAATACACATTGACGATAAGGTTCCATTTCCAAGGTGAAATTTGTTTGCCGATCGAGTCCTGACCCTAGAGGTGTTTCCCTATTCTACCCATGCCATAATATTATAAATACATATAATCAGAGAAGGTTATGAAAGGTAAAATATGATTAATTTGTTTAATGGGTCTAACGGGGCACACAACTCAATATATGTTCAACTGGGACTGTGACCATGAAAAAATTTAATCAGAAAAAAAAATTATTCTGTTGGAATAGAAACCTACAGGAGGAGGTGGTATGACTCTCATACATTTAAATTCTTGTAGTAGGTCATCATCAAGGGGTATCACTCTTCATCTCTATCTTATTATACCAATTTAATTTACCAGAGTTAAAATATGGATTACCAGTAAAACCATTCTAATTCATATTTTCATCTTATGTACTTATTTTCTCCAAGCATGCATAATCATAATAGATTTTAATCATGAAATATTAAAAATATCATGCGATAAGACTCCTAGAACTGATGGACTCGATTTAAAAAATTTAAAAATCTCTTGAAAGAAATTTGGGAATAAGTTAATAACTGTGACAAGAACTTATAACATGATTACAAGTTACCTATAGTATTGAACTCTGTAACTATTAACTTGGTTCATAAAGTAAATAATCCATATATTTTTTCAACGTTTTTACATTTTTTTACTTTTTAATCATCTATAAATATATATCAAATATTCTGGAAATTACGATTGGTAGGGTTATTAATTGTATCATCAACATAGAGTAAAAAAGCAATATCCTGTGAAAGTAAATTGGGCATAAGGTTTTTCGTCCCCATAATTCAATTCCATAATATCATCAAAATAATTCCAGTTCCATATGTTGTATCAGGATTAATTTTAAGAAAACATATTAATATGTCAATGATATTTTTTGGAAAATGTGATGAATGTTATAGAAATTTCTTCCAGGTTCATCAAGTAGATTAAAGTTTATGTGACTTCTCGTTATTACATTGTGTTAGTTAATAGAGATCCCTTGATTAAAATTATAGGTAGGAAAGGCCTCAATAAAGGTGATCATGTGCTACCTTCTAATTAACTTTCATGGATGAATACATTTCAAACCACTTGTGGGGGATGACTATGAGAATGGACTCTAAATTCCATTGAATATGTCACAAGACTAAGCTTGTCGGTTTATTTATATTGATTATCCCTTTTCACATATTAGGTTGTTGTTCTATTATGTTGTACAGATGTTTTATCATAATTTGGTGATTCATAAATGTTTATTCTTAACCTAGAAAAGTGATAAATATTTTCTAGAGTGATCACACATTAGGAAAGGGAACAATTGGTTCAGCTTATGGGATTAGAGAATGATTCGTTTCTGGTTATGTATCTTTGTTTTCCTCTTCATTGAAAAATGATGTCACATTTGGATTAGTATACCATCATTTAGAAAGATATAATATACCAACCATTTTGACATAGAACTCTATGTTTTTATCTTATTCTGGAAGGATCTGGTCAAATTATTTAGTTTTACCGAACCTCACTATCTAATGTTGTTGGATTATTCAAAATTTTATTTATATCTATAAGTTAATTATTTAAATAAGAAATGATCAAAATTCAACGAAATCACTTGTAACTTGACATGATGTGATATAACCAAAGGAAGCTGGTGGCTTGATCCATAAACACAGTGGATGGTATTAAAAGGCATCGATTCTATAGTAAATTTGTTAAAATTCTCTGAAAAGAACTGTCTATGAGTAAAATGGTGTCATGAGTAATATTTTAATATGTTGTACATTGTGAACTTTTATGGTGGTAAGATCATGTCATGTAATCTGAAAAAAAAATGTTTAATCTATAAGAGTCCCTATGGTATATTTTATTTGATGGTAGACTGGTGACCTGGACTACTTTTTCATATCAATTTACCACTATTACTACTTAAAAGTCTCTTATTGTAGAATCTATTTGTTTTTTTCAAGCATGACTCTATCTCTAGGTTAGCCTATTTAGATAAACAGTAAACTAGATATGACCTCTCAATGTGAAATATGGTGTCTTCTCCATGATTTCAATTTTTGTTATGATATAGTAAATGTCTAAACAATTTTTATTCAATTATTTATTTATTTTACAAGTTTTCATAAGAATATGTTCATCTTGGGTATTTCTCCACCCACATCCAACTATAATTTGATCATGTCTTGGATTGTTCATGTGTGTGGATCATCTTCAACATAGGATAGAATTATTAAATATGACTTGACCAATCCTGTGTATTTAATTTGGGAAGTGAATTATTAGTTGATAATTAGAAATATTCATAAAGATATTATTGAGCTCTTTCAATATTATATGTATGGTCTGATTTTTAATCTTACATAGATCACTAGGATAAAGGATATAATAAGTAATAATCATTGGTGTTGTATCATGGGTGTTCAGTTCCATTTATCCTATGATGTTTTAATGTTTCTTCACTGATTTATTGTAATTGGTACTTCTAAATCATTCTTCTAGTGTTACGACCCATCCCCCAGGGCACGTTCTGTGACTACCCCAATCCCGCCTTCCATAGGCCAGGGGCTGAAGACTAGCACCGAATGGGTTATTCCCTAAAACCAGGAAGGCAATGCCTTTATAACCTTTAAACACATGCAACCAAGAACACAAAAAGATACGAACACAAGTAAACTGTATATTAAAAGGGTTGGAGAGTAAGTAAAAGGGACCAGAATACAAGCCCAACTGGAAAGTACAAGTAAACTAAAACTGCTTCTGTGAACACCCGCCAAGGATCCTTCCTTAAGGGTAGGAACAACTCTTGAATGTCCATATCTATAGTAAGCCTTGTCTAATGTCCACCTCCGAGCTACCTCCAGTCCTAGTACTCTCATCCTTAGTCACTGTTTTCTGTCATCTACACTAAACACAACAAGGTGTGGGCGTATCCTGTGCAGGGGTGAGTATAATGATACTCAGTAGGGACCCCAAGTCCCTAAAAGGTCTCAAAAAATCCAAAAAAGATAAACCAAAAAGCATGTAATCATCGGACAACCCCACTTAGTTTTATGACCATACATATACCCAAGTAATGAAGTATACCTGTCTCATTCATGATGAAACACTGGGTCCATCTCAAAAGCCAAAAGCTAAACTGTTCTTCAAAGGAAGGAATAACATGAAGGTAACACCACAAAGGTAAGTACCACAAGGTAATTCCACATAGAAGAATAAAAAAAATGTATCACCATGAAGGTAAGTACCACAAAGATACATCACACTGAAGAATACCACAAAGGTATCACCACGAAGGTAAGTACAACGAAGGTACGCCACACAGAAGAATACCACAAAGGTATCACCATGAATGAGAGTACCACACAGGTACGCCACACAGAAGAATACCACAAAGGTATCACCATGAATGTATGGACTCAACTCACACTAGGTATAACATAGGTACAATAGTAGAGATGATTATATGTAACTACTAATTCATATTACTCTGTTAAGGTGCAGACCCACGTAGGATCATAAATCATCATCAGACCCATAGAGAATCGTAGTACATCATCAGAGCCACACTGGGTCCTAGTACATCTACAGACTCACATAGGATCCTAGTATATCATCAGACCCACACAGGATCCTAGTACATCAACAGACCCACACAGGATCGTAGTACATCATCAGACCCACACAGGATCCTAGTACATCCTCAAACCAACACAGGATCCTAGTACATAATCAGACCCACAAAGGATCCTAGAGTAGTCCCTCATGGATTCCAAGAGTGGGTCCATGTGGGACCCTCAATCACTGACCCACAAAAGATCCAATAGCACAGACCCACATAGGATCGCTTTGTCATGCAACATCCAGTTACAGGGTTCCCGCATTAGGCTTTCTTATCTCTAAGAGGGTCCGCTCATCAAGACAAATGTCTATAAAAAACATCCATGAATTTACAAGAAGAATTATCTAAAAGAACCTCTATTTTAGAGTGGTATCAATGCAATATATAGTGCATCAATAGGACACTCGGTCTATAGGTTATTGGCCTTTTAGTCCCAAGGGTCTGGTTGGATTTCTGCACGATCCAACCTGACCATACACCAACTTTATCCAAATATCAAGTGGGGTATACCAAAATTACTAAATTTCTAAAAGGTTTCTAGTTCCATAGACGGGTTGTCAAACAAATGTGTGTAGCTGGAGATATGGCCGAAAGAACGAAAATGGTCGAAGTTGGTCGGGGTCCGGTCCGACCCGGCCTAGGCTGACCCGACCCGATTCAGGTCGCCTGATCTACTGGGTCCAGCCTGGCCCGTAGGGTCCGGCCCTGCCCACCGACGCGGCCCACTGGGCTCGCGGTGTAGCGGCCAGCTGCGCATGGCCAGATGGCTCGCCCACTCCTCTGCGTGGCGCGGTTGCGCATCTTGCCTCCCCCAGTGGCCGGCTCGGTTGGCTTCCCTTCCTTCGCCGCCACGGCACAAGGCTGTAGCCCTTGCATGCTGGGAGGCACAGACGTGCGCCGCCATCCCCTTTGTGTGTCCAGATGTAGTGTCGGACACCGCCCTTGCTCTTCCACGTCCAACGGGCCGTGACTCTTCTCCGGAAGCACGGTTACGCCGACATCTTCTTCACGGACAGTTGTGGTGTCGGTCGCTGCTTCTGAGTCCCACTAGTTCCAATCGCTAGCATCAGTCGCCATCCTACTCCACTGCTAAGAACACGTCAAAAACCACAATGTTTTCTGATAGGACGGGCCATGTTATTTTTCCTCGCACCGTCCGCGTTAGTACGGTAGCAAGGGGCTCAATAATTCTTGAATCACGAATAACATCAACAATGGGTAAGGGGGTATTCAAAACAACAAACCCAACCTTGAAGGTTCCGAATGGGGAGGAACGAGGAAGAAGATGAGGTCATTGGGTATTTTAGTGTTCTTCACTCCCACAAGAAGCCTCCAACGATGCCACTCGATCGTCGTTATTCGGTTTGTGGTCCAGGGTCGCTCATCACAGCCCGCCAAAACTTTCTCTGTCCTCCAATTATTGGGCGTCGTGGCACTTTAACAGAGCTTCGTCGCTTGGTGAAGTCACGCTAATTACTCCCCCCAAGCTTCATATAAATAGGATAGGGGGAAGGTATGTAACGATCATGGAATTTATGAAGGTTCATTTAATGGGAACCTTCCTAGATTCCAACGATGTTGTTACATAGTATTTGTAAGTTCAAGACATATAATTTACATTGGCACAATTAAATAGGAGGATTCCAAAGGACTTCCACACATTAAAGAGGGGTTAGGGTGGTCCCCACCACCATGAATTCAGAAATGGTGGTTTTCTATCTCGGGTAGTCCCCACCTCTAAGCATTCAATTGGGAGGTTAAAAATAAAATAAAAAGTTTTTCTTTATTTTATTTTTTTTCCACGTAAAACACGAAAACTAACATTCACCCTCGACTTACTTCGGTCATGGTGAAAGTCTCCTTAAGAGAATATCGGCGCTGTGAGATCAACAATGCCCTCGTATTTCAATTCTGAGCACCGGTTCAAAATTTATATAACACTACTTTCACGTTTACTGAACGTACCAAAAAATAAGTTCAGAAAAATTATAAGAGTCACCTTTGAGCCGTGTCGGTCGATGTTAGGCTCTGAAAAATTGAGACATGCCCCAAATAACCCAACGGTACTCTTGGATTTTTAGTCTGAGTTACCGTTTAGATGTTATGAATTTTACAATAATATAATTGTCACTTAATTATTTTATTTACGGTCTAAAACTAACTTTTACTAGTGTCCTGCACCCACCAATGGTTGTATATTCCTAAAAATAGAATACCCTAATGAGTTCGATGGTGGTCTTGTATTTTCAATCAGAGTTACCATTTTTGAGTTATAATCATTTGAAAAATAAAATAATTTATTTAATTATTTTATTTACGATTATGCCATTTTTGGGTTTTTTCTTTGGTGGCCGGCACCAACTAAACATAAGTCACGCCTAGGGTAAACCTCCCATCCTGAACGTGATGGTGCCCTCAGATTTCTAATATATGTTACCTTTTAAGTGTTATTCAACTTTTTCAGGAAAACTACTTACTTGAGCTAATTAAAACTCAACCAAACTTCGACAGATCATTCCGGGCAGTCCGGGCCTCAGAATCACGCGCCGTCAGATTTCATGGTCTCAAAATAATTTCAAATAATTAAAAAAATACATAATTTCTGAGAAATTTAATAAAGTGTTTTAATTTGAAATATATATTCTCAAAAAGGAATGGAATGAAATATTTCATCCAAGAAAATTCACTAATTTTTACCTATAAACACCTTTGATTTATAAATTTATATTTAATTAAAACCTAGAATAATATATCTGAAATAGGGGTTACCAAAAATATTTTGTGTAAGTTTGATCTTGAAAATTAACATTAACCCACCTTTCCTACCTAAAATGGAGAAAACTAATCCTAAGGAGGCATATTGAAAATACTTCGGGTAAAAAATAGCAAAAACGCAGTCAATATTAGAAGATTTTTTTTTCATTTTTCAAGATGGATGAATGGTTTTTTATAAAAGTAAATAGAAAATTTAGAATTGAGTTACATTATCTTTCATTCATGGATGTGTACATGAGTTTAAAATTGTGTAAGTGTGGTCATATATTTTCCCTATAAATTATGATAGTATAAATAAAAAGAAACCCAATATCCCATACTGAATCCCAAAAAATTTCATATGCAGTTTCCCTAAGATTTAAATTTTGGATACCTAAAACAATCAACGTTATTCAAATAAAAGGATGGAATGGAAAACAAATGCAAGTCATGCAACATTTAATCCTCCATTTAGTATAGAAAAATTTTGTGTCAATCCATAACATCTGAAATTAGCACATTAATAGAAATTAAAAACATGAATTTTCAGTAAAAAATAATATTCCCATAAGGCCAGGTAAAGTTAAGATAATATTAAATGATTATTTCTCTGATTTAGTTCCAAAAATATTCACTATATCGAAATTCCTTACCCATCCATGGGGAACCAAAGGGATCTTATTGCCTAAATATGTAGAAAATTTGGGCACACTTAATTTTAAAATAGATGAGGATGAAGACTCAGTAACCATCATGTGGTAATGTGGTCAAAAAATATTCATCATATCTTTTAGATGATTCCATAATACATTTTCCTAATTCCTTGAAAATATGGCTTCAAATTAATAGTTTCACCAGAAATATAATGAAGGTAAAAATAAAATCTAACACAATAACTAAAACATTTAGAAATTTTATATTAATTATTGAGTAAAATAAAATCAAGTGAAAAAATAAATAAAGTTCATTAAATTTTTATTTTGGAACATGAAAGAAATTAAGGAATCTTTGTGAGAGAATAAATTCCTAAAATAACTCACGAGGCTTCATCAAGTTGAAGGAAGTGGGAAGGGAAGTTAAAAACACCCATTTCCCTAATGAATGAAATGGTATTGATGAAATTTTTATTATTCCATCTTCATTAAATTATTCCCAAAACACCAATTCAAATAAAGGAAAAAATTTAGATTTATCACCATCACCATATCTATCCTTATTAAGTTATCAAAAGTATGTTGCCTACTAAATTTAAAATTTTAATTTTTGAAGCATTCCAATATTATGTTTACAAGTTTGTTAAACATAGGACCCTCATTTGATATTAGAAAAAACAAATAAATTTTACACCTAACAATATAATTAATATTTATAATTTTCAGATATGTGACCCTTTGTGATAAAATGAAGACCATGTAAATTAGAGAAATCCTTTTAGCTAACATGAGTCTTATAACCAGGTCAAATCCATTTTGATCAATACTATTAAATTTTATCCTTTTGACTCACATGGTGACATTTAAATACATTGTGATGCATGAAAGTCTCTATAATTTCAATATCCAATGCTATCATATTCTTCATTATCTTCATAATTAATAAAGCAACAACAACCCTAATATGAAATGAAATGGGATTTCCTCTATGGATCAAATTTCATAATTAATAGAAGTTGTGTAAAAATATCATCTTTTTCAAGTCATCAATAAATATTTATTTTCGATTATTTAGTTATTTATATACTTATGGTGGAGAGATTATCAAGACTCACATTGTATGTTTTGGTGAAAATCAAGGAAAATTGAATTTTTGATCCCATTGTAGAATACATTTTATGAACTGGAATTCGGATTGGGAATATGAGAGCTGAATCATTTTTAAGATTTGTATTTGGATGTAACCAGATGCCCAAGAGGTGTGTCGGGTGCATAAATATAAGGTATTTATTTCAATACAATTTTTATTTTTTGAAATGTTTTGAGAATGTCACAAATTTTGGAAATAAATTATGAGACTTTGGATCAAATTTGGGTATTTTTGAGTTTTGGTAGATATTTGAAAATTCCACAAGTCTAAAACCTTAATCTTTATAGGGGAAGAAAATATTTATTGCATTCAAGAAATATATATTATGTACGAGAGGAATATATCATCAAAGGTATTTCACCTAAGGGGAAAACCTTACATATGAAAATATTATATATCACATATAATAAATATATTATATATTTTTATTAATCTAAAGGAAATATATTGTGAATGGATATAAATATATAACATATTGGTTACAAATATAATGTATCTAATTTTTTTCAAAGAAAATATATTATGTATGAAAAATAATATATTATGAATTTAGTAATATATTATGTATGGTTTTTCCAACTTAGGGAAATCCATTATGTATGGAAAATATGTCATGTATGAGGGGAAGATATATTACTCATGGGTTTTTATATCAAGTAAGAAAGCATACATATCAAAATATATGACGTCTAAGATTTTTGACTGAGAAAATCATATGTATGAAAAAAAATATTAAGTATCAAATTTTCATTAAGGTAAAAATCTCATGCAAAGGGTGATATATTGTAACACCCTAATCTTCCATAGTACTCTTCTCTTTTAACAATACAATAACTTGTGTTGTACGCAACTTCAAGTTCGAAAACACCACAACCGACTAAACTAGCCATTATGAATAGTAATACCCACTTTTTTAAATTTTATAAATTGTATCTTTCAAAATGGACTTCATTTTTGGATTTGGAATATCATAATTCTCTTAGTGTGAATTTTTTTTACTTTTTGGAAAACATTAAATTTTATTTGAATAGTAAATTTTAATTAAAAACAACTTTTTTAATCGAAATAATTTATAGTGTTAAATTATAAATTTGAATGGTTTTTATGTATAATTAGATTATATTTTTATCATTTTATATAATTTAGGTCATTTTCTGTGATTTCACCTTTAAATTGGACATAAACAAGTGTCAATATTTTGATAGTTATTATTTATTAAAAGCACGCTTTTTGTTTTGAAAACGAGAATTAATTTTAAATTAAATTATACCACTTCTGTGTTTTGAATTTTGATAAATGGATTCCATATTTGGAATCCAGAGGTCCAAATTTTATAAATAGGTAACTTTTATTTTTAGACGTTATGAATATTATTTCAGTAAATATTTTATTTACCGTGGTTAAAGGGGTAAATCTTGTAAATAAGGGTAAAAATATATATTATAATAATAATAAATTACCCTAACATGTGTCTTATTTCTATTTGTTGATACATTTCCTACCATGGTCATCCTTGGGTCAATTTTGGGACCCCATGTAGCCATTTGAGAGTGATAATGACAATTTCTATTAATTAATTTAAAGTAAAGACAAAAATGACAAAAACATATATCTTTTAGTAAAACAATTTTAACAAGGGGTTATATAAATTATTTATTCAAAAAAATATTCATTATAAATATAAAAATATTTCCTAAATAATGGTATTTTATTTATAATTTTTAGACATTATATAATTTATTTCATTTATAACACAATGATGATGCAGTAATTACCTTATTAATGAATGATTAAATTAATTGATATTATAAATATACAAATAAATGTAATTTGACACTTTTGATGACTTAAACAAAGTTTTTTAGTTTAATATGACATGTTAGGGTTTATTAATGGATTTATATTGCAAGTAATAATAAATCCAGTACCTTCTACATAATGTGATGTTATTTTAAATATGATACAACCATATTATTTATTCTATCTATCCTAAAAATGACAAATTCACCTTACGTGTGTACGTACGGCTTACCGTCTCCATGTCGTGCTGTAGTTTTTTATTTAAAAACTTCATTATTTAGATGGGTATAATAATGAATATAACTGATATAAATAATAAATACAACATGTTAATTATTCTTTATATATGATATATCATCCAATTAAATACTATTTCTACATCAATATAATGATACTGTCACTCGTGCCTACGTACGGATTACCATCTCTATGAAAGCGATGAGATTCATTCCCCATCGTAATCATTCAAGAATAATTTTCATTTTATGATTAAAAATAATATTTATGAATGTAATATCATTCTGTATATGAATCAAATACATATTATCCATAAAAAACATGGTTTATGAAACAAAACACATAAAGTAAAATGAATCAATTAACAACCGAAACGATGATAATACTATAATATTATCAACAAAGCATTATTAAAAGATCATATATGATATCATATTTATGTATATGGTTCTTTTATAATTTAATAAATATTATCTAACTATTATACAAGAGGTTAACATACCCTTGACCACGTAAAAGTACAAGGTAATGGTTATTTTTTCAATCTCTTCATTATTTGAGGTTGTTTTTACATGAGTATCTACTGGGACCTCTTTATCATCCACATCCATGTTTCATAAAAATATTTTAAAAATGAATATTTTAAGTTTTTATGGAATGGAATATTTAACTAGATCATCATTTTAAATTGTTTAAATATTTATTCTTCTAAATCATTCTCATTAATTTCCATGTTTTCAAAATGGGTTATAAGGATTAATTTATATGAACATTAATGTTTTTAAAATGTTAATTCATTTCAATAGTTTTAATGTGGTATGGAATACTTTGATTAAAAAATGCATTTAAATGTCTTTCTTTATAAATTGTGTGACTTTTAAATGTTTTTATGAAAAATGGATATTTCTCTCAAAGAGTTTTACAAATCATTTTCATCTATGTCAAAATCCGTTGAGGGATTTTAAATTTTTTTGAAGTTGATTTATTATGATACAAATATTCCATATTGTATTGAAGGATTTGTGATATGTTTGACTATAGATGTGTTATTTTTATACCAATCATGGTTTAAGGATAAAGTATTGACATTTCATATGCTAGTTTTAATAAGAATGTTTATGTTATCTTTAAACATTTTCATACGAAGAATGCATTGAAATTACTAAGTGACAGGTGGAGCCTGTTATAGCTCCTCAATGCATCTGTAGGTCTCATGAGACAAACTAGTGTCTTTATATAAGGCCATGAAAAAATCTTATTTGTAGTCTTCGCACAAGGCCTTTACAAAATCTTATTTGTTTTCTTGGCACAAGGCCTTGACTATGTGGTTATGAAGTCTATCATTATGCATTCCATCAATTAAGAATGTGGTTATTAATATATCATGTGATTATTGGACTAGTAGAATATCCATGTGAATAATTAAATGGATTTTTTTTTATTTTATCTTTTCCATATTATGCAGAAGTTTAAGTTGAAAAGGCTTTTGTTTTAGTCGTATACATTTCCTAAAATGTTTATTCATATTCATGAATGTTTCCGCTATATTGTTTTTCTTTACCGAGAATCTAAGATCTCCCCTTTCTATGATTTATTTTTCACAGGATGCGAAGAAGTATATTATGGATGTCCTAAAGGGATAGTCTAAGGGATATGAGTGTGGTCTATGGAGAAAATTTTGTTGTAGTTTTTCATTTTATAATGTAATGTTAAACTTATAAAGGTATCTAGTACTTACAAGGCTACTAAACTAATTGTTATTTAGATACTTGATCTTTTGTGATCCTGAAAATGTTATTTAATAATGCACCGACTCTGTGTAACTAGTGTCGGGGCATTACAATTGGTATCAGATAATGTTTAGTACAAACCTGGGAAGCTAGATTTAGATAAACTCTGATTAGAGAACATTACCCCAAGATTGAATTTGAGGATTAATATAGAAGAATTTCCAAGAATTTTGATAATGTTGAGATTTTATTTATTTTTTAAGAAATACATATCTTTCTGGATATGAGAAGATAGAGGCGGATCTGGCAGAGATGTACCTATGGGTAAAACCTGAAAACACCACTTTGGGCTAGATTTGAACGGGAACTGGTGCATGACAATGGGCCTTGATACACTCTTGGTTACGACACTCCTAGGAGATATGCTTATGATAATTCACATTTTCTTTACAAACCATATGAAGGATTTATGAGTATATACCTCCTCAAAAGAAACATTTTTGTGATTATGGATTATATCCATAAGCTCCTCAAATACTGTTACGTGTTTTCAAGTTCGGAATTATGTGTTGGGAATCTTAAACTAATCTAGTGTATTCCATTGTTCAGAAATGGTTCCCTGTGGAAGGAATGTAAACCGTATCAATGCACATAATCCATGTAGGGATTTCCCTCCTCATAAACATAATTATAGTGGAGCTGATGATGCAACTAGTGCTGATCAGCTTATCACCATATAGGGACAACTCACTCTAGTTATGAACAATAACCTTAACCTTATGGAGCACCCTAATCCACAACATGGAGGATTAATTTTATAACACTTCATGAAGAAACAACCACTATCATTCAATGGGTCTACAAATCCATTTTTAGCTGAACAACAGATAAGTTTCTTGGAGAAAATATTTCAGGATTTGGGGAGTAGTGAAAGGGAAAAAGTTGTCATGGTAGTTTATCGACTCACTGGAGATGGAGATCAATGGTGGTAATTAATTCAAAACAAAAAGGAGGATGAAGAAGTATCAAGTAGGGAGTGGAGGGAATTTAAAGATATTTTCTTCTAAAAATACTTTCCTCATGACCATCAAGCAGATATGGAAAGGAAATTTATGATCCTGAGACAAATGAATGTTGAGAATTTCCAAAAGTTGAAGATAACTTTACACGGTTAGGGAGTCATGATACAGATTATATACGTAACCCAAGAAATAATATTGATGGTTTCTCTTATGGTTTGAAACCATTTCTTCTTCAGGTTTTAGTATCATAATCCTTCTCATTGTATGAAGATATTTTCTCATGTGCTATCAAGACAGAAAAGTAATTCTCTATGTCTTATGACATTAAATTAAAAAAAGAGAAAAAGAGATATGTTGAACACTCTGGAAAGGGAAATAATGGGAATAAGGGAAAATTTTAATATCCATCCTATGGTATATGTGGGAAGAAACACACTGGTACTTGCCTGAAGGGAATGGGAGTCTGTTACAAGTGTGGTGAAAAAGGCCACCAAGCTCGTGATTGCAAGGGGAAGAAAGAGGTTGTCCATGCTGAGTGCTACAATTACTGAGAAACGGATTATTAATCAAATTAATGTTCTAAGGGAAAAGGGAACATACCTCAGAAAAGGCCAGGGGAGCAAGGCCAAGTTTATTAGATCACTACTGCAGAGTTTGAAGCTTCAAAAGATGTGGTGGTAGCTAATTTAATGGTTTCCTCAAGTTTAGATAATTATTTATTTGATTCTGGATCATCTCATTGGTTAATATCCTCCCAGTTTGCTAAGAAAATTTGGTATTTTCAATTTGACTTAACAAGAGAGTTGTCAGTCGAAACACCTAAGGAATGTATCATTGCAAAAATGGTTTTTGAATCAGTTCCCATTAGGGAATATAAATGTTCTTTATCTACTAATATCATCATCATACCAATGATTTAATTAGATATAATCCTCGGAATGGATTGGATTTTAGACAATGATGCAAAAATTTATTCTAAGAAGTAGGAGGATACAATTTTCGATGATGATATAGAGTACCTCATCTTTATATTAGAAATGTCACCAACTGATTCTTATGTAGATCCACCCCAAGTAGCTCTACTAAATTCAATTATTGGGGAGGAAGAGAATGAAATAACTATGGGTGAAGAAGAGAATGTTAAAATAGAGGATGTACCTATTGTGAAAGAATATGTTGATGTGTTTCCAAAGGATTTACCTCGACATCCTCCAGAATGAGAAATTGAGTTTTCCATTGATTTAATTCATGGTTCAAGGCCCATATCAAAGACCCCTGATAGAATGGAAATTATGTAATTAGTGGAACTAAAGAAACAACTAGAGGAATTGAGTAATAAGTGATTTATTCGCCCTAGTGTTTCCCCATGGGGAGCCCTTATTCTTTTTGTTATGAAGAAAGATGGTTCTAGGAGGTTGTACATTGACTACATGTGGATCAATACTATAACAATAAAGAACAAGTATAACCTACCTCACATTTATGATTTATTAGACTAACTTCATGGGGCTCAATATTTTTCAAAGATTGACCTTCCAACTAGATATCATTAGCTGTGTGTAAAGAAAGAAGACATTCTGAAAACAGTAATTCAAACCAGGTATGGGCATTATGAGTTTACATTAATGCATTTTAGATAGACTAATGAACCCTCTATTTTCATGGATATAATGAATATTGTTTTCAAGTAATATCATGATAAATTTGTAGTGGTATTTATTGATTATATCTTCGTATACTCCAAAAGCTACAAAGATCATGAAAATTACATTCACATTATCCTAAAGACACTTCGAAGAAATGAATTATATGGGATGTTTAGCAAGCATGAATTCTGGATTCAGGAAATTTCTTTTCTTGGCCATATTATCTCTAAGGATGAAATCTCAATTGATCCTTCTAAGACAAAGGCAATCCAAGAATTTCTAGCAACGACAAGTATAACTGAGGTACACAGTTTTATTGTTTTATCAAGTTATTATCGATGTTTCGTCTATAATTTTTCCCGATTGGGTAAACCATTAACCAAGATCACCCGTAAAGGGGTTAAATTTGTTTGGACAAGAGAGTGTAAAAGTGTTTTGAAGAACTAAAGAGTATATTAGTCAATTCTTCTATCTTGACTCTACTATCAGGTAATGATGAGTTTTTTATTTATTGTGATGCTCGAAGAATGGACTAGGATGTGTCTTTATAAAGAATGATAGGTTTATTGCCTAAGAATAACGATAGCTAAAAATTCATGAGAAAAACTATCCCACTCATGATCATGAGTTAGTAGTTGTAATCTTTTCTTTGAAGATATAGAGACACTACCTCTTTAGTGAAAATGTGAGATATATACCAATCAAAAGAGTTTGAAGTATGTTTTCACACAAAAATAACTCAACATGAGGAAAAGGCAATGGCTTTAACTACTCAAGGATTATTATTTCACTATACACTACCACATGGGGAAGGAAAATAAAGTGGCAGATGCTTTGAGTAGAATGGATCATAGATTTTTGAACAATATGAGAGTTGAAAGGGATCCTATTTTCATGGATCTAGTAATTATGGTTATGGGAACAACCATCGAAGGTGAAACATCAATGACTTTTTAAATGGTTTCCAAACCATATTTACTAGAAAGGATAATAAGTTCTCAGACTGATGATGAAGAAATTCAAAAGAAAATTAAAGCTGTGAACGGTGGGAGATTGATTGACTTCGTAAATAAAGATGAGATTTTGAAATTTGGGACGTGACTCTGTGTTCCTGACATACCTGATCTAAAAATGTAATTGTTGGATTATTCTCATAGCTACAATTTCTCTATACACCCTGGTAGCACTAAAATGTAAAGATTTTAAGGATCATTTTTGGTTAGACAACATGAAGAGGGTTATTGGTGAAGATGTGTCAAGATGTATGGTTTGTCAACAAATAAAAGATGTAAGGCAACATCCTGGAGGATTCATGGTACTTCTTCCTATACCTAAGTGGAAATGGGATAATATTACGATGGAATTTGTCATGGTGCTACAAAAGACTCCTAGAAGTAATGAAGAAATATGGTTCATTATTGATCGTCTTACCAAGTCAGAAATTTTTTTTTATAAGATAAGATTTACCACAAGAAAGTATTGAAAAACAATATATTAATGAAGTTATAAGACTTCTTAGAGTAAATCTATCGATTGATTCTGATGGTGATCCCCATTTTACATCAAGATTATGAAAAAATCTTTAGAATTCCCTTGATACTGAAATTAGTTTGAGCACTGCCTACCACCCTCAAACTGATGGACAATCAAAACAGACTATTCAAACCTTAGAAGACTTTTTGATATCTTGATCACATGACTTTCAAGGTATGTGGGATCAATATTTACCTCTATTTTAATTTATATATAACAATAGATCTCATTCAAGTGTTCAGATTGCACCATAAGAAGCGTTATATGGAAAGATATGTCTCACACCAACTTGTTGGGATGATTATGATGAATGAAAACTCGTAGGCCTAGAACATGTTGAGGAAATGATGGAAAATGTGAATGTTATCCAAATTTACATCAAAGCAGCTCAATGTAGGCAGAAGAGCTATGCTGGTAACCGAATGAAGGATTTGGAATTTCAGGTCGGAGATCATTTTTTTCAGGAAGTTATCTCCATGAAAAGGAGTTATACGATTCGGTAAGAAGGGTAAATTAAGTCATAGGTATGTCGGAGCTTTCTAACTTCTAGAACGAATTGGGGTTGTAGCTTACCATTTGGAAATGCTTCCAAGTATCTCCAATGTTCCCTATGTGTTCCATGTATCACTGTTGAGAAAATACATGCCTGACCCAATACATGTACTCAACTATGAGGAAATTGAACGAGACCCTGATTTGTCTTATTGTGAAGAGCATGTCATGATTCTTGATACCAGAGAACAAGTGTTGAGAAACTGGACGACTTGTCTAGTGAAAGTTCAATGGAGAAACAAAAAGATGGGAGAGGCAATGTGGGAACCCAAGGAACTTATGATGAAGAACCACCCAAATCATTTTATGCAGAAATATTCTAGAAATTTCTAGGAAAAAAATATTTTATGTAGGGGAAAACATAACACCACAATCATCCACAGTATGCTTCTCTCTGAACAATACTATTTCTTGTGTTGTACACAACTTATAGTTCAAACACACCAAAACAAATCAAATTAGCCATTATGAATAGTAATACCCACTTTTTGAAATTTTATAAATTTTATAATTCAAATTGAATTTCATTTTTTGATTTGGAATATCAAAATTGGCTTATGGTGAATTTTTTGTACTTTTCTGAAAACTTTCAATTTTTGACAAATAGTAACTTTTAATTAAAAACATTTCTTTATTAAAAATAATTTATAGTGGTAAATTATACATTTTAATTTCTTTTAAGTATTATTATATTATATTCTTATAATTTAATATAATTTATGTCATTGGATGTAATTTCATGTTTAAACTGGTCATAAAAAAGTGTCAATCGTTTTATAGTTTTTATTTCTTAAAAACATGCTTTTTGTTTTGACAACGGGAATTAATATTAAATTAATTTCTCCCACTTATGTGTTTTGAATTTGGAAAAATCGATTCCATATTTGGAATCAGGAGGTCCAAATTGTATAAATATGTAACTTTTATTTTTAGACATTGTGAATATTTACTTCAGTAAATATTTTATTTACTGTGGTTAAAGGGGTAAATCTGGTAAATAAGGGTAAAAAATATATTATAATAGTATTAAATTACTCTAACATGTTTCCTATTTCTATTGGTTGATACATTTCCAACCATGGGAATCCTTGGGTCAATTTTGTGACCTCATTGAGCCACTTGAGAGTGACAATGTCACTTTATATTATTAAATTTAAAGTAAAGACAAAAATGACAAAAACCTATATCTTTTAGTAATTTTTTTTTTGACAGGGGGTAATATACGTTATCTCTTCTACTATGAATATTAATTATAACTCTATAAATATTTCATACATAATGGTATTTTATTTATAATTTTTATACATTAAATAATAAAATTTATTTATGAAAAAATGAAGATGCAATAATTACCTTATTAATGAAAGATTAAAATAATTGATATTATAAATATCCAAATAAATTTAACATGAGACTTTTGATAAATTAAACTATTTTTATAAGTTAATACGACATGTTAGGGTTGATTAAATATTTTTTTTTGAAGTAATAATGTTGTTATAATTTTAAAAAAAACCAAATACCAAATAGTGTCAAAATTGACATATTTGAGTTTTCAAAACAAATACTATATTATTAATTAGATAAGTTTATATATATTAATAATGAACCACAATGGATTCTCTTGGATTGTTATAGTAATTTTATTAACCATATAATATAAAAATACAAAGAGACATGGAAAATATCAAACTATTTAAATAAGAGTTAAATCTAAAAGATAAGGTTAATATGATGACCTAAACATATCTAAAACCTATTGGTTGAGATTTATTCAACACATACCCACCTTATCCTCGAAATTATTCATTTTGAAGCCATTATAAACGAAAAATGATTTTATTATAAAATAATATCTCAATCTTTTCCTAAAGTGACCCCCACCTCTCTTATAAAAGGGAATTTACCCCTCTCTTAATTTCACACCTCCAAAGCCTTTTTAATCAGAAAATACCTTCCCATATATCCTCCAAACTTCCATAAATTCAACATAGAGGACTTAATTTTATCATAAATCCATCCTAAGGATACCTTTTGATCAACTCAAAAGGAAACACCCGAAGTAGAGGTAATAATTTCACCACCCTCTTTCAAGTTCTTTTCTTCTTACACTTCCTCTTTCTTTTTTGTTTCCATACCAAAATAATAAATCTCGTTACTTTAAAATACTCTGATGTTATTAAAAATATGGTACAAAAATATTTGTTATTATATCCATCTTACAAATGAAAAAGTCACCATACGTGCGTACATATGGCTTACTGTCTCCATGTCGTGGTGTAGTTTGTTATTCAAACAATTCAATATTTGGATGGGTATAATAATTAGTATAACTGATGTAAATAATAAATACATAATATTAGTTATTATTTATATATGATATACTATCCAATTACATACGATATCTCCATTAATATAATGATATTGATGCTTGTGCGTACGTACGAATTACCGGCTCCACGAACGCGATGAGATTAATTCCCCATTGTAATCATTCAAAAATAATGTTCATGTTATGATTCAAAATAAGGTTTATGAGAATAATATAATTCTATACATGAATAAAATACATCCTATACCAAACAAACACAGCTTATTTTACAAAATACATAAAGGAAAATGAATCTATTAACACCCGAAACGATGATAGTACTAAAATATTATTAAAAAAGCAATATTAAAAGATAATATATGATATAATATTTATGTATATGGTTCATGTATAATTTAATGACAATTATTAAACTATTATACAAAATTTTAACATACCCTCGACCACAAAAAAGTACAAGGTAATGGTTAATTCTACAATCACTTCATTATCCGAGGTTGTTTTTATATGAGTATCTACTAGGACCTCTTTATCATCCACATCTGTGTTTTATAAAAATATTTTCAAAATGAATATTTTAAGGTTTTATGGAAGGGACTCTTTAACTAGATCATCATTTTAAATGGTCAAAATATTTATTCTTCTAAATCATTCTCATTAATGTTCATGTTTTCAAAATAGTTCTTAATGATTATTTATATGGTCATGAATGTTTTAAAAAATTTTACTTCTTTCAAGAGTTTCAAAGGTTTATGGGAAATATTGATTCAAAAATGTATTTAAATTTCATAATTCCTAAATTGTGTGACTTGTAAATGTTTTTATGAAAACATGATATTTCTCTCAAAGAGTTTTACAAATCATTTTCATCTATGTCAACATCTTTTGATAGATTTTAAACTTGTTTGAGGTTGATTTATTATGATACAAATATTCCATATTGTATTGAATGTTTTGTGATGTTTTTTACTCTGGATATGTTATTTTTATACCACTCATGTTTTATGGATAAAGTATTGACTATTCATATGCTAGTTTTAATACGAATGTTTATGTTATGTTTAAACCTTTTCATATGAGGATTGCATTGGACTTAGTATATGATGGGTGGATCCCACTATATCTCCTCGACGCATCGGTAGGTCTCATGAGACAAACTAGTGTCTTGGTACAAGGACTTGAAAAAATATTATTTGTAGTCTTGGAACAAGGCCTTGACTTTGTGGTTATTAAGTCTGGATTTATGAATTCCATCATTATGAAAGTGGCTATTGATATTAAATGTGATTATTCGACTAGTGGAATATCCACGTGAATAAGTAAATGGAATTATTTTGAATTATATTTTCCATATTATGATGAAGATTATTTTTAAAAGGGTTTTTTTTTAGTTTTATACATTGCCTTAAATTTTTGTGCTTGTTTATGAAAGATTTTGCTATATTGATATCCTTACTGAGCATCTGAGCTCACCCCTTTCTATGTTTTATTTTTCCCAGGATTCGAAGCAGTATATTTTTACTGACCTGCATGGATAGTCTAAGGGATATGAGTGTGGTATATGGATACAATGTTGTTGTAGTTTTTCATTTTATAATGTAATGTAAAAAATTATGAATGTATCTTGTACTTCCAAGGCTACTAAACTAATCGGTCTTTTGAGACCTGATCTTCTATGATCATGGAAATGTTATGTAATAATGCATGGACTCTGGGTAACTAGGGTTGGGGAATTACATATATTATATATGAATTTTTCTCTAAGGAAAACCATAAGTTGAATTTCATATTTTGAATATATATTTTTTCTTAAGTGAAAAATGATACCTATTGAAGGAAGAATATTATGTATATATATTTCACTAAGGGAAAAACCTTATATAGGAAAAATATATTACACATGATGAAAAAATGTTATGGTGTGGTAATTTATTCATAGTTAAAAAACTTATGTTTCGCATTTTTAGAAAAATATTAATTAGTGAAAATGGAACTTTGGGGGTTATTAAATAATTGAAGGAGGTCATTTCTCTTTATAGTGGTGTCTTTTTGTTCCCCTCTCATTCCCCTTTCAAGAATTTCACTTCCAAGGGTTTCCCCTTCAGTCCTTAATTTATTTGTGTATCATTTGATCTGAGATATAGATTGAGGTAACTATATCATTCCACTTCTATTATTTATCAATTTCATCCCCTTTTATTCACTGCTGATTATTGCAACAAGGACTAGGGTTTTGGTGATGATTCCACCATTTCCTAGTGGAATCATCTAGATATTATCGGAATTTTTTTACATGGATAAAGCAGATCCTGGGAATATGATCACACTAGTTCTTATGATGATTCAAAGAGGTATGTGATGGGTGGTGTGGACCCCTTTGCTTCAGGATTTAGATGTGATATATTTCTCAGGGAGTGATTATTCAATTATATCTGAATAATTATGGAATAAAAATTGGTTAAATGTATAAATTATAATTAACAGATTTATAATTAATTTGGATAATTTTTTGAATTAGTTAGGACCTCGTGTTAAAATAATAGGTCTCTTTAGGCTTAAACGAGAATATGGAAGTTTGTTCGGGCTTTGGTGAGGATCATATGATCTTAGGTAAGGGTGGTAGATCTTCTCCTATTATGGGAATGACTCTATAATAGTTAGTATGTCCCTAATAACTCCCATAAAATCTATTCATTTGTTTATATAGCATGTGATATATAGTCTCACCACTTATATACAATTGAAATTGATTATAAATTAATTGTTTCCCCTTGAACCTCTATGAAATAAACACAAGTTTCATTGGCCGCGATGGACCCTTGAACACTAGGTTGATACTTCAGCCTCTGATGGCCAATGGATTAACCATAAACATGTTCTATGTGATATATGGGCCATAGAATGGTATAAATTAAATAATTGATCACAGTAAACCTTAGTATTAGTTCCCGGAGTTCCCTCTATGTATGGAAGTGTGATGGGATTGAAATGGCTAGTTTAGGGTTATGAAATGGACTTTATTTATGTATAAAATGGGTGTGAGGGGAACGACCAAATTAATTTGGGATGGGAGGCGAATTTTGGGACACTCCTTAGTGTTAACATATATATCATTTCAAGTGTGGAAAATTATTCCATGATGTGATCATGGTCATGTTGAGGGTTGACATGCCTCTAAGTGATAGAATTCAATCCCAATGTGAAATGAGATATAAGAACCCAGGTGGGGTATCTGGACCTTGATGTGACCAAGGGGATAATCATCAGTGCCATGTTATTTTGTTGACTCCAGAGTGGATTAGTGCATGAAGGCTAGTTAAATTATAGCCTTGATTGTTTGCAGTGATAGGTTATAGTTGTGTGCTTGATTTTCCAGCCTATTATATTTTTTTTGGTTTGGATAAGTTCACAAACCATGTTATTGTTTATGCGATATGAGGTTCTATGTGTCTGGGTGGGATGAGGCTCTCAAGAATGATGGGATTGTGATGGTTCCAAATATGGGATTGTACCCCTAGGTGGATGTTATATGATATTTTCGGGTAATGGATGTGACCCCTGAGTGTATATATGACAGTTCTCGGTAGAGGATGTGACCCCATGGGGGTGTATACTATATGAAATTTTTATATAAGGGATTTGAAACCTAGGTTTTATGATATCCAAAATGGTTCTAGGGTAGGACATATATCCCTCTAGGTTGTCGTGCATTATGTTGATAGACATCTAGCACTAGACAATGCAGATATGTCTAGTTATAGGTGTCACCATAGAACCTGAGGATTGATAGTGTTTTATTATATTATGTTTAGTTGTTTTTTTATTTTCCTAAGCATGTCACATTGTACATACATTTTATTTTATCATTATTCATATTTTTTACTCAAACCCTACTCAGGTATCCATGGGACATTGGTACTTGAGAATATCTCATAATTTCAGGTATAGGTAGGGAAGATGGAAATTATTAGATGGTTGAGTTGGATAGATGGGATTATGTTAAGAGAGGGGATCGGGTTGGGAGTCATGACCAGGTTTGTGTTTTAGTTTCTTTACTATTGTTTTGACTTATATAATATCATCCCATAAGAGATCATGTTGCTCCATGCTAGACTCATGTGTTATTAGAGAGTGTTTATTTTCATACAGCTTGGGTTTACTGTTTATTTTTTGTATCTTGTGTTGCATTGTTTATTTATTCTAATGGATACTGTGATGAATGGGTGTATGATATTATAGATGTTTTTATTACCCTGATATGAGGGTATATTCATCCCACAATATCACCTTAGAGTCTTGCTGCTAGACAGAAACCTCTAACATACGAGGAGATGTGCCAGATGTCATGTGAAGACCCAACCCGGTTACTATAGAATGAGTCTGGTCAGGGGAATTACATTCAGATAGTTTTTTTGAAATTACCGCACCCTATAATTCTTCTCTCTTTAATTTTAATTTTTTTTCCTCTTAGTGGATGTGTGTTTTACCAAACCATGTAAATCTAATGTGCTTCATTTTTGTATTACATTTCCTCTCATATAGTTTGTACTTTATTTTTCTCTCAATCATCGATGAGTCATCTTATTTTTATGGATTCCAAAAAAACACCCTATTGTCCCTAATTCACATAACTTTGTTTGGAATCCATGTCATTTCCTGGGTGCTCTATACCGAGCTCCACTATCACTCTTCTGCTTGTAAAATATATTATTCCACACTCTAGGTGGCATCATTTAAAATGTTGAATCATATTTAAAATGAAATTATCTGTGAATATTCTTCAAGATGACCATTTTATAATATTTCTTTTTAAATGACCATTTACCTATATTTTTCCCCAAAATCATCTTCGAAGTAACTCTTTCTCAACAACCACTTCTATATGACTATTTTTAAGAATCCTGATGATACACCAACACTAGGTTCTTTTTATTAAAAGAGTATAACTATAAATAAACTATGTTTAAGAAGAAGAAGAGAAGACATATGGAGAAATATATTTCCTTGAGAGGCACTCATCACCCTCTCCCATGCCTCATGACCGAATTTCCAATCCTTTAAGCTACCCTACTAACTTGAAAATTCTACATCCACTCTCACAATCCATCCACATTTTTAATATCCCCTACTAACCACTTGTTCCCCCTCCCATTATACCCCCTTTACATTCTCAGAAAATTTCCCCCTCTAGTCCCCTCTATAAGATCCTCCTCTAACTGCAATGTTCCCTAGTAATATTCCCCCACGATTATACATTATTCCCCATGGTAACCCCCATGGAGAAACAATTGATTCCCCATAATCATCACTCCTTTCATTCTTATCAGTTCCACCCCCTAAAATTCCACCTTGTCCTCAAGGTGGTGGTTGTTACCCCTATTGTGATGTTTATGCCCCACCCCTCGAATGATCGTTACTTATTTTGGCAACTAAATGATCCTAAATTTTGGCCATAACTCGATTGGATTTCTATCTTTAAATCAACAATTTCATGAAGTTATTGGAACACCATTGCTATATAATATTATTTATCTCTAAATATGATAAATCACTCCAATAATTACTCCTAAGTTAGGGAGACCTTCATTATTTATGATGTTTTCTGGATGTGGAAAAGGAGTTTTGTGCGTTCTATACAGTCATGTGGATTTTTTCCATCATAGGCAAGTCCATTCATTGAGTTGTAGTGCAGTTATCTGAACCCTAATCATTGGGTTTTGTAGTTGTTAATGGCTTCTATTTTCACTATTCTGTTATAGAGGACTCCCTAGTGTGTGATTCCACCAGGTTCATCATTATGTTCAACAAATCTCATTCCTACTGTGGTGCTTTATCCCAGTATTGCGTGAGACCTGCTATGGATTTAGGAAGTTTTTCTAGCTCGTATGCCTAATCCTTTCAGAATTCATCTTGATCTCGCTACTATTTCTCCCAAATCGACACCAAATTAGATATTGTTTTTGTGACTCAATCTATGTGATGTTCCGAACTATACATTGGTTCCTTCATTTCCAATGTTTTACTCTAGAGGCACTTGTTTCTGATAGAACTCCCCTACATAGCAAGATGTCTCCAGCAGCGGTGCAGTGGATTCTAATAGTGTTAACCTGTTGCAAAATATTCTTGTAGTGATTTCCTCCTCCAGAAGTTAACTGGTAATGCTCAAGTCACCTTCATAAAGAATTTATTGGCAGTGAACTCTTCATCTGGCAGTGTGCCACCTTTGATATATGAAGAGGCAATAGAAGGTCAAAATAATTTATGAGACATCAACACCATCTTCCTTTCATTAAAAGAGTAGAACAATAAATAAAATATGGGGAGGAATAAGAGAAGATATATTGAGATTCATATCCCCTTTATAGGCCCTGAGAACCCTCTCCTATTCCACACAACCAAATATCCAAGAGTTTAGGCTGCCCAACTAACTAGAAAAATACCCCCTCCACTCTCTTTATCCCTCCACATTTATAACATACCCTACTAACCACATGTGGGCCTCTTATCATATCCCCCCTTCCATTACCCAACATATTCCCCACTCTAGGCCCCTCTATAGCAACCTCCTCTAACTAAAGTAGGCCCCGAGAATATTCCCCCATCATCCCATCATATTCAATATGGGACCCCATTACAGTTATAATAGATTCCCTAGAAGAATCCCCCTTGCATTTCTATCACATCCTCATTTAGATACCCTTTTCTAAACATCCTTTTCTAGATGAATTTTTCTAGAAATCCTCTCCCTATATAATATTCTAGGCATCCTATTCAAAAAAACTATTTCCATATTTTTTTTTCAAATGACTTTTTTCAAGTGTGCTCATCAAAATGAAATTTCCAAAAGCATCATTTCTGAATGAACTTTTCATTTTTCTTATATGTCCATTTCATCACTATTTTTCATCTTTGTGTGGATAATGAAATTTATACAACTAATAAAACCTATTTTACCATAGTTTCAACATTATATCTATTTCCTATGTATTCTAGTTCAATAATAATGTTGTTTCTTTATCACTTTTGTTTTGTGAATAGGCCTATCATATCCTTATTACCTTATAGTTTAAATTTTCCAATTTTTATCTATTGAATTCAATGTACCTCTCTATATTTATCTATAAATAGAGAAACCCAACCTCACTTTCTAGGTCAAATATTTCTACAGATATTATTAATATCTAATTCCCTCACAACACTTAGTATGAGTATACATAAAGGTAAAAAAAAGTTTCTATGAACTTGAAACTCACTACCAATGAATTGATGGGTTTTATAGAATCATCTCATGATCAATGTGGAGGAAGAAACCCATATAAACTCATGGACTATCACTACCAAATAAACATGAAATATAAACAAACATACTTTAATGGTGTATGTTTGATAGTGATCTCTAGGTGAATGCTAATGGACTCTCATCTCTATGGGGATGTACATTAGCCATAGAATCCTCTCATGCTATGATAGGTTCTTGAAAAATCCAAGATATGTTACTAGAAACATCTTCAATGGAGAAAAATAGAGAACCTTGCTCAAAGATTTATTTTTTTATGATAAAATATAAATATCCCACACCCCCAACTCAAGGATCACTTCCTTGTTTAGACCTCCTTCATTCAAGAAAGGATTTTGAGTGTCGTTTTCCAACATATGTTACTCAAAATGCATGCATGTTAGTGTTAAATAATCATTGAACATTTCAATTATAAAAACCCAATTATAATTCCATAAATGAATCATATGATGATTCACAATTGAAATAAATCAAGACGAAGATAAGGTAATGTTTATGAACTCAGTATCCCATATCATAGGCCAATAATACCATAAAACATAGGCATATCTACTCCCCATATGATATGGATAAATCATATCCCACAACATGCATGTCATAGCTTTTCCAAAATATGATATTTTGTCTAAGGCATAACTATGTGACCGTACGATCCTTTATAGCATTGAAAACATATATGAAATCCGGGTTTCATTTATGTAAGAAAAATGAGGCCTCTCACAAAACATTAGTGAAACTCAATATGAAAAGTGTTTTCATGGGATGTCGATAAAATTTGGAATGTATATATTAAAAAAACCCCACTTAAATATTTTTTTAGAGATAAAAATAATCACATTGATTTTATAGTGGGCTGACACTGAACCATTTAGTAAATTTACAACATGAAATATAGCCTACAAATTAACATATATATCTAAATATAATACACGTTTAGAAGTAGAATCCATATTTTAAATAACATGTTGAATTAGAAAATAAATTATAGATTATATAGTGTTATTTCACTTACCATAATCAAAAGAGTCAGGTATAGATGATACAATAATTGTTGGGGTTTAGATGAAAACCATTTTAAATTATTACAATGATTTATTAAACCCATAAAAACACATGGAATATCATAATACCCCATAGTTAAAGGTATATCCTAAAAAACAAATAATAAGTGTGAAATAATAAGCACTGTAATGAATTTCATTTGTATCCCATATTAATTTTTGTTTCATTAGAAATTGATATTTCATTCTACACTTACATGTTACTATGACTCTATCCCCGCATTGTATAAAATAAAATAAA
Source organism: Viscum album (assembly GCA_963277665.1). Classification (NCBI taxonomy): domain Eukaryota; kingdom Viridiplantae; phylum Streptophyta; class Magnoliopsida; order Santalales; family Viscaceae; genus Viscum; species Viscum album. The sequence goes on from OY728141.1 coordinate 1,760,271,475, forward strand.
TATCAATATAAAGATTAAAACACTGAAATTTAGTAAAAATTATTTTCTCTTACGTTTGAACCCCAACAATGACTTTGTAACAACTTATGTCATTAAATGAATAATTAACCATTAAATTAATATGTATCAATTTACTTAAAAATATGAAAAAAAACAATATCTAAAAGGATCTTATCTTTGAATGCAAGGTATATAAAGTGAGTCACCAGTCATTCCCTTGAACCACTCCATCATAAATGTTGGCTGGAGTTGATTTAGCATATGGTCCAAAATGTCTCTCTAAATAAAATATTACTAAATTAAAGAAAACTACCATCGGTACGATTTATAAAAAAGGTTAAAAATAATCAAAAAATGAAATATGGTTAATAAGTCTTACTCCAGGAATCAACTGAGAATTTACATGTACCACGTAATTTATGAAAAATCAAATAAAATAATATGGGATTCCATACTCCTTTGTTTTTATTCAATATTTTTTCATCCATAAAAAATCACACTTTTCAATGTTATATCACTATAAAGGCTTTTTCAAGGAAATAAATTTTGATATTCATATATAAATGGGATATATTAAGAGAAATTGACTACATGCAATTGGAAATTGTGCTCTTCTATAAGGCTAAAATCATACCTATATTTTCTGGTCAATAGTAAAGTATGATACAAATCTTTTTAAATAATACATAACAAATATAAAACATTTACTGATATAATTAATTGAATTTAACAATTTAATCATATAAAACAACTTTTATATATCTTACATTGTGTCTCATTTAGCCACATAATTAATGAAATGGATAAGATCATCTGGATTATCAATCTCATGTGTGGTAAATAAATAGAGTATCATATCATTAAAAAAAATATGATCATTTCTAGGATGTTCAAAAATTGTGAGCCAAATATTCAAAATCCTCACTCATACCCCCCCCCCCCCACACGTAATCAACAATAATCTCTTCATGATAAAAAATCATTATTTTTTTAAAGAATACAAAATTGTTTATGAGATATCTTCATTATATAATAATCCATGAAACCCAATTATTAAATATAATAACTCATATAAATGTAATATTTTATCAAAAAACGCATACTCACTAAAAAATCATTACTAATTGTTCACATAGAAAAACACATGAATAGTTATCATTATATATTATTGTGTTCTTTTGAAAACACTCTATAATATTGAAATAAAAATATTCAGAGACAATATGTTGTTCATGACTATTTTCATAGTCAACATTTCAATACATTATTAGAACGTATTTCTTTTTTATTTCTATTGAAAACATATACTAATGGATTGAATCATGATTTTTTAGTAGTACAAATTTTTGTATATTTACACATCAACCAAGACTATTAGAAAAACTAGTATCCCCATTTTGATGGTACTATACATATTTAATCTAAATGGCATGCCCTTCATTAGACATATATACATAATCATTCTAAAAATAATAGTGAACGAAGAAAAATATATTTCTAAACAACTATAAATAAAAAATCATTGAATAATAGGGAAATATATAGTAAAATAGAAAATGTAACTTATAAAATTCAAACCAAAAAATAATAAAAAAGAAAAATTAAAAAAATCACCTTATAAGAATTTAGTAATAATTGTACCTTTTATAATTTTATCATTTTGATTAAAGACGTCATTATTGATATGAAAAACATTGTTCTCAACAAAAATTTAAGGGAAAGTCCTGACTAAAAACATCTCATTAGAGAACCATGTTTTTTGGTCAAGAATGAGATTCTTTTAATTAAATAATGTTATTAGAAAAATTAACATTTATTACTCAATGATTAATAGGTAGTGTTTTCTAATTTCCCTATTTTCATTTTTTGATTTTATTTTTATGTGTTTGAATTGTAATTTTACTACTTATTTCCCTATTATTCAATGATTATTAATATTTATAGTTACTTAGAATTCAATTTTCATCATTATCCAGTATGTTTTCGTTGATTTTGCATATGTTCCCACTGCAAGGGAATTCCATTCTGATGAAATATGTAGAGGACCATAAAATTGAGGATTTAATTTTTTATACTAGATTTGATAGATGTGTAAATATAATATAAATTATACTAAAAAATTAAGATTTAATTCACCTGTATAAGTCTTCAATGGAATTCATAAATCAATATATTATAATAATTTTTCGCAATCTATATGATAATAATAGTCCCAAAATGCATCTTGGATCTGAATATTTTTATTTCACTCTTATAGAGTGGTATCAAAAGAAGACAATATTATATAATTAAAATTATTCAAACGATCTTATAAGTGAATAGTTAGTAATTATTTTTCAGTTTTTATTGTATTTATAAATATAATATTACATTTATATGAGTTATTTTATTTTTCAATTGGTTTTTATGACTTATAATATAATAATAAGATCTCATAAATGGTTTTCTCTTCTTACAAAACACAATGAATCATCATCATGGAGATCTTATTTCTGATCACTTGTGCATGGTGGGGGAATGAGTGATGTTGGTGAATATTTGGATCCCAAATTTAGAACATCCTAAAAATGATAATAATTGTTTTAATGATATGATACTCTATTTATTGACAACCCACAGGATTGATATTCCCGATGAGCTTAGACATTTGTTGACTAAATGGATAAATATGACACAACATAAGATATATAATACATGTATGGTATGATTAAATTTAATAAATTTAATTACATATATTAATTAGTTTTTTATATTTATTATGTATTTTATAAATCATGAAATGTATCATCATGGACTATTTTCTAGAGAAGGGAGATTTGATTTTAGACTTATGGAAGAGCACAATTCCCAATTTTATGTGGTCAATTTCTCTTATTATATCCACTTTATATATAAATATAAAAATATATTCCCTTTGTAGAATGCATTTTAGGGATAAACCATTGAGAAGAGTTCTTTCTTATGGAATAAAAATATATGGAAGAATAACATAGGAGGATGGAATCCCATATCATTTTATATGATTATCTATAAATTGTATGGGACATGTATACTATAGGAAGATTCCTCGAGTAAGCCTTATTAAACAGATTTCATGTTTTTGATTATTTTTCCCCATTTTTTATAAATCTTGCTGATGATAGTTTTTTAAAATTTATAAATATTTTATTTTGAGAGATTGGTTAGACAATAATCTAAATCAACTTTAGCCAGAATTTATAATGGAGTGGTTCAAGGTAAAGATTGATGCATCACTTGATATACCATCTGTCCAACACTAATATCATTTTTCCTATTTATTGGATGCTTATTTTTATATAAATTAATACATATTACTTTAATAGTAAATTATTTTTTTGATGATATTGATTGTAATGAGTCATTCTTGGGGATCAATCTAAGGGAAAAAGAATTTCTATTAAATTTTATTATTTTATTAATTAGATTAATATTTTTTATATTTTATAGATTGTATTGATAGACCCATAGTCACATGTTTGTGAATAAATACAATATAAATATCTACTAGCCTCCAAATTAATAGGGGTGACACACAAGCTTCATGATGTTGCATGTTTTTTCACACTTATTATATATCTTTTAGGATGGATTAGTCACTATGATATATCAAAATATTCTATTTTTTTATGGTTTAAGAAAACATTTTCCCAATTTCACAACATTTCATCTAAACTCCAAAAGGATTATTATCATCCATAAATGACTCATTTAATTACAGTAAGTGAAATGGTTTTATATTAGCTATAATGGATTTTATAAATTATATGTGTTGTTTAAATTATTACTTTTAAAATATGAATTATATTTAGATATCCATGTTTATTTGTAGGCTAAATTTCCAATTATACATTCACTAAGTTTTCTGGTGTCACTCCACCATAAAATCAATGTGGAATTTTTTAAATCTTCAAAAAAAGATATAGATTTAATTAGGTGGTTTTATTATGAATACATGTTGAATTTTACCAGGATCAAACAACATACCTTTAAATCTTGAGTTTCAATGGTGTTTTGGGAGATGACACTTTTCTTCTATCATATATGAAATTAGTATTTCATATTTTTTTTTTTCAAAAACTACAAATTATCATAGAGTCATACAGATAGGTATTATAATAAAGATCTTATTTTGGAAAATGTTTCAATTCGAAAATTAAGATAGTTTGATAAACCATATAGAAAGGATTTGGGATGGATTCATAAATAATTCTAAATTTTTTTCATTTAGTACTAATTTGGTTTTAGTATAAGTTGTAAATTGATGTACAAGCACTAAATATATATCAACTGTGTTATATGAATGATCTATATAATAATCTAAGACATGCATGAAATTAATGTTGTAGGATATGAATAATCTATAAGGGGTGTATATATTCATATGTTGTATGATACAATTGTCCTGTGATGTGGGATATCATGTGAATTGCCTCTACCATGTCTTCTAATCAATTTACCACCATTCAGAATCATCAAATGATTCATTTATACCATTATAAAAGTGTTTTAATCATTTAATGGTTAAAATATTATTAAACACTAACAAGTATGTGTTTTGAGTAATGTATTTCCACCACCAAGTGTTGGTAACTGATGCTCAAACTCCTTTATTGAATGATGGAGTTTTGTTTATGGATGAAATCTTCTAGATGGTGGTGTGGGAAATTTATTCTTTTCCATAATCAAAACTCTCTTCTAGATTGGTTATCTATTTTTATTCATCAATGAAGCAGCTAGGATACCTATTGGTGTTATAAGTATCCTCTCATAGCATGCATAGATTTTATTGGTCGATGGATATCCCTATAGAGATGAGATTTCATCAGTTGTCACTCGGTGATCACTGTTAAATGTAATCCATTGATATAGGCAGAGATAGAGTACAATGTGTTTGAGGTATGTCTTTTTATATATTATATTGATTTAGTTGTGATAGTCCAATAATTTAAATGGGTTTATTATTCCACATTAATCATGACATGATTCTATAAAACACGTCTATTAATTCATTTATTAATTCACATGTGTTTCAATGTCTATAAAACATGATTATCTTACCATTTAGTCTATTCATATTCTGTGTTCCAAGAGGGTAATACCCAAAAATAATTCTAACTAGGATAATTTTTTTGATTTAATGAAAGTGCAGAAAAGAAAATATTTAGTTCATTTTTTTACGCACTAAAGGTGATAAAGGGGAGAGGAGGAGAAGTAACTGAGTTGTTCATGATGTTCAAATAGAAATATGTATTTGTGCAGTATATTATTTTCATTATAAGTGGAAATAAAAATAATTCCAATGATAAATTATTTAGAACTAAAATAGGGGATGATATTTTGTGTAATTGTTTGCATAAAAAATAAATTTTTGTACTCATTTAGTTTTAAGATAAAAAACACTCAAGTTTATAAGTCTCATAGGGAATCAGGTTTTAAAACCCAATCTATAAAATAGAGAAACTACAATTTAATACATTGAACTACTCCAAAAAAAAATCATGGAATAGGATTACCAAGAAATGAGAAGGACCACACTGCATCATAGATTAGTATAACTTCCTCTAACAACATCACAGAGAAAATCCAAGAATTCATTAAATAGTTGAACATGAAATCCTAAAAACTCAGGAAAGTTACAACTGCAAGACAAATGTCTATGATGTAAAACTATTCTATATAAGAGTCCATGCCACAAAATTATGGATATCCCTTAGCTACCTTGAAATCATAAGAACCTCCACAATGAACCTACCGAACTCCATTTCATGGTTCTATTACCAACTATGCAAAGACTAACTCCATGGAAAAGTGATGTTTTTTTAATTCCTCAAAAGGATGTGATATATAACTTTCCAATAAGAATTAAAATGTTGTCCAAAATTTCACATATTCACACTTTAAATCCCCAAATCGATCCAAGACTTACTAAGGACTCATGAAGGCTATATATAGAGACATTAGGTGGCTTGGAAACAAAACTCCTCACTCATTCCCTAACTAAAACATGCTACAATTTTCAATTCACTATAAGGTGTTCTAAATTTCTAAACCCCCTTCTCAAATATAGTGTGTGTGATTATTATAATAATATCTTCAATATCATCATTTTCACATTATATTCTAGTGATTCTTCATATTATTTTTATAGAATAGATTCTAATTTGAAATGTCATTGGTTTTAATAAATCATCCCCCTTATTACTATTTCTTTCATTATTGGTGTTCACTACCTTGAAAGTGAGGTACATTTTTTTATGTTCCATAAACATTAAAAGAAATTGGACAATTATCTTTGAGGTTTTCAGCTATATCTGTTAAAAATATAGTGTTTAATGTATTTCTAATTTTTGGTTATAATCAAAAAATAAAGGAATTATTTCATCTTGGCTAGTGAAAGACTGATACATTAAATCCCCATGTGATTGGTGTGGTAGACATTGGGGTACTTCTTTGGATATTTTTGAACTTCCCTATGAAGTTGTATGTATTATTTAATTTAAGATTTTTTTATTTTCTTATAACATTAATACGTTCATTTAATCAACTATTTATCTCCACCAATACTCTTAATAATTAATTTATCAAATTGTTTTTCCTTTTATTTTTTCATTTTTATAAATATATATAATATTATCATTTCACATTCATCATTTTCTTCCCTTGAATTTTTAAATATTTCAAGAATATATTTTCAATCATAAATATTATTATTTACATTTATTTTAAAAGCTAAATTCACCCTCCCCACTCCCTTATCATTTTACCCTAATCTGACCTATATTTTTTATCAAAGGGATCATGAATTTCTTTAACACATTGTTTTCAAATTATTTCAACGATTATTTTATTTTCAAAATATATAACCAATTTTTAATAAAACAGTTTTTTAAAATGGATTTATCAAATATCTATGGTGCCCAAAAGAAACTCTATTGGTTGTTCTCCATTTTAGGATAATAATTATAGTTTTTGGAATAATCGCTTGTATATATTTTGTAGATCAATTTGTTATACCATATGAAAAATTATTATGACTTCTTCTATTCAGAAGGATGAAAAATAAGATAAATATACTCCCAAAAACTAGTAAGTCATGAAGGAACTAACAATGTAAAAGATACCCAATTAGACATGTTTGGATAAGATGTTGAGAGTTTCTTTGTGTATCATGTTGAATATATCAATTAGATTTATACTCGATTTACTAATATTTGTAATAAGAGAATGGCTCTTTGTGATGTTATTTCTACAAGTACTTTAGTCAAGAAAATCCTTTGGGGTTTATTAAGAAATTGGGAACCCAAAGTCACGGCTATCCAAGAATCTAATGAAATAATGAATATATTGTTTGAGGTGTTCATTGTTTCTCTCTTGACATATGATATTACAATTAAATACAATCCAAAAAGGAGGGAAACAGGTTCAAATAAACTAGAAAGGAAATGAATTTCAAGGAAATCAATAGAAAATTATCTATAATCAAGACACCAAGATTGGTACTATTTCAAAAACTATGAATATGTACATGAATAATAAATTGTCCACTCAGTTATTCAAAAAGGAAAATAATGAAATGGGAGTTGATTTATTTTTTAAAAAAGGGTCACATCAAGATGACTTATCCCTTGAATAAAAAGAAGAAGAATGGTAAGAAAAATTTAGAAATTTAAACATCGAGTACTTCTAGGGTAACCATTTAAACATACGAATCACGAAACTAATGTCTTAAGTGCCTCATGTCCAATGTGGTGGTATGTAAAAAATTTAATTCGTCATGTTTTATGACTTACAATTCGACTTATTCGACCTCTTATTTAATATATCTAATTCTTATTTATCCTATTGATCAACTACAAGATGGTTCTTATTAAATTATTTAAAAATTTAATGATCATAAAAATAATTAAAATCAAGTTGTTAGAAAAAATACCATCTTCAAAAATTAAAAAATTGTTTGGTTCTGAATTCTAAAGATTAATAAAATTTTAAGAATTTGTAATTTCAAATTAAAGATCTCAAAAACCCTCATTCTCATTTTACCCAATGGGGAAAAACATGAATAAAATTTTAGGATCTCAACGTGTTGTTAAAAGAAATTATGGGTTTGGATTTTCAAAAATAGTTTTGTTTTCCCCAAAAGATTCTAAAAACACAACTTTTTTTAAAGGAATTTTTCAAAATAAATTTTTTAATTAGTGTATGAAATTTTTTCGAATTGTTTATGAGTAAACTTATAATAATTATAGATATGGAATATCAAATACCAATCACCTATATTCCAATTTTTCTAATGGAAAAACTTGTACCATATATGTTTGGATTCTTATGTCTTTATTGGATAACTTAAGTGGAACCAATATATGTTTACCAAAATAATTAGCCTATTATGTTTTCTGGGAAATTTCTTTCCTTAGAAAAATTTGAAAAGACTCTTTTTATATGGATAATGGTTTATTGAGGAACATTTATGGTTATACTTCTGAATTTAATAATCTTGATGACATTGAAGGAGGACATATGACATTTGAGATGATTCAAAAGGTAAAATTACAAGTATTAGTGAAATTCGATTCTATAAATCTACTCTAATTAAATATGTTTTATTTTTAAATGGATTGAAAAATAATTTACTAATTATTATTCCATTTTTTGATGGTGGTTCTAAAATAACACTAAAAAATATTTTTTTTAAGTTTTAATTCTGAATAAAAATTTTTATTTACCGCATATTGTTTTGAAAATGTTTATACTGTTTATTTAATGTCTCTTGACATTGAAAACATTATGTATTTATGTGAAGAAGATATCAAGTCTTGTTTTTTTCATTGATTCGTAGGTCATTAATACGTTCAATCTCTTTCCAATATCAATCATAACAATCTAGCATGAGTTTTACAGAAATTTTCCTTCAATGATTTTATGAACCATACCAACTTGGTAGGAAACAAAAATCATCTTTAAAATATAAAAGGTCACTTCCTCTTCTAAATCCTTAATTTTTTTACCCTGAGCTTTTCATACCAAATCTTATTCCTATTATTGGAGGTAAATTTTACACCTTGGTTATTATTGATTATTATACAAGATTTTCATGGGTTTTCTTCTTAGCTCATAAAAATAAGGCTTTAATATATTCGTCAAAATTTCATGGAAATTCAAATATAAGAAATTTTAAAAACTATTTTCCTGTATAAATTAATATGGTAAAGAGTTTGATAATAAATTATTATGATGCATTTTGTTCTTCTCAACATACCATCACTCCTCTACTCTTATAACAAGTCAATAAAATGGGGTTGTTGAAAGGCATAGAAGGATCCTCTATGAAATTTCTAGGAATCATTTTAATGAGTTTAAACATGATCAATTATATTTAGATGAGGTGGTCAATAATCATTCATTATCCGTAATAGTATTATTGTAAGACCCATCTTAGGAAAAACACCTTATGACCTTTGGACAGAAAAAATTATAAATGTTATCTTCATTAATGATTTTTGAGGAAATGTTTTTATCCTTAATAAAAAAAATAATCTAGGAAAGTTTATCCATAAATCTAGTGAAGGTATCTTCCTTGCTTGATAAATCTCAATTAATGTCTTCCAAGTCTTCAATTAGAGATCCAAAACCTTAGAAGAGTCAATTCACATAAAAATTGATGTGAACATTTCTAAATCACATCCCTTTAGAGATGATGATGTTGACCATCCTAGATTAACATTAAAAAAAATATAATGTAACTGAATATGTTCAATAAAACCATCCCACTCCTTTACCAAGGTCGTGGGTTCAATCCAAATATCATCCCCTTTAGAATCTAATCATTGAACTACAATCTGGAACTCACACTATAATTTTGGTCTTAAATGAGGTTGAACTTCCTGATTTTCTCTCTCACCTTGAACCTGATTCCCTTGATACTATTAATGATGTAAGTTGAATACTTTACATGCAAGAGGAGTAAAAGAAAATTCAAAAGAATAAGGTTTGTAATCTCATTTAATAAACCATTAATCAACATATTATTTGAACCAAATGGGATTTTTCAAAACAAACATGATGACCAAGGAATCATCATCCATAAAAAGGATCAACTTATTTATAAAGACCATAATCTAGATAAAGGTGTTGATTATAGAGAGACGTTTCAAAATTTTCTCAAGTAAAATTCATTACAATATTGTTAGAATTCTCTGCTCATTTTAATTATAAATTTTTTCAAATGGATATCAAAAGTAATTTTCTAAATGGTTTTGTTTTTAGAATATGTATTTTTTGGATCAGCCACCCAGTTTTGAAAATCATAATTTCTCAAAAAATGTTATCAAGTTAATCATAACTCTTTTAATTTTAAAACAATATTTTTCAGGCTATATATGAGAAGCTAACTAAATCCCTTTAACAAATAATTTAAAAATGGGAAAATCCATTCCCAGTATTTATAAAAAAATGATTTATTAATCATTCGAATACGTGTTACCGATGTTATTTTTTGTCGAACAATAGAAACTCTATAATTAATTTACCAATTCAATTAATAGTGTTTGAAATATATTTTATGGGATAACTCTAATTATTCCTTGATTTTTAAATGTCCCATAATTCTTAGGGAAACTTTTTATACTGAATTTAATACACTAGTGAACTTCTAATGAAGTTTGGTATAGATCATGCATAGAAATTATAACACCTATGAGTACAACTTATAAGATAACTTTGGATGAATCTAGTGAATCAGTCGACAAAATGTATTTTAAATTATTATTGGAATTGTACTTTACCTAACATTGGCCAGGTTGAACATAACGATTATTGTACCCATTTATGACAGTTTTCAATCAATTCCAAAGGAATATCAATTAAAATATCTCAAAATAAAATTTTTGATATCTAAAAGGGACTAAAAACTAGATTATTATATCCTAGGGAAAAATTAACTAAATTTTTTTCCTCGATTCAAATTTGTGAGGATGTCAACTCTATAGGAAAATTAATAGTGGAACCTTTAATCTACTAGGAAATCCCCTCATCTCATGGTGTAATAAGAAGTAAAACTCATTACTAAACCATAATGGAGAAATCCTTTTTATTTTATTTTCCATTATTTTATGTATTCATTTAGTTTTTTAATAGTTATGATTCATTCATCTCACATGAAGCATTATTTGAGGGAGATATAATGTTTTTAATAATTAAATAATCTGAGAAGAGTCCCTTTTTCTAAAAAACATTCAAAATTTATTTAAAATAATTATATTCATTTAAAAAATCTAAATTTTATTTCTCTCACGCGCTGTATTTTTTAAATGAAAAATATTTGTTCCCATAGATTTTGAACTTTAATGACGTTATCATTTCTTAAAAAATTTATGTTTTCAATGTTTTCCAAAACATTGGTGATCTATCTAAAAACATCAATAATGATGATAAATAGAATTGAAAACATTATTTATCTTTTAATAAAATCCAGTAAATGAATCTGTTTTGATAATCTCAATAGGGGAGATTCTTTATATACGAGAAGTTTTATGTTATGAGGGATAAGTTTTATATTATATGGGAGATGTTTTTTATTAAGGGGGATAAGTTTATTTGTTATTGAAATGGGGAGAAATATTGGTAATCTTTAATATTTTCTATTATTATTGTATTTTCTCTATTGATAAAAATAATAACATTTTTATAAAATATTATCTTTCTTATCTTTTTATAATCGGTATATTCTTATTTTATTCACTTACTATTCAAGAATTTGTGATCATAAAATGGGGTGATATTGTTGTGTTTATTTTTTTAATGATCCTAAACCCTCGAATGATTTCATTTAAGTTGTTATAGATTAATTGGATTCATGGTTTTACTCTATAATAAGAAAATATGGAAACCATGGAGAAAAAAATGCACAACTCCACCAAAAAGTGTTAAAACAACATTATAGTTCAATTAGAAGGTCCATTTTGTAGTGAAGCTCAGTAAAAATTGTAGTTAAGGGGGTTCATAGTATAATATGGTAAAATATTTACACAGTGACAAAAAATTTCATAAAATGGGATTATAAAACAATTATGAGGACCCCATAATATCACAAATTGATCCAAATTTTAGGTAGTAGGACATGAAATAGAAGCTAGTGATCAATAGATTTTAAAAAATTCATCACCAGGGTCACAAAACATCATTATCTATAATGATATTAGCCCTATTAGAGTTCTGAGGATATCACATGAATTTAATAAGAATAAAAAATTATTATCTCATTCGATTCACCGATGTGTTCGACTGCAGCTAGTCGCCAGTGATAGTTGCTCAATGGATCTAATACCAAACTCATCTAGATCATCAACACATGATCGAAGAATCTTTTCATGCATCACTTATTAAATTACAAGTGCAAGCACAGGGCTCAGATGAATCATTCAATGTCATAATGATCACATCGATCTCATCTCTTTGAACCGTTGATGGAGTTCTTGGATTGGTCTCTTAGAGATATATTTTCTCTCTCTAAGATGTGATAGGAGAGATAATATCTCATTCTATGGACTAGCTAAATCATACTAACTAGAAATAGTTGAAAATAATGTTTTTGGGACTCATAAGCACTATTTCTTATTCTCGTGAAGTACACACTTAGGGATCTCTAGTAGGTGAGATCTTGAGGACAAACCCAGTAACAGGAACACCACATGTTTCAATTTTCATTGGTTGTTCATGTATAAAAACTTCTATATTGGTCTCATAGTTTGACATAATTATCAATGTTTTCCATTTGCTCATTTACTATGATGAAATACAAAACCATGAATGTGTAGTTGTGGAAAGGTAATTTGTGTTGGGTGTGTTATTGGTTGTATGGAATTTGTTGAATGGTCAAGATAGAATTTTTCATTTTTAAGTTGAGAAAGTGAAATAGAGGCCCCAGTTGATTAAGATGGTAGCACCTTCATAAATAATTATCCAAAAAAGTCTAATTTATGTCTATCTAGTAGGATCAATGAACAATAAACTAATAAATGTTTATGAGACAAGTGTGTGACTTGATTTATGAGACTTCAAGAGACAAAAGGAATATATTTCATAGTACATGTTCATATGATAGTTGTAAATTTTTTAATATTACTCATCTCTTTAGGGGTCTTGATGTATTTCTAGACTTCAATATTGTTCTGTGAATAATATTCACTGTTATTGAGATAAGGGTCTCCCTTACCTCCCATACCTAAACCATCCCCCCAACATTAATCCTAATAAATACAGTGAAAAAACATCATCATCTCTAATGATCTGATCCTCAGTATAGGTCTAAGGATCTCACATGAATTTAATTATAATAAAATAAATAAATGATTACCTCATTTGATTCAGAAGCACATTCAACTTCATCTAGTCTATGATGATTGTTTCTCGAAGAATTTGGAACTAAACCCCTCTAGATCATTCCTAAAAATATCCTATAATCATTATGATTGTTGTTCGTAGAATTATATGCTCTATCTCAAAGACTTGAAAAAACCTTCAGCATGTTTCAGTTGTCCTTAGATGTTCTAGTCTATAGATATTTGTGTTGGTTTCTTGACCTGATATCATTATAAATGTGTGTCATTTTATCATTTACTTTGATTCAAGGAAAAAACCATGGCAATGAATTCATGGTAAGGTAGCCTATGTTTGGTGTGTCAATAGTTGTATTGAATTTTTTGGATGATCCGAATAAAAATTTTCACTTCCTAGTAGAGGAGGTGATATATCGGGTCTATTTTATCGTGATAGTAGTACCATCATAAATCCTTACCAATATTAGTATAATTTATGTCTATCTAGTTAGACCAATAATCAATAAATAACAAAATGATTATTACACAAGTATACATCCTTATTTACGATATATTATGAGACAATGAGATTTTAATACACATTATTTGTTCATAGGATAGTTTTCATTGATTTAACTATTATTCATCTCTTTAGGGGCCTTTATGGGTTTCTAGAATCCTCTATTGGTCTGTGAATATTATTGACTACTATTGAGATAAGGACCTCCCCTAACCCCCCAACCGTAATCCAAATGGCTAACCCCTAACTAATCCATACCCTCCAAATCATTATCTCAAATCCCTAAACCCCTTATATCCAAATACTTGTCACTAACCCCTAAATAATACCCCCCCTAATATTAATCCTTAATACCTAACACCCTTAATATTAATCAATAATCCCTAACCCACCCAATCTTAATCCATACCCCCAAATCCTAATTCCCTACCCCCCCCCCCCAATCCTAATCATAATCACTAACCCCAAACTAATCCCTACCCCCCAATATTAATCCATAATCCATAACCCCCCCCCCCTCAATATTAATCCATAACCCTAAACCCTAACTGTAATCCATAATGCCCCCAGTCCTAATCCCTACACCCCAACCCTTCGGTGTTGCAATGATCTCCTCAGTCTCATACCTTAAAAAAATCAATGGTGATATTGTATTGGTCACTTGTATAGAAACATTATCTCTCTAGGAGGTGGGAGGGGTGATAATCAATAATTCTTATAGTCTAGATGAATCATGATTTCTGGAAACATTTTAATATCATTTTCTAGGGAACATAAGCATTCAAACTTCTTCTCATGAATTTTGTAATAGGATTTAGATTCCAATAGGAACACCACATGTTTAAAGTGTCATTGGTTGTTCTTATCTATAGATATGTGTATTGGTATCCAAATATGAAATCATTATCAGTGTTTTCCACTTTATTTCATACTTTTATGCATTGAAAAACCCATGACAATGAATTCGGGGCAATGTAGCTTGTCTCGGGTTCTTCATTTTTTGTTTGTAATTTTTTGATTGGTCAAGATAGAATTTTTCACTTCAAAGTTGAGGAAGTGATATCTCAGTATTAGTTAATCAAAATGGTAGTAACATCATAAATCCTAAGAAAAGATAGTCAAAGGTATGTCAATCCACTTAGATCAATAAACAATAAAGGGACTCCCCTCTTGGAATGTGAATGGTATTCACTAACATCAAGACTTACCTTGGTGTGTTTCTAGACTTTGGTCATGTCTTGTGAATATTATTCATAGCTATTGAGATAAGGGACTCCATAACCCGCAACCCTAATCCAAATTACTATCCCCTAACTAATAATCACCCCCACCCGATCTTAATCCCTAATTGCTAACCCCATAACGTCCCAATCCCAATCATAATCACTAACCCTAACCCCTAACCCCCCATATTAATCCCTAAACCTAAACCCAACCATCATAATCCCAAATACATATCCCCCAGCCCAATCCTAAACCCTACCCATAATCCTAATCCATACCCCCAACCCTAAACCAAATCACTAACCCCTAACCCCCCAATCATAATCTCTAATCCCTAAACCTAATCTTAATCCCTTATCCCTACCCCCCCCCCCATCCAATCTTAATCCCTAATCCATAACCCCGCCATATTAATTCCTAATCCTTGCCCCTAAACCTAATCACTACCCCATAGCTAATACATACTCTCCAATCCAAATCCCTAATACCTAACTCCACGAACCCCATACAAATCCTCATCACTATCCCCTAATAAATCCCTACCCACAATCATAATCCCTTAGACTAACCCCCAACCTTAATCTCTAATTTGTATCCCCATTCTGTTGAAGTTGGTGGCCTAGAACCAACTACATTGTACTTTATTCATTAATAAAAGACTTATCACATCTTGATTGTTATTCATCATGATAATGCATGTGATAATTTCCTAAGGATAGTTGTTGCATTAAAGGGTCATAGCGGATCCCTACTATGATGAGAACCTTGAAGTGCCATAACATTGTTCTCGAATATATGTCCTATGGCCGGATGATATTATTTGAGGGACACAAATAATATATGCCATTAGGAGTGATGACTCATAAAACTTTGATGCATCATCTCATGGTGTGTGCCTTTTGTAATATCAAGGAGGATATTATGAGAACGGGACCCGCCAGTAGGAAATCCACATTTCATAGTGTCATTGGATGTTCCTATCTGCGGATGTGTGTATTGATCCATAGACATTAATGTTGTTATTAATGGGTATTAAAACTTGCACACTTAGATGTATTGACGAAAAATGTGATGACACACTGTTCGGAGCAAGGTAGGATATGTTGGGTGCGTCACGAGTAACACTGCATTAATAGATAATGCGAGAAAGGATTTGTCACTTCTATTTCATAACAGAAGTAGATATTTCAGGCCCTTTGATGGAATTGATATAGCCAAAATAAATCCATGGTCATGGTAAGTTATGGGCGAGTTCAATTATGGGAAGTCAAAGAAAGAATAATCGAGCACATGGGATGATGGCACTAGCATGCAACCCACTTGATTAGAGATATGAAGGAAAAGGGATTATATTACACGGTAAGCGTTCGTAGGACGTGACATGTCATTGCTGCATTAACTTCTTTCTCTACGGGTGCCTTGGCATGTTTCTAGATGATATCCTTGGACTTTAGGTAGGCTTCACCTAATGCCACTGACAAAGAGGTCTAGAGGGTCACACACTAAGTGTGTCCATGTGTCTCAGTAAAATATTAATTTAACAAGTTAAATAAAGATTATTCCCGAATGTGGTTTAATAATTATTTAGGGATGCTTGATCACATTTATTTCAAAACTACTTATTCGAGAGAATATATTGTTGGTGAAATAATATGTTTATTAGCGAGTAATGCAGTTACATTTATTTAAAAATAAATAGAGATTACTCAATGTCTAATAAATGTGGTGGAAGAAATAAAGGAAAATAAAAGTACATGCCGTGTATATTAAATATATATAGCCATGTGGTTTTATGGAATACAAGTACATGCAGTGTATTAATGATTACATGTCATGTAGGTTTTCCAGTTGGGATTTTGATGATACAATATTTTTTTATTAAATGATATTTATTATAATCAGTGTGGGTGCATGTCAAGGAATTAATAATTCGGCATGGGGGTTTTTAATAAGATTTAATGACATAAATAAAACTCATAACACGTTTATTTATTGTCATCACTCTATTACCCTAAACACGATAATAAATATCCTCACAACCCCAACACTTTTCCATAAGATAATCATTGTGCACAACAATTCTGGAGAATTATTTCAAGGCCAAAAGAACTCCTTCCACCAAGAATGCTCTCAAGACCGAGAGACCAAGGAGATTGAAGGCAGACATTGCAAGCGAACCTTCTTCAGCGCTAGCACCTGGAGATCGCTTCGACGACGTCCGGAGATATGTGGCACATGTGTGGATCACCGCTAGAGGAATCCTACACATGGATTATTTGACGCAACGACGAATCACATGATCGTGACTGGAGATATCAATAAAGAAATAATTCCACCAAGGTAATTATTGTGAATTAATTAAATTAATTATAACCAACAGATGATGATCCTGTTTCTATGGTTCTGGTATTCCCTCTTCAAATTTTTTTTCCTCATTCTATTCCGAAGATTCGGCATTTTACATCGGGACAGATCTCGGATTGAACGTTGTTTAATGTTAAAATTAAAGTTGGGAAAACCCACCAACGCCCTTCCGCTGCACCCGGAACCTAAAAGTGGTATTAAAGGGGTTATATCGTTGATTATAATTAATTAGTTTTTCGTTGACGTTTTACGCATTTAATAATTTAGTTGTTTCAATTCAAGTTTAATCATTCTGGAAATATGAATCTCGTGATCTGTTCCTCCTCCATCATTTCTCTTTCACCTCACAGAAATGAATTTTTCTTTTAATTTTGTTTAAAATAAAATCAGGGAACTCATCTAGAGGAGGCAAACATTTATGGCCATACAACACCAGAATACATGGTGTGTATTCCGAAGTACACGCCGTGTAGTCTAGATTCATGCATCGGACTGATTCACCAAATCAGGTCGTGTATTGGATCCTATCTAAGTCATTAATGAAATTGTGTGTTGACCAAGAACAGGTGGCACATGGTTTCAGGATTACACGTCGTGTGGTCCAATGAACATGACATGTCATCCCTGCGGGTTAGGGTTGGACCGTGTACCCCGTACACGACTTGCCCGACTAGAAACTGTGTAACACGAAAACTACACGGTGTGTGTCCAACTGAACATGCCATGTACTTTGAAAATTTCCAAAGTACATTAACACACCATGTCCCCTGACGTGTACTTCAGATGTACGGTGAACAAAAAGTACACAATGTGTAGTTTGAACTACATGCAATATACTCGTTCAAATTACGCAATGAATGAAAATTCACCGGGTTGCCTCCAAGGTTCATGTTACGTGCAAGGATAATTTTAAATGAATTTATTTATTTAAAATTTTGATGGTTGAGAATCTCAAGGAAATTAAGAAAAAGTGTTTAAGATAAAAGGATTGATTAGTTAAAGATAATTAAATAATTCGAGCATGATTTATATTAAACAAGAACAATTAAAGAATTGAATGCTAGTTTTATATATGCGTAAATATCGTTGCATTTATGGATGATCGTGAGCTAGACCGAGATCTTTTTATGTGAATGTTTTCTTTTAATTTATTTAATTTAAATTAAATTTTTGGGCCTGCGAGCCATCTCCACATTAATATGTAGGGCCTGTGCGCCTAAGGATTCTTTTATGTAAAAAAAATTTTCACCCCTCACCTACATGTGAGATAAATGCATATGCAATGGATGGAGCTCCCAAGCTAGTGGAGGCAGCTCAAGTCAGTATCTAAGGTGAAACAAATACAAGGAGATACAAAGGTGGACAGGCGGGAAGCTGTAAACACAAACCCACAAGGTTCAAGGTGTTTCTCCCCTAGGTCTTGGGTTAGTTTATCAACCGCTAGATAAACTTACCAATAGAACAAGCTCATGATCATACCATTTATTTTATTTATGTTAGTTGCATGGTTTGTTTATTGTGGGTGTGTTGTGATGATCATAAAATTAATGAATTAAACCATCATTCAAGATGGAACTAAAATAAAACCGGCTTATGCCTAAATGTTATCCTAGACATGGTTAATCACATAAGTATATCCCACTTAATATTAACAAGCATGTAATCAAAGATAATAAATTGGAAATTTATTTATAAGGATAAAATCCCTCAAAGAAATATTAAGTTAGTATAGCATTCCATAATCTTGGTTAAAATCGAACTATAGTTCAAAGTGGTTGACCAACCCTAGTTGGGGTGCTTTCAATTATCGGGGAATTCTAATTCATGGTTTTGGGTTGACATGGCTTGGTTCTCATCAAGGGTTGACTGTCACAACAGGACTTGGTCTGACAAAGAGGCCATGTTTGAGGAAATCCAAAATAAAAGGACTTCAGGATTGGGGAGTCCACTCTACGGATCAAGGAGCTGTGAGTTAAATGCAGTTGTAATTTGGAATGCCTTCCTAAAAACCCTTAAAGATTCTTGAACAACCCTAGTTAGGGTAATGCGAAGGGAAATATGGATCCTTGCCACTAGAATATTCAGGTAACAGAATATTCCAAAGTCAATGGTGAGGGATATTCGATTTTGATAAAATAGTGGGAGACTAATAAGTATTAATTTATTTAATTGTCTCAATTTTTTAATAAAGTACTAAACCTTTGCTCATATTAATATGTATAAAAGGCAAGAAAATGACTTTAAACATATAATTGTGCACCATACTTGAGAAGGAAAACCTTCTCAACGGCACCCATTTCCAAGAGTGGAAGAGGCGTTTACACTTCATAATTCGTCACGAAAGGAAATTGTATGTGCTGGAAGAGCCTATTCCAGTTACGCCTGGGAAAGAGGCCAGTGATGAGGAAATATCTCTCTACACGAAACATTTGAATGATTCCACAGATGTCCCATATTTCATGATATCAGTTATGTCTAATGAGCATCTAAAGCAATATGAAAACATGGACGCATATTGCATGATGTCTCACCTTAAGGATCTCTACCAAGAGAAGGCGAGACAAGAGAGATATGGGATCTCCAATGCTTTTTTTACAACTAATCTTGGAGATTCTACGCCAACTGGGCCTTATGTAGTCAAGCTTATTGGCTACATTGAATGCCTGGACATCTTAGGGATTAAATTCACGAATGAGTTGCGTACAGATATCATACTATGAACACTGACCAAGACCTTCTCTAGCTTCATTGTCAATTATAATAGGAGCGGAAATGAGAAGAGTATAATGGAGCTTCTAACCTTGATTTTCCAGGTAGACAAGGACATGGGGCGTGACAAACCCACAATCCTTATGGTGAACAAGAAAAGGAAGGACAAGGCAAAGGGGACAAAGACATAAAAATGGTCTGAAGCCCCCAAGCACCGTCCCCCTAGGAAGGGGAAGATCCAGAGGAAGGGCAAGGAACGATTGGCAGTGTGTTTTGCATGTGGCAAGAAGGGCCAATGGAAGAGGAACTGCACCCAAAAGCATGGGATGCTAAAGGTGCGTTCGTTATCGAGTGCAATCTTTCTATTTCTACACATTGGGTACTAGATACAGCTTATGGGGCTCACATCAGTACTCAAATGCAGGAATCAAGTAGATATATAAAGATAGCTAGAGGAGAGGTGGATCTTCGAGCTGCCAATGGCGCAAGGCTAGTTGCGTTGGCTATTGGTGACTACCACCTCTCATTGCCGACTGAGATGATTTTGGTTTTACATAACTGTTATTATGTGCCTAGTGTTACCAAGAACATAATTTTTGTATCTTGTTTGGATATGGATGGATTTATTTCCATGTTTTGAAATAATGTTTGTCTCTTTTATAAGAGAAACATATGTTATGGAATGGAACATTTAAATAATGGTTTGTATGTATTAAATTACGAAAACCAAGTGTTGGAAATTGATAACGAAAAAAACTCACATGACTCATACATCACCCAGTTGTGGAATCACCATATTGGTCATGTAAATGAGAAGCGCTGGAAAAAGCTCATCCAAGATGGCTATTTAGACTTTACTGAGCTAAAAAAACTTGATAGATGTCACGCATGGTTACAAAGTAAAATGAACAAGCCGCCTTTTGGTGGAAAGGGTGAAAGGGTCACAAAGCTTCTAGGATTGGTACATATGGATGTATGTGGACCATTTCCAGTAGAATCTAGAGGTGGATATTTTTACTTCATTACTTTTACTGATGATTTGAGTATATAAGGATTTGTCTACTTAATGAGGTATAATTCAAAAGCCTTAGAGAAATTTAAGGATTTCAAGAATGAAGTAGAGAATCAACTTGGTAAGAAGTTGAAGAATCTTCGATCGGATCGAGGTGGAGAATATCTAACCCAAGAGTTCATCGATCTTCTACAGGAGTCTGGGATTCTATCTCAACTCACTCCTCCTTATACATCACGGTGGAATGGTGTTAGTGAAAGAAGGAACTGCACCTTGTTGGACATGGTGAGGTCGATGATGAGTCATGTGGATCTTCCATTATCCTTTTGGGGATATGCATTACAAACTGTAGCATATACATTAAACCGAGTACCAACTAAGGCGTAAAATGGAATTCCCTCTGACTTGTGGAGTGGAAAGAATCCCATTTTGTTACATACACGTGTATGGGGATGTGAGGTGTCTTCTAAGTCATTCTCAGGCAATAAACTAGCAACCTGGGGCATGAAGTGTATCTTTATAGGATATCCTAAGGAAAAAAGGATATTACCTATATAACCCTCAAGACAAGAAAGTGATTGTCACCAGACAAGCCGTCTTTCTTGAAAGGGAGCACATCTTCAAAAAGGATAAGGGGAGAAATATTGACATCAACGAAGTTGATGCTCAAGATACAAAGAAGTTGTTATAGGAGCATGTTCAACAGGTCTCTGTGGAAGATGTTCTAGAAACACAAGTACTGCATAGTAGTTCAAGAGAGGTATGGGAACTAGAGGGATTTGGTTTCCTAGTCAATGAGGATGGTGAATCATTACTGTTGGACAATGATGGACCTCTATCTTACAAGGAAGTAGTAGAAAGCTTAGAAGCTGCAAGCTGGCTAGAAGCTATAAATTATGAGATGGATTCCATGTATCATAACCAAGTCTGGGTTCTGATCGATGAGCCATTTGATGTACATCCTGTTGGATGCAAATCGGTATTCAAGAGAAAGTTATACATGGAAGGTAAAGTTAGCACCTATAAAGAAAGGCTAGTGGCTAAAGGGTACAGACAGTGTCAATGAATTATCTATGATGAAACCTTTTATCAAGTTTCCATGTTTATATCCATAAGAATCATACTTTCCATAACAGCTTACCATGACTATGAGGTTTGGTAGATGGATGTCAAAATAGCATTCCTTAACGGGATCCTTCAGGAAGATGTCTATATGACACAGCCAGAAGGGTTTGTGACACCAGGTGTAGAAAAACGGGTTTGCATGTTGTAGAAATCCATTTATGGATTAAATCAAGCATCTAGGTCATGGAACATTCGATTTGATGAAGCCATAAAGGAATTTGGGTTCATTAAGAATGAATGTGAGCCATGTGTTTATAAGTGGTTTAATAGGAATGTGATCGTTATCTTAGTAGTATATGTTGATGACATATTGGTTATTGGAAATGATATACCAGTCTTACAGTCAGTTAAGGACTAGTTGAACAAGTGTTTCTCCATGAAGGAATTGGGTGAAGTAGCCTACATTTTAGGGATCAAGATCTTTCGTGATAGATCCAAGAGGCTTCTTGGACAAAGTCAAGGTACATACATTGACCAGATAGTAAAGAGATTTAGTATGGAACAATCCAAGAGGGGATTAGTTCCAGTGTCGCATGGCCTACATCTTTCTAAGAAAATGTGTCCTTAGAAACCACAAGAGAAAGATAGAATGAGTAAGATCCCATATGCTTCGCATATAGGAACCATCATGTATGCCATGTTATGTACTAAGCGTGATGTTGCCTATGCACTGAGCATGGTAGGCAGATATCAAGCAGATCCAGTAGAGAATCATTGGACTACTATTAAAGATATGTTCCTAGTGTATGGAGGAGATGAAGAGCTTGTCATCAGAGGGTATGCTAATGCTGGTTTTCAGACAGATCAGGATGATCTGAAGTCACAATCTAGATATGTTTTCTGTCTCAATGGAGGAGCTGTGAGCTGGATGAGTTCAAATTATAAAGTTGTCACTGATTCTACAGTGGAGTTCGAATATATAGTGACTTATGATGTAGCCAAGGAAGCCCTCTGGATTTGGAACATTGTCCAGGAGCTTAATGTGTTGCCTAGTAGTAAATATCCCATTACATTGTATTGTGATAATACTACTGCATGGGATCTTGTGAATGAACCAAGGTCAGATAAACGGATAAAGAATATACTATGAAAGTATCACCTCTTGAGGGATTTTTATCAAAGGGGTGAGGATGCTATGAGCAGAGTGTCCATGGAAGAGAATGTGGTGGACCCCATGACTAAAGGACTATCTCAGCAGAAGCATGAATATCATGTGAGAGCTAGAGGGTTAAAGGTTGTTAGCAGTTGGCTCTAGACCAAGTGGGAGTCTGTTGGAGTTGGCGGCCTAAAACCAACTACTTTGTACTTTATTCATTAATAAAATCCTTATTACATCTTGATTTTATTATGTCTGACAATTCATGTCATAATGTCCTAAGGAAAGCTGTTGCATTATAGGGTCATTGCGGATCCCTACTATGATGAGAACCCGGAAGTGCCATAATGCTATTCTTGAATATATATTCCATGGCCCGATGATATTATTTGAGGGACACAAATAATATAATCCATTAGGGATGGGGACTCATAAATCTTTGAGGCATCATCTCATGGTGTGAACCCTTGGTAATATCCAGGAGGATATAATGAGAACAAGACCCTACAGTAGGAAATCAACATTTCATAGTGTCATTGGATGTTCCTATCTGCAGATGTGTGTATTGATCCTTAGACTATAAGATTATTATTAATTTGTATTACAACTTGTGCAATTAGATTTATTCACGAAAACTGTGACGACACACTGTTCGCACGGAGGTAGGATACGTTGGGTGCGTCACGAGTAATACTACATTAATAGATAATGTGAGAAAGGATTTGTCCCTTCTGTTCCACAACAGAAGTAGATATCTCATGCCCTTTGATGGAATTTATATAGGCTAAATAAATCCATGTCCATGGTAAGGTATGGGCACGTTAAATTCTGGCAAGTCAAAGAATGAATATATGGGCACATGGGTTGATGGCACTAGCATGCAACCCGCTTGATTTGAGATATCGAGGAAAGGGGGTTATATTACACGGTAAGCATTCGTATGAGGTGACACATCATTGTGGCATTAACTTCTTTCTCTATGGGTGCCTTGGCATGTTTCTAGACGCTAACCTTGGACTTTAAGTAGGCTCCGCCTAATGCCATTGAGATAGAGGCCTAGAGGGTCACACACTATGTGTGTCCATGTTTCTTAGTTAAATATTAATTTAACAAGTTAAATAAATATTATTCCCAAATGTGGATTGATATTATTTAAGGATTCCTGATCGTATTTATTTCGACAGTAGTTATTTGAGAGAATATATTCTGGGAGAAATAATATGTTTATTAGTGAGTGATGCAGTTACATTTATTTAAGAAATAAATAGCCATTACTCAAGGTCCAATAAATGTGGTGAAGTAAATAAAGGAAAATAAAAGTACATGTCGTGTATATTAAATATACACGCCATGTAGTTTTATGGAAAATGAGTACACACTGTGTATTAATGATTACACGGCGTGTAGTTTTTCCAGTTGGAATTTTGAGGATATGATATTGTTTTATTAAATGATATTTATTATAATCAGCGTGGCCGCATGTCGAGGAATTAATAATTCGACATGGGGTTTTCAATAAGAGTTAATGAAATAAATAAAACGCGTAACCCATTTATTTATTTTCATAACTCTATAACCCCAAACCCGATTATAAATATCCCCAAAACCCCAACACTTTTCCACAAGAGAATCATTGTGCACAACAATTCTAGAGAATTCTTTCAAGGCCGAAAGAACTCTTTCCTCCAAGAATGCTCTCAAGACCTAGAGACCATAGTGACCGATGGCGGACATCACAAGCGAAGCTTCTTTCGCACTAGAACCCGAAGATCCCTTCGGTGACGTCCGAAGATATGTGGAACACATGTGGATCACCGCTAGATGAATCCTACACTTGGATTCGATGACGTAGTGACTGATCACAGGATCCTGACTGGATACATTAATGAAGAAAGAATTCCACCAAGGTAATTCATGTGAATTAATTAAATTAATTATAACCAACATATGATGATCCTATATCTATGGTTCTGGGATTCCCTCTTATGTTTTTCGTTACTCGTTCTATTCTGAAGATTCGTTGTTTTACATCGTGACGGATCTCAGATTCATCGTTGTTTAACGTTAAAATTAAAGTTGGGCAAACCCACCAATGTGCTTCCGCTGCACCCGGAACCTACTCAATCCATCTTAATCTCTAATTCATAACCGCTTCCAATATTAATCCCTACCCCCCAATCCTAATCCCTACACCCAATCATAATCCCTCCCCCCATATAAATCCCAAATTTCTAACGCCCAATCCTAGTCACTGACCCTTAACTAAAACATACCCCACTCTTAATCCATAATCCATAACCCCAATAACTCCCTGTAATACTAATACTAATAATTAACCCCTATATAATCCATACCCTTAATAATAATACCTAATCCCTAACCCCCACCCCATATTAATCCCTAATCCCTACCCCCATCCAATCCTAATCCCTAACCCCCCAATCCTAATCCCCACCCCCTATTCCTAATCCCTTCCCCAAACATAATCTCTAACCCCCCCCAACCACCCCCTAATCCAAATATTAATCACAAACTCCTAACCCCCCATATTTATCCCTAACCCTCCCACCCACAAAATTAATATGTAATCCCTACCCCCAAACATAATCACTAATATTTTACCACCATAACACCTCAAATCCCAATCCTAATTCTTAACCCCTCATCTTAATTCCTAATCGCTAACCCCCATATTAATCCTATATCCCAAACCCCCACCCCCAATCCTAATCCTAACCACTAACTCCTAACCACCCCCAATCTTTATACCTAATTTGTACCCCAAATTAATCCCAAATACCTACCACTAATCCTAATCCCTAATCAATAATCCCCTAACTCCCCCATGTCCAAATCATAATCGTTAACACTAATCCCTACCCCCATATTAGTCCATAACCCTAACCCCCAATCTTAATACCTACCCCCCCCCCCCCACAATCATAATCCAAATCACTATCCCATAACCCCCCACCCCCACCCCCCACCCCAAATAGTATTCCATAATGCCAAACCCCCCTCTTAATCACTAATGTAGAGTCTTCCAATTCCATATTTCTCTCAATTTTACAAAATGGGTGACTTATGGGACTTCAATTGTGCCTCCACATGCTACAAAGGATTCCAACTAGAAATGGGGTTGTGATAAGTATAATTAGGAGGCTATACCCCCAGTATAGAGTTATATGAAAACCTTACTTAATTATATAAATTAATATTGGAATACGAAAATAATGAAAACAATAAAATGGTGGAAAACCCAAAAAAAATGAAAACTAAAAAATCTAACAAATAAAAAATGGATAAATTAATGACATTCTTGAATATTACTAAATGCAAAACTGAAATTAATATAATAAAAGAGTTATTTGACATAGATAAACTCAAAGACCTAGGTCTCGAACCCCATGTCGGTCCCATCTCCAAACTCTATCCCATCCAGAATGAAACAAAAAATAATAAGGTCCCTTTATCTTGTCCAATCCTACATCTATGTAATCTACTCAGATACCAAACGATGTCTTGATCATGGTGTGATTATAACTCAGTAGTTTAATACCATCGTGTCTAAACATAAGTTGTCTGATAATATGTTCTTGAAATAATGGAATGAACAAGTGTATTATTTAATTAATTAATTAAATTAATAGCACATCAAACTACTTCGACACCATGCTGAAATGACTCTAAGAATGTCTCAATACCATGCCAACCCCAATCATAAAACCATGGTAAACATATCCGACTTCTAAACCCTACTGAAAGGTCTCTTAAAATGTCACACAATCATTGTAACGACCCAATGTTTCATTAATGGAAAATCCCTCTTGATCTTATTAAATGTATCTTTATATAAAATAATTTTATAAAATGTCAAATTATTTGGTTTTATGTTAACAATTTTGACCATTGCTAATATAGTCGTTGAACAGTGATCACATGATTAGTATAATTATAGGGCTTTAACACATCCAATTTTACTTAGACAAAGGATGTGATGGCCTCATCCAGTATAATTGCCCCATACAGAGCCCATTTGTCGAAGCTCAGAAAAGAGGTGGCGTCCTTGGGATTCTCCCTTGACCAAGCCCAAGCTGAGCTTCGTCATGTCAAGCTCAAACGTGACCGTCTATGAGAAATGTGGAATTTGATAGAGATTACCACTCGAGCGATGTTATTCGAGCTACACCAGGAGTTTGTCACCATCGCACACCTTACCCTTAGGTCTAATGCGGCTGTTTTAAGGGGTTATGTAACAAATATCTAGTACTATGTTCATGTATATTATTTTTTGTGTATAATAATGAATATACCTTCTTATCTTTTTTTTAATACATTGTAAATAGTTTTTAAAGTACAAATGTTGTTTTTAGTTATTATTTAATTAAGAAATCTATTTTTTAAATTAATGGATTTTTGAATTAAATAATATTTTAATAATATAATAATATTATTATTAAATTAATTTTTATTAAATATAAATTATCTTATAATTTTATGAATGCAATTAAAAATTTTATTAAGGTTTGAAAGTCATTTCTGTCAAAACCCGTGAATTTCCGATAAATGTCGGTTTTTATTTCAAAAGTAAAAATTAACATATAGAGAAAATTATTTAGATAAAATAAATGTTATTTCTGGAATCCGGATGTCCAAATTATCCAATGTTTAATTTTTCATAATTTTCTGAGACAGTCAAATTTTTGGGTAAAAATAAAATACCATTTAAATATATAATGTGTTTTATGACATCATAATGACACAATAGTGATGTAATAAAATACCATAAGCTTTATGTTCGGCCAATATAAGTTTTAACATTAAAATAGTGTAATTTTGGGTTTTTTGACTTACTTTTCAAAGCATTAATGGACCCCTCAAGACTTATTCAACACCTTGCCTTTTTAAATTAATTTTCATGGGAGTGTGACTCCCCTCCACATAAGAAACCCTAATATTTTAAGAAGTTAGAACATTGTCCTTATAAAATATTTTTTTCCTCTTCCCTTTTCCAAAAACTATGGGAAAAAACCATGGTATGGTTTGTGTTTTGGATTAATTTAATGTTAGGGGACCCAAACCTAAATAATAAAGAATTCCCTCACCTTTCCTATATAAACCCACACAAGCTCCCACATTCTCCTCACTCAAAGCCTTTTGAGTTCGTCCAACCTCTTCCCAACTCTCTCTAGAATCCTCCCAAGGTTCCCCAAGCTCCCAAGAAGCCTCTCACAATTCTCTCTCTAGCCTTTGGAAGGACACTTCCAAGTAAGGGGTTTTTTTCGTTTCTCATTTTTGTCCAATTTTATTTAAGTTGTTTTTCCCTTTTAATTTCAATTATAAATGTTGGGGTATGGTTTTGAACCTCCCTCATACTACCCTATTTATGTTTGAATGATGGTAGACCCTTTCACTCTCATTAAATTCCTCCCATGTACACCCGTTACTATGCCGAAATTCTGAAAAGAACTTCTCTCTCCCCTTTTACATTCAAGAAATACTTTTGTATCATGAATCTATATTCCATTTCAATTGTTTGGACATGTATCTATATATCCTAGTTACTTTACATTACATTTAAATATGATGAGGAACCCATTTATCTCTCATCAACCACTTTTATGAATTCTTATGTCATGCCATTATGCTACCGAAATTGCACCGATTTTCTAAGACAATGCCATTGTGTAGTGAATACCATGCCCATTTCTCCATCAAGGGTATTCACCTTTATGCACATTTACTTATTGATTATAAAGTTTCATGTATGAATTCCACATTCCTTCATCGTGGAATAAATTATTATGTTTTATGAATCCATGTTTTATGATCCTTGTGGCACACATACGCGTGAAATGAAATGATTAAGAAGGGTGCGCCCTTATAGCGCTCAATGCTTTGGGTAAAGTATAGTATCATGATACGTCAAGTGAAATGAGTGTTGAATCATGATAATTTAAGGGCAATGAGGGTTTACACGTTCATTTTGTGCAATGAGGATTTACTCATGCTCCATGTGCAATGAGCCTTGGCTCATGCTAATTCCATGTTTAGTGTTGTTGCCACATTTCCATGTTATGGTTATCATGCTTTATCATGACTTTATGCTCATGTTTCATTATGTTATGTTGATATTCCTATTTTCTAACATGTTTTTTACTCCTCATGTTATTCCATGTGTACTGCCTTACTGGGCTTTATATCTCACACTTTTCTTATGCATGTCCTCAGGTTATCCCATGCAATGCTAAGTACGAGGGAATGTAGTGGTCATGTAAAGGAAGTTTTCAATAAATTTGTTTTATTTCATGTTTAAAGTTTTTATGTAATGATCCTAATCCCCAAATAGACTAATCCTCTTGATCTTCTTTGTTGTATCAAGTGAAGTTTTATGTAATAAATCATGATTAAGTTGTAATAAAAGCAGGGTTGTCATAGTTGGTATCAGAGGATAAGTTTAGTTATTTTTGGGATTAGGAACCCCTTGTAATGCCTTAGAGACAATACTAAGTATAATAAAAACATCCCTAAGTTTTGGTAAGTACTGGGTATGTGGTTTATTAGACAAATACATCCCTATCTGGATACGAGCAGGTAGAAGTGGCTCTGGCACAGATGTATCCTAGGGGTAAAACCTGGAAACACTACTTTGAGCTAGACTTGAACTGGAACTGGTGCATGACAACGGGCCTTGCTGCACTCTTGGTTATGACACTCCAAGGAGATATCTTTTGATAAATTTGAAAGATTAGTATGAACCCTTATTAATGGAATTAAAAAAAATTCCCCTACGAATATATTTTAGAAAGTAGATCATGAAAAGCCTAGATTGAAGCCTATAGACTCATGAGTTACGAAAATAAAAGTTTATTTATAAGTCATCAACTTTTGTATTTAGATTATCCTTTATGTGTTATGCCTAACTTTCCTTTTATTCCAGCCAATGGCCAGTAATAGGAGGACTCGGGCTAACAACCGTTGTGAAGATCAGTGCGATGACTGTACTAATGAGATTCCCAATCCAATAAGAGCGGGAATCAAGAAATTTTTCACACTTCTCTCGAAGCTAACTCACGTTTTGAATAGAAACACGGGGCAAGAAGAAAGACCACACCCCCCTAAGAAGGAACAAGTCGCTATCAAGAGCTTCATGAGGCAAAGGCCTCCTACTTTTAGTGGATCATCTGATCCCACGATCACTGAACAATAGATCAACTCCATTGAAAAGGTATTCTCCATCCTTTAATGTTCTGAACAAGAGAAGGTTCTCTTGGCTGCTTATCGTATGGAGGGTGAAGATGATCAATGGTGGATGTTGATCAAAAATACGAAGAACGAGGAGGAGATCGAGGCGTTTGAATAGAAGGATTTTGGGAAGATGTTTTTCGATAAATATTTTCTGCGCACCCTCCGGCTTAAGATGGAAAGGGACTTACTTTACCTCAAGAAAAAAGATGAAGAATCTGTTGGAGCGTACAAGGAAAACATCACAAGGCTTGCATGATATACTTCCATCTTTTTCGTTACCCCTGAATGCAAAGTTGACCGCTTCTTTGGTGGGCTGAAGCCTAGCTTGCGGAAAGCATTAGCGATCTGGGACTTCGACAGCTATGAGAAAATTGTCTGATGTGCCCTCAAGGTCGAAATGGAGATCGAGGAATAACATGGGTATCATGGGGACAAGAAGAGTAAGGTAGAATTCAATGTTGGCGGTCCGATGGATAAATCCAACGGTGCTATGAAGATCCAGCACCCCACTTGCCAAAAGTGCGGGAAGAAGCACCCTGGAAATTTCCTTAAGGGGATGAGGAAATGCTTCAGGTGTTGAAGGGAAGGGAACCTAGCTATTAACTGTCGGCAATAAAGACCTACGGCTGCGACAGATGAGAGTAACGCTCCGTTAGAACCTCAACGCGTTGTTTAATGATACAAATGAAAAGAACCGGGGCGTTTTGGAAATCAGTGCCCTAATCCAAGGGTTTTCGGAGGCGACCAACAACCTCCAAGGCAGCAAGGAAGAGCTTTTGCCATCCCTTCTACCGAAGTGAACCCCGACAATGAAGTGGTGACAGGTACACTAGTTATTCATTCAAGAATAGCGAACATACTTTTTGATTCAGGTTCTACGCATTCTTTTTTATCTCGAAAGTTTAGTATAACAATCCCAGCACCACCACAAGTCATGGAAGTGACGATGTCGGTGAGTACGGAAAATGGGGTAATCATTGCATCTCATGAATATAAGTCCTCCCATGTTATAATCTGTGGATTGAATTTCCTGTCGAACCTTGTCATACTCCCTCTGGTGGAATTTGATGCAATTATTGGAATGGATTGTCTTTCCTTATATAAAGCCAACATAAATTTTCTGGAGAGGGAAATCAGACTCTATATGGAGAATCGACCCCCGATTCTTTACAAGTGTAAGGAGGTAGATGAATCTCCTTTAGCTCTATCATCTCAAGTGTGGATATTACTGCCATATGAGCACGCATATCTGGATCAGATGATTGAGTCCAAGGAAGAAACCATCCTTGAAGAAATTCCTATTGTGAGGGAATTCGCTGAAGTGTTTCCCGAGGAACTGTCTGGTCTTCCTCCTAGAAGAGATGTTGAGTTCTCAATTGAACTTATACCCGGGGATTTACTAATATCCAAGACTCCATATAGAATAGCTTTTGTAGAGCTTGAAGAGCTGAAGAAACAACTACAAGATAATCTGGATAAAGGGTTTATACGCCCAAGTTCTTCCCCATGGGGTGCATGGGTTCTCCTCCTCAAGAAGAAGGATGGGTCAATGCGGCTTTGCATTGATTATCGTGAACATAACAAAATCCCGATAAAGAACAAGTATCCTCTCCCACGAATTGATGACTTGTTCAATTAGTTGCGTGGAGCACAATACTTCTCCAAGGTGGACTTGCGGTCGGGATATTATCAAGTAACTGTGAAGAAGGAAGATATCCACAAGGCTGCTTTTCGCACAAGATACGGGCACTATGAATTTATAGTAATGCCTTTCGGACTCACCAATGCTCCAGAAATATTCATGGACTTAATGAATAGTGTCTTTAGAGATTACCTCGAAAAAATTTTGGTAGTCTTTATAGTTGATATTATAATATACTCCAAAACCAAGGAGGATCATGAGGAGCATTTAAAAACTATACTAGAGACTTTGCGCAAAGAGATTCTCTATGAAAATTGAAACAAGTGTGAGTTCGGGTTGAAGGAGGTCTCATTCTTGGGTCATATCATCACAAGAAATGGGATATATGTGGACCCCTCCAAAACATATGAAATTGAGGGATGGCCGAGGCCAACATCGTTAACGGATAACCGTAGCTTCTTGGGGTTAGCTGGATATTATCGATGATTTGTGAGGAATTTATAATGATTTTCCAACCCTCTTACCAAGATAACATAGAAGGGGGTAAAGTTTTCTTGGAGTGATGAATGTGATGAAAGCTTCAAGGAGTTGAAAAGGAGGCTTATCACTGTGCTCGTGCTCACATTACCCACAAGTGGGGAACTTTTTGTTGTTTTCAGTGATACTTCAAAGAAGGCCTTAGGCTGTGTGCTGATGAAAAATGATAAAGTGATATCTTATACATCAAGGATGTTGAAAATCCATGAGCAAAACTATCCAACGCATGATCTAGAGTTGGCGGCAGTGATATTTGCCTTGAAAATCTGGCGGTATTATCTCTATGGGGAGAAATGTGAGATATATACCGACCACAAGAGTATTAAATATATATTCACATAGAAAGAGCATAATATGCACCAGAGAAGATGGATAGAGATCATCAAGGATTATGACTGTTCAATCCATTACCACCCTAGGAAAGCGAATAAGGTGGAAGATTCCCTAAGTAGAAAGGATCCAGTGATTCTATCAATGATGAGAATTGAGAAGGATCCAATCTTCTTAAAATTTCTGAAGATGGACGTGGGAATCATAAATAAGGGAACATCATCAATTCATTCACAAATTATTGCTCAAAAATCCCTTTTGTAAAGGTTAAAGGATGATATAAATGATGATGTGGGAATTCAAGAAAAAGTGGAAGCTATCAAAAAGGGGAAATCCTCGGAGTTTCATGTTCATGAAGAAGGAATTGTGAGGTTTGGGAAAAGGCTATGTCTTACATCAAGTTCGGAGCTAAAGAAGGAACTTTTGGATGATGCACAAAGTTCAAATTTCTCTATTCACCCGGGGAGCACAAAGATGTATCGAGATCTATGAGAAAACTTTTGGTGGGATAATATGAAGAAGGAGATCGCCGAATATACATCAAAGTGCCCGGTGTGTCAGCAAGTGAAGGCAGAGAGGCAGAAGTCTAAGGGGATGATGC
This sequence comes from Viscum album, assembly GCA_963277665.1. Lineage (NCBI taxonomy): Eukaryota > Viridiplantae > Streptophyta > Magnoliopsida > Santalales > Viscaceae > Viscum > Viscum album. The sequence continues at coordinate 1,760,305,217 of OY728141.1, forward strand.
AACCATTTCCCATACCAGAATGGAAATGGGAAAACATCACCATGGACTTTGTCACCAGACTTCCAAGGACATCCAATGGCAACAATGCAATCTGAGTTTGTGTGGATCGTCTTACAAAGACTGCACACTTCATTGTATTCGGGAGGATTTCTCATTGGATCAACTAGCACAGATATATATCAGGGAAGTGGTAAGGTTGCATGGAGTACCACTATATGTTGTGTCTGACCGAGATCCAAGATTCACCTCTATGTTTTGGAAGAGTCTTCAACATGCTCTGAATACCGAACTGAACTTCTGTACAACCTATCATCCTCAAACTGATGGCCAATCCGAGCGGACTTTCCAAACACTTGAGGATATGTTGAGATCATGCTAAATGGACTTTAAAGGAGGATGGGATCAACATCTTCCTCTAGTTGAGTTCTCTTATAATAACAGTGTCCACTCTAGCATCCAAATGGCACCATATGAAGCCCTATATGGGAAAAGGTGCAGAACACCGACATGTTGGGATGAGGTCGGTGAACGTAAGGTGCTTGGACTAGAAATGGTCTAGGAAATGGTGGAGAATATGAAAACCATTCAGAAACATATCAATGCATCTCAGAGTTGACAGAAGAGTTATGCAGATAACCATCGACGAGACCTTGAGTTTAAAGTTGGAGACATGGTTTTTCTACGCATATATCCACGTTAGAAGGTCATGAGGTTTGGAAAGAAAGGTATGTTAAGTCCAAGGTACATCGGCCCCTTCGAGATTCTTGATCGTGTCGGGGCTATGGCCTATCGACTAGCACTTCTGCCTACTATGGCCAACATACATGATGACTTTCATGTATCCCTCTTAAGGAAGTACATACCGGACCCTTCACATGTACTCTCTTTTGAGGTGGTATAATTGGAAGATGATCTTTCTTATAAGGAGAAACCAGTGAAGATCTTAGATCGTAGAGAAAAAGATATAAGAAATAAGACAATGCCCCTCGTCAAGGTGTTGTGGAGAAACCAAAAGATTTAAGAAGTGACTTGGGAATCTGAGGATATGATGAACCTGAGTTACCCACATTTGTTTTAGTTTTGGAAAAGGAAAATTTCGAGGGTGAAATTTCTTAAGGGGGGAATATTGTAACGGCCCAAAGATTCATTAATGGAAAATCCCTCTTGATCTTATTAAATGTCTCTTTATATAAAATGTTTTTATAAAATGTCAACTTCTTTGGTTTTATGTTAAGAATTTTGGCAGTTGCTAATATAGTTGTTGAACAGTGATCACATGATTTGTATAAATATAGGGCTTTAACACATCCAATTTTACTTAGACAAAGGAAGTGATGGCCTCATCCAGTAGAATTTCCCCATAAAAAGCCCATTTTTCGGAGCTCAGAAAAGAGGTGGCGACTTTGGGCTTCGCCCTTGACCAAGCCCAAGCTGAGCTTCATTATGTCAAGCTCGAATGTGACCTTCTACAGGAAAAGTGGAAGTTGATAGAGATTACCACTCGAACAATGTTATCCAAGCCACCCCAAGAGTATGTCACCATCGTAAACCTTACCCTTAGGTCTTATGCGGGTGTTTTAAGGGGTTATGTAACAAATCGCTAGTACATTGTTCATGTATATTATTTTTTGTGTATAATAATGAATATACCTTCTTATCTTTTTTTTGATACATTGTAAATAGTTTTTAAAGTGCAAATGGTGTTTTATGTTATTATTTAATTAAGAAATATATTTTATTAAATTAAGGGATTTTTTAATTAAATAATATTTTAATAAAATAATAATATTATTATTAAATTAAATTTTATTAAATAAAAATGATCTTATAATTTTATGAATGCAATTAAAATTTTTATTATGGTTTGAAAGCCATTTCTGTCAAAACCTGTGAATTTTCGATAAATGTCAGTTTTTATTTTAAAAGTGAAAATTAACATATTTAGAAAACTATTTAGATAAAATAAATGTTATTTCTGGAAACAGGACGTCGAAATTATCCAACGGTGAATTTTTCATAATTCTCTGAGACAGTAAAATTTTTGGGTAAAAATTAAATACCATTTAAATATATAATGTGTTTTATGACATCATAATGACCCAATAGTGATGTAATAAAATTCCATAAGATTTATGTTCGGACAATATATGTTTTAACATTAAAATAATGTGATTTTGGGTTTGTTTGACTTACTTTTCAAAGCATTAATGGACCCTCAAGACTTATTCAACACCTTGCCTTTTTAAATTAATTTCCATGGGAGTGTGACTCACCTCCACATAATCAACCCTAATATTTTAAGAATTTCGGACTTTGGACTTATAAAATATTGTTTTCATATTACCTTTTCCAAGAACCATGGGAAAAAACCATGGGATGTTTTGTGGTTTGGATTAATTTAATGTAAGGGGAACCAAACCTAAATAATAAAGAATTCCCTCACCTTTCCTAAATAAACCCACACAAGCTCCCACTTCCTCCTCACTCAAAGCATTTGGAGTTCGTCCAACCTCTTCCCAACTCTCTCTAGAATCCTCCCAAGGTTCCCCAAGCTCCCAATAAGCCTCTCACAAGCCTCTCTCTAGCCTTTGGAAGCACACTTCAAAGTAAGGATTTTTTCTTCCTTTCTCATTTTTTTCCAATTTTCTTTAAGTTGTTTTTCCCTTTTAATTCCTATTATAATTGTTGGTGTATAGTTTCAAACCTCCATCATACTTCCCTCTTTATGTTTAAATGATGGGAGACCATTTCTCTCTTATTAAATGCCTCCCATATGCACCCGTTACTATGCCGAAATTCCGAAAGGAACTTCTCTCTCCTCTTTTACATTAAAGCAATACTTTTGTATCATGAATCTAAATTCTATTTCAATTGTTGGGACATGTATCTATATGACCTCCTTATTTTCCATTACATTTAAATATTATTAGGAACCCCTTTCTCTCTAATCAACCACTTTTATGAATTCTTATGTCCCGCCGTTACGCTGCCGAAATTGCACCGATTTTCTAAGCTAATGACATTGTGTAGTGAATACCATGGTCATTTCTCCATCAAGGGTATTCACCTTTATGCACATTTACTTATTTATTATAAAGTTTCATGTATGAATTCCACATTCCTTCATCATGTAATAAATTATAATGTTTTATGGATCCATGTTTTATGATCCATGTGGCACACTTACACATGAAATGAAATGTTTAAGAAGGGTGCACCCTTATAGAGCTCCAATGCATTGGGTAAAGTATAGTATCATGATACTTTATAAGAAATGAGTGTTTAATCATGCTAATTCAAGTGCAATGTGGGTTTACTCGTGGTTTTTGTGCAATTAGTAATTACTCTTGCTCCATGTGCAATGAGCCTTGGCTAATGCTAATTCCGTGTTAAGTGTTGTTGCCACATTTCCATGTTATGGTTATCATGCTTTATCATGCCTTTATTCTCATGTTTCTTTTATGTTCTATTGATATGCCTATTGACTAAAATGTGTTGTACTCCTCATGTTATTCCATGTGTACTCCGTTACTGGGCTTTATAGCTCACCCTTTTCTTATGCATGTCCTCAGGTTATCCCATACAATGCTAAGTACGATGGAATGTAGTGGTCATGTAAAGGATGTTTTCAATAAAGATGTTGTATTTCATGTTATAAGTTTTTATGTAATGATCCTAAGCCTCAAAGACACTAAACCTCTTTATCTTCTTTGTTGTATCAAGTGAGGTTTTATGTAATAAATCATGTTTAAGTTGTAATAAAAGCAGGGTTGTCATAATCATGCCAACCATAACCAAAAATTCCTGGTATAAATCATATTAATCTATGTCAATCATGTTATTTAATAATATAATAAATAAATCAAGGTTGAGCTCATTATATAAGCATTACAATATGTATCAGTACCTAGCCTAGTATATAATAATTTCAAAAATAAATCAGGTTTGATCCTGGTATATAAGCATTATAGCATGTATTAGGGCCAAGCCTGATATATATGCATTTCAAAAATAAATGACTTTTAAGCCCAGTATATAAGAATTATAGAATGTATCTGAAAAAACCATGGTAGATAATAATTTTAGTATAAATCATTGTGCATAGATTTATATATAATCATTACAGCATGAATCGCTGGGTGTAGCCCTCTATATAATGATTCCAGCATTTATCACAATGAGTCTTAGAAACAGGGATATCACAATATCACATCATAAGGATAAATGTACAATTATGAAAATTACCATTTATCTTTCAATAACACATTCTGTTTATCATTCGTTCATAATCCAATGGCATTCCAGTCATTCCAATAATCTAGAAAATCCCTGGTGAATTTATATCAATAAATCACACAAAAATCATGTCATGATAAACACACATTAGAAATTAGTCAATTAATTTGTAATCAACAGTTCACTCAACCAAATGGTATCCATAAGATAGGTTAGTAACAATTGAATCAAAAGGGATTCCAAGGAACAATCCAATTAATCATTTAATTAATTTAATCATACATTATTTTGCACATACTTTTCAACTAAATAGTCTATAAGGTTAAGGTTTACACCCCTTACCATTAACCAATGATTAAAACAAAACTTCCAAAGGGTAACATCAATGATGAACAAGGTGAAGAAGAACACAAAAAGAACCTAAATCAACCATGGTCAAGATCATAACCAAATACGATCAGAGGATTCCACCTCCCTAACATAGATCAATAGAAGAATTTTGGAAAACCAAATTCAAATAATTATGAGGGATCGATCACAAAAATGAGATATCTAGAATGGAGAAAAAGATTCAAAAATCTCATAGGGAACCATCTATGTTTGAGAGGAGGAAACTGCAAGCTGGTGAAAAGAAAAATCCGATACATGGTACTTTTAAAACTATTGGATGATATATTACATGTCATGTTGCTATTTTACATGTCATTTATTTCTATTTAGTGGGATACACATAAAAACTCATCGTCTCAGCATAACTTTTAAATTTCACAAATATTAAATGATTTGAAATTATTACATGATGTGTAATAAATATACACCCTCTACAGGTTTTATGACATGTGTTTGTAAGAATTTACATATCATGTAATACATTTACATGGCTTGTAAATTTATTCCAGATAGCATTCAGTCTAGTTTCCACAAAAGGAAACAAAACCTCCTTCAAATTCTTCAAAATTTTGGAAAACCCCTCATAAACCAATTTAACATATTTATATATAGACTCCATTAATTTAAATAAACATACATCCCTGAAATTTACATCATTCATTCCAATAAAATCTCTCCGCCATCAAACGTGAATCAACAACCAAGTCTTAAAGACATAGGAAAACCCAACATGATACATTTAATGAAAAAAATAAAATAGGTACATACCAAGAAAGAGACAATATTTTAAAACCTTCCGACCATATAACAGCTCTTCCCCAAGATTCTCCAATCATCACTGTGGGGTATTGATGAACATGTCTGGCCACTATACTCACATATAAAACTCCTTATATTAGGTCTCCTCTTAAAATTGACTACTATACCACTCCACTTGAACCAAAGGTATAGCCCTACCCAATATATACTTATAACTATGGTCTAAAATCCTCTTCGGATTCTCCTTAAAGGATGTATGTAACATATGCTATATTTTTGATATGTCTGTCACATGAGAGGGGTATGGATGATATATCTAAACATACGATGTGTGAAAAAAGTTTTGAATGGAACTATAGAGATGTGGATGGGATAATCAATATGCTACAAGACTGAATTTTTTCACTATATCAAATAGCCCTACAATCCTGGGTGCAATATTTCTCTATTTCCTAATAAAGAATTACCCCATCATGGGAAAAGAACGAAGGAAAAAATTGATTACCAACCTCAAAATTGGTGGTATTATCTGATTTTCATCATGTGTTTACCAACAATCTCCTGAAAAATTGAACTTTCTTAGAATTCTCATATACGAGACTAGGCCCAACAAGAGCCTACTCAGCTACATATATCCAACATAGATGTAAATGAGACTAACTTCCATAAGAATCCTAGAAAGGCTCCATTTGGATCGATTCTTCAAAGCTTTTATTATGTGAAAACTGCACATGTTGTATATGTTGCTCCCATGAACCACCTAAATAAAAAAGGCAAAAAAAGATATCTTATAAAACCTAAATAATTCACTTAGATTGACTATCAGTCTAAAGATGATAAGTTTCACATAGAATAAAATATGATACCAGATCCATCTGAATACCCTACTAGAACTACGATGTGAAACCTGGATCTCTATCTGAAATGATACTCCTCATAACACCATGATGTTGAACTACTTAATGCTTGTGAAGACTACCAAAATCATCTACTATGAAGGTCTCCTTGATAGGTCAATCGATCCAAAATCACCCATAAAACATCATTCTTACATATTTTCTTGGGAAATACTATCACAAAAGAAAGAGTGACATTATCCCAATTTCACTATGTAATAGGAAAAGGCTGAAAAATCCCGACATTACTCTAATGCTTGGTTTTCACCTGCTAACATGTGAAACATCTAACAATAATGCCTAACACCTCCTTATTTATTACTTGACACCATTATTATCTAAAAAGACCATGATACATATTTGTCAAACCGGGATATACTGTCCATCTAGAAGCATGAATCTCTCTAATAAGGTCCTCACATAAGCGTGGAGGAACACATACTCAGCCACAGAAAAGATAATTTTCACTGCCAAGAGACCATCCCAAAGGGGGTCTCCCCACCATATAAGTTATCTCTTAAAACTAAGTCATCCAGATCAGATAAATTCTCAATCTTGATCTATCCCAAAAGCACAGGTATAACAGATGTTGAAGTCAATGATACTTAGCACCAAGACACATAAACAACTAGATGCATGTTTGTAAAGAGTGTCAGCATCTTCCACTCATCTCAAGACTCCCGTATTACCCATTTTTCATATTTCATCTTAATGAGTCAAAAATGAAATTTCCATTCGTATGAATATAAGTCAAATAAAAATAATAATACAAATACTCGACCCACCTCCTCTACTAAAGGTTGAGGTCCCACTAAGAAAATATGTACCTGATGCTCTTATGCTCCATGTATACCAAAAATCTCTCACAAATAAGATAGTGTCTCTAATAACTCAGGGAATGTACCACCGTATCTAACTTCATAGAGTAGGGAAATTCCTCTCATGTGGTATCATCTGTCTGGATCTATAATTAACCACTTAATTGTCCATTATTAGAACAACTCTAAGTCCAACTCTAGATAAGTCACAGTACAAGATATATTCTTTACCCAACATAGGTATAGTGAGGATAGAAGATGAGGTTATCCTTCATTTCATCTCATGAAAATCTCTCTCAAAAGCATCTGACCAAACAAACTTTTCCCCCACCCTTCTTGGTTAGTCAAGACATCAGTACTTCCAGATGAGAGAAGTCCTAGATAAAGAATTGATAATAACCTAATAAACCATGAAATATATGAGTCTCAAATAAATTCTTGGGTTCCCAAGATACCATGGCTACACCATTCTCTAGGTCCACTGACACTCCTTCCACTGAGATTTCTTAGACCACGTGGTGTACTTTTTCAATTCGAAATCAATGATTGGTTTCCTTGGTGTAAATCTAATTCTCTCTCAATGAACTCAAATTGATATGAAGATGTCAGGAATGATAGTCTCCTAATAGAGAGTATACTAATATTTCATTGAAAAACAATAGCCACAAACCGATTGAGAAAAGGATGAAAAATCTGATTCATTAAGTCCATGAATACCATCTGTGTGTTATTCAAACCAAACGACATCACAACAAACTCATACAATCCATACCTACTCATAAAAATTTTTCAAGGTATGTTTGATGGTCACACCTTCAACTCAAATCGATCATAGAGAACATCCTAGAACCTCTCAACTGATCGAAAAGATCATTGACACCCGGAAGTGGATACTAGTTCTTGACTATCATCTGGTTTAATCATTGATATTACACATATAATCAAAATGTATCATCATCATTCTTTACAAAAAAAATGGAGAACCCAAGGGAGATATACTTGGCCATATGAAACATTTATCTTCCAGATCATCCAACTGAAATTTAGAATCCTACATCTCTGATGGTACTATTCTATATGGAGGGACCAAAATTAGCTTTGATCCTGACACCAAGTTGATCATAAAATCAACATATTTCTCATACAGTAAGTCGTAGAACTCGTTTGGAAGGAGATCCTAAAAAAGTTCCACCACTAGAGGAAAAAAAATCATACCACATCCCACCATCATCTAGAGAATGACCGACTATCTAGTATGTGAGATAATCCATTCTTCACTGAATTGGTTCTACATGACCAACCCGAAGATCCCACTCACCCTCGTGAGAATAGATTCCTACTTATAGATATATAATGTTTACTTTACTCTAGTTATAGTCGATATGATCTAGATATTGAAGTAGGAAATCTGTATAAAGAATCAAATTGAAACCTATCATTTTCAACACAAACGGTTCCCAAAAGAAACAGTAACCATCCATCTCTAGAGAACATGCGTTGCAACATTCGATATTCTCAGACCAAACTCCCAAAGGTGTATCAATAGTTTAAACACCATCAAATATTTCCACATCCAAGCTCAAACCGTTTACAAAAACATCAGATAAAAAGGAATTTGATACTTCTGTATAAAAAACATAAAAGCAAGTGTACATGATACAGGAATTGAACCACTTACAATAGAAGGTCTTGCATCCACAATAACTAGAGGAGTCTACATAACATGCAGCTGACTAGCCCCTCTGCCCTATGATCCTTCCTGACTCCCCTAGGATATTCCCACTACTTGGTACTTCTTTTCCTGAACTTGGGTACCACATCCCCATCCCTGACCATAATGTCATATAGACCTCTAACTACCTATCTACAGAAGAGTATCTAAGTCCTTCCCAAACTCTTGTACCTATCCTGATCTCCTACCACTTCTCTGATGTAAAATTCCCCTACAAAACCCCCACATGTGGCCAATACTTCCAGAAATGTGACACTCCAATGAGGAGTATGAACACTGAGGTCATTTGTGGCCCATCATGCCGCAGTGATAGCATTGTAACAGACACTACAAAAATTTCAACTATTTCTAATGGGTCAATTGCGACGGGCATAGGGCTTGTCGCAAATTGTCCATAATAAAAGGTATTTGTGATGTTCCATCACAAATACCTTTCACGTGCCATGCGCACGTAAGCGCTAGAAGAGTATTTCGGATGAAAATTCTCCCCCGTAGCAAATACTCATCCAGGGTTTATGTTATTTGCAATGGGGGAGAATCCTCGTCGCAAATAATATGTCGGTAGGATATTATTGGCGACAGGTCCTATTATATATAATATGACGCTAAGATAGTATTTGTGACGGGACACCTCGTAAATACTATCTTTTACCACCACCTCAATTAATAACTGTTGAACTATTTGTGATGGGTCTCATCGGAATTACTACTATTTGCGACGGCATGTCGCAAAGAATGTGTCACATGATAGTATTAGCGACGGGACTCATCGTAAATAATATTATTTACCACCTCATCAATTAATAAACACCTAACTATATAGACCCCACTAAATTTTTTTCATTCATATCTTTTCTAAATTTCGCTCTCCCTCGCTGCTATGATATTTCTTTATTTAAATTTTTTAGAGTATGAAACGTTATAAGGGATCAACTTTCAAGTTTTACATCCTCCAAAAGATTCATTTTTAATGTATTTATTATTATTATTTTACTTAATTTATTTTAGTCAATATTAGTAATAATTATTATTGATTAGAAATAATTAGATATTATTTAAATTAATTTGTTTTCATACATTGTTTTTTAGAACAATTTAGTTATAATTTTCATTAATGTTTTTAATTAAAATTAAATAGTTTTAATTTCCAAAATATTTATTCTAATTATCTGTAATTAGTAATTATTAGTAATAAATTATTATACATTTATAAAATTTAATGTTAATTAGTGGTAGTTAGTGATAATTAGTACTAATTAGTTGAAATTAAAAAAAATTGAAACAATTAATAATAATTAGTAATAAAAAATATTCCTAATTAATTGTTATTTATAAAAATTTGTGGTCATTAATAAAAAATAGTGGAAATTAGTAATAATTAGTGGTAATTAGTAATAATTAGTGGTAATTCGAAATAATTAGTAAAAAATTATATATATTAGTTATAGATTTTTAAGAACTAATAAAAAATAATAATAAATAACTTTAATTAGTAAAAATTTGTAATAATTAGTATAAGTAATAATTAATAATAATAAAAAATATTATTATATGTAATAATTAGTTAAATATAGTAATAATTACAAAAAAATAGTAATAATTACAATAATTATTATTAAGTACAAAAAAACTAGTAATAATTACAAAAAAATAGCAATAGTTACCAAAAACATGTAATAATTACAAAAAATAGTAATAAAAAAGTAATAATTACAAAAAATTAAAAATAATTACAAAAAAATATTAATAATTATAAAAAAATAGAATTAATTATAAAAATTAGCAATAATTATCAATAACTTGCAATAATGAGAATAATTATCAATAATTACAAAATATTAAGAATAATTACAAATAAAATAGTAATAATAAAAAAAATAGTAAAAATTGAAAAAAATAGTTACAATTAAAAACAAAACAGAAACAATTACTAAAAATATTAATAGTTAGCAAAACAAATAGCCATAATTAGTCGTAATTAGTAAAAATTAGTACTAATCAGTCATAATTAGAATTAATTAGTAATAATTAGTAATAATTAGCTAATAATTACAAAACAATAGTTAATAATTACAAAAAACTACAATTAAATATAAAAAAATTGAAATAATTTGCAAAAACAATATTTATAATTAACGAAAAATATTAATAATTAGCAATAATTAGTAATAATTAGCAATATTTAGCTAATAATTTCAGTAAATTAGTAATAATTTGAAAAAAAAGCTAATAATTACAAAAAGTTATTAATAATTCCAAAAAAATAGTAATAATTAAAAAACTAAAAATAATAAGCAATAATTACAAAATAATTAGTGATAAGTAGTAATAATTAGGAATAATTAGAAATAATTAGCAGTAATTACTAATAATTAATTATAATTAGTAGTAATTAGATATAATTACATATAATTAGTAGTAATTATCACTAATTGTGATTAATTAGCAACAATTAGGAAGAATTAGCAATAATTAGCAATAATTACTAATAATTAGTAATAATTATTAATAATTAGCAATAATTGGCAATAATTAGTAATAATTATTAATAATTAGTAATAATAATAAAAATTAGAAATAATTACTAATAATTACCAATAATTAGGAATAATTATAAATAATTACATATAATTAATCGTAATTAGGAATAATTACCAATAATTAAGAATAATTAGAAATAATTACCAATAATTAAAAATAATTATGGATAATTAGCAATCATTAATAATAATTATCAATAATTATGAATAATTACCAATAATTATAAAAAATTATCCAAAATTAGGAATAATTACCCTTAATTAAGAATAATTGCCAATAAGTTGCAATAATTAGCAATAATTAATAATAATTAGCAATAATTATCAATAATTATAATAATTTGGAATAATTACGAATAATTATGAATAATTACCAATAATTAGGAATAATTACAAATAATTAGCAATATTTAATAAAAATGGGAAATAACTAATACAAAATAGTAACAATTAATAAAAATCAGCAATAATTAGCAATACATAGCAATAATTAACAATAATTAGAAATAATTAGCAATAATGAGTAATAATTAACAATAATTAACAGTAATTAGAAATAATTAATGAAAATTAGCTATAATTAATAATAATTAGAAATAATTTACAATAATAAGATATTATTAGCAATAATTAACAATAATTAGAAATTATTATCAATAATTAGTAATAATTAGTAGTATATAGGAATAATTCGAAATAATTACCAATAATTAAAAATAATTACAAATAATTACAAATAATTAGGAATAAATATCAATAATTGGCTGTAATTAGAAATAAAATTCAATAATTAGAAATAATTAGTAATTTTTAATAATAATTACCAATAATTAGGTATACGTATTAGTAATTACCAATAATTAGGAATAATTAGAAATAATTAGCAATAATTACCAATAATTAGAAACAATTAGCAATATTTAGGAATAATTACTAATAATTAAGAATACATATGAATATTTTAAAAAGTAATTTTTTTGGATCGTGTTTTTCTAATATCAAATTAATCATAAAAGATGAAATATTTTTTATTTTTTATAGAAATATGGAACAAGGAATTAAGTAAAACTCATTATTAGATGATCGTGCTTTGATTAAATCTTCGCATGAATCCAAACAGTTCTAGTTTAAATACTATTTGTATTGAGGGTGTTGAAACTTTATTATCATTTGTATAATCAATGATACAATTTTTTTCAGAATGTATAATTAGGTTTCCATGTAAAAAATGTCGTTTGAGGACATTTGACATATTTGACAATGTTGGGGGTCGTCCATTGCATTTTGGTTTTCGAACAGATTGTGTTTTTTCATATCTACTTAGTGAATGAAGTTCTTGAGAAGATACTAATAATTTCATTCCAAATCCATCAAGGATTATGAATATAGTATATGATGTGGTAGGCCTATATTTTAAAAAAAACTGAAACACTTGATGATATTGATTTAACTCCTGAGTTGAAAACAACTCAATTTTATGAGTTTTTGAGGTCTGTAGTCGATTCCTTATATATTGGTTGTAAGATAATAAAATTTTAAGTGGTTGAAAATTTATGGCTATTAAATCAGATAATGGATTGTCAAATGGAAATTTGGAACAGATATTCTCTTTTGTTAAAACACTATTACTTGTAGGAAATGTGTATCCTATAAATTTATAATAGAGAAATATGTCTGTTCGTAATCTGGGTCATAGTTATTAGAATATTCAAGTATGTTCAAATGATTAAATATTATATTATGGTGAAAATGAGTCCTTTGATAGTTTTCATACATGTGGAAATCAGGGTATAAAGTGGCTCAACTAAATAATTTTGGATTTATTCCAGTAATATAGTTGAGGTATTTCCTACTTACACCCAGATTATAGGGTTTATTTATTTCTCAAAAAACGACTTCGTTGAAGTCATGGAACAAAACCAATTTTTCAAATGGTAAAAGCTTAAACTGTCCCTCTAATAGTGATTCATGGAAATTTTTTGACCATGTACATTTATCTTTTTCATTAGAATCCCTAAATGTGTGATTGTGTCTTTCTAATAATAGTTTATGTCAATTTGGTTCTTACAGTATTCAATATTCTTATTGGCATGTCATTATAACTCTTTAAATTTTTCCTCTGTGGATGTTGATGAAGGAATCATATATCATTTTGACCTTATTAATTCTAGGACATCCGAAAAAGAATATTGGTTTTCTATTTGAATCCATTGATTGATGAGTTAAATTTATTATGGAGTAATGGATTCAATACATATGATGTTGGTGCAAAACAAATTTTCGAATTGAACGTTGTATTGATGTGGATAATTAGTTACTTACAAGAATATGGCATGTTATCTGGATGGAGTACACATGGTCCAAAATCATGGCAATACTGTATTATAGGCATCAATGATTTTATGCTTGTTAACATAAGAATACCTTGTTTTATCGAAAATCATCATAGATTCCTTCCAAACGATCATCCTTTTCAGAGTAATAGATATAGTTTTTGTAGCAAAAATCACTTTATAATCATAGAAATTACATAACTCTTTCAGAATACATAAACATTATACAAAAAATATTCTGAAAGACTGTGGTTTGCATAGTGCCTTTCGAAACATGGAAACATAAGCACTAGTACATAAGTGATCTACATCATCTCCCACTGGGTTATTCGTGACTAGAAATCCTCTTAGACATATCAAACATAGTACATATCATTATAAAATGGGGTAAAGATAAGATAAAAGGGGTGATATCAAATTCATAGTGAGGGTAAAAAAGGGAGACATGTAATCATAAACATCAGAATAAGGATATGAGAACATGATCCTGTAAATAGATGATCATATCCTTCATATCAAATATCATAACATATATCATGGAATAAATATTATTAGTTCATAAGACATTAATAATATGAAATAAAGTAGATAATACATGAATTCATAAGATATAATTAAGACATGGAATTTTGGGAAACATATAAGTATATAATATGATTTCCCTAGTTGCTAAGGCATCACTACCAAGACCATCTTAGTAGACAAAGTCATTTAATGAACTAGGTGAACCCCCATTCCAGCCATGTATTACTAAACTTATTGAACCCTCATTCCAACCATGTATTACTAAACTGAGTAAACCACTGTTTTAGTCATGTATTACTAAACCGAGTAAACCCCCATTATAGCCATGTATTAATGAATTTAGTAAACCCTCATTCTATCCTTATATTACTGAACCAAGTAAACCTTCGTTCCAACCCTGTATTCCTAAACCAAGTGAACCCTCATTCAATTCATGTCTATCCCATCATATATAAATCATTACCCAATGAAATGGAGGGGAATATAAGTCCCACCCGTCAAATAATGAAATCCTTGATACATGTTCCACCAGATTATAAAAAAATATATCATAACCCATGAAAATAAATGGATATAATAAACATGTAAACATATCATACCATTTAAAAATATATAGGTTTCATAATAATATCATCATAAACATAACTTTTTATAATAATCGGGTTTCAAAACAATATAACCTGTGAAAGAGAAACGACCTTCATAAATATAATGACATCAAAACATAATCCATTCAGAGAACAAATATGAATGTAAACATTCAATAATTTCACCATAAATTCATGATCAACACAAATGGATGTTATCTTATAAGGTAAATAATTTTTAAATGACTTTTAAAAAAATTCGTAGTGGAAAATATCCTTTCTTCTTTGAAAATGATTCTTATAACATAAAAACTTTTGAAAACCTTTTTCTTCATAAATATATTTGGGAATTTATAAAAGAATATTTGAAAACATTTTTAAAATCCTTTTTACATAAAAATGATCTTCAAGAATGTTTTTTAAAAAAATTAAATTTGTTTTTAAAATTTGGTTTCTGAATACAGTTGATTTCTGACTAAAGAGAGAGAAAGACTAATTTTATTAAAAAAATTATCTTAAGTAACAAAGAGTGTAAAAATTGTACTAACAACTAAGGAAACCTAGAATAAACATATGAGAAGTAAAATCATGAATATTCTTGAGATATTTTAGTAAAGGAAGCACAAACATAAAAATATTGAAAAACGATAAGATTATCTCAATAAACTCTTACAACTTGGTTACTTGGGATCCTACTATCAATGTAAGAAAAGAAAATTAAATGAAGGTTAATATATCATGAAAATAATGATATTAATGATATAACTTGTACAATGGAAGTATGTAGATCTATAAGAAGACTTTACGTGCTGAACAAAAAAAGAGTCTCAATCAAGGCAAATAGAGACAAAACTGTTTTACTGATTTGGTAACATTTGAAAGTTAAACCCCATGAAAGAAGGATCACAGAATTGATATGTGAATAACCATAAATTTAGTTATAATATAAATATAATTCAATCAAGGTCATTTCATACTCCACTCAAAAGGAAAGAGTGTCTATAATACCATTAATCTCACAAAAATTAAAAGTGAGATGAAATTCCCCTTACCTTATGTCTTGACTCTCTCCGTACTTGTGAAGGATTATTGTATAACAAATATAAGTTTATTATAAATATTATATGGAATCATATTCTTATATCTATTACCATATACTATTCTACTATATCCTTATATTACCCACTTGTTAACGATCCTATGTTAAGGTTTCACATTGGGTAATATTCACTTTGTTCTTTGCATGTGTCTTAATTTGTTATATCGTTGATCCTTATACTTATATCATGATTCTAGAATGAATAAAATGATATAAATATCTGCTTTATCAAGTATAATTATATTATAATGACCTAATTAATAATGAATTATTTAATGGAATACACTGTTCATAGAGATAGTAGGTCGTATGTACGCATGAACGTTGTTTTTCATTTTTATTATCGTATTGAAAGAAAGTATGTAAATGAAATATGTATATATATGTATATATATATCATTATTATAGTATCATTAATATATCATATAAATAATATATTTTCATTAAACCTATCCTAAATACATTCTATCTGGTATGTGAACTTATTACATTTCTTTGATGTAGTAGTAGTCCACACTTCCTCAAACGGGATTATTGTATTAACACAAAATGCAAGGTAAAAAGATGTGTTTTGTAAAATTAATACAGAATATTAAATAAATAAAAAATATAATATATTAAATATATAAATATAGTTTCCATCATAATATCCACCATGATTGGTGGTAAAGGAGAAATAAACAATCATCATTTCGTGAGGCAGTTGTTCTCCGTACACAGAAATAATATGTTCAACATCCATTAGATGGTGGTTTTTGTAACATTGGGTCGGAAACTATGAATAAAAAAATACTATTATATGTATGTTATTGGTTTTTACACCAATAATGGAATAAAGAGAGTGGAGGTGGTGGAGAAGGAAAATAATGTAAAGGATCTTGGAAGACGTTACTTCTAAATCGGGTAACTCCTTTTGGTTTATGCCAAATGGTTTCCCAGAGAGGGTTTCTTCAAAAAGTAAGGATTCAAAGTTGAAGGGAGTATTTTTTTTAAGTGCACTGGTTATTTATTGTCTAAACATAAATGGTTTTATAGGTGTGAGTAATGGGTAGAGTTCTTGCCTTTTTATAGTGGAGGGGGAGTGGCACTTTTGTAAATACCAGAAGGTATTCAATAATTGGTGGTCTATCTTACGGAAAGTCACTCCAAAATGGAAAAATAATGGATTAAAGGAGAATAATGGTCAATAAAAACCACATCCACAAAAAAATATGTGTTTTTTAATTATTTAGTTCCTTAACTTCTAAGATTCCCCAATTTTATCATTTTGGTTTTTATTAAAGCATCATGTTTTCTAATCTAATTAACTTAACCATTAAGAATAAATTAAACTGATATTTATTATAAAATATATAACCAATAAATTTCTAACATTATATCAAAATTATTAAATTAATTTCTCATTTGTTTCTAAATTAATCTTAAAAAAATCGCATGTGATGCGCTAAAACGCTGCTTGAACCCGAATTGTCTTGACAACATATTTACATAATATGGGTCAATATATTAATTATAAAAGATTAATTATAAGATTAATATAAAATATTTAATATATATTAACACTTACACATCACCTATAATAATATATTATTTTTATCAATTTTAAATCATTTATAAGATTCATTAATATTAAAATAACAATAATGTCAATTTTGACATTATTTATTTAATGTTAATTTTAAAATATCAGTCATTTATTGGAATGCAAATATATTAGGTTAAAACGTTTGTAACATGATATATTAATCTAAAAAAATAAATAAACACAAAAATTCAATCAATTTACTTCACTTTTAATAGTTATAGTATCATTTGTTTTAGTTAATAATTAACTAAAAAATCATTATATTGATGTTTCTTAATCTTTTTATGTACCTAAACAATCTATAAAAATTATTTAAAACTTATTACGATACAAATAACTCATATATATTCCAAAATTATATATATAAACGAAAATATGATGTTTTTTTACATATCTCAAAGTATTATAAATGTTAAAGGTAATGAAAGTTCCCCTTTTGTCTTTTTCCTTACTTAAACTTTATTATAGGAAACATCCATTTAATAATATCCAAAAAACACATATATTACAAAACAAGTGGGGAAATGGTAAAATTTGTGAAACCAATTCCTTTTGTAAAAGTTTAAGAGTCATTTTGTTTCTTAATATTATTTATTAGTACCTTATTAAGATTAATCGTACCTTAATCACCGTAATTAATTTTAATCACATTCACTAATAATTTTTGTCAAAAAATTATGTTGATCTTATTAGACCAAAAATATCATACTAATTAAATTCATGTATTTCATATTTTAAAATTTTCAATTGTAGAATTGGGAGAATTAGTATTAACGACAATCCCGCACACATGGTGAAATAATAGGGTTTTTAGAAGAAAAATGTTCAAATGTTTGTTAAGTTTTTTATATTCAATTTCAAAGTGGAGTTTATCATAATGAATTTAATTGCATCATAAGATGTATTATTCATCTATTGTGACCGTAAAACATATTTATATTATCATTTATCATTATTAATTAATTAGACTGAAAAGTAGTTTTTTACTAAAAAGCAGTATTTATCACTATTCATCAAAAAATGATGTTTCTGATTAAAAATCCCAAAAAATAACCCTAGGATAATTTAGATTTTATGAATTCAGAAAATAATTTTATTTTATCGAATTAAATTTCTAAATGTGTCAGAATTTACTTTTATTATTAAATGTGATTCATTCATGAAAAATATATTTTTAACCTAAAAAGAATTTAACAAAAATATTATCTTTCCTTATCAATATGTTTTATTTATATAAAACTGAAATATTTAAAATTTAATTATTAATTAATTTAATAGATAAGTTATAATTATCTTTTTAAATAATTAAAATAATAAAAATAGATGTTTCTTTGAAACTCATTGTTGCGTACATCGTACGCCAAGATGGTGTTTCTTGTAGCGCAAACCATTTTGGTATTTCGTGTGAAAGGAATGTTTGAATTAGAATTTTAATATATACATATATATATATAAATATTGTCATAGTCATGTGAAAAAAAATATTGAAAATTAAAGTTAATTCAAATAATAATAATTTCTCAAAATCTCAGGGTGTTACACTCTACCCCCATTAAAAAGAATTTTTCCCTCAAAATTTGTCTAGGTTATCAAAGGTTTAATACTTGAAATTTTATTCATAGAAACCCACATCGTAAAAATGAATACTAAAACATCCCTTAAAAATGTAAATTTGGAACCATAACGGTTACCCAAAATAACATATGACTGGGTTTCCATATATGAGAACATTGGTTGAGAGTGAGGATTGGACACGAAGTAAAAATGTAAATATTTATAGGGAGTGATTGAGTTAATCATTCACAAAAAATTGAATGATAATAGGAATGTTGAGGTCCTCAAATTTGTAAATCTGTGATGATTTTAGAAGCTATTGGATCAATAGAATTTAAGGTATTAGGTCATCATTTTTTTGTATCACTTTTAGAACTTCGGGTAATTTTTGATAATTTCAATAATAAAATTTAATTCATGGGTAGTTCTTTGAAAAATTTCTAATACATCTATTAAATCATGGAATTATTTTCTATAAATTAACATTGGTGCATAAAGCACTAAAATACGGTTTTTAATTGATCTTAAAGTCCATGAAAGAATAAATAGTCTAACTATTTGTCTATTAAAAAAACATGAATTAATCGTTAAAAAGTAACACTAATAGTTAATCATAAATATTTATTCATTATAAATAAATATACATTAACTAAGACATCGTGTAGACCAGTGGTATGCATGAAACCCTTTCCATTCTTCGGTCATTGGTTCAAGACCCACGGTCTTGCTGGACTTGATTGGTTGTCACATGACACACATGATGTACTTTTTTAAAACCACACTAATATAATATATATGATGGAAATACTTGAAATAAGGTTAACCAATTATTAAACATTTAACTAATGTTTAAAAAACGTAGTGCACAAATAATTCCTCTAAAGTTTAACTTAATCTATTCATGAACGGAAAACCTTATAACCCTTCCAAAAGATGAAAATCCAAAACCATAGAAATAGAGTCATGAAATAAGATTGAAATTGATTCCCCTATATAACAAAGTATATCTTGGTTGTAACATTCCAAACATCTAAATATGATTATTTTATATTCCCTTCAAACATGGTAACAAACTAAATTACTATAAATCCTTTTGGAAAACATGCATGCTTCCCCATTCCAATGTATATTTGATTTAATCATTAAAATCAAAAATATTGTTAACTTTTTAGTGGAAGCATAAACTAACTATAAATAGAACCCTACTTAGTTCCAAGTTAATCATTACTATCTGATTTACTTATTTATATCCCATGTATCTTTATCTATACAACATTATCTTAACATAAATAACATGTTAAGGGTTACCTTCCCTTGGTCAAAATGTTAATGTTCATGACAAAACCTTTCCAATCCATTGTAACCATTCAACATATTATTTTAAATCCTTATAAAAACATAAATTGAACAATCCATACATAATTCACCATTCAAAATTCTAGAATCCAAATACAGAAATACTTTACTTACTTTATCCATAATCCATTAACAATTCTACCTCTTCATATTACATAATACTTTTTCCTCTTCACATTTCATCTGTAGTCTCTTCATTATAAGAAATTTAACCATTACTTCCACAACCTTGTTGATTCTCTTTAGGAACCATTATCTTGGGACATTGAGTTGCATAATGACCATTTATTCCACACTTAAAACACTTAACCTTCTATTACAACTTAGGGAGGAAAAAATTACCATCCATTTCCATAAGTGGACTCTTCATTTTTCCTTTCAGTAACTTGCTTTGTGTCCTTATTTTTCATAGTAAAAACACCTTATTTTTCCTATAATAAATTCACTTAGTTGATTCTCTCTACATTCCCAACACAAAGAAAAGTGAAGATTCTTTCCTCCATGGTCTCCATTACCCAAACTCTCAGTGAACTCCTATCTCTTCCTTGGTGATTCTAAGAGTAGGTTAAGGTAAACATTGTTAATCATGCTCCACGAAAACTAATTAGGAATGCTCACAACATATTTCACTCTAGTGATCGTCCTACTTGACTACACATCAGAAAATCATCAACCCCGTTCAACATTATTTCAGTTCCTTCTGGTTCTCGCCCATGACCAAAACCAGAAGCATAGTGTGGTCATTACTTATCATTGAAGAAAACTACATGGTCATGAAAATAATTACTTGTAGGATGTCTAAATAATTACATATTCCATAATCAATGAAACCTTGGTTTCATCCTAGGTTATTCATAGCTAACTTATATCTAAATCCTTCGTGATGGTTCATGAGGAGTTTGTGAATTCCCATATCACATCCCATGGGAGTGTCAAACCAGTTGTGCAGCAAGACACATTGTCATGTACCAGATTACCCTGAGTCAATCCTAGAACATCTTGTCAGAGTTGTTACCCCTAGGTACATATGTGACAGTGCCACATCCACTTTTAGTATCCAGATAGGGATGTATTTCTAGGAAACCACTCACTCTATCCTTTACTACCAAAATTCTAGGACATTTTCCTAAATGTTAACTCATCTTTATACTTTTTATTAGATACATCCCTATACATATCCTTAGAAATAAAACTAGGTATTCACTAATATTTTTTCGTATTAGTTTCCAAAGGTTAACTATACCTCTTATTTGATACCATCTGTAGATACCCTCACTTTACAAGCATATAAATTACATGAATTTTGGAGAATAAATAAACATTATACAAAAATATGCCTAAAGACCATAGTTGGTATATTTCCTTTGTAAACATGGAAACGTGAACACTGGTACATAAGTGAGCTACATCATCTCCCAAAAGGTTCTTCTTGACTAGAACCCTTCTTAGAAATATCATACATAGTACATATCATCATAACCTGGGGGAAATGAAACATAAATGGGGTGATCTCAAATGATCATTAAGGGTAAAAAATGGAGATATGTAAGAATAAAAATGATTATAAGGGTATGATAACGTGATCCGGTAAAAAGATGATCATACCTTGCATATCAAAGATCATAACATAGATCATGGAATAAATATTAGAAATTTATAATTAATGTATCATATTAAATAAAGAGAATAATCCATGAAATATTAATATAGTAATAAGACATTGAATTTTGGAAAATAGATAAGCATATAATATGATTTCCATAGTAACAAAGGCATCACTGCCAATACTATCTTAGTCGAAAAAATAATTTACAGAACTGTGTGAAACCCTATTCAAGCCCTATATTACTGAACTGAGTGAACCCTCATTCTAGTCATGTATTACTGAACTATTTAAACCCTCATTCCATCCCTGTATTACTAAACTAAGTAAATCCTCATTCCAGTCCTATATTACTGAACCGAGTAAACCCTCATTCTAGCCATGATTTTATTAAACCGAGTAAAAACTCATTCTAGACATGTATTATTGAACTGATCAAACCCTCATTCTAGCCTTGTATTACTTATATGAGTAAACCCACATTCTAACCTTTCCTATCTCATTAGCTATAAATCTTTACCCAGTGAATTGAAGGGAGATATAAGTCTCACCCATCACATAATGAAATCATACGTACATGTGCCTCAAGATAATAAATGAATATATTATAAGCCATGAAATGAAATGGGTTTCATAAACATGTAAACATATCATAACTAATGTAAATATATAGGTTTCATAATCATTTCATCATAAACATAACACATGAAAAGAAGCGGGTTTCAAAAGCCTATAACTCATAAAAGAGAAACAGGCTTCCTAAAAATCATGCCATCAAAACATAATCCATTCAGTTAAATAATATTAATGGAAACATTGAATAATTTCCAAATAAAGTCATGTGAAACACCAATGTATGTTATCTTATATGAGAAATAATTTTGAAATGTATTTTAAAAACATTTCTTGAGGAAAATATTATTTCTTCTTTGAAAATGATTCTTATAACATGAAAACTTTTGAAAAACAATTCTTGTAAAGTTTCATTAAAAAGTTATAAAATAAAATTTGAAAAAAAATTTAAAATCCTTTTTCCATGAAAATTATCTTCAAGTTTCTTTTGAAACCATTTTCAATTGTTTTTTTGAAAACATGGTTTCTAAATAAAATGGATTTCTGATCGAAGGGAGAGACAGACCGATTTTAATAAAAACATTATCTGAAGTACCAAAGAAGTAAAATATCATAATAAAAAATGAGGATATCTTAAATAAACATAGGAGAAGAAAACTCATGAATATTCTAGAGATATTTCATTAATGGAATCATAAACATAAACAATATAGAAAAACTATAATATTGTCTCAATAAACTCTTATAACATGGTTACTTGGGATCATACTCTCCATGTTAGAAAAAGAAATTAAATTAAGCTAAATATATTCTAAAAAGATATATATTTATTATATAACATGTAAAATGTAATTATATATACCTTTAAAAGGATTTTAGGTTTATAACAAAACATGAGTCTCAAAGAAGGCAAATTGAGACAAATGTGTTTTACCAATTTTGTAACTTTTGAATGTTAAACCCCATGAAAGAAGGATAATAGAATGGATATGTGAATAATAATAAATTTATGAATAAGATACAAATAATTAAATAATGGTAAGTACATAAACCACAAAAATGGAAATAGGGGTGATCATAATATGAATCTCATAGAAATTAAAAGTGAGATGAAATTCCCCTTACCTTGTGTCTTGACTCTCTCCGTACTTATACATTATTTCTGTATAATAAATATAATTTTTTTATAAATATATTAAATAATCATATTATTATATATATTAACGTATATGGTTTTTTTAACCTTATAATACCCACTTGTTAAGGATCCTATGTTAAGGTTTCTCCTCGGGTAATATTCACTTTGTTCTTTGCATGTGTCTTAATTTGTTATATTGTTGATCTTTATACTTATATCATGATTCCATAATATATAAAATGACATAAATATTAGGTATATCCAGTATAATTATATTATAATAATCTATATGATAATAAATTATTTAATAGAATTCACTGTTCATGAAGAGGGTTACTCGTACGTACGCATGAACGTCGTTTTCTGTTTTTATTGTTGTATTGTATGAATATATGTAAATGAAATATATATGTATGTATGTCTGTGTGTATGTATTTATATATATATATATATCATTATTATAGTATAATTAATCTACCATATACATAATATATGTTCATTAAACTCATCATTCATGCATTCTATGTGGTGTGTGAATGAATCATGTCACTTTGAGGGGGTGGTAGTCCACACTTCCTCAAACGATATTATCATATTAACACCAAATGAAAGGTAAAAATATGTGTGTTATAAAAGTAAAAAAAGATTAAATACATAATAAGTATAATATATTACATATATAAATATAGAGTACATTATAATGTCCACCATGATTGCTGGAAATGGAGAAATGAACAATCATCATTTCGTGTGGTAGTAGTTTACTGTACACAAAAATAGTATGTTCAACATACATTAGATTGAGGTGTCTGTAAGTATAGGTCATACCCTTTAAATAAGAAAAATACTAGTATATTTTTTATTGTGGTGTTTCCAGACAAGAAGAAATCAAAGAGAGTGGAGGTGGTGGAGAAGGAAAATAAATAAAGGAGTTTCGAATAAGGCGTCACCTCTAAATCGGTTAACTGCTTTTGTTTTGTAAAAAAAGGTTTAATTGAGAGGGTTTATGACCAAAGTTAGGCTTAAAATTCTAAGGTATAATTTTTGGTAAGTAGAACGGGTAGGTCATGGCCAAACATAAAATTTTTGAGAGATGTGAGGAATGGGTAGAGTGGTTTCCTTTTTATAGTAGAGGGGGAGTGGCACTTATGTAAATACCAAAAGGTATTCAATAATGGGTGTTTTATATTACCTAAAGTTCATCCAAAATATAAAACTAATGGATTACATGAGATTAATTGTAAATAAAAACCACATATAAATAAAAATATTTTCATTTTAATTATTTGATTCCTTAACGTCTATGATTCCCCAGTTTTATCATTTTAGTTTATTTAAAGCATCTGGTTTTCTAATCTAATTAATTTAACCATAAATAATAAATTAAAGTGAGATTTATTATAAAAAATGTATCCATTTAATTTTTAACATTATATATAATTTATAAAATTGAAATCCCAGTTTTTTGTAAAATTAATTTTTAAACAATTACATGTGACGCACTAAAACACTGCTTGAACCCAGACTGCCTTAACAATGTATTTACATAATATGGGTCAATATTTTTATTATAAAAGTTTAATTATTCAATTAATATAAATTTTTTAATATATATTAACTCTTACATGTCACTTGGAAGAATATATAATTTTTGTCAATTTGAAATCATTTTATAAGATTGATTTATATTAAAACATCAATAATATCAATTTTGACATTATTTAATTAATGTTAATTTTAAAATATCAGTTTTATATTTGAATTCAATTATCATAAGTTTAAAATTGTGTAACATGACATATTAAACTAAAAAAATAAATAAATAAAATAATTCAACCAATTAAATTCACATTTAATATTTATAGTATCATTTATTTTAGTTAATTATTAACAAAATAATCATTATATTAATATTTCTTATGCATTTTAAGTACCTAAACCATCTCTAAAAATTATTGATAATTTATTAAGATAAAAATAACCCATATATAATTCAAAAGGATATATATTACCTAATATATTTTGTTTTTTACATATCTCAAGGTTTTATAAATGTTAAAGGTAATGAGAGTTATATTTTTGTCTTTTTCTTTACTTACCATTTTTATAGGGAACATCAATTTAATAATATCAAAAAACACATATATTTCGAACCAAGTGGTTAAATGGTCAATGTTTTTCAACCAAATTATTTTTTATAAGTTTCCAAGTCATTGTTGTCCTTAATATTAAGGTTTAGTCCCTTATTAAGCTTAATCGTACCTTAATCACAACAATTAATTTTAATCACATTCAATAATCATTTTGGTCAAAAAATTAAGTTGATATTATTATACCACAAATATTATACTAATTAAATTAATTTATGTTGGATTTTTAAAATTCAAATCATTCAAGTGGGGAAATTATGATTAAAGTTAATCCCATAGACGGGGCGAAATAACGGGTTTTTATAGTAGAAAAACATTCAAAAGTTTGTTCAGTTTTTTATATTCAATTTCAATGTGGAGTTGATCCTAATAAATATAATTTAATTAGTATCTGTATTATTCATCTAATTTTACCATAAAAAATATTTATAATATCATTTATCATTAATAATTAATTAGACAAAAATGCATTTTTTACCCAAAAAACAGTATTTTTCTCTCTTCATCAAAAAATGAAGTTTCTCAGAAAAATCCCAAAACATCACCATAGTCTAATTTAAAAATTATGAATTAAAAAAAGTTTATTTTATCCAATTCAATTTTTAAATTTCTCTAAAATTACTTTTATTATTAAAAACATTTCAGTCAAGAAAACAATATTTTTAACATAAAAGGACTTTACCAAAAATATTATGTTTCATTATCTATATGTTTTTTTATTTAAACCAAAAATATTTTAAAATTTATTATTGATAATTTTAATTCATAGTTTATAATTATCCTATTTAAATAATTAAAATAATAAAAAGAGATGTTTGGTAGAAAATCCGTGTTGCATGCATCGTATGCCATGTCGGTGTTTCTTGTAGCGCAAACCAAGATGGGGTTGCGTGTGAAAGGAATGTTTGAATTAGTGTTTTAATATATATATAGAGAGAGATAGAGAAATAGAGAACTATTTCTAGTGTAATTTGAAAAGAAATTTTTTTGAGAAGTTAAATTAATTCGAAACAAATAATTCTCAAAATCTCATGGGGTTACAATTTTATAAAAGGAACAATTAAAGGAGATAGACCTCAAAAAACAATCTTAGGTATGTAGTTAAAATAATTTCTCTCTCTATTACCTCCATTATATTTGGACCAACTACAAACAAGTAGAAAATTAATGGATTTGGGAAAGAATGCATTTAGATAAAACAAAGCATTTTTTGGGATCTTCCATATTGGTCTGATTTGTTGGTCTATCACATGTTGGATGTCATGAATATTGAGAATAAATATTTTGATAAAATATTTTATAATGTTTTGGATACACTAGTAAGACCGAAGATAATGTAAAGGCATGATTAAATATTTTCCAAATTTTTTGATGACCAAAACATGAACTGTTTGAAAATGTCAAATCATAGAAGTTAGTGAAGTAAAAATAATCTTATGAAATTTTCAAATAAAATTGGTTATTATTTTGTTAGTGTAATTAATATTTAAGACTTTAATATGGTTAGGTTTCAAATTTTGATACATGTGTTAGAAATGGTCATATTACTGGATTAAATATTCATGATTTTCATGTTATTATTGAAAGACTTCTTCCGATTGAATTAAGACGATTGTTAAATTCTATGATTTGGGATGTGCTAACATACATATCATATTTTTACCTAGATATTTATAGGGAGAAAACTGACTACGATGCACTAAGTAGACTACAAGAAGATGTTGTTTTAATTTTCTATAAACTGGAATAAATATTCTCACCATCCTTGTTTGAGTCAATGAAACATTTGATAATAAATTTGATTCATGAAGAGAAATGTGTAGGTACAATAAAATTATGATGGATGTACCCATTCGATATATGCATACAGTAATTAGAGAAAAAGTGCATAAAAAATCATTGTTTGATGGATCAACTGCATAAGTTTATTTGTAGGAGGTAATTTATTTTATATGATCCCATTATTTTCAATATGAATATCCCTAAAAAATAACTACATCGGTTTTCATGCTAGAAATGTTGATGATGAAATGAACAATAAATTATCAACTTTTATTCATCCCAAACATGAATTTGGTGGAGTTCATGAATGATGGATTTCAGATGATGAACATCATAGAGATCATATATATGTTCTACTCAACTGTAAAGAAATGAAACCATTTGTAATATGAGTGCTCATATCAATTATTCATTAATAATTATTACAGTAAATTAATATTATTTTATTTATAGGTTATATGATAGTCATATCAGGAAATAATTTCGACAAATTATAGCAACTCCTCCTAAAGAACATCGGAAAAATAATTTTTCCAACTCATTTCAAAAACCAGTAAAATAAATTACTTATTTTTTAACATATAAAATCAATTTATTACTTGTAATATTGATAACATTCTTACAATTTTTTAGGTATCTCAACATAATGATAAAATTTATAATCGAATATGTGTATTGGGTAACCCACCATCCAAAATGGTTAAATCTTATAGTGCATATGTAGTGAATGGTTTTCAATTTTATACACGTGAATATGGGGAATAAAAAATATCAATGAATTGTGGTTTTTTTTAGATGATCTCATCATAGATAAATTGTAGTTGGATTCTACAGCATGCTGGAAGAAATAATTTAATTATGTTATTTGGCATAGAATTTCATAAAAATGATTAAATGCTAGTTGCTAGATGCTGATAGAATCTTGTGTGTTCATCTATGCCATGAAATCATTGATATTCAGTATAAAATTCTTCCTACATCAGATGAACCACTTTTATTAGCTCATCAGACACATAAAATTTATTATAAAAATTATTGTTCTACTTTAAGAGACTTAAGTGATTAGTGGAGCATAATAAAAATAAAATCTCATAAAACTTGTTTATTCAAAGTGAATATGGTTCATCTAAAGTGATAGGAATTGAAAATTTTCAATATACTAATCCAAATCCATGATTTCCATGATGAAACATGGATATAAATTATGACAACCCACAGTTAAGGGTCTATGGTGACCCTGATGTTATTAATGTAAAAAATAAATTTCTAATGATAAGAGATAATGAAACTGAAGCTCCAATAAAATTGATGATACTGAGGAATATGATGATATTGACACTGTAAGAGATGAATATGAAGATGGAGATGAATATTGGTACAGTTTAATATGGGTTATAATCATATGCAATATATATAAATAGATAATAGTTGTTTTCAACTTTTTTCTAAAAACGGTCACTTCATATTTCAAATGGACTCAAATTTATTTCATTAGTTGGAGAAGGCTGATCTAGCTAATGATGAGCATGATTTTGGGTCATCTGATCCTCATACTACTGGAATTTCAATGATGACTTAGAGGGGTTTTGGTCTTATGAGATTCATGATTCTTGAACTTATCCCCGAGAAATGACAACATCATAGCTTTGATCAACATATGTAGAGGTTTGTTTACTTGTGTATTTTAGTTATATTTCATTAATTATTATTACTTTATTTATATAAAAATTGTTTGATTATTTGTTCTTTTTTCATAGATTTTTGTACATAGAAGTTGGATAGGGGAGTGGTATACTGGGAAATTATTTTTTTGTAGAATGGGTTATATGTCATCATATTTCCATTGATATCCAACACTACAAGTTCGATCATTGTCTGATACATATATAAATAATATTTATTTTAAAATTTATTTAATTAAAAACTTTATATTATTAATTATTTTTAGGGTCTATTGTATCCCATCGATGGGAGCATGCGTGACTCTATCTGTCATGCATGGGGGGTATGTATGTGTGATCATTGCCGTCAGTTTTTTCACAATTTGAGGAGGATGGAAATGAGGAAAGTAGGAGTCACATAGTTTGATCAATATTGATGCACCCACCAACATGATTGCATTTAATCTTAGGTTTGGGATAGATTATTTTCACACTGGATGGGTGAAATTTTTAGAGGAGATCATCAGTAGGTCAAAAAACTATGGGAGACCGGAGGTGTCATGTCGAGCATGGTAGTCGTATATTCAGTACACATAGGGAACAAAAGGTAAATAAATTTTTTTATTTAGTTTAAAAAAATTTAAATGTATGCTTTTTATTTTATATTCATAGAGGTAGTCGAACAACCCAATATTATAGAGTTTAGTATTTATAGGAGGTTATACACTGATCTCGTCACTTTAGATATTAGAGGTGATCTCTAACATCCGATTGTGGTTAGTATAATTTATTTTTTGAGTTTTAAAATGAACAGAATATAATATTTTTAAATATTTAAATTTTAAATTGAAATTGAAGGAGTCATATGAGGTCGCGATGTCTCAGGAATAGACCGAGAATTAGGTTGAGGTCAATGATCAGACCAGTGCAGTATGATTTGATGAGGTAGAATAGATGCATGAGACCCGTTATTACTTCAAGAAAGGTCTAGTTATTAGTATAATCTCTTCATTGATGCCTAGGAGTTATTATGGTATGAATGAGATGTCAACATCCAGCTTGAGAGGAGCTCATGGATAGTCATCATAATCTAGAGCACAGTATTAGGAGTAGCTATGAGCTCAGGGTAAGATTATAGAGAGTATTCATAGGAAGTAAGAAGGGATCCATAGATAGTAGCAGTAGCTGGAGTAAGCGATGTGTCGATGGTAGCAGTAGTAGCACCAGCAGACAATATAGTATATTCGACATCTAACATATGGTTTAGGGATGGAGTTCCCTCCATCAGGTCCTCCAGCTCCTCTAAATGACCCTCCCCTTCCATGACTTATTTAATTTTTATGATTAACATTTGAATGTAAAACTTTTTGTAATATTTTTATCATACCACATATTTATATTTATATATAATGCATTTTTTATATTTTTTTGAATATTGTGTTTTATATTTTTTTACTTGTTTATTTATTTATTTATTTTTAAATTTATTTATTTGTTATTTTTTTAATATGTTATATTATTTATTGTTTTATTAATATTTATATTTCTATTTTATTATTCCAAATATTATTTTATTACTATTATTATTATTATTATTATTTTATTAATTTTTTTAATATTATTTTTTTATTTTTTTATTATTATATTTTTAGTTTCTCGTAATGGGCCCCTCATTAATAATTATTTGTAATGGGGTCATTGCAAAAGAGTTTTTTTAAAAAAACTGATAAATATTTGTGATGGGATAAATTCTCATCACAAAAAAAAGCATTTGTAACACCATTTTCAGTGATGGGGAAATTGTGAAGGGACCTCTTCACAAATGACCTTTTGAGATGGGATCCTGTCGTAACTGCCCTATCACAAATGGTTTAATTTCTAGTGGTGGGAACAAGATCTTGAGATGGATGGCCACTTCCCTAAATACTCTAACTATTTTTTCCTTGCATAAAACTATCATAATGTTTCTTCTTTCCACTAAAAAAGATTTCCCAACATTCCCTCTTGAAATAGCTCAGTCGTTGCTTAAGGCCTATCTCATATTCACTATCATAAGGACTTCCTGATTCATCACCTTCAAAAACCAGCTCAGATAGAACACGTTCACCTAGGACCTAATCTTATAGTGATAACCAATCTAAAAATTCATCTCCCTGAGGATCTCATTAACTTCTAAAGATTTTACAAATCATTGAATGTCGTTGAAGTGTTCGACATAGTCCTACACTAACATTCCATCCTGTTTCAGGTGCATGAAATCATGATCTTTCTCATTCCTCAACATCTTAGGATAGATATTTCTCAGGAACTACACCTCTAATCCCTTAAAAGATAAATCCTATTTTTTAAAATCATCTCTAAAATGTCCCTCCAACACTTGGTTTTTTCACAAAGAATATATGCATCAAGATTCACCCTCATATCTACATGTGTCTTAGTATGCTTAAAGATCATCTAGAAATACTTGATATAGAACTCCGCTACCTTGGGGGCCTCCCTCCCTAGTGAAATGTGGTTATTATAGTTAGAAATATCTCATTATCTTAGACATAGAAGTCATGGTTTGAATATTTTCCCTTTCCTTCGATCACATGAAGCTCTTGAATCAATCACGAAGCTGAACATCCATTTGAACCTCAAAAGCTACAAGAAGATCTGACTTAGATGGGTGATGAGCATGATTATGTACACTCTCTTGATTCTCAACTCAATGATGATGATGATTCATTTTCTATACAATAAAAAAACTCTTTAAACACGGTCTATTAAAATAGTGTCAATCCTAATAGGTGAAAACAACAAAGAACCACTTCTCTTGGTATCTCTAAAAATGCATTACAAGTGTATTAGGTTGAAATATCAATTTATTTAATTAATTTATATCATATAATAGGTATCTTATATCATAGTTTAAATAGTAAAGTATATATCACAAGAAATATACATGTCCTTATCCTGAACAATGCATGTCAATATAAATATACCTCTATGTTCCTATCATGATTCTTGCATACTCATCATGGAACATACTAGGCCTTGAGTATAAATCTAAATAACCAATAACAACATTAAATAATAACCTCACACAACATGTGAATATCCCAAGGTAATATAACATCAAATGTAACAAGAAAACACCAAAAATAGAAATCCCATCCATAGGAACTCAGATCCCCCCTCATACATGGGTAATCTTTTCCCATGACCATGCTCATTACCATATCCCAAAACATCATAGTCTTATTTCTAACAATAAAAAATATTAATGAAAAAGAAAAGAAACATTTTTCCTCCAATACCAATTTGTAACTTCTTCCAATTTCGGCACTCTCATGTGGATAAAACAGGTTCATTACTGGTACTCAAATGAAACACCCCATAGACCTAGGATACTGAATTATAGTGGGGGTGTGATAAGTAT
The DNA here is from genome assembly GCA_963277665.1 of Viscum album. Lineage (NCBI taxonomy): Eukaryota > Viridiplantae > Streptophyta > Magnoliopsida > Santalales > Viscaceae > Viscum > Viscum album. Next base: position 1,760,337,955 of record OY728141.1, read on the forward strand.
GGTGAGGAGACTATGCCACATGGAACATAGTTACAATACAATGTAAGTAAACAAAATAAAAAAATATCAAAGTGCATAAATAATGGAAACAATAAAAAATAGCAGAAAACCCAAGAAATAAATGCCAACTAAATAATCCAATAAATAATAAAGGAATAATGTAATGTCATGATAGAATTTAACTCTATATAATAATGAAAGAAATAAAATAAAATAATCATCTAAAAAAATAAACTCAATGACCCTAGTCTTGAACCCCATGATGGTATCATCTCCAAACTCGAGCCCATCCAGTAAGCAACACTCAATAGTAAGGTCCCTTGAGCTTGTCCAATCCTATATCTATGTAATCTACTCAAGTACCAAACAACAACCTGATTAGGGTATAAAAATAACTCAGTAATTTGACACCATTATGTCTAAAAATAATCTGTATCATAATAAGTGCATCCTATAATGCCATAAATGGGTGTATTAATTAAATAAACAATTAATTATTACATCATAATCCTACTTTGGAACCATGTGAAGATATCTCCAAGAATGTCTCATGACTTTTCCATCCCCAACCATATAACACTACTACAAATCTGGGCTATAGCCACAGACCTATAGCCACGGTTTTATAGGTCTGTGGCTATATCTCTTCTACCGCCACGATTCATATCCCTCTCTGTGGCTAAATCATAACCTGTTTTTGTTTCTCCCAATTATCATCGGGCGCCTCCTAGGCCCTCTCGCCGTGCCCTCCTCCTCCCCGACGCCTCCTCAACGCGCCCTCCTCCTTCCCGACGACTCCTCGCCGCGCCCTCCTTCTCCCCGATGCCTCCTCGCCCAACCCTCCTCGCCGCGCCCTCCTCCCCGACGGCTCCTCGCCGCGACCCTCTTTCCCGATGCGACCCTCCCCCCCGACACCTCCTCGCAGCGACCCTCCTCCTCGACTCAGCTCTTCCGACGGCTCCTCGCCGCGACCCTCCTCCTCACAGCGACCCTCCTCCCGGACGCCTCCTCTCCGACGCCTCCTCCCCGACTCCTCTCTTCCGACGCCGAGACAAGTTTTTATGTATGTAAGCATATGAATTATATAATATTCTTCCTAGTTCACAGAGTTTCAGAAATTTTCTCTAACCTTGGGACCTGATGATCATTCTATGTATCATCAGTTTCAGTATGGGTTGATGTTAGACATACTTTCAAAGGTTTATCACATTTTCTTCCTAATTATGAAGGATATAAAATGTATCTTTTTATTTAAATTGAACTTGAGGTGAATAATTAGGAGATAACAGGATCATAATGATCTAGTAGAAGTATGAATAGGAACGGAGATTATTCTACAAGTTGTGGATGATGATCAATTGGTTAGGGAAATACTTTATCATTCCCTTCTTCTAGAGTCAAAGGATTCAGTTTTTATATGCGGAATAAATATACACACTCAGATGGTTTTCCATTTTGAACCTAGTAAGTATCACTCATGTAGATATGGGCCATCTTCCAATGATTTTTCATTATGGTTGGAGTGGCGTTTATAATGTTACTTTTACAAAGGAATTGTAATCAAAATTATTGATTTCTAGTAGAGTGGGATATATAAATTATCTAGGAGGTCAGTATGTGGTGGATTTAAAGTCACTAAAGGGATGGTTTAATAGTTTTATATAGATCTAGGGAACCATATGTAATTTATGTAGGGTCATTGTTTTAGTTTTATGAGGTTTTTATTTTATCAAGCATTGATGCATTCATCTCATTATTTTATGTCTGTTAATATCATATATAATATATATTTTTCTATTGTGTTCCATTAATTAGTTTTATCATTTATAACGATTTAGGGATAAGGGAGGAGGTTATCATATGGGCTCTTTCTTATAATGTTGAAATTTTCAGGATGCAGTGCAATGCAGTGATTCGCAACAGGTGTTTTCTCATATATTCGTTGAATTATTTGTAGTTCTCTCCAAGAATTTCCATTTCTAGTTTAACTTGAGTTTGTTAAACATTTTTACACTACGTCTCAATAGGATGCAGTGCAATGCAGTGATTCTCAACTGGTGCAGGAGGGCAGTGGGGGTGTCCAGGGTCTGTCCAGGGGGATTTTATTTTCCCCTTTCATAGAAATTAGTAGAAAGTGTATACAATTCCAAAAATAACTCCTCTAATTGGTAATGACATCCATGCCACATATCCATCATACAAACTGATGACATTTGTTTGTATTGAGGACAAGATACTATAATCCCATGCACCATTTTCTAGGGGGTGTCATAGGGCACAACAATGTGAGATTTTTTTACTTTTACATCACTTCACACCAAGATTTCACTTATTTGCATGTTACTGTGCTAGTTTTGTTTTATCTTTTTTCACCACCTAATGTGTAACGTGAATACGTAGATCGGAAGTGGTAAGACTTGCACAATGTTGGGAGACATTGAGAGAGGCAGTAAAAGATACAATGTACTAGAAAAATTCTTGTCACAGTGTGCTAGTTCTATTTTCCTTTTCATCTCTTTTCCTTTGTCTCGAGTTTTGACCAAGGAAATTCTAGGAGGAAAAGTAGCATGGTGGGGAGTTTATGATAGCCCTTATGTCTCTGCATAGTTCTTTTATTGTTATTTGGTTAAGTAGAGTTTTGGTTTTTATCTCAATGGAGTTCAAGGTCAGAACATGAAAATTTTTGAGGTTTCCATACTCTTCATGGTTAAGGTGCATGGTTTGAGGAAAATAGTATGACCTCCCTTCGTGATGATAATTTTAAGTTCATTTTGAATTGTACACAATTTTTTAGCATGAGTTGCACACAGCCAAGTCTAAACAATGTAGCCCCTTGGTGAAACAATGTAGGATCCTTGGGCCAGTGCAGGGGGGCTGGGGAGGGGGACAGGTGTAGGTGGGATGGGGTAGCAGGGGGCTGGGGGGCTGGTGCAGCTGGGGGCTGGGGTTGGGGGCTGGTGCAGGTGGGCTGCGGGGGGGAGGGGGGACTGGTGCGGGTGGGCTGGGGGGTGGCAGGGGGCTGGGGGGGGGGGGGGGGGGCTGGTGCAGCTAGGGGTTGGGGTTGGGGGCTGGTGTAGGTGGGCTGCGGGGGGGGGGGGTGGAGGTGGGATGGGGGTGGCTGGGGGGCTGGGGGTAGCAGGTGGCTGGGGGGATGGTGAAGGGGGCTAGGGAGGGTGGGGGAGACTGGTGCAGCTAGGCTGGGGGTGGACTAGTGCAGCTAAAGGCTGTGGGCTGGGGTTGGGGGCTGGTGCAGGTGGGCTGCGGGGGGGGGGGGGCTAGTTTAGGTGGGCTGGGGGGTACGGAGGGTGGGGGACTGGCACAACAAGTGAGAAAATAAAAAATCTGAATGTGAGGAATTTCTGTGACAGTCAATGCTTTGCACAGGCACATTCAGGTTCACAAGCCCAAGCTTCTTGGAATTTCTAAACCTAAAGCTTATTTTTCATTAGTCTTTGCTGGACTTAATAAATTTGGTTTTAATTTGGTTGCTGCTAGTGGTTCCACTAGTTAGGGGGATCTTTTATGGGTTTTTTTCTCATTATTCATTCGGAAAGGTTGAAGTTATTGCCATTGATTAGCAGATTATCTCTTGAATGTATGTGATTCAATTTCCAGAGTTTCTCTTCCTAAATTTTCTTCAGATCACCATCCAATTCTGGTTAGTTTCAAGAGTAAAGAGCAACAAATGCCTCTTCCTTTTTGATTCAATAATGCTTGGTCTTTTCAGACTGAATGTGACAATCTTATTAAAAGTTTCTGGTTCAGCATGAATTGTAGCTGGGGTGAATCAGCCTTCTCTTACAAGTTGAGGTTACTAAAGTCCCAACTGAGAATTTGGAGCAAGTCCAATTAGAGTGGGTTGGATAAAGATATCCTCACTCTCGAGTCGACTCTGCAACATATTCAAGATGAAGCTACTAATTCTGATTTTAGTCAGGACATTTCAATAGAATTGGGTGTTATATCCAGGATGAACTCTCTTATTACAAATAGGGAAGGTGTTCAAAAGGAAACTTTCAGAATCAAATGGATACAGGATGGGGACAGGAACACAAAATTCTTCCACTCTCTCAATGAATTCGAAGGGCCAACTGGCCTTTATCTTTTCTTAGAACTGGATAATGCATCTTGCATAACAAGGAATCAATCGCTGAACATGTTGTTGACTATTTCACTAAGCTTTTCAATGGACCTGGAATGGAGGGGACCTTAATGGATGGTATTGTTCCTTCGATGGTTTCGGATGAGGATAATCTTTTTCTCACAAGAACCCCCCATGAATTTGAGATTAAGGATGCAGTCTTCAGTTTCAATGCTGGTAGTGCCCCTAGTCTGGATGGATTTGGCAATTATTTTTATTTAAAGTATTGGGAGGATATTAAAGTGGAAGTTTGTAAGCTGGTCTCTTCTTTCTTCACCTCAGGGGTGCATCCCCATGGTTTCAATGCCCAATTTATCACTTTGATTCCTAAAGATGAAAATGACTGTGAAATTCACCTCTTTAGGTGAAATAACTAGATTGAGTCGAGTGATATTCTTGAGATATTCGATCCAATGAGTAATAAACCTCTATGGGACATTCCATGTTCTTGATTACAAAGTCTTGGAAGCAATTTCTGAGTCAGACTCAATCCATAAGCAGCTCGGTCATGCTGAGGTGAAAAATTAGTTCTTGATTATTGAACAACCTTGAATTCCTTGTAGTACACACAATAAAAAAAATGATTCCACTATTTCTAGAAGAAGATTGTATACCTGCTCGCTGCATCTAGCCTTGGAGACCAGCTCAAGCAACTTGGGTACCTATAGGTGAGTGTTAAATGACATCCTAAATAGAAATCCAGCATCTTCCTATAGTTTCTGTTCAAAGTTATATCTCAAAAATAAGTATTGATCATTTTTTCTATCCTGGAAGTAAATAGATCAACCAAAAAAAATATGCAACCCTGATATTTTAAGCTAATCATGAGTTGCAATTTGATTTTTTAATAATTTATAGAGAATAAAAAATCTGGATAAATGTATGAATGGTGATCTAAAGTCTATAAGCTATTTTGGTGGTCTATTTGGGCTGTTTCATTCCATCCTGTAGTGAACTCTAGTATTAAACTGTCCAATCTTGTTTTTCTTCCATATGATGATGTCATAGTCCATGAAAGGATAACTCTAAATATTCAGATTATCCTGTGTACTCAGCAGACCATCATGACTTTGCTATTGTGAAATAAATTCATCAATGATCATATGAGATAAATCTAGTGGTATGATAACAATGTACTGCAGGGGGGGTGTTGTCCAGGTAGGGGGAGGGGTGTCCAGTAGGGGGGAGAGGTGTCCAGCAGGGGGGGTGTTGCCCAGGCAGGGGGGGGGGGCTGTCTAGGCACGGGGGAGGGGTGTCCAGTAGGGGGGGGGGGGTGCTTAATAAATATGGTTGAGAAACCAAAACTGTCAAGTACATAAAAAGTGAAATCCTAGCTAAGAGTGTAAAAATATTTAGAGATGTCAATATTTAAATCAATATTTCTAGGTTTGGATCTCCTGTATAATATATTCACACATTCAGAGTTAATATATAAATAATCTGTCACTTCCATGTATAAGAACCAACTAATACTTCTTCCATATTCAATTATCTAAGAGTTAAATGAGTTTTTCATGTTATTTTAAAACCATACATTGGAAATCGTAGCCATGTAGCTTCTCATATATTACAACCAATCACTAGTTGAAAACTCATGTAACATGAGTGGTCTTTTTTGGTAGATCATATTTCTTCTCTTCCTTGTCTAATTCTTATGCAAAGTTAGATGATTCTGTTGTTGCTAATGCATACATTGATCTCTTGACAATTTCATTATCCAATTCCTTGCTTGGTATGGATGCCAATGATCCTCCTAAAACATTGGCAACCATGAAATTTATTGGTTCCATATTTTCCAATGTAAGAACTAGCTTTCATAAAAAAAACATGATATATGTGCTTTTACATGGAGAAGAAAACTTCTGTTTCATTTGAGAATTGTTACAGATAGCTTCCTGGAAGATGATAATGATGGTTTATCATTCATGACAATGATCCAAATTTTTGAATGGCTGGATGAGTTCTCGTGTCATCTATTTTCTTTACTTCTACACTTGGAACCATACAGTTTTATGTAAGTGTTTATGCCTTTTTTCTGTCCCTTTCTTCAATCATTCATGTATTATTCTAATATTTAGTTATGAATTGTCTAGTTATTAAGTAGTTTATGGTATTGCAGAAGTTAAGGGCTACACTCTTCATCGGTTTTAGGAATGATCCTGATTGAGGATGGTCCCTATTATTTTTTCATGCTGAAAATCCTGCTTGGGAAGCTCTCTCAAAGTCTCTATAGTCAGGTATGTCCTGTAATTGAAGGCTGATCAATCTAGTAGCTTCAAGAATCCATTTTTCTTCATTTTTTAAGATGATTTAATCTTTGGAAAATTTGTATAATTACCTAAATCATGTAAAATGTGTCCTTTTTTTCTGTCTACAGTTGACACATTGATCACATATATATAAGAAGTTGTTATATCTCATTTCTCTTCCCACTATTTTCATATAGGTGGTTTCTTATGATAAGACCGGTTCTATCCACCACCATCGAAGACAATGAGTTCAAGATTTGGGTAAGGTTTATTCCTTTTTTATTCATTCAGCCACCTATGTTCAATATATGAGTAGTCATTCAATTTGACATTACCGTTTATCTGCTTATAGGGTGATTCTTCTGGTGCAAGATCCCAAACAACTGACTCAGGTACTATATCAATGTCATAATTGTACCTAACGGTATGTAAGAACTTATTCCATCATGCTTTTTGTTTTATGTACTCTGAATTCTTTATTCAAATTACAAAATTGTAAATGTGCTTTTCAAAATATTCTCTTAATGAAAAATATAATTTTATCTTATGCAATTTAATTTCTCCATGCATCCAAATATAACATATAATTCTTTATACATTGAACATCAACTATTCTCTATACTTTCAATGGAGTTATATGATTATTTGCTGCTTTATTGTATTTATTACTCAGCTCGATTGTATTATTATCACATGATCATCAGTAGTTTCATTTTTTTTGGTGCTCCAACTCTTGTGTATGTAGATTCATATCATAGTCTTTCAACTTTTCTACTACCGGGTATGATATACCTGAATCGTCTGATCATAGGGTGTCTACTTAGCGTACAATTTTATTGGACCATCCGATGATCCTCCATTGCATATTGTATTCACACAGCGCATATTCTTTCCTCTAATTGCAGTGTACTCCATCCAATGATCAATCCGATATTCTCACTCTTCCCATTCATGTCCTTGCACGACCCCTTCATTTGGTTGTTTTACATTAAAATTATCATACTGTGTCTGGTTATCTTGAACCATTTCATCTATGATTATAACCTTCTGATAGTTACTACATGAGGAAGTATTTCTAGATCGCCTCTATCCGAGAAATGGAGTCTTGGTTTATCCGAGCATCTCGGTCGGTGTATTTATGTCTGAACAGCCCCCCTGCCCGCAACACCCCACTCTGCGGTCATGCCGCGGTCAGGCCGCGGTCACGCCGCGGTCACGCCGCGGTCACGCCACGTTCACGCCGCGGTCACGCCGCGTTCACGCCGCGGTCACGCCGCGGTCACACCGCGGTCACGTTGTGGCCACGCCGCGGTCATGTCGTGGTCACGCCACGGTCACGCCGTGATTTGGCCCTGCTCCAGCCACATCCAGCCCACACCAGCCCCCTTCCACCTTCATTTCAGCCCGCTGCCACCATCATTCCAGCCCGCATCACCCCCCCACCACCTTTGAATCAGCCCGCACCATCCCCCCAACACCTGCAACCAGCCCCCTTCCACTCGCATTCCAACCTCCTCCCACTCCCTTTGCTCCTGGACGGAAGATGCTGCCCCGCGGATGTCGCTAGATCGGGCCAACACGCTGCGGTCACGCCGCAGTCACGCCACGGTCACGTCGCAGTCACTCCGCAGTCACGCCGCGGTCACGCCGCGGTCACGCCGCGGTCACGCCGCGGTCACGCCGCGGTCACGCCGCGGTCACGCCGCGGTCACGACGCAGTCACGCCGCAGTCACGCCATGATTTGTCCCTGCTCCAGCCACATCCAGCCCATACCAGCCCCCTTCCATCTTCATTTCAGCCCACTGACATCGGCATTCCATCCCGCAACAGCCCCCCTGCCACCTTTGAATCTTCCCGCACCATCCCCCCAACACCTGCAACCAGCCCCCTTCCACCCGCATTCCAGCCTCCTCCTGCTCCCTTCGCTCCTGGCCGGAAGATGCTGCCCCGCGGATGTCGCTGGATCGGGCCAACACTCTGTGGTCACACCGCGGTCACGCCGTAGTCATGCCATGATTTGGCCCTGCTCCAGCCACATCCAGCCCACACCATCCCCCTTCCACCTTCATTTCTACCCACTTCCATCGGCATTCCAGCCCGCAACAGCCCCCCTTCCACCTTCGAATATGCCTGCACCATCCCCCCAACACCTGCAACATGCCCCCTTCCACCAGCATTCCAGCCTCCTCCCGCTTCCTTCGCTCCTAGCCAGAAGACGCTGCCCCGCGGATGTCATTGGATCGGGTCAACACGTTGTGGGCACGCCGTGGTAACGCTACGGTCACGCCGCAATCACGCTGTGGTATTAATATTTTTCCCTTTAAGAGCATCTTTCAATGAAGTATTAATAGAGGATGGCTTGCAAAATTTCTGTACAATTCTGCACTTATCAGTGGCAAGGCCTATCATCCTGCAATGCTCATTGTACATTGGTATGTTTTCTAATAGAAAACATACCTCAATAATATGATCACTTATATCAATAAAACACATTCCAGGGGGTGTAGAAAGGGCCAGGGGGAGGGGTGTCCGGCAGGGGGGTGTCCAGTAGGGGGGAGGGGTGTCCAGGGGGTGCAGGGGGTGTCCAGTGGGGCTGTCTAGTTGGGGCATAGGGGCTATCCAGTGGGGTTCAGGGGGCAGGGTTCAGGGGACAGGGGTGTCCACCAGGGGGAGGGGAGTCCAGCAGGGGGAGGGGCTATCCAAGCAGGGGTGAGGGCTGTCTGGCAGGGGGGAGGGCTGTCCCGGGGGTGCAGGGTGTGTCCAGTGGGGTTGTCCAGTGGGGTTGTCTAGTTGGGGCATGGGGGTTGTCCAGTGGGGTGCAGGGGGAGCATGGGGGACTAAGGGGGGCATGGGGGTGCAGGGGGTGTTCAAGGGGGCTGCAAGGGGGTGCAAGAGGGCTGTCCAGGAACCTAAGCCCATGCAGGTTATGAATGTCTCTATAGAGAAAATTCAGTGTTGTCCAGATCTAGAAAATATCATAAAACATCCCACAGATACTTCACAGGCACCAGGTATAAATATTTCACCACCTATAGATAGTTAGCACGGTGCTATAAAATATAGTAACTCTATTTCAAATCATAATTCCAATGTTTTGTTTAATACAGTACTACATGAAATCTGATGATTTATGTTGATGACATGATTACAATTTGTAAGAACATGAGCCTCATAATTATTGTAAAATCACAAAATAATGGTAAGTTTGTAGTGAAAGGCTTAGGCATAGCTAATAAAATCTTAGGCATGGAAATTGTTAGAGATAGACCAAATAAATTTTCTTACTTATCTCAAAATGGTTAAATATTAAATATTAAAAATAGACACATGTTTGAATCTCTCAAAATTTCCAATGTACTCCTAGTAAAACACTTTAAATTTTCTTCAACACAAAAACCCATTGCTGATGATGATATTCAATTTAGGTGTAAAATCCATTAGGATAATATTTTTGGTAGCATTATGTACTCTGATTTCCATGGGACCTGATATTGCCTATGAAATCTACAGTCATAGCAGATTTATGACCACACCTGGTGTAGGTGGGCTGCGGGGGGGGGGGGGTGGAGGTGGGTGGGGGTGGTAGGGGGGTTGGGGGTAGCAGGTGGCTGGGGGTGGCTAGTGCAGGGGGCTAGGGTTGGGGGCTGGTGCAGGTGGGCTGCGAGGGGTGGGGGGATGGTGCAGGTGGGCTGGGGTAGCAGGGGGGCTGGGGAGGGGGACAGGTGCAGGTGGGCTAGGGTAGAAGGGGGCTGCGGGGGGGGGGGGGGGGACTGGTGCTGGTGGGCTGGGGGGGTGGAGGTGGGCTGGGGGGTGGCAGGGGGGTTGGGGTAGCAGGGGGTGGGGAGGGGGGATGGGGTAGCAGGGGGCCGGGGGGGGGGGGGGGGGGGGTGCAAGAGTGATGAGGGGGAGCTAATACTAAATTTCTTTATATTTTAGAGTATGCACTAAAAGAATCTATACCATGTCCAGCTACTATAAAGGTATGGTGTTTATTTTTTATCTCTATGTTGTTAGAGTTAATTGGTATTGAAGTTACTCATTCTTTTATATCATCAATTTTAGTTGAAACGTAGTTCTTAAATCCAAATACTATATAATTCTTGTTGGATCCATACATGCCTTTAGTAAAGAGGTCCATGTAATGTTTTAAATTTCATTTGTGTTATGTGATGGTTTCCAACTTTGAAGTGGTGTGGGATCTCTTAGTGCATAATCTGGAGGTATTTGACATTATTATTTGAATAGATATAATGATCAATGTTGTGTACTAGATTGAATTTTCTCATTTTTGAGTTCAGTTTAAATCTCTTTTTGGGGTCTCTCTTGTCTTTTAGGGTAAGTGGGATTCTAGATTTTGGATAGTAGGGGGGTGTCCAGACAGGGGAGGGGGTGTCCAGATAGGGGGGAGGTGTGTCCAGATAGGGGGGATGTCGCTGGACCGGGCCAACACGTTGTGGTCACGCTGCGGTCACGCCGCGGTCACGCCGTGATTTGGCCCTACTCCAGGACGACACCCTATGGCGGTTACTCCTCCTTAGAGAAACATTGAATGGTTAGCTCTATAATTTTTCATATTTCCTCATTCCTAAAATATATCTCCTCTCAGCACTGCCTCTCATCCATATTTCCACAAAACGTGCATAGCAGGTGGTACAAAGGATCAATTCAACTGAAAACATTGGTTTGTAAATGTCTGCAATATTTTATTGTACATGTATCACATAATATTTGTTCGGTAATTCTTCTTTTTCCTCATCCTCTTCACATGTTTTCCGAACCAGATCATCCTCATCCTCTACACATGTCCTATGAACCGGATCAGCCTGTTGTGATGGAAATTCATTGTCTTATTTTGGCTGTTTTAGATGAAATTCCTTCTATAATTCCCTCATCTCATGTAGCACTCATTGGAGGAGGATGATCACTACCAAGATGAGTTTTAAAGGCTGCAAACAATCTGTTTGATGCAATTCCAAAGAGGTTGTTCTATTCTGAGGGCCTATTTCATGCTGGAGTTCCCACATTTCCCCCACAAGCTGGCAAAGGGAGGTTTGTTTAGGCCTATGCAAACAGGGCTTGTTTCTTATGGACAAAGATGCAACTGGAGACCTGGTTTTCTTGAATAGTTTCCATGAAGGGTCTTCACTATAGAGGAGTCTAGCTCTGGACTGTATTTGGTAGTTTCTTCCATGATGGTTCCCACAACTATTTGACTGAATTTCACACCAAACCAAGCCCTGCTAGTGACTCTTTTTCGATGCACTATAAAAATCCCATGGACAACCCACCAAAATCAAACCAGCTATTCCAGGGCCATTTCCACTCTCACTAAAAAAATCCAAACACAATCCCTACTTCAATTCCAAGCTCCCACTTCAATTTAGCAACTATGAACTCCTTTCCAGTCCCCCACCATTTTTCAATCCACCTAGGCAACCCATCCACAACTTGACCACCAATCAGGACTACCCACCTCTCAACTTATAAGCCATCAACCCCACATTTTCCACCAGTCATCCCACTTTAAAACCATTCCAAACCTCACCCAATTCTAACCAATTAAACCATACCCCTTAACATTTGAAGCCCTAATCTAAATTCCTGTTCCAACTCACTTATTTTTGACCCAATCAGCCCTCCCACTTCAGAAAAACAAGAGCATGCTACTTAAAATCCAGTCCAACTTAGTTTCCTTCATGCTTGCCCCCAAGAATATTGGGAAAATTTTATTCATTTTTCTTCATTTACCACTTCTTACTTACTGCTGATTTCAGCAGCTGGATTCGGTCTTTTAGCAATAGCCCATGACATCCATCCGTTTTCTAGGGGGTCCAGTGGGGGGGGTCTGTCCTAGGGTGTCCAGGGTCTGGGGGGGGCTGTCCTGGGGGGTCTGTCCATGGGGTGTCTAGGGGGTCCAGTGGGGGGCTGGATATAGGGCTGGGTGTAGGGGGTGGGGATGGATATAGGGCTGGGTGCAGGGGGAGGGGCTGTGCAGGCAGGGGGAGGGGCTGTCTAGCAGGGGGAGGGTTGTCCAGCAGTGGGGAGGGGTGTCCAGCGGGGGGGGTGTCCGGCAGGGGGGAGGGGTGTCCGGTAGCGGGGGCGGGCTGTCCAGCAGGGGGTCGGGGCTGTCCAGTAGGGGGGAGGGTTTTCCAGTAGGGGGGAGGGCGGTCCAGCAGGGGGGTAGGGGTGTCCAGCAGGGGGGAGGGGTGTCCAGCCGGGGGGAGGGGTGTCCAGGAAGGGGGCGGGGCTGTCCAGCAGGGGGCGGGCTGTCTGGTAGGGGGCGGGCTGTCAGGTAGGGGGCGGGATATCCGGCAGGGGGAGGGGTGTCCGGCATGGGGCAGGGCTGTTCAGCAATCTGTTTTGTTGTATTTGATTTTGACACCACCTGCACACTAGAAGAAGTAGTCTGATCAGGAGAAGGCTCCCCTAGAAGTATACATACTTCTTCAGAACCAGGTGTAGCAGCTTTTGCATCAACAGAATGGTCAGCAGAAGCAGGAATCCCACACTACACTTTCCCAGATTGAAAAAAATGAGAAACAGAGGCAGGCTGGTTTTGTTTATTAACAATATCTGCCTCCTTCACTGTGTCTTGTCTATCTTCCTTCAGATTTATGTTTACCTATGCACTAGAGGAATCACTAGAGGCAGCAGAAATTAAATCTTGTGCCATGAGACTTTCATTGGCCACACCAGCCAAGGAGGAAACCTCCTTACTAGTGTCAATCTGAGCATAATCAGATTGACACAGTGAAGGGGGCCTGGGTTCCTTGCTTTGAGAAACCGCTTGAGCATATGAATGGACAGTAGTAGTAACAGGGAGAACAGGTGCAGGATCCACAACTTCTTCCACAATGTCAGATCATGTTTTATGGTGGGGCGTACATACCTTCTCATTATCATTCATGGAGTCATAAACAACCATCCCTTAATTAACAGGCTCAGCAAACTACCTATTAACAGGGTTGTCAGAACCATAGGTGCAAGCTTTATTGCTTTGTATTGTTTTCCTCTCCAAATCATGGTTGGAACATGATTTATGATCATGTCCTTGTTGAGAACAAAGGGTGAAAATAATAGATCTTCTGCAGTTTTTAACCACATGATCAATGACCTTACAATCTGGGCAAAATTTTGGTATGTTCTCAAATTCCACTAAGTTCCAGCTCCTCTTCATCAGTGGATAAAAAATATTTGTCTACTAATGTGGAGAAAAGGTCTATATCAATTAGAAATCTAGCATAATGGCCAAATCGAGCTATTTCAGTTTCTCGATCCATCTTAACTGGAACTCCAACAGCTAATGCAATGTCATATAGAATTCTAGGATGCCATAAAACCCAGTTTAAGCCATAGATTTTAACCCATACCTGAACTGAGGTCTTACCAATTTCATATGGGTTGAATTTCTGATCCCAGCCATGTATATGTACTACACCTGGCTTGAGTGAGAGGGAGCCAAATCCCCAGTCATGTATATGTACTGCAGGGGGTGCAGGTGCAGGGGGTGCTGGGGGGAGGGGGCAGGGGGGATGTGGGAAAGGTTAGGGGGGTGCGTGGGGTTGGGGTGTTGGGGGTGCATGGGGGAAGGGGGGGAAGGGGGGAAGGGGGGAAGGGGGGAAGGGGGTATGGGGGCAAGGGTGCAGGGGGCAGGGGTGCAGGGGGTAGGGGGCAGGGGGCAGGGGCAGGGGGAGGGTGGAGGGGGTAGGGGGAAGGGGGGGTACAAGTGCAGGGGGTGATGGGGGGAGGGGGGCTGTCCAGCAGGGGGAGGGCTATCCAGCAGGGGGAGGTGTGGGGGGAGGGGTGTCCGGCAGGGGGGGTTGTCCGATAGGGGGGAGGGCTGTCCAGCAGGGGGGGAGGGCTGTCTAGTAGGGGGGCTGTCCAGCAGGGGGGAGGGTTTTCCAGCAGGGGGGAGGGGTGTCCAGCTGGGGGGAGGGGTGTCCAACAGGGGGGAGGGGGCAGGCTGGGGTTGGGGGGCATGCTGGTGTGCAAGGGTGCATGGGGGAGTGAAGTTGGGAGGGGGTGTCCAGGGTCTGGGGGGTCTGTCCTGGGGGGTTTGGGGGGGCAGGACTGGCAGGGGAGAGGGGGGAACTAGCAGGGGGAGGGGGGGAGTAGTAGGGGGAGGGGACTGGGCAGGAGCAGAGGGATGTTGTGGTTCGGTGTAGGGATGAACAACAGCATTCACCCAGCCAGGTACCAAGTAGTGAACAACAACTCTGTATAATTGCCATGCAACTAATAACCAAGGAAAAGAACCAGTCTGGAAACTTCTAAGGCACACTTCTGGAATGTTTACTGCAAATAAAAAAGGTTTTCCTCATCCGTCTCCATACTCAGCCTCTGAATCATCTCCTTTCCTTTGAACTCTAGCACCACAAATTTCTGAATCTTCAACAAATGGTCTAGGATCCAGTGATGACTTATTACTAGGCTCCAACCCCATCGAGAGAGTTCGTACGGCTTGGCCATCGATAGCAGAAGGTAAGACAAACTTCCCCAATCTGCGACAATCAATTGTACCTGGTAGCATGTTCTGAATTGTCACTTCATCATCAAGTGGAATCAATTGCAGCCTAGGGACATATTATTCCTTCACATCAAACCTTTGCTGAAATTTGTTTTTAAGACCATGAAAAACTGGAATCATTTAGCTCTTTGCCTTACTGTTGTCCTGTGGGGGTGAAAGGGGGCTGTCTGGGGGGGGGCAGTCTAGTGAGGTGCAGGGGGGGTGCTCAAGGGGGCTGTCCAGGGGGTGCAAAGGGGCTGTCTAGGGGGGGCATGGGGGTGCAAGGGGGCTATCCAGGCGGTGCGGGGGGGGGGGAGGGCTGTCCAGTAGGGGGGAGGGCTGTCCAGTAGGGGGAGGGCTGTCCAGTAGGGGGAGGGCTGTCCAGCATTGGGGGGGGGGGTCTGCAAGGCAGTTGGGAGGAGGGCAGGGGGGGGTCTGTATGGCATAGTGGAGGGGTGTAGGAGTTGTCCAGGGGGTGTCCAGGGGGTGTCTAGGGGGTGTCCAGGGGGTGTCCAGGGGGTGTCCAGGGGGTGTTCAGGGGGTGTCCAGGGGGTGTCCAGGGGGGTCTCCAGGGGGTGTCCAGGGGGGTGTCCATGGGGTGTCCAGGGGGGTGTCGCGGGGGTTGGGGGTATTTTTTTATGGATTTGGAGACCCTATATCCACGGTTTTAAACCGTGGCTATTGGTTTATTGCCATGGTTTTTAACCGTGGCTATAGACCTAATGCCACGATTTTATACCGTGGGAATAAGCTTGTCCGACCTTTAGTATAGCCACGGTTCAACCTGTGGCATTAGGTATACAACCACGGTTGGAACCGTGGCTTTAATTCTATAGACACGGTTGAATCATGGCTATAGAGTTAAAGCCACGGTTTGGAACCGTGGATATAGGACTGGGCCTATATCCACGCCAAACATAGCCACGGTTTCTCAAACCGTGGCTATTACCTATAGCCACGGTTTAAGGGCATATAGCCATGGTTTAGAACCGTGGCTATAGCCCAAATTTCCAGTAGTGTAACCATGGTAAAACATAACCTTCTTTTGTGCCATGTCTGTATGTCTCTGAGCATGTCTCATAATCATTCAAACCATAACCATATATTCATGGTATAAATCACTTAATTCGGGATCAAGCTCTCTATATAATCATTTGAGCAATAAATAAATTTCGAGCTCGGTATATAAGCACTACATCTTGTATGAGAGCCATGCTCGGTATATAAGCATTTTAGTAATAAATCATAATCCAATCCTAGAATATAATAATTACAACCTTTATTATGGTCATTCTTGGTATATAAGAATTTTAGAATTAAATCAGGTCTGATCTCAGTATATATGCATTACATCATGTATCATGTTCAATCCTTGTATGCAAGAATTTCAACATAAATCACTGGGAACATCCCACTATAGAATCATTACAACATGAATCACTTGGCGTAGTCATCAATATAAGTATCATAACATTTAACACAACAAGTCATAACAATAAGGATACCAGAATATCATATCATAAGAATCAATGGTTAATTATGAAAATTACCATTTATCTTTCCATCACACATTTTTTTATCATTTGGTTATAAATCAATTACATTTTAATTATTTCAATAATCAATCCATTCCATGGTGATCCTATATCAAGAAAACACCCAAAACAGATGTCATTATAAACACACTTAATTTATTAGTTAATTTATTTATAATCAAGGGTTATCTCACATGAATGGTAGATATAATCTATGTAAATATAAGATGAATCCAAATGGTTTCAAAGGAATATTACAATTCAAAATTTAATTAATTTAGGTGAATTTTATGTTGGCACAATCATAATATTTTACATAGTTTACAATTAAACTATCCATAGGGTTAAGGTTTAGACCCCCTACCTTTAATTGGTGATTAACACAGGGCTTCCAAAGGGTAGAATTAATGACAAATAAGGTGAAAAAGAGAAGAAAAGGAACCTAGATAAACCATGGTCACAATAAAAACCAAAATAAATCTAAATATTACACCACCCTAACAAATATCAGTAGAAGATGTGAGGAAAACCAAATAAAAAAACTTACCATGTATCGATCGCAAAAATGGGACATCTAGATTGGATGAAGGGCTTCCAAAATTGCTTGGGGAACCTTAAAGGGTTGAGAGGAGGAAACTGCACATGTGTTAAAATAAGAGTCATACACACGATACCTTTTAAACTGCTTGTTAGGATAATACATCGGGTGTAGCTCTTTTACATGTCATCTATTTTTTTATATGGATAAACCAAAATACATGTCATCTCAAATGAATTTTTAATTTTACCAAGCATTAAACAATGTGAATTATTTATACAATGCTTAATTACTAAATTTCATATGATGGTTTCATGACTTGTTTCTCGTAGAATTTACATGCAGTTTATACCATTACAAAACATGTAAATCCCCAATAGACAAGTTTTAGTCCAGTTTCCACCCAAAGGCCCGAACCACCTCTGAATCCATCCAAAACATGGAAAACATTCATAAATCCATATATTATGTTTATATCAATACAACATTAATTAAAATAAACATGCATCCCAAAACATTAGGCAATTTTACCTTAAAAATCTCTCTATATTAGAACAAGACTAAACCACCATGGCTTAAAAATAAATAAAAAACCTAATGGAAGATATTTAATGAATAAACTCAAAATGGGATGTATATAAAAAATATGGAATATTATAAAAAATACATTCCCCCATATTAATCCCCAATCTCTAACCCCCCATCTTAATCCCTAACCTCTAATGACCCCCATAATAATCCCCACCCCCAATCCTAATCACTAACCCCTAACTAATGCACCCCCAATATTTCTCTCCAATCCCTAACCCCCTAACACCCAGAATACCAATGCTAATCACTAAAATATAACTAATTCCATACAACCAATATTAATCCCTAATCCCTACACCCCCCTCCCAATACTAATCACTAACCCTAAGTAATGTCTACCCCCAATCTTAATCCCTAACCACCTATACCAATCCAAATCACAAACCACTAACTAATACCTACCCCCATATCTTAATCCCTAATCCCTAACCCCTAATCTTAATCCTTAATCCCCCAATCCTAATCACTAACCCCTAACTAATCCCTGTCCTCAAAATCATAATCTATAATCCCTAACCCCCCTTTTTATCCCAAACCCCAAACCCCCCCAATATAAATCCTTAATCATTAATCTCCAACCCCCATATTAATCCCCAATCCCTACCCCCATCCAATCCTAATCCCGTACCCCCCCAATCTGAATCCTTACCCACAATCTTTTTCCTGAATCTGTAACCACCAAATCTTAATTTCCGATCCCTGGACCCCATAATCTTAATCCCTAACCCCTCATATTAATCCATAACCCAGCCCATATTAATCCATAATACCTACCCCCATCCAAATCCTCCACCCATATTCCTAATCCCTACCCCAATATAAATCATGAAGCCCCCCATCTTAATCCATAATCTCTAACCCCCAATCATAATCTCTACCCCCATCTTAATCCACAATCCCAACCCTCCCACCCCCCACTAATAACCCCTAACCCCCCAAATCTTAATCTCTACCACCATATTAGTCCATAATCCCTAACACCCCATATAAATCCTTAATCCCAACCCCCCCCCCCACACACACAATATTGATCCCTAATACCCTAACCCTCATCTTAATCCCTAACCCCCCCCATATTAATATCGAACCCCCCATCTTAATCCTAATACCTACCCCCAATCATAATCACTAATCCCCACCCAAACCCCCATATTATTCCTAATCCCTAACACAAATCCTAATCACTTACCCCTAACCAATCCCAACCCCAATCTTAATCCCTTATTACTAACCCCCATAACACCCCCGTGCCATCAATCCTAATCACTAACCCCTAAGAAATACCTACCCCACCCTAATCAATAATCCCTAACCCCTATAACCCCCCCAATCCCAATACTAATTACTAACCCCTAACTAATCCATACCCTACCAATCATAATTCCAAATCCACCCAATCTTAATCTATAATCCTTAACCCCCCATATTAATCCCTAATCCCTACAACCGCCCAATTCTAATTCCAACCCCCAATCTTAATACCTACCCCAACCCTATTCCCTAACCCCAAAATCCTTGCCCTAATCACTAACACACTAACCCCTCCAATCATTATCACTAATCCCCCTTATCAATACCAAATCCATGACCCCTAATATTTATCATTAATCCCCTAATCCCCCCATCGTAATCCCTAATCCCTACCCCCCCCCCCCCCCAATCGTAATCATAACCCCCAATCCTAATCCCCCACCAATCCTAATGACTAACCTCAACCACTTACCCCTACTATCAATCCTAATCCCTTACCCCGTGATATTAATCCCTAATCCCTACCCCCACCACAAATCCAAAGATGTACCCCTGAATCATCATCCCCACCCAAACCCTAATCCTCAATCGCAACCCCCCCCCCCCCCTCTTAATCATTATTCCCTACACAAATCACTAAACCCAACCCCCTATTCTAATCAAAATCAAAAACCCCTACCCCCAATATAAATCCCAAACCCTTAACCCCCATCTTAAGCCATAATACCTAAACCCCCTATATTAATCCCTAATCACTAACCCCAACATCTTAATACATATTCCCTACCTCTCAAATCCTAATCCCTAACCCCAAATCCTAATCCCTACCCCCTAATCCTAATACCTACACCCAATCCTAATCACTACACCCAACCCTAATTTTCAACCCCCACCCATTACAAATCCTAATTACTAATCCCTACCCCACAATTTAATTTGCAATCCCTACCCCCCCATAATCTTTATCCATAATCCCTAAACCCCCATCTTCTTAATAACTATCACCCAGTCCCTACCCCCCCCCCCATCTTAATCTCTAATCCATATCCCACATCCTAATCCTTAATACCTACACCACAAATCCTAATCCCTTACACCCCAATCCTAATACTACCCCCAAACCTAATCCCTAACCCCAAACCTAATCCAAAACCCCCCCCCCCAACTCTAATCCTAATAACTAACCCCTAACGAATCCCTACCCCTCCAATTAATGCCCAACCCCCCAATCTTAATCCATAATTCATAACACACATCTTAATAACTAATTCCTGCCCCCAATTCCAAATCCATTCCATCATCCCTAATCCCCTAACCCCCCCTATTCCCAACACCACCACTCATAATACATACCCCCTATCCTAATCCATACCTCCAATCCTAATCCTGACCCCCAATCATAATCCCTATCCCCCCAATCCCAGTCATAATCACTAACCCCTAAATACCCCTGCCTCTAATTCTAATCCCTAATCTCTAAACCCCCAATATAAATACCTAATCCCCACCCCCCCACCCCAATTATAAATCCCTAACCCCTCCCCCATATAAATCCCTAATCCTACCCTATAGTCCTAATACCTACCCCCAATCAAATTCCTAACCCCACAATCCTAATCCAAATGACTAACCCCTACACCCAATATTAATCGCTATTCCTTAACCCCCCAAATACTAATATATAACCTGCCATCTTAATCACTATCCCCCCCAATCATAATCCTAATCACTACCCAATCTTAATCCATAATCCCGAAAATCCTAATCCCTAACCCACTTCTTAATCACTAATCCCTAACCCCCAAATCCTAATCCTAATGACAAACCCCTAAGTAATACCCAACGCGAATCATAATCCTTAATCTCTAACCCTTAATATAATCCCAAACCCCCTACCCCCAAATCATAATCCCCAACCACTAACCCCCAACATAAACTACAATATCTACCCCCAAACCTAATCCCTCTCCCCCAATCCTAATTCATACCCCAAACCCTTATCCCCAACCCCCAATCCAAATCCTAATCACTAACCACTAACTAATACCTATACCCACAATCCTAATCTCTAATCCATAAAACCTAATACCTAACCACCCATTCCAAATAAATACCCCAACCCTATTCCCTAACCCCATATCCTAATCCTAATCACTATCCCTTAACTAATCCTCACCCCACTCTTAATCCATAATTCCTACCCCACCTATTTTAATCTCTAATCCATACCCCCTAATCCTAATCCTAATCATAATCACTAAGCCCTACTAATCCCTACACCTCAATATTAAACCCTAGTCCCTAGTCACCAAATCTTAATCCTTAATCCCTAACCCCCCATCTAATCATTAATCCCTATCCCCCAATCCTAATCCATAACATTAAAAACCTATTCCCCACCACCAACCCTAATTCTTAACCCCCCCCCAATCATGATACTAATCACTAACCCCAATCTAATCCCTACACCCCTAATCTTAATCCTCAATCCAAAACCCCCCAATCGTAATACATATCCCCACAATCCCAAACCAAATCAATATACCCTAAATCCAAATCCATTATTCCCCTCCTCATCTTAATCCCTAATCCTGACCCCCAATCCTAATCCCTACTCCTAATCCTAGTCATTTCCCCAACCCTAATTCCTAACCCCATAATCCTAATCCATAACCCTCCTATCATAATCATAATCACTATCCCAAAACTAATCCCTACACCCCTAATATTTCTCTGTAATACCTAACCCCCAACCCTATTCCTTAACCCCCTTGATTCTAATCCTAATCACTACCCCCTAATTTTAATCCCTAATCCATAACCCCCAAATCTTAATACACAATCCTGACCCCAAATCCTAATACCTAATCCCCCATAAATCATAATCCCTAACCCCAACCCTAATCCCAAACACACAATCAAAATCCCTAACCCCACAATCCAAATTCTAATAACTAACCCCTTACTAATCCCTACACCACCAATATTAATCCATAATCCAAAACCCATCAATACTAATCCCAAATTCACCAAACCCCAATCCTAATCACTAACCCATAACTAATCCTTAACCCCAATCCCTAAACCCCCCCCCCCCCCCCCAATCATAATTCTTAATCCCAAACCCCCCAATAATAATCTTAATTAAAAACCCCTAACTAATTCTTACCCACAATCTTAATCCCTACCCCCCCCCCCCAATATGAAACACTATTCCCTAACCCCCCATCTCAATCCCTAATCCATTACCCTCCACAATCCTATTCCTAATCACTAACCCCTACCTAATCCCTACCCCACCATCTTAATCCATTACCCCACTCCCTAAATCGTAATCCTTAATCCCAAATCCATAACCATCTCCCCATATTAATCCCTAATCTTTACCACCCTTCATAATCCATAATCCCTAACCCCCAATCTTAATCCTTAATCCCTAATCCCTAACCCTCTCTCTATATTAATCATTAATACCTAATCCCTCCCCCAAATCATAATCCCTACACCAATCCAAATTCAAATACCTAACCCTAACTAATCCCTACCCCCCAATCTTAATCCTTAATACCTAACCCCCAATCTTAATGTCTAATCCCTAACCCCTCATATTAATCCCTAATCCCTACCCCCACCCAAATGTTAATCCCTAACCCCCAAAATCCATATTCCAACCCCCAACACTAATCCCTAACCCCCCATCCAAATGTTATTCACTAACCCCTAACTAATCCCTAACCCCTAATTGTAATCCCTAATCCCTAACACCCATCCCAATACCTACCCCAACACCAATCATAATTCCTACCCCCTAACCCCTAACTAAAATGAATATTGATGCACCTAAATAAAATTTATTCTAGCTAAGTAGGGGAAATCTTATACAATAAATAATAATAATATCATGTAAATTAATACATTCAGTAGTAGACCAATAATGAATGTTGAAATTTTCTTTACCTTTTTTTTCTAATCCTCTTCCATTGTTTAAAATTTGTTCAAGGAAGTGAGAACACAATCCCTATAGTATTGATGAGTTTTCTTTTCCCTAATCGAGAGTGTATGGTATTATGGTGTCTGAGTGAATTAAAGATAGTACAAATACCAATAACCACTTCATGCACATTATAAAATGTTTCAAAATATTACTATAAACTAAAAAATTCCATTCAGTTATTAAATTAATTTTTTATTACAAGGTTTTGGGTAGAAAGTCAAGAAATAATATTTATCACATTGACTGAATATGTTTCTCAGTAATGAAGGCTACAAATGGTCCCATAATAGTGGCCCTGAACCTACCACCCAGCTAATAAAAAATTCAACAAGAAAAAAATGGCATGAACAAATAGAAAAAAAATAAATTCTAAAAAAAATATTAACATTTTTGGTTCCATTATATTTTTTATGAAATATTCATAAGGAATTAAAAACTAACATGATTAGTAATGGGGCCACGTTTTGTATATCCTATAAGTAGATGCCTCATTGTATATCATCCATGTATAATTCAAATTATTCCACATGTAAGATGAAAATTTTGAGTAACACACCAAGTGAAGACTTAATAATTTTTGATTTAAGCTATTAACTCAACTAATTTCTTTAGTGATAAAACCTAATGAGATAAAATAGGAAAATTTTATTCCACATAAAAAAAGTAATGTATGATAAAACAGATGGAATAAATCAATCAAAAATAATTTAGAGGCATTCATTAGGATATTTTCATATTAATCTATAATTAGATATTGCTAGAGTATTTAGGTATTCAGGATGAAAAAAAGGACTTAATTTATTACCATGACATAAGAGAGGTCTCCCTTTATAAATGATATGCATGAAGAGACTACATCTAATAAAAAAAATTTATCATTGTATACCATAATAGAAAATACGACAATAAACACAGCACTGGATCCAAAAGAATATTCCCTAAATCCAATGGAAGATACACTTTTTTATCCTAAAATAATGAAAAAACAAAATATTCATGGATTTATGATATTGTAATAATTTTTTTTTCAAGAACATAAAGATCTTATGTTGAGGAGGCTCAAAAAAGTAATTATAGCAGGTCTACCAATACAATGAAATTGTAAATTAACATCAAAATATGATTGTAATTGCTTTCACTCATTTTCATATGCAATATCATCTTAGATCAATTCAAATTCCACTAATTGTCGGTCTATTGAAGTCAAAATTGAAGAAATTATAAGTTCTACTAACCTAGTATATATCAACGTTAGTCAATTGGTTTAATCTAACAAAATATACATTACTATGGAGAGGTGCAACCAAGTATTGAACAAATAAAATTAAAGCAATAAAAATTTATAAAAATACCAAAAGACGTCCAACCTAGTAGAATTATTATTTTAACTTGATCATTCCAGTAAAAAATAATAGTGAAAAACATGACACTTTATCGATGGAGAGAAGAGACGATGAAACAAAGCTCATTTATTTCTTAGAATTTATGTTAAAATCCAGAAGATGTGTATAACATACACTTTATAAAACATGTTTGGTAGTTTTTAGATTTATTCTCATCATTTATCCATATAAACTTCATGAGATTCCTCTAAATATTTGAGACAAGCATATATTTAGTACATGTGATGCTTTAACACTGAAATACCTGAGTATTGTAGAAGAACTTACACATCCCACAAGTAGTTTGGGATGTAAAATATATGGTGTTTTGTTATTATACAAATTAACATGCATAATAGAAGTGTTTCATTTCATTTTTATACCTGATAACAAGAAAAATAAATGGCCTTCTATTTTTTAGGAGATAATACAATGTATATGTTAATAGTTGAGATCAACAAAGAAGAAATTCAAAATAAGTACATGTTAAATATCACATGAGACCCTCCACCAATTAGTCATACATGAAAACCAAAAAAAAATCATGAAAGTAGTACGAGAATAATATAAATTTACATTAATAATTCTTATAAATATTGAATTAAAAATATCAGGTGGACTCATCGGTTCTGTACAGTTAAATGTCTCTAATGAATTCATAAATTCCAACACAAGAAATTAAAAACCTAAAATAAATTCAAATAGAAGAAAGATCTTCGTGGAAAAAAAATTGATTCCCAATGAGGAAATTGTTCTTCCTTAAATTTTATTCTTCTCAATATAATCATTATTTCTACTCATTAAGGGATTCCTTGAAAGGGACATTAATGCCCTATTCTTTGTGAAATTCAACGGGAACGCCGACGTCATTTTTGTAGACACTAATATAGTTATTCTATGGATCAACAAAGACCATAAAGAATTTCAGAGAGGGATCACATTGCTTCTTATTAGATGTATTGAAAATAATATATTCAATGATATTATCGAGGCTAATTTTTAAAAATGTGTTTTTAATTTTTTTTATCAAAATGGGATAGGGTTAAGAGTATTTTAAAAAATGGGTCATGAGATACATGAACCCCATTCACGCATATTCCCTTGCTAGGATGTGTGGATAGGGTTCATGCATACTGTGTAATGTTTATAAAGGATTTATGAACCCCGTTCATGCATCCTATTGAAATTTTAAATAAAATAAATCATAAATACTAATCAAATATTAATAAATATTAATTAAATAATCAATCATATAAATTAAACTGTAAAAAATATGAACCAAATATTTTTCTGTATTTATAAATATTAATTATAAAATAATAAACTTTAATTAAAAATTAATAAATATTCAAAAATATTAATAAATATCAATTAAAATAGTAAATAGTAAATTAATATTCAATTTTTTTAATATTTTTTAATAGGTTGTGGGTGAAACCCTCTTATTAAAGATATGAACATTAATTAAATATTAATTAATATAAATAAATAATTATTAATTATTAATAAATGATAAAGAAATATTAATTGATGTTAATAATTATTATTAAATATTCAGGAATTATAGGTATCTATTAAATAATTGTTAATAAATATTCCCACATACTATAGAAATTTTAATTAAAATAAAAATCATCAATATTTGTAAATACCAAATAAATATAAATATATTATCAATTAAAAACTAATAAATATGTATAAAATATCAATAAATAAAAATTAATATTAAATAGTCAAAAATATTAATAATGGTGTTCATGGTAATTTTCATCAATCGGTCTATTTCTTGGTGCACTGATCGATTGCCCATATCAGTTCATACTTAAGAATTTGACCTCCATTACTTCACTCTATTTCTACATGAGTCATAATTTTTCTAGAAAATAATAGGATTTTTTTTGGAAATAATGTTTTCCACTACAAACTGATCATGATAACACTTGAAATGAGAAATCATGCACTTATCATCAAGGGAAATCCAATTTAATTTCAGGATTAAGATATTAAAAGAGATATGAAAGTTTTATTAAAAAATCAACCTTAAACACATGCACACACTTTTCTTTATAGATAAACAAAATTCAAATGCAATAATAAGGATAAACGGCCTATGAACGCATCCATACAGGAACTTTTTTTATGTCTTCGATTAATTCAATTAAAACCTCTTTCTATTCAATTTATTTTTTTGTTAAAAAGGGAACAGAGATTTATAAAAACATTCCTCTTTCAATAACACGATCTTCCTAAACATTATACATTAATTAGTTTTGATTATGATTGATATAATAATTCTTGCAGTAATTTCATATTTCTTCATTTACCCCCCCCCCTCAAGGGAAACACTCATAAACATTAGTATTG
The DNA here is from genome assembly GCA_963277665.1 of Viscum album. Lineage (NCBI taxonomy): Eukaryota > Viridiplantae > Streptophyta > Magnoliopsida > Santalales > Viscaceae > Viscum > Viscum album. Next base: position 1,760,364,507 of record OY728141.1, read on the forward strand.
AAAACTTATATAAATTCACCAAGGATGATCTTCTTAAATACTTATTCTTTAGGATACCAAAAATATGATCAAACTATGATGATATCTTCTTTATACGTATTGTATTGTATATGATAACACATTATTAAAATTCATCAATGATGACCCTCTTCCTTAAATAATAAGAATAGATAAATAAAAAATGATTAAGTAAATATGGTGGATCTTCCATACTTCTTAATGTGAATAGGAAGGTTGATGTTTTTTCTCAATGAAGTTGGTCCAGTTATTCTAATATTCAAGATTGTACATCTAAACATCTGTTCTAAATTATTTTGTGTAGTAGGGATCTCTACACATTACATTATGATTTTTGTGGAGATTTTTTTTAATTATCAGTCTTCATGGATGGTTCAATCTTTACCCTCTTAAGGATTTTTTCTTATTCTGGAAGAATATGAAATCAATTATAATGTCCATAATTTTATCTTATGATGGAGGTATTTTAATAGTAAAATCCTCTAGTGAAGATTGCATAATATTAGAAATTGTGTCCTTTTATAAATTCTGAATATTTATCTTCTCAAAATTGGCCAAATGAACATCTAATTCCATATATATCGTATTTTGGTTTTTATAATCTTCAATCATAATCATCTAATCTTCACAAATATCTATTATTCATTGAGATTCTTCTTCATGAAACTTAATTTTATTAACTAAAGGATCATGACCCATGATTTTTGGATTCAAGTCATTGAGATCAATAATATTTATCGAGATTTCTTGAAGTTCACAGATCTTATCATCCAGAGTATTAATATTTATTAATGAATTTAATCAGATTATTTATTATACATATATAGATAATAATACTATGTAATAATATAAATATCAAATAGAAATTATTAATCTTGTAAGATAATTTGATGATAGTATGACACTTATTAAAAAAGTATAAATCTATAAATGATAATTGTAAGGAACATACAAAACTTATCATAAAAAAATCAACCTAATCTATTCCCTTGGAATGGCTGCTCCTCTATCCCACAACCAGGAATATAATGGATGCATCCATGTCGTTTCTGTCTATGTCTATGCTCTGGAATATACTACGCATCATCTTCAGCAGCCATATCCACATCCTCCTATGTGACTGGCGGTGGATGTATTGTCTCGCCACATACACCATGTCCTGCATACAAGGATAGTGGATATTGGCTGGAACTATCACCAACATGAAAAGAAGTCGATTGTTGTGATGCACATATCTGTAATAAAGCATCCAGCTCAACCCAGTCAATGTCAGTATCTACCTGTGGCTGAGCCTGAGAAGCTGGGGGAGTATCAGACTGATCATGTTGAACACCCTCCTCTTATAGAATCGCGACATCTGACTGATCAAGCTGAACACCCTCCTTCTGTTGAATAGCAACATCCATAATAGGGTTGTCGCCCCCTATTACATAAATATGAGGGTCATAAGTCTCTACAGACTCCTCATCATGTGGTGGGTCAAAGGAAATGACTTGATAAACCTTCTTCATAGAATGAAGAAACTCTTCCATGAGGTTATGAAAATATTTCATGTCAAACATGGCTCTCTCTACTAGATCAGACTTGTTATATAGATGATAGATTCAAGAATCCTGCAAAAAAAACTATTGTTAAGTAATATGAATAAAAAATATTCTAAATAGTGTCACGACCCATCCCCCGGGGCCCGTATCGTGACTACCCCAATCCTACCTTCCATTGGCCAGGGGCTGGCGACTAGCACCAAAGGCATAATTCACTAAAATTGGGATGGCATTGCCTTTATAAAAAGTAAACCCACACAACGAGAGTACAAGTGGAAGAAAACAATAATTAATGTTGTTTAACAAGTGTGTTGAAAGTACAAAATGGGATGGAAATGAATGCCAACAAAAAGGTACAACTACAACCAAAAGAAAGTACAACTGAAAAAGACAAACAACTGAATGGAGAAAGAAGATCCTAGATCGTCCACTAGTTTCCTACCTGAAGAGTAGGTACAGATTTCCTCCTCAGCACTCCGCATCTATCGGTCCTCTCTGTGTGTTGTCACGTTGAGTGGTCCACCTCTAGGTACCGTCCAGTCCTGGCACTCTCGGCCTCCGTTAGCACTGTCCTTCGTCTGTATCCAACACAAAGAGGTGCGAGCATAGCCTTTGAAAGGGTGAGTATAACGATAATCAGTAGGGACCCCAACACCCTCAAGGTCTCACAAAATTCAACAAGGATAAACCACAAAGTATGAAATCAATGGATAAACATTACATAGGTATATGCCGATACATATACCTAAGTTATCAAGTAACCCATCTCAATCATGAGGAAAACACAAAGGTCATTGACTTAGCTCAAACCAGAATTTTTATTATAAAACCCACGACTGCAAGATAACTCCTCCTCGGTCATGTACAGTGGCCCTGTCGTGACTCCGAGGCGCTACTCACTAACATTAAACTGCTGAGGTACTCCTCCTATCAAGTACTGCGGGTCTACTGCCAAACTGGGCTCTCCTCCGCTGTGGGTCTGCCGCCAAACCGAGCGCTCCCCCTAATAGTCGTCAGAGGTACTCCTCCTGTCGAGTGTCATGGGTCTGCTACCAAACTAGGTGCTCCATCTGCTGTGGGTCTGCCGCCACACTGGGTTCTCCATCAACTGGGCTAATCGAATCACTCCGAGTCGAATCAGTCAAGCAGTCGTCAGGTCTACACCTACAAGGTCTCCGCACTCCGTCTGATCGTCTCCGAGAGGATCTACACCATGAGCTACTGGTCGACACTCCAAGTGTCACTAATTCTCATGTGGAATAATCTCAACGAACTGCCACGTGATAGGGGTTTCAATGCAATAGATGGAGCTTCAATCGGACGCCCGGTCTGTGAGTTATTGGCATTTCCGTTCGAGGGGCCCGATTGGTTTTTAGGCTCAAATCAACCTAACTATACTCCAACTACGTCTGAACCTCAAGTATAGTGTTCCAAAAGAACCGTCTCATCAAAATTAATCCAACGTAGTTGAAGGTACGTCAATAGGACATCCGGTCCTTAAGTTATAAGTGTTTCTGCTTCGGGGGCCCGGTTGGTTACGAGATCAAACCAAACCGACCATACACAAACATTGCCAAAACCTTGAGTTTGATATACCTAAACGACTGTATCGATACAAGGAATTCAATGCAGCTGACAGTGCATCGATCGGAGGTTGGTAGCTCATGTTATGGGTGAAAAATTGAAAGTAGCCCGAAGAGGGGGGTCTAGGTCCGGTCCAACCTGGCCCACCCCAATCGGGTCGTACAGACCCGGGTCCGAGTCCCGCCCGGTAGGGCGTGGCTCGGCCCAGTGGATGTGAACTAGCCTATGCGGGGGCAGCCCGGCCCACACGACTGGCGGCCCGGCCCAGGCGGCTAGCGGCCCGGCCCGCGCGCAGGCAGCCTGGACCACACGACAGGCGGCCCGGCGAGGTGGCCGTCCGCAACTCTGCTCAGGCATCAGGCCGAGCGTGGAGTGGGGGGGTCTTTGTAATGGCGGAACTACCTCTCCTTCCCGCTAGGCCGAATCCGGCCGGTTTCCTCTGGCGCGACCGGCCCGCACAGTGGGTCGTTGTCCTCCAACGCGGCACCTTCAGGTGTCGCTGCTACCTTCAACCCGGCCGGCAGGCGGCCGACCAGTTCGACCACCGAAGTGCCCTGTGGAGAGTGGGTCGCGGTCTTCCCATAGTGCGGTGCCAACGAGTCACCTTAGTCTTCCAGCCCTGCCGGTTGTGATACCAGTTGGTTCTTCTTCGCCCGAGCGGCCCGCGGATGTGGGTCGTGGTCTTCCTCTACGCGGCCGGTGCACGGCCGCCGCTACCATCGGTCTTCGACGCTCCCACCTTCCTCATCCTGTGGTTCTCCTCCGGCGTGGTGCGACGACACCGTGCCTTCTTGACTTCGCCTATGTCGTCAAACAATCAATAAACCAATGGTGGGACGTAGTGCTGTGTTTTTTCGGCCTGCGCCCTCCGTGTTAAATGATAACAAAGGCCACCATCGAACAAAGCAGACATCAAAAAATCAGGGATATAATTTTTATTCATTCAAAATTAAACAAAAACTCCCTACCTCGAATAAAGGTATGTTTCACGTCAACGAGCTGCGGAAGGCGGTGTTGCGGAAGTCGGGAGTCGTGGAAGATGGATGTCGATTCTGTTGACATCAGGGTGTGTCCGAAGAGGTAGCGTCGTGGGAGAAATCCCTCACATTCTTCGTCGGAGATGGATAATTATCCCAAATCCTTCCCACCAAAACAAAATGCCCAAACAAATTAAAAAAAACACACCACCTATATAAAAGGATGGCTTATAGTTTTAAAAATTCAAAAACTTATATTAATTAATTAATTGTGGAGTTCAATTAATTCATTAAAAGGTGTTGGAAAATTTATCGAAGAGAAAAGGAGGTGAATAGTCTCAATTAAAGAGGGGAGGTCTCAAATTAATTAAGGGGTGTTAATGGGGAGTGTAAGGGGAAGTTGAGGGGTTAGGGTCGTGTGGGCCCCACCCTTAGTTATATCCTCCCAAGGGAGGTTATGTGGGGTGTGGGCCCCACCTCCAACTTCCTTTTGGTAGAAATAACCACCAACCTAAATAAAACTATGTATCACATAATTTAATTTAGTTTAATAAAATTCTCAAAAAAAATTCAACCTACATAAAACGCAAATGCAGTAAAGGTCCCCTTAAGCGAATATCGGTGCTACGAGTTCATCAGTTCCCTCGAATTTCAATTCCGAGCACCAATTCAAAAGATAGAAAATCCCACTCATACATTTACTGAACATACCCGAAAAAAACTTTAGAAATTGATTTCGGGCACACCGGGCCTCGGAATCACGCGCCGTCAAAAAATGTGGATTCGTAAAATTCCAAAAAAATTAGGAATAAAAATTCATAGAAATTTATGTGTCTTTAAATTACCCCCAACTTAGGGATTTACATCCCCGTAAAGCTATAACACACATAAGGGAAACAAAAATGAGGTACTGAGCATGCATATGAGCCTCCCGCTCCCATGTGCTCTCCTGGAGGTTCCCGTGCTTCCAGCGAATGCGCACCAGAGGAATCGACCATCCACGCCGGACCTGCTCTTGTCGATCCTCAATCTCCACTGGAACCTCCATGAAAGTAGCCCCGTCATCGATGTCCATCTCCCTGTGGTCGATGATGTGGGATGGGTCATGCACACATCTCCTCTACTGAGATACGTGAAAGACGTCATGCACTTGGTGCAACTGATGTGGAAGGGCCAGGTGGTAAGCCACCTTACCTACTCTGCTGAAGAAGTGGAGGAGTGACTGTATGAGACTGTAGATAGGTTGCACCATCTCTATCCACAAAGGATATATGTAAGGTAGCCAGCTGCTCCGTCGCCTCTCCTAGAAGCCGAATACCAGTCATCCTGCTGAGCGCATCTGCAATAACGTTCCCCTTCCCAGGAGTATAGACTATCTTGAAGTCATAGTCCCGGAGGAACTCAAGCCATTGTCATTGTCTCAGGTTCAGATCCTTCTGAAAGAAGACACACATGAGACTATTGATATTAGATTAAACCGTAAACCGTTATCTCAATGAACTATGGATGAGACTAGACAATTGTAAGAACTCAACTTCACCCTTCTTCGCCTACGTTCTACAAGAGCTGCTAAGATTTATCCTTTTACGAAAAGTGAAATTAGGTCTCATCCCCTAGATAAAACACATCCTTTGAATAATACATTAAATCCTGAAATGAAAGGCACTAATTCATTCCATGGATTGAGTCGTAAAGCCTCGACGCTACTACCAAGATATCTAACCGTTACTCTCACCTCCAAGGGTTGAGTCACACTGTCGGCATTAGTGTGTGGTTACTGGGTCTCCTCCAGTAGAAATCTCAAAAGTGGGGGTCAATTAAATATTTTTAACTATAACCTCTTATTATTAACCACACAAAAAGGAAAGCAAATGATACAAGGAAATGTGTCTTTTATTACTGTAGCTCAAAGTACAAAGACACAAATCAACAACAACAATGACATTAATGAAGCAAGAAGCATCATGAAAAAAAGGCCTATATGCCTGGAACTAGTCCCACTTCTGTCCACCTGCTTTTGGAGATCCATGGTCATACGCTTTAGCTGCCTGAAGTTATGCTCTCACATGTCCACCTATTCCCTGTGGTTGGGGTGGACCTCCTAGTGGTGGTGGTGGCAACTCCTCGAAGCGTCGTCCACCACCAGCTGCACGGCTAGCTCCTCTCCCATGGTCGCTTGCTCCTGGCAGACCGTCTTGATCGAACCTATTCCTCTAACTGGGAGGTCCTTCATCTATCTGCTGATCATCTGCATGGTGGGTTGGATAGTCACGTGCCATGTGACCAAGCCCGCAGTAGGAGTGACACTGTCCATTTCTAGTATGCCTAGCTCTGTCTCCACTCTGGTTGCCCCGCACAACTGATCCTGAGTCGTGCGGCCGATCACCTGTAGGTCTCGTCATCTTGTAACTCTATTTCATCTGTCTACTGCCAGCTGTAGAAGACTCCATTTCATGTTGGCTAGTGGTGGGTCTCGCTGCTGGAGACTGCATAGCAAGGAAACTCTCCACTAAGAGGGCTCGCTCCAACACCCCCATCTGTTTCAGGATGCTGTGAGAGATAACTAAAGCTCTGATATTTCGCCTAAGTCCCTACTTAAAGGTTCGGGCCCTGAAGAATGGGTCTCCTACCATATCCTTGGAGTAGCGCGAGAGGTCGGTGAACCTCACTAAGTACTGTGCCATGGTCATGTTACCCTGTTGTAGATGCATTAGCTCCTATATACACACTGCTCAAAGGGTGGCTGGTAAAAACTCTGCCTAGAACAAGCTCTCGAAGTCTTCCCAAATAAGTTATGCCTCATCATGAATCTGGAGCATCAGGATCCACCATCTGCATGCTTCTTCTTGAAGAAAGTTGGCTGCAAGGATCACCGTGAAATCAGCTGGCATCTCTACCAGTTTTAAGACTCTCACCACAGCCTCTAGCCAATCCTCAGACTTCTGTGGGTCCGTCTCTCCCCTGAACCTGGGTGGCCTCTGGCACTAGAACTCATGAATCACGTTCAAGCGGTGTGCACCCTCTACAACTGGGGCTAGTGGCATCAGTGGCCTAATGGGAAGTCGTACCGCTGGTGCCTCTACTGGTGCCTCAGCTGGAAGAGGGCCATGTACTGAGGCCTCGTCGCTTGGTGGGCTGTCAGTACGTACAACCATCGGGGTTCTAGCTGGTTGTCTGTAGGGAGGCATATTGAAAGACCCAGATGCAACACGGTCAAAAGACTATTCTTAGTGAGCTGACCTGGTTTGAGCTGATTTAAAGAAAACTTTTGAAATCATACATGCAATCAGTGTTTTTGTGCACTGAGTTGGAAATCAGAAGTTAGGGTCCTGGTGTATGGATACGTCGGTCACCCGCACCAACACTAGACTCCCTATACTGAAAACCACACTTAGTACCATTAACAATATTTCTTCACAGAAAAGAAATATCAGAGTCTTATGTTCTACGGTAGAACCGACATCCTGTGATAACAATTTTTCATGACCCATCCCCCAGGGCCCGTATCGTGACTACCCCATGCCCGACTTCCATAGGCTTGGGGCTGGAGACTACCACCAAAGGTGTAATTCCCTAAAACAGGGAAGGAATTTCTTTTATAAAATGTAAACACACACAACCAGAGTACAAGCGGAAGCAAATACTAAGTAATGATGTATAACAAGTGTGTGGAAAGTACAAAAGGCACTGGAAATACAAGCCAACAAAAAGGTACATCTACAACTGAACGAAAGTACAACTGAAAAAGACAAACTACTTATTGGATAAAGCAACTCCTGGATCATCCTCAGGGGTCCTACCTGAAGGGTAGGTACAGATGTCCTCCTCAGCCCTACGTGTCTATCATTTCACTCCGTGTGTCATCAAGATGAGTGGTCCACCTCTGGGTACCATCCAGTCATGTCACTCTTGGCCTCCGTCAGTGTTGTCCGTCATCTGCGTCCAACACAACAAGGTGCGGGCATAGCCCGTGCAAGGGTGAGTATAACAATACTCAGTAGAGACCCCGAGACCATCAAGGCCTCACAAAATCCAACAAGGTTAAACCACAAAGTATGAAATCAATAGATAACCATTAATTAGGTATATGCCGATACATATACCTAAGTTATCAAGTAACCCATCTCAATCATGAGGAAAACAAAAGGTCATTGACTCATCTCAAACCAAGAATATTATTATCGAAACCATGACGGCTGGATAACTCCTCCTCTGTCGAGTACAGTGGCCCTGTGGCGACTCCAAGGTGCTACTCACTAACCATTGACTACTGAGGTACTCCTCCTGTCGAGTACTGCGGGTCTGCTACCAAACCGGGCGCTCCTCCGCTGTTGTTCTTCCTCCAAACCGGGTGCTCCCACTAAGAGTCGTTAGAGGTACTCCTCCTGTCGAGTATTGCGGGTCTTCTACCAAACTGGGTGCTCCGTCCTCCATGGGTCTACCGGCAAACTGGGTGCTCCGTCTACTGGGATGATTGAATCACTCCAAGTCCAATCAGTCAAGCAGTCGGCAGGTCTACAACTACAAGGTCTCCGCACACCCTCTGCTCGTCTCCGGGAGGATCTACCCCACAAGCTACTAGTTCATACTCCATGTGTCACGAAGTCTCATGTGAAATTATCTCAAAGGACCTCCATATAATAGGGGTCTCAATGTAACAAATGGCACATCAATCAGACGCCTGATCTGTCTGTTGTTGGCATTTCCGTTCCAGGGGCCCGGTTGGTTTTTAGGATCAAACCAACCCGACTGTACTCCAACTATGTCCAAACCTCAAATAGAGTATTTCAAAAGAACCGTCTCACCAAAAGGAATATAATGTAGTTGATGACACATCAATCAGACGTCTGGTCCTGAAGTTATAAGTGTTTCCGCTCCGAGGGCCCGGTTGGTTACGGGATCGAACCAGCCTGGCCATACCCAAACTTTGCCAAAACCTTGAATGTGATATACCAAAACGACTGCCTCGATCCAAGAAATTCAACACCACTGATAGTGCATCGATCGGAGTTTGGTAGCTCATTTTATGGGCGAAAAATTGATAGTAGCGCGAATAGGGGGGTCTGGGTCCGGCCCGACCCAGCCCAACCCGCCTTGGGTCAGCCCGAACTGGGTCGACCAGACCCGGGTCTGGGTCTGACCCAGTAGGGCACGGCCCGGCCTGGATGTTGTGGCCTGACCCATGCGAGGGGTTCCCGGCCAGCGCGCAGGTGGCCCGACTCGGTGGTCGACCACTGCTCGGCCATCTGGCTGAGCACGAAGTGGGAGGGGGGTTCTTTGTAACGGCGGCGCTGCATCTCCTACCCGGCCGGCCGAAGACAGCCGGTTTCCTCTGGCACGAGCGGCCCTCACAGCGGTCTGTTGTCCTCCCACATGGAACCTTCGGGTGCTGCAGCTTTCTTCAACAAGGCTGGCAGGCGGCCGGTCGGTTCTCCCACCGAAGCGGCCCGCGGAGCGCGGGCCGCGGTCTTCCCGTAGCCCGGCGCCAAGGAGGGGTTGTGGTCCTCCAGCCCAGATGCCTTTTGTCGGCCGGTTCTTTTTTCCCTTCCAGTCGTGAGACCGACCAGTTCTTCTTCGGGAGAGCGGCCCGCGGATGCTGGCCGTAGTCTTCATCCATGCAGCCGGCGCGCGGCCGCCGCTACCTCCAGTCATTGACGCACCACCTTCCCCGTCTTGTGGTTATCCTCCGATGTGGTACGAAGGCACTGCGCCTTCTTGACTTCGCCTTTATCGTCAAACAATCAATAAAAAAAGGGGATGCCGGTCTGTGTTTGTTCGGCCCGCACCCTCCGCGTTAAATGATAACAAAGGCCACCATCGAAAAAAGCAAACATTGAAGAATCGAGGATATAATTTTTATTCATTCAAAATTATTCAAAAACTCCATACTTTGATTCACATTATGTTCCATGTCGACGATCCGCAGAAAATGATGTCGCAGAAGTTGGGCGTCACGGAAGACGGACGTCGATTCCGTGGACGTCGGGGTGCGTCCGAAGAGGAAGCGTCGTTAGAGAAATCCCTCACGTTCTTCGTCAGAGATGGTGATTTCTCCCAAAGGCTTCCCACCAAAATAAAATTTCCAATAGAACTAAAAATATAAACTCACCACCTATATAAAAGGATGGATTATAGTTTTCAAAATTCAAACACTTAAATTAAATAATTGACTGTGGAGTTCAATTAATTAATTAAAAGTTGTTGGAAAATTTATGGGAGAGAGAAGGAGGTGAAGAGTCTCAATTAAAGAGGTTATATCCTCTCAAGCGAGGTTATGTGGGGCATGGGCCCAACCTCCAACATCATTTTGGAGGAAATAACCACCACATTAAATAAAATGATGTAACACATAATTTTATTTAGTTTAATAAAATTCCAAAAAAAAGCATTCAACCTGCATAAAAAGAAACTACAGTAAAGGTCCCCTTAAACGAATACCAGCGCTACGAGTTCATCGGTTCCCTCAGATTTCAATTCAGAGCACTAGTTCAAAAGATAGAAAATATGGCTCGTACGTCTACTGAATGTACCCGAAAAAAACATCAAAAATTGATTCCGGGCACACCGGGCCTCAGAATAAGGCGCTGTCAGAAACTGCTGACTCATAAAATTCCAAAGAAATTAACAAAAAAAATTCCTTGAAATTTCCAGGTCTTTACAAATAGTGGAAGGAACAATGTATACCATATCATGAAATCTATGCTTGTTTTGTGTTTGAAATATGATTGGGGACCTGTAGTACTTGGATGAAAAAAACATCTAATCCACCAAATGAAAATGTATTGTCCTTGCACCTCGCAACCAGGACTCCTTTTGTCTATCCCATAAATAAATATATATGGCATTGTATCTTATCCAATCAAAATATATATTCCTGATATATTCAAGGAATGTAGTGAAACTAACTGATTGTGTGGGTCAGGAATATGCTAAAAGAATACAAACTGCCTCATAACTCTATCAGTTTCATATCACTTGACTCTATAAAAATGAATCAATGGAACCCTACAGAAGCTGGTAGCAAGAATCTCTGTATAGTATGGTGGAAGACTCTAGATAATATAATCTGTATATGGCATCCATATAATCTGAAAGAAAAAATAAATAATCAATTATTAAATAAATACATTTACAGTGAATAATAAATATTTAACAATATAAATAATAATCACTTACATCATGTGGTCGAATGATGTCCAACATAAGTATGTAGGTTTTGATGTCGTGTTTGATGGAATCTGAATGTCGATGTGCCGGACTCCACCTTTAGATAACATTATTATACTTACATTTCATAATAGGATTTTCTAAAATTAAGTTAGACACTATAAGGAAGGGATAATATACCAACATCCGTGTGGAGTCTCTTATATAATATCTATTGGAAATGGCGCACGAGAAAGTGGAGCTAAACGAGTGATGTTCTACTATACCCACATCTGCAGAAGAATCGTGCATCTTGTGATCTGTATCTTATTGAGGAGACATATACTGCATAACACCCTTTATATATATTCTACACACATAGACCCCCATCTATACTAGTCTTCCTCGTCCAAATCCTCCAAAAATGGTAAATACATAATATGTACAAAAGTATAGGAGTGATCAACAAAAAGCATGCCACCAATCTATAACGTCTCGATTCCAGAAACCACCCAAGGCGCCCTACCTGGTTAGTCAAATGGCCTCAAGAGCATTTCTCCAAACACCAGAGGCTACCGACTAGCAGTGAGGGCCTTGGGTGTGATAGTGTAGAAACTATTCCCTCCTTCGAAGAGTAACACAATGGAAGTAAAACATATAGCAATAGGGGACGTAGTAATAATAGTACCATACAATGGTAAACAATGGAAACTGAAAGTAAGAAACAACTGGAGCACATATATAAGTAATTCATGATACATATGTCTAGAAAAACATCCAAACATTTCATAATGATGGAATATAGTAATAAACCAAGTAAAAAATAAAACAGATAAACTCTAGGAGCATCACGAGCCTCAGCTTGGTCCCATGCTCTTTATATCCTCAGCAATCAGGCATCTGATGTAGAAGGGTGCATGCCCTTATCTATACTAGCAGAAATATAATCTGTTTGGGACCAAAATAATGACCCAAATAGGGTGTGAGATTAATCACAGTAGGAAACCACCCAAAGAGATGTTCCTAATAGTCAGTGAACATATATGGCAGGCAATAAGAAAAAAGATTAAGTAAACAAGGAAGTACTCAAAAGTAAACAATTCCAATGTTTCAAAGCATTAAATTCCATATAACATGTATGAATATAATCAAATAAGGTAACCCTATGGTAACTACTATCTGCCTAACCCCTCTAGTTCAAACAAAACAACACAGGAAACCCTCTGGGAAGTACACACAGTCTAACCCATCTGGTTCATCTTAAACAAAGGCTCTCTGAGGAAGCACTCACCGTCAATTCCCCTTCTAGTCTCATATCGATAACTAAAAGGCACTATGGGGAAGCACGAAACATCCCATTCCCCATGTGTCCCACATCAAGGAGCTACATACACTCTAAGGAAGAACTTATGTCAATTCCCCCTATGGTTTCACAACGTAACAGTAAACAGATACTCTGGAGAAGCCCATGACATCCATTCTCCCAATGGTCTACTACACAAGGTTCTCACGGACCTATGTAAGTAAAACAAGAATAGAAATGCATGTCGGCCAAAGTAAACCTCATGAACTACTTGTCTAAATAGTCTATAGCATAATAGCACGTCAGGTAACAATCACTCCATCATAACAATACTAGGCATGGGAAAAAAACAGCAGCATATCAGGCAAAGCTAGACCAAAATGGTCCAAAGCATGCAAACATGGGAAAACACATCCATTTCAAGGTAAATAACCATATTTACAATCAACAACCTCTACTTAAGCACACAAGACGTAGCAAGAAAATAACAGAGCTAAAACACTAAACACCCAATACCATGTTCAAGGGTATTGGGGAATTTTGCACATATAACTCAAACACTATCTACAGAAGGGCACAAACTACCTACCTCGATGTTATATGATTGATATACATGAACCTCAATCCTTCAATCTCGCACGAAAACTATATATCGTGGTGATCTTAATGCAATCGATGATGCTCGAATCAAAGAACAGATGCTCGATCGGGGGCTTGGATAAGATCTGTGGACGTACTGACGCTCTCATATGAGATAGGTGGAGAAATAGAGTGTTCTTCCAATTAGATGAAACCCGGGTCTATTTAATGAAAAAATTACATAGCATGTATTTTAAATGTACATGGTGTGTACTTGCCTTTTCCGGGCCCCGCATTAGGTGGTCTCCAGGTCACCACACACATCTGTGTGCACGGTGGTTACAAGGCCAGCACACGGCTACCCGTGGTAACTGAGTACACGGCGTGTACTTACGAAATTTCCAGAAACTCTAATTTTCCTGAAAAAACCCATAAATAGGGAAACATACCTAAAATGATGATCCGGGTTCTTATAAACTTTCCCCTTAAATAAATTATTCCCCAAATTTCCCTAGCAAGGTTGCATAGAAGAAGAAACCTTGAATAGCTCCGGCCACTGTGATCACACATCGGCCTCCCTCTCCCATGTCTCAACCTGTATTCACCCATGCTTCTAGAGAAATCATACCATAGGAACATACCATCCACGGAGAACCTTCACACTATGATCAAAAATCCAGATAGGATACTCTTCGAAAGAGGCATCCACCTCTAACTCAACCTCCTCGGGTCGAAAAACATGAGTTGGTTCTGAGAAGTAACATCGAATCTGAGAAACGTGTAAGACATCATGCATAGCTCGGTACCTCTGAGGTAACATCAACTAATAGGAAACTGGCCCAACTCTCTCCAAAACCTAAAATGGCCCGATGTATCTCGGTGAAATTTTACCTTGTCTCTTAATCCTCCTGTGTCCCAACATCGGGGTGACACACAGGGAAAATAGATCTCTATCCTCGAACTCCAGAGGTCATCTCCATCGATCATCATAAGACTTCTGTCGTGAATGTGTAGTAACCATCCTCTTCTGAATCAACTCTGTCTGCTCTATGGTCTCTTGGACAAGACGAGGTCCCATCATAACTGCCTCTCCTGCCTTCAGCCAACATTAGGGTGATCGACATGGCCGGTTGTACAATTCCTAATAGCGTTCCATCATGATAGTTTCTTGAAAACTATTATTGTAGGCAAACTACACAATAGGTATGTGATTCTACTAAGAACCACCAAAATCCATGATGTATGCTCGAAGCATGTCCTTAAGATCCTGAATTGTACGCTCGGACTGGCCATCTGTCTAGGGGTGTTATGATGTACTAAAAAGTACATGTGTACCCAAATCCTTCTAAAGTCCCTTCCATACCCAAGAAGTAAAATGTGTGTCCCTATCTGAAACAATGGAGTGTGGAACCCCTTGTAGACGTACAATCTCTCAGTTGTACAACCTTCCCCGTTCATCAACAGTGAAGGTCTCTTTAATCAACAAGAAGTGAGAAACCTTCATGAGTCTATCAATGACAACCCAAACTGCATAATTCCCATGAGGTGACTTCAGAAAACCCATCACGAAGTCCATCACGTCATCATTCCACTTCCACTCAGGAATGGGAAACTGCTGAAAAAACCTACTAGTCGCTGATGCTCTGCCTTCACCTACTGATAGGTGGATCACTTTATAATGAAACCAGCAACATCTCTCTTCATACTTGACCACCAATACTAATGGTGTAGATCCCGATACATCTTGGTGACACCAGGATGAACATCCCAAACATTGTAATGAATGTCCCGCATCAGATCTTCACGTATGTCTGTGACACCCATACGTACCCATGAAAATGCAAGGTTTAATCCTCACCTATGGCCTATATAGGAATAGGTTACTCTCTTGACACACTCTCCCATAAGACTCTACCTTCAGAAACTGATAGCTACCTCATTCGTACTCGATCAAGAAGAGTATAGGTAACAACTACTGAAGAGTGAAAAAATTTCCCCTATCTGTCATGCACCTTTAAATGCATCTCAGAGAACATAGCCATAAGATTCCACTCACTACTAGCCTCTTGAACTTCCTGTACCTGAGTCATTATTCACAGCTAATCAGCTAAATTGTTTCCTTTCTCAGGCGTATAGGCATGCTCAAAGTCGAAAGACTGACTGTACTCAACCCACCTTCATTGTCTCAAATTCATATCGCGCTGAGTAAAGATACACTTGAGACTCTTATGGTCAGTGAAGACCACAAAATTCTCTCCCATAAGATAATGTCTCCAATAGTTTAAGACATGAACAACTACAACCAACTCGAGATCATCCCTCAAGTATTTCCTCTCACGTGGCCTCAACTGCCGAGACCCATACACAATGACTCATTCCCCATGCATTAGCATAACTCCCATCCCGATACCTGATGCATTGTAGTACACAATATATATCTTTCCTGGCACTAGCCATACTAGTATCAATGTAACACCCGAGACTTTTATGTTATATAAATCATCAAAGGAATCTTTTTCTACACAACACTTGCTTGGCTTGCTTTACACGCAATCGCGACCTTTCTCAATAGCTTGCGTCGTACGCAATACCGAGTTTCACTAAACAACAATATGCTATTAAAACTAACCGTTATGAATAGTAATAACCACTTTTTGAAATTTTATAAATTTTATTTTTCAAAATGGACTTCATTTTTGGACTCAGAATATCGAAATTAGCCTAGGGTGAAATTTTGGTATTTTTTCTGAAAACTTTCAATTTTTGATGAATAGTGAAACCACTAAGTGGTAGGTTAAAAACTGAATTTTGCATAAAACTTAATTTTACCGCTTCTGTGAATGAAATTTCGAAAATCCGAGAGACACGGTTAATATCAAGGACTAAAATGTGGTTCAATGAGATGAAAATAATTTTTTGGTGAATAGTAACTTTTTACTTTTTTACCGCGATTAATAGTAAATAGGGTAACTAAGGGTAAATATGATATTACTATTACCCTAACACATGTCCTAATTCTATTGGACAAGTGTAATTCGACCAAAAACAAACTTAGGAATAAAATATGACCATTTAGGCCCACTTGGATTAGATTAGGACATTTATTATTAATTTATTTAAAGAAGGGTTAAAATAGTTAAAATCAAAGTTTAATAAGTAAATAATTTTTAATATGGGGTTATACATAAGATAAATTAGACTATAAATATTCATTAGAAAGCTAAAAAGATTTCCTACATTATGATATTTTATTTGTAATTTGTAGACATCAAATAATTTAATTTATTTATGACACAAAGATGATGCAGTAATTATCTTATTAATGAAATATTGACATAATTGATAATATAAATACCAAAATAAATGTAATTTGAGACTTTTTATGAATTCCACTAATTTTCTAGGTTACTATGATATATTAGTGTTGATTTAATCAACTTGGTTCGAACATATAATTCTGTTATGACTTTCACAAAAATCATATATCAAATAGTGTCAAAATTGACACAAAATAGTTTTTAAATCAAATATTATATTACTAATTGTTATTTTATTCCTAAAAATCTAAGGTTCGGCCAAATGACTTAGATAAGGATATATATATTAATAATAAACAATTTGGGGTTCGTTTGGCATGTTATAGTAAGTGTATTAACCATATAGTGAAAGAAAACAAAAAGACACGGTAAAAGTTAAATTAATTAACTTAGAGTTAAATCTAATTGATAAGGTTAAAATAATACCCTAAACTTGTCTAAATCCTATTGGTTGATAGGATTTCGACCCATCCCCACTTTAGCTTCGAAATAAGACACTTTGGAACCATTATAAACCGATTTTGACTTTAATATAAAATAATATTTTGAGATATTCCTAAGGTTCCCCTCTCCTCCCTTATAAAAGGGCACCTCCTCCCCCTCCTCCTCACACCAATTTGAGCACTCAATCTCGGCCAACCCCTGCCATTTTCTCCTCTCCACTTCCCTAGAATAATCCTAGAGGTCCTGGTCTTCTCCAAATACCAATCTTAGTTCCTTAAGTGGAGGATTCAAAGAGGCGTTCCAAAGAAGAGGTAATATCCATTACCGATCTTTTCAATTTCTTTCTTCTTCAACTTCTTCTTCTTTAGTTGTTTCATGATAAAGTAATAACATCAGTATTACTTACATACTGATATTTTATTATAAATATGAAACAACCCTAATTCACCTTCTATCCATCCTACGGAAAAAATGAAATCACCGCGCGTGCGTACGTACGGAATACCGTATCCACGCCGTGGTGTAATCTATTTTCCACCATCACCTTACAAGGATGGGTATAATGGTGTAATGAGTAACTATATATGATTATTATGAAGTAATATTGATACTTAAATAATATATATATACTCAAATACAATTACACGATCATAGGAATGATATCATCACTCGTGCGTACGTACGGAATACCGTCTCCACGATGTGATGCGACTCGTTCTACATGATCTTCATTTCATAATGATTATATAAATTGAATGAATGAATATGGTATATACCACACTAATAGCATTCTGGAAATGAATTATCTATAACCTAAAGATAAGAATAAGAATTTATTCGACAAAACATGCATAAGAACAAAAAGTTATAAAGACCCGAGTAACCAGTAACAATGAAATATTACTATCAAGAAGCTAAGAATATGACCATATATGATATCATATAAATATGTATGATTCTGGAATAAGTCAATAACATTATTTAAACCATTATACAGGAGCTTCGGACACGTACAAAGCAAATTGGACCTAAGGTAAGGGAAATATCACAATCTCATTTTTATCCGAGATTGTTTATTTGTAAGTATTTACTGGGGTGTATTTTATCATCCACATCCATGTTTCATCAATATGTAATATTATTTCAATCCACCTAAAATTGTTTAAATCCATTTTTTCCCTTCGCTGAGTTTTTAGTAATATGTATGAAAGGAATCTTTTGTCGTACGAGGTACTTTTTGACTTTTCCGACAAAAGTACGAAGAATGTTTTTTTTAACTTATACGGCATGAATGGATTTTTAAAACATTATTTCAAAGAAGCTTCCTTTACAAGTATTCAAGTTTATTTTTAATCAACTTCTTTTAGTTTAAAATTGTATGACATGTTAAGAAAGTAAAAGTGTTTTTGAAGAAGAAAGGATATTTTCCTCAAGAATGAAGTTCATGTATTTTATCAAAATTATTTTCCATCTAAGATAATAAAAGGGTTCTGTTTCTATCCCTATTATTACATGGATTTGATTATGTTGTGATGGAAACATTTTTATGAATTCCTTTATCTTATATGAATTGTTTTATGATGTCATGTTGTTTAAGAATTCCATTTTTATTACATGGGTTATGTGATGATGTATGATTTATGATTATGTGGCACACATAAGAAAGGATTCATTATGAGATGGGTGGGACCTATATCTCCCTCCAATGCATTGGGTAAAGATTTTATATCTCATGAGATAGACATGGCTGGAACAGAAGGTTATTTCGGTTCAGTGATACAGGACTGAAACGAGGAGTGAACTCGGTTCAGAAAGGGACTTTGTCCACTAAGATAGTCTTGGCAATGAGTCATGACTAACAAGAAATGATTTTCCATGATTATGTGTGCATGCCACAAAGTTTCAAGTTTTATGTTATGATTATGGGGATCTCATTTTCACTTCTATGATTTATTCCATGTTAAGATATTATGATCTCTTTTGCAGGTTTTGATTTTCAAAAAGATATGATATGATTTTTATTTCCTTTATTTGCCTTGCTGAGCATTTGAGCTCACCCTTTTATGTTTTATTTTCCCCAGGTCAGGAAGATGTATATTAAGTAGAATATGCTAAAAGGGACCCTAGATATGATGAAATAAATGGGAGACACTGTAGAAGATTTATGAACCAGTTGTTTATGTTTCCTAGTTTCTAAAGACACTATACCTATACGGTCCTTTGTGGTTTTGTCATATGTTGTAATAAGTGTGCTTCAATTTTGAAGTATTAACAATGTGTGTAAAGTATGGGTCGTTATAGTTGGTATCAAGGGAAAGGTATAGTCAACCTTTGGAAACTAGGATGTGAAAGCCTTAGTAAGAACCCTAAGGATAAGTCTAAGCATAGAACACAATCTTAGTGTTTTAGAAATGGACTTGAATAACCTAGGATAATACCTTAAGCATGAAAATTTTATTCTTGAATTATGTGGTTTCCTATTATAATTAGTGTTGCTCACACTATTATTCTTGGTATTAGTCAATGGCTGGAACCCAAAGGAACCGTGTTAATGCAAAATGCGATGGGCAATGCAATGATTGTCCCCCTGAGCAACCAAACGATATGGGAGCTGGAATGAAAAATCTTGTAGCCATGCTCACACAACTTTCTCAAGCTATGAATCATGCAGGATTTCCAAACGAGCAAAGGAGGGAGCAACATTCTGTTGAATCCTTCATGAGGCAGCGTCCACCTTCTTTCAGCGGGTCTACTGATCCATTAGTTACTGAACAATGGATTAGTACTACTGAAAAGATATTTTCAGTTCTACAATGTTCTGAACATGATAAAGTCATCCTAGCAGTGTATCGTTTGGAAGGAGATGCTGATCAATGGTGGAATCTCGTTAAGAATACGAGGCAAAGGGATGAAATTGAGTCTATGGAATGGGACGAGTTCAAGAACTTATTTTTCAATAAGTACTTCCCTCGTATTCTCCGAACAAAGATGGAGAAAGAGTTCCTTGAACTGAAGCAAAGGGATGATGAATCTGTTAGTACGTATGAAGCAAATTTTACAAGACTTGCAAGGTACGCTTCTGGTATTATTATCCAACCTGAGAGTAAGATCGATCGATTCTTTAGTGGCTTAAAACCAAGTATTCGAAGGGCGTTAGCCATAAGAGACTTCAATAGCTACGAGGAAATCGTTCGATGTTCTCTCAAAGTCGAGATGGAGATTGGAGTAACCCATCAGTCACATGGGTTTGATAAGAAGAGGAAGATGGAATTCAATGAAAAATCTAAAGAGCACACTGAAAAGAAGATGAACTTTCCCTTATGCTCAAAGTGTGGAAAGAAACATGGAGGGAGTTGTCTTAAAGGGACAAGTAAATGTTTTAAATGTGGAAAAGAAGGTCATCGGGCATTTGAATGCCGTGATAATGGGAAGAAGATGTCTAATGATGCAAACAAAGGAAGGGATACACAGAATGAACCTACTACACTTCAATGTTTCAAGTGCAAGGAGATGGGGCATTATGCCAATCAATGCCCAAATCCAAGGGTTGATGATGATGGTCGACGTCAACAAAATCTTAAGGCTAAAGACAAAGGAAAGTCGCATGCAATTTCTATCACTGATGTGGAGTACGATAACGAAGTGGTGAAAGGTACACTTACCATCCACTCTAAAGTAGCAAATGTTTTATTTGATTCTGGATCCACCCACTCTTTTATTTCTGAAGACTTTTCTAAGGGTATCACCGTATTACCTCAACAATTAGATGTTGAGTTAGCTGTGACAACACCTAATGGCACATCAATCGCATCAAAAGTTTATAATTCTTCTCCGATCGAAGTTTGTGGGAAAGTGCTTCCTGCAAATCTTGTGATCCTTCCTTTAGTGGAATTTTATGTGATTCTTGGCATGGATTAGCTTTCTCTACATGGAGCTCATATCAATTTCCAAAGAAGGGAAGTCACATTTCATACTCCAGATCAATCTACGATCGTCTATCAATGCAAGGATGAACATAACCTTCCAGTGGAAATTTCTTCCATCTTATGGGTATTGATTCCACTAAATGAAGGTTATTTATCTCAAATGGTTGGTGAGAAACTCACGATTAAGAATATGCCCATTGTACGGGAGTTTGATGATGTCTTTCCGGAGGAATTACCAGGTCTTCCACCAAATCGTGAAGTTTAGTTTTCAATAGAACTCGTACCCGGTGCTTTGCCTATTTCAAAGACACCTTATAGAATGGCCCCAATTGAGTTGTAGGAATTGAAGAAGCAACTCCAAGGGAATCTTGATAAGGGATTCATACGCCCTAGTGCATCACCTTGGGGAGCACCTGTTCTATTTGTTAAGATGAAAGATGAATCAATGAGACTCTGCATTGATTATCGAGAACTTAACAAGATCACTATCAAGAACAAATATCCTCTCCCACACATTGATGACTTATTTGACCAACTACGCGGAGCTCAATACTTTTCCAAGATTGATCTTCGTTCAGGGTATCATCAATTAAGGGTCAAAAGGGAGGATATACCAAAGACGGCTTTCCGTACAAGGTACGGACACTATGAATTTATAGTGATGCCATTTGGTCTTACTAATGCCCCTGCTATCTTCATGGATCTAATGAATAGAGTCTTTAGAGACTATCTTGATCAATTTGTGGTAGTCTTTATAGACGATATTCTTGTCTATTCAAAGAGCAAGGAAGAGCATGAAGATCACTTGAGAATTATATTGAAGACCCTGAGAAAGGAGAAGCTTTATGCCAAATTTACCAAGTGTGAATTTTGGCTTCAAAAAGTTGCATTTTTGGGTCATATAATCTCAAAAGAGGGGATATCTGTGGATCCAGCAAAAACAGAGGTTATCGAAAGATGGTCAAGACCAACAACAGTAACTGAGATCCGATGTTTTCTTGGTTTGGATGGATATTATCGACGTTTTGTAAAAGATTTTTCACGATTATCTAATCCACTCACCAAGTTGACTCGGAAAGGAGTTAAGTTTGTCTGGACAGAGGAATGTGAAGAGAATTTCAAGGAGTTGAAAAGAAGGTTATCCAGTGCACCTGTGCTCACACTGCCTTGTAGTGGAGAAAGGTTTGTGATCTACAGTGATGCATCCAAGAATGGATTGGGGTGTGTTCTTATGCAAAATGATATGGTGATAGCTTATGCCTCACGACAGTTGAAAATCCATGAGCAAAATTACCCAACACATGATTTGGAGTTGGCTGCGGTAATCTTTGCATTAAAGATTTGGAGGCATTACCTTTATGGTGAAAGGTGTGATATTTATACTGATCATAAAAGTTTAAAGTATATTTTCACACAAAAGGAGTTGAATATGCGTCAAAGAAGATGGTTGGAGCTGATTAAAGATTATGACTGCTCAATCCATTACCACCCTGGGAAAGCAAACAAGGTGGCAGATGCATTAAGTCGACAAGACCATGCTAGTTTATCCATGATGAGGATCACAAAAGATCCAATATTTATGGATTTACAAAGGATGGATCTTGGAATTATAATGGAAGGGGTAAAATCTTATCTTTCTCAAATGAATGTTCAACCATCTATACATGTGAAGATTAAAGAGGCACAGAAAGAAGATGTCGAGTTACAAAAGAAGGTGAGAAATGTTCCTGAATTCAACCTTGATTGTGATGGGATAATAAAGTTCAGGAATCGGGTTTGCGTTCCTCCCATCCCTGAATTAAAGAATGAGCTGCTGGATGAGGCTCATAGTTCATCATTCTCTATTCATCCTGGAAGCACGAAGATGTATAGGGACCTGAAAGAGTACTTTTGGTGGGATGGAATGAAAAGAGATGTTGCTGAATATGTCTCTCGATTCTTGGTTTGTCAACAAGTTAAAGCTGAGAGACAGAAGTCTAAGGGGATGTTACAACCATTACCCATACCCGAATGGAAATGGGAAAACATCACTATGGACTTTGTCACAGGACTTCCTAAAACATCCAAAGGCAATAATGCTATCTGGGTCATAGTTGATCGTCTTACAAAGTCTGCACACTTCATTGCTATTAGAGAGGATTTCTCTCTAGATCAGCTTGCCAGGATATATGTAAAGGAAGTGGTAAGATTGCATGGAGTACCACTTTCTATTATATCTGATAGAGATCCGAGATTTACCTCGAAGTTCTGGCGAAGTCTTCAGCATACTCTGGATACGGAGTTGAGTTTCAGCACTGCTTATCATCCCCAGACAGACGGTCAGTCTGAGAGAACAATTCAAACCCTAGAAGATATGTTGAGAGCTTGCTCTATGGATTTCAAAGGAGGTTGGGATCAACACCTACCTTTGGTGGAATTTTCTTATAATAATAGCTTTCACTCCAGTATTCAGATGGCTCCTTATGAAGCTCTCTATGGAAAGAAATGCAGGACTCCAACTTGCTGGGATGAAGTTGGGGAAAGAAAGCTTTTAGGACCTGATCTCGTTGATGAAATGGCAGAAAAGGTCAGATCTATTCAACAACACATAAGAGCAGCTCAGAGTCGACAGAAAAGTTATGCCGACAACCGAAGAAAAGACCTAGAGTTTGAAGTGGGTGATAAAGTGTTCTTACGAATATCTCCCTGGAAGAGGGTTATGAGATTTGGAAAGAAGGGGAAGTTGAGCCCTAGATATATCGGTCCTTTCAAAATACTGGATCGTGTTGGGAAGGTAGCTTACCGATTGGCGCTTCCAACGAATCTCTCTCAAGTTCACGATGTGTTCCATGTATCTCTCCTGAGAAACTACATACCAGATCCTTCACATGTACTCAGCTCAGAAGTTGTACCGCTGGAGCAAGATCTTTCTTATGAAGAACAGCCGATAGAGATTCTGGATCGTAGCGAAAAAGTCCTACGTAACAAGACAACTCGCTTGGTGAAAGTTTTATGGAGGAACCACCAACTTGAAGAATCTACATGGGAGCTTGAGGATATGATGAGGGAGAAGTATCCTCATCTGTTTGTTACAAAGTGACGAATTTCGAGGGCGAAATTCTTTTTAAGGGGGGTAGAATGTAACACCCGAGACTTTTATGTTATATAAATCATCAAAGGAATCTTTTTCTACACAACACTTGCTTGGCTTGCTTTACACGCAATCGCGACCTTCCTCAATAGCTTGCGTCGTACACAATACCGAGTTTCACTAAACAACAATATGCTATTAAAACTAGCCGTTATGAATAATAATAACCACTTTTTGAAATTTTATAAATTTTTATTTTTCAAAATGGACTTCATTTTTGGACTCAGAATATCGAAATTAGCCTAGGGTGAAATTTTGGTATTTTTTCTGAAAACTTTCAATTTTTGATGAATAGTGAAACCACTAAGTGGTAGGTTAAAAACTGAATTTTGCATAAAACTTAATTTTACCGCTTCTGTGAATGGAATTTTGAAAATCCGAGAGACACGGTTAATATCAAGGACTAAAATGTGGTTCAATGAGATTAAAATAATTTTTTGGTGAATAGTAACTTTTTACTTTTTTACCGCGGTTAATAGTAAATAGGGTAACTAAGGGTAAATATGATATTACTATTACCCTAACACATGTCCTAATTCTATTGGACAAGTGTAATTCGACCAAAAACAAACTTAGGAATAAAATATGACCATTTAGGCCCACTTGGATTAGATTAGGACATTTATTATTAATTTATTTAAAGAAGGGTTAAAATAGTTAAAATCAATGTTTAATAAGTAAATAATTTTTAATATGGGGTTATAAATAAGATAAATTCGACTATAAATATTCATTAGAAAGCTAAAAAGATTTCCTACATGATGATATTTTATTTGTAATTTTTAGACATCAAATAATGTAATTTATTTATGACACAAAGATGATGCAGTAATTATCTTATTAATGAAATATTGACATAATTGATAATATAAATACCAAAATAAATGTAATTTGAGACTTTTTATGAATTCCACTAATTTTCTAGGTTACTATGATATATTAGTGTTGATTTAATCAACTTGGTTCGAACATATAATTCTGTTATGACTTTCACAAAAATCATATATCAAATAGTGTCAAAATTGACACAAAATAGTTTTTAAATCAAATATTATATTACTAATTGTTATTTTATTCCTAAAAATCTAAGGTTCGGCCAAATGACTTAGATAAGGATATATATATTAATAATAAACAATTTGGGGTTCGTTTGGCATGTTATAGTAAGTGTATTAACCATATAGTGAAAGAAAACAAAAAGACACGGTAAAAGTTAAATTAATTAACTTAGAGTTAAATCTAATTGATAAGGTTAAAATAATACCCTAAACTTGTCTAAATCCTATTGGTTGATAGGATTTCGACCCATCCCCACTTTAGCTTCGAAATAAGACACTTTGGAACCATTATAAACCGATTTTGACTTTAATATAAAATAATATTTTGAGATATTCCTAAGGTGCCCCTCTCCTCCCTTATAAAAGGGCACCTCCTCCCCCTCCTCCTCACACCAATTTGAGCACTCAAGCTCGGCCAAACCCTGCCATTTTCTCCTCTCCACTTCCCTAGAATAATCCTAGAGGTCCTGGTCTTCTCCAAAGACCAATCTTAGTTCTTTAAGTGGAGGATTCAAAGAGGCGTTCCAAAGAAGAGGTAATATCCATTACCGATCTTTTCAATTTCTTTCTTCTTCAACTTCTTCTTCTTTATTTTTTTCATGATAAAGTAATAAAATCAGTATTACTTACATACTGATATGTTATTATAAATATGAAACAACCCTAATTCACCTTCTATCCATCCTACGGAAAAATTGAAATCACCGCGCGTGCGTACGTACGGAATACCGTCTCCACGCCGTGGTGTAATCTATTTTCCACCATCACCTTACAAGGATGGGTATAATGGTGTAATGAGTAACTATATATGATTATTATGAAGTAATATTGATACTGAAATAATATATATATACTCCAATACAATTACACGATCATAGGAATGATATCATCACTCGTGCGTACGTACAGAATACCGTCTCCACGATGTGATGCGACTCGTTCTACATGATCTTCATTTCATAATGATTATATAAATTTAATGAATGAATATGGTATATACCACACTAATAGAATTCTGGAAATGAATTATCTATAACCTAAAGATAAGAATAAGAATTTATTCGACAAAAAATGCATAAGAACAAAAAGTTATAAAGACCCGAGTAACAAGTAACAATGAAATATTACTATCAAGAAGCTAAGAATATGACCATATATGATATCATATCAATATGTATGATTCTGTAATAAGTCAATAACATTATTTAAACCATTATACCGGAGCTTCGGACACATACAAAGCAAATTGGACCTAAGGTAAGGGAAATATCACAATCTCATTTTTATCCGAGATTGTTTATTTGTAAGTATTTACTGGGGTGTATTTTATCATCCACATCCATGTTTCATCAATATGTAATATTATTTCCATCCACCTAAAATTGTTTAAATCCATTTTTACCCTTCGGTGAGTTTTTAGTAATATGTATGAAAGGAATCTTTTGTCGTACGAGGTACTTTTTGACTTTTCCGACAAAAGTACGAAGAATGTTTTTTTTAACTTATACGGCATGAATGGATTTTTAAAACATTATTTCAAAGAAGCTTCCTTTACAAGTATTCAAGTTTATTTTTAATCAACTTCTTTTAGTTTAAAATTGTATGACATGTTTTTAAAGTAAAAGTGTTTTTGAAGAAGAAAGGATATTTTCCTCAAGAATGAAGTTCATGTATTTTATCAAAATTATTTTCCATCTAAGATAATAAAAGGGTTCTGTTTCTATCCCTATTATTACATGGATTTGATTATGTTGTGATGGAAACATTTTTATGAATTCATTTATCTTATATGAATTGTTTTATGATGTCATGTTGTTTAAGAATTCCATTTTTATTACATGGGTTATGTGATGATGTATGATTTATGATTATGTGGCACACATAAGAAAGGATTCATTATGAGATGGGTGGGACCTATATCTCCCTCCAATGCATTGGGTAAAGATTTTATATCTCATGAGATAGACATGGCTGGAACGGAAGGTTATTTCGGTTCAGTGATACAGGACTGAAACGAGGAGTGAACTCGGTTCAGAAAGGGACTTTGTCCACTAAGATAGTCTTGGCAATGAGTCATGACTAACAAGAAATGATTTTCCATGATTATGTGTGCATGCCACAAAGTTTCAAGTTTTATGTTATGATTATGGGGATCTCATTTTCACTTCTATGATTTATTCCATGTTAAGATATTATGATCTGTTTTGCAGGTTTTGATTTTCAAAAAGATATGATATGATTTTTATTTCCTTTATTTGCCTTGCTGAGAATTTGAGCTCACCCTTTTATGTTTTCTTTTCCCCAGGTCAGGAAGATGGATATTAAGTAGAATATGCTAAAAGGGACCCTAGATATGATGAAATAAATGGGAGACACTGTAGAAGATTTATGAACCAGTTGTTTATGTTTCCCAGTTTCTAAAGACACTATACCTATACGGTCCTTTGTGGTTTTGTCATATGTTGTAATAAGTGTGCTTCAATTTTGAAGTATTAACAATGTGTGTAAAGTATTGGTCGTTATAATCAATGCTGAATTCAACCTCCGTTTCAGCTCCTGAAAGGATTACTCACAAGAATCTAACCACAAGAAACTTGCAACCATCTTAGTTAGACCCATCAGTGGTGCTGCTAAGCATTATAAGCCCTGTATAAAACGTATTTAGTATCAATCCATCCCTAGAAAACTCATTAATTCAAATTCATTCATCGGATTCTCCAAGGAAACTACTTCTCTCACGTTCTCTATGTCTACTGATACTCCTGTCTAAGAGATAACATGACCAATGGAGTGAATCTGGTCCATCCAAAAGTTAAATTTTGATATATTTACATATAACTTATGCTCTCTTAGTGTACTCAAAATGATCTCAATATGTGTGTCATGGACATGTCAAGTGTGAGAGTACACCAAGATGTCATTCATTAATACATCCACAAAATAATCCAAGTATGGATATAATACTTGGTTCATCAGTGCCATAAAAACATCAGGTTCATTCATGAGACCGAACGACATTACCACATACTTGTATATACCATACCTACTCTAGAAGGTTTTAAGAGGTATATCAGATGGTCTAACGTGTAACTGATGGTAGCCGGATCTCAATTCAACATTATACAACACCCGGTATCCTCGAAGCTGATCAAAAAG
Source organism: Viscum album (assembly GCA_963277665.1). Lineage (NCBI taxonomy): Eukaryota > Viridiplantae > Streptophyta > Magnoliopsida > Santalales > Viscaceae > Viscum > Viscum album. Next base: position 1,760,392,689 of record OY728141.1, read on the forward strand.
ATCATAAATCCTTGGTAATGGATATCGGTTCTTGATAGTCAACTGGTTCAACTTCCAATAATCCACAAAAATTTTGAGGGTACCACTCGCCTTCTTCATGAACAGGACAAGAAACCCCCATGGTGAAGTACTGGGTTGGATGAAACCCTTTGGCTGCAACTCCTCCAACTGCTTCTTGAGCTCTTGCAACTCTGGTGTAGCCATCTGAAAAGAAGGAATAGACACCAGTTCCACTCTTAGAACAATCTCAATAAAAAATTCTACCACTCGCTACAGACAAAAAAATAAAAATTACTCTGAAAAAACATTTCTGAAACGATCCACCACTGGAGGAAAGTACATCTGTGAAGTCCCCTGGTCATCCAGATATAAACTAGAAATCAGGGATAAAAATCCTCCAAACCCATGAATCTCGGGTCCTGCTCTACTCGCCTGGACATCCCATTATCCCTTATGAAGAAACAATCCACCCTCTAGTGACATAAAACTCACCCTGTGGAAATAGCAATCGACAATAGCCAGAAAGGGAACTGACCAGTCCATTCCAAGAATGACATCACAAACATTCATCTTTAATACATAGAGGTACCACAAGAAGTGACACCCACAAACCTCAAGAGGGAACTCCATTCATTGTCTTACACTAGCCGTTCTAGTCCCCAATAGAGTTTCTAGCATTATGATATTAGCAGAAGAAAGTAAATAGTGCCCATGGCTCTCCACAATAGTAATAGATATAAAGCTATGGGAAGCCCCTGTATCTAAAAGACAAGAAGCTAAAATTGAGGCAACTAAGATCGTACCTCAAACTGTAGAGGGTCAGGGATACGGCTCCTACTGATTCTGCACCACTATAAATGTCTGGCCTGGTCCATAGCCCTGTGACCCTACCTGACCACTATGAGCTGATCCAATCTGTTGTCACTAAAATCTTGGCGACTAACTACAATGGCCGCAACCTCCACCTTGTCCTGAAAAGGCTGGAAGGACTCCAGTTATCTTACTGATGAGAAACTGGTGGTTCTACTCCTGAACGAGGAGTCATAGAAGAACCTCTGTCACCAGCTAATAGTGAGAAGATCAGAAAGAAATGCTGAAGATAGCCTATCTTGACGCATGATCAGCAATCCACTAGGTCTCTCGAGCAATGTGGCCTCGTATTCTCGATCTTCCTACACTCATAGCACACCACCTGGCCACCATAATATGTCTCTCGCCTCCTCGGATCTCCACATGAAGACTCCCTATGGTGCTTCCTACATTCAGTAGGAGGGATACCAACTCTGGATGTTGAGCTGCCCGAGCTCACAACTCCAGATTCCCTTAAATTTCGCTCTGTGATCAGTGCCTGATTGACTATATAAGTGATGGAAGTCAACCTGAATATGTTCACCTACAATCGAATTTTGTGCCTAATACCATCATCAATATTCCTTGCCATGAATAACTCATCACCTCCTATAATGGGCGTGAAGCGCTAAAGCACTATAAAGCGAGACGAATACTCCATGACAGAAAGAGTACCCTGCTCCAGACTCATGAAATCTTAGGCTCGATCATCCCCCATGGTCTCTAGATAGAAGTAGTTGTAGAAGGCATGCAGGAAGACATCCCAAGCCATATCCTTCTGGCGTCCCACCTGTGAGATCACATCCCACAATATCTTAGCGGAATATTGAAACATGTAGGTAGAAAGATTTACTCTCCTCTATGGAGGAATCTACAGATGCTTGAAGTTTAGAAAGCATGTCTTCTAAACATGACTCTGTAGCCTGAGGCCCTCTTTCCCCTGTGAAAGTGGGAGGATGATGCTGCTAGAAAACCCGCATCATATCTGCCATAGAATGGGAAGGATGCGGTACTCCTAGGAACGTCTTCATTAACCTCATAAATCCCTCTCAGAACTATGCATCAGCACCTGTGTCTGGAATGGCAGCGGGTTCCAAGACTGGCAGTACTGGTGAAGCTGCTGGTAGTCCCTGGTCATCCATGTACGATGTGTGATGACTTCCACGCAACTAGTGTAAAACCGGAGAACGTCTCTATGGCATGACTCTACAAGGTGAAGTGCACACATTAGATCAAGATTATCAAGGACTGAAACTATAAGTTTTAGAATGGAACAAGAAAAAGAAATCATTCAAGTTTTTAAAAAAATGGATACACGATGTGTATAATTCCGACACGGCGTGTTCCCTTAAGGCTTCACATGGGCATATACTCCGACCAACCCAGGTCAAGTAACACCCCAAACACATGAAATGTTGTCCTAACACACGGTGTGTACTTGAATCCTATTCCCCTACCTGAGTCCTTCTACATGACTAAAACACACGGTTCTCCTATTACAAGACTACATGGCATGTTAGTGCCATACATGGCGTGTACTAGACATGATTAATCGGCCCATGTTGTTAGTGACATGGCCGGTTACACGGATGACTCTACACGACATGTTTGCGCCAGACACGACATGTATTAGAAATATTTTTCTGACCCGCGTTGCTAGTCACATGGCTGGATACTTGGGTTACACTACACGGTGTGTTCAAACTTGAAACAACGTGTATAACTTATGTTTTTTCCATCCATGTTGTTAGTCACGCAGGTGTACACATGGTCAACACAACACAACATGTACATCCGGCACACGACGTTTTATACTGTGATTTAAAAACCCCGTGTCCCTGCTAATAGAGCTTGTGACACGGTTAGGGACTACATGGTGTGTACATACTGTACACGGTGCGTACTTGTAAAAAACAGTTTTTTCCTGAATAGAAGAACACATGGCGTGTATTTAACATTAGACGTTGTGTATTCTGGATTTTTCAGACACTAAGCCTCATAAACTACTTTGGAACCCAGAAAAACACTAAAACGAACATTAAAGTGCCAAATTCCAATCCTTGAGGGCCCATACTCCCCGGGAATCAAAACATGGCATCTTATACATGTCATATACAAGGAAAACAAGGCAATGATCCACCAAATTCCGGTCCATGAGGGCCCATAACACCTCAAGAACCAAAGTTTGGTGTTCATTCAAACAAACCTTACACAATCTAATATCCTATCAAATATAAGGTATTCTATCAGGGAATTTATCACAATAACATGAATATGTAACACAACATCTATCACAACAACATGAAATCGCTAATGCACCCTAAATGGCATGGCATGTATGCATGACATGTGTTTTCTAGCAAGTGCCTGTATGATGCATGAGATGGAATACCCTCATCTAATCAGGTTGCAATAGAAATAGAACCTTAATAACATCAACAATAACTACCCAAAACATGTGAATCACCCAATGGTGAAATCAAATCAACTGTAAAATTGAAAAATCAGAAAAATTGAAATAAACTAGGTAGATTGGATTTTCCCAAAACACAGGTTAGTTACTCCTAGGAAAAACTTATTACCAAGTACATATTTCTTCATATCCATGAATATAGGTTCCAAACAGTATGTCAAGAAGAAAATAATTCCTCTGATACTAGTTTCTAACATCCCCGTTCCAGAATCCACCCAAAGGCGCCTCATACCTGGTTAGTCACATGACCTAAAACGTATTTCGCCGAACACTAGAGGTTGCTGACTAGCAGCGATGGCCTTGGGTGTGATAGTGGAGAAACAATGCCCTCATGACCCAAACAACATCGCAAGCCTCAGCTTGTTCCCATGCTCTCTAGCTCCTTAGCAATCAAGTACCTAAAGTAGAAGGGAACTTACCAAGATCTATACCTGCATCAATATAATCTATTTGTGCCCAAAATCATGACCCAAACAGGGTGTGATACTAATCCCAGTAGGCAACCACCCATAGATCTGTGCCTAACAATCAGTGAACATATATGGTAGGCAATAAGCAAAAAGAAGCACTAAACAAGGAAGTACTCAAAAGTTAACAATTCCACAGTTTCAAAGAATTCAATTCCATATAACAAATAAGTTTCTAATCGAAGCAGGTAACCCTATAGGAAGTACTCTCAGCCTAACCCCTCTAGTTCAACCAAAACAACATAAGCAACCCTCTAAGAAGTACACACAGTCTAACCCCTCTGGTTTAGCTTAAGCAGAGACTCATTGAGGATGAACTTACCGTCAATTCCCCCTCTAGTATCGTATTGGTTACTAAAAGGTGCTCATGGGAAGCACTCGACGTCCCTTTACTCCTATGGCCCATGTCTACGAACTATAAACACTTTGAGGAAGCACTTACATCAATTCCCCCTATGGTCTGGCAACGTAACAGTAAACAGACACTCTAGAGAAGCTTTCAACATCCATTCTCTCTATGGTGTACTACACCAGGTTCCCACAGCCCTCTGTAAGTAAAACGAGAACAAAAATTCATAGAGTCCAAAGTAAACTTCATAAACTACTTGGATAAATAGTATATATCATAACATCATGTTAGGTAACAATCACTCCATCCTAACAATACTAGGCAGGGGAAAAAAACAGCATCCTATAAGCCAAAGCTAGACCAAATGGTCAAAAGCACACGAAAATGGGAAAACAAATCCATTGAAAGGTAAAAAACCCTATTTACAATCACAAACCACTAATCAAGCACAGAAGGCATAGCAGGAAAATAACAGGGCTAAAACTGTAAACATGCAAACCCCAGTTCAAGGATACTGTGCACTTTTGCACATATAACTCAAAGACTATCTACATAAAGGAAAAAACCACCTACCTATGTGTTATATGATTAATATATGTGAGCCTCAAGACTTGAATCTCCCAAGAACACCATATATTGTGGTGATCCCAATTGAATCGACAGTGGTCGAATTGGAGAAGGGATGCTCGATCGGGGGCTCAGAGAATATCTACAGTTGAACAGACGCTCTCGGATGAGAAATGTTAATAAGTGGAGCATTCATCCAATTAGATGTGACCCTGGTCCATTTAATGAAAAAAATAACTTAAATGGAATGTATTTTAAAAGTATACAGTGTGTACTTTCCTTTTCTGGCTCCTGCATTTGGCAGTCTCTAGGTCACCACACATGGTCGTGTGCATGGCCGTTACATGGGCAGTACACAACTACCCACGGTAACTGAGTACACGGCATGTAATTATAAAGTGAATGGTGTGTAATTATAAAGTACACAACATGTAATTACGAAATTTCTAGAAACTCCCCTTTTCCTAAAAAACACTAGAAAAAGGCAATCATACTGCAAAAGAAGATCTGGGTTCTTACACAATCATCCTCAAAATATATGCATGTGCAAATCCCAGCACGGTGATCTCATCAGCATCCTATGCTAAATGTGTGGAGTGCTGGTCTAACCAAGGAATCTGTAATCTACCACCGATGATGGTCCTTCCATCATGAGGGACCTCTATTCCCAGTATTCTATGAACAAGTTTCGGATAATGTTCTCCAACTCGGCCTTTCAGAGTTGCACTATCGATGGGGTGGCCCAACATAATGGCCACATCCTTCAGGGTAATAGTGGCCACCCCCTCTCTAAAATGGAATATATGTGACAATGGACTCCATCTCTATACAAGAATATCAATGAGATGATGATTGATAAAGGTAAAGTCGCACATCCCTACGCCATAGAATCCAGTGTGACGAAGATGAGGGATGATAGCGAGAGGTGGTGCGGTATGATGAAAATGGTGAGATCTGTGTACACTTAACAGAGGCCCAAGACATCCCCCTCAAAAAGAAGTCATGATACATGAGTATCTAGAGATGTGAGCTATATAAAACCATCCATCTATAAAATTATATCATCATTAATTTTTTATTGTGAATTCAATAAAAATTTTAAACATTTATTTAAAAAATATACAACAAGAGAATGAAAAATGGTTGTGTTATTATTTTCTACATATGGTTGATTTTTTGTGTGTTCATTAGTGTATTTGTTTCATGTGGAAGTATGATATATTCATTTTTGTTCTATTTTTATTTTTTAACAGTTTAATTATCACAAAATTATTTATTATAGAATCCAAAAATGAGACAAACCAAAATTGAAACATGTCAGAAATGGAGAAAGTTAGAAATAAAAGGATTCAATTCTGAAACATCCACATAAAACAAAAACATACGTATTTATTATGCAATTCACAGACTCAATCATGGATGATGGGATATGAAACTCTATTTTACCACATGTTGGAATTTCTCATGAGCATTTTCTTCTGTGTGAAAAATACTGCATTGTATTCTCCCTCCTCATTGTCAAGGCCAATCCGTCTCATTTCTGATTCAAGTTTACTTTGGTCTTGCTAGGGGCTGCAACCAGATAGTATGAATCCAATAATTTAGAAAACAAAAAACATTGAAAAATATTAAATGAAAACAAATCCAAATTATTAAACCTGGAAATATCAGGGATGATGGTTAGCTGATCAGCAGGCAATGAGATAGAATGAAAGTCACCAACAGACATCCAAGATATACTATAACAGTTAACCAAAGTTATCTGGTCATACACTAGGGCAACATATGGATCTCATGATATATTTACTGAAGCACAAGCTGTGATAACATGTGAAAATGGATATCTAAATTCCTGAGAGTTGTCGTAATCACAGTACTTGTTATCTAACATCACCACAAACACTCAACCACTAGTGCATGTAGCTCGGTCATAGTATTGTCTTACTTGAAAGCTCATCTTCTCCCTGTCAAAATCTAGAACATTCCATCTTGAAACCACATTCACTATCTAATCAATATCACTTTGGAAATGCTGAGTAAAATGCATTCTTTTTCCATCCTCTGATAGGCCTTTTGGGACTGTTCAAAAATGTAGTAAACACATATATAAAATTTATCTTGCACTAATACTATTGTTGTGAGTTTTTTCACACCCTTGAGGACCCTATTTTTTCATTCCACTATATTAATGGTCATATGGCCATATCTTCTGCCAGCATCATATGCTATTGAACATTTTTCCTTTGAAATATGCATCACATATTCATACAAATCTTCATTATAAGTTTTATTTACATTAAGGTGTCAATAAAACCTTTTTGTTGGGGCTAATATGATAAAACCATAATAGAATAATCAATTAAAATGGATATTAAATTTTGTTAGAAAAATTATGTTTAGAAAAAACATACCCAACTTGAGGATCACCTTCTTTATGGCGTCATCTTTGAAATGATTAGGCACATTACTTGCAATATTTGTAATGCAATAATGATAAAAAAGCATTCAGCTCAGTCCATAAAAACCCATCACTAGCCACTGCCTCTATAATCACTCTATGGCAATCAGATATCAGACACATGCCCTAGTTTTGTGTGACATGAACACGTACACATTCCAAAAACCATCTCCATAATTAAAAATTCTCCATTAAAACAATATAAAAATCAAGTGGTAGAGGATCACGATTACCACTATATATGGAAAAAATTAGTAGAACACTTTTATGCATTCCATACATGAAAGTTCCATCAACATAAATAAATCGTTTACAATAGGGAAAGGTAGCAATGCATGTCCTGAATTCCCAAAAAATCCTATTGAACTTCCCTTTTGTTCGATCAACTCGATGATTGGAGGATATATACTCAACAAAGGCCAACTATAAACAATATTATTATTGATAGACAAAAATTACATAAGTTGTGGAAACATTTCATAAGATTAATCCCAATCACTATACACTTTTATAATTGCCTTCTATTATTCATTCCATGCTTTGTTGTATGATATTTTATAGTTATACAACTGTTGAATTCCTCCTAAAAAGGGGAAATGGGAACATCCTAACATGTTCGTATCATCTCACAAAAAAAATTTCAAATAAAATATGAATCAAGGGATGAGTGATCCTACGACAAGGTTGGATGCACACAAGTGTGCGACCCTTCTAATATAGATATCCTCCAATATAAAAAAAAATCAAATATCTCTCTATATCAAAATTTACATTCTGGCCTATATTATTCACAACAAATGAGATATTTTATTTTCTTCGACTCATCAACCAAAAATTTGAAATTTCACTCAATGTTGTATTGATTTATCACATTTTTCATGGACTATTTACTTGAAAACTCTTACCTAACATAGATGGTGTTATCATTTGATGCAAACTTATTACCTATAATGTTAGAGAATTCAGAATCTTGTGTAATGAAATTCCAATCAAAATATTGTTCACAAGACATTCCTTCAATTAAGGAACTCAATAATGAGGTTTGATTACCACTAACTGGTGGATGTTGTGAATGAAAGTATCTCAAAGGAACCTCATAAGGTTTATTCACCACATCACCCCATCAACATGTCTAAAAGGAACCTAAAAAGGTTCATTATCCACATCACCCTCAACCACATCATCTCTTGATGGCTCCTCGAATTCTTCTTCCTCAGACATACATTAGTTCACTATATCAGCAGACAAAGGGATTCCGTCTATGTTTCTTTCCAAATTTTGATTATCTTATTAATAATTTACTTCTATCACATGAGTTATATTAGGATGAGACAATGAAAAATACTGATGTAAAGGACCAACTTCTATAGATCTCACATAACACGGTTCTATAGTAGTTGGTTGCACCACATCTATATCAGAAATCCTCACATACAACTCCATAAAACCATCATCACACTGCTATCTAAATAATGAACATACATTTATCCAATCATCATCATCAACCAGAGGTTACTCACTGTTCCAAAAACGTTTAGGATGTTGTAGATGTTGATGTGTTATTGATGCAATGGATTGATCAACCCTCAGTTTTAACTGATTATTAATCTTATTTTGAATTGCATCTAATGTCATACAACTATGAAGATTTACCAATCTGAAAAGTGTCACACTATATCTAAATTCATGCTTAGTATAAATGGAAGCATCATTGCAATATATTTATGCAGACATTATAAAATATAAATTTTTTTAATAAAATATTATAAACTATATCAAAATTTTAAATTATATAAATTGGTTTTGAATAATTGACTTTAACTTGATACCTTTTTTATGTATTGACTTATCACTATTTAGGTATAATGATCGTTGTATTATAACAAAAGAAAATTTAATATAATGTTATATAATTTAATTACTTATGAAATAATCATGACTTGATCTTGAAACTTATGATTAGTTTATCATTATTTGATAAACTAACCAAAAGGCAAGGGTAGACTCCTAGAGTCTCTATTATCAAATATTTCAGCAACCACCAGTCTCCTTTCAAATAGAAACACCTCTTGTTGAATGCTTGTTCTCGAACGTGTCTTCAAGGAAACCTCTTTGGGGACTCCTCTATAGGGAAGACACTTCGGGGATGTCTCTTCAGGTACACCTCTTCGGGGATGCCTCTTGTGGATTGACTTTTAATTACAAATTTACTCACATGCATGTGAGGGGGTCTAGGGGTGTGAAATACACAACTTTTTGTATGCGGACCAAGAAGTCCTTACATACAGAGTCATAGAAGACTCATAGTTCATCAATGATGAAAAATAAATGAAATTATTACAAATTAAATAACAATATTCACAAAATAAGACAAGAAATTTCAATTATGTGTTGGTCTTTCATCTCATGATCAGTCATCAAACAACATACCATGTTTTTTGGTATACTTATTATATCTATTACTAGATGAAATAAATCTTAAATATCTACACCTCATTTCCCAAAATTTTACTTTTAAATTTTTATGTGTATATATATATTTATTAAAAACATTTAACAAATTTAATTATAACTATTATAATTTAAAATTATTATTTATACAAAACTGTTTTTATACAATTAACAAAAAGATTTTTCAAAATATTTTTTAATAAAGTAAAACATGATACATATAACTAATATACTATTCATAAATTATATAACTACTGTATAAAATATTATAATTTAAATTAATATTACATTAAAAATAACATATTTTATTACATATTTAATTTTCATAAACATTTGATATGAATTCCTACAAAATTTTAGACATTACATAATTAATTTTCCTAAAAATTTAATATGAATTCATACAACATACACACCATTACAAAATTAAATCATATAAAGAACATTAATTTTAATATCAATACATATGAAATAAATAAACCATACACACAAACACTAATTTCTACATATCACAAATCAAATTAATAAATCATACAAATGAAATAAATAAACACAATTAAACAATTAATATTTTAAATAGAAATTTTACCTTCTTAAAAGAAGAAAATATCTGTAGAGAAAGAAAATCCGTAGGGATTCACAACAAAATCTAGAGGAGATTAATGAATTCTAAGGGGGGGGGAGACCCCTTTTATAGATTAACCTCGGTGAGTTTCGCGAATGGGGTTCAGGCATCATTCATCCCATCTGTGAAGGATGTGTGAATGTCGTTCACACATCTTCCTCCATGCTAAATATGCATGAATCTGGTTCACACATCTTTTATCACATCTGCACAGGATGCGTGAATGGGGTTCACACATCTTCGGTCTAGTGGAAGATGTGTGTACCCCGTTCATGCTTCTCTGGTGGAGGGAAGATGCGTAAACGAGGTTCGCGCATCTCAAGACCCATTTTTGAAAATACCATTAACACTATCCCTTTTTGATAAAATAATTGAAAACCACATATATAAAAATAAAATTATTATAGAGTACTGAGAAATTGGTGAAAACCCTATTGATCATTTTAGATTTTTCAAAAACCCATAGAGTTTTCTTATGGAGACAATGTAGGTATCGGGGCAGAGAAGTATATTCTCGTGCTGGGATTTCATCTAATAAATTTATTCATTGGGTTTCTTGGAGATTTTGGAATTTTTGATGGTCTTGAGAGGGAGGGTAATGTTATGGTGAGCGGCCACGATAGATGAGAGGTACAGAGACATAGAGTGTCGGTCCTTCAGAGCATAAAGGTATTGGGGTAGAAATCAATAATTGTGATAATGAATGATTGTGATGATGAGGATTTTAAATATGTTAAGGTCGATGGATTGTCGATGGATTGTCGATGGATTTGAGTTGTCGTCGACATGAGGATACACAGGTAGAAACTCTATTGGAAATAAACAAGGCGAGGATTCTCCAGACAGAAACAATCTATCTATTAAATATTGATTTTATTTTTTTTATTTACAATTTATGAAATTAAATTAAATTTTTTTAATTTAATTTAAAATAAATTACACTCCCCTTATTCAAAATAAAATTTTGGTTTGTACCCATTTTTATCAAAGTTCATGTATTACGTTTAAAATATTTATTATTGATTGTCAAGTAAAAAAGGAATTTTATTGTTTTATTGAATATTATTTTGAATTTTTAATCATTTTAAGATATATATTATGGGTTATAGTGTCCAGTATTTTCATTGATAAATATTTAAATTTAGGGAAATTGATTTATTCCATTTATTACTAGTGACCTTTAGGAAAAAATCATAAGAAGTTGAAATTCCTGGGATAGTTCATTGTCAAATGTTATCATATATAGAGTTTTTGACACATATTCTTGTGAAGAAAATTTGAATATCACTAACTTTGTAAATTATATTTTATTAGAGTAAAACACTAAATAATAAAATATTATACATAGTCTATGAAATATGAAAGAAAGTACAATACTTTGTGTTGGTGGAGAAATATTTGTATCTCAAAATTTATAAATAATAACTAGAAACAAATAAATAGTTTACCTTTTTTTATAAAATTTCAAAGTATAAAAACGATTTCAAGGATTTTGATTAAACCATAAATGTAGTTTAACATGAAATTTTTATTCATAAAAAGGATTGAAATGAATCTTTTATCAAATTATCATGCTATATTTTGGAGAGAGAAACCTATCTTTGTAGAAGAATTATAGTGGGAGTTTTATATTAATGATTAAAATGAAAATGAAAAATGGTACTTTTTTAACATCAAATAATCTCTATAAGTTAAAACATAACACAAATTATATATTCATTCCCAGAAGTCATACATGTTATAATAAAGTTAATTGTAGATCATATTACGTGATCTACTCTACAACAGAAATGACTTTTATCAGCCCTATAAAGGGTTTTATCAGTGCTATAAAATTATCACATGCTAAGATTATTTAAAAGTGATCAAACTTTATCAACATTAAAATAATATGTTGATAAAGTCACTATTCATCAGTAGTGATAAGGTCCACCTTTATCAGTGCATTTTTAGCGATAATAAAGGCCATAATAGCTACTGAAAAATAGCAGCCCTATAGGAACCTTATAAAACCAAACCAAATTAAATAACATAAACCAAATGGAATACAGATATATAAAAAACATATTGGAATATAAATATTACACTGCATCATCATATAAATTCAAATTTAAAAAAAAATTACATTGGTGACATATTTAGAATTTATCAAAAAAATTATAGTCCAATATAGAAAATCATAATGCATATGGAAGACATGTTTCCAATGATAAATCTCTGTAAAAAAATACCCTATAAAAAACCAATGTCTATTTTAGTAATAATACATAAAAAAACAATAAAATTATAATTTTAATGTTATATAATCTAAATATGATTAATTATAGTGTTAATTACTGAATGATTTAATGATATTATAATTTATACTGTTAATTATATTATTAATGATTATATTGTTCATTTTATACTAATTATTATGTATATTATAAATTAATAATTATATTATAAATTATTAATCACATTGTTATTTAATAATATATATAAATTATATTTTTAATTACTTAATATATTAATGACATTATCGGTTATTAATTATCATAATTTCTTAAATATTTTTTGATAATTATATCATTAAACCAAAATGACCCTTTTATATTGAAACATGTACATTGAGACATATTGACCACATCACATGTCAGATTGATGTGTGGTCGATTCCTACACATCATGAATGAATTATCAATTGTTTTCTTAATGTTTTTGAACAATCCGAGATCGTATGCTTTGATTTGGCTTTGTTCCATGCGTTTTAAACTACTATAACACTTTTATATAGAAAACTCACAATATGAGTCATATTGACCGCATCGTGTGTCACAATGATGTGTAGTAAATTTTTACATGTCATAAATTAATTTTGGATCATTTATTTATGTTTTAAAAAATACAAGTTAATTTCTTGGTTTTGGTTGTGTGACTTGTGTGTTAAGCTAGAATAACATATTAATATTGAAAACATGCACATCAAGGCATTACAACCACATCGTGTGTTGGATTGATGTGTAGTTAATTATTATACATCATAAATCAACTACGTATCATTTTTATAATGTTTGGAAATAATCTGAGCTCATTTTCTTAGTTTTGGTTATGTGACTCACATTTTAAACTAAAATGAGACTTTTGTATTGAAAACAAACTCTTTGAATCCTACGGACCACATTGTGTGTAATATTGATGTGCAGTAGATTCATACACATCACAAACGAATTATGAATCATTTATCAATTGTTTTAAAAAAAAATCAACGCACTTTTTCTCCATTTGGGATATGTGATGCACATTTTAAACTAAAATGAATCTTATCTTGACAACATTCAATTTGAGTCATATTTACTACAGTGTGTCTTAGTTTGACATGTGATAAATTACAACACATCAAAAAATGAATTATAGAAAGTTTCCCTAATGATTTAAAAAAATATAATCTCTCTTTTTCGATTTTGGCCATGTGATGCATGTTTTAAACTAAAATGATACCATTATGTGGAAAACACATACTTCGATTCATACCGATCACATCATGTGTCACATTAACATATGATTCATTCCTACAATCCAAAAAAAATTATTGAATATTTTCATAATGTTTGAATATAATCCCAAATCTCTTTATTGGTTTTGGGTATGTGACACACCTTTTAAACTAATGTGACACTTATATTGAAAATACGCACTTTGAGTCATACCAACAACATCATGTGTTATATTGATGTGAAGTGGATTTTTATTAGTTAAAAATGAATTATGGATCATTTTCGTAAATTTTGAAAACAATGGGAGCTTGTTTGTTTGGTTTGGTCCCCATGAAACACCTTTTAAACTAAATTGAAACTTCTATATTTAAAGCATGCACTTGGAGTCATACCGGTCACATTATGTTCAAACGAATATGGGATTGATTCCTACCTGTCAAAAATGAATTATGAATCATTTTTTAACATTTTGAAAAAAATGAGCTTGTTTTTTCAGTTTTTTCTATGTGACCCATGATTTAAACTAAAATGGCACTTATATTGAAAATACACACATTGAGCAATACCGACCATATCATGTGTCAGATTGATGTGTGATCTGTTCAAACAAGTCAAAAATGAATTATGTATTGTTTAAAAAAAATTAAAATAATATGAACATGTGTTCTTTGTTTTGGCTATGTGACATATGTTTTAAACAAAAATGACACTTTTATATTGAAAATGCACACTTCAATTCATACTAGCCACATCATGTGTTAGATTCACATACAATCAAATTTCTAATCATTACAAAATAATTATGGATTTTTTAACTAAAATTTTAAAATATATTGAGCTCATGCAACTAGTTTTGGCTATGTGGCATGCCTTTTAAAATAATATGACACTTTTAAATTTAAAGTGCACACTTAGAGTCATGCTGACTGCATCATGGGTTAGATCGAATCATGGATGATTCTTGCACATCAAAAATTAAATATGGATTGGATTACAAAAAATCTATAAACAATAGTATACTTTTTTATCTATTTTATCTATGTGACATTCATTTTAAACTAAAATGCCGCTATTATAATGAAAACACGCACTTGGAGCCATACAAGCCAAATTTTCTGTTAGATTGATGTACGGTCAATTCCTACATGTTACAAATTAATTATGGAACATTGTCCTAAATTTTGAAAATAATATGATCCTTTTCAATCTATTTTGACAATGTGATACTTGTTTTAAACTAAAAGGACACTTTTACATTGATAACACACACTTTGAGTCATATCAACAACATCATGTTTCAAATTGATGTCAAATTGAATCTTAAAAGTCATACATAAATTTTGGAACATTTTTATAAATTTCAAAAAGAAAATGAGCTCTTTATCTTTGTTTAGGCTATGTGACATCAATTTTAAACTTAAATGACACTTTTATATTTAAAATGCACATTTTAAGTCATACCAACCATGGAGTGTGTCAGATTAGTTTTTGTTCAATTCCTATATGTCACAAATGAATTATGGATCGTTATACTAAATTTTGAAAACAATATGATCTTTTTAACTCGTTTTTCTGCTACGTGACATGCGTTTAAAACTAAAATGACACTTTTATATTTAAAACACACACTTGGAGTCATGATGACCACATTGTGTTTCATATTGATTTTTGGTAAATTTCTACTCATAATAAATTAATTATTGATCATTTCTGAATTTTTGAAAATAATCCACAGTCATTACTTCATTTTCTCTATCTGGCATATGTTTTAATGTAAAATGACACTTATATTGAGAAAACATACTTTGATTCATACCGACCACATTGTGACTAACATTGATGTGGAGTATATTGATACACATTATAAATGATATATAGTTCATTTTATTAATGTTTGGAAACAATCTAATCTTATTTTTTTGGCTTTCACATTATTTCAAGTGTTTTAGATGAAATATCCCTATAGTGATCAACAAGACTTGCAATATTTTCAACTTTAAACACTGGTTCAGCTTCCTTCATAGTTAATTCCCCATGCCTACTTTTATAATTGGACCGAGATATGGTTGAGACATCCCTATTTGCGTTTATAGTATATTTCATTATCAATTCTTTGGTTGAAAAATACATGATAAGTAAGGGAATAAATAATGGTTCTCCATTGTGGAGGTGGAAGTGATTGTAATATGGCCCAGACTATTTTTAAAAACCCATCGAAAGATAAAAAGACACAAAATGAAAATGATGAGGCTATGAGCATGGAAGTACCTTTCAAAATAGTTGGCAATATATCTTCAGATTTGTGGGTAGATGGATCCATACCCAATTTCTCTCTCACTATTATCTCAGTTTCACTCTCAAAGTCCAATCTATCATGAGAATTAGTAGATTCAAAAAAGTTACTAGCTCTTCTAGCATCCATAGTACATAACCATCAAGGATAATTTTCCTTGATAAATATACCAAATCTTCATTTCTACATAGGTTCATCACCATAGTATTTAATTAGTTTCTAGGAACTCATCTTAACCCCTAGAGGAATGAAACTAGTAAACAATTGAAATGAAATTAACGGTCAGTTGGTGAATGAACATAAACCATTTATAATCATTTAAAAATAATATTAACAATTGTATGATATAAGTAATCACATGAAATATAGATTTATTAAATGTATCTGAATGTTTTGAATTGATTTTGTACTATAACCATATATTTAGACGGATTTAAATTCATCTGAAATTATTTCTCACAAAGTTGTGTCTTATTATCGAGATGATTTTTTTTCTCCCAGATGAAACGCCCCCAATCAAAACAACCATATTTATTTCATTAGGTTATGTAATCATAGGTGTGGGAGGATCAAAAACCTAATTACCTCACTCAAGAGGGGGGGATCTATGGAGAGGTTCAAATTCCTTTTAATTATTGAAGGATCAAATAAAAAAATTGGATGAAAATTGACAATGTGAGATTTCAATAAAAATATAACAAACATATTTCCAATACTAATGGAATTTTATTTTAAAAAAAATAAAATTTAATAGTTATGACACTAATTATTCACATCCCAAATATTTCTTTAAGGTCATATATTGTACTAGATCATAAACATAATAAGTAATAACCATAATTTGATATCGGAAAAAAAATTACACCATGTACACTTTCCAATCATCTATAAAAAAATTTACTTTTTCTTTTTTAGTATGTAGATTTTTGGAAATCTATGAAGTACTGAGAAAATATTGAAAAAAATACGATTAAAAAATAATGAAATTATAATTACATTCAAAAATTACCTTTTCAAGGATTCTAGTATGATGATGGTATATGATATATTAAATAGCTTTGTAATTATTTTTCATTGGACTCTAATAAAACATTTCCAAAAATAAGTAAATTATATTGAAATATTTTCTTATAGTAAAATATTATAATATATACCTTAATAATATTCAATTTAATGAAATATTTAGGATTCTTGTGTCTAGTTATAGACCTCATACCAAGAATTAGTCAATATTTATAGATCTCCCTATCATAAAAAAAGTCTCATAAAAAACTAAAATGTATAATTTTAATTTTATCTATAAAATATCAATTTCAGTGCCTTAAAGATTCACAATAGACTTCATGTGTTATTTGTTTTGGAAATCCATTCTTTGGATCCAAAAAATTTGGTTTATCTAAATTAATTGTGATGACTATATAGTGCTTCCTAAAAAATAAAAAACAAATAACTTGTGAAAAAAAGAGAAAAATATATACTAGATGCAACACCCCAATCAAAACATCCATATTTGTTTCTTTGGGTGATGTAATCATATGTGGGGGAGGATAAAAAACACTATTACCACACACTATAGGGGAGAAAAATCTATGGTTGGGTTCAAATTCTTTTGAATGATGGGAGTATCCAATCTAAAAAAATATTTGGATGAAAATTGAAAATGTGAGATTAGAATAAAAATATAACTAATAGATTTCCAATACTAATGGATTTTTTTTAGTGAAAATAAAACTTAATAATTATGATACTAAGTCTTCACATCCCAAATGTTTCTCTAAGGTCATAGATTGTTATAGATCAGAAACATAATAATTAATCACCTTAATTTGATATCGGTAAAAAAAATTAAACCATGTACACTTTCCACTCATCTATAAGAAAATTTACTTCTTCTTTTTGAGTATGTAGATTGTTGGAAATCTAACAAGTACTGAGAAAATATTTAAAAACATACGATTAACAAATTATAAAATTATAATTACATTCTAAAATTACCTTTTAAATAATTCGAGTACATTGATGGTATATAAAATATTTCATAAATTTACTAACAAAATATCCAATATCATTGTAATTACTTTTCTTTGGTATTTGAAAAAACATTTCCCAAAATAGGTAAATTGTTATGAAATATGTTCTTATAGTAAATTATGATAATATATACCTTAATAATTTTCAATTTAATGAAATCCTTAGGATTCATGTGTTCAGTTATAGACCTCATACCATGATTTAGTCGATATTTATAGATCTCACTGTCATAAAAAAATATCATCAAAACAAAAAATAAAATTTATAACTCAAATTATATCTATAAAATATGTATTTCGATGCATTTGAGGTTCACAATAGAAATAATGTGTGGTTGTTGTTTTTGAAATCCATTCTTTGGATCCCAGAAAATTGGCATATCTAAATTAATTATGATGACCATCCAGTGCTTCCTATAAAATAAAAACAAATAACTCATGAAAAAAGAGAAAAATATATTTTATAATATTAGATTGTAGAGTTTTACCCCTACACTGTAGGAATCAAGAAGAGTATGTTGTCTAAATTATTTTTCAATTGAATCACTTAATTCCACATTTTTATTTTTAATTTATTCTAATTATATAGACACTTTTGCTATAGAATTGATATTGGTATTAATGAGTCCAAATCTTTCTTCATAGGGTTTTCCCCTTATATTATTGTAATATATATATATATTCTTGTAGAAAATATTAATAGTAATTAAATATAATTAACATATTATATCCTTTTGTGGATAAATAGATTATGAAAATTTACCTCATATATGTATTCAACACTAAGTCTCACATCCATTAGAAATTTATAATTTCATTTATAGTATCATGAATAAATATATCTGTAATGGCCCCTCAAAATATTTCTTCTTCATATTCAATGTAGTAAATATTTTCATCTTCAAATGTTATATCCACACTAACTTATAATGAAAATATATGAGGTAATTGAACTTGTGGGGTTAAGGCACCCTCTGAGGGTCCTTTTGATTTCTTCATTGATATAATGGATTATCTTAATATGACCATTCATATGCCATTATTTATGTACATTTATAATACCATACCTCATTTTAGACCATTTTTCCTCAACTATAAAGGGTTTTGTATTTTGAAAAAAATTGTTAAGGATGAAACTTATGTATCTTTATAAGATTATACAACCAAGCTACAAATGTTCCAATAGAATTTTAAACCATGGTAACATCTAAATCATCAAGCAGAACAAGCAACTCAGCCTTCGATTCATAAACCAATTAAACCCCCACTGTCATATGATCTTTTGAGAGTTGATTATTTTTTTACAATTCATTGGGAGTTTTTTATTGTGTATCATCTCTTCTAAGATATTTTACACCATACCACTAATAAAAAAGAGATACATGTGTGTTGATAGATAAAAATCAAATACAAATTTAAACTTCAAAATTTTAGAAATATAAGGTTATTGGATGTTATTTTATTCACATTTAGGAGAGATTGTTATGAAAAAATTGATTACCTCAGGAAATACATACATTTGAAGGGAAAGACTAGACGTAAATCTAGTGACATCATGTAGATTTTCATGTACTAATTTTTGTTCCGCTATTGGTTATCTTTGATCGTTTCACATATATTGCTCTGCCAAATGAAATTGGAGAACAATAAATTTTAAAACATGTATTTGTGCCTGCATTCCTTTCATTATCTCATTTGTAACTCCTTGTGACATTTTTTTTTCTCAAAATATGTTTGAGGTGACATTCCAAAATATGCACCTATAACATGGCCATGTCATTTTATCCACATCAAAGCTAATGAAATTAGTTTCACTCTTCATACAGTCGATGTTGATTTTTTTGTCTACACCATATAACAAAATATCAAAATAAATACATGTTTTATGTAATAATATTATAAATAATAACAAATTAGTATTATGTCATACTTATACATGATTATCATACTAATTGTCTATTTTTCGTCTATTAGTTTTCCCTCATTATTTACACAAGCCTCGTTCAATTGCACATATTTTATTAGCATATTGTTTCAATAACCAATAAGTATAACTAAAACATTACTTCAATTTTATGAATATACCTAAAGAACAATAGACTACTTGCTTCTCCAATTTGGATCATTGAATTTCAACATCCATAAATATTATATCACGACATGTGAGGAAAATAACCTCATGTTTAACACTTATTTCTTTAAAGGATTATTTGAATGATTATTTAGGGTCTCTCTTACCATTGAACTTTTAACAATGTCATTGAACTTTTCACCATAAGAATTAATGATTATACATTATTTAAGTTCTTATTTATTTGGAGAACCTTACCCAAAAGGTAATAAAGTTTTTTATCCTTACAATTTGTTTCGTAATCATAAATTAAAATGGAGTAAATGGGAGAAATTTATATGACAGGAAAGATCTTGACCCGTCATTCAATTTACACATATCTAGTATAATTATCACATATTCATATCTATGCTTCACTTTCTCCTCGCAAGAATCTTAGAGATGAGAATGTAATATCATCAAGGTCCTGGTGTAGTATACCAAACTCACATTTGGCGTTGATGATAGAATTATGGCATAACCACTATATGCTTCAAATAATAGTCTTTTGTACTAAGTTTTACACTCTCACTTCTCGAGGTGGCTTAGCAGGTATTGGGGAAACCAACCCCTTGAATTTTTGATGTCGTAGTACTTTATGTTAAATCATGTACTACCCATTGAAACTCATACCACATTGGACATGTTCTTTGTCCAAAAAATATCACAGTGCACTTGTGATATTTCATGAAACTTTTTATCAAAATAAAAGTAGAAAATTAAAAATTTTATCTTGATTTATGATTTAAATATTATTGATTAATTAATTAAATCATTGAATGTCACCCTCTATTTTATCAAACATTATAAACCCTCTGTACTAGAATAAAAAAAATCTATCTCTTGAGTAATCAAGGGGAAAAAATCCCAGAACCACCTCTCCTAGTTTACAAGATATGGATTTTTCCACTAATCAAAATGTTCAAGGTAGGAGTTTAACTGAACAACAACATTAAATCACAACTCCGTGATCTGTTGATTGATGTCTCGACTTCTAAAATAAAAAAATTGATTTAATCAATGTCTGCCACTAAATTTTTAGAAATATTTCTTTGACTACTTTTTTGTTGTTGACATCTATTAATTCAATTCATCACCTTCATAATAACTTCCTGGTAGTTAGATAAACCCTCAACATTGGCTGGTGAGTACTCCGAACAACCTATTTTATTCAAATTCAAATGATGGATGGTGTTTTGTGACTTAATATTTATTTGAGGGTTTTATGATTTTTCTTTATGAATGTAATCCATATCTATTAATCTTTTGAAACTATTTTTCCTTGCTCACAACTAATACCTAATAGAAAAATAGTCATTACATCTTTATTCATTTTTTCTATTTATTATTTTATGTGTTTTCCTACAGTCATGAAAATGTATAAAATAATAAAGAATAGTGTAAAAGAAAAAATATTATTGATTGGTCTTGAGCATCTAATATTGGTTGATCCATTTAAACATAATAGATCAACCATGACATAGGTCAATCATACCTATGTTATGGCTTGGCTCATGATGTTTCTCACACCTATGTAGTTTATTCGCTTCTCATCTAGACTTTTCCTCATCTTTACAGGGTCCATGTCATACATCATCTTTATCAAAGTACATATGTACTCACACACAAGTGAGGGGGGTCCTACGAATATAAAATACAAATAGATAAATTGGGAACATAGACCTTTATACATATTGATAAAAAATAAGTTGATGTGAAGACCTCCATTTAATTAACAACTTATTACAATAATCACATGCAAGTAAGAAAATAAATAAATAAAATAACAAGACATACATAGGTCATGTCAATTTCTCATAACCAGAGAGAAAATAAATAAACGAGTGATAAAATTAAATTTCAGTAAATTTTAAGTATGAGCGTATTAAAATAAAGTAAATCAATTATACACTTTCAAATAATTTATTTTGTTCAGTCTCATCATTAGTCTAAATTTAATTCGAAAAATTAAATTAAATGATTTAATTTAATTTAATACATAATATTAATTATTTTTTTGGAATATTAGAATATTATATTTTTAAAAAATTAATTTTTAGTAAATTTTATTTGTTAATAAAAATAAATAATCTAAATTATTTATTTTTCATTATGATGAGTGCTAAAACCCCGTGCATGGCGTCTGAGGGTAAGGCCGACCCTATGCAGGAACTTTTCTTGTTGTACAAAGCCCGTGCAGGTATACATGGGAAAGTAAGGTCCATGTGTAACTTTTTCAGGTGAGGAAGACCCTCCCCAAACTGGTTGTAGAGAAAAACGAGGCTATGTTGTAGGTTACCTCTCTATTGGGGCACCGTGCATGGAGGTACATGAAGATATATGGTGGTGAAATGGCCAATGGGGCTATAGAATCTGTATGCGATAGCGGTCAGGACCTAGACTAGGTGTGTGGCGTCGTCCAGTTGAGCATGCTGGCAGAAGGTAACCTTGACCCACATGGTAGTAAATCCAGGGAGTTCTGAGATAGGGTTTGATGGTGATGGAATCTGGTAGGGGACCTCGATGTGAGCAGAGGTAGAGGTCACACTGATAAACATTAGAGATCTCATTATGGTCCATGTAGGTGGCTCTCGATGGTGTTGGAGTGGTTTTGTAATGGGGAGGTGGTGACCAACATCCAAGTTATGGCAGGGGTCTCACCCAAGCGAGTAGCTAGAACAGGCGACGGTGACAGGATCTGACATGGCCGGTGGCCTGCGACACTCAAGCCTATATATTGGGTGAAAACCTCATACCAGGATAGAGGAGGGGAAGGCTTCTTCGACCAAGGATGTATTAGGATTCATCACATTTATGGATGATAGAAGAAAATTCTTAATAGAGGGATTCATCACATTTATTGATGAGAGAGAAAAAAATTTAATGGAGAAATTTATATTAACATTAATTGTGGATTTTATCCTAACATTAATTGATATTTAATTATCAATATTAATAGATGGAATAATGGATTTTGATTGCATTAATTGATGATTATGGACTTGGTGTCTATACAAAGAGGATGCAAGATCATATTTTGAAAAAGGGTGTGCCAGCAAGTTGTAGCTGGAAAGGGAGACATAGGAAGGGGTTACTGTATTTTTGGTGGCCTGTGTGACATGACGAAGATGACACACTTATCTATTATGTGTGGTGATATTATTGGATGTGTGTTCAAGATGCAATCCACTGATAGCAATAAGGGGGCTACTGCATCGGTAGAAGCATGTGTGGTGCGTCGGCATTTGACAGGTGCGGAGCGGCGGTGACACAATTTATGATCCGGGCCACGTATCGAAAGCCTTCCTAATAGCAGTGATCAGGTGGGGTGTCTCGATTTAAGATTATTGGTACATCAATATGGAGAGATCATTTGGGTGTTGCAAGCTGGTGCGTGGTTGACGCATGTTTGGGTGAAGATCTCTGAGGTAGTGAGGTTTCATCGAAAGAAGGGTGACGTTTTTGTTGGGCGGAGAAAGAAAGGAAGTGATGGCAAGAGGGGGGGTGAATTGCCTTTTAAAAAAATGATTAACAATTTAAAATCAAAGTTAAAAGTGCAGCAGAAATAAAATAGGCAAAACACACAACTTGATAACGGAGTTCGGCTTAAACCCAAGCCTACGTCTCCGCTCCCAACTCAACCGTTGAGAGATTTACTACCGCTTGCTTTTTAATGGTTTTAGCAAGAAACCCACTAGAATTTAAGGTTAGTCTAGAACCTATTACAGCTTGCTTTTAAGGGTTATGCAAGAACCCACTTGCTTTCAATGGTTGAGCAAGAACCCACTAGCCTTATTACAGGTGAAGGCTAGCTCACCTTTGTCTCAAGCCTTTTAAAGGAAAGGCTTGACCAACCTCTTCACACCTTGAAGGTGGTGTGAGAACCCATGAGAGAGGATGAGAGAAAGAGTTGGGGGTTTGTAGGCACAAACCCAATTTCATGCTCAAAATAAATAAAGAAATGAAAAACCGTAATGGGGAAGTCTTGGGCACCAATGGATTGAAGGAGTTGATGAAGGGCGCTCCCAAGCTTCTTTGGTAGTTCTCCTTGGATGTGGAAGTGTGTTGGAGCAAGTGGGGTTCCCTTGGAGGAATGCGCCGGAGGTTCGCCAAATGATGTAAAATGTGTCTGTTGGCTTTACAATCGTTCCGACTATATTCCTTGGGCTTCTGGGGGTTCCTAGTCCTTTATTTATAGAGGGGGAACCCTCATATGGCCTTTGGAGGTCTTCGGAGCCATTGGAAAAGGCTTCGGAGCCGTTGGGAGGCAAGTGGACCAGCCTGGTCAAAGGCCCAACGGCTAGTTTGACTGGCTCCACCGGCTAACCGGTACATAGCCACCGGTTGGTTGGTGCTTGCAAAATGGAGAGGCCTTCGGGCTCAGGCACCACCGGCTGGCCGGTGAGGAGGCCACCGGTTGGCCGGTGCTGAGACAGTAGCAAACACTGTTCTGTCTGGGTGCCACTGGCTGGCCGGTGCTGAGGCCACCGGTTGGCCGGTGCTGAGGCCACCGGTTGGCCGGTGCTGAGGCAGTGGCTCAGCCTTCTGCCCAGGGTCCAGCGGCCGGCCGGTGGTGAAGCCACCGGTTGGCCGGTGGACTGATTTTCAGTCCACTTTTGCTTCTTGCTTTCTTGGCCCAATTCCATTGCCACCTGAAATCATGCCTATCATCCAAAAACACTTAAAACAATATTAGATAAATAAGATAATGATTGTGATCATGAAAATTAAACCTCAAGGGGTACTAGAGGTACAACAATCTCCCCCTATTTTGATGATCACAATCACCAAAACAAACAATGTGAAAGACTTAAATGAAAGGCATGCTTTAAAAGATTTTTCCCCCAATCAACCAGGAATTTCTCCCCCTTTGTGATTATCAAAATAGCACGGGGCATAAAACTTGATTGAGGGATAAGTTTGAAAAACAAGATAGAGATTTTTTTAAACCAATTGAAATTTTTGAAATTTGAATTGAAAGTTTTGAATCGAAAATTTTGAAATGAAAATTTGAATTGAAAGTTTTGAAATTGAAATCAAAAAGGCTTAAACAATCCTAACTCCCCCTAAATAAAAACAACAAATCACCAGGGAGTGGATTTTGAAACCGAAACAAATTTTGGCTCGGTGAGACTCGCTAAGAGGGATTTTTCAATCCATACTTGTCTAGTGGCGGGTCTTCTCCTATAAAATTCATCATTAAAAGAAATGGTTTTGGGCCTACCATACCGGGCATTTTTGCAATTGCACTCATAGATTAAGTGCCCGGGTTTTTTACAATAATTGCAAAATTTATATTGGGATCTCCCCCTTACAAAAATAGTAGGTTCATGGGAAGAGGAAGCTTGCTTGGAATAGTCAAGCCCTTCGGTGGTTCTAGATATGCGTTGGGAACCAAGGAGTTTGGTCAAATTTTGTTCACCTTGGGTGAACTTGGCAAGGGATTCCCTTAAATCTTTGATTGTTGATTCCATAGAATCAACATCGGGAAGGTTTTGGACTTTGAGGGACAACTCCTCCTTTTCTTTGAGAAGTTGTTCCTTTTCGGAAGAAAGTTTTTTGAAATCCTTTTTTAAAGCAACAAATTTGGAAGAAAGTTCGTGAAAACCTTCCTCCAATTGATCTCTATCATATTGGAGATCCTCATAAGATAAATTATTAAATGAATTTGAAGAACTAGAGGAAGAGGAGTCGGAAGATGTTACCTCATTAAATGCCATTAGGCATTTTTTACCGTTGTCGCTCGAGGAGGAGGGGGAGGAGGATGTGGAGCTATCACTCCATGTGGCCTTGAAAGCCTTCTTCTTTTCCTTTTGCTTGGCCTTTTTCTTGTTGAGTGGATAATCGGGCTTGTAATGGCCTTTCTCGCCGCACCCGTAACATGTTACCTTGGGCTCGGATTTCTCGTCGTGTTTTTCCTTTCGAGCCTTGCGGGATTTCTTCTTTTTGTGCTTCTTCATGAATTTGTGCATCTTGCGGGCAAGATTCTCCATTTCGGAATCGCCGCTTGAAGAGGAAGAAGATGAGGAGGAGGAGCTTTCTTCTTTTTGAGCTTTGATGGCGATGTTCTTTGGAACTTTGATTGGTTTGCCTTCTTTTTCAGCTTGCCTTCTCATGGTGATCTCGTAGGTCATTAGGGATCCGATGAGCTCTTCGACCGGCATGTTTTTGATGTCCTTTTCTTCTTGGATTGCCGTTACCTTTGGATCCCATGAGCTTGGTAGGATCCATAGGATCTTCTTGACCATCGTTTCTGCATAAATATTATCTCCAAGAGATTTTCTACCATTGCAAACGTCAGTAAAACGTGTAAACATTTCAGAAATTGATTCGGATGGATGCATGGAAAAAGACTCAAAATCTTGATGGTACATGTCCAATCGAGTATCCTTTACTTTGTTGGTCCCCTCATGGGTTACCTCCAATAGTTTCCAGATTTCATGTGATGAGGTGCATGTGGAAACTCGATTGAACTCATTACGATCAAGGCCGCAATGTAGAGCGTTCATGGCTTTGCCATCAAGCTCGAAATTTTTAATGTCGGCTTGGGTCCATTTGGCTTCATCGGGAGAAGAGAGAGTGTAACCATGCATGACAATTTTATAAATGGGATAACCTATACTTATAAGAAAAGTGGTCATGCGGGTTTTCCAATAAGTATAGTCGGTTCCATCAAAAAATGGAGCACAGCCCAAAGAATAGCCTTCGGGGGCGAAAGAGGATGAAGCCATCACAATGGATCTTAAATTTGAAACTGGTGAAGGTATTACTCAAATTTTCCCATTGATACCAATTTTTGGGCGGAGAAAGAAAGGAAGTGATGGCAAGAGGGGGGGGGGGTGAATTGCCTTTTAAAAAAATGATTAACAATTTAAAATCAAAGTTAAAAGTGCAGCGGAAATAAAAGAGGCAAAACACACAACTTGATAACGGAGTTCGGCTTAAACCCAAGCCTACGTCTCCGCTCCCAACTCAACCGTTGAGAGATTTACTACCGCTTGCTTTTTAATGGTTTTAGTAAGAAACCCACTAGACTTTAAGGTTAGTCTAGAACCTATTACAGCTTGCTTTTAATGGTTATGCAAGAACCCACATGCTTTCAATGGTTTAGCAAGAACCCACTAGCCTTCTTACAGGTGAAGGCTAGCTCACCTTTGTCTCAAGCCTTTTAAAGGAAAGGCTTGACCAACCTCTTCACACCTTGAAGGTGGTGTGAGAACCCAAGAGAGAGGATGACGGAAAGAGTTGGGGGTTTGTAGGCACAAACCCAATTTGATGCTCAAAATAAATAAAGCAATGGAAAACCGTAATGGGGAAGTCTTGGGTGCAAATGGATTGAAGGAGTTGATGAAGGGCGCTCCCAAGCTTCTTTGGTGGTGCTCCTTGGATGTGGAAGTGTGTTGGAGCAAGTGGGGTTCCCTTGGAGGAATGCGCCGGAGGTTCGCCAAATGATGTAAAATGTGTCCGTTGGCTTCACAATCATTCCGAATATATTCCTTGGGCTTCCGGGGGTTACTAGTCCTTTATTTATAGAGGGGGAACCCTCATATGGCCTTTGGAGGTCTTCGGAGCTGTTGGAAAAGGCTTCGGAGCCGTTGGGAGGCAAGTGAACCAGCCTGGTCAAAGGCCCAACGACTAGTTTGACTGGCTCCACCGGCTGACCGGTACATAGCCACCGGTTGGCCGGTGCTTTCAAAATGGAGAGGCCTTCGGGCTCAAGCACCACCGGCTGGCCGGTGAGGAGGCCACCGGTTGGCCGGTGCTGAGACAGTAGCAAACACTGTTCTGTCTGGGTGCCACAGGCTGGCCGGTGCTGAGGCCACCGGTTGGCCGGTGCTGAGGCAGTGGCTCAGCCTTCTGCCCAGGGTCCAGCGGCCGGCCGGTGGTGAAGCCACCGGTTGGCCGGTGGACTGATTTTCAGTCCACTTTTGCTTCTTGCTTTCTTGGCCCAATTCCTTGGCCACCTGAAATCATTCCTATCATCCAAAAACACTTAAAACAATATTAGATAAATAAGATAGTGATTGTGATCATGAAAATTAAACCTCGAGGGGTACGAGAGGTACAACAGTTTTCTCACAGATTGATCTTCCGATACATGGCTTCAGCGGGATGATTATCAAAGATATGGCAGAGGTGTATTGGGGTGCGGTTTTTACACAGGTTTTCTGTGCTCTGTCATTTGTAAATCAAGTTTGGGCATTACTTTGATTCTTGTATTATCTGGTTCATAGTGAATATTCTTGGGAATTTCCCCGAGGTTTTTTAATCCTCCTCATGGAAGTGTTTTTCCACATTAAAAAATCATGTTTTTTGATTTATTTATTCTACTTATATCGCTTCCATATTTTGTAGGGTTTCTCATGATATTTTTTTGAAATGAACTTTCAGCCCAGAATCAGGATTCTCCCCCAAAAGTAGTATCAGAGGAGGTTGGTTCAGGCTTCCAGTTTTACGTGAGAGTTGTGAAATCTTCAAAGAGGATAGAATATTCATGTGTAGATCAGAATAAAAATTGAAAATTAAATCATACTGAGAGAGGGGATGCATGTTTCGGCTTAAAGGATGTTGAGAATAGGGAGGAAGTTTCTCCTACACGTACTTCAGATTATGTGGTGATCATGATTATGGGGGAGGAAGATGTTTCTAGTTCTTTTCATGTTCAATAGGACGATGAATATACAAATGTGATGAAGATTTCGACGGTTGGTTTTCTTTTTTCAATGGGAGGTGATATTTTTTATTAGAAGTGTAAAAGGATGTCATCATATTTTCTGCAGTTGATGATGGTTCGTGTGATACCGAACTATTTTTTTTCCAATTGGGTTTGTTGGATGGTTCCATTTATTAATTTGATGAAGGTGGAGATTATTGGGATTCATCACATTAATGGATGATAGAGGAAAATTCATAATGGAGGGATCGATCACATTTATTAATGGGAGAGGAAAATTATTAATGGTGAGATTTATATTACCATTAATTGAAGATTATATCACAACATTAATTGATATTTAAATCTAAATAATAATGGATGGAATGATGGATATTTACTACATTTATTGGTGATTATGGACTTGGTGTCTATTTAAAGAGGAAGTAGTAACATATTTTGAAAAAGGGTGTTCCAGAAAGATGTAGCAGGAAAGGGAGGCTCGGGAAGGGATTTCCGTATTTTTGGTGGACCGTGTGAAATGATGAAGACAACATAATTATCTTTGATGTGTGGAAATTTTCATGGTAGGGTGTTTAAGATTCAGTCCACCAAGGGAATGAAGGGGGATACCGCATCAGTGGTAGCACGTGCGGCACGTCGACATTTGACAAGTGCAGAGCAGCGGAGACACAATTGGTGATCAGGGACATATATCAAAAGTCTTATAGATAGCGTTGATTAGGTGGAGCATCACGATTTAAGATCGGTGGTACATCATGATGGCGAGATCATTCGAGAGTCTCAAGTTGGTGCAAGGTTGATGGATGTTCGGGTGAAGATCTCTGAGGTAATGATATTTCATCAAAAGAAGGGAGATGTTTTATCATAGATTGATATTCTGATACATGGTGTCAGTAGAATGATTATCAGATAGATGGAAGAGGCATATAAGGGTGTGGTTTTCACGCAATTTTTCTACAGTCTCTCTTTTGTAATTCAAGTTCAAGCATTAATTGGATTCTTGTATTCTCTAATTTATAGTGAATACTCTTGGGAATTGCCCTATGGTTTTTAATCCTCTGCATGGGAAGGGTATTCCATGTTAAAAGATCATTCGTTCTGATTTATTTATTTTTCTTATATCTATTACGTATTTTGTTGGGTTTCTCATGATATTTTTTGGGAAACAATTTTTTGGCCCGAAATCAGGATTCACACCTACCGGAGGCGCAGCCACAGGGCGTCTGAATGGGTGTCGACCAAAAGACTGTGGTAGCCACATCTTGCACCATGAGAGGAGGGTTGAGCAGGCTATGAGGTAAACATGATGGCTAGTGATATGATAGAGAGGCTATGTAATGGTCGCTTTGGAGGGAAACTAGGTAGGTGGTCAGAAGTCAACTCATTTCTTCAACAAGCCTCCATCTAAAACCTAATGGTTGGCTTTTTGGAAAAAAATAAAAAGTGCCCATTTTTTCTTTCATTAGATGACCAGACACCTGCCAATTGAAATATGTGTTTTTATATTGTTACTAAAATAAAATAATTTTTCTTCTAGTTGTGTGCGGAAAAAATGGCGGCTAGTCAGAGTACCTTTGGTGGTCGGATTCCAAACTGTACATGGTTGAAGGTCATCAGAAATATAAAGAATAAATATAAATATAAATATGATTTTTCTTAATATTCATGAATTCAATATCCAATAAACACCATTTCGATCCTTAAATTTTTAATTGGATGGCTGTAACATGGAAATTTTTGATCAAGTCGATGCATGGTTGGATTCATTGAGACATCTTTACAACACTCTAAAAAAAATTTAATGAAAAATTATTTTACTAGCATAGATAATCCCTTAACATTCTATGATACCAATTTATGGTACCTGGGAGGGAAGTGGATGTTGATGGGATGGGGTTTTTAACATAGTCATCACTAAAGCCATTAAAATTTATCATCTCAGATGATCTGATCCCTAGTACGGTTCGAGGATGTATCATTGTTTCTTCTATCACAGAAAAATAATGGAATGAGTACCTTATTCTAATTAGAAGCATTCACGTCCATCAAAATTCTCTGGGGACCTTTTCTCTAAGGGCCAAACACAAAACTCCTCCAAATAATCCACAAATTCTTCTTGAATCTTCACATGTTCTATTCATCGAATTATGGGTGCTAGCATGGAGCTCTGATGACCTATTTGACTCCACATCGATCATCATGATCTTCTGACTTCAATTAGTGAAGGAATACTTAGATCCTCCAATTGGATGGAGAGATTATCTCTCTAGGATTCAGGTAGAGATAGAAGCTCTCAATTCTTACTGAGTGAATAATCACCTGGAAGGAGCTTCTTTCTGACTTATACAGTGCATGTATAAATACCCGGTTAGGGTTCCCTGAACCCCATTAAATTTAACTTCCAATTAATAAGTAATAAATAATTAATTATGAGGAATGAACTGAAAAATAAATATTATTCATATTTTATCATTTATTCAACACCCCTATATTTTTATGTTATTTTTTTTAATTTCTTTGATGTCTTATGTTGTACGCTACACCAAGATAAGATAGCGCTATATACAATACCAAATTTTCTTGCAGTATAGACAACACTATTCTTGGATTTTGCTGCACACTATTTCATGTTTGTTTGATAGAATTCATTTCATGCAATACCAATTTCAAGTTAACAACTAAATATTGTTATGTTACCTTATAAAATATTCATTATAATAGCAGGTATGAAAAATATTAACTTTCTTCTGAAAAACTATTGATATGAAAATATGTGAGTTTATAAAATAATAAATTTACCCTTTATAGGTTTTATTAATGTAATATATATCTAATATATTAAATCTAATTTTTAAAATTAATCGTATACATTTTATAGACATGGTATAAGAACAAATTCAATTTTTTTGGATAAAAGAAGTATTTTTTTAATGCAGTTTAGCTAAATTTTGATGGAACACACATTTTAAATTTTCTTGACACTTTTATGTATTATATTTAGTGAAATAAACAACATATTTGGATTTGGGATATAAAAATTTACTCAGATGATTTTTTTTATATTTTTATAAAAATTTTTATGCTTTGATTATTAGTAAAAATATACTAATCAATAATTGAAAACAAATTTTTTCATCAAATTAATTTATATGGATAAAGTATATTATTTAATGGTTATAAATTAAAAATATAATATATTTTTATCATTTAATATAATTTTGGTCATTGGAATTAATTTTACCATGAATTTTGATGTAAAAACATTTCAATCTTTTGCGATGTTTTAAATTCTAAAAACCAATTTTTCATTCTGAAAATGGTATTAATTCTAAATTAATTTTTGAAAATTCTATGTTTTGAATTTTTAAAAATGGATTCCCTATTTTCAATCATTATTTCAACATTATAAAATTATTATTAATTTAATTTTAGGCATTATGAATAGTAACTTCAGTAATTTTTATTAATACAATAAAAAGGTAAATCGGGTAATTAAGTGTAAATATAATATTATAAAATTACCTTCACACTTGTATTAATATGATTGGATGAGTTATTTTCAACTTAAACCATCCTTGGTTCCATATTACACCATTTTCAATCCACTTGGATTGGATTAGGATATTTAATATATTTTATATAAAGAAAAGTTAGATATGTCTTAATAAAATTTAAATAGCTTTATCATTTTTAAAATAGGGTATTACAAGAGATAAATTCGACTATAAATATTCATTTTAAATATAAAATGTTTTTTTATCTTGATAATTTATTTTCAATTTTTAGGAAAAAAATAATTACCTTAAAAGATTATAAATTTATTATGGGGAAATTATTTAATAGATGAGAAATTAATAAAATAATTTTTTGTTAAAATGATAATAACCATAAAAAGACAAAAACAATTGATCAAATCATATTGGTTGAGTATATCTCAACCATAATCCTCTAAGGGTCTATTTATTGACCATTTGGATCCATATAGAAAAGATTATGACACTTATAATATTTTATTCAAAGTGATGTTAAAGTTGTCATATTCATGCTTTAACACATACACCATTTTTAATGTTATTTGAGATAATTAATATATCCAAAAAAATTCAATATGACCTTGACCCCTTATAGATATAATAAAATATTTGGATTGATTTTAACATCTTATCATGATATTTTTAAAAATCCATTAAATGAATAGTGTCAAAATGAAACTATTGATATTTTATCAAAATAACGTTTTATTAAATTATTTAAAAATAATAATGTATTTTAAAAAATATAAATTAATTATAATTTACTCTAAAATGATCTATATTTTTCACGACCTGTCCCCTGGGGCCCATGTCGTGACTACCCAAAGCCCGACATCCATAGGCCAGGGGCTGGCGGCTAGCACCGAAAGGCATACTCTCTAATTTGGGAAGGCATTTTCTTTAATCATGTACAAACACATGGTCCAAGAACACAACAAGAAACAATTGTTAAGTAAACTGATGTAGTAAAAGAGTGCTGAAAGTGAAAGCGGCCAGAATACAAGCCCAACTATAAAGGTACAAGTACAACTGAACATACAATACAACTAAATAAAAAAGGAAAAAATATAATAGGTCGTTCTCTGAGGTTCCTACCTGAAGGGTAGGTAAAAATCACCTCCTTAGCACTCTAAGTCCATCAGTCTTCTCCGCGTCATGTCTCGTCGAATGGTCCACCTCCGGGAACTGTCCATTCTAGGTTCCCTCAGTCTCGATCAATGTTGTACGTCATTTGCACAATACAAAACAATGTGCGGGTGAAGCCCATGCAGGGGTGAGTATAAAGATACTACTTAGGGACCCCAAGACCCTGTAGGTCTCCTAATGTTATACAAAGGAAAAACCAAAAAGCAATATAAAAACTCTAATTAGGTATATTCCCATACATATTCCTAAGTTATCGAGATATACTCATCTCGAACAGGATGGAAGAATACCACAGAGGTAACACCATATTGGTAGAAGTACCACATAGGTAACACCACGAAGATATAGTACCACACACGTACACCATGAAGATATAATACTCAACTCACACAGGTTTTCAGTGATGTATAGAAGTATAGATTATTAGTCATGAAGCTAGACCATCTTATTCTGTCAAGAGGCACTACTGCTGATTATATGGAGTTTGACCCACACAGGATCGATAGGTACTAACCCCTACAATGACTGACATAGGATCTGACCCACAGTGGATCAGTATGCGCTGACCCACATAGGATCACTGAGCGCTGACTTACACAGGATCTGACCCACATAGGATTGGAATGTGCTAACCCACACAGGATCGCTGAGCACTGACCCACACAGGATTGATAGGTTTTAACCCCTGGAATGACCCACACATGATCCGACCTTCCCAGAGTCGATAGGTAACTAACCTCTGTATTATCTGTCTCCAACCTCCAGCACACTACCAACCACTGGATTCCTCGCACCCGGTACGCTCGAGTTCTGTAGAAACTGTCCCTTGAGATATGATTTATAACTAGACCTCCACGAAGTCCCAAGGAAAAGTATACCAAAGTTATGTCACATCATAAGGAACCCAATGAAACTGACGACACGTCAATCGGACACCTGGTCTGTAAGTTATTAGTGTTTCCACTCTAAGGTCTCGGTGGGATTCGGGGTTTGATCCACCTGGACGTACTCCAATTTTATCCAAAATTAAAGTGGGTAATAACAAAAATACCATCTCAATACAAGGATTCTATTACTGCAGACGGTTCGTCAAACGGATGCCTGATTCTCAAGATATGGCCACATAGGAAAAACTTAGTCTGGATGGGCCCAAGTCAAGTCTGACAAGGTCGGACCGACCCGGCCTGGTTGTCCTGGGCTACGGTGGGCCCGGCCTGTGAAAAGGATGGCCTGACATGCACTGGGTGTGGCCAGGTGTAGCGGCCCGTGGGGTGCGGCATGGTGGCAAGGCCCGCTGGGGGGGGGTGGCCCACGGTCGGGCGGACCGTCATGGCGGGGTCCGCCCTAGCCGACACCATGGAGGGTGGCCCCTCCAAGGTCACCAGAACGGCCAATGGTCCATTTGGTTTTTGGAAGCAGGACCTGACAGAGTGGGTCCTGCATGGTGCGCCACAGCCGGCCGGTCCTCCTCCTCCGAGTGGTGCGACGGTGCCACTTCTCTACTGCGGTCGGCCGAGTGTCGGCCGCCCTCCGCCCTCCTCCACGGCCAAGCAATTGTGGCCTCCTGCTCTAGTGGCCCGGACGCGTGCCGCCGCTCCACCATGCAGCCGGACGGATACTGGCCTCCACCCTTCTCTGCCACGACTGATTGGTTGTGGCCTCCTTCTCAACTGACGGCGTGGACGCAAGCCGCCCCACCTTCCTCGTAGTCGACCGGGTGTGAGATGCTGCCCTCTTCCATGAGCCATTGCGGCTTTGTGCCAGGCCCGAAAATTATTTCGTTTGCATATTCACGATCCTCGGGTTGAGGGCTCCACATCCATATGTCGTTCCCAAAAAAACATTGTGTTTCCAACATCATTAATTATTTGAAGTCAAAGAACTCACGAAGAACTCGCGAAAAATGATAGAAAAATAAGCAAGGTATATGTGTGGGAGGATGAAAATGTTTGTTTGTCCATCGTCATTTTTAATCTATAATATGAATAATTATCAAATAAATTCAATCATAATTCAAAAAAAACCTCTAACTTGTTTCTCATTGGAGATGGCGTGAGGAAGGAGATGAAGAAGATGAAGTCGCCGACGTCCGTCGCTCCTACAACAAGATCCAAATTCGGTTCCTCGTTCTTGATCTGGAGAATGTTCTTCAATGGAGAGGTTCTTCGTTTGGAAGATGTTTCTCCAAAGGATCTCCTTTTCAAATCATTTTTCCCCACGAGAGTGTGGTGCAAAATTAATAAGTTTAGATTTAATGTTGACACATCAATGGGGAATTCCATAGTTAATAAAAAATAACTCTTAATAACTAGTTGATTAATTAATTTTGAATTAATGAATTATATTAATTAAAGAAGGATGTGGTTACACATTTTTTGTAACTGGGTATTTAATGACCAACAATAAATGCCCGACCACCTTTTGTGGTCCCCACCATTATGATTCAAAATGGGAGGCTTCAATTTAAAAAATAAAAAAAAGTATGTTTATTTTATTTTCTCCCACGAAATGTCCGAAAACTAATTTCCACCCTTGACATACTGCGGTCGAGGTGAAGGTCTCCTTATGCGAAAATTGGTACTAAGAGTTCAGAGGTGCCCTTAGATTTCAATTCCGAGCACCTGTTCAAAAGTTACAAAACACCGCTTGCGCGTTTACAGAACGTAATAGATAAAAAAGTTCATAATATTATTTACAGTCATGCTCAACCTGCTCGAGTTGATGTTAGGCTCTGCATAATTGAAAAACACCCCAACAAACCTAACAGTACTCTAAGAATTCCAATCCATGTTACCATTTAAAATTTGGGATTTTATAATAAAATAATTGTCACTTAATTATTTTATTTAAGGCCAAAAACTAACTTTCACTGGTGGCCCGCACCGACCAATGTTACTATCAACTTAAAAAAAGAATACCCTCACGAGTTAAACGATGGTCTTATATTTTAATATGAGTTACTGTTCATGAGATATATGCATTTGAAAAATAAAATAACTTTATTTAATTATTTCATTAACGGTTATGCCATTTTTGGGTTTTCTCACCATAGGCTTGCACTGATTAAACTTAAGTCGCGCCTAGGGTAAACCCACCATCCTGAGTGCAACGGTGCCCTCATATTTCTGTTCCAGAAAACTGTTTAAGTGTTATTATAATTTTTCAGGAAAACTGGTTATGCGTGCTAATTAAAACTTAACAAAACCTTTACGGTTCCTTTCGGGCACTCAGGGCCTCAAAATCACACGCCGCTAGATTTCACAGTCTCAAAATAATTCCATATAATTAAAAAAATTATACGAAAATTCCAGGACATTAAATTCTCCCCACCTTAGGGATTTATGTCCTCGAAAGACACAACATAGACTAAGAAAACAAATGGGGGTACTGAACACGAACTTAGCCTCTCACTCCCATGTTCTCTCTTGGAGGTTCCCGTACTGTCAGCGCACTAGAAGTATCGAATACCCACGAAGGACCTGCTCCTGTCAATCCTCAATCACTACTAGAACAACTATAAACGTCACCCCATCGTCGAAGTCCATATCTCCATGGTCAATAACGTGCGATTGATCATGCACGCTTCTCCTCAGTTGTGACACATGGAAAACATTATGCACCCTGTGCATCTATGGGGAAAGAGATAGACAGTATGCCACTTCAACCACACTACTAAGAATTTAGAAAGTTCCGATGAACCTGGGAGATAACTTGTCACCCTGGAAAAATCTCTGAAAACCTCATCGAGGTGAGAATTATAGGAAGGCATGATCTCCCTCCTTCTATCGGAATAAAACTTCTACTGGATTTGGGTAGTTTTCACTCACTAAAAAGTGAGGCGTCATGATACAAACTCTTTCACTACTTCCTTCATCACTGGACACCATTACTAACATCAGAAGTCCTTATACAACTTCACCACTCCATGATGTACCACTAAAGGGGATGTATGGATCTCCCTCAAAACCTCTTTCCAACGCGTCACTGGTACCATTGTGTGTGCTTCAAAGAGGATGATGTGCTCCCCACCTTTATAAAATCCTTCAGGAGACCGTCTTGAGGATATCTGAGAATGTCAGGCCTCGATGTTAACATCTCAATCTTTTACCCCTGAATTTTTTGAAGAATTGGGGTAGTGCCAGTAATATACTCGAGGTAAGTTTCTCCATCACTATCCACAAATGATATCTATAGCGTGACTAGATGCTCTGACGTCTCACTCAGCAGCTGCTGACCAAACCTTTTGTTGAGTGCGTCTTCTATCACATTCCCCTACCCAAGAGTAATGAATATATCAAGGTCATAGTCCGGGATGAACTCTGGACATTATCGTTTTCTTAGCTCCTAAAAGATTTGTTGACACTTCTCCGTTCACAAGAAAGGCTCCCCCTTCTTCGTCAAAGCTGACAAGGGTGGTGCTACCCTGGAGAATATAGGTACAAATCTATAATAGTACCCAGCCAATGTAGAAGACCCTCTCCCTTGGGGGAGGTAATACTAGAAACATCTTTTGAAAAGATGTCCCCACATTCCGCCACTCCTGTTGGGAACATGAAACTCAAAACTCATGCTTCCACAAGGGTACTACTAGTCGACTTAAGAGTGAACGGGTGCACCCCCCTATACATGAGACTATCCTAAGCTATCTGGGTTTCCTTTTTTTTCTGGAAAAGGAAAACCCCTTTCCAACATTGTAGATAAACCATAACCATTTTTCCTAATACAATCAATCTGAGTTTGAACTATGGATTTCCATCCCATACCAAACTAACGTCTTAAGGGCTCGACGCTGCCACCAAGATGTTACAATCGAAACTCTCACCTCAATGGTCAGATCACACTGTCAGTAGAAGTTTGATTTTCAAGTCTTCTCCCAAAGGTATCTCCAAACATGAGGGTCAAGTCAACATCTTAACCAGAAAATCTAGGTCTTGAAAATGATTCGTGGAAAGAAGAAATTATTGTTACCAATGTCTATTAATAAGGAAGCTAGTAGTATACACATACCGTACCTCTAATCATTCTTGGATCCCTTGGGTCACACCCCTTTAACGCAAGCCGATACTCCCTTTTCCTATCCCCCAGCTCCCTGTGCCGGGTAGAGACCACATTAGGGAGGTGGTTGTAATATGTCTAAATGTATGCCACCTCATGCTGTTCTCCTAGCCCAAATTCCATGTCTGCTTCCCTAAAGATTCATCTATCCCTATCACATCCTCTTCTTGAAAAATTTTAAACGCCCAAGTCTCTGAGACTGGCATCAGTTTTCGATTTCCCCTTTGATAACATTCACTGGTTGTATCTACTCAACCAAAGAACATTCAACCACAAAGGTTCTCTCTAGAACCCTAACATAAGTAGTAATGTATAGAGAAATAGTGCTGCCTCAGATGTCCTTAGACACACCTCACTCAGAAGTCCAAGCCCTGAAGCATTGATAGTATCTTATTCATCATGTACCATGAATGGTCGGTATGCCTTGATGAATACTCAGTTACTGACATGTCATCTTCCTGAAGTTGTAGAAGCTCCAGGGAACTCTCATCCCTTAGATTTTTATGGCAAGATACCCCCTTCTCTGAGAAAGGTTCTCATGCTTGTCCACAAAAAAAGTCACCTCTTCGCAAGATCAGGGTAACCTAAACCCTGTCATCATCCTACTAAGCCACATATAAGGCCCTCTACCAAGACCACTGTTTGATCGAATGGTTCCCTAGTTAGATGGAAACTCGGCCACCTCCTCAAGCTAGTCCTTAGCCGCCTGTGAGTCTGGCTCAGCTTGGAACATGATGGGTATCTGATTCTAAAACATGTGTAAGGCACTATGCCTATATGTGTCCTCTACTGGTATCGCTGGTTGTAACTGCGGAAAAATAGGTAGTGATATAGCTGGAACACTACCCGAAGGTACCAAATCAGGAAATGGTCCTCGTACCAAAGCCTCAACACTATCTTATCTACTGGTGTCTCAACTAAGAATAAATATCTAGCCACAACATCCAGCCAGTCCTCAGCTGCCTAGAAATTTGTCTTTCCTCGAAACCTCAGATGCCTCTTCTACTGAATTCGTGCAATGCGCTCAGTCGGCGTGCACTATCTGCTGGTGCGTCTGGTGGTAATTTCTTCTTAATGGGTGGTGGTGCTGCTGGTACACCACCTGAAGGTGCCAAAATAGTAAGAGGGCCCTGCACTGGAGCCTCGTTTCTTGGTGGGCCGTCATCGTGTACTCTCTCAGGAATCCTACCTGGCTATCTACATGGAAATATCCTGATAAGGAATAGGTGCTTCATGGTCATTAAGTTATACCTATTGAGGTGACTCCAAGTAAGTCAAAAAGAAAAACTTTTCAAAAACCCACACAATCAGTGTTTTCGTGCACTGAGTCGAAAATCAGAAGTTAGGGTTTGGGTGTATGGATATGTCGGCCTCTACACCAACACTGGACTCCTTGAACTGAAAACCAGACTCATCACACTTAACACTATTTCCAAATAGAAAAGGATCAGATTTCTATTTCTTTGGTAGAATTGAACTCCTCTGATACCAATTTTTCACGACCCATCCCCCAGGGCCTGTGTCGTGACTACCCCAAGCCCGCCTTCCATAGGCCAGAGGCTGGCAACTAGCACCAAAAAGAATACCCCCTAATTCGGGAAGGCATTTACTTTAATCCTATACAAACACATGGTCCAAGAACACAACAAGAAACAATTGTGAAGTAAACGGTTGTAGTAAAAGAGTGATGAAAGTGAAAGAGGCCGGAATACAAGCCCAACAATAAAGGTACAAGTACAACTAAAAATACAATACAACTAAAATAAAAAGGAAAATAGATACTGGGTCATCCTCTGAGGTTCCTACCTTAAGGGTAGGTACATATCACCACCTCAGCACTCCACATCAATTAGTCTCATCCGTGTTACATCACACCGAATGGTCCACCTCTGGGCACCGTCCAGTCTGGGCTCCCTCAGCCTTGATCAATGGTGTACTTCGTCTACACAAGACACAAAAAGGTGATGATGAAGCCCGTGCAGGGGTGAGTATAATGATAATTAGTAGGGAACCTTAGAACCCGTAGGTCTCCTAATGTTACAAAGAGGAAAAACCACAACGTAAGATATCAACTATACTTAGGTATATGCCCATACATAAAACTAAGTTATCAAGATATAATTATCTCACACAGGAGGGAAGAATACCACAAAGGTAACACCACAAAGGTAGAAATACCACACAGGTAACACCATGAAGATATAGTACCACAATGGTACCCCATGAAGATATAACACTTAGCTCACATAGGTTTTCAGTTAAGTATATAAGTACAGATGATTTTTCACGAAGCTAGATCATCTTATTCTATCAAGAGGCACTGCTGCTGATTATACAGAGTCTGACCCACACAAGATCGATAGGTACTAACTCTCGTAATGACCAGATAAGATCTGGCCCACACAGGATTGGTATGCACGGACCCACATAGGATAGCAGAGCACTGACCCACGCAGGATCTAACCCACACAGGATCGATATGCACAGACCCACACAGGATCTCTGAGTGCTGACCCACACAAGATCTGACCCACACATGATCGGTATACGCTGACCCACACAGGATCGCTGAGCACTGACCCACAGAGGATAGATATGTACTAACCCCCACAATAACCCACATAGTATCCGACCAACCTTAAGTTGATAGGTAACTAACCTCGGTATTATCCATCTCCAACCTCCGCCTCACTTCCAGCCACTGAATTCCTCGCACCCAGTGCACTTGAGTCCCGTAGAACCTGTCTCTCAAGATATCGGTCATACCTCAAACTCCATGAAGTCCCACAGAGAAGTATCCCTATTTTATGTCACTTTATATGGGACCCAATACAACAGACGACACATCAATTGGATGCTCGGTCTGTAAGTTATTAGTGTTTCTACTCCAAGGTCCTGGTTGGATTACAGGTTCGATCCAACCCGTCCATACTCCATCTTTATCCAAAACTCTAGTGGATTATACCAAAAGGTCTGTCTCGATCCAAGGACTCCAGTGATGTAGACTGTTCTTCAAACAGAAACCTGGTTCT
This sequence comes from Viscum album, assembly GCA_963277665.1. Lineage (NCBI taxonomy): Eukaryota > Viridiplantae > Streptophyta > Magnoliopsida > Santalales > Viscaceae > Viscum > Viscum album. The sequence goes on from OY728141.1 coordinate 1,760,434,280, forward strand.
CAAGATATGGCCACAAAGGAAACATTGTGTCTTGATGGGCCCGGGTCCGGTCTAACCCGGTCGGACTGACCCGGCCCGACCCGACCTGGTTCAGGATGACCAGGCCCGATTCTGGACTGGCCTGTTTGGCTTGGGATACTACCCTCCTCCTCTGAAGCTGATGGTTTGTGGCCTCATTCTCAACCGACGGCACAGACGCGTGCCGCCCCACCTTCCTCACGACTGGTCGGGTGCCCGCGCCCGCCTTCTTCCGCGAGCCATCGCAGCTTCGTTCGAAGCATGATAAATATATAGTTTTCATATTCACGATCCACTTTTCGAGGGATCCACATCAGTATGTCATACTTAGAAAAACTTTGTGTTTCCAGTGTCATTAATTATTTGACGTCAAAATACGCACGAAGAACGCACGAAGAACAAATGAAAAAAGAGCAAGGTATATGTGCGGGACGATGGCCATGTTAGTTTGGACATCATCATTGTGAATCCAGAATATGAATAATTATCAAATAAACTCACTCATAATTCAAAAAAATCCATACCTTGTTGCTCTCTAGAGATGGCGTGAGGATGGAAATGAATATGTTGAAGTCGACGACGTCCATCGCTCCTGCAACAAGCTCCAAAATTGGTTCCTCGTTCTTGATCGGGAGAACGTTCTTCGTTGGAGAAGTTATTCATTTGGAGGATGTTTCTCCAAAGGATCCCGTTTTCCAATCCATTTTCCCTGAGAGTGTGTGGTTCCAAATTAATAATTATAGATTTAATGATGGCACATCAATGGGGAATTCCAATAGTTAAAAAAAATAACCCATAATAACAAGTTGAATCGTTAATTCAAAATTAATTAATCCTATTAATTAAAGAGGTATGTGGTTACACATATTATGTAACAGGGTATTTAATGCTCGTCATTAAATTCCCTACCACCCTCATGTGGTCCACACTATTAGGATTCAAAATGGGAGGTCTCAATTTCAAAAAAACAATAAAGTATGCTTATTTAATTTTCACCCACGAAATGTCTGAAGACTAATTTCCACCCTCGACCTACTGTGTTCTTGGTAATGGTCTCCTTAAGAAAAAATCAGCACTGAGAGTTCAATGGTGCCCTCGTATTTCAATTCTGATCACCGGTTCAAAAGTTACAAAACGCCACTCGTGTGTTTACAAAACATACCCAAAAAAAGTTAAGAAAATTATTAACAGTCACCCTCGTCTCGCGCCAGTCAAGGTTAGGCTTTGCCTAAGTGAAAAACACCCCAAATAACCCAACGGTACTCTCATATTTCCAATCCTAGTTACCATTTAAATGTTATGTATTTTACAATAAAATAATTTTCACTTAATTATTTTACTTACGGCCAAAAACTAACCTTCACCGGTGGCCCATGCCGACCAATGTTAGTATCTGCTTAAAAAAGGCATACCCTCACAAGTTCAGCAGTGGTGTCACATTTTTAATCCGAGTTACCATTCGTTAGATATGAGCATTTGAAAAATAAAATAACTTTATTTAATTATTTTATTTACGATTATGCCATTTTTGAGTTTTCTCACCATAGGATTGCGCCGACTAAACTTAAGTTGCGCCTAGGGTAGACCCGCCATCCTAAGTGCGACATTGCCCTCAAAATTCTGATCTAGGAAACCATTTAATATTTATTCCACTTTTTCAAGAAAACTGTTTACAAGTGCTAATTAAATGTTAAAAAACTTCGACGGTTCTTTTCGGGCACTTCGGGCCTCAGAATCATGCGAAATCAGATTTTTAGGTCTCAAAATAATTCCATATAATTAAATATTATTATTCATAAATTCCATGACATTATAATATTTTTCATTTATGGTCTAATTCACATCAAATAAGAAAAAATTTCACTATTTTAATATCGGACAATTTATTACCTTAGTTTAAATTAAAAGAGAATAATTAAGTGTAAAACGAAATGATAAGGTTTAAAATGAAATAAAAAATGTATAAAAATTATTGGTTGATGAGATTACAACCTTATATCATATAATCTTCAAAATAAGGAAATTTTGGAGGTTTTTTGATGTTTTTTGAGTTTACTATAATATAATATTTTGGGAGATTCCAAAATTGACCCTCACCTCGATTATAAAAGGGAACCTCCTCCCTCGCCTCTTAATTTCACTATGAGCCTTCATTCTCAGCCATACCCTACCCATTTCCCTTCTCAACTTCACTAGTTACATTCTAGAGGTTTTTGCCTTCTCAAAAGACCAACTCTATAAATTTAAGAGGAGGTCTAGAGGGATCACATCGAAGAAGATGATGTTTACATACATAAAAAGGATATCAGACCTAAGGAAAAGGACAATTTTACAATCTCATCATTATATGAGATTAAATATATATGTATTTACTAAGGTATATTTATCATACACATCAATGTTTCCTAGATATGTATTTAAATATATTATTTCTATCCTTATACAATCATTTAAAGTCAATTTTATCCATGGGTGAATTTTTATTAAAAGACATAAAAGGAATATTTTGATGTTTTTGGTACAAGGTGCTTTTTTAATATAAAAAAAGTATGAGAAGAATATTTTCTTTTAAATTATATGGGTTGAATGAATTTTTATTTTTTCATAACTCTTTATTTCATTGAATCCTATTTTACAATATTTCAAGTTTATTTTCAGATAAATTATTTTATTTTAAAATTTCATGGAATTTTGAGAGAAGAAGATGTTTTTGAAGAAGAAAGGATATTTTCCACAATAATTAATTTCATGTTTTTTATCAAAATTATTTTCCATCTAAGATGATATTCCTTAAATAGGGTTATGTTTCTATCCCTATTATCACATTGATTAGATTGTGTTTATGATGGAATTTTATTTATGAAATCTATTTTTTATATGGATTATGTTATAATGGAATGATGTTTAAGAAACCCATTTTTATTCCTTGGGGTATACTATGATGAATGATTTATGTTTTGTGTCACATGTAAGAATGATTTAATTATGAGATGGATGAGACCTATATCTCCCTCCAATGCAGTGGGTAAATATTTATATCTCATGAGGTATACATGACTCGAATGAAAAGTAAATCCAGTTTAGTAATACAGGGCTAGAACAAGATGTAAATCTAGTTCAGTATAAAAACTTTCCACTGTCATGGTCTTGGTAATAACCCTTGGATAATATGTAAATTATTTTCTACACTTATGTTTGTTTCCAAAATTCCAGGTTTTATGCCAATGTTTTTTTCATAGCTCGTGTTCCTTTATGATTTATTCCTTTTGAACTACTAATATTTGTTGTACAACTCTAGATTTTGATTTTTTTTATACATTGTATGATTTTCAAAAGCTATATTCATATTTTTTAAATTTTTATGTTCTTGTTTTGTTTGATATTTTCCATGTTTTCTATTGTTGAGTATTTGAGCTCACCATTTTCATTCGTTTTATTTTCCCCAAGATATAAAGATAGGTTTTATGTAGTAAAATTAAAGGGGATGACATATATTGGTGGTGTTGAAGATCTTTCACCAATTATTAGAATATGTTCCATGTTTTTAAAGGCACTAAAATAATACATCCTTTGGGTGTCTGTTTGTATAATGTAATAAGTATTCACAAAAAGTGATGTAACATCTATGTACATCAATATTGGGTCTTTATAGTTGGTATCAGAGTGAAGGTTTAGTCAGCCTTTGGAATCTTGGAAGTGAAAACATTAGTGAGATCCCTAGAGATATTTCTAAGCATATGTCTTTGGATTCCCTAAGTATATGTCTATGTACACGTTAGAATCCTAGAGTTTTTTTGATAATTATGTATAAACTAGGATCAAAACTGAGATAGCATATATTGAAATATTATAAGTAATTTACCTTATGTGTTTTTAATCTATGATATATATTTCTCACACATTCCTTTATAGTCTCAGCCAATAGCCAGAACTTGATAGAACATAGTTAACCATGAATGTTTTAGATGTGGAAAGTATGTTAATTATAAAAACTGATTTCCTAAGTTGAAAAAACATAAATAGAATATTGTAGATGGTACATGTATTGGTTATACTACTGTGGATAGATAGATTGTAAATGATATGTGAAAGGTATGAGATTTTCTAGCATTATTTTTTACATTAAACCTAAGAAGCTTGGTTTTACTAAGTTTATAGAAATTTAATACATGATTTATATTTTATGAAAGACTGAGATTATGGTTCCTGATTAATGGTTTAAGAATAAAGTTGGATGATTGAGGTGTATGTGATTCAGAATTCAAATATAATGTTATAGGAATCTTGAAATATGTAACTGTTTCCAATATAAATTATTCATTAAATATTTCAAAGGATATATTGAATACTTCTAAGGACCAAGAAAAGTGATTTAAGTGTATGGTGATATAATTTTAGAACACATGATTAAGGGAAAGATGACCCTTAATATGTCCCTTATGTTAAGATAATGATGTTTGGATAAAGATATGTTGGATTTGTATAAGTAAATTGGATGATGCTAGTTTCTTGGGAACTAATTATATATTTTTTTCAAGAGGGTGATGATATCATGGATGAAGTATACATCTTTTTGGGACATAAGGAATATATCCAATATGTTTTGTAAAAAGGAAACACGCATGTGTAGTAGGGGTTTGGCTTAGTGGTAAGAACCCATTAATTCTACATGAAGAATGGGGGTTCAAAACCCATTGGGAATAGGTTATTGTAGAGTAATGTAGTAGCGGTGTAAGGGTACTATAGAAGCGGCAGGTACTGTTCAATATTGTAGCAGCATAGGTACAGTAGAATTACTATTCATAGAATGGGCCTTGGGCTAAAAAAATGGGCATACGGGCCATGTAATGGGATAAATGCCCACTGAGCCTTAGGGCTATGTAATGGGTCTCCCTCTACCCAGTTAAAGAGTTCTTTTCTTGGCTTTAATAATAAATGAGGCTTCAGTCCCAACCTTTAAGGAAACATTCATGTTTTCAATAAGGATATATGGTAATTTAGGTTTTTTCCAAGACTCAAGAGAATACCTAAAGAAGGTGGTAACATGTTTGGAAAAGCGACCAAAAAGAGATACTTTACAGTATATGAGGTATAAATGTTAATCTGAGTCAGTGTACCAGTTTATAATGTTTTGGATTTTCAGTTTTTAGAATTATTTTAAGGTTATCCATTTTGGATAGTATAAGATAAATTCTGTGTAACACCCCAGGATTTCAGAGTGTGTTATTTCTTAAAAATAATTCAATAACTTGCACTACACGCAACACCGAGTTCAATCACACCATTAAAAGAGGTCATGAATAGTATTAACTACATTTTGAACTTTATATAATCCTTATAATTTTAGAATCCCTATTATGAGTTTCTCAGTCATAATGCAAGAACAGATTCATTTTCAGTATTTCACTTTTATCAACTTCTAATAGTGAAACCTTTTTAAATACAATATTTTAAACTTTTTGACTAAATGGGGACATCAAAAATTTAAAATGAAACACCCCAAGCTTCCACGGTATGTTTCCCTTTGAATAATGTGATAGCGTGTGTTGTACGCAACACCGAGTTCTAACACACCATAACCAATCAAACTAGCCGTTATAAATAGTAATGCCTACTTTTTGAAAATATATATATTTTATATTTCAAAATGGACTTCATTTTTGGATTCGGAATATCGAATTTATCCTAAGATGAAATTTTGGTACTTTTCGGATAACTTTCATATTTTGATGAATAGTGAAAATTACTAAATTTTAATTAAAAACAAGTTTTTTAATCAAAATAATTAATAGTGATAAATTATGAATTTGAGTGGTTTTAAAGTGTATTTAGAATATATTTTTACAATTTAATATAATTTTGGTCATTAGACATAATTTTACAATTAAACCGAACATAAACAAGTGTCAATCTTTTGATAGTTATTATCTCTTAAAAACACGCTTTTTGTTTTGACAGCGGGAATTAATTTTAAATTAATTTCTGCCACTTCTGTGTTTTGAATTTAGAAAAATGGATTCCATATTTGGAATCAGGATGTTCAAATTGTGTAAATAGGTAACTTTTATTTTTAGACATTTTGAATAATTACTGCGGTAAATATTTTATTTACCATGGTTAAGGGTAAATCCGGTAAATAAGGGTTAAAAAATAATATTATAATAATACTAAATTACCCTAAAACGTGTCTTAACCCTATTGGTTGATACATGGTCGACCATGGGCATCTTTGGGTCAATTTTGGGACCCCATTGATCCACTTGTAAGTGATAATGACACTTTATTTTAATTAAGTTAAAATGAATACAAAAATGGCATAAGCTTACATCTTTTAAAAGAACAATTTTTACATAGGGTTATACATGTTGGATTTTCGATTATAAATATTCATTAGAAATATAAAAATATTTCCTACATAATGATATTTTATTTATAATTTTTAGACATCAAATAATTTAAATTATTAATGACACAATAATGATGCAATGTTTACCTCATTAATAAATCATTTAAATAAATAAGATTATAATGATTAAAATTTTATCTAAAACCTGTCCAATTCTTATTAGTTTATGTTATTTAGAATATGAGTCATCTTATCTTCGACCTCAATGATTTTTGGACCATTATAAACCGAATATAATAATATTATAAAGTAATACTTTCACTCTTTCCTAAAGAGCCCCTCCTCTCCCTTATAAAAGGAGACCACTTCTACTCATTCCTCACACCTCTCAAGCCACTTGGCTCGTCCAAACTCTGCCCAACTAAGCTCCCCACATCCCTCTCCTCATCCTTTAAGCTTCCCCTTAGGCAGAAATCATTTCAAGAAGTCCTTTGGTTCCAACCAAAGTGAGTTACCTAAATTAAAGGTAACATTTTCTCTTAAATTATTTTCAATTATTTTGCTTCTCCAACCCCCAAAATCTTTTTATTTCCTTTCTTTTGTAACAACAACAGTATCCACAATATACTAGGATGTTGTTATAAGAAGGATTAAAACTACACATTCACACAACTCCATCTAATGGATGATGAACATAATGTTTCTGTGGATGGCAAACTAACGCCTCACGAAACGATGATTGTCCAAATACATATTACCGCCTCTCATGGTGGCCATTAGGATGGAACTGTAATTAAATATGATATTAATGATATATATTTTATATATAAGCTTCTGTAATTCCATTTTATTTCATACAATTATTCGTTTCATGTTGTATATACATACGATAATTTCATTTGAGGAAGTGCGGACTACCGCCCCCTTAAAATGATATGACTCGTTCATACCACACATGGAACGTATAAAGGATGGTGTTAATGAACTTAAGTAACATATATAAAATATTATATTTTACTGGAATAGTAATATACCTATGTATCATTTGGATTCGATTCTTTTAAAATAAAAATTAAATGGAAGTAGCATTCGTGCGTACGTACGGACTACCGTCTCCACGAACGCGATGAGATTCATTCTCCATCGTATCCATTAAAGTATAATTATCATTTCATGATTTAAAAATGATTTTTAAGGACTATATATCATTCTGGATATGAATAAGATACAAAAACCATGGCTTATGTAACAAAACATATAAATAAATTGAGTAAGTTAACACCCGAAACGACGATAATTCTAAGATATTATTAACAAATCAATGTTAAAAGATCATATATGATATCATATTAATATATATGATTCTTGTATAATTTAATAACAATTATTTCACCATTATACAGGAGGTTAAACTACCCCAACAAAGGAAAAGTACAAGGTAAGGGTTATTTCACAATCTCTTCATTATCCGAGGTTGTTTATACGTAATAATCTACTGGGATATCTTTATCATCCTCATCCATGTTTCTTAAAAATGTATTTCAAAACATTTTTACTATTTACAAGAATATGGGTTAAAGTCATTTATACCCTTGTTTGACTTTTTATAAGAGGTTTATAAAGGAATCTTTCCGTCGTTTTCAAAACAGGGTCCTTTTTAACCTTTTCGACAGAATTGAGGTAAGAATGTTTTTTTAACTTATACGGCGGGTGCGGTTATTTTACGCTGTTATAAAATCTTCAAATCTTTCCTTACAAGCTTATAAGAATATTTTCAAAGAAAATGTTTTATTTTATATGGAACTTAAATGATTTCAAAATAAAAGGAGATATTTCTTTAAAAAGAATTTTGATTTCACTTATGTCAACATCCTTTGATGGATTTTAAGATTATTTGAAGTTGATTTATTATGATACAAAACTTCTATATTGTATTGAAGGTTTTGTGATATGTTTGACTGTGGATGTGCTATTTTTATACCATTCATAGTTTATGGTGAAAGTATTGACATTTCGTATGCTAGTTTTAATACGAATGTTTATGTTATATTTAAACCTTTTCATATGGGAATGCATTGGACTTAATATGTGACGGGTGGAGCCCGCTATAGCTCCTCGATGCATCGGTAGGTATCATGGGACAAACTAGTGTCTTGGCACAAGGCCTTGACAAAATCTTATTTTTAGTCTTGGCACGAGGCCTTGGCTATGTGGTTATGATAGTCTGGCATTATGCATTCCATCATTATGAAAGTGGTTATTGATTTTTGCATGTGATTATTCGATTAGTAGAATATCCATGTGAATAAGTAAATGGCATTATTTCATTTTATTTATGCCATACCATGTTGAAAGTTCATGTTTGAAAGGCTTTTGTTTTAGTTATACATTGCCTTAAAAGTTTATTCTTATTTATGAATGTTTCCGCTATATTGTTATCCTTACTGGGCATTTGAGCTCACCCCTTTTCTATGTTTTATTTTTCCTAGGATGTGAAGATGTAAGTTATGAATGATCTGCAGGGATATTTTGAGGGGATTATAGTGTGGATATGAAGAATTTGTTGTTGTAGTATTTTTTCACTTTGAAATGTAATGTAAAACTTTATGAATATATCTAGTGTTTCCAAGGCTACTAAACCAATCGGTCTTTCGAGATTTGAGCTTTCTTGTGATCATGCCAATGTTATGTAATAATGCATCGACTCTGGGTAGCTGGGTTCGGGGCGTTACAGTTGGTATCAGAGGAAGTTTAGTACAAACCTTGGAAGCTAGATTTAGATAAACTCTGATTAGAGCACGTATACCTAAGATGAACATTGAGGATTAGTATAGAAGAACATCCTAGAATTTTGGTATTGTAGAGATTTTGTGAGTTTTCCGAGCAATACATCCCTGTCTGGATACGAGCAGGTAGAGGCGGCTCTGGCACAGATGTACCTAGGGGTAAAACCCGAAAACACCGCTTTGAGCTAGACTCGAACGGGAACTGGTGCACGACAACGGGCCTTGCTGCACTCTTGGTTACGACACTCCCGGGGGATATGCTTAGGATAACTCTCATTTTCTTTACAAATCATTATGAGGGGTTTATGAGTATATACTTCCTCAAAGAAAACATTTTTATGATTATGGATTATATCCATAAATAGTTCTATTTATGTTAAGTGTTTTATAAGTATGGGATTATGTATTTTGATTCATAAACTGATCTAGTTTATGCCATTGTATAGAAATGGAGCCCAGTAGAAGGAATGAGAACTCCAGAAATACACATGATTCAAAGAGAAGGAAGGATCATATCTTTTATGGTCTTAAGCTATAATTTATAAGAGAAATAGTCTCCCATGTATTATCATCATACGAAGAAATAATATCATGTGTTGATAAGATAAGTAAAGAGTTTACTGAGTCCTATGGCTTTGAAGGGAATCAAGAGAAGAAAAGGATGGAAGAGAGAAAGATAGATAAAGGGAAAAGGGAAAAGAAGAATTTTCCCATATGTGGTAACTGTGGAAAGAAACACCCTGGAACTTGCCTGAAAGGAATGGGAGTTTGTTATAAGTGTGGAGGAAAAGGGCACAAAGTACGTGACTGCAAGGGTAAGAAAATGGTTTCAAATGTACAATGCTTCATTTGCAAGGAGTTTGGACACTACGCGAACCTATGTCCCAGTCATCAGACTATGCCGCAAATGATGTTATTGGATAATAATCATGTTATGATACTACCACAGATGAAGAGGGATGATTAGAGTTCTTATGTTGATTATGTCAATTGAGTTCTGTATCAACAATGTACTTGTTACAATAATCATGGAGTATATAAGGATTGTACTGCAGTACTATTTCATTAAGGACTTGAGATTGTGTGGAAAAAAGAAAAGTGACTCAATAGCAGGTTAAATTTTTGTAAAATATATGGTTGAGAGAAAGATAAACCATAATATGGTTCTGATACTGAGGTAGTGATTTTAGAATAATACATGATTGATTTGGATAAATTATATTTGATATTCTTGACTACCCTAGAACTGATTAATGATTTGTATATTCCATCATTGTTGGGGTTTAAAACATTTTTGGATTAATGAAGTATATCCAGCTTTCTATATGGAATAAGGGAGCATGAATGTAATCAATAAGGAATATGGTAATTCAGGATGTTTCGGTGTATTAAAAGAATACATGATGAAGGTATTCATATGCTATTACGGGGTAAAAAGGTTCTACATTATGTTTACCTTACTTATAAATGTTGGACTGTGAGTTTGGATAGAAGTATTTTGGATAGTTCTAGTTTGGATTATTTTGGATTTCCATAAAAGGACAACCCGGAGGTCGGGCGGCAACCTGTCGCGTCCGGCAAGGCTGTGAGACTTGAACCCGCAACCGAAGGGCGACAAGGGTGTATCACCTACCACTGTCCCACGAGATGTCCTGAATTAAATAATGTAGTTTTTTTTAAAAGATCTGGTAGATGAATTATAATTCATTTATTTTGGAACCCTGTACGAATAGTATAAATAGAAAAAAAAATTTACGTTCTATTATCTTTTAGAATGAAAGATGAGTTTGTGGTAGAAATTTATTAATGGGTAAAATTCTAATTATAAAGTAAGTATATCTCCTTATTATCTTATCCAATATCATAAATAAATTCCTCAACATTAATAATAGAAACTTAGAACAAAAATGTTGTCCTAGATGGTACCTTAAATCATCACAAATTTATGGCTTTGGGATTTTTGGCCTTTTCATAGCCATGTTCTCTACCACTCTCCATCAGATAATTGATGGTTGGATTTCTCTTCCATATCCATATTTTCCTACATGGAACCCTAGTATGTGTTATTTTCGGTAATCTTCATACTTTCCACTCTTTATTTTAAATAGAGGCCTCATTAATTCATTTTTCGATGTGGGATTTCAACTAAGATATTTTGAAATGTCAAAAATGTGTTGTCCCAATACCATATATTTTGTTGAACCGATGGTACTTCAAATCATCATGGATTGATGAGTTTAAGGACCTCAATTTTATACTTGTTTGTGATTGATGACCTCAATCACTACCTATAAATATTTACGTTTTTCCTCCAATTATATGTCTCTAATTGCCACCAATGTTCTCCTAATCGAGATCATAATTTGGTGGTGACCCTTTAATTTCTCTTTTCCTCATATTAAGACTAAATTTTAGTAACCCAATTTCCAATGTGGGTTTTCCCACAAATATATTTTCTACTTTCAACCTTTTATTTTCGAAGAACAATTTCAAATTGCGAGGACGCAATTTATTGAAGGAGGGGAGAATGTAACACCCCAGGATTTCAGAGTGTGTTATTTCTTAAAAATAATTCAATAACTTGCACTACACGCAACACCGAGTTCAATAACACCATTAAAAGAGGTCATGAATAGTATTAACTACATTTTTAACTTTATATAATCCTTATAATTTTAGAATCCCTATTATGAGTTTCTTAGTCATAATGCAAGAACAGATTCATTTTCAGTATTTCACTTTTATCAACTTCTAATAGTGAAACCTTTTTAAATACAATATTTTAAACTTTTTGACTAAATGGGGACATCAAAAATTTAAAATGAAACACCCCAAGCTTCCACGGTACGTTTCCCTTTGAATAATGTGATAGCGTGTGTTGTACGCAACACCGAGTTCTAACACACCATAACCAATCAAACTAGCCGTTATAAATAGTAATACCTACTTTTTGAAAATATATATATTTTATATTTCAAAATTGACTTCATTTTTGGATTCGGAATATCGAATTTAGCCTAAGGTGAAATTTTGGTACTTTTCGGATAACTTTCATATTTTGATGAATAGTGAAAATTACTAAATTTTAATTAAAAACAACTTTTTTAATCAAAATAATTAATAGTGATAAATTATGAATTTGAGTGGTTTTAAAGTATATTTAGAATATATTTTTACAATTTAATATAATGTTGGTCATTAGACATAATTTTACAATTAACCGAACATAAACAAGTGTCAATCTTTTGATAGTTATTATCTCTTAAAAACACGCTTTTTGTTTTGACAGCGGGAATTAATTTTAAATTAATTTCTGCCACTTCTGTGTTTTGAATTTAGAAAAATGGATTCCATATTTGGAATCAGGATTTTCAAATTGTGTAAATAGGTAAATTTTATTTTTAGACATTTTGAATAATTACTGCGGTAAATATTTTATTTACCATGGTTAAGGGTAAATCCGGTAAATAAGGGTTAAAAAATAATATTATAATAATACTAAATTACCATAAAACGTGTCTTAACCCTATTGGTTGATACATGGTCGACCATGGGCATCTTTGGGTCAATTTTGGGACCCCATTGATCCACTTGTAAGTGATAATGACACTTTATTTTAATTAAGTTAAAATGAATACAAAAATGGCATAAGCTTACATCTTTTAAAAGAACAATTTTTACATAGGGTTATACATGTTGGATTTTCGATTATAAATATTCATTAGAAAGCTAAAAAGATTTCCTACATAATGATATTTTATTTATAATTTTTAGACATCAAATAATTTAAATTATTAATGACACAATAATGATGAAATGTTTACCTCATTAATAAATCATTTAAATAAATAAGATTATAATGATTAAAATATTATCTAAAACCTGTCCAATTCTTATTGGTTGATGTTATTTAGAATCTGAGTCATCTTATATTCGACCTCAATGATTTTTGGACCATTATAAACCGAATATAATTATATTATAAAGTAATACTTTCACTCTTTCCTAAAGATCCCCTCCTCTCCCTTATAAAAGGAGACCACTTCTACTCATTCCTCACACCTCTCAAGCCACTTGGCTCGTCCAAACTCTGCCCAAATAAGCTCCCCACATCCCTCTCCTCCTCCTTTAAGCTTCCCCTTAGGCAGAAAGCATTTCAAGAAGTCCTTTGTTTCCAACCAAAGTGAGTTACCTAAATTAAAGGTAACATTTTCTCTTAAATTATTTTCAATTATTTTGCTTCTCCAACCCCCAAAATCTTTTTATTTCCTTTCTTTTGTAACAACACCAGTATCCACAATATACTAGGATATTGTTATAAGAAGGATTAAAACTACACATTCACATAACTCCATCTAATGGATGATGAACATAATGTTTCTGTGGATGGCAAACTAACGCCTCACGAAACGATGATTGTCCAAATACATCTTACCGCCTCTCATGGTGGCCATTAGAATGGCACTATAATTAAATATGATATTAATGATATATATTTTATATATAAGCTTCTGTAATTCCATTTTATTTCATACAATTATTCGTTTCATGTTGTATATACATACGATAATTTCATTTGAGGAAGTGCGGACTACCGCCCCCTTAAAATGATATGACTCGTTCATACCACACATGGAACGTATAAAGGATGGTGTTAATGAACTTAAGTAACATATATAAAATATTATATTTTACTGGAATAGTAATATACCTATGTATCATTTGGATTCGATTCTTTTAAAATAAAAATTAAATGGAAGTAGCATTCGTGCGTACGTACGGACTACCGTCTCCACGAACGCTATGAGATTCATTCTCCATCGTATCCATTCAAGTATAATTATCATTTGATGATTTAAAAATGATTTTTAAGGACTAGATATCATTCTGGATATGAATAAGATACAACAACCATGGCTTATGTAACAAAACATATAAATAAAATGAGTAAGTTAACACCCGAAACAACGATAATTCTAAGATATTATTAACAAATCAACGTTAAAAGATCATATATGATATCATATTAATATATATGATTCTTGTATAATTTAATAACAATTATTTCACCATTATAAAGGAGTTTGACCTACCCCAACAAAGGAAAAGTACAAGGTAAGGGTTATTTCACAATCTCTTCATTATCCGAGGTTGTTTATACGTAATAATCTACTGGGATATCTTTATCATCCTCATCCATGTTTCTTAAAAATGTATTTCAAAAAATTTTTATTATTTACAAGAATATGGGTTAAAGTCATTTATACCCTTGTTTGACTTTTTATAAGAGGTTTATAAAGGAATCTTTCCGTCGTTTTCAAAACAAGGTCCTTTTTAACCTTTTCGATAGAATTGAGGTAAGAATGTTTTTTTTTAACTTATACGGCGGGTGCGGTTATTTTACGCCATTATAAAATCTTCAAAGCTTTCCTTACAAGATTATAAGAATATTTTCAAAGAAAATGTTTTATTTTATATGGAACTTAAATGATTTCAAAATAAAAGGAGATATTTCTTTAAAAAGAATTTTGATTTCACTTATGTCAACATCCTTTGATGGATTTTAAGATTATTTGAAGTTGATTTATTATGATACAAAACTTCTATATTGTATTGAAGGTTTTGTGATATGTTTGACTGTGGATGTGCTATTTTTATACCATTCATAGTTTATGGTGAAAGTATTGACATTTCGTATGCTAGTTTTAATACGAATGTTTATGTTATATTTAAACCTTTTCATATGGGAATGCATTGGACTTAATATGTGACGGGTGGATCCCGCTATAGCTCCTCGATGCATCGGTAGGTCTCATGGGACAAACTAGTGTCTTGGCACAAGGCCTTGACAAAATCTTATTTGTAGTCTTGGCACGAGGCCTGGGCTATGTGGTTATGATAGTCTGGCATTATGCATTCCATCATTATGAAAGTGGTTATTGATTTTTGCATGTGATTATTTGATTAGTAGAATATCCATGTGAATAAGTAAATGGAATTATTTCATTTTTTTTATGCCATACCATGTTGAAAGTTCATGTTTGAAAGGCTTTTGTTTTAGTTATACATTGCCTTAAAAGTTTATTCTTATTTATGAATGTTTCCGCTATATTGTTATCCTTACTGGGCATTTGAGCTCACCCCTTTTCTATGTTTTATTTTTCCTAGGATGTGAAGATGTAAGTTATGAATGATCTGTAGGGATATTATGAGGGGATTATAGTGTGGATATGAAGACTTTGTTGTTGTAGTATTTTTTCACTTTGAAATGTAATGTAAAACTTTATGAATATATCTAGTGTTTCCAAGGCTACTAAACCAATCGGTCTTTCAAGATTTGATCTTTCTTGTGATCATGCCAATGTTATGTAATAATGCACCGACTCTGGGTAGCTGGGGTCGGGGCGTTACATTCTGGGTGAAGTTTGTATTATCTCCCTATAGGTGGACTTATGCATTTTTGATAACTTGTGCTAATAATGCTTCATGAATAAGAACTTAAGGGGAAAATTTTCAAGGCACAACCAATGGTGAGATTGTACAAATAACAAGTAAGTATATATTCTCATGAAAATTATTTATCATTAGGAAAAAGGGATCATGATGTAAAAGGGTGTATTATAATCATCATTTTTATGATATCAATGAGCTCTTTTATGATTCTTTAGTTTATGGTTTTTTATTGTTAACCTTAACTTGATCACCAACATTCTTGTGATCAATGATATTTATCAATCTCTATAAAAATTTATGCTTTTCCTCCCTGCCCAAACTTCATTATGTTATCATATGTAGATACATAGTTATGATTTACTTTGGGTAACTATTATTTTCCGACTATTCAATTTTAAAAGGAAGTTTTAGTACTTTTTTTATGATGTGGGTTTCTTTGAAATAAACATTCACGTATTAAATAGTTTAATAAACCAGATGTATTTTGTGGGATAAATTCATTTTTTTGGGGGAATAATCTAACACCCCAAGATTTTTATGGGATATTTTTTTAATTTATTTGATATATTGTGTTGTATGCTACACCAAGATAAGATTGCGATATACGTAACACCGACTTAGCCTGTTTTATACGCAACACTATGCTTGGATTGTGTTGCACACAATTTTATGTCCTTTAGATTGAATTAATTTCACAAAAAAAATTGAGTTTAAGTGAACAACTAAATATTATTATGTTCCCTTATAACCTAGTCATTATAATGGTAGGTATGAACAATATTAACATTATTCTAAAAAACTATTTAAATATAAATAAGTGAGTTTATAAAATAATAAAATCCCTATTTATGTATTTTATTAACGTAATTTATATGTAATATATTCAATATAATGTTTAAAACTAATTTTATTTGTTTTCTAGACATGATATAGGAACAAATTTAATTTTTTTGGATAAAAGAAGTATCTTTCAAAAAATTCAGTTATGCCGCCTTTTGGGGGCACACCCATTTTAAATCAACATTTTGACAATTTTATATAATATATTTTAAAAAATAAACTTCTTCATTGTAAGAGGGATATAAAAATTTACTTTTGATTATTATTTTGTTATTCTTCTAATAAGTTTTAATTTTGGATCTGTAGTAAAAATATACTAAATTTTAATTTAAAACTAATTTTTCATTGAAATAAATTCTATGGATAAATTATATTTTTGAATGGTTTTAAAGTAAAAATAGAATATATTTTTATCGGTTTATATAATGTTGGTCATTTTCATTAATTTTACCATGAATTTTGATGTAAAAACATTTCAATCCTTTGCATTGTTTTATCTTTTAAAACCCTATTTTTCATTCTAACAAAGAGATAAATTATAAATTAATTACTAAAACATTAATTTTTTTAATTTTTGAATATAGATTAAATATTTAAAATATGTATGACCAAATTATGTAAATATCAATCTTTTATTTTTTGTAAATTTGAATAGTATGTTTGGTAATTTTTATTAATATAGTAAAAAGGTAAATCAAGTAATTAAGGGTAAATATGATATTAAAAAATTACATTAAAACTTGAGCTAATATGATTGGATGAGTGATTTTTGACATAAAACATCGTTAGGTCGAACTGATACCCTTTGTAAGCCACTTGGATGAGATTATGACATTTAATAAATTTTATTTAATGAAAAGTTAAATATGTCTTACTCAAATTTTAATAACATTATCATTTTTAAAAGTAGGTTATACCGAATTTAAATTCGACTATTAATACTCATTTAAAAGATAAAATGTTTTTTTATCATTATAGTTTATTTTCATTTTTTAGGAAATAAATAATTGCCTTAAAGGGTTATACATTGATGATGTAGAAATTATTTCATTGAGGGAAAGTCAATAAAATAATATTTATTAAAATGATAATAAACATTAAAAGAGAAAAAACATTGTACCAAATATTATTTTTTGAGTATATCTCTAACATAATAATCCAAGTATCTAGTTATTCACTATTTTGAGACATATGGAAAAGATTATGAAACTTATAATATATTATTCAAAGTGATGTTAAGGTTTTCCAATTCAAATTTTCATATTATTAGCATTTTTAATGTAGGATTTTCCAATAGTTATATTATACTAAAAGTATTCTCATTAAATATAGAGGATTTATATTCAATATAATATATTATTTTTATGTTTTAATCAACAAATAAGTACATTAAATTATTACACAATACTGATAGAGTAATTATTTTATTAATGGGAATATAAAATTAATGTTAGAAAAATTACTAATAAATATAATTTAGGATAATTAATATATATAAAAATTATAAAAGGCCCTAATCCCTTAGAGATATAAAAAATATTGGGTTCGAGGTTAACATCTTATTTTGATATTTTTCAAAATCCATTAAATAAATAGTGTCAAAATGACACTATCGATATTTTGTCAAAATAATGTTTTATTAAATTATTTAAAAATCGTATATTATTTTAAAAAATATTTAATAATTAATTTTTACTCTAAAATTTTATATATTGTTCATTTATGTTCTAACTGACATCAATTATGTAAAAAGATACACTATTTTAATATTGAACAATTTGTTACCTTAGATAAAATTAAAAGATAATAATTAAGGGTAAAACGAAATGATAAGGTTTAAAATGAAACCAAAACATGTATAAAATTTATTGGTTGACAAGATTACAACCTTATATCATCTCATCTTATAAATAAGGACATTTTGGAGGTTTTTGTATGTGGTTTGAGTTTATTATAAACTAATATTTTTGGATTTTCCAAAAGTGCCCCTCACCTCAATTATAAAAGGGAACCTCCTCCCTCACTTGCTCACTTCACATTGAGCCTTCATGAATGGTCATCCCATACCAATTTACTTTATGGAAATTACCTAGTTACATTCTGTAGGTTCTTTTATTCTAAAAATACCAACTCTAGTACCTTTAAGAGGAGGTCTATAGGGAGCATGTCGAATAAGAGGAGGGTCGGATACATACAAAGGATATCAGACCTAAGTTAAGGGATAACTTCACAATCTTATTATTATCCTAGAATATTCATACGTAATTATTTACAAGGGTATATTTTCCATCCATATCCATGATTCCTAAATATGGGTTATGAAATATTATTTATATTCTTCTATAATTGTTTAAAGTAAATTTTACCCATTGGTGTATTTTTATTAAACGGTATGAAATGAATATTTTTTTCATTTTAAGTAAGAGGTACTTTCTGAATTTACAAAAAAACGTATTATAAGAATGTATTATTTTTACTTATAAGGAATGAACGGATTTTTACATTTTCATAACATGTTATTTCCGAGTAGATTCCTTTATAATATTTCAAGTTTATTTTCCAAGAAATTATTTTCTTTTAAAATTTTATGGAATTTTGAGGAGAGAAAACATTTTTGAAGAAGAAAGGATATTTTCTGAAAGAATTAATTTCAAGTGTTTTATCAAAAAAAAATTCTATATGGGATGATATTCTTTAAATAGGGTTATGTTTTTCCCTATTATCACTATTATTTTAATGTGTTTATGATGTAATGTTATTTATGAAATACATTTGTTTTATATGGATTATGTTATTATGGAATGATGTTTCAGAAACCCATTTTTATTCCTTGAGTTATAATATGGAAATGATTTTCTACGCTTACGTGTTTTCCACAATTTCATGTTTTATGCCAAAGTTATTTTCTCACGGCCAATGTTCCATTATGATTTATTCTCTATGAATTCCTAATATTTATTTCATGACTCTATATTTTGATATTTGTTATACATGGTATTATTTTCAAAAGTTATGTTCACGTTTTTACACTCTTTTCATCATGTTTTGTTGGATATTTTCCATCTTTACCCTTACTGAGCATTTGATATCACCATTTTTATATGTTTTATTTTTCCCATTGACATAAGGAAATGTTTTAGGTAGGAAAACTAAAAGGTAATATCTTTATAGGATATGTTTAAGATCATTCACTAATTATAAGAATGTGTTCCTAGTTTTCAAAGGCACTAAACTAATACGGTCTTTGGGTGTATATTTGTTTAATGTATTAATTATTCCAAAAAATTGAAGTAATGTCTATATACGTCTAGCGTGGGTCTTCACAGTTTGTATCAGAGTTATGTTATTTTCAAATTTTGGAAAACTGATGAAAAAACTTTACTGAGATCCCTAGAGGTATTTCTAAGTATATGTATTAGGATCTCATATGGATAAGTCTATGTATAGGTTACAATCCTAATGTTTTTGTGATAATCATGAATAACCTAGGATCAAACCTAATATATCATATATTGAAATATTATAAGTACTTTACCTTATGTGTTTTTAATATCAGATATGTGTTTCTCACAGTTTTCTTTTTGGTATTAGTCAATCGCCAAAACAAGATAAAACATAGTTAAACATGAATTTTTCAGATGTGGAAATTATGGGAATTATGAAAACTGATTTCCTAAATGGAAATATCATAAATAGAATATTGAAGTTGGTATGAGTATTAGTTATATTGTTTAGGACAACTAGATTATAAAAAAATGTGAAAGGTATGGAGTGTTTTACTGTAAGCCTAAGAAACCATAATAAATGAATCAGATTTTAAGAAAAAATAAGATGATGGATCCTGAGTAATTGTTTAACAATAAAGTTTGATGATTTAGGTGTATATGTTTTAGAATTCAAAGATTATGTAATATGAATCATGAAATATATAAGTGTTTTCAATATAAGTTCTTAATTAAATATTGGAAATGATGTGTTGAATATTTATAAGAACCTAGAAAAGTGATTTATGGGTGAGTTTATATACTTGGAGAAAACATGATTAAAGAAAATATAACCATTAATATGTCCCTTGTGTTATGATAATGATGTTATGATGATGATATGTTGGATTTGAATAATAATATTGGATTATTATAGTTTCTTGGGAAGTTATTATGGATTTGTTTTCAAGAGTGTGATGATATCATGGATGAAGTATACAACTTTTTTGGACTTAAGGGATACATCCAATATGTTTTGGAATAAGGAAACATGCATTTTTTTCAATAAGGATCTATGGTAATTCTGGTTATTACAATGACTCAAGAGAATACATGATGAAGGTGATCACATGTTTAGAATGTGACCAATAAGCAGTAACTTATGATATATGGGGGATAAATGATAAGATGGGTTATTGTACCTCTTTTTAATGTTTTTAATTTTCATTTTTCAGAAGGATTGTATGGTTATCCATTTATGGAGAGTATAATTTAAATTTTTGATAATGTTTTTATTGTCTCATTATAGGTGGAATTATAATTATTTGATAACTTTTTTTGACGGTTTTCCTGTGAGAAAGATAAATGGAATGACCTATCATTCTATATATGGATTTCAAGACTTGCTAACACTTAAGGAATAAAAATTTCAACTTAATCCCTTTTAATAAAAACATAAGGGGAAATTGTTCTAGGTATAACCAATGGTGAGATTGTACCGAAAACAAGTAATTATATCTTCTCATGAAAATTATTCAACATTAGGGAAATTTGATTGTGATGTAAAAGGGTGTCTTATTATCATAATTTTATATGATATCAATGACCTCTTTTATTCTTCTTTAGTTTATGGTTTTGTGATTATTAACTATCACTGGATATCTAAATTACTTATGACCAGTGATCTTTATCAATCTCTATGATTAGTTATGCTTTTTCACTGTGCCAAATCTCCACCTATATTCTCTTATATAGAGACATTATTATTATTTACTTTGGGTAACTGTTACTTTCCATCTATTCATTTTTAAAAGTATGTTTTTGTCGTTGTTTTTATGATGTGGGTTTTGGTGAAATAAAATTTCACCTATTAAATTATTTAACAACCCAGATGATTTTCGAGGGAGAAATTCATTTTATGGGGGGTAAAATCTAACACCCTGAAATTTTTATGAGATATATTTTTTTTTAATTTCCCTTATGTCTTGTGTTGCATGCAACACCAAGATAAACTTGTGCTATATGAAACACTAACTTATATTTTGGTATATGCAACACTATGTTTGGATTATGTTGCAAAAAATTTGTAGATATTTTTATTGAATTTATTTCATGGAAGACTGATTTTAAGTGAACAACTAAATATTTTTATGTTACTGTATAACCTAGTCATTATAATGGTAAGTATGAACGATATTAACTTTCTTATGAAAAACAACTTAAATGAAAATAAGTGAGTTTATAAAATAATTAAATTCCTCTCAATGGATTTTATTAATCTAATATATATTTAATATATTCAGTCTAATGTTTAAAATTCCACTTATATGTTTTTTTGATATGATATAAGAACAAAATCATTTTTTTCGGATAAAAGAAGTATTTGTAAAAAAAATCAATTTTCCACCTTTTGATGGAGCACCCAAATTAAATATAGTTTTTGATAATTTTATATATTCTATTTAACAAAATAAAAATATTATTTTTAATCGGGATATAAAAATTTTCTTTGGATGATTTTTTATATTTTTCTAATAAGTTTAATGTTTTGATGAGTAGTAAAAATATACTAAATTTTAATTGAAAACAACTTTTTACAATGAAATAATTTGTGCGGATAAATTTTATTATAAAATGGTTTTAAAGTAAAAATAGAATATATTCTTATCAGTTAATATAATTTTGGTCTTTGGGATTAATTTTACCATGAATTTTTATGTTAAAACATTTCATTCTTTGGCAATGTTTTATCTTTTAAAAACATGTTTTTCATTCTCACAATGGGATTAATTTCAAATTCATTACTTTAAATTATGTGTTTTGAATTTTTAAAAATGGATTCCATTTTTGGAATAATTTGGTCCAAATTATGTAAATATCATTGTTTTATTTTTCGGCATCATGAATAGTAACTTCAAATTTTTTTATTAATACGATAAAAAGGTAAATCGGGTAATAAAGGGTAAGTATAATATTATAAAATTACTTTTACACTTTTTCTAATATGATTGGATGAGTTATTCTCGACATAAAACATCCCTTGTTCTAAATGATACCCTTTGGAAACCACTTGGATGAGATTATAACATTTAATAAATTTTATTTATTGAAATGTTAAATATGTCTTACAAAAATTTTAATAACATTGTCTTTTTTAAAATAATTTTTTATTGAAGATAAATTCGACAATAAAAACTTATTTAAAAGATAATTTTTTTATTTATCATGATAATTTATTTTCAATTTTTAGTAAATAAATAATTACCTTAAAGGGTTATACATTGATGATGAAAAAATTATTTCATTGGCGGAAAATCAATAGAATAGTTTTTATTAAAATGATAATATCAATTAAAAGGCCGAAACACTTTACCAAATCTTATTATTTGAGTATATCTCGACCATAATCATATAAGGGTAGAGTTATTGACCATTTGAAGCTATATGGAAAAGATTATGAAACTTATAATAATTTATTCAATGTGATGTTAGAGATGTCACATTCATGATTCCATACATATAACATTTTTAATGTAGGATTTTAAAGGATTTATATTAGACTATAAGTATTATTATTATATATAGTGGATTTATATTATTCATAGTATTTTATTTTTAATTTTTAATCAACAAATAAGTATATTAAATTACTACACAAAACAGATGGAGTAATTATTTTATTAACTAAAATATCAAATTAATGTTACCAATTTTTTTAAATATAATTTGGAATAATTAAAATATAAAAAAACTTATTGATGATTGTGAACCCTTATATGTATAAATAAATATTTGGTGTGAGGCTAACATCTTATCTAGCTATTTGTAAAAATCCATTAGATGAGTAGTGTCAAAATAACACTATTGATATTTTGTCAAAATAATGTTCTATTAAATTATTTAAAAATCATACATTTTAAAAAAAATATATAATTATTATTTTTTACTATAAAATTGTCTATATTGTTCATTTAAAGAATAATTGATATCAATTAAGTAAAAATTACACTATTTTAATATTTAACAGTTTGATACCTTAGTTAAAATTTAAAGAGAATAATTAATGGTAACATGAAATGATAAGGTTTCAAATGAAAAAAACATGTCAAAAAATTATTGGATTATAATATTATAACCTTATCTCATCTGATATTTTAAATAATTGATTTTTGAACGATTTGGTATATGGTTTTAGTTTATTATAAATTAATATTTTTGGAGTTTCCAAAAGTAACCCTAACCTCAATTATAAAAGGGAACCACCTCCCTCACCTCTTCATTTCACTTTGAACATTTAACCTTGGCCATCCCCTACCAATTCCCCTTCTAAAATTCCTGAGTAACATTCTAGAGGTTCTTTTCTTCTCAAAAGACCAACTCTATTACCATTTAGATGAATTCTAGAAGGAGCACATCGAAGAAGAGGAGGTTCAAATAAAAACAATGGATATCAGACCTAAGGTAAGGGATAATTTCACATTCTCATTATTATCCAAGATTATTTACATGTAAGTATTTACTGGGGTATGTTTATTATCCTTGTCCATGTTTCCAAAATATGCATTCTAAAATATTATTTCCATTCTTCTATAATTTTTTAAAGTCAAATTTACACATTGGTGAATTTTTATTAAATGGTATGATAGGAATATTTTTTCATTTTCAGTATGAGGTACTTTATGAATTTTTGAAAAAAGTATGAGAAAAATGTTTTCATTCTTCTTAAATGGAATGAATAGATTTTCACATTTTCATAACACCTTATTTCCTTGAAGCTTACATTATAATATTTCATGTTTATTTTCTAGGAAATTATTTTAATTTAAAATTTTAATTTAATTTTGATAAAAGAAAATGTTTTTCAATAAGAAATGATATTTTCCTCATGAGTTACTTTCAAGTGTTTAACAAAATTATATTCCATCTAAGATGGAATTAATTTAATATGGTTTATGTTTTTATCCTTATTATCACTATTATTTGACTGTGTTTATTATGGAATTATATTTATGAAATCCATTTGTTTAATATGGATTATGTTATGATTGAATGATGTTTAAGAAACCCATTTTTATTCTTTGGGAAATGCTACGATGAATGATTTAAGTTTTGTGTCACACATAATAATGATTTCATTATGATATGGGTGAGACCTATATCTCCCCCCAATGTGTTAGGTAAATATTTATATATCATGAGATAGACATGACTAAAATAGGAATTATATATGGTTCAGTAATACAAGGTTAGAACGACACATAAATCTGATTCAGTATAGGACTTTTTCAACTATGATGGTCTTGGTAGTGATCCTTGGCTAATATGGAAATTATTTTCTATGCTCATGTGTTTTACAAAATTACATGTTTTATTCCAAAGTTATTTTATCATGTCTCGTGTTCCTTTATGATTTATTCCCTACGTACTCCTAATATTTATTTCCTAACTAAAGATTTTGATATTTGTTATACATGGTATGATATTTTAATCTTATGTTCATGTTTTTACATTCTTATTTTCATGTTTTGTTTGATATTTTCCATGTTTACCCTTACTAAGCATTTGAGCTCACCCTTTTCATATGATTTATTTTCCCAAATATATAAATAAAGGTTTTAGGTAGGAAAACTAAAGGGGAATATCTTTATGGGAGATGTTGAACATCTTTCACCAATTATAAGAATGTGTTCCATGTTTCCAAAGGAACTAAACTAATATGGTCTTTGGGTGTCATTTTGTGTAATGTATTAAGTATTCCAAAAAAGTAATGTAATTTCCATACTCCAAGATTGGTTATGTACAAAAAACTTTTAACATGCATTAAATATATTACATGATAAACTCCATCCATTATATCAACTCATAATTCCCCATAATATTAAATAAACCTAGAATATTAAAATAAAATTCATTCATATTATATAAATCCTTGTATTCAATTAAAAAAATATAAATAATTTTAAGAAATAAATTAGTCCCAAATATTCTATACTTGTATAATATTGAATTTATTTATTTATTGGCGATTGAGGACTTGGAAAAATCTTGGGCCCCATGGTGGGTCCCACTATGTCCAATATTATTATTCATCAGAATAAGGAAAATTCATGAATATGATATTGTGTGTGACCCTATAGGACCATATCTCAATAGTAGTGAATAGTATTCACATACCAAGAGCGGATTCCATCAACTCATCAACGCCCCTAAAGAGATAATGAATAGTCATAGCAAAGACATCCAGCCTACGAACATGCACTGTGTAATATAATCTATTTGTATTTATATATCTCACAATGATGGATGGACACTTGTGTTATCATCCTTTATTAATTTATTATTTTTTCTATCTACCTAGAAGGATTTACCTTTGACCATTATAGCCATGAATTTATGAAGGTACTACCATCCTGATCAACCAAATCTAAGATATTACTTAACTTTGAAGTGAAAAATATTATCTTAATCATCCAACCAATGTCATACCACCAATGATGCACCCAACAACAGATACCTCACCATAATTTTATTATCATATTTTATTACTTTCATCAAAGTATGTGATCAAATGAAATACATTAATAATGAACTCAAGTCAAGAGAACAATACACATGTATGTAGATAAGAACTACAAATGACACCCAAAACATGTGGTGTTCCTATTGGTGGCTTTTTTTCACGATCTCAACTACTATAGTTCACCAAGATTGAAATTCACAATAATAAGTATCAATGATTATGATCTTTCAGCACTTTATAGTCAAACATCTAATGTGTCCAGTCAATATGATATATCTTGACTATAAGACATATATTTAAGATTATTGTCATAGTATCTCATGGTTATCCTTATAGCCTATGATATGCTATATGCTTTTGACACGACTGTTAATCTAAGGAAATTACCTCTAAATATTGTACACATAAATGTCTACACTATAATGGTAAGTGAACATAATGCATATCTCATTTTATACATGATAGGGTAATCAAAATTACTAATAATGTTGTGTATAGGGAACCCGGTTTTAGAACAATGTTGTTGGAAATAAATAATGGAATGGTGTCTCTCCCTAAAAATAGATGAGGGATTTTATGTTAATTATATATATATTTGTGAGAATGGAATCACCCAAAAATTTAGTTATAACTTTATCTTAAAATAAATGTGCACAAGAAACTTCTAACAGATGATGGTACTTTCATTCAGAAACATAATTTTTTTTTGAGTTGTGTTAGAATGATAATTATGATGGATAATTCCATGGTAATATATATAATATTTGATTGGTACATATAAATATTCATGACCATAATCATAGTGGAAAGAGTGAATGTTAATAGAAAACTAGGTATTGATTTATTGAGAGTAGAAGAAAAACATGGTAAAGATTTCAGAAAGATTTTGCAACGAATATACCCAAGTCACACAAGAAAAATCATCAATGAAAGTGAAAAATATCAATAACCTAGTTTATATGGACTAGTATTGTGTTATAGATATCATAATAAATCGAATAAAAATGAGTGGATGCACGTGGAATTGCTCGATGTTTCTTTCATTGTGACAGGGTTCACATTCAAATGGAAGAAGAGGACCCAAGATCCAAAAAATCTAAATAATGGGGCATGTTGATGAACAAGGTGATGGTGATGCTAGAGTGCATGATCAAAGGTGGAAAAATAGGCAAGAGTTAGGGGAAAGTGAAACACATACCCACCATCATAAATAAGTCCACTACCAAGCACTCGAGTCATTATATTCTCATGAAATATAATATAAGTGGGTGAGGATATGGTATTACAATATAATTCAACTATAAGTTTATGAATAGATAGTAAATTAAATGTAAAATGGGAAACAAAGTCAACAAAATATAGTGTCAAGATAAAGGTAATCATATAATGCCCATAACCTTCAATCTGCACTATCAAACCATCATCCATAGTAATATTACCTTTAGTTGAGGTTGACCAATGGGAAAAAAGAATAAATGTATCCCATGTTATTTTCTCTGAGAAACCATATTCAAGAACACATTAGGTGGACCATTTGATTACACACACTGTTGTAGTATCACCATTAGAAATAGTGGTTCTCGATGATTCCAAATATTGTGTGCCGAAAATGTATTTTTACATGGTTTTAAAGGTGGATAGTTTGTAGGGTGATGAAGATGCACATTATGCAAGGAAAAAGTGTTGAAAGTGAAAAGTGGGTATAAAGTTTGTGTTGAAAGTACATAGATGAAGCATTTGAATGTAAATTTTGTACTAAATGTTCATCAATGGAGCATCAGGGTAATAATTCATTCATATAAGGAGTTTCCTGGGTGATGAAGTGGTGTGGCTATGTAGTTTGTGTCATTTCATAGGGAGAAGTGTCACGACCTTACTCAATCCAGGGCCCCAGCCACAATTACCCCAATCCCGCCTCAATAGGCTAGGGGTGGCAACAAGCATCGAAGGAATAACAATATCAGCAAGGCTTTTTCCTATGTACCTACACATTCACACACACACATACATCTTGATTAAAAGGTGAAAATGGAATGATTAAAAGATGCAACTCTTCTATAAAGAAAACCCAGAATGAAAGAACCTCTATATAGTATAAAAGCATAGTCTTTTAAGCTAAAAATCAAATGTTAAAAATACATGCCCAACCAGAAATTTGTCCTACCTAAAAGAAAAGTGGAAAAGAAAACAATTGAAACATCCCGGCTCCTAAATCCAAATATACATCCACTATATGAGGTCCAAAAACCTAATATCCCTAAGCATCTATATAGTTAGGATCAACCTATATGTTTTTTTACAAGACACAACACGTGTAGGTAAAGCCCATCCCGGGGTGAGTATATCCATACCCAGTAGAATTCCCCAAAAGTGGAGGGGGATCGTTAAGAGATACAAGTGTAAGAGAAAGAAAGTATATAGATCAAGGTACAATGAAAGATTATATATCAACCCAAAAAAGACTGAAATTAAGCTCGTCCAAGCACAAGGGGTAAACACAGTGAGTATATGAACTACCGATCGAGCCTTCACTACTTATAGGAAGATAGTAGACTCATTCAATCATGATAAGATAGATACAAAAATCACACGACGTACCCCACGTGTCATCGCCTCACTTGGTGGGAGAGTAACCTAACCCAAAGAGTGGGTACAGAATAAGGATATATTTATTCTCAGTAAAATAATCCCAAACAAGAGAGTAAGGGGATCTCTATATCAAATCATAGAACATAAATAAGGCTAGAAAACAGTTCCAAAAGTCCAACAATGATGCCTATCATCTCATGTATCTTCCACGAACACATAATTGTAAGGAACTCATTCAACACAACTTGATACTATCCCCATTGGAAAACATTTAATATCCCTTGTGGTTTTGGTCACATCATAAAAATGTGTCTCGGTGGGGAATGTATCCTTCTTTATCCTGAGTCAAAATCTACATAATTCCATTTCTTGTAACTATGTTGTGTAGTCTAGGGTAAACAACCATCAAGTTGAGAACCCATGCCCTGGTACAACAATAGGGTTCCACTATAAAGGTTTCAAGGACCCACTTCCCAGATCTAAAAGAAGGTAATACTCAATAGATGATAAGGAGCCACATCATAGCTCTACTAGAGGATAAAACCTGGTAGATGTGGAGGACCCACTACCCATCCCATCTAGAGGGTACCACTCTGAAAGAGTCTCTGGTGACCCTGCCCAAATACTACCATCATTGGGGTTGCCTTAGTAATCATCATGCACAAAAAGTTCTATATCATATCTATAAATCCACGACTAAGGTAACTATCGCGTTCTACACAAAAATTCACATAGGATAGGCTAATCATGGGCCAAAATCTGAGTTCAATTGAAGGAGATACAGAATGATGAAGTTTCATAAAAAGGAAACTAGGGGTACAAGATGTGTGAGAGGAGCCCACACGATGTGTATCCCCACCCTACATCTTATTTATATTCCTTTTGAAACTTAGATCAATCCCATGTAGTAGTACACACTGTTTAGGTAGACTATATAATGTAACCTTTATTATCGGGACTAAGATCATGTGTGGCTAGATGTGTCCTTGTACTGGAGTACCTGACCATGTGTCTTACCACGTGTACCTCCACATGAGTTCCCACCCATGTGATAAATCACCTAGTTTGTCTAACATGGAATGGTTATAGGACGTGTGAGGGAGGACTACACATCGTGTCATCCTTATGAATTCTCAAACCCAATCTATCTCTGCGGAAGGGGATTACTTGCCATGTGTTCTTCATTGAACAAGATGTGTAGTTGGGATTTTCATAAAAATTCCATATCTAGGATTGTCCTTGAATATTTTAAAACTACCATAGATCCCACCTTGACTTATTCCCAATCTCACAAACATGACCACAATTCATGGTTCTTGGCTTTTGTTTTCCAGAAATCAGCTTTGGTCGTCATCAAGGGTTTCGTCGCTCGTTCCGCATGACTCCATGGATTCTAGTTTGGATGTATTGAAATTAAAAAAAAATATCATCATTTTTCCACAATATTTCCAGATATATTCTTGATTCATCATTATTTTCTTGTTTCATCGATTCACCATGAATCCAGGGGTACAATTGAGCTTGATACTTCCAAAAGAATTCAAAATTAGACCATGTGGATCCAACCGATGAATAATGTGAAGAAAAAATGGCAGAATGGAACAATAACAAGGTATTTAACATCATTTCCAATCATTCATTGATAATAATCATGAACAACATCTGGTGTTACATAAAAAATGAAAAAATTGAGATTTAAGTACTTGGGAAAATGTAATGGTTGTAATAGGGAGTATATTGAAGAAATAAGAATGATCAACTCAATAAATTTAATTGTTATGGAGAATTAACTATTATAAGGATACCTACACCAATTTTGGATTTATATTTGATGAATAACGTGTTTATTAATGATTTTACGGGGTTGTTCCATTTGTTGTGTCTTGATCTAACCTGATTCATAGTTCTATCATCATCCGAGTTGATCCTCAAGTGGAAGGCAAGGTCTCTCTCTAGCGATTTCAAAATAATGAGGCCAACCCTAGAAGAATTGGTTGGACATAAATATTATATAGTTATCAATTATGTTGAAAGAAAACTAATTAATAAAATAAATAAATTTATTTATTTATTAAACACACTACCAACGACTGAAGGGTTATAACAACCCACACTGACTCATTTAATGCCTCACCAAGGGTAAACCCCACGTTCCAAACTAAATTGCGTTATCAGATTTACAATATAATCAATAAATTAAAAGTTATCCCATTTTATTTAAGATGTTTTTCATTAAAAATATAAAATATATTTAGTATTTTTTAGAAATGAATATCAGGCACACCAAGCCTCAAAATCACATTCTGTCTCAGTCCCTAGTTTTGGATATATATATATATATATATATATATATATATATATTTCAAAGTCTTACAAGAAAAACAAACTGGTCTCTATATCATTCCCTAGTTCAAAATTTTGTCCTTAAAAAAGAAAAAATAGAAAAAAAACTCCAGATAATGATCCCACACTTGGCTTTCCCACTCCCCAGAACTCTGATACATTTCAATATTTCTATAGTATGTGAATGAAAGAAACAGTCCATCAATGAAGGGTATGCTTATACCAATCCTTGACCACCACCGGTTGCTCTGTAATGGTGGTTCCATCCTTCATATAATACTTACCACAATCAATGATGTGTTTGGGGTCAAGAATGTATATCCTCAGTTGTGACATGTGGAACATATTGTTCACCTGATCTAGATATAGGGGTAGGGCGATGTGGTAGGCATACTTTCTAACCCTATGAATGTTCTCGATTAGACTTATGAACCTCTAGGATAACATGCATGACTAGTTAAACCTCTACAATCCTTATCATGGGGATAATCTTTTGAAAATGCAGTCTTCCTCCTCAAACTCCAAGGTCCAATGATAGTGATATTTTGATGATTTCTCTATACTCTGGGTTGTCCTCAACTACACATAGATAACCTATAATTTCTCTATTGTCACTTACACCATTTATAAGACCATAAGATATGACTCTCCAATCTACATCCAGCACAAGGGTGGCCATCATGGTCTCCTGTATAATCCCTCAAAAAATGTCATGCCTATGGTAGAGTGGTATCTATTGTTGTACAAAAACTCTACCAAGGGTAGCTGATCCTCCCAACTTTAGCCGAAGACTTATAGCATCCCGTCTTTTTATAACATAACTTTCATTCCATTACATAAAACTGAGGATCTTTAAGGTTTAGTGTCTTGGAAACAAGGAACATAAAACATGAAACAAAAAAAAAACATTCTTCTTAAACACTTGAAAGGATTATCCTCATGTTCACCCTAGGCTCAATACTGCATCTCATAACTTGGGGACATACATCAAAAGGAAGGGTGAGCAGAAGGCCCAGTAAGGGAAACAAGTGAAACATTTTACATATGAACTTGAGATACATCAATAAAGTCATGAAAAGAAATTTAAGGCATGAAAATGAAATCATGAGGCATATCATAATAAAAATAATACTTTTTCATAACTTGAAGATGTGGCTACAACATTTAATATTGAAAATCATGAACATATCACCAAGGTCCATCCCCAAGGTGTCATTTGAAAATTACCAAGGTTATTCACCAAGGTATCGTGAAAATTGTAATCTCTAGTGGTTACATCATTACCCAATGCATTGGAGCGCTATCAGGGCGCACCCTTAAATTTTCCTTTATTATCATGTGAGCCACATATATAATCATCAAACATTTCATAAATAACCCATATATCATAAAATAAATGGGTTTCCTTTCATAGTCATAATGTTTTAAAAACTGCTTTAAGGACACGATCTTTATGTCACTTTAAAACCCACAGAAAAGGAAGGTAGGTATCATGTATGTAAATCCAATAATTTAAAATAGAACATTTCGGTATATATGTGAATACCCCATTATAAGAAAGAGCTTTGAGTATTCACTTAATAATATAAAAGAACATTATAAAAATAGAGAGACATTTTGAGACAAAAATTCTGCAGCATAACGGCTATGTTACGAGGTTTTAGAAGACATTAAAAATAGAGGGAAAATGGGTCAAACATTCATAAATGACCCATAAAACAGTCGACAGATGAATAAGAAGGATACATGATCATGGTAATGAAATTTCAAGGACATACCATTTGAAATGAAAAACATGGAAGGAAGACAAAAATTTGATTTCTCTTATGAAAGTTCGGCTGCCTAACGGCGTTACTTAAACTTCAAACAAAATGATTTGAAAAGATCAAATAGGGTCTCTCATCATGTGAACATAAGAGTTCAGTATGATAGATATAGAGATAATTCCCCAACATTATTAAAAAGGATCTTGAAATACTTGACATGAAAGTAGAACTTTGAAAAGAATGAGAAGGGTGAAAGAATCCCCTAAAACATTCGGCAGCCTAACGACGCCACTTAAAACATCAAAATTCTGAATTGAAGACATCAAATGGGGTCTCTCATAATATGAACATAAGATTCCAGTATGATAGATATAGAGATCATACCCCAACACCACAAAAAGGAACTTGAAAGAATTGACATGAAAGTAGAACTTCAAAATGAGAAGGGTGAAGAACCACTTAAAAATTCGGCAGCCTAATGGCGCCACTTAAAACATCAAAATACTGAATTGAAGAGATAAAATGGGTTCTCTCATAATATGAACATAAGATTCCAGTATATAGATCACACCCCAACATAACAAAAACGAACTTGAAATAATTTACATGAAAGTAGAACTTCAAAACGAGAAGGGTGAAGAACCACTTAAAAATTCGGCAGCCTAACGACGCCACTTAAAACATCAAAATACTGAATTGATGAGATCAAATGGAGTCTCTCATCATATGAACATAAAAGAACAGTATGATAAATTTACAGATCATACCCCGACATAATAAAAAGGAACTTGAAATACTTTACATGAAAATAGATCTTGAAAATGAGAAGGGAGAAAGAATCTGTTACAAAAATTTCGGCAGCCTAACGACGCCACTTAAAACATCAAAATACTGAATTGAAGAGATCAAATGGGGTCTCTCATCATATGAACATAAAAGATCAGTATGATAAATTTATAGATCATACCCCAACATAATAAAAAGGAACTTGAAATACTTTACATGAAAATAGATCTTGAAAAATGAGAAGGGAGAAAGAATTCGTTACAAAAATTTCGGCAGCCTAACGACGTCACTTAAAACTTCATAAAACGAAATAATGAGAGTAAGAGGGGATCTCTCATTATATGAACATGAAAAGGGCAGTAATATGAGTATAAAATAACATCCTCCAACATAAGAACATGGAGCATAAAAGGAACGACATAAAAGAGATTACTTGAAATTAAAGAGAGAGGTCGGATCCCTTACCTTAAAACGTAACTCTTAAAACTCAAAGGATTGGACCTTGAGGGCTTGGGGGAACCTTGGGAGGACTCCTTGGGGGGTAAGGAGACCAGAACTTTGTTGGGGGAGAGTGGGGAGTCGAATGGATGAGAGGATGGCTGGGTATTTATAGGGAAAGTGAGGGGACAAGGCATTAATGGCCAAGGGACACCTCATTAGTGGTTTTGGCAAAACCATGGGCTGTCCCATGGTATTTTCCCATGGTATTGGCCACTTGGGCCACCTCATACATTATCTTACTATTCATAAGTCGACCATATTGATTACATACTTAATACATCATTTAATGATGTCATTAAACACCCGTAACTTAAAAACTGTATTTTCACTATTCATCGAAAATTCAACATTCTTAGAATAATCCCAAAATTTCACCTTAACCAAATATCAATGCTCTGATTTCAAAAATGAAATCCATTTTATAAAAATAATTTTCTAAATATTTTTAATAAAATATTTAATTAATAACACTATTCATCAAAAATTTATTTTTTCAGAAAAATCCCCAAAAATTACCTTAACATAATATCGATGCTCTGTGTTCAAAAATGAAGTCCATTTTATAAAAATAATGTTCTAAATATTTTTAATTAAAATTTTAATTAAAACACACTATTCATCCGAACAAACTAATACTTGAATAATAATTTATAAAACCGTTATTTAACCATTTTATGGAATCACATTACTTAATCAAAGTGCCTAGCTTATTTTAATACTTTCTTTAAGTGAGATTACTAATCCATTTGGACACATTATTAATCCTAATAATAAAATCACTATTCATAATTTACTATTCATCAAAAAATCAAGTTGATCTTATTAGACTCTAAATTTCGTACTGAACATAATTGTAAAAGACCATTTTCTGAAAATCATTACACATTTTTAATTATTTAGGGTTTACATAAACATATTTAAAATAACCTTTTTCTAAATTTCATCAAAAATATGCATACTATATTTATCCGGTCATTTGAAAATTTATAAAAGAAATCGAAATTTTTATTTAAAACAAAGGATTACACAAGACAGTTACAGTCTCCTTACATAGCCCCTTATCACACCAGCATAGGACCTATGTGTAAGGTGTGCTAAGGTGAGAGAATCTGAGGGAGGCTCGGCCAACATCGCACGAGTAGTAATTTCTATCAGTTTGAACTTCTCACGAAGGCGATCCCGTTATAGCTTTATACGATGAAGTTTAGCTTGGGTTTGGTCCAGAGAAAAGCCCAGTGGTGCTACCTCTTTCCCAAGTTCTGTTAGATGGGCTTCGATCGGTCCAAGACTACTGGATGAGGCCATCAAATCTTCTTTCTATATTAATTAACCAAGATAGCTTGTATTTAGAGACAATATTCAAAACATTTAGTTTCCAGCTGTCATATTGACCAATGGTCAAATAACAGTCAAAACCCAACAGTCTCATTTTAATTATACTCATGTTACCAAATGAAACATTTTTGTTGAGTATAAAAATAAAATATAATAACACATATAATTAGGAAACAATATTTATTTAAAATTTCGGGTCATTACAATCTTCCCCCCTTAAGAAATTGCGTCCTCGCAATTTTTAAAATTGGGTTTTGAAATTTAATTGAAAGTCCCACATCGGAAAAGGAGTCAGTAAAACTATTACTTTAAAAGAAAGAAAGGGAAGTACAAAGGTCACCCGAGTTAACCCACACTAGGATTCCATGTAGGAAAACATGGACATGGAGGAGAAAACAAAGGGTCAAGTTCTGAGGGAGAGTGATAGAGAACATGATTAGGAGAAAGTTAACCATAAGAAAATCCCAAACTTATGATTTGTGTAAACGGTCTTTGATTACCTAGTAGGAAACGTAAACCAACAACATTTTTGTTTTACATTTCTTTTCATAATTTTGAGTAATTAATTTACTACATAGAACAAAAACATAAGAAATATACCTACCTTCAAGTAGAGTTTCATCCTTTAATAATTCCCTACCAACACTAATCTTTTCTCCAAATGATGAGAATTCAAAAACACTTGCTCTCATAAAAGCACAAGAATCATCGTCTAGAGAATCACATAATCTACAAAAGATTAACTATCTATTTCTTCTATCTTTAAACATTATACCAAAAACAGAAAGGTTAAGGTAAAACAACTCTTCAAAAAGAAAGAATCCCATAGGAATGGAAACTACTTTTAAATCTTCAACGTTCCATGGTACTACCCAAAGTTCATCATAGACCATTCCATAAATAACGGTCCTTAGAATTCCTCAAAATAAACCAAACTAAGATTGAAACCCAAATACAAGAGGGATTTGATAACATAGTCTTCCAAAATAAACGTCATTGTTCATCTCCAAACAACATCAACCACTCCTAACATATTATAACAAAAGTAGCTAACCTAAACATATTTTACTCATGATAGGTTAATCATTCCCATAAGTAACCTAAATTACTATAAGTCCACCGTAAATTCATCGATTCTTCAAAATATAAGTCAACCTTACTTCTCAATGAAAATAACATAGTAATCTATTTACCTCGATCATATAGGGTCCCCAAAATAGTGAACGTATTCCAAATTAATAATCATATTTTAATCCCCTAATCACCTCTTTCATATTAATATGACAATCATCACATTTCTTATCACATTTGTTATTGGGACATGTTCTTCCATTTCCCATCATTAACTACGAAAAAAAAGTACAACTAGGGGCTTTAATACTTAGCCAATAATCATGAAAAGGAACTTAACACATATAAGGATAACTTGTAGAAGAAAATTATACCCTATCTTGTGATCCCCTAGATTTAAAACTAGGTTATCCATGATCATATATCCTTATGTGAATCTTTATTTTATTTTATCTTTGTTCCTTTAATAATGGATCATACTAAGCTTATTAATTTACCAAAGCATATCCTCCGGGAGTGTCGTAAACAAGAGTGCAGCAAGGCCCGTTGTCGTGTACCAGTTCCTGTTCGAGTCTAGCTCAAAGCGGTGTTTTCGGGTTTTACCCCTATGTACATCTGTGCCAGAGCCACCTCTACCTGCTCGTATCCAGACAGGGATGTAATTGCTTGGCAACCCATTACTCAATACTCACCAAAATACCAGGAATATTTCCTATATATAAAATTTTCTATAGGCTTCTTCCTAATTTTTTCAAATCCTAATTTCCACAAATAACTAAACCATCCTTTTATACCAACTATAGCATCCCATATTTTTATAACATAACTTTCATTCCATTACACGGAACTGAGGATCTTTAAGGTTTAGTGTCTTGGAAACAAAGAACATAAAACATGAAACAAAAAAAACATTCTTATTAAACACTTGAAAGGATTCTCCTCAGGTTCACCCTAGGCTCAGTACTGCATCTCATAACCTGGGGACATACATCAAAAGGAAGGGTGAGCAGAAGGCCCAGCAAGGGAAACAAGTGAAACATTTTACATATGAACTTGAGATACATCAATAAAGTCATGAAAAGAACTTTAAGGCATGAAAATGAAATCATGAGGCATATCATAATAAAAATAAAACATTTTCATAACTTGAAGATGTGGATGTATCATTTAATATTGAAAATCATGAACATATCACCAAGGTCCATCCCCAAGGCGTCATTTGAAAATTACCAAGGTTATTCACCAAGGTATCGTGAAAATTGTAATCTCTAGTGGTTACATCATTACCCAATGCATTGGAGCGCTATCAGGGCGCACCCTTAAATTTGACTTTATTATCATGTGAGCCACATATATCATCATCAAACATTTCATAAATAACCCATATAGCATAAAATAAATGGGTTTCATTTCATAATCATAACGTTTTAAAAACTGCTTTAAGGACACGATCTTTACGTCACTTTAAAACCCACAGAAAAGGAAGGTGGGTCTCATGTATGTAAATCCCATAATTTAAAATAAAACATTTTGGTATATATGTGAATACCCCTTTAGAAGAAAGATCTTTTAGTATTCACTTAATAATATAAAAGAACTTTAGAAAAATAGAGAGACATTTTGAGACGGAAATTCTACAGCATGACGGCTATGTTACGAGGTTTTAGAAGACGTTAAAAAGAGAGGGAAAATGGGTCAAACATTCATAAATGACCCATAAAACAGTCGATGGACAGAATAAGAAGGATACATGATCATGATAATTAAATTTCAAGGACATACCATTTGAAATGAAAAACATGGAAGGAAGACAAAAATTTGATTTCTCTTATGAAAGTTCGGCAGGCTAACAGCGTTACTTAAACATCAAACAAAATGATTTGAAAAGATCAAATAGGGTCTCTCATCATGTGAACATAAGAGTTCAGTATGATAGATATAGAGATAATGCCCCAATATAATGAAAAAGGAACATCAAAGACTTGACATGAAAGTAGAACTTTGAAAAGAATGAGAAGGGTGAAAGAATCCCTTAAAAAATTCGGCAGCCTAACGACACCACTTAAAACTTCAAAATACTTAATTGAAGAGATCAAATTGGGTCTCTCATAATATGAACATAAGAGTCTAGTATGATAGATATAGAGATCATACCCCAACACCACAAAAAGGAACTTGACAGAATTGACATGAAAGTAGAACTTCAAAACAAGAAGGGTGAAGAACCACTTAAAAATTCGGCAGCCTAACGGCGCCACTTAAAAATTAAAAATACTAAATTGAAGAGATCAAATGGGGTCTCTCATCATATGAACATAAGATTCCAGTATATAGATCATACCCCAACATAACAAAAAGGAACTTGAAATAATTGACATGAAAGTAGAACTTCAAAACGAGAAGAGTGAAGAACCACTTAAAATTTCGGCAGCCTAAGGACGCCACTTTAAACTTCAAAATACTAAATTGAAGAGATCAAATGGGGTCTCTCATAATATGAACATAAAATATAAGTATGATAAATTTATAGATCATACCCCAACATAATAAAAAAAAACTTTAAATACTTTACATGAAAATAGATCTTGAAAAATGAGAAGGGAGAAAGAATCCGTTACAAAAATTTCGGCAGCCTAACGGCGCCACTTAAAACTTCAAAATACTGAATTGAAGAGATCAAATGGGGTCTCTCGTCATATGAAAATAAAAGATAAATATGATAAATATAGATATCATACCCCAACATAATAAAAAGGAACTTGAAATACTTTACATGAAAAGAGATCTTGAAAAATGAGAAGGGAGAAAGAATCCGTTACAAAAATTTCGGCAGCCTAACGGCGCCACATAAAACTTCATAAAACGAAATAATGAGAGTAAGAGGGGATCTCTCATTATATGAACATGAAAAGGGAAGTAAGAGAAGTATAAAATAACATCCTCCAACATAAGAACATGGAGCATAAAAGGAATGACATAAAAGAGATTACTTGAAATTAAAGAGAGAGGTCGGATCCCTTACCTTAAAACGTAACTCTTAAAACTCAAAGGTTTGGACCTTGAGGGCTTGGGGGCACCTTGGGAGGACTCCTTGAGAGGTAAGGAGACCAGAACTTCGTTGGGGGAGAGTGGGGAGTCGAATGGATGATAGGATGGCTTGGTATTTATAGGGAAAGTGAGGGGACAAGGCATTAATGGCCAAGGGACACCTCATTAGTAGTTTTGGAAAAACCATGGGCATTCCCATGGTATTTACCCATGGTATTGGCCACTTGGGACACCTCATACCTTATTATACTATTCATAAGTCGACCATAATGATTACATACTTAATACATCATTTAATGATGTCATTAAACACCCGTAACTTAAAAACTGTATTTTCACTATTCATCGAAAATTCAACTTTCATAGAATAATCCCAAAATTTCACCTTAACCAAATATCAATGCTCTGATTTCAAAAATGAAATCCATTTTATAAAAATAATTTTCTAAATATTTTTAATTAAATTTTTAATTAAAAACACTATTCATCAAAAATTTATTTTTTCAGAAAAATCCCCAAAAATTACCTTAACATAATATCGATGCTCTGAGTTAAAAAATGAAGTCCATTTTATAAAAATAATTTTCTAAATATTTTTAATTAAAATTTTAATTAAAAAACACTATTCATCCAAAAAAACTAATACTTGAATAATAATTTATGAAACCGTTATTTAACCATTTTATTGAATCACATTACTTAATCAAAGTGCCTAGCTTATTTTAATACTTTCTTTAAATGAGATTACTAATCCATTTAGACACATTATTAATCCTAATCATAAATCACTATTCATAATTTACTATTCATCAAAAATAAATTTGATCTTATTAGACTCTAAATTTCGTACTGAACATAATTGTAGAAGACCATTTTTTGAAAATCATTACACATTTTTAATTATTTAGGGTTTACATAAACAAATTTAAAATATCCATTTTTCTAAAATTCATCAAAAATATGCATACTATATTTATCCGGTCATTTGAAAATTCATAAAAGAAATCGAAATTTTTATTTAAAACAAAGGATTACACAAGACAGTTACGGTCTCCTTACATAGCCCCTTATCACACCAGCATATGACCTAAGTGTAAGGTGTGCTAAGGTGAGAGAATCCGAGGGAGGCTCGGCCAACATCGCACGAGTAGTAATTTCTATCAGTTTGAACTTCTCGCGAAGGCGATACCGTTCTAGCTTTATAAGATGAAGTTCAGCTTGGGTTTGGTCCAGAGCAAAGCCCAGTGGTGCTACCTCCTTCCCAAGTTCTGTTAGATGGGCTTTGATCGGTCCAAGACTACTAGGTGAGGCCATCGAATCTTCTTTCTATATTAATTAACCAAGATAGCTTGTATTTAGAGACAATAGTCAAAACGTTTAGTTTCCAGCGGTCATATTGACCAATGGTCAAATAACAGTCAAAACCCAACAGTCTCATTTTAATTATACTCATGTTACCAAATGAAACATTTTTGTTGAGGATAAAAATAAAATAAAATAACACATAAAATTAGGAAACAATATTTATTTAAAATTTTGGGTCGTTACAAGTCTAATACACACACCCTCATCGTATCCTCCAAAACCTGGATTGTATACATGGCATTCTCATCGGTATGGTGTGAAAATTGTTCTCATTCACATTTGAATCCTAAATGCCTCCTATAAAACTCTCCACAATCATAATGTAAAATGAAAATCACGATCAGAGAAAATATATGACAGAACCCCATGAAAGAAAATGATCTCCTGTACATACAACTTCCCCAAAATCTCCAATGAACTCTACTCCCTGATGGCAAGGAAGTGTTCCTACATCCTGAGTCAGTCAACTATCACCCAAATGACATCATGGATCTTACTTGTGCATGGAATCCCTATTAATAAGTCCATGGTTATTCCATCAAACATTCACTTAGTGAACTCCAGGGGCTGCAACAAACCCGCTAGAACATGGTTCTTATCTTTTACCTGCTAATAGGTGAGGCATTGAGATATGAACTTAGCTACACTTCATCTCATATCAGACCACAAAAAAAAACTAAACTGATGCTCTCTGTACATCTTCCCCACATCGGTATGTATAGTTAGGAGAGAATCACAGAACTTCTATATCATATCTTCCCACAACACGACTAGAACCACTATTTTCCATTGGAACAAAATAACAAGATTACCTCCTTCAGAATATCTATCTAGTGGGTGGCCTATAGATATATGATCATGTATGACCTTGTTTTCAATGTCTCCTAGCTAGGACTCTCTCACATTCTCAGGAAGGGAATCAATTAACATCGTTGAAAAAAAAAAGTTGTACCCTCCTTCTCTGTCAGGTTTAGCTATAGTGATATAAACTACTCCAAATATTCTTGCATTAAGTGATCCTAGAACTACCTAAAAAAGAAATATGATAATTTTTTTCCCATCATTAAATTATAGGATATCTCAAAGTTGTAGTCTTGTAGGAATTCCAACCATGGTCGTTGTCTCAGGTTCTGGCCTCTCTGCATGGAGACATACCTAGGAATCTGGTGGTCTGAGTAAACCACAAATCATTCTCTTAGAAGGTACTGCCTCCACATCATGAGGGACAAGACTGCCACTGCCATATCTCGGTCATGAGTTTCATAATTTTTCTCATGGGGTAACATATATCGCAATCCATATGTGATAAATGTGTATCACAACATCAACATGCATCCAAGGCCAAATCCAGAGTCATCATAATACACAACAAACTCCATTACCTCATATGGTAGTCTCAACACTAGATCACTCGCTAGACACTAACTCAACTCCTCAAATCCCTCTATAACTTCTCAAACCAAGTCAATTAACCCCTTTACATGTTAGGGTAGTTAAAGGGGTAGTAATTCTGGATAATTCCACCACAAACCTCTAGTTGTACACTACAAAACCATGAAATCTTCACATTTTTCACATTTTGTTAGGTGGATTCCAGTAAAGAACTAATCTAATCTTCCCTGGGTCTATGGATAAACCTTGATTAGAAATTAAATTCCCAATAAAGTGAACCTTGTGGATCTAGAACTGGCACTTTGACAATTTCCCAAAGAACTAATGCTCTCAAAGCTAGTCTAGGGCCATCAATAAGTGCTCTATGTGATCCTCCTATGATGTAGAGTGGATATGAATATTTTAGATATAGATAATAAAAAATTGGTCCATGTATGGATAGAAGACCTAGTTCATCAAAGACATAAATATGGTGGGGGAATTTTTCACAACAAAGGGAA
The DNA here is from genome assembly GCA_963277665.1 of Viscum album. Lineage (NCBI taxonomy): Eukaryota > Viridiplantae > Streptophyta > Magnoliopsida > Santalales > Viscaceae > Viscum > Viscum album. Next base: position 1,760,477,142 of record OY728141.1, read on the forward strand.
TTAATATGAACTCATAGTGTTTATAATGGAATTGGAAAGCCAATTTTGGGATATCAGCCCTGTGAACCCTCAACTAGTGGTAGAAAAACTAGAGATCAATATATGAGAACCATGTTACTCCTCACAACTGGTTGAAGACGTCATCAATTATTGGTAAGGGGTATAAGATCATTAAAATGGCCTTGTTTTTGGGAAGATAATCCACACAAAGCTATAGGATCTAATCCACCTTTTTTATGAACAATACAAGAGCTACCTTAGGGACACACTGTGTTTGATGAAACAATTATCACAAAGGTAATCCAACTAAAAATGAATCTCCCATATTTTCGTGGGTTACATCCAATATTCCAAAGAAGATATCTGAGTTGTTACATGATTCATGTCGAGGAAAACTCCATATCCTTCCTTAGAGGTAGTCCCGAAATGCCCTTAAAGAATAAATCCACGAAATAATCCACAACTAAATGAACACAAATACCTAAGGAGAATATTAAACCAAGGTCTATAATCATTAACGGATTTGTGATTGGCTACAACCTCTTTCTCGGAAATCTTACATGCCCTGTTATGAGACATCTCTCACTAGAAAAGGTGAATTTCATCCCATTAGAGCATAGGAACCTGACATGTCTACGGTAAAAGTCAATCTGGGATTGAAAAATGGATATTCAATCCATACCCATGATGAAATCATAGGGTTCCATCGTGATGACCAAAAGGTCCCACGTGAACCTCTCTCCACCAAGAGATAACTCACATGTATGGTAGATGAATGATATAGAGGAAACATTCACTATAAGAACTTTACGACAAATAGTTTGTGTTATAACCTCAACTAGGAGCTCTAGCTCTCACACCAGGAGTATAGAATGGATGGAATGACTGGAAACTATTTCTTTAAGTACTGAAGAAGGACTAGAATAAAAATAGATCATACGTCTTATTATCTTGTGCACTAAAGGGTTATAAAACTCCAAAGCATGTAGCTATACACGACCCTGACCATCAACTCCCTGAGGCTGGTTTAGGATTCTAGATTGTGGTGGTGGATGGATCTCACAGTAGTTTCTACCACCCATTGCTCCTCCTACTCCTTTGACACCTCTACCTCCCTGGGGACATCCATTTTCACACCTAAGAGATCCCTGATCATAGTGTTTCCTCTACCGTGATGGTCCATAAGCTATCTTCCTGTGATGATCAGCACATATGGCAAGGCTGTCTTGTTCTTTGTGACCCCACCTATCACAAGTAAATCACTTCCCCTCTCTAGGATGACATGTTGCTCTACGCTTCCTCTGACCACATGCCTAAGTCTAATTGTAGAAAGGCCTCCTGTGTTGATGTACTGGCACGTAGCATCTTCTAGCTACTATAGACGACAAAACTCTATGGTTCCCACTACTAATTGTAGCTGTCTAGATTCTCTCTGATGAGAATATATTTTTGAAAAGTGCCTTCTCCAGCACCTCATCATAGGTGGGGATGGACAGGGGTACAATGCTAGCTTAGATCTCTCTTCAAATCCCTTGATCAAACTTTCATTCACGGAGGTAGCCTTCCCAGATCATTTCAATGGGGTAAAGCGTAATCTCTAAAAACATATTTGTGTCATCATCCATCATCATCTCTCCCTACATCATCTCCATAAGCTCCTAGATCTGGAATTAGAATATGTAGGATGGGTAGTACTCCTCAAAGAACATATTTTGGATGGTTTCCTATGAGAGTGTTGACTCATTATGCATCTAGGTAACAAGGATGGAAATCAATCCCACCACCATATCTGTTGGGGTGAAAAAAATCCTGAAGATATGGACCACTAAATATAGCCCATCCTCTACGGCCTGAGGATCTAGATCACCACAGAACCTCAATGTTCTCTAATGCTTGAACTCGCGGACTGCTCTATGTCTATGCATGTCCTTAGTCTACTCAGCTAGGTTGATCTTCTAATAAATAGGTGTAGGTGCTTCTACCAGCCCACATGGAAGAAGGGGGTCACGAGATAGACCTTAAACTGATGCCTCATTGCAAATTAGATTTTCATCACGAACTAGAGAAGGTATCTTGTCTGGCTATCATTGTAGAGGCATCCAAAATGTTATCAAGGAGTACTAAAATTGGATGAATATATATATATATATATATATCAAAATCAATGGTGAGATTAATCAAGAAGTAAATTAAAATACTCAATCATATATGTTTCATGTACCATTTATCCCTATAACAAATTTCTCAACATGCCGAGTCAACAAGAAGGCGGTCAAGGTCCTGGTGAATAGATACAATAGTCATTGCACCACCATTGGATTCCCTGACTTTAGAGCCTCATTTGAGGAACATGGACGATATTTACCTAATCCCAAACAATCCAATATAACGGGATACATCCAAAAAAACATCCCAATGAATGAACTTTCTATGACACCAATCTATCATGACCCAACCCATGTTAGGGCTCAAGCCGCAACTACCCCAAGCCTACCTCCATAGGCCAGGGTGTGGCGACAAGTTCCATAGAAATAACTAAATCGGGGTGGAAATTTACTATGTATATTTACAAACACACGCATCCGTCTCGAAGTAAAGGTGTAGAGGGAAAGAGTAAAATATGAATATCTGCTATAAAGTAAACCATGAATCCGTGAACCTATAGATAGTACCAAATCACAGTAGTTTAATCTAAAAAGTGAACGGAAAAAATACACACCCAACCTGAAACCTGTCCCAACCTGATAAAAAACTGGAAATGAAAACAATTGAAAGATCCCAACTTCTGAATCCCATGTTAGAACCACCATACATAGTCCAAGAACCCAATATCCCTAAGATCATCTGTGCAAGACATGACAGGTGTTGAAAAAGACCATGCATGAGTGAGTATATACATACCTATTAGAATGCCCTAAAAACTTTGGGGTAGTAGTAAGAGGTATATAAAAACAGTATATAAATCAAGGTACAGTGAAAGAATAAATCTCAACCCAATAAAGAGTGAAAATAATCTCATCCAAGCATAAGGGGCTAAACAGAGTGAGAAGATGAACTACCCATTGATTCTTCGCCACCTATAGAAGGAGATCAAACTCATCTAACCAGGAGAATCTAGAAACACAAATCACATGGATTACCCTACAGGTCATTGCCTCTATGGGAGGGAGAGTAACCAAACAAAAGGAGTGGGTACAGAAAAAGGATATATATATATACACTCATTGAATGAATCCCAAATTAGAGATTAATGGCATCTCCATACCAAATCTCAGCCTAGGAAGAATACTATCCAATAGTTCCAAAATTCCAAATATAATTTCCAACACCTCACATGTATGCCCTGAACACACAAGTCTAAAGAACTTGTTTTCCAAACCATGATATTTTAAGCTTTGTGTGGCACTAACATTCCCAAAAGGTTCTGGTCGTGTCATAAAAATGATTCCTCGTGGGGAAAGTGTACCAGTTATTCATGAGTGAGATGCTACTTCATGCCATGTGTAGTGACTTTCCTACGCAGTTAAGGGGACAAGAACTCATGTTCAAGGATCCATGCTTGTGTAAAATAGGAGGGTTCCACTCTAAAGGTGTCAAGGACCCACTATCCGTCTCTATTGGGGGGGTACCAATTAGTAGATTTTGATGAACCACTTCCCAACTCACCTGGAGGGTACCACTCAGCATACAATGAGAATGCACTTCCTATCCTAGCTAGAGGGTACCACTAGAAAGAAGACGGTGGTGATCATGTCTAATCACTACCATTATCAGGGTTTCCTAAGTAAGTGTCGTGCATAGAAAATTCCACTTCATATCTCAAAATCCACAATTTAGGGAACCATTAAGTCCTATTAGTAAACTCACTCAAGATAGGCTACTCACGAGCCAAAATTTGAGTTAAAAAGTATGAGATAAGGATGATCAATGTTTCTTAAAAAGAAATTAGGGGTACAGAACATGTGAGGGGGCCTACACTGTTTGTGGCCCCACTCTAAAGAATGGTCTTGTCCCTAGGAAACACAATTCTTCATCCCATGTAGTAGTACACATAGTTTAGGTAGAATAAATGGCTTGTCCTATCTAACCAGGACCTGGTCCTTGTGTGGATCTCCGACTCCGTGTACCGGAGTACATGGTCATGTGTCGTACCACATGCACTTCCACATGAGTTCCCACCCGTTTTATTTGTCACTTTTGTTTTCCAATGGGGAAAGCAAACACAACCTGTGAGGGAGGACTTCACATCGTTTACTTCATATGAATTCTCAAACCATAGCTTCCACCATAGAAGGGGGATACATGTTCTGTGTTCTTCATTGAACACAACATGTAGTTGGGATTTTCACAGAAATCCTAGACCCATCTTTGGTCCTTGAATCTTTTCAAATTTCTATACATATTTCCTTGATTCGGTCTAAAACTCATGGATATGATTGTGATTCATGGATCTTGGCCTCCGTTTTCTAGAAATCGACTCTGATCACTATCGAGGGTTTCGTCTCTCATTCCACATGCCTCTATGGATTATAGGTTCAATTTCAGGATCTTAAACCACCAAAAATATCATCCCCATTCCAAAGATCCTTCCAGATATATTCCTGATTCATCATTTCATTCTTTTTTTGTCGATTGGACCTAAATATGGGGGTTTCATCAAACTGGGTACCTCCCAGAAAAGTCGAAATAGGTCCACAGGGTTCTAAACGATGAAGCACGTGAATAAAAACAGGGATAAGTTAATAATAAACAATCATTCAAATTATTTGGCCAAGCGGTCATGGAAAATGATCAAGAATGATATCCAGAGTAAGATAAAAAATGAAAAAAATGGTTTTTCAGTACATGGGCACATGCAAAGGTTGCAACAGGGCATAGATATGAGAATGAAGAATGATATACTCAATAAATTTAACTATAAGGGTATAAAAACACATATAATTATACCTACCTCTTTTTTTGATCAATTGATGAATAAGAATTTGTTTTCGAATGATTTTTAAGGAGTTGTTGCGTTCGTTGTGTCTTGATCAGACCCAATTCAGAGTTCCATTATTGTCCGGTATAATCTTCCAGAGGAAGGAATGAGAGGGATCTCATAAAAAATTTCAAATTTATGAAGCCAAAACTAGAGGAAATTTTATAGAATAAATATTATATAGTTATATGTTTCTTTGAAAACAAACTAATTAATTAAATAGAATAATTTATTATTTTATTAAATGCACCTCCAATGAGCAAGGGGTCTGGACGTCCCTTGTGGAAAACTTTTATGCTACGTCAAGGGTATACAACATGTTACAGACACAAATGTGGCCTTATAGAAGGATGAGTTGATGGGTGTTGTGTCTCATAGAGAGGGGCGCTGTGGAGGGGTTTGGTCACACATGAAGGGGAAACAGGAAGTGAAGTTGTCACACAAGGGATTAGGATGGAAGGGTGTGGTCACATAGAAAGTGGGCACATGAAGGGAGGTCAACACAAATGGGCTCAGGATAGAAGGTATCCATCATGAAAAGAGGTGAAATATGATATAATTATGTCGAATAGGTTCTCATCACATAAGGGATCCATCCTGCAGGAGGAGCTCTGAGCAGAAGGATGCGTCGTGCAAGATCTCTTGGATGAAGGGGTGGGTCGTTGTGTAGGGTTAGAAGTGTTTCATTCCATAGAGAGCATAGACATGCAGAGAGGTACATTTTGTATGGAGGGAAAAAATAAAAACCTACCCTGATACGGAATTGTAAAGGAAACTCTTACCTCACAATGAGGTAGGGTGCTCAATTTATATATGAGAGAAGTAATATAATAGAAACCTCACACTCATGTGGGATAGGAATATTAAAAATATCTAATATTATAATACTCTTAACAAAAACTAAAAAATTTCAACAAAGATAAATATGACATAAATATGTTTTTCCATCCCTAATTAACTAATTATTGTCTTACAACATTATCATGGTCATTCGTCATCAACCCAAAAAATCTATACCAACCACCAAATGATTAGGCATTAATAGGGGTTTGGGATTCAATCCTTCTTCTTCCATCATATAGGCTCAAACCCCTTTAATAATTCTAATAAAAATAAATTTAAATTATTTAACCAATTTAAGATAAAGGGTGAAATATTTTAATTAAATAACAACAATTCAAATAATATTTACATTTAAAAAATTAATACTATAAGAAAATAATGGAGAATGCTCAACTAAGTAAAAATACTTGATTAAAATATATGGGGACATAAATATGATACATGTTTTTAGAATTTAATCATGATTTTATAATATTTTTCTATCATACCAGATATAGGTTATGTTTCTTTAAGTGTCTACCAACAATTTCATCTACACATGCTGATGAAATAATCACCATTTCAAATAGCACTAGGTTGTAGGTTGTAGGAGGAACCATTACCATGTCTTATGTTAGATGTTTAGTAGTACCAATTATTTTCGTAATGAATTTTTTTATTTAGATATTAAATGTCAATTTTCAATTTAAAACTCAATCAACCAACAACAACAAACAAGAATTATAACCCAAATTTTCGCAAAATTGTTTTAAACTTACAAACTTATTCTCATAGTGACTATGAAGAAAAGAAGTAGAGAAAAAAAAATCACCAGAATTTCTTTTAGAAAAAATTAAATGAAAAAGGTTTTCTATTTTCATAGATTTTTTTAACCTATTATGCACGAAATTGTAGTGGATTTTCACTAGTTTTATTTTATATTGATTCAGTATCCAACATAATCTATGAGGGATAGGGAGGAAAAAAATTAAAAATTGTTAAATTATAATACTTGGAATATCCATAGTTCCATAGTTATATATCATTTTCAAAAAATATATGATTATTATAAAACAAATATTGGAATATGATACCAATAGAATATTTAACATGTTGGGTAAAACTAACATGATCTACTGATAATCAATCATCTAAAAAAGAATAGTGTTTTAGGGTAAATAAAGGGAAACTAATCAGGTAGAATAATAAGAAAATGATGATCGACATATGATAAGAGTAAGAATAATTCTATTACATTATAAAAAAATAATAAATTTGTACTATAAAAAATATAAACTTTAAATAACATGATTTCAATATAATATTTCCTAAGTAGAGTAGAACAATAAAGCCCTTTTAATATTCAATCAACAAAAAGAGTTGTGTTTTAGGATAAAAAATGTGCAACCAATCATACTAAATTGACTAGTAATAAAAATAAGAGAGACATAAGATCCCAATAGAAATAATTATAAAATAGTGGGAAACAAAAAATAAAACCTCTCTATGATATAGTATTTTTGAATATTAGATATTTTAGATATGGGGGTTTGATCGGGTCTCTATCATTTTTGTATTTTTAAATTTAAAATCTCTCCTTATATCAGTATTATATCTCAAATCATAATCAATAAAGAAACATACCAAGACCTCTCTATGGGGAATGGTTTTATGGAAACACTTATATCATGGTACCAAAGTCATGCACCTTTTAGTCACACCCATGCACATTGACTACCTCAACCCCACTGGATGGACCCTCCCTCCATTTTCTATCAACAACACTGCTGCTCTATGAGGCACATCAGTAGACTCGCATGGGTCACCTCTCCCATGCAATGCAGCCCAAGTCACCTCTCCTGGTCATTTCAGCCAGCTCACCTAGGCGTGCAGGCCACCTCTTTATCAACCAATGAAGGGAGCATGTCTTAGGTGCATCTCCACCTTCTCTAGACATGCACTTCTCCCCAGCTAGATCCTATTGTAGGCTCTGTGACATCACACATATTCTAGTGGTGAACTAAAGGAACCACTACAATGTAGTGATTTATATCATGCCATTTTCATCCTTAGGGTAAAACATGGCCTAGAGAGTGTCACCATATCATATCAAACTTTCTTGGTACTAAAGGCATATCGTGTTCCTAGTTCCAATAGTGTAGGTCATGATATATGATTCCTTGCCACTTCCTACAATATTAATAAAAACCATATGTTATATTAACATTCATGATTCTTCTACATATGGTTATCACTATATAATTTTTTTATAAAATGAAATGAATAAGAGTTGTTAATTTTCCAACATGATAAAAACTCTTTATAAATGCATGCATAACTCAAATGTTTCATAACAGAAAAGTTAATTCCTTAACAACTAATAAGTATCCTTAAAGGATATATAAATGGACGATCTCCATGAACTTCTCATCATGTGATCTTTCTCAAGACTTATCTGATACTCTCACTCCTAAAAGCTCTCTTCTACTTCCACCATTACCTAGTGAGGCATTATCATTCCATGGCGAGGAGTATCAAAGTCGAGTGTCAAGAAATTTATCAAATCTCTTGAATACTCCATGGATGAGGGATTTAATTTGTATTCCCATTTTCGATATTCCTCAATAATGGATAAAGATAGTTGTAGAAACATTTTTCTATAACATACGCCTATCTCTTTGTTTTATAGTAGTGTATCCATCAGTAATCCTACATGGAGATCTTTAATGGGTTTATAATTTAGTTATACTATATAATTTATTATTTAAACTAAAAATAAAAACCCATAAATGGTATCAAATTAAGTTCATATCATTGGATTATTGAAATAATTTTGTAAAATGGAGTTACAATTATTACTACTAAAAAATAGAGTACCACAACGTTACTAAAATATAGGTAATATCATAAGGTTCTGTAGGTTTATTATGAAACATTCTTATCTCATGTGAGTTTATTTTTATTCTAGCCCAGTCATAAATTAGTGTTTTATTATTCAAATGCAGATCCCTTTTAATGTCACACAAGGTATACCCGTGTGAAGTTAATCCTCTGTGGGCACTAAGACTCACCTTACACAGGCATATAGTTAAAATCTGGTAGACATTCACAATGTGATATTATTTTTACATGACCCTCACACATTAATTTAATCATACAAGATAGTGTTGTTTAAAAATCATTCAATGGTATATCATAGGTGACTATACCCACTATGTCAAATACCATGTGGATTTAATCACACATAGACCATGATCGTGCAAGATTATCCTTATGTGAAATTAATGGTACACGATCCTACATGTGCTAATGTTAATCATATGTAGACTAAAGAGGGTGAAGGTTCATATCACATGAGACTTCCTAAAGTTGATTTAATCATATACAACCTATAAAACACAAAATAAATGTTTTCACTGAAATTCAATTATGATTTAAATTATATAACTTATAAATTGTTTATAGATTATTTGAAAAAGGTAATTTGGGATATGTTTTAATTTATAGAGGAGTTTAAAAGTTAATTAATTTTAAATTATTTATTATTAATTAATAAATGTTCTTGAAACATTTAATAAATAAATATCCATAAAAATTATTTTCTAATATTAAAAATAATCCAATTATATGACCTGACTTATAATTAAAATATAAAGTTTTTATATGAAAATTATAAGTGTGATTTATAAATTGTTTATAAATTATAAAATAAGGCCAAAATATAAAAGATTTTATATTTAATTATGATTTTTTTATATTAATTGATTTTAAATATTCAAATTAAAGTCTTGTTAGAGAAATTATTTAATCCACCTCAAAATGAGTTTCGGTGATTGATTTCATCAAGGTTTAAATAATATTAAATATGTTATATTTAGATTATAAAAATTGTTCACAGAACAAAGTATAAATATAAAATGATTATATTATATATAATATAATTTATTTAATTGAAATTTCATATAATTATTAAAATCAAAGAGTTTATATTGGGAATAAATATAAATTGTTTATATTTATGAATTATTCAAATATTTTTTCTCATATTTAAATATGTTATCCTTTAATTTATTTAAAAGATATTCTCCACTGTATCCATAGATATAATGGTTATATTATAAATTTGTGATGCAGGATTTAGTTCAAAGGATTATAAACTGTTTTCAAAAATCATCACACATGTATATAACGAGTAACATACTGGGTATGATAATAGATTCAGTTTTCTTCTAATTATAATTTTGTTTGTATAAAGTTATAAACTTTAATTCATAAGTTAATATTGATTTATAAAAATTAGATATTTAATTTTTTGATGGAAATAGAGACTCTATTGAGTAAAATATCTCTAGGTAAAGGAACTTTTGGTTGGCCTACTCACTGACCTGAGGCTTATACCTTCTATAGAAATGTGTGGGATAACCATATGTGGCTCCAAGATCACTCATATATGGATTTTTTATTTCATATGATTCTAATCATTTACATGATAGGGTTTCATATACAATATGTGTATGATGTATTTCTATATTTATGAATATAGATGAATTTTAATTTAGATTTGTAACACAAGCTATTATTTATGTAAAAAGTAAACATCAATATGGTTTGAACATATTTATTTTTATAGAAGAAATAGAATTACAAAAAATAAATCATTAGATGTATGCATACATGTGAGGGGAATACATGAGATAGGATAGTGAGATTAAATCCCCATTAAATAATTATATGTTTTAGATTCTATTAGAATCCAATTAAGGATGGGTAAATGGATGATGTTGGTTTATTTGTCAATTTATTTAAGGTGAGGAGTTTGTTTTCAATAGATGTTGAAACTACTGTTTTGACCCTATTCACAGCATAAATTTGTTTTTGGTGATGAAGATTGTCAGCACAAAAGTGAAAATGGTTCTAAAGGAGTTGGATTTAGGGTTATTTCCGGAAGACCTAAATCATGATCTAACATAAGTGGCTATTCCATATAAGGATCATGCATTGTGGCGGTCAATGTTGCACCATAGAATGAGTTGCACCTAAACAAAAAAGGGTCAAACCCTAATTGGAGAGCCAAATAATGTAATGTTCTAGTTAATAACAATATCGATAGTTATACCTATAACTAGGAAGCAAGGGAGTGGCATATCCATCATGGGTTAGCGATAGGATAGTTAGTGTGTAGGCAACGCGAGGCGGCCCTCTAGGTAATATGGTCAGGGTGCTAGGTGACACCATGGGAGATCACCATGCCATAAAGGCTTATGATATGAGACTTTGTCTTTTTTCTGTTTAGATATTCACATAATAGGGAAGTACACCACACCACAATAGTATTGAGATACAGTCTTTACACACCACACGATGGATATCGAATGACCATAATCTCATAAATAAATATCTAATATTTTAGGGGTGATTAAGGTTAATTAAAAGTGATATCTTTACTAAAATTAAAAAGATATATTTGGATGGGTTTGACTTTGAAGGATTAATTTTACAATCACACTCAATATTATTTGAAGATCTTATAATGAAACATGGAGATTCTCTCTTGAAATTATATAGAATAATTTCTAGAATGATAGAACTATTGAGAGGTATTTCTCTATAAAATAATAGATTATTATACATTGAAATGATAGAGTTGAAAAATTGATACATTGGATATTGTGAGAGAGTAATTTCAGGAGAATAAAAAGAAGAAAAAGGGGATAGTTTGGAACACTTTCAATTTTTTTCAAAAAATAATATTGTTTTCCATGTTTTCTTATGGAGATGAAACTTTTTTTGGAGGAGTTACCATTTTGGATATGAAGAAATAGACTAGGGAGATAAAAGGAAGAGACTCATGTTTGGTGAATAATTTATAGTGATGCTGAGATTATTTTTTTATTCCAATTTGTGGACTAGTTTTTACATTTGGAGTAGTGAGAAAATGAGGGATGTGTAAATAAAGTGATATAAGGTTGTATTTGAGATATCCCTAAACCTTTTAATGGGAGTGGCCTTAAGAATAGCCTAAACCTACCACCAACCAGTGTAGGTGAACCCACTAATATACTTGTGTTTTTTATGCATTAATTCAATTATAATTTAAAAGACAAAATTGATAGGAGTGTGTAAGAAATAGTTAAACAAATTTTATTAAAGGATAAAGGAAAGATAATTATTAATCCGATCAACATCTATCACAAGTGAAAACCAATGACCCTACTAATCTTGAATCCATGATCAGATTAGGACTGTGAGATATTAAGGACAACTATTTAATTTAAATAACATTTCATACCATGATTCACCCCTCCCCCCTTGTAGGGTATCTCTCATTTAAACCCATTTTGTCCCTAATAGATTTCTTACCAAAAAGCAGATGTCAAGACATAGATAATTCAACTGGGTAGTTTCATGAAGAATTTGGGTGCTCATGGATTATCTTTTGGAAATAATTGTGGAGTTGGATGACCTAGATGGTTAGGTAACCAAATATTTTTGTGTGTTTTGGGTCACACTTAGTTTGGAAACCTTTAGGAGGAATACTAGAGGGATAAAATGATGTTTAACCATACGATTTATTCATAAAATATTTTTTCGATAAACTATCAAGGATTCATATATTATATGATTTAGATGATAACCTACCTAAATATTTAAGTGGTTAGATGAATGAAAAATTGGAAACATTAGTTAAATATAAATATTTTCCAAAAAATGAATATAATGAAATTAAAAGGGGTCATCATTTTAATGGAAGCATATTTAAAAAAATTAATTAAATGTTTGTATAACATGATACTCATATGATAAAAGTTTATGGTATAGATTGAAAATAAATCTAAATTACTATACATGAGTTTAGAGTGCATATGAATCAATTTCGGTCTTTAGGTTAGGGTTTATGTTACAACGCCACTTTTTAGCATGATTTTTTATGTTTAAATTTATATTCATAAAATTTTATGTTTTCTCTATCATAAAAGTCAAATATTTTCTTTTCCTCCAGTTATTCATAGGGGTTTCAAGTAATCTATCAATTTTTCCTTCTTTGATACTCAAAAATAATAAAATAGTTTTTTAAGAAAACCTGTAATTATTTCTCCTTTTTAATTGGGAATATTTCTCCAATACATTCATTTCATTCAAGACTATTCTATAGAAGTTATTATAAAATTTTAAATAATTTATAAAGTTATTTTTATATTTAAATTATCTATATTTTTAAATTTTCTCAAGGAATATTTTTATTGTTTTCCAAAGGGTATGATTTTTATTTTCTTTAAAAACGTGTAAAAATAATGTTTTTATAACATATGAAACATGAATGGATTTTCAAGAAATTATGTTGTTTCTTAATCAAGATTATAACATTAAATTTTTTCATATTTTTATAAAGAAAATATTATTCTCATATTTCTTGGAAGTTGTAGTTTTTAAAAGTTACAAAGGGAAAATTATTTTTCTTTTTCTTCAATGAATATTTTTTAATGTTTTTATCATCTATGTCAACACTGTTTTTATTCAATGGGGATATGATCTTATGATGCCATCCAATTTCTCAAGAATATTTAGGATGATCATGTTTTATAGTTTTTGTTCATGTGAATCGTTTAATTAAGCTTGGTTAATTATGCTGTGATGAAGTAATTAATGTTCTTGTGATCTTGTGGCATACATATGTTTGGTTTTCATTATGTGATGGGTGGACCCAGAATTTTATAATCCTCTAATACATTGATTAATTCTTGATATCTCGTGAGATAATATGAAATGGAATGGGGAGTAAAATCAATCCACTATGGCACTCTGTCCAGTATGTTTATGGTAATGGGGAGTGAACTCAATCCATTATGAGACTTTTTTCACTATGTTATGATGGTATTCATAGTTATAAATTACCATAGAAATAATTTTATATGTTTATGTGTATGTAAAAAACATATTTGTTTTGATTATCATGTTCTCTAATGACATATGGTTGATTATTGATGATTCTTCATACTTATGATTCCTTAATTTTAATATTACAAATCCTCATGTAATGAATCATGATTTATGATCTATGGTTTGTTGGGTATGTTTTCATAAGTTATGATCATGTTATAATTCCCTTATAATTAACTTATTCTCACTTATGATCTCAAATTTTTATCTCTCATATTTACCCTTACTGGTCATCTGAGCTCACCCTTTCTTATGTTCATATTTCCCAATGTTATTATCATGACCCAATTGAGTGGGGCATGTCCCATGACTCCCCAAGCCCACTTCTAATTGGCTAGGGACTGGTGACTAGCACTGAGTAGGAATATCACAAACATGGGAGACATTACCTATATAACTCTACACATGAACACATCTCTATGCCTACAAAATGCTAGAATGTTAAAACCACTATGTAAACAATGAATGAAAACTACTACATCCCACAACCATAGTATGACGGAAAGTGAAGAAAAGTAAAAAGGGCCAGAATACAAGCCCACCAACAAAGACTATAACCACAAGTCCAACGTATAAGAAAAGGTTATAGGGAATGACGTCTGAAAGCTAATGGAACACACCTCAGTCTGTCTGGTCTCACAAAGCACCATCTAGTCTGGGTCCACTCAGGACTCCGCAAAAAGGTCGATCACCTGAATAAGACCTGACACATGAGAAAAAGGCTTGTGAAATGGTGAGTATCATAATATTTAGTAGGACACCCCTAAAACACAAATAAATATAAAAAAAATAAAGAACAGTTTAATCTACATATGTATATTTATAAAGAACACATAACAAGAATATCTAAGTGTACTAAACCAAGACACAGAATCTAGAAGTAATTCAGAACAACTGCATACCATCTCGATTAATACAAATAGAAGATTACATGAATCACTCTTCGGAGAGAACACACAGCTGAGTCCGATAATATTGATGACGTCTGTCTGAGAGGTACTGCTCTTCGGTTTTTTCAATGAGAGAGATCGGTGAAAATATATGAAGAGAGAGATATGATACAAAAAATTAGTGTAACATCCAGGTCCATGGGGTGGTTCCAACCACTAAATATGGATTAACCGACCAAGTAGAGTATTGGTTCCCAGGTAGTTTTGGTCACATTGATACTAAGAACTCCACCTAGGGCATGAAGAATAAATAGATGATCTTACTCTGGTCCTCTCAGGGGGATTCCAAAAACTCTATAATGGAATTCCTACTGAAGGGATAATAGTCATAGGTGTAGGAGATAATCTATACCAACCTTTAGGGAAATGTTAATTGGAGAAAACCCTAATGAATCTTTTAAAAGATATGATGGAAAAGCGAATCAATCCAAGTAGAAAGGGGAACATGATGTGTAGTCGGGTTACACATTGTGTCCCTTGACCCCAATTAATTACCATGACAATGGTCCATGTCATTATAAACCATTTCATATAGAATATGGGTACACTCTTTGTTGAAGGAGTCATACATTGTGTCCTTCCATTCGGGTTCCACTTGTGTACTCTGGTCGTGTGCCAGTACATGGTGTCAACCCGTGTATCCTAGCCCGTGTACCAGTACATGGGGTTCTCTATGTAACTGGTTCCTACCATGTCATGTAGAGGAGTACATGCTATGTAGGAAACCCATGTAATCCACCCCATGTCTTTGTAATTACCATGTACATGCTGAGTTTCCCAGTGATGAACACATGTCATGTAGCCAAGACTACACACCGTGTGTATCAAATTTTACAAGAAATATGATTTCTTCCTACACTCATTCCAATCAATTTATGGATCTCTCTATAGTGATTGGTTCACCTTGAAACACTAGATCAAAGGAAATACAGTTCCTCTAACAGTGAATAGATAGGTTTAAAGACCTTAAACAGCTCAGAAAACATGCTTGTAGGCATTCTTCATCGTTGTAGAAGAATGTGGATTCGACACCCACCACTATTTGATCTACTGCATCACCCACTATCGCACCTATATCGAGTCATCTTGATGTTGGATATCTAGTTTTGGATCATTTAACTAAGAATCATAGGCAAAAGATTAATTTTTCAAAAGTGGGGGAAGAATAAAGAACATGTGTCAAGAATACATGAAATCGGGGGAGACAAATCCAGAATGAATAAACCAGAGGAATGAAGCTCAACCATTGTTTGTTCTAGGCCTCAATAAATTCCCATAAGATTGAAAAATGAATCAAGAACAAATCTATAGAACCAAATACTGATAAACCCCACAAATATCATCCCATCGTTCAAGTACGGTTGATCTGTAGGCTAATTTGTTTGTGGATTAGTCCATGTTCATTGTATGAATAATGAACGGGAAAGAAGAATAAAAATAACGCATACCATCAAGATTTAGGATCAATCAAGGAATAGTATTGGGTTTTGTTTCATCTCCATTGGAGATATCCACCATGAATGGTGTTCGTCGATCTCTAATCCAATGTTCTGCCATCTCTTGGCAAGAGGATTCTCTTGATCTCTCTCTCCAAGGCCTCCAAAGGAATCTAGGGTTATGATCCTAACCCTGAATCTATACCAATGTGTTTATTTAAAATAAACATGTTGTTGCGTTGCTACATCTATGTAATAAAAATAAAATATAATTTCTTTTAATTTATTTTACTCATTTAAAACTTCCATGAAACATTCCACAACTGACCTACACCAACCAATGTAATATCATGAATAGGGTAAAGTCGTTGTCCTAAATGAAATAATTTCATTGGATTTCCGATCTAAGAACCCATTTAGAAGTTATTCCACTTTTTTAGTAAAACTGTGCATGTGTGCTATTTAATATTTTAATTTATTTCAAAAATTCCATCTAGGTACATCGGGCCTCATAATCTAAAGTTTTCTCAGTACCAGTTCTCACAATCAATCTATATATTATTTAAATATAATACATAGAAAATATAGGACATTACTTTTCCCCACCTTGGGGATCAAAACCCAAAAAATCCAAAAAAATGCTACGAAAAAAAATGTGGGTACTGAGCACGAATTTGAGCATCCTGCTCCAAAGTCCTCCATGATGATTCTTCTGTTGCCACCAGACATGCACTAAAGAAATTTATTTCCTATGAAGGAACCTCTCATACCAATCCTCGATTTCCACTAGGAACTCATCAAAAGTATATCCATCCCCGATATCCAGCTCACCCCAGTCGATGACATGCGATGAGTCATGAACATACCTCCTTAGTTGTGACTCGTGGAAGATGTCATGTACCACATATAACTGAAGGGGTAGTACTAAGAATTACACCACCATGAAAACTCTATATACTATATGTAAAGAGATTATAAACCTTATAGATAACTTGCCACCATAACCAAAGCACTATAATCCATGTAGAGGTGAAACCTAAAGGAACACACGGTATCTTTCCTTAAACTCTGAATGGCTGGAATTCCCATCATCTTAAGAGATCTAATAGATTAGTTTAGTCTTTATCCACTCCTAGATGATCTACATATTCTCAGTAGTTGGTCACACCAACTCTAGGCCCATTTGTGCGGACTCTCCTGAGTCAGTCCAGCAAAATGGTGACCTAGAGGGTCTCCCATACAAATCCTTGAATGGTGTCATACCAATGGTGCAATAGTAGCTATTATAATATGAAAACTCTACTAGTGGTAGGTGATCATACCAACTATGGACTAAGCCTAACAAGAAAGCTTGCATCATGTCCTCGAGAACCTGAATGGTCTGCTCTGTATGGCTATCCATTTGTGGGTGAAATATTGTACTCATGTGAAACTGGGTCCAAAATACCACTTTTAATCCCTTCCACAATCAGGATGTAAAGAAAACATCACAATCTAAAACAATCATATATGGAACTCCATGGAGTTCAATTATCTCATTCACATATACGTCTCCTATGATCTCTACTGAACTCTATTATTCGATAGCTAGGAAGTGTTTTGACTTGGTGATTTAGTCAAGGATCTTCAATTTGTCATCATATACCATAGAGGTACATGTTAAACCCATAATTAAGTCCATCTATAACCCATCCCACTTCCATTATTTCACCTTAAGGGGTGGAGCTAAACCCACTGGAACCTGGTTCTTAGCCTTCACTTGCTGACAAGTAAGGAATCGAGAAACAGACTATGTCACTCTCTTCTTCATCCTTGGACAAAAAAATTGACATAGGAGGTCCTGGTACATATTATCCACCACTGGATGTACCTCCAAAAGGGACATGTGAAACTCCATAATAACCTCCTATAGTAACGTTATTGACACTACTGTATGTCCTCTGAAAAGTACGACACGATCCCCACCTTTTGAATATCTCTCAGGAGCATTCTCTATGAATATCTGAGTATTTAGGGTCTAGTAGCTAGTATCCCCAAGTTGTGCCTCCTTGACTCACTATAAGTGAGGAGGGTTGAAAACCATCGACTATAGGTAATCTTCCCCATCTACATCCATAAAGGCTAACTACAATGACGCCAACTTCTTTGATGACTCATTTAACAAATGTGAACTAGATCTCCTACTGAGAGCATCTACCAACACTCTCCACTTCCCAATAGTATAAACAATCTCAAAGTCATAGTTCGGGAGGAACTCTATCCATCACCTATATCTCATGTTTAGATCATTTTGAGAGAAGATATACTTGATACTCTTGTGATCGGAGTAAACAATAAACCACTCACCCATCATGTAGTGTCGCCACATATTCAATGAAAAGACTTCCACTACTAACTCAAGATCGTGTGACAAATAGTTATGATCATGTGGTATAAAATAGAATGAACCATATAAAAACACCACCCACCTATGCATTAGGACACAACCAAGCCTGGTTCTTGATACATCATAGAATACTATGTAATTATCACCCTCCTTTGGTAATCTCAAGATCAGAGCAATCATCAAAATCTACCTCAACTGCTGAAAAACATACTGGCACTTCTCTATCCACACAAAAGGCTGACCCTTTTGAGTCAAAGATGTCATAGGTTTTGATATACAAGAGAAATCAAGTATGAATCTATGATAATAGCCTACTATCCAAAGGAATCTTCGCACCTCCATCACATTTTTAGGAGGATCCCATGCTAGGACCGCCTCGACCTTTCCCAAGTCCACTACCACTCAATCCACTGAGATGACATGCCCTAGAATGTGGATCTCCCAAATCTAGAACTGTAACTTTGGGAGTTTCCCATATAGATGGTTCTCTCATAGTACATCTAAAACAATACTCAAGTGTCTCACCAATTCCTCCTTTGATGCCGATTAGACAAGGATATCATCGATGATGACCACCAAGAACCAGTCTATGTTAGGTTGAAATATCTAGTTAACAAGTCCCATGAAAACATATATGGTGTTCGACATTCCAAATGGAATCAAAAAGTAATCATAGTGACCATAACAACATTTTAAGGCAGTATTTGATATATCCACATCCCATACTCACAGCTAGTGATATCTGGATCTAAGATGAACCTTTGAGAAACATCATGCCCATTTCAACAGATCAAAGAGTAGATCCTATACACCTTTTTTGGAAACACAACTAGAGATTCCTATGGTAAAACACTAGGTCTCACGAAGACATTCCTCTACAAGTCCTTCAACCACACCCTC
This sequence comes from Viscum album, assembly GCA_963277665.1. Taxonomy (NCBI): domain Eukaryota; kingdom Viridiplantae; phylum Streptophyta; class Magnoliopsida; order Santalales; family Viscaceae; genus Viscum; species Viscum album. The sequence continues at coordinate 1,760,496,552 of OY728141.1, forward strand.
AGCTCATGAAGCTTTCCAGTATCCATCTGATATTCTAGTTCATATATCAATGTCATCATGTGTTGTAAATCAATGTAGAATTATATTTACTGGTAGTGGGGTAATCCTTGAAAATCATCAGGAAAGACGTACTCATACTCCAACACCACTGCTGGATACTAGAAGCTCATAACATCAACTACACTGAGTGTGAGATCGAACAATTGATGAGTAATTGGATGAAACCTCCTATTCCTGAGTCCATCATGTGCTTCCTGGGATTTCTTTCCACAAACAAAGGTAAACCTTATTCCATCATTGTTGAAACACCACACCCTTCGCCTAAAATAGTAAATATGGGCATGAATCAAAGATAACCAATCCATACCAAGAATGATGTCGTAAGGCCTTGACACCACCATAAATAGGTTCCGACCAAAACTCTAGCCTCCAAGGGTTAGGTCACACTCTTAACATAGGTGTGCGATCAATGATTCTCCCCTGGTAGGTGTCTTTAAGAGTAAGGTTCAAGTAAACAGTTCAACCAAAATCTCTAGGTATTGTACAAGATATGTGGAGAGAAAGGAATGACTAGCACCTGTGTCTACCAGTCCTGCAACTAATGTAGAAAAGACACAGATTGTACCTAAAATCATTCCTGGTGCCCCTGGGTTATATTCCTTAACTGCATACAGCTATCCCCTCCCTTATCCTTATGCTCCCTGATACTGGCATCGAACACCTCGGGGTGGTGGTGGTAGCTATTTGAAACATCAACCACCTCATACTACTCTCCCATATCCTATACCAAGTTCACTTCCATGTGGATCTACATTCTCAAATTGATGTCTCTACCTTGGTGGTCTATCCAAAGTATCCCAATCAGTTGTATGGTGGGTTGGACAATCTCAAGTGAGATATTTCCATCCATATCATGAATAAAACCCCCTCACTCTTGGCTGATTGGATCTAACTTATGAGACCTAAACTATAAATCCTCTATCTTGGAACCTCCTCCTGAAATGTATCCCATGTCAATGTCCTGAGGACTGACATTGGCTCCTTGATGTCGAGGTATTCTCTTCTACTCATCCAATGCTAACTATCACCAGTGGTATTTGCTCATCCAAAAAGATTTCAACCACCAAATCCTACTCCAACACCCCAGAATATTTCGAAATTCATAGCGGGATAATGCCAGATCAAATGTCTCTACATAGACCTATCTTGAAGGTATTTTTCTTGAAGTAATGATCTACCACCATATCCATTGAGTACCTAGAAAGGTTGGTAAACCTCAATGAATAATCAGTCACTAAAATGATTCCATATTTGAGCTATAGAAGATCCTGAATACACACATCCCTCAACATAACTGGTGAGAAATCTTCTATGAAGATTCAATAAAAATATATCAATGAGAGAGTCACCTCATCAAGAGTTAGGATATCCAAAATACACCATCACCTAGATGAACTGTGTCGATGGATTTCTTACAACACCACCATATGATCCGCTGGTGTCTTGACTATATAGAAAACTCAGGTCACCATCTCAAGCCAGTCCTCAGACGCCTATGGGTCAGTCTCTCCTCTAAACCTGAGAGTTCTCTATCCCTAACACTCATGAAGTACGCTCATCCTGCGCTCCTCATCCACTAGTATGTCAGGTGCCACGTGTTGCTTTACAGGTGGCAGTATGGCTAGTGAACCACCTAGAGGTGACTTATGGTGAATTGGTCCCAATATCGAAGCATCATCATTTAGGGGGTCATCCTAATGATCAAGCTGTTAAATCCTAGTTGGTATGTGTCATGGAGGAATCCTATATGAAAACAATAAATACCACTGTTAATGTGTATATCTGTATAGCTGACTCAAGAAGGACATGGAAACCACCACCCATTACTATATTTTTCATGTACCATTATTTCCCCTTCAACCAGTGTTTTCATATACTGAGTCAAAAAGATGGTTATTAGAGTCCTGGTGTATGGATATATTGGCTGCTGCACCAACACTGGAGTCCTTGGCTTTAAAGATGAACTCAAAACAAATAACACTGTTTCCCCAAACCAATCTCGTAGACTCTCGGTCCTAAGGTATAACAGACCATCCATTGATACCACTATGTAACGACCCATATTTGTGGGGACTGTGCCATGACTTCCTTATCCCTCCTCCAGTAGGCCAGGGGTAAGGGACTATCACTAAGTAGGCAAATCACTAACATGGGATCCATTTCCTATGTACCTCTATGCACACACATATCCAAGCCCAAAAAATGACGAAATGTAAAAACCACTAAGTAAACAACGAATAAAACCACTATATCCCCTAACTGGAGTAAGGCATAAAGCGAATCAATGTAAATAGGTCCAGAATACGATTCCACCAAAAGATTCTACAACCAAAATTACAAGATTTAAGAAAAATGTATTGGGACTTCTATATGAAATCTACAAGAATACACCATTGTCTATATAGTCTCTCAAAGCACCTTATTTTCCTATTCCTTCTAGGACTCCATCAAAATCTCACTTTTCTACACAAGACACGACATGTGATGAATGATCCCATGCAGGGTTGAGTATAATAATACACAACAGGACACCCTAAAACCAAAAATCAATTTAAAAAAGGACAGTACATTAATATCTACAAAGGTATATGTCTAAAACACATATAATAAGAATATCTAGACATAATCAAGCATTAAACATAGTCTAGAGGTAATTCAAAACCACTTCATATTATCCCTAGGAATTTAGCTCAATGATTCCCCGAAGCACTCATCTAGGAGAACACACTCATGAGTCTGTTACCATTGATGACGTCCATCCAAGAGGTACTTCTCGTCAGCTCTCTCCATGATAGAGATATGCTAAAAGGTCTGAAGAGAGAGATACAATATAATAGATGACGATCACAAATAGGGCCATGCGGTGATACCAACAACTCAATAAATATTAACCCTCCAAGTATAAGATCAGCGCCCACATAGTATTTATCATGTCGATATCGTCAACTCCACCTAGGGAGAAAATAATGAATAGAGTATATTTCTCAGAGCCACCTAGGGGATTCTAACAACTCTAAACAGTATGTACTAGTGATGGGATTATAGTCCTAAGAGTAGGAGATGATTTGTACCTTCCTTTAGGAAAATGATAAAGGTAATAAACCCTAATGAAACTTGTCCATGATACAGTGGACAAGAGAATGAATCCTTGTAGAAAGGGCTATAAGACATGTAGTAGGGTCACACATCATGTCACTTAACCTTGGGTACTACCCATGTACAACAACCCATGTAATTCCCAACAGTGTCATGTAAAATATTGGTACACGATGTGTATAAGGAGTCACACACAATGTCCTTCCATCTAGGGTCTTCCCATGTACTTTGGTCATGTGAAAATACATCGTGTCAACCAATGTAACCTTTCCTGTGTACCAGTACATAGGGTAGTCCGTGTAATTGGTTTAGGACATGTCGTGTGGGGGAGTACATTCCATGTAGTCAACCCATGTAATCCACCTCGTGTCTGTGTACTTCACATGTACACACCGAGTCACCCATCCATGAATACACATCATATAGCTGAGACTGCATGCTGTGTTTATTAGATTTTTCAAGAAATATGATTTATTCCTATGCTCGCACCGACTGATCATCAAATCTCACTCTAGGGATTATTTCGCATTGAAACACTAGATTGAAGGTCTTCTAGTATCTATAACAATAAATAAACGAGATTTAGGCCTTCAAGCGGCTCATAAAACCAGATCATAGGTGTTCTTCATCATTTATGAAGTACACAGATTCAACACCCCCCATCATTTAATCTACCACTGAACCCACCATCACAACTTCGTCGAGTCATCCCAATGCTAAATCGGTAGTTTTGGATTGTTTTTCTATGAATCAGAGGTTCCATTGTCGATTGTTCAAAGTTGGGAGAATAATGAAGAACACACATAAATAATAGAAGAAATCAGGGGAGATAAATGAAAAAGGAACAAACCCAAGGAACGAATCTTGATCATTATTCAATTTTTCCTTGATATTTTATTATAAGAATAATAAATGAATTAAAAACAAATATCTATAATCTAATCCTGATAAACCCCACAAATATCATCCCATATTGAAAGTATGATCGACCCATGAGCTAATATATTTTTGGATGACTTTGCATTCATCGTATGAATCAATAATAGGAAATAATAATTTAAATAATGCATCCTACCTAAATTTAGAATCGCTCTATGATTAAGATCAATTTTTGTGTCGTCCACTTTGGTGAGATCTACCAAGAATGGAATTCGTCGATCTCTATTCTGAAGTTATGTTATCTCTTGGTGAGATTATTCCCTAGATCTCTCTCTCCATGGCCTTCAGAAGAATCTAGGGTTATGAGACTAACCCTGTATCTATGATAAAGGGTTTATTTAATATAAAATTGTCACTTCATCAATAAAATAAAATTAAAATAAATTTTTATAAATTTATTTTATTCATTTACAATGTATGTAATGACTTTCCAAAATGGACTCGTGCCAACCAATGATAGGTAACTCCTAGGTAATGGTTGTTATTAAGAATGCAATAGTGCCCTCAGATTTCTAATCTAGACACTCATTTATAAGTTATTATACTTTTTAGTTAAACTGCATGCATTTTCTATTTAATATTTTAATTTATTTCAACAATTTATTTTGGGTACACTAGGCCTCAAAATCATACACTGTCTCGGCTCTTGGTTTTGAAATAAATCAATATAATATTTAAAAATAATACATTGAAAATCTGGGACTTTAAAGTTATGAATAAAATTATTAAGTATAATAATTCCAGAAGGGTACCATGTGTAAAGAAGATAGTGGGATATATTGAATATTGTTATTAAATAAGTTGACTATGTATCTTGTCCAAAAATACAATAAGACTTTATAATTAGTGGGAAAGAATTGTTGTGAGATATATTATGTTTTCATCTAAAATTATGGAATACAAATGAATGTTACATTCAGGTCACTTTAGATGGTATCAAAGTTAGTATGTAATGATTTTTTTTATCACTAGACATAAGAGTGTAGGTCTCGATTTTTCACAACACCTCTACTCAGTATGACAACAACTTCTACATTCCTTGTGAATGACTGCCTAAATTTTGATAATTTTACAATGTGTCTGAAGATGGTGCTTGGTTCATTAATATGGATAGGATGTTATTATAATCTAGTGAATTATCCCTATATCCCAAGGGACCTGTCTTTTCATCATGAGTGAAACATGAAAAAAAAGCCTTTGCAAACATTTTCAATTACATTTATAAGTCTATCACGCATGTCATCAACTATACAACCACTATCATGGTGCTCTAAGACTCCTTTATTCAAATATTCAATGAGAACAATAATTAATATTGTGTTTATAATCACTTATAGTAGATCTTCTCCATTTATCAGGCCTCCCACTATATTCCACCACATTACAATGAATGGAAAACAATTTTGGATAAGATCCCTGACTTATGCCCAATCCATAAGACTCTTAAGGAGATACAAACTAAACAAGAACAATATTTTTTTTCTTCTACAGGGATATAATTTAGGATTTTCCACTAATATTTTCAAAATTTTAGCTATTTTTAGTGTTTTGCATCCATCATTGGTGTATACCCATCTCATTCAAGAAATTTTTCCCACCAACTTCACTACTTTGGGAGACTCTTTAAACCATAGTGCACTTTCATTTTATGGTGATGGATGAGGATGTAGACATGGTGGTCAATAAAGAGGGGGTTATAATCTTCCTTTCCCTCAGAGTACTCATTATGGCTGATCGTGTCCACCATTGATACATGTTAGCAACATCATGGTCATCCCAACCATATACCACCTTCTGGATGCTATCATGTTATTCATACCATGGTAGTTAAATCTATGGAAACACATCATCACCATATGATAGAGTAATCTGATAAGGAATATCACTTTATGTAGTATCACACTGCTGAACCTACCTCTTACAATGCATTTATTTCATAAATCTAGCAACATCTTCTTGTTTATCTCATCATCCTACAAAATGGTTATTAGATTTTTCTGCTTATGATCATATCACAGAATCCACAGGTATTTTTTGTCCCCAATTTGAGTTTTGGGATATTTTTACTATTTTCATGATATTTATCTTACTCATACCTAGTTTGATGATCATTCAATTTGATGCATATTTCATTGTTATTCTTAATCCCAACCTAGCTCTCTATTCCACTCTCTAAATTTGGGATAATGTGGCATGCTTAATGATGTTTCTCTTATTGATTCATCCCAATTTACTTCTCCTTTATATCCATTAGCCACCTTAACTCTTATTATTTATGGTTGTCATCCATTCACCATCACTCCATTGACCATATTTTCACCACCTCCTCTTGAGGATGGTGGTCTCTAATTTAGTAGCATACCCTCTATCTCGCTTATCTTACCACCTTCGTCTTCTACTGGTGATTCCTACTTTAGTTAAATATATATCTTCTGTATACATGAAACCTATCCATCATTTCATATTGAAACCAGAATCCCTAAATCATAGTCAGCTCCACCATTAGTCACTGAGGATCTTTTGATGTCCCTGTACTATGATACTCGTATACTTACTAAACCATCTTCCATATACTCTCACTTTTTAAATCATATTTGCACATACTTATAATTTTATTGGAATATTTTCCATGAAAATTGCACCTCATAATATCAATAATTCCAAATCCCACCAAGGGTGGTGCAATCAATATTTGATGAGTAACATTCCTGAGAGGAAAATCATATGTCAGATCTAATTAAACTTACACCATAGAAGTAGGTTTTTTTCATTAACTGGATATATAAAGTTTTCATTAATTCATATGGATCTGTAAATTTCATCAAATACTATCTCATTATTATAGGGTATGATAAAACTTATGAGATCTATTATTTTGATACATTCTCTCTGGTTTCCAAAATTTTATTTGTTCGCTTGTTGATTTCTCTTGTGTATTCTCATAATTGGTTTCTTTAATAGATTGATTTTAAAAAATACTACCACTATGGATTTTTGGATGAAGAATCCTATATGTAGAAACATACAATGTTTTTTGCTCAGGTGGGTTTCTATAAGGTGTTCCACCTATCACCAATATTTATATGGGCATAAACAATCCTTGTGGGCATGGTTTGGGTAGTTTTTTACATATGTGAATGATTTTTGATCTGTCTAAAGTGTAATAGAATCCTTAATTTTCCATTAAACATCCACTGCTAGAAGCATTATTCTTGTTCTATATTTGTATGATATTGTAATTACAAGAATTTATTTGAAATAATTTATGTACTCAAGTAATTATATCAACCCAACTTTCAGACATAGGATTAGGGATCCTTAAAATATTTTTTGGGAATCGAGGTCTCTCATTGATCGAAATGTATTTTATATTGTCAATGGAAATATATTTTGGATTTTATATAGAGACTATATTGCCTCATTTAGACATCATAGATACTACCCTAATGTTTTTTGACAAATCCCTTCAAAAAATGAGCATGTTTTTTCATCACTAGATAGATACCATTGAATTTTCCTTAAATAAAATTATCTCACAATGACCCGACCGAACATTTTTTGTTTTATAAGAAAGGTAAGACAATTCATAGATCATACCACCACATTGAAATGGGTTGTGGTTCCTCATATTGTCAAATATATCAAGAGAGAACCAAGCCTTATACTGCTTTATTCAAATCATGGGCACACTAACATAGAGGCATTCTATGATGCAGATTCTATAAGTTTTTTATCTTATCGTACATCAATATTTAACTATACTATTTTTTTGGAAGAAATATTTCCATTTCATAGATATTGAAACTAACCATTTTTTATCACTCAATTTCTAAGTCAGAGTACTGAGCAATGGAACATGTAAAAAATAAAATCTTAGGGGTTGAACATTTTCTGCATGATATTGGTATTTTTATAAAGATTCCTGGACATATATAGTTTGAAAATAATACAATGATAAATATTGGAAAAAATACAATTTTCCACAGGTGTAATAAGAATATTGTGCTTGAGACCCATTTTTTGAAAATTTAAAGAAAAATAATCTTACCTTTGGTTTTGTACAAACCACAAATAAATCTACTGATGTGTTTACCAAAGGGGTACATGGAATTAAGGTCAATTTTTTTTAATTTAGGCATGATAAATATACATGCTCAAGATTGAGAAGGGATGTTAGAGTATTTTAAATATTATAAATTTTATATATGAGGGTTTGACCAATTATTTAGACTTTTTAGTTTTTAAATTTAGAATCTTGTCTTACCTCACGATTGTATGTCATAACTTCACTTACAAATAAACCTACCAGGACATCAATTGGTGGAAGTACTTATGATATTCACTTCTCTAAAAATAAATAAAAAATAATCTATTAATAATATTATGGTAATAGAATATTTAATAATGCATGTATAAAAATAAAGATCCACAAATATTCTATCAATGAAAATAGAAATGTTTTTTGAGGTAATGTGGTTGCAACCACCCATGCTAAATTGACTACAATGAAAAACAAGAGAGTTATATGATCACCATCTAAATAATTCACTAACATTGGAAAAAACAATAAAAATGGTATAAAAATACAAATTCTAGGAATATGATCATACTAATATTCTATTTCCCAAATAGAAATTTGTTTCAGGGGAAAGAGAGAACAATTACTCATATTAAATTGACCAGAAATGAAAACAATAAAAATAAGGAAAAAAGTTGTGTGTATGGTTGTAAAGAAAACATTTAGAGACCCAATACTTCTAATAAATAAATATTAAATATTAATATATGAATATTCATTAAATAACATAATGATCCACAGTAAAAACGTTCATGTCTAGTGACATTGGAAACTTGGACACATAAGTAATTGGTCTATAAGTGGGCTACATCTTCTCCCAATATGTTCTTCATAACTAGAACCCTTCTTATACATGTCATACATAATAAATTTCATCATAACATATGAAAATGAATCATAATAAAGCGTGATCTTATAAGATCAGTAATGGTAAACAAGGGAGATATCAATATACCATGAGCATAATGGTATGAGAACATGAGATTAACATTTTAAAGTCATTCCCTGCATATCAAAGATCATAATCTTTAGTCGTGATTAAAATATTGGCAATTAATCAAACTTGAATCATAATAGAATCAAATAATATGAACCACTAGAACAGAACATAATCACAGAGCGTAGAATTATTGTATAAAAATAAGTATAGAAAATAATTTCCTTCATATTTCAGGACTCATTTCTAATACTATCATAGTGGAATGGGTTTACTCTCCAAACCTTTATAGTTTTCAAGGTTCACTATCAATAATATCATAGTTTATATAGTCCCTAACTGAATTGGGTTCACTACCCATTCCATTTTTATATATCTTATGAGATATCAAAATTTACCCAATGCATTGGAGGGATATATAGGTCTCACCCACCGCATAATAAAAATCATGTATATATGTTCCAAAATATCATAAAATATTTATTATATCAGAAACCATGAAAAGAAATGGGTTTCATGAACAATTCATCATAGAATAACCCGTTGAAAAGAAATAGGATTCATAATCATTTTATCATTTTATCATATCATAACCCACAAAAAAAGAAACTATTTTCCTTAGGATTTTTTCATGGTATAATCCATGGGAAAAGAAGTGGGTTTCAAAAATATTTTTTCATTTTATAACCCATAGAAAAAAAAGCATATTATATAAAAATTTTATCATGATATAAACCATTGAAAAATTAGTGGGTTTCATAAATATTTTTTCATCATAAGCATAAGTTATCTATATGATTAATAATAATTATATATTTGGATCATATCTCTAGTAAAAAATAAATAATAAACGATGTCTTCTTAGATGGAAAATTATTTTGAAAGATAAATTGGAACTTTTATGGAAGAAAATTTTCATTTGACTTTGAAAAACAATTTAAAACATTTTTTTAAATTCTTTTCATTCAAAATTAACTTTGAAACATATAAGGGAATCATTAAAATAATCTAAAACATTTCATAAGGAAAATATACTTTCCACTTTGAATTTTTTTTTTTAAGAAATATATTTTATTTAAAATAATTATATTTGAAAATAACTTATTAATAATTATAAAGGAATATTAAAATCAAATAATGGTCACAATGATAGAAAATAATATTCATGTCATACACGTTAAAACAAATATTCCTTTCACATCTTTGGTAAAATCCAAATACTTCTTTTTTTCGAAATGACATGATGATTCTGTTTAAAACACATCATAAAAATTAAAATATGGGTGAAATTATATTTATTAAGTCCTTTTTATAATGTTTAAACATTTTTTAAAACATTTTTTAAAAACATGGATATGGAAGAAAAATGGTTTTCGATCAAAGAGAGAAATAAGGACGATTTTCCATTAATTTATTTTAGTCTCTCTAATAATCTAAGATAGAAAAATGAAATTAAAATATATATTGTCAGGAAATAACCAGAAAATTAGAATATTTATGAGTTTCTTGAGAGATGGATCATAATATTTCATCATCACAAGCATAAACATATTAAATTCTAATAAATAATGAGATCGTATCATAAACTGTTATCACTTTGGTAACACTAAATCCTAAGCCCCATGAAAGAATTAAAATTATATGAGAGTTAAGATATTATGAGAATAAATAAATTCATTATATTACATTTCAAAGGTTGTGTATATAAACCACAATAATAATATAGATGCATAACAAAACGTATTTCCTAAGAAGACAAATTGAGATAAAAATATCTTATCACTTTGGTAACTTTTGAAACATAAACCCCATGAAAGATATCCTCATATGGATATATAAATACCAATATTTTTCTACATTTTTATAGTAAATGTAATTCATGGTAAGTATATACACCACATAAAATAAATAGGTGGTGATTATGGCATGTGTCTCACCGAAGTACAATGTGAGATAGAAATTTGTTACCTTAAGTCCCAACATACTTTATAAATGTTAAAACATCCATTATGATAAATATAAGTTTATTATGAATATATTATATAATAATAATTATATATATAATACCATATATAATTTACTAGACACCTTTTATTACCCATTTCATAAACATTTCCTGTTAAAATGACTTTTCAGATAATAACTACTTTATTTTTCATGTATATTTAGTTTTTTTATTTTCATTCCTCCCACTTTGATCCTGGTTACATGATATCTATAATTTTAACCATGATATAAATATAATATATAATTAGTATATATGTATTTTGAGTAATCTATTAAAGGTAGAGGCAAAAAATGAAATACACTATTCATGGAGATGGTAGGCCATACGTACACAGAAATGTTTACATTTTCTTGATAGATTGAATGAAATAAAGTTAAATAATACATAACCATTACAAAATAATTTTATTTCATATATATCTCAAATAATCATTAAATCCATCCTTATTAACTTCGTGATACGGTAGTCCTCCATACACACGAACAACGTTATCGTATCCTCCACGAAATAGAAACCAAGAAGGTATATGTGATATCATAATTAAATAAGTATAATTTTTTGGAAAATATATTATTTATTGAATTATTATATAATTATTAAAATCCAATTAAAAAATGAAAAACACATCACATCGATTCGTGAGGTGATAATTTACCGTACACACGAGCAATGTTATTATTTTCCAATAAGTAAGTAGGTAGGAATGTATATGCAGTATAATAATTATAGTAGCATAATAATATAATAAATATTATATATAAACTTAAAATACATCATTATATCTATCCATGAGAGGTGGTGATGGACAATGAATAACAACGATTCAGGAGGTGGTTGTCCACCGTATACATGAGTGATTATTTTGTATCCCATTTTATGGAAGGGGAGAAGGATTTTGGTTATGTAATTAACATAAAAGTATTTTTTTATATAGAAGATACATATTTTTTTACATCCTCAAGTTTTAATAATAATTTAATGAATTGGATGAAATAATAAAATAAAATTCTCGGTTATAGACATTACCAATTCTTCAGAAAGATTCTTTTTGTTTGCACCAAAAGGATTATTAGGTTGGAATTAGGACAGAAATAAGGCTTCTAGAATTATAGGAGTGAATTAAGTAAGTTATTTGGATAGTTATTGGATTAAATAATTGGTTTTGTAAGAGTTAAAAGGATATGATAGCAGTGGCCATTTATAAGTGGGGAGAGGAAAAAATTGATATTTTTGAAAAGAATAAAGTGAAACCACTTTTTTCACATGCCATAAATCTAAGAAATGGTTCATTTTCATATATTAGAGGTTAAAAGGTTAAAATTTTTCTATAATATTTCTTTTGGAAAAGTTTTTATATATTTTGAACCCTTATCTTTTTAATTTAACCATAGGTAAACTCATTTTCACCTTAATCACGGTAATTATTTTATTATTATTTTTACTATTAATTATGGTAAAAAATTTAGTTAAAATTTTTAGATAATATAAATTAAAATTATTTTAAATATGGAATCCAATTTTACAAATTACATTCACATAATTGGGAAATTTTAGTTTACAATTAATCTCAAGGATGTTATCAAAAAACAGGTTTTCAAAGAGAAATTGACCAAAAGATTGAAATATTTATATACAAAATTTCAATATGAGAATGATTAAAATGACCGAAATTACATTAATATATAAAATTTATCAAATTTTAATTTTAAACCCATATCAAAACTATTTTTAATTTTTTAAATCATTTAATAGAAATTACAATTCTTAATAAAAATTGGTATTTTTCACTTTTAATTGAAAATTTTATCTTCTAAAAAATCTTAAAAAATTCAGACTAAGATTATTTCGAATATTTGTCTTTAAAAATAAATTCCATTATTTCTAATAAATTTTATAAAGGTAATAAAATTAAACTTAAAACAAGTGCGTAAAACGCGTCAAAACTACATTTTTGAAAAATATAGTTTTGAAGCATAAAATTGATTTTATTCTTATATATCATATATAAAACACCTAAGATAAATACCAAAAATTTATTGAATACATAATATATAAATTTAATTAAAATTATTGATCAAAATATATTTGTTTAATTTATATTGGCAAAAAAAATTTATATGCGTAATAATAGTTTTTAGAATACGATATCCTATATTTTCTAATGGTCCTTATTTTTATTTATAATGAATTGGTAACCAAAAATTAATTATATATATATGTTTAAATGATATACATTCATAATTTAGTTAATCCTAGTCCTACCCACCATTCCAATGTCTAGGAAATAACTATCATATTAAATAATAATATTTTAATACTATGAAAATTTTCAATTAAACTCAGTGTTGAGTGTAACTCAAGCTATCAAGAAAAATTAAAATTATTTTTAAAAAAACACAAAATCACAGGGTGATAAATTATACCTCACTTAAATAAATTTTCTCCTCACAATTTTAACTATTCTCGGTAAATAAAGGTTTAACATTTGAAAATCCATTTTTGAGAAACCCATATCATAAAAAGGATTAATAAAACTTCCTCTTAAAAAGATAAAAGTGTATTTGAGAAGGTCTTATGAAATAACACATACATGGTTTCAAAATAGGATAACATAGGTGGGAAGGTAATATTTGAACATGGAAGAAATCTGTAATGTCCAAATAATGACGGAGCATAATAGAGATCATTGATCACTAGAAAGTGTATAATCACATGAAAATAAAAAACAATGAAACCTTACACCAAAAAGGTGTGAAAAGGTCTTTTATATCATTAGAAATTATGGTAATATGAAAGAATTTTATGTTAAGTACATTTTCAAAAAGTTTAATTTTTTTTGATAATATATACTTAATTTATTTAATTCTATTTCATAAACATAATGTTATCCTTTGGTTGTAAGTTGATCAATTTACACTTTATATCTTAATCCATGAAATGAATGTGAATTTGATATTCCGGAAACACTAACGGATCACAAGATCTATAATACAATGTTAATTCATTCCTTCTATCTCTAGTTTTCATCATAACAAAATGATTAGAACTAATTATCTGATATGAAAAAATCTTTACATGGCAATGTAATGCATTATCTCTAAAACCTCATCCAATGTTCAACGTAAACCATTTCATAAATGGTTAACCATATAACCATTCTAAATGATTAAAATAAAAAAATTTGATATAATGTTAATAAATTTCCAATATCAACATATCATTAATACCCTATTCAAAAATGAAGTAACTCTTAATTTTCACATATTTAACATGTTAATACCTTCATCATATGTTCTATTTGAATGTAGTAATAACAATAATTAACATAAAAACTTATTGAAAACATACATTATTCCATAATCATTAAATAAAATATTGATCATTGGATATATTCATTAAATCCAAAAATGTTGTACTCTTAATCAATCATAGCATGAACCACTTGGTCAACAAATAATTTATTAGTTCCAAGGTAATCAGAACTATCAAATTTACTTTATCCATATCAATTGTCTCTTTATCCAAATATAATTATCTTGACCTAATTAACATATTTAGTTTTATCTTTCCCTTAATAATGTGTTTTCCATGAATATCACATTGTAATTAAATCAGCTATCAAGGTCATCAACATCATTCAACATATTCTTGTAAATCCTTAATGAAAAAAATATACTAAGCAATCAATATATATTTAATAATTCATTAATTCCATTACCTAAACACTTGAATCATTCTACTTCATTATTAAAACATTAACTAGGCTTCTTTATCTTAAACCTTAATACCTATTTACTTTTATATTTCATTCTAATTTTTTTCATTATTAGCAGTATAACCATTACCCATACCACCTTGCTGATTCTCTTCAGGAAGTTTCCCCCTAGGAAATCGATGCGTATAATTCCTTTTCATTCCACATTTACAACATTTGACCACTGATGATGTCATCAGGAAACCATTATACTCATCCATTGCATTAACTAAAATTTTCATTTTTTCTCATAAATAACATACTCTATTCCCTTCTTCTCCATACATAAAAAATCTTCTCATTCATATACGAGATTCAATTGACTAATTCTTCCCACGTTCTGGACATATATGAAAGAAAATATTATTTCCTTTATAGACTACACCACTCAAACTCACAATGAACTCTATCCTTGTATACATTATTACGTCCGAGAGTTGGTTAAGGTGGATGTTATTAATTATATATCATGGTAACTGATTAGGCATAATCACAATACCTTTCAATCCAATCATCATACCATTTGGATGTTAAAATTTTCATTTTATATCACATTTAATGTTAATATAGATCCTTTTCGTTATTCCCACTGTCTAAAATAGAAAATCAAAGTGTGAGTAACAATAGCCATAGTTTGAAACCACATACTCATGAGAAATCACTCATAGGATGTCTAAATAATAATAAAAAAATTCAATATATGATACCTTATTATTATCCTTGGTCATTCATGGTGGTTATTTATATCATTCACGATGGTTCATAAAGTGTTTTGGGATTTCCATAATATATCCCTTAGTATTTTCAAACCAGGTGTGCCACAAGGACCATTGTCATGCACCAGGTGACCATAGATTTTATCTCAATGAACCTTTTGGGGTAATTACCCATAGGTAACTCCTTGTTAGGGCCACATCCACTTGTAGTATCTAAACAGGGTTGTAATTTCAAGTAAACCACTCACTCTAACATTTACAAAAATTACAGTACATTTTCCTCTACATTGAATCCTCATTCAAATTATCCTTTGACGTATTCCAAGATATATCCTTAGAAACTTCCCTAGGGTTTTAAATAAATTTTTATCATCCTATTTTTTAAAGGATAATTAAATAATTCTTTGATACCAACTGCAGTGAAATGAATCTTATCAAACATAAATATTTCATCTTAATATATGATTATTCATATCATAACATAATGATCCACCCCATAATCATTTATTCAAGTGTATTTGAAAACATGGAAATGTAAAAAAACTATTCTATAGGTGATCTATGTCATCTCCCACCATGTTCTTCATAACTACCAACCTTCTTTTACTTATAATAAAGAATACCTATCATCATAACCTGGGGAAAGAAAGCATAAAACATGGAGACCTTATATTCAAAAAAGGATAAAAATGTAATAAATAAACATACCATGAGCATAAGGGTATGGTAACATGAGAATAACAATTTAAACCCTAGCCTATATACCATAGATCATAAATATGTGTCGTGGCCTAAATCTTGATAGTTTATAAGACATGAATCAATAATGGAATCAGATAACATGAACCATGAGAACATAAAATTGAAATAATTTATAGATTTGTGGAATACACATAAGCATAGACCCCATAAAATGAAATGGGAATAAAAAAATTTCATTGTAAAATAATATATGGAATAGAAACAGGTTTCATGATCATTTCATCATTTCATCATAGTGAAACCTGTGAAAAATGAATCTGGTTTTAGAAGCATTTTATCATGGTGTAACCCATGGAAAAAGAATCAGATTTTATAAACATTTACCATGGTATAACCCATAGAAATTAAGTGGTTTTCAGAAAAACATTATGAAGGTATAACCTACAAAAAAATAAGTGGGTTTCATAAATATATTGTTATTATTAATATAAACCTTCCAGAGAAAGAATAAGAATGGTATATTTGGATCATATCTCCAGTAATTTATAAGTAACATCAAAGGATTTAATCTTATATGGAAAATTATTTTGAAATATCACTTGGAACTTTTCTGGACAAAAATAGTCTTTCCACTTTGATTTTTTTTAACATTTTTTATATCGTTTTATTTTAAAATAACCTTTGAAACTTATAAAGGATGTTTTAAAAATCATTTAAAACATTTCTTCAAGAAAATATCATTTCCACATTAAAAAAAGTTTTTTAAAACATAAAATATTTTAATAATCCTTTTCATTGAAAATAACATTTGAAAACATATAAAAGAATCTTTAAAGAAAATAATAGCCATGACGATGAAAAATAAAATTCAAGTAGTACATGTTAAAATAATGATTACATTAAAATTTTTGGTAAAAATTAAATTTATTTGTAACAAATATTTCAAAAAAAATAGGGTGTTACAAATTTTTCTAATGACCATTATAAATCATTATGGTTGTATTGTGGTGATGGAAACTGTTGGTTGTTTTAAGGTTGTATTTTGGAATCTTCATATAAAAAATAAATGGCTATAAAAATGTATAAATAATGGAAAAAATGTTATTTTAAGTAGACTAGTTAGTATTTCTCAAAGAATATCATTCAACCCACTACAATTCAACAAACCAATGTGAAGTTATTAATGGTTGAAACTTGATTATATTCTTCGCGTAAGAGGAATTCTATTAATGTAAATTAATTTTTGAGTTGAAATACATCTAATAATTATGGAATATGATAATTAGAAGGATGTTCTTAAAGGATAACTATATAATAGAATATAAGAACAAACTTTTGAAATAATTTGATTGGGAATTTCACGTAACCGTCGAATACATGCGGGATGGGGTGGATAAAATTGTTCTCGGTATAACTACTTCTAATATAGTAGTGTCTAAATTTTTTTTCCTATAGGATAATAATCATAGAGGTGGATTGATAATGTTCACATTAATTTTAAATAAAAACAAGTGTTTTAATCCTGTAGATATTTGTAGTAACAAATATAATTGGGATCAATATTATATTTCTCATAGAGAGGCTAACAAAGTTGTTAGTGAGGATAAATCGTAATATTTTCAAGAGTTTTACCATACATTAAACACTAAAAAGTCTGAATAAAATATTTATAAGGATGTATTCTTTTAAGGATGATAAATTTAGAAAAAATGGGGTTTCTATTTTAGTAATATCCTCAATGAAGAGAGGACAAGTGAATTAGACTAGGATAATATAATTTTGAGTATATTTGAACACAATTATAACTATTATTAAAAAAATTATCATTTTGAGGTTAAAAAGGATTTAATAAGAATGGAAAATGGTATACCGGATGGGTTAGATAATATCTACATTGATTTTTGGAAATATTTAGGGAAGTTGGGTATTGATTGGTTCACTAGATTATTTAATAAAATTATGAAATTGAGGAAAATGTTCAATGAATTAATGAAGTGTTCTCAAGTATATATGTATAA
The DNA here is from genome assembly GCA_963277665.1 of Viscum album. NCBI lineage: Eukaryota > Viridiplantae > Streptophyta > Magnoliopsida > Santalales > Viscaceae > Viscum > Viscum album. The sequence continues at coordinate 1,760,514,860 of OY728141.1, forward strand.
AAATAAAGGATAATTTAATGTTGTGAGAATTATATTGTAATTAAGCTTATGGATTATACCATGAAACATTTTAAGATCCATCAAACAGAGGATTTGAATGGAAAATAATGTTTCTGATAATCAATTTGGTTTTATTCCATAATGTTCAACCATAAAAGAAATTTATATTATTAGTTGTATGATTGAGTATTACAGACCAAAACCCAATATTTTCATATGGTAATTATTAAAAGTTAAATAGAGTTGATTCCCATAGTAGAATTTATGTATCATGTCATCAATATCATTCACTATATTTAAATACCAAGGCCTCCATTATAGAGGCATCTTGAGTATTATATCAACCACAATTCCATTTTAACATGGCATTAGTGTAGGTTCTTGGACCCTAACCCCTTCCCCATGTTTTTATTTCTTGAATAAAATATGGTTTTTCCCCCCAAGGGTGATGGTGTCTCCCAAAAAAAGACACCATTTTTAGTTGGCCTTCCCCCAATTTTATCTCCCAGAAACCATACTGACTCCATACGCTACCCTGAACAATCCATTTCATCCCCTTATTCAATCCTTGAAGACCCCTACTTCTGTCAGCATCCCTACACCCCCAAGAAGAACCTTCAAACATCGCACCCTAACACCAACACTAGCAAGATTGCATCGTCCCGAGTCATGTGATGACTCTTATAATCATGACCTATGACAATGAAACCTCCCTATTAAGGTGTTTCCTCCCACCTCCATGAAACACCATTATTAAACATTTTTTATAGGTGGATCTATTCAAGGTATCTTCTTCCAAGCCACTCATTCTATATTTTGATGGGATATAGGAGAGGAAGAGGGCACAAATATGTGTGATGGGATTGAGGGCGGTGGACTGGGGGCATCACACATACAGAGGAGACGGGCTCGAAGCATTGTATAGGAATGGGAGAATGTCTTGGGGAATCTCATAGGGAGGTGATATGACTTCCATAGGCATCATCAACCTCCTTAGGCATTCAATCCAGATCAAGATCTACCCACTGTCCAAGTACCCCTTACGGCGCGGCTCTATAAGGTGTGTACGTGTCTTCTGACACCCTATATCATTCATTCAGGTGGCCCTATATAATTTTCTCGAAGAGTAGATTACCTTCATGACACCCAAATCACTGTTAAGATTCTTTATCAATTCTCAAATTACCATCAGGTTTCCAGCTATATCACCATCGGGCCGCCCAGATCACCATTGGGTTACCCGAATCTCCATTGAGGTTGTCCACTATTTCGCAGACCACTGTCAGGATTACTTCCTTATATACTATTATATTTTTAGTTTTTTATTTTTTGTATATCAATCTGGGAAAATCCATCTTGATGATGAGTGATATGGTATGTTTCTTTTTGTTTGTTCATGTATCCAAGTTTAGTACACCTATCTTGAAGGGGAGTATAAGAGGTTAAATTTAGTTGAGTACATTGGACATTTGGTATCATGTAATTTTTATCATTCACTATAAATAAACACAAAGTAATCCCTTAGAGAGAAATATTGGGTATTAGGTTTACCACACTTTTATTCTAATAGTTTTCATTGATTTAGAAAAGGTATATGATAAATTTCCTAGAGGAGTTTTATGGAGATCAATTGAAAGAAAAAGGGTGATGATTGTGTATATTAAACTCATTCAAGACATGTATTAAGGGATTTTTAAATGATTTAGAACTCCAATAGGTGAAAAAAAAAATTATATTTCTTGATAAAAATACATAAAGGTTTAGCTTTAATCTCACACATTTTTTCTTTAGTCTTAGATAAACTTATAAATCATATTCAAGATGAGATGAATAACTATATGTTTTTTTAGAGGATATATTTGTAGTTTTATAATCCAAAGAGATATTAAATATAAATTTAGTTATTTTTAGATTCTTTAGAATTGAGAGGTTTCTTATTAATAGGTATAAAATAGAATATATGGAGTGTCGTTTTAGAAAATGATTGTTTAGAAATGTTATGGATGTGATATTGGGAGACTTTATTATTTCAAAAGTATATTTTTTACGATATATAGGCTCATTTAAGAAAGTTTATGGATATATTAATGCATATTCCTCTCATATAACTAGAACTGGATGGAAAAAATATAGATATACTTTAGGAGTTTTTTATAATCACAAAATTACTTTGAATTTGTAAGGTAAATTTTATAGTATTGTGATTAGAAATATTATTTTATATAGTAGTGAGTGTTGGGATTTGACTGTATATATTGAACAAAAAATAAGGGTTGTAGAAATGAAATTGTTAATATAGAATTGTGAACATACTAATATTGATAAGATTGGAAGGAAATGTATTATTGAGAAAACTAAAGTGGATATGATTGATGGGAATATGACAAAGACTATATTAAGATGGGTTTTACTTGTTATAATATTCCTAGGGATACACTTATTAATAATTGGGTGAGCTTAATGACTAATCCACTTATCAAAAGAGGTAGACGTAGACCTGAAATAAATATTAAATATATCATTAAAGATTAACTTTTCTAAAATATATTCATTAAAAATATGTTCTTAAATAGATCGAATTGTCGACATTTGATCCATTTAGTATTCCCCATTTAATTGGTTTTAAGTCCTGTTTATTTTTTTTGTTTTTATATAATTCTAATAAGTATAATAATGGTGAGTGGGATGTGGCCTACCTAATGGGACACTGGTGGCTTTTGTAGCATTCTCATAAATGTATAACCTCATATTCCAATTTAGTTTATATTTATATAATGATCACATGAGGAATCATAAAACCCATTGAGACCTAATATTAACTCTGGGATGACCTTTCTAGCCTTGTAATAGGTTTTAACATAAGGGTTGTTACACATCAAACTTTATTTCACTGTCTAATGGTAAGGGGGTCCATTCAATACCTTTGTAGTAGCATAAGTTTGAAATCCATGTTTTCTAGCCAAAACAATACATTATCATAGAAAAAATATATTATAAACTCGGAATGACCACCTTAAAATCATTTACTTGACTGAATAAGCTTCAAAATAATAGACATTAATTAATTTAAAATTCATTGTGAGACAATAAGAACAAAAGATAAATATGGACAACCCACTAAACATTAAAAGGTCATGTTCTTATAGTAGAATTAGAAACATGTGCTACCATGAATGTAAAATCATTGATTTTTGAAGATACCAAGGATTCATTATATTTCCCCCATTTAATTATAAAATTCATTTTCCATTGTATCATTACATTTTATATGCCAAATATTATATAAGAAAAATTATTCTATAATATATCCTTTTTGGTAAAAGAATAATGAATTAAGATGGATCATAATTAACATGACTAATGAAATATTTAATCTAATTTTTAAAATCTCATACACCTATAAATGAAACTTTTAATACAAATGTCAATATATAATCCTTGTAAATAAATGAAAAAACAAAAAATATTTTTTAATTTATTACCCTAGTAAAAGAATGCTTATGGGAAGATGATATGTATAATTCAATTTGATATTAGTCTTTGACATATGTAGATTGTGTTTCCTATAACAACCACAGATGCTTAAAGCATAAAAACACAAGAACATTCCAAAAAAATTACTTAGAAAACAAACTAACTCTATTAAAATATGAGTTGGTGAAGTTAAACCACCTAAAAGAGGAGAATAAAAGTGAAACTGCCTAAAATAGATTAAAACGAACCAATATATTTTACATACGAGTTTAGATTCTTCAAGAATAAGTCATCGAGAAATCATATCTCTTGACAATAAATCTTCCATCACTGTCACCCTTTGCAAGGGATCAAACAAGTTATTTACAGAAATAAATTCAAAATAAATAGGGTCACCCAATGAAATGACCCCTGATAAAATTATAATAAAGGTATATTAATTTTAATATGATTATGACACTGAAAATTATGAATTTTTAAGCTTGGGAAGTAATGTCAGATCGACTAATAAATTTCAAAAGTAGTTCCCAATATTATAATCTTCATATTCCACTCCAAAAGGCTTGACACAATATAGAAATATGATATGTATTGATGAATAACCATTACACTATAATAGAAGAAACAACACACCCTAAACATGTGTAATAAAGGATTTTATAGCTAAAACGAAATGAGAAAAAAAACACTACATGTATGACCACAAATTGGTTTTGTGATGATAATTTCAATATTTTATTAAATCATGTCATTTTTTATTCTTTGTTCTTTAGTAATAGAGTAATTTTTAGAAAAATGGAATAAGGGATAATTATTTCAATATGATATTAAATCATGTAATGTTTTTATGTTTTATTCATTGACCAATAGAAGTAATTTTATAGAAAAGGCAAATGGGAATAAAAATTACTTATGATTAATGTTTTAAAAAGAGACCAAAAAATAAGATAATGGGGGGGGGGGTAAAGGAATTATAAGAAAAGATACATTAGAAATTCATGACTCCTTAACCCATTAACATGGGTATTACTTTCAGTAAAAAACATTAATATTTGAATAGTTTTGTATCTAGATTGTAGATGTGTCTAAGAGGAATCCTAATTCCCCAGATCAATGTAACATACTTAAAAAAGTGAGACTTCAAAGAAAAAATTTCACTACCCATGTTAACAAGATGAACCTTTATTTGGAATCGTCTTCCAGATTATAACTCTATAATTATGTGAGGATTGGTCTAGATTAGTGTTGTTATGGGTGAAATCCTTAAATTTTTCTTCGGGTGTGTGTGGGTGAGTGAAACACAAACTATAAGAACATGTGTTTTCTTCTAGAAGTATTCAATAGTTTGATAAGGGACCCTAATAGGTAATAGCCTATGGTGTGATATGAAGGTAACCAAAGTATTACGGGAGACTCATAAGGTTAGATGACGAGGTTCTTAGCTTGTGGAGGTTGAGTCACAAAAAATGGTATTAGAGCCAATAAACATCCAAAAGTACAGAGGAAATTCCTACATTTTTGGTGTGGGGTCCACAATAGGTATATTGTTCATTAAAGGAGAGTAGAGTGTAACAACCCTTAAAAATTGGCACTAAAACAATAAATGTTACTACCCATGTTATCAAAGTTGAAACCTTATTTTTTTGAGCCTAATGATTATAAATTCCCAATTAAGAAGGGTTTGTCTGAGAGTAGTGTAAAGATGGGTGACATCCTAGGATGTTTCTTAGAGTGCGTCTGAAAAGACAAAGGAAACTAGAAGAACATGTGTTGGCATGTTGGGATAGTCATTAATCTAATAAGAGAATCTTATAGGTAATAGTCTATGGTGTTCTAGAAAGGAAACCAAGGTATTACATGAGGCCCTTGAGGTCATATGATCAAGATCATGGCCCACAGAGGTTGGGTACTGAAAATAAACCTTATCCAATTAGTTTGAAATTTTTATCTCCCACCTATCAAGTAGGTGAAATATATTTATTCACTCTATAAATAAATTTATAAACCCTCAGTTTGGGGATATTATTTAATAGTAAATTGATTGAAAATGGTATTAGAGTGGGGATCCTCTAATCCCTTTATCTACCCCCCTAATTTCCAGAACATCAAACCACCCACCCCACTCAAGAATTGTTGGGAAGTGTAACTTCACATTACCTCTTATAAGAATGTATTGCTCCACTAGTCTTGACCCTCATTCGAGAACTTCCCAAGTGCATTCTTTCTTTAGTAATGTCCCTTCCTCAGTCGCATTTTGGTGTGGTGATTAAAAATAATGAATACCTTTCATGCAAAAAAACATCAAGATTTACAAATGATGTAAAATGAGTATAAATTATGTTGATTTTTTTTGCATCACATGGATGCACTGTCAAGACACTTCAGGCAGACTAGTTTTCTTATCATAGAATAAGAAGTTTAACCCCATGATGGTCTAGAAGTTACACTTTTTCTGTCTTCTTATTATCATGATACTCTCACAAATAAATTTGATATCTATTTTTCAAGACTTCTTAGGAATTATATTTGAAGGTTATTCTTTTCTCCATAAATATCAGTACTCTAATACACATCATCTTGCTTCCATAGACACCAATTTTTGTCTCATAACTAATCATTATGTTTCACATCTTCCTGATATGCTCGCCACATTTACATCGGTTTATATTGAGATCCTATGTTATAGTAACTTTTATATGTGGAAAAATATGGTGGTTGTATCCTTGAAAATGATCGGGAACCATTCACATCTAGATAATTCAACTCCAAACCCTGATGTATCTGAATTTTCTACATGGGAGCAACAAGATAATAGATATTTTCAAATATTGGTTCCATGGATGAGTCTATAAATCATTTTATTGGGAATATGAATATAGATAAGGAGCTACGAGACTCTTTTTATGGTAGGTTCTCTGATACAAATAATTTTTTCATGTTTCTATTTCTATTTTAGCAATTATTCTCACTTTTTCCAAATTTTTATATTATTACACCATATTACAATGAATGCAATGCTACTATATATGAGATTCATGATTTGTGATCAGTACCTAAAACTCCTGCTGATATAGAGACCCAATGAAAACAATTTTTTATTTTTTATCTTTTACAATGATATAATACAAAATTTACAACAATTCTAACTAATATGTTTGTTAGTATTAGGGATCTACATTCAACTTTGGTGTAAGAACATCTTATTTGAACAATTATTCAAGAAGCCAGTAGTTCTTATGGAGATTTTTAAAATCATGGTGCCTTTTCATTTCACAGTGGTGAACATAGTTGAAACCATGGTGGTTGTTCTAGTATTGGGGTTCATATAAGTCTAGATTATTAATGTATATGTTGGACTCTCCACCATCCATTTCTTATTGTTCTCTTTACACTCATTCTTAGGAACAACATTTCCAACATTTTCACCCACATGTTTTAGTACTCTAGTGGATTTATCTAAATTAAGGACCTCTTTCACATATTAATTGGGTGTCATATAATTTTGAAAAACATCATTGGGTCACTTATGTCACTACAATATTAATATCCTTTTACAACGGGTTTTTAGCAACGATTTTTAATAAACCCCTGCTAAACCTTTTTTCCAATCCCATCATCCCCCCCTGTGAGAACCCCGTTCTCCCCCTGACCCCCACGAGACCCCCTGGAGACCCATGAATACCTAGCCCCTCGCCACCTCACCGCCTCACCGATATTATGGTAGGTTGGAGGTGATTTTAATATTCTTTATTACATTTTTGTATCTTACTTGTGGTGTGAATTTTTTGAGTTATCACCTAAAATATAGATTATCATGACTGGTATTCTCTTATATATCAGTGTGTTTTAATGAATACATCCTAGTTTCAATTATCATAATTCCTAAAGGTAATTATGAACCATTTTGGGTATGGGTATTTGGGAAAAAATTGTTACATTCATGATCTTTCTATAATGAGGAAGTTTTTTTGAGTGTTTATATGTTCATTAATGATTTTTGGGCTCTGAATATGGATTCTTTATATTTATTATTTAGTATATTCTTATTTTTTACATGAAACTACTTATAATTTATTGTTCCCCTAATTTTCAGGTGGATTTGCAATGTTTTGGGGCCCCATTACAATGAATACATGATTCAAGTATGTCATTGGTATTTTTAAAAGATTTCAGGTAAAAATAAATATCATTTTTTCATCAAATAGGTACAATGTATCCATCATTGAATTTTTAATTAGATTAATTAACTCCTTACCAAGAAATATCATACTATCATTTACAATTATATTCTATGAAATAAATATACCTTCTAATATCCACTTTACTACTATTCAATAAAAAAAGAATTTTATTAATCTTTCATTTTAGCGGACTCCTCAATGATTTCATAAATTATAAAAGTATTAAATTATAATTTATTATTAATACCAATTCATTGACATAAATACAAGAAAAAAATATACCATCTTTTTTGTTTCATTTGATAATGGGAATTCTTGAAACCTTGTTCCGTTATATTAGTGGAAATATATGTGTACCAGGGAGAAAATTCCTTTTCTAACCATATAATTATTTTTTATTAATTTAATTTTTTTACCCATTTATAGTATAACTATGTTGATTCTTTAGAAAGAGTTCTTGTCTAAAACTAATTTAATATTTAATAGATAAAATTTCCATTGGATGTTAGTTTCAAGTAGTATGATCTTTCAGATGGTATCTATTATAATGAAATTTAAAATACCTCCAGATAATAGTTGAAGAATGATATAATGAGATATAAAATCATAAAATTTTTCATTTTTTGAAATGAAATTATTTTAAATTAAACTCATGATTTTTTATAAAAATCATTTGATATTGGTTTTGGAAATTAAAGGCATGTTTTGAAACATTTACTTGGGGACTATTTTTTTGATTTATTGAATTATTGATTTTATTGAATGATATCCCAAATTATGACCAATTTCCATGAAGAAAATGGGATTAAAAATAGTTAGGAGAAAGAATATTCATTCAAGGTAAAATGATATCTTACATCGAAATGATGATGAAAATGAAACAAAACAACTTGAGGGATGATAGTTCATTCATTGGGTTGTTATCATATTCCCCCAAATCTTGTGGATCTAAGGAGTGTATGTACACCTGGAGGTATGTTTCACTGAGATTTGTTTAATCCTTGTGACTATTACTAACCCTAGATGTTATCACCATGGTTCTATTAATGAAAATGATGTAAAATGGTTTATACATGCCAATTATTGATTTAAATTATTTAATCATGTTTGCTTTTATAGAAATGATTATTCATTATTATTTTCATGTAGATACTTATGTATACCTAATTTTTTAGAAATTCACTTTAAAAAATGTTTTAAATTAGACACTGAAATGTTTTATCAATCATGTTTTTATTTAAATTGAAAAAATATTTCCATGCTAAATTTTATTTAAAAATGATAAAATTTGGTTTATTTGTTATAGATTAATTATGAAATTATTGGTGATATCCTACTAATATATTTTATCACACCCTACCTTTTAATTTAGTAATTTATAGATTTTATTATGCATGGTCCAATAATATGGAAAGAGCCACTTAGAGGTGGTGGATGTTCTTGATTAGAGATACCTATGGAGTTAGTGGGGGCTGGTGGAACGTGAAATCCACTTGTTACATGGAGGTTCTTGGTTGTGATATTAATAGTTGAATTGATGAAACATACCATTTTTTTGACTTGTATCTATTTACTTGTGCTTTTATTCCTCATAGAGTGTTTGGAATACCAAAGTTTTTCCATTTTCTATTCTCTATATTTTCTTTATTAGTTTTACATATGGTGAAAACATTCCCTCTAGTTTGTTTTGATTCTTAGACACTAGTCACCAGCCTTTGGAGATTGGGAACACCCACTAGGATATGTCAAAACTATATTATGTTCCACTTAGTCAGGTTATCTAGGTTGGTTTGTGACAAATTGGTATCAAAGGCATTCATGCCTCTTCATTGAAATTGTTGTATAGTTTGGGATGTATTGGTAGAAATGAGATAGTATTTTTGAGAATTAATAGGTATATTATGAAAAACATTCTTGCCCATATATCATCTTAAAGTGCCTTAAGTTACCATGGGATATTGGGAAAAAGTGTCTTTGAAGATTTTTTTTGATCTAATCCTAGACATTTTGAAAATATTTAACATATTTATATATTATTCCAACTAATATATATGAATATCTTTACCTATTTATTAATAGTAATATCTTTTAATTTTTTTAATATTGTGTAGGCACATTGTGATATACATGGATAAAATTTGGATCACATTACTGAGGAACACACCTCAATATGTTAAGGGTTTGGAGGAGTTTTTATATTTTTCAAATTCCAATAGATCTGTTTAGGGGAGAATAATATATCCATGTCCTAAATGCAAATTTATAATATGGTTTAAGAGATATGAAGATTATGATAATTTAAAATTGATGAAATACCCTGGTCAATATTTCTGTTTGCTTTGTCATGGAGAATCGAACATTACATAATGTTTGAGCATTGAGGTTAATCAATATAATGAGCTCCCAACTTCATCGATAATTGGAAATTAAATGAAAATCCTTATAAATGATGCATTTGGAACTACAAGACACCACCATCAACATCAAAACATATCAGAACAACTAGATGAGGGTTCTATAAATAGAAACGTGACAAGTGATGTTTTTGAGAATTTAGGACAACCATATGAATATTGTAACATATTATTGGATCCTTCTCTTGATTATTTGGAGACTAATGTAAGAGAAAAATTCACTGAGGAAAATAAATTTCATGATTTAGATGATGATGGAAATCAAGAGTTCTATACTGGTTGTTTAAAATATCCAAAACTTTCTTTTATGTTGAAGTTGTACCCTATCAAATGTCTATGTGGAATTACAAATAAGGCAATGTCCATGATATGGGATGTTTTGCATGATGCATTTCCTAAAGAAAACATCCCTGAGTCTTTTTATGATATGAAAAATTTTGTTAACATGCTTGGTCTGAATTATAAAAAAATATATGCATGTCCCAATGATTGTTTTCTTTATTGTTGAGAGGATTCAAGTAGACATGATTATAAAAAATGTTTTTCTTCTAGATGGTAGTCAATGGGTGATGTTGGAATTCTGAATCAACATACTACCATGAAGAAGATGAAAAGGAACACACCTTCAAAGGTTTTTCATTACTTTCCTTTAAAGACTCGATTTCAAATATTATTCATGTCATAGAAAACTACCAAACACATGAAGTGGTATTCTGTAGATAATTACAATGATGGGTTAATGCAACATCCACATGATTGAAAATCATGGAATGCATTTGATTCATCACATCCAGATTTCTCTGTAGATCCTAGGAATGTACAATTGGGATTGGTTGTTGATCGATTCAACCCATTTGGGACTTTGAGTAACAGTTATAGCATTTGGCCTATTATTTTGATCCCTTACAATCTGCCTCTATGGATACCATGAGTTACTAAGAGAGATATTGTTTCTCTACGAAACATAGTTCAAGACCAGGGGCTTAGATATCCACTTTGCAGAAATCTTTGATTGGTTTATATCAGAAGATGATCATATCTTCCCCCGATGGTATTGCATCAACTTGTGGGGAGCAGGTAAATGACAAAAATTAAAAAATCATTTAGTTTTCAAAGATTTATTGGTTTTAAGTTTAAATATAAATATACAATAGTATTTAATTTTCAATATAATGTTCTTTCAGGTGGTATCAGGAAGTAAAGATGGTGTTGGAGAGGGTGACGAGTTGTGTTCCTCATCGGACCATGATTAGTTGTTTTGTTGATATGCTGAAAAAATATGGTAATAGTCGGGTTGTATATATATCATGTGTGGCACATAGTTTCCACCAAACATTTTCATGGACTAACATTTTCATCATTTCTCATGTTTCCTTTTATGTATTTTATTGATTTCTGATGTTTCCTTTTATGTATTTATTTCTCAAGTGTGATATGCACCATATATGTCGATTTTTTATTTTCATGAATAATTTTTTATGATTCATTTTTCCTAAATTTATTAGGTTTGTTACCCAAGGATGAACAATCAAAAACATATCCTATAGTAACAGGAATCAATCCATTCATAGTTCTTGGAAAAGGTCCTCTATAAAAAAAATTTCTCGTGTTTAGGAGGAGAAGGATGAGGTGTATAATAACCATTCTGTGAGAAATAAATAAACTAATTTATGTGAATGATGAAGGGTCTCGACTTTAGGGTATAACCAGAGTGATTATAATTTTCACCAAGGCCTATAATAAGAGATCCCAACATCATTACATATATTGAAATGTCAGGAATTAATCCACATATAGTTTTTTATATAATACCACTATGCATATGAGACTTTTTCCTAGGGTAAGATTAATTTTTTTCATAACATAGGTTTATGGATAAATAAACACATGCTAAGTATCCTTATTTATATTTGGATAATATGTAGAGGAAGACATGTCTTACAAGGTAGACTGCTCTAAGAAGTTTCAAGTCTTACAAGAGGGACCATGCATCACATAGTTTAACATCATGTGATAATGAATAAAATAAACTATAGTTTAAGATCATATGAAAAATACCTTATTATATGAGGTTTAATATAGTTTAAACTCATGTTTAAAATAAAATCAACTTGTATTGATGCCAACCATATGGGTGAAAATCCAATGTGAATGATGAAACCTAGTCACCAAGATAATGTGGGGGATTTGATATCGGTTTTTTGGTTGGGTTTGAGTTAGGATATCTAGTAATCACTATGTATCCCATGATAATAGGAATCAATCCACACATAGTTCTTATAATTTTGGTGAAAATATGATCACTTTGACTTAGAAATGAGAAATAATTGGGAAACCAAAATAAATATAATGAGTGTAATGGAACATACCCTTTATGAACTTACCTTTCTGCTTTATCAAGTCTTGGTGATTTTTATGGAGAGTTTTGTGGTGATTTTGAGGTTTTATGTGGTGTTCTAGCCTTTTTAAGGCCACAACGGCTTTTATAATGACATGTATGGATATGAAGGTGGTAGATTTATGTTGGGTGTGCTCTTGTGTAAAATGGGATATATAACCATGATTGGGGGATGAAAAGGTTCTATGTGTGTTGTCCTAGTGGTTTTCCTATGCACAATGATAATCTTGAAATTCCCTTGGGTGGGCATGGAATCTCGGAGGACCACCTATCCAAAATAGGAAACCCAAGCTCACCACATTGTAGACTTGGTCATTATGAGGGAAAAATGGTTAGGAAATGGGAACTAGGTCATGGATTCTTTACATGGAAGAATATAGAAGAACCAATATGGATTAGACCACTCAATGTTCTAAGATTTTTGGGAGGCCATATTCCTTTTTAAAATGGGAAAAAAGATAAAATGACAATGAGGGTTCTAGATCACACTTTTACCAAACCGACCACATGAGTTTTGGATATTAACCATGTTTTGGTAGATTCATGTGCGATTAACTTATAAATAGGAGTTTTATTACCTCCTTGTTTCTAATTTTAGACTTTACCTCAATTATTGGTTGGCCCTTACTCATCCTCCCCTTCCCTGGTCACCTCCCTCAGTGTTACAAACCACTTGAATCATATTGGATCATTTATATTGAAGTTATTTGATTCATGGTAGCCCTATATTTCCCCATTCCTCCTTTATTATCTTTCTATTATATTCTAGAGTTCATTATGGTGGTAATTATCCTCTTTTTGTGTGGTTTTTGATTTATTTTTATTAATAATTTGATTCAATATTTATTCACTTGATATCAATGGTGGTTTATCCTTGGTTCTTGTTCATTTCTCCTTGATGATTCAGTCAAGGTTGGGGATCCTTCATCTCCCCTTCATTATATGTACATTTGGAAATATCATTCTTTTTTTATTTATTTAGTTAAATGGTACTTATCATCTTAATAAATATAATGAACAAGATTAATTGAATTTTAAGGGGAAAGGAGAAATCACATGATTTTTATTTATTCTTGTTTTTTATTCTTATATGGCCACACTTACTTTGTTTTCCAATTATGACTTATCTTGAGATAGTGTGTGGTTTTGGTTTTCATAAAACATTCTATGTATGTTTGTATAACCTCGCCACATATGAAAATGACTAAGAAAATATATAAACTATTAAATTGGTTTCCCATGCAATATTTTATTTATGTGTGAATACCCTTCATAATAATTTATTAATTATGATAAAAACCATTATTGAAACTAAATTATGTGTGGTGGTTGTGATGTGTAGTGTTTATGATGTGTGGTGGTGGTTATGTGGGGTGGTTTTGATGTGGGGTGGTTGTGATGTTTTGTGGTTATGATGTGTGGTGGTGGTGATGTGGGGTGGTTGTGAAGTAAGTTTTTTTGGAATGGATGGATGGTTTATTGCATGTTTTGTTGTGTAGTTTCTCGATAAATATAGAAAAATCGCGTAATGTTAACTTGGTTAATGAAATATAATGGTATGGAATGATTAATGAAGTCATATAATTAAAGTATGAAGTGTGGTTAAAGTTACCATCTTTAAACATGAAATGAATGTTTTTTTTTGAATGAATATAGTTGGTAATTATGAAATCTGTAAATTGGTTGGATTGAAAAGAAAGATGAAATGTGGCTTGTGGGTGTGTCTTGTTGATACGGTGAAGTGAATTTATATGTAGAAATGATAGTGGAAGAAATTGTGAATGTTTTTTAGGGAAATCGTAATGGGTCTACTATATCATACTTTTTTGTAAATCTGGATTTTGTGGCGGTTTCAACCGCCGCTACAATTATGGTGTTTTGTTGTCCGTGGTTGTTAAAACCACTACTACAGACAATTATTTAGTGGGTTTTTTTAACCATCACTACATAGTTTTCATATTCCTTTATTATTTCACAGTGGTTAAATTGGTTTTAGCAGTGGTTTTTCTTGGAAAAACTGATTTTTTTAGGGGCAGTTATAACCACTGATAAAAAAATTCAGTTTCGATGGAAAAAATCGCCGCTAAAACCATTAAAAATAGCTGCTAAATGCACCCACTAAGATGGTTACCATAATCCTCGGCGAAATCGAGGAAACCGCCGCATATTGTATACTGAAACACACTTTAGTGGTGGTTTTTTTGAAACCAGCACAGAATCACATGGAAATAGTTTAAACCACCACCATTTCCAAAAAAAGTCGTCAAATGGTCTTTTTCTTGTAGTGTGTTCCCCAACAATAGATATGAGTATCGAGTCTATATGAGTGAGTTAATTCTAATTCCTGGGCCCCAGACTATTTCCTATTAAATAGAGATACTGATATTACATGCCTTTCATTGATTAATTTATAATAATTTCATGGATCTATCTATTAAAAAATTGATTTGGGGTTTTTACTATGTTTTTCTCAAAATAACATGAAATAAAAAATCAGTTCTTTTCCTCTATAAAATCTTCACATTATGAAAATGGTTTAGAATCCTATCCCCCTCATTTTCCCAAATTTATATTGACAACAAGATTATCATCAGACTCTTTCCTAGATACAACACAACAAAATGGTGTTGTTGAGTGCATGAATCATCTTCTACTAGACACTAATCAGGCCCTTTTTCATATAAAAGTTCCCACAACATTTTGGTGTGATGTTATTATGAAAATGACATATATTATCAATTTCCTTCAACCATCTGTTATAAGAACCCAACCTTATTACATACATAATCTTGAATTTATTCAAGAAAACACTTCCTTTTACATTCAGGATCTTTTCAAGTTTAGAGATTTATAGAATTCGGACAAAACATTAATAACATTACACATTGTTATAGAGTGGATACCATAAAAACAAATTCATTTTTTCTGAAAATATAAACATTAAAACTTAAAACAAGACTCCTTGACTATTCTTCATCATTTAAAATGTATTAATTCATTGTATTACACATCCATTAACCTTTGATAAATCATTTAAAAACAGGGGATGAGCACAAAAGCTCAGTAAGGGATGGAAAATAAGGAAATATCACATTACTCCATGATTACTCATAACGTATGAAAGCATTTTCAAAAGACATTCTTTCCACCCATATATAAAAACATTGTGTAACATTAGATTTAAAAAAGATCCACACAAAACATGAGAACATAAATATAATCATAAATGTATCATGGGGAATTACTTATATAATATTGTAACCATTCTTGGCTACCTTATAAATTGCAACCCTCACAGCTACCTTACTTTGTGTAACCATCGCGGTTACACTTCGAGTAACCATATGGCTGACCTCCAACTTACTCATACCCAATGCATTGGAGGGAAATATAGGTCCCACCCTTCATCATAAATAATTCCCAATAACCAAAACATAATCATAAAACATTAATAATTCCATAAAAACATTACTTTGGAATTTCGTAAAAACGAATTTAAAAAGAGGATTTTTAAAGAAAAGCCCCTTATAAGTATCATACAATTGAAGAGGGACTTCATAGTGTGGATGTATGATGTATATGTACTGTAAATACACACAATAAAACATAATATAAATAGAACCCATCACACAAACAATTTAAATAGCACATAAAAAATGAAGTAGAAGGTTAACCCAAATAATGGAAATCAGGTTAAGAATTCCCTTACCTTGGGTTTGTATTACTTCCAACTTGTTTAAACCTCATTTATAATGGTTAAAATAGTGTTATTAATATTTTATAGAAACATGTTCATGTTGATAACATCTTATATGATAATTTCATAACATCTTTTCACCCATAATTGTTAGTATTTTTTCCCTTGCACTGTTTTTGGTTGAATTCTTTACATGATTTCTATGATTGGTTCGTGGTGGACGTTCTTGTCAATCGGAAGTGAATCTCCAGAATTGTAATGGAGTTGTATTTTCATATAACCATTAACATAAATTATTCCATTTATAATTTTTAATTCTTACATTATGATGATTCATAAGTTAGAACATTAATGATGTTCGTTTATATCCTTTTAGTGGTTCTTTGATAATAACAACCTCATTTTTTCTTATAAATTAGAACCATGAGTACAAAAGAATTCCAGAACCATGGGTGACTCATAAAACATATATTTGAACCTTTTTCAACCATATAAATGGTTTCATGACCATACTTGAAGTAATTAATTGAAATTGAAATCACGCCGTCCACGATGTCGATAATTCGACGCAAACGGACAATGTTTTTATTCTTTAACTATGTGGGAGAGGAGAAGAATAATGATGAGTAATTTTTCATAAACATGATAAAATACAGAGTATACATGATTTCTGGATATTTCATGCCTCTTGGGTAAGGATATATGAAAAAATAATAAGGAAGGAACTCAAAATAAAAGAAAAACTGTGAAATCAATTACAAAAAATCGGTAGCCTAATGGATACACAACATGGTTTTAGAAAATATTAAAAAGAGAGGGGACAATGGTCACCCATCTAGAAATGAATCAAAATATAGAGAATATCGATTATAAGAAGGAAATAAAAACGTGGTATGGATACTTGAAAATTATACCACATAAAAGAGAATTTGAATGGAAAAAAGGAAGAAATTGAGAATTTTCTTTACCTTCTAGATTAACCCTTAGAACATGAAGTTTGGGACCTTGGGGGCTCGAGGAAACCTTGGGAGGACTACTATAAAGGTAAGGTGTCCAGAGCTTCATTGAGGGAGAATTGGTAATGAATTCAATGAATGGAAGAGTTGGTATTTATAGGAAAAGTGAGGGATTATTTTAATAATTTTCAAGGGACACCTCATGAGTGGTATTTACAAAACCAGGGGAATTCCCATGGTATAAGACACTTGGGAAACCTCGCATATTATTTAACTATACACAAGTCGACCAGATTTATGACATCATTATTATATCATTAATGATTTCATTAATACACCGAAACTAAAAACTTTATTTTTTACTATTCACCAAAAAATCAACTATTTCAGAAAAATTCCCAAAATTTCACCCTAAACATTTATCGATGTGTATATTTCAAAAAGGAAGTCCATTTTTTGAAAATAATTTCCTAAATTTTATTAATTTAATTTTTAAATAAAATCATACTTAATTCAAAAATTAACAATTCTAATTCTGTAACTACTTCTATATCACAATGAAAAATTAACCTAGATGATATTATCTTAAAGCCGTAATAAAATAAAATAACAATAAAATTTACTATTCATTAGGTTCATATCACTATTCATATTACTATTCAAAATGGTATGTTACTATTCACCAAAAAACAAGTAGGTTCCAATAGAATCCAAATAACATACTGAACACAAATGTAGATGACAGATTCTGGAAATTTAGAACATAGAAGTAGAAAAGTTATGGTTTAAAGGATAATTAAAAAAATATCTATTTAAAACAATTTTCCATGCATTTATATTAATTTTTAGAAAAACATGGGGTGTTACATTATTCTCACCTTCTTGAAATTGTGTCCTCGCAATTTTATTTACTTATTAAAAACTGAGGGTATTTTTCCCTCATAGCATTTTTAGAATCCCATGTTGCTTCTTCAACCATGTGGATTCTACACAAAACTTTTACCTTGTGTATTATCTTATTTCAAAATACCTGTTCTCTTCGATCAAGAATCTGAACCAGATTCTCTTCATAAGAAAGGTTCTCTTCTAGTTGAACTGCTTCCAAGCTCAAGACATGTGATGAATCTGGCACATGCTTTCTCAACATCGAAACATGAAAAACATTGTGTACCTGAAACAAACTCAGAGGCAAAGCTATGAGGTATGCAACTGTTCCAACATTCTACAATATTTTAAAAGGACCAATGAACCATGGACTTAGCTTTCCTTTCTTACCGAAACGCATCACACTTTTCCAAGGAGAGACTTTAAGGAAAACATGGTCACCTACGTTGAAAGAGAAGTCCTTCCTTCTGTTATCTGCATAACTTTTCTTCCTGCTCTGAGTTTTCCTCATGTGCTGCTGGATCATCCTCGCTTTCTCAGCCACTTCTTCAACTAATTCTGGCTCCATCAACTTTCTTTCACCGACTTCATCCCAAAATGTTGGAGTCTGACACTTCTTTCCATATAAAGCCTAAAAAGGTTCCATGTGAATGATGGAATGAAAACTGTTATTATAAGAAAAATCAACTAATTAAAGATGTTGATCCCAACTTCCCTGATAGTCCATTGAAAAAGCTCGGATCAGATCCTCCAAAGTTTGAATCATTTGTTCTGACTACCCAACTTATTTAAGATGAAAAGTTGAACATAAATTTAACTCTGTGCCTAACGACTTCTAAAGTCCCTTCCAAAAGTTAGAAGTGAACCTGTGATCTCGGTCAGATACAATGGAAAGAGGAACTCCATGTAACCTGACAATCTCCTTGAGGTACAATCGAGAGAGTTGATCCAAAGACATCGTATCTTGAATTGATAGAAAATGTGCATACATTGTTAGCTGATCAATAATAACCCAAATTTCATTGTTACCTTGAGAAGTCTTTGGTAGTCCCACCACAAAGTCCATGGATACATTCTCCCATTTCCACTCTGGCACTGGAAAAGGCTGAAGAATCCCCTTCGGTAACTGTCGCTCTGATTTAACCTGTTAACATTTCAAACATTTCATGGTAAAATCAGCAATATCTCTTTTCATTCCATCGCACCAATAATACTCTCAAAGGTCTCTATACATCATAGTACTTCCAGGATGAATAGAAAATGGAGAACTATGAGCTTCAAGCAATAATTATTTCTTCAACTGGGAATCACAAGGCAAACACAACCTTTTTCCAAATATGAAAACACAATATTTATCAAGATTAAATTCTGGAATCTTTCCCATTTTAACCAATTCTACCTTTTTCTGTAGCTCACGATCTTCCTTCTACGCTTGCTTAATTCTGTCTGACAATGAAGACTACACTGAAACCTGAAACAAAACAGATGTATCCCCGCACCAATAACTTATAAGACAAAATTCATAAAATCATTAATCAAGGGATCATGTTCCAAACGTAGCATGGTTCATGATTCTTGATGTTTCTAACTTAAGGCATCCACTACATTGTTTGCTTTTCCAAGATGGTAATTGATCATGCAGTCATAATCCTTTATCAGTTCGAGTCATCTTCTCTGCCTCATGTTTAATTCCTTCTGAGTGAATATATACTTTAGACTTTTATGGTCAGTATATATTTGGAATTTGGTTCCACATAGATGATACCTCCATATTTTCAAAGCAAAAAAACCACAGCTACCAATTCCAAATCATGTGTGGGATAATTTATCTCATGAGGTTTTAGTTGCCTCGAAGCATAAGAAATTTCCTGATCATTCTGCATCAAAACACAACCAAGCCCGTTCAAAGAAGCATCACTGTAGATGAAAAACTCACCATTCTAGGAAGGTAAGGCCAAAACCGGAGCATTTACCATTCTCTTCTTCAGTTATTGAAAGCAAACATCGCATTCCTCTGTCCAAAATTTTTTTACCCCTTTCTGTGTTTACTGTAGTTAATGGGCTAGACAACTGTACAAAGTTCTTAACAAACCGTCTGTAATAACTTGCTAAGACCAGAAAACTACGAATATCTATATCATTAGTGGGTCTTGGACATTCATTAACTACTTTTGTTTTGGCATGGTCAATTGTTATTCCATCCTTATTTACAATGTTCCCAAAAAAAGAAATTTGTTGCAACCAAAAATCACACTTTCTGAATTTTCCATATAGTTTCTTTTCATTTAATGTTTGTAAAACAACCCTTAGATGTTTTTCATGCTCCTCTCTATTTTTAGAAAATACCAGAATGTCATCAATAAATACAACCACAAACTTATCCAAGAACTCAGGAAATAATCTATTAATAAGATTTAGGAATACTGAAGGTGAATTAGTTAATCCAAATGTCATAACAACAAATTCATAATGCCCATATCTAGTATGAAAAGCTGTTTTCGGGATGTCATCTTGCTTCACCTTCAGTTGATGGTATCTGGATCTCAAGTCAATCTTGGAAAAGTACTGAGCTCCCTGGAGCTGATCAAACAAGTCATCAACATGAGGAAAAGGATACTTTTTTTAACATTGATGTTATTCAAAGCTCAATAATCAATGAAAAGTCATAGAGAACCATCGTTCTTTTTAACAAACAAAACAGGGGCCCCCCATGGTGAAGTGCTAGGATGAATGAAGCCTTTGTCAAGAAAATCCTGCAACTGGTTTTTCAATTCAAGAAGTTCTATTGGAGCCATGCGATATGGGGGTTTTGAAATTGGCTTAGCATCAGGATCTAAGTCAATTGGTAATTCCACTTCTCAATTAGGTATGACACCAGATAACTCATCAGGAAAAACATCAAGGTATTCATTTACCACCGGCACATCATGAATTTGAATAGTTCCATTTTTTTCAACAGTATGAGCAATATAACTTTCATTTCCATATTTCAATAGTTTCTCATCTTCCTGATATGTTATCAATTGTATGGGTTTATTCTTGTATACAAACTGAAACTCAATTTGAAAAACAACTTCTTTAGCTCTACATTCAATCTTAGCATGATAATCAGAAATCTAGTCCATCCCCAGAATAACATCAAACTCGACTAAGGGTAAAACAACAAGGTTTGCGGGTAAAGTATTTACACAGACCACAATAGAAAGATTATTATAATTATTATTTTCTATAACATTTCCCCCTGGTGTTTTAACAACAAGTTCGGGTCTCATTTGTTGAGGTGATATTTCTAATTTACCCAAAAATTTCTCAGAGATGAAGGAATGTGTAGACCCCGTATCGAACAAAACTTTAGTAAAATATGACTGAACAAACAATATACCTGATACAACTTCATTGGATGGCCCGACGTCTACTGATGTAGTCGTAAAGGATCTTAATACACCTTTCTGCTTGTAGTCTGGCTTCTTTGCATCATTCAGATCTCTCTTTGGGTAGACATATGCATAATGACCCATTTCACCACATTTAAAACACCTTACAGTTTTTAGGATCGTTTTCATTGCAATCTTGGCCCATATTTCCAAACTTACCACATTTAAAACACTTCCCATTTTTTCTAAGACATTCCCCAGTGTGTTTCTTTCAACACTTTTCACAAACTGGAAATTTGATTTTCTTACCATCAGATTTCTTTGGTTGATTATTACCCATTGCTTGAAAACTGGACCTCTTATTATTTTTGTTTCCAAAATGCATATGATCATCAGCAAACTCCATCTCTACCGTCTCAGCACATCAGAAAAGTTTCTCATAACTTTTGAATTCTTGGGAGGCCAACTCCTTTCGATACCTTGGCTTCAGTCCTCAGTAAAAGCGCTTGATTTTTCTATCAAGATCCAGAATAAGATTTGGTGCATACCTCTCCAGTCAGGTGAATTTTGCTTCATACACAGCCACTGAATATTCCTCCTTCTGTTTCAATTCAAGGAATTTCTTATCCTTTCTAAGTTGCACCACCTTAGGAAAATATTTTTCAAGGAAAAGGCTTTTATATTCATCCCACACTAAGGCATAAAAATACTCTCTACCCATGATATTCCTTACCATTGAACACCACTGATCAATTTCCCCTTCAAATTGATAAATGGAAAGACTTTCCATTTGATTTTCTGAACATCCCATAACATCGAATATCTTTTCAATGGATTTGATCCATCCTTCAGCTGCTACTGGGTTAGAATATCCATTGAATACAAGAGGATGTTTTCTTATAAAATTTTCCACTACTATCATGTTCTGTTGTGATACCTCTATTGGTTCTCTTGCATGGATTCCACCACCATTTATTTCATGCGTTAGCTGAGCCATTACTGTCACAAACTGATCGGTTCCAATCCCTACCATTCTGGGATGTAGTTCCGGAAGGATGTCATTCTGTCGGTGCTTCTCCTCTTCAGCATCCATGTTCCTTCTACATACAACCATTCTGAACAAACATATCTTAGATGAAGCAACATGGTAATCTTTAAATGATATAAAAAATTAAACATAGAGTGATAATCATTTATGGTATTCTATTAACATCACCCTAACCCCTAAAGTTATCTAAACCATCCATTGATACCAACTATAAGGACCCGACCTTATTACATACATAATCTATAATTTAGTCAAGAAAACACCTCCTTTTACATTGAATATATTTTCAATTTTAGAGATTTATATAATTGGGAAAAAACATTCATAACATTACACATTGTTACAGAGTGGATTCCATAAAAATAGATTCCATTTTTTTTACAAAATATAAACATTAAAACTTAAAACAAGACTCCTTGACAATTATTCAACATTTAACGTGTCTTCCTTCCTTGTATTACACATCCATTAACCTATGATAAATCTTTTAAAAACTTGTGATGAGCACAAAATCTCAGTAAGGGATGAAAAAGAAGGGAAGATCACATTAGTCCATGAATACTCATAACATATGAAAGCTTTTTCAAAAGACATTCTTACCACACATATATACTTACTTTGTTTAACATTATATTTAAAAAAGATCCCAAAAAAATAGGATAACATAAATATAATCATAATGGTATCTTGGGGCATTACTTACATAATCTTGTAACCGTTCTTGGCAACCTTATAAATTAAAACCCTCACGGCTACCTTACTTTTTGTAACCATCGTAGTTACACTTGGAGTAACCATACTGCTGACCTTCAACTTACTCATACCCAATGCATTCGAGGGAAATATAGGTCCCACCCTTCATCATAAATAATTCCCAATAACCAAAACATAATCATACAACATGAATAATTCCATAAAAACATTACTTTGTAATTTCTTAATACCGAATTTAAAAAGGGGATTTTAAAAAAAATCCCCTTGTAAGTATCAGACAATTGAAGAGAGACTTAATAGAGTGGATGGAGGATGTATATATACTGTATATACACATAATAAAACATAATATAAACATAACCCATCACACAAACAATTTTAATAGCACACAAATAATGAGGAAGAAGGTTAACTCATAGAATGGAAATCGGGTTAAGAATTCCCTTACCTTGGGTTTTTCTTACTTACAACATGTTTAAACCTCCTGTATAATGCTTAAAAGAGTGTTATTAATATTTTACAGAAACAATTTCATGTTTATAACATCTTATATGATCATTTCATAACATCTTTTCACTCTTAATTGTTAGTATTTTTCCCCTTGCACTATTTTAGGTTGAATTCTTTACATGATTTCTATGACTGGATCATGGTGGAAATTCTAGTCGATCGGAAGTGAATATTCAGAATTTGAATGGAGTATTATTTTCAGATAACCATTAACATAAATTATTCAATTTATCATTTTGAATTCTTACATGAGGATGATTCATAAGGTAGAACATTAATGATGTTCGTTTATATCCTTTTAGTTGTTCTTTGATAATAACAACCTCGTTTTGTATTATAAAATAGAAACATGAGTACAAAAGAATTCCAGAATCATGGGTGAGTAATAAAATATATATTAAAACCAGGTTCAATCATATAAATGGTTTCATGACCATACTTGATAGAATTAATGGAAATTGAAATCACATCGTCCACGATGTCGATAATTCGACACAAACGGACAATGACTTTATTCATGAAATAAGTGGTAGATGATAAGAATAATGATGAGTAATTTTTCATAAAAATGATAAAATCCATTGTATACAAGATTTTTGGAGATTTCATGCCTCTTGGGTATGGAAATATGATGAAAGAAAAAGGAAGGAACTCAAAATAAAAGAAAAAGTGAGAAATCTCTTACAAAAATTTGGCAGCCTATCGACTACACAACATGGTTTTAGAAAATATTAAAAAGAAAGGGGACATGGATCACCCATCCAGAAAGAATAATAATGTAGAGAAGAACAATAATAATAATAATTAAATAGAAACATGGTATGGAAACTTGAAAATTATACCACATAAATGAGAATTTGAAAGGAAAAAAGAAAGAAATTGAGAATTCTCTTACCTTGTAGAGTAACCCTTAGAACATGAAGGTTGGGACCTTGGGAGGTTGAGGAAACCTTTGGAGGAATAATTTTAAGGTAAGGATTTCAGAGCTTCTTTGAGGGAGTATTGGTAATGAATTCAATGATTCTAAGAGTTGGTATTTATAGGAAAAGTGAGGGATTATTTTAATGATTTTCAAGGGACACCTCATTAGTGGTATTTACAAAACCATGGGCTTTACCATGGTATAATACACTTGGAACACCTCAAATATTATTTTAATTTACATAAGTTGAACAGATTTATGACATCATTATTATATCATTAATGATGTCATTAATACACCAAAACTGAAAACTGTATTTTTTACTATTCACCGAAAAATCAACTGTTTTAGAAAAATTCCCAAAATTCACCCTAACCATTTATCGACATTTAGATTTCAAAAATGAAGTAATTTTTTCAAAAATAATTTTCTAAATATTATTAATTTAATTTTTAAATAAAATCATACTTAATTCAAAAATTAACAATTCTAATTCTGTAACTACTTCTATATCACAATGAAAAATTAACTTAGATGCTATTATATTAAAGCTTTAATAAAATAAAATAATAATAAAAAATACTATTCATTAGGTTCATATCACTATTCATATTACTATTCATAATAGTGTGTTACTATTAACCAAAAAAACATGTTGGTTCTAATAGACTCCAAATAACATACTGAACACAAATATAGATGACAGTTTCTTGAAATTCAGAACATAGAAGTAGAAAAGTTATGTTTTAAAGGCTAATTAAAAAATATCTATTTAAAACAAAGATCCGTGCATTTCTATTTATTTTTAGAAAAAGATGGGGTGTTACATATGTACTTGTAGATGATACTCCATATCACACACTCTATCCATATCAACCACCCCATTCACTACCCCTACATGTTTTCAATAGTTTGGGCTATGTTTGTAACATTCGTTTAACTCATTCCAAGTATTATTATTTTTATCTTATATTATTATTTATTATATATTATCACACAAAATGTTGATTTCATTATTACTCTCCTAATTTTGGGATGATGTGCTGTGTCAATAGATATTTCCATTATTGATTCATCGCTATTAGTTTCTATTTCAGCACCATCAGCTTCCACAACTATTGATCAAGATGGTTTTTCCCCATTTATCATTAATCAACTTACTTATCCCCCATAACCTTTTCATCCTATGGTTGGTGGTATTCACTTTGGTATCATCCCTCCCATCACATTCAGCACACCACCACCTCCCAGTCATGCAGGTTCAAGATATATTCAAGTCTATAATCGTCATTTAGATGAAAACTATCCTGCTACACCTGTCGATTTCAATGCATATATGTAAAGGAAATATGGATTCCTAATTAAGACACATTATACCTTCATGTTATTGAAACCAAGCGGGTGAGTTAGTACCCTCTCATGTCAAAATACTTTCCTCATGGGAGGGTTCTAACTCGCCTACATGGTTTCAATCACATGAATGTATAATGTGTCTTAATTAGGAATCAAGCTTCCCTTTACATATATGCATTGAAACCTTGATCACACAACATATCAATAATAAATAAAATTATCTCATATAAAATGGAAATGTTCACACATCATGTCGTCAAACAAAACTAGGAAAAGAAAGACAAGCACAAATCAAAGAAAATCATGACACCCACTTCTTAAATCTACCAAAATTTCAACAATATGTAAAATCGTGCCCCAAAAAAACCTAGAAAATGGAAAATGTATATGAAAATAATTATTGAAACATAGGTTTAATTAAGACCTTTCACATAAGAGAATGATACCAAAATGAAAAATGAATTATGTATAGAGCTAGATTTTGATCAAAGACATAAAAATAACTCCTAAAAGTAAACAAAATGAATTAAAGTAATAATGAAACTAAGTATTAAAATTCAGATATAATAAATTAAGAAAAATATTATTAGAAGTGAATACAAAAAAACACAATAAAAATATAACCAAACATAAACTTTAGATTCTTGGTAAAATCCTCATTAGAGTGAAGGTAGTATTTGGGATTCATCTATTTCCATTTCATAATAGATGATAGGAATGATCATAGAAAATTTTTATCATGTAATACTTATCCACCATAAAACATGGAATATAAACTTATTAAATGTAATCTTTCCTATTGTCCAAATTTATTACTTTAATACATTTTAATACCTTCTCAATGGCATGCTTCCAGATTCCCTGCTCACTTGTGACAATAAACCGAGATCAAGTAAGAAGTTAAATAATAATTTAATAATGGGGAAAACCAATCAAATTAATGATAACAATAAAAAATAGTCAAAATGGAAATTAATTACAACAAAATAAAAATGGATTGTAAAAAATTTAGCAACTAGTATAAAAAAAGAGGGAGAGAGAGGGGTAGGTAGAAAGTTTCACTTTAATAATATTATAATTTTTTAATAATTTTAATACTCATGTTTCCTCACCTATAATTTCTCAAGATTTAAAAGTCTTTGAATTGATTAACATCACAAAAAAGGAAAGGAAGTTATAATTATCATTAATGGATTCCTGGGGAATAGGGACCTGATGTTTGTAATAAAGTTTTACAGAAAAATATTGAAAAAAAATAAGGTAATACCTGGTTAATTATCACCCTTGAATATATTGTGCAATGGATGGTCTCTATGATCCCTACAACACGCCAATTAGGCTCTTACACATCCTGAACAAGGAACATGAGTTGATGAAAAATATGTATAAAAATATGTTTACGGATGAATTTTTGTGCAGTAGGTTAAAACCCTCTTTTTATTGAATTTAAAAATTAATATGGATTTTGGAACTCTTAAAATTTCCTACAACATAGAATATTATGAAAATGGTGGAACCAACCCCTAAAATATTTACAAGGGTTTTAAATTTTTGAATAAAATTCTTTTAAAACACTAATAAATCCATTTTCAGAAAACCTGCTCAGATTAGAAATAAAACTGACTTTGACTCTATGAAAATGGAGAGAGGAAATTATGAAATAAAATAATGATCAAAATCCCATAATTTCATTCTCTTTCCTACCACACTTAAATAATGAGGATCAATATCACACTCTCTTTGATAACCCAATGGAAAACCAATGACATAAAGAAAAGGAAACAATTTTGATCAAAAATATTCTTTCAAAAAAATAACGGCAAACCTCAAAAAAAATTTACTTCCTTTAAAATATTAAAAAAATTAAAATATTATTCTTATATATCCTAACATTGAGGTGATAACAATATTCCCAGTGACATAATTTTCCATTTATGTCACCAAAATATGGCCTCTTTTCTAGTGGAATGGTAATATCTCTAAGATAAATTAATCATTATGAACCTTGTAATTCACCCATAGGAGGTAGAAGAAACTACAGAAACATATAATTTTATTATTTTATTTAAATAAAAAAAATAAGAAAAAATAAAATTTGAAAAATATATAGTCGATCTGTTTAGTATTGTATGTTTCTCATCACATGCTTGTAAACATATGATGTCATAATTTCACCTTTAGATTTTATAATCAATATAAATTCCAATGTACATATAACTAACCCTATTCTAACAAAGTGATGGTCCATTAACTTGAGTAACACAATAAAGGGTATCAATATTTTTTTCTTCTTTTCCAATGATACAATTAAGAAACCCTTGTCTTGTTCTAATGTCCATGGATTTATAAATATGTGATTTTGTTTAATATTATATAAACATGTAAAAATAAGTTCAACTAAAAATATAAATAACTAATATATGACAAAAAAAACATCTAACAACAACAACATTGATGAAAAACAAGCCTTAAACCCAATTAAATGGGGACAACAGTATAGATCAAATGTCTCCAATTAGATCTCTATCGAATTTCATATTTTAATTCAACTCATTTTCAACAAGATCATCTTGAATTATTTTCTTAAGGGTCCTTTTTGGATTTTATCATTATTCTTACCCTATTAATTAGTGCATTCTTAGGTTTTCTTAAAAAACCCTTATAATAATTAAAAACAATGTTGACTAAAATTAAATTATAAAAACAAGGAATATGAAAAAATAAGTTAAGGGACTAGATTATAGAAAAATATAATGTTTCAACTAAAAAGTATCATATCATCATCATAAAATAAATTCAATGAATAATTTAAAAAACTGGTTTCTCTAAAAGATGAATGTAAAAGGGTTTTAAAAATCATATAAGAACAAAAAGAATGGTTGAACCAACCATAATCAAATAATGTCATTTTAAATATTGAATGGATGAAAATAATGCTATGAAAAAATGTGTTAATTTTTTTGTATCGATGCTATAGGTATCTATATCAGTTTTTACAACATATGACTTATCATGACCAAGAAAAACATTTACATTAAGCATTAACAATACCCCAAAAATGATATTTTACATTCACAACCTGAACCCTCACTTAAGAGGAAAGAGTGTAATAACTTGGACTAAACATCAGATCTCAAAAATTCATACACTTTTATCTTCATAATGAGAACATATTTTAATGTCGATGACATAGAATAGTAAAAGATAAAAAAAATTGGATGGAAAAAATATAAATTAGTGGAAAAAATATAATGTAATTTGAGAATAATGAGGTGGATATGAGAAACCGTTAGCTAGGTCTTAACTATTGACTTCTCCAAATGTGTCTTTAATAGGGAAGTCTCAAGGAAAGAGTTCATCAATAACTAAGGGTTCTCCTCCAAGAATCTTGGTAGTGGATTCAGATGGTGGTTTCTACCTTCATCATGGAGGTAGCTTCATTAATAGTAGTTGTGTTGGTATAATGAAGGGCATTGTTCTTTGGAATATGGTGGTAACAGACTCGTTGGGTGATAAAGGGTTCATTGTCGGATGTGGAACTAGGTAACTAGTGGGAACGATTATCTGGTTCGTAGTGGAGTTCCATCTGGGAGGGGAGGGGCCACTACATCTCAGTCCAAGAATAATATTTGGATATCTCATTTCAACCTTAGAAATTTTTATATGAAAAAAAATTAATTTTGGCAGAGGAATTGAATCAGAGCTTCCATAGACGGTGGAATCGCTTGGTTATGATTTTCAATGGTTTGAAGTATCTTATGATGAAAATTCAATGACATGTTTTTTATAGGAGTGGTGACCATTATTTTAATACATTATTTAGATTGAGGCATTTTTTCCTTTAAATTTTCATCCAGAGTGGATGTTGGACATTCGGTGGCAAGGTCCATGGATTTTTTACAACTATCCATTGATTCTCATCGTTTATAACCCTAACATTTTAGTGGGAACTTGATCTAGTTTTACATTTTCCATTTGGATTAAATTTCTACAATTTCGGTTTCACCAGTGGAGTGATTCAATATCAAGATGCATTGTTAATTTTATAGTAAGAAATATTTTCACTAATGGTTCTACTAAATTAATGGCGATAGTTATTTTCAGTAAAAGTGGTGTTGATGTATAGGTTTCATAAAAATATATCAATAAATTCTTTCTCAAGATTATTAATGGGTCTATGTTTGAGAAAAAATATGTGTATGAATGGACCTCTTCCAAGTGTGATCACAATATTTTTTTGACTAGTCTCCAAAAGTGTAGGAAGTCTTCAGGTCATCATAATGTTTCAAAAATGGATGCCAATAAAGAATATTTTTGTGAGGGTATCCCTGAACACTCTTTCTATAATTTTGATTAGTAGATAGTGGATGTTAATTCTGAGAAGATGCCTTGGTATTACACCATAGAGTATTAGGTTAGTCGAACTCAATATGAGGTAGTTCAGTAGGACCCTTCGGCAGTGCGACAAGATTCATATCCCACAGAAGAGAAGTAAGACCCATTTTCTAGCTTCAATAAGCCTGATACCCATAAGAATATGGTTCATCCAGTGTATCAGGTTAGTATAAATTTCCCTAGATAGTGGGATTCTCCCCCACTGTATACAGGCTTATAGTAAAAATCATGTTTCTTCAATTTATTCTTGCAGTGTTTCTAAATATGGTTCTAAGGCCCAAGGATTCTATCTGTATTATCCTATTAAATAAAATTAAACACAATTCATCTCTCAAACGTTTATAAGAAGTGGACATTCTTACACTCATGTGGGAGAGAACTAGAAATCAATGATAGATTAAAGGTGGAAAGGGTGAAATTGTTTTTTAATTGTGATTATTTCCCCTTTGAATATTTGGGATATACATGTCCTTGGAAAGAAAAAATAGATTGGTGTTTCTTAAGAGGAAATAAGGTTAAAATAATTCCTTCATTAGAGATTAATGTGGGTTAAAAATAAATCTAAAAAGGTTTTATTTTCTAATTTTGGATCGAACTTTTGGGTGTTCCAATATTATTTTGATTTCACTACACATGGTAGACTCTTTATATTGTGGGATAATCCTATTGTTTGAGTTTTTTAGTTGAATATGGATTCTTAAATAATTCATTTTCAGGTATCCTCTCTAATCCATATGTGTTTCATAATCTCTACGTACGTTTTTAACATTGCAAATCAGAGGAAGTATTTGAGCGATGGTCTTGAAAATAAGGCAGATAGTATGTAACACGGATGGATCATAACTGGATATTTTAATTATATTCGACAAGTCAATAAGAAAATCCATGGTCTCATGGTAACTCCAAGGGCTTTATTTGGGTAACAAACTTTCATTAATGTTCCTTATTTTAGTGTTATTGGCTATTTTCATATGTGAAAAGATTTTTTATCAAGGTAATTTGTGTATTTATATCTAATTTGAATGTTATTTCTAATTTTTAGTGGATGAAAACTAGCCCAACTCATATGTGGAGTTCCTTAGAAATGGTGATTTAGGTCATTTTCCTAGTGATAGGTTCTTAAGAGAATAAATAACTTTTTATAATGAAACTATCAGAAATACATACTCAAATTACTAATATAGTAGTGTGGAAGAAGAAGAAAAAGAATAAGAAATGGGAATAATAATATCTTAAAGACGCTGCTATGAGGTCCTTTGGCCGAAACCTCCAATCTTCATAGTAGATTACTACTTCAAAACAGCCATAACCCCCACACACTAGTAGCCCCCCTTATTTAATAATACACTCCCACTATCTGGAAACATTTCAACCTAGAATACTTTTATGTATTTACATCACTATCATTATCTAACAACCCTTTCATCTAGAATCCTATTATGTATCTACATAACTTCCCCTTGGGAGTTGAGAATCGACTCCCCCTTTTATTGTACCTTCACTTCTATCTTCACCCACCCCATGAAAAGTCCACCTTATACTCAAGGTGGTCTATAGGAAACTGTAACTACAACTACATAGGATTCCTGGGATTCCTTTTTTAACCATACAGACCATCTCTTATATGATCCCCTTTTGATTCTTCTACCACTTAACTACCAGGATCCAAACATTATCACACCAATGAATTTAAACCCCAATCAGGACATCATTGGAAGGGGAGAAGTGGTGATGGATTTCTAATAGTAGTTAAGGGAACTATTATCCTTTAATTTATAGTATTATATATTGTATTGGATGGGGTGGTATAGGGTATTAAATAATGGAATCAGGGGTATAGTTTTGGTATTTCCAATGTATTAGGTTGTTGAGATGTTATGGTAGTTGGGGGTTATAAATGAGGGGTGGGTAGTTAGTTGAGGGAGTCTGGGATATTCATTTAGTATCTACTTTTCTAGAGGGAGGCCTTGGAATTGGCTTCGATGGAGCCTTCTAGAAGATATTCTTCCATTTCTTTATTCATTAACTTCTTCTCAATCTTATTGAAACCTAGTTATCTTCTGCTAATATAAATGCTAAAAATTTCTCTCTCAATATTAATAGTTTTATTACTAATACTATGCTCTGGACTGAATTTATTCTCTCATGAAAAGCGCAATCCCTTCAACTTCCTTTCTTAAAACTCTTCCTTAGAAAATTTTTGGATTCCCTTTTCTTGCAATGAATTGTTTCCTACTACATACCCCATCTCACACCCTTCCATTTTCAGAAATATTTTCACTACACTAGTTCTCTAACTCCTCCCTTGGTTCGTAAATATATTTTTCCTATTTTGAAAATCCAATTATTCCATTATTCATTTTACCAAAAACTCTTTATCCACTAAGTTAGTTAGTTTAAATATCCTTGCTTTGTTTGGTGGCTCATGATTCATAATAGAATATCATATTATTGGATTTACTCCACTAATAAACAAGAAGATATACCACTTTTATGAAATATCTTGAATCCAAAAATCCTATCATTCAAAATTTTTTATATAAGAATCACTAATTTTTTATCGTAGATTTCTATAATACATAATAGGTTCTTACTCTACAACACCACCATATCAACCAAACAATTCCTCCTTAAGTTGCTTCCATGTAAGATCCTGCCAAACCAACTTCTATAACATCTTCTAGTACATGACCAAGCCTTCCATGGATGAATATTCTAATGGTATCTTTTTCTCTTCTGCATTCTATGGATAACAAAATATGTATTAGCGCGAGTGACCCAGGTTATCAGATCCTCTCTAGTGAATATCAACATTTCCACTTTCCTTATAATGATGTGTGTCTTCCTATGATCCCTAACTGTTATGTGCTAATGAAGCATTATTTAATATTCAACCTAGGAACTATGATAACCATCCTTCATTATAATTTATCTATCCAATACATTCCTATCTTTTTGATCCTTAAATAATTGTTTCACTATTTCTTCTAACTTCGTGAAACTCATCATTAACTCTGAGAAACTCAAAATCGCCTACGATATATAATTTTTTCATAAAGAAACTTTGTTCTCCCTTATCATGGTCACCCAATTTGGAAATCCATTCACATATTCCAAACTAAATCATTCTCTATAGTTCATCTAGTCATGTACCTTCAGTGTCCTACTCAGTTGTTGCATCTGTGACTGTGTAGATTTTTTTATTGAGATATAAATTTTTCCACTACTATAAGAACTCCACTATCAATAAATAGCCTTTACAAGAGACTTAAGACATATCATATAATATTTATAGCATATTCCTACTTAAAAACATCCATAAAACCCAAATGGAACCATCTCCCCACATTTAATAATCCCCTCTCACTATCTAAAAGCACTTCCATATGGAATCCAATTATGTATTTACATCACTTCTAATGGTAGTTGATATTAGAATCCCCATTTTATTCTTCCTTGACTCATATCACTTTATATTATTTTCTATAATCCTAGAACAAAAACATTCCCTCTATTTGGATTTTCCAATTACTGGTCCATGAAAGAAGGATTCTCTATTTTTTTGTCACCGTTGGTGGGGTGATCCTACTGGTAGAGATTTAATTACACTATATAAAAAGAATATACATGATATTTTTTTAATTAAGGATAGGTTTATTCTTTTGATTGTAATGCTAGAGTGAGGGATTCATTGTGAAAAAAATGGATTCATGGTGAAAAAGTGAACTGCATTCAATTCAAGGAAAAATTTAATGTGACCCTATGAAGTTTTCTCTTAATGATTCAGAGTTAATTATTTTTGTAAATTCACAAAGAACCAATGTGATCAATCCATTTTTTTGGAAGATAATGAAAAAATTTTAAGTGGAATGTTGATATATAGATATCACATTATTTAATGCTTTTATCAAGAATAAGCTGCAAAATAATTCCATTCAAGATATTTCTAGAGATGATGGATCTAAATTAATTTATCATATTGAGACTAAAGTGAAAGTAATGGGCTAAATTCATGGTATTCATGGATCTTATAATTTAGTTCCCCCTCTTAGTTTTTAGGTCATGAAAGGTAGTAAAGAATATTTATGAACAACTTTGTTATCTTTTTTGTGAACTAGTTAGGTCAATATAAGTTATTAGTTTCATGAATCATAACCCTAGGGGTGTTTCCCCATTCTAACCACACACCTCTATTATACATTCTTATCACTGGAGAAGCGGTAGAATGGGAAAAGATCTCTATATTGGTTTTTTGGGATATATAGGGCACACATAATAGTATATGTTCAGCAGGGATTGTGAAAGGGATAGAATTCAGTTACAGTAGGATGACGTCAAGGATAACTCTACAGATCTAACATGTTGTACTGATTTATCTTACCAATGGTGCAATATAGATTACTGGTAATACCATTCTGATTCACCTTTTCATATTGAGTTCTTATTTCTCTCCAAGCACTCACACATACACACACATAGAATGTCAACATTTTGGAGAATCAACTGGGGAACAATGAGTTAAATAGGGAAACTGAGGCTGGAGGCAATGTGTATGGGGAGATCATTGTTGGATTCCAATAGGTGGGGAAAAATAAAATGTAAACACAGACAAAGTAGAGTTTCATGATAATCAGTTCACAAATCATAGTTGTTGAACTCATGTTGGTTGGAAGACAACTTGATCTCTTCTTCCATTTGGGTAGGAAAATTACATAGTACAATTTTTTTACAAATAAGAATGGAAAACTATGTGGTGTCGATAGAATCTGGTTTGGAGAGTATTAAAGAATCAATTGAGTCAACATATGAAAACATGGAAAATTATGTGAATGAAGAACGAGAGCCAACACATGGCTCTGGATATTGCGCATCAGACAGAGGACCACATGACATTAAGAGTTATTGATTTGGAATAAAAAACTCAAGATTGATTGAAGTGAATTGAACTACATATGGAGTGAGGATTAGAAAATTAAAAACAAATTATATTAGTATATAAAAATATATAAGGAAGAGAAATGGGTTGAATGGAGTGCGGCATGCGCCTGTATAAATTTCTTGTTACAGTGGTTTTCAAACAATCGAAGAAGCTGTGAAATGTCTCGCATAGGGTGGAATTTCAAAATTTTGATGGAGATGATCCTTTAGGATGGATTACCAAATAGGAAACATTTTTCTTGATAAATTTAACATTTTAATACATGAAACTTCATTACTCATAAATTTTTTTGGAAGGAACAACATTGTATTGTTTTTTATCTTGGCACAATGTCATTCCAGGAACTTCCTTGATCTATTTTAAAACAAAATTTATAGAATATATGGAAAAAACAAAAATCTATATCAATTTATATTTTTGAAAAATATGATACAAACTAGTTTTGTGGATGATTCCATTGAATAATTCCATTAAATTTTTTTAAGGCTAACTAATTTTCCAAAACCATGGAAATGGTTCTGCTTATGGGTAGTTTATGACACAATATAGAGAACCTAATTTTGATGCATGAAATGGATAATAAGTTTCATATGACAGTACTAGAATGATGTTTTTAAAGGGAATTTATTTTTGAGGTAGAGCTCTAGAGAAATCATTCTCGTCCAGTGGAACCTCTTATGACACGAAATTATTGAGTCGTGGCAACAAACTTCCCCACAAACTATCCTGTTTTTGAACGAAACCATAGAGAATAAGAGTTGAAGATGGTTATTGGTTATAACAAATTGAATATGGTGATATATATACGTTTTCATGAATATGAGAAACAAAAATATGAAAGGGTTATGCTTCTATTGTGGCCAACCATACAGACCAATGAAAAAAATCCCCGAAAAACATTTGATGGTGTTGGTTGGGGAATTTGATGAACATGATGAAGATAGGGAGAAGGGAGAAATGTAAAAAATAATAATATAGATCCTTAGAAGTTGGTAATGAATAATTATACCTGAAACTCAAAGAAATGCCTTGAGAACCAGTTGAGTTCCATAGTATGAGCGAGGTTGGGGAAGATTTGATGATTCTCACCGAACATCTATTAGGTGTTCCAGTTCATGTTTTAGTGGATAGAAAAGATATAAATAATTTCATATCTAAAAGTATTTAAAAACATAAAAAGATACTATTTATCCTGAAAAAAACTTTTAGTGTTACTCTTGGAAATAGCTCCCATGCTTTTCTGTAAGACCTATGCAAACTGATTCAGATCATCCTAGAGAACTTCATTATTGCAGTTGACACTTTTGTTTTTGACACTAGGGAACCATATCTAGTCGTGGGGATGAAATTTATGAGAATAATGGGTAGTGTTTTGACTAATTTTATTCATAAAACCACGAAATGTTTTTGGAAGGGGAAGGGAATTAAACTCAAAGGAAATGAATTTGGTGTGTTGTGTACTTGGGGACTTCAAAACTAGATTCAAACAAAGAATCTAATTGTTGAGGGATGTTATTCATTGTCATAGATTAATTTTCAATAATAATAAGTAAATAGTGGGCTGGTAGACCAGTTTTTATTGGGCAATGTTTTGAATAACATGTAGTCTATGTTCAAAAAACCACAGGACCCACCATTGCATCGGGAAACAAACCATGCAATTAATATTATTGCTGAGGATACCCCAGTAATTGTTAGACCATATAATCTGGATAATTACCTCAAAGGGGTGGTTGAGAACCAAGTTAATGAAAAGTTGGATCAAGGAATAATCAGACATAGTAGAATCCAATTTTTTATTCCCATAATTCTTGTAATGAAAAAAGACGGGAGATGGAGGATGTGTATTGATTACTAAGAACTTAAAAAACTTATCATCATAGATAGGTCCCCCATTCCAAACATCAATGAACTATTTGAAGAGTTTCAAGGAGAAATGTTTTTTCTCAAAATTAGACATGAGATCTTAGTGTCACTAGATTCGGCCATAATCAATGGATGTTAATAAGACAACATTTCATACACAAGTAGGACATTATAAATTACTTTTTAGGTTGTTTGTGTTGATGAAATACCCATCCAATTTTTACTCTTCCATGAATAGAATATTCATAGAATATTTTAGGAAGACTATATTAGCATTTTATGATCATATTCTTGTTTATAGTAAAACCTATTTGGAACTCTTTCAACACATTGGGACCATCTTTCGGGAAGTATCGAAAAATCATCTCCAACTTAACAAGAAAAAAAATTTGTACAGCCATATGTGGAATATATATTCTATTTAATTTCTTATGAGGGTGTTTCAATGGATCCCATGAAATTTTATTATGTTCATAGCTATCCTAGACCATAATATGTTAAGGGATTTCATGTATTTTTGGGTTTAATCGGCCACTATAGAATTTTTTTTGAAGGATACGAAAATATAGCTAATCCTCTCACTGAATTGACTAAAAACAATTCCATTGGCCTCCATATAATAAAAGAGCCTTTATATCTCTTAGAACGTTTTTAGTTTCTACTCCACTTCAAACCATACTTGATTTCCTATAACCATTTATCATTGAATTCAGTTCTTTCGAATATAGGTTTAGTGTTTTCCTCATGCAAGATGTATGTTTGGTTACGTACTTATACAATGCATTAGCATAGATGAACCTTTAAAAATATATTTATGAGAAATAAGTGATGGATATAGTTTTAACAATTTACCTTTGTGTCCAGTATCTAGTCTGAAATAATATTTTTGGTTATAATAATCATAAGGATCTTAAAAATATCCTTAGTCAGCGATTGGACACAGAATATCAGCAGGAATGGAAGGATAAACTTTTGGGGCTTGAATTTAAAATTATTTTCAAATCTTGACGCATTAATGAGAAATTAAATTCCCTCTTATATGGACAACAGATGATATTGATTCCAATAAAAAACTATTTATTTTGGTTCTAATATTTAAGAAATACTTTGGATTCAAATAAACATCATCATGGATAAAAATCAGTAGGATCCCAAGATCAAATGTATTATTTATACTATATAACTCTATCTCTCTTTATATCTCATATTTTTTGTACTTCACATGATGTTACATTATCATGAATGACTTTTTTTCTCTCCAAAATCCATCATAATACCAAAGTTTATTCATTATTACCATTCTTCTTCTGTGGTGTCCATGTTGGAATTCTCTAAACCTATAAATGGCTCATTGTTCGACTCTTCTAGAGGGGTATGACCAAGTAGATCCAAAAAATTTTCCATGAATGTGATATATGTTAGTGACATAAGACTCAGGTCATGTCTCCTATGAGACACCACCATCACCTTCCTGTTCCTACACAAGTTTGGGATGATATTTCAATGGATTTCATTTATAGCATTCCAAAATCCTAAAGGTATCATTTCATCTTGGTGGTTGCGGACCTTTTCACCAAAATACCAATGTTATGCTAATGTGTTATCCCTAAAAATCCAATGTTGTTGATGGAAAATTCATGAAGGAGGTGTTTCATTTTCATGGAATCCCTAGTTCTCTTCTCAGTGGCCAAGATCCTATTTTTGTAAGTAATTTTTTGAGGAACTATTTCACTAGGAGGGAACCGCCCAAAAAATGAGTTTTTATTACAACCCACAATCAAATAGAAAAACCAAAATTTTTAATAAATTTCATAGAAATTATTTATTTATTTTTATTCTGAAATAACCCTTAGTATTAGTGGATACCTTAGGTTGTTTTTTTATAATACGGATTCCCATTATTCCCCTAAGATTTCTCCTTTTGAGGCAATCTACTATCAAAATCCTCCTATCATGCTCCATTTTCATGGTGGTGCTACACTTGTTGAAATAATGTCTACTATCCTTGTTTAATGTGATCAAATGATACACATAATTTGACATAGCCTTATATTTTCCAAAAAGAAAATGGGTCGGGTAGCCAACAATCATTTCCACGATTTTTATTTTGACATTGGGGAGATTTTTTGTCAAACTCCATCCAAATATACAAACTTTAAAAACCTATAAATTGACTAAAAATTAGAATCCTACTATTTATGACCTTTACTGAATGTGTATCAACTATTAAAAATTACTTATTATATTTATTTACCTCTTACTATGAGGGTAAATACAGTTTTTCATGTCTCGTTAATCAAATGTGTAGTTGGACATTCAACAGTTCTCTCAGATCTTCCGTATTCAAGGGATATACACTCTTCAAATAGTTTTGTGCCAATGCCAATTTTGGATACCAAATATTAACTTGGGTATCCATTAGGTGTTTGGTTAATTAAATTTCATGGTCAACCATCCAAAGATTCAACAGGATGAGATTTTGAGAAAATTAATTCCCAATTTCCTGAAATATATCTTGAGGACAAGTGCCATCTTTTGAGGGGGGGGATTGTTAGTTGCTCGGGGCCTGAACCAAGGGGTGTTTCTCCATTCTTCAAATGCTCTAATATTATAAATACATATCATAATATAAGTGGAAGAATGTGAAAAGTATCTTATGTTAGTTAGAGTGATTTATGTGGCACATATATTGGTATATGTTCAGTAGGGATTGTGACAATGATGATATTTAGTTACAAAAGAAAATTAATTATTATTTCTCTCCAAGAGAACACACATAATTATAACATAAGTAATGGATGGTATGTTTAAAATCTCATGTTCTAAGTCTCCTATACCTAATGGAATTGATTCAAATTTTTTAAAAGCTCATGAAACATATTAGGGATGAAGTTAATAAAAATGAAATGAACTTTTAACATGATTACAAGTTACCTGCAGTATTGAAATATGAAAATATTACCTTGGTTACTAAAGTAAAGAACCCATATATTGATGATTTGGGACCTATTTACTATTTTCCAGTCATCTATAAATATATACAAAATATTCTTGAAATTATTATTTGGAATGTTCTTAATTGTATCATCAGTATAGTGTAAGAAACCTTTATCTTGAGAATGTCTATTGTGTATAATGGTTTTATTCCCCCGAATTAGGATCAATACTATGGTAAAAATAATTTCAATGTTATATGTGCTATCAATATTAATCTTATGAAGGCATACTAATATGTGTAATTTTATTTTTTTTGGAAAAGATGATGAATGTGTTGGGAATTACCTATAGGTTCATCAAATAGATTACTGTTTATGTTAATTCCCTATAATAATTTGTTTTTGATAATGGAGGTCCCTTGGGTAACATTATTGGTGGGAAGGGTCTCAAGTAAGGTGATACTATCTCCCCCTTCTGGTTAGCTTTCATGGCGGGATACCTTTCGAACCTCTTGTGGGGGATGAAAACGAGAAGTGACTTCAAATTTCACTGAATATGTCAAAATATTAAGCACATGATTTTTTTTATATTGATAATCCCTTTTTAAAAAGTATGTTGTTCTTCTCTTTAATTTTTAAAGATATTTTAGGACACATTGGTGATGCATCAAGGTTTATTTTTAACCCATAAAATAAAGAATATTTTCTAGAGGGATCACAAATCAGGGAAGGTCACAATTGCTTCGGCTTATGGGATTATAGATATTTCTGTTGGCGGTTATATATCCTGGTGTTCCTCTTCATTCAAAATGTTTATGACTTATGGATTAGTAGGCCCTAATTTAAAAATATATACTATACCAACCATTCAGATTTGGAAATCTTGATTCTTATCTTATTCTGGATGGATCTGGACATTTTGGTTAGTTTTACAGAACCAAACTAACTAATAATGTAGGATTATTCAAGATTTTATTATATTTCTATGTTATTTTCTTGATAAGAAATGATCAAAATTAAAATAAATTTCTTGTTGATGAATATTATGTGATAAATACAAAGGAATTTGGTGGCCTGGTCCAGAAACACATTGGATGGTATTAAAAGGCATTGAAGGCTTGAATGGATTTCATCCATTGTTATTGTATGATTTTAAGTGGCGAATTAGTGAATTGGTGATTTTGTGAGGTCATGTATGGTTTCTCACTTTTTCCTTAAAGTGTTTTCATAATAATAATAAAATCAGTCCTATTGTAAATTTGATATATTCCTCTTAAAAAGGAATATATATGGGTAAAATGGTGTCATGAGTAATATTTTAATATGAGGATCTTTGAGAACTTTTATTGTGGTAGGATCACGTCATAGAATCTAAAAAAGTGTTGAAGCTATAAGAGGCCCCCATGTGTGTTTCAGTAGATGATAATATGGTGGCTTGGAATACTTTAGGATATACATATAATAATATTTCTACTAATAGTTCTCTTATTCTAGAATAATTTTATTATTCTCAAACACTACTTTATCACTAGGTGAACCTATTAGGATAAATTGAAAACTAGAGATGATCTCTTCATGGAGAATGTTGTGTCTTATATAAGATGTAAACTTTTTGGTATGATAGAGGAAACATCTAATAATATATTCATTTAATGATTTATTTCATTTACATTTTTTCCATAAGAATATGAGCATCTTGGAGATTTCTCCACCCACCTCCAACTAAAATGTGATCATGTCATGGATTGTTCATGTGTGTGGATAATCATCAACATAGGATAGAATTATTAAAGATTATTTGAATGGTCTTGTGTATTTAATTTGGAAATTTCATAGTCAGTTAATAATTATAAATCATATTAAAAATACTAAGGATCTCTTCCAATAATATATGAATGGTCTATAGCTGAATCATTTATAGATCACTAGGATGAAGGATATGATAATTAAAAAGTATTAGTGTAGTATCATGGGCATTCAGTCACATTTCATCTATGATGTTTTAATGTTTTACCATTGATTTATTGAAATTGGTCCTAAAATTTTTTCTATTGTTTTCCATTTGACATAAATTCATGATGAAAGGAGTGGAAAGCACTATTTCATCCAAAAAAATTATCTAAATTTTTCCTCTGAACACCATTGATTTTTACATTTATATTTACCTAAAACATGGAATAATATATTTGAAATATGGGTTTCCAAAAATATTATGTGTTAGTTTGATCTAGTTAGTTATCTTTACCCCATCATTCCTACCTCAAATGGAGAAAACTAATCATTAGGAGGCTTCTAGGAAATACATCAAGTAAACAACCTAAAAAACATGGGAAACATTAATAGAAATCTTGTTTTTTTCTGGAAACATGGATAAATTATTTTTTATACAAGTAAACCGAACACTTTTAATTGAGCTATTTTATCTAGTATGTGTGCATGAGTGTGAAAGTGTGTAACTATGTTAGTATCTTTACCATGTAAAATATAATATTATAAATACAAATATACCAAGAATCTCATGAAGAATCCAAAAGTATTTCACATGCAGTTTCCCTGAGATCTTCATCAATGATACCTGAAATAAATAAAATTATTAAAATAAAAATAAAACATTGAAAACAAATGCATATCATACACATTTAATCCTACAGTAAATATATGAAAACATAGTAACTGGTCATATAATCTAAAATTAGCACATCAATATAAATTAAAAATGTGAATTTTCAGTCCAGAAACATATTCCCATAAGGCCAGGTAAATCTAAGGTAGGCTTAAATGATTACATTTTAGATTTAGGTCCCAATTATTTCACTAAATCAAAGTTACTTACCCATCCATGGTAAACCAAAGGGATATTATTTCCCAATTGTGTAGAAAATTGTGTCACACTTCATTTTAAAAAGGATGAGGAAGAAAGCTCAGAAACCATCATATAGTCAAGAGGTCACAAAAAATCATGGTATATTTTAGTTGATTTAGTAATATATTTGCTTAAATCCGTAAAACATGGCTTTTAAATTAATATTTTCA
This sequence comes from Viscum album, assembly GCA_963277665.1. Taxonomy (NCBI): domain Eukaryota; kingdom Viridiplantae; phylum Streptophyta; class Magnoliopsida; order Santalales; family Viscaceae; genus Viscum; species Viscum album. The sequence continues at coordinate 1,760,557,955 of OY728141.1, forward strand.
CTTTGAATTTAATAAATATAAAAATATAAACCAACCCAATAACTGAAGATTTTAGTAAATTTTATATGAATTATTGAGTTAAATAAAATGAGATGAAAAAAAACCTTAAATTTGAAAAAAAATGAATGTGCAAAGAATTAAGGGATCTTTGTGAGAAAATTAATTATTAAAAAAACATATGGGGCTTTATTTGGTTGAAAGAATTGGGAAAGTAAGGTAAAATAACAATTTCTCTAATTAATGGAATGGAATTGATTAAATTCAGAGTATTTCGTCTTCCTTCCATTATTCACAAAACACCAATTCATGTAAAGAAAAAGTTTGTAATAATCACCATCACCTAATCCATCCCTCTTATATTATCAAAAGTAAGTTTCCTGATTAATTTAAATAATTAAATGTTTAATCCTTACAATATTATGTTTGAATGTTTGTTAAAAAAAGGATCATCATTTATTATGAGAAGAACAAAAAAAATTGTACACCTAACTATATAATTCATAGTTAACAATGGTAATGACGTTCCCTGTCATGAGAAAATTTGGACGAAGTAAATTAGAGAAATCCTTTTATCCAACATGAATCCTACAACCAAGTCAATTCAATTTGGAAAAATACCATTAAGTGTTATCCTTTTGACTAACATGGTGACATTTAAAGACTTAGTGTTGCGTGGATTCCTCTTTAAGTTGAATATCCAATGCTACCATTTTTTATTCAACTTTATAATTAATGATGGAACAAAAAACCTAAAACCTAACTAAATGGGGTAGCCTATATGGATAAAATATCATAATTAATAAAAGTTGGGGAAAAATAGTATCTTATTTGTGTCTTCAATAGATTTGTTTGTTAGTGTATTTAGATAATTAGATATTTATGGTGGAGAGATTTTTAAGACTCATGTTGTAAGGGTTAGTGAAAATCAAGGGAAATTGGAATTTTTTATCAAGGGGTGGAATGCATTTTAAAAAATGGCATTTCGATTGGGAATATGTGAGTTGAAACATCTTTAGGAGATGTTTTTGGATGTATTCAAAGGCCCAAGAAGGTTTTTGGGTGCATTGAGAAAGCGGATTTATTTTAATATAATTTTTATCTACGGAAAATTTTGAAAAAGGTCACCAAGTGATGAAATAATTTTGGAGATTTTGGATCAAATTTGGGTATTTTTGAGTTTTTCTAGATAATTAAAAATTTCCATGTCTAAAACCTTATGCTTATAGGGAGAAGAAAATATTTATTACATTTTAGAAATATAAATTATGAATGATAAGAGTATATTATGTATGGTTTATCACCCAAGGGATAAACCTTACTTATTAATATATTATATATCATGTATAATAAATATATTACATAAGGTTTTTAATCTAATAGAAAAATAGTATGCATGGATATAAATATATTACATATGGGCTGAAAATATAATGTATTGAATTTTGTCTGATGAAAATATATTCCATATGAAAATTAATATTTATTCTACTGAGTAATATATTACGTATGGTTATTCCAACTAAGGTAAAAAACCTATGTATAGAAAAGGTATCACATATGAGGGGAAGATATATTATGCATACGTTTTTCCTTCAAATAAAAAATTTATATATCAAAATATGTGATGTATAAGTTTTCTGGATGAGAAAATATTATCTACGAAGAAAATATTAAGTATAAAATATTCTCTAAGGGAAAACCCCAACATAGAGGGTGTTATGTTATGTATGAATTTTTCTCTAAGGAAAAACCTTATGTCAGATGTCATATATTACATATATTTTTTTTCTAAGATAAAAACCGTACGTATTGAAAGAAGAATATTATGTATAGATATTTGATTAAGGAATAAACCTTATGCTGGAAAAATTTATTACACATGAGGAAAAAAATTATGCTTTAAGAATTATTTCTAAATTAAAATCCTTATATATGAAATTTTTTTATAAAAACACTAATTAGTGAAAATGAAACATTGGGGGTTATTAAATAGTCAAATTATGTCCTTCCTCTTTATAGTGGCATATTTTTTCCCCCTATCATACCCCTTTCCGGAATTCCACTTCCATGGGTTTCTTATTTGGTCTTTAATGGATTCTAGTGTCATTCAATCAGAGATATATCTTGAGGAAACTATATCATTATTGTTGGATTCTTCATTGATTTCGTACCCTTTTTGTTGCTAATTATTGCAACCTGTACTGGGATTTTGGTGATGATTACACCAGATGAAGGTGGAAACATCTAGATATGATGGGGATTTTTTCAATATTGGATAAAGGAGATCTTGGGAAGATGATAATAATAGGTATTGTGCGAATACAAAGAGGTATGTGATGGGTGGTGTGTGAACATTTTATTGAGGATTTATATGTGATAGATTACTCAGTGAGTGATTATTTAATTATGTATGAATAATTATGGAATAAATTTTGGGTAAATGTTTAAATTAATAATAAATGATTTACAATTAATTTGGATTATTTATTGACAGAGTTAGGACCTCATGATAATGGGCGGTGGATATTTAGTATTGTATGAGCATAGGAAAGTGTGTTCGATATTCGATTAGGTGAGGACGATCTTAAGAAAGGGTGGTAGATATTAGTTTATGATGGAAATTACTTCAAAAGAGGTAGGTAGCCCCAAACACCTTCTAATGTTTATGTATTTGTTTATATATCATGTGATATGAAGTCTCACCACTTGTGTGTGATTGACCTTGAATATAAATTAATTGTGTCCCCAAGAACCTCCATGAAATAAATGCAAGTGCCTTGGGCCATGATGGACCCTTGAACACTAGGTTAATACTTTGGCCTCCAATGGTCAATTGATTAACCATAAACATATGTTATGTGATATATGGGCCCAAGAAGGGTATAAGTGAAATGGATGAACAAATTAGACCTTGGTATATGTTCCCTAAATTCCCTGTTTTTAGATATGTGATATGGGTTGCGAATAGATAGTTTAGGGATATTATATGGTTAGGATTTATGTATAGGTTGGGTTTGAGGGGACTGAACAAGTTAATTTGGTAAGGGGATGGATGTTAGGACACTTTTTAGTGTTGAATTCTATATAATTTCTTGTGTGGCAGATTATTCCATGATGAAATCATGGTTATGTTAAGAGATATTAAGCCACTAAGTGAAAGGCTTCAATCTCAAGGTGGAATGAGATAAAGGAAGTTATAAGGGGTGGCCAGGCCTTGATGTGACCTTGGGGACCATCATTGATGTCCTAGTATTGTGTTTAATTTAGATTAGATTAGTGTAATATAGTTATCTTACTTTTAGGCTAGTATGTATGTAGTGAAAAGTTTAGGTTGTTCACTTGAGTGTCCAACCTAGGAAATGTATTTTTGGTTTGGATAAGTGACAAAACCATGCAATTATGTACGTGGTATGAAGTTCATGGTGTTTGAGTGGTATTAGGAACTCAGGAAATGATGTCCTAGTGACCGTTCTGGGTAGTGGATGAGACCCCAGAGTTGATGTTATATTAAGGATCTGGATAGAGGATGTGACCGATGAGTGTATGTATGCGAGTTCTGGGTAGAGGATTTGACCCCCTAGGGATGTATTCTATTTGACCGTCTCATATAGGGGGTGTAAAAATTTGGGTGTATGATATCCTAAAATGTTCTGGGGAAGGCCATGTATCCATCTAGGTTGTTGTACATTACACTTAGAGACATACATCATTGGCCGATGCAGGAATGGTGGATTCTAGGTTTCCCCTTAAAACCCGAGGATCGATAGTGATTTAGTTTATTATGATTAGATGTTTGTTTATTTTCTTGATCTTGTCACTGTTGAGTCAATAAGGTTTTCCTTATGACTTTTCCATTCCTTCTTGTTTTGAAAATCAAAAACACCTTATCTTTAGGAAAATCGATTTTATAAGGAAAATTGCTTTTATAAGGAAAATCTCTTTTGTAAGAAAAATTATCCTTATCATATTTTCATCCACATTTTTCTTATGTATAAGATTCGGAATCATTTCTATATTCTGGGAATTTTTTGAAACTTTGATATGAAGTATTCTGTTTTAGGATCCGAATTCTGGATGAGAACTGTAATAAAGTTTCACTCCGAATTCCTGATGAGTACTGTGATAAAGTTTCGTTCCGAATTCCGAATACGAAGTCTGATTAAGTTCTACTCCATATTCAGGATACGAATCCTTATGAAGTTCAACATAGAATTCTCATTAGAAATTCTGATGATGAATTCTCATTACAATTTCTGATGACGAATTCTCATTACGAATTTTGATGACGAATTCTCATTACGAATTCTGATGACGAATTCTCATTCCGAATTCTCATTCCGAATTCACCTATTAAACAGAATCTGATCATCTTTGTTTTATAAACTCCGAATTTATTTAGACTCCAAAAATTATTTTTGGTTAGACTCTGAACATTCATTTTGCTTACGTTGTTATAATCTGTCTACTCATTAATATTTTTTCTCACTCCGAACCTTCACTCTGAATCTTCACTCCGAACTTTGTAGTTAGAATTAAAATGATGTCCTACTTTCTATTATACTTGTTTTGTTATAAAACGATGTCGTCTATTCTGTTAAAAACTAACCGTTGGTTATGTTACACTTGTACAGGTCCCTCCGATTTTTAAGGAAAATATGACCGTTGGAAAGTAGGCCGACCTTGCCTATAAATAGGAGCTCATTTGAAGGAGCTCAAGAGAATAGAGAAGTTGATCAATCTAGAGACCACCCACTGCTAAGGTGATTTATAGAGAGATAAATCTTTTCATGCCTTGTGCGTACTGAACCGCTCGTTTAGTTTTTGCTTCGTGCGACTATGAATGTTGGTGATTACATTCGAGGACTTCCAGGGATAGGAAGACAGAGGTGCCGACTACCTTGAAGTTGAGGGCTTCCTTGCTGAGGAAGACAGAGGTTTCCAACTACCTTGAAGTTGAGGGCTTGCGGGGATAGCAAGACAGAGACTCTGATCTTCGTATCGAGGGGTTACCCTAGTGTGGGTAAGATAGACTTTCTTGAAAGTATAAATCAAGGGACCTTTCTCCAAGGTTTTTGGATACCATTCTCTTTGGGTAAAAATAATTTTATCTTGTTACTTGTAGTTTTACTACTTGTTGGTTTCCGCTGCATTTTGTATTTTAAGGAAATTATAACTTTCTTATACTTCCTTACTTGTACTCTATTTCATTTAGATTCTATACGCTTTAAGGTAGAATCTCATATTGTAATCTTTTGTCAAGTTTCATTTTCTGGAACCATATTTCCGGAACCTACTTTCAGAATCTCTTTCCAAGTTTTCATTTGGTATTATAGGTGTTGTGAATTTTCTTAGTTTAACTTTGTTAAACTTAGCCCTTTCCTTTGCTTAAGGAAACCATAGTTATTCATAACTAACTTTAAAGGTTCCAAAGGAATTTTTAAAGTATAAAAATCACCCCCATCTTGTATATTGAGCATCTACATCATTATTTCTATCCTAAAATTAGTATCAGAGCAGGTATCTGGAATACTTGTACTCACGTATAAGTTTTTCTTGCTCATTTTTTTCATTCCGAACTTTTCCATTCCAAACTTTGCCATTCCTAACTTTCTCATTCCTAACTTTGTTATTACAAATTTTTTTTTCTGCTAACAAGTTTGTGTGCCGAAGGTTATTTTAAGTATGGCAGGAGTTATTGTTGGTTCTATTGATAATCTAAATCCTACAAGACCACCAATCTTTGATGGTAATGATTATGAGTACTGGAGAGATCGAATGAAGACTTTTTTATCAATACTGGAGTGGACAACTTTGTTATGCTTATTGGAGATTATAAAATTCCTGAGAAGGAAGTTAGAACTTTTACTAACTAGGAAAAGCAAGAGTATCATCTCAATTATAAGGTACAAAATACTTTACTTTGTTCAATGACTAGAAATATATATAGCCAAATTTCTTCTTGTGAAGCAGCTAATTGTATCTGGAAGAAGTTAGAGGTTACACACTTTGGAACTTCGAAAGTGTTCGAGACTAGGAGAGCTATGCTTAGAGCTGAATATCATGGCTTCAATTTTACTTATGGTGAACCAATATGTAATGTTCAACAGAGGTTTATGACTATCTTCAACAGCTTACAATCTATGAGAGAAAAAGGGTTAGATGATGAAGCACTTGTGGATAAGATAATTGATATTATGCACAAGGAGTGGGAATCCAAAAGAACTGCTATAGATGAGAACAAGAAGGTCACTCAAATTTCTCTTGATGAGTTATTTGGAACTCATCTCCAACATGAAACTAGAATGAAGAGAGATGATGACAACATCAAAAAGAAAAATGGAAATGGTACTGTTGCTTTTACAACAACATCAAATCATAGGAAAGCTAAGACTCCTAAGAGAGTAACCAGATCCAAGTATAAGAAGATGGTTGTTCAATCATATTCTAGTGAACGTGAAAACTCTGAAAATGAATTAGGAAATCTTGCTCGAAAAATGAACAAGATAGCTGGCCAGAGAAATTTCCAATCCAAGTATAAGAAAAGGGACAGGAAAGATAAGAAAGATGGAGAAGTTACTTGTTATGAATGCAAGAGAGTTGGACATATTAGACCAGATTTCCCTTTGCTCAAAAAGAAAGAAAGGAAAGAAATGCATTCAGACAGAAACATAAAGAAGTATTATAATGCCAAAGCTAAGAAAGTTCTGAAAGCTAGTAACACCTGGAGTGCCAGTAGTGGTGACTCTTTAGATGAATCTTCTGATTACAAATCTTCAGGACAGAAGAATCTTGGTCTTATAGCCAGATTACCTATTAATAATCATTGTTCTATGGCTAAGGTATGAAATGCTGAATCATTGACCAATGTTTCTTTAAATTCTAATGATAGTAAGTATTATAACTCTTCTGATGAAGAATCCTCTTCTGATGAAGAAAATATATTACCTACTTATGAAGAAATCTCTAGGTTTTTTGAACTTCTTGAGATTGAGAATTCTAAACTCAATAAGAAACTTGATAAGGCAAACTCTAGGAATTCTATTCTTACAAAAGAGATATCAGATATTTCTGTATATCTTGATAGAAAAAATGCTGATTTTGAAAGTAGTTCAAAAAATCTTGAGGATGTAAGTTCTGAGAAGAACAAACTTTCTAAAGAGTTAGAAAAAGTAATTTCTATGAAAAATGTTTTCGAGCCTAACTCTAGTTCTAAAACTAATGACTTTGAGGATAAAAACTTGGTTATAAAACACAAGTCTGAAATTTATTCCTTAAAGAAGTGTTTATCACACTTTACCCATGGTAAGGAAAATTTTGATAAAATGTATTCCCAAATACGACCTTTAAGAAATAAATCCGGATTTGTTTATACCCATGAAAAACCATTTTTTAGTAACAATTATTTTGTTCCTCAAAGTTCCCCATTTTGTACTAAGTGTCGATGTGGTGGTCACTGGGAAAAGAATTGTTCCTTAAACAAAACCCAATCCTTAGGATTTCACAAAGCTTACTTTTCCAAGAAGATGTGGGTTCCTAAAATTTTGTTATCTTGTAATCTCGGATCCAAACAAGTTTGGATTCTGAAAGACTAATTCTCTTATTGATTTCAGGAAAATAAAGATAGTACCAGCAACAATACATGGTACATGGATAGTAGATGTTCTTGGCACATGACTGGTATCAAAAGCTATTTGGAAAAGATTATCAAAACGAAAGGAGGAAAGGTAACTTTCAGAGACAATTCTAAGGGAGAGATTGTTGGTATTGGTAATATTGTTCTTTTAGGAAAAACTTTAATTTCAAATGTTCTTTTTGTTAAGGGTCTTATGAACAACCTCATTAGCATAAGTCAGTTATGTGATGAAGGTTACCTTGTGAATTTTAGGAATGATAAGTTCTTAGTTCACAATTCCAAGGAAGAATTTATTCTCTCAGCCAATAGGTAAGAGAATTTTTACACATTGAACCTAGAAGACATCAGGAGCCAAGATTTACCTTGACTAAGTGAAATGGAAGATCATTCCTGGTTATCGAATAGAATATTAGGTCACTGTAACCTTAGAAATCTATGTAAACTCTCTAAGAAGAAACTAGTTAAGGATCTACCAGAGCTTAGATTTGATTCTTATAAAGTTTGTGATCCTTGTGAATATGGAAATCAACATAAATCTAGTTCTAAATCAATCGGTGAAGTATCAACAACTGATGAATTACAGTTAGTGCACATGTATCTTTTTGGTCCAACACAAACTGGATGTATTGGAGGCAAATACTCTGTGTTTGTTCTAGTTGACGATTACACTAGATTTACTTGGGTTTATTTTCTAGCAAGGAAGTCTGAAACTTTTTCTTATTTTAAAAGTTTTAGATCTCAAGTTAAAAATGAGAAAAACCTTCCATTGAAATCTATTCATAGTGATCATGGAGGAGAATTTCAAATTTCTGATTTTGAAACTTTTTGTAGTAGAAAAGGTATTACTCGCAATTTTTCAACACCTAGAACTCCTCAACAAAATGGTGTAGTTGAGAGAAGAAATAGAATTCTTCAAGAGATAACTAGAACCATTTTGAGTAAATATTCTATAGCTAGACATTTCTGGGATGAAGCTGTAATTACTGCTTGCTATACTATAAATTGAGTTTTGATTAGACCTTTTCTTAACAAAACCCCTTATGAGTTATGGAATGGAAGAAAACCAAGACTATCCTACTACAAGGTTTTTGGTTGCAAAGTATTCATTTTTAAAACTAAAGATAACCTACATAAATTCACACCAAAATCTGATGAAGGAATTTTCATAGGTTATTCCACAACTTCTAAGGCTTATAGAGTTTTTAATAAAAATACTTGTACTGTTGAAAAAACAGTACATGTAAAATTTGATGAGTCTGATTCTTTTGTTTTTAAACCATCCCTGCCTACATCCTCGGATGTGTTTTCAAAAACTGATTGTCAACCTTCGACAAAAGAACCTTCCGATAAGGATAATGTTCAAGAAGATAATTCTGAAACATATACCCCGGATGACTTTCTACCCTATGTTGATGAACAGGCTTTTCAAAACCCAAATCAGGTGTTTCTTAAGAATCATCCCAGTGATAGTATCATTGGTGATGTAAATCAACCTGTAAGGACTAGAAGTTCCTTAATAAATGAAGTAGAACATCTAGCATTCCTTTCCCAATTAGAACCCAAAAGCACTGATGAAGCTTTAGGTGATGATGATTGGATCAAAGCCATGCAAGATGAACTAAATGAATTTGAAAGGAATAAAGTCTAGACATTGGTTGAAAGACCTAAGGAAACTTCTGTTATTGGAGAAAAATGGGTTTTCAAAAATTAATGTGATTAAAATGGAGTCATAGTACGAAATAAAGCTAGACTTGTTGCTAAAGTCTATAATCAGCAAGAGGGAATAGACTATGAAAAAACCTATGCTCCAGTAGCTGGACATGAATCTATCCATATTCTACTTGCCTTTGCAGCATTCTTTAATTTTAAACTTTTTCAAATGGATGTGAAATGTGCTTTTCTTAATGGTTATGTTGAAGAGGAATTTTTTGTTGAACAACCTCCTGGTTTTGATGATACAAAACATCCTGATTATGATTTTAGACTTACAAAAGCTCTGTATGGCCTTAAACAAGCCCCACGAGTATGGTATGATAAACTCACTGGATTTTTTCTTCAAAATAACTATGTTAAGGGAAATGTAGATCCAACTCTTTTTATAAAGAAAGATAAGAAAAATGTTTTGATTGTTCAAATTTATGTTGATGACATCATATTTTGTTCAACTCAGCAATCATTAACCGACTCTTTTGCACGTCTAATGAAATCTGAGTTTGAAATGAGTATGATGGGTGAGTTAACTTTTTTCCTTGGTTTTGAAGTTTCTCAAAAACCAGAAGGCATCTATATATCTCAACATAAGTATATTAAAGATCTTCTCAAAAAGTATGGTTATGACAACACTAAGAGTATAAGTACTCCCATTAGTACCTCAAACTCTTTAGATCTTGATGAAGATGGGAAACCAGTAGATCAAACATCTTTTAGAGGTATGTTAGGAAGTTTACTATACTTAACAGCTAGTCGACCAGACTTAATGTTCTCAGTATGCTTATGTACAAGATATCAATCCAATCCTAAGGAATCTCACTTAAAGGCAGTAAAAATAATTTTTCGCTACCTTAAGGGAACCATGGATCTAGGATTATTCTATACTTCTGGAAATGATTTTATCCTAAAAAGCTTTTCTGATGCTGACTTTGGTGGATGTAGAATGGATAGAAGAAGTACATCCAGAACTTTTCATTTCTTATGAGATTCATTAGTTTCTTGGTCTTATAAGAAGCAACATTCTGTAGCACTCTCCACTACTGAAGCCAAATATGTAGCAGCTGGAAGTTGTTGTGCTCAAGTGTTGTGGATGCAACACACACTCATAGACTATGGCTTGAGTTTTACTAAAACTCAAATTTTGTGTGATAACACAAGTTCCATTTCCCTTAGTAAGAACCCTGCACATCACTCTTTTGAAAAACACATAGATATTAGGCATCACTTTCTTAGGGCTCACACACTAAAAGGGGATATCATTCTTCAATTTATCGGAACGCAGGATCAACTTGCTGATATTTTCACAAAATCATTGCCTTATGATAGATTTGAATACATTAAACAGAAGTTAGTAATGATAACCATAAAGTAATCTTTCTTAATTAACTTTCTGTTGAAAAAATATCCTTACAGTAATAAACTCATTTTCATGGGGGGAGTACATTTGATTGTTAGAGTAACTAAGTTTTTCAAAAAAAAAATTCAAACTTTTCAAAACTAAAATTCCGGAATGGAAATTTCCGGAACTGAAATTTTCATAATGGATATTTTCATATAGAAAAATTCTGGAATGAAAATTTTCGTATTGAAAGCTTCCGGAATGGAAAATTTTTGTACTGGTATTTCCATAACGAGATTTTTGTACTGAGATTTTTATAATGAGCTCTTCACTTTTTTTTGAAATTTTCCTACTGAGTTTTCCGTGCTGAATTTGTTTTTCGTAGTGAGTTTTGTGAACTATTTATTTTCGTAATAAAGCTTTTCGTAGTCATTTTTTATGTTACACGTTACAAATAATCCTCCTAAGCCAATCCGAGAGGTATGATTTCCTTACTCAAGTTTTCATAATCATACCTTACTTGCTGGCATTTTCTTATATTTTGTTTTCGGATTATAGTTTTCTTAAATATTTATTTTAATAAAAACCCCAAAAGATCGGATTCATGTTTTCTTGAGAATTGGTTTTCAACCGTCAGATCTGATCTCAGCTTGTCACAATCGTCCGATCAACCGTGGAAATTGAACCATCTTCTCGTTACCTATATAAAGGGGACCCCAAATGGTTGTCCCATATTGTTTTTCAAGCTCCAGCGTCCCGAAGCTCTGCCTCTCTGTTTTAAGACCGTTCTGAACTTCATCTTTCCCCGTTCCGAACTTCTCAAAGGTCTTTAGATCCGAATGTCTGTGGAAATAGCTTCTCAAGACATGTCTTCCTCTAAGACGATTTCGAAGTGGTTGGTATATAGAGAAAGGTTGGTTCATCCTGATTTCTTCAACAAGTATGATTCTCTTATATCTATGAATATTAAGCTCAATGGATGGGAAGATATTGTTGTGTCCAAGCAAGGAAATAAAGATGAAGTTTATTCAGATTTTCTTGTAGAGTTCTATGAGACAGTTTCCTTTCTTAAGGAAGATGGTAGGGAAAAGATGTAATTTAAGTCTTCTGGCAAGACTTATAAGCATTCTTATGCCAAGCCAGCTTGGTAGGTCTAAAAAATGAAGGAGAAGCTGAGTTTATTTCTCATGTTTTTTCGGATTCAAAGGGAAGATTTGACAAGGAAAAGGCTTTGGAAACTCTCAAACTGTCATATGATAAGGCTCCGAAGATTGCTTCTCTGTCTACAAATTTTCGGATTCTAGAGTTATGGGTACAAGGCCTTATCATACCGAGAAAGGGTGACAAAGATAGTTTTAAGAAGAGTGAGATCTACATCCTATATTTTTTGATAAATCTAAGGAAGTTTAATCTGATGAAACACATTCTTATTACTCTTGAGAATGTTAAGAAATGGAATTTGAGAGCTCAGATCATAATGTATCCAGCAATCCTCTCAAAATTGATAGTTTGGTGCCTTGAGTCTTTCAAGGAGGCTTGAAAGTCTAACCAAGAGTTTGCAAGATTATGTTGGTGAGTGATGGTACTCTCAAAAGGATGGATGTGGCCTTCGACAAAAAGACTGGTCAGTTTATTTATTTACCTGCTCAAGAAGAAGCGGTTCCAAAAGATGCTGATCTGGAATCTTCTAAGCCAGTGAGGAAGAGAAAGATGAAAGAAGTTGAAGGTGAAGCAGAGAATCCCAAATCCAAGAAGTTCATTCCGCACCTCCAAAACCGAAGAAGAAGAAAGATTACCCAGATGAAGTAGTTGCTAAATGGAGGGAAATCAAAGAGAAGAGAGTGCAAGGGGAGCCTCAGTTTGGCTTGGATCCTGTGAAGGCTAAGGCCTTGAAAGAAAGAACTACGGATGAACTAGAAAAACAAGTCAAAGAAAAGAAGCTTAAGAAGAGTATGTCTGAAGCTGAGGTAGCTCAGGCTTTGTTGAAGTTTAATGAGATGGTTTTAGAAAATATTCCTGTTCCGAGATCCTTTTCTTTGGAATCTATACCTGAGACTCCAGGAAGGAACTTTGTTTCTCCGGAAGAGGCAGTAGCTAAGCCTTTTGAGGAAATAGAGCATATTGAGAAAGCGGAAGAAGAAGAAGTTGTTTCTGAAGGAAGTGGTGAAACCAGAGATGTTTTAAAGCAAGTAGATGATTATAAGGGGACTCCTTCGGAACATTTGTTGTTTCGAAAATCAGAAGATGAGTCTTCTAAGTTAGTCACTCCAGTGATGGATAAGGAGAAAGGAGAATAAGAAGTAGCTTATCATGCAGAGGAAGAACAACTTCTACATGATATTTCTCAAATGGAGAATGTAGAGGTTGGTGCTCAGAAAGATGCTGATGAGGAAGACAATATTGTTCAAGTGTCTGACAGTGAAAAGAGAATTCCGGAACAAGAATCCGTTCCGAAAAAGGACAAGGGAAAACAACTTGTTATTGATACCTCGAGCTCAGTGGTAGTAAAGAGAAGGGAAGTTGGTGATTCTTCTAAGAAGAAGGTTGAGAATGTTGATGAAGAAGATTCTCCAAGCAAAGATTCGGATTCGCAGTCATCTTCGTTGGGGAATGACATTGTTCTTTAGTCGTTAAAGAAGTTGGTAGGTACTATTCCAACTTTCTCAAGTATTGATTCAAGATGTCAGATGCTTAAACATGCTTTGAATCAGAAAACAAACTTTGTATCTATGGTTATGGACAAATGTGTAGAGATATAAGCTTAGTTCAAAACATTCTTTGTCGGCTATGAGGCCCATAAATGATCTTTCAAGAGGATGACTAGTTGGTCGAGGAAGACTATAGAATAGATGAGGCTCTTTGATGAATTCCAAGACAATGTGAAGGATGCCTTTGAGATAGAATACAGGAAGATAAATGAGTTTACTTCATCCTTTAAAGAAAAGTTGACAGATGAAAAGAATTTCCGGATTCAAGAAGTCAGAGATCTGAATGGGAAGCCGAATTCTGTTTCTCAAAACTGGAAGTATGAAAGGGATCATCGGATTGAGTTTGAAGAGAAATTAAAGGCTTGGGAAGAAAATCTTAAAGCTTAGGAAGAAAATATTAAAGCCTAGGAAGAAAATATTGAAGCTCAAAGTGCAAGAATAATTGTTTTAGAGAAGCAATCCAAGGAAGACCATAAAGACTTGAAAAAGATAAAGACTATTCTTAAGGGTCTCATGGCGAAGGAAAAAGGTCCAAAATAGACAGATCCGATATTTTGTTGTATCTAATCTTCTTTGTTGTTGAGCTTTAAAACTTAATGAAAAATTTTGCATGCTCGTTTCTTTTGTTGTTGCTGCTATTTTTTTGGGTACTTTGTTATATTTTCCATTCCCTCAAATTCTTTTTGAAAATCACATAGGTTTAAAAGGAAAAGAACCTATTAAAGAGGGAAAAAGAATCTTAACAAAGGGTGAGAAAGAAAACAAACTCTAATAAGAGTTTATCTAAGGGGCAGTTTTTAATTAAAAAAGACTTTCTTATTCATAATGAAATGTCATTCTGGAAATCTAGAATACGGTCCTTAGAGTTTCAAAGCCTCAGGTAAAGTTAGTTGTATTCATCAATATCCTTAAAGCAAAGGGAGAGAATCCTTAATGTTTCCTTTCTTCTCAGAATTTCTTTTTCGTAAGGATGTTTGTGCTTTCCAAAAAGGGGGAGATTGTTGAGTCAATAAGGTTTTCCTTATGAATTTTCCATTCCTTCTTATTTTAAAAATCACAATCACCTTATCTTTAAGAAAATCTCTTTTATACGGAAAATTGCTTTTATAAGGAAAGTTGCTTTTGTAAGAAGAATTATCCTTATCATATTTTCATCCATATTTTTCTTAAGTATAAGATTCGGATTCATTTCTATATTCTCGGAATTGTTTGAAACATTGATATGAAGTATTCTGTTTTAGGATCAGAATTCTGGATGAGAACTGTAATAAAGTTTTACTCCGAATTCCAGATGAGAACTGTGACAAAGTTTCATTCTGAATTCCAGATACGAACTCTGATTAAGTTCTACTCCGAATTCAGGATACGAATCCTTATGAAGATCGACATCTAATTCTCATTACGAAATCTGATGACGAATTCTCATTATGATTTCTGATGATGAATTCTCATTACGAATTCTGATGACGAATTCTCATTATGAATTCTGATGACGAATTCTCATTCTGAATTCTCATTCTGAATTCACCTATTAAACAGAATCTGATCATATTTGTTTTATACACTCCGAATTTATTTAGACTCCAAAAATTATTTTTGGTTAAACTTCGAACATTCATTTTCCTTACGTTGTTATAATTTGTCTACTCTTTAAAAAATTTTCTCTCACTCCGAACCTTCACTCCGAATCTTCACTCCGAACATTGTAGTTAGAATTAAAATGATGTTGTACGTTCTGTTATACTTGTTTTGTTATAAAACAATGTCGTCTATTCTGTTATAAACTAACCGTTGGTTAAGTTACACGTGTACAGGTCCCTCCGATTTTTATGGAAAATATGACTGTTGGAAAGGAGGCCGACCTTGCCTATAAATAGGATCTCATTTGAAAGATCTCAAGAGAATAGAGAAGTTGATCGATCTAGAGACCACACGCTTCTAAGGTGATTTCTAGAGAGAGAAAGCTTTTCATGCCCTGTGCGTACTGAACCGCTCATTCAGTTTTTGCTTCGTGTGACTCCGAATGTTGGTGATTACATTCGAGGACTTCCGGGGATAGGAAGACAGAGGTGCCGACTACCTTAAAGTTGAGGGCTTCCTTGCTGAGGAAGACAGAGGTTGCCAACTACCTTGAAGTTGAGGGTTTGCGGGGATAGCAAGACAAAGACTCCGATCTTCGTATCGATGGCTTACCCTGGTGTGGGTAAGACAGACTTGCTTTAAAGTATAAATCATGGTAAATTTATCCAAGGTTGTTGGATACCCTTCTCTTTGGGTTAAAAGACTTTTATCTTGTTACTTGTAGTTTTACTACTTGTTTTTTTCCGATGCATTTTGTATTTTAAGGAAATTATAACTTTCTTATACTTCCTTACTTGTACTCTGTTTCATTTAGATTCTATACGCTTTAAGGTAGAATCTCATATTGTAATCTTTTGTTATGTTTCAATTTCCAGAACCATATTTCTGGAACCTACTTTCGGAATCTCGTTCTAAGTTTTCATTTGCTATTAGAGGTGTTGTTAATTTGATTAGTTTAACTTTGTTAAACTTAGCCCTTTCTTTTTCTTAAGGAAACCATAGTTATTCATAACTAACTTTAAAGTTTCCAAAGGAATTTTTAAAGTATACAATTCATCCCCCCTCTTGTATATTGAGCATCTACATCATTATTTTGATCCTACAGTCACATTGTACAATAATTATATTTATTGATTATGATACTTTGTTTTACTCAAAACATAATGCGGTAGCCCCGACACATTGGTACTTGAGTAGACCTCATAATTGTAGGTACTGGTAAGGCAGAGACCCATTGTTGGATGGTTGAATTGGATAGTTGGGATTGTGTCAGGAGAGGGGATCAGGTTGAGACTCAATACTAGTATTGGGTTTTAGTTTCATTCACTTTTTTGATTTATATATGATCATCCCATGGGGATCCTATTGATTTATAACTTACTCATGTATTATTCTAGATAGTTCATTTTTTCACGGCTAGGGTTTATTTTTTATTTTGTGTGGATTTTATTGCATTATCTATTTATTCATATGGATATTGTGATGAATGGATGTATGATATTATCTATGTTTTTATTACCCTGATAAGAGGTTATATACATCCCATAGTATCACCCAAGAGTCTTACTATTATTTAGAAACCGCTGGTGTATGGGGAGATGTGTCAAATGTTATATGACAACCCAACCTGGTTACTATAGAGTGAGCTGAGTCAGTTGAATTACATTCAAATTTTTTTTGTGAAATTATCCCACCTTATAATTGTTCTCTCTTTAATAGTAATACTATTTTTCCAATCGATGGAAGAGAAATTACCCAGACCATATAAATCCTACATGATTAATTTTTGTTTTATGCTACCTCTCATAGAATTTGTACTTTATTTTTCACTCAATCATCGATTATTCATCATGTTTTTATGGATTCTATAGCATCAAAACCTATTTTCCCTTCTTCCCACACCTTTTTTTGGCATCTTTTTCCCTAACTAGGTGATCTCTGTCGATCTCCACTATCAATGTTGTGCTTTTGAAATTTTTTATTCCACTCTTTATCTAATCTTTAAAGATAATGAATCATATTTAAAATGACCTTTTCTAGGCATCTTCTTTAAGATGACCATTTCATAAAAACACTTTTCAATCAACCATTTCCCAATAATGTTTTCTCAGTATCCTATTCTAAGTAAATATTCCTTGAAAACATCTTCTAAATGACCATTTTCAAGAATATCGATGAGAAAACATCACCAGATTCTTTTTATTAAAAAGGTAGAACCAGAAATAAAAGAGGGAAGAGTTAGAAGACAAGATTAGTGGGGATTAATCTCCCCTAAAGAGTCCCTTAGCACCATCACCCAAGCCTCACAGCTAAATTTTCAAGCCTTTAAGCCTTATAGCTAACCAGAAAAATGCCCCCTCCACTCTCTCCATCCCTCCACATTTATAATAGCCCATATTAACCATTTGTGGGACCCCAATCATACCCCCCTAACATTACCTAGAATATTCCTCCCTCTGGGACCCTCTAAAAAAGCATCCTCTAACTATAGTGGGCCGCAATAATATTCCCCTATGATCCCAGCATATTCCCCATGGGCCCCCATACCGTGACAATAGATTACCCAGAAGAAGCTTCCTTTCATTCCTATCACTGCCATCCCTAGAAATTACACATTTTCCTCAAGGTGGTGGTTTTTACCTTTAGTGTGATGGTTTATTCCCACCCCTCCAGTGATCATAAATTTTTTTGGCTACTCAATAGTCCCTAATTTGGAAAGAAACTCTGATTCCACCACTATCTATAAATCAATAGTTCCATGCAGTTGTAGGACTGTCATCACTGTGTGAGATTGTTGATCTTCCAAGCTGCTAAATCACTCCAATAATTCTTCCATAGTGATGGGGGTCCTTAATTTCATCGGACATCTTCTGGATGTGGAACTTGATTTTTTCTCATGTTATTTAGCATTATGGATTTTTTCCATCAAATATAAGAAAGTACATTCATTGTGTTGTAGTCTAGTTATCTGATCCCATCTTGTTGGGGTTCATATTGGGTCTTGGATCCAATTTATAAAGTTCAATTTTAGAGGACTCACTAGACTATTTTTTTCAAGCAGTCCATCGTTGAGGTCTTCCACTCTTCTTCCTATTCCAGTGCATTATACCATTGTTTTTCTAGACCTTCTATGGATTTGTGAAGTTCTTATAGATTGTGGGCCTTATCCTTTTATAATTCAGCATAATCCTGCTTCTCTATCTCTAATGTCAACAAAAATTAATAATATTTTGTGTGGATCTCTTGATGAGATGCTCTAAACTATCAAGTGGTTCCTACACATCTAGTGTTTAAATCCAGCAGTACTTCTTTCTGATAGAACTCTCCTCCATAGTGAGAGGTCTCCATCAGTGATGTAGGAAATTCTGGTATAAATCCAGCAGATTCCAAATGCATTAACTTTCTATAAAATATTCGGACATCAATTTACTCCTCTGAAAGTTAATTGTAAGTGCTCAAATCTCCTCCTCAATGAATTATCTCGAATCAAAATCATCAGACAGAAGTGAGACTCCTTTCATCAATGAGGAGGAAGTAATATGTCAAAACCATTGATGAGACATCAATGTCAGATTAATTTTATTGAAAGAGTAAAACCATAAATACAAGAGGGTTGATGAAGAATATATGATATATGGAGATGAAACTCTCCTCGATAGACACTAATCACACTCGTCCAAGACTCATGACTGATCTTCCAAGCCTTTAGGATTCCCAACTAACCAGAAAAATCTACCGTCCACTCTTTCCATCCCTCCACATTTATAACAGTCCCTACTACCCACCTATGGGAACCACCATCGTACCCCCCTTCCATTCTATAACATATTACCCCCTCTAGGTCCCTCTATAACAACATTCCCTAACAGTAGTGGACCCTAAGAATATTCCCCCAGGATCCTAACATATTCCCCATGGGTCCCACAATCAGTTCCAATGGATTCCTCAGAAGCATCCCCCTTTCATTTCTATAAAATCCTCATTCAAACTACCTATTCTAAACTTCCTTTTACAGAATAATTTTTCTAGAAAACCTCTCTTTATGTCATATTCAAGTAATCTTCTTCCAGACAACTATTTCTTAATGTTTCCTCCTCTAAATGACCTTTTCAAAATATTTGTGTCTAAGTAACCTTTTCATTTGTCCTCTATTCCAATTTCATCACCATAATTTATGTTCATGAAGATCATGAAATTTATACAACTAATAAAAAATATTTTGTGACAATTTCAACATCATCTATAGTGCTCACATAGCTCAGTTCAAAAGTCATGTTATTTCGTCATCACATTAGTATTATGAATAGGCCTATCATATATGTTTTACCTTATAGTTTGATTTATTATTTGTTATCTATATGATTCATTGTATCTCACTATATTCATATATAAATAGTGTAACACAACCTCACTTTCTAGGTCAATAATTTTTACAAATATTAATAATATCTAGTTCCCTCACAATACATAATATGATTATACTGAATTGTTAAAAATCATATTTCTAAGACCCTGAAACTCACCAGAATTATTGAACCAACACATTGATGGATTTTATTGAATCATATCATGATCAATGCAGTGGAATAAACCCATTTTAAATCTCGTTCTATCACCATTGAATTAACATGAAATATAAATTAGAGTACCATAATGTTGTATGTTTAATAGTGATCACCAAGTGACAGCTAATGGAATATCATCTCCATGGGTATGTACATTGTCCAATATAATCCTCTCACGCTATGAGATGACCATAAAAATACACCATATGTGATAGAACCTCTTCGATTAAGAAAAATAGAGAACCAACCTCGATGGTAGATTCAATTATGACAAAATTAAATTTCCCACACCACCAACTTGAGAATCACATCCTTATATAGACCTCCTTCATTCAATAAAATAGTTTTATTGTCGTTTTCCAACATAATTTAGTCAAAATGCATGCATGTTAGTGTTAAAAAATCGTTGAATGTTTCAATGATTAAAACACGTCTATAATGCCATAAATAAATCATCTGATTATTCATAATTTAAGGAAATTGATTAGAATACATAGAATTGGATATGCACTCAGTAACACATATTATAAGACAATAATATCATAAAATGGAGGCATATTCACCCCCTTATGATATAGATCAATCATGGCCAACAACATGCATCTCATGCCTGTCTTAGCTTGTCCAAACATTGATCTTTAGTCTAATTCTTAACGGTCTGACCTTACGGGGATTTCTACCATTGAAAACAAGTATGAAATCCCAATATCATAGATGTAAGAAAAAATGGCCTCTCATAAAACACCTATGAAACACAATATACCAATGGGTTTGGTGTGATCTCGATATAAATAGACATGTTTGCATAAAAATATCTCAGTTAAATATTTTTTTAGAGATAAACAATGTATATCTATTTTATGGTGGAGTGACAACAGACCATTTATTAAAAATTACAATATAAAATATATCCAACAAATGAATATATATATATATCAAACTGTAATTCATATTCATAAATATAAGAAAAATAGTTTAAATAACTCATAAAATTCAAAAAATACAATATAGATAATATATATTTATTTCACTTACCATAATCAAATGAGTTAGATGTGGAAGATAAACAAAATTTTAGGTTTCTTATGCAATGTTGTTAAATTATTACATTATTTTATTAGACCCATAAAAACAAATGGAATATTTTAATACCTCGTAGTTGCAGTCTGTCCTAGGAAACATATAATATGTGTGAAACATCACGCCCCAAAATGAATCTCATTTTTATCCCCTCTAAATTTATATGGTTATGTATTTTTTATATTTCCTTTTTGCACATAAAATTGAATATGAGGATATCTCCTGATTCTATAAAATATAATAAATAATGATCTAAATAATAAATTAATAAAATTCATTGTAAATTAATTTTTCTTATGGTTGAACCCTAAGAATGAATTTGTTACAATCAATATCATCAAAATTATAATTAACCATTAAATTAATATGTATCAATTTTCATAAAAATGTTCAACGAAAAAATATCTAAAAAATATTACCATTGAATGCATGGTATAACAAGTGTGGAATGAATAATTTTCTGGAACCACTCCATCATAATTGATGGTTGTAATTTATTTAGCATATGGTTTATCCAATCTGTTGAAAGAAAATATTTCTAAATAAAAAAACTTTTAGTAATATTTATAAAAAATGGAAAAAATAATCAAAAAGTGAAATATTATTAATAAGTCTTACTCTATGAATCGTCATAGAATTTACATGTTCCACAAAATTTCTAGAAAATCAAATAAAATGATGTGGGCTTCTATGCTCATATGATTTTCTACCTTGTGTTTTTATTCTCTAAGAAATAACTATTTTCAATGGTTTATCATTGACATTATTTTTATAATGGATGATATATTTATATTCATATCTAAATTCAATATAGTAAGAGAAATCGACCACATCAAATTGGGCATTGTGCTCTACCATAAGTCTAAAATTACATATCTCTTATGTGGTCAATAGTTCTGATAATACAAGTCTTATTTAAATAACACCTAATAATTTTAAAGCATTAATTATTATAAATAATTATATTTATTAAATGTAATCATATAAAACAACTTTTATATATCTTACAATGTGTCATATTTTTCCACGTAATCAATAAAGTGGATAAGTTCATCTGGAATATCAATCTCAAGGAATGTAAATTAATATAGTATTATACCTTTAAAAAATATGACAATTTTTAGGTTGTTTGAAATTGGGGAGAAAAATATTCATAAACGTTTTCCCGCATGACACACACATAACCAGTAATAAGCTCTTCATGATGAAAATTAATTAAGTTTTATAAGAACATCAAACCATTTATGAGATTTTATCATTACATAATAGGTCATAAAAACTAATTGGAAAATACAATAACTCATATAAATGTAATATTTCTTGAATAAAAACAATAAAAACTCATACTCACCAAAATATTGTTTCTAATAGTTCATTTACAAGACCACATGAATAGTTGTAATTATATGACATTTTTTTCTTTTGAAACAACTCTATAATAGGGAAATCAAAATATTCCGAGAGAAGATGTAGTTCGGGACTATTCTGGTCATGAACATTTCCAAAAATTCATATAAATTATTGATTTTTGACTTGCATTGAAAAATTATACCATTGGATTGAATGTTGACTTTTATTTTAGTAAAAAAGTTTTATATTTTCACATCCATCAAATATATTAGAAAAATTATAATCCACATTTTGATAGTCCTGTGTGTATATTATCAGAATGACATTCCCATGCATTGGACACATATACACAATCAGTCTAAAAATACTAGAGAATGAAAAAAATAGAATTCTAAACAGCTATAAATACAAACAATCATTGAATAATAGAGAAATATATAGTAAAATAGAAAATGTAACAAATAAAATTCTGACTAAAAAATTAAAAAATGGAACCTAAAAAACCAAATTCTAATCATTGATTAATAAATGTTACTTTTTATAATTAGATCATGCCAATTAAACAAATCTCATTCATGACAAAAAAACATGATTGTTGAAAAAAAAATTGGAAGGTAAAGGCTTATAAAAAAACATATCATTTGAAAAAACATGTTTTTTTGTCAATTTTAACCAAAATTTATGAAGGAGTGGTTCTAGTAAATGATTGATACCTCACTAGATATACCTTTCATTAAATGTTAAGATCTTTTTAGATATTTTTTTCTTACATATTTTTTGGTAAATTGATACACATTACATTAACCGGTAATTATTGTTTTCATCATATTGAGTCTAATGAATTCAGTCTTGGGGTTCAAACGAATGTAAAACCATTTCTAATTAATCTTATTATTTTATTCTTTAGATAAATATTTATTATATTTTATATAATATGGTGATAGACCCATAATCATTTGTAAGTATAAAAAGACAATATTAAAATCAAATGACCTTCAAATTAATAGAGGATACAATCGTGGTACATTGTGGTTCATTTTGTTTCACACATATTACATTTTTAGGATGGACCTATCACTATGATGTATTTAAATTTTCCATGTGTTTTTATGGTTTATAAACATTGTCCTACTTTTAGAACATTGCATCTGAACCCGAATAAATTGTTTACCATATATACCTCAATCATTTGATTACAAAAACTGAAATGGTTTTATATTAGTCATAATGGAGTTTAAAAATTCTATGTGTTTGTTTAAATTATTACTTCTATAATGTGAATTATATTTTGATATCCATGTTAATTTGTAGGGTAAATTTCCTATTTTAATTTTGAGTAAATGGTTTAGTGTCACTTCACCATAAATTCAATCTGCACTTTTTTTAATCTCTAAAACAAAATGTAGATTTAAATAGGATTAATTTTTATGAATACATGCCACTTTTGGCTGAGATCAAAAAAACACCTTTATATCTTGAGTTGCATAGGCATTTTATGAGATGAATCTTTTTTCGTACATATATGAAATTAGGATTTCTTATTTTTTGTGAACACTACAATGGATCGTAGAGTCACGAAGTTAGGCCTTAAAATAAATATCATATTTTGGACAATGTTTTGGGTCCAAAATTAATAGAGTTTGATAAACCATATCTAAATTATATTTCATAGATTCACAAAGAGTTATGATTTTTTTCATTTAGTAATTATTTGATTTTAATATAAGTGAGAGATTGTTGGGAATTCACTAAAGCTATATCAATTGTATTCTACTATTGATATATATCATAAGCCAATACATGTATGAAATTCATGTTGTAGGATATGATTGATCCATAAGGGGTGTAGAGATTACTCTATTATAAGATAAGACAAGCCTTTGATTTGGGATACTGAGTGCATAGCCACTTCCATGTCTTCCACTCAATTTCCTTTGATTGTGAATCTTCAGATGATTCATTTATGGAATTATATAACCATTTTAATTATTGAAATGTTCAATGATTATCAAAATCCAACAAGTATGCATTTTTAGTAATGTATGTCAACCACCAAGTGTTCACAACTAATTCGAAACTCCTTTATTGAATGAATGAGTTCTATGTATGGATGAACTCATCTAGTTGGTGGTGTGGTAAATTCAGTATTTTCCAAAACTGAAGCTCTTTTCTAGCTTGGATTTTTATTTTTGATCATTGAATAAGGTTCTATCATTCCTCTTGGAGTTTTCAGGATCATATCATAGCGTGTGGGGATTCTATTCATCGATGTACATCCCCATGGAGATTAGAGTTCATCGGTTATCACATGGTGATCACAGTCTAATGTTCTCTATTGATATAAGAGGATATGGAGCACAATGTGATTGAGGTTTCCCTATTTATATATCATGTTGATTCATTTTTGATAGACCGAGTATTTAAATGGGTTTCTTCTGGCCTATTTCTCATAAGATGGTTCTAAAAATCCCATCAATTCATTGGGGTAATAATTCACGCAAGTTTCAATATATTTGAAACATGATTTTTTCCACCATTCAATATAATCATATTTTTTGGTCCATGTTGGGACGACCTGACATTGATTCTGTCCTAATGAAGTTTTTTTATCAAAGAATGTGGGGAAGATATAATATCCTATGAATTTTTTTTGTGCACTGAAGTACTAGAATAAGATGGAAGAGGAAGAATAAGTGGTTGAGTTGGTCGTGAAGTTCAAATAAGAAGGTTTTGTGAAACATTTTATTTGCACAGGTGGAAATAAGTATAGATCCAATGAAAAATTATTGTGCACTAAAATAGAAGAACCTATTTTGTGTAGTGATGTGCATAAAAAATGAATAAATTTTTGTTATTATTTATTTTTAAGGATAAAAACTACTCAATTTTCAAATGATTTCATTTATGTTCTTAGGGATCAATGGGTTTTATGTTTTTATACCCTATCTGGAAAATATAGAATCCACAATGTAATAACTTTTTCTAATATAAAAAATATCTCAAAATAGGATTACAATTCAATGATACGGACAAGGCTATAGAAGAGATAAATCTAACATCCTATCCGAATGTCATAGAGAAAATTCTAGAATTCATGCCAAAGTCAAACATCAAGTCCTATAAACTTAGTAAAGGACACATTGTAAGATAAATGTCTACACTAAAAAACACTTATATGAAAGAGTTTATTCCACAACTTCAGGGTTATGCCTTATCTACCTTGAAATCAGAATAACCTTTAAAATGAAACTACCAAACTCCATGTCACAGATCTAATCCCCTAAATTCAATGACTAAGTCAATGGTTCAGTGCATTTTCCCATTTTTTTATAGGTCGTGATATAAAACTATGTTAGAAGCATTAAAATGTGGCTCAAAATGTCCCTACATGTCACTTTAAATCAATATATTGACCCAAGACTTCCCTAGGACTGATTAAGGCAATAAATATAGACATTATAAGGTTTAGCAACAAGCCTTCTCATTCATTCTCCAAAACCAACCTGTTATGATCATCAATTCTCTCTCAGGTGATGTTAATTTCTAAATCCCCCCTTCTCCAATATAGTGTTTTCTTATTGTAATAATATTCTTTCTCTCATAATTTTCACATTTTATTCTACTATTTCTTCCTATTATTTTGATGGAATCAAGACTATGCTAAAATGTGATTTCTACTAATAAATCCTCTATATTCTTCATCTTTCATTAATTATTGGTGTTCACTACTCCTAAAGTGAGGGACTGTAGATCACATGTCATAACCATTAAATGGGAATGGAATATTATATTTGAGGATGTTAGTTATTCCCATCTAAAATCTAGTGTTTAATATTTTTTTATTTCTTTTTATAACCAAAAAATCAGTGGAGTTTTGGTATTTTTGCTAGTGAAGTACTGATAAATTAAATCCTCAAGTGATTGAGGTTGTAAAGATAGGCTCTCTTCTTGGTATATTAATGATCTTCCTTACCAAATTTTATATCTTATTTATTTTCCATAGTTTTATTTATTTATCACTTTCATTTGTTAATTTAATCAACTTTTTAAACCCACTAATGCACTTAATTAAAGGTTGGGGCCGAAGCCTCATTTTTATTATTAAATCAAAGAAAAGTCCTCTTTTAACTGGGTAGAGGGAAACCCATTACATAGCCCAAAGGCCCAGTGGGCTTGTAGCCCATTACATAGCCCGTAGGCCCAAATTTTATGCCCAATTCACATTCTGTGAATAGTAACCTGCTTCTACAGTACCCGCACAGTACTGCCGCCGCTACAGTGCCTTGCCGCCGCTATAGTACCCGCTGATGAATAGTGCCGCCGCTGCTACAGTACCGCTACAGTACTGCAACAGTAACCTGCGCCCCATGGGTTTTGAACCCCCATTTTCCATGTAGTATTACAGGGTGCTTACCACTAAGCCAAACCCCAACTACGCACCAATGCACTTAATTGTTTATTTATTGTATTGTTTTTACTTTTATTCTTCAGCTTTTATAAATATATATACTTATATAATTTCACTTTCATCTTTGATTCTTTTTTTATATGTTGATAACCATGTAAATATTTATAAAATTTGTTTTTTGTCTTATGACTAGTTATTTTCATTTATTTTTAATGGTAAATTCACCCCCTCCCTTTCCATTTTACCCTACTCCGCCCTATATTTTGTATCAAATGGATCATGGATTGATTTATTTCTTTGATTTAAAATGTTTTAAAATATTATTATATTTTCAAAATATTTAACCAATTATTCAAGAAACATTATTTTATGTATTTTTTTCAGACATATATGGTTTTCAAAAGACACTATACAGTTTGTTCTCCATTTACTATAAGAATAAATATGATTATTGGAAAGAATTTGTGTATACATTTCTTAGATCAACATTTTATCCCATGTGAATAACTTTTATTCATTATTATATTCAAACTACTTAAAAAGGAAGATAAATGGACTCCAAAAAAATGTAACTCATGAAGGAACTAAAAAAGTGAAAGATACCCAATTAGATATGTTTAGACAAGACTTTGAGAGTTTCATTGTGCATCCTAACGAATATATCACTAACATTTTTACTTGATTTATTGATATTTGTATAGGGATAAATGCTCTTGATGATTGTATTTATAAATGAACTTTAGTAAAGAGAATAATTTGTGATTTATCTTGAAATTGGCCACCCAAATTCACCATGATTCAAGAAGATAAAGACATAAAGAATATGGTGGTTGAGTAGTTCATCAGTACAATCATGAAATATGATATTACAATTAAAGAAAATATTAAATGAGTTAAAGGGGGTTAAAGAAACAAAAAAGGAAATCACTTTCAATGAAATCAATATAAAATCATCTAAAAGAGAGACACTGAGATTGGTCATATTTCCAAAAGGGAGAATAAGTACATAAATAAGAAAAGATATGCTCAATTATTAAAAAAGAGAAATCATGAAATGGAAGTTGATTAAGATGGATTCATCAATAAACTGGGCACCCAATTTCACCATGATCCAAGAATTTAAATATGTAAATAATATGGTGGTTGAGGAGTTCATCATTTCTCTAATCACATGTGTTATTTCAAATAAATACAATCCAAAAAAGAGGAAAATAGAGTCAAAGAAACAAGAAAGGAAATAAATTCCAAAAAAATCAACAAAAAAAATCATCTAATATCTAGACACTGATATTATCCTTATTTCTAAAGGGTGAATAAGTACTCGAATATGAAATTATTTACTCAATTATTCAAAAAGGGGAGTTAAGAAATGGAAGTTGATTCGGTTGTAAAAAGAAGGGTCAAATCAATTTGAATTGTCCATTGAACCAAAATATGCAAGGTAATAAAAAATTAAATGTTTTAACTTGGAGTGCTAGTGATGACACCATTTCAACATATCAATCAAGCAACAAAATCCCTAAGTTCCTTCGGACCAATATAGAGGAATCTGGAAAAGTTATTTATGCATGTCCTAGTACATAAAATTCTATTTCTTCAACCTAATATTTAATATATTATGTTCTTATTAATCAAATAGATCAACTCCATGATGGTTCTTGTAAACTTGTTTCAAAATTTAATGATATTAAAAATAATTTCAATATAGTTGTTTTTGAAAATGATCAACCTTTAGAAGAAAAACATGACTTGGTTTTGAAATTAAAAGAGAAAACAAATGTTAATAATTGTGAATTTTAAATTAATGACCTCATAAATAATATTTCTCATTTTACCCAAGGGGGAACCATGAATAATTGTTTTGGATCTCAACATGTTGTTAAAAGTAATCACATGATTGTTTTTCAAAAACAGTTTGTTTTTCCCAGAAATTATAAAAAGTATACATTTGTGAAAGGACATTTTCAAAATAAATTTTATCATTATTTTAAGAAATTTTATCATAATTTTTATGAGTGAAATTATAAAAAAAATATATATATGATATACCAAAGACCATTCACCTCTCTTCCCATTTTTCTATATTAAAAAAATACCAATCAATTTGGACTCATAAGTTATTATTGGATAACTTAAGTGGAGCCAAGATGTTTTTACCAAAATTATTAGCCTCTTGATATTTTTTAGGACATGGTTTTTAGGAGTATAAGCCAAGATGATACATGGTATATTGATAGTGGGTTCTTGAGGCACATTTATGGTGACCCTTTTGAATTAAATCATCTTTAATACTTTGAATGATGGAATATCACAATTTTAGATGATTCAAAAGATAAAATTACTAGTATTAGTATTATTGGTTTTGATAAATCTAATCTGATTATAAATTTTGTAATTTTAAATGGATTAAATAATAATTTACTAATTATTATTCAATTATGTGATAGTGGTTTTAAAATAAATTTTAAAAAATACTTTTGTAATGTTTTAATTCTAAAACAAAAAATTTATTTACCTCATATTGTTTTCAAAATGTTTATATTTTTTATTTAAAATCTCTTTAAATTCGAAAAGTTAAGTATTTAAGTGTAGAAGATAATGAACCGTGGATTTGGAATCGATGCATAGATCATTCTAACTTTCAACCTCTTTTCAATCTCAACTGTAACTATCTAGCATGAGATTTAATGAAATCTTATTTCAAAGATTCTGTGAACCTTGAAAACTTGGAAGGAAACACACATATACATTCAAATCAAAAAAGGTTATTTCATATTCTAAATACATAGATTATTTCAATCTTGACATTTTTGTACCAACTCATATTCCTAGTATTGGAGGTAAATCTTATACCTTTTTTATTATTGATGACTATACTATATTTTCATTGGTTTTCTTCTTAGCTCATAAAAATGAGTCTTTAATATCATCATAAAATTTTAAAGGAAAGTCAAAAATGGAAAAGGATATAAACACTTTTCCATTATCAATAAATATGTCGAATAATTCGATAATAAAGACATTGATGAATTTGGTGCTTTCAAATGTTATCATCACTCCACTCCTAGATCACCTCAATAAAATGTTGTTGTTTAAGGGAGTAATAGGATCCTCTAAAATATTTCTAGGAATCCTATGAATTAGTTTAAATTTCCTCAATTATTCTGCGCCGAGGGTGTAAATAATTTTTTATTTATCTTTAATAGTATTGTTATAAGATCCTTCTTAGGAAAAACATCATATAAACATTGGACAGAAAAAAATATATAT
This sequence comes from Viscum album, assembly GCA_963277665.1. NCBI lineage: Eukaryota > Viridiplantae > Streptophyta > Magnoliopsida > Santalales > Viscaceae > Viscum > Viscum album. The sequence continues at coordinate 1,760,587,599 of OY728141.1, forward strand.
TTTGTCTTTTTAATGTTTTTTGATCCAAATTTTATATCATTAATAAAAAGGATAATCTGGGAAAGATCAACGCTAAATCCGATGAAGGTATCTTCCTTGGGTGCTCAGACTCAATTAATGTCTTCCAGGTCTTTAATTAGAGGTTCAAAAAATTATAATATTCAATTGACAACAAATTTGATGTGAACATTTCTAAATCACACCCATTTAGTGATAATCATGTTGAACATACTATATTGAACTTACCTAAACATTATAAAGTAATTGAAGATGTTAAAGAAACCCTTCCTACTCCTTTACACAAGAAATGGGTTCAATATAAACATCATCCCCTTGAGAATGATATCATTGAATTACAATCGGGAACTCCCACTCGAAGATTGGTCTTAAATGAGGTTGAACTTCAAGATTTTCTCACTCACCATGAACCTAATTATATTGATGACACAGTTAATGATGTAAGTTTAATACTTGCTAGGCAAGAGGTGTCGAACCAATTTTAGAAGAAAAATGTTTGGACACTTGTGGAATGACCCATTAATCATCCTATTATTGAAACAAAATTGTTTTTTAAAATAAACTTGATGATCAAGGTATTATAATCCATAAAAAAATCAACTTATTGCTAAATACTATGATAAAGAAGAAGGTAATGAATATGTTGAAACTTTTAAATAATTTATTAACTAGAATTCATTATCATATTATTGGAATTATCCACTCATTTTAATTTTATAATTTTTCTAATGGATATGAAAAGTACTTTTCTCAATGTTTTTATTCATGAAAATGTATTTCTGGATCAACCACCTAGTTTTTAAAATCCCAAATTTTTATATAAGGTTTTAATGTTAATCACAACTCTTTTATGTTTAAAAAAATACTATCAAGCTTGGTATGAGAAGTTAACTAAATTACATTTATAAAGTTATTTCAAAATTGAAAAAATTGATTCCACTATTTCTAAAAACTTTTTCAAATGATTTATTAATCATTCAAATTTATGTTAAATATGTTTTTTTTAAATAAAGAAACTATGAAATGAATTTTCTGATTTAATTAATAGTTTTTGAAATTTGTTTTATGGGAGAACTATAATTATTCTTTAGTTTTAAAATTTCCCAAAATTATAATGGAACCTTTTTATACAAAATTAAATACACTAATGAAATTATAAAGAAGTTTGGAATGGATAATGATAGGGAAATTATAAAACACATGAGTAAAACATGTAATTTAACGTTGGATGAAACCAATCAATTGGTCAACAACAATCTTTATAGAAGTAATATTGGAAATCTAATTTACCTAATTGTGACCTTGATGAACATCATGTTTAGTGAATCTCGTTGACCTAATTTTCAATAAAATCAAAAGGAATATCATTTAAAAGATCTCAATTTTTTTTTGATATTTTAATGGGACTAAAAACCTTAGATTATTTTATCCTAGCCAATTTTTTTTAACTTACTTTATTTCCTCAATTCTATTTTTGGAGTATATCAAATGGATAAGAAAAGTATTAGTGAAAATTTCCATCTACTAGGAAAAACCCTCATATCATGATGTACTAAGAAGAAATAATCTTTACTAAACCTTAATTATGTAATAATTTTTATAATACTTTTAATTAATTGAATTATTTATATAGATTTCTTAATAGATATGATCCATTTATCTCACATGATGCATTTTTTAAGAGTGAACTAATTTTTTTAAAACTGAAATAATTATAGAAGGGATGTGTTTTCTATATTGTTGTTAAAAATTTATTTTGACTCTTGATATTCATATAAACACTTTTCAAAATTATATTTCTCTCTAGATAGATATTTTTTAAAAGAAAAATATTTTTTTTCTTCCATTCTTAACATTAATTAAATTTTCATTTTTAAAAAATTGGAAGTTTTTAAAAGTTTTAAAAAAAATTATTATCTCTCTCAAAAGCTCATTAATGATGATAAAATAAATTTTAATTAATATTTCTTTTTTCCTCAAACCCCATCCATGAAATATTATTTTATAATCATAATGGGGGAGAGGCTTTAGTTGGAGGAATTTTTGTGTTATGAGGGAGAAATTTTATGTTATATGGGAGATATTTTTTGTTAAGAGGTATAATTTTTTATTTTTCTTCAAATGGGGAGAGATCTTGGTAATATCTAATAATTTTTATTCTTATTATTTTTGTTTCGGTAGAAATATATTAATTTTTTTTTAAAAAAAACTTTTGGTATCATTTTATACATGATATGTATTTTTTATTCACTTATTATTCATGTTTTTTCATCTTCAAAAGTCGTGGTATTTTTTTCATTAGTTTTAATGATCTAAAACACTCCAATTATTTTATTTTAGTTGTTAGGGATTGATGGGATTTAGTTTTTTACACATAATCTAGAAAAATGGAAACCACTGTGAAAAACATTTCCCAAATGAAAAATAGTGAAAAAATAGAATTAGAGTATAATTAGACGGACCATGCTGTAGTTAAACATAGTAAAAATTGTGGGTATAAAGGAGCATAATAGAAAATGGTACAATATTTAAACAATGTACCAAAAATTCCTAAAATATTATTACAACACAATTAGAAGGAACTTGTTGCATCCCAGCTCGGGCTTACTTTTAGGTAGCAGGGATCATAGTGGACACCGGTGGGCAAAACAATTAAAAAAATCATCACTAGAGTGAAAAAAACCATCATCTCTAACTATATTATACCCAATATATTTTTTAGTTTATCATATGAATTTAATATCCAGAAAATAAATAAATGAGTAGCTCTTTCTATTCAGTGGCGTGTTCGACTACATCTAGTCACTAGGTATAATTACTATAATGATCGGAAACCGAACTCTACTAGATTTTCCACACACACTCAAAGAATATACGAACTCAACATTTATCAAATTCCATATTCTAGAGTGGGGATCCGAATAATTCTTCCACATCACGATGATCACCTTAGTCTCTTCCATTCAAACCGTCAAAATTCATTCTTGGATTGGTCTCTTAGAGGGAGGATTTCTATCTATAGGAGATGAGAGGAGAGATAATATCTCATTCTATAGTATAGATACATCATACTTACTTGAAAAAGTTTACTATTAGTTGTTGGGTACTCATAATCATTGAGACTTATTCTCATGAAGTTCACACTTGCTGATCACTAGTAGCTGAGAACATGAGGAGAGACTCACAAATAGGAACACCACATGTCTCAAGTGTCCTTTTTTGTTCCTATATATTGACATGTTTATTTTTATATTGGATTAATATCATTATCAATGTTTTTTATTTGATCATGAATTTTGATACAAGACAAAAACCATGAAAAGGATGTCGTGTAAAGGTAGCTTGTGTTGGGTCAGTCACTTGTTGTATGACATTGGTTGAATGGGAAAGATATAATTTTTTTCTTTCATGTTGAGGAAGGTAAATCTCAGGGCCAGTTGATCAAGATGGAAGTACCTTCATAAAAACATATCCAATTTAGTAGAAGTTATTTATATTCAGTTGGATCAATAAACAATAAAGAAAAAAAGGACTACTAGACAAGTGTACATTCTGTTTTATGAGATATCCTGAGAAAAAAGGATTATATTACATAGTACATGTTTGTAGGATAGTTTTTGATAAAATGGCTATTAATCATCACTTTACAAGCCTTTATGGGTATCTAGACTCTACTATTGTTCGGTGAATAATATTCACTACTATCGAGATAAAGGTCTCTCGTACCCTCATCCCTAAACCCTCTACCTTAATTCTAATCACCAAAGTGATGAAAGATCATCATATTCAATGGTCCAAGCCCAGGTAGAGTTCTGATTATTTCTTGTGAATTTAAAAATGTAAAATAAATAAATGGTCAGCTAATTTGATTTGGTGGAACATTCAGCTACAGCTAGTTGGCGACAATCATTTCTCAAAGAATGAAAAACTGAACCCCTCTAGATCATCCACACATGCTCGATGATTTTTCTCTCTCTCCATTATTCAAATTATGGGTGATAATGCAGATCTTTTATGATTCATTCAGTGTCATGATGATCAACTAGATATCTTCCCTTCAAACCATCAAAGGTGTTCTTATATTGGTTTCTTAGAGAGAGGCATTCCCTCTATAGGAGGTGAGAGGAGAGATAATTTCTCACTCCTATTTTCTAGATACATAAAACTAATTACAAAAAATATATATCAGGTTTTGGGGGACCATATGCATTAAGACTTATTCTCATTTATTTCTCACTAGGTTATCTCTATTATGTGAGATAATGAGGGTATGCCTGCCAATAATAACACCACATGTTTCAACTATCATTGGTTAGTCCAATTTATGGACATGCGTATTGGAATCACGGATTGAGATCATTATCAATTTGTGTCATTTTATCATGTACTTTGATTCCAGTAAAAAATAATAACACCAAAGTTGTGGCATGGTAGCCTATGTTGGGTGTGCAATAAATTGTATGGAATTGTTTTAATGGTCAAGATAAGGGTCTCCTCTACCCACAAAAAATCCTAATATGAACCCCTAACTAATCCCCATCCCCAATCAAAATACCTTTTAAATAACCCACTAACCCCCCCCCCCCCAATCACAACACTAAACCCTAACCCCCATCTTAATCCCCAATAAATAACCCCCATCATAATCTGTAACCCCCCAATTCTAATATATACCCCAACCCTAATCCTAATCATTGGCCCATAACCCATCCAATCCTAATCCCTAATCCCTAACCCTTCCATCATAATCCCTAATCCTTACACCACAATATTAATTACTAATCCCTAACCCCTCAATCTTAATCCCTAATCCCCCCAATCCAAATCACTAACCCCTAATTAATCCCCCCATTCCTAATCCTTAATCCCTCTAACCCCAATCCAAATCCTAATAAAAAATCCCTATCCCAAATCATAATCTTTAAGACATAACCCATAGTCTTAATCTCTAATGAATACCCCCACCCCTCTTAATCCATAGCTCCTTCCAATCTTAATACCTACCCCCACCCCAATCCTAATCCCTACCCCCAATCATAATATCAACCCCCACCCCCATCTGAATCCCTAATCGCTAACTCCCAATCAAAATCACTAACACCTAACCAATCCCTACCCCAATCCTAATGTATAATTCTTACCCCCCTTAACTCCCTCACTCCCAATCCTAATCAGTAACCCCTAATTAATCCCTAACCCCCAAGTCTTAATCCCAAATCCCTATCCCCTGTATTAAACCCCAATCCCTCTCCCACCCAATTCAAAATCCCTACCCCCATTCCTAATCCATACCCCACCCCAAATCCTAGTCCTAATCACGAAACACAAACCCCCCAATCATAATTCTTAATCCTTACCCCCCATATACACCCCAAAAATCTAAATCCCTAATACCTATCCCAAATGATATTCCCTAATCCTTTCCCCCATAACACTGCATAATGCCAATCTGAATCCCTCCTATTCTCAATCCTAATCACTAAGACTTAAGTAATCCCTACCCCCAATATTTATCACAAATCCCTAACCCCACCCCCCAAAAATATTAATCCCTAATACCTAACACCCTTATAAATCCCTAATCCATACCACCTCCCAATCCTAATCCCTAACCACCCCTATCCTAAGCCCTACCATGACCCTAATCCCTAACCCCTCCAAATCATAATCCTAATCACTAACCCCTACACCCCCCCCCCATTATTAATCCCTAACCTACCCACACCCCCCCCCCAAATCATAATCCCAAATCCCTGCCCCATAATTGTAATCCCCAATCCCTACCATGAATATTAATCCCTAATCCCTAAACCCCATCATAATCCCAAATCCTTAACCCCCACCCCAATCCTAATCTTAATCACTAACTCATACACCCCTCCCGCAATTTGGATTCCTAATCCAAACCCCCAATCATAATCCATAATCCATTCCCCAAATCTTATTCCATAATCCTTAACCCCAAACCAACCTCCAATCCTTATCCCAATCATTAACCCATAACCCCCCCCCCCAATATTAATCCATAATCATTAACCCACCAACAATTTTAATCTCTAACCCCCCCCCCCCAATCCTATTACCTAATCCCTACCCCCACCCCAATCTTAATCTCAAATCCCAAACCCCGCACCTTAATCCCAAATCCCTATCCCCCAACCAAATCCTAATCTTTATCACTAACCCCTAACCCCCTAATCTTAATCCTGGATCCTGACCCAACAGTCTTATTCAATAAATTGCCACCCCTAACTCCCCCATAACCAAATCTTAATCATCAACCCCAATCCCTACAACCCCACAATAATCCCTAATCCATAACACCAATCCTAATCACAAATCCCTAACCCCCCCAATCATAATCCCAATCATAATCATTGACCCTATTCCCCAATCTAAATCACTAATCTCAAACCCCCAAATATTAATCCCTCATTCCTTCCCCCAATATTATTCACTAATCCTCAACCCCCTTACTCCCCCATATCCCAATTCTAATCATTACCCCTAATCCCTATACCCCCATCTTAATCTATATTCCCTAACCCACACCCCCATCTTAATCCCTACCCTCAATCATAATCCTAATGACTAAACCCTAACCCCCTAACTACCGCATATCCCAATACGAATCATTAAGCTTAATCCCTAACCACATCCCCCCATCTTAACCCTAATCCATAATCCCCCCATATTAATCCCTGATCCCTAACCCCCTTCTTAATCCCAAATCTATAACCCCACCCCCAATCATAATCCTAATCACTACCCCCTCCCCCAATATTACTCCCTAATCTCTACCACCAATCTTAATCCCTACCCCCAAATCGTAATCCCTAATCTATAACCCCCCCCCCCTAAATCCCCCATATCCAAATCCTAATCATTTGTTCTAATACCTAAACCCCCATCTTACTCCCAAATCCCTAACCCACACCCCCAATCCTAATCCTCATCATTATCCCCTAACCCCAATCTTATTCTCTAATCTCTACCCCCCAAATATTAATCTGCAACCCATAACATCCCTAATTCCCCAATATCCCAATATTAATCAGTAACCCTAATCCCTAACCCCGTCATATTAATCCCTAATCCCTACCCCCATCTTAATCCCCCCCCCCCCACAATCATAATCCTAATCACTAACCCCTAATCCCCCTAACTCCTCCATATACTGATCCAAATCATTAATCCTAATACCTAACCCCCCATTTTAATCCCTAATACGTACCCCCCCCCAATCTTAATAACCCCAAATCCTAATCATAATCACTAACCCAAACCCCCAAACTCCCCCATAACCAATTACTAATAATTAAACCTAATCCATAACCCCCATATTAATCCCTAATCCCTAACCCCCCAATCATAATCCCTACCCCCAATATTAATCCAAATCTCTAACCCATACCCCCTCAATATTAATCCATAATTCCTAACCCCCCATCATAATCCCTAATTTAATGTTATCTAATTCTAAAACTCTTTCACATGACCGAAATAGGTGAGTTATGGGACTTCACATACCCATATGTCAGAGGCTACCAACTAGAAGAATTAGTGTGATAAGTATAGTGGGGAGACTATACCCCCTATTATAGAGTTATAACACAACATATGTAAAAAATATAAATTAATAATAGAATGTGAAAATAATGAAGAAAATAAAAAAATAGAAAAACAAAATGAAATGATAAATAAATAATCTAAAATATATTAATGAGATAATGTAATTTCATCATGGAATATAACTAGATTTTAAAATAAAAGTAATACAATTATAGAATCTGTTGACACAAATAAACTCAAAGACTTGTGTCCCTAATCCTATGTCAGACATTTCTCCAAACTCCAACCCATCAAGCAAGCAACACCTAATAGAAAGGTCTCTTTCCCTTGTCTAATCCTACATTAATTTAATATTCTCAGATAGAAAATGTTTCCCTGAGTAGGGTGTGAGTATAACTCATTAGGTTGACACCACCATGTCTAAACATACTAGTCTGTTAATAAGTGCATGAAAAAATGAAATAAATAGATGTATTAACTAACTAAAAAATCAAATTAATACCACAGCAACCTACTTTGGCACCATACCAAAATGTCTCTGAGCATGGCCATTTCAACCCCAACTGTGTAATTGTAGTCAAACATAACCTTCTTTGGCACCATTTCAGAATGTATCTGATCATGTCACACAATCATCCCAACCAAAATCATATATTTGTGGTATAAGTCATATAAATCTGGGTCAATCCCATTATATAAGGATTTCAATAGTAAATCAGGGTTGATTTTGATATATAAGGATTACAGTATGTATCAAGTCCAAAAATGGTATATAACCATTTTATAAATTAATCAAAGATGATCTTGGTATATTATAATTATATCATATATTAGGGCCAAGCTCGGTATATAATCATTAAAACATTTATCAGGTATAATTTGGGTATATAAGACCTTTAGTATAAATAATTGGGCATAACCTACTATTAAGCATTACAACATGAATCATTGGGTATATCCTACTATATAATCATTCCAGCATTCAACACAATGAGTCATAACAGCAAGGATGTCAAAATATCACATCATAAGGCTCAATGGTCTATTGGGAAAATTTTTATTTATCTTTAAATAACAAATTCTGTTTATTGTATGTTCATTAACCAATAACACTCCATTCATTTAAATAATCATGTTAATCCAAGGTGAATTTATATCAAAAAATCACACAAAACACATTCCATGTTAAACGCATATAATCCATTAGTCAATTCATTTATAATCAACAGTTCGCTCATCCAAGCAGTAACCAATGTGGGTCAGTAACAATTAAATCACGATGGATTCTAAGGAATAATACAATTCATCATTTAATTAATTAAGGCACATGTTATGTTGCACATACTTTTCAATTAAATAGTCCATATGGTTAAGGTTTATAACCCTAACATTAACCAAGGATTGACACAACACTTACAAAGGGAAAACCCAATAATGAAGAAGTTTTAGAAGAGAACAAAAAGAACCTAAATCAACCAAGGTCAAGATCACAACCAAAAGGGATCTATGGATTCCACCAACAAAACTAAGATCAGTAGAAGAGGGGAGTAAAACCAAAGATGAAGACTTATGAGGAATTGATTTCAAAAACATGATATATGGAATGGAGGAAATGCTTCCAAAATATATTGGGTAACCTTATATGGTTGAGAGAAGGAAACATCATGTGGGTGAAAAGAAAAATATGATACATGGAACTTTTAAAATTGATTGTTAAGATATTACACGACATGTTACCCTTTTTATAGGTCATGTATTCCTTTTTAGAAGGATATTACAAAAAACCCATCGTCTTCGATACATTATTAAGTTTCACAAAAATTTCACGGCATGAAATTATTACATTAAGTGTAACCTCTTTACACCCTCTACTTGTTTTATGGCATGTGTATGGAAGAATTTACATATCATGTAATACATTTACATGGTGTTTAAAACCCCTGTAGATAAATTTTAGTCCATTTTCCATAGCAAGGACTCAAACCACCTACAAATCCTTCTAAAGAATAGATAAAACCTCATAAACCCATTTAACACATTTATATCTGGACACCATTAATTAAAATAAACATACATCCCTAAACATTAGGTAATTTTTTCCAAAAAAAAGTTCTTTGTCTTCAAATAAGACTCATCCATCAAGGATTAAAGAAAAAGGAAATCACAATGGAAAAAAATTAATGAAAAAAATAAAAGAGGGATGTACCTGGAAAGATATGGGATCTTACAACCTCCCCACCAAATAAAAGATCATCCCCAAGACGTTACAAGCATTGTTGTGGTGTCTTGGTGAACAAGTCGGACCACTGCACATTCATTTCAAACTCCCTCTCCCAGTTATCCTCCTAAACTCACCTATTCTTCCACTACAATAAAACCAAATTTATCTTCCTATCCTATAGATACTTATCATTATGGTCCACAATATACATTGGATGATCCTTAAAGGACACATCTTCCTAAAGCTCGATGAATGCAATGTTTGTCACATTAGAAGGGGCTAGATGATATCTCTTAAGCTACAATACAGAAAACATTTCATGAATGAAACTGTAGTGATGTGGAAGGGATAATTGGAACACCGATATACTAACCCTTTTTACTATCTCATATGGATTGAGAAACTAGGGCGATAGCTTTACCTTTGTCCTGATACGACATTTCCCCAACCTAGGAAATGCCCGACAGAAAACACAATGACTAACCTTGAACTCAATTGGTCATCTCTAATGGTCATCGTGTGGTCAGAAACCATATCCTGGTCAATTGAACATACTCAGATATATCATGCAAGATATTAGGCCCAACAAGCACTGACTCGCCTACCTCTTTACAACAAAAAGATAAATGAATCAACCTTAAATACAAAGACTCTAAATGTTCTATTTAGATCTATTCATGGAAGCTATTTGTATATACAAACTCCATGAGTTCCATATGATTCTCCCGTATACCATAGAAATTAAAAAACCTAGGCTTGTAGCATATCATCTAGAACCTGAGTAGTCTGATCAGATTGACCATCAGTCTGGGGATGATTGGATACACACAAGATATGTTTTGATCTCAAATCCTTCTGAATACCATTCTAGAACCATGATTTGAAATAGGGATCTCAATTTAAAATGATACTCCTCATAAAACCTTACTAACAAACTGCTATTCACATGTAAAGACTACCCAAATCATCAACTATGAATGGGTATCCTAGATAGGTTAGTTGATCTGTAATCACCCATAAAACATCATTCTAATGGGTTTTTTAAGGTAATCCTATCACAAAATCAATTGTGACATCAGCCCAATTCAACTATGGAATGGGGTAAGGCTGAAAAATCCCAGTCGTCCTCTAATTCTTCGTTTTCAACTACTAACAAGTGAAACACCATGCGAAGAATCATTTTCCTCCTTATTAATTAATGACCAAAAACACTTTCTAAAAATATCACAATAAATATTTGTCAAACTAGAATGTACCTCACATATAGAATAATGAAACTCTCTCAAGAGTTCCTCATAAAAGCCTTCAAGAACCCATACCCAGGCATGAAAATGAGAATTCTCACTACCAAGAGACCATCCTAATAGTGTCTCTCCACCATATAAGTTGTCTCTCAGAACTAATCCCTCTAAATCAGATAACTTATTGGAATTGATCCAGTCCAATAGCAAGGGTATAACATATGTTGAAGTGAAAGATACTCGGCCAGAAGACTCATAAACATATTAATTAATGTCTTTAAAGTGTTTCATTATCCACCACTCATCGCAATACACCCTCACTACACATGTTTTAAACTTTTGGATTAATTAAACATCAATAATGTTTCCCTTGCTTGACATATAATCCAACTCAACATCTAATGAATACAGATAATTTACCCATGTCCTCTAATGAAGGTTTTGGTCCCCCTAAGAAAATAAATACCATAGGCTCTTTTAGTCCATGTATACCAAAAACCTCTCACCTATTAAAATAGTGTCTCCAATACCTCATGGAAGGCACCACCACATCTAACTTCATATGATTAAGGTAAGTTCTTCTTGTGTGGTCTCAACTATCTGAATCCTTAAGAAACCACTTGATCCTCTTTCATTAGAACTAATCTGAGTCTAACTATGGATGTGTCACAGTACATAGTATATTATTTACTCGGCCTAGTTAAAGTGATGATAGTTGATGAGATCATCCTATCTTTCAACACCTAAATAATATATCTTCTAAGAACATAACTAAATAGACTTCACCCCCCCCCCTTCTTGGTCATTCCTAACATCTGTGCTTCCATATGGGTGAGGGCCAAGGTAAAGTTCCAATAATAATATTATAAAACATGAAAAATTTTAATCTCAACAGCATTCATGGTTTCCCAAGATACCATGGCAGCAACCTTCTTTGGGTCCACTAACACTCCTACTTACGAGATGAAATAGCCCAAGTAGTGTACTTTTTCAATCCAAAAAATTAAATTTGGTTTTCATGGCATAAAGATGATGCTCCATCGATTTACTCAAGTTGATGTCAAGATATTGTGAATGATCATCTATTAACAGAGAGTACACTAAGATTAATTTGACAATAACCACTACAAAATGATCCAAAATGGGATTAAATATCTTATTCATCAAGGCCATGAATACCATCAGCGTGTTAGTTAAACCCAATGACATCACAACGATCTCATACAAGACATAACTACTCTTAAAAGCTTTCCAAGGTATGTATGATTTTCTGACCCACAACTGATGGAATATTAATCTCAAAATGATCTTGGATAATATCTTACCACCTTTTAACTAATAAAAAATCATCGAGACGCAGAAGGGGGAATTGGTTATAGACCATCATCTGGTTTAATCTTAAATATTCCACACGTAATTAAAAGGTACCATAAGACATCATCAAAAAATAACTATAGAACCGCAAGGAGATGCACTAGGACGTATGAAACCTTTATCTTCCAGACCATCCAACTAAACATTCAAATCCATAGTCTCTGATGGTGTCTAACTATTAGGTGGGACAGAAGATGTCTCTACTCTAAACACTAAGTCGATCATGAAATTTATCTCTTTATTTTGAAGTTATACATATAACTCAACAAGAAATACATCCTAAAAATGGTCTACCACTTGAGTAAATGAATGATACAGCATCCCACCCTGAACTAGAGAAGGACTGAATATCTGATCTATGAGATAATCCAATCTACACTAAAGTTGTTCTACATGACCATCATGATGATCCTACTCACCCTGGTGAAGAATTTATGTCTCCTTATGGAGATGGAAAGGTAACTTTACTTTGTTAACAGTCGATATGAGCTTCGTATTTAACTAGAAAATCCATACCAATAATAAAATTGAAACCCCTCATTTCCATCACAAATGGTTCCCAAAATAAATTGTAACCACCAATATCTAGAGAACACTCTTTACAATGTTGGAGATTCTCCAACTGCACTCCCAAAGGTGTATCAATGGTCAAAAAACAGTAAATAATTCTACATATAAGATAAAACAATTAATAAAAATAGAGGATAAAAATGGAATTTGATGCTCAGGTATAAAAATCACAAGAAAGGGTAGATGATACAATTATTGTACCTTTGATAGTAAGGTCCTTCATTCATAATTGATGGAGTAGTCTGCATAACATGAAGATGACTAGCCCCTCGTCCCTAGTATCCATCCTGAATCCCCTTATTTATTCTATATACTTGGTACTTTCATTCATGAATTGGGGTACCACATCAGCAGCCTTGACCAGAACAACCTATGGAGCTTTAGCTACATGCCTACTAAAGAGTATCTAAGTCCTTCTCATACTTCACTACCTATTCGGATCTCCATCCCCTACTCTTATATGTAATTCCCCTAAATAATCTTCATAGGTGGACATTCCTTCCGCAATCATGATACTTCCATGAGGGGTATGGATACTGAGGTTTTTTTGGCCCATATTGACACACTGATAGTGATGCAATGGAACAAAATCCTAGGATGGATTTCCATTTACCTAACTTATCTGAACACTATTACCTTGGAGAAATCTATCATTACAATGTTTCTTTACACAAGAAAAAGATTTCCTTTTTTTCAGTGCTGAAATATGCCAATCGTTGCTCAGGGCCTCTCTCAGATTCCTTTATATGATGAGTTCCTAATTCATCACATTCGTTAAACTGCTCAGATGAAACATGTTCACCTATGAACTGATCCCATAGAGAAATCAATCCAAAAAATATATCACCTAGGAGATCTCATAAGCTTATAAAGATAGTATAAATCATTGAAGGTCATTGAAGTGTCTTGCATAATCTAGAACTAACATGCCCTCATGTGTTGGTTTCATGAACTCATGAGCCTTCTCATTCCTCAACATCTCAGGATAGTAGTGTTCTTGAAACTACACCTCTATTTCCTTCCATGAAAACACCTCTTTCTACCCATTCTTCTCCAGAATGCCCCACCAACACATGGTAGGTCCACAATGAATATATGCAGAAAGCGTCACCCTCCTATATGTTGGTGACTCAAGATGCTTAAACATCATCTGGACTAACGTGATCTAGAAATCAACTACCTCGGGGCCTCCCTCCCCAGTGAACCACAAATGTTTTTGCTGTAACTCCCTCATCAGCTCAAACATAGAAGGAACAATGCGAAAAATATTTCATTCCATGGATCGCATGACGTTCAAGAATCTATCATGAATATGAACTCAATATGATCCTTAGAAGCTGCAAAAAGTTATGACTAAGTTGGGTTAGGATCATGTTAATTTCCATTCTCTTAACACTCATCTCAATGATGATGAGGATTCATTTTCTCTGCAATACAAAAAAGAAACTACTTAGAACACTTTCTATTAAAACATGTTCAACCTCAACAGGTGACAACAACAAAGAACTAGTACTCTGGGTATCTATAAACATGGATTTAAAGTGTTCTATCATGACATTTCAATTTATTTATTTCATTTTTAGGTATAATAGGGATCTTATATCATAGTTAAAATAGTCATATATGTATCACTTGCAATAGATTTGTCCTTATCATGAATAGTGTATGTCAATATATATCCATATACGTCTATCATGAAGTACGAATACTCATCTCGCACCGTAATGAACTACGATTATAAATATGAAGTACCAATAACATCCTCACTTAATAACATCACACAACATGTGAATCACCAATGATGAAATAATTTCATCTGTAACAAGAAAACATCATAAATAGAAATCTCATTCCACGACGCTTGGATCCCCCCCCCATACATGGTTTATCTACTCTAATGAACAAGATCATGAAAAATTCCCAACACATCCAAGTTTCCTTTCTACCTTTCCCAAATCATAAAGAAATATAAAAGAAATCAGATGCCCCCAGATTCAACTTTGAAAATTCCTCAAATTCCTACACTCTCATAAGGATGAAATTGATTGGTTACGGGACCACAAGTCCACCTCCGCATACACTAGAGGCTGATGACTAGAATTATTGGTGTGGTAAGTATAGTGGTAAGACTATCCCCCTCGTATAGATTTACAATACAGTAGAATCCAACAATATAAATAAATTTCATAGTGCATAAATAATGGAGAGAATATAAAATAGTGAAAACCCCAAGAAATAAATTTCAAATGAATAATTAAATAAATAATAAATGAATAATGTAATGAAATTCTATAATGTAAATAGACATAAAATTAAAATCAATATAATAAAACTAATTATCTGACACAAATAAACTCAAATACCTCGATCCCAAGCCCCCACATCGGTAAAATCTCCAAACACCAGCCCATCCAGCAAGCAACACTCCACAACATGGTCTCTTTCCCTTATCCAATTTTGTATCAATGTAATCTTCCCATGTACCAAATATCATCCTGAGTAAGGTTTGCGTATAAATCTATAGGTCAACACCATTATGTCTTAACATTACTAGTCTGATAATAAGTGAATTAAATAATGCAATAAACATGTGTATTAATTAATTAAATAATTAAATTAAGACCACATAAACCCACTTCCACACCATGTAAAAATGTCTCTGAGCATGTCTTATGACCATGTCAACCCAAAACATATAAACATAGACAAAATTTCCTTATTTGGAGCCATTTCGGAATGTCGTTGAGCATGTCTCACAATCATGCAAACCATAACCACATATTCATGGTATAAACCACATAAATCTGGGCTAATCCCACTATATAAGTATTTCAAAAATAAAATAGTGATGAGCCTGGTATATTATCATTACAACATGTCTTAGGGCCAAGCCCATTATATAATAACATCACCAATAATCTAGGTTCAAGCCTGGTATATAAGTGTTACACCATGTATTAGGGAAAATCCCAGTATATAAGGATTTTAGAAATAAATCAGGTCTGAACTCAGTATATAAGAATTAAAGTATGTATCAGGGAAAATCCTAGTATATAGGCATTTCAGATTAAATCACTAGGCATACCCCTTTATATATTCATTACATTATGAATCACTGTGAATAACTCACTATATGAGCATTATAACATTTAACATAATGTGTCACAATATCTAGGATATCACAATATCATATCATAATGATCAATGGTTCATTATGAAAATTACCATGTATCTTTCAGTCACACATTCTCTTTATAATTTGGTCATAAACTAATATCACGTGAGTCATTAAGATAATCAATCCAATCCAAGGTGAATCTATATCAAGCAATCGCCCAAATCTCATATCATGCTAAACACAGTAAAGCCTTTTGTCAATTCATTTATAATCAAGGGTTTACTCACTCAATATATACCCATAGTCCAGTTCAATATAAAATTAATCCAAATGGATTGTAAAGTATAATCCAATGTAACATTTTATTAATTTAGGATCATATTATGTTGGAGAAATTACAATATTTCACATACCTTATAATTAAAAAATCGGTAGGGTTATGGTTTAGACCCCTACCATTAATTAGATATTAACACATCACTTCCCAAGGGTAACACGAATGAGGAAGAAGGTATAGAAGAGCACAACAATAAACTTGATCAACCTATATCATGATCACAACAAAAAAAGGTCCAAATAATACACCACCCTAGTGGAGATCAAGGGAAGAGGAGAGGATAAGAAAATCCAAAGACTTACGTGGGATTGATTGCACAAACAGGACATTCTAAATGGAATAAAGCCTCCAAAAATCACATGGGGAACCTTCATGGATTGAGAGGAGGCATCATCACATAGAGGAAAATAAAAATAATTTTCACGACACTGTTAAAACTACTGGTCAGGATAATAAATGGCTATTAGTTCTTTTACATGTCGATAATTTCTTTTTTGAGGGATACACTATGAAACCCCATCATCTCGGATGAAGTTTTAATTTTCCCAATCATTAAACAATGTGAACTATTTACAATATGTGTAACTGCTTCATGCCCTATAATAGTTTCAAAACATGTTTCTAAAAGAATTTACATGTTTTGTATACATTTACATGGCATGTAAATTCCCTTTAGACATCTTTCAGTCTAGTTTCCACAAAAGGTTATAAACGACATTAAAATACTCCCAAAACATGGTAAACCCCTCCAAAACGCATTTAACACATTTATATATAGTAACCATTAATTCAAATAAACATACATCCAAGAAAATTAATTCATTTTCCCCAAAACAAATCTCTCCATCTCCAAACAAGACACAACCAATATGGCTAAAAGATAAATACAAAATCCAATGGAAGGAATTTAACAAAAAAACTCAAAAAATGATGGTACAAGGAAAAAAATGGTAACTAATACCTAATATTTACCCTCATATTAATCTCTAATCCCTAACACCGCATCCTAATACCAAATATCTTATAGTACCCATATTAATCCTAAATCCCTATCCCCCAATCTTATTCACTAACCCCTAACTAATCCTCACCCCCAAATATTAATCCTCAATCCCTAACCCCACCACCCATTAAATTCAAATCATAATCAATAACGCCTAACTAATTCGTACCCCCAAATATTAATCCATAACAGCTACACCCCATAAAAATACTAATCAATAAGTCCTAACTATTCCCCTCAATCTTAATACCTAATATATAACCCCTCATCCCAATCATAATCACTAACCCCTAACTAATCCCTATATCCAATCTTAATCTGTAATCCCTAACCCCCAGTCTTAATCCCTAATCCCTAATCACCCATTTCTAATCACTAACCCCTAACTAATCGTCACCCCCATCTCTTAATATTTAATCCATAACCCCCCAATTTTCTTCTCTAGCCCCTAACACCCCCCATTCATAATCCCTAATCCTTAAGCACACCCAATCATAATCTCTAATCCCTACCCCCACCAAATCATAATCCATAACCCCCAATCCTAATCCCTACACTTAATATTTATTCCCAATCCCTAAATCCTCAATCATAATCCCTATTCCATAACCACCCCAATATTAATCCCTATTCACTACACCCCCCATCGTAGTCCCTAATGCCAAACCTCTCCCATATCTTAATCAATAATCTTTATTCCAATCCAAATCATTAACCACTAAATCATAATCACTACCCCCCAATATTAATCACTAATCCTTAATACCTAACCCTCATGAATCTTAATCATTAAACCCAAACCCCCAAATTAATCCTTAATAACTAACCCATAGCCTCCCAATACTAATCCTAATCACTAACCCCAACCCCCCCCCCCCCCCCAATCATAAAAACTAATCCCTAACCCCCAGTCATAATCCCTAATACTTACACTCCAATAATATTCCCAATACCCACACCCCAAATCCCAATCCATTCCCCCAAATCCTAATCCCTAATCCCTAACCCCCCATATTAATCACTAATCCCTACCCCTATCATAATCATTAACCCCTAACCGCCATCTTAATCACTAATCTCTAACCCACCAATCTTAATCCCTAACCCCCATCTTAAACCCTAATTTTTACCCCCATAGTAATCCATAATCCCTACCCCAACCGTAATCCCCACCAGAATTCTAATCCTAATCACTAACCCCTAACCCCCCGCAAATATTAATCCCTAATCCCCAACCAACCAAATTTTAATCCCTACCCAAAAATCTTATTCCCTACCCCAAAAATTTTAATCCCTACCCCCATCTTAATCCTTAATCCCTAACCCCCCATATAAATCCTTAATCATTATCCCCCATCTTAATCCCTAATCTCTATCCCACATCTTAATCCCTAATCCCTGACCCCCCAATCATAATCCGTAATCCCTAACCCCCATATTAATACCTAATCACTATACCTAAAATTAATCCCTAATCCTAATCATGACCCCAAATCTAATCCCAACCTTAATCCTAATTCCAACCCCAAACCCTAATCCCTAACTCCCATATTAATCCCTAATCCCTACCCCAATATTAATCCATATTACCTACCCCTAAATCATAATCCCTATCCCCCAATCCTAATCTATAACCAACCCAACCCTTATCCCCAACCCCCAATCTTAATCCAAATCAATAACCCCTAAGACCTGAATCTTAATCCCTAACCCCAATCATAATCCCTAACCCCAAATCCTAATTCCTACCCCCAAATCCAAACCCCTACCCAATATTAATCCTTAGTCCATAACCCCAATTTTAATCCTTAATCCCCCCATAATCATAATCCATAATTCCCACCCCCATCTAAATCTATAATCCCTAACCCCCCAATCATAATCCTTAATCCCAAACCCCCCAACTTAATCCCTAATCCCTACCCCCATCTTAATCCCTAATCCCTACCCCACCCTTAATCATAATCCCGAACCCCTAATTCTAATATGTACCCCCAACCCAAATTTATAAACCCCACACAATCCTAATGCTACTCACTGACCCCAACCCCCCAATTTTAATTCCTAACCCACCAATAATAATCCCTACCCCTAAATCCTAATCTATGACCCCAAAATCCTAATCCCTTCACCCATCATAATCCTAATCCCATAACACCCCCAAATTAATCCCTAATCCCCATAATCCTAATCCCAACCCCCCTCAATCTTAATCCCAACCCCCAATCATAATCACTACCCCAAGCCTAATCACTACCCCCAACACTAATCCCTTACCCCCAGAATCGTAATCCCTAGTCCCTGACCCCCAATATCACTCTCTAATTTCTAACCCCCCCAATCCTAATTCCTACCCCCCCAAATCCTAATAAATACCCCTCAATCCTAATCCCTACCCTCCAACCCTTATCCCTGCTTCCAACACCAATCCATAACCCCCCGCCAATCCTAATCCCAACCCCCAATCCTAAACCCTACCCCCAATTTTAATACTTACCCTACCCCAATCTTAATCCCTACCCCCACCAACCCTAAGCCCTAACCCACCCCACCCCCAACCCTAATCCCTAACACCGTCATCCAAATCCTAATCACTAACCCCTAACCCCCCCCCCCCCAATAATACACCCTAATCCCCAAACCCCTAATCTTACTTCCTAATCCCTACCCACACATAATCATAATACCTACCCCTAAATCCTAATCCCCACCCCCCAATCATAATTCCCACCCCGACCCTAATCCTTAATCCCTACCCCCCCATCTAAAACCCTAATCCCCCCAACCCAATACCTGACCCCTAACCCCCCAATCATAATACTAATCACTTCCCCCAAATAATAATCCACAATCCCTAACCCAACATCTAAATCCCTAATAACTAAACCCCCAATAGTAAACCCAAATCACTAACCACCCATCGTAATTCATAATACATAAACCCCAAATCTATATCCCTAATCACTAACCCCAAATCTTTATCTCTAATCACTAACCTCCAATCTTAATCCCTAATCCATACCCCCCAATCATAATCCCTAACCCCCAATTCTATTCCCTATCCCCCAACCCTAATCCCTAATCTCCCCCAAACCTAATCGCTAACCTCATCCTAATCCTAATAACTAACCCTAACCCCCTCCCATCTTAATTCCCAATCCCTGACACCCTAATATTAGTCACTAATATCTACCCCAAATCTGAATCCCTACCCCCCAAATCCTAATAAATACCCAAACCCTAATCCAAAATCCCTAACCCCCATCTTAACCCCTAATCCATGCACACCCTCATAACCCCTAATCCCGACCCCCATTCCATAACCCCTGACACCCCAATCCTAATCATAATCACTAACCCCACCCCCCCCCCCCAATATTAATTCACAATCCCTAACCCACCCTTTTAATCCCTAATACCTAAATCCCGAATCATAATCCCTAATAAATAATCCCCCCGATTTAATACCCAATACCTAATCCACCAATCTTAATCTCTAATACCTACACCAAAATCATAATTCCTAAACCCCCAATATTAATACCTATGCCCCCAATCCTAATCCATAACCCCAACCCTAATCCATAACCCCCACATAATCCTAATCATAATCACTAACCCCTAATCCCCCCAAATCTTATTCCCTAATTCCTAAACCCCAAATCGTAATCCATAATCCCCCCCAAATCTTAATCCATAATACCTAAACCACCAATACTAATTCCTAACCACTAACCCCCATCTTAATAATTTATCCCTACCCCCAAATCTGAATCCCTGACCAGACAATCCTAATCCATACCACCAACTCTAATCCCTAACCCCCACCAAATCATAATCCTAATCACTAACCCCTAACCCCCAATATTAATCCACATTCACTAAAAACCTCCCAATATTAATCCTTAAACCCTAACCCCCTTCTTAATTCTTAATCCCTACCACCCCAATCCTAATCCCTAACCCCCCCCCCCCCCACAATATTAATCCCTAACCCACGAATCCGAATCCCTACCCCCAACCCTAATCCCGCATATCTTAATGCATATCCCCAATCATAAACCCCAATCCCTACCTCCCATAATCTTAATCCCTAATTTCTAACCCCACATCGTAGTCCCTAATCCCTACATTCCAATTTTAATCCCTAACCCCCCAATCATAATCCTTACCCCCCAACCCTAATCCCTACCCCCCAAATCCTAATCCATACCTCCAATATTAAACCCCAATCCCTACCTCCCCCTATCTTAACCCATAATCCCTGACCCCACATCCTATTCCCTAATCCCTAAACACGCAATCCTAATCCCTAACCCCCCAATCCTGATCCCTACCCCCACTCCAATCCTAATACCTATTCGCTAAAGATAATCCCTAACCCACCCCAATCCTAATACAAATCACTACCCCCTACCTAATCCCTAACCCCTCAATTGTAATCCATAATCCCTAAACACCCCGATCTTAATCCATAATCCCTAAACCCACATCTAATGCCTAATCCCTACCCCACACCTAATTTTTACCTGCAACCTAAATTCTTGACCCCCTAATCCATATACCCCCAATACTAATCCCTAAACCCAATCCCAATAATAATAACTAACCCCTAACTAATACCCCTTGATCTTAATCATAATACCTAACCCCCTAATCATAATCCATATTCCACGAACCCCCATCTTAATCCATAATCCCTACCCCCAATCCAAATTCCTACCCTCAATTGTAATCCCTAACTCCCCAATCATAATCCTAATCACTAACCCCTAACTGAAATCTACCCCCAATATTAATCCCCAGTCCCAACCCCTCAATATTAATCCATAATCCCTAACCCCCATTTCTTAATCCCTAACCCCCCCCCAATAATAACCCCTACCCCAACCCTAATCCTGACCCCCTAATCCTAATCTTAATTACTAACTCTGACCACCAATATTAATCCCTAATCCCTACCCCCACCCAATCTTAATCTATAACCCCCCAAATCCTAATCCTAGTCGCTAAACACTACCCCAATCTCAATCCATATTCCTTAACCCCCCATCATAATCCCTAATCATGACCCACTATCATAATCACTAATCCCTAACCCATAAAATCCTAATCCAACTCACTAACCCCTAACTAATCCCTACACCCTCTAATCTTAATCCCCAACCCCTAACCCCCAATCATAATCCTTAATACCTACCCCCAACCCAAATCCATACCCCCAACCCAAATCCATGCCCCTAACGCTAATCCATAACCCTCAAATCCTAATCTATAACCCCAAACCTAATCCTTAACCCATAAATGCTAATCATAATTGAAGTTCTCAGTCGGGATCCATGTATCACTGAGAGGGGGAGGGGGTGAATTAGTGTTATCATTTTCTTTTTATGTTTCCTTCTTTTTGAAACAACCATCACCTCCTGTTAAAAAGTTCATTCCCTACTGAATACACACAACCACATGAACATAAGATTTACAGTATAACTACTCAAAAAGACTAGATATATCCTTGTTATTTTATAGAAACAATATATTACCTCACAATCCAGTAGAAAACAATCTGTTGATGTGGAATACAATGAGTAAGATATTACCTTCACTCATGTAGCACTTTGAAAACAATCCAATAGTGTGTATGCCCCCTCTTAGAAAAAAACTGGGTAATGTAATGTTTCTATGATTCTTGATGAACATTCACAAATTAGATATCTCAAAACAATTCTTCACTTTATTACCCAAAAGATGGTATGAACCTCCTGGTGAAAACAGATTACACACCACTACCTCGTTTCATGCCTCCCTACTTGTACACCTCCCTTCTTGCGCGCCACTCTACTTGCGGGCCTCCCTACTTGCGCACCACTATGCCTGCATGCCTCCCTACATGCACAGCACTAAAAACATGCATGCCACAATTGTACACAACTCACAATTTTCATGCTACTTCGGGCTTATAAACAACACACTTCTGGCACACATCTTCCTACTTGTGCACAATATACAACTTGTGCGCCACTTCTACTAGCATGCCACTTTTGTGCATAACACACAACTTGCACGACACTTCAGATTACACACCACTTTCTACTACTTGTGCAATCAGAAGTAACATTTTATCTTATGTGTTGAGAACACAAAAATGAGGAGGGTACTATCTATTTATACGCATTTTTTTGACCCTACATGTGAGGAATGCAACTCCCCTTGCACGACTTTCATAACATGCATGTTGCTCCATCACTTGTGTGTCGCTCCATCAATTTCATGCCACTCTTTATCTTGTGTGCCACTTTCTTTCCTTTTTCATATTTTGATGTGATGATATTGATAATATGACTTGCATGCAACATACACTTGCACGCCACATATACTTGTGTGCCACTTTCTTTCCTTTTCTAAAAACACTTATTTTATCATCCTTTCCGTCATAAGGCGTTCATCACATGTTCTCCAAACTTATGATATTTGTGAAATACATGTCAAAAAATCATCGTCATAGTTTCCAAGAACTTTTAAAAAGTGAATTGATTTATCTATTTTGACAACAAAATACAACATCTTCTCAAGCCAACTAGGTCCCACCAATCTCCCCGTTTGTATTTTGTTGTCAAACAAGATTTATAAATCACTGAACTTTTTAATCTCAAGAAATTAATTAATTATCAACAATTCAATGCCCAAGTGTGTTAAATATTTGTAAGAAACAATAATTATTGACAAAAACACCATGCTATCTAAAATAAATGACTATGAAACCTCTGGATAATTTCTTTCCTAGACTTCAGCTTTCCCCAAAATATAAACAGATTCTGTCTGTAGCCTTCTATCTCATCATTATTACTCAACTTTCTCCACTAATTCAACTTTCATGGAATATAAAATAGAAAAACTTGTTTTCTATAACCACTCTGAAAAAATATTGAGAATAGTTCACACACATTCATGTTGGATTCACAACTTACCCACAACTCCCCCTTTATGAATGCCTTTATAGGGATAGATTTTTGAAACAATTCTCCCCCTTGATAACACTATCCAAAGGTAAGATGAGAGTGGGGATAGATACGCGTACCTCAAACTTGATGAGAAGGAGTTTGGAAACCCATTTTCAACCTAAATTTAGAAAATGGTTCCTTTGGTAAAGGTTTTTTGAATATGTTAGCAACTTTTCACGATGTAGTTATGTACTCTAGCTCCAATTCATTCTTCCCCACCTGCTCTTTGATTAATTGGTACATTATGTCAATGTGTTTTTAACGATAATTTTTTACCGGTTTCCTTGTAAGATTGATTGCATTTTGATTATCACATCCCAAGAGTAAGGGTAGTTTCACTTCAATAAGTTGTTCTTACATCTGTGTCTTCATCCACATAAGTTGGGTAGCATCTTGGGTGACAGAAACATACTCATCTTCATCCATGCTAAGAGTAACTAAATTATATTTCTTTTTATACCAACTAACACAACTTTTACCTAGAAAGAAAACTCCACCAGATGTGGATCTTCTATCATCCACATTTCCGACCCAATCAGCATCTGAATATCTGAACAAATAAATATTTTCTATGCCATCTTACCTAATTCTAGAATTTTTCGTGCCTTTGATATATCTAATAATCCTCTTTCCAGTAATTAAATGCGGGTATTTAGGATAGCTTTGAAACCTTTCACAAAATTTTACATCATAAACAATGTAAGGTCGTGAGGTAGTCAAACATAATAAACTTTCAAACAGCTTTTGAAACTCTCTCTCATCAACTTCCTTGGGTTCTCTATCTTTATACCACTTGGTTCCCACTAGGATTGGTGTCTAAAATGTTTTCAAATTTTCCATTCCAAAATGATTCAGAAGTTCCTTATCATACTTTTCTTGAGAAAGAAAATTTTGGTTCCTCTTCTATAAAATTTGTAACCTAAGAATGTATTTCATTTCTACCAACATGGAAATCTCAAATCAATTCTTCATCCCTTCAGAAAATCATTCACATGATCTATCATCATTTTTATCAAAGATAATTTCATCAATATAAACAATTATTATGATAGAAAACTCTTCACATTCTTTAATTTAAAGGTTTATGTCAACCCTACCCTTCTTGATATTCATCATCCTCAAGAAAGTATCCGATTTTGAATATCATGCCCTCAGAGCCTGTTTTAGACTGTAAAAATTTTTCTTCAACCTACACACATAACTTTTATCCTTCCCAATAAAAAATCAATAAGGTTGATTAATTTAAACTTCCTCATCAAGATAACCATTCAATAATATAGTTTTTACATCCATTTAACAGATTTTGTAACCTCATTGTGCAGTAATAGAAAAAAATATCTTGATCGTTTCTATCCTTCCCACCGGATCAAAGGTTTTATGAAAATTAATGCCTTCAATTTGAGAATACCCTTTTAAAACCAATATTTCTATGATTCTTATCACTTCACCTTATTCATTCTGCTTGTTCCAAAAATCCACTTTGTACCAATAATGTTCTTGTTGTCCAGCTTGGGTACAAGTTCCCATGTATCAATATTTTCAATCTATTCAAGCTCTTCATTCATAATCTAGACCCAGTCTGGATGCTCAAAAGATTCATTCAAATCATTTGGATAGAATTTTGAATACAAAGAAGTGTGTGTGAAAACTTTTGATGTTCTTATTTTTTGAACTTTATGGGGTTGATCACCAATAATATTATGAGATTACACTTGCTTCCTCAGCCTAGGATGAGCTGTTGGAACTTATTCCTAATCACTTGAAATTGTTGTGTTTGTTTCTTCTTCTTGAGTAGGATTACCACTATCTACAGCATTATCATAATTGTTAACAAAATTTTATTTATCATGCTCATCTTCCACATCCTCATAAGACTGATTTTCTTTCTCAATATTTTCAACAACTTTCACATCAGAAGAATCAATAATTCTACCTATTTCATTGTTGAAACATCTATATCCTCTTACTTATAGAGCATATCCAGGAAAAATTCCATCATAACCTCTTTTCTCAAACATACCAAGGTTTCCACCTTTCCATTTTATAATGCATGGACTCCCAAAAACTCTTAAATGTTTTAGACTTAGATTTTTCCAT
Source organism: Viscum album (assembly GCA_963277665.1). Classification (NCBI taxonomy): domain Eukaryota; kingdom Viridiplantae; phylum Streptophyta; class Magnoliopsida; order Santalales; family Viscaceae; genus Viscum; species Viscum album. The sequence continues at coordinate 1,760,614,148 of OY728141.1, forward strand.
AAAACATTTCCTATAGAGTCATATATGAATTTTTTCTGTAGAAATATCATTTATGAATATATACAACAATTCTCACGGCGTTCCTCCAATAATAATGTGAAATACTATGTTCTAGTAACATTGTTCTCTCCATTTTTACCAGACTTCTATTATTTCTTCCAGAAACCCCATTTTTTTGAGGTGTGTATGGTGAACTGAACTCATACCAAATTCTATTCTTCTCAAGATAACATTCAAAATATTCATTCTTATACTCTACACCATTATTAGTTCTCAACTTCTTCACTGAATCGTCACATTCCTTCTCCGCTTTCCTCCAGAAATTCTTGAACATTTTTTCAGAAAATGATTTATCTCTCATGTACATAACATAAGTAATGCGAGTAAATTCATTAATGAAAGTAACGAGTTACTTATCTCCATTTTTTTATTGCTTCATCATTGGTCCACATATATCTAAATGCATTAGTTCCAAGGGTTTTTTTGAACTAATGTCAACTCTCTTATGCATAGAGTTTGCAATATTACCGTTTTCACAAATAGTGCAACACCAATATCTTATTCTTGAAAAATTAGGCATATCTCAGACAATGTCTCACATTGATAACATTCACATGTTTCTATGAAACATATGTCCCATCCTTTTATGACATAACTAATTTTCATCCACCATTCCCATGTAACAATATTTTTTTACATCACCAACTTGAAACAAGTTCCCTTCTATAAATTGGCCTCCTATAACTATATTTCCATTATTTACAATTTTCAAAATAAACCCACCTTTTCTAATGATTAATTTTTTCCCCTCAAAGATTTGTGAAACACTCAGTAGATTGTTTTTTATCCTATCAACATATAATGTTTTCCAAGATTTCATTTCTTCTTTCCCGATGATTGTTGATCCAACACATTTGATCCTCAGAGATTCATCTTTAGAAAATGTCACTATTCTTTCTTTAAATTATATCATATTATTTAAAAACATTAAGTCTCTGGTCATATTATAAGAACATCCAATATCAAGAATCCATATACGTTCACCTTTTGTAGTTTTCAAAGAGGTTTTGAAAACAGGAGATTTTTGTTCTTGCATTTCATTCTTCACCTCCAGCTTCTAAGATTTGTTAAGAACTTTTTTTTTGTGTCAGAAATAAAACAAGACATCCCTTGGAAAAAATTCTAGGTTGTTCACATATTTCAAAAATATTATCTAATGGTTGGAACCTATTTTCAACTTTCACACCATCCTTCTCAAATTTCTTATGAACTTCCTTCTCGTACTTCGTCTTTTGGGAGTGTAGGGTCCTGAAAATTCAGAAAAGGGAAGGAAAATACTCCCACATGTTGGGTGAAGAAAAGATAAAAATGTGGGATAGAGAATTTGAGAAGAAATTGGATGAAATAAAATTTTGAAAAGGAATGCGTCCCGACAGTGTACCAATTGCCGGGAAAGGTTCGTGAAAGGCATAAAATGTGAACCACCAGTACGTGGATGGCCTATGATGCACTGTCCTATGAGGATTTGTCCAGTGAATGAAACATTTTGCAGTGATTTTTCATCCACAAAATAAAACCACCATGAACCATTTTGGCTGGTGAGAATATAGTAAAATTACACCCCTCGTACCATCCTCGTGAATGATGTGGTTCGCGGATGAGAATAAGTCAGTGACATCCCATAGCTCCACAAATCACGGTTGACTGAGTCATCCGTGTACCATATTTCCTATATGGGATTCCGTAGAAGGTGTCATGCGAACAACAGATATATCTTCCCCAATACTCTATAAAAAGGGCCACTATGGGAATCAAAATAGAGGTGGTGACAAAGGAGAGGGAGAGAGCTTGGGGATGGGTAAAAATTGGATGAAGAATGTAGCGGGTGCAGGAGAAATTACTCTGACACCTGAATAAGTTCACAGGACTCCATCCCGCATCTGAAATAGTTCATAGAATCCATCCCAAAAACCATATGCCAAAATCAGTTCACATAAGTCCTCCCCATTAATCGTATTTGGAAGACCCTCCACAACCAACCAACAAGAATATAATAAAAATGGTTCGTAGATGCCCATATGTGGAAGACGGTACGCGGATGACTATATGTGGAACACAGTATGTGGATGCCCATATGGGGAAGATAGTACGTGAATTCCCATATGTGGAAGACATTATGCATACCCCCCTATACGGAAGCCAGTACGCAGATGGTCCTTGGAAGCTATCTCTTTCGTGTACCGTACTATGTGGCCAGCTCCTTCATGAATAGATAGTTCGTAGATAGCTCTTATGCAGATGCTCCTATGTGGCCAGCTCATACGTGGCCAAGCTTATGTATAAAACAATTCACGCCCACTAGTCCATACCACAGGGGTTGCGCCCCTGCGGCCCTGCTCGGGATCAGTGTTGGGCCAATCCCTTCACTATTATCACTCACCCCCCCCCATGAAAATTGGAGAGTCGCACCACGATCTTTTCAATAATGTTCAAGGACATTTTCTATTGTTCCCTTATGCTGCCCAAACATTTGCCCCTTAAATACCATGAGATGATACATTCCTCATGCACCTCCTGAAAAGCCTTATCACCTGCCTCCTATACCAGGTTGACCCAGAACTCAATGGATAGTCACAGCCAAAATATTTCATAAATTCATAAACACATCCTTTCCATCCATCAAACTCTGTGTCTCTGGTGATTACAGATCCTCATAAACCTCCATGGCCATCAGAAATGGAAGTCTAGTTTCCTGCAGACAACTTTGTTTGACTATGCACATCATGTCCCACCGGCTCTGCATATGTTTCCTATAAAACAGCCTTCAACCAAAGGTTAATTCATCCTTAGGGGATTCCTTTACTACCTTTGTATGCTTCAATTTATTCCATTCCCCATAACATTTCACCTGATCTGAGAATCCCTAAATTCACAGTTTATACTTTCCTTCCCTCTCATGTTCGAGGCATGGCTGAACATCCCAGCTCAATTGTCCTAAAAATAATCATGGATTCCATAACAAATGTTCCAAACTCTATGACATTAAACTATGAGTTATCATCCAATATATATGAATTTAAATTGTAGTGTACAGGGTGATTTCAGATCATCATAAACCTCCCTGGCCATTAGAAGAAGAATGTCAGTTTCCTGCGGACACCTTTATTTGACTATGCACATCATGCCATGGGGGCTCTGCATATGAAGCCTACAAGACGGCTGTCAAGAAAAGGAAAATTCATCCTCAGGAGATTCCTTTCCTACCTCTTTACACCTCAATGGCCTCCATGCCCCATATCATTTCACCTGATTCGAGAATCCCTAAAATCATGGTTTACACACTTCGTCCCTCTCATGTTTGAGGCACGTCAAAACATTAAAACATGATTATCCTCCAATTAATCATCATCAAAGATATATGACTTCAAACTATATTATACCAGGTGATTTTTTATCATCATAAATATCCTCGGACATCAAAAATGGTCAATCAGTGTTTTGAGGACACCTCTTCTTGACTATGCACATCATGCCCCAGTGGCTCTGCATATGTTGCCCCCTGAGGGCTCGACATATGTTGCCTACAAAATTACTGTCAACCAAAAGAAAATTCATCCTCATGAGAGTCCATTCCTACCTATGTACACCATAATGGCTTCCATGCCTCGTGTCATTTATCCTGATCTGAGATCCTCCATAATAATGGTTCGTACGTTCCTCCCTTCTCATGCTTGAGGAATTATGGAACATCCCAACATGATTATCCTCTAGTTAATCACCGTCCAAGCTATATGAATTTAAACTATAGTATTCGGGGTGACTTCAGATCTTCATAAAAATCCCCGACCATCAGATATGGAAGGTCAGGGTCCTGAGGAAACCTCTGTCTGACTATGCACATTATGCCCTAGTGGCTCTGCATATGTTTCCTACAAAACGGCCATCAACCAAAGGAAAATTATTCCCCTAGAGAGTCATTTTCCTACCTATGTACTCCATAATGGATTCCGTGCCTCGTGTCATTTCTCCTCATCCGAGATCCTCCAAAATCATGGTTTGTACGTTCCTACCCTCTAATGCTCGAGGCATGCTGAGACATCCCAACATGATTATCCTCCAGTTAATCATTGTCCAAGAAATATGACTTTAAACTGTACTATACTGGGTGACTTTTGATCTTCATAAACATCCATGGCCATTAGATATGGAAGGCCAATGTCTTGAAGACACCTCTGCCTGACTATGCACATCATGCCCCGGCGGATCTACATATGTTGTCTACAAAAATGGCCAATCAGTAGGATAAAAATTCATTCTCAGGAGAGTCCATTCCTACCTCTGTACAACTCAATGGCTTCCATGCCTCAAATCATTTATCCTGACACAGGATCTTCCATAATCATCGTTTACATGTTCCGTCCCTCTCATGTTCGAGGAACATCAAAATGTCCACACATGATTTTCCTTCAGTTAATCATGGTCTCTATAGAAAGTGGTCCTCATCGAATGACCCTAAACTGCAAGACCCCAAATAGTCCCATCCACATGAGGTTAACCTTTGATGTCACTATCCAAGCTATATGACATTAAACTATAGTATACTCTATATGATACTCATGGGCCCTCCAACTGAGGTGAGTCCCCAATATTCTGAGGTAGGGCCGCATGACCTTCAATGTCACTTCACATGGAAAGGTTCATTGCTCTACACCCCCACCCCCACCCACGGTCACCCTAACCACTTTCATTGTGGCCTATCCCTCACCAACCAATAGGGGAGGAGGCATGTGCATTGCTGAAACATTCACATCCTCTTGTTTCTGAAACCGAGCATGACTCGCGTGGGCTTAAGGGTTTTGGGGATTACCACATCCACCGAATATGAACTATGAGAACTCTGGTTCCTGATCAAACCAGGATACGTAGGATTCCTACCAGAATACTCGAGCTCAATAGGGGGCCCTCCAAAAGGGTTCACCCAATCATGTCCTATCAAATGGGAAACTCTCATGCATAATCCCTCTAACGACCCGAAATTTTGAATAATTTTTTTTCCTAACATTGTGTGTTATTTTATTTTATACTCAACAAAACTATTTCATTTAATAAAATGAGTATGATTAAAATAAGACTATTGGGGTTCGACTGTTATATGACCATTGGTCAATATGACCGTTGGAAACTAAATGTTGCGATTATTGTCTATAAATACAGCTGATCTTGATTAATTAATATAGAAAGAATATTCGATGGCCCCATTCAGTAGTCTCAGGCCGATCAAAGCCCATCTGATGGAACTCGAGAAGGAGGTCGTGCCTTTGTGCTTTGCTCTGGAACAAATCCAAGACGAACTTCATCATTTAAAGCTAGAATGGAATCACCTTCATGAGAAGTTCAAGCTGATAGAAATCACTACTTGGTCAATGTTGGCCGAGCTGCCCCAGGATTCTATCACCCTATAACACCTTACTCTGACTGACTGAAAATTAATTATTTTATTTCCAAACACTTTTAGGGAAAGTGATAAACCATGGAACACAACCGCACAAGAACACAAGAACACAACTAACATAACTAGCAGCAATCAAAAAAACAAACAACAAGAAAACCCGACACAACCACTAACAATCAAAATAACCATACTCATCACCACACCTGACACATGAGTCCTCTTCCGCAGTGGTCGATTCCCATTCAGAAGCTGGTTAATATTGCCTCTAGAGATTATCGCCTTAGACCCGACACCTCATTGGATCTGGAGAGCATTTCTCCTGGCTCGGTTGTATGGATATAATGTCTTTTTTGAAAACCAGGATCACCCCGCGATCATGCATGGAAGAAGCTCTGGTAATCGCTAGGCGCGGAAGATAAGAATAATCCTTCCTTGTTTTTATTCTTGGTAAAGCCGACAAAGTTCCAACATCTTCATTCATCTTCTTTTTTCCACCTTGCAATATATCACTAAAGGATCGAGTTCCAAATTATATCAGATTTTCTTTATGACCCCCGGATGAATACCCCTTCTTTCCAAACTGAATCTCTGACACAGGCTCCTTGAATCCCTTGTCCTTTCATAAGCACACCTTACTCTTAGGTCCTATGCTGGTATTATAAGGGGCTATGTAACGAGACTGTAACTGCCTTGTGTAATCCTTTGATTTAAATAAAAAAATTTATTCTTTCATTATGGTGATGTTTTTGAATTTTCAATTGTCTAGATAAATATAGTATGCATATAATTGATGAATTTTAGAAAAAAATATATTTTAAAAATATTTATTTAATCCTTAAATAATTAATAATGTGTAATGATTTTCAAAAAATGGTCTTCTACAGTTATGTTCAGTAAGAAATTTAGAGTCTAATAAGATCAACTTAATTTTTGATGAATAGTAAAATATGAATAGTGATTTTACACTTATGATTATTAACGTGATCAAATGGATTAAGTAACCTCAATGAAGAAATTATTAATATAATTTAGGCACCTTGATTAAGTAATGTTATTCAATAAAATAGGTAAATAACTATTTCAGAAACTATTGGTTAGGTATTAGTTTTTTTCATGTGAATAGTGTTTTTATTTAAAAATTAAATTAAAAATATTTAAAAAATTATTTTCATAAAATGGAGTTCATTTTTGAAAGCAGGGAATCGATATTTGGTTTAGGTGAATTTTTGGGATTTTTCTGAAACAGTTGAATTTTCAGTGAATAGTGTTTGCATTTAAAAATTAAATTAAAATTATTTAGAAAATTATTTTCATAATGTGGAGTTCATTTTTTAATTCACAGCATCGATATTTGGTAAATGTGAATTTTTGGGATTTTTCTGAAACAGTTGAATTTTCAGTGAAGTGTTTTTATTTAAAAATTAAATTAAAAATATTTAGAAAATTATTTTCATAATGTGGATTTCATTTTGGAATTCAGAGCATTGATATTTGGTTAAGGTGAATTTTTGGGATTTTTCTGAGAAAGTTGAATTTTCTGTGAATAGTGAAAATATAGTTTTTAAGTTTCGGGTGTTTAATGACATCATTAAGGATGTAATAATTAAGAAATAATTCTGGTCAACTTAAGAATAGTAAGATAAGGTATGAGGAGTCCCATGTGACCAATACCATGGGAAAATACCATGGGCAAGCCCATGGTTTTTCCAATACCACCGATGAGGTGTCCCTTGACCATTAATGAATTGTCCCCTCACTTATCCTATAAATACCAAGCCATTCCCTCATTCATTTAATTTCTAAATCCTCCCCAATGATGTTATGGTCTTTTTACCTCCCAAGGTGTCCTCCCATGGTTCCCCCATGCCACCCAAGGTCCCTACATTCAAGCTTTCGAAGTTACTCTTCAAAGTAAGGGATCCTTTCACCCTCCTCTTTTAATTCATGACTTTCTTTATGTTGTGTCTTCTAATTTCCATAGATTTATGTTGAGGGTATGTTTTTATATGTTCTCATTTATTTCCATTTCATGTCTAATTTTTGAGAGACCTTTTCCACTCTCATCAATTTATTTTCTGGATTTTTAAGTGGCGATGTTAGGCTGCCGAATTTTTCGTAAGAGAAATTGCATCTTCTCTTTTATTTCATGTTTCCTTTTCATGTGGCATGTCATTAAAATATCCATACCACTATCTTCTTCAGTACCCATAATTTATTATGAGTTATTTGTGAGTGGTATACCCTTGTCCCCTCTCTTTTCAATGTTTTCTAAAACCATGTTATATAGCCGTTATGCTACAGAAATTTCGTCTCAAAATTTCTATCACTTTCTCTCAAGAAATTCTATAGTTTATTTATGTGAATACCCAGACTTATTTAGTTTCCATGGGTGTTCATAAATATATAAATATGATATTTTTGATTCTGTAATTCACATATATATAACCCTCACTCCCTTTCCATTGGTTATAAATGACATAATGATCTTATTTTTAAGCCGTTTTTAAACGTCACGATTTTGACATGAAACCCAATTCATTTATTCCATTTGGGTTATTTATGAAATATTTAATTATGACCTATGTGGATCACATGAAAGTAAATACATATTAAGGGTGTGACCTGATATCACTCCAATGAATTGGGTAAAGAATTAATCTCTAGAGATGAAAAGTTTCACGATACCTTGGTGAATAACCTTGGTAATTTTTATGAAACCTTGGGGATGGACCTTGGTGATATGTTCTTGAATATCTAAATGAAATGTTGTAGCCACATATTCATGTTATGTTCTAGGTTGTTTTCCTTATGATATTAGTATTCTTTCATTTCTCAGGTCTTTATGTTTTTTATTCAGGTTCTTATTGATATCACAAGTACATTGATTCCCTTTCTTACCCTTACTGGGCCTTTTGGTCACCCATTCCTTTGATGTATGTCTCCAGGATATGAGATGCAGTAAACGTACTTAGGATGAACTTATTATGAATCCTTACAAGTGGTTTAGAATAATGTTTTATGTTTTTTTCATGTATTATGTTCCTAATTTGCAGGACACTAGACTTTAAAGATCCTCTATTTGTAAAATGTAATGAAATGTTATGTAATACAAAGGTGGGATTCCATAGTTGGTATCAAAGGATAGTTTGGTTATTTATGGAAATTGGGTTGTAAAAACATTAGCAATAACCCTATTGAAAAGTTTAAATATAGGAAAACTTCCTGGTTTTTTTGTGAGTATATATTTAGTGATTTTTCAAACAAATACATCCCTATCTGGATACGAGCAGGTTGAGGCGGCTCTGGCACAGATGTACATAAGGATAAAACCCAAAAACACCTCTTTGATCTAGACTCGAACTGGAACTAGTGCATGAAAATGGGCCTTGCTTCACTTTTGGTTATGACACTCCCATGGGATATGTTTGGTTAATCGTAAGCTCTTTATGAATCATTATGAAGGAATTGTAGAGAATTATAATTGTCTAAGCATGACGTTTTAAAACATAAAATCCTATTTAATTAAAAGATTCTTAAATGAAATATGTTTCTCATGAAGGATTTATTCTTTTAAAAATGTCCCCATCATCTAGGAATACATTGACGTATTTCCTAAGGAGCTACCCGGACCTCCCCTAGGAAGAGATGTAGAGTTCTCCATTGAACCCGTACCTAGATCTCATCCTATGTCAAAGACCCCCTATAAGATGGAAAATGTGGAGCTAGAGTAATTAAAAAAACTCCTCCAAGATCTTTTGGAGAATGGGTTTATCCGACCAAGTGTGTCTCCTTGGGGAGCACTAGGTCTCTTTGTGAAGAAGAAGGATGAATCGATGCAGTTATGCATTGATTATAGAGAATTGAATGGGATCATAATGAAGAACAAATACTCTCTTCCTAGAATTCATGACTTATTTGGAAAACTTTGTGAGACTCAATTCTTCACTATGATTGATCTTCGTTCTTGTTATCATCAGTTGAGGGTGAATAATGATGATATTATAAAAACTGTCTTCCAATCAAGATATAGGCATTATGAGTTTGTTGTTATGCCCTTCAGACTGACTAATGTAGCTGTTATTTTATTGGATCAAGAATAAGTTGATTTTGGAAAGTTATGTTTTATCAAATGGATATCCTTTTTATAGAAAAAGGATTTTGTGATAATACAATAAAGGTTATTTTGGACTATGTTTTCCCTTTTGGAGTATTATATGCCTAAGGGAAATAAAATACTACAGGACTTAAATTGAGGAGGAAGGATTGACTTTTTTTGTTATAATTTATGTATTTGTTGTGTACATATGGTGATTTGGGTTATTTTTGGAAAATGATGAACCTAGTATAGAGAATATTTGAATAGGTTAATTACACTTTAGTATAAGACTTTAATAGTAGTTGATGATATTTGAAGATAAATGTTAAGATTTATTGGGGAAGACAATGTGATTTAATCCTTTTGATTTTTGGGTTCTAATCTTAGTTTGGATTAATCTAAAGAATTTTAATGATGATTATGTATTGAATGGTATTTCTAGAACATTGGGTGATTTTGTTGAATTCTGGATATTAGTAGTCATATTTCTTTTTATAATGGATTATCCTTTTTGGGGATTATATGATCTCGTACTAACCATTTTAGTTTTAGTTGATGACTAAAGACAAGGGAAAATATATAGTTATTATTTTGTGCATTATGTTATTCTCTAGAAGATGATTCTTGTTCTTTTTATGAGACCAAGTCTTTTGAATTTTTATTGTTTGGAGAAAATATTAGTCTTGGTGGAAATATATTAAGGGATGAAACTCTACTTGAAGGTAAGTATATTTCCTTATGTTTTTATTCTATGTAGTAAATGAATTCCTCAAAATTTTGAAAAGGAATGTAAAACAAAAACGTTGTTGGTTTACGTTTCCTACTGGGTAATTGAAGACTGTTTTATAGATCTTATGTTTGTGATCTTCTTGTGGTTAATTTTCTCCTAATCATGTTTTCTATCACTCTCCATCAGAACATGACCCTCTGTTTTCCCTTCTATATCCATGTTTTCCTACATGGAATCATAGTATGGGTTAACTCGGGTGACCTTTGTACTTCCCTTTCTTTCTTTTAAAGTAATAGTTTTACTAACACTTTTCCCGATGTGGGACTTTCAAAGAAATTTCTAAGATCAATTTTAAAATTGTGAGAATGCAATTTCATAAGGGGGGAAGATTATAATGACCTGAAATTTTGAATAAATTTTGTTTTCTAATTTTGTGTGTTATTTTATTTTATACTCAACAAAAATATTTCATTTAATTAAATGAGTATAATTAAAATAAGACCGTTCGGTTTCGACTGTTATATAAATGTTTTTCAATATGACTATTGGAAACTAAATGTTGTGATTATTGTCTACAAATACAAGTGATCTAGATTAGTTAATATAAAAAGAAGTTTTGATGGCCCCATCTAGTAGTCTCTGGTCAATCGAAGCCCATCTGAAGGAACTCGAGAAGGAGGTAGCACCTTTGCATTTTTCTCTGGACCAAACCAAAGTCGAACCTCATCATGTGAAGTTAGAATAGAATCACCTTCGCAAGAAGTTCAAGATGAAAGAAATCACTACTCGGGAAATGTTGGTTGAGCCCCCCATGATTCTATCACCCTAGCACACCTAACTCTTAAGTCATATGCTGGTTTTATAAGGGGCTATGTAACGAGACCGTAACTGCCTTTTGTAATCCTTTGATTTAAATAAAAATTGTGATTTCTTCTTATGGTGAAGTTTGTGAATTTTCAATTTTCTGGATAAAAATAGTATGCATATTATTCATGAATTTATGAAAAAAAAGATATTTTAAAATTATTTATGTAAACAAAAAATAATTAATAATGTGTAATGACTTTCAAAAAATGGTTTTCTACAATTATGTTCAGAAAAAAATTTAGAGTCTAATAAGATCAACTTAATTTTTGATGAATAGTAAATTATGAATAGTGATTTTACACTTATGATTAGTAATGTGATAAAATGGATTAAGTAATCTCACTTAAGAAAATATTAATATAATTTAGGCACCTTGATTAAGTAATTTGATTCAATAAAATAGGTAAATAACTATTTTAGAAATTTTCTGTTAAGTATTAGTTTTTTTCAGGTGAATAGTGTTTTTATTTAAAAATTAAATTAAAAATATTTAAAAAATTATTTTCATAAAATGGAGTTTTTTTTGAAAGCAGAGCATCGATATTTGGTTAAGGTGAATTTTTGGGATTTTTCTAAAACAGTTGAATTTTCAGTGAATAGTGTTTTTATTTAAAAATTAAATTAAAATTATTTAGAAAATTATTTTCATAAAGTGGAGTTCATTTTTGAATTCAGAGCATCGATATTTGGTTAATGTGAATTTTTGGGATTTTTCTGAAACAATTGAATTTTCAGTGAATAGTGTTTTTATTTCAAAATTATATTAAAAATATATAGAAAATTATTTTCATAATGTGGATTTCATTTTTGAATTCAGAGCATTGATATTTGGTTAAGGTGAATTTTTGGGATTTTTCTGAGAAAGTTGAATTTTCGGTGAATAGTGAAAATACAGTTTTTGATTTTCGGGTGTTTAATGACATCATTAAGGATGTAATAATTTTGAAATAATTCTGGTCGACTTATGAATAGTAAGATAAGGTATGAGGTATTCCAAGTGGCCAATACCATGGGAAAATACCATGGGCAGGCCCATGGTTTTGTCAATACCACTGATGAGGTGTCCCTTGGCCATTAATGACTTGTCCCCTCACTTCTCCTTTAAATACCAAGTCATTCCCTCATTCATTTCATTTCCAAATCCTCTACAACGAAGTTATGGTCTCTTTACCTCCCAAGGAGTCCTCCCAAGGTGCCCCCAAGCCTCCAAAGGTTCCAACCTCCAAGCATTCGAAGTTACTCTTCAAGGTAAGGGATCCTTTCACCCTCCTCTTTTAAGTCATGACTACTTTTATGTTGTGTCTTCTAATTTCCATATATTTATGTTTAGGGTATGTTCTTATATGTGCTCATTTCATTCCATTTAATGTCTAATTGTTGAGAGACCCTTTCCGCTCTCATCAATTTATTTTCTGAATTTTTAAGGGACGACGTTCGGCTGCTGAATTTTTCGTAAGAGAAATCGCATCTTCTCTTTTCTTTAAAGTTTCCTTTTCCTGTGGAATGTCATTAAAATATCCATACCATGATCTTATTCAGCTCCCATACTTTATTATGAGTTATTTATGAGTGGGTGACCCTTGTCCTCTAAATTTTCATTATTTTCTAAAACCATGTTATATAGACGTTATGCTGCAGAAATTTCGTCTCAAAATTTCTATCTCTTTCTCTCAAGAAATTCTATTATTTATTTATGTGAATACCTAGACTTATTTAGTTTCAACTAGTGTTCATAAATATATAAAGATAAAATATTTGATTCTAGAATTGACATACATATAACCCTCACTCCCTTTCCATGGGTTATAAATGACATAATGATCCTATTTTTAAGCTCCTTTTAAACGTCGTGATTTAACATGAAACCCATTTCATTGATTCCATTTGGGTTATCTATGATATTTTTTATTAAGATATATGTGGCTCACATGAAAGTAAATACATATTAAGGGTGTGCCCTGATAGCGCTCCAATGCATTGGGTAAAAAATTAATCTCTAGAGATTACAAGTTTCACGATACCTTTGTGAATAACCTTGGTAATTTTTATGACACCTTGGGGATGGACCATGGTGATATGTTCATTAATGTCTAAATGAAATATTGTAGCCACATATTCAAGTTATGTTCCATGTTCTTTTATTTATGATATTCATATTCTTCCATTGCTCGTGTCTTTATGTTTTTTATTCATGTTCTTATTGATATCACAAGTGCATTGATTCCCTTGCTTACCCTTACTGGGCCTTCTGCTCACCCTTTCCTTTGATTTCTGTCTCCAGGATATGAGATTCAGTAAATATACATAGGATGAACTTATGATGAATCCTTAAAAGTGGTTTAGAAGAATGTTTTCTGTTGTTTTCATGTATTATGTTCCTGATTTCTAAGACACTAGACTTTAAAGATCCTCTATTTGTAAAATGTAATGAAATTTTATGTAATAAAAAGGCGGTATTACATAATCCCCACACAATTTGAACTATGATACCTCAGATTCCTGATCAATCCAGGATATATAGGACGCCTACTAGAAGTCCTGAGATCAACAGGGTTCCCCTCCAAAAGGGTTCACCCAATCATGTCCCTTCAAATGGGAAGCTCTTATGCATAAGCCCTGCACAATCAGAACTATGAGAAATCTGATTCCTGATCAAACTAGGATACATAGGACACCTACCGGAAGGCCCGAGCTCAACAGGGTGTCCCTCTAAAAGGTCTCACCCAATCATGTCTCATCAAATGGGATGCTCCCATGCATAATCCCCACACAATCAGAACTCTGTGGCTTCTGATTCCTCTCCTGAGGATACGTAGGAAGCCCTTCATATGGGCCTGATCCCAACATCAAGTCACCTTCCATCCCCTTGGATGTCGATAAACTCTCGAGTGCCTTATAATGTGGCTCAAGTCAGCATCACCTCTGTAGCATCAAATATATGCATTCTTATGATGGTTTTTCAAACCAATGGTATCTTTTGGAAACATTATTCAGGAATGAACCAAGGATTCACAAACATATGAACATGAAATAAATATATAGAGTCCTAGAACTGGATACAATCCTCCCCTGGAAGGGTGTGGTGAGTCTGACCTCCCATCCTCTCGACCAATGGAGTCCTTAAGTGTCGTTGGCCAAATTGTCATCCAATGAGCACCCACCTTTGGAAAGAAGGTCCATGAATCATGGATACTAGGGTTTTTGAGCATTCTTGGCTCCATTAATAATCTCTTTGGAGACCATCTGAGGAAGTTATGTCCGAGAAGGACCGATTGCTTGAGTAGTCGACCCCCACGCAATCACCCGCTGGGACCAAAAGTTCTGGCAGGGTTAATTCAACCTTTTTTAAAGGATAATAATGATGAACATGTCAACACAAAGGAATGGTAATTTCAATGAGAACCCATATCTATAGAAAAAGGTCCGGGTGATGATCCTTATCGAACCATTTTCGCACCGCCAGCAAAATGCGTCACCTTGAAGGTGGACCAAAAATGGTGAACCCGACGTGAATACTAAACCAAGGTGCAGATTCTACCCCAATGATAAAAGACAAAAGGATATGGAAATTCAGATCATTTTATTTTCCCTGAAATGTGCAAAAATGTTCCACCTCAGAGGAGGAACAAAAATGGTGAACCCAATGTGAACACCTAACCAACATGGCGATTCTACCCAAATGATAATAGAAAAAAAGTATAATGCATGGCAAACCATTTTGTTCACCCCGGTACATGAAAAACGTGTCACCTTAGAGGTGGTACAAAAATGGTGAACCCAATGTGAATCTATAACCAAGGTGGCGGTTCTACCCAAATGATAAAAGAGAAAAGAATATTGCACGTTGGACTATTTTGTTCACCCCATCATGCGTGAAAATGTGCCACCTCTGAGGTGGAACAAAAATGGTAAACCCAACATGAATCCTTAACCAAGGTGGAAATTATACCACATTGATAAAAGAAAAAATGATACTACATATCAGACCATTTTTTTACCCCATCACATGAAAAAATGTGCCACCTTAGAGGTGGAACAAAAATGGTGAACCCGATGTTAATCCTTAACCAATGTGACGGTTCAACCCCAATGATAAAAGATAAAAGGATATTATACGTCGAACCATTTTTTTCACTCCGTACATGAAAAACACACCACCTAGGAGGTGGAACAAAAATGGTGAACTCGATGGGAATCCTTAACCAAGGTGGTTCCCTCACCCCACCCAGGACCCTTCACCCCACATCAAAAGAAAAGGGTAAGGGGCCATGCTGAATCACCAAATATGTATATGTTTAATGTAATGGTACTTTGACAATGTTTTGTTGTCTATATGTCATATATGTGTATTTCAGGTTCCCACAGAGCGACCTTCAATCCAAATGACATCCCAATGACCCATGCAGACACGCAGATCTGCGATCCCGCTAGTGGTTGGGGCCTCAACGAAGAGAAGGACCCCCTCGCCTACCTAGCATCTTCAATGTTGGGTATCCAATTCGCTAATCAAAGAGTACCACTAAAATGGTAGTCTCCCCATGCTGGAGACTTCAAGACAATCCCTCCAGTCTGCAAAGGTCTGCCAGCCACCACTTCAACCGGTGTCGGTACCCACAGCACAAGTCGGCCACAGTGGTCATCTCAAACCATTTCAGAAGCCTGTCCTCAAAACGTAATAATGACTAAATCCCCT
The DNA here is from genome assembly GCA_963277665.1 of Viscum album. Lineage (NCBI taxonomy): Eukaryota > Viridiplantae > Streptophyta > Magnoliopsida > Santalales > Viscaceae > Viscum > Viscum album. Next base: position 1,760,629,986 of record OY728141.1, read on the forward strand.
ACCTTAGGGAGTCAGATGAAGTCAATACTAACAACTTCATCTCAACTTCAAAGGGGTCCTACCCACAGGCCCCGGGCAGAGGGCATCACCGCCAACATCGAATTACCATACCTCCTCCTGCCAAGGAGGACCTTATGCTGATGGAAACTGCCAAAGTCCAGGAGACCCTGGGCCCGCGGGCTTCCTACAAAGGGTGAAGAATATATAACCAAGAACACTCGATCTCCCTGTTTCCTGAGGAGAAGATCCACTATACAAACACGGTGGCATTCAATGGGAAGACCTATGACTCTTCCCTCTCCACTCAAGCCCACCACGAAAATAGGGTGGCGCAGTATGAGAAAATGCACGTTCTAGCTAATGATCGCCAGTCCTACCATGCAGACAGAGCAAAAAACTACAGAAATATACAGACATCTGTCAAGCCACAACAAGTCTGCCATCCAAAATAGGGTGGAACTCAGCTACATACATTCACAAACAACTGCTGATGCATTTCAAGCTCTCCATGTAATTATGGAGGCACTCAGCACTACAGAGGCACAAATACCTACTGAAGCAGTTAAAGTCTTCCATCCAAATAAGGAGGAAAGGAAATGTGAGTAGATTCAAATTCCTATGGATGCATATAAATCCCATGAGAAAAATACAGTGGAAATTGGGCAGAATAAAATCCCCACTCATGAATATGAAGACCACTGGTCAAATATAGTGGCAACCGAAGAAGACAACTGGTGATGAACTCATTCCTCTTTCCAAGTATAGGAGAACTCCTAGTATCTACTGAAAACTCATGGAGGACTAGAGTAGGAAAAAACTCCTGCTCGGACATCGGAATGGGCCTCCATACCCATTCTAGCCAAAGATGTATCTTAGAACATCTTGGAAATGATGGAAGATAAAAAATTGATTCCAGACCATATCCTCGAAGCATGCCAAGATATCATTGCATCGGAGGATAAGGCGAGAAATTGGGCCCACAACCCAATTTCCTCAGATAGAATGACTCACTCGCAAAATGAGTTAGTCACTCCTAAGCAATTATGTATCCCTAATCTAGTCCAAGAGGGTTGAAGACAATACCCTGAGACATACAGACAACCTGATTGGGAACAAATACTCGTTCCAACTGGGGGATTCCATTCCAACGTGATAACAGCTCTAGAGAAGGCATATATCTTTTCCAAAACTCAAGATGTCTGTCTGCATATCCTGATGACATCACGGGACCCAACAAGACATGCTTCGTATATGAAGGCCATATCCAATAGTAGATGTCCCCAGATACTCGCAAGAGAGCACAAGAAAATGATAGGTGCCAAAGGCATCTAGAAAATGAAGATTACATACATGATTCTTCTTTGCTTAAAGCTGGGGTTCTTGAAGCCCTAAAACATATATCAACAAAGCCTCAAGACCCTATAATTCCATTACCAAATTATGGAAGTTTCATTAGTAGTTTCAAAGGTCCTCCTCACAATATCATTACTAGTAGCTCTGAATTTCCTCAATAGAGAACCCATGGGATCTCACTCCATGGGTCAAGAATGATCGATCCTAAGAGCCTATCTTCTGATGCGCATCGGGGTATCCCTCCCATCGACTAGAAGATCATACATTAAGAAGGGCTTCCCCTTGTTTTTTCTGCCTTGATGGTCCTCCCCAAGGTATACTCTGCAGATATGCTTCTCCCTGTACTCAGACATCAATCCATGATGGTAGTCCTCGCTATGTTGATAGTCATTGTGAACGACCTCCCTGCAATGGCAGTTACTCTGAAGGTCCTCCCCATGGTAACTCCAAGCAACAAGAATGTCCTCCCCCCATTGCAGTACATCCTGAAGGCCCTCCCCAATATGTTCACTACATAAATTCTCTATACAGCCATGTATCAAGTAATGATGGTAGTCCTCGCCATGACGACAGTCATTAAGAAGGCTCTCCCCACAATGACAGTTTCTCTGAAGGTCCTCCCCTCAGTAACATCAAGCAGCAAGAAGGTCCTCCCCTCAGTAACATCAAGCAGCAATAAGGTCCTCCCCTTTCTATAGCCCACCTTGAAAGACCTCCCCAAGGTATATGCCGCAAAGAAATTTCCCGCATTCGGGCATCAAGATGAAATAGTGGTCCTTGCCATTGCAGAACCAATTGCGAAGGCCCTCACCTCAATCAAAATTCATATTGGAAAGAAGGTCCTCCCCTTCCTAGAACAAATATAAGAAATACCTCCTATTTTGTGGAACTCGGAATGGAGTCAGGCACACCAGGAACTCTGTCTTGAATGAGTTATATTCCTTCTCAACCAGAGGATTCCCCGGGGCCATTCTCATCATCTAAGCCACCCCCATGGAATCTACAAATCAATAAGGCTCCCACCATCCCAGTTGCGTGGAAATAAATTATTAAGTAGTAGTCGAGCTAGACATATCAAGTAGAGGAGCCTCCAGAACAACAACAACATGATACGTTGCTTGTGAGAAGATAACTAACTAGGGATAATATACCAGTGATGTATTGGCCTACGACCACTTCTTACTTAGACATACCAGGATAATTGTCTAGGGAATTCACACATGACATTCACCTCAATATATAGAAAACTCTTCAAAATATGAAAGAGAAATTCCTACCCAATGAAGGGTACACATACCATGTCATTACGACAGGGGAGCTTCGCCATCTAATCGAACTGGAAGCCCTTCTGTCCACAAGTAATCCCCAATCAGAAAGGTGAAATAAAACCCTTTAGCTGTCTTACCTCCATGAACTGCATAAATTGTGTCACGTCATTAGAAATGCCCCGGTTGGAGTTCACATATGGGGGTGGGGAGAACATGGAGCTCTACACTTCACCCCACATCCTGTCCAAAAGGCCCTAATGGAAATGACATCCTACAGTGTCATCATCCATAGGCAACAATCAAATGAGACCCTTGCTTAGGAAAGATGGGATAATCAACAAAAACCGGCCCGAAGTAAGTCTCAAAAGCATCAGGGGAGAAGATATCAAGCCATCGAAAATCTTATGAGTCACGAAACCAAGAACATCCCGTATGCTTCCCGCCTAAGGGAATCTAACCATAAATCAGGGATCATGTCTTCAAAAGAGCGTAGACTCAGTGTAGGCCCAATTCCACAGTCTTCTTACACCCACGTGGGAGTACATGAAATTGAAAGGGTGTAAATATCAATAGCTACCATTGTGATACAAAAAAAAACCCAACCATTGGTTGAGGTCATTTTCAAATGAAAATTCCTCCATAAGACCAACAAATTCAAGCCGTAGTTCATCAATAGGAGAATGAGAACAAACCTAGCCCATAGGGATGGTTGCATTTTTACCCCAAATCCCTGCAGAGCATACATCATTCATCCACCCTCTAGGAAGAACGATGGATAGAGTAGGTAGTCGTTCCACCTCTTCTCATGGTTCGCACCCTCCGAGATAAAGACACATTACGAGTTCATAATAGGGCTCCCTTTGGGTCAATATTCTCCAAAAAACCCAAATAATACCATAGAATGGAAGGAGAAAGTCCAATAAAGGGTCCAGAAGGCCTTCCTTCCATTTGGCACCGTGTACACCACCCCCAATGCGGTATGCCTCATTGAACGTGGTAAACTTAAGCCCCACAGATCCCACAGAAAATGATGTAGGGGAGAGTACATGAAGGAAGATGGTTCCCTCCTAGAGACTTACCAATACAAACCTGATGGTGTGCATACCTAGAACCAGAGGGCGGTCCTAAATCTGGGTGCCCCCTCAGTCAGCCCGTCATTACATCCCACACGGAACCCCAACAAGGAGAAGAATAAATCCAAGTTCTTACACGACCCGGCTTCTCATACCCCTGAGAGTACGCCCCTCTCCCTCGAGGAAAGGTTCTCCAATTAGGAGGAAGAAATAAAAGAGCTCAGGTGAATTAATGTTGACCTATGTCGAGGGAGCTATCTCAACGGATGTGTTCCTCCCACCGAACGTCGTCAGGTGCATCCAGAAGAGGTTCTCATGCTACAAGAACTCATTCCGATGAATGAATCCAAGTTCGAGGGATCATAAAACCAAGCCTCGAGAGGACATCAAGGCTTCTCCCCACTAGGATGGTAACCAGAATATATCTCGATAAACCCATAAATGATACCCCCGGCTAGGTATCAACCCCAAATTTCAGCAGTGCCTGCATGCCCAGTCCTGGCCACTACTACACCAGCTCATGCTCAAGCCCAATAGGATATACATCAAGGGATCTTAAACATCGTGGAGCAACTAACAACTCAACTAGAATCCATGGAGAGGCGGCACACTTCAATATAACCAGAGCGCAAACCCTACCATGAGTGGGTGAGTAATGTTCTGCCACCTCCAAACTTCAGGAACCCAGTATTCCCAATACTAAATGTCTTGGGGGACCTGAAACATCATTTGATGCACTATGTCTCTTACCATGACCCCATGATGGGCACTCCAAAGCTGCAAGAAGTTGAAAAACTTAGTTTCTTCGTACGAACCCTACAGGGCTCAGCTTTCATATGGTATATTAGCCTGCCAGCCAATTCAAATATAGTCTGGGAGGACCTTTGACGATGGTTTCTCTTCCAGTTCAGTTCGACACTACCCAAGTTGATGGTTAGTAATCTCATGAACTGCAAATAGTGAGAGAACGAAAGAGTCTCAGACATCATTTCTAGATGGAAGGTCCTAATGTATTCCCTGAATCAGCCTCTCCCCCAGGATGAGATGCTCTCCATGTTCATTGATAACCTTAAAGATGAATTTTGAATTCCACTCATCCCGGTGAATTATATGAGTGGGTTTAGAGATTTCCCTGCCATTTCCCAAAGGATATAAGACTCCTTGCAATGGACCAACCTTAAGTCCTGAGTGGCCCCATCATCCCGAGGGAAAATAACAGGAAAAGATAAAGCGGATTTTGTCATTCTTAAGCCACCCCCAGCACCAGCTCTAGCTACAAGGCCCCCACTGAACCGTTCAGGACCCCCTGGACACCAACAATCACCCCCACCTCGACAAGAAAAGTGATGGGGTTTCAAAATAAATTATGTCAAAGAACTATGAAATAATTTTTATTCATTTCGATACGACTAGGTCCATGACTATTTCATATCCTCTATGAATTGCAACTTGCTCCAGCTATTAGAGCCAAAGCGAGCCGATGAAGTTGGTCTTGAAAACCGTCCAAATTATTGTCCATATCATCGGATACTAGGAAACACAATCTAGGAATTCTTTGTTTTCTAGTATCTCTTGCAAAATATGTGGGATTTCGGTCATGTAAAGTTGGGCCAACCTCCAGTACAAGTGGTGTTTGTTTCCACCTCTAACTCAAGAGAAGAAGAGGAATGGAAGACAGTCGCCAGTAAGAAGGGGAAAAATTTTGACAGTTGGATGACCTAGAAGACCGTCAACCAAGTCCATGGAATACTCCAGGAATAGTGGAAACAACCGACGACACCCCCAAAATCTCTTAATACAGCACAACCATCCTCATTATCCCTTCGTTCCTCCAAAGGTCAAGAGGGATGAAGGAAAGAGCCAAAAGATGATATAACACCAAAGACAATGTCAGTTTTGACACTTTCGGACTTCATGACAACAGTCTTGGAACAATGGGCACCTCCCCAGTAAACGGTACAATAGGCACCGCCCCGCCAAACGGTTCAACGGGCACTACCCCACCATTAATGTCAATTTAAAACAGTGTTGGATCAAGAACTGATATTCAGACCCATAAATGTCACCCACTTTATGGAACCCTTTACTGCTGAAGAATATGGCCACAAACTTGAATTCCCCGCACCTAACTGGAGAGTTGGAGGAAGAGGCCAGTAATGCCAGAGGTTTTCTGGGAGGCATGATTGTGGTAGGATTCAAATTCTTGGCCATGCCATTTGTCAAACCATCAACATCACGTAAACTCACAGAAGGGCCCTCCGACCGACACAATGAGAACCGGAATGCTACTTCACCCCCACCTAAAGAAATCCAAGCCCAGTTATCTTGGTGTATCCATCAAGGAAAGAACAAATAACGAACCACTCATAGTATACAGGTGGAAAAGTTCAGCAAAATGTGGAAATGAATGCAGCACCGTCAGCCCCTGTGATAGAGGCGGAACCATCTACATCTAAAGATCAAATCCCTAAAGTGTCTATGAAAAGGAAACCCCAACTCTAGAATCACTAACGTTTAGAAAATAAGTATGATATTTTAAATCAGCTGGCTTCAGTACCAGTAAAGATGTTAATCCTGGATGGGTTGAGCCTGTTTGCAGATCTTAGGGGGGAACTCATAGAAGCCTTGACAAGTCCCCAAGAGTCTGAGGATGAAGTAGCAGTAGTCGAAGTCTTCCAAATAAAGGCTAGTCCTGAATAATGTTATGTTGTCATCTAATTCAGAGACAGGGATGAACACACCATCATGAAAGGGAACATAAAACCCTTATATGTGACTGCCATGATAAATGGAATTGATTTTCAGAGGATCTTCATCCATAACAGCTCTAGAATTAACCTTCTCCCGCTGAGAATGCTTCGTCGGCTGGGATATGATGAAGACATCTAGACACCCTGTACTGCAACTCTGCTGGGATGAAACAAAAGTGAGCAAAAACTGTTGGGATGAATCAAGCATAAAACGTGGCTCGGAGATATCATATCAGATTTCGTGTTCCTAGTGGTGTGGAAAACTATGGCCTTCAACATCCTATTTGGAAGGCACTGGCTGCATCAGTACGCTGAAATTCCATCCTCATAACATCAATGCATCAAATATTTCACAAATGGGAAAAATGGATGTTGAAGGCTAATAAATCCCCATTTTAGTTCTGTGATTCCCACTATATCGATATCAGGTTCTATGAGTTGGAATAAAAATGTATTTTAGCCATCTAAGTTGATTGGATCAATGCCCCAAATGGATTGGAGATATCTCTCTCTGACCCCCTCCATCAACTTTGGGAAGAGTATGTACTACCCATTAACAAAGTTGAATGTGTAAGTAACATTTCGGGTACATACTCAGTTGTCTTCATGGTATCCATTACGACCACCAAGTCCAAGGTCCCGGAAGAGTGTGACGACTTCTATGATTCTAGGAAAATCCCTATCAAAGATGCTCTCGGCCCATCCTTGGGACATCAATCTGAACTTACCTCACACACTAGGGAAAAAGATGATTTGTCTTCCAACATTGGATAGTTCATCTCAAAAATCCTTTCTCAATCAGAAAATCAAGAAGAGGAAGATGAGGAAGATGATGATGATGATGAAGAAGAAGAAGAAGGCCTCAAATATTCCCCTCCTTCATTCGAAAAAGCTATCTCCACCAAAATCGATGAACTTTAGGAGAAAAATGCAGGCACCGAAAACGACCCATGGCCAACTCTGATTAGTGTGTCCATGCCTATCAAGGAAAATTTGGTACATAACTCATTCCTAATGAAAAATTGAGATGTTTTTGATTGAAATTACACAGAAATTCTAGGCCTCGATCTTGAGGTCTCCACCCATCATCTAGGCTTACCAGACAAGCACAGGGGCTATAAGAAGGTAGCTAGAAGGACCCACCCGATGCATGCTGCTAAAATAAAGGATGAGGTTGACAAACAGATAAAATCCAACTTCATAAAGGAGGTCCAATATTCGATCTGGATGGCGATCGTAGTCCCTATAAAAAAGAAGAATGGATAGATTGGAATCTTCATTGACTTTAGGGACCTTAACCGGAATTTTCCAAAATATGACATCGTGGTCCAGATCATAGAATTTTTTATCGATGTAACAGCCATATATGAAGCCCTCTCTTTCATGGATGACTATTCTAGATACAATAAAATACATATGGACCAAGGAGATGAAGAATCTAATGCTTTTAGGGCCCCTCAGATAGTGTTATGTTATAAAGTGATTCCCTTTGTCTTAAAGAATGATGACACCACATATTAACGTGCCATGCATCGCATCTTCAAGACCTTAATTGGAAAATTCATCGAGTGTTATGTCGATGACCTGGTGGTAAAATCTGACAACACTCTAACCACCTAGATGATCTTGAAATTGTCTTCAAAAAATTGTGACAACAAAGTTTAAAGATGAATCTCTTTAAATGTTCCTTTGGCGATACCTCAGGAAAATTCCTCAGCATTATTGTACGCCATTGTGGAATCGAATTCGACCTTAAGAGGAAAAAATCCATACTTCACATGTCCCCAACTTGCAACCTTCCCGAGTTGAGATGTCTCCAGGGGCACCTCACCTACATGCGGTGCTTCATAGCCAACCTAGTAGGTAAGTTTTTACATTTCACCAGGCTCATGAAGAATGGAATTATGTATGAGTGGGATAATTATTTCCCAAAAGTGTTTGAAAATATTAAAAGATATCTTCTAATCCCACTGGTGCTCATGCTGTCATTTGAGGGGAGGCCGCTCATTTTATACATAACTACCCTGGAACGGTCATTAGGTTCCATCGTCATGTAGAACAATGATGATGGCAGTGAGAACAACATATACTACCTCATCTGAACAATGATCGATGTTGATACTCAATATTGGAAGATTGAAATGAATAGCCTATCCCTAATCCTCACAGTTCAGAAGCTTAGCCATTACATATAGCATCATGAGGTCCACTTGGTCTCCCGCTGCAACCCGATCAAATATATCCTCAACCGTCCCATGCTAAATGGGTGTTTATCACCATGGGAAGTCATCATATTACATTTCAACATATAGTACGTACCCCAAAAGGCCATCAAAATCCAGGAGTTAGTATATTTCCAAGACGAGAACCCCTTGAAAGAAACAATGTCATTGGATGCCGAACTTCCGAATAAATAAGTGTTTTCTGTTCGGGAGGACCCCCATATGTGGGAAATATACTTCGATGGTTCTTCTTGAATCCCAATAGGGAATAGGAAGGAATTAGGGAAAAAATCCCTAAATGTATCATTAAATCAGTTTTGAGGTGATTGTGTTTTTTGACAAAGCGGACCTCCATGTTGTGATTTTTTGACAGAGTAGACCACGTTGTTAATTTTGTTAACAAAGGGGGTTTACATGGTGATTTGTCAAGTTCCGTAGATATTTTTGACAACCTATGTTGTCAAAGAATAATGGAAAAGTAATGGATGATCTGGAGGTGGTACAAAAAGAACAGATCTAATGTGGTTTGGAAACTTGCACGCAAGGCATGTTTTGGGGTCAGAATGATGAAAAATGGCAAAGGTATGCGGTGCACGCAAGATCATAAAATGTGCATGAAAGATTTGAAGCTGTGCACGAAAGAGTTGTGTGAAGGAATCTTGTGTGAAAGGCAGGTTTTGGGAGATGAACGCCGAAAAATGGCAAAGGAATGGCCTATGCGGAAGATTTGGAAATGGGTGCAAAAGAGGTGGTTCCATGAAAGGAAGTTGTCCACCCAATACGACATAAAAATGAGTTTTTGCGCGCTCGAAGAGAAACATACGTGCAAAAGGATTTTTCGCGACAAAGGAGACATCAATCGGGGTTTGCATACTCGAAAAGGAACTTGTGTGACCAAAGTGGAATCTTCTGCGAAGGGGTTAATAATTCCTATAAATTAGAGGTGACCCCCCTCATTTGAGAGAGCTCAAAACTAATATAAAATCAGCATACTGAATCGTGTAAGAATTTCATGCAAAGGGAGTTGTGCGAAAGCTATTGATTTGTGCACAAGCTAGGGTAGTTGCATGTAAGATTAGAATTACATGAAAGATTCAAGTTGCACGCAAATGGGTTTTCAAGAAAAAAGTGTAGTCTTGTGTGAAAAGCATTAAACATGCACGCAAGGAACAATAAGGGTTGTGAAAAAAAATCAATTTCCTGGTACACTCAGTGAAAAGAGATATTCATCTATGGGTGAAAGTTGAACTTCAACAGAGCATTTATCAACAGTTAAAGATGCAGATTTCATTAGTGATAATGAAGAGACCTACAAGTCTATAAAATGTGAGTGGATCTTCTGATGAAACAGTTAGGACACTTCAATTGAGAGAGTAGTGAGATTTCATATTGTGAGTGGTTGTAAACCAGGAGGGACAGTGAGTCCGCTTCAAATATTGTAAACAGCAGTGCGCTTTTAGTGAAGTTGGTACATTGGCACATCGACAGTGTATGCTCCTTGGATATAGCCCAGTGAGGGTGAACCAAGTAAAAATCATTGTGTCATGTGCATGATTTTATTTCTATTTATACTTTTCTACGGGAAAGTGAGAGAAGAGAGTTTCTCTTAATAGCGAAACAAGAACAATATGGGCATTTGTTTTAATCTGTTATACCTTGATTCACCCCCCCCCCCTCTCAGGGTATCTAACCTAGTGGACCTAACAATAAAGGATCCCAATCTCAATGAATTAGGGATGGGTGTTATACTCATATCTCCCAAAAAGTCCTTCATTCCTTACTCTTTCCGGCTTTTAGAAGGGTGTACGAACAATGAAGCAGAGTATCGGGCCCTCATTGTAGGCCTGGAATTGGAGCTCTAGGTGTAACCCAAACACCTAAAAATAAAGGCTGATTTATAGCAGTTCATCAAATAGGTCAACGGTGACTATTATATCAAGAAAAAAGTATTGGTTCCCTTGATGAACTATGTTTGAGTACTGATGGAAGAATTCCCATCAAAACCAGCATTGACTGATTTACCCTGATCATAGAATGCTCAAGACGACGCTTTGGAAAATACATCCATAGCCATGGTTGATCCTAAAAGGGATGAAACAGTCATTAACATTGCTCACCGCTAGAGGGTTTTTACACTCACCCAGAGCAATGCAGAGGAAATCGATGAAATTAGTCATTTTTCTGATCCTTATGGTCATATAATGGGTTGGACAATTCCCATTGAAAGTTACCTTAGGAATGGGGAATTCCCACTAGATAGGGCTAAAAGAGAGCATGTTTGAAGATGGGTAGTCAATTTTGGCCTATACAATAGAGAAACCCATGAAAAGTTTCTCTACAAATGAGGCCTCAAAAAAGTCTTTATTAGGTTCATTGATGAAGAAGAAATAGCTTTCGTCATGAAAGACATGTATTCTAGAGCTTTTGGAGTGCACCAATCAACAACCAAGCTCTCTCACCAAATTTGAAGGCTTAGGTATTACTATCCCAATATGATACATGATTGTGTCGTATTCACTAAGAATCATCATTCCTGCCAAGGTCATGCTAATTTCATACACCAACCCCCGAAGTTACTTCACACTACTATGTACTCCTAGCCATCTGTCTTCTGGGGGATAGATGTTCTGGGACCATATCCTCCCACTATAGTTAGACAATTCAATCTCATACTCACAGCGACCAACTTCTTTTACAAATGGTCTGAATCTTTGCCCTTTAAGGAAGTCAGGGTGAAGAACATCGTCAGCTTTGTGAAGGCCAACATAATTACCACATTTGGTTTCCCTCATACAATACTGATGGACAATGGCACCAACTTATACTCTGCTGATCTGGACAAGCTATACCATGAGTATGGAATCAAATCCAACCAGTTGTCCCTCTAGCACGCAGAAGCCAATGGGAAGATAGAGGCTTTCAACAAGAATCTGTCCAATATAATCCAAAAGATAGTCAACAAGGATAAAAATCATGGCCAAACAATCTCCTTCATGCTATGTGGGCTTACCGGACCATGACTCGCACTGCCACATAAGCAACCCCGTAATCACTATTATACAGAGCAGAGGCAATGTTACCTATATAAATCCTAGTTCCATCACTTCGTGTGTCCATTTGTGATCATGTGTCCACAGACAAGAAATCCCAAAGACGGTTTGATGAACTGGAGCATCTAGATGAGAAAAGTCATCACACATTACACCATTTGGAAATCTACCAAAACCATATTACATGAGCCTTCAACCAAAAGGTTCGTCTTCTATCTTTCCTCAAAAGAGAAATGGTGTTAGTCATCAGAACCCCATTGATACTCGAGAAGAATCCCCCCAAACTTGAACCAAAGTGGGAAGAACCATACATCATACACTAGGTCTATTCCAATGGAGAATACGCCCTAATATCAATGGACTTAAAACTCATCATGGCTCCTACAAATGCGAGGTTCATGAAGAAATACTTCACATAACCCCAATGAAAAAGGTCCAATATCTATGAACCTAAACTATGAGAAATAAAAATAGCCCCCATGTTACGGTCCAAGCACTATGACCCTAAAATATGAGTACTGAAACCCCAATGTCACGATCCAAACTCTATGACCTTAAACTATGACTCATCATCCTGACCACATGACGTTAAACTATACGGTATTAGTCCATGAAACACGACAGTAAAAATATTCCCTCAATGTTATGGTCCAAACTCTAAGACCTTAAACTATGAGTTATAATATTCCTCCAACCCATAGTCCAAACACAATGACCTTAAACAATGATTTAAAAATCCCCCCCCCCCATATCATGTTCCAATCTCCAAGACCTTAAACGTTGAGTCATCGTCCTTTCCACATGAAGTTAAACTATAAGGAATTCGCTGCTGAAACATGGCATTAAAATGTGACTCTTGTCCTTGCCGTAAGTGGATTAACTATGTGGCATAAAACGTCCAAATTGCATGATGATAAACTGCATGATCTATCATAGAACTATGTGTGGCTTGATTCCTACCCTTGCAGGATACGTAGCGATGACTCGATCCTCAACCGTGGACCAACACCCATCAAAAAATGCCTCCATCATTCCCCCTTTCTTCCCATATTTGTAAACGAACCCCTTATCACTCCTTGTTTCTCACAGCGAGTATAACTCCCATGGTCATTGGATTGGTGGTAGAGATTTTTTTATGAAAGTCAACTATAGGGTAACATGATAGACCTGGCCACTGTGATAGGTAGAACAAAAATTCCCCTACCATTTAGACCGAGCCAAATTGGTACAGGGTACATACAGAACTATGTATGACTTAATTCATTCCCTCTCAGGATACATAGCGACGCCTCGATCCTTGATCTTGGCCTAGCCCCACCAGGAAAGAAAAATAAAATTCCCCCATCATATTCTCTACCTCCCCACACTTGCAATGGAGACTCTGTTACTACTATTTGTTTCTCACACTAAGTATAACTCAAGTAATATTAGGATTAGTGGTGAGTATTCTCTTACACAAATAAATCGTATGGGGAATATGGTAGGACTGGCACCTATATAATGTGAAACAAAAAATTCCCTCAAGTGTCCCTAACACATCGAGAAAACTATTTTAGGGAACATTCAAAACTACATGTGGCTTGATTATTATCCTTGCAAGATACGTAGTGATGCTCAGATTTGGAATCTTGGCCCGGCCAACAGAAAAATGCCCCTTTCCCCCATGCGTAGGTCTAACTTGTACGAGGAGTCCATGAAGGTCCTATCACATGACCAGAAAACTGAAAATTTATTTGAGAGTTATGTGTCAATCAGTCCTCAGTATTATGTTATTCTGCACATGCCTATTAATCATGAGAACTAAAAAGATCCTTCTTCCCCTGTACATATGGGTCAAACCTATGTAGAAGCTCCAAGTAGTTCACAGTTAACCACGGTTTGGGTATTCTCAAATTCCCAGGCACAGCTTTCCCATTTGTCACACTCCATACCTAGGGAAAACTTGGATCTTCATAATTATTCAAGGACATATGGGGTGAAAGGCCAGTGTCATCCAGACACCATTGTTTGACTATGCACATCATGCCCTAGTGGCTCTGCATATATTTCCCACAAAAATGGGCATCGGTCAAAGGAAAATTCATCCTCAGGAGATTCATCTCCTATCCCAGTACGCCCAATGTCTTTCAAGCCACATATCTCCTTCCTGATTTAAGTCTCCCACGAGACTATGGTTTTAACATTCTATCATCACTCAAATCTAAGGAACATTATAACATCCTGATTTCAATTAACCTAAAACTTTTGAAGATCTTTATGACAAAAAACCAGTATCACCACACGGTGTTAAACTGAAAGACCAAAATCATCCCCATTGTACGACGTTAAAATTCATAACAATGTTTGAAGCCCAAAAGTGCCCCCTAATGCTATTTTAACTACTTCGAAGCAATGACACAGAATCCTTTTATTCCCTTATTTCTCACACTGATCATAGCTCATGTGTCTTAGGGATTTCAAAAAGAGATACATCGTGGAATTATTGAAAAATAGTCTAGAAATTTGGTCCTAGTAGTATGACCCTAAAAGGCATGTCACGATTCCCTCCCCTAAGAGGAACCCCTTGTCCTAGCCCTGTGGTGTTAAAAAACCAGAGATCCCAAAGATGGAATGAATACCTCACCCTGTGTATGAGTCAGATCTATGTAAGGGAGACCTGATTCCATGAGTATGTTGCAGCCTAAATGTCCCCAATATGTATGTGTACACTCATAACGTACATCAAAATTTGGGCTATGAATGATCTTGAATCTACATAACCCTCCAAGACCATATAATATTGAAGGAAAGTGTCCTACTGACTCTTTTTCTTGACTATTCACATTATACCCCGATCGCTCTACATATATTTCCCTCAAAAATAGCCATCAGGCAAAGGAAAATTTGTACTCAGGAGAGTTATCTCCTATTTCAGTACACCCAATGGATTCCAAGCCTCGTCCCATCCCTCCTAATTTAAGGGACCTCAAATTCATGGTTAACACTTTCCTCCTTACACATATCCTGGATATATCGGGACATACGTTCCTGATTCATCTCTAGTATCTTTTGGGGTTTCTACAGACATCACATTCATATGAGTGAAGTTGATCCACCAACAAAAGAAGAGTTCCCCCACTCTTTTCTAGGTTTCCTTGAATAATATTAGTTAAAATTCCTACTTTTTTGTTCAAGAGTACCCCTCGTTGAAGGTCACACACCATATCTAAAAAGTTCCCAATCTCCATAATACTCAAAGGCCATGGGAGATGGAAGGTCAGTCTCCTGGGGACACCTTTGCTTGACTATGCATATCATGACTCGGTGGCTCTGCATATGTCTCCCATAAAAAACATCCATCAATAAAAGTAAAATTCATCCCTAGGAGAGTCATTACCAACTTCCGTATGCTCAAATGAAATTCATTTCTTGTCACACACCTGTATTTGGAAAACTTCTAAATAACAACTCGTGTACCTCCTTTATTGAAACTGTACCTGAAAAAAAAGACCCTCAACTGATCTTACCAATCACCAACTATCCCTCATGAAAGTAAGAACCTTGAAGGAATAGTTACCAACTCAAAGCTTATATGAATGTTCCTAATGTCTCCAGACACCACTACTTGGGCCAACCACCCACTATGGCTCCGTATTTCAAAATAAATTCGAAATGTTGCAAATCCCACCCAGGCATCAGAGAGGGAAGGTCAGTGTCTTATGCACACCTTTTCTTGGATATGCATATCATTCCCCAGTGTTTCTGCATTTGTCACCCACAAAAAATGGTCCTCAATCAAAGACAAAATCATCCCTAGGAGAGTATTTTCTGGGATGTGTATGCCTAAAGTGCCTCCCGAGCCTCATGCATGTCTATAATCCACAAATCAAGGGTCAATAAAAATCACTATTCCATGTCTGAAGAATATTAGAACATTCCTAACTAATGGTTCTAAATCGGGGCTCTTACCCCGTTAAGTTGGGTCAAAATTGTTTAACTGAAAATATTAGTAGCAAGTTAAATACCAGCAAAAAATATTCCACACATTCTAGAGGAAAACTCTGCAAAAGGTAACCTCTACTAAAAATTCAAGTATCGGTACATTAAAAAAGGGGGAAACATTGAGACATCCGAAAAGGTGTAAAACGTGTTAGATCGTAACCCCACAAAGGGCAGCCTAAGAAAAATTCAAGTTGTACCTGCTAATACCATGTCAATAAGGCTTAGGAAAAAATTCGTGTTATAATGAAAAAGGTATAAAAGTTTGTGAGGGGTTCCATAAAACCTTTGTAATAGTTTAACTACACTCACTGAGTCCCATGGATTAGGAAAAAAATTAGAGCTCGATTCAATTATTTCAGTTTACTGATTTCAAATCATGGTTTAAAATTAAAACTTCATTGAAATGGTGTTGACAGGAAATGATGGAGAATAGATGTTTAATATCCAAATCTGTTCCATTTAGTTCAGCAAAAACGGAGGAACACCCCCAATTTGGAGTCTCTCTAGAGTATTAAAAAAAAGAGTACATATTGAGATTTGAGATAGGACTATAACAAGGATCGGTTCACCCTTTCCAAAAGAATGGAAAGTGATTGTCGCGGGTCATAAATAGTATGTTCCAAAGAGGCTCTCTCATTCATTTCATCTTTGACTATTGGATGAACTCACTCAACAATGGTTTTAAGGTCCCTCCCCTTCTTCTGGATGATTTCATAGTGGGCGTGTGTGGAGGCTAGTTTTTCCCTCAACCTGTCTTCATGGGCTTCTCACTCATGTAGTTCTTCTCCTTGATTCTCCACCAAATCGCATGCCTTTACCTCCTCATCCATCAGATGATCAAATTCTTCCAAAATATCTTGAAAGGTTTCCACATGGTGATGGGAAGAATTGAACTTGGCCAGCTTGTACTCATCGGAGGTGAGGTATTCTCGGTCAATGACGATTTGGAAAATAAGGAGGTGAAGGTGATAATAATCAAATTTTTCGAAACCCAACTCAACAAATAACTGCTTAACATTTTCACCCTCTTCATCAAAATTATCCATGGGTGTCATCGCGGTGAGAGAACATAAGTTGTTCCATGCCTCTTTTCGCACTGCCTTGTGTCTTTCCATAACACCAACACATTGATCCTCCCCTACTTCCACGTTTTTGTAAGTAGGAAGCGTCGCCATAGGAGTGAAGAGGGACCTATGGAAAGTCACCCAGGATGGAAGACTATCTTTTCTCTCAGTTGGCCCATCCATTTTATCCTGATGCGGAAGTCTAACTGCGGCCTCTGGGATGATTGGCGATACTCAGCTGGTTCCACTCTCATTAAGATATTGGGAAATATACACAGGGGGGAATTAGTCTGAATCACTTCCCACTGAAATGGGATGTTCTGATGAAACCCCTCTCAGATGCTTTTGAGGGCAGACCGAATACCTTTTTTCCAGAAGAGCAGGGGCTGGAGGTGTATCCATCATTGTTGTTGTAGGGAAGGAAGTTGAAGGAATAACTATTTCACTTTTCACGGTATAAGGAATGTGTGGTGTTATCGTTGGGGAAAGAATGGGGTAGGGAATGGTCAACGATTTCAACACCCGCCAAACCAGTTCTTTCAGCATCCCGTCGGGGTAACAATCTACCCATAGTTGGGAATACTCTAGCGATAGAAAGGTGGGCCCCAACGTGTTAAGAATGATAATATCACTAGAAGCACCTTCATGCGTCATCATAATCCAAAATTGGAAGAGAACCATGGGATGATATTCTCCCCTTAGTCGAACAAACAGAAGCAGCACAGTCTGTTGAAGGCATCCAAATTTCTTGGAAAACTGGTAGGGGAGGTATGGCTCACAAATAACAACTCAGTCTGTATGAGAAGTGATTATCATGTTCTGATTATTGTTGAGGTATGAAAATTACTCCAAGGAACTTCCCCTATCACCTCTCAATGATCCATGATGGGTAGGATGCGGTGTGAATGAGAAATGAGAGGCGTTATTCAACAGCCCAACCGAATCAGTAAAACTCAAAGTCCTAGGAAGAACAGAAAAAATGTTGAGAAGAGAAGGATGAAAGTCAGAATGGGAAACCCATAAGGTGTTCCAATATTCATAAGAGGGTAAGTATTCCACCATCCACCCGTACAATAATTGGAATGGTCCACTGAGATGATGTGGAGGCCTGCCTTCCTGAATATGTCTGAATAATTCAAATAGCTAGGTGAGGGTAGGAAGGGCCAAATTAATGGGTTGATCCTCTGCTATCATGGCCGCCATCATCAAGGTATAGGCCCCAAACCCAGTGTATACGTCATGGGATGGGAAGATCCATCCACTTAAAAACATGGCAAAGAAATCGGCTAGCCTAAGTGCGGGTGAAACGGTTCGGCAAAGCTCATATCCCCATGTGGTATATCGCCCTGCTTCGAGAGTAGAAAAGTATGACCCTAGAGTTTAGCGGGACGGATGGGTTGGGTGAGTTCGACTGTGGATATCCTTTGGCTTGGGTATGCTCATCTATAAGAATATCCTTATCCACACTTCTAATGAGATGAGGGAACGAGCCTTGAGGGGATGATCAGGTGATCCCGCTTACCTAACAAGTAAGATTCTTGTCAAAGGAGACGCGTGATTGGTATCATTCCATGTGGTGGCTGCTAGGAGAAACTGTTCATACATTTCTCCAAGGATGGGTATACCTCTAAGCTGATAGATATCCCATAGAATGATTCCCACCTTCCCATGCAGTAGGTGGAAGGTGTTGGTGCTCAAACACCAGCGACTCAACAATTCTAGAAGGATTTCACCCAGAGAAAAGATTTCAAACTGAGAAACCCAAGCTTCTTGGTATAAGACCACTGCCTCCAGTTGGTTGGGGGACTCCAAACAAGTCTGATGCACCTAGAACTCATAGGCACACTCATCAGAGAAACACCCTCTGGCTCGCAAATCCCACTTGGTGCTCCACCCACCGTTAGGATTTTCTTGGGATATACTGATAATGGATGGGTATCCTCGGGCGTCTAGTCTTGGGACACCATCACGAACCCTGGGGTTTCCCTGAGTCCACGCTAAACTTCACAGTATGAATACATTTCCTTCAATACGAGCGGCGATGACATCTCTGATTGGGGAAGTGTTGGCATGATCATGATCTTTTAGTGCCTTTAAGAGGACTAAAGGGATGTCAGGTTCATTGTAACACCCCGAGATTTTATGAAAAATATTATTTTAATTTTACTAATGTCTTGTTTTTTACGCTACACCAAAATGAGCTTGCACAACACGCATCCTGGACTTGGCTTGCATTACACGCAATCGCAACCTTCCACGATAGCGTGTGTTGTACGCAATACTGGGTTTCTCCAAACAACAATATGTTATATGAACTACCCGTTATGAATAGTATCAACTAAATTTTGAATTGTATAACATTATTTTTTATCTTACACATTTTCTAGAATAAGGTATCAAAACAAAATCAATTTTTCGAGTAAAATAATAATTTTTTAAAAAAAATGCACTTTTCCTGCCTTTTGATGGTGCACCCACTTTAAATCTTGTTTTTAACATGTCTATAAGTTCAATTTGACAAAATAAAATTATTCTTTTCAATAATAATATAGAAATTTACTTTGGATAAAATTTTCATATTATTCTGATAACTTTCATATTTTAATGAACAGTAAAAACACGCTATATTTTAATTAAAAACAACTTTTTTTCATCGCAATAATTTATTTAGATAGATTATCTTTTTAATTGGTTTTAAAGTTCAATTAGAATATATTTTTAAAATTTAATCCAATGTTGGTCATTGGAATTAATTTAACTTTGAAATTGGATATAAACAAGTATCAATCTTTTGATAGTTATTGTTTCTTAAAAACACGCTATTTGTTTTGATAACGGGAATTAATTTTAAAATTTATTAATGCCACTTCTCTATTTTGAATTTGTAAAAATAGACATCAATTTTTATTTCGGAATATCAAATAATTCTTAGGCTGAATTTTTGGTATTTTTCTG
Organism: Viscum album; assembly: GCA_963277665.1. Lineage (NCBI taxonomy): Eukaryota > Viridiplantae > Streptophyta > Magnoliopsida > Santalales > Viscaceae > Viscum > Viscum album. The sequence continues at coordinate 1,760,649,702 of OY728141.1, forward strand.
AAAAACTACAATTTTTGATGAATAGTGAAACCACTTAGTGGTAGTTAAAAAACTGACTTTTTCATTTAAATGAAATTTTACAACTTCTGTGAATTGAATTTATAAAATCTGAGAGACATGGTTAATATCAAAGACTAAAATGTGGTTCAATGAGATGAAAATAGTTTTTGGTGAATAGTACCTTTTTACTTTTTTTACCAAGGTTAAAAGTAAATAGGGTAATTAAGGGTAAAAATGTTATTATATTACCCTAACACATGTCCTAATTCTATTGTATAAGTTAAATTATACCAAAAACAACCTTAGGAATAAAATATGACCATTTGGGCCCACATGGATTAGATTAGGACATTTAATATTAATTTATTTAAAGAAGGGTTAAAATAGTTAAAATCAATGTTTAATAAATAAATCATTTTTAATATAGGGTTATAAATAAGATAAATTCGACTATAAATATTCATTAGAAATATAAAGAAATTTCCTAGATAACAGAATTTTATTTATAATTTTTAGACATTAAATGATTTAATTTATTTATGACACAAAGATGATACAGTAATTATCTTATTAATGAAGTATTGACATAATTGATGTTATAAATACCCAAATAAATGTAATTTGAGACTTTTTATGAGTTCCACTAATTTTATAGGTCAATATGACATGTTAGTATTGATTTAATTAACTTATTTAGATCTAATAATTCTATTATGATTTTTTAAAAAATCAATTACCAAATAGTGTCAAATTTGACATAAAATAGTTTTTAATACAAATATTATATTAGTAATTATTATTTTATTACTAAAAATCTAAGGATCAGAAAAATGACTTAGATAAGGTTATATATATTAATAATAAACAACTTTGGGTTCTTTTGTCTTGTTATAGTATGTTTATTAACCTTATAGTGTAAGAAAACAAGAAGACGCGGTAAAAGTAAAATTATTTAACTTATAGTTAAATCTAACTAATAAGGTTAAAATAGAAACCTAAACTTGTCTAAATTCTATTTTATGAGAGGATTTAGACCCATACCCACCTTATCTTATAAATAAATCAATTTGGAGCTATTAAAAACCGAATATGACTTTATAATAAAATAATATTTTTAGATTTTCCAAAGGTACCCCTCTCCTCCCTTATAAAAGGGCACCTCCTCCCTCTCTTCCTCACACCACTTTGAGACATCAAGATCGCCCAACCCCTGCCAAATTCTCTTCTCCACTTCCCTAGAAACATTCTAGAGGTACTGGTATTCTTCAAAGACCAATTTTAGTTCCCTAAGAGGATGTCTCAAAGAGGTGCTTCAAAGAAGAGGTAATGTCTGTTACCGATTCTTTCAACTTTATTTCTTCTTACACTTATTTTTCTTTATTTGTTTCATTATGAAGTAATAACAACAATATAAATAATATACTGATATGTTATTATATGTATGAAACAACCATATTTCACCATCAATCCATCCTACGGAAAATGAAATCACCGCGCGTGCGTACGTAAGGAATATCGTCTTCACGCCGTGGTGTAATCTATTTTCCACCACCACCTTACTTGGATGGGTATAATGGTAAAAGTAATGAATATATATGATTATTTTAAATTTATATTTATTATTTAATATTATACATACACTTTAATACAATTCCACGATCATGGGAATGATATCATCGCTCGTGTGTACATACGGACTACCATCTCCATGACGCGATGAGATTAATTCTCTATGTTAACCATTCAAGAATGATTATAAAGTATATATAATAAGTAATAATGAAATATATGAAATAATAATGCAACTATATTTATGTATATATATATTTGTGTCATCTACTTAATTCCATTCAATTCAATAAGAAAATGAAAACAGCGTTCATGCGTACGTATGGCCTACCATCTCCATGAATGGTATATTTCTTTCCATTTATCGATCTATTATATATATGTATATTATGAATATATATTATATATAAATAATGTTTTACATTTTGGATGTAATTAATCATATAAATAATTACAAGTTTAAACATGAACGACAAATGAAACGAATTTACCCAAAACGCCACTTTAACATGAATTTACAAAAGAATGGGTAATATAAAGTCATAAGTGAACCATATATAATATAATAATAATGAATATGATTCTGTAATAAGTCAATTACATAATTTAAATCATTATACAGGAGTTTTGTATACGTATGAAGCATATCGGACCTAAGGTAAGGGATAATTTTGCAAATCTCATTTTTATCCGAGATTGCTTATTCGTAAGTATTTACTAGGGTTATTTATATCATACATGTCCATGTTTTATAAAAGTGTTTTCATGTATGTTTAAAGTCCTTTTTACACATTTTTTACTTTTACTACATGGTATGTAAGGAATCTTTCTTTTGTTTACTTTATGAGGTACTTTTTGACTTTTCCGACAAAAGTACGAGGAGAATGTTTTTTTAACGTATACGGCATGAAAGAATTTTTATATATTTATAAAGCCTAATTTTCATGAAGCTTCCTCAAAAATATTTCATGACTATTTTAAAAAAAAATCCTTTTCTTTTAATATTTCATGACGTTTTCTGAAAAAGAAATTTATTTTAAAGAATAAAGGATATTTTCCTAAAGAATTCATTTCAAGTGTTTTATCAAAATCATTTTGCATCTAAGATGACATTATTTCATATGTGTATGTTCCAAGTATAATGTCTCTATGATTTACATGGTTTCACTTTTCTTATGATGAAATATCCATTTTTTTATATGGATTATGTGATGATGGGATGATGTTTATGAAACCCATTTTATTCATTAAGTTATTATGAATGATGTATGTTTATTTTGTGTCACAAGTAAGAATGGTTTCATTATGAGATGGGTGGGACCTATATCTACCTCCAATGCATTGGGTAAAGATTTATATCTCATGAGATATACATGTCTAGAATGGTAAGTTAATTCGGTTCAGTATTACAGGACTGGAACGAGGAGTGAACTCGATTCAGAAATGGACTTTTTCCACTAAGATGGTCTTGGAAGAAATGCCTTGGATACTATGGAAATCATTACATGTGCTTAATGGATGCCACAATTATATGTTTTATTCCCATTATATTTTATCATAATTTATGTTCCATTATGATCTATGCCTTATGTACTTCCATGTTTTATGTCGTTGCTCAAGATTTTGATGTTTAAAAATTATGTTCATGTTTTTAAGATCAAATGTATATGGTATGTTTTATTTTATCCATGCTTACCATTACTGAGAATTTGAGCTCACCCTTTTTATTTTTACTTTCCCCCAGGATTAAAAGAAAGGTTTTAGGTAAGGAAACAAAAAGTGGAAGATATTTATGGGAGATGTTAAAGATCTTTCACCACGATTAGAAGATTACGTGCCATGTTTCCAAAGACACTAAAATATTACGGTCCTTGTGTGTCTGTTTTTGTTATGTATTAAGTATTCCACAAAAGTAATGTATTATCTATGTTCATCAAGATTCGGGTCTCTACATTCATGCAATGGCAGAGGCATGTCAGTAGGAAGACCAATTTTGTAAAGTGGAAACTGTATGGATAACGGGTAAGCTAACAGCTCTAGTGTCAAGAAGACCGTCATAAAGCTATCACAGGGAAGGATGTGTGTTCGAAAATGATCATCTATACTCCTCACCATGGTTTCCCTTGTCTTCTTCAATTTTGGAGCAGCCTATGAATCAGCCATTGTAGCCTTCAAAATAAGATACAAAAGCTAATGAGAAGTCAGTCCAATAAAAATCATTGGGAAAAGGCAATGAAAAAAATGGATAAAGGACATAAAACATGTCCGAAAAAGTATTTTCGTACCTTTCCAAGAAATGGTACGTGGAAGGAGCATTTTGCATACAACATGACACACAGAAGATACTCCACCTACAACTATGGTGCATGGATGTAGTTCACCACGCATAGTCGTGGTACGTGAAAGAACCATGTGGATCAGGCCCATGAACTGTTGGTCGATGAATAGAATGGTTAGCGGAAGGAAGAAACTACGAACCTCAGCCTTGGTTAAGTTCGCGTTCAGAAGTTGTGGATTAAAATTTATGTCTTCATTAACAATTTTTAAAGTCTGATTCACCGATCCAAATGTGATATGTAGAAAAGACAGCCACGTAGGATTCTCCTACGTGAAATCTATAATTTAAGTCTTAAAATTCCATAGTATTGTTTGTGAAATCCTAAATATGGTATGCAGATAGAGAGTTGGAGAGGAAATCGGTTCGTGGAATGTACATAGTAGTTCTGAAACATGATTTTTTCAAGGAGCATGGTACGTGAGAGCAGAGGAAGCTGGGAAAATAAAGAGAATTTTTTTTTTGAGAAACTGTAAAAGGCAAATGACATGGGGATCTATATATAGGTGTGGTCCCCTACTCCTAGATCCATCTATTCTTCCGCAAACCATTTCAGTTCAGGGCCGCTTCTATATGGGAATATTACCCTTTTCATTTTGAACAGACACCATTCCGATCGAGGGCATTTGTAGGGTCCTAAAAATTCCTCCAAGAGGAGAATACACCATCAAAATCACTTTGCAAAAGAAATAAATCACTTATAAAAGTCTATCAAGTTGAAGGGACTCAAATTGAGTTGTAAATTTCAGAATAATCTTGAAGGAATTAAAGTTTTCAAGGAATTTTAAGTGGACCGTGTACCATCACTAGGAAGGGTATGCAGACCAGCTGGATCGCGAATCGCTAGGTAAGAGAAATGATCTGCAAAATGCTAGCCTACGGGGTGATGGACAATGAACAAGTCCGGCTGTGAACCATGTCGTCGAAGGAGTTGTGCACGTGAAGACAGTCTGTGTAACGTACTGTGTACCATACCACGAAATCATCAGTTCACGAGTGAAGCAAACATGTAGGGATCCATTAACCATTTCCCTGAACCGAAGCCTCTACAAACCATGGTTTACCTAGTCTTCTACAGGTTTGGATATTGCTTCAATGGGCCTCCGCGAATGGTGTCGCATGCCCAATAGATATGATTTCTCCGATTCTCTATAAATGGATCACAATAGATTTATGAATGACAAACGCATAGAGGGTGACAGATAGAGAGAAAGACGGATGACGAAATACTAAGGGAGGCTTAGAGGTTCCCCTCTAACTTCCATCTTGTTTCAATGATGAAGAACGAACCACGAACCACTCACTCCACAGGTACAGCAAGCTGCAAACCATAAAATGGGGGAATTCAATAATAATAATAGAACCACAAATCTAATTGATGAACCGAGAACTGAAGAATTCTCACAGATGAACTCCCCGTGAATGATGATCCCCCAGACCCTGCTTCAGTATAGTGCTCCATGTAGTATACCACTATGCGGACTGAACCCGGCGTCGCATACCAAATTAGTACGTGGATATAACCCAATGTGGTACAGTGAGCCGCGTACCAATTTGGTACGTGGTGGATGATACCCATGCCCGCGTACCACATCGGTATGTGGATGGCCCCTCAGCCTGCATACTGACACTGTAGTCGGAGTCTTACCCATCCCGCATGAAAAACCAGTATGTGGAATGGGGTGTTTTTAGGTATTGTTACTTCTAGTTCCAACCTCACCCCCCCATTACCATCCTATACCCCATGATCCCTCCTCTAACCAATCCTCCAACATTAGTTCAAAGCCTCCTCCAAAGCCACTGGACCTATATGATTAGGCCATCGGGTGCATCAGTGCGCCCCATTGAGTCTATGTACCCATGGTAAGTAGAGTCACAAAGGCCCTCCCCATAGAGGTTCTAGCTTAGGGAATGCCTGTGAGGCTACATTCCCATGGTAACCCAGATCACAACCTTGGCACACCGATATGAACCACCCCGTTCTCAGAATTAAGGGTGATCGCCTGATTTTCCATTCACTGAGGAATAATGATCAGTCAAAGGGGTTATGTTCGCTCCCCCCTTTGATGAGTATGAAACTCCTCCCATTCCCAGAACGTGCTCCAGGGTCCTCTCATTAAGGTAAGTCCTTAGTTTTCTGAGGTAGGGCTGAATGACCTTTAATACCATTTCACATGGAATAGTTCATCGCTCCACACCCTCAGCCACAGTCGCACCAGCCTCTTTCTCCACGGGCTCTCCCTCCCTGACCAACAGGCGAAGAGGCATGTGCATTGTTGAATCTTTCAAATCCTCTTGTTTCTCACACTGATAATGAATCACGTGGGCTTAGAGGTTTGTATGGATTACAAAATCCTCAAATTATGAACAATAAGAACTCTGATTCTTGATCAAAATAGGATACGTAGGATTCCTACCATAAGGCCCGAGCTCAAAAGGGTGCCCATCCATAAAGCGTTCACCCAGTCATGCCTTTCAAATGGACAGTTTCTATGTATAAGCCCCACACGTTCTAAACTATGAGAACTCTGATTCCTAATCAAACCATGATATGTAGGATGTCTTCTAGAAGTCCCAATCTCAAAAGGGTGCCCATCCATAAAGGGTCCACCCAATCATGTTTCCTCAAATGGGAAGCCCCCATGCGTAATCCCCACACAAACCGAACTGCGTGGGTTCTAACACCAGATGACCAGACCTCCTCCCACCGAGGAGGACCTTATGTCAAGGGAACCTGCCAAAGTACAGGAGACCTAGGACCCTCAGGTTTCCCGCCAAGGGCAGGGAATATATAACCAAGAACACACTATCACCGTATTTCATGAGGAGCAGTTTCTCCGTACTAACGTGGTGGAATTCACCCTGTTTGAACCAACATATATTTTCCATGTGTCTTAATCCACAACAATACTAGAAGTAGTCATAGAATAAATATTCCCCTATAAAACTTCCATACTGACCAGAGTTTTGAACATGCTTCTTAAAACTTTTCTTAACAGAACTCCACTGACCATCAACCTTCTTATTTTAAATCGTAACTTTCTTCTTCATCTCATATATCTGTTTGGACTTATCAAAACTATAAGTAGTATAATTCTTTTTAGAATCATTATTTTTATATATTTTTGATTTTTTTGCATTGCTAACTTCAGCCACAAATACAGCCTTTCCGTATTTGTTCTTGTTAGAACCAGTTCCATATTTCTTCTCAACCTTTGAAAGTAACTTTTGTTGATCCTTCTTTGGGTTATTCTTACAATAACTTTCACCAACTTCTAATATATATTGTTTGAAACTAATATTTCATTCTTCATCTCTAGAATGTTTTTTTTGACAAGTTGCAACTCTTCTTATTTTGCCTTAATATTTACATCATGATGATCATTACAATTCTTTTCATTCTCAAGTAAATTCTTCATATCATCAATCTCCTTTCCATTTAAAATTTCTTATAAGGAAAAACTTCTTGATTGTTTAATGTGAAATATTCATTTATCAACTTTGTTTTTTCCTTCTCAAGCCTTCTGATCTCCCTCAAACATTCTTTCAACTCTTCTTTCAGATGATATTCATGTTGAGTTTCTTCTTCTTCAAAGATGCTTCTCCCGTAATCTTTACTATTCACTGCTACAATAAATGTATTCTCTCTTTCTTTCTCAGCAAACAATTTCTCTAATTCGGATTCACTATCTTCTTCTTCTTAATATTTAGATAAAAATCTTCTTCCTTTTGATTTGCAGAACATTTAATCCCTCCCCTTTGAAAAATACCTATCTCTTTCAGCTTGTTTCTTCCATGACCTTATTTTCCTTCTGTCATCATAATCACTATCTTCTTATTTCTTCTTTTGAGAACAGTTATTCTCAAAGTGAAAAATGGATCCACATTCAAAACATTTCAAGGGACGTTTCCTCTTTTATTTCCTTGTACATATTTTCACATTATTTGAAAATAAGGATAAAATTTCATCAAAAATTTAGCATACATCGTCTTTAGAATCAGATTCACTATTTTCATCTTTAATAAAATTCTTCTTTGATTTCTTTATCTTTTCATCCCTGAATGAAATTTCTCTATCATCTTTTGTTTTTATCATCAAGGTCTTCTCAATTATCATTTCATAAGTAATGAGAGTGCTATGTAAATCATCAAGAGATAATTTTTTAGGGTCTCGGTCTTTTAATGAAGAAACATTAGCCTAAAACTTGTCAGGAAAAATTATCAAGATCTTTTCATCAACTGTAGATTCCTATAACATTTCACAAAGACATTTGACAGTACAGAAAACATCATTTTAAATGGTAAATAATTCCCTAATAGATTCAGATTCTCCCATTTTCTAGTCTTCATACGTCAGCCTCTAGATTTGTAGTTTTTTGTTATAAACTTTTTTATTTCCTTCATAGAAGTTCTTTAACTTATCACATATGTCTTTAGCTGTAGAGGAACCATTCACTCTTAAAAACTCACTCACATAAAGAGATGAAAGTAATGCATTTTTAGCTCTTCCATTATTTTCAAGATTATTCTTATTGGAAGGAGTAAGGGGAACCTTGTCATCAATAGGATGAAATACATCAGTTGTAGTTTCAAGAACTTCATACCCAAGAGACATAAGGTAAGGTGTCATTCTATCTTTCCAGATAAGATAGGTATTCCATTAAATATCAGAATCCCCTTACTATTCACACAATTCGGATTCTCCATCACAACTTCAGCAAAGAACAAATGAAGGGAACACGTCCCTAGGATTCCAATTGAAGTTCCTAGTCAGGATCCAAGTATCACTGAGAGGGGGAGGGGGTTAATCAGTGATATCTTTTTCTTTTTATGTTTCCTTAATTTTGAAAAAAAACATCTCCTCCTGTTAAAGAGTTCCTTCCTTGCTGAACACAAACAACCACAAGAAAACAAGATTTATAAGGTCACTACTCAATAAGAGTATCTACGTCCAAGGTATGGTATGGAAAAAATCCAGTACCGCAAAATCCACTATAAAAAATCCTTTGATGTGGAATCCAATGGGTTGGATATGCCCTTATACTCGTGTGGCACTTTGAAAACCAACTAACAGTGCATCTTCTCCCTCTTAGCACAAATAGGGTAATGTTATGTTTTTTTGTTTCTTAAAGAACTTTGAAAAATAAAATCTTTCAAGATAATTATTTACTTTCCTACCCTGAATCTGGTAAGAACCACCTGGTGAAAATAGCTTGTGCACCACTCCCAACTTACATGACGACCTTCTTGCATGGATCCATGCTTGTACACCACTCTGCTTGCGTGCCTCCCTACTTTTGTGCCACTTTGCTTGTGTATCTCCCTGCTTGCACGCCACTAACAACTTGCACGCCACAATTGTGAATAACCCACAATTCTTACTCCAATTTAGTCTTATAAACAACACACTTCTAGAACACAACTTCTTGGTTGCACGCCACTTCTACTTGCGTTTCATTTTTGTGCACAACACAGAACTTGTGTGGCACTTCAGCATGTATACCACTTTCTACAACTTGTTAGATCATATATCAACTTCTATCTTATGTTTTGATCGCCCAAAAGTGAGGAGGGTATCCATCTATTTATAGGCATTTTGGTGACCCTTCGCGTGAGGCATGCAACTCAACTTGTGCACCTTTCCATAACTTGTGCCCTTCTCCATCACTTGTGCACCGCTCCATCACTTGTCTGCCACTCATTAAATTGCATGCCACTTTCATTACTTTGTCATATTTTGATGTGATGATTTTGGCATATGACTTGTGTGAAACATACACTGGTGTACCACTTATACCTGCATGCCACATTTGTGTGCCACATATACTTGCATTCCACTTTATTCCCTTTTCAAAAAACACTTCTTTACTACCCCTATTATTTATAATTATTTCATCACATGTTCTCAAAACTTATGATATTTTTGAAATAAAAATCATAAAAGTATCATCATTGTTTCCAAGACCTTTTACAAAGTGAATTGATTTATTAGTTTTGAAAACAAAACACAACATCCTATCAAGACAACTAGGTCCCAACACTAATCACTATCCCCTAACAATCCATACCCCCTCAAACTTAATCCCTAACCGCTAATCCCTAAATCTGAATATGAATCACTAACTCCTAACTAATCTGTAACCCATCACATCAATCCTAATCCCTAATCCCAAACCCCACTATCTGAATCCTAATTGCTAACCCCTTACTAATATCTTCCCCCAATAATTATCCCTAATACCCCAATCGTAATTTGAAAATACTAACCCCCCCCCCCCAATTATATTCTTACCCCCCCCCCCAAATCTTAATCCATACCCAAACCCTAATCTCTAACCCCCATATTATTCCCTACACCCCAAATCCTTATCCCTAATCCCGTAAACCTAACCCTTAACCCCTAAAATATAATCCTAGTCACTACCCCCCCCCCCCAATTTTAATCCTTATTCCATGCCCCCAATCATGATCCCTAATCGCAACCCCCAATCTTAAATCCCTACCCCAAATCTGAATCCTAATTACTAACCCATTACTAATCCGTACCCCCAATATTAATCCCTAATCCCCAATCTTAATCCCTAACCCCATAACCCCCTCCCCAAATCCTAACCCCTAAACTCCCCCAAATCCTAATACCTACACAAAACCTAGTACCTAACCTCTCCTAATCATAATATCTACACCCTTAATAATAATCCATAATTCCCCAACCCTAAACCTTAACCCCCCCCCCCCAAATTCTTTTCCCAATCCCCACCAATCTTAATCCCCAATTCTAATCTCTAATCCCGACCCCCTAATCCTAATCCATACCCACAAACTAATCCAAATCACTAACACCATTATCTTATTACCTAATCCCTAACCCCCCAATCCTAATCCATAATCCCGACCCCACCCCCAATCCTAATCCCCCAACACTAATCCCTACCCCCAAACTCTAATCCCAAACCCGCCAATCATAATCCTAATCAGTAACCCCTAACTAATCCCTACCCACACCAAATATTAATCCCTACTCTGTAACCCCTCAACTATAATCCCTAACTCCCCAACCCTAATCCTTAACAATAACACCTAAATAATACCTACCCCAATCTTAATCCCTAATCCCTATCCCCCCAATCCAAATCATAATCACTAACCACTAACTAATCCATACCCCAACCTTAATCCCTAACCCACCAATCCAAATCCTAATCACTAACCCCTAACTAATCCCTACCCCCCCCCAATATTTATCCCTAATCCATAACCCATCAACCGTAATCCTTTACTACCCCTACCCTAATACTAATCACTAACACCTAACTAATACCCACCCCAAACTTAATCCCCAACCCTAACCCCCCAATATTAATCCCTAACCCCCTCCCCAATCCTAATCCTAATCACCAATCCCTAACTAATCCTTAACCCTGAATATTAAACCCTAATCCCTAACCCCCCCCCATCTTATTCCCTAATCCCTAGCCCTCCCATATCCCAATCTTAATCAGTAACCCCTAACTAATTCCTACCCCCATCTTAATCCACAATCCCTAACCCCTCCCCCCCAATATTAATCCTTAAACCCTAATCCCTAACCCTATCCCCATCACAATCCCTAGTCCCTACCCCCCCATCTTAATCCATAATCCCTACCCCTAATCTTAATCATTAACCCCTAATCCCTAACCCATTCCCCATATTAATCCATAATCCCCACCCCATACTAATCCATAACCCCCAATCAGTCATAAACACTGACTCCTAACTAATCCATACCCCCATCACAATCCTTAATCCCAAATCCTCTCATCTTAATCATTAACCTCAACCCCCTAATCCTAACCCCTATCTAATCCCTACCCCCAACAAATCCTAATCACTAACCCCTAACTAATCTCTACCCCCAATCTTAATCCCAAATCCCTAACCCTCATCATCAAAATCCATTATCCCTATCCCCCCAATCCTAATACCTACCCCCCAATCATAATCCCTAATGCCCAATCCTAATTCTTACCCCCAACCCTTATCCCTAACCCCCCAATCTTAATCTGATTCACTAACTGCTAACTAATCCCAACACCCACAATCATAATCCATAATCACAACCCCCCCCCCCCAAATCTCACCCCCAGACCACCCCCACCAATCCTAATTTTTACCCCCAATCTGAATCCATACCCTCAACCTCCCCAATTCTAATTCATACCCCAACCCTAATCGTAACCCCCCCAATACTAATCATATTCATTATCCCTTAGCTAATACCTTCCCCCAACCTTGATCTCTAATCTTTAACCCCCATCCTCAATCCCTACTCAACCCTCTCTCAATCATAAAACCTACCCCTAAATCTTAATTCTTACCCCCAATCTTAATCCCTAATCCCTAAACACCCCTAAAAGCCTTACCCCGACCCCCAATCATAATCACTACCCAAAGTCCAAATCCCTACCCCCCAATCTTATTTCTTACCCCCAACCCCCCCCCCCCCCTCAACCATAATACCTTCCCCCAATCATAACCCCTACCCACAATCATAATCTCTAACCTCCAACATTAATACCTAACCCCCATCCTAATTATATTCACTAACCCCTAACTAATCTATATTCCCCAATCATAATCACTAATCCCTAACCCCCAATCCCTACCCCGACACCCAATCCTAATCCCTAACCCCGAAACACAATTATTACCCCCATCCCTAATCCCTAACCACCACAATCCTAATCATATTCAAAATCCCTTAACTAATAACTACCCCTCAATCTTAATCCATAATCTCAAACCCCCCAAACCCTACCCCGACCCCCTAATCCTAATTCATAACCCTCCCCTAATCCCTAACCCCCCAATCCTAATCCTATTTACTAACCCCTAACTAATCTCTACTGCCAACTTTAATACCTAATCACTACCCCCCAATTCCCTAACCCCAGTCCCTTACTAAAATGAATATTGATACACCTAATGAAAATCAATTCTACCTAAGTAGGGTAATTTGAAAATAATTATAATATTATCAAGTAAATTAATACATTCTGTAGTAGACTGGTAATGAATGATGAAATTTTTGTTACCTTTTGTTTTCTAATCCCCTTCAATTGTTTATAATTTGTTCAAGGAAGAAAGTCACAATCTCAACAAGAGTATTGAGTTCACTTTTCCCTACCCAGGAGTGTATGAGTTTATGGTGTTTGAGTGAATTAATGAATGTAAAAAAGAACTCAGATGTAATAGCTGCTACATATAATTATATAAAATATTATAGAATATAACCATAAACCAAAAACTTCCTTGTAGTTATTAAAATATTTTTTTATAAGGGTTGTGGGCAGCAGGGTAAGAAATAATATTGCTCACATTGACTAAATTTTCTTCCCAACTATGGAGGAAAAAAAACGGGCCCAAAATAGTGTCCCAGAACCTACCACCAAACTAAAAGAACTATTAAGAAAAAAACTCTAACCAAATAGGAAAAAATAATTTCTAAAACAAATATTAACTTGCTTGGTTGCTTTATATTTTTGATGGAATCTCGATAGGGGATTAAAACCTAACATTCTTGGTCAAGAGGCCCTGTTTTTTTATCCTAAAAGTAGATTCCTCATTGTATTTCATACATGTATAATTCAAAAAGGTTCATCATGTAAGAATATTTTTTTTAGTAAACACTCAATAATACACCAAGTAAAGGCATTACAATTTTTGACCTAATCTACTCATCCAAATAATTGATTTAGTGATGAAATATACTTAGATAAAATGTGGCAATTTTATTCAATATAAAAAAAATTAAATATTGATAAAAAAATAGAAAGAATCAATGAAAAATAATTTAGAGGATTTTGTTATGATATTTTCACATTAACATACTATCAGCTATTTCTAGAGTATTTAGGTATTTAGGATGATAACAATGACATAATAGATAAAAAGGACATAAGAGAGGTCCCCTTCATATAGTAAATGAACGAAGAAACTGTATCACATAAAAAAAGAAAATTTTAACATTGTATACATTATATAAAATAAGGCAATAATCACAACACTAGTTCCAAAAGAATGTTCCCTGAAGCCAATAGACGATACAGTTTGTTAACATAAAATTAAACACTAACAAAATAGTCATGGTTTCTTTATATTTTAATAAGTATTTTTATTTAAGAAAATAAACTACACATGTTTAGGAGGCTCAAAGAAATAATGATAAATGGATTTCTGAAACTATGCAATAATAAATTAACTTCAAAATCTGATTGTAATAGGTTTAACTCCTTTTCATTCACAATACCAACAAAAATCATTTTAACCTTCACCATGTGAAGGTATCTTGAAGTCCAAATGGATGAAATGATAAGTAATAATTACCCTTTTTATATCCATGCCTGTCAATTGATTTTGTCAAAAAAATATATGTTCATATGGATATATGCAACCAGAGATTGAAAAAATAAAATTAAAGCGAGATGAATTTATAAAAATACACATTTGAAGTTCAAACCAACAAAATTATAAATTTATATTGAGATTTATAGTAAAAATTTAATGGCAGAAAAACATGAAACCTTCTAGATGGAGAGAAGATAAGGTGAAACAGTGCTCACGCCCTTCTTAAATAATGTTAAAATCTAGAAGATGTGCCTAACAAACACTTTCTAGAACATTATTGATAGTATATATATATTTAATCCCATCATTTATCAATTGAACTTTCTAGATATACCTCTAAAAACATGAAACAAGAATCTATTTAGTACATTTGAAACATTAACATCGGAAACCCTAAGTATTGTAGAAGAACCTACCCAGCTCACAAATAGTTTGTCTATAAAACAGATTATGTGTTGTTAGTATATGAATTTACTTGTATAATAGTAGTGTTTAATTTCTCTATTAAACTGGATAACAAAACAAATAAATGGAATATTCTTTTTCCAAAGAGAATAAAATGTATACGTTAGTAGTTGAGATCAATAAAGAGTAAATTCAAAATCATTACCTATTAAACAATAATTGATCCCCTCCACCAACCATCCCTACCTAACAATTGAACAATGTTCCAAAAATAAGTAGGATAGCATTATAAATTAACATGCATGATTCCAAAAAATATTGAAATAGGAAAAAAATCTGTAGGACACATCAGTTCTATGTAGTCAAATGTCCCTAAAGAATTCATCAATTTCAACACAAGAAATTCAAAACAACAAAAATTAATCATAAAAAACATCATCATGTTACTGATTCGATACCCAATAAGGACATTATATCTTCCTCCAATAATATTAGTCTTAATATAATCGTAATTAATACTCATCTAGGGATTCCCTATAAAGGAAAGTAAACTCCCTCTTCTTGGTGGAATTGAATAGGAACCCAAACTTCGCAACTGTAGACACTAATATAGTTCTCCCAGGGATCAATAATAACCTTCAGGAAGTTCAATGAAGGATCATGCTACTTCTTATCAGCAGCATTAAAAATAGTATATTCAGTGATATTGTATAGTATTGATACATAGGTTATGAACATGTTCATAATTTAAGTGTTTCCATAAACCCATAGAGTCTTCTTATGAAGATGATGTAGGTATCAAGATAGAGAAGCATATGCTTGAGCTGAGATTTCATATAATAAGTTTATTCAATATTTTTCTTACAGAAGTTGGCATTGTTGATGGTTTTTAGTGGGAGGGTAATGATATAGGGAGTGTCCATGGTGGATGGGGGGATGGAGACATGAAGTTTGTTTCATTCAAAGTGCAAAGGGAGTGGGTCATAAATAAAGAATTATGAGAATGAGAAATAGTGATGACAAGGATTTTAAAGAAGATAAGGATGATGGATAGTCGGTGAATATGAGGATGTGTTGACATGAAAAGACACATGATGAAACCCTAGGGGGAAGAAACAATGTGGGGATGCTCCTAGTAAAAAAAATATATTTATTAAATATTGATTTTATATTTAATATTAATAATTAATTGAATTAAATTATAATGTTTTATGTCAATTTAAAATACATAACATTTTCCATATAAAAAATAAAAAATTTATTTGTCCACATTTTTATCAATGTTTAAGAATTAATTTTAAAAGAATTATCATTGATTGTTGAGTAAAAAAATTAATTATATTGTATTGTTGAATATTATTTTGAATTTGTTATCTTTTTAGGATACATTTTTTGGGTTTTAGTGCCCAATATTTTCATTGATCACTAGTGAACATTGGGAAAATTGATTTTTTAGGTAAATTGATTTCATTTCATTTATCACTAGTGAACTTCAGAAAAAAATTCATGAGTTTTTGAAATTATTCTGATAGTTTGTTAATAACTGTTATCACATATAGAATATTTGACACTTATTCTTGTGAAATTAATTCAAAAAGCACTAAAGTTATAAATTTTATTTTATTAGAGTAAAATTATAAACAAGAAAATATAACACATAGTATCAGGAAGACACAAAGAAAGTGGAGTACTCTGTGTTAGTGGAGAAATCACTTTATTCCCCATTTTATATATAATAACAAGAAACAAACAAATATTTGACCATTATTTTGATAAAATTTCAATGTGTAAAGATAATTTCAAGGGTTTTGATTGAACCATAAATGGAGTTTAACATGAACTTTTTCTTCCCAAAAAAGGAGTGAAATGAAACTTTTATCTTATTATTAGGATATATTTTGGACATAAAATCCCTTATTTTTATAATGAGAATTGTGGGAATTTTATATTAATGATTAAAATGAAAAATAAAAACCAAAAGTTTTACAAATCAAAGAATCACTATTAGTTAATACATAACACATCTTATGGATTCATTCCATAAAATCATACATGTTATAATAGATTTAACTGTAAATAATTTTATAGTGTCTACACTACTAAAAAAACAGCTTACATTAGCATTAGAAAAGGGTTTTATCAGAACTAAAATTTTTAACATTCTAATCATCTTTAAAAGTGATCAAACATTATCAATGCTAAAAAAAAGTGTTGATAAAGACACTTTTTATTAGCGCTGGTAAAGGCCCCCTTTATCATTTTATTTGTTAGCACTGATAAAGGCCATAACAGCTAATGAAAAACTTTATCCCTATAGCAACACTATAATAAAAAACCAAATTAGAATACATAAACATAATGGAACACAAATATATAGAAAGATGGATTGGAATATAAATATTAAATTGCATTATCATTTAAATTCAAAATTTAAATAAAAAATATATAAATTGATTTCATAACTAAATTTAATCAAAAAATTTACAATAAAATATAAAAAATCAAAACCCTTATTGGAGACTTGTTTCCAATTATTATTCTCAATAAAAAATTACCCTAAAATAGAAAGAATGTTTATTTTAATAACAGTACATAAAAAACAATCAAATTATAATTTTAATGTTATATAATCCACATATGATAAATTATATTATTAATTACTGAATGTTTTAATGATATTATCAGTAATACTATTAATTATTTTATTAAATATTATATTGTTAATTTTGTATTAATTATTAATTATACAATTAATTAATAATTGTACTGTGAATTATTAATTACATTATTATTTAATAATATATATAAATTAAATTGTTAATTACTTAATATATTAATGATATTATCTATTATTAATTATCTTATCTGCTTAAATAGTTGTTAATAATTATATCCTTAAACAAAAATGGAAATTTTATATTGAAAAGATGCACATCAAGTCATATTGACCATATCGCATGTTATATTGATGTGTGGTAAATTCATGCGCATCAAAAATGAATTTTGGATTGTTTTGTTAATTTTTGAGAATAATATGAGCTCATAATCTTTGATTTGGCTATGTGGCATGTGTTTTAATCTAAAATTACACTTTTATATTGAAAACACAAACTTCAAGTCATACAAACCAAATCATGTGTTAGAATGATGTGCATTAAATTCTCACACATCAAAAAAGAAATATGGATCATTTCCTAAAGTTTGAAAACAATCCATGTTTTTTTCATGGTTTTGGTCATGTAACATGTGTTTTAAATTATAATAACACTTTTATATTGAAAACATGAACTTTGAGTCTTTCTAATCACATCATGTGTTGGATTGATGTGTTATCAATTCATAAACATCATAAATGAGCTGTGGATAATTTTAATAATTTGTGAAAATAATTAGAGATCATTTTCTTAGATTTGGATATGTGAAAAAAATTTAAACTAAAATGACATTTTAATACTAAAAACACACACTTTGATTCATAAAAACCACATCATGTGTTATATTGAATTTTAGTTGATTCATACACAATAAAATTTAATTATAGACCATTTTTATAATGTTTAAAAACAATACAACATCTTTTTCTCAATTTTGGCTATGTGAAATGCATTTTAAACTAAAATGACACTTTTATTGAAGACACATAATTTCAGTCATATTGACTACATTATGTGTCAGATTGACATGTGATTGATTTCTACATGTCAAAAATGAATTATGGATCATTTTTCAAATTTTTGAAATCAATATATGCTTGTTTTCTATGTTTTGTCCGTGTGATGCTTGTTTTAAACTAAAGGTATACCTTTCTATTGAAAACACTCACTTCAAGTAATATTGACCACATCGTGTTTCAGATTAACATGTGATTAATTATTACATTTTAAAAATAATTATGGAACATATTCATAATTTTTGGATATAATCCCAACTCATTTTTTTGGTTTTGAGTATGAGATAGACCGTTTAAACTAAAGTGACAATTATATTGAAAACACGCACTTTGAGTCATACCAACTATATCATGTGTTAGATTGATGCACAGTCAATTAATATATGTTAAAAATTAATTATTGATCATTTTACAAATATTTTAAAACAATATGACCTTTTTTCTTGTTTTTGTCCATGTGACATTCCTTTTTAACTAAAATGAAACTTTTATGTTGAAAAAAAAACTTGGAGTCATACTGGTCACATTCTGCATCGAATGGACAAGTGATAGATTCTTACATATCAAAAACGAATTATCAATCATTATTTAAAAATTTGAAAACAATCTGAGTCTTTTTTCATAATTTTGGCTTTGTGGAACATGATTTATACTAAAATGACACTTATATTAAAAATACACACTTTGAGTCATGCAGACCATATCATGTGTCAGATTGATGTGTGATCTATTCAAATATGTCAAAACTAAATTATGGATCATTTTCCTAATGTTGTAAAATAATATGGACATTTTTTCTTAGTTTTAGCTATGTGGCATGTTTTTTAAACTAAAATGACACTTTTATAATGAAAACGCACACTTCGATTCATACTGGCCACATCATGTTTTAGATTGACATGAAATAAATTTCTAAACATTAAAAAATTATTATTGGATTTTTACCTAATTTTTTAAAATAGTTTGATCTCATTTAATTAGTTATGTCTTTTTCACATGCATTTTAGAATAAAATGACACATTTATATTGAAAACTCACACTTAGTGTAATACCGACTATATCATTAGTTGGATTAATTCATTGTCAATTCATACACACAAAATATGAATTATTTATTGGTTTCATAAATTTTAAAAACAATAATATCCCTTTTTCACAGTTTCTTCTATGTGATAATCATTTTAAACTAATATACCACTTTTATAATGAAAAAACATACTCAGAGTCATAATGGCCATATCATGTATCGAATTTATGTATAGTCAATTCATACATGTTAAAAATAAATTATGTATAATTTTCCAAAATTTTGAAAATAGTATGAGCTCATTTTCTCTATTTTAACTATGTGTTGCTCATTTTATACTAAATTGAAACTTTTATATTCACAACACCCACTTAGAGTCATATCGACCACATCATGTGTCAAATTGATGTGAAGTTGATTCCTACATGTCACAAATGTTGTCTGAATTGTTTTTATAATTTTTGAAAAACATTTGAACACTTTTTCTTAGTTTTGGATATGTGGTGTTCATTTTAAACTAAGATGATACTTTTATATTAAAAATGCACACATCAATCCATACCAACCACAACATGTTTTGGATTAGTGTGGGGTCAATTCCAAGATATCATGAAAAACATTATAGATCATTTTACTAAAATTTGAATAAAAAAAATATGTGGTTTTTTACTCGGTTTTGGATATGTGACGTACATTTTAAATTAAAATGAAACTTTTACATTGAAAACACACACTTTGAATCATAAAAACCACAACATGTGTCAGATTGATGTGTTTTAAATTACTACTCATCTGAAATTAATTATCGATCATTGTCCTAATGTTGGAAAATAATACGATCTCATTTTATTCATTTTGGATATGTGACGGGCATTTTAAACAAAAATGACACTTATATTAAGATAACATACATTGAGTCATACCGACCACATCGTGAATCGCATTGATGTGTAGTCGATTATTAGACATCAGAAATAATTTATGGATTAGTTTTCTTAATATTTGAAAACAATATAAGCTTAGTTTTTTTGTTTTGATACTGTAACATATGTTTTAATCCAAATTACCCTATAGTGATCAACCGACCATTCAACATTTTCAGCTTTCAACCCTGGTTCAACTTTCTTTACAGTCGATTCCTCATTTCTACATTAAGAAATAGATCATGATATGGGTGAGACATCTCTATTATTATTTATAGTATATTTCATTGAAATGTATTTGGTTTAATCATACATGAAATGTAAATGAATTAATCTTTCTTCCCCATTATGGAGGTGTATGTTATTGTAATATGG
Source organism: Viscum album (assembly GCA_963277665.1). Lineage (NCBI taxonomy): Eukaryota > Viridiplantae > Streptophyta > Magnoliopsida > Santalales > Viscaceae > Viscum > Viscum album. The sequence continues at coordinate 1,760,670,396 of OY728141.1, forward strand.
ACCAAACAATTTTTACAAACTCTTCAAGAGACAAAAAACACAAAAAATGAAAATGATGGGGCTAGGAGGATGGAATTACCTTCCCAAAAAGTTGGTAATATATATTCAAATTTTTGGGTTGAAGGATCCCTGACCCATTTTTCTCTCACCATTATCTCAGTTTAACCCTTGAAGTCTAATCTACCATGAGCACAAGCATCTTCAAACATGTTACTAGCTCTTATATCATTCGTATTGAATAATCATCCATGATACTTATCCTTGAGATAAAAAATAAAATGTATCTTTATTTATAGGTTCATCCATAGAGTATTTTTTTGATTTCATAAAACTCATCCTAACCCCTAGAGGAAGGAAATTAGTGAAAAGTTGAAAATAAATGCACGATCAGTCGAGGAATAAGCATATACCCTTAATAAGAAATTAAAATTTTGGTAACAGAAATATGATTGATGTAATCACATGAGATATAGGTTTAGTAAATTTATCTGAAAGGTTTAACTGATGTTGTGCTACATCTATAGATGCAAATGGATTTTAATGTATTTGAAATTATTTCCCATAAAGTTGTGTCTTTCTATTGATATTCTTTTGTTTTCTCTCCAAGATGCAACACCCCAATCAAAACATCTATATTTCTCTCACTAGGTAAAGGAATCATTGGTGGGGGAGGATCAACAACTATGTCTCCTCACTCAAGAGGGCATAAAAATATATATCAAGGTTCAAATTATTTTCTAATAATTGGAGAATCAAATCTAAAAAATGTTAGGGTGAAATTAGAAAATTTAATATTAGAATAAAAATATAACTAAAATATTTCCATTACTACATTAATTTTAATGTATAAAAAATAACATCTAATAATTGTGATACTAATTATTTACATTCCAAAATTTATTTCTAAGGTCATAGATTTCACTAGATCACAAACATAATAGGTAGTCACCTTAACATGATATCGGTAAATTTTTTGACACCATGTACTTTGTCCACTCATATATAAACAAATTTACCTCTTATTTTGAGTATATATATTGTTTTAAATATAATTAGTACTGGGAAAATATAGAAAAATATATGATTAAAAAATAATTAAATTACAATTACCTTTGGAAATTACCTGTTTAGGGATGCTAATAAGTTGATGGTATATGATATCTTTTATAAATTTTCCAACATAATATCCACAATCACTGTCATTATGTTTTTTGGACTCTGAAAAAACATTTCCCAAAATAAGTAAATTGTTTTTAAATATGTATTTATAGTTAAATATTATAATATATACCTTAATATTTTTCAATTTAAATAATCCTTAGGCTTCTTGTATTCAATTATTGACCTAATACCATGATTTAGTTGATATTTATAGATATCCCTATCATAAAAAAATTATCATCAAAACACAAACTAAATTTTATAATTCAAATTTTATCTATAAAATTTCGATTTTAGTGCATTACAGATTCACAATAGACATCATTTTTGGTTGGTTTATTATAAATACATACTTTGGATCAAAGAAATAAAAATTTGGGGTATCTAACTTAATTACGATGACCATTCAGTGCTTCCTAAAAAACAAAAACAAATAATTCCTGAAAAAAAAAATATATATTTTATAAGATTTGATTATATATTTTTATCCCTAAATTTTTTGAATTAATAAGATTCTATCATCTCTATTTTTTTCATATGAATCTCTTAATTCAACTTTTTTATTTTCAATTTCTACTAATTCCAAGTAAAATATTATATAGAAATGATAGATGTATTAATGAGTCCAAATCTTTATTCATGGGTTTTTCCTATTATATAGTATTAATATATATTCCTATTGAAAATATGAATATTTATTAAATATAATGAACATTTTAGATCTTTTTTTTGAAAAATCCGTTATGAAATTTCACCTCATGTATGTATTCAAAAATGGGACTCATCCATTGAAACCTGCTAGTTTCATTTGAACTCTCAAGACTAACCACATCTATAATGGCCTATTAAAACATTTCTTCTTCATAAGAAATGTAAGAAATTTTTTCATCTTTTAATGTTGTATCCACAAAAACATTTAATGTTAAAATATGTGGTAATTGAACTGGTGGGGTGAAGGTACCCTTATTATTTCCTTTTTATTTCTTCATTGATCTAATATATTGCCTTAATTTGACATTTCTTTTTTCATTAGCTTTGTGAATTTATAATACCATAACTCATTTTTGACCCTTTTCATCAACTTTTAACGGTTTTTTATTTAGAAAAAAATTGTTAATGACATAGAATATGTACTTTTTTAATATTATACGACCATGCTACAAAGATTATAAAATAATTATCAAACATAGTAAAATCTAAATCATCAAGTGGAATAATAAACTCAGTTCTTGATTCGTAAGTTACTTCAATCCACACTCTCACATGATATTTTAAGAGTTATTATTTTTATCGAGGAATTGGGAGTTGTTTATTGTGTATCATGTCTTCTAAAATATTGTACACTATACCCATTATAAAAAGGTGATGCATGGGTTTTTATAGATATAAATCACATACAATTTTAGCCTAAAAAATTCTAGTATTATAATGTTATTAGAGGTTTTCTCATTCACATATAGAAGAAAGAGTTGTGAAAAAATTGGTTACCTCACGAAAGACAGACAGTTAAGGTGAATGACTAGCCTCAAAGATAGTGGGTCATGTGGCTCTTCATTTACTAATCATTGTTACACTATTGGTTCTCTTTGATCGTTTCACATATACTAGTATTCCAAACTAAACTAGAGAATAATTTCTTTTAAAACATTTATTTTTTTCCTAAATTCCTTTTATTTTAACATTTTTATTTCTTGGGGACATTGTTTTCTTGAAATATATTTGAGGTGACACTCTAAAACCTACACCTATTACAAGTCTATATTGTTCTATCCACTTAAAATATACTAAAATTAGTTTCTATGTAGGTACATTCAATGTTTCTTTTTGAGCCTAAACCATATAAAAAATATTAACATAAATACATATTTTTATATGACTACCTTATAAAGAATAAAAAATTAATATTATATCATACATATATATGACTCTCATACTTATTCGGTTTTTTCATCAATTAGTTTCCCTATTTATTTACACAAGCCTCCTTCCAAAGAACATGACATGAGATGAATGTTTATTTAGATTCAAATTCATCAATCTGTATATAAAAAAAGGAACATATGTTATTTAAAATTGCATAAAAATATTTGGTAAATTTAAAATAAATACCATTTTATTTTCAAGTGTAGAGTACCCCATAAATGATTTAGATTATGGGTACATATGTTTTTATTCCCATTTCTTATTTACAAAACTCAATTTTTGATTCCTAAATTAATAATTTTGAATCAAAGTGGATAAAATAAATATTTTCAAATAAAATATTATATATTAAAATGAACTAGAAATGAATTCTCATTGCAATGAATAATGAAACATTTCCATGTTTCATGGTTTATAATGTGTGCGTAAATAGATGGTGGGTGGGGGTATACTGTCATGACGCCCACAACCTAAAGAAAACCCCACCTAAACTGAAAATTGGAGAAGGGAGATGATAACCTCCTAAAACACACCTCCAATATGCCACTAGTTAGCAAAAAAACCAAGGGTATATCAAATATATAGATGTGAGGCATTACCCTATAAGATAACATGAGGAAAGAAAGAGAATACAAGTACACCAAATAACTCCTACTCAAGATAAGAGTAAAATAAAACCTATTTACATGCATGGAATGTTATACAAAACCAGTAGAATTAAAAAGGAACTAAAAGTGAAAAATGATAAAATAGATAGAGAAAAAAATCCCAAACATATCCTAAATTATCACAAGATAGTAATATCCTAAGAAATATTTAGGATAACAACATTAGATGCACATTGTATTTTTCTTGATGCAAGTTTGTTTATATGCTCAAAAAACTCTTTTCATCCAAACATATTTCTATATGAAATAAGGTATTTATATTATATTGTAACTCATATGATATCGATTTGTCATTATAGTTATCATGTGGTTAGGGGATAACTTTTATTTTCAAATCATGTCTCAAAAAATGGTTATATCTAAAATGCATGAGTTTAAACATTGATGCTCTTTTTACATGCATCATAACTCTGATGTATATAAGGAAATGTGCATTTATGAATTACCCCTTGTTAATTTTTTTATCAATGTTAACATGTAAGAATAATCATTATTCCTTCTTATTAGCATCATAACCATAATTTGGGTAAGGTAATGTCTGTTTTGGAAGAACTCCATGCTACATTATATTTATCAATAAATCCTTTGTCAAGATATTCTTTGAGATACCAACAAGAAGAATCTTATATATTCCAAACATTAATATACCATTCAAAAATTTATATTCTGTAATAAGTACTTAAAGGAATCTTATAAAGTATATTTACCCCTATAATAGCCTTATAATTGTCCACTCTCTCTTGGTGAACAAATTCTGAATGATTTTTGGCTTGCCTTTATTTATAAAGGTTTATTTGTCCAATACTAAGTACATAAGGGTGTAGATAATACCTATGGTATTTAACTCCAAAGATTCTAAAACCAAACTGGGTATATCCTTGAAAAATAATTAGTTTTACTTGACAAAGAATTATCTTTCCAATAATTTGTATATAATTATTAAATTATATATTCATCAAGTATTGACTATGATTCAAGTATTACTGAACAACTGGCTGATTATTAAACAACAAAAATACAATTCATTCCTAAACTAGAATAATGTCTCCTTGTGTCCAAAAGGAATGAAAGATAAATTTTTTGTAAATACTTATCAAAAGATTAATTAGAATCATTTACATGGAAATTGAGAAGTCGTGTACTTCTCACCACTGGCTTAGGAACCATCCTATCTCATCCACATGGAGAACATACCATTCTTCTTGTAACATTTCATTTCTTACATTGTTAATATATTTGATTACACATATATAGATGATATATTGTATTTAATAACCAATAAGTATAACTAAAATATTACTTTCATTTGATGAACATACCTGAAGAATAAGTGATTACTTGCTTCTTTAATTTGGTTCATTGCATTTAAGCTTCCATATTATTATTTCATGAAATACGGAGAACATAACCTCCTATTTAATACCTCTTTCATTAAAGGATGTTGTGATGGTTCCTTAGGATTTACTCTTTACATTGAAATTTTCACATTGTAATTACACTATTTCACCATAATAATTAAATATTATACTTTCTTTAAGTTCTTAATTACTTGAAAAAATTTACCCAAAATATATTGAATCATTTTCTCCATACAATTTGTTTTGTAATATTAAATGAAACTGGAGTAAATGTGAGAAAATTATATAATAAAGGGATTCAATGAAAGATTGTGATCCATATTTCAATTTACACTTATCTAGTGTAATCATCACTTATTCATGTCTATGATTCACTTTCTCCATGCAAGCGTCTTGGAGATGAGAATTCAATATCATCTGCGTCCTGATATAGTATCCACAACTCACATTAGGTGTTGATGATGGAATTATGACATGACCATCATATGTTTCATACATGAGTATTTTGTAATCATTTTTACACTATTTCTTTCTGATGTGAATTAATAGGTATTGGGGACACTAACACCTTGAATTTTTTATGTTGTAGTACATTGTATAAACTCATGTAATACATGTTTTAATTTCATTCCATTTTTAACATGTTCTTTGTCCCAAAATTATCACAGTTTAATTGTGTGATATTTCATCCAATTGATTATAAAAATAAAATATATAAGATTAGTAATTTTATCTTGATTACTACTTTAAACATTATTGAATAATTAATAAAATCACTAATTGTCTCCCACTATTTTATCAAACATTAGAAACCCTCTGTATTAGAATCAAAATAATCTATCGCTTGAGTATTTTAGTGGAAATTATCCTTTAACCACCACTCATAGTCTATAAGATATGGATATTCCACTACTTATAATGTTCAAGGTTGGATTTTGACTGGCTAACCTCATTAATTCACGACTCCTTGATCTATTGATTGAAGTCCAAACTTCTAAAATAAAAAATATTTATTTACTCAATGCATTCAACTAAAGTTTAAGAAAGATAGATTTGACGAATTATTTACAGTTAACATTAGTTAAGTCAACCCATCACTCTCATAAGATCTCCCCGGGAGTGAGAGGAAACCTCAACATTTTCTAGAAAGAACTCCAAAGATTCGATTTTGATCAAATTCAAATGTTGGAACGTGTTTTGTGACTAAATAATTCTTTTAGGGTTTGTATGTTTTTATTGATGAATTTATTCCATATCTGTTAATCTATTCAAACTATGTTGTCTTGGTCACAGCTGAACACTAATAGAAAAACATTCATCGCATGTTTATTCATTTTTTTGTTTTTTATTTTATGTGTTTTCCCACTATCATTAAAATTCATAAAATAATAAACAAATGTATAAAGGAAATAAAATACCTGAGTGGTATTGAAAATCCGTTGTTGGTTGATCCGTTTAAACATAATAGGTCAACCATGGTGTAGGGGAATCACACTAGAGTCACATCTTGAATCATGATACTACATGTCTTAATCCATTCAATCCACTTATTGTTGAGATTTAACCACCTCCTAATGGGGTCCAGGTCATACATTATCTTTTTCAAATTAATAAATGTATTTGCACACATGTGATGGGTTCTGGGGAGTATAAAATATAATTGGATAAATAGGAAATTTAGACACTAAAAATATTAGCTGAAAAGTATACAATGGGTAGACCGTCATTTAATTAACTACGTATTACAATCATCACATGCAGGTAATAAATAAATAATTAAAATATCCAGACATAGATAGGTCGGGTCAATTTCTCATGATCAGTCAAAATATAAATAAACACATAATAAAATTAAATTTCAATAAATATAAAGTAAAAGGGTATTGTAAAAAATTAAATAAATTATATACATTCAAATAATTTATTTTCTTGGGTCAATTCATTGAATTAATTTTAATTCCAAAAAAATAAATAAATAAGTAAATTTTATTTAATACCTAATTTAAATTAATTTTTATGAAGTATTAAAATATAATATTTTAAAACAAAAATGAATTTCAATAAATTTAATTTAATAATTAAATTAAATTAACTAAGTAAATTATTTTTGATGAACATCGGCCCTAAAACCCCGCATAGGGACTTTTTGGGGTGTCCAGACCTGACCCAACCCTATGAGTTTGACTTGAGTCGGTCAAGTTGGGTTGGGTTTGGTCAGGTTATAGAGAAAAATCAGGTTGGGTTTATGTTAGGTTGACCCATGCATGGATTGGGTTGGGGCTCAGGTTGGTGACATTTAGACCCAACCCGACCCGTGACCCAATGGGTGTATGAAAAAACTGCCCCTCGCTTGTGGAGTTATGACACACTTGGTCATTCCGTATGTATCCTTCCCTCGCACTCACCTACTCATCCCCCCCCAACACTGACCTTCCCTCACGCTTCATAACCAAACTCCCTCCTTCCTTCCTCCTTTCATCATGATTAATAGCTGAAACAAAACCCTACCATCCCTATCCTCATTCCACCTCCACCCCAAGCTTCCCAACCCCTCGCTCTCTATTGTTCTCTGCTATAATTCTATCATGAAAAAACCTCCTTACATCCTCCTATATTATTTCCTTCTTTTTCATCTCTGAAACCACATAGAAAAGAAAATATCTCCTCGCTCACCATGTCCTCAGATAGCTTTCCTCATGAGAAATTAGGTGAAATCCCTCCTTTCTCACCTCGCCTCTTCCTCTTGCATGATGTCGTGCATGGATAAGTAGTTATTTATTTGTTTTATAATGTGTTTATTATATTTACCATAATTTTATGTTTATTATGACAACATGAACATCAATATCAAACCCTTTTCTTCATCTTCTACTAGGTATGTGCCACATCAGACAGAGTTTTGGTGGTGGGTTACAGGTGGAAGTATTTTGCTGAAACCATCTAGTGATTCATGGAAGGAGATGAAATAAGTTTTTATAATCCTCCAATTTCCTCAAGAATACATATTTATATGGGGTCTACTAAAACTACACATTCAATTAAAGAAATAGGAGGGGAGAGTACCAGAATACCAGTTGAAGAAACTAAGGGTAAGAGGTCTCGGGAAAATTTAAAAACTCCTAAAGAGGTCTCCCTTTGGTTGTATATATTATCAATATTTGGAATATTTACATAATAAAAATAAAAGGGTTGTTTTTTATTATTGTGGAAAATATTAGTCTTTCACATCTATCCAATATGAAACTAGTAATTTGAATAGTCATTTTACAAGGGGAAATAAAAATCATCATAGAAATATTGACAAAACTCAAACCACTATTGGTCTTAAAAATAAGTGTGAATATGAGGATGATGGGATAGTTAAAATTTCAGTTTCTAATTTTAATCAAGTAGAGTAAATAATAGCTCTTTCTAAAATGATAGTCATTGTTGAGTTCTCATTTAAATATGTTTATAATCAAGGTTTTAGAGAATTTATTGATGTTTTTCAACCTAAATTTCATGTTACATCTAGAAAAATAGTTTTTAGGGATTTCTTGAAATTAAATTTGACTATGAATGTAAAAATTGAAGTTTATGTTTGATATGTTATCTCATATGGTATGTCTTACCAACAACACATGGACATCAATTAAAAATATGAATTATATGTGTGTGACTACACATTATAATGATAATAATTGGATTTTAAATAAAAAAATAATCTGGGTTTTTCTTTTTGTAGATCATAAAGGAGAAAAAATTGTTTGATTATTAGAAAAGACATTGAAACAATGATGGATTGAAAATATTAATATTGTTACTGTGGACAATGCTAGTTCTAATAATAAAAAAATCTATTATTTTTTAAGGAATGGAGAGTATATGAATATTAGATTTTGTGCACATATTTTAAAACATATTGTTAGTGATGGATAAACGAAATATCAACAACAATTCCTAGAATCAGAGTTTCTAAAAAATTTCTGAGAAGTCCACCAACAAGTTTATCTCTTTTCAGAAGCATCGCTGAGGAGTTAAAAATTCCTCGTAAATAAGCAATAATTATTGGTGTGCCTATTATGTGGAATTATTGTTACATTATTCTTGATGTTGAAGATAAGTATGAAAAAGTATTTATTTTCATTGGGGAGGATATAAATTTTAGGATTTCTCTTATCAGTGAAGGTGGGGCTCTTACAACATATGACTGGGAGCATTCTCATTTACTTTTGATGTTTTTGAAAATATTTTATGATAGCACTATTGACATTTATGGTTCTATGAATGAGGCATTTCAAAATTAATTTCATAATATTATTGAAATATATATAAAAATAAAGAAATGGATGAAGATTCATGATATTACTATTAGTGAAATGTCTATTGAAATGAATGTTAAGTTGGACGAGAATTAGGAAATTGGTTAAAATGTTAATTATCTCTTACTTTTGATGGTTCTTCTTGATCCCCTATAGTGAGGATGATGAGAAGTAGAAAGATTCATACAGATTAAAGAAAAGAAAAATGATATTTACACAATAAAGTAATGAACATGAAATATATCTAGATATTGATGATTCTAAGGATAATTTCAATGGATTTGATATTTTAAGTTGGTAGAAAGTAAAGGAAATAAAATATCATGTTCTATCATTCATTTCCAAAGATATTATATAAATTACATTGATAAAAATATCTTTAGATTCCATTTTTAGTACAGAAGGATGATTCCTTGATCTGTTTCATATTTTTTTAATCCCAACACAATTCGGGCATTCATTTTATCAAAAAATTGGTTTATAAAGTCTAAACCAATTGAAATTAGAATGTAACTAGAAGAAGTATAATTGATTGAATCATGTACTATTAAAAATATTATGATTTTTTATCATTTAACACTGATCAATTATAAACCATCATTTGAAAAAGAAAAATACTGACTTATTCATTCTTTTGTTGTGTTTTTGTTAAGATATTACATCATACACAACAATTCACTGTCAATGATTCACTATATAAAATAGTAAAAGCAATGATATTTGAAAACCCTTCATTATGGTAAATATTTATGATTTTTTTTTCACATTATTTCCATAATACTATGATTGTTGGTATTCCAATTTATCATAAATTTAATTTCACTTAATCCAGGAGAAAACCCATTATGACCATGATCTATTAACACATAATAATTTGACTGGAAATTATATTAAATTAAAATTTCATTCTTTTTTAGGTCCACTAGGTTAGATACCCTGAGAGGGGGGTGAATTAGGGTATCACAGATTAAAACAACTACCCCTACTAATCTTGTTTCACTATTAAGAAAAACTCTTTTCTATCTCTTTCATGTAGCAATGTATAAAGAGAAATTAAATCATGCATGGGACACAATGATTTTTACTTGGTTCGCCCTCACTAGGCTACTTCCAAGGAGAATACACCGATAATGTGCCATTGTACCAAATCCACTATATGCACACTACTATTTACAAGTTCAAAGTAGACTCACTATCCCTTCTTGTTTACCACCACTCACAATATGAAAGCTCAATACTCTCTCAACTGAAGTGTGCTCACTACTTCTTTAGAAGATCCCCTCACAATTTATATACCTTTAGGTCTCTTCATTATCACTAATGAAATCTGCATCTTTAACAGTTGATAGATGCTTAGTTGAATTCCAACTTTCACCCACAGATTAGTCTCACATTACACCAGGTGTACTGGGAAAACTCAATTTTTACACGCAACCTTCACTGGGCCTTGAGAGTAATTTCTTGATTTTCTGTGAAATCCACTTTTCACGCAACACTTCTTTTACGTGAAACTGACTTCTTTTACGTGCACCTGTTTCTTTTATGCGCAACCGTTACTTTATAAGAAAACACTACTTTTACACGCAACTACCATCTTTTACATGCAGCCTTTTCTTTACGCACAACTAATGATTTTACGTGCAAAATTGTGGTTTACGCGCAACTCATTTGCATACTCCAATTTTGTGCGCCAGATCTTGAATACTCTCTAAGTCTTAAGCCTTGATGAATGAGAGGGATCTCTTCATATTTATAGGCAAAATTGACCCCTTGGTGAAAAAACCTCCTTACGCATGTAATCCTCTTTGAGAGTGAAAAACACAGCTTCTGTGCAACACCATGTTGTGTGCAATGTACCAATTTTTCACACACCTCATGCCTTTTCCAATTTTTAAGCTTCTGATCTCAAAACACTTTTTGCGCAAAAAAAAAATTATTCCTCTATCTCACGCACCATGATAGTAATTCATGCACCACTTTTCTTTTTCGCACATCATGAAAATATTTTGCTCACCACTTTTGTTTGTGCACCGCTCTAATTTTGCACGCACCTCCCTTTTCCAAAAACACATCTCTCCATTTTCCAATTTTCAGGACCAAAAAATTGGAAAACACTAGAAAATGGTGCCACCTTGTATCTGCACGTTTTGTACCGCCTCCAGATCATTCATTTATTTTTCGGGATTCTTCTATCAAAAAATGATAGCCAACAACATCTCTTGAACCTGAAAAATCACCCTGTAAACCCCCTTTGTCAACAAATTATACATCGTGATCTGTTTTTTGAACAAACACAACATGGAGAACCACATTTTCAACAAAAACAACCACCTCAAAAATGATTAAAAGATACATTGAAGGATTTTTTCCCAACAACTTTAATTATTAAGGGTATATCATTCTCATGTCATGTGGATGTGCATTCATGCTTTCATACTATATTTTAATGTTGTATTGTAATTTTCTCTATAATTAATTTCCATCATTATAGTTTTAAAGTAGATTAAAATATACTTTCATCACATAAAAAGATCACCCCCAAAAAAATTTTAGTTTATATTGGAGTTAAGGTCCCCCGATAAAACTTTAAGATAATTTTAGAGTTTTGTTATATCCAAGAATGTTTTGATTCATTCATTGGGATTTACAATCTCCTAAGAGGACAAAAAATTATGATTTTTTAACCTATAAGAAACATGTATATTCTAGGATTTTTAGTCATATACGAAAGATTAATAGTAAACAATATTTAAGGTTTATCCATGATGGTTTAAGGGGAAAATAGATGGAATTGAATTATGACATAGTTTATGGATTGGGATATAAGATGGATTCCTACATATCCCATGCAGAAGATTCATTACTCATATAGTTTCACTTCATAGTATAAATAAATATGAAAACTTGTGGTTCTTATCTGTATAAATTTGGATTTCTAATTATAAGCTATCAATAAGGAATAACTTGAAGTTTAGTTCCATATACATTGGATGTATCATACCTTAAAAGGTCATGTGAAAAATACTAGTGTTATGATATTTATGGTCAAAGAACCATGAAATGTATCTTATAGATTATGAATCATATAGTATAAATAATAATAATTCTTCAATCATTATCACATTTATTGATGTTGGATGATAGTTTTTCCTAATCAATATACTATTTTTTGCTTTTTAATCTCAATGTACTCACCTAAACATAGTATTTATTCTTTGAAAAAATTTGGGAATGTTTTAATGATTGATATAATATTTTTATACTTGTCATATGTTCTTGATGAAACAAGATACTCCATTCTATTTCATTTCCTCACAATTTTCTCTTCTTATGTTTCAGAAAATTTCTTTTCATGCCTAAAAATGTTGACCTTCTTCCTAAGAATGTTACCCATACATTTGCGTTGAAGCGTCTTCATGATGTAAGTGACATTAGCTTGATATGTGTTTTTGGATGTTGTAATTTGTGTTCAACTAGTTGATAAACTTTCCTTATCAATATAATGCAATTTTTTTTTGTTTTCATGTGAAGGAATGTATTTCTACATATCTGAATTATTGATTGTTTGTCACATTAGAGTATTGGGGTGTTTGAATAGGAAATCTTAATCTCAAATAGAAATTTCCTTAATTGTAACATTTTTTCCATTAAATGAGTCATGACCGTCTACGCCACCTTAAAATTTTATAGACATTTAATAATTCATTTCTTACTCATTGATGTAAAAAAGGAATCTCTTAGAAAATTCAGATTTTTTATATTTACTGACCAGATGATTAGATTTATCTATATGAGAGTACCCTGCTACCATAAAACGTATTTTTTTAAAAAAAATCATGCTTAAAAGTTATTTTCCTACTAGGGGTGGGGATTTGGTGTTTTTTAGGGACTGGGGGTTGTTTCGGAGGGGAGAAGGGGTTTCTGGGGGTGCTAGGGGTTGTAGGAGGCTGGTGGGAGTGGGAGAGGGGGGCTCTGAAGGTGGTAGGGGGAGAGGGGTGGGGATACTATAGGGGGATGGTGGGAGAGGGAAAAGGGAGAGGGGAATTTTGTGTGTGGCTGGTGGGAGGGGCTGTGGTAGGGGCTGTTGGGGGGGGGAGGTGAGGCTACTGTAGGGGGAGAAGGAGGGTTGTTATAGGGTGCTTGGGGACGGGGGGCTTCTGCCAGGGGATGGGGGGGAGGGGGCTGGTGGGGGTGAGGGGAGGGAGGGGAGGCTACTACTGGGAGGAGGGGGCTGTTGTATGGGATGGGGAGACGGGACGGTGATGCAGGTGGAGAGGGGGTGCAGGGGGCCGGGTCTAGGGTCTAAGTTTGGGTTTTTGGGGTTGGGTCAGAGTCCATCGGGTTCGGTTGATTTTTATATATGTGACCTGACTAGAACTGACCTGACCCACATCAGGTTGGGTTGGGTTGGGTCCTCTGGCCATGCTTCAGGTATCCTGACCCCAATGGTTTGGGTCAGCTACTCATAAAGCATATGACCCAACCCAACTAAGACTATTTTGGTCAGGTTGTGTCCCAAAACAACCTCAATCTGTCTTGACCCAACCCATGGACACCCCGAGGGTCCATACGGGTCGGATCGACCCTGTACAAGACCGTTTTGTATTCTAAAAAGCTTGTGCATGGCTATTATGGACTAGGAAGGTCTGCCTAGACCATTATGGGTTAGGAATACCCACCCTAAACTAGTTGTAGGGAAGAATGAGGTTGTGGAACATGTTACCTCTCTGTTGGGGTGGGGGGTCTCGCTTGTAGGTACCTCATGAGATCTAGTGCTGCAAAGTCTGAGGGGTCTACGACATCGACATGAGGTGTTGGTCGGGACCTGGGAAAGGGGTGCGGAGATGTCAAGTCGAGCTAGCTGGTGGGAGTTAACCTTGATCAGTAGGATGATGGAGCTAGGGAGGTCTAGGAGAGGGTTCAGATGAGGCGACATTTGGAAAGGGACCCCATTGTAGGTAGAGGCATCATTCACATATATCTATTACAATGATCTCATTCTAGAACAAGGGGGTGGTTCTTAATGGTGATCGAGTGGTACCACAACAGGTTGGTAGTGACTGATGTCCATTCTATTGTTGAGGTCTCAGTCAAGAGAACAGTTTTAATGGGTGATGGAGATGGGACCTCACGTGTGCGGCAGCTGGTTGATCTTAGGCCCATATCTTGGGAGACAACCTCAGTATAGGGAAAAACAGGGGAAGGTAGGTTGGAATGAGGTACTCGTTCATTTATTTTTTTTATCACGTACTTTTAATTTATATTAAATATATTTGGTGATAAACACGATCCATTAACTAAACTCATTATTACCAATAATATTAAATGAATTGGAATATTAAAATAATATTTGTTCGGGTAATATTAATTCTTGTATTTACATAAGAACGTGTAAATATGTTTAATAAATAAATTCATCCCAATTATTCTTTACTTAAATAATAATGAATTTATTTCTTTCTTTATTATCAATGAAATGGACAACTCTTAGACCCCATGATGGGGCCCACCATGTCCAATATTCATATTCATCAGAATAGGGATGATTCTTGAATGTGCTATTATGTGTGACCCTCTAGGACCTTATTTGGATAGTACTGAATAGTATTCACAGAACAGGAGAGGAGTGTAATAACTCATCAAGGCCCATAAAGAGAGAAGGAATAATCATAGTAAATACAAACAACCTACAATCATGCACTATGTAATATAATCTCCTTTTATTTAGATATCCCATAATCCATGGTGCACATTTATGTCATCTTACATCCATGTTTTATTATTTATTGATCTAACTAGACGAATTTAACATCAAATATCATGGCCATGGATTTATGAAGGCACTACCATCCTAACAAACTAGGCCTGAGATACTACTTCCTCAACTCTGAAGAAAAAAATCATATCTTGATCATTCAACCAATGTCATGCCACTAATGATGCACCCAACACAAGCAACCTCACCATGATTTTATTATCATGGTTTTACCTTGCATAAAAGTACAAAATAAAATTGGGCACATTGATAATAATCTCATGTCAGGATACCAATACACATTTCTATAGATTAGAACTACAAATGACACACAAGACATGTGGTGTTCATATTAGAGGGTTTATCCTCATGATATCAACTACTGTAGATCACCAAGTGTGAAAATAAAGAGAAGAAGTCTCAATGATTATGATCATCCATCACCTAATAGTTATACATCTACTGTGTCCAATCAGTATGATGTATCTATACCATAGGAAAAATATTTAAGATTAATGACATTATATTTCGAGGTTCACATTATAGCCTAGTATATGTTATAACCATTTGATATGACTATTCAGGTATGGAAATTACCATTAAATAGTGGAGGCATAAATATCTACACTATAATGGTAAGTGAAAATAATTAATATCTACCTATATAGAAGATATGGTAATAAAAAGTACTGATAATGTTGGGTTGAGGGAACCCACTTTTACAACAATGTTGTTGGAAATAAAGAATGGAAGGGTATATCCCTCTGAAGAACAAAAGAAGTAATTCTATCGATTAGATAATTTTTTTGTGATAATGTAATATTAATAATAAATTATTATATATATCTTTTGAATTAAATGTGGATGAGAACATTCTAATAGATAGCGGTTCTTTTTTTCAGAAACACCATTTTTTGAGGTGTTTCAGGAAAATAATTATGATGGATAATTCCATGGTCATCTAAAAAATACTAGAATTGTCCATATAAATATTCACGACCATTATTAGAGTGAAAACAGTGAATTTTAGTTGAAAATGGGTTGTGATTTATTGATAATAGAATAAAAACATGGTAATAATTTTAGAATGATTTTTCTACAAATAGACATAATTCATCAATGAAAAATAATTTATGAAAGTAATGAAAAATAAATAACCCACTTTAGATGTACTAGGACTGGGCCCCCATATATTATAATAAAACAAATGAAAAGGAGTGGATGAATGTGGAATTTCTCAGTGTTTCTTTCATTGTGATAGGATTCACATTCAACAAGAAGAAGAAGACCCATGTTTATAAAATGTTTCTAAATAATGGGGGAAGGTGGATGACCAAGGTGATAGTGAAGCTAGAGTGTATAATTATAGTTAGCAAGATAGATGAGAGTTGGGTCTATGTTTAGCACGTAAAAACAAGAATGAATACATCCACTAAAAAGCACCTGAGTCATTGTATTCTCATAAAATATAACTAATGCAGGTGATAAGAAGATCTCACATTATAAGTCAGTTTTAAGATAACTAATAGTAAATTAAATGTTCAAATAGAAACAAATAAAACATTGGATAGTGTCAAGATAGACATAATCAAATAACTACCATAACCTATAATATTGACTATCTGAACATCATCCACAATAATATTACCTCTATTTGAGGTCAACCAATATGACCAAAGAATACATGCATTGCATGTGATGTGATCTGAGGAACTAGAGTCAAGAACCCATGAGGTGGACTGTTGTAATAGAAACAACTTTGGAGTATCACAATGGGAAATAGTGGTGCTAAATGATTCCATAGTTTGTGTGATGAGAATGCATGTCGATAAGGTGCTGAAGGTGGACAGTTGGTAGAGTGCTAAAGATGCATGTTACCCAAGGATAAGGTGCTGAAAGTTCACATTGGGTAGAAATTATGTGATGAAAGAGCACAGAAAAATCATATGGGTATAAATTATGTACTGAAAGTGCACGGAATGTGCATCGGGGTAATAATTATTTCATGGAAGGACTATGATGGATGGCATAGGGGTGTGTCTATGCAATTTGGGGAATCACATAGGGATAAGGGAGAAATTTCAGGTTGGTGGGGTTGGCGCACAAGGATGGGTGAGTGGATGGGGGTTTTCTCTCGCATATAGGGGAAATAGATAGGGGTATAATTTCAAATTAAGAGGAGGTAGGAAGGAAATCCATCGTGCAGGGGCTCAGGATGGAAGGGTGCGGTCGAACATGAAGGGAGAATAGGAAGGGAGGTCTTCATTCAAGGGCCTAGGAAGGAAGGGATCCATCGCGCAAGGAGGGGAAATATAAAACGATCCTATCACACAGGTTCTCAGAATAGAATGGATTTATCCCTCATGAGGAGCATAGGGTGAAAGGATGCATTGTGCGGGAGCTCTGGGATGAATGGGTGGGCCATCACAAAGGGTTTGAAGGGTTTGGGTGCATAGGGAGCACATACATGTAGGGAGGGACGTTTCATCGGGAGGGGGAAAATCTAAACCCTCTCTAATACCTTATTGAAATAGAAACTCATACCTCAGAACAATATAGGGTGATTAATTTATATATTATAAAATGAATATAATATCTAACCCAAAAAGTTATGGGATAATAATATTAAAAATATCTAATATTATATGAATCTTAACAAAAACTAAAAAAAATGTAAAAAAAGTTAAATACATAATTGACATGAAATTTCAATCCCTAAATAAATAATTATAGTCTCTAAACATTATCATGGTATTTTATAATCAACACAAAAAATTTATAACAACCACTAATTGATTAGGTGGTAAACATGGTTTGGGTTTCAATCCTTCTTCCTCTATAATATTGGCACAAAAACCCAATTAATAATTCTATTAATAATAAAATTTAAAATTTTTAACCAATTAATGACAAAGCTTGTGAAATAATGTACCTAAATAAAAGCAATTCTAATAATAATGAAATTTAAAAAATTTAATACTATAATAAAGTAAGGGAGAATGCTCAAGTATGTCAAAATCCTCGATTAAAATATTTGAGTACACAAAAAATATGCAGTTTTTTAGAATTTAATAATTATTTTATGAGATTTTTTTCTCATTGCTGATATAGGATAAGTACATTACAGTGGATCCCAACAATGTCATCTCCACAGGGATATTAAATGATCATCATTTTAAATATTTCTAGGTTTTAGGCTATAGGAATCACAGATACCACATCTTATGTCATAAGTTCAACAATACCATGAAAAAAATTCTAAAAATGAATTTTTTCTTTAGATATTAAATGTAATTATTAAATTTAAAACTCAATCAAGAAACACCAAAAAAACACAAATCACAACCCACACATAAACTAACTTTTTTAAACTTACAAACATATTCTCATATTTCCTATGAAGAAAATAAGTAGAGAAAATGATTGCGCGGTAAATTTAATGACACACAATTGGCATGAAAATGGTTGTTTCCTTATTTATAAGTTTTTGAACCTCTTCTGAAAGTAATTATAGTGTATCTTCACTAGTTTTATTTTATATTAATGCAATATTTATCATTTTTTGGGAGGGAGGGGGAGAGAAAAGTAAATATAGTTAAAATATGATACTCAAAATATCACTAGTTCCTTTAATATATAATTTTAGAACAATACATGGGTAATATAAAAAATTTATTGAAATATCATCCCAATATAAGATTAAAAAATTTGGGTAAAACAAACATGCTATACTGATATCTAATCATCTGAAAGAGATAAGTGTTTTAGGGTAAAGGATGAGAAAAAACCCAGGTTTACTAATAAGAACAACATGAAAGGAATATGATAACAATAAGAATACTTCTATTCCATTATCAAAAAACCACAAATAATTACTCTAAAAAATATCAACTATCAGGAATATGATTTCAATAGAAGATTTAATAAGGGGAGTAGAACAAACATGCACTTCTAATATTCAATCAATAAAAAGAGTAGTATTTCAGGATAAAAAATGTGCCACCACTCATTATAAATGGACTAGAAAGAAAAATAATATAGTAATATGATCGCGATAAGAATAATTTTATAAAATTGGAAAAACATAAAGAATACTACAATATGTTATATTATTTTGAATATTATATATTTCATATATGGGGGATTGACTAGGTCTTTATCCTTTGTATTTTTATATTTAAAATCATCCCTTATCTCAGGATTATATCTAATATCTTCAGAAATAAAAAATCTACTGAGACCTCAATTTGGGGGAATGGTTTTCAAGTTTCACTTATCTCATGGTATCAAATCCATGCACCTTTTAGTCCCACCCAAGCGCGTCAAATTCCTCCTCCCTGCTCGATAGACCCCCTACCCCATTTTCCATCAATAACACCACTCCTATTTGAGGCACATTGGTCAGCTAACCTACGTCAGCTCTCCCATATGATGTAGTCTAGGCCTCCTCTCCTGAGCATTCCAGCCAACTCACATAGTCGTGCAGAGTACCTCTCTCTTAGGGAATGGAGAGAGCCTATCCCGAGCACAACTCCTTATCCAAACATGCGCTTCTCCCCTGGCGGCTCCTATTGTAGAATCTATGATAAAACACTTTTTGGAATTGTTCACTAAAGGAACTTGTAAAGTGTGGTTATTTAGACCAATTCATTTTCTTCCTTATGATACAACACATCATGGAGAGTGTCACCACATTGTAGCATACTTTCATGGTTCTAAAGGAATATCGTAAGGTTGGGTCCAATATCGTATGGTATGGTATACGATACCATTCCACTACCTACGATTTTCATAAAACCCAAACATCCTGTTAACATTCAAGAATCTTATGCCTTTGGTTATCACTACATAAGTGTTTCATAAAATGAAATGAATAGGAGTTGTGAATCTGTCCAGAGGATAAAAACTATTTATTAACCCATTCATAACTCATATTTTCATAAAGTACAAGTTAATGCATAAAATCATAAAGAGTTTCCTTAAAGGCTATATATATTGGGTATCACCATGAGATGGTTATCATGTGAGATTACTTGAGCCTCATCTGATTATCTCCCTCTATGAATCTTTATTCCACTTCCACCTTTACCAAGTGAGGCATTATCATGCCATGTTGAGGATTATCCTACTCGAGTGTTACAACAGTATAGGTAATATCGTAAGGTGCTATAAGTTTATTCAGGAACATTTTTTTCACACATGATTTTATTTTTATGCTAACCCAGTCATACATTAGAGTTTTATTATTCATATGAAAAACCTTTTTAATGTCACAGAAGGTATAAATTTTTGAATTTAGTCCTATGTGTGCACCAAGACTCACCTTACATAGGCATAAATTAAATCTCATGTATAACATAACTAAGTTGGATTATTCTAATAGGGCCCTCAAGGGTTTATTAAATCATACATGCTAGCGTTGTTTTAATATCAAACGATAGTATATTATAGGTAGTGATACATGCGGATATAAATACCGTATGGGTTTAATCACACACAGACCATGATCACACAATATTATAGATTCATGCTCAAATTTACCCAAGAGATGAAGGTAGAATGGTCCTTGTAGTCTAGCTTGGGTAGTTGAATCCACTGAGACCTAAGAAGATACCTAAGATATACAACCTATGAGATGGATTGTTTTTGGATATGAAGTGGCCAACTTGGGTTGATATTATATGGGATTAAGTGAATGCTAATATTCTTATGTTAATTCAAATTAAATTAATTATTTGATCCTAGGATATCACTTCGGGTGGATTAGATGCATTCCTTTTAATCTATTTCAATTTCTTATATTTGAGATGAGTTCATTTTAAAAGATCAAAAAACATCATCACTTATTGGTTTAATACCTACACCATTTAATACTAATCACCAATACACTTGAAGGATCAATTATTTGAGCACTTCGAGGTAAAGGTTCGTATTTTCACTTGAAGTGCATCACCTTAAATTCAACAAGGATAAAGGAGTTTAAAGATCTTCATACAAAATTCTTAATTAAAATAAGTGATTAGAAATTAATGGGGTGAGAGATAATATCAAATACAGACCCTTGATGATCCATTGGATCAACCCATAAGTGGGTTAGCCCTCCATTGATTCTATGGTTTCAATGGAAGCAGAACATAGACTCATGAGGGAGGAATAGGAGAAGTAAAAAATCAATAAAATCAACATGATCACTCCACCGTTGTGTGAATAATTTCACAAGGTTTGGTGTGAATAAATTCACACCATGAGGAAATGTTATAAAAGTTATATGGAGAAAAATAGAATAATATGAAAGGATTAAATTTTATTAATAACTAAGGTGATTTGAACAACTTACATGAGAAAGACGAATGCTACAAAGAAAAATCAGCATAATAACATTACAATGTAAACAAAGCTCAAAGATCCTCAACTCCTCCACCACCACTTTATTAAATAGGCATTTAAAGAATTTGGGGTAGAGACACCAATAGTACAAAGCATGTCACTTGAGTATGGTAGGCCTAGGGTGGTGGAAATTAAGGGTGCGAAGACTTTTCCACCCTTGACCTGAAGTTGCATCCAGCTTGCCTCCACCGAACATATGCACCAAGATGACCTTATAGATGGCCGAATTTGATTGGTCCATAGAAGAATAAAACGGAACCCCGGATGGTTTCTATCCCCCTAAAAAAATTCAGACCAAAATAAATTGTGTTTTTCGATATATAATTAAATTGGTGGGATGTTTTTCTTGGCCACCAAATCTGGATTAGAATTTTATCTCCATATTGGGCCGCCTTAATATCAACCATGGAGGCTGAATTAGCACTGGATCCTTAAAAAATGATTTGTTCCCCTATATTTATTATATAATCCCATGAAATTTGGGATTCATTGGGCCTGTATTGGGGTCCTCATATTCTCATCAGTTGGCTGGTGTCCAATATTCCTTCTCCAGAATTTTTTCCTTTCATCGCTAAATATCCCCATCATCCTTTATGAATCATTCATTTATACCTAAATGAAAAATGTTCATATTTAAGTATAGATCCATTTCCCAAAATATCAAATTAAAATATGGAAAATTAAATTCCTTAAAAGTATATTAATCATTGGGACTAAATTGGTGTACATTAGGCATGAAGTGCACAAATTATGAGAATGGATGATCAAAATTAAAATCCACTAACTCAGAACCATAAGATCAAAAATAGAAATTTAATACCATTAAAATTTAATTAAAATATGTGTTTTTATTGGCTAATCAATTATCCTTATACAGATTTATTGGTACATGATCCTATCTGCACTAATGTTAATCCTACGTAGACTAATCTAGGTGTAGGATAATATCATATGAGTATTCCTAGCATCTATTTAATCATATGTAGCCTATATGGAATACAATGGAATTTTGTTTCCTAAAATTAAATTATGAATAAAATTTTATAATTTATAAATTTTTTATGAACTATAGGAAAATGTATTTTGGGGAATGTAGTAATTTATAAAGGATTTTAAAAAACAATTCATTATAATTTATTTATAATTAATTAATAATTGTTTTTGAGACATTTAATAAATAAATATACCTAATATCCATTTCTAATATTGAAATAAATTTCACCTTTTATATGACATGAATTATAATTTAGATATAAAGTGTTTATATGAAAATTATATGTTTGTTTTGTATATAGATCATAAATTTTAAAATAGGGAATAAATATAAGAGTTTAGTTTTAATTATGAATAGTTTAAAATAATTGATTTGAATTATTCAAATTAATTTCATGTTATATGAATTATTTAAACCACATAAAAATGAGTTTTGGTTATTGATTTCATCAAGGTTTATGTAATATTAAATAAGTGATATTTAGTGTATGTAAGTTTTTCCCATAACAAAATATAAATATAAACTCTTAATATTCAAAAAAATCATATATTTAAGTGAAATTTCATAAAATGATAAATATAAAAGAATTTATATTGGGAATAAGTATGAAATAGTTATATTTATGAATTATTCAAATATTATTTCCCATATTTAAATATGATATATTTTTATTTATTTCAAATTTATTCTCCACTTTATTCATAGATATATTTTGTATATTTTGAATTTTTGATGCATTCTTTAGTTCAAAGGTGTTTAAACTATTTCTACAAATTATGATACATGCATCTAAGGAGAAACATATTAGGTATTAACATTGATTTAGTTTTCTTCTAATTTGAATTTTATTTGTATGCAGTGCTGAACTTTAATTAAGAAGTTAATTTTGATTTATAAAAATTAGATGATAAAATTTTGATGGAATTGAAGTCTCTCTTGAGTGAAATGTATCTTGTTAGATGAACTTTGGGTCGACCTACAAATTGACTTGAGGCTTGTACCTTGTCTAGAAATGTGTGGGTTAACCATCTATGGATCGAGGCTCACTCATGTTTGAATTGTTGATTTCATATGATTCTAAGTATTTAAATGAAAGGATTTGATATACCTTATAGGTAGGATGAATTTTTATATTTATGAAAATATTTTTATTTTAAATTAGGTTAGTAACACAAGTTATGAGCTGTGTAAAAGTACACATCAATATGGTTTGAACTTATTGATTTGGTAGAATAAATAAAATTCTAAAAAATCATTAGAAGTATTCATACATGTGAGGGGAATACATTAGATAAGATAGTGATATTAAATATTATTTAAATATAAATAAGTGTTAGATTCTATTAGCATCCAATTAAATATTGGCAGATGGATAATTTCAGTTTTTTAATACACATATTGAAGATGAAGGGTCTGTTTTCAATAGAAGTTGAAACTATTTTTTACCCTATTATCATTAAAAAGTTGTTTTGTGTTAAATATTATTGGCACGAAAGTGAAGACGGTCCCAAAGGAGCTGGAGTTACTATTATTTCTAGAAGACATAAATCATGACACGACATAGGTGGATACGCCACAAAAGGAGCATGAATTGTGGTGGTCTGTGCTAAGCCTCAAAATGAGTTCTACCTAAATAGAAAAGGGATCAACCCTTATTGGATAACCAAATAAAGAAAATCTCTAAGTGAAAACATGATAAATATTTTTCCCAATACTTGGGCAGTAGAGGAGTGTCATCGCCAGTATGGGTCAGTGATAGGCTAGTTAGTGTATAAGAAACGTGGGGTGGCACTATAGGTAATGTGTACAGAGTTCATGGTGGAACCACAAGATAAAGATTTGAATATTTCACATTCATGTTTAATAAGAGGCAATAGAACAAAGGGAAATTTTATGTTGAACTTGACATAGGTGATCATTGTTGAAGATTTGTAACGCACAAAGTTAGGGGTTCGACACCATAATGGATTGATTGTTCAATGGATTGTGTTGGGTTGAGTTCAATAAACTTTCCTTTTTGGAGATCACCACACCAAAAAAAGGTTAATATATGAGACTTTGTGTTTTTACTGTCTAGGTATTCACATCTCAAAGAAGTATACCACACCAAAAAAATATTTAGAGATGGAATTTACACGCCGCAAGATAGATGTCATGTTGTATAAGTATGTTATGGAAAATTTTAATTGTTTGGTTGATTTGAATACCTTCACAACGTGGTGAAGGGGTATCTCCATAGCTAGTCTAATATTGAGGAATTTTGAATATTTCTTCAATATACGCAGGGAAAACTGAATATAAGATATCAACTAGTTTTTTGGATCCCATTTTGACCAAACACTACACTGCATAAATGGAGGTGTTTTCGTAAGAGGTTGAAGAAAACTTTGGTGGTTCGACCATTTTCAAAGGGACCATGCTCCAAGAGGATTTTTGTATTGTAGAGATATGGATGTGTGGATATGAAATTCTAAATAAATTAATGTTCACATTGCATTGTTGATGACTACGCCAACGAAGATGTAGAATACCCAAAATCTCTGAAATAAATATCTTCCCTTTTAGGGGGGATTGAAGATAATTAAAAGTGATATCTTGAATAAATTAAAAGGATATATTTGGATGTGTTTGACTCTGAAGTAATTATTTTTCCATCACACTCAATATTTCATGAAGATATTCTTGAAGGAAACATGGATAATCTCTCTTATAATTAGAGAGAAGAATTTTTTGAATGATGGAATTATAATGACATCTTTCTCTATAAATTAAGAGAGTCTGCTACTACGAAATAGTAGAGTGAAAAAATGGATACACCAAATATTGTGAGAGAGGAATTCCAGAAGAATAAAAATTATAAAAAGAGTATATTTTGGCACACATTGAAGATTGATTCAAAAAATAATATGGTTTCCCATGAATTCTCTAGGATATGAAGCTGTTTGTGGAGGATTTCACATTTTGGGTTTGAAGAAGAAGCCTGAGGAGATAAAAGGCACCAAATCATTTTCAATTCATCATATACAAGATTGGCGATTTTATTTTTATTTTGGACTACATGATGACAATTTTTTCCCTTTTGAGTAGTGAGAAAATAAGGGAAGTGTGAAACATGTGTTCTTATAGTGGTATTGAGCCAGTCCTAAACCTTGTAAGGGGAGTAGCATCAAGAATATCCTAAACTCACCACCAACTAATGTAGGCGAAACCACTAAAATACTTGTTACCTTTATTCATGTATTCATTTATATTCTGTAAGACACAACTAATTGATGTGTGTAACAAACAAAAAACCAAATTTTATTAAAGGAAAAATTAACAATGTTTATTAATCTGATCAACATCTATCACTAGTGAAAAAATAACCCTCTTAATCATAAGTCCAAGATCAGATTAGGGTGGTGAGATATTAAGGATAATTATTTAATTGAAGTAACTTTTCATACCCTGATTCACCCCTCCCCCTCGCAAGGTATCTCTCATATAAAACCTTTTGGGTCCTACCAGATTTCATCCAAACAAAGCACATGTCAAGACATCAATAATTTAACTATGATGTTTCATGATAAAATTGGGTGTTCATGGAGTATCATTTGGAAATAATGGTGGAGATGGATAACCCAAATGGTTAGGTAAACCAAATCATATTTTTTTGGGTCACACGTAGTTAGGAAACCCTTAAGAAGAATACCCAAGGTATAGTGTTAAATTTATCCATATGATTGATTTGGAAAATATTTTTCTACTCAATTGTAAAAGAATAATATGTTATAAGATATTTATGATTCCCTACCTAAATATTTAAGTGGTTAGATGAACACAAAAGGGGAAACATTAGTTAAATATAAATATTTAACAATAAAATAATATAATTAAATTACAAGGGGTAATAATTTTAATGGAAGCACATTTAATAAAAGTATTTAAAAAAAATTATAACACGATACTCATGTGATAAATGTTTATGTTATATATGTACAATAAATATAAATTTATTATATAGGAGGTTAGAGTGAATATGAAGTAAGTCGGGACATGGGGTAAGGGTTTTTGTTACAATATCACTTTTTAGACGGATTATTTATGTTTCAATTTCCATTGTGAAAATTTTATGTTTCTTCTCACTTAAGCATAAAATATTTTCTTCTCATATAGTCATTCATAGGGGTTTCAATTATTCTTTCCATTTTTTCATATTTCATATTCAAAAATACTAAAATAATTTTTATAAGAAAACATGACCTTATTTTTTATTTTTAGTCGGGAATATTTTTCCTCTACATTAAATTTATTCCAAAAAATTATGTAAGATATTATCCACATTTAAATAATTTTTAAAGGTATTTTTATAAAAAAAATTGACAATATTTACAAATTTTTTCAAGGAATATTTTTATTATTTTTCAAAGGGGACGTTTTTTTATTTTCTTTACAAAAGTTTGAAAATAATGTTATCCTAATATTTAAAACATGACTGGATTTTCATGCTGTCATGTAATTTATTCATCATGAATTTTACTCTAATTTATTTATGGTCTTACAAAGAAAATATTATTCTCATCTTACTGGGAATTTTAATTTTTAAAAGCTAAAAAAGGAAAACAATATTTCTTTTTTTAATTAATATTTATAATGTTTTTATCATCTATGTCAATATTTTTTTGATTTAGTGTGGATTTTCTCTTATGATACCATCCGAATTATTTCTTTATATGACTTATGATGATCATGTTTTATGTTTTTGATCATGAATATTATTTCATTCCCATGGTTTTATTAAGATATGATGAATTAATGGTTATATTTTTGATCTTATGACATACATATGAATGGTTTTAATTATGTGATTGGTGGACCCAGAAATTTATAATCCTCCAATGAATTAAGTAAATATTTATATCTCAAGAGATAATATGTGAGGTAATGGGGAGTGAATTCAATCCACTATGGGACTCTTTACACAATGTTTATGGGAATGGGGAGTGAACCCAATCCTTTATGAGACTATGTTCACTACATTATGATGGTATTCATAGTTATCCTCCACCAAAGAAATGATTTTATATGTTTATGTGTATTTTAAAAACTTATGTGTTATTCTTATGATGTGATCTCATAACACATGGTTGATTATTGACGATTTTTCAAAATTATAAATCACATTTTTTTATTATAAATACTTATATTAGAAATCATGATTTATGGTCTATGAATTATTGGATATGTTTTCATAAGTTATGATCATGTTCTAATTACCTTATAATTGATTTATGATCACTTATGATCGCCAATTATTATCTCTCATGTTTACCTTCACTGGTCATCTGAGCTCACCCTTTCTTATGATTCCATTTCCAAATGTTATGAAGAACGGTATTATGTATGATAAGCCTATAAGGGTACAATATTTAGAAAATTATAGTGGGAGATGTTGAATATTTTTATTAAAAAATTGGATCATGTATCTTGTCTCCAAGGAAAATAAACCTTTGCAGTTCTCCAATATGAATTATTATGAGATATATTATTTTTTCAACTAAAATGATGGAATATGAATGTATGTTATGATCAGTTCACTTTAGTTGGTATCTAATATAGTGTCTAAAGATATTTATTTGGCACCAGTCCAAGGAGTGTAGGTCTCGATTTTTCACATTACATCTACTTATGATGACCACAACTTTTACGTGCCATGTGGATAAGTGTCTCGATTTTAATAATTTCAAAATGTGTCGAAGATGGTGGTTGTTTATTTAATATGTATGTATTGTTATTCTCATCTATTGAATTCTCCTTAGATCCCAAGGGATCTGACTTTGTAGCATGGGTGAAACATGAAAATAAATCATTGAAAACACTCTTAATTCAATGGATAATTGTATCATGTATGTCACAAAATATACGAACATTATCAAGGAGCTCTAGGACACCTTTATTCTTATATTATCTGAGAACAATAAATATTCTAGTGTTTTTTATCACTTTTAGAAGTTATTATCCCTATATCAGGTATCCCACTATATTCCACCACATTATAATGAATGGAATACAATCTGGGATGATATCCATGACTTATGGCCAGTCCCTCAGACTCCTAATGAGATAAAAACTAGACAAGAACCATAATTGTTTTTTCTCTTATATAGGGACTCAATCCAGAATCTACCACTATTATTACTGAGATTCTAGTTAGTCATAGTTATCTACATCCCTCATTGGTGTATATCCATCTCATTAAAAAAATTTATCCCAGTAACTTCACTTATTTGGAGAATTCTTCAAATCAAAGTGCCCGTTCATTTCACGGTGGATGTGGTTGAAGACATGGTGTTCAATTAGGTGGGGGTGGGGGTTACAATTATCCTCACCATCAGTTTAATCACTATGTCTGATCGGGCCACACCATTGATACATGTTATCAGCTTCATGGTCATCCCAACCATCTACCAACTTTTATCCACTCTCATGTAATTCAAACCATGGTGGTCGAATCTATGGAACCACATCATCACCATACGATAGAGTTATATGATAAGGAATATCACCTTCTACAGTCTCACCAATCTGAACCTACCTCTTCTAATACATTTTTAGCACAAACATAGCAGCATCTACTTGTTTATCCAATCATCCTACAAAATTATTATTATATTTTGGTGCTTTTGGTCATATCACCTGATCCAAAGGTATTGTATGGACTCACTTCGGGTTTTTGGAAATTTGTACAATGTTCATGATATTCATATCACTCATACCTAGTTTTATGATCATTAAATTCATTGAATCTTTCATTTTTATTCTCATTCCAAACCTAGTGATTTGTTCCACTCTCAAAATTTTGGAAAACGTGTTATGATTATTGATGTTTCTCATGTTGAGTGTTCCCCGTTTCTTTCCCCTTCATATACATTATCCAATTAGACTCATATTCTTGATGGTTTTAATCCATTCACCATCACTCTATTGACCTTTTTTCCAACACCTCCTCCTGAGGTGGGTGGTCTCTAATTCAATAACATACGCATGATCCCACTTACCTTACCACCTCCTTCTTCGCCTGGCACTTCCCGCATTATTTTATTCTATACCCACCACATGCATGAGACCTCTCATATAATTAAAATTGAAAAAGATATCCCTAATTTATAGTCAAATAAAAAATCATCTACTAAGGATATTTTGATTTACCTGCACCAAGATGCTCATACTTACTAAAAAATATTGTATATACTCTCACTTTTTAGAGCATATCTACATAAAATACTTCTTTTATTGGAACTTTGGACATGAAAAATGTAACTCATAATCTCACTAAGACCAAAGGAATGTTTTGGTGGTTTCAATCCCTGTTTAATGAGTTATATTCCCTAGATGAATGCCATATATGGGATCTCATTACTCTTCCACTATAGAAGTAGGTTATTTTATGTAACTAGATATATACAGTTCGTGTTAATGATTATGTATCTTTAAATTTACTTAAAGATCAGATCATTTTCATGGGGTATGATCAAAATTTTGAGATTTATTATTTTAATACCTTCAATACAATTTACAAGATTGTATTTGTTTACGTGTTTATTTCTCTTATAAATTTTCATAATTGGCCTCTTAACCATCCTGATGATAAAAAATACTTCCACTATGGATTTCTAGATGAGGAATTCTATATAGATCAAACTCTAGGGTTATTGGTTAGTGGGAGTCCTAGAAGGTGTTTTAACTTTCACCCATATTTATATGGGCTTAAAAATACCTTTGGGCATGGTTTGGATAGTTTTTTTCATTTGTGACAGATTTTGATATCTCTCAAAGTGTAAAATATCCCTTAATTTTTCACAATAAATCTACCATTTGAAGAATTCTTCTTATTGTGTATGTGGATAATATGGTAATTACAAGAATTGATTTTTTATGAATTGAATGACTCAAGTATTTCCTTCACCACAAATTTAAAATGTAAGATTTTGGATCCTTAAAATACTTTTTGGGAATTGAAGTCTCTCAATATGTGAAATGGATTTTCTCATCTCAATGGAAATATGTTATGGATTTTCATTGTTGACAGGATTACCTCATGTAGAAATCATTAATACTCCCATAAAGATTACAAAGAGATCCCTTAATCTAAAGGGAATGGGGTTTCCTCACCTAATCGATACCATATACTTTTCAGAAAGTAAAACTATCTCATAATAACATGACTAGATATTTTTGTGTTATAAGAAAGGTTTGACAATTCATCAAAAATCCCACCACATTGAAATGGGAAGTGGTTCTTCATATTTTGAAATATATAAATAGTTTAACAATACATAGACTACTTTATTCAAATCATGGGTACACTAACATAGAGGCATTCTATGATGTATATTTTTTAGGTTTTTTTATCTTCTCATAGACTCACATTTGGATATACTATCTTTGTTGGAAGAATTATTTTCTTCTGATAGATATTGAAACAAAAAATTGTTTATTACTCAAGTGATAAGTCAAAATACTATGAAATTTCACAAGTAACAACTAAAATCTTATTGGAACAAAATTTTCTATATGATATTGGTTTTTATGTCAAGAGGCATACACATATATGCTACGAAAATCATTCAATGATCAAGATTGATAAAAATACAGGTTTTTATGAGTGGATTAAGTATATTGAGGTTGACACCCATTTTTTGGGAAAATTTAAAAAAATGTAATCTTACCTTTTCATATGTATAAGTCACAGATCAAACTGCTAATGTGTTTACCAAAGGGTTTCCAGGAATGCAGATGATTTTTTTTGTCGCAATTTAGGAATGAAAAATGAACATGATCCAACCTGAGTGGGGATATTAAAGTATTTGGAATATTATATATTTTAGATATGATGGTTTTAACCATTATTTATCCTATTATATTTTTAAATTTAGAATATCCTGTTACCTCATGATTGCATCA
This sequence comes from Viscum album, assembly GCA_963277665.1. Taxonomy (NCBI): domain Eukaryota; kingdom Viridiplantae; phylum Streptophyta; class Magnoliopsida; order Santalales; family Viscaceae; genus Viscum; species Viscum album. The sequence continues at coordinate 1,760,701,886 of OY728141.1, forward strand.
CATATCTTCACCTATAAATAAGTCTACTAAAACCTCACTTGGGGGGAAAGGATTTGTAGTATTCACTTTTCTAACTATAAAAAAATTGAGAATATTCCAACAATATAAGATTTAATAAGGTATATATAAAAATCTACATCTAATGATATTCTTTATATAAAAATTATTTCTATGAATATTCTTTACATAATATAATGATCCACACTAGGATCAATTAGTTCTAGTGCCTTTGGAAACTTGAACACATAAACAACTAGTTTATGAGTGAGATATGTCATCTCCCACTATGTTCATCATAACTAGAAACCTTTTTAGACATATCATACATAATACCTTTCATCATAACCATGGGAAAGGAATAATGAGAAAGGGTTAGATCATAAGATCAGTAATGGTAAAAAAGAGAGATATCATCTTACCATGAGCGTAAGGGTATGAGAACATGAGAATAAAATTTTAAAATCATCCCTTTATATCATAGATCATATACTTGAGTCATAAAACAAATATTTTCAGTTCATAGGACATGAATAATAATGGAATCAAAGAAAATGAACCATTAGAAAAATACATAGGCACAATCCATAGATTTGTGGCATATAAATATTCCTAGAAAATTATTTCCTTCATAGTTCAAGACTCATTTCCAAGACTATCATAGTGGAATGGGTTCACTCCCCAAACCTTCATAGTAGTCAAGGTTCACTCCTAATACAATAATAGTAGACAGATCCTGTTAATGAATTGGATTCACTCCCCATTCTATTCATGTCTGTATTAAGATATATCAATCTCCACCCAATGCATTGGAGGGTTATATAGGTCTCACCCATCGCATAATAAAAACTATACATACATGTTCCACAAGATCATAAAATATTTATTATATGATAACCCAAGAAAAGAAATGAGTTTCATAAATATTTCCTCATAGTATAACCTATGGAAAAAATAGGTTTCATAATCAGTTCATCATAGCATAACCCATTAGAAAACTAATCTCGCTTCATAAGAATTTTATCATGGTATAACCCATGGAAAAAGAAGTGGGTTTCATTAAAATATTATCATGGTATAACCCATTTAAAAAGAATAAAATTACATATAAATTTTATCATGGTATAACCCATGAAAAAATAAATAGGTTTCATAAATATTTTTTTATCAGAAACATAAATCATCTAGATAAAGAATAAGACTGATATTTTTGGATCATATCTCTAGTAAAGAATAAATAATAAAGGATGTCATTTCATAAGGAAAATTATTTTGAAATATCACTTGGATATTTTTTGGAGTAAAATTGTCTTTTCACTTTGAAAAAAACTTTAATACATATTTTTTTCTAAAACTTTTCATTCAAAATAAGCATTGAAACCTATAAGGAAAGATTTAAAAATCATTTAAAACATTTCTTCAAGAAAATTTAATTTCCAGTTTCAATTTTTTTAAGTCATGAAAATTTTAAAAAATTATTTTATTTGAAAATAACATTTTTAAAATTATAATGTAATCTTTAAATCAAATAATGTTCAGGAAGGTAGAAAATAATATTCATGTCGCACACGTTAAAATAAACATTCCTTTCACATCTAAGATAAAATCCAAAAACACCTTGTTTGGAAAATGAAATAAAGATTCCATTTAAAAAAATTGTAAAAAGTAAAAAATGGGTAAACATTTATTTAATAAATCCTTTTTTTATTGTTAAAAAATTTTTGAATTTTTTTTAGAAAAAATTGAAATGAAAGATAAAAGTTTTTTTGACCAAATAAAGAAATAACGACTCTTTTTTATAATTTATTTGGTATCTTTAATCCTATAAGAGATAAAAATGAAAGTAAAATATTCATTCTCATAAAATAACCAGAATATTTTAATATTAATGAGTTTCATAATAGATGGATCATAATATTTTATCATTAGAAGCATAAACATAAGCAATCTGATACTGTATCATAAACCATTATAACTTTGGAAACATTAAATCATAAGACCCATTAAAGAATTATAATTTTATGAGACTAAAAATATTATGAGAATAAATAAATTCATTATAATACATGTCAAAGGGGCTATATATACACCACAGAAAAGATGATAGGTGAATAACAAAATGTATGTCCTAAGAAGACAAATTGAGACAAACATATCTTACCACCTTGGTAAATTAGGAACCATAAACCCCATGAAAGATAGATCCTAATATGGATAAATAAATACCAATAATTTTCATTATATTAATCATAAAAAGAATTTATGGGAAACAGATACACCACATAAAATAAATAGGTGGTGAATATGACATTTGTCTCACAGAAGTACAAAATGAGATTGAAATCCCTTACCTTAAGTCTCAACTTCTTTCATACACATTAAAACCTCATGTATGATAAATATAATTTTATTATTCACATATTATAGAACCATAATTACATATATAATACCATATATTATTGACTAAAGACATTTTACTACCCATTTATTAATAATCTCTTTATTAAAATAACATTTCAGATAATAACTGCTTTGTTTTTCAGGTATTTTTTGATTATTTATTTTCATTCCTCTTTCTTTGATCATGGTTACATAATAATGATAATTTTAACCATGATACAATTATAATATAAATTCTTTATTATTTATTTAGATTAATCAATAAAAGTTAGAGATAGAAAATAAAAATACATTATTCATGGAGATGGTAGGTCGTACGTGCACATAAACGTTTAAATTTTCTCAACATATTGAATTAAATATGGGTAAATAATATATCACCATTACATAATAATTTTTATTTAATATATATCTCACATATTCATTAAATACATCCTTATTAACTTCACGAGGTAGTAGTCCACCATACACACAAACGACATTTTCATATCCCCCACAAAGTATAAAGAAAGAAGCTATTTGTGATATCATAATTATAGAAGTATAATTATTTTAAAAATATCATATGTTTTCATTTATTCTATCCTTATTACCATCCATGTAAAACAAAAATGAAAAACGTATCACATCCGTCCATGAGGAAATAGTCCTCCATACACACAAGCGACGTTATTCTTTTCCCAAAGATAAGGAGGTAAGAAGTTATATGTGGTATTATAATTATAGTGGTACAATAATATAATATATATAATATATAAACATTAAATACATCATTATATCTAACTGTGATATATGGTGATGAAAAATGAATAACATTGATTCGTGAGGCGGTAGTCCACTGTACGTACGAGCGATGATTTTATATCCCATTTGATGGAAGAAGATAAAAATTTAGGTTATGTAATTAACATAATAAGATCATAGTATATGTAATATAAATATTTTATTATATCATAATGGTTTAAAAACGATTTAATAAGTTGGAAGAAATAATAAAATAAAATGCTCAGCTAGAGACATTACATCTTATTAGAAATATTTCATTTGATTTGCACCAAAAGGATTATTGGGTGGGATGTATCACCAAAATAAGTATTATAGGATGATAATAGGGAAGTAAGAAATATATTTGGTTAGATATTATATGATCTAATTGGTTTTTTTATGTTTTAATATGAGATTAGAGGGGCGGCCTTATATAACTGGGGGAGAGGACACACTTTTTTTGAAAATAATAAAGTGAAACCACATTTGTCACTTGAAATAAATAACCAAAATTGTAAATTGTAGAATGATATAGGATATAAGGTTTAAATAAGGAGATAAAATTTTCTTTGGATAAGTTTTGAGTCATTTTTAACCAAAGTCTTTTTTGTTTAACCCCCAATAAACTCATTTTCACCTTAACCATGGTAATTAATTTTTATTATTTTTATATTTAACTATGGTAAAAAAACTGTTAAAATTATTAGATAATATAAATTAAAATTATTCCAAATATGGAATCCATTTTTTTAAATTTGATTCACATAATTGTTAAAATATAATTTAAAATTAATCTTGAAGAGACTACGAGAAAATGGTTTTTCAAAGAGAAAATGGACAATAGTTTGAATGATTATATATAAAAATTCAATATTAAAATGATTGAAATGATATAAAATAGATTAATAGATATTTTATTTTACTAATTTTACTTTTAAAACCATATCAAAATAATTTTTCAGTTTTTAAATCCATTAAAAAAATGACAATTCTTAATAAAATCTAATATTTTTCAATATTAATCAAAAAAATAAACTTTGTTAAAAAATTATAAAAAATAACCCTAATATAATTTAGACCATACGATTTCAAAAATAAATTTTTTCTTTCAAATAAATTTTCTAAAATTATCAAAAATTAATTCTAAAACATGTGCGTAAAAGGAGTCAAAAAAACTTTTTATAAAAAAAAAATTTATGCATTAAATAGATTTTATTCTTATCTCTTATCTAGAAAAAAACATAAGATGAATAAAAAAAATTTATTTAATATATAATATATAAATTTCATTAAAATTATTCACTAAAATATATTTTTTATATTTATTGAAGTAAAACGTGTTTTCATGCATAAAAATAGTTTTCAGAAAATGATTTCTTTTATTTTAAAATGGTATTTATTTTTATTTCCAATTAATTGGTAACCAAAAAATTCATTTTATATTTATCTATAAATTATATATTTTCATAATTTTGTTAATATTCTTCCCACTCACTATTCCAATAGATAGAAAATAACTATCATATTAAATAATAATATTTTAATAGTATGTTGTATTTCATTTAAACTTGGTGTCGAGTGTAACTCTAGATGTCAGAAAAAATTAAATTTATTTGAATGAAAAATCAAAAAATCTCAAGATGTCCCATTTTACCCCACATAAATATTTTTTTCCTCAAAAATTTAATTGTTCTCTTTAAATAAGGGTTTAACATTTGAACATCTGTTTTTGAGGAACCCAGATATTGAAAATGATTAATAAAACATTATCTTGAAAAGATAAAAAGATATGTGTGAAGCTTATATGAAAAAACACATACTTTTTTTCCAAATAGTATAACATAGGTGGGAGGGGAAATTTTGAACATGGAAGAAAAGTTTAATGTCTAAATAATTATGAAGCGTGATATAGATCATTGATCACAAGAAAGTGTATGATCATATAAAAATCAAAAACCACAAAACCATAAACCAAAAAGGTGTGAAAATGGTCATTGATATCAACAGAAATGGTGGTAATGTGACACAATTTTATTTTAAGATACTTTTACTAAATTTAAAAAAAATTGAAGATATAATTACATTATTTCATTCTATTTGATAATCAAAATATCATCATTTAGTTGTGTCTTGATCAATTTCCACTAGACATATTCCTCTAAAAAATGAATATGAATTTGTTATTCCGAAAGCACTAAGGCATCAAAAGATTCATAATAGTATGTTAAGTTATTTCTTTTATCTCTAGTAATAATCATCAAAAAATGGTTAGAACTTACTATCCAATATTCATAAATCTTCACATGGTGATGTAATTAATTAAGATCTAAAACCTCATCCAATGTTCAATTTAAACCATTTCATAACTGGTTAACCATATGAAGCTTCCAAAATATTAAAATAAAAAACTTTCTAAATAAGGTCAATAAATTTATAAAATCAACTTAACATTAATCCCCCTAACAACAATGAAGTATCTATTAATTTTTCCATACTAAAAATGTAAATACCTTCATTATGTGTTCTTTTAAAACATGGTAATAACCTTAAGGACCAAAAATCCATATTGAAAACACACATGATTCCTTATTCCTTAAATAAAATACGTATTATTGGATATATTCCTTAATTCTAAAAATGTTGTAAACTCCATTAATGATTTCATAAACGACTTTTTTAACAAATCATTATTTAGTTTTAAGGTAATTAATACTATCAAATTTAATTTATCAATATCAATTATCTCTTTACCAGATATCATTATCTTAACATCATTAATATATTATGGGTTATATTTCCCATAATCATGTGTTTTCTCAGAATATCACCTTGTCATTAAATCACGTTTCTAGTTCATCAGCATCATTCAACATTTTCTTCCAAATATATAATGAAAAACTTATAATGAACAATACCTACATATTTCTTAATTCTTGAATTCCAATACATAAACACTTCAATAATTTTACTTCATTATTAAACCATTAACTAGGCTAGTCTATATTATTCCTTAATACCTCATTCCTTTTATATTTTGTTCGTTGTCTATTAATTATTAGCAGTATAACCATTACTCATACCACCTTGCTGATTCTCTTCATAAACATTCCCTCTAGGACATTGATTCATATAATTCCCATTCATTTCATATTTACAACATTTTACCATTGATGATGTCCTAGGGAAACTATTAATAATATATATTGTGTTATCTAAACATTTCATTTTTTCATAACAATCACTTTATTTGTTCCCTTATTCTCTATACATAAAACATCTTCTTGTCCCTCTATGAAATTCACTTTGGTTCTTCTTCCGACATTCTTGATACATAGGAAACACAATCTTCTTTCATTCATAGTCTCCGTCACTCGAACTCTCGAAAAACTATATCCTACTATTATTTGGTTATTCCAAGAGTTGGATAAGGTTGATTTTTTTTGATCATATATCATTACTATTGATTATGAATAATAAAAATACCCTTTAATTTAGTAATCATACCATTTTGTTGTCAAAACAAACATTTTCTGTCAGACTCATCATTAATCAAGTTTTTTTCGGTTCTTTCCACTGTCTGAAAATAAAAAACGTACTGTTTTTAAAAATATTCATAGTGGGAAACCACATAATCATGAAAAATCACTTATATCATGTCTAGATCATGAAAATTAATTTTCAAAATATGAATCCTTATTCTTATCCTATTTCATTCATGGTCATTATTTAAATCTTTCATGATGGTTAATAAAAAGTTTTTGGATTTCCAAAACACATCACCCTAGAGATTCAAACATGGTTTGTAGTAAGGCCAATTTTCATGAACCAAGTGGCAATCAATTACATATCAATGCATCCTTTTCAGATAAATTACCCATAGGTACATATTTGAGAGGGCCATATCCACTTGTATTATCTAAATAGGTATGTAATTTCTTGAAAACCACTTTCTCTAAACTTTAACAAAATTCTAGTACATTTTCCTATAAATTGACTCCTCATTAGACTTATAATTTGATGTATACCTAGACATATCCTTATAAATATACCTAGGTTTCTAAATAATGTTTTCTTGTCCAATTTTCGAAAGTATAGTTAAACCTTTCTTTGATACCAACTATAGCAACCCAAACATCTCAAACAAAAATATTACATCTTAATAGATGATTATTTATTACATAACATGACAATCCATTCTAGAATCATTTAGTTCTAGTGACTTTGGAAACATGGACACATAAAAAATCAGTCTATATGTGATCTATGTCATATCCTACCATGTTCTTCATTATTAGCACCCTTCCTAGACTTATCATACATAATAACTTTCATCATAACCTAGGGGAAAAAGAAAAAGAAATGGTGACCTCAGATTCTCAGTAAGGGTAAAAAGGGATAAATCAAAATATCATGAGAATAAGTGTATGATAACAAGATAATAAAATTTGAAAATCATACCCTGCATGTCACAGATCATAAACATGAGTCATGGAATAAATCATGGAAGTTCATAAGACATAAATAATTATGGAATAAAATAACATAAACCTTTAGAACATAACATTGACATAAAGAATAGATTTATGGAAAGGACAAAAGAATATACCACATGAAAAAAATGGGTTTCACAAAAATTTCATCATACAATACTCTACAGAATAGAAATAGGTTTTATAATCATTTCATAATTTCATAACAACATAACCCAATTAAAAGTAATTGGGTTTCAGAATAATTTTATCATCATATAACCCATCAAAAAATAAGCGGGTTTCATAATCATTTATCATGTTATAACCCATGAAAAAATAAGGGGGATTCAGGAAAAAAATGATCTTATAACCTATGAAAAAGAAGTGGGTTTCATAAATATCTTTTCATTATTAATTTAAACCTTACAAAGAAAGATTAATAATGGTATCTTTGAATAATATCTCCAATAAATCATAAGTAACAACAAAGTATTCCATCTTATATGTAAAATAATTTTTAAAGATAACATTGAACTTTTCTGGAGGAAAATAGTCGTTCCTCTATTAAAAACACATTTTATATCAAAAAACATTTTTGAAATACATTGTTTTAAATAACCTTTGAAACATATAAAGTAATATTTAAAAATAATTTAAAATTTTTCTATAATAAAATAATATTTCTACTTTGAAAACATATTTATAAAATAGAAACCATTTTAATATTCATGTCTTTGAATATAACCTCTAAAATAATATAAAGTAAGCTTCAAGGAAAATAATAGTCTTGACAGTTGAAAAAACCATTGATGTAATGAATCTTAAAAAAATATTTCTTTTACATTTTTGGTAAAATCTAAACATGAATTATTTATAAAATGAAATGAATATTCTTATTAAAACAATTTATAAAAAGTAAAAAATTTCTAAAAATATATTTAATAAATTTCTTAGATAATGTTAATAAATTTTAATAGTATTTCATGGTACATTTAAACTCAATTTTGCATATAATTCATGTTATCATAGTAAATAAAATATACCTGGAATAAGTATTTCACAAAATATCAAGGCGTTAAATAATTTTCTTGTAACAATTATTTTTTTTTGTTTTTTTGTGGGGTTAGAAACCCTTGGGTTTTTTTGATAGTATTTTGGAATCCTTATATATAGAATAAATTGGACTAAAAATGTTTAAACTTTTTTAAAAAAAGTATTTTATGTATCCTAGTTAGTATTTCTTAAATAAGCTCATTCAACCCACTACAATGCTACAAACCAATGTCAATACATTAAGGGTAAAAACTTGATACCAGACTTCCCATATCAAGCATGATTTTAATATAAATTAATTATTGAGTTAATATAATAGTAAAAATTAAGGAATCTCAAAATAAAATGTTAGTTCCCAAAGGATAATCATATAATATAATTTAAGAACAAACTTTTGAAAGAAGTGGATTGGGATATTCAAGTAACCTCCGATTACATGGGGCTTGTGGTGCCTAAAAGATTTATCAGTAAAGAAACTTATGGTCTAGAAGTTTCTAAATGATTTTTTAATAATGTAAAATAATGATGTTGGTGGAATGGAATGTTCAACTTAAATTTAAATAAAAAAAGATTTTTAAACCTTTACACCTTTGTAGTAATCAAGATACCAGAGAATTATTTTGTGTTGCTTTTAGGGAGGATAATAAATTAGTTAGTGAGGATAAATCTCATGTTTCTATAGAGTTGTACCATTAATTACACACTAATAAAGGTGAATAAAATATGAATAAGGATGTGTTATTTTAAGGATTATAAAATTATGAAAAAATGGTGTTGTTACATTAATAATTTCATCAATGAAGAGCGGATGTGTGGATTAGACTATGAGAATGTAATTATTAGTATAGATGAACATAATTATAACTATTGTAAAAAAACTTTATCCTTTTAAGGATAAATAGGATTTAATAAGGATTGGAAATGGTAATGGGGTTGGGTTAGATAATATAAACAGTGAATATTATAAATATTTATAGCAATTGAGTATTAATTATACCACTAGGTTATTTAATGAAATTATTAAATCTAAGAAAATGTCTGATGAATGAAGGATGAGTTCTGACCCCAAGGTTTCGGGTTCGAGTCCTCGCAAGGAAATGTTTACCACATGCCAGAAAACCTCTCATGGGCCCCTCTACCCTGATGGGAACTAGATAAAGCCCATGGTTGGCCACCTTGGGCCTCGCTGAGGAAGTGTGGCGCGCGGGTGGTGTAAGGCCGCACCTATACACGCGTTAACCGTAAACACCTTTGTACAATAGCCTCAGTCTAGTTGGTGAGGACTCGTTAGGTGCATCCAAGTGAGCCGAGATCAAATCCGGGTGGAGGCATATTTCTAGGGTACTGTAGTAGCACTGTAGTAGCATTATTCGGTACTGTAGCAGCTGGAAATATTCATCCATCTGGGCCTCCGGGCCACCAGTTTGGTCCTCGGGTCCTGCAAGGATTTCGGGGCACCCAAGGCCTTTGAGCCAGTTGATTCTCAAGCCCTTCGGGACACCTTAAGGTCTTAGGGCCACCCCAAGGCCTTCTGGCCACATGAATGTAGGCCCCAAACACACTACAAAAAAAGGAGCAGCCTTAGAAGAGGATTTAGATTAGGTGAACTCACCAGAGTAGAGCCAAATGGATTGTCATAATGAGAGGGTATAGATATGCCATCGGTACCAACCTGTGCTTGCACAGGAATCCTAGCCAAATTGTAATGCAAAGGTGGAGAGATACTATCAAGATGGAGAGGCTGGGGAGGGGCAGTTCCTTGTAGATAGTCTGGTTGAATTCCCTATGACCTTCAGGTCATGAAATCTCATAAGCCTACCGGACCTGCAATCTCTAAGCCTACGGGCCTTCTAAGGGTTCCCCCTCATCCCTTGAAAGGGTGGTTATCAATAAATAAATAAAAATTAAGGCCTTATGGCCATTCATGCAGTTCTCTTGTATTTATTTATAAAAATAATGTTTATATTTTAATTTGTTAGAATCATAGTTTCATTATGTTTATGATTCATACTATGAAACATTTGAAGAGTAGTTGAACATAGGATTTAAATAGAAATAAATTTTTTTGATAATCAATTTGGATTTATGAAATAACATTCAACCATAGAAGAAATTTATTTTTTCAGATGTGTGATGTAGTATTATCGAAAAAAATACCAAGTTTTTAAAATGGTTTTTATTAAAGTCTAAACTGATTTGAGTCCCACATCATACATTAGGTTTCATTTCATATTTATAATTTATTGTCAATAAATACAAATTACTCCCTTAGAGACTCATCTTGTGTATTAGATCAACCGATCTTCCATTATAAAATAGTATCAGAGAAGGTTTGTCAACCCTAACCCCCAACCTATGTTTCTTTTTCTTGGAGAAAATTAAGTCCTTCCTCTCCAAGTGTGGTGGTGGATCCTAACTAAAGGACACCATTATTAGTCATCCTCCCCCAGGTCCTCTCCTAGAAACCACAATGACTCTCTACGCCACCCCAACCAAGCAGTTGCAACCCCTTCCTCAAGATATGAGAACACCTTCTTATTTCATCATCCTACACCTCCAAGAATCACCTCAAAACATGGAACCCCACCCCCAACTCTTTCATGGTTACACCTTCCCTAGTCACATGAGGACTATCCCTAGCATTACCTCTGATGATGAAACCTCCCTTTGAAGGTAAGTGCTCTCACTTATAATAAAAACCTTTCTCAAGCATTTTTTCTAGGTGGAGCTATTAAATTTGGTGTTATCATAGAAACTCGTTACTGGTTTTTAAGGGATATATTTGGGTGGGGAAGGGTTAAAAAATGGGTGATGGGCAAGAGGGAAGTGGTCTAGGTCATCTCATAGGGAGAGGTAAAAAGATTGGTCCATCACATAGGGATGGATGATGGGAAAGGGGAATCACACATGGAGGGAAAATGACTTCCATATGAATCATCAACCTCCTTAGACATTCAATCTAGATCTATTTGAACCCATTTTATGGGTTCCCCTTTTAGTGCTACTAAAATTGGTGTGTACTCGTCTTCTGATGTCCTCCCTCATTCATTCCAGCTGCCCTTGATACCTTTATCAATTTCCATATTACTATTTTCTACCCAGATAATTTGTGGTAGTTTTTATCAATTCTCAAATTACCATTGGGTCACCCTCTAGATCACCATCAGGACACCCAAATCACCATTAAGATTCTAGAATCTCTGTCGAGGTCTTCCCCTATTTATCAGACCACCTTCAGGATTCTTTTCTAATATACCTTCTTATTTTTAGTTTTATATTTTTTGTATTCAAATATTGGAATATCCATCTTTATGGGGAGTGTTATGGGATTTTTTTCTTGTATCCAAGCTAGGTATACATATATTGAAGGATAGTGTTATAGGTTAAATTGAGTTGATTACATCTAACTTTTGGTATCATGTTATTTTTATTATTCACTGTAAATATACACCAAAACATTCTTTAGAGAGGCATATTGGGTATTAGGTTGACCACTCTTCCATTCTAAAAGTTTTCTTCGATTTGGAAAAGGTATATGATAAATTTAATATGGAGGTTTTATAGAAATATGTTAGAACAAAACAGGTTAAGATGGTTTATATTCAAATCACCCAAGGCTTTTATATATGGATTTCTACTTGAGTTAGAAATCCAGTAGGTGAAACAGCAAACTTATCAGTCTTGATAAGACTACATCAAGGTTCATAGTTAATCACATACCTTTTTATTTTTGTCTTAGATAAACTTACAAATCATAGTCAAGACGAGATGCCTAATTTTATGATTTTTTTAGAGGATATAGTTCTCATTGAAGAATCCAAAGAGAAAAACAATTTAAAGTTAAAGCATTTGAGATACTTAAGAATTGAAAGGTTTTCTTATTTATAGGGATAAAAGAGAATATATTGAGTTTTTAATAGAATAATGGTCTAGTATTGTTATGTCTGTGAGATTAGGAGATTGTATTATTTTAAAAGTACATCATTTATGATATTTAGGCTCATTTATTATATTTTATGAAGATATTAATGCATATTCCCTCATATGATTCAAACTGGATGGATAAAATTGAGAAATAATTTAGGAGTTCTTTTTTATCATAAAATTCCTTTGAAATTGAAGGTTAATTTTTTTGGCATTGCTATTATACCTAATATTTTATATGGAAGTGAGTGTTGGGATTGACGGTACATATTGAACAAAAAAATAAGGGCTTCAGAAATGAAAATTTAATTATGGAAATTTGAACATACCAATATGGATAAGATTATAAATAAATATATTCTAAAGAAAAATACATTGGCTCAATGTAAAAATGATTGAGACAAGATTAAGATGGTTTGGATATGTTAGAAGAAACGTACTTATGAACTTGCTAATAATAGGGTAATCTTAATGACTAATTCACATATTAAAATAGGTAGAGGTTGGACTAAATTAACTCATTAATAGATCGTTCAAAATAAACTTATTCTAAATAGATTCAATGAATATATGGTCTTTAATAGAGCTAATTGGAGACATTTGATCCATGTAGTTGTCCCCATTTAATTGGATTTAAGGCATATTTATTTTTTTTGGTTTTTGATATAATTCTAATAAGTATAATAAAGATGAGTGGGGTGGGGCCTACCTAATGGGACCATGGTGGTTTGTGTAGAATTCTCAAAGACACATAACCTCCTTTTCTAGTTTAGTTTATATTTAGATCATGATCACATGATGATTCATAACACCCATTAAGACATAATATTAACTATGGAATAAACTTTCAAGCCCTATAAATGGATATAACATAAGGGTTGTTACAAATCAAACATTATTTTCGTGTGTAATGGTAAGGAGTCCATTTGATACCATTATGGTCTCATATGTCTAAAAAGTTTGTTGTCCAGCCAAAAAAGTACATTATCATAGAAAAATATATATTTTAAACCCATAATGACCACTTTTCAGGCATTTACTCATCCCTTCAAGTGTCAAAATAAAATATATTAATGAATTTCAAAGACATTGTGAGATAATAAGAAAAAAATTAGAAATTTACATAACTCACTAAACATTAAAAGGCCTTGTTTCCTATGTATTAATATAAACAAGCACTGCCTTTCAAGTGAAATCATTGATTCTATAATAAATCAAGGTTTTATTATATTTACCACTTTTCATTCTATGTTAATTTTTCATTCTCTCATTACATTATATATTCTAAATATTAAAGAAGAAATATTATTCTCTAAAATATCCCTTTTGGAAAAATACTTGTGACTTAAGATTAATCAGAATTAACTGGACTAATTAAATTTTTAATCTAATTTATAAAATTTCATACACCTATCAATGAAACTTATAAAACCTATTTCAATATATAAGACTTTTAAATAATTGAAAAAATAATTCTTTTAATCACTTTCCCTGGTTAAATTATGCTTATGGGAAGATGGTATGTACAATTAAATTTGATCTTTGTATATGATATATGTAGATTGTGTTTCCTACACCATCCACATGTTCTTAATGAGTCAAAACACAAGAATATACCAATGAAAATTAAAGTACATAGAAAACAAAATAACTCCCTTAAAAAATTAGTTGGTGAAGTTTAACCCCCTAAAATAGGGGCATAGAAGTAAAATTCCCTAAAATAGAGTAAAAAAATATTCTACATATGGGATTATATTCTTAAAGAATAAATAATAAAAGAAATCATTACTCCTAACAATAAATCTTCCATCACTATCACTCTCTACAAGGAATCAGACAAGTTATTTTCAATAGTAAATTAAAAAGAAATAGGAGAACCCAATGTAATGACCCATGATAAAATTAAAATTCAAGTATATTAATTTGAAAATGATTATTACACTAAATATTAAGAATTCACAATCTAGGATAGATTTTTGAAATCCATTAGGTAGTTCCCAACATTCTACTCTTCATATACCACTATATAAGGATTTAGATGATGTCAAAATTTTATATGATGGAAAAACTAAACATTACACTATAAAAGAAGAAGAAAAACACCCTTAACATGTGGAATCTAATATTTTTCAGATACAAAGCAAGATGAAAAGAAAAAAAAAAGCTATCTGTAGGCTAAAAAATGGTTACGTGATGATGATTTCAATATGATATTAAATCGTGTCATGTTTAATTCAATTTTTTCAAAAGAGTGAGTTTTAGAAAAATAGACAATGGGAAGAAGATTTCAATATGTTATTAATTCATGTCATGTTTTATTCATTTTTTTCTCTGACCAATAAAACAACTTTTAGAAAAAAGGAAGAAGGGATTCAGAATCCCTTATGATGCAAGTTTTAAAAAAAGTCCAAAAACATTAAGATAATGGGGGATAAAATAAATCTAAGAAAAAAATACCTTATAAATTCAAAACACTTTAACCCACTAACTCGTGTTTTCCTTTAATTAAAAAACTCAACTCTTTGAATAGGTATGTATATGGATTTTAGATATGTCTAGGTGGAATCCTACATTACTAGGTCAATGTAACACCCCTGAAAATGTGATATTTAAAATAAAAAAATTTACTACCCATGTCAACAAGATGATCCTTTTTTTTAAAAGTCAACATGGTTATAACTCCACAGTTAAGTGATGCTTTTCCTTTATTAGTGTATGGATTGGTGACCTTCTAGGAGGTTTCTTAGGGTTTCTGTGAGTGAGGAAAAAGCACACTGAAATAACATGTGTTGGATTGAGGAAGAAGTCAATAGTTTGATAAGGGACCCTAATGGTTAATATATTATGGCGTTATTAGAGGGAAACCAAGGTTTTATGGGAGACTCATAGGGTCATGTGACTAGTTTCATGGCTTGAGGAAATAGGGTCAAGAAAAATGGTATTAGAGCCAATACACATCCAAAAGTGTAGATGCAATGGTTGGTCTTAATGTTTAGGGTCCACAACAACAGTATTATACTTTAAAGGGGTGTAGAGTTTAACACCCCAAAAAAAGTAATACTAAAAGAATAAATGTCATTTACTATGTCAAAAATGTGGACCCTTTCTTTTGAGATCCTAACTGATTATAAATTCTCAATTAAGAAAGGTTTTTCTATGAGTATTGTCAAGATTGGTGACCTCCTCTGATGTTTCTCAAAGTTTGTATGTGAAAAGACAAAGAAAACTAAAAGAACATGTGTTTTTAAGTTGGGATAGTCATTAGTCGAATAAGATAATCTGATGGGTAGTTTTCACTAGTGCACTAAAAATGAAAAAAAGGTATTACAAAAGACCCATGAGGTTAGATGAGAATGTTCATGGCCTGAGGAGGTTGGGTCATGATAGTTAACCTTATCCAAGTAGTTTGAAATTTGTATATCCCACTTATCAGGGATGTGCAATATCTTTATCCACTCTATAAATAAATTTATCAAACCTCATTTGGGGAAATGATTTCCTAGTTTACTATTTGAACTTTTAATTAGAGTTGGGTAACCTATAATCCCTCTCTCAACCCATATGTTTCACATCACCAACCCACAAACCCTACTCAAGAATCATCAAAAAGTGACACTTCACCTTCCCTCTTATATGAGTGGTTCACTCCACTATTCTTGAATAAACAGTTATCACTTCCCCTATGAAGGCTTCCCTTGATCATGTCCTTCACTAAGTCATATTCAGGAATATAACGTAAATTAAAGGAATGCCTCTTCCAGGAAAAACTAGTGGCTTTCCACATGATGAAAACTGGTCATAAATTATGTTGATTTTTTTTCATCACATGGATGCACTATCAAGACACTTCAGTTAGATTAGTTTTAATCTTCCAGAATGATTAGGTTCACCTCACACTTTTGTTTGGTCTTCTTCTCATCATTCTACTCTCTCACCGACATTTGATATCTATTTTTTATGGCTTCTTATGAATTCTATCATAACATTAGTCTATGATACATAAAAACATGTACTCTAATACTCACCATCTTGCTTCTACAACCACCAATTTATCTCTCATATCTAATCAGGTCACTGAACCTCTACCCGAGATGATCACAACCACTACATGTCTTGATAATGAGAACCTCTTTTCTAGAAACCTTTCTATGTGGATAATTATGGTGGTTCGATCCTTGAAATGTATGGGGTACTATTTACATCTAGTATATTCATCTCCAAGCCTGATGTATCTGAACATTCAACATGGGATAAACAAGATAATAATATCTTTGAACACCTAGGTTCCATGGATGAGTATGTAAATAATTTCATTGGGAAAATTAATATTTTTAAAGATCTATGAGACTTATTTCATTGTAAGTTCTTTTATAAATATAAATTATATTGTGTTTCAAATCTATTTTTGAAATTATTCTCAATTTTTCAAAATTCCTATATTATTGCACCATATTACAATGAATAGAATGTTAATATGGATTAGATTCATGATTTATGGTTATTAATTCAAAATACGGATGACATGTGGACTCAACAAAAACAATTTTTTATGTTTTCTCTTTTATAAGGGTAGAATTTGGAGTTTAAAACTATCATAACTAAGATGTGTTTCTATCCTAGCACTCTATATTAAACCTTGGTTTACAAACATCTTATTTGAAAAAAATTCAAGAAACTAGTATTTATTTTTGGAGAATTATCAAATCATGGTTCTTTTTCATTTCATTGTGGCAAATAGGTTGGCAACCATGGTAGTCAATTTGGTATTGGGGTTCATAGCAGTCCTCACTCTCAATGTATGTGATCGAATTGACACCATACATTTCTTATTCATATCATTACACTCATTCTTAGGAATTATATTTTCATTATTGTTCCCCTACCACGCCAGCCCTCAAGTGGCTTTATCTATAGTTAGGACCTCTTTCACATATTGATTGTGGGTCATATCATTTTGAACAAACTCATTGGGTACCTTATGTTCCCCAAGAAATAGAGATAAGTGTTGATTCTATTTTATTGAGTTCATTATAATGTGTAGGACACCAACATAGTTCCTATTAAAGATGGAAAATGATATTACATTTCACCTTAGATGATCTGTATGTGATCGTAAATAATCTTTGCAGACATGTTTTTGTGGAATTTGTGTAGTTGTGACTAATTTTGGGAATCCCATTACTGGAAGCATCCTATATGTATTTTTTATTCATAATATTATAATTATAATAATTGATTCAATGAGAATAGTTTGTTCTGAGTTTTTCCTTCACAAAATCATTCAAAAGGACTTGTGGGTATTTTCTTGGGATTGATATCTCTCATTGCTCAAAGGGTATTTTCTCATCTCTGTGTAAGTAATTATTGGATTTTCTTCTAGAGAAAGAGTTGTCCCGTGCTGAAATTTTTGTCACTACTTTCAATCCAGTTGAGAGATCTCTTCATAGAGAAAGGTATTTCCGTCACTTGATAGGTATCACCAAATTATCAGTAAACTATAAATCTGACCATGACTCGGATGAATATTGTTTGTGTTACAGGAAAGGTAAGCCAATTCCTAGATCATCTAACTAAGCTATAGTGTGATGAATTTATTCATATTGTCAAATTTTTTAAAAGATAACCTGGTATGGGATTTCTATATTGAAAACATGGGCATAATGATGTGGATACATTCTTCGATACTGACTATGCAACATAAGTGTTGAGTCGTAGCATCGAGTAGTGACACATGTGACATATAATATCTCATGGCCGCAAAATCTTCTCCATGAGATTGGTTATCATGTCTAGTGTCTAGTACACATGAGGTGTCACAATCCAGCAATAATCAAGGTGCCTAAAAATAAGACTTTATAGAAGAAAAGTAAGTATTTTGAGGTTTATATCCATTTTTTAGGAAAAATATCATAAATAAGAATCTTACTTTTGACTATGTATAGGAGGTTCCAGAAACATAGGTGGATTTTTCATATATCTTCTTTCATATAATAAATATAAATTCTCCAGATTTAGGGGGCTAGAATAGTCCTGGGTTGAGTTTGTAGATGCGTCTAAGTGGAACCATATTCGATCAAGGAAACATTATCCATAAAATTTGAAATTTTTATCTTCCACTTATCTAGGATGTTATATATATTTATTCCCTATAAAAATAAAATTTCCAAACCTCATGGGGTAAATTTTCCAAGTATGTGGTTTGAACATCTACAATTTTGTTCTTTCCTTATGGTCTGGTAATGTCCAACAAGTTCCACCTAGTACTCTTGGAAACTAGAAGAATAGTTTAATATATCTAGGGGGAGGGTAAGGGTACACTCAGTTGGAAAACCAAAGTCTTTCATGAACATGTGAAAGAATCATACTAATGAACCCATGATAAAACAGTAGAACCAAATAAAACCTAAACAGATATACTAACCAAGATCATTCTCACTGAGACACATTCACAAATAAAACAATCTATGTATAATAACATAATATGAATCATATCAGTGAAGGGTACCCCACACCACTTTATCACTAATTTTCTTGTCCTACACCCCAACATAATACATTCTAGCACTCGTATATCTTCTATATATAATATACCACCACCCCATAGAACGGTCACATCACATCACCCTAGTAGACACCTAGGCCATCATATCACAGTCACCGCCATAACTAGAGTAGAATTATATCATGAACATGAAGGAAATCAACCTCATTACCTCCACCTACCAAGAACAACCCCCACCATAATT
This sequence comes from Viscum album, assembly GCA_963277665.1. Classification (NCBI taxonomy): domain Eukaryota; kingdom Viridiplantae; phylum Streptophyta; class Magnoliopsida; order Santalales; family Viscaceae; genus Viscum; species Viscum album. Next base: position 1,760,721,243 of record OY728141.1, read on the forward strand.
ATGGTACTAGGGTGCACAATGGAAGATGGTGGTATGCGGATTTAAAAAATTTCATCACTAGAGCGATAAATCTTCATCATCATTGGACATCTGTGACCTAGTAAAATATAAGGACCTCTAGTGAATTAATGAGAGCATTGAAATAAAAACTAAACGAGTTACAAATTAGATTCGAAGCATTATTGTATTTTTAGATGTAACCAGTGATATTTTTTCAAATTATTCAAGGATTAACCCCTCTAGATCATCAAGAAATACTTCAATAATCCACTCATAAGTTATTCTTCAAATTTGTAGTTCCAGCGCGAATCTCTGATGATTTCATCGACATTGCAATGATCACCTCGATCACATGCCTTTGATCTATGAAGGAGTTCATTAGTCATTCACATGGTTAGATAACATCTCTATCTAACATTAATGAAGAGAAAGAAGCTCTAAATTCGGAATAATTAATAGTACATGGAATTAGATTCTTCTTCACTTATATAGTGGATGTCCAAAATACCTGATTAGGGTTCCCCGACACCCCGTATATTTAACGTCCACTAAATAAGTAATAGAAAAATTATTATAATGAACTGACTATGTCAAAAATATTATTTATATTTTGTCTCATACATTTAATTTATGATAAATATATTATGTGATATACCTAAGTCATTATATTGACTCATAATTCTCTCTAATATTACATGAACCCTTGATATATCAATAATATTCCTTCATATAGTATTATTCCATGTATTTACTCAAAAAATAAAAATGAGTTTAATAAATAAATGCATCCCACTTTTATATACATGAATAATTATAAATTTATTTATTTTTCAATTATTAAAAAATCTTGGACAACTCTCAGACCCCATAGAGGGGTCTACGATGCCCAATATACCTATTTATCATAATATGGTATATTCTTAAAGTTGATTTTATTAGTGACCCTCAATAACCTTATTGTGATAGTAGTGAATAATATTCACAGACCAAGAGAGGTGTCTAGATACCCATAAAGGCCCCTAAAGATTTAAGGAATAGTCATAGAAATGAAAACCATCCTATGAACACACACTCTGTAATATAATATCTTTTTCATAAGATATCTCATAAAGTAGGATACATGCTTGTATCATCATCCTTTATTTAATTATTAGTTTTTGATCAATCTAGATGGAGATACCATCGACTAACATTTCCATGGATTTATGAATTTACTAACATCCTAATCAACCATGACCTATATATTACTTCATTACCTAAGAAACAAAAAATTCTTTCTGGGTCATTCAACCATTATCACACCACCAATGACACACTCTACATAGGCTACCTTGACACAACTTCACTGTCATGGGTTTTTCCTTATATACAAGTATTTTATCAAATAGAAAACATTGATAATGATCTCAAGTTAGGAGACTGATACACATGTTCATAGATAGGAACAACCAATGACACCTGAAACACATGGTGCTTATATTGGTGGGTCTGTCCTCATGATCTCATCTACTCAAGATCACAAAGTTATAATTTTATTATATGAATTCTCAATTCTTATGATCCCCCAACACCTTATGGTTACACACCATATGTTTCCTATTAGTGTGATGTTTGAGGACCATAGGACATTACTTTAAGATTACTTTCATAGTATCTTTAGGTCCTCATTATATCATATAAAATTCTATAACACATTGATATGATATGTAATATAGGTATATTACCCTCAATATAGTGGACATAGAACTATCCACACTTTTCTAGTAAGATAAATATGTTTATATATAAAACTGAATATAAGGTCAATCAAATTACATACAAAAGCTAGGTTGAGGGAACCCAATTTCCAAACTCACACTCGTAAGATCCATCTTAGTACCATTATAAACCTTCTTTATCTCACATGAGAATCATTTTTATACTATTATACAAATTTAGTTGGCGGGTCTTCCATGTTATCCTCCATGAAAACTCCACTAATTACGACTTCACCTCTTTGAGTAAAATCCCTCCAGATATGAAACATTTGAAGTAAATTATTTTTCCTCTAGTGAGACTTGGGAGCCTAGGAATTCTCCACTAATACAGTATTATCACAATAAACTAGAATAGGGTCTACACTATTAGGAACACTACAAATGTATAATAAAAATCTGCGTATCCAAATTTCCTCTTTAGCTACATCAGAAGCTATTATTAGTCAGATTATAATTTTTAATTGGTGACCAAATGTTACTTCAAGCATAATGAGCTCACTACAACACCATTAAAGGAAACTATGTAGCCTGATTGTGATTTGAAGTCATCATGACTTGTATGGAAACTAACATTAGTTTATTCTCACACTATTATTTCTTCATCATTGAACTACTTTAGAAACGTATCTTTCATATGCCTAAAGTACATTAGTATAGTTTTAACATCTTCCCAGTATGGTTCTCTTGAATTACACTGTTATTTTTCTACTATGATTAACGAAAAGGCAACATCAAACCTAGTATATATCATGGCATTCAGGATATACCATACTGCCAAGGGATAAGGGGTTCTACCCATTATTTCAACCTCCTATTATGTTTGAGGAAACATTTTATTACAGAGATTGATACCATGTGACATTGGAAACAAACATCTCTTGGATTGTTCCATAATGTACCTTTAATGTACCTTTCTAGTATATTTACTTTAACTTAGCTCAAGAAGCATCTTGTATTTATCTGGATAAATCTTGATTCCTAAAATGTAAGCTGATTCACCTAAATCTTCCATAGAGAAGCATTCATTTATTCAAATCTTAACTAACTGTAATACTATCACTATATTTACCATAATTAATATTTCATCAATATATAATAAAAGGAAAATGATGGAATTCCCATTAACCTTATTATAGACACAAGGCCTACTTTTGCTTTTGAAAAAATAAAATTCTCTTTTGGCCTCATCAAAATGAACATTCCATGATTGTGTTTTTTGTTTCAACCCATAAATAGATATATACATATTTCACACTTTATTAGAATTATTTGACATTAAATATCCTTCATATTGAGTCATATATATGTCTTCAACCAACTTCCTATTTAGAAAAGTATTTTTGACTTCCATTTTTAAAATTTCATAATCATGGAACATTGTTATTGTAAGTAATATTTTGGTAGAATTATTCATCGCAATAGGTATGAAGGTTTCATTATAGTTTATTCCATGAAATTTCCATAAAATCATCACTACCAGTATTTCTTTATAGGTATTGACCTTACCATCTATGTACATATTTTTCTTGAATACCCATTTTCACCAAATAATTTTTACATTAGCTAGAGGTTATACTAAAATCCAAACATGATTTGGGTACATTGACTCCATCTCAAAATGCATAACATATTTCCATTTAGTAGAATACTTACTTTCTACTAATTCCTTGTAGTGTTTAGGTTCATCATCCACAATGTGTAATGTTTCACCTGACTCGATGATAATAAGACCATAATGCTCTGGTTATCTAACTTCTCAAGTTGAAATATGTAGTACATGTGTCTCTAGAACCTCTTAATCTCCCACTGTATCTTGTAGAGATTGTTCTCGTACAAACTCTTGTGCATATAGAGCACCAACATTATCAAATTCAATATTCTCCCACTATTTCTATTGGAAATTTGTTCCCTTTCTAGGAATGATACTTTTCGTATCAGAGTCACTTTTCAATACGAAAGGTTGTATATGTAATATAATTTAGTTTCATTATGATATCCTATAAAATTTCATGTTGTGCTTTGAGTTTCAAAATTCCCACTTGGTAGAGTCTTCACAAAATCCTTGCATCCCCATACATGTATGTGTGATAAACTAGGTCTATTTCCATACTTAAACTCATATTAAATGTCATCTATAGATTTAGTTGTTACTTAGTTAGGAGTATATGCCACTGTCTAGAAGGTGTATTCCCAAAAGGAAAATAGAAGAGTTTCCAAACTCATCATTGATTTGACCTTATCTATAATGGTCTTATTCCTCCATTAACTAACACCATTCCATTTTGGGGTATAAGTAGGATTGTTCTGGGATTCTATCCCACACCCCTTTAAGTGTTCAGTGAAATATTGATAAAGATAATCCATACCTCAGTCTGAGAAAAGTTCCTTCATCTTCTTGCCAATCTGTTTTTCTTATAAATCCTGATATTTCATAAACATCGTAAAGGGATATTAATTGTACTGCATTATATTGATATAGTCAAACCTACTATAATCATTGGTAAAAGTAACCATTTATGAAAACCCTCAACGTGTCTCTACTATAAATGGACCATATAAATCAATATGAATTAATTCAATTAATTCAGTGGATCTTACTCCCTTATCATAGAAGGTTGATTTGGTCATTCTCCCCTATAAACAAGTGTGGCATGCATCCAAGGGTTTTAACTCATCTGAGTCTAATTAACCTACTTGATGTAATTTTTTTATTCAATTATCATTTACATGACCAAGACTGAAGTTCCCTATGTGGGTGTTATATAAGTCATGATTATTGGTTTTGTCATTGATTTTCATTACTGGTTTTTCAAGTTCAACTATATATACCATTATTAAGATATATCAAACCATAACACATGTTATACTTATAAAACATAAAACACTTATTTCCAAAAATGAAATTAACTAACTTATAATCCACACCTGACACTGATATTATGTTTTAGGTTTCTGAATGTACATAATTACAATTACTTAATAAAAGAATCAAACCACTAGGCAAAGTAAGGTGATAATAACTCACTACCAAGTTTGCTATACCCGCACCATTTTCAGGTTGGATATTCACTTCTCCTTTTGAAATATTCTTGAATCTACTTGGTTTCTATATATGAATAAAAAACTGTGATCCACATGTCATATCTAATACCCAACTTTTATATAATTAAATATTGAATTCAATGAAAAAAATACCTAAAAGTGTATCCTTTCTTATTCATCCCAAATTTGTGGTTCTTCTTATAGTAGAATTTAATTCCACATAGAAAGTAGACAACATCTTACACAGTTCCATCCCTTTCTATATTTTTCATCTTGGATGGATATTTCATCACTGTCTTCTGCTTGTACATAGCCATAGACCCATTAGTCTTTCCCTTCCTCCTCTTTTTCACCATAAGGACTGAAGAATTTTTATTCACCATATCCCTATCATCTTGGAAAACTATATCCAAAAGACCGAGGAGAAAATTTTTCATGTTATTCATATTTTATTTAAAAATGAAAGTTGAAGAAAATTGTGGTAAAGAGGCAAGAATGAGATTAGTTTTGAGCTCATGGTTCAGGTTGAACCCATGTGCTTCAAGTCTATGGATGTACCCGATCATCTGGAGTACATGAAGTCCTTCTCAATTCCCTTCTACTAGCTTACAATTATACATTTCACTTGATTTTTCATCCCTTTATTTCATATATCTCTCCTAATATAACTGATAGAGATAAGTTTTCATCTTGTAGGAATCTTTTTCGTCATGAATTTTCTATAATTTATTAGACATAGATAGAACAACATGATACAATGTACATATAGGAATCATATAGATGATTTTTTTACATATTTTTTCCCATCACTCTTACTCCCTAGAGACTCTTAGTAGGAAGTGAAGACTACATAACATAAGGATTTCTTTCTTGGATTAATACTATACACAAGCACCTGTACCACTATTGAAAGTTATGGCTGATCTGAATATTTCCTTTATCCAGTATGGATCATAGTGATAATGATTTGGTGGTTTTGGTGATTTTATTTTTAATCTACAATAAATAAACTTTAGCAGTTACAAAATTTTCTTTATTAATTTTTTATACATTTTTTATTATTTAATTTAATCATTAAATGTCTCCCACTATTTTATTGAATTCTAATAGATCTCACTACTAGTATTGAAATACTCTATTTCTTGAGTATCATGGTGGAAAAGATCCCTAAAAAATCATCTCATAGACTATAATCTATGGTTACTCCACTACTCGGAGAGTTCCAAGGTATGAACAAGGTTTTCTAAACATATTAACTCACGATTCCTTGATATGTTGAGTAATGTCCCAGCTTATCAGAATCGTAACCTTGATTCCTTCAATGATTTTCCTCTAAAGTTATAGAATGTTATTTATGGATACAACTTTTTCACCAAATTTAGCTACATGAACCCATTACTCTAACAATAACTCCTATGTAGTAGGAGGAACCCCAAACTATGGCTGATGAGCACCTCATACACCCGGTTTTTGTTAAAATTTGATCAACAGAAGGTTGTATGACTTAATATATCTTTGACTGATTTTAAATATTTCATGAAAAATGTAATAATTTTCTATTAAATATGTTCAAACTATTTTTTAAAACACAAAACTGAACATTAATTAATAGAAAAAACTTCATTACATCTTTATATATTTTATTTTTTTATTATTTTATGTGTTCTCATAATAAACATGAACATGAAAAAAATAATAAGTAATGCATAAAGGAATTAATTACCTGATTGGTCTTGAGAATCTAATTTTGGTTGATCCATTTTTAATTAAATGCATCAACCATGATCTATGGGGTATTATACCTTAGTTGAGTCCTAACTGGTATCACTGCTAGCCACTAATTCATTGTATGCACTTCTTGTCTGGTGTAATGCCACATCTTGGTAGGGTCCACATCTTAAAGCTTCATCATCATATGTACAATTACACACATGTGTGGGTGAGGGTGTCTCATGATTGTAATATACAATAGATAAATTGGACATGTATGCCCTTATACATATTAAATTAAAAGGACGATGTGTATACTATCATATAATTAACTACTTATTACAAATAGTGAATGAATGTAATAAATAATATCCATACATACATTGGTTAGGTCAATTTCTCAAGCCTACTGCATGGATATTATGGGACACAATGACTTTCCTTGACACATTCCAGAATGGGAAAACCCACTTAGGACCATTTTGGGGTCGATCGGGTCCATCATGATTCTAAAGAGACCTTGGAAGGGTGTCACCTCACATCTTAGGAGATAGTGTGAAGGCTAGGGTGAGTTGAGATGACGGTCATATAGGAGTCATGGTGACTGCAGTTGGAAACTATTTTGAGTGGAGGTCAGCTCATCAAATGAGACAACATCAACCTCGAATAGAGGGAGAGGTGGTGACGGGGTCTAGACCGGGGGACGATGGTGAACTTGTATGCTATTGCAGTTGCTGGGAGGTGATGCAGTGGTCGGTCAGGGTTGGGGACCATGCGTTGGTGGAATCCTTCCATACTAGGAGAGGGAAATAGTGTCTTTGGCCATAGTAGTAGACCAGTGGAGGCTGTGGGTCATGGTTGACGATGGTGTCTGAGGAAGATGCATCCCCGCTGGATAGACACATTCCACATGGAAGAAGACCAACCCTTATTCCCTTGTTCATTATTTTTATAATGAAGGTGGTCATAAAACCTTTAAAAATCAAATGTTTTTTTAATATTTTTTTGACATGAGTAGTCAAGCCACACAACAAACTTTTTCTAAATTCTAAAGTCTATTTCCTTTTTTCAATGATTCCAGATTATAAACTTTTGTAAAATTTTAATTCTTAGGAAAATTTTTCAATCATCCTATTTTTAGGCTTATTGTTTTTAATTTAAAAAATAATTAATTTTTTTATCACCTAGTGGAAAATTTCTTGTCATCGACCAAAATAATTTTGACCACTGAATTCCGGCCAAAACGTTTCTGGAATTTATTCAAGCTACCTCAATTTATTTTTTTCTATTGTTTTATCATAATTTCATTATAATATAACATATATATTTTTCATTTAAATCTAAAATAAACTAAATATTATACATATAATTTTTTTTGGAGGGCCCTAACTTGGATTTTGATATCGGATTGATGCGTGTTCTATTCTGTTGGGTCTAAATTAAAACCCTATACATAAATTTAATGAAAAATAACATTTCTTAACATGAAAAATCATGAGATCTCTTTGATACCAATTCATGGTACAATGGCATGTAGAAGAATCTGGTGGTTTGGGATTTTAAAATTTTTCATCACCAGAGTGACAAAATATCATCACCTTTAGCGATCCAGACCTTGGTATGGTATGAGAATATCATGTGAATTAATCAGAGCATAAAAATAAAAATTTAATAAGTGCATCATTAGATTCGAATTGAACTCATATATTTCATGTCTTTAGTGAACTTTTCTCAAAGAATTCGAGTTCAAACCTCTCTAGATCATCCACACGCACTTCAAGAATCTGCATGCAAGACGTTCTTCAAATTATTAGTTCTAGCACAGTGCTTTGATGATTTCTTTAATGTCACAATGATCACCTTGATCTTGTTTCTTTGATCCATGAATCCATTATCGGATTATTTTTTTGATCTACTAGAGTATTTATATCTCTAAGATTTAGCATAGAGAAGCACTCAATCTTGAATAATGTATAGTATATGAAATGAGCTTCTACATCACTTATATAGTGGACGTCCAAAATACTTGGATAGGGTTCCCTAGCCCACTGTATATTTAATATCCACTAAACCAATAATAAATAAATAATTATGATGAAATTCATCATAAATATTATTTATATTTTATCACATACTTTCAATATATATTAAATATATTCATGTGTTTACATTAAAACATGTAAATAATTTTAACAAATACATTAAACCTAATTATTCAATATTTGAATAATAATGAATTTATTTATTTTTTGGTGATCGATAAAACTTTGAAAAATCTCAAACCATGTTGGGGTCCCACCATGTCTTATATACCTATTCACTAGAATACAGAAGATTCTTGAGGTTGTTATTGTGTGTGATCCTCTATTCCCTTCACTCGATAGTAGTGAATCACAGACCCAGAGCAGAGTCTAGAAACCAATGAATATTTCAAATGATATAAGGAATAGTCATAGAAAAGACGACTATCTTATGAACACACACTATGTAATATAATCTCTTTGTCAAACTACAGCTCATAAAGAAGGATACACACTTGTGTCATTGTCCTTTATTGCTTTATTATAGGTTTATCTAACTGGAAAAACTTACCTTCGACTATCATGGCCCTGAATTTATGAAGGTTCTACCATCTTCATCAACCAAATATGATATATCACTTCCTCAACTCGGAAGAGGAAAATTCTATCTTGATCATTCAACCAATTGCATACCACCAATGGTGCACCCAACACATGTTACCTCACCATTACATCAATGTCATGGTTTTTTCAATGTATCAAAGTTCTTGAATGAATGGAACACATTTATAATGATCTCAAATCAGGAAACCACTACACATGTTTATATATTGGAACAACCAATGACAACTAAAACTTATGGTGTTACTATTATAGGGTCTTTCTTCATGATCTCGTCTACTTGAGATCATCAAGTAACATATTTGTGATAAGAAGCCTCAATGATTATGATCCCTCAACACCTAATGGCCACACATAATTTGTGTCCTATCAGTGTGATGTATCTGAACCGTAAGAAATTACTTTAAGATAATTCTCATAGTAACTCGAGGTCCTCATTATATCCTTAGAACTATTATAAATCATTGATACAACATATAATCTATGGAAATTTCCAAAAATATAGTGGAATCAGATGTATCAACACTATTCTGGTAAGATAAAAACATGTATATATAGAAATTTATACATGTAACGGTAATAAAAGTAAAAAACACTAGTTGGATATAGGGTACCCACTATCAACAAATAATTTTCCCCACATAATGATCATATCACATCTCACCTAAATACACTTGGGCCACTGCTCCACAACACTGTTATATCACATCTCGCCAGAATACATAAGGGTCATCACGTAGTTCCCTAAAATACCTCCATGCATCACAAACTTTTCATATATTCTCACCTAGAAGAGAGAGCATGGAATAGATGGTAGACTTCCATCCTACCATGTCACTGGGAGGTTGGGAAAAACACCACCATGTGAATATATGGGTTTCCACACATTGTGCTTGATACAGGTGGGGTGGTTATATAAAGAAGAAGGAATATACAAGTATATCCACACACAATCACAACCAATTTTTTCACAACAAAAAAATCAACTAATAACATCCCCACTTTTTTCCAGCCCAAAATATAGAACACCACATAAAAAATAGAAGCCAAAATCCAAGTCCCACTTTCCAGCCCCATTTATTTTTATTTATTCTTTGTATATTTCCATCCCATTAACCTAACCATCCTATGTCATTTAATACATTATTAACTAGTTATTCTATCAATACCGAGGCATCTAGAACAACTCAACCATACATCATAAGCAATTCATCATCCCTATCAAACCATCACCTCACTACCCCACAAACATGGTTGAACAGACAATCACCCCTTTACATTAAAATAAAAACCAAATAAATTATCACCCCAAATTATATTTCTAACACACATAACTTCCCCAAAAACACACATTGCCTCCCCATGACATGAAAACACACCAAAACAAATCAAAACACATTTTATATATTTAACAAAAGGATTTTTATCAATTCCATTTTCATTATTTTAAGTGTATTCTTACAAAAGACAATTAATCCATGGGTGACTATTTTATCAACCAGATAGAAGTGTTTATGAAGGTTTTATAATTTATGGTGATGAAGAACAATCAAAACAATACTCAAAAATGACAACAAACACTGTGCAATCAAATTTCCCCAATGACTATGATTTTCAATAGGGAAATTTAGACCCCTAAAAATATAATATCAGAAATAATATCCAAACATTAAAATCATCTAAATCATTCCACTTCCCATAAATAAAATTTCAATTATACAATTATTTATCTTTAATTAAGTCGATGTAACTATCTTCCCAAAAGATAACAATAGTATAAACCCTCCAGCCGAAAACACAAAGAAGATAAATTAGGGATCCCCTACATGGAATAAGGAATCTTTAAAATTTTGATACACCATGATAGGGTTTGCGTACAAGTTGGTATCACCACTATAAGAAACTCAAACCAATGAAAAAAGGTTACATAACTCTAAGGGATAAGATTCGGATCCTCCATTCATGAGAGAAAGAAAGTAGGAAAGAACAAAGGGATGTTTTTTTATAGTCAATTGATATGAAATGATTGGGATTTTATATCACAAAAGATTTAATTAACGAATTATTGTGGATATCATTAAAGATGATGTGGAAATAATAATTTACAGTCCGGATCATCCTAAAAATTCAAGCCATGTAGCCAATTCACATAGATGATCAAACCGACCAACCCCACAACCAACCTACCTTGAACATGACCAAATAACTGACCATGCCAACCAACCACAAAACCAAAAAATTGACTGTAAGAAGGTAACATAGAATAAGTATATGAAAATACACCAAACACCCCTCTTGACTACACCTATCCTCATAAAACACAAATGGAAGGTTTTTAGAAATCACATACCTTACATTAGATACCACTCAAATAATTCTCATCCTTGTGAATTGAAGTGAAAGGAAAGAATGTAATTGTTCAAACAACCATCCCATTAGATATATTTAAAGGGTATCATTATAACTGAAAATCTTCCAATAACCAAACACTCCCACCAAAAGCCTATTCTATTCCTCATAACTACTCACTGACCCTTTCAACCACAACATGGGAAAAACCAACAACTACCATAACCAACTCACAATAGATCCCTAAGAACCTAACCAGAGAAATATCATCTCCAATGTTAAAATACTATCCTCTTTGGGTGATACTAACTCACCAACATAGTTTCAATAGCATCAATGTATAGAGAGTCTCAATTAGGATTCAGGTTTTTGTTTCCTCGTATGCATTTAAGCCTTTATCACACATAATATCAATAATAAGGAAATACATATCATATAAAATATAAATTTCTAAACATCATGTCATAAAAAAACTAGGAAAATAAATACAAGATCAAGACAAAAAAAATGTTGACACCCCCTTCTTTAATCCGCTAACATTCAAAAAATATGATAAACTATGAACCACACAAAACATAGAGAATGGAAAATGTAGAACAAATGAACAAGTGAAATTCAGGTTTAATTATGACCATGTACATTAGATAATGTTACCAAAAACAAAAAATGCATCATATATAGAGTCAAAATATTATCAAGGACAAACAAATAACTGCTGCAACTACACACCATGAATGTAAGGAATAATAAAACTAAGGATTAAAATTCAGATATAATCAAGTAAGAATAATATTATTATAAGTGAAAACCAAAAAATATTATAAAACAAAGAACCAAACATAAACATTGGAGTCCAGGTAAAAACCTCACTAAAGTACAGGTGGTATTTGAGCCGCTTCATGGTCTATCTCATAATCTGTGATAGGAATGATCATAGAAATTCTTGATCATGAAATACTTCTCTACCTCAACGTTGGAATGTAAAATTATTAAATTTTATCTTTACTATTTACCATATTGATCACTTGAATGTATGTTCAATAGATGCTCAATGGGATGCTTCATGATTCCCCGCTAACTTGTAATAAAAAACATAGATCAAGTAAGATGTTAAATAATAATATAATAATGGAAAAAACCAATCACATTAATGAGAATAATAAAACCAGAGTTAAAAATTTAAATTACTAACACCAAAATAAAAATTGATTGTGAAAATTGTAGCAGGTAGTAAAGAAAAATAGGGAGAGAGAGGGGCAGATAGAATGTTTCCCATTTATAATTACATCATTTTTTACAATCTCAACACTCAAGTCCCTTGACCTCAAATTTCTCAATATTTCTATGGATTTTAATATTTTAACATGATAGAAAAGAAAATTTAGTTTCAATTATCATAAATAGTTTCTTGGGAAATAGGTACTCGATGATTGTAAATATGATTTACAATTAAAGATCAAATAAAAATTAAGGTAATACCTAGTGAAATAACACCCATGAATAGAAAGTGCAACGGATGGTCTCTAGGGTTCTTAAAACATTTCTGGTGGTCTCTTCCACTTCCTAAAAAATGATTAAAAAAGAGTTACTGAAAAATATTTTTTAAAATATCCTTACCAAAATATCTTTGTGTAGTAGCTTAAACCTTTATTTTTAATGAATTTCAAAATTAATATGGATTTTGGAACGCATAATATTTACCACAACATGGAATATTATATAGATGGTGTGAATTCATTTTAATGACACATAAAATTGATTATGGGTTTAAGGTTGATTTATAGTATAAAGAGTACCCTAGGTCATATGTCAAAGAGAATTGATAGGTTTATAGTATGCATTATTAATAAAAATCACTAAAATAGGGGTGGTTTTGAAAACAGTTTTAAAAACAAAATTTCTTAACATAAAGATTTTAATAGTTGAAAAAAATATATTTTGAAAAATATGAGACAGATGAATTTTTTTATTTCACTACACACATTTCATGTTCATTATTCTTAGGTATTAATTCATGTTTCAAGTAATTATTTGGTTGAAATTAATTGGAATCTCGATTAATTCTCGATCTTTTATTTCAATGCATGAAGAACCAAATCTTGATATAAAAATCGTATCACAAAGGTACAAAACTTAGTCATAGAATAAAATATTTAAATAAGATTAAAATATCAAGAAGGTGGGTAAGAAAAGAGTTCTTGTTTGTCTAATCAGAACAACACAATCACGAACTCAAAACCTTGCACCGATCGGATTGAAATTAAGAGAAAATCAATCACATGAATAAAAAACTCATTCAAATATGAAATAATGTAAGATACAAGGAATTAAATGTTTTAAAACCGAAATTAATAAAAACTAGTAACTAATAAATACTACATAACTCCCTTTATATGGGTTTATCTCCCTCATAATGAACACCCACCATTTACCCCTACATTGTGAGGAGGAGGAAGCTTAGGTGGATCTATTTCATTTCATCTCACCCTATGAGGATAGGGTGATCCATTAAATAAAAGGGGATGAAAGGAATCCTATGGAACATTAATTTGTAAGCACTTAACTCTTATGGAATAACTTCTAAATGGGGTGGGGGGTCCAAGGTGCCAATTTATAGGAAATGTTGAAGGTGGTTTTGGGAACCCTGATTTCTAAAAACCAATTGGCCCCTAGTTTTGGATCGATAGACAGCCTTATCTCACTTTTGAAAAAATTAAAATTTGTAGCAGCACCTCCTTAATATCACCATTGAATTTTTTAACCATGTGGACAATTACATCTGGAGATATGGATGAAATACATAACCCTCTTTCTGACTTTGAGTAGATTCGATCCCCGAGATAGATCTGCTATTATTGGACACTTAATGGAAGAATGGGGATTGGGTGTCTTCATATGAAATGTAACCCATTTAGTTTTTCATTATCCCATAAAATTTTGGCCCATTTTAATGAATGAGATAGTACTAGTGTGTGGTTTAGTCCACTAGTGTGCTTGGAACCAGCAGAGTTTGACCCATTTTTCTTGAAAATTATCATGGGCCATCCAAATCACCTCCACATACATTGTAATTATAAAAATAGGTAACATTTGACTTTTTAAAAGTGATAAAAACAAAATTATTTAATAAAAAATTAATTTTAATTTGTTATTATTTTATAATTTTCAATACAAAACTAGTTTAGTATAGTGGTGTAAGGGTGAAAATGAAATAGTGAATCATTGTGTGATCACACCCCCACACCGAGTCATTTTCACTCATAGGAAAATTCCCATTTCCAAAAAATATGCATGGAGATATTATCAAATTCATTAATATTTAACATTTAAATAAAATTTAATAAATGATAGAAATTTGATCAAAAAAAATATCACACCGTGGTGTTATTCTTAGTGATCATGAAAAAAATCAACTCAAAAATTTAATTAGAATGAAATTCCAAGAGATTCATGATACTAATCAAAGAAAATAATTAAAAAGTTAATCATGTCACTAATTATCCTTGTGTGTGTGTTTCAACCATTTCATTCTATTCTTTATACTTTCTATTGAGTAAATATAAGTTATTTTAAAAAAAATCTACTAACATTATCCTTTCCACCAAACCTCCCCAACATCCTTTGCAAAAAAAAATTAAGACCCACTCACATAAGCATTTGTATAAGTCAAACCATAATCTCCCGACGTAGATTTCTCCATATGTTATAAATTTCATCACTCCCCTCAATTTTTATTTGTTTTTTATTTTTGGGGGGGGTTAGAGTGTACAATAGTCAGATAATAAGTACACACACATAGGTCAATCTGGTATAGTAATGAAATAGATCAGATAAGGAATGAATGTATAGAAAAATAATTTTAAAAATTAAATAAAAATTATCCGAACATATATTTACCTTTAATTAAGTAAGTAATTTTCACACTTCATGGTTAGGTGTAAAGATGTGTGGAGAAATTAAGTGACGAAATTTTTCCATAAACTATTCACAGAAAGGGTACCACTATTCTCAAAAGATTAACAATGATACAACCATTTATATCATAAAAAAATAACCAATTTACTTGAAAACATTGAAACTAAATATTTAATTCATTCTAAACCACACATTCTAACACTGAAATAATTTTCTTTTTGAATATTTTACGACAATATAAAAAAGGGAAATTCCTCACCCTTGTTCCATAATTTCCATGATTATGTAGGCATCATTTTCCAGGATAAATTGAGAATCAAAAAAATAAAATTCCATTACAAAAGTCCTGGGGGAAATGAGGATGGGTAAGTGAAAATATTATACATTAAGATAAAAAGAGAAATAGAAATAAAGAGGATGAAAATTCCTAACAAGCCCAAGAATATAATCATCCCCCCACACCTAAAGTGTGTAGTGTCCTCTCTATAATAAAATAGAATGTGGGAAGGAAGGATAAAACTAGGTGAGTTTCATTGGTAGGATTATAATTTAACTTGGAGTTCCCCCATCGGGGAATCTATAATGGCTTCATAAAATTTCTTCAGCCACTGTCCATTGACAGTGAAGGTTTTTTTGTTTCTTCTTTTTGTTCTCAAACAACTACAAATAGATAAAAATTAGTAATTCTGTATGGGCCAAACCAGTGGAAACTAAGCTTACCTGGATTCAAATTCATCAATGCATTATAAAAAAGGACCTTCTTCCCAATAAAGAATTTACTATGAAGGATGAGATGGTCATGGGAATACTTGGTTTGCTCCTTAAAAATCTGAGAGTTTTCATAGAAATATCTCCACAGTTCCTCCAACTCTTGAATCTACAACATCCTTTGATTACTTTCACCCAAAATACTATAATTGCATTGTTTGATGGACCATTAGGCCCGGTGCTCTATCTCAATAGGAAGGTGACAACTCTTTCCAAACACTAGATGATATGGTGACATGAAAATGGGAGTTTTGAAAGTAGTATGGTAAGCGCATAATGAATCAACAAGTCTAAGATTCCAAGGTCCTTGATTCTGGCTCAGTAGGCCCGGTGCTCTATCTCAATAGGATGGTGACAACTCTTTCCAAACACTATATGATGTGGTGACATGAAAATGGGAGTTTTGAAAGTAGTATGGTAAGCCCATAATGAATCAAAAAGTCTAAGACTCCAAAGTCCTTGATTCTAGCCTAGTTGTTTTTTAGGTCTTGTAAGGAATCTTTGGTGGTTTAATGGAATTGGATGATTGATGTAATCCAATTGTTTCATCATGTCTTTAATGCTCGGCTTGACTTTTGGAGGGGTTTTTGAAAAGTCTTTTTGGGTAGTTAAGGATTTTTGGTTGGTGGTGGATGACCACTCTTCCCCGATTGGTTCCATATTTGTTGAGGTTGGTTTAAATACCCTCCTTTTCTATAGTCTTGGTTGTATTTCCACCCAATGATGGATGTACAGAAAAGTTATTTCCTAAATTTTTGTTTAAAGGAGATTCCTGGGAATATTGCCTCAGAAATCTCGGACGTTTCTCTAAATTGGAAGAATTTGTTAGAATAGTGGGTGTCAAAAGAACATACACTGCAATGGATATGAGGAGGATATTGGGATTTTCCATCGTAAAGAGCAAGTTGTTGGATAAATTCACTTACCTATTCAAACTTCATGTCCACCTTCTTTTCTAACCCAGTACTTTTCACCTCATGGACATCTCGAATGGGTACACTAGACCTTGAACTGAATTTTTTATTGTTTGTTGTCATTTTCTCAATCAGGGTTCTTAGATAAATTGAGATTTTATCAACTAGTTCACCACATAAAGCACCATCAATCATATTTCAATCAATATGAATTAAACCTTCATAAAAATACTGAATTAAAAGTTGATCACTTATTTGGTGGTGTGGATAGCTTGAACATAACCTCTTAAATATGTACCAATATTCATGAAGTGCTTCCCCATTGTATTGTCTTATTACACAAATTTCTTTCATTATTATTTCGGTTTGAGAGGCAAGGAAATATTTTTAAAGAAAAAGGTGTTTCATGTCCTCCCAACCTCTTATTGGTGAATTAACATAATAAAGAAAATCTTTTGTAGTGTCTTCTAATGAAAAGGGTAATGCTCTGAGATTTACATGTTCATTATCCAAATTATCCAATTTTAATATAGAACACATAGTATGAAATTCTTCTAAGTGATTATGTGGATGTTCTCTTGTGATTCCATGGAATCATGGTAATGAATGAATTAAACCAGATTTATGTTCAAAATTGAGTGCCTCACCTTATTATTGAATATATGTGGGTTGGAATTCAATAGAAGGTGAGGTTAGTTATTTTAATATTAAGTTTTTTTCAACTATATTAAGCAATTTTAATTATGTTTTTATGTTGGTTTTAGAATACGAATAAGGGTCAAGAAGAGTTTCAATGTTTTTTGTGTCCTCCTTCAAAGGGTTCTCAAGGGTATCTCAGTGTCGCGGACGTAGGATCCTCTTCGGTTCATGTTCAAAATGGGGTAAATCTATATAATTAGAATTCTTCATGCACAAAAACAACACCATAAATCTATAATAACACAAAAATGATATGTAATGGTATAAGATAAAACAAATAAATATTCACAAAATTTTTAAAATATTAAAAAAACATGAAATAAAAACCAAAGCGTTCCCCAACAATGATGCCAAAATTTGAACATCTTGTCATGAAACATAAAAATGAATATGATTTTAAGGTTAATTTTTAGTATAGGGAAGACCATAGTTCATCTCTTAAGGAGCGTTGATAGGTTTCGAGTATGCATTTTTAATAAAAAGGACTAAAAGAGGTGGGTGGTTTTGAAAATAGTTTTAAAAAAATGACTTAATTTAAAGAGTTTAATAGTTGATAAAAAAGTTGATTTTGAAAAATATTATACAAAGGGGTTTTTGTGATTTCAATAAGAACATTTAATGTTCATTGTTCTTAGAGGTTCATTTAGGTTTTAAGTAATTCCTTGGTTGAAATTAATTGGAATTCCAATTAATTCACAAGCTTTTTTTTCAATGTTTGAAGAAACAAACCATGAAATAAAAATTATATTTCAAAGGTCCAAAATTTATTCATGGAATAAGAGCTTCAAAAAAATATTTAAATCTAAAAAAAGTGTGTAAGAAAAGGGTTCTTGTGTTTTCCAATCATAACAACACAAGTCAAGCACTCAAAACCTCACACTGATCAGTTAAAAATTAAGATAAAATCATACACATTCATCAAAAAAATAATTCAAAAATGAAATAATGTAAGTTACAAGAAATTAAATGTTTTAAAAACCAAAATAATCCATAATAATGGATAATAAATGTGTCATAACTCCCTTGATATGTGTGTAGCTCCCTCACAATGAACTCCCATTGTTTAGCCCAACATTGAGAGGAGGAGGAAGATCAGGTGGATATCCTTCTTTATTTAAGCTCTACCCCTATTAGGATAGGGATATATAGAACCTCCAAGGGGATGAAAGGACTCCTATATAAATTCAATTTCTCATAACATCACCCTTTTGGTCAAACTTCCAAATGGGGAGCCCAAGGTTCTAATTTATAGGAAATGTGGAAGGTGGTTTTGGGCACCCGGATTTAGATAAACGACATGGCCCTTAGTTTTAGATGGAAATATAGTCTTTTATAATTTTTTACAAAACTAAAAGGTTGTATCACCACCTCTTGAATATCACCACCAAGAGTTTCGAACCATTTGAACAGTTACAGCTGGATATATGGAAAAAATACAGAACCCACTTTTTGACTTCGAGCATATTCAATCCCTTGGAAAGATCAGTTTAGATGAGCCCCTTAATGGATCAATGGGGCTTGTATGTATTAATTTGAAATATATCTCATTGAATTTTGGATCATACCACAAAATATAATCCCATTTGGATCACAGGTATGTAGTAGTGTGTGGTTTAGTCCAATGCTTGGATCCTACGTGGTTTGGCCCATTTTTTGCACTCTTTCATGGGCCCTTCAAATCACATCCACCTACACTGTAATTATAAAAACAAGTAAAATTGAACTTTTTAAAAGTGATAAAAAAAATTGAATCAAAAATTAAGTGATATTTGTTATCATTTTTATAATTATCAATACAAAACTAGTTTAGTACAGTGGTGTAATGGAGAAAATGAAACAGTTATTCACTGTGAGATCATTGTGGAACTCACCCTATAAAATTTACAAGAATTTTAAAATTTTGAATAAAATTATTTTAGAACCCTCATAAATCCATCTTCCCAAAACATGATCATATGGTTATGATAAATTATCATACCTCCCTAAAAAAGGTTAGAGGATATTATGCAACAAAATAATGATCAAAATCCCATAATCGCATTCTCTTTCCTCCCACACTTAATGAACAAGGGCCAGTATCACTCTATCTTTAACAACCCAATATAAAAATAAGGACATACAAAAAAGGAACAAAATTTGGTTAAAAAATTTATTTCAAAAAATAAATACAAACCTCTGCAAGTTTTCCTTCTTCCAAAATTTTAAATACTTTGAAAAGAAGCATCTTATATAACGTGACATTGATGTGATAACCATATATACAGTTATATACTTTACCATTAAAGTCACTACAATATGGAATCTTTTCTAATGGTATGGTAATCTCTCTAAGTGATCATAAGCATTATTAACATTAGATTTTACACATAGGATGTGGATGAAACTGAAAAAAAATTGATCTTTTATTTAAATAACAAACAAATAAGAAATCCTAAAATTTTAAAATTAGATTGTAGATCAGTTAAATAGATCATTTTTTCACATGATTTTAAACATATGATTTCATAATTTTTTATTTGGATTTTATATTCAATATAAATGCTAATGGAAACATATCTAATCCTATTATAATAAAGGGATGGTCCATTAACATGAGTAACACACAAAATGGAAGCCATTTTTTTCCTTAATTTCCAATGAGGCAATTAAGAAACCATTATCTTTTTCTAATGTCCATAGATTTAGAAATATGTGATTTTGTGTAATATTAATGAAATGAGTTAAAACAAGTGGATCCAAAAATAGAAATCACTAAGCTTTTAAAAAAATATCTAACAACAACAACAAACAAAAAAACAAACAATCCTTAAAACCAATTCAATAAGGACAACTACATATATCAAACATCTCTAATTAGATCTATTGAAGATCATATTTTCATTCAACCCATTTGCAATAATATCATATTAAATTCTTTCATTAAGGGTCCTTTTAGGATTTTATCATTATGCCTACCCTGTTAATATATGCATTCAAATGTTTTCTTATAACATCCATAATAATAATAATAAATTGCTGACTAAAATTAAGTATAAAAAACATAGAATATGATAAAATAAGTTATGGGAGTATCTTAGATAAAAATGTAAAGTTTCAACTAAAAAAGGTCGTATCGTCATCATAAAATAAGTTCTATGAATAATTTTAAAAACTGGTATCTCTAAAACATGAATATAAAAGGATATTTAAGGTCATATAAGCCCAAATAGAATGGATGAAATCCTAATAATCAACTCAATATATATTAAATATTGAATAAAAACAAACAATATTTTGAAAAAATGTGTTAATTTTTTATATAAATTATATAGGTATCTATATAAATTTTAATTTCCTATGACTAATCATGCTTAAGAAAAAAATTTACATTTAGTGTTTACTATCCCCCAACAATTCCCTTTCAATTAAAAACCTAAAAACTCATGTAAGACGAACAAGTTTCTAACTACATGGACCAAACATCATAAATAAAATATGTATGCACTTTTATCTACATAGAAAGAATAAATATTTATGTCAGTGACATAGAAAAGGTAACTTAAAACATTAAGGCTGGAAAAAAATATAAATTAGTGGAAAAAATATAATGCAATGTAAGAACAATGAGGTGTATATGAGAAAAATGTCAACTAGGGATTAATTGTTGGCTTCTATGAAAGTTTCTCCATCAAGGAAGTCTCTCTGAAAGAGTGCAGTAGTAACTATGGGTTATCCTCCAGGAATTATGGTAGTGGATTTGTCTGTAGGATTTTACATTCATCATGGAGGTAGCTTCATTGATAGTAGTTTCCGAGGTGGAATGGGGGGATTTTTCTTTCAAAGGTGGGGGGTAATGCACTTTTTGGGTGGTGAGGGGTTTTTGTTGAGTGGGGATCCAGGTAACCAGTCAGAACAATTATCTAGGTCCTGGTGGAGTTCCATATTCGATGGGAGGGGCCACTACATCCCATTCAAAGAATCAAATTTTGATATCTCATTTCAACTATAGAAATTTGTAGATAATTAAATTTAAATTTTGAAAGAGGAATGGAATCAGATATTCCAAACATGGAAGCATTGTTTTGTTATATTTTTCAATGGTTGGAAGCACTATGTGTGAAAATTTGATGATATATTTTTTCATGGGGTGGTGACCTTTATTTCATTATATTGGATGGATCGATGATTTTTTCCCTTTAAAATTTTATCCATATTGGATGAAAGACATTATATAGCAAGGATCATCGATTTTTTATAACCATTCATTGATCATCAGTGTTTGGAACCCCAACATTTTAGTAGGATCATGATTTGTTTTCTAGTTTCTATTGAAATGAAATTGCTTCAATTATGGTATCAACTGTGGAGTGATGTTATATCAATATTCATTTTCAATGTTATAGGAAGACATATTTTAACTAATTTTTCTTCTAAATTAATGAATAGAGTTATCTACATTAGAATTGGCGTTGATGTGGAGGTTTCAAAAAAATCACTCAATCATGTATTTCCCAAGAGGCTTGATGGGGCTAGAGTTGAGCATAATTTGGTGTATGAATGTACCTCTTCCAGGTGTCATAATGGAAATTGTCTTGGATACCCTCCAAAAGTGATGGAAGTATTGAGTTCGTCAATGTGTTCCAAAAATGGATGCAAATAACGAATATTTTTTGAGGGTATACTTGACCACTCTTTCGATAAGTTCGATCAGTATCATGTTGATGGGTATTCTAGAAAGCATCCTTGGTATTAATCCATAGTGCATCAGGTAAGTCCATCTCAATAGGAGAAAGTTCATTTGGACCCTTAAGCGGCTAAACTACAGTCATCTACCATGACAGAGCAACAAGAAACATTTTCCACCAGCTATAAGTCAGCTACCCTGATGAATATGGTTCTTCCAATGAAACAGGTGAGTAGAAAGTTCACTGGACAGTTGGATTCCCCCCCCCACACACTTTACATGTTTCTAATAAAAATACTATTTCTTTAATTTAGTTGTACAATGTTGATAAAGATGTGTCTATGGCATATGTATTTGGAGTTTTTTATCATATTAGATCAATTTAAAGACTGTTTGTCTCTCAAATATTTCTAAGAAGCCGATCATTTAACACTAGTGTGGGAGGGAACCAAAAATCAAAGATAGAGGAAAGGTGGAAAGGGTGTTAAATTTACTTAATTATTATTATTTCCACTTGGAATATTTGGGATAGACATGTACATGGAAATAATAAAGAGATTGGTGTATCATTATGGGTAATAAGGTAGAAATAATGGCTAGTTTAGAGAAAAAGTAGGATTCTAATAATGATAAAAAGATTGTATTTTCTAATTTTGGGTCTAACTTTTTGGTGTTCCATAACTATTTTTATTTCACTCCACATGGTAGACTCTTTACATTATGGGTTATTCATGTTGTTCAAGTTGTTGTGTTGAATAGGGATTCTCAAATAATACATTTTAGAGTATCCTCTCCAAACCATATGTGTTTTGTAATATTTTTTTATGGTTTTAACATTATGACATAGAGGAAGTAGTTGAGGGATGGTCTTGCAGATAATACAGATAGTATATAACATGGTTGAAACATAGCTGGACATTTTAATTATATTTCACATGTCAATTAAAAAATCCATGGTATCGAGGTAACACTAAGAGATTTAGTTTGGTAAGAATCCTTCATTCAAGTGCATTATTTTAGTTTTATTGGATTTTTTCATATGTGAAATTATTTTTATCATGGTAATTTTATCTTATATAATGAATTGGAAAGTTATTTTTAATTCGTAGTGGCTTCCAAATCATCCCAACTCATATGTGGAGTTCCTTAGAAATGGTGATATTGTTATTTGAATAGTGATTGGTGCATGAGATAAAAAGTAATGATTTAAAATGATATTTTTAGAAATAGGTACTTGAATTACTAATATATCTGTGGGGAATAATAATAAAATGTAGAATAAATGGGTAGAATAATCTCCTGAAGATTCCACTATGAGGGACTTTGGCCGCAGCCTCTAATCTAAACAGTAGATTACTTCTTCAAAACATCCATAACCCATACACACCAGTAGAACCCTAATTTAATAATCCACTCCCACTATCTGACAACCATTCCACCAAGCATACTATTATTTATTTATGTCACTAACACTATCTAACAACCCTTTCATCTAGCATCATATTTTGTATTTACATCACTACCACTATCTGAAAACCCTTTAATCTAGCATCCTATTATGTGTTTATAGCATTCTACTTGGTAGTTTAGAATAGACTCCCCCTTTTATTTTACCTACACTCCTATCATTACCCTCCGCTTGAAAAGTGCATCTCATCCTCAATGTGGTAAGTTGGGAATTGTACCTATTGCAACTTCATAAAATTCCTGGGATCCCTTTTTCAACCATAAGGACCATCTTTCATGTGGAATACTCGTGATACTTCTCTTGATTCACTTCCAGGATCAAAAAACTCACAAATAAACAACATTAAACCCATCATAGGACATTATAGGGTGGGGAGAAGTGGAGCCGGTTGTGTAATAGATGTCAATGGAACTGTTGTCCTTTTATTTCCAGTATTATATATTATTCTAGATGGGGTGGTATATGGTAATACATAAAGACATTAGGAGTTATAGATTCGGTATCTCCAATGTTTTAGTGTTTTAGATACTAGGGTAGTTGTGGGTCGTAAATAAGCGGTGGGGAAGTCAGTTGGGGAGTCTTGGATATTCATTTGGTAGAAACATTTCAAGAGGGAGGCATAGGCCTTGGATTTAGGAGATCCTTCCCAAAGATAATCTTCTCCTATTTATTCATTATTTATCTTCTTCTCTATCTTACTATAACCTATATCTCCTCTCCTAATATAAAAACTAAAAATTTATCTCTCCAGATGCATAGTCTTATTAGCACACCTATGATTTGGACTAAATTTCTTCTCATAAGAAAGGAGCAATCCATTCAACCTACATTTTTAAAAAACTTCCTTGGAATGATTTAGGATGTCCCTCTCTTTTAGTGAATTATTTCCTACTATTTCACCCTTATCAACTCCTTCCATTGTTATAAAAAAAATTCAATGCACTATTTCCCCATATCCTCCCTTGGTTGCAAAATATATTTTTTCATATTTTTCAATTCAAGTTGTTCCTTTATTCCTTTTACCACCGACTATTGATCTACTTTACTGGTTAGTGTAAATTGAATTTATTTGTTTTTCGGCTCATTCATCATAATAGAGGTTCATTTTTTAGATTCAATCCATCAACAAATAATAATATATACCAATTTTATGAAATACCTAGAATCCAAAAATTCACTCATTCAACCTCTTCAATATATGAATCAATAATTTTTTTATCATAACTTTTCTAATAAATCATAGGATATTCCTCCAAAACACCACCATATTGTCCAAACAATTATTATTTATATTGCGTCCAAGTGACCTCCTTTTGGACTGATTTCTACATCATCATCCATTACTGGACCAAGCCTTCCATGCACAGTTATGCTAATGGTACCTAGATCTCTTCATGCAACAGAAGGATTAAAAATATGCATTAGAATGAGTGAACTAGGTTACTGGATCCTCTCTAGGGAATTTTTTAATTTTCACTTTCCATGTAACGACACTCATATCCTTATCCTCCATATATTTTGTGTGATAATGAAGCCTTCCTTAATCTTCTTCCTATGTATTTTACTAACATTCCTCCACTACAACTGATCTCTCTGAAATGGTGCTCCCTGCTTGAGATTAAACAATTAAGTCTCCATTTTTTCAGCTCGGTGGCACTCATTTTCAACTCCAAGATACCCAAAATTGCATGTGCTGCATTCATTTCACGTGAAGATACTTTATTCTCCATTCTCATGGTCATACACTATAGAAAGTCATTCACCCTTGCTAATCCAAATAATTCACCACAATTTATCCGGTCAAGTACCTACAGTGTCTCCTCAACTATTTCATCTCAAACTGAATAATGATTTTTTTCTATCATGGTTTAATTTATTCCACTACATCAAGAACTCCACTATCGATCAAGATCCACTAAAAATTGATCTTCCCTTCTATTTAGAAACTTCATGAACTAGATTCTACTTTACTTAGTCAAAAATTAAATGGTGTCAAATTAAGAATTTATGATGAAGATTCAACTGACCAAGGACATCTTTCATCAACAATTCTCTCTCGAAAAACTCTCTCAATAATACCACTCAATGAAATAACTAATTGATGGTGAAAGAGAGTGAAAACAAGGAATTATAATGTTACTAGAAATATTATGTACTATAATTATATCATATCAGCTTTAAAGAAGAATATAATGAAGATGTAATGAGAAGTATAATCTCCCAAAGACTCTTCTAAGAGATACTTAAGCCACAACCTCCAATATTCAAAGAGTATTACTGCTTAAAAACATCCAAAACCCCAACAAAACTTCAATCCCCCACATTTAATAATTCCCTCCCACTATCTAAAAACCATTCCAACTTGCATCCTATTATGTATTTACATAACTTCCAATTGTAATTGAAATTATAATCCACCCTTTTATAATACTATCACTCCTATGACATTGTATTATTTTCTATCATTCTATAATAAAAACCTTCCCTTTGTTTTCATTTTTCAATTACTGGTCCTCGGAATAAGGCTTCACGGATTTTGTTCAAAACCATTGGTTGGGTGATCCTATTGGTATATATTTAATTATATTATATAAAAATTAAAAATGATATATTATTTTAGAGAAGATATGGTTTTACCTTGTGACTAGAATGTTAGAGTGCAAGATTCATGGTGAAATAAGTGGATTCATGGTGCAAAAAGTGAACTACATTCAATTCAAATAAGAATTGAAAGTAATGATATGATGTTTTCTCTTAATGATTCAGAGTGAATTGTTTAATAAAATTCACCATGAAACATTGTGATAAATCCATTTTTTGAGGAAAAAGTAAAAATTTATGTGGATTTTTGACAAAATGGAACAACATTTTTTCATGCTTCCATAAAGAATAAGATGCAAATGAATTCTATTTAGGTTATTTCTAGAGATCATGGTTCTAAATTCATTGACAATATTGAGACTAAATAAGATGTAATGGGATACATTCCAAGTATTATTTTTTATCAGATTTTATCTCCCCCACTTATATTTTAGGTTGTGAAAGCTCATAAATCATATTTATGATCATCTATATTTACTTCATTGTGAACAAGTTAGTTCAATACACGTTTTTAGCTTCTTGGGTATGGACCATGGGAGTGTTTCACCATTCTTCCAATTCCCTCCCATTATACATACGTATTAGAAGAGGATGGGTAGAGTGAAAAAATAAGCCTAAGTTGGTTAGTGGGACTAATGGGGAACATATATTATTATATGTTTAGTGTGTCCTGTGATAGGGATGATATTCAGTAAGAAAAAGAAAAGTAATTCTATTGGAATAGAAACATGTAGGAGGAAGTGGTATAACTATCATACTTATCCATTCTCACAGTTGGTGAACATCAATGATGACACTCTGATTCCAACCAGTTGTACTGATTTATCTTACCAAATTTGTAATATGTATTATCAATAATACTATTCTGATTCATATTTTCATCTTGTATTCTTATTTCT
Source organism: Viscum album (assembly GCA_963277665.1). Lineage (NCBI taxonomy): Eukaryota > Viridiplantae > Streptophyta > Magnoliopsida > Santalales > Viscaceae > Viscum > Viscum album. The sequence goes on from OY728141.1 coordinate 1,760,748,670, forward strand.
CTCTAAGTGCACACCCGTAATCACAACATTTTGACAAATCCACTAAGGGAATTATAAGCTTAAGAGAGAAACTGAGGATGGAATTATTGTGTATAGGGTGATCATATTTGGACAAAAATAGGTGAGGATGAATCCAATGGAAACATACATAACCCATTTTTTTGTGGCTGCCAATTCAAAAATGATAGATGTTGGAATCACATTGTGTGGAAGGGGGATCAATCTATTCTTACATTTGAGATGGAAAATTTCATACTAACATTTTTATGCAAACAATAATGGAAAATCATGTGTCATTGATATAATCATATATGTAAATTATTAAGGTAGTTACATATTCTATGCAAGAAAACATGGAAAAATAATGTGAGGGTAGAATGAGAGGAAGCATGTGGCTCTAGATGTGGTGCTGCAGGTAGAGAAGCGACTGACATTATGGGTTCATGTTTTGGATGAAATTAATAGATAGATTTAAGGGAATTGAGATGAATATAGAGAGAGGGACAAGAAATTAAAAATAGGGTACAGATTCACTGAAAAGTCTAGATGGAAGAGAAATTGGAATCATGGAGTGTGGTGTGCACCAAGATAAATTTATAGTTACTTAGGTTTTTGATCAATCGGAGGAGTTTTGAAGTGTCTCGTGGGGGGTTTAATTTAAAAGAAATTAGAGACGATACTTTAGGATATATTAATAAATAAGAAACCTATTTTATAATAATGTAAACCCTAAAGGACATGAAACTTCATTACACACAAATTTTTTCGGAATGAACATCGTTGTATTGGTTTTTATCTTGGTAGTGTCACACCAGGAACTACCTGGAGCTCTTTAAAACAAGTGTTTTTTGATAGATAAAGGAACAACTGATATATGTCAATTGAGATTTTTGAAGAACCGATGAAAGACTATCTTGGTGGATGATTACATTGAAGAATTCAAACAGATTCTCTTAAGGTTGCCTAATTTTCCAAAACTGTGGCATATGATTATATTTAAGGGTGGTTTGCAAATCAAGATAGAGAACCTAATTTTGATGTATGAACTAGCTAATATGTTTTTTATGATAATATATGCAAAGAATGTTTAAATTTATTTGATTAGTGAGGGAGTGCTCCAGAGTACTCCTTTCTGTCTGGTGGCACCTCCTATGAATCGAAATTTTGGAGTTGTGCTAACAAATTTCACCACATACCAACCTCTTTCTGAATGAAATCATTGAGAAGAATAATTTAAAAAGGTAACTAGGGATTAATAATGGAATGGGTGAGATATTTCATTTGTAAAAAATGAAAATAATGAAAGCAAAAGGAGTTATTATTATTTTGTGGCCCACCATACGAACAAATTAACAAATGCTTCTAAAAATATTTTGGTGTTGGTTGGGGAATTTGAAGAACCTAAATAATGGAGGGAGGATGTAGACAATGAAAAAGAATAATATTGATGATTAGAATCTTGAAAAGAAGAACTAGATGGGAAACTAGTAGAACATCCTAGATAATCGCTTGAATTTAGTAGTAAGAGTGAGTTTTTGGTAGATTAAATGATGATCATTGTAACACCCCTAACTTTCACGATATGCTTCTCTTTCAATAATGAAATAGCTTTCATTGTACACAACTTTGAGTTCTAACACACACTACAACCAATCAAAGTAGTAGTTATGAATAGTAATACCTACCTTTTAAATTTTATAAATTTTATCTTTCAAAATGGACTTCATTTTTGTATTCGGAATATCGAAATTATCCTAAGTTGAATTTTTTGTAATTTTCTGAGAACTTCCAATTTTCTATGAATAGTAAAAAAATACATAAAATTTTTTTTTTATCAAAATAATTTATAGTGATAAATTATACTATTGAGTGGTTTTAAAGTATAACTAGAATATATTTTTACCATTTTATCCAATGGTGGTCATTAAATTAATTTCACTTTGAAATAGGACATAAACAATTGTCAATATTTTGATTGATATTATTTCATAAAAACACTCTATTTGTTTTGACAGCAGGAATTAATTATAAAATTAATTAATTCAACTTATATATTTTGAATTTTTTAAAATAGACATCATTTTTGAATTAGGATTAATTTTTGGTATTTTTCAGAAAAACTTCAATTTTTGATGAATAGTGAAACCACTAAGTGGTAGTTAAAAATCTAATTTGTTGTTTAAATGAAACATTAGCACTTCTTTGAATTGAATTTCAAAAATCATACATACATGGATGTCATTAGTATGTAAAATGTGGTTCAATGAGATGAAAATAATTATTGGTGAATAGTAACTTGTAAGTTCTATTAATCGCGATTAAAGGTAATTATTGTAATTTAAGGTAAATATAATGTTATAATAATATGAAATTACCTTTCCACTTGTCCTACACTTATTGGATGTGTCATGGACGACCAAGACAATCCATGGGTCAACTTTGGGACCCCATGGGGCCACTTGGGTAAGAAAATGACATTAATACATTTTTATTTAAAGTAAAAATAAAATTGTCACAAACATGTGTTGTTTTACTAAAACAATTATTACATGGGGTTATATAAGTTAACCTTTCAACTATAAGAATTAATTGGAAAGATAAAAAGATTTCCTAAATCATTATATTTTCTTTTTATAATTTTTAGACATTAAATAAATTAATTTTTTTATGACATCATGATGATGCAGCGATTAACTCATTAATTAACGATTTAAATAAAATGAAAAGATCATGTAAAATATAAGACTTACACATGTCAAAAAAATATTGGATGATTATATTTTCAACCCTTATCACCTTATCCTATAAATATATAATTTTGGGACCTTTCAAATCTGAAAAGTACTTCATAATAAAATAACATTTCATTACTTTCCAAGAGTGCCCCTCCTCTCCTCTTATAAAAGGCCCCCTCCTCTACCACCTTATTCACACCATCAAAGCCATTTCTCTTGGCCAAAATATTCCTAAATACTCTCTAAATATCCCTATATTACCCCTAGAAGCATCACTTTTGTTAGAAGTCTTTCCAAAGAAGCCTTTGGCTCAAATCAAAAAGAGTTACCCGGTTTTAAGGTAATGTCTTCTCTTATGTTCTTTTGTTTTATTTTGCTTCTCCAATGCTTTAAACTCTTTTTATTCCATTCTTTTTTAAAAACACCAGTATATAAAATATACTAGGATGTTTTCATGAGAAGGATTTTATTTACACTTACACATACCTTCGTCTAATGGTTAAAGAACATACTATTTCTGTGGGTGGCGAATTACTGCCTCATGAAACGATGATTGTTCAATCTTCTTTTAACACCTCTCATGGTGGCCATTATGATGAAACTATTTCTATATATAATATATATTATGTTTATGTTTTCATTATTCTTCTGTATTTTTCATTTATGGAATGCCTTTATGATTTCCATTATAGGTAAACGCGATAATTTCATTTTAGGAAATGCGGATTACCGCCCCCTCAAAGTGATTTGAATCGTTAATGCCATATGTGGGATGTATAAAGGATGGAGTAAATGATATTATATATTATATTATACTGGAATTATAATATACATTTATATCATTATGATTTCATTCCACTAAATACAAAATAAAAATGAAAGTAGCGTTCATGCGTACGTACGGCTTGCCGTCTCTATAAACGGTGCATTTCATTTCTTACCACTAAATGTTATATAATTTTATAAATTCATGTATCTACTGGATATATATGATATATATGATATCTAAATCATGAATATAATATTTAAGATAATGTATATTCTACCACATAAATAACTTGTAATTATAAGAAGTTTATTGTTGACTTAAGTACCAAAGATTGACAAAACGACCGTTATTAACATAAATAATTACAGAATCTTCATAACATAGTAATAAGTGATATAAAAGGAATAATGAACTTGAAAAAGGTTCTTAAGCAAATTGAAATTAACTCTAGTTTATTATTCAGGAGGTTAAAGAACGATCGAGTCAAGTCGGACATGAGGTAAAGGACTTCGTCTCAATCTCTTTTCATTGAGTAATATTTTGTTTTATACACAACTATATTTTATAAAGTGTATAAACCCCTTTTACTTTTACATATATTCAAAATGAATATTTTTTATACGAAGTGTTTTACTAAACGACAAAAGGGAAAGTTTTTTTGTCGTACATATACGATGACAACGAATTCTCCGCCACCGTGACCATTATTTGAGCTTCGGCTTCCTCTAAAATCCATAACTATTTTTTAAAATGAAAAATAAATACCAAGTTTTAATTTTCTTTTATTTTGGTATTGAAAGTGGTTTTGACAGTGTTTTTATTATATCAATGTGTTTTATTGATATCTTGTGATTGAAATGTGTAAATTTTATGTTTCCTTTATGCATGTTCTATGTGATACGATTATGTTTTGGTTTATGATATGTTTAAACCTTTTCATATAAGGAATGCATTGGACTTAGTATGTGACGGGTGGAGGCTGATATAACTCCTCGATGCATCGGTAGGTCTCATGAGACAAACTAGTGTCTTGGCACGAGGTCCTGACAAAATCTTGTTTTTTGTCTTGGCACAAGGCCTTGGCTACGTGGTTATGATAGTCTGGAATTATGAATTCCATCATTATGAAAGTGGTTCTTGATATTGCATGTGATTATTAGACCAGTAGAATATCCATGTGAATAAGTAAATGGAATTATTTCATTTTACATCTTCCATATTATGCTGAAGTTCATGTTTAAAAGGATTTTGGTTTAGTTATACATTGCCTTAAATGTTTATGTTTATTTATGAAAGATTCCGCTATATTGTTATCCTTACTGAGCATCTGAAGACACCTCTTTCAATGTTTTAATTTTTCCAGGATGTGAAGAAGTATTTTATGAATGACCTGATGGGGTAATATGAGGGGATATGAAGACAAGATGTTGTTGTAGTTTTGTATTACTTTATGATGTAATGTAAATCTTATGAATGTATCTAGTGCTTCAAGGCTAATAAACTAATCGGTAATTCGAGACTTGATCTTTTGTGATCATACCAATGTTACGCAATAACGCACCGACTCTGGGTAACTAGGGTCGGGGCGTTACAGTTGGTATCATAGGTAGTTCAGTACTAACCTTGGAAGCCAGATTTAGATAAACTCTGATTAAAGCACACAGCCCAAAGATAGACTTTGAAGATTAGTATAGAAGAACTTCCTATAATTTTGGTATTATAGAGATTTTGTGAGTTTTTAGAGCAATACATCCCTGTCTGGATACGAGCAGGTAGAGGGAGCTCTGGCACAGATGTACCTAGGGGTAAAACCCGAAAAAACTGCTTTGAGCTAGACTCGAACGGGAACTGGTGCACGACAACGGGCCTTGATGCACTCCTAGTTACGACACTCCTGGGGGATATGATTAGGATAATTCTCATTTTCTTTACAAACCACTATGAAGGGTTATTAGTATATACTTCCTCAAAGAAATTTTTTTATGATTATGGATTATATCCATAAATAGTTCAATTTATGGTAAGTGTTTTACAAGTATGGAATTATGTATTTTGATTCATAAACTAATCTAGTTTATGCCATTGTTTAGAAATGGCCCCTAGTGGAAGGAATGGAAACCGTATTAATGCACGCACTCCATGTAGGGATTTACCTCTTGCTCAAGATATTTATTGTGGAGCTGGAGATACAACTGGTGCTGATCAACTTATTACCATACTGGTACAACTCACTCAGGTTAGGAATAATTACCTTACTTGTATGGAGCACCCTGATCTGCAACGTGGAGGATCAATGTTAGATCATTTCATGAGGAAACAACTGCCAATATTTAATGGGGGTATAAATCCATTAGTAGATGAGCAATGGATAAACTCCTTAGAGAAAGTATTCTACGCCTTGGGGAGTAGCAAATGGGAGAAGGTTTTCATGGCATTTTACCACCTCACTCGAGATTCCGATCAATGGTGGTCGCTAATTCAAAACACAAAGGAAGATGAAGAAGTATCAGGTATGGAATGGAGAGAGTTCAAAGAGATTTTCTTAAAAAAATACTTTCTACATGACCATCGAGCAGATATGGAAATGCAATTTCTGAGTCTGAGGCAGAAGAAGGATGAGAATGTCGCAAAGTATGAGGCTGACTTTACAAGGTTAAAAAGGCATGCTTCAGATTGTATACGTAACCCAAGAAGTAAGATTGATTGTTTCTTTGATGGGTTAAATCCATTTCTCCGTCGAGCTTTAGTATCACAATCTCTCTCAATATACGAAGATATAGTCTCGTGTGCTATCAAGACAGAAAATGAATTCTCTAAGTCTTATGACAACAAAGTAAATCAAGAGAAGAAGAGAACGGTGGAACAAGAGACAGATAAAGGGAAAAAGGGAAAGAAGGATTTTCCATTATGTGATAATTGTGGGAAGAATCACCCCGGTACTTGCCTAAAAGAAATGGGAGTTTGTTATAAATGTGGAGAAAAAGGTCACCAGGCTCATGATTGCAAGGGAAAGAAAGAGGCTATCAATGTTGGATGCTAAAATTGTAGGGAAATGGGTCATTATGCAAATGAATGTCCTAATATTTAGGGAAACTTACCTCAGAAAAGGACAAGGGATCAAGAAAAATCTTATGTTGTTACTACAGTTGAAGTGGAATAATTAATGTATTGGTGCTTTTGGACTCAAGGATTATATTCTGGTTATAAGAATAATGTGATATATATAAGGATTATACTACAGTACTTGTTGTTTTCATTAAGGTTTTAATATGATGAATATAATCATATTTTTATATGTTATTATAAGAGAAACTTCACTTTGTTTGGGGAATCTAATGTTACAATTGATTTTGGAATTTAGAGACCTTTTAGAGAATGTCTGGACAAAGGTATTTTGGATAACTATAAAGGTTGGAATTGATTAAGTTGAACTTTGGATAGTATTGTTTAAGGTTAAAACATTTTTGAAGATTATTTTTGGAATATTATAATACTATAGTTTTATGAAAAGGACAACCTGCAGCTCGGGGGATAACCCGTCGCATCGGACAAAGCTGCAGGAATCGAACCCACAACCATAGTGCGACAGGCCTTTATTACCTACCACAAGCCTATAGGAATCCCTGGTTATCACAAAAAAGTTTTCATAATCTAAATGGTATGTTTTAATATTTGTAACCTTATACAATTATGATAAATAGAATATTTTTGTGTTCTGTTACATTTTGGAGTGAAATATGGGTTTCTGGTAAAAATTTATTAAAGAATTAAAGTCTACATGACAAGTAAGTATATTTCCTTAAATTCTTAGTAAATCTCTTAAATAAATTCCTCAACTTTATGAAAGGTAACTTAAAACAAAAATGTTGTCGGTTAAATTTTCCAATTGGGGAATCAATGACCGTTTAACCAATCACAAGTTTGTGATTTTCTTGTAGTTAACTTTCTCCAAATCCTGTTTCATACAACTCTCCATTAGACCATGATGGTTTGTTTTTACTCCATATCCATATTTTCATAGAATCCTAGTATGGGCTATCTCGGGTGACCTTTGTACTTCTCTTTCTTTCTTTTAAAGTTATATTTTTATTAAACTTATTTCTGATGTGGGTTTTCCAAAAAGGTATTTTCTATTTTCAACCTTTTATTTTCGAAGAACATTTTCAAATTGCAAGGATGAAATTTATTGATGGAGGGGAGAATTTAACACCCCAAACTTTCATGATACGCTTCTCTTTCAATAATTCAATAGCTTTCATTGTACGCAACTTCGAGTTCTAAGACACACCACAACCAATCAAAGTAGCCATTATGAATAGTAATACCTACCTTTGAAATTTTATAAATTTTATCTTTCAAAATGGACTTCATTTTTGTATTCGGAATATCAAAATTATCCTAAGTTGATTTTTTTGTAATTTTCTGAGAACTTCCAATTTTCTATGAATAGTAAAAAAAATACTTAAAAACAATTTTTTCAATAAAAATAATTTATAGTGATAAATTATACTATTGAGTGGTTTTAAAGTATAACTAGAATATATTTTTACCATTTTATCCAATGTTGGTCATTAGAATTAATTTCACTTTGAAATAAGACATAAAAAATGGTCAATCTTTTGATTGATATTATTTCATAAAAACACGCTATTTGTTTTGACACCGAGAATTAATTATAAAATTAATTAATTCAACTTATATATATTTAATTTTGTAAAATATAAATCATTTTTGAATTAGGAATATCAAATATATCTTAGGGTTAATTTTTGGTATTTTTCTGAAAAACATCAATTATTGATGAATAGTGAAACCACTATGTGGTAGTTCAAAAACTATTTTTTCGTTTAAATGAAACTTTACCACTTCTGTGAATCCAATTTCAAAAATCCTACATACATGGTTGCAATTATTAAGTAAAATGTGGTTCAATGGGATGAAAATAATTTTTTGTGAATAGTAACATTTAGGTTCTGTTAATCGCGATTAAAGGTAATTAGTGCAATTTAAGGTAAATATAATATTATAATAATATGAAATTACATTTACACATGTCCTACAATTATTGGATGAGTCATGTCCGACCAAGAAAATCCATGGGTAAACTTGGGGGGGCCATGGACCACTTGGGTAACAAAATGACATTAATAACTTTTTATTTAAAGTAAAAATAAAATTGTCACAAACATGTGTTGTTTTACTAAAACAATTATTACATGAAGTTATATAAGTTATATTTTCAACTATAAATATTCATTGGAAAGCTAAAACGATTTCCTACATCATTATATTTTTTTTCTAATTTTTAGACATTAAATAAATTTAATTTTTCATGACATCATGATGATGCAGCGATTACCTCATTAATTAAGGATTTAAATAAAATGAAAAGATAATGTAAAATCAAAGAATTACACATGTCAAAAACCTATTGGATGAGTATATTTCGAACCCTTATCACATTATCCTAGAAATATATAATTTTGGGACCTTTGAAATCTGAAAATTACTTCATCATAATGTAACATTTCATTACATTCCAAGAGTGCCCCTCCTCTCCTCTTATAAAAGGCCCCCACCTCTACCACCTTATTAACACCATAAAAGCCATTTTGATCGGGAAACCTCTACCCAAATACTCTCTCAAAATCCCTATATTACTCCTAAAAGCCTCACTTTGGTTAGAAGTCTTCCCAAGGAAGCCTTTGGCTCAAATCCAAAAGAGTTACCCGATTTTAAGGTAATGTCTTTTCTTATGTTCTTTTGTTTTATTTTGCTTCTCCAACCCTTTAAACTCTTTTTATTCAATCCATTTTTAACAACACTAGTATCTAAAATATATTAGGATCTTTTCATGAGAAGTATTTTATTTACAATTACACATACCTTCATCTAATGGTTAAAAAACATACTATTTCTGTGGGTGGCGAATTACTGGCTCACGAAACGATGATTGTTCAATCTTCTATTAACACCTCTCATGGTGGAAATTATGATGAAACTATTTATATATATGATATATATTATGTTTATGTTTTCTTTATGCTTTTGTATTTTTCATTTATGGAATACCTTTATGATTTCCATAATGGGTAAACGCGATAATTTCATTTTAGGAAGTGCGGACTACCGCCCCCTCAAAGTGATTTGAATCCTTAATGCCATATGTGGGATGTATAAAGCATGGAGTAAATGATATTATATATGATATTATACTGTAATTATAATATACATTTTTATCATTATTATTTCATTCCATTAAATATGAAATAGAAATGAAAGTAGTGTTCATGCGTACGTACGGCTTACCGTCTCCATGAATGGTGCATTTCATTTCTTACCTCTAAATGTTATATAATATTATAAATGCATGTATCTACTGGATATATATTTTATATGTGATATCTACATCATGAATATAATATTTAAGATAATGGATATTCTACCACATAAATAACTTGTAATTATAAGAAGTTTATTTTTGACTCAAGTACCAAAGATCGACAAAACGACCGTTATTAACATAAATAATTATAAAATGTTCATAACATGGTAATAAGTGATATAAAAGTAATAATGAACTTGAAAAAGGTTCTTAAGAAAGTATAAACTAACTCTAGTTTATTATTCAGGAGGTTAAATAATGATCGAGTTATGTTGGACACGAGGTAAGGGACTACATCTCAATCTATTTTCATTGAGGCATATTTTGTTTTATACAAAACATTCTTTTATATTGTTTATAAATCCCTTTTACTTTTACGTTTATTCAAAAGGAATCTTTTTTATATGAAGTGTTTTATTAAACAAAAAAAGGGAATGTTTTTTTGTCTTACGTATGCGGCGACAACGACATCTCTGCCACTGTGACCATTATTTGAGCTTTGGCTTCCTCTATAATCCATAACTTTTTTTTAAAATGAAAAATAAATACCAAGATTTAATTTTCTTTTATTTTGGCATTGAACATGGTTTTGATAGTGTTTTTATTATATCAATGTGTTGTATTGATATCTTGTGATTGAAATGTGGAAATGTTATGCTTCGTTTATGAATGTTCTATGTGATACGATTATGTTATGGTTTATGATATGTTTAAACCTTTTCATATAAAGAATGCATTGGACTTAGTATGTGACGGGTGAATCCCGCTATATCTCCTCGATGCATCGGTAGGTCTCATGAGGCAAACTAGTGTCTTAGCACAAGGCCTTGACAAAATCTTATTTGTAGTCTTGGCATGAAGCCTTGGATACGTGGTTATGATAGTCTGGCATTATGCATTCCATCATTATGAAAGTGGTTATTGATATTGCATATGATTATTCGACCAGTAGAATATCCATGTGAATAAGTAAATGGAATTATTTCATTTTACTTTTTCCATATTATTCTGAAGTTCATGTTTAAAAGGCTTTTAGTTTAGTTATACATTAAATTAAATGTTTATGTTTATTTATGAAAGCTTCCGCTATATTGTTATCATTACTGAGCATCTGAGCTCACCCCTTTCGATGTTTTAATTTTTCCAGGATGTGAAGAAGTATTTTATGAATGAACTGAAGGGGTAATATGAGGGGATATGGATACAAGATGTTGTTGTAGTTTTGTATTACTTTATGATGTAATGTAAAACTTATTAATTTATCTGGTGTTTCAAGGATACCAAACTAATCGGTCTTTTGAGACTTGATCTTTTGTGATCATGCCAATGATACGCAATAATGCACCGACTCTGGGTAACTAGGGTCGGGGCGTTACAATCATCACACATATATCAAGTGTTCGGATACTGGTTTTAGTGGATAGTGGGGCCATCCATAATTTGATCTGTCATAATCTTTCTAAACATGAAAAAATGAAGGTTATCCCAACCAAAACTTTTGGGATTACACTTAGCGAATGTTCTCAGGATATTTCACATGGCCTATGTAAATAGATTCAGATCAGTGTGGATAATTTCATCATTATAGTTATGATTTTTTATTAATGTGGGACTATATTTAATCTTTGGGATGTAATGGTTGAGAATCTGGGGAAGTTTTATGACTGATTGGGGTTAAAAAACCATGTATTTTTTGTGGAAGGGTAAGGAAATTAAACTATAGTGAAATGTACTTGGTGTGGTGTATCCTTGGGTATATAAAAACTAAATTAAAAAATTCTATTCTTGTTGAGGGATGGGAATGTTTGGAATATATTCATTTTCCAAAACAATAAAAACATAGTTAACTGGTATACTGATTTCTATTTGGAAATTTTTTTAATAAATTCCAATCTATGTCCGACAAACCACAGGGCTTATCACCGCAATGGGAAACAAACCACGCTATTAATCTTATGCTCAGGGAAATACCAGTAAGTATTAGACCATATAAGATGAATAATTACCTCAAAGATGAGTCCAAGCTCAAACATAATTACATGTTAGATCAATGAATAATCTGAAATATTAGCAACCTGTTTTCTAGTACCATCATTCTTATAAAGAAAAAATATGTGATATGGGGGATTTGCATCAATTACCGAGCACATAATAAACATACCATCCCAGATAGTTTCTACATTCCCATTATTGAAGAACTATTATAAGAGTTATGAGGAGTAAAACATTTCTCAAAATTGGATTGAAATCCAGGTTCTTCAAGATTTGTGTATGAATAAAGTATGTTAATAACACAATGTTTTGTACACACGAAGGACATTATGAATTCCTTGTTATGTTGATTGGGTTGATGAAATCACCAACCACATTTCTGTCTACCATGAAAAGAATGTTCAATGAATGTTTTAGGAAGAATTTATTATTATTTTTCAATTATATTTTCTTTTATAATAAAACATGGGTGGAACACTTGGAACACCTTGGCACCATCATTCTGGTAATACAGAAAAATCGGCTTCGCGTTAACAAGATTTTTTTTACATAGCTATCCATGGAATACTTAGGACATGTAATTTATTATAAGGGCATTTTAATAGACCCAAAAAAAGTTGAATGTGTTTTTGTTAGCCCCCACCAAAATATGTTAAGGGGGTTCATGGATTTTTGGGTTTAATTAGGTACTATAGAAAATTTGATAATGGATATGGAAAGACAACTAGACCTCTCACAGAATTGAAAAAAAACAACTTCCATTGGTCTCCAGCTACTGAACCAGACCTTCTAGCCCTTAAAAGGTGTTGAGTTTCTACTCCCCTTCTTACCTTACCTAATTTACTAGAACCATTTAACATTGAATGAAATGGTTATGGACGGGGTTCGGTGATGTCCCCAAGCAAGATGGACATTTGGTTTCTTATTTTATCATGGAATTAGTAGACATCACCCTTTCCAAATATTTTTATGAAAAATAAGTGATGGATCTTGTTTTATCAGTTAACCATTAGCGATAGTATCTACTTAGGAATAATTTTAGTTTTTATATTGATCATAAGGTTCTCAAGATTCATCTTAGTCGTCGATTTCACAAAACAAATTAGCATCATTGGAAATTGAAACATTTTGGGCTTGAATTTTTGATTATTTACAAACCTAGACACATTAATCTTACAAAGGATTCCCTATACACCAGGATATAAGTGATCTTGACACCAATATAGAACTAATTTCTTTATGTTCTTATTTTTTTGGACAATATTGTCTGAAAATAGACACATCAGGGCTGAAAAATAGTAGGATACCATGTTGAAAGGTATTATTTCTTATATATAACTCCATACCTCTTCATAGCACATGTTTTCTATGTGTCACGGGCTATTATATTACCATGACTGATGTATGTTTTCTCCAAAATCCATCCTCATGCAAAATTTTATTTATTATTACCAATCTTCTGATGTTGGTGTGTAACACCCCAAGATTTCAATGTATGTTATTTTTTCAATGTAATTCAATAACTTTCACTACATGCAACACCGAGTTCAAGCGCATCACAACAAACCAAATTAGCCGTTCAAAATCGGTTATGAATAGTGTTAACTAAATTTCGAACTATATATCATCCTTATAATTTTAGAATCCATATTATGAGTTTCTTAGACATAATGTAAGAACTAGTTCATTTTTTTCAGATAAAAGATGTATTTTTCCAAAAAATGATATTTTATCGCCTTTTAATGGAAAACCCTTTTTAAATCCAATATTTGAAACTTTTATATATTAAATTTGACAAAATAAACTTATTATTTATAATCATGACATAATAATTTAGTTTTAATTAAGTTTTGGTGTTTTTTTTGATATCATTCATATTTTGGTGAATAGTGAAAAATACTATATTTTAACTGAAAACAAATTTTTTAATAAAAACAATTATAGTGTTAAATTATACATTTTAATTGTTTGGAAGTAAAAATAGATTATATTTTTACCATTTAATACAATTCTGGTCATTTTAAGTAATTTCACTTTGATATTGGACAAAAACAAGTGTCAATCTTTTGATAGATATTGTTTCTTAAAAATACGCCTTTTGGTTTTGACAACGGTAATTAATTTTAAATTAATTAATGCAACTTATATGTTTCTAATTTGGTAAAATAGAATTTATTTCTGGATTTGGAATATTTAAATTATCCTAGGGTGAATTTTTGGTATTTTTCTGAAAATGTTCAATTTTTTATGAATAGTGAAAAAACACTGAGTTATCGTTTAAAACCAAATTTTTATTTCAATAAATATTTATTTTATTTAAATTTATTTTAGGTAAAAATAGATACATAATACCTATATAAGTTCAATTTAATTCATTGGAGTCAATTTATAATAATTTTAGTTATATAAAATATTTTATAGAACTTTTCACCGTCTTTTACCCACCACCTAGGAGAATTTGTGAATTCACATAAAACCTAATTTTACCGCTTCTGTGAGTGGAATTTAAAAATTCTGAGAGACATGGTTGATATCAGTAAGTAAAATTTGGTTCAATAAGATAAAAATGATTTTTAGTGAATAGTAACCTTTTACTTTTATTTACCACGGTTAAAAGTTAATAGGCTAATTAAGGGTTAAAATGATATTATTATTACCATAAAACATGTCCTAATTATATTGGATAAGTTTAATTCAACCAAAAACAACCTTAAGAATAAAATACTACCCTTTAGGTCCACATGGATTAGATTAAAACATTTTTTATTATTTTATTTAAAGAAGAGTTAAAGAAGTTAAAATCAAAGTTTAATAACTAAACCATTTTTAATATAGGGTTATACATAAGATAAATTCGACTATAAATATTCATTATAAATCTAAAAATATTTCATACATCATGGTATTCTATTTATAATTTTTAGACATTAAATAATTAAATATATCTATGAAACAATGACGATGCAATAATTACCTTATTCATGAAAGAATAAAATAAATGGTTTTATAAATATTTAAATAAATATATTTTCAATGTTTTTATGACATCTACGAATGTTCTAGGTGACTATTACATGTTAGGTATGATTAAATGTATCTTTTTCTAAGTAATAAAGTTGTTATGACTTTCAAAAAAACAGAATACCAAATAGTGTCGAAATTTACATAAATTATTATTTAAAACAAATACTATATTATTGGTTGATATAATATTTCTAAAGATGTAAGGTTCAGACAAAGGGATTAAATAATATTATATATGTCATTAATGAGCCACTTTAGTTTCACTTGGATGTTTATAGTAAGTTTATTAACCATATAGAGTAAGAATACAAGAAGACACGGTAAAAGTTAAACTATTGAACTAAGAGTTAAATCTAAAAGATAAGGTTAAAATGGTAACCTAAAATTGTCTAAAACCAATAGGTTGAGAGGATTTAGATCCATAACCACATAATTCTAGAAATAAATTCATCTGGAACCATTATAACCCGAATATGATTGTATAATAAATTAATACTTTAATCTTTTCCTAAAGTGACCCTCACCCCTCTTATAAAAGGGCACTTCCCCTTCTCTCAAAATCACACCACCAAAGCCATTTGGATCGGCCAACCCCAGCCCAAATATCCTCCCAACATACCTCACTTGATCCTAGAGGCATTAGTGTGATCATAAAGCCAACCTAAGGATCCCTTTTGATCAAATCAAAAGGAAGAACCTGAAAAAGAGGTAAATATTTTAACACTTCATTCAAGTTCTTTTCTTCTTCCACTTCCTCTTTATTTTTTGTTTCCATTATAAAACAATAAATACAGTATCTTATATATACTGTGATTTATTATAAATATGGTACAACCATATTAGTTATTTTTTCTATCCTATGAATGACATGTCACCATACGTGCATACGTACGGCTTACCATCTCCATGTTGTGGTGTAGTTGTTATTCAATACATTATTATTTGGATGGGTATAATAATGATGTATAATTGATGTAATTAATAAATATAAAATGTTAATGATTATTTATTTATGATATACCGTCTATTTACATACTATTTTAAATCATAAGAATTATATTTTCGCTCTTGCGTACGTATGGATTACTGTCACCACGACACAATGAGATTCATTTCTATGTTCACCATTCAATGATGATTATAAAAATATATATTATTAATAAGTAATTAATATGTGACATAATAATTCTAATGGAGATATATATAAATAAATATATTTATATATTTACTTACATATATCTTATTCACTTAGTTCTGTTCATTACGATATAAAAACGGAAACAGTATTTGTGCGTACGTACAGACTACCATCTCCATAAACAGTGTTTTTATTTTCATATATATGTCAATTATACATATTTATGTTCTAAATATATAAGAAATATAAATCATTTTTTATATTCTGTAATTATTTAAATCTTTATCTAATTGATACAATCAAGAGTAACAAGTTAGAACACGTACGATAAAGAAAGCGATTATTACCCAAAATGTTAATTTAACATAGAAATTATTATTAAATGTGGAGTATAAAGTCATAAATGAATCAGGTATGATATCATAAATATTAATATGGTTCTGGTATAATTTAATAACATATTATTATCTTCATACATGTGGTTAAATGTACCCTCTACTAAAGAAATGTTCAAGGTAAGGGGTTTTCATCTCACTCCTTATTCCCGTGAGATTTATGCCATATTGCCACTATTACCTTTTGTGTGGTTTATGTACTGCCCATAATTGTATTCTTTGTGTAATACACTTTATTTAATGTCAATTTACATATAAATTGTATGATACCTTTTTCATTGGGTGTATGTTCTGTAAGTTACCAAATTTGTAAGTGTTAATTCCTCAATCTCATTATAATCCAAGATTGTATATGTGTAATTATTTACTGGGATATTTTATTATCCATGTCCATTATTCAAAAAAATTATTTCAAAATGAATATTTTAAGGATTTGTGAAAGGTACTCTTTAATAAGATCATAATTTTAAATGTTTTAAAGATTTATCTTTATGAATATTTTTAATTAATATTCATGTTTTCAAAATGATTTTAAGGATTTAATTATATGGACATGAATGTTTTGAAATGATAATTCTTTCCAAAAGTTTCAAAGTGGTATGGGACATTTTTACTCAAAAATATCGTTTAAATTACTTCATTTATAAATGTGTGACTTTTAAATGATTTTACAAAAAGGTTATTTCTCTCAAAAAGTTTTACTCGTCATTTTCAACTATGTCAGCATCCTTTACTAGATATTATTTTTTATTGATGTTGATTTATTATAATAGATTATTCCATATTGTATTGAATAAGTTATGATATGTTTGACTGTGGATGTTCTATTTTTATACCATTCATGGTTTATGGTTAATGTATTGACATTTTGTATGCTAGTTCTAATACGAATTTTTATGTTATGTTTCAACCTTTTCATATGAGCAATGTATTGGACATAGTAAGTGACAGGTGGAGCCCGCTATAGCTCCTCAATGCATCAGTGGGTCTCATGAGACAACTAGATGTGGAATTGGATGAGGCCTTTCCCGATTTAAGATATGGTTTTGGCCAAGTCCTTATTCATTTTAGACGTCTTGGTCGAGGTCTTGACAAAATGTTTCAGAATGCCCGACATTATACATTACCTCATTATGAAAATAAACATGATGGTTCTTGTGGTCATTCAACTAGAATAATATCCATGATTATGTTTTATTATGGAATTATTTACTCAGCTCATATTCCTATCATAAATGTATTCAAGTTTATTATTGTTAAAGGCATGTGGTTTCAATTATTCAACATGCTTAATATTTATGTTATCTTCTGTTGTATTTCTTACCCTTACTGGGCATTTGAGCTCACCCCTTTCTTATGTTTCATTTTCCCAGGATTCCAAGAAGTGTATTATGATTGATATGCAGGGTTGACCTAAAGGGAATAATGGCATTCTCAGAGAACTATTTATGCTATGTTTAATGTTTGAAATTTTAATGTAAAGTTAATTTATGTAATCTATTTTCCAAGACTGTTAAAATGATCCATCATTCATAACTTGATTCATTGTAATCATTCCCATGTTATGTAATAATGCATCGACTCTGTGTAACTGGGTTCGGGGCGTTACATTTCGTATTAGAAAAAGTTTAGAAATAACCTTGGGAACTAGATTTAGATAAACTCCGATTAGAGCACATTACCATAAGATAGAATTTGAGGATTAGTATAGAAGAACTTACTAGAATTTTGTTAATGTAGAGATTTTTTGAGTTTTTCCCAAAAATACATCCTTTTCTGGATACGAGCAGGTAGAGGCAGCTCTGGCATAGATTTACCTAGGGGTAAAACCCAAAAACACTGCTTTGGGCTAGACTCGAATGGGAACTAGTGCACGACAACGGGCCTTGCTGCACTCTTGGTTACGAAACTCCCGGGGGATATGCTTAGGATAATTCTCATTTTCTTTACAAACCACTATGAAGGGTTTATGAGTATATACCTCCTCAATGAAAACATTTTTGGGATTATGGATTATACCAATAAACTGTTCATTTTACGTTAGGTATTTTACATGTTTGGAATTATGAATTTTGATTCATAAACTGACCTAGTTTATGACATTATTTAGAAATGGCACCTAGTAGAAGGAATGAGAACTCTAGCAATACGTATGATCCAAAGAGTAAGAAGGATCATATATTTTATTATATTAAGCCAACATTAAGAAGGGAAATAGTCTCCCATATATTCTCAACATATGAAGTAATAGTATCATGTGTTAATAAGATAAGAAAATAATTCTCTGAGTCCAATGGAATTGAAGGTAAGCAAGTGAATAAAAGGATAGAAGAGAGAAAGATGGATAAAGGGAAGAGGGAAAAGAAGAATTTTCCCATATGTGAAAACTATAGGAAGAAACACCCTGGAACTTACCTAAGGGGAATGGGAGTTTGTTATAATTGTGGATAAAAAGGACACCAGGTACGTGACTACAAGGGTAAGAAAAAGGTTTCAAATATACAATGCTTCATCTGTAGGGATTTGGGACACTATGCGAACCAATTTCCAAATCATCAGAGTATGCCCCAAATGATGCTATTGGATAATATTCGACTTATGATACTAACACAGATGAGGAGGAATGATTAGATTTATTATGTTTTTATTAAATAATTATTTCATTTGAGTGTTGTATCAATAATGTACTGGTTATAATAATTATGGGGTATATAAGGATTGTACTGAAGTGCTATTTAATTAAGGACTTGAGATTGTTTGGAACCAAGAAAAGTGACTCAATAAGAAGATTAAAATTTTGGAAATATATGGTTGAGAGAAAGATAAATCATAATATGGTTTTGATACTGAGGTTGTGATTTTGGAATAATACATGTTTGATTTGGATAAATTGTATTGGATATTATTGACTACCTTGAAACTGATTAATGATTTGTATATTCCATCATTGTTTGAGTTTGCAACATATTTGTATAGAAGGAGTATATCCAGTATTCTATAATGAATAAGGGAGCATGAATGTATTCAATAAGGTTTTATGGTAATTTAGGATGTTGTAGTGTTTTAAATTAATACAAGATGAAGGTGTTCACATGTTATTACATGGAAAAAAGGATCATCATTGTGTTTAACTTCCTTATAAATTTTGGACTGTGATTTTGGATAGAAGTATTTTGGATAAGTAAAAATGTTGGAATGGATTAAGTTTGACAGGTTATTTTTTGGATTTTAATAAAAGGAAAACACACAGACCATGTGAAAACCCATCGCGTCGGACAAAGCTATGGGAATCGAACCCACAACCATAGTGCGATTGGGATTTATCGCCTACCACTGGACTACGTGAAGTCCCTTGATTGTATAATGTAGTTTCTTTTTTTAAGAGTATGATATGTGAATTATAAATTCATTGTTTTTAGAACCCTATACGATTAGGATAAATAGAATATATATATTTTTTGAAATCTTTTAGAGTTAAAGATGAGTTTGTGGTAGGAATTAGTTGAAGGATGAATCTCTACTTGTCAAGTATACACACACACACACACACAGAGAGATATATATATATATTTTCTTCCTCTTATTTTTTGGATAAATTTATTATTAATCTTTAGGGATGCGATCTTAAATCCAAAATTGTATTATGCTAATACTTTATGTTTTGTTGAACCGATGGTATTTTAAATCATCATTGATTGGGGGCTTTGAGGCCCACAATTCAACTATTTCTATTGATTGATGACCTCAATAACTCCCTCTAAATATTTATTTTTTTCCTCCAATTATGTGTCTTTAATTTCCACTAATGTTCTCTTAACTGAGATCATAATTTGGTGGTGACTTTTTCATTCCCCTTTTCCTCTTATTAAGACTAAATTTTATTAACCCAATTTCCGATGTGGGTTTTCCTACAAAGGTATTTTCTATTTTCAACCATTTATTTTCAAAGAAAAATTTTAAATTGCGAGGATGCAGTTTATTGAAGGAGGGAAGAATTTAACACCTAAAGATTTCAAAGTATGTTATTTTTTCAAAGTAATTCAATAACTTGCACTACACGCAACATCGAGTTCAAGCGCACCACAACTTACCAAACTAGCCATTCAAAAGCGGTAATGAATTGTATTAACTGAATTTTGAACTATATATAATCCTTATAATTTTAGAAACCATATTATTAGTTTCTTAGACATAATTTAAGAACTAATTCATTTTTTCAGATAAAAGAAGTATTTTTAAAAAAAATGCAATTTTGCCGCCTTTTAATGGAGAACCCTTTTTAAATCTAATATTTGAAACTTTTATATATTCCATTTGACAAAATAAACTTTTTCTTTAGAATAGGGACATAATAATTTAGTTTCAATAAATTTTTTTGTTTTTTGATAACTTTCATATTTGGGTGAATAGTGAAAAGTACTATATTTTAACTGGAAAAAACTTTTTAATCAAAATAATTTAGTGTTAAATTATAAATTTTAATGGTTTGGAAGTATAAATAGATTATATTTTTACCATTTAATCCAATTATGGTCATTTTAAGTAATTTCACTTTGATATAGGACATAAACAAGTGTCAATATTTTGATAGATAGTTTCTTAAAAATATGCCTTTTGGTTTTGACAACGGGAATTAATTTTAAATTAATTAGTGAAACTACTATGTATTTAATTTGGTAAAATAGAATTAATTTTTGAATTCAGAATATCGAAATTATCCTAGTGTGAATTTTTAGTATTTTTCTGAAAACGTTCAATTTTTTATGAATAGTGAAAAAACACTTAGTTATCGTTTAAAACCGAATTTTTATTTAAATAATTATTTATTTTATTCAAATATAGTTTAGGTAAAAATAGATACATAATACCTATATGAGTTCAATGTAACTCATTGGAGTCAATTTATAATAATTTTAGATATATAAAAAGTTTTATAAAACTTTTCACCGTCTTTTACCCACATCCTAGGAGAATTTGTGAATTCACATAAAACATAATTTTACCACCTCTGTGAGTGGAATTTAAAAATTCCAAGAGTCATGGTTGATATCATTAAGTAAAATTTGGTTCAATAAGATAAAAAAAAAATTTGTGAATAGTAAATTTTTACTTTTATTTACCACGGTTAAAAGTAAAAAGGGTAATTAATGGTAAAAATGATATTATTTTTACCCTAAAACATGTCCTAATTATTTTGGATACGTTTAATTAGACTAAAAAAACATTCGGTATATAATATAACCCTTTAGGTCCACTTGGATTAGATTAAGACATATTCTATTATTTTATTTAAAGAATAGTTAAAAGAGTTAAAATCAATGTTTAATAACTAAACCATTTTTAATATTGTGATATAAATAAGATAAATTAGAATATAAATATTCATTAGAAAGATAAAAATATTTTCTACATCATGGTATTTTATTTATAATTTTTATACATTAAATATGTAAATTTATTTATGACACAATGATTATGCAGTAATTACCTTATTCATGAAAAAATCAAATAAATGATATTATGAATATTAAAATAAATATAATTTCGAATTTTTTATGACATACATGAATTTTATAGGTTAATATGACATTTTAGGGATGATTAAATGTATCTTTTTCGAAGTAATCAAGTTGTGATGACTTTCACAAAAACAAAATACCAAATAGTGTCAAAATTGAAATAAATTAATATTTTAAACAAATAATATATTATTGGTTGATATAATATTTCTAAAAATTTAAGGTTCAGAAAAAGGGAATAAATAAAATTATATATGTCATTAATAAGCCACTTTAGGTTCACTTGGAATTTTATAGTAAGTTTATTAACCATACAGAGTAAGAATACAAGAAGACACAGTAAAAGTTAAACTATTTAACTAAGAGTTAAATCTAAAAGATAACGTTAAAATGGTAACCGAAACTTGTCTAAAACATATTGTTTGAGATTATTTCGACCCATAACCACCTAAGTCTCTAAATAAATTCATTTTTAACCATTATAAACCGAATATGATTGGATAATAAATTAATACTTTAATCTTTTCTTAAAGTGACCCTCACCCCTCTTATAAAAGGGCACTTCCCCTTCTCTCAAAATCACATCTCCAAAGCTATTTGGATCGGCAATCCCCTTCCCAAATATCCTAAAAACTTCCCTAAATTTATCCTAGAGGACTTATTTTGATCATAAATCCAACCAAATGAGCCCTTTTGATCAAATCAAAAGGAAGAACCCGAAGAAGAGGTAAACATTTCATCACATCTTTCAAGTTCTTTTCTTATTCAACAACCTCTTTCTTTGTTGTTTTCATTATAAAACAATAAATATAGTATATTATATATACTATTATGTTACTATAAATATGGTACAACCATATTCATTATTTTACCCATCCTATGCAAGACATGTCACCATACGTGTGTGCGTATGACTTACCGCCTCCACGTTGTGGTGTAGTTGTTATTCAATACATTATTATTTGGATGGGTATAATAATAATGTATAATTGATTTAAATAATAAATAAAACATGTTAATTATTCTTTATTTATTATATACCATCTATTTACATACTATTTTAAATCAAAAGAATGATATTGTCGCTCTTGCATACGTACAGATTATTGTCTCCACGACGCGATGAGATTCATTTCCATGTTCACCATTCAACGATGATTATAAAAATATATATTATTAATAAGTATGTAATATATTAAATAATAATTATACTGGAGATATATATATATAAATATTTATATTTAATTACATATATCTTATTCACTTAGTTCCGTTCAATATGATATAAAAACGGAAATAACGTTTATGCGTATGTACGGACTACCGTCTCTATAAACAGTGTTTTTCATTTCATATAAATGTCTATTATATATATTTATATTCTAAATATATATGATATATAAATCATGTGTTATATTTTGGAAGTATTTAAATCATTATCTAAGTTATACAATCAAGATTAACAAGTTAAAACACGTACGATAAAGAAAGCGATTATTACCCAAAATGTTAATTTAACATGGAAATTATTATTAAATGGAAACTATAAAGTCATAAATGAATCATGTATGATATCATAAATATTAATATGGTTCTGGTATAATTTAATAACATACTAAAATCTTCATACCGAAGGTTTAACATACGCTCTATGAAAGGAATGTTCAAGGTAAGGGGTTTTCATCTCACTCCTTATTCCCGTGAGATTCATGCCATATTTCTATTATTACCATTTTTGTGGTGTATGTAATTCCCATAATTGTATTCTTTGTGTAATATACTTCTATGTGTATTTACATATTCATTGTATGATACCTTTTTCATGGGTTGTATGTTTCGTAAGTTACCAAATTGGTAAGGGTTAATTCATCAATCTCATTATTATCTGAGATTGTTTATGTGTAAGTATTTACAGGGATATTTTATTATCCCTGTCCATTTTTCATAAAAATGATTCAAAAAGAATATTTTAAGGATGTTTGAAAGTTAATCTTTAACAAGATCATAATTTTAAATGTTTTAAATATTTATCTTTATAAATATTTTTAATTAATGTCCATGTTTTCAAAATAATTTTAAGGATTTATTTATATCGACGTGAATGTTTTGAAATGATAATTCTTTTCAAAAGATGCCAAGTGGTATGAGAAATTTAAATTCAAAAATATCTTTTAATTTACTTCCTTTATAAATGTTTGACTTTTAAATTATTTTACAAAAATTTTATTTCTCTTAAAAAGTTTTACTCGTCATTTTCAACTATGTCAACATCCTTTACTAGATATTATTATTGATTGAGGTTGGTTTATTATAATACAATCTTCCATATTGTATTGAATGAGTTATGATATGTTTGACTGTGGATTTTCAATTTTTATACCATTCATGGTTTATGGTTAAAGTATTGACATATCGTATGCTAGTTCTAATACAAATGTTTATGTTATGTTTCAACCTTTTTATATAAGGAATGTATTGGACATATTAAGTGATGGGTGGAGCCCGCTATAGCTCCTCAATGCATTAGTAGGTCTCATGAGGCAACTAGAGGTGGGATTGGTCGACGCCTTTTCCAATTTGAGATATGGTTTTAGCAGAGGCCTTAATCATTTTTAGACGTCTTGGCCGAGGCCTTGACAAAATGTTTCAGAATGTCCGGAATTATACATTCCCTCATTATGAAAATAATATTGATGGTTCATGTGGTCATTCGACTAGTAGAATACCCGCGATTATGTTTTATTATGGAATAATTTACTGAGCTCGTATCCCTTCCATAAAATTATTCATGTTTATTATTGGTAAAGGCATGTGGTTCCAATTATTCGACATGCTTAATATTTATGTTATCTTCTGCTATATTTCTTACCCTTACTGAGCGTTTGAGCTCACCCCTTTCTTATGTTTCATTTCCTTAGGATTCCAAGAAGTGTATTATGATTGATATGTAGGTTTAAGCTAAAGGGAATAATGGCATTCTAAAATAACTATTTATGACATGTTTTATGTTTGAAATTGTAATGTAAAGTTAATGTATGTAATCTATTTTCCAAGACTTGTAAACTGATCGGTCCTTAGGGTCTTGATTCCTTGTAATCATATCAATGTTATGTCATAATGCACTGGCTCTGGATAACTGGGGTCAGGGTGTTACATGGTGTCTATGTTATATTTCTCAAAACCTATAAACGACATGATGTTGGCCTCTTATAGAGGGGTATAACCAAATAGATCCATTAATTC
Organism: Viscum album; assembly: GCA_963277665.1. Lineage (NCBI taxonomy): Eukaryota > Viridiplantae > Streptophyta > Magnoliopsida > Santalales > Viscaceae > Viscum > Viscum album. Next base: position 1,760,773,870 of record OY728141.1, read on the forward strand.
ATCCATGAATATGATACATGTCAGTGAAATAATACTTAGGCCATGTCTCATGTGGAAAACCATTATCCCCTTCAAGTTTCTTCATAGGTTTGGGATGATATTTCAATGGATTTCATTTCCATATTTCCCAAATCCCAGGTTATAGTGTCATCTTGGTGGTTGTGGATCATTTCACCAAAAATACTAACTTTATGATACTGTGACATCCCTATAAATCCAAGGCTATTGATGAACTTTTTACCAAGGAGGTGGTTTGTTTACATGGAATCCATAGTACAATCCTCAATGATGGAGATCCTATTTTTGGAATTAATATTTGGAAGGAAATATTTGTCTTAGAGGGAACCACTCTGAAAATTATTATTTATTACCACCCACAAACGAATATCCAAAAAGAAATTGTAAATAAATGTGTTGGAACTAATTTACATCATTTTTATTTTAAAGCCCCCTTACTTGGTCTTGGTGTATACCTTGGGCTGAATATTGTTATTATACTTCATCCCATTCTTCAACCAAGATGTGTCCTTTTGAGGCAGTCTTTGGTTGAAAGCCTCCAACTGTGTAGTGTTCTTCTAGTGGTGCTACACATCTTGACACAATGGCTATTATCTTTTTAAAAATGATCATATGTTGCTCCAAATTCAATATAACCTTACATGTTCCTAGTAGATAATGGTTTAGGCATCCAACAACCATCGTCGGGATGTTTCTTTTCATGTTGGGAGCTTGTATTTTTAATATCCATCAAAATGTATGAACATCAAAATCCTCTAAATTGACTCCCATTCTAGAATCCCACTATTATAGACCTTTTATGATTGTGTCTCTCATGGGAAACACTTATTATAATATTTATTCTCCTCCTACCACAAGGGTACATATATTTTTTCATGCCTCAATGCTCAAAAGTGTTGTTGGTTATTCAAAAATGCTTTCTGAGATTCTAGATTTGTGGGACAAAAACTCTTACGATAGTTCTGTAAAATTGGGTATTTTGGCTACCAAATCTAAACCTAGGAATCTATAGGGTCTCTGGTTAATTTAGTGGCATCATCAACCATCCAAATAGAAAACATGGGATGATTATAAGAAAATTATTACCCAATTTCCTAACATACACCTTGAGGAAAAGGTTCCATTTACTGAGGAAAAAATTGTTACCTTTTTTGGTCCTAACCCTAGGGGTGTTTCCTCATTCTACCCATGCCTTCATATTATACATACTTATTACTGAAGGAGAGGAAGAATGGAAAAAATAATACAAAGTTTGTTAGTGGGACTGACGGGGAACATGACTTTGTATATGTTCAGCAGGGTTTTGGTAGTGACAACATTTAGTTCGAAAAGAAAACTAATTATATTGGAATAGAACCCTATAAGAGTAAGTGGTATGACTCTTGTAAATATCCATTCTTGCAGCAGGAAAACATCATGGGGGAGGACTCTCTATCTCAAACCTGTTGTACTGATTTTTCTTAAAAAAAATTGTAATACATATTACCAGTAATACCATTCGGATTTCTTTTTCTATCTTGTATTCTTATTTCTCTCCTAGAGCACACACATAATCATAATAGTATTAAACGATGCTACGGTCAATATATCATGTTCTAATACTCGTAGACTTGATGGAATTGAATCAATTTTTAAAAAAAAATCTCATGAAAGATATTAGTGGTGATGTTAATAACTGTAACATGAAATTTTCACAAGATTACAAGTTACCTACAATATTTAACTCTACAAATATTACCTTGGTTCCTAAAGTGAGGAATCCATCGTAGGAGGACCTTACTCTTTATAGTTGTGCCTTTTTTCTCCTCTTATTTCCCTTTTGAGAATTCAGTTTCCAAGTGTTTCTTCTTCGATCCTTAATGGATTCTAGGATCATTTGACCTAGGATATAGCATGAGTTAACTCTATCATTCTGGTTTGATTCTTCATAGATTTCTTCCCCATTTATTTGCTGGTGATTATTGCAATTCAGATTACGGTTTTGGTGATAATTCCACTAGATCATAGTGGAGTCATCTAGACATTTTAGGGATTTTTTTATATTGGGTAAAGAATATCCTCGGAATATGATTTCAATAGGTCTTGTGTGGATTCATATTGGTTTGTGGTGGGTGGTGTGCCCCCCTTTCCTCAATGATTTAGATGCGATAGATTACCAGGTGAGTGATTATTTAATAATGTCTAAATAATTATGTAATAAATATTTGATAAATAAATGAATTAATTATAATTGATTTATAATTAATTTTTAGGATTGATTGATTGAATTAGGACCTCATGTTAATGGAAGGTGGTTAGTTAGGCTTATAATATCATAGGAAAGGGTGGTCGAGCATCAGTTAGGCTGGTAGGATCTTAGGAAAGGGTGGTAGATCATGGATTATGATGATAATGAATCCATAATAGGTAGATTTTTCATAAGGTTACCCTCATAAAGTTTATGAATTTGTTTATATAGTTTGGGATATGCAGTCTCACCGCCTGTGTGTGATTGAACTTGATTATAAATTAACTATTTCCCCTTGAACCTCTATGAAATAAATATAAGTGTCTTGGGAAAAGATGGAATCTTGGACACTTGGTTAATACTTCAACCTCTGATGTCCAAGGGATTAACTGTAAACATGTTCTATGTGATATATGGGCCCTCAAAGGGTATAAGTGAAATGAATGAACATATTAGACCTTTATATAAGTTCCATGAGTTCCCTCTGTGTTGGTAAGTGTGAAGGGTTGGGAATGGATAGTTTAGGGTTATGACATAGATAGGATTTATGTATAGGTTAGGTGTGAGGAGACTGACCAAGATTATTTGGGAAGGGAGTTGGATGTTTGAACACTCCTTAGTGCTAACTTATATATACTTTATAGTGTGGTCGATTATGACCTGATGTGATCATGGTCATATTGATGGATCTTATGCCTCTATGTTACAGGCTTCAATCCTGGGATGAAATGAGATAAAGGAATCTGGGTGGGTTGTATAGACCTTGATGTTACTTAGGGGACCATCATCAGTTCCCTGGTATTATGTTGACTTTGAAGTGGGTTAGTGCATGAATTCAAGATCAATTGTAGTTTAGTATGTATGTAGTGATTGGTTTCGGTTTTGCGCATGGTTTTCCAGCCTAGGAAGCATTTTTTGGGTTCAGATAAGTTCCCAACCCATGTGATTATGTATGCTATATGAGGTTTTACGTGATTTAGTGGGATGAGGCTCTTGGGTAATGATGGACTAGAGACCATTCTGAGTAGGTGATCAGACCCCTGGGTGGATATTATATTATCTCTCCAGGTATAGGATGTGATCCATAAGTGTATATATGATAGATTCGGGTAGAGTATGTGCCCCCCCCCCCCTCGAGGGTGTATTCAACATGAAATTTTCAGATATGTGATGTGACCACTTGGGCGTATGACATCCTAAAAGGTTCTGGGGTTGGACTTGTATCCCTATGGGTGGTTGTGCTTTATGATCAGAGACAACCAGTACTTCCCAAAGTGGGTACGGTCAATTCTAGGTGTCACCTTTTAATTTGAGGATCGAAGGTGATTAATTTTATTATGTTCAGATGTTTTTTTATTTTTGTGATCATGTCACATTATAAATGCATTGTATTTACGGATTATGCTACTTTGTTTTACTCAAACACTAATCAGGTTGCCCAAACACTTGTGTACTTCATTAGACCAGATAATTGCAGGTACAGGTAAGGTAGAGGTCCATTATTGGATGGTTGAGCTAGATAAATATGATTGTGTCATGAGATGGAATCGGGTTGAGACTCAATACCATGTTTGGTTTTTAGTTTCATTACATTTTTTGAGTTATTTATGATCATCTACTAAAGGATCTTGTTGATCTATTCCCAACTCATTTGTATTTCTAGATAGTTAATTTTATTATAAATTGAGTATATTATTTATTTTGTGTGGATTATGTGGAATTAATTATTTATTCCAATGGATATTCTGATGAATGGATGTATCAAATTATCGAATTTTTATTACCCTAATCTGAGGGTATGTTCATCCCATGGTATCACCTTTGAGTCCTTATACTAATCAGAATCCTATGGAATATAGGGATATATGTAAGAGGTCATGTGACAACCCAACTCGGTTACTATAGAGTGATTTGGGTAGGGGTACCTACATTCAAAAACATGTTTTGAAATTTTTTCACCCTATAATTGTTCTCTCTTTAATAGTAAAATAGGTCTTCCTCTTAGTGGAAGATAATTTTTCCCAAAACATGTAAATCTTATGTGGTTCATTTTTTTATGTATCCTCTTTATATAGTTTGTAATATTTTTTTCACTCACTCATCAATGTTTCATTTCATTGTTATGGATCCCATAGCATAATTCCCCATTGTCCATACTACCCAGACCATTGTTTTTCATCATTGTCCCTGCACGGGTGCTCTCTATCAATCTCCACTATCACTCTTATTATTATCAAATTTATTATTCCACAGTCATTGTGTAATCATTGAAGTTGTTTCATCCTATTTAAAATTAAATTTTATATGAATCTTCTTCAATATGACCATTTCCTAAAATCTCATTTCAATTTACCATTTCCTAGTACTGTTTTTAAGGCATCCACTTTGAAGTAACTCGTTCTTGACAACCTATTCTAATGAATTTTTTCAATAATTCTGATGAGATACCAATAGTATCCTATTTTAATTAAATGATTATAACCAAAAATACAAGAGGTAGGAGGAAGAAGTGAAGATATATAGAGATTCACCCCACCTCAATAGCCACTCAGAACCCTCACCCAAGCCTCACGACAAAATTCTCAAGACATTAGGTCCCCCAACTAACTATAAAAATACCCTGTCCACACTCTATAACCCTCCACATTTATAAGAGCCGCTATAAACCACCTATGGGCCACCCTTCATACCCCCCTTCCATTTTCTAGCATATTCCATCTTCGGTCACCTCTATAACAATCTTCTCTAACTACAGGGGTCCCTGATAATATCCCATTAGGATCCTAACATATTTACCATGGTCCCCCATGTAGTTATAATAGACTCCCTAGAATCACCCCTTACACTCCTATCCCTACCACCCCTGAAATTCCACCTTTTCATCAAGGTGGTGGTTTTGACCCCTAGGGTGAAAGTTTTTCCTAGCCCCTCAAATGACCATTACTTTTTTTTGATCCTCAACGGTCTTCAATTTTGATAGAAACTCTAATTTTATTGATATCTATAAATCAATAGTTCCATGTAGTTTCAGGACATCCATGGATGTATAAGATTGTTGGTATCCTGATATACTAAATAACTCCAATAATTCCTCATGAGTGAGGGGAACCTTCATTTCGTACAACTTCTATTGGATGTGGAAAAAAATCATGTGTTATCTAGCCTTGTGGATTTTTTCCATCAGACATAGGAAAGTCCATTCATTAAGTTGTAGTCAAGTTCTCTGAACCCAAATCATTATGGTTCATAGGGGTTGTGGCTCCTAGTTGTTTTTTTCAATTTCAATGGACTCCAAATAATGTGATTCAAATAGGTCTGTTACTAATATTGACCACTCTTTTTCCTACCATTGTAATTTATCCAAGAATTATGCCACACCTACTATGGATTTTCAAATTTATGTTGTCTCACGATCCCAATACTTCTGAAATTTGACTTGAACCCACTAGTCTTTCTACCAAGTAAACACAAAATTATAAATAGTTTGTGTGTCTTTATTTATGTGTTTTTTTAACTGTCCAGTGGTGCCTCCATTTCCATAATTTTACTCCACCAACACTTATTTCTACAATAACTCCCCTCCACAACGAGAGGTATCCATCAGTGATAATATAAAACAGTGAAGTAGTGGATTATGGAAGCAATATAGTGGATCCTGGAATCATTAACATGCTACGAAATATATCAGCATTGATTTTATCCTTTTAAAGATAACTGAAAGTTCTCAACTATCCTCCTTATGGAATTATCCAGCAGAAAAATCTTCATATGGAAGTGAAACTCCTTTGAGCAGTGAGGAGGTAGTGGCAGGAATGACTAATTTATGAGACAAAAAATTAGCTTCTTTGTATTAAAAGAGTATAACTATAAATACAAGATAAAGGAGGAAGAAGAGATGATAGATGGGAATATAGCTCTCCTCGAGTGGCACTCAACACCCTCTCCAAAGGCTCATGACCAAATTTACAAGCTTTTAAGATTCCTACCTAACTAGAACCCCCCACCTCTCTCCAGCCCTCCACATTTATAAATTCTCCTACTAACAACCTATGGCCCCCCTATAATATCCCAACTTACATTCCCCAACATATCCCCCTCCAGGACCCTCTATAATAGCCTCCTTTAACTACAGTGCCCCCCAAGAAAATTCCCCCAGGATCTTAACATATTCGCTATTGGCCCCCGTGTTGTTACAACGTATTCCCTAGAACAATTCCCCTTGCATTATTATCACATCCTCATTTAGATGAACTTTTCTAAATATCCTTTTCAAAATTATTTTCTCTAAAAATCTTCTCTCTATGTCATATTCTATGAATCCTCTTCTAGAAAACTATTTCATGAGGTTTTATTCCCAATGACTTTTTTCAAGTTTCCCCATCTAAATGACCTTTTCAAATTATTAGTTTCCAAATAACCTTTTCATTTTTCCTATGGTCCCCCATTTAATCACCATCATTAATGTTTTTGAATATCATAAAATTTCTACCAATAGTATAACATCTTATGTGATAGTTTCAATATCATCTCCAGTTCTTGTGTAGCCCAGTTCAATAGTCATGATGTGTCTTTATCACTTTAGTTTTGTGAATATGCCTATCATATCCTTTCTACGTTATATTTTGAATTTTTTATTTGTTATTTATCTAATTCAATGTATCTCACTATAATAATATATAAATAGAGAAACCTAACCTCACATTCTAGGTAAACTATTTCTACAAATATTACTAATATCTTTTCCCTCAAAATACTTAATATGAGTATACTGAAAGATATAAAATAATATTTCTAAGACCTTGAAACTCACCAAAATTACTGCATCAATGTGTTTATGGGTTATATAGAATTATCTCATGATCAATGCAGTGGAATAAATTCATTTAAATTCTCAGTCTATCACAACTAAATCAACATGAAACATAAATAGGAGTACCTATATGGTTATTGATTGATAGTGATCACCAAGTGACAGATAACAGAACCTAGTCCCCATGGGTTTGTACATCATCCGAGTGATCGCTCTCATGCTACGAGAGGATCCTGAAAAATCCAAGAGATGTGCTATAACCTTATTTGATGAATAAAAATAGACAACCATGATCAAAGAGAGATTCAGTTATGAAAGGACTGAATTTCCCACACCACCAACTCGAGTATCACATCATTATACATACCTCCTTTACTAAATGAATGAGTTTGAGTGTCTGTTTCCAATATACGTTACTCAAAATGCATGCATGTTACTGTTAAAAAATCATTTAATGTTTTAATGATTAAAACACATCTATTATGCCACAAAAAATTATAAAATGATTCAAAATTAAAGTATATTTAGTAGAAGAGATGAAAATGACTATGAACTCAGTATCCCATATCATAGGCCAACCATATCATACAATAGATCCATATTTACTCCCCTTATAATATGGATCAATAGTATCCAACAACATGCATCTCATGCATATATTATCTTGTCAAAGATTTGATCATTAACTGTGTAACCCTATAATTCTTTGTAGCATTGACAACAGGTATGAAATCCCGATTTCATATATATATGAAAAAAGTGTACTCTCCCAAAATTCTAGTGAAACTCAAGATAAAAAGGAGGTTTTGTGATCTCGATAAAACTGGCATGTATGCTTAAAAACATCCTGATTAAATAGTTCGTTCTAGAGATAAAAAAATACATGATGATTTTATGGTGGAGTGACACCAGACCATTTACTAAAAAGTACATTAGAAAATATAGCCTAAAAAATGATAATATATATCTAAATATAATTCATTTATATGAGTATAATCAATAATTTAAATGACCCTTAGAATTGGAAAATTTTATTATTGATAATATAAATTTATTTCACTTACCACAATCAAATGAGTTAGGTGTGGATTATAAACAAATTTTTTGGGGTTTAGAAGAATATTTGTTAGATTAGTATAATGTTTTATTAAACCCATAAAAACATGGAATATTTTAATAACCCATAATTATTATTCCATCCTAAAAACATATAATAAGTGTTAAACAATATGTACAACAATGAAGGTCGTTCATATCCCATTTAAATTTGTATTCCAGTAGACTTTGATATTTTCTTTCTAAACATACAAGTGGCTATTGGTCTATCACCACATTCTATAAAACATAATAAATATAGATCTAAATAATAAAATAATAAAATTAAGCAGAGATACTTTTTTCTTATGTTTGAACCCCAAGAATGAATTCATTACACTCAATATCATCAAAAGAATAAATAACCATTAAAGTAATATGTATAAATTTACATAAAAATATGAAACAAAAAATAGCTAAAAAATATTACCATTGAACGCAAGGTATATCACGTGAGGAATCAATAATTGGTTGGAACCATTCCATCATAAATAACGACTACTGTTGATTTAGCATATGGTCTAGCCAATATCATGAAATAAAATATTTCTAAACTAAAAAAAATATCATCAATATGACTTATAAAAAATGGGATATATATATATATATGATTAATAATTATTAGTCTAGGAATCAATTGAAAATTTACATATTCCATGAAATTTCTATAAAATAAAATTAAATGATATAAACTTCCATACTCGTATTTCTTTCTTCCATATGTTTTTATTATATAAGAAAGAACTATTTGCAATGATTTATCATTGACACACCTTTTAAAAGGGGAAAGTTTTTGATATTTATATCCAAACTGGTTATAGTAAGAGTAATTGAATGCATAAAATTGGGTATTGTGCTCTTCCATAAGTCTAAAATGACATCTCTCTTCTCTATTCAATTATATAGGCTAATAAAAATCTTGTTAAAATAATACAAACTAATTATAATAAATTAATTAATATATGTAATTATTAAATTTTATCATATAAAATAACTTATATATATCTTATGATGTGTAAATTTAGCCACTTAATAAATACAATGGCTAATATCTTCTGGAATATCAATCTCATTGGTTGTAAATAAATAGAGTATCATATCATTAAAAATTGATCATTTTTTGGATTTTTGAAAATGGGGATCTAAATATTCATAAACTTCACTCATCCCCCCACAATCACACATAATCAGCAATAATCTCTTCGTAATGACAAATTATTGTGTTTTATAAGAACATCAAACCATTTATGAGATCTCTTCATTATTTGAAAACTCCAAAAACCCAATTGGAAAATAAAATAACTCATATACATATAATATTTTATGAATACAAATAATAAAAACTCATACTCACTGATAAATCATTACTAATTGTTCACTTATAAAACCTCATGAATAGTTATCATTATATAAAATTGTGTTCTTTTGAAACCACGCTATAAGAGTGAAATCAAAATTTTAGGATACAAGATGTAGTTCGAGACTATTCTGGTCATCAACATTTCCAAAAATTATTAGAATGTATTAATATGTGACTTCTATTGAAAAATTATACAAGTATGTTGAATCTTGATTTATTGTAGTATAAAAGCTTTTAAATTTACACACCCATAATTTTTTTATAAATATATTATCACCGTTTTATGGGGATGTACATATTGTATCAGAACAAAAATCCCCTGTATTGGACATATATACACAATAAACATAAAAAAACTAGATAATGTTGAAAAATAAAATTCAAAACAGCTATAAATTCAAACAATCATTGCAAATAGTGAAATATATAGTAAAATAGAAAATGTAACATATAAAATTCTAACAAACAAATGAAAAATGGGAAATTAAAAAACCACCTAATAATCATTAACTAAAGAAAGTTATTATTTCTAGATAGATCATTATCGATTAAAAACATATCATTCATGAAAATAAAAACACATTTCTCATAAAAAATGGAATGGAAAGGACTGACTAAAAACATATCATTCGAGAACCATGTTTTATTCAAGTATGAGATATCTTTAATAAACATTCTCTGATTATAAAAGGTAATATTTATTAATCAATGATTAATAAATGGTTTTTTTTAATTTCCCGGTTTCCATTTGTTGATTATAATTTTATGTGTTTGAATTATTATTTTCCTATATATTTATCTATTATTCTATTTTTTTATAATTTCATATAATTCTATTTTCTTCATTCTATTGGATTTCTAGATTGGCTTTGTTTATGTATCCAATACAGGGGCATGTCGTTCTGATGCAATATGTACAACACCATTAAAATGGGGACATTATAATATCTAAAAAGTTTTATGGATGTGTAAATATAATAACATTTTTTATAAATAAATAAAAAATTTAATCCATCGGTATAAGTTTTTAAGGGAAGTAAAAAAATAAAATATAGGAGTATTTTGGAAATGTTGATGACCAGAATATTCCCAAAATGCATCTTTTCTCTAAATATTTTTATTTCACTATTACAAAGGGGTTTCAGAAGAACATAATATTATATGATGTTAACTATTCATGTGGTATTCTAGGTGAACAATTAGTAACTATTTTTTGTAAGTAATTGTTTTTATTATTTTTCATCATAAAATAACACATTTATAAGAGTTATTGTATTTTACAATTGTTTTTTATGACTAATTATATAATGTAGAAATATCATAAATGGTTTGGTGTTATTAAAAAACATAATGAATCATCATCATAGAGATCTTATTGCTGATCACTTGTGCATGTTTGGGGAATGGGTGAAGTTAGTGAATATTTGGCTCCCCAATTTTGAAAATCATAAAAATGATCATATTTTTTAAAAACATGTAATAATACATTTATTTAAAACCCATGTGATTGATATTGAAGATGATTTTAGACCTTTAAGTGATTATGTGGCTAAATGTGACACAACTTAAAATATATAAAACTTTTTTTTACATGATTACATTTAACAAATTTAATTAATTATATTAATTAATGTCTTATAATTATTAGTTATTATTTAAATAAATCATTGTAACACCCTACACTATTGACCAGATAAGAGATATTTTATTTTAGACTTACGGTAGATCGCAATTCCAAAAATTGATGTGGTCAGTTTCTCTAACTATATCTAGTTTCGATTTGAATATAGAAATTTATTCCTTTGGAAAGGTGTGTCAATGATAAATCTTTATAAAGAGTTGTATCTTATGTAAGAAAAACTTATGGAATAAAAACATATGAGGATATAGTACCATATAATTTTCTTTTATTTTCCAAAAAATACATGAAACATGTAAATTCTTAGTTGATTCCTAGAGTAATAATCATCAGCAATATTTCATATTATTTATTTTTTCCCATTTTTTATAAATCTTAATGATGATATTTTTTAAATTTAAAAATATTTGATTTCCAAAAAATGGATGGACCAAAACCTAAATTAACTATAGCCAAAATTTATGATAGGGTGTTTCTAGGTAATGATTGATGCCTCACTTGATATACATTGCATTCAACGGTAAAATATTTTTATCGATTTTTTGGTTGTCTATTTTTATTTAAATTGATACATATTAATTTTACATCTAATTATTTTTTTGATGATATTTATAGTAATAAAGTCATTCATGGGGTTAAAACACAAAGAAAAATCATTTCTACTTAATTTTATTATTTTATTCTTTATAATGATATTTATTATATTTTAAAGAATATTGTGATAGACCCATAGTCACTTTTAAGTGTATAAATATAATATCAATGTCTACTGGACTACAAATTAATAGGGTATACACACAAGTTTAATTATGGTTTATGCTGTTATAAACTTATTATATATTATTCGGGATGGACTAGTCACTAGGATGTATTAAAATATTCCATGTGTTTTATGGTTTAAGAAAACATTTTCATAATTTTACATAATTGAATCTGAACCCCAAAAAATATTTTTATAATTAATACCTGACTCATTTGATTATAGTATGTGGGATGGTTTTATATTATCTATAATGGATTTTACCAATTATATATGTTGTTTAAATTATTACTTCATGCATGTGAATTATATTTACATATCCATGTTCATTTTAGGTAACATTCTAATCATACTTTTTAGTAAACAGTCTCATGTCACTCCACTATAAAATAAATGTGCACTTTTTTTAATATCTAAAACAAAATGTAGATTTAACTGGGAAGGTTTCTTATGAATACATGCTTATTTTGACTGAGATCATATCAAACTCTTTTATAGATTGAGTTGCACTGGAATTTTGTGAGATGAAACTTTTTTAATAGCATATATGAAATCATTATTTAATATTTGTTTTCAACAATTCAATGGATCTTAGATTTACATAGTCAGGACTTAGAATAAAGATCAGATTTTTAAGAATGTCTCAGTTACAAAATTAAGGGAGTTTGATAAACCATTTCCAAATGATTTGGGATGTATTCACAAAGTGTTGTGAAATTATTTCATTTAGAACTTATTTTATTTTTGATTAAGTGGGATATTTTTGGGAATTCTCTAATGCTATATCAAATGTATTCTATGATTGATCTATAGCATAAGCCAAGAAATGCAAGAAATGCATGTTTTAGGGTACGATTTATCTATATGGGGTGTCGAGATGCATCTTTTGATGATATTATTGGCCTATGATATGGGATACTAAGTGAACAGACACAACCATGACTTCTACATGATTATATTTGATTTTTCATCATCAGATGATTCATTTATGGAATCATGGAAATGTTTTAATCATTGAAATGTTTAATTATTATTAAACTCTAATAAGTATTCAATTTGAGTAATGTATGTTGGTATCCAAGTGTTATATATTGACACTCTAACTCCTTTATTGAAAGAAGGAGGTCTATATAAGGATGAAATCATCTTTTTTTGGTGTGGGAAATTTAGTATTTTCCATAAACAAAGATCTCTTCCAGCTTGGTTATCAATTTTTATTCATAGAAGAAGGTTATACCACGCCTCTTAGAATTTTCAGGATCCTCTCACAGTGTTTGATTATTCTATTAGTCAATGTACATCCCTGTGGAGATGAGATTCCATCGTTTTTTACTTGGTGATCACTGTCAAATGTACGCCATCGATATAGACAGAGATGGAGCACAATATTATTGAGGAATGCCTTCTTATATACCATATTGATTCGATGCTGATAGAACAATAATTTATATAGGTTTATTCTACCACATTGATCATGAGACGATTCTACAAAACCCATAGATTCATTAGTGAAATAACTCACAGGAGCTTCAATATCATAGAATCATAATTTATTTACCTTTCAGTATATTCATATTCTGTGTTCTAAGAGCGGAATACCCAACACTAATTATGGCTTAAAGAATTTTTGTGCATCAATGAAGGTTGAGAAAATAAAATACCCAGTGTAGTTTTTTTGTGCATTGAAGGAGAAGAAGAAGAGGTAAGAGTAAGAAGAAGTGGCTTAGTTGATCATGAAGTTCAAAGAAGAAAAATTTGGTGAGTAGTATGGTATTTTCACAAGAAGTGTAAAGAAGAAGAGATCAAGTGAATCATTGTTGTGTTCAAATATATAAGAAGCAATCGTGTGCAGGATTGTGCATAAAAAGGGAATAATTTTTTTTGCATCTTTAGTTATAATGATAAAAAACCTTCAGTGTCTAATGATTTCATTTAATTTGTTAGGGATAAAAGTTACTCTGGTTTTCAAACCCAATATGAAAAATAGGGAAATCACAACATAATACATTGAACTACTTTTAAAAATGTCTTGTAATAGGATTATGATGCAATGAGAAGGAGAAAGATATAACACAACTCAATTCAACATCCTCTCTAAACATCATAGAGAAGATGATAGAATTCACACCATAGTTAAACATAAAATCCTAAAAATGTGGGAAATCTCACACTATAAGATAAATTTATATGCTTTAAAACTATTCTATGAAATAGTCCATTCCAAAAATTAAGGGATATTCATTAGATACCTCAAAATCAGAAGAACCTCCAAAATGATCCTACAAAATTCTATTTCATGGATCTAATCCCTACACCACAATGACTAACTCTCTATCGTAGTTATGTTTTAAATTCCTCAATAGGTTATGATATAGAACATTCCAAGAATAAATAAAATGTTAGTTAGAATGTACTAGATAAACTCTCTAAATCCCTAGATCGAACCAAGAATTCCTTAGGACTCATGAAGGATATAAAAAGAGACATTTGGAGGCTTCTAAAAAAACTTTCTCATTAATTATCCAACACCAATTTTCTAAGATCTTCAATTTTCTTTCAGGTTTCCTCAATTTATAAATCCCCCATTCTCCAATATAGTGTGTGTCTTCTTATTGTAATAATATTTTTCACTCTCATCAGTTTCTCATTATAATATAGTGTTTCTTCATATTCTTTTGATAGAATCGAGACTAAGTTAAAATGTGATTGCTTCTAAGAAATCTTCTCTCTTCTTCATATTTGATTCACTATTGGTGTCCACTACTTTTAAAGTGAGGGAATATATTTTATTTGTCATCAATATTAAATGTAAAGGGAATATTATCTTTGAGGTTTGTCTCTATATCCATTAAAAATATAGTGTTGGTTGTGTTTCTGATTTCTTTTTATAACTAAAAAAGAAAGGGAGTTTTGGAATCTTTCCTAGTGAAGGGTTGATGCATTAAATCTCTATATTATTGAGGTGGTGTACATAGGGAATATTCTAGGGATATTTTTGAACTTCCATAAAAAATCATATGTATTATTTATTTTATGATTTTATTTATTTATTTATCACATTCATTCATTCATTTAATCAACTCTTTAAATCCCCATATATGTATAATCGTTTATTTATGGAGATGTTTTCCTTTCACTATACTTCTATTATAAACATATATACTTATATCATTGCAATTTCATCTTTGATTCTTTTTTTGACTCTTGAAAATGATTTAATCTTCATAAAATATGTTTTTAGTCTTATGACTTTTTATTTACATTTATTTTTAAATGGAAATTCACCCCATCATTTTACATTTTACCCAATTCTGACATACATTTAGTATCAAAGAGATAATGAATTTATTTATTATTATTTTTTAAAATTATGGAAAATAATATTTTATTTTCAAAGTCATTAACAATATTTCAATAAAATATATTTTTTTAAATATATTTTAAAACATATTTAGTTCCCAAAATTCACTATATGGGTTATTCTCCATTTTTTATAAGAATAATTATGGTTATTGGAAAATTCACGTGTTTAATTTTCTTAGATCAATTGGTGATCCAATATGAAAAAAATTATGCATGCTTATATTCAAACTACTAAAAAAGAAGATAAATGGAATCCAAAAAAATCTCATGAAGGACCTAAGAAATTTGATGATACCTAATTATATCTATTTTGTAAAGACTTTTATATTTTATCTGTGCATCCTAATGAATATATCACTAAACTTTTTTCTTGATTTACTAATATTTGTATGGTATAAAGGATATTGGTGATTATCCTTATACAAGAAATTTATTCAAGAAAATCCTTTGGGATTTATCAAGAAATTAGGAACCCAAAATCGTCGCGGTCCATGAAACTAATGACATATAGAATATGGTGGTTCATGAGGTCATTGGTTCTCTCATGGAATATGATATTACAATTAATGAAAATATAAAAATAAAGAAAATGGGGTCAAAGAAACAAGAAAGGAAATAAAATTCAAAGAAATCAACAACAAATAATCTAAAATTGAGACACTGAGATTGGTCATATTTCCAAAAGGTTGAATAAGTATATGAATAGGAAAATATATACTCAATGATTCAAAAAGGGAAATCAAGAAATGAAAGCTTAATCAGTAACAAAAAAACAATCACCTCAATATGAGTTTTCCCTTGAACAAAATGAAGAATCACGGTAAGAAATATTTGATAGTTTTAACTTGGGGTGCTATTGAGGACACCATTTCAACATATGAATCAAGAAATTAAAGTCTTCAGTTCCCCATGGACAAGGTTGAGGTATGTGACAAAAATAATTCTTCATATTCCAGTATTTAAAATTATGCATATTCAGACACTTATGTAATATATGAAGGTATTGTATATCCTATATATTAACTCTAAGATGGTTCTTGTTAACATGTTTCAAAATTTAAAGATCTTAAAAAGAAATAAAATCTATTTGTTTTTGAAAAACATAAAATTTTAAAATAAAAAAAAGATTTGGTTTTGAAATTAAAAGAATAAGAATATGCTAAGAATATGGAATTTCAAATTGAAGATAAAAAATATTCTATTTCTCATTTTACCCAAGGAGGAAAATCCTTGAATAAATTTTTGGAAATCAATAAGTTGTTAAAAGTAATTACGGGATTGGTTTTAAAAAAATAGTTTGGATTTCCCAAATACTAAAAAATCTAATTTTGTGAAAAGAAACATTAAAATTAAATTTTGTAATTATTTTAAGAAATTTGGTCATCTGGTTTATGAGTTAAATTATAAAAAATTTAGATATGGTGTACCAAATATCATTCACCTATATTATAATTTTTCTAATGGAAAAAACTTGTACCAAACAAGTTTGGATTCATAATTATTTATTGGCTAACTTATGTGTACCCAAGATATGTTTACCAAAATCATTAGCCTCTGGATATTTTTTAAGACAAGGTTTTCATGAGAAAAACCCGATAACCTACTTAGTATATGGATATTCAGTGCTTGAGGCACATGTATGGTGATCCTCCTATATTCAATCATCTCAAAGACTTTGAAGGGGGATATATCACATTTGGAGATGATTCAAAAGGTAAAATTACCAGTATTAGAAAGATTGGATTCTCCAAATCTACTCAAATTAAAAAAAAATATTTGTAAATGTATTGAAAAATAATTTACTTTGTATTAGTCAATTATAAAGTAGTGGTTCTAAAATAAATTTTTAAAAGGATTTTTGTAAAGTTTTAATTATAAAAGAATCATTTTATTTACCACATATAATTTTCAAAATGTTTATATTTTTTTATTGACAATATTTTTCAAGTGAAAACATTAAGTATTTAAGTGAAGAAGATAATGAATCTTGGATTTTTCATCGACTCCAAGGTTATTCTAACGTTCACTCTCTTTTCAATCTCAACCGTAGCCAGCTAGCATGAGATTTAATGAAATTATATTTCAGCGCTTTTGTGAACCTTGAATGCTTGGTAAGAAACACAAACCTTCTTTCATATATAAATGGTTTTTTCCTCTTATAAATCTTTTTAAATTTACTAACATGACATTTTTTCACCAACACATATTCCTAGTATTATTGGTAAATATTACACCTTTGTGATTAATGATTATAGTACTAGATTTGAATGGGTTTTATTCTTAGCTCATAAAAATAAGGATTTAATGTATTTATAAACTTTTTAGGGAAAGACAAAATTAAATTAGGATACAAACTCTTTTCCTATATAAATGACAATGGTAAATAATATTATTACAAAGTCTTTTGTGAATTTTGGGCTTCTCAAGGTTAAAATCACTCCTCAGCTCCTAGAACACCTCAATAAAATGGGGTCCTTGAAAGGCATAACAAGATCCTCCAAGAAATGTATAGGACTCGTTTTAATGAGTTTACCATTATTTAATTATTTTGAGATGAGGCTTTGAATACATATTTGTTTAACCATAATAGTATTCTTGTAATACCCATGTTAATAAAAACTCCCTATGAACTTTGGACAAGAAAAATTCAAAATTTTGGATTCTGTAAACTTTTCTATGGTAAATGATTTGTCCTTAATAAAAAGGTTAATCTACGAAATTTTCACCCTAAATCTGATGAAGTTGTCTTTATTGGGTGCTCAATCTCAAGTAATTTATTCCAAGACTCAATTAGTGGTTCAAAAATTTATAAGAGTCAATTTTCATCAAATTTTATGACAATATTTCTAAACCACTTCCCTTTAGTTGTGATGATTTTGATCATCCTAGATTGACCTCACCTAAAACATATATAGTAATTGATGATTTTTAAGAAACCCTTTCAACTCCTTTATCCAAGGCATGGGTTCAATCTAAAGATCATTATCTTGATAATGTTATTAGTGAATTACAATCTAGAACTCACACTAGAAGGCTAGTCTTAAATGAGGTTGAACTTGAAACTTTTCTCTCTAAACTTGAACCTCGTTACCCTTTTCAAATTATAAGTGATGAAACTTGAATACTTTTAATGAAATTGGAGTTAAACCAATTTAAAAAGAAAAATGTATGGACTCTAATGGAAGTAACCATTAATCAACCTATTATTGGAACATAATGGGTTTTTCGAAAAAACTGATGATTAATGAATTTTCATCCATAACATGTCCCAAATTATTTCTAAAGACTATAATAATGATTAAGGAATTGATTATGGTGAAAACATTAAGCTCTTACTTAACTATAATTCATTAGAATCTTGTTAGAATTATCCACCCATTTTAATTTTAAAATTTTTCAAATGGATATCAATTTTACTTTTCTAAATGGTTTTATTTTTGAAAATGTATTTCTATACCAACCACCTAGTTTGGAAAATATGAAATTTCTAAATCAAGTTTTCAAGTTAAGAATAACTATTTTCAGTTTAAAACAAGCTTGTCGGGCTTGGTATGAGAATTTATTAAAATCCATTTTATCAAATGATTATAAAATTGTGAAATATGATTCCAATATTTCTCAAAAATATTTGAAATGACTTATTAATAATTCAAACATATGTTAATGATGTTATTTTTTTCCCAACTAAATAAACTTCGTAATGAATTTTATGGTTTAATTAATAGTGTTTGAAATCTATTTTATGGGAGAACTCTAAATCTTCCTTGGTTGTTAAATTCTATGAAATTATAATAGAACCTTTTTATAATGAATTAAATATAGTAATTGACTTCTAAATATGTTTTTCATGGATCATGCTAAGGAAATTATAATAACCATGAGTATAACTTGTAAGATAACATTGGATGAATCCAGTCAATCAGTCAACAATGATATTTACATAAGTATGATTAGAAGTATACTTTACCATAATATGACATGGTTTCACATCTATTTAGTGTATCCGTTTGTTCTCATTTTCAATCAAATCCAAATAAATATCATTTAAAAGATCTGAAAATAATTTTTCGAATTTTGAAAGGGACTAAAAAAGATAGATTAGTTTAACCTAGGGATAATTTTCTTGAACATACTTTTTTTCTCAATTATTATTTTGGAGGATTTAAACGGGATATGAAAATTACTAGTGGAAATTTACAACTACTTGTAAAACCCCTCATCTAATGGGTTGGTAATAAGAAAAGCTCTTTACTAAATCTTAATTATGGAATGATTTTTAAAATATTTTCCATTATATTATTTCTTTTTTTAATATTTTTAATAGATATATCCATTTATCTCACATGATTCATTATTTTAGGTAGAAATAATCTTTTTGATACTAAAATAATCCTAGAAGATACCCTTTTTTTAATTTTATTTTTCAAAAAAAAATTATCACTTGAGATTATTTGAAAAATAATCAAAATTTTATTTCTATCTAGAGCTATATTTTAAATGTAAAATATTTGTTTTCTTCTATTTTGAACATTAATGAAATTTTCTTTTTTTAAGTGGAATTATTTCAATGTTTTAAAAAACTTTGGTGATCTCTCTCTCAAAAGATCATTAATGATGATAAAATAAATTTTAAATATTATTTGTATTTTCCTTCAAACCCATATATGAATCTTATTTGATAATATAAATGGGGGAGAGGCTTTATATGGGATAAGTTTTATGTTATGGGGGAGATGTTTTATGTTATGTGGGTGAAGTTTTCTGTTAAGGGGAATATGTTTTTTTTTGTTCTTTAAATGGGGAGAATCTTGGTACTCACTGATAACTTTTATTCTTATTGTTTTTATTTATGGAGAAAAATCATAAATAATTTTTAAAATCTTATCTTTCTTATATTTTTATACTTTGTATATTATTATTCTATTCACTTATTATTCAAGTGTTTGTGTTCACCAAAAGAGGTCATATTATTGTGTTACTTTTGTTCTAATGTTAAAAAACACTCTAATGATTTAATTAATGTTTTTATGGATCAAAGGGATTTAGTTTTTTACACCGAATTTCGAAAACCTAGAAACTTCGATGCAAAACATTGGAAAACTCCACAAAAAAAGTGCTGAAAACATTACAGTGAAATTGGAAGGACAAGGTTTTAGCATAGCTCAGTCCAACTTATAGGTACCAGGGAATATAGAAACATAATTTAAAATATGTACACAATGTCACAAAAAGTATTAATGTAGGATTACAACACAATTAGATGGACCACATTGCAGCACAACTCAGTGTAACTTTTAGGAAGTGGGGCACACAGTGGAAGTTGGTGGGTTGAGGATTTAGAAAAATTCATCATAAAAGTGAAAAAATAATCACTATCTATAATTATATGAGCCCTATTATTGGTCATATAATCTCATAAGAATTTAATAAGCACAAAATAAATAAATGAGTATCGCCTTTTATTCAGCAGAACATTCGACTGCAGCTAGTTAGTGGCGATCATTGCTTGAACGATCTGAAAACAAACCCCTCTATATCATCCACACATGCTCCAAGAATATTTAAAATCTTAATTAATCAAATTATGGGTTCTATAATGGGGCTCCAATAGATAATTCAGTTTCAGGATGTTCACCTTCATCTCATCCCTTTGAACCGTCAAAGGCATTCTTATATTGGGCGCTTAGAGATATACTTTCTCTCTCTATGTGGTGAAAAGAGATATAATTCCTAATTCCTATTGTCTAGATACATAATACTGATTGGAATCAATTTAATATCTGGTTTTGGGGATAATAATAATTAATACATCTACACATTTAGTTCTCACTCGGTGATCTCTAGTGGGTTGGATAATGAGGACAGATCTCCCTATAGGAACACCACATATTTCAAATTTCATTGTTTTTTTCAATAAATGGACATGTGTATTAGAATATTGACTTGAGATCATTTTAAATGTGTCTCATTTTATTTCATAATTTGATTCAAGGAAAAAACCATGACAATAAAGTCATGGAAAGGTATCTTGTGTTTAGTGCATCATTAGTTGTATGGAATTTGTTGAATGGTCAAGATGGAATTTTTCTCTTCTGAGTTGGGGAAGTAATATCTTGGTCCAATTTTATTAGGATGGTAGTACCTTCATAAATCATTACCCAAGGTAGTATAAAGTATCTCTATTCAGCTAAATCGATAAAGAATTTAGAAATAAAGGTTGATGATACAAGGGTGCCTCCTCCTTTATGAGATATCAAGAGATAATGAAATTATATTACAAAGTACATTTTTGTAGGATTGTTTCCATTGATATGAATATATTTCATCGCTTTAGATGACATTATGTGTTTATAGAATCATCTCTCAGTCTTCGAATAGTATTCACTACTATCGAGATAAGGGCCTCCCCTAACCCTGTAACGACCCAAAATTTTGAATAAATCTTGTTTCCTAATTAAGTGTGTTATTTTATTTTTTATATACTCAACAAAACTGTTTCAATGACTAACCTGAGTATAATTAAAATGAGACTGTTGGGTTTTGACTGTTATATGACCATGGGTCAATATGACCGCGGGAAACTAAACATTTCGATATTTGTCTCTAATTAGAAGTGATCTTGGTTAATTAATATAGAAAGAAGATTTGATGGCCTCACCCAGCAGTCTTGGACCGATCGAATCCCATCTAACAGAACATGGGAAGGAGGTAGCACCAATGGGCTTTTCTCTGGACCAAACCCAAACCGAACTTTATCGTATGAAGCTAGAACAGAATCGCCTTCATGAAAAGTTCAAACCGATAGAAATTACTACTCGTGCGATGTTGGCCGAGCCTCCCTCAGATTCTCTCACCTTAGCACACCTTACACTTAGGTCCTATGCTGGTGCAATAAGGGGATATGTAAGGAGAACATAACTGCCTTGTGTAATCCTTTGTTTTAAATAATAAATTTGATTCCTTCTTTTGAGGAAGTTTATGGATTTTTATATGTCCGGATAAATATAGTATGCATATTTTTGATGAATTTTAGAAAAAGGATATTTTAAAAATGTTTATGTAAACCTTAAATAATTAAAAATGTGTAATTATTTTCAAAAAATGGTCTTCTGCAATTATGTTCAGTAAGAAATTTAGAGTCTAATAAGATCAACTTAATTTTTGATAAATAGTAAATTATGAATAGTGATTTTATGCTTAGGATAATTAATGTGACCAAATGAATTATTAATCTCACTTAAAGAAAGAATTAATATAATATTGGCACCTTGATTAAGTAATGTGATTCAATAAAATGGTTAAATAACGGTTTCATAAATTATTATTCAAGTATTAGTTTTTTCACGTGAATTGTGTTTTTTCAATTAAAAATTAAATTAAAAATATTTAGAAAAATATTTTTATAAAATGCATTTTATTTTTGAACTCAGAGCATCGATATTATGTGAAGGTAATTTTTGGGGATTTTTCTGAAAAAATGAATTTTCAGTGAATAGTGTAATTATTTAAAAATTAAATTAAAAATATTTAGAAAATTATTTTTATAAAATGGAGTTCATTTTTGAAATCAGAACATCGATATTTGGTTAAGGTGAAATTTTGGGTTTTTTCTGAGAAAGTTGAATTTTCGATGAGTAGTGAAAATACAGTTTTTAAGTTACGGGTGTTTAATGACATCATTAAATGACGTATTAAGTATGTAATAAATATTGTCGACTTATGAATAGTAAGATAAGGTGTGAGGTGTCCCAAGTGGCCAATACCATGGGAAAATACGACGGGTAAGCCCATGGTTTTGCCAAAACCACCAATGAGGTGTCCCTTGGCCATTAATGCTTTGTCACCTCACTTTCCCTATAAATACCAAGCCATCCTCTCATCCATTCGACTCCCAACTCTCCCCCAATGAAGCTCTGGTCTCATTACCTCCCAAGGAGTCCTCCCAAGGTTCACCCAATCCCTCAAGGTCTCAACCTTTGAGTTTTAAGAGATACGTTTTAAGGTAAGGGATCCAAACTCTCTCTTTCTTTTCAAATACTCTCTTTTAAGACATTTCTTTTATGCTCCATCTTATTATGTTGGAGGATGTTCTTGTATATTCCTCTTAATTCTCTATTAATGTTCATATAATGATATATCCCCTCTTACTCTCATTATTTAGTTTTATGAATGTTTATGTGGCGCCGTTATGCTGCCAAAATTTTTGTAACAGATTCTTTCTCCCTTCTCTTTCTTCAAGATCTATTTTCATGTAAAGTCTTTCATGTTCCTTTTTATTATGTTTGGGTATGATATATATATCTATCATACCGATATTTTATGTTCATATGATGAGATACCCCATTTTATCTCTTCAATTCAGTATTTTGACGTTTTAAGTGGCGCCGTTAGGCTGCCGAATTTTTAAGTGGTTCTTTCACCCTTCTCGTTTTGAAGTTCTACTTTCATGTCAAGTCTTTCAAGTTCCTTTTTATTATGTTGGGGTATTATCTATATATCTATTATACTGATATTTTATGATCATATGATGAGAGACCACATTTGATCTCTTCAATTCAGTATTTTGATGTTTTAAGTGACGCCGTTAGGCTGCCAAATTTTTAAGTGGTTCTTTCACCCTTCTCATTTTAAATTTCTACTTTCATGTCAAGTCTTTCAAGTTCCTTTTTATTATTTTGGGGTATGATCACTATATCTATCATACTGATATTTTATGTTCATATTATGAGAGACCCTATTTGATCTCATCAATTCATTTTTTTGATGTTTAAGTGACGC
This sequence comes from Viscum album, assembly GCA_963277665.1. Classification (NCBI taxonomy): domain Eukaryota; kingdom Viridiplantae; phylum Streptophyta; class Magnoliopsida; order Santalales; family Viscaceae; genus Viscum; species Viscum album. The sequence continues at coordinate 1,760,797,920 of OY728141.1, forward strand.
CGTTAGGCTGCCAAATTTTCATAAGAGAAATCTTATTTTTGTCTTCCTTCTATGTTTTTCATTTCATATGGTATATCATTAAATTTTCATTACCATGTTCTTATACCATTTATATTATGCCCCCCTACTTTTTATAGATCATTTATGATTGGGTGACCCATATCTCCTCTCTTTTCAAGGTTTTCTAAAACCCCGAAACATAGTCATTATGTTGTAGAATTTCCGTCTCAAAATGTCTCTCCCTCTTGTTCTAAAATTCTTTTACTTTATTAAGTAAATATTGAAATCTCTCTCTTCTATAGTGGTATTCACATATATACCAAAATGTTCTATTTTAAATTTAGGTATTTACATACATGATACCCACCTTCCTTTTATTTGGGTTTTAAAGTGACATAAAGATAATGTCCTTAAAGTAGTTTTTTTAAAATGTTATGATTATGAAATGAAACCCATTCCTTTTATGCTATAAGGGTTGTTTATGAAATTATTGATGATGATATATGTGTCTCACATGATAATAAAGACATGTCAGGGGTGCACCCTGATAGCGCTCCAATGCATTGGGTAAAGACTTAATCTCTAGAGATGACTATTTTTAACGACGCCATGGTGAATAACCTTGGTAATTTTTAATGACACCTTGGGGATGGACCTTGGTGAAACAGAAATGATTGTCAATATTAAATGTTGTAGCCACTTCTTCAAGTTATGAAAAACGTTATTTTTATTATGATATGCCTTATGATTTCTTTCTCATGCCTTAAAGATCATTTTCATGACATTGTTGATGTATCTCAAGTTCACATGTTAAATGTTTCCCCTTGTGTCCCTTATTGGTCCTTCTACTCACCCTTTCTTATGATGTATGTCCCCAGGTTATGAGATGCAGTAATGAACCTAGGATGAACATAAGGATAATATTTTAAAGTGTTTAAGAAGAATGTTTTATGTTTTCATGTTTTAAGTTCCTGGTTTCCAAGACATTAAACCTTAAAGATCCTCAGTTTTGTGAAATGTAATGAAAGTTTATGTGATAAAAAGGCGGGATGCTATAGTTGGTATCGAAAGATGGTTTAGTTATTAGTGGAAATTAGGATATGAAAACTTTAGGAAGAATCCTATAGAAAAGTTTAAATATAGGAAATATTCCTGGTATTTTGGTGAGTATTGAGTAAGGGGTTTCTAAGAAAATACATCCATGTCTGGATACAAGCAGGTAGAGGTGGCTCTGGAACAGATGTATATAGGGGTAAAACCTGAAAACACCACTTTGAGCTAGACTCAAACGGGAACTGGTACATGATAACAGGCCTTGCTGCACTCTTGGTTACGACACTCCCAGGGGATATGCTTTGGTAAATTCATAAGCTTAGTATGAACCATTATTAAAGGGACAAAGATAAAATAAAATAAAGATTCACATAAGAATATATGATCATGGATAACCAAGATCGGGACCTAGGGGATCACAAGTTAGGGTATACTTTTCTTCTACAAGTTATCCTTCTATGCTTTAAGTTCCTTTTCATGATTATTGGCTATGTATTTAAGCCCCTAATTGTACTTTCTTTTCTTAGTTAATGGAGGAAAATAGAAGAACATGTCCCAACAACCAATGTGATAGGAAATGTGATGATTTCTGTATTAATATGACAGAGATGATTAGGGGATTAAAAGATGATTATTATTTTAGAAGACGTTCACTATTTTGGGAACCCTATTTGATCGAGGTAAATAGATTACTACGGTATTTTCTTTGAGGAGTAAAGGTTGACTTATATTTTGAAGATTCGAGGAATTTAAGGTGGACTTATAGTAATTTAGGTTACTTATGGAAATGATTGACCTATCTAGGGGAAAATATGTTTAGGTTAGTAACTATTGTTATAAGATGTTAGGAGTGGTTGATGTTGTTTAGAGATGAATGACAAAGTTTATCTTGGAAGACTATGTTATCAAGTCCTTCTTGTATTTGGGTTTCAATCTTAGTTTGGGTTATTTTGAGGAATTTTAAGGACAGTTATTTACAGAATGTTCTATGATGAACTCTGGGTAGTATCGTGTAACTTTAAAGATTTAAAATTAATCTCCCTTCCTATGGGATTCATTCTTTTTGAAGAGTTGATTTATCTTATCCTTTCTATTTTTGGGATAAATTTTTAAAGATAGATAGTTTTTCTTTTGCGGAATACGTGATTCTCTAGAAGACTATTCTTGTGCATTTGGTGAGACCAAGTGTTTATGAATGCTCATCATTTGGAGACAAGATTATTTTTTGTAGAAACCTATTAAAGGATTAAGCTCTACTTGAAGGTAGGTATATTTCCTTATGTTTTTATTCTATGTAGTAAATTAATTCTTTAAAACTATGAAAATGAACATAAAACAAAAAAATGATGTCTATTAACGTTTCCCACTAGGAAATAAAATACCGTTTGACCCATCATAAGTTTGTGATTTTCTTGTTTTTAGCTTTCTCCTAATCATGTTTTCTATCACTCTCCCTTAGAATGTGACCCTTTGTTTTTTCCTCCATGTCCATGTTTTCCTACATGGAATCCTAGTATGGGTTAACTCGGGTGACCTTTTTACTTCCCTTTCTTTCTTTTAAAGTAATAGTTTTACTGACTCCTTTTCCAGTATGTGACTTTCAATGAAATTTCAAAACCTAATTTTGAAAATTGCGAGGATACAATTTCTTAAGGGGGGAAGATTGTAACGACCCGAAATTTTAAATAAATATTGTTTCCTAATTTTGTGTGTGATTTTATTTTTTATATACACTACAAAACTGTTTCATTGGATAACATGAGTATAATTAAAATGAGACTATTGGGTTTTGACTATTATATGACCATTGGTCAATATGACCGTGGGAAACTAAACATTTCGATATTTGTCTCTAAATACAAGTGATCTTGGTTAATTAATATAGAAAGAATATTTGATGGCCTCACCTAGTAGTCTTGGACTGATCGAATCCCATCTAACAGAACATGGGAATGAGGTAGCACCAATGGGATTTGCTTTGGACCAAACCCAATCCAAACTTCATCGTATAAAGCTAGAACGGAATCAACTTTGTGAGAAGTTCAAACTGATAGAAATTACTACTTGTGTGATGTTGGAAGAGCCTCCCTCAGATTCTCTCACCTTAGCACACCTTACCCTTAGGTCCTATGCTAGTGTGATAAGAGGCTATGTAAGGAGACCGTAACTGCCTTGTGTAATCCTTTGTTTTAAATAAAAATTTTGATTCCTTCTTATGAGTAATTTTATGAATTTTCAAATGTCTGGATAAATATAATATGCATATTTTTTATAAATTTTAGAAAAAGGAAATTTTCAAAATGTTTATTTAAGCCTTAAATAATTAAAAATGTGTAATGATTTTCAGAAAATGTTCTTCAACAATTATGTTCATTATGAAATTTAGAGTCTAATAAGATCAACTTAATTTTTGATGAATAGTAAATTATGAATAGTGATTTTATTCTTAGGATTAGTAATGTGACCAAATGGATTAGTAATATCACTTAAAGAAAGTATTAATATAATCTTGGCACATTGATTAAGTAATGTGATTCAATAAAATGGTTAAATAACGGTTTCATAAATTATTAGTCAAGTGTTAGTTTTTTCGGGTGAATAGTGTGTTTTTAATTAAAAATTATATTAAAAATATTTAGAAAATTATTTTTATAAAATGGATTTCATTTTTGAACTTAGAGCATCGATATTATGTTAAGGTAATTTTTGGGGATTTGTTTGAAAAAAATGAATTTTTAGTGAATAGTGTATTTATTTAAAAATTAAATTAAATATATTTCGAAAATTATTTTTATAAAATGGAGTTCATTTTTTAAATCAGAGCATTGATATTTGGTTAAGGTGAAATTTTGGGTTTTTTCTGAGAAAGTTGAATTTTCGATGAGTAGTGAAAATACAGTTTTTAAGTTACGAGTGTTTAATGACATCATTAAATGATGTATTAAGTATTTAATCAATATGGTCGACTTATGAATAGTAATATAAGGTGTGAGATGTCCCAAGTGGCCAATACCATGGGCAAATACCATGGGAAAACCCATGGTTTTGCCAAAACCACCAATGAGGTGTCCCTTGGCCATTAATGCCTTGTCCCCTCACTTTCCCTATAAATACCAAGACATCCTCTCATCCATTAAACTCCCAACTCTCCCCCAATGATGCTCTGGTCTCATTACCTCCCAAGGAGTCCTCCCAAGGTTCCCCCAAGCCCTCAAGGTCCCAACACATTTTAAGGTAAGGGATCCAAACTCTCTCTTTCTTTTCAAATGCTCTCTTTTAAGTCATTTCTTTTATGCTCCATGTTCATATGATGGAGGATGTTATTTTATATTACTCTTACTTCCATTTTCAGGTTCATATAATGAGAAATCCCCTCTTACTCTCATTATTTAGTTTTATGAATATTTAAGTGGCGCCGTTAGGCTGCCGAAATTTTTGTAACGGATTCTTTCTCCCTTCTCTTTTTTCAAGATCTATTTTCATGTAAAGTATTTCAAGTTCCTTTTTATTATGTTTTGGTATGATATCTATATCTATCATACTGATATTTTATTTTCATATGATGAGAGACCCCATTTTATCTCTTCAATTCAGTATTTTGATGTTTTAAGTGGCGTTGTTAGGCTGCCGAGTTTTTAAGTGGTTCTTTCACCCTTCTCGTTTTGAAGTTCTACATTCATGTCAAGTATTTCAAGTTATTTTTTATTATGTTGGGGTATTATATATATATATATCTATTATACTGATATTTTCTGATCATATGACAAGAGACCCCATTTTATCTCTTCAATTCAGTATTTTAAAGTTTTATGTGACGCCGTTAGGCTGCCGAATTTTTAAGTGGTTCTTTCACCCTTCTCGTTTTGAAGTTCTACTTTCATGTCAAGTCTTTCAAGTTCCTTTTTATTATTTTGGGTTATTATCTCTATATCTATCATACTTATATTTTATGTTCATATGATGAGAGACCCTATTTGATCTCGTCAATTCATTTTTTTGAAGTTTAAGTGACGCCGTTAGGCTGCCAAATTTTCATAAGAGAAATCTTATTTTTGTCTTCCTTCTATGTTTTTAATTTCATATGGTATATCTTCAAAACTTCATTACCATGTTATTATACCCTTTATATTCTGTCCCCACACTGTTTTATGGATCATTTATGAGTGGGTGACCCATTTCCTTTCTCTTTTCAATGTTTTCTAAAACCCCGAAACATAGTCATTATGCTGCAGAATTTCCGTCTCAAAATGTATCTCTCTCTTGTTCTAATGTTCTTTTATGTTATTAATTGAATAATCAAAGATCACTCTTATATAGAGGTATTCACATATATACCAAAATGACTTATTTTATATTCTGGTATTTACATACATGAACCCACCTTCATTTTCTGTGGGTTTTAAAGTGACACAAAGATCATGTCCTTAAAGTAGTTTTTTTAAAACGTTATGATTATGAAATGAAACCCATTTCATTTATGATATATTTATTGATTATGAAATGATTGATGATGATATATGTGGATCACATTATAATAAATACATGTCATAGGTGCGCCCTGATAGCGCTCCAATCCATTGGGTAAAGACTTAATCTCTATAGATGACTATTTTTAACGACGCCTTGGTGAATAACCTTGGAAATTTTTAATGACACCTTGGGAATGGACCTTGGTGAAACAGAAATGATTTTCAATATTAAATTTTGTATCCACGTCTTCATGTTATGAAAAACGTTATTTTTATTATGATATTCCTCGTGATTTCTTTCTCATGCCTTAAAGTTCTTTTTCATGACATTGTTGATGTATCTCAAGTTCACATGTTAAATGTTTCCCCTTGTTTCCATTACTGGGCCTTCTGCTCTCCCTTTCTTTTGATTATGTCCCCAGGTTATGAGATGCAGTAATGAACCTAGGATGAACATAAGGAGAATCCTTTCAAGTGTTTATGAAGAATTTTTTAGGTTTTCATGTTTTATGTTCCTGGTTTCCAAGACACTAAACCTTAAAGATCCTCGGTTTTGTGAAATGTAATGAATGTTTATGTGATAAAAAGGTGGGATGCTATAAACCCACATCCCTAAGCCTACCCCCAAACCCTAATCCTAATAAATAACCCATTAATAATCCCTACCTTCCCAATCTTAATCGGTACCCCCACCCCCAATACAAATCATAATCACTAAACCCTAAATAATCACTCCCTCCAATCATAATCCTTATTCCCTAATCCCCCAATCTTAATCTCTAATCCCTAACCCACCCAATCCTAATCTCTAACCCTAATACTAATTCCCCTACCCCCATACTAATACTAATAACTAACCAAGAACTAGTCCATACCCCCAATATTAGTCCATAATCCCTAACAACCTCAATGTTTTTCCATAATCCATAACCTCCAACCATAATCCCTAATTCCCCTAATCCTAATCCCAGCACCCCATCCCTTCAGCATCATGATGATCACTTCGATCTCAACCCTTCATACCATCAATGGAATTCATGGATTGGTCAGTTTTAGAGATACATTATCTATCTATGAGGTGGTGGGAGAGATAATATATCATTCCTATGGTATAGATGCATTATAATTACTATACATGGTTAACTATCAGGTTATAAGGCTCATAATCCTTATGACTTATTCACATTAAGTTTTCAATACAATAAACCCCCGAATAGAAACATCACATGTTTAGGTGTCATTGGTTTTTCTGATATGTGGACATGTGTATTAATCTCAGGACATAATATCATTATAAATGTTTTCCATTTGAACACATACTTTGATGAAAGGAAAAAACTTACAATGAAGTCATGGAAGGGTAGATTTTGTTGGGTACATCATTGGTTCTATGTCATTGGTTGAATGGTCAAGATAGAATTTTTCACTTCTGATTTAAGGAATTAATATCTCGGTCCTAGTTGATCATAATGGTAGTACCTTCATAAATCCTTATCCAAGGTATTCAAAGGTTAGTTTTTCCTGTTATATCAATAAATAATAAAAGGCATGCCCTTTGGGCCTATGAATAATAATTAATTCTTTTGAGACTTACCTTGATTGGTTTCTAGAATCAACTCTTGGTTTGTGAATAGAAATCACTACTATAGAGATAAGGTCCTCCCATACCACCAACCCTAATCCTATTCTCTATCCCCTAGCTAATCCCCACCTCAAATCTTAATACCTAGTCACTAACACCATAACCCCAAAATCCTAATCCAAACCCTAAACCCTAATCTCCACCAATCTTAATCTCTAATCCCTAACCCACACATCTTAATCCCTAACCCCCAATCCAAAAACCTACCCCCAATCCTAAACCCTAACCCAACCCTAATCCTAATCACTGACCCCTAACCCCCAAATCAAAATCGATAATCCCTAACCCCATATTAATCCTTATCACCTACCATCAATCGTAATCCATAATCCCTCACACCTCTATCTTAATCCCTAATACATACCCCTCCCCCCCAATCATAATAACTACCCCTAACTAATCCCTACCCCCAATCCTAGTCCCCATTCCCTAACCCCCATTCCAAATCATAATCACTAACCCCTACCCAATCCCAACCCCCAATCATAATCCCTAATCCCTAACCCCATAAACAGAATCACTAATCCCTTCCTCCACTACATCTTAATCCATAATGCATACCCTCTTCTAATTTTAATCCATAACCCCCCACCCCCCATCGTAATCCCTACCCCCCAATCATATCACCTAACCCCCCATCTGAATCCATAATACCTAACCCACATTCCAAATCACTAACCCCTAACAAAACCCTACCCAAAATCTTAATCCAAAATCCCAAATCCCATTACCCCCCCCCCCAATATCAATCCTAATCACTAACCCCTAAATAATCGCTACCCCGGCATTCTAAATCACTATTCCCTACCCCCAGTTATTAATCCCTAATCCCACATCTTTATACTTAATCCCTACCCCCATCAAATATTAATCCATACCCCCCCCCCAATCTTAATCCCTATCATCCAATGATAATACATAACCCCCTATGAATCCCTAATACCTAACCCACAATCCTAGTAACTAATCCCTACCCCCAATTTTAATCCTTAACCCCCCTAAATCACACCAAATCCTAATCCTAATCACTAACCCATAACCAATCCCTACCCCACTAATCTAATTCACTAATCCCAAAAAATCTTAATCCATAATCCGTAACCCCCCCCCCCCAATCCAAATCCCTACCCTTGCAATCCTATTCCCTACCCTCAACCAAATACCTTCCCCAATCCTAATCCCAATAACTAACCCCTAGCACCCCCCCCCCCCACAATATTATTTCTTAATCCTTAACCCACCCACCCCCCAATCAGTATCCATAATCCCCACCCACCAATATTAATCACTAATCCTTAACCCCCATAACACCCATCAATCGCAATCCTATTCCCTAACCCCCAATCTTAATCCCTAATTTGTAACACCTATCTTAATCCCAAATCACTAACCCCCAAACCATGATCCTAAACCTAATAACTAACCCCTACCACCCCCCAAATCTAAATCCCAATCCCAATCCCTAATCCCCATCTTAATCCCAAACACATAACCCCAACCCCCCATCCTAATCCTAATCATAAATCCTAATACCCATAAATCTTATTCCATAATCCCTAACCACCCCAATCTCAATCCCTAATCCCTACCCCCAATCCCAATCCCTTATTCATAACCCCCTTAACTCCACCATATCCCAACCATAGTATTTAACCCTAATCCATAAGCTCGCTATCTTAATCCCTAATCCCCCAAAAATCTTAGTCCCTACCCCTAATCCTAATCCCTAACCCTAAACCCCCATATTAATCCCTACCCCCACCTGCAATATTAATCCCTAATTCCAACCCCCCATCTCAATCCCTAATGTTACATCCTCTAATTCTATAACTCTCTAACATGGCTGAAATGAGTGAGTTACTGAACATAAAACATGCCTCCCCATATTCTAGAGGCTTCCAACTACTAGTGAGGGTGTGATAATTATATTGGGGAGACAAAAACCCCAGTATAGAGTTATAAAATAGCATAAGTAGAAAATATAAATTAATATTAGAATGTTAAAATAATTGAAACAATAAAAAATTGTGGAAAATAAAAATAATAAATTCTAACTGAATAGTCCAATAAATAATAAATGGATAATGTAATTTTGTGCTGGAATATAACTAGATGTAAAACTAAAAGTAATATGGTAAAATAATTAGCTAACACAAATAAAATGAAAGACTAGGGTCCCAAACCCCATGTTGGTACCATCTCTAAACTCCAGACCATCCAGCAATCAACACTCGATGGTAAGGTCCCTTGCCCTTCTCCAATCCTTCATCCAAGTAATCTTCTCAGATATCAAACAACATCCCAAGTAGGATGTGAGTACAACTCACTAGGTCAACACCACCATGTCTAAACATAACTAGTCTGATAATAAGTGAATGAAATAATGCAATAAACATGTGTTTTAATTAATTATCAATTAAGTTAATACCACATCAATATGCTTTGGCAGCATGCCATAATTTCTCTGAGCATGTCTCATGACCATTACAACCCCAACCGTATAACCATGGTCAAACATAACCTACTTAATTACCCTTCTATAATTTCTCTAATCATGTCACACAATCATGCCAACCATAACCATATATTTTTGGTATAGATCATATAAATTTGGTTCAAGCCAATTATATAAAAATTTCAGGAATAAATCAAGGATGAGCTTGATATATAATAATTACATTATATATCAGGGGAAAACCTTGTATATAAGCATTTCACAAATAAATCAGGGTCAATCCGGGTATATAAGTGTTATAATATGTATCAGGGCTAATCCAATATATAATCATTTCAACAATAAATTAGGGTTTTGTCTAGTATATAATCATTACAATATGTATCAGGGCCAAGCTTAGAATATAACAATTTTTGTATAAATCACCTACAATATCCTATTATATAATCATTATAGAATGAATCACTGGACATAGCCTACTATATAATCATTCCAACATTTAATAGAATGGGTCATAATAGCAAGAATATCACAATATCGCATCATAAGGATCAATGTTCAATTATGAATATTACCATTTATCTTTCGAAAAAAACAATTTTATTATCATTTGTTCATAAACCAATAACATGTCATTCATTTCAATAATCAATCCAAGACAATGTGAATTTATTTCAAGAAATCATGAAAAAAAATTCATGTTAAAGGGACTTAATCCATTAGTCAATTCATTGGTAATTAATGGTTTGCTCACCCAAACAGTAGCCATAATTTAGGGCAGTAACAATTGAATCAAAAGGGTTTCCAAGGAATAATCCAATTCACAATTTAAATAATTTCGGAACATGTTATGTTGCACATACTTTTCAATTAAATAGTCTATAGGGTTAAGGTTTATACACCCAACCGTTACATGTAATGTATTTATTTTCAGAGGGATACACCGAAAAACCCATTATCTTAGCTGAATTTTTAATTTTTTAAAACACTATACAATGTGAACTGCTTACATGATGTGTAACCTCTTTACACCCTCTACTGGTTTTATGAAATCTGTTTGGAAGAATTTACCTATCTTTTAATACATTAACATGGCCTGTAAATCCCCAGTATAGAGATTTCAGTCTATATCAACAAAAAGGACCCAAACCACCTCCAAATCCTTCCAAAGAATGTGAAAAACCTCATAAAACATTTAACAAGTTTATATCCATATTCCATTAATTAAAATAAACCTACATCCCTGATCATTAGGTCATTTTATCTAGAAAAATATCTCTGTATTCAAACAAGAATCATCCAAAAAGTCTAAAATAAAAATGAAAACCCAATGTACGATATTTAACACAAAAAATAAAAGAGGGATGTACCTGGAAAGATAATGGATCTTACAACCTCCCATCTACATAAAAGATCATCCCCAAGATACTCCAAGAATCACTATAAAGTCGCATAAAAAATTCTTTCCACTGTGATTTCATATCATACACTCTATCCCAGGTACCACTACACTCAAAACAAATGTATAATCCTACCCTAGAGATACTAATCACTATGGTCTATAATATGATGTGAATTATCTTAAAAGGACGCATCTACCTGAAGCTCGACTTTTTCTATGTCTTCCACATGATAAGGTTCTGGATTATATCTATAATGCAATGATATGTGAAACACATCATGAATGGAACTTTAGGGATGTGGAAGGGATTATTGGTATTCCCCTAGACTGACCCTTTTCACTACCTCAAGCTTCCAGAAAAACATGGGTTCTAGATTTCCCTTTCTCCGGATACGATATTTCCCCACCCTAGGAACCACCTGATGGAAAACCCTATGACCAACCTAAAACTCAAATGATCATCTCTGATTATCATCATGTGGTGACCAATTGTCTCCAAATCAACTGAACCTTCTCAGCTGTCTCCTGCATGAGACTAGGCTCAATAAGTATTTAATCACATTCCTCTATCTAACAAAGAGGTGAATGAAATGACCGTGTATATAAATCCTCAAAATGTGTAATTTGGATTGATGCATAGAAAATGTTATTATATGAAGACTCCAAAGTTACATATGATTCTCACATGAACCACCAAAATCAAAAACAAACTCATGTAACATATCCTATAGAACTGGACTAGTCTACTCAAATTGGTCGTCAATCTCAGGATGATAGGATGCACTCAAAAGAATATGAAATCTCAAATCCTTCTAAAGATCCTTCTAGAACTGTGATGTTAAAAAGGTATCTCTATCTGAAATGTTACTCCTCATAACACCATGCATTTGAACTACTTCCCACATGTTAAGACTCCCTAAATCATCAAATATTAAGGTCTCCTTGATAAGTCAGTTGATCCACAACCACCCATGCAACATCACACTTATAGGTTTTCCTAGGTAATCCTATCACAAAATCCATAGTGACATCATCAAATTTCCACTCTGAAATGGGAAAAGGATGGAAAATCTCAGATGTCCTCTAATTTTTGTTTTTCACCTACTAACAAGTGAAACATCTAACAAACAATCCTACTAACTCCTTTATTCTTGACCAACAGTACTGTCTAAATATCACGATACATCTTTGCCAAACCAGGATGTAACTCCCAATTAGAATCATCAAAATCTCTCATAATATCTTCAAAAAATCCAATAGTAATCCATACCCAGCCACAAAAAAAAAAGAGAATTTTCACTACCAAGAGGCCATCTTGATGGTGTCTCCCCACCATATAAGTTATCTCTCATATCTAAGACCCATGGATCTGATAACATCTCAATCTTGATCCAATCCAAAATAATGGGTATAAAATATTTTTAAGCCATAACTACTCAGCCCTAAGACTCTAGAACATCTAAATTCATGTCTGTAAAGAGTTTCATCATCCACCACTCATCACAAGACACCAAAACTGCCTATGTTTTCATCTTTCAGATAAATGTATCGGCAACGATGTTTCCATTGATTTGCATATTAGCAAACTCAAAGTTGAGAGAATATAGATATCTGACCCACCTATTTTGTTGAAGGTCCATGTACCACTAATAAAATATGTTCCTGAGGATCTTGTGTTCCTTATATACCAAAAACCTCTTTTCCATTAGATATTATCTCCAACACCTCAAGGAATGTACTACCATGTCTAACTTCAGATGAGTAGGGTAATTCATCTCATGTGGTATCTATTGTTTGAATCAAGGATAAAAAATTGATTTTCCTGTAATATAACTACTCTGAGTCCAACTACATATGTTTCAGAGTACAATGTATATTATTTACCCAGCATAGGTATTGTTAGTAAAGGTGCTGAGGTCATCCTACCTTTCAGCTCCTGAAAATATCTCTCACATGCATCTAGCCAAACGAACTTCACCCCTCTTCTTGGTCAGTCATGACATTGATGATTAAATATTGGATATGTCCATGATAAAGTGCTAATAATAACCTAATAAACCTTATAATCTCTAAATCTCAATGACATTATTGGGTTCCCAAGATACCATGGTTGCGACATTCTCTGCTTCCACTGACACTCCTGCCTCTGAGATAACTACATTGGGTTTTCTTGGAATAAAGATGATGCTCTCTCAATGTAATGAAGATTATGTCATGATGTTGGACATGATATCCCACCAACTAATATTACACTAATATGACTTCGACAAAAATCACCACAAATCGATCCAAAAAAGGATGAAAGATCTGATTCATCAAGGCCATGAATATCATCAATGTGTTAGCCAAACCAATGAACTCAAAAAATCCATTAGTACTCCTAAAATAAATTCAAGGTATGTTTGATGGTCTCACCTTCAACTAATAGAATAATACACTCAAATAGATATTCGAGAAGATCTTGGAACCTCTCAACTGATCTAAAAGATCATCGAAACTTGGAAGGGAATACATGTTCTTGACCATCATCTGGTTTAATCTTAGATATTCCACACAAATCAAAAGGTACCATTATCCTTTTTGAAAAAAACAACTGTAGAACCCTAAGGAGATGTACTAGGCCATATAAAACCTTTGTATTATAGATCTTCCAAATTAACTTTCAACTCCCAATGCTCTGATGATTCCATTCTTTAAAGTGGGACAAAAATTGTCTCTTCTCCTAACACCAGCTTGAACATGAACTTAATCTCTCACTCATGAAGTAAGTCATAGGTCTCTTCAGGAATGAGATCCTAAAAATGGTCTACCACTAGAGGAAATTAATCCTACTACATCCCACCATCATCTACAGAAATATCAACTATCTGATATATGAGGTAATCCAATCTGCACTGAATTGGTCCTGTATGACCAGTATGAATTTCCCACTCACTATGGTGGGAATAGTTGCATCCTTATGGAGATAGAGAGGTAAAATTCCTCCGGTAAAATTTGACATGATCCTATTATAGAAAAAGACAATCCATACCAATAATCAAAATGAAACTTATTATTTCTAGTAGAAACGTTTCCTAGAAGAAATGGTAACCATATATCTCTAGATAAAAAACCATGTAATGTTTGATATTCTATGAAAAAACTCCAAAACATGTATAAATGGTAAAAACACCATCCAATATCTCCACATCCAAGCTCAACCCATTTACAAAAATAGTAGATAAAAAGGAATGTGATTATCCTATATCAAAAAACAGAAGAAAGGGTATATGATACAAGAATCATACCTCTGACAATAGAATATCTTGAATACACAATAGTTGGAGTAGTCTACATAACATGCAGCTAACTAGACCATCTACCCTAGTATCTATATTGACTCTCCTGAGATATTCCCTCTACTTGTTACTTTCATTCCTAAACTAGGGTATAACATCCCCATCCTTGATTAGAACGTCCTGTGAAGTTCTAGCTACATATCTACTAGAATTACCTAAGTCCTTCCCATAATCTGATACCTATCATGATCTCCTTACACTACAATATTATGGAATTACACTAAAAAACCTCTATAGATGGACAATCCTTATGTAAGCATGAAACACCATAGGGGTATGGGCACTGATGTCATTTGTTTCCCATATTTCCACACTGATAACACTACAAATAAACATAATCCTAATATGGCTACCCACTTCTCTATAAACTCTAAGTGTCATTTACTTGGTGAAAACTATTATTAAGACACTTCATTACACTATAAGAAGAGTTCCAGTTTTCCCTCCTTAAATAGAACAGATGCTACTCAAGGCCTCTCTCAGATTCACATCCATGATTAGTTCCTACTACATCAAATTCAAAAAATTAATCTAAACAACAATTTTACCTATGACCAGATATCATAGTGAAAACCATCCTGAAAATGTATCACCCTTGATATTTGATTATCTTTTAAAGTTAGAAGAAATCATTTAAGGTAATTCAAGCATCTAGTGTAGTCCAGCACTGACATGACCTACTATGTCAGGTGAATGAACTCATGAGTCTTCTAATTCCTCAGTGTCTCATGATATAATTATCTCAAGAACTATATGTAAAATTCCATCCAAGATAACTGATTGTGATTCCTAGTCTTCTCCAAAATGCCTCACTAACACTTGGTTGTTCCACAAAGAATATATGGAGCAAGATTCACCATTCTATTTGTGGGTGTCTCAAGATTCTTAAAGATCATCTTGAGTGAATATGTCCAGAACTCAGCTTCATGGGGGCCTCCCTCCCCATTTAACCATCCATGTTTCATCTAGAACTCTCTCATCCTCTCAGACATCAAAGGCATGGTTAGGATAGTCTATCTTTCCATGGATTGCATGAAACTTGAGAATATATTGTGAAAATGAACATCCATGTGATCCTTGAAAGATACAGGAAGCTCGGACTCAACTAGTTTTTGGGTGTGAAGATTTCCACACCCATTACACTCAACTAAATTTTTATGAGGAGTAATTTTCTCTATAAGACAAACAAACTCCTTATAATATTGTCTATTAAAATAGTTTCAACCTCAATAGGTGAAAACAAAAAAGAACCACTGCTCTTGGTATCTCTAAAAATGGATTACAAGTGTTTACTCTTGACCTATCAATTTATTTATTTCATTTATTAGGTATAATAGGTATCTTATATCATAGTTCAGACATTCAGGTATATGTCACATGCAATAGATATGTCTCTATCATGAACAATGCATGTCAATATATATCCTTATGTTCCTATCATAATGATGCATACTCATCTCACACCATACTAGGATATGATTATTATTCCCAATAACTAATAACATCATGAAATAATAACATCACACAACATTTTAATCACCTAAGGTGAAATAACATCAACTATAACAAGAAAACATCATAAAAATAAACCCTATCCATGGTAACTCGGACCCCCCCCCCCCCCGTACATGGGTTGTCTGAAACCCATGAACAAGCTCATTAGCATGTCTTGACACATCCTAGTCTCATTTATACCTTTCCCAAATAGTAAAAAAATAATAAATATACCTATTTGTCTCTAATACTTCCTCCAATTATAGAAATCTCATGAGACCGAAACAGGTTGGTTATGGGACCTCAAGAGCCCCTACTCGTACACCTGACGTAGCTGACTAATAGTGGGTGTGTGATACGTATAGTGGGGAGACTATTCCCCCTATTAAAGAGTAAAAATATAGTGGAAGTAAAAAATATAAATAAATATAAGATTTCAGAAATAATAGAAACAATAAAAAACCATGGAAAACATAGTCAATAACTTCCAAATGAATAATTTAATAAATAATAAAGGAAAAGTGCAATGTCATGAAGGAATGTAACTAGATTTCAAATTGAAAGTAATATCCTAAAATAATTATCTTACAAAAATAAGCTCAAATATCCCAGTCTCAAACACCATGTTGGTCCAATCTCTAAACTCCATCCCATCCAAAATGAAACACTAAACAACATGGTCCCTAGGCCTTTTCCAATCCTTCATACAAGTAATCTACCCAAGTACCAAATAGAGGCCTGAGTAGGGTGTACATATAACTCATTAGGTAGACACCACAGTGTCTAAACATAACTAGTCTAATAATAAGTGCATGAAATAATGCAATAACCATGAGTATTAATTAATAGAATGGTTAAATTAATACCACATCAACCTACTTCAGCACCATGTAAAACTTTCTCTGATCATATCTCTTGATCATGCTAACCCCAAACATATAACCATGGTAAAACATAACCTACTTTGCCACCATGTCGGAATGTCTCTGAGCATGTTTCACAATGTCAACCATAACCGTATATTCATGGTATAAATCACATAAATTTGGGTCAATCTCGCTATATAATAATTTCATCTATAAATCAAGGATGAGCCTGATATATAAGTATTACAACATGTGTTAGGGCCAATCCTGGTATATAATCATTTCGTCAATAAATAGGGTATGATTATGGAATATAATCATTACAACATGTATCAAATCCAAGCCCGGTATATAATCATTTTATAAATAAATGATGTCCAAGCTTGGTATGTAAGCATTACAACATGTATCAAGGACAATACTAGTATGTAATCATTTTAGTGTAAATCACTGTGAATATCCCACTATTTAAGAATTAAAGAATGAATCACTATGCCTATCCCTATATATAAGAATTATAACATTTAACACAATGAGTCATAATAGTAAGGATGTCACAATATCATATCATAAAGATCAATGGTTAATTATGAAAATTTCAATTTATCTTTTAATCACACATTCTATTTATCATTTAGTCATAAACCAATAAAATTTCATTCATTTAAATAATAAATCCAATTCATGGTGAATTTATATCAAGCAATCACCCAAAACTCATGTCACGCTAAACACACTTAAGCCATGAGTAAATTAATTTATAATCAATGGTTCTATCACTAGAATGGTATCCATAATATAGATCAATAATAAATAAATATAAAGGTATTCCAAGGTTTAATTAAATTCAAAAATTACCTAATTTAGGGGAATGTTATGTTGCAGGAATTGCAATATTGCACATACTTTACAATTAAACAGTCAATAGGGTTAAGGTTTAGACCCCTACCTTTAATTATAGATTTACATTTCCCTTATAATGGGTAACACCAATGAGGAAGAAGGTACAGAAGAGTGAAAAAATAACCTATATCAACCCATGTCAAGATCACAACCAAAAGTGGTCCCAAAATTTCACCACCTTAACAGATTTTAGAGGAAAATGAGAGGATAACCAAATCCGAATACTTAACTGGGATCGATCACATAAACAAGACATTAGGAATGGATGAAAGGATAAAAAAACATGTGGATCCTTCAAGGGTTGAGGTTAGGTAACTTCACATGGGTGAAAATAAAAATCATTTGCACAACACCATTAAAACTATTGTTTAGGAAAATACATGGTGTGTAACTCTCTTACACAATGTTTATTTCTTTTTAGAGGGATACACTGAAAAACTCATTATATTAGATGAATTTTTTATTTTTACAAACAATAAATGACATGAATTGTTTAAAAACATTTAACGGATTTACACCATATATTGGTTTCATGACATGTGTCTGGAAGAATTTAGATACAATGTATACCATTACACGACATGTAAATCTCCTACAAACAGCTCTCAATCCAGTTTCTACAAAATGAATCAAACCACCTCCTAAGCCTTCCAAACCATGGAAAACCCTCATAAACAAATTTTACATTTCTATATCTATACACCATTGATTAAAATAAACATATGTCCCTGAAACATTGGTCATTTTCCCTAACAAAATCTATTCATCTTCCAACATGACTCAACCACCAAGTCTTAACGATAAAGGAAAAACCCCAATAGAAAACATATATTGAAAAAAATCAAAAAGGGTTGTAATTAAAAAAATATGGTACATTATAAATAATCCCTACACCTATATTAATCCATAATCCATAACCCCCATTTGAATCCCTAATCTCTGAAAACCACAATCTAAATCCCTAATCCCTACCCACCAATCATAATAAATAACCCATAACTAATACCACCCCCCAATATTAATCCTTAATCCCTAAACCCCTAACCCCAAATCACAATCCCAATCACTAACACCTAACTAATCTTTATCCCCAATCTTAATCCGTAATCCCAACACCCCCTCCCAATACTAATCACTACCCCATAACTGATCCCTACCCTCAATCTTAATCTCTAATCTCGACCCCCCCCCCATCCCAATCGTAATCACTAACCCCTAACTAATACCTACCCCTAATATTAATCCATAATCCCTAACCCACCCACCTCCACATATCATAAACCATAATCCCTAATCCCTTAATCCTAATCACTAACTTCTCACTGATACTTATCCCCACAATCATAATCCCTAATCCCTAATTCCCCCCCCCCAATATTAATCCCTAACCCCTAACCCCCCCCCCCCAATCATAATCCCTAATGCCTAACCCCATATCTTAATCCCTAATCCCTACACCCCACCCAATCCAAAACCCTATCCCCATCAATCATAATTTCAATCCCTTATCTTTATCCCTAATTCCTAACTCCCTAATATTAATACCTAATCCCTCACCCCCCCCCAATATAAATACATAATCCCTAACCTCCCAAATTAATACTTAATCCCTAACCCCCCCCCCCCCAAATTAATACATAATCCCTTCTCCCAATCCAAATCCTCGACCCACCTAATCATAATACTAATCTTTACCCCAAATCTTAATAACTAATCCCTAACCCCCCCCCCCTAATATTAGTCCCTAAACCCAACCCCCCATCTTAATCCTTAATCCCCACCCCCAAATATTAATCCCTAACCCCCAAATTATAATCCATACACCCATCATAATCCTTATCCCTAATCCCTATCTTAATCCCTAATCCCTAACCCCCCCCCCCATTGATGAAAAAAATTAATCCCTAACACCATACCCCCCATATTAATCCCTAACCCCATCGTAATACCTAATCCATATCCCCCAATATTAATCCCCAATCATTACCCCTAATCCCCACCCCCACTACCATCTGAATCCCAAATACACCCCCCCCCCCCAATCCTAAAACTAACCCCTAACCAATCCATACACACAATCTTAATCCCTAATTCCTAACCCCCATAACCCCCCATCCCAATCCTAATCACTAACCCCTAACTAATACCTAACCCCTCAATCGTAATCCTTAATCCCAAACCCCTGTAACCCCCAAATCCCAATCCTAATCACTAAACCCAAACTAATACCTACCCCTAATCTTAATCCCTAGTCCCTAACCCCCAATATTAATCCCAAATTCCTAACCCCCAATCATAATCCCAATTCCCCATCCCCCCAATCCTAATCCCAAACCCCCAATCTTAATCCCTACCCCCAACCCTAATCACTAACCCCCCATCCTAATCTCAAACCCCCAATCCTAATCCCTACCCCCAAAACTAATCCCTAACACCCCCAATCCTAATCCTAATCAATAAACCCTACCCCCACCCCCAATCTAAATCCCTAATACGCATCTTAATCCCTAACCCCTATCTTAATCCATAATCCCTACCCCCACATTAATGCCAAATTCTCCCCCCCCCTGAATCCTAATCCCAACCCCAAATCCTAATCCCAACCCCCAATCCTAATCCCTTCCAATCCTAATCCCATCCCCCAATCCTAATCCCTTCCCCACCCCCAATCCTAATCCCTACCGCCAAACCTAATACCTAACCCCCCCACCCCCCGTAGCCCTAATCTTAATCACTTACCCCTATCCCCTTAATCTTAATCAGTAATACCTAACCTTAAAACCTTAATACCTAATCTCTAACCCCCGTAGTAATCTCTACCCCCCAAAACCCTAATCCTTACCCCCTGAAATCCTAATCCTTATCCCCAACCCTAATCCTTATCCCTATCCCCCCACCCCCATGTTAACCACAAATCCCTAACCCCCCAATCATAATCCTAATCACTAAAACCCACCCCCAATATTTCCTTAATACCTAACCCCTAATCAAGATCCCTAATAACTAAACACCCAGTTTTAATCCCTAATCACTAAGCCCACCATCCAAATCCCTGCCCCAAAATCCTAATCCCTAACCTTCGTTATAATCCCCCCATTCCTAATACCTACCCCAACCCTAATCCCTAACCCCCACCCAATCCTAATCCTAATAACTGACCCATACCCCCCCCCCCATCATAATCCCTAATCCTTATCCCCCTATATTAATCCTTAATCCATACCACACCAATCAAAATCCAAAACCCCCAATCCTAATCCCTACCCCAAATTCCTAATCCCTTCCCCCAATCTTAATCCCAAATCCCTAACCCCACATCCTAAACCCTAATCCCTACACCCCAATCCTATTATCTATCCCTGCCCCCAATATGAATCCTTACCCAAAATCTTAATCCATATCCCCAATTGTAATCTCAACCCCCCCCCCCCCCCACACACACACAATCAAAATCCTAATCTCTAACCCCTAACTTATCCCAACCCCCCAATCTTAATCCCAAATACCCCCCCCCCCAATCTTAATCCATAATCCCTAACCCCCCTGCCCCCATCTTAATTCATATTCCCTAGGCCCCCAATCTTAATCCCTAACCTCAATCCTAATACCTAATCCACCCCACCAATCCTAATCCCTACCCCCCACCATAATCCCTAACCCACAATACTAGTCCTAATCACTAAACCCTAACAAATCTCTACCACCAATATTAATCCCAAATCCCTAACCCCATAATCATTATTTATATTCCCTAACCCCCCATCTTAATCCTTAACCCCCATCCCCCAAATCCTAATCACAACTCCCAACCCTAATCCTTAACCCTACCAATAATAATCCAAATCACTAACCCCTACCCTCAATATTAATCCCTAATCCTTAACCCCTCATACAAAACCATAACCCCACCATCTTAATCACTAATCACTTACCCCCCAAATCCTAATCCTAATCATTGACCCCTAACTAATACCTACAGTCAATCATAATCCCTAATCCTTAACCCCCCAATTTGAATCATTAACCCCCCCATCATAATCACTAATCCCTAACCCCCTATATCGTAACCCTAATTACTAACCCCTAACTAATACCTACCCACCTAATCTTAATCCCTTACCCCCAATCATAATCCCCAACACATACCCCCACCCCAAAATCTTAATCCCCAAACCTTACCCCCCCAATCATAATCCCAAATACCTACCCCCAAAATACTAATCCTAAACCCCCAATCATAATCTATACCCCAACCCAAATTCATTACCCTCCAATCATAATCTTAATCATTGACTACCGTCAATCTTAATCCCTAATCCCAGACCCCCCGAACCTAATCCATACACCCAACCCTAATCCATAACCCCTCAATCCTAATCCTAATAACTAAACCCTAACTAATCCCTACCCCTCACTTCATTCCATTTTCCTTAAACTCTAACCCCCACAATCTTAATTCCTAATACCTAACCCCACCAATCCTAATCATAATCACTAACCCCAAAATATTCCCTACCCGTCACCTTAATCGTAATCCCTAATCCCTAACCCACCCCCAATCATAATCCCCAATCCCAAACCACCAATATTATTTCTAATCACTAACCCCTAACTAATCCCTACCCTCTCAATCTTAATCCCTAATCCATAACACCCCCCAATCAAAATCTGTACCCCCATGATAATCCCTAAACCCTAACTAATCCCTACCACCTCACCTCAATATTAATCCATAATCCCTAACACCCCCAATCATAATCCCAAATCCCTAAACCCTATCATAATCCCTAATACCTACCCCCATCTTAATCCTAATCACCAACCCCTTATTAATCCCTACCCCCCCCCCCCCATTTTATTCCCTAATCCCTAACCCCCTATAATAATCCATAATCCCTACCCCCCAATATAAATCCCTAATCCCCTAATCCCCCATATTAATCCCTAATCCCTATCCCCCATCTTAATAATTAATCCCTATCCCCCCCCCAATCCTCATCCCAACCCCACCCACACATCCTAATTCTTACCCCCTACAAGAATCCCTAAACCCCAACCATAATCCTAATCCCTACAAACCTAACTAATCGCTACACCCCTAATTTTAATCCATAATCCTTAACCCCCAACCCTAAACATTAACCCCCCCCCCCCCCAAATCCTAATCCTAATCACTACCCCCTCCTAAAATCTTAATCCCTAACCCCCCACCCCCCCATCTTAATACCTAATCCCTACCCCCTAATCCTAATCCATATCCCCAACGCTAATCCCTAAACCACTAATCCTAATCCCTAACCCCAATCCTATTCCTAGTCACTAACCCCTAACTAATCTTTGATCCCTAATATTAATCCATAACCCATAACCCCTCAACTATAATACCTAACTCGCCCAACACTAATCCTAATTAGTAGCCCCTAACTAATCCATACCCCCAATCTTAATCCCCAATCCCTACCCCCCCCCCCCAATCTTAATCCCTAATCCCTAACCCCTCCCCCAATACTAATTCTAATCACAAACCCCTAACTAATCCCTACCCCCAATCTTAATACCTAATCCATAACCACCCACGTAAATCCAAATCCTAATCATTAACGCCTACCTAATCCCCCCCCCCACAATATTAATCCCTAATCCATAACCCCTCAACAATAATCCCTAACTCCCCAAACCATAATCATAATCACTAACCTCTTACTAATCCCTAACCCCAAACTTAATCCCCAATCCCTAAACCCCCGATATTAATACCTAATCCCAGAACCCCCAATCATAATTCAAATCACTAACCCCTAATTAATCCCTACCCTCATATTAATCCCTAATACCTAACCCCCTAATCCTATTCCAAATCACTAACCCCTAACTAATTCCTAGCCCTATATTAATCCATAGTCCTTATCCCTCCAATATTAATCCTTAATCCATAATCACTAACCCTATCTTCATATTAATCCATAATCCATACCACCATATTAATCCATAATCCCTACCTGCATCCCCCAATCATAATCACTAATCCCTAATCCCTAACCCTCTCCCCATATCAATCCCATACACTTACCCCTAACTCTGAATCCCTACCCCCCCCCCCCCCCAATACTAATTCTAATCACTAAACCCTAACTAATCCATACCCCCCATCTTAATCCCTAATCCATAACCCCCCCCCCCCATCTTAATTCCTAATCCTTAACTCCCATATCTTAATCTCTAATCCCAACCCTCCCATCTTAATCCCTAATCATATTCAGTAACACCTAACTAATCCCTTACACAAAATCTTCACCCCTAATCTATAACCCCCCCCCCCCAATCTTAATACTAATCCATAACCCTCTCATCTTAATCCCACTACAACAAAAAATTCCTTTAACAATGCTGGAATTTAGCCACGCTAGAAAAATGCGTTGAGAAATTCCAGCTTTATCAGTGAAAGAATAAGCCCGGATATATGGGGACCTTTATCAGTGCTCAATGAAAGAGCCAATAAAGGATACCCTTTCTCAGCACCTTTTATATCACTGATAAAATTTGGACTATATTATCTCTTTATTTTTGTGTTGATAAAGTAATTTTTTATCATTTATTTCAGAGAACTGATTAATATCGAGATTTATCTGCAATTTTTTAGTGCTGATAAAGATATCTTTTTTCAATGCTTATCAATTTAAAATTGATAAAAGGGATCATTATCATCACTTTTATGGAATTTTTATTAAAAGTGTCCATGGAATATTTAAAAAAACCCTAACCCATACTCATTCATCACAATTCTGATGCTCCCATAGAGCTCCTCTACTACCGATGCGACTCCACTATGATCCATCAGACGAATCAAGAATAGAATCAAAGGTAAGTTATTTTCTACTTTTCCTATATCATTGTTTGATATTTTGGGTTCTGCATTTTCTATTTTTGTGATTTTATGAACCATACATCTCATCTCCTCACCACCTTAATCAGGACTCCTCTAGAGGAATATCACATTGCTCAACATAACTTTTAAGGTAATCTATCATATCTTCCCCAAAAGTGTTCATGCCTCCTAAATTACCACATTGTTTGTAATCCTCTCTAAGTTCCATGTATCCTAAATGTTCCCAAGCATTAAAATCAATAAATTATACTTATTTTCTTCCATTAATAGGTATAAGAATCCTATATCATTTAATATAATCATTTCTGTGAACATATACAATAGGAATTTTAAAAAACAAACTGCTAACCTCATGTTCATCGAAAAATGTATTCTTTAAGAATAACCCAAGACATTAGTGCATGCAATAGAAAGTTTTTGATCATTGTTGAGTAGGTTACCTACAATATCAGCATACTTGAATACTTTATTATTATAAACCCTCACCGCATATGAGAACCAACTCGATAGAAGCTTCTTTTGAGAACAATAATAAATGGCCTCTTGTATTTCCTAGGGTAAAGAAAACTATTTTGATACATATGTGAATTCTTAATTCCAATTGATGAGTCATGAAATTTTATATGGGAATTTATCCATACATAGACAGATATCACCCCTTCCTTAATAATCTTAATTTATTTTTCAAAGTGAAATTTTAAAATAAATATCTACATACTTCATCAACAGTATGTTCCCCATGTCAGTATTCTTAAATTTAAAACTCCAATTTACCCCATGAAAGGATAGAAGATATGACTAAAAATATTAATACAGACCATATAGAAGGTTTGAAAATATGATTCACTTAGCATACCACTCATCACTAACAAATTTCATGTCAAAATAATTAATCACACTATCAAATTCTTTTTTCTCAAAAGAGGATTATAAAATTTTACTTCCATGTGATGAAAGACTAGATATATATATTCCATGCCTATGGGATTTTCTCAGGATATTCCAAAAAGCAGGCATCAATTTTCCCAATTTATAAGGCCTATGGAAAAACCATTGATCCATGTATGGTTGACATGGAATAATATCCTCCTTATATGAGAAATCTTTAGTCGACCCAGTGAAGAACCAACTATCATATATTCAACATCACTATTTTTTCTTGTAACAAAATAAGTTTCATTTGAAATATAAAGTGTAGTCAAAGTACTATTGGACCTTGGGTCCTCCTTGTCCTCCCAAACCGATAATTGGTTGACCATTGAGAGGAAGTGTAGGACCTTCTAATGAATATATGATAGTTGGTTCTTCACTGGGTTGACTATCTCAGGGATAAAAGGGAGGAAGAATGATGTTGTCAGAAGGGTAGATGAAGATCCTTAAACAACATGCAATTTTGATGAAATGGAAGCATCTTCAAGCCATTCAGAAAAAATATACCCAATATTTCAGTGAGGGAATGTCTCCTTGATGAATAGTATCTGATAGCCATTACTAAAATTGTAAGGTATTGATGAGATGAGAAATATACTTTTGAAATCAATACCTGAAGAGGGGAAAAGCTAAAAATGAATAAAAAGAGCCTTGATAAAAACTTATCTAAGACCCTACCAAGAAACTAAATAATGAACAAATAAAATAGATTTTACACCTTTCATTCCAATGTTAGAAGGTTTTATGTTACCTTTCTTAGTGGAACTTCCAATGTTGCAGATTAAATCAGTATTTTTTGGAGAAAACCCCATCTGGTTGTTAACAACGAGAAGAGTGGAGTAATCTCATGTTCATGTTATGTCTCAAGACATCACCAAAAGCTCAAGGGATGGGGAACCCTCTTCATGGTACTCATTATATTCTATGTTCTATCAACAACACATAGACCCTGTAAATGAGGAAGTGAAGATATTTTTCATATAGTTCTACTAAAAAAATCTTGACCGACTGATGAAGATCATTCCTCAACGGATTCAACGCCATTTCCCTACAAGAAAACTTTTATTTCCTTGTATTCTGAATATAGTCTCTCAGTTTTAATTCTCTATCAACACCACACATTCTCGATTCCTCTATTTCCACTAATTCCTTCTAGATCAATACTCCACAAAACCAAAGAAAGGCTCGACAGAATTAGATAATGAAGAGAAAAAAAGATTCAAAATATGCAACTGCAGTGCAGCCTGGTGCGTCATCTTGTTGATGTGTAATTTCACAAAATGAGTTTATGTTAATAAAATTAATTTATTTTAATAGAAGTTACTATATAGGTAATGATGAATTACTTTAATATTTATCCTCAAATTTATTCATACATATTTGACCAAACCTTTATGAATATTATTGGTTGATTCTTTTTTTATAATGTTTTTTGGGATAAAATTTTGTTTTTTAATAAGCGTTATTTTATTACAAAAATGAGATATGATTTTTTTAATATGTTTTATTTGATCCACAATATATTTTTTGTTTATATTATTTGGGTTTTAAATTAAATACCATCTAAACTCTGTATTGGGACTTATTTTTATTCATATCTGGTGTGTTTCTGGTGTATTTTTTGTCTGTTTCTGGTGTTGCGGTGTGCTATAACAGCACACTACAGTGGTGTTGCTGTGTGCTGTTACAGCACAATGAAGTATCACCTTTTTCAATGAGTTTAAAAGATCTGATAAAGAACACATTTATTTGTTCTTATAAAATCATCATTAAAGGATTCCTTTATCAGTGCTAAAAAACTGATGATAAATGAGATATTTAACAGTGATTTTCATAGCGTTGATAAAGGTCCCATTTTTCAGTTTTTTTTAGTGCTGATAAATGTACCCTTTATCAGTTCTATTTTAGCAGTGATAAAATTCCTGGTCTTTTAATGTCGCTCAAGTGGTCAGTGCATTTCTAGTACTGATAAAGGAAATTTCAAGTGCTATAAAGTCCAGTTTTGTAGTAGTTTCCCTAATCCCTACCCCCTCAATCCTAATATCTCATCCCCAAATACTATTCCCTAACTCCCACCACCATACTAATTCCTACCCCAAACCCTACTCCCTAACCCCCCCCCCAATCCTAATCATATTTACTAACCCCTAACTAATCCAAACCCTCACAATCTTAATCCCTAATACCCCCCCAATCTCTACCCAACCCCCAAATCGTAATCCCTACCCTCAAACACCTACCTAAAATTCACATTGCTGAACCCAAATAATATATCTTCTACCTAAGTAGAGGAATCTAAAACAAAAAATAATAATAATATCAAGTAATTTAATACATTAAACTGTAGACCAGTAATGAATGTTAAAATTTTCATTACCTTTTGTTTTCTAACCCATTTCTACTGTTTATAATTTGTTCAAGGAAATTATAACATAATCCCTCTAGGATAATCAAGTTCACTTTTCCCTACCAAATAGTGTATGGGATTATGGTGTGTGAGTAAATTAAATAAAGTACAAAGAACATGAATGTAATAGGTACTTCATGCACTTTATAAAAAGTTTTAGAATATAAAATTATTTTTTCATACAAGGTTTGGGGGTTTCAAGGAAAGAAATAATATTTCTCACATTTACTAAATATTTTACCCAGCTATGAAGGTAACTAAAAAGGGCCCAGAATAGTGTCCCTAATCCTACGACCCAGCTAATAAAGAAATCTACTATGAAAAAGAATTTTACAAATAAAAAAATCTAAAACAAATAGTAACTAGATTGGAACCATTATATTTTTGATGAAATCTTGATAGGGAATTAAGACCTGACATTCTCATTCAACATGAAATGTTGTGTTTATCCTAAAATTAGATTCATCATTTTATTTAATCGATGTATAATTCAAATTATTTCACTTGTAAGAAGAAAATTGTGAGTAATACACCAAGTGAAGACTTAACAATTTATTACCTAAGCCACTCACCCTAATTATTGATTTTGTGATGAAACCTAATGAGATAAATTTTTAAAATTTTATTCGACATAAAAAAATTAAAGTAGGGTAAAAGAAATGAAAAAATCAATCAAAAATAATTTTTAGGCTTTCGTTAGGATATTTCAATGTTAAAATGCAATTAGATATTACTATAGTATTTAGGTATTTGGTATTATAACAAGGAAATAAGTGATAACAAAGACATAAGATAGGTCCCCCTTCATATATATAATACAATAATAAATTGAATATCATAACAAAAAAACGTCTAACATTGTATACCATAATAGAAAACAAGGAAATAATCACAGCACCAGTTCCAATAGAATGTTCCTTGAAGCCAATGGAATATATAGTTTTATAACATGAAATGAAAAACTAACAAAACAGTAATTGTTTTATTCTATTGTAATAATTATTCTTCTTTAAGAACATAAACTATAGAAGTTTATGAGGATCAAAAATTAATGATAAAAAGTTTCATGAATCTATGAAACTCTAAATTAACATCAAAATCTAATTGTAATAGGTTTCACTCTTTTGAATGAGTATTATAAAAACAAATTATTTCAACTTCTACTAAGTTTAGGTCTCTTTAAGTCTAAATGGAGGAAATTATAAGCACTAATTAACTTGATTATCTCCATGTCATCCAATTGATTTAATCCAACAAAATATACGTTCATACGGAGAGTTGCAACTAAGGATTGAATTAATAAAATTAATGTGAGATAAATTTATAAAAATATCCATAAGATGATCAACCCAATATAATTCTATCTTTACCTTGATAATTCTGATATAAAATAACTGTGAAAAACATGACACCTTCTCAATGGAGAAAAGAGAATCCAAAATATTGCTCAGTGCCTACTTAAATAATGTAAAAATCCAAATGATGTGTCTAATAGAGACTTTGTAAAACATTTTTGATATTTAATAGATTTATTCTCATTGTTTAATGATTTAACCATCATGTTAAACATATAAAAACTTGAAACAAGCATCTATTTAGTACATTTTACACTTTGACATTGAAATCCTTGAGTATTACAGATGAACCTACCCATACCCCAAATAGTTTTGATCGTAAAAAAATGATTTTTTATTAGTATATGAATTAAATGCTACAATAGATGTAGTTCATTTTACTTTTACAACTGATAAAAAATAAATAAATGCCCATGTATTTTTTAGGAGAGAATAGAATTTATACATTAAGAGTTGAGATCAATAGAGAAGAAATTCAAAATCAGTAACTATTAAACAACACTTGAGCCCCTCCACCAATCAGCCCTGCCAGACAACCAACCATAGGTCATAAAATAAGGTTTCAAATAATAGAAATTTACTTGAACAATTTCCACAAATATTGAAATAGAAAAAAATACAAAGGACATGTTGGTTCTATACAGTCAAATGACCCCAAATAATTCATCAATTTCAACACGAGAAATACCCAACTTAAAATAAATTTAAATATAAGAAATATCATCATGGGAATGGATTCTATACGCAATAAGGACATTGTTTCTTATTTAGGTTGAATTTTTCTAAATATAATTTTAATTACTAATCGTCAAGGGATTCCCAAAAAGTGACATAAATCCCCCCTTATTTTTTTACTTCAATAGGAACCCCAATATTGTTGTTGTAAATACTGATATAGTTCTACCCAGGATCAATAATGACATTAAGTGAGTTTAGGGAAGGACTATTTTGATACTTATTAGAAAAATTGAAACTAATATATTCCATGATATTGTAGAGGACCTAGACATAGGTGAATAACCTGTTGATCATTTCAGAGTTTTGTTAAACCTAGAGCGTATTCTTATGAAGATGACGTAGGTATTGGGACTGAGAGGGATACAAACGCGATGGTATTTCATCTAATAAGTTTATTCAGTGGTATTTTTGGAGTTGTTGGTGTTGTTGGTGGTCTATAGTGGGAGGGAAACAATATGGAGAGAAACTAAGGTGGATGGGAGGGACATAGACACTAAGTATGTGTTTGTCAAAGAGAAAAGTGAGTGGGATAGAAATCAAGAATTGTGAGAATGAGGGATAGGGATGATGAGGAATTTAAATAAATAAAGGTTGATGGATATTCGGTGGATGTGAGGAAGAATCGACATTAGAATATAGAGGCTAAAAACCTAGTGGGAAGAAACAAGACTTGGATTATCCCGACAGAGAAAGTGTGTTTATTGTATATTGATTTTATATTATTTATTTACAGTTTTTGAATTAAAATTTTATTGTTTTAAAGTTAATTTAAATTAAATAACACTTTCCATATATAAAATAAAAAATTTACTTTCACACCTTTTTTTCAACGTTCAATTATTAAGTATAAAAGATTTATCATTTATTATTAAGTAAAAAAATGAATTTTACTAATTTTTTGAATATTATTTTAATTTTTTATCATCTCAAGATATTTGTTATGGGTTTTAGTGTCCAATATTTTGGTTGATCACTAGTGACCTTTATGAAAATTTATTTTTTTATGGAAATTTCTTTTTTTTCATTGATCACTAGTGACCTTTAGGAAAAAAATCATAAGTGGTAGAAATTCATGTGATAGTTCATTAAAAACTGTTATCACATGTAAATGGTGTGACACCTATAATTGTGAAGAAAATTTGAAAGTAACTAAAGTTTTAAATTTTATTTTATTAGAGTATAATTCTAAATGATAAAATATAATACACAATCTAAGAAAGATGAAAAGAATGTGTAATACTTTGGGTCAGTGGAGAAACCTATTTATCACTAATTTTCTAAATAATTACTATAAAAAACAAATAATTGGACGTTATTTGGATAAAATTTCAAAGTATAAAGATGATTTAAAGGATTTTTTTGAACCATAAATAGAGTTTAACATGAAATTTTTATGCATAAAAAAGAGTGAAATGAATCTTTTATCTTATCATCATGCTATATTTTGGAGAGAGAAACCCTTCTCTGTATAAGAAGCATAGTTGGAGATTTAAATTAATGATTAAAATGAAAAAGAAAAACCATAAGTTTTACATATAAAATAATCGCTATTAGTTAATACAAAACACATCTTATGGATTCATGCCCTAAAATCATATGAGTTATAATATATTTAACCGTAGATCATATTACATGGTTTACACTTCTAAAGTCCATAATAGCAACAAAAAAATGGCATCCCTGTAGAAACCATATAACAATAAACCAAATTAGAAAACATAAACATAATGTACTACAAATATATAGAAAAAAGGATTGGAATATAAATATTAAATTTCATAATCATTTAAATTAAAATTTTAAATAAAAAAATATTTACATTGATTTCATGTTTAAAATTCATAAAAAATATTACAGTCTAATATAAAAAATCAAAACTCTTATAGCGGACTTGTTTTGATGGATCAATCTCTATACAAAAATATTACCCTACAATAAAACCAATGGTTATTTTAGTAGCAGTACATAAAAACAATAAAATTTTAATTTTAATGTTATATAATCCAAATATGATAAATTATACCACAAATTACTGAATTTTTTTAATGATATTATCAGTTATAGAATTAATTATATTATTAATGACTATATTGTTAATCTTATATTAATTATTATTTATACTATTAATTATTAATTTTATATTATTAATTATTAATTAATGTTTTAATTAATAATATATATAATTTATATCGTTAATTATTGAATTTATTAATGATATTATCAGTTATTAATTATCATAATTCCATAAATAGTTTTTAATAATTATATCATTAAACTAAAATGAAACTTTTATATTTAAAAAACACCCTTCATGTCATATTGACCACACCACATGCCATATTGATTTGTGTTCAATTCTCTCGCATCATAAATGAACTATGGATTGTTGTCTTAAATTTTGAGAACAATTTGAGCTCGTATGCTCTTATTTGGCTATGTGGTGGGAATTTTAAACTAAAATGAAACTTTTATATTGAAAGCACAAACTTTGATTCATACCAACCATATCATGTGTCAGATTGATGTGTGATAAATTCTCACACATCAAAAATGAATTATGGATCATTTCTTAAATTTTGAAAACAATCCATATTCTTTTTCTTGGTTTTTGTTGTATAATGTGCGTTTTAAACGAGAATAACACTTTTATATTGAAGACATACACTTCGAGCCATGTTGAACTCATCGTATGTTGGATTGATGTGAGGTTAATTCATATAGATAAAAAATATACTATGGATCATTTTTGAAATGTTTGAAAATAATTGTAGCTCATTTTTTTGGTTTTGGATATGTGACGCCCATTTTAAACCAGAATGACACTTTTATATTGAAAACACACACTTTGAATCATACCAACCACATCATGTGTCAGATTGATGTACCGTAAATTTATAAAAATCACAAAAGAATTACATATAGTTTTTATAAGGATTGAAAACAATTTGATCTCTTTTTATCAATTTTGGACATGTGACATGCACTTTAAACTAAAATGACCCTTATTTTGAATACATGAACATTGAGTCATACTGACCACATTGTGTGTCAGAATGAAATGTGGTCTATTACAACACATCAAAAATGAATTATAGATACTTTTACTAATGTTTTAAAATAATCTAGGCTTGATTGCTCATTTTTTTCAATGAGACAGGTGTTTTAAGCAAAAATGATACCTTTATCTTGAAAACACACACTTCAAGTCATACTAATCACATTATGTGATAGATTAACATACGATATATTACTACATTAAAAAAACAAATTATATAACGTTTTAATATTGTTTTAATATAATACTAACCCTTTTTATGGGTTTTTGGTATGTGATGATCCTTTTAAACAAAAGTGACACTTATATTGAAAACATGCACTTCGAGTCATACCAATTACATTATGTGACATATTGACGTGTGGTAAATTCATATACATTATAAATGAATTATGGATCATTTTCATAAATTTTGAAGACAATATGAGCTCATTTTCTTTATTTTGGTTACATTACACTCCTTTTAAACTAAAATGAAACTTTTATATTGAATAAATGCACATGGAGTCATACCGATCACATTGTGTGTCAAATGGATGTGTGATTAACTCTTACGTGTCAAAAATGAATTATAGTTTATTTTTTGAAATTTTAAAAATAATATAAGCTCGTTTTCTCAATTTTGACTATGTGATGCATGATTTAAACCAAAATGACACTTATATTAAAAATGTGCACTTTGATTCATATCAACCATATCGTGTGTTAGATTGATGTGTGATATATTCAAACATGTCAAAAATGAATTATGTATTTTTTTTTCAAATGTTTAATAACAATATGAAATTGTTTTCTTAGTTTCAGCTATGTGACATTTTTTTTAATCTAAAATGACACTTTTATATTAAAAATGCACACTTTGAGTCATATCAGCCACATCGTGTGTCAGATTGACTTGCGGTCAATTTCTTAACATTAAAAAAGAATTATGGACTTTGTACCAAAATTTTAAAAGTATTTTTATCTCATTATTATGTTTTTTCTATGTGATATTATTTTTAAAATAATATACACTTTTATATTGAAAATGTACACTTTGATTCAAACCGACTACATCGTGTGTTAGATTGATGCATGGTGGATTCTTGCACATCATAAATTAATTATGGATTGGTTTCATAAATTTTAAAAAAACTACTATAACGTTTTCTCTATTTTTTATATGTGACATTAATTTTAAACTAAAGAGTCACTTTTATATTGAAAACGAACACTTGGAGTCATACGAGACATATCGTGTATCGGATTGACGTAAGGTCAGTTACTGAATGTTAAAAATAAATTTTGGGTCCTTGTAATAAATTTTAAAATTAATATGAACTTGTTTTCTATATTTTGATTATGTGATGCTTGTTTTAAACTAAAATGAAACTATTATATTGATAACACACACTTTGAGTCATATCAACCACACCATGTGTCAAATTGATGTGCAATTCATTTCTACACATCAAAAATGTATTTTGGATTTTTGTTCTAAATTTTGAAAACAATTTGATGTCGTTTACTCAATTTTGGATGTGTGATGTGTGTTTTAAACTACAAATGAAACTTTTATATTGAAAACACACACTATGAGTCATACCAACCACAACGTGTGTCATATTAGTGTGTGGTCAATTCCTTGATGTCACAAATGAATTGTGGATCATTTTACTAAATTTAAAAAAAAAACTAAGATTTGTTAATCAGTTTTGGCTATGTCATGTGCATTTTAATCTAAAATGACACTTTTATATTGAAAACACACAGTTTGAGTCCTGATGACCACATCGTGTGTCTGGTTTTTGTGTGGTAAATTCCTACTCATCATAAATTAACTATCGATCATTGTCCTAATGTTTGAAAATATTATGAGATCATTTTCATCATTTTGGATTCGTGATGTGCGTTTTAAACTAAAATGACACTTATATTGATAAAACATTATTTGATTAATACCAACCACATCATGAATCACATTTATGTGTAGTTCATAACTAAACATCAAAAATGATTTATGGATCATTATGATAAGTTTGAAAACAATCTAAGATTTGTTTCTTGGTTTTGACATTGTAAAATGTATTTTAAACTAAATTACCCTATAGTGAT
This sequence comes from Viscum album, assembly GCA_963277665.1. Lineage (NCBI taxonomy): Eukaryota > Viridiplantae > Streptophyta > Magnoliopsida > Santalales > Viscaceae > Viscum > Viscum album. The sequence continues at coordinate 1,760,833,007 of OY728141.1, forward strand.
CAACTGGACTCTCTGCATTTTCAAATTTAAACCTTAGTTCAACTTCCAACACAGTTAATTCCTTATTTATACTTTGATAATTGGATTGAGATATGGGTTATACATCTCTATTAGTATTTATATTATATTTCATTATAATGTATTAGGTGGAATCATACATGAGAAGTAAAGGAATAAATATTACTTCTCTATCATGGAGGTGGAAGTGCTTTTAATATGGCCCAAAGCATTTTTAGAAAATCCTAAAAAGAAAAAAAGACACAAAATACAATTGATGAGGATATGAATATTTAAGTACCTTCACAAATAGTTGGTAACATATCTTTAGTTTTGTGGGTTTAAGGATCCTAGAACCTTTTCACTCTAACCATTATCTTTGTTGCACCCTTTAAGTACAACATATCATGAGAATGAGGAACTTCAAACATGTTACTAGCTCTTCCATCATCCATAGTGAATAACCCTCCATGATACCTCTACTTGAGAAACATATCAAATCTTTCTTGCTTTACAGGTTCATCACTAGAGTACTATTCAATTTCTAAAAACTCATCCTAACCCATGGAGGAAAAAAATTACTGAACATTTGAAAAGAAATTAATGGTCAGTCATTTAATGAGAATATACCCTTTAGAAGAGTTTAAAAATTATGGTAAAAATAGTATGATTTAAGTAATAAAATGGATAACTATGGGAACAGATTCTTCAATGAGTGTCCCTTCAAACAGCTCGGTGAATCCTCACAGCACAAATCCTAATCAACATGAGATCAGGATGTTTGTGCCTCTACTCACTAGATTGATTGAATGATGAAATCCTTTGATCTTGAATGGGAGCATTCTTTTGAATCCAGCACTCAGGAAATAAAGGATGAAAAAACCCTTACGGAAGAGAATCATAACCAATAATTTTATGATAAATCTAAAGAAATTTTGTTCCTTGAAGTGCTCAAAGTATCGGATCTACTCAAGATATCATCATCGAAGCCTCATATGTTTATGAAGCTATACGATGGAGGATTTTCAATAGTGTCCAACCCTGAGGCACTTCAGCAGCAAACCCAAATGTGTATGTTCTATATTATGGCTTGTATCTAATACTTAAAAGGTGATAAACCCTAGTCGTATGTGGATCTAAAACCCCATATTTCTCACATCTGGGGATTTAAAAATTGTAATATTGTAAATATAGGTAAAGGCTATTTTCATATTTTTCTCACCTCTTAGGATGAACAAGACCATGTATGGAAGATATGAAATATTCAAATCAAACCGAGATTACTGTGTATCTCTGAATGGGATTTTTATTTGAACCTGAACACTCATGAGAACACCATGGAACAGATTTGGGTTAGATTGCATATACTCAACTTGTTTTTCTAGAACCTGAAGATCCTAAATGATATATCCTCTTACATTCGAACTCCCCTCGTGATTTACTTGTGTACCTTATAGGGATAAGTAGGTTAATTTACTAGAGTTATTATGGATGTTAATCTAGAATCCAAGCTACCGCAAAGTATTTGTTTTAATGTTAATGACTATAGGACAGAGGAGACAGTTGAATATAAGCATAACATTCCTTTCTATGAGTATTTTAAAATCATTTTCCATTCAATACTAAAATATAGAGTTGTAAAGAAATAGGTCACCCAACCAAATGACACTGATTGGACTAAAGTTTGGAAACAAAAGAAAGATAAAGGACCTTCCTTTGATAAGCCTAAACCCTCTAGGAAGAAAAATGAAAATTGGGTTGCAAAAATCAAAGAATTTGAATCTTTAAAGGATAAAATAGAAAAATATTGGGTTGTATTACAGAAATAACATGAAAATGAATTTGAAGATCCATGTATAATTGAGGAAATAGGAACAATTATAATGGAGTTATTCAAACAGTACCAAATTAAACCTAAGACTATGATTTTATAGTATAATATGAAGTCCTCTAGAACTCCCAAGAAATCCATTGACCCTCAAGGGGTACCTACTAATTAAAAGGAATGAAATTTTCAAATTTTAGTGCCTTACAGTTGTAAATTAGGTGACCTGAATAATGGCCTCTCAATGATTACACCGAGTGGAGAACATAGAACTTCTATTGAAACAAATCACCCTGATATTCACAGTACTGTGGAAAGAAACATGCATGCTGCTAATTAGGGAATTATTATGAAACTGAAAACCAAACAGGATTGAATGTATGCTTCTTTTGATAAGATTTTCACACCCATTAATCTGAACTCAAGTGTTGACAATGGAACATAGTCGGATAGTACTATAGATGCCACAAAGGTCACACACTACTATTCAATCTCAGATGCTCTTATGTCCAATACTGTCCTACCTTACCAGAATGAGAATAATTCAACTGAATGTAATAGTGACATGATTTCTATGATAGATACCACCAATTCCAAAAACTAAATTTCAATTTCTCATGATTTTATGTCTAATACTGACCTGCCTATCTCGAATGAGAAACCAGTGAATGAAAACAAAATTCAAATGGTTTCTCTTTCAAATAAAAAATGTGTCACCCAATTTCTACTAATAATAGGGTTGGTACTACTAACATTCACATTGTTTATCCTATGAGCAAGTAGGAAATAAAAACTATCCCAAACAAGGCTAAGACTCCTAGAATATCATCCAGAAAGAAAGGCTCTGGAAGCAAGATAAAAGGGGGCTCCAACCCCAAAAATAGGATTTAAGGAATATTTTATTTTGGAATTGTTAGGCTATAGAAAAATGTGACACATTTATTGCCTTAAAAATATTTATCAATACTCATCATCCTAATTTTTTGTAATATCTAAACCAAAAATCAGTTTTTCCTCTTGATTTTTGCATCTATACCAATTTGGTTATAATTTTTTAGGAGCGTGTAAAAACTGTTCATCTATCGAAGCTCATTGGATCTTTAATCATTATTATTTATTGAATGTTAATATTTTTAATATTTCTAATCTGTCCTTTACATGTGATTTCATCTTTGATCACTTGCACATTTATTGTTTATTTATCTATTCTAAGAATTGAAACCAAGATAGAAGACCCCGTTTTAATGATCTATAGTACCTTAGTAATAACATTCTAGACCCTTGGTTTGTGGTGGGTGAATTTAATTCTACACTTTCCCCAAGTGAGAAGATGGGACCATCACACTCCACCATTTCCTCAAGGGAATTCAAAGCCTCTGTTAACAATAATAATCTAATTGAAATTAATCTCACATGTTTCAAGTTTACATGGTATATACAAAATTAAAATAGGGTGGTTTCTTTCAAATTGGATAGAGCCTTTTCAAATGTTTCATCCTTTGATAAATGGGACAACATCTCTATCATCACCCTTCCTAAACGTAATTCTAACCACCATCCTATCCTGGTCAATTTTTGCTTCAATAATACTAAGCATGTTTCACCTTTTAGATTTATCATAGCTTGGTCTTCAGATCTGGATTGTACGTACATTATAAAAAAATCATGGACTTCCATTTACAGTTTTAATGATACTTTTTCATGTACCATCAAATTATAAAAATTTAATATAGGTTCTTAAGGATAGTTATAGATCCAAATCTAAGAAAATTGACAATAACATCCTTCTTTTGGAATAGGAACTTACCCAACTCCAGAACACCACTACTTGTACTAATTTTTCTTCTCATCCACAACAGGAAATCAATATTACTACGAAATCTGTTTCCTTACACACCTTCAAGAATAAAATTTGAAAACATATTTTCAAAACAAAATGGCTCACTGATGATTATAGAAATACTAAAATATACATTCCCATTAAAGAACCAGGAAAGCTGGTAGACCTCTAGACTTCCTTAGATATTGATACAACCTCATTGATACTGAAGATGGTATTTCCAATCATTTCATCGCTTACTTTGAAAATATTTTCAACAGGGCTAATCTTAATAAATACCTTTTACCTAATGTCATTCTGATGGTGGTGAATGAAGAGGAAAGCTCCATTCTCAATAGTATTCCTCTTGACCATGAGATTAGAGACATTGTATTTAGCTTAAATCCTAACAGTGCTCCAAGACCTAATGGTTTCAATAATGGATTCTATCAGCAATTTTGGGATGTTATTCAAGATGATATTTTTATATTAGTTAGGACTTTCTTTTCTGAGGGTATTCTCCTTCATGGGATAAAATCCCAATTCCTCTCCTTAATCCCTAAAGTTGATAATTATTTATAGATTCGTCTCTTCAGACCCATTTCCCATATTAATTATCTTTATAAAATCATCACTAATCTTCTTACCAATATACTTTCTTATATCATCAATGAAATTGTCTCTTAGAACAAATTTGGTTTTCTTAAAGGATTATCCATCCAAGCTTGTACATAACTTTCCTCATAATGCACTAATTTGTTAAATAATTCTTGTAGGGGTGGAAATATTCCCATCAAACATGACATTCTAAGAGATTTTTATACCATGTATTAGAGTTTTATTTTCAATGTTCTGCAGAATTTTTGGTTTAATGACTCTTTCATCAGTAAAATTAAAAATATTTTCAATTCATACTACATTTGAATCCTTGTTAATGGATCTCCTAGGGGTTACTTTAAATGCATTAAATTTTTCCGATAGGGTGACCCCATATTTTCCATTATTTTCTCGATTCTTGAAGATTACTTAAGAATAATACTCACTTGTCTTGTAGATCAGAACAAGATTAAACTGATTCATTATTCCTGAAATTTGAATGCTCCTGCACAACTCTTATATGATGATGAAATCATCCTTTTTTTACAAGGTGATAAATGAAATATCAATAATCTAAAATATTTCCATTCTCATTATGAATATGTTTCTAGACAAACTATCTCTTTTCAAATCCACGGTTGTCTCTAAAATGGTCTACACTGTGATGGTTTGTAATTGGCTAGTCGATCTTCTAAAAATGAATGTTGCCATCAAAAACATTATGTGGAGTGTAAGCATGCTTTAAATAAAAATGGTGACTATTCCCTAGTCTACATATTTCACTAAGTTGGATAAAAGTGGTCTTGAAATCAAAAATCTCAAATTCTTTAATGGTGCCTTACCGGCCAGACTCACTTGGAACCTTCTCCATAATTACTCTAATTCCCTTTATTTACTAAAAAAATAATTTCTTGATAAATTAAAGAAAGTAAACTCAAATTATATGAGCACTTTAATATGGAATTATACTAAGAATTCTTTTTCCAACATCATGTCTAACTCCATATGGATGGTGAACAAAGAATCTTCCTTGAACTTCTTTCTTGACAACTAGACTGGTGCTCCTCTCATTTCAATGGTTTCCCCCATTAAACCACCTAAGCACACCAATAATAATATTAATGATATGTTAAGCTCTCAAATATTTAACTTACCAGATAATATTAAGAAGTTCATTCATAACTATCACTTTTCAGATGCTGATGATTTTTTAATTTGGGAACTTTCTCATAATGGCATTCTTGAGTCAAATTTTTTTTTATGAAAATATTCTTAGTACTTTTGAAATAACTTGAGCTTACTAAAAAACATTGATAAATTATATTTAAATCCCTTGATATTCACACTTGTTTGGAATATTGTGCACAAAAGGGTTCCCACTGACACTTTCCTTAAATTTTTTGGGATTTAGCTTTGCTCTAAATGTCATTTTTCTAATCAACATTGTAAAGATAGTAACTTCTTGTTTCTATCTTGTTCTACATCCACTACTCTTTTTAATTATGTCTTTGATCTTTTTGAGTGAAGATGGTTACTTCATGACTCAATCAAATCTCAACTCCAATGTTTTTTGGATATGATGGCCACTAAGAAAATTAAGAATCTCTTCATAACACCCATATATGAGCTTCTCCATGTGATATGGTATGATATAAATGTTTGTATTCATAAAAACTTCTCAATTGGTCTTAATGGAGGAAAAATGAGAATCCTCATTGCCATTTTAGAATCTTCCTAAATTCAAAAGGTTCTTTGAAATAACATAGTTAGCGACTTTGGGATTCTGTGTCAACTTGGGGTGAAGAGTATCTATCCTCATCCTAGATGCACTCTTTAGGTTTTCTAGAAAGATCCAACCCTGGGCTGGATTAAATTCAATGTTGATGGTGCTTCTAAAGGAAACTTGAGTCCCTTGGGTTGTGCCGCAATCTACAGAAACCACTTTGGGCAGACTCTAGGGTGCTTCTATAGTAATTATAAAGTCTCTTATTCCTTGTAATTCAAAATGATGGGGGTGATTTATGATATTTATTTTTTTAATTAACTTGTATAGAATGATATCTGGATTGAAAGTGATTCGATGACCATTGTGAAAGCTCTTTGGATTGTCTTAGTCCACCTTTCATGGCTGCTTACTTCACATTGGATGAACTATCTTCATTCTCTTATGGATGTCAGCTATATTGTCACTCATACCTTTCATGAAGCGAACAAGGTTGAAGATAGCCTTTCTAATATTGGATTGAATCATGATATAACTAGTTTTAACGAAATCCCTATTGTTTTACTTTATCTTTATGATAGGGATTGTAAAAAATTCTATCATTCTGACTCATGTACTCCTTTTCTTTAAAAAATTTATTGTTTTGGTATCTGAAAAAAATACCACATTAATAATTAAAAGTTACTCACATGATATATAGTTTTAGTAAATGTATTTGACAGTTTGAATTGATGGTGTACTTTATCTATAGATGCAGAAATATTTTAATGTATCATAAATTATTTCTCATAATGTTGTGGCATGTTCTTGAGATTCATTTGTTGTTTCTCCTAGATGCAACAACCACAATCAAAACAACCCTATTAGTGTCATTATGTGAATTAATTACAAGTGCAGGAGGATCAGAAACTATATTTCCTCACTCAATAGGGGAGAACAATCTATGGTGGGGGTTCAAATTATTTTTCAATGATGGGAGGATCAAATCTAAAAAAATTGATGAAAATTGAAAATGTAAGATTAGAATAAAAATATTACTACTAGATTTCTAATAATAATTGATTTTTATTCTATATAAAATAACATCTAATAATTATTATACTAATTCTACACATCCCAAATGTTTCTCTATGTTCATAGTAGGTACTAGATCACAAATATAATAGGTTATCACCATAACTTGATATTGGTAAAAAAATATGACACCACTTACTATGTCCAATAATCTCTAAACAAATTTAATTATTTTATTGAGTATGTAGATTATTTTAAATCATACAAGTAATGAGAAAATATAGAAAAACATATGAGTAAAAAATAATGAAATTACAATTACCTTTGAAAATTACCTATATGGGGATGCTAGTCTGTTGATGGTATATGATATCATTCATAAATTTTCCAATATAATATCCAAAATCACTGTCATTATTTTTAATTGGACACTAAAAAAACATATCCCAAAATAAGTAAATTGTTTTTAAATCTCTTCTAATTGTCAAATATTATAATATATACCTTAATATTTTTAAATTTCAAAAAAAAATTAGGCTTCTTGTGTTTAGTTATCGACCCCATACCATGATTTAATCGATATTTATAGATCTCCCTATCATAAAAAATTCCTCTTAAAAACGCAAACTAAAATTTATATTTAGAATTTTATTTGTAAAATGTCAATTTCAAAGCATTATAGATTCATAATAGACATCATGTGTGGTTGGTTTTTTGGTAATCCATGATTTATATACAAAAAATAAAAATTTAGGCTATCTATATTGATTTTAATTACCATCCAAGGCTTCCTAAAAAACAATTAATTTCCTAAAAAAATCAAAATTTATTTTATAAGATTATATTTTATAGTTTATCCTATATATTGTTGGTATTATGAAGAGTCTTTCATCTATATTTTTGTTTTCAAATGACTCACTTAATTCAACTTTTTTATTTTCAATTTATTCTAATTCTAAATAGTATTTTTTTTATTGAAATGATAGGGTGATTAATGAGTCCAAATATTTTTCATATGGTTTTCCCTTTATATAGTAGTGATATATATTCTTGTAGAAAATATTAATAGTTATTAACTATAATGAACATGTTATAAACTTTTATAAAAATGGATTATGAAAATGTACCTCATGTATGTATTCAAAATTGAGACTCTCATCCATTCAAACATTATAATTTCATTAATACTCTCCAGAATAACTGCATTTATAATGGCCTCTCAAAATATTTCTTATTTATATTAAATGAATGACATATTTTCATTTTTTAATGTTATATCCACATGAAATTGTATTGTCATATCCATATTTTCATATTTTCATCTCGATCCATGTCATGATTGGTGGTAGGAATGATCTTTAAAAAGTGTGATCATGCAATCCTTCTTCTCCTTCAGCCTTGGAATGAAAACCTCTTAAATGTAATCATTCCTATAGAAAATGTTTCTAACTTGAAGTAATTTTCAATAGATACTCAATTCTATGATTCAGGATTCCCCACTCACTTGTGATGATAAACTAAGATCAATTTGGAAGTTAAAAATTAATATAATAATAGTAAAAACCAATCAAATTAATGGTCATAAAAAAATAAATTACTAAAACTAAAATAAAAATTGATTCTGAAAAATGTTGTTGGTAGTAAAGAAAAATGTGGGATAGGGAGGGGTTGGATGAAATTTTCCCTTTTATAATTCCATTGTTTTTTAGAACCTCAACAATAATGTCCCTTAACCTAAAATTTATCAAGATTTACACGAATTTAAATTTTTTTAATGTGATAAAAAAGACAAGGTTGTTTTAATTATCATAAAAAGTGTCTAGGGAAATAGACACTTGATGGATGTAATTATTATTTACAAATAAAGATTGAAAAAAGGTAATACCGGGTGAAATAACACCCATTAATATAAAGTTCAAATGATGGTCTTTATAAACCCCAAAACATCTCAAGTGGACATAAAAATCTCAATTATATCTTCCACTTCATGAATAAAGAATATTCATTGACGAAAATAATGTATAAAAATATGCTTACCATGGAATATTTGTGCAGAAGATTAAACCTCTCTTTTTAATACATTTACAAATCAATATGTATTTTGGATCTATTAATATTTCCCACAACATGGAATATTTTTCAGATGGTGGAACTGAGCACAAAAATTTTACAAGGGTTTTAAAATTTTGTATAAAATTATTTTAAAACCCTAATAAATCAACTATCACAAACCATGCTCAAATGAGTACTAAAAATAATATTACCTCTCTATAAAAGGGTAGATTAAATAAGACAAAAAAATAATTATCAAAATCCTATAATTAAATTATATGGCCTCCCACATTTAAAGAACAAGGCTCGGTATCACTCTCTCTTTGACAACCCAATGGACAACCAAGTACATAAAAAATGGAAAAAAATGTGGTCGATAAATTTATTTCTAAAAATAAATTAAAACCTCAGCATGTTTTCCTTCTTCCAAAAAGTAAAAAATTATAAATTGAATATTATTATATATCATGACATTGAGGTGATAACCATATTTTCAGTGATATAATTCACCATTTAAGTCACCACGAGGTGGTATCTTTTCTAAATGAATGGTAATCTCTCTAAGAGATCCTAAGAATTATTAATGTTGGAGTTCACTCATAGGAGTTGTAAGAAACAATAGAATTTTTTTAATGTTTTACTTAAATAAAAATAATATAATAAAACATAACTTTTAAAAAAAATATTGTCTATTAGTTTAGTATTTCATGTTTATATTGATGTGATTTTAAACATATTATTTCATTAGTATATCTTTGAATTTTATAGTAAATATAAAGGTTGGTGGTCAGAGATCAAACCCTATTCAAAAAAAAGGGATAGTACATTAACATGAGAAGCACACAAAAGGATATTCGTCATTTTCCCTTCTTTTCTAACATTAACATTTAGAAAACCTTGTCTCGTTTTATTGTCCATGTCTTTAGAAATCATTGATTTTTTGTAATATTAATGAAATGAATCAAAATAAGTGAAACCACCAGTAAAAATAACTAAGCTATGAAAAAAAACATCTAACAACAACAAAAATAAAAAACATGTCTTGAATATATTTTAATGGGGCTGACTAAATGGATCAAACGTCACTAATTATCTCTATTTAAAGTCATATTTTAATTAAATGTGTTTATAACAAGGTTAACTTGAATTATTTTATTAAGGGTCCTTTTAAAAATTTATCATTATTCTTACCAAAGAAATGGGTTCATTCTTAGGTTTTCTTTTAACATCCCGAATAACAAAAAAAATATTGACTAAAATTTAGTTTGAAAAACACGGAATATGATAGATTATGATAAGAAACTAGAATAGAAAAAAATGCATAGTATCAACTAAAAATTATCATATCATCATTATTAAATAAGTTCAATAAATAATTTTAAAAACTAGTGTCTCTAAAACCTGAATGTAAAAGGTTTTTAAAAGTCATATAATTCCAAAGAGCATCTAAAAAACCACCATATTTAACTCAAGATGTATTAAATATTGAAAAATATATATTTCTTTGAAATAATGTGTTAATTATTTTTTTGTTAATTATATAGGTATTTGAATCCATTTTAATAGAAATTGATTTATAATATTCAAGAAAAAATAGTACATTAAGTGTTAAAAATCCTCCAATAATTATCTTTCACATTCAAAACCTAAAACCTCAACTAAGAGGAAAATGTGTCAAACTAATTGGATTATAATCATAACTCTAAAATGTATTCAATTTTATCAGCATAGAGATAATAGATTTTTATATTGGTGACATGGAACTTGACACCTAAACCAACTAGGAAGGAAAAAATAAAAATTAGTGTAGAAATAGAATGTAATATAAGAAAATTAAGATAGTGTTGAGAAAAAATCCAGATAGTAATTCACTACTGGCTTCTCTAAAAGTGTCTTTATTGGTGAAGTCTCCAGGAAAGGGTGAAATATAATCTAAGGGTTCTCCTTCAAGAAGAATGAAAATAACCTCTGATGGAAGTTTCCACCTCCATCAAGGAGTTAGGTTCATTAAACTAAGATATTGTGGTGGAATGGGAGGAATTATTCATTTTAAGTTGGCAGTAATAGACTCATTAGGTAGTGAAGGGTTTTTTACAGAGTGGGAATTTAGGTAACTAGTGGGAATGGTTCTATGGTTCTTGGTGGAGTTCCATTTGGGAATGGATGGGCGACTAATGCTCATTCATTGAATCTGATTTAGATATCTCATTTCAAAAATTTCAATTTTAAGAATCAAAAATTTAAATTTTTTTAGATTAATGGAATCAGATCTTATAAATATGGAATAATTTCATTGTTATATTTTTCAATGGTTTGAATCATCATGTGTTAAAATTTCGATGATATTTTTTTTCGAGTTGGGTTGGAAATTATTTAATTCTATTAGATGAATCAAATATTTCTTTCCCTTAAATTTTTCATCCAATGTGGATATAGGAAATTATGTAGAATGGTCCTTAAAATTTTCATAACCATATATTTTTATCAATTTTTGGAACCCAAAATCTTTAGTGGGAGCTACATCTAGTTTCTTATTTTCCATTTGGATGAAATTTTTTTCCAATTGTGGTTTCACCTATGGAGTGATTCTATATCAAACTTCATTTTCAATGTTATAGGAATACATATTTTCACTAATGGTTCAACTAAATTGATAGAGAGTGTTAGCTTCACTATACTTGGTGTTGATGTGGAAGTTTCAGAAAATTTTCTTAATAATTTCTTTCTCCAGAGGCCTGATGGGTCTAGGTTTGCATAGAAATTATTGTATGAATATACCTCTTCCATGCATGATGAATGAAATTTAATTATCCAATCATCAAAACTACAGGAAGTCTTTGGTTCCTCAGTGAGTTCCAAAAATGGATGGTAATAAAGATTTTTTTTGTAAGGTTAGATGTGAAAACTCTTTCGGTAAGTTTGATCAGTAGAAAGTGGATATGAATTCTGGGAAACCACCTTAGTATTACTCCACAGTTTAGTAGGTTGGCCCATCTCAATAGGAGGTAGTACAGCAGGACCCATCGACAATGAAATAAGATTCAACTCTCATAGTAGAGCATCAAGACCCATTTTACAACTATTGTAAGTCTCATAACCAGATGAATATGGTTTTTCTAGTGTATAAAATAAGTATCAAGTACATTGTATATCAGGATGGTCCCCCATAGTTTTTGTATTTATTGGATAAATCTTGTCTCTTCAATTCATCCATGCAGTTTTGCTAAATATGGGTCTAAGGCACAAGGATTCTAAGCCTATTATCCTTTTTTATAAAACTAAATATGTTTCAAGTCTCAAAGGTGTCCTAGAAGATTATTTTTTAACACTATTATGAGAGAGAACCATAAATAAGATACATAGGAAAGGTGGAAAGGGTGAATTTTTTTTCTTAATTTTGATTATTTCCACTTGGAATACTAGGGATTGATATGTACATGGAATGAAAAAAGTGTTTTGTGTTTTATAAGCAGAAATAAGGTGAAAATAATAGATATTTTAGAGTTGAAGGTGGATTTTAATAATTCTACATAGGCTTTATTTTCTTATTTTAGGTCTAACTTATGGGTCTTTCAGTGAAATTTAGATTTCACTCCACATGGTAGACTCTTGACATTGTGGGATAAACCTGTTGTTCAAGATGTTGAGTTGAATAGGGCTTCCAAATAATTCATTTTCGAGTATCCTCTCTGGGCCATATGTGTTGTGTATGATTTGTGTCATGTTTTATGAATGAAAATAGGATTAAGTATTTGAGGGATGGTCTTGCAGATAATGTAGATAGTGTGTAACATGGGTGGATCATATATGGAGATTTCAATTGTATTGCACATGTTAGTGAGAGAGTCTATGGTATCAAGGTAACTCTAAGGGATTTATTTGGGTAACAATATTTCATTCAGGAACCTAATTTTTATGTTATTAGCTATTTTCATATGTCAAATGATTATTATCTTGAAATTTGATAATTTATACCAAATTGAAAATATATTTCTAATTCACAATGGATTCCAGACTAGCCCAACTCATATGTGAATATCCATAGAAATTTTGATTTAAGTAATTCGTCCATTGATAGGTGTATGAGAGAGAAAAAAGCTAATTAGAATTATACCACTAGCAATACATTCTGGAATTATAGTATAACATTGTGGAAGAATAATAAAATAAATAAGAAATGGGAAAAAGAATCTCTAGAATACACTATTAAGAGTGACTCTGGTCACATCCTCTAATCTTCATAGCATATTTCTACTTCAAAACATCCATAACCCTCAAACACCAGCATCCCCCATTATTTAATAGTCCCCTTCCACTGCCTGACATCCATTCCACTTAGCATTCTATTATGTATTTAGATCAATACCACTATCTAACAACCCTAACATCTAGTATCATATTATGTATTTACATCACTACCACTATCTAAAAAACATGTTAGCTATCATCCTATTATGTATCTACATAACTACCCCCTGGAAGTTGAGAATAGACTCCCCCTTTTATTCTACTTTCACTCCAACCATTACCCACTCCTTCAAAGTTCCACCTTGTCATCAAGGTGTTAAGTATGGAAATATATATATTGAAACTCTAACAGATTCTTGGGATCCTTTTTTCAACTGTATAGCCCAAATATTATATGATCCAATCTTAGTTATTCTACCACTTCACTACCCATCTCAAAAAATAACCACACTAACTAATTTAAACCCATCTCGGGACATCATAAGAATGCGAATAGTGGAGATGGCCATGTAAAACTTGTTGGGGGAAATATTTCCTTTTATTTCTAGTGTTAAATGTTTTGTTTTCTAGGGTGGTATAGGGTATTAAATTAGGAAATTATGGTTAGTTTGCGTATTTCCCATGTATTAGGATTTTTGGATATTGGGGTAGTGGGGGTAATAAATGAGGGTGGGTCAGTTAGTTGAGGTAGTCTAGGATATTAATTTGGCAGTAGATTTTCTAGATTGAGGCCTAGGCCTTTGTTTTGGAGGATACGTCCCGAAGATCATATTCTTTTATTTCTTCCTTATTCATCATCTACTTATATACCTATTGTAACCTAGTTCTCTTCTGATAATGAAAAATACAAATTTCTCTCTCAAGTTCTATATTATTATCAGGGCACTTATGCTCTATACTGAATTTCTGCTCATGAGAAATGCACAATCGGTTCTGATTCATTTCTTTAAACTTCTCCTTGGATTGATTTCAGATGCCCCACCCATGTGGTAAATTGTTTCCTAATATTTTCTTGTTGTCACCTCCTTCCATTTTTAGATCAAATTTTACTACACTAGTTCCCCAACTCCTCCCTTGGTTCCTAAATATATTTTTCCTATTTTTTAATTCCATCTATTCTATTATTCCTTTCACAAGAAACTCTTTATCTTCACTCTCAGTCATTGTAAAGATCCTCTATTTATTTTTTATCTCATGTTTCATAATTGAGCTGCCTATTTTTGGATTCAATCCACTAATAAACAAGCACATATACCACTTTTATGAAAGATCTAGAATCCACAAAGTCACTCATTCAAACTCTTCTATATATGTGTCACTATTTTTTGTCATAGATCCTTTAAATACATCATATGATATATATAAGGACCCTTGATTTTCATACATTAACATTAAAAAACATTTGTGGAATACTTAAAACATTATAAAAACAAACACCCAAATACCATAATTGGTCTAATGAATTTGGAAACATGGAAACAAGAACACTAGTACGTAAGTGAGCTATATTATTTCCCACTAGGTTCTTCATGACTAGAACCCTTCTTAAACATATAAATCATAATACATATCACTATAAACTAGTGAAGGAGACATAAAAATGGGTGATCTCAGATGATCAATAAGGGTATACAAGGGAGATATGTAAGAATTATCAGGAGAATAAGGGTATGAGAACATGATCATGAAAATAGAATATCATACCCATCATATCAAATATTATATACATGAATCATGTCATAAGACTTGGTAGTTAATAAGAAATTAATTATAAGGAAATAAAGAACATAATCCATGAAATTATAACATAGTAAAAAAAACATGGAATTATGGTTGACACGTAAGCATATATAATGATTTCCATGGTATCCAAGGTATTACTGCCGAGACCATCTTAGAGGACAAAGTCCTTTACTAAACTGGATTCACACCTCATTCCATCCCTATATTATAGAACTAATTTCACCACTTGTTCCAGCCATGTAATACTAAACTGAGTTCATTTAATATTTCATCCCAGTAATACTAAAACAAGTTCATTTATCATTCCACCCATGTCTATCTCGTGATATATAAATCCTTACCCAATGAAATGGAGGGAGATATAGGTCCCACCCATATCATAATGAAATCATACACACATATATCACAACATCATAAACAATCACATCATAAACCATGAAATGGAATTGGTATAATAAATATGTAATAATATCTTAACCTATGGAAAAAATACACAGGTTTCATAATCATTTAATCACAAACATAACCCATTAAAAGAAGCAGGTTTCAAAATCATATAACCCATGAAAGATAAATGAGTTTCATAAACATCATTCCATTAAAACATAATACATTCAAATAAAGAATATGATGGGAAAAAATGAAAAAATATCCTATAAAGGCATGACTAACACCAACGGATGTTATCTTTGATGAGAAATAATTTTTAAAGATATTTTAAAATCATTTCATGAGAAAAATATCCTTTATGCATTGAAAAACTCTTTTAAACATAAAATATTTGAAAACCATTATCTTTTAAAATAACATTGAAAATTTATAAAGGAATAATTTAAAACTATAAAAAGTTTTCAAAATCCTTTTTCCATGAAAATAGGCTTCAAATAAATTTTGAAAACATTTTTTGAAAACATTTTTGAAAACATGGTTTTTTTAATACAATAGATTTCTGACCGGAGAGAGAAATAGATGGATTTTACATTAAAAATGTTATATTTAGTAATAAAGTGTGTAAAATGTTACTAATACATATATATATATATATATATATTGAAAAAATATCGGATAATGAAACTCGTGCTTTTTCATGAGAGATGGATCAAAATATTTCATCAAAGGAGCATAAACATAAAAAATCTCAAAAAGTAATGAGATTGTCTCAATAAACTCTTATAACTTGGTGCCTTAGGATTATACTCTCCATTTAAGAAAATGAAATTACATGAAGCTTAAAATATCATCAAAGAAATTAAATTCGTGATATAACATGTAAAATGGAAGTATATAAACCTCATAAATAATTTAGGTGCATAACAAAACATGAGTCTCAAAGAAGGAAAATAGAGACAAAACTATTTTACTGATTTGGTATCTGTTGATAGTAAAACCCCATGAAATAATGATCATAAAATCAAAATTTTAATATAAATAAATTTAATAATATGATAAATAGAATACATTCATGGTAAGTACATATACCATGCTAAATGAATGGGTGGTGAATAAAGCATATATCTAACAGAAATAAAAAGTAAGATGAAATCCCCTTACCTTGTGTCATAACTCTTATAGTACTCATTCAAAACACCTGTATAATAAATATATGTTTATAATAAATATTTTACAGAACCATATTCTTATCAATAATACCATATATGGTTTTATTACTACCTTATATTACCCTCTTGTTAAGCATCTTATGCAAAGGTTTCACTTCAGGTAATATTCACTTTGTTCTTCGCATGTGTCTTAATTTGTTATATCATTGGTCCTTATAATTATATCATGATTATAGATTGAAAACCATGATATAAACATAATTTATATCGATTATATGATTATTATAATAATTTATATAATATAGAAGTACAAAATGGAATACACCGTTCATGGAGCTGGTAAGCTATACGTACACACGAACATTGTTTCTGTTTTATTATCATATTATAAGTAAGAAATAAAATGACATAGATGTATATATGAATCTATTATCATTAAATTATAATTATAATGTTATATATATCATATAATTTTACTAAAACCATCCTTAATAAATTTCATGTAGTGTGTGAATGAATCACCTCGATTTGAGGGGGTAGTAGTCCAAACTTCCTCAAACAAAATTATCGTATTTACACCAAATTAAAAATAAAAAATATATGTTTTGTAAAATAAATAATTAATATAAAATATATAAAAAATATAATATATAATATATAATATATAAAAAAACATATTTTCCATCATAATTTCCACCCTGATAGGTGGTAAGAAAAATTGAATAATCATCGTTTCGTAAGGCGGTAGTTCACCGTACACATAAATAGTATGTTTGTTACCCATTAGATTGAGGTGTGTGTAAGTGTAGGTTGATACCTTAGCATAGTGATATCCTAGTATATTGATGATACTATTTTTTTAAATCATTAAATAAATAGAGTGGAGGGGTGGATAAGAAAATATAAGAAAGGATTTTGAGAGAAGGCATTACCTATTAATCAGGTATCTCCTTTTGGTTTGTCCCAAAAGGATTCTATAAAAGACATTATATCCATGTGGAGGATTATAGAATAAAGGGAGGGTTGTTGAAAATTGGATTTGGAAGATATTTTCAGATCCTAAGAGTATTTAGAGGTGTGAATAAGAGGGAGAAGTGGTGGTCTTTTATAGGGAAGGTAAATGAATCACTTGGTATTTTTTAAAACAAGTTAGGTGTACCCACATTTTTATCTAAAAAAAAGTCATATCAATGAAAAAAAACTCAATAGTAGAAGTCTAATGGCCAAATAATTTCCATAAAATGGGTTTTGGATAAGTTTATACATCATTTTTAGTCTTAAATTTAAGGTTTATTCCTTAGTTATGATTAATATTACCTTAATCGATGAAATTAAATTTAATTACATTCACTATTTTTTGTGGTAAAAAACTTAGTTAAACCTGTTAGTAATTATTAATAATTATTATTATTAAAAATATAGAATCCATTTTTCAAAATTCAAATCATATAAGTGGCTGAAATTTATTTAAAATTAATCTCGTAGTTGGATCGATGATAAGTGTTTTTAAAGTAAAACTAATCAAAATTTTGCTAAGTTTTTATATTCAATTTCAATGTGAAATTTTTAAAAATTAACTAAATTGGATTAATTGTTAAAAATATAATCTAATTAAACTTTTGAACCAAATTAAAATGTAATTTAACTTTATAAATAAATTATATGAAAAAATGGATTTGAATTAACATCCATTATTTTTCACTATTCGTCAAAAAATGATTTTTCTCAAAAAAATCCCAAAAAATTTACCTAAGATAATTTTGACATTATAAAATCAAAACTGAAGTTAATTTTATAAAAATAAATTTATAATGTTTTCTAAAATTAATTTTATTATTTTTTATAAAAGGACATTAAAAGTAGTTCATTCGAGAAAACGGTATCTTTAAACATAAAAGGAATTTACCAAAAAAACATATCATTCATTAACTATATGTTTTATTTATATAAAAAAATTATAAAAAATATTTTAAAAGTAGTTATTATTATTCATATAAATAATTTTAACAGAAAGGTTACAATTATCTTGTTTAAATAATTATAACAATAAAATTATGTTTAATAAAAAAAATAAGTGTTGTCTGTAATATATGTCAAGTCGGTGTTGCGTGTCACATAAACCAAGTCAGTGTTGTGTTAACGTACTAAAATTAGTTCTTGCATGTAATATATGTATAATTGATGTTCTGGGTTACGTACGCTGTGTTGATGTCATGTTACATACACCAAGTCAGTGTCAGGTGAAATGAATGTTGGACTTAGTGCATTGCAAGACATAAATGAATATTTAATTTATTCGAAAAAAAGGTCAATAAAAACGAATGGCATTACATTATACCCCCATTAAAATGAATTTATCCCTAAATTTTTTCACTTAGGTAAAAACAAATGAGGATAATTTTTCTTTATCATATCCTCAAGTTTCCACGTAGATTCCTATAACTAGTGATTTCTAAACCAATCTTTTACCAGGTGAGTCGCCTTGTTTCGTAGAATTTTTTCTGATCGATCTAGAATTTCTACTGGATATTCCTCGTAAGATAGATCTTTCCCTAGTTGTATAACCTATGATTTTAGTACATTTGAAAGTTTATGTATGTACTTACTTGGGAGAGATACATGGAACACATCATGCACTTGTGGGAGATTTCAAAAAGTTCTAAGTGATAGGCTACCATCCCGATACGATAAAAAATTTCAGAGGGACCAATATAAATGGGGATTAGTTTCCCTTTATTTCCAAATATCATAACCTTCTTCCTGGGTGATATTTTTAGAAACAACTTTTCACCAACTTCAAATTCCTGGTCATGTCAGCGGTTATCATCCTATCTTTTTTTCCAGCATTCATATGCCTTGGTATGTTGCTGAATGGTTCTAAAATTCTTCAATATTTATTCAAAAATCATAGTTCCCAATATAATTATTTCTCCAACCTCATCCTAGTCTATTGGATCACTACATTTCTTCCCATACGGGGCTTCATACAGTGAAATTTGAATTCTAGAGTGAAATTTATTGTTGTAAGAAAACTCTTGTAGAGGAAGGTGTTGATCCCAACTACCTTTGAAATCCAGAGAACAAGATCTCAACATATCTTGTAGGGTTTGAATTGTGATTTTAAACTGACCATCTATCTTAGTATTACAAGAAGGGATAAAACTAGATTTTGTATCATGTTCTTGCTGAAGACTTCACCAAAACATTCAGGTAAAACTCGGATCCCGATCTGATACAATAAAATGAGGTACTCCATGAACCCTTACCATTTCCTTAATGTATATCCTAGAAATATGATCTAGGGAGAAGTATTCTCTGATAGAGATGAAGTGCACTGACTTAGTAAGGTGATCTACTACCACCCATATAGCATTAAACCCTTTAGAGGTTTTGGGTAGTCGAACGAAAAAATCCATAGTGATGTTCTCCCATTTCCATTCTGGTATGGGTAATGGATCCAACATCCCTTTAGGTTTTTTTTATTTAGTATTAACTTATTGGAATACCAAGCACTGAGACACAAACATTTTGATATCTCTCTTCATTTCATCTCACCAGAAGTATTTTTTCATCTCCCTATCCATCTTTTTACTTCCAAGATGAATAAAGAATGAAGAACTATGATATTCCTCTAACATCTCCTTACTAAAATATTGTATGGAAGGAACATATACATGGTTCCTAAACCGTATCATTCCATCTTGATCAAGGTTAAACTTAGGAACATTTCTGAATTTCTTTCATATCTCTTAATCATTCTTTCACTCCTCCTTAATCTTCACCTGGATATAGGGTTATACATTCATTTTAGAAAGATAATATTTTTACCATTCCTTAAATATTTTTATATCAATCCTTTGAAAATCAATAATTATTTGATCTTTTGTGATCCTCATCACTGATAAAATAGAATGATCCTTCTGACTCAAACCATTAGCCACCTTGTTCATTTTTCTATGGTGGTAATGTATTGAGAAGACATAATTCATTATCAACTCCAACCATCTTCTTTGGATCATATTCAACTCCTTATGTGTGAATATATATTTCATAATTTTATGATCGATATATATTTATCACACTTTTCTCTATAATGACAATACCTTCATATCTTTAATGAGAAAATTACCACTACTAACTCCAAATCATGATTTTGGGTAATTTTTATCATGAATCTTAAACTACCATGAGGCATAAGTGATTACCATTTTATTCTAGAAAATAAAACATCCCAATCCCTTCTTAGATTCATCGCTATAGATTACAAACCCTTATCCGCTATAGGGTAGTGTAAGAACATGTACACTGACAAACCTTCTATTTAGTTCCATGAAATTTTCTTTACAATAATCTATCTAGAGGAACATTAATCCCTTCTGAGATAACTTGGTCAAAGGATTAGATAGTCATGAAAAATATTCCAAAAACTGTCGATAATATCCATATAAGCCAAGAAAGCTATAGATATCGGTCATTGTGGTTGGTATTGTCTGAGATTCAATATCCTATATCTTTGATTGATCTACTTTTATAAAATATATTGATATTATGTAACCAAAAAATGAAACCTTTTACAACAAAAATTCTCACATTGTAAATTTTTCATATAGATTCTCCTTCTTTAGGTTCTTTAGTACAATTATCAAGTAATCTTCATGCTCTTTATTTCTCTTTGAATAGAAAATAATATCATCTATAAAGACAACCAAAAACTGATTATGGTAATCTATAAAGACTTTATTAATTAAATCCATGAAGATAGTAGAGGAATTAGTTAGATAAATGGCATCACTAAATATTCATAGTGTTCATACCTTGTACAGAATGCCATATTAGGTATATTCTTTTTCTTGACCCTAAATTGATGATATCCAAAATTATAGTCAATATTGAAAAAGTATTGAGCTCCGTGAAGTTTTTTAAACAAGTCATCAATACGTGGGATAAGATGCTTATTCTTGATCTTGATCTTGTTTAACTCCTGATAATCAATGCATAGTTGCATTGATCCAGCTTTCTTTTTCACAAAAATAATTGTTTCACACCAAGGTGAAACACTTGGCTGAATGAATACCTTATCAAGTTTTTCTTGGATTTTATTCTTAAATTCCTACAAATCAATTATAAACATTCTAGAAAAAGTCTTTGAAATTTTTGTGGAACTAGGTATGAGTTCTATTTAGAACACAACTTAACATTTTGGTTGAAGTATAGGAAACTCTTCCCAAAAGACATCCACAAAATCCCAAACCATAGGCATATCATAGATGTCGATTCTCTCCCAAACCATTTGAGATAAACAACCCTTTTTAATGGTAATTAATACCCATATACAAGATTTAATATCCATAGGATGTTTATAATTATAATCACATGGATGGATGGTCATAGGAGGGTTTTAAATAAGAAAATTAACCCCCCCCCCTTCCTTGAAAATTGATGTGGTCTTTATGTATAGAAATACAATACATGCCGAATATGACATTAATTTCAACAAAATTAATAACAAAAAGATTTTAAGTAAGCACATTCCCACAAGATTCATCAGTATAGGAATCATGGGCTTGAGATGAAATAATCATACTATTAGGGGTTTGCACTGATAATTCCACATCTAATTATTCTGGTGTAATCTTAAAACCCTTATAAAATTCTTTATATATGAGATAGTGGGTAGATACAGAATCAAATAGGACATTAGCAGTTATATAGTGGATGGTATGTGTACCTTTAATCATTTAGTTATCACAACAATCATCAGAAATCAAAATTTCATGATATTTACCATTGTCCCTCAGTTTAGGAGGTTTTTAATGTTGATCATCATCACCAGCCCTTCGGTTTGGGTAGTTTTAGGCATAATTCCTATTATCTTTAATATTATAGCACTGAATAATGGGTATTTCATTCTTTTTAGAATTCTCTCCATTATATTTTTGATCTAACTACTTTCCATTATTTTGAAAATCAATTTTTCAATGGCCTTCCCTTCCATACTTAAAACAATTATTATTCTCCTTAAGGAAATTTCCTACATGCTTCATCCCACACTTAGAGAATAAAGGAGAATTTATCTTCTTTTCTCCAAGGATTCTATATTTTACTTTAAACTCCATCTTCCTCTTCTTGTCAAAACCTTGGGATTGATACATGACTAAAACCTCCTTTTCAACCTTGATTGAATAATTCAAAATCTCTTTGTAGCTTCTTAAAGTCTCTTATGGCCCATGGCATTATGGGAT
Source organism: Viscum album (assembly GCA_963277665.1). NCBI lineage: Eukaryota > Viridiplantae > Streptophyta > Magnoliopsida > Santalales > Viscaceae > Viscum > Viscum album. Next base: position 1,760,855,826 of record OY728141.1, read on the forward strand.
TGGATTTAAGAAACTCGAGAACCTATCATCTTTACTTTTGGTTTGGATTATAATTATTGAAGTGTACCTCTCAAGTCTCATGAAATTGGCCTTATAGGTGGAAAGAAATTCATCATCCCATTTCACTAACTCATGTATCTATTTTTTCATATTGGTATGGAGAATCTGAGTGAATTATTAATTAAAAAATATGTTCTTGAACTCATCCCAATCCATGGATTCAATCTCATCACGTTTCCTTGTATTCTTTATTAGATTAAACTATTAGTTTTCTTTTCCTTCTAACTAATAGTTAGCCAAAATGAATTTATCATGCTTCTAAAACTGAAGAATAGAGAATATATTATCAATATTACTAATCCATTATTCAGAAACAAGTGGATCAGAAGACCCTTTGAAATAAGGTGGATGTTTCTCCATGAAAGACTCAATTTAATATTGTTCTCGCCTTTGATCGTTTGGAATTACACCATTATTACTAGAATTCGGATGCTCAGGCGGACATTTGTTTCATTTTCTTTCGAAATCACCACGAATGTGGTTCCTTTAGGTTCCATCCATTGACTAAAATCAATATATATATATATATATATTAAGTAATAGTTATCATGTTGAGGAACCACACAATCATGAAAATTCACTTATAAGATGTCTAAATTATGAAACCTTCCTTAATATAGGACACCTTTGGTTTATATTAGGTTATTCATATCCAAAATCTATTTAAATAATTCATGATGGTTCGTTAATAGTTTTTGAAGTTCCGAAATATATCCCCTGGGAGTGTCAAACTAGGTGTGCAGTAAGGCCTGACTTCATGTATAGATTACCCTGAGTCGGGCCTAGAACATCTTCTCAGAGTTCTTACCCCTAGGTAAATTTGTTCTAGATCTACATCCACATTTAGTATCTAGGCATGGATGTATTTCTATGAAACCACTCACTCTATCCTTTACCAAAATTATAGGAAATTTCCCTATAACATTCCATATCCTAAGACTTTTCCCTAGACATTTCTTTAGGGTTATAACTATGTTTTTATCATCCTATCTTCTAAAGGTAAACTAAACCTTTTCTCTGATACCAACTATAGTGACCCTAACTATTCAAACATTAACATTACATACCATTTTTGGAATACTTAAAACATTATACAAACAAATTCCCAAAGACCTTAATTGGTCTGGTGCCTTTGGGAACATGGAAACATGAACACTGATACATAATTGAGCTACATTACTTCCCACTAGGTTCTTCTTGAGTGGAAACCTTTTTAGACGCATCAAGAATAATGCATATCATCATAACATGGTGAAGGAAAAATAAAAAGGGGTGAACTCATATTCTTAGTAAGGGTAAACATGTGAGATATGAAAGTATAATTTTGAGAATAAGGGTATGAGAACATGATCATGAAAATATAATATCATACCTAGAATATCAAAGATCCTATACATTAATCCTGGCATAAGGCTCTACAGTTCATAATACATGAATTGTAAGGAAATAAAGAACATAAGCCATGAAAGCATAACATAGGAAGAAAAAATAGAATTTTTGTAGACACATGAGCATATAAAATGATTTATATAGTAGTAAAGTCATTGCTGTTGAGACCATCTTAGAGGACAAAGTCCTTTACTGAACCATGTTCACACCCCATTCCATCCCTATATTACTAAGTCGGGTTCACCCATAATTCCAACCCTATATTATTGAACAAGGTTTATTTCCTGTTCCATTCCTAAAATACTTAAATGGGTTAATTTCCCATTCCAACCTTGTCTATATCATGAGATATAAATCTTTACCCAATGCATTTTAGGGAGATATAGGTCACACCCATCTCATAATGAAATCATACATACATGTGCCGGAAAATCATAAACAGTCATATCATAAAACACAGAATAAAATGGGTATCATAAACATGTAATCATATCATAACCCATGGAAAAAGATATAGGTTTCATAATAACTTCATCATAAACATAACACATGAAAAGAACAGTGTTTCAATAACATATAACTTATGAAATAGAAATGGGTTTCATAAACATCATTCCATTAAAACATAATCCATCCAAAGAAATAATTAAAATGGAAACAATGAAAATTTCCCTATAAAGGAATGAGTAATACCAATATACTTCATCATTTAGGGGAAATAATTTTGAACTATATTTTAAGATCATTTCTTGGGGAAAATAAAATTTCTTCATTTAAAACATCTTTTTAAAACATAAAACCTTTTGAAAACCTTTTTCATTGAAAAAAACATTGAAAAATTATAAAGGAAGCATTGAAAACTATAAAAAATTAAAACAATTTTTTCTTCAAAAATAGGATTCATATATCTTTTGAAAACATTTTATTGAAAACATTGTTTTTTAATACAATAGATTTTTGACCGAAGAGGAAGATGATAAAATTTTACATAAAAAATTATCTTAAGTACCAAAGAGTGAACAAATGGTACTAATAAATGGTTATATCTTGAATAAATAGATGATAAAGAAACTCATGAGTGTTATTTATATATATATCATAATATTTCATCAAATTAATCATAAACATAAAAAAATCTCGAAAGAGAATAATTGTCTCAATAAACTCTTATAACTTGGTAACTTGGGATCATACTCTCCAAGAAATAAAATGAAATTATATGAAGCTAAAAATATCATGAAATAAAGGAAATTCATGATATAAAATTTAAAATGGAATTAAATACATTTCAAAAATAATTAAGTTGAATAAAAAAACATGAGTCTCAAACAAGGAAATTTGAGAGAAAACTATTTTACCGATTTGGTAACTTTTGAAACATAAACCCTTGCAATAAATATCATAAAATGGATATGTGAATACACATAAATTTAATTATAATATAAATATAATCCATTCATGTTCAGTACATAAACCATAAAAAACTAATGTATGGTGAATAAATCATATATATCACGAAAATAAAATGTGAGAGGAAATCTCATTACCTTATGTCTTGACACATGTCGTACTCTTTAAAACCACATATATAAAAAATATAAATTTATTATAAATATTTTAATGAAACATATTATTATATATAATTCAATATATGGTTTTATTATAACCTTATATTACCATTTTGTTAACCATCCTATGTTAAGGTTTCACTTTTGGTAATGTTCGCTTTGTTCTTCGCATGTGTCTTAATTTGTTATATCGTTGGTCCTTATAATTATATCATAATTCCAAAATGTAAAAAATGATATAAAACTAATTTATATCCATTATATAAGTATTATAAAAAACTATATTATATATAAGTGTAAAATGGAATACACCATTCATCGAGATGGTAAGTCATACATACGCATGAACGTTGTTTCTGTTTTTATTGTCGTATTGAAAGAAAAAAATAAAGTGACATATATGTATATAATATAATTAAAGTATCATTATAATGTTATATATATAATATAATTTCACTAAACCCATCCTTAATACATTCCATGTAGTGTGTGAATTAATCACATCGCTTTAAGGGGGCGGTAGTCCACACTTCCTCATACGAAATTATCATATTTACACAAAATGGAAATTTAAATGATATGTGTTGTAAAAGGAATAAATAATATTAAAGATATAATAAATATAATATATAATATTAAAACAATATTTTCCATCATAATTTCAACCATTAGAGGTGGTAAAGAAAATTGAACAATCATTGTTTAGTGAGGCGGTAGTTCGCCATACACATAAATAGTATGTTTGTTACCCATTAGATGGAGGTGCGTGTATGTGTAGGTTGAACCCTTAGCATAAATAAATCCTAGTATATTTAATATACTTTTGTTTTCACAAAATCATGGAATAATGACATTGGAGGAAATGTATATGGAAAATTAAATAAAGGAGCTTGAGAGAAGGTGTTACCTCTTAATTGGTTAACTCATTTCGGTTTGGGGAAAAAGTATTCCTTGGAAGGAATTCTGTCCAAGGGGAGTCTTAAAGGATGAAGGAAGGGATGTTAGACACTTTATTGGGTAGATATTGGCTTAATATATGAGGTTTTATATGTGTGAATAATATGGAGAGGCGGTGTACTTTTATAGTGAAGGGAAAGGACTCGTCTGGTATTTTTGAAGACAAGTTAGGTGTACCCATGTTTTTACCTAAAAAAAGTCATTAAAAACCAACAAAAACCAATAATGGAAGGTTAATGGCCGAATAATGTCCATAAAATTGGTTTTGTAAAATTGTATAAGTAGTTTTGGGTATTGAATTTAAGGTTTTGTGCTTAGTTAAGCGTAATTTTACCTTTATTGATGTAATTAAATTTTAATTATTTTCACTAATATTTTTTGTAAAAAACGAATTTGAAATTATTAAACATTATAAATTATGGTGATTCCAAATATGGAATAAATTTTTACAATTTCCAACAACATAATTATAATAAATTAAATTAATATTAATCTCGTAGTTGGGTCAACAATGTGGGTTTTTAAAGTAAAAATGATCAAAAGTTTGCTATGTTTTTATATCCATTTTCAATGTGAAATTGGTTCCAATTACCTAAATTGGATTAATTGATAAAAAATATAATCTAATTAAATTCTTAATCCAAATTTAAATATAATTTAACTCTATAAATAAATTATATGAAATAGAAGTTTTTAATTAAAATCCAGTATTTTTCACTATTCATCTGAAAATGATGTTTCTCAGCAAAATACCAAAAAATCACCCTAAGATGTTTTTGAAATTATAAATTTAAAAATTAAATTTATTTTATAAAATTAAATTTCTAAATGTTTCTAAGATTAATTTTATTATTTTTCACAAAAGGGCATTAAAATTAGTTAATTCGAGATAACAATATTTTTAAACATAAAAAGACTTTACAAAATATCATATATTTCATCATCAATATGTTTTATTTATATATAAAATTATAAACGAGATTTGAAAATTAGTTATTAATATTCATATAATTAAGTTTAATGGATAGGTTATAATCATCTCTTTTAAATAATTATTATAATAAAATGATGTTTCATAGAAACATCGATGTTGCATGTAACGTATGCCAAGTTGGTGTTGTGTGTATTGTACGCCAAGTCAGTGTTGTATGTAATGCAAGCCATGTCAGTGTTTCTTGTAACATATGTTGAGTCTATGTTTTGTGTAATATATGCCATGTTGGTGCTGTGTAATTCAAGCCAAGTTAGTGTCGTGTGAAAGGAATTTTTGACTTAGTGTATTGGAAGACATAAATAAAATTTTAATTTATTCAAAAAAAAAGTCCATAAAAACTCAATGTGTTAGAATCTTCCTCTATAACATTGTCGTATCATCCAAAAAAATTTCTCTTTAAGATTAATCTGGGTGATATCCTTTTAGACCGATATCAATTAGATCATCCAATACTAGATCAACCCTTCCATGAACAACTATGATAATGGTACCATAATCTCTTCATGCATCTAATGGATTGAATAAATTGTCTTAGAATGAGTGATCTAGGATACCAGATCATCCTCGATGAATATCGATAATTCCAATTTCTGTATAACGATTCACATCTCATTGTACTCCATAGTTGTTGTGTGTTGACAATTCCTTCTTTCATCATCCTCTATTAAATTGCCCACACCTTCTTCCACTAAAGCTGATGTCTCCTATACCATGTTCTATGCTTGAACCTTAAAGATTTGTGTCACCATCACTTTTAGCTTCTTGACGCACTTCTCCAACTCTATGATACCTGATGTCACCTGATCTATATTCATTTCATGTGTTGATACATTGCTCTCCATTATTTTGGTCATCCACTATGGCAAGATATTCACCTCTGCTGAGCCAAAGTGTTCTTTATAGTTTATCAGGTCAAGAACCTATAGTTTCCTCCTCAGCTATTGTGTTTGTGACTCCATATCCTTTTTTCTCCTTTTATTTAATTTATTCAACTACTAAAAAAACTCCACTTTTGATCAATAATAACTAAGAATCGATCACCTCTTCTATGTGGGCACCACATGAAATAGAGTCTGATTCACTCAGTCTATAATTTTATTATGTCAACTTTAGAACTAAAGATGAAGATCCAGCTAATCAAGGACCTATTGAATCAATATTTATCTCCCAATAGACTCTCTTAAGAATACCACTCAATGAGAGCACCAATTTACAGGTTTAAGAGAGTGAATATAATGAATTATGATGTTACTATAAATAATTCATAGTATAATTAAACTATATTACTGTGGAATAAGAAGAAAATGAACATAAAATGAGAAGGATAATATCCCAAATATGTTTCTAGGAGATCCATAGGGAAAAATCTTAAATATGTATTAAAAATTACTACTTGAAAACATCCACAATCCCCACATTTAATAATCCCCTCTCACTGTTTAAAAACCCTTCTAGCTGGAATTGTATTATGTATTTACAACACTATAATTTATTTTTGGGAATAGAATCCACATTTTATTATACCCAAAATCATATCACTCAGTCTTATTATCTATAATTCTAGAACAAAAACCTTCCCTTTTTTTAGATTTTTCAATTATTGGTCCTCAGAAGAAGGCTTATTTAATTTTTTTTAGCACCAATGTTATGGTGATCCTAGGGGTTGAGATTTAGTTCCACTATATAAAAATAATAATCATGTTAATATTTCAATGAATTACATGTTTTCATCTATTATTTAAATGTTAGAGTGCAAGATTTATGGTGAAAAATAAGATTCATGGTGAAAAAAGTTAACTGCATTCATAATCAAGAAGATTGTATATAATACTATGAATTTTTCTCTTTGCAATTTAGAAATAATTTTCTAAGGAAATTCACCAAGAACCACTGTGATCAATCAATTTTTCTGAAGAAAAAATAACAATATAATTGGGACCCTCATAGAGAGATGTAACTTTTTTTCATTCTTACATCAAGAAGAATATTCAAAATAAATATATTTAGGAAATTTATGGAGATACCGGTTCTAAATTCATTGATAATTTTGATAATAAATAGGAAGTTATAGGAAACATTTAGTATATTAATGGTTCTCAGAGTTTATCTCCTAATCTTATATTTGAGGTTTTACAAACTAGTAATCATATTTATTAACATCTATGTTTAATTCTTTATGAACAAGTTAACTCAATTGAAGTAAAGGATGATATGTTTAAAATATCAATTTCTTAGACAACTTGACCTAATATACTTGATTCAAAAAATTTAAAAATCTCATGAAACATATTAGGGATGAAGTTAATAACACTGACATGAACTTTTAATATGATTTTAAGTTACCTACAACATTAATCTCTATAATTATCACCTTGGTTTCTAAAGTTTAGAATCCATATGTTACTATAGAGTATGGAATTATTTCCTATTTTTATACCATTTATAAATATATAAAAAAATATTTTAGAAAATAGGATTGGACATGTTATTAATTGTATCGTCATCATAGAGAAAACAACCTTTATTCTGAGAAATTCTATTTTGCATAATAGTTTTCTTCCCTAGGATTCAATTCAATACTATGGTCAAAATAATGTCATCACCATATGTTTCATAAAGATTAATCTTAAGAAAACATATGAATATGTTTAGTGGGGTTTTTTTGAAAACAAGATAAAAGTTTTAGTAATTACATTTAGGTTAATCAAGTATATTATATTTTATGGTAAATCTATATATTACTTTTTTTGTAAAAGGATAGCCCATGGGTAACATTCTAAGTGGGAAAGGTCTCAGTAAATGTGATATTATCTCTCCCTTTTTGTTTATTTTAATGGATGAATACCTTTCAAATCTATTGCAAGGGATGACTATGAGAAGTGAATCGAAATTTATTTGAATATTTCATAAGACTAAGCTTGTGAATTTATGTTATGTTTATAATCTCTTTCTGATAAGTAGTTTTTTGTTCTCTTTAGTTTTTAAAGAATTTTTATCTCACTTAGGTGATGCATCATGGTTTATTTTTAACATATAAAAAAGAGTTATATTTTTAGGGGGATCACATCTCATGAAATGTAATATTTGATTCAGCTTATGGGGTTATAGAAAGATTCATTTCCATTTATGTATTTTGGTGTGCCTCTTAATTCTGAAAAAAATACTTATGGATTAGAAGGACTTCATTCTAAAATCTATACTATACCAAACATTCAGACTTGGAACTATAGATTCTTATCTTATTCTGGAAGGATCAAGATAATTTAGTAAGTTTTATAAAACCTCACTAAAAACTATTATAGGATTATTCAAAATATTAATTATTATTTCAGGTCCTTTCTTTGGAGAACAAATGATCAAAATTCAATGAAATTGCTTATTGCTAAATATTATGTGATAAAGCCAACGAAGGTGGGTGGAATGATCCATGAACACATTAGATGGTATTAAAAGGAAATGATTCTGTAGTAAATTTGATATATTTCTCTTAAAAGGGAATATCTATTGGTAAAATGGTGTCATGAGTAATATTTTAATAGGAGGAACTTTAGGAACATTGATGGTCACATGATCACATCATGGACTCTGGAAAAATTGTAGACACTATATGAGGACCTAAGGTGTGTTTCATTTGATGATATCTAGCTAGCTTGGAATGTTTTGGGATATCTATTTACCACACTTTATACTTACATGTATCTTATTATAGAATCAGTGTATTATTATCAAACACAGCTTTATCATAAGGTTATCCTATTTAGATAAACTCAAAACTGGAGATGAACTCTGCATGTGGAATGTTGTGTATTCTCCAAGTTTTACACTTTTTGTTATGATAGAAGAAAAATCTAATCACTTTTTATTTTAATGATTTATTTTATTTATATGTTTCTATAAGAATATGAGCATATTGGGGATTTCTTTTTCCACCTCCAACTAGAATGTGATGAATTCTTGGATTATTCGTGTATTTTGATCATCTTTAACATGGTATGGAATTATAAAATATTATTCAAAAAAAATTGTGTGTTTAATTTGTAAATTACATAGTCAATTGATAATTATAAATAATCTTAAATATACTATGGATATTTTCATATCTCCTATGTGTGGTTTAAAGGTGAATATAGAAGAGATCACTAGGATAAAGGATATAATATGTAATAAAAATTAGTGCACTTCAATGGGTGTTCAGTCACATTTTATCGATGATGTTTTAATGTTTCTTCATTGATATATTGTAAGTTTTACTTCTACAATTTTTTTCTATTATTTTTAATTTGACACATGTTCTCACAAAAAGAAATGGAAAGCAGTGTTTCATACAAAAAAATTTCACTAAAGTTTTCCTATAATCACATTTGAGTTATAAATTTATATTTAACTAAAACTTGGAATAGTATATTTGAAATATGGGTTTCCAAAAATCTTGTGTGTTAGTTTGATCCTGTCAGTTAACTTTAAACTTCCATTCCTACCTCGACTAGAGAAAACAAATCATAAGGATACAACTAAAAAATTTCATCAATTAAATATCTTAAAAATCATAGGAAACATTATCCAAATCCCAAGGAGATCAAGGTTGATGAGATAGTAGTAATCAAACTCAGAGTAAAAGGAAGCATTGAAGAGTTTAGAGATTATTGGTAGGATTTGACAATAGTCTTGTTTCTATTTTAAAACATGTATCAATGATTTTTGTACAAGTAAAAGGAAATTTTCTAATTGATCTATCTAATCGAGAATGTCTGCATGTGTGCATCCATGTGAAAGTGCGTAAGTGTTTTCATATATTTACCATATAAAATATGAGAGTAGAAATACCTTTATTGGGACTCGCATAACATATAATAATCCAACCAATTCATATGTGTGTTGAGACATCATCACAAATTATTCACCCTTACAACATCCAAGATTCCAATTTAATTTTGACTTCATATCATTATTCTTATCCTTTGATAGGGAAATGATACCTATATTAGACCAATAACATATGGTGAGATAGAAAATTTTGATATATGAAAAATACTGAGGGGATAATATGAAGAGAAAATAAAAAGACACCTAGTATCCCTTGAATAATCCAAAAGGATTTCATATGAATTTTTTTACATATCATCATCAGTGATACCATAAATAATTAAAATTATTTAAATAAAAGTATGGAATAGAAAACCAACAAATTTCATACAAAATTAAATCTACTATTGAATACATAAAAATTTCGTAACAGGTCATATCATCAGAAATTATCACATTAATTGAAATGAAAAACACAAATTTTTAGTCCACGACCATATTCCCATAAAGTAATGAAAATATAAGGTAGGATTAAATGATTATGTTTTAGATTCAGATCCTAAATTTTTCACTACTTCCAAATGCCTTACCCATCCATAGTGATCCAAATGGGGTATTCTTTCCTATCTCTACAAAAAATTGTGAAACTATTCATTTTAAAAATAATGATGAAGAAAACATTGTAACCATCAGGTGGTCAAGTGTTCACAAAGATTCATGATAAATTTTAGATGACTTAAGAATCCATCTATTAAATCCTTGAAAATAGGTGTTTCAATGGACAGTTTCACTAGGAATCTACTCATGAGAAAAATATAAACAAACATAATAATTAAAGTGTTTAGAAATTTTATATTAATTATTGATTTAAATGAAATTAAGTGAAAGAATAATTTAATGTGAATGAAAATTTTATTTTTGAATGTGCAAGGAATTAAGTAAGTTTATGTGATCATCAACTCTTGAAATAAACCTTGAGACTGCATCTGGTTCTAGGAAATGGGAAGTGAAGGGGAAAACACCCATTCCCTTGATGAATGGAATGGACTGACAAAATTCAGGGTCTTTCATATTATTTCCACTATTCCCAAAAACAAATTCAAATAAAGAAAAAATTGGAATAATCACCGTCACCTTGGACACCCCTCTTACATTATCAAAAGTATGTTTTATGCTACATTTAAAAATTTAAATGATTAATCATTACAATATTATGTTTTCATGTTTGTTAAACGTAGGCTCACCATTTTTTATCTTAAAAAAGAGAAATTTTACACATAACAATATAATTCATGGTAAAAATTGGTAGTGATATACCCCATCATGATAAAATGAGGACTAAGGAAATAAAATCCATCCTTTTAGCCACCATTTTTCTCCTAACCAGGTCAAATCCATTTGGATCAATAACATTAAAAATTTTCCTTTTGACTCACATGGTGACATTTAAAGACTTAGTGTTTTATGTAAGTCTCAATAAGTTTAATATACAATGCTAGTATATTTTTCTTCAAATTCAAAATTAATTAAGTAAGAAAAAACCTAAAATGAAATTAAATGGGGTTGCCTACATGGGTAAAATTTCATAATTAATGCAAGTTTTTGAAAATTAGAATATTATTCAAATCATCAATAAATTTTTCTATTTGAGTATTTAGATATTTAGATATTTAATGTGGGGATATTTTGATGTCCCATGTTTTAAGGGTTGGTGAAAAGCAAATGAAATTTTAATTGTTTGATCCTGGGGTGGAAGAATTTTTGAAAAATGGGGTTCAAAATGGGAATTTGAGAGTTGAAACATCATTTAGAGATGTTTCTAGATGTATCTGGGGGCCCGATAAGTCCATAGTGTGTGCCAGGATTGAGGATGTAATTAACTAATATTATAAATTGTGAACATGTTTGGAAAATGTCACCAAGTGATGAAATAAATTGGTAGAGTTTTGAGTGAAATAAAGTAATTTTTATTTTTAGTATATTTTTGAAAATTTCCCATTTATAAAACCCTACGCACTATAGGGGGAATAAAAAATATTATGTTTGAGAAATATATATTATGTATGAGAAGGGTATATTATGTAAGGTTTTTCACACAAGTGAAAAACATTATGTATGAATATATTATATATCACATATAAGAAATATATTACATAAGGTTTCTAATATAGATGAAAAATACTGTGCATGGATAAAAATATATTACATATGGGCTAAAAATATTTTGTATTGAATTTTTTATAAGGAAAATATCATACATAAGAAATATAATATATTATACATTGAGAAATATATTACATGTGGTTTTTTTGACTAAGGGAAAACCTATATGTATGGAAAAATATCACGTATGAGGGAAATATATATTACAAATAGTTTTTTCCATCAAGGAAAAAATATTAAATAACAAAATATGTCATGTATATGTTTTCTCGATGAGAAAATATTACATAAAAAAAATATATTAAGTAAAAAAATTTCATTAGGGGAAAAACCTGTAACACCCCGATATTTTATGAAAAATATTCTTTTAATATCATTGATGTCTTGTGTTGTATGCTACAACAAGATTACCTTGCGCTACACGCAACAACGTATGAGCTTGCAGTATACACAACACTATTCTTGGATCATGTTACACACAATTTTGATAGTGTATATATATATATATTCAATGTATAAATGAAATATGGTTGGATTATGTTATACAAAACAACAGAGGAGTCTTGCACAACATGCAACCCTGACTTGGCCTGCATTACACGCAATCGTGACTTTCCTCGGTAGTGTGTGTTGTACGCAATACCAGGCTTCACTAAACAACGATATATGGTTATAATATTATTATGAACTAGATTTTATGAATAGTATCAACTACATTTTGAATTTTATAACATTATTATTCATATTACACATTTTCTAGAACATGGTATGAGAACAAAATTAATTTTTTGAGTAAAATAAGTATTTTTCAAATAATGTAGTTTTGCCACCTTTTAATGGTGCACCCACCTTAAATCTTGTTTTTTACATGTCTATAAGTTCAATTTGACAAAATAAAATTCTTCCTTGGAATCAGGGTATAAAAATTTACTTTGGATAAATTTTTTATATTATTCTGATAACTTTAATATTTTAATGAATAGTAAAAACACTCAATATTTTAATTAAAAACAACTTTTTTTATCACAATAATTCATATGGTTAGATTATCTTTTTAATTGGTTTTAAAGTGTAATTAGAATATATTTTTACCATTTATTCCAATGTTGGTCATTGGAATTAGTTTCACTTTGAAATTGTATATAAACAAATATCAATCTTCTGATAGTTATTGTTTCTTAAAAACACGCGATTTGTTTTGAAGACGGGAATTGATTTTTAAATTAATTAATGCAACTAATATGTTTTGAATTTGGTAAAATAGATATAATTTTTGAATTCATAATATCAAATATAGCTTAGGCCTAAATTTTGGTATTTTTTTGGAAACTTTCATTTTTTGATGAATAGTGAAACCACTAAGTGGTTGTTAAAAAAACTGAATTTTTCATAAAACTTAATTTTACCTCTTCTGTGAGTGGAATTTCAAAATATGAGAGACACGGTTAATATCAAGGACTAAAATGTGGTTAAATGAGATGAAAATAATTTTTTTTGAATAGTAACTTTTTACTTTTTTTTACCATGGTTAAAAGTAAATACGGTAATTCAGGGTAAAAGTGTTATTATTATTACCCTAACACATGTCCTAATTCTATTGGATAAGTTTAATTCGACCAAAAGCAACCTTAGGAATAAAATATGACCATTTAAGCACACTTAGATTAGATTAGGACATTTATTATTAATTTATTTGTAGAAGGGTTAAAATAGTTAAAATCAAAGTTTAATAACTAAATCATTTTTAATATAGGGTTACACATAAGATAAATTAGACTATAAATATTCATTAGAAATATAAAAATATTTCCTACATAATGGTATTTTATTTATAATTTTTAGACATAAAATAATTTAATTTATTTATGAAACAATGGTGATGCAGTAATTATCTTATTAATGAAATATTGACATAATTGATGTTATAAATACCCAAATAAATGTAATTTGAGACTTTTTATGAATTACAATAATTTTCAATGTTAATATGACATGTAAGTATTTCTTTAATTAACATTTTTCGAACTAATAATTCTGTTATGATTTTCAGAAAAATCAATTACAAAATAGTGTCAAAATTGACATAAAATAGTTTTTTAAAAATATATTATATTATAAATTGTTATTTTATTCCTAAAAATATAAGGTACGGCAAAATGACTTAGATAAGGTTATAAATATTAATAATAAACAACTTGGGGTTATTTTGGCTTTTTATAGTAAGTTTATTAACCTTATAGTGTAAGAAAACAAGAAGACACGGTAAAAGTAGAATTATTTATCTTAAGGTTAAATCTAAATGATAAGGTTAAAATAGAAACCTAAGCTTGTCTAAATTTTATTTTATGAGAGGATTTAGACCCATCCACAAAATATCTTCTAAATAAATAAATTTTGAGCTATTAAAAACCGAATATGACTTTATAATAAAATAATATTTTTAATTTTTTCAAAGGTGCCCCTCTCCTCCCTTATAAAAGGGCACCTCATCCCTCTCTTCCTCACACCACTTTGAGCCTTCAAGCTCGGCCAACCCCTGAAAAATTATCTTCTCCACTTCCATAGAAACATCCTAGAGGTTATGGTATTCTTCAAAGACCAATTTTAGTTCCCTAAGAGGAGGTCTCAAAGAGGCGCTTCAAAGAAGAGGTAATGTCTGTTACCGATTCTTTCAACTTTATTTCTTATTACACTTCTTCTTATTAGGTTGTTTCATTATGAAGTAATAACATCAGTATCACTAATATACTGATATGTTATTATAAGTATGAAACAACCCTATTTCACCATCTATCCATCCTACGGAAAACAAAGTCACCACGTGTGCGTACGTACGGAATACCGTCTCCACGCCGTGGTGTAATCTATTTTCCACCACCACCTTACTTGGATGGGTATAATGGTGTAAATAATAACCATATATGATTATTTTAAAGTTATATTGATTTTTTAATAGTTTACATACACTCCAATAAAATTCCACGATCATGGGAACGATATCATCGCTCGTGCGTACGTACGGAATACCGTCTCCACGACGCGATGAGATTCATTCTCAATGATTAACCATTCATTAATGATTATAAAGTATATATAATAAGTAATCATGAAATATATGATATAATAATGATACTGGATTTATGTATATATATATTTATGTCATCCAATTAATTCCATTCAATTCAATGAGGAAACGAAAACAACGTTCATGCGTACGTACGGCCTACCGTCTCCATGAATGGTGTATTTCTTTCCATTTATCGATCTATTATATATATGTAGATTATGAAAATATATTATATATAAATCATTTTTTATATTCTAGAATTAAATAATTATGATCTAAGTAATCATATGAATAATTACAAGTCAAAACACGGACAACAAATGAAACGATTTTACCCAAAACACTCTTTAACATTGAATTTACAAAAGAACGGGTAATATAAAGTCATAAGTTATACATATATGATATCATAACAATGAATATGATTCTGTAATAATTCAATGACATTATTTAAATCATTATACAGGAGGTTTGGATACGTACGAAGCATATTGGACCTAAGGTAAGGGATAAATTTTCAATCTCATTTTAATCTGAGATTGCTTATACGTAAGTATTTACTGGGGTTATTGCTATCATCCATGACCATGTTTTCTAAAAATGTTTTCATAAAATGCTTACCATTCTTCCATGAATTTTTAAAGTCATTTTTACCCTTTATTTACTTTTTACCATATTGTATGGATGGAATCTTTCCTTTGGTTACCATATAAGGTACTTTTGACTTTTCCAACAAAAGTACGAGAAGAATGTTTTTTTAAACGTATACGACATGAAAGGATTTTTACGGTTTTATAAAGCCTTATTTTAAAGAAGTTTCCTACAAAATATTTCATGACTATTTTCAACAAAATCTATTTCTTTTAAAATTAGATGATGCTTTGTGAAAATAAATTTATTTTGAAGAAGAAAGGATATTTTCCTCAAGAATTCATTTCAAGTGTTTTATCAAAACCATTTTCCATCTAAGATGACATTATTTCATATGTGTATGTTTCAAGTATAATGTCTCTATGATTTACATGGTTTTACTTTCCTAATTATGAAATGAAATCCATTTCTTTTATATGGATTATGTGATGATGGGATTATGTTTATGAAACCCATTTTATTAGTTGGGTTATTATGAATGATGTATGTTTATTTTGTGGCACAAGTAAGAATGATTTCATTATGAGATGGGTGGGACTTATATCCCCCTCCAATTCATTGGGTAAAGATTTATATCTCATGAGATAGACATGGCTGGAACGGTAAGTTAATCTGGTTCAGTATTATAGGACTGGAACGAGGAGTGAACTCGATTCAGAAAGGGACTTTGTCTACTAAGATGGTCTTGGAAGAAATGCCTTGGCTACTATGGAAATCATTACATGTGCTTAATGGATGCCACAATTACATGTTTTATTCACATGATATGTTATCATTATTTATGTTCCATTATGATCTATGCCTTATGTACTTCCATGTTTTAAGTCGTTGCTCAAGATTTTGATTTTTAAACATTATGTTCATGTTTTTAGGTTCAAATGTATATGGTATGTTTTATTTTATCCATGCTTACCCTTACTGAGAATTTGAGCACACCCTTTTTATGTTTTATTTTCCCCCAGGATTAAAAGAAAGGTTTTAGGTTAGGAAACAAAAAGTGGAAGATCTTTATGGGAGATGTTGAAGATCTTTCTCCACGATTAGAATATTACGTTCCAAGTTTCCAAAGACACTAAACTATTACAGTCCTTGTGTGTCTGTTTTTGTTATGTATTATGTATTCTGAAAAAGTAATGTAATATCTATGTACATCAAGCTTCGGGTCTCTACAGTTGGTATCAGAGGAAAGGTTTAGTCAACCATTGGAAACTAGGATTCGAAAACGTTAGTGAGATCCCTAGAGATATTTCTAAGGTATGTCTAGGGATGTCCCTAAGGATAAGTATATGTATAGGATATAGTCCTAGAACTATGGTAACGATCTTAGAATTTTACCTAAGATGTTAGATATTGAGGGTGATCCCCCTTTTATAAGTTGTTTTTCCTAGTATTATTTTTTCCTTTCACACTATTCTTTTTAGGTTTTAAAAAATGGCTGGAAACAAGAAGATTCGTGATAATGGAGGATATGACGGACAATGGAATGATATTATTCATGAGAAACCAAATGAAACGGGATTTGGAAGTCCAAACATTGTTATTATTCCTAATCAGCAATCTCATAATATGATCAATAGTTTCAAATTTGGTAATTTTCTCGACTCAGATAATAAGAGAAAGATGTAGTTTCATGATGATCATAGAGGAAAGAATGTTCAATTTTCCCTATTTAAATAATGTGGGAAGAGGCATCAAGGAGAATGTTTTAGAGGAACTGGAAGATGCATTGGGTGTGCAAAAAAAGGACACAAAGCCAGTGAGTGAAAAGGAAAAGGTCCAGTTAACACCATGGATTAGGATAATGGTATTGCTACGACCTCAACAATGGTTAAATGTTTTAAATGTGGAATGTACGAGCATTATGCAAACCAATTCTCTAAGGGAAAGTCTCATGAAGAGAATAAGTATAGTCGTATGGGTAGAATTTATGTTGATGATGATTAAGAGACTACAAATGATATGTGAGATGAAAGAATTGTTGAAGCTCGGTTAATGGTTTAAGAAGGTAGTGGAATGATTACATGTTTATCAAGAGTAATGTTGTATAAGTAATCTCATGGTACTATGGAATAAAGAGACATCTAAGTATTGTTACACTATTGTCTTTCCTTAAGTTTTGAAAGTATATGTTGAATGGTACCAGTAACCATGGAAGGTTATTCAGATATTTTTGGAAATTAGATGATATGCGCATAATGAAGGAATAAGAAGATAATGAGATGTTAGATTGTATTCATGAACTCATGATTGATATAATGACTAAGTGATATCATGATTTGAGTATATAGAATTTTGAGGATTTTGGTATGTGGAAAGTGTTAACTTTTAACTACATTTGTGTTTTCACTAAGGTTCAATGGATATTCGTTTTTCAAGAGAATACATGATTAAGGCCTTAGAATGTTTGGAATGTTACCCAGAAGACATATCTTATGATATATGGGGATCAACGATGTTATTAACATTCTTGTTATATGAAATCTTTGGTAATCGTTTTCACTGTATTATGAGAGTGGACTGTAGTATTATGGATAAGCCTAAAGATTGGAATGGATTATGTTGGACATAAGTTAGTATTGTTTAGGGATAGAAGTTTTTTCGAAATTATTGAAGGGATGTTATAGTAATATAGTTTTAGAAAAAGGACAACCTACAGGACGGGTGACAGCCCATCGCGTCGGACAAGGCTGTGGGAATCGAACCCACAATCGAAGTGCGACTGGCCTTTATCGCCTACCACTGGCCTACAGGAAGTCCCTGGATAGTAGAAACTAGTTTTATTTTATTAAGCGGTATGATATATGATGTATAAGTTCATTTTTGGAACCATATATGATTAATCTAACCATAAGATGGACTTATAACTTTTGCTAACCTTTTGTTTGAAACAGATGGAATGACCCATCATTCTATCACATGATCTGCTAACACATCACGAATAACAAATTCAACTTCATTTCTTTAAGGGATGAAGTGGAAATTGTTCAATTCATAAACAACAGTGAGATTGTACCAAAATCATGTAAGTATTTATTTTAATTCATCAACTTTATGGAAATGATCTTGAAAACCAAAAATATTGTCCTAGTTCCCTTATATTCGATGAATCAGACGGTACCTTAGATCATCACAAATCTATAGCTTTGTGATTGTTGGCTTTTTCATAGCCATGTTCTCTACCACTCTCCATCAGAACATGATGGTTAGGTTTCTCTTCCATATCCATATTTTCACCTATGTTATCCTACGTGGAAACCCAGTGATGAGTTAATTTGGGTAACCGTTACATTTCATACATTAGTTTTTAAAGCCAAGTTTTGGTATTCCTTTTTACGATGTGGGTATCTATTAAACAAACTTTCGAGTAGTAAACCATTTATTACCCCGATGAATTTCGAGGGAGAAATTCATTTTAAGGGGGGTAGAATGTAACACCCCGAGATTTTATGAAAAATATTCTTTTAATATCATTGATTTCTTGTGTTGTATGCTACAACAAGATTACCTTGCGCTACACGCAACACCGTATGAGCTTGCAGTATACACAATACTATTCATGGATCATGTTACACACAATTTTGATAGTGTATATATATATATATATATTCAATGTATAAATGAAATATGGTTGGAATCTGTTATACGAAACAACAGAGGAGTCTTGCACAACACGCAACCCTAACTTGGCCTGCATTACACGCAATCGCGACTTTCCTCAATAGCGTGTGTTGACGCAATATCAGGCTTCACTAAACAACGATATATAGTTATAATATTATTATGAACTATCCGTTATGAATAGTATCAACTACATTTTGAATTTTATAACATTATTATTCATCTTACACATTTTCTAGAACATGGTATGAGAACAAAATCAATTTTTCGAGTAAAATAAGTATTTTTCAAAAAATGTAGTTTTGCCACCTTTTGATGGCGCACCCACCTTAAATCTTGTTTTTGACATGTCTATAAGTTCAATTTGAAAAAATAAAATTCTTCCTTCGAATCAGGGTATAAAAATTTACTTTGGATAAATTTTTCATATTATTCTGATAACTTTCATATTTTAATGAATAGTAAAAACACGCTATATTTTAATTAAAACAACTTTTTTCATCGCAATAATTTATATGGTTAGATTATATTTTTAATTGGTTTTAAAGTCTAATTAAAATATATTTTTTCCATTTAATCCAATGTTGTTCATTGGAATTAATTTCACTTTGAAATTGGATATAAACAAGTATCAATCTTTTGATAGTTATTGATTCTTAAAAACACGCGATTTGTTTTGATGACGAGAAATAATTTTTAAATTAATTAATGCAACTGATATTTTTTGAATTTAGTAAAATAGAAATCATTTTTGAATTTATAATATCAAGTATAGCATAGGCCTAAATTTTGGTATTTTTCTAGAAACTTTCATTTCTTGATGAATAGTGAAACCACTAAGTGGTAGTTAAAAAAACTGAATTTTTCATAAAACTTAATTTTACCGCTTCTGTGAGTGGAATTTCGAAAATCCTAGAGACATGGTTAATATCAAGGACTAAAATTTTGTTCAATGAGATGAAAATAATTTTTGGTGAATAGTAACTTTTTACTTTTTTTTACAACGGTTAAAAGTAAATAGGGTAATTCAGGGTAAAAGTGTTATTATTATTACCCTAACACATGTCCTAATTCTATTGGATAAGTGTAATTCAAACAAAAACAAACTTAGGAATAAAATATGACCATTTAGGCCCACTTGGATTAGATTAGAACATTTATTATTAATTTATTTAAAGAAGGGTTAAAATAGTTAAAATCAAAGTTTAATAACTAAATCATTTTTAATATAGGGTTATACATAAGATAAATTAGACTATAAATATTCATTAGAAATATAAAAATATTTCCTACATAATGGTATTTTATTTATAATTTTTAGACTTAAAATAATTTAATTTATTTATGAAACAATGATGATCCAGTAATTATCTTATTAATGAAATATTGACATAATTGATGCTATAAATACCCAAATAAATGTAATTTGAGACTTTTATGAATTAAAATAATTTTATATGTTAATATGACATGTTAGTATTGATTTAAGTAACTTTTTGCGACCTAATCATTCTGTTATGATTTTCACAAAACTCAATTACCAAATAGTGTCAAAATTGACATAAAATAGTTTTAAAATAATATATTATATTATAAATTGTTATTTTATTCCTAAAAATATAAGGTTCGGCCAAATTACTTAGATAAGGATATATATATTAATAATAAACATCTTGGGGTTCGTTTGGATTTTTATAGTAAGTTTATTAACCTTATAGTGTAATAAAACAAGAAGACACGGTAAAAGTAAAATTATTTATCTTAAGGTTAAATCTAAATGATAAGGTTAAAATAGAAACCTAAACTTGTCTAAATTTTATTTTATGAGATTATTTCGACCCATCCCCACATTATCTTCTAAATAAATCAATTTGGAGCTATTAAAAACCGAATATGACTTTATAATAAAGTAATATTTTTAGTTTTTTCAAAGGTGCCCCTCTCCTCCCTTATAAAAAGGCACCTCCTCCCTCTCTTCCTCACACCACTTTGAGCCTTCAAGCTCGTCGAAACCCTGCCAACTTCTCTTCTCCACTTCCATAGAAACATTTTAGAGGTTTTTTTCTTCTTCAAAGACCAATTTTAGTTCCCTAAGAGGAGGTCTCAAAGAGGCGCTTCAAAGAAGAGGTAATGTCCGTTACCGATTCTTTCAACTTTATTTCTTCTTCCACTTCTTCTTCTTAGGTTGTTTCATTATGAAGTAATAACATCAGTATAACTCATATACTGATATGTTATTATAAGTATGAAATAAACCTATTTCACCATCTATCCATCCTACGGAAAATGAAATCACCGTGCGTGCGTACGTACGGAATACCGTCTCCACGCCGTGGTGTAATCTATTTTCCACCACCACCTTACTTGGATGGGTATAATGGTGTAAATAATAACCATATATGATTATTTTAAAGTTATATTGATTCTGTAATAGTGTACATACACTCCAATAAAATTCCCCGATCATGGGAACGATATCATCGCTCGTGCGTACGTACGGAATACCGTCTCCACGACGCGATGAGATTAATTCTTAATGATTAACCATTCATGAATGATTATAAAGTATATATAATAAGTAATCATGAAACATATGATATAATAATGATACTAGATTTATGTTTATATATAATTATGTCATCCAATTAATTCCATTCAATTCATTGAGGAAACGAAAACAACGTTCATGCGTATGTACGGCCTACCGTCTCCATGAATGGTGTATTTCTTTCCATTTATCTATCTATTATATATATTTAGATTATGATTATATATTATATATAAATCATGTTTTATATTCTAGAATTAAGTAATCATGATCTAAGTAATCATATGAATAATTACAAGTCAAAACACGGACAACAAATGAAACGATTTTACCCAAAACACTCTTAAGCATGGAATTTACAAAAGAACGGGAAATATAAAGTCATAAGTGATACATATATGATATCATAACAATGAATATGATTCTGTAATAAGTCAATGACATTATTTAAATCATTATATAGGAGGTTCGGATACGTATGAAGCATATCGGACCTAAGGTAAGGGATAAATTTTCAATCTCATTTTTATCCGAGATTGCTTATAGGTAATTATTTACTGGGGTTATTGCTATCATCCAGGACCATGTTTTCTAAAAATGTTTTCATAAAATTTTTACCATTATTGCATGAATTTTTCAAGTCATTTTTACCCATTATTGACTTTTTACCATATTGTATGGATGGAATCTTTCCTTTGGTTACCATATAAGGTACTTTTTGACTTTTCCAACAAAAGTACGAGAAGAATTTTTTTTTAAACGTATATGACATGAAAGGATTTTTACGGTTTTATAAACCCTTATTTTCATGAAGTTTCCTAAAAAATATTTCATGACTATTTTCAACAAAATATCTTTTTTTAAAATTAGATGACGTTTTGTGAAAATAATTTGATTTTGAAGAAGAAAGGATATTTTCCTCAAGAATTCATTTCAAGTGTTTTATCAAAACCATTTTCCATCTAAGATGACATTATTTCATATGTGTATGTTTCAAGTATAATGTATCTATTATTTATATGGTTTCACTTTCATAATTATGAAATGATATCCATTTATTTTATATGGATTATGTGATGATGGGATTATGTTTATGAAACCCATTTTATTCGTTGGGTTATTATGAATGATGTATGTTTATTTTGTGGCACAAGTAAGAATGATTTCATTATGAGATGGGTGGGACCTATATCTCCCTCAAATACATTGGGTAAAGATTTATATCACATGAGATAGACATGGTTGGAACGGTACATTAATCCGGTTCAGTATTACAGGACTGGAACGAGGAGTGAACTCGATTCAGAAAGGGACTTTGTCCACTATGATGGTCTTGGCAGAAATGCCTTGGCTACTATGGAAATCATTACATGTGCTTAATGGATGCCACAATTACATGTTTTATTCCCATTATATGTTATCATTATTGATGTTCCATTATGATCTATGCCTTATGTACTTCCATGTTTTAAGTCGTTGCTCAAGATTTTGATGTTTAAACATTATGTTCATGTTTTTAGGTTCAAATGTATATGGTATGTTTTATTTTCTCCATTCTTACCCTTACTGAGCATTTGAGCTCACCCTTTTTATGTTTTATTTTCCCCCAGGATTAAAAGAAAGGTTTTAGGTAAGGAAACAAAAAGTGGAAGATCTTTATGGGAGATGTTGAAGATCTTTCACCACGATTAGAAGATTACGTTCCAAGTTTCCAAAGACACTAAACTATTATGGTCCTTGTGTGTCTGTTTTTGTTATGTATTATGTATTCTAAAAAAGTAATGTAATGTCTATGTACGTCATGCTTCGGGTCTCTACAAAACCTTACATAGAGGTTGAAAAATCTAATTTAGAGGGTGAAAAAATATCATGTATTGAAGAATGAATATTACATATAAATATTTTACTAAGAAAAAACATTATGCTGGAATACTGCAATGTGTGTGAGGAAAAAATATTCTAGTGTGTGAATTTTCACAAGTTAAAAACATTACATATGGCCTTTTTATAGTAAAATATTAATTACTTAATTAGAAACTTTTGTGGTTATTAAATAATAGAAGGAGGTACTTCCCCTTTACATTGGCATATTTTTCTTCCCCTCTCGTGACTCTTTCAAGAATTACCCTTCCAAGGGTTTCTTCTTTGGCCCCTAATGGATTTATGAATCATTTGATATGGGATATAGCTTGAGGTAAATCAATCGTTTCGCTTCGATTATTCATCTATTTCTTCCCCTTTTGTTCACTTCTTGTTTTTGCAAACTGTACTTGGGTTTTGGTGATGAATCCACCATAGCATGATGGAATAATCAAGATATGATGGGGATTTCATTCGGTTTTTCCAAATGGGATCCAATGAATATGATCACACTATGTCTCAGACAGATTCAAAGTGGTATGTCATGGGTGGTGTGCACCCATTTGATCAAGGATTTAGACACGATATATTACCCGGTGAGTGATTATTTAATTATTTCCAAGTAATTATGGAATAAATATTAGTTAGATATATAAGAAAATTATAAATGATTTATAATTAGTTTGGATGATTTATTGATGGATTTAGGACCTTGTGTTAATGGGAGGTGGATAGTTAGGATTGGATGATCATATTAAAGTGTGGTTGAGCGTTAGTTAGGCTTGGAAGATCTTAGGTAAGGGTGGTCAAGCTTCTCTTATGATGGGAATGAATCCATTAGTGGTAGGTGGTCCCTAAACACACCCCCAATGTTTATGAATTTTTTTATATAGCATGTGGTATGTGGTACCACCAGTTGTGTGAGATCAACATTGATTATAAAATATTTGTTTCCCCTTTTAACCTCTATGAAATAAATGCAGGTGTCTTGGGTCACAACTGACCCTTGAACACTAGGTTGATACTTCGTCCTCTGAGGGCCAAGGGCTTAACCATAAACATGTGATATGTGATATATGGGACCTAGAAGGGTATAAGTTAAATGAATCAACATAGTAGACCTTAGTATAAGTTCCATGAATTCCCTCTATGAGGGTGGCTATGATGGGTTGGGAATAGCTAGTTTAGGGTTATGTTATGGAAAATATTTTTGTATAGGTTAGGTGTGAGTGGAACAACATAGTTAATTTGGGGAGGGAGGTGGATGTTGGGACACATTTAATTATATGACATTTCCCGTGCATCTGATTATTCCATGATGTGATCATGGTCATGTTGAGGGATGTTATTCTTCTAAGTGACAGTCTTCAATCTCAGGGTGGGAATGAGACAAAGGAACCCAAGTGGGGTGTACGGACCATGATGTGACCTATGAGACTATCATTGGCGTCTCGGTACTATGTTGAATATAAAGTGGATTAGTGCATGATGGATTTCACAATTAAAGCCTACTATATATGAAATTATAGGTCTAGGTTTTTCTCATGATAGGATAGCCTATGAAATGTGTTTTGGGTTTGGATAAGTGACCACACCATGTGATTATGTATATGATATAAGGTTCTAGGTGTCAGTGTGTGGTGAAGATATCAAGTAATGATGACCTGGTGACCGTTCTGAGTGGGGGATGAGACCCCTCGGTGGAAGTTATGTGATGGTTTTAGGTAGGTAATGTGACCCCCTAAGTGTATATATTCTGGTTCCGGGTAGGGGATGTGAATCCCTTGGGGTCTATTCTATATGATAGTTTCATGTATGGGATGTGACCCCTTGATTGTATGATATCCTAAAAGGTTTCAAGTCATGACTTGTATCCCTCTGGGTGGTTGTGCATTATGTTTTGAGACATCCAACACTGGATAAAGTAGGTATGGTTGATTCTAGTTGCAACCTTAGAACTTTATAATCAACAATAATTTATTTGATTATGTTAAGATGTTTGTTTATTTTTCTGAGCATGACACATTGTACATGCATTGTATTTACTAATAATGCTACAATGCTTTACTTGAAACCTTCTCAAGTATCCCTGACACTATGGTTTCTGAGTAGACCTCATAATCACAAGTATAGGTAAGGTGGAGGCCCATTATTCGATGTTTGGGCTTGATAACTGGGATTATGTTAGGAGATGGGTTCATGTTATGACTCAAGACTGGGTTTCGGCTTTAGGTTTTTGAATTTTTTTTGTATTTTTATAGGATCTTCCCACAGGAGATCTTGTTGATGTATGCCTAACTCGTGTGTTATTCTAGATATTTTATTTTTTACAACATGGGTTAATTGTTTATTTTTTTTATCTTGTGTTGCGTTTTTAATTTATTCATGTAGATATTGTGATGAATGAATGCATCAAATTATTAATGTTTATATTACATTTATAAGTGATAATAGTCATCCAGCAGCATCACCTTAGAGTCTTGCAACTAATTATTAACCCCTAATGTATAGGTAGATGTGTCAAAGGTGACGTGATGATGCAACCTGGTTACTATAGAGTGAACCAGGTTAGGGGAGTTACATTCATAACCTTGGTGTGAAATTATCTCACCCAATAATTGTGCTCTCGTTAATAATAAAAAAAATTCCTCTTAGTGGAAGATAATATTCTTGAAGCATGTAAATATTATGTTCTTAATTTTTTTATTTTTCCTCTTATATGATTTTTTCTTTATTTTTAACACACTTATCGATGAATCATCTCATTGTTATGGATTCCATGGAATAACGCCCTATTTTCCATGTTATCTAGACCTTTGTTGGACCTCACTATCCCTACCCGAGTTCTCTCTATCGAGATCCTCTATCATTATCATGCTTCTCAAATTTATTATTCCACACTCTTTGTGTCATATTTGAAGACATTTAATCATATTTCAGATAAAATTTTCTATGCATATTCTTAGAGATGACCACTTCCCAACATCTCTTTTCAAACAACAATTTTCTAGTATTGTTTTCCAGGAATCCTACTAAAAATATGACTTTCCCAAAAACCACTTCTAGATGACCTTTTTCAAGAATCCTCATTCAGATTGATTTTCTAAACATCCTTTTCCAAATTAATTTTTTTAGACATCCTCTCCCTATGTCATATTCTAGGAAACCACTTCCAGAAAAATTTCTCCCAATGTTTTCTTCCAAATTAATTTTTGTAACACCCCATTAATTTATTTAATAATTTTAAATAATTTAAATTTATGTGTTTTAATTAAGAATAATATTTATAAATATTTATAATTTATAGCTTTCAAATTAATTAATGTTATAAAAAACAGATACTATTTTACAGTATTATTTTTGTGTAAAATAATATTCTAATAGGAATATATATTTGATTAATTTTACAAAATTAATTTTTATCAATAGTTTATTAAATTAAATATAATATATATATTTACTATTACAATTATTTTGATAAATACTAAATTATGTTATGAATATATTCACTATTAATATGACACCCCAAACTTTTATGGCATATTTATTTATATATAATTTCAATTCATTACATAGATTATATGCACACAACACAGAGTCTTTGCTAAACAACATTTTTTTTATAGTTATAACCTAGCCATGAAACATTATTTTTCCACTTCTGTGTTTTTAATTTTCAAAAAAGGACATACACCATTTCTATTAGTATGTTTATAGAGTCTAATATGATTAACATAATTTTTTGGTGAATAGTAACTTGACCCTTATGAATAATAATGTACCCTTAAGAATTGTAATGTTACCCATATGAATAGTAACTAGACACTTATGAATAGTAAACTCACCCATGAAAGTATAAATAAAATTTAGGCACCTTATATATGAGAGTGAATGTTTTAAAAATAAATAAATAAGTGTTGGAATTTTTGTGAGTAATAAATATTTATTTACAATTTTAAATTAATAAATTTATTTAAAATAAAAATAATTTTCATAAAATGTATTCCTAGAAAAATGAATTTTTTCCTGATGATTTTTGGATAATTTTATGAGACCTCAGTTAATTTTTAATAGTATTATAAAATAAGTTTAAAATAAAAACCTATGTTTTTCAAGTAAATAATGATTTTTTTTAAATTAAATTTCACATATTTAGAAAATTATTTTTGTAAAATGGAGTCAATTTTTTAATTATAAAAATCAAAAAAATGGTTAGGGTGGTTTTTTGAGATTTTTTTGAAATACTTGAATGTTTTGGTGAATAGTGAAATTCGATAATTTACGAAATATGCTAAATAAATGAATTTTTTCATCATGCTTTGAGTCATTGATGATGTAAATGGACATTGGTTTGAAAACACATGCACTTATTACTATTTTTAGCCACAATAATCAAGACTATTCATTGTATTGATTCAAAATAAAAAATAATGATTAAAATAATGGAAAACCCTCCTCTCCTCTACTATAAAAACCACCCCTCACTCCCTCTTATATTCACTCCTCTAAGCCTTTAAGCCACTAAAAGTTCTTCAAAAATAATATTCCCTATTTTATCCCCATATCCAGGAACCCTTTTTCTTTCCAAAATACCAAAACCCCTTCTCTTAAGGATGTTCTCAAGAGTTTATGAATGATTTAATTAGAGTATTTTCATCTATGATTATGATTCAAATATTTCAAAGTGGTATGGGACACTTTGATATAAATTTATCATTTATTACACATATGAGTAATGGTTTCGACTTATCAAGTAATGGGTGGTGCCTTTTATATCCTCTCAATGCATAGGTAGGTCTCATGAGACAAAATAGCATTCGATTTGGCCAAGGACTTACCCTAGTATTTTCAGAAGTCTTGGTCGAGGCCTCAATGACATGTTTATTATGTCTAACATATGCATTA
Organism: Viscum album; assembly: GCA_963277665.1. Taxonomy (NCBI): domain Eukaryota; kingdom Viridiplantae; phylum Streptophyta; class Magnoliopsida; order Santalales; family Viscaceae; genus Viscum; species Viscum album. The sequence goes on from OY728141.1 coordinate 1,760,884,409, forward strand.
CCTCATTATTATGTTCTTAATAGATAAATCATGTGATTATTCGACTACTAGAATATCCATGGTGAAGTTTCATGTGATTATTTATATTTAATTATTCATTCAGTTTTTATTCCTGTCATATTATACTCAAGATTATGTTTTGGTGGTATTAGTTATTAAATTTTCATAATTATTTATGGTATCTTCTATTGTATCATATACAATTACTAATAATCTAATCTCACCCCTTTCTTATGTTTCCTTTCCCCAGGATATGAAGAAGAAATCATTGAATAAGCTTTCAAAGATGTAGTTTATTTCATATTGTATCATGTTTTATTTTCTTTTCTAAATGTATTATGGGAATCATGACTGTAATATGGTCTTCCAAAACTACTAAATTGATTGTTCCTTTAGGATTTGATTCCATGTAATCATGTAAATGTATTAAAATAATGCACCGGATTCGGGCTTCTAGGTTCTGGGCGTTACAATTTTTTCAAGTGACCTCATGCAAATGAACATTAAATAAACTTTTTAATTTTTCCTTTATGTCTGTTTTATCATATTCATTGATTTTATAAAATATTATAACATTTATATGACTAATAATACATCTTCTGTGACAGTTTCAACATCATCTATGGTTCCTCTGTAGCCAAATTCAACAGTCATGTTGTTTCTTTATCATATTATTTTTGTGAATAGGCCTATAACATTCTATTTACCTTTTTTTTAATTTTTAATTTTTTATATATCTGATTCCATTTATCTGACTATCTTTATCTGTGAATAAAGAAAACCAACTTCTCATTCTAGGCCAATTATTTCTACAACTATTACTAATATCACGTTCCCTCAAAACACATAATATGAGTATACTCAAAGGTTAAGAAAATATTTATATGAAATTTAAACATACCATAATTATTGCACTAATCCAGTGATGGGTTTTTTAGAAACATCTCATGATTAATGTGTCAGACGAAACTCATTTAAATTCTTGGTCTATCGCCATCAAATCAACATGAAATATAAATAGGAATACCATAATGGAGGATGTTTAATAGTGATTACCAAGTGAAAACTAACGGACGCTCACATCCACATGTATGTACATAATCCAATAGAATCCTTTCATTCTATGAGAGGATCCTTCAAACTCCCAGATTTTTTCTAGAACCTTATTCAATTAAGAAAAATAGAGAACCAGACTCAAAGAGATATTTGGTTATAGAAAGACTAAATTTTCCACACCACTCACTCAAGGATCGCATCATTATATAGACATCCTTAATTCAATAAAGGATTTTGAGTTTCACTTTCCAACATACGTTACTCAAATTCATTTTGGTGTTTATTAATATTTGAAAATTAAAACAAATAAAACACATCTATAATGACCTAAATTAATGATATGATGATTCAAAATCTATAGAGATCAATTAGAAGACAAGGCAGTGTAAATACACTTAGTATCCCAAATAATGGGACAATTATATCATACAATAGAGTCATATCCATGCCCCTTGTGATATAGATGAATCTTAGTCAATAATATGCATCTCATACATGTCTTGGCTTAGCCAAAATTTTATTTTTAGTCTAAGGCCTAACTGTTTGACTCTATGAGAATTTGTAGTGTTGAAAACAAGTTTGAAATAAAAATTTCATATATGTGATAAAAAAAGTGGCCTCTCACAAAACACCAGTGAAATTAAAGCTACAAAGGGGTTTGGTGTGGTATCGATAAAAATTGGCATGTATGTATAAGAAAACATCCTGGTTAAATAATTTATTTTAGTGATAAAAAAATGAACATTGATTTTATAGTGGAGTGACACCATACCATTTACTAAAAATTAAAATAGGAATTTTATCCTATAAATAAACATAGATATCTAAATATAATTCATATTTAGAACTAGAAGGAATAATTTAATAACTCATGGAATTAGTAAAATCCATTATAACTAATATAAATATATTTGAATTATCGTAATCAAATGAGTTGGGAATGGATGATAAACAACTTTTTGGGGTTCAGATGAAAAGTTATAAAATTAGGAAAATGTTTTCATAAACCATAAAAACACATGGATTATTTTAATACATTATAGTGACTCATCCATCCTAAAAAAATATAATAAGTGTGAAAGAAATGAACCAGAATGAAACTTGTATGTATCCCCTATTAATTTGGAGGCCAGTAGACTTTGATATTTCCTTTCTACACTTACAAGAGATATGGTTTTGTCACCACCTTCTATAAAATATAATAAATATCAATCTAAATAATAAAATAATAAAAATTAGTAAAAATTATTTTCCCTATGTTTGAACCCCATGAATGACTTCTCTACACTCAACATCATCAAAATAATAATTAAAAGTCAAAGTAATATGTGTCAATTTATATAAAAGTACATAATAAAAAATAGCTAAAATTATATTACTCTTAAATGAAAATTATATCAACGGAGGCATCAATCACTTCTTGGAACCACCCCATTATAAATTTTGTTTGCAATTGATTTAGCCTATAGTACAACCAATATCTTGAAATAAAATATTGTTAAATTAAAAAAACTATAATAATTGTTTTTAATAAAAAATGGTAAAAAATAATCAACAAAATAAAATAGGATTTATAATTATTACTTTAGGAATAAACCGATAATTTACTTATTCGATGAAATTTATGGGAAAATGGAGAAAATGATATGGGTTTACATCCTTATATGTCATCATTCCATATGTTTTTTTCATAATCAAGCACATTTTGCAAAGGTTTATCATTGAAATTCCTTGTATAGGGGAATAAATTTCCAAATATATATCTAAACTAGATATATTCAGAGATTTTAACCATATCAAATTGGGGATTATTCTATTCCATAAGTCTAAAATTGAATCTCACTTTTTTGGTTAATAGCATGGGATGATAAAATTATTTATTTTAATAATAACTAATAAATAAAAAACATTAATTAATATAATTAATTATATTTATTAAATTTAATCATGTAAAAAAAGTTTTATATATCATACATGGTGTCAAATTTATCCACATAATAAATAAAATGGCATAGATCATCTAGAATATTAATCTTGCAGGTTGTAAATAAATAGAGTACCATATATTTAAAAAAAATATGATCATTTTTAGGATGATAAAAATTGGGGAGCCAAATATTCACTAACTTTGCTCATCCCTCCACCATGAACACTCGATCAGCAATAAGCTCTCCATGATGATGATTCATTGTATTTTTTAAGAACACTAAACCATTTATGAGATCTCATCATCATATAACAAGCTATAAAAACTAATTTTAAATACAATAACTCTTATAAATATAATATTTTATAAATTAAAACAAAAATAAAAATCATACTTACTGAAAAATAATTACCAATGGTTCACTTATAAAACACTTGAATAGTTATCATCATAAAGTATTTTTTTATTTTGAAACCACTTAGTAAGAGTGAAATCAAAAATATTCAGAGATAGGGTGTCGTTCTAGACTATTATGGTCATCGAAATTGCAAAACATTATTAGAATATATTGATTTGTGACATCCATTGAAAAATTATATCATTTTATTGAATATTTGTTCTTTGGTAGTACAAATGTTTTTATATTTAAACATCCATCAAATCTGTTAGAAAAATTTATATCCCCATTTTGAAATTCCTATACATATTGCATCAGAATTACTTGCTCGTACAATGGAAACATACATGAAATCAATATAAAAATACAATATAATGAAGAAAAATAGGATTATAAGAAACTATAAATACCAAAATACAATGGATAATAGAGAAATATATATTAAAATAAAAAATTTAATAAAAAAATAAAATTATCAAATGAAAATAGGGAAATTAAAAATAATCAACATTTTATATTTGAGTAATAAATGTTATTTTTTCTAATTAGAGAATGTCAATTAAAAACATCCCATTCTTAACAAAACACAGTTCTCCAAAAAAATTGGAAGGGACAAGAATGATTGTTTGTTTCAATATATTTGATAAATGAATTTGAAGTCATGGACATCACATTTGTGAATCAAACTCAGGACCAATGATAGTTCTTTCATGTTTTTTATTAAGGAATCTATTTTTTCATCCGTTATAATTTTTTTTGTAGATATTTAATTATACTCCATAAAAATGATTTTTTAGATGAAAACCAAGTAGGTATACTATTTTTTAAGTAAATTTTTTTTCAAGGTGTGATGTTTTTATTTCCTTATACCATGTAATTTTTTTGAACATATTTCCTCTCCATTTTTTGATTTTTTATTTTAATATTTAAAATAATTAATAAAAAATAGTTTTTAATTCCATAAATATTATATATTTTCTATACTATGTCATTGGGCCTGATTTTGTTTCACCAATGCGATGTCTATGACTATGATTTTATTTATCAAATATATTAAAAGGCACAATCATGCCTTTACCTTACAATTTTTTTTAGAACCATGTTTTTCTTATTAATAATGAGATGTTTTTAATCAACATTCACAATTTATAAAAAATAACATTTATTGAAAAACAATGTCATGAATTTCCCTTCCAATGACGTAGTACTTTGTGAAAATGTACGTACTACCTGTTGAAAATTTATGCCAGTTTGGACATGTACTTTGTCAAAAAAATTATCGCATTGTACTTGTCATATTTCATGCAGTTTTTTTTATAAAAAATATATCAGATTAGTACTTTTATCTTGATTACTAATCAAAAAAATTTGATTGTTTAATTAAATCCTTAAATGTCTCCTACTATTTTATCAAACTTTAGAATCCCTCTGTACTAGAATCAAAATAATATGCAGCATGAGTATTCTAGTGGAAATTTTCTTTGAACCACCTCTCACAGTCTACAAGATATGGTTATTCCACTACTCGAAAATTTCAAGGTAGGTGTTTGAATAGCCAACCACATTAACTCGTGACTCCTTGATCTATTGAGTGAAGTCTCAACATCTAAAATAAAAAAATAATTACTCAATGTTTTCCTTTAAATTTGTAGCAAGATATCTTTGACTACTTATTTGTTGTCAACATCTGTTAAGTCAACTCCTCACTCTCATAAGAACTCCCGAGTAGTGAGAGCGATCCTCAACTGTTGTTGGAGAGCACTCCAAACAACTGGTATTGTTCAATTTAAAATTATGGAAGGTGTTTTAAAATTTTATATTTCATTGAGGGTTTTTATATTTTTCTCAAAGAATGTAATAAAAATATATTAATCTATTCACACTATGTTTTCTCACACACACGTGAACATTCATAGAAAAAATTCATTGAATCTTTATGATTTTTTTCTATGTATTATTTTATGTGTTTTTGAGCTATCATAAAAATGCATAAAATAATAAACAAATATATAAAGGAAATAAAAATGACCAACTGGTCTTGAGAATATAATATTTGTTGATCCATTTAAACATAATAGATCAAACATGATGTAGGTGAATCATACCCAAGTCATGGAATGGCTCCTGATGTAGCTCCTCCCTGTCTAGTGTGTCCACATCTCATTTGGATTTCGCCTCATCTTGATGGGGTCCATGATGTACTTCATATTTTTCAAAGTAAAAATGTACACTCATGCAGTTGAGGGGTTTATATGAGTACAAAATATAAATAGATAAATTGGACATGTCAAACCTTATACATATTGACCGAAAATAAGATGGTGTGAAGACCACCATTTAATTAACTACTATTACAATCATTGGATGTATGTAATAAATAAATAATTAAAACAACCAAACAAAAGCAGGTTGGGTCAAGTTTTCAAGATGTTTCGGAATATAAATAAACACAAGATATAAATAAATTTCAATAAATTTAAAGTATGAGAGTATTTAAATAAATTAATTCAATTATATACATTCAAATAATTTTATTATTTCGTCTCTTCATTAATTTAATTTTAATTCCAAATAAAATTAATTAATTAATTTAATTTCAGATCAATTAAATTTAATACTAATATAAAATTAATTAATTAAATTATATTTGATTAACACAGGCCCTGAAACCCTGTGCAGGGCATGTGTTGGTCAGTCCGACCCTACACGTACCTATTTCTTGTTATGCAAATCTCGTCCAATAATACTCTGGGATAGAAAGGTCCGCCCGGACCCATTCTGGGTCTGGAAGACCCATCCCAAACTCTTTGAATAAAAAATTGAGCTTTTGTAGTAGGTTACCTCTGTGCTAGTCCATCTCACATGTTAATACATGATGTGATTTAGTGCTGCAAACGCTAAGGGGGCTACAGCCATCGACATGAGTTAGTGGTTTGAAACTTGTATCGGTGCACAGAAATGTACAATTGAGCATGCTGGTGGGAGGTAACATCGACTGGTAGGGCCGCAGATCTGGGGAGGTCTAGAAGAGGGTTTGGTAGAGACATCATTCATGTTGGGGCACAGCGGAGGTGCGTGGTACCGTAAACACACAAAAGCAGGAATCAAACGGAGGAACATAAGGATTTTGTGTGGTTCGGCTTTGAAGCCTACGTCCATGGGAGAAATGAGGTTTCTCTATTCTATTCTCTCCAGAAAAAACTCGGTGGAATAAAAAACATACACCACAGGTACACAAAATGGGATTCAATCCTATCTAAATAGATGAGAAAACAAAAAACCAGCACTGGCATGGGTTGGTATGGGTAACTCATCTACCCAAGAAATATCTCATGCCGCCTTCTGTAGTCCTCAAAAGCTGCTATTAGCTGGGTTGGCTGCCAACCCATGAATGAAGCTACTGCCAACCTCTTATCCCATTGAAAACTCCACCCCATATTTGGGAGTGGCCCTCACAAATCTCCCTGTCACGACCAATTTGGGGTAGAAGCCTGCCATAGAGTCTCCTTGCAGGTGTCAAAAACATCATTAACAAATCGAACACGCTTCTTTACGCTAGATGGCGTGGCACTTCTACTATCTTTATTCGACCTCAGGCTGACTGCGGTCCCCATAAAATAATACAACCATTGGGACTCCTTTACAGTATGTTTTGTTGCCTCTCCACATGAGACTTCCAACACTCCACCTGCTATGGAAATATTGAACCCTTTCGCATCAAGCCTGTTAATGATACCAAGTTCTATCTCATCCTCGGAACAAATTTCACGTCAACCAGTTTACGAACTCCTCCATCGGGTGTCTTCAATTTCACTGTCCCAACTCCTCGAACCTCGCATGTTGACCCATCACCAAGTCTCACCGAGGATCGTACCTACTAAAAAGTATCAAATGTACCTCTCATCATACATATGTGTGTTGAGATCCCCGAATCCAAAACTCATCTGACTTCCTTTGAATTTTGAGTCTGCTCATTCTTTCTCTTTAGAAATTGATATTCCTGCTTCATGTGCCCGAATTTTTTTCAGTAATGACACAGCACTTCTCCTTGTTCAACTCTCCCATCTGAGTGCAAGTTTCCATTGTCATGCATATTTCATCATCTACTGATAATCCTGTTATTTTCAAATCCCTCTCTTTATCTTTCTCTTTCCCTATAACATACTGTTTGCGCTCTCCAAATTCACTTTTATAGTGACCCTTTTTCTCGCACCAGAAACACGTGACTTTTCTAGGATCATGTCCTCTATATTTGTTCTGCTATTCGTCACCTCCTGACTTTCAATGTCAGCTCCTCCCATGCTGATCATCTCTAAACACCATGATTTTCTCTCTTGAATGCATCTCTGGCCTTCGGAATGCCTCCGAATCTTGAAGTGACGCCCTCACCTCATCCAACTTCAATGTTTCCTTCCCCCATGAGCAATGAAATCACAAGCCCATCAAATTAGCTTAGTAGTTATGAAAAAAAGCAAAAGTGCTTTTTCTTCCTCTCCAACCTTCACACCGAGCTCGAATAACTGCGACAGGATCTTGTTTAATTCATTGGTGTGATCCAAAAAATTTGCTTCATCGTCCTTGCGCAACTGGTAAAATTTCTTATTTATGAATAATTTATTGGTGAGCGACTTTGCCATATACCACTGCTCCAAATTCTTCCAAATCTACTTCGGTGACGTCTTGTCCAACACCGAGTACTTTACCTCATTCTCCAGACACAGTCGAATTGTGTTAACAACCCGTATCTCGAGCTCTTCCCAATCATCTTTACTAGTTGTCTCTGGATTTTCTTCAATAAATGGTTTGATCAGGCCATACTACACCAAAATATCTTTCATTTTACTTTTCCACAAGCCAAAATTGGTCCGACCATCGAACTTTTTGATCTCAAAACTTGGTAATACTCTGCCACCAGCCATCGTCGTTGTCGCAAAACGCGATCACCACCGTCGATGTTGCACCCTTCTAAAACAAACTGATTGGATGAGAATTTTGAAACACTAACCATACGAATGAGTCTGTAACGGTTGAAATAGTCTAAATCAACTCCTGGTTCATTGAAATCGGACACCATTTGATCATGATATGCTCAAAACACGTTCAACGGTCCAAATCGCCCGCTGATTGGCGCTGACGTGGCGTTGGCGTGGCTTGCCGGAGTTCCTTCCGGAATCTTGCTGGAATTGTTGTTGGTGGAGTGAACAGTATCATCTTCCCTGGCACAGGGGTACTATTCACCCATCATTTTGACTAAAGTTTGACCAAGCTTACCGAGCTCGTTTCAACTCCATTTTCATCACCGCTTGTGTCGTTGGAATTGTCTCACCATCCTCTTCACATATCTGGCCTCAGAAAAATTTTCCGACCAACTTTAATTTTCTGGCCACCGTAAAACTCATTGCCACCTCGCCGGATTGACTCCGCTCGCTCCAAATCGGCTTTGATACCACTTGTTGGGGCACAGAAGAGGTGTGTGGTACCGAAAACTCACAAAAATAGGAATCAAACGGAGCAACGCAAGGATTTTACGTGGTTCGGCTCTGAAGCATACGTCCACAGGAGAAATGAGGTTTCTTCTCTCCAGATAAAACTCGGAGATATAATAAACTTACACCACAGTAACAGTATAGGATTCAATCCCATTTAAATAGAGCAGAAAACAAATTTCCAGTTGTCATGGGTTGGTTTGGGTAACTGATCTACCCAAGAAAAATCTCTTACTGCCTACTGTAGTCTATAAAAGCTGATGTCGGCTGGGTTGGCTGCCGACCCATGGATGAAGATGATGCCAACCTCTTCTCCCATTGAAAACTCCACCCTATATTTGGGAGTGGCCTCCATAATTCGTTAGGGGATCCCACTGTGAGTAGATGTTGCGGTTGGGTGAATCTACTGTATCGATCTCACTATGGAATAAGGCGGTGGCATTCGACAATGGTCAAGTGGTGCCACAACGGGGAGGTGTAGACCATACTTTGAGCTATTCTTGGGGTCTCATCCAAGCACACATCTAGATTGGGTGATAGAGATGGGAACTCAGGTGGACGGTGGCCAGTGGTGCTCAAGCTCGGATCTTGGGTGAAGGCCTCGTACTAGGATGTATGAGGGGATGGTAGCTACGAATAGGGAGGCGTGGCCCTGGGGCATCCGGTAATGTCTCGTTCGACGTAAGGCACCGATCGCGTCTTGTGCCATGGGAGGAGTGGCGTACAGGCTACAAAGACTTGCTCTCCAGGGCAGGGTTTCATGGGAGGGAGAATATGGTGGTGTTCGATAGACAGATCGTGGGATTCGGCTTGAGGGAGGAGGTAGGGGTCCCACGGTCCCCCTTTTTTTAATAAACAAAAATATTTTTTATTGTTTTTCATAAAATTTTTAAATCACCAGCTAAAAACTAATGGTAGGCTTTTTAACAAAAATATATATGTGTCCCCTTTTTTGGTATCATTAGATGACCTTCCACCCACTAATTGTAAAATGATTTTATTTTTATTATTATTAAAATAAAATATTTTTTATTCCACAAGTGTGAAAAAATGGATGACAGCCCAAGAAGCTCCGGTGGGTGGATTTTCACCAGAACTTGGTTGGAGGTCATCAGAAAAATAAAGAACACAAATAATTTTCATTATTCTTAATATTCGATAAAAACCATGTCAATCAAAAAAAAATTGGATGGACTTAGCTGGGCATTCATCATCGGATCAATCCACAGTTGGATTCACTGGGACATATTTACAACCCTCTACATAAAATTTAAAGCAAAATAATTTTCTTATCTTAGATAATCCATTTGCACTCTCTGATACCTATTGATGGTACCTAGGTGGAAAGAAGATGCTAGTGGGCTGGGATTTTTAAAAAAATTATCCTCGAAGTGATAGAACTTTATTGTCTCTGACGATCTGATCCCCGATACTGTTTGAGGATTTCACATTGTTTATTAGAGCATAAAAAAATAAAAGAACAGGTACCTCATTCTAATTTCAAGTGCATGCATCCATCACAAGTTGTTGATGATCATTGCTTGACGGATCTGATACTTAACCTTTCTAGATCATTCAAACATGCTTCTCAAATCTACTCATGCACTGTTCATCAGATTATGGGTACTAGAACTGAACTCTAATGACCTATTCAACAACGTGTCGATCCCCATGATCTTCTACCTTCGATCCCGGAAGGCATGCTCAATTGTTCACTTATATTGAGTGATTATATATCTATGACTCGGGAAGAGAGATAATATCCCCATTCTGAAGAAGTGAATAGTCACCTGGAAAGAGATTCTCTTTGACTTATATAGTGGACGTCTAAATACCCAGTTAGGGATCCTCAACCCCCATTAATTTTAACATCCACTAAATAAGTAATAAATAATTAAAAATGATGAATGAATTTCATCATAAATATTTTCAAAACATTTTCACATACTTTTAATATATATTAAATATATTATGTGATAAAATCAAGTCGTTAACTCAACTTTTAATTCCCAATAATATTAAATGCTCTTAGAATATTAAAATAATATTCGTTCGTGTAATATTAATCCCTGTATTTACAAAATCACTTGAAAGTGCTTTTAATTAATAAATTCAACCCAAATATTAATTTCTTGAATAAAAATGAATTTATTTATTTGTTGATGATTTATGACTTGGACAACTCTCGAACCTCGTGGTGGGTCCCACCATGTCCAATATTCCTATTCACCGGAATAAGGATGTTTCTTGAATATTCTATTATATGTGACCCTCTAAGACCTTATCTCGATTATAGTGAATAGTATTCATAGACTAAGAGTGGATTCTAGAAACTCATGAACACCCCTAAATATATAAGGAATAGTCATAGTAAAGACAACCACCCTATGAACATGGACTATGTAATATAATGTATTTGTCTTTAGATATATCATAATGCAAGACGCAAACATGTGTCATCATTCTTTCTTGATTTATTATTTTTTATCTAACTGGATGAATATACATTTGACTATCATGTCCATGGATTTATGAAATTACAATCATCCTGATCAACTAGGCCTGAGATATTACTTCCTTACCTCGGAAGAGAAAAATCCTATCTTTATCATTCAACCAAAGTCATACTACCAATGACACACACAACACAAGCTACCTCACCACGATTTCATTATCATGGTTTTTGACTTGCATCAATGTATGGGATCAAATGGAACACATTGATAATGATATCATATCAGGAGACCAATACACACTTCCACAGATAGGAACCACCAATGCCACCCAAAACATATGGTGTTTTTATTTGCGTTTATGTAATAATGATCTCAATTACTAGAGATCACAAAGTGTGAACTTCATGAGAATAAGTATCAATGTTTATGATCCTCCAAAAATTGATAGTTATACATCTGTGTCCATTCATTATGATGTATCTAGACCATATGTAATCTCCCATATTTTTCTTAAGGTGTGTTTTTGTTGATGTTCAGTTTAAGTCCATCAATTAGTCAAATAAGTGTTTCCCAAAGGTCATGAGAAGTGAGGAGGTGTTCTGGGGGTTTGGGGCATGAAATAGGATAAACAAGGATTTCTGTGCATGTTGCACAGTTAGTGAAAATTGTGCGGAGCATCCCATGTAACCATACAACCATGTAAATTTAGTGTCCAATATTTTCATCGATCACTAGTGAACTTTATGGAAATTTATTTTTTTTAGGGATATTGATTTTTTCATTGATCACTGCTGTCCTTTAGGAAAAAATCATAAGAGGTTAAAATTCACGAGATAGTTTATTAACAACTATTATCACATGTAGAATATGTGACACGTATTATTGTGAAGAAGTTTTGAAAATAACTAAAGTTATAAATTTTATTTTATTAGAGTATAATGCCAAATAATAAAATATAATACAAAATCTAAAAAAGATGAAAATAAAGTGTGGTACTCTATATTGATGGGGAAATCTCTTTGTCACCAATTTTTTATACAATAATGAGAAACAAAAAAATAGTTGGCCATTATTTTGAAAAAATTTCTAAGTATGAAGATGATTTAAAGGATATTGATTAAAACATAAATTGAGTTTAAAATGAACTTTTTATGCATAAAAAAATAGTGAAATGAAAATTTTATCTAATTGTCACATTATATTTTTGAGTTATAAATCATTCTTTTTAGAAGAAGAATAGTGGGAGTTTTTTATTAATGATTCAAATGAAAAAGAAAACCCATAAATTTTACATATTAAATAATCTCTATTAGATAATACATAACACATATTATGAATTCATGCCCTAAAATCATACAAGTTTTAATAGATTTAACCATAGATCATATTACATGGTCTACACTACTACATAAATGGATTTTATCTGCACTTGAAAAGGGTCTTATCAGTGCTTGAAAATGATCACATGCTAAGAAACTTTAAAATAGTTCAACCTTTATCAATGCTAAAATAAAGTGTTGTTAAAGACATCATTTATCAGCACTGATAAAGGCCCCCTTTATCAATGCATTTGTTAGCACTAATAAAGGCCATAACAGCTACTAAAATAAAAAAGCCCTATAGAAACCCTATAACAACAAACCAAATTAAAAAAACATAAACATAATGGAATAAATATATATAGAAAACTATATTAGAATATAATTATTACATTGCATCATCATTTAAATTCAAAATTTAAAAACAAAACATTTACATTGAATCCATACATCCTATTAATCAAAAAATTACATTCCAATATAAAAAAATAAAAACACTTATAGGGGACTTGTTTCTAATGATCAGTCTCGATAAAAAAAACTTTACCCAGTAATAAAAACAATGTTTATTTTAGTAAGAGTACATAAAAAACAATCAAATTATAATTTTAATGTTATATAATCCACATATGATAAATTAAACTATTAATTACTAAATATTTTAATAATATTATCAGTTATACTATTAATTATATTATTGACTATTATATAGTTAATTTTATATTAATTATTAAGTATACTATTAAGTAGTAATTATATTATGAATTACTAATTACATTGTTAATTAATAATCTATATAAATTATATTTTTAATTACTAACTATATTAATGATATTTTCAATTATTAATTTTATTAATTACTTAAATGTTGTTAATAATTATATCATTAAACCAAAATAAAACTTTTACATTGAAAACACACACTTTGAGTCATATTGAACACATCACATGTCAGATTGATGTGTGATCAATTCCTTCAGATCATAAATGAATTATGTATAATTGTCTTAAATTTTGAGCATAATCCAAGCTTGTATTCTCTGATTTGGCTATGAGGTGTGTGTTCCAAACAAAAATGCCACTTTTATTTTGGAAACAATAATTTTGAGTCATACCAACCACATCACGTGTCAGATTGATGTGTGGTCAAATACCACACATCAAAAATGAATTATGGATTGTTTCTTAATGTTTGAAAATAATCCATGTTAATTTTCTTGTTTTTGGTGGTGTGACGTGCGATTTAAACTATAATAACACTTTTATATTGAAAACATGCACTTTGAGTCATTCCGACTACATCGTGTGTAGGATTGATGTGTGGTCAATTTTTACACATCACAAATAAACTATGGATCACTTTCATAATGTTTAAATAATCATAGAATTTTTTATTGGTTTTGGATATGTGACGCCCATTACAAAGTAAAATGAAACTTTTAAAATGAAAACAAATTTTGAATAATACTAACCACACTATGTTTTATATTGACATGTGGTCAATTCATACATGCCATAAATTAATTATGGATTATTTATCTAATATTTAAAAATAATCCATGATCTTTTACTCAATTTTGGATTTGTGATGTTCATTTTAAACTAAAATGACACTTATATTGAAAACATGAACTTTGAGTCATATAGACCACATTGTGTGTGAGATTGACATGTGGTTGATTCCTACACATCATAAATGAATTATGGATCATTTTCCTAAATTTTGAAAAAAAAATATAAGACTGTTTTCTTAGTTTGGGCCACATGACACATGTTTTAAACTAAAATTATACCTTTATATTAAAAACACACACATAAAGTCATACCAATCACATCGTGTGTCATATTAACATATGGTCAATTTCTATATTCTATAAAAAATTATGGAACATTATCATAAATTTTGGTTATAATCACAACTCATTTTCTTGGTTTTGGGTATGTGATACGCCTTTTAATCTAAAGTGGCACTTATATTGAAAACACATACTTCGAGTCATACCAACTACATTATGTTTCATATTGATGTGTGGTCAGTTAATATATGTCCCAAATGAATTATATATAATTTTCCTAAATTTTGAAAATAATATGAGCTCGTTGGCTTGGTTTTGACCCTGTGAAACACCTCTTAAACTAAAATGGAACTTTTATATTGAAAACACATACTTGGAGTCATACTTATCACATTGTGTGTTGAATAAATGTTTGATTGATTCCTACTTGTCAAAAATGTATTATGAATCGTTTTTTTTTTATTTTGAAAAACATATGAGCTCATCTTCTAGGTTTTGGCTATGTGATAGATGATTTAAACTAACATGACACTTATATTAAAAAATATGCATATTGAGGCATAAATACCATATTGTGTTTCATATTGATGTGAGATCTATTAAAATATTTTAAAAGTGAATTATGGTTCAATTTAATGATTTTTTTAAAAAAATGAACTTTTTTTATCGGTTTCACTATGTGATACATGTTTTAAACTAAAATGACACTTTTATATTGAAAACATACACTTCGAGTCACACCGACCACATCATGTGTCAGATTGACATGCAGTCAATTCCTAAACACTAAAAAATAACTATGGATTGTTTACATAAAATTGGAAACTAGTTTGATCTCATTTAATTAATTATGGCTATGCGACATTCATTTTAAAATAAGATGGAAGGTTTATATTGAAAACACACACTTAGAGTCATACACACTACATCGTTTGTTAGATTGATGTGTGTTTGATTATTACACAATACAAATGAAGTATGGATTAGTTTCCAAAATTTTAAAAACAATCCTATAACTTTTTATTTTTTTTGTCTATGTGGCATGAATTTTATACTAAAATTCCAAATTTATATTGAAAACATGTACTTGGAATCATATTGTCTATATTGTGTGTTAGATTGACCTATGGTCAATTCCTACAAGTTAAAAATAAATTATGGATTATTTTCTAAATTTTATGAGATGCTTGTTTTAAACTAAAATGAGACTTTTATATTGACAACATACACGTTTAGTCATCTTGACCACATCGTGTGTTAAATTGACATGAATTTGATTCCTACATGTCAAAACTGAATTTTCGACCATTGTTCTAAATTTTGAAAACAATGTGAGATCATTTGCACGGTTTTGGATGTGTGAAATGTTTTTTAAACTAAAATGACACTTTTATATTCAAAACAAACACTTTGAGCCATACCAACTACAACATGTGTCAAACTAGTGTGTGGTCAATTCCTAGATGTCATAAATGAATTATGGATCATTGTACTAAATTTTCAAAATAATCTGAGCCTTTTTTACTCAGTTTTGGCTATGTGTCATATGTTTTAAACAAAAATGACACTTTTATATTGAAAACGCATACTTGAAATCATGACAACCATATCATGTGTTAGATTGATGTGTGGTAAATTCTTAATCATCAAAAATGAATTATCGATCATTTTCCTAATGTTTTAAAATAATACGAGCTCATTTTCTTCATTTTTTCTATGTGACGTGTGTTTTAAACTAAAATGACACTCATATTATGAAAAAATACATTGAGTCATACCGACCACATCATGACTCACATTGATGTGTAGTTGATTCCTATATATCAAAATTGAATTATGGATCATTGTCCTAAATTTTAAAAACAATCTAATCTTATTTTCCTGGTTTTAAAATTTTTCCATGTGTTTCAAACTGAAATACCCTATAGTGATCAACCATCCTCTAAATATTTTCAACTTTCAACCATGGTTCAACTTCCTTCACAGCTAATTACACATTTCTATATTGATAATTAGATCGAGATATAGGTGATACATATCTATTAGTATTTATAGTATATTTTATTATGATGTATTTGGTTTAATCATACAAGAATGTAAAGGAATAAATCTTGTTTTTCCGTCATGGAGGTGGAAGCGATTGTAATATGGCCCTAATTTGTTTTTACAAAATCGTCAAAATAAAAAAAAATAAAAAAAGAAAATAATGAGTCAAGGACCATGGAAAAACCTTCCAAAATAGTTGGTAATAAATCTTTATATTTTAGGGTATAAGGATCCTTCAACCATTTCACTCTCACAATTATCTCAGTTGCACCCTCGAAGTCCAATCTATCATGAAAATGAGTAGCTTCAAACACGTTACTAGCTCTTCCAACATCTGTAATTAATAAAACACTATCATAATTCTTCTTGAGAAACATATCAATTCTTTATTTATTTATATGTTCATCACCAGAGTATTTCCCAGCTTCTAAAAACTCATCCTAACCACTAGAGGAAGGAAATTAGTGAATAGTTGAAAAGAAATGCATGGTCAATCAGAGAATGGGCATATACACTTTAGAATTAATAAAACATTATGGTAACAATAGTATGATTAATGTAATCACATGAGATATAGGTTTAGAAAATAAATCTGGAATGTTGAACTAATGATGGACTAAATCCATAGATATAGATGGATTTGAATGTATCTGAAATTATATCTCATGAAGTTGTATCTTTTTATCGAGATGATTTTTTTTCTCCTAGATAAAACAACCCCAATAAAAAATCCATATTTTTTGCCAATATGTGAAGTAATCATGGGTGGGGGAGGAACGAAAACTCTATTGGGTCACTCAAAAGTGGAGAAAAATCTATGGCGGGGTTCAAATTTTTTTGCAATGATGGGAGGATCAAATCTAAAAAAAAGTTTGGATGTAAATTGAAAATATAAGATTATTATAAAAATTTAACTAATATATTTCCAATAATACATGAATTTTATTATAGAAAAATACCATCTAGTAATTAATATATTAATTCTTCACATCCCAAATTCATCACTATGTTCATAGCTTGTATTATATCACAAACATAATAGTTAATGACCTTAACGTGGTATTGGTAAAAATTATGACACCATGTACTTTTTTCATTCATCTCTAAACAAAATTACATATTCTTTTGAGTGTGTAGATTACTTTAAATATTAGCATTACTAAGAAAATATAGAAAAACATACAATTAAAAAATAATAAATTTACAAGTACCTTCAGAAATTACCTGTTTGGGGATTATAGTATGTTCATGGTATACGATATATTTCATAAATTTTCGAACATACTATCCATAATCATTAATATTATTTTTCTTTGGACTCTGTAAAAACATTTCCCAAAATAATTAAATTGTTTTGAAAATGTTCTTATAGTTAAATATTATAATATATACCTTAATCTTTCTCAATTTAAATAGATACTTAGGCTTCTTGTGTTTAGTTATCAACCTCATACCATGATTTATAAATTATTTATAGATATTGTTATCCTAAAAAAATTCTCATCAAAACACAAAATAAAATTTATAATTCAAATGTTATATGTAAAATTTTGATTTCAGTGCATTAAAAACTCACAATAGACATCATGTGTGGTTGGTTTTTTGGAAATCCGTGCTTTGGATCCAAAAAATAAAAAATTGGGGTATCTTAATTGATTTTGATGACCATCCAATGCTTCCTAAAAAAAATAATTCATGAGAAAGAGAAAATTAGATTTTATATGATTATATTTTAGAGTTTTAACCCTACATTGTAGCCATCGTGAAGAGTTTGTCAGGTGCAATTTTTTTTCAAATGACCTACTTAATTTATCTTTTTTATTTTCAATTTCTTATAATTCCAATGAATTTTTTTCTATAGAAGTGATAAAGGGATTAATGAGTCCAAATATTTCTTCGTGGGGTTTTCCCATTATATAGTAGTAGTAGTATAAATTCCTATAGAAAATATAAATAGTAATTAACTATAATTAACATATTAAATCATTTTTTGGATAAATGGACAACGAAAATATACCCCATGTATGTCTTCCAAACTGAGACTTTTGTCCATACAAACTTGATAATTTCATTTACTCTCCTTTGTGGATTATGTCTCCCGAAATCCACAAAGGATAAGTCACGAAGAAGAGATGTAATCACGAAGTAACATCTGACACGGCTTAGGTATATGCCCATACATATACCTAAGCCATCAATTCCCCGATCGGCTCCAACATCTGAGCCCTAGCACAACCCAGTCCACACAGGAAAGAAAAACGCATACCCACGCAGGATAGAACAACACAATCCACAAAGGAGAGTAAACAGTAAATCCACACAGGATAGCTCAACACAATCCACAAAGGAGAGAAACACAATATTCAGCTCACACAGGTATACTTCTTCGGATGACGATAAAGATGATCACTGAACTATCTAAGTCGTCGGACCCACGAAGGATCGATAGGTACTAACCTTGCAGTGACCCACACAGGATCGGACCCACACAGGATCGGGCCCACACAGGACCGGGCCCACGCAGGACCTGTAGGCGCTAGCTCACACAGAACCGCTGAGCGCTAACCCACGCAGGATCGGACCCACACAGGATCGGGCCCACACAGGACCGGTAGCACTGATCCATGAAGGATCGCTGAGTGCAGTAGTCATCGCAGTCCACGGAGGATCTCTGCACGGTCGTCGCCGCAGTCCACGGAGGATCTCTGCACGGTCGTCGTCGGAGTCCACGGAGGATCTCTGCACGGTCGTCGCTGTCGAAGTAGTAGTCGCAGCCAGCACTAGGGTTCCCGCACACAGCAAGCTCGTTCGGGAGGGTCCGCTCCACGAGCCGAGAGGCTGATACATCAACTGACACAAAGTCCAAAGTTGATGTATCCAAAAGTTCCGTATCGTCAACAAGAACTCAACTTCGCAGACGGCGCGTCAATCGGACGCCCGGTCTGAGAGATATTGGCATTTTCGTCCCAGCGGCCCAGTTGGTTTTTAAGGCAAAACCAACCCGACCGCACTCCACCTGCGTCCAAACCTCGGGCGGAGTATAGAAAAAGATCCGTCTCACTTAGAGGAATTCAACAAAGCTGACGGCACGTCAATCGGACGCCCGTAGCTCAAGATATGAGTGTTTCCGCTCCGAGGGCCCGATTGGTCTCGTGCACGAACCAACCCGGCCGAACTCAAAGTATTCCGAAACCTTTAGTGCGATATACCGAATCAACCTTCTCGATCCAAGGATCACGTTGCCGCTGACGGCGAGTCGTTTGGAGGCACGTAGCTCAAGTTACAGGCGTTTGAACGAAAACGTCCAAATAAGGGGGGGTACGGGCCCGGGCCGACCCGGCCCGACCCCCCCTGGGTCGGCCCGAACGGGGTCGAACCGAACCGGGTCGACCCGACCCGGGTTCGACCCGGTTGGCCCTGCCCGGCCCGGCCAAGGCCAGTCCGGCTCGGCTCGGCAGAGCGGCGTGGGTGGAAGCTGCGGGCGCAGCCCCCGCGGTCGAGAGAGAACCGCGGCCCGCGTGCGGGCCGCGCTGGTGAACGGCGGACGCGGCTCTGTCGCGTCCCGCCTGGGCGAACCAGACCCGCGCGGCCGCAGGTCCGTTGGCCACCGCCGCTGCGGCTTCAGCCGCGGCGGCCTCGTCCGGTGGCGCGCCGGGGCACCGGTGGCCCGTTTTCCTTCCCGTCTGCGTCGTTGCTCCTCTCGGGATCTGTTCTTTACCACGGGATCGTCAAACAACTGCTGCGGCACGTTCCGTCATCGTCCTTCAAATCCGCACAAAACGAAGAACGGCGGAGGGTCGTCGGGCCGTGTTGGTTTGGCCCACACCCTCCGCGTTAGAGATAAACAACCAGGAGAAATTATTCCACACAGGAAACAACAATTTTTAATAAGATTAAAAATTGTTCACAAAAACGGTTCTTTAATTTCTTTAAGAAACATTGACGGGAATAAAAAGGGGTAATTCCCATAATAAAATCCCTACCTCGTCGATCGTCGCGCGCAGGTGTTCTTCGCGGTAATGATCGTCGCGGAAGAGAGAGATCGTTGCGGGGAGGCGTCGCGTCGTCGCGGAATCCGGTGTTGAGTCGGCGAGCTCAACGAACCAAGAACAACAGATTTAAATTATTAATATTTAAATCTGTGTTTCGATTAAAACCAAAAGAAAAGAACTTAAGAGAAAAAATCCGACATCACTCACCTCAACGGTCGGTGATCGGAGATCGGAGCGTGGAAGAACGTCTCGGACGGAAGCGTCATCGATTTCCGGGTTCGGCGTTCTTCGCGTTCTTCGCGTTCTTCGCGAGGGAGAAGAATAAACAAGAATCCTCTCAAATCTTCTCAAAAGATTTTAGGTTGGTCTTATTTTATTAATACGCCAACACACGAAAAACAGGTTAAGAAACGATTGAATTAATTCGTTGAATTAATTCAACGAAAGAAACAGGCCATTTAATTCACGAAAGAAACAGCTCATTTAATTCACGAAAGAAACAGCCCAATTAAATGGTCTGTTAAGAATTTAGAAAATGCGTCGGTTGACTTTCATTAAGACGGGTTTTCACGGGTGTGTTTCTTAGCGGAAAGAAACGGCGGGGCTCGTGCGGGCCCCACCTCACAAATACCCTACCAAGGGGGTAGGATATTTCTGGATATCATCCTATCCAGTTCAACTCAGTTCAAGCCGCCTTTAAGTGGATTCAAGTTGCTTCCAAGTGGCTTAAGTGAAATAAAATAAAGTTGTCGCAAAATTATTTTATTTCTTAACTTTAAGCCCGAAAATTAAAAACCACACCCGAGCAAACGCAACTCCGGAAGAGGCGTTTCTAAGCGAATACCGGCGCTGCGATTTCATCGGTGCCCTCAGAATTCGATTCCGGGCACCGGTTCAAAAGTTAGAAAAACCCGCTCGTCCGTTCACTGAACGTACCCGAGCCAAACTTCGGAAAATGATTCTGGGCACACCGGGCCTCGGAATCAGGTGCCGTCAGAAATTGCGCTCTTGTAAAATTCCAAAGAAAATTAAGAAAAAAATTTCCTTGAAATTTACGGGTCTTTACAATATTCCCACCTCAGTACTTTACGTCCTCGTAAAGATACATCAAAAACTAGGGAAACAAATGTGGGTACTGAGCACGCATCTGAGCCTCCCGCTCCCAAGTGCTCTCCTGGAGGTTCCCGTGCTGCCATCTGATGCGCACAAGAGGAATCGATCGCCCACGTAGGACCCGCTCCTGTCGATCCTCTATCTCCACTGGGACCTCCGCAAAAGTCGCTCCATCATCCACGTCTAGCTCCCCATATTCAATGATGTGTGTCGGGTCGTGCACGTATCTCCTCAGCTGGGATACGTGGAAGACGTCGTGCACCCGGTGCAACTGAGGTGGCAGAGCCAGGCGATAAGCCACCTCGCCAACCCTGCTGAGGACCTGGAAGGGTCCGATGAAGCGTGGAGACAACTTGCCGCCTCGGCCAAATCTCCTCAAACCATGTCGAGGTGAGACCCACAAGAAGACGTGGTCGCCATCCTCGAACTCTAGTGGCCTCCGCCTCCTGTCAGCATATGACTTCTGCCGACTCTATGCTGTCCTCATCCGCTCCTGGATGACCTGGACCTTCTCTGTCGTGGCCCGGACCATCTCTGGTCCCACAAGTGCTGACTCTCCAGGGTCTGTCCAGCACAAAGGAGATCTGCAAGGCCTGCCGTACAACGCCTCGTAGGGTGCCATCCCGATGGTGGAGTGGTAGATGTTGTTGTACGCAAACTCTACCAAGGGTAGGTGGTCCTCCCAGCTGCGACCAAAGTCGAGGACACATGCGCGGAGCATGTCCTCGAGAGTCTGAATGGTCCTCTCCATCTAACCATCCGTCTGAGGGTGAAAGGCAGTGCTCAGACGTAGTCGTGTCCCGAACGCCTCCTGCAACCCCTTCCAAAGCCGGGAAGTAAAACGAGCGTCCCGATCGGAGACGATAGTCGATGGCACACCGTGAAGTCGTACAATCTCCTAAACGTAGAGACGCCCCAAGCTCTCTACTGAGCCCTGCTCTCGGATGGGCAAGAAGTGTGCCAACTTGGTGAGTCGGTCAACAATCACCCAAATGGAATCGTGACCTCTGGAAGTGCGTGGAAGTCCAGTCACGAAGTCCATAGATATCCTGTCCCACATCCACTCCAGGACCTCCAAGGGCTGTACCAAACCTGCTGGTACCTGATGCTCTGCCTTCACCTGCTGGCAGGTGAGGCACCGTGAAACGAACTCTGCCACAGTCTTCTTCATGCCCGGCCACCAGTGCTGTCGTCTGAGATCCTGGTACATCTTCACCACTCCAGGATGTACTGCCAAAGGAGAAGTGTGAAACTCTCTCAGCACCTCCTCTCGTAAAGCGACTGGTACCAAGGTACGTCCTCTGAAAAGGACATCGTGCTCTGCTTCAAGGGAGAAACCATCAGGTGCCTGTCCCGAGGATATCTGTGCACGCCGTGTCTCACAGTCAACGTCCCCATGTTGTGCCTCTCTGACCCGCTGAAGAAGTGGAGAAGAGACTGTGAGAGACTGAAGGAATCCTGCTCCGTCTCTATCCATGAAGGATATCTGCAAAGCGGCTAGCTGCTCTGTCGCCTCCTCAAGTAGTTGGATGCCCGTCCTCCTGCTGAGGGCATCAGCCACCACGTTCCCCTTCCCAGGAGTATAGACTATCTCAAAGTCATAGTCCTGGAGGAACTCGAGCCATCGCCGCTGTCTCAGGTTCAGGTCCTTCTGAGAGAAGATGTACCTGAGACTCTGGTGGTCAGAAAACACTGTGAAGCGCTCGCCCATCAAATAGTGTCGCCATGTCTTCAGGGCAAAGACCACTGCTGCCAACTCCAATTCATGGGTAGCGTAGTTCTGCTCATGAGGCCTCAACTGACGTGATCCGTAGGCAATCACGGCCCGCTCCTGCATCAGGACACACCCGAGTCCGGTCCCTGATGCATCGCAGTAGACTACGTATCCAACTCCCTCCTCAGGCAACCTCAAGATAGGTGCGCTGGTCAATCTCTGCCTCAGCTCCTGGAAGCTCTGCTGACATCTGTCTGACCACACGAAGGGTTTCCCCTACTTCGTCAATGCTGAGAGTGGGGCCGCAACTCTGGAGAAGTCCGGCACAAATCTCTGATAGTATCCGGCTAGGCCCAAGAAACTCCGCACCTCTATCACGCTCTTGGGTGGCTCCCAAGCTAGCACTGCCTCGATCTTTGCGGGATCCACTGAAACTCCCGCCTCAGAAATGACGTGCCCCAAGAAGTGGACCTCACGTAACCAGAACTGACACGTCGAGAGCTTTCCATAAAGCTGGTGCTCTCGGAGTGTGTCTAGTACAACACGTAGGTGGTAGGCGTGCTCCTCCTCCGTCGTCGAGTACACCAAAATGTCGTCGATGAAGACCACGACAAATCGATCGAGGTATGGCTGGAAGATCCTGTTCATGAGGCTCATGAACACTGCTGGAGCGTTGGTCACGCCGAAAGGCATAACCAAGAACTCATAGTGGCCATACCGACACCTGAAGGCCGTCTTCTGCACATCCTCGTCTTGAACTATAAGCTGATGATAGCCTGACCTGAGGTCTATCTTCAAGAACCACCGTGCTCCCTTGAGCTGGTCGAAGAGGTCATCAATCCTGGGAAGCGGATACTTGTTCCTCACTGTCACCTGATTCAGGCGACGATAATCGACACACAGTCGCAAGCTCCCGTCTGCCTTCTTGGCGAACAAAATCGGGGAAGCCCAGGGCGAAACACTGGGTCGGATGAACCCCTTGCCCTGCAAGTCCTCCAACTGTACCCGCAGCTCTCGAAGCTCAGCGGGGGCCTTCCGATATGCTGAAGTGGATATCGGGGCTGTCCCGGGGTACAGTTCAATATAAAAGTCTACCTCTCTGCGAGGAGGTAGTCCTGGAACGTCGTCGGGAAAGACGTCCGCGTACTGATCCACCACTGTAGGAAAACTGGGACTCCGCACGTCAACTGCTCCCAGGATGAGGCTAGCCAACTGATGAGTGATGGGCTGACCTCTCCTCTACGTGAGTCCATCCTGTGATGCTAAGGTTCCCTTCTCGCTGGTGAAGGTGAACCTGCTTCCGTCGGTGCGCACACATCGCACCTTGCGCCTAATGCAGTCAATATGATCATAGGCCGTAGATAACCAATCCATGCCCAAGATGACGTCGTAAGGCCTCGACGCCGCTATAAGAAGATCCCAGCCGAAGCTCTCGCCTCCTAGAGTAAGATCACACTGCCGGCACCAGTGCGTAATCGTCGAGTCTGCTCCCGTAGGAGTCTCTAGCCGTAAGGATCGAGCCAACGGCTCTGTCGGAATATCCGAACTCCGAACAAGGGCAGTGGCTATGAAAGAGTGACTCGCTCATGTGTCTATCAGAACTGCAGCAAGGGTGGAATAGACACAGATCGTACCTCGAATCATCTCTGGCGCGCCGTGGTCGTAGGCCTCCGCTGCCTGGAGCTGAGCCTGTCTCTGCCTGCCAGCTCCCTGTGGTCGGGGTGGGCCTCCTGGTGGTGGTGGTGGCAGAGCCTCAAAGTGTCGCCCACCACCTGCTGCTCGGCCAGCTCCTCTGCCTCGTCCGCCTCCTCCCTGCGGACCGCCACGGTCGACCCTCTGCCTCTGCCTGGGTGGTCCCTCCACCGTCGGCTGCCCCTCGGTACGACGGGTCGGGCAGTCACGATCCATGTGGCCCTGCCCGCCGCACTCGTAGCACTGCCTGCCTCTCGGAAGACTGGCTCCAGGCCGGGTGCCCTGCACTGCTGAGCCAGTGTCCCGAGGTCGCCTGCCGGAAGGCCTGGTCTGCCTGGAACCCTGAGTCATCTGTCGGCTACCTGCTGTCGAAGACTCCGCTACCCGCCACCCTGTGGTAGGTCTCGCTGTGGACTCAGCCAGGAAGCTCTCGATCAGGAGGGCTCGCTCCAGTACTCCTACCTGGGTCGGGATGCTGAGGGAGATCAGCGATTCCCTGATCTCGTGTCTCAATCCCTGCTCGAAGGTCCGGTCCCGGAAGAAGGGGTCTCGTACCATGTCTGTCGAGTAGCGAGATAGGTCGGTGAACCTCGCCGCGTACTGAGCAACCGTCAAGCTGCCCTGCCACAGCTGAAGAAGCTCCTGGATGCGCACCGCACGGAGGGTGGCCGGGACGAACTCTGAGTGGAAGAGGCTCTCGAAGTCCGTCCAGATGAGGGTGGCCTCATCGTGTACCTAGAGCATCAGGCTCCACCATCGCCCTGCTGCTGCGTGCAGTAGGCTCGCCGCGAGGATCACCATGAGGTCTGCTGGTGTCCTCACTAGCCTGAAAACTCGGACGACCGCCTCCAGCCAGTCCTCGGCTGCCTGGGGGTCCGACTCCCCACGGAACCTGGGTGGTCGCTGGCGCTGGAACTCGTGCAGAGCTCCGAGGCGTCGTGCGTCGTCAGCTTCCAGTGCTGGAAGCATCGGGGGCTCGGCGAGTAAAGGTACCGCCGGTGCCTCTGCTGTCAACGGGCCCTGTACCGAGGCCTCGTCGCTCGGCGGGCTGTCGTCGCGCCCTACTCTAGGAACCCTAGCTGGCTACTGTCGTCGTGCCATCCTGAAAAGGAAACAAGTGCACCATGGTCAGAACAGTATACCTGGTGAGCTAACACAAGTAATCACAAAGAAAACTTGAAACACACATGCAATCAATGTTTTCATGCATTAAGTCGGAAATCAGAAGTCAGGATCTTGGTGTATGGATACGTCGGCCGCCTCACCAACCCTGGACTCCTTGGACTGATAACCAAACTCAATACGCTAAACACTATTGCTTCACATAGAAGAAAGATCAGAGTCTGCGGTAGAACCGACCACCTCTGATACCAATTTGTCACGACCCGTCCTCGGGGCCCGTGTCGTGACTACCCCAAGCCCGCCTTCCATAGGCCAGGGGCTGGCGACTAGCAGCAAGGCGTAAATCCAAACAAAAAGGGAAGGCATTGCCCTTGAAAAGTAAACAAGCACCACAGAGTAAGCAAGCGGAAAATTAAACACTAAGTAAAAACTGTACAAGATGTGCTGAAAGTAAAAGGGGCCGGAAATACAAGCCCAACTGTAAAGTACAACTGAAAGGAAAAACAACAACTGAAAGGAAAAACTGCAGCGTCGAGCCGTCCTCTGGATGTCCCACCTGAAGGGTGGGTACAGATAGCCTCCACTGCTCTTCGGGTCCACCTAACCGCTCCGAGTACGTCCCGCCCAGTGGTCCACCTCCAGGTACTGTCCTGCTCCGCACGCCTCCTCCACAATCAGCGTTGTCCGTCGTCTGCAACCAACACCACGAAGTGCGGGCATAGCCCGTGTAGGGGTGAGTATAAGCTACTCAGTAGGGACCCCGAGACCCCCGAAGGTCTCCCGAAATCCACAAAGGATAAGTCACGAAGAAGAGATGTAATCACGAAGTAACATCTGACATGTCACACCCCGACCGCGGACGTCCGTAATTTTTCTCTTTTCTTGGTCCCGGTTTAAATTTTTCGAAGATTAATTGCGATTGGCGGTTTCGCGCCGGTGCGCGGTCACCGCATCGTTAGCGGTGACCGTGCGTTCAGCCCGGGTGACAGTGTGTTCACCCGGTGTTTTAAATTTTATAATTTTCATGTTGGCATTTCATTATTAATACCTTTTTATTTGTGTTATTATTATTGTATATATGTTTATATATGGCTATATATATACGTATAATAATGTGTGTATATATATAGATCTATATATGTATAAATATATATATATGTGTGTAACATCTTCAAATTATTTTAAAATTTATATTTTAAATATTTGATCAAAACATTTATTATTTGAATTAACTAATTTATTATTTATTATTATTATAAGTTTTATTATTATTATATAAGTTTTATTATTATTAAGATTATATGTTTTATTATTATTATTATAATTATAGTTATTATTTTTATCATATATATATATATATATATATTTAAGCCTAACCTCTAACCCTAGCCTACCTCCCGGTAGCCGCCACCCCCTTTTCTCCCCTTCTCCCTCTCCCCGTTTCTCTTCCGCTCAGCCCAGGCGCAGCTCCACCCTCCTCTCGCGCGACCACCTCCTCGCCGCCAGCTCCCTCCGCTGCTCCGCACCCAGTCCCGGCTTCCCCTTGCGCACCCTCTGCCTCGCCCAGCCGCAGCCGCCCCCGGCGTTCCCTCTGCCTCGTCCCGGCCTCGCCGCGCCAACCCCCTCCCGTGCCAGCGTTCTCCCGCTCACCCCCACGCACCGCCGCGCGTCCCGGCTCCCGCCTCCGCCTCGCTGGCGCCTTCTCACCCCAGCACCACCACCTTCTCCTTCCTCTCAGCCGCACCCAGCCACCGCCCGCCGCCTCATCCCGGCCGTCCCGACTCCTCCGCCGTCCCGCACACCCGGCCTCCCTTCCCGTCCTCCGCCGCGCCCCGCACCCAGCAGCCCCCTGCTGGCCGTCCCGGCCTCCCTGCTCCGCCGCTCGCCTCTCCGACCGACCCCCTGCTCGCCGTCGCCGGCCCGCACCGACCCCTGTCCTGTGCCGCACCCCCGCCGTCCCTAGATCCGGCCTGCCGGAAGACCGCCGCCACCTCCCCCCTCGCTGCACCGCCCCGGATTCCTGTTTCGGCCGCACCCGCTGCTCCGCAAAGACCCCCTCCCCGTAAGCTCTTTTCTTTTCCTTTTCATTTTTTTTGTTGTTTGTTTGTTAATTTTAATTCTATAACGATTAATTATTTTTATCATATTAATAACATTATGATTATGTTATTATTATATTATTATTATTATTATTATTGTTTTATTGTTATTATTGTGTCAATATTATTGTATTATTATTATTATTGTTTTATTGTTATTATTATGATAATATTATTGTATTATTATTATTATTATGTTAATATTACTTTATTATTATTATTATTATTATATTATTATTATTATTATTTTTATTGTTATTATTATTGATATTAACATTTCATATTATTATTGTTATGTTATGATATTCTTATTATTATTATTAAATTAGTATTATTATTATGCTATTGTCATTATATTATTATTATTAATATTATTATGTTAACATTATTTTATATTATTATCATTATTATATTATTGATATATTATGATTATGTTGAATTGGCTTTGTTCATATTATTATTATTGTATTAATATTATGATATTATTATTATTGTTATTATTGATATATTATAATTATGCTAATTATATTATTATTGTTATTATTATAACATCATTATTATTATTATGTTGTGTTATAATTATTATTGTGATTATTGTTATCACCGTGATTACTTTCACGTTGTGATTATTATTAATATTATTCTGTTATTAATATCGTTGAGACCGTTTAACGGTCTACTGTTTTAGGACCCGCGTAGGGCGTTTCCGAGAAAGCGCCATCGCTGCGCCTTGTTTCCGAGGTTCTGTCGTCTCCGCGCCTCAGTTTCGAGAGTGTTGGACTTTATCACGTGGCTTCGGACACACGTCGTGTCATCGCGCCTTGGTTCCAAGGTCGTTTTACCGCCGCGCTTGGATCTTGAGGTAGGTCTTCCTTTGCACTCGCCTTTAAATTTAGAATTTATTTATTCCTTGACTTTTTATTAAGTTTCAGCAAATTCAAAAGTATTACTAAGTAGTTATCTATAGTTTGGTGATCTGCTGATGATAAAAGTTGTTTTAATTCTAGCGTTTCATTAAAAGCGTTTTCTTGGATTTAATTGTGTGCTTCCATGGTAGTTTTGCTGGATGGTTCTTCCTAATTAACGAAAGATCATGTTGAATTGGGTTCTGAAGCGGTTTTGGTGTGTGTAAAATGGTGGGTGTATTGGTTATGGGAAATAGTGTTTTTATTTGAACCTTGATTAGAGGAAGTGACGTGTGACCTTTAAACTCGATTTTTGGAAACATTAAGCGTGGCTCTTGGTAGTTGAAAAAGAAAAATGTTTTCCTTTGATGCGTGATTAAAATTCTGGATTTCATTTGAGAAATATTATTCTTTCAAAAGGTGTTTAAAGGCCCGTTTGGCTCTTGATAAAAGTGGGGTGCGTTTGGAACTGGGAAAATGATTTCTTACTTGTGATACCAACGTCTTTCAGGTTTGAGATGCTGATTTGAGTTTCTTAAATAATGTTCTAAGTGCGTTTCTGGTTTTCAATCGTGTGGCGTATGTCATGTCCCTTGGAAATGTTTTAGTGTTAGATGTTCAAAGTGTAAATGATATGACGGCCCGGTTGGCACTTTAATAAATGTGAAGTGATTATACTTATATTTATATATATATATACGTACTTGTGAGGGCATTTCTACAGGGGGACTTCCCTTCGAGGGTTGTCGTGTAGCGATGTCCGTGTAAGGGGTTGGCAAGTGCGGTGAGATGAGTCACACGTGCGCGGGTCTCCCACTTACACAGTGTTACAAAAACTACTATGGGTTCCTGGGCGTCTTGTAGATTATCGAGTGACGGTTGCTTGCTAACCCTGATTAGACGGGTTAGTACCCCCTGGAGTTACAGACAGGCCAGGAGGGATGTGCCACTGGTTGGCTGTTAGGGCGGCCAGTTGGTTATTGACTATGGAGTACCATGCCGGCAGGTAGTCTGAACCCGAGTACGTCCAGGGGTTTTCTAGGGATGTTCAGGATCGCCCATGGTTATTGCTGATAACTTCTGGTTTACTTTTGCTTGCACTTGGTTTTCCTTGCCTGCTTACCTTTACTTGCACTTATTTTCCCTGCTTGTTTGCCTTCAGTCATATTTCACAGCCTATACTGTTAGACTTTGGGAAAAATGGTTTTCAAATGAAAATGCTTTATTCTCTTTGGGTTAGATTTGAAAATGTAACACTTTGCTTATCAGATTGAGCTTAAAACTAATGAAATGGAACTAACTTTCGAAAAAGGAATAAGGGAAATGTCTCGTGTTTGATTTTCAAGTAAAACATTATGAAAAATTACTTTTATACATTATAGTTCAAACCTGGATTATGTAGATTCTATATTTATTGGCAGTGCTTTGGGACTTGTTGTTGGGCTCACCTACTGAGTACTTTTGTGCTCACGCCTATCTTTTACCATTTCAGTCGCAGGTCTTCTGTTTTGAGTCGCTCAGTGTTGGAGCGAGGTTGCTCTCTAGTTGGGTGGTGACCTGAGAGGTCGCATGGAGGTACGTGGTTGTGTGGCTTTTATTTCTTTTCCGCTGTTAGTGTTTATTTATTCTGTTCTATTTACTTTCGTTTTGGGCTGAAATCGTTCCCAATGATCAAGTCTTAATGCCCGGCACTGGTTTCCATCCCGGGGGGATCGGGAACGCCCCTCGGGACTTGCCGCGGACCGGCTCGGGTGACCGGTTCAGGGTCGACCCGGGTTGGTTCGTGACAAAATGGTATCAGAGGTGCTTCTTGTTATTTGGGTTGTCCGGTAGAAGGAGATTAGGACTGTCGGAACTCGAGGGGTAGGTACGGGAAGAGCGTCGCGAACTCTTGCTCGCACTGATCTTCGAGTTACCAGGGGTAGTTCGGGAATTGTGTCCTTGTCTTTTCTGGTTTGTCTTGGATTGAGAGATGACAATGGAGGCAAGCTGATGTTACGTCGTGATTTCACATGGAGTAGTGACCCATGTGGAGTCTGAGTACACGGTTTGAATTCCTCCTAGTGGTCGACACTGACTTGGGACATGGCTCACTACCATGTCACCAGGTTGAGTGTGACTACTAGTCCCTCATTTCAGTGGTTGATGCAAATTTGGCTGCTGCTTTCGTTTTGGTTTGAGTGGGTGCGTTGTTGGAAATGAAAAAGGTTTTTGGGAAATTGGACTGGTTTCTTTTAAAGGACTTTAAATGTATAAAATGGGTTTTAAAACAGAAATCTCTTGATTTGAAAAATCTGT
The DNA here is from genome assembly GCA_963277665.1 of Viscum album. Lineage (NCBI taxonomy): Eukaryota > Viridiplantae > Streptophyta > Magnoliopsida > Santalales > Viscaceae > Viscum > Viscum album. The sequence continues at coordinate 1,760,915,827 of OY728141.1, forward strand.
TGTTTGCTTGGAGTTGGTTCAGAATGGTTTGGGGTGAAACCACAGGTCCTCTTTATGAACGTTTGCACATGTGTGAGAATGCATGGAAAGTGTGTGTTGATGCACGTATGAATGGAATGTGGATAAGGACATGTGCAACGGTTCATGAGATCACCGGGGTGTGTATTTGAAGTTAAAGGCTTGACTTTGTTTTCTAAATTGGTTTTGAAGGGGAAACAGTTTTGAAAAGTTTTGGTTTGAAAGTGAATTGGTTTTTGGAAAGTGATCTTGAAAAAGGGTGGTTTTGAAATCAAAAAAAAAGGAAATTTTAAAGAAGAGATTTTATTTTGGGTTGTGTTGTATTTGATTTGTCCTTGTGCTGACTGTTTTTGATGAAGGCGCTTTATTGATGTTGCTTCGGTTTGGTGTTGGTTTTGGCCTTGTGTTTTATATATCGCTCGGGAAATGCCGCCCAGAAAGGTCTCTAAGGATTCGGATAGGTCATGCCCAGTTTTTGGTCCTCCTCAGACTTTGCCTATTCTCCATGGTGATCAGGGTCCGTTAGAAGCAGTGAAATGGCTCGAGGAAGTGGAACGTGTCTTTAGAATATTGGGAACTCCCGGTAGTGTTAAGGTCCGTGCAATTATGGAGTGTTTGAGGGTCCAGCTCTGGACCAGTGGAAGATGGTTACCCCACCGTCAACGCAAGGTCAAATGACGTGGGATGTCTTTAAAACTGTTTTCATCCAATGGATTGTACCTGAGGAAGTGAAGCTGGAGAAAAGAGAGAGCTTGTGAATATTCAACAAGGCCAACGGACGGTGAAGGCATATGTTGACCATTTCAAGGAACTGATTTCCTTTTCTCCAGATGTAGCGTCGCATGAGCTCATGAAGGCCTCTCTTTTCACTGGAGGTCTTCGTCCAGAGATCAAGGAGCGTGTCCTCCCTTCTAAAGACCTTTGTTTCGAGAAGCTGGTGGAGAAAGCTTTCTTGGCTGAGTTGGTTTCCAGTGTGCGGGTGGCTAATACTTCAGCGTCCCCTGTTGTTGTTCATAAGAGTTCCCCCTCTGGTGAGGAAAAGGCGCCAGTGATACCTGTTCCTAAGGAGTTATCCCCTTTGGTCTCAGCTTCCAGTTCGTCAGATCGTTCGAGGGTATGCTATCAGTGTGGTCGTTTCGGCCATTTAAGGCCGTCTTGTCGCAACCCTCCGAAGACGTGTCATCGATGCGGTTGTCTACGTCATCTGGAGGAGTTTTGCAGGAAGCGTCGCTTAAAGAGGACGTCGTGATGGGAGAACGTCAGTACCTGACTGTGAGGCAGAAGATGCTTCAGCCACCAGAGCCCCAACCACAGGTCTTGGGGTGAAGCTCGCGCACAGTCAGGAGTCCCCAGGGGTGTGAAGCCTTGGTCCAGGTTTTGTGTTCCGTGTTAGTAGTGGAACAATCAAGATCTTTTAGTGCTTGCTTTCCTGTTATTAAAGTTTCAACAGCGTTGTCAATGCATTGTTTTTCTATAAAGTGACGATGGACTTGTTCTATAATAAATCTAAGTGGACTTGTCGTGTGAATGTAATATTCTAAATCGTGTGTCCTTCTTAAAAGTGCGTTTGACTCTCGTGTGGGTTGTCCTTGTTTTAGTTATGTTGTCGATGTGGTTATGTTTTATGGACTTCAATGGATCATGTCTCCAATCTGATGTTGGTTAAATGTTTCCCATGGGTTTTCCCCTAGTGTTGAAGGTAGTTGATTTTGGTCGAGGGTTCAAGGTTTCGACAGAGGTGTTGTAGTAATCGTGTTATAAGAGTTGGTTTGAATTGGTTGGGAGTTCCCGCGTCGCCCCCCCCCCCCCTTCCCGGGGTTTTCTTTTTGAATGGTCATCTTTTCTGCACTAGTTAAGTTCTTGTGGTGGGGAGAACCCCTTCGTGTTCTCCCCTCAATCTCGGACCTCAGTTTTCTCTTAAATCGGTCGGGTGTGACCTGTGTGGAGTAAGGTCATCCCCAAGTTTCTCAATCTTCTCTGGTTCCTTTGGTTATGTTTGGGCATAGACTTGGTTTTTAGTTGACTTGCGGCCTGGTGACTTTCTGGGGGCAGAAAGTGTCTGTGGTGGGGAGAATTGTCACACCCCGACCGCGGACGTCCGTAATTTTTCTCTTTTCTTGGTCCCGGTTTAAATTTTTCGAAGATTAATTGCGATTGGCGGTTTCGCGCCGGTGCGCGGTCACCGCATCGTTAGCGGTGACCGTGCGTTCAGCCCGGGTGACAGTGTGTTCACCCGGTGTTTTAAATTTTATAATTTTCATGTTGGCATTTCATTATTAATACCTTTTTATTTGTGTTATTATTATTGTATATATGTTTATATATGGCTATATATATATGTATAATAATGTGTGTATATATATAGATCTATATATGTATAAATATATATATATGTGTGTAACATCTTCAAATTATTTTAAAATTTATATTTTAAATATTTGATCAAAACATTTATTATTTGAATTAACTAATTTATTATTTATTATTATTATAAGTTTTATTATTATTATATAAGTTTTATTATTATTAAGATTATATGTTTTATTATTATTATTATAATTATAGTTATTATTTTTATCATATATATATATATATATATATATATATTTAAGCCTAACCTCTAACCCTAGCCTACCTCCCGGTAGCCGCCACCCCCTTTTCTCCCCTTCTCCCTCTCCCCGTTTCTCTTCCGCTCAGCCCAGGCGCAGCTCCAGCCTCCTCTCGCGCGACCACCTCCTCGCCGCCAGCTCCCTCCGCTGCTCCGCACCCAGTCCCGGCTTCCCCTTGCGCACCCTCTGCCTCGCCCAGCCGCAGCCGCCCCCGGCGTTCCCTCTGCCTCGTCCCGGCCTCGCCGCGCCAACCCCCTCCCGTGCCAGCGTTCTCCCGCTCACCCCCACGCACCGCCGCGCGTCCCGGCTCCCGCCTCCGCCTCGCTGGCGCCTGCTCACCCCAGCACCACCACCTTCTCCTTCCTCTCAGCCGCACCCAGCCACCGCCCGCCGCCTCATCCCGGCCGTCCCGACTCCTCCGCCGTCCCGCACACCCGGCCTCCCTTCCCGTCCTCCGCCGCGCCCCGCACCCAGCAGCCCCCTGCTGGCCGTCCCGGCCTCCCTGCTCCGCCGCTCGCCTCTCCGACCGACCCCCTGCTCGCCGTCGCCGGCCCGCACCGACCCCTGTCCCGTGCCGCACCCCCGCCGTCCCTAGATCCGGCCTGCCGGAAGACCGCCGCCACCTCCCCCCTCGCTGCACCGCCCCGGATTCCTGTTTCGGCCGCACCCGCTGCTCCGCAAAGACCCCCTCCCCGTAATCTCTTTTCTTTTCCTTTTCATTTTTTTTGTTGTTTGTTTGTTAATTTTAATTCTATAACGATTAATTATTTTTATCATATTAATAACATTATGATTATGTTATTATTATTATATTATTATTATTATTATTGTTTTATTGTTATTATTGTGTTAATATTATTGTATTATTATTATTATTATTGTTTTATTGTTATTATTATGATAATATTATTGTATTATTATTATTATTATGTTAATATTACTTTATTATTATTATTATTATTATTATATTATTATTATTATTATTATTTTTATTGTTATTATTATTGATATTAACATTTCATATTATTATTGTTATGTTATGATATTTTTATTATTATTATTAAATTAGTATTATTATTATGCTATTGTCATTATATTATTATTATTAATATTATTATGTTAACATTATTTTATATTATTATCATTATTATATTATTGATATATTATGATTATGTTGAATTGGCTTTGTTCCTATTATTATTATTGTATTAATATTATGATATTATTATTATTGTTATTATTGATATATTATAATTATGCTAATTATATTATTATTGTTATTATTATAACATCATTATTATTATTATGTTGTGTTATAATTATTATTGTGATTATTGTTATCACCGCGATTACTTTCACGTTGTGATTATTATTAATATTATTCTGTTATTAATATCATTGAGACCGTTTAACGGTCTACTGTTTTAGGACCCGCATAGGGCGTTTCCGAGAAAGCGCCATCGCTGCGCCTTGTTTCCGAGGTTCTGCCGTCTCCGCGCCTCAGTTTCGAGAGTGTTGGACTTTATCACGTGGCTTCGGACACACGTCGTGTCATCGCGCCTTGGTTCCAAGGTCGTTTTACCGCCGCGCTTGGATCTTGTGGTAGGTCTCCCTTTGCACTCGCCTTTAAATTTAGAATTTATTTATTCCTTGACTTTTTATTAAGTTTCAGCAAATTCAAAAGTATTACTAAGTAGTTATCTATAGTTTGGTGATCTGCTGATGATAAAAGTTGTTTTAATTCTAGCGTTTCATTAAAAGCGTTTTCTTGGATTTAATTGTGTGCTTCCATGGTAGTTTTGCTGGATGGTTCTTCCTAATTAACGAAAGATCATGTTGAATTGGGTTCTGAAGCGGTTTTGGTGTGTGTAAAATGGTGGGTGTATTGGTTATGGGAAATGGTGTTTTTATTTGAACCTTGATTAGAGGAAGTGACGTGTGACCTTTAAACTCGATTTTTGGAAACATTAAGCGTGGCTCTTGGTAGTTGAAAAAGAAAAATGTTTTCCTTTGATGCGTGATTAAAATTCTGGATTTCATTTGAGAAATATTATTCTTTCAAAAGGTGTTTAAAGGCCCGTTTGGCTCTTGATAAAAGTGGGGTGCGTTTGGAACTGGGAAAATGATTTCTTACTTGTGATACCAACGTCTTTCAGGTTTGAGATGCTGATTTGAGTTTCTTAAATAATGTTCTAAGTGCGTTTCTGGTTTTCAATCGTGTGGCGTATGTCATGTCCCTTGGAAATGTTTTAGTGTTAGATGTTCAAAGTGTAAATGATATGACGGCCCGGTTGGCACTTTAATAAATGTGAAGTGATTATACTTATATTTATATATATATACGTACTTGTGAGGGCATTTCTACAGGGGGACTTCCCTTCGAGGGTTGTCGTGTAGCGATGTCCGTGTAAGGGGTTGGCAAGTGCGGTGAGATGAGTCACGCGTGCGCGGGTCTCCCACTTACACAGTGTTACAAAAACTACTATGGGTTCCTGGGCGTCTTGTAGATTATCGAGTGACGGTTGCTTGCTAACCCTGATTAGACGGGTTAGTACCCCCTGGAGTTACAGACAGGCCAGGAGGGATGTGTCACTGGTTGGCTGTTAGGGCGGCCAGTTGGTTATTGACTATGGAGTACCATGCCGGCAGGTAGTCTGAACCCGAGTACGTCCAGGGGTTTTCTAGGGATGTTCAGGATCACCCATGGTTATTGCTGATAACTTCTGGTTTACTTTTGCTTGCACTTGGTTTTCCTTGCCTGCTTACCTTTACTTGCACTTGTTTTCCCTGCTTGTTTGCCTTCAGTCATATTTCACAGCCTATACTGTTAGACTTTGGGAAAAATGGTTTTCAAATGAAAATGCTTTATTCTCTTTGGGTTAGATTTGAAAATGTAACACTTTGCTTATCAGATTGAGCTTAAAACTAATGAAATGGAACTAACTTTCGAAAAAGGAATAAGGGAAATGTCTCGTGTTTGATTTTCAAGTAAAACATTATGAAAAATTACTTTTATACATTATAGTTCAAACCTGGATTATGTAGATTCTATATTTATTGGCAGTGCTTTGGGACTTGTTGTTGGGCTCACCTACTGAGTACTTTTGTGCTCACGCCTATCTTTTACCATTTCAGTCGCAGGTCTTCTGTTTTGAGTCGCTCAGTGTTGGAGCGAGGTTGCTCTCTAGTTGGGTGGTGACCTGAGAGGTCACATGGAGGTACGTGGTTGTGTGGCTTTTATTTCTTTTCCGCTGTTAGTGTTTATTTATTCTGTTCTATTTACTTTCGTTTTGGGATGAAATCGTTCTCAACGATCAAGTCTTAATGCCCGGCACTGGTTGCCATCCCGGGGGGATCGGGAACGCCCCTCGGGACTTGCCGCGGACCGGCTCGGGTGACCGGTTCAGGGTCGACCCGGGTTGGTTCGTGACATGACATGGCTTAGGTATATGCCCATACATATACCTAAGCCATCAATTCCCCGATCGGCTCCAACGTCCGAGCCCTAGCACAACCCAGTCCACACAGGAAAGAAAAACGCATACCCACGCAGGATAGAACAACACAATCCACAAAGGAGAGTAAACAGTAAATCCACACAGGATAGCTCAACACAATCCACAGAGGAGAGAAACACAAGATTCAGCTCACACAGGTATACTTCTTCGGATGACGATAAAGATGATCACTGAATCATCTAAGTCGTCGGACCCACGAAGGATCGATAGGTACTAACCTTGCAGTGACCCACACAGGATCGGACCCACACAGGATCGAGCCCACACAGGACCGGGCCCACGCAGGACCTGTAGGCGCTGGCTCACACAGAACCGCTGAGCGCTGACCCACGCAGGATCGGACCCACACAGGATCGGGCCCACACCGGACCGGTAGCACTGATCCACGGAGGATCGCTGAGTGCAGTAGTCATCGCAGTCCACGGAGGATCTCTGCACGGTCTTCGCCGCAGTCCACGGAGGATCTCTGCACGGTCGTCGTCGGAGTCCAAGGAGGATCTCTGCACGGTCGTCGCTGTCGAAGTAGCAGTCGCAGCCAGCACTAGGGTTCCCGCACACAGCAAGCTCGTTCGGGAGGGTCCGCTCCACGAGCCGAGAGGCTGATACATCAATTGACACAAAGTCCGAAGTTGATGTATCCAAAAGTTCCGTATCATCAACAGGAACTCAACGTCGCAGACGGCGCGTCAATCGGACGCCCGGTCTGAGAGATATTGGCATTTTCGTCCCAGGGGCCCGGTTGGTTTTTAAGGCAAAACCAACCCGACCGCACTCCACCTGCGTCCAAACCTCTGGCGGAGTATGCCAAAAGATCTGTCTCACTTAGAGGAATTCAACAAAGCTGACGGCACGTCAATCGGACGTCCGTAGCTCAAGATATGAGTGTTTCCGCTCCGAGGGCCAGATTGGTCTCGTGCACGAACCAACCTGGCCGAACTCAAAGTATTCCGAAACCTTGAGTGCGATATACCGAAACGACCGTCTCTATCCAAGGATCGCGTTGTCGTTGACGGCGAGTCGTTTGGAGGCACGCAACTCATGTTACGGGCGTTTGAACGAAAACGTCCGAAGAAGGGGGGGTACGGGCCCGGGCCGACCCGGGCGAACCGGACCCGCACGACCGCGGGTCCGTTGGCCGCCGCCTCCGGCCGCCGGCGTCGCTCCGGTGGCCCGTTTTCCTTCCCGTCTGCGCCGTTGCTCCTCCCGGGATCCGTTCTTTACTGTGGGATCGTCAAACTTCCGCTGCGGCACGTTCCATCGTCGTCCGTCAAATCCGCACAAAACGAAGAACGGCGGAGGGTCGTCGGGCCGTGTTCGTTTGTCCCGCACCCTCCTCGTTAGAGATAAACAACCGGGAGAAATTATTCCACACAGGAAACAACAATTTTTAATAAGATTAAAAATTGTTTACAAAAACGGTTCTTTAATTTCTTTAAGAAACATTGACGGGAATAAAAAGGGGTAATTCCCATAATAAAATCCCTACCTCGTTGATCGTCGCGCGCAGGTGTTCTTCGCGGAAAAGATCGTCGCGGAAGAGAGAGATCGTCGCGGGGAGGCGTCGCGTCGTCGTGGAATCCGGTGTTGAGTCGGCGAGCTCAACGAACCAAGAACAACAGATTTAAATTATTAATATTTAAATCTGTGTTTCGATTAAAACCAAAAGAAAAGAACTTAAGAGGAAAAATCCGACATCACTCACCTCAACGGTCGGTGATCGGAGATCGGAGTGTGGAAGAACGTCTTGAACGGAAGCGTCGTCGATTTCCGGGTTCGGCGTTCTTCGCGTTCTTCGCGGTCTTCGCGTTCTTCGCGAGGGAGAAGAAGAAACAAGAATCCTCTCAAATCTTCTCAAAAGATTTTAGGTTGGTCTTATTTTATTAATAGGCCAACACACGAAAAACAGGTTAAGAAACGATTGAATTAATTCGTTGAATTAATTCAACGAAAGAAACATGCCATTTAATTCACGAAAGAAACAGCCCATTTAATTCACGAAAGAAACAGCCCAATTAAATGGTCTGTTAAGAATTTAGAAAACGCGTCGGTTGACTTTCATTAAGACGGGTTTTCACGGGTGCGTTTCTTAGCGGAAAGAAACGGCGGGGCTCGTGCGGGCCCCACCTCACAAATATCCTACCAAGGGGGTAGGATATTTCTGGATATCATCCTATCCAGTTCAACTCAGTTCAAGCCGCCTTTAAGTGGCTTCAAGTGGCTTCCAAGTGGATTAAGTGAAATAAAATAAAGTTGTCGCAAAATTATTTTATTTCTTAACTTTAAGCCTGAAAATTAAAAACCACACCCGAGCAAACGCAACTCCGGAAGAGGCGTTTCTAAGTGAATACCGGCGCTGCGATTTCATCGGTGCCCTCAGAATTCGATTCCGAGCACCTGTTCAAAAGTTAGAAAAACCCACTCGTCCGTTCACTGAACGTACCCGAGCCAAACTTCGGAAAATGATTCCGGGCACACCGGGCATCGGAATCAGGTTCCGTCAGAAACTGCGCTCTTGTAAAATTCCAAAGAAAATTAAGAAAAAAATTTCCTTGAAATTTACGGGTCTTTACATACCTTATGTAACATTATAAGATTAGGTGACTATACTTCGAAATATTATATTCTAAGGGCTATTTTGTGTTTGGAAGGTCTACCCCAGACTCATTTTGGGTCACCTAATCAGTTGAAGGGAAAAATGAGGTTGTGCACCGTGTTACCTTTCTGGTGGGGCATCTCGCACGCGGATCTGGTTTAGAGATCCCGTTCAGGACCAGATGGTGGCACCTGACGGTAGTGAAGTGGTGCTACAACGGGGAGGTGGAGAATGGCATCCAGGCTATAGCTAGGGTCTCAGCCAAGCACGCAAACAGAACAGGAGATGGAGATGGGACGTCATACGGGTGACATGTGGTGGTGCTATATCCCAGGTACTGGTTGATGGACTCGTACCAGGACAAGGGAGGGGAAGGAAGCTTCGGCCAGGCGTATGGTCGGGGCTCGGCCGAAGGAAGGTGGCGGTCGCGTCTTGTGGAACCCCTTTTTTAATAAAAAAATATTCCTTTTGTCTTAAAATTATCAAGCTGCTAGCTAAAACCTAATGGTTTGATTTTTGACAAAAAATAAAAAAGTGCAACCTATTTTTCTCTCGTTAGATGACCAGCCACGGATTTTTTTTTAAATACGTTTTTAAAAAAAAATATTTTATAAAAAACGCCCAGGTTAAAAATATTTTTAAAACTGCCCCTCAAAGGCGGCAGGCACGATGCCGCCTTTGTGTTTCGGGGCAAAGGCGGCATCGCGCCTGCCGCCTTTGGCCTTTACCCGAAAGGCGGCATCCGCGATGCCGCCTTTCCCCTAAAAAAAATTTAATTTTTTTTGAAAATTTTTATTTTTATTTTTTGTTTTGTTTTGTTTATATATATATATATATATATATATAAAACAAAAATTTTCAGCAGAATTTCTCTGCTACTAAATATCCAGCGGTACTGCCATTACAGCAGTCTGGATTCTGACAGAAACCCTCACCCAGACCTCCCTTTTATAAGATGTCTTGCCCTGGAAATCATTCTGCATTTTCGATGTGGGATTCAGGTTCTCCCTTTCCTGCGCAGTACATTCTGCATTTCTGATGTGGGATTCTGTTTCAAGTGCGTGACTTTGAAAGACAATAAAATATAAACTATAAGACCAATATAAATGAAATTTTAAATATTGATTAAACATATAATTAATAGTTGAAATCAAAAAGAATTTCCTTTAAAATGATGATAAAAAAATAATTTATAAGGTTTCAAAACCGCTTACTTGAAATTTAAAAAAGTTTCAAGTACGTGAATTTGAAAGACTATAAAATATAAAATATAAAATGAATATAATTGAAACTTTAAAGATTGATTAAAGATATAAGAAATAGTTGAAAACAAAAAGATTTTCATAAAAAAGATTGATAGAAAATAATTTATAACCTCTCAAAACCGCTTACTTGAAATTTAAAAATGTTTCAAGCACGTGAAACTGAGTGACTATAAAATATAAACTATAGAACAAATATAATTGAAACTTTAAACATTGATTAAACATATAAGAAATAGTTGAAAACAAAAGAAATTTCATAAAAAATGTTAATGGAAAATAATTTATAAGCTCTCAAAACCGCCTACTTGAAACTTAAAAACGCTTCAAATACGTAAATTTGAACGAGTATAATTAAATAAGTAATAATTAATAAGTAATAAGTAATAATTATAATGAATAATAATAATTAATATTTATATTACTTATTAATAATTAATAATTAATAATTACTAATTACTAATTAATTAGTAATAATTATTAATTATATTACCAATTAACTAAATAATTATTATATATATAATAATTAATAAGTAATAATTAATAATTATTAATTATTAATTATAATAAATAATAATAATAATTAATATTTATATTACCAATTACTAATTAATAATTAATAATTAATAATTACTAATTACTAATTACTAATTAATTAGTTACAATTATTAATTATATTACTAATTAACTAAATGATTATTACTTATATTACTAATAATTATTAATTAATAATTAATTAATCATTATTAATTATTAATTAGTAATTATTAATTAATAATTAATTAATAATTAATTAATCATTATTAATTATATTACTAATAATTATTAATTACTTAATTAATAATTATTAATTAGTTAATTAATAATTAATAATTAGTTAATTAATAATTATAAATTAGTTAATTAATCATTAATAATTATTAATTAATAATTAATTAATCATTATTAATTATATTACTAATAATTATTAATTAGTTAATTAATTATTAGTTAGTTAATTACTAATTAGTTAATAATTATTATTAGTCAATTATTAATTAGTTAATTAATAATTATTAATTAATTATTAATTAGTTAATTAATATTTATATTACTAATTATTACTAATAATTATTAGTAATTAATTAATCATTATTAGTAATTAATTAATAATTATTAGTAATTAATTAATAATTAACTAATTAATAATTAATTAGTAATTAATAATAATTAAATAATTAATAATTAATTAGTAATTAATAATAATTAACTAATTAATAATTATTAATAATTAACTAATTAATAATTAATTAATCATTATTAGTAATTAATTAATAATTATTAGTAATTAATTAATAATTAACTAATTAATAATTAATTAATAATTAACTAATTAACAATTATTAATAATTAACTAATTAATAATTATTTAATAATTATTAATTAACTAATTAATAATTAACTAATAATAATTAACTAATAATTATTAGTAATTAATTAATCATTATTAGTAATTAATTAATAATTATTAGTAATTAATTAATCATTATTAATTAACTAATTAATAATTAACTAATTAATAATTATTTATTAATTATTACATATATAATGAATAATAATAATTAATATTTATATTACCAATTAACTAATTAATTACTAATAATTATAATGAATAATAATAATTAATATTTATATTACTAATGAACTAATTAATAATTAATATTTATATTACTAATTAACTAATTACAAATTAATTATTAATTAGTTCATTAGTAATATAAATATTAATTATTATTATTATTCATTATAATTATTAGTAATTAATTAATAATTAATTTGTAATTATTAGTAATTAATTATTATTATTATTCATTATAATTATTAGTAATTAATTAGTAATTATTAATTATTAATTATTAATTAGTAATTGGTAATATAAATATTAATTATTATTATTATTTATTATAATTAATAATTAATAATTATTACTTATTACTTATTAATTATTATATATATACTAATTATTTAGTTAATTGGTAATATAATTAATAATTATAATTAATTAGTTAGTAATTAGTAATTATTATTTATTAATTATTAATAAGTAATATAAATATTAATTATTATTATTCATTATAATTATTACTTATTACTTATTAATTATTACTTATATAATTATACTCGTTCAAATTTACGTATTTGAAGCGTTTTTAAGTTTCAAGTAGGCGATTTTGAGAGCTTATAAATTATTTTCCATTAACATTTTTTATGAAATTCCTCTTGTTTTCAACTATTTATTATATGTTTAATCAATGTTTAAAGTTTCAATTATATTTGTTCTATAGTTTATATTTTATAGTCACTCAAATTCACGTGCTTGAAACATTTTTAAATTTCAAGTAAACGGTTTTGAGAGGTTATAAATTATTTTCTATCAATCTTTTTTATGAAATTCCTTTTGTTTTCAACTATTTCTTATATCTTTAATCAATCTTTAAAGTTTCAATTATATTCGTTTTATATTTTATATTTTATAGTCTTTCAAATTCACGTACTTGAAACTTTTTTAAATTTCAAGTAAGCGGTTTTGAAACCTTATAAATTATTTTGCATCATCTTTTTTAAGGAAATTCTTTTTGATTTCAACTATTAATTATATGTTTAATCAATATTTAAAAATTCATTTATATTGGTCTTATAGTTTATATTTTATTGTCTTTCAAAGTCACGCACTTGAAACAGAATCTCACATCGGAAATGCAGAATGTACTGCGCAGGAAAGGGAGAACCTGAATCCCACATCGAAAATGCAGAATGATTTCCAGAGCAAGGCATCTTATAAAAGGGAGGTCTGGGTGAGGGTTTCTGTCAGAATCCAGACTGCTGTAATGGCAGTACCGCTGGATATTTAGTAGCAGAGAAATTCTGCTGAAAATTTTTGTTTTATTTATATATATATATATATATATATATAAACAAAACAAAACAAAATAAAAATAAAAATAAAAAATTTCAAAAAAAAAATTAAAATTTTTTTAAGGGAAAGGCGGCATCGCGGATGCCGCCTTTCGGGTAAAGGCCGAAGGCGGCAGGCGCGATGCCGCCTTTGCCCCGAAACGCAAAGGCGGCATCGCGCCTGCCGCCTTTGAGGGGCAGTTTTAAAAATATTTTTAACCTGGGCGTTTTTTAAAAAATATTTTTTTTTAAAAACGTATTTAAAAAAAAAAACCCCGAAGGAAGGTGGCGGTCGCGTCTTGTGGAACCCCTTTTTTAATAAAAAAATATTCCTTTTGTCTTAAAATTATCAAGCTGCTAGCTAAAACCTAATGGTTTGATTTTTGACAAAAAATAAAAAAGTGCAACCTATTTTTCTCTCGTTAGATGACCAGCCACCCACCAGTAAAATGAGTTTATTTTTATTATTATTAAAACAGAATAATCTTTATTCCATAAGTGTGGAAAAATGGGTGACGGTGGGAGTAGCTCCGGCGGCCAGATTCCGACTAGTACATGGTTAGAGGTCATCTGAAAAAAGAAGAATATATACAAATTTGTGTTATTATTAATATTCAAAAATTTAATATCCAGTAAACACCATTTCAATCCATAATTTTTTTTGGATGGTCATAATAGGGTAATTCAGGGTCAGATCGATGCATGATTGGATTCATTGGGACAGATTTACAACCCTCTACATAAAATTTAATGAAAATTAATTTTATTGTATCAGATAATCCATGTGCTCGCTCTAATACAAATTGATGGTACTAGGGTGGGAAGCGTAAATCGGTGGCCCGAGGTTTTTAAAATTTTCATCACTGATGTTATGAAGCTTAATCGTCACTAATGATTCAAGCCCCAGAATGTTTTGAGGATCTCATATTGTTTATCAGAGCATAGAAAAATAGAATAATGAGTACCTCATTCCAATTCGAAGAATCGACGTCCATCACTAGTCGTCGGTGATTATTACTCAAAGGATTCGATGCCAACCCCCAATAGATCATCCACATACTCTTCTCAAATATGTGCATGTGTTATTCATCAGATTACATGTGTTATCATGGAGCTCTAACAACCTCTTTGACACCGCATCGATCATCATGATCTCCTCCCTTCGATCTCTGAAAGCATACTTGGATTGTTCACCTGGATTGAGTGATTATCTCTCTAAGATTTGGGAAGAGATAGAAGCTATAAAATTTTACTGAGTGAATAGACACCATGAAAGTGATTCTCTCTAACTTATATAGTTGAATTCTAAATACCCGGTTGGGGTTCCCGACCCCCGTTAATTTTAACTTCCACTAAATAAGTAATAAATCATTAATTGTGATGAATGAAACAAGTCATAAATATTATTCATATTTTATCACATACTTGTAATATATGTTAAATATCTTACGTGATAAACTCGATCCATTAACTCAACTCTTAATTCTTGATAATATTAAAAGAACCGGTAATATTAAAATAATATTTTTTTTATAATATCAATAATTGTATTTACTTAAATAATTGTAAATAATTTTAATAAATAAATTCAACACAATTATTCTGTACTTGGATAATAATGAATTTATTTTTTTATTAGTAATCAGGGAATTGGACCACTCTCGAACCCTGTGGTGGGTCCCAACAAGTCCAATATTCCTATTCACTAGAATAAAAATGATTATTTAATACACTATTGTATGGGACCCTCTAGTCCCTTATCTTTTTAGCAGCTAATAGTATTCACAGACCAAAAGTGGAGTCTAGAAACTCATCAAGGCCCATAAAGAGACAAGGAATAGTCATAGCAAAGACAACCAACCTACAAACATGCACTGTAGAATATAATCTCTTTGACTTTAGATGTCTCATAATGCGGGATGCAAACTTGTGTCGTCATCCTTTCATGATTTATTATTTATTGATATAACTGGATGGATTTACCTTCCACTATCTTGGCCATGGATTTATGAAGGTACTACCATCCTGATCAACCAGGCCTGAGATATTACTTCCTCAACTCGGAAGCGACATATCCTATCTTGATTATTCAACCAATGTCATAGAATCAATGATGAACCCAACACAAGATACCTCACAATGATTTCATTATCATGGTATTTTCCTTTCATCGAGGTATGTGATCAAATGACACACCTTGGTAATGATCTCAAGTCAGGAGACCAATACACATATCTGTTGATAGGAACTAAAAATGATACCCAAAATTAGTGGTGTTCCTATTGGCAAGTCTATTCTCATGATTTCAACTTCTAAGGACCACCAAGTGTGAACTTCATGAGAGGAAGTATCAATTCTTATGATCCCTCATCATCTAACAGTCATACTTCTATTGTGTAAAGTTAGTATGATGTATCTAGACCATAGGAAATATATTCAAGATTAATTTAATAGTATCTCGAGGTTCTCCTTATATCATGTGATCTAGTATTACCCTTTGATACAACTATTAAACTATGGAAATTACCATTAAACAGTTTATGCATAAATGTCTACACTATAATGGTATGTGAATATAATGCATATCTCATTGTATACATGATATGGTAATAAAAAGTACTGATAAATTGGTTCTAGGGAACCCAATTTTATAATAATGTTGTTGGAAATAAATAATTGAAGGTTGTCTCCCCATAAAAAAATATGAGGGAAGTCTGTTGATTAGATATGTTTTTGTGAGAATAGCATCACCCCAAATAATGATTAGATGATTTTTCTGAAATAAATTTTCATGAGGACTTCTAATAGATAGTGGTTCTTTCATTCAGAAAGACCAGTATGTTGAGGTGTTTCAGGATAATAAGTCTGATGTATAATTCCATGGTCATCTAGAAAATACTATAATGTTTCATATAAATATTCATGACCATTATCAGAGTGGAAACAGTGATGTTTAGCATAAAACTGGGTGGTAATTTCTTGATAATAAAATAAAAACACCGTAAATATTTCAGAATGATTTTTCTACAAATAGACTCATGTCATCCATGAAAAATCATCAATGAAGGTAATGAAATATCAATAACCCAATTTAGATGGACTAGGATTGGATCCTCACATATCATAATAAACCAAATGAAAAAAGTGGATGCATGTGGATTTTCTCAGTGTTCCTTTCATTGTGATAGGATTCATATTCAAATGGAATAGGTGGACCCTAGTTTGGAAAAAGTTTTTAAATAATGGGGTTAGGTGGATGATGAAGGTGATGGTGAAGTTAGAGGGAATGATCATAGGTGACAATATAGGCAAGAGATGGGGCCAAGTCAAGAACATACACAGCACACTGAAGAAATCCACTACCAAGTAGCCATGTTATCATATTCTCATGAAATATAACTGAAGCTGGTGAGAATATGGTCTGACATTACAAGTCATCTATAAATTTACTAATAGATTGTAAATTAAATTGAAAATTTATAAATAAAGACAACATTAGATAGTGTCAAGCGAGATTTAATCATATAACACTCACAACCTATAATATGCATTGTCTGACCATTATCCATAGTAATATTACCTCAAGTTGAGGTTGACCAATATGAACAAAGAATACCTATATCCACTATGATTTTATTTAATGAACCATAGTCAATAACCCATGAGGTGGACCGTTAAAATAGACCCGCCATTGGAGTATCACCATGGGAGACAATGGTGTTAGATGATTCCATAGATTGTGTGCCGAAAATGCATTTCAATACGGTATTGAAGGTAGAAATTTGGTAGAGTTTTGAAGAAGCATGTTATGTAAGGAAAAGGAATTGAAAGTGCGTAGTGGGTAGAAAATATTTGTTTAAAGTGAACAGATAAAGCATATGGGTATCAATTATGTACTGAAAGTCCACAGACGGAGCACCATTGTAGCAATTATGTCATGGAATGAGTTTCAGGGATGTTAGAGGGGTGTGGCTGTATAGTTTGGGGAATCACATTGGGAGGTGGAAGAAGTGTTGTGCTAGTGGAGTTAGTGCACTGGAATGGGCGAGTGCAAGGGGGTTGTGTCACACAGAGAGGGTAATAGGGAGGGGTACAATCACACATGAAGGAGAGATGGGAAGGGAAACCATCGCATAGTTTCATGGGAAAGAAGTGTTCAATTGCTTAGGAAGGGGAGAAAAAAAATGGATTTTTTCATGCAAGGGCTCATGATAAAATAAATCCATCATGCATGGAGGGGAAACAGTGTAATGACATGAAATATTTTGAAAAAAATTCACATTTTTATGGATATTGAAAACACATGCACTTATTTTGTTTTATTACATCCAATTGGATTTAAATGATCATTATGTATCTTTACTATTGATAATATAGTCATTTAATAGTGATCATTTGACTAATATAAATGTAGGGTTTTAATATATCCTTTTAGCGTATACAAAGGAAGTGACAGCCTCAACTAGTAGGATCGCACCCTATGAAGTCCATCTATCAGAGCTTCCAAGGGATATATAATTTCTTGGATTTTACATAGGCCAAGCCCAAGCTTAGATCCAACAACTTAAGTATTACTGAAACCATTTATGGGATATGTTCAAGCACATTGTGATCAGGACCCAAACCATGTTCACCAAACAGAACCATGAAATCCCCACCATCGCGCACCTTACTATTAGGTTTTATACGGATGAAATAATGGGATATGTATAATGACCCAAACATTAGGAATATGTACATTATTCTTGTATAGAATAATTAATATATTTTCATCCTACTATTGTTACTTTGTAAATGATTTTTGAAGCACAAATAATATTTTTGGTTAGTAATAAAATTCAATTAAAAAATATATATTGATTAATTAATAGATTTTTAAAATAAATAATATTTTAATAAAATAATACTATTAAATTACTTTTTTTAAATTATCATATAATTTTTATGAAGTCAAATGGAATTTTTATAAAGGTTCAAAAACTGTAATTTTTCAGAAACCCATCATTTTTAATAAATGTCAGTTATTATTTAAAAAGTGAAAATTCACATATTTAGAAAACTATTTATATAAAATGAATATTATTTTTGGAATCAAGAATTTTAAATTATCCAATGATTCATTTTTCAGAATTTTCTGAGATAGACAAACATTTTCGTAAAAATTATATACCATATAAATATACGGTGTGTTTTATGGCATCATAATGGAAAATAGTGATGTAATAAATACTATAAAAGTTATCCTAGGAAAAATATATGTTTCTAATTTAAAATAATGATATTTTAGGTTTGTTTTATTTATTTATTTTATTTTATAAATCCTTAGTTAATCCTGCAAGACTTATAAAATATTTTAAGATATTAAAATCATTTCTTTGAAAGTGTGACTCACCTCCACATAAGAAAGGAAAATATTTTTTTATCTTCATACCATGGACATATAAAATAATTCAATCCACTCCCCTTTTCTTTAAACCTTGGGAAAAACCATGGGATGGTTTTTGGTTTTGAATAATTTATTATGTAGTGTCCAAAACCAAAAATATAAATAAATCCCCCTCCTTTCCTATATAAATCCACCCAAGCTCTCATTTTTCTTCACTCAAACTACTTTAATCCCATCAACACTCTTCCCTATAGGACTTAGATTCCACCAAAGGAACCCCCAAGATCCCAATAAGCCTCTCCTAATCTTTTTGAGTCACGCATCTAAGTAAGGGATTCTCTCTCTCATCTTTTTATCAGACACTCCATTAATGATATGCCCTATTGATTTCCATTTTATTAATTTGGGATAAATTCATACCTATCCCACTTAATATAAATTTTATGATTAGATCATGTTATCCTATTCACTCTCATTTATCCCTCTTATGAACCCTTAAGTACACCTGTTACTATGCAAAAAAAAATTAAGGAATCATCCACCCTCCTCTTTTATCAAGCATTGTTTTTATGTTATGTCTTTTAAATTCATTTTTCCTATGTTGGGGTATGTTCTTAAATATCCATATTACTATCCATTTCGTTTATAAATGATGATATACCTCTTTATCTCTCATTAACCAATTTTATGAATTTTTATATGACATCGTTATGCTATTGAAATTGCACCACGATTTTCCATGACAAAATCATCGTATAGTGAATACCATATCCATTTCACTATCAAGGGTATTCAACTTCATGAACAATTACTTATTTATTGGGAAATAACATTTATGTATTCAACATTATTATATCTTGGAATAAATTATGATGTTGAATGAAACCATGTTATATGATCTATATGGTACACTTAAGTATAATAATGAAATGATTATGAAGAGTTATCCCTGGTAGTGATTAAATGTATTGGGTAATGGTTAGTATCATGAAACTTCATGTTGGGAAAAGAGATTTACCGGATTATTTTATGGTAATCTATCCACCGTTGGGTCTTGGCATATTTAGCCTTGATCTATTTATGATGCAGTGTTTTATGTTATTGCCACATTTTCCATGTTATGATTATCATTCTATATCATGACTATTTATTCATGTTCCTTTATGTCTTGTTGATATGACCTTTCTAACATGTATTATTATCCTCATGTTATATCATGTTTATTAACTTACTAGGATTTATATCTCACCAATTTCTTATGTATGTCTTTAGGTTATCCCATGCAGTGTTAAGTACGAAGTAATGTTTCAGTCATGTCAAAGAAGTTTTTGATAAAGATGTTTCTTTTCATGTTTTAAGTTGTTATGTAATGTGCCTAATTTCTTGAAGATTCTAGACATATCGATCTTATGATTTGTATTAAGTGCATTTTTAAGTAATAAATCGTGTTTAAAAATGAAATATATCAAGGTTGTTATAGTTGGTATCAGTGAATATGATTAGTTATTTTTGGGATTAATATTAGAAAACCATATTAAAAACCCTTAAGGATAAGACTATGTGGAAGAAAACATCCCTAAATTTTGCTGAGTATATAATAAGTTTTTTATCAATAAAATACATCCCTATCTGGATACTATCAGTGGACGTGGTTCTGGAACAGATGTACCTAGGTGTAACAACTCTGACAAGGTGTTCCGGGCCTAACTTGGGGTAACCTAGTACATGAAAATGGGCCTTACTGCACACCTAGTATGACACTCTTGGGGGTATGCTTTAGAAAATTCACAATCTCATTATAAATCATTATTAAGGGAAAAAAATTCCCATAAGAATATGTGTTAGGAAGTAGATCATGGATAACATAGACAAAAGCCTCGAAACTCATAAGTTAAGAAGATAAATGTAAGTTATCCCTTTAACGTCATCAGATTCCACCTTTATGTGTTTAACTGTTTAAGATAGTCATCTCTAATATTCCTTTTATTCTAGACAATGGCCAAAATAGGAGCAATTGTGCTAACAATAGATGTGAAGGGTAGTGTGAGGATTTCCCCCAATGAGATTCCCAACCAGATGAGAGTGGGAATCACAAACATTTTCATGATACACTCATAGTTAACTCAAGTTATGAATAGAAAACTAGATCATAAGGAGCAACCCCCCCCCCCCCCCCCAATAGAGAGAAACCCATAGTCGAGAGCTTCATGCGACAAAGGCCTCCTACATTCAATGGATAATATGATCCTTTAATCACAATGTAATGGATCAATTACACTGAAAATATCTTCTCCATCCTTCAATGTTTTGAAAAAGAGAAGTTTCTTTTGGATGTTTATCAAATAGAGGGTGAAGTTGATCTGTGATGGAAATTTATCAGTAATATGAAGCCTAAGGAAGAGATCAGAGAAATGGATTGGAAGGAATTCCAAAAATGGTTTTTGGATAAATATTTTCCATGCACCCTCCATCTTGAGATTGAATGATATTTACATGAACTCAATAAAACGAACAACGAATCTATTAGGGAATATTAGGAAAACTTTAAAAGAGTTTAATGATACACCTCTATTTTTTTTACCCCAAAATGAAATTTTTATTGATTATTTGGTGGGATAACGAATAGTCTAAGAAAAACCTTGGCAATCCGTGACTTTGATACCTATAAATAAATTATCAAATATTCCCTCAAACTCGATATGGAGATTGGTGAATCATAGTGGTGTCATCGGGATAATAAATAGAAAGTGGATTTTAATTCTAGCGGTTTTATGGATAAATACAATGATGATACGAAATTCCAACACCCTACTTGTAAAAGTTGTGGAAAGAAGAACCATGGAAATTTCCTATGGGGAACAAGAAAATGCTTTGGGTTTAGAAGAGAAGTGAAACTGGCCAAAGATTTCTGATAGGATAAACACACCAATGTGACAAAGTAAACGAATTCTCCAGTCAACCCTCAACGCATTGTTCAGTACTTCAATTGTATGAAACCAATGCACTAAGCCAAGGGTATTCGGAGACAAACAACAACCTCCAAGGAATAAAGGGTGACCTTTTTCCATCACCACTGCCAAGCTGGATCCCAACAATGAAGTGGTAAAAAGTTCTCTATTTATTCATTCAAGAATAGTGAACATACTTTTTGATTCTGGTTATATTCATTCCTTTATATCATGAAGGTTTAGTATAAATATTCAAACACCACCACAAATCATGGAAGTAGAGATGTCACTAAAAATGGAAAATGTGTAAATTATTGCATCTCATGTATATAACTCCTCCCCTATCACAATTTGTGGATTTAACTTCTTGGATAACCTTTCATACATCCCATGGTGTAATTTGATACAATTCTATGAATGGATGAGATTTCCCTACATATATCCAACATAAATTACTATAAGAGGTAAATCACTCTTCAAATTCATAATCACCCCTGATTATATACAAGTGCAAGGAGGAGGACAAGGAATCTTATTTAGAACTATCATCTTAATCATGGTTAATATTTCCCTATGATAAAGAGTATCCAGCTCAAATTATTTAGTCTAAGGAACAAGACATACTTGAAGACATGTCTATTGTGAAGGAATTCACTGATTTGTTTCCTGAGGAGTTATCTGGTCTTCCTCTAAGCATGTAGGTTGAATTTTCGATCGAACTTATACCTGGGGCATTGAGAATATCCAATACTCCATATAGAATGGATATTGTGTAACTTTAGGAGATAAAAAACAACTACTGGGGAATCTGGATAAAGGGATTATATTCCCAAGTGATTCACAATGGGGTCCACCAGTCCTCTTCATGAAGAAGAAGGATTGGCCAATACACAATTTCGTTGATTATAATGAGCACAAAAACATCATGATAAAGAACAAGTATCATTTTCCTGGAATTTATGACTTGTTCAATCAACTATGTGGATAAAAATACTTCTCCATTGTGGATCTGCAGTCAGGATATTAGCAAGTAAGGGTGACGAAAGAGGATATCCCCAAGACTATTTTTCGTACAAGGTATGTCCCTTATGAGTTCATATTTATGCCATTCAGACTCATTGATTCCCCAAAAATCTTCACGGATTTGATGAATAGAGTCTTTAGATATTACCTTTACAAATTTTTTGTATTATTTATAGATGATGTTATAATATAATCCAAAACCAAGGAAGACCATGAGGAGAATCTGATCACAGTGCTAAAAACCTTGTGAAAGGAGAACCTCTATGCAATGTACAAAAGTGTGAGTTCTGGTTGAAATAAGCCTCGTTTTTAGGGCATATCATCACAAGAAATGAAATATCTATGGATCCTTAAAAGGAAACATAAATTAAGAGATGGTCGAGTCCAATATCTATGAAAGATATTCAAAGTTTCCTTGGGTTAGCTGGTTATGATCGTCGATTTAAAAGAAATTTATCACAATTGTCAAACCCTCTTACCAATATAACTTGTAATGGAGTAATCTTTTCTTGGAATGATGAATGTGAAGAGAGTTTCATGGAGTTGAAAAAGAGGTTTGTCACTACCCCTGTTCTCACACTACCCACAAGTGGGGAGCTTTTTGTAATTTTTAGCAATGCTTCAAATAATGGATTGGGATGTGTGTTGATGCAAAATGACAAAGTCATTGACTATGTCTCAAGGTAGTAAAAATTTCATGAGAAAAATTGTCCCACACATGATCTAGAGTAGGTATTTGTGATCATTTTGTTGAAAATATGCAGCATTATCTATTTGGGGGTAAGTGTGAAATATATATGGATTAAAAATGTCTCAAATATATATTCACACAGAAAGAGATAAATGTGAACCAATGAAGATGGTTAGATCTCATTAAGGATTATGAATTCTCAATCCAATACTATCCTAGGAAATCAAACAAAGTGGTGGATGCTCTAAGTAGAAATGACCCATAAATTCTATCACTGATGAGAGTTGAGAAGGATATGATCTTCTCAGATTTGAAGAATATGGACATATGAATCATAAAGAAAAGAACATCATCAATCCTTTCATAAATGATTTCTCAACCCTCTATTTTCTAAAGGTTAAAGGATTATCAAAAATATGATGTGGGAATTCAGAAGAAAGTATAAACTATTAGAAAAGGGAAATCCTTGGATTTAAATGTTAATGAAGAATGAATTTTGAGATTTGAGTCAAGATGATGTGTTCTATCAAATCCTAAGTTAGAGAAATAATTTTTGGATGATTCACGTAGTTCAACTTTCTCCATTCACCCAAAAAGAAAAAATATGTATCGATATATCTAAGAGAACTATTGGTGGGATAACATGAAGAAGAAGATCATTGATTATACATAAAAGTTCCTAATATGTCAAAAATTGAAGGCTGAAAGGCAAAAGTATAAGGGGATTATGCAACCATTACCCATACTAATATGGAAATGGGAAAACATCATAATGGAATTTGTCACCAGACATCAAAAGACATCCAAGAGAAAAAATTATATCTAGGTTGTTTTGTATCAACTGAAAAAGACTACACACTTCATCATTATTTGACAGGATTTCTCATTAGATCAACTGGCAAAAATATACTTCATTAAAGTGGTAAGGCTATATATAGTACCACTATTGATTATATCTGATTGGGATCCATGATTCACCTCTATGTTTTGGAAAGGCCTCCAACATGATATAAACACTAAAATTAACTTCAATGTGGCTTATCACCCTTAAAATGATGGCCAATATGAACAGACTATCCAATAACACAATAAAATATTAAGATCTTACTCATTGGAATTCAAAGGTGGATGTGACCAACATCTTCCTTTGTTGGATTTATCTTACAACAATAGTTTCCACTCGAGCATCCAAATGGACACATACGATTCCCATTATGAGAAGAGGTGAATAACACCATCATGTTGGGATGAGGTTTGGGAATGAAAACTTCTAGTTCCTAAAATGTTTGATGAAATGGTGGAGATAGTGAAGACTACATCGTATTACATCAAAGCTGCTCAAAGTCGAAAAAATAGCTAGGCTGACAATCGTCGATGAGACCTAGAGATTAATTTTGGAGACATATTATTCCTCCTCATATCTCCATGGAATATATTGATGAGATTTTTTAAGAAGGTAATGCTTAGTCCAAGGTACATTGTCTCTTTTGAGATCCTTGATCGCATCAGAGCAGTGGCCTATCGACTAGCACTCCAACCGTACCTATCTCAAAGTCACGTTGTATTCCATGTATCCATTTTAATAATGTATATACCGGACCCCTAATATGTACCCAATTTAGAGGTTTAACATTTAAGAATTAACTTTCATATGAGGATCATCCGGTGAAGATCTTAGATCATAGAGAAAAAGTTCTACGAAATAAGACAATGTCCCTCATCAATGTGTTATGGAGGAACCATAAGTTTAAATAAGCAATGTGGGAACTAGAGGAGGTGATAAAGTAGAGTTACCCTCAACTATTTTATGGTGGGAAAAGGAAATTTCAAGGGATAAATTTATAAAAGGGGGAAGATTGTAACGACTTGAACTTTTATGAATAAAATTTAGCTTTTTATGGATATTGAAGAAACACACACTTATATTGTTTTATTATTTCCAATTGAATTGAAATGAATGTTAAGTATATTTACCATTTATAATATAGTCATCGAATAGTGATCACATGACTAGTATAAATATGGTGTTTTAATAAATCCTTTTGGAACAGATAATGGAAGTGATGACCTCAACCAGTAGGATCATACCCTTTGAATCCCATCTATCAGATCTTCCATGGGAGATTTTATTTCTGAGTTTTTTCCTAGACTAATACCAATATTTGATCCAATAACTTAAGAATGATCAAAACCGTTTATAGGAGAAGTTCAATCTCATTGATATCACGAGCCAAACCATGTTCACTTAATGACCCCATGAAAGCCCCACCATTGTGCACCTTACTCTTAGTGGATATGTTGGTGTAATAAAGGTATGTGTATCAAGACCCTAGCATTAGGAACATGTTCATTATTTTGTTATAGAATAATTAATATATTTTATTCCCATTATTGTTACTTTTTAAATGATTTTTAAAGCATAAATATTTTTTTTGTTAATATTCAAATTCAATTAAGAAATCTATTTTGATGAATTGACTGATTTTTTAAATAAATAATATTTTAATAAAATATTATTATTAAATTGATTTTTTTAAATGATCATATAAATTTTATGAATTCCAATGTAATTCTTATAAGGGTTCAAAAATTATCATTTGTTAAAAACCGGTCATTTTCAATAAATGTTGGTTATTATTTTAAAAGTAAAAATTAACATATTTATAAAATTATTTAGATAAAATGAATATTATTTTTGGAATCAGGATTTAGAAATTATCCAATGGTGAAGTTTTCATAATTTTCTAAGACAGTCAATCTTTTGGGTAAAAATTAAATACCGTATAAATATATGGTGTGTTTGGTGATATTATAATGACCAATAATGATATAATAAATACTATAAAAGGTATATGTGGAAAAATATATGTTTTTCCTTTAAAATAATGATATTTTAGGTTTATTTGATTTATTTTATAAATCCTTAGAGAATCCGCCAAGACTTATAATATATTTTAATATTTTAAATTCATTTCTTTGAAAGTGTGACTCACCCCGACATAAGAAAGGAAAATATTTTATTATCTTCATCCCTTGGACTTATAAAATAATTTAATAAAATCCCATTTTATAGAATCCATGGGAAAAATCATGGGTTGGTTTGTGGTTTTGAACATTTTATTATGTAGTTTCCAAAACCAAATTGATAAATAAATCCCCATCCTTTCCTACATAAACCCACCCAGCCTCTCATTTCTCTTCACTCAAACTTCTTTAATATCATCCAAACTCTTCTATATACTCCCAATATTCCTCCCAAGGTTCCACCAATCTCTCAATAAGCCTCTCTTATGTCCTTGGAGTTGCACATCCAAGTAAGGGATTCTCTATATCATATTTTTATCAGGCACTTCATTTATGATATGCCATTTTGATTTCAATTTTATTAAGTTGGGATATATTATTATCTATCCCCCCTACTTTACATTTTAATCTTAAATGATTGGATCCATTTCACACTCATTTATCCATCTTATGAACCCTTAATTACACCCATTACTATGCCGAAATTTTGTAAGGAATCTTTCACCCTCCACTTTTATCGAACATTCCTTTTATGTTATGTCTTATAAATTCCTTTTTACTATGTTGGGATATGTTCTAATACATACCGATTACTATCCATTTCATGTCTAAATGATGATGTACCCCTTTCTCTCTCGTCAACCCATTTTATGAATTTATATATGATAATGTTATGCTATTGAAATTTCACCATGGTTTTCCATGATGAAATCATCATGTAGTGAATACCATAACCATTTCCCTATCAAGGTTATTAACCTTCATGAACATATACTTATTGATTAGGGACATAAATTTATATATTATACATTCATAGATCATGGAATTAATTATGATGTTGAATGAAACCATGTTTTAGGATCTAAGTGGCATACTTAAACATGACAATGAAATGATTATGAAGGGTGTGGCCTCATAATGCTCCAATTCCTTGGGTAATGGTTAGTATCATGAAATTTCATGTTGGGATATGGGATTTACCTGATTCCTTTATGGGACTTTTTCCACCATGGGGTCTTGGAAGATTTAGCCTTGATCAACTTATGAAGCAATGTTTTAAGTTGTTTCTACATTTTACATGTTAGGATTATCATGTTATATCATGCCTTATTATTCATGTTCCTATACACCTCATTGATATGTCTTATATAACATATATTATTATCCTCATGTTATTCCATGTATATTCCCTTATAAGGCTTTATATCTCACCCCTTTATTATGTATTTCCTCAAGTTATCCAATGCAGTGTTAATTATGAATGAATGTTTTGGTCATGTCAAAGATGTTTTCAATAAATATGTTTATTTTCAGGTTTTAATTTGTTAATTAATGTTCATAATTTCCCAAATAAACTAGACCTATCGATCTTATCAGTTATATTAAGTGCATTTTTATGTAATAAGTCATGTTTAAAAATGAAATAAATAGTAGGGTTTTTATAAACATTAAGGGATTCTATTGCACATGTTCTTGAGAAAGAAAGGATATGCCTTACATGAGGACCAATGAATGGAAGGATGATTCATACAGGATCCTTGGGATGAAGGGGTAGGCCTTTGCACAGGGTAAGAGGGAGGGGAATTTCACAGGGAGGGGAAAATGATAAACCCTCTCTGATGCCATATTGATATGGAAATCATACCTCAAAATGAGGTAGGGTGCTTAATTTGTATATGATAAAAGGAATACAATAGATAACTCACATTGATTTTTGAAAATAATGTTAAAAATATCTTATATTCTAATACTCTTAACAAAAAATAAACAATTTCAACAAATCTAAACACGAAATAAATTAGTTATTTCCATCAAAAATTAATTAAGTATAGTCTCTCAACATTATCATGGTCATTCATCATAAATACAAAAAATGTATACCAACCCCCAATTGATTATGTGGTAAACAGGGTTTGGGTTTCAATCCTTCTTCCTTCATCATATTGGCACAATACCCCTTTAAAAATTCTAATAATAATTAAATTTAAAAAATTTAACCAATTTATGAAAAAGGGTCTGAAATATTTTACTTAAATAATAACAATTCTAATAATAGTGAAATTTAAAAAATTTAAGACTATAAGAAAATAATGGAGCATGCTTAATTATGTCAAAATCCTCGGTGAAAATATATGAGGACATAAAAACTATAAAAATTTTCGGAATTTAATCATAATTTTAATATATTTATCTCTTATAACAGATATTGGTTAAGTTTCTTACAATTTATCCCAACAATTTCATCTCCACTGGCAGATAAAATTATGATCATTTTAAATATATTAAGATTGTAGAAGCACAAATACCACATCTTATGTCAGATTTTCAGCAGTTCTAAGAAAAAGTTTCTGAAAAATTATTATTTTTCTTTAGATTTTAAAATTAATTTTTAAATTTAAAACCCAATAAACCAAAATAATCAAACAAGAATTATAAAAAACTCATATACATTTTTTTTTCAAACTTACAAGCTTATTCTCATGCTTTCTACGAAGAAAAGAAGAGGAGAAAACAATTGCATGGGAATTTATTTGAAACAAAATTGGCATGATAATGGTTTTTTATTTCTTTATAAGTTTTTGAAACTATTATAAAGTTATTTACTTTTATGTGATATAGATTCAATAGCCATCTTATTCTGGGAGGGAGGGGGAGAAAAAAATTAAAAATAGGTAAATAATGATACTTGGAATTTCCAAAGTGACTTAATTCCTTAAAATTTTAAAAAAATATGTGCTTAATATAAAAAAATATGGCGTATGATCCTAATATAATATTTAAAATGTTGGATAAAACAAACATTATCTACTGATATTCAATCATCTAAAGTATAAAAGGGATTTAGGGTAAAGAGAGTGGAACTACTCAGGTAGACAAATAAGAAAAACATGACAGTAATATGATCGCAATAGGCATAATTCTTTTACATTAGAAAAAAAATTGATGATAATTATAAAAATATCATCTATCAAGAATATTATTTCAACAGAATATTTCATAAGGATAGTAAAATAAAAAACACTAATATTCAATCAACAAAAAGTGTATTTTTAGGATAAAAATTTACAACCACTCATGCTAAATGGACTAGAATAAGAAACAAAATATAGGCATATGATCCCAAGAATAATAATTATAAAACATTGGAAAACAAAATATAAGTCTAATATGTAGTATTTTATATATTATATATTTTTGATATGAGGGTTTGATCGTGTATTTAGCCTTTTTCTATTCCAAAATTACAAATATTCCCTTATCTTAGGATTATATCTCATATCTTTGGAAATAATTAAACCTAACGATACCTCACTTTAGGGGAAAATTTTTCTTGTATCACTTATCTCATGGTATCATATAAATGGTTCTTTTAGTCTCACCCAGGTCGTATGCTGACTGCCTCCTCCATGCTCGACAAACCCCTCCCCTCATTTTCCATCAACAACACCCCTCCTATCTAAGGCACATTTGATGACTCACCTAGGTCACCTCTACCATGAGATGCAACCTAGGTATCCTCTCCTAGGCATTCTATCTAGCTCACCTTAGCGTGCAGGGTACCTCTCTCTCAGGAAATGGAGGGAGTCTATCCGGAGCACAACTCCTCCTCCCCCATACATGCGCTTCTCCCTAGCTGGCTCCTATTATAGACTCTGTGATAGAACAATTTTTGGAATTTTTCTCTAAAGGAACCATTATGGTGTTGTGATTTAGACCATGACATTTTCATCCTTATGTTACACCATGACATGGATAGTGACACCACATTGTAGTGTACATTCATGGTTCCAAATACATATCATATAACTAGTTCTAATATAGTATTTCAAGGTATATGACACCCTTTAACTACATACGATATGCATAAAACATGAACGTTGTACCTCATATTCTCAGTAAGGGTAAAAAAGTGAGAATTCGACATATCATGAGAATAAGGGTATGATAACATGAGAATAAAATTTTAAAACCATGCCCTGTATATAATGGATCATAATCATGAGTCATGGAATAAATATTTATAGTTCATAGGACATGAATCATGATGGAATCAAATAACATGAACCACGAGAACAAAACATTGACATAAGGTATATATTTTGGGAATACACATAAAAATAGACCCCATGAAAAGAAATGGGATTTATAAACATTTTATCATAGTAAAATATATGCAAGAGAAACAATTTTTATAATCATTTCATAATTTCGTCATAGAATAACCCATGAATAAAGAATTGTGTTTCATAAGATTTTTATCACGGTTTAACCCATGAAAAAATAAATTGGTTTCAAAAACATTATCAAGGTATGACCTGAGAAAAAATAAGCAGGTTTCACAAAAAATATTATCAAGGTATAACCCATGGAAAAAGAAGAAGGTCTCATAAACATGTTGTCATTATAAATATAAACCATCCAGATAAATAATAAGAATTGTATATTTGGATTATATGTCCATTAAATCATAAGTAACATCAAAGGATGTCATCTTAAATGAATCTTCAAAGGAAATAATAGTCATGATGATGTAAAATACCTTTCATGTCATACATGTTAAAAAAATATTACTTTCAAATTTTTAGTTAAATCCAATTAGGCCTTATTTAGAAAACATCATGAAGTTTCCTATTCAAAAACTTTGAAAAAAGTCAAACATTGGTAAAAATATCTTCGATTAATCCTTTGAATAATGTTAAAAAATTGTAATAGTATTTTTTGTTACATTTAAACTCAATGTTTCATGTAACTCAAGCTATAGAAAAAAAATTAAATTTATTTGGAAAAAATATTTCACAAAATCTAGGGGTGTTACAAAATAATCTTATGATGATTAAAAAATTTTGGTTGTTACGTGGGGTTGGAAAACATTGGTTATTTTACGATATTATTTTGGAATATTCTTATAAAGAATAAGTTAAACTAAACAATTTTAAATACTGAAAAAACAAATCTTATTTAAAGTATAGTAGTTATCATTTATCAAAGAATATCATTTAACCCACTTCAATGTTACAAACCAACATGAAGACATTAAGAGTTGAAAATTGATTGTGTTCTTCCCATATCAGGCATTGTTTTAAATTAAATTAAATTTTGAGTTCATATAAAGCTAAAAATTAAGGAATTTTAAAATTAGATGATAGTTCCTAAAGGATAAGAATATAATAGAATTTATTAAAAATATTTTGAAATAATTGGATTGTGAAGTTCAAGTAACTACCGATTTCATGAGGGATGTGGTGGCTAAAAATGTTCTCAGTATAGATACGTCAAGTCTAGTGGTGTATAAAGGTTTTTTTAAAGTAAAATAATCATGGTGGCGGAATAATAATGTTTAACTTAACGTTAAATCAAAACATGTGTTTTAAACCTTTAAAAATTTGTAGTAAAGAAGATACATGAGCTTGATGTTGTGTTCCTCATAAAGAGGCTATAAATGTAGTTAGTGAGGATAAACCACAAGTTTTTGAATATTTTTACCATTCATTACACACTAATAATGGTGAATAAATTATGAACAAGGTTTTATTCGTTTAAGGATGATAAAATTAAGAAAAAAATGGTGTTACTATTTTAATAATCACTTCAACAAAGAGAGGACGTGTGGATTAGACTAGGATAATATAATTATTATTAGAGATGAACAAAATTATAGAAATTACAAAAAAAATCCTTTTTAGGTGAAATAGGATTTAATAAGTATAGAAAATGGTAAAGCGGTTGGGTAAGATAATATATATATTGATGTTTGGAAATATTTATAGGATTTGGGTATTAATTGGATCCTAGGTTCTTTAATGAAATTATTAAATATAAGAAAATGTCTCATGAATGAAGGAATAATTCTCTTTTATCTATGTATAAAAATAAAGGAGATATTTTAAGTTGTAATAATTATTGTGGCATTAAGATTATGATTTGTACCACGAATCTTTTGAATTGTCATTGAAGAGGGGATTCAAATGGAAACTAATGTTTCTAATAATAAATTTAGTTTTATGACTTAATGTTCAAACATAGAAGGAATTCATTTTATTATAGGTATGATGGAGTATAATTAGCCAAAATCACAAGATTTTTATATAGTTTTTGTTAAATATTAAATTGATTTTATCCCCACACCAGACTTTTGGTATCATTTCATCTTTATAATTCACAATACATAAATACCAAGGCCTCCCTTAAACAGGAATATTGAGTATTAGATCAACCACTCTTCCATTATAAAATGATATCAGGGAAGGTTACCCAACCCTAACCCCCTTCACATGTTTCTTTTTCTTGGATAAAACCTAGTCCTTTCCTACAAAGGGTGGTGGAGGCTCCCAACAAAAATCCACCATTTTTAGTCGGCCTCCCCCATGTCCTCTCCCAGTGCTGCAATGACTCCCCTCACCAACCTGACCTATTTGTTTCATCGCCTAACTCTATCCATGACAACCCCTCCTTCTTCTATAATCCATACACCCCCAAGTAGAACCTCCAAACGTGGAACCCCACCCCCGAATATTGTATGGTTTCACCTTCCCTGTTCATGTGACAAATCTTCCTAGTATGACCTATAACGATTAAACCTCTCTCCAAAAGTGCATTCTCCCACATCCAAGAAACACCTTTCTCAAGAGTTTATTCTAGGAGGATCTATTCAAGGTGGAATCCTCCTATCCACTCATTATATATTTAGAATTCCAATAGGTGAGTGGTGGGGGGAAAATATGGGTGATGGGTAGGTGGGTGGAGGACTGGGGAAATCCCATAGGGAGAGGTGACAATCTAGGGGAATAGCACATGGAGGGTTGATCCATAGGAATCATCAACCTCTATAGGCATTCAATAAAAATCCATATCTACCCATTGTCTAGGTGTCCATTCTGGTGCTGATCTAATAGGTGTGTTCCCATCTTCCAACTCCTTCTCTCATTAATTACAATGGAACTTGTAACCTTTATCAATGATTGAATTACCATGGGTTTACCTGAATCACTGTTGGAAATATTCATCATTGCTCAAATTACCGTTGGGATTCCAATTGGATCACCATCGATCCATACATATCACCATCAAGCTGTACGAATCTACAGGAAGTAATTCCACTATTTTTTGGACCGTCATTAAGATTCTTTGTTTCTATATTTTTTTTATTTTTTGTTTTATATATTTCTATTGAAATTTTGGAATATCCATCTTGATGGGGAGTGTTAAGGGATGTTTCTTTTTAATTTTTCATGCATCCAAGATCTGTACACCTAGCTTCAAGGGGAGTGTTAGAGGTTAAATTGAGTTTAGTACATTAGAATTTTGGTATCATCTCATTTTTATCATTCACTATAAATAAACACCAAGGCCTCACATAGAGAAGCATCTTGGGTATTAGGTTGACCACTCTTCCATTCTAGTAGTTTTCATTTATTTGGAAAATGGATATGATAATTTTACTAGAGAGGTTTTATGGAAATATTTTGAAAGAAAAAGGGTTCATATGGTGTATATTAAACTCATCTAAGACATGTATGAAGGGATTTTTAATTGAGTTAGAACTATAGTATGTGTCACAACAAACTTATATGTCTCAATAGGACTACATCAAGGTTAAGATTTAATCCTATACCGTTTTTTCTTTGGTCTTTTTAGATATTTATAATCTAAATGTCTTCTTATTAATGGGGATAAAAAAAATATATGGAGTGTCATTTTAGCAAAGGATTGTTTAGTAATATTATGGATGTGAGATTGGGAGAACATGTTATTTTAAAAGTATATCCTTTTTGATATTTAAGCTGATTTCTACAATGTGATAAAGATATTAATGCAGATTCCTCCCATTCGATTTAAAATAGATGGATAAAATAGAGAAATACTTCAGGAGTTATTTGTGATTGAAAAATTCCTTTGAAATTGAAGGGTAAATTTTATAGTACTGTTATTTGACCTACTATTCTATATGGTAGTGATTGTTGGGATTTGACGGTACAACTTGAAAAAAATATGGGTAAGAGAAATGAAAATGTTAAGATGGAAATGTGAACATACTAATCTAGATAAGATTATAAATAAATGTATTTTATAGAAAAAAAAGTGTATCTGATTGATAAGAAGATGATTGAGACTAGATTAAGATGGGTTGGACATGTTAGAAGCGACCTACGGATGAAATTGTTAATAATAGGGTAATCTTAATGACTAATTCACTTATTAAAAGAGGTAGAGGTATACCTAAATGAACTCTTAAATATATCATTCATGATGAACTTATTCAAAACAGAATCAATGAAAATATGGTCTTCAATAAATCTAAATGGAAAATTTTTATCCATGTAGTCGACCCCATTTAATTCTATTAACGTCTTGTTTATTGTTGTTTTTTATATAATTTTATTAAGTATAAAAAAGGTGAGTGGGATGAGGCCTACCTAATGGGACATAGGTGGTTTTTCCAGAATTCTCATAGGTGAATAACCTCTTTTTATAGTTTATTTTATATTTAGATCATGATCACATGAGGAATCATAACATCCATTCAGACCTCATATTTACTCTCAGATGACCTTTCCAGCCTTGTAATAGGTTGTAGCATAAGGGTTGTTACATGTCAATATTTATTTTAGTGTGTAGTGGTAAGGGTGTCCATTTGATACCATTATAGTTGTATAAGTCTTAAAAAATGTTTTCCATCCAAAAGAATACATTACCATAGAAAAAATATATTATAAACCCAGAATGACAACTTTCCATGAATTTACTTGGCCTAAAAAAGCTTTAAAATAACAGATATTAGTGAATTTTAAAGCCATTGTGAGATAATAAGAACAAAAGAGAAATTTACATAACCCACTAAAGTTTGAAAGGCCATGTTCTCTAAGTATTAATATGAAAATCTTCTCCCATGAAATTGAAATCGTTGATTTTAAAAGAAACCAAGGTTTCTTTATATTTCCCCATTTTCATTCTAAAATTCATTTTTCATTCTATAATTCCATTATACATTCCAAATATTAGGAAATAAAAATTATTCATTAAAATATCCCTTTTGGTAAAAGACTTATGACTTAAGATGGATCAAAATTAACATGACTAACAAAATATTTAATCTATTTTCTAAAATCTCATACACCTATCAATGAAACCTTAAAAACATATTTCAATATATAAGCCTTGTAAATAAATGAAAAAGGGATTTTTTTTAGTCACATGTCCTGGTAAAAGCATGCTTATGGGAAGATGATATGTATAATTTAATTTGATCTTGGTCTATGACATATGTATATTGTGTTTCCAAAATAAACCACATATTCTCAATGAATCAAAGTAATAGAATATACCAAAAAAATAATGTACTTAGAAAATAAAATAACCCCATGAAAATATGATTTGGTGAAGTTTAACCCTCTAAAAGAGAGAATATAGGGTAGACTCTCTATAATAGAGTTAAATAAAAAAAATATTTTACATTCGAGGTCATATTATTCAAGAAGAATTCATCAAGAAATAGTTTTTTTTACACTAAATCTTCCATCGCTATCAACCTATTAAAGGGATAAAATAAGTTATTTCTAGTAATAAATTCAAAATAAATAGGGTAACCCAAATAAATGACCCATTATAAAATTATAATGCAAGTATATTAATTTCAAAATGATTCCGACACTGAAAATTAAGAATTTCTAAGCCA
Organism: Viscum album; assembly: GCA_963277665.1. Classification (NCBI taxonomy): domain Eukaryota; kingdom Viridiplantae; phylum Streptophyta; class Magnoliopsida; order Santalales; family Viscaceae; genus Viscum; species Viscum album. Next base: position 1,760,951,506 of record OY728141.1, read on the forward strand.
GGGCTGCATAGTCAAATCCATCAATAACTTTCAAAAGTAATTCCCATCATTATGATCTTCATATGCCACTCCACAAGGATTGACATGATGTCAGAATTTGATATATATATATATATATATATATAGGAAACACTAACAATTACATTGTAATAGAAGAAACAACACACCCTCCACACGTGGAATCAAATATTTTTTAGATAAAAACAAGGAGAAAAAAATACTACATGAATGCCCACAAATTGGTTATGTGATGATGATTTCAACATGATATTACATAATTTAATGTTTTATTCATTTTATTTTACCAATAGAAGGAGTTTTAGAAAAATGGAATAAGGGATGATAATTTAAATATGATATTAAATCATTTCATGCTTTATTAGATGTTTTTTCTTTGACCAATAGATGGAACTTTAGAAAAAAAAGGTAGAAGGGATTTACAATCCCTTATGATGCAGGTTTTAAAATGAGACCAAAACATTAAGATAATGGGGGATAAAATAATTATAAGAAAAAAAATTACCATAGAAATTAAAAACCCCTTAACCCTTTAACTTATTTTTTCCTTTCATTAAAAACTATATTGTTTGAATAGTTATGTATCTAGCTTGTAGATGCGTCTAGGCGGAATGCTACATCACTAGGTCAATGTAACACCCTAGAAAAAGTGATATTTAAAATACTAAATGTTACTACCCATATAAAAAATATAAACCGTTATTTTGTAAAGTCTACCTGATTATAACTCCACAGTTAAGAGAGGCATGGCCTGGATTAGTTTCAGGATGGGTGGCCTATTGAGAAGTTTCTTAGGGTGTTTGTGAGTGAGGGAAAATAACAATAAAAGAACTTGTGTTGGATTGTGGAGGAAATCAACAGTTTGATAAGGGACCCTGATGGGTAATAGCTTGTGGTGTGCTAGGAATGAAACCAAGGTACAACGGGAGAATCATAGTGTTAGATGAGCATGTTCATTGGTTAATGAGGTTAAGTCATGAAAAATGGTATCAGAACTAATACCTAGATGAACACTACAAGAAAATAGACCTATACCAACGGTTTTGGCCAAATTATTTGTATCATAACCATAAAATGACCCTATACCAATGGTTGTTTCAATACCATTGGTATATCCTCTATTTCATGACCCTATTCTAATGGTTTTGGAAAAATTGTTAGTATAGGTACCAAAATTCAAAATACCTAAACCAATGGTTTGAAAAACCATTGTTATAGGTATTTTGAATTTTAATGAATTATTTTATTAAATAACATTGAATACAATAAGAATAAATTTATTTAAAAATATATATATACATATTTTTCATATTATGTTTCAAAATAACATTGTAACTTAGTTTCTAGGTTTTTGATATATAAATCTGAGATCTGGAGATCAAAACCAGCCGAGGTTTTTTTCGAATTACATATACCAATGGATTTCAAAAACATTGGTATATGTATTTCATATTACCTATACCAATAGTTTTGGAATCATTGGTATAGAGAACCTATATGAATTATTTCCCAAAAATATTGGAATAGGTTTATATCGATGCCAGACAAGCCAATAGCAACCCAAACCCTTGTTATAGCCCATACCAATGGGTTTGGGACCAATAACAATGGTTCAAAACCATTAGTATAGGATTATTTTTCAATAGTGAATAGTGTATAGAAAATTTATAGGTTTGAGGTGTGGGGTTCACAAAAATAATGTTGTGCTTTAAAGGGGTAGAGAGTGTAACACCCCTACAAAATTGATAGTAAAACAATAACTATTACTAACCATGTCCACAATGTGAACCCTTATTTTCGGGATCCAAACTGATTATAAATTCTTAATCAAGTGAGGTTTGGAATAGATTAGTGTTCGGATGGGTGACCTCCTGGGAAGTTTCTTCAGAGTGTTTATGTGAAAATACAAAGAAAACTAAAAGAAGATGTGTTTACATGTTGGGACACTCATTAGTCTAATAAGAGACTTTGATGGGTAATAGTTCATGGTGTTATATAAAGTAAACCAAGGTATTAAAAGAGACCCATGAGGTCAGATGACCATTCTCATGGATCAAGGAGGTTGGGTTATGACAGTCAACCTTATCCCAGTAGTTTAAAATTTGTATCCCCAACTTATCAAGGATGTGAAATATCTTTATTCACTCTATAAATAAATTTATCAAACCTCAATTTGGGGAAATTATTTCCTGGAATATTGTTTTAACATGGTATTGGAATGGGTAAACTCTAATCCATATATCTACCACCCCAGTGTTTTATAACACCAGCCCACCCACCCTACTTAAGCATCATCGATAAGTGACACTTCCTACTTCTAAGAATGGGTCTCTCCACTTTTATTGACCCCAAGAGAGCACTTCTCATGTGCATGATTCCCCCAGTCATGTCCTTCCCTAAGTCACATTTAGGCATGGTACTTAAAGAGAAGAAATACCTATCAAGGGAAAAATTAGAGGCTTCCCATGTGATTTAAAGTGAGCATAATTATGTTAATTTTTTACTCATCACATGAAATCACTAGCAAGACACTTCAGGTAGACTAGTTGTCTTCTCCCAGAATGAGTAGGTTCACCTCACAATACTCTAGAAGTAACACTTTTTTCTGGTATTCTTCTCATAATGATACTCTCTCACCTTCATTTTATATATATTTTCATGGATTTTATGACATCTATTAGAAAGTTATTCTTTCCTATGTAATGATCGGTACTCTAATACTCATCATCTTGCTTCCATGGATACCAATTTCTCTCTCATATCTAATTAGTATGTTTCACCTCTAGATAATATTATCACATCCTCAACATGGCTTGTTGATGAGTGCCTCAGTTCTTGTAACTTTTCTATGTGGATAAAGATAGTGGTTTTCACCATGGAAAGGATGGGGCACTAATTATATGTAGTAAATTTACCACCAGACCCTGAATGATCTTAATTTCCTACATGGTAACAACAAGATAATAGGATATTTGTGCATATTGGTTCAATAGAGGAGTCTGTATAGAATGACGTTAGGAATATGAATTTTATTATGGATATACAAACCTCCTTTCTCATTATTTTATCAAATAAAAATAATTTCTTTCGTGTTTCTAATCAATTTTAGTAATTATTATCACTTTTTCAAAAGTCTTATATGATTACACCATATTACAATGAAATGTAACTATAGATGAGATTCATGATTTATGATTAGTACCTAAAACTCCGGATAATATTAGGACTTGATGAAAACCATTTTTTATGTTTTCTCTTTAATAAGGGTAGAATTCATAGTTTACAACGATCACAACTAAGGTATTTGTCTATCCTAGTGCTCTAAATTCAACCATGGTGTACAAACATCTTATTTGAGAAAGTTTCAAAGAAACCACTATTTATTCCATATATTTTATCAAGTCATGGTTCCAATGAATTTTATTTTTGCAAACATGGTGGAAACTGTGGTGATCGATATGGTATAGTGGGTTAAGCAGTCCTCAATCTCAATGTATGAGTGGGAATTGCCACCATCCCTTGTTTTTTCATATCTTTACAATCGTTCTGAGGAAATTAAATTTCAATATTTTTACCCACATGTTCTACTCCTCTTAGGGCTTTATCCAAAGTTAGTACCTCTCTCACATATTGATTGTGGGTCATATCATTCTGAAAAACATCATTGGGTCACTTATGTTCCCCAACAATAAAGATGAGTATCAATCCTATTTGAGTGAGTTCATTATAATGTATGTTCCCCCAACCAAGTTCCTATTAAATAGAGATACTATTATTTGCATGTATTTAATTTATTACTTTAAAAAAATTCCACGGATCTATCTATTGAAAAATAGATTTAGAGTTTTTACTTTTTTTTCTCAATATATCATGAAATGAAAAATCAGTTCTTTGCCTCCATAAATTGTTCACTTTTTTAAAATAGTTTATAATATTCTCAACCACATTTTCCACATCTTTTCTCAACCATTATATTATTATAAAATTCTTTCTCAGATACAACTCAGTAAAATTGTGTTATTGAGTGCATGAATCATCGTCAACTAGACTTTACTCAAGCCATTTTTCATACGAAAGTTCCCACAATATTTTGGGGTGATGTTATTCGGAAAACAACATATCATGTCAATTTTCTTTCAACATCTATGCTTTTAGATGATACCCCATATCATGAACTCTATCCATATCATCCACCCCCTTCACTGCCCCTTTGAGTTGTTAATTTTTTTGTATATGTTTGTAACATTCATTTAACTTATGCCATGTTTGATGTTTCTTATCGTAAATGAATCTTTCTTTGATGTTCTCACACACAACATGGATATAATTATTACTCACCTAATTTTGGGATGATTTGTTGTGTCAACTGATATTTCTATTTTTGCATCATCAAAATTAGTTTCTCTTTTAGCTCTATCAGTAACCATGACTACTTATTAAGAGGGTTTTTTCCATTTATCATTACCCCATTAACCTATCTCCCACAACCTTATCCTCATAAGTTTAGAAGTATTCACTTTGGGAGTGTCCCTCTAATCCCACTTACCTCACCACCTCCTCCCAAACATGTTGATTCATTCTCTGGTCATGTCTATACTCAACCCCTCGATGAAACCTATCCTGTAACACCTAAAAATACTTTAACCCTTTTTTTCATTGACTCCACCATCCACCACCAAGGATATAATTATTTAATTATGTAATGGTGAAAATAATTTCCATAAATCAGTTGTATATATTCATTCTATCTAGTTCTTATCAGCACATGCTAAACAATTTATTGGTAATTTGGCTTCAACAACAATTCTTCATACTCACAAAAAGGGAAAAAAGCCTATCTAGGTTTGTTTCAAGCCATATTTGATTATATATACGAACTAAAGGACAATCATACCTGATATTTAGTTTCTATTACACTAGGTAAGCATGTTTCAGGCTGTAGATATGTATATAATATTTATGTTAATGTAGACGGCTCTCTTAATCACCTCAATGCTTGGATCATTTCCCAGGGGTATACCCAAAACATAGGGGAATAATTATTTTAATAACTTCTCTTCAGTGGCCAAATGGTCTCTTTTAATCTATTGATTTCCCTTACAACTTCTAATCATTGGTCTCTTTACCAATTTGATATCAAAAAGACCTTTCTATCTGGTATTCTAGATAAGGAAATTTATATGGAGTAACCTACTAGGTTTTTTAATCAATGGAATTCCACTATGGTGTTTCACCTTATATGATCTATATATGGTGTTAAAAAATCCTTGCAGACATGGTTTTGTAAACATTGTGTAGTTGTGACTAATTTTGGGCATCCCACTTCTGGAAGCATCCAGTTTAATCTTTTTGTTTAGGATATTGTAATTATAGGAAGTGATTCAATAATAATTGGTTTAGTATAGTTTTTCCTTCCTGAAATCATTAAAATGAAGGAATTGGGATTATTTTCTAGGAATTGAGATATCTCAAAGATCAAATGGGATTTTCTCATATCTATTTAAGTATGTATTTTATTTTCTTATAGAAACAGTATTGTCTCGTGTTTTTGTTGCTGGAAATCCTCTCAATCCAAGTGAGTGGTCTCTTTTTAGAGTAATTTATTTCCCTCACTTGAAAGATATAATCAAATTATCAGTAAAATAAATAATCTGACTATGACTTGACTGAACATTGTTTATATTGGATGAAAGGTAAGCCAATTCATGGATCATTTGACTACACTATAGTGGGATTTAATTCTTCTAATTGTCAAATGTTTCAAAAGAGAACTAGTTTTGGGACTACTATATTCAAATCACGGGAACAATAATGTGGATAAATTCACTGATACTAACTATGCAACATGAGTGATGAGTCAGAGCACTAACTAATGACACATGTGGCATATATGTTCTCATCATCGTAATATCTTCTCCATGATATTGGTTATCATTTATATAGTCTAATAAACATGTGGTGTTAAAATCATGAAACAATGAATATGGATAAAAATATGATTTTATATAAGAATACTATGTTTTTTTGTGGTTGATAGTCATTTTGTTAGGAAAAATTTCAAAAATAAGAATATTAATTTTAGATATGTATATGCCTCCAATTAATTGGATAGATTGTTTACTAAAGTGGTTTAAAAAACATTGGTTATTTTTTATATATCTATTTGGACATAATAAATATACATTATTCATTTTGAGGGGGTTCGGGTAGGTAGAATAGTCTTGTATCTAGTTTGTAGATGTGTCAAAGTAGAATCCTATTCGATTAAGGAAAATTTATCCCTATAGCTTGAAATTCGTATCTACCACTTATCTAAGATTTTTTATAAATTTATTCCCTTGATAAATAAAATTATTATACCTCATGGGGATATGGTTTCCAAGTATGTGGTTTGAACATCTACAACTGTGTCATTTCCTCTAGGCTAGTAATATTTAGCATGGTCCACGTAGTCCTCCTAGAAACTTGAAGATTATTTTTATATATATAGGGTGATCATAAAGGTATACTCAATAGTAAATACAAAGCCTTTCATGTACATGTGAAAGAGTCCTACTAATGAACCCAAGAGAAAATAGAAGAACAACAAAACACCAAAATAGGTATACTAACCAAGATCATCCTCACCAAGACACAATCACTAATTAATGAAAGAAAATTAAAATTGCATAATATGAATCATATTGATGAAGGATACCCCTCACTACTTTATCCCTAATTTTCTGGTCTTACACCCTGATATCATACATTCTGATGCTCCCATATCTTCCATATAATGTATACCACCACTCTATAGCATGATCACATCACATCACCCCAGAAGACACCCGGTCCATCATATCACAATCACTACAATAACCATGCTAGTAGGGTATCATGAACATGAAGGAAATCAGCCGCATTCCGTCCTACCATGAATGACCCCACCATAATGATGGTACTAGGGTGTGTAATCAAAACTGGTGGTTTGGAGATTTAAAGGTTGTTAGCACCTAAGTGATGAAACTTTGTCACATATGGTAATCTAAGACCCAATACAGTATAAGGATATCAATTGAATTAATGAGAGCACAAAAATAAAAAAAAAATTAACAAGTAACTCATTTGAATCGAATTGTGCCTATATTTTGCACGTCACTGGGGATCGTTTCCCAAATGATTTGAGATTGAACCCCTCTATATCATCCAAAAACACTTCAAGAATCCACACATATGTTGTTCATCGATTTTTGTGTGATATTTTGAAGCAATGATGATTTCTTAGACATCATGAAAATCACCTCGATCCCATTTCTTCTATAAACAATGGTGTTCTTGGACCATTCAATCTATTCGATCATTTCTCTATCTAAGATTCAAGAGGGGAGAGAACCTCTAAATTCTAACTGATGAGTAGTATATAGAATGAGCTTCACCTTCACTTATATATTGGATATCCAAAATAGTCGGTTAGGGTTCCCTAGCCCCTCATATATTTAAAATCCACTAAATAAGTTATAAATAAATAATTATGAAGAACTAACTACATCAAAAAATTTATCTATATTTTATCACATACTTATAATATTTATTGAATATATTATGTGATAAACCTAAGTCATTAACTTGGATCGTAATTCCTACTAAAATTAAATGAAGCTTGAATATATATAAATAATATTAATTCATATTATTCCATATATTCACTTAAAAATTGTAAATTATTATAAAAAATAAATGCAACGCAATTATTCTATACTTGAATATTAATGAATTTTTTTTCATTGATCGATAAAACATGGACAACTCTCAAACCCTATAGTGTGGTCCACAATTTCATATATACCTATTCATCATAATAGGGTAGATTCTGGATGATTTTATTATGATTGGGCCTCTATACCATTATCTCGATAGTAGTTAATAGTATTCAAAGACCAAGAGTGATGTCTAGATTCCCATCAAGACCCCTAAAGATATAAGGAATAGTCATAGCAATGAAAAACATCCTATGAACATGTACCCTGTAATATAATCTCTTTGTCATATTATATATCATAAATTAGGATTCACACTTGTGTTGTCATCCTTTCTTACTTTATTATTTTTTGATCTAACTAGACATACCGACCTTGAAATACAATGGGAATGGATTTTTGAAGGTACTAGAATCCTAATCAACTAAGCCTATGTTATCACTTCCTCAACTCGGAAGAGAAAAATTCGATCTTGATCATTCAACCAATGTCACACCACCAATGATGCACCCAAAAAAAGATACATCACCAAAACTTCAATATCATGTTTTTTTCTTTACATCACAGTATGTGATCAAATGGAACACATCGATAATGATCTCAATTCAGGATACCAATACACATGTTCATAGATATGAATAAACAATGAGACCAGAAGCATGTGGTGGTCCTATTAGTGATTCTATCCTCATGATATCATCTAATCGATATCAGAAAGTGATTACTTCATAATAAGAAGTCTCAATGATTATGATCCCCCAACACCTGATGGTCACACATCATTTGTTTCCTATCAGTATGATGTATTTGTACCATTGGACATTAATTTAGGTTCACTTTAATAGTACCTATAGGTCCTCATTATATCCTATAAAATTATATAACCATTTGATATGACACTTAATATAAATATTTACCATCAATTGAGTGAACTTAGAAGTATCCAAACTATTCTGGTAAGATAAAAACATGTATATATCAAACTGCATACATGTAATGGTAATCAAAGTAAATACACAAGTTGGGTCTAGGGAACCCACTTTCAACACTCACACTTTCACTAGATCCAACTGCTAATAATTCTCAGTCTAGTAGATTTCACTTGAGAATCATACTTCTACTGAGATATTGATTATATAGGGGTTCTTCCATGTTATCCTCTATGGAAATTCTATTAAATGTGAATTCACCTATCTTATTAAAATCCCTCAAGATATTAAACTTTTAAAGTTCGTTATTTATCCTGTGGTGAGATTTTGGATCCTTGGAAAGTACCACTGGTGTAGTATTATCACAATAAACTGGAATAGGTTCTATACTCTTAGGCACAACACCAATGTCTGAGAACAAGTTGTATATCCAATTTTCATCCTTAACTGCATCAGAATCTGCTATTAGTTATATTCTACTATAGAATTGGTGACCACATGTTACTTCTCGCATATCCATATCATTGAAACACCATTCAGGGAAAATACGTAGTGTGATTTTAATTTCAGATCAACATGACCTATCTAGAAACTAGAATCAATGCATTCTCTCACTACCAGTTCTTAATCACCTCAATACACCAAAAAATATCCTTTTTAATCCCCAAGTACTTTAAGAGAGTTTTTATAGTTTCCTAATATAACTCTAATGGATTATCTTGATATCATACCACTATGATTAGGAAACATCATACTTAGTACATAGCATGGCATACATGATATATCCCACTGTTGATGTATAAGGGATTCTACTCTTTCTTTCACTCTCGTCCTGTGTTTGTTAACAAATTTTCTTGGAAATATTGGTACTATGTGACATTGGAAAAAACCCTATCTTGTAATTTTTTCATACATTACCTTTAATGTACCTTCTCAATATATTTAATTTGACATTTCTCAAGAAGCCTCTGAGATCTATCTTGATAGATCTTGATACCTAGAATGTAAGCTTCTTCACCTAAATATTTCATGGATGAGAATTCATTTAACCAAGTCTTAACCAACTGTAATACTTTCATTTCATTTTCCATAATTAATATGTTATCAAAATATAATAAATAGTAAAATGGTGACATTCCCATTAAACTTATTATAGGAAAAAAGATTTCTTTTGTTTTTTCTGACAAAACCAAATCCTCTTTTGGCCTCATCAAAATGAAAATTCCGTGATTGTGTTGTTTTTTTGACCAATAAATGAATCTATATATATTTCAAACTTTATTGACATTATTTGAATTTATATACCCTTCAAGTTGAGTCATATATATGTCTTCATCTAATTTATCATTTAGAAAAGCAGTTTCAAAATCCAATTTTCAAATTTCATAATCATGGAATGTTGTTATTGTAAGTAATATTTTGATTGAATTAATCATTGAAACTGGTAAGAAGGTTTCATCATATTTTATTCCTCTAAATTTTATAAAACCCATCACTACCAGTCTTTCCTTATAGGTGTTTAACATACCATCCATGTTCTTAATTTTCTTGAATACCCATTTTCACCCAATGGGTTTTACATTAGCTGAATGTTTTACTAAAATCCAAACCTGATTCTAGAACATGGATTCCATATCAAAATGTGTAACATATTTCATTTAGTTTCATAAATTCCTTCTACTTCTTCCTTTTAGGTTCCAGGTTCATCATCCTCAAGTATTAATGTTTCACCTAACTCAGTGATAAGAAAACTGTAACACTCTGGTTCTATAACCTCTCAAGTTGACATATGTTGTACATGTGTTTCGAGAACTTTCATCATCTCCCAATATCACTTGCGAAGATTGATCTCGTACAAAACCTTTTGTATATGGATAACCAAATTTATAAATGTAAATATTTCTCCCACTATTTCCATTGGAAATTTTATCCCTTTATTGAAATGTGACTTGCCTTACCATAATCACTTTTCTATCTAGAAAGTTGTATAGGTAGTATACTTTAGTTTCTTTAGGATAACATATAAAATTGAACTATGTGCTTTGGGATGAAAAATTTTCAATTGGTATAGTCTTCACAAAAGCCTTTCGTTCCCATACACATATGTGTGATAGACTAGGTTTCTTTCCATACCACAACTTATATGGAATCATGTATATAGATTTATTTGGTACTCATTTAAGGGTATATGTCAATATCTTCAAGGCATATCCCCAAAAGGATAATGGAAGAGTTTACCGAATCATCATTGATTTTTACATGTCTAGCAAGGTATGATTCACCCTTTAACTAACACCATTCCACTATGTTGTATAAGGAGAAGTGAGTTGGGATACTATCCCACACTCCTTTATGTGGCCAATAAAATTTTGATAAAGATACTCTCTGCCTCAATCTAGGTAAAGTGACTTAATCATCTTACCAAGATGGTTTTCTACTTCATGATGATATTTCCTAAACATCTTACAGGATAATGAATTATACAACATTAATTAAATATAGCCATACCTACTATATTACCCAGTAAAAGTAATGAAGTATGAAAACCCTACCCTTTCCCCTATTGGAAATGGACCACATACATCAGTATGAATTAATTCCAGTAATTCAATAGCTCTTACTCCCTTCCAAGAGAGGGGAACTTTGTTCATTTTCCCTCATAAACAATCATGACATACATACATGGGTATTAAAGAAGTTGAGTCTAAATACTCTTCTTGATGTAATTTCTATAATCACTTCTCATTTAAATTACCAAGCCCAATGTGTCATAGGCGGTTGTTGTGTAAGTCTTGGTCACTGGTTTTTTCATTGATTTTTATTAATGGGTTTTCGAGTTCAAGTATATGTACCATTGTTATGATATTTCATACCATAATAAATTTTATACATATAAAAGAGACAACATTTATTTACAAAAATGGATTAAAATACAATGGAATATAGAATTTACATTGGGATTATCTTTTTGGTTACTGACGATACATAATAAAAAATATCCAATACAAGAATAAAACATGTAGGCAAAGTTAGGTGATAATATATCACTAACAATGTTTCTAGACTTGCACCATTTTCATCTTGGAGATCTAATTCACTTTTTTTTATCTTTGTGAATCTACTTGGTTTCTATATATGGATAAAAATGTGTGATCCACATGTAATATCTGTTACCCAACTTGTAGATAATAACAAATTGAATTCAATGAAAAAAATACATGAAGTAGAAGTGTTTCATGGATTCTTCTTCCTAGATTCTTGGTTATTATATTAACCTTTATTGACACATATAATGTAGATAACCTCCTTCTTGTTTCCATCCCTTTGTATCTTTGTCTTCTTGGAAGGACATTGCATCGGTTTCTTCAGCTTGGATATAGACTTAGATCCCTTATTCATGCCCTTCCTCCACTTTTTCTCCCTAAGAACTGAAGAATTGGTATTTTTCATATCCTTATCATCTTGGAAAACTAAATCGAAAATATCTATGAGATACTTATTCATGAAATTCATATTTTAATTAACAATTAATTTCGAAAATATTGGCGATAAAGAGGGAATAATGAGATCAATTTCTAGTTATTGGTTCAGCTTGAACCCATGGGCTTCAAGCCTGTCAATGTACCTAATCATCTCGAGTATATGAGGTCCTTATTTATTCCCTTATAATATCTTGCACTTATACATTTCACTTGACATATCATACCTTTCTTTCCTATCTCTCTATTGATATAACTGATGAAAATGAGTTAGCATCTTGTAGGCATGTTTATACTCATGCATTTTTTGAAATTGATTTGACATAGATGACACAACATAATACATTGTACATCTAGTGTGTCATATATATGTGTTTTGTACTTGTTTTTAACCACCCTCCTTGCTCCCCAGTGAGGTCTAGCAGGAAGTGAGGAATCCAACACATAAGGCTTTATTCCATAGCAATGTACTATGTTCAAGTACATGTACCACTCTTGATATTTATGGAAGATCATAATATTTTATTTATCTAGTGTGGATCATAGTGATAATTTTTTGTGGTGTTGGTGATTTCCATTTTGGTCTACAAAAAATAAAATTTTGTAGCTTTTAATTTTTCTTGAATACTTTTTAGACATATTTTATTAATTAATTAAATCATTAAATTTCTCTCACTATTTTATAAAATTAAAATATACCTTGGTACTGGAATCTAAATACTCAATTTCTGGAGTATCATAGTTTAAATTATCCTTGAAACCTCTCCTCATAGTCCAAAATCTATGGCTGTGCCACTAATCATATAGTTTCAAGGTAAGAACTAGGTTGCTCAACCAAATTAACTCATGTTTCCTTGACCTATTGAGTAAAGTCCTAGCTTATTGGAATTGTAAGCTTGATTCCTTAAATGCTTTGCAGAAAAAGTGATAGAAAGTTTTCTGAGGTTACCCTTTGATACCAAAATTTTCTAATTCAACCCATTAATCTAATAAGAACTGCAATGAAGTTGTATGAACCCTAAACTATGGATTATGAGCAACCCGTATGCTCAATTTTGTTCAAATTTGAGAAATATAAGGCTATACGACTTAATATATCTTTGAGGGATTTTTAATATTTTCTTGAAAAATGCAATCAATTTCTATTAAATATGTTCAAACATTGTTGTCATGCTCACAACTGAACATTCATTAATATAGAATCATTCATTATATCTTTATTCATTTTATTTGTTTATTATTTTATGTGTTCTCACAATAAACATGCACATGCATAAAATAATAAATAGTGCATAAAGAAAATAATTACCTAATTGGCCTTGAGAATCTACTTTTGGTTGATCTATATTAAACTTCGTGGGTCAACCGTGATCTAGGGGGTATCATTGCTGAGTCAGGCCCTGACTGGTATCACCGTTTCCCCCCAATTTAGGGCATGCACTTCTAGTCTGGTTCACCAACTCATAATAGTGGGGCATACTTCATAAAGTTTTATTTTCATATGTACAAGTATACTTTCCTGCAAGTTAGGGGGCCTTAGAAGCATAATATACAACATATAAATTTATCATGCATGAACATATACATATTAAATTAAAAGTACTATGCATAGGCTGTCATAAAATTAACTACTTGTTACAAAAATCACACACATGTAATAAATAACATCCTAATATACATAGGTCTGTTCACTAGATCAAGACTAATCCAACGCTATTATGGGAAAGGCCAACTTTTCGTGACCAATTCTAGGTTGGGAAAACCATCCTAGTACCATTTCAGGGTATATCAAGTGAAATGAGATTAAATAGAGGCCATGGAAGTGGAAAAACTTGCTACTTAAGCAGTAGTGTGATGACTTGGGTGAGATAAGTTTACTGTTGGATAGGTGTCATAGTGATGGTGGTCGGGAACTATTTTGAGTGGCAGTCCACTCATCGAATGAGAGAGCAGTGGCCTTTCACGGAGTGGGAGGTGGTGATGGGGCCCAGACCAGGGGATAACGATGACCTTTCACACTATTATAATTAGAGGGAGGTGATGTGTTGGTCAGTTGGGGTGGGGACCATGCGGCAGTGACAACCTTCCATGCTAAGAGAGGGCAGTGACAACTTTGGTCGTAGGGGCAGATTGGTGGAGTCCATGGGTCAAGGTGGTCGTTGGTGTTTGAGGAATATGCATCACCACTATGTCCACAAGTTTCATAAGGAAGAAGACCCATACCCATTCCCTTGATAATTTTTTATTAAAAAAGTATCCATACAACCTTCAAAATAATCAAAAAAAATTTAAAAAAATTTCTAACGTGAGTAGTCAAGCCTCGCAAAAAAACCTTTTCTAAATTCAAATGGCTATTGAATTTTTTTAAATATTAAAAATGATAAAACTTTTGTAAAATATTAATTATTTAAAAAAAATTTAAAACATCGTATTTTTAGTCTTATTGTTTTTAATTAAAAAAATATTTAATTCTTTTTCACACCTAGTGGGTAAATTCAGGTCATCGGCCAGAGGAAATTCTGCCACTGGATTCTGGCCGGAACTTGGCCGAAATTTATCCAGTTTTCCTAAATTAAATTTATTATGGTTTTTAATAATCATTCCATTATAATATAACATATATATATATCATTTTAATTGAAAAGGATCCACATAAAATTTTCAATATATCCATAAGATGGCCATTCGAAATCGGATCGACACACAATCTATTTCGTTATGTCTGAATTAAAACCCTTTACTTAAATTTAATTAAAAATAATTTCCCATAAAATTGAAAAGAACACAATAACTCTAATACCTATTGATGGTATTGTGGCATGCATCGTAATTAGGTGGGTTAGGGATTTAAAATTTTTTATCATTAGACTGAAGAAAGTTCATCATCTTCAGCGATCGAAGCCTCTGTATGGTCAGAGTATCCCATGTGAATTAATCAAGGAATATAAATAAAAATTGAATGAGTACCACATTCTAGTAAAAGTGCACTCATTTATCATGCTTCTTCAGTGACCATTTCTTGAAGTATTTGAGTTCTAAACTCTTTAGATAATCCACACACACTTCAAGAATCCTCATGTACACCGTTCTTCGAATTATGGGTGCTGGCATAGTGCTACGGAGGTTTATTCAATGTCATAATGATCACCTAAAACTTGTTTCATAGATCCATTAAGTTATTCTTGGATTGTTTTCTCAGTTGGATAATTTATATCTCTAGGATTCAGAAGACAAAAGAACTCAATTTCTACTATTGAATAGTATATAGAATGAGCGTCTCCTTGAATTATATAGTGGATGTCCAAATACCCAATTAATGTTCCTCAACACCTTATATAATTAATATACAATAAATAAGTAATAAATAAATAAATATGAAGAACTAAATGTTATTTATATTTTATCACATACATGTTATATATATTAAATATATCCATGTGTTTACCTTGAAACTTGTAAATATGTTTAAAAAACAAATTGAACCCAATTATTCTATACTTGAATAATAATGAATGTTTTTATTTATCAGTGATTGATAAATATTGGAAAACTCTCAAACAATTTGGTGGGTCCCACAATATCTTAGAGACCTATTCACCATAATTGGGAAGATTTTTATTATGTGTGACCCTCTAGGACCTTGTCATGATAGTGGTGATTAGTATTCATAGACCAAGAGAGGATTCTAGCAACCCATCAAGGCCCCTAAATATATATGGAATAGTCATAGAAATTAAAACCATTCTATAAACATGAACTCTGTAATATAATCTCTTTGTCATACTATATCTTATAAATTAGGACACACACTTATGCTATTATCCTTTATTACTTTATTATTTATTGATTTAACTGGACATACTTACCTTCAACTATCATGGCCATGCACTCATGAAGGTACCACCATCCTCATCAAACAGACCCATGATATCACTTCCTCAACTCGGAAGCAGAAAATTCTATCTTGATCATTCATCCAATGACATACCACCATTAATGCAACTAACACAAGATACCTCATTGTGACTTCAATGTCATACTTCTTTCCTTAAATCAATGTATACAATCAAATAGAACACATTGATAATGATCTCATGTTAGGAAACCAATACACATGTTCATTTATAGGACTAACCAATGACACATCAAACATGTGGTGTTCCTATTGGTGTGTATTTCCTCATGATATCATCTACTCAAGATAAATAAGGGAGACTTAATGGGAAGAAGTATAAATCCTTATGATCCCCCGACACCTGATGGTCACAAATCATCTGTGTCCTATCAGTATAATGTATTTGAACCATAAGAAATTACATTACTAATATTTTCATAGTATCTCTAGGTCCTAATTATAGCCTTGTAACTTCTATAACCCTTTGATACAACACATAATCTATAAAAATTTTCATAAATATAGTTGATGTAGAAGTATCAATACTCTTATGGTAATATAAACACTTGTATATATAAAAATGTATACATGTAAAGGTAATAAAAGTACATACACAAGTTGGGTATAGGGAACCCATTTTCAATACACAAGTCATCCCACAACATGACATATCATATCTCACCCGAAGACACATGGTCTACTACTCCACAACATAGTCATATCACACCTCACCTAAAGACACAAGGTCCATAACCTAGTGAACTAAAATACCTCTAGTAATTAAGACATTTTCATATCTACTGCCCTAGAAGAGAGTTCAGGGGAGGGAGGGTAGTTTTCCATCTAAAAACCCATCACCCCAATTCCCTAAAAGAATAAAAAAACAAAATATCACCTCGCATATCATTTCTACCAAACATCACCTCCCTAAAAACAAAGATCATGACCCCATAGAATGACCACATTACACAACACATCAAAACACATTATACATATTTAACAAGGGTCCTTTTATCAATGCCATTTCGTTATTTTAGGGGTATTCTTACACAAGCCAATAATTCTATGGGTGACCATTTTATTAACCTGATATAAGTGGTTATGAAGTTTCTATCTTTTAGGGTGATGAAAAATAATTAAAAAAAGGTTTAAAAATCACACACAAAAAATGTGCAAACAAATCCCCCAAATGACCATGATTTTTAGAATGGTGTTTAGACCTATAAAAATATAATATAACAAATAATATCAAAACTTTAAAATTATGTGAATCATTCCACTTACCATGTATCCAATATAAATTGACAATTCTATATATTTAATTAAGTTTATGTAACTATCATCCCAAAAGAGAAAAAGATTATAAACCCTCTCACATGATACACAAATAAGAGAAATGAGGGATCCCCTACAGATAGATTTTAGTCCATTCCACAAAAGGTACAAAACCACCTACAAAGCCTTCCAAAATCATGTAAAAATATTGTAAACATATTTACAAAATTTATATACATACTCTATTAATTCAAATAAACATACATCCAAAAAATTTAGGTCATTTTTTCCAACAAATTATCTCTTTCTCTGAACAAGAATCATCCACCAATGCTTAAAGGCAAAGGAAATCCCAACATAAGACATTAAACACAGAAAATTAAAGAGGGATGTACCTAAAAAGATACGAGTTCTTACAACCTCTCTTCCATATTAAATCGCACCCACATGCCTCTCCAAGCATCATTGTGGGGTTTTAGTGAACAAGTCTTTCCCCTATACTCACATATCATACTCCCTCTTCCCAGTGCCATCCTAAACTTTACTATTTTTCCACTATAGTAAAACTAAAGGTATAGTCCTACACAATAGATACTTATCACTATGGTCTAAAATCTTCTTTAGATTCTCATCAAAGTACACTTATACCTGATGATCGATATCTGCTATGTCTGTTACATGAGAAGTTTTTCAATGATATCTATAAATCTACAATATGTGAAACACTATGTCAATGAAACTATAGTAATGTGGAATGGATAATCAGTATGACAATGGAATGACCCTTTTCACTACGTCAAATGGCCTAAAAAAATTGGCTGCTAGCTTTCCCTTTTTCATGATACAAATTTTCCCCAACCTAGGAAATGCACGAAGAAAAACTTGATCACCAATCTCAAAATTTAGTGGGCATCTCTAATGGTAAGTGTTCGGTCACCAAACTTCTGTTAATCAACTAAACCTTCTCAGATGTCTCCCACATGAGAATAATCTCAACAATTGTTGAATCACCTACCTCTATCCAATAAAGAGGTGAATGAAATGAAATTACATATAAATCCTCAAGAGGTTCCATTTGGATTGATTCATAGAATATATTATTATATAAAAACTTCATGAGTTCCATATGATACTCTCATGAACCTCTGAAATCAAAAACATAGGCCTGCAACATATCCTCTTGAAGTAGAATAGTCTGGTCAGAATGATTGTCAGTCTAAGGATGATAGGATGAACTCAGAAGAAGCTACGATCTTAGATCCTTATGAAGTCCCTGTCAAAACTACGATGTGAAATAGGGATCTCAATCTAAAATGATACTCCTCATATTACCATGCACCCAAAATACTTTGTGCATGTAAAGACTACCCAAATCATCAACTATAAAGGTCTCCATAATAGGTTAGTTGATCCATAGTCACCCATAAAACATCATTATTATGAGTTGTCTTGGGTAATCATATCACAAAATCCATAGTTACATCATCCCATTTCTACTCTGGAATGGGAAAAGGCTGAAAATACCAGCTATCCTCTAATGATTAGTATTCAATTGCTGACAAGTGAAACATATTACCAAAAATCATTCTACCTCCTTCTTAATTCCGGACCACTAGTATTCTCTATAAATATCAATATACATATTTTTCAAACTAGGATGTAACGCCCATATAGATGCATGAAACTATCTCATTAGCTCCTTGCGAAAGCATAAAGGAATCCATACTTAGCCAAAGAAAAGAGAATTTTCACTGCTAAGAGAACATCTTGATGGTGTATCCCCACCATATAAGTTGTATATCAAAAATGATCACTTTCGATCTGATAGTTACTTGGTCTTGATCTGATCTAAAAGAACGGGTATAACAGATGTTGAAGTTAGAGATACATATCCCTAATACTCCTAAACATATAGATTTTTATCTGTAAATAGTGTCAGCATCTACTACTCACCATAATTCTCCTACACTACCTATGTTTTCATCTTTTTTCTCAATGCATAAAAAATAATGTTTCCCTTTCTCAACATATAATCCAACTCAAAGTCAAAAGAATACAGATACTCAACCCATATCCTCTGTTGAAGGTTCAGGTTCCACTAAGAAAAGATTCACATGAGGCTCTTATAGTCTATGTATACCACAAACCTCTCACCGATAAGATAGTTTGTTCAACACCTCGAGAAATTTAACACCACATCTAACTTCAGATGAGTAGGGTAATTCCTCTCATGTGGTCTCAACTCTCTAGATCCATAAGCAACCACTTAATCCTCATACATTAGATATTCTGAGTCAAACTCTAGATGCATCATAGCACAAGCTGTATTATTTACCCATCATAGGTAAAGTGAGGATAGGTTCTGAGGTCAAACTTCCTTTCAGCTTCTGTAAACATCACTTATAATCATCTGGAAAGAAAAACTTCACCCCCCATCTTGGTCATTATTGAAATCAGTGCTTCCATGTGGGATAAGTACAAGATAAATCACCAATAATAACCTACTAAACCCTAAAATCTCTAAATATCAAAGAAATTCTTAGTATTCCAAGATACCATGGTTGCAACCTTTTTGGGGTCCACTGACACTCCTGCCTATGAGATGACATGGCCTATTTAGTGTAATTTTTCAATCCAAAAACTACATTTTGTTTACATGGTGTAAAGATGATTATCTCTCAATGTACTCAAGATGATGTCAAGATGTTCAGAATGATCATCTACTGACTGGGAGTACACTAATATGACTTCAACAAAAACCACCACAAACCGGCCCAGAAAAAGGATGAATGATCTGATTCATCAAGGCAATGAATATTGTCACTGTGCTACTAAAACCAAATGTAATCACTATGAACTAATACAAGACATATATTCTCTTAAAATTATTATAAGGTATGTATTATGGTATCACCCTCAACTTGTTTTATCATGATTTTAAATTGATCTTGTAGAAGATCATAGCACAACTCAACTGATCGAAAAGATATTGAAATAAAGAAGGGGATACTAGTTCTTGGACATCATCTACTTTAATCTTAGATATTCCTCACATAATGAAAAGGTACCATTAGAATTATTTGAAAAATATGACTAGATAACCCTAAGGATATGTACTAGGATGTATGAAACCATTATCATCTAGATCCCCCAACTGAACTTTCAATACGTAAAGCTATGATGGTTCTATTCTATAAGGAGGGAGAGAAATTGTTTTTTCTTTTAATGTCAACTCGATCTTGAACTCAATCTCTCACTCAAATAGTAACTCATAGAACTCATAAATAAAGATATCCTAAAAATGGTATACCACTGGAGAATAATAATACCATTTCATCCCACCATGATCTAGATAAAGATCGACTACCTGATCTGTGAGATAATCTAATCTTCACTAAATTGGTCCTACATGACCAACTAGAAAATTCCACTTACACTGGTGAGAAAATTTTCCTCCTTTTGGATATAAAAATCTAACATTCCTTCAGTAATTGTCGATATTATCCTAGTATAGAACTAGAAATTCCATACCATGAATTTAATTGAAACCTATCATTTCCAACACAAACGGTTCCCAAAAGAAGTGGTAACCACCAATATCTAGAGGACACACCTTGAAACTATTGATATTCTCTGACCGCACTCTCAACGGTGTATTAATGGTAAAAACCATCTATTCTTTACAAATTCAAGATCAAACTATTTACAAAAATAGTGGATAAAAAGTAATATTGTGCTTCTATATCAAATAACACAAGAAAGGGTAAATGATACAGGAATTGAACCTATGATAGTAGAAGGTCTTGCATCTACAATTGTTGGAGAAGTATTCATAACAAGCAACTAACTAGGCCCTCTACCCTATGGTCTATCTTTACTCGCCTAGGCTATTCCCTATACTTGGTACTTTTATTCCTCAACTGGGGTAACACATCCCCAACCTCAATCAGAATGTCATGTGGAGATCTAGATACCTGCCTAATGAGGAGTAGCTAATTCCTTCCCAAACTCTAGTACCTATTTGATATCCTACCACTACTCTTATGTGCAATTCCCCTACAAACCCTCTATAGGTGACCAATAATTCTATTAGAATGACACTACAAAGAGGGGTACAAAAATTGAGGTTGTTTGTGACCCATCTTGCCTCACTAATAGTACTACAATGGAATGTAATCCTGATATGGATTCCCACTACCCGAACTACACTAATCATTATTTCCTTGGAGAAAACTATCATAGAGACACTTCTTTACACTAGAAGAAGAGTTCCTAGTTTTCCCTACTGAAATAGCATGGTCACTGCTCGGGGCCTCTCTCAGATTTCTTTCCAAGATGAGTTCTAGATTTATCACATTCTCAAAACTACTTAGATGAAACATGTTAACTTATGACATGATAATATAGTGAAATCCATCCTAAAAATTCATCTTCCTAAAGACCTCATTATCTTCTAAATATTGAGAAAATCGCTGAAGGTCGTTGAAGCTTCTGGTGTAGTCTAGAACTGACATGCCCTCCCATTTCAGTTGCCTGAAATCATGAGCCTTCTTATTCATCAACATCATAGGATAGAATTGTCTTAGGAACTACAAATCAAATTCCTTCAAAGATAACTCCAATTACTTCCCAATCTTATATGGAATGTCCCACAAACACATGGTTGGTCAACAAAGCATATATGTTGAAAGCTTCTCCCTCATATCTATGGGTGACTCAAGATGCTTAAATGTCATCTAGACTGACATGATCTAGAACTCAGATACCTAGGGGTCTCCCTCCCTAGTGAACTAGAGATGTTGTAGTTGGAAATCGCTTGTTATCTCATACTTCTAAGTCACATTGTAAAAAAGTTTCCCTTTCAATTGATTGCATGACCCTCATAAATATTTCACGAAGCTAAAACATCCATATGATCCTCAGAATAAAGAAAAATGACTCATCTAGGTTAGTAGCATGATCATTTCCACTCTACTGACAGTCAATTCAATGATGATGAGGAGAAATTTTCTCTACAAGAGAAGAAAACTCCTTAGAACACTGGCTATTATAACAAGGTCAACCTCCACAGATGACAACAACAAGGAACCTCTACTCACGGTATCCCTGAACATGGATTAAAAGTGTTTTATCCTGAAAAATCAATTTATTTATTTCATTAAATAGTTATTATAGGTATCTTATATCATTGTTAAAATAGTCAGGTAAATATCACATGAAATACATATGTCCCTATATTGAACAATTCATGTCAATATATATCCCTATGTGCCTATCAAGATGCATGCATACTCATCTCGCACTATATTGGGCCATGAGTATAAATCTCAAGAACTAATAACATTATGAAATAATAACCCCACACAACATGTGAATCACCAAAGGTAAAATAACATCAACTGATCAACTGTAACAAAAAAACATCATAAAAATAAATCCCATCCATGGTACTCGGATTTCCCCCTCATACCTGGATTATCTTATCCCATAAAAAAGATCATTACTAAATCCCAAAACATCCTAGTCTCATTTATAAATTTCCAAAATATTAAATAAATAGAAAAGAAACTTTGTGTCCTCTGATACCACTATGTAACTTCATCTAATTCTTGTACTCTCATGTGGCTGAAATGGGTTGGTTATAGGACCTCAAGTGCACCTCCCTCTATGCTAGAGGCTACTGACTAGTAGCGGGGGTGTGATAAGTATAGTGTAGAGACAATACCCCCGTTTATAGAGTTACAATATAGTAAAAATAAATAATATAAATAAATATTAGAGTATGGAAATAATGGAAAAAATACAAAATAGTAGAAAACCCAAGCAATAAATTCAAACTAATTAATCCAATATATATTAAAGGAATACTGTAAGGTCATGTTTGAATGTAACCAGATGCCAAACTAAAATTAATATAATAAAACAATCAACTGAAACAAATAAACTTAATGAACCCAATCACAAACCCCATGTCTATATTGGCTCCGAACTCTAGCCCATCTTGCAAGCAACACTAAACAACAATGTCCCTTTCCCTTGTCCAATCCTGCATCCATGAAATCTTCTTGAGTTCCAAATAGCGGCTCGATTAGGGTGTACATATAACTCTGTAGGTCGACACCATAGTGTCTTAACATGACCAGTCTGATAATAAGTTAATGAAATAATGTAATAAACTAGTGTATTAATTAATTAAAAAATTAAATTAATACCACATCAACCCACTTTGAAACCATGTCAAAAAAGTTTTTAAGCATGTCTCATGACCATGCCAACCCCAACCATATAACTATGGTAAAGCACAACCTTCTTTGGCGCCATGTCGTAAAGTCTCTAATCATGTCTCACAATAAATCTAACCATAACCGTATATTCATGGTATAAATCACATAAATCTAGTTCAAGCCTACTATTTATGTATTTTGACAACAAATTAGGGCCGAGAACAGTATATAATAATTATAACATGTATCAGGGCCAAGCCTGGTATATAATAATTTCAGCAATAAATCATTTCTGAGTCTGGTATATAAGCATTACAACATGTATCAGGGCCAAGACCGGTACATAAGAATTTTAGCAATAAATCAGGGTCAATCATGATATATAAGAACTACAGTATGTATCAGGGTCAATCCTAGTATGTAATAATTTCTGCAAAAATCACAGGGCATAACCAACATATAAGCATTACATCATGAATCACTGGTTATATCCCGATATATAAACATTACAACATTTAACACAATGATTCATAATAGTAAGGATATCACAATATTATATCATAAGGATCGATGTTTAATTATGAAAATTACCATTTATCTTTCAATCACACATTCTGTTTATCATTTATCCATAAGACAATAACATTTCATTCATTTCAAAAATAAATCCAACTCAAGGTGAATCTATATCAATAAATCACTCAAAACTCATGTCATGATAAACACACTTAAGCCATTAGTAAATTCATTTATAATCAAGACTTCACTCACCCAAATGTTATAAAAAATCTAGATGAATAACAAATGAATCCAATGGGATACCAAGGAATAATCCAATTCAACATTTAATCAATTTAGGGGGACTATGTTGGTGCAATCACAATATCTCTCATAATTTACAATTAAATAGTACATAGGGTTAAGGTTTATATTTCCTACCATTAATTGGATATTAACACAACCCTTATAAATGGTAACACCAATGAGTAAGAAGGTGAATAAAATCACAAAAAACCTAGATCAACCCAGTTCAAGATCACAATGAAAAGCAGTCCAAAGATTCCACCACCCTAACAGAGATCAGTGAAAGAGGAGAGGAAACCCAAATTCAAACACATACCATAGATTAATAGCACAAATGGGATATCCATAATTTATTAAAGGCTTCCAAAATCACATGGTGAGCCTTCAAAGGGTTTAGATGAGAAAACAACACATGGTTGAAAAGAAAAATCATCCACACAACACCCTTAAAACTACTGATCAGTACAATATAGGGTGTGTATCTCTTTTACATGTCATTTATTTATGTTTAGAGGGATACACTAAAAACCCCATTGTATCATATTAATTTTTAATTTTCCTAAACATTAAATTTCATGAAATGTTTACATGTGTGACTTATTCACACCTTGAATAGGTTTCACAATAGGTGTCTGAAAAAATTTACATGTCGTATATACCATTACATGAAAAGTAAATCCCCCAATGATTTCTTTCATTCCAGTTTCCACAAAATGACCCGAACCACCTCCAAATACTTTCAAAACCTAAAAACCCCCTCATAAACTGATTTAAAAATATTATATATAGACACCATTAATTCGAATAAACGTGCATCCCCAAAATTTAGGACATTTTTTCCAAAAAAATCACTCAATCTCTGAATAATACTCACCCACCAAGCCTTAAAGATAAAAAACCCAAAGGAATACATTTAATGCTAAAAATAAAAAAGGGATGTACTTTGAGAAATATGAGATCTTATAACTAATACCTACCCCAATCTTAATCCCTAATACCTAACCTCTATATTAATTCCTAATATCTATCAGCTCCCATTTTAATCACCAATACCACCCCCCAATCCTAATCACTAACCCCTAACTAATCCCACCTAGTATTAATCTCCAATCCCTAACCCCATACCACCCAAATCAAAATAATAATCACAAACACCTAACTAATCTCTACCCTCCAATATTAATCCCTAATACCTACACCCCCTCCCAATACTAATCACTTACCACTAATTAATCACTATCCCCAATATTAATCCCTAATCCTTAACCCCCCATCCCAATCCTAATCCCTAACACCTAAATAATCCCTACCCCAATCTTAATCCCTAATCCCTACCCCCCCAGAATCCTAATCCCTAAAACCTATTCTCCCAATACTAATCACTAACCCCTAACTAATCCATATCCCCCAATCACAATCCCTAATCCCTAACCCCCCAATATTAATTCATTGCCCCTACACCCCCCCCCCAATACAAATTCCCCCCCCCAAATCTTAATCACTAACCCTTAACTAATCCCTATCCCCCCAATCATAATAAATATTCCATAACCCCCCCCCCCAATATTAATCCCTAATCCCTAATACCCATCATCATACCTAATCCCTAACCCCACAAAATCTGAATCCCCGCCCCCTAATCCAAATCCCCACCCTGAATATGTATCCATAATCCCTAACTCCCCAATCTTTTCCCCTAATCCCTAAACCCCAATATTAATCCTTAATCTTTAACCCCCCATATTAATAACTAATCCCTACCCCCCATCTTAATCCCTAATCCTGACCCCCAATCCAAATATGTGACCCTTCTAATCCAAATCATAATCCCTACCCAATCATAATCAATAATCCCTAACCCCCACACCCAATCTCAATCCCTAATATCTTATCCCCATCCCTATAATCTTAATACCTAAACCCAAGTCCCAAGTCCCAAGTCCCAAATCCCACCCCCCCAATATTATTCCCTAATCCTAATCACTAACCCATAACTCATCGCTACCCCCAATCATAATCACTAATCCCCCCCAAGTAACCCCTAACCACTAACCCCCAATCCTAATACCTAATCCCCCTAATCCTAATCCTAATCCCAATCCCAATACCTACATCAATAATAATCACTAATCTCTAACCCCCCCTCAATCTTAATCCCTAATCCCAACCCCCCAATCATAATCCCTAAATTGAAACCCCTCCAATATTAATCCTCAATCCCTACCCCCAATCTAAATCCCTAATACTAACCCACCAAATCTTAATCCCTAATCCCTAACCCATCCACCAATCTTAATCCATAATCCCTAATCCCCTAATCCAAATCACTAACCCCTAACTAATACATATTCCTACAATCATAATCCATAATCCCACAATATGAATCTCTAACCCCTAACCCCCCAAATCAAAGTCCAAAATCCCCAAATCACAATCACTAACCCATAACTAACACCTAACTAATCCCTATTCCATAACCCCAGATTCTTAAACCCTAATACCTAATACCAAATCCTAATAACTAACACCTAACTAATCCCTATCCCATCAATATTAATCTCCAACCCCTAACCCTCCCAATATTAATCCCACCTAACCCCACCCCACCACAAATACAAATCTCAAATCCCCCAATCCTAATCACTAACCCCAAACTAATCTCCATCCCCCCAATCCTAATCCCTTATCACTAACCCCTAACCCCCCCAATCGTAATCCCTTATCTGTAACCCCCATATTAATCCCTAATTCCTACCCCCAACCAATCCTAATCCCTAACATCACAATCAAAATCCCTTCCCCCAATCTTTATCCCTAATCCCTAACTACCCATTCTTAATCCCCAATATCTAACCCCCCCTAATCTTAATCCCTAATCCCAAACATCCCCATTATAATCCCTAAACTACCCCCTAATTAATCCTTAATCCCTACCCCCAATCCTAATTCTTAACCCCCCCTAATCACAATAGAAATCCCCACCCCAATCCCAATCACTAATCACTACCCCCCCCCAATATTAATCCATAATCCCTAACCCTCCCCATTATTAATCCCTAAACCCAACCCCTCCATCATAATACTTATTCCCCCCCCAATCCTAATCCCTAACCCCAAATCCTAATCCCTACCCCCATATTAATACCTAATCCCTATCCACCTTAACTTTATCCCTAATCCCTACCCCCCCAATATTAATCACTAATACCTAACCCCACATCTTAATCCCTAATCTCCACCCACCATGAATATTAATTCCTAATCCCACCCTCTAATATTAACCCTTACTCCCCACACCCACCCCATCTTAATCCATAATCCTTACCCCCCCCCCCACAATCATAATCACTAACCCCTAACCAATCCCTACCCCCAATCTTAATACCTAATTCCTAAACCCCATAACCCCACAGTCACAATACTAATCAATAAACCCTAACCTATCCCTTCCCAAATCTTAATCCATAATTCTTAACCCCCATAACCCCCCCATACCAATCACAATCCAGGTTATTAACCCCTAACTAATCACAACCCCAGTCTTAATCCACAATCCCTAACCCCCCTAACCCACCAATCCCAATCCCAATCACTAACCCATAACTAATCCCTACCCCCAATATTAATCATCAATCCCTAATAACCCATCTTAATCCCTAATCCCTAACCCCACATCTTAATCCCTAATCCCTATACCCCATATTAATTTGTAATCACTACCCCCCAATCCAAATCCAAAACACTAACCCCTAACCCTACCAATCATAATCCCTAACACCCAGCATAATCCCTAATCTCAAATCCCCCAATCTTAATCCCTTATACCTAATCCCCATCTAAATCCCTACCCCCAATCCTAACCTCTACCCCTCATATTAATCCCTAATCTCAAACCCCCATCTTAATCCCTAATCCCCCCCAACTCATTATTAATCCCAAATACCTAAACACCCATATTAATCCCTAATATCCCCATCCAATATTAATCCCCAATCCTATCCCAAATATTAATCCCTAATCCCCCTAACCACCCATCTTAATCCCAAATCCATACCCCCTAATACTAATCACTAACCCCTAAACAATTCCTACCCCAATCTAAATCTCCAATTCCTAACCCCCATAACCCCCCAATAAAAATCTGAACCACTAAACCCTAACTAATCCCTACCCCAATATTAATCTTTAATCCTCAATTTCCCTAGCACCCAATATCCCAATCCAGAGCACTAATCCCTAAATAATACATATCCCACCAATCTTAATCCCTAATATCTAAACAAACATATTAATCCTTAATCCCTAACCCTCCATCCTAATCCATAATCCCTACCCCCCAATCCTAATCCATGCCCCAAACCTAATCCTTATCCCCCAATACTATTCCAAATCACTAATCCCTAACTACAAAATATTATTCCCTAACCCCTCTATTTTAAGCTCTAATCCTTAACACCCCCAATCTTAATCCCTAACCCCCATCTTAATCCCTAATCCCTACTGCCCAATCCTAATCCCAACCCCACAGTCCTGATACCTACCCCCAATCCTAGTCCCTTCCTTAACACTATCCCTGACCCCCATAATCCTAATCTCTATTACCTAACCCCCCCAATATTAATCCCTTATCCCTACCCCCAATCCTAATCCCTATCCCCAAATAATAATACCTACTATAACGACCCATACTTTACACACATTGTTAATACTTCAAAATTGAAGCACACTTATTACAACATATGACAAAACCACAAAGGACCGTATAGGTATAGTGTCTTTAGAAACTGGGAAACATAAACAACTGGTTCATAAATCTTCTACAGTGTCTCCCATTTATTTCATCATATCTAGGGTCCCTTTTAGCATATTCTACTTAATATCCATCTTCCTGACCTGGGGAAAAGAAAACATAAAAGGGTGAGCTCAAATGCTCAGCAAGGAAAATAAAGGAAATAAAAATCATATCATATCTTTTTGAAAATCAAAACCTGCAAAAGAGATCATAATATCTTAACATGGAATAAATCATAGAAGTGAAAATGAGATCCCCATAATCATAACATAAAACTTGAAACTTTGTGGCATGCACACATAATCATGGAAAATCATTTCTTGTTAGTCATGACTCATTGCCAAGACTATCTTAGTGGACAAAGTCCCTTTCTGAACCGAGTTCACTCCTCGTTTCAGTCCTGTATCACTGAACCGAAATAACCTTCCGTTCCAGCCATGTCTATCTCATGAGATATAAAATCTTTACCCAATGCATTGGAGGGAGATATAGGTCCCACCCATCTTATAATGAATCCTTTCTTATGTGTGCCACATAATCATAAATCATACATCATCACATAACCCATGTAATAAAAATGGAATTCTTAAACAACATGACATCATAAAACAATTCATATAAGATAAAGGAATTCATAAAAATGTTTCCATCACAACATAATCAAATCCATGTAATAATAGGGATAGAAACAGAACCCTTTTATTATCTTAGATGGAAAATAATTTTGATAAAATACATGAACTTCATTCTTGAGGAAAATATCCTTTCTTCTTCAAAAACACTTTTACTTTCTTAACATGTCATACAATTTTAAACTAAAAGAAGTTGATTAAAAATAAACTTGAATACTTGTAAAGGAAGCTTCTTTGAAATAATGTTTTAAAAATCCATTCATGCCGTATAAGTTAAAAAAAACATTCTTCGTACTTTTGTCGGAAAAGTCAAAAAGTACCTCGTACGACAAAAGATTCCTTTCATACATATTACTAAAAACTCACCGAAGGGTAAAAATTGATTTAAAAAATTTTAGGTGGATGGAAATAATATTACATATTGATGAAACATGGATGTGGATGATAAAATACACCCCAGTAAATACTTACAAATAAACAATCTCGGATAAAAATGAGATTGTGATATTTCCCTTACCTTAGGTCCAATTTGCTTTGTACGTGTCCGAAGCTCCTGTATAATGGTTTAAATAATGTTATTGACTTATTCCAGAATCATACATATTGATATGATATCATATATGGTCATATTCTTAGCTTCTTGATAGTAATATTTCATTGTTACTTGTTACTCGGGTCTTTATAACTTTTTGTTCTTATGCATGTTTTGTCGAATAAATTCTTATTCTTATCTTTAGGTTATAGATAATTCATTTCCAGAATGCTATTAGTGTGGTATATACCATATTCATTCATTCAATTTATATAATCATTATGAAATGAAGATCATGTAGAACGAGTCGCATCACATCGTGGAGACGGTATTCCGTACGTACGCACGAGTGATGATATCATTCCTATGATCATGTAATTGTATTGGAGTATATATATATTATTTCAGTATCAATATTACTTCATAATAATCATATATAGTTACTCATTACACCATTATACCCATCCTTGTAAGGTGATGGTAGAAAATAGATTACACCACGGCGTGGAGACGGTATTCCGTACGTACGCACGCGCGGTGATTTCATTTTTTCCGTAGGATGGATAGAAGGTGAATTAGGGTTGTTTCATATTTATAATAACATATCAGTATGTAAGTAATACTGATGTTATTACTTTATCATGAAACAACTAAAGAAGAAGAAGTTGAAGAAGAAAGAAATTGAAAAGATCGGTAATGGATATTACCTCTTCTTTGGAACGCCTCTTTGAATCCTCCACTTAAGGAACTAAGATTGGTCTTTGGAGAAGACCAGGACCTCTAGGATTATTATAGGGAAGTGGAGAGGAGAAAATGGCAGGGGTTGGCCGAGCTTGAGTGCTCAAATTGGTGTGAGGAGGAGGGGGAGGAGGTGCCCTTTTATAAGGGAGGAGAGGGGCACCTTAGGAATATCTCAAAATATTATTTTATATTAAAGTCAAAATCGGTTTATAATGGTTCCAAAGTGTCTTATTTCGAAGCTAAAGTGGGGATGGGTCGAAATCCTATCAACCAATAGGATTTAGACAAGTTTAGGGTATTATTTTAACCTTATCAATTAGATTTAACTCTAAGTTAATTAATTTAACTTTTACCGTGTCTTTTTGTTTTCTTTCACTATATGGTTAATACACTTACTATAACATGACAAACGAACCCCAAATTGTTTATTATTAATATATATATCCTTATATAAGTCATTTGGCCGAACCTTAGATTTTTAGGAATAAAATAACAATTAGTAATATAATATTTGATTTAAAAACTATTTTGTGTCAATTTTGACACTATTTGATATATGATTTTTGTGAAAGTCATAACAGAATTATATGTTCGAACCAAGTTGATTAAATCAACACTAATATATCATAGTAACCTAGAAAATTAGTGGAATTCATAAAAAGTCTCAAATTACATTTATTTTGGTATTTATATTATCAATTATGTCAATATTTCATTAATAAGATAATTACTGCATCATCTTTTTGTCATAAATAAATTAAATTATTTGATGTCTAAAAATTACAAATAAAATATCATCATGTAGGAAATCTTTTTAGCTTTCTAATGAATATTTATAGTCTAATTTATCTTATGTATAACCCCATATTAAAAATTATTTACTTATTAAACTTTGATTTTAACTATTTTAACCCTTCTTTAAATAAATTAATAATAAATGTCCTAATCTAATCCAAGTGGGCCTAAATGGTCATATTTTATTCCTAAGTTTGTTTTTGGTCGAATTACACTTGTCCAATAGAATTATGACATGTGTTAGGGTAATAGTAATATCATATTTACCCTTAGTTACCCTATTTACTATTAACCGCGGTAAAAAAGTAAAAAGTTACTATTCACCAAAAAATTATTTTCATCTCATTGAACCACATTTTAGTCCTTGATATTAACCGTGTCTCTCGGATTTTCGAAATTCCATTCACAGAAGCGGTAAAATGAAGTTTTATGCAAAATTCAGTTTTTAACCTACCACTTAGTGGTTTCACTATTCATCAAAAATTGAAAGTTTTCAGAAAAAATACCAAAATTTCACCCTAGGCTAATTTCGATATTCTGAGTCCAAAAATGAAGTCCATTTTGAAAAATAAAATTTATAAAATTTAAAAAAGTGGTTATTACTATTCATAACGGCTAGTTTTAATAGCATATTGTTGTTTAGTGAAACTCGGTATTGCGTACGACGCAAGCTATTGAGGAAGGTCGCGATTGCGTGTAAAGCAAGCCAAGAAAGTGTTGTGTAGAAAAAGATTCCTTTGATGATTTATATAACATAAAAGTCTCGGGTGTTACATTCTACCCCCCTTAAAAAGAATTTCGCCCTCGAAATTCGTCACTTTGTAACAAACAGGTGAGGATACTTCTCCCTCATCATATCCTCAAGCTCCCATGTAGCTTCTTCAAGTTGGTGGTTCCTCAATAAAACTTTCACCAAGCGAGTTGTCTTGTTACGTAGGACTTTTTCGCTACGATCCAGAATCTCTATCGGCTGTTCTTCATAAGAAAGATCTTGCTCCAGCGGTACAACTTCTGAGCTGAGTACATGTGAAGGATCTGGTATGTACTTTCTCAGGAGAGATACATGGAACACATCGTGAACTTGAGAGAGATTCGGTGGAAGCGCCAATCGGTAAGCTACCTTCCCAACACGATCCAGTATTTCGAAAGGACCGATATATCTAGGGCTCAACTTCCCCTTCTTTCCAAATCTCATAACCCTCTTCCAGGGAGATATTCGTAAGAACACTTTATCACCCACTTCAAACTCTAGGTCTTTTCTTCGGTTGTCGGCATAACTTTTCTGTCGACTCTGAGCTGCTCTTATGTGTTGTTGAATAGATCTGACCTTTTCTGCCATTTCATCAACGAGATCAGGTCCTAATAGCTTTCTTTCCCCAACTTCATCCCAGCAAGTTGGAGTCCTGCATTTCTTTCCATAGAGAGCTTCATAAGGAGCCATCTGAATACTGGAGTGAAAGCTATTATTATAAGAAAATTCCACCAAAGGTAGGTGTTGATCCCAACCTCCTTTGAAATCCATAGAGCAAGCTCTCAACATATCTTTTAGGGTTTGAATTGTTCTCTCAGACTGACCGTCTGTCTGGGGATGATAAGCAGTGCTGAAACTCAACTCTGTATCCAGAGTATGCTGAAGACTTCGCCAGAACTTCGAGGTAAATCTCGGATCTCGATCAGATATAATAGAAAGTGGTACTCAATGCAATCTTACCACTTCCTTTACATATATCCTGGCAAGCTGATCTAGAGAGAAATCCTCTCTAATAGCAATGAAGTGTGCAGACTTTGTAAGACGATCAACTATGACCCAGATAGCATTATTGCCTTTGGATGTTTTAGGAAGTCCTGTGACAAAGTCCATAGTGATGTTTTCCCATTTCCATTCGGGTATGGGTAATGGTTGTAACATCCTCTTAGACTTCTGTGTCTCAGCTTTAACTTGTTGACAAACCAAGCATCGAGAGACATATTCAGCAACATCTCTTTTCATTCCATCCCACCAAAAGTACTCTTTCAGGTCCCTATACATCTTCGTGCTTCCAGGATGAATAGAGAATGATGAACTATGAGCCTCATCCAACAGCTCATTCTTTAATTCAGGGATGGGAGGAACGCAAACCCGATTCCTGAACTTTATTATCCCATCACAATCAAGGTTGAATTCAGGAACATTTCTCACCTTCTTTTGTAACTCGACATCTTCTTTCTGTGCCTCTTTAATCTTCACATGTATAGATGGTTGAACATTCATTTGAGAAAGATAAGATTTTACCCCTTCCATTATAATTCCAAGATCCATCCTTTGTAAATCCATAAATATTGGATCTTTTGTGATCCTCATCATGGATAAACTAGCATGGTCTTGTCGACTTAATGCATCTGCCACCTTGTTTGCTTTCCCAGGGTGGTAATGGATTGAGCAGTCATAATCCTTAATCAGCTCCAACCATCTTCTTTGACGCATATTCAACTCCTTTTGTGTGAAAATATACTTTAAACTTTTATGATCAGTATAAATATCACACCTTTCACCATAAAGGTAATGCCTCCAAATCTTTAATGCAAAGATTACCGCAGCCAACTCCAAATCATGTGTTGGGTAATTTTGCTCATGGATTTTCAACTGTCGTGAGGCATAAGCTATCACCATATCATTTTGCATAAGAACACACCCCAATCCATTCTTGGATGCATCACTGTAGATCACAACCTTTCTCCACTACAAGGCAGTGTGAGCACAGGTGCACTGGATAACCTTCTTTTCAACTCCTTGAAATTCTCTTCACATTCCTCTGTCCAGACAAACTTAACTCCTTTCCGAGTCAACTTGGCGAGTGGATTAGATAATCGTGAAAAATCTTTTACAAAACGTCGATAATATCCAGCCAAACCAAGAAAACTTCGGATCTCAGTTACTGTTGTTGGTCTTGACCATCTTTTGATAACCTCTGTTTTTGCTGGATCCACAGATATCCCCTCTTTTGAGATTATATGACCCAAAAATGCAACTTTTTGAAGCCAAAATTCACACTTGGTAAATTTGGCATAAAGCTTCTCCTTTCTCAGGGTCTTCAATATAATTCTCAAGTGATCTTCATGCTCTTCCTTGCTCTTTGAATAGACAAGAATATCTTCTATAAAGACTACCACAAATTGATCAAGATAGTCTCTAAAGACTCTATTCATTAGATCCATGAAGATAGCAGGGGCATTAATAAGACCAAATGGCATCACTATAAATTCATAGTGTCCATACCTTGTACGAAAAGCCGTCTTTGGTATATCCTCCCTTTTGACCCTTAATTGATGATACCCTGAACGAAGATCAATCTTGGAAAAGTATTGAGCTCCGTGTAGTTTGTCAAATAAGTCATCAATGCGTGGGAGAGGATATTTGTTCTTGATAGTGATCTTGTTAAGTTCTCGATAATCAATGCAGAGTCTCATTGATCCATCTTTCTTCTTAACAAATAGAACAGGTGCTCCCCAAGGTGACGCACTAGGGCGTATGAATCCCTTATCAAGATTCTCTTGGAGTTGCTTCTTCAATTCCTGCAACTCAATTGGGGCCATTCTATAAGGTGTCTTTGAAATAGGCAAAGCACCGGGTACGAGTTCTATTGAAAACTCAACTTCACGATTTGGTGGAAGACCTGGTAATTCCTCCGGAAAGACATCATCAAACTCCCGTACAATGGACATATTCTTAATCGTGAGTTTCTCACCAACCATTTGAGATAAATAACCTTCATTTAGTGGAATCAATACCCATAAGATGGAAGAAATTTCCACTGGAAGGTTATGTTCATCCTTGCATTGATAGACGATCGTAGATTGATCTGGAGTATGAAATGTGACTTCCCTTCTTTGGCAATTGATATGAGCTCCATGTAGAGAAAGCCAATCCATGCCAAGAATCACATCAAATTCCACTAAAGGAAGGATCACAAGATTTGCAGGAAGCACTTTCCCACAAACTTCGATCGGAGAAGAATTATAAACTTTTGATGCGATTGATGTGCCATTAGGTGTTGTCACAGCTAACTCAACATCTAATTGTTGAGGTAATACGGTGATACCCTTAGAAAAGTCTTCAGAAATAAAAGAGTGGGTGGATCCAGAATCAAATAAAACATTTGCTACTTTAGAGTGGATGGTAAGTGTACCTTTCACCACTTCGTTATCGTACTCCACATCGCTGATAGAAATTGCATGCGACTTTCCTTTGTCTTTAGCCTTAAGATTTTGTTGACGTCGACCATCATCATCAACCCTTGGATTTGGGCATTGATTGGCATAATGCCCCATCTCCTTGCACTTGAAACATTGAAGTGTAGTAGGTTCATTCTGTGTATCCCTTCCTTTGTTTGCATCATTAGACATCTTCTTCCCATTATCACGGCATTCAAATGCCCGATGACCTTCTTTTCCACATTTAAAACATTTAATTGTCCCTTTAAGACAACTCCCTCCATTTTTCTTTCCACACTTTGAGCATAAGGGAAAGTTCATCTTCTTTTCAGTGTGCTCTTTAGATTTTTCTTTGAATTCCATCTTCCTCTTCTTATCAAACCCATGTGACTGATGGGTTACTCCAATCTCCATCTCGACTTTGAGAGCACATCGAACGATTTCCTCGTAGCTATTGAAGTCTCTTATGGCTAACGCCCTTCGAAGACTTGGTTTTAAGCCACTAAAGAATCGATCGATCTTACTCTCAGGTTGGATAATAATACCAGAAGCGTACCTTGAAAGTCTTGTAAAATTTGCTTCATACGTACTAACAGATTCATCATCCCTTGCTTCAGTTCAAGGAACTCTTTCTCCATCTTTGTTCGGAGAATACGAGGGAAGTACTTATTGAAAAATAAGTTCTTGAACTCGTCCCATTCCATAGACTCAATTTCATCCCTTTGCCTCGTATTCTTAACGAGATTCCACCATTGATCAGCATCTCCTTCCAAACGATACACTGCTAGGATGACTTTATCATGTTCAGAACATTGTAGAACTGAAAATATCTTTTCAGTAGTACTAATCCATTGTTCAGCAACTAATGGATCAGTAGACCCGCTGAAAGAAGGTGGACGCTGCCTCATGAAGGATTCAACAGAATGTTGCTCCCTCCTTTGCTCGTTTGGAAATCCTGCATGATTCATAGCTTGAGAAAGTTGTGTGAGCATGGATACAAGATTTTGCATTCCAGCTCCCATATCGTTTGGTTGCTCAGGGGGACAATCATTGCATTGCCCATCGCATTCCGCATTAACACGGTTTCTTCGGGTTCCAGCCATTGACTAAAACCAAGAAGAATAGTGTGAGAAACACTAATTATAATAGGAAACCACATAATTCAAGAATAAAATTTTCATGCTTAAGGTATTATCCTAGGTTATTCAAGTCCATTTCTAAAACACTAAGATTGTGTTCTATGCTTAGACTTATCCTTAGGGTTCTTACTAAGGCTTCCACATCCTAGTTTCCAAAGGTTGACTATACCTTTCCTCTGATACCAACTATAACGACCCATACTTCACACACATTGTTAATACTTCAAAATTTAAGCACACTTATTACAACATATGACAAAACCACAAAGGACCGTATAGGTATAGTGTCTTTAGAAACTGGGAAACATAAATAACTGGTTCATAAATCTTCTACAGTGTCTCCCATTTATTTCATCATATCCAGGGTCCCTTTTAGCATATTCTACTTAATATCCATCTTCCTGACCTGGGGAAAAGAAAACATAAAAGGGTGAGCTCAAATGCTCAGCAAGGCAAATAAAGGAAATAAAAATCATATCATATCTTTTTGAAAATCAAAACCTGCAAAAGAGATCATAATATCTTAACATGGAATAAATCATAGAAGTGAAAATGAGATCCCCATAATCATAACATAAAACTTGAAACTTTGTGGCATGCACACATAATCATGGAAAATCATTTCTTGTTAGTCATGACTCATTTCCAAGACTATCTTAGTGGACAAAGTCCCTTTCTGAACCGAGTTCACTCCTCGTTTCAGTCCTGTATCACTGAACCGAAATAACCTTCCGTTCCAGCCATGTCTATCTCATGAGATATAAAATCTTTACCCAATGCATTGGAGGGAGATATAGGTCCCACCCATCTTATAATGAATCCTTTCTTATGTGTGCCACATAATCATAAATCATACATCATCACATAACCCATGTAATAAAAATGGAATTCTTAAACAACATGACATCATAAAACAATTAATATAAGATAAAGGAATTCATAAAAATGTTTCCATCACAACATAATCAAATCCATGTAATAATAGGGAAAGAAACAGAACCCTTTTATTATCTTAGATGGAAAATAATTTTGATAAAATACATGAACTTCATTCTTGAGGAAAATATCCTTTCTTCTTCAAAAACACTTTTACTTTCTTAACATGTCATACAATTTTAAACTAAAAGAAGTTGATTAAAAATAAACTTGAATACTTGTAAAGGAAGCTTCTTTGAAATAATGTTTTAAAAATCCATTCATGCCGTATAAGTTAAAAAAACATTCTTCGTACTTTTGTCGGAAAAGTCAAAAAGTACCTCGTACGACAAAAGATTCCTTTCATACATATTACTAAAAACTCACCGAAGGGTAAAAATGGATTTAAAAAATTTTAGGTGGATGGAAATAATATTACATATTGATGAAACATGGATGTGGATGATAAAATACACCCCAGTAAATACTTACAAATAAACAATCTCGGATAAAAATGAGATTGTGATATTTCCCTTACCTTAGGTCCAATTTGCTTTGTACGTGTCCGAAGCTCCTGTATAATGGTTTAAATAATGTTATTGACTTATTCCAGAATCATACATATTGATATGATATCATATATGGTCATATTCTTAGCTTCTTGATAGTAATATTTCATTGTTACTTGTTACTCGGGTCTTTATAACTTTTTGTTCTTATGCATGTTTTGTCGAATAAATTCTTATTCTTATCTTTAGGTTATAGATAATTCATTTCCAGAATGCTATTAGTGTGGTATATACCATATTCATTCATTCAATTTATATAATCATTATGAAATGAAGATCATGTAGAACGAGTCGCATCACATCGTGGAGACGGTATTCCGTACGTACGCACGAGTGATGATATCATTCCTATGATCGTGTAATTGTATTGGAGTATATATATATTATTTCAGTATCAATATTACTTCATAATAATCATATATAGTTACTCATTACACCATTATACCCATCCTTGTAAGGTGATGGTGGAAAATAGATTACACCACGGCGTGGAGACGGTATTCCGTACGTACGCACGCGCGGTGATTTCATTTTTTCCGTAGGATGGATAGAAGGTGAATTAGGGTTGTTTCATATTTATAATAACATATCAGTATGTAAGTAATACTTATGTTATTACTTTATCATGAAACAACTAAAGAAGAAGAAGTTGAAGAAGAAAGAAATTGAAAAGATCGGTAATGGATATTACCTCTTCTTTGGAACGCCTCTTTGAATCCTCCACTTAAGGAACTAATATTGGTCTCTGGAGAAGACCAGGACCTCTAGGATTATTCTAGGGAAGTGGAGAGGAGAAAATGTCAGGTGTTGGCCGAGATTGAGTGCTCAAATTGGTGTGAGGAGGAGGGGGAGGAGGTGCCCTTTTATAAGGGAGGAGAGGGGCACCTTAGGAATATCTCAAAATATTATTTTATATTAAAGTCAAAATCGGTTTATAATGGTTCCAAAGTGTCTTATTTCGAAGCTAAAGTGGGGATGGGTCGAAATCCTATCAACCAATAGGATTTAGACAAGTTTAGGGTATTATTTTAACCTTATCAATTAGATTTAACTCTAAGTTAATTAATTTAACTTTTACCGTGTCTTTTTGTTTTCTTTCACTATATGGTTAATACACTTACTATAACATGCCAAACGAACCCCAAATTGTTTATTATTAATATATATATCCTTATGTAAGTCATTTGGCCGAACCATAGATTTTTAGGAATAAAATAACAATTAGTAATATAATATTTGATTTAAACACTATTTTGTGTCAATTTTGACACTATTTGATATATGATTTTTGTGAAAGTCATAACAGAATTATATGTTCGAACCAAGTTGATTAAATCAACACTAATATATCATAATAACCTATAAAATTAGTGTAATTCATAAAAATTCTCAAATTACATTTATTTTGGTATTTATATTATCAATTATGTCAATATTTCATTAATAAGATAATTACTGCATCATCTTTGTGTCATAAATAAATTAAATTATTTGATGTCTACAAATTACAAATAAAATATCATCATGTAGGAAATCGTTTTAGCTTTCTAATGAATATTTATAGTCGAATTTATCTTATGTATAACCCCATATTAAAAATTATTTACTTATTAAACTTTGATTTTAACTATTTTAACCCTTCTTTAAATAAATTAATAATAAATGTCCTAATCTAATCCAAGTGGGCCTAAATGGTCATATTTTATTACTAAGTTTGTTTTTGGTCGAATTACACTTGTCCAATAGAATTAGGACATGTGTTAGGGTAATAGTAATATCATATTTACCCTTAGTTACCCTATTTACTATTAACCGCGGTAAAAAAGGAAAAAGTTACTATTCACCAAAAAATTATTTTCATCTCATTGAACCACATTTTAGTCCTTGATATTAACCGTGTCTCTCGGATTTTCGAAATTCCATTCACAGAAGCGGTAAAATTAAGTTTTATGCAAAATTCAGTTTTTAACCTACCACTTAGTGGTTTCACTATTCATCAAAAATTGAAAGTTTTCAGAAAAAATACCAAAATTTCACCCTAGGCTAATTTCGATATTCTGAGTCCAAAAATGAAGTCCATTTTGAAAAATAAAATTTATAAAATTTCAAAAAGTGGTTATTAATATTCATAACGGCTAGTTTTAATAGCATATTGTTGTTTAGTGAAACTCGGTATTGCGTACGACGCAAGCTATTGAGGAAGGTCGTGATTGCGTGTAAAGCAAGCCAAGCAAGTGTTGTGTAGAAAAAGATTCCTTTGATGATTTATATAACATAAAAGTCTCGGGTGTTACACCTACCCTCCAAATCCTAATACCTACCCCAACCCTAATCATTAATCCCTAACCCCTCCCACATATTAATCCCAAATCACTACCCCCATCCCTAATCCCTAACCCCCCAATCGTAACCCTAATCACTAACCCCTACCCCCAATCTTAATCCCTAATTTGTACCCACATCTTAATCCTTAATACCTAAACCCCCAAAATTTATCCCTAATCACTAACCCCCAATTAATCCCTAATCACTACCCCCAAATCCTAATCCCTAACTACCCCAATCTTAATCCATACCCCCAATACTAATCCCTACCCCAATCATGTTCCACACCCCAACCCTAACCCCTTACCCCCCTTCCCAATCCCAATCCTAATCACTAACACCAAACCACCCACCCCAATATTAATCCCAAATCCCTAACTCCCCCAATACTAATACCTAACACCCCATCTCAAACCTGAATTCCTACCACCCCAATCCTAATCCCTGCCCCCAATCCAAATCCCTAACCTCCAAATCATAATCCCTACCCCCAATAT
Organism: Viscum album; assembly: GCA_963277665.1. Lineage (NCBI taxonomy): Eukaryota > Viridiplantae > Streptophyta > Magnoliopsida > Santalales > Viscaceae > Viscum > Viscum album. The sequence goes on from OY728141.1 coordinate 1,760,992,994, forward strand.
TAAATCCCAATCCCTACCCCCAATCTTAATCCCTAATCCCTAACTCCACATCCTAATCCCTAATCACTACACCTCTAATATTAATATCTAACCCCCCAAATCCTAATCCCTACCCCCTAATTCTAATCAATACCCCAACTATATTCCCTAACTCCCCCAATACTAATCCTAATCACGAACCACTAACTAATCCTCCCCCAATCTTAATCCCTAATCTCCCCCAATCTTAATACATAATCCCAAACCCGCCATCTTAATCCCTAATCCCTACCCCCACCCTAATCTCAATCCCTATCCTAAACCCTAATCCCTGACCCCCTATTCCCTACACCCCCAATCCTAATCCCTACCCCCATCCTAATCCCTACCCCCAATCCAAATCCCTACCCCTAAACCGTAATCCCTAAAACCCCCAATCTTAATCTCTAATCCCTAACTCCCAAATATTAATCCATATTCCCTTACCCCCAATCCTAATACCTAATCCCTACCCCCAATCTTAATCCCTACCCCAAACCTAATCCCTAACCCCCCAATCCTAATCCATACCAAAAACCCTTTCCCTCAATCATAATCCCTAACCCTTAACCCCACAATCACAATCCCTACCCCCTCACAATAACTAATCCATAACCCCCCAAATCCTAATACTAAACACTAACCCCTACACCTGATCTTAATACCTAATCCATAACCCCCCAATCCCAATCCCTAACCCTCCCATCTCAATAACTAATCCCTAACCCCCCCAATCTTGATCCTAATAACTAATACCAAACTAATCCCTACACCCCAATCTTAATCCCAAATACCCAACCCCCATAATCTCAATCCCCCTAATCTTAATCCCAAACCCCTATCCCCAATATTAGTCCCTAATACCTACCCCCATTTCTATTCCATACCCCTAACCCTAATCTATAACCCTCATTCCTAATCCTATCCACTAATCACTAACTAATCCCTACCCCTCAATCGTAATCCCTAATCCCTAACCCCCCCCCCCAATCCTAAACCATAACCCAAACCCCAATCCTCAACCCCCAATACTAATCATAATCACTAACCACTAACTAATCTCCCCCCAAAATACTAATCCCTAATACATACCCCCCATCTTAATCCATAATCCCTACCCCCAATCCTAATCATAATCAATAACCCCTTACAATTCCCTACCCACCAATATTAATCCATAATCCCACCATCTTAATCCCTAATAACTAACACCCACAATCTTAATCATTAATCCCTACCCTACCCCAATCCTAATCAGAAACACCCAATCCTAATCACTACCCCCCAGAATCCTAATCCCTACCCCCCCAATCTTAATCCTAATCACTAACCGCTAACTAATCCCTACACCCAAAATCTTTATCCCTAATCCCTACCCCAACCCAAATCCTTAACCCCCAATCCAAATATTAATCACTAACCCCCCATATTAATCCCTAATCCCTAACCCCCCAATATGAATCCATAATCCTTACCTCTACAATCCTAAACCCTACCCCCATCCCTAATCCCTAACCCCATAATCTTGACCCCTAACCCCCTAATCATAATCCTAATCACTAACCCCTAACTAATCCCTACACCCATAATCTTAATACCTAACACCTAACCCCCTTACCATAATCTTTTACCCCACAATCCTAATCCTAATCACTAAACCCCCCCATCTTAATCCCTACCCCCCCCCCCCCCCCCCAATCCTAATCCCTACCCCCAGTATTATTATCTATCCCAACCCAAATCCCTAACCCCACAATCCTAATCCTAATCACCAACCCATAACTAATCCCTACCCCTAATATTAATCCCTAATACATAAATTCTCAACCATAATCCATAACTCCCCCACCCTACTCTGAATCACTACCCCTAACTAATCCCTACCATAAAATCTTAATCCCAAATACCTAACCATTTAATCTTAATCCATAATCCCTAACCCCAACCCAATCCATATCCTATTCACTAACCCCTAACTAATTCCTACCCCCCAATATTAATCCCTAATCTCTACCCCCCCCCAATATTAAACCCTATTTCCTAACCCCCCATCTTAATCACAGATCCATAACCCTACCCAACCCTAATCCTAATCACTAACCCCTAACTAATCCCTACCACCATCTTAATCCATAATCCCTACCCCAAATCTTAATCCTTAATCCCTAATCCCTAACCCACTCCCCATATTACTCCCCAATCCATACCACCATTTAATCCATAATCCCTAACACATTGATCTTAATCCTTAATCCCTAATCCTTAACCCACTCCCCATCTTAGTACTTAATACCTACCCCCAATCCTAATCCCTAACCAACCAAACCCTAATATTGATCACTAACCCCTAATTAATCCCTACCCCCCCATCTTAACCCCTAATCCCTAACCTCGTGATCTTAATACCTAATCCCTCCCCCCCCAATCCTAATCACTAACCCCCCCCCCCCTAAATCCTAATTCTTACTCTCAACCCTAATTCCCAACCCCTTAATCTTAATCCCCCAATGATTTCTTTCGTTCCAGTTTCCCAAAAATGATATGAACCACCTCCAAATCCTTCAAAAACATGAAAAAACTCTCATAAACCCATTTAAAAAGTTTATATATAGACACCATACATTAAAATAAACATACATCCCCAAAATTTAGGTCATTTTCCCAAATAAAAGCACTCTTTCATTGAATAATAATCACCCAACAAGCCTTAATGATAAACAAAAAACCCAAAGGAAGTCATTTAATTCTAAAAATAAAAAAGGGATGTATTTTGAAAAATATGAGATCTTATAACTAATCCATACCCCAATCTTCATCCCTGATCCCTAACCCCCATCTTAATTTCTAATCTCTATCGTCCACCATATTAATCACTAATCCCAACCCCCTAATTCTAATCATTAACCCCTAACTAATCCCTGCCAATATTAATCCCCAATCCCTAACCCCCTAACCCCCCCAATCCCAATCATAATCACAAGAACCTAACTAATCCCTACCCTCCAATATTAATCCCTAATACCTACACCCCCTCCCAATACTAATCACTAACCCCTAACTAATTAATACCCCCAATATTAATCCCTAATCCCTAACCCCCCCCCATCCCAATCTAACTCCCTAACACCTAATTAATCCCTACCCCCATATTAATCCCTAACCCCCCAATCCTAATACCAAACCCCCCAATCATAATCACTAACCCCTAACTAATCCCAACCCCCCCAAATCATAAAACATAATCCATAACCCCCCCCCCCCAACTGTAATCCCTAATCCCTAACCCCCATCATCATACCTAATCCTTGACCCCACACAATCCTAATTTTCACCCCCCCAATCCAAGTCCCCACCTTGCATATGTATCCATAATCCCTAACTCCCAAATCTTATACCCTAATACCTAACCCCCCAATCTTAATAATTAATCCCTAACCCCAATCTTAATACCTAATCCCAAACCCCCCCATCTTAATCCCTAATCCCTACCCCCAATCCAAATCCATGACCCCCTAATCCTAATCATAATCCCTACCCCAATCATAATCACTAATCCCTAACCCCCACACCCAATACTAATCCTTAATCCCTAACCCACCTACAATCATAATACCTAAACCCAAGTCCCAAATCTCAACCCCCAATCTTATTCCCTAATTCCCTAATCCCCTAATCCTAATCACTAACGCCAAACACATCCCTACCCCCAATCATAATAACTAATCCCAAACCCCCCCCAAAGTAATCCCTAACTGCTAACCCCCAATCCTAATACCTAACCCCCCAAATCCTAATCCTAATCCTAATCCCTAACCCAATCTTAATCACTAATATCTAACCCTCCCCCTAATATTAATCCCTAATCACTGCCCCAATATTAATACCTAATACTAACCCCCCAAATCTTAATCCCTATCCCTAATCCCCACCAATCTTAATCCCTCAATCCAAATCACTAACCCCTAACTCATACCTATCCACCCAATCATAATCCCTAATCCCCCAATATTAATCTATAACCCCTAACCCCACAAATCATAATCCCAAATCCCCCAATCCTAATCACTAACCCATTACTAACCCCTAACTAATCCCTAATCCCTAACCCCCCATTCCTAATCCCTAATACCAAATCCTAATCACTAAAACCTAACTAATCCCTATCCGAGTAATATTAATCACCAACCCCTAAACCTCCCAATACCAATACCCTACCCCTAACCCCCCCACAAATACTAATCTGAAATTGCCCAATCCTAATCACTAACCCCTAACTAATCTTCACCCCCCCTATCCTAATCCCTTATCCCTAACCCCTAACCCCCACCCCCACCCCACCCCAATATTAATCCCTTATCTATAACCCCCACCCCCATCTTAATCCCCAATCCCTACCCCTGCCCAATCCTAATCCCAACACCCCAATCCAAATCCCTTCCCCCAATCTTTATCCCTAATCCCAAACTCTCCAATCTTAATCCCTAATCTCTACCCCCATATTAATCCCTAATCCCTAACATCCTCATCATAATCCCTAACCTCCCCCTATATTAATCCCTAATCCCTTCCCCAAGCCTAATCCTTAACCCACTAATCCTAATCTTAATACCCACCCCAATCCTAATCACAAATCCCTACCCCCCCAATCTTAATCCCTAACCCCCCCAATCTTAATCCCTAAACCCAACCCCTATATCATAGTACTTAATCCCCCCCAATCCTAATACCTAACCCCCAATCCTAATCCCTACCCCCATCTTAATCCCTAATCCCTAACCATCCAAACATTATCACTAATCCATACCTCATTATAGAGACCCGAAGCCTGACGTACATGGACATTACATTACATTTGCGGAATACTTAGTACATAACAAAAACACACACACAAGGATCGTAATAGTTTAGTGTCTTTGGAAACTCGGAACGTAATCTTCTAATCGTGGTGAAAGATCTTCAACATCTCCTATAAAGATCTTCCTTTTTTTTTACCTAAAACCTTTCTTTATATCCTGGGGAAAAGAAAACATAAAAGGGTGAGCTCAAATGCTCAGTAAGGGTAAACAAAATAAATATCAATCACATCATATACATAAGCACATAACTTTTGGAAATCTTAACCTGCAAAAGAGATCATAATTTCATAACATGGGGTAAATCATGGCAGTGAAATGTAATCACAATAATCATAACCTAAAACATGAATCTTTGTGGCATTTACACATAATCATAGAGAATCATTTCTTGTTAGTCAAGACTCATTGCCAAGACTGTCTTAGTGGACAAAGTCCCTTTCTGAATCGAGTAACCCTCGTTTCAGTCCTGTTTCACTGAACCGGTATAACCTACCGTTCCAGCCCTGTCTATCTCATTAGATATAAAATCTTTACCCAATGCATTGGAGGGAGATATAGGTCCCACCCATCTCATAATGAATCCTTTCTTATGTGTGCCACATAATCATAAATCATACATCATCGCATAACCCATGTAATAGAAATGGGATTCTTAAACAACATGACATCATAAAACAATTCATATAAGATAAAGGAGTTCATAAAAATGTTTCCATCACAACATAATCAAATACATGTAGTAATAGGGATAAAAACAGAACCATTTTATTATCTTAGATGGAAAATAATTTTGATAAAATACTTGAACTTCATTCTTGAGGAAAATATCCTTTCTACTTCAAAAACATTTTTCCTTTCATAACATGTCATACGACTTTAAAACAAAAGAATATGATTAAAAATAAACTTGAAAACTTGTAAAGGAAGCTTCTTGGAAATAATTTTTTAAAAATCCACTCATGCCATATAAGTTAAAAAAAACATTCTTCGTACTTTTGTCGGAAAAGTCAAAAAGTACCTCGTACGAAAAACGACAAAAGATTCCTTTCATACATATTACTAAAAACTCACCGAAGGGTAAAAATGGATTTAAACAATTGTAGGTGGATGGAAATAATATTACATATTCATGAAACATGGATGTGGATGATAAAATACACCCCAGTAAATACTTACGAATAAACAATCTCGGATAAAAATGAGATTGTGATATTTCCCTTACCTTATGTCCGACTTGTTTTGTAAGTGTCCGAACCTCCTGTATAATGATTTAAATCATGTTATTGACTTATTCCAGAATCATACTCATTGTTATGATATCATATATGGTTCCTTATGAATTTATATTATCCGTTCTTTTGTAAATTCCATGTTAAAGAAGCGTTTTGGGTAAAATCGTTTTATTTATCGTAGGTGTTTGACTTGTTGTTCTTGACATTATTATTACTTATATCATGATTTACTTACATCCATAATATAAAACATGATTTATATATCATATATATTCAGTATATATATATATATAGATAAATGAAATGAAAAACACCGCTCATGGAGACGGTAGTCCGTACGTACGCATGAGCGCTGTTTTACTTTCCTTATTGTCTTGAAATGGAAGTAAGTAGATGACATACATATATATATATACATAAATCCAGTAGCTTTATAATGTCATATATTTCATTATTATTTCTTATATATACTTTATAATCATTCTTAAATGGTTAACATGGAGAATGAATCTCATCGCGTCGTGGAGACGGTATTCCGTACGTACGCACGAGCGATGATATCATTTCCATAAATATTGAACTGAATTGGAGTGGATTATACAATATATCAGAATCAATATGATGTTGTAATAACTATGTATAGTTATTCTTTACACCATTATACCCATCCATGTAAGGTGGTGGTGGAAAATAGATTACACCACGGCGTGGAGACGGTATTCCGTACGTACGCACGCGCGGTGATTTCTTTTTCCGTAGGATGGATAGATGGTGAAATAGGGTTGTTTCATACTTATAATAACATATCAGTATATGAGTGATATTGATGTTATTACTTCATAATGAAACAACCTAAGAAGAAGAAGTGGAAGAAGAAATAAAGATGAAAGAATTGGTAACGGTAATTACCTCTTCTTTGAAGCGCCTCTTTGAGACCTCCTCTTAGGGCACTAAAATTGGTCTTTGAGGAAGACCATAACCTCTAGGATGTTTCTAGGGAAGTGGAGAAGAGATTTTGGCAGGGGTTGGCCGAGCTTGAGTGCTCAAATTGGTGTGAGGAGGAGGGAGAGGAGGTGTCCTTTTATAGGGGAGGAGAGGGGCACCTTAGGAATATCTCAAAATATTATTTTATATTAAAGTCAAAATCGGTTTATAAAGGTTACAAAGGGTCTTATTTCAAAGCTAAAGTGGGGAAGGGTCGAAATCCTATCAACCAATAAGATTTAGACAAGTTTAGGGTATTATTTTAACCTTATCAATTCGATTTAACTCTAAGTTAAATAATTTAACTTTTACCGTGTCTTTTTGTTTTCTTTCACTATATGGTTAATACACTTACTATAACATGCCAAACGAACCCTAAATTGTTTATTATTAATATATATATCCTTATCTAAGTCATTTGGCCGAACCTTAGATTTTTAGGAATAAAATAACAATTAATAATATAATATTAGATTTAAAAACTACTTTTTGTCAATTTTGACACTATTTGATATATGATTTTTGTGAAAGTCATAACAGAATTATATGTTCGAAGAAAGTTGATTAAATCAACACTAATATATCATAGTAACCTATAAAATTAGTGGAATTCATAAAAAGGCTTAAATTACATTTATTTTGGTATTTATATTATCAATTATGTCAATATTTCATTAATAAGATAATTACTGCATCATCTTTGTGTCATATATAAATTAACTTATTTGATGTCTAAAAATTACAAATAAAATACCATCATGTAGGAAATCGTTTTATCTTTCTAATGAATATTTACAATAGAATTTATCTTATGTATAACCCCATATTAAAAATGATTTACTTATTAAACTTTGATTTTAACTATTTTAACCCTTCTTTAAATAAATTAATAATAAATCTCCTAATCTAATCCAAGTGGGCCTAAATGGTCATATTTTATTCCTAAGTTTGTTTTTGGTCGAATTACACTTGTCCAATAGAATTAGGACATGTGTTAGGGTAATATTAATATCATATTTACCCTTAGTTACCCTATTTACTATTAACCGCGGTAAAAATAGTAAAAAGTTACTATTCACCAAAAAATTATTTTTATCTCATTGAACCACATTTTACTTACTGATATCAACCGTGTCTGTCGGATTTTTGAAATTCCATTCACAGAAGCGGTAAAATTAAGTTTTATGCAAAATTCAGTTTTTTACCTACCACTTAGTGGTTTCACTATTCATCAAAAATTGAAAGTTTTTAGAAAAATACCAAAATTTCATCCTAAGATATATTTCATATTCCGAATTCAAAAATGAAGTCTATTTTACCAAATTCATAACATAGAAGTTGCATTAATTAATTTTATAATTAAATCCCGCTGTTAAAACAAATAGCGTGTTTTTAAGAAACAATATCTATCAAAAGATTGACACTTGTTTATGTCTGGTTTAAATGTGCAATTACATCCAATGACCAACATTGTATTAAATTGTAAAAATATATTCTAAATTTACTTTAAAACTACTCCAATTTATAATTTTTCACTATTAATTATTTCGATTAAAAAATTTGTTTTTTAATTATAATTTAGTAATTTTCACTATTCATCAGAATATGAAAGTTATCCGAAATGTACCAAAATTTCACCTTAGGCTAAATTCGATACTCCGAATCCAAAAATGAAGTTCATTTTGAAAAATAAGATTTACAGAATTTTAAAAAGTGGTTATTACTATTCATACCGGCTAGTTTTAATAATATTTTAATAGCATGTCGTTGTTTAGTGAAACTCGGTATTGCGTATTACACACGCTATCGAGGAAGGTCGCGATTGCGTGTAATGCAAGGCAAGTCAAGGATGCGTGTTGTGCAAGCTCCTTTTGCTGTAGCGTACAACACAAGACATTAATAAAATTAAAAAGAATATTTTTTATAAAATCTTGGGCTGTTACATTCTACCCCCCTTAAAATGAATTTCGCCCTCGAAATTCGTCGGGGTTATAAATGGTTTACTATTTGAAAGTTTCTTTAATAGAAACCCACATCGTAAAAAGGAATATCAAAACCAATCTTTAAAAACAAAAGTATGAAACGTAACGGTTACCCAAATAAACTAATCATTGGGTTTCCACATAGGTGAAAATATGGATATGGAAGAGAAATCTAACCATCATGTTCTGATGGAGAGTGGTAGAGAACATGGCTATGGAAAAGCCAATAATCACAAATCCATAAATTTGTGACGATCTAAGGTACAACATTACACTTGATAAACATGTAATCATTCCACTACCTTCTTAAACCATTGAACGAGCTTCAATAATTCTTTCATCTCACATATCATTTGTAGTCTCTTCATCATCATCAACATAAATACTTCCCATACGACCATACTGATTATCTTCATGAGACTTTCCCTTAGGGCATCGGTTTGCATAATGCCCGTACATTCCACATTTAAAACATTTAACCAGTGTTGATGTCGTAGCAATACCATTATCCTCATCCCTGGTGTTAACTGAACCTTTTCCTTTGCACTTACTGGATTTGTGTCCTTCTTTTCCACACCCAAAGCATCTTCCAGTTCCTTTCAAACATTCTCCTTGATGCCTCTTCCCACATGAATTACATAGGGGAAATTGAACTTTCTTTCCTCTATGATCATCATGAAACTCCATCTTTCTCTTATTAGACGAGTCAGGAAACTTAGCAAATTTTACTTTATTGATCATATTATGAGATTGCTGATTCGGCATAATAATTATGTTTGGACTTCCAAATCCCATTTCATTATGAAGAATATCATTCCATTGTCCATCATATCCCCCATTATCGTGAATCATCTTGTTTCCAGCCATTCTCTAAAACCCAAAAAGAATAGTGTGATAGGCAAAAATCATGCTAGGGAAAACAACATAATAAAGGGGAAGTACCTTCAATATCTAACATCTTAGGTTTAATTCTATGATCGTTAGCGTAATTCTAGTACAATAACCTATACGTATACTTAACCTTAGGGACATCCCTTGACATACCTTAGAAATATCTCTAGGGATCTCACTAAAGTTCTCGCATCTTAGTTTCCAAAGGTTGACTAAACCTTTCCTCTGATACCAACTGTAGAGACCCGAAGCCTGACGTACATGGACATTACATTACATTTGCGGAATACTTAGTACATAACAAAAACACACACACAAGGATCGTAATAGTTTAGTGTCTTTGGAAACTCGGAACGTAATCTTCTAATCGTGGTGAAAGATCTTCAACATCTCCTATAAAGATCTTCCTTTTTTTTACCTAAAACCTTTCTTTATATCCTGGGGAAAAGAAAACATAAAAGGGTGAGCTCAAATGCTCAGTAAGGGTAAAAAAAATAAATATCAATCACATCATATACATAAGCACATAACTTTTGGAAATCTTAACCTGCAAAAGAGATCATAATTTCATAACATGGGGTAAATCATGGTAGTGAAATGTAATCACAATAATCATAACCTAAAACATGAATCTTTGTGGCATTCACACATAATCATAGAGAATCATTTCTTGTTAGTCAAGACTCATTGCCAAGACTATCTTAGTGGACAAAGTCCCTTTCTGAATCGAGTAACCCTCGTTTCAGTCCTGTTTCACTGAACCGGTATAACCTACCGTTCCAGCCCTGTCTATCTCATGAGATATAAAATCTTTACCCAATGCATTGGATGGAGATATAGGTCCCACCCATCTCATAATGAATCCTTTCTTATGTGTTCCACATAATCATAAATCATACATTATCGCATAACCCATGTAATAAAAATGGGATTCTTAAACAACATGACATCATAAAACAATTCATATAAGATAAAGGAGTTCATAAAAATGTTTCCATCACAACATAATCAAATCCATGTAGTAATAGGGATAAAAACAGAACCATTTTATTATCTTATATGGAAAATAATTTTGATAAAATACTTGAACTTCATTCTTGAGGAAAATATCCTTTCTACTTCAAAAACATGTTTCCTTTCATAACATGTCATACGACTTTAAAACAAAAGAAGATGATTAAAAATAAACTTGAAAACTTGTAAAGGAAGCTTCTTGGAAATAATGTTTTAAAAATCCACTCATGCCATATAAGTTAAAAAAAACATTCTTCGTACTTTTGTCGGAAAAGTCAAAAAGTACCTCGTACGAAAAACGACAAAAGATTCCTTTCATACATATTACTAAAAACTCACCGAAGGGTAAAAATGGATTTAAACAATTGTAGGTGGATGGAAATAATATTACATATTGATGAAACATGGATGTGGATGATAAAATACACCCCAGTAAATACTTACGAATAAACAATCTCGGATAAAAATGAGATTGTGATATTTCCCTTACCTTATGTCCGACTTGTTTTGTAAGTGTCCGAACCTCCTGTATAATGATTTAAATCATGTTATTGACTTATTCCAGAATCATACTCATTGTTATGATATCATATATGGTTCCTTATGAATTTATATTATCCGTTCTTTTGTAAATTCCATGTTAAAGAAGCGTTTTGGGTAAAATCGTTTTATTTATCGTAGGTGTTTTGACTTGTTGTTCTTGACATTATTATTACTTATATCATGATTTACTTACATCCATAATATAAAACATGATTTATATATCATATATATTCAGTATATATATATAGATAGATAAATGAAATGAAAAACACCGCTCATGGAGACGGTAGTCCGTACGTACGCATGAGCGCTGTTTTACTTTCCTTATTGTCTTGAAATGGAAGTAAGTAGATGACATACATATATATATATATATACATAAATCCAGTAGCTTTATAATGTCATATATTTTATTATTATTTCTTATATATACTTTATAATCATTCTTAAATGGTTAACATGGAGAATGAATCTCATCGCGTCGTGGAGACGGTATTCCGTACGTACGCACGAGCGATGATATCATTTCCATAAATATTGAACTGAATTGGAGTGGATTATACAATATATCAGAATCAATATGATGTTGTAATAACTATGTATAGTTATTCTTTACACCATTATACCCATCCATGTAAGGTGGTGGTGGAAAATAGATTACACCACGGCGTGAAGACGGTATTCCGTACGTACGCACGCGCGGTGATTTCTTTTTCCGTAGGATGGATAGATGGTGAAATAGGGTTGTTTCATACTTATAATAACATATAAGTATATGATTGATACTTATTTTATTACTTCATAATGAAACAACCTAAGAAGAAGAAGTGGAAGAAGAAATAAAGATGAAAGAATTGGTAACGGTAATTACCTCTTCTTTGAAGCGCCTCTTTGAGACCTCCTCTTAGGGCACTAAAATTGGTCTTTGAGGAAGACCATAACCTCTAGGATGTTTCTAGGGAAGTGGAGAAGAGATTTTGGCAGGGGTTGGCCGAGCTTGAGTGCTCAAATTGGTGTGAGGAGGAGGGAGAGGAGGTGTCCTTTTATAGGGGAGGAGAGGGGCACCTTAGGAATATCTCAAAATATTATTTTATATTAAAGTCAAAATCGGTTTATAATGGTTCCAAAGGGTCTTATTTCGTAGATAAAGTGGGGAAGGGTCGAAATCCTATCAACCAATAAGATTTAGACAAGTTTAGGGTATTATTTTAACCTTATCAATTCGATTTAACTCTAAGTTAAATAATTTAACTTTTACCGTGTCTTTTTGTTTTCTTTCACTATATGGTTAATACACTTACTATAACATGCCAAACGAACCCTAAATTGTTTATTATTAATATATATATCCTTATCTAAGTCATTTGGCCGAACCTTAGATTTTTAGGAATAAAATAACAATTAATAATATAATATTAGATTTAAAAACTACTTTTTGTCAATTTTGACACTATTTGATATATGATTTTTGTGAAAGTCATAACAGAATTATATGTTCAAACCAAGTTGATTAAATAAACACTAATATATCATAGTAACCTATAAAATTAGTGGAATTCATAAAAAGGCTTAAATTACATTTATTTTGGTATTTATATTATCAATTATGTCAATATTTCATTAATAAGATAATTACTGCATCATCTTTGTGTCATATATAAATTAACTTATTTGATGTCTAAAAATTAAAAATAAAATACCATCATGTAGGAAATCTTTTTATCTTTCTAATGAATATTTACAATCGAATTTATCTTATGTATAACCCCATATTAGAAATGATTTACTTATTAAACTTTGATTTTTACTATTTTAACCCTTCTTTAAATAAATTAATAATAAATGTCCTAATCTAATCCAAGTGGGCCTAAATGGTCATATTTTATTCCTAAGTTTGTTTTTGGTCGAATTAAACTTGTCCAATAGAATTAGTACATGTTTTAGGGTAATATTAATATCATATTTACCCTTAGTTACCCTATTTACTATTAATCGCGGTAAAAATAGTAAAAAGTTACTATTCACCAAAAAATTATTTTTATCTCATTGAACCACATTTTACTTACTGATATCAACCGTGTCTGTCGGATTTTTGAAATTCCATTCACAGAAGCGGTAAAATTAAGTTTTATGCAAAATTCAGTTTTTTACCTACCACTTAGTGGTTTCACTATTCATCAAAAATTGAAAGTTTTCAGAAAAATACCAAAATTTCATCCTAAGCTATATTTCATATTCCGAATTCAAAAATGAAGTCTATTTTACCAAATTCATAACATAGAAGTTGCATTAATTAATTTTATAATTAAATCCCGCTGTTAAAACAAATAGCGTGTTTTTAAGAAACAATATCTATCAAAAGATTGACACTTGTTTATGTCTGGTTTAAATGTGCAATTACATCCAATGACCAACATTGTATTAAATTGTAAAAATATATTCTAAATATACTTTAAAACTACTCCAATTAATAATTTATCACTATTAATTATTTCGATTAAAAAAGTTGTTTTTTAATTATAATTTAGTAATTTTCACTATTCATCAGAATATGAAAGTTATCCGAAATATACCAAAATTTCACCTTAGGCTAAATTCGATACTCCGAATCCAAAAATGAAGTTCATTTTGAAAAATAAAATTTACAGAATTTTAAAAAGTGGTTATTACTATTCATACCGGCTAGTTTTAATAATATTTTAATAGCATATCGTTGTTTAGTGAAACTCGGTATTGCGTATTACACACGCTATCGAGGAAGGTCGCGATTGCGTGTAATGCAAGGCAAGTCAAGGATGCGTGTTGTGCAAGCTCCTTTTGCTGTAGCATACAACACAATACATTAATAGAATTAAAAAGAATATTTTTTATAAAATCTTGGGCTGTTACACTCATCCCCCAATATTAATCCCTAACACCTAACCCCACATCTTAATCCATAATCTCCACCCACCCTATATCTTAATCCCTAACCCCCACCCCCTAATATTAATCCCTACTCCCCACACCCACCCCATCTTAATCCATAATCCCTACCCCCAAATTATAATCACTAACCCCTAACCAATCCCTAACCCCAATCGTAATCCTTAATTCCTAAACCCCATAACCCCCCAATCACAATCTTAATCACTAAACCCTAACCTGACCCTACCCCCAATCTTAATCCATAATTCTTAACCCCCATAATCCCCCCACACTAATCACAATCCCGGTTACTAACCCCTAACTTATCACTACCCCCAATCTTAATCCACAATCCCTAACCCCCTAACCCACCAATCCCAATATCAATCACTAACACATTACTAATCCCTATCCCAAATATTAATACCTAACACCACCCCCAATATTAATCCCTAATAACCCATCTTAATACCCAATCCCTAACCAACATATTAATCCCTAGTCCCTAAACCCCATCTTAATGCCTAATCACCACCAACCAATCCAAATACTAAACAATAAACCCTAACCCTACCAATATTAATTCATAACCCCCGTCATAACCTCTAATACCTAATCCTCCAATCTTAATCCCTTATCCCTAATCCCCATATTAATCCCCATGCCCTATCCAATTCCCTACCCCTCATCTTAATCCCTAATATCAAACCCCCATATTAATCCCTAATCCCCCACCCCCATTATTATTCCAAAATACCTAACCCCCATATTAATCCCTAATCTCTTCCCCCACCCCCCAATATTGATCACTAATCCTCTCCCCAATATTAATCCCTAATCCCCCTAACCCCCCATCTGAATCCCTAATCCCTACCCCCTAATACTAATCACTAACCCCTAACCAATCCCTACCCCAATCTGAATCCCTAATTCCAAACCCCCATAACCCCCAATCAAAATCTTAATCACTAAAACCTAACTAATCCCTACCCCAATCTTAATCTATAATCCCCAATTTTCCTAACACCCAAAATCCAAATCCAAATCACTAACCCCTAACTAATACCTATCCCACCAATCTTAATCCCTAATATCTAAACAACCATATTAATCCTTAATCCCAAACCCTGCATCCTAATCCATAATCCCTACCCCCCCCCCAATCCTAATCCATGCCCCACCCCTAATCCCTACCCCCCAATACTAATCCAAATCACTAATCCCTAACTAAAAAATATTATTCCATAACCCCCCATTTTAATCTCTAATCCTTAACCCCCCCCAATCTTAATCCCTAATCCCACCCCAATCCTTCCCAAACCCCACAATCCTAATACCTACCCCCAATCCAAGTCACTACCCCATCTCTATCCCAAACCCCCATAATCCTAATCCCTAATCCCTACCCCCCAATCTCAATCCCTTATCCCTACCCCCAATCTTAATCCCTATCCCCTAAATCATAATACCTACCCTCCAAATCCGAATCCCTACCCCAACCATAATATTTAATCCCTAACCCCATCCCCCATATTAATCCCAAATCACTACCTACCATCCCTAATACCTAACCCCCCAATTGTAACCCTTATCACTAACCCCTACCCCAATATTAATCCCTACTCCCTACACACATCTTAATCCCTAATACCTAAACCCATAATATTAATACCTAATCATTAACCCTCATCTCAATCTCTAATCCCTACCCCCAAATCCTATTTTGTAACTACCCCAATCCTAATCCATGCCCCCAATACTAATCCATGCCCCCAATCCTAATACCCACCCCAATCCTAACCCCTAACCACCTTTTTAATCCTAATCCAAATCACTAACACATAACCACCCAACCCAATTGAAATCCCTAATCCCTAACCCCATATCATAATACCTAACACCCCATCATAATTATTAATTCCTACAACCCCAATCTTAATCCCTAGTCCCAAATCCTAATCCTTATGCCCAAATACTAATCCCTAGTAACAATCTTAAACTACAATCCCTACCCCAAATCTTAATCCCTAACCCCAAATCCTAATCCCTAATCACTAAACCCCTAATCCTATTATCTAACCCCCCAAATCCTAATCCCTAAACCCTAATTATAATCCCTACCCTGATCTCTAATCCTTAACTCCCCCAATCCTAATCTTAATCACTAAAAAACTAACTAGTCCCTCCCCCAATCTTAATCTTTAATCCCCCCAATCTTAATCCATAATCCTTAACATGCCATCTTAATCTCTAATTCCTACCCCCACCCAATCTTAATCCCTACCCTCAACCATAATCCATAACCGCATAATCCCTACACCCTCAATCCTAATCCCTACCCCC
Organism: Viscum album; assembly: GCA_963277665.1. Classification (NCBI taxonomy): domain Eukaryota; kingdom Viridiplantae; phylum Streptophyta; class Magnoliopsida; order Santalales; family Viscaceae; genus Viscum; species Viscum album. The sequence goes on from OY728141.1 coordinate 1,761,009,764, forward strand.
ATCATAATCCCTACCCCCAATACAAATCCCTACCCCTAAACTATAATCCCTAAAACCCCAAATCATAATCCTAATCACTAACCCCTGACTAATCCCTACCCCCAATCTTAATCTCTAATCCCTAACTCCCCACTATTAATCCATAATCCCTTACCCCCAATCCTAATACCAAATCCCTACCCCCAATCATAATCCCTACCCCAAACCTAATCCTTAACCCCCCAATCCTAATCCAAACCACAAACCCTTACCCCCAATCATAATCCATAATTCTTAACCCCACAATCATAATCCCTACCCCCCCAACATAATAACTAATCCACAACCCCCGAAATCCTAATACTAACAACTAACCAATACTCCCAATCATAATACTTAATCCATAACCCCCCAATCCAAATCCCTAACCCTCCCATCTCAATAACTAATCCCTAACCCCCCCTTCATATTATTAATAACTAACCTCAAACTAATCCCTACACCCCAATCTTAATCGCAAATCCCAAAACCACCTAATCTCAATCCCCCCAATCTTAATCCACAACCCTTATCCCCATTCTTAATCCATAATACCTACCCCCAATCCTAATCCATATCCAACCCTAATCTATAACCCCTATTCCTAATACTAACCATTGACCCCTAACTAATACCTACCCCTCAATCTTAATCCCCAATAACTAACCCCCCAATCCTAAACCATACCTTGAACCCCAATCCCTAACCCCAAATCCTAATCCTAATGAACCACTAACTAATCCCCCCCCAATACTAATCTGTAATACATACCCCCCATCTTAGTCCCTAATCCCTACCCCCAATCCTAATCATAGTCAATAACCCCTTACTAATACCTACCCCCAATATTAATCTCTAACCCCACCATCTTAATACCTAATCCCTAACCCCCACAATCTTAATCATTAATCCCTACCCTACCCCCTACCCTACCCCTACCTTAATCCCTAACCCCAAAAATCTTAATACCAACCACAAAATATAATCCATCCCCCCAATCTTAATCCTAATCACTAACCCCTAACTAATCCATCCATGAAAAATATTAGTCCCTAATCCCTACCCCTAACCCTAATCCTTAACCCCCCAAACCTAATATGAATCACTAACCCCCCATATTAGTCCCTAATCCCAAACCCCCCAAATATGAATACATAATCCTTACCTCCACAATCCTAATCCCTACCCCCAACCCTAACCCCTAACCCCCCAATCTTGATCCCTAACCCCCTAATTTTAATCCTAATCACCAACCCCTAACTAATCCCTACACCCCTAATCTTAATACCTATTCCTTAACCCCCTTACCCAAATCCTTAACCCCCCAATCCTAATTCTAATCACTACCCCCCCCCCCCCCCCAATCTTAATCCCTAATCCTTAACCCCCACCCCCCAATCTCAATCCGTCACCCCCAATCCCAATCCCTACCCCCAATCTTAATCCCTATCCCAACCCTAATCCCTAACCCCCCCAATACTAATCCTAATCACAAACCCCTAAATAATCCCTAACCCCAATATTAATCCCTAATCCATAACTCCTCAACCATAATCCCTAACTCCCCCACCCCTAATCCTAATCGCTGGCCCTAACTAATCCCTACCCCAAAATCATAATCCCAAAATACCTAACCCTCTAATATTAATCCCAAATCCTTAACCCTGACCCAAATACATATCCTAGTAACTAACCCCTAATTAATCCCTACCCCCAATATTAATCCCTAATCTCTACCCCCCAATATTAAACCCTAATCCCTAACCCCCCATCTTAATCCTTAATCCATAACCCTCCCCAACCCTAATCCTAATCACTAACCCCTAACTAATCCCTACCCTCATATTTATCCATAATCTCTACCCCCCCAATCTTAATCCTTAATCCCTAATAGCTATCCCACTCCCCATATTAATCCTCAATCCCCACCCCCATCTTAATCCATAATACCTAACTAGCTGATCTTAATCCTTAATCCCTAATCCCTAACCCTCTCCCCATCTTAGTCCCTAATACCTACCCCTATTCCTAATCCACAACCAACCAAATTCTAATATTGATCACTAACCCCTAATTAATCCCTACCCCCAATATTAATCCATAATCCCTACCCCCCCAATCTTAACCCCCAATCACTAACCCCTTAATCTCAATCCCTAATACCTACCCCCCTGATCCTAATCACTAACCCCGCAAATCCCAATTCTTACTCTCAACCGTAACCCCCCAATCCTGATCCTATTCACTAATCCCTAATACCTACCCCCCCCCCAAATCCCTACCATTGACCCCCCAATATTAATTCCTACCCCCTAACCAATAAGTAAAATGCACATTGATAAACCCAAATAAAATATATTCTACCTAAGCAGGGGAATTTGAAAAAAAATATAATAAAGTAACTTAATACATTCATTAGTAGAATAGTAATGAATGTTGAAATTTTCTTTACCTTTTATTTTCAAATCCCCTTCAATTGTTTGTAATTTGTTTAAGTAAGTGATCACATGATCCATCCAATATTATTGAGTTCAATTTTTCTTACCCAAGAGTGTTTAGAATTATGGTTTCCATGTGAATTAAATAAATTTAAAATACCTCAGATGTGATAGCTACTTTAGGAACATTATAAAAAGTTTCAGAATATAACCATAAACCGAACACTTCCCTGAAGTTATTAAATTATTATTTTTTTCTTACAAGGGTTGGGGGTAGAAATTCATGAAATAATATTTCTCACATTGACTGAAAATGTGTCTCAGTTATGAAGGTAACAAAAAAGGGCCCAAAATAGTGGCCCTGAATCTACCACCCAACTAATAAAAAATCAACTAAGAAAATAATTTCCTGAACAAATAGAAAAAAGTAAATTCTAAAACAAATAGTTACTTTTTTGGATCCTTTATATTTTTTTTGAAATTATTATAGGGAATTAAAACTCGACAGGCTTGGTCAAGAGGCTATGTTGTGCTTATCCTAAAAGTAGATGCCTCATTGTATTTCATCCATGTATAATTCAAATTATTCAACATGTAAGAAGACAATTTTTAGTAATCCTCCAAGTGAAGACATAACAATTTGTGACTAACGCTACTCACCCAACATATTGGTTCATTGATGAAACCTAATGAGATAAAATTTGACAATTGTATTCAACATAAAAAAATTAAAGTATGATAAAACAAGTGGGAAAAAATCAATCAAAAATAATTTAGAGGCTTTTGTTAGGATATTTCCATTTTAAGATACAATCAGATATTTCTAGAGTATTTAGGTATTCAAGATCATAGCAAGGACATAAGAGATAACAAGAACATAAAAGAGGTACCCCTTCATATATGAAATTCAGAAAGAAACTTTTTCTCATTACAAAAAATCTTTTTAGTGTTGTATACCATAATAGAAAAAAAATCAATAATCACAACAATAGTTACAATATAATGTTCCTTGAAGCCAATGGAAGATACTGTTTTATAACCTGAAATGAAACACTAAAAAAAATCATGGTTTTATGTTTTTGTAATAATGCTTGTTATTCAATAACATAAACTACAGAAGTTGAGGCATCTCAAAAAATTAATGATAACAGGTTTATCAAAACTATTCAATGATAAATTATCATCAAAATATGATGGTAGAAAGATTTAGAATTGTTCATGTGCATTCTCAACAATTTCAACTTCCACTAAGTTTTGGTCTCCTGAAGTCCTAATGGAATAAATTTGAAGTAATAATTACCTTTTCTATCTCCATTTCATTCAATTGATTTAATCCAAAAAAATACACATTCATACGGAGACCTACAACCAAGGATTGAATGAATAAAATTAAAGTGAGATAACTTTATAAAAATACCCATAACACGTTCAACCCAACATAATTATAAGTTTACCATGATAATCCTAGTAAAAAATAATGGGGAAAACATGTCACCTCCTCGATGGAGAGAAGAGAAGTCAAAACAATGCTTAGTGTCCTCTTAAATAATGTTAACATATAGATGACATACCTAACATATACTCTAAAACGTGTTATATAGTTTATAGATTTCTTATCATCATTTATTTGTTGAACCTTAATAATATACCTCAAAAAACTTGAAACACTCATCTGTTTATTACATTTGATGATTTGACACAGGAAGCCCCAAGTATTGTTGAAGAACCTACCCATCCCACAAATAGTTCTGGGTGTAAAATACATTATGTCTTGTTATTATATGAATTAACTGGTACTATAGAAGTTGTTCATTTCACTTTTAATCCTAATAAAAAACAAATAAATGGCCTAGTCTTTTTCAAGAGAGAATAAAATTTATACGTTAACAATTGAGATCAACAAAGAAGAAATTCAAAAATATTACCTATTAAATAGCACTTGAGCCCTTCCAACAATCATCCCAACCTAAAAACCAAAAAAATCACAAAATAAGTAGGAAAATAATATAAATTCACATGCATGATTCCAAAAAATATTTAAAGATAAAAAATCTAGAGGATTCATCAGTTATATATATTCAAATGTCCCTAAAGAATTCATCAATTTCAACATAAGAAATAGTCAACTTAATAAAAATTTAAACAAAAGAAAGACCATCATGGGAATGGATTTGATTCCCAATAATTAAATTGATTATTCCTACAATAATATTATTATCAATATAATTTTAATTACTACTCATCAAGGGATTCCCAGAAAGGGGCATAAATGACATCTTCTTTTTGAACTTCAATGGGAACTATAGCTTCGTTGTTGTAGATGTTGATATAGTTCTAGCTAGGATTAATAACGGCCTTATGGTAGTTCAGGGAAGGATCAAACTACTTTATATCGACAACATTGAAAATAATATCTTTAAAGATATTGTAGAATACCAAGACATAGGTGAAAAACATGTTGATCATTTTAGTTTTTTCTAAAACCCATAGAGTTTTCTTATGGGGAATATGTAGATATCTAGATATAAAAGTATATGCTCGAGCTAATATTTCATCTAATAAGTTTAATCAATGGTTTTATTATAGATATTTTAATTGTATATGGTTTTTAGTGGGATGGTAATGATTAGTAAAGTGGTCATGGTGGATAGGATGGACGAAGACACAGAGTGTGTGTCCTTCATATCACAAAGGGAGTGGGCCAGAAATCTAGAATTATGAGAATGAATGATAGTTATGATGATGGTTTTAAATAAGGTTAGGGTGATGGATATTCTGTAGATGTGAGGAAGCATCGATATGAGAAGACATAGGCTGAAACCCTAGTCAGAAGAAACAAGGGAGGATTCTCCTAGCAGAAACAAACTGTTTATTACGTTTTTTTATTTTATTTTTTAATTTTTGAAATAAAATTTTAATGTTTTTAAGTTAATTTAAAATATATAATACTTTCCATATACAAAATAAAAATTTTATCTATACACATTTTTGTCAAATTTCTAGTATTAAGTTTGAATGATTTGTCATTGATTGTTAAGCAAAAAATGAAAATTAATTTTATTTTGAATATTATTTTTATTTTTATATCATTTAAAGATATATGTTATGGGTTTTTGTGTCCAATATTTTCATTGACAACTAGTAACCTTTAGGGAAATTGATTTTTTTAGGGGAGTTGACTTTTTTTCCATTGATCATTAGTGACTGTAAGATAAAAATGATAAGCGGTTGAAATTCATGTGATGGTTCATTAACAACTATTTTCACATGTAGAATATCTGAAACCTATTCCTGTGAAGAATTTTTGAAAATAAATGAAGTTATAAATTTTATTTTATTAGAGTAAAATGCTAAATAATAAAATATAATACACAGTCCAAGAAAGATGAAAATAATGTTCAATACTCTGTATCAATAGATAAATCTCTTTATTACCAATTTTCTATATAATAACTAGAAACAAAAAAATAGTTGACCTTTATTTTGATAAAATTCCAAAGTATAAATATGATTTCAAGGATTTTGATTGAACCATAAATGGAGTTTAACTTGAACTATTTATGCATCAAAAAAAGATTGAAATGAAACTTTTATCTTATGATCACGATATATTTTGGAGAGAGAAACCCTTCTTTATAGAATAAGCATAGTGGGAGTTTTATATTAATGATTAAAATGAAAAGGAAAACCCATAAATTTTACACATCAAAGAATAACTATTAGTTAATATGTAACACATATTATATATTCATGCCCTAATATCATATGATTTATAATAGATTTAATCATAGATAATATTACATGATCTACACTTCTTCATAAATGGATTTTATCAGCACTAGAACAGGGTTCTATCAGTGTTATAAAATACTCACATGCTAAGCATCTTTAAAAGAGCTCAACCTTTGTCAATGATAAAATAAATTGTTAATCAAGACACCACTTATCATTAATTATAAGGGCTCCTTTTATTAGTGCATTTTTTAGTGCTGATAAAGTCCATAAAAGCTACTGAAATATGGAAACCCTATAGCAACCCAATAACATCAAACCGAATTTAAAAAACATAAACATAATGAAATAAAAATAAAAAGAAACCAGGATTAGAATATAAATATTACAATGCATCATCATTTAAATTCATAATTTAAATAGAATATATTTACATTGATATTATATTTACAATTAATCAGAAAAAAAAAATTACAGTCCTATATAAAAAATCAAAATTCTTAAAGAAGACTTGTTTCCAATGATCAATCTCTGTGCAAAAACATTACACAGTTATAAAACTGGTGTTTATTTTAGTAATAGTATATAAAAAACAATAAAATTGTAATTTTAATGCTATATAATCCACATATGATAAATTATACTGTTAATTACTGAATATTTTAATAATATTATCAATTATAATATTAATTATATTATTAATGATTATATTGTTAATTTTATATTAAGGATTTTGTATACTATTAATTAATAATTATATTATGAATTAATAATTACATTGTTAATTAATAATATATATAAATTATATTGTTAATTAATGAATATATTAATGATATTATCAGTTATTAATTATCTTAATTACTTAAATGTTGTTAACAATTATATCATTAAACCAAAATGAAACTTTTATATTGAAAACACAGACCTTGAGTTATATTGACCACATCATATGTCGGATTGATGTGAAATCAAATACTACACATCACAAATGAATTATGGATAGTCGTCTTAAATTTTGAGAACAATCTGAGCTTGTATTCTCTGATTTGGCTATGTGGCATGCGTTTCAAACAAAAATGATACTTTTACATTGAAAACACACACTTTGAGTCATACTGACCACATCATGTGTCCGATTGACATACAGTCAATTGACACACACCAAAAATGAATTATGGATCATTTCTTAATGTTTGAATACAATATAAGTTATTATTATTATTTTTGGTCATGTGATGTGCATTTTAAACTAGAATAACACTTTTATATTGAAAACATGCTCTTTCAGGCATGCTGACCACACTGTGTGTGGTAATGATGTGTGGTCAGTTCCTATACATCACAAATGAACTATGGATCATTTTCATAATGTGTGAAAATAATCAGATCTCAATTTCTTTGTTTTGGATATGTGACACACATTTTAAACTAAAATGACACTTTTGTAATGAAAACACACACTTTGAATCATACTGACTACATCATGTGTCATATTGACATGTGGTTGATTCATACACATCATAAATGAATTATGGATCATTTTTATAATGTTTGAAAACAATCAGAGCTCTTTTTCTTGGTTTTGGATATGTTATATCATTTTAAACTAAAATGAAACTTATATTGAAAACACGCATATTGAGTCATATTAACCACTTTGTGTGTGAGATTAACATGTTGTCGATTATTACACATCATAAATTAATTATGAATCATTTTCCTAATGTTTTAAAATAATCTAGGCTCATTTTCTTAGTTTTTTCCATGTGGCACGTGTTTTAAAATAAAATGATACTTTTATATTGAATACACACACTTTGAGTCATGCTAATCACATAGTCTGTCAAATAAACATGTGATCAATTCCTACGATAAAAAACAAATTATGGAACATTTTCAAGAGTTTGAATATACTGTCAACACGTTTTCTTGGTTTTGGGTATGTGAGAGGCCCTTTAATCTAAAGTGACACTTATATAGAAAGCATTGACTTCGAGTCATACTAACTACATCATGTGTCAGTTTGATGTGTGGTCACTTAATATATGTTACAAATGAATTATAGATCATTTTCCTAAATTTTGAAAAAAATATGAGCTCGTTTTCTTGGTTTTTGGCCACGTGGCACACCTTTTAAACTAAAATGACACTTTTGTATTGGAAACACACACTTAGAGTTATAACGATCACATTGTGTGTCGAATGGATGTGTGATCGATTAATACATGTAAAAAATAAATTATGAATAATTTTTTTAAATTTTGAAAACAATGTGAGATTGTCTACTCGATTTTGGCTATGTGACGCACAATTTAAACTAAAATGACACTTATATTGAAAATACGCACTTTGAGTCATATAGACAATATCTTGTGTCAAATTGATGTGTGATCTATTAAAACATGTCAAAAATTAATTATGGAATATTTTCTTAAAGTCTTAAAATAATATGAACTGGTTTGATCATTTTTGGATATGTGACACGTGTTTTAAACTAAAATAACACTTTTATATTGAAAATACGCACTTTGAGTCATATTGGCTACATCGTGTGTCAGATTGACATGCCGTGAATTCCTAAACATTAAAAAATATTTATGGACTAGTTAACTAAATTTTGAAAATAGTTTTATCTCATTTAATTAGTCTTGTCTATGTGACATGCATTTTAAAATAAGATGACACTTTTATATTGAAATTCACACTTTGAGTCATACCAACTACATCGTGTGTCGGATTGATACATGGCCGATTCCGAAACATCACAAAATAATTATACATTAGTTTCTTAAATTTTTATAATAATCCTATCCCTTTTTATTTGTTTTTTCTACTTGACCTTCATTTTAAATTGAAGTGCCACTTTCATATTTAAAACAATAAATTTGAGTCATATTATCCATATCGTGTGTTAGATTTTCGTATAGTTAATTCCTACATGTTAAAAATAAATTATTTATCATTGTTCTAATTTTTGAAAACAATATGATATGATTTTCCCTATTTTGATTATTTGGCGCTCGTTTTAAAATAAAATGACACTTTTATGTTGACAACACACACTTTGAGTAGTATCGACCACAACGTGTGTCAAATTGATGTGCATTTGATTCCTTGATGTCACAAATAATTTTTCAATTATTATTCTAAATTTTCAATACAATATGAGCTTGTTTGCTTAGTTTTGGATCTATGACGTGTATTTTAAACTAAAATGACACATTTATATAGAAAATGAACACTTTGAGCCTTAAAAACCAAAACATGTGCCATATTAGTGTATGGTCATTTCCTAGTTTTCATAAATTAATTATGGATTGTTGTAAGAAATTTTGAAAATAATATGATATTTTTTTTACTCAGCATTGGCTATGTGTCGTGCATTTTCAACTAAAATGACACTTTTATAATGAAAACACAGACTTTGAGTCATGATAACCACACCATGTGTCATATTGATGTGTGGTAAATCCTACTCATTAGAAATGAATTAACGATTATTGTCCTAATTTTATAAAATAATACGAGATCATTTTCTTCATTTTGGCTATGTGACGTGAATTTTAGACTAAAATGACGCTCATATTGTGAAAACATACTTTGAGTCATACTGACCACATCGTGACTCACATTGATGTGTAGTTGATTCTTACACACCACAATTTAATTTTGGATCATTGTAATAAAGTTTGAAAACAACATAAGATTAGTTTCTTGGTTTTGACATTTTGACGTGTGTTTTAAACAGAATTACCCTATAGTGATCAACCAGCCTCTCAATATTTTCAACTTTCAACCCCGGTTCGACTTCCTTAACAGCTAATTCCACATTTCTACATTGATAATTTGATCAAGATATGGGTGAGACATCTCTATTAGTATTTATAGTATATTTCATTATCATGTATTTGGTTGAATCATACAATAAAAGTAAATGATTAAATCTTGTTTCTCCATCATGGAGATGGAAGATATTGTAATATGGCCCTAAATTTTTTTTACAAACATATAAAAATAAAAAAAATATAAAAAATGATAATAATGGTCGCTTGGGAGGGTGACTAGTGAGGTTGTTGACAGCCAGATCGTGGGCTTCAGCCCGAGGGAGGAGGAAGGGGGTCCTAGGGACCCAGTTTTTTTAATAAAAAAATATATACATTTCTGTTTGTTTTAAAATTTTCAAGCGCTAGCTAAAACCTAATGGTAGGATTTTTGGTAAAAGTAAAAAATTGCACCCTTTTTCTCTCTCGTTAGATGATCAGCCACCCACAAATTGTAAAATGAGTTTATTTTTATTATTATTAAAATAAAATATATTTTTTCCATAATTATGTGGGAAAATGGTTGCTGGCTGAAGCAGATTGACACCTATACCTAGCTGGAGGTTGTTGAAAAAAATGAAGAATACATGCAAATTTGTGTTCTAAATATTCAAAAATTTAATATCAAATAATCACCATGTCGATCCTTAAATATTTTTTTTCGATGGTAATAACATGGAAATTCCTGATCGTATCGACGTGCGATTGGATTCATTAGGACATATTTGCAACCCTCTAATTAAAATTTAATGCAAAATAATATTATTGTCTCAGATAATCCATGTGCCCACTCTGATACCAATTTATGGTACCAGGGTGAGAAGCAAAAACTAGTGGGTTGGGGTTTTTAAATTTTCATCACCAGAGCAACGAAACTTTTTCGGCTCTAGTTATCTGAGTCTCGATACGGTCTGAGGATCTCACATTGTTTATTGGAGCACAAAAAAATAAAAGAATGAGTACCTCATTACAATTCGAATCGTGTGTGTTCGTTACTAGTCACCAGTGATTATTGCTCCAAGTATCCGACACTAAACCCCTCTAGATCATCCACACATGCTTCTCAAATCCATGCATACACTGTTCATCGGATTATGGGTGCCAGCACGAAGCTCCGACGACCTCTTTGACACTGCATCGATCACCACGATCTCCTCCCTTCGATCTGTGAAGGCATTTGGATCTTTTTCTTGGATTGAGTGATTATCTCTCTACGATTTTGGAAGAGAGAGAAGCTCTAAATTCTGACTAATGGAATAGATACTTTGAGAGATATTCCCTCTGACTTATCTAGTGGATGTCTAAATACCTGGTTAGGGTTCCCCAACCAACATTAATTTCAACGTCCCCTAAATAAGTAATAAGTCATTAATTATGATGAATGAGCCCCACCATAAATATTATTCATATTTTATCACATACTTGTAATATATATTGAAAATATTACGCAATAAACTTGTGTCATTAACTCAAATCGTAATCCCGATAATATTAAACAAACCCGAAATATTAAATAATATTTGTTTGAATAATATTAATCTGAGTATTTACACTTGTAAATACTTTTAATAAATAAATTCAACCCAATTATTACTTAATTGAATAATAATGAATTTATTTTTTATCGATGATCAGTGACTTGGACAACAGTAGGACCCCATGGCGAGTCCCACCATATCCAATATTCATATTCATCGGAATAAAAACAATTCTTGAATACATAATTGTGTGTGACCCTCTAGGCCCCTATCTCGATAGCAGTGAATAACGTTCACAGACTAAGAGCGGGGTCTGAAAAATCATCAAGGTCCCTATAGAGACAAGTAATAGTCATAGAAAAGAAAACTAAACTACGAACATACACTGTGTAATATATAATCTCTTTGACTTTAGATATCTCAGAATGTGGGACGCACACTTGCGTAATTATACTTTCTTGATTTATTATTTGTTGATATAAATGGAAGGATTTACCTTCGATTATCATGGCCATGGATTTATGAAGGTACTACCATCTTGATCGAACAGGACTGATATATTACTTCCTCAATTAAGAAGCAATGTATCTTATCTTGACCATTTAACCAATGTCATAACACTAATGATACACCCAAGACAAGCAACCTCACCATGATTTTATTATCATGGTTTATTCCTTGAATAAAAATATGAAATCTAATGGACCCTATTGATAATGATATCGAGTCATAAGACCAATACACATGTTCGTAGAATGGAACTACCAATGGGACCCAAAACATGTGGTGTTCCTATTGGTGGGTCTGTACTCATGATCTCAACTTCTAAAGATCACCATGTGTGAACTTCATGAGAAGAAGTATCAATGATTATGATACTTAATCACCTGAGAGTCATACATCTACTGTGAACAGTTAGTATAATATATCTAGACCATAAGACATATATTCAAGATTAATGTCATAATATCCCAAGGTTCTCATTATATCATGGAATCTGTTATAACCTTTTCATACAACTATTAATATATGGAAATTTATAATAAATAGTGGAATCATAAATGTCTACACTATAATAGTAAGTTAACATAATGTATATCTCACTGTATACATGATATGGTAATCAAAAGTACTAAAAAACATGGTTTTAGGGAACCCACTTTTACAATAATGGTGTCGAAAATAAATAATGGAAGGGTGTATCCCTAGGAATAACATATTAGGGAATTTTATTGATTAGATAAGTTTTTGTGAGAATGGAATATCCCAAAGAAAAATTAGATCTTTCTTCTGAAATAAATGTGCATGAGAAACTTCTAACAGATGACAGTTCTTTCATTCAGAAACACCGTTTTGTTGAGGTTTGTTAGGATAAGAAGTATGATGGATAGTTCCATGGTCATCTAGAAAATACTGTAATGGTCCATATAAATATTCATGACCATTATCAGAGTGGAAACAATGATGTTTATCTGAAAACTGGGTCATGATTTCTTGATAATAAAAGAAAAATACGGTAAAAGTTTTATAATTATTTTTCAACAAATAGACTCAAGTCATCCAAGAAAATTCATCGATGAAGGTAAAGAAATATCGATAACCCAATTTGGATGGGCTAGGACTAGGCCCCCAGATATCATAATAAACCAAATGAAAAGGAGTGGATGCATGTGGAATTACTCAGTGTCCATTTTGTTGTGATTGCTGGGTACCGGGACTGCGCAGCGGAAGCCAATGGGCCGGGGTTTTTTTTTAAAAAAAATTCTGCTTCACCGGAGTGACATAATCTTGTCAACTCCGGTGATCTCGTCCCATCTTGGTCCGAGGATCTCGCAAGGTTCATAAGGAGCACCAAAATAAAATTGAACGTTTACCTTGTTCAGAATTGACGTGTAGGACACCGGCAATCATTGCTCGAAGACTCCGACGTCGAAGCCCTCTAGATCGTCCACACACGCCTTGCGAATCTGCCCGCGCGCCGTTCGTCAAGATCCGGGTGCTAGCGCGAATCTTCGATGCACACTTCAGCGCAGCGATGATCACCGCAAGGGAGGATGCTTCGATCCGGGATGGATAAGCTTGAAGATCCTCCTTGCTTGAGAGACTCTCTCTCTAAATTTCAGGAGGAGAGAGATTCTCTCAAATTTGACACACGAATAGTTCTGGTGGGAGAGCATCTCTCTCACTTATATAGGGAGTATTAAAACACGCGGTGTAGGTTCCCGGCCCCCGTGTATTAGGCGTCCGCTATATAAGTGATGTAAATAATTATTTATGGAAAATAAAATTATGCCATAAATAATATTTACAATTTATCACTTACTTGTAATATATAAATATATTACGTGATAAATTTGAGTCTTTAACTCGACTCATACCTCCTACTAATATTAAACGAACCTAGGATATTTAAATCCAGTCGAATAATATTAATACTTGTATTTACCATACAACTTGTAAATACATGTTATAAATAAATTCAACGAATTATTCTAAACTTAAATAATTAATGAACTTATTTATTCTTTGGTGATCCATAGAACTTGGATTGTACTCGGACCCTTTGACGGGGCCCACCAAGTTCTAAATTCCTATTCACAGAATAGGAAAAATTTTCAAGGCGCTATCGTGTGTGACCCTCTAGGCCCTTATCTCAATAGCAGTGAATAATATCATAGACCTAGAGCGGAGTCTAGCAACCCATCGAGGCCCCTATAGAGATAAGGCAAAGTCAAAGCAACGACTGCCTTCCTATGAACATGGTCTGTGTAATATAATCTCTTTGTCAAATGATATCTCAATAAAGCAGAATGCATACTAGTGTCATCATTCTTTATTTGCTTTATTTTTGTTTGTTGATTTGTCCGGATGGTCTTACCTTCGTCTACCATGGCCATGGATTAAATGAAGGTGCAACCATCCTAATCAACCAGGCCCGAGATATCTCTTCCTAAACTTGGAAGCGACAAATCCTTTCTCTATCATTCAATCAATGCCATGCCATTAATGACGTACCCAATACAAACTACCTCGCCACGACTTTGTCGCCATGATTTTCGCCTTATATAAAATGTACGTAATTAAATGACATTCATTGATAATGATCTCAAGTCAGGAGACCATTACACATGCCCATAGATAGGAACGACCAATGACACCAGAAACATGTGGTGTTCCTATTAAGCGGGTCTGTCCTCATGATCTCGTTAGCTATAGATCATCAAGTGCGAACTTCATGAGATGAAGTCTCAATGCTTATGATCCCCCAGCACCAGATGGTCACACATAATCTGTGTCCTTTCATAATTATGTAACTGGACCATAGGAAGTTACTTTAAGATTACTGTCATGGTATTTCAGGGTTCTCATTATAGCCTAGGACCTGCTATAACCATTTTGATGCGACAGGTAATCTAGGGACATTTCCATTAATAAAGTGGATGCAGAAGTATCTACACTATCATGAAAAGATAAATACATGTATAAAACAAACTGAATACATGTAGTAGTAATCAAAGTACAAAAAAAGTTGGGTCTAGGGCACCCACTTTCAACACTCCCACTTGCAGTAGAGCCAACTACTAACAGTTTTCAATCCGCTAGCTCTCACATGTGAATCATGCTTCTGCTGAGAAATGGCTTTAGTCAGGGGGTCTGCCACGTTGTCCTCTGTGGCTACTCTGCTAACTGTCACTTCACCTCTTTGAGTAAAATCCCTCAAGAGATGGAACTTCCGAAGAATATGGTTTGTCCTCTGGTGAGACCTGGGCTCCTTGGCAAGCACCACTGCAGCAGTATTGTCACAATATACTGGAACAGGGTCTGCACTGCTAGGTATAACACCAATGTCTGAGATAAAGCTATGTATCCAGACTGCTTCCTTTGCTGCATCGGAAGCTGCAATATATTCGGACTCTGCTGTAGAATCAGCAACCACAACTTGCTTTGAGCTTCTCCAGCTCACTGCACCACCATTCAGGAAAAAGATGTAGCCTGACTGTGATTTCATATCATCATGATATGTCTGGAAACTAGCATCAGTGTATCCCCTCACAACTAGTTCCTCATCTCCTCCGTACACCAGGAACGTATCCTTAGTACGCCTCAAGTACTTAAGGATAGTTTTAACAGCTGTCCAGTGCAACTCTCCTGGATTGGCTTGATATTTACCCACCATGCTTAAAGCAAAGGCAACATCAAACCTAGTACATAACATGGAATACATGATATAACCCACTGCCGAAGCATAAGGGACTCTAATCATTCTGTCAATCTCCTCCTGTGTTTGTGGACACATTTTCTTGGAGAGATTTACACCATGTGACATAGGTAACAATCCTCTTTTGGACTATTCCATATTGTACATTTTGATTACCTTGTCAATATATGTACTTTGACTTAGGCCAAGCATCCTTTGAGATATATCTCGATAGATCTTGATCCCTAGAATGTAGGCCGCTTCACCTAAGTCTTTCATGGAGAAGCATTCATTTAACCAAGTCTTAACTGACTGTAAGACTTGCACCTCGTTTCCCATGATTAATATATCATCAATATATAAAACTAGGAAAACAATAGCATTCCCTTCAACCTTTTTATAGACACAAGGATCACTTTCATTTTTGACAAAACCAAAATCTCTTATGGCCTCATCAAAACGTACATTCCATGATCTTGATGCCTGCTTCAATCCATAAATGGATCTCTGCAACTTGCATACTTTATTGAAATTATTTGACTTTACAAACCATTCGGGTTGAGTCATATAGACGTCTTCAACCAACTTCCCATTTAAAAAATCAGTTTTGACATCCATTTGCCAAATTTCATAATCAAGAAAGGCTTCTATTGCAAGCAATATTCTGATGGATTTAAGCATTTCCACTGGTGAGAAGGTTTCATCATAGTCAATGCCTTGACGTTGTCTGAAACCCTTTGCAACCAGTCTTGCTTTAAAGGTATTAACCTTACCATCCATGTCCAGTTTTTTCTTGAATACCCATTTACAACCAATGGGCTTCACATCAGCTGGAGGGTCTACCAAAATCCAAACTTGATTTTGGTACAAGGAATCCATCTCAGAATTCATGGCTTCTTGCCATGTAGAAGCTTCTTTGCCTTCTACTGCTTCCTTGTAGGTCAGAGGTTCATCATCCTCAAGGATTATTGTGTCACCTGACTCGGTGACAAGAAAACCATAACGTTCCGGTTCTCTAACCTCTCGCGTAGACCTACGCAGTATCTGTGTCTCCGGAACAATTTCTTCTTCCACTTGTTCTTGTTGAGATTGTTCCTCTACCAACTCTTGTGCATCTGGAGCATTGACTTCATCGAAGTCAATCTTGCTCCCACTATTTCCAGTAGAAATGTGATCCCTTTCTAGAAATGTGGCGTATCTTGCCACAATGACTTTTCTATCTAAAGGGTTATATAGGTTGTATCCTCTAGTTTCCTTAGGATAACCTACAAAGATGCACTTAGTGCTTCTGGATGCTAATTTGTCACTTGGTAAAGTCTTGACAAATGCCTCTCACCCCCACACACACATGTGTGTTAGATTGGGTTTCTTTCCAAACCATAACTGATATGGAATCCCATCTGTGGCATTAGTTGGTACTCGGTTAATGGTATATGCTGCTGTCTGTAAGGCGTATCCCCAAAAGGATAATGGAAGAGTTGTATGACTCATCATTGATCTGACCATGTTAAGCAAGGTCATATTCCTCCTTTCACTAACATCATTCCATTGTGGTGTATAAGGAGGAGTGAGTTGAGATATTATTCCAGACTCCTTCAAATGATCAATGAAAGCTTGGTTAAGATATTCTCCGCCTCGGTCTGAGCGAAGTGCTTTTATCTTCTTACCAAGCTGGTTTTCTACTTCATTTTGATATTCCTTAAAGAAACGAAAGGAATCTGACTTATGCCGCATTAAGTAGATATAGCCATACCTACTATAATCATCGGTGAAAGTGATGAAGTATAAAAAACCACCCCTTTCCTCTACTGGAAATGGACCACATACATCGGTATGTATTAATTCCAGTACTACATTTGCTCTTTCTCCCTTTCCTGAGAAAGGTGCTTTGGTCATCTTTCCTTGTAAACAAGATTGACATACATCTAAGGGTTCTAACTGTACCGAGTCTAGATACCCTTCTTGATGTAATTTTTGTAATCGCTTCTCGTTTACATGACCAAGCCTAAAGTGCCATAGGTGGGTGTTATTTGAGTCATGTTGGTTATTTTTGTCATTGATGGCCATTACTGAGTTTTCTAGTTCTAGTATATATAAACCATTGTTAAGATGTGCCATACCATAACATATGTTATCCCTATAAAAGAGACAACTTTTATTTCCAAACTTGAAATAAAAACCCATAGTGTCTAAAAATGACACAAAGATAATGTTTCTGGTAATAGATGGTACATAATAGCAATTGTTTAAAACAAGAACCAAACCAGTTGGTAAAGTCAAATGATAGTCTCCCACTGCCAAGGCCGCCAGACTTGCACCATTTGTAGCTCATAGATCCACTTGACCTTTTGCAATCTTCTTGAACCTACTTGGTTCTGTATATGAATACAAATGTGTGAGCCACATGCCGTATCCAATACCCAACTTGTAGATAAAGATAGATTGCATTCAATGACAAATATACCTGAAGCAGAAGCGTCAGCTTGCTTCTTCTTCCCTGCTTTGCAATTCTTCTTCCAGTGGCCTTTCTTGCCACATCCAAAGCAGACAGCTTCTTGCTCATTACTTTGCCTCTGAATCTTTGTCTTCTTGGCAGGACGATGCATTGGTGTCTTTGGCCTTGACTTGGCCTTAGACCCCTTTGCCTTGCCCTTGTTTTTCTTGTTCACCATAAGGACAGATGTATTGGTGTTTTTCATGTCCTTATCAGCTTGGCGAACTAAAGCCAAAAGATCCGGGAGCGACTTTGTCATATCATTCATATTATAATTGACAATGAAAGTCGAGAAGCTTGACGGTAAAGAGGCAAGAATGAGATCCACTGCTAGTTCTTGGTTCAGTTTGAACCCAAGGGCTTCAAGCCTCTCAATATACCCAATCATCTTGAGTACGTGAGGACCGTCTTGGTGCCCTTCTGCTAGCCTGCACTTATAAAGTGCACTTGAGATCTCATACCTTTCTTGCCTAGCCCTCTCCTCATATAGTTCTTGGAGATGTGAAAGCATCTTGTAGGCATCCTCTTCCTCATGCATTTTTTGCAGTTGGCTGGACATGGATGACAACATGATGCATTGTACATCAAGTGCATCATCTACATGCTTTTTCCACTTATCTTTTTCCGTCTTGCTTGCTCCCTGAGGAGGCTCAGCAGTAATTGGGGATTCTAGCACATATAACTTCCTTTCTTGGCGTAGTACTATGCGCAAGCTCCTGTACCACTCCTGGAAGTTATTGCCGGTCAGGATATTTTCTTTATCCAAGATTGATCGCAGTGATAAAGTACTAGTGGTGTTGGTGATTGCCATTTTGAATCTACATCAGATAAACATTTTAGAAGTTAGTACTTTGTCTTGATTACCTTTTGACATTTTATGATTAATAAAATATCATTTAATGTCTCCCACTATTTTAACGAACCTAATTGGCCCTCACCATTAGATTCAGAATACTCTATCGCTTGAGCATTCTAGTGGCAAGGATCCTATGAAACCCCTTTCGTAATCTACAAGCTAGGGCTATGACATTACTTGAAGGGTTTCAAGGTAGGCACTATGCTGGCCAACCACTTGTTCTTGTGGTTCCTTGTATAGTTGAGTAAAGTCCCAGATTTTTGAAATCTGTACTTGATTCCCTCAACCTTTCACCTCTAAAGTGATATCAATTTAGCTAAGGCTAATCCTTGACTACTCACTTCAGTTAAGTCGACCCATTCCTCATATGGAAACGCCCCGGTAGTAAGAGGCACTCTCAACTGAGGTTGATGAGCACCCAAACAGCCGGTTTTGTTTAGATATGAGAAATGGAAGGCATTATGACTTAATATATATCTTTGAGGGATTTTTTAAATTATTAATTGACGAATATAATACCTTTTCTATTTATTATGTTCAAACTAGGTTGTTATGCTCACAACTGAACATTCAAAAGAGTATTTATTCGTCATAACTTTATGAATTTTCTTTGTTTACTATCCTATGTGATCATGCAGTAATCATGCAGTCGCATAAAAATAATAAACTGTGCATAAATTAAATCAAGCATTCCGACTGGTCTTGAGCATTCTATAATGATTGATCATTAACTGATAAATCATCACCTAGGGGAACCCGTACCTGTGTCAATACAAGACTCGTGTCGCTGCTGGCCCCAGTGAAAAGCGGCCAACTTCTGTCTGGTCTATCGCTTCATTTTGGCGGGGTCTGCCCTCAGATCGTCATTGAATAAATACAAATATACTCGCACGCAGGCAAGGGGGTCTGGGGTACAAAATACAAGTGGTGCAATGGACACACAGACCCTTATACATATTTGAATTAAAAGACGATTCGCAGACCGTCATTTATCTAATTAAATATTACAATCATCGCATGCATTGAATAAAGAATTAAATAAATACATACATGCCAAACATACACAGGTCGGTCAAAAGCTCAAGACCAGTCGGGGTAATCGTGCAATAAAATTAAATTGCAATAACTTTAAATTATGCGAGGGTGTTATAATAAATTAAATGAATTTGATTAAATTCAAATAATTTATTTTTATCGGTTCCATTTGTTTAATTTAATTTTAATTCTAAAATTAAATTAAATAAAACCATTAATTTAATTCTAAACTTAAATTAAATTAATATTCTTGGATTAAAATAATCTAAACCCCAAAATTAATTTCAATTAATTTAATTTAAAATTAATTAATTAAAATTAATTCAGTACAGGTTACCTCTAACCGGAGAGTAGTCCTACGGGTCTGCGTACCGCCGCGGGATATCGTCCTGGAACCGCGGCGTGACCGCGGCGCGACCATGGCGTGACCGCAGGGTAAACGCGGCGTGACCACGGCATGACCGCGGCGTGACCACGGGATCTAGCGCTTCCCACGACGGTTGCATCTCCCGACAGACCGCTGCTCCGGTGAGCCGGCGAGGCTGCTGTCCGGCCAGGTTTGGTTTCGAGTCGGCCGGACGAAACCGGGCAGCCGGGGCGGGCTGAGGGCAGTCGGACAGAGGAGGTCCGGCGCAGACGAGGTCGGCAGGGGTGGTCCGGCTGGGTTTCGCGTCCGGCGAGCGCCGGTGAGGGCTGCGTCCAGCGAGGCGGGCCGTGTCCGGCGAGGCGGGCCGTGTTCGGCGAGCTACGGCGAGGGCCGCGTCCGGCGAGGCGGGCCGCGAGCTGCGGTGAGGGCCGCGTCCGGCGAGGCGGGCCGCGAGCTGCGGCGAGGGCCGCGTCCGGCAAAGGCAGTCCAGGGAGGAGGCCGCGGCCGGCGACCCTAGGGTTTGCCGGCCTTAGGCGGCGCGAGGGAGAAGACCCGTAAGGGTCTTCTTCCCCTTTTTTTATTATTATTTTTCTCTCCTTTGCCACAAAAATCCATCCGCCCACCCCCTTTTTTTCTTTCTTTAATAAAAGAGAAGACCCCATTTTGGGGTCTTTGATTCTCTCCTTTTTATTTATTTATTTTTTTTGAACAAAAACAAGAAGACCCATAAGTCTTTGTCTTCTTCTTTTAAAATATAATAAAATTTATTATAAATATAATCAAATATTTATTATAAATTATTTTATTATATTTTATAATAATAAAATAAAATTATTTGATGTTAATTCTCAACACCAAACAAGCATGAACACGGGCGTCGATCCGATTAAAACTTTCAAATGATCGTATCTTGATCATTTGAAATCGAAACGACGCGCGGTCAAATCCGAATGAACCGTTTAAACACCCCACAATTAAATTTAATGCAATTTAATATTTTTTGACTCAGAAAAACCTTGCGCTTCCTCTGATACCAGTACTGGGTATCGGGACTGCGCAGCGGAAGCCAATGGGCCGGGAATTTTTTTTTAAAAAATTTCTGCTTCACCGGAGTGACATAATCTTGTCAACTCCGGTGATCTCGTCCCAGCTTGGTCCGAGGATCTCACAAGGTTCATAAGAAGCACAAAAATAAAATTGAACGTTTACCTTGTTCATAATTGACGTGTAGGACACCGGCGATCGTTGCTCGAAGACTCCGACGTCGAAGCCCTCTAGATCGTCCACACACGCCTTGCGAATCTTCCCGTGCGCCGTTCGTCAAGATCCGGGTGCTAGCGCGGATCTTCGACGCACACTTCAGCGCAATGATGATCACCGCAAGGGAGGATGCTTCGATCCGGGATGGATAAGCTTGAAGATCCTCCTTGCTTGAGAGACTCTCTCTCTAAATTTCAGGAGGAGAGAGATGCTCTCAAATTTGACACACGAAAAGTTCTGGTGGGAGAGCATCTCTCTCACTTATATAGGGAGTATTAAAACACGCGGTGTAGGTTCCCGGCCCCCGTGTATTAGGCGTCCGCTATATAAGTGATGTAAATAATTATTTATAGAAAATAAAATTATGCCATAAATAATATTTACAATTTATCACTTACTTGTAATATATAAATATATTACGTGATAAATTTGAGTCTTTAACTCGACTCATACCTCCTACTAATATTAAACGAACCTAGGATATTTAAATCCAGTCGAATAATATTAATACGTTTATTTACCATACAACTTGTAAATACATGTTATAAATAAATTCAACGAATTATTCTAAACTTAAATAATTAATGAACTTATTTATTCTTTGGTGATCCATAGAACTTGGATTGTACTCGGACCCTTTGGCGGGGCCCACCAAGTTCTAAATTCCTATTCACAGAATAGGGAAAATTTTCAAGGCGCTATCGTGTGTGACCCTCTAGGCCCTTATCTCAATAGCAGTGAATAATATCACAGACCTAGAGCGGAGTCTAGCAACCCATCGAGGCCCCTATAGAGATAAGGAAAAGTCAAAGCAACGACTGCCTTCCTATGAACATGGTCCGTGTAATATAATCTCTTCGTCAAACGATATCTCAATAAAGAAGAATGCATACTAGTGTCATCATTCTTTATTTGCTTTATTTTTGTTTGTTGATTTGTCCGGACGGTCTTACCTTCGTCTACCATGGCCGTAAATTTAATGAAGATGCAACCATCCTAATCAACCAGGCCCGAGATATCTCTTCCTAAACTTGGAAGTGACAAATCCTTTCTTCATCATTCAGTCAATGTCATGCCATTAATGATGTACCCAATACAAACTACCTCGCCACGACTTTGTCGCCATGGTTTTCGCCTTATATCAAATGTACGTAATTAAATGACATTCATTGATAATGATCTCAAGTTAGGAGACCATTACACATGCCCATAGATAGGAATGACCAATGACACCAGAAACATGTGGTGTTCCTATTAAGCGGGTCTGTCCTCATGATCTCGTTAGCTAGAGATCATCAAGTGCGAACTTCATGAGATGAAGTCTCAATGCTTATGAGCCCCCAGCACCTGATGGTCACACATAATCTGTGTCCTTTCAGAATTATATAACTGGACCATAGGACGTTACTTTAAGATTATTGTCATGGCATTTCAGGGTTCTCATTATAGCCTGGGACCTGCTATAACCATTTTGATGCGACAGGTAATCTAAGGACATTGCCATTAATAAAGTGGATGCAGAAGTATCTACACTATCATGACAAGATAAATACATGTATACAACAAACTGAATACATGTAGCAGTAATCAAAGTACAAAACAAGTTGGGTCTAGGGCACCCACTTTCAACAGTGATATTATTCATATTCAAATGGAAGAGGAGGACCCAAGTTCGTAAAAAGTTTCTATATAATGGGGGTGGGTGGATGACCATGTTGATGATGAAGATGGTGGGAATTATGAGAGGCGGAAAGATAAAATAGATATGGGGCCAAGTCAAGTACATACACACCACCCTGAAGACTTCCACTACTAAGCACCCAAGTAATCGTATTCTCATGGAATATAACTAAGGTAGGTGAGAAGATGGTTTGACATTAAAAGTCAGTTGTAATTTTACTAATAGATAGAAAATTGAATAGAAAACTAGAAACAAAGACAAAATCAGATAATTTCAAGCCAGACGTAATCATATAACTCCCATAACCTTCAATCTGCACTATCTGACCATCATCCACAGTAATATTACCTCCGGTTGAGGTTGACCAATATGACCAAAGAATACTTGCATCATATGTGATGTTCTATAAGGAGCTAGAGTCAAGAACCCAAGAGGTGGACTATTGGAATAGATGCACCATTGGAGTATCACCATGGGTAATAGTGGTGTTAGATGATTACATAGATTGTGTGATGAAAATTCATGTTGACAAGGTACTGAAGCTAGAATGTTGGTAGAGTGATGAATATGCATGTTACCCAAGGAAAAGGTGCAGACGACGTGCATTGGGTAGAAATTATATGTTTAAAGTGCATGGAAGAAGCATATGGGTATCAATTAAGTACTGAAAGTGCATAGAAAAAGCATCAGGGTAATAATTATGTTATGGGTGGAGTGTTAGGGATGTTACAGGGGTGTGGCTGTATAGTTTGGGGAATCACAAAGGGAGAATAGAGAAGTTTTGGGCTAGTGGGATTAGCGCACAGGTATAGGCGAGTTCATGGTGGTTGTGTCACATGGGGAGGGGCAATGGGGAGGGATATGACAACACATGAAGGGGAGACAAAAATTTAAGAAGTCACATAGGGTCTCGATACTGAAGCATGTGGTCGCAGAGGAAGGGGAGACAAAAAGGGAGGTCATTGCACAAGGGCTCAAGGTGGAAGGGAGCCATCACACAAGGAGGGGAAACAGGAAGCGATTTCTTTGCAAAGGTGCTCGGGGTAGAAGGCATCTGTCCCATAGGAGGATCACTGGATGGAATGATTCTTTTTTCTGGATCTTTGGGATGAATGTGTGGGCATTCACATAGGGGAATAAGTGTTTGGGTGTGTTGAGAGAGTAGACATGTAGGGAGGGATATTTTACAGAGAGGGGAAAAAGCTAAATCCTCTCTGATACAATGTTGATATGGAAACTCATAACTCACATTGAGGTAGGATGCATAATTTATATAATATAAAAAGAATACAGTAGATAACTCAAACTGACATGGGATAAGAATATTAAAAATATCTAATATTATAATACTATTAACAAAACATAAAAAATGTAAACAACATTAAATACGACATAAATAAGTTATTTCTATCCAAATTTAACTAAGTACAGTCTTGCAAATTTATCATGGTCATTCATCATCAAAACAAAAAAATTACACCAATCAAAACCTAATTAGGTGGTAAATAGGGTTTGGGTTTCAATCCTTCTTTCTTCCTCATATTGGAACACCACCACTTTAAAAATTCTAATAATAATGAAATTCAAAAAAATTTACCAATTTATGAAAAATGATGTGAAATATCATAATTAAATAAAAGAATTATAATAATAGTGAAATTTAAAAAATTTAATACTATAATAAAAAATGGAAATGCTCAATTGTTTCAAAATCCTCGATTAAAATATATGAGGACATAAAAACTACACATGTTTTGACAGTTTAATCATAATTTGACTGTATTTTTCTTTTATAACTATTATATTTTATGTTTCATATCGTAGATTCCAACAATTTCATCTCCACATGTAGATGAAATGATCCTCATTTTAAATAGATCAATCATCAATGAAGATAGTGGAAACAACATTTCGGTATAAGGTACACCTTGTTCTTTGTTTTATTGAAGCGTGTTCATCTGTATTCCTACATGGTGATCCTGGATGGGTTTATAATTTACTAATTATTCTTAATTTAATCATTAAACTGCAAATAAAACCCCAAAAATTGTATTGTGGTAGGTTCATACCATTAGATTCTCGAAATCATTTTATAAAATAGGGTTATAATCATTGCTACTGAAAAACAGAGTACCAAAACGTTACTACAATATAGGTAATATTTTAAGGCATTGAAGGTTTATTCAGATACATTATTATACCACTAAATATTATTATTATTCTAGCCTAATCATACATTAGAGTTTTATTATTCACATGCAATTCATTATTAATGTCACACAAGGTATGCCCATGTGATGTTAATCCTATGCGGGCACCAAGACTTGCCTTACACAGGCATAGAGTTAATCTCACATAGATCCTCAATGTGTGGGATTATTCTTACACAACCCTCATGAATGGATTTAATCATACATGGTAGCATTTTTTTAATATCATGCAATAATTTATCATAGGTGGCGATGCCCGCTGCATCAAATACCATGTGGGTTTAATCACACGTAGACCATAGTCGCGCAAGAATATCCTTATGCCAAATTAATGGTAATTGAGCCTATCTATGATAATGTTAATCCAACATTGATTAAATCAGGTGTAGGTTAATATCACATGAGGATTCTCAGTGTTGATTTAATTCTACATAGCCTGTATGGAATACAAAAGTTTTTTTTCCTAAAATTCAATTATGAATTAAATTGTATAATTTATAAATTGTTTATAAATTACACGAAAAGGTATTTTGGGATACGTATTAATTTATAAAGGAGTTTAAAAATTAATTATTTATATATAATTAATTAATAAACGTTCATGAAATATTTAATAAATTAGTATCCATAAATATTAATTTCTAATATTGAAATAATTTTTTCCAATTATATGACAAGACTTATAATTTAAATATAATGTTTTTATATGAAAATTATATTTTTTATTTATAAAATGTTTATAAATTATAAAATAAGGCAAAAATATAAAATATTTTATATTTAATTATGAGTGGTTTATAATAATTTATTTGAATTATTCAAATTAAAGTCTTGTTAGAGGATTTACTTAAACCACATCAAAATGAGTTTTGGTGATTGATTTCATCAAGGTTTAAATAATATTAAATATGTGATATTTAGATTATGTATGTTGTTCACATAACATAATATAAATAATTTTTTTTATATTCTATATAACAGCATATCTTTAAGTGAAATTTCATATAATGATGAATATGAAAGAGTTTATATTGGGAATAAATATAAAATGTTTATATTTATGAATTACTCAATGAATTTTTATAATATTTAAATATGTTATTTTTTTCATTTATTTAAAAGTTATTATATACTTTATTCACATATATAGTTGTTATATTATTAATTGTGATGCATGATTTAGTTAAAATGTGTTTGAACTGTTTCTACAAATTATCATACATCAATCTATAGAGTAATATACTAGGTATGATAATAGATTTAGTTTTCTTCTAATTTGAATTTGGTTTGTATGATGTTTTGAACTTAACTTAGGACCTAATTTTGATTTATACAAATTAGATGTTAAAATTTTGATGGAACTGCAGTCTCTCTTGAGTAAAATATCTCTATGTAGAGAAAATTTGGTTTATCCTTCTCACTAACCACAATCTTATACCTTGTCTAGAAATGTGTGGGTTAAACATTTGTGGCTCTAGGATCACTCATGCTAGGATTATATATTTCATATGTTTCTATGCATTTACATGAAAGGGTTTCATGTACCTTATGCCTAGGATTCATTTGGATATTTATGAATATCATTAGATTTTAATTTAAATTAGTAACACAGACTGTGTGTAGTTTAAAAAGTACACATCAATATAGTTTGAACATATTGATTTTGTATAAGAAATAAAATTCCAAAAACTAAACCATTATAAGTATGCATACATGTGATGGTAATAATCTAGATAAGATAGTGAGATTAAATCCCCTCTAAATAATAATAAGTGTTAGATTCTGTTAGCTTCCAATTAATGATTGGTAATTAGATAATGATGGATTTTTCATCAATGTTTTGAAGGTGAAGGGTTTCTTGTCAATAAAAGTTGAAACTATTTTTTTGACCCTATTATCAAAACAAAGTGGTTTTTGGTGTTGATGATTATTGGCACAAAAGTGAAGATGGTCCAAAAGGATATAGAGTTGGAGTTATTTCTAGAATACATAAATAATGATGCAACATAGGTTGCTACGCCATAGAAGGAGAATGCATTGTGGAGGTTTGTGTTGTTCAATAGAATAAGTTCCACCTAAAAAAAGGGTTCAACCCCTAATCAGAAAACAAAGGAAAGGCCAACGCTAGGTGAAAACAAAATTTATAATCAGGAAATAAATGGGGAATTATAGGAGTGGCATATCCAGCACAGGGCTGCTCAGTACCTAGGAAACATGGCGTGGTGTTATAGGTAAAGTGGCAACGGTGATGTGTGGCACCATAGGAGAAAGATTGATGATGTCAAATTCAAGTTTAATAAGTAGTGAAATAATGAAGGAAACATTGATTTGGAACTCAACATAGATGATCATTGTTCAATATGTGTAATGCACAATGTTAGGGGTTCCACACCACATTTTACTTATTGCATTGTGGATTTTGTTTGATAGAGTTCAGTCGACCTACCATTTTGGAGGTCACCACGCCACAAAGTATTAAGGGGCCTGGAATTATAGGGAGATGTTTCTCTATAAATTAAGAGAGTCTTCTATTATGAAACAATAGAGTGAAATAATTGATACATCCGATATTGTGAGATAGGAATTCCATAAGAATAAAAAGAGTATAGTTTGGCACATGTTGAAGATTTTTTCAAAAAATAATATGGTTTTTGATGATGTCTCAAGGAGATGAAGTTTTTTGTGGAGGATTTCACAATTTGGCTATGAAGGAGAACCCTAAGGAGATAAAAGTCACCAAGTCATGTTTGGTGAAACATCTATAAGAATGGTGATACTATTTTTATTTTTTTATACATGTCGACTATCCTTTACCATTAGGGAACTAATAAAATGAGGGAAGTGTGAAGGATGTGATCTCAGGGTGGTATGGAGCTAGAACTAAACCTTATAAGGGGAGTGGCCTCAAGAATATCATAAACCACCACCAACCAGTGAAGGTGAACCAACTAAAATCCCTGTGTCCTTTATGCATCTAACGACTCTAACTTTTTAATAATATTTGTTTCTTAAATTTGTGTGTTATTTTATTTTATACTCAACAAAACTATATCCTTTAATTAATGAAGTGAGTATAATTAAAATGATACCGTTGGGTTTCAACCATTATATGACTGTTGGTCAATATGACCGTTGGAAACTAAACTCTTAACGTTATGATTATTGTTTATAAATACAAGTGATCTTGGTTAATTAACACAGAAAGAAGATTCATGGCCTCATCTAATAGACTCGGGCCATACGAATCCCATCTATCAAAGCTTGGGATGGAGGTAGCATCACTGGGCTTTTCTCGGGACCAAGCCCAAGCCGAACTCTAACATGTGAAGCTTGAATGAAATCATCTAATAGAGAAGTTCAAGCTGATAGAAATTACCACTCGGGTAATGTTTTTTGAGCCGCCCCAAGATTCTATCACCATAGCACACCTTACACTTAGGTCTTATGCACGTGTTATAAGGGGCTATGTAATGAGACTTTAGTTACGTTGTGTAATCCTTTTGTATAAATAAAATTGATATTTCTTATTGTGTAAAATTTGTGAATTTCAAATGTCTGGATAAATGTAGGATGAAGTTCCATATTATTGATGAATTTTGTAAAAAGGGGTATTTTAAAATATTTTTGAATACTTTAAATAATTAATAATGTGGAATAATTTTCATAAAGTAGTATTATACAGTTGTGATCAGTAAGAAATTTAGAGTCTAAAAGATCAACTTGATTTTTAGTGAATAGTAAAGTATGAATAGTAACATACCCTTATAAATATTAATGAATAGTAAATCATCCAAAAAAATAGAAACTTCACCCATGAACGTATAAATACAATTTAGACATATTAAAAGTTAAAAATGATCATAGTATAAGTTTTGATATTTTTGTATGTCATAAATATTTTATTTACAATTTTATAATTAATTTAATAATTTAAAATGAAAATTTACTTTAATATAATGTAATCATAAATTTTTACTTTATTGTCTTATGGTTATATGATAATTTTATGGGACCTTGATTACTTTTTCAAGGTGTTACAAAACAAGTTATAGTTTTAGAGTCATTTTATTTCAAATAAATAATGATTTTATTTAAAAATTAAATTAAAAATATTTAGAAAATTATTTTCATAAAATAGAGTTCATTTTTGAATTCAGAGAATCAGTATTAGGTTAGGGAGAATTTTTGGTATTTTTCTGAAACCGTTGAATTTTCGGTGAATAGTAAAAATACGGTTTTGAGTTTCGTGTGTTTAATGACATTATTAATGGTGTAATAATTCTGGAAAACATATGAATAGTGAGATATTATATGAGGTGTCCCAAGTGGCCAATACCATTGTAAAATACCATGGGAAAACCCATGGTTTTGTAAATACCACTGATGAGGTGTCCCTTGGAAATTAAAATTTTATTCAATCACTTTTCCTATAAATACCAAGCCATTACCTCATTACATTCATTCCAAAATCCTCCTCAACGATGTTATAGTCTTTTTACCTTCCAAGGAGTCTTTCCAAGGTTCCCTCAAGCCCCCAAGGTCCCTACCATCGAGCTTTCGACGTCACTCTTCAAGGTAAGAGATCATTTCACCCTCCTCTTTTAAGTCGTGACTTCCTTTATGTTATGTATTCTAGTTTCCATTTTATTATATGTGGGTATGTTCTTCCATGTCATTATTACTGTAAATTTCTTTTAAAAATGATGATATATCCTTTCTTCTCTCATCAATTTATTTTCTAAATTTTTAAGTGATGTTGTTAGGCTGCCGAATTTTCGTAAAAGAAATTGCATCTTCTCTTTTCCTTCGAGTTTTATTTTCATATGGTATTTTCTTCAAATATCCATAAAATGTTCTTATTTCTTTTTATTCTATACCCCTACTATATAATGAGTTATTTATTATTGGGTTACTCTTGTCCCCTCTCTTTTCAATGTTTTCTAAAACCATTTTATATAACCATTATGCTGCAGAAATTTCATCTCAAAGTGTCTCTCTCTTTCTCTCATGAAATTCTCTTGTTTTATTTATGTGAATACCCAGATCTATTTGGTTTCTATGGGTGTTCATAAATACAAAAAAAATTATATATTTGATTCTGTAATTGACATACATGTAACCCTCACTCTCTTTTCATGGGTTATAAATGACATAACGATCTTATTTTTTAAGCACTTTTAAAACGTCCTGATTTTGTAATAAAACTCATTTATTTTATTCTCTATGGGTTATTTATGAAATTTTGGATTATGATCTACGTGGGTCACATGAAAATAAATACATATTAATGGTGCACCCTGATAGCGCTCCAATGCATTGGGTAAAGAATTAATCTCTAGAGATGACAAGTTTCACGATACCTTGGTGAATAACCTCGGTAATTTTTTATGAAACCTTGGGGATGAACCTTGGTGATATGTTCATAAATTTATAAATTAAATTTTGTATCCGCATATTCAAGTTATGATTCATTTTATTTTTTATGATATTTCTATTTTTCCATTTCTCATGCCTTTATGTAAATCATCAAGTTCTTATTGATATCACAAGTAAACTGTTACCCGTGTTTACCCTTACTGGGCCTTCTGCTCACCCATTACTTTGATGTATGTCTCCAGGTTATGAGATGTAGTAATTATACATAGGAGGAAATATTCAAGAAAATTTTCAATTGGATTTAAAATAGTTTTTTAAGTTTTCATGCTTTATTGTTCCTAATTTCCAAGACACTATACTTTAAATATCCTCTATTTGTAAAATGTAATGAAAAGTTATGTAATAAAAATGCGGGAGGACATAGTTGGTATCAAATGGTAGTTTAGTTATTTATGGAAATTATGCTATGAAAACATTAGTAATAAACCTATAGAAATGTTTAAATATAGGAAAAATTCCTGATATTTTGGTGAGTATTGAGTAAGTGGTTTATCAAGAAAATACATTCATGTCTGGATACGACCAGGTAGAGGCGGCTCTGGCACAGATATACCGTGGAGTGAAAACTCCAAAAAGGAGTTTTGGGCTTTACCAAAGGTATCCTGGTACATGACAATGGTCCTTTCTTCACTCTTTGTTACGAAACTACTGAGGGATATGTTTGGTTAATCATAAGCTTTTTATGAATCATTATGAAGGATTTATAGAGAAATGTAATTATTTAAGCATGAAGTTTTAAGACATAAATTCCTTTATAGTTGAAAGATTTGTAAATGAAATACGTTTCTAACTAAGGATTTATTCTTTTAGAAAATGGAGGGAAATAGGAGGAACCATGCAAATGGTGACCACAATGGACCATGCGATGATGGCCCTCCGATGGAAGATGGAATGGAAACATTCATGCGAATGATGAACCAACAGACTCAAGTGATGAGAAATAACTTGAATCAAGCTAAGAGACTGATCTCACCATGAAGGGAAAAACATTATGTTGAATACTTTATGCATCAACGACCACCAACATTTAATGGATCGACCGACCCATTGGTTGTTGAATAGTGGATCAACTCTATAAAGAATATCTTTTATGTGCTCCACTGTTCAGAGAAAGAGAAGGTCATCCTGGATATATATCGCTTAGAGGGAGAAGCTGATAAATGGTGGGAATTAATTAAAAAAACGAGGCCAAGAGTGGAGGTTAAATCTACGGAGTGGGAAGAGTTCAGAAGGATCTTCTTCAGTAAGTATTTCCCTCATTTCAAGAGAACAAGAAATGAGAAGGAGTTTCTCGAGCTGAAGAAGAAGGAGAATGAATCTGTGGGAATCTACGAGATAAACTTCACCAGACTTTCCCATTATACCCCAATCTTTGTCATGGATCCTAGTGGTAAGGTTGATAGATTATTTTGTGGACTAATACCTCATCTGTGGAAGAATCTAGCCAACCGAGACTATGATAACTACAAGGAGATCGTCCAAAGTGCGATGAAAGTCAAAATGGAGTTTGGTGACACACAATGGTCTCATTAATCCAATGAAAAGAAAATATATATGGATCTAAGTTTATAAAGGATATTAGATCAGGGAAGAGGAGGAAAGAAAGTGCAACATCCCACATGTAATAAATGTTGGAAGAAGCATTCAGGGAACTGCATGCTCAGGAGAGGGAAGTGCTACAAGTGTAGAAGGGACGGCCATATTGCGCGGAATTGTTGTAGTGAGGTGAAGCCTCAACTTCCCAACACTAACAACAAGGGGAAGATGGTGAAAGCCCTACCTGATGTCCAATGCTATAAGTGTGGAAAACTTGGGCACTTTTCCAATCACTGTCCAAATCTGAGGGCAGTGGAGAGGAATCACCATCAGCCTCAACAACGGCAAAGAGAAAAAATTCGTACTTTTGTAATAACTATGACTGAAGTTGAAGTGCCAAATGATATTGTGATAGGTACTCTTGTTGTTCTCTCAAATATAGAAAGTACTTTGTTTGATTCTAGTTCTATGCATTCCATTATTTTCTCCAAGTTTGCAATGAATTTAGAATCAACCCCTGATTTCCTAAAGGTAGAGTTATCAGTCAAGACTCCTAGTGGGATTATCCAAGCATCTTCGGTGTTTAGAAACTATAGTATTTACTTTAGTGAGCACAATCTTATAGAAAATCTATTAGTCATTCCCATACTGGAATTCGACATTATACTAGGGATGGACTGGCTCTCAAAGTATAATGTTAAGAACAAATGTAGAAGTAAAGAAATTTTAGTATTCTTGAATGGAAAACCTACAATTATCTTTCAAGGAGAGATATCTCAACCTAATCATTGTCTAGAAGAACCTCCTATATCCTTCTTTATATATTTGATCGGTGAAGAATAACAGGGAAATGAGAGTTTAAGGATATAAAATGCCCCCATCATCTAGGAATATGATGACGTATTTCCTGAGGATTTACCCAGACCTCCCCTAGAAAGAGAGGTAGAGTTCTCCATTGAACTCATACCTGGATCTCATCTGATATCAAAGACCCCATATAGGATGGAAAATGTGGAGCTGGATGAGTTAAAGAAATAACTCCAAGATCTTTTGGAGAAGGGGTTTATCCGACCGAGTGTGTCTCCTTGGGGAGCACTAGTTCTATTTGTGAAGAAGAAGTATGGATCGATGAGGCTATGCATTGATTATAGAGAACTGAATGAGATCATAGTGAAGAACAAATACCCTCTTCCAATAATTGATGACTTATTGGAAAAACGTTTTGGGGCTCAATTCTTCTCTAAGATTGATCTTTGATCTGGTTATCTTTAATTGAGGGTGAAGAAAGAAGATATTCCAAAAACTGACTTCTGATCAAGATATGGGCATTATGAGTTTGTTGTTATGCCCTTCAGACTGACTAATGCACCTGCTATTTTTATGGATTTGATGAAAAGAGTCTTTAAGGACTACTTTTATAACAATATGGTTGTTTTTATTGATGATATTCTGATATATTCCAAAATTCAAGAAGAGGATGAAGATCATCTAAGGATTATTTTGAAAACTCTACAGAAGGATATGCTTCTTGGAAAGTTCAGTAAATGTGATTTCTGGTTACAACACGTTGCTTTATTAGGGCACATTTATACCAATGAAGGAATCATAGTTGACCCTACAAAGACAGAAGTTGTAAAGGAGTGTCCTCAGCCTACAACATTAACTAATATTTGATGTTTCCTTGGATTAGTAGGATATTATAGAATGTTTTTGAAAAACTTTTCACAACTTTCTAATCCATTAACCAAGTAACTCGAAAGGGATTCAAATTCATCTGGACAAAGGAGTGTGAGAAAATTTTCCAAGAGCTAAAGAAGAGATTGGTTACTGCACCCAGGTTAACTCTGGCCTAAAGTGGAGAAGGATTCGTTATATTTAGTGATGCATCTCTCAAAGCTCTTGGGTGAATCCTCATGAAAAATGACAAAGTCATTGCTTATGCATCTCGAAAGTTGAAGACTCATGATCAGAACTATCCTACGCATGATCTTGAGCTAGTTGTGGTTGTTTTTGCTCTGAAGATATGGCGACACTATCTTTATGGGGATAAATGATATATATACACATACCATCAAATTTTTAAGTATATTTTCACACAAAATGAATTGAACATGAGAAAAAGGAGATGTTTGGAACTTCTTAAAGACTATGATTGTTCAATTCATTATCATCCCGGATGAGAAAACAAAGTCATTGATTCATTAAGCAGTAAAGCCCCAATTTTTCATTATATGATGAAGATTCAAAGATATACTTTGATAAATGATCTAGTAAAGCTAGACATGGGAATTATAATGGAAGGGACATCATAAACTCTAACCCAAATGATTTCTCAATCGTCATTACTAGATAAGATCAAGAAATCTCAGAAATAATATCCTTTTTTACAGAATAATTTTGAGGCTGTGAAGGATGGGAAGTTTCTTGAGTTCAATATTTATCAAGAAGGTGTACTTAAATTTCATACAAGAATATGTGTTTCGTATTTTCTAGAAATAAAGAAGGAGCTAATGGATGAATCTCATAGCTCTACTTTCTTTATACATCTTGGAAGCACAAAAAATGTATATGGACCTTCGTGATCATTATTGGTGGGATAATATGAAAAGGGATATTGTTGACTACACTTCGAGGTGCCTGGTATGTCATCAAGTGAAGGCAGAGCAACAACTCCCTAAAGGGGTATTGCAACCACTACCCATACCAGCATGGAAGTGGAATAATATCACCATGGACTTTGTCACTGGTCTCCTGAGAACTTCCAAAGGAAACAATGTGATATTGGTTATTGTGGACCATCTCACCAAGACCGTCCATTTTATCTCCATTCGGGAAGATTTCTCTCTTTATCAACTTGCCATGATTTACATGAATGAAGTGGTAAAACTGCATGGAGTTCCACTTTTAATCATATCTGATCATAATCTAAGGTTCACATCAAAATTATGGAGAAGTCTTCAACATGATCTGAGCACTGAATTTAACTTCAGTATGGCCTATAACCCCCAAAATGATGGCCAATTTGAAAAGACTATTCAAATACTCGAGGACATGCTAGGAACATGCTCAATGGAATTTAAAGCTGGATGGGATCAACATCCCCTTTTTGTTGAGTTCTCTAACAATATCAGATTCCACTCGAGCATTCAAATGACACCCTATGAAGCTCTATATGAGAAGCGTTGTATAACTCCTACTTTTTGGGATGAAGCTAGTGAGAGAAAGCTTCTTGGGCCTAATATTGTGCAAGAGATGATAGAAAAAGTCCATTCCATTCAACAACACATTTAGGCTGCTCAGAGTCGGAAAAAGAGCTATGCTGACAATTGTCGAAGGGACTTGGAGTTTGATGTTGGTGACAATGTCTTTCTTCGAATTTTACCTTGGAAGAGAGTCATCAGGATTGGGGAGAAAGGGAAGCTCAACCCTAGGTACATTGTCTCCTATGAAATACTTGATCGCATAGGAGCAGTGGCATATCGGCTTGAACTTCCTCCAAATCTAGAACAAGTTAATGATATCTTCCATGTATCCCTCTTGAGGAAGTACACACTTGATCCTTTACATGTACTAAATCCATAGGTGGTACAACTGAAACCTGACCTCTCTTAGGAGAAGCAGCCGGTGTTGATCTTGGATCATAGAGACAAGGTTCTATGCAACAAGATTACCCACCTTTTAAAGGTGTTGTGGAGGAACCACAAATGCAAATAATCCATGGGGGAACTAGAGGAGTCTATAAGACATAAGTACCCACACCTTTTCTCTTCTGAGCCTACGAGTTAAAATTTCAGGGATGAAATTTCTTAAGGGGGGAAGAATGTAACGACCCGAAATTTTTAATAATATTATTTTCCTAAATTAGTGTGTTATTTTATTTTATACTCAACAAAACTATATCCCTTAATTAATTAAGTGAGAATAATTAAAATTATACCGTTGGGTTTTGACCGTTATATGACCATTCGTCAAAATGACCATTGGAAACTAAACTCTTAATGTTATGATTATTGTTTATAAATACAAGTGATCTTGGTTAATTAATACAGAAAGAAAAGTCGATAGCCTCATCCAGTAGACTCGGGTCATACGAAGCCCATCTGTTAGAGCTTGGGAAGGAGGTAGCATCACAGGGCTTTTCACTGGACCAATCCCAAGCCGAACTCCAATATGTGGAGCTTGAACAAAATCTCATAAGGGAGAAGTTCAAGCTGATAGAAATTACCACTCGGGGAAATGTTGTCTGAGGCGCCCCAAGATTCTATCACCATAGCACACCTTACACTTAAGTCATATACAGGTGTTATATGAGGCTATGTAATGAGACCTTAGTTACATTGGGTAATCATTTTGTATAAATAAAATTTTCATTTCTTATTATGTTAAATTTTTGAATTTCAAATGTCTGGATAAATGTAAGATGAATTTCCATATTATTAATCAATTTTGGAAAAAGGGTTATTTTGATTTTTTTTAAATAATTTAAACAATTAATAATTTGAAATGATTTTCAAAAAATAGTCTTCTACAGTTTTGATTATTAAGAAATTTAGAGTCTAATAAGATCAACTTGTTTTTTAGTGAATAGTAATGTATTAATAGTAACATACCCTTATGAATAGAAATGAATAGTAAATCGGCCAAAAAATATAAACTTCACCCATGAACGTATAAATACAATTTAGGAATCTTAAAAGTGAAAAAAAAATCATTGTATAAGTTTTGATATTTTTGTATGTCATAAATATTTTATTTACAATTTTATAATTAATTTAATAAATTAAAATGAAAATGTATTTTCATAAAATATAATCATTAATTTTTACTTTATTATCTTATGGTTATATGATAATTTTATGGGACCTTGATTACATTTTCAAGGTGTTACAAAAAAAGTTATAGTTTTAGAGTTGTTTTTTTGAATAAATATTGATTTTATTTCAAAATTAAATTAAAAATATTTAGAAAATTATTTTCATAAAATGGAGTTCATTTTTGAAATCAGTGCACTGGTATTAGGTTAGGGTGAATTTTTGGGATTTTTCTGAAACAGTTGAATTTTCAGTGAATAGTAAAAATAAAGTTTTGAGTTTCGGGTGTTTAAGGACATAATTAATGATGTAATAAATCTGGTAGACTTATGAATATTAATATATGAAATGAGGTGTCCCAATTGGCCAATACTACAGGAAAATACCATGGGCAAGCCCATGGTTTTGAAAATACCACCGATGAGGTGTCCCTTGGAAATTAATAATTTATTCCATCACTTTTCCTATAAATACCAAGCCATTCCCTCATTCCAATCATTCCAAAATCCTCCTTAACCAAGTTCTAATCTTTTTAACTCCCAAGGAGTCCTCCCAAGGTTCCCTCAAGCTTCTAAGATCCCAACCTTCGATCTTTCAACGTCACTCTTCAAGGTAAGGGATCCTTTCACCCTCCTCTTTTAAGTCATGACTTCCTTTATGTTATGTCTTCTAGTTTCCATTTTATTATATGGGGGTATGTTCTTATATATCATTATTACTATCCATTTAATGTCCAAATTATGAGATATCCTTTCTTCTCTCATCAATTTATTTTCTAAATTTTTATTTGAATCTGTTAGGCTGCCGAATTTTCGTAAAAGAAATCGCATCTTCTCCTTTCTTTCAAGATTCATTTTCATATGGTATTTCCTTAAAATATCCATACAATGATATTATTTATTTTTATTCTGTACTCCTACTGTATAATGAGTTATTTATGAGTGGGTGTGTAACACCCCGACCCCTCTAGGCTAGATCCGGTGCATTACTTGTGATATTGGCATGGTTAGAAGGAATGAAAATCCTGAAGGAATGATCAGTTTAGTAGTCTGGAAGAAACTACATACATACATGTCACACAAATTACATTGAAAAAGGTTACAAGATAACATACACAACGAAAACTAAAAACAACATCCACAAGAACTCAATAAATGATCTCCTCTTTGTCACCTGTTGATAGTAAACAATGAAAGGGGTGAGCTCAAACACTCAGTAAGGTTTACAAATAGCGGAATCATGAATAAAATAATAAGTGAATCATAGTTAATCTGACATAATCAATATACCATGGTGAATAAATGAAACACTACTGCCATTAATAGACTGAGAATGAAACTGCATTCATATATTTTTTCATAGTGAAAAACTCATGGATAATAATATCTAATAATAAATAAAGAGAATTCTTATCAATTGGATGTCATGTATCTGGAACATGAAACTATAATACCGTAAAAGCGGTTTAGTTCTATGGGTAGAAACCTGTCTAATTTTTGCAAACAAACTCGAAGGATTTGTCGCCAAACTGATTTGTCTCAAGAGACCTACCAAAGCATCGAGGGGATATAATGGGCCCCACCTACCACTGAATGTCCAAATCATTCTTTATACATTGATTCAATACAAGATCAATATGCCTTTTCAATATCCGTATAGAGTAGAGTATACAGATTCATCAATATTTCCTTAACTAAAATAACTTTCCAAACAAACATCGTATGTAAAATTGTATACTGTTTTGAAAACAAACATATCCATGATATTAGATTATGTATATTTAATATAAATATAATTTCAAATTTAAATTGATCTCAAATGGGCAGTAGGTACACCCCATAAGTATTATTAGGTGCACCATACAATGTTAGTCACAACGGTCTTATTTTTTAATCACTTTTAAAACATCATGATTTTGAAATGAAACCCATTTATTTTATTCTCTATGGGTTATTTATGAAATTTTTGATTATGATCTATGTGGATCACATGAAAATAATGAAATATTAAGGGTGTGTCCTGATAGCGCTTCAATTCATTGGGTAAAGAATTAATCTCTAGAGATGACATGTTTCACGATACCTTAGTGAATAACCTTGGTAATTTTTTTATGACAACTTGGGGATGAACCTTGGTGATATGTTCATGAATGTATAAATTAAATGTTTTATCCACATATTCATGTTATTATTCATGTTCTTTTTATTATTATATTTCTCTTTTTACATTGCTCATGCCTTTATGTAAATCATCAATTTCTTATTGATATAACAAGTAAAGTGTTACCTTTCTTTACCTTTACTGGGCCTTCTACTCACCAGTTCCTTTGATGTATGTCTCCAAGTTATGAGATGTAGTAATTTTATATATGATGAAATTTTCAAAATTGTTTTTCAATGGGATTTAAAATAGTGTTTTAATTTTTCATGTTTTATTGTTCCTGATTTCCAAGACACTAGACTTTAAAGATCCTATGTTTGTGAAATGTAATGAAAAGTTATGTATTAAAAAGGTGGGATGTCATAATTCTTGTATTCCATTATATTCTGAAAGACACAATTTATTGATGTGTGTAAGAATCAATAAAACAAAATTTGATTAAAGGATATAGTCAATATG
Organism: Viscum album; assembly: GCA_963277665.1. Taxonomy (NCBI): domain Eukaryota; kingdom Viridiplantae; phylum Streptophyta; class Magnoliopsida; order Santalales; family Viscaceae; genus Viscum; species Viscum album. The sequence goes on from OY728141.1 coordinate 1,761,049,754, forward strand.
ATTTTTAATCAGATCAACATCTATCATAGGAGAAAAATAATGACCCTACCAATCATGAGGCCAAGATTATAATAGGGTAGTGAGATATTACAGTTATTTATTTAATTGAAATAACTTTTCATACCCAGATTCAACCCTTCCTCCTCACAAGTTATCACTCATATAAAACCTTTTTTGGAACCTAACATATTTATTCCAAAACAAGAACATTTCAAGATATTGATAATTTAACTTGGTAGTTTCATGCTAAACTTGGGTGCTGATGGATTATATTATGGAAAGAATAGTGGAGATGGATAACTCAAATGGTTAGGTAAACCAAATATTGTTGTGTGTTTTGAGTCACACTTAGTTAGGAAACCCTTAGCAGGAATCCCATAGTGATAGAGTTATGTTGATTCATATAATTTATTAGGAAAAGAGTTTTCCTGTCAACTATCAAATATTCATATATTATATGATTTGGACGATTCACTACATAAATAGTTAAGTGGTGAGATGAATGAAAATGTGGACACATTAGTTAAATATAAGTCCTGACCAACAAATGAATATAATGAAATAAAAAGGGGTCATCATTTTAGTAGAAGAAAATTTAATAAAAGTAATTAAATATTTATATAGCATGTTACTACTATGATAAAAAAATTTGTTATATATTTATAATGAATATAAATTTTTTATACATGAGGTTAGAGTGCATATGAAGCAAGTAATGACTTGAGGTAAGGGATTATGTTATAATATCAATTTTTAGCAGGATTGTTTATGTTTAAATTTCCATTGGGAAAATTTTACCTTTTTTCTCTCATAAAACTCAACTATTTTATTATCATCTAGTTATTCATAGGGGTTTCAAGTATTATTTCCATTTTTATTTATTTCACACTCATAAATACTAAAATAATGTTTTAAGAAAACCTGACCTTATTTATCCTTTTTAGTTGGGAATATTTCTCCTATACATTCATGTTATAAAATTTTTTTTATTGAAGTTATTATAAACTTTTAAATAATTTATAATGGTATGTCTATATTATAATATACTATCTTTACAAATATTTTCAATGAATGTTTTTTCTCCAAAGAAGAGGTTTTTTATTTTCTTTATAAAAGTTTGAAAAAAATGTTTTTCTAACATTTACAACATGAATGGATTTTCATGTCTTAATTTCATTTCTTTATCCTGAAGATTACTATATAATTTTTCATGTTTTTACAAATAAAATACAATTCTCATATTTCTGGGATTTTTTTGTTTTTAAAAGTTAAAAAGGGAAAATAATATTTCTTTTTTTTATGAATATTTAAAATGTTTTTATCATGTATGTCATATTTTTTTTGATTTAGTGGGGATATTATTTTATGATACCATCAAATTTCATCATCTGTATGACTTATGATGATCATGTTTTAAGGTTCTTTTTCATGAAACTCATTTATTTCTTATGGGTTAATTAATATATGATGAGGTAATGAATGTTTTAGTGCTATTATGGAATAAATATGCATGGTTTTAATTATGTGATGGGTGGAACCAGAATTGTGTAATCCCCCAATGCATTGACTAAAGCTTGATATCTCATGAGATAATATGGAAGGGAATGGGGAGTGAACCCAATCCACTTTAGGACTATGTCCACTAGGTTTATGAGAATGGGGAGTGAACCTAATCTGTTATGAGACTTTTTTCACTATGTTGTGATGGTATTTATAGTTATCCTTTACCAAATAAATGATTTTATATGTTTACATGCATGTCACAAACTTGTGTTTTATGCCTATGATGTGCTCTCATGATGCATGGTTGACTATGTATGATTCTAAACACTTATGAATCATGTATTTTGTTATCACAAAGCCTTATGTCATGACTCATTATTTATGCTCAATGAATTTTTAGGTATGTTTTCATAAGTTAGGATCATGTTCTCATGCCATTATAATTAACTTATTCTCACTTATGATCTCTAATTGTTATCTCTCATGTCTACCCTTACTGATCATCTGAGTTCACTCTTTCTTATGTTCCAATTTCCTAATGTTATGAATAAAAGTATTAAGTATGATAATTCTAGAAGGGTAATTATTAAACAAGTTGATTATATATCTTATCACCAAATACAATAAACATTTCTGGTTATCGGCCAAGAATTATTGTGATATATATTATGATTTCATCTAAAATTATTGAATATGAATGTATGTTATACTCAAGTCAATTTAGTTGGTATCAATTTTAGTATGTGAATTTTTTTTTGGAATCGAAACTTGGAGTGTAGGTATTGAGTTGTCAAAACACCTCTACTCAAGATGACCAAAACTTCTACACTCCTTGCGAATGAGTGCATCAACATTAATAATTTCACAATTTGGATGAATATGGCGGTTGATTCTTTAATATGGATCGGTGTTTATTCTCATATAGTGAATTCTCACTATATCCCAAGGGATATAACTATGTATCATGGGTGAAACATGACAACAAAATATTTTCAAACCTTATACATTCCATGGATAATTCTATCATGTATGTCACCAAATATAAGACCACTATAAGGATCTCTGAGACTCCTTTATTGTTTTTTTCTATGAGAACAATAATTAATATATTTTTTTCGATCACTTATAGAAACTATAATCCCTTTATTAGGGGTGCCAATGCATTCCACCAAATTATAAATAATCAAAAACAATTTGGGATGAGATCCATGACTTATGGATAGTCCCTGAGAATCCTATTGAGATACAAACTGAACAAGAACAATATTTTTTTCCTCTTCTACAGTGAATGAATCTAGAATTTCACACTACAATTACAGAGATGCTAGATAGTCCTAGTTCTCTCCATCAATCTTTGGTTTCTAGACATCTCATTCATGAAATTTTTCCCACCAACTTCACTGATTTGGGGAATTATTCAAATCATAGTGAATTTTCTTTTCATGGTGGTGGATGTGGATGTAGACAAGGTGGTCAATTAGGTGGAGGGCGGGTTAAGATCATAATCACCCTTAGTTTACTCATTATAGATGATCAGGTCACACCATTGATACATGTTAGCAGCTTCATGGTCATCACAACCATCAACCACCTTCTGGATGCTCTCATATTATTCAAACCATGGGGTCTAAATATATGGAACCACATCATCACCATAAAATAGAGTTATCTTATGGGTAATATCACCTTCTATAGTCTCACTGAGATGAACCTACTGCTTTAAATGCATTTATAGCACAAAGTTAGTAGCATATTCTTGTTTACCCAATCATCCTACAAAATGATTATTAGATTTAAGTTCTTATGATCATATCACCATCTCCACAATTATTATATAGTCCTAATTCAAGTTTTTGACTATTTCTAATATGTTCATTACATTCATCTCACTCATAACTAGTTTTCTGATCATCCAATTCAATGCACCTTTCTTTTTTATTCTCGTTAACAACCTCGATATCCAAGCTACTCTCCAAATTTGGGATAATGTGTCATGATTACGGATGTTGGTCTTATTGATTCATCTTTATTTCCTTCTTCTTAATCTATATTAGCCACCTCGACTCCTGTTATTTATGGTTTTCATCCATTCATCCTCATTCTATTGAACTTTTCCCACCACCTCCTCCTAAGGTTTGTGGTCTCTAATTCAGTAGCATACCCCTGATCTTGGTTAACATACCACCTCCTTCTTTTCTCAGCGCTTCCTACTATAGTTAAGTCTATACCTACCAAATGCATGAAACCTATCCTAAAGTTCATATTGAAACCTATATCCCTACTTTATATTCATCTCCACCATTATCCACTAAGGATATTTCAATTTCCCTAGGGTATGATACTCGTATTTTGTAAAAAAAGTTTATATATACTATCACTTTTCAAAGCTTATCTATACAGACTACTAATTTTATTGTAACTTTGGATATGATAACTATACCTTAGACTCTCACCAAATCCAAATACCATCTAGGGTGGTTGAAATCCATGTTTTATGATTTATATTCCCAAAAGGAAAATCATATATGGGATCTCATTACTCTTCCACCCTGGAAGCAGGTTGTTTTTTGTAATGGGATATATACAGTTTATGTTAATGCATATGGATATTTAAATTTCTTCAATGATTGTATCATTGTCAAGTGGTATGCTCAAACTTATGAGATTGATTATTTCTTCACCCTTTCTCTAGTTTCCAAAACTTTATTTTTTCCCTTGTTGATTTCTATTTTGGCTTCTCATCATTGGTATCTTTACCAGCTCTATGTTAAAAAATCCTTCCACTATGATTTTTGGATGAGGAATTCTATATGTAGAAACATCTAGGGTTATTTTATCAAGGGATTACTATAATGTGTTACTTCTTTTACCAATCATTTTATGGGATTAAAAAATCCTTATGGGAATAATTTGGCTTGTTTTGTACATTTGTGACAGATTTTTATCTCCCTCAATGTTTAAAAGATCCATTAATTTTTCATCAAAAATATAATTCTGGAAGCATTATTCTTATTATGTATGTGGATGGTATTTTAATTACAAGTAGCAATTTTCAATAATTTACTAACTCTATTATTTCCTTCACTGCAACTTTCAGACATAATATTTGGGATCCTATTTTTTTTTTGGGAATTGAGGTCTCTCAATGCACAAAATGGATTCTCTCATCTCAAAGGAAATATGTTATTGATTTTATTTGGAGATAGGATTTACCCATGAAATCATTATTGATACTCCCCTAAATCTTAGTGAGAGATCCCTTTATCTAAATGGCAATGTTTTTTCCTCACTTGATAGATACCATAGACTTTTTGGTCAATAAAACTATCTCATAATGACCTGACCAAATATTTTTGTGTTATAAGAAAGGTAAGACAATTCATGGATCATCCCACCACATTTAAATGGGATTTTTTTCTTCATATTTTAAAATATATTTAGAGTAAACCATGCCTTATATTTCATTATTGAAATAATGGTCACACTAACATTCATGCATCCTATAATGTAGATTCTGCAGGTTGTTTATCTTATCGTAGAGCCACATTTGGCTATACTGTCTTTTTTTTAATAAATATTTCCTTTTGATAGATATATAAACAAACCATTATTTATTACTAAAGTGATAAGTAAAAATAATGGGCAATGGTACATGTGACAACTAAAATCATATGGGAAAAAAATTCTTCTTGAGATTGGTTATTCTGTCAAGAGGACTGCACATATATGGTGCGACATTATTAAATGATCAAGATTTATATAAATCCAGTTTTAAAGAGTGGAATATTAATGTTGAGGTTGACACACATTTTTTAGGAAAAATTCATGAACAAAAATCTTACCTTAAACTATGTACAAACCATAGATCAATCTAATGATGTGTTTACTAAAGGGATTCAAGGAATATAGGTGAATTTTTTTAACAGCATTTTGGGATTGAAAAATATACATACTCCATCTTGAGTGGAGATGTTATAGTAATTTCAATATTATATATTTTAGATATGAGGGTTTTACCTAGTCTTTAGTCTTTTTGTATTTTTAAATTTAGAATATCCACTTACCTCATGATTTTATCTCATATCTTCACTTGTAAATAAACCTACCTGGACCTCACTTGTGGTAAATTATTTCTAGTATTCACTTATCTAACTATAAATAAAAAAATAAACTATTTAGCATCTGATAAAATTGAATATTTTTTAAGGTGTGTAGAATAATCAGGATCTATGGATATTCAATCAATAAAAATAGAAAAGTGTTTCGAGTTAAAGTGGATGCAACCATCAATGAAAAATTTAATGGAAAGAAAAAATGACAAGAATATGATCATCATAGGCCTAATTCACAAACATTAGAAAACAAAAATACATTAGTGTTATAAAAAATCAACTTTTAGTGATATTATCATACTAATATTCAATCAACCAAAGTGAAATGTTTTTTGGGGTAAAGAGAGAACAACTACTCATATTAAATATTCTAGAAAGAAAAAATGAAAAATAAAGAAAAAATTTGTGCGTATGGTTTTAAGTAAAATTTTTAGAGACCTAAAACATTTAATACATTAATATAACATCTTAATATATTAATATTAATTACATAACAAAATGATCCACACTATAAACATTTAGGTCTAGTGACTTTGGAAACTTGGACACATAAACAACTAGTCTATAAGTGAACTACATAATATCCCATCATGTTCACCATAAATAGAACCCTTCTTATAAATTTCATACATAATACCTTTTTTAATAACCTAGGGAAAGGAACAATAAGAAAGGGTGATCTCAGAAGATCAGTAGTGGTAAATAAAGAATATATCAATATACCATGCATATAAGGGTATGAGAACTTGAGAATGACATTTTAAAACCATACCATACACATCATAGATCATAAACTTGAGTCATGAATTTAATATTGGATGTTCATAAGACATGAATCATAATGGAATCAAAGAACATGAACCCTTATAACATAACATATGCATAAGGCATTGATTTGTGGCATAAATATAAGCATAGAAAATAACATCATTTATAATTGAATACTCATTGCCAAGACTATCATAGTGGAATGGGTTCACTCCCTAGAACATCATAGTAGTCAAAGTTCACTCCCAAGACTATCATAGTGGATAGAGTCCCTTACTGAATTGGGTTCACTTCCCATTCCATTTCTATTTATCTTAAGATATATGAATCTTTACCCAATTTATTGGAGGGATATAAAGGTATCACCAGTCGCATAATAAAAATCATAAATACATGTTCCACAAGATCATAAAACATTCATTATATCAGAACCCATGAAATTAAATGGGTTTCATAAACATTTCACCATAGCATAAACTATGAAAAATAAATAGGTTCCATAATCATTTAATAATTTCATCATAGCATAACACATGGAAAAAAGATTTGGGTTTCATAATAATTTTATCATGGTATAACCCACGAAAAAATAATTGGGTTTCATAAAAATTTTATCATGGTATTAACCATGGTAAAATAAATCGATTTCATAAACAATTTATCATGGTATCGCCCATGGAAAAAGAAGTGGGTTTCATAAATATATTTTCATCATAAACATAAATCATCCTATGAAATAATAATAATTATATCTTTGGATCATATCTCTAGTAAATCATAAATAAAAAAGGATGTCATATTTGATGGAAAATGATTTTGAAAGATCACTTTGAACTTTTCTAGGGGAAAATTATCATTCCAATTTGAAAAAAACATTAAAACCTAATTTTTTCCAAAATAATTTTCATTAAAACTAACAATTTAAACTTATAGATTAATATTTAAAAACATTTATAAAATTTCTTGAGTAAATTATCCTTTCCACTTTGAATTTTGTTTAAAGATATAAAAAATTTTAAAAAACATTTTCTTTGAAAATAACATTTGAAAACATATAAAGGAAGCATCAAATTAAATAATTTTTATGAGGGTAGAAAATAATTTTCATGTTGTACATAACTCTATGATTAGAATAGTCATGAGTTTCATGAGATATGGATCATAATATTTCATCATCATAATCATAAACATATGCAATCTCAATAAATGTTTTGATTATATCATAAACCCTTATCACTATGGTAACATCAAATAATAATCCCTGAGAAAGAATTAGAATTTTATGAGACATAACATATTATGAGATAAATAAATTAATGATATTACATGTCAAAGGTTCTGTATATACAACAGATAAAATAAGATATGAGCTTAACAAAATATAATCCCTTAAAAGACAAATTAAGAAAAAAATATCATATTGGTTTGGTAACATTTGAATCATAAACCCCATGAAAAATAGATCCTCATATGGATATATAAATCCAAGTAATTTTCAAGATACAAATCATAAAAGTCATATTCATGGGTATTATATACACCATATAACATAAATAGTGTGTGAATATAGCATGTGTCTCATAAAAGTACCATGTGAGATAGAAATCCTTTACCTTAAGTCTCAACTTCTTTCATACACATTAAAACCTATTGTATGATAAATATTATTTTATTATTCATATATTAAAAAAAATTACTTATATATATCATACCATATATGATTTACTAAAGACCCTTTACTACCCATGTATTAATAATTATGTGTTAAAATCACGTTTCAGATAAAAACCAATTTGTTTTTCATGTATTTTTTTTATTTTTTTTTTCATTACACATACTTTGATCATGGTTCCATAATCTTTATAATGTTAACTATGATATAAATATCATATATATTCAATATATATGTATTTATAGTAATCTATAAAAGTTTGAGATTGAAAATGAAATACATTGTCCATGGAGACGATAGGTCTTGCGTACGCATAAACATTTAAATTTTCTTAAAATATTGAAATAATTAAAGGTAAATAATATATCATAATTAAAGAATCATTTTTATGTCATATATATATGATATGTTCATTAAATCCATCCTTATTAACTTTAAGAGGCGGTGGTCTGCTGTACACATGAATAACATTATTGTATCCCCCATGGAATGGAAGGAAAGAAGGGATCTATGATATCATAATTATAGAAGTATAATTATTATAAAAATATTATATGTATTCATTTATTCAATCCTTATTTCCATACATGTAAAACAAAACTGAAAAACACATCACATCGGTTCGTGAGACTGTAGTTCACCTTACACACGAGCAATGTTATTATTTTCCAATAGGTAAGTAGGTAAAAAGTTATATGTGTTCTTATAATTATAGAGGTATAATAATATAATAAATATCATATATAAACTTTAATTATATCATTATATCAAGTCATGAGAGGCGGTGATGGAAAATTAATAACATCGATTCAGGACGCGGTAGTCTGCTATACACACAGATGATGATTTTGTATCCCATTTGATGGAAGAGGAGAAGGATTTAGTTTATTTCATTAACATAAGAGGATATTAGTATATAGAATATAAATATGTTATTATATCATCATGTTTTAATAATAATCGAATGAGGTAGAGGAAATAATAAAACAAAATGATCGGTTAGATACGTTACCTCTTCTTCAGAAAATTTCATTTTGTTTGTACCAAAAGGATTCTTAGGTTTTATTTATGACCAAAATAAGGCTTCTAAGATGATAGTATGAAGTTAAGAAATTTATTTGGATAGGTATTTTATGGACCAATTTTTTTTTGGAATTGTTAAGAGGAGATGAGAGGGGTGGCCTTTTATAAGTGGGGGAGAGGACACAATTGATATTTTTGAGAAGAATAAAGTACACCCAAGTGTTTCACATGAAAAAAATCTCCAAAATGGGTCATTTCCAAAACTTATAGGTGATAAGGTTTAAATATGGGTATAAATTGTTTTTGTACAAGTTTTTAGTCATTTTAACCACTATCATTTTCATTTAATCCCTTAGTAAAACCATTTTCATCTTAACCATAATAATTAATTTCTAATATTTTTACTATTAAATATAGTAAAAAAATTAGTTGAAATTATTAGATAATATAAATTATTAGATAATTATATGAAATTATGAGTTTAAAATTAATATTATTGATGCTACAATAAAACGATTTTTCAAAGAAAAAATGATCAAAAGTTTGAAAAGTTTCTATACCAAAATTCAATATGAAAATGATTAAAATTACCTAAATTGGATTAATAGATATATAATTTAACTAATGTTACTTTTAAAACCATATCAAAACAATTTTGAAGTTTTTAAATCCTCTAAAATAAATGGAAATTATTAATAAAAACTAGTATTTCTCACAACTAATCGAAAAAATTGTCATATCAGAAACTCGTAAAAAATTCACCATAATATAACCCAGAACAAATGATTTAAAAAATAAATTTAATTTTTCCAAATAAAGATTCTAAATTTTTAAAAAAAATATTTTAAAATAAGTGTGAAAAAGGTGTCAGAACTTCTTTTTATAAAAGTATAGTTTTAAGCATAGAATTGGTTTTCCGGCCTATAATCCATTTTTTCCATTTTCTAAAATCTGGTTTATGGGTTACCAGTAACCATTACAATATTCAAAAACATCACCCAACAAAGTCGCTTTGAGGATAAGCAATAACCACAAAGTTCACGTGGGATACCGAAATTCAAGATCAGACCAAATTTGAAATTCAAAACACACAACCCGAGGAGGCCTCGAGCCAAGGGCCACCCGCGACAGCCGGAGTCTTGTCGCATGCATACGCAATCATCGCCTGCAAATCACCATCATCGAACAACCGTCGTCTTCAACACCATCCAACACCACCGGAGCCCGTGACTGGAGGAAACGACACTACAGATCAATTTTATTGTCACCGCCCATCATCAGAGCCGGTGATTGAAACAAACAAACCGTAGAAGAACATCCAACCTCATAAAACTTCAATCAACATCGTATCCCTTCCACCAACCTCAATCCATCACCATCATTCAACCATCACCGCAAAAACGAACCCCGTATAAGCCATCACTGGAGCCAAGGGGAGATAAACGATCCCCAACTCGACCAGCTACCGACGAATCACCACCACCGGGTCAACGCATGAGGTGCGAACCTAGGGGCATGAACAGAACAAAACCATCCAAAAAAATAGATGCAAATTTGGAAAACAAAATCGAACCATCACCAGAAATCTGGGAGGAATACCACCCACAAACCATACCGTAGTCCCGCCACCGCCATACAAAACTCCCGCAGAACCATGATCAACCACTAGATGTGCATAAACAAAGAGGCGACCCCAACTGCGACAGCTAGACCTTGGCCTCTACTTCTACACCGCGCCACCATGAAACCCTATCCATCAAATGGGAGTTGTGCGTGAGAAGATGACAACGGAGTGCGAAGCCAAGAATGTCAATCCCTAAAGTCGAACGACACCACCGCGGAAGAAGAGATGCCACCACGAACAATCATGCAAGAGGGAAGCTGAGCCGGTCCAAGATGAAGCAAGGAGGTGGCACCAAGAGGGAACCCTAGAGCTACGATTCCCCTTACGGTCTCATCCTCCCCAATCATAGAATTGGTTTTATTCTTATCTCTTGTCTAAAAAAATTTGGATGAATAATAAAAAATTTATAGAATCAATTATATATAAATTTCATAAAAATTATTCACCAAAAGTTATTATTAAAATTTATTAAGATAAAACATGTTTTCATGAATAAAAATTGGTTTCAAAAAATGATTTCATTTATTTTCTAATTTGTCTTTATTTTCACTTATAATTAATTTGTAACCAAAACATTTATATTATATATAGTTATAACCAATATATTTTCATAATTTAGTTAATAATAATCCTACCTACCATTCCAAATTCTAGTAAATAACTATCATATTACATAATGATATTTTAATAGAATGTCATATTTCATTTAAAATCGGTGTTGAGTGTAACACAATATATAAAAAATTTAAATTTATTTGAAAAAAACCACAAAATATCAAGGTGTTACATTATAAGACACTTAAATAAATTGTTTCCTCACAAATTTAACTATTCTTGTTAAATAAGGGTTTAACATTTGAAGATCCCTTTTTGAGAAACCAAAATCATAAAAAGGGTTAATAAAAATTCATCTTGAAAAGATAGAAAGAGATGTGTGAAGGTCATCTTAAATAACACATACATGGTTTAAAAATAAGATAACATAAATGGTAAGGGATTATTTGAACCTAGAAGAATAGTATAATTTCCAAATAATGATGGACCATGACAGAGATCATTGGTCATGGTAAAGTGTATGATTATGTGAAAGTCAACAACCACAAAACCATAAACCAGAAATGTGTAAAAAAGGTCATTGATATCTTCAGAAATAATGGTAATGTGACACAATTTTATTTTAAGATCATTTTACTAATGTTTAAAAAATTTCACATGAATATATAATTACTTTAATTCATTCTATTTCATAAGAACAATCTCATCCTTTGGTTGTCCCTTGATCAATTTCCACTACATATCTTACTACAAGAAATGAATACAAATTTATTATTCCTAAATAACTAATGGATCACAAGAAGCATAATTGAATGTTAATTCATTCCTTTCATATCTAGTTATCATCATAAAAAAGGAGTAGAATTGATTATCAAATATAAAAAAATATTTACATCTTGATGTAATTTATTAATAAATAGAACCTCATCCAATGTTTAACTTTAACCATTTCATAAATGGTTAACCATATGACCCTTCTAAATGATTAAAATACAAAACTTTATAAATAATGTTACTAAATTTACAAAACCAACTTATCATTAATCTCCCAAACAAAAATGAAGTATATAACAATTGTATAATTTTACATATATCTTTACATGATTTTAAGCATAATTAAACATCAAATTATAATGCAAGGATCGTAATGTCTAGTGTCTTTGGAAGACTAGGTAAATAAAACTGAAACCATGGGATTAAATAAAAAAAATCATAATTTATAATAAATTATGAGCTAATAACTTCATTTGATCCCTTACATCGGCATAGGTTATCCTGGGGATAAAATGAACAAAGGGATGAGCTAAAAATCTAATTAAGGGAATAAACATTAAATTAAATCTTGGATCATGGGTTAGAAAGTATAACATAATGATATAAAAAGACATGGAACATGATTAGTCATATGGAATAATAAAATATATAACAGAAGATCATATAATCATGAATTTATAGTATTATTTCAGCAATATAAAACATGAATTTAGCATTATTCAAGCCTAATTGCACATAGAGGAGCACGAATCAAGGCTAACCACCAATATCGTTGCACATAGAGCATTAGTCAAGCTAACCACCAAGACCATTGTACATAACATCTCATGAGACTAAACATTACCCAATGCAGTGGAGTACTACCTTGGTAACACCCATCATAACATATTCATGAATATTATTTCCATATAAAGAATCATACGTAAGAAATCAAACATAAACATAATGCTTACCCATGGAAAGAATTGGGTATCATAATCATGTCAAAAGCATAATAAATTAATGTATCGTAAAAGTGTCTTTGAAAGAAAGGACTTAAATAATAAATGTAAAGTAATAAAGTATAATATGAATAGACCACTATTAGTGATGTCAAAAGGATGTAATAAGAGTGTTTAAGAAGCTTTATAATTAAAACATTTTAGTGCGGTTTAAGGAAAATATTAAGGAGAATTTAAAGAAGAAAAGAGCATAATATTTAATATAAACAATAAGTGAAATAATAATTTTTTTTCTAATAAAATTATTTATTTTATAAAAATAATGGTTGATTAAAATATATTATAGAGTGTACATGAAATGGGTAAATGTTTTGGAAGTTCTCTTAAATTGAGCTTGCTTATAGGGAAGAATTTAGTAAAGAACATTTTAAAAACATGTATATCCAAGATAAATAACGATGAATATATCTTGATACATGATTTTGGAACATATAAACATAATTTAGAATAGTTAAATAAAAATAATTTATAATTTAATTTAGGTAAAAAGGGAGAAAGAGTAACCTGATGGAAAAAAGGGAGGTTCGGGTAGAATCCCTTACCTTATGTCCGAAATGATTATGAACTTGTTCTTAATTTATTGAATAATCAAATTAATTATTTAATTAATTAATTAAGAACCTTTTATACATTTATTTGATTTATTATAATTTTATTAATATCATTTATGCCTCTTTTTATGGGTTATGAAATTCAATTTCGTTATTCGGGAGCGTTAGTTTACTTGGTTTTCATGATCTGTTTACTTGTATATGTGTATGGAAAAACATGTAGAATGAGGATAATTGTCTAGAAATAAACTTATTAGTTATTAATGTACCCATATATTATTAAAATACCATTTTTTATAAAAGTGATTATGATTCATTAGATAAATCATTAATGGTAATCATTTAGATTAATTTAGCATTTTTTTGATCACCACAAACTAGTTTTGTTATATTATTAAATATGATGAAAATATACTTGTTAAAGAACAATAAAAAGGATATAATAAATATATTATAATCTGGTTAAATCATAAAAATGGTTTCATGACCAGCCTTGAAGGTTGAATTGAATGATGAAAGCACGTTGTCCACGAAGGTGGTAAATCGGCACCTCATGGACGATGTATTCATTCTAAAAATAAAAGAGAGGGGATAAGATATTTGAGGAAGAATTTTCCATCAATAAGATAAAAATATATTATATATAATATAGTGGAGTTTTCATGCCACTCATAAAAGGGTAATTAAGGATATGATATGAAAAGAAAAAAACATGAAAAGAAATTGAAAGAAAAGAGAAGAGGGTATTACCTCTTGATCCTTCTTCTTGAGAACCTCCTCATGGAATTGGTTTTGTTATTTTGTTGAGACCAAAAGCTCCTGCAAATGGGGGAGAGGTTTGGGAATATTATTGGGTAAAATTTGGACAAGGATAAAGGATTTAGAGGTGTGAGGAGAAGAGGTGGTATTTATAGTTGCGAAGAGGGGTGTTTTCTCATTATTTAATTCATTAGATTATTATTTTGTTCAAGACATAAAACAATGTTGATTATTGAGACTAAATAAATTAATTATATCATGTGAGTTTAAACTAATGGTTATTACATCATCCATAACTAAAGGAATAGTGTATTTAACTTACAATGTATATATACCGTAAATTACTGTATTTTACTATTCAAAAAATATTCAAGTATTTCAGAAAAATCCCAAAAATTCACCCTAACCATTTTCTAATTTCTAGAATTAAAAAATGAGCTCCATTTTATGAAAATAATTTTCTAAATATGTGAAATTTAATTTTTTATTAAAATCATAATTTACTTGAAAAATACAAATTTTAAAATTACAACTCATTTTATATCACTTTAAAAAAGTAACTAAGGTATCATAAAATTATATTATAATCATATAATACCAAAATATTAATTTATGAATACATTTTATGAGAATAAATTTTCATTTAAATTAGTAAATTAGTCACAAAATTTTAATTAAATATTTATGATTTATAAAAATACAAATACTTAATTAATAATTTTTAAAATATTTATTTTCTTATGCTATGATATAATTATATCATATTGGCACTTATAATATGGTTAAATTTTATTTATACTCTCATTGGTGAGGTTACTATTCAATTTTTCAGTTTACTATTCATAAGGGTCATGTTACTATTCCAAAGGTCAAGTTACACTTCTTTTGGTATATGTTCCTTAACTTATAAAAATTCCTTTTATTTCATTAATTATTCATTTATAAAGTTAATATTATGTTCTTAATGTAATTTTATGTGATTATACTATATGGAATTATTATTATAATGGATTTTCTAAAACTTTGGGTCGTTACATTCTTTCCCCATTATTAAATTTCAACCTCAAAATTTTGTTTTACACTTTACATTGAAATAACGTGTGGGTACTTTTCCTTCATCACTTCCTTCAGTTCCCATATTTCCTCTTCATACATATGGTTCTTCCATAGTACTTTGACCAGGTGTGTAGTCTTTTTCATAAAAATTTATCTCTACGATACAAGATCTTCACTGGATACTCCTCATAGGATAGATCATTCTCCAACTATACAATCTCGGAATTGAGTATATGTGAGGGATCTAGTATGTAATTCCTTATGAGGGATACATGGAATAAATCATGTACTTGAGGCATTGCTGGTGGAATTTATAGTCTATAAGCCACATCTATGATACGATCAAGGATCTTGAAAGAGCCGATGTACCTAGGAATTAGCTTCCTTTTTTCCCAAAATATCATGATCCCCTTCCATAGAGATATGTGGAGGAATACCATGTCTCCAACCTTAAACTCCATGTTCCATCGTCAACTGTCTGTAAAGCTCTTTTTTCTACTTTGGGATGCCTTGATGTGATACTGAATGGTTTTCACCTTTTACACAATTTGTTCGACCATTTTAGGTTCTAGTAGCTTACACTCACCAACTTTATCCTATAATGCTAGTTTTCTGCATGTTTTCCCATAAAGGGATTCATATAGATCCATTTGTATGCTCTAGTGGAATCTATTTTTGTAAGAGAACTCAACTAGAGGTAGATGTTGGTCTCATCCTCCTTTGAATTCCATAGAACATGCTCTCAACATGTCTTACAGTGTCTAAATAGTTAATGTAGATTGACCATCAGTTTGAGGATGATAGACCATACTGAAGTTCGACTCATTGTCTAGATCATGTAGGATACTTTTCAAGATCTTGGAAGTGAATCTTGGATCTAAATCGGATACAATCTATAGTGGTACTCCATGTATCCTTACCAATTATTTGATGTATATATGTGCAATTTGATCTAGTGAGAATTCCTCTATAATTGTGATAAAGTGATATATCTTTGTAAGTCGATCCACAACAACCCATACAACATTATTTCATATGGATTCCTTCGGAAGTACAAAGAAAAAGTCCATGGTGATTTTCTCCCACTTCCATGTTGGTATGGATAATGGTTGCATCAACCGTTTAGACTTTTTTCTTACAGATTTATGTTTCTGACATACCAGGCACTATGATGTATATTCAACGATCTTCTTCTTAATATTATCCCTCCAATAGTTCTCTCAAATATCTCAATACATCTTTTTGATACTTGGGTGAATAGATAAGTTTGAGCTATGTGTTTCATTCAGAATCTATTTATTTATCTCTTTATTGGATGGTACACATAGTCTTAACCCAAATCTTACAACTCCAACCTCACCGATCTTGAACTTGGAGGATTTTTTATTCTTTATAGCTTCCACCTTTTCTGAATTTCTATATCATTTCTTTAAGAATCCATTATTTTTACAATAAGGGATGTTTGAGAAATAAATTTAGAAAGTATTGATTATGTGACCCACCTTAATTATTCCCATTTCCATCCTTTGTAAGTATAACAATATTTGATCCTTCTCAATTCACATCATTGATAAAGATGTAGGATCCTTACTACCTAGAGAATCTTCCACCTTATTTTCCTTACCATAGTGGCAGTGTTTTGAGCAGTCATAATTCTAGAGGAGATCTAACAATATTCTCTAGAGAATATTAAGATCCTTCTATGTGAATATAAACTTGAGACTCTTATGATCAGTACATATATCAGACTTATCTGCATAAAGATAATGCTGCCTCATTTTCAACTCAAATATCACATCTTCCAACTCCAGATCATGAATGAGATAATTATAATCAAGTATTTTCAACTACCTTGAGGATTAGGATATCACTTTATCATTTTTCATTAGTACACAACCTAATCCTTTCTTTGAAGCATTTTAGTACACCAAAAAGAGTTCTCCACTTTTCAGGAGTGTGAGTAATGGTGCAGTGATAAGCCTATTTTTGAGATACTTAAATCTTTACTCACATTCTTGAGTCCAGAATAGCTTCAATCCCTTCTATGTCATCTTGGGTATTGGGTTTGACAATCATGATAAGTTCTTCGAAAATCGTTGATAATACCTGGATAAACCCAGGAAGCTATGGATATCCGTTAGAGATATTGGCATGGGCCACTCTTCGATTGCCTTTATCTTGGAAGAGTCTACAGATATTACTTTTTTGGTGATAACATTCCCCAAGAATGATACATTCTCCATCCAAAACTCACATTCATTATATTTTTCATATAGTTTCTCCCTTCACAAAGTCTTCAATATAGTATTCAAATACTCCTCATGTTCCTCTTTTATCTTGAAGTATATCAAAATATCATTGATAAAGACAATCATAAATTTGTTGAGGAAATATCTAAAGACTATGTTCATTAAATCCATGAAAATTGATGTGATTCCAAAGGGAATCACTATTAAATCATAGTGTCCATACCTCATTCGAAATCCAATCTTCAGAATATCTTTCTCCATCACCTTTAATTGGAGATATCTTGACCGAAGGTCTACCATAGAGAAATAATTCTCCCCATGTGGAATATCAAAAAAGTCATTTATCTATGATAGGGGATAATTTTTCATTTTTGTGATTTTATTGAACTCATGATAATTTATGCCTAGACACATTGATACATCATTCTTCTTGATAAAGAGGACTGGTTCACCCCATAGTGAAGCACTCGGGCATATAAAACCCTTTTTCAGATTATCATATAACTACATATTTAGTTCTTCCACCTAAATGGTGGCCATTATATAAGGTGTCTTTGATATTGGTAGAGATCCAGGAATAAGATCAATTGAGAACTCAACCTCTCATTCAGGTGGGAGACTAGGCATTTCTTCAGGGAATACATCATTGTAATCCCTCACAATGGGAATATCTTTGAGTATGACCATCTTCTTTGTCTCAATAATTTGAGAGAGATATGATTTCTCATTAGGTAGTAATATACACAAATGAAATGATTATTCTAAAAGAGATTCATCTTCCTCCTTACTATTGTAAATAATTGAAGGATGCTTCGGGATGTGAAGAGTGATCTCCCTTTATAGACAGTTGATGTTTGATTTGTATAAAGAGAGCCAATCTATGCCAAAAATAGCATCAAAATCTACCAAAGAAAGTATGATAAGATTTTATATGAGGTTCAGTCCACAAAAATTAATGAGGGATGAGTTATGTACTTTGGATACAATAATTTCCCCATTAATTGTTCTTACAGATAACCCAATATCTAAATTTTGAGGTGGCGTTTGAATAGTTCTACTAAACTTGCAAGATATGAAAGAATGTGTAGAACTAGAATAAAATAGTACATTAATTATTCTTTAATTAATAACCATTATACCAATCAATAGATCATTTTTAGGATCTACATCAGCAGTAGTGACATCATAATCTCTTCCTTGTTTCATTGCGGGTTGTTTTTGATTACCTCTAAAAACCATGGGCTTGGGGAATTGGTTTGAAAAATTATCTTGTTCCTTGAAGTTTCACTGCATAATAAGTATTGATTTATACAATCATTTCTTCTTCCACTTTAGTGGAATTATTCATATCCCTTTGGCAGTTCTTATCCAGATTCCCCATTCTTCCACATTTGAAGCAATTCCTGGTTCCCTTTAGATAGTTCATAGGATTCTTCTTACCAAAATTTTAACACATGGAATATTCAATATTCTTTCCATAAGGGGGTTTATTTTATGATCCACCCATATTAGAATCCAATTTCCTCTTTTTTTCACCAGTCCCATGATACCATTGAGATTATCCGATCTTCATTTCAACCTTTAGTGAATAATAGAAAATCTACTAATAACTGTTGAAGTCTTGAATTGACAATGCTTTTTTAGACTTTTATTTAGTCCTCTAAATAAGTTATACACATTACTTTTGGTGTTCATGAAAATTCTGGAGGCATGTATTTCATGACTTGTAAGGTTTTCTTCATATGCCCTGATAGACTCATTTTCTTTCAGCATAAGTCCGAGAAACTCTCTTTCTATCTTGAGATAGAGGGTTTGGGGAAAATATATATTGAAAAAACATTTTCTTGAATTTCTACCATTCCATGGTATCAATTTCCTCCTTGTTTTTTTTATTTTTTTTATCATTTTCCACCACTGATCTTCTTCCCCATCAAAATGATAGACCTACAATAGATCTTTCTCTTCTTTTGAGCATAGAAGGATAAAAAATATATTTTCAATGAAGTTAATCCACTATTCTGCAAGGAGGGGATCAGAAGATACAATAAACATGGGAGGCCTTTTCCACATGAAGTATTTGATGAGAACTTGACCTCTCTTAGGATAAGAGGGAGTTCCACATGATTCAAGTTATTATTCATAATTTTATCCATTTGAGAAATTATTGTCAGGATGTTTTGAGCACCCATTTCCATCATATTTGGAATATAATTTGGGTTATCACCACATTTCCTATCACATTTATTATTGGAACATGTTCATATATTTCCTTCCATTAACTAAGAAAAAATAATGTGTAATTAGGGGGATTAAACTCATAGATAATAAGAATAAAAAGGTAACTTTAAACATAAAATGATAAACTCTTAAAGGAAAACTATATCCTAACTTTTGATTCCCTAGGATTCAATCTAGTTTATTCATTATATGTTTCTTAACATATTTTCTTATGGGAATTGTTTCCATTAATAATGGTTCATAATGATATTTTTAATTTACCAAAGCATATCCCCCGAGAGTGTCAAAATAGGTGTGCAGTAAGGCCCGTTATCGTGTACCAGGTTACCCCAAGTTAGGCTTAGAACAGCTTGTTAGGGTTATTACACCTAGTTAAAACTTTTCAAAAATAATGTCTACTTATAGTATCTAGAAAAGGATGTATTTTTTTTTGATAAACCACTTAATCTATACTTACCAAAATTTAGGTATGTTTCCTTATACTTAGTCTTATCCCTAGGGTTCTTAATAAAGTTCTCGAGTCTGAATCCCCCAAAATAACTAAAATTTTCCTTTGATACCAACCATAGTGACCCTATAATTTTACATATATATTAATATGATTTCAGGCATAATTATACATAAAATTACAATCCAAGGATTGTAAAGTCTAGTGTCTTTGGAAGACTAGGTACAAAAAACTAAAAACATGGGACTAAATAAAACATTTCATTATTTATCAATAATTATGAGATCCTAACTTCCTTTTAGACCTTATATATGTATAGGATAACCCAGGGATAACCTGAACATATGTATGATCTAAAAATCCCAGTAAGGGAATAAAAATTAAAATAAATCTTAGCACATTGTTTAGAAAGCATAACGTAATGATATAAAAAGTCATGGAACATGATTAAACATATGGAAGAATAACATATAGAACATGGGATAAAATAATCATGAAATCGTAGTAATGTGTGGGAAACATAAAACATAACTTTATCATGATTCAAGGCTCATTTCATATAGTGGATCATGAGTCAAGGATAACCACCAAGACCGTTAAACAAGGAGCACAAGTTATGATGACTACCAAGACCAATGCACATAATATCTCATGAGACTAAAAATTACCCAATAAATTGGATAACTATTAGGTAACACGCATCATAACATTTTCATTAACATTTTTTCCACATAAATAATCATTCATAAGCAATCAAACATAAACATAAGGGTTACCCATGGAAATAATTGGGTATCATAATCATGTCAAAAGCATAATAAATGGGTGTTTCATAAAAGTTTCCATGAAATAAAGGAATTAAATAATACATGGAAATTTATAAATTATAATATTAATATATCATTATGAGTGATGTCAAACTGATTTAATAATAGTATTTAAGATACATTAGAATTAAAACATTTTAGCGCAGTTTAAGAAAAATATTAAAGAGCAATTAAAGAAAAAAAGGCATAATATTTCATATAAAACTAGAAGTGAACTAAGAATGTTTTAATAATAAAATTAGTGATTTTAGATAAATAATAGTGTCTTAAAATATATTATATAGTGTACTTGAAAATGGGTAATAATTCGAGAAGTTCCCTTGAATCGGACATGTTTATCGAAAAGAATTGAATAAGAAACCTTTTAAAAAGATGTATATCCCAGAAAAATAAGGATGAATGGATATTGATACATGATTTTGGAACATAGAAATAGAATTTACAATAGGTATATAAAAATTAAATATAATTTCATTTGGTTAAAAAGATATAAAGAGCATCCCAAAGGAAAAAATGGAGGTTCGTGTAGAATCCCTTACCTTATGTCTGAAACGATTCTGAACATGATCTTAATGTCCCAAATAATCAAATTAAATACATTAATTAATTAATTTATAACCTTTTATACATTATATTTATTTATTATAGTCTTTTTATGTTTATTTATATCCTTTTTATGGGTTAAGAAATTCAATTTCATCATTCGGGAGCATTAGTTTTCTTAGTTT
Source organism: Viscum album (assembly GCA_963277665.1). Classification (NCBI taxonomy): domain Eukaryota; kingdom Viridiplantae; phylum Streptophyta; class Magnoliopsida; order Santalales; family Viscaceae; genus Viscum; species Viscum album. The sequence continues at coordinate 1,761,071,642 of OY728141.1, forward strand.
TCATGATCAGTTTATTTGTATATGTGTTTGGAAAAACATGTATAATGAGGGTAGTTGTCCAGAACTGAACATATATGTTATTAATAAAAACATATAATATTTAAAGACAATTTTCCATAATTTAGGATGATTAATTAGAGAAATCGTTAATGAAAATCATTTATATTAATTTAGCATTTTTTGATCATCAAAAACGAGTTTTGTTATATTATTAAACATAATGCCTATATAATGGTTATATAACATTATATAGATTTTAATAAATATATTATAATCTGTTTCAACCATGAAAATAGTTTCATGACCATCCTTAAATTTGTAATTGAAATTTTAAATCATGTCATCTACAAAGGTGGTAAATCGACACCTCAGAGGTGATGTTTTCATTCTTAAAATAAAAGAGAGGGAAGAGATATTTGAGGAAGAATTATTTCATCAACATGAAAAAATTCTAGTATATATAATATAATAGAGTTTTCATTAAACTTGGAAAATTTTATGTGAGTATAAGATAAGAAAATAAAATAACTTGAAAAGAAATTGAAAGAAAACGGAAGAGGGTTTTACCTCTTGATTCCTTCTTCTTGAGAACCTCCTTAAGGAATTTTGTTGGTATTTTTTTGAGACCAAAATCTCTTGGAAGTGGGGGAGATGTTTGGGAAGATTATTAGGTAAATTTTTTACAAGGATAAAGGCTTGAGAGGTGTGAGTAGAAGAGGTGGTGAGGAGTGTTTTTTCATTATTTAATTCATTAGTTTATTATTTTTCTCAAGAGAGGAAATAGTGTTGATTCTTGAGAATAAATGAAATAATTAGATTATTTGAGTTTCAACCAATGATTATTACCTTATACATGACTCAAGTAATAGTTTATTTAATTTATAATTTATATATACCATAAATGACCATATTTTACTATTCACAAATATTTAAGTATTTCAGAAAAATCCAAAAAATTCACCATAATAAGTTTTTGACTTATAGAATTAAAAAATGAGCTCCATTTTATGAAAATAATTTTATCAATATGATAAATTTATTTTTTTATTAAAATAATAATTTACTTGAAAATACATATTTTAAAATTATAACTAATTGTATATCACTTTGAAATATTAACTAAGGTCTCATGAAATTATTATATAATCATAAGATATTAAAATATTAAATTATGATTACAATTTATGAAAATATTTTATTTAAAAATATTAAATTATTCATTAAATTATATTTAAATATTTATGATTTACAAAAATATTAACACTTAATTAATACTTTTAAAAATATTTATTTTCTTATACCATGACATAATTATATCATATTTTCACTTATAAGTTGGTTAAATTTTATTTATAATTTCATTTGTGAGTATACTATTCAATTGTCTAGTTTATTATTCATAAGGGTCATGTTAGTATTCCAAAGGACAAGTTAATATTCCTTTGGTATATGTTCCTTAACTTCTAGAAATGCATTTCATTTAATTAATTCTTCATTAATAATGTTTTTATTGTGTTCCTAATGTTGTTTTATATGATTACACTATATGGAATAATTATAAGAATGGGGTTTCCAAAACTTCAGGTCTTTACAAAGTGACTATCAATTGTTACATAATAAACATGTGAATACCTTCATAATGAATCCTCTTAAAACATGGTAATAACCCTAATTACCATAAAACCTTATTGAAAACATACATGCTTCATTGTTCCTTAAAAAAATACAGATTATTGGATATATTCCTTAATTTCAAAAATTTTGTAAACTACATCAATGATATCATAATCCACATTGTCTAAAAATAATTTATTAGTTCCAAGGAAATAAGTACTATAAAATTTACTTTATCCCTATCAATTGTCTCATTTTCCCAACATCCTTATATTAACATCCTTAACATATAAATGGTTATCTTTCCCATAATCATGTGTTTTTCATGAATATAACATTATCATTAAATCACTATTCTAGTTCATCAGCATTATTCAACATTTTATTTCAAATCCTTATTGAATAACTTATACTAAACAATCCTTACATATGTCATAATTATTTAATTAGAATACATAAAAACTTCAATCATTATACTTCATTATTAAACCATTAATTAGTATTGTTCAGCTTATTACATAATACCTCTTTCGTTTTATATTTCGTTCTTGGTCTCTTCATTATTAGTTGTATAACCATTACTCATACCACCTTCTTGATTCTCTTCAGGAACTTTCCCCCTAAGAAATTGATTCATATAATTCCCATTATTTCCATATTTATAACATTTTACCATTAATGATGTCATAGGAATACCATTATTTTCATCCATCATGTTAACAAAACTCTTCATTTTTACTTGGCAATCACTTACTATGTGACCTTCTTGTCCACACATAAAACATCATCTCAATCATCTAAGATATTCTATAAATACCTGACCATAAACATTAAATAATATTGAATTAAATGAATAATTCATATTGAGGATATTTTCAGGTTTAGAGTTTTATAGAATTAGGCCATAACTATTACATTACATCTTAAAAAAAAGTAGACAGTCCTACTCGGTTTCCATTTTTTTCACAAAATAAAAACTCTTGAAAAAAAGTCATGTCTAATTCCATGTTTAATAGAGCATGAATTTTTCTTGATCCCATCCTTGACCCTATTCCACTTTATTTCCTATGAAAAAAATTCAAAAACTTGGGATGAGCATAAAATTCTCAGTAGGGGATACACAAAGAAGGAAAACTGTTAGTTTTTCAAAACATCAAGTAAACCATGAATACTTTATCATAAGTAATACTTTTCACCTTTATGAAGTAGTAAATACTTTTCACTGAATAAAATATCATTAATTACCCTTTTGTAACCAAAATATCACCATAAAACCCATATAAATAACACATAACATATAAAGGTAACTTAGAACATAAACATACTTAAATGGAATAACCATACAGTTGACTTCCACACATGTCACTAAATGGAATAGCCATACATCCGACTTCCATACCCAATGAATTGGAGGTTATAACGTAACCACCAGACCTATTTTATCATTTCACAAACCGTCATTTGGTTTGTCACATAACCACCTGTCAAATTTCCAAATACCATTATAAAATCACAACACATACAACAAATATAAAGGAAAGAAAATATTTCCACATTTCAATCACAATATATCACTTAAATATATTGACATAAAAAATCCATTATCAAAATCATTTTCAATACAAAAATACATAATAGAGTATATGTTCTTTATTTTTCCTTTTAAAAACATTACGTCTTGTTAAGGAAGCCAAAGATCAAGTAATACTTGCGGTGGTGGAAAGGTCGTTGTCACTGTGTACGTTAAAACGAAACATACTTTTTGCCATTTAGTAAAACGCTTCGTAGAGAAAAGATTCCTTTTAAATAAAATTAAAAGTCAAAGTGTTTATAAATAGTATAAAATAAATTCTTTTATTAAAAAAAATATGCCTCAATGAAAGGAGATTGAGACAAAGTCCTTTACCTCGTATCTGACTTGACTTGATTGTTCTTTAATCTCATTTAAATCGGGTAACTCCCCTTTGTTTGAACCAAAAAGGTTTCTTGAAGAGCTTTCTGCCTAAGGTAAGGCTTCTACGATGAAGAGAGGGATCTTGGGAGATTATTTTAGTATAGGTTGGATGAGAAAAAGGGCTTGAGAAGTGTGTGAAATGGGTAGGAAGTGGGGTCTTTTTATAAGGGATGGGAGGGGATCTTTTGGAATGCTAGAAAATATTATTTTATTATATTATGTTTTTCAGTTTCTAAAGGTCCAAGAATCATTAAAGTATAATATAAGTTGTCCCATGTTAGAAATAAAATCATCCAATAAGAATTGGACAAGTGTTTGATATCATTTTAAACTTTATATTCTTATTTATTTAAATCATTCATTAATGACGTAAACACTGCATCATCATTGTGTCATCAATAATTTTATTTATTTGTTGTCTAAAAATTATTTAAAAAAATAACATGATGTAGGAAATAATTTTAGATTTATAATTAATATTTATAGTCAAATATATCAATTATATAACCCCATGTAAAAATTGTTTTAGTAAAAGAATACATGTTTGTGACATTTTTATTTTTACTTTAAATAAAAAGGTATTAATGTCATTATCTTACCCAAGTGGCTCCATGGGGTCCCAAAATTGACCCATGGATTTTCGTGGTCGGCCATGACTCATCCAATAAGGTTAGGACATGTTCCAAGGTATTTTTATATTTTTATAATATTATTTTTACCTTAAATTAACCTAATTACATTTAATCGCGGTTAATAAAACTCAAAAGTTACTAATCACCAAAAATTATTTTCATCCAATTGAACCACATTTTACTTACTAATGAAAACCATGTATGTTGGGTTTTTTAAATTCAATTCACAGAAGTGGTAATGTTTTGTTTAGACAAAAAATTCAGTGTTCTTAACTACCACTTAGTGGTTTCACTATTCATCAAAATTTGAAGTTTTTCAGAAAAATACCAAACATTCACACTAAGATATACTTGATATTTTGAATTCAAAAATGATGTCTATTTTAAAAAATTCAAAACAAATAAGTTGCATTAATTAATTTTATAAATAATTCCCATTGTCAAATCAAATAGCGTGTTTTTAAGAAACAATATTTATCAAAAGATTGACACTTGTTTATGTCCAATTTCAAAGTGAAATTAATTCCAATGTCCTCCATTGGATTAAATGGTACAAATATATTCTAATTTTACTTTAAAACAAATTAAAAACATAATCTTACTATATAAATAAATAAGATTAAATTGGGGTTTTGAATTAAAATACAACATTTATCACTATTCATTAAAAAATGAACTTTATCGGAAAAATAACAAAAACATACACAAAGTAAATTTTGATGTCCCAATTCTAAAGAAGGATTTTATTTGGTCCAATATAATGTATAAGAGTGACCAAAAACTATTTTTAAAGAGGTTTCTCCATCAAAAGGCAGTAAATCGACCTTTTAGTGAATATTTGAGTATTTATGCCTAAAATTGAATTCTTTTATTATTTTATGCCATTATCTTTTATTGGATAAATATAAAAACATTTAAAAAACATATATAATCAGGTTTTAGTTATTTATATTCATTCCCTCCAATACAATGTCTAGGCATTAACTACCATTTAAAATAATATTATTTTATTATTAGTGTGCAACATAAGATTTCAAAGAAATACATTGTTGTGTATCGAGTACGCCATCGAACATAGAAACCCCATTAAAGTAAAATTAATATTTAATTCACAAGTATTATTAAATATGAAAATGTCTTATTCTTTATTTACTTGGGATGTTACATCCTTCCCCCCTTTTGGTAATTGTGTCCTCGCAATTTTATTCACTTATAAAATAAATGGGGGTATTTATCACTCATAGCATTTTCAGATTATCACGTTGCCTCTTTAACCATATGGTTTTTCCAAAAACCCTTCACCTGATGAATTACCTTATTCCACAACACTTGATCTCTATGGTCAAGAATTTGGACTGGTTGTTCTTCATAAGAGAGATTCTCCTCCAACTGAACTATGTATGGGCTTAAAACATGAGATGGATCAGGCATATACTTTCTCAATATTGAATAATGAAAATCATTGTGTACCTAGGACAAAATTGGAGGTAATGCCACTCTATATGCAACTAATTCAACTTTCTCCAGTATTTCATAATGTCCAATGAACCTCAGACTCAGCTTACCTTTCTTTCCAAAACGCATCACACTTTTCCATGGAGAATCTTTGTGAAAAACATGATCACCTACCTCAAAGGAAATATCCTTCCTCCAGTTATCCGCATAACTTTTCTGCCGACTCTGAGCTGTTCTCATGTGCTTCTGAATCAACTAAACTTTTTCTGACATCTCTTCTACCAATTTTGGTCCCATCATCTTCCTTTCCCCTACTTCACCCCAAAAATCTGGAGTTCGACACCATTTACCATATAATGCCTCAAACAGAGCCATCTATATACTGGAATGAAAACTGTTATTATAAGAAAATTCAACCAAATAAAGATGTTGGTCCCAACTTCCCTGGTAATACATCATGAAAGCACGTAACATATCCTCAAAGGTCTGAATTGTTCATTCTGACTGCCCATCTGATTGCAGATGAAAATTTGTACTAAAATTTAATTCAGTACACAACGACTTCTAAAGGCCTTTCCAAAATTTAGAAGTAAACATGGGATCAAGATCAGATACAATGGAGAGGGGAACTCCATGTAACTTGACTATCTCTTTAACATACAACCGAGAAAGTTGATCTGAGAGAATGTATCTCAAATAGGAAGGAAATGAGAAGATTTAGTCAATCGATCAACAATAACCCAGATTTCATTATTACCTCGAGATGTATTTGGTAATCCCACAATTAAGTCCATGGATATATTTTCCCATTTCCACTCTGGTACCAGTAAATATTGAAGCATCCATTTCGGTAACTGCTGCTCTGCTTTAACCTTCTGACAAGTAAAACACTTCACAGTAAAATCAACAATATCTTTTTTCATTCCATCCCACCAGTAATACTTTCGTAGATCTCTATACATCTTAGTACTACCAGGATGAACTGAAAACGGGGAACTATGAGCCTCACATAACAACTCATTCTTCAACTTTGAATCACAAGGCACACATAATCTCTTCCCAAACCTCAAAACAAAATCATTATCAATGTTAAATTCAGGAAAAATACCCTTCTGAACCAGTTCTACCTTTTTCTGCAACTCACTGTCTTTCTTCTATACTTGCTTAATTCTGTCTGATAGAGATGATCTCACTGACACCTGAAACAAAATAGAAGAACTTCCTACACCAAAAACTTCTATACCAAAGTTCATCAAATAAAAAACCAAAGGATCTCGTTCCAAACGTAGCATTGTTAATGAAGCATTACTTTTTCGACTCAAAGCATTAGCCACTTTATTTGCTTTTCTCAGATGGTAATGAATTGTACAATCATAATACTTGATTCATTCCAGCCATATTCTCTATCTCATGTTCAATTCATTCTGAGTTAATATATTCTTTAAACTTTTGTGATCGGTATATATTTCACACTTTACTCCATACAAATGATGCCTCCAAATTTTTAAAGCAAAAACAACAGCAGCTAATTCCAAATCATGTGTTGGGTAATTTAACTCATGAGTTTTCAACTGACGTGAAGCATAAGCAATTACCTGATCATTTTTCATTAGGACACAACTAAGTCCTTCCAATGAAGCATCACTGTAGATAACAAACTCACCATTTCTGGAAGGCAGTGCCAAAAATAGATAATTCACTAATCTTCTTTTAAATTTCTGAAAACAATCATCACATTCTTTTTTCCAATTTAATTTAACACCTTTTTTAGTTAACGTAGTCATTGGACCAAATAACCGTGAAAAAATTTCAACAAACCTCCAGTAATAACCTTACAAACCAAGAAAACTGCAGATCTCGGTTATATTTGTGGGTCTTGGCCATTCTTCAATAAATTTTGTTTTAGCAGGATCAACAGTTATTCCATTTTTTGAAACAATGTGACCAAGGAAAGAAATTTGTTGTAACCAAATCTCACACTTTCTGAATTTTCCATACATTTTCTTTTCTTTTAAGGTTTGCAAGATAACCCTTAAATGAATTTCATGTTCCTCTTTACTTTTTGAATAAAACAAAATATCATCAATGAATACAACCACAAAATTATCCAAGAACTCATAGAAAATTATATTCATTAGATCTATGAATACAGCAGGTGCATTGGTTAACCCAAAAGGAATAAATACAAATTCATAATGGCCATATCTAGTATGAAACGCGGTCTTCAGAACGTCTGCTTCTTTTACTTTCAACTGATGGTACCCCGACCTCAAGTCAATCTTCGAAAAATACTGACCTCCCTGGAGCTGATCAAGCAAATCCTCGATATGAGGCAAATGATACTTTTTATTAACAGTGATGTTATTCAATGCTCTATAATCAATGAAAAGTCTCATTGAAATGTCTTTCTTTTAAAAAAAAAGATAGGATCACCCCATGGTGATGTGATAGGTTGAATGAAACCTTTATCTAATAACTCTTGCAATTGCTTCTTTAACTCTAAAAGTTCAACTTGATCCATTCGATAAGTGGTTTTTGAAATTGGATTAGAATCAGGAACTAAGTCAACAGTAAATTCAACTTCTTGATCATGTATAATACTAGGAAACTCATCAGGAAAAACATCAAGATACACATTTAACACTGACACATCATTAATCTGAACAGTTTCTTTGTTTTCAACAATATGTGCAAGGTAACATTCATTTGCATCATTTAATAGTTTCTCAGCTGCCTAATTTGTTATCAAAATTAAGGGTTCATTCTTATACACAAACTGAAAATCTTTCTAAAAAAGAAACCTCTTTAGGTTTGCAGTCAATCTTAGCATGATAAGAAAGAAATAAAATCAATGCCTAAAATAACTTCAAACTCTACAAGAGGCAAAACAGTAATGTTTTCTGGTAGATTTTTCCACACACAAGGATATAAATGTTGTTATAATTTATTTTTGTCTCAATGTTTCCCCCTAGTGTTTTTACCATAAGTTCGGGATTCATATCTTGAGATGGAATTCACAATTTACTAGAAAACTTCTCAGAAATGAAATAATTCATAGACCCTAAATCAAACAACACATTGGCATAATCTGAACAAAAAAACAGTGTACCTAATAATACTTCATTCGATGGCCCAACATCTGTTGAAGTAGTTGTGAAGGATTTCACCACCCCTTTCTGTTTGAAGTCTGGCTACTTTCCCTCGGTTGAGTTCTTCATTAAACACTCATTTTCATAATGACCCATTTAATAACACTTAAAACATCTTACTGCTGGTTTTTCATTGCCTGTTTGACCATCTCCCATACAGTTACGAGCAATATGACCAGACTTACCACACGAAAAGAACTTTCTAGACAGGGATAAACATTCTACAGGATTCATTTTACCACACTTATCACAGGATGGATATTTGGTTTTCTTACCTCTAGGCTTCTTTGATGAATTCTTTCCCTTTGCCTGCCAACTGGACCTCTTATTCTATTGTTAGAAAAAGAACATCCGATCATCAGTAAACTTCATTTCTACCTTCTCCGCACATCAAACATGTTTTTCATAACTTCTGAACTCGTGATAAGCTAAAGACCTTCGATACTTTGGCTTTAACCCTAAGTAAAAATAGTTGATTTTACTATCAAGATCTAGTATGAAATTTGGAGCATACCTTTCCAGTCAAGTGAAATTTGCTCATAAGAAGCCAGTGAGTCATCCTCCTGCCTCAATTCTAGGAATTTTTTTTCTATCCTAAGACAAACCACCATTGGAAAATATTTCTTAAGATACATACCTTTGAATTCATCCCAGACAAGATCATCAATCTCCTCACTATCCCTGATATTTTTCACCGTCGACCACCACTGATCAACTTCACCTTCAAAACAGTAAACAATGAGACTAACCTGTTGATGTTCTGAACACCCATGACATCAAAAATCATCTCCAGTGCTTTAATCCACCCTTCTGCTAGCACAGGGTCTGATGATCCTCTGAATGATGGGGGATGTTGCCTCATAAAATGCTCCACTACTGACATGTTCCTCTGTGGTTGATCAGGATGATCTCATGTATGAATACCACCACCATTTATATCCTGATTAAACTATTCCATCACTGTAACAAACTGTTCAGTTCTGATTCTGACCGTCTCAGGTTGCTGATTTAGAAGGTTGTTTTCCTCCTGGTGTCGTCCCAACATAGCTGCCATGTTTCCTCTGCATAAAAACATTATGAACATAGGAATATCTTATTCAAAGCAACATGGTAATATTTAAATGCTATATCATTTCAATCATATCATAATTTAATTTATGGACCTGAATTTAACAATATTCTAACTCCTAAATTTGTCTAAACCAACCTCCAATACCAACAATAAAGACACGGACTTAAAAAATAAATAATATTGAATTAAATGAATAATTCACATTGAGGATCTTTTTAGGTTTAGAGTTTTAGAGAATTAGGCCGTAACTATTACATTACATCTCAAAAGAAACAAAGTAGACACTCCTACTCAGTTTCCATTTTTTTTCAAAAAGTAAAAACTCTTGAAAAAATGAGTCATGTCTAATTCCATGTTTAAGAGAGCATGACTTTTCCTTGATCCCATCCTTGACCCTATTACACTTTATGTCCTGTGAAAAACATTTCAAAAACTTTTTATGAGCATAAAAAGCTCATAAATGGATACACAAAGAAAGAAAACTGTTAGTTTTTCAAAACATTAAGTAAACCATGAATACTTTATCATAAGTAATACTTTTCACCTTTATGAAGTAGTAAATACTCTTCACTAAATAAAAGATCATTACATTACCTTTTGTAACAAAAATATCACCATAAAACCCATATAAATAACACATAACATATAAAGGTAACTTGGAACATAAACTTACTTAAATGGAATAACCATACAGTCGACTTCCACACATGTCACTAAATGGAATAGCCATACGGCCGACTTCCATACCCAATGCATTGGAGGTTATAACGTAACCACCCATTCTGGTTTATCATGGCACCACCCATCATTTTCTTTATCATGTAACCACCCATCAAATTCCCAAGAACCATTATAAAATCATAACACATACAACAAATATAAAGGAAAGAAAACATTTCCACATTTCAATCACAATGTATCACTTATATATTGACATAAAAAATCCATTATCAAAACCATTTTCAATAAAAAATACATAATAGAGTATATGGTATTTATTTTTCCTTTTAAAAACATTACATCTTGTTAAGGAAGCCCAAGATCAAGTAATACTTGTGGCAGCAGAAAGGTCATTGTCACCGCGTACGTTAAAACGAAACATACTTTTTGTCGTTTAGTAAAACGCTTCCTAGAGAAAATATTCCTTTTGAATAAAAGTAAAAGTAAAATTATTTATATAGTGTATAAAATAAAGTCTTGTATTAAAACAAAATATGCCTCAATGAAATGAGATTGAGACGAAGTCCCTTACCTCGTGTCTGACTTGACTTGATCGTTCTTTAATCTCCTTTAAATCCGGTAACTCCCCTTGGTTTGAACCAAAATGGTTTCTTGAAGAGCTTTCTGACTAAGGTAAGGCTTCTATGATGAAGAGAGTGATATTGGGAGCTTATTTGAGTAGAGGTTGGAGGATACAAAGGTCATGAGAAGTGTGTAAAATGGGTAGGAAGTGGGGTCTTTTTATATGGGACTAGAGGGGCTCTTTTGGAAAGCTTAAAATTATTATTTTATTATATAATGTTTTTCGGTTTCTAAAGGTAAAAAATCATTAAATTCAAAGATAAGGTGTCCCATGTTCTAAATACAATCATATGATAAGAATTGGACAAGTGTTGGATATTATTTTAAACTTTATCTTATTATTTATTTAAATCATTCATTAATGATGTAAACACTGCATCATCATTGTGTCAGAAATAATTTTATTTATTTGATGTCTAAAAATTATAAAAAAACTACCATGATGTAGGAAATATTTATATATTTATAATGAATATTTATAGTTAAATATATCAATTATATAACTCCATGTAAATTTTTTTTAGTAAAATAATACATGTTGGTGACATTTTTACTTTTACTTTAAATAAAAAGGTATTAATGTCATTATCTTACCCAAGTGGCTCAATGGGGTCCCAAAATTGACCCATGGATTTTATTGGTTGGACATGACTCATCCAATAAGATTAGGACATGTTTCAAGGTATTTTTATATTTTTATAATATTATTTTTACCTTAAATTACCCCAATTACCTTTAATCGCGGTTAATAAAACTCAAAGTTACTATTCAACAAAAATTATTTTCATCCAATTGAACCAAATTTTACTTAATAATGACAACCACGTATGTCTGATTTTTGAAATTCAATTCACAGAAGTGGTAAATTTTCGTTTAAATGAAAAATTCAGTTTTTTTAACTACCACTTAGTGGTTTCACTATTCATCAAAAATGGAAGTTTTTCAGAAAAATACCAAAAATTCACCCTAATCTATACTTGATATTCCAAATTAAAAAATTATTTCTATTTTAAAAAATTCAAAACATATAAGTTTCAAAAATTAATTTTATAATTAATTCCCATTTTCAAATCAAATAGCGTGTTTTTAAGAAACAATATTTATCAAAAGATTGACACTTGTTTATATCCAATTTCAAAGTGAAATTAATTACATTGTCCACCATTGGATTGAATGGTAAAATAATATTATAATTTAACTTTAAAACCAATTAAAAAGATAATCTAACCATATAAATAAATTAGAATAAAATGAGGTTTCAAATTAAAATACAACATTTTTCACTATTCATTAAAAAATGATCTGTATCGGAAAAATAACAAAAACATACAAAAAGTAAATTTTGATGTCCCAATTCTAAAGAATAATTTTATGTGGTCAAATAGAATTTATAAGAGTGACAAAAACTATTTTTAAAGAAGGTTCTCCCTCAAAAGGCGATAAATCAACATTTTAGTGAATATGAGAGTATTAATGCCAAAAATTGAATTCTTTTCTTATTTTAAGCCTTTATCTTTTATTAGATAAATGTAAAAACATTTAACAAACATATATAATCATATTTTAGTTATTTCTATTCATTCCCGCCAATACAACATCTAGGTGTTAACTACCATTTAAAATAATATTATTATATTATTAGTGCGCAACGTAAGATTTCAAAGAAATCTGATGTTGCGTATCGGGTACGCCATCGAACATAGCAACCCCATTAAAGTAAAATTAATATTTTATTCAAAAATATTAATAATTATGAAAAAAATTTATTCTTTATTTACGTGGGATGTTACATTTTCACTAGGGTTCTTCTTCCCACATTCTCGACATATAAGAAAAAAAAAATATTCTTTCCTTCATATTATCCACCACTTGAACTCTCAACAAAATATATCCTTATCTTATTTGGTGAGTCCTATATTTAGTTAAGGTGTATGTTTTTAATCATATATCATGATAAATAATAAGGCATAATCACAATATACTTCAATCTAATCATCATACTGTTTGGTTTTTAAATAACACATCTTCTATCACATTCAACATTAATCTAGTTCTATCTGGTTCTTTCCATTGTATGAAACTAAAAATCATAGTTTGAGTAACAATATTTCTAGTGGTAAACCATATAATCATGAAAAATCACTTATAGGATGGATAAATCATGAAAAATTATTTTCAATGTATGAGATATTATTCTTAACCTAGGTCATTCATGGTCATTATTTAAATCCTTCATGATGGTTTCTAAATAGTTTTTTGGATTTCCAAGACATATCTTTTAGAACTGTCAAACCAGGTGTGCAACAAAGCTCTTTTTCATGAACTAGGTTACAATTAAGTCCATCTCAATGCACACTTTTCGAAGTAATTACCCATAGGCACCTCTTTGTTAGGGCCACATCCACTTGTAGTAACCAAACAAGGATGTAATTTATTTGAAACCACTCGCTCTAAACTTTACCAAAATTCCATTACGTTTTTATATACTTTACCTCATCAATAGACTTTTCTTTTGACTTATACCTAGAAACATATTTATAAATATCCCTAGGGTTCTAAATAAAGTATTGTAATCCAATTTTACAAAGGATAATTAAACCTTGATCTAATATCAACTGTAGAAACCCAAAAATTCTCAAACATAAGTATTGTTTCTTAATATAGGATTGTTCAATATATAACATAACGATTCATTATATAATAATTTAGTTCTAGTTACTTTGGAAACATGGACACATAAACAACTAGTCTATAGGTGATCTAATTCATCTCCCACCATGTTCATCATAACCTAGGGAAAGTAACCATAAGAAAGGGTGAAATCATAGTCTCAGTAAGGGTAAAAAAAGTAAGAAATCAACATATCATGAGAATAAGGGCATGATAACATGAGAATAACATTTAAAAACCATTCCCTATATATCATAGATCATAAACATTAGTCATGTATTAAATCATGGTAATTCATAAAACATGAATAATAATAGAATAAAATAACATCAACCATGAGAAAAAAACATTGACATAAGTTATAGATTTGTGGAATACACATAACCATATACTCCATGAAAATAAATGGGTTTTATAAAAATTCCATCATATCATAATATGTGGAACATAAACAAGTTTAATGATCGTTTCATAATTTCATCATAGAATAACCTGTGAAAAAATAATTGGATTTTATAATAATTTTATCATGGTGTAACCCATGGAAAAATAAGCTGGTTTCATAAACATTTATCATGGTATAACCCATGAAAAAGTAAGTGGATTTCACAAGAAATTTATCATATCATTATCTATATAATAGAAACAGGTTTCATAATAATTTCATAATTTCATCATAAAATAACCTTTCAAAAAAATAACCAGGTTTCCTAAGAATTTTATCATTTTGTAATGGAAAAGGATGTAGGTTTTATAAACCATTTTCATGGCATAACCCATGAAAAAATAAGTGAGTTTCAAAAAAAAATATCATCTTATAACCTATAGAAAAATAATCAGTTTTCATAAAAATATTATCATTATAAATATAAACCTTATAGAGAAAGAATAAGAGTGATATATTTGGATCATATCTTTAGTAAATCATAAGTAACATCAAAGGATTCTTTCTTATATGGAAAATTATTTTGAAAGATAACTTGAAACTTTTATGGAAGAAAATATTATTTCCACTTTAAAAAATTAAAACGTAAAACATTCTTGAAATCAATTTATTTTCAAAAAAAACCTTTTAACCATATAAAGGAAGATTTAAAAATAATTTAAAACATTTCATGAGGAAAATTACATTTCCACATTAATTTTTTTTAAAAAAATAAATAATTTTAAAAATCATTTTCTTTAAAAATAACCTTTGAAAAAATATAAAGTAATATTTTAAGAAAATATTAGTAATTATGGCGGAATATACCATTCATGTAGTACATGTTAAAAAAAAATATTCCTTTCACATTTTCGATAAAATCCAAATAGGACTTGTTTGGAAAACGGTATGAAGATTCCTGTTAAAACACTTTGAAAAAAGTCAAACATTGGTAAAAATGTATTTAAAAAATCCTTTAGAAAATGTTGAGATGATTTTATAGTATTTCATGTTACATTTAAACTCGATGTTGCATGTAACATAAGCTATCAAAAAATAAATTTATTTATTTGTAACAAATATTTCACAAAATCATAGGGTGTTTCAAAATTTTCTTATGATGATTAAATTTTTTTTTGTTATTTTTTGAGGTTGGAAGCCCTTGGTTGTTTTATGATAGTTTTTGGAATCTTCATATACAGAATAAAATTTACCATTTTTTTAAATAATGAAAATATAAAATCTTATTTTAAGTGGCCTTGTTAGAATTTCTAAAATAATTCAATCCACTACAACGCTATAAACCCACATAAATTCATTAAGGGTTGAAACTTGATTGCAACCATCCCATATTAAGCATGATTTTAAAGTAAATTAACTTTTGAGATGATATAATGCTAAAAACAAAGAAATATTAGAATCATATAAAAGTTCCTAAAGGATTTCCATATAATAGAATTTAAGAACAAAATTTTGAAAGAATTGGATTGGGAAGTTCATGTAATCTCCGATTACATGTGGGATAAGGTTTCTAAAAATTATCTCAATATAGATACTTCTAGTATAGTACTATCTAAAGGATTTTTTCCTAATGGAAAATAATATTGGTTGTGGAATGAGAATGTTCAACTTAAATTTAAACTAAAACAAGTGTTTTAAACCTTTAAAACCTTGTAGAAATGAATATACTTGAGATTGATATCATATTTATCTTAGTGAGGATAAGAAAGTAGTTAGTGAGTATAAATATCATGTTTTTGAAGATTTTTACCATTATTTACACAATAATAATGGTGAAAAAATATGAATATGGATGTATGCTTTTAAGGATGGTAAAATTAAGAAAAAACTGGGTTGCTTTTTAATTATCTCTTCAATGAGGAGAATATGTGTGGATTATGCTAGGATAAAATGATTATTAGTAGAGATGAATAGAATTATAACTATTATAATAAAATTTATCCTTTTGTGGTTAATGAGTCTTTAACAGGGTTGGAAAATGGTAACGCGGTTGGGTTACATAATATATGCATTAATGTTTGAAAATATTTAGGGGAGTTTGGTATTAATTAGCTTGCTAGACATTTAATGAAATTATGAAATCTAAGAAAATGTCTGATGAATGAAGGAAGATTTATCTTGTATCTATGTATGAAATTAAAGGAGATATTTTATGTTTTTATAATTATAGTGGTATTAAAATGTTTAGTCATACCATGAAACTGTTAAAGAGCCATTGAATAGAGGATTCAAATGGAAGCTAATGTTTATAATAATAAATTTGTTTTTATGAATTAACATTCAACCATAGAAGAAATTTATTTTATTGGAGGTCTGATGGAGTATTATCAACCAAAAGAACAAGATTTTCATATAGGTTTTGTTAAAGATTAAATTGATTTGAGTCCCACATTAGACTGTAGGTATCATTTCATATTTATCATTCAGTATAAATAAATACCAAGGAATCATTTAGAGAGGCATATTGAGTATTATATCTACCACTCTTCCATTCTAACATGGTATCAAAGAAGGTTCCCTGACCCTAACCCCCTCCCTATGTTTAATTTTTTTGGATAAAACCTAGTCCTTCCCCCACAAGGGTGGTGGTGGATCCCGTCCAAAGGCCACTATTTTTAGTCAGCCTCCCCCTATGTCCTCTCCAAAATCCACAATGGATCCTCATGCCACCACAACCTAGCTATTGGGACCCCTTACTCTAGCCATGATAACCCCTCCTTTTGTCATCATCCCAACACCCCCAAGAAGCACATCCAAATGTGGAACCCCACCCCCAACACTCGCACAATTTCACCTTCCCCAGTCACGTGACAACTCTTACTAGAACGACCTCTCATGATGAAACCACCCTCTAAAGGTTCATGATACCAAATCCACAAAAAACCTTTCTCAAGGCATTATTCTAGGTGGATCTATTCAAGGAGGCTTCCTCCTATCCACTAATTCTAGATTTAGAAAGGAAATTGGACGGTGGGGGCACATAGATGGGTGATGGGTAGGTGGGAAGAGGGTCAAGGTCATTGCATAGGGAGAGGTGATGATATAGGGGAATCATATGGCGGGGGGTTATGGCATCCATAGGCATCATCAACCTCCTAATCCATTCAATAGAAATTAAGATCTACCCATTTTTCAGGTGCTTCTCTAACAGGTGTGTACCCGTCTTCTGATGCCCTCCCCAATTCATTCCAAAAACCCTTTCTACCTTTATCAATGATTGGATTACCACAGGGATACCTAAATAACTATTGGGATTCTTCACCAATGATAAAATCATCATCGGGTCACCCACTAGATCAACATCATGCCACCCAGATCACTAACAAGTTTCCCAAATCTCTATCAAGGCCATCCACTATTTCTCGGGCCACCATTGGGATTCTTTGATTATATACTTTTCTATTTTTAGTTATATATTTTTGTATTGAAATCTATGAATAATCATCTTGATTGGGAGTGTTTTCTGATGCTTCTTTTTGTTTTTCCTGTATCCCAACTTGGTACACCTAGCTTAAATGGGAGTGTTAAGAGTTAAACTGAGTTGAGTGCATTAGACTTTAGGTATCATGTCATTTTTATCATTCACTATAAATAAACACCAAGACATACCTTAGAGAGGAATCATGGGTATTATGATGACCAATATTCTATTCTAACAGTTTTAATTTATTTGGAAATGGTATATGATAAATTTCTTAGAGAGGTCCTATGGAAAGATGTTGAAAGAATAAGGGTGTAGATGGTGTAAATCAAAATCATCCAAGACCTGTATTAATGGAATTATACTTGAGTTAGAACTCCTGTAGGTGACAAAAAAAACTTCTCTGTCTTGATAGGACTTCATCAAGGTTTATATTTAATCCCATACCTTTTTTCTTTGG
Source organism: Viscum album (assembly GCA_963277665.1). NCBI lineage: Eukaryota > Viridiplantae > Streptophyta > Magnoliopsida > Santalales > Viscaceae > Viscum > Viscum album. Next base: position 1,761,089,816 of record OY728141.1, read on the forward strand.
TCTCATATGAACTTAAAAATTATATTAAAGATGATATACCTAATTGTATGATTTTTTCAGAGGATATAGTTCTCATTGTAGATTCCAAAGTGACTATAAATTTAAAGTTAGCTCTTTTGATACACTTTAGAATCAAAAGGTTTTCTTATTAATAGGGTTAATATAGAATATATGGAGTGTCGTTTTAGAAAATGATTGTCTAGTAATGTTATGGATGTGAGATTGGGAGACCTTATTATTAAAAATTATATGGGTTTTGATATTTATGCTCATTTATGCAATGTTATGAGGATATTAATGTAGATTCCTCTCATAAAATGCAAGTTGGATGGATAAAATAGTGAAATCCTTCTTGAGTTTTTTGTGATTGCAAAATCCCTTTAAAATTGAAGGATCAATTTTATATTATTATTATTATTAGACATACTATTCTATATAGTAGTGAGTGTTGGGATTTGATGATACATATTGAACAAAAAAAAGGTTATAGAAATGAAAATGTTAATATAGAAATGTGAACATACTAATATGGATACGATTAGAAATAAATGAATTCTATAAAATAGTAATGAGGATCCAATCAATGGAAAGATGAAAAAGACTATATTAAGATTATTTAGACATGTTAGAAGATACCTAGGGATGCAATTGATAATAATAATGTAATATTAATGACTAATTCACTTATTAAAAGAGGTATAGGTTGACCTAAAAGAACTCTTAAATAGATAATTCAAGATAAAATTTTTCTAAATGGATTCAATGAAAATATGGTCTTCAATAGAGTTAAATGGAAGAGTCTAATCCATGTAGTTTGCCCCATTTAATTGGGTTTAATTCTTGTTTATTGTTTTTTTATATAATTCAAATAAGTATAACAAAGGTTAGTAGGATGAGGACTACCTAATGGGACATAGGTGGTTTGCGCAGCATTCTCATAGACACATAACCTCTTTTCCATTTTATTTTATATTTAGATCATAATCACTTGAGGAATCATAACACCCATTAAGACCTAATATTTTTTATGGGATGACCATTCCATCCTTGTAAAAATATGTATCATAAGGTTTGTTACACATCAAAAATTATTTTAGTGAGTAATGATAATGGGGTTCATTTGATACCATTAAAGTTTCGTAAGTATAAAAACAATGTTTTCCAGCCAAACAAATACATTATCATTGAAAAAATATATTATACACCAAGAATGACCACTTTATAGGCATTTAATTGGCTTATAAAGCTTAAAAATAATAGATATTAATGAATTTCAAATATATTGTGAGACAATAAGAACAAAAGGGAAATTTCCATAACCCTATAAACATTAAAAGGACATGTTCTTCGAGTATTAATAAGAACAAGTGATACCGTGAAAGTGAAATCATTGATTTTAGAAGAAACCAAGGTTTCATTACATTTACCCCTTTTCATTGTAAAATTCATTTTTCATTCTATAATTCCATTATATATAAAAAATATTATTAAAAAATAATTATTCTTTAAGATATCCCTTTTGGTAAAAGACTTATGACTTATGATGGATCGGAATTATCCAGGAAAATGAAATATTTAATCTAATTTCTAAAATCTCATACACCTATCAATGAAACTTTTAAAACATATGTCGATATATAAGGCTTGTGAATAAATGAAAAAAAATTAATTTTTAATCACTTACCCTAGTAAAAGCCTACTTATGGGATGATGATATGTATAATTTAATTTCATCTTGGTCTATGACATATGTTGATTGTGTTTCCTAAAACAACCATATATTCTTAAAGAATCTAAAATAACAGAATATAATAAAAAAGTATTTAGAAAAAAAAAATTAACTCCATGAATGTATAAGTTGGTGAAGTTTAAACCCCTAAAATAGCTTCATAGAAGTGAGACTCCCTAAAATAGAGTAAAAAAATTACATACGGGGTCGGATTCTTCAAGAAGAAGTCAACGATAAATAATTTCTCCCGAAACTAAATCTTTCATCAGTATGGTCCTCTTCAAGGGATAAAACAAGTTATTTATAGTAATAAATTCAAAATAAATATGGGAGCCCAAATAAATGACCCACGATAAAATTAGTATGCAACTATATTAATTTCAAAATGATTATGACACTGAAAATTAATAATTCATATGCTAAGTAAAATCCATCAGCAACTTTTGAAACTATAACCAAATATTCTAGACTTCAGATACCACTCCACACAAATTAACACAATGTCGAAATTTGATATATAGGAAACAATAACCATTACACTATAACAGAGGAAACACCTCACCCTCAACATGTGGAATCAAGGATCATGTAGATAAAAATTACGGAGAAAAATAAAAAAAACACTATGTCTATGCCTCCAAATTGGTTATCTGATGATGATTTCAATATAATATTAAATCATGTCATGTTTTATTCATTTTTTACCTATAAAAGTTTTTTTAGAAAAATGGAATAAGGAAAATGATTTCAATATGATATTAAATCTTTTCAAGTTTTATTTGATGTTTTTTCTTTGACCAAGATAAAGAATTTTAGAAAAAAGGCACAAGGGATGCACAATCCCTTATGATGCAAGTTTTAAAAATAGACTAAAAACATTAAGATAATGGGGGATAAAATAATTAAAAGAAAAAAATTTCATTAGAAATTAAAAACTCCTTAATGCATTAAATCATGTTTTACTTTCATTCAGAAACTCTACTATTTGAATAGTTATGTATATATATTTTAGGTGTGTCTTGGTGGAATCCTACTTGATTGGTTCAATGTAACACCATTGAAAATGCGATACTTAAAAGTCTAAATGTTACTACCCATGTCAAAAAGATAAACCTTCATTTTGAAAATTATACTTGATTAGAACTCTACTATTAAACAAGGCTTGCCCTGGAGTAGTGTCAAGATGGGTGGCCTCCTGGGTAGTTTCTCGGGGTGTTTGTGAGTGAGGTAAAATCAAACTAAAATAACATGTGTTGGATTGTGGATGCACTCAATAGTTTGATATGGGACCCTGATGGGTGATCACTTATGGCGCTCTAGGAATGCAACCAAGGTATTATAGGAGACTCATAGGGCTAGATGACTTGGTTCATGGATTGGGGAGGTTGGTTCATAACAAATGGTATTAGATCCTATACTCAGATGAAAGTGAAGAGGTAATGCCTGGGTTTGAGGTGTGGTTTCCACAACAAGTATATTGTGCTTTGAAGGGGTGGAGAGTGTAACACCCTAGAAAAAGTGATACTAAAATAAAAAATTGTACAAACCATCTCAACAATGTGAACCCTTATTTTCAGGAGCCTAACTAATTATAAATTCTTAATTAAGTATGATTTTTTATAGAGTAGTGTCAGGATGGGTGACCTCCTACAAAGTTTCTCAGATTGTGTATGGGAAAATACAAAGAAAACTAAAAGAACATGTATTGAAATATTGGGAAAGTCATTATTCTAATAAGAGACTCTGATGGGTAATAGTTCATGGTGTATTAGAAAGGAAACCAAGGTATTACAAGAGACCCATGATGTCAGATTACCATGCTCATTTCCCGAAGAGGGTGGGTCATGAAATTCAACCTTATCCCAATATTTTAAATTTTTTATCTCCCACTTATCAAGGATGTGATATATCTTTATTGAATGTATAAATAAATTTATCAAACCTCAATTTGGGGATTTGATTTTTTGTTATAATTTTTGAACATGGTATTAGAGTGGGAAACCTCTAATCCCTCTCTGTATCCCCCCATATATTTCACAACACCATCCCACCCACCCTACTCAAGAATCATCGTCAAGTGACACTTCACCTTATCTCTTCTAAGTTTGGGTCACTCCACTAGTCTTGACCCTCAAGAAAGCACTTCCCCTATGCCTAATTCTCTCAGCCATTTACTTTCCTCAGTTGCATTTAAAAATAGCTATTCAAGATAAGGAAGAACTCTCGTGGGGAAAACCAGAGGCATTCCATGTGATGAAAACTGAGCATAAATTATGTTGATTTTTTTCTCATCACATGGATGCACTGTCAAGACACTTCAGGCATACTAGTTTGCTTCTCCCAAAATGAGTAGGTTCACCTCATGCTACTATATAAGTAACACTTTTATTTTGTCTTCTTCTCATCATTATACTCTCGCACCTGCATTTGATATTTATTTTTTCATGAGTTTTATGAATTTATTAGAAAGTTGGACTTTTCTCCATAAAGATCAGTACTCTAATAGTCATCAACTTGATTCCGTGGCCACCACTTCCTATCTCATATCTAAGCATGTCACTATACATCTTTCTGGTATGATCATAGCCTCAATATGGCTTGTTGATGAATGTCTTAGCTCTCTTAACTTTTATCTATGGAGAAATATAGAGTTTGTCTCCTTGAAATGGATGGGGCACAATTTATATCTAGTAAATTCACCTCCAGACCTAGAAGGATCTGAATTTTCTACATGGGGGAAACAAGATAACTAGATCTTTACGCATCTTAGTTCCATGGATGAGTCTGTATATCATGTCATTGGGAATATGAATATTGTTAAGGAGCTACGAGACTCCTTTATTGGTATTTTATCTAGTACAAATAAATTTTTTCATGTTTCGTATCTATTTTAGAAATTATTATCACTTTATGAAAAGTTATATATGATTACACTATATTACAACGAATGTAATGTTACTATAGATGATATTCATGATTTATTATTATTACCTCAAACTCTTGATGAGATGAGGACTCAACGAAAATGATTGTTCATCATTTCTCTTTAACAAGGGTAGAATCTGTAGTATACAACTATCATAACTAATATGATTGTCTTTCATAGTTCTCTACATTCAACCTTGGTGTACAAACATCTTATTTGATAAAGTTGTAAAGAAGCCACTATTTCTTCCATAGATTTTATAAATCCTAGTGCCTTTTAATTTTATTATGGAAAACATGGTGGCAATTGTGGCAGTCAATTTGGTGTTGGGGATCATAGCATTCCTCACTATCAATATATGTGTTGGACTTTCCACCGTCCCTTTCTTGTTCATCTCTTTACATTCATAAATAGGAACTTCATTTACAACATTTTAAACCACCCACACTATTACTTCAGTGTCTTTATCTATATATAGTACCTATTTCACATATTAATAGTGGGTCATATCATTCTGAAAAATATCATTGGGTCACTTATGTTCCCCAAAAACAGAGATAAGTATCTAGCCTATTTGAGTGAGTTATTTCTAATATATGGGCCACAAAACTAGTTCCTATTAATGGGGGATACTAATATTACATGTATTTCTTTGATTAATTTACATGAATTTCATGGATCTATCTATTGAAAAATTGAGTTTGATTTTTTACTATGTTTTTCTCAATATATCATGAAATGAAAAATTAGTTATTTGACTCTATAAAATTTTCACAGTTTAACAATGGTTTAGAATCATGTCCACCACATTTTACACATTTTTTTATCTAACATTGGATTATCATCTAACTCTTTCCCTAATACAACTCATAAAAATGGTGTTGTTTAGTATAGGAATCATCACCTATTAGAAACTACTCGGTCCCTTTTTCATATGAACGTTCCCACAAAATTTTGGGGTTATGTTATTCTAATAACAATATATCATACAAATCACCTTTCACCATCTTTTATTATAGAGAAGACTCCATATCACACACTAAATCCATATCATCCACCCCATTCACTACCCTTTCAAGTTTTCAATAGTTTGGTCTATCTTTAAAACATTCATTTAACTTATTCTAAGATTGATGTTTTTTATATTTGATGAATATTTCTTGGATGTTTTCACACCAAATGGGGATATAATTATTACTCTTTAAATTTTGGGATGATGTGTTTTGTCTACTAATGATTCCTTTACTGAGTTTTCACCATTAGTTTCTCTTTCAACTCCATAAGCTACCACAACAATTAATCAAGAGGTTTCTTTTCATTTATCATTACTCAATTTACCTATCCACCACCACATTATCCTTATAAGGTTGTCAGTCTTCACATTGGGATCATCCCTCCCATTCCATTTACCTCTCCACCTCCTCTCAATCTTGTTGGTTCATGCTTTGGTGGATTCTATACTCATTTTGTAGATGAAACCTATCATGTGACACCTAGAAATACCGTAACCCTTGATTTTTCATTGACTCCACCATCCATTACCGAGGATATCATTATTTACCTATGTAAAGGTACACAAAATTTCCAACACTCAGTTATATATATTCATTCTTTCTAGGTATTATCAGCATAGAATAAAAAATTTATTGGTTCTTTTTCTATGAAGACTGTTATTTATACTCGCACTAAGGAAAAATCCCATCTAGGTTGGTTTCAAGACATATTTTATGAGATAGATGCACTAAAAACAATCATACATGATATTTGGATTCTATTCCACTAGGAAAAATGTTTTTGGATCTATATATGCATATAATATTTGTGTTAATGTAGAAGTATATCTTAATTGCCTATAATACTGGTTCATTACCAAGGGGAATGCCCAAAACTTATGGGCTAGATTATTTTGGTACCTTATCTCGATTGGTCAAATAGTCTCTTTTCATATATTTATTTCCCTTATAACTTCTCATAATTAGTCTCTTTACCAACTGGATATCAAAAACAAATTTCTATGTGGTATTATGGAAAAGGAAATTTATTTGGAGTAACCTACTAGATTTGTTACTCAAATAAATTCCTCTAAGGTTTGTCACATTATATGATCTGTATGTGGTCTTAAAGAATCCTTACAAACATGGTTTTATCTACTTTGTGTAGTTGTGACTAATTTTGGGAATCCCACTACTAGAAGCATCCAATTTAATGTTTTTTTCAGATATTGTAATTATAGGAAGTGATTCAATGAGAATTTTCTAAGCTGAGTTTTTTACTTCAAAACAACATTCAAACAAAGGACTTGGGAGTATTTTCTAGGAATTGAGATCTCTTAATGGTCAAAGGGGATTTTATAATCTTTATTTATGTATTTATTGGATTCTATTCTAGAAACAATATTGTCTCAAGTTTCCATTATTATAACTCTTATCAATCAAAGTGAGAAGTGTCTTCATAGAGAAAGTATTTCCCTCACTTGACCAGTATCGTCAACTTCTCATTAAACTAAATAATCTAACCATGACTTGACCGAACATTGTTTGTGTTGTAATAAAGGTAATTCAATTCATGGATCACCTGACTACACTATAGTGGGATGAAATTATTCATATTCTTAAATGTTTTAAAATAAAACCAGTTTTGGGGCTATTATATTCAAATCATGAGCACAATGATGTGGATACATTCTCCAATACTGACTATGTTGGATGAGTGCTGAGTTAGAGCACCAAGCAATGTCACATGTGACATATGAGATCTCATGGTGGAAATATCTTCCCCATGAAATTGGTTATCCTGTCCAGAGTCTAATACACATATGGTGTGATAATCAAGAAATAATCAAGATGGATACAAATATAATGTTATATAAGAAAACAATGTATTTTGAGGTTTACAGTCATTTTTTTAGGAAAATTTTCAAAAATAATAATCTTACATTTGTATATATATAGGCCTCCAAGTAATTGGATTATGTGTTTACTAAAGGGTTTCAAAAAATATAGGTTAATTTTTTATGTATCTAGTTTGAAATAATAAATATACATTCTCTATTTTGAGGGGGTAGAATAGTCATGTATCAAGTTTGTAGATGGGTCTAAGTGGCATCATATTCGATTAAGGAAAATTTATCCCTATAGATTGAAATTTGTATCTCTCACTTATCTAAGATTTTGTATATACTTATTCCCCCGATAAATAAATTTAACAGACCTTAGTGGGATATGGTTTCTATGTTTGTGGTTTGAACATCTATAATTTTGCTCTTTCCTTCTGGGCTGGTAATGTCTAGCAAAGTCCATGTAGTCCTCCTGGTAACCTAGAGATCTATTTTATATATGTTGGATGATCATCGACATATACTCAGTAGAAAATAAAAATTCTTTCATGCACATGTGAAAAAATCATGCTAATGAAACCATGAGCTAATAGTAGAACCAAACAACAGCTAAATAGGTTACTAAGCAAGATCATCCTCACCATGACACACTCACCAAATATTGTAACCCAAGTATACTAACTTAATACGAATCATATCAATTAAGGGGACCCCACACCACTTTATCAATAATTTTCTAGTTCTATACCCCAATATACTATGCTATGGCACTCCCATCTCATCAATATAACATATACCACCAACCCATAGCATAATCACATCACATCACCCCAACAGAAACCTGGTTCATCATATCACAATCACTACCATAATGAGAGTATTAGGGTATCATGAACATGAAGGAAATGAACCTCATTATAAAATTATACCAAGAACTACCCCCACTATAATGATTTTATTAGGGTGTGAAACGGAAGATGGTGGTTTGGGGATTTAAAAGTTTTTATCACTAGAGAGATGAAACTTCATCATATCTGCTCATCTAAGACCCGATACCTTCTAAGGATCTCAATTTAATTAATGAGAGCACATAAATAAAAAACTAAAGGAGTACCTCATGTTAATCAAAGCACAATCATCTTTCTCACATCACTGGTGATCGTTTTTCAAAGGATTTGAGGTTAAACCCCTTTTAGATCATCCATACACACTTCAAGAATCCACATGACATCGGTTTTCAAATTCTGGGTGATAACACGAAGCTACGATGATTTCTTTGACATCCTAACAATCACCATAATCCCATTTCCTAAATTGATGAAGGTGTTTTCAGATCACTCACCCAGTTAGAGCATTTATCTCTATATGATTTGGTATGAGAGAGAAGATCTAACTACTGACTAATGAATAGTACATGGAATGCGGTTCTCCTTCACATATATATTGGATTTCCAAAATACTCAGTTAGGGTTACCCGACCCCCTGTATATTTAACATCCACTAAATAAGTAATAAATAAATAATTATGATTAACTAATTATGTTATAAATATTATTTATATTTTATCACATACATGTAATGTGTATTAAATATATTATGTGATAAACTCAAGTCATTTACTTGACTCATAATTTCCACAAATATTACACAAACCTTGAATATATAAATAACATTCATTTATATAATATTGTTCCATGTATTTAGTTAAAAACATGTAAATAATTTTAATAAATAAATGTAGCTCAATTATTATATACTTTAATAATATTTTATTTATTTATTTTTCAAGGATCAAAAAAACTTAGATAACTCTTAGACCCTGTGGTGGGGTCCAATATGTCCTATATACCTATTCATCATAATAGGGTATATTATTGAATATGTTATTAAGAGTGACCCTCTAGACCCTTATATCGATAGTAGTGAATAGTATTCACATACCAAGAGTGGAGTCTAGCTACCCATAAAGACCCTTAAATATATAAGTAATAGTTATAATAATGACAATTGTTCTAAAAAAATTAATTTTTAATATAATATCAATGTCAATCAATATCTCATAAAGAAGGATGCACAATTGTGTCATTTTCCTTAGTTGCTTTATTATTTTTTGATCTAACTAGATGAACTTACCTTAAACTACTATGGACATTGATTTATTAAGGTACTAGCATCCTAATCAACCAGACCTGGGATATCACTTCCTCATCTTTAAAGCGATAAATTATATCGTGATCATTCAACCAATGTCACACCACCATTGATGCACCCAAACCAAGATACCTCACCACAACTTCAATGTCATGGTTCTTTCCTTGTATCAATGTATGTGATAAAATGGAATACATTTATAATGATCTCAATTAAGGATACCAATACACATGTTCATAAGTAAAAACAACCAATGGAATACGAAAAACATGGTTCTCCTATCAGAGGGTCTATCCTCGTGATATTATCTACTCGAGATCACTAAGTGAGAACTTCACAAGAAGAAGTCTCAATGATTATGAGTCCCTATCACCTGATGGTAACCCATCACCAATGTCATATATGTATGATGTATCTATACCATAGTTCATTACGTTAATATTACATTCATACTATCTCTAGGTCCTAATTATATCCTATTAAATTATATAACCCTTTGATATGACATGTAATATAAGGATATTACCATAAATATAGTGGATGTAGAAGTATAAATACTATTATGGTAAGATAAACACATGTATATATCAAAATATATACATGTAATGGTAATAAAACTAAATACACAAGTTGGGTATAGGGAACCCACTTTCAACAATCACACTTTCACTAGATCCAACTGCTTTGAATTTTCAATCTTCTAGCTCTCACATGAGAATCATGCTTTTGCTGAGATATAGATTTAGTCAGTGGGTCTTCCGTGTTATCCTCTATGGAAACTCTGATAACAATGAATTCACCTCTACTAGTAAAATCCCTCAAAATATGAAAATTATAAAGAAAATTAGTTTTCCTCCTGTGAGATCTTTGATCCTTGGAAAGAACTATTGTTACAGTATTATCACAATAAACTGGAATAGGGTCTACACTATTAGGAACAACACCAATGTCTGAGAAAAGGATGTGCATACAATTTTCCTCTTAACCTATATCAGAAGATACTATTAGTTGGATTCTACCATAGAATTTGTGAACACATGTTACTTCAATCATATCCAGCTCACTACAACACCATTTGGGGAAAATACATAGCCCAATTGAAATTTTATATCATCACAACCTATCTGGAAACTAGCATCAATGAATTAATTCACTACTAGTTCTTCATCTTTTAAATACACCAAAAAAATATCCTTTTTATACCTCAAGTACATTAGGACAGTTTTGAAAGTTTTCTAATATATCTCTCATGGGTTATCTTGATATTTTCCCACTATGACTAAAGAAAATGGAATATAAAACCTAGTATATAACATGGTATAAATGATATAATCCACTACTAAGTTTTAAGGGATTCTACTCATTCTTTCAATCTCCTCTTGTGTTTTTGGACACATTTAATTAGAGACATTGATACCATGTGACATTGTCCACAACCCTCTCTTGGATTTTTCCATACTATACCTTTAAAGTAACTTGTCAATATTTTTACTTTTACTTATCCCAAGTAGCCTCCAAAATCTAACTTTATAGATCATGATCCCTAGAATATAATATGATTCATCTAAATCATTCATATATTTTCATTCATTTAACGACGGTAATACATTCACTTCATATCCCATGATTAATATTTCATCAAAATATAATAAAAGGAAGAAAATGGAATTCACATTAACCTTCTTATAAGAAAAAAGTATTTCATTCATTTAAAAAAAAACTAATTTCTCTTTTGGCCTCATAAAAATGAACATTCCATGATTGTGATGTTTGTTTCAACCCATAAATGAACCAATATAGCTTTCACAATTCATTGAAACTCTTTAACTATATATACACTTAATGTTGAGTCATATAGATTCCTTTAACCAATTTCACATTTAGAAAAGCAGTTTTGACATCCATTTGTCAAATTTCATAATCATGGAATGTTGTTATTGTAAGTAATATTCTGATTGAATTTAGCATTTCAACAGGTAAGAAGGTTTCATCATAGTTTATTCCTTGATGTTTCCTAAAACCCATCATAACCAGTCTTTCCGTATATGTATTGACCTTACCATAGATTTTAAGTTTTTATTGAATATCCATTTTCACCCAATGGGTTTTACATTAGCTAGAGGTTTAACTAAAATCCAAACATGATTTTGGTACATGGAAACCATCTCAAAATTCATAACAACATTACATTTAGTAGCATCCTTACCTTCTACTTATTCCTTGTAGGTTTTGGTTCACAATCCTCAAGAATTAATGTTTCACCTTACACAGTGATAATAAAACTTCTATAACCTATCATGTTTACATAAGCAATACTCATGTCTCGGGAACTTTTTCTTCTCCCACTGTCTCTTCTGAAGGTTGTTCTCATAAAAAGTATTTTGAATCTGGAGCACCAAATTTATAAATTTCAATATTTCCCCCACTATTTCCATTGGAATTAATTTACCTTTATAAAAATTTGACTTGACTTACCACAATCAATTATGTATCTGCAAGGTTGTATAGGTAATATACTTTAGTTTCCTTAGGATAACCTACAAAATTTCAATTTGTGCTTTGGGATACAAAAAATGTCACTCTGTATAGTCTTCAAAAAATCCTTACATTCCCATACATATATGTGTGATAGACTGGGTTTCTTTTCCTAAGAAAACACATATGGAATACCTTTTGTAGATTTAGTTGGTACTCTGTTAAGGGTATATGCCACTATCTATAAGGAATATCTCCAAAAGGATAATGTAATAATTGATCTAATAATCATTGATTTTAACATGTCTAGAAAGGTCTGATTCCTCCTTTAACTAACACCATTCTAGTGTGGTGTATAAGGAGATGTGAGTTGGGAAACTAACCCACACTCCTTTAAGTGACCAAGGAAATCTTGTTAATGATGATCTCTACCTCAGTCTAAGTAATGTTCCTTAATCTTCTTACCAAGTTGGTTTTTGACTTTATGCTGATATTTCTTAAACATCATAAAGAAATATGAATGATAATACATTATGTAGATATAGACATACCGACTATAGTTCTCAGTAAAAGTAATGAAGTATGAACCCCCCCCCCCTTTCCTTTAATATAAATAGACCACATACATTATTATGAATTAATTCCAGTAATATAGTGGCTCTTACTCCCTTTCCAGATAATGTTGATTTGGTCATTTTCCCTTGTAAACTACATACATAATGGAGTATTAACTAATATGAGTCTAAATACCCTTTATGATGTAATTCCTATAATCACTTATCATTTACATGAACAAGATTGAAGCTTCATTGGTAGGTGGTATATAAGTCATGGTCACACATTTTTTCATTGATTTTAATTATTGTTTTTTCTTGTTCAAGTATATATACCATTTTTATCATAAATCATACCATAACACATGTTATACTTATAAAAGAGACAACATTTATTTGCAAACTTAAAATAAAACACCATGGAATCCAGACATGACACTGAGATTATTTTTTTGGTTACTAGAAGTACATAATAACAATTATTCAATATAATAAAACCACTAGGAAAAGACAGGTGTTAGTCTCCCACTTCCAAGGTTACTATACATGCACCATTTTCAGATTAGAGACCTTTTGTGATCTTCTTGAAACTACTTGGTTAGTGTATATGAATATAAATGTGTGAGCCACATATCATATCTGATACCCAACTTACAGATACTGAAATATTCAATTAAATGAAAAAAATACCTTAGATAGATGCGTTTCTTGGATTATTTTTCCCATATCTATAGTTTTTCTAGTGGCCTTTATTACCACAAAGAATGAAGACAACCTCCTGCTCTTTTTCATACCTTTGTATATTTGTCTTCTTGGGAAGATAATGCCTCAGTGTCTTCGACTTTGAGTTTTCCTTATACCCCTTAGTCATTCTCTTCCTCCTCTTGTTCACCATAAGGACTGAAGAATTGGTATTATTTATATCCTTATCATCTTGGAAAGATAATTCCAAAATATATGGGAGAAATTTTTTCATGTTATTCATATTTTAATTAACAATGAATGTTGAAAATATTGGTAGTAAAGAGGTAATAATGATATTAGTTTCTAGTTCTTAGTTTAGCTTGAACCCATGGGCTTTAATTCTATCAATTTAACTAATTACCTTGAGTAAATGATGTCCTTATTTATTGCCTTCTACTAGCCTGCACCTATACATTTCACTTGATATCTCATACATTTATTTCTAGCTCTATCCTGATATAGCTGATGGATATGGGTTAGTATCTTGTAGGAATATTTGTACTCATGTATTTTCTTCAATTGAATGGACATAGATGACACACACAAAAATATTGTACATCTAGTGTGTCATCTAGATACATTTTTGTTTCTTCTTTATCCAACTTTATTTCTCCCCAGGGAGGCTTAACATGAAGCGAGGAATCTAACACATAAGGTTTTCTTTCTTGGCGTAGTACTATACACAAGTACCTGTACCACTCCTAAAAGTTATTGCTGACTGGTATATATTAGTTATCTAGTATGTATCACAATGATAATGTTTTGGTGGTGTTGGTGATTTCCATTTTGATCTAAGAGAAATAAAATTTATCAGTTGGTAATTTATCGTGATTACCTTTTAGGCCATTTTTTATTAATTAATTAAATCATAAAATGTCTCCCACTATTTTATAAAATTATAATAGACCCCACTACTGTAATTTTAATACTCTATTTATTGATTATCCAAGTGGAAAGGATCCTTGAAACCTCTCCACATAGTCTACAAGATATGGTTATTCCACTACTCAGAGAGTTCCAAGGTATGCACTAGGTTGGCCAATCGCATTAAGTTGTGGTTCCTTGATATATTGAGTAAAGTCCAAGATTATTGGAATTGTAACACTGATTCCTTCAACACTTTTCCTTTAAAGTGAAGGAAAGTTATTTGTGGATATATTTTTTCTACCAAGTTTTTCTAACTCCACCCATTAATCTAATAATAACTCATAGGCAGTATGAGGCACCCTTAACTATGGCTAATGAGTAATCCATACAACCAGTTTTGTTCGAATTTGAACAATGTAAGGATATATGACTTAATATATCTTTGAAGTTTTTTAATATTTCTCGAAAAATGTAATATATTTCTATTATATATGTTTAAATTATTTTTTTTATCACAACTAAACATTAATTAATAAAAATACATTCATTACATATTTATGAATTTTTTTGTTCATTATTTTACGTGTTCTCACAGTAAACATGTGAATGTATAAAATAATAAATAATTCATAAAAGAAATAATTTCCTGGTTGGTCTTGAGAATCTAATTTTGGTTGATACATTTTAAATTTAACATGTCAACCATGATCTAGGGGGTATCATACCTGAGTCGAGTCCTGATTGGTACCACCGGTTTCCCCCAACTCATTATATGCACTTCTCATATGGTGTACTGGTTCATCATAGCGGGGTCTATGAGTTAAGGTGTAATATTCATATGTACAAGTATACACGCTTGTATGCGAGTGGGTCTTGGGAGCATAGTATAAAATGGAAAAATTTGGTGTGTATGCTCTTATACATATTAAATTAAATGGAAGATGCCCATATTGACATATAATTAAATACTTATTACAAACATCTCACACAAGTAATAAATTACATCCAGACGTACATGCTTTGGTCACTTTCTTCAGACCAGTTCAGGGTTGTTATGGGCCAGACCAACTTTCCCTGACCCATTCCAGGTTGGGAAAACCCACCTAGGACCATTTTGGGGAGGATCGGGTCCAACATGATTCAAAGGAGGTCATGGAAGGGGGTAACCACCCTTCTTATGTAGTAGTGTGACAACCTTGGTGAGATGAGATTATTTTTGGCTAGGCGTCATGGTGATGGTAGTCATGAATATTTACGAGCAGCAGTCTTCTCATCGAATGAGATGTCAGCAGCCTCGCATAGAGTGGGAGGTGGTGATGGGTTCCAAACTAGAAGACAATGAAAACTGTGCATGCTATTGTAATTTGAGGAAGGCGATGCGACAGTGGGTCAGGTCTTGGGACCATTTATCGGTTGCACACTTCCATGCTGGGAGAGGGAGGTAATGACTTTGGCTACAAGGGCAGACTCGTGGAGGCCACGGGTTGTGGTGGCCGGTAGTGCCTAAGGAATATGCATCCCAGCTTGGTCCACATGTTACATGGGAAAGAAGACCCACCCCTATTCCCTTATTCATTTATTATTATGTAAGTTGTAATAAAGGATTTAAAATAATCAAAAAAACTAAATTTTTTTTGAATTGAGAAGTTAAGGACCATAACTAAATTTTTCTAAATTCAAAATTCTATTGACTTTTTTTAAAGATTCCAGATGATAAAACTTAGTTATAATTTGAATTATTAGCCAAATTTTCCAAAAAAACCTATTTTTAGGATTATTTTTTTAATTAAAATAATATTTAATTTATTTTCATACTCAGGAGACAAATTTAGGTCATTAGCCAGTGGAAATTTGGCCACCGGATTCCAGCTGAAACATAGCCAAAAAATTTCAAGGTTTCCTCAATTAAATTTTTTTATAGATTTTCATAGTAATTCCATTATAAGAAAAAATATATATGTTTTTAATTTTATTTGAAAATAAACTTCAAATGATCCATATAAATATTTTCAATTGGCCATAACTTGTCCGTTTGAAATAGGATCGACGTGTATTCTGTTTCATTGAGTCTAAATTAAAACCCTTTACTTAAATTTAATAAAAAATAATTTTTATTGACTTAGAAAATCATGTAAATGACTATTATACCAATTTATGGTAATGTGGCACATAATATAATCTAGTGGGTTGGGGATTTAAAACTTTTCATCACCGGAGTGATGAAATTTCATCATCTTCTGTGAGCCAATAATTTTTATCATTCAAGGATATCATGTGAATTAATTATAGAAAAGAAATGAAAAATGAATGAGTACCCTATTCGAGTCTACGTTCACTCATTTATTGGGTGTCATTGGTGATCCATGCTTGAAGGAATCAAGTTCAAACCTCTTTAGATAATCCAGACAAACTTCAAGAATCAAAATGTACGTCGTTCTTCGAATTATTGATGCTAGCATAGTGCTCTAATTATTTATTCAATATTGAAACTATCAACTTGATCTCATGTCTTTGATCAATGAAGTCATTCTTGGATTGTTCGCTTAGTTAGATCATTTCTATCTCTATGATTCAGGACAAACAAGCACTCACTTATGTCTAATGAATAGTATTTGGAATGAGATTCTCCTTCACTTATATAGTGGAAGTCAAAATAACTATATAGGGTTCCCAAATCCCCATTGTATTTAAAATATACTAAATAATTAATAAATAAATAACTACAATGAACTAAATATTATTTATATTTTATCACATACTTGTAACAAATATTAAATATATCCATGTGTTTACCTTGAAATATTTAAATATATTCAATAAATAAATTCAACCTAATTATTCTATACTTAAATAAGAATGAATTTATTTCTTTGTTGATGATTGATAAATCATAGAAAAATCTAAAACCTCATGGTGGGTCCCACCATGTCCTATATACCTATTCACTATAATAGGTAAGATTCTGGAAAATGTTATTATTTCTGACCCTCTAGGCCCTTATCTCGATAGTAGTGAATAGTATTCATAGACTAAGAGTGGAGTCTAGCAACCCCTCAAGGCACCTAAATATATTAGGAATAGTCATAGAATCAAAAACCATCCTATAAATATGAACTCTATAATATAATCTCTTTTTCATACTATATCTCATAAAGAAGGATGCCCACTTATTCTATTGTCCTTTCTTGTTTATTATTTGTTGATATAACTAGACAGACTTACCTTAGACTATCATGTACATGGATTTAGGAAGATAAACACATGTATATATAAAATTGTATTCATGTAAAGGTAATAAAATTACATACACAAGTTGGGTCTAGGGAACCCACATTCAACACATAATTCGCCTCATAGCACGGTCATATCACATCTCACCTGAAGATACCTGGGCCACTACTCCACAACACCATCATATTACATATCACTTAAAGACACAAGAGCCATAACCTAGTGCACTAATAGACCTTCATCCATCACAACCTTTTAATATCTATTTACCTAGAAGAGAGATCATGGAAAAAGGGTATGCGTCCATACAAACACTTCACCGGGATGTTTAACCCCCCCCCCCCATGGTAATATACGGGTGTTGGAACACAGTGCTCGATTTGGGTGGGGAGGGTATATAAATCAAAATGAATATAAAAGTATATCCAAACATAGTCACAACCAATTGTTTCACAAAAAAATCAACTAACAATATCCCCACTTTTTTCCACCACTAAATGCAAAACACCACATAACAATCACAAGCTAGAAGACAATTCCCATTATCTAGCCCCATTTATTTTTATGCATTCATTGTTTGTTTCTATCCCATTACCCTACGCATAATATTCCATTTAAAAAATTATTAACTAGTTATTCCATCATTACCCAGGCATCAATAATAGTGCAACCATACATCACATGTAGCTCATCATCCCTATCGAACCATCACCTCTCCACCCCCAAAAACATTGCTAAACAAACCATCACCCCACTGCCCCAAGAGCATGAATCAACAAATTATCACCTTGCATTGCATCTCTACCACACATCACCATCCCAAATATAGAAATCACTACCCCATGACTTGACCACATGTCATAATGAATCATAATACATTTTACATATTTAACAATGGGTTTTTTATCATTTCCATTTCGTTATTTTAATGATATTCTTACAAAATCCAATAAATACAGGGGTGACCATTTTATTAAGAATATATAAGTGGTTACAATGTTTCTATATTTCAAGTTGATGAAAAAAATACAACAGGGTTATAAAATTAAAACAAAAACTGCAAAAAAAATCCCCCCAACAACCACGATTTTCTGTAGGCTGTTTAGACCCATAAAAATATAATATCACAAATAATATCAAAAGTGTAAAATCATGTGAATAATTCCACTTCTCATCGATCCAATTTCTATTATACAATTCTTGATCATTAATTAAGTTGATGTAACCATATTCCCAAAATATAAAAATATTATAACCCCTACCACATGATACATAAATAAGGGAAATGAGGGATCCCCTACTTGGAATAAAGAAGCTTCAAAAAATTTGATGCACCAAAATAGGGGTTGCATAAAAGATGTAATCATCACTATATGAAACTCAAAATGATGACAATGGGGTTCCATGACTCTAAAGGACCCCTAGAGTCTGACCTCTAGTAGGCCCTAGGTTGGCGACTAACACCGAGGGTATAAAAATATCAGAAATGGGAGGCATTAACCCCTATATAAAAACAAGATCGGGATACAGGATAAATCAACCACAAGAAAATATATGGAATAATATAAAAATAAAACAAAAACTATCACAAAATTCATGTATAAATAAAATAGATACAAATTAAAGTATCTAAATTGAATACCCAAAAGAAAATCTAAAGCACCAACATAGTAACTATCCCAAGTTCATGGATAGTAATGTCTATCATGGTCTATATAGTCCTCATGGAAACCTAAAAATCAATTTTATATATGTAGGATGTTCATACAATTATACTCAATAGGAAAACCAAATCCTCTCATAAACATGTGAAAGAATCATACTAATGAACCCATGAAAGAACAACAAAACATAACAACACCAAAATAGTTGTACTAACCAAGCCCATCCTCACTAAGGCACACTCATAAAATAATGGATGCTAAGTATAATAAAATAACATGAATCATATCGATGTATGGTACCCCCACTGCTTTCCCACTAATTTCCCAATCTCACACCCCAACATCATACATTATGATTCTCTCATCTCTTCTGTATAACATATACTACATCCCCACAACATGCTCACATCACATCACACATGAAGACACCTAGGCAATCACATCACAACCACTTACATAACTATAGTAATTGGGTATCATGAAAATAAAGAACATAAGCCTCGTTTCCTTCTCCTACCACGTGAAACCACCACCATAAGCCACCCCACAACATGGTCATATCACATATCACCCAAAGACACCTAGTCCACCACCCCACAACACCGTCAAATCACATCTCACCTGAAGACACTGGGTTCATCACCTAGTGCACTAACATACATAAAATCATCACAACCTATGCATATTTACTCACCTAAAATAGAGAGAGAATAAAAGAGCGAGTAGAAAAAAATCAATCCTCATCACATGGATTTTGGGAAAAACACCCACAATGTGAATATATGGATTTCATCACATAGTGTTCAATACGAGTGGGATCATATATAAATATAAAGGAATATACATGTATATATATATAACCACACACAATCTTAACCTATGGGTTGAAAACATACCCACTTTTTTGGACACCTTGAAATGCATAACACCACATCACAAACACAAGACACAATCCAAGTCCCACTATCCAATCCCATTTATTTTTATTTATTAATTGTCTATTTTTATCCTATTAACCAAAAAAAGACAAGCGATTTAAAATATTATTAACAAGTTATTCAATAATTACCTGAGTATCTAGTATAATGATACCATGCATCACAAGTAGACCACCATCCCCATCAAACCATCACCTCGCCAGCCCTCAAGCATGGCCAAACAAACCATCACCTCACTACCCCAAAAGCATGACCAAACAAACCATCACCTC
Source organism: Viscum album (assembly GCA_963277665.1). Taxonomy (NCBI): domain Eukaryota; kingdom Viridiplantae; phylum Streptophyta; class Magnoliopsida; order Santalales; family Viscaceae; genus Viscum; species Viscum album. The sequence continues at coordinate 1,761,110,203 of OY728141.1, forward strand.
ACTATCCCAAAAGAATGGAAAAAACATTACCTCACCGCCCAAAAATCATGGCCAAAAAAACCATCACCTCACACCATATTAAACCAAACATCACAAACCCACAAACACACATCTCTACCCCATGGCATGGCCACACATCACAAAACTCACAACAAAATTTTCATGTTAAACAAGGGCCTTTTATTAATTAAATTTATTTATTTTAAGGTTATTCTAAAAAAACCAATAAATCCAGGGAAATACATTTTATTAACAAAATACAAGTGGTTATCCAATTTACTTCATTTAGGATGATGAAAAACTATAACAACAAGGTTAGAAATTAAAAGAAAAACATTACGCAAATAGAGCCACCCAATGGCCCAGATCTTCAGTGTGATGAAAAACTATAACAACAAGGTTAGAAATTCAAAGAAAACATTACAAAAATAGAGTCACCCAATGGACAAGATCTTCAGTAGGGTGTTTATCCAGTACAAACACAAAGTCAAAAATAATATCAAAGTTGTAAAATCATGTGAATAATTCCCATTCCAATTAATTAAATTTCAATTATCCAATTATTTATATGTAATTAAGATGATGAAACTATCTTCCCAAAAGATAACAAGAGTATACTACCTCCTGCATGATACACAAATAAGTAAAATGAGTGATTTCCTACTTTCAATAATGAAGATTCGCATGATTCACTACATCGAAAGAGGGGTTGCACACAAGATTTTTTCATCACTAGAATAATATCTAACCAATAATAGGAGGGTTCCATGACTCTAAGGTAAGATATTTAGTTCCTCCAGTTTCATGAGAAATAAAGTAGGAAGGAATATAGGGACTTTCCTTGTTTATATAGTAAATTGATACGAAATGATAGGGATTTAAAATCACAAAAAAATTAATTACAAATTATTGAAGATCTAATTAAACTTTGTGAGGAATGACTTTTTTATAGCCTCAATCATCAAAAAAATTCAAGGATATAATTATCTACAGTGAAAAGACCTAGGAAATTCCCCTGATTCATGATGTTGAAATACCCATATGGTTTTTTTTACATAACTAATGGGAAACACCACATGGTTGATTCCACATAGCTGAAAGCCCCACATATCCAAAAGATCCATGTAACCATTTTCACATAGCAGAGTTAGCTACATATATTATTTCTCCATGTATCTGATTCATATCACTTATTTTTCATTAGATGATTCACATAGATGATCCATCCATATTGTTAATTCATGTTGTTTTAAAAATTGGGTACAACTGCGAAAGCGACAAACACGCAAGGAAGAAAATTACATTTAAATCGCAAGCCCGGGGACTTGACCCCATGACCTTCCCCTCACCCCCAAGCCCTTACCACCCCACCACCAATGGTGCGGCAGTTAATTCATGTAGTTGATTCATCAACATATTCGATTTTACTGGCCGATGCATCCATGCACCTGAGTCAAATAGTTGATCCATCCATGAAGCTTATTAAACTAGATGATACATCTATGTAGATAATTGACATAGCTGATATAACTGATCAACTTCATGAAAAACCTACCTAGAATATGACTAAACAACTAAATGTGTCAATTGACCACACAACCAAACAATTTAATGCTTGAAGGGAACTTAGAAGAACAAGACGAAAATATTACAAACACCCCTCTTAACTCCACAAAGACTTATAAAACACAAATGATTTTTTTTAGAAATCCTAGACCATACATCAGATACCTCTCAAATAATTCTAATCCTTGAGAATACATGTGAATGGAAGTAAAATAATGGAAAGGTTCAAACAACCATTCCAGGAAATATCTTTCAAGGGTCTCATTACAACTGCAACTCTGCCACCAATTAAACACTCAAGCCGCAAGCCTCTTCTCTTCCTCATAAATACTTACAAACCCTTTCAACCACCATATGAACCAAACCGAAAACTACAATAACCAATACACAACAGATCCCCAGGCACTTAAATAAATAAATTTCATTCCCCATGTCAAAATATTATCCTCTTTGGGTGGTATTGACTCATCCACATGGTTTAAATTGTGTCAAGGTATAATGTTTCTCAATTAGAAATCAGTTTTTTCCTTCCTCGTATGCATTGGAGCATTGATCACACATCATATTAACAAGAAATAAACACATCTCATATAAAATTTATAGTTTCAAACATCACATCATCAAATAAAACTAGGTAAAGCAAGACAAGCTCAAAATAAGGAAAAACAAGTCACCCCCTTCTTATATCCACCAAAATTACAAAAATATGAAAACCCATGAACCATGCAAAACCTAGATAAAGGAAAACCTAGGCCAAAATCATGAGTGAAATGAAAGTTTAATTAAGACCATTCACATGAGAGAATGATACCAAAAATAAAAATTCATCATGTATAGAACTACAATATTATCATGTACATAAAAATAAATTCTATAACTACACACCCTAAATGCAAAAGATAATAAAAATAAGGATTAAAATTTAGATATAATTATGTAATAAATATATTATTATAAGTGAGTCTAAAAAAGACTATAAAACATAGAACCAAACATAAAATTTTGAGTCCAGTTAAAAACCTCACTAATGTGATAGTATTCTCTGAACTGCTTATCGGTCCATCTCATAATCAGTGATAGGAAGGATCATAGAAATGTTTTATCATGAAGCACTTCTCATCCTTCAACCTTGTAATGTAAAATTCTTAAAGGCAATATTTTCTATTGACCATGTTAATCACTGTAAGGTATTTTCAATAGTTTATCAATGGAATGCTTCAAGATTCCCATGTCAATTGTGATGATACAATGAGATCAAGTAAGAAATTAAATAATAATATAACAATTATAAAAACTAATCACATTAATGATCACAATAAAAAATAACCAGACATAGAAATTACTAAAAACGGAATATAAATTTATTGTGAAAAATGTAAAAGGTAGAATAAAAAATACGGAGAGTGAGGGGAATGTAAAACGATTCCCTTATAAAATTAAATCATTTTTTATAATCTCAAAACTCAAGTCCCTTAACCTAAAATTTGTTATGTGTTCCATGGATTTGAGTTTTTTAACATGATAAAAAATAAAAGGCACATATAATTATCATAAAAATTTTCTAGGAAAAGGCACTCAATGATTGTAATTATGATTTACAAAAAAAGATCAAACAAAAAATAAGGTAATGCCTGGTTAAATAACACTCATGAATAACAAGTGAAATGGATAGTCTCTATGATCCCAAAAACATGCCAGGTGGGATCTTCCACTTCCTGATCAAGGAACAAGAGTTGATGAGAAATATTTTTAAAATCACCTAAAAATATTTTTGTAGCATCTTAAACATTTATTTTTAATTTATTTAAATTTTAATATGGTTTTTAGAACTCTTAATATTTCCCACAACATGGAATATTTTGTAGATGATGGAACTGACCCCAAAAAATTTACAAGTGTTTTAAAATTTTGAATAAAATTATTTTAGAACCCTATCAAACAAATTGTCCCAAAACATGCTTAGATGGGTACTAAAACTGATCTTACCTCTCTGAAAATGGTGAGAGGAAATTAGGCAACAAAATAATGATCAAAATCCTAGTTTTTCATTCTCCTACATCCCAAACTTAAAGAACAAGGCACAATATCACTCTCTCTTTGATAACCCAATGGAAAACCAAGGACATAAATAAATGTAGAAACTTTTGGTCAAAAAATTTATTTAAAAAAATAAATTGAAATCTCTCCAAGTTTTCCTTCTTCCAAAATGTCAAAAAAACTGAAAATAATCTTCTTATATATCATGACATTGAGGTGATAAACATCTACCCAGTGACATACTTTACAATTTAATTCACCACAATCTGGCCTCTTTGCTAGTGGAATGGTAATCTCTCTTAGAGATATTAAGAAATATGAATATTGGATTTCACCCATAGTAGGTGGAATAAACTAAATAAACAAATAATTTTAATCATTAATTTAAATAAAAAACAAATATAAAAACATAAAATTTTAAAAATAGATAGTTGATCAGTTTAGTATTTCATGTTTTTATTTAAATTATTTTAAATTTAAAATGTAATAATTTTATATTTGAATTTGATAGTAAATATAAAGTCTAATGGACAGAAATCTGACTCTATTGGAATAATTTAATGTTCCATTAACATGGGGAACACACAAAAGCGTATCCACTGTTTTCCCTTCTTTTCCAACAATACCATTAATAAATACTTTTCTTATTTTAATGTCCATTGATTCTGAAATATGTGATTTTGTGTAATATTAAATAAAGGAGTAAAAAAAGTGCAAGAAAAAATATAAATAACTAATATATGGAAAACAAACATAAAAAACAATAAAAACAAAAACAAAAAATCCTTAAACCCAATTAAATGGTGCTTACTACATAGATCAAATTTCACCATTTAGATATATTGAAGATAATATTTTCATTGAACTCATTTACAACAAGATCATCTTCAATTATTTTCTTAAGGTTTCTTTTAGGATCTTATCATTACACTTACCCTATTAATACATGAATTCTTATATTTTCTTCTAACATCACTAATAAGAACAAAAAAATGACTAAATTTTTGTTTGAAAAACATAGAATATGATAAAATAAGTTAAGGGAATATCTTAGATAAAAATTTAATTTTTCAACCAAAAAGGATAATATTTTCATCATAAAATATGTTCTATGAATAATTTTAAAAATTATTATCTACAAAACATGAATGTAAAAGGATTCTAAAAGTAATATAATCTCAAATATAATGGAATAAACCACCATAATCAACTCAATACAAATTAAATATTTTTTAAAAATAAGTATTTCTTCACAAAATGTGTTAATTATTATTTTTGGTATCAATGATATAGGTATTTTTTCAATTTTAACATCCTTTGACTAATCATTCTCTAGAAAAAAATTTACATTAAAATTTAAAAATCCCAAAACAATGATCTTTTAAATTCATAGAATAAAACCTGAATTAAGAGGAAAACGTGTCCAAAAACTTGGACTAAACATCAAAACTCAAAAATGTATACACTTTTATCAACATAGATAAAACATATTATTATATCGATGATAGAGAACAGGAAACCAAAAACAATTATTATGGCCAAAAATACACATTATTATAATAAATACAATGTAATGGAAGAAAATTGAGGTGTATCTGAGAAATATATCCGCTAGGGATTAACTTTAAGATTCTCTAAAATGTATACATTAGGGAAGTATCCAGGAAAGAGTGTAGTAGCAGCTAAGGGTTATCCACTAGGAAGTAGGGAATTTTATTCTAATGGTGGTTTCTACCATCATCATGGAGGTAGTTTCATTGATAGTATTTGTGGAGGTGGAATGGGGTCTATTGTGATTTTGAAGGTAGTGGTAATAGACTCTTTTAGTGGAAAATGGTTAGTTACGGAGTGGGGATCTAGGTAACCAGTGGGAATGGTTATCTAGTACATGATGGAGTTCTATATGGGAGGGTAGGGGCTGATACTACTTATTCATATAATCCAATTTATATATCTCATTTCATCCATATAAATTTTCAAATGAAAAAATTTAAATTTTGGTAAAGTAATGGAATTAGATCTTCCAAATATGTAAGAATTTCTTGGTTAAAATTTTCAATGGTTTGAAAAATTTTGTGTTGAAAATTCAATGATATGTTTTTTTAGGTGTGGTGAACTTTATTTTATTCTATTTGATGGACTGGGGGATTTTTTCCCCTTTAAATTTTCATATAGAGTGGATGAAGGACATTCTATTCCAAGGTCCATGGATTTTTTATAACAATCCACTAATTATCAATGTTTGGAACCCTAAAATTTTAGTGGGTACTCAATATTGTTTCTCATTTTTCATTTGGATGAAATTTTAATAATTGTGGTTTTGCTTATGAAGTGATGCTATATCATGTTGTATTTTCAATGTTATAGGAATACATATTTACACTAATTGTTCTACAAAATTAATGGAAACATTTAGCTTCATTTAAATTGGTTTTTATTTGGAGGTTTCAACAAATTGGATCAATCATTTATTTCACAAGAGGCCTGATGGGCCAAGGTTTGAGAAAAAATTAGTGTATTAATAGACCTCTTCCATGTGTGGTCAATAAAATTGTTTTGACTATTCTCCTAAAGTGAAGGAAGTCTTTATGTTATCAATTAATTCCAAAAATAGATGTTAATAAAGTATATTTTTTTGGGGTATCCCTACCCTCTCTTTTGATTTTTTTTTATCAGAAGAAACTGGATGGGAATTCTTGGAATGTGACTTAGTATTACTCCATAGTACAGTAGGGTAGTCTAGATCAATAGGAGGTAGTTCAGCAAGCCCCTTCGGCAGCAAGAGTTAGCTCCCACAACAGAGAATAAATACTCATTTTACAACTTCTATATGTCATCTACTCAGATGAAGATGGTTCTTACAGTTCAGTAGGTTAGTAGAAAGTTCACTTGATAGTGGGATGAACCCCCATAGTTTACCTATTTATAGGAAAAATTTTGTTTCTTCAATTTATCCTTGATGTTTTGCTAAAGATGGCTCAATGGAATAAGGGTTTTTATTCTGTTATCTTATTAGATCAAACTAAAGATAGTTTGACTCTAAAAGGTTTCCAAGATGCAGATTTTTTTACACTAGTGTTGGAGAGAACTGGAAATAAAATATAGGGTGAAGCTAGAAATGATGAAAAATTTTCATAATTATTATTTCCATGTAGATTATTTAGGATTGACATGTCCTAATAAAGAAAAAAGAGATTGGTGATTTATAAAGAGTAATAAGGTGAAAATCCTATTTGGTTTAAAGACAAAGGTGGATTCTAATAATGTTACAAATGTTATCTTTTCCCATTTTGGTGCTAACTTTTAAGTGTTCCAACACTATTTTAATTTCACTTCACATGGTAGACTCTTTACATTATGGGATAATCCTATTTTTGAAGTTGTTTAGTTTAATCGGGATTCTCAAATAATTCATATTTGACTTCCTTTCCAAGCCATATGTGTTGTCTAAGATTTTTGTATGGTTTTAACATTGCGGATCAGAGGAATTAGTTCAGGGATGGTCTTGCAGATAATTCATATAGTATGTAACATGGTTGGATCATAGGTGGAGATTTTAATTATATTGAACATGTCAATAAGAAAATCCATGGTATCAGGGTAAATCTAAGGGATTTAGTTGGTAATAATATTTCATTAAAGTGCCTAATTTTACTATCATTTGTTGTTTTCATATGTGAACTAATTGCTATCATGGTAATTTGAAAATTTATATCAAATTGGGAAGTTATTTCGAATTTGTAGTGGAATCTAAACCGTCCCAACTCATATGTGGACTTCCTTAAAAATGGATATCTTTGTCATTTTCACAATGATAGGTGAATGAGGTATAAAATAATGATTTTTAATGATACTAACATAAATACTTTCTCAAATTACTAATATTTCTTTGTGGAAGAAGAAGAAAATGAAAAAATAATGGGAAGAAGAATATCCCAAAGACACTTCTATGAGGGCCATTGGCCACAACCTCCAATATTTATAGTAGATGACTAATTCAAAATATCTATAACCCCCACAACCAGTATCCCACCTCATTTAATAATCCACTCCCACTATCTGAAAACTTTTCCACCTTGAATACTATTGTGTATTTATATCTCCACCACTATTTAACAAACCTTTTGGCTATCATGATATTATATATTTTCATCACTAACACCATATAACAACCCTTTAAGATAGAATCCTATTATGAATTTACATAACTGGCCCTCATAGTTGAGAATATACTGCCCTTTTATTTTATATTCACTCGTATCATTTCCCACCCCTTGAAAATTCTGCCTTATCCTTAGGGTGAAAATAGGGAACTATACCTACTGCAAAATTGTGAGATTCCTAGGATTCCTTTTTCAACGATAAAAACTCTATCTTATATACTCCACTCTTTATTCTTATCCCTTTTCACTACTAGTCTCTAAACAATCTCACACAAACAACTTTAAACCCCTCTCAGGACATCATAGGAAGTGGAGTAGTGGAGCTGGATGTTTAATAGTTGTCAAGAGATCTCTTGTACTTTTATTTCTATTATTAGATATTGTTCTATATGGGATGGAATATGGTATTAAATAAGGGAATCAGGTGGTAGAGTTTGTGTATTTCCCATATATTAGGTTTTTGAGCTGTTAGGGTAGCTGGGGGTCATAATTGATGGGTGGAGGAAAGTTAGTAGAGGGAGTCTTGGATATTAAATTGGCATTTTATTTTCTTGGGTGAGGCATAGGTCCAGGATTTGGGGGAGCCTTCTTGAAGATATTATTCTCATATTTCTTACTTATTTGTCTTCATCACTATCTTACTATAACCTAGTTCTATTCTTCTAATAGAAAAACTACAAATTTCTCTCTCAATATCCATTTTCGTATCAGGAAACCTATGCTCCGGACTGAATTTATTCTCAAAATAAAGGAACAATCCCTTCAACTTAATTTATTAAAACTCTCCATTGGAAATATTTTGGATCCACCCCTCTTGTAGTGAATTTTTCCCATTATTTTACCCTTTTCACCTCCTTCAATTATGGGAACAAATTTCACCGCATGTGTTCCACAACTCATCCCTTGGTTGCTAAATATATTTCTCCTATTTTTTAATTCTAGTTTTTCTATTATTACTTTTAACATAAAATCTTTATATACTCATCCTAGTTAGTGTAAATATCCTTATTTGTTTTTTGGATCATGCATCATAAATAGAGATTCTTATTTCTAGATTCAATCCACCAATAAACAAGCACATATACCACTTTTATAAAAGATATGGAATCCAAAAAACCACTCATTAAAAATCTTTGATATATGAATTACTAATTATGTTTGTCACAACTTCTTCAAATAAATCACATGATTTCCTCCACATCACCACCATATCATCCTAAAAATTCCTCTTTACGTTATATCCAAGTGATCTCCTTCCAGAACAACTTCTATAACATCATCCAGTACTGGACCAAGCCTTCCATTCACAAATATGATAATGGTACCATTATATCTTTATGCATACAATGGATTAAAAAATATGCATTAGAATGAGTTATACAGGTTACCAGATCCTCCCTAATGAAAATAGTTATTTACACTTTCCTTATAACAACGTGCATCTCCCTATCCTCCATAGCTTTTGTGTGTGTTGATGAAGCCTTCTTTCATATTCCACCTATGAACTGTACTAAACTTCCTCCACTAAACCTGATATATCTTGTACTGTTCACTCTACTTTACCCTTAACCAATTGTGTTTCCATTGATTTTAGATATGTGACACTGATCCTCAAATCTGAAAATCTCAACATCACATGTGCTACATTTATTTCACATAAAGATAATTTTTTCTCTATTCTCGTGATTATACAATCTAGAAATTCTTTCACCTCTGCTAAGCCAAAGCATTCACTATAGTTAATCCAGTCAAGTATCTAGAGTTTCCGCATCTATTTCATCTAAGAATGCATAGCCTTTTTTCTATTGTAATTTTATTTATTTCACTACTACATGAAATCTAATGTTGATCAAGAGATTATATGAATCTAGTTCCTCTACTATGTGGATGCTTCATGAACTAGATTCTACTTTACTCGGCCCATTATTCTGTGATGTAAAATTTAGAATTTACTATGAATATCTAGCTTATCAAGGACCACTTTTATCAATAATTATCTCTCAATATCATGAATACCACTCAATCAAATCACTAATTTATAGTGTAACAGAGAGAAAAAAATAGAATTATAATGTTACTAGAAACACTAGGTACTGAAATTATGACATAACAATGTGAAAGAAGAAGAAAATGAAGATGAAATGGAAATGAGAATCTCCCAAAGATTCCTCTAGGAGATCCTTAGTCCATGGACTCTAATTTTTATAGTGATTACTACTGAAAAATATCAATAACCCCCACACATTAGCGTCCCCCCACATTTAATAATCACCTTCCACTATCTAAAAACACTACTATCTATTATTTCATTAGGTATTTACATCACTTTGAATGGTAGTTTAGATTATACTCCCCCTTTTATTCTACCCACACTCCTATAAATCGGTATTATTTTCATTCATTATAGAATAAAAACCTTCCCACCAATTCTATTTTTCAATTACTAGTCCTCAAAAGAAGGATTCTCTATTTTTTCACCATTGGTGGGGTGATACTTCTGGTACAAATATAATTCCACTGTATAAAAATCATAAATATGATATTGTTTCAATGAAGGCCAAGTTTTATCTTGGTGATGTAATGTTAGATTGCAGGATTCATGGGGAAAAATTGAATTACATTCAGTTCAAAGAAGAATCGTATGTAATCCTATAATTTTTTCTCTTAATGATTTAGAGTGAATTGTTTTAGGAAATTCACCAAACACCACTATGATAAATCCATTTTTTTAAGAAAAATGAAAATTTTAAGTGGCATACTGATAGTGAGATACAACTTTTTTTCATGCTTTCATCAAGAAGAAGACGCAAAAGAATTATATTTAGGATCTTTCTAGAGATGATGGTTCTAAATTCATTGATCATCGTGAGACTAAATAGTAAGTGATGGGATAAATTTAGGGTATTATTGGTTCTCAGAGTTCATATCCTTCTCTTATTTTTTAGGTTGTGATAACTGGTAAGGAATAGTCATGAACATATATTTTTACTTCTTTTTGAACTAGTTAGGTCAACAGAAGTTGATAACTGCTTAGGTCCTGGATCTGTGGGTGTTTCCCCATTCTTCCCATGACCTCTTATTAAACATACTTATCTGCAGAGGAGGGGAAATGGGAAAAGAAGCCTAAGTTGGTTATTAGGTATAATAGAGAAATCATATTAGTATATGTTTATAGGGTCTTCTGATAGGTATGAAATTCAGTTAGAAATGAAAAGTAAATATGTTGAAAAAAAACTTCTGGGTGGAAGTGGTCTGACTCATATACTTCTCCATTTATGCAATAGGTAGTCATCAAGGATGACTCTCTAGCTCTAACCTGTTGTACCAATTTATCTTACAAAAATTTTAATATGGATTACTAGTAATACCATTATTATTCATCTTTTTATCTTTTTTTCTTATTTCCCTCCAAGAACACACACATAATCGCAACAATTTGGTGAATCCACTAGGGAACTATGAGCTGAGTGGAGTAATTGAGGATAATTCCATCGTGTGGGGGGAGATAGTTGATAGATGGAAATAGGTGAGGATGAATCTAAAGTAATATCATAGAAAATAGAGTGTCACACTCATCGATTCACAAATTAAAGTTGTCATACTCATGTTTTGTGGAAGACGACTCAAGTACTTCTTTAGTTCAGGATGGAAAATTACGTAGTACCATTTTTATGTAAAAAAATGGAAAATTGTGTATCTTATATAGAGGAGTGCATGACATTACAAGTTTGTTATTTGGAAGAAAAAACTCTAGAGATATTGAAGGTAATTGAGATATATATGGAGTGAGGATCCAAAAATGAAAAATAGAGTAGATCAACACTGAAAAATCCAGAATTAAGATAAATCGTAAGCATGTAGTGTGGCATGCTCCTAGGGAAATTTTTAGTTACAGAGGTTTTGAAACAATCAAATAAGCTGCGAAGTGTCTCACGAAGAGTGGAATTGCCAAAATTTTCTAGATATGGTCATTTAGGATAGATTAACAAAGAGGAAAAATACTTATTGATAATCCAAACCCTTTAGGAAGTGAAACTTCATTATGCACAATGTTTTTGGAAGGAACAACACTATATTGGTTTTTATCTTGGAATAGTGTCACCCAAAGAACTTCCTAGAGCTCTTTCAAGCAATATTTTCATGACTGATATAGGAAACACATAGACGGGGATCCATTAAGATTTTTTAAAAACCTAAGATATGATAGTTTGGTGGATGATTACATTGAATAACTCAAATATATTTCCTTATGGATACCTAATTTTTCAGAACCATGGAATATGAGTGTGTTTATTGGTGGTTTTCAATCTGATATTGGGAACATAATTTTGATGCATTAGTGGGATAATACGATTTTGATGATAATCCTAAAAAGGAAATTTTAAAGGGAATTGATTAGTGAGGGAGTGCCTCAGAGTACTCATTCCTGTATGGTGGCACCTCCTATGACTCAAAATTCCAAAGTCATGGAAAAAAATTTCCCCACAAATAAAACTATTTTTGGATGAAATTGTTGAGAATAGGATGTGAAAAAGGTAATTAGGGATGATCGATGGAGTAGGGTGAGATATATGAGACGTAAAGAATGAGAATAATGGAGGCTGAAATTGTTATGATTCCATTGTATCCAACCATAGAGACCAATGCACAAATGCCCCGATTTTTTTCGAATTTTGGTTAGGGAATTCGAAGAACATAAGGAATGTCAGGAAGAGGGATAAATAGAGAAATAAAAATATATATTCTTAGAATCTAGGAAATAATAACTGTACATGAAACTAGTAGAACGGCCTGGAGAACTGGTCGAGTTCTAGAGTATGAATGAGGTTTGGGTAGATTCAATGATGCTCACTGAACATCTATCAGGTCTTTTGGTACTGTTTTTAGTGGATATCAAATCCATCTATAATTTCATCTCTGGATTTCTTCACAAACATTAAAATGTGAAGGAAATACCTACCAAACATTTATGGATTACTCTTAGAAACGGTTCTCATGCTTTTTCACAAGGCCTATGCAAACAGATTCAGATCAGGCTAGAGAATAGTCTTGGGGATAGAATGTCTAAGAATTTTGGGTAGTGTTTTGACTAAATGGGGTCATAAAACCATGAATTTCTATGGAAGGGGTTGGAAGTTAAACTCTAGGGAAATGCAGCTAGTGCAGTGTGTCATTGGGAACTTCAAAACCACATTCAAACAAAGACTATTCTTTTTTAGGGATGGGATTTTTTGGTACAAATTTAGTTTCTAGAAGAATAATAAAATAGTGTGAAAATAGTCTAGTTTTAGTTGGGTGAAGTTTTTAATAACTTCCACTCTATGTTCAACAAACCATAGAGCCTACCACCACATCAAGAAACAAACCACACTACTAATCTTGTGGCTGGGGTGAACCTATTAAGTATTAGAGCATATAAGTTCGCTCATTACCTTATAGATGAGTTCAACCACCAAATTAATGACATGTTAGATTATGGAATAATATGACATAGTAGTATCCTATTTTCTAGTCCCATCATTCTTGTATAGAAAAAATGGGAGTTAGAGGATGTTCATCGACTACCAATAACTTAATAAACTTACCATCCCAGATAGGTTACCCATTCCCATAATTGATGAATGATTGTAAGTATTTCAAGGATCCATATTTTACTCAAAATTTGACTTGAAATATGGGTTCCATTAGATTCAGGTATGGAAAATGGATGTTAATAAGGTAATGTTTCATACACATGAAGGACGTTATGAATTCCTTGTCATTACATTTGAGTTGATGAACACCCTAGACACTATTCAGTATACCATGAACAGAATTTTCAAAAATATTTTAAGAATACTATATTATTATTTTTCAATGATATTATTTTTTATAATCAAATATAAGCAGAATGCATGCAACACCTTGGAACTATCTTTCAGGTACTATAGAAAAATGATCTCCACCTTAATAAGAAAAAATGTTTTTTTACATCCATTTGAAGAATACGTGGACCATTTCATTTCTTCCAAGGGTGTTTGAATGGACCCCAAGAATGTTGGATGTGTTCTTTGTGGGCCTTGAACAGAAGATATTAATGGATTTGATGGATTTTTTTTCTAACTAGCTACTATATAATTTTTTGAAGGATACAGAAAGATAGCTAAGCCCCTTATAGAATTTACAAAAAAAACTTCAATTGGTATCAAGCTATTGAAAATGCCTTTGTATACCATAAGAAGTGTTTAGTTTCTTCTCCCCTTATTGCCTTACCTAATTTCCTACAGCCTCTTATCATTGAATTATATGCTTCCAGATGGCGGGTTCGTGATATCAACATATAAGAAGGACATTTAATTGATTATTTCATCAAGGCATTTTGAGATATCAACCTTTCAAAAAAAAATTATGATATAGAAGTGATGGATCATGTTTTAGAAATTAACCACTAGATCCAGTATCTGGATGAAAATAATTTTATTGTTTACACTGATCCTAAGGCTCTCAAAAATCTCCTTAGTTAGTGATTTCACATGAAAAATCAATAGCATTGGAAAGTAAAACTTTTGAGGTGTGACTTTTATATTATTTACAAACTCAGACATATTAATCAGGCAGAAAATTCCCTTTCCATCGGGATATAGATGATCTTGATGCCTATACAGAACCTATTTCTTTAGGTTCTACTATTTTCAAACCACTTTGGAAAGAAATAGATGTCATCAAGGCCAAAAAATTGCAAGATCCCATGCTGAAAGGTAATATTTCTACTGTAGAAATCCATCCCTATTTGCATAGTGGGTTTTCTATGCATCACCGTCTATTATATTACCATGAATGACTCGTTTTGTCTCTAAAATCCATAATCATATTGAGGTTTCTCTATTATTACCACACTTATATAGTTTGTGGCTATTCTGGATTTCTCAAAACCTATAAATGGTTTAATTATGGCCTCTTCTGGAGGGGTATGACAAAAAAGATCCATCAATTTGTCCTTAAATGTGATACATGTCAGTGAAATAAGGCTAAGGCCATGTCTCCTATAGGACTCCTCTGGCCCCTTCCAATTTCTATTCAGGTTTGGGAAGATATTACAATGTATTTAATTTATATCTTTCCCAAATCCTAGGGGTAAAGTGTCATCATGTTGGCTATGGATTGTTTCACAAAAAATGGCCACTTTATGTTACTGTGGAATCCCTACACAGCCAAGGTTATTGCTGAACTTTTCAATAATGAGTTTATTTGTTTACATGGAATCCCTAGTTCTATCCTCAATGACCTGGATCATATTTTTTTCAAAAAAAATTGAAGGAACTATTTTTTTAGAGGTAACTACCCTAAAAACGAGTTCTTATTACCACCCACATATGGATGAAAAAAAAAACTGTTAATAAATGTATTGGAACTTATTTACATTTTTTTCTCCTGAAAGGTCCCTTACTCGGTCCTAATGGATACCTCGGGTTGAATATTTTTATAATAAAACTTCTCATTCTAACACCAATATGTATCCTTTTGACATAGTCTATGATCTAAAGCCTCCTACTTTTCAATGTTTTAATGGTGGCCCTACACCTATTGACAGAGTGGATACTCTCCATGTTGAATGTGATCAAATTTTTCTCTAGACTTAGTATAATGTTACAAGTACCCAATAAATAATGGTTTGGGTAGTCAAAACGTATCTCTAGGATGTTTCTTTTCACATTGTGGAGCATGTTTTTTTCAAAATTCAGACAAATATACAAACTTCAAAATCCACAAAATTGACTCCCAAGTTATCAGTAAGCTATTAAAAACTTTTTTGGATTATGGATCACCTAGGAAACACTACTTATAAACTTTAGTTGCCTCATAATATGAGGTAACATCCAATTTTCCATGTCTCATATATCAAATGTGTAGTTATCCGTTCAACAATTCACTTCAGGCTTCTAGATTTGTGGGACAGAAATACTTCTAATTGTTCTGTGCCAGCTGCTATTTTGGCTACCAAACATGCACCCATAAATCCATAGGTTGTTTGGTTAATTGAGTGGTATAGTGAACCATCCAAATATTTAAATTGGGAGGTTTCTAAGAAATTTATTTCCCAATTTCCTAAAATGAACCTTGATTAAAAGGTTCCATTTTCTAAGGGGGAAATTATTAGCTGCTAGGGTCCTGACCGTGTGGGTGTTGCCCCATTCTACCCACACCATCCTATTATACATACTTATTATAGAAGGAGGGGAAAATAGTAAAAGAAGTATAAGTTGGTTAGTGGGATTTATGGGGTACACAACTTAGTATATGTTTGGTGGGACTTGTGATAGGGATGACATATAGTTAGAAAAAAAAGTAATTTTTTTGGAACAAAAAACTGTGAGAGGAAGTGGTCTAACTCTCGTACTTATTCATTCTTATAGTAGGTAGAAATCAAGGAGGAGGACACTCAGACTCCAACTTGTTGTATTGGTTTACCTTACCAAATTTTTAATACGGATTACTGGTAATACCATTCTAGTTCATCTTTAAATATGGTGTTCTTATTTATCTCCAAGAGGATACACATAATCATAAAAAAAAGTAAAGGATGGTATGTTCAAGATATCAATTTCTAAAACATAGAGACCATATGTAATTTATTAAAAAAGTTAAAAATATTATGAAACATATTTGGGATAAAGTTAATAATAGTGACATGAACTTTTAACATGATTACAAGTTACCTACAGTATTTTACTCTGCAACTATTACCTTGGTTCCTAAAGTGAAAAATCTATCTACTAATACTATGTTTGGACCAATTTCCTATTGTTCAATCATCTATAAATATATAAAGAAATATTTTGGAAATTAGTATTGGGAAAGTTCTTAATTTTATCATCAGTATAAAGTAAGAAACCTTTATTCTAAGAATGTCTATTGTGCATAATGGTTTTCTTCCCCAGTAGTCTGTTGAATACTATGGTCAAAACAACTCTAGAACCATATGTGCTATCAAGATTAATCTTAATTAAATATATGAATATGTGAAATGTATTTTTTGGAAAACATGATGAAAGTGTTGGTAATTCCCTAAAGGCTCATAAATTAGATTATAGATTATGTTAATTATCTATATTACATTGTGTTAGTTAATAGAGATCCCTTGGGTAGCATTATAGGTGGGAAGGGACTCAAGCATGTTGATCCATTCTTCCCCTTCTTGTTAGAATTCATCTATCAATACCTTTCATACCACTTTTGGGGGATGATTATTAGAAGAGACTCCAACTTTCACTGAATATGTCATAAGACTAAGCTTGTTCATTTTTTTATGTTGAAAATCCTTTTTTATAAAGTAGGTTTTTGTTTTCATCAGTTGTTAAATAAGTTTTAACACACTTTGGTGATGCAATATGGTTTATTTTTAACACAAAAAAATGAATAATATTTTCTTGAGGGATCACATATCAAGAAAGGGGAAAATTTCTTCAGCTTTTAGGATTACAAAAATATTCATTTCCGGTCATTTATCTTGGTGTTCCTCTTCATTAAAAAAGGTTTTAACTTATGGATTAGTAGTCCCTAATTTATAAATCTATACAATACTAACCATTTAGACTTGGAAATATATATTCATATCAAATTCTATAAGGCTCTATAAAATTTAGTCAGTTTTACATAACATAACTAACACTAATGTTGAATTATTTAAAATTTTGATTATATTTTTAAGTTCTTTAATTGGAGGATAAATGATCAAAATTTAAATAAATTTTAGGTTTCTTAAGATGATGTGACAAAGGCAAACGAAGTGTGTGGATTGAGCCATAAACCCACTGGATCCTATTAAAAGGCATTAATTCTATAGTAAATTTGATATATTTCTCTTAAAAAGGAATATCTAGGGGTAAAATGGTATTATGAGTAATATTTTTATAGGAGGAACTTTAGGCACTTTAATGGTGGTGGGATTGCATCATGGAATCTGAAAAAAGTGTCACAGATATAGGATACCCTAAGGTGTATTTTAGTTGATGATTGTTAGGTGGCTTGGAATACTTTGGGATATCCATTTACCAATATTTAGACTTATAGGTATCTTATTCTAGAATCATTTTATTAATCTACATGTGGAATGTTGTGACTTCTTGAAGATTTCAACTTTGCGTTATGATAGAGAAAAAATATAATCATTTTTTCATTGAATGATTTTTTACATTTAAATTTTTCCATAAGAATATGAGAATCTTGGGGATTTCTCCACCCACCTCCTCATATAGTGTGATCAGGCCATGTATTATTTTTTGGTGTGGATCATCTTCAACATAGGAGATAATTATTAAAGAATATTTGAATAACCTTCTATATTTAATTTTCAAATCGCATAGTTAGTTTATAATTTTAAATCATATTAAATATAATACTGATCTCTTCTAATATTATATGTATGGCCTGAATTTTAATCACTAGGATGAAGGATATGATTTTTAAGAAACATTGGTTTAGTATCATGGGTGTTCGGTCACATTTTTTCTATGAAATTTTAATTTTTCTCTATTGATTTATTATAATTGGTCCTTATAAAACAATATTCTATTATTTTTCATTTGAAATATATTTTCACAAAAAGGAATTTAATGCACCATTTCATCTAAAAAAAATTACAAATGTTTACCTATAAAAACCTTTGATCTATACATTTATATTTAACTAAAACTTGGAATAATATATTTGAAATATGGGTTTCCAAAAATATTTTGTGTTAATTTCATCCAGTAAATTATCTTTAAAACTCATTTCCTACCTCCACTGGAGAAAACTAATCAAAAGGAGGCAGGTAGAAAATACATCAGGTAAAAAACATAAAAAAACCAGGGTATCATTAATATAGATCTTGTTTCTATTTTAAAACTTGGATGAATTATTTTTTTACACAAGTAAATGGAAGATTTCTAATTGAGCTGTTTTATCCAACATTACTACAAGTGTTCATGAGTGTGAAAGTGTGTATGTGTGGTCATATCTTTACCATATAAAATATGAGAGTATAAATAAAAAGAAACCTAGAATCCCCTAGAGAATCCAAAAGGATTTCATATCTAGTTTCTCTAAAATATTCATAAGCGTTACTTGAAATAATTAAAAGTATTCAAATAAAAGGAAAACATGGAAAACAAATGCATGTCATAAAAAATTTAATCCTCCATTCAATAAAGAAAAATCTAGTAATAGTTCATATCATATAAAATTAGGATATTAATAGAAATTAAAAAAATTAATTTTTAGTCCACAACTATAATTCTAAAAGGCCAGGTAAATCTAAGGCAGGCTTAAATGATTATGTTTCATATTTAGGTGTAATTTTTTTCACTAGATCCAAATTCATTACCCATTCCTAGTGAACGAAATGGGTCTTCATTACTAAAAATGTAGAAAATTATGGCACAGTCAATTTTAAAAAGGATGAGTAAGAAAAATTGGTAACCATAATGTGGTCAAGTGGTCAGAGAGATTCATGGTATATTTTAGATGATTTATGAATACATTTTCTTACATCCTTGAATAATAGGGCTTTCAATGATTATTTTCACCAGGAATCTACTCAATAGAAAAATATAAATCAACACAATAACGAAAGAGCTTATAAATTTTATATTATTTATTGAGTAAAATAAAATAATTTGAAAAAAAACTTTAAATGTGAATAAATTTTTTATGTTTGAATGTGCAAGGAATTAAGGAACCTTTGTGAGAGAATAAATTCATGAAATAGTCTATGAGGCTACGTCTGTGTCAAGGAAATGGGAAGGGAAGGTAAAAATACCAATTTCTATGATGAATGGAATGGACTTGATAAAATTTGGAGTGTTTAAACTTATTTCCATTATTCCCAAACACTATTTCAATTAAAGGAAAATTTTTGGCATCATCACCCTCAGCCTATCCATCCCTCTTATATTATCAAAATTATGCTTCCTAATGCATTAAAAAATTTAAATGTTCAATCATTTCAATATTATGTTTGAATGTTTTTAAAACATTGAATCTTCATTCATTATTAGAGAAAAATAAATTTTACACCTAAAAATATATTTCATGGTTAAAATTGGTAGTGATGTTCCCCTTCATGAGAAAATGAGGAAAAATGAAATTAGATCAATCCTTTTAGCAAACGTGAGCCTTATAACTTGGTAAAATCCATTTGGATCAATACCATTAAATGTTATTATTTTGAATCACATGTGTCATTTAAAGACTCAATGTTGCATTGAAGTATCTCTAAGTTTAATATCTAATGCTAGCATGTTTTTCTTCATTATCATAATTAATGAACCAAATAAAAACCTAAAACCAAATTAAATGGGGTAGTCTATATGGATCAAATTTCATAATTAATTCAAGTTGTGGAAAAATATAATCTTATTAAAGTCATCAATAAATGTTATTATTATAGTATTTAGATATTTAGATATTTATAGTGGGGACATTTTCATAACTCATCTTGTAAGGGTTGGTGAAAATCACGAGAAATTTGAATTTTTGACCCAGGGGTGGAAGAAATTTTAAGAAATGGAATTTGGATTGTGAATATGAGAGTTGAAAAATATTTAAGAGATGTTTATGGATGTATTTGGTAGCTCGAGAGGTGTTCCATGTGCACCAGGATCAAGTATTTATTTCAATACAATTTTTTGTTGTGGACAGGTTTGGAAAAGGTCACCAAGTGCTAAAATAAATTGGGAGAGTTTGGATCAAATTTGGGTTTTTTTATAGATATTTAAAAATTTACAAAGTCTAAGACCTTATTCACTATAGGGGGAAGAATACATTTATTAAATTTGAGAAATATATATTATGTATGAGAGGAGTATATTAAATAAGGTTTTTGACCCAAGAGAAAATCCTTATGTATGAATATATTATATGTCACTTTTAAGAAATTCATTTCATAAGGTTTTTAACACAAATAAAAAATATTATGCATGTATATAAATTTATTACACATGGGATAAAAACATAATTTATTGAATTTTTCAATGGAAAATATGTACGTATGAAAAATAATACATTTTGCATTGAGTAATCTATTATGTATGGTTTTTCCAACTAATGGAAAAACCTTACACATGTAAATGATATCACATATGAGGGGAAGATATATTACGCATATGTTTTTCCAACAAGTAAAATCTTTACATATCAAATTTTGTGATGTATAAGTTTACTAGATAATAAAATCTTATGTATGAAAAAATAGTAAGTATCAAAAAATTTCTAAGGAAAAAACCTTACATAGAGTGTGATATATAATGTATGAATTTTTATCTAGGGAAAAACCATATGAAATATGTCATATATTATATATAGATTTTTTCCAAGGGAAAACCTTATATATTGAAGGAAGAATATTACGTACAAATATTTGATTAAGGAAAAAACCTTACATAGGAAAAATATATTACACAGGAGGAAAATAGTTTATGGTGTGGGAATGAAACTTTAGGGGTTATTAAATAATAGAAGGAGGTATTTCCTCTTTATAGTGGTGTCTTTTCCTTCCCCTCTCATGTCCATTTTTAGAAGTCCCCTTCCAAGGTTTTATCTGTCGGTCCTTATTAGATTAGAGTTCCATTTGATATGGGATATAGGTTGAGGTAACTCTATCCTTCCTCATCGATTATTTATTGATTTCTTCCCATTTTATTCACTGTTTATTGTTTCAACCTGGACTGGGGTTTTGGAGATGTTTCCAATATATCATGGTGGAATCATCTAGATATAATGGTGATTTTTTGACATGGTAAGAGGAGATCCTAGGAAGATGATCATACTAGGTCTTGTTAGGATTCAAAGAGGTATGTTATGGGTGGTGTTTACCCATTTTCTTGAGGATTTTGGTGAAATAGATTACCTGGTGAGTGATTCTTTAATCATTTATGAATAAATATGGAATAAATATTGGTTAAATGTATAAATTAACTATAATTGGTTTATATCTAATTTTAATGATTGATTGATTGAGTTAAGACCTTGTGTTAATGGAAGTTCTCTAGTTAGGATAATATGAGCATAGCCAAGGGTGTTCGAACTTTGATTTGGGTTATATGATCTTAGTCAAGGTTGGTAGAGCTTTTATTATGATGGAAATGACTCTGTAAGAGGTAGTTGGTCCCTAATAAGTCCCTAAGGTTTATGTATTCGTTTATATAACATATGATATGCAGTCTCACCACTATGGTGTGATTTTCATTGATTATAAATGAATTTTTTCCCATTGACCCTCTATGAAATAATCATATGTGTCTTGGTCCATGAAAGACCCTTGAACACTAGGTTGATACTTCGACCTTTGATGGACAAGAACTTTACTATATAAATGTGTTATGTGATATATGGGTCCTATAAGGGTATAAGTGAAATTAATGAACACAATAGACCACAATATAAGTTACCTAAGTTACCTTTATTTTGGGAAGTGTGATGGGTTGGGAATGGGTTTTTAGGGTTATTACATGGATAAGATTTATGTATAGGTTGGGTGTCAGGGGAACAACCAAGTTAATTTTGGAAGGGAGGTGGATGTAGAGCCACTCCTTGGTGTTGACTTATATATCATTACTAGTGTGATCAATTACTACACGATGAGATCATGGTCATGTTGAGGGACGTTAGGCCTCTTTGTTTCAGGATTCATTCTTAGGGTGGAATGAGATAAAGGAACCCAGGTGGGGTGTCCAACCCTTTATTTGACCTACAGGACGATCATCGATGCCCTGATGTTGTGTTGAATCCTGACTGGATTAGTGAAAGAAGGATAGCTCAATTATAAACTATTATGTATGAAATGGTAGTTTTAGGTTTTTCACCTGAGTGTCTATCCTAGGAAATGTTTTGTTTAGTTCGGATAATTTCCCAACCCATACAATTATTTATGTGATATGAGGTTTTAAGCATCTGGATGCGATGAGGCTCATGGGTAATGATGGCCTAGTGGCCATTGTGAGTAGGGAATGAGACCCCTAGGTGGATGTTATATTATGGTTCTAAGTATTGTATGTGACCCATGAGTGTATATATGACAGTTTTGAGAAGAGGATGTGACCCCTCGGGGGTGTATACTATATGAAAGTTTCATATAGGGGATGAAACCCCTTGGGTGTATGATATCCTAAAAGGTTTTGGGAAAGGACTTGTATCCTTATGGGTGGTTGGGAATTATGCTCAGATACATCCATCACTAGTCAAATCAAGAATGGTCAATTCTAGGTGAACATTATAACATGAGGATCGATGGTGACTTATTTTATTATGTTCATATGTTTGTCAAATTTACTGAGAATGTCAAATTGTACATGCATTTCATTTAAAGATTATACTAATTTGTTTTACTCAAACCCTACTCAGGTATCACTAGACCTATGGTACTTAAGAAGATATCATAATTGCATGTGCAGGTAAGAAAGAGGCCCATTATTGGATGGCTGAACTAGATAGTTGGGATTGTATCAGCATAGGGGATTAGGTTGGGGATGAAGACAAAATCTGGGTTTTAATTTATTTAATTTTGTTTTGATTTATATATGATATTCCCTAGGGGATCTTGTTGATATATGCCTGACTCACATGTTATTCTAGATAGTTCATTTTATTACAGCTTGGGTTTATTATTTATTTTGTGTGTCATGTGTTGTGTTATTTATTTATTCCAATGGATATTGTGATGAATGGATGTATGATATTATCGATGTTTGTATCATCTTAATATAATGGTATCATCATCCCACGATATCAAATTAGAGTCTTGGTACTAATAATAAACCTCTGGCATACGGGGAGACATTCTAGAGTTCATGTGATAACCCAACCCAATTACTACAGAGTGAGCCGGGTCAGGGGAGTTACAGATACACTTATTGTGAAATTATCTCACTCTATAATTGTTCTTTATTTAATAGTAATATTTTTTTACCTCTCAGTGAAAGGGAATTTTCCCTAACCATATAAATATTACGTGATCCATTTTTTGTTTTATATTGCCTATCGTACAATTTTTTCTTAATCTTTAACTCATTCATTGATGGTTTATCTCATTTTTATGGAATCCATATAATAACACTCTATTTACCCTACCACCAAAACCATTTTTTGGAATCTCCATACCTGATGAGGTTCTCTCTATCTAGCACCACTATCACTCTTTTTGTTGTCAAATTTATTATTCCACAATCTTTGTGGAATATTTGAAGACATTTAATCTTATTTAAGATTTATTTTTTTATGCATCTTCTTCAAGATGACCATTCCACAATATCACTTTTGAAATGACCATTTCCTAGTATTGTTTTCCAGGAATCTTCTTCACAGTAACTCTTTCCCAACATCAACTTCTAGATGACCAATTTCAAGCATCCTGATGAGACACCAATTCCATATTCTTTTTATTAGAAGAGTAGAACCAAATATACAAGTGGTATTAGGGAGAAGATAAGATAGTTGGAGATAAATATCTCCTCAAGAGGCACTCATCACCCTCTCCCAAGACTCACTACTAAATTTCTATGTCTTTAGGCCACCTAGCTAACCAGAAAATCCCCCTCAACTCTCTCCAACCCTACACATTTATAACAACCTATACTAACCACTCGTCCCTCGCCCCCATAAAATCCCTGCTTAGATTCTCTAATATACCCCCATATATACCCCTCTATAAAAGCCTCATAAAAATTCAATGGGGCCCAAAAATATTCCCCCAGGATCTCAGAATATTCCTCATAGCCCCCTCCCTATGCAGTTACAACAAATTCCACAGAAGTATCCCCCTTGCATTCTTATCACTTCCACCCCCTGAAATTCCACCTTGAAATCAAGGTGTAGGCTGTGACCCCTAGTTTGACAGTGTTTACTTTCCCCTCAAATGATCATTACTTGTTTTTTCTTCTCAATGGTCCCCAATTATAACAAAAACTCTAATTGCACCACTATCATTAAATCAACATTTCCATGTAGTTATAGGACTGCCATCACTATGTAATATTTTTGATCTCCAAAGATGCTAAATATCTCCAAAAATTCCTCCTGATTGATGGGGACCTTAATTTTATCTTACATATACTGGATGTGGAAAAGGATTTATGTGTGCTCTATCAATATTTGTGGATTTTTCCATCAAAAATAGGCAAGTCCATTTCTTGAGTTGTAGTCAAATTTTCTGAAACCAACTCATCAGGGTTTTTATTTAGTCATGGATCCTAGTTGTGTTGTTAAATTATAGTGGACTCCCCAGTATGTGATGTTGATAAGTTCTTCACTATGTTCATCCACTCTTCATCATGTTGCGGTACTTTATCCCAATTTTTCACCAGACCAACTATGGATTTATGAGGTTCTGCGTGCTCGTGGGCCTATTCTTTCTAGAATTAAGCCTAATCCCACTGATCTTGCTCCCAAGTTGACATCGAATTATAAATAGTTTTTTTGGATCACTCGATGCACTGTTCTAAACTATCTAGTAGTGCCTCTATTTCCAGTGTTTTAATCTAGAAGCACTTATTTATAGAAGAAATCTCTTTTGTAGAAATAGGTATACAATAGATATAATATCTAGCAGTGGTGTATTGGATTTTGACAGCATTAAAACACTATAAAAGTTTTCAACATTGATTTCCTCCACTGAAATTTAACTTGGTATTCTCAAATCTCCTCTACAGAGAAGTATCTATTGGAAAACTATTAATCAGGACATGCACAACCTTTGATAAATGAGGAGGAAATCGTAGGTTAGACCAATTGATGAGACACTAACACCATATGTTTTGTATTAAAATAGTACAAATATAAATAAAAGAGGTATGAGGAAGAAGATATGATATATATAGATGTAGCTCCCCTCGAGAGGTACTCATCACCCTCTCCCAACCCTCACAGACATATTTACAAGCCTTTAGGCCACCCATCTAAGAAGAAAAATCCCCCCTCCAATCTCTCTAGACCTCTACATTTATAACAGCCCCAACTAACCACCTTTTGGACCCCCATCATATCTTATCTTCCATTTCCCAGCATATTCCCCCTTATAACTTCTCTATAACATCCTCCTATAACTGTTTTGTTCCCCATGAATAATTCACCAGGATCCCATCATATTCCTCATTCCCCTATCCAGTTACTACAGATTACCCAGTAGAATACTCCTTTCATTCCCATCACATCCCCATTTAGATGACATTTTCTATAAATATTTTTCTAGATGAATATTTATAGTCACCCTCTCTCTATGTCATCTTCTCGAAATCCTTTTCCAGAAAATTATTTTCTAAAGTTTTCTTCCAAATGAATCTTTTCAAGTGTCCTAATCCAAATGAATTTTTCAAAATATTCACTTCTAAATGACCTTTTAATTTGTACTATATTCCCATTTCATCACTATTATTGATGTTCTTGATGATCATAAAATTTATACAACTCATAAAAAATATTTTGTGATAGTTTTTACAACATCTCTAGTGACCATGTAGCCCAGTTCAAGAGTCATGTTGTTTCTTTATTACTTTAGTTTTGTGAGTAAACCTCTCATATCATTATTACCTTATAGATTGACTTTTTTAATTGTTACCAATCTGATGAAATGTATCTCACTATCTTTATTTATAAATATAGAAACCCATGCTCAATTTCTAGGTCAAATATTTTTAAAAATATTACTAATATTTAGTTCCATCACAATACTTAATATGAGTATATTTAAAGGTAAAAAATAGTTTTCTAAGACCTCAAAACTCACCAAAAATTATTTCTCCAATGCATTTATGGGTTTTATAAAATCATATAATGATTGATGCAGATGAAGAAACCCGTTTAAATGATTAGTCTATCACTACTAAATCATTATGAAATATAAACAGGCGTAACTCAATGGTGTATGTTTGATAGTGATCACCAAGTAACTACTAATGGAATCTATTCTCCATGGGTATGTACATCAGCTAATAGAATCCTCTCATGATATGAGCAGATCTTGAAAAATCCATAATAAGTGAGAGAACCATCTTCGATGAGGAAAAATAGAGAACTAGGCTCAAATAGAGATTCAATTATGAAAAGACTAAATTTCACACCCCACTAAATCGAGGATCACATCCTTATATATATGTCCTTCATTAAATAAGAAATTTTGAGTATTGTTTTCCAAGATACATTTCTCAAAATTAATTCCTATTATAGTTAAATAATCTTTGAAAATTTCAATGATTAAAACACATCTATAATGCCATAAATGAATCTTCTGATGATTCATGATAAAAATAAATCTAGTAGAACACATGGTACTATAAATACACTTGGTATCCATATCGAAGGCCAATCGTATCATACCACATAAGAATATACACTCTTCTTACAATATGGATCAATATTTTCCAACAACATGCATCGCATGCATGTCTTAGACTATCCAAAATTTGATCTTTAATCAAAGGCTTAATTGTGTGACCCTACGGGAATTTATAACATTGAAAACAAGTATCAGATCCTGATTTCATATATGTATGAAAAAAGTGGCCTCTCATAAAATGTCAGTGAAACTCAATATGTAAAGGGGTTTGGTGTGATCTTCATAAAAAATCAGCGTGTATGCATAAAAAACATCCTGGTTAAATATTTTGTTTTAGAGATAAAAAATGAACATTTTTTTATGGTGGAGTGACACGAGACCGTTTAATATAAATTAAAATAGTTAATATAGCCTAAAAATGAACATATGTATCTAAATATAAATTATATGTAGAAGTAGAAGCAACATTTTAAATAACTCATATAATTTGAAAAATCTATTATAGATAATATAAATTTATTTCACTTACAATTATGAAATGAGTTAGGTATGAAAAATTAACAACTTTTCAGAGTTAGAATAAAAAGTTTCAAAATTGGTAAAAAAATTATTCAACCCATAAAAACACATGGAATATTTTAATACTCATTAGATACTAGTCCATCATAAAAATATATATAATAAGTGAGAAATAACATGCATCAAAATGAAGCTCATGCATATACCCTATTAATTTTTATTCCAGTAGAATTTAATATTGACTTTCTACACATACAATTGATGATGGGTCTATCACCACATTGTATAAAGTATAATAAATATTGATCTAATAAACAAAATAATAAAATTCATTAGATATGGTTTTTATCTGTGTTTGAACTCCAAAAATGACTTTGTTACGCCCAATATCATCATGAAAATAATTATCCATGAAAGTAATATTTATAAATTTACATAAAAATATGCAACAAAAAAATATCAAAAAACATATTACCATTGAACAAATGTTATATCAAGTGACACATCAATCATTTCACGGAACAACTCCATCAAAACTTTTGGTTGTAGTTGATTTAGCATATGGTCCATACAATCTCTCAAAATAAAATATTTATAAATTTAAAAAATACTATCATCAGTATGATTTATAAAAAATGGGAAAAAATATTAAAAAAATTAAATATTATCCATAAGGCTTACTCTAGAAATCAATCGAGAATTTACAAGTTCCACGCAATTTTTGGAAAATCAAATAAAATGTTACGGGCTTCCATCCTCCTATTTTTTTCTTCCATAAGAAAGAACTCCTTGCAAAGGTTTACCATTAACACCCATTTTATAGGGGATGGAATTTTTATATTCATATCTAAATTGGATATAGTAAGAGAAATTGAACACATCAAATTGGGCATTATACTCTACCATAAGCCTAAAATCACATCTCTCTTCTCTAGTGAATATTGCAGGATGATACAACTATTGTTTAAATAATCTCTAAAAATTATAAAACACTAATTAATATAAGTAATTAAATTTTTAAATTTAAGCATATAAATAAACTTTTATATAAATTACAAATTTTCACATTTATCCACATAATAAATAAATGGATAAGGTCATATAGAATATAAATATCGTGAGTTTTAAATAAATAGAGTATCATATCTTTAAAAAAAATATGATCATTTTAGGCTTCTTTAAAATGGGCATCAAAATATTTACAAACATAACTCTCCCCACCCCCCACAACACACTTGTAATCAACAATAATCTCTTAATGATGAAAATTTGTTGTGTTTTTTAAGAACACCAAATCATTTATGAGATCTATTAATTATATAATAAGTCATAAAAACCAATAATAAAATACAATAACTCATATAAATGTAATATTTTATGAATAAAAACAATAAAAACGCATACCCACTGAAAAATCATTTCTAATTATTCACATAGAAGATCACATAGATAGTTTTCATCATATAATACTGTGTTTTTTTGAAACCACTCTATAAGAGTGCAATAAAAATATTTAAAAACAAGATGCAGTTTGGGACTATTCTAGTCATCAACATTGAAAAAAATTCTTATAATTTATTAATTTGTGACGTCCATTGAAAACTTATACCAGTGGATTGAATTTTGATTTTTTAGTAGTACAAAAGTTTTTTTGTTTACACGTCCATAAAATCTATGAGAAAATTTCTTTTACCCATTTTTATGCTCCTATACAAATTTCTTCGGAATGAAATTACCCTTCATGGGGCACATATACACAATCACTCTTAAAATACAAGCGATTGAAAAAAAATATAATTCTAAAAAACTATAAATACAATAAATCATTGAATAATAGAGAAATATATAATAAAATAGAAAACGTAACACATAGAATTCTAACCAAAAAAATGAAAAAGTGAAATTAAATAAACCCCTTATAATGATTGAATAATAAATGTTACCTTCTCTAATTAGAATATATTGATTAAAAATAACTCATTCTTGATAATAAAAACAAGGTTCTCGAAAAAAATTGGAAGGGAAAGTCCTGACTAAAAAATATCATTCGGGAACCTTGATTTTTTTCAAGTATGATATTTTTTTAATTAAAATGATCTAATTAGAAAAAGAAATATTTAATACTCAGTGATTAATAGGTGATGTTTTTTAATTTCCCTGTTTTTATTTTTTGATTTTAATTTTATTTGTTTGAATTTTTATTTTACTATATATTTCTCTATTATTAAATTATTTTTTTATTTATTATTTCCTATATTTCTATTTTCTTCATTCTCTTGTATTAATTGATTGATTTTGTGTATGTGCCCAATGTAGGGGCATGTCATTCTAATGAAATTTGTACAAGACCATCAAAATGGGGATATGATTTTTTCTATCATATTTGATGGGTGTGTAAATATAAAAACGGTTGTACTACTAAAAAATAACAATTCAATCCACTGGTACAAGTTTTCAATGGAATTAAAGAATCAATAAATTCTAAGAATTGTTGAAAATGTTGACAACCAGAATAGTCTTAATCTGCATATTTTATCTAAATATTTTTATTTCACTCTTACTGGGTGGTTTCAAAATAATGAAATATTATATGACCATTATTGTTCAAGTGGTATTCGAAGTGAACAATTAGTAATGATTTTCAGTTAGTATGAGTTTTTATTGTTTTTATAAATAAAATATTACATTTATATGATGTATTTTATTTTCCAATTTGTTTTTATGACTTATTATATAATTAAGAGATCTTATAAATGGTTTGGAGGTCTTATAGAACACAATAAATATTCATCATGGAGAGATTTTTCCTTATCACTTGTTCATGGTGGGGGAACGAGTGAAGTTGGTGAATATTTTAATCCTCAATTTCAAACATCCTAAAAATGATCATATTTTTTTAAAGATATGACACTCTATTTATTTACAACCCACAAGATTGATATTACAAATGATATTAGCCATTTTATTGATTACATGGCTAAATGTGACACAATGTAAGATATAAAAAAATTGTTTTATATGATTATATTTAATAAATTTAATTAACTATATTAATTAATGTCTTATATTTTTTAGGTATTATCAAAATTAAGAATTGTACCATCCTACACTATTTTCCAGAGAAGAGAGATTTGATTTTATACATATGGTAGGGAACAATGCCTATCTTAATGTGGTTAATATCTCTAAATATATCCTATTTAGATATGAACATAAAAATTTATTCTGTTTGAAAAGGCATGTCAATGATAAACCTTTCCAATGATTTCTTTCTTTTGGAAGAAAAAAATATGGAAGAAAAACATACGAGGATAGAAACCAATATCATTTTCATTAATTTTCCAGAAATTACATGGAACATGTAAATTCGCATTTGATTCATGGAGTAATAATTTTCAATAATATTTCATTTTTTTAGTTATTTTATCCCATTTTTTATAAATCTTATTGATGATAGTTTTTTTTAGTTTATAAGTATTTGATTTATAAAGATTGGTTATACCATATCCAGCATTTATGAGGGATTGGTTCCATGCAATGATTGATGTCACACATGATATACTTTAAATTTAATGGTAATATCCTTTTAGGTATTTTTTTGTTACATATTTTTATGTAAATTGATACATATTACCTTAATAGTTAATTATTGTTTTGATGTTATTGAGTGAAATAAATTCATTCTTTGGGTTCACACAGAAGAAAAAATCATTTCTATCAAATTTCATTATTTTATTATTTTGATAAATATTTATTATATTTTATAGAATTTGGTGATAGACCAATAGGAACTTGTAAGTCTTGAGAGACAATATCAAATTCTATAGGCCTCTAAATTAATAGGGGATGCACACAAGATTCATTATGGTGCATGTTATTTCACACATAATATATTTTTTTAAGATGGACCAGTCACTATGATGCATTAAAATATTCAATTTGTTTTTATGGTTTAAGAAAACATTGGCCTAATTTTACAACATTTCATATGAACAATGAAAATTTGTTTATCATCCATACATGAATCATTTTATTACATTAAATTAAATGGTTTTATATTATCTATAATGGATTTTACTAATTCTATTTTTTGTTTAAATTTTTAATTCTATCATATTATTTATATTTTGATATTTATGTTCATTTTTCAGATAACTATCCTATTATACTTTTAAAAAAATGGTTTGGTGTCACACCCCTATAAAATCAATGTTCACTTTTTTTAATATCTAAAACAAAATATAGATTTAACTCATAGGTTTTCTTAGGAATACATTCCTATTTTGACCAAGATCACACCAAAACCATTATAGATTGAGTTGCACTAGCATTTTGTGAGATGAAACTTTTTTGCTTACATATATGAAATCAAGATTTCATATTTTATCTCAACACTAAAAAGGATCATAGGGTCACATAGTTAGGCCTTATAATAATGATTAGATTTTGGACAATGTGTTGTTTCCAAAATTAATAGAGTTTGATAAACCATATCCAGAGGATTTTGAATGGATTCACAAAGATTTTTGATTTTTTTTCATTTTTTACTTATTTAATTTTAGTATTAGTGGGAGATTGTTACAAATGAACTAAATCTATATAATTTTTACTCTAAAATATATCTATATCATAAGCCAATATATGCATGAAATGCATGTTTCAGGATATGATTGATCCATAAGGGGTGTAGAGATGCATCTATTGTCTGATATGATTGGACTATGATATGGGATACTGAGTGCATAGGCACTACCATTAATTATACTTGATTTCCTTCAATTTTGAATCATTGGATGATTCCTTTATGGAATTATATAAGTTTTTTAATCATTGAAACATTAAAATATTATTAAATTCCAAAAAGTATGTGTTTTGAGTAATTTATGTTGGACGCTGAGTGTTGGAAACTGATGGTTGAACTCCTTTATTGAATGAAGTAGGTCCATATAAAGTTGAAATCAGCTAGTTGGTGGTGTGGTAAATTCAGTTTTTTCTATAACCAAATCTCTCTTACAACTTGGTTCTCTATTTTTCCTCATTGAAGATGGTGCTACAACACATCTTGGATATTACTGGAACCTCTCATATCATGCGAGGATTTTGTTGGTCGATGTACATTCCCCTGGAGATGAGATTTCATCAACTATCACTTGGTGATCAATTTCAAATGTACTCCATCTAGATAAGAATATATAGAGCACAATGTGGTTGAGTTATGCCTATTTATATATCATTTTGATTTGGTGATGGTATACTGGTCATTTAAATGGGTTTCTTATAACACATTGGTCGTGAGATAATTCTACAAAACCCATCAACTCATTGGTGAAATAATTCACATGAATTTAAATGTATTAGAAGCATGATTTTTTTACTTTTCAGTAGAATCATATTCTATGTTCCAAGAGGGGAGGACCCGGTGTTGATTTTGGACTAAAGAATTTTTTTGAAACAAAGAAAGTGGAGAAAATAGAATATCCAGTTCAATTTTTTTGTGCATTGAAGGTGAAGAAGAAGAAGGAAGAGGAAGAATAAGTGTCTGATTTGGTCATGAAGTTTAAATAAGAATAAGGATTTGTGTAGTATGGTATTTAAACATGAAGTGGAAACAAGAAGATATTTAATGAAACATTTCTGTGCACTAAAATATTATAATCTATTGTGTGGAATGTTGTTCTTAAAAAAAGAATAAATTATTGTGATTCTATAGTTTTAATGATAAAAACACTAAAGTGTCTAATTATTTAATTTGAGTTGTTAGGGATCAAAGGGATTCAGGTTTTTATACCCAATATGGAAAATAGCGAAACCATAATGTAATAATTTTCACTAATCCACAAAATGTTCTCGAATAGGATTGTGGTGCAATGAGAAGGACCATGCTACCACACAGATCAATCCAAATTCCTCACTGAACATCACGAAGAAAATTATGGAATTCACTCCACATTCAAACATCAAATCCTACAAACTCGGGAGGGGTCACAATAAAATATAAATTTATACATTTTAAAACTCATATATGCAAGATTCCATGCCACAAGTTAAGGTCTATTCCTTAGCCACCTCAAAATTAGAAAAAACCTCTAAAATGAACCTACCAAACTCAACATCACAACTCTAATCCCTATACTGCAAAGACTAACTCCATGGAATAGTAAAGTTTTCTTTGCCACAAGACTTTGTTATATAGAACTTTCCAATAAGCATTAAAATGTGGGTCAAAATTTATCATCATGACTCTTTAAAGTCCCAAATCAAACCAGGACTTCCTCAGGAATCATAAAGGCCATAAATAGAGGTACTATTAGGCATAAAAAACCTTCACATTAATTCTCTAACACAAATGTGCTATGATCATCAATTTTCTCTTGAGTGTTATCAATTTCTAAATCCCTCCTTATCCAATATAATGTGTGTACCTATTATAATAATCTTGTCACTGTAACTATTTTATAATACTATTCTAGTGTTTCTTCATATTATTTTGATAGAATTGAGACTAATCTAAAATGTGATTGATTCTAAGAAATCCCCTC
The DNA here is from genome assembly GCA_963277665.1 of Viscum album. Taxonomy (NCBI): domain Eukaryota; kingdom Viridiplantae; phylum Streptophyta; class Magnoliopsida; order Santalales; family Viscaceae; genus Viscum; species Viscum album. The sequence goes on from OY728141.1 coordinate 1,761,144,312, forward strand.
TCTTATTCCTCTTTCATTATTTATTGGTGTTCACTACCTTTCATGTGAGGGACTCCACTTTATGCGTCATGACCACTAAAAGGAAATGGATTATTCTCTTTTAATTTTTTAGCTATACCCATTAAAAATATAGTGTTGAATGTATTTATGATTTCTTGTTATAACCAAAAAATAATGGTAGTTTTGGAATCTTGTCAAGTTAACTACTGATATATTAAATCCCCATGTAATTTTGGTGGTAGAAATAGGGGATCTTCTTGTTATATTTCTAAAATTCCTTACCAAATTGTATATATTATTTATTTTCTACATTTATTTATTTATTAATCTATTTAATTTATTCATTTAACAAATTCATTAAATAAAATAATACTTTTAATCATTTATTTATCAAATTTTTTTCCATTTATTCTTAAACTTTTATAAACATATATACTTATATCATTGCGCTTTCATATTTGATTTTTTTTATCTCTTGAAAAAGTTTAATTTTTCTAAAATAGGTTTCTGGCTTAAGAATTATTTTTTGCATTTATTTTTAAAGGTGAATTCTCCCACACCATTTCCATTTTACCCTACTCTGGTCTAAATTTGGTATCAAAGGGATCATGAATTTCACTATTGATTTTTTTTGAAATTATTTCAAAGCTTATTTTTTTCAAAATATTTAACCATTTTTTAAAGAATCATTTTTTAAATGGATTTTTCAAACATCTATGGTTCCCAAAAGACACTTTATGGGACTTTCTCCATTTTTATGAGAATAATTATGGTTATTAGAAAACTCTCATTTCTAATTTTCTTAAATCAATTGGTTATCACATATGAAAAATTGTTATGCATGATTATATTAAAACTATTGAAAAATAAGATAAATGGACTCTTAAAAATGTAACTCTTGAAGGAACTAACAAATTCTAAGATAAAAAATTATAAATGTTTAGAAAATAATTTGAGAGTTTCTCTGTACATACTAAGGAATATATCACTAAAATAGTTACTTTATTTAGTGATATTTGTAATGGTAGGAAGGATCATGGTGATTATATTTCTAAAGGAACTTTAGTCAGGAAAATATTTTGTGATTTATCAAAAAATTTGGAACCCAAAGTCACTGTGATACAAGAATCTAAAGACATATAGAATATGGAGGTTGAGGATTTCATCGATTCTCTCATGACATATAATGTTACAATTAAAGACAAGCTTAAAAGGAGTAAAATGGGGTCAAATAAAATAGAAAACCAATAACTTTCAAATAAATCAACAAAAATCATCTAAAAGTGAAACCTTGAGGTTGGTCATATTTCCAAAAGGGTGAATAATTACATGAATAAAAAAAGATATACTCAATGATTCAAAAAGTAAAATCAATAAAGTAAAGTTGATACATTTTCAAAAATAAGGGTCACATAAAGGTAAATTATCCATTGAACAAAAAGAAGAATCATGGTAGGAAATATTTAAAAGTTTTAACTTGGAGTTCTAGATAAGAAACCTTTTAAATATAATAATCAAGCAAAAAAATTCATAAGTCCCTCATAGACAATGTTGAGGTATGTGAAAACTGTAATTATACATGTTCTAGTACCTATAATCCTACTTCTTCAATCTATTATTTAATAAATGAAGGTCTTATTTATCCTATATATCAACTCCAATATAGTACTTGTTAACTTATTTCAAAATTTAAAGATCCTAAAAATAATGACAATCTAGTTTTTTTTGAAAAAGATATTCTTTTAAATGAAAAAAATGGTTTGGTTTTGAAATTAAAAGAATAAGAAAATGTTAAGAATTTGAAATTTCAAATTAAACATCTAAAAATTAATCTTTCTCATTCTACCAAAGGGGTAAAACCTTGAATAAAATTTTAGGATCTAAACATGTTGTTAAAATTAATTATGAGATTGGTTTTCAAAAAATAGTTTAGTTTTCCCAAAAATACTAAAAAGACTACTTTTGTGAAAGGAACTTAATAAATTTTTTAATTATTGTAAAAAAATGTAGTAATCTTGTTTATAAGTGATATTATAGAAATTATAGATATGGTATAACAAATATCATCAACATATATTATAATTTTTCTAATGAAAAAACTTATACCAAACAAGTTTGGATTCCTAAGTCTTTATGGGCTAACTTAAGTGGACCAAAGATATGTTTACCAAAATCATTAGCCTCTTGATCTATTATCAGAAAAGGTTTTCATGAGAAAAACCTTAGAATCTACTTGGTATATGGATACTAGGTTAGTGAGTCACTACTATGGTGAACCTTATGAATTCAACCACCTTGAAGACTTTAAAGGTAGAAATATCACATTTGGAGATGATTCAAAAGGTAAAATTACTGGTATTAGTATGATTGGTTTCTGTAAATATACTCTAATTAAATATGTTTTATTTTTAAATGGATTTAATAATAATTTACTAAGTATTATTCAATTATTTCATAGTGGTTTTAAAATAACTTTTAAAAATTTTTTTTTGAAATTTTTAATTCTAAGAGAAACCTCTTATTTAATATATCTCATTTTAAAAATATTTATATTTTTTATTTAAAATATCTTAAAATTTGAAAATTTAAGAATTTAAGATTAGAAGATAAAAATTTGTGGATTTTTCATTGATTCTTATTCAATTATAAAATTCATTCTTTTTTCAATCTCAACCATATCCAGCTAGCATGAAATTTATTGAAATTTTCATCCAATGGTGTTATGAAAATTTCCAACATGGAAAGAAAAAAAAATATTGTTTGAAATATAAAAAAGGATATTTCCTATTTTAAATACTTAGAAATTTTCTACCATTAACTTTTTGGAAAAATTAATATTCCTTTTATTAGAGGTAAATCATACACATTTGTGACTATTGATGACGGTACTAGATTTTCATGAGTTTTTATATTATCTCGTAAAAATGAGGCTTTAATGAATTTATCAAATTTTTAAGGAAAATCAAAAATTAAAAAGGATTCAAACTCTTTTCCTATATAAATGAATATGGTAAATTATTTTATAATAAATACTTTGATGAATGTTTTTCTACTCAAGGTTATCACCCCCCCCCCCCCCATGCTCCTAGAACAGCTCAATAAAATGGGGTTATTGAAAGGCGTTACAAGATCCTCCAAGAAATATCTTGGACTCCTTCGAATTAGTTTAACCTTACTAAATTATTTTGAGATGAGGCAGTCAATACTACTTGATTTATCCATAATAGTATTTTTTTAAGACCCTTTCTAGGAAAAACACCCTATGAACTTTTTAAAGGAATCATTAAAACATTTGTCTTGTTTAATGTTTTTTTTGTAAATTCTTTATCTCTAATAGAAAATATAATCTAGAAAATTTTTACCCTAAATCCAATGAAGTTATCTTTCTTGGGATCTCAAAATCATGTAAAGTCTTATAAGTATTAAATTAGATGTCTAAAACCTTATAAGAGTCAATTTGCATCAAATATTTTGTGAATATTTCTAAATCACTTCCATTTAGTGATGATGATGTTGACCATCCTAGATTAACCTTACTTAAAACTTCTAATGTAATTGAATATTTTCAAGAACACATTCCTAATACTTTTCCCAAGTCATGGGTTCAATCAAAATATCATCCCATTGAAAATGTTATCAATTAATTACAATCTGGAAATTAAACTAGAAGGTTAGACTTAAATTAGGTTGAACTTAAAGATTTTATCTCTCACCTTAAACCTCATTCCCTTAATGACACTTTTAATAATTTAAGTTGAATAATTTTTAAGAAGGGGGAGTTGAACCAATTTCAAAAGAACAATGCTTTGACTCTTATGGAATGAACCATTAATCAACATATTATTGGAACAAAATGGGTTTTTTGAATGAAACTTGAATATGAAGGAAATATCATCCATAAAAAGGATCTACTTATTGCTAAAGAAAATAATCAAGATTAAGGTATTGATTATGGTGAAAAATTTCCGTCATTTATTTAATAGAATTCATTAGAATCTTGTTGGAATTATCCTCTCATTTTCATTTTAATTTTTTTTATAAGGATATAAAAAGTGGTTTTCTAAATGGTTTTATTTATAAAAATTTATTTATATATTAACCACCCAGTTTTGAAAATCCTAAATTATAAAATCTTGTTTTCACGTTAAACATAACTCTCTTTGGTTTAAAATAATCTCATTGGGATTGGTATGAGAATTTAACTAAATTTATTTTATCAAACAACTTCAAAATGGAAAAATTCAATTCCATTATTTCTATAAAAAAATTCAAATGATTTATTATTCTCTAAAATTTATGTTAATGATGTTATTTTTTATTTAACTAAATAAAATCTGTAACAAATTTTCTGATTTAATTAATTATGTTTGAAATCAATTTTATGGGATAAATCTAATTATTCTCTTATTTTCAAATTTCTAAAAATTATAATAGAACCTTTTTATTCCAAATTAAACACACTAATGAACTTCTAAAAACGTTTGACATATATAATGCTAAGGAATTTAGAATACCCATGAGTATAAATTGTAAGAAAATGTTGGATGGATCCGATCGATCGGTCGACAACAAGATTTATAGAAGTATTATTCGAAGTCTGGCCTGGCTAAACATCATGTTTAGTGTATCCCTTTGTGCTTATTTTCATTCAAGTCGAAAGGAATATCATTTGAAATTTCTCAAATTAATTTTTCTATATTTTAAAGGGAATTAAAACCTTAGATTATTTTTTAATAGGGATCCTTTTTTTAACATACTTTTTTCCTTGATTCTAATTTTTGCAAATTTCAATTGTATAAGAAAATTAGTAGTGGAACTTGTCACCTACTAGGAAAACTACTTATCTCATGGTGTAGTAAGAAGAATTTTTTTTTATTAAACCTTAATTATGGAATTATTTTTATAATATTTTCCATTATTTAATTTATTTATTTATATTTTTAATACCTGTGATACATTTATCTCACATGATGCATTATTTGAGGTATAAATAATCGTGTTAATACTTAAGTAATCCAAGAGGTGACCCTTTTTCTATTTTTTTCAAAATTTATTTTAACTCTTGAGATTCTTCAAAAAATATTTTCAAAATTTTATTTCTCTCTTGAGATATATTTTTTAAATGAAAAATATATTTTTTATTCTATTTTGAACATTAATGAAATTCTGTTTTTTTAAAAATTGTAAGTTTATCAATTTTTTTCAAAACATCGGTGTTATCTCTCTACAAATATCATTAATGCCGATAAATGGAATTTCAATTATTATTTCTCTTTTACTCCAACCCCATTTATTAATCCTTTTTAATAATATCAATGGAGGATAAGCATTATATGGGAGAAGTTTTATGTTATGGGGGGGGGGATTTTTATGTTATATGGGAGATTTTTTTTGTTAAGGGGGATAATTTCTTGTTGTTATCAAAATGTGGAGAAATTTTGGTAATGTATATTCTGATTATTTTTCTTTTATAACAAAAATATTAAATTATTTTTAAAATATTATTTTATTTTCTTTTTATACATTTTATATTTTTATTTTATTCACTTGTTATTAAAGTTTTTGTGATCATCAAAAGGGGTGATATTATATGTTTTCTTTAGTTTTAATGAAATAAAAAACACTAAAGATTTCATTTATGTTGTTATGGATCTAATTGATTTAGTTTTTTGTACTGAATCAAGAAAATATGGAAACCAAGAAGAAAATATTTTAACATCTCCGCAAAAAGTGGTAAAATAGCATTATAGTGTAATTAGAAGGACCATATTGTAGCATATCTCAGTCCAAGATGTAGGTATCGGGGTGTAAAGAAAAATCAAATAAAATATTTATACAATGTCAGAAAAATTCATAAATAAGGATTATGAAACAATTAGAAGGACCACATTTTAGTACAAATCAGTCCAAATTTTAGGCAACGGGGCATGTAGAGGAAGCTGGTGGTTTGATGATTTAAAAAAATACCTACCAAAGCAATTAAACATAATCATCACCAATGATATGATCCCCAGTAATGTTTTTTGTATCTTACATGAATTTAATTATCACCAAATAAATAAATGAGTACCTCAATCAATTTGGTGAAAAATTTGATTACAGCTAGTCTTCAGTGATCGTTTCTTGAAGGATCAAAAACAAAACTTCTCTAGATCATCCACGCATACTTCAAGAATATATGAACTATCCATTTTTAAAATTCTAGGTTTTATGTTTGGCATTTTATGAATCCTTAAACATTATGATGATCACAATGATCTCGTCCCTTTGAACTTTCAAAGGAATTCTTGGATGGTTTCCTGGATAGATACTTCTCTAAAAGGTGGTAAGAGATAGAATCTATACTTATATGGTCTAGATAAATCATACTAACTAGAAAAGTTGACTATCAGGTTTTGGGGACTTATAAGAATTGATAATTCTTCTCATGAAGTTATCACTTGGTGATCTCTAGTAGGTGAGATCATGTGAATAGACCCGCCAATATGAACACTTCATGTTTCAAGTGTCATTTGTTGCTTCTATCTACGGACAAGTGTATTGGTCTCATTGATTTATATCATTATCAATTTGTGTCATTTCATCACATACTTTGATGAAAGAAAAAACCATGAAAATAAATTTGTGGCAAGTTATATTTTGTTGGTTCTGTCATTGGTTTTATGGAATTGGTTGAATGGCCAAGATAGAATCTGTCACTTTTGAGTTGAGAAAGTGATATCTAGGGACTAGTTGATTTAGATGGTAATATCTTCATAAATCCTTAGACAAGGAATTGAAAGGTAAGTTTGTTCATTTAGATTAATAAACAATAAATCATGAAAGGACAATGAGATAAGTGTGCATCCTACTTTTTGCGATATCACAAGACAAAAGGATTATATTACACACTAACTATTTGTAGGATTGTTGTTGATGATATAACTATTTCTAATATATTTAAGGACCTATATGGGTTTCTATAATCTTATCTTATTCTATTAATATTATTCAATGATATCGATATAAGGGTCTCCCCTACCCTCTGCTGCCCCAACCCCAAACAACCCCTAACCTCAATCCAAATCACCAAAGTGATGAAACATCATAGTCTCCAATGACCTGATCCCTAGTAGAGTCCCTTGTATCTCATGTGAATTTAATGACAATAAAAAATAAATAAATGAGTAATTATTTTGATTCAACGTCACATTCGACTGCATCTATTTATTGGTAGTTGTTGCTCAAACGATTTAAAACTGAACCCCTCTAGATCATCCACACATGCTCCAAGAATTTTCACACTTCTTATTCCTTGAATTCTATGTGATTACACATAGTTCTGAAGAATCCTTTAGTATTGTGATGATCACCTTGATCTTATCCCTTAGAACCATCAAAGGCATTATTAGATTGGTCACTTGGAGAAAGACTTTCTTTCTCTATGAGGTGAGAGGGAAGAGAATTTCTCAGTTATACGGTCAACATACATAATACTAATTAGAAAAAAACTAATATATTGTGTTAGTGGATCCTAATCATTAAAACTTCTTCTCATTTAGTTCTCACTCAGTGATCTCTAGTAGGGAAGATATTTTTTACATACCCTCCAATAAGAACACTGCATGTTTTAGCTATCACTGGTTTTCCCAATCTATAGACAAGTGTATTGGTTTACTTACTTGAGATCATTATCAATGCGTGTCATTTCATCAAGTACATTCATTCATGGAAAAACCATGAAAATAAATTCATGAGAAGGTAGCTTGCTTTGGGTGCATATTTAGTTGTATGGAATTGGTTGAAAGGTCAAGAAATAATTTTGGGCTTTTGAGTTGAGGAAGTGATATCTCAGGCCTATTTGATTAGGATGGTAGTAACTTTATAAATTCGTACCCAATGTATTATAAGGTATGTATATCTAGTTAGATAAATAAATAATAAAGCAATAAAGGATTGTGACACAATTTTGTGTCCTTCTTTGTGAGATATCACGAGACAGTGAGATTATATTACATAGTACAAGTTCATAGGATGGTTTTCATTGATATGATTAGTCCTCATCTCTTTAAGGGCCATGATGTGGAGTTTCTATACTTATATATTGGTTTATTAATAGTATTCTTTGATATTGATATATGGAATAACCCTAACCCCCAACTTTAAAACCACCCCTCCCCAACCCTAATCATAATTACTAACCCCTAAATAATCCATACCCTTCCAATATTAATCCTTAATACCTAAACCCAAAATAAAAATCTTAATAACTAACCCCTACCTATTACATCACCACCAATATTAATCCTTAATCCCTACCCCTCCCCCCAATTTTAATCCATAATCCATAACCCACCCAATATTAATCCCTACCCCCAATCCTAATTCCCCTAACCCCCCAATCCTAATCCGAATCACTAACCTCAAATTAATCCCTACCTGCTAATCATAATCTCTAATCCCTAACCCCCCCACCCCTCACCCTCAATATTAATCCATAATCCTTAACCCCCAACCCTAATCCCTAATCCCCCTAATCCTCATCCCTACACCCCAACCCTTTAGTGTCGTGACAATCACCTCGATATCGTCCCTTCAAAATGTCAATGATGTTCTTGGATTGGTCACTTATAGTGATAATTTCTATCCCTAGGAGGTGGGAGGAGAAAGAATCTATAATTCCTATCATCTAGATGCATCATAATTACTAGAAAAAATTGAATATTATGTGATAGGGATCATAATAATTGAGACTTACTCTCAGGAATTTCTTTATAGGATAGACCCATCAATAGGAACACCATATGTTTTATGTTCTATTGGTGGTTCTTGTCTTTAGAAATGTGTATTGGAATCCTAACCTGAAATCATTATCATTTTTTCCATTTTATCACATACTTATATAATAGAAAAAACCATGATAATGAGGTCGTGGGAAGGTAGCTTGTGTTTGGTGCGTCGTTTGTTATATGTAATTGGTTGAATGGTCAAGATATAATTTGTCACTTTCGAGTTGAGGAAGTGATATCTCGATCCTATTTGGTCATAATTGTAGTAATATAATAAATCCTTATCCATGTTAGTTGAAGGTAAGTCTATCAAGTTAGATTAATAAATAATAAAGTTCCTCTGCTCTTGGCATGTGAATAATATTCACTTCTATCGAGACATACCATGATGGGTTTCTATACTCCACTCTTGGCTTGTGAATAGTATTCACTCCTATCGAGATAAGGGACTCCCCAATAAACCTAATCCAAATTACAAACCCCTAAATAATCACCACCATTCAATCTTAATCCCTAATCACTAACCCCCTAAACCCTAATCCCAATCCTAACCCTAAAGCCTAAAGCCCCAATCTTAATACCTAATCCCTAACCCCCAATAATAATACCTAAACCAAAAATACTAAACCCTACCCCAATCTTAATCCCTAACACCAACCCTAATCATAATCACTAACCCTTACCCCCCCAATCTTAATTTCTAATCCCTAACCCCCATCTTGATCCCTAATCCCTACCCCTAATCTTATTCCCTAACCCCTAACCCCTACATCTTAATCCGTAATACCTACCACTAAATCCTAATCAATACCCATAACTAATCCTTAACCTCAATCCAAATCCCTAATCCCTAACCCCAATCCAAATACTAATCACTAACCCTGAACTAATCCCTAACCCTAGTCATAATCCCTAAGCCCTAACCCCCCAATATTAATCCCTAATCTATACCCCACCCCATTTTAATCCCTAACCACACCGCCTTACAATATTAATCCCTACCCCAAATCCTAATCCCTACCCCAAATCATAGGCCCTAAACCCCCATCAAGATCCTTAATCCCTCACCCCAATCCTAATCAATAATCTCTAACTAATCCCTACCCCCAATCTTAATCCCTAATCCCTAACCCCCTAACTCCCCCAATCCCAATCCTAATCACTAACCCCTAACTAACTCCAACACCAATCTAAATATCATATCCCTAACCCCCACCAAAATCATAATCCCTAACCCCCATATTAATCCTTAATCCCTACCCACCCACCCCCACTCAATCCTAATCCCTACCCCTAAATCCTAATCCCTAACCACCTGATCCAAATCCCTACCCTAACCCTAATACCTAACCCCTCACCCCCAATCCTAATCCTAATCACTAACCCCTAACCCCATAAATATTAATCACTAACCCACCAACCTCCCAATCTTATTCCCTAATCCCTACCCCAAATCTTAATTCCTAGTCCTTAACCCCCATAACACCCCCATCCCAATCCTAATACATAACCTTCTATACTAATCCTTAATCCATAACCCCCATATTAATACCAAATCCCTAAACCCCACCCACATTCCAAATCCTTATCACTAACCCCTAACCCCCCAATATTAATCCTTAACCCCTACCCCCAATCATAGTCCCTAATGCCTACCCCCAATCTTAATCTTTAATCCATGCCCCCCTAACTCTTCCATATCCCAATCCTAATCATTAAACCTAATCCCTACCCCCATCTTAATCACTAATCCCTAACCCCCATATTAATCCCTACCCCAAATCCTAATCCAAATCACTAACCCCCAACCCCTACCCCCACCCCCAATATTAATCCTTGACTCTTAACCCCCCCCCCCCAATCTTAATCCATAATGTAACATCATCCAATTCCATAACTCTCTCACGTGGACAAAACAGGTGAGTTATGGGACTTCAAGCACACCTCCCCATATTCCAGAGGTCACCGACTAGAATAATAAGTGTTATAAGTATATTGGAGATACTATACCCCCTGGTATAGAGTTATAACACAACATAATTAAACAATATAAATTAACATCAGAATGAAAGAATAATGTAAAAAATAAAAAAATAGAAGAAAACTAAACAATAAATTCCAACTGAATAATCAAATAAATAATAAAGGGATAATGTAATATCATGTTGTCTTATAACTAGATGTAAAACTAAAATTAATATAGTAAAATAACCAACTGATGCAAATAAACTTGGGTCTAGAACCCCATGTTGGTCCCATATCCAAACTCCAATCCATCCACCACGCAACACTCAATAGCAAGGTCTCTTTCCCTTGTCCAATCTTTCACCCATGTAATTTTCTCAGATACCAAATGGATGACTGATTAGGGTGTGATTATAGCTCAGTAGGTCGACACCACCATGTCTAAACATAACTAGTCTTATAATAAGTGCATGAAATAATGTAATAAATAGGTGTATTATTTAATTAAACAATTAAATTAATAGTACATCAACCTACTTCAGCACCATGCTATAATTTATCTGAGAATGTATCATGACTATGCTAACCCCAATCATATAACCATGGTAAAACATAACCTACTTTATCACACTATCGCAATTTCTCTGAGCATGTCACACAATCATGCCAACCATAACCATATATTCATGGAATAAATCACATATATCTAGGTCAATACCATTATATAATAATTTCAGCAATAAATGAGGGATGATATTGATATATAATCATTAAAATATGTATCAGATAAAACCTGATATATAATAATTTCATCAATAAATCATGGTCGATCCTGGTATATAATCATTACAGCATGTACCAGGTCCAAGCCTGGTATATAAGAATTTCAATAGTAAATCAGGGTTGAACCTGGTATATAAGAATTAGTACATGTATTCGGTCCAAGCTTGGTATATAATAATTTCAGTATAAATCACTAGTAATATCCTTCTATATAAGAATTACATCATGAATCACTAGGAATAACTTTCTATATAAACATTCTAACATTTAACACAATTACTCTTAACAACAAGGATATCACAATATCACATCATAAGGCTTATTGGTCAATTATAAAAATTACTATTTATCTTTCAATAAAACATTCTTTTTATCATTTTCTCATAAACCAATAACATTCCATTCATTTCAGTCATCAATCCAAGAGAAGGTGAATTTATATCAAGGAATCACAAAAAACTCATGTCATACTAAACAAACTTAATCCATTAGTCAATTCATTTATAAAATAGTCTGCTCACCCAAATGGTAACCATAAGCTAGGTCAATAAAAATTCAATAAAACTGCATTACAAGTAATAATAAAATTAACCATTTAATTAATTTAGGAACACATTATGTTGCACATAATTTTCAATTTAACATTCCATAGGGTTAAGGTTTATTCTTCCTACCTTTAACCATTGATTAACGCAACAATTCAAAAGGGTAACACTAAGGATGAATAAGGTGCCTAAGATCCCAAAAAGAACCTAAATCAACCTAATTCAATATCACAACCAAAATCGGTCTAAGGATTCCACCACCCTAACAGAGATCAATAGAAGAGGAGAAGAAAACCAAATCCAAAGACTTAGGAGGGATCAATTGAAAAAATGGGATATCTAGAATGGATGAAAGGATTACAAAATATAATTTGAGACATTATAGGGTCAAGATGAGGAAAATGAATGTAGGTGAAAAGAAAAATTAGTTGTATGGAACTTTTTAAAATGATGTTTGGGATATTACATGGCGTGTTACTCTTTTACACATCATTTATTTCTTTTTATAGGGATAAACCAAAAAACCCATTATCTTAGCTGAATTTTTAATTTTCCCAAACATTAAAAGACATGAACTGCTCACACAACATTTAACTGCTTTACACACTCTATTGGTTTTATGACATGTGTCTGGTAGAATTTACATATCATGTAATAGATTTACAGGTTGTGTAAATCTCATGTGGATAGCTTTTAGTCCAACTCCACAAAAGGACCGAAACCAACTCCAAAGCCTTCCAAATCATGGAAAAAATATCTTAATCTCTTTCAATACATTTATATCTTGACTCCATTAATTAAAATAAACATACATACCTAAAATTTAGTTCATTTTCCCAAAAAAATCTCTCATTATTCAAACAAGACTCATTCACCAAGGATTAAATACAATGGAAATACCAAAGGAAGATAATTAATATAAAATATTAAAGAGGGATATACATGGAAAGGGATAGGATATTATAACCTCCCTTCCATATAACAGTTCATCCCCAATTTTCTCCAAGCATCACTGTGGGTTCTCAGTGAACAATTCTAGAAACTAAGCTCACATATCTGACTCCCTCTCTCATGTCTCCTCCTGAACTCTCCTATTCTGCCACTACACTCAAACCAAAGGTATAGTACTACCCAAGAGATATTTATCACTATAGTGTACAATTATGTTTGGATGCTCCTCAAAAGAAACATACACTCTAAGCTCAACACCTTCTATATCTATCACATGAGAATGTTCTTGATAATATTTTTCAAGATACGATACATGAAACATGTTATGAATGAAACTATAACGATGTGGATGGTAAATCGGTACAATACTAGATCGACCCTTTCACTGTCTCAAATGGCCCAACAAACCTAGGTTCTAGCTTTCCATTTTCCATGATACAATGTTTCCCTAACCTAGAAAACACCTAAATGAAAAAACAATCACCAATATTGAACTCCAATGGTCATCTCTAATGGTTATCATGCAGTCGCCAACTATCTCTTGATCAGCTGAACCATCTCATATGTCTCTTGTATGAAAATAGGCTCAAAAAGTGTTGAATCACCTATATATATCTAATAAAAAGTTGAATGAAATGAACTTCCATAAAAATCCTTGAGAGGTGTAGTTTGGATCGATGCGTGGAATATATTATTACATGAAAACTACTTGAGTTACATATGCTACTATCATTAACCACCATAATAAAAAATATGATCTTTCAAAATATCCTTAATAACTCGAATAGACTGATCAGATTGACCGTTAGTCTAATGATAATAAGCTGCACTCAGAAGAAGCTATGATATCATAGCCTTTTGAAAACCATTCTAGAATTGTGATGTGAAATAGTGATATCTATCTGAAATGAAACTCTTTATAACACCATACACCCAAACTACTTCATGCATGAAAATGCAACCCAAATCGTCAACTATGAAGGAATCCTTGATAGGTTATTTGATTCAATATATCCCATACATCATCATTCTTAGGGGTTTTCTTTGGTAATATTGTCACAAAATCTATAGTGACATCCTCCCATTCTCATATTGGAATGGGAAAAGGATGAAATAGCACAGATATCCTCTAATGTTTTGTTTTCACCTTCTGACAAGGGAAAAATATTACCACAAATCCTACTACCTTCTTCCTCATTACTGACCACTGGCACTATCTAAAAATATCATGATACATCTTTTTCAAACCAGGATGTAACTCTCATCTATAAGCATGAAACTCTCTCATAAACTCCTCACACAAGCTTGCAGGACCCATACTCGCCCACAAAAAAAGAGAAGTTTCACTTGCAAGAGGCCACCCCGATGGTGTCTCCCCACCATATAAGTTTTCTATCATAACTAATCCCTCCAGATTATATAACTGATCAATCATTATATGATCCAAAAGTACAGGTGTAACATATGTAGAAGTCATAACTACTTAGACCTTAAACTTATAAACAACTAAATTCACGTTAGTAAAGAGTTCCATTATTCGCTTCTCATCACAAGACTCCCACACTGCCTATGTCTATATATTTAGGAATAATGCATCAGCAATGACATTTCAATAGCTTGACATATAGTTCAAATCGAATTTTTAAGAGTATAGATACTCGACCCACATCCTCTATAGAAGGTTCAGGTCCCACTAAGAAAATATGTACCTGAGGCTCTTGTGGTCTATGTATACCAAAACCTCTTTCCAATAAGATAGTGTGCCTAACACCTCAGGGAATATATCACTATTCCTAAATTCATGTGATTAGGGTAATTCCTCTCATGTAGTCTTTGTTTTCTGGAGCCATAAGAAACCAATTGATCCTCCTGCATTCGAACAAATCTGATACCAAATCTAGATGTGTCACAGTATAAGGTATATTCTTTACCTGACATGTGTAATGTGAGGATAGGTTCTAAGGTCAGTCTTTTTCTCATCTTCTTAAAATATCTCTTTCAAGCATCTAGCTAAAAAAACATCACCTCCCTTCTTGGCCAATCCTGTCATCATTACTTCAATATGGGAGAATTCCCAGATAAAGCGATGAAAATAACATGCCAAACCCTAAAATATTTGAATCTTAAAGACATTTTTTGGTTCCCAAAATACCATGGATGAAACATTCTTGGGGCCCATTGACACTCCTTCCTCTAAGATAACATAGACCATGTACTATAATTTTTCAATCCAAAAACTATATTTAGTTTTCATGGTGTAAAATCGATGATCTCTCAATATACTCAAGATGATGTTATGATGTTGGGAATGCTCATCTGCTAGCTGGGAGTACACTAAGTTTTTTTTTTTGAAAAAACAAAACCAAAAAATGATCAATAAAAGGATGAAAAATATTATTCATCAATTCCATGAATATCATTAGTGTATTTGTCAAACCAAATAGAAACAATACAAACTCATACAATCCATACATGCTCCTAAAAGAATTATAAGTTATGTATGATAGTCTCACCCACAAATAATGGAATCCTGATCTCAAATAAATCTTATAGAAGATATAAGAACCTCTCATCTGATCAAAAATATCATTGAAATGTGGAAGAGGATACTAGTTCTTGACCATTATCTGGTTTAATCTTCAATATTACACATATAATCAAAAAAGTGCCATCATAATTCTTTGAAAAAATAATTAGAGAACCTCACGAAGATGTACTAGGACATAAGAATCCATTATCTTCCATATCTACCAACTAAACTTTCAACACCCGAAGCTCTAATGGTTCCATTCTATAATACAGGAAAGAAACTGGATATGCTCCTAACATCAACTAGACCGTGAACTCGATATATCACTTAGGTATTAAGTCATAGAACTCTTTAGGAAAGAGATCTTAAAAATGGTCTACCACTGGAAGAAAATAATCCAACTTTATCCCACCATCATCTAGAGAAAGTTTGACTATCTAATCTGTGAGATAATCCAATTTTCACTGAATTGGTCCTATATGACCAGCCTAAAGATATCACTCATCTTGGTGAGAATAGTTTCCTTATAATGGAGATATAACGGTAAATTTCCACTGGTAATATTCAATATGAGATAGTTATAGAACTATAAATTCCATACCTAGGATCAAATTGAAACCTATCATTTCCAGCAAAAACAGTTCCCAAAAGAAATGGTAACCACCAATATCTAGATAACATCCCTTGCAACATTTAATATTCTATGACTACACTCCCAAGTGTGTATCAATGGTCAAAACACCATCCAATATTTCTACATCCAAGATCAAACTATTTACAAAAATAACAGATAAAAATGAATTTGATTCTACTATATAAAAAACAATCAAGGTTAAATGATACAGGAATCATACCGCTGATAGTAGATGGTCCTAAATCCACAATATATCATGTAGTTTGAATAACATTTATCTTACTGGCCCCTCTTCCCTAGAATCCACCCTGACTCCCATGATCTATTCCCTCTACTTGGTAATTTCATTCCTGAACTGGGATACCATATCCCCAGCTTCAACCAAAATTTCATGTGGTTCTCTAGCTACATATCTACTAAAGAGTAGCTAAGTCCTTCCCATAATATGGTACCTATCATTATCTCTAACCACTACTCTACTTTGTAATTCCCCAAAAAAAACCTCTATAGGTGGTCAATCCTTCTGCAAGCATGACACACCAAATAGGGGTATGGAAACTGAGGTCGTTTGTGACTCATCTTGCCACACTAATAGCACTACAACGAAACAAAATCCTGATATGGATTCCCACTACCCTAACTACTCTAAACATCATTTACTTAGAGAGAACTATCATAATGACACTTCTTTCCACTAGAATAAGAGTTACTAGTTCTTCCTGCTGAAATAGCTCGATTGTTGCTCGAGGCCTCTCTCATATTCCCTTCCATGATGAGTTCCTGATTCATCACATTCATAAAACTACTCACACTAGACATGTTCACCTATGACCTAATCTCATATTGAAACCCATCTTAAAATATTGGTTCCCTAGAGATCTCATTAGATTCTAAAGATAAAACAAATCACTGAAGGTCGTTGAAGCATCTAAAGTAGTCTTGTACTAACATACCCTCATGCGTTAGGTGCATGAACTCACAAGCCTTCTCATTACACAATGTCTCAAGATATAAGTGTCTTAGGAACTACACCTCTAAGTACTTCCAATATAGATCATCTTGCTTCCCAGTATTCTCTGTAATGTCCCACCAAAACTTGGTTGGTACACATATCATATATGCAGCAAGCTTCACCCTCCTATATGAGGGTGTATAAAGATCTTTAAAGATCATCTCTAGACTGAATCAATCTAGAACTCAGCTAATCGGGGGAATACCTACCCAATGAACTATAGATGTTGTAGTTGGAACTCTTCTGTCAACTCAAACATTGAAGGCATGGTGGGAACAATCTCCCATTCAAAAGATCTTATAACCCCCATGAATTTTTAATGTAGCTGAACATCCATATAATACTCATAAGAAACAAGAAGATACGACTTAGTAGGGTTAAGAGCATGATTATTTCCATTATCCTGAAACTCAACTCAATGATTATGAGGATAAAATTTATCTACTAGACAAACAAACACCTTAGAACACTTGCTATTAAAACAGGTCCAACCCCAACATGTGGCAACAACAAAGAACCACTACTCTTAATATCTCTAAACATGGATTACAAGTTTTATATCATGAAATATCAATTTATTTATTTTATTTATTCAGTATAATAGGTATCTTTTATTACAGTTCAAGCATTCAAGTATATATCACATGCAATATATATGTCTCTATCATGAACCATGCATGTCAATATATATCCATATGTGCCTATCATGATGCATGGACAATCATATCGCATCATATTGGGACATGAGTATAAATATCATAAACCAATAACATCATAAAATAATAACCTCACAAAAAATGTGAATCACCCATGGTGAAATAACATCAACTATTATAAGAAAACATCATAAATATAAATATTATCCTTGGGAACTCATATTTTCCCATTGTAATAGGTTATATTCCCCCATTATCAACATTATTACCAAGTTAAGACACATCCTATTCTCATTTATACATTTTCTAAATATTAATGAAACAAAAAATAAACTCTTTGTCATCTGATACAACTTTGTAACTTCCTCCAATTCTGACACTCATGTGGCAGAAACGAGTTGGTTATAGAACCTCAAGAATGCCTCCCTGTATGTATAAGTCTAGAGACTAGCAGTGGAGGTGTGATAAGTATATTGGGGAGACTATACCCTCTGGTACTGAGTTATAATATAGTGTAAGTAATCAATATAAATAAATATCAGAGTTTGGAAATAATAGAAACAATACAAAATTGTGTAAAACCCAATTAATAAATTCCAACTGAATATTTCAATAAATAATAAAGGAATAATGTAATTTCATGATGGAATGTAACTAGATGTCAAATTAAAAGTAATACAATAAAATAATCAGTTGACACAAATAAACTCAAAGACCCTAGTCCCAAAACACATGCCAGTCTCATCTATAAACTTTGACCCATCCAGAAAGAAATAATCCACATCAAGGTCCATTTCCCTTGTCCAATCCTACATCCATGAAATCTTCTTGAGTTCCAAACAGTGGCCCAAGTATGGTGTATGATTAACATAGTAGGTTGACACCACTATGTCTAAACATAACCAGTCTTTTAATAAGTTCATGTAATAATGCAATAAATAGGTGTATTAATTAATTAAAAAATTAAATCAATACAACATGAACCTACATCGGCACCATGTAAAAAATTCTCTGAGCATGTATCATGACCATCCCAACCTCAACCATATAACCATGGTAAAACATAAACTAATTTGGCACCATGTTAGAATGTGTCTGAGCATGTCTCATAATCACGCAAACCATAACCATATATTCATGGTACAAATCATATAAATCTGGGTCAAGCAGGCTATATAATAATTTCAGAAATAAATCGAGGATGAGAGTGATATATATTCATTACAACAAGTATTAGGTCCAATACCAATATATAGTAATTTTTTTCAATAAATCATGTTTGAGTCAATTCTTGTAAGCATTGCAGCATGTATCTGGGAAAATCCTAGTATATAATAATTTCAGCAATAAATCTAGGATGATCTTGGTATAGAATCACTAAAACATGTATTACGATCAATACTAGTATGAAATAAGTTCAGCATAAATCACTAGGCATAACCCACTATATAAGAATTACAGCATGAATCACTGGGTATACACCACTATATAATCATTAAAACAGTTTACCCAATGTGTCAGAATAGTAAGGATATCACGGTATCATATTATAAGGCTCAACAGTTAATTATGAAAATTACCATTCATATTTCAATCACACATTATATTTATAATTTGGTAATAAACCAATATCATGTTAGTCATTTCAAAAATCAAGCCAAGTCAATGTGAATCTATACCAAGAAATCACTAAAAACTCATGTCAAGATAAACACACATAAGCCATTAGTCAATTCATTTATAATCAAGGGTTCAATAACCTGAATGGTATCCATAATCTAGGTCAATAAAAAATAATAAAAAGGTATTAAAATGAATAATACAATTCAAAATTTAATTAATTTAGGATAATGTTATTTTGGCACAATTGCAACATTTCATATACTTTACAATTAAACAGTCCATTGGGTTAAGTTTTAGACCCCCAACCTTTAATTTGAGATTAAAAAAATGCATCCAAAGGGTAACACCAATGAGGAAGAAGGTGTAAAAGAGTGAAAAAAGAACCTAGATCATCCTAGGTCAATATCACAATGAAAAGGGTTCCAAATATTCCACCCCCTAACAAAGATCAACGAAAGAGGAGAGGAAAACCAATGCCAAAGACTTACCATGGATTGATCGCATACATGGGACACCAGATTGGATGAAAGGATTCCAAAACTGCATGGGAAGCATTCAAGGGTTGATAAGTGGAAACTTCACATTTTTGAAAAGAAAAATCATTTGTACAACTCTGTTAATACTATTGGTCAGGAAAATAAATGGCGTGTAACTCTTTTACATGTAGTTTATTTCTTTTTAGAGGGATATACTAAAAAACTTCTCATCTCGGATGAATTTTTAATTTTCCAAAAAATTAGACGATCTAAACTGATTACACATGTAACTACTTCATTACCTGTACTAGTTTCACGACATATACTTGGAAAAATTTATAAGCCATGTATACCTTTACATGGTATGTAATTTCCATAGAGACAGTTTCTACTCTAGTTTCTACAAAATGACCCAAACCACCTCCAAATCCATCCAAAACATGAAGAAACCCTCTTAAACCCATTGAAAACATTTATATATAGACACCATTAATTAAATTAAAAATAAATCTCCTAACTTTAGTTCATTTTCCCCAATAAAATCTCTCCTTCT
The DNA here is from genome assembly GCA_963277665.1 of Viscum album. Classification (NCBI taxonomy): domain Eukaryota; kingdom Viridiplantae; phylum Streptophyta; class Magnoliopsida; order Santalales; family Viscaceae; genus Viscum; species Viscum album. Next base: position 1,761,164,808 of record OY728141.1, read on the forward strand.
CTGAACAAGACTCAACCACCAAGGCTTAAAGATAAAGGAAAAACACAAACGAATACATTTAATTAAAAAAATAAAAGTTGGATGTACTTTAAAAAACATGGGATCTTATAAATAATGCCTAACCCAATATTAATAAGTACTCACTACCCCCCGATCCTAATCACTAACCCCTAACTAATCCCTCCCCCCAGTATTAATCTCTAATACCAAACCCCCTGGCCCCCAAATCCCAATCCTAATCACTAACACCTAACTAATCCATTGACCCAATCTAAATCCCTAATCCCTACACCCCTACCAATAATAATCACTAACCCCAAACTAATACCTATCCCAAATCATAATCCCTAATCTGTAACCCCCATCCTAATCCTAACCACTAACCCCCAAATAATCTCTACCCACAATATTAATCTCTTGTCCCTAAACCCCCTTTATTAATCCCTAATCCATAATATCCCAATCCCAATCACAAACCCCTAACTACTCCCTATCCCCAAATCATAATATCTAATCCCTAACACCCACAATATTAATACCTAACCTCTAACCCCCAATCTTAATGCCTAAGCCCCAATAGTAATCACTAACCCCTAAATAACCCCTATAACCCCAATCATAATCCCTAATACCTAAACACCTCCTAAATATTAATCCCTAACCCCTACCCCCTCCCCCCAAATTGTAATCCTCGATCCCTAACCCCCCATCTTAATCCATAATCTATACCTCCACCCAATCCCAATCCCTAACCCCATAATCTTAATCCATACCCCTAATATTTATCCCTAATCCCAAACTCCCCACTATAAATCCCTAAACACTAATCCCCCAATCTTATTCCTTAATACCTAACCCCGAACCATATTAATCCCAAATCCATAACCTCCCACATCTCAATCCCTAATCCCTACCCCAATCTGAATCCTTAACCCCACAATACTAATCTTAATCCCTTCCCCAGTATTAATTACTAATCCTTAAACCCCCAATCTTAGTCCCTAATCCCTAACCCACCCACAATATTAATCCATAAACCCAATACCCTAACCACCCAATCTTAATCCCTAATCCATAATCCCCTGATCCAAATCACTAACCCCCAACTCATCCCTATCCCCAAATCATAATCCATATTCTCTAACCCTACCAATATTAATCCTTAAACCCTACCCCCCCCCCAATCATAGTCCCTATCCCCCTGATCCTAATCCTAATTCCTACCAAAATCCTAATAATTAATCCATACCCTTAATCCCTACCCCCCCCCCCCCAATTTTAATCCCTAAACCCAACCCCCCCCCCCCATTCTTAATCCATAATTCCCAATCCCTAACCCTCCATTGTTAATCCCTAATACCTACCCCCCAATCTAAATCCCTAATCCCCTAATCCTAATTACAAACCCATAACTCATCCCTATCCCCCAATCATAACCTATAACCCCCAATATTAATCCCTAATTGTATCATCCTAGAAATTTTAATATTAATAAGTGTTTTGTTTCATAAATTAAATAAATCAATGTTTTTTTATTAGATGTCGATATTTAATATTTTAAATTAAATAATAATAATAATTAGAAATGATATTACATTATTTATTTTCAATAATTAGAATAATGAAATTAGGATGAAATTCTTCAAATAATAAATTGAAAATTCTATTAGTTAACTTTATCAATTAATGCATAAAAATAAAAAATATATTAGTTAACTTTAAAATAATAATAATTAGAATAATATTATAATGAAAGTAAATAAATAATTATATTTATGATTAAACTCTTAAAATGAAAATTATAATAGTTAACTTTATCAATTAATGCATAAAAATGTTATATATCAAATTTCATTTATAATAAATCATTTTCAATGTTGGATATAAGTTAACATATTAGTATTTAATTTTGGTTATGAAATAATATTTATATTATAAAATTTATTTGTAACTTAAAAATATTTAAATTTATATTAATTATAATAACAAATTCATATTAATTTGTAACTAAATATACTGTTATAAATTGTATTTTTATTAAAAGTAAAAATTTGTAAATATAGTAATTATTATTGAAATTATAAAATTATAAATATATAAACATTTTGTTAATATTTATATAAGTACAATTTTATTAAAGAAAATAAATTAAATAAATGATATTAATAATAATAATAGTGGTAAAAAATATGATATTTAAATAACCATTTTACTAAATAAACTATTATAAATGTGTTCTTATGAATTTTGAGTATTATTAATTTATAAATACACATATGAAATTATTTAATTTATTTTAATAAAATTATTAAAATAAAATATAAGGAAACGAATAAAAAGAAATAGAAAACCAAAAATCAAAGAAAAATTTGAATAAAGTAATAAAAGAAATAAAATGATAGAATAATCAAGAAATATGAGAGGATATGTGGGATTCTTCGAGTGAGGGGAGTCCATTGGAGACTTATACCACATAGAGGGATAAAATTAGTGGCAAATGGAGTTGAAGTTGAGCACAACATCAAGTCTTGAAGGTAAGGTCGAGCGACGTCATGACCTAAGTGCACCGATGGGGAAACTTTGTTTTATACATCTTTAAAGATGAGTGAAGAGTAATGGACCTAAATATTTAGCATAAATCGAGTGAAAGATCGACCGCATATGAGGATTCGGTAGTTTGAGCTTAATTATGCAGGTATTCAGAGTCCAAATCAGATCTGATATGGTTTCAAACTTCATTTAGAAGAAAATAACATTCAGTTTTGGTGTTATGCCTCACATCGTCTAAATTTGAAAGTAGGTGTTGTTCATTTAATTTTGGTATCTGAATCACATCTGTTTAACCAATTTTAGAATCTCAATTTATTTATTTGTCATATTCTTCAATTTCTATCCCTCATTTAATGATTTTCATCATTTTTATTGGGTTCCACTCAATGTATCTAACCATTTTATCAATGGTTTTTTTCAATATCTTCGATCTGGTTTATTTTTAATCTTCCATGTAGTGTATAATTTTTTATATGTCATATTCATATCTGTTTACTATTACATGCAATTCAGATTTCGAATAATACAAAAAATTTAATTGATTGATCTTGTTTGCATACAATGCATTGAGAATAGTTTTCATTTTTCTAATAGATTCTTTGATACACTAACTTTTCCTTACAACTAGTGTTTTCAAATTTAACAATTATTGCCTCTACATCAATTTCAGATCAATTTTGATCATATTCACTCTTCTTCTCATACACATCAATAAAAAATATATGAATTTTATATCTGTATCTCAACTTTCATTGCAACCCAATATGTGATTTAAACTCAGTTATAAAAGTTGATATAAATTATATTTTAGAATTCATGAGAGTATATAAAAGTAGAAACCTTTTTTCTTAATATTCATTTATATTTGAAAGCACTGCACACCCACCGTGAGAATAAATAGTTGATAAGAGATTCTAAAGAGAAAAGTAGTGGAAAATCACTTGGAGTCTGCAATTAAATTTCGATAAGGGAAGAATATTTATTTTAAATTTTATTTCTGTAAGGGAATTTTGTTTATTTATTTCAAAATTTTGTTTTTTTATTGGGTAATGTATTACTCTTTTTATGATTAAAAAAATTATTGTAACAAATTTTTTTATGTTTATTCTTCTTTTCAAATTTATATCCATTGAAATTAAAATTTCAAGTGGTGTAAATATTATCTCTTTTACATTCCATTATAAGATTTCAACTACATGCATGATTTTCTTATTTTCAAAAGAACCATTGTAGGGTGGATTTTAGTTTCTGAAATGATTTATGGAATGAGTTATATAATAAATCTTTAATTAAAATCTCTTTTTTTATTCTCCAAAGAACATGAAAATTGTTCATATTTTATGTGTGTATACAACAGGTTTTTAATTAACAAAATTTATCATTTTATGTGTGTGAAGACTTTATAAATTCATGAATGTGAATTATATTATAAGATATGTCCATTTCGTATAATTTTTTATATTTCATGCATGTAATAGTTTAATCTTATTTAATTTTGATTTTATATACATATTTAGTTAACAATTAACTCCTTCATATGAAATTATTTTCAAAGTGGATTCTATGAGTTTAAAATAATACATGAATGATAATAATATTTTTATTAACATTTGATGTATTTTAATGGTAATGAAATTCAGTTAATTTTTTTATGTTTTATTATGGTAGTATAAAATTATAAACATGTAAATAATTATGATATCATGTTTTAAAATAAAAACTCTATTGAAAATATATATAAGTATAGAAAGCTTAAAATATTCAATAAAATAAGGAACTTGAACTTTCTAAATACGATAGGGAAGTGGGAAGTGAACTCATCCCTCAAGTGGTTAGGGCCAAGACAACCTTCAATGTTTCAAGTGGCCTTAGTGTTTTTTTCTTAATAGCTTTCATATTTTTTTCATAAATATCCTTGGACTATTTTAAGCAATTTTGGAGTGTAGTTATTTTCCAAATGTTGGGATATTTTTCATACATAAATAATTTTAATATTATTTCCAAAAGGTTTTTCTAAATATATTTTGATGGTATTATCAAAATAATTTCAAAAGGAATTTCTCAAAAGTTATTTTTAGAGGAATATTTCATAAAAGGTATTTCAATTATTTTAAAACCCCTTACTGGGAAATAAAATGAAAATCCAAAGTTTTAAAAAACAATCACTAGTATCATAGAAGTTATAATTCAAATTACTTTTCTTTTAGAGATAGCATGCATGGAAGCATAGTGGGAATATTGTTTTATTTTTATCAAACTCTAATAATTTGTATGTTTGTGTGTAATTCTCCAAAACCTAGACCAGAAAATGTCCTGAATTGTAATAAGTGTTGGGTATTTATTTAGTTTTATTTTAGAAAAATACATATAAATTCTTTAAGCACTGAATTTGGAAGAGTGAGTTTTGGGCCTTATTATTGGTATAAATTCAATGGTCTAGATAACTTTTGAGATTATATGGTGTCTTTTGAGGAAAGAAAAATCTATGCGATATATTTCTCTTTAGATAATTATGTTCCATTAGAAATTCAAGTTTTCTTAATTATAAATATGAAAATTCAGAATTTTATAAAGTCTAAAAACAAATTATGAGGGAACAATTCATTTAACTAGGGGGGGATGTAGCATCCCAGAAATATTAATATTAACAAGTGCATTATTTTATAAATTAAATGAATAAAAAATAATATTTGATTATATGTTATGATTAAAATTAAAAAATTTTATAATATTAATTATAAATGATATTAAATTATTTTTTTCAAAGAATAATAATATAAAGAAAGTGTATAAATAATTATAATTATGATGACACTTTTAAAATGAAAATTCTATTAGTTAATTTTATCAACTAATACATAAAAATGTTATATATCTAATTTCATTTATAATAATTTTTTTTCAGTGTTGGATATAATTTAACAAATTAGTATTGAATTTTGGTTACGAAATAAAATTTAGATTATAAAATTGATTTATAACATAAAAATACATAAAGTTATATTAATTATACTAAAAAATTCATATTAATTTGAAACTAAATATACTATTATAAATTATAATTTTATTAAAATTAAACCTTCTAAAAAAAGTAATATGTTAATGAAAATATTAAATTATAAATATATAATCATTATTTTAAAATTTATATAAATAAAATTTTATTAAATAAATTAAATTAAATTAAATATATTAATAATAATAATACTGATAAAAAATATGGTATTTAAATAATAAATTTACTTAATGAACTATTATAAAATAATTCTTATAAATATTCAGTATTATTAATTTATAAATACACATATTAAATTATTTAATAATACTATTAAAATTATTAAATTAATGATAATTAAATGAATTAAAAAATATAAAAAATCAAAAATCAAAGATAAATTTGAATACAGGAATAAAAATATAACAGAAGAATCAAGATATAGGCAATGAGATGAGGGATTATTTGAGTGAGGGGAGTCCTTGAGAGAGTTTGACCACAGAGAGGGGGAAATCGAGCAGTGTAGGGAGTCGAAGCCGAATATGAGATCGAGTCTCAATGGGAAGGTCGAGTGAGGTCAACACCTAAGTGCATCGATGGGAAAACCATATTTCATCCATATTTGAAGTTGAGGGACGAGTCGCAGAATTTGAGATCAAGCATAGATCAAGTTCAAGATCAACTATAGATGAGTATTCTGTAGTATAATCTCAGTTATTCATGCATTTTATGTCCAAATCTAATCAGGTAGGATTTAAAACTTTATTTAGGGGAAAACAACATTCAGTTTTGGAGTTATGCCTCACATCATCCAGATTTGTAAGAAGGTGTTGTTCATTTAATTTTGGTGTCCAAATATTATATTTTGAACTGATTTTAGTATCTCAAATTATTTATCTATCCTCTTCTCCCATTTCTATCCCTCAGATAATGATTTCCATCATTTTCATTCTTCTCCACTCAATGTATCTAACCATTTTGTCAATGGTATTTATTGTTATCTTTGATCTAGTTTATTTTTAATCTTCACTTGAGCATATCGATTTTTTATATGTTGTATTGATATTTGTTTATTTTTATGAGACATTTAGATTTCAAATAATATAAAAAATAATAATTAATTGATCATCTTCGCATATAATACATTTATATTTTTGTTATTTTCAAATAGATTCTTCGATAAACTGAATTTTCCCTTCGATTGGTGTTTTCTACTTTAAAAATTAATTCATATACTTTGAATTTGGATAAATTGTGATCATATCCTATCTTCTTATCATAAGAGACAATCTACAACTATATAAATTTCATATCTATATCTCAACATGAACAAAAACCCAATCCTTACTTTAATCTATACTCGAAAAGTTGATATAAATTATATTTTAGACTGACAGAGATTCTATTTAATTTGAAACCTTGTTTATTAATATTCATATATTTTTGAATTCATTGCACACCCAAAATGAGAATAAATAAGTGAGAATAGTGTCCTAAGATAAGAGTGGAGGAAAATCACTTGCAGTCTCCATTTAAATTTTGGTAAGGGAAAAATATTTATTTATTTGAATTCTTTTATAAGGGAATGATTATTTATTTATTTAAAAATTAGGATTTTTATTTTGTTGTTTTGGGTAATGGATTACTCTTTTTATGATTCAAAAATTAATTATAATGATTTTTTTTATTCTTATTTTTAAATTTATATCCTTTGAAATTGAAATTAAAAGGGGAGAAATTATTTTATCTTTTACCTTCAATTATAACATTTAAGATACATACATGATTTTATTATTTTCAAAAGAACCCTTGTAGGGTGGGTTTTAGTTTTTGAGATGATTTATGAAATGAGTTATATAAGAAATATTTAATTAAATTTTATTTGATTTTATGAACCTAAGAGCATGAGAATCGTTATTATTTTATGTGTATATAAAATAGGTTTTTAATTAACAAAATTTATCATTTTATATGTTTGAATAATTTATACATTCATTAATGTGAATTATATTATAATATATAAAAATTTCCGATAATTTGTGATATTTCATGCATGTATCGATTTAATCTTATTGAATTTTGATTTTATGTACACATGCAGTGAACAATTAAATCCATCATATGAAATTATTTTCAAAGTGGATTCTATGAGTTTAAAAGAATATATAAATGTTAATAATATTTTTATTAACATTCTAAGTATTTTAATGGTAATTAAACTTAGTTAATTTAATGAAGTTTTCTTATGGTAGTATAAAATTATTAACATGTAAATAATTATGATATTAAGTTCTAAAGTAAGTATTCTAGTGAAATTATATTAAATTATATAAAGTTTAAAATGTGTTATAAAATCTATCACTTGAACTTTGTAAATATGATAGAGAAGTTGGAAGTGAACGCATCCCTAAAGTGGGTTGGCCTAAGACAACCTTCAATGTTTCAATTAGCCTCAATGTTTTGTTTAAAATATTTCATATTGTTTTTAGAAATGTCACTGAACTATTTTTAAGAATTTTTTTAGCGTAAGTATTTTCAAAATGTTGGGATATTTTACATACATAAATAATTTCAATATTATTTTAAAAAAAATTATAAATTTATTTTGATGGTATTATCAAATTAATTTCAAATTAATTTCTCAAAAGTTATTTGAAAAGGAATATTTCATAAAAGGTATTTCAATGATTTTAAAACCCCTTAATGAGAAATAAAATGCTTATCCCAAATTTTAAAAATACTTTTCATATGTATCTTAGAAGTTCTAATTCAGATGTCTACACTTTTGGAGATAGAATGTGAGGAATTGTAGTAGGAATATTGTTTTTTTCAACTATGATAATATGTAAGTTTGTGTATAATACTCTACAACTTAGACCAGAAAAAGGTAATAGATTATAATAATTGTTGTGTATTTTTTTAGTTTTTTTTAATACACATAATTTTTTTAATCATCGAACCCATAAGTGTGTGTTTAAGGCCTTATAATTGGTATTAGAGAAACAATCTAGAAATATTTGTAGATTTGATTTCATCTTTTGATTAAATAAAAATATACACAATATAATTTTCTTTATATAATTAAGTTCCCTTAAAAATTCTAGTTTTCGTAATCCTGATGATGGAAATTCATAATTTTTTAAAGTCTGATTAATGAATTATGATAGAAAAATTAATTTAGGGTGGGGGTGTAACATCCTAGAAATTTTATTATTAATAAGTGATTTGTTTTGAAAATTAAAGAAATCAAAATAATTTTTGATTAGATGTTAGGATTAAATATATATAATTAAATATTAATACATAAAAATGATATTAAATTATTTATTTTTAAAAAATAATAATATATTTAAAGTAAATAAATAAATAGAATTAGGATGACACTCTTAAAATGACAATTCTATTAGTATTTTTTATCAATTAATACATAAAAATTTTATATATCAAATTTCATTTATAATAAATCATTTTTCAATGTTTTATATAAGATAACATTTTATTATTGAATTTTGGTTAGGAAATAATATTTATATTATAAAACTTATGTATAACTTAAAACATCATAACTTTATATTAATCATAATAACAATTTCGTACTAATTTGTAACTAAATATACCGTTATAAATTATATTTTTATTAAACGTAAAACTTTATAAAAAGAGTAATATATTAATGAAATTATTAAATTATAAATATATATTAATCATGTTAATATTTATATAAATAAAATTTTATTAAATAAATTCAATTAAATAAATGATAATAATTATAATAATTATAATAATAGTGATAAAAAATATGTTATTTAAATAACCAATTTACTAAATGAAATATTATAAATTTATTATTATAAATTTTAAGTATTATTAATTTATAAATAAAAATATGAAATTATTTAATATGATTATTAAAATTATTAAAATAAATGAAAATAAAATGAATAAAAAAATAATGAAAACCGAAAATCAAAAAAAAAATTGAATAAAGGAATAAATCGTGATAGAAGAATCAAGAAACGAGAGAGGATATAAGGGCTTCTTCAATTGATGTGATTCCTTTGGAGAGTTTTACCATAGAGAGGGAGAAACCAAATAACAAAGTTATTTGAATTCAAGCGTGAGATTGAGTCTTAATGGGAAGGTTGAACGATGTCAAGACCCGAGCACACCGATGGGGAAACCATGTTTCACCCGTCATCAAAGTCGAGTGAAGAGTCACAGGCCTGGATATCAAGCATAAGTTGAGGGAAAGATCAAACATGGATGAGTATTCAGGATTTGAAGCTCTGTTATGTAGGAATTTGAAGTCCCTATATGATTCGTTAGGGTTTTGAACATTATTTAGGGGAAAACAACAATCAGTTTTGGAGTAACGCCTTACATCGTCCAGATTTTCACGTAGTTGTTGTTAATTTAATTTTGGAAATTGAATATTATCTATTAAATTTATTTCTATATATTAATTTCTTTATTTTTACTCTCCTCCAATTTTTATCCCTTAGATAATGATTTCCATCATTTTCATTATTTTCTAATCGATGTATCTAACAATTTTTTCAATGGTTTTCATTGATGTCTTTGATCTAGTTTATTTTTAATATTCCATTGAGTGTATCAATTTTTTATATGTAAGAATTCATATATTTTTACTATTATGTGAAATTCATATTTCAAATAAGAAAACAAATAAAATTAATTGATCTTCTTCGCATACAATGCATTCAGATTTGTTGTCATTTTCTAAGTCTTCGATACACTGAATTTTCCGTTTGACTGGAATTAACAACTTTAAAAATTAATACCAATTATTTGATTTCAGATCAATTGAAATCATTTTCTATCTTTTTCTCATATGCATAAATCAAACAAACATATAAATATCATATCTATATCTCAACTTTCATTGGAACAAAACTTGTGTTTTAAACTCTATTAGACAAGTTGATATAAATTATATTTTAGACTACACGAGAGTCTATATAAGTTGCAAACTTTCTTGTTAATATTCATATATATTTCAAAACATTGGAAAACCACCACCAGAAGAAATATGTGAGAAGTTATTCCTAATATAAGAGTATAAGAAAATCACTTGTAGTATTTAATTAAATTTATGTAAGGGGAAATATTTACTTTTAAATTCTTATTTATTTTAAATTTTATTTCCATTAGAGAAATTTTGTTTATCTATTTCAAAATTATTATTTTTATTTTGTGGTCTTAGGTAATGGATTACACTTTTTATGATTTAAAAATTTATTGTAATAATTTTTTTTTATTCTTATTTTCAAATTTATATCCTTTGAAATTTAAATTGCAAGGGAGTGATTATTTTCTCTTTTACCTTCAATCATAAGATTTCAACTACATACATGATTTTTTTATTTTGAAAAATAATCATTGTAGGTTGGGTTTTAGTTTCTGAATTTATTTATGTAATGAGTTATATAACAAATATTTAATTAAAATCTTTTTGATTTTATGCACCTAAGAACATGAGAATAGTTATTATTTTATGTGTATATACAATAGGTTTTTAATTAACAAAATTTATCATTTTAGGTGTGTGAATCCTTTATACATTCATTAATTCCATTTATATTATAATATATGGCCATTTACTATAATTTATGATATTTCATGCATATAGTGGTTTAATTTTATTGAATCTTGGTTTTATGTTCACATGTAGTGAACAATTAACTCCTTCATTTGAAATTATTTTCAAAGTGGGTTCTATGAGTTTAATGTAATACATGAATATTAATAATATTTTTATTAACATTCCAAGTATTTTAATTGTAATATAATTCAGTTAATTTTTGGATGTTTTCTTATGGTAGTATACAATTATAAACATGTAAATAATTATGATGTCAATTTTTAAAGTAAAAACTCCAATAAAATTATATATAAATATAGAAAGCTTAAAATGGTTTTTCAAATCCAGCACTCAAACTTTGTAAATATTATGGGGAAGTGAGAAGTTAACCCATCCATCAAGTGGGTATGCCCAAGATAGCCTTTAATGTTTTAAGCGTCCGTGGTATTTTTTTTCAAAATCTTTCTTATTGTTTTTAGAAATATCACTAGACTATTTTAAATAAATTTTTGATCACAAGTATTTTAAAAATTTAGGGATATTTTCTATAAGTAAATAATTTCAATATTATTTTCAAAATTATTTTTATAAAATTATTTTTGATGGTATTATCAAAAGAACTTAAAAATAATTTCTCAAAATTTAATTTCAAAGAATGATTTCATAAAATTTATTTGAATGATTTTAAAACCCCATACTGGTTAATATAATGCTCATCACATGTTTTAAAAACGTTTTTCACAAGTATCTTATAAGTTTTAATTTAGATATCTTCACTTTTGGAGTTAGCTCGTGTACAAGTGTCATAGGCATATTGTTTTATTTTTTTCCAACTCTGATAATATGTAAGTTTGTTTTTAATTATCCATAACTTAATCTATAAATTGATCATAGGATATAATAAGTGTTGTGTATTTTTTTAGTTTTTTTTTAGTTTTTTTTAAAATACACAGCATTTTATTAAACAGTGAAACAAACAAATAGTTTCCCTTTATAATAACTAGAAACAAACAAATAGTTGAAAAATATGATTGTAATGGGTTTAGGTATTCATGATCATAAAAAGGGAATAAGAGAATGCCTAAATACACTATAAAAAATAGTTTACATTTATAATAACTTATTGATTTAGTGATGAAACCTAATGAGAAAAAATTTTACAATTTTATTCATCATAAAAAAATAATATATGATAAAATAAAAGGAAAAGGTAAATAAAAAATATTTTAGAGTATTTTGTTAATATATTTCCATGTTAAGATATAATCATATATTTCTAGAGTATTTAGGTATTCATGATCATAACAAGGACATAATAGAGGTAACCCTTCATATATGAAATACAAGAAAGAACTGCCTCTCATAACAAAAAAACATTTACCATTGTATACCATAATAGAAAACCATGAAATAATCACATCACTTGTTCTAATATAATGTTACCTAAATCCAATGGAAGATAAAAATTTTTAAACTGAAATGAAATACTAACCCTTAACAAATCACTAACCCCCAACCCTAATCCAAAAACCCATAATCCTAATCCATATCACTAACTTTGAATGAATCCCTACCCCCTCAATCATAATCCCAAATCCCTAACCTCCCAATCCTAATCCATACCCTCAAACCTAATCCCTAACCCCTCAATCCTAATCCTAATCACTAATCCTTTCCCCCTTACCTCAATAATAATCACCAATCCCTACCCCCAAATCATAATCCCTAACCCCATCCCCAAATCCTAATCCTAATCACTAACCCCTAATTAATCCATACCCGAAATAGTAATCCCTAATCCGCAACTCTCTAACCCCCATCCTAATTCCTAACCCCCCAATACTATTTCCAACCCCATCCCTAGTCCCTAACCCACCCAATCCTAATCCTATTAACTAACCCCAAACTAATCCCTACCCCCTAATCATAATCCTTAATCCCTAACCCCCCAATCCTAATCCCTACCCCCTAACCCCTAACTAAAATGCACGGTAATGAAACAAAGAAAATATATTCTACCTAAGCAGGGGAATCTGAAATAAAATATAATAATATTACCAAGTAAATTAATACATTCAATAATAAACCATTAAGGAATATTGAAATTTTCTTTACCTTTTTTTTTCTAATACCCTTCAATTGTTTATAATTTATTCAAGGCAGTGAGCATAAGATCCCTCCCAAATTATTGAGTTCACTTTTCTCTACCCTAGAGTGTATGGGATTATGGTGTTTTAGTGAGTTAAATAAAGTACAATGATCTCGGATGTAATATCTACTTCATAAAATTTATAAAAAAAATATAATATTACCATAAACCAAACATTTTCATTTAGTTATTGAATTATTTTTTCTTAAAATGTCTAGGGGTAGCAATATAATAAATAATATTTCTCACATTAACTAAATATTTTTCCCAGCTATGAAGGTAACCAAAAAGGGACCAGAATAGTGGCCAGAAACCTACCACCTATCTAAAAAAATATAATATGAAAAAATTTGTTTGAAAAAATAGAAAAAAATAAATTCTAAAAAACTAGTAACCTAATTGGATCATTTATATTTTGGATGAAATCATTATACTCAATTAAAACCTAGAATTCTTGGTCAAGAGGATATGCTTTGTTTATCCTAAAAGTATATGACTTATTGTATTTCATCCATATTTAATTGAAATTATTCAACATTGAGAAGAAAATTGTGAGTATTATGTGAAGTGAAGAATTAAAAATTTGTGACTTAAGATACACACCCAACTAATTTATTTAGTGATGAAAACAAATTATAAAAAAATTTAAATTTTATTCAACATAAAAAATTTAATGTCTGATAAAACAAATGGAAAAATCAATTAAGAAGAATTTAGAGGCATTCATTATGATATTTCCATGGTAATATACAATAAGATATTGCTATAGTATTTAGGTATTCAGGATGATAACAAGGAAATAAGAGAAAACAAGGAAATAATAATGTCCCCCCTTTATATATGAAATACAAGAAGAAACTGCATCACGTAAGAAAACTTTTAACATTGTATACCATAATAGAAAACAAGGAAATAATCACAACACTACTTCCAATAGAATATTCCCTAATTAAAATGAAATATGTTGTTTTGTTAACCTAAAATTAAATACTAACAAAACATTCATAGTTTTATTATATTATAATAATTCTAGTTCTTCAAGTGCATAAACTACAAAAGTTAAGGAGGCTCAAAAAATTAATGATGATAGGTTTCCCAAAACTATTCAATACTAAATTAACTTCAAAATAAAATTTTAATGGGTTTCATTCTTTTTCATGTGTATTATTGACACAAATCATTTAAACATCCACTAAGTGTAGGTATCTTTAAGTACAAATAGAAGAAATTATAATTAATACTTAACTTGTCTATCTCTATGTCAGTCAATTGATTTAATCCAACAAAATATATGTTCATATGGAGAGCTAAAACAAAGGATTGAACAAATAAATTTAAAGCATGCCAAAATTATAAAAAAAACACATAAGTCATTCAACCAAATATAATTCTAATTTTAACATGATCATTCCAGTAAAAAATAATGGTTTAAAACATAAAACCTTATCAATGGAGAGAAGATAAGTCAAAACAATGCTCAGTTCCTGTATAAATAATGTTAAAATCTAGACTATGTGTCTAATAGAAAATTTCTAAAACGTTTTACGTAGTTTATAGATTTATTTTCATCATTTATTTATTGTTCCTTCATCATACATCTCTAAAAAAAGGAAACAATCATCTCGTTAGTACATTTTATTCTTTGACACTAGAAGCCCAGAGTATTACAGAAGAACCTACCCATCCCACAAATGGATTTGGTTGTAAAATAGATGATGTTTTGTTATTATATGAATTAACTAGTATAAAAAAAGTGGTTCATTTCACTTTTAAACCTAATAACAAAAAAACTAAATAGCCTATTCCTTTTAGGAGAAAATAAAATGTATATGTTAATAGTTGAGATCAACAAATAATAAATTCAAAGTTAGTACATATTAAACATCACATGAGACCATCCACTAATCATACCTACCTGAAAAGAAAACAATGTTCACAAAATAATCATGAAAATAATATAAATTCAAATTCACCATTCCTAAAAATATTGAAATATAAAAAAAATCTAGAGGGAACATTGGTTCTGTACAGTCAAATGTCCCTAAAGAGTTATTCAATTTCAACACAAGAAACACACATCTTAAAACAAATTTAAACATAATAAATATCATCATGATAATGGATTTGATACCCCACTTGGAAAAGGATTCTTCCTCTGGTCATATTCTTCTCAATATAATTGTAATTACTAATCCTCAAGGGATACCCAAAAAGAATCATAAATTACTATTCTTTGTGAACTGTAATGGGAACAGAAACATTGTTGTTATAGATACTGATATATTTATGCCCAAGATCAATAAATACCATAAGGGATTTCATGGAAGGGTCATGCTGCTTCTTATTGAAAACATAGAAAATAATATTTTCAAAGATATTGTAGAGGACTGAGACATAAGTTAAAAACCCATAGATCATTTTATATTTTTATTAAACCCAAAGAGTTTTCTTATGGAGACGATGTAGGTATCAGTACAGAGAAGGATATTCTTGGGCTATGATTTCATCTAAAAATTTTATTAAATGATTTTCTTGGAGATGTTGGAATTATTGATTTTCTTTAGTGGGATGGTATTGACCTAGTGAGTGGCCATGCTGGATAGGAGGGATAGAGACACATAGTGTGTGTCCTTCAGATCGCAAACATGGTGGGCCAGAAATCAAAAATTATGAGAATGAATGATAGTGATGATGAGGATTTTAAATAAGGGAAGGATGATGGCTAGTTGGTGTATTTGAGGAAGTGTCTACATGAGAAGATAGTGGAAGAAATCCTAGTGGGAATAAACAATGTGAGGATGCTCCTAAAAACAATATATTTATTAAATATTGATTTTATATTTTTATTTACAAAGTTTGAAATAAAATTTTACAGTTTTTACATTAATTTAAAATAAATAACACATTCTGTATAAAAAATAAAACTTTTATTTGTGCAATTTTTTATCAAATTTTATGTATTAAGTTTAAAATATTTATTGTCGATTGTTATGTAAAAAATTAATTTTATTATTTTTTTGGATATTATTTTTATTTTTTATCATTTTAAGATATATGTTATGGGTTCTAGTGTCCAATATTTTCATTTCCACTAGTGACCTTTAGGGAAATTTATGTTTTTAGGGAAGTTGACTTTTTGTCATTAATCATTAGTGATGTTTAAGAAAAAATCTTAAGTGATTGAAATTCACGTGATAGTTCATTAACAAGTATTATCACATGTAAAATATGTGACATGTATTCTTGTGAAGAAAATTTTAAAAGCACTAAAGATATAGATTTTATTTTATTAGAGTACAATATTAAACAATAAAATATAATACACAATCTAAGAAAGATGAAAAGAAAGTAAAATACTATGTGTTGGTGTAGAAATATCTTTATTACTATTTTTTATATAATAAATAGAAACAAACAATTAGTTGACCTTTATTCTGATAAAACATGGAAGTATAAATCTGATTTCAAGGATTATTATTGAACGATAAATAGTGTTTAACATGAACATTTTTTGTATAAAAAAATTGAGATGAATCTTTTATCTTATTATCATGTTATATTTTTGAGAGAGAAACCCTTCTTTTTAGAAGAAGCATAGTGGGAGTTTTATATTAATTATTAAAATGAAAACGAAAAAACATATGTTTTACACATCATATAATCTCTATTAGTTAATACATAGAAGATCTTATATATTCATAATTGATAAAGGCCCCCTTTATCATGGAATTTTTTATCACTAATAAATTCTATAAGAGCTATTGAAATATGAAAGCCCCATAGTAACCTTATGAAAACAAAAAAAATTAAAAAACATAAACATAATGTAATAGAAATATATTTAAAACCAGATTGGAATATAAATATTACATTGAATCATCATTTAAATTAAAATTCTAAATAAAAAATATTTACATTGATGTCATATTTACAATTAATTAAAAAAATACAGTCCAAACTAAAAAATCAAAACTCTCATAGCTGACTTGTTTCCAACAATCAATCTCTGTAAAAAACTTTACCCAAAAATAAAACCAATGTTTATTTAAGTAAAATTACATAAAAACAATCAAATTTTAATTTTAATGTTATATATTCCAAATATGAAAAAATATACTTTTAATTACTAAATATTTTAATGATATTTTCTATTATACTATTAATTATGTTATTAATGTTTATATTGTTAATTTTATATTAGATATTATGTATACTATTAATTAATAATTATATTATTAATTATCAATATAACTTAATATTCTATATATATATTATATTTTTAATTACCAAATATATTAATTATATTATTAATTATTAATTATCTTAATTACTTAAATAGTTGTTAAAAATTATATCATTAAACAAAAATGAATATTTTATATTGAAAACATGCAATTTGAGTCATATTTCCACATCGCATGTCATATTGATGTGCGGTTAATTCCTACACATCACAAATTAATTATTGATCATTGTCTTAAGGTCTGATAACAATACGATCTTGTATGCTCTGATTTGGCTATGTGGCTTGTGTTTCAAACTAAAATGATAGTTTTATACTGGAAACACGCACTTCGAGTCATACCGACCACATTGTGTGTCATGTTGATATGCGGTCAATAACCACACATCAAAAATGAATTATGGATCATTTCTTATAGTTTGAAAACAATCCAGGTTTTTTTCCTAGGTTTGGTCATGTGACGTGATTTTTAAACTAGAATAAATATTTTATATTGAAAACATTCACTTTGAGTCATTCCAACCACATCACATGTTGGATTTATGTATGGTAAATTCCTACACATCAAAAATGATCTCTGGATCATTTTCATAATTTTTGAAAATAATTAAAGATCATTTTCTTTGTTTTGGATGTGTGACACACATTTTAAACTAAAATGACACTTTTATATTGAGAACACACACTTTTAATCATATAGAAAACATCATGTTTCATATGACATGTGGTCGATTCATACACATCACAAATGAATTATGGATCATTTTTATAATGTATGAAAACAATATGAGCTCTTTTTTCTTGGTTTTAGAAATGTGATGTGCATTTTAAACTAAAATGACACTTATATTGAAAACATGCACTCTGGTACATATCAACCACATTGTTTTTCAGATAGATATGTGATCGAATTCTAAACATCACAAATGAATCATGGATCATTTTCCTGATGTTAGAAAACAATCTAATCTTTTTTTCTAATTTTTAGCCATGTCACACATGTTTTAAACTAAAATGATACCTTTATATTGAATACACACACTTTGAGTCATACAAATCACATCATATATCATATTAACTTGTGATCCATTCCTATATTCAAAACAATATGGAGCATTTTATAAAGTTTTAATATAATCCCAACTCATTTTCATGGTTTTTGGTATGGGATGTACCTTTTAAAATAAAGTGACACTTAAATTGAAAACACATAATTCAATTCATACCAACTGCATCTTGTGTCATATTGATGTGTGGTCCATTTTTATACATTACAAATGAATTATAGATCATTTTTCTAAAATTTAAAAACAATATGAACTTGTTTTCTTGGTTTTGGCCATGTGACATTCTTAAAATAAAATGATACTTTTATATAAAAATGCACACTTAAATTCATACCAATCATATTGTGTATCGAATGGATGAGAAAATGATTTCTATATGTCAAAAATTAATTTTGAATTTTTTTTCAAATTTTGAAAACAATATGAACTCCTTTTCTCATCTTGGTTATATGACGCACAAATTAAACTAAAATGAAACTTATATTGAAAATACAAACTATGAGTCTTACAGACTATATCGTGTGTCAGATTGATGTGTGATCTATTTGGACATGTCGAAAATGAATTATGTATCATTTTCTTAATGTTTAAAAACAATATGAACATATTTTCTCAGTTTTGGCTACATGAAACATGTTTTAAACTAAAATAAAAAATTTATATTGAAAACATGCACTTCAAGTCATACCGGTCGCATCATGTTTCAAATTGACATGCAGTCAATTCCTAATCATTAAAAAATAATTATGAACTATTTACCAAAATTTTGAAAATAATTTGAGTTCGTTTAATTATTTTTGTCTATGTCACATGCATTTTAAAATAAGATGACACTTTTATATTGAAAACACACGCTTCGAATTATACCGACTACATAATGTGTCGGATTGATGCATGTTTTATTATTTCACATTACAAATGAATTATGGATTAGTTTCCAAAATTTTAAAAACAATCCTATCCATTTTTCTCAGTTTTGTCTATGCAACATTCATTTTAAACGAAAATTCCCCTTTTATATTGAAAACATGCACTTGGAGTCATACTGACCATATCATGTGTTAGATTGAGATATGGTCAATTCCTACATGTTAAAAATAATTTATGGATCATTGTCCAAAATTTTGAAAGCAATATGAGCTTGTTTTCTCTATTTTGACTATGTAATGCTCATTCTAAACTAAAATGACAGCTTTATATTGAAAACAAACACCTTGGGTCATATCAACTTCATCATGTGTCAAATTCATGTTCATTTTATTCATATATGTCACAAATTAATTTTGGATCATTGTTCTAAATTTTTAAAACAATATGATCTCATTTTCTCAAATTTGGTTGTGTGATGTGCGTTTTAAACTAAAATGACACTTTTATATTGAAAAAACACACTTAGAGTCATAACAAAATTAATATATGTTGGATTATCATATGGTCAATTACTATATTTCATAAATTAATTATGGATTATTGTACTAACTTTTGAAAAAAAAATCTAATCTTTTTTTACTCAATTTTGGCTATGCGACATGTGTTTGAAACTAAAATGACACTTTTTTATTAAAAACACACACTTGAAGTCATGAAGACAAAATCGTGTGTTAGATTGATGTATGGTAAATTAGTACTCATTATAAATGAATCATCTATCATTTTCCTAATTTTTGAAAATAATCAGAGCTCATTTTCTTCATTTTGGCTATGGGAAGTGAATTTTGAACTAAAATGACAATCATATTATGAAAAAATACTTTGAGTAATACCAACCATGTCTTGAATCACATTGATGTGTATTTGATTCCTACAAATCAAAAATTAAGTAAGTATCATTCTCTAAGAGTTTTAATACAATATAAGATCATTTGTTTGGTTTTGACATTGTGACATGTGTTTTAAACTAAATTACACTATAGTGATCAACCGACCTATCAATATTTTTAACTTTCAACCCTATTTCAACTTCCTTCATAGATAATTAATCATTTATACTTTGATAAATGGATTTAGATATGGGTGATAAATCTCTCTTAGAATTTATAGTATATTTCATTATCGGTTATTTGGTTGAATCTTATATGAAAAGTAATGGAATAAATTTTGTTTCTCCATCGTGGAGGTGGAAGCGATTTTAATATGGCCCAAACCATTTTAACAAACTTTTCAGAAGAAAAAAATACACAAAATAAAAATAATGAAGCTAAGAGAATCAAATTACCTTCCCAAATAGTTGGTAATATATCTTTAAATTGTGGGTAGAAGGATCCTTCACCCATTTTTCTCTCACCATTATCTCAGTTGAACCCTCTAAGTCTAATATATCATGAGAATAAGAAGATTAAAACATGTTACTATATCTTCCAACATCCATAGTTCATAACACTCTATGATACTTTACCTTGAGAAACATATCAAAAATTTATTTCATTATAGGTTCATCACTTAGGTATTTTTTTAGTTTCTAGAATCGTGTCCTAACAACTAGAGGAAGGAAATTAGTGAACATTTGAAAATAAATGCATGGTAAATCGGGGAATGAGAATATACCCTTTAAAAGAATTGATCAATTATGGTATGAATAGTATGATTTAATTACTCACATGAGATATAGGTTTAGTAAATATGTTTAGAAGTTTGAATTTAATTTGGACTACATCCATAGATGAATATGTATTTTAATGTATCGGAAATTATATCTCATAAAGTTGTGTCTTGTTATCAAGATGATTTTATTGTTTCTCCCAGATGCAACACCCCCAATCAAAAATTCCATATTTTATTTCATCAGTTGAATGAATCATGGTTGGGGGAGGATAAAAAATATATTGCCTCACTCAATTGAGGATAAAAATCTATGTTGGGGTTCAGATTCCTTTACAATGATGGAGGAATCAAATATTAAAAAAAATTGGATGGAAATTGAAATTTTAAAATTAGAATAAAAATATAACTAATTATTTCCAGTACTACATGAATTTTATTTTAGAAAAAAATAACATTTAATAATTGTGATACTAATTATTCACATCCCTAATGTATCTCTAAGGCCATAGCTTGTACTAGATCACAAACATAATTTTTAATCACATTAACTTGATATCGATAAAAATTTGGACACCATGTACTTTTTACACTCATATATAAACAAGTTTACTTATTCTTTTGAGTATATATATTTTTTTAAATATTATAATTATGGTGAAAATATACAAAAACATATGATTAAAAAATAATAAAATTACAATTACATTCAGAAATTACCTATTTAGATATTTTAGTATGTTGATGGTATATCATATCTTTCATAAATTTTCCAACATAATATAGAAAATAATTATCATTATTTTTATTTGGAATATGAAAAAACATTTCCAAAAATAAGTAAATTGTTTTGAAATATGTTCTGATAGATAAATATTATAATATATACCTTAATATGTTTTAATTTAAAGAAACACTTACGCTTCTCAGGTTTAGTTATCGACCTCATACCATGATTTAGTCGATATTTATAGATCACCCTATAATAAATAAAATTATCATCAAAGCACAAAATAAAATTTATAATTTGAATTTTATCTATAAAATGTCTATTTCCGTGCATTATTGATTCAAAATAGAAATCACGTGTGGTCGGTTTTTTGGAAATCCATGATTTAGATCCAAAAGATAAAAAATTGGGGAATCTAAATTGATTTTCATGACCATCCAGTGCTTCCTAAGAAACAAAGAAAAATAATTCATGAGAAGAAGAAAAAAATATTTTATAAGACTATATTGTAGAGTTTTACCCCTACATTATAGGCATCAGGAAGAGTTTGTCTTCTATAATTTTCTTTCGAATGACTCACTTAATTCATCCTTTTTATTTATTCTAATTCCAAAGATAAATTTTCTATATATATGATAGAGAGACTAATGACTTGAAATCATTCTTGTAGGGGTTTCCATTTATATAGCTGTAATATATATGCCTATAAAAAATATGAATAGTAATTAACTATTGTGAACATATTAGATCATTTTTTAGATAAATTAATTATGAATATGTACCTCAGGTATGTACTCAAAACCAAGTCTCTCATACATTCTAACTTGATAATTTCATTTATACTCTCATGACTAACCACATCTTTAATGGCCTCTCAAAATATTTCTTCTTCATATTCAATGTAGGAAATATTTTTAGCTTTTAATGATATATCCACTAGAACATGAAATGTTAAAATATGATGTAATTGAACCGGTGGGATGTAGGTACTCTTATAAGGTCCTTTTTATTTCTTCATTGATTCATTGAATTTTCTTAATCTAACCTTTAATTTCCCCTTAGTTTTGTATATTTATAATACCATACCACATTTCAGGAATTTTCTCATCAACTATTAAGGGTTGTTCATTTAGAAAAAAGTATTAAGGGTAGAACTTATGTATTCTTATAATATTATATTACCATGCTAAAAAATATTATATTTTGAACAAAAAAATAATTTTTAATAAATTTATTTTAATTCTAAGATTAAATTAATTAATTAAATTATTTTCTATTAACACAGACCCCAAAAACTCACACAACACCAATGCAGGTTGGGATGACCCTACGCAGGCCCATTTCATGTTGTGAAAATCCCATGAAGGGATATTTTGAGCTAATAAGGTCTACCCGAACTTGTTCCAGGTCTGGAAAACCCACCCTGAACAGGTTTTAGAGAAAAAGAGGTTGTGTAGTAGGTTACCTATCCACTGGGGCCTTTCGCATATAGGTTCCTAACACTAGTGGAATTGGGACCTTTACCAACACTTATTTCCCAACAGTTTAAAAAAACCGTTGGGATAAAGACCCTTTACCAATAGTTCAAGTAAACCGTTGGTATAAGGTATTATATGTTGGGTTTTCCCAACTATTTTGTTAAACCATTGGAAAAGAAAAATTTTGTACACCCAATTTAGGGATCCTCATCCCAGGTGAACCATCCCCAACCTCCACCTCCCGACCCCCTCCCCCCTCCCCGATCTTGATCTCATCCTGTCCTCATCCCTCTCCTCCATCGGCGTTCCCCTTCCCCTCTCAACTCCCTCTCTGACGACAACATCCCCATACCCTCTCGTCTCCTAGAGAAGTTCCCCCATCCCATCTTGTCTCCCACTCCTGGCGATATCCCCCTCCCCTCAATCTCCTCTGACGACGTCCCCCGGCCCCCTCCCCAATCGTGCGTGAGATCCCCCTTGGCCGAACACCCCGCGGGACATCCCCCCCTCTCGGCTCCCTCTCCTCCTGTTAGGGTTCTTGATCGGTATTTCCTGGTAACAATTAGTCTTATTTTTTAAAAAAGTATGCAACAAGGAATGCATTGTTAGGTTCATAGTTAGGATAACTATTCATATTAATCATTCATTTTCTAGAGTTTTGGTTAGTATTCAACTCATAGTGTGGTGAATTATTGGGTAAATTGTGATTTTTTTCAAAATAGAGTCTTTCAGAAATGTAGGCTTAGATTCACAGGTTGTATTCCATTCATTCGAATAGTGCCTTCAATAAAAAGTTCATGATTTTTTAAAAACCTCATATTTTCTTCTATAGAATCCTATTAGACCTTATATTGTGTTGGGTTTTTTTTGTTAATCATGATATATATGTGATGAGGTTGTATTGTTATTAAGATGTGTAATGATGTCGGTTAATTGGAGGTGAGTGATACTATATGAGATTTAATGGGTTATAGTGAGGAGTTTCTTTCCATTTAATTGATTGGTTCATAAAACATAAGTTGTTGTTGCATATATTATGTAATTGGAATTGGTAAAGTAAAATTTTGGTCTCGGATTTTTGAGTTGGTTATTTGGGTGGTATTCTATATCAAAAGTGGTTATATATCTATTGACTATGGGTGTATTTTCCAATTGACCAATGTATTTATTAAATTGAACATGCAATACACATTTCCTACAACACGGAAGCACCACATAAATCATAGATAGACACTACACACCACAAGACACCCATGGGAGACACCCCTTGACATCTACGGATAGTTAAGGGTCCATTAACATAGGAACTGAAGTTTATTGGCACTCAAGCCTTGAGGAATTCCCATTGCTGGTAGAAAAGATACCAACACTTATATTCTTAGTATAGTATAATGAAATGGTTTACCCCCTCATGACCAAGTAGACCATCTATTTCATGGACTGGTGCCCAACCAAGTTAAATAGTAGGATCAAATACTAAACATTGATTGTGGTCCCTATGAGGTTCTTTCCATAGTGAAGACTGTTATGTGCACAATATTCAACTCAACTAATGTATCATAGGTGCATAATTAATGGATAAGTGTACTAGTATGGTGTTTCCAACAACGTCCTATATAAATAACATAATGAAAAATGAAGAGATTATTAAATGGAATTGTTTCCCGCTTGCTTGCAGGAACATGATTTGACCCATGGAGCGGTGTGGTTCTTATATATTGGGCGGTGACATGTATAGTCACATGATACATGTATGTTTTTTCTAGTTTTTATTTTATTTTTTTTATCGCATTGGACACTTAGGTATTTTACTTCTTTCTACGAACAGAGGGTAGTGATGCTATCCTGACTAGTTGATGTAGATCACTTGTATACTGTAATACCATGAGGTGTGAGTGTGAGGAAACATTGGAAGATAGAGGAGCCTTGGGTTCTTCTAGAAGATGGAATTGTTTTTCTAAAACATTGTGTTGGAACATTTCTGGAGTATGTTGGAGTCAAGAAATAACCCCAAGTGTCTCCATGAGATAGCATAAATAACCCCATGGGTCTCCAAGTGTCTCCATACATCGTATCATCCTTGCATGGGTTGGCCACTCACCCAATACTATCAAACCTATCCCAGTCTATCCCCTCAGTCACATAGTCTAGACTCATCTCTCGAGGATTATCCCATGCCTCGATGCATATCTCATCATCCAACTAGACAAAGAGGACTATTAACCATATGATTTTCCTAGTCACAAAATCACACCATGTCAAACCCATCTAAATTATATTCTCAATAATCTGGTCATGATCCTCATCAAAATCATGTATTATAACCAAACCCCACTAACCAGGTTCCATCCAAAGCTAAATCACACAAAGCCTCTTGGAATTATAATTCCAATCTGTCCGACAATACCCAATACCCACACTAGAATCTCATCCTTCATCTCTTTAGATGAACTCTTGAATCATTAAATGGAGTAAAACATTTCATAATACATTTTATATACTCAGAGTGACCATCCAACTCTTTTATCCTACCAATATTACAATCCATACTCATAAGTATTTTCTCATCAAATGCTAGATTTACAATTTCCACACCTATCACTACAAGGCCCAATCGTCTTAGGAATATTTTACTTGATCTAAATCTTCATTGTTAGTGACATCGATTACATTAAAGCACATAAATGTCAACTGAACCCTACATTCCAAGAATTATTCATGTGGAAAGTTTCCATGGAAACAGGCTAAGAACTAAAACCATAAATAATAATACCAAATACATGCATTATTTTTAAATAAATATCTCAAGTGTAAACATAAAAACCAAGAATAATAAGACCTCATCCCTTGTATCGAAGAAAACCAAACTAAGTTGAAAATTGGGCCAAATTGATTATATACCATTAATAGGAAGAGTAATTGTTAATTAATAGGAATGTACTATTTGATAGTATCATTTTGAAACATTGATCTATTTACCCTTTGCTTGCAGGAACATGATTTGACCCATGGGGAGCTTTGGTACTTATATGTTGGGCGGTGACAGGTATAGTCACAGGAGACAAGTATGTTTTAGTTTAGTTTTTATTTTATTTTATTTATCGCATTGGTCACTTAGATCTTTGACTACTTTTTATGGACATAGGGTAGTTATATTCTGCAAAGGGGGCCAGAAGGAGTTCAGATTGATTCAGTCCACCGAATTTGATCCGAGGTAAGATTATATGGTTACTACTTGTCTCACACCTCATGTATTTGGGGATTTAGTGTTTTTGACTCCATATTATGTTTTTGGTAGGGCGTTGGATCATTTTGTGTTGGTTCATGTGGATTTGGTTCTCTACTGCCAATCTAGGTAAGACTTTAATTCCATTGGTTGGTTTTTCACTGGTTATGTAGCGTCCTTCGTGTGTTTTAAGGTTCTTAATATCCTTTGTGTAGTTCATTGACCCTTCTCGTTGGTTTTGAGTCTCCAAGTCAAGGGCAACTCGCATGCATGTGCATAGGTAAGTAAGTATATGTATGTGGGTTCCCCCGTTACGTGTATAGTCACCCATGGCAATGATTATGCACATATGGAGCTAGGTGTGCACATGTATATATATATATATATAAATGCATACGCAGTTGAGTGGAGACTGATATATGCATATAATCATATATTCAAGGATCCCCTTTCACATGCTCATGGCCATGCAGATGTGTGCATAGGGGCTAGGTGTCCTTACCTATGTGTGAAGGTGTATATACCCCATGGAAGAGAAGAAGATTTTAGTTAGAAAGTTCCAAGTTCCGAATTGGATGGCTTGGTTCCACCTTGAGGTAGAGTCCCTCTCATAGCATCTTTAATTTAAGAATGATTTAAATTTAATTTAGCTTCTTTCTTAATTCTGCTTAATTATATTGAATTGAATATCTTGAATAAGTTTTATTTAATATAATTGTTTCATTTGATAAATAAAGTCACATTTTTATAATAAAACCCCTCCAACGGAGGTGCGCTATTTTTGAAAACTCACAATGATAGTTTAGGGTGTATGATTATTTTTCGTCATTTGGTTTCCCTTTAGACGTTGTGTCATTGTTCCGCTCACTAAAACATTCTGCTGATCCTTTGTTATAACATATTAAATAGTTCATTTGTTATATCATGTCCGTTATGACCTTATCTTATGGCGAAACCCATTTTGGGTGTTTTCCTGGCCTCTTGGCCTCCCCTTTGGGTGTTTACCCAAGCCTATATATCTAGAAACATTGATGGTGTCATTTTTTAACACCTGTCATGCTTATGGTGCTCCTAACCATAAGCTTCATCTTAACACTGTTTGGGGTGTTTTCCTAGCCTCGATGCACATCTAATTTTTTACATATATGAATTCTCCGATAAGATTTGTGTTGAATCTTGAGATGTTAAAACATACTCAAATTATATTGTTCTCAAGGTGACTCATGTTTTATTAATAGAGTTCCAGGAAATGAATACACCATTGATAAGTAATACACCTGCACAATTTGACTCTCAATCAGTAGTTTCAACTACCAAGTACCACTTTCAAAAACAACGAATATAAAATATATATCTTTATCATACCACAATCCCGAATCAAGAGTCTGTTTTTTATAACATAAGATCGGTTTCTATAATGGGAAGGACAACTACATAGGATTTATTTGGAATCCTGGCTGGAAGATGATGCCCCGTGGATGTCACTGGACTGGGCCAACATGTTACGGTCACACTGCGGTCACGCCGCGGTCACACCATGGACATGTCGCGGTCCCGCCCCAGTCACCCCGCGCTCACGCCGCGGTCACACCTCGGTCACTCCGCGGTGACGGCATGGTCACACCACAGTCACGCAGCGGTAATGTCGTGATTTGGCCCTACTCCAGAACAACACCCTGCGACAGTTCTCAATCCTATCAGAATTCAATGTATGATACCTAGATAGACTTTTAGATTCATTACCCACCCATAGTTAATGGGGAGGGAGGCGACGACCAGAATGTTGCCTCACTTCCTCCAGCTCCCTTGGCTCCTGGATGGATGATGCTACCTTGCAGATGTCACTAGACTGGGACAACATGTTTCGGTCACGCCATGGTCACACCGTGGTCACACCACAGTAATGTTGTGGTCAGGCCGTGGTCACGCCACGGTAATACTGTGATTTGGCCCCACTCCAGGAAGACACCTCGCGGAGGTTCGTAGTCCTGTCAGAATTCGATGTATGATACCTAGATAGAGTTTTAGATGCATTACTCACCAATAGATAATGGGGAGGGAGGTGATGGCCGTAATGTTTCCCCGCTTCCTCCCACTCCCTTCGCTCCTGGACGGAAGATGCTACCCCGCATATGTCGCTGGACCGGGCCAACACGACGCGGTCATGCCGCGGTCACGTTGCGGTCACACCGCAGTCACTCCACAGTCACGCCACGGTCATGCCATGGTAATGCCATGATTTAGCCCTGCTCTAGGACGACACCCCACAGCTGTTTGCAGTCCTGTCGGAATTCGATGTATGATACGTAGATATAGTTTTTAGATACATTACCCACCCATAGTTAATAGAGAGGGAGGCGAAAACCGGAATGTTTCCCCGCCTGCTCCTGCTCCCTTTACCCCTGGTCGAAAGAGACTGCCCTGTGGATGTCGCTGGACTAGGCCAACACACCGCGGTCACGCCGTGGTCATGTCGCGGTCACGCCATGGTCACGTCATGGTCACCCCACGGTAATGCTGTGATTTGGCCCTACTCCAAGATGACACCCTGTGGCGGTTCACCGTCCTATCAAAATTATATGTATGATACCTAGATGGAGTTTTAAATACATTACCCACCATCCTTCTTGGACCCCACCTCAATCCGAGGCACGGTGTGGCCGGTACCACTCAAAGTGTTTCAAATTATTTGAAATGGAAAACATTTTAAGTGAAAACAAAAACTGGCATACAAAAAAATGACCAAACACATTCTTATTGTGTTGATTCTTCCAAAAAACTATCCATGGGTTATTTTTTATGTGTATGAGTCAACCCCTCCTCAATCCAAGGTACGGTGTGGCCAGTATCACTAAAAGTTTACTTCTTTTGTTTAAAATAGATACTGTTTTAAGTAAAAAAGAACTAGCATACATAAAACCGACCAAACGCATTCGGATTGTGTTGATACTTTAGGAAATTGATCCATGGGTAATTTTTGACATGTACGAGGCAACCCTGCCTCAATCCGGGGTAGGGTGTGGCTGACACCACTCAAAGTGTCTCTCTTTTGTTTCAAAAGGACATCATTTTAAGTGAATACAACAATAGACATACGGAAAACCAACCAAAGGCATTCAAATTCTATTGAAACTTTATGAAAATGATCCATGGGTCGTATGTGATGTGTACGAGTCAACCCCGCCTCTATCCAAAGGTTGGTGTGGCTGGAACCACTCAAACAGTCTCACTTTTATTTGAAATGGATAGTATTTTAAACGAAAACAACAACTGGCATACAGAAAACCAACCAAACGCATTCGTATTGTGTTGATACTTTAGGAAAAAGATCCATGGGTAAATTTTGACGTGTAAAAGTCAACCCCGCCTCAATTAGAGGTGCAGTGTGGCCGACACCACTCAAAGTGTCTCTCTTGTTTAAAATGGACATCATTTTAAGTAAAAACAACAACTAACATACGGAAAAATGACCAAATGCTTTTGGATTCTGTTGAAACTTTAGGAAAGAGATCCATGGGTCATATGTGACATATAGGATTCAACCTTGCCTCAATCAAAAGAGTGGTGTGTCCGGAACCACTCAAAGTGTCTCTCTTTTGTTTAAAATAAACATCATTTTATGTGAAAACAACAATTGACATACATAAAACCGAACAAATGCATTCAGATTCTGTTGAAAATTTAGGAAAACGGTCCATGGGGAATATGTGACATGTAAAAGTTAACCCCTTCTCAATCTGAGTTGTGGTGTGGATGGAACCAAACAAAGTATCTCTCTCTTTTTTAAATAGACATCATTTTAAGTGAAAACAACAACTGACATACGGAAAAATGACCAAAGAAATTTGGATTCTATTTAAACCTTAGGAAAATGATCCATGGGTCATATGTGATGTGTAAGATTTAACCCTGATAGTGTGGCCGACACCACTCAAACTGTCTAACTTTTAATTGAAATGGACAGGATTTTAAGTGAAATCAACAACTGGCATACAGAAAACCTACCAAACGCATTCATATTGTGTTGATACTTTAGGGAAACTTTCAATGGGTTATTTTTGACATGTATGAGTCAACCTTGCTTCAATACGAGGTGCGGTGTGGCTGAAACCACTCAAAGTGTCTCTCTTTTGTTAAAAATGGACATCATTTTAAGTGAAAACAACAACTGACATATGAAAAACCAACCAAAAGCATTCGAATTCTGTTGAAACTTTAGGAAAAAAATACATGGGTCATATGTGAAATGTAAAATTCAACCCCATCTCAATAAAAAGCGTGGTGTGGTCGAAACCACCCAAAGTGTCTCTCTTTTGTTTAAAATGAACATCATTTTAAGTGAAAACAACGATTGACATATGGAAAACTGACCAAATGCATTCAGATTCTGTTGAAAATTTAGGACAATGATCCATGGGTCATATGTGACGTGTACGAGTCAACCCCTCCTCAATATGAGGCGTGGTGTGGCTGGCACCACTCAAAGTGTCTCTCTTTTGTTTAAAATGGACATCATTTTAAGTGAAAACAAAAACTGATATACGGAAAACTGAAAAAACGCATTCGGATTATGCTGAAACTTTATTAAAACGATCCATGGGTAATGTGTGAAGTGTATGAGTCAACCCCGCCTCAATATGAGGGCTGGTGTGGCCTAAACCACTCAAACTGTCAAACTTTTATTTGAAATGGATAGGATTTTAAGTGAAAACAACAACTAGCATACGGAAAACTGATCAAATTCATTCATATTGTGTGAATACTTTTGGAAAATGATACATGGGTCATTTTTGATGTGTACGAGTCAACATTGCCTCAATACGAGGCGCAGTGTGGCCGACACCACTCAAAGTGTCTCTCTTTTGTTTAAAATGGACATCATTTTAAGTGAAAACAACAATGGACATACGGATTACCAACCAAATGAATTCATATTATGTTGAAACTTTAGTAAAATGATCAATGGGTCATATGTGACATGTAAGAGTCAACTGTGCCTTAATACGAAGTGTGGTTTGGCTGGAACCACTCAAATTTTCTCTCTTTTGTTTAAAATGAACATCATTTTAAGTGAAAACAACAATTGATATATGGAAAACCAACCAAATTCATTGGGATTATATTGAAATTTTAGGAAAACGATACATGGGTCATATGTGATGTGTAAGAGTCAACCCCGCCTCAATCTGAGGAGTGGTGTGGCTGGAACCACTCAAACTATCTCACTTTTCTTTCAAATGGACACGATTTTAAGTGAAAACAACAACTAGCATACGGAAAACTTACCAAACAGATTCAGATTGTGTTGGTAATTTAGAAAAACTATCCATGGGTCATATGTGACATTTTAGAGTAAACCCCTCCTCTATACGAGGGCCTTTGTGGCCGAAAACACTCAAACTATCTCACTTTTATTTGAAATGGACACGATTTTAAGTGAAAACAACAACTGGCATACGGAAAACCAACCAAACACACTCAGATTATGTTGATACTTTAAGAAAACAATCCATGGGTCATTTGTGATGTGTAAAAGTCAACCCCGCCTAAATACAAGCTGCATTGTGTCTGAATCCACTCAAAGTGTCTCTTTTGTTTAAAATGGACATCATAATAAGTGAAAACAACAACTGACATACGGAAAACCGACCAAACACATTTTGATTCTATTGAAACTTTAGTAAAAAAATACATGGGTGATATGTGATGTGTACGAGTCAACCCCGCCTCAATTTGAAGAGTGGTGTGGCCGGAACCACTCAAAGTGTCTCTCTTTTGTTTAAAATAGGCATCATTTTAAATGAAAACAAAAATTGATATATTGAAAACCAACCAAATGCATTCGGATTCTATTGAAAATTTAGTACAACGATCTATGGGTCATATTTGACGTGTCTGAGTATACAATGCCTCAATATGAGGTGTGGTGTGGCCAGTACCACTCAATGTTTCTCTATTTTGTTTAAAATGGACATCATTTTAAGTGAAAACAACAACTAACATACGGAAAACTAACAAAAAACATTCATATTCTGTCGAAACATTAGGAAAACGATCCATGGGTTATATGTGATGTGTACGAGTCAACCCAACCTTAATCCAAGGTGTGATTTGGCTGGTATCACTCTAATTATCTCTCTTTTGTTTAAAATGGATATCGTTTTAAGTAAAAACATCTGGCATTTGGAAAACTGATCAAATTTTTTTGGATTGTGTTGATACTTTAGCACAATGATCCATGGGTCATATGTGACGTGAAAGAGTCAACCCCACATCAATCCAAGGCACGGTGTGGCCGACACCACTCAAAGTATCTCATTTTATTTGAAATGGAAAACATTTTAAGTGAAAACAACAACTGACATACGAAAAACTGACCAAACACATTCAGATTCTATTTATACTTTATGAAAATGATCCATGAGTCATCTATGACCTATACGAGTCAACCTTGCCTCAATCTAAGGCACAGTGTGGCCGGTATCACTATAAGTGTATGTCTTTTGTTTAAAATGGATATCATTTTAATTAAAAACAACTGGTATACGGAAAACTGACCAAACATTTTCGGATTCTATTGATACTTTATTTTGGGGTTATTAGCTTCTAATTTATGAATTGAATCATGTATGTGTTATAGAAAATAAGATTTTGTATGTATTCTTAATTCTGTATAACCCACCCCCTAGACACCCCCACCCCCGTGGACAGCCCCTCACCCCTGGACACCCCCACCCCCGGGACACGCACACCCCCTAGACACCCCCAACCCCTTGTATATCATATTATATATGTGTTATATATAATTTATAATTCCCTATGTAACATAATTCATTTTTTATGTGTTATTGATTCATAATTCAGAATTCATTACATAATTCATTCTGCATGTTTTCAATTGAGAATTCAATTATGAATTCTGTATTGCATAGGGTAATTGGGTTTATATACATGATTATAATTGTGGTACATTCCATGGTTATAATATTGTCCTATTTTGATGTCCTTTTGTGTGCTATAACAGGTTTTTTGGTTGCTGTTAAGAGTGTATGTAGGTGTGTAGTTGAGTGTGCAGTGGAGGATATTTTAGGTGGCTGGTCTGTCAAATTCTAGTAATACACTATACCAATGATTTACTAAAACCGTTGGTATAGTGATGTACATATTTTTACCAACAGTTTTAGAAACCGTTGGAAAAACATGTAAATACTCCTATACACCAACATTTATACAAAAACTACTGATAATGGGCTACCCCCACGCCTTACTTTCCAACGGTTTTCCAAACTGTTGGTATATAGTATACCAACGGTTTGGTGGCCTTTACCAACGGTTTCATATCATTGGTAAAGCCTTAGTTTCCAGTAGTGTAATGGGACCTTGTCCTCCAAAGGCTGACAAGTCCAT
Source organism: Viscum album (assembly GCA_963277665.1). Classification (NCBI taxonomy): domain Eukaryota; kingdom Viridiplantae; phylum Streptophyta; class Magnoliopsida; order Santalales; family Viscaceae; genus Viscum; species Viscum album. The sequence continues at coordinate 1,761,198,793 of OY728141.1, forward strand.
AACCATCGACTTGCGATAGTGGTCGGGACCTAGGAAAATTTCATGGTGATGTCCATTAAAGAAGGTCGGTGGGAGGTAACCTCGATCAGCAGGGTAACAGATATAGGGTGGTCTAGGAGAGGGCATGGCAGAGGTGGCATCAGACAAAGGACCCTATTGTGAGAGAAGGTAGTGACCACATGGATCTGATGATGTGATCTCATTCTTGTTAGGACTATAAATGAATGTCCCACTAGTGTAGAGATAATTACGAGATAAAAATAAAGTGAAAAATGTGGAAATAAATGGACCCCAGATGTAACGTGGAAAAATCCCCAAATGTAAGGGGTTAAAAACCACAGTCAAATAGAAAGATCAATATGGGGTAAAAGTGGGTACACACTCCCTCACTATTACAAGGAGAAAACACTCGGAATATTCCTCTCTTGAATAAATGGGAAAACTTCCTAACGAAATACTGAGAAAATAGGATAACCATTGATGAGATATTGAAGCTACAATTGATGAGAGATCTATTGGGAGAGAGCCCCATTTATAGGCTGCTTCTCCCCTTCCCATTGCATTCTTCTATTGGTAGATTGGGTGGGGTTGTCCACCCACTATCTATTCCACTGCCAGCCCCCTTTGACAAAATGGGGGGCAGTGCCGTCCAGAAAATAATTTGTTGCCAACACATCTTCCACTTGGAGAATTGATTTAGAATCAATCACATCTCCACACATCCTTTCTATATGCCAAACATGTTGCTCATGTCTCTTCAAGGCTGCTCGAGGATCTACACCATCTGAACTTATCAAAGTTAATCTCATTCGTCAATAAATCTGCTAGATTTTTTTTAGTGTGAATCTTCTGCATGTCAACACTTCCTTCCTCCACCACATATCTGACAATGTGATATTTTACCCCAATTTGCTTCATCCTGGAATGAAAATATGGATTCCTTGAGATGTGAAAGGTGCTCTAACTATCACAAAACAATGGAATCTACATTTGTTTGTTCTCGAGATCCTCCAACAACCTTCTCATCCAAATCGCCACTTTGCAAGACTGTATAGCTGACATGTACTCTGTCTCTATCATGGATAAGGCCAAAACTGACTATAACTTCGAAATCCAGCTCATAGCTTCTCCCGCGAGAGTAAACACATAACCCGTAGTAGATTTCCTCCGGTCAGAATCACCAGCAAAATCTGAATCAACATATCCTCTGATAGTTAAATCTGATCATCTATAACATAATCCAGCATTTTAGGTCTCCTTGATATATCTCAGGATCCTCTTCACTGTGCTTCAATGCTCCCGCCCTGGATTCTCCATGTACCGACTAACTGCTCCCACTGCATGTGCAATGTATGGTCTAGTACAAACCATACAAAACATCAAACTACCCACTGTTGATGCATACGGTACTCAAGACATTTCCATCCTCTCTGCTTCACTGCTAGGAATCAACGTGGATGATAACTTGAAATTAATGGGAAGAGGGGTAGAGATTGGATTACAGTCTTATATGTTGAAACATTTCAAGAATCTATGTAAGTAACTCTTCTATGATAGCCAAATATTCTCATTGTTTCTATCTCGGTAAATCTGCATCCCAAGAATCTTGTTTTCTAGTCCCAAGTCCTTCATATCAAACTCCCTAGCCAATTTTGCCTTCATCTCCTGGATCTGATCTTTGTTGGGTCCTACAACCAACATGTCATCCATATACAATATAATAATGATGAAATCATTACCATCTAAACCATTGAAATATGCACACAGATCTGAATGAAGTCTGTCATATCAAAGGCTCATGATATTGGAATAAAATCTCCTGTACCAACACCTCGACACCTGTTTGAGACCGTATAGAGATTTGTTCAATATGATAACAAAGTTCTATTTTCCTTCTTCTGAAAAACCTTCCAGTTGGAGAATATAGATCTCTTAATCAAGATCACCATGGAGAAAAGAATTCTTCACATCCAGCTACTATAGATGTAAGCCATATATAGCACACATCTCCAGAACTAACCGAATAGTCATCAGTCTAACAACAGGAGAAAATAATTCATTGAAATAAATACCTTCCTTCTAAGCAAATCCTTTGACCACCAATCTTGCACGATATCTTCCCACCTAGTATTTTCCATCCCACTTGATCTTGAATACCCATTTGTTTCATATATCCTTCCTTCCATGAGTTAATGGTAAAAGATCCCAAGTCTTGTTCTGATGCAGGGCTTTGAGTTTCTCCTGCATCACTACCATCCATGAGGATATGTATGTAATCTGGGTTGCCTCTATAAAATAATACGGCTCTCCATCCTTTTTCAATAAGCAGTACACAATATTGCTCTCAGTGACATAGTATGAGTGCCATACTGGTGCTCTTTTCTCCCGAGTTGACCATCTTGGTCCAGACTCAATCAGTACTTGATCATCATGCTCTGGTAATGCTTTAGAGGAAACTGATTCTTCCTTGGATTTTTCCTATACTTCGACTGTTGTAGTTTCTATATTCTCTTTCTCCATGTCTTGATCAGTTGTCATTTTCACCTTCTCTTCTACAAAAATGACATCTCTACTGATGATAAATTTGTGGGCAGTGGGATCCCACAAATGATACCCCTTCACACCATCAACATACCCCAAGAAGATACATTTTCTTGGATCTTGAATCCAACTTCGATCTTTCTTGGTCATTAAACAATGCATATACAAGACTTCCAAAAGTATGTAACCTAGAATAGTCAGCGGGTTTACCCATCCACATCTCCATTAGTGTCTTCATCTCAATCACTATTGAAAGATATCAGTTGATCACATAACATCTGGTATTCACTGCTTCTTCCCAAAACGTTTTTGCAATTTCTGCAGTCTTCAACATCGCCCTCGTTCTATCCAACAGGGTTCTGTTCATTCGCTCTGCCACTCCATTCTGCTGAGGAGTGTACGCCACCATGAACTGCCTCTTGATTCCTTCCTGTTGACAAAAGGTATCAAACTCCTCGCTTGTATATTCTCCACCATTGTCTATCCTCATACACTTGATCTTCTTTCCAGAGTCAATCTCCTTCCGTGCATTGAATGTTTTGAAGACTTCAAAAACATATGCCTTCCTCCTAATTGGGTACACCCAACATCTCCTAGAATAGTCATCAATGAACGATACAAAGTAATTTGCTCCTCCCAGGGATATAACCGGTGATTACCAATCGTCGAAATCGATAAACTACAAGATCTCTTGACTTCTTGCTATTGACATCACGAACTTTAACCTATATTGGTTTCTCAAAACACAATGCTCACAAAATGGTAAAGATACCTTTGTCAAACCAGGTAGAAACTTCTGATCTGCAAGAAACTTTAGGCCTCATTCTGACATATGGCCAAGCTACCAATTCCATAACATTTTCAACGCTTCTATCGAGGTAGTTGATGCAACAAATTTCTTCTCCTCCTTTTACATTTCACCTATAATCACATATAGGTTCTTTGAGATTTTCTCCACCTTCATTACCACAAGTGCACCCATCAAAATTCTCTTCACTCCATTCTCGGTGTGAGTCTTGCATCCGATGTCATCAAATTGTCCCAAAGACAATATGTTCTTCTTCAGGCCCTTCACATGACATACTCCTTGGACGGTCCGAACAATACCATCATGCATCTTCAGTTTGATTGTACTGACTCCAACGATCTTCAGAGTGTGATCATTCCCCATGTACACAAGTCCTTCTGGGATGGTTTCATATTGGTCAAACCATTACCGACGAGACGTCATGTTCCATGTTGCTCCTAAGTCGATAATACATGCATCATCGAGATGTTTCCTTCTTCCAGTAGTCATTTCCGCTTCACTGACTAGTATATCTCCTTTTCCAGAAGTATTCACCACATTCCCCTGAGAGTTCTTTTCACCACTCTTCCTATTCAAACAATCCTTCTTGATGTTCTCCTTCTTGCCACAATTGAAACATGTGACATTCTTCTTCTTACTCCTCATTTGGACCTGCCATGATTTTGGATCCCACTGGAACCACCCTCCACCATCCTTCCTCTCTCCATTGACAGAGCTTCTTTTTGGTGCAAAGTTGTCTGTATGTACTCCATGTTCTTGCGCCGAATTTCTTCTTCAAGAACTGTGGGTTCAGTATCCACAATCTTATAGCCCAACAATGTGAGATGAGCGAACAAGGTATTAAAGTTGTTGATGTGGTTGGTCACCGATGATGACTCCACCATCCGAAGAGTGTACACTTTTCTCTTCAGGAAAATTTTGTTGTGCAGTGACTTGGCCTCGTATAGCTTCGTCAGAGTATCCCATATTTATTTTGACATATTTTTCTCTTCAATGCTCGATAGGATCCCATCTACCAAATCCAAATGGATGTTGGCAATAGAATTCCTATCCATATCGTTCTATTTCTCCTCTGTCACACCCGCCGGCTTTTTTCCAATTGCCAGTAGGCAATTATCCTTCCACAGCACTGCCTGCATCTTCATTTTCCACAATAAAAAATTATTACCATTGAAGTTTTCAATCTCAAATTTCGCCACCATCTAGACACACTATCAGTCTAGAACCTCCTCTATTTCACAATGGTGTACTTAATAATCTAAATAAATTTTTTCTGATGTGATAGATCAACCAGAGTAGCAATCACATAGCATACTCAAATTTACGAGAATTATTAATACCCAAAAATTTAAACAACATTGGGCCAGAAACTTGCCTCTCATACCACTTTTCAGGACCATAAATGATTGGCCCATCGGTGAAACGATAATTACAAGATAAAAATAAAGTGAAAATGTGGAAATAAATAGACACTAGATGTAACTTGGAAAAACCCCCAAATGGAAGGGGTAAAAAAACCACGGGCAAATAGAAATATCACTATGGGGTAAAAGTGGATACACACTCCATCACTATTACAAGGAGAAAACACTTGGAATATTCATCTCTAGAAAAAATGGGAAAACTGCCTCACGAAATACCGCAAAAATAGGATAACTGATGATGAGATATTGAAGATGCAATTGATGAGAGATCTGCTAGGAGAGATCCCCATTTATAGGCTTCTCCTACCCTTCCTGATGCGTTCTTCTACTGGTGGATTGGGTGGGGTTGGCCACCCACCATCTACCCCACGGCCATTCCCCTTTGACAAAATGGGGGGTGGTGCCATCCAGAAAATAAGCTACTGCCGACATTTCTGGACTAAGGAGGTGGTGCCCGACGGTGGTCGAGTGGTGTTTCAACGATGAGGTGGAAACCAACATCTAGTTTATGAATGGGTTCTCAGCCAAACACATAACTGAAACATGCAACGGAGATGTGAAATCACGTGGGTAGCGGGCAGTGGTGCTCAGGCCCAGATCTTGGTCAACAACCTCGTACCAAAACATAGGAGGGGAATGAATCTTTTACTAGGGAGGCACATCCATGGTGGTGTCTGGATTGGGCTCGACCGAAGGATATTAGTGGTCACATCTTGTTCCATAGGAGGAGTGTCATTTAGTCTATGGCGACTATCTAGCCGATCGGTGTTCAGATTTAGGGGATCCAGTAGGGTAGCTTAGGAGGGTGACAAGGGAGGTGGTCGATGACAAATCTCATGGTATTCGACTTGAGGGAGGAGGGTGGGGTCCTATAAACCCCCTTTTTAATAAAAAAAATATTTTTTTGTTTGTCTTAAAATTTTCAAGCTGCCAGCTAAAACCTAATGGTAGGATTTTTTTTAAAAATTAAAAAAGTGAAGCATTTTTTGTCTCATTAGATGATCAACCACCCACCGATTGTAAAATGAGTTTATTATTGTTATTATTAAAATCAAATAATTTTTATTCCATAATTGTGTGGAAAAATGGATTTTGGTTAGAGTAGATATGGTGGCCAGATTCCAACTAGTACCTGGCAGGAGGTCATCAGAAAAATGAAGAATATGTACAAATTTTTGTTCTTATTTATATTAAAAAAAATTCATATCCAATAACCACCATGTCGATCCATAAATATTTTTTTGGAAGGCCTTAACTTGGGAATTCAGGATCAGATTGACATTTGGTTAGATTCATTGGGACAAATTTACAACCCTCTAATTAAAATTTAAAGCAAAATATTTTTTTAGATCAAATAATCCATACACTCTCTCTTATAATAATTGATCATACTAGAGCGGGAAGCGGAAACAGGTGGGATGATGATTTTAAAATTTTCATCATCAGAGTGATGAAACTTTATCGTCTCCAATTATCTAAGCCCTGGTATAGTTTGAGGATCTCTCATTATTTATTGGAGCATAGAAAAATAAAATAACAAGTACCGAATTACAATTTGAAAGATTCCCATCCATCACTTGTCTCCGGTGATCATTGCTCGAAGGATCTGACATCGAACCCCTCTAGATCATCCACACACACTTCTCAAATCTACGCATGAACTATTCATCAGATTGTGGGTTCTAGCACAGAGCTCTAAAGACCACTTCTATGCCACGTTTATCACCATGATCTCCTACCTTCGATCCATGATGGCATACTCGGATTGTCCATTAGTATTGAGCAATTATCTATCTAAGATTCTAGAAGAGAGAGAAGCTCTCAATTCTGATTGGGTGAATGGTCACCTGGAAAGAGCTTCTCTCTAACTTATATAGTGGAAGCCTAAATACACAATTAGGGTTCCCCAACCCCCATTAATTTTAATATCCACTAAATAATGAATAAATTATTATTTATATTGAATGAACTGATTCATAAATATTATTCATATTTTACATGATAAACATGAGCCGTTAACTCAACTTGTAGTTTCTGATAATATTAAATGAACATGAAATATTAAAATATTATTATTTTTGTATAATATTAATCATTATATTTACTTAAACACTTGTAAATAATTTTAATAAATAAATTCATCCCAATTATTATTTACTTTAATAATATTTAATTTATTTATTTATCATTGATAGATGACTTGGAAAACTCTTGGACCCATTGGTGGGGCCCACCATGTCTACTATTCCTATTCACAAAAATAAAGAAGATTAATGAATACGATATTATGTGTGACCCTCTAGGCCCTTATCTTAAGGGCATTTAATAATATTCACATACCAAGAGGGGAGTCTAACAACTCATCATGGTCCCTAAAGAGTTAAGAAATAGTTATAGAAAAGACGACCAACCTGTGTAAATGTAATGTGTATTAAAATATCTTTATCTTTAGATGTATCATAATGCAGGACACACACTTGTTTCATCATCCTTTATTTATTAATTATTTTTTGATATAACTAGACCAATTTCTCTTTGACTATCACTAACATTGATTTATGAAGGTACTACCATCCTGATCAACCATGCCTAATATATTATTTCCTCAACTCGGATGTGAAAAATACTATCATGATCATTCAACCAATTTCGTACCACCAATGATTCACCCAACACAAGCTACCTCCCCATGATTTCATTATCATGGTTTTTAACTTTCATTGAAGTACACGATAAAATGAAACACATTGATAATGACATCTAGTTGAGAGACCAATACACATTTTTGTAGATATGAACTACCAATGACACCCAAAACATGTGGTGTTTCTATTGGTGGGTATTTCCTCATGATATCAACTATTTGATATCACCATTTGTGTACTTCATGAGAATAAGTCTCAATACTTATGATCCTTCATCACCTGATAGCCAGACATCTAATCTATCTACTCAGTATGATGTATCTAGACCATAAGACATATATTTAAGATTAATTTCATAGTATCTCAAGGTTCTCACTATATAATGGTATCTTATATAACCTTTTGGTATGGATATTAATCTATGGAAATTCCTATTAAATAGTAGATGCATGAATTTCTAAACTATTATGGTTAGTGAATATAATGCATATCTCATTGTATACATGGTATGATAATCAAAAGTACTCATAAAGATGGGTATAGGGAATCAAATTTTACAACAATGTTGCTAAAAATAAATAATGGAAGGGTGTATCCTCCTAAAGAACAAAATATTCAAGTCTATTAATTATATAAGTTGTTGTGATAATGGAATCACCCCAAAAAATGATTAGAACTTTATTATGAAATAAATTTACATGATAAACATCTAAAAGATGGTGGTTTTTTCATCCAACAACACCATTTTGTTGAGGTGTTTTGGGACAAGAAGTCTAATTTATAATTCAATGGTCATATAAAAAAATACTTGAATGGTCTATATAAATTTTCCTAACCATTATCAGAGTAGAAACAGTTAAGTTTAGCAGAAAACTGGGTGGTGATTTATTAATAATTGAATAAAAACATGGTAAAGATTTCAGAACACTTTTTTAGAAAATAGACTCAAGTCATCCAAGAAGAATCATTTATTAATGTAACAAAATATTGATAACCCAGTTTAGATGGACTAGGGAAGGTCCCCCATATATTAGAATACACTAAATTAAAATGATTAGATGCATGTAAAATTCCTTAGTGTTGATTTCGTTGTGACATGACTCATATTCAAATGGAAGAGGAGGAAAAAAGTTCTGAAAATGTTTCTAAATAATGGGGGTAGGTGGATGACCAATGTGATTATGAATCCATAGGGAATTATCAATGGTGGAAATATAGGAAAGAGATGGGGACATTTCAAGCACATAAACACCACCCTGAAGACATCCACTACCATGAACCTGAGTCGTCTTATTCTCATGAAATATAACTGAAGAAGGTGATAAGATGACATGACATTACAAGTCATCTATAAGTTTACTAATAGATAGTAAATTAAATGGAAAAATGGAAACAAAGAAAATAGTGAATAGTGTCAAGACATACATAATCAAATAACTCCCATAACCTAAAATCTGCACTATCTAGCCATCATTCGCATTAATATTACCTCCATTTTAATTTGACCAATATAAACAAAGAATACCTACATTACCTATGATGTGCTCTTAGGAACCAGAGTCAAGAACCAATGAGGTGGATGATTGGAATAGGCACACTATTGGAGTATCACTATGGGAAACAATGGAGCTCAATGATTCCATATATTGTGTCCTAAAAATTCATGTCGACAAGGTTTTGATGGTGGAAATTTGGTAGAGTGATGAATATGCATGTTATGTAAGTAAAAGGCAATGAAAGTGTGCAATGGGTAGAAAGTATGTGTTGAAAGTGAACAGACGGATCATATGGGTATCAATTATGTACAAAAAGTGCATATATGGAGCATCATGGTAATAATTAGGTCATGGAATGAGTGTCATGGATGTTTTAGGGGTGTGTATGTACAGTTTAGGGAATCACATGGAGAGAAGGGAAAAGTGTTGGGCCAGTGTGGTTGGGGAACATGGATGGGTGAGTGCATGGGGGTTTTTTTCATAGTGAGGGGAAATTTGGAGGCATGTGGTCTCATAAGAAGGGGATATTGGAAGTAAATCTATCGTACAGGGGATTGGGATGAAAGGGTGAGGTCGCACGGGAAGGGTTGATAGAAAGGGAGTTCATCACATAGGGGGTCAGTATGGAAGGGAACCATCTCAAAAGGAGGGGAAACAGGAATAGATTCTTCTGCATAGTTGCTCGGGACAAAAGGGATCTATTCAACGGGATGAACACTAGGTCAAAGGATGCATTGTGCAAGATCTCTTGGATAAAGGGGTGGGTTTTCACAGTAGGTAAGAAGGGTTTCGGGGCATAGGGATCACAGACGTGCAAGGAGGGAAATTTCACATGGAGGGGAAAAGCTAAACCCACTCTAATACCATATTAAAATGCAAAATTATACCTCACAATGAGGTAGGGTTCATAATTTATATATGAGATAAGGAATACAATATGTGGGATAATAATATTAAAAATATCTAATATTCTATTACTCTTAACAAAAGGTAAAAACTATCAAAAAAATTAAATACAATATAAATAAGTTATTTACATCCCTAATTAATTATGTATATTCTCTTAATGTTATCATGTTCATTCATCATCAACACAATAAATGTATACCAACCACCAACTGATTAGGTGGTAAATAGGGATTTCAATCCCTCTTCCTCCAACATATTGGCACAAAACCCCTTTAAAAAATTCTAAAAATAATGAAATTTAAATTTTTTAACCAATTTATGAAAAAGGGTGTTACAAAATTTACTTAAATAAAAAAATTATAATAATAGTGAAATTTAAAATTTTTAAGACTCTAATAATGTAATGGATAATTGTCAATCATGTCAAAATCATCGATTAAAATATATGAGGACATAAAATCAATAACTTTTTTTAAAATTTATCATGATTTTACTAGATTTTTATCACATAATTGATATAGTTTAAGTTTCTTAAAGTGTATACCAACAATTTCATCTCCAAAGGAAGATGAAATGATCATCATTTTAAATAGCTTAAGGTTATAGGCTGAAGGAAGCACACGTTCCACATATTATTCTAGATGTTCAGTAATACAAATAAAAAGTTTCTGAAAAATGATTTTTCCTTTATACATTAAAATAAATTTTAAAATTTAAAACTCAATCAACCAACACAAAAAAACAATAATTATAAACCACTATTGATGCCAACCAAATAAACATTGGAAAAGTCAAAAGGGAAGAAATACTTGAATATGGGTATTATTTTACCCATGAAATCAAGGAATAAGGGGATGTTCAATGATTCGTTAAGCCTCTAAGGGACTCGCAATCGCGTGACCATTTCAAGGTCACACGAAGGCCCCACACATGGTGCATCACCTACGTCTAGTCTCACAGATCCCTCCCCAACAAATATACTTACTCTTGCGAAGGAACCCTAAGAAAACCGAATGAGTGCCCCCAGGCCTCATGGTTTGTCATTTTTAAGAGTCTAAGAAACCATACAAAATCCTTCGAAAATAAAGAAGGATGACATTCTAAAGGAAGAGATTCCCAGTGGTCATGAATCTCATGAACCCAATCATCATTAGTAAGAGTAAAATTTCTTGATAATATCAAATCCAAATCACATGACCTTAGAAACTTCGCCACATAAAATTAATGAGATAAAGAAGAGGAGGCGAAAGGGGTTCACGGTCACTAAAACATATGCGACGCAAACCCCTAGTGACCTGCGAAGCACCGTGATACCTCGATGTTATTTCTGAATCAACGCATGTGAGACCTATGACTTGTCAGCCTTTCCACATAGAATTCCTTGAGAGTGACTAGACAACTCTGCAACTCTCTAAAGATTGACAGATAGACCTGTTGACTACATGCTTTCACAATCTTCATAGGACCCATATTGGTTAGGATAGATCCCATAGAAAATCAAGAAAAACTAATGGGAACTTCTCATGCCAAATCGCATGATCCCGGACCTTTGTAAAATAAAACAAAGTGGCTAAAATGGAGGAGGAAGGAGGGGTTATTGGTTGCTGAAAGACATGCAATGCATGCCCCTGATGACCCTCAAGGCACCATGAGTCCTCGGTGACATGCCCACCTTGCCTCACAAAATCCATTTGTCTTGTAATCCTCTCTATACGAATCCCCCTATACAACTCATCATCACTTAAGGACAAACTAGTAGATTTTTCCATGGAATGATCATGCACCCCCAATGAGACCCATATTGATCATGTGACACATCTCTAGAAAATAGAAGAAATGCCCTCGAAAACACCCTTGCAATCTCACCTGACTCCCAACATTTGTTACATAGAATTAAGGGGATTAAAAGGGACGAGGTGATAGGTACTTGCGATCACTAAAAGGAATGTGATGTTCCCAGTGCACCTACAATGATTTAATATAACACTCCAGGACAAGTCACCCAAGTTCTCATGAGTGTCTTCCCATAGGCATTTGAATCTTTCAAATGCCATCAGACATGTTAACACAACAATATAGAGGTCCATCGACATGACCGCATAATTAAAAAAATCTTCGATAATCGACAATAATTTAATAAAGGACACGTTGAGGAAAGAGAATCATGATCACTAAAAATTAGGTGACATTCTTGAAATAGTCCATGGTAGAGACTCACGGAACTGAACAATACCAGGCCCCTTCGGTAACTCCATCCTTGACTTGCGCCAAATACACCACGCAAGCTGGTGAGTACCAGGGGTGTCCATTCCTATAAATTCACCACCCCAACACAGAAGAAGGGGGGTTTATATTGATTAGAGGTCCAGGATCTATAGTATTCAGTTATTTACTTATGCGTACTTCTCAGGGAAACCAATCATGTGATCGTCTATCTTTCTTTCATATAATATACTGGCAGGTAGTTAGAGTAGTCATGATCTGAACATTAAGTGATTCATGTGATCACTTATTGATCATGTGAACGACTTCTAGAAGAACATGAGAAGAACATACCACATGTACTACTAATAATGTTAGACTCAAAGAAAATAACACTAAATGAAACCATGGAATTCACAATACAAGGGTTTGAACTAAGATCATAGGCAGAAGGATTAAGTTAAAGACATGCTCGCTGCCCCTCATGCACTTCACGTGTGTCATCTGAGGACATGTGACAACACTAGGTCATGTTTTCTAGATTTCATGACAACCCTTTTTCATCTCATATAGGACTCACGAAGTCCTATAGACATGCCAGGGCACATCATACAGTTCCCATAAAGGTGATACTTTGACCTTGTAAACCCTCTAGGTCTATCAACCATGACATACGACATCCTCCAAACTCATCACCTAACTCATATAATAGCACCCACTCTTTTCATTCAATCCTCGCAAAAGCACCTGGACATGACAACCATGCCCCCTTAACACCCTCTATTCACATCAGTTGATACTCACAATACCCTCCAGACATGTCATCTAGGTCTCATAGTGTCGCCCAAAGGTGTCATCTAAGACACACGACACCCCTTTGGATATGCCACAATGGATCCCATGTCACCCTCCATATGTGTCAAAACAGGTCATGCGATGGTTCCCAGGAAATCACTGGTGTAAATCCCACATATACCAACACATATATCCCAATGTTTTGAATAACACATTGGGAAAAGTAACCTATACCAATGGTTAATTGAAACCATTGGTATATGCCCATATTAGGTTGAATTTCCCAACAGTTTGAGAAAATTGTTGGGATAAGCATAGATGTGGTATAGGTTTCCCAAAAATTTGTGGAAATAATTGGGATATAGATTCTATACCGATGGTTTTTAATAACCATTAGGATATAAAATCCCCAAAATCATTAATCCCCCTTCCTCCATCCATAACTAATTCTTACCCGAGAGAGCCCCCTTCCTCCATCCAGAACTGATCTTTGCTCGGGATCTCTCCCTCTTGTGAACTCTACTTCCCGATCCCACTTCCTCTAGAACTAATCTATCCAAGCTTCCAAACCTACTTCCCAAGTGAACTTCCTCCAGAACCTAGCTCTAACATTTTCCCTAAACAAGATTTCTCTAGGCTGGGAACCCTACTTCCTAACCGATGATCTATTTTTGATTCAAGTAATTTTTGTTCTTCCACTTCAAATCGATACATTGTAACTGAGTTATGTATTCTTCCTTCATTTATTTTAGTTTTTTTCCATTCGGTTTCGGTAAAATATTCTTTTTTTACCCACTGTGTATTATGATCTCCTTATGAACACAAGCCATATATCATTTTAGGTTGTGGTTTTGTTGTGATTTATCTTTATAGAATAATTTTTATGGAAATTGGAGACGCCAATATGATCATGAGTTATTTTATCCTTGGTTTATTTTTAATTTTAGGTTTATTGACATGTTTGCATTGTTTAGACAAAAATACATATATAGAATTTTTTACCCTAAGAGGAATGACAAGATACTCTTGCATTATGAATCTACCCTTAAATGTTGTCTTCGAAATATCACACTCTAACTTTAAGATGATGATACCCTCACTATAAGTCATTCATATAGAACCACTATTGTAAAGTTAATACTACGTTACATGTAATGTACAGCTAAGTGATATTGTAAGTTATGTTATAATGTCAACTTAAATCATAATAATTGTGGTATTTTGAAAGATGGTGTTTGTGAATATTTTTAAGAAATATTAAAATTCAATTAATTTAGAGTAATTATCATACACATTTTAGTGAAGTTTATGAGTAGTTATTTGAAGATGTTTTTAAATATAATATCTATTTATATTTGTTTTACCATCATTATTTTTAATTTAATTTCAAGTGAAAGTCATCAATGGTTGTACTATTTTCACAGAGTGATTTTTGGATCTCTTTGACCCAAATTTAGTAGTAAGAATTATTATTTTTATTATACATATAAGAAGTAATCTTGTGATATAATTGAAAAATACTTTATGTTAATACTTCTTTCTATAAATATTAAATTATAGTGAAGAATATTTTTCGAATTGCTATTTTTTGAAGAATCATTTTTTAAATAAGATTCATTTACTATTATTTGTAGACACAACTATGTGCTAAATATCATATTTATTTTTATATCTCATGTGTCCTTACTATAAGTTTCAGATACATATAATTAGATTTAGATTAAAGTTCTAGCTAGTTGTACTTATCTTTGATTTCCCCAATAAATGGATTTGAATTCCCAATAAAATCCATGTTCTAAGTATTTACTTTTTCACTCAGTTGTGAGATCCATAGTATAGATCCCATGTTGGTTGGTACCACTAATAGGGGGGTGAATGAGTGGTACACTTTTTATGATTTCTTTTTTAATTCAAATTATTATACTGGTTAATTTTATGATCCTTTCAATATTGAATCAACTCATCCTCACCTCATATGAAACATAAATAGAGAAATCCCAATTTACAAGGATTTAAATGGTTCAGATTCAAATGTGTACTCTTTTCCATTATTATTTAGTCAACCCAATTGAGGATTCTACCCTATAAACCCAAGTGGTTACACAAAGAACCTCTCAATCCTATAATAATAGAGTCCCATTATGCTCTTACTCCAGGGTCCCACCAATGAATGCATCTTCCCACTAACCAATAAAAAGGTTTGATTAAAATAAAATAATATCTCCCTAATCTCCAGGTTTCTTTTGCACCACTTGATGTAGATATCCCTACATGAACACACTAGATAAACTAGGCTACTCATGAACATAATCTTCAAGATCTTTAGTAGATGATAGGAATGATTAGGTCTACTCATCTAAAATACTCACATTATATCATCAACTGTATGGGTCTCTCAACCCCTTGAACACTCTTGAATAGAGATATCCTCTTTCTTGAATGAATATTGACTTCAATCTCTTCTTTCACTCCTTAATACTACATTTTATGAGGATATAAACTTCTAAATTCTCCCACTCACACATCTTCATTTTTTAATTTAAATTACTTGAAGTAAATTAGGAATCATGATTATATGAAGAGAGAATGATTCATTAGATACCTAGACATTTTGGTTTTGGTTTTGGTTTTTGTTGGGACAGTTGATTATGATCTAATATGGTTCGATCTAAGATGGATAGAGCATGCGTATGTTCTTTGTGGTTTTTTAGTAATGCATGAGTTACTAGTGATCATTTTGTAATCCATGGTATGTGTGTGATTCCATAGTATTGTTGGGAAGTAAGCACCAAGGGTGTTTTTTTTCTAGATAAACATGACATAGATGAGAATCATGGTCACTTTTTAGTTGAATGAGCCTAGGTTTTATGGAATTTGACTCATTGGAGAATGATCCTGGTGGTGTGATCAGGTGATATGGGAGAGTAAACTCATTGGGTTGGTAACACCATGAGTTTTAATGAATTATTTTTTTTTTAATAAATGAAAATTCATTGGTGGACTGCATTGCTTGCTACGCCAAAATATTTTCAATATGATTAATGAATATCTTACCATTTAATTAATATTTTACCATTTAATAATTTCAAAAAATATTATCAATATGATCAATTAATTATGATTGTTCCTCATTGGATAATTTTTTAGTAGTTGGGTATAAATTCGATAAAACCTCAAATGAAATGGGTGTATGAAACATATGAGAGTACTATGATACTAACTTCTCCACATAACAATTTTTTTTCTGAGATTTATTACCACACTTAAGAGAAAGATTCATTAGATCATTTAATCTTATATGAGGTATATATTTAAAGATAATTAATCAAACAAACTTGGTCTAATAATGAGTTTCATTAAAAACTCAATACGCTATTCACCCTTTATGTTTCATTTTACATTTGAGTTGTTCTGGTGTTTAATATATATTTACTTATCACTTATCTTATTCCTTAAAAGTGTTTACTTAAATACTCCTTATTAATTATTTTTAAATATTTTTCACTTGAATAACTACAACAAAGGCCGGTTGTATTTGGACTTCCTAGTGTGTAGTTATTTCATGTAAAACCTGATCCATGTTACGGTTCATTTTATTTTTTTAAATAAATGTGCTTAGTAGTGGATTAATATCTTGTGGAGATGACTATGTTCTATATTGGAACTAAACCTCCTATTTTTTTATTCCACTATATGTCATTTTGTTTTCTCTTACACAGTCTAAAATCAATGTTGATACAATACTATAATTTCTAATTCTATGTTTCAACATGTATCTACATATTGTGTTGGTCGTGGTTTTATATAAAGTGAAAAATTCCCATTTACTTTAAAATATTTTATATTGAACTTAAATATTATTGAATTTATTTCAAAAAATGACTGATTACAATTTTTTTATAGAATGGAAAGAAGCTGGATGTATGAAATTGATCAGATCTCAAGAAATTTTCAAAACAATTTGGAGAGATTTTTAGATTTTTAATTTGGCAGTGCTTCAGATAGTGGTCACATACACTTCACATGCTATAATTGTGTTTGAAGACCTTGGTTGATCTGTAAATAATTTAGCTACCATATCACCAAATATGGTTTTAAAATAAACTATTATTTATGGTATTACAATGGGGAGAAAATGGAATCTAAAAACTATGATAATCCAAATGAGAGGACTGGATTGGAGAATTTGATATATGATCGGTTTCCATTTATTCATCATCATGATAAAGAAAGGATGTCGACCCAAGAAGACCTCGATACGAGCACACATGACGCATCCAATGAAAATGATGATGTTGACAGAGTGAAAAAATTGAATGATGATGCGATGACTCCAATGTATCGGTAATGTGGTAAAATGAAAAATCTAGATTTTTTAATTTGATTGTTTCATGGGAAAACCATGTATGGGATTTATAATACTAAAATGTTTTACATTATTAACTTCTTGAAAGAATTACTTCTATATGATGTAGATATTCCTTAAAACCACTATATAGAATGGAAGTTAGTTGAACAACTTGGATTTTCATAAAACAAAATTCATTCTTGCCTGAAAGATTGCAGCTTATTCTGGGAGGAAATTACTATAAGAAATGATTGTAGAAAATATGGAACATCCCAATGGAATCCAAAAGCTGATGGAACACCATCTTGTGTGTCATAGAAAGTAATGTGGCACTTTCCATTGATCCCCAGAATCTAGAATATTTTAATGTCTGGTGAAATATCAATAAAAATGTGATGGAATGATACTGAGAGAAAGAAGAATATTTAAGAGTTGATTAACCCTGTTTATAGATTGGCATGGAAGAAATTTGATGCTCAATATCCTGATTTTACAGTAGACGTGCGTAATGTGAGTTTGAGTCTTTCATGTGACAGTTTTAATTTGTTTGGGAATATGCTTACTTTACATAGCACATTGCCGGTTTTCATACACATTTATAACCTTCGCCCATGGTTATGTATGAAAAAACATTTCAATTTCATGGGTATACTTATATCTGTCCCTTCTGATCCTAGAAATGATATATACATATACATGAAAACCTTAATAAAAGAGTTGAAACTTCTTTGGGATGTGGGTTTTCACACATACGATGCATATTCAAAAGATATATTTTAGATGCGTGATTCACTTATGTGGACGATAAATGATTTTCCTACTAATGAAATTATATCTGGATAGAGCACAAAGGGAAAATTTTCATATACTATTTTTATAATGAATACTCAATCCAGAAGAGTGAAATATCACCGTAGTTTTAGTTTTACAGGACATCGACGATTCTTGCCAATGGACCATCCATATAGAAATAATCGTCGAAGATTTGACAAATACCATGGAGACTGATGATACACCTCAGTGTATGTTTGGAACTGATGTTCTTAATGAATTTAAAGGTTTCAGTTTTTCATTCTATAAGTCTCAAATGAAATCTAGAAAGAGAAAGAATGTTTCCAATGGTACCTGTTACAATTGGAAGAAGATGATTATATTCATTGAGTTTCCATATTGGTCAACCAATTTGTTACATCATTTCTAATACATGATGCACATTTAAAATAATATATTTGAAATGCATCTTTTGATTATTCTAAATGTCAAGAGAAATAAAAAAGATGATTTATGATCTCAGAGTGACTTGGTGGATTGAGGAATCAGACCAGAATTGCTTCCTATATATATCAGTGAAAATAAATGGAATGTTCAATGTGCTTATTATGTGATGTCACCTGTGTAAAAAATAAATTTTGGGAAGTACTAGAGACTATTAAAATTCTATATGGATATTTAAGAAATATATCAAAATGGTTCAAGATAAGAGAGTTAAAGTAGAAATCTATAAAGACTCATGATTATCACGTCCTTCTGTATGAGTTTATTCCAATAGCAATTAGTCTTCTTTTGTCCAATAATGTAAGGGTGTTAGTTATTCAGTTGTGTCATTTTTTTAGATATATTTGTGTTAATATTTTGTCCATGTCTTTCTTGAAAAAAATGATGGCAGATACCCCATTAATTTTGTATGACTTAGAGAAAATATTTCCTCTATCCTTTTTTACATGCATGTTGCATATCACTATCCAAATTCCAACCATAATACATCTCATAGGACCCTTTTCTTTCAATTGGATGTATCCTACTGAAAGAAATATTTATACATTTGAATCTTATATCTAGAATAGGAATCATTCCACAGGTTCTATATTTAATGGTTACTTAGCTCAAAATGGATGGATTTCTTCTCAATGTGTTTGTCTGATCTTACTATGAGAATGAACATACCAATGATAAATGAATAAGAAAAATATGAGAAAATTAAAATCAATTTCACATCACTTCCTCAAATAGGAGTAATTCTCGGATCATATACATTGATGACATTAAGCCTTGAAGAGTGGGAGATGGCACATCGCACAGTTTTTTTCATCTGTGATTTGTTAGATGAGTACATCAAGTAAGTAAATTGAACATTTATATCTTATCTCTTATCTTGTAATTTTACATATCTGTTAAACTATTTATATTTTTATCTACTGGGAACATAAATAAATTATAAATAAAAAGCATAATTCTTTATCACTGAGAAGGTGAGAGACTTTTCATAGAAAAGTGTTTTCTACTTGGTTAAAATTGAAGGTAGAAATATTTCTGTAATAAATCAATAAAATCAATATTAAATTAAATTTAATATTTTTTTTATATTTTAGGTATTTAGTTTTCTTGCGAACTTTATTTCTTTGAATATAAGAGATTTGGATTTTGGTCCTAATACCGTGGCTCATGAATGTAAATCAATTGTGATCAATGGGTATATATTTATTATCACTGAACGAGCAATAAAAATGAGAAA
Source organism: Viscum album (assembly GCA_963277665.1). Taxonomy (NCBI): domain Eukaryota; kingdom Viridiplantae; phylum Streptophyta; class Magnoliopsida; order Santalales; family Viscaceae; genus Viscum; species Viscum album. Next base: position 1,761,218,473 of record OY728141.1, read on the forward strand.
ACAACATGATGGTGTTATTCTAACTTCCACAATATATTTTTATGCCAGTGCATCAAATATTAGACCTTGTTTAGAAAATGTATCTTATTATTGAGTTGTTTTGAAAATAAAAATAATGGATTATTACTCTCATGGTCAAGTCACAATGTTGAAATGTCAATGTTTTGATTCTATGATGAGGTAGGGCACCATTAATGATTTTTGTGGATTTTGAGTTATTGACATGTCTCTCACTCTTAATACCAATGAACCATATGTATTGGAAACAATGATGAAATAGGTTTTTTATGTCAAATATCATCCTTGACCTAAATTTTGTGTCATTATTAAAGTAATTCCAAGACATGTTTTTGATGATGGTGATGATGGAATTGACTCCATCCCTACTACCATTGGAACAAATCCATTTATTACTTATGATGACTTCAATAGATCAATTTTTAGAGTTTATTGTGAACCTATAGATATTGTGAGTTTTCCATCATTGCTCGATTATTTCTTCCTAAAGGCTCTTAGCCTCTAAAAATTGAGGAACTCAAGAACCAAATTTCATTGATTTGGGGTTTTTCATGATGGGAGTGTGTCTCTATAGGAAGATTATACTTCCGTATTCTCTTCCTCATGGAAGAATTGAATGTGAAAGCATGGGGATTTGGTCTCATTGCACTCATAACTAGTATTATTCACTTGCATGAATGGGATAATAAATTTAACCCCTGTGAGGTCGGTAATACCAATACTCAAATTTGGGTAAGGGTCTATGGATTGAATTGGATACTCTGGAACTCCAAAATATTTTATGAAATTTCTTTTTCCATTGACATCCTGATCAAAATTGACAAGGAAACGGAAGCAGCTCATTTTGTACACTTTTCTAGGTTCTTGGTTGAGGTTGAAATGGGAGCGAATCTTGTTGATGAGGTAATGCTTGAAACTGACGATGAAATTATTAATCTAAATATCACTTATGAAAAAAATGCCTAAATTATATAAGGAATGCAATGTTATTGTCCATGAATCATCTTCCTATAGATGCTTCATAGTTTACAGCTTTTGTGCTTTATGTGGGAATGACATGGGAAACTATCTCAAGAAGAACAAAAGTTCTCCTTCTCAAAAAGATTATATTCCTCAATAAAATCAGCATGATGATTGAAAAAATATTTTCAAGCGTGATGATGGACATGACATTTCTTATGATAATGTTGACCAGAGGAATGAGGCACATGGTGTTGTGACAAAACTTGATGGGAATGATGATAATAACCTTACCTCTGAGATTAATAAGTCTTGGGAGGAAATATTTTTTGAGGATGCAAATGCTCATAATGATGATTCCTCTAACAAGGATAAAGGTGTTGTTCTACTAAAAACTCATTCATGTTCTACTCCTAAAAGTTGTGATTAAGTCTTTATAGATGAACAAGTTACTGAAGATTAATATCATCTCTCATAGGAAAGGATGGCCACTTTAGGTGAACGCAAGGGTAAGAAAATTTTAGAACCTGGCTCTCCAGTCATTTCTAAAAATATACAGGCTTCTTCAAAGTCTTTTTTGGATAATTAAGGATTTCAACTTGTCTATTATAAGAATTCAAAGTCCCTGCTTGTCACTCTAGTGGGGGCAGTGCAATTGATTGTAGGGAATGATCAGACTATGGATAATGATACTTTGGATCTGACTGAATCAATGGAGGTTGAGGGAATGATGGCGTCAACAAGAGGCGCTTATCCTATCAAAGGTAAGGAACAAAAAGAGGATATATATGACTCCGAAAGCAATGATGTTGAGACTCTTTACGAAATGATTCAATCTATCCCTTAAAGTAGGGAGATATTGAGAGGTCAGGGGAGAGGTAGTGTAAGGGCCCACTATGATGAAATTCGAGAAGAAGAAAGGATGGTAAGTGCAAAACTGTTGAAAAAGATAAATAAGTAGATTTCGCTTTAGGTTTTGACTTTTTTCCTGTAATCTTTTCGGTTCCTTTCTTTTACTTGATTTCAATAAAAGGGGTTCAACCTCCATATTTCTTAAAAACACTATTGAAGATATGTGATGAAAAATTATGACAGACAATAATCATAGCATGGATGAGATGTTCGTTCCACCACTAGTGTTTGTAGTGAGTATTTTATTTCAAATATATATTTAAATAACATATAATATCATTTGATTAATTTTGTTTTAAATATTTTTTCAGGATCCACCACTTAGGCGACAATTATTTGATGAGTATCCAAGTAGTGGTCTCAGTACTGAGGTCGGTGGTACGAGGGAGGGTTATACGAGAGATATTTGATCTAGTCGGCGTACCTGATTAGACCATGCCCCTCACACTAATGTACCATCTATCCCACATTTTGGTCCCAGTGTGTCTTTAGGGACACACAAGATATTTATGCCTCCCATGTTTTCACTAGGCTTTACATCTGAGCCTCCTCACCAATTTTACCATATTCGATGATGATTCCCACTCCTCATCCATATCATGCATTTGGACTACCATCCATTCCATCTTCTTTTACCTTTACTTCTTTCTATCAGAGATTCTATATTCTATATTCTTTGGCTCCTACTCCGCCACAATCTATGCCTGTAGAGCATACACTGGGACCCACTCTACCTGTATAGGGTGTTCCTTCTGTTTCTACATATTCAACGACACCCATTTATCAAACTTCTGTAGTTATATTCATAGAACCCTAACAATTTTTTATACCATTATTTATTTACATTATAACATGTATTGATATAATATTTTTTTCTTTTATAACAGATACATCTGCTGATAGGAGGTGGGGGTGGGGGAATACATGCATGGGTGCAGCATGGAACTGCCACATGCAGTTGATGGTGGACTACAATGAATAAAATAAAATGATTGAAAAAATGGGGTATCAATGTCGGAGTTTTATTTGATGCTTTCCAAATACTCCAACATCATTCCCGTCAACCTGCTCTCTTGGAGACAATTTCCAAATGAATTCAAGGAGAATTATTGGGCACTGATTTGGGTAAAAAAATCTATTGTATTTAATGTAATATATTATTTTTGTATTTATATGAATTAATATTTTGGTGTGAGCTTTAGTTTAATTTCCCCAATGGTGAGGGTGCACAGCCATCGTGTCTAAAGGAGTTAGGAGATCTTTGGAGAGCCTATAAGAATGAGTTTTATATTGGATGGAATTCTAGAGTTGGTACAGAGTTAGAGGAAGTACCTTCCATGGATGATTGTTTGATAGAACAGTATTTGAAAATTATTACTCATTGGGTGACTATCAAGTGTAAGTTATTAATCACATTTGAGGTATTTAAATAAAAAATTTCATGTTTTTCATTAATAATATATTTTTTATTATTGAATTTTATTTAATAATGATTCGGAAAAATAAAAAAAACGTTTTTTTCTAAAAAACACCTCCACACATTGGTATGTACTACAATATAAGACCATGAGAGGAAGTAGGTATGATAGTTGTTCATATTTTTTCTTTAGGACTTGCACTTTCTATTGTTTCCCCAATAATTTATTCAATTTGTAAAGTTTTCCTTTAATTCTAGTTATGAAATTCATTATTGGTAGCCTATTTTTAATTATGGTTTCCTTTATTCAATGTCATTGTAGAGGAAATTATTGAATATTGAAGGATGTGTGCCTTGAGAAAAACTGTTTTGCTCAAGTAGAAGGGAAAAATATGGAAGCGTGGTTAACAAACCCACATAGTAGTAGATTGTAAATTTTAATTTTTTTATTTCAATTTTAATATCTATTTTATAACATAATAATCTATTTATATTTGTAACAGGATTCTTTAGAGGACCTTGATTCCTAGGAACTTGAAAATTTTGGTCCAAATGATCACATACATTAGGTGTTGGGAGATAAGCACCCCGGCAGAGTATGCTACTTAAAAAGGGCCACATAGGTGGAAGAACGATCTACTAGGGAAAACACTGAATTTATGAAACTAATGAATGTTTTATTTCCAGCACTTCCAATAGAGGTTAGTGTAGCTTGTGATGAACATATTTCGTCGATGCATTCAATATATAGTGCTCGAGGTGGTATTTTTAGTGGTGTTCGATATGATGTCATTCCTAGAGATGACTATGGAGAGGAAGAGGCCGAGGACAAGGATGATGTTGATGAGGAGGTTAAGGGGGGGGGCGATGCGGAGGATGATGGTGAGGAGGAGGGAGAGGAGGAGGGAGAGGATGAGGATGAGGATGAGGATGGGGATGAGGATAGGGATGAGGGTGGGAATGATGATGGGGATAGGGATGAGGATGAGGATGAGGCTGATGATGATAGTGATGAGGGACATATTGATTTGTTCCATTTTTGACTGATATTACTAACTTTTGATCAAGTTTCATTCACATATCATGTTGTACTTCATACGTTGTGTTGTTGTATTTGTTACCAAAAATATTTTTATTTGATGAAAAATGATGAATCTTTTTTATCCAGTTTGTATGGATACATCATGGTATAATGTTTCATGATCCAAGAAGGTGTTTTTGAGGTTAGATGGAAGTCATATGGAGATGATATGAGTGAATTTTAGAGAAATATTTAATTTTCCAAATTCATCTAAGAATTTCCAGTACATAGGAATATCATAAAGCCCAATATATCATGTAATTAGATCTAGTCATTACTACCATAATAGTTTATATTTAAATATTTACCCCATCAATAATCACACCACTCTAGGAATCCCTAGAAAACCCCACCATTGATTTATCAATCATAAAAGTTAATCCTATTAACTATCACATTTACCTCAAGGAAAACCATCCCACATGAATCTATATTTTTCTCCTAAGACCTTATTCATCAATTATATTTTTGTATGTCACCTTCCCATAGGTCACATCACCAAAATACCTCAACCATGATTGTATCAATAAATTTAAATATATATCATTTCACCTCACAATAATTATAACCCCTTTAGGTTAGATTTTGTAACCCTAAGGTTTTCTTAAATTACTGTTTTATATTGGCATCAAGGAATCTCATCCACTAAGATAACCCATATCTTACTTCATGCTAAAATATTCCCAAGGATTAGAAGGTCACACCAAGATCCTTACTCACCACTATTCTCTTAGGCCCTAGTACACTCACTTGAAAATAGATCCATATGTTTATAAATTACCTTATAAAATCCTTTGAATATATCCACAGAGGTGGGGAGGGGGGTTGTGTAGGTGGGGAGGGGGGTGCACTGTGTAGGTGGGGAGGGGGTGTGCAGGTGGGGAGGGGTGTGCAGGTGGGGAGGGGGTGTACAAGTGGGGGGGGGGGGGTTGTGTAGGGGGGATTTAATCTCTTCATTGAATTCTAAATTCCCATATAAACACAAGGTTACAAAATATCCCCATTATAATTCTTATCATCCCCCATAAGTCTCAGTGGAAAACCCATCCACATATCCTGACCTATGTTGGTTAGTAATTTAAGGCTGAACAACCTTATTACACTCAAAAACCTCTCAAAACACATCCAAGGAGTAACCATTAATTTAGGGTTCTCTGACCAGAAAACTAGATCCAATGACTGTTTTCATAATTGCAACACCAGGATGTTGATTTTCTGAGCCAATATATATAAAAACACTAATGGTTTCATTATTCAACACCTTTTAGTCTTATGGTGCTCCCCACCATAAGCTTCGTATTACCACCACCAATTCATATGTTGTAGTGCCTACTCCTTTGAATATTCATATTAAAACATGTGTCACATGTTATAATGAAATTCCTAACATGGTTTCTAACTCACCTCACCTAAACAGAAACTAGAACACAGGTTAAATGCAAGAAGTCATCCTAAAAATACACTAGAATATTGGTTAAATGGAAGAACCCATCATCGTTACTGAATTCCATACATGGATGGACAAAAAACCATAATTCATGAACATCCTTGTAATGTATAGGATTTTCCGTTAAATGGTTGGTTTTATTTACAAAAAACATATCCCTTAAATTTCATTTCATTCTAATAGGAACTGATTCAAAGATTTCATGTTTATAGGTGCATTCATGTTTATAGGTTTTGGAAGATCGGAAGAGAAGATGTCATGTTTATAGAAGGAATCTAAACTCTGATTCCAATGTAAAGGGCTTTATATCCTTCTCACCCCCTTCAGTGATAATGACATGATACTGGAGATAACCTGGATGAACATCTTGGATTTTCATCATGTCAAATTTTCTTCACTACGGAGATCATATTTGTGTAAATATGGTATTATCCATCCCATACCATATCAAACGATCATAAGATACAAAATATTGTCTTCTTGGTGTATGTGTAATTGTCAGATATTATCCAATATAGTTACAGCTACTCCAATAACCCACCCCTTTGATATCATATCCTCTATCCTAATGGTTCTTATCCTATATAGATATGTGACTCAAAGACTCAGATTATATATCTAATGATCCAAATGGTGATAAATCCAAAAAGGTGAACCTTAGGGGATACATATAGATTGAAACCATTACCCCACTACTCATAGTGGAAGATTTATACCTTTTGATAATATATTATTAGGACTACCAAATTCTACATAGAGGAGAACCCCCTTTAGTTTTTTTAGGTCAACCCAACTCCACACATGAAAAATAATATCTTTATCCATCAATAAAACCAATGTAAATATATAAATGGAGATTCTTATCAGTAGCATTAATAGACTCCATCAAAAATTATTAATCAATTAGAGTGTTCTCTGGATATCTCCCTTGTTGGATTTCAAGGGAATACACTAATCATATATGGAACCAAGGATTCGAACCTCAATTATCTTATATTTATCTCAAATATTGATTCTACATTCTCTATGTTTCATGTAGAATGTGTTATTCTATACAATATAGTAGGTTATAAATATAGAAAGATATCATAGATCTTGTATATGTATGTTTGTGATATATGGATAGCCTCATAGATCATCAGTGCATGTAGTTGAAATATAGGTGCACAAATTTAGTAGGAGTTAAGAGTGCGACTTTGGTGAAATTAGAAAGTTAAATATTCTGGATTCGACAAGGTTCAGTAATAATTAAATATGAAATGGTCCCATCTATTTTCATAAGTGGAGATGCATCTCATGAATAAGTACTAGGGTGCACCATGTATTCAGTATTATTATGTGTATTCAAGTGGTATGAGTGATTTCTATTGTGGAATGTTTTCATATATATTGTCTGTATGAGTTTGTTTTTATATATTCATGGCCTGTTGTGCAGAGGGGAGTTAGGCTACTGGGCTACAGTGTGGAATGTTCTATAGAGGGGAGGTAGGCTACTGTTGTGTTCTAGAATTGGAGTACACTATAACAAAATTTCATAAAGCATTGGTATATATCAGAAAATTGGATATATACCAATTTTTATTGTCAAACCATTGGTAAAATAATATACCAATGGTTTATGAACCATTGATATAGATCTGAAAATGGATATATTCCAATGGTTTTTTAGTATCAGTTTGAAAAGTTTCTTACCAACGGTTTATAAACCGTTGGTATAGCTTCACACCTACATATATACCAATGGTTTAAAAACCTTATTAAAAAACTTTTCCAATGGTTTTCAACAAACCATTGGTATATTGTAATTTATATTTCCCTATACCAACAGTTATTCAGTAACTATTGGTAAAGGGATATCCCCACGCCTCACTAGCCAATGGTTTTGTAAACCATTGGTATAATGTATACCAATGGTTTCTTAGCCTATAACAATGGTTTGAAACCATTGGTATATTCTTAGTTTCCAGAAGTGCATAATAATTGAGTCATGCGACGCCCTCTCCACAAGATGACTCTGTCAATAGGGAATCCCATGATTTGACAATACTGTCTATCCTCGACGCGTAAGCCCCAGTCAATAGGGTTGCCTCAGTGTGTATGCACAAACATAAAGGGTACTATAGAGACTCTGATTCCTATCATATTTAGGATATGTAGGCTACCTCCCCCTAAGGGTTGAGATCCATATTGATCATCCATGGAGGGACAAGCATATGAGTCCCTTGTCCAAAGCAATGACAATGATTACTTTCTATAATTTATTTCTCACAAAAGAGAATGGATCACATGGTCTTAGGGAGTTTAAATGGTCATATAATCTGCCTTATAAACCACTGAAATTCTATGGGGAAACCTCAGTGTGTGATCCCCAACATAAAATGAACTCCAAGAACTCTGATTCCTACCATAACTAGGATATATAAGACGTCTCCCTAAGGCCTGAGCTCTATACCAAACACCCCAAGGACTGTTCTAACATGAAAATACCATAACAATATTCCATGAGGCTAATCATATACTCCCCCTTGTTTCTCCCCCTGAGCATGGATCATGTTATCTTAGGGGGATGCAACAAACACTTCACTGGCCTCATAAATCTCCACTATGTAGGGAAACTTCAGTGTGTAAGCCCCAAATATAGGGGACTACATCAACTCTGATTCCTTCCACACTTAGGATACATAGTCCACCTCCATAGGGGTTTCGATCTCTATATTGATCAACCATGGAGAGACAAGCATTTGAGTCCCTTTTCCAACACAATAATGTTGGTTACTTTCTATACCTTGTTTCTCACACCAAGCATGGATCATGTGAGCTTATAGAGTTGTGGTAATCATTTCATATTCACCATGAGTCTCTATAATGACATGGGAAACACCAATATATAAGTCCCAAAGGAATGAACTATGAAAACTAGGATTCTATCTATATTCAGGATACACATGACGTACCTCCAAGACCTGATATTGAAGGTTTCCTAGAGAACCCATATAAGTCCTTCCAAATGATGTTAAACTGCACAGGTTGAAATAAATACATGGGGTTTTGATACCTAAAATAACTAGGATATGTAGGACATGATATAATATCCCAATCCCATCCTCGGAATATTAATATCCTCCCCATATGGAAGCATGTTCCAAAGAACATGGTTATATGGTTTCGCCACATAAGCAAACACCTACTACCAGAAAATAATGAAGATCCTCGAACACATGTGGATGGACTCTCCCTGAGACCCTAGTCTTTCTCATATAAAAGATAATTGACCTAAATTCATTTTTTTATGGTAACCGATCCCTTATTGATATTAGGAAGTGATTCACAAACATATCTTAAATCTATAAGAGAGTCCCGATGTATGCAACAATCCCCCCCCCAAAGGGTGCGATGAGTCTGACCTCCCATCCCCTCGACAGATGAAAGTCCCTAAGAGTCATTGGGCCTGAAAACCCAAACTACCATTGGCCTTTGGAAAGTAGGTCTGTACCCAGGTACATGTGGGAGAACCATTGAGAGCTCCATGGAAAACTGACAATAGTAACATGATGAGAGAAACCCATTCCATGTCATATCTCCCAATGAAATAAAAATAGTGAACCCAATGTGAATATCTCCAATGAAAAAACGATTGAGTTATAATTTTTTAGGCCACATTGTTTTGAAAGCCATATATAAACAAAGAAATAATACTGGAATAATCTTATAAATGATCCTCTATATACATGGTTATCATAAGTCCATCCTTATTTTGATAATTCCAAACTAGTGGAATAGAAAAATTTGGAATAAACAAAAAAATGAGTTAACCATGAAAACTTGATTGAGAATATTAGGCCTACAATATAGAACTGATCGGTAAACTTTTTCTTTTTCATCTACAAAATTGTAGATACTACTTTAGTATCCTGATTCAAGATGATTTTTTCATCATCCGGTATTCATTCTGGAAAATTATCTGTAATTGTAACTTCTGCAGCTCGCAAGATAATATCACCTCCACGAAGACTCCAAAAGTATGTAGTGAGAATGATAGTTCAATAGTACCACAAATATGTTACTATACCAACCATGGAGGTTATTTGTGAAGTCCACCAGATGTGAGAGTCAGTGAGCTCGCATTAACCAGGGAAGACTGTAGCTAAACCTGAGGCTCTCATCGCCAAAACCAACAGCTTTGGGATCTTATCCCCAGTGTGCGATAAATGACTCCTTCCGTATCTATAGAAGGTGGAACAGAAAGTAATATATGGATCCCTTTAGGTTTAGTAGCCTCCCGAGAGGGATCCTGTTAACTTCCATCAATGAAACCATCTTACTGGTACCCCTCAGTCACCTATTGAGGGTACCATCCGATACACAACTCCCTCTAACTCCCATGCACAGGCTGCAAGGAAAAATCATCGAAGGAGAAAGGTGTCAGATATCTAGCAGAGGGTGTATATCCCTACTGATGATAATAATGACTTAATGTATACTCAAAAAGGGACCAACCAACATGCTCATATCCCTACTCACTCTGAATACGTTTGTGAGAATATTACCACAGAAATCATGGGGGAGGCTCGTATTCCTTCCTGGATATATGAATCCCATCAGAATACTATAATGTAACAAGGAGGATAAAAGTGGGCGCATATCCCCACTTCAATAGAATAAATATTCCAATTCATCATGGAGATAGAAAATGTGCAAAATCATATCCCTGCACGCACCTTGAAAAAATTCTAATACATTTAACCAACAGCTAAAAAAACTCCATCAGTATATTTTGGCACTGTTTTAAATAAAGGGAAAGGTGAGTAATTCTATCCCTATATCTAGAATAATAGAATATTGTGATCATCATGAAAAAGTGGTTGTACTAGAGTAAGTGCACACTCTTGCTCCTACTCGGGAGGATTATCTTCATATTCTGATGAAGGGAGAGACATCAGATTGGGCTCATAACCCTATTCTAACCAGGACCAACTTGGTGAGAGTAGAACATTCCTCGAGATATAGGAACATACTTATCGAACAAGTCTGGTGGCATACTCCAAAGGCCAGGATTGGGAGTATATCCCTATTCCGGTCAAGGCTAACCAAGTGAGAATGGCACAAGCCTTAGGAGAAGCTCATATTCCTGTGAAAGTATGTGTCTAGAATATCCTAGAATATCATAAATGTTAGGCACATATTCCTACTTCTACTGATGAACAACTATGCCAACATCATTTCAAGGAAACATGGGGTAAAGATCATATTCCTTCTCCCATTCTGAAGGTCCGTTTGCATATTCCGATGGGGAATGCATATTCAGACTAGACCCATTTTCCTAATCCAACTTGGGCTAACCAAGTGAGAGAGGAACATTCCTTAGGGTAGGCTCATACTCTTTCCAATAAAGACAAACTGCATATCCCAAAGGCTCAAGATCGGGCTCATACACTCATCTTGACTGAGGCTCACCAAGTGATAATGAAACATGACTCAGGACAAGCTCATATCCCTATCGATAATGAGGAAGATTATTAGCATATTCCATTATCTTCTCAATAGTGTAATCATACCCCCTGACACTTAAAGGTTATATACATGTTCTGGAAACCGTCACGCAATAGGCTCATATCCCTGTACAATCCCAAAAGGTAGCTCGGCATATTCTGACAATAATGAAGAACATGAACTATACCCCTAATTCCATCAATTCTAGTGTATTTGGGGTCATTTGAGAAACATTCTCAATTACACAAGGGTCTGTAAAATTTCTATCAAAACATAAGTAGGAGCAGTTCATTGCCATGATAGTCCTTCTCAGGGTTGTGTGGAGATGGATTGCAGGGACTCTACTCCTGACATCCACCATGGTCAACCACCTCATTATGATATCTCCCTTGGGAAAGGAGATCTCCCTTTGTATAAACACCTCTATATAGTGTGGTAAACCAAACCCCAATGCATTCATATAGAGAGGTTCACAAAACACTTGTAAAGACCCGTAAAATTCAAGGGAAATTTTTTTTTCTTAATTTTCTTTGGAATTTTACAAGAACGCAGTTTCTGACGGCACCTGATTCTGAGGCTCGGTGTGCCCGGAATCATTTTCCGAAGTTTAGCTCTGGTATGTTCAGTGAACGAACGAGCGGGTTTTTCTAACTTTTGAACCGGTGCTTGGAATCAAATTCTAAGGGCACCGATGGAATCGCAGCACCGATAATTGCTTAGAAACACCTTTTCCGGAGTTGCATTTTCTCGGGTGTGGTTTTTAATTTTTGGGGATAAGTAAGAAATAAAATAAAAGTGGTACAACTGGTTTTTATTTTATTTTACTTAACTTAAGTTAAGTGGATGATGTGGGACCCACAATATCCTACCCACTTGGTAGGATATTTGTGAGGTGGGGCCCACATGAGCCCCACCGTTTCTTTTCTTCTATGTAATGCACCCGCACCCCCCCCCCCTTTTAATGAAGTCAACTCTTGCATTTAATCTGAATATTAAACGCCTTATTAATTGGGCGGTTTTAAACTCCTCAATTAATTGTTCGTTTCGTTTATTTTGAAATTCAAACGTTGGCTTGTACTTTAATAAAATAAGACAACTCTTATTTTATTTCTGTTGGAACTTGTTTCATGGAGAGGATTTGGAGAAAAGCCTTCTTCTTCGATGAAGAATGCGAAGAACGCGAAGAACGCACCAATCTCCGACGAAGAACGCCAAATCCTTGGAGATCAACTACACGACGTCGTGTACCGTGACGCCAGCGACGCTTCTTCCGAGATGCTTCTTCCGCGACGCTTCTTCTGCGACGCTTCTCCGCGACGCGACGATCCTCCCTCCATGATGCCTTCCTCCGCGATGGTTATTTCCACGACGAATCCTCACTCATCGAGTTCGACGAGGTAGGGATTTATTTTTAATTGTTGTTCGTGAATTCTTATGTTGCCTTTCTTATTTTCTATTGGAGCCGCCTGTTACCGCAATAACGGGATGGGGTCAGGACCGCATGAACACGGCCGACCCTCCTCTCCCTTTTGGTTGTTTGATATTGTTGCGGCATGAGCAAGGCAATGCGGTGCCGAAGCACCGAGTGGGGATTATTAAGGAATGGGGGAGAAGTGTGGCGCCGTTGCGCCACGCTGATGAAGACAAACTAAAGAAACGCGGCACCGTCGTGCCGCGCCGTTGAAGACAAACCAGAGAAACGTGGCGTCGTCGCGCCACGCTGTTGAAGACGAACCAAAGACGTGGCACCATCGCGCCGCACCAGAGAACCACAAAAGCATCGCGGCTGGAGCGGGGCCACAGCGGAGGGGCGCGGCGTCATTGCGCCGCGCCGGACGGACCAAGGTCGCAGCCGGTTCCGAGTCGCGGTGGAGCAGGGGGACCGGCGGCCGGTTCCGGGCCGCCAGCATCAAAACAGAGGGACCGGCCCTTTCCGGTCCCGTGGCGGAAGTAGACGGCCGGCCGGAGTGGGCCGACCGGTCAGGGGGAAATCCGGGGGTCTGTAACCCCCGGTTGGCCAGCAAAGCGGCCCCCACATGGGGTCGTAGTTGCACAAAGCGGGGGGGGGGGGCAGCGCCCCCCGCGTCTCTTCACTCGGCCGAAACGGCCAGCCTCCTGGCTGGGGCCAGCGCGCCGGGCCACGCCAGCTGGGCCAGGCTGTGCCCAAGAGGGCCGGACCTGAACCCGGTTCGGGTCGACCCTGGGGGTATCGGGCCGGGTCGTACCGGGCCCGAACCCCCTAAATACCGTACTTTTCGGTCTGATGCCCATAACTTGAGCTACGAGCCTCCGATCGATGCACTGTCAGTTGTGTAGAAATTCTTTGATCGAGATGGTAGTTTTGGTATATTACAGTCAAGATTTTGGAGTACTTTGGGTTTGGATGGGTTGGTTCGTACATGAAACCAATCGGGCCCTCGGAGTGGAAACGCTCATAACTTGAGCTCTGGACGTCCGATTGACGTGCTGTCGACTTTGTGGGATTCCTCTTAGTGAGTCGGACCTTTTGGCTTACTCCACTCGAGGTTTGGATGCAGTTGGAGTATGGTCGGGTTGGTTTTGACTTAAAAACCAACCGGGCCCCTAGGACAAAAAAACCAATAACTCTCAGACCGGGCGTCTGATTGACGCGCCGTCTGTGACGTTGAGTTCCTGTTGACGATATGGAACTTTTGGATTCATCATCTCTGGACTTTGTGTCAGTTGATGTATCAGACCTTCGGCTCGTGGAGCGGACCCTCCCGAACGAGCTTGATGTGTGCGGGAACCCTAGAGTTGGCTGTGACTACGACGACGATGACGACTATGCAGAAATCCTCCGTGGATTCGACGGCGACGACTACATCACTCAGCGATCCTACGTGGATCAGTGCTACCGATCCTGTGTGGGTCAGATCCTGTGTGGGTCAGCGCTCAGCGGTCCTGTGTGGGCCAGTGCCTACAGATCCTTTGTGGGTCCGATCCTATGTGGGTCATTGTGGGGGTTAGTTACCTATCGATCCTGTGTGGGTCAGATCCTTTGTGGGTCATTGCGGGGGTTAGTACCTATCGATCCTTTGTGGGTCTGACGGCTTAGATGAATCAGTGGCTATATCTGATCATCTCTATCGTCATACGAAGAAGTATACCTATGTGAGCTGAATCTTGACTTGTTTCCTTGTGGATTTTGTTGTGTTATCCTGTGTGGTTGTGATCGATCTTGGGCTCGGTTGTTGGAGAGAACTGGAATTGATGAGTTAGGTATATGTATGGGCATATACCTAAGTAGTGTCGGATGTTACTTCGTAATTGTATCTTTCCTTTATGGATTATCATTTTTGGATTCTAGGAGACCTTCGGGGGTCTCGAGGTCCCTACTGAGTAGCTTATACTCACCCCTACATGGGTTATGCCCGCACTACGTTGTGTTGGATGCAGACGACAGACAGCGCTGATCGCGGTTGAGGCTTGCGGAGCAGGTCGGTACCCGGAGGTGGACCACTGGGTGGGACGTACTCAGAGCGGATGGCTGGACCCGAGGAGCTGTGGAGGCTATCTGTACTCACCCTTCAGGTGTGACTTTCAGTGTATGGCGTGAGGCTGCGGCTTTACTTTCAGTTGTTGTTTTCCCTTCCCGGTTGTAATTTACCTTCAGTTTGGGTTTGTATACTGGCCCACTTACTTTTCTGCACTTACTATTATACCCAGTTTTTACTTAGTCTTTACTTCTGCTTGCTTGATCTGTGGTGTTTGTTTACTTTACAAAGGCAATGCCTTCCCTTTTTACCGGGACTTATGCCTTGGTGCTAGTCGCCAGCCACTGGCCTATGGAAGGCGGGCTTGGGGTAGTCACTGCACAGGCCCCGAGGACGGGTCGTGACAAATTGGTATCAGAAGAGTTTGGTTCTACCGCAGAACTCAGGACTCTACTCTTTTTCTATGTGAAGCAATAGTGTTAAGATTATTGAGTGTGGTTATCAGTCCAGGGAGTCCAGTGTTGGTGCGGTGGCCGACGTATCCATACACCAGGACCCTGACTTCTGATTTCTGACTTAATGCACGAAAACATTGATTTCATGTGTGTTTCAAGTTTTCTTTATGATTACTTTGTGTCAGCTCACCAGGTATATTGTTCTGACCGTGGTGCACCTGACTCTTTTCAGGATGGCCCCATGATGGCAGCCAGCTAGGGTTCTGAGATTTTTGTGTGATGACAGCCCACCGAGTGACGGGGCCTCGGTACAGGTCCCTTTGACAGCAGAGGCACCGGCGGTACCTCTACCCTCTGATCCACCGATTCTATCAGCCCCAGCCGCTAACGATGCACGTCTCCTTAGTGCACTGCATGAGTTTCAGTGCCAGTGACCGCCCTGGTTCCGCGGGGAGACGGACCCCCAGGCAGCCGAGAATTGGCTGGAGGCTATTGTACGGGTTTTCAGGTTAGTGAGGACACCAGTAGACCTCATGGTTATCCTCGCAGCGAGCCTACTGCACGCGGCAGCAGGCAGATGGTGGAGCTTGATGATCCAGGTGCATGATGAGTCATCTCTCCTTTGGATGGACTTTGAGAGCCTCTTTCGCTTGGAGTTCGTCCCATCCACCCTTCGTGCGGTGCACATCCAGGAGCTTCTACATCTGCGGCAGGGTAGCATGACGGTCGCCCAGTACTCGGCGAGATTTACCGATCTCTCGCGCTACTCGACAGACATGGTACGAGACCCATTCTTCCAGGCCCGGACCTTCGAGCAGGGATTGAGGCATGAGATAAGGGCATCGCTGATCTCCCTCAGCATTCTGACACAGGCAGGAGTACTGGAGCGAGCCTTTTTGATCGAGAGCTTCCTTGCTGAGCCTTCATCAGTAGAGAGAACTACCGCGGGGCGGCACGTAGCAGAATCTTCTACAGCAGGCAGTCGACGGATGACTCATGGGTCCAGGAAGACCAAACCCTCAGGAAGATGACCTCAGGACACTGGCTCAGCAGTGTGGGGCACACAACGCAGAGCCAGTCTTTCGAGAGGTAGACAGTGCTACGTATGCGTCGGGCAGGGCCACTTGGCTTGTGACTGCTTGACCCGCCATACCATGGAGCAGAAGACGGATGAGGGACCACCCAGGCAGAGGCAGAGGGTCGACCATGGTGGTCCGCAGGGAGCAGGCGGACGAGGTAGAGGATCTGGCCGAGCAGCAGGTGGTGGGCGACGCTTTGAGGCTCTACCACCACCACTACCAGGAGGTCCACCCCGACCACAGAGAGCTGGCAGGTAGAGACAGGCACAGCTCCAGGCAGCGGAGGCCTACGACCACGACACGCCCGAGATGATTCGAGGTACTATCTGTGTCTATTCTACCCTTTCTTCAGTTCTTATAGACACAGGAGCGAGTCATTATTTCATAGCCGCTGCCCTTGTTCGGAGCTCGGAGATTCTGACAGAGCCATTTGCTCGATCCTTATGGCTAGAGACTCCTACGGGAGAAGACTCGACGATTACGCACTAGTTCTAGTAGTGTGAGCTTACTATAGGAGGTGAGAGCTTCGACTGGGATCTTCTTGTAGCGGCACCGAGGCCTTACGACGTCATCTTGGGCATGGATTGGTTATCTACAGTCCATGCTCAGATTGACTGTATTAGGCGCAAGGTGCGATGTGTACGCACCGACGGGAGCAGGTTCACCTTCACCGGCGAGAAGGGAGCCTTCGCATCACAGGATGGACTCTCGCAGAGGAGAGGACAGCCTATCACTCATCAGTTGGCTAGCCTCATCCTAGGAGCAGTTGACATGCGGGGTCCTAGTTTTCCTACAGTGGTGGATCAGTATGCGGACGTTTTCCCTGACGACGTTCCAGGACTACCTCCTCGTAGAGAGGTAGAATTTTATATTGATCTGTACCACGGGATAGCCCCGATATCCACCCCAACATATCATATGGCCCCTAGTGAGCTTTGAGAGCTACAGGTACATTTGGAGGACTTGTAGGGAAAGGGATTCATCTGACCCAGTGTTTTACCCTGGGCTTCCCTGATATTGTTCGCCAAGAAGGCGGATGGGAGCTTGCGACTTTGTGTCGACTATCGTCGCCTGAACCAGGTGATAGTGAGGAACAAGTATCTGCTACCGAGTATTGATGGCCTCTTCAATCAGCTCAAGGGAGCATGGTGGTTCTCGAAGATAGACCTCAGGTCAGGCTATCATCAGCTCAGAGTTTGGGACGAGGACGTGCAGAAGACGGCCTTCAGATGTCGGTATGGCCACTATGAGTTCTTGGTTATGCCATTTGGCGTAACCAATGCTCCAGCAGTGTTCATGGGCCTCATGAACAGGATCATTCAGCCATACCTCGATCGATTTGTCGTTGTCTTCAACGATGACATTTTGATTTACTCGACCACTGAGGAGGAGCATGCCTACCACTTGTGGGTTGTACTAGACACACTCTGAGAGCACTAGCTTTATGGAAATCTCTCGAAGTGTCAGTTCTGGATACATGAGGTCCACTTCTTGGGACACATCATCTCTGAGGCAGGATTTGCGGTGGATCCTGCGAAGATCGAGGCAGTGCTAGCTTGGGAGCCACCCAGGAGCGTGACGGAGGTGCAGAGTTTCTTGGGACTTGCTGGATACTATCGGAGATTTGTGCCATACTTCTCCAGAGTTGTGGCACCACTATCATCTTTGACGAAGAAGGGGAAACCCTTTGTGTGGTCAGACAGATGTTATCAGATCTTCCAGGAGCTGAGACATAGATTGACTAGCACACCTATCTTGAGGCTTCCGGAGGAGGGAGTTGGGTACGTGGTTTACTTCGATGCATCAGGGACCGGACTTGGATGTTTCCTGATGTAGGACCGGGCCGTGTTCGCCTATGGATCACGTCAGTTGAGGTAGCATGAGTAGAGCTACGCTACCCATGACCTGCAGTTAGCAGCAGTGGTCTTCACTCTGAAGATGTGGCGACACTATCTGATGGGCGAGTGCTTTATAGTCTATTCTGATCATCAGAGTCTTAGGTACATCTTTTCTCATAAGGACTTGAACCTAAGACAACGGAGATGGCTTGAGTTCTTCCAGGACTATGACTATGAGATATTCTATACTCCTGGAAAGGGGAACGTAGTAGCCGATGCTCTCAGCAGGAGGACGGTCATTCAGCTACTTGGGGAGGCGACAGAGCAGCTAGCCACTATGTAGATATCCTTCGTGGATAGAGATGGATCAGTCTTTCTTCATTCACTCACAGTCACTCCTCCACTACTACAGCGAGTCAGAGAGGCACAGCGTGGGGACGCCGACTGTGAGACGTGGCGTGTGCAGATATCCTCAGGACATGCACCTGATGGTTTCTCCTTAGGAGGAGATCACGATGTCCTTTTCATAGGATGTACCTTGGTACTAGTTTATTTACGAGAGGAGGTGCTGAGAGAGTTTCACACTTCCCCTTTGGCAGTACATCCTGGAGTGGCGAAGATGTACCAGGATCTCAGACGACAGCATTGGTGGCCGGGCATGAAGAAGGTTGTGGCTGAGTTCGTTTCTCGATGCCTCACCTGCCAGTAGGTGAAGGCAGAGCACCAGGTATCAGTAGGCTTAGTACAGCCCTTGGAGGTCCCAGAGTGGAAGTGGGATGGCATACCAATGGACTTTGTGACTGGACATCCACGCACTTCCAGAGGTCACGACTCCATTTGGGTGATTGTCAAACGACTCACCAAGTCGGCTCACTTCTTACCCATCAGAGAGCAGGGCTCAATGGAGATCTTGGGATGTCTCTACATTCAGGAGATTGTACGGCTTCTTGGTGTGTCATCATCTATCGTCTCCAATCGAGATGCTCTCTTTACTTCCCGGATTTAGAAGGGGTTGCAGGAGGCACTTGGGACGCAGCGACGTCTGAGTACTACCTTTCACCCTCAGACTTATGGTCAGATGGAGAGGACCATTCAGACTCTCGAGGACATGCTCCACACATGTGTCCTCAACTTTGGTCGCAGCTGGGGGGACCACCTACCCTTGGTAGAGTTCGCGTACAACAACTGCTACCACTCCACCATCGGGTTGGTACCATACGAGGCATTGTACGGCCGACCTTGCAGATCTCCTCTGTGATGGACAGACCATGGGGAGTCAGCACTTGTGGGACCAAAGATGGTCTAGGCCACGACAGAGAGGGCCCAGGTCATCCAGGAGTGGATGAGGACAGTTCAGAGCTGGCAGAAGTCTTATGGTGACAGGAGGTAGAGGCCACTGGAGTTCAAGGATGGCGACCATGTCTTCTTGAGGGTCTCACCTCGATGTGGATTACGGAGATTTGGCCGAGGCGGAAAGTTATCTCCGCACTTCATCAGACTGTTCCAGGTCCTCAGCAGGATTGGCGAGGTGGCTTATCGCCTGGCTCTACCACCTCAGTTGCACCGGGTGCATGATGTCTTCCACGTATCTCAGCTGAGGAGATACGTGCACGACCCGACGCATATCATTGAACATGGGGAGCTAGACATTGATGATGGGGCGACTTTTGCAGAGGTCCCAGTTGAGATTGAGGATCGACAGGAGAGGGTCCTACGTGGACGATCGATTCCTCTAGTGCGCATCAGATGGCAGCACGGGAACCTCCAGGAGAGCACTTGGGAGCAGGAGGCTTAGATGCGTGCTCAGTACCCACATTTGTTCCCCTAGTTTTTGATGTATCTTTATAGGGACGTAAAGACCTAAGGTGGGAGTAATGTAAAGACCCGTAAAATTCAAGGAAATTTTTTTTCTTAATTTTCTTTGAATTTTACAAGAACGCAGTTTCTGACGGCACCTGATTCCGAGGCACGGTGTGCCCGGAATCATTTTCTGAAGTTTAGCTTGGGTACGTTCAGTGAACGAACGAGCGGGTTTTTCTAACTTTTGAACCGATGCTCGGAATCGAATTCTGAGGGCACCGATGGAATCGCAGCACCGGTAATTGCTTAGAAACACCTTTTCCGGAGTTGCTTTTTCTCGGGTGTGGTTTTTAATTTTTGGGGATAAGTTAAGAAATAAAATAAAAGTGGTAAAACCGGTTTTTATTTTATTTTACTTAACTTAAGTTAAGTGGATGATGTGGGACCCACAATATCCTACCCAAATGGTAGGATATTTGTGAGGTGGGGCCCACATGAGACCTGTCGTTTCTTTTCTTCTATGTAACGCACCTGCACCCCCCCCCTTTTAATGAAGTCAACTCTTGCGTTTAATCTAGATATTAAACGCCTTATTAATTGGTAGGTTTTAAACTCCTCAATTAATTGTTCATTTCGTTTCTTTTGAAATTCAAACGTTGGGTTGTGCGTTAATAAATTAATGCAACTCTTATTTTATTTCTGTTGGAACTTGTTGCGTGGAGAGGATTTGGAGAAAATCCTTCTTCTTCGATGAAAAATGCGAAGAACGCGAAGAACACGAAGAATGCACCGATCTCCGATGAAAAATGCCAAATCCTCAGAGATCAACTACACGACGCCATGTACCGCGACGCCAGCAACTCTTCTTCCGCGACGCTTCTTCTGCAAAGCTTCTTTCGCAATGGTTCTCCACGACGCGACGATCCTCCCTCTGCGACGCCTTCCTCCGCGACGGTTATTTCCGCGACGATTACTCGCTCATCGAGTTCGACGAGGTAGGGATTTATTTTTAATTTTTGTTCGTGAATTCTTCTGTTGCCTTTCTTCTTTTCTATTGGAGCCGCATGTTACCGCAATAACGGGAGGGGGTCAGGACCGTACGAACACGGCCGACCCTCCTCTCCTTTTTGGTTGCTTGATACTGTTGCGGCATGAGCAAGGCAACGCGGTGCCAAAGCACCGCGTGGGGATTATTAAGGAAAGGGGGAGAAGCGCGGCGCTGTCACGCCGCGCCGTTGAAGAAAAACCAAAGAAACGCGGCGCCGTCGCGTCGCGCCATTGAAGACGAACCGAAGAAATGTGGCACCGTTGAAGACGAACCAAAGACACGGCGCCGTCGCGCCGCGCCGGAGAACCACAAAAGCATCGCGGCCGGTGCGGGGCCGCGACGGAGGGTCACAGCACCGTCGAGCCACGCCGGACGGACCAAATCCGCGGCCAGTTCCGGGCCGCGGAAGAGCAGTGGGACCGGGGCCGGTTCCGGGCCACCGGCATCGGAACAGAGGGACCGGACCTTGCTGGTCCCGTGGCGGCAACAGCCGGCCGGCCGGCCGGTCAGGTGGAAATCCGGGGGTCCGTAACCCCCGGTTCGCCAGTAAAGCGGCCCCCATGTGGGGTCGCGGTTGCACAAAGCGGGGGGGGGGGGGGGGGGGTAAACGCCCCCCGTCTCTTCGCTCGACCGAAACGGCCGAGCCAACTGGTTGGCGCCAGTGCGCCGGGCCAGCTGCCCAGGCCAGACCGCCAGGTCGGGCCGTGCCGGGCCGGGCCGCGCCGGGTCAGGCCACACCAGCCGGGTCGGTCGCGCCCAAGAGGGCTGGACCCGGACCCGGACCCGGTTTGGGTCAACCCGGTTCGGGTCGACCCTGGGGGTATCGGGCCCGAACCCCCTAAATACCGTACTTTTCGGTCTGATGCCCATAACATGAGCTACAGGCCTCTGATCGATGCACCGTCAGTTGCGTAGTGATCCTTGGATCGAGATGGTAGTTTTGGTATATTACACTCAAGGTTTCGGTGTACTTTGGGTTCGGCCGGGTTGGTTCGTACACGAAACCAACCGGGCCCTCGGAGCGGAAACAGTCATAACTTGAGCTCCGGACGTCCGATTGACGTGCCGTCGACTTTGTTGGATTCCTCTTATTGAGACGGACCTTTTGGATTACTCCGCTCGAGGTTTGGACAAAGTTGGAGTACGGTCGGGTTGGTTTTGACTTAAAACCCAACCGGGCCCCAGGGACGAAAAAGCCAATAACTCTCAGACCGGGCGTCCGATTGACGCGCCGTCTTTAACGTTGAGTTCCTATTGATGATATGGAACTTTTGGATACATCAACTCCGGACTTTGTGTCAGTTGATGTATCATCCCTTCGGCTCGTGGAGCGGACCCTCCCAAATGAGCTTGCTATGTGCGGGAACCCTAGAGTTGGCTGCGACTACGATGACGATGACGACTGTGTAGAAATCCTCCGTGGATTCGACGAAGACGACTACAACACTCAACAATCGTACGTGGATCAGTGCTACCAATCTTGTGTGGGTTAGATCCTATGTGGGTCAGCACTCAGCGAACCTGTTTGGCCTAGCGCCTACAGATCCTGTGTGGGTCTGATCCTGTGTGGTTCATTGCAGGGGTTAGTTACCTATCGATCCTGCGTGAGTCAGATCTTTTGTGGGTCATTGTGGGGGTTAGTACCTATCGATCCTTTGTTGGTCTGACGGCTTATATGAATCAGTGGCTATATCTGATCATCTCTATCGTCATACGAAGAAGTATACCTATGTGAGCTAAATCTTGACTTTCTTTCCTTGTGGATTCTGTTGTTCTATCCTGTGTGGTTGTGATCGATCTTGGGCTCGGACGTTGGAGCAAACTAGAATTGATGACTTAGGTATATGTATGGGCATATACCTAAGTAGTGTCGGATGTTACTTCGTGATTGTATCTTTCCTTTTTGGATTATCCTTTGTGGATTCTGGGAGTCCTTCGGGGGTCTCGGGGTCCCTACTGAGTAGCTTATAATCACCCCTGCACGGGCTATGCTCGCACTACGTTGTGTTGGATGCAGACGACGGATAGTGCTGATTGCGGTTGAGGCTTGCAAAGCAGGTCAGTACCCGGAGGTGGACCACTGGGCAGGACGTACTCGGAGTGGATGGCTGGACCCAAGGAGCTGTGGAGGCTATCTGTACTCACCCTTCAGGTGGGACTTCCAGTGGACAGCTCGAGGTTGCGGCTTTACTTTCAGTTGTTGTTTTCCCTTTCCGGTTGTAAATTACCTGCAGTTTGGGTTTGTATACTGGCCCAATTACTTTTCTGCACTTACTGTTGTACCCAGTTTTTACTTAGTCTTTACTTCTTCTTGCTTGCTCTGTGGTGTTTGTTTACTTTACAAAGGCAATGCCTTCCCTTTTTACCGGGACTTATACCTTGGTGTTAGTCGCCCGCCCCTGGCCTATAGAAGGTGGGCTTGGGGTAGTCACGGCACGGGCCCTGAGGACGGGTCGTGACAACACTGGGGTCAACCGTATATGGTTCCCCATCAACTTCCATAAACACTCCATTCCTATCAATTGGTGACCATCAAAGCCATCTTCTATGCTATGACCAGGTGGAGGCATGTATGTCTGATGAGGAGGTGGATTACATTGACATATGGAGAGAGTTAGCTAGATACAACCTCCCCATCAGGTTCTGGTCCCTCGCTACTTATAGCTATGAGATCCCATATGAGATAGAAATGGAGTTCATTCCTTATCTACCCCAAAATATGTGGGATACTCATCATCAACTAAAGGATAAATATTTCCCTTATCTTGGATATGAGTTTCACCTTCAAACAAAAAGGATACTATTTTTCTATATTGACCTAGATGCTATCTCCATGGCCCCTGATCCAAAACTGGAAAGGCATAGCAGAAACCTACAACAGGCTTACCGCCATTGCATCATGGATCTTTTACAGTAGATCTTCGAAGCTAAATCTGGAATCCACATTCAATGATGGGAATAGTATGGAGTGTTACACACTGTATCTCCCTTGAAATAATAGATCCCTTCTTATATGGAATCCTATAATGATATCTCTACTGGAGAGATCAAGGGACAAGGAAACGCTCGGTCCAGTTGGTCACTGCAACAGGATTCCTCAACTTCAATAGTACCCAAACATTATGGATAGAGAGAGAGTATGTCCAATAAGACATCAAACTAAGCACCTAGAAACAATAAGAATACATTTCAAACACAGATATCGAAGTTGCGATCACTTAGATAACTTCGTGTGAGAAATGATTCTCATGATGGGTCGCCAACACACCCAACGCCTACATGAGAATAATTGTACCACATCAATCAGGTCTCTATTATATCTATTGTATCATCCATCCAGGAATAGACCTAGGACATCGGGCTAGGGGAATATCTTCCACCACCTCAACCTCTCATATCATCAATTCCTTAGAGAATTTGGGCTACATCGACAATAGCTATAAGTGAACCCCATCCCACTGAGTTGGGGGGATTTATTTCTCAATCACCATACCCAGGTTCATCATCCCCTTAGAGGAATTTGGAGACATCATTAGTGATCCTAGAACAACCCCTCCCTACTGGGTTGGGGGAATTTATATCTTCATGTCCATCGTAGGAGTCGTCAAATCCATGAATGGAGCCATTGGATTCTCAATAATTGGACCATTCAGTGAAAACAGCATCCCTAAATAACCCCACCCCCATAGGTCTGGGGGAATTTTCATTATTATAAACATTATAGAGAGAATCAATCTTCTCCAGATTGGGAGAAATGATTCAACGGTCAGCATCCCACCTACCGCGAGACACACCTCTGTTGGTTGGGGCCTATTTATGAACCCCAAATATAATATCCCTTAGGGTCACTATTCATAGACCAAAATGAGAGGAACACATAGTGAGGATGGTTAAGTCCCACTAGGGACACTAGCCAAAAAGACCCAATAAGCCCAAGGGTTCAAATAACAACCCTAATGGAAGTGGTGCAGAATCATTATGTTGTATCGAAAGTAATGGCAGGACCACCATTTTCTGATATTCATCTATGAATGTTGTCACTATCAACATGGAAGATATTGATCATGAAACAAATAAAGAGGGTCCCGATATAGAAAACATGCATTGGGAGGTGGGTGACATGAATGAACCAAATGAGGATGTGTGCACCATGAAACTGCGACAACTCCAAAACATGGAAATTCAAATTATCAAGTTACCACCTCCTTGAATAAATGTTAGAAAGGGAAAGGGTAAAACCACATCTCAATCACCTTCTAGGAGGAGTTAGTTTACTTACTCAAAGGACCAATTGTCACAGTATGAGAGTGAATTACAAGCTCTTTGGAAACTTAATGAGGAGTTACTTCAGTGAAATATTCTCGTAGGGTATTATCTCCAAGAAGAGATGAATGCTCTCCCTCCTGAAACCGATCCATCATCAAGGGTATATTCTGAATATTATATTGGATCAGGTTCTAGGAAACCATCCCACATGCATAAGGAAGTTGAAAATAATCCCGGCTTACCTCTGTTGGGGAAACATCCTCTTCCCCGCCAAGATTACCATTCAGTCCTTGGATGAATTGCAAATCATAAGGAGATAAAAATGGGGACACCGCATCAACCCCTACCATCTCCCCATGGGAGTATACGGTCCAGGAAGTTGTGCCCTCAGATCTCCTTAACATCATCGAGTCCTTCGATACTCGAATAGAATCCATGGAAGGGTAGCGTGCACCTGTTCAACCTGAAAGGAAACCATATCCTGAATGGGTCAATGATATCCCACATCCCCCTAACATTGTAAATCCAACCTTATGCACCATTGATGGTGTGGGTGACCCCAAGAAGTATCTCACATACTTCATGTCCTGATGTAGGCCGATGATGGTCCCTTAAGATCAATATAAGGAATCCAAGATGAGGTTTTTTGTACTGACTCTGACAGGGCCAGCCTTCATTTGGTATAACAGTCTTCCATTATGATCTATGTCAGGATGGGAAGACCTCTATCCTCAATTCATTTACCAATTCATTTCTACGTTGAGAAAGACAATGATAATTGACTAGAAACACTTCAAACAAAATGAAAATGAGAAGGTGTCTGATTTCATAGAAAGGTTGAATGGTTTTACATATTCTCTTATCCTCCCTATCTCATAAGAGCGGCTGCTAGAACTCTATGATTAAAATCATAGGTATGAGTTTCATACACCCCTGATTCCAATGAAATATCTATGTGGATTCTATGAATTTTCATAAAAAGCACAACACCTAGAAGAGGCTATTTAGAAGACCTGATCCAAAGCTCGACTCATGCCCACGACATAGGGGAAAAGACCATATATAATAGAATCTATAGTTTTCACTCTCAAGCCAGTAGGGGTACCTATCTAAATTCCCAGGATGGCCCCAAACTTCCCATCACCTCCTATTGAGTTGTGATAGTCATATAATCACACTCGTCCAGAATCATAGAGAAACTAGGGTCGTCCAGGATTTGAGGAATGGGTGAATAATGTGTACTAATTCTAGAATGAACATGTACCTGGTTATTTCTTAGTATCCATGGACAATAACCTTCTTACACTTTCGCAACCCAGGAAACCCAATGAGTTCAACTTCCTTGGTTGGACCGATTATTTCCCTTCCCACAGAATGCTAGGTCATATATCTAGAATTTCTTCATCATCAAAGATGTCCTTCAAGGCATGATTGATTCTAGACAAGTAGTGTGGGATACTTCCCTAAAGCAAGTATATTTCATAAACATGATCAAACAGGAAAAATATAATGATTGGAAGGAGGTCCCAGCCAAACTTGCATAAAACTTTGACAACTGGATGGTTTAGAAGATAGTTTATCAATCCCACACCACTCTGAGATCACAATTGTGCATGCCAGCAATAGCTCTACCACCCAAGAAAGAGGCATCAAATGCGTCTCCCAATGGTGGGCATGACCATGAGCGGTGGAATGAAGTATAAGAGGAAGTATCATATTCTCCTCCAAATAATAAATTTACCCTCACTGATTCCTTCCCTATGGCATATTTAATATGGGAACCACCCCACTAAATGGAACCCTCGTCGAATAAGGAACTCATATTTGGTTTTTTCAACACAATACACTTTACAAACCCATTCTCTAACAATGAGTATGCCCTCTAATATGGTTTCCCCACATATAACCAAGGAGAAGGAGGTCACATGTGCCCAAGTCGAGGATATAGGGGATAACATGGACATAGTCAGACTCAATATTATGTGCATGTCCCCATAGAGGATATATATGCAGTTGAGAGTCATGGGAAAGCACTCCATCATGCCCAAAGGAGGTGAGGGGTTTCTCAAATCCCTCTACTAGTCACATGCACCCAATTGTTTTTCATGACCGCCTATCAGGGGTCCAATCTAATCATACCAAGAAAAGAGGAAGGTCAGTGAAACCTATGCCACTAGTAGAAAATATTCCCTCAACCTCAGCATAAGAACCAGGTCGATCTTCCTCAGATACTCTAGTTCCTGAACCACATGGCCAGGAGCAACCCCATATCTTGAAGTTTAGACCTCTGGCAAAAAAAATATGACGTTCATAAATAGATAGATGAGGCCCCAACCAAGATCTTGATCCTGGATGCACATAATCTATAAAAATAAATCATGGAGGCACTCATCAAATCCATTCAATGCCTGCGGGAGTTCGAGATAGAAGTTTCTGCTGCCAAAGTATAATGAGTAGAGAGTATGTCCTATCAAGTATCTGTCTCATTCACTGATCAAGATCTGGAGGAGGCCATCCAATTTCACATCAGACCCTTATATGTTTTTGGCAGACTCAGTAATGCCAATGTCCAAAGGGTTCTGATTGATAACAGATCATGGATCAATCTTATCCCAGTGTGGACCCTATCATGAATGGGTTATAGTGAAGGGGACTTATCCCCTACAAATATGATTATCCAGGGATATAAAAAGTATGAGTAGAGACCCTTAGGGAATATCAAACTCGAATACCAATTTGGGGATCTCACATCTGATGCTGAGTTAATGGTTATCCAGTAAGACACTGCATATAATGTCCTTCTTGGAAGGCCCTAGCACCATAGACACCTTGCGGTACCATCAAATTCTATCAAATTCGGAAGTACCCCATCAATGGAAAGGTTGTAATACTACATTGTGAAATCACCCCCTTTAGAACTTGTGGAGCCACATATGACGAATCATATTCCTATAAGAAGGAAGGTAAGGAACCAATGGTAGATGATTATTTACAAGTTGCAGCCCCCAATGGAATAGGGACCAACCCCGTGAATCCTTAGAGTATGATCGATGATGAATATGTGCTCGCCATAAACATGGTCGAATTAGCATACCTGATCCCAGAGTTCCAAACCTCTCATGTTCTCAGCAAAAATCATCTCGAGCATCTCTTTGAAACAACCTAGATAGCAGGTG
The DNA here is from genome assembly GCA_963277665.1 of Viscum album. Classification (NCBI taxonomy): domain Eukaryota; kingdom Viridiplantae; phylum Streptophyta; class Magnoliopsida; order Santalales; family Viscaceae; genus Viscum; species Viscum album. The sequence continues at coordinate 1,761,246,915 of OY728141.1, forward strand.
AGGGTGATACCTCCTCTAATGGCCTCTATCTCCCTGATAAAGAGAGAGAGGCCCCTGGACTTCCATATTCACCTGAATATGTCTTTACAGACTCAAAAATTTATAAGGGTGGTCTTAGAAACACCCCTCCATCCTTTGAGAAATGCATGACCACCACTATAGATGACCTCAGGCTGTCTAGGGACATAAAAAGACACACATCCTACCTTGATTAGTACCTCCATGTATCTCGAAGATAAAGAGATGTACATTTCATTTATAAAGTAGCACCGATATGTGTTTTCCTGGAACTACACATAAATTCCTGAATTAAATCTAGATGTGGATATACATCATCTCGAACTGCCTAATGATAATCGGGTCTTTAAGAAAGAAGTTAAGAGGATGCACCCTTCTCAAGACACCAATGTTGAGGCGGAAGTCAACAAGTTGATCAAATACAACTTTTTCCAAGAAGTGTAATACCCAAGATGGCTTTCCAACATTGTCCCCATCAAGAACAAGAATGAGTAGATTAGGTTCCGTATTGAATTTAGAGACCTTAATCAGAATTTCCCAAAGGATGATTTTCCATTACCGATCACCGATTTCTTGATCGATGCAACTTATAGCTTCAAGGTAATTTCCTTCATGTATGGGTGCTCAGGGTACAATAAAATCAAGATGGCCCCTAAAGATGAAGAATCAACTACCTTCATAGAACAACAAGGGATCTTATACTATCAAGTCATTCCCTTTGGATTAAATAATGTGAGTGTCGTGTATCAGTGTTCCAGGAATCCCATCTCTAATAAATTCTTGGGAAGGATAGTTGAATGTTATTTCGACGACCTGATCGTTAAAACCCAACAACGACGTGATAACTTCATAGATCGTAGATTAATCTTTGACAAGCTATGACAACATAGTCTAAAGATGAATCCTATGAAATTTTCCATCAGGGTAATGTTAACAAAGTTCCTCGACATTGTGGTACGTTACTGTGACATAGAGGTTGTCCCAGAGAAGACCAATTCAATTTTGGAAATGTCACCCCCCAGTAACCTAAATGAACTTAGGGGACTTCAAGGGAACCTTACCTACACTCAAAAATTCACAGCCAACATGGCTAGAAAGTCTCTCACCTTCACAAGGTTAATGAAGAATGGAGTCGCCTACCAATGGGACGATGAATGCCGAAAAGCCTTTGTTAGTCTCAAGTAGTACTTTCTGCACCCACCAGTTTTAATGACTATGGTGGAAGGTAATCCACTAATATTATATGTGGATGCTATAGAGAACTCATTAGGATCTATTATCACACAAAATAATGATTTGGGAAGAAATAATAGTATTTACTACCTTAGCTAAACCATGTTAGGTTTTGATACTCGATACTCCAATGTCGAGAAGAACTTCCTCACACTCATCTTTATAGTGAAAAAGACGAGGCACTACTTGAAGTATCACGAGGTACACCAGGTCTCTAGTATTGATCTGGTCATGTAAATCCTTGTCCACCCCATGTTGACTGGGTTCTTAGCTTGATGGTAAATCATTCTTTAGAAATATGACATCTGATTTGTGTCACAAAAGTCAGTGAAAGGGTAGGCCATGAAGGATTTCCTCATGGAACTCCCTTCCCTAAAAAATACACCATAAGACACCAAAATCCCCGATTAATAGGTCTTTTATGCTTATGAATCTTCCCAAATATGGGATATGTACTTTTATTCCACCTCTCGGAGTCATGTTGGTACCAGAATGGAGAACTTGAAGATCAATCAGGTTGGACTGGTTATTGTATTTTTCTCTCCTAACAAAGAAGTTTTTCCCTACTCTTTCTCACTAACTGAAGGATACACAAATAATGAGGCATAATACCAATCCCTCATCCCATGATTTTAATTATCCCTACATATTCACATGGACTTCCTGAATATCAATGAAGACTCGGAGTTGGTGATAAAAAGATTAATGGTGAATATGCCATTAAGAAGGATGATTCCCCCACCCCCCACTAGCTATGTCAGGGTATTAATGGTAGAATTATCCTTCAATATCACCATTAATTATGTTCCCTAATTACAGAATGATTGTTTCAATTCATTGGCCAATACAGTTGTCATCCTGGGTGACTCTGATTAGGAGGATTCAACCTTCCATATTACACATTGAAGAATGGTGTCATCAGTCTCCATATGAAACATGGAAGAGATAAATCCGGTAAGCACCTCCCCATAGTGTGATGAACCAATGACCACCCCTCAATGGATGAAGATCATAATCAGTTATCTTCGAAATAGGACTATCCTGGATGATCATTCCAAAAGGGAACAGATTCGGCGTTGGGAAATGAATTTCACTATGCGGGATGGACCAAATGAGAAACAAATATTCTATATGTGTGGTTTTGATGGAATTATCCTAAGGTGAATAGCAGAAGGGGAGGTTCTCACCATCATGGAGTAATCCCATGAAATCTCTTGCAGCACCCATCAATCTAAAACTAGGCTCTCCCACCAAATCAGGAGGTTCATATATTAATGGAAAATCATGATACAAGACTATGTAGAATTAACCAAGAAATGTCATGAATTATGGATCAACATAAACATAATCCATCATCCCCCAAAATTGATGCATACAGTTAATATTCCTATCCATTCATCTTTTGGGGGATGGATGTCAGGGATCCATATCTCATAGCCACATCTAAGCCATTCAAGTATATCCTTACTTCCACTGGCTTCTTTTCCAAATGGGATAAGGTGATACCCCTCAAGGAAGTTAGAATGAAGAATATCATAAACTTTGTGAAGTCCCATATCATCACCAGTTTTGGAGTGCATCAAATAATATTGATGAATAACGAAACCAACTTCTATTCCACAGAGTTGAAGAAGATTTACCCTAAGTACAACATTGAGTCCAATCACTCTTCCTACTATCATGCAGCAGAAAATGGATATATATATATAGGCCTTAAATAATATCGGATCAAACATACTCTAGAAGATGGAGAACAAGGATAAGAATTATTGGCCATATAAACTCATATATGATTTTGTGCCTACCATACCACCATGCATACTGATACACATGAAAATCCATATTCACTAGTGTATGAGGTCGAGGTAGTTTTGTCCATAGAAGTTCAGCTTCCCTCTCTCCAAATATCAATTTTTGGACAACTCTCAGATGATTAATCGTCACAAAATGGATGGATGGGTTGGAATGTCTATATGAGAAAAGGTTTCACATGATTCACAACTTCAAAGTCCACCCAAATCTGATTGCATGACATTTTAATAAAAAGGTTCTCCTCTTCTCATTCCTTCTAGGAGAACTGGTGTCGGCTCTTAGAACCTCGATGATACTAGGAATGAATCCCCCTAAATTGGATCTAAAGTGGGAATCACCTTACATCATACATAAATTATATCATAATGGATCTTATTCTCTAGAAACAATGGAATGGGAGTATGTCACACCACCCACCAATTCAAGATTTCTCAAGAAATACATTTTAGAATCAATTAAGTAAAAGGGTGTCCGCATCCAAGAAAGCCCCTTCATTCATCCTCACCACATGATGATAAACTACATGGAACATTGAATCATGACCACATGACATTAAAATATATGGATTTAGACCTAACCACATGACACTAAACTGAAGAAAAAAATTCCTTATCGCGAGACATTAAACTACATGACCCATGTCCTTACCGCATGACATAAAAATGTATAGATCCACAACTCCCCTTCCCCTTCATGTTGGGTAATCCATCATCCTTACCACATGAAGTTAAAATACATGGTTACCTAAGAACTATATATGTATTGATTCTCATCCACCTGAGATACCTAGGTATTCCTTGATTCTACATATTGGTCCATCCACTGCATCAAATAAAATTCCCTTGTTCTACCCCTATCTTGCCTCTACATTATAGGGGAACCTATGCCTCTCCTTTTTTCTCACACTGAACATATCTCATGTGATCTTAGGAATCACGGTAGGGACTTTACTTCACATTCAAGTCATATAGGTACACAAAGGAATCATTACGGTCTTGTGTGTAATACCATAAAATTCATATCGTGTGTCCTTGCCATATGAAATTAAACTGCATGGTCGATGTCCTTATCGCATGACATTAAACTTCATGGTCCTCAAAGAACTACAAGTGGTTTTATTATCATCACCATGAGATACATAGTAATTACCAAGATTTTATCCTTGGTCCCAACCTCGATCTCCCCACCAATTCATGTCGATCAACATTAGTCCTCACTACATAAAGTTAACCTGTGTGGAACTTCAAGAACTATGTGTAGCCTTATTCCTCCTCATATAGGATATGTAGTGAAACTTGGATATCAAATAATTGGAAAAACTAAAACTGTCATTGGAAATAATTCCCACATCTATGTATGGTTCAAACCTACATAAAGTAATTCCTTTTCCATAACTATGTGTGGCTTGATTCTCATCTTCATGAGATATGTAGTGATTCCCAGACATTTCAGCTTCAGGACCAGCCACAGCCACGAACCTTTTTGTCCCTTTGGACTAAGTCTTCATGGAAATATGTGTGGTGTGGTTAAGACTTCCTTGGTCCTCAATCACATCAGATTGCTTCATGAAACCACACCTTACAAACCTAGGTTAGAAACTCCACCTTAAGGTCTGGTCCACAGGACCCTAAACTATCCACACCTGTCCCTGTGACATGACATTAAACGGTGCCACATCTTCCTCGCCGCATGATGTTAAACTACATGGACCATTGTGTCTTGACCACATGATGTTAAACTGTACAAATTTTATCCATACTAGAAGACATTAAATTGCAAGACCATATAGAACTATTTGTGTCTTGATTCTCAAATTCATGTGATATGTAGTGATGCCCAAGTTCCCTTCTTTAGGCCCAACAAACACATTACCACCTTTTATGATAGTTCCTACATCCTTACCGCATGATGTTAAACTACACAGAATCATGTACTTACCCACTGAAGTTAAACTACATGGAAACAAATGCATCCCCACTACATGACAATAAACTATGTAGACCATCTCCCATTTTTCACTCCCCCTCAAAGGACCAAAAGAGACATACCTCGATCAACCAAAATACGTGGTGGTTCCACCATCCTTTAAGAGAACCTCAAATCGATATACGAAACTTCATGTCTTGAGAATATCAGATCTTCGTCAAACTTATATGGACCTTGGAAAGTATACCCAGCTTCAAGGACCCTTTTATTGACTATGCATGCATTCCCTTGGATCCTACATATGCACCTATGGATGTCAACCAAATGTGTTACTCTGAAAAAGGGAATTCCAATTCTCATGAGCCCTAACATCATTACAATAGCACTCAACACCCCAGTGTTTCTGAACTTCTCCTTGTATGACTGTCCCATGTCATTACTCATGACCTGGGAAACTCGAGTTGTGATTTATGTCATTTCCCTTCTATGGTTGAGAAGATTTTGGATCCCTCTTAACTAGGGGAATCCTAATTAACCTCTTGTGTCACATCCTCCATGTCACATTCATCCATGTCATGACCCTAAAATATCTATTATTTGGTCAATTTTTGAGACCTTAAACTCTAGCCCATAGTGGTCTAAATCACAAGACCTTAAACTGCCAATAAAAGAGACAAAAAACTTTTCTGGCCAAAAACCCAAAAAGGGAGACCTGAGAAAAAGTCGAGTCTTCGCCTGCTAAACTCTTCATCCTCGGAATTTAGGTGAAAATTAGGAAGAAAACATAAAAGGTGAAAATTTTAGAGGGTCCATATCCCTAGTATAATCTAGGAAATTCTTGCTGGACCCACTAGTCCCAGAAAAAGTTTGGGAAATATTTTTCACACCACCTCGCCGTGAGAATGTGTTCACTAGGAAGTGACATAACCTTTAGGGCATTTGAACCCTCCTTGGATTTTATATATTTTGTGAACCTCACTTCATGATTTTGGGTGACTCGAATAATCATAACCTTTCATGGACCTTGTAAAGGATATCTAGATTTAAGGACACTTTTCTTGACTATACAAGCATGCCCATGGTTCTTGTATATGCGGCTATGGCCGTCAACCAAATGCATTACTCTTAAAAAGTACATTCTAATTATCATGATCCCTTACATCTTCACGACATCACTCAACACCCCAGTGTGTTTGAACCACTCCCCATATGACCATCCCATACCATTATCTGGATTCGAGCACTCCAAATCTTTATTTACAATCCCTATACCAAACTATCCAAGAATATTTAATATCCTCAATGTTACATCATAGTGTTTTGTACCTTTTCTCAAGTAGGGATTGTGACAGTTCATTTACTAGACATTGATGGACCATGTATCATGATTGGAAACAAAATGGAGTAGATATCAATCTTGATTTTATAATCTATCCACCCTAGGGTGATGGAACCCTTCCTGGATATCTTTCTTCCCATATCCAACTTCATCATCTAGATGTTTGAGTCTTTAAAAATCTTCCATAGTCCTCGGAAATAAGGGGGGATAATCTTTCTCTTGGCATGATAAAAATGCATAAGGGCCTTTACCCACCAACTAAATTCATCTTCTCCTTTTTGGAAAGGATATTCAATCCTTGTTAGCCTCTGAAGCACCATATTGGAACCTGGCATTTCATAATGTAAAAGGACATACCTGGCATGTCTGCGCCATCTTATATTCAAGGAATCGAACTCCCAGGTAATGATTTACGTCATCCATACCCATAATACCCAAGAAAGTTTTGTATCCCTAGCATTCCAACCTCATCAACATTTCTTCTATATATATTCCATATCCCTTGGAAAATATACCAAGATTTAAGGGACCCCTTGGATGGACTATGCACACATTCCCATCGCTCCTGCATATGCGCCTACAAATGTTAACCAAACATGTAACTATGCAAACACCAGGGTAGGATCCAGTACCTCAGAGTGTTTTACAGCCCTGAGATTGGGATGAAACTAGGTGACCATCCTTATTAATCATTTCATGAACACAGTCTGTGGAGCTAGATACCCAGTTAAATGGATGGTTAAAATCTGGGGGAGGTATAGCGGCATCATCCAGCATGCCAAACTCGTATAGTGGAAATAGATCAGATAAGGGATAATTCTTAATTTTAGATGAAAGGAACCTCTGAAGTACCTCATTATCAGTATGAACACAATAATAGGGATCCACATTGTGATTTCTGGGAATCATGGCCCTCTAGTTGGATGAAGATGAGGAACCTTGGTTGGAATTGGAATCCATCTGAAAATAAGTAAATGGCGTACGTTGGAAATGGAAAACGCAAAGTCTTGACAAAAAAATCATGACACGTTGTAGTGGAATAATGCACATTTCATGACTCAAAAATGGATTTGTGAACCACATAGAAAGTTCATAAACCGCTAGACCTCTAAAGGACTTGTGTGGTGCATAACCCCTACAAGAGTCACATGAATCACATGACCACCCTAAAGACTCATGATCTTGTGACCTAAACATGGTCACGTGATTCTCCAATTCTCGAATGATCTGGTAAGAGAGTCTAGAAAAAACCCCAAGGCAACCATAGTATTTACAGCCAAAGTATGAGGAATTACTAAAAATCACGTCTGGGGTCGAGGAAAACAAGATCCTGAGCAGAAAGAATCCTTATGCAAGAGCTTTGGTGATACAGGTTCTCCACGTGGATAGGTTTCGCAATCAACGTTCATTGTAGGGTCTCGTGACGGGATAAATAGTGAGAGAGCTCTGAGAATAGGCATCTAGTAGAATGGATTATCCTCCATACCTCCCTATATATAGGTAATTCGCGGAAATACCAAACATCACCCAGTAGACCAAACATCACCCAAATCACTATCTTGCAACATCATAAAAGGTTCTGATGGGAATTAGTTTTCCTCAAAACCGAGTCCTTTTCCCATTGAACATCGCTCCTGATGGGGGGAATTTGTTGACTCCCACCAAATAAGTATCATAAATATCACATGGGAAGAAATACCTAAATATGGGTATTATTTTTCCCATGAAATAAATTAAGAAAGGGATGGTTTAAAATTCTTGAATCCTATGAGGGACATGTGATTTTCTGAAAATTACAAGGTTGCGTGAAGGCCCCACGCATAGTGCATCACCCACAGCTAGTCTCACGGAGACCTCTTCAACAAATCAGCATGCTCTTGCAAAGCCCCCCCCCCCCAGAAAATCGAATGATTTCCCTTATGTAACATGGTTTGTCATTGGTAAGAGACTAAAAAACCATCTGAAATCCTTCTAAAATAAATAAGGATGACATTCTAAAGGAAGATACTCTTAGTGGTCATGAAGATCATGAACCAAATAATCATTATGAAGAATAAAATTCCCTGATAATATCCATGACAACTCCCATGAGCTATGAGACTTCACCCCATTAAACAAAGTATATAAAGTAGAGGAGGTGATAGGGGTTTTTGGTCACTAAAACACATGTGATGTGCACACCTGGAAACCTGCGAAGCACCATGGGACCTCGATGTCATGTCTGCCTCAGTGCGTGGGATCCCTCTGGCTTGTCATCTTTGTCACACAGAAGTCCTTAGGAGTGACCTGAAAACATTATAACATTATACAGACAGACATATAGACCTGTCCACTACATGATTTCCTCCTCAAATCCATTTTTTACATTTTATAAAAAACCAGTTTAAGGGTTACTGGTAACTAAACAAATAGGAAGTGGAACTATAAAATCACTGCATGCTTTCATTCTCTCTATACGACCCATATTGGTCAAGAAAGACACCATCGAAAAATCAAGTAAAAATATTGAAAACTACTCATGACATCTCATGTGAGCCATAAAATTTGTAATATAAAACAAAGGGGCTAAAAAAGTATGATGTGAGAGGGTTTCATGGTTGTTGAAGGACATGCAATGCGCACCCTTGATGACCTGCAAGGTAGAGCGAGTCATCGGTGACATGCCCACCCTGCCTCGCGAAATCCCATTGGCTTATCATCCTCACTATGTGAACCTCCCAAGAAAACTCCTCGACACTAAAGGAAAAATGGATATATTTGTCCATGGAATGCTCAAGTACCCCCCATACGACCCATATTTTTCATGAAACACATCTCTAAATAATAGAAGAAATACCCTCAACAACAGACATGAAATCTCGCATGACTCCCAACCTTTGTTACATATAATTAAGGAGATTAAAATAGAGGAGGATAGAGGTACTCACAGCTGCTAAAAGGTATCAAATGCACCCATCAGACCCGTAGTGTTTTCCCTCAAGACCCTAGTACAAGTCACCTAAGGTCTCATGAGTGTCTTCCCAAAGGCATTTAAATCTTGTGATGGCCCTCGAACCTATCAGCATAACAACCTGGAGACCCTTTGACATGAACACATGATCAAACAAGACTTTGATAATTGAAAATAATATGATAAAGGACGCATCAACTAATGAGACTTACAATCACTAAAAATTAGGCAATACACTTAAACCAGTCCACAGTAGAGAATCGCAAAACCGTGTGGCGCCAGGCCCCTTCATCGACTCAAGAAGGGACTAACACTAGATACACCGCACAAACCAATGAGTATCAGGGGTGGAGATAACTATAAATTCCCCACCCCAACATGAATAGGGGGATATTTTTTATTCACCTGAGACCCAGGCTATACAGGATTAGGATCTCAACTTCTTTATACTTCTCGGGGAAACCGAACTTTTCCTCAGGTAATATACTAGCGGAAAACCGGAGTAGTCATGTGTTGGATATAAAGTGCTTCATGTGATCACTCATAGATCATGTGAAGGACTTTCGGTAGGACATTCGAAGAACATACCTCAAGTCCTCCAAATCACGTGAGACTCAATGAAACAGGAACTGAATGAAACCAAGGAATTCAGAATACAAGGTTTAGAACCAAGATTAGAGGCATAAGGATTAAGTGAAAGACATGCTCACTACCTCATATGCACTCTGTGTGTGTCATCAGAAGAAATGTGACAACACCAAGGAAAGTTTCCCAGATTTCATGACACCCCTTCGACCTGTCATCTGAGAAACACAAAGTCCTCCAAACATTTTATTCCATATCATACAGTGCCCCTACGGGTGTCAATTTGACCCTGTTAATCCTCTGTGTCTATCACCCGGGACTTGTGAAATCCTATGGACACATCTCCTGACTCATATAACGAAATCCTCTCATGTCATACAAGCCTTTTAAAATCACTTTGACATGAAAACCCATCCCCCATGACATGATTTTTTCACGTCATGTGAGACTTTTGATGCCCTCCAGACATATCGGCTACGTCTTGTAGTGTCTCCCATAGCTGTCAGTCAAGATACGCAACACCCCTTTGGATATGCCACACTAGCTCCTGCAGAACCCTATATATGTGTCAAGACAGGTCATGTGATGGATCCCAGGACATGCCAACTAGGTCATGTGATTCCCTCTCAATAATAATACTATTTCAATAGGGCATCCCAGGATTTGACAATACTTTCTGTCCTCATCGTGTAAGCCCGGATAAATGGGGAAGCCTTGGTGTGTAAGCCCCAACATAAAAGGAATACGATGAATTGTATTCCTATCATATTCAGGATACGTAGTCCACCACCCCCTGAGGTCCAAGATCCATATTGACCATCCATGGAGGGACCAACATATGAGTCCCTTGTCCAAGGAAATGACATTGATTACTTAATATCCCTTGTTTCTCACAAATGAGCATGTCTCATGTGGGATTAGGGGGTTAAATGGGCATATCATCTTCCTTATAAACTCCTAAATTGTATAGGGAAACCTCAGTGTGTAAGCCCCAACATAAAATGAACTACGAGAACTCTGATTCCTTACAGAACCAGGATACATAGGATGAATCCCTAAGGCCTGAGAACTATACCAAACGCCCCAAGGACTATTATAACATGCAATTCCCATACATATATTCCATGAAGCTAATCATCTTCCCCCTGTTTCTCACCCCAAGCATGGCTCACAGCTCACATGGGCTTAGGGGGATGCAACGAACACCTCACTAGCATCATAAATCTCCACCATCTAGGGAAACTTCATTGTGTAAGCCCTAACATAAAGGGAACTACACCGACTCAGATTCTTTCCATACTCAGGATACATAAGCCACCCCCCTCTGAGGCCTAAGATCCATATTGACCATCCATAGAGGGACCATCATATGAGTCCCTTGTCCAAATTAATAACATTGGTTACTTACTATCTCTTGTTTCTCAAACTGAGCATGGCTCACGTGAGCTTAGGGAGTTGCGGTAATCATGTCATCTTCACCACAAGTCTCTATTATTTTACTAATTAACTAATTAATTATTATAATTAAAAATTATATTACTAATTAACTAATTAATTATTATATAATTAATAATTATATTACTAATTAACTAATTAATTATTATGCAATAAATAATTATATTAGTAATTAACTAATTAATTATTTTATAATTAATAATTATATTAAAAATTAACTAATTAATTATTATATAATTAATAATCATATAATTAATAATTATATAACTAAATAAATAATTAATTATATAAATAAAAATTAATAATTAATAGTTAATAGTTATATTACTGATCAACTAATTAATTATTATATAATTATTAATTATATAATTAATAATTATATTACTAATTAATTACAATATAATTAATAATGATATTACTAATTGATTAATTAATTATATAATTATTAATTAATAATTAATAATTATATTATTGATTAACAAATTAATTATTATATAATTAATAATTATATAATTAATAATTATATTACTAATTAACTAATTACTTATTAACTATTTATTATATGTTTAATCCATGTTTTAAGTTTCATTTATATTTGTCTAATAGTTTATATTTTAGTCTTTCAAAGCTACATGCTTGAAAAAAATTTAAGTTTCAAGTAGGTGGTTTTGAAAGATTATAAATTATTTTTCATCAAACAAATTTATGAAATTTCTTTTTCAACTATTTATTATATGTTTAATCCATGTTTTATATTTCATTTATATTGGTCTTATAGTTTAAATTTTATAGGCTTTCAAAGTCACATACTTGAAACATTTTTAAGTTTCAAGTAGGTGCCTTTGAAATCTTATAAATTATTTTTCATCAACATTTTTTACAAAATTCATTTTATTTTAAATTATTTATTATATTTTTAATCCATGTTTTAATTTTCATTTATGTTATTCTTATAGATTATATTTTTTGTCTTTCAAAGTCATGTACTTGAAACATTTTCACGTTTCAAGTCGGTGTCTTTGAAATCTTATAAATTATTTTTCATCAAAAAAAATTATGAAATTATTTTTATTTTCAAATATATATTACAGGTTTAATACATGTTTCAAGTTTCATTTATATTGGTCTTATATTTTATATTTTATAGTCTTTCAAATCCATGTATTTGAAAGAGTTATGAATCGCACATTGAAAATGCATAATGTTTTGCACAGGAAAGGGAGAACCAGAATCCCACATCAGAAATGCAGAGTTATTTATAGGGTAAGACCTCTTATAAAAGGGAGCCCTAGATGAGAGCTTCTTTCAGAATCTAGACTACTATAATGAAAGTACAACTGGATATTAAATAGTAGATAAATTCTGTTGAATTATATTTGTGTGTTTGTGTGAACAAGACAACACAAAATACAAATTTTTAAAATATAAAAAATAGTTCTTTATTTGGGTTTTTAGAAGAAAGGTGGAATCGGGGTTTCTTCCTTTCAACTTAACCCATTAGTTCATATTTTTTAAAAAACATTTAACATATACCTTTAAAAAAATCCCGGAAAAAATATTAATAAAATCCCAAGATGGATGTCATGTTGTAGAAGTAAGATCTGGTAAATTTTCATGGTTTGGTTGATTTAAATTCCTTATCATTTGAGTGAAGGGGAGTCTCCATATCCTGTCTATGTTTGAGAAAGATTGCAATATCTCATTGATATCCCTAGGTTAAATATAATATAGGATATCAAGTGGATTTTTTTTATCCATTTTTTTAACGATACACCACACTATAGAAATGGAGGCCATGTCGTAAGAGGTTGAAGCCGAATTCGGTGGTTCAACCATTTTAATGGGGAACATGACCCATGAGGATTATGCATCATGGATCTTTAGAATTGTGGATATAAAATTATGAAGGAACTAATGGTCATGCTATAGTGATGATGATTGTACCATGGAAGATGGAGAATTACCAAAATCTCAGAAATAAATATCCAATATTTTAGGGAGGGACTGAAGAGAATTAAAATTGATATCTTGACTTAAATTCAATGGTGATATATAGATAGGTTTGACTCTAAAAGGGAATTTTTTCCAAAATACTCAAAAAGACTTGAAGATCTTATTGGAAGGAAACATGGAGAATCTCTCTTGAAATTAGTGACAAGAATTTATGAAATGTTAGAATTATATAGAGATATTTCTCTACAAATTAAGAGTATACTATTTTATAATTTTAGAGTGTAAAAATTGATATATTGGATATTGTGAGAAAGGATTTATAGAAGAATAAAAATAATAAAAATGTAATAGTTTGGCGCACATTGAATATTTTTTCAAAAAAATAATATGGTTTTCTGTGATGTCTGGAGGAGAAGAAGTTGTTTGTGGAGGAGTTTACTTTTTGGCTATAAAGGATAACCCTGAAGAGATAAAAGGCACTCATGTTCGGTGCATCATCTATAAGAATGGTGAGACTATTTTGATTTTGTCCTACGTGATTTCTAGTTTTTCCCTTTAGAGTAGTGATAGAATGAGGGGAGTATGAAGGAAGTGATCTTAGGGTGGTATTGAGCCATCCCTAAACCTTATAAGGGGAGTGGCCTTAAGAATAGCCTAAACCCACCACCAACTAGTTTAGGTGAACTAACTAAAATCATTGTGTCTTTTATGTATGTATTCCTTTATATTTTTCAAGACACAATTGATTGAAGTATGTAAGAAAAAGTAAAAAAAATGATTAAAGGCTAAAGGAAAAATGATTATTATTAAGATCCACATCTATCAAAATTGAAAAATAATGACCCGACTAATCATGAGGCCATGATCAGATTAGGGAAGTGAGAGATTATGTATACTTATTTAGCTAAAATAACATTTCATACCCTGATTCACCCCCTCGCATGGTATCTCTCATCTAAACCCCTTTTTGTATGTACCATATTACATCCAAAGAAAGAACAATGTCAAGACATCAATCATTCAACCAGGTAGTTTCATACTAAAATTAGGTTATCATGGATTTTCTTATGGAAATAATGGTGGAGTTGGCTAACTCAAATTGTTAGGTAAACAAAATTATATTGTGTGTTTTGGGTCACACTTAGTTAGAAAACCCTTAAGAAGAATAGCGGAGGGATAGATTTATGTTTTTATATATGATTGATTATGAAAAGAGTTTTCCACTAAACTGTCAAAGATTTATATATTATATGATTTGGATGATTCCATACCCTAATAGTTAAGTGGTTATATGATTGAAAATGTGTACACATTAGTTAAATATAAATCTTGACCAACAAATGAATATAATGAAATTAAAATGGGTCGTCATTTTAATGGAATCACATTTAATAAAATTCATTAAATTTTTGTATAAAACTATACTCATATGATAAAAGTTTTTGTTATAGATTTATGATAAAACTATATTTATTATACATGAGGTTCAAGTGCATATGAAGTAAGTCGACACTTGAGGTAAGGGTTCATGTTACAATATCACTTTTTAGTGGGATTTTTATGTTTCAATTTCCAATGGGAATATTTTACATTTTTTCTCTCTTAAAACTCAACTATTTTATTATCCTCTAGTTATTCCTAGGGTTTTCATGTAATCTTTCTACTTTTCCTTCTTTTACACTCAAAAATACTAAAATAATGTTGTTTAGAAAACCCAACCTTATTTCTCGTTTTTATTCGGTAATATTTCTCATATACATTCGTACACTTCAAAATTGTTTTATGGAATTTCATATCCACTTTTAAATAATTTATAAAGGTGTTTTTATATTATAATTGAATATCTTTACAAAAAATTTCAAGGAATATTTTTGTTTCTTTCCAATGTGGATGTTTTTTATTTTCTTTACAAAAGACTAAAAACAATGTTTTTCTAACATTTACTAGATGAATGGATTTTTACGTTTTCATTTTATTTATTTATCATGAAGCTTAATTTACGATTTTTGATGGGGTTAAAAAGAAAATATTATTCTCACCTTTCTGGGAATTTTTAGTTTTTAAAACTTACAAATGGAAAGTAATATTTTTTTTCCAAATGGATATTTCTAATGTTTTTATCATCTATGTAAAAATTTTTATGATTAAGTTGGGATATTACCTTATGAAACCATAAACTTTATTTCTCTGGATGAATTATGATGATCATGTTGTAATTTTTTTTCATGAAAATAATTTCTTTTCCATGTTTTAATTAAGATATGATGAAGTAATGAATGTTTTTGTGATCTTCTAGAAAACATATGTATGTTTTTCATTATGTGATGGATGGACCCATAATTTTATATTAGTAAAATGCATTTTGTAAAGCTTGATGTCTCATGAGATAATATTAAAGGTAATGGGAAGTGAACTCAATCCATTATGGGACTCTGACCACCATGTTTTTAGGAATGGGGAGTGAACCCAATCCATTATGAGACTATGTTCACTATGTTATGATGGTATTTATAGTTATCATTGACCAATTAAATGATTTTATATGTTTATTTTTATGTCATGAAATTATGTGTTCTGATTATGACATGTTCTCATGATGCGTGGTAGATTATTGATGATTTTTCACACTTATGAATCATGTATTTTGTTATTATAAAGCCTTATGTCAGGACTCGTGATTTATAGTGTATAAATTTGTGGGTATGTTTTCATAAGTTATGATAATTTTCTCATTACATTATAATTATCTTAATCTCACTTATAATATCTAATTTTATCTCTCATTTTTACCCTTACTAATCATCCGAGCTCACCCTTTCTTATGTTTCCATTTCCCAATGTTATGGAGAAAGGTATTAAGTATGATAAGTCTAGAAGGGTACCATGTATAAAAAATGATAGTGGGAGATGTTGAAGTTTGTTATTAAATAATATGATTGTGTATCTTGTCTAAAACGATAATAAACCATTACGGTTCTCGAGAAATAATTATTGTGAGATATATTATGTTTTCACCTAAAATGATGGAATATGAATGTATGTTATGCTCGAGTCACTTTAGTTGGTATCAAAGTCAGTATGTAAAGATATTGTTTTTGTAACTAGACCAACGAGTTTTGGTCTCGAGTTTTCACATCACCTTTACTCAAGATGACCATAACTTCTACATTCTATGTGGATGAGTACCTTGATTTTAATAACTTCACAATGTGGTAGAAGATGGTGGGTGTTTCTTTAATAGAGATGATTTGTTATTCTCATCTAGTGGATTCTCCCCAGATCCCAAGGGAAATAACTTTTCAACATGGGTGAAACATGAAAACAAAATCTTTGAAAACCTTCTCAATTCCATGGATAATTCTATCATGCATGTTACCAAATATGTACCCACAATCAAGGTGATCTAAGATTCATTTCTTATTATACTCTCTGAGACCAATAATTAATATTGTGTTTCTGATCACTTCATGTAGATCTTCTCTCTTTATCAGGGCTCCCATTGTATTCCATCACATTATAACAAATGGAAAACAATTTTGGATGAGATCCATGACTTATGGATAGTCCCTTAGACTTCTAATGAGATAAAAACTAAACAAGAACAATAATTTTTGTTTTCTCTCCTACTAGGACTGAATCCAAAATCTTCCACTACTATTACCAAGATTATAGATAGTCCTAGTTCTATCCATACATCTTTGGTGTATATCCATCTCATTCAAGAATTTTTTCCACCGCATTAATTGTTTTGGGGGATTCTTAAAATCGTAGTTCCCTTTCCTTTCATGGTGGTGGATTTAGCAGCATACATGGTGGTAAATTAGGTGGGGGTTATGATAGTCATCACCCTAAGTGTACTCATTGTGGTTGATCGGGTCCCACCATTAATACGTATTAGTAGCTTCATGGTCATCTGAACCATCTACCACCTTATGGATTCTCTCTTGTTATTCAAACCATGGTTGATAAATCTCTGGAACCATATAATCATCATACGATAGAGTTATCTGAGGAGGAAGATCACTTTCTACAGTCTCACTAAGATGAATCCACCTCTTCCAATGAATTTTTAACATAAACATAGCATTATATTATTATTATTTTGATCATCCTACAAAATAATTATTTGATTTTGGTGCTTATGATCATATCATTGGCTCAATAGGTATCGTATGGTCCCACTTAGGGTTTTTGTCTATTTGTATTGTGTTCATGATATTTATCTCACTCATACCTAGTTTAATGAAAATTAAATTTGATGTATCTTTATTTGTTATTCTCATTACCAACCTAGCTATCTTTTTAACTCTCTATATTTGGGCTAATGTTTCATGCTTTCTGATGTTTCTCTTATTGATTCATCCACATTTCCTTCTCATTCATCTCCATTATCCACCGAGACTCATATCCTTGATGGTTTTCATCCATTAAAGCGTTTACCATTGACATGTTTTTCGCCACAAACTCCTGAGGTTTTTGGTCTCTAATTCAGTATCATACCCTCAATCAAGATTACCTTACCACCTCCTTCTTTTCCTGGAACTTATCGCTTTAGTTATGTCTATACCAGAAACATGAATAAAACCTTGCATACTATTCATATTGAAACCTCTATCCATGCTTAATATTCATCTCCACCATCATCCACTGAGGATATTTCAATTTCCTTCCACTAAAATACTCATACATACTATAAAAGTCTTTTATATACTCTCTATTTTTAGAGAGGATCTGCAGAGACTACTTCTTTTATTAGAACTTTGGCCAGGACAACTATAACTCTAACTCTCACTAAGGGAAAACTCCATCTGGGGTGGTTGAAATCCATATTTTATGATTTACATTCCCTGGAGGAAAATCATATATGGGATCTCATTACTCTTACACCATGGAAGTAGGTTCTTTATTGTAACTGGATTTATATAGTTCGTGTTAATGAAGAAAAATAATTAAATTAAATCAAATATAATATCTTTATCAATAGGTATGCTCAAACTTATGATATTTATTATTTTTATACCTTCGCTCTGGTTTCCAAAATTTTATTTTTTTCTCTTGTTGATTTTTCTTTTGTCTTCTCATCATTGACCACATTACCAGATCGATGTTAAAAAATCCTTCCACCATCACTTCATAGATGAGGAAGTCTATATGGATCAAAATTCAGGGTTTTTTTCTCAGGGGGAGTCCTCTAAGGTGATTCACCTTTCATTAATCTTTATACGGACTTAAACAATCCTTGTGGGCATGGTTTGTCTAGTTTTATACATTTGTGATGGATTTTGATCTCTCTCAAAGTGTAAAAGATAACTTCATATTTCATAAGAAATATGATACTATAATAATTATTCTTGTTTTGTGTGTAGATTATATTGTAATTACAAGTAGTTATTCTGAAATAATTGACCGGCTCAATTATTTCTTTCACCATAACTTTCAGATAAAAGATTTTGGATCCTTAAAATATTCTTTAGGAATTGAGGTCTCTCAATACTCGAAATTAGTTTTTTCATCTCAATAGAAATATGTTTTGTTTTTTCTTTGGAGACATGATTTCATCATGAAGACATCTTTGATACTCCCCACATACGTGGTGAGAGATCCCTTCATCCAAAGGGAAATGTTTTTTCCTTGCCTGATAGATACTATAGACTTTTCAGTAAATTAAACTATCTCACAATGGCCCAACCAGAAATTTTTTGTGTTCTAATAAAGGTAAGAAAATTCATGGATAATCCCACCACATTGAAATGGGATGTGGTTCTTCGTATGGTAAAATATATCAATAGTGATCCAAGCCTTATACTACTTTATTCAAATCATGGGAACACCAACATAGATGAATTCTATGATGTAGATTTTGAAGGTTTTTTATCTTATCAAAGATCCACATTTGTCTATAATATCTCTATTGGAAGAAATGTTTTCTTTTGATAGATATAGAAATATACCATTGTTTATCACTTAGGTTATAAGTAAAAATAGTCAGCAATGGAACATGTTACAACTAAAATCATATGGACACAACATTTTCTATATGATATTGGTTGTTCTATCAAGATGCCTATGCATATATGGTGATACAATCATAAAATGATCAAGATTGAAAGAAATCCATTTTTTCTTGAGTTTACTAAGTATATTGAGGTTGACACTCATTTTCTTGGGAAACTTTTAAGAAAAATAATCTTACCTTAGGCTATTTACATACCACAAATCAATATATTAATGTGTTTACCAAAGGGATTCAAGGAATGTTGGGGAATTTTTTTTGCATCAAGTTGGTAATGATAAATATACATTCTCAACTTTGATTGGGGGTGTTAGATTATTTTTAATATTAGATATTTTTGATATGAGGGTTTGACCGAGTCTTTAGCCTTTTTTATTTTTAAATTTAGAATCTATCCTTACCTCATGATTGTATATCATATCCTCTCCTATAAATAAACATACCAAGACCTCACTTGGGGGGAATGGGTTTATAGTATTCACTTATATTACTATAAATAAAAAAATAAATTGTTTGTCATATTCCAATAATATAAGATTTAATAATGTGTGAATAAAAATATGGCTCTACTAATATTCAATCAATAAAAATAGAAATCTCCTTTGTGGTAAAGTGGTTGAAACCATCCATGCTAAATTTACTGGAAATAAAAAATGACAGACATATGATCACCATAAGAATAATTCACTAACATTTGAAAAAAAAACATTACATGAGTGTTGTAAAAAAAATTAAACTGCTAGGAATATGATCATACTAATATTAAATTGACCAAATAGAAATTTGTTTCAAGGTAAAGAGATCACAACTACTCATATTAAATTGATCAGAAAGTAAAAAATGAAAATAAGGGGAAAAATTTGTGTGTATGGTTGTAAGTAAAATTGTTAGAGACCCAAAAACTCTAATACATAAATATTACATTTTAATATATAAATATTCATTACATAACATAAATTTTCACACTAGAATCATTTAGGTCTAGTGTCTTTGGAAACATGGACACATAAACAACTAGTCTATAAGTGAGATACATCATCTCCCACTATATTCTTCATAATTAACACCCTTATTAGACATATCATACATAATACCTTTCATCATAACCTAGAAAAAGGAAGAATAATAAAGGGTGAGGTTTGAAGATCAGTAATGGTAAATAAGGTAGATGTCAACATACCATGATTATAAGGGTATGAGAACATGAGAATTACAATTTGAAAATTGTACATGACATATAATAGATCATAAACTTGAGTCATGATGTAAATATTGGATATTAATAATACATGAATCAAAATTGAATCAAATAACATGAAAAATTAGAATATAACAAAGGCATAACGTATAGATTTGTGGCATAAAAATAAGAATAAAAAATAATTTCCTTCATAGTTCAAGACACATTGCCAAGACTGTAATAGTGGAATGGGTTCCCTCCCCAAAACCTTCATAGTAGCGAAGGTTAACTCCCAGTTCCATTCCTATTTATCTTAAGAGATATCAATATTTACCCAATTAATTGAAGTTAGATATAGGTCTCACCCATAATATAATAAAAATTATTCACACATGTTCTAAAGATCATAAAACATTCATTATATCATAACCCATGAAAAAATGTCTTTCATGAACATTTCATCACAGCATAACCTGGGGAAAATAAAAATGTTTCATAATCATTTCATCAGTGCCTCATATCATAACCCGTGGAAAAATAAACTGGTTTCACAATCATTTTATCATGGTATAACCTGTCAAAAAATAAGTGGGTTTCATAAACTATTTTATCATGGTATAACCCATGGAAAAATAAGCGGATTACATAAATAAATTATCATAGTATAACCCATGGAAAAAGCATGGCTTTTCAGAAATATATTTTCATCATAAACATAAATATTCCAGAGTAAGAATAAGTATAATATCATTTAATCATATCTCTAGTAAAGTATAAATAACAAATGATGTCATATTAGAAGGAAAATTAGTTTGAAAGATCACTTGGAACTTTTATGGAGGAAATTTTTCTTTTTAATTCGAAAAAAAACATTAAAAATAATTTGTTTTAAAAAATTTTCATTCCAAATAATCTTTTAAACTTATAAATGAAGATTTAAAAATTATTTAAAACATTTCTTGATAAAAATTTCCTTTCCACTTTGAAAAATATTTTTTTAAAACATAAAACATTTTAAAAATCCTTTTCTATGAAAATAACCTTTAAAAACATATAATGGAATATTTAAATAAAATAATTTTCATGATGGTAGAAAATCTTTTTCATGTCATACACGTTAAAACAAAGATTCCTTTCACATATTCAGTAAATTCCAAACATGCCTTGTTTGGAAAATGACATGAATATTACTTTTAAAAAACTTTGTAAAAATTCAAAAATCAGTAAAAATTTATTTAATAAATCATTTTTAGAATGTTAAAACATTTTTAGAAAACATTGATATGGAAGAAAGAGTTTTTTCAACTAAAGAGAGAAATAAGGATGATTTTTCATAAAAAAATTTAGTCTCTTTGATCCTCTAAGAGAAGAAAATGGTGGTAAAATATGTATTCTCATGACATAACCAAATTATTGGTATAGTCCAAAGTTTATTGAGATATGGATCATAATATTTCATCATTAGAAGCATAAACATAATCAATCCTAATTAACGATGAGATTGTATCATAAACCCTTATCACTTTGGTAACGTTGAATCGTAAGCCCCATGAAATAATTAACATTATATGAGACTTAAAATATTATGATATTGAATAAATTCATGATATTACATGTAAAATGGGTTTTATATCCACAAAATAAAATAAGATGAGTTCATAAAAAATCATATGTCGTAAGAAGACGAATTCAGACAACAATATCTTACCGCTTTGGTAACTTTTGAATAGTAAACCCTATGAAAGAGAGATCCTCGCGTGTGTATATAAATCCAAATAATTTTCATGATAATCATTTTAAAAGGAATTAATGGTTAGTATATACACCACATAAAATAAATAAATGGTTAATATGGAATGTGTCTCACAGAAGTACAAAGTGAGATGAAAATCCTTTACCTTAAGTCTCAACTTATTCTGTACACGTTCAAACCTCCTATATGATAAATATATGTTTATTATTCATATATTAAATAAAAATAATTATATATATAATACTATATATGATTTACTAAACCACTTTTATTACCCATTTATTAATAATTCCTTATTAAAAACATG
This sequence comes from Viscum album, assembly GCA_963277665.1. Classification (NCBI taxonomy): domain Eukaryota; kingdom Viridiplantae; phylum Streptophyta; class Magnoliopsida; order Santalales; family Viscaceae; genus Viscum; species Viscum album. The sequence goes on from OY728141.1 coordinate 1,761,269,439, forward strand.
TTTTAGATAATAACTACTTTGTTTTTCATGCATTTTTTATTTTTATTCTCATTACACTTAATTATACCAGGGTTTCATCAAATACAGAATTTCAACAACGATATAAATATCATATATATTCATTATATATTTATATAGAGTAATATATAAAAGTTAGATATAGAAAATGAAATACGCCGTTCATGGAGACGGTAGGTCGTTTGTACAGATACACATTTAAATTTAATTGAATAATTGATGGAATGAAAGGTAAATAATATATCACCATTCTAGAATCATTTTTATGTCATATATATCTCATATTTTTATTAAATTCATCCTTATTAACTTCCTTAGGAGGTAGTCCATCGTACACACGAACGGTGTTATCGTATCCCCCACATAATGGAAAGAAAGAATGTATATGTGATATCATAATTAAAAATGTATAATTATTTTTAAAATATAATATATATTGATTTATTATATCCTTATTACCATCCAAGTAAAACAAAAACAAAAAATGCATCATATCGGTTCGTGAGGCGGTAGTCTGTCGTACACAAAAGTGATATTATTATTTTAAAAAAGGTAAGAAGGTAAGAAGGTATATGTGGAATAATAAATATGGAAGTATTATAATATAATAAATATAATATATAAACTTTAAACACATCATTATATTCAACCATGAGAGGTGGTGATGGAAAATGAATAACATCGATTCATGAGGTGGTAGTCCATCGTACACAGGAGCGATGATTTTGTATCCCATTTGATGGAAGAGGAGAAGGAATTAGATTATGTCATTTAAAGAATATGATCTTAGTATATGAAATATAAATATGAGTATCAAGTCTATTTGAGTGAGATAATTCTAATATATGGGCCCCATCAGTGTTCCTAGTAAAGAGGGCTACTGATATTACATGTCTTTCATTGATTACTTTACACGAATTTTGTGGATTTGTCTATTGAAAAATAGAGTTTAAGTATTTACTATGTTTGGATCAATATATCATGAAATGAAAAATAAGTTCTTTGCATCCATAAAATTTTCACATTTTAACAATGGTTTATAACCTTTTCTTCCTCTTTTTCAACATTTTTTATCAACCACAAGATTATCATTAGACTCTTTCCCTGATAAAAAATAGCAAAATGGTGTTGTTTAAGGCATGAATCATAGTTTATTAGACACTACTCATTCCCTTTTTCATGTGAAAGTTCCCAAAAAATGTGGGTTATGTTATTCTAATAATGAAATATATTATCAATCTCCTTTCACCATCTTTTCTTACATAGGAGACTCCATATCACACACTCTATCCATATCATCCACCCAATTCACTAACCTTTAGAGTTATCAATTGTTTGGGATATGTTTTTAACATTAATTTAACTCATCCCACCTTTTATTTTTTTTCTCTTCAATGAATCTTTCATGGATGTTCTCACACATAATGTGGATATAATTTTCACTCTCTGAATTTTGGGATGATGTGTTGTGTCCACCTATGTCACCTTTGTTGAATCATCACCATCAGTTTCTCTTTCATCTCCATAATTTACCTTTAATATTGATCAATATTATTTTTTCCCATTTATCATTACTTCATTTACCTATCCCACATCACCTTCTCCTCCTAAGGTTAGTGGTATTCAATTTGGGAGTATGCCTCACATCCCACTTACCTCACCAACTCCTCCCAATCATGTTGGTTCATGCCCTAGTCGAATCTATAATCATTTCATAATTAAACCTATCCTGTCACACCTACAAATACCTCAACCCTTTATTTATCATTGACTCCACCATCCACCACCGAGGATCTCCTTATTTCCCTACGTAAAGGGACACATATTTTCCAATAATCACTTATATATATTCATTCTATCTTGGGATTATCTACAAAGGCTAAAAAATTTATTGGTACTGTAAGAAACTGGATCTTCTTTCTGGTATGTTTTCCTTTTTATAGAGTTTTTGGGGGAAAAGAGGAGTTTCTGGAAATTTCCTAAGTACATGTCGTGGACTTTATGAGTACACATCGTGCACTCGATTACCGCAGGTAGCTGTGTGCTGGTCGTGTAGCGATCATGCACACAACCGTGTGTGGTGACCTAGAGGCCACCTAAAGTGGGGCTCGGTGAGGAAAATTACATGTCGTGTACTTCAAAATTACATGTCATGTACTTTATTTTTTTCATTAAACGTACCGGGGTTGTGTCTGACAGACAGAACTGTCTCCTTCTAGGTCTGGTTCGTCCAAGATAGACCGCAAGGCCATAATATTTCCCCGAGCCCACGATCGAGCATCCGACCTCTGATTTGACCGCTGTCGATTGCATTGTGATAACCTTGGTAAGATCTTCCTTCTTCTAGATCTTTGTTTCCTGATTCCTCCTCTTTTAAGAGTTATCTCCGTTGAATATTTTAGACGTTTTTGTAGATCTACGGTGTTCTAGGGAAGTTCAAGTCCTGAGACTCAAGTATATCGATCTCCCCACACCGAGGTAGGTGGTTTGTGCCTTTATATAGAAATAATTTGAGTTATATGTGAAAAATTTCCCAATACCCTTGAATGGGATATTATGTGTCACTATTTTAGCCTCGATAATTTCCTGCTATGCTGGTATGCTAGAATAGAGGTTAATTGAATCTGAATAGGGATAATTGTTATGATTTGGAAGTGTTTTCCCATGCATGTTTTTTATTACCGTTTGGTCCTACTTATCCTGTTAGGCTGCCTTATTTTTCCCATGCCTAGTATTGTAGGATGGTGTGATTATCTATCTGACATGCTGTTAAGTTTTAGACTATTATCCAAGTAGTTCTTGAGGTTTAATTTTTCCATATTGCATTGTTGTGCTTTTTTGACTTACACAGGGTTGTGAGAACCTAGTTTAGTAGACCAAAGGGAGAATGGATGTAAGGGATTATCCAGAGTGTATTTTTTCACTATTACGATGTGAGACCATATGGGGAATTGACGTAAGTTCTTCCTCAGAGTGTTTTTAGTTCCTCGACGTGGGTCACAGGGGGAATGTGACGTAAGTGATTCCCCGGAGCGCCTTTTAGTTATAGATACGAGACTATAGGGGGAATTGATGGTGAGTACTTCCTCAGAGAGTCTATGCTTAAGCTAAACCATAGGGGTTATACTGTGTGTACTTCCCAGAGGGTTTCTTGTGTTATTTGGTTGAACCAGAGGGTTTAGACTATGTGTACTTCCTAGAGGGTTGCTTGTGTTTTTTTTTTTGAACCAGAGGGGTTAGGCTGAGATTACTTCTCAGAGGGTTACCTCCTCTGATTAGCTGCTTACTTGAAATATGGAATTGAATGCTTGAACTGTAGAAATGTTTACTACTGAGTACTTCCTTTTTACTGCTTATTTTTTTTTATTGCTTCCATATATATTCACTCACTGTTAGGAAAAAAATATTTTGGTGGTTGCCTACTGGGATTAGTCTCACACCCTGTTTTGATCATGCTTTTGGGCCCAAATAGATTATATTTCTGCAGGTATAGATAAAGGCAAGCACCCTTCTACTTCAGGTACTTGACTGCTTTGGAGCTGGAGAGTATGGGACGAAGTTGAGGCTTGCGATGCTGATGAGTTTACATGTTTTACTTTTTACTTTGGTGTAGTACTGTATGTTTTCATTGTGACGTGTTTGGTTACTTTCTTAGACATATGTATCATGCATCATTTATATATGTCCTCTAGTTGTTTCGTACTTTCAATTTTCTAATGTTTACTGATGTATGGTATTATTACTACTTCTTCTATTTTATATCTGTTTTAATTATGTTGTGTACTCTGCCAATGATGGCATAGTTTCCCCACTATCACACTCAAGGCCCTCACTTCTAGTCGGAAGCATCTGGAATTTGGGGAAATACACTTGAGGCCATGTGACCAACTGGGTATGGGGCGCCTCTAGGTGGATTCCAGAACTGAGAAGTTACAAAGTAGTATCAAAGGAATTATTTTCTTCTTGACTTACTGTTTAGAGCCTATAGCTAGGTATAGGATGGAATTGGTACTTGGTAATAAGATGTGCCCGGGAGTAGCTAACCTGGGTATAGGAAAAATCCAATCTACCTCGTTTACTATAATTTTTTCTGGTTTTTCACTTTTACAGTTGATTTGATTTTCACTGTCGGGTGATTCACATGTTTTGTGCTGTTATTGTTGATGTATTGGGGTTCTATTTCTGTCAAAACCCGATGAGATGAGGGTATTCTATCTCATGCATCATAAAGGCACTTGATAGAAAATCACATGTCATGCATTATTGTCATGCCATTTAGGGTGCATTAGAGATTTCATGTTGTTGTGATAGATGTTGTATTTGATATGCATGTTGTTGTGATAGATGCCTTGATAGAATACCTGCTTTTGATAGGGCATTGCTTTGTGTAAGTTATTGTTTGAATGAATTCCAAACTTTGGTTCTTGACGTGTTATGGGCCCTCATGAATTGGAATTTGGTGGATCATTGACATTTTATCATTGTATATGACATTTATAAGATGCCAAGATTTGATTCGCAGGGTGTATGGGCCCTCATGGATCGGAATTTGGCACTTTAATGTTCGTTTCAGTGTTTTTCTAGGTTCCAGACTAGTTTCTAAGGCTTACTATCCAGAAAAACCTAGAATACACGGCGTGTAATGATGGATACATGATGTGTTCTTCTGTTCGGGAAGAAACTATTTTTCTTAGGTACACGTCGTGTACCGTATGTACTCGCCATGTAGTCTCTGACCATGTCACTGGTTGTGTGGGTAGAAACACAAGGTTAGAAATCCTTGGTATGACACACCGTGTATCAGATGTACTCTCCGTGTTATAGAACCGTGTAACCAGCCATGTCACTAACAACACGATTCGGTTGAGTCTTTTCTAATACACGTTGTGTCCACATGAAACACGCCGTGCAGTGTAACCTGCGTATCTGGTCACGTAGAGAACAAAACAGGTCGGTGAAATCTTCTTGTAAATGTTGTGTCTGGCATAAACACATTGTGTAGTTTCTGCCATGTGTCCACCCGTGTAACTAACAACACGGGCAGTTGAAACCTAAGCAGTACACGTCGTGTCCAACTGGAGCACGTCGTGTAGTGTGAGCCGTGTATCTGGCCGTGTCACTAACAACATGGGTCGGTGAAGCTCTTCTAGTACATTCAATGTCTGGAACAAACACGCAGTGTAGTATGGTTCTAGGAGAGCCGTGTTTCTTAGCCATGTAAGAGAACTCGAGCAGGGGAAGAGAATTCAAGTAGACGTTGTGCGTGGGGATAACAAACCGTGTCTATGGGGTGTTACATGGCCAGTTTTCACAGAATTACACGTCCATGTGAAAGGATTAGGGGAACACGCCATGTAGTTATTATAAACGTCATATATCATTGTTTTTAAAAACATGAATGTTTCTTCCTATTATTCCCCTCTTATAATTCTAAGTTTCAGTCCCTATTAATCTTGATCTAAGGTTTGCACTTGAACTTTCAGAGTCATGCCACCGAGACGTCCTCCAGTTGTATTCCTGTTGCAAGGCAGTGATCAAACACTGGACATGGATGATTAGGGACTACTAGCAGATCCTTCAATTGTTCCAGTCTTGGCACCATATATCATTCCGGACACAGGGGCTGATGCACTGTTCCTAGAGGGCTTCATGAGGTTCATGAAGACCTTCCACAGAGTACCACATCCTACCCCGTCTATGGAAGAGAGGACGCGGTTTTTCCAGCAGTAACATCCTCCCACATTCATTGGGGAAGGAGGACCTCAGGCTATAGAGTCATGGTTAGAAGACTTTCTTTCTATCTTCGATAATCTAGAGACACCTCCGGAGAAGAGGGTGAAGCTTACTACGTACATGCTTTGGGATTCCCCAAGAGATGGTGGGATGTGATCTCACAGGCGGGACACCAGCAGGTTATGGATTGGGATGAGTTCCAGAGTGCCTTCTATGAGTACTTCTATCTGGAGACTTTGAGGGCCGATCAAGCCTAAGATTTCATGAGTAAAGAGGAGGGTACTCTTTCGGTTATGGAGTATTCTTATCACTTCACGGAGCTGCAGCACTTCACGTCTATTCCAGGAGGTGATGAGTTATTCTTGGAAATCAAGTTCAAGGATGGTCTTTGGAATGACATCTGATCGCAGGTGAACATCTTTAGGATGTCTCCCATCACTTCTATAGTCAACCAGGTGCTGATCAAGGAGTCAAATCTGATGGATTCTGGAGTTGTGAGCTAGAGAGGCTTGACATCTGTAGTTTGTATCCCTCCTACTGATAGTAGGAAGTACCATAGAGAGTCTATGTATGGAGATTCGAGGAGGTGAGAGACATCTTCTGGTATCCAGGTGGTGTGATACCAGTGCGGGAAGAGTGGGCATATGAGGGCACATTGCCCGAGAGACTTAGTTGAGTGCCGATATTGCGGAATAATGGGTCATCTTCAGCACTTCTGTCAGATCTTCTCACCAGTAGCTGGTGATAGGGGTTCTTCTATGACTCCGCGTATAGGAGAAGCACCACCAGTTACTTCTCAGTTAGGGAACAAGAGTTATTTCGGTCATTCAGGCCGACGTGGAGGTCATGGTCGTGGTATCTAGTTGCCAAGCTTTCAGTGAAAGCAGGGTGGATCAACTTAGAGTGGTCAGGCAGGGTCACAGGGCCGCGGTACAGTCCAGACTTTTGCAGTGGAGAAGACCTAGTAGAAGCAGGATCCCGAACCCTCTACAGTTCAAGGTACGATTCTAGTTGCCTCCGTTTTAGATTCTTCTCTTTTCGATATATGTGATCACCATAGATTTATATCTGTTACTGTTGTGGAGATCCTTGGTCTCTATATCTTTTCCTCTACTGATATCTTAATGCTAGAAACTCCAATGGGGACTAGAACGGCTAGTGTACGACAGTGTAAGGAGTTCCCTCTTGAGGTTGGTGTGTGTCACTTCTTATGGGACCTCTATTTCCTAGAGATGACAGGCTATGACGTCATTCTTAGAATCGGCTGGTTAGTTCCCTTTCAGACTGTTGTCGATTGCTATCACTGTAGGGTGAGTTTCACATCATCAGGAGGTGAATTGCTTCTTCATAAGGGTGAATGTGATGTCCAATCGAGCAGAGCGGGACCCGAGCATCATGGGTTGGGAGGAGTTATAGCCCAGATCTCTAGTCTATATCTGGATGACCAGGGGACTTCACAGATGGGCTTTCCTCCTATAGAGAATCAATTCAGGGACGTATTTCTAGAATAATTTTCAGGTTTTCCTCTAGAGTGTGAGGTATACTTTTCTATTAATCTTGTTCCAGGAGTGGCATCAGTGTCCATTCCTTCTTATAGGATGGTTACACTAGAGTTACAGGAGCTCAAGAAGCAGTTGGAGGAGTTGCAGACAAAGGGTTTCATCTGACATAGTACTTCTCCTTGGGGTTCGCCTATCCTGTTTGCGAAGAAGGCGGACGGTACCCTCAGACTCTGTGTGTATTATCGGAAGTTGAACCAGTTGACGGTCAAGAACCGATACCCCTTTCCGAGTATTGATGATCTATTTGATCATCTTCGAGGATCCCGAGTGTTCTCAAAGATTTAATTAAGATCTGGTTACCATCAGTTTCATGTTATAGCATCTGATATACCTCTTACAGCCTTCCGGAGAAGGTATGGTCTATATGAGTATGTAGTTATGCCGTTTGGTCTCACGAATGCTCCTGTAGTCTTCATGGCACTGATGAACCGAGTGTTCCATCCATACTTATATTTTTTTGTGGTAGTCTTTGTGGATGATATCTTGGTGTACTCTCACACCCGACATGACCATGCCACACATCTTGAGATCATTTCGAGTACACTATGAGAGCATCAGTTATATGCTAATCTCTCAAAATGACACTTTTGGATGGATCATATTCACTTCTTGGTCCATGTTATCTCAGAGACAGGAGTATCAGTAGACCCAGAGAAAGTGAGAGCAGTAGTTTCCTAGGAGAATCCAAAGAACATCTTAGTTACGGAGTTTTCTAGGGCTGGCTGGATACAATAGACGTTTCATACAAGACTTTTCATTCTTAGTAGCACCACTGACAAGTCTTACTAAGAAGGGTGCGAAATTCTTATGGTCAGATTCTTGTGAGTCAGCCTTTCAGGAGATGAAATGAAGGTTGACTTCAGCACTAATACTAGTATTTCTAGAGCCAGGAAAGATCTATATTGTTCACTGTGATGCTTCAGGTATCGGGCTGGGAGCTGTGCTTATGCGGGGAAAAGGAGTCGTTGTGTACGGGTCTCGGTAGTTGAGGCCACATGAGGGGAATTACCTAACACGTGATCTAGAGTTGGATGCTATTGTTCATACCTTACGCTTTTGGAGACACTATCTTTTGGGAGATCATTTTGTGGTTCTCATTGACCACAAAAGTCTCAAGTACATCTTCACTAAACGTGATCTGAATTTGAGACAGCGAAGGTGGGTTGAGTACCTTCAGTCCTTTGAGTTTGTGCTTGCCTATACACCTGGGAAAGGCAACGCCATGGCTGATGCATTGAACAGGAGGACTCAGATACATGAAATTCAGGAGTCCAGCAGTGAGTGGTAGCTTATGGCTCTGTTCTCTGAGATGCATTAGGAGGTGCACGACAAACAGGGACAGAAATTTCATTCTTCTATAGATTTTACCAATACACTTCTTGATCGAGTGCAAATGAGGAAGCTATCAGATTCAAAAGTCCTAGTCCTACGGTAAAGCATGTTAGGAGAGGACCCTATTCCTGGGTGGACCATAGGTGAGGATGAGTCCTTGTGTTTTCTTGGGTGCGTATGGGTTCCAGCAGACATACACGAGGAGCTGATGTGGGACTTTCATTCCTCAGTTTGGGCAGTTCATCCTGGATTCACCAAGATGTGTCATGATCTAAATCATCAGTATTGGTGGACAGGTATGAAGAGAGATGTCATGGGTTTCATCATGAGGTGTTCCACCAATCAGTAGGTGAAGGTGGAGTATCAGTGACCAGCAGGACTTTTATAGTAGTTACCCATTCTCGAGTGGAAGTGGAACGATGTCGCGATAGATTTCGTGATTGTTTTGTTGAGGTCCCCTTGCAGGAATGATGCAGTTTGGGTTGTCATTGAAAAACTAATTAAGGTTTCTCACTTCATGCCAATCAAGGAAACCTTCAGTGTTAATGAGCTAGGAAGGTTGTACATCCGAGAGATTGTGCATTTTCATGGAGTTCCACACTCTATTGTTTTAGACAGGGATGCACATTTTACTTCTTAGGTCTGGTAGGGGCTTCAGAAGGCTTTGGGCACACAGGTAATTTTGAGTACAGCTTACCACCCCCAAAAAGATGGCCAGTCCGAGCGTACGATTTAAGTGCTTGAGGACATGCTTTGAGAATGCATCCTAGATTTTTAAGGTTCTTGGGAGAATCATATACCTCTTATGGAGTTTTCCTACAATAATAGTTTTCAAGAAAGTATTCATATGGAACCTTATGAGGATTTGTATGGTAGTTCATGCCGATCACCCTTATGTTTCCTGGAGGTAGGAGAGGAAGCTATACTGGGACCTCATCTTGTCCACGAGACTGTAGAGCACATAGAGTTAATTCAGAAGCGGATGGATACTGCACAGTCTCGACATAAGTCTTATGTTGATTGATGGAGATGACCTATGGAGTTTGAGGTCAGAGATCAGGTTTTTCTATGTGTCACAAATAGGTTGGGACACAGAAGTATTAGGAGGTAGGGTAAGCTTTCACCGAGGTACGTCGGGCCATTTGAGGTGTTGGAGAGAGTTGGGTTGGTTTCCTATTGGTTGTAGTTACCTTAGAGGTATCGGGCTATGCATGACGTCTTCCACATTTCTCAGTTTCTACGTTACTTATCAGACTTGTATCATGTTTTTCAACTCGGGGAGGTTGAGCTTGAGGTGAACACATATTTTGAGGAGCATCCTATCTGTATTTTTTATCGCAGTGTGAAGGTTCTCCGTGGCCGGTCTATTCCTCTGGTATGAGTGCTATGGAAGCATGGGCGATTGCAGGACAAGACTTGGGAGAGGGAGGCCAATGTACTATCCTAGTGGCTGGATCTATTCGGGGGTTCTTATTCTACGCCGCCTTGCTAGGGAAATTCAGGGATGAATTTCTTTAAGGGGGGGAAGTTTTTAAGAACCTGGATCTTATTTCAGGCATGTTTTCCTTTTTCTGGTGTTTTTGGGGAAAAAGAAGAGTTTCTAGAAATTTCTTATGTACATGTTGTGTACTTTATTAGTATACACCGTGTACTCGGTTAATGTGGGTAGTCGTGTGCTGGCCATGTAGCATCCATGCACACGGTAGTGTGTAGTGATATGGAGGCTGCCTAAAGCGGGGCTCGATAAGGGAAAGTACACACCATGTACTTCAAAAGTACATTCCATGTACTTTATTTTTTTTCCATTAAATATACCGGGGTCACGTCTGATAGATAGAATCATTTCCTTCTAGGTCGGGTTCGTCCGAGAGAGACCTTACGACCATGATCTTTCCCCGATCCCACGATCGAGCATCTGATCTCCAATTCGACCACCATTAATTGCATTGGGATCGGCTCAGTAAGCTCTTCCTTCTTCTAGATCTTCGTTTCTGGATTTCTCCTCTTTTAAGAGTTATCTCCATTGAACGTTTTAGATTTTTTTGTAGATCTACAGTGTTCTAGGATGATTCAAGACCTGAGACTCAAGTATATTGATCTCCCCATGCCGAGGTAAGTGGTTTGTGCCTTTCTATAGAAATTCTTTGAGTTATATGTGCAAAATTTTCCAATATCCTTGAACGGTGTATTGTGTGTCACTGTTTTAGCCCTAATAATTTCCTTCTATGATTGTATTCTATAATAGAGGTTAATTGAATGTGAATAGGGTTAATTTCTATGCTTTGGAATTTTTTTCCCATGCATGTTTTGTTTATGACCGTTTGGTCCTGCTTAGCCTGTTAGGTTGCCTTGTTTTCCCCATGCCTAGTATTGTAGGATGGGGTGATTATCTATCTGACATGGTGTTAAGTTATAGACTATTAGCCACGTAGTTCTTGAGGTTTACTTTGATTGTATTTCATTACTATGATCGTTTGACTTTCACAGGGCTGTGAGAACCTGGTTTAGTAGACCATAGGGAGAATGTACGTAAGGGCTTCTCCAGAGTTTCTGTTTTTACTATTATGATGTGAGACCATAGGAAGAATTGACATAAGTGCTTCTTCAGAGTGTCTGTAGTTCCTCAATGCAGGCCACATGAGGACTGTGAAGTAAGTGCTTCCCCAAAGCACCTTTTAGTTACTGATACGAGACTATAGAGGGAATTGATGGTGAGTGCTTCCTCAGAGAGTCTATGCTTAAGCTGAACTAGAGGGGTTAGACTGTGTGTACTTCCCATAGGGTTACTTGTGTTCTTTGGTTGAACCAAAGGGGTTAGACTATGTGTACTTCCCATAGGGCTACTTGTGTTGTTTTGGTTGAACCAGATGAGTTAGGCTGAGAGTACTTCCCAAAGGGTTACCTGCTTTGATTATATGCTTACTTGATATATTTAATTGAATGCTTGAACTGTAGGATTGTTTACTACTGATTACTTCCTTGTTTACTTCTTATTTTACTTATTGCATGCCATATATATTCACTGATTATTAAGCACATATCTTTTTTTGGTTCCCTACTGGGATTAGTCTCACACCCTGTTTGAGCCATGATTTTGGGCCCAAACAGATTATATTGTTGCAGGTATAGATAAAGGCAATCACCCTTCTACTTCAGGTACTTGACTGCTTTGGAGCTGGAGAGCATGGGACCAAGCTGAGGCTTGTGATTCTGAGGAGTTTACCTATTTTATTTTTTACTTTTGTGTAGTACTGTATTTCAGCATTGTGACATGTTTGGCTGCTTTCCTAGACATATGTATCATGCATCGTTTATATATGTACTCTAGTTGTTTCTTACATTCATTTTTCTGCTGTTTACTGCTGTATGGTATTATTACTGATTCTACTATTGTATATCTATTTTACTTCCACTGTGTACTCTTCTAATGAGGGCATAGTTTTCCCACTATCACACCCAAGGCCCTTGATGCTAGTCAGCAGCCTCCGGCATTTGGAGGAATGCGCTTGAGGCCATGTGACCAACCGGGTACAGGGTGCCTCTGGGTGGCTTCCAAAACTAGGACGTTACAGGTACTTTGGCTACGGTGATAGTTCTTCATACGCGTACCAAGTCCAAATCCCATCTAAGTTGCTTTCAATCCATATTTGATGAGATACATGCACTAAATTACAATCATACATGAGATTTAGTTTCTATTCTACCAAGTAAGCATGGTTTTGTTTTTAGATCTGTATATAATATTTTTTTAATGTAGAAGGCTCTCATAATTGCCTCAAATCTTAGCTAATTACCAAGGGGTATACCCAAAACTTATGGTCTTGATTATTTTGATACCTTCTCTCTAATGTCCAAATAGTTTCCTTTAATCTATTGATTTCCCTTACAACTTATCATCATTGGTCTATTTACCAACTGGATATCAAAAAAACATTTCTATATGGTATTCTGGATGATGAAATTTTTATGGAGTAACCTCCTAGATTTTTTACTCGACAGAATTCCTCTATGGTGTTCTGCCTTAGATGGTCTTTATATAGTCTTAAAAAATATTACTGACATGGTTTTTTCAACTTTGTGCAGTTGTGACTAATTTTGGGTATCCCACTACTAGAATCATCATATTTATTTTTTCTGTATATTTTAATAATATTAAGTGATTGGATGAGAATTGGTTGAGTCTAGTTTTTCCTTCACAACATCATTCAAATGAAGGAATCAAGAGTATTTTCTAGTAATTGATATCTCTCAATGCTCAAAGGTTATTTTCTCATCTCTTTATAAGTATGTATTTAGTTTTCTTCTAGATACAGGATTGTCCCATGATGAAATTTTTGTATACCTCTCAATACAGGTGAGAGTTCTATTCATAGATAATGGTATTTCCCTCAATTGATAGGTATCTTTAACTTATCAGTAAACGAAATAATTTTACCATGACTCAACCTAACTTTGTTTGTGTTGTAATAAAGGTAAGTCAATTCATGGATCATCATACTACACTGCAGTGGGATTCAATTCTTCATATTTTCAAATGTGTCAAAATGGAACTAGGTATGGGACTACTATATTCAAATCATGGTCACAATGATGTGGATACATTCTCATATATTGACTATGCACGAGTGTCGATTCATAGAATCAAGAAATTACAGATGTGATATATGAGATCTCGTGTTTGAAACATTCTCTCTATGAGATTGGTTATCCTCTCTCGAGTCTAATACAAATGTGGTGTGACAATCAAGAAATAATCAATATGGATAAAATATATGATTTTATGTAAGAAAACTATGTATTTTGAGGTTGAAAGTCATTTTTAGGAACAATTTTAAAATTATAATCTTACTTTTAGATATGTATAGGCCTCGAAGTAATTGGATTATGTGTTTACTAAAGGGGTTACAAAAACACAGGTGATTTTTTTATCTATCTGATTGGAAATAGTAAATATACATTCTCCATTTTGAGGGGGTGTTAGAATAATCATGTATCCAGTTTGTAGATTTGTCTTACTGGTATCTTATTTGATCAAGGAAACTTTATCCCTGTAGTTTGAAATTTTTATCTCCCACTTATCTAAGATTTTGTATATATTTATTCCCTCGATAAATAAAATTACCGAACCACATGGGGATATGGTTTCCAAGTACGTGATTGGAACATTTACAATTTTTTTCTTTCCTTTTGGGATACTAATTTCCATCATGGTCTGTGTAGTCCTCCTGGAAACCTAAAGACCATTTATATATATATATAGGGTGAGCATATGGTATACTCAGTTGGAAAAACAAATTCTTTCATGAACATGTGAAAGAATCATACTAATACACCCATGATTAAATATCAGAACCAAACAATACCTAAACAGGTATACTAACTAAGCTCATTCTCACAAAGGGACACTCACCAAATAATGTAATCCAAGTAAAATAGCATAATATGAATCATATCAGTGATGGGTACCCCACAAAACATTATCACTAATTTTATAGTCATACGCTCCAACATCATACATTCTGGCACACTCATCTCTTTCATATAACAGATACCACCACCCCATAGCACGGTCACATCACATCACCCCAGTAGACACTTTGGAAATCATATCACAGTCAATGCCATAACCAAAGTAGTAGGGTATCATAAACATAAAAAAAATGATCCTCATTTCCACCTCCTACCATGAACGACCCCTACTATAATGATGTTACTAAGGTGTGAAATAAAAGCTGTTGATCTGGGGATTTAAAAAATTTCATCACCTGAGTGGTGAAAATTTTTCATCTCTAGCAATCTAAGACCAGGTACAATGTAAATATTTTAAGTGAATTGATGATAGAACAAAACAAAAAAAAATGAACGAGTACCAAATTTTAATTGAAGCGTGCTCATCTATCGCACATCACCAATGATCATTTCTCCAAGTATTTGAGACTGAACCCTTCTAGATCATTCAAAAACACTTCAATAATCCATGTGTATGTCGTTTATCAAATTTTGGGTGCTAGGGCGAAGCTCCTAAAATTTCTTTGAAATCACGATGATCACCTCGATCCCCTTTCTTCGATTAGCGAAGGAATTCTCAAATAATTCACTCGGTTAGATAATTTCTCCCTCTAATATTTAGTATGAGAGAGAAACTCTAAATTCTAACTGATCAATAGTACATGGAATGAGCCCCTCCTTCACTTATATAGTGGATTTCCAAAATACCCGATTAAGGTTCCCTATACCCCTTTATATTTAACGTCTAATAAAAAAGTAATAAATAAATAATTATGACAAAATAACTACATCATAAATATTATTTATATTTTATCACATACTTGTAATATATATTAAATATATTACATTATAAACCTATGTCCTTAACTTAACTCATAATTTCCACGAATATTACAAAAACCTTGAATATATAAATAATATTCGCTCATATAATATTATTCCATATATTAACGTAAAAACTTGTAAGTGATTTTAGTAACTAAATGCAGCCTAATTATTCTATACTTGAATAATAATGAATTTATTTATTTTTCAATTATCGATAAAACTTCAGAAACTCTTGAAACCTGTGGTGGGGTTCACTATGTTTGATCTACCTATTCAACATAATAGGGTAGATTCTTGAAGATTTTTAATGATTTACCCTCTAGAACCTTATCTTAATAGTATTGAATAGTATTCACAAACCAATAGAATATTATAGCTACCAATCAAGACCCTTAAAGATAAAATTAATATTCATAGAAATGACAACCATCATACGAACATGTAATCTGTAAATAACCTCTTTGTCATATGTTATCTCACAAAGCAGGATGCACACTTGTGTCATCGTCCTTACTTAAATTATTATTTTTGATCTAACTATATGGACTTACCTTTGACTACCTTGGACAGGGATGTATGAACGTACTACCATCCTAATCAACTAAGACAGAGATATCACATCCTCAACTCAGAAGAGAAAAATTATATCTTGATCATTTAACCAATGTCACACCACTAATGAGGCACCCAACATAAGATGCCTTACCACAACTTCAATGTCATGGATTTTTCATTTCATTAAAGTATGTGATCAAACAACACACATTGATGATGATCTCAAGATAGGAGACCAATACATGTGTTTGTATATAGGAACAACCAGTGACACTGGAAACATGTTGTGCTCCTATTCAAGGGTATGTCCTCATGATATCATATTCTCAAGATCACCAAGTAAGAACATCATGAGAAGAAGTCTCAATGCTTATGAGCCACCAACACCTGATGGTAACACATCATTTGTTTCCTATTAGTATGATGTATATTGACCATAATAAATTACATTAATATTACTTTCATAGTATCTCTATTCTGCATTATATCCTAGGAAATTATATAACCCTTTGATATGACATGTAATCTAAGGATATTACCATCAGTATAGTGGACATAGAAGTATCAAAACTATTCTGGTAAGATAAACACATGTATATATCAAAATGTATACATGTAATAATAATCAAAGTAAATACACAAATTGGGTATAGGGAACCCACTTTCAATAATCGGACTTTCACTAGATCCAACTACTAACAATTCTCAATCTTCTACCTCTCACATGAGAATCACGTTTTTGTTCACATATGGATTTAGTCAAGGGGTCTGCCACATTATTCTCTATAGAAAATCTGATAACTATAACTCCACCTCACTGAGTAAAATCTCTCAAGATATGAGACTTTTAAATTACATTCTTTATCCTCTGGTGGGACCTGGGATCCTTGGAAATCACAACTATTGTAGTATTATCACACTAAACTATAACATGGTCTACATCGTTATGAATAACAACAATGTCTAATAAAAAGATGTGTATCTAAATTTCATCCTTAACTACATAAGATGTTTCTATTAGCCGGATTCTATTGTACAATCGGTGACCACAAGTTACTTTGATCATATCCAGCTCACTTCAACTCCATTAAGGAAAAATACATATCCCGATTATGATTTTAGATCATCATGACCTATATAAAAACGGGCATCATTGTATTACCTCACTACTAGTTATTCATCTCCTCAATACAAAAAAAACATATCCTTTATACACTTCAATTACTTAAGGATAGTTTTTACAAAAACCCAATATATCTATCATTGATTAGCTTGATATCATCCCACTATGATTAATGAAAATACAACATCAAACCAAGTACATAGAATAGAATAAATGATATATCCCACTAATGTGGAATAATGGATTCTACTCATTATTTCAATCTTCTCCTATGTTTGTGGACACATTTTCTTGGAGAGATTGAAACCATGTGACATTGGAAACAATCCTATATTGGATTGTTCCATACTGTACCTTTAAAGTACCTTGTAAAAATATGTACTTTGACTTACCCAAAGCATAATCTGAGATCTATCATGATAGATCTTGATCCCTATAATTTAAGCTATTTTACCTAAATCATTAATGGATAATCATTTATTTAACCAATTATTAACTACTTGTAAGAAAATCATTTCATTCCCCATAATTTTTTTCATCAACATATAATAAATGGAAAATGATGGCATTCCCATTAACCTTATTATAGACATGATGTTATCTTTTGTTTTAAAAAAAATCAAATTCTCTTTTAGTCTTTTCAAAATGAACATTCCATGACCACGGTGTTTTTTTCAACCCATAAATGGATCTCTACATCTTGGACACATTTTTGGAATTCTTTAACTTTATATACCCTTCATATTGAGTCATATAGATGTATTCAATAAAATTACCATTTATAAAATAAGTTTTGATATCCATTTTTCAAATTTCATAATTATGGAATGTTCTTATTGTATGTAATATTTTGATGAAATTAAGCATCATAAATGGTAAGAAGGTTTCATCACAGTTTATGCCCTGATGTTTCCTAAAACCCATTGCTACCAATATTACCTTATAAGTATTGACCTTACCATACATGTCCATATTTTACATAAATACCCATTTTCCCCCAATGGTTTTTATATAATCTTTAGGTTCTACTAAAATACAAATATGATTTTGGTTCATGGACTCCATCTCAAAATGCATAATATATTTCCATTTAGTAGCATCATTTCCCTCTACTGCTTTGTGTAAGCCTGAGATTCATCAACCTCAATGAGTAATTTTTTACCTAACTATATGATAATAAATACATAATTCTCTGGTTCTCTAACCTCTTAAGTTTACCTATGTAGTACTTGTGTCTTGGGAACTTCATCATCTCCCCTGACTCTTGTAGAGATTGTTCTTGTACAAACTCTTGTGCATATGGGGCACCAAATTTTTCAAAGTCAATCTTACTCCCACTATTTTCATTTGTTCCCTTTCTATAAATGTGACTTGTCTTTTCACAATCACTGTTCTATGTGAAAGGTTTTATAGGTAATATCCTTTAGTTTATGCCGGACAACCTATAAAATTGCACTTTGTGCTTCGGGATGAAAAATTGTCACTTGGTATAGTCTTCAAAAAAGAATTGCATCCTCATACATGTATGAGTGATAGACTAGTTTTATTTCCATTCCACAACTTATATGGAATCACATCTATAAATTTAGTTGGAACTCATTTAATGGTATATGCCACTATTTGCAAGTTGTATCCCAAAAAGGATAATGGATGGGTTGTCTGAATCATCATTGATTTGACCATGTCTATGAAGTTATCATTCTTCATTTCACTAAAAACATTCCACTATGGTGTATAATGATTAGTGAGTTGGGGTACTATCTCACACTCCCTTAAGTGATCAATGAAATATTGATAAAGATACTCGCTGCCTCTGTCGGATTGATGTTCACTAATCTACTTACCAAGCTAGTTTTATACTTAATGCTAATATTTCTTAAACATATTAAAGGAATATAAATTATAATTAATTAAGTATATATATCCATATATACTATATTAATTAGTAAAATTAATGAATTATGAAAACCCTCCTTAATCTTCTACTTGAAATGGACCACATACATCAGTATAAATTAATTACAATAATTAATTAGCTCTTAATACCTTCCCAAAGAAGGGTGGTTTGGTCATTTTCCCTTATCAACAAGTGTGACATACATCCAGAGGTTTTACATTAGTTGAGTTTCAAATACCCTTCTTGATATAATTTTTATAATGACTTCTCATTTACATGACCATGCCTGAAGTGCCATAGGTTGTTATTATATAAGTCATAGTTTCTAGTTTTATCATTGATTTTCATTACTGGGTTTTTGAGTTCAAGTATATATACCACTGTTAAGATATGTTATACCATAATACATGCAATACTTGTAAAAGAGATGACATTTACTTCTAAATGTGAAAAAATCTCATATCATCCAAACTTGACAATGATATTATGTTTTTGGTTACTTGAGGTACATAATAACAATTATACAATAAAAAAATCAAACCACTAAGAAATGTTATTTGATAATCTCCTACTTCCAAAGTTTCTATACTTGCACCATTTTCAGATCAGAGATCCACTTCACCTTATTTTATTTTTTCGAATCTACTTGGTTTCTGTATATGAATACAAATGTGTGATCCACATGTCATATCCAATAACCAACTTGTATATAATGATTGGTTAAATAAAATGAAAAAAATTACCTGAAGTAGATGCATCGTCTTGCTTCTTCTTCCTAGATTTGTGGTTCTTTTAGTGTCATTTCATACCACATATAAATCATATAAGCTCCTATTGATTTCTATCCCTTGGTATCTTTGGCTTCATGGAAGGAAAGTGCATCAGTGTCTTCGGCTTGGACATAGCCTTAGACCCCTTAGTCTTTCCCTTCCTCTTAATTTTCACCATAAGGAATGAAGAATTGTTATTCTTCTTATACATATCATCTTGGAAAGTAAAAAACACATGGGAGAAATTTTTTTAGGTTATTCATATTGTAAATAACAATTAAAGTCGAAAATATTAGCTATACAGTGGAAAGAATGAGATCAGTTTCTAGTTCTTGGTTCATCTTGAATCCATTGGATTCAAGTATCTCAATGTACATGATCATCTTGAGTACATGAGTTCATTATATATTCCCTTATACTAGTCTTCAACCATACATTGAACTTGATATATCATACCTTTCTTTCCTATCTCTCTTCTTATATAACTAATGGAGATGAGTTAGCATCTTGTAGGCATCTTTTTCCTCATGCATTTTCTTTAAATGACTGGACGTAGATGACACCACAAAATACATTGTACATCTAGTGTTCCATCTATATGCCTTTTGTACTTGTTTTTATCCACATTTCTTTTTCCTTGGGGAGGCTTTGTAGGAAGTGAGGAGTCCAGCACATAAGGATTTATTTCTTGGCGTAGTACTATGCACTATCACCTATACCACTCCTAAAATTTACCACTGATCATGATATTTTATTTATCCAGTATGGATCATAGTGATAATATTTTTCTAGTGTTGTTGATTTCCATTTTTATCTAAAAAAATAAACTTTAGCAGTTAGTATTTTATATTGATTACCTTTTTAGAAATTTTTAATTAATTAATTAAATCACTAAATATATCTAACAATTTTATAAAATTCTAATATACATCACTTCTGAAATATGAATACTCTATTTCTTGAGTACCCCAATGGGAAGGATATTTGAAAACTCTCCTCATAGTCTACAAGCTACAGTTACACCACTACTTAGAGAGTTCCATGTTATTCACTAGGTTGGCCAACTGTATTAACTCACAGTTCCTTGATCTGTTGAGTAAAGTCCTAGATTATTGATATCATAACCTTGATTACTTCAATGCTTTACCTCTAAAGTGAAATAAAGTTATTTATGGATACTCCTTTTCTAAAAAATTTATCTAAGTCAACCCATTACTCTAATAAGAACTCCAGGGTAGTAGGAGGCACCCTCAACTATGGCTGAAGAGCACCCTGTACACCTAATTTTGTTCAAATTTGAGTAATGGAAGGCTCTACAACTTAATATAAATTTGATGAATTTTTAATATCACATGAAAAATTTAATCCATTTCAATTAAATATGTTCAAACTTTGTTGTCTTTCTCACAACTGAACATTATTTAATAGGAAAACATTCATCACATCTTTATGAATTTTTTTGTTTATTGTTTTATGTGTTCCCATAGTAAACAAGCACGTGAATAAAAATAATAAATAATGAATAAATTAAATAATTACCTAATTGGTCTTGAACATCTAATTTTTGTTGATCCATTTTAAATTTAAATATTCAACTACGATCTAGGGGGTATCATACCTGAGTTGAGTCCTGTCTTGTATCGTCGCTTACCCCCAATTCATTGTATGCACTTATCATTTGATGAAACACATCATATTGGTGGGGTCCACCTCTTAAATCATCATCTTTATATGTATAATTAAACTCACGTGCAGGAAAGGAGGTCTCAAGATCATAATATACAATAGATAAATTGGACATGAAATCCCTTATAAATATTAAATTAAAAGGAAAATGTGTATATTTTCATATAATTAACTACTTATTTCAAACATCACATACAAGTAATAAATAATATCCATACATACATAGGTTTGGATACTTTCTCAAGACTAGTGCAGGGATGTTATGGGCCAGGCCAACTCTTCCAGACCCGTTCCAGGTCGGTAAAACCCACCCTGAACCATTTCAGACTAGATCAGTTCCAACAAGATTTGAAGGAGACCCTAGAAGAGGATTACCTCATAGCTTAGGTTGCAACATGATAGTCTGGGTGAGAAGAGATGATAGTCGGATGGGTGTTATGATGGCGGTGGTTAGCAACTGTTGCAAGTGGTGGTCATCTCATCGAATGAGAGGCAAAAAACTCGCACAGAGTGGGAGGTGATGATGGGGTCCAGAACAAGGGATGGAAGAAACCATTAACACTATTATGGTTGGAGTTAGGTGACGAAGTGGTCATTCAGGGATGGGGACCATGCGTTCGTGGTATCCATCCATGCTGGGAGAGTGTGGCAGCATCTTTGGCTACAGGGTTGGACTGGTGGAGGTCACGGGTCATGGTGGTTGGTGGTATCCAAGTAAGATGCATCCTTATTGGGTCCATTCATTCCATAGGTAAGAAGAAAATCCCATATTCCATTATTTATTTTTTATTATGAAATTGGTTAGGTAGCCTTTAAAATAATCAAAAGTTTTTTTAAATTTTTTTTTGCTTGAGTAGTCATGCCACACAACGAACTTTTTCTAAATTCAAAAGGCTATTTCCATTTATTAAAGATTTAAGATGATATAATTTTTTTTTAAATTTGGATTATTAGCCAATTTTTCAAAAATTATATTTTTAGCCTTATTTTTTATTTAAAACAATATTTAATTCATTTTCACACCCAGTGGAAAAATTCTGGTCATCGACTAGAGAAAATCCAGCCACCAGATTTCAGCCAGAACATGGCTATAATTTATCCAGGTTTCCTCAATTAAATTTTTTTTGGAGTTTCATCATCATGATATTATATGATAACCAATATATATTTCTCAATTTAATTGAAAATAAACTACAAAGGATCCATATAAAATTTTTCATATGGCCATAACGTGGTTGTTTGAAATCGAATCGACATGCGGTCTGTTCTGTTGGGTATGAATTAAAAAACTTTACTTAAATTTAATGAAAAATAATTTTTCTTAACTTAGAAAATCACATGATCACTCTGATATCAACTTATGGTACTGGGAAATGTATCCACATCTGGTGGGTTGGGGATTTAAAATGTTTCATCACCATAATGACAAAACTGCATTATCTTCGCCGATCCAAGCTGCAGTATAGTCCGAGGATATCATGTGAACTTATTAGAGCACAAAAATAAAAACTGAACAAGTACATCATTTGAGTCAAAGTGGACTCATCTCTCACACATCATCAATGACCGTTTGCCAAAGCATTCGAGTTTTAACCTCTCTATATCATCAACACACACTTAAATAATCTTTGTCTATGATGTTCTTCAAATTCTCGATGCTAGAGAAATGCTCCGACAATTTCTTTGACATTGAAATGACCACATATCTCATGTTTTAGATCCATGAAAGAATTATTGGGTTTTTCTCTCAAATAGAGAAAGTATACCTCTAGGATTCAGGATATAGCATCACTCAATTTTTACTAATGAATAGTTCATGGAATGAGCTTCTCCTTCACTTATATAGTGGATTTCCAAAATACCTAGTTAGGGTTCCCGACCCCCTACATATTTAATGTCAACTAAATAATTAATCAATAAATAATTATGATGAAATGTGTCATATATAATATTTATATTTTATCACATACTTGTAATATATATTAAACATATCCATGTGTTTACATTAAAACTTGTAAATACTTTTAATAAATAAATTGTACCCAATTATTCTATACTTGAATAATAATTAATTTATTTATATTTTGGGGATCGATAAAACTTGGATAAGTCTCAAAACATGTGGTGGGTCCCACCATCTCCTGTATACATGTTCACTAGAATAGGGAAGATTCTAGAAGATTTTATTGTGTGTGACCCTCTAGGCCCTTATCTTGATAGTAGTGGATAGTATTCACAAACCAAGAGTGTAGTCTAATAACCCATCAAGGCCCCTAAAGATATAAGGAATAGTTATAGAAATGAAAACCATCCTATGAGAACACACTCTATAATATAATCTCTTTGTCATACTATATCTCATAAAGCAGGATGCACACTTATGTCATTGTTCTTTCCTACTTTATTATTTGTTGATCTAACTGGACAGACATACCTTTGACTATCATATTCATGGATTTATTAAGGTAATACCATCCTCCTCAACCAAACACAAAATATCACTACCTCAATTCAGAAGAGACAAATTCTATATTTATCATTCAACCAATTTCATACAACCAATGATGCACCCAACACAAGATACCTCATCATGACTTCAATGTCATGGTTTTTTCCTTGCATCAAAGTACATGTTCAAATAGAACACATTGATAATGATCTCAATTCAGGAAAGAAACACATATTTTCTTAGATAGGAACAACCAATGACACATGAAACATGTGGTCTTCCAATTAGAAGGTCTTTCCTCATTATCTAATCTATACCAGATCACTAAGTGAAAACTTCGTGAGAAGAAGTCTCAATGCTTATGAGCCCCTGCTGCCTGATGGTCACATTTCATTTCTGTCTTGTTAGTATGATGTATATGAACCATATGAAATTTATTTAATATTATTTTCATAGTAACTCTAGGTCCTCATTGTAGTCTTGGAACTACTATAACCCTTTTATAAAACACTGAATCTAAGGAAATTTCCATAAATATAGTGGACTCCAAAGTATCAACACTATTCTAGTAAGATAAACACATGTATACCTAGAAATGTATACATGTAAAGGTAATAAAATTACATAAAAAATTTGGGTCTAGGTAACCCACTTTCAACACATAAGTCAACCCACAACATGGTCATATCACATCTCACCTGAATACAGCTAGGCCACTACTCCACAACACAATCATATCACATATCACCTGAAGACACAAGGGACATCACCCAGTGCACTATAATACCTCCAACCATCACATCATTTTCACATATACTCACCTAGAATAGAGATATGGTAAGATAGGGTAGTAATCCATCTAACCACATCCCCATGATGTTGGAAAAAACACCCCCATGTGAATATACATGTGTGAGCACATAGTTCTCGATGTGGGTGGAGGTAGGTATAGAAATCACAAGGAATATAAAAGTATAGACACAAACAATCACAAAAAACAAAAATCAATTAACAACATCCCCACTTTTTTCCACCTCTAAATGTAGAACATCACATAACAAATACAAGCCAAAAGCCATGTCCCACTATACAACCCCATTTATTTTTAGTCATTCATTGTCTATTTCCATTCCATTTTCCAAACCATCCTATGACATTTAAAACATTATTAAATAGTTTTTCCATAAAATACTTGGGCATATAAAATAACACAACCATATATAACAGTATCACATCATCCCAATCAAACCATTGTCTCGCCACCCCACAAACATGGCTAAACAAACCATCAACCTACTGCCCAAAAAGCATGACCAAATAAATTATCACCTTACACTGCATTGCTACCACAGATCACCTCCCCCAAAACACACATTAATTATCCATGGAATGGTCACACTCTGAAATGCATCAAAACACATTTTACATATTTAACAAGGGTCTTTTTATCAATTAAATTTCATTATTTTAAGGGTATTCTTATACAAGACAAAAAATATTTGGGTAACCATTTTATTAACTAGAAATAAGTGGTTAGGAATTTTATATATTTTATGGTGACGAAAAACAATCACAATAAGGTAAAAAAATCACAACAAACACTGCACAAACAAATCCCCCCAACAACCATGATTTTCAGTAGGACGTTTAGACCCGTAAAAATATAATATCACAAATAATATCAAAACTGTAAAAGAATGTGAATAATTCCACTTCCCATCAATCCAATTTCAATTATACAATTATTTATATTTAATTAAGCTGATGTATCTATCTTACCAAAATATAATAAGTGTATAACCCATCCCACATGATACACAAGAATGGGAAATGAGGGATCCACTACTTGTAATAAAGAAGCTTCACAAAATTCACTACACCAAAATAGGGGTTCTGTACAAGATGGTAACACCACTATAAGAAACTCAAACCAATGATAGGAGGGTTACATGACTCTAAGAGATTGTATTTGAGAGCTCTAGTACTGAGAGAAAGCAAGTAGGAAAGAATTAAGGGATGTTTCTTTATAGTTAACAGATATGAAACAATCGGGATTTCAGATTGCAAAAGTTTTAATTAACCAATTATTATGGATCTCATTAAACTCCATGAGGAAGGACTAATTTATAGTCTTGGTCATCACAGAAATTCAAGGATATAATTATCCTCATTTAAACGGCCTTTGAATTCCACTGATCTATGCTTCTAAAATACCTTCACGTCCATTTTTACATAACTTATGGGAAAATCCACATAGCGAATTCCATGTAGTAGAAATCCTCACATAGTCAAAAGCTCCACATAATCGTTTTGACATATCATACTCATATATGTAGCCAATTTTTTCACATAGACAATTATTATAGATAATCACTCACATATTCAATCCATCCATGTAGCCGATTCACATAGTTGATCCATCCACATAGCCCATTCAACTTGTCGATCGAGACATGTAGCCCATTCACATAGCTGATCTATCCATGTTACTGATTCAACTGTATAATCTATCCATGTAGCCATACTATTCTTTTATCCAATTAAACTAGATATACCAAACATATTACTCTTTTTTCTCACCCAAAAACAACAACTGCCACTGATGCGCAACTGCTCGTATCTGACTAACTTTTAAAGAGACCCAGTACTTCACTAGGCCTTGGATCAAACTGAAGGAAATCCCAAAATCCTCTAACTAGATATATATCTCAATATCAGAAACACTACCCTCATACTTCCATAATTCATGCCATTTAAAATTTTGTAACATCCTCTTCTACTAGTCAACTTCATCAATCAGATCAACCCTTGGAGGATCAATTGGATCAGCTTATTGAATCTCTAGTTCTATAACCACACACAGACGACGTCTAAGAGCCATAGCTGAAAGGAAAAAAATCTCTTCCTAATCCCATGTTGTATGGAATTTTATTAATATTAATTTAATTCATTTTAAATTATTTTAACTTTTCCAAAACCAAAACCACCCAATTCAAACAAGAAAAATGGTCATCATGATGCATGCACCTCTCCTAAGTCCCTGCCCTATAACATGTCAAGCTCTCTTAGTCATTCAATAAGCTCATATTTCATGCATTGGATCATAGAGGGCCCTAAAATCCCTTTTCCTAGTCAGTCTCTCTGGCCTATGTGAGACACCAAAGTCAACCGTCATTATTTCTCTACCAACCCTTGCAATCCTCACTATGCCAAACTCCAAACTCCATTTTTCACTCAACCATCACCTTTGATATCACTTTGTTACAACCACCTACCATGAAAGATATGTCAATGAAGGGAGAGAGATAATGACACCCCAAGTATTGCCTCAAGTAGGCCCCGGGTCAGTGAATAACACCGAGGGTATAAAAATCTCAAAAATGGGAGTCATTACCCTCTATATAAAAACAAGATTGGGATATAGGATAAATCAATAGTAATAAATTATATGACATAATATAAAACGAAACAAAAACCATCACAAAATTCATATATAAATAAAATAGATAAAAATAAAACTATCCAAAGTGAATACCAAAAATAAAATCTAAAGCATCTACAAAGTAACTATCCTAAGGTCTGAGATAGTAATGTCAAGAATGGTCCATGTAGTCTTCCTAAATATCTAAAATCAATTTTTTATATGTAGGGTGATCATATAGGTATACTCTATAGGATAACTAAAGTCTCTCGTGCACATGTGAAAAAAGAATACTAATTCACCAATGAGAAAATAGAAAAACCAAAAGACACCTAAATAGTTATACTAACAAATCCCATCCTCATTAATCCATTCCCATAAAATAATGCATTTCAAGTATAATAATATAACATGAATTATATCGATGAAGGTTACCCCACACCTCTTTCTCGCTAATTTTCCATTATAACACCCCAACATCATATGTTCTGATACTCTCATCTCTTTCGTATAACATATACTACCTCCCCACAACACGGTCACATAACATCACACCTACAGACACATGGTCCATCACATCACAACCACTTCCATAACTAGATTAATTGTGTATCATGAACATAAATTCCATCAACCTCGTGTTCTCCTCCTACCATGCACAACCACTACCATAAGACTCCCCACAACAAGGTCATATCACATCTCACCTGAAGAGACCTGGTCCATCGACCCACTGCACTTTCATATCACATCTCACCTAAAGACACTAGGGTCTTCATCTAGTTCACTAACATACATCCATCCATTAAAGCCTATGCATATCTACTCACCTAATAGAGAAAGTGGGGAACAACAAGTGGATAAAAATCCATCCTCATCATAGGGATTTTGGAAAAAACATCCCCGATGTGAATATATGGGTGTCAGCTCATAATGTTCAATATATGTGGGGTGGATATAGAAATATAAAGGAATATATAGGTATATATATAACCACACACAATTGCGACCTATAGTTTCAAAAAAAGAACTAATAAACTCACAACATACCCACTTTTTTCCACCTCTAAATGAAAAACACCACATAATGAACACAAGACACAAGAAAAGTCCAATTATCTAGTCCCATTTATTTTTATTCATTCATTGTCTATTTCTATACAATTAACCAAACTAGCCCATTCCATTTAAAACATTGTTAACCAGTAATTACAACACTACCCGATCATCTAGTACAACACAACCATACATCACAAGAAACTCATCATCCCTAATGAATCATCAACTCATCATCCCATAAGCACGTCCAAACAAACCATTTCCTCACCACCCCAAAAGCATGGCCAAACAAACCATCACCTCACCTCCCTAAAAACAAGGCCATACAAACCATCACCTCACACCATATCGCAACCACACATAATATCCTCACAAAGACACATCTCTTCCCCATGGCATGACCACATGTCAAAACACTTCACAACAAAATTTACATATTTAAAAAGGTCATTTTTATCAATTCCACTTAATTATTTTAAGGATACTCTCAAACAAGACTATAAATCTAGGGTTGGTCATTTTATTAACCATATATAAGTGCTTATCCAATCTCCATCATTTAGGATGATGAAAAACTATCAAAACAAGGTTCCAAATTCATGATAAACCCTGTGAAGAAAAATCCCCCCAACTGCCAAGATCTTCAGTGGGGTTTTTAGCCCATACAAACACAACATCACAAATAATATCAAAGTTATAAAATAAGGTGAATCATTATCATGTCCATAAATTAAATTTCAATTATCCAATTATTTATATTTAATTAATATAATAAAACTATCTTCCCAAAAGATAACAAGATTATAATCCCTCTTGAATGATACACAAAGAAGTGAAATGATGGATTTCCTACATTAATAATGAAGATTCATGCAATTCACTACACAAAAAGAGGGGATGCGTACAAGATGGTATCACCACTAGAATAAAATATAACCAATGATAGTTATGTTACATGACTCTAAGGGAAGGTATTCAAGACCTCCAATTTTGAGAGAAATAAATTATGAAGAAATGAAGGTAATTTTACCTATTTTTAGAGGAAATATATATCAAATTATTGGGATTTCAAATCACAAAATATTTAATTTAAACATTATTTTGGATCTCATTAAAATACACAAGTAAAAACATGTTTACAACCTCTATCATCACAAAAATACAAGGATATAATTATCCTTGGTGAAATGACCAAAAAAATCCCCGGATTCATACTGTTGAAAATCCCACATGGTTGTCTTTATGAAACCTATATGAAACACCATGTGGTAAATTTCACGTAATTGAAATCCCCAAGTATCCAAAAGCTCCATGTAACCATTTTCATGTAGCATACTCAGTTACATAGTCGATTCTTTCACATATCTGATTCACATAATTGATCTTTCATTAGACAATTCACATTGCTAATCTATCAACATTTCTAATTCATGTAGTCGGTCCATCTGCATAGTCGATTCAACTGGACGATTCATCCAGGTAGTCAATTCACATAGTCGATCCATCCAAGAATCTGATTCAACAGAATGATCCATCCACTTAGACAATTCACGTAGATGATCCAACCAATAGATCTCATGATCAACCTACCAACCACATGACCAAACAACTAACCATGCCAACCAACTGCATGACCAAATAATTTATTGCAAGAAGGGAGCTTAGAAGAACCAGAGGAAAAGATAACAAACACCTCTCTTGACTCCACCAAGCCTCAAAAAACATAACTGAAATAGTTTTATAAATCCTAGACTTTAAATTAGATACCTATCAAAAAAATTCATCCTTTATGATCCAAGTGGATGGAAGGAAATGAAATTTAATGTTCGAACAACAATCCAATGTGATACCTTTCAAGGGTCTCAATATAGCTAAAACTCTACCACCAACCAAACACTCCCACCACAAGCCTCTTCTCTTCCTCATGACTACCCATAATCCCCTTAAACCACCACACGACCCAAACCAACAGCTACCATAACCAACATAAAACAGATCCCCAAGAACCTAAATCAAGAAATTTCATCCCCCATGTCAAAATACTATTCTCTTTGGGTGGTACTGAGTCACCCACATTGTTTCAATTGCATCAAGGTATAATGTCTCTTAATTAGGAATCACATTTTCCCTTCCTCGTATTCAATGAATCCATGATCACACAACATATCAATAAGAAATAAACATATCTGATATAAAATATCAAGTCCCAATCATCACATCATCAAAAAAAACTAGGTAAATAATGACAATCTCAAAACATGGAAAACCTTCCACCCCCTTCTTAAATCCATAGAAATTCCAATAATATGACAAACCATGAACCATAAAAAACATAGTAAATGAAAAATGTATACCAAAATCACAAGTTAAATGAATGTTTAATTAGGACCATGGACACAAAAGAATGATACCATAAAAAATCATCATATATAGAGTTAGAATATTATCAAGGGCATAGAAATAACTGCTACAACTACACACCATTAAGGAAAGGAAAAATAAAATGGAATATTTAAATTCAGGTAAAATCATTTAAGAAAAATATTATTAGAAGTGAATCCTAAAGAAATAATATACAATATATAACCAAACATAAACTTCGTAGTCTGGGTAAAATCATCACTGAAGTGCAGGTAGTCTTCGAGCTGCTTCACGGTCCATCTCATAATCAGTGATAGGAATGACTACAAAAATGTTTGATCATGAAATCCTTATCTTCCTTAAACCATGGAATGTAAAATTATTAAATTTGATCTTTCCTATAGACCAAATTTATCACTTGAAGGTATTTTTAATATCCTCTCAATGGCATGATTCAAGATTCCCCATTCACTTGTGAGGATAAACTGATATCAAGTAAAAAGGTTAAATAATAATATAATAATGGGAGAACCTAATAACATTAACAGCCACAATAAAAATACAACTAACAATGGAAATTACTAACACCAAAATAAAAATTAATAATGAAAAATCTAGTAGGTAGTGTAGAAAAAGAGGGAGAGTTAGGGTCAGGTAGAAAGTTTCCCTTTTAGAATTCTATTTTTTTAGAATCTCAACACTCAAGACCATTCGCCTCAAATTTCTCAATATTTTCGTGCCTTTTAATTGTTTAACATGATAAAAAATAAAATAAAAAATTTAATTATCATAAATATTTTATTGGTAAATAGTCACTTGATTATTATAATTATGATTTATAAAAAAAGATAAAACAAAAAGTAAGTTAATACCTAGTGAAATAACACCCATGAATAGTAATTCTAATGGATGGTCTCTATGATCCCAAAAAAATTATAGGTGGTCTCTTCCAAATCCTAAATAATGAACAAGATTTGATTAAAAATATGTATAAAAATATTTTTACCGAATAAAATTTCTGAAGTAGCTTAAACCTTTCTTTTTAATACACTTAAAAATTAATATGTATTTTGCAACTCTTAATATTTCCTACAACATGGAATATTATATAGATGGTGTAACTAACCCCAAAAAATTTACAAGGGATTTAAAATTTTGAATAAAATTATTTTAGAAACCTAATAAATCCATTATCCCAAAGAAAACTCAGGTGAGTACTAAAACTGGGCTTTCCTATTTGAAAAAAGGTGAGAGGAAATTATGAAACAAAATATTGATCAAAATTCCATAATTTCATTCTCCCACCTCCCGCACTTAAATAAAATGACCCAATATCACTTTCTCTTTGAAAACCCAATGGAAAGATAAGGACATAAAGAAATGTAAAAACTTGTGGTCGATAAATTTATTTCAAAAAATAAATGCAAACCTCTACAATTTTTCCTTCTTCAAAAATTTCAAAAAACTAAAAATAAGATTCTTATAGATCCAAACATTGAGGTGATAACCATCGGCCCAGTGACATAATTTACCATTTAAGTCACCAAAAGATGGCCTCTTTACTGTTGGAATAGAAATATCTCTAAGTGATATTAATCATTATGAACATTAGAGTTCACCCATTGGAGGTGGAAGAAACTGAAGAAACAAATAATTTTTATTTGTTATTTATATAAAAAAATAAGAAAACATAAATTTTTAAAAACAAATAGTTGATTAGTTTAGAATTGAATTTTTTTATTCACATGATTCTAAACTTATGATGTAATAATTTTATCGTTGAATTTTATTGTCAATATAAAGGCTAATAGCCAAAGATATAACCCTATTCTAACAATGGGATGGTCCATTAACATGAGGAACACTCAAAAGGGTATCCATTGTTTTCCTCCTTTTCCAACAAGACCATTAAGAAACCCTTGTCTTGTTCTAATGTCCATTTCTTTAAAAATATTTTATTTTGGGTAATATTAAATAAATGAATCAAAATATGTTCCACCAAAAATAGAAATAACTAAGCTATAACAAACAAAAATCTAACAATAGAAATAAAAACAAACATGACTTAAAATCCAATTAAATGGGGATAACTGCATAGATAAAACATCTCCAATTAGATCTATTAAAGATCATATTTTCATTGAACCCATTTAAAACAAGATCATCTTGAATGATTTTATTAAGAGTTCTTTTAGGATTTTTCCATTACGCTTACCCTATTAATAGGGCCATTCTTAGGTTTTCTTCTAACATCCCTAATAATAACAAAACAAAAATTTCAACTAAAATTTAGTTTGAAAATCATGTAATATGATAAAATAAGTTAAGGGAATAAATTAGATAAAAATATAAAGTTTCAACTAAAAATGATCATGTCATCATCATAAAAAAAGTTCTATGAATAATTTTAAAAACCAGTATCTCTAAAACATGAATGTAAAAGGTTTTTCAAAGTCATATAATCCTAAATAGAATGGAAGACACCATGAGAATCAACTCAATACATATTACATATTTGATAAAAACAAAAAATGATATGAAAAATTATGTTAATTATTATATTCTATATCAATTATATAGGTGTATTTATTAATTTTAACAGATTATAACTAATCATGCTCAAGAAAAAATTGTATAGTATCATTAACAATCCCCCAAAAACGATATTTCACATTTACAACCTGAAACCTCACTTAAGAAGAACAAGTTTTAAACAAATTGGACTAAACATCAGAACTCAAAAATGTATGTAATTTTATCTACATAAAGATAATAGATTTTTATATTGACGACATAGAATATGAAACCTAAAAAAACTTAGGCTAAAAAAATATAAATTAGTGGAAAAAATATAACAAAATGGAAGAAAAATTAGGTGAAACTAAGAAAAAAGTCAACTAGGGAATAACTATTGGATTCTCCAAAAGTGACTCCATTTAGGTAGCCTCCAGGAATGAGTGAAGTAGAAGCTAAGGGTTCTCGTCCAGGAAGTACGGAAGTGTATTATAATGGTTTTTTTTTACCTTCATCATGGAGGAATATTCATTGATAGTGGTCGTGGAGGTGGAATGTGGGGAATTTTTCTTTCAAAATTGGTGGTAACAGACTAATTAGGCAGTGAAGGGTTCATTATAGAGTAGGGATCTAGGTAACCAGTGGGAATATTTCTTTGGTTCTTAGTGGAATTCCATATGGGATGGGAGGGGCCACTAATTCTCATTAAAATAATTTGATTTAGATATCTAATTTCAAACTTAAAATTTGAAAATGAAAAAATTTCAATTTTTGTAGAGGAATGAAATCAAGGATTCCAAAGATGGCAGAAATGATTGGTTATATTTTTTAATGGTTTTAAGAATTGGGTGTTTAAAATTCAAATATTTATTCTTAACAACCTCAAACGGATGGAAAAATGAAAATTGTTAATAAATTTCATGGAACTTATTTACATTTTTTCCTTTGAAAGGACCCTTAATTGGTCCTATTGGATACCCTGGGATGAATATTTTAATAATAATACTTCTCATTATTCCACCAAGATTTGTCCTTTTGAGTAAGTCTATGGTTGAAATCATCCTACTGTGCATCATTTTGCTTGTGGCGCTAAACATTTTGGAACATTGGAAACTCTCCTTGATGAACATGACTATATTTTTCCCCATCTTTTGCATAAACTTACCCATTCCCTATAGATAATGGTTCGGGCATCCAACAAGAATCTTCAGGATGTTTCTTTAGATATTGGGGAGCTTTTTTTCTAACTCTGTCCAAATATAAACACTTGAAAATCCTATAAATTGGGTCCCATGTTAGAATCATGATATTACATACCTTTACTAATTATTTATCACCAAGGAAACACAACTTATAATTTTTATTTTACTCCTACTATGGGGGTATATCCAGTTTTCCATGTCTCGCATCTCAAACATGTAGTTGGTCGTTTAAAAATTCACTCTGAACATCCAGATTCTTGAGGTTGTAACTCTTCTGATAGTTCTATGCCAGTGGATATTTTGGATAACAAATATACACTTAAGAATACACAGGATTTTTGGTTAATTCAGTGGCATGGTTAACCATCTGATGAGTTAGCATGGGAATATGCTGAGGAAATTGTTTCCCAATTTCATCACATACACCTTAAGGACAAGGTTCCATTTCATGAGCTTGAAATTATTAGCTGCTTAGGTCCTGGCCCTGGGGGTGTTTCCCCATTCTTCCCACACCTTCATATTTTATATACTTATCAGTGGAGGAGGGTAGAATTGGGAAAGAATCCTAAGTTATTTATTGGGACTGATTGGGAAGATGACTTAGTATATGTTCTACGGGGCTTGTGATGGGGACAAAATTCATTTAGAAAAGAAAAATATTTCTATTGGAATAGAAACCTGTAGGTGGAAGTGGTCTGACTCTCATACATCTTCATTGTTTCATCCGGTGGACATCAAGGAGGAGGTCTCTCTGGATCCAACCTATTGTACTGATTTATCTTACCAATGTTGTAATATGTATTACTGGTAATACCATTCTGATTCATCTTTTCATCTTGTTTTCTTATTTCTCTCCAAGCACACACACATAATCATAACCAAAATAAAGGATCCTATATCCAAACTATCATTTTCTAAGACTCTTATACCTGAAGGATTCAATTTTTAAAAAAAAACTCATGAAAAATATTAAGGATGAAGTTAATAACTATAACATGAGCATTTATCAAGATTATAAGTTACCTACATTATTGAACACTGAAACTATTACCTTGGTTCATGAAATGAAAAATTCATATACTATTTATAAGTTTGAACCTATTTTCTATTATTCAATCATCTATAAATATATAAAAAATATTTTGGAAATTAGGATTGGGAATGTTCCTAATTGTATCATCAGCATAGAGTAAGAAAAAATTATCCTGAGAAATTCTATTATGCATAATGGTTTTCTTCCACAGGAGTCGGTTCAATACTATGGTCAAAATAATTTCAATTCCAGATGTTATATCATGATTAATCATAAGAAAACATATAAATATATGCAATGGGATTTTTTGGAAAACATGATGAAAGTATTGGGAATTACCTACATGTTCATCAAGTAGATTAAAGTTTATGTGAATTATCTATAATAATTTTTGTTAATTAATGGAGATCCCTTGGGTAACAATCTAGGTGGGAAGGGTATCATGGAAGGTGATCATGTTTCCCCAAACTTATTAGCTTTCATGGATGAATACCATTCAAACCACTTATGGGGTATGACTATAAGAAGTGACTCCAAATTTCACTGAATATGTCACAAGACTAATATCATAGAATCTTTTATGTTGATAATAAATTTTCCAATATAGTTTTTTGTTCTATTAATTTTTTAAATAAGTTTTATCACACTTTTTTTATTCTTCAAAGTATATTTTTAAACCATAAAAATGAAGAATATTTCTTAGAGGGATCATATATCAAGAAAAGGGTACAATTTCTTCAGATTATTGGATGAAATAAAGCATTGTTTCTGATCAAGAAGTTTGGTGTTCCTATTAATTTAAAAAGGTTTTCACTTAAGGATTTTTAGGCCATCATTTAGAAAGATATACTATACCAACCATTCAAACTTGTAACACTGGATTTTTATCTTATTCTAGAAGGAACTGGATAATTTAATCAGTTTAACGGAACCTCACTAACTACTAATATAGGAATATTCAAAATTTTAATTATATCTAATGCTTGTTTATTTGGATAAGAAAGGATAAAAATTCAAATAAATTTCTTGTTTCATGAGATGATGTGATAAAACCAAAGTAAGTGGGTGGTATGAGCGAGAAACACACTGGATGATATTAAAAGGCATTGATTCTATGGTAAATTTGATATATTTCTCTTAAAAAGGAATATATATAGGTAAATGGTGCCACAAGTAATATTTTAAAAAGATAAACTTTAGGAAATTTTATGGGGGAATGATCATGTCATTTAAATTGAAGAAAAAGTGTTAAAGTTAGAGGAGGCCCTAAGCTATGTTTTAGTTGATGATAGTCATGTGGATTGGAATACATTGGGATATCCATTTACCACTATTTCTACATACATGTATCTTATTCTAGAATTAGTTTATTATTATAAAACACAACATTATCACCAAGTTTTACTATTTGGATATTTTGAAATCTATATATGAACTCTGGATGTGGAATGTTGTGTCTTCTCCAAGCCTCCAACTTTGTGGTATGATAGAGTAAACATCTAATCATTTTTTCATTAAATGATTTATTTAATTTACATTTTTCCATAATTATATGAGCATCTTGGTTATTTATCCACCCACCTCCAACTATAATTTGATCAAGTCTCGTATTGTTCATGTGTGTGGATCATCTTCAAGAAAGGATCGAATTATTAATGATTCTTTGAGAAGTATTGTGTATTTAATTTGGAAAGAGAATAGTCAGTTGATAATTAGAAATCATCTTAAATATACTACTAATAAATTCTAATTTTATATGCATGCTCTAAAGTTTAATCTTGTATATATCACTAGGATAAATGATATGATAAGTAACAAATATTCGTGTTGTATCATGGGTGTTCAGCCTCATTTCATCTATGATGTTTTAATGATTCTCCATTGATTTATTGTAATTGGTAATTCTAAAACTTTGTTCTATTGTTTTTCATTTGACATATATTTTCAAAAAAATGATTGGAAAGTTCCTTTTCATCCAAAAAAAATTGAAGTAAATTTTACATTTAAACACCTATTAGTTATACATTTATATTTAACTAAAACCTAGAATAATATATTTGAAATATGGGTTGAAAAAAATATTGTGTGTTAGTTTGATCCAGTTAATTAGCTTTAACCCACCTTTCCTACCTAAACTAGAGAAAACAAATAATAAGGAGGCATCTCTAAAAGACTACAGGTAAATAATATAATACTCGGTAACCATCATGAGCCCAAGTGTTCACAAAGATTCATGGTATCTTTTAGATGACTTAGGAACTCATTTCCTTAAATCCTTCAAAAATTGGGCTTTCAATTAATTGTTTCACCAATAATCTTCTCAAGATAAAAATATAAAGAAACAAAATAACTAAAGTGTATATAAATTTTATATTAATTATCAAGTTAAATAAAATTAAATGAAAAAATCCTTAAATGTGAATAAAAATTTTCAGTTTTAATGTGAAAGGAATTAAGGAATATTTGCGAGCAAAGCAATTCCTAAAATAATCCATGAGTCTTAATTTGGTTCAAGGAAATGGTAAGGGAAGGAAAAAACTCATTTCTTTGATTAATGGAATGGACATGGTAAAATTTGGAGTATTTCATATTCTTTCCAATATTCCCAAAACACCAATCCAATTAAAGGAAAAATTTAGTATCATCACCATAACCTTATCCACCCCTCTTATGTTACCAAAAGAATGTTTCCTACTTCATTTAAAATTTTAAAATTTTGAATCCCCTTAATATTATGTTTTCAAGTTTGTTAAACTTATGATCATCCTTTTTTATAAAAAAAAGGAATTTTACACCAAACAATCTAATTCATATTTACAAATCGTAGTGATGTTCCCCTTCATATGAAAATGGGGACCAAGGAAATTAGATCAATCCTTTTATCCAGTATGAGTCTTATAACTAGGTCAAATCCATTTGGAACAACACTATTAAATTTTATCCTTTTGAGACACATGGTGATGTTTAAAAACTCAATGCTTTATGGAATTATCTCTAAGTGGAATATCCAATTATAACATCTTTTTCATCAAATTTATAACTAATGAAGAAACAAAAAAAGTAATACCAAATTAAATGGGGTAGCCTATATGAATCAAATTTCATAATTAATGCAAGTTTTGAAAAAATAGCATCTTAGTCAAGTCATCAATAAATGTGTCTTTTAGATTATTTAGATATTTATATATTTATGGTGGGGAGATTTTCATGACTAGGGTTGGTGAAAATCATGGGAGATTTTAATTTTTGATCCCATGATGGAAGACATTTTGAGAACTGATGTTTGGATTGGGGATATGAGAGTTGAAACATATTTTGGATATGTTTTTGGATGTAGTAAAAATATCTAGAGGTGCACTAGGGGAACCGGGATTGGGGAATTATTTTAATACAATTTTTAGTTGTGGATATGTTTGGAAAAGGTCACCATGTGAGGAAATAAATTGGGATAGTTTGGATCGAATTTGGTTATTTTTGAGTTTCGGTAGATATTTTAAAATTTACCAAGTCTAAAACCTTATGTTCTCTATGGGGAAACAAAATTTGTTACATTCAACAAATATATATTATGTATGAGAATAGTATATTATATAAGGTTTTTCACCAAAGGGAAAAACCTTATGTATGTATATATTATATATCACATATTAGGAAAATATTACATAAGATTTTTTATCTAAAGGAAAAATATTATTCATGGAAATAAATATATTACATATGGGAAAAAATATTATGTATCGAATTTTTTCCAAGTAAAATATCTTATGTATAAAAAATAATATGGTATGCATTGAGTAATATATTACAAATGGTTTTTCCATCATAGGGAAAAAACATACATATGGAAAAAATATCATGTATGAGGGGAAGATATATCAGGCATAAGTTTTTACATCAAGTAAAAAACTTTACATATAAAAATATGTGACATATAAGTTTTCTAGCTTAGAAAATATTTTGTATGAAAAAATATATTACGTATCAAATTTTCACTAAGGGAAAAAACTTACAAAGAGGGTGATATATTATGAATGAATTTTTCTCTAAGGAAAAATTGTATAAAGGGTGACATATATTACATATAAATATTTTTATATGGGAAAAAACCTTGAGTAGTGAAGGAAGAATATTATGTATATATATTAGACTAAGGAAAAAACCTTACGTAGGAAAAATATATTACACGTGAGAGAAAAAATGTTATGGTGTGGGAATTTTCTCCAAGATAAAAACATTATGTATGGAATTTTTTTAGAAAAATTTTATTTAGTGAAATGAAACTTTGGGGGTTATTAAATAATCAAAGGAGGTATTTACCCTTTATAGTGGTGTCTTTTTCTTCCCTTATCCTTCCCCTTTCAAGAATTTCTCTTCCAAGGGTTTCTTATTTGGTACATAATAGATTTGAGTGTCATTTGATATGGGATATAGCTTCATGTAACTCTAACGTTCTACTTTGATTATTTATTGATTTATTCCCCTTTTATTCACTGCTGATTGTGGCAATCCAGACTACAGTTTTAGAGATGATTCCACTAGAGAATGGTGGAATCATCTAGATATGATAGGGATTATGTTTGTCTTGGCTAAATGAGATCTTGGGAAGATGATCTCACTAGGTCTTGTGTGGATTCAATGAGGTATGTGATGGCTAGTGTGCATCCCTTTGTTCAAGGATATAGAAGCGATAGATTACCCATTTAGTGATTCTTTAATTATGTATGAGTAATTATGCGATAAATATTGGTTAAATGTATAAATTATTTATAATTGATTTATAATTAATTTTGATGATTTATTGAGTGATTTAGGACCTCGGGTTAATTGATGGTGGATCATTAGGATTATACAAGCATAGGCAAGGGTTATTGAGCTATAGTTAGGCTTGGAAAATCATAAGTAAGGGTGGTAGAGATTAACTTGTGATGTGAATCACTCCATAAGAAGTAGGTGGTCCCTAAGATCCCCCCTAAATTTACACATCTTCTTATATAGAATCTGATATGTAGTGTCACCACTTGTGTAATATTGAACTTGATTATAATTTAATTGTTTCCCCTTGAACCTCCATGAAATATGCACTAGTTTCTTCAGGCACGATGAAACCTTAAACACTAGGTTGATACTTCAGTCTCTAATGGACAAGGGATTAAACATAAACACATTCCATGTGATTTTATGGGCCCTATAAGGGTATAAGTAAAATTAATTAACATAGTAGAACCTGGTATAAGTTCCCTAAGTTCCCTCTATATAGGTAAGTGTAATGTATTGGGAATTTCTAGCTTAGGTTTATTCCATTGATAGGATTTAAGTATAGGATGGGAGTGAGGGGACCGACCAAGTTAGTTTGGGAAGGTAGGTGAATGTTGGTCCACTCCTTAGAGTTGAATTATATATCATTTCTAGTGTTGTCTGTTATGCCATGATGTGATCATGGTCATGTTGAGGGATTTTATACCTATAAGTGACAAGATTAAATCTCGTGGTGGAATGAGATAAAGGAACCAAAGTGGGGTTTCCTAAACTTGATGTGATCTTGGGGAAATCATCAGTTCCCTACTATTGTGTTGAATCCAGAGTGGATTAGTATAAGAAGGCTAGATCAATTTTAGGCTAAAAGTATGTTGTGATAGGTTTAGGTTGTGCACTTGAGTTTCCATCCTAGAAATGTTTTTTTTTTGGTTCGGATAAGTACCCAAACCCTATGATTATGTATGTGATATGAGTTTCTAGGCGTCTAGGTGGGATAAGGTGCTCGAGTAATGATGGCCAAGTGAAACTTTTGAGTAGGGGATGAGACCCTCAGGTGGATGTTATATAAAAATTATGAGTAGAGGATATGACTCCTAAGTGTATATATGATAGTTTCAGGTAGAAAATGTGACCCCTCAAGGTGTATGAAATATTTTAGTTTCATATAGGGGATGTGAACCCTCTCATGTATGATATCTTAAAAGGTTCTGGTGAAGTAATTTTCTCCCTTTGGGTGGTTTTGCATTATTCTTATAGATACCCAACACTAGTTGAAGCAGGTTTGGTCCAATCTAGGTGTCACCATAGAACCTGAGGATCAAGGGTGATTTTATTATTATTTTTATATATTTGTTTATTTTCCTAAGCATGTCACATTTTACATGAATTGTATTTACTGATTATGCTACATTATTTTACTCAAACCCTACTCAGGTAGCCCTATCACTTAGGTACTTGCTCAGACCTAATAATTATAGGAACATTTAAGGAAGAGGATAATTATTGGATGGTTGAGCTAGATATCTAGGATAGTGTCAGGAGAGTGGATCGGGTTGGGAATCAAGGATAGGTTTTGGTTTTAGTTTATTTACTTTTTTTAAGTTATATATGATCTTCCCATGAGGGGTCTTATTGATTTATGATTGACTTGTTTGTTACACTAGATAGTTTATTTTTTTTATTTCTTGGGTTTATTGTTTATTTTGTGTGGATTGTGTTTCATTATTTAGTTATTCCTTTGGATATTGTGATATATGGATTTACGATATTATCGATGTTTTTATTACCTCGATATGAGAGTATAGTCATCCCATGGTATCACATTAGAGTCTTGCTACTAATTAGAAACCTCTGGCGTACGAAGAGACATGTCAGAGGTCATTTGAGGACACAACCTGGTCACTATAGAGTGAGACGGGTCATGTGAGTTACATTCAGACACTTTTTGTGAAATTCTCTCACCCTAGAATTATTCTCTCTTTAATAGTAAATTTTTTTTCCACTAGGTGTAATATAATTTTCTTGAACCATTTAAATATTATGTGCTTCATTTTTTTATGTTGAATCTCTTGAATTTTGAATTTTATTTTACACTCACTCATCAGTGAGTCATTCCATAGCATAACACCTTACTTTCACTGCTACCAAGGCCTTAGTCTGGCATATCTTTCCCTTCTTGGGTGCTCTTTATCAAGATCCACTATCTCTCTTATTCTTGTCAAATTTATTATTCCACACTCTTTGTGGAATCATTAAAAATTCTTTATTATATTTAAAATTGTAGTTTCTATGCATCTTATTCAAGATGGACATTTCCCAAAAACGTTTTTCAAACAACCATTTCCCAGTATTTTTTTCTAGGCATTCTCTTTGAAGTAACTCATTATCGACAACCTTTACGAGATGAACCTTTTCAAACAAACTTAGGAGATACTGACACCAACTTCTTTGTATTAAAAGAGTATAACTAGAAATATAATTGGGGGAGGAATAAGAGAAGATAGATGGTGATGCATCTCCATTATAGAGGCACTCAGCACCCTCACCCATGTCTCATGACTGAATTTCCAAGCATTTAGGATACCTAAATAACCAGAAAAATCCCCCCTCCACTCTCTAAATACCTAAACATTTATAACATCCTCTATTAACCACCTGTGGATCCACCATCATACCCCCCTTCCATTCCCCAATATATTATCCCTTCAGGACCCTCTATAATAGCCTCCTATAACTACATTGGTCCCCAATAATTTTCCCCTATGATCTGAAAATATTCTCCATAGGTCCCCATATAGTTACAATAGATTCAAAACAAGTATCCCCCTTGAATTCCTATCAC
Source organism: Viscum album (assembly GCA_963277665.1). Classification (NCBI taxonomy): domain Eukaryota; kingdom Viridiplantae; phylum Streptophyta; class Magnoliopsida; order Santalales; family Viscaceae; genus Viscum; species Viscum album. Next base: position 1,761,312,087 of record OY728141.1, read on the forward strand.
TACCACCCTCTAAAATTCCATATTTTCCTCGAGGTGGTGATTGTGACCCCTAGTGTGATGGTTCATCCCCGCCCCTCTAATGATCATTACTTTTTTTGGCTTCTCAACAGTCCTCAATTTTGACACCAACTCTGATTACACCTCTATCTATAAATTAATAGTTCTATGAAGTTGTAGGACTGCCATCATTTTGTAAGATTATTGATCTCTAACAATAAAAATTTTATTTTATTGATAGGAGGAAAGCAAAGGAAAATTATTATGGGGGGATAAAATTATGCATACCAAGGGAGTCCCTAATTACATAATGAACTCATCCTAAGGGGACAGATATAGTTTTGGTGTATACTATTAGAGTAGATTTAGAGGACACCCTTGAGGTGAGGAATTTAACTACATTATTCCCTTCACGCCAAGTGGGAATAATTACCCTCCTGCTACTGATGAACTTCTTGTCATTACAGATCACATAATAAATCTTCCACGGAGTGGGAGTAAGATCTTTGAGATATTTGCAGATAATTTTTCAATCATATTAAACTAATGTTAATGTGATACCTTTAAAATTATAGAGGGTAATACCACTGAGGATGGAATTATATTCCATACCTAACAAATCTCCTTGTCCATAGGAAGAATTGAAAGTGAGATTCACATATCCGTTTTGATCAGTGGGATCCCTAGGGCATGATGCTGACAAGTCTGTCACTATGGTCGGTCACTCTTCTTCCTACTTCTGCACTCAATCCTTTCATTGTGCTAGACCTACTATGGATTTGAGAAGTTCTGCTAGCTTTCAGGTCAGATCCTTCTAGAATTCGGCCTATCCTTCTGCACATTCTCCCAAGATGACACCAAATAATAAATAGTTTGTGAAAATCACTCGATGAGTTATTCAAAACTATCTATTGGTGCCTCCATTTATAGAATTTTACTCCAACATCACTTGTTTCCCACAGAACTCCCCTCTATAGCGAGAGTTCCCTAGTAGCGATGTAGTGGATTTTGATAGAGTTAACCTTCTGTGAAATATTCCAATAGTGATTTCCTCCTTGGGAAGTGAAATAATAGTGATCAACTCTCCTCTGTATGGATTTTTCCAATTGAGAACACTTCATCCAATAGTTCACCTCCTTTGAGCAACGAGGAGGTAGTGGAAGGTCAGACCAATTGATGAGACACCAAAACCATATTCATTTTATTAAAAGATTAGAACCAAAAAACATGAGGGGAGTAATAATAGAAGATTTATGGATACTCAAATCACCTCAAGAGGCACTCAGTACCCTTTTCCGATCCTTTTGGCCTAATTTTCAAGCCTTTAGGCAACCAAGTTAAGCAAAAAAATTCCCCCTCCACCCTCTCTAGCCCTCCACATTTATAAAATCCCCTACTAACCACATGTGGTCCACCTATCATATCCCCCCTTCCATTACCCATCATATTCCCCCCTTCAGGTGTAAGAACCCAGACCTTCTTTTTCAGGTATGTTTTCCTTTTCTGGATGTTTTTGAGAAAAAAAAGAGAATCTGGAAATTTTGTAAGTACACGCTGTCTACTTCTCTTCTGCTTGAGGTCGTCTGTTGGTCGTGTCCGGGGCCAGTCACATGGGGTGTAGCGATGAGGGGGATTCCGATTAATACGGCGTACGGAAAAGGGTACTACACGCCGTGTACACAAGAAGTACACGCCGTGTACTTTTCTTTTTATTTCATTAATCAGACCGAGGTCGCACATAATCCTCGTTTTCATCTTCTTCTCCACCTAATTATGACCAGAGCGACCTTGAGGGCCGATTCTTCTCTGAGCCACCAATCCTTCACCATTTGTCCGAATCGAATGTTGTCGGGTGCGATAGAATCGCAGCGGTGAGTTCTCAATTCTTCTCTGGCCATGTTTCCTGATTCCTTCCCCTGTGAGAGTTATCTGAGGTTGAACGGTTTAAACATTTTTAAAGATTTACTCCATTATAGGCCGATTCACAGGTTGAGGTTCAATAGTATCGAACACCAAGGATTGAGGTAGGTGGTTTGTTTCCCTAAATTTAATGTCTTTGAGTTTTTGGTGAAAAAGTGTCGGATACTCATGTATCGGGTATCTCGGGTTAGGGTTTTGATCATATTTTGTTATCTGCCTTAGATTGATTTTATGATTGAGGTTATTAGATGATTAATAATTGCTTGTTAGCATGTTTGAGGATCACCCCATGGGTGTTTCCCCTTGTTTTTGCTGTTGATTTCCTCTTGGCATGGTTTGCCTACAAGGAAACCCTTTTTGCACATTGATAGTATGTATGTTGACTTGATTGCATGTATTTCTTGCTGTTTATATGCTTGTGGATGCATTTGTAGCCATTAGACAAGTAGTTTCTGAACTTACTTAGGCTACTAACAGTCGATTACGTACGACTAAACTGCTCAGGGCGGAGTGAACCTGGTGTGGTAGACTAAAGGGGGAATTGACGATTAGGGCTTCCCTAGAGAGTCTTTTGTAATTATTATCGATCGTAGGACCTATGGGAATGGGACTTTGTGCTTCCTCAGAGTGTACTTAGTTACGTAGTGAGACTATAGGGGGAATTAGATGTAAGTGCTTCCTCAGAGAGTCTATATCTTTTGTTGCAAGACCACAGGGGAATTGACGGTGAGAGCTTTCCAGAGTGTCTATGCCTTTGTACGTTTACTTGAATAGAGGGGTTTGCTAGTAGGAGCCACCCATAGAGTCAGAGCTTTATCTATTGGTTGGTTGTGACGAGTCCAACAAGCCAAAGAACAAGCTTGGTTTTGTACTGCTTGATGTTTATGTAGACTACTGAGTTACCTGTTGTGATTTCTTTCTTGCCTTGGGAGTATAGAGCTGTTGCTAGGTTCCTTGGTTGATAGCTAAATGATTGTACCGAAATGCTAAATAATTGTGAATGGAGATTTGTAGGATTGTTTAATTTAGTGTATTTTTGTTTTTCTGCTACATTTATCTCTTTTGTTGTTGCTATATTACTCACTGACATTAGGGCATTGATCTCGTGGTGATTGCCTACTGGGATTAGTCTCACACCCTGTTTGGGTCCTGCTTTTCCGCCCAAACAGGTTATATGGTTGCAGTTTTGGATAGGGATTATGGCCCTTCTACTTCGGGTACGTGATTACTAGTTAGAGCTGGAGAGCATAGGACCGAGCTTAGGCTCGCGATGCTGCTGGAGTTGATGTTACTTTCGTAATTTGTTTTCACTTGTATTTCATCACATTTTTGTGTTTCCTGTTTCCTTATATACTTGTACCTACTGCATCATTATCATTATCATTATGTGTTCATTGCTTCCGCTGTTTATTTTCAGTGTTTGTATGATGTTTACTGCTTCCTCCATTGACTGTTGTTTTCTTGCCTTGAATACCTTACCAAATGAGGGCATAGTTTCCCAAATAACTTAAAAAGGCCCTCGCTGCTAGTCGGTAGCTTCTGGAGTTTAGGGAAATGCACCTGAGGTCTTGTGGCGAACCGGGTACGGGGCACCAGTGGAGGGGCTCTGGATTCGGGTCGTTACAAAGTGGTATCAGAGGAGTTATTTTCTTTTCTATTGACTTACTGTTTAGCAACATTAGACAGGGATAGGACGGAATAGGTGAATGGTAAATAGTTGTGCCCAGTCATTCTAGAACCTGTGTACAGGTAAAAATCTAGATTACCTCGATTATTGCAAGTTAAGAATTTTGCGAATGTTATAGTTTAATTGATTTCACCATTGGGTGATGCACTTGTTTTGTGTTGTTAATGTTTATATGATTGCGGTTCTATTTTTTTGCAACCCAATGAGATGAGGGTATGTCATCTCATACATCATATAGGCACATGTTAGAGGATCACATGCCATGAATCTTGCCATGCCATCTAGGTTGAATTAGAGATTTCATGTTGTTGTGATAGAATTTGTGATAGACAATGCATGCTGTTGTGATAGCTGTTGTGATAAAATACCTTCTATGTTGATAGGGTATCGTTGTTTGGAGCTTTCTTATCACGGATTCCAAACATTGATCTTAGAGGTGTTATGGGCCCTCTAGGATCGGAATTTTGTGGGTCGTGAGTTCTTGTACTATTTTCTTGTTATATGCATTGTTAGGATGCCAATATTTGATTCGCGGGGAGTATGGGCCCCCACGGATCGGAATTTGGCACCTTAACCCTTGTTTTTCTGTGTTTTCTGGGATCCGGTGCAGTTCTGAGGCTACTGTATGGAAAAACCCAGAATACACGGCATGTACTTTATATATACACGCCGTGTAGTTTTTGGTCGTGTCACTGACCGTGTGGACAGGGACACAGAGCTTTAAATGGTTTTCAGGAACACGTCGTGTACTCTAGGTACACGCCGTGTAGAGGTTAACTAGGAGCCCGGCTGTGTATCTAACAACACAGGCCAGGTAATTCATGTTTAGTACATGTCGTGTTTGGTATGCACACACCGTGTATCCTTTCCTAGGTACCCGGTCGTGTCTTGAAAAACATGGGTCAGTGTTACTTCTCCTATACACGCCGTGTTTGTTCGGAACACGCCGTGTAAGGATCAGCCTATTACCCGGCCATGTCACGAACAACATGGTCCAATGTTTCCCTTCAAGTGCATGCCATGTCTTGTAGGAACACACCGTGTAGTGTCGACCGTGTGTCAGGTCGTGTCGCTAACAACACGGGCCAGGTAAGGCGTGTCCAGCACACGCCGTGTCTGCTTCAAAGCACGCCGTGTAGTCTTCAGCTGGGACGGTCCGTGTGACTTAGTCATGTAATAGTAACCGGTCATGGATAAAAGGGTCAGTACACGCCGTGTAGTTTAAGAAAACATCGTGTATCTGGGTAGTTTACACAACCATGTATGGCCAAGGTACACGCCTAGGGTAGGATTTCTGGAAACACACTGTGTATCGGTATTACACGCCGTGTAGTTATGTTTTTCCAGATTTAAAGGTTTTTTCCTCCTATTCCATTTTACTCTCCTATGTTGCAACTGTGTTCATCTTTAATTAAGGTTTGTTTTGGACTTTCAGAGCTATGGCACCGAGACATCCTCCTATTTCATGCCAAGAACCAGGCAGCGATCGTACGCTTGATACGACCGATCAGGGACTGCCAGTAGTTCCACCCATAGTTCCGGACATGGAACCTGTAGTGATTCCAGACACTGGTTCTAATTCTTAGTTCAGAGTGGGCTTCATGAGATTCATGCAGACCTTCTAGGGAGTTCATCATCTTGCCCCCTCTATGGCAGAGTTGACGCGGGTCTTCCAGTAGCAGCATCCTCCCACTTTCACAGGAGATGGAGGACATCAGGCTGCAGAGTCATGGCTGGAAGCCATGTTTTCCATCTTCGAGCATCCAAAGATTCCTCCAGAGAGGAAGTTGAATCTCGTGATGTATATGCTGCGAGATTATTCCAAGAGATGGTGGGACGTAGTCTCCCAGACGGGGCGCCAGTAGGCTACGGCTTGGGATGAGTTTCAGCGTACGTTTTATGAATACTTCTACCCAGTGATGCTGAGGGCTGACAGAGCTAGGGAGTTCATGATCCTTCAGCAGGGTACTCTCTCAGTTATGGAGTATTCCTCCCACTTCACCTAGTTACAGCGATTCACTCCCGTCCTGGGGAATGACGATCTGTTTCTAGTGAGGAAGTTTGAGGAAGGCCTCAGAACGGAGATGAGATCGGAGGTGAATGTCTTTCAGTTGACTTATATTACTCTGATAGTCAACCAGGAACTCACCATAGAGAGTAACCTAAGGGAGACTGGAGCTGTGGACCAGGGCGGTACAGCATCCAAGGCTAATTCCCTCCAGACAGACAGCAATAAACACCACCGAGAGTCTACCTGAGGCGACCCGAGGAAGCGAGGTATTCCTTCTGGTAGACGAGATTCCTTTTCTGGCACCCAAGTGGTGTGTTATTAGTGTGGGAGGAGCGGGAATAACAAGCCCCAGTGCCCGAGGGACCTAGTGGAGTGCTGATCCTGTGGCAAGATGGGTCACCTGCAGCATTTCTGCAAGGTTCCCCTTCTAGCAGCTAGTGAAGGAGGATCAGTTTCGACCCCGCACATAGGAGAAGGATTACCCACTCCGTAGAAGATTGGGGGCTGGAGTTCTATAGGACGTTCAGGTCAGGGTAGAGGTCATGGACGTAGTGGTCAGGCTCAGAGAGGAGCAGCTCAGGGTTTTCAGGCTGCTACACTGGGCTGCGGTACAAGCCAGACTTTTGCTGTAGAGCATATTCTTTAGGAGCAGGATCCCTGAGCCTCTACAGTTTGAGGTACGATCTTAGTAGCCTCAGTTTTATCTTTATCCCTTTTCGATACTGGTTATTCACATAGCTTTATCTTTGTTTTTTTCATGGAGATCCTTGAGCTCTGTGTCTTTTCGTCTGCTGACATTTGACTCTCGACACGCCCTTGGGAATGAGGACATCTAGCATACGTCAGTGCAAGGGGTGCCCTCTCGAGGTTGTAGGGTATTGTTTCTTATGGGACCTCTATGTCCTAGATATGATGGGCTATGACTTCATTCTCAGTATGGAATGGTTGGTTCCCTTCCAGGCAGTCGTCGATTGCTATCGCCACAGGGGGAGTTTCGTATCACAAGAGGGTGAATCTTTACTTCATAAGGGCAAGTGAGATGTTCAGGCGAGTTGAGCCGGACTCGAGCATCATGGGCTAGGAGGAGTTATGGACCATATTTCTAGTCTTTATCTAGATGACTAGGGGATTTCTTAGTTAGATTTTCTTCTAGTGGTTGATCGCTTTCTAGATGTCTTTCCTTAAGACTTTTTAGGTTTTCCTCCAGAGCGTGAGGTAGACTTCTCGATTGAGCTCGTGTCAGGAGGGGCACCGGTGTTCATTCTTCCTTATAGTATGGCTACACCTAAGTTGTAGGAGCTCAATAAGCAATTGGAGGAGTTGCAGGAAAAGGGTTTCATCTGACCCAGTACTTCTCCTTGGGGTTCATCTGTCTTGTTCGCGAAGAAGGCAGACGGTACCCTTAGGCTGTGCGTGGATTATCGGAAGTTGAACCAGTTGACGGTCAATAACCGATATCCCTTACCAAGAATTTATGATCTCTTCGATCAGCTTTGAGGATCTCAGGTGTTCTTGAAGATCGATTTGAGGTCTGGTTATCATCAGCTGTGCGTTAGACCTTCAGATATACCTCTGACATCCTTCAGGAGCAGGTATGGCCTCTACGAGTATACGGTTATGTCGTTCGGTCTTACGAATGCACCAACAGTTTTCATAGTGCTGATGAACCGAGTGTTCCATCCTTACTTGGATTCCTTCGTCGTGGTCCTCGTGGATGATATTTTGGTGTACTGTCATACTCGACACGACCATGCAACCCATCTTGAGATCATTTTGAGTACACTGAGGGAGAATCGGATTTATGCTAAACTATCGAAGTTCCACTTTTGGATGGACGAGATTCACTTCCTTGGTCATGTCATCTCAGAGACAGGAGTATCAGTAGACCCAGAGAAGGTGATAGAAGTAGTTACCTGGGAGTAGCCGAAGAACGTCTTCGAGGTATGAAGCTTCTTGGGGCTGGCTGGTTACTACAAGTGGTTTATACAGGACTTCTCATGCCTAGAAGCACCGCTAACAGGCTTGACTAAGAAGGGGGTGAAGTTTTTTTGGTCAGAATCCTATGACTCATCCTTCCAGGAGCTGAAGGGGAGATTGACTTCAGCACCGATCCTAGTTTTTCTGGAGCTGGGAAAGAGCTATACAGTTTTCTATGATGCATTTGGCATCGTACTTGGAGCAGTGCTTATGTAGGCGGATCGAGTGGTTGCGTATGGATCTCGACAGTTAAGGCCCCATGAGAGGAATTATCCTACGCACGACCTAGAGTTGGCTGCGATTGTTCATGGTTTACGTTGCTGGAGACATTACCTTCTGGGAGAAAATTTTATGGTATACACTGACCACAAGAGTCTCAAGTACATCTTCATGCAGCGCGACCTGAATCTGAGACAGCAGAGGTGGGTAGAGTATCTCTAGTCCTTCGATTTCGAGATTGCCTATACGCCTGGGAAAGGCAACGCAGTGGCTGATGCACTGAGCAGAAGAACTCAGATGCAGGAAGTTCAGGAGGCCAGCAGTGAGTGGTAACTGATAAATCTGTTCTCGGAGATGCATTTGGAGGTGCATGATAGGCAGAGGCAGACTTTCCTATCTTCTATGTCTGTTACCTCTGCACTTTTGGACCAAGTTTGAATGAGGCAGCTGGCAGATTCAGAAGGGCTAGTTCTACGGGAAAGTGTGTCAGGAGAGGACCCTCTTCCCGGGTGGACCGTTGGTGAGGATGAGATCTTCTCTTTCTAGGGACGCGTATGGGTGCCAGCAGATATACACGAGGAGCTGATGCGAGACTTCCATTACTCGGTTTGGGCAGTTCATCCTAGATTCACCAAGATGTATTGATATCTTCATCGCCAGTACTGGTGGCCAGGTATGAAGAAGGATGTTCCTGGTTTCGTCATGAGATGTTCTACTTGTCAGCAGGTGAAAGCAGAGCATCAGCGACCAGCGGGGATTTTTCAGTAGCTACCCATTCCAGAGTGGAACTGGAACGATGTCGTGATGGACTCATGACAAGGTTACCGAGATCATCAAGAGGAAATGATACGGTGTGGGTTTTCGTCGATAGTCTTACAAAGGTTGTTCACTTCTTTCCAATCAAGGAGACTTTCAGTGTCGATGATCTGGGACAACTTTACATCTGGGAGATCATTCGTCTGCATGGATTTCCACACTCCAGTGTTTCAGACAGGGATGCATGCTTTACCTCTCGGTTCTGGCAGGGACTCTAGAAGGCCTTGGGTACACAGGTACTTTTGAGTACAGTATACCATCCCCAGACTGATGGCCAGTCCGAGTGCACAATCCAGGTGCTTTAGGATATGCTCTGAGCTTGCATCCTAGACTTTAGCGGTTCTTGGGAGAAGCATATTCCTCTGGTGGAGTTTTCCTACAACAACAGTTTTCAAGAAAATATTCAAATGGCGCCCTATGAGGATTTGTACGGTAGGCCATGCCGATCACCTTTATGCTGGTTAGAGGCAGGAGAGGCAGCTTTGTTGGGACCTCATCTTGGTCAGGAGACTTCAGATCAGATAGAGCTGATTTAGAAGAGGATGGCTACAGCGCAGTCTCGACAGAAGTCTTATGCTGATCAGTGGAGACGACCTCTAGAGTTTGAGGTCGGTGACCATGTTTTCCTACGTGTTACCCCGAGGTTGGGACACAAGAGGATCAGGAGACATGGTAGGATTTCAATGAGATACGTCGGGTCGTTCAAGGTTCTGGAGAGAGTCGGGCTGATTGCTTATAGGTTGTAGTTACCTCAGAGATATCAGGCTATGCATGACGTCTTCCATTTTTATCAGCTTTGACGCTATTTCTCAGACTCATCTCATGTTTTTCTACCCGAGGAGGTTGAGCTGGAGCAGGACGCATCGTTCTAGGAGCATCCTATCAGGATTGTTGATCGTAGTGCAAAAGTACTCTGTGTCCGGTCTGTTCCTATGGTACGGGTGCTATGGCAGCACGGCAGTGTGCAGGATGAGACTTGGGAGAGGGAGGCCGATATGCGATCAAAGTGGCCAGAGTTGTTCGAAGTTTCTTCTTCTCCACCTTTCTAGGGAAATTTGGGGATGAATTTCTTTAAGGAGGGAAGTTTGTAAGAACTCGGATATTCTTTTTCAGGTATTTTTTCCTTTTATGTCCATTTTTGAGAAAAAGATGAGAATCTAGAAATTTTTTAAGTACACACCATGTACTTTACAAGTACATGTCGTGTACTTCTCTTCCACTTGAGGTCGTGTGCTGGCCGTGTCCGGGCCAGTCACATAGGGTGTAGCGATGAGGTGAGGTCCGATTAATACGGAATATGGAAAAGGGTACTACACGCCGTGTACTCAAGAAGTACACGCCGTGTAGTTTTCTTTTTATTTCATTAATCAGACTGGGGTGGCGCCTAATCCCCATTTTCATCTTCTTCTCCACCTAATTATGACCAGAGCGACCTTAAGGGTCGATTCTTCTCTGAGCCACCGATCCTTCACCGGTTGTCCGAATCGAACGCCGTCGGGTGCGATAGAATCTCAGCAGTGAGTTCTCGGTTCTTCTTTGGCCATGTTTCCTTATTCCTTCTCTTGTGAGAGTTATCTGAGGTTTAACGTTTTAGAAGTTTTTGCATATTTACTCCATTCTAGGCCGATTCACAGGCTGAGGTTCAAGAGTATCGAACACCACGGATTGAGGTAGGTGGTTTGTTTCCCTACGTTGAATGTCTTTGAGTTTTTGGTGCAAAAGTGTCAGATACCCATGTATCGGGTATCTCGGGATAGGGTTTTGATCCTGTTTTTTTATCTGCCTTAGATTACTTGTATGCTTGAGGTTATTAGATGATTAATAATTTCTTGTTAGCATGTTTGAGGATCACCCCACGGGTGTTTCCCCTTGTTTTGGCTATTGATTGTCACTTGGCACGGTTCGCCTATGAGGCATCCCTTTTTCACATTGCTAGTTTGCCTATTGACTTGATTGCATGTATTTCTTTCTATTTATATGCTTGTGGATGCATTTGTAGCTATTAGCCAAGTAGTTGTTGAACTTACTTAGGCTGCTAACAGTCAATTACGTACGACTAAACTGCTCAGGGCTAAGTGAACCTGGTGTGGTAGACTAAAGGGGGAATTGACGATTAGGGCTTCCCTAGAGAGTCTGTTGTAATTAGTATCGATCACAGGACCTATGGGAATGGGACTTTGTGCTTCCTCAGAGTGTACTTAGTTACATAGCAAGACTATAGGGGGAATTAGATGTAAGTGCTTCCTCAGAGAGTATATATCTTTCGTTGCAAGACCACAGGGGAATTGATGGTGAGAGATTCCCAGAGTGTCTGTGCCTTTGTACGTTTACTTGACTAGAGGGGTTTTCTAGTAAGGGCCACCCAGAGAGTCAGTGGTTTATTTGTTGGTTGGTTGTGATGAGTCCACCAAGCTAAAGAAAAATCTTGGGTTTGTATTGATTGCTGTTTAGGTAGACTACTGAGTTACCTGTTTTGATTACTTGCTTGCCTTGGGAGTATAGAGCTATTGCTAAGTTCCTTGGTTGATAGCTAAATGATTGTACTGAACTGTTAAATAAATGTGAATAGAGATTTTTAGGATTGTTTACTTTAGTGTATTTATGTTTCTCTGCTGCATTTTTCTCATTTATTGTTGCTATATTACTCACTGACAGTAGGGCACAGATCTCGTGGTGATTGCCTACTAGGTTAGTCCAACACCCTATTTGGGTCCTTCTTTTCGGCCCAAACATGTTATATGGTTGTAGGTGTGGATAGGGATTGTGGCCCTTCTACTTCGGGTATGTGATTGCTGGTTAGAGCTGGAGAGCATAGGACCGAGCTTAGGATTACGATGCTGCTGGAGTTTCTATTACTTTCTTACTTTGTTTTCAGTTGTATTTCAGCATGTTGTTGTGTTTGCTACTTTCCTTAGATTCTTGTACCTACTGAATCATTATCATTATCATTATGTGTTTATTGCTTCCACTTTTTAGTTTTAGTGTTTTTATGCTGTTTACTACTTCCTCCATTGACTGTTGTTTTCTTTCCTTGTATACCTTACCAAATGAGGGCATAGTTTTCCCAATAACTTACCAAGTCCCTCGCTGCTAGTCGGCAGCCTCTGGCGTTTGGGGAAATGCGCCTGAGGTCATGTGGCGAACTGGGTATGGGGCACCAGTGGAGGGGCTCTGGATTCGGGTCGTTACATCGGGCCCCTCTATAACAGCCTCTTATAAATTTAGTGGGATCTGAAAATATTCCCCTTGGATTCTAGAATATTCCCCATGGTTCCCCCATGTAGTAACAATAGATTCCCCAGAAGTAGACTCCTTTCATTTCTATCACATCCTCATTCATATGACCTTTTCTAAATATCTTTTTATAGATGAATTTTTATAGACATCCTCTCTTGTTGTCATATTCTATGCATCCCCTTCCAAACAACTATTTTTGAAAAGTTTTCCTCTAAATGAATATCAGTTGTCCTCATTTAAAATGAACTATTAAAAATATTCATTTCCAAATGACCTTTTAATTTGTAATCTACGCCCATTTCATCATTGTCTTTGATGTTCTTAAAGATCATGAAATTTATACAACTAATAAAACAAAACATGTGATAGTTTCAAAATCATCTCCAATGAACATGTAGCCCAATTCAATATTCATGTTATTTCATTATCACTTCAGTTTTTTTAATATTCTTATCATATCCTTTTTAACTTATAGTTTGAATTTTTTATTTTTTATCTATCTAATTAATTGTATCTCGGTATATTTATCTATAAATACTGCTACCCACCCTCACTTTCTAGGTCAACTATTTCTATAAATATTACTAATATCTTGTGCCCTCAAAATACTTAATTTGAGTATATTGAAAGGAAAATAAATCAAGTTTCTAATAACTTTAAACTCACTATAATTATTGCACCAATGCATTAATGGGTTTTATAGAATCATTTGATGATCAATGTGGTATAAGAAACCCATTTAAATGCTTGTTATATCACTATATAATAAATATGAAATATAAATATGTGTACCTCAATTGTGTAGGTTTGATAGTGATCACTAAGTGACAGTTGACGGACTCTCGTATCCATTGGTTTGTACATCATCCAAGAGAATCCTCTCACACTATGAGAGGATCCTAAAAAATGCAAGAGATGTGATGGAACCTTCTTTGATGAAGAAAAATAGAGAACCATTCACAAAAAGCTATTCAGTTATGAAAAGACTGAATTTTCCCCACCACCAACTCAAGGATCGCATCCTTACATAGACAAACTCCATTCAATAAAGAAGTTTGAGTGTTATTTTCCAACATAAGTTTCTCAAAATGCATACCTTATAGTATTAAATAATAATTGAACATTTCAATTATTAAAACACATCTATAATTCCATAAATGAATCCTTCAATGATTTAAAATTAAAGGAATTTTAGTAGAATACATGGTAGTGGATATGCACTCGATATCCCAAATTTTAGGCCAATTGTATCATACAATAGAGGAATATCCACTCCTCTTATGATATGTATCAATCGTATCCAACAACATGCATATATTTCATACATTAACTTGTCCAAAATTTGATATTTATTTTAAGGCCTAACTGTGTGACCCTACTATCCTTTGTACCATTGATAACAAGTTTGAAATCCTGATTTCATATATGGAAGAAAATATTGGCCTCTATCAAAGTGAAAACTCATGATACAAATGGGTTTGTTGTGATCTTGATAAAAATTGGCATGTATGCATAAAAAAATCCTAGTTAAATATTTTATTTTAGAGATAAAAAAATTCACATTGATTTTATGGTGGAGTGACATGAGACCATTTAATAAAAAATAAAATAGAAAATATAGTCTACAAATCAAAATATATATCGAGATATAAATCATATACAGAAGTAAAAGAAATAATTCAAATAACTCACAAAATGGGAAAAATCCATCACAAATAACATAAAGTTATTTTACTTACCATAATAAAATGAGTCAGGTATAGATGATAAAAAAACTTGTTAGCATTAAGATGAAATTTTATTAAATTAGTAAAGCATTTTATTAAACCCATAAAAATACATTGAATATTTTAATACCCCATAGTTACTGGTCCATCCTTAGAAACATATATTAAGTGTGAAACCACATGCATTATAATGAACCTCATACATATCCCCTATTAAATTGAATTCTAGTAGACTTTAATATTGCCTTTCCACCCTTACAAGTGACTATGGGTCTATCATCACATTCTATAAAATATAATAAATATTGATCTACATAATAAAATAATAAAATTTAGTAGAAATTAGTTTTTCATTTATTTGAAAACCAAGAATGACTTTGTTGCACCCAATATCATCAAAATAATTATTAACCATTAAAGTTATATGTATCAATTTACATAAAAACACGCAATCAAAAATAGTTGAAAAGATCTTACCATTGAATGTCGGTATATCATGTGAGGTATCCATCACTGCCTAGAACCACTCCCTCATAAATGATGGATTTAGTTTATTTGGAATATGGTCCAACCAATCTCTTGAAATAAAATATTGATAAATTTTAAAAAAAATATCATCAATATGATTTAAGAAATTGATAAAAAATAATCAAAAAATGAAATATGATTAATAAGTTTTACTTCAGTAATAAAATGATAATTTATATGGTCCACACAATTTCTAGAAATTAAAATAAAATGATATGGGAATCCATCCTCTTATGTTTTTATTCTATATTTTTCTTCTATAATTAATCACTCTTTGCAAAGGTTTATCATTGAAATGTGTTTTTAAAGGGATAAAATTTTTATATTCATATCTAAACTGGACATAGTATGAGAAATTGACCACATAAAATTGGGCATTGTGGTATTCCATAAGTATAAAATCACATCTCTCTTCTCTATTAAATAGTGCAGGATGATACAACTCGTGTTTAAATATTCCCTAATAAATATAATACATTAATAAATATAAGTATTTAAATTTTATAAATTTAATGATATAAAAAAATTATGTATCATATATTATGTCTCATTTATCCATGTAATTAATAAAATGGATAAGATCGTCTGGAATATCAATCTCATGGGTTGTAAATAGAGTATCATATATTCAAAAAAAATATGATCATTTTAAGTATGTTCAAAAATGTGGATCCAAATATTAAAAAAATTCACTTGTCCCCCACCACGCACATGTAATCAGCAATAATCTCTTCATGATGACCATTCATTTTGTTTTGTAAGAACACCAAACTATTTATGAGATCTATTCATTTTATAATAAGTAATAAAAACCAATTGGAAACACAATAAATCAAATAAATTTACTATTTTATGAATAAAACCAATAAAAACTCATACTCATCAAAAGCCGTTACTGATTATTCAATTATAAGATTTCACGAATAGTTATCATTATATAATATTGTGTTCTTTTGAATCCACCGTATAAGAGTGCAATCAAAAAATTTGGAGACAATATGAAGTTTGGGACTATTCTGGTCATCAACATTGCCAAACATTCTTAGAATGTATTGATTGGTGACTTTTATTGAAATCCAAAACCTATGGATTGAATCTTTATTTTTTAGTAGTGCAAAAGATTTTTTTTCACATCTATCAAATCTGTTTAAAAAAGGGCTATTTCCATTTTGATGGCCTTGTATATATTTCATCGGAACGATATACCCTTTTATTGGACACATATACACAATCAATAAAAAAATACTAGTGAATGAAGAAAAATAGAATTCAAAACAACTATAAATACAACCAATCATTGAATAATAGAGAAATATAAAGTAAAATACCAAATGTAACACATACAATTATAACCAAAAAATGAAATAAGGGAAATTAAAAAAAACACCTTATAATCATTTATTAATAGATTTTACTTTTTATAATTATATCATGTCAATTTAAAAACACCTCATTCTTGATGAGAAAAACATGGTTCTTGGAAAAAATTGTAAGGGAAAGGACTGGAGAAAAACATCTCATTCAAGAAACATGTTTTTTCTTCAAGTAAGAGAAGTTTTTAATTAACTTTCTCAGATTAAAAAGTTAAAATTTATTACACAATTATTAGTAGTTGTTGCCTATTTTCCCTATTTTCATTTGTTTATTTGAATTTTATGTGTTTGAATTTTTATTTTACTATATATTTATTTATTATTCGATGATTTTTTATATTTACAGTTTCTTAGAATTCTATTTTCTTCATTCTTAATATTTTCTAGATTGATTTTGTGTATATGTCCAAGGAAGGGGCATGTCCTTCTGATGAAATATGTACAAGACCATAAAAATGGCGATAATATTTTTTATAACATATTTGATGGATGTGTAAATATAAAAAAAATATACAACTAAAAAATCAAGATTCAATCCACTGGTATAAGTTTTCAATGGAAGTCAAAAATCAATACATTCTAGGAATTTTTTTAAATATTAATTACCATAATATTACCACACTGCATCTTTTCTTTAAGTATTTTGATTTCACTCTTACAGAGTGGTTTCAAAAGAACACAATATTATAAGATGATAAATATTCAAGTGATATTATAAGTGATCAATTAGTAAAGAATTTCCAGTGAGTATTTTTTTATTGTTTTTATTCATAAAATATTACATTTATATGAGTTATTATATTTTCTAATTGGTTTTTATGACGTTATATATTGCAGAGATTTCATAAATGGTTTGGTGTTCTTATGAAAAAAATGAATCATCATCATGGATAGCTTATTATTGATCACTTATTCATGGTGGGGGAATGATTGAAGTTGGTGAATATTTGGGTCCCCAATTTCAGACATTCTAAAAATGATCATATTTTTTTAAATATATGATATTTCATTTATTTACAACCCGTGAGATTGATATTCCAAATGAGTTATCCATTTTATTGATCACGTGGCTAAATGTGACACAATATAAGATATATAAAACTTGGTTTATATGATTATCGTTAATAAATTTAATTACTTATATTAATTAATGTTTTATATTTACTATGTATTATTTAAATCAAGCATTGTATCATCATGCACTATTGACTAGAGAAGAGAGATATATTTTTAGACTTATGGTAGAGCATAATGCCCAATTTGAAGTGGTCAATTTATCTAACTATATCCAGTGTAGATATGAATATAGAAATTTATTCCCTTGGAAGAGGTGTGTCAATGATAAAACAATGAAAATAGTTCTTTTTTATGGAATAAAAATATATGAGGATAGAATCCAAAATAATTGTCTTTGATTTTCCTAAAATTATGTGGAACATGTAAATTCTCGATTGATTCCTAGAATAAGAATTATCAATCATATTTCATTTTTGGATTATTTTCCCCATTTTTTTAAATCTTACTGATGATAGTTTTTTTAATTTTGAAATATTTGATTTTGAAAGACTAGATGAACCATAAGCTAAATCAATTGTAGCCAGTATTTCTGATGAAGTGGTTCCAGCCAATGATTGATGCCTCACATGATATACAATGAATTCAATGGAAAGATCTTTTTAGATATTTTTTGTGGCATATTTTGATGTAAATTGATATATATTACTTTAACAATTAATTTTTTTATGATGTTTACTGTAATGAATTCATTCTTGGGGTTCAAAAATAGGGGAAAATAATTTCTAATGAATTTTGTTACTTTATTATTTAGATCAATATTTATTATATTTTATAAAATATGGTGATAGACCCATAGTCACGTGTAAGTATAGAAAGAAAATATAAAACTCTTTTTTACTCCAAGTTAATAGGGGATACACACTAGATTCATTGTGGTGTATGTTGTTTCACACTTATTATATTTTTTTAGGATGGACCATTCACTATGATGTATTAAAATATTCAATGTGTTATTATGGTTTAATAAAACATTTTCTTAATTTTAAAAAATTTCATTTGAACACCAAAGAGTTTCTTAACATCCATATCTAACTCATTTGACTACAGTAATTGAAATGGTTTTATATTATCTATAATGAATTTTACCGATTTTTTGTGTTGTATAAATTATCACTTCTAGAATATGAATTATATTTAGATATCCATTTTAATTTGTAGGATAACTTTCCTATTATACTTTTTAGTAAATTATCTAGTGTCACTCCACCATAACATCAATGTGAAATTTTTTTAATCTATAAAATAAAATATATATTTAATTGGGAGGTTATCTTAGGAATACGGTCTGATTTTAACTGAGAACACACCAAACGTCTTTATAACTTGAGTTTCACTAGAATTTTGTGAGATGGCTCTTTGTTTCCTACATATATGAAATCAAAATTTTATATTTTTTTTCAAAACTAAAAATGTTCATAGAGTCACATAGTTAGGCCTTTGAATAAATATCATATTTTGGTTAATGTCTCGGTTTCAAAATTACGGGAGTTTGATAAACAATATCCAAATGGATTTAGGTGGATTCACAAAGAGTTGTGAAAATTTTTCATTTAGTGATTATTTTATTTTAGTATAGGTGGTAGATTATTTTAAATGCACTATATATATATATCAATTGTATTTTACAATTGATCTATGTCATATGTCAAGACATGAATGAAATTCATGTTTTGGGATACGGTTGATCCATAAGGGGTGTGGAGATGCCTCTGTTGTATGATATGATTTGCCTATGATATGGGATACTGAGTTCACATCCACTTCCATGTCTTCTACTTGATTTAATTCAATTTTGAATCATAAAATGATTCATTTATAGAATTATAAAAGTGTTTTAATCATTTAAACATTAAAAGATTATAAAATTCCAACAAGTATTCATTTTGAGTAACTTATGTCAGCCTCTAAGTGTTGGAAATGGATACTTTAATAATTTTATTTAATGAAGGAAGTCTATATATGGATGCAATCCTCTAGTTCGTGGTATGGTAAATTCAGTAGTTTCCATTACCAATACTCTCTAACATCTTAGTTATATATTTTTATTTATCGAAGAAGGTGTTAACACACCTCATAGAGTTCATAGGATCCTCTCATTGCATGCGAGGATTCTACTGGATGATGTAAATCCCCATGGAGATAAGAGTTGATTGGTTGTTACTTTGTGATCACTGTCAAATTTACTTCCTTGAGATAGGTGGATATAAAGCACAATGTGATTGAGTTTTTCCTATTTATTTATCATGTTTATTCATTGGTGATATATTGAGCATTTAAATGGATTTCTTCTACCATATTGATCATGAGATTATTCTACAAAACCCATAAATTCATTGGTACAATAATTCACATGAGTTTCAATGTCTTACAAACTTTATTTTTTTACCTTTCAGTGTATTCATATTCTGTGCTCCAAGAAAGGAATACCCAACACTGATTATGGCCTAAATAATTTTTCTACATCAAATAAAGTGGAGAAAATATAATATCCAGTGAATTTTTGTTGTGTTCTAAATGATATGAAGAATAAGTGGCAAGAGGAAGAATTGGTTGAGTTGGTCATGAAGTTCAAATAATAAGAAGGTGTTGTGCAATATAGTATTTTCACAAGAAATGGAAAGAATAATATATCCAGTGCAACATTATAGTGCACTGAAATAGAAGAATCTATTTTTTTAAGTGTTGTGCATAATGTAGTGATTATTTAGTTTTAATGATAAAAACACTCAAGTATTAAATGATATCATTTATGTTGTCAGGGCTCAAAGGAATTCCAGTTTTTATACCCAATATGGAAAATAGGGAAACCAAAACATAATAATTTTCACTAATCTGAAAAATTCTCTAGAATAGTATTTTGGAACATTGAGAAGGACCATGATATAGCATATCTCAGTCCAAATTCCTCTCTAAAGATCATGTAGAAATTCTATAATTCACACCATAGTAAAACATCAAATCCTACAAACTTGGGAAAGGTAAAAATACAAGATAAATGTCTACTAAGTAAAACTATTCTATGAAATAATCCATTCCACCACTTAAGGTATATTACTATTCTATAAGAACCTATAAAATGAACCTACCAAACTCTATGTCACTATTGAAATCCCTATACTACAAAGACTAACTCCATAGTGCATAGAAGTTTTCCATTATTCAAGAGGCTACGACAAATAAATTTTCAAGAATAATTAAAATGTGGGTCAAAATTTCCCACCTTGACTCTTAATAATTTATTTATCTAATTTTTTTTTTCATTTTATTCTTATTCTTTTATAAACATATATACTTATATCATTTCACATTCATATTTGATTATTTTTTATCTCTTGAATTTTTTTTAATCTTTCTAAAATATATTTTTAGTCTTAAGACTTATTATTTATATTTTTTTAAATAGAAATTCACCCCCTCCATTTTTACCCTACTCTAACCTACATTTGGTATCAAAGGGATCATTGATTTCTTTATTGCTTTTTTTTCAAATTATTTCAAGGATTATTTTATTTTCAAAATCTTTAACCAAATTTTCAAGAAACATTTTTTTTAAAATGGATTTTTAAAACATATATAGTGCTCAAAAGACACTCTATGGGTCTTTCTCCAATTTTTATGATAATAATTCCGGTTATTGGAAAACTCACAAGTATGATTTTCTTATACCAATTTTTTGACCCGTATGAAAATTTTTTATGAATACTTATATTCGAACTACTGAAAAAGAAGATAAATGGAATACCGACAAATGTAACTCATGAAGGAACTAAAAAAGTCAAAGATACCAAATTAGATATGTTTAGAAAACACTTCTAGAGTTTATCTGTGTATCTTAATGAATCTATCACTAAAAGTTTTACTCAATTTAATAATATTTGTAATGGGAGAAAGGATCATGGTGAATCTCTTTCTACAGGAACTTTAATCAAGAAAATCCTTTTAGATTTATCTATAAATTGGGAAACCAAAGTCAATTTGATCCGAGAAGCTAAAGACATAAATAATATAGTTGTTGAGGTGTTCATAAGTTCTCTAATGACATATGATATTACAATTAAATACAAGATGAAAAGGAGGTGAAGGGGGTCAAAGAAACTAGAAAGGAAATAACTTTAAAATAAATCAACAACAAATCATATAAAATAAAGACACTGAGATTGGTCATCTTTCTAAAAGGGTGAATACGTACATAAATAAGAAATGATATAATAAATTCTTCAAAATGTAAAATCAAGGAATGGAAGTTAATTCAATTGAAAAAAGAAGGGCCACATCTAGATTAATTGTACCATGAACAAAAATAAGAATCATGGTAAGAAATATTTAAAAGTGTTAACTTGGAGTGCTAGTGAGGGAACCATTTTAGAATGATAATAAAGCAATGAAATTACTAAGTGCCTCATGGCCAATGGTGTGGTATGTGACAAAGTTATTTCTACATGCTCTAGTACTTACAATTCTGTTTCTTCAACCACTTATTTTAGATATAAATGTATTACTTATCCTATAGATTAACTCCAAGATGGTTCTTTTTAAACTATTTTATAATTTAAAGATATTAAAAAGAATTGCAATCATGTTTTTTTCAAAAAAGATCAAATTTTAAAATAAAAAAATGATTTGGTTTTGAAATTAAAAGAACAATAAAATGTTAAGAATTTGGAATTTCAAATTAAAGATATCAAAAATAAGCTTTATTTTTTTACCCAATGGGGAAAATCCTTGACTAAAATTTTAGGATTTAAATTTTTTGTTAAAAGTAATTATGGGATTGGTTTTTCAAAAATAGTTTTGTTTTCCCAAAAATTATAAAAAGACTAATTTTGTGAAAGGAACTTTTTAAAATAAAATTATTAATTATTGTAAGAAATTTGGTCATGTTTTTTATGAGTGAAATTATAAATGAAAACTTTTATTTACCACATATCATTTTCAAAATGTTTATATATTTATTTAAATTCTCTTTCAAGTCAAAATGTTGACTATTTAAGTGTAGAAGATAATGAATCTTGGATTTGGTATCGATTCCTAGGAAATTCTGACTTTCACTATCTTTTTAATCTTGATCATAACCATCTAGAATGATATTTAATAAAATTATCTTTCAAATATTTTGTGAACCTTTCCAATTTGGAAAGAAACACAAATCTTATTTCAAATATTGAAAGATAATTTAATCTTCTAAAGTCATAGAACTTGTCTACCTTGACCTTTTTGGACCAACTCATATTCCTCGTATTGGAGGTAAATATTAAACCTTTGTGATTATTGATGATTGTACTACATTTTCATGTGTTTTTTCTTTTCTCATAAAAATGAGGCTTTAATGAATTTATCAACTTTTCATGGAAAGTCAAAAATGAAAAGGGCTAGAAAATATTTTCATGTGGAAATGACTATGATGATGAATTTGATAACAAATACATTGATGAAATTTGTTATTCTAAAGATTATCATCACTCCTCCACTCTTATAAAACCTCAATAAAATGGGGTTGTTTGAAAGGAGTGGAAGGATCCTTGAAAAATGTCTAGTACTTCTTTGAATGAGTTTAATCTTCCTCAATTCATTTGATTCGAGGAAGTCAATACTTATGTCTTTATCTATAATAGTATTCTTGTAAGAGCCATCTTATGAAAAACACCCTATGAACTTTGGGTATGAAAAATTTCAAATTTTGGATTCTTTAATGTTTTCTATGGTAAATGAATTATCCATAATAAAATGGATAATCTATGAAAGTTTGACCCTAAATATGATTAAGGTGTCTTTATTGGATGTTAAAACTCAAGTAATGTCTTCCAAGTCTTCAATTTGAGGTAAAAATCCTTAGAAGAGTCAATTCACATCAAATTTTATAACAATGTTTATAAAACACTTCCCTTTAGTGATGATGATGTTGAACATCCTAGATTGAACTTACTTAAAACATATTAAGTAATTGAAGATGTTCAATAACCCCTTCCAACTCTTTTAGCCAAAGCATGGTTTCAATCCAAATATCATCCATTTGAGAATATTATCAGTGAATTGTAATCTAGAACTCACACTAGAAGGTCGATCTTAAAAGATATTGAACTTCAAGATTTTCTCTCTCACCTTGAACCTCATTCCCTTTATGACATTGTTAATGATGTAATTTGAATACTTTCAATGAAATAGGAGTTCAACCAATTTTTAAATAAAAATGCTCGGATTCTCATTGAATAACCCACTAATCAATATATTATTGGAACAAAATGGGTTTTTCAAAAAAACTTGATGATTAAGGAATTATCATTAATAACAAGGCTTGACTTATTTCTAAATACTACAATCAAGATGAATACATTTCTAATAATGAAAATTTTCAACCATTTCTCGACTAGAATTCATTAGTATATTATAGGAATTCTTCACTCACAGTAGTGGAAGAAACATTTAACACGTCGGTATTTTTCACACCGGTTCTATATAACCATCGTGAAAATATTTAATAATCAATATATCACATCAGTTATTTTATAACCAACGTGATATATAAATCACGATCCATTTTTTACATTAGTTATTTTATAATCAGATTATAATATGTGGAGATTAGCTTTTTTACATCGGTTATTGTATAACCGATGTGAAAATTGAACCTGGCACACTTAATCACGATAGTTTTAAAATAACTAACATGATAAAGGAAAGATCGACACTTTATCTCGTCGGTTATCAAAAGAAACGACGTGATAAAGAAACATTTATCACATTGGTTATGTTATAAATGATGTGATAAATTGTTCTCTACGTCGGTTATTAAATAACCAACATTATAAAAATTAAAAAAATATTTTATCATGTAGGTTATTAAATAACTGAAATGATAAATCTTTTAAATGATTTATCGCACCTCGTATTCAGTGATTCTGTTTTCTCCGATCGGGCGACTTGCGACTCATCTCTCTCGCACAGAAAACCTAGAAACGATTATTCAAGGTCGTTCCCTTAATCATCATTTTTTGACATCATTCTTCATATTTATTATCACCAAATCTATCAGGTCGACTCCCAACACTCAAGTAAGCCTCACACGACTCATTTTCAGTTTTTATTTTCCGTGATGCCCTAAACAAAGTTTTTGAGATATTATTTTTCTTTGTTCTTTCTATCATGGTAAGTTTCATAGTTTTCATTTATACCATGCTAAATTATTTTCTTGTAATATAAACCTATGGAAGTGATATCATGCAAGTTTATGATTTTTGTGTGTTCTATCATGTGTGTCTTCACATACAGGGGGTTTCCAAGGGATGGGGGTTGTGCAAGTGGGTGGGGGTGTCCAGGGGGGGTTTTTTGGGTTGTCTAGTGGGGTTAGGGTATCTAGGGGGTGTCAAAGGGGGTGGGGGTGGTGTCCAGGGGGGTGTGGTGGATTTCCAAGGGGGTTGGGGGTGTCCAAGGGGGTGCGGGGGATGTCAAAGGGGGTGGGGGTGGTGTCCAGGGGGTGTGGGGGCTATCCAAGGTGGTTGGGGTGTCCAAGGGGGTGTGGGGGTGTCTAGGGGGTGAGGGGATGAGGGGGATGTACAAGGGGATAGGGGTGTCCAGGGGGAGGGGCTGTCTTGAGAGGTGGGGGTTGTCCAGGGGGTGGGGGCTATCCAGAGGGGTGGGGGAATGTCCAGAGGGTTCAGGGGAGTTGTCCAGAGGGTTGGGGTGTCTAGGGTGTACATGGAGGTGGGGGTGTCCAGTGGGTGAGGGGGTGAGGGGGTTGTCCAAGGGGATAGGGGTGTCCAAGGGGTGTGGGCTGTCTAGGGGGTGGGGACTGTCCAGGGGGTGGGGGCTGTCCAGCGGGGTGGGGGCTGTCCAGAGGGTTCGGGGGGCTGTATAGTGGGTTGGGGTGTCTATGGAGGGGGGGGGAAGTCCAGGGGTGTGGGGGGGGTATAAGGGGGTGGGGTTTTTGAAGGGGTTGGGGGATGTCCAAGGGTGTGGGGGTGTCCAAGGGGGTGGGGGCCTATCTAGAGGGGTTGGGGGTTGTCCGGGGGGTGGTGGTGTCCAGGGGGTGAGAGGGTTGTCCAAGGGGATAGGGGTGTCCAGAGGGGTGGAGGTCGTGTCCAGGGAGGTGAGTGGGTTGTCCAAGGGGGTGGGGGTGTCTAGGGGGTGGGGGCTGTCTAGAGGGGTGGGGGCTGTCTAGGGGGTGGGGGCTGTCTAGAGGGGTGGGGGTTGTCCAGAGGGTTCGGGGGGCTATTCAGAGGGTTGGGGGTGTCCAGAGTGTCCCTGGAGGTGGGGGGTCCAATGGGTGTGGGGGGTTTCAAGGGGTGGGGGTGTTGAAGGGGTGGGGGTGGGGGATATCCAAGGGGGTGGGGGCTGTCCAAGGGGGTGGGGGCCTATCCAGAGGGTTTGGGGGCTGTCCAGGGGGGCTGACCAGAGGTTTGGGGGGTGTCTAGGGGGTGTCCAAGGGGGTGGGGTGGGGGTGGTGTCCAGGATGGGTGGGGGTGTCCAAGGGTGTGGGGGCTGTCTAGAGGGGTGGGGGCTGTCTAGAGGGGTGGGGGCTGTCCAGGGGTGAGGGCTGTCCAGAGGGGTGGGGGCTGTCCAAGGGGGTGGTGGTGTCCAGGGGGTGTCCAAGGGGGTGGGGGTGGTGTCCATGGGGTGGGGGGATTTCCAAGGGGGTGGTGGTATCCAGGGGTGTCCAAGGGGGTGGGGGTGGTGTCCAAGGGGGTGGGGGTGGTTTCCAAGGGGGTGGGGTGTTTTCCAAGGGGGTAGGGGTGTCCAAGGGGTGGGGGTGGTGTCCAAGGGGTTGGGGGTGGTGTCCAAGGGGTGGGGGTTGTCCAGGTGGGGGAGTTTTCCAGAGGTTTCAAATCATTAGGATCTATGTAATTTTCAGTAATGAATGTATACATATTTTAATATTTATACTTCATATTTCTTTTTTACAAAAGGGTGAATTTGGTATCCAGTTGCACCAGGATGTATTCTTTGTGAACCTTAATAATAAAGGATCCAAGATGAATTTAAAACTGTTATATCTAACCATATTTTCTTTTTAAATTCATTTTCAAGAATATTTTTTTAAAATACGGATATATTTGTTTTATATTTCAAAATTTTTTTACATTAAAATTATGATATTTTTCATATAAACATATATTTGTCTTATCTTAAAAAGATTTATAATTCTGATATTTGTTATTGGTAATAATGAGTCAAAGTTGGATTACAGCACATCGAATGAGTAATAAATATGAGGAAGGTGTTGATGCCTTTTTGGAATTTTCTAAACGAAATGTTCCAAGTAGTGACATTTTTTTCTGTCCATGCCTAAAATGTTTGAATATAAAGAAGTTGAAAAGTATAGAGATAAAAGATCATCTGATTTGTCATGGTTTTAATCTGAGTTACAGCCCTTGGATTTGGCATGGTAAAACTAGATGGAATGTCAGATCTACTGATGATGATGATTCGCAAGATGGTAACTCTGATGGATTTGAAGAAATGATTCGCAATTTTGCAGCAAAACAAATTGAGATAGAACCGACAGTTGCGCGTCTATATAGTAATGCTGAAAAACCATTGTATCCTGGTTGTAAAGATTTTATGGTTTCTTTGGCGGTGTTAAGATTGATTAACCTGAAGGTGAAACATGGATGGAGTGACAGAAGTTTTACAGAGTTTCTACAATTGATGAAATACATTCTTCCAAAAGATAACGATCTTCCAGATTGACATTATAAGTCCAAGAAAATATTATGCCTGATGGGATTTGGATACAATAAAATACATGCCTGTCCGAATGACTTTATTATATATACGAAGGAATATGAATTTCTATCAGAGTTTCCAATAACTGGTACATCATGGTATAAGGTGAAAGAAAAATCATAAGCTAATGTAGAGATTACAAAGATCACTTCCAAGCTATTTTGGTATCTTCCTATAATTCATCATTTCAAATGTTTATTTGCTAATTCACATGATGCAAAAAGGTTAATATAGCATGCTGATGAGAAGATATGTGATGGAAAAATACACCATCCAGTTGATTGTCCACAATGGAAGAAAATTGATGAGCAGTATCCTACATTTTGAAATGAAATTAGAAATCTTAGACTAGGGTTGTGAACATATGGAATGAATCCATACTGAACCCTCATTAGCACACAAAGTTCATGCCCTGTTTTATTGGTAATTTACAACCTCTCTCCTGAAGTTTGTATGAAGCACAAATATGACATTTTGAGTATAATGATCTCTGGTCCAAAGCAACCCGACAATTATATTGATGTTTTCTTGTCACCATTGATTGATGATTTGAAACTTTTATGGGGGGATGGTATTAGGGTGTATGATTATTATAAAATGGAATATTTTCAACTGCATTCAGTGTTTATGTTCACTATAAATGACTTCCCAACATATGGAAATTTGTATGGATATAGTGTTAAAGGGCATAAATCATGTCCAATTTGTGAACAACAGACTTCATATTGTCAATTGCATCATGGGAGGAAAACAGTGTACATGGGTCATCGAAAGTTTTTTCCTATGGATTACTCTTATAGAATACTAAAAAAGGAATTCAATGGCTCACAATAATTTGATATTGATCCAAAACATTTATCCCCTGATCTATATTTTGAGAGGGTGGAAAAACTTGATGTGACATTGGTAAAGACACAGAAATCTGGTAATGATAGACATATTTGGAAGAAAATGTCAATATTTTTTCAGCTACCATATTGGATATATCATGAAGTTAAACATAATATTGATGTCATGCACGTGGATAAGAATATCTGTGAGAGTTTTATTGGAACATTTTTAGATATTAAAGGAAAGAAAAAAGATGGTTCCAATGCAAGATTAGTCTTACTATCAATGGGAATACGTTTAGAGTTAGCTCCCGCTCCTAATGGAAGACGAACATTTCTTCCCCCGGCTTGTCATACATTATCTAAGAGGGAGAAAATTAGCTTTTGTCAGTGTCTTCTTGATATCAAAGTGACTTAAGGATATTCTTAAAATGTAAAAACTTTTGTCTCGTTGAAGGACTTGAAGTTGATAGGTATGAAATCTCATGATTTTCATTTCATGATGCAACAACTTATACCAGTTGCATTGTGTGGAATATTGTC
Organism: Viscum album; assembly: GCA_963277665.1. Taxonomy (NCBI): domain Eukaryota; kingdom Viridiplantae; phylum Streptophyta; class Magnoliopsida; order Santalales; family Viscaceae; genus Viscum; species Viscum album. The sequence continues at coordinate 1,761,339,749 of OY728141.1, forward strand.
CATCTGTGTTAGAAAGACTATAATGAAGTTGTGTTATTTTTTCAATTCGATTTGTAATAAGTTGATTGATGTGAATTCTTTGAACATTTTGTAAAAGGATGTAATTTTCATGCTTTGTCAATCAGAAATGTATTTTCCTCCAATTTTTTTGATATAATGGTGCATTTAATGATTCATCTAGTTCGAGAAATAAAGCTTTGTGGGCCTGTATCTCTTCATTGGATTTATCCTTTTGAAAGGTATATGAAAATATTGAAGGGGTGTGTTAAGAATCCATATCGACCTGAAGCCTCCATTATTGAAAAGTATACTTCTGAGGAGGTTGAAGAGTTTTTTATGAGCTACTTGGCTACGGAGCAGCACATAGGTTTGCCTCCATCTCTCCATGAACGATTTAATAATGAGGGAAAGGGGATTTGTGGCTTGAAAGTCAAATCATTGTTTGCTGAATAGATGAAGAATTTAGAATTATACATCTTGAATAACATAGCTGATGCTCAACCGTATATCACATTGCATATTAATGAGTTGAAACAATGTCATCCAAAGAAGAAAGAAATGTGGATTTTGAATGATCACAACAAAACATTTTTGTCCTGGTTTAAAAAGACCTTGCTTGGTAGATCAGATGTATTAGAGACATTAAAATGGGTAGTGGGTGGTCCATGTTTAAATATGATAACATGGTCTGGTTATGACATTAATGGCTATAAATTTCATACAAAAGCTCAGGACAACATAAGTGCAGTTCAGAATAGTGGTGTATTGGTGTTTGCAGAAGCAATGCATTTTTCAAGTGTTAAAGACAAAAACCCAATTTCTGCATCAAGTGCATATTATGGAGTGATTGAAGAAATATGGGAGGTTGATTAATTTAAAATTGAAGTTCTTGTTTCTAACTGTAAATGGTTTATCGGTAACAATAGAGTCAGACATGATGAATTTGGAATGACAGTTGTTAATCTAAATAGATTGGAATACACAACTGATTATTTTATAATGGAAACACATGAAAAATAAATTTTCTATGTAGTAGATCAATCAGATATGCAGTGGGTTGTTGTTTTAAAAGGAAAAAACAATATATTGGTGAGTATGAACTTGATGAATATGTTGATTTATGTGAGATCCCTACTTCCATGGAAAGATTAACATAACATAGTGATGAGCATGTTGAAAAAATGGTTTGTGCCATAAGGAACGATCACAATGAAGGAATTTGGGAAAACAATCCATTTGTAAATTCCTAAAATTACATGTAACATTTTTTTATTTCTTATTTACATTTATTATTTACATAAAATGTTAGATATTGTAAGTTTTTTCTTTATTAAAACATGTATTAAAACAAATAAGTATAAGTTTTTGTTTGTTTTAATTTTTTTTATTTTACTTTATCATATTTACCATTACATAAATTATATATCTATTATTTTTTCTCAATGAAAATTACTTTAGCATGTTTACCATGTTTACTAGATTTACCATGTTTACCATCTTTACCATTGTTTAACATGCTTACCATATTAACCATGTTTACTATTACATAACTTAGTACAATTTTCTATTTTATGTTTAAATTAGTATTGTAATATTTAAATTTGTATATTTGTGAACTAATGTTTGTTTTTTTGATTTGAAATATAATGATAGATCAATTAGTTGATCAACCACATGATTCTGAAGATGAGCATATTGTTCATACCTTTGGGGAGGAACATTCACATGCTCCTCTTGATGTTCCCCAATATTCCCCATGTGCTCCCATTACGACAAAGAGTTCAAGAGTTGGTAAATGTGGGTGCACACGTTTTCCAAAATTATCACTTTCTCGTACGCAGGATCATAGGATACTCATTGAGTTTGATTAGAATGATATTCCTAGAGGTCCAAATAAAAAATATTTTAAGAGTTTTGTATCAACTCAGGGTAAGAGAAAAGTAAGCATTTTGTATGATGACTGGAGAAGTGTGGACAAAGCGATAATCTCTCAGTTGTGGGAGACGATTTTGGTAATATATTTTGTTATTGTTCTTCTATTCTTTAAATGTTTCTAGTATATATAATATGTTTAACCTCTTCTTTATCAGATGACATTTGATATTCCTAAAACTGGAGGATTCAGGAAGAAATGTTTATCGATGGCTGCCATGAGATGGAGGGATTTCAAATCAACCCTCTCATCTGATTTCATTTTTGGTGATAGGAGTCATGATAATCCATGTCATATATATCCTTTCATAGATGAAGACACATGGAGACAGTTTGTTGAAATTAGAAGAAAAGATTCATTTTTGGTAAGGGAAATGTAAACTTTTATAAGATTTCTTATATAAATGATCTTATTAATGTTTTGTTAATGATTTATTATTATTAATTTATATAAAACAAAAAAATATTATCAATAGATCCAATCTAAAAATTTATACCCTCATAGTTTATCTTGGGGAGAGTATACATTATTGGAATAAAAAATTATGGCAGAAAAATTACAAAAACTAAGAGCTGGGTCTTCAAGCTCTAGAAAGGTGGCCCCTCCATCCCCTCCATATAGACATGAAAAATAGAAGAGAGCTCGGATGGGAAAAAAAGGGAAATATATTTCGGAAGATTCGAGAATCATAGCTGAGAGGATTTTAAGATATCAATTTTATTTATTTAAGTTAACTATATTCTTCATATAATTTCAATCATTACAAAAATGTTCAATTAATTAATACAAGATTCTCCTGAGGAGCAGAGCTCACATGGGGTATATACAGTTAAAGGGAGGCAAGATATTTTATCTGCAACATTGGGAAAGCCCGAACAACCTGGTCATGTACGAGGATATCTGGAAGGTGTATCAGTAAGAAAAGTGTTTCCACGTTCTTCAAATTCTTACGTTGAGGGTGTTTATAAAAAAAATAGAATCCTTGGAGGCTGAAGTTTATAATATTAATGAGACAATGGAGGAAAATATTAGAGAGTTGGTACAGTATAAGTTTTCAGGCATGAAAAGACAATTTCAGACTGCAGATCCCACTCCTACACCTCCCCCTGCAGACCCCATTATTTATCCTCCACCTCTGCCAGTAGCTCCCACTCCCCCACCTCAGCCTGTGGACCCCATTTTTTATCCAACTCCTTCGATGCAGCTTTCTACTTATTGCGTGTTGTATGTTGATGATCCTCAATATCATATAATTGCATATTGGCTGGTATATTGTATAGGAGATACAGTTCATCATCAATGATTAGAGGTAGAGAATCATAGGGTCACTGTACGAGATATTATAGATAGATCAGCTTGAGTACCATTACCTACAGATGAGGTGACAATAGTTGGACATAGTATCATCCATTTTTTAATTTGGTCATCCAGACTTTTGCGACTCATTACCATAGATGTATGTATGTTATATCTTCTATTTTATTTTTTTATTAAAGTTGTTTTATCATTTGAAAACTAATATATTTTTATATTTATTTTTATAGTAATACTTTAAAGGTAAAGAAATACTGTATAGACAACAACAAAGACAAATGGCTATGACATCAGATACAGATTCTAGTAGTCTTGAAAGATTTTCAAGATAATCAAATTTGTTGGCAGATCATTATGAGTTTCCAATGGAATCTCATGTTTTTGTACATGTAATAACTATTGGGATTGTGAAAACTAATATCATGGAGCGTGTTACTGGAGATAAGTTGGGCATCAACGTGGTGCAAATTTTTTCCCTGCAAGTCTTAACACCTTTTCCCTGCGTTATATTTATTAAAAATTTATACTTATGTCTGTTTTGTATTAGGTATCTTTATAAAATTTGTGAGAATAATGAGAGTACATATGTATATAGATTCATGGACCCACATTTGATTACCCATGAAGCACGTGTGTTGGATGAGGAACAAAGAATGCATTATATTGCTGAAAGATTTGAACAGAATATAGTCACACAATGTTGGATGATGCCTTTTTGTGAGAGGTATGAAACACATCTCTCTCAAAGAGTTCATTATCTTTTTATATAAAAACCCACTAACCAAAAATTTTCTTTTATTAGTGATCATTGGACGTTTGGTGTTTTTTCCCAAGGGAGAAAACACTTTATTGGATATGCTCTGTCCATGGTGATGTGCGGGAACGTTTTAAGAAAATGTTGGAAAAGTAAGTTTCAATTTATCAATAGTTTTATATATTATAATGAATTTTAAATTTATCCCATTCGTATTATTTTCTAATATGGGATGGGTCTACTTTAGAAAAAACAAAAATAAAAGGAGTGCGAAGATCAAATATGTAAATGTAAAGGTAAATATCCATTTATAATTTTTACTTTTTGATTTATTACATAAAAATAATATATTAAATTTACACTCATTAAAATATGATTTTCATGAAAAACAAGGAGTCATCAAATGTGGATATTATATGTTAAGATTTATGTATGAAATAATAACAACTGGAATAGTTGTGAACTTTGACCTGGTAATATTTCCTTTTAATCTTTGCCATAATATCTCATTTGATTAATTTATTATACATGTTAACTACTATCCTTTTAATTTGTAGCTATTTGATGACCCTAAACCCTATAGTTCTCAAGACATCAAACACTTACAAGTGTAATGGTCAAATTATTTTACAGGTTTGATTAAATTTTAGTTGTTTGTAGTGTAAAATGTAATTTTGAATATTGTCATTGTAATTGTGTATTTGGTAGTTGTTTAGGTTAGATTTAGTTTTTATTAAGTTGACATTGTAAGTTTTTAATGTTATATATGTGAATGTTTAATTTTTCTCTACTTCTTGTTTTGGTATACTTATGATGGTTCTTCTTGTATGGATTTTGTTCTGGGGGGGAGGGTTCCAAGGGTGTGGGGGTGTCCAGTGGGGTGGGGTATCCAGGGGTGTGGGAGGGTTGTCCAGTGGGGTGGGGGTGTCCTGGGATTCCATGAAATTGTGGGGGAAGTCCATTGGGGTGGGAGCATTTCTAGGAGGGTGCGAGGGCTGTCCAGGGGGTGTCCAAGGGTGTGGGGGTGTCCTATGGGGTGAGGGAGGTTTCCAGGGGTGTGGGAGGGTTTTCTAGTGGGGTGGGGGTGTCCAGGGTGTCCATGGGGATGGGGGGTAGTCTAGGGGGTGGGAGAGGAGGCGTCGCCATCCCTCAGGGGGCTGAACACCGCTAGAAGGTACTCATCACATTCACATGCGAAGTTTGATCTCTCAAAATGTTTTACCAATGCTTTCTTCCCCTGTAAACATCATTCATCCTATCACATTGATGCCAGTTTAACCAGGGGAAACTCCATCACGTGTGACTAAAATACCTGGATCTTGGTGGTGGCAATCTCCCGGATCTTGCGGGACAGGAAATGATGATCCCAAGGCTACCCATTAGACGCCTGAAATAGCCTCCACACAGCCTTGGATCCTATGAAGTTCACATAATCATATCCCTTATTGCACCCCGTCCTCAACAACAATATAGACATCAACTCCATCAAACAAAAAAACACTTTCATAAGTAAACAAAATCAAGGAATATGTCGTTCACTTGAAGTAAATGGGAAAGTATACAAAATCAAATGATGAAGAAACACCTTCACCACCACCTCGATTGTTCTCCTCCATGTAATGTTGGTCTAGGAACATTACCAGCATATCCTGTCTGTCACCAAAAAAAGACACAAACAACCCTATATTTGTTCAATCGTCTAATTTGGGAAACTAAACAGTCACTTACGTGTAATTGTTGGGTATATTTCAGATCATCGTAGTCATCTTCTTCGCGTCCCTCTCCACCAACTGATCAGCGCCCTCTTACCACCACCAGGATTTTAGTTAACATCATTTCAGGAGTCTCATGGGCATCCTTGGGAGCAACATTTTCAGTCCCACAAGATCTGGGAGATTTCCACAGCCAGGATCCATGTATTTTAGTCACACATGACGGTGTTTCCCCTAGTTATACTGGCATCAAAATGATAGAATGAATGATTTTTACAGGGGAAGAAAGCATTGGTGAAACATTTTGAGAGCTCAAGATTTTCATGTGAAGGGATGAGTACCTTCTAGTGGTGTTCAGGCCCACGAGGGATGGCGGCACCTCCTCTCCCAACACTAGATGTCCAGGGGCTGTCCAGGGGGTGGGGGCAGTCCAAGGGTGTGGGGGTTTATAGGGGTGTGGTGGGGTATTTCTAGTGGGGTGGGAGGTTCTGGTCTGGTTTCGGTCGAGTTTTGGTCTTTTTTTGGTCTGGGGGTTTCAAGTGAGGTGGGGGTGTCCAGGGGTGTGGTGGGGGTTGTCCAATGGGGTGGGAGGATGGGAGGGTGTCTAGGAGGGTGGGAGGGATGTCTAGGTGAGGGGGTGTCCAAGGGGTGTCCGGGGGTGTGGGAGAGGAGTTAGTCCAGTGGGGTTTGGGTTTCTATGGGTGTGGGAGGGTTGTCCAGGGGAGTGTTGTCTAGTGGGGTGTGGGGTGTCTAGGAGGGTGGGGGTTTCTAGGGGTGTGGGAGGGATATCGAGGGTTGTGGGAGTGTTGTCCAGGGGGTGGGGGTGTCCAGGAGGGTGGGGGTTGTCCATGGGTGTGGGGGCTATCCAGGGGTGGGGGTATTCCAGGGGTGTGGGGGTGTCCAGGGGTGTGGTGGGGGCTATCCTGTGGGGTGGGGGGTTCTAGTCTGGTTTCGGTCGGGTTTTGGTCTGTTTTTGGTATGGGGGTGTCCACTGAGGTGGGGGTGTCTAGGGGTGTGGTCGGGGTTGTCCAGTGGGGTGGGAGGGTGGGAGGGTATACAGGAGGGTGGGAGGGATTTCCAGGAGATTGGGGGGATGTCCAGGGGTGTCCAGGGGTGTGGGGGGTAGTCCAGTGGGGTGGGGGTGTCCAGGAGGGTGGGGGTTCTAGGGGTGCGGGAGGGTTGTCCAGGGGTGTGGGAGTGATGTCCAGGGGTGGGGTGTCTCGGAGTGTGGGTGTTGTACAGGGTTGTGGGGGTTTTTTAGGGGGTGGGGGAAGTCCATGGGTGTGGGGGTGTCTAGGGGTGTGGTGGGGGCTATCCAGTGGGGTGGGGGGTTCTGGTTTGGTTTCGGTCAGGTTTTGGTCTGTTTTTGGTCTGGGTGTCCAGTGAGGTGGGGGTGTCTAGGGGTGTGCTGGGGGATTTCCAGTGGGGTGGGAGGGTGGTAGGGTGTCCAAGATGGTGGTAGTGATTTCCAAGTGAGTGGGGGATGTCTAGGGTTGTCCATGGGTTGGGGAGAGTCCAATGGGGTGGGGGGTTCTAGGGGTGTGGGAGGGCTGTCCAGGGGTGTGGGGGTGTTGTCCAGTGGGGTGGGGGTGTCCAGGAGGGTGGGGAGGGGTTATCCAGGGGTGTGGGGGTTGTCTAGGGGTGGGGGCAGTCCAAGGGTGTGGGGGTGTCCAAGGGTGTGGTGGGGGCTGTCCAATGGGGTGAGGATTTCTAGGGGTGTGGGAGGGCTGTCCAGGGGTGTGGGAGTGTTGTACAGGGGTTGGGGGGTTTCCAGGATGGTGGGGGGTGTCCAGGGGGTGCGGGGGGCTTTCTAAGGGGTGGGGGAAGTCCATGGGTGTGGGGGTGTCTAGGGGTGTGGTGGGGGCTGTCCAGTGGGGTGGGGGTTGTAGGGGTGTAGGAGGGTTGTCCAGGGGTGTGGGAGTGTTGTCCAAGGAGTGGGGTGTCCAGTAGGGTGGGGGTTGTCCAAGGGTGTGGGGGGTTGTCCATGGGGTGGGGGCAGTCCAGGGGTGTGGGGGTGTCCAGGGGTGCTGTGGTGGTTGTCCAGTGGGGTGGGGGTGTCCAGGGGTGTGATGGGGGCTGTACAGTGGGGTGGGGGGGGGGGTTCTGGTATGTTTTTGGTCAGTTTTTTGTAAGTTTTTGGTCTGTTTCAGGTCTTTTGGTATGGCATAGTAGTGGTTGATCGGTGGTGGGGGCTATCCAGTGGGGTGGGGGGGGGGGTTCTGGTCTGTTTTTGGTCTGTTTTTGGTAAGTTTTTGGTCTGTTTCAGGTCTTTTGGTAGGGAATAATAGTGGTTGATCAATTTTATATTAAAAAATTGTTTTTTACGTCGGTTATTTTATAACCGACGTAAAAAATGCATTGTGATTAGTTTTAACGTTGGTTATTTGGAAACCGATGTAATAAATGCATGGGAAATGGTTTTTATGTCGGTTATTTCATAACTGACATAATAAATGGAAATAAATAGTTTTTTACGTAGGTTATAAAATAACTGATGTAGTAGATATGTTTTCACGTTGGTTATTATTTATCGATGTTGTAAACTGCTTCGCAGATAGGTTTATCATGTCGGTTATGAAAATAACTGACGTGATAAATGCTTCTAAGGAGTGATTTATGACGTCGGTTATATAATAACCGACGTGAAAGAGTATATACCACGTCGATTATTAAATAACCGACTTAATAAACCATGACTCCAAAGCATTTTCCACGTCGGGTTTTTATTAATCGACGTGAAAAAAACTTCGTATTTTTTTTACATCGTTTGTAAAATAACCGACGTAAAAAACAATGTTTATAACATCTCCTATAATAACGTCGGCCAAAATACGATGTAAAAAATAAAAAATAATCGCCGTAAAAAATGTTTTCTTCAATAGTGTCAGTTTAATATTAAAATTTTTTAAATGGATATCAAAATTACTTTTCTAAATGGTTTTAGTTCTCAAAGCATATTTCTAGATCAACCACCCAATTTTAAAAATCCAAAATTTCCAAATCTTGTTTTCAAGTTAACCATAAATATTTTAAATTTAAAACTATCCTAAGAGTCTTGGTATGAGAATTTAAATAAATTCTTTTTATCGAATGATTTCAAAATTAGAAAATTTGATTCCAATTATTCTCAAAAAAATTCAAAATGATTTATTAATCATTCAAATTTATATTTATGATGTTATTTTTAGTATAACTAAAGAAATTTTCTAATGAATTGTTTGTTTTAATTAATAGTGTTTGAAATCTATTTTATGGGAGAACTCTAATTCTTCCTTGGTTTTCAAATTTCCTAAAATTATGATGGAACCTTTTTATATAGAATTAAATATACTAAGAAAATTCCAAATAAGTTTTTCATGGATAATGCTAAGGATATTAGAACACCGATGAGTATAACTTGTAAGCTAACATTGGATAAATCCAATCAATCGGTCGACAACAAGCTTTACAAAAGTATGATTAGAATTCTAATATACCTTACTGTGACCTGGATGAATATCATGTTTAGTGTATCCCTTTGTGCTCATTTTCAATCAAATCCAATGGAATATAATTTAAAATCTATCAAAATAAATTTTTGATATTTGAAAGGAACTAAAAACCTAAGATTATTTTTATCTTGGGGAAAAAAATTTGAACTTACTTTTTTTCCTCGATTATAATTTTGGAGAATGTAAACTGGATAGGAAAAGTACTAGTGGAACTTTTTATCTACTAGGAAACCCCTTCATCTCATGGTGTACTAAGAAGAAAACTGATTACTAAACGTTAATGATGGAATAATTTTAATAATATTTTACATTTTTTTATTTTTTTTATTTAGTTTTTTTAATAATTATTATCCATTTATCTCAGATGATGCATTATTTGAGGGAGAAATAATATTGTTAATACTGAAATAATCCCATAAGATACCCTTTTTCTAAAAAAAATTCAAAAAATATTTTAACTCTTGAGATTCTTCAAAAAAAATTAAAATTTTATTTCTCTCTTGATCTATATTTTTTAAATGAAAAATATTTTTTCTCTTCCATTTTTTACTTTAATGATATTCCATTTTTTTAAAACAATTATTTTTTTCAAAGTTTTTCAAAAAAAATTTGGTGTTATCTATCTCAAAATATCATTAATGATTATAAAAGAAATTTTAAATATTATATCTCTTTTCCTCAAACCCCTTCTATGAATCTTCTTTATAATCTCAATGGGGGGGAATCTTTGTATGGGAGAAGTTTTATATTATTGGGGATAAGTTTTATGTTATTTGGGAGAAGTTTTTTATTAATGGGGTATGTTTTTTATTGTTCTTAAAATGGGGATAAATCATGGAAATCTCTAATAATTTTTATTCTTATTGTTTTTCTTAAGGGATAAAAATATTAATTTTAAAAAAAATTATCTTTATTATCTTTTTATACATGATATATTCTTGTTTTATTCACCTATTATTCAAGTGTGTGTTATCATAAAAAGGGGTGATATTGGTGTGTTTATTTATTTTTAATGATAAAAAACACTCTAATGGTTTTATTTAAATTTTTATGGATCAAGGGGGTCTAGGTTTTTACACCTAATCTAGAAAATATGTAAACCAGGATACAAAAATTTTCACAACTCCACAAAAAAAAGTGTTAAAATAGATTTACAGTGCAATTAGAAGGACCATGTTGTAACATAGATCAATCCAACTTGTAGGTACTTTAGAGCATTGTAGAATCTGGTACAATATTTACATAATGTGACAAAAAAATTTATAAAATGATTACAACACACTTAGAAAGATCACATTGTAGAATAGGTCAGTCTAACATTTAAGTAGTGGGGCCGGAAGAGGAAGTTGGTGGGCGAGGGGATTTAAAAAAATTTCATCACTGGAGAAACAAAATGTCATCATCTCCAATGATCTGATTTCTAGTAGAGGTCCAATGATATCAAATTAATTAAATAGGAACAAAATAAATAAATGAGTACCTTGTTCGATTATATAGCACATTCAACTATAGCTAGAAACCGATGATTTTTTGTTGAAGGATCTGAAATTGAACTCTTCTAGATCATCCACACATGATCCAAGTATCTTTTCACTCATAATTTTTAAAATTAAAGGTGATATCATGGGGATCTAATGAATATTTTGACATCACAATGATTTCCTTTATCTTGTCCCTTAGAACTGTCAAAGGCTTTCTGATATTGGTTGCTTGGGGAGAGACATTTTCTCAATAGGAGGTGGTAGGAGAGAGAATATAACATTCAATGGTCTAGATACATCATACTGACTAGACACAATTTTCTTTTTGGTTTTGGGGACTTATAATAATTGATAATTATTCTAATGAAGTTCATACTTGGTGATCTCTTGTAGGTGAGATCATGAGGACAGACCTTCCAACAGGAAAATTGCATGTTTCAAGTGTCATTGGTTATTATTATATATGGACATTTATATTGGTCTCATGACTTTAGATAATTATCAATGTGTTCCATTTGATCATGTATTTTTATGTAAGACAAAAACATGACAATGAAGTCATGGTAAGATATCTTGTTTTGGGTGTGCCATTGGTTTTATGGAATTGGTTGAATAGTCAATATATAATTTGTCACTTTTGAGTTGAGGAAGTGATATGTAAGTCCTAGTTGATAAATATGGTATTACATCCATAAATCCTTATCCAAGTTAATAAAAGTTATGCCTATCCAGTTAGATCAATAAATAATAAAGAAAAAAGGATGATGAGACAAGTGTGTTTCCTACTTTATGAGATATCATGACACATAAGGATTATATTACACAACACATGTTCGTAGGATTGTTGTAGATACTATAATTTTTCATTGTCTATTTAGGAGTCTTTATGGGTTTTTATACTCTTTTTTTGTTCTAGGAATAGTATTCACTACTATTGAGATAAGGGTCTCCCTAACCCCTCCCCCCAAACTAACCCCCCAACCTTAATCTGAATCACTTGAGTGAAGAAACTTAATAATCTCTAAAGATATAAGACTCAGTATAGACCCAAGGATATCATGTAAATTTAATAAGCATAAAATAAATAAATTAGTACCTCATATGATTTGGTAGCACAGTCAACTTCAGCTAGTCAGTGGTGGTTGTTTCTTGAATGATCTAAAATTACACCCCTCTAGATCATCCGCGCACGTTACAAGAATATGTGAACTCATAATTCATCAAATTATGTGTTCTAGTGCATATATTTGATGAATCCTTAATTATCTTTATGATCACCTCAACCTCATCCTTTCTAACCATCAAAGGCATTCTTAGATTGGTCCCTTGGAGAGAGACTTTCTCTCTCTAGGATACGATAGGAGATAGAATTTCCCATTCATATTATCTAGATACATAATATTGATTAGACACAATTGAATTTTAGATGTTAGGGGATAAGAACCATTAAGATTTATTCTCATTTAGTTCTCACTCGGTGATCTCTAGTGGGTGAGATAATGACGACATACCCACCAATAAGAACACCACATGTTTCAGTTGTCATTGTTTGTTTGAATATATGGAAATGTGTATTGTTATCTTGACTTGAGATCATTATCAATGTGTTTCATTTGATCATGTACTTTTATTTGAGACAAAAATCATGACAATAATGTTGTGTCAAGGTATCTTGTGTTGGTTGCATCATTTGTTGTATATAAGTAGTTTAGTAGTCAAGATAGAATTTTTCTCTTATGAGTTAAGGAAGTGATATCTTGGACCTATTTGATCAGGATGGTAGTTCCGTCATAAATCCTTACCCAAGGTATTATAAGTTAAGTCTTTACAGTTATATCAATAAACAATAAAGCAATAAAGGATGATGACACAAGTGTGTGTCTTTCTTTTTGATATATCACAATACAATAAGATTATATTACACAGTATGTGTTTATAGGATGGTTTCCTTTTATATTACTAAACTCATATATTTATGGGCTTTGATGGGTTTCTATACTTCTCTCTTTTTCTCTAAACAATATTCACTTCTATTGAGATAAGGACCTCCTCTAACCCCCTAACCCTAAGCCTACCCCCAACCCCAATCCTGATGACTAGCCCCTAAGTAATCCCTACCCTCTCAATATTAATCCCTAATCCCTAACCCTCCATCAATCCAAATACTTATAACTAACACCTAAATAACCCCCCCCCCCAAATCTTAATCCATAATCACTAATCCCCAAATCATAATCCCTAATCCCTAACCCACCCAATCCTAATCCCTGCCCCAAATCCTATTTCCCCTACACCCCAAAACCCAATTCTAATCACCAACCCTAAACTAATCCCTAACCCCGAATATTAATCCCTAATCCCTAACCCTTACATCTTAATACATAATCCCTAACCCCAACCCTAATCCCTAATTCCCCCAGTCCTAACCCCTACACCCCAACCCTCTGGCATCGCAACAATCACCTCGATCTCATGCCTTTAAACCATCAATGGTGTTCTTGGATTAGTCACTTGTAGACATAATTTCTTTCTCTATGGTGTGGGATGAGATATAATATATCATTCTTATTGTATAAATGCATCATAATGACTATACATAGTTGATTGTCATATGCTAGGTATCATAAGAATTGGGACTTCTTCTTATTAAGTTATCAATACGATTGACCTCTCAATAGGAACACCATATGTTTCAGGTGTCATTGGTTGTTTCTATAAAAGGAAATTGTATTAGTCTCTTGAATTTAAATAATTATCAATATTTTTCATTTTATCACATACTTTGATACAAATAAAAACCATGAAAAGAAATTCATCGCAAAGTAGCTTGTTTTGGGTGCGTCATTGGTTGTATGTAATTGGCTCAATGGTAAAGATAGAATTTATTAATTTCGAGTTGAGGAAGTGATATCTTAGTCCTAGATGATCAGAATGGTATTTCCTTCATAAATACTTAGCCATGGTAGTTGAAGGTAAGTATATCCATTTAGATCAATAAACAATAAAGGTCCTCCCATCTTAAACTATGAATAATATTCACTCCTATCGAGACTTACCATGATGGGTTTCTATACTCTACTCTTGGATTTTGAATAGTAGTCACTACTATCGAGATAAGGTCCTCTCCTACTCCCTAACCCTAATCCAAATAAGTAACCAGTAACTAAACCCCATCCTACAATCTTAATCCCTAATCACTAACCCCCTAACCACCACCCCCTAATCCCAATCCTAACCCTAAACCTTATCCCCCTCTATCTAAATCCATATTCCCTAACCCCCCCCCCCCCCCATCCCATCTTAATCCCTACCCCCCCCCCCCCAATTCTAAACCCTACCCCCCCCCCCAAACCTAATCCATACCCCCAACCCTAATCCTAACCACAGACCCCTAACCCCCCCACCCGAAATCTTAATCCCTAATCCCTAACACCACCAACTTAATACTTAATCCTTATCCCCCCAATATTTATCCCTAATCCCTAACCCCACTATCTTTATCCATAATCCTTACCCCCCCCCCAATCTTAATCACTACCCCTAACTAATCCCTACCCCCAATACTAATCCCTAACCCCTAACCCCCAATCTAATTCCTAATCACTAACCCCTAACAAATCCCTACCTCCAATCATAATACCTAAGCCATAACCCCCAAATATTACTCTCATATCCTTACCCCTACCCCATCATAATCCCTAATACATAACCCCTTCAAATATTAATCCCTAACCCCCAAAAATCCTAATTCCTACCCCCAACCATAATACCTAACCCCCCCCCCACCCCATCTAAATCCATAATCCCTAACCCCCAATCATAATCACTAACCCATAAATAATACATACCCCCATCTTAATCTCTAATCCCTAACCCCCTAACCCCCCTAATCCCAATCCCAATCACTAACCCCTTACCAATCCCTAACCACAATCTAAATCCTTAATCCCTACCCCACCCCTATGCCCCAATATTAATCCATAATCCCTAACCCTCCCCCACCCAATCCTAATCCCTACCCCCCCATATCCTAATCCTAATCACTAAACCCTAATGCCCCCTAATATTAATCCCTAATAGTTAACCCCCCCACCCACCCACCCCCCCAATCTCAATACCTAATCCCTACCCCCATAACACCCCCCAATCCCAATATTAATCCCTAACACCCCATATTAATCACTAATCCCTAACCCCCATCTTAATAGAAAATCCATAACCCTGACCCCCAATCCTAATCATAATCATAATCACTAACCCCCACCCCCCCCATCTTAATCCATAATCCCTAACCCCACCTCCAATATTAATCCCTAATCAATAACCCTCTTAACTCCCCAATATCCCAATACTATTCATTAATGATAATCCCTAACCCCCCGCCCCATCAAATCTTAATCCATAATCCCTAATCCCCTCCCAATATTAATCATTAATAACTACCCCCCAATCATAATCCATAACCCCACTAAATCCCCCATATCCCAATCCTAATCATTAACACTAATCCCTAACCACATGTTAATCCCTAATCCCTAACCCCCCCCCCCCAAATATTAATCCCCAATGCCTAACCACTCCCCCATCTTAATCCCTAATGTAGCATCCTCCAATTCTAGAACTCTATCACGTGGCCGAAACAGGTGAGTTACAAGACTTCAAACATGCCTCCCCATATGCCATAGGCTATCGACTAGTATTTGGGGTGTGATAAGTATAGTGAGGAGACTATAACCCTCTATAATAGAGTTATAAAACAACATAAGTAAACAATATAAATTTATATCAGAATGAAAGAATAATGGAAATAATACAAAATGGACAAAAAATAAATAAATTTCAACTGAATAATCTAATAAATAATAAATTGATAATGTAATGTTGTGCTGGAATATAACTATATGTCAATAATAAAATAAATAGGTGTATTAAATAATTGAACAATTAAATTAATACCACATCAACCATCTTAAACCCCATGCTGGAATGTCTCTAAGCATGTCTCATGACCATGAAAACCCCGTATAACAATGGTAAAACATAACCTGCTTCAATGCCCTATCGAAATGTCTATAATCATGTCACACAATCATGCCAACCTTAACCATATATTCGTTTTATAAATCACATAAATTTGGGTCAAGCCTGCTATATAATAATTTTAGCAATAAATCAGGGTTGAGCTCGTTATATAATAATTACAGTATATATCAGGTAGAATCCTAGTATATAAGAATTTCATCAATAAATCAAGGTCAATCCTGGTATATAATCATTACAGCATGTATTAGGGTCAATCCTAGTATATAATCATTTTAGCAATAAATTAGGGATGACCCCGTTATATAATCATTATAACATGTATCAGGGTCAATCCCAGTATATAGCAATTTCAGTATAAATCAATGGGAATAGCCCGATATATAAGAACTATAGCATGAATCACTAGGTATATCCCACTATATAAGTATTCCAACATTTAACACAATGAGTCATAACAGCTAGGAAATCACAATATCACAACATAAGGCTCAATGGTCAATTATGAAAATTACAATTTATATTTCAATAACACATTATGTTTATCATTTGTCCATAATCCAATAACATGACATTCATTTCAATAATCAATCCAAGCTAAGGTGGATTTTTATCAAGTAATCACACAAAACTCATGTCCTGAAAAACACACTTAAGCCACTAGTCAATTCATTTATAAAATGGGTCGCTCACCCAAATGGTATCCATAAGCCAGGTCAGTAAAAATTGAGTAAAATAGATTCCAAGGAATAATAAAATTAATTATTTAATTAATTTAGGCACACATTATGTTGCACAAACTTTTCAATTAAACAGTCTTTAGGGTTAAGCTTTATACACCCTACCTTTAACTGATGATTAATGCACCACTTCCTAAGGGTAACACCAATGATGAATATGGTGCTGAAGATCAAAAAAAGAACCTAAATCAACCCAGGTCAAGATTACAACCAAAATAAGTCCAAGGATTCTACCACCCTAATATAAATCAATAGAAAATGATAGGAAAACCAAAGACAAAGACTTATGAGGGATCGATCGCAAAAACATGATATCTAGAATAGAGGAAAGGCTTCCAAAATCTCTTGGGGATCCTTCTATGGTCGATAGAGGGAAACTACACATAGGTGAAAGAAAAATCAGCTACATGGAAATTTTAAAATTGTTGGATAGGATATTAAAAATTGTGTAACTCTTTTAAACATCATGTATTTCTTTTTAAAGGGATGTTCCGAAAAAACCATCATCTCGGATGAATTTTTAATTTTCCCAAACATTCCACAATGTGAACTGTTTACATAATGTGTAACCACGTTACACCCTCTACTGGTTTTATGAAATGTATCTGGTAGAATATACATATCATGTAATACATTTACACAGAGTGTAAATCCCATATAGATAGCTTTCAATCCAGCTCCACAAAAAGGACCCAAACCACCTCCAAGGCCTTCCAAAGCATGGGAAAAAATCTCATAAACCCATTTAACACATTTATATCTGGACCCCATTAATTAAAATAAACATACATCCTTGAAATTTATGTTTTTTTCCAACAAAATATCTCTATCTTTGAACAAGACTCAGACACCAAGGATTAAAGATAAATGAAAACCCAACAGAAGTCATCTAACACAAAAAATTAAAGAGGGGCATACCTAGAAAGACACAGGATCTTACAAACTCACCGCCATATAATATCTCATCCCCAAGATGCACTAAGAATCATTATTGGTTATTGATGAACAAGTCTGGATACTATGCTCATATATCATAATCCTTCTCTCAGGTCTCCTCTTGAACTTTCATATTCAGAAACTGCACTCAAACCAAAGGTATATTCTTACCCCATAAATACTTACCACTATGGTCCACAATTCACTTCGGATACTCCTCAAAGGGCGCATCTACCCAAATCTCAACATCTGCTATGTCTTCCACATGAGAAGGGTCTAGAAGATATCTCTGAAGCTACAAAACATGAAAGACATTGTGAATGGAATTGTAGTGATGTGTAAGGGATAATTGTTACACCACTAGACCCACCATTTTCACTATCTCAAACAGCCAAATAGACCTTGGTTTTAGATTTCCCATTTCCCTAATACAATATTTCCCCAACCTAGGAAAATATTCAAATAAAACACAATGAACAATATCGAACTCCATTGGTCATCTCTGATGGTCAGCGTATAGTCACCAAACATCTACTGATCAACTTAACCTACTCATATGTCTATAGCATGAGACTAAGTTCAACAAGTGTTGACTCACCTGCCTCTATCCAATAAAGAGGTGAATGAAATGACCTTCCATATAAATCCTTGAAAGTTTTAATTTGGGTAGATGTGTGGAATATGTAATTATATGAAAACTCCAAGGTTTCCATATTCTTCTCTCATGAACCACCAAAATCAAAAACTGAGTCTTTCAATAGATCCTCTAGAACTTCAATAGTTTGCCCAAATTGACCATCCTTCTAAGGATGATAAGTTTCACTTAGAAGAACTAGTGATATCTGATAATATTGAATAACCTATTAGAACTACGATGTAAAATGGGGATCTACGTATGAAATGTACTCCTCATAACACCATGTCATCGAACTACTTTTTTCATGTAAAGACTACCCAAATCATCAACTATGATGGTCTCCCTAATAGGTCAGTTGATCCACAATCACCCATACAAAATCATTATCATGAGTTTCCATGGGTAATTCTATCAAAAAATCTATAGTAACATCATCCCATTTCTACTTTGGAATGAGAAAAGGATGAAAAATCCAAGTTTTCCATAATGCTTAGTTTTAACCTTTTCACATGTGAAACATCTTACCACAAATCCTACTACCTCCTTCTTAATTCCTAGCCAGCAGTACTACATACAAAGATCATGATAAATCTTTGTCAAAACAGGATATGTCTCCTATATAGAAGCATGAAACTCTCTCATCATATCCTCACGCAAGCCTTCAGGAACCCATACTCAGCCACAGAAAATAGAATTTTCACTGCTAAGAGACCATCCAAATGGTGTCTCCCCACCATATAATATGTCTCTACGAACTAAGACTTTTGGATAATATAACTTTTTGGTCATGATCCAATCCAAAATAATGGGTATAACAGATGTTTAAGTCAGATCTACTTGGCATTGAGACTCCTTAACATGTAGATACATGTCTGTAAATAGTTTCACTATCCACCACTCATCACAATACTCTTTTACTATCTATTTTCTCATATTTAATCTCAATTCATCAGCAAAAATGTTTCTCTTTCTCATCATATAATCCAACTCTATGTTTAAAGAATGTAGATATTTAACCCACCTCTTTTGTTGATGTTTTAGGTCCCATAGAGAAAGTATGTACCTGAGACTCTTGTGGTCTATGTACACCAAAAACCAATCACCCATAACATAGTGTCTCCAACACCTTAGTTAATTTACGACTGAATCTAACTTTAGATGAGTAGGTTAATTGCCCTCGTGTAGTCTTAGTTGTCTAGAAACATAAGAAACCACTTGTTCCTCCTACATTAGAACTACTCTGATTCCAACTACATATGAGTCATATTTCAAGGTATATTCTTTTCCCAGTATAGGTAAATTGGGGATAGGTGATAAAGTTAGTCTGTCTTTATACTCCTTAAAATCTCCCTCACAAGAATCTGTAAAAACAAACTTCACCCCCCTTCTTGGTCAGTCTAGACATCGGTGCTACAAGATGGGAGAAATCATAGATAAAGTGATGATAATAACCTGCTAAACCCTGAAATATCTGAATCTAAAAGACATTATTGGGTTACCATGATACCATGGTTTCAACCTTCTCAGGGTCCACTGGCACTTCTACCTCTAAGATGACATGGCCCATGTAGTGTGAATTTTCAATCCAAAAACATCATTTGATTTTCTTGGTGTAAATTCGGTGATCACTCAATGTACTCAACTTAATTTCAAGATATTGGGCATGATCGTCTTCTATTTGGGAGTACACTAAGATTTATTCAATAAAAACCACCAAAAACCAATCCATAAAAGGATGAAATATCTGATTCATCAAGGCCATGAATATTGTTGGTGTGTTAGTCAAACCAAACAACATCACTATGAACTCATACAATCCATAAATGATCATAAAAGTAGTTTTAGGTGTTTCTGATGGTATCACCATCAACTGATGGAATCCTAATCTCAAATAAATCTTGGAGAAGATCTTAGCACCTCTAAAATTATTGAAAAGATCGTCAACATGCGGAAGGGGATACTAGATCTTGGTCTCCATCTGGTTTAATCTTTAATATTCCAGACATAATAAAAAGATACCATCATACTTATTTGCAAAAAATAACTAGAGAACCCCAAGGAGATGTACTAGGTTATATGAAACCTTAATCTTTTAGATCTTCCATCAGAACTTTCAACTCCTAAAGATCAGATGGTTCCATTCTATAAGGAGGGATAGAAATTGGCTCTGCTCCTAACATAAACATGATCATGAACTTGATATCTAGATCAAGAAATAATCCATAGAACTATTCAATAAGAGATCCAAAAAATGTTCATCCAATGGAGGAAAATAATCTTACTACATCCCACCATCATCTAGAGAAAGATTGACTATCTGATCTGTGAGATAATTAAATCTACACTGAATTGTTCATGTATGGCTAACCTGAAGATCCCACTCACCCTAATCATAATATCTACCTCTTTATGGAGATATAAAGTTAACATCCCTACAGTATTAGTTGATATAAGACTATTATAGAGCTAGATAGTCCATACTAATAATCAAATTAAATCCTATCATTTCTAGCATAGTTGGTTCCCAAAAGAAATGGTAACCACAAATCTCTAGAGAACACACCTTACAAAGTTTTATATTCTCTAACCGGACTCCCAAAGGTGTATCAATGGTAAAAATATGATTCAATATTTCCATATCCAATATCCAACCATTTTTAAAAATAGTAAATAAAAAGGTATGTGATAATCCTATATCAAAAAAACACTAACAATAGTGACACAAGAATGATACCTCTAACAGTAGATGGTCTCGCATCCACAATAGTCAGAGTAATCTACATAAAATGCAGCTGACTAGCCCCTCTTCCCTAGGATCCATCCTAACTCCCTTGAGATATTCCTTCTACTTGGTACTTTCATTCCTAAACTGGGGTACCATATCCTCAGCCTCAACCAGAATGTCCTATGGAGCTCTAGCTGCCTTTTTATTGAGGAGTAGCTATGTTCTTCCCATAATTTGGTACCTATAATGATCTATTTACACTAATTTTCTATGGAATTACCCTAAAAAACTTCTATAGGTATCTAATCATTTCTTAATAATGACACTCCAAATAGGGGTATAGACAGTATGGTCTTTTGTGGACCATCTTGGCACACTGATATTACTACAACAAAACACAATCTTGATATGGCTTCCCAATTCCCCGACTACAATAAATTCCATTTCCTTGGAAAAAAATATCATAAAGATGCTTCTATCCACTAGAATAATAGTTCCCAGTTTTCCCTAAAGAAATAGCCCAGACACTGCTCAGGGCCTCTCTCATATTACCTTTCATGATGAGTTATTGATTCATCACATTTTCAAAATTGCTCAGATAGAACATGTTCACCTATGACCTAATCATATAGTAACAACCGTCTGAAAAATGTATCTCCCTGAAGATCTCATTAGCTTCTCAAGATAGCATAGATCACTAAAGGTCGTTGAAGCGTCAAGAGTTTTCCATCACTGACATTCCCTCCTATGTAAGGTGCATGAACTCATTAGCCTTATCATTCATCAACATCTCAGGATAGAAGGGGATCAGGAACTACACCTATATGTCCTTACATGATAACTCCTCTTTCTGCCTAGTATTCTCCAGAATTTCCCACCAACACTTGGTTGGTACACAAAGAATATATACAACAAGATTAACCCTACTATATATGAGTGTCTCAAGATTCTTAAAGATATTCTAGACTAACTTGATCTATAACTCAAAAACCTGGGGGCCTCCCTCCCCAGTAAACTAAGGATGCTTTAGGTGGAACTCTATTATCACATGAAAAATCGAAGGCACAGTTTCAATGGTCTCCCTTTCCATGGATCACATGACCCTCAGGAATTTGTCATGAAGATGAACATCCATCTAATCCTTAGAAGCTGTAGGAAGATATGAATCCCCTGAGTTAGAAGCATGATGATTTTCACTCACCTAATTCTCAACACAATGATGATGATGAGGCATTTTCTCTACAATATAAATGAACTCCTTAGAACACTGGCTATTAAAACAGGGTCAACCTCAACTAGTGACAATAACAAAGAACCACTACTCCTAGTATCTCTCAACATGGATAATAAGTGTTTTATCTTAACATATCAATTTATTTATTTCATTTATCAGGTATACTTGGTATCTTATATCATATATAAAAAAATAAAGTATATATCACATGGAATAAATATGTCCCTATCATGAACAATTCATGTCAATATATATCCTTAGGTTCCTATCATGATGCATGAATACTCATCTCTCAGCATACTGGTCCATGAGTATAAATCTCAAGAACCAATAAAATCTTGAAATAATAACCTCACACAACATGTGAACCACCTAAAGTGAAATAACGTCAAATGTAACAAGAAAACATTATAAATAACAATCTCATTTGTGGGAACTTGGACCCCCCCTAAAAGGGCTATCATCTCCCATGAATAGGATCTTTTCCAAATCTCGACACATCCTAGTCTCCTTTTTACCTTTCCCAAATAGTAAAGAAGTAGAAAATAAACCAGTTTTTCATTGATACAACTTTGTAACTCCATCTAATTATGGAATTCTCATGTGGCTGAAATAGGTTGTTTGCAGGAACTCATGCATTCCTCCCCGTATGACAGAGGCTACGAACTAGCAGTGGGGGTGTCATAATTATAGTGGTAAGACTATACCCCCGAGTAAAAAGTTATAATATAGTAGAAATAAACAAGATAAATAATTATCAAAGTGAAGAAATAATGGAAACAAAAAAAACATTGAAAAATATAAGAAATAAATCTCAACTAAATAATAAAATAAATAATAAAGAAATAATGTAATTTCATGATGGAATATAACTAGAATTAAAATTGAAAGTAATAAAATAAAATAATAAGCTGACACAAATAAACTCAAAAAACCTAGTCGTGAACCCCATGTTAGTCTCATCTCCAAACTCCATCCCTTCTAACAATCAACACTCAATAGAAAGTTCTATTTCCCTTGTACAATCCTAAATCCTAGAAATCTTCTTGAGTTCCAAATAGCGGCCGAAGTAGGGTGTATGTATAACTTAGTAGGTCGACACCATTGTGTCTAAACATGACCAGTCTGCTAATAAGTACATGAAATAATGCAATAAATGGGTGTATTAATTAATTAAATAATTAAATTAATACCACATCAACCTAATTTTACACCATGTCAAAATTTCTCTAAGGATGTTTCATGACCATGTCAACCCCAACCATATAACCATGGTAAAACATATCCTATTTCGGTGCCATTTCAAAATGACTCTGATCATGTCTCAAAATTATTCCAACTGTAACCATATATTCATGGTATAAATCACATAAATATGGGTAACACCCACTATATAAGCATGTCAACAATAAATCAGGGCTGATCCCGGTATATAAGTATTACAACATGTGTCAGGTCCAAGCCCAGTATATAAGTATTTTAGTAATAAATCATGTCTGAGTCTGGTATATAAGAATTACAACATATATCAGGTCTAAGCCTGGTATATAATCATTTTAGAAATAAATCATTGTTGAGATTTGTATGTAATAATTACAACATGTATCAGGATCAATCCAAGTATGTAAGTATTTCAGCATAAATCACTAGCAAATAGACCACTATATAAGAATTACAACATAAATCACTGGGTATATCTAGCTATATAAGCATTACAACATTTAACATAACGAGTTATAATAGCAAGGATATCACAATATCATATCATAGGTCTCAATGGTTAATTATGAAAATTACCATTTGTAATTAAATCACACATTCTATTTATCATTTGGTCATAAATGAATAACTTGTCAGTCATTTCAATCAGCAATCCAAGTCAAGGTGAATCTATATCAAGTAATCACTCAAAATTCATGTCATTCTAATCACACTTAAGACATTATTTAATTCATTTATAATCAAGGGTTCGCTCAATCAAATGGTAACCATAATCCGGGTCAAAAAAATGAATCCAAAGAGAGTATACTAAATAATCTAATTCAAAATTTAATTTTTTAGGAGGATTTTATGTGTCACAATTTCAATATTGTACATACTTTACAATTACACGGTCCATAGGGTTAGGGTTTAGACCCAATACCATTAATTGGATATTAACACAGTGCTGCTAAAGGGTAACACCAATGAGGAAGAAGGTGTATAAGATCACAAAAATAACCTAGATCAACCTAGGTCAGGATCACAACCAAAAGAGGTCCAAATATTCCACCACCCTAACATATATCAACAAAATAGGAGGGTAAAACCAAAGAGAAAGGCTTTATAAGGATTGATTGTAAAAAAGGTACATACATAATGGATGAAAGGCTTCCAAAATATCATGGAGAACCTTCAAGGGTTGAGAGGAGGAAACTTCTCATGGGTGAAAATAAAAATCATTTGCACAACACCTTTAAAACTACAAATCAGGATACTATATGATGTCTAACTCTTTTACATGTATTTTATTTCTTTTTAGTGGGATACATTGGAAATCCCATTGTCTTGGATGAAGTTTAAATTTCCCAAACATTAAATTATGTGAAATATTTACACGTGTAACTACCTCACACCCTATACTAGTTTCACAACATGTGTTTTGAAGAATTTACATGTCATATATACCTTCACACGACATGTAAATCTCCTATAGACAGCTTTCAGTCCAGTCTCTATAAAAGCAATTGAAACACCTACATAGCCTTACAAAACATGGAAAACCCCTCATAAACCCATTTAACACATTTATATATAGACACCATTAATTAAAATAAACATGCATCCCCAAACATTAGGTCATTTTTCAGAAAACAACCCCTCTGTCTCCAAATAATAATCAACCTCCAAGGCTTAAAAATAAAGGTAAAACCCCAACAGAATCCATTTAATACAAAAAGTAAAAAAGGTATGTACTTGGAAAAATATGAGATCTTATAACTAATCCCTACCCTATCTTAATCTCTAATCCCTAACCCCCAAATCTTAATCCCTAATCTCTAACGGACACCATCTCAATCCTCATTCCTTACCCCCAATCCAAATCACTAACCCCTAATTAATCCCCCCAATATTAATCCCCAATCCCTAACCCTTACCCCCAATCCCGATTCTAATGGTTAAAACCTAACTAATCCTTACCCCCAATATTAATCTTGTATCCCTACATCCCCTCCCAATATTAATCACTCACCCAAAGTAATCCCAACCCCACCCCCAATCTTAATCCCTAATCACTAACCCCAAAATCTTAATCTCTAATCCCTAATCCCCCAATCCTAATTACTAACCCCTAACTAATATTTTTCCCCAAATCATAATAACTAATCCCTAACCCCACCAATATTAATCCCTAACCCCTAGCCACTCCCACCCCCAAATCCTAATCCCTAATCCCCCAATCCTAATCACTGACCCCAAACTAATCCCTATCCCCCAATCATAATCCCTAATCCCTAAACCCTCAAATATTAATCCCTAATCACTAACCCCCATATCAATCCCTCATCCCTAACCTCCCCTCCCTATCTTAATTTGTAATCCCTACCCACAATAAAAATCCTTAACCCTCTAATACTAATCATAATCCATATCCCAATATTAATCACTAATCCCTACCCCCCCCCCAATCTTAATCCCTAATCCCTACCTCCCAATATCATTCCCTAAACCCAAATCTGGAATCCCTAATCCCCACCAATCTCTATACCTAATCCATAATCCCACAATCATAATCATTAACCCCTAACTCATCCCTATCCCTTCAATTATAATCCCAAACCACTAATCCCTAATCCCTAACCCCCCCCCCAATAATAATCTCTAAATTGTACCCCCCCCCCAAATCCAAATCCATAATCCACCTAATACTAATCATAATCCCTACCCAAATATTAATCACTAATCCATACCCCCCCCAATCTTAATCCCTAACCCCCTAATATTAATCCCTTAACCTAAACCCCCTAATATTAATCCCTAATCCCTAACACCCCCCAATATTAATCCCTAATCCTTAACCCCACACCCAACCCCCAATTGTAATCCTAAATATATAACCCCTCAATCTTAATCCTTAATCCCCAAATCCTAATCACTAACCCATAACTCGTCCTTATTCCCATAATCATAATACATAATCCCCCTAATATTAATCCCTAACACCTACCCCAAATCCTAATCCCTAATCCACAAATCCTAATCACTAACCCTTAATTAATATCTATACCCAACCCTAATACATAATCCCTAACCCCTACCCCCATTCCCAATCGTAATCCCTAATACATAATCACCAATATTAATACCTAATCACTACCCCTACCCAATCCTAATCCCTAACACCCCCAATCCTAATCCATACCCCCAATCTTTATCCCTAATACCTAACTCCTCAATCTTAATCCCTAATCTATAACACCCCCATCTTAATCCCTAACCCCCAATATTAATCCCTAATACCTACCACATAATCTTAATACTTAACCCCACTAATTATAATCCTAATCCATATCCCAATCTTAATCACTAATCCATAACCCACCAATATTAATCCCTAATCCCTACACCCCCCCCCCCAATCTGAATCCATAAACCCAAACCCACATCATAATCTTTAATCCCTACACCCAAATCCTAATACTTAACCCACCAATAATAATTCCTAATACCTAACCCCACCAACTTAATCCTTAATCCCTACACCCAAATATAAATCCCTAATACCTAACCCCCCCCCCCCACCATCTTAATCCATAACCCCCATTTTCATCTTTAATTCCTACCCTTCCTCCCCAATATTAATTCATAATCCCTACCCCACCCCATCTTAATCCCTAGTCCCCACTCCCACCCCCCAATCACATATTAATCCCGCATACCTACCCCACAATCTTAATACCTAATCACCAAAACACTCCCATCTTAATCCCTAATCCCACCCACCGCACACAATCCTAATCACTAACCCAGAACCAATCCCCTGCACCCAATATTAATAAATAATTATTAACCCCCATAACCCCCCATTCACAATCCCAATCAATAACCCCTAAACCCCCCCCAACCGTAATCTAAAATTCCTAACCCCATAACCCCTAATCACAATCCAAATCACTAACCCCTAACTAATCCCTACCCCCCTCCCCCAATCTTAATCCCTAACCCCCCAATCCCATTCCAAATCACTAACACCTAACTAATCCATATCCCCCATCCCCAATATTAATCTCTAATCCCTAACCCCCCTAATCATAATCCTTAATCCCAAACCACACATCTTGATCCCTAATCCCCAACCCCCATTTTAATCTCTAATCCCTACTCCCCCCCCCCCAATATTAATCTCTACCCCCGTCTTAATCCCTAACCCCTAATCCTAAAATCTTAATCACTAAACCCCAAACCCCCATCTTAATCCCTAATCCATACCCCCCCCAATCCAAAATCCCAACCCCCTAATCCCAATCCCTACCCCAATCTTAATCCCTACCCCCAACCCTAATCCCTACCCCCTTGATCCAAATCCCAAATCACTAACCGACTAACCTGGTAATCTTAATCCCCAATCTATAACCCCCACAATATTAATACTTAATCCATACCACCCCCAATACTAATCCAAACCTCCAATATTAATCCCTAGTCCCCCCCATATTAATCCGTAATCCACACCCCACAATCCTAATCACTAACCCCTAACCAGTCTCTACCCCCCCAATCTTAGTCCCTAATTTCCTAACCCACATAACACCCCAATCAAAATCCTAATCACTAACCCCTAAATAATCCCTACTCACACCAATATTAATCCCTAATCCCTAACCTACCTATACCACAATCCCAATCTTAATCACTAACCCCTAACTAATCCCTACCTCACAAATCATAATCCCTGATCCTTAATCCCCCTAATCTTAATATTGAATCCATAACCACCCATATTAATCCCTATCCCCCCCAATCCTTATCTTAATCACTAACCCCTAATCCCTCCACCATGACCCCTAACCCCCATATTAATCCCTATTCCATAATCCCCCCCCCCATATTAATCCTTAATACCTACCCCACATATTAATCCCTAACCCCTACCCCCAATCCAAATCCCGACCCCCAATAGTAACCACTACCCCCCAAACCTAATCCCTACCCAAAACCATATTCCCTAACCCCCCCCCCCCAAATAATAATCCTAATAACTATCCCCTAACCCGCCAATCTTAATCCCTATCCTCTAACCCCCCCCCCCCAATATTAATCCCTAATCCCTACCCACCAATTCTAATCCTTACCCCCCAAATCCTAATCCTTACCCCAAAATCCTAATCCCCCTAATATTAATCCCTAGTCCCTACCCCCTACCAATATTAATAGCTAATCTCTACACCCACACACCCATATTAATCCCTAATACCTACCCACCCAATCTTATTCCCTAATCACTAACCCCTAACTAATCACTACCCCCAATCTTAATCCCTAATTCCTAACCCCATAACACTGCCAATCACAATCCTAATCGCAAACCCCAAACTAATCTCTACCCCCCCCCCCCCCCATCTTAATCCCTAGTCACTAACCCCTAAGAAATCCCCACCCCCAATCATAGTACCTAATTCCTAATTCCCACAACCCTCATAATCACAATCCTAATCACTAACCCCTAAAAAATACTTACCCCGAATATTTATCTCTAATCCCTATGCCACTAACCCTACCCCCAATCTCAATCCTAATCACTAATTCCTAACTAATCCATACCACCCAATCTTAATCTCTAATCTCAAACCCCCATCTTAATTCGTAATCTTGAACCCCCCCCCCCCTAAATTCAAATACTAATAACTAAACTCTAACCCCCAATATTAATCCCTAACACCCCATCTAAATACCAAATCCCTAATACCCCAATCTTAATCCCAAATCCCTAACCCCCATCTTAATCCATAATCCCTACCCCCCCCCCCCAATCTTAATCCATAATCACTAACCCCAAACCAATCCCTACCCCCCCCCAATCTTAATCCCTAATTAATAACCCCATACCACCCCCCCCCCCCCCTCAAATCACACTCCGAATCATTAGTACCTACCCCTATCTTAATCCCTAATCCTTAACCCCCTAACCCCCCCCCCCCCCACAATACCAATCCTAAACACTAACCCTTAACTAATCCCAACCTCCAATCTTAATCCCTAATCCCTAATGCCCCTACCCCCTCCCCCAATCATGATCCTAATAACTAACCCCTAACTAATAACTACCCCTAATCTTAATATTTAATCCCTAACCACCCATATTAATCCCTAACAAACCCCTAACTAATCTATACCCCACCAATCTTAATCCCTGATCCCTAACACCCTAATTTTAATCCCTAATCCCTAACCTCTCATCTTAACCCCACCCCACCACAATAATAATCCCCCCAACCCTAATCCCTAACCCCCAAAATCCTAATCCTAATCACTAACCCCTAACTCCCCAATCTTAATCCCTAACCACCATCTTAATACATAATCCCAAATCCACCGATATTAATCCCTAATCCCTAACCCACCATCTTAATCCCTAATCCCTACCCACTATTAATCACTAATATCCCCCCAATTTTAATTACCATAATCCTAACCCCTACCCCTGATCCTAATACCAACCCCCAACCCTAATCCATATCACCCTCCTCCAATCCAAATCCTAATCATTGGCCCCTAACCCACTAATCCTAATCTCTAATCTCTAACCCCCAAACGTAATCCCGAGTCCTTGACCCCCCCCCCCACACACACACACCCAAATCCTAATCCTTACCCTCATAAATACTAATCCTTATCCCCATATCTTAATCCCTACCTCAATAAATAATCATTCATCACTAACTGTATGCCGACGGTGGGTACAAAATAGCCAAAGAGAACAAGTCTTGGAAACACCCCTAGGCACTAGTTCATTGTGGGCCCCAGGTACCTCGTATCTCGGTATAAAAGTAACCATAAATAATATAAATTCTCATGAACAGAATCCACTAGTAGAAGAATCATACATAACCTAGTGTTCCCCAACACCATCATCATCATAGTTTAGTTAGTGTTGTCATCATCAAACTTGCTACGTGAAACAGGTACAAAACCCCTCCGGATCACTAGCATACTAGTACATGTCTACCCACCTAGATACCCGGGTTTTCCCCTTGTGTGATAAAACAACATAAAAATATATAAAATACCATTTTCTCATGAAGATTACATTTAAAAATAATACACATATAAAACAGGCCACACACATGTCTCTCATTTCTTTCACAGATCAATAAACCACCTAAATTTTCATTAAAAAAATCAAGAAGTATAACGAGGCATTGCATATAAAATCCATTCAAAAATTCTCTTTTAAGGCCAAAAAACCATAAATACCATATAATCCCAGATTTGGAAGCCCCAAAAACCATTAATAAATCAATTTCATGGACCCTAAAATGGCCCCAAAAGATAGAACATGAAATACACATGGAAACCATTTTTATAAGAAAAAAATGCCAAATGGGCCTTTAAGCCTTTCTCAAAACTAACATTTGAAAACGGTATGCATTTTAATTTTATTAAAAATGTGTATAAACACCATTTAAAGAAGCAAATAACTTTCATAAATCCCTTAAAACACTCATGTTACATATTCAAAACATAACTATTTTTATAAGGATGTGAAACGTGCCATTTTCCAGCAACTCGGGCCAAAACATGTTGTAAACCAAAACCCATTTGTTTGTAATACCAAATACACATTGGAAAGCGATATAAGGACCCAAAAATACCATTTTAATTCTTATAATTCATTTATAAATCCAATCAAATAATTTTTAAATCACACATAACACATAAAAGCCAACCGGGCAATTTACCGAACACATGACATGCACTTCTAAACAAAAAAAAATTATTTTAAGCACTTGACAATGAATGAAACACCTATTGCATGTCATATTTTATTCAAGATACTTTAACATTTTCAAAATACCATAAACTAGGTTCTAAACCTCATAAACCAGGTGCAAAAGATATTAGAACATTTAAACAAATACTTGGTGTGCACTTTTATGACAAAACAACACTACCTTTCACAAAACAAAGCTTAAAAAACCATTTTGCACAACAAGAAAATTATAAAAAGGCTGAAAAACAATAATAAACATATATATCAGGTGATAAAAATAATAAAATTATGAAACTTAAATGATAAAGGCATGTGAAAGGGATATCCTACCTCAAATCTTTGGTGTAATGGAAACGCACAGCCGATATCGCCATCTGAGGGTTTATAAACCCTAAACCTATGACGACCATCAACAAATGAAACAAAAACCCATAAAAATCATGGGATAACATAACACTAGGTCTATAATGACTATAATAGAATATTAAACCAATAAATAAGTAAAGGAGGAAGAAGAGGGAGGAGAAATGAGAAGGAATCTCACCTTGAAAACCAGAAAACTCTTCGTATTCCCTTAAATATGCATCCTTAGAGGAGAGTTAATGGCTTGAAACTAATTGGAGTGGCTCATAAGGTATGGAAAAACCATAGGAAGAATATTTGTGGAAAAATAGAACGAATTTAATGATTTTTGAATGAGAAAAAATATCTTTGTCAAATCTAGATGATTTGAGAACCATTGAGAATATTTGACCTAATCCACGGCAGGATGAGCTCTAAAGAGATACACTGTAACATGGGGGTGATACTAAGGTTCTTATACTCACTTGGGTGGTGTAATCACCGAAAAATATAAAAAAATGAATAATATATAAAAGAAACAAATTATTTTTTTTAAACTGGAAATGGGCCCTCCTGCTTGGCCCAATACATGAATTAATAACCCAAATTCACCATGCTTATGAATTTATAAAGGGTAAAAAATGAAATTTTAGTTTTAATATGTAAGTGTAGGACAAGTGGGAAGAAAAAGGAGTGAAAAATGTTGAAAAATGAAGGAGTTATAAAAGAAAAAAATTTGGTTTTTAAATCTGGAAGTGGGATCACGGTTGGCCCGAATCATAAAGTAACCACCATTTTCTCCAAAACTCTCAAACAATCTATAGGGAACTAATGGTAGAATGATTAGAAATATATGGAAGTTAAAAACTCAAAATTAATCTCACCCAAAACCCAAGAAAATGATCAAGATTTCCAATTAACCGGATCAAAACCAATACATGAAAAGAAAAAAAACGGGTGTGATAATAATAATATTCATGTTTAAGGACCATTACACATGTTCACAGATAGGAATATCTAATTACACCTAATCATGAAGATTTACTACTAGCGGGTTTCTTATCAAAATCTCTTATGTTGGGGACACCAATACCTTGAATTTATGATGTCGTATTACTTTATGTAAACATATGTACTACCTGTTGGAAACTCATGCCAGTTTTGGACATGTTCTTTGTCATAAAATTATTGTAGTGTACTTGTGATATTTCATGAATTTTTTTGTAAAAATAAAAATATTGAAGATTAGTAATTTTATCATGATTAGTAATTTAAACATTATTTATTAATTAATTAAACCATTAAATTTCTTCCACTATTTTATCAAAATATAGAAACTCTATATACTAGAATAAAAATACTATATCGCTTTAGTATTCCAGTAGAAATGATCCTTGAACCACCCCTCATAGACTAAAAGCTTTGGATATGTCACTAATCAGAAAATTCAAGGTAGGTATTTGACTAGAAAACCACATTAACTCACGACTCATTGATCTGGTGAGTGAGGTTCCATCTTCTAGTGTCAAAAAAATGATTTACCTCTAAATTTGTAGAAAGATTGATTTGACTAATTATTTGCTATCAAAATCAGTTAATTCAACCCATCACTCTAATAAGAAATACTCAGTAGTGAGGGAAAACCTCAAATTTGGATGTCGAGCACTCTGGACAACCAATTTTGTTCAAATTCAAATGATGGAAGTTGTTTTGCGACTTAACATTTTTTTGAAGTTATTTAAATTTTTCTTAACGAATGTAATCCATCTCTATTAATCTATTCAAACTATGTTATCTCTCTCACAACTGAACATTAATAGAAAAACATTCATTGCATATTTATGTATTTTTTCTAATTATTATTTTATTTGTTTTCTTGCTATAATGCAAATGCATAAAATAATAAAAAAATGAATAAAGTAAATAAAAATGCTTGACTGGTGTTGATAATCTAATATTGGTTGATCCATTTAAACATAATAGATCAACCATGACCTAGGGGAATCATACCTGAGTCATGGATTGACTCATGATGCAGCTCATCCTAGTCCATTGTGTCCACTTCTCATCTGGATTTCACCTCATCCTGACTGGGTCCATGTCGTATATCATCTTTATTAAAGTAAAAAAATGTACTCACACGTGGGTGAGGGGGTCCTATGAGTACACAATATAAACATATAAATTGGACACACAGACCCTTATAAATATTTACCGAAAAGAAGATGATGCACAAACCTCCATTTAATTAATTACTTATTACAATTATCGCATGTAGGTAATAAATAATTAATAAAATAACCAGACTTACACAGGTCAGATCAATTTCTGAAGACCAGTCAGAATATAAATAAACAAAAATTAAATTAAATTTCCAAAAACCTAAAGTATGAGGGTATTGAAATAAATTAAATGAATTATATACAATAAAATAATTTATTTTATTCAGTCTAATCATTGATTTAATTTTATTTCCAAAAATTAGTTGGTTAATTAATTAATTTAATACTTAAATTAAATTATTTTTTTTGAATACTAAAATATCATATTTTAAACCAAAAATTAATTTTTAATCAATTTAATTTAATAATAAAATTTAATTGATTAATTAAACTATTTTTTATTAACACGAGCCCCAAAACCCTGTGCAAGGCATGTGTGGGTCAGACCAACCCTATATAGGCCTGTTTCATGTTGTGCAAAGCCTGTGTTGAGCTATTCTGGGCCAGGAAGGTCCGCCCGGACTCCATTTGGGTTAGAAAGACACGACCTAACTGGTTTCAGGGAAAAACATTGTTTTTCAGCAGGTTACCTCTCTCTTGGGGCAGCTCGCATGGAGGTACCCAATGGGATTTGGTTCTGAAAAGGCTGATGGGGATGAGACAATCAGCATGCGATAATGGTCAGGACCTGGTCCTGGTGTGCGATGAAGTCTAGTCGAGTAAGACAGTGTGGGGTAACCTCCATCGGTAGGGGTGAAGGATTTGGGGAGGTTTGGGAGAGGGTTCGACAAAGGCAGCATCTGGAAGGGGACCCCACTGCAAGCAGAGGCAGTAACCGGGAAAATCTACTACAGTAATCCCATTTTGGACTAATGAGGTGGCACTCGGTGGTGGCCAAGTGGTGCCACAATGGGGAGGTGGTGACTAGAATCTGGCCTATGGATGAGGTCTCATCCAAGCATGCAGCCGGAATGGGCGATGGAGATGGGACCTCAGGTGGGCAGCAAGCGGTGGCTCTGAGGCTCAGCTCTTGGGTGATGACCTCATACCAAGATGGAGGAGGGGAATGAAGCTTTGACTTGGTAGGCGCAACCATGGGGCTTCTGGTTGGGGCTCAGCTGAAGGATGGTGGTGGTCATGTCTTGCACCATGGGAGGAGCAGCGTGCAGGAAACGGCAACGAGCACATCAGTCGGTGTTAAGATTTAGGGTTTCTGGCAGGGTCGCTTGGGAGGGCGACTTGGTAGGTGGTCGACAGCCAGCTCACAGGCTTCAGCCCGAGGGAGGAGTTAGGGGGATATTTTTTAAAAATGGGTTTTTGAAAAAAAAATGCAAAATGGTATAGGTTTACCAGTATTTTTAAAAATAGGTCCTGAGAAGCGTGAACCCCGTTCACGCATCCCCGATTCCAGGAAGATGTGTGAATGGGGTTCACGCATCTTAGGTGCGCTGAAAGATACGCGAACCCTGTTCACGCATTCATCATGAAGTTGATGAAGGATGCATGAATGGGGATCACGTATCCTACAGAAACTTTTAATTTTTAAATTTTTTTGTACTTTTTTTTATTTTTTTATTTTTATTTTTTGTTTTGTTTGTCTATATATATATATATAACAAAGAAATTTAGTAGAATTTATCTGCTATTTAATATCCAGCAGTACTACCATTATAGCAGTCTGGATTTTGACAGAGGCTCTCACCCAGGGCTCTCTTTTATAAGAGGGTTTTCCCTGAAAAAAATTCTGCATTTTTGATGTGGGATTCAGGTTCTCCCTTTCCTGTGCAGAACATTCTGCATTTCAGATGTGGGATTCTATTTCAAGTACGTGTCTTTGAAAGAATATAAAATACAAACTATAAGACCAATATAAATGAAACTTAAAACATGGATTAAACATATAGGAAATTATTGAAAATAAAAAGAATTTCATAAAAAATATTGATGAATAATAATTTATAAGCTTTCAAAACCACCAACTTGAAACTTAAAAATGTTTCAAGTACGTGTCTTTGAAAGACTATAAAATAAAAACTATAAGACCAATATAAATGAAACTTAAAATATGGATTAAACATATAAGAAATAATTGAAAATAAATAAAATTTCTTAAAAAATGTTGATGATTAATAATTTATAAGCTTTCAAAACCACCAACTTGAAACTTAAAAACATTTCAAATACGTGGCTTTGAAAGCCTATAAAATACAAACTATAAAACCAATATAAATGAAAATTAAAAAATGGATTAAACATATAAGAAATAGTTAATGATTAATTAGTTAATTATAAATATAATTACTAATTAGTTAATAATCAATATAATTTTTAATTTTTAATTATTAATTATTAATTACTAAAATACAATAATTAATTAGTTAATAAGCAATATAATTATATAATAATTAATTAGTAAATTAGTAATATAATTATTAATTATAATTATTCATTATAATTATTAATTATTAATTATTAATTATTAATTATATAATAATTAGTTAGTTAATTAGTAATATAATTATTTTTTATAATTATTTTTTTTTTATATAATAGTTAATTAATTAATTTGTAATATAATTATTAATTAGAAAATAATAAATTAATTAATTATTAATATAATTAGTAATTATAATTATTCATTATAATTATTCATTATAATTATTAGTTATTAATTATTAATTATTAATTATTAATTATATAATAATTAATTAGTTAATTAGTAATATAATTATTAATTATATAATAATTAATTAGTTAAGTAGTAATACCATTATTAATTATAATTAGTTAAAATGATTATTAATTACAGTTAGTAATTATTAATTATATAATAATTAATTAGTTAATTAGTAATATAATTATTATTATAATTTTTAATTACTAATATAAAATAATAAATTAGTTAATTATTAATAAAATTGTATAATAATTATTTAGTTAATTAGTAATATAAGTATTAATTATACAATAATTAATTAATAATATAATTATTAATTATAATTATTAATTATTAATTATATACTAATTAGTTAGTTAATTAGTAATATAATTATTAATTATAATTATTAATTACCAATATAAAATAATTAATTAGTTAATTATTAACAAAATTGTATAATAATTATTTAGTTAATTAGTAATATAAGTATTAATTATACAATAATTAATTAATAATATAATTATTAATTATAATTATTAATTATAATTATTAATTATTAATTACATACTAATTAATTAGTTAATTAGTAATATAATTTTTAATTATAATTAGTGATATAATTACCAATTATAATTAATAATTATTAATTATATAATAATTAATTAGGTAATTAGTAATATAATTATTAATTAAAATTATTAATTATAATTATTAATTATTAATTATTAATTATTAATTATTAATTTTATAATAATTAATTAGTTAATTAGTAATATAATTATTAATTATATAATAAATAATTAGTTAATTAGTAATATAATTATTAATTTTAATTAGTAATATAATTTTGAATTATTATTACTAATATAATTATTAATTATAATTAGTAATTATTAATTATATAATAATTAATTAATTAATTAAAAATATAATTATTAATTATTAAAAACTAATTATATAATAATTAATTAGTTAACTAGTAATATAATTATTAATTATTACTTATTACTTATTAATTATATAATATTTAATTATTTAATTAGTAATATAATTATTAATTATATAATTTATAATTATAATAATAATTAAAAAATATATATTACTAATTAAATAATTAATTATTATTTAATTAATAATTATAATTCTAATTAAATAATTAATTATTATATAATTAATTATTAATAATTAATAACTAATACTTGTAATGAATAATTATAATTATTTATCATATCACTAATTTACTAATTAACTAATGAATTATTATATAATTAATAATTATATTAATTACTAAATACTTAATTATTATCTAATTAAAAATTATTTAACTAATTAACTAATTAATTATTATATAATTAATAATTATATTACAAATTAAATAATTAATTATTATATAATTAATAATTATATTACTAATTAATTATTGTATATTTAATAATTATATAACTAATTAATTATTATATAATTAATAATGATATTACTAATTATCTAATAATTATATAATTAATAATTATATTACTAATTAACGAATTAATTATTAACTATTTCTTATATGTTTAATCTATGGTTTAATTTTAATTAATATTGGTCTTATAGTTTTTATTTTATAAGTTTTAAAAGTCACGTACTTGAAATGTTTTTAAGTTTCAAGTTGGTGGTTTTGAAAGCTTATTAATTATTTTTCATCTGCATTTTTTATGAAATTCTTTTTATTTTCAACTATTTCTTATATGTTTAGGCCATGTTTTAAGTTTCATTCATATTGGTCTTATAGCTTTTATTTTATAGTCTTTCAAAACCACCAACTTGAAACATAAAAATAAAATTGTATAATAATTATTTAGTTAATTAGTAATATAAGTATTAGTTATACAATAATTAATTAATAATATAATTATTAATTATAATTATTAATTATAATTATTAATTATTAATTATATACTAATTAATTAGTTAATTAGTAATATAATTATTAATTATAATTAGTGATATAATTACCAATTATAATTAATAATTATTAATTATATAATAATTAATTAGGTAATTAGTAATATAATTATTAATTATAATTATTAATTATAATTATTAATTATTAATTATTAATTATTAATTATTAATTATTAATCATTAATTATTAACTATTAATTATTAATTATATAATAATTAATTAGTTAATTAGTAATATAATTATTAATTATATAATAAATAATTAGTTAATTAGTAATATAATTATTAATTTTAATTAGTAATATAATTTTGAATTATTATTACTAATATAATTATTAATTATAATTAGTAATTATTAATTATATAATAATTGATTAGTTAATTAACAATATAATTATTAATTATTAAAAACTAATTATATAATAATTAATTAGTTAACTAGTAATATAATTATTAATTATAATTATTACTTATTAATTATATTATAATTAATTATTTAATTTGTAATATAATTATTAATTATATAATTAATAATTATAATAATAATTAACAAAAATATATTACTAATTAAATAATTAATTATTATTTAATTAATAATTATAATTCTAATTAAATAATTAATTATTATATAATTAATTATTAATAATTAATAACTAATAATTGTAATGAATAATTATAATTATTTATCATATCACTAATTTACTAATTAACTAATGAATTATTATATAATTAATAATTATATTAATTACTAAATACTTAATTATTATCTAATTAAAAATTATTTAACTAATTAACTAATTAATTATTATATAATTAATAATTATATTACAAATTAAATAATTAATTATTATATAATTAATAATTATATTACTAATTAATTATTGTATATTTAATAATTATATAACTAATTAATTATTATATAATTAATAATGATATTACTAATTAACTAATAATTATATAATTAATAATTATATTACTAATTAACTAATTAATTATTAACTATTTCTTATATGTTTAATCCATGGTTTAATTTTAATTTATTTTGGTCTTATAGTTTTTATTTTATAGGCTTTCAAAGTCACGTACTTGAAATGTTTTTAAGTTTCAAGTTGGTGGTTTTGAGAACTTATTAATTATTTTTCATCTGCATTTTTTATGAAATTATTTTTATTTTCAACTATTTCTTATATGTTTAAGCCATGTTTTAAGTTTCATTCGTATTGGTGTTATTGCTTTTATTTTATAGTCTTTCGAAAACACGTACTTGAAACATTTTTATGTTTCAAGTTGGTGGTTTTGAAAACTTATAAATTATTATTCATCAACATTTTTTACGAAATTATTTTTATTTTCAAAATTTTCTTATATGTTTAATCCATGTTTTATGTTTCATTTATATTGGTCTTATAGTTTGTATTTTATAGTCTTTCAAATTCACTTACTTGAAATAAAATCTCACATCAGAAATGCAGAATGTTCTATACAGGAAAGGGAGAACTTGAATCCCACATCAGAAATACAGAATGATTTTTAGGGTAAGTCCTCTTATAAAAGAGAGCCCTGGGTGAGGGTCTCTGTCAAAATTCAGACCATTGTAATGACAATACAACTAGATATTAAATAGAAGATAAATTTTTCTGAATTTTTTTGTTTTATATATGTATATATATAAATATAAACAAAAAACAAAATAAAAAAATTTTAAAAAAAAATAAAACTTTCTGTAGGATGCGTGAACGGGGTTCACACGTCCTTGAAAAAGTTTACAAAGGATGCATGAACCCCATTCACGCTTCTTGGTGGGGGAGATGCGTGAACGGGGTTCGCGTATCATTTATCACAACTCTGCAGGATGCGTGAACCCCATTCAGGCATCTCTCCACGCCAAAGATGCATGAAAAGGGTTCACGCATCTTGAGACCTATTTTTAAAAATATTGATAACCCTACTCCTTTTTTATAAAAAAAATTAAAATACCCATTTATAAAAAAAAACCCGAGTTAGGGGGTCCCACAAGCCCCCTTTTTTAATAAAAAATATTTTTTTTTTCATAAAATTGTCAAGCTACTAGCTAAAACCAAATGGTGGCATTTTTGGAAAAAATAAAAAAATTGCTCACTTTTTCTGTCTTGTTAGATGACGAGCCACCCATTAATTGTAAAATGAGTTTATTTTTATTATCATTAAACTCAAATAATTTTTATTCGAAAAGTTTGTGGAAAATGGCTACTAGCTGGAGTATCTCTGGTGATCGGATTCAGACCAGTACCAAGTTGGAGGTCATTGGAAAAATGAATAATATATACAAATTTGCTTTCTTGCTATTCGAAAACTTAATATCTAATAAACACCATGTCAATCCATAATTTTTTTTTGATTCCTGTAACTTGAGAATTTGGTAATGTATTGATGTGCAGTTAGATTTATTTGAAAATATTTACAACCCTCTATTTAAAATTTAAAGTAAAATAATTTTCTTGGCTCAGATAATCTATGTGCTCGCTCTGATACCAATTGATGGTATTGATGTGGGAAGTGAAAACTGGTGGGATGAGGTTTTTAAAATTTTCATCACCATAGTAAA
Source organism: Viscum album (assembly GCA_963277665.1). Classification (NCBI taxonomy): domain Eukaryota; kingdom Viridiplantae; phylum Streptophyta; class Magnoliopsida; order Santalales; family Viscaceae; genus Viscum; species Viscum album. Next base: position 1,761,380,468 of record OY728141.1, read on the forward strand.
AAAAATGTATTGTCTTCTATGATCTGAGTTGTGGTATGGTCTAAGGATCTTACATTGTTTATTGGGGAAAAAATAAAAATAAAAAAAATGAGTACCTTATTCTGATTCAAAGTGTGCATGTCCATCACAAGTCATCGGAAATTATTGCTCGAAGGATCCAACACTGAACCCCTCTAGATAGTCCACACACTCTATAACAACCATGGTCTTTATTTTGTATTTAAAAATTATTTATTACATTAAATTACACATAATACAACTTATAAGATTGAGTGGTCTGGTCTCTTTTGGGATTAGGAACATTACATAACAACTTAAAACATGAAAGACACATCTTTATTGAAAAAATCTTTTACATGACCACAACATTCTTTTATACATAGCATTGCATGGGATAACCTGAGGACATACATAGGAAAAGGGTGAGTTATAAATCCCAGTAAGGGAATAAAAATTTCATAACATGAGAAAGAAAATATATGTTATTCAACAGGCATATCAATAGAGCATAAAAGAAACATCAACATAAAGACATGATATATCATGATATTCATAACATGGAAATGTGGCAACAACATTCAATGTGATATTATCATGAGTCAAATATAATTGCACATGGATTATAATGGGTAAACTCTAATTTCACATGAATTATCATGTGTAAACCCTCATTTTAAATGGTGTATCATGATACTAAACATTACTCAATGCATTGTATCACTATCAGGGTGGACCCCTCATAATCATTTCGTTTTCATGTATAAGTTTTCCACATAGAGCATACAACATGGATTCATTAAAATCATAATTTATTCAAAGAATAAGGAATGTGGAATACATAAATGTAATTCCCCAATCAATAATTACATGAGAATAAAGGTGAATACCCTTGATAGAGAAAAGGGTATGGTATTCACTACATGATGATTTTGGCATGGAAAACTGTGGTGCAATTTCGGCAGCATAACAACGTCAAATAGAAATTCATAAAATGGGTTGATGAGAGAGAAAGGGTTATATAAACATTTATATATGAAAAGTATAGTAAGGGGATCATGTAACATAATATCCTAACATATGAAATGGAATTTAGATGTATAATATAAAATAAATTCTATAATGGAAATGAGAAAAGAGAAATCCCTTGTGGAATTTTGGCATAGTAATGGGTGTACATGGGGGGTATTAATGACAGATAAAGGATTATATCATCATTAAAACATAATAAGGTTAGTATGGGGGTGAAAAAACATACCCTATCATTTATAATTGAAAATAAAAGGATGTAACAATATAAGGAAACTTGGACAAAAATTGAGAAAGGAAGGAACCCTTACTTGGATGTGTGATCTCAAAGGCTTGAGAGAGGCTTATTAAGAGATTGGGGTGACTTGGGAGGACTCTAGGGAGTATATATCAGATTATATATGAGCTTTAAGGAGTTTTAGTGAATAGGAATGGGTGCTTGGGTAGGTTTATATAGGAAAGGTGGGTGAATTCTTTATTATTTTTGTTTTGGACACTACACACACAAAAAAATTAAAAACCAAAAATCATCCCATGGTTTATAGAAAAGGAGAGTGGTATGAATTATTTTATAAGGTTAAGGTCCAATTATATTAAAATATTTCCCTTTCTAACATGGAGGTGAGTCACACTTTTAAGGAAATTATTTTAAAATCTGAAAATATTTTATATATCTTGGAGGATTCACTAGGGATTTATAAAATAAATCAAATAAACCTAAAATTACATTATTTTAAAGTAAAAATATATATATTTGGATTTAGATACCTTTTATATTATTTTATTATATCACTATTTGGTCATTATGATTTCATAAACACATTTTATATTTATACGGTATTTAATTTTTACTCAAAAAATCGATTGTCTCAAAAACTTATGAAAAATTAACCATTTGATAATTTCAACATATTGATTCCAAAAATAATATTCATTTTAACTAAATAATTTTATATATATGTGAATTTTCACTTTAAAAATAAAAATTGACAATTATTGAAAATTGATGGGTTTTGGAAAAAATGGTTTTCAAACCTTACTAAAAGTTACTTTTGACTTGGTAGGGTCCTAAAAACTTTACAAAGGGAAGAAAATACTCCCAAAAGAACTTTTTAGAAGGAAGAAAGCATTCCCACTAGACCAGTAAAGCAAATGGATGAAAATTGAGTTGCAAACTTTGGAAGAAACTTGAAGAAATTTAATTTCTTAATAGTTTTAAGTGACCCATGTACCATCACTTGGAAGGGTTCTTGGAACACATAAATCATGAACCACCTATACGTGGAATGACCCGTGAGGCGCTGGCCCATGAAGCGATGGATAGTGAACCTAGGAAGCCACAAAATACATCATTAGCTAAATCAAGTCCATGAAGGCCACCCGCAAACTGTCCTGCAAACTTGGCAGTTCGTGGACAAAGTAAATAGGTAGGGTTTTGCGAACCATGACTCACAGACCATAGCCTCTGCAAACCCTGGTTGATCGAGTCTTACATGGGTTGAGATATGTCTTCATGGGCTTCTACAAATGGTGCCTCATGCACATAGATATGATTTTCCCAGTGCTCTATAAAAGGAGCACAGAAGGAATTGGGAAAGGACAGACAAATAAAGGATGAAGGAGGCCCTAGAGATTGGAAGAAAGAATTCGGAGAGGATTCCATATTCGGTTTAGAATCATCAGTGAAGTTCAAACTGCGAACCACATTTCTATAGGTATAACCAGCCATGAACCATAAAAAGAAAGAACTTAATAATAATGGGTAAACCCCAAACCTAACTAGTTTTATCGCAAACCAAAAATTCCTCATGGATGAACTCCCCAAAAACGATAGGTTTTAGGAACCTCGTTCAATATGGCACTCCACATAGTGCATCACCATGTGGATCGAACCCCACACCATGTACTGCATCAGTACTCAGATGGAACCTAAAGTGGTGTGGTGGACCGCATCTAGGACTATGTACCACTTTGTTATGTGGTGGTCCATGCCCAAGCTTGCATACTATTTCGGTATGCGGATGAACTCTCTACCTGCAAACCACTATGGTATGCAGAGCTCCCCCATCCCACCTGAGAAAACAGTATGCAGAATGGGGCGTCTTTGGGTGTCCTTCACTCCAGCTCAAATCTCGCCCCTCCATTACTATCCAGTCCTCCAAAGATCATCTGCAAACCAGTCCTCCGACATCAAGCCAAAGCCTCCTCTAAATCCACTGGAACCGTATGATCAGATCATTAGGAAAATCACCACTCCTCTTTGATTCTATTACACATGGTAAGAGGAGTCACAAAGGCTCTCCCTATAATGGTTCGGACTCTCAGGATGTCTGTAAGTCTACATTCCCATGGTAACCTAGAGTCCACCCTTGGGACACTGATGTGAACCTCCCTATTCTAGAGATTAAGGGTGATCACTTGCTTTTCCATTCAATGAGGAATGGTGATCAGTCAAAGGAGTCATGTTCTCTCCTCCTTTTTATGAGAGGATACATTCCTCCGCTTTCCCAGAGTGCATTCTGGGGCACTCCCACTAAGGTAAGTCCCTAATATTCTGAGATCTGAGCCGCATGACCTCCAATTTCATTCCACATTGAAAGGTTCATCGCTCTGCACCCCCACCCACCATCGCCTCGACTTATTCCACTGTAGGCCCACCCCCTCCCATCAGTGGGAGAGAAGGTGTTTGGTTGGTTGAATCTATCACATCCTCTTGCTTCTCACACCGAGTATGACTCATGTTGGCTTGGAGACTTGTGATGATTACAACATCCACACAACTGACTTGTTTTGAACTATGAGAACTTTGATTCCTGGTCAAACTAGGATATGTAGGATGCCTGCTTGAAGGCCCAAGCTCAAAATGGGTGCCCTTCCAAAACGGTTCACCCAATCATTTCCCCTCAAATGGGAAGCTTCCACATGTACTCCCCAACTCATCATGAACTACGAGAACTCTGATTCCTGTTCAAACTAGGATATGTAGGATGCCTACTTGAAAGCCCGACCTCAAAAGGGGTAACCTTCCAAAAAATTCCACCCTAATTATGCCCCCAACAAATAGGCATACTCCGAGGTCCAAGCCCAAAGAAAACTGAACTACAAGGTCTCTGATTACTCTTCCAAGGATACATAGGAATCCCATCTTATAACCCTAATCCCAATATCAAATCATTCTCCATCCCTCCTGGATGAAGATAAACTCCAGAGCGCCTTATTACATGGCTTAAGTCAGAATTTCCTCTGTAGCATCAAATTTATATATATCCATAATGATCTAGAAAACCAAGGGTAGCCTATAGATACACTCTCCTGGAATGAACCAAGGATTAATGAACATATGAGCACAAATTAAATCTATAAGAGAGTCCTGAAATGCGAAATAATTCCACCAAAAGGGTACAATGAGCCCGACTTCCCATCCTCTCAACCAATGGAGTCCTTAAGTGTCGTTGGAAGAATCATCATCCAACAAGTGCCTGCGTTTCGAAATAAGGTCCATGAATCATGGATACTAGGGTAGTTGAGTGTTTCTAGCTCCCCAGATAAACCCTTTGGGGACCATATAAGGAAGTCATATCCTAAGCGGACCAATTGCACAAATACTTAACCCCATGCAATCACCTCCTGGGACCATTTGACTGTGGAACCTCCTTCATAAAGCAGAAGGGATAAATTTCACAATCCCCATAGGGTCGATCCAATACCCCTAATGGATAATGAATTGAATAGGGTCGAAACAAAGATAGTGATGGGATTGTCTCTATAATAACAGACAAATGCTCATCACCTGTTAGCCCATTCATTGCATTTTTTCCAAACCTCCGAATGCGCCACTTTAGAGGCCGAATAAAAAATGGTCAACCTGACATGAATCCTTAACCAAGGCGACTTTCTTCCCCAATCAATCCCCTTTGCATCACAACAAAAATAAAAAGGGAAAGGGGCTAAGATGAATCATCAAATATGAATATGTTCAAGAGATTATAATTTTATGGGGTTTTGTTGTCGATATATGTTATATAAATATATTGAAGGTTTGTACATAGAAACCTTCGATCCAAATGGAATCCGAAAAACCAGGACAGAAATGCACTTCAGCAATCCCGCAGGCGGCCGGGGCCCCAATGAAGAGAAGGACCCACTCACTAACCCATCATCTTCAACGCTAGGCATCTAACACACTGGTCAAAAAGTACCACCGAAATGGAACTCTCCCCACAGTGTAGCCTCAAAGACAATCCCTCCAGTCTTAAAAAACTCATCAGTTGCATCCTTATCCATGGTCGGCACCCTAGCACAAGGCAGCCCTTGTGGTCATCTCGAACCATTTCGGGAGCCTTCCCCCAGAGCGTGACAACAAGTACCTACCTTATCTCAGGGAGGTAGATGAAGTCGATGTTGACAACTTCATCTCAAGTGCACAAGGTTCCTACTCACGATCCCCTTCCAGAGATTGTATCCACCAATACCAAGTAACCAAATATCCTCACTATAAAGAGAATCTTATTCCAAGGGAACCAGCTGAAGTCCAAAAGACATGGGACCCTCAGGCCACCCTCTATATAATCAGGAACAAGCTATCACCCTAATTTCTAAGGAGGAACTCTACCATACAAAAGTGTTGTCATTCAATAGGAAGATATACAACTCTGCACCCTCCACTCAATCCCACCTTGGAAATAGGGTGGCACAATATGAGAACGTGCACCTTCCTTTCAGTGCTTGTTGGTCCCGCCGTGCAGACATAAAGGAAAATTACAGGTAGATGCAGATATCTACTAACACACAAGAATCCTATCATCTAAATAGGATGACAACCAGCTATATGCAGGCACAAATACATACTGATTCATATCAAGCCCACCATCCAAATAGGGCGGCAAGAAAATATGAGCAGAGTAAAATTACTATGGATTCATAAAAAACCATGAGAAAAATACAAAAACAATCGAGCATATGAAAATTCCTACTCATGAATTAAATCCCACCAGTCAAATATGGTGTCAACTGAAGAAGAAAACTAGTAGAAGACTCATTCCTCTATCCGAGCATAGGAGAACTGCCGGTATCTACAAGAAACCTATGGAGGATCGGAGCAGGCACAAACTTCTACTCCAAAAACAGAATGGGCCTTCATACCTGTTCTAACCAAATATATATATCAAAGAACATCTTGGAAATGATGGAAGATCAGACATCAATTCCAGACCATATCCTTCAAACATGCCAAGATATCATTTCATCGATGGAAAAGGTGAGGAACCAAGACCACAACTCAGATTCCTCGAACGGAATGACTTGCTCACAAAATGGGTTAGTCACTCCGGATTAGTTATGCATCCCTACTCCAATCTAGGAGGGTGGAAAACAATATCTAGCGATACACAAACAACCGGATCAGGAAAAAATACTCGTTCCAACTGGGGGACATCGGCCCAATGTGGTGGTCGCCCCAGGGAAGGCATATATCCCTTCTGAACCCCAATATGTCTCTCGGTGTATCACAGTGACATAATGGGACCCAAAAATATAGGGACCCATATATAAATGTCATTACCAACATCAGACGGCCCCAGTTACCCGCAAGAGAGTTCCCAAAAATGAAATGCGCCAAAGGCAATCTGTAAATGAGGAGCACATACATGATCCTACTCTAATGGAAGTTGTAGTTCTTGATTCCCTCAAAAATATATCAATAAAGGCTCAAGACCTTGTTAGTGCATTAACAAATTATGGAAGTGGTAGTAGCAGTTAAGAAGGTCCTCCCGGCAATGTTTTTACCAGCATCTCTGAAGGTCCTCCCTAGAGCACCCACAAGGGCTTACTCCGTGGGCCAGGAATGATCGATCATGAGAACCTATCTCTTGATGTGTGTTAGGGTAGCCCTCCTATTGACTTGAAGATCATACAGTAAGAAGGTCCTCCCCTTACTGTCGTCCACCCTGGTGGTCCTCCCCAGGGTATACACTACATATATGATTCTCCTTATAGTCAGACATCGAGTCATGATGATAGTCCTCGCCATGATAACAATCATTGAAAAGGCCCTCCCTATAATGGTAGTTGTTGTGACGTACCTTCCCATAATAACATCAAGAAATGAGAAGGATCCCCCCTCATTACAGTACATCATGAAGGCCCTCCCCATGATGTACACTGCAGAAATTCTCCATGTAGCCAGATATCAAGCTATGATAGTAGTCATAGCTATCATATTAGTCATCAAAAATGTCCTCCTCTCATTGAAATCAAGCAGCAAGAAGGTCCTCCCCTCACTATAGCCCACCATGAAGTTCATCCCTAGGGTATGCTTTGTAGGGACACTCCCCGCAGTTAGGCATCAAGTTTCAAAGGTATCCCTCTCCATTGTAGCACCAATTTCAAAGGTCCTCCCCGCAATCAAAATTCATACTGGCAAGAAGTCCCTTACCTTATCGGGACAAATTTGAGAAAGACCTCCTATACTAAGGCACTCAGAAATATAGAGTGAGACATATTAGACACACTGTCTATGAAGAGTGATATCCTTTCTCAACCAGAGGATGGTCCGGGTCCACGCTCATCTTTTGAGCCACCCCCGCACCATTCACATATCAATGAGACTCCCACCATCCCAGCTTCTTGGAACGAAATTATTAAGAAGCGGTCAAGATTTTCATAAGTACCTAGAAGAACAGTAGCATGATATGTTGCTTGTAAGAGGAAAACTAGCTAGGGATAATATACCAGTGATGTATTTGACCACAACCACTTCTCACTTCGACATACTGAGGGAGTGGTCTGAGGAATGTATTCATAACATTCTCATCAATATCTGGATGACTCTTTTCCAGCTAAAAGAAATTTTCTTTCCCTATGAAGGGTATGTAGACCATGTCAACATATTAGGAGAGCTTCTCCATCTAATCGACCTAGAGGCCCTCATGTCTTCACAAAATCCACGATCAGAAAGGAGAAAGAAAAACCTTGAAATGGTCTACCTCCATGCACTACAAAAGTTGCATTGTTTTATTGGTGACTCCCCATATAGAGTTCATATTTAGGGATGGGGAGAACATGGAGCTCTACACATCACCTTGTATCCCATCTATTAGACCTCATTAGAAATTATATCTTTCAATTTCATTACCCAAAGGCAGTAATAAAATGAAATCCCTACTCATGAGAGATAGGATAATCAAAAAAATCGGCCCGTAGTAAGTCTCAAAAGTGTCAGGCCTGACGAGATCAAGCCATCAAAAAACTTCTGAGCCAGGCAGCTGAGAACATGAAGTAGGATTCCTGCCTAATGGAATCCAACCATCAAGAAGTGATCATGTCTTCAAAAGATAATAAATCCCATGTGGATCCAGCACCATACTCATATCACACCCATGCGGGAGTGCATGAAATCAAAAAGGTGTAAATAGTAGTGGCTACCGCCACAATATAGAAATAGCCCTATCCCATAGGGATCGTGGAAATTTTAACTCAAAATTCCCCCGTAATACCAACCAATCTTGGCCATATTGCATCAGCATAAGAATGAGAGCAACCCCATCCCACAGGGATGGGGGCATTTTTACCTCAAGTTCCCACATAGCGGGTGTCGTTCTTCTCTAGTCTGGGAAGAACGATGAGCAGAGGGGTCATATGTTCCACCCCATCTTATTGTTCATAACCTCCGAGATAAAGGAAGATTACGAGGTCATATCAGGGCTCCCTTAAGGTCAATTTTCTCCAAGAAACTCGAAGAATACCGCATAATGGAAAGAGAAAGTCCAAAAAAGGGCATAGAAATATTTCCTACCATTCATCAGTGGGTACAATACCCCCAATGCGGTATGTATCGGTGAACATGGTGAACTTCAACCCCACAGATCTCATAGAAAATGATAAAAAGGGGGAGGATTACAGAGAAGATAGTTTCCTCCTAGAGGCATCCCACACCAAGCTTGATGGTGTGTATACCTGAAACCAGAGAGATGTCCTAAATTTGGGCACCCCATCAGTTAGTCCTTCATTACCTCCTACACTAATCCCCAACAATGAGAAGAATAAATCCCAGGTCATCTCTGACCCACCTCCTCCTTCCCCTGAGAATGTGTCCCTCACTCTCGAGGAAATATTCGCTAAACAGGATAAAGAAATTAAAGAGATCAAGTGAATCAATGTTTATATGTGTCGAGGGAGCTATATTACTGGATATGCTCCTCAAGAAGACATCAATAGGTTCTCCCAAAAGATGTTCCCCTACCACATGAACTCATTTCAGTAAATTAAGTTAAGCTCTGATGCCCATCCAATCCAGCATCGGGGCCATCAACCTACTTAAATCCATCCCTGAAAGGACATCAAGACTTTCCTCCACTGGGAAAGCATCTAGAATATATTCAGGTGAACCCATAAAGGATACCCTTGGCTGCGTATCCAACCCAAATTCTAGCAGTACCAGAACATCTAGTTATACCCCCTGCTACACCTGCCCAAGCTCAAGTCTGGCATGATATGCATCAAGGGATCTTTAATATTGTCAAGCAATTGATAGCTCGACTAGAATCCATGGAAGGGCGGTGCACTCTGATACAACCAGAGTGAAAACCCAACCCTGATTGGGTGAGAAATTTTCCACCATCGCCAAACTTCGGGAACCCCATATTCCCAGTGTTAAATGGTTTGGGAGACCCAAAATAGTACCTAATGCATTATGCCTCTTACTATGATCCCATTATGGGAACCCCGGAGCAGAAAGAAGTGGTGAAACTAAGGTGCTTCGTATAAAGCTTGTAGGGTTCAGCATTCGTGTGGTATACTAGCTTTCCAAATAACTCAATCATAGGCTAGAAGGAACTTTGGTGATAGTTTCTATTCTAATTCAGTTCGACATTGCTTAAGACAATGGTCAATTATCTCATGAACTCCAAGAAGAGAGAGAATTAAATAGTTTCATACTTCATTTCCAGATGGAAAGGCCTAACTTACTCCCTGAATTGGCCGCTCCCCCGTGATAAAATTCCTACTATGTGCATTGATAACCTCCATGATTATTTGTGAACATTTCTCATCCCAATGAATTACACAAGTGGGTTCTGATATTTATATTCCATTTCCCAAAGGATAGAAGACTCATTATAATAGACCAATCTCAAGTCTCAGGTGGCCCCATCATCCTTGGGAAAAACAATAGGAAAAGATGAAGCAGATTATGTCACGCTTAAGCCACCCCCGACACCAGCTCCGGTTGCGAGGCCTCCACCAAACTGTGTGGGACCCCCTGGATGGAAACAACCACCCCCACCATGGCAGGATTAGTGAAGGGGTGATAAAATAAATCATTTCAATTAATAAAGAAATAAATTCTACTTGTTCTAAGATGACCAATTATGTGGATACTTCATAGCCTCCATGAATTGCAACTTGATCCGGCTACAAAAGCCAAAGTGAGACGATGAAGTGGGTCTCGAAGAACACCCAAATTATTTTCCCTATTACAGGATATTGAGACACACAATATAAGAGTGCTTCATATTCAAGGATATCCTTCAAAATATGGTGGATTCTAGAAAAGTCAAGTTGGGTCCGCCACCAACACAAGGGGTTTATATGTCCACCTTAGACCCAAGGGAGGAAGAGTAATGACAAACAATCACTAGAAAAAAGGAGAAAAATTTTGATAGTTGGATGACTCGGAAAATAGTCAACCGAGCTCATGGAATCCTCTAGGAACAATTAATGAAAACACATGTGCCCTCAATAGCTCCTGATGCAACACGACCATCATTATAAGCCATGCAGTCTTCTGGGAGCCAGAAGGGCAGAAAGAAGGATAAAAATGATGAGTTGTCACCAAATCCCAAGCCAGTCCTAACACTTTCAGACTTCATTCCAGCAAACTTGGGACAATAGGCATCGCCCCACCAAATCTCACAACGGGCACCACCCCACTAAATGACACAATAGGCACTGCCGTTCCATATGGTACCATAGGCTTTGCCCCGCCAAAGGGCACTATTAGAAGAAGATAGTCGGATAGAAGCATTATTGGATCAAGAACTGTTGTTTGGCTCCAATAATGTCATTCACTTGATGGAACCATTTTCTGATAGATGTTATGGCCACAAACCAGAATTACCCACATTTAACGGAAGAGACAAAGGAAGAGGTCGTACAGTTCGAGGGTTTCTTGGAAGGAATGATTATGGTAGGAGTCAAATTCTCAGCCACGCCTTATCTCAAACCGTTTATATTATGGAAACTCATAGAAGAACCTTCCAGTAGAAACAACAAGAACCAGAATTTTTCTCCGCCCCTACTGGAAGAAATCAAAGCCTAGTCATCTTGGAGTATCCGTCAGAGGAATTACCTATATCCAATCACCTAACGCGTATAGGAAGACAAGTTCGACCATACTTTGAAAGTACATTATCACCATCAATTCTTGCCTTAGAGGTTGAACCATTTAAGTCCAAAGCTCATTCCCTTAGAGCGATAATAAAAGAGCATCCCCGACCTGGGAGACGATAACCTTTAGAGCAGAAATATGATATTCTGAAGCATCTTACCTTTGTACCAGCAAAGATATCGATTCCGGATTCCTTGAGTCTATCCAGAGACCTTAAGAAGGTACTCATTGAACCCTTACTAAGTCCCTAGAAATTTTAGGCCGAAGTAGTAGTTGATGAAATCTATTGGACAGAAACCAATACCAAAGAATTCCACGCCATCATCTTCTTTACTGATAAGGATGAAGATGACATCATGAAAGGGCATGTCAAACCTTTATATGTGTCGGGAAAGATAAACAACATTGATGTTCAGATGATTTTCATCGACAATGGATCTGGAGTCAACCTCCTCCCACAGTGAACACTTTTCTTGTTAGGCTATGATGAGGACAGTCTAACACCATTCACCAAAACTCTTCTAGGATTGAAAAAAGAAAGTAGAATCCATTGGGATGAATCAAGCTTAAAACTTTTCTTGGTGAAATCGTGTCTGATTCCAACTTTCTAGTAGTGTACCAAAATTACGGACTTCAACGTCCTGTTAGGGAGGCCCTAGCTCCATCATCATGCTACGATTCCCTCATCATACCATCAGTGCATTAAATATTTCACTAATGGTAAAAACGGGATATTGCATGTAGATAAATCCCCATTCAAATCATGTGAGTCACATTACATCAATGAAAGGTTCTATAAATAGAAAGAGAAGTAGTATTTGGCCAATGATGTCGATTGGATCACCACCCCAAATTGATTCGAAATGGCTCCCGCTGATCCCCTCCAATGGCTTGGGGAAGATTATGTACTACCCATCAACCAGGTTGAATGCATAAGTTCAAGCTCGGATACGGACTCAGTTTTCTGCATGATTTCCATTATGGCCACCAAGTCCAAAGATATTGAAGAGCGCGCCGACTCCTATGATGTCTGGGAAATCCCAAACAAAGATGCTCTTGGCCCATCCTTGGGTCCCCAGATAGTTTTTTTCTTACTCACTATGGAATAATATGATTTATCTCCCAACACAATAGAGTTAATCTCGAGAATACTCTCTCTATTGGAAGATGAAGAAGAATAGTAAGAAGACCTCAAAAGATTCCCCTCCTGTATTTGAAGAAGGTTTGTCCACCACAATCGATGAACTTAGGGAGATAAACTCGGGCACTGAAGATGACCCGTGACTCACTCTGATTAGTGTGGATATGAATTTAGAGGATCAAGAGGAATATACCTCCTTACTAAAGAAGAATCAATATGTGTTTTCCTGGAACTACATAGAAATGTCAGGCCTCGATCTTGAGGTCACCACTCACTATCTAGGTCTACCAGAAGACCATCATGGCTATAAGTAGGCTGCTAGAAGGACCCACATGACACATTTTGCAAAAATAGAGGCTGAATTTGACAAACTAATCAAAACTGACATCATCCAGGAAGACCAATATTTGATCTTGTGGGAAAACATTTTCCTTGTAAAAAAGAAGAATGGACAGATTATAGTCTACATTGACTTCAGGGACCTCAATCAGCACTACTCAAAAGATGATTTCCCGGTCCTGATCACATAATTTTTGATCGATGCAACCGCCAGATATGAGGCTCTTTCTTTCCTGGATGGTTATTCTGGATACAACCAGATCCAAATGGACCAAGGAGATGAAGAATCTACTGTTTTCATCCCCCCCCCAAGGAGTTTTTGGTTATAAGTTGATTCCCTTTTGTTTGAAAAATGTTGGTGTTACATATCAGTGTGCCATGCATCGCATTTTCAAGACATTCCTAGGAAAATCCGTCAATGATACATTGATGATCTGGTGGTTAAACCACAACAACACTCAAACCACCTGATAGATCTTGAAACTATCTTCAACAAACTGTGAAAGAACAGTTTAATGATGAATCCCCTAAAGTGTTCTTTCGACGTTGCCTCTGGGAAATTCCTCATATTCGTCGCATGCCATCATGGCATCTAAGTCAACCATGAGAATAAAAAATCCATCCTTGGAATGCATGCACCTCACAGCCCCACTGGGTTGAGTTATCTCAGGGTCACCTGGCCTACATCTGACACTTCATAGCCAACTTTGCGGGTAAATGTTTACCTTTCACTGGGTTAATGAAGAAAGGGGTTACATATGAGTGGGATAATGATTTTCAAGAATCATTCTAAAATCACAAATGATATCTCTTAATCCCACCAGTGTTGATGTCTCTAGTTAAGGGGAGGCCACTCATTTTATACGTAACCTCATTGCAATGGACATTAGGTATTTTCCTTGTGAAAAATAATGATGATGGTAGTGAGAACAGTCTCTATTACCTCATACAAACAATGATTGATGTTGATACTAGATATTAAAGAATCAAAAAGAATTTTCTGGGCCTAATCTTCATAATTTAGAAATTCAGGCATTACCTGCAGCACCACGAGGTTTATCTGGTCTCCCACTGCAACCTACACAATTATATTATCAATAGTCCCATGCTAAATAGATTCCTATCATGGTGGGAATTCATCCTAAAATAGTTTTACATATGGTATGTGCCCTATAAATCCATCAAAGTTTCGGCGTTAAAATATTTACTAGCGGAGCACACCTCTGAAGAAACAACCCTGTTGGATGTTGAACTTATGGATGAAGACGTTTTCTCCAACCAAGAAGGTCCCTGAGCATGGGAAATGTACTTCGATGGTGCTTCTAGGATCCAAACAGGGAAATGTATGGAGGATCCCAATCTCAAAAAGTGGGGCTGGGAGTTATACTCATATCCCCCAAAAAAAATTTCTTGCCTTACTTATTCCTAGTTTTAGAGGGGTGCACAAATAATAAAGCAGAATACAAGGCCCACATTATAGGCCTGGATCTGGCACTTCATGCATGAGCCGAACACCTGAGGATTAAAGATGATTTAGAGTTGGTCATCCAGAAGGTCAATGGTGACTATTACATTAATAAATAAGTATTGTTCGCTTTGATGAACCATGTTTGAGAACTAATGGTAGAATTCCCATCAGAACCAACACTAAACTATGTCCCCCAGTCACAAAATGATCAATCTGATACATTGTAAAATGCAGTTAAAACCCTAGCTTATCCAGACCGGGATCAAATAGTCATTAGAATTTCCCACCATCGGATGTTATTGCTATTCATTCATAACAATATAGAGGAAATCAATGAGATTAGCCCCATTTCTAATCCTTATGGTCACACCACTATCTAGATGACTCCCATTGAAAATTACCTTCATAGGGGGGAAATCCCAATAGATAGGTCTAGAAGGGAATAGATCCAGAGGCAGGCATTCAACTTTGTCTTATACAATGGCACAAACAATGAAAAGGTTCTCTAAAAATGAGTCCTTGATGGAGTCCTTCTCAGGTGCATCAATGGAGAAGAGACTGCTGCCATCATGAAAAAAGTGCATGTCGGAGCATGTAGAGCACACCAATCAGCAGCCAAGCACTCCCATCAAATTCAAAGGATTGGATACTATTGTCCCATGATGATATTGGATTGTTCCATATTCCCCAATAAGTACCATTCCTTCCAAGTTTGTGCCAATTTTACTCACCAACCCTCGGAGCTACTTCACATAGCTAAGTACTCTTGGCCATTTTCCATATAGCAGATGGATGTTGTGGGACCATATCCCCCTGCCACAGCGAGACAATTCAAGTTCATTATCACGAAAACCAACTTATTTTACAAATGGGTCGAAGATATTCCACTTAAAGAGGTCGGGGGAAAAATAATTGTTTGCTTTGGGAAGGCCAACATCATTACTAGATCTGGTGTACCTCATACAATAATGATGGAAAATGGAACCAACTTCTACTTTGCTGAGTTGGGAAAGTTATACTAGGAGTATAGAATCAGAGCCAAATGTTCTTCCCACTACCATGTAGTAGCTAACGGGCAGATAGAGGCTTTCAACAAGACTATGTCCAACATACTCTAAAAGATGGTAGACAATGATTATAAATCATGGCCAGACAAGCTCCTTTGTGCTTTATGGGATTACCGGACCACAACCCTCACTTCCACCCAAGAAACCCCGTACTCACTAGTATATGGGGAGGAGGCAGTTTTGCCTATTGAAATTCAAGTTCCATCTCTTTGTGCGTCCATTTGTGATCAACTTTCCATGGATGAGAAATCCTAGAAACAGTTTGATGTGTTGAAGAAGCTGGATGAGAAAATGTTGCACACTTTGCACCATTTGGAAGTCTACCAAAATCAGATCGCACGATCCTTCAACAAAAAGGTTCTCCTTCAGTCTTTACTCAAAGGAGAGATGGTTTTGGTCCTCATAACCCTGATGAAACTCAGGAAAAAAACCCCAAATCTTGAGTCTAAGTGGGAGGGACCATATGTCATACATAGGGTCTATTCCAATGGATCATATGCCTTGATATTAATGGATGGGTAGATCATCACGGCTCCCCCCAATGCAAGGTTTCTGAAGAAGTAATTCACATAATGACAACGTATATGGTCAAAAATATATGACCCTAAAATATGAGTTATCATCCTGACCACATGAAGTTAAACTATATGTTATTAGTCCCCAAAACATGACATTAAACTATGATGCCAATGTCATCATTGCATGACTCTAAACTACACAACATAGCGTCCTAACTGCAAGATGTTAAACCTCATAGCATAAATCATCCTAATCACATGACGATAAACTTCACAATCCCCAAAGAACTATGTATGACATGATTCTCATGCATTAGTGTGATACATAGCGATGCTTCGACCCTTGAACTTGGCCCATCCCCCACAAGAAATTCCTATATTGTATCCTCTATCTCCCCATATTATGAGACAAATACTTATCACTCCTTGTTTCTCAAATTTATTATAACTCACATGTTCTTAGGATCGGTGGTAAGGATTCCCTTACATAAAAAAATGATAGAGAAATATGATAGACCTGACACCCATAGAGGATGAAACCAAAATTCACCTACTCCTAATTTTGAGTTAGATCGGTACATGGAACATTTAGAACTACATATGGCTTGATTCATTCCCTTGAAATATACATAGAGATTCCCATATTTAACATCTGATCCCATCCACTAATTAAAAAATTCCATATCATGTCCCTACACGTGGACCATACCTTTGTAGGGAACATTCAGAACTATGTATGACTTGATTCCTATTCTTGCAGGATATATAGTAATGGCTAGATCCTTTATCTCGGTCCAGCTTCCCAAACAAAAAAGAACAAAAAAAATCACCTTCCTCTGTGAATAGGTCCGACTTGTGCAAGGGAATCCATGAAAGGTCCTAACTGCATGAAATTAAACTAAAATGTTCCTCAAGAGTCATGTGCAGCTCGATTCTCAATGTTCCCCAATTCCCTACACAACAAATTTAATGAGATGATAGAAATTCCAAGTTTGAATTTCTTCAATCACAAGGAGTCAAAATATCATGCTTCCCTCTACATATGAGACATATCCATGTAGAAGCTTTAGTAGTTTATGGATGATCATGGTTTTGGACATTTCTTACATCCCCACACACATATTTCCTATTTTTAAAACTTCATACACTGGGAAATCTTGAGTCCTTATAAACATTCATGGCCATCGGAGATGGAAGGATAGTGTCCTACGGAAACCTTTGTTTGACTATGAAAATCATGCCCCAGTGGATCTATATATGATGCCTAAAAAATGGACATCAACCAAAGGAAAATTCATCCTTAGGAGAGTCCTCTCCTACCTTGGTACACCCAATGGATTCCAATACCCAAGTCATTATTCCTGATCCAAGTCCCCCGAGAATATTTTTTACACATTCTTTCATCACTCATGTATAAGGAATTCCAGAATATCCCGACCATGATTAACTAAAATTTATTTATGTTCTTTGCAGCATAATTTCCTTACTGCATGACTCTAAACTGCATAACATAATGTCCTGCTACATGACTCTAAACTGCACAACATAATGTCATCGCTACATGACTATAAACTGCATGGTATATTTTCCTTACAGCATGACTCTAAACTTCACAACATAATTTCCTCGCTGCATGAAAGTAAACTTCACGACATAATGTCCTCACTATATGACTCTAAACTACATGACATAATGTCCTTGTTGAATGATGTTAAATTTCATAGCATTGGTTTAAACTAAAATTCTCTTTTCCATTGATTATGCTATTCTTAAGTGGTGATCTAGAATCCTCATAATCTCTTGTTTCTCACCCCGAGAATATCTCACATGAGCTTAGGGACCTCAGCAGGGAATCCACCATAACATCATGGTGAATCAGTCCAGGATTTTTGGTGCCAACAGCACGACCCTAAAAGGCTTGTTATGGTTCCCTTCCCCATAAGGAACCCTGGTTCCTAGTCATATGACGTTAAACTATAGGTTACTTCAAATATGGTATGAATGCCTCATCCTTCATATGAGTCAGATCTATATAGTGGATTACCTGATCCTATGAGTGAACCATAACCCGAAAGTTTCTAATGTATCTGGATAGACACCTTCCATATATGAAACTCCATGACTTGAGTAATATTGAATCTCCATAATCTTACATGGCCATCGAAGATGGAAGGCAAATTTCCTATGGTAACCTTTGTTTGACTATACACATCATGCCCTGGTGTCTCCGTATATGTCACCTATAAAACGGTCGTCATTCAACGGAAAATTCATCCCCAGGAGATTCCCCTCCTACCTCAGTACTCTTGAATGCTTAAAAGCCTCATGAAATCCCTCCTAATTCAATAACCCTCAGATTCGTGGTTTACATTCTCTTTACTACCCACATCCTGGATATATCAGAACATCCTAGCCCGATTCACCTCTGGTCACTTTTCAGGCTTCTATAAAATAAAGATACCACATCCATATGTTTGAAGTTGGTCCACTTATGAAAAAAAAATACCCCAATTATTTCTAAGTTTCTTGGTAAATTTCATCCAAAGAAATTCCACCTTTCATGCTTAGGCACACCCCTTTTCAGAAGCCATATGTCATGTTCAAAAAGGTCCAAATCTCCATAATCATTCATGGCCATCGGAGATGGAAGGCCGATGTCCTGTGGAAATCTTTGTTTGACTATTCACATCATGCCTCAGAGGCTCTGAATATTTTTCCTATAAAAAGAAGGTCAATCAAAGGCAAGTTCATCCTCAGGAGAGTCCTTTCCAGTTTCTGTATGCTCGTACGACATTTATGTCCCTTCTCACTCCTAGGATTTGGGAAAACCCCTAGATTACGGATTACATATCCTTACCTTTTCAAACTATCAAACTTAAAATTTGTTTCTAATTGAACTGATAAATCATTTACTCACCTTATGTTAGAGAAAAATTATCTCCCATAATAGGTGTCAAGTGTCCTGGTTATATGACGTTAAACTGCACCATTATCCAACCCTACACTACACAAGTAAAATTCATTTGGGATTGTTTTCCCATTCAAAGCCCATAAAAATTCCCCTAATACTTTCAGACATCATTCCTTGGATAGTTCACCCACTATGTCCCCCGACCTCAAAACAAACCCAAAGTGTTATAAATCCTCCCAGGCCATCAGAGATGGGAGACCAGTGTCCTGTTTACACCTTTGTTTGACTATTCACATCATGCCTCGATGGATCTGTATATGATTCCTACAATATGGCCATCAATCAGAGGAAAATTCATCCTTAGGAGAGTCCTCTCCTACCAATGTATGCCTAAAATGGCTCCCAATCCTCATATACATCCAAAACTCACAAATTTAGGGTTAATAAAAATACCCCATTCATGTATGAGATTATTAGGACTTTCCTGGATGATTTATAGCAAATTGGGGCCACTTACCCATCAATTTTGGTCAAAACTATTTGACCTAAAACATCAGTAATAAGTCGGATTGGAAGGACTATAAACCGCTTGCAGAAAAGGTGCAATAATCACCAGAGTGAAAACCCACAAATGGTGCCCCTGGATAAAAATTTAGTATTAGCACATTAAACCTATACTGTGTATGATTTAGGAAAAAAATGTGTTGATCTATCAAATACTCAAAAGATACATAAAGCTTGTTAGGTTAAAAACCCATAAAGGGCGGCTAGGGAAAAATTAAAGTTATACCCGCTAAGCCCGTATCAAATAGACTTAGAAAAAAATTAGGGTGATAATAAAAAAGAAACAAAAGTTCATGAGGTTTTACATGAAACCCCATAAATAGTCAAACTTCACTCACTGAGTCCCGCAGCTCAGGAAAAAATTAGATCCTGATTCAATTATTTCAATTTACTAGTTTTGAATCACGATTTAAAATTAATACCTAATGGAAACAATGTTTATATGGTTGATTGTGAATATTTAACATGATAGGGAAAAGGAAAATAATAAGCATTGAATGGTAAAATAATTCCATCCTATTTCATAAGTATATGGAGTACTACCACAGCCTGGAGCCTCTCCTTGAAAGTGGGACATGATCATTATTAGAGATGTTTGGTAGAATCGCAAAGTTGCGTCAACAATTGATGTGACTCTCCAATGTCTTGGAGAAGTATTAACAAATCCACAGTCTCAGCCTCCGTTCCTGCCTGCAGTGCCTCTGCGTCCCTCATTGCTTCGATGTCAGTTCTTTCTTCTTATTTAATCTTCCATCACCCCTCCTCGATAGCGAAAACGGCATGGGACCACTCCTGTTTAAGCCGTTCTAACTTTTGGATCTACTGCTCCACTTCTTGGTCGATTTGTTCCAATAAGGACACTTTCTTTATGATTTCATTTTGTATCCTCTCAACTACTCTATATTGATTGGAAGCTTTATCAATAAAAATATGTTACGTAGAAGTAAGATGAGTTGTCGAATATGCTGTAGAAAGTTGAGACTCAGGTGTACCACTTACTTTCCGAGTAGCAACCATCTGCCTCACTATATCATGAATTCCATGATAATTGAATCCACCAAATCGCAGGACCACAAACTGGAAGTATAGTTTCGGAAAAATTTTCAACATCTCAACCAATGTATTATGAGAGATTAATCTCCAAATTTCCATCCATGACTTTTGATGGATGGGGAGAAGTTCGACAAGGACTTCTTGTTCAGTCTCATAGTCACTCCTTGATGAGGAAATATAGCCAGGGATGAACGTCACAAGCAAGGGATTCAATTCAATAGCTACATCATGACTCATCCCTGTAGTTGCCTCACCTCTGATAATTGCAACAGATAATAGAGTGGGAGCATCTTACAGTATTTCTAATGCTCATGGTTTCAATTCTGAGAATAGAGAAGAGACGACTTTAGTACCTCTCACCTCCTCGGAAATATCGCTTCCTGTAAAAGGTGTAACCAAATATTCAATTAGCAGTTGCACCCTAGAGTCGTTCAGGAACACTGATGGATTGGGATCATACCCAACCAGAATTGTAATCCCCAAGATATCCCTCAAAAGGTTTCTTACTAATATCAGGCCTGTAGGGATAGTCGGTCCAAAGAAGGGTATTGTCCTTAAGATCCTGGGGGCTAAAAACACAACTTCTCTCAGAATTGGAGAAAAAGGTACAATAGCCCACTCTAAATTTTCACGGTTTGGGATACTAGCCTCCACAGTGATTGTGACTTATTTATAGTCAGCATGTATAGTAAGAGTTTCAATATCCAAAGGGATTCCTTCCACGAAGGAAAAGACCATTTGACCAGGGCTGATTAGTTCCTGAAGATCTAAATTCTCTTTAAAATCCTATAGGGCTTGGGGATCTCCCCTGGATTCATCCCTAGGAATAAAGTTTACTTTGTCTCTCTCCATGGTAACTAGATCAACATAGTCAAATGATCCATCAACTTCTGGTTGTTATTCCACTATTGAGGAAGATATCATTTGAGCAGGAGCAGGCACACCTAAAGGGTCGACAGTACCCCCAGCCTCCTCAGTCGTCCCTATTCCTCTACTACAGTCAATCACAATGGCAAGCAATACTTCCTCTTCCCTAAAGGAAACACGATCTATATATTCCTAAGTAACCTTCATCTGATAACTAATAGACCATGTGTCAAAATATTCACACACAATAGTTAGTCAAGAAGATATGGTTACTTGGTTCAACCACCAGGTGAGAAAATGATTACTTGTGATTCCCCTCCTAATTCATATTGATAGTTGGGAGGCCAACTTGAATTTCTTCAATTGTCACTGAGATCACTCTAGAATAAGAGAACCCAGAGGAGATATAGGTGTAAATTCCATGTAAGGGTCTATGATGACTACTTCCATCTGTTCTTGGGCTCCAGGGGATCCTTCTATAGCACCCCCCATAATCGGTAGGTCACACTCCCTAGTTTTGGTTCCCTTGGGGGAATAAATTGGGGAAAGAACCATTTCTCAAGACCCTACGAGCTCTTGAAAAAAAAATAGGGGGGTGACCTTTAGCATCTCCACAATAAATGAATTTAATGGAAGGGAATGAAAATAGTACATCCTCTCCCTAGATGGTCATTAACTGTGTGATTACTTCCATCAATTCCATTTAATCAGACCAGTAATGTCTATATTTGGGGGTTTGAAGACACTTTTACATTTCATTCAAGCAGATATCCATCTCATTAGGCTATTATTTTTCCGAAATACTAGTATGATCAATGGATCCCCCAAAACTCAGAAGTTCGAAACGTCCTCCCTGAAGAATCCTCCAAATATCTTCATCGGAGGCGTTCGCCCTCAGTTTATCCCAGACCCTCCACGCATCTAGAAATTAATCCATGATTGGGATGGAAAATGCTGGAATATTGGTGCAGGGGAGTAGAGAAGGTTTCTTTAGCTGCAAATGTTTCCAGGGTGTTCCTACAGACTCAAGACCCCGAGAAAATGAACACTTATGTGAAGTTGGGAGCATGTGACAATCTTATCTTATGGTGGCCGCAATAGGTGATCCAGCAACTTTATCATCCTTGTCATTAGTTTTTGGTCATAGAATGTAAAGTACCCGATGTGAGTATTTGTGGCGACCATTTCAGTAATGGATGAGGGTCTCGAGGTCCTCAAGGTAACAACCCACCTTCTCAGGATCCTTATAAAAAGAAACATCAGTGGGTGCTCGCACATAACCAATTTCGGTAAGATCAACCTCCCTGGTCTGAAGGAACTTCAATAAAGTATGAGGGGACTAGTAATAGGTGGATTTAAGGCCTTTTAAAAGGTATCATTTCCTCTTGGACATTGGGGAATCAGCCTCAGGGGTAGATGGATGGTGGGATCCTAGCATCAGCTCTAGAAGCTCATTTGGACACCTGTGAAGTCATGAACCCATCATTCAAAACCTTACTTGAGGGAGCTAAGAGGCTTTTGAAGGACTTTTACCAGCCAAGAGTTCCCAAAAAATCCTTTACACGTATCCTTCCCCTTATCCCCATATGCCTTATAAGTTACCATGATAGGAACTGGATCATCTAATTGGCCATCAGGATATTATTTAACCCATGGCTCAGTATAGCTTCTGGTGAGGAAGGTTACATAATACCTAGATTATGGGAGTCTGACCTGGAATTGGGTGTCCTCTTAGGTAAACATCAGCCATTGTTGATGGGCTACCATCAGATGCTTCTCTTGACTGGCACTATTGAAAGTGGGAGGACACAACTTCAAGACACAGTTAAATTGATGACTGAATCTGAAAGGTGCATATTCTTCAAAGATAAGCTCCCCACTAATGCGGGCAACCAAGATGCCCTCTCTCAAATAAAAAAAGTTTCTTCAGTTTAAAAAGTCTTCAGATTCATTATTCGTAATACTACCGGAAGGGTAATCATAAGGATGATAAGAGAAGCATTTGTGGAAATTGAGATAATCCATTAAGTATTGATCATTCTTTTCGTTCTGCTTCTCTCGCTTATCCTTTGAGACCCAAGCCATTGTCATAGCCCCGTTGGTACTCTGAAGATACGGTGGGAGGATGGAATGTGGAATTAGTAAGAAATTGATAAATTTATAACTTCCTATGTGGGATCCTATCCAGTCCCAAAGAATTTGGAAGGTCCCAATCATCCGGTAAGGTGGACCCCCTTCGCTAATCCGACCTAGTAGGCAATAAATATTGGCCAACACCGGGATTTATATATTTATGCATATACCAGTGGCCAACTAAGTGGCCATGATAAAAGTTTAGGATCTCACAACACCATATTCCCATACTGGTAAGGTCCACCCACTCAAAAATATGTCCAAGAATTACACTAGTTGAAATAATCAATCAACATTCAGGACGGGCCCCCATCCCCACTCAGGAAAATTCCCTTCTTCCAAGGTGGTCCAATAGGTACCTAGCCACCTCCATGTTGTTTTTGTAGGATACTCCCTAGGTCTATGCAGACTGGGATCTAGAATAATTTTCTTAACAAAGGCACCAAACCAATCAACAAAATGAATGTCCTGCTTCAGACAAGGATCAACTTCCTTCAAAAGCGACTTCTACTGAATGGTGAGTTTCTTAGACAAAGGAGGGGTACTATCTTCATCATACCAAATAGAGGAAGGAGGTAGGAATTCATCATACATATCCCCGACAATAGGGACTCTCAAGATTAACCGGTTGTACCAAAGACTAACACTAACCTCCTCATGGGTTAAATGAAAGATATTGGTCTCTGGGTTCCACCTGCTCAGGAGCTGTAAAATAAGGGTGGTGGGACGATGAGGGTTTGTCTGAGATACCCAAACATCCTTGTATAGTCCCACAGCCTTCATCTTAGCCCGGAATTCTTCGCTACTCTAGCGAACCCAAAAAGGCCACCCCCAGTCTAAGCTTAACGAGCCCCCAGAGCGAAGATCCCTCTTGGATGACTAGCCATATTGTTCGTTCATTGTAGGTTTTTGCACAATGATCTGGTATAAATGCTCCATCTTGTATGGATTCTGTTTCACCTCCCCTAAGGTTCAATGTTTGTAGCTCAATAGGGACCCAACGGCGATATCTCTTTGGAGGTATCATACCCTGGAAGAAATCAAGGCCTTTGGTATAAATTTATTAGTTATCCAGGATGCAGGCTGATCAGTTGGATTTGGTGCTGGAATCGTTGTATCAAAAAATAGACCAAACCCATAAGTTGAATTCTTGTCTGAAGCCAGGTATTCCCTTTGACTCACCATAAGAAGATTTTACAAAGATTGATGTAATGGAATGACCGTAATTTTTTCATCAACTAAATCCTCCATGTTCATCAATCTTTCATCAGAAGTAGAAAGATGGGTAGTAGGGGTAGCCTAAAAAGGAACAAAACATCTGAATCAATATATGGAAGAACCATTGCATCCTACATATAAATATCCAAAATCCCAAAAAAAATCAGTCCAATGAGAATTATTGGATAAAGGTCATAGAAAATGACCAAGGGAATTAAAAGAGGGTCTGCATGGGGCTCCATGTACTGATCTCAGAAATGGTAAAAAAGGTCATTTCCTGCATACTACATGGTACATGGAAGTCATTTCCCACATACTGAATGGTACGCAGAAGTCATTTCTCACATATTCCATGGTACTTATAATCCATTTCCTGCACACTACAGCGGTACGCAGAAGCTATAGACCGCGTTCAGCTGCGGTATGCGAAAGTCCTGAGAGGCACTAGCCTGTGGAGTGTTGTCCAGAAAAAAGAAGGGTTCTTAGAAGGAAGAAACCATGATCCAAGGCCTCAACATTCTGATATTTTCATAATGTCAATTAAGAGTTTAAATTTGGATTATTAAGGCTTAAAGTTCTGTTTGCTGGTTTTTGTTCTGTGTGCGAGACATGAAAATCGCATAGCATTTTCCTACACGGAGGACCAGACTTTAGTTCTAAATTCCAAAATGCAGTTCGTGAAACCCGGAATTTGGTTTTTGGGTATAACTAATTGTGAAAAGTTCACTTTGCAGCACATACAAGGTAGTTCGTGAATACTAATTTTGCAAACGAGGTGGTACGCGGATGTAGAGAAAGATGAGGGAAAGTCGTGATAACTTTTCTCTGTGAGAAATGGTTAAAGACAAATGACCTAGGTCCCTATAAATAGGTGTGGTCCCCACCGATCTAGCTAATCACAAACCAATTCAGTTTAGGACCGATTCTATAATAGAATAGTCTCCTCTTTGTTCCAAATGAACCCCATTCTGATGGGGGGCATTTATAGGGTCCTGAAAACTTCTCAAAGGGAATAAAATACTCCCACAAGCACTTTTTATAAGGAAGAAAGCATTCCCACAGGACTAGTAAAGTTAATGGATTCAAATTGAATTGAAAAATTCAGAAAAAAAAAACTTAAAGAAATTGAATTTCCCAAGATTTTTAAGTGACCTGCGAACCATCACCAAGAAGGGTTTGTGGAACGCATAGATCACGAACCACCTGTATGTGGAATGATCAGTGAGGCGTTGGCCTATGGAGAAATGGCCAAAAAACCCAGTAAGTAATGAACCACATCATTAGTGGAATCAAGTGCACAAAGGCCATAATTATACCATCCCACGAACTCGGTATTTCACAAAAAAAGGAAATCGGTAGGGTTCTACAAACCATGACTCACGAACTGCAGCCTCTGCAAAACTCGGTTCATTGAGTCTTCCATGGGTTGAGATGTGTATTCATTGGCTTCTACAAATGGTGTTTCATGACCATAAATATGATTTTTCCAGTGCTCTATAAAAGTATCATAGAATGAATTGAGAAAGGATGGATGAAGAAACAACATATGAGACCCTAGAGATTGGAAGAAAGAATTCGGAGAGGATTCCAAATTTGGTTTTGAATCATCGATGAAGTTCAAAACGAGAACCATGTTTTCAAAGGTATAATAAGATAAAAATCATAAAAATAAGGAACTTAATAATAATGGGTAAACTGATCACCTAACTAGTGTTATCACAAACCAAAAATTCCTCACGGATGAACTCCCCACGAACGACAGGTTCCAGGACCCTCCTACAATATGGTTCTCCGTATAGTGCATCTCTATGAAGATCAAACCCTTCACCATGTACTGCATCAGTACATGGATGGAACATAAAGCAGCATGTCAGACAACATCCAAGACCACGTACCACTTTGGTACGCGGTGGTCCATGCCCGAGCCCGCACACTACTTTGGTACACAGATGACCCCTCTACCCGCATACCACTATGGTATGCGGAGCTCCCCCCATCTTGTATGAGAAAACAGTATGTGGAATGGGGAATCTTTGGGTGTCCTTCCCTCTGACTCCAATCTCACCCCTCCATTACCATCCAGTCCTACATAGCTCCTCAATGAACAAGTCACACAACATCAATCCAACCCCCCCCCCCAAAGCCACAAAACCCGTATGATGAGATCATAGGGTGAATCATCATGCCCCTTTGAATCTACATACCCATGGTAAGATGAGTCACAAAGACTCTCCCCACAATAGTTCAGACCCTATAGATGTCTATAAATCAACATTCCCATGATAACTTGGATTCAAACCATTATAGGCTGACTTAAACCTCCATGTTATAGAGATTAAGGGTGATCACTTACTTTTCCATTCAATAAGGAATGGTTATCAGTCAAAGGAATCATGTTCACTCCTCCTTTTGACAAGAGGCGACATTCCTCCCCTTTCCTAGAGTGAATTCTGGGGCACTCCCACTAAGTTAAGTCCCTAATCTTCTGAGATCTAAGCCGTATGACCTCCAATGTCATTACACATGGAAAGGTTTATTACTTCATTACCTCTCCCACCATCGCCTCAGATTCTTCTGCCATAGGCCCGCCCTCTCCCATCAGTGGGAGAGAAGGTGTTTGTTTGGTTGAATCTCTCACATCCTCTTACTTCTCACACTGAGTATGACTCATGTGGGATTAGAGACTTGTGATGATTACAACATCAACACAGCCAACCTGTCTTAAACTATGTGAACACTAATTCTTGGTCAAACTAGTATACATAGGACTCCTTCTTTAAGGACCGAGCTCAAAAGGGGTTCCCTTCCAAAAGGGTTCACCCAATCATGCCCCCTCAAATGGGCAGCTTCCACATGTAATCCCCAACCCATCATAAACTATGAGAACTCTGATTCCTGTTCAAATCATGATATGTAGGATTCCTACTTGAAGGACTGAGCTCAAAGGGGTTACCCTTACAAATAGGTCCACCCAAATTATTCCCCCAACAAATTGGCATCCACCTAGGTCCATACCCCAATCCAACCGAACTACATAGGATCTGATTCCTCTCCCAAGGATACGTAGGAAGCCTATCTTATGGGCCCAATCCCAACATCAAATCACCCTCTATTCCTCCTAGATGATGATAAACTCTAGATCACCTTATTGCATGGATTAAGTCAACATTTCCTCCGTAGCATCAAATTTATGTATATCCACAATGATACTGCAAACTAGGGGTAGCTCATAGATGCACTCTTTGGGAATGAACCAAGGATTCATGAACATATGATCATGACTTAAATCTATAAGAGAGTATCGGAATAGGAAAAAATTCCCCACAAAAGGGTGTGATGAGCCCGACCTACCATAATCTCGACCAATGGAGTCTTTATGTGTGGTTGGCCAAATCGTCATCCAATGAGTGTTTGTCTTTGGAAAGAATGTCCATGAATCATGGATACCGGGGACTTTGGGTGTTTATGTATCCACAAATAAACCCATTAGAGACCATCCAAGGAATTCATATCCTAATAGGACCAATTGTACAAATACTTAACCCCATGAAATCGCCCGTTATGACCATTTGACTGTGGAACCTCCTTCGTAATGAAGAAGGGATAAATTCATCATTCCCCACTGGGGTCAATCCAATCCCCCTAAAGGATAACGATGTGGATCAGGTCGAAACAAAGATGAAGATGGGACCGTCTCTATAATGATGGACGAATGCTCATCACCCATCGACCCATTCTTTGCATTTTTTTTTCAAACCCGTGAACGCATCGCCTCGGAGGCTGAAACAGACTTCATAAAAATTATATGATCATTAATATTTAATAAATTTATTTTAGTAACAATATTTTATTAAAATATTATTTATTTCAAAAATAAATTAATTCATCAAAATATATTCCTTAATTTAATTCAAATATTAACCAAAATTACCATTTACAAATTAACAATACTAGAATGAAAGTATATTCAATATTCTATAAAAAAAATAATTCTAGGGTATTGATACACATCCCTTTATTACACTAGCATACGTCCTAAGAGTAAGGTGTGAGATGGTGGGGATTTTTTGGGGCCGTTTGGTGAACATGGTTTGGGTCGTGATCTTGATGAGCTTTAAAATCTCCCATAAATGGTTTTTCTCATGCTTAAGTTATTGGATATCAACTTGGGTTTAGTCTAGGGAAAATCCTAGAAATGCTATCTCCCTCAGAAGCTCTGATAAATGGGATTCATAGGGAACTATCCAACTGGTTAAGGCCATCACCTCCTTTGTCTGTGTCGAAAGGATTTGTTAAAACCCAATATTTATACTAGTCATGTGATCACTTTTAAATGGCTATATTATAAACATTAATTATACTTAATGATAATTTAAATCCAATTGGATATAATAAAACAGATAGAGTCCATGTGTTTTATGTATCCATAATACATTAAAATAAATATAATTTTATTCATAAATTTTTGGGTCGTTACACACTCTCCTCAAATCTGAACATGCATTGATAATAGGATTAAGTCTACTAGAATAGAGTTCTAATGACCTCTTTTATTCCACGTCAATCACCATGATCTCATTCCTTCGATTCATGAAGACATAATTGAATTGTTCACTTGGATTGAAGGATTACCTCTCTATGATTTCGGAAGAGAGGGAATCTATCAATTCCAACCGAGTAAATAGTCACCAAGAAAGAGATTATCTCTGAATTATATAGTAGAAGTCTAAATAACCAGTTACGGTTCCCCAACCCCTATTCATTTTAACATCCAAAAAATATGTAATAAGTAATTAATTAGGAAGAATGAACTATGTCGAAAATATTATTCATATTTTATCACATTCTTATAGTATATATTAAATATATTACGTGATAAGATCAATCCATTAACTCAACTTGTAATTCTTGATAATATTAAACAAACCATGAATATTAAAATAATATTTGTTCGTATAATATTAATCCTTGTATTGACTTAAGGACTTGTAAATACTGTTAATAAATGAATTCAACTTGATTATTATTTACTTGAATAATAATGAATTCATTTATTTATCAGTGATCGATGAATCAGACAACTCTCAGACCTCGTGATGGGCCCCACCATATCTAATATTCTTATTCACCGGAATAAGGAAAATTATTGAATAGGATATTGTGACTGACCCTCTAGACCATTATCTTGATATCAGTGAATAGTATTCATAGACCAATAGCGGACTCTAGAAACTCATCAAGGCCCCTAAAGAGACAAGGAATAGTCATATCAAAGAAAAAACCTACGAAAATGCATTGTGTAATATAATCTCTCTATATTTAGATATATCATAATATAGGATGCACACTTTTGTCATCATCCATTCTTGATTTATTATTTATTAATATCACTAGATGGATTTATATTCAACAATCATGACTAAGGATTTATGAAGGTACTACCATCCAGATCAACCAGACCCAATATATTACTTCCTCTACTCGGAAGTGATAAATTATATCTTGATCATTCAACCAATAGCATGCCACCAATGACGCACCCAACACAAGATACCTCGCTACGATTTCATTATCATGGATTTTTTCTATCATCAAAGTAAATGAAAAAATAGAACACATTGATAATGATCTCAAGTTAGGATACCAATACACATGTTCTTATATGGGAACTACCAATGAAACCCAAAACAAATTCGTGTTCCTATTGGTGGGCTTGTCCTCATGATCTCAACTATTAGAAATCACCCAGTGTGAACTTCGTGAGAATAAGTATCAATGATTATAATCCTTTAGCACCTGATAGTCAAACATCTAATGTGACCAGCCAGTATGATGTATATAGACCATATGACATATTTTAAGATTAATGTCATAGTATCTCGGGGTTCTCATTATATCATGGGATCTTCAATAACATTTTGAAACAAGTATTAATTTATAGAAATTACCATTAAATAGTGGATGCATAAATTTCTACACAATAATGGTAAGTGAACATAATTCATATCTCACTGTATACATGATATGTTAATCTAAAGTGCTGATAAATTTGGGTCTAGGGAACCCAATTTTACAACAATTTTGTAGAAAATAAATAGTGGAAGGGTTTATCTTCCTGAAGAAAATATGAGAGAAGTATGTTGATTATATTAGTTTTTGTGACAATGGAATCACTCTAGAATGAAATTTTAACTTTATTGTGAAATCTATGTGAATGAGAAACTTCTAAAACATGGTGGATCTTTTATTCAGTAACACCATTTGTTCAGGTGTGTCAAGACAAGAAGTATGATGGAGAAGAATGGTATCTTTGAATCATATCTCTAGTAATCATAAGTAACATCAAAGGATGTAATCATAGATGGAAAATGATTTTTAATGATCTCTTGGAACTTTTCTAGAGGAAAATATACTTTCCACATTTATAAAATACAAAGATTCTTTTCACATTTTTGGTCAAATTCAAAAATTCCTTATTTGGAAAATGACAAGAACATTCCTGTTAAAACACTTTGTAAAAAGTAAAGCATTGGTAAAAATGGCATTAATAAATCTTTTATAGAATGTTAAGACATTTTTATAGTATTTCTTATTACATATAAACTCACTGTTTAATGTAACACAAGCTATCAAAAAAATAAATTTATTTGGAACAAATATTTCACAAAATCTAGAGGTGTTACAAAAACTTTTTATGAAGATTAAAAAAATTGCAGTTGTTTTTTGGAGTTAGAAACCCCTATTTATTTTATGATAGTACTTTGAAATATTATTATATAAAATAAATTGAACTAAAAATATTTAAATAATGAAATAAATAAATATTATTTTAAGTGTCCTAGTTGTAATTTCTCAAAGAAGCTCATTCAACCCACTACAATGCTAGAAACCAAGGTGAAGTCATTAAGGTTTGAAAATTGATTCTAGTGTTCCCATATCAGGAATTACCTTAAAGTAAATTAAATTTTGAGTTGATATAATGCTAAAAATTAAGGAATCTAAGAATCAGACGGAAGCTCTTAAAGGATAACCATATGATAGAATTTAAGAAAAAACTTTTGAAAGAAGTTTATTGGTAATTTAAAGTAACCACTGATTACATGTGGGATGAGGTGGATAAAAATATTCTCAGTATAGGTACTTCTAGTCTAATAGTGTTTAAAGGTTTTTTTCTTAAATAAAAACAATAATAGTGGTGGAATGAGAATGTTAAGCTTGAAGTTAAAGCAAAAAAATTGTTTTAAACTTTTACACCTTTGTAGTAATGAAGATACATGAGCTTGATATCATCTTTCCCATAGAGAGGCTAAGAAATCAGTCAGTGAGTATAAATCTCATGTTTTTGAAGATTTTTACCATTCATTACACACTCATAATGGTGAATAAAATATAAAGAACGATGTATGATTTTATGTATGATAAAATTAAGAAAAAATGGGGTTTCTACTTTAATAATATATTCAATAAAGAGAGGATGTGTAGATTAGAAAAGGATAATATAAGTATTAGTAGAGATGAACACTATTATAACGATTATAAAAACATTTATCCTTTTGAGATTAAAGATCCTTTAATCAGAAAGTAAAATGGTAAAACGGATGGGTTAGATAATATCTGCATTGAATATTGGAAATATTTAGGGGATTTGGGTATTAATTGGCACACTAGGTTATTTAATGAAATTATAAAATATAAGAAAGTGTTCGATGAATGAAGAAAGAGTTATATTTTATTTATGTATAAAAATAAATGATATATTTTATGTTTTGAGAATTATAGTTCTATTAATTTTATGAGTCATACCAATAAACTTTTGAAGATTCATTGAAGAGAGGATTCAAATGGAAACTAATGTTTATGTTAATAAATCTGGTTTTATGACTTAACATTCAACCTTAGAAGAAATTTATTTTATTATAGGTCTGATAGATTATTATCAACTAAAAGACCAATATTTTCATATGGTTATTTTTAGAGGTTAAATTGAGTTGAGATCCCACATTATAATTTAGGCATCATGTCATCTTTATCATTCAGAATAAGTAAATACAAATCCCTCCCTTAGAGAGGCATCTTAAGTATTATATCAACTAATCTTCCATTCTAACTTGGTATCATAGTAGGTTCTCAAACCTTAACCCCTCCCTATGTTTATTTATATTCTAAAAAGCTTAGTACTTTCCCCCAAAGGGTGGCTGTGGCTCCCAGCCAAAGTCCACCATTTTTAGTCCCCCCCCCATGTCCTCTCCTAGTAGATGCAAGGAATCACTAAACCACCATGACCTAGACGTTGAGGCCCCTTACTCTAGTCATGAAAACCCCTCATTCTTCCATCATCCCTACACTCCCAAGAATCACCTCCAAACATGGCACCCCACCCCAAACTCTTTCATGGTTTCACCTTACCCTATCACGTGATGAATCTTCATAGTTAAACCTCTGATGATGAAACCTCCCTCTGAAATTGTGTTCTCCCACCTCAAAGAAAAACCTTTCCCAAGAGTTTGTTCTAGGTGGATCTATTCAAGGAAGAATCCTCCTAGACACTTATTATAGATTTAGAAGGTCTATAGGTGGGTGAGGGGGCACATATATGGGTGATGGGAAGAAGGGCAGCAGTATGGGGGCATCACACATGGAGAGGTGATGGGCTTAGGGCATCGCACAGGGATGGGCGACAGGCTAGGGAAATAGTACAGGGTGGGGTGATTACTTCCATAGTCATCATCAACCTCCTCATGCATTCTATCCAAATCTAGATCTACCCATTGTATAGAAACCCCTTCTGGTACTACTCTAATAGGTGTGTATCTGTCTTCTAAATCTCTCCCTCATTCATTATTGTGGACCTTGTTTCCTTTATCAATGACTGGATTATTGTGGGGATAATCGAATCACTTTTGGGATTCTTCATCATCACTAAAATTACTATAGTTTTGCCCGCTGGATCCCTATGAATTCTCCTAGATCACCAACAAGATACCAAAATATCTATCAAGGTCATCTTTTATTGTTCAGACCACCGTCGGGTTTCTTTTCTGCCATAATTTTTTATTTTTTTTAATATATTTGTATTGAAATATAGGAATATCCATCTTGATGGGAAGTGTTATGGGTGTATCTTTTTGGTTGTTCATGTATCCAAGCTAGGTACACCTATCTTGTAGGGGAGTGTTAGAGGTTAAGGTGAGTTGAGTACATCAAACTTTAGGTATCATGCCATTTTTACCATTTACTATAAATAAACTCCAAGGCCTTCCTTAGAGAGGAATCTTGGGTATTAGGTTGACCACTCTTCCATTCTAATAGTTTTCATTTATTTAGATAAGGTATAAGATAAATTTCCTAGATAGGTTTTATAGAAATCTATCGAAAGAAAAAGGGTACATATTGTGTGTATTAAACTCATACAAGACATATATGGAGGGATTTTTACTTGAGTTAGAACTCCAGTAGGTTAGAAAACAAAATTCTCTATCTTGATAGGACTACATGAAGGATCAACTTTAATGATTAATTTACTTATTAAAAGGTGGTATAGGTAGACCTAAAAGAACTATTAAATAGATCATTCATGATGAACTTTTTCTAAATGGATTCAATAAAATTATGGTCTTCAATAGATCAAATTGTAGATGTTTGATCCTTGTAGTCAGACCCATTTAATTGGGTTTAAGGCCTGTTTATTATTATTTTTTATATAATGTTAATAACTATAACAAATGTGGGTGGGATAATGCCTACCTAATGGGACATGGGTGGTTTGTCCTTCATTCTCATAGATGCATAGCCTCTTTTTCCAATTTAGTTTATATTCAGATCACGATCGCATAAAGAATCATAAAACCCATTAAGACCTAATATTAACTTCGGGATAATCTTTTCAGCCTTGTAATAGGATATAACATAAGGTTTGTTACACATCAAACTATATTTCAGTGTGTAATTATAAGGGGGTCTAATTGATACCATTACAGTTTCATAAGTCTAAAAACTATGTTGTCTAGCCAAACAAATACATTATCATAGAAAAAATATTATAAACCTAGAATGACCACTTTACATGAATTTACTCAGCCCATAAAGCTTCAAAATAATTGATATTAATGAATTTCAAAGTAATTATCAGACAAAAATAACAAAACAGAAATTTCCATAACCCATTAAACTTTAAAAGTCCATAATCCCTAAGTAATAATATGAAGAAGTGCTGCAATGCAAGTGAAATAATTTATTTTAGAAGAAACCAAGGATTCATTATATCTCCCCATTTTCATTCTAAAATTAATTTTTCATTTTATTATTCCATTATATATTCCAAATATTATGAAACAAAAATTATTCGATAAAATATGCCTTTTGGTAAAAGACTTATGTCTTAAGATGGATCAGAATTAACATGAATAATGAAATATTTAATATAATTTCTAAAACCTAATACACTAGTCAATGAAACTTGTAAAAAAATATGTTAATATATAAGCCTTGTAAATAAATGAAAAAAAAAACAAAATGATTTTTTAATCACTTACCTTGGTAAAATCATGATCATGGGAAGATGATATGTATAATTCAATTTGATCTTGGTCTATGACATATTTAGATTGTGTTTTCAAAAACAACTATATATGCTTAATGAATCAAAACATGAGAATATACCAAACAAAAAATAAATTACTTAGAAAAAAAATAACTCCATGCACATATGAGATAATGAAATTGAACCCCCTAAAATAAGGGCATAGAAGTGAAACTCTCTAAAATAGAGTAAAAAACAAAAAAAATTACATATGGGGGGAAATTATTCAAGAATAATTCATCGAACAATCATTTATCCTAACACTAAACATTTCATCATTGTCACCCTCCATAGGGATCAAATAAGTTATTTGCAGTAATAAATTCAAAATAAATAGGGGAAACAAAAGTAATGATCCATAATAAAATTAGGATGCAAGTATATTAATTCCAAAATTATTCTGGCATTGAAAATTAAGAATTTAAAAGATAGGGTATCATGGTAAAATCCATCAGTAACTTTCAAAAGTAGTGCCAGCATTATACTCTTTAGATACCACTCCACAAGGCTTGACACAATGTCAAAAATTTATATGCATGCAATAATGACCAGTACACTATAATAGAGGAAACAACACACCGTCAACATGTGGAATCAAGGATCTTACAGATAAAAATAAAGGAAAAAAAAATGTTGCGTGTATGCCCACAAATTGGTTATGTGATGATGATTTCAATATGATATTAAATCATGTCATGTTTTATTCATTGTTTTTTTTCAATAAGAGTTTTAAAAAAATGGAATGAGGGATGATAATTTCAATATGATATTAAATCATTTCAGGTTTTATTCGATGTTTTTTCTTCGAATAATATAAAGAATTTTTGAAAAAAGGCATAAGGGATGAACAATCCCTTCTGATGCAAGTTTTAAAAAGATATAAAAAATAATAATATAATGGGGGATAAAAGAATTATAAGAAAAAAGTTAAATTAGAAATTCAAAACTCCTAAACCCATTAACTCTTGTTTTCCTTTCATTAAAAAACTATACTATTTGAATAGTTATGTATCTGGATTGTAGATGTATCAACAAGGTGAAACTTTATTTTTAAAAGTATACCTAATTAGAACTTCGCAGCTAAGTGAGGCTTGTTCTGGAGTAGTGTTAGGATGGGTGACCTCCTAAGAAGTTTCTCAAGGTGTGTTTGAGTGATTAAAAATAATACTAAAAGAAAAATTGTTTTCTTATAGAGGTATTCAATATTTTGATAAGGGACCCTGATTGGTAATAGATTATGGTTTTTTAGGAAGGCAACCAAGGTATTGCGGGGGACTCATATAGTTATATGACCATGTTCATAGCTTAAGGAGGCAAGTTCATGATAAATGGTATGAGATTCAATACTCATCTGGAATTGTAGAGGAAATTCCTGGGTTTGAGGTGTGGGGTCCACAACAAGGATGTTGTGATTTA
Source organism: Viscum album (assembly GCA_963277665.1). Lineage (NCBI taxonomy): Eukaryota > Viridiplantae > Streptophyta > Magnoliopsida > Santalales > Viscaceae > Viscum > Viscum album. The sequence continues at coordinate 1,761,417,152 of OY728141.1, forward strand.
AAGGGGTGGAGATTGTAACACCCCTGAAAATGTGATACTAAAAGACTAAATGATACTAATCATGTAAACAATGTGAACCCTTCTTTTTGGGAACCTAACTGATTATAAATTATCAATTAATTGAGGTTTGGTCTGCAGTAGTTTCAAGATGGGTGACCTCCTGGGAAGTTTCTCAGAGTATGTGTGAAAAGACAAAGAAAACTAAAAGAACATGTGTTGGCATGTTGGGACAGTCATTAGTCTAATAAGAGACCTTGATGGGTAATAGTATGTGATGTTTTAGAAAGGAGACCATGGTATTATAAGAGACCCATGAGGTTAGATGACCATGTTCATGGCCCGAGGAGTTTTGGACATGACAGTCAACCTTTACCTAGTAGTTTGAAATTTGTATCTCCCACTTATCAAGGATGTGGAATATCTTTATTCACTCTTTAAATATATTTATCAAACCTTAGTTTAGAGGTATGATTTATTGGTATACTATTTGAACATGGTATTAGAGTGGGTAACCTCTAATCCCTCTCTCTACCCCCCCCCCCCCCCTCAATGAATAGCACCATCCCACACACCCTACTCTAGCATCATTGACAAGTGACACTTCACCTTCCCTCTTCTAAGTGTGGGTCGCTCCACTAGTCTTGACCCACAGGCGAGCACTTCCCAAGTGCAAGAATCCCTCAATAATGTACTTCCCTTAGTCTTATTTAAGCATGGTTCTTAAAAATAAACAATAAATATCATGGTATAAACAATAGGCTTTCCACATTATAAAAATTGATCAAAAATTCTGTTTATTTTTTTCTCATCACATACGCACTATTAGGACACTTCAGGAAGACTAGTTTTCTTCTACCATAACAAGTAGGTTCACCTCACACTTCTATATAATTCACACATCTGTCTAGCCTTATTCTCATCATTATAATTTATCACCTATATTTTATATCTATTTTTCCAAACTTTTTATAGATTTTATTATAAATTTGGTCTTTGCTCTGTAAATATCGATACTCTAATATTCATCATCTTGCTTCCATGGCCACCACTTTCTCTCTTGTATCTAATACGGTCATTACACCTCTTCCTGAGATTATCACATCCTCATCAGGGATTTATAATGAGTGTTTCTATTCTAGTAACATTTCTATGTGAAAAAAATATGGTGGTTCTCTCCTTCAAAAGGATGGGGCACTATTTACATCTTGTAAATTCACCTTCAGGACCCAAAGTATATGAATTCTCTACATGGGAGAAACAATATAACATGATATTTCACATATTGGTTCCATGTATGAGTCTATAAAGAATTTAATTTGGAATATAAATATTTTTAAGGAGCTATGATACTCCTTGTTTGGTATGTTCTCTGATACAAATAATTTATTTCGTGTTTCTGATCTATTTTAGCAATTATTCTCACTTTGTCAAAATTCCTATATGATTAAACCATATTAAAAAAATGAAATGATACTATGGATGAGATTAGTGATATATTATTATTACCTCAAACTACTGAGGAGATTCAAACTCAACAAAAACAATTAATTATGTTTTCTCATTTACAAGTGTAGAATCTACAGTTTACAACTATCATAAATAAGATATTTGTCTGTCCTAGTGCTCTAAATTCAACATTGGTATAAAAACATCTAATTTTTCAAGAATCCAATATTTACCTTAGAGTTTTTTCAAATCATGGTTACTTTTCATTTCATAGTGGAGAACATGGTGGCAACTGTGGCGGTCGATCTGGTATTGGGGGTCAAAGTAGTCCTCACTATCAATGTATGTGTTGGACTCACCACCATCGCTTACTTGTTTGTCTCTTTACACTCGTTATTAGGAACTTCATTTACAACATTTTCACCCACCCAGGATAGTCCTACATTGGATTTATCCAAAGTTAGGACCTCTTTCACATATTTACTGTGGGTCATATCATTTTGAAAAACATCATTGGGTCACTTATGTTCCACAACAATAGAGATGAGTATCATGTCTATTTGAGTGATTCCATTCTAATGTATGGCCCCCAGTCTAGTTTTTATTAAAAAGTTATACTGATATTACATGTATTTCATTGATTAATTTACATTAATTTCATGGATCTATCTATTGAAAATTTAATTTTGATTTTTTACAATGTTTTTCTCAATATATCATGAAATGAAAAATCAGTTCTTTGCCTCCATAAAATGTTCACATTTCGAGAATGGTTTAGAATCTTTTCCACCTCATTTTACACATTTTTTATCAACCAAAAGATTATCATCAGACTCTTTCCTGGATACAACTTAGAAAAATGGTGTTTTTGTGTGTATGAATCATTATACATTAGACACTAATCGACCCCTTTTTTATATGAAAGTTCCCAAAACATTTTGGGATGATGTTATTCTGACAATGAAATATCTTATAAATAACCTTTCACCATCATTTATTATAGAGGAGACTCCATATCACACTGTCTATCCATATCATCCACCCCATGCACTACCCTTTTGAGTTGTCAATTTTTTCAGCTATGTTTGTAACATTCATTTAACTCATGACAAGTTTGATGTTTTTTCACTTCGATGAATCTTTCCTGGATTTTCTCACACACAATGTGAATAACATTGTTAATCTCCTAATTTTTAGATGATGTGTTGTGTTCACCTATGTTTTCTTTTTTGATTCATCACCATTAGTTTATCCTTTATCTCCATCAGCTACCATGACTATTGATCAAGAGGGATTTTTAATCATTACTCCATTTACCTATCCCCCACCACCTTCTCCTCCTAAGGTTGGTGGTATTAACTTTGGGAGCATCCCTCCCATCCCAATTACCTATCCTCCTCCTTCCAATAATTTTTTTCATTCTATGGTCAGGTTTATCCTCATCGTCTAGATGAAACTAGTCCTATTACACCTGCAAATACCTCAACCCTTGATTTTTTATTGAATCCACCACCCACCACTGAGGATCTTCTTATTTCCCTACATAAAGGTACACATATTTTTCAACAATCAGTTATATATATATTCATTATTTCTAGGTATTATCAGCACATACTAAAAAAATATTGGTGCGTTGGCTACGGTGACAGTTCTTCATACTCGAACCAAGGCCAAAGCCCATCTAGGTTGGTTGAAAGCCCTATTTTATGAGATACACGCACTAAAGGACAATCATACATGATATTTGGTTTCTATTCCACCAGGTAAGAAAGTTTTTGGCTTTATATATGTATATAATATTTGTGTTAATGAAAATGACTCTCCAAATTTCCTCAAATATTGGCTCATTTTCAAGGGGTATACCCAAAACATATGGGATTGATTATTTTGATACCTTCTATATAATTTCAAAATGGTCTCCTTTAATCTCTATATTTCCCTTAAAAATTATCATCATTGGTCTCTTTTCCAACTAGATATCAAAAACACATTTCTCTATGGTATTCTGGATGAGGAAATTTATATATATTAACATCCTAGATTAGTTAGTCAAAGGAATTCCTCTAAGAAGTGTCACCTTAGGTGATCTGTATATGGTCTTAAACAATGCTTTCAGACATGGTTTTTTTGAATTTGTGCAGTTGTGACTAATTTTGTGAATCCCACTACTATAAGCATACTATTTAATATTTTTTTAGGATATTGTAATTATAGGAAGTGATTCAATGAGAATTAGTTTAGTTGATTTTTTTATTCACAATAGTTTTCAAATGAAGGAATTGGTAGTATTTTCTAGGAATTGATATCTCTCAATACTCAAAGGGGAAGTTATAATCTTTGTATAAGTATGTATTGGATTTTATTCTAGAGATAGGATTGTCTTGTGCTAAAATTATTGGCACTCCTATCAATCTATTGAAGAGGTATCATCATAGATAAAGATATTTCACTCACTTGATAGGTATTATGAACTTATCAGTAAAATAAATAATATGACCATGACTCGACCGAAAATTGTTTTTGTTTTAAGGTAAGTCAATTCATGTATCATAAGACCACATTGTAGTGGGATGCAATTATTCATATTTTAAAATGTTTATAAAGAGGACCATTTCTAGGACTACTATCTTCAAATCATGGGAACAATTATGTGGTGAGATTCTTTGATACTGACTATGCATCATGTGTGCTGAGTCAGAGCATTGAGTAATGAAACTTTTGATATATGAGATATCATAGTTAAAAAATATTCTCTATGAGATTTTTTATCTTATCCTGAGTCTAATACACATGTGGTATGACAATAAAGAAACAATCAATATGGCTATAAAGTTGATGTTATATAAAGAAACTAAGTATTTTGAGGTTGATAGTCATTTTGTTAGGAAAAATTTAGAAAATAAGAATCTTACTTTTGGTTATGTATAGGCCTCTAAGTAATTAGATGGTGCGTTTACTAAAGGGGTTCAAAAAACACAGGTGAATTTTTTATGTATCTGATTGGACATAATAAATATACATTCTCTAGTTTGAGGGGGGTAGAATAGTCATTAATTCATCTTGTAGATGTGTCTAAGTGGCATCCTATTCGATCAAGAAAACTTTTTTACTATAGTTTGAAATCTATAAATACCACTTCTCTAGGATTTTTTATATATTAATTCCCTTGATAAATAAAATTATCAGACCTCATTGGGATATGGTTTCCAAGTATGTGGTTTGAACATCTATAATTGGGTTCTTTTCTTATGGGCTAGTAATGTCCATCACGGTCCATATAGTCCTCTTAAAAACCTGAAGTTCAGTTTTATATATGTAATGTGATCATAAAGGTATACTTAGTAGGAAAACCAAAGTCTTTTTTGCACATGTGAAAGAATCATACTAATGCACCCATGAGAAAATAGCAGAACCAAACAACACCTGAATAGGTATACTAACCAAGTTCATCCTCACAAAGGCACACTCACCAAATAATGCAAGCCAAGTATAATAACACAATATGAATTATATCAATGAAGGGTACCCCACCAAACTTTCTCACTAATTTTTTGGTCCTACACCCCTACATCTTACGTTCAATAACTCTCATCTCTTCCATATAACATATTCCACTATCACATAACATAGTCACATCACATCACATCACCCCGACAAACACATGGGCCATCATATCACAATCACTACTATAACTATAGTAGTATGTTATCGTAAACATAAAGCAAATAAACCTCATTAACTCCTCCTATAATGAACGGCCCCCACCATAATGATGGTACTAGGGTGCGCAACAGAAGCTGGTGGTGTAGGGATTTAAAATTTTCATCATCTTAGAGGTGAAAATTCATTGTCTCTTGTGATCTGAGACCTAGTATAGTCTAAGGATCTCAAGTAAATTAATAAAAGAAAAGAAATAAAAACTAAATAAGTACCAAATTTGAATCAATGTTCCCTCAAATTTAGCATGTCACTAGTGATAATTTCTCAAAGGATTTGAGGTTGAACCCTTCTAGGTCATCCAAACACACTTCAAGAATCAACACATACGTCGTTCATTGAATTATGGGTGCTAGAACAAAGATCTGATGATTTATTTGACATCAAGATGATCACCTCAATCCCATTTCTTTGATCTATGAAGGCATTATCATGTCATTCACTCGATTGGAGCATTTATCTCTCTAAGATTTAGAAGGAGAGAGAATCTCTAAATTGTGACTGATGAATGGTACCTGGAATGAGCTTATCCTTAACTTATATAGAAGATGTGAGAAATAACCTGTTAGGTTTCCCCAAACCCCCATATATTTTACATCCACTAAATAATTTATAAATAAATAATTATGACAAACTAACTAATTCATAAATATTTTTTATATTTTATCAAATAATTTTAATATATATTAAATATATTACTTGATAAACCTGATTTATTAATTTGACTTGTAATTCCCACTAATATTACATGAATCTTGATTATATAAACAATATTCATTCATATAATATTATTCTATATATTTACTTAAAAACTTGTACATTATTTTAATAAATAAATGCAGCCTAATTATTTAATACTTCAATCATAATGAATTTATTTATTTTTTAGTGATCGATAAAACTTGGACAACTCTCGGACCCCATGGTGGGGTCCACTATGTCCTATATACTAATTCATCAAAATAGGGTATAATATTGAATACATTATTATGAGTGACCCCCTAGACCCTTATCTAGATAGTAGTGAATAGTATTCAAAAACCAAGAATGAAGTCTAGCTACCCATAAAGACGCCTAAAGATATAAATAATATTCATAGCAACAACAACCATCCTAAGAACATGCACTTTATAATATAATCTCTTTTTCATATGATATCTCATAAATCAGGATGCACACTTATTTCACAATCCTTTATTGCTTTATTATTTTTTGATCTAACTGTACAGAATTACCTTTGACTACCATGGCCATGGATTTATAAAGTTACTACCATCATGATCAACAAGGACTGAGATATCACTTCCTCAACTTGGAAGTGACAAATTATATCTTGATCATTCAACCGATGTCACACCACCAATGACGCACCCAACACAAGATACTTTGCCACAACTTTAATTTCATGTTTTTTCCCATGTATCAAAGCATGTGTTAAAATGGAACACATTGATAATGAAATCAAGTTAGGAGACCAATACACATGTTTGTAGAGATGAAAACCAATAAAACCCAAAACACGTGGTGCTCCTATTGGCGGGTCTTACCTCATGATCTCATATACTCGATATCACCAAGTGAGAATTTCAAGAGAAAATGTATCAATGCTTATCCCCCCGCACCTGATGTCCACACATAATTTTTTTCCTATCAGTATGATGTATATGGACCGTAGGACATTACTTTAAGATTAATTTCATCGTATCTCTATTTCCTCATTATATCCTACAAAATTCTATAAATCTTTGATACGACACGTAATATAAGTACATTACCATCAATATAGTAGATATAGAAGTATCAAAACTATTCTTGTAAGATAAAAACATGTATATATTAAAATGTATACATATATTAGTGATCAAACTACATACATAAGTTGGGTCTAGGGTACCCAATTTCAACACTCATACTTTCACTAGATCCAACTACTAACAATTCTCAATATTTTAGATCACATATGGGAATCATGATTCTGTTGAGATATGGATTTATTCAGCATGCCTTCCATGTTATTCTCTGTGGAAACTCTGCTAACTACTACTTCACCTCTCTGAGTAAAATCCCACAAGATATGGAACTTTTTAAGTACATTATTTTTCCTCTGGTGAGACCTGGGATCATGGTCAAGCACCACTGCTATAGTATTATCATAATAAACATTAATAGGGTCTGAACTTTTAGACATAACACCAATGTCTAAGATAGAGCGGCATATCCAAATTTCATCCTTAACTACATCAGAAGTTGCTATTAGTTGGATTCTACTATAGAATTGGTGACCACATGTTAATTAGATCATATCCAGCTCACTACAACACCATTTAGGGAAATAACGTAGCCTGATTGTGATTTCATATCATCGTGACCTATCTAGAAACTAACATCATTGTATTATATCACTACTAATTATTCATTTCCTCAATAAACTAGAAACATATCCTTTTTATGTCTCAATTACTTTAGGATAGTTTTTGAAATATTTCGGATACATCTCTCATGGATTAGCTTGATATCTGCTCACTATGATTAAAGAAAAGGCAACATCAAACCTAGTTCATAGCATGGAATACATGATATATCCCACTGCTGAGGCATAATGGATTATAGTCATTATTTTAGTCTCCTTTTAGGTTTGTAGACACATTTTCTTAGAGATATTGATACCAAGTGACATTGGCAACAACCCTCTCTTGGATTGTTACATACTGTACCTCTAATGTACCTTGTCAATATATGTACTTTGGCTTATCCCATGAAACCTTTGAGATCTATCTTGATAGATCTTGATCCCTATAATTTAAGATGTTTCACCTAAATATTTCATGAAGAATCATTCATTTAACTAATTCTTAACTGACTCTAATACTTTCATTTCATTTCCCATAATTAATATTTCATCAACATATAATAAAAGGAAAATGATAGAATTCCCATTAACCTTATTATAGACACAAGGCTCTCTTTCATTATTTAAAAAACAAATTCTCTTTTGGCCTCATCAAAATGCACATTCAATGATCATGATATTTTTTTCAAACCATAAATGGATCTCTACAGCTTTCACAATTTATTGGGATTCTTTGACTTTATATACCCTTTAGGTTGAGTCACATAGATGTCTTCAACCAACTTCTCATTTAGAAAATTTGTTTTGAAATACATTTTTTATATTTCATAATCATGGAATATTTCTATTTTAAGTAATATTCTTATGTAATTAAGCATCATAACTGGTAATATGGTTTCATCATAGTTTATGTCGTGATGTTTTTTGAAACCCATTCATACTATTCTTTTCTTTTAGGTATTGAACTTACGATCCATGTATATATTTTTCATGAATACCCATTCACATCCAATGGGTTTTACATTAGCTTGAGGTTCTACTAAATTCCAAAAAATATTTTTGTACATGGACCCTATCTCAAAATGCATAACATTTTTCCATTTCATAGAATCCTTGACTTATATTGTGTCCTTGTAGGTTTGAGGTTCATCAACCTCAAAGAGTAATGTTTCACATGACTCGGTGATAAGAAAATCATAACACCTTAGTTCTCTAAACTCTCAAGTTGACCTATGTAGTACTTGTGTCTCAAGAACTTCTTCATCTCCCACTGTCTCTTTTTGATTTTTTTTATCATACAAACTCTTGTGCATCTGGAGCACCAAATTTATCAAATCTGATCACGATACCACAATTTACATTGTAAATTGTTTCCCTTTAAAGAAATGTGACTTTTCTTACCACAAAAACTTTTCTATTTGAAAGGTTGTATAGGTGATATCCTTTAGTTTCTTTAAGATAACCTATAAAACTGCACTTTGTGCTTCGGGATACAAAATTGTAAGTTTGTATAGTGTTCACAAAATCCTTTCATCCTAATACATGTATGTGTGATATACTATGTTTCTCTCTATACCAAAAATCATATGGAATATAAAATATAGATTTTTTTGCTACTTAGTTAAAGGTATATTCCACTATCTATAAGGTGTATCCCCAAAAAAGAAAATTGAAGAGTTGTCCGACTCATCATTGATTTGACCATGTCCAAGAAGGTCGGATTCCTCCTTTAACTAACACCATTCCATTGTGGTGTATAAGGATGAGTGATTTGTGATATTATCTCACACTCCTTTAAGTGATCAATGAAATCTAGATAAATTTACTCTCCACCTCAGTCTGAACAAAGTTCATTAATCTTCTTACCAAGCTGGTTTTCTACTTCATGCTGATATTTCTTAAACATCTTAAAGGAATCTAAATTATACTTCATTAAGTATATATATTCATACCTACTATAGTCATCGATAAAAGTAATGAAGTATGAAAACTCTCCCCCTTAATCTACTATAAATGGACAACATACATTAGTATAAATTAATTTCAATAATTTAGTGGCTCTTACTTCATTCCCAGGGGATGGTGGTTTGGTTATTTTCCCTTATAAACAAGTGTGACATGAATTAAGGGGTTTTATCTTAGTTGAGTCTATATACCCTTTATGATTTAATTTCTATAATCACTTCACATTTACATGACCAAGCCTGGAGTTCCATAGGTAGGTGTTATATAAGTCATGGTCACTAATTGTTTCTTTAATTTTCATTATTGGGTTTTCAAATTCATGTATATATACCATTGTTAAGATACGCCATACCATAACACATGTTATAATTATAAAAGAGACAAAATTTATTTCCAAACATGAAATAAAATCTCATGGAATCAAAATATGATACTAATATTATTTTTATGGTTACTGAAGTTACATAATAAGAATTATCCAATACAATAATCAAACCACTAGAAAAAGTTAGGTGATAATCTCCCACTTCCAAGGTTGATAGACTCGCATCATTTTTATCTCAGAGATACATTTCACCTTTTGTGATCTTATTGAATCTAATTGGTTCTTTTATATGAATAAAAATGTGTGACCCATATGTCATACCCAATACCCAACTTTTAGATACTTAAAAATCACAAAAAGGCAGCTACATCACAATCATCATCAATGATACAAGAAAGGGGGGCATTAACATGGCCTCATCTCTCAAACCTTCACATTATTCATTACCCTATCCTCGCCTCAGTGACCTTATTCCATGACATCTAATTCTATTATTTTAAGGGTTAATATTTATCCATTTATTTTTTTATTCTTTTCATATCAGATTAAATCATTTTTATATTGAATTTTTGTTTTTTCAAATTAATACCCCACCCTATTCAATGATGAAGTTGGGTGATGTTAAAAAATGATCTTACTTATTTGATTAAATATTTATTTCTTTATATTTGAATTTATATGGAGAATATTGGAAATCCAATGCCAGTGGATAAAAGTTGGATTAATTTACCATGAAACACACATTGATATGCCAAAGGTTTGGAAGAATTTTTACATTATGCAATTGAAAACTGATTAGTGGATGGTAAAATAAAATGTTCATGTTATGATTGTAAATTAAAGAAATGGTTAAATATATATAAAGTATATTAGAAAGTGATATTGAAATATTTTCCTTCTTGATATGTATATTGGATTTGGCATCGCGAATCAAATGTTTTAGAAAGTCAAAACAATGACAATCTTGTCAAAAAACATAAAGTGAACCACCAAAGGAGAATTTAGTTTGAAACTTGATAAATGAATCCCTTTTATTTTCAGGATATAATATCTAAGATTTTAATATATCAAAAAAACCTTAGTTCATCCTAAGTAGGTTAATCCTTCTAAAAAATCCAGTGACAAAAAAATTATTTTTATGAGTTAGTTGAAGATGGAAAACAAGAACTGTATAAAGGTTGTTCCAAGTATTAAGAATTTTTATTTTCTACTAAAATTGTATCATATTAAGTATACTTGTGTAATTAATAACAAATTATTTTCTATGATTTTATATTTTCTTCATAATGTATGTAGTGTAGCTAATATCCCCACATAATTTTATGAGAAGAATAAAATCATTAACAAACTTGGACTTGATAATACAAAAATCCATGCATGACCCAGTAATTTCATGCTTTATTGGGGAGTAAATTTTGATGAATAATAATTCATAATATTTCATACAAGTATATGGAAGTCAATGAAAAAATGAGAGTACAAATCAATGTAACTCCAGGAAGAAGCAGAAGAAGAAAACTCATGCAAAGGTATTATGTTACTTTCATCTGAAACCATGCTTGCAAAGATTATTTATGTCATATAAGAATACATACTGTAAGAACCTATGTTTTTTAAATGAAACACTATATTCTATATCGTACATGATATGCCACATCAAGATTAAAATAAAAACTAAATATTATTATTTAAAATGGAAGTTATTTCATAGTTGTTAGAATTGCGAGAATGAATAAGATTAACTGAATTATGAAAATATGGTTTAAACATTTATATATAATTAATTCATTAGTAAACAATTTATTATAAATTAATATAAAACCCTTTATAAAATAAAAGGAAATATTTTCCTGAAAAATTATTTAAATGTGCACAAGTGTGTTTTATACCAATAAATTAGTAAATCACTCTTCTTGTATTATATTAACATTCATATTATGTGTTTTCTAGAAAAGATATAAGAACAGGTCCAATTTTATGAATAAAAGAAGTATTTTTCAAAAAAGGTAGTTTTTCCGCTTTATGATGGAACACTTTTTTTAAATATAGTTTTTAATACTTTTATAAGTTCTATTTGAAAAAATAAACTTATTATGTGAAATAGTATTATCAAAATTTACTTTGGTTTAATTTTTGGTGTTTTTTTGATAAGTTTCATGTTTTGATGAATAGTGAAAAAAAATAATGTATTTTAATTGAAAATAACTTTTCATCAAATTTATTTAGAGTGTTAAATTATTTTTTTGAATGGTTTTAAATAATAATTATATAATTTTTTTTAATTTAATCCAATATATGTCATTGGAATCAATTTCACTTTTAATTTTTATATAAATATATTTCAATCTGTTGAACATTTTTTACTTTAAAAACGCAATTCCTTGTTCTGTCAATAGGATTAATTTTTTATTAATTCTAAAATTTATATATGTTGAATTTTGAAAAATGGATTCAATACTTGGAATCAAAAATTTCAAAATATATTAAATAGTACTATTTTATTTTTAGACAATATGATTAGTAACTTTAGTATTTTTTTAACATGGTTATAGGTAAATCATGTAATTAAACAGAAAAATAATATTATAAATATTATAAAATTACCCAAACACTTTTCCTAATTTAATTGGATGAGTTTTTACAACAAAACCCATCCTTGGGCCGAAATTTTGACCTTTAGAAACCATTTGGATGAGAGTATGACATTTATAATATTATATTCAAAGAATAGTCAATTTTGTCACACTTTTGTTTTTTACAAGTGAAATATTTTTAATATGGGTTTATAAAGGGGATATGTTTGGAAATAAATATTATTTTGGAAGATAAAATGTTTATATTTATCATGATACTTTATTTTTAATTTTTATAGAAATTATAATTTAATTACAGTCTTCCACAGTGATGATGGAGTAATTGTTTAATTAAAGTAATTATCAAATAAATGATATTAAAATAAGAAAATAAATATAATTTGAGATGATCAATAAAATCCCAGAATTTTTTAGATTAATTTTACATGTTAGTGGTGTTTTAGAAGTATTATTTTGAATTTATCTTGTTTTTATGATATTTTTAAAAATTCAAGTAATGAGTGGTGTCAAAATTGACATTATTGATATTTTAAAATAAATAATTTTTTATTAAAAAATATTAAATTTATAAGAATATAAATTTTGTAAAAATAATTGGTATAAGTCTAAAACTATCATCAATTACAAATTTATTTTTCTTTTTAATTTTATAATAATTATATTAACCCTCAAAGTGTAAATTACATTACATCATGGTAAGAATTAAAAAGGTTAAATAAGGGTTAAAACATAAAGATAAGGATTAAAAAATGGTAAAAACATATCTAATTTTTATTGGTTGAATGTTATTTGACCCAAAATAATCCTTTTATTATAATTAATTGCTTTGGACCCATTTGAGAAAGAAAATTAATTTATATTAAATTAATATTTTGAAGAATTCCAAGAATGCCCCTCCACTCTCCAATAAAAGGGAACCCATTATTCTAATTTCAATACACTTAATAACCTACTTAGTTCAGCCAATATCTAAACACGTCCATTAATATAATACCTCCCCACATTTTATAGTCCTTATTTTAGGAATAAAACCCTCCTTATAGGTGTAAAGGTGTTAATCAAAGGAGAGCATCCAAGGAAGCAGTGTCGTTTTTAATTAAGTGTTTCTATTTTATTTCTTCTTCCAATTCCTTAAAATATTATTAAACCATAATTAAATAATAAATAAATTTTACTCAATATAATAATATTTTATTATGTTAATATCATCACCTAAATCCAACTCCACTTCAATCAAATGGGAAAAGAATTATCTTTCACATGTATGGAGAATTAATGTCTTGCGAACCGATATGATTTTGTTTCCATCATTGTATCTAAAAATTGTTATAATGATATAATTATAGTTTTTATATGATATTAATGACATATTTATCATTATTAAAAGATAATATGTCATTTAATTACTTACCTTACCATGCATGAAAAATTGATAACACCGTTCGTGCGTACGTGTGAACTATCACCTCCACTCATCGATATGACTGGTTTTTTATCACAACATCGCATGGATGATATATATAATTATATTTAAAATATTAATATGATATTAAATATATTATGATCATTCTATAAAGATAACATAATATTTACCTTCTTTTCATAATGATCATTGAAAAATGGAAACGTTACTCATGTGTATGTATGGCTTATTGTCTCCATGATTATAACGCAATTCCTTTTTCATATCCATATTTAATGGATGGATTTAGAAGTATAATTGATTTATAAAAGTGATTATTATTTCATGAATATTATTCTGGAGTACCAATGACCACATTGACTATAGTCATCATATCAAATTCATTTTGGACTCAAATATTGAATATTAGCAAAACATCCGACGTGAACATAAATAATTAAGTAATTGTTATATCATTATAGGGTCCTAAAAAATTCGAAAAGGGAAGAAAATACTCCAAAAATCACTTTGAAGCAGGAAGAAAACATTTCCAAAGGAATGGTAAAGCGAATGGAGTTAAATTGATTTGTAAACTTTAGAATAAACTTTAAGAAATTGAATTTCTCAAAACATTTTAAGTGAGACGCATACCATCAGTGGGAAGGGTTCTCAAATCACATGAATTGAAAACCACTAGTATGCGAAAAGAACTACAAGGTGATGGCCTGTTGAGCAATGGCCAGCGAATCTAGGAGTCCAGAAACCACATTGTTAATGGGATCAAGTGTGTAAAGGCCATCCACAAACCATCTTGAAAACTCAACAGTTCATAGACAAAGAAAATTGACAAGGCTTTGCAAACCATGAATCATGAACCACAACCTCTTAAAACCCCAGTTGACCAAGTATTATGTGGGTTGAGATATATTTTTATGGGCACCACAAATGGTGCCGCATTCCCAGACCTATGATTTTCCCCAACGCTCTATAAAAGGAGTGTAGGAGGAAGAAGAAAGGGACAGATGAAGAAAGTATAAAGGAGACCCTAGAGATTGGATGAAATAATTTGGATAGGATTCCAGATTCGATTTTGAATCATCGTTGAAGTTCAAACTGTGAACCATGTTTCCATAGGTATTTTAAGAACCCGGTTCTTATTATTGAGGTATGGGTTTCTTCTTTTCCTTTTTCCATAAGTGTTTTTGAGAAAATAAGGAAAATGGGGAAAAATACCCAAATTTGTGGGTACACGCCATGTACTTTTCCACACGCCATGTACTTAGGCTGTGTGGGATGAGTACACAGGGCGTGTAGGCCTATCGGCGATGAAGGATGTAAAAACTGATTACACGTTGTGTACTTAGTATACACGTCGTGTAATCAGTCGGCATGTGAATAGTAAGGCGGTGGAAGTAGCCGCCAGCGGAACGGTAGTATACACAGTGTCCTTATAAACACACGTCGTGTAATCATGTCAACAGATGAACAATGTGGCTGTGAAAAGTAGCCGCCATGGGAACAGTTAAAAATGGAAAGTACACATCGTGTACTTGAGAGTACATGTCGTGTAGTTTTTTTCACTTAAAATGGGCAGTAGCTTCCTCTTTAGATAGAGGAAGCTTAGAAAATCAGAGGATCTCGGGAGAGATGGCTGAGACTTGGAGGAGCTCCCGACCAAACACCAGGACTCTGATTCCTTCACCGACGATCTCGTTGGAACCGCGCAGGTGAGTTCTTCTCTTTTCTTGAACCTCTTCTTCCAATTCTTTCCCAAGTGGAATTTATTTGAGTTTGAATGAGTTAATGTTTATCCCAAATCTACATTGTTCATGGACGTTTCGGGAGGCGTCTTTCGCGTATATCGATCAGTGGAGATTGAGGTGGGTGTTCTGGTGTTTATTTCCAACTATTGAGTGTTTTTGTGTACCGTTGTGCTACGCACCCATGTTTGGGGTGTCGTGTGGATGAGGCCTTGATTAATTAAATACCTAGAATTGCATATGTAATTTAATTAATATTTATAACTGCTTTTTGGGATCCTTTCATTGATTCAGGGCCACCCCGTGGGTGTGTTCCCTTGTTTAGCCGTTTGGCCAGGATACCCAAGG
Source organism: Viscum album (assembly GCA_963277665.1). Taxonomy (NCBI): domain Eukaryota; kingdom Viridiplantae; phylum Streptophyta; class Magnoliopsida; order Santalales; family Viscaceae; genus Viscum; species Viscum album. The sequence continues at coordinate 1,761,433,059 of OY728141.1, forward strand.
GTATGCCATGATTTAGCATACTTTGAGTTTTCTTGAGAGAAAATGTATATAACTGCTTTCCATGTGTTGGGCTCGGACTAGTTACTTGCTTAGCCTAAGGGCAGTGTTTTGTTACACCTGAGGGCAAGGTAGTGATTCGCCTTAGGGAAAGGTATTGATTCGCCTGAGGGAAAGGTATTGATTCACCTGAGGGCAAGGTATTGATTCACCTGAGGGAAAGGTAGTGATTCGACTGAGGTAAAGGTATTTATTCACTTGAGGGAAAGGTACCGATTTTCCTGAGGTCAAGGTAATGAATCGCATGAGGGCAAGGTACTGATTCGCCTGAGGGCAAGGTTCTAATTAGCCTGAGGGCAATGTACTATTTAGCCTGAGGGAAATGTTCACTTGAATATTCATTGTGGTGTTTTCTTGTGTTATACCTGCCAAGATAAATCACATGCTTGGAGTTGTTAAATGATTATTAAAATGGTAATGTAATTGATAGGATAGTTACTTTTGAGTACTTCTTAGTTTACTACTTTACCTTACTGCACCCTGTTATTGCACATTTTCACCGTCATTTGGGCACGGGCCTTTAGTGGTTTCCTACTGGGATTTATTTCTCACACTCTGTTTGGGTCATGTCTTGGGCCCAAATAGATTATATTTCTGCAGGTATCGATAAGGGAAAGGGGCCCTATAAAGGTACTTGATTGTTGTAGAGTAGTAAGAGAGCATGGGACCGATCTTAGGCTTGCGATGCTGCTGAGCTTCTGCTACACTATTTTGTTTTGCTTTGATGTACTCGTACTATATTGTATTTGATTGAAGTTTATTTTGTTTGACTGCTTTCTTAGACATAGGACATATTGCATCATCATATATGTATGACTGCATGTTATCTTTCCTTGTATTGTCCATTTCTGCTTATATTGTTTACTGCTTCCACTGTTGTATGTTTATATTTATTTCTGTTGCGCTATACTTTGACAAATGTGGGCATATTTTTCCCACTATCAGACCTAGGCCCTCACTGATAGTTGGCATCTTATGGCATTTGGGGAAATGCGCTTGAGGTCATGTGATCAACCGGGTTTGGGGCACCCGTTGAGTGGCATCCGGATTCGGGATGTTACAAAGTGGTATTAGAGGAGTTTCTTTTCTTTGAATTATCGTTTGGAGCCTATAGCCAGGGATAGGACGAAATAGGTACTTGGTAACAATTTGTGCTCGGGAGTAGCTAACCCATGTACAGGGCCAATTTACCTCGTATTGCAATTTTAATAATTTTACATTTTACAGTTGATTTGATTTCACTATTGGGTGATGCACTTGTGGTGTGTTGTTTATATTTTTATACTGGGTTCTATTTATTCAAAACCCAATGAGATAAGGGTATTCCATCTCATTCATCATTTAGGCACATGTTAGAATCACATTCCATGCATATTTTTCATGCCATGTAGGTGCATTAGAAATTGCATGTTGTTGTGATAGATGTTGTGCTAGACGAAGCATGATGTAGTGATAGATACTTTGATAAAATACTTATTATTTGATAGGGAATTTCTATATAAGGATAGTGAATAACTGCCAAACTTTGGTTCTTGAGGAGTATGGGCCCTCATTAACTAAAATTTGGTGGATCATCGACTTTTTTACCTTGTTTACAACATGTATAAGATGCCAAGATTTGATTTGTGAGGAGTATGGGCCCTCACGGATCGGAATTTGGCACTTAGGTGTTGATTTCAATGCTTTCCTGGGTTCTGGAGTAGTTTCTAAGGCTTACTGTCCGGAAAACCCAGAATAAATTCTGTGTAGTTTTGATTACACGCCATGTACTATTCTGTTCGGGAAGAAATGAAAATTTTTAAGTACACGCCGTGTACCGAAAGTACACATCGTGTATTTTTTAACCGTGTCATAGGCCGTGTAGGCAGAAACATGGGTCGAGAAAACTCTAGAGGGAAAATTCCGTGTACCGGTCATACACGTCGTGTCGTTTTGACCCTGTTTCCACCGTGTAACAATCAACATGGGTGGAGAAATCTTTATTAATACACGACATGTCAATTCTGAACATGTCGTGTAGGTTAATTTTGGGACCTGGTCGTGTAACTAACAACATGGGTCAGTTTTACCTCTTCTCGTACACGCCATGTCCACCTGGAACACGTCGTGTAGTGTGGGCCATATATCTAGATGTGTATCAAACAATACGGGTCGGCGAAGCTCATTTAGAACACACCGTGTACCTGAGGGACACATCGTGTAGTCTTGACCGGTGAGAGACCGTGTGGGCTTGGCCATGTGGCTAGCGAGACAGAGTGGTGTACACGTCGTGTGCGGGTGTAACATGCCATGTACCTAGGGTTGAGACACGCCCAGGCTAGCAACATAACACGACCATGTAAGGATTTACGGTTACACGCTGTGTAGACTTTATACACGTCGTGTGGTCTCGTTCGAAGGAGAGTCGTGTGGCTTAGTCGTGTAGAAGGACTCAGGCAGGGGAAGAGGATTCAAGTACATGTCGTGTGTGTGGAAAAAACGCTGTTTGTTTGGGGTGTTACACGACTAGTGCTGGCAGATGTTCACGCCCATCTGAAAGACTTAAAGGAACACGTCGTGTAGTTATTATACACGTTGTGTAGTCTTGTTTTGTAAAACATGAATGATTTCTTTCTCTTGATCCCTTCTTACGTTTTCAGTTCTTGGTCCTTGATAATATTAAATCTAAGGCGTGTGTTGGACCTTGTAGATTCATGCTGCCAAGATGACCACCATTTGTTCACCAAGTGAGTGGCAATGATAATACTCCAGAGATGGTATTCCATGGACTACTAATGGATCCTCCAATAGTGCCAGATGTGGCGCCAGCCATTATACCGGACACAGGCGTGGATGTACAGTTCCGTGAAGGCTTCATGTGGTTCATTTAGACCTTCTAGGGAGCACTGCCAACTGCCACATCTATGGCAGAGCTGACACGTATATTCCAGTAGCAGCATCCGCCTAAGTTTTTCAGGGGATGGCGGACCACAGGCTGCGGAGTCTTGGCTGGGTTCTATGCAAACTAATTTTGATCATCTAGAGATGCCTCCTGAGAGGAGGGTCAAGCTCTCTACATACATGCTACATGATTCCACCAAGAGATGGTGGGATGTTACCACTCAGATGGAGAATCACCGAGACATGGTGTGAGAAGATTTTTAGGCAGTCTTCTATGACTTTTTCTTTCCAGAGATGTTGCGGGCAGATCGAGCTCGAGAGTTTATGAATCTGCAACATGGAACCATGTTAGTGATGGATTATTCAGCATGCTTCACCGATCTATAGTGTTTTTCACCTGTTCTGGTGGTTGATGAGATGTTAAGGGATAGATGCTTCGAGGATGGTCTTCGATATGACATCTGAGAACTAGTGAATGTTTTCAGGTTGCCTACGGTTCATGATATTGTGAAACAGGCACTGATTTCTGAGCGGAACCTATGGGAGGCTATTGGTGCGAACTAGGGAAGTTCGTCACCAGTCTTTGGTACTATTTATACTGGAAAGAGGAAGAGGCATATGGATTTCTCTCACGGTGGAAGTACTAGCCAGAGGAACTCTTCACACTATTGGAAAAACGACCTATACCCACGGTTCAAAACCGTGGGTATAGCCCCCAAAACCGTGGGAATAGCCTATAACCACAGTTTTGGGAACCGTGGGCTAGAATGGCGTCGGTATAGGGGTCTCACAGTTTTGAAGAACTGTGGGTATAGGGGTTTCAAAGTGTCCACCATGGCTATTCCATCGTGGCACACAACAAACCCCACAGTTTGAAAATCGTGGGGTATTTAAATTCCAAAAAATCTATGTTAGGGAGGCTTGAACCCGCGCCTCCCGAAGGCTCCAAATCCACACCTCAGCAAGGACCCAACCGACCTATCAATTTTATCTGTTATACTTACATATATCTACGAATATATGTTAATATAAACCGCGTTTCGAAAATAAATATAAACTGTGTTTCGGAAAATGTTGAAGGCAGGAAGATTCGAACTTGTGCCTGACTACTAGCCTGAACGCCGCGCCTCACTAAGGGACCAACCGGTCTAACAATTTTATTTTTTATACGAACATAAATCTATGTATATATAATAATATCATCCACGTTTCGAAAAATATTAACAGCGGGAATTGAACCGGCGACCTACAGCACACGTGGAAAACTTTTTCCAACCGAGCTAAAGAATTTTTATTAATATATGTTTATATTTATGTAAATATATTAATTTAAACATTGAAAAAATGTCTTCCCGCCAAATTTTTTCCGTGCCCCGCCTAATTTTATTTCCCCGCCATAACGCGGGAAAGCTATACCCACGGTTCTCCAAAACCGTGGGTATAGGTCTTCAAAAAAAACCGCAATACCAATGGTTTTCAAGAACCATCAGTATAGGTCTTCGGAAAATACACTATACCCATGGTTTTGGAGAAAACTGTGGGTATAGGTCTTAAAAGAAAACAATACCCACGGTTTTTGGCACAACCGTGGGTATAGGCTCACATACTATCCCTATACCCATGGTTTTTTGCAAAACCATGGGTATAGACCTATTTTATAGCAGTTCCAGGTGGCCTGGTAGTGTGCTACTAGTGTGGTAAAGAGGGTAACAAGAGACCTCATTGTCCACGTGATCCAGTGGAGTGTCGAGCTTGAGGTAAAGTGGGCCATCTGCAGCGTTTTTGTAGGGTGTTTCCACTAGTGGATAGTGAGAGGGGTTCTATACAATCTCTGCATACGGGAGTAGGACCAGAAGCTTCTTACCAGTCAAGGAATTGGAATACAGCAGGTTGTTCAGGCTGAGGTGGTGGTCATGGTCATAGTAGCCAGACACCAGGATCACAGAGACAGCAGGGAGGGTCAGCTCAGGGTAGCAAGGCTGTGTTGTAGGGTTGTGGCACTGGGCAGAAATATGCAGTGAAACAGACCCAACATGAGTAGGATCCCAGACCTTCCACTGTCAGAGTTACTATTCTAGTTTCTTCTATTTTATCTCCAGTACTTTTCAATATGGGTTCTACACATAGATTTATATATGTGCCCATTGTGGAAAGACTTGGGCTCTGTGTTTCTTCTTCTTCTGATATTATGATGCTAGACACACCGTTGGGAATGAGAATGGCTGGTGTGCATCGGTGCAAGGAGTTCCCCCTAGAGGTTGGTGGGTGTCACTTTCTATGGGACCTCTATGTCTTAGAGATGACAAGCTATGATTTCATTCTAGGGATGGACTGGTTGGTACCCTTCAAAGCCTTTGTGGATTGCTATCATCACAGGGTGAGTTTCACGTCACCATAGGGTGGAGAGTTTCTATACAAGGGCGAATGGGATGTCCATGCAAGCCGAGTTGGACCTGAGAATTGTGGGAGAGATGGAGTGACATCCCAGATTGTGAGTTTATATCTAGATGACTAGGGAACTTGTCAGCTGGATTTCTCTCCAGTGGTTGATCATTTCAGGGATGTCTTCCCAGATGACTTTTCAGGTCTACCTCTGGAGTGATAGGTGGATTTCTCTATTGATCTTATTCCAGGAGTAGTACCGGTATCCATTCCTACTTATAGGATGGCTAAACCAGAATTACAAGAGCTCAAGAGGTAGTTAGAGGAGTTACAAGCAAAGGGTTTCATCTGACCCAGTACTTCTCCTTGGGGTTCGCCTATTCTGTTTGCGAAGAAGGCGGACGGTACCCTCAAACTCTATGTGGATTATCGGAAGCTGAACCAGTTGATGGTTAAGAACTAATATCCCTTAACGCAGATTTATGATCTTTTTTATCAACTTCAAGGAGCACGAGTGTTCTCGAAGATTGACTTGAGATCCATATATCATCAGTTGCGTGTTTGACCATCAGACATACCAATTACAGATTTTTAGAGAAGATATGGTCTATACAAGTACTTGGTTATGTTTTTCGGACTCACGAATGTACCAGTAGTTTTCATGGCTTTGATGAATCATGTGTTCCATCCATATCTAGATTCTTTCATGGTAGTCTTTGTGGAAGATATCTTGGTGTACACTCACACTCGACATGACCATGCCACCCATCTTGAGATCGTACTGAGTACACTGAGAGAGAATCAGCTATATGCTAAACTCTCAAAGTGCCACTTTTGGATGGACTAGATTCACTTCCTGGGTCATATCATCTTAGAGTCAGAAGTTGCAGTAGACCCAAAGAAAGTGAGAGCAGTAGTTTCCTAGGATCATCCTAAGAACGTGTTTGATATACGGAGTTTCTTGGGGCTGGCTGGTTACTACAGGTGATTTATACAGGACTTCTCATACATAGAAACGTCATTAAAGGGTTTGACTAAGAAGGGTGTGAAGTTCGTTTGGTCAGAATCTTGCGAGACAGTCTTTCAGAAGTTGAAAGTAAGGTTGACATCAGCACCAGTCCTGATACTTCCAGAGAAAGGGAAGAGCTATATAGTTTACTATGATGCATTGGGTATTGGGCTCGGAGCAGTTTTGATGCATGGTGATCGAGTAGTTGGGTACGGGGCTCAGCATTTGAGGTCACGTGAGATGAATTACCTGACGCATGATCTAGAGTTGGCTGCAGTTGTTCATATGTTACGTTGTTAGAGACATTATCTCTTGGGAGAACATTTTTTGGTGTTCACGGACCACAAAAGTCCCAAATACATCTTTACCCAGTGTGACTTGAACTTGAGATAATGATGGTGGGTTGAATTCCTATAGTCCTTCAACTTTGAGCTTTCCTATACACCTAGTAAAGGTAATGCAGTAGCTGATGTACTGAGTAGAAAGACTCAGATACAGGCAGTGCAGGAGTCCAGTGGTGAGTGGAAGCTTATGGATTTGTTCTCTGAGATACATCTGGAGGTGCACGATGATCAGGGGAAAACTTATATTTCATCCTTAGTTGTGACTTCTACCCTCCTGGATAAAGTGAGGATGAGACAACTATCAGATTCTGAAGGCCTAGTTCTATGGGAGTCGATGGAAAGTGAGGACACCCCTCCTGGTTGGACGATAGGAGAGGATGAGGTACTACGTATCCATGGACAAGTGTAGGTTTCAGGGGATATATGTGAGGAGTTGATGCATGAATTTCATGCTTCATCTTGGGCAGTGCATCCCGGAGTTACCAAAATGAACCGTGACTTAAGACGTCAGTATTGGTGGCCGGGTATGAAAAGAGAGATAGCTGGTTTTGTTACGAGATGTTCCACCTGTCATCAGGTGAAGGCAGAGCATCAGAGGCCATCTGGACTATTACAACAGTTACCCATCTCGGAGTGGAAATGGGATGATGTCGCGATGGACTTCGTGACTAGGTTGTTCAGGTCACCTCGAGCCAATGATGTTGTGTGGGTTTTTGTGGACAGAATCATGAAGGTAGCTCAATTTTTTCTGATCAAGGAGACCTTTAGTGTTGATGAGCTCGAGAAGTTATATATCCAAGATATAGTACGTCTTCATGGTGTCCCTCATTCTATCATTTCAGATAGGGATGCCCATTTTATGTCTCATTTCTGTAAGAGTTTTCAGAGGGCACTTGGTACACAGGTGCTTCTAAGCATAGCTTACCACCCTCAGACCGATGGCCAGTCAGAGCATATGATACAGGTGCTAGAGGAAATGATGCGTTCATGCGTCCTAGACTTTGGGGGCTCTTGGGAGAAGTACATACCCCTGTTTGAGTTTTCCTACAATAATAGTTTTCAGGAAACTATTGAGATGGCACCTTACGAGGCTTTATATGGTAGGATATTCCAATCACCTTTGTGCTAGTTAGAGGTAGGTGAGGTAGCTTTACTGGGACCATGTCTTGTGCAGGAGACGTCAGATCAGGTCTAGTTGATTCAAAAGTGAATGTCTACTACACAGTCTCGTCAGAAATCTTATGTTGATCGCCGCAGACAACCATTAGATTTTGTGGTTGGGGATCAGGTTTTCTTTCATGTTTCACCGAGGTTGGGACACATGCAGATCATAATACAGGGTAAACTTTCACCGAGGTATGTGGGCCATTTTAGATTCTGGAGAGATTCAGGTCGGTTGCCTATCGGTTGCAGTTACCACAGAGGTACCAAGCCATGCACGACATCTTCTACATATCTCAGCTGCGTCGTTATCACTCAAACCTGTCTCACATCTTTCATCTTGAGGATTTTGAGATTCATGTAGATGCATCCTTTGAGGAGAATCTGATTCATGTTGTTTATAAGAGCATGAAGGTTCTCTGGGTCCAGTCTTTTCCTCTCGTACGGGTGTTATGCCATCATGGCCTAGTGCAGGACAAAACCTGGGAGCAGGAGACCGACGTACATGCTCAGTGGCCAAATTTTTTCACAGCTTTATCTTCACCACCCTTTTAAGGGAAATGCAGGGATGAATTTCTTTAGGGGGTGAAGTTTGTAAGAACACAATTTTTATTCTTGAGGTATGGGTTTCTTCTTTTCCTTTTTCCATAGGTGTTTTTGATAGAATAAGGAAAATGGGGAAAATCCCCAAATTTGTGGGTACATGCCGTGTACTTTTCCACACGTCATGTACTTTGTCCGTGTGGGATAAGTACACAGGGCGTGTAGGCTTGTTGGTGATGAAGGGTGTAAAAACTCACTACACGTCGTGTACTTAGTATACACGTCATGTAATTAGTCGGAAGGTGAATAGTAAGGCAGTGGAAGTAGCCGCCAGTGGAATGGTTGCACACATTGTGTCCTTAGAAACACACGCCACGTAATCATGTCGACAAATGAACAGTGTGGAGGTGAAAAGTAGCCTCTAGGGGAATAGTTAAAAAATGGAAAGTACACAGCGTGTACTTGAGAGTACACGGTGTGTAGTTTGTTTTTTCGCTTAAAATGGGAAATAGCCTCCTATTTAGATAGAGGAAGCTTAGAACATCAGAGGAGATCGGGAGAGATGGCTGAGACTTGGAGGAGCTCCCGACCTGTAAAGACCCGTAAAATTCAAGGAAATTTTTTTCTTAATTTTCTTTAGAATTTTACAAGAGCGCGGTTTCAGACGGAACCTGATTCCGAGGCCCGGAGTGCCCGGAATTAATTTCCGAAGTTTGGCTCGGGTACGTTCAGTGAACGAACGAGCGGGTTTTTCCTAACTTTTGATCCGGTGCTCGGAATTGAAATCCGAGGGCACCGATGAACTCGCAGCGCCGATATTCGCTTAAAGAGACCTTTTCGGGAGTTGCGTTTGTTTCGGGTTAAAAGTTAGTTTTTGGGAGATTTATAAAAAAGTTGAATAAAAAGTGTGAATTCTTTTTATTTTATTTTTTTGTAAGTTAAGTCCTACCAAAGGGAGTTGGGAGTGGGACCCACATCCACTTAACCTCCCTTGGAAGGATTAAGTGAGGTGGGGTCCACACGAACCCCAACTCCTCAAATTCTCTCAAAACCTCCCCTTTAACTCGTTTCATTTATTGTTGTCAACTTGAGTTACTTAATTAATTAAGGGAGTTAAACCCTTTTTGAATTTCAAACCTTTGAAATTCTTGTGGTTAAGTTATGTAATAATATAAGTTAAAGCTTATATTATTCTAGGGGATTCTTTTACCACCTTGGGAGGATTTCTTGAGAGCTTTGGAAGCTTTTCTTCTTCTTCTTCAACTTGACGAAGAACACGAAGAACGCCGTTCTTCAACGAAGAACTTCTTCGCCGAAGAACACGGTCTTCCCGCGACGCCATATCCGCGACGTGACGTACTTCTTCCGCATCATCTTTTCCGCGACGAACGCCATCGACAACGACTCTTCCTCCGACGTCAAAGGAATCGACACCGATATTCCACGGCTCCGTCAACGTGCGACTATCGAGGTAGAGGTTCTTGAGTTCGTTGTTCTCTTTATAATTTGACTTTCCTCAAGACTTGACGAGGAACGCTCTTTTTCCGACGAAGAACGCCGCACCTCCTTTCTTCGTTCACCGTGACAACGAAGGGGACGCCATCTATTCTTCGGAAAACCTTCGTCGGCGTGCAAGTTTCGCCAACGACGTATCTCTTCGGGCATATCTCTTCGTCAACGGATTTGACGAACGACGACCGCGACGCCCGACTTCCGCGACGCCGTCTTCCGCGGAACGTAGACGAATCTTCGAATCTTAAACCCGAGGTAGGGGATGTTGTTTAATATTTAATTATCTCATTCTTGCTCGTGGTTCGTATGACTAACGTGAGGATGTTGTTTATTTAAAGTTGCGTTATTAATTTAACGTGAGGGGGCCGGACCGTACGAACACGGCCGAACCCCCTCCAACGTTCTTGTTTGTTCTTGCGGGTGGAAGCAAGTGGCGTGGTGCCGTCGCACCACGCGGTTGATCATTCATTTATTTTACGCAACGCCGTCGCGCGCACATCATGGAAGAAACATCAAGAACGCGACGCCGACGCGTCGCGTTGAAAAGAATCAAAGTACGGCGAAGGGGCGCGGTGCCGTCGCACCGCGCCGGATGACGAACGCCGCGGCCGGTTCCGGGCCGCGGCGGGACGAGGAGACCGCGGCCGGTTCCGGGCCGCGGCGGAAGAAAAGACCGGCAGCCGGGCCGCCGGCGTCGGAAGCCGAAGAAGGGGACCGGAAATTCCGGTCCCGTTTGAGAAAACCGGCTGGCCAGCTGGCCGGCCGGATGTCTTTAAAACCGGGGAATTTAATTCCCCGGCCACCCCATAAAAACCCCCCTCTTAAAGAGGGGGGCGGTTCTTGAAGGAGGGGGGCAGCCGGCCCCCCTGGTTCCCTTAAATAAACCGGCCCCCACGTGGGGGCGGTTTCAATTCAAGGGCGCGGCAGCTGCCACGCCGTTTTTCCAGAACCGCGGGGCTTAGCCCCCGCGTGTGCAGCCCCACGTGCGGCGCCCGGCGCCGCCGCCGCGGCCCGCCGCCGCCGCTGCCGCGCCGCCCGCTGCCGCCGCCGCCGCGCCGCCCGCCGCCGCCGGCCGCCGCGCCGCCCAGGGGGGGGGGGGGGGGGGGTCGGGTCGGGTCGGCCCGGACCCGGACCCCCCCGTTTCGAACCAGATTTGGTTTTTGGCTCATAACTTGAGCCTCGGACCTCCGATCGACGAACCGTCAGCGGCAACGCGATCCTTGGATCGAGACGGTCGTTTCGGTATATCGCACTCAAGGTTTCGGGTTACTTTGAGTTCAGCCGGGTTGGTTCGTTCACGAAACCAACCGGGCCTTCGGAGCGGAAACGCTCATATCTTGAGCTACGGACGTCCGATTGACGTGCCGTCAGTCGCGTTGTGTTCCTTTTAGTGAAACGGATCTTTTGGCATACTCTGCCCGAGGTTTGGACGCAGGTGGAGTACGGTCGGGTTGGTTTTGCCTTAAAAACCAACCGGGCCCCGGAGACGAAAAAGCCAATAACTCACAGACCGGGCGTCCGATTGACGCGCCGTCTGTTTCGTTGACTTCCTCTTGATGAGACGGATCTTTTGACATACTCCGCCCGAGTTTTGGTTACAGATAGTAGTGGCCGGGTTGGATCGCACCCGAAATCCAACCGGGCCCCTGGAACGGAAAAGCTGATATCTTACAGACAGGACGTCCGCTTGACGAGCCGTCAGCAGCGTTGGTGGTTACGTTGAGTAACGGTCCCTTTGAGTATACCCTATGGGAGTTCGGGGTACAGTTGAGATACGGCCGGGATTGGTTTCGTTCACGAAACCAACCGGGCCCCTGGGACGAATAGGCTAATAACTCACAGACCGGGCGTCCGATCGACGCGCCGTCTGTTGCGTTGAGACCCCTGTGACGAGACGGACCTTTGAGACACTTCTTCGTGGAACTTTGAGATACTTGGAGTATCGACCTGTAGCTCGTGGAGCGGACCCTCCCAGTGACGAGCGTGCGAAGTACGGAGACCGTGTAGCTGGCTGAGACCTGACGACTGCTTGACCGACTCGACTTGGAGTGAGTCGACTAGCCCAGTGGACGGAGCACTACTTTCTGAGGTGCAGACCCATGGCGGACGGAGCACTACCTGTGTGACAGTGCAGACCCGCGGTGCTCGTCCGGAGAGTACCTCAGCAGGCTACTAGGGGGTGTGCACTACGGTGTTTGGGTGACATACCTCGGCGGGAAGCACTACTGTGTTTGGGTGGCTGGCCCGCAGTACTCGATAGGAGGAGTACTTCAGCAGTCTTAGGTTAGTGAGCAGTACCTCGGAGTCGTGACAGGACCACTGTACACTCTAGAGATGGAGCTCTTCAGCAGTTACGGTTTCGATAATGAAAATCCTGGTTTGAGCTGAGACTTTTGACCTTTGTGTTTCCTCATGATTGAGATGGGTTACTTGATAACTTAGGTATATGTATGGGCATATACCTAAGTAGAGTTTATCTGTTGTGATCTTCTTGTGGTTATCCTTGTTGGTTTTAGTGAGACCTTGAGGGTCTCGGGGTCCCTATTGAGTATCGTTATACTCACCCCTGCACGGGCTATGCCCGCACCTCGTTGTGTTGGTTGCAGACGACGGCCAGTACTGGTAGAGGCCGAGTGTTCGAGGACTGGACGGTACCTGGAGGTGGACTATACGACGAGGCGGTACCCAGAGGCAGACCACTGGGCGGGACATACTCGGAGCAGACGGTGGGACCCGAGGAGCAGAGGAGCTATCTGCACCCACCCTTCAGGTGGGATTTCCAGTGGACATCTCAGCGTAGCAGCTTTACTTTTCAGTCGCTGTTTTCCCTTTCGAGTTGTACTTTACAGTTGGGCTTGTATTTCCGGCCCCTTTTTACTTTTCAGCTCTTCTTTTTGTACTTAGTGTTTACTTCCGCTTGTACTCTGTGGTGCTTGTTTTCTTTTATAAAGGCAATGCCTTCCCAGTTATCGGGATTTTACGCCTTTGGTGCTAGTCGCCAGCCCCTGGCCTATGGAAGGCGGGCTTGGGGTAGTCACGGCACGGGCCCCGAGGACGGGTCGTGACAAATTGGTATCAGAGGTGGTCGGTTCTACCGCAGACTCTGATCTTTCTTTCTGTGAAGCAGTAGTGTTGAGAGTACCGAGTGTGGTTTTCAGTTCAGGGAGTCCAGTGTTGGTGCGGGCGGCCGACGTATCCATACACCAGGACCCTGACAACTGATTTCCGACTTTGTGCACGAAAACACTGATTGCGTGTGTGTTTTCAAAGGTTTTTCCCCTTAAAACAGCTCAAACCAGGTCAGCTCACCAGGTATAATCGTTTGATCGTGTTACGTTGTTTCTTTCAGGATGGCCCCACGACGGCAGCCAGTTAGGGTTCCGAGAATCGAACGTGACGACAGCCCACCGAGCGACGAGGCCTCGGTGCAGGGCCCTTTGTCAGCAGTGGCACTGGCGGTAGCTCTACCCGCCGAGCCCCCGATGCTTCCAGCAGCAGCCGCTGACGATGCACGTCGCCTCAGCGCACTGCATGAGTTTCAGCGCCAGCGACCGCCCAGGTTTCGAGGGGAGACGGATCCCCAGGCTGCAGAGGACTGGCTGGAGGCAGTGGTACGAGTGTTTAGGCTAGTGAGGACACCAGCAGACCTCATGGTGATCCTCGCTGCGAGCCTACTACACGCAGCAGCAGGACGATGGTGGAGCTTGATGCTCCAGGTGCACGATGAGACATCTCTACTTTGGACGGACTTTGAGAGCCTCTTCCGCTCGGAGTTCGTCCCAGCCACCCTTCGTGCGGTACGTATCCAGGAGCTTCTGCAGCTGCGGCAGGGCAGCATGACGGTCGCTCAGTACTCGGCGAGATTTACCGATCTCTCGCGCTACTCGACCGACATGGTACGGGACCCATTCTTCCGGGCCCGGACCTTCGAGCAGGGTTTGAGACACGAGATCAGGGCATCGATGATCTCCCTCAGCTTACCGACTCAGACAGGAGTACTGGAGCGGGCCCTTCTGATTGAGAGCTTCCTTGCTGAGTCTTCACCAGCACAGCGACCCACCGCAGGGCGGCACGTAGCGGAGTCTTCGGTAGCAGGTAGCCGACAGATGACTCAGGGGTCCAGACAGACCAGACCTTCAGGCAGACGACCTCAGGGCACTGGCTCAGCAGTGCAGGGCACACAGCGCGGAGCCAGTCTTTTGAGTGGAAGACAGTGCTTTGCATGCGGCGGGCAAGGCCACATGGCTCGTGACTTCCCGACCCGCCATGCGGAGGAGCAGCAGACGGTTGAGGAACCACCTAGGCAGAGGCAGAGGTTCGACCGTGGCGGTCCGCAGGGAGGAGGCGGACGAGGCAGAGGAGCTGGCCGAGCAGCAGGTGGTGGACGACGCTTTGAGGCTCTGCCACCACCACCACCAGGAGGTCCACCCCGACCACAGGGAATAGGTGAACATGTGAGAGCACAGCTTCAGGCGGCTGAAGCTTACGATCATGGAGCTTTGGGAGCATGTGGACAGGGGAGGAACTATTGGATACGTCTTTTGTACTTCTAGTTCCATGTTGATGTTGCTTTTGTGTAGCGTCTTGTATTATGAGCTGCAATAATAAAAGACGCATCCTTTGTGATGTTTTCATTCCTGTCCTCTTTTGTGATGTTACTAAGAGGTTCCAGTTGACTGTTGACTTGACCCTCACTTGTGAGACATCTACTGGAGGAGACCAGTTACCACACACTGATGCCGACAGTGTGACTCAACCCTTGGAGGCGAGAGTAACGGTTTGATCTCTTAGTAGTAGCGTCGAGGCCTTACGACGTCATCCTTGGTATGGATTAATATCATCCATGTTAGGATTGACTATTTTAGGCAAAGAATGTGGTTCATCTAGGGGATGAGACCAGGTTTCTTTTATCGGCAAAGAAGAAATCTTGCAGCTCTTGTGGGACCAGAGATGGTCCGGGCCACGTCGGAGGAGGTCCATGTCATCCAGGAGCGGATGAGGACAACACAGAGCCGGCAGAAGTCATACGCTGACAGGAGGCGGAGGCCACTAGAGTTCGAGGATGGTGACCACGTCTTCTTGCGGGTCTCACCTCGACGTGGTATTCGGAGATTTGGCCGAGGCGACAAGTTATCTCCGCGCTTCATCGGACCCTTCCAGGTCCTCAGCAGGGTAGGTGAGGTGGCTTATCGCCTGGCTCTACCACCTCAGTTGCACCGGGTGCACGACGTCTTCCACGTGTCTCAGCTGAGGAGATACGTGCACGACCCGACACACATCTTTGACCATGGGGAGCTTGACGTTGACGATGGGGTGACTTTTACGGAGGTTCTGGTGGAGATAGAGGATCGACAGGAGCGGGTCCTACATGGGCGATCGATTCCTCTTGTGCGCAACAGATGGCGGCACGGGAATCTCCAGGAGAGCACATGGGAGCGGGAGGCTCAGATGCGTGCTCAGTACCCTCTTTTGTTTCCCTAGTTTTTGATGTAGCTTTACGGGGACGTAAAGCCCTGAGGTGGGAGTAATGTAAAGACCCGTAAAATTCAAGGAAAATTTTTTCTTAATTTTCTTTAGAATTTTACAAGAGCGCGGTTTCAGACGGCACCTGATTCCGAGGCCCGGAGTGCCCGGAATTAATTTCCGAAGTTTGGCTCGGGTACGTTCAGTGAACGAACGAGCGGGTTTTTCCTAACTTTTGATCTGGTGCTCGGAATTGAAATCCGAGGGCACCGATGAACTCGCAGCGCCGATATTCGCTTAAAGAGACCTTTTCGGGAGTTGCGTTTGTTTCGGGTTAAAAGTTAGTTTTTGGGAGATTTATAAAAAAGTTGAATAAAAAGTGTGAATTCTTTTTATTTTATTTTTTTGTAAGTTAAGTCCTACCAAAGGGAGTTGGGAGTGGGACCCACATCCACTTAACCTCCCTTGGAAGGATTAAGTGAGGTGGGGTCCACACGAACCCCAACTCCTCAAATTCTCTCAAAACCTCCCCTTTAACTCGTTTCATTTATTGTTGTCAACTTGAGTTACTTAATTAATTAAGGGAGTTAAACCCTTTTTGAATTTCAAACCTTTGAAATTCTTGTGGTTAAGTTATGTAATAATATAAGTTAAAGCTTATATTATTCTAGGGGATTCTTTTACCACCTTGGGAGGATTTCTTGAGAGCTTTGGAAGCTTTTCTTCTTCTTCTTCAACTTGACGAAGAACACGAAGAACGCCGTTCTTCAACGAAGAACTTCTTCGCCGAAGAACACGGTCTTCCCGCGACGCCATATCCGCGACGTGACGTACTTCTTCCGCATCATCTTTTCCGCGACGAACGCCATCGACAACGACTCTTCCTCCGACGTCAAAGGAATCGACACCGATATTCCACGGCTCCGTCAACGTGCGACTATCGAGGTAGAGGTTCTTGAGTTCGTTGTTCTCTTTATAATTTGACTTTCCTCAAGACTTGACGAGGAACGCTCTTTTTTCGACGAAGAACGCCGCACCTCCTTTCTTCGTTCACCGTGACAACGAAGGGGACGCCATCTATTCTTCGGACAACCTTCGTCGGCGTGCAAGTTTCGCCAACGACGTATCTCTTCGGGCATATCTCTTCGTCAACGGATTTGACGAACGACGACCGCGACGCCCGACTTCCGCGACGCCGTCTTCCGCGGAACGTAGACGAATCTTCGAATCTTAAACCCGAGGTAGGGGATGTTGTTTAATATTTAATTATCTCATTCTTGCTCGTGGTTCGTATGACTAACGTGAGGATGTTGTTTATTTAAAGTTGCGTTATTAATTTAACGTGAGGGGGCCGGACCGTACGAACACGGCCGAACCCCCTCCAACGTTCTTGTTTGTTCTTGCGGGTGGAAGCAAGTGGCGTGGTGCCGTCGCACCACGCGGTTGATCATTCATTTATTTTACGCAACGCCGTCGCGCGCACATCATGGAAGAAACATCAAGAACGCGACGCCGACGCGTCGCGTTGAAAAGAATCAAAGTACGGCGAAGGGGCGCGGTGCCGTCGCACCGCGCCGGATGACGAACGCCGCGGCCGGTTCCGGGCCGCGGCGGGACGAGGAGACCGCGGCCGGTTCCGGGCCGCGGCGGAAGAAAAGACCGGCAGCCGGGCCGCCGGCGTCGGAAGCCGAAGAAGGGGACCGGAAATTCCGGTCCCGTTTGAGAAAACCGGCTGGCCAGCTGGCCGGCCGGATGTCTTTAAAACCGGGGAATTTAATTCCCCGGCCACCCCATAAAAACCCCCCTCTTAAAGAGGGGGGCGGTTCTTGAAGGAGGGGGGCAGCCGGCCCCCCTGGTTCCCTTAAATAAACCGGCCCCCACGTGGGGGCGGTTTCAATTCAAGGGCGCGGCAGCTGCCGCGCCGTTTTTCCAGAACCGCGGGGCTTAGCCCCCGCGTGTGCAGCCCCACGTGCGGCGCCAGGCGCCGCCGCCGCGGCCCGCCGCCGCCGCTGCCGCGCCGCCCGCTGCCGCCGCCGCCGCGCCGCCCGCCGCCGCCGGCCGCCGCGCCGCCCAGGGGGGGGGGGGTCGGGTCGGGTCGGCCCGGACCCGGACCCCCCCGTTTCGAACCAGATTTGGTTTTTGGCTCATAACTTGAGACTCGGACCTCCGATCGACGAACCGTCAGCGGCAACGCGATCCTTGGATCGAGACGGTCGTTTCGGTATATCGCACTCAAGGTTTCGGGTTACTTTGAGTTCAGCCGGGTTGGTTCGTTCACGAAACCAACCGGGCCTTCGGAGCGGAAACGCTCATATCTTGAGCTACGGACATCCGATTGACGTGCCGTCAGTCGCGTTGTGTTCCTTTTAGTGAAACGGATCTTTTGGCATACTCCGCCCGAGGTTTGGACGCAGGTGGAGTACGGTCGGGTTGGTTTTGCCTTAAAAACCAACCGGGCCCCGGAGACGAAAAAGCCAATAACTCACAGACCGGGCGTCCGATTGACGCGCCGTCTGTTTCGTTGACTTCCTCTTGATGAGACGGATCTTTTGACATACTCCGCCCGAGTTTTGGTTACAGATAGTAGTGGCCGGGTTGGATCGCACCCGAAATCCAACCGGGCCCCTGGAACGGAAAAGCTGATATCTTACAGACAGGACGTCCGCTTGACGAGCCGTCAGCAGCGTTGGTGGTTACGTTGAGTAACGGTCCCTTTGAGTATACCCTATGGGAGTTCGGGGTACAGTTGAGATACGGCCGGGATTGGTTTCGTTCACGAAACCAACTGGGCCCCTGGGACGAATAGGCTAATAACTCACAGACCGGGCGTCCGATCGACGCGCCGTCTGTTGCGTTGAGACCCCTGTGACGAGACGGACCTTTGAGACACTTCTTCGTGGGACTTTGAGATACTTGGAGTATCGACCTGTAGCTCGTGGAGCGGACCCTCCCAGTGACGAGCGTGCAAAGTACGGAGACCGTGTAGCTGGCTGAGACCTGACGACTGCTTGACCGACTCGACTTGGAGTGAGTCGACTAGCCCAGTGGACGGAGCACTACTTTCTGAGGTGCAGACCCATGGTGGACGGAGCACTACCTGTGTGACAGTGCAGACCCGCGGTGCTCGTCCGGAGAGTACCTCAGCAGGCTACTAGGGGGTGTGCACTACGGTGTTTGGGTGACATACCTCGGCGGGAAGCACTACTGTGTTTGGGTGGCTGGCCCGCAGTACTCGACAGGAGGAGTACTTCAGCAGTCTTAGGTTAGTGAGCAGTACCTCGGAGTCGTGACAGGACCACTGTACACTCTAGAGACGGAGCTCTTCAGCAGTTACGGTTTCGATAATGAAAATCCTGGTTTGAGCTGAGACTTTTGACCTTTGTGTTTCCTCATGATTGAGATGGGTTACTTGATAACTTAGGTATATGTATGGGCATATACCTAAGTAGAGTTTATCTGTTGTGATCTTCTTGTGGTTATCCTTGTTGGTTTTAGTGAGACCTTGAGGGTCTCGGGGTCCCTACTGAGTATCGTTATACTCACCCCTGCACGGGCTATGCCCGCACCTCGTTGTGTTGGTTGCAGACGACGGCCAGTACTGGAAGAGGCCGAGTGTTCGAGGACTGGACGGTACCTGGAGGTGGACTATACGACGAGGCGGTACCCAGAGGCAGACCACTGGGCGGGACATACTCGGAGCAGACGGTGGGACCCGAGGAGCAGAGGAGCTATCTGCACCCACCCTTCAGGTGGGATTTCCAGTGGACATCTCAGCGTAGCAGCTTTACTTTTCAGTCGCTGTTTTCCCTTTCGAGTTGTACTTTACAGTTGGGCTTGTATTTCCGGCCCCTTTTTACTTTTTAGCTCTTCTTTTTGTACTTAGTGTTTACTTCCGCTTGTACTCGGTGGTGCTTGTTTTCTTTTATAAAGGCAATGCCTTCCCAGTTATTGGGATTTTACGCCTTTGGTGCTAGTCGCCAGCCCCTGGCCTATGGAAGGCGTGCTTGGGGTAGTCACGGCATGGGCCCCGAGGACGGGTCGTGACACGACCGAACACTGGGACTCTAATTCCTTCGCTGACGATCTTTTTGGAACCGTGTGGGTGAGTTATTCTCTCTTCTTGAACCTCTTCTTCCAATTCTTTTCTGAGGGGAAGTTATTTGAGTTTGAATGAGTTAACGTTTATCCCAGATCTATGTTGTTCACGGACATTTTGGGAGGCATTGTTCTTGTATATCGATCAGTGGAGATCGAGGTAGGTGGTCTGGTGTTTATTTCTAACTGTTGAGTGTTTTTGTGTACCGTTGTGCTACAAACCCATGTTTGGGGTGTCGTATGGATGAGACCTTGATTAATTAAATACCTAGAATTGCATAGGTAATTTAATTAATATGTATAAATGGTGTTTGGGATCTTTTCATTGATCCAGGGCCACCCCGTGGGTGCGTTCCCTTGTTTAGCTGTTTGGCCAGGACACCCGAGGGTATGTCGTGATTTATCATGCTTTGAGTTTTCTTGAGAGAAAATATATATAATTGCTTGCCATGTGTTGGGCTCAGCCCGGTTACTTGTTTAGCCTGAGGTAAGTGTTTTTCTTAGCCTGAGGGCAGTGTTTTTTTATGCCTGAGGTCAAGGTAGTGATTCTCCTGAGGTAAAGGTAATGATTCGCCTGAGGGAAAGGTATTGATTCGCCTGAGGGAAAGTTATTGATTCTCCTGAGGGAAAGGTATTGATTTTCCTGAGGGCAAGGTACTTATTCTCCTGAGGGAAAGGTACTAATTTGCCTAAGGGAAAGGTACTAATTCTCCTGAGGTCATGGTTCTGATTAGCCTAAGGGAAATTTACTGTTTAGCCTGAGGGCAATGTTCACTTGAATATTCACTGTGGTGTTTTCTTGTGTTATACCTACCAAGCTAAAGAAAATTCTTGGAGTTGTTAAATGATTATTAAAATGGTCATGTAATTGATAGGATAGTTACATGTGAGTACTTCCTAGTTTACTACTTTACCTTATTGCACATTGTTATTGCAAATTTTCACCGTCCGTTGGGCACGGGCCTTTGGTGGTTGCCTACTAGGATTTATTTCTCACACCCTATTTGGGTCATGTCTTGGGCCTAAACAGATTATATTACTGCAGGTGTCGATAAGGGAAAAGGACCCTATACAGGTACTTGATTGTTGCAGAGGAGTAGAAGAGCATGGGACTGAGCTTAGGCTTGCGATGCTGCTGAGTTCCTACTGCACTGTTTTGTTTTTCTTTGTTGTACTTATACTGTATTGTATTTGATTGCAGTGTATTCTGTTTGACTTCTTTATTAGACATAGGACATATTGCATCATCATATATGTATGACTGATAGTTATCTTTCTTTCTGTTGTCTATTTCTGCTTATATTGTTTACTACTTCCACTATTGTATGTTTATATTTATTTCTGTTGTGCTACACTTTGACAAATGAGGGCATATTTTCCCCACTATCAGACCTAGGGCCTCGCTACTAGTTGGTAGCCTCTAGAGTTTGGGGAAATATGCTTGAGGTCATGTGACCAACCAGGTTCAGGGCACCCGTTGAGTGGCATCCGGATTCGGGATGTTACAGGTATAACCATCCGTGAACCATAAAAATAATGAACTTAATAATAATGGTAAAAATATGAACCTAATTGGTTTCATCACGAACCACAAACCCCTCATGGATGAACTCCCCACGAATGACAGGTTCCAAGACCCTCCTTCAATACGATTCTTTGCATAGTGTGTCGCTATGCAGATTGAACCTCGTGTCATGTACTATATCAGTACATGGATGGAACCCGAACCGGCATGGCAGACTGCATCTAGGACCACATACCACTTTGGTGCATGGTGGTCCATTCCCAAGCCCACGTACCGCTCTGGTACACAGACAAACCCTCTACCGGCATACCACTATGGTATGCAGAGCTCCCCCATCCTGCATGAGAAAATATTATGTGGAATGGGGTGCCTTTTGGTGTCCTTCCCTCCAGCTGCAATCTCACCCCTCCATTACCATCTAGTCCTCTATAGCTCCTCCACAAAATAGTCCCCCGACATTAGGCCAAGGCCTCCTCCAAAGCCACCAGACCCATATGATCAGATCATCGAGCACATCAGTGTGCCCCTTTGATTCTACATATCTTTGGTAAGAGGATTCAAGAAAGATCTACCCAGAACAGTTTGGACTCCTGGGATGTTTGTAAGTCTACATTCCCATGGTAACCCGATGTCCAGCCTTGGGATACTGACGTGAACCTCCCCGTTCTAGGAATTAAGGTTGATCACTTTTTTCCATTCAATGAGGAATAGTGATTAGTCAAAGGAATCATGTTCACTCCTCTTTTTTATGAGAGGTGACATTCCTCCCCTTTCCCAGAGTGAATTCTGGGGCACTCCCATAGAGTTAATCCCTTAAATTTCTGATAGCCGAGTTGTGTGACCCCCAATTTCATCCCAAATTAAAGGGTTAATTACTTTGTACCCTCATTCACCATCGCCTCATCTTCTTCTATCGTAGGCCCTACCTCTCCCATTAGTGGGATAGAAGGCATGTGGTTGGTTGGATCTCTCACATCCTCTTGTTTCTCACACCAAGCATGAATCATGTGAGCTTAGGTAATTGTGATGATCACAACATCCAGACAACCAACTCATCTTGAACTATGAGAACTTTGATTCCTATTCAAAAATGGAAATATAGGACGCATGTCTAAAGTCCCAAGATCAAAAGGGTGTCCTCCTAAAAGGGTTCACCAAATCATGTCACCTTCCATGGGAAGTTCCCATGTGTAAGCCCCAGCCCATACCGAACTATTTGGGCTCTGATTCCTCTCCTGAGGATATATAGGATGCACATATTATGGGTCTGATCCCAACATAAATCCATATTTCTCCCCCTAGATGATGATAAACTCCAAAGTGCCTTATTTCATGTCATAAGTCTTCATTTCCTCTGTAGAATCAAATCCATGTATTCCTATAATGATCCTTCAAACCATGGGTAGCCCATGGATACACTCTTCGGGAATGAACCAATGATTCACGAACATATAAACATGACTTAATTTATAATAGAGTCCCATAATATGCAATAATCCACCCCCCCCCCCAAAGGGTGCGGTGAGACCTACCTCCCATCCTCTAGAACAATGGATTCCTTAAGTTTCATTGGCCAAATCTTCATCTAATGAGCTCATGCCTTTGGAAAGCAGGTCCAGGAATCATGGATACCAGGGTCGTTGGGTGTTTATATATCTACAAATAAACCCACTGGATACCATCTGAGGAACTCATATCCTAAGAGGATCGATTTTACATATACTTAACCCCATGAAATCTCCCACTGGGACTATTTGACTTTGGAACCTCCTTTGTAATGCATAAGGGATAAACTGCCCAGTCCCCACAGGATAAATCCAATCCTCCCTTAAAGGATAACAACGCGGATTGGGTTGAAACAAATATGGAGATGGGAGAGTCTCTATAATAACAGATGAATACTTGTCACCCATCAAACCATTTTTGGTATTTTACCCAAACCCACAAACATTCCACCTTGGAGTCTGAAACAAAAATGGTGAACCCGACGTGAATCCTTAACCAAGGTGGAAGTTTTACCACACTCAAGCACCTTTGTCTCAAAAAAAATATAAGAGGGCCAAGATGAATTGTCAAATATGCATGTGTTCAACAGATTATACTTTGATGGGGGGTTTTTATCAATATATTCCATATATATATATTGTAGGTTCCCATAGAGCAATCTTCGATCCAAATGACATCCCAATGATCAATACAGACACGCACCTCAGCGATCCCGCAAGAAACCGGGGCCCCGATGAAGAGTAGGACCCCCTCACCTACCCAGTGTCTTCAACGCTGGGTATCCAACACACTTCTCAAATAGTACCCCTGGAATGGTACTCTCCCCATAGTGGAGGTTGCAAGACAAGCCCTCTAGTCTGTGAAATCTCACTAGTCACCTCCTCAGCCGCGACTGACACCTCAACACAAGGCAGCCCCCAGTGGTAGTTTGGAACCATTTCGAGAGCCTGTCCCTGAAGCGTGATAAGGATTACCTCCCTTATCTTAGGGAGGAAAATGAATTTGATGTTGAAAAATTCATCTCAACTATACATGGGTCCTACTCACGGGCCCCTTCTAGAGAGCATCTCCGCCAACACTGGGTGACCAAGTCTCCTCACTCTGAAGAGGATCTTATTCTGAGGGAACCTGCTAAAGTCCAGAAGACCAAGGGCCCCTCAGGCTGCCCACCGAGGGAAAAAATATATAATAAGGAATAGGATATCACCCTGATTCCTAAGGAGAAAATCTGCTATAAAAACACAATGGAATTCAACAAGAAGAAATACAACTCTTCCCCCTCCACTCAATCCCCCCATAGAAATAGGGTGGCACAATACGAGCACGTAGACGTTCCTGTTAGTTCTTATCAGTCCCACCGTGCAGACAGAGCATAAAATTACAGGAATATGTAGATATCTTCCAATGCACTTGAATCTCGTTATCCAAATAGGATGACAACCAGGTACATCTAGGCACAAATAATTGTTGATTTGTATCAAACCCGCCATCCAAATAGAGAGGAAAACAAAAATGAGCAGAGTAAAATTCCTACAGAGAAATACAAATCCCATGAGAAAAATACAAAGGCAAGCAAGCAGATGAAAATTCCCACTTGTGAATATGAATCCCACAAGTCAAATACAGTGGAAACCAGAGAATACAACTGGATTCATACTCTTTCCTCTATCCTGACAAAGGAGAACTGCCAGTATCTACTAGAAACCTACGGAGGACTAGAGTAGGAACAAACTCCTGCTTCGATGTTGGAATTGGCCTTCATACTCATTCCAGCCAAATATGTCTCTCAGAACATCCTGGAAATTATGGAAGATCAAATGTCGATTCCATACCATATTCTCCAAACATGACAAGATATCATTGCATCGGCGGAAAGGGAAAGGGACCAAGCCCACGACCCGGTTTCCTCAAATGGAATGAATTACTCATAAAATGATTTAGTCACTATAGATTAGTTATGTATCCCTACTATAGTCTAGGAGGATCGATGGAAATATCCTGTGATACATGAACAACCGGATCGGGAACAAATACTCGTTCCAACTAAGTTTCATCAGTCCAACGTTGTGGCTTCTCCAGGGTAGGAATATATCCCTACCAAAACTCCAGATGTCCATCAGCATATCCCAATGGAATCATGGGAACTAACAATATAGGAACCCATACATAAAGGTCTTTACCAACATCAGGCATCCCCGGTTTTCTGCAAGAGAGCTCCCAAAAAATAAATGTGCCAAAGGAAACTAGAAAATGAAGAGAACATACATGATCCTGCTCTGCTAGAAGTTGGATTTCTTGATTCCCTCAAACATATATCAATAAATTCTAAAGACCATGTCAGTCCATTACCAAATTATGGAAGTGGAAGTAGCAATTGTGAAGGCATTACCCGCAATGTTGCTATCAGAATCTTTGAAGGTCCTCCCCAGAGCACCCACGGGGGCTTACTTTGTGGGCTATGAATGATCGATCACAAGATCCTATCTTCTGATGCGTGTCAGGGTATCCCTTCCCTTGACATAAATATCAGATAGTAAGAATTTCCTCCCCTTGTTGTTTTCCGCCCTGATGGTCCTTCCCATGGTATATGCTGTAGATATGCTTCTCCCTGTAGTCGGACGTCGAGTCATGGTGGTATTCCTCGTCATGATGATAGTCATTGCATAGGACCTCCCTACAATGGCAGTTGCTGTGAAGGCCCTCCCCATAGTATCATCTAGAAACGAGAAGGTCATCCCCTCATTTTAGTACATCCTAAAGGTCCTCCCTGTGATTTACACTGCATAAATTCTCCCTACATCCAGATATCATGTTGTGACAGTAGTCCTCGCCATCATAGCAGTCATCAAGAAGGTCCTCCCCTCAGTAACATCAAGCAGTAATAAGGTCCTCCCATTTTTGTAGCCCATCCTAAAGGTTCTCCCCAGGGTATACTCTATAGGTACACTCCCCGCAGCCAGGCATCAAGATTCAATGGTATCCCTCACCATTGTAGAACCAATTGAGAAGGTCCTCCCCACAATCAAAATTCATACTAGAAAGAAGCCCCCCCCCCCCCTGTCAGGAGAAATGAGAGAAATCCCTCCTATGATGAGGAACTCAGAAAGATGGAGTTAGGGATATTAGACACTCTATCTATGATGATTGATATCCTTTCTCAACCAGAGGACGATCCAGGGCCACGCTCATCTTCTGATCCACCCCCGCGTTGTTCGCATATCTATGAGGCTCCCACTAGTTTGGCTACATGGAATGGAATTATTAAGAAGTATTCAATCAAGTAATATCAAGTTGAGGAGTCCCCAAAAGAACAACATTGGGATATGTCGCTCATGAGAAGACAACTAGCTAAGGATAGTATACTTGTGATGTATTGGCCTACAACCACTTCTCACTTAGACATACCAAGGGAGTTGTCTAAGGAATGTATGCATGACATTTGCCTCAATATCTAGATGAATATTCACTATCTAAAAGAACCCTTTGAAGGGTATCCAGACCATGTCAACATATTAGGAGAGATTTTCCTTTTAATCGACCTATAATCCCTCTTGTATGCACAGCATCCATGATCAGAAAGGTGAAAGAAAACCCCTAAACTTGTTTGCCTCCATGCATTGCACAAGTTACTTTGCCTCATTAGTGATGCCTCGTCTATAGTTCATATTCGGGTATGCGGAGAACATGGACCTCTACACTTCACCCCACGTCCATCCAAAAGACCATGTGAATGACATATTGTAATATCATTACCCAAAGGCAATAATCAAATTAAATCACTGCTCAAGAAATATGGGATAGTCAGTAAAAAATGGCCTGGAGTAAGTCTCAAAAGCGTCAGGAATGATGATATAAAGCCATCGAAAAGTTTTTGAGCTAAGAAACCAAGAACATCCAGCAGGCCTCCTTCTTAAGGGATGCTAGCTAGCAATAAGTTCTCATGTATTCGAAAGACAATAAATCCCATGTGGATCCAGTTCCATGCTTGGCTCACACTTGTGTGGGAATGCGTGAAATCAGAAATGTGGACATAGAATTGGATACCACCATAATGCAAAAGTAGCCCCGGCCTGCCAGGATGGGGGCATTTTTAAGTCAAAATTCCCCTGTAAGACCAAAAAATTCAGGTCGTAGTGCATCAATGGAAGAATAGGAGAAACCCAATCCTGCAGGGTTGGGGGAATTTTTAACTCAAGTTATTGCACAACGGATGGCTGTCTTCTACCGTATAAGAAGAATTATGAGAAGATAGGTCACACGTTCCCCCCCCCCCCATCTCATGATTAATACCCTCCGAGATGAAGGCACATTACGAGGTCAAATCAGGGCTCCCTTTGGGTAAATTTTCACCAAGAAACCTGAAGAATACTGCAGAATGGAAGGAGAAAGTACAAAAAAGGATGCATAGAGATTTCCTACCATTAAACATCGAGTACACCACCCCTGATGCGATATGAATTAGTGAACATGGTAAATGTAAACCCCAAAGATATCACAGGAAATGATACAAAGGGAGAGGACATGAGAGGATAGGGTTCCCTATCGAAGGTATCCCACACCAAGCCTGATGGTGTGCATACTCGAAACCAGAGGGTTGTCCTAAATTTTCTCACCCCCTCAGTTAATCCATCATTAACTCCCTCTAAAAACCCTAATAGAGAGAATAATAAATCCTAGGTTTTCTATGACCCACCTCCTCCTCCCCCTAATAATGTGTCCCTCACTCTCGAAGAAAGATTATCCAAAAAGGAGGAATAAATGAAAGAGATCAGGAATATTAATTTCAATATAAGTTGAAGGAGATATCTTGAAAGATGTGTTCTCCCTATAGAATGTCAATAGGTGTTCCCAAAAGAGGTTCCCCTACCACAAGAACTAATCCTGGTAAGTGAAGTCAAGCTTAGGTGCCCGTCCAATCTAGCACCGAGACCATTAACCTACTTAAATCTGTCTCTGGAAGGGAATCAAGACTTACCTCCACTAGGAAATCTTCCATAGTATATTAAAGAGAACCCACAAAGGATAACCTTGGTTGGGTATCCGCCCCAAATTCCAGTGGCACTAGAATGTCCAGATTTGGCCCCTACTGTACACGTCCATGCTCAATTTCGTCAGGATATGCATAAAGGGATCTTGAATATCGTCGAGAAAATAACAGCTCGACTAGAATCCAGGGAAGGGAGGCGCGCTCCGATAAAACTAGAGAGAAAACCCTACCCTAATTGGGTGAGCAATGTTTCCCTACCACCAAACTTCAGAAACCCTGTATTCCAAGTGTTTAATGGATCGAGAGACCCAGAACAACATCTAATGAACTATGCCTCTTACTGTGATCCCATGATGGAAAATTATAAGTAGAAAGAAGTAGTAAAAATCATATGATTCATGTGAACCCTGTAGGGTTCAGCCTTCTTATAGTATACTAGCTTGCCAGCTAACTCAATCACAGGATAGGAGGACCTCCAGTGATATTTTCTCTTCTATTTCAGTTTGACATTGCCTAATACAATGGTTAGGGATCTCATGAACTGCAAGAAGCGAAAGAATGATAGAGTTTCAAAATTCATTACTAGATGGAAATTCCGAACTTATTCCCATAACTGGTCGTTCCCCTGGGATGAAATGCTCTCTATGTGCATCAATAACCTCTATGATTAATTGCGAACACCGCTCATCCCAATGAAGTATAAAAGTGGGTTCTGATATTTCTCTGTCATTTCCAAAAGGATAGAATACTCCTTGAAGAGAACCAATCTCAAGTCCCAGGTTCCTCCATCATCCCCAAGAAAAATAATGGGAAAAGATGAAGTGGATTCTGTCACACTTAAGCCACTCACGGCACTAGCTCCAGTTGTGAGGCCTCCACCAAACTGTGCAGGACCCCCTAGACACCAACAACCACCCCCACCTCGGCAAGATGAGCGAAGGGGTGCTAAAGAAATAATTTTGAGGAGTGAATAAATACATTCTACTCATCCTGAGATGACCAATTCCACGGCTACTCCATAGCCGCAATGAACTGCAACTTGCTCTGGCTACCAGAACCAAAGATATCTGATGAAGTGGGTCTTGATGACCATCTAAATTATTGTCCCTATCACCGGATACAGGGGCATACCATCCAGGAGTGCTTCGTCTTCAAGGATCTCCTAAAAAAGATGGTGGATTCTAGGAAAGTCAAGTTGGGTCCACCGCCAGCACAAGTGTCATATATCTCCACCATAGACCCAAGACAGGAAGAGGAATGGAAAGTAGTAACCAGCAAAAAGAAGAAAAAATTTGATATTTGGATGAATCGGAAAACATTCAACCGAGATTATGGCATCCTCTAGGTTTAGTTGAAGCAACCAACTGTGCCCCCAATAGCTCCTAATGCGACACAACTATCATCCTCAGCCCTTCAACCCTCTAAGGGCCAGAAGGGAAGAAAGAATGAGAAAAAAGATGAGCCGGCACCAAAGCCAAAGACAATATTAACACTTTCGAACTTCATTCTATCATACTTGAAACAATGGGAACTAACCCCACCAAATGGAACAATGGGAATCATCCTTCCAAACAGCACCATCAGAAGAAGACATTCAGATAGAAACATTATCAGATCAAGAACTAATCTTCATCTCCATTAATGTCATTCACTTGATGGAAACCTTGTCTGATGGAGACTATGGCCATGAACCCGGATTCCCCTTGTCCAACCAAATATCCATAGGAATAGACCACAGAGTCTAAGGGTTTCCTGGAAGGCATGATCATGTTAGGAGTCAAATTCTCGACCATTCCTTAACAAAAAACCATTAATGTTGCAGAAACCCACAGAAGAACCCTCCAGCATACACAACATAAACTGGAGTGTTTCTCTACCCCTGTCGGAAGAAATCCGAGACAATTCATCTTAGAGTATCCATTGAAGGAAGAATAGATTTCCAATTTCTCGAGGCATGTAGGTGGACCAATTCGGCCAAACTCAGAAAGTGCAACAGTGGCATCAGCTCCTGTCACAGTGGTCGGACCATCTCCATCCAAAGCTCAATCCCCTTAAGCACCCATTAAATAGTATCCCTGAGCCAGGAAGTGCCGACCTTTAGAACAAAAATATGATATTCTGAAGTATCTAGCCTCAGTAATAACGAATCTATCGATCCTGTATGTCTTGAGTCTATCTGCATACCTTAGGGAGGCACTCATCGAAGCCCTACTAAGTCCCCAGGAATTCAAGGTCGAAGTAGAAGCAGCTAAAGTCTATTGGACATAGACCAGTCCCGAAGAATGCCACATCATCATATCCTTCATAGATTGGGATGAATATTCCATCATGCAGGGACACATCAAACCCTTATATGTGTCTAGAAAGATAAATTTATTTGATGTTCAGAGGATTTTCATCGAAAATGGCTATGGATTCAACCTCCTCCCACTATGAATACTTCGTCAACTAGGCTATGATGAGGATAGTATAATTCCTTAGACCAAAACTTTTATGGTATATGAAAAAAGTGATTAGATGTTTTTGGGATGAATCAATCTTAAAATTAGTCTTAGAGACCTTGTGTCTGATTCCAAGTTTCTGGTAGTGTGGAAATGTATGGCCTTCAATGTCTTGTTAGGGAGGCCCTAGCTGCATCAACATGCTAAAATTCCATCACCATACCATCAGTGCATCAAACATTATGCTAATGGGAAAAATGGGAAATTGCATATCGATAAATCCCTATTCGATTCTTGTGAGTCTAATTACATCGATGTAGGGTTCTATGAACTGAAAGAGAAGCAGTCTTTGGCAGACGACTTTGACTAGATCATTAGCCCGAATGTATTGGAGATGGATCTTATTTATCCCCTCCAATATATTGGGGAAGAGTATGTATTACCCATCAACCAATTTGAATGAATAATTTCAAGCTCGGATATAGACTCAGTCGCCTGCATGATTTATTTTATGGTCACCAAGTCCAAAGATGTTGAAGAGAGGGCTGGATCTTATGACGTCAGGGAAAGCCCAAACAAAGATGCTCTCGTCCCGTCCTAGGGACCCCAAACCATTCATGCCATACTCACTAAGGAAAAATATGATTTCTCTCCCAACATTGGAGATTTAATCTCGATAATACTCTCTCCATCAGAAGAGGAAGAATATGATGAAGAGGACGAAGAAGAAGAAGAAGAAGAAGAAGAATACCTCAAAGATTCCCCTCCCACATTCGAAGAAGGCGTCTTCGCCACAATTGATAAACTTAGGGAGGTAAACCTAGGCACCGAAGACGACCCATGACCCACTCTGATTAGTATAGATATTCCTTTCGACGAGAAAGAGGCATACACCTCCTTCCTAAATAAGAATCGAGATGTGTTTTCATGGAACTACACAGAAATACTAGGCCTCGATCCTAAGGTCTCCACTCATCATCTAGGTCTGCTAAAAGACCATCGTGGCTATAAGTAGGCATCCATAAGGATCCACCTGATGCATGCTGCAAAAATAGAGGCTGAAGTTGACAATATGATCAAAGATAAATTCATCTAGGAAGTCCAATATCTGACCTGGATAGTAAACATAGTCCCTATAAAAAATAAGAAAGGACATATTAGAGTCTTCATCGACTTCAGGGACCTCAATCAACACTGCCCAAAAGATGATTATCCTAACCCAGACACAAAATTATTGATTGATGCAACCACTAGATATGAGGCCCTCTATTTTATGGATGGTTATTCTAGATACAACTAGATCTTAATGGCCCGAGGAGAGGAAGAATCCACTACTTTCAGAGCCCCCGAGGAGTGTTCTGTTATAAGGTGATTCCCTTTGGTCTAAAAAATTCTGGTGATACATATCAGTGCACCATGCATCACATTTTCAAGCCCTTCCTATGAATATTTGTCGAGGGCTACATCCAAGATCTGGTGGTTAAATCACGATAGTGCTCAAACCACCTGTCAGATCTTGAAACCATCTTCAACAAACTACGACAACATAGTTTAAAGATAAATACCATAAATTGTGCTTTTGGGGTTATCTTTGAGAAATTCCCCAGCTTCGTTATATGCCATCGAGGCATTGAAGCCAACCCTTAAAATAAAAAATCAATACTTGGAATGTCTCCACCTAGAAATTTCACTGAGTTGAGGTGTCTCTAGGTGAACCTAGCCTACATTCTTCACTTCATAGCCAACCTTGCAGGTAAATGTTTACCTTTCACCCAGTTAATGAAGAAAAGGGTGACGTATGAGTGGGATAAAGATTTTCAAGAATCATTCAACAATATCAAAAAGATATATCCTAATCCCACCAGTGATGATACCACCGATTGAGGGTCGACTAGTCATTTTGTAATAACCGCCTTGGAACAATCATTAGGTGCCTACCTCGTGAAAAAGAATGATGTCGGCAAAGAGAACAGTCTCTATTACCTCATCTAAACAATGATCGATGATGGGAACTGATATTAAAGAATATAAAATAACTTCCTAACCCTAATATTTGTGTTTTATAAATTCAGGCATTACCTACAGCACCATAAGGTCCATCTGGTCTCCCGCTGCAACCCGATCAAATATATCCTCAACCATCCCAAGATAATTGGACGCTTATCATAGTGGGCAGTCATTCTACAATAGTTTGAAATACAGCATGTTCTCTATAATTACATCAAATTCTAGAAATTAGAAGACTTCTTGGTAGAGCACCCCTTGGAAGAAACAACCTTGTTGGATTCTAAAATTATGGATTAAGAAGTGTTCTCTGTCCAAGAAGGCCCCCCAGGCATGGGAAATGTACTTCAAAAGTGCTTCCAAAATCTTGATAAGTAAAATGATAGAGGATCCCAAAATCAATAAATTAGAGATGGGAGTTATACTCATATCCCCTGAGAACATCGTCTTGCCTTAATCCTTCCTATTTTAAGAGGGATGCACAAATAAAGAAGCAGAATACTAGGCCATCATTGTAGGACTAGAGAAGGCACTTCAGGTACGATCTTACCAATTCAAGATAAAATGTGATTCATATATTGTCATCAAGAAGGTAAATGGTGACTATGTCATTAAGAAATAATTATTGGTACCTTTGATGAACCATGTTTGAGAGCTAATGGCAGAATTTCCTTCAGAACCAATGCTGACCTATGTCCCCTGGCCACAAAATTCTTAAGACGATACCTTGGAAAATACAGCTACGACTCTGGATGATCCATATCAGTATGAAACGGTTATTATCATTTCCCACCGTTAGATGGTCTTTCCATTTATTCATAATAATATGGAGGAAATTGATGAAATTATCCCTGTTTCTGAGCCTTATGGTCACACCACCGGCTGGATGAATCCTAGTAAAAATTACTTCTCGGGGGGACTCCCACCAGATAGGGCTGGAAGAGAACAAATCTGGAGGTGGGCAGTCAACTTTTTCTTGTAAAATGGCATAAAACAATAAAAGTTTCTCTACAAATGAGGATTTGATAGAGTCATTCACAGGTGAATCGATGGAGAAGAGACTGTTTCCATCATGAAAGAAGTGCACATCAGAGCTTATGGAGTTCACCAATCAGAAACCAATCTCTCCCATTAAATTAGAAAGCATGGACACTATTGTCCCACTATGATGCAGGATTGTTCCATATTCACTAAGAAGTTTCAGTCCTTCCAAGTTCATTCCAATTTTATTCACCGACCCCCAGAGCTACTTCACACAGTTAAGCACTCCTGTCTATTTTCTTCATGGGGGATAGATGTTGTGGGACCATATCCCCCTGCCACATCCAGACAGTTTAAGTTTATTCTCATAAAAACCAACTTCTTTTTTAAATGGGCTGAAGTTATGACCCTTAAATAGGTTGGGGAAAAAAGTATTGTTATCTTTGTGAAGGCCAACATCATTACCAGATTTGGTGTCCCTTGTAGAATACTAAAGGATAATGGAACAAGCTTCTGCTCTACTGATTTGTATAATTTATACCAAGATTATGTAATTAGAGCCAACCGTTCATCCTGCTACCATGCAACGGCCAACTGGAAGATAGAGGATTTAAAAAAGTCTCTATCCAACATACTCCAAAAGATGGTGGACAAGGATAAGAAATTGTGTCCAAACAATCTCCTTCATGCTTTATGGTCTTACTGGACTACGATCCTCACTACCACCCAGGCAACCCTATACTAACTAGTATATGGGGAAGAGGTGGTTTTTCCTATTGAAATTCAAGTTCCATCGCTTCGTGTGGCCATTTTTGATCAAATTTACATGGATGATAAATCCTAGAAATGGTTTTATGAGTTGGAGTAGCTAGATGAGAAAAGGCTGCACACTTTTAACCATTTGTAATTCTACCAAAATCAAATCGCATGAGACTTCAACAAAAAGGTTCGCCTTTGGTATTTCCTCAAAGGAGAGATGGTGTTGGTCCTCAAAACCTCGATGATACTTAGAAAGAATCCCCC
This sequence comes from Viscum album, assembly GCA_963277665.1. NCBI lineage: Eukaryota > Viridiplantae > Streptophyta > Magnoliopsida > Santalales > Viscaceae > Viscum > Viscum album. Next base: position 1,761,466,972 of record OY728141.1, read on the forward strand.
AAAGATTGATTCAAAGTGGGATGGACCTTATGTCATACATAGGGTCTATTCTAAGGGAGAATACGCCTTGATATCAATGGATGGAAAGCACATCATAGCTCCCACCAATGTAAGGTTTCTGAAGAAGAACTTCACCTAATGGCGACGCAACTGGTCCAAACTCTATGACCATAAACTAGGAGTTATCTTCCTGACCACATGATTTTAAATTGTAAAGTACTAGTCCATGAAACATGACATTAAACCGTGATGCCATTGTCCAATCTATATGATGTTAAACTGTAGTATACTGGGTGATTTTGGATCTTCATAAGAATCCCTGGACATCAGACATGGATCATTAGTATCCTGAGGAAACCTCTGCTTGACTATGTACACCAAGCCCTGGCAGATTTGCCTATGTGGCCCATTAAAATGGACTGTCAACAAGAGACAAATTCATCCTCAGGAAAGGCCTCCCCTACCTCTATACTCCTCAATGTATTCCATGCCTCATATCATTTCTCCTAATCTGGTATCTTCCATAATCATGGTTTACAAATTTTTTCTCTCTCATGTTTGAGGCATGTTAGAATATACAAGTATTATTTTCCTCCATTTAATCATGGTTTATGTGACAACTGGTCCAAACTCTATGACCCTAAACTATGATTCATCATACAGACCACATGACATTAAACTATATGGTATTAGTCCCTACAATACGAAATTAAACTATGATTCCAATGTCCTCACTACATTACTCTAAATTGTATAGCATAGCATCCTCATTGTAAGATGTTAAACTACATATCATAAATCATCCTAATAGTATGACGATAAAATGCACAATACCCAAAAAAACTATGTACGGATTGATTCCCATTCATCAGTGGGATACGTAGTGATTCCTCGATTCTCGATCTTAGCACAGCCCCCACAAAAAATTACCTCTATCATATCCTCTATCTCCTCATATTAAGAGGGGAATCCTTGTCACTCTTTATTTCTCACATTGAGTATAACTCATGTGAGATTAGGATCGGTGGTAAGGATTCCCTTTCATAAACAAACTATAGGGGAATATGATAGACCAGACACCCATATAGGATGAAACCAAAATGCCCCTACTCCTACATCCGAGTTAGATCAGTACAGAGAACATTTAGAACTACATATGGCTTGATTCCTTCCCTTACAGGATATGTAGTGATGCCAAGATTTTTCATCATGGCCCATCCACCAATTAAAAAAATTCCCTTTCCTCCGTGCATAGGTCAGACTTGTACAGGGGAATTTACGAAAGGTCCTAACCACATGACATTAAACTTCATGGTTCCTCAAGATTCATGTGTGTCCTGGATCTCAATGTTATAAGATCCCAAACATGCCCCAAATTTACTTCACAACAAATATAAAGAGATGAAAGAAATTCCAAGTTTAAATTCTGAAACTCATAAGGATTCAATAGATCATGCCCCCAAACATATGAGTCAGATCTATACGGAAGCTTCATTAATTCATGGATGATCATGGTCTAGATATTAATTACATTCCCAAAAATATATTTTCCATTTTTTAAACTCTACACCATGGGAAATCTTGGATCCCCATAACCATTCATGGCCATCAGAGAGGGAAGGCCAGTGTCCTGTGGACACCTTTGTTTGACTATGCACATCATGCCTCGGTGGATCTGCATATGTCTCCTATGAAATTACCATCAACCAAAGACAAATTTTTCCTCTGGAGAGTCCTCTCCTACCTCAATACACCCAATGGATTCCAATCCCCATATCATTCCCCATGATCCCAGTTTCCCCCTATGACTATGGTTTACACCTTATATCACCACTTATGTCTAAGGAATTATAGAATATCCTAACCACGATTAAGTCAAATTTATGTATGGTATTTGTGACATAATTTTCTCACTGCATGACTCTAAACTGCACAACATAATTTCCTCACTGCATGACTCTAAACTAAACAACATATTTTCCTCACTGCATGACTCTAAACTGTACATCATAATTTCTTCACTGCATGACTCTAAACTGCACATCATAATGTCCTCATTATATGAATCTAAATTGAATAGAATAATGTCCTCACTGCATGACTCTAAACTGCATAGAATAATATCCATTCTACATGACTCTAAATTTTACAACATAATGTCCTCGCTGCATGAATCTAAACTGCACAGTATAATGTCCTCACTGTATGACTCTAAACTGCAGAGAAAAACATCCCTACCACATGACACTAAACTGCAAGGCTAGAAGTGTCTTGGTTATACAACAATAAACTACAGGGTACTCCAAATATGGGACGAATGCCTCACCCTATGTATGATCCATATCTACATAGGGGATTACCTAATCCCATGAGAGAATCATGGCCCAAATGTTTGTAATGTATTTGGATACATTCTTGCCATACACCAAACTTCGTGCTTTGAGTAATCTTGAATCTCCATAATCTTCCATGACCATCAGAGATGGAAGGCCAGTGTCTTTTGGACACCTTTTTTTTACTATGCACATCATACCCCGGTGGCTCAACATATGTCACCTACAAAACAACCATTAACCAAAGGTAAATTCATCCTCATGAGCTTCCTATCCTACCTCGATACTCCTAATGGCTTCCAAGCCTTGTGACATCCCTCCTGATTCAAGAGCCCTCAGAATCATGTTTTATACTCTCTTTCCTACCCATGTCCTAGATATATCAGAACATTTTGGATTGATTTACCTCTCGTCTCTCTTAAGGCTTCTGTAAAATAAATATACCCAATCCACATGCATGAAATTTATTCGCATATGAAAAGAAAATTCCCTCACTTATTTATGGTTTTCTAAGTAAAGTTTATCCAAAGGAATGTACCCTTTCATGTTTAGGTGCACCCTTTTTTTAGAGGCCATATTCCATGTTCATGAAGGTCCCAATCTCCATAATCTTCCATGGTCATCTGAGATGGAAGGCCTGTGTCCCACGAACACCTTTGTTTTACTATGCACATCATGCCCTAGTTGCTCTGTGTTTGTTGCTTACAAAATGTCCATCAAACAAAGGAAAATTAATCCTCATGGTAGTCCATTATAGTTACTTTATGTTCGTATGAAATTTATTCCCAATATCACTCCTTGGACTTGGGAAACCCCCTAGATTATGTCTTACATGTCTTTCCCTTTTCAAATTCCCAGACATCAAAAGTATTTCTAATTGAACTGGTGATTCGCTTTCTCTCCCTTATGAAAGTAAGATTCATGTGGGAGTGGTTACCCATTAAAAGTTGATACAAATTCCCCTAGTACCTTCATACATCATCCCTTGGACAGGCCACCCACTATGGCCCCCAACCTTAAACCAAATCTAAAGTGTTATAAATCCTACCAGTCCATCGGATATGGGAGGCCAGTATCCTGCAGAACCTTTTATTAGACTATGCACATCATGCACTGGTGGCTCTGCATATGTCGCCTAAAAATGGCCATCAACCAAAGGTAAATTTTTCCTTAGGAGAGTCCTTTCCTACTTCTGTATGCCTAAAATGGCTCCCAAGCCTTATACATACCCAAACATCACAAAATCAGGGTCAAGAAAATTCACTCATTCATGTATTAAATTTATTATAAAATTCTCGTATGATGAATCACAAATTGGGTCTCCTACCTCATTAATTATGGTAAAAAAAATTCGACCTATAACATCATTAATAAGTTTGATCAGAAGGACTATAAACTGCCAGCAAAAAAAAGACGCAATACTCACCAGAGTGAAACACCTCAAAGGGAAACCCTAGATAAAAGTCAAGTATTAGCTCGTTAAACCTATAATTTGTATGGTTTAGACAAAAAAATGTTGAGCTATAAAAAACTCAAAAGAGGCAAAAATATTGTTAGGTTGAAAACCCGCAAAGGGCGGTCTAAAAAAAGTCAAGTTATACCCACTAAGCCCATATCAAACGAGCTTAGGAAAAAATTAGGGTGATAATGAAAAAAAAAAGTTCATGATATTTTCCATGAAACCCTAGCAATAAGATGAACTATGATTTTTGAGTCCCATAGCTCAGGAAAAAATTAGAGCCCAATTCGATTATTTCAATTTACTGGTTTTGAGTCACAGTTTAAAATTAATACCTGATGAAAATAATGATTATATGGTTAATTTTGATTAATTGACATGATAAGAAAAGTAAAAGAATAAGTATTGGGAAGAAAATTAGTTCCATTGAGTTCAAAAAGATTGAGGAACATCCCCAGTTCAGAGTCTCTCCGTCATGTCAAAAGAAAATGAGCACATCATGATTTGGGAAAAGTTACAGTAAGGTTTGGCTCACCCTTTCTATAAAAATGTAAAGTGACTGTCATGGGCCATTAAGATTTTTCTCCAAAGAATATCTCTCATCTTATTTATCCTTGACCATCGGGCATGCATGTTTTATAATGGATTTAAGATCACTCCCTTTATTCTAGATATCTTTTTAATTGGAACCTGAAGAGGACAGTTGAGACTTCAAACTTACTATGTGAGCCTCTCATTCTCACAGATATTCCTTTTGGGCGATCACAAAATCATGAGCCTTCGCCTCTTCAGCCATTAGTTGATCGATTTCCTATAAAACATCTATAAAGGTCATTACCTGATGATAGGAAGATTTGAATTTGGAAATTTTATCCTCACAAGAAGTGAAATATCCCCAGGCTATGACAATCTGGTAGATAAGATGATGAAGATGCTGGTAATCAAAACCACAAGAACCCAACTCGATAAATAACCACTAGAATTTTTCTATCACATTAGTAAATCTAGACATAGGTGTTTTTGTGGCAAGGACACATAACTGATTCCATGCCTATTTTTGCACTGCCTAATGCCTTCCCGCGGCACCAGGGCCTTGGCCCTCCCCCACTACAATAGGTCTATAGCCAAGAAGTTCCATTATGGGAATGGGAAGGGATATAATATAGGTTACCCAAGATGGGAGGCTCTTCTTAGCCTCATATGGTTCAACCACTAGAGCCGAATGCGGATGACTAGACGCAGCTTCTAGGGTGTCTGGGGACACTCTGTTGGAGCCAGCCTCATTAGGTCATGGGAAGTATCCACATGAGAGGAGTAGTCTGAATAACTCCCCAATTATATATTTCGCACCAATGAATCCCCTTATAGGTGCATCTTATGGCGGATTGAGCGTCTTCTCACCACAAGGGTAGGAACAGATGGTGTAGCCATCGTGGTCACCACATGGATAGGAATAGAAGGCGTATCTATCACACTCACCATGGAAGAAGGAATATATGGCATGGTCTTTAGGGTCAGGATGGGGCGAAGGGTGGTTAGAGGCTTCTGGACCCATCAAATTGGTCTTCTTAGAACCCCATCAGGGCAACATCCCACCCATAGTTGGGCATATTCCAGTGATAGAAAAGTGGATCCCATCATATTGGGGATGATAACCTCCATAACAAAACCTTACTGCATCATCATAAGCCATAACTAGTGAAGAATTACTGTATGAGATTCTCCCCTTAGATGAATATAAGGAAGAAGCGTAGTCTATTGAAGGCACCCAAATTTCATGGAGAACTGGTAAGGGAGGTATGGATCACAAATGGCCACTCAATCTACACAAACAGTGAGTATCTCGTCCCAGAGCTCGATAATGTATGATCACTCCTCTGATGAACTGTACCTAACACCCCTTAATGACTCATGAGGGGCAGGGTGTGGTTCAAATGAGAAGCGAGAAGCATCATTTAGTAGCCCAACTATATCACTAACAGTTAAAGTCATAGAACGAACAATGGTAATGTTAAGAAGTGCAGGTTGAAAGTCAGAGTGAAGAACCCTTGTAGTGTGACTATATTCATAGCAAGAGAAGTTTCCTTCTATCCACCCATACAATAATTGAAATGGTCCACTAAGATAATGCGGAGGTTTACCTTCTTGTATCTACCCCAACAACTCATAAAGTTAGGAAAGAGTATAAGTGGCTAGATTAATTGGTCGAACCTCTACCAGCATAGTTTCCATAATCAGAGTGCAAGCCCAGACCCCGGTATATACATCACAAGATGAGAAGATCCATCCACTCAAAAACATGGAAAAGAAACATACTAATCTAAGCACAGGTGGCACATCCGGTTGAAGATAATATCCCCAGGTAGTATATTGTCCCGCTTTGAGGGTGGCACAATGTGACCCTGGAATTTTTTGAGATTGACGGAATGGATGAGTTTGACTACAATGGGATCTTGACTTAATCCCATTAACCTATAAAAATGACCATATACAAGCCTCAAATGGGATAAGAGAGCGAGCCTGAAGGGGGATATCAAGTAATCCCTCTACCATAACCAGTAGGCTCCTTGTCAATGGGGACACATGGTCGGTATCATCCAAAGTAGTAGATTCTGGAAGAAACTCTTCATACATATTTCCAAGAAGGGGGAGCCCTCCAAGCTGGTGGATGTACCATAATCTGATTCTCACCTCCCCATGCAACAAATGGAAGGTGTTGGTTCTTGAACACCCGCAGCTTAGCAGCTCAAGAAGGATTTTTCCTGGAGAGAAAGCTGCAAACTTGGAAACCCAATCTGCCTGATATAAGTTCACTGCTTCCAACTAATCAGGGGACTCTAAATAGTTTTAGTATACCTAGAATGCCCAGGTCCATTCATCGAAGAAGTATCCTCTAGCTCACAGGTCCCATTTGGTGCTCCACCTTCCGTTAGGGTTTTCTCGGGAAAGTTTGATAATGGATGGGTACTCTTGAGAAACTCGTCTCAAGGTAGTGTTACAACACTTGTGATTGCCCAGATTCCATGTCAAGCCTTCTAATATGAACACATTATCATGAATTGGGGTAGCTATGACTTCTCATATTAAGGAAATATTGGCCCGATAATGACCTTGTGGTGCTTTTAGGAGAATGAAATGAGTATTGGGGTCAGCCAATGGCATCGGAAAACCAAAGTCATAAATTGGAAACTGCACATACAATGGGTAAGATAGTAGATATAGAATAAGGATATCATTTAAGAAATTTTCACGAGGAACAATGTAGGATAAAAGATGGTCCTCACTATGCTCAACCATGGTTTCCCTAATCTTGGTAGATTTCATTAAAGTCTGTGAAATATCCATTGTAGTCTGCATATAAATATCCAAAAGCCCACAAAAAGTCAATCCAATGAGAAAATTATTGGATAAAGGCCACAAAAAAAATGGATGAGAGGCTTAAAAAAGGTTCTTCATGGGGCTCCACATACTGCTCCTGGAAATGGTATGCGGAAAAAAAATTCACGCATATTGTTCGGTATGTATAAGTAATCCCCGCATACGGCTACGGTACGTGGAATTTATACCGTGTACAACTACAATATGCGAAAGTCCCACGAGGCGCTGGCCCGCAGAACATTGGCTAAAAAACAGAATGGTTTGTGGAAAGAAGAAACTAAAAACCAAGGCCTCATCAAGCTGATATTCAAAGTTGATGTTTAAAAGTTTAAGTTCGGATTAGTAAAGCTTAAAGTTCAGTTCTCCAGTTTACGTTCGGTGTGCAGGACATGAAAACTGCATAGCGTTCTCCTACACAAAGGTTCGGATTTTAGTTTTAAAATTCCTCAACGTAGTTTGCAAAACCTAGAATATATTTTTTAGGCAGAATCAATTGTGAATTGTTCGGTTTGTGGCATGTACAAAGGGGTTCGCGAATATGGATTTTTCAAAAGGAATGGTACAAAGATGTAAAGAAAACTGAGGGAGAGTCGGGAGTACTTTTCGCCATGAGAAACGAAAAAAGAAAAATGACATGGGCCCCTATATATAGGTGTGTTCCCCACCTACTGGACTTATCTATTCTACTACAAACCACTTCAGTTTAGGACTGCTTCTACATAGAAATAGTATCTTCTTCATTCCGAACGGACCCCACTTCGATATGGGGCATTTGTAGGGTCCTAAAAACTTCACAAAGGGAAGAAAATACTCCCACAATCACTTTGTAGAAGGAATAAAGCATTCCCACCGGACCAGTAAAGCGAATGGATAAAAATTGAGTTTCAAATATCATAAGAAACTTGAAGAAATTTAATTTCTCAAAAAAGATTTAAGTGACCTACCTACCATCATTGGGAAGGGTTTACAGAACACATGAATTGCGAACCACCAGTATGAGGAAGGACCCGTGAGGTGTTGGCTCGTGGAGCAATGGCCAGCAAACCCAGGAATCTGAAAACCACATCATTAGTGGAATCAACCACGTGAAGACTATCTGAATACCATCTTGAAAACTCAGTAGTTCACAGACAAAGAAAATCAGTAGGGTTCTACGATCCATGAATCACGAACTACAGCCTCCACAAACCTCAATTGACTGAGTCTTATGTGGGTTGATATATCTCTTCATGGGCTTCCACAAAATGGTTTCGCAGGCCCAGAGATATGATTTTCCCCAATTATCTATAAAAGGAGTGCAGGGGGAAGAAGAAAGGGATGGATGAAAAAATCACAGAGGAGACCCTAGAGAATGGAAGAAAGGATTTGGAGAGGATTCTGGATTTGATTTCAAATCATCGATGAAGTTAAAACCAAAAACCATGTTTCCACAAGTATAACTGGTTGTGAACCATAAAAATAAGGTACTTAATAATAATGGGAAAACCGCGAACCTAATGGGTGTCATTGTGAACTACAAACCCCTTGCAGATGAAATCCCCACAAATGAAAGGTTCCAAGACCATCCTTTAATACAGCGCTCCACATAGTGTATTGTTATATGGATTGAACCACATTTCGTGTACTACATGAGTATGCGGATGGAACCCAAACCGGTTTGGCAAACCGCATTCAGGACCATGTACCACTATGGTGTGTGGTGGTCCATTCCCAAGACCATGTATGGCTCTGGTACGTGGATGAACCCTCTACCCGCATACCACTATGGTATGTGGAGCTCCCCCCATCCCGCATGAGAAAACTGTATGCGGAATGGGGCATCTATGGGTGTCCTTCCCTCTAACTCCAATCTCACCCCTCCATTACCATCCAGTCCTCCATAGATCCTCTATGAACTAGTCCCACAGCATCAGGCCAAGGCCTCATCCAAAGCCACCAGACCCATATGATCAGATCATCTGGCGCATCAGCGTGCGCCTTTGAGTTTACATACCTATGGTAAGCGGAGTCATGAAGGCTCTCCTCAAAACAGTCTGGACTCCTGGGATGTTTTTATGTCTACATTCCCATGGTAAACCAGAGTCAAACCTTGAGACGCTAACATGAACCTCCCCGTTCTAGGGATTAAGGTTGATCACTTGATTTTTCGTTCAATGAGTAATGGTGATCATTCAAGGAATCATGTTCTCTCCTTCTTTTTACTAGAGGTGAAATTATTTCCCTTTCCCAGAGTGCATTCTAGGTCACTCCCACTGAGGTAATCTCCTAAATTTCTAGGAGTTGAGCTGCATGACCCCCAATGTCATCCCACATTAAAGGTTTCATTTCTCTATGCCCTCAATCGCTGTCACCTTGGCTTCTTCCTCCATAGGCCCACCCTCTCCCATTAATGGGAGAGAAGGTGTGTGGTTGGTTGGATCTCTCACATCCTCTTGTTTCTCACACCGAGCATGACTCACATAGACTTAGAGAATTTTGATGATCACAACATCCACACAACCAACCCATCCTGAACTACAAGAAATCTGATTCCTGTTCAAACCAGGATATGTAGGATTCGTTCTTGAAGTCCTAAGCTCAAAAGGGTTCCCTTTTTAAAGGGTTCACCCAATCATGTCCCCTCAAATGATCAGTTCCAATGTGTAAGCCCCAACCCTTATAGAACTACGTAGGCTTTAATTCCTATCCCGAGGATATGTAGGAAGCCCATATTATGGGTCTGATCCCAACATCAAGCCATCTTCCATCCACCTTGGATGATGATAATCTCCAGAGAACCTTATTTCACGGCTTAAGTCAGCATTACCTCTATAGCATCAAATCCATGTATGCCAATGATGATTCTGAAAACCAGGGGTAGCCCATGGATACAATCTTCGGGAATGATATATGGGTTTATGAACATTTAAACATGACTTAAATCTATAAGAGTGTCCCGAAATAGGCAATAATTCCCCACAAAAGGGTGCGAAGAGCCTGAACTCCCATCCTATTGACCAATGGAGTCCTTAAGTGTTGTTGGCCAAATCGTCATCCAACGAGCATCTGCCTTTGGAAAGCAGGTCCATGAATCATGGATACCAAGGCTGTTGGGTGTTTCTGGATCCATGAATAAACCTGCTAGAGACCATCCGAGGAAGCCATATCCTAAGAGGATTGATTTCACAAATAATTAACCCCATGCAATCGCCTGTTGGGACTATTTGAATGTGGAACCTCCTTCATAATGTAAAAGGGATAAACTAACTTATCCCTATAGATTCAATCCAATCCTCCCTTAAATGATATCGACGTTGATCAAGTTGAAACAAATATGGTTATGGGAGAGTCTCTATAATAACGGATGAATTCTCATCACCCTTCAAACCATTTTTTCTATTTTCCCCAAACTTGTAAATACACCACTTGAGAGGCCAAAATAATCATGTTAATAAGTGATATAAAGGGAACAATGAACTTTAAAATGGTTCTAAATAAATTAAATAATTAACCTAAGTTTATTATTCATGAAGATAAATAACATACATGATGATTCAGAATTAAGGTAAGGTACTATTTAACTAAAACATCCTTTTAAATGGTTTAAATATTTATTCTTCTAAATATTTATCTTTCATGTCAATGTTTTTAAAATGTTTTTTGTGAATGTATTTATATTTACCTGAATTTTTAAATTATTTTATTTTATAATTTCTCTTAGAAAATTTCCTCAATGAATCATTCTAAGGTTTTATGTAAGGGACTTTCTTTTAAAGCCCATCTTTTAAAGTTTATTTTTAAACTCTTTTTACAAATGTAAAAGGGAATGTTTTTTAACTTATATGGCATGAGTGGTTTCTACCTCTTTCATGAAAGTTTATTGATTTTTTATAGTTCTTATCAAATATAATTATTTCATTATTATTTGGGTATTTTTTATATGTTAAATGTTATTATTACAATAAAAGGGTATTTTGTTATCTAAAAGTGGTTTTCTCATGGGTTTAAAAAAATCAAGGGTTTTATTCATGATTTATTCATTAGAAATTATATAAAAAGGTTTGAGCCACATTATAGATCATGGTTGAGCCCAATATAGCTTATATGAAGGGTTGATCCCCATTATTTCTCATAAAAATGGGTGAGCCCAATATAGCTTATATGAAGGGTGAGCCCCATTATAGCTCTCCAATGCATTGGGTACTCTAGGGATGGAAGTAAAATGTATGGTTATTCCACTTATAAGGGTTATGTAAGGGTTCTTTAGGGGTTATATTTGAAGATATCTCAAGTCACCTACATGATTTTATATGATTTCTAATGAGTTTTTAAGAAAAGGTTTTTAATGGGTTTTCATGTTTTCACTCGACTAATGATTTAATTTCTTTATGTCCCTTACTGATATTTTTTCACTCATCGTAAGTTTTAAAATGTTTTTCATGGGATTTAATGTGTAATGGAGATAATTATTAGATCAAGGGAATAATTGTGAAGATATGTCATGAAAATAAAAAATATATATTTTAAAAGGGTTTCCTTTGGTGAAAAAATGGATACTGAGTATAAGTGTCCACTTGTAATGTATGGGTTTACGATGTAAGAGTTTTCATAATTATTTAAAACTATAAACCTAAATTATATTTGGAAAAATAATGTGATTACTAGTTTTAAAATAACTAGACTATGAGATGTTTAAGGTTGGGTCCTTACAGTTGTATCAGATAAGGGTTTAGACAACTTTGAAGATTAGGATGTTTTCATAAGAGTTATTGATATCCTCATGAGTTTATAATTTTAAGGTTGATCATAAGTTCAATGTATTAGAAACCCCATTTAAGGAATTAATTTATTAAATTTTAAGTTGATTAACAATATTTTTGGAGACATTTATTTTTGAGGTAATTATGGGTTATTACATTTTGGGATGAAAAAATAAAGGTATGTGATAAACTTTAAGGTTAAAACATGTTATGGTTATTTTTTAGGATTTTATAATTCTTTTGTAATGTTATATGAATTTTTTAGTATTAAAAAAAAGTAGAACCCATAGGATGGGAGACAACATGTCATGTTCGTCAAGGTTGTGAGAATCAAACCCACAACTGAAGGGCGACAAGGGTGCATTGCCTAACACTGGCCTATGTGAAGTCCTGGTTAGTATGATTTTTTCTTTTTAGTTGAAATATTTGATAGATGAAGAATAATTTTATTTTGAGAACATATTTTTATCAAATATAAAACCTTGGGATTGGAAAATGAGTTGGTGATGAAGTGACTGAAGTTATTTCGGAAGACATTCACTATTTTGGGAATTTTATATAATTAAGGTAAATAGAATATTGTGGTATTTTATGGAGAAATAAAGGTTGATTTATCTTTTTGAGGAAAATATGATTTTATAGTTATTATGTTTATTTATGGAAACGGATAACATACTTGGAGATTATGTAATTTGGGGAATTACATTTTTGGTATGAGCCATTAAGATTGATTGATATTATATGGAGATAAATGTTACATTTATCTTGGAATATTACGATATAAAATAATAATTGGGTTTTAATATTAGTATAGAATATTTTCAAGGAATTTTAAGAATAGTTATCTCTCTATATTGACTTCAAGTGTCACTATTGAATTTTGGAGATTGAAGTAGTTTTTCATATAAGGTTTATTATTTTTGGGAAATTATCTTATCTTGTACTAACCATTTTGGTTTTAGTTAATGTCTAAAGACATGATAAATAGATAGTTAATCTTTTTTATATAATGTGATTCTCTACAAGTTGATTCTAGTGCTCCAAGCGTGAAAAATTCATCTTGAATAATCATTATTTGGAGAAAAATATGAGTTTGTGGTGGAATTTGATTAATGGATGAAACTCTACTTTCCAAATAAGTATATTTCCTTATGTTACTATTATAAGAATTAAATTAATTCCTCAACTCTATGGAAAGTATATTAAAACAAAAACATTATCTGTTTAATTTCCTTATAAGAAATCTATGTTCTTTTAAACCACCACAGATTTATGATTTTGTGATTATTAACTTTCTCATGACCATGTTATCTATTACTCTCCATCAGAAATTGAAAGGTGACCTTCATACTTCCCTTTCTTTATTTTAAAGTGGTAATTTCATTAATCCTTTTTCTAATGTAGGATTTAAACAAAGGCATTCTGAAAAGTCAAACCGTAGTTACTAAGCCCGAATTATAAATTTCAAGGGCACAATTACCAAAATGGGGGAGAATGTAACATCCTAAATTTTTAAAAGGAAAAACTATGTTCGATATCATACATGATATGTTGCATCGATCTTAAATGAACAACTAAATACTATTATTTAATATGGTAGTTATCACATAGCTGTTAGAATTGAAGGAATGAACAAGATTAACTAAATTATGAAAATATTTTTTAAACATGTATATATAATTAATTTATTGGTGAAAAATTAATTATAAATTAATTTAAACCCCTTTATAAAATAAAAGGAAACGTTTTTCTGAAAAACCATTTAAATGTGTACAAGTGTGTTTTATACCAACAAATTAGTAAATCACCCTTGTTAGATCATATTAATGAAATATATATATATATATATAATATTAAATTAAATATTTAGCATTCATATTATGTGTTTTTTATACATGATATAAGAACCAATACAATTTTATTAATAAAAAAAGTATTTTTCAAAAAAGGGAGTTTTGCCGCTTTTTGAGGGAGCACTTATTTTAAATCTAGTTTTTAACACTTTTATAAGTTCTATTTGATAAAATAAACTTATTATTTGAAATATGAGTATAAAAAGTTACTTTGGTTGAATTTTTTGTATTTTTATGATATGTTTCATGTTTTGATGAATAGTGAAAAAAATAATACATTTTAATTGAAAACTATTTTTTCATCAGATTTATTTATAGTGTTAGATTATATTTTTGAATGGTTTTAAAGTATAATTATATCAATTTTTATCAGTTAATCTAATTTAGGTCATTGTAATTAATTTCACATAAAATTTTTATATAAAAACATTTCGATATTTTAAACATTTTTACTTTAAAAACTCGTTTTCTCATTCCGTCAACGGGATTAATTTTTAATTAATTTTTGAAATTTCAGTGTTTTAAATTTTAAAAAACAGATTCTGTATTTAAAATCATAAGGTCCAAATTTATTAAATAGGTCCCATTTATTTTTAGATAATATGAATAGTAACTTTAGTAATTTATTTAGCATGGTTAAAGGTAAATTGGGTAATTAAGGGTAAAAATAATATTATAAATATTATAAAATTACCCTAACACTTGTAATAATTTCATTTTATGAGTGTTTTGGAACAAAATAATATTTATCCTAAAATTATTACATTTTTAATTCGCTTGGATGTGAGTATGACATTTATAATATTATATTCAAAGAATAATCAAATTTTCACACTTTTGTTTTTAACAAATGAAATATTTTTAATATGGGTTTACATAAGGGATATGTTTGACTATAAATAGCATTTTGGAATCTAAAATGTTTATACTTATCAAGATAATTTATTTTTAATTTTTATAGAATAAATAATTTAATTAAAGGATTTCACAATTATGATGCATTAATTGTTTAATTAAAGGAAATATCAAATAATTGATATTAAAAATACTGAAATAAATATAATTTGTGATTATTAATGTCATCCATGATTTTTTTAGATTTATTTGACATGTTAGTGACGTTTCAGAAGTATTGGTTTGAATTTATATTGTTGTTATTATATTTTTTAAAAATCAAGTAATTAATAGTGTCCAAATTGACATTTTTGATATTTTAAAATAAATAAAATTTTATTAAATGGTATAAAATTTATAAAAATCTAAAAAATTTCAAAATAATTAGGATATTTCTAAAAATATTATCAATGACTCGTTTATTGGTCTTTTTTTATTTTATAGTAATTATATTAACCCTTTAAGTATAAATTACATGATATCACAGTAAGAATTAAAAAGGTTAAATAAGGGTTAAAACATAAATATAATGATTAAAAAATAGTCAACACTTATATAATTTTCATTGGATTAAATTTATTCGACCCAAAATCATTATATATTCAAAATTAATTAATTTTTTAACCATTTTAAATAGAAAGATAATTTATATTAAATTAATATTTTTGAAGAATTCCAAGAATGTACCTCACCTCTCTTATAAAAGGGTACCCATTATTCTCATTTAAATACACTTCAAAACCTATTTTATTTAGAAAATATATGGCCAAATAACTTTTAATAATACCTAAACACATTCTAGAGGCCTTATTTTAGGCATAACTCCCTCCTTATAGGTGATAATGTGTTAATCAAAGGAGATCATCCAGGGAAGAGGTATCGTTTTCAATTAAGTGTTTCTATTTTATTTCATCTTACACTTAAAATATTATTCAACCATGATGAAATAATAACTACAGTATCCTCACTATACTAGGATATTATTATTTTAATATCTCACCTAAATCTATCTCCACTTCAATCAAATGTGAAAAGAATTATCGTTTGTGTGTACAACAAATTATCGCCTCACGAACTGATATAATTTTTTTTCCATCACAATCTCTCAAGACTGGTTTTAATGATGGAATTAAAGTTTATATATTATATTAATTACATATTTATAATTATTAAAAGATAATATATCATTTACTTTCTTACCTTTCTATGCATAGAAAAATGATAATGTCATTCATGCGTACTCGTGAACTATCACCTCCATGAAGCAATGTGATTCATTTTTATCACCACATCACATGGATGATATATATAAGTATATTTAAAATATTAATATAATATTAAGGATATTATAAACATTATTTAAATATAAAATAATACTTACCTTTCTTTAATAATGATCATTGAAAAATGGAAACATCACTCATGCGTATGTATGGCTTACCGTCTCCATGATTGTAATATAGTTCATTTTACATATCCATTTTAGTGGATGGATTTAAAATTATAATTGATTTATAAAATATAATATTATTTCATTAATATTATTCTGTAAATTATGTGTTAATGACCACTTTGACTATATACATCAAACCAAAGTCATTTTGGACTCAAATATCAAATATCATCAAAACATCCAATGTGAACATAAATAATTAAGTAATTGTTATATCATGTTAATAATTTATGTAAAAAGAATAATAAACTTGAAAATGGTTATAAATCAAGTGAATAATTAACATAAGTTTATTATTTAGGAATATAAAGAACTTACGTGATGATTCGGGCTCAAGGTAAGGGGCTCTTTAACTAAAACATCATTTTAAATGTTTTAAATATTTACTCTTATAAATCTTTATCTTTCATGTCCATGTTTTTAAAAAAAATTAAGTATTTATGTGAACATTATTGTTTTAATAATTTTAATTTCTAATTTCTATCAAAAAAATTCATAAAGGAAGGTTTCGTGTAAGGTAATTTCTTTTAAAAACCATCTTTTAAAGTTCATTCTTCAACTCTTTTTACAAATGTCAAAGGGGGAATTTTTTAAAATTATATAGAATGAGTTTTGTATCCTTCTTTCATGACACTTTATTTAGTTTTCATATTTATTTTAAATGAAAATAATTTCATTATTATGTGCATGGTTTTTATATGTTAAAAGTTATTTTTATAAGAAAAGGGTATTTTGATATCTAAAAGTGGTTTTCTCATTGGTTTAAAAGATTTTTCAAGGGTTTTATTCATGATTTAGTCCTTGGAAATTATATATGATGTTTTTATCTCCATTATAGATCATATATTATCTCTATATATCATACACGAAGGGTCGGTCCCCATTCTAACTCATGAAAAATGGGTGATCCCGATATATATTATACGAAGGGTGAGACCCATTATAGCTCTCCAATTCATTTTGTACTGATGATATAGAATTAAACCGTATGTTTATTCCATTTAGGATTACGTGGGGGTTATTTAAGGTTTATATGTGATGATGTCCCAAGGAACATACGTTATTTTTCTATTCTTTCTATTGAGTTTTTAAGAAAACATTTTTTATGGGTTTTCATGTTTTCACTAGACTAATGATTTACTTTATTTTTATCCCTTATGGAGATTTTTTCACTCATACAAAGTTTTAAAATGTTTTTACAAGATTTAAGGGGGAATAGAGACCATGATGAGATCATGTTGATAATTGTGAAGATATTTCATGAAAATAAAACTTGTTTTATTTTAAAAGGGTTTCCTTTGGTGAAAAAAATGGATTCTGAGTATATGTGTCCACTTGCTATGTATGGGTTTACTTGTAAGAGTTGTCATAATTATCTAAATCTATAAGCCTAAAATATATTTAGGAAAATAATTTTATTTATAATTTTAAAATAACTAGATTACAAAATTCTTAAGGCTGGGTCCTTACACATACAACATGAAGTGGCATACTCAGGATAGTAACAATGATGGCTTGATGATACATCCATAAGATTCAACATCATGGAAGGTATTTGATTAATTATATATATAATTTTCTTTGGATCCTAAGAATTTATGTTTGATTCATTTATATATGTTATTTTCCCCCTTCATTTTTCACAGTCATGATTCATTTGACTATGTATTTGGTTGAAGAATCTAAACTTGGTGTATTAGTACACTGTTGATGGATATATCCAATTAAGAGGTATATTAATATTATTTTTATTTTTATTGAAAAATTAAATTTTATAAAATCATTGTGTAATTTTTTTGAATTTTTTTCTTATTTTTATTAATTAGGTACTTAGGTCATTTAAAATCAAATGCGAGGAATAAAGCTAAAATAGAAGGCTTTATTATTTATGGTTTCATAGTCAAAGAGTGATTGAACTTATTTTCTAGGTATTTGGATGGGATTGAGGAAATACTTTATCATGTTATATGTTTTTATGACATATCCACAAATTCTCATTCTGAAAACCAGTCATATGTATTTACAATTATTGGATGACCGATTGGAAATGGGTCAAATTTTACACTGACTGAATTGGATTTAATACACGTACATAGATATGTGATACTCAATAGTCTTATTATATATCCATTTATTCAATAATTGAGATTAAAAACAAAGATACGACTAAGGGTAGATCTTGAAATGATCTGGAATTAACAAAAGTTTTTAACAAGGATATTATCAAATGGTTCACCTGTCATGTAAGTATATACTCATATTCATATTGTTTACATGTATTTATTTTTTTTAAGTTATAATTAAAACTTTATATATTCCTTTCTAGATAACTAATGTTGATAATCAAGCATAAATATCAAATGATTTGAAGTTTTTGGCATGAGGCCCTCTAAGGCAGGCTAAGATATTTGATGCCTAAAATATTTATGACTAAATTTCATAAAATTTATCCTAAATAAGGCTTAAAAACTCAAAATAGTGACATATTTAATCATACATAGGAGGTATAATATGGAAATATGGTTGATATAATTGAATTAAACTATAATGGTCAATTTCCAAATGTCTTATTTAAATGCTAGTGGGTTAACATTGATAGGGTTGTCATGAAAGATGTGTTACATTTTACTTCTTTCAATTTATACTGTTTGATCCATATTAGTGAGTGTGAAAAGAAAGATCCATTTATATTGTATTTATAAGAGAATATGGTTTATTATGTTCATGTTAAAATACATGAAGTTTTGAGTGTTGTTGTGCACTTAAAATAGAAAATAATTTATAATATAGAGAATGAAGGTTAATTGGTACTTTGTGGCAGTGAACCTCATCAACCACAAAAAATTCAATAGTTTTTTTTCATAATAATATTGAAACAATATAACTTTAAATAGAGGGTGAAAATAAAGTACTCATCACAATGGAGGTTTATAATATTGAAGATAATGAAGATAAAGATGATTTAATGTATAAATTAGTAATGAAACTATATTAAAATTTCTCATTTTTAAGTGTTTCATACATATGTATGTTGTTCTATTTTGTCATTTTTTTAACTTTTACTTATGATTTTTTTTATACATTGAATATATTCTAAACCATTTGAATTGAATGAATTCTTAGAGAGAGAAAAATCAATATCCTAGCTGATCAACATCTCGGAGCACACTACCGCTACTGTCAACTTCAGTGGATCTGATTTATTCTATTATACCATAGGCTTATATAGAGCCATTAGTTTCCCCAAATGTTATTGGTATCCCACTGTCTAATCCACCTCTAGTGATGGACCAGTTTTTCACCCCTCAATCTAGGTGATATTAATGAGTTACCATTATTGGTATGTACGTCATTGTACAAAAAACCATATATTTTATTAATTGTTTAATGAATTTTTAAAATAGATAAAGATAACAACATAAGAGATATAAATATGAATACAACAGATGTATGGGACCTAAAATACTTCAAGATTATAATTTCATTTGATTAGTTTGGGGTTCCAACCAGTGATGTTTTTTGAATCTATAGACAAATTCTTAAGCAGCTTACTTATGAGATAGTGATTTTTTCCATTAATTATAGATATTGGAAGCATATTCCTACAGCTTGGAAAAATGAGGTGTTTGATAACCATGTAAAGTTAATATTAATTAAATATTCATTGATAACTAAGTTAAAATGCATGATTAAAATTATTAGTATGCTTATAAAATGTTATGTTTTTTTATTTCTATATGTTTTTTCATTTTGATGTCTCTAACTCCGTTTCACACCCATGGAACCTGAAAAATTTGGGAAATAAATGGAGATATTTTAAATGGATATTATGGCATGAGTTTAATGTAGCATCTTCGAGCTCTCAACAAATATATGAGAAAATTTCTAAAGGTATGTCTCGTGTGTAGTGGAAGATTTTTTTTGATATTAACATAGATGCATCTCATTAGGTAATTAAATATCTCATAAAATATTAATAACATAAAAATAATAATATTATAATTTTTAATAATGTTTCTTTTTTTATAAATTATATAAAAAATATCATGAATCGTTAAAAACACATCATTACTCATATAGTTGGGTCCCATAGTTTTTCAAGAAAAATAACAATCTTGGTTTTATTTTATCCATTATTATTTATATTATATTATTATAACTGAAAGTTTTTTATTTATTTGTATTTATTTTTTTATAAAGGCTAATGAATTAGGTCACTCAGTTGGTTGGACAGAGATGTGGCTTAAAGTTTATAGGAAACCCAATGGCAGTTTTGTGAATAAACCTACCAGAGATGTTGAAGCAGTTAATTTCATTAAAATTTATTTTATTTCATTACTATAAAAACATATTAATGAAACATATATTACAAAAAAAACAATCCTTAAACCTAATTAAATGGTGCTGGCTATATGGATCAAACGGTGCCAATTAACTCTATTATCACTATTTGATCCATACGGTTTGTCTCATTTAATTGGGTTTAAGGCTTGTTTGTTGTTTTACTTTATTTTTTTTATTTTTTTTATATTAATGAAATAAAATTAAATATTAATTAAAATTGTATTGATTATATAAAATTATGATGTTCAGATAATTTAAAAAAACATTGTTAATATTTTTGTATTAATAGGATAAAATTCAAGAATCCTAGGATGTGAACCCTTCACAATCATCATCGGTTTCCCACTTCATGCATCTTATGAATTTAAGGATGATTCCTAAACATCATAAATTAATAATAAACAATTTTACAAAATTTTGAAAATAATTTGAGCTTTTTTTCATTTTTGACATTGTGATATTGTTAGGACCACTAGGTCGAATACCCTGAGAGGGGGGTGGATCAGGTTATAATAGATTAAAACTTTCTTTCGTCCGATATTTTTTCGTTGTTAGAAAAAAACTTAATTCTCCCTTCCTCCCGTAGCAATATATGAACATATATGAAATCATGCACAGGACACAGCGATTTTTACTTGGTTCACCCTTACTGGGCTACGTCCAAGGAGCATACAACAACAATGTGATGATATACCGAATTCACTAAGGCTCCCTGATAATAATGAGTACAAAGTTTTGGCTAGATCTTCTATACCTAGGATCGCTGCCTTTACAAGGTTTAGGGTCTGCTCACTACATTCCTATGGGTCACTCCCTATGCCTCTTTCTCTGGCTCACTGTCAGTGGAAAGGTTCCTCGTCTTCCTCTTCCTTCACTCACTACTCTTGGAAAGGAATCCACACACATTTTATGGACGTGTAGGTCAAACACAGTTTATGGACATGTAGGTCCCTTCATTTTTATGAATTCCTACATCCTCAACTATATATAGATGCTCTTTTGAAGTTTTGTTTTCACCCGTAAATGAATTCCACCTTCCCGAGTACTATTAGGTACCAGAAAATACTTTTTAAAACTGAATTGAAGCTTTCACGAGCTTCCTATGAAAATCATGAACCACCTTGTCTCTCCTGCGTACTAAGTACCTAGTTTGGTACATGAAACACCTTCTTCACGTATCGTTGCTGCTATCGCGAACTGCCCTTAGTCCGCGAACCGCCTCTACCTTCACAATCGCGTACTGCTACCGCATACCGACTCCGCAAACCTCCTTTTTGAAATCCCTCTTGTCTGTGAAATTTTATTTGTTCATGGACCGCCTTTACTTCCGCGTACCGGAGCTCCCTTCTCCACATACTGGACTTACTTTTTAGATTAAGAATTCCCGCAAACACCTTCGGCAGAATCACTTCTGTGCGAACTAATTCAGCCTTCATGAACCACCCTTCGCGAACATCCTTCAGCCTTTGCCGAAAACCCAGAGAAAAATATGTTTTCTAATGATGTTAAATCTCCACAGTAATCGGTGGGATTAGCGTTTCTTATATAGGAAAATATATCCGCTAAATCAAGATTTACTGAATCTTCGTTCGATACTACTTCAACTGCTTACCAATTCTTCAGCCACCGTAAACCACATGCCATACGTGAACCATAATTCTATGCACTTTGTGTATCATATTTTCTCTTACATGGTTGACTTCTTCCGACTGCAGCCCATCCGCGTACCGCACTGCCGCTCAACCGCAAACCGTTTTTTTTTGTTTCGTGAACCGCATCCGCGTACCATTCACGATGCCTGGTGCACGGTAGCATACCCTTCCTGGACATGGTACGTGATCCATGTCCTAGGC
This sequence comes from Viscum album, assembly GCA_963277665.1. Lineage (NCBI taxonomy): Eukaryota > Viridiplantae > Streptophyta > Magnoliopsida > Santalales > Viscaceae > Viscum > Viscum album. The sequence continues at coordinate 1,761,489,278 of OY728141.1, forward strand.
TCCTCATTCCTCTTCCTTTTACGATTTTGTTCTCCATTATTCACACAAATTCCCAATTTTGAGGCCCCAAAAATTGGAAAACACTGGAAAACTACGCCACCTTAAAAACTTGTCTTCGGAAAACACCAACCATTCTCATTTGCGTTCAACTAGCTTTGTCAACAAACACAACCTCACCCAAAACATACCTAGAGGATGTATTGAGGTATTTTTTTCCAATAGATAATTATTTTTAAAAAATGAAACTTTTATATTGAAATATGTACTTCGAGTCATATGGGCCACATCATCTTTCAGATTCATGTAAGATTAATTCCTACACATAAAAAATGAATTATGATTCATTTATTAAAGTTAAAAAACAATACAAGATCATTTTCTTAGTTTTGGATACGTGATGAGCACTTTAAAGTAAAATGACACCTCTATATTGAAAATTTATGCAGTGGGTCATAACTATAACACCCTGAGACTTTATAATATTTCTAATTAAATTTAACTTTTTTTCTTTCCTTCTTTTTATGAAACACCATTTTAATCTTATGCTAAAAATTATAATGAGTTGGCTTTCATTTCATGCAAGGACCAGTTTTAATGAACAACAATATATTAATAAAATATTATTATAATATATAACCTAGCCGTTAAATTAGAAGTTTTGAATAGTATTAACCAAAATTTTAATTTTTATATTCCATATAATTTTAAAATTAATCTTATGTAATTTCTAGATATGATATAGGAACAAATTCAATTTTTTTTGGATAAAAGAAGTATTATTCAGAAAATGCAGTTTTGCCACCTTTTGATGGTACACCGAATTTAAATTCAGTATTTGAAACTTTTATATATTCAATTTGAAAAAATAAACTTATTCTTTAGAAGTGGGATATAAAAATTTATTTTGGATAAACTTTGGTAATTTTTTGAAAAGTTTCAAATTTTAATGAATAGTGAAAAATACAGCATTTTAATTCAAAACTATCTTTTCATCTAAATTATTTATATTGTTATATTATAATTTTAATTGGTTTTAAAGTATAATTATATTATTATTTTTCTAATTTAATATAATTCAGGTCATTTTAATTATTTTCACATTAAAATTGGATATAAACACATGTCAACCTTTTAATGATTTTTACTTTTAAAAAACTCATTTTCTTGTTTTGTCTGTGGGAATTAATTTTAAATTAATTAATACAAATTATTTGTTTTGAATTTTGAAAAATTGATTCCATGTTTTTAATTATAAGTTCCAAATTATTTAAATAGTTCCCTTTTATTTTTTGACATTATGAATAGTAACTTTAGTAATTTTCTTATTTAACACGATTAAAGGGTAAATCGGGTAAAAAAGGGTAAATATAATATTATAATAATATAAAAATACCCTAAAACTTGTCCTAATCCTATTTTATGAGTTATGGGTGACCAATAAATCCCTTGGGACGCAAATTTGGCCTTTGGAATCCACTAGGGTGTGATTATGACACTTTTAACTTTTAATTTAAAGTAAAGGTAAATATGTTATAAACATGTATCTTCTTACTAAAAAAATTATATGGGGTTATATAAGTGATATATATACAAATATAAATAGTAATTAGAAATATAAAAAGATTACCTACATCATGTTTATTTATTTATAATTTCTAGGAATTATATAATTAAATTTATTTATGACACAATGATGATGCAATAATAGATTTATTAATGAAAGAATCAAATAAATGATATTATAAATGTTAAAATAAATATTTTTTGAAATATTTTATTCCATAAAATAATTTAATGGATGAATATGACATGTTAGGATTGATTTAGGGTATTTTTTTGAAGTAATTGAGTTGTTAGGAATTTTTTAAAAAGTCATGTATGATTAGTGTCAAAATTGACATAATTCATAACTTAAAATATAAAATAGTTTATTAAATGTTATAAAATTCATAAAAATATTAAATTAGACCAAATGGATAGGATAATTCCTAATATTTCATAAATGATGTTGTTTTTTGTTGTTTGATATGTTATGGTAATTACATTAACACACAGAGTATAAATAACAAGATATCACGATAAGATTAAAAAGGGTAAAATAAGGGTTAAAACAAAAAGATAAAGATCAAAAAAATATTTAAAACTTATAAAATTTTAATTTAATGATTGGTATTTGACCCAGAATCATATTATCTTAAAAATAATAGATTTTGGGTCCATTTGAAACTGAAAATTAATTTATATTAATTTAATATTTTGAGAGTTTTCTAAAGTTCCCCTCACCTCTCTTATAAAATGAGATTTTTCATTATCTTTAATTCACACATTCAAAGCTCTTTACCTCAGCCAAACCCTACCCAATTATTCTCCCAACTTCCCCCACTTCATCCCAGAGTCCACACCTTTGGTAGAAAGCCAACCTAATGAGTCTTTTTGTGCAAACCAAAAGGAGACACTTGAAAAAGGGGTGGCTAACTCACCCTCGGCTAAAGGAAAGTATAAGGATGTGAAGAAGTATATTATATTTGACCTATAGAGATAGTCTAATGGATATGAGAGTTTTCAAAGGGGATAAAATGTTGTTGTATTTTATTTCAAGATATGATGTAAAACATATGATTGTATCTAGTATTTCTAGGGATACTAAATCGATCGATCCTTTGGGATTTTATTTTCTTGTGATCATGCCAATGTAAGAAAATAATTCACCGACTATGGGAAATTGTGGTTGGGGTATTATAGTTGATATTAAAGTAATTTTAGTATAAAACTTGGAAACTAGATTTAGAAAAACCTTGATTAGGGAACATTACCCTAAGATAGACTTTGAGGATAAGTATAGAAGAACATCCTAGAATTTTGGTAATGTAGAGATTATGTGGGTATTCCTAGAAAATAAATCCTTGTCTAGATACTGAAAGTGGATGTGGTTCTCGAACATATCTACCTAGGAGTAATAACTCTGACAAGGTGTTCTGGGATTGACTTAGGGTAACTCGGTACATGACAATATGCCTTATTGCACACCTGGTTTGACACTCTCGGAGGATATGATTAGGATAATTCGTATTTTCTTTACAGACCATTATGAAGGATTTATGATTAACTATGTACTCAAATAAACCATGTTTATTATTATTGATTAGATATTCATAAATTTTTTAATTTATGTTAAGTATTTTACTTGCTGGGAATTATGCATTATGATTCATAACCTAATATAGTGTATTCCATTGTTTAGAAATGGCACCTAGTGTAAGAAATGGAAATAGTATCAATGCATGTAATCCATGTAGGTATTTCCCTCCTATGAAAGATAATGACATTAGAGCTGGTGATACAACTGGAACTGAATAGCATGTAACCATACTGGGATAGCTGACTTAGGTTCGGAATAATAACCTTACCCATATTGAGCACCTTGATCCACAACATGGAGGATCAATGTTAGACCACTTCATGAGACAAAAACCTCTAACATTCAATGGGACTACAAATCCATTTTTGGTTGAACAATGGATAAGTTCCTTCGAGAAAATATTTCTTGGATTGGAAAGTAATGAAAGGGAAAAAAAATTCATGGTAGTTTATTGTCTCTCAGGAGATGTGGATAAATGGTGGTCATTAATTAAAAGTACAAAGGAGGAAGAAGAAGTATAAAATATGGAATGGATGGAATTTAAAGAAGTTTTCCTATAAAAATACTTTCCTTATGAACAATGAGCTGATATGGAAAGGAAATTTCTAAGTATGAGGAAAATCTAGATGAGAATGTTGCAAAGTATGAGGATAACTTCACAAGGTCAGCAAGACATGATGCAAACGACATACATGACCCAAGAAGTAATATTGATTGATTATTTTATGGGTTAAAAACATTCCTCCAACAGGAATTAGTCTCTCAATATTTCTCATCGTATGAAGATATAGTCTTATGTGTTATCAAGATGAAAAATGAATTCTCTAAGTCTTATGACTTTAAAGTGAATAAAGAGAAAAAGAGAATAGAGGAGCAAGAGACAGATAAAGGGAAAAAGGGAAAGAAGTATTTTACGATCTGTGATAATTATAGGAAGAAACATCCTCCTACTTGCCTGAAAGGAATGGGAGTTTGTTACAAGTGTGTAGAGAAAGGTCACCAGGATCGTGATTGTAAGGGAAAGAAAGAAGTTGTAAATGTGTAATGCTATAATTTTAAAGAGATGGGACATTATGCAAATGATTTTCTAAAACGTTAAGGAAATATAGTTTATAAGAAGAAAATGGTTCAAGGTCAAGCTTATGTTGTTAATATGGTCAAAGTGAAATAATTAATGTATTTTTGTTTAAGAATTATGTTATTATATTCTGGTTAAAATAATTATGTGATATATAAGTATTATACTTCAATACATCTTCTTTAAGTATTTTGAAGCATGAATTATTTCACAAAGGTTTTTGTGGTTATAAAGGTATTTTTCAATAATATCTGCATTATAATGTTTGGGGAATCCCGATGTTACATTTGGTTTTGGAAATTTAGAGACCTTTTTAGACTGTTAATTTGGACAGAAGTATTTTGGAAAGGTCTTAAAGTTCGAATGGAGTAAGCTGAACATTGGATATTATTGTTTGAGGACAATAAATTTATTTAATGATGAAAAAATAGAGGATGTTTTTAGAATTTTATAATAATGTAGTTTTAGAAAAAGGATGACCCTCAGATCGGGCGACAACCTATCACGTCTGGTAAGGCCATGAGACTTAAACCCGCAACCGAAGGGAAAAAAGGGTGAATCACCTACCACTAGCCTACATGATGTCTTGGTTAGTATAAAATAGTTTTCTTTTATTTAAACAGTATGATATATGAAGTATAAGATCATTTTTAGAACCCTGTACGATTAAGATAAATCGAATTTTATTATCTTATGGAGAGAAAAGTAAGTTTGTGGTAGAAATTGATTAAAGGAGAAAACTATACTTATTAAACAAGTAAGTATGTTTCATTATGTTCAAAATATATGAAGTAAATAAATTATTCAATGAATCAAATGGTCCCTTAGATCATCATCTACTTATATCTTTGTGATTGTTAACTTTTTCCTCATCATGTTCTCTATCACTCTCCATTAGAACTTAACGGTTAGATTTTTATTTCATGTCCATGTTTTCTAAAATGGAACCCTAGTATGTGTTATCTTCGGTGAACTTCATACTTTCTTTTCTTTATTTTAAAATACACGTATCATTAATCCATTTCCTGATGTGGGATTTAAACAAAGATATTTTGAAATATCAAACCCCTAGTTTTCATTCTTGAGTTTAAATTGAGAGGACACAATTTATTGAAGGAGATGATAATTTAACACTCCGAGACTTTATAATATTTATAAATAAATTTAATTTTTTTTTCTTACTTTATTTTTACGCAACACCATGTTAAGATTACTCTACACACTACAATGAGTTGGCTTGCGTTACACACAAGGCCCAATTTTAACAAACAACAATATATTAATAAAATATTATTATAATATATAAACTAGCCATTAAATTATAGGTTTTGAATGTTATTAACCAAATTTTTAATTTTTATATTCCATATAATTTAAACATTCATCTTATGTAATTTATATACATGATATAGTAACAAATTCAAATTTTTTTTATAAAAGAAGTATTTTTCAGAAAATACAGTTTTTCTGCATTTTGATGGCACACCCAATTTAAATTAAATATTTTACACTTTTATATATTTAATTTGAAAAAAATAAACTTCCTTTTTATAATCAGGACATAAAAATTTAGTTTGGATAAATTTTGGTAATTTTCTGAAAAGTTTCACATTTTAATGAATGGTGAAAAATATTGCATTTTAATTCAAAAATGTCTTTTCATCTAAATTATTTATATTGTTATATTATATTTTTAATTGGTTTTAAAGTATAATTAGATTAATTTTTATCATTTAATATAATTCAGGTCATTGTCCCATTAAAATTAGATATAAACATAAGTCAATCATTTGATGATTTTTACTTTCAAAAACCCGTTTTCTCATTTTGTCAACGGGAATTAATTTTAAATTAATTACTAAAAATTATGTGTTTTGAATTTTGAAAAATGGATTCCATATTTGGAATAATAAGGTTCAATTTATGTAAATAGTTCCATTTTATTTTTAGACATTATGAATAGTAACTTTTGTATTTATTTTTATTTATCACGGTTAAAGGGTAAATCAGGTAAAAAAGGGGAAATAATATAATAATAATATAAAAATATCCTAAAACTTATCCTAATCCTATTGGATGCATTATGGGCGACCAATAAAACCCTTGGGATGAAAATTTGGCCTTTGGAAGCCACTTGGGTGTGATTATGACACTTATAACTTTTAATTTAAAGGAAAATATGTTATAAACATATATATTCTTACTAAAATAAATTTATATGGGGTTATATAATTTATCTCTTAGAATATAAATAGTAATTAGAAAGATAAAAATATTACCTACATCGTGGTTATTTATTTATAATTTTTCGGAATTAAATAATTATATTTATTTATGACAAAATGATGATCCAATAATAGATTTATTAATGAAAGAATCAAATAAATGATATTATAAATGTTAAAATAAATATTGTTTGAAATATTTGATGCCATACACGAATTTTCTGGATAAATATGACATGTTAGGATTGAGTTAATGTATTTTTCTCAAAGGAATCATGTAAGGACTAGACCCCAGTTGCCTGGATCCGGTGCCTTATTTGATTACATTGGCATACAAACAAGGAATAATCATCCTGAATGACCAAGTAGTTTAGTATTATTGGAAACAAGATACATAAATAAGTTCAACTTTACATCAATAAAGTAAATACAACACTAATTTATTCCATTAGAAACATCCATGCCTCCTAGATTATTCTTGCAAGTCATTCATAATTTACTTCTTCATATCCTGGGGAAAATGAAACATAAGAAAGGGGTGAGCTCAAACGCTCAGTAAGAGTAAGAAATACAGTGGAAGATAGCATAAACATAAGACATGGTTCATAATTGAAAACACATGCCTCTAACAATAAACTTGAACACATTATGGACGAAATATGAGCTGAATAAATAATTCCATGATAAAACATAATTATAGATATTCTACTAGTCGAATAACCACATGAATTTTCAATTACTAGCTTCATAATGAACTAAGTGCATATGTCGGACATTCTGAAACATGTTTTCAAGGCCTCTGCCAAGACGTCTAATGATTAAGGCCTCGGTCTAAATCCATGTATCACATTGGGAAAGGCCTCGGCCAATTCCACGTCTATTTGTCTCATGAGACCTACTGATGCATCGAGGGGATATAGTAGGCCCCACCCATCACATAATAAGTTCAATTCATTCCTCATATGAGTGGGGATAAACATAAACAATATATACATTCATATTGAAACTATCCTATGAAATGTAACTAACTTCCCCAATAATTAAACATAAAATACCAACCATTCTGAGTAATATGGTGAATGGTTTTAGGATAGTTCATCCAAAATAGTGTTAGTAATAAACCATTAAATCAAATATGTTAGATGACTGCATAAATTATTAAACCCAATAATACATAAGAAACAATGAGAGTGTTGAATCAAATGAAAATACTCTTATAAGATCATTAAACAATCTTGAGATAAATACTCTTTTATTTTGAAAAGAATAGTTCTTTTGGAAAAATATTTGTATAAAAACAGAAGTGAAGTAAGATATTATTTTCATAATAAAATTAGTGATTTTATAAATATAATTGTTTCTAAAAACATATTATAGATTTCCCTTGAAAATAGGTAAGAAGTTGAGATATTCCCTTGAATCGGGCTTGTATTTTGAAATCAATTTTGAAAGTTCCTTTTAAAACATGTAACTATCCATAAAATAAGGAAGGGTTCTAGTTGGTAATCATATATATAATACTCAAATGGAATTTATGAGGAGTACATAACAATAAATAAGAATTCCATTGAGGTAATTAGACAATGAAAGTAACTCGAATGAAAATGGGAATACGGGTGGAAAAACCCTTACCTTAACTCCAAACGTGTTCCGATCTTGAAATTAAGCTCCTAGAATATAAAATTATACTTATTAATAACTTATTTTAGAACCTATTATACATTTATTCATTTTATCATAATTATTTTTAGTTCATTTATACCCTTATTGCTAAGTTATTATATTGAATTTCTTTGTTCCGGGGTGTTCGTTTTCTTTATTTTCATAATCGATTCACTTGTTTTTAAGTATGTGGAATGGATGTAGATCTCCAGAATTGAAATTATATATTATTTATGAGCATAAATAATTTATAATGGTAATTTATATCATTTTGTTACATGGAATGTGGACGAATCATTATATGACAACCACTTCGATTATTCGGCTGTATTTAGATTTTTATGAACTATTTTTGTCATATAACTTAATTATATGTACATATTATGGTTCATGAATATTAATTAGGTTATAATACATATATTATAGTCTGGTTAAACCATAAATATGGTTTCAAGACCAGTAATGATGAAGAAATTGAAGAATGAAACTTCGTCGTCCACGAAGGCTATAAATTGGAACCTCATGGACGTTGATTTCATTTATAAAAATAAAAGGGAGGGAGTAAGAATATTTATGATGGTTCTTCCATTAACATGATATAATTATAGTATATATATGATACTGGACTTATCATGATCATTTAGACAGAGGATGGGTGGAGAGGATAGAAAAATAAGATAAATTGAAATGAAACTAAATGAAAAACAAGGGTGCTTTACCTCTTGAAATAACCTCCTTGAGAATCTCCTTAAGAGAAGGGGTTTTGGTCTTTTGGAAATACCAGAAGCTTCTTGGATGTGGGGAGAGACTAGGGAAAGGTAATTGGGCAGAACTTTGAGGAGATTCAAGGCTTAGAGGAGTGAATATAAGAGGGAGTGGTGAGGGGTTTTATAGTGAAGGAGAGGAGTAAATTTTGAATATTTAATTCAATATTTTATTATTTCCCTCAAGAAACCCAATAGTGTTGTTTCATGTGACCCCTAATAGTAATAAGTGCATGTGAGTTTGAACCAAGTGGCCTTTCATCACTTGTGATGTCATGAATAGTGTATTTAACTGATAATTTGTATATACGGTATTTTAACGTATTTCACTATTCATAAAAAATTCTAGAATTTCAGAAAAATACCAAAAATTCACCCCTACCATTTTTCGACATGTAGAATTCAAAAGTGAACTCCATTTTTTAAAATTAATTTTCTAAATATTTTTAATTTAATTTTTAAATAAATTCATAGTTAATTCGAAAAATAACAATCTTAGAGGTATAATTAGTTTTATGTGATATTGAAAAATTAATTAAGATCCCATTATCATATTACCTTAAGAAAATAAAATAATATAATTATTTACTATTCATAAGGGTCATATTACTATTCATATTACTATTCATAAGGGTATGTTACTAATCACCAAAAATCAAGTTTGTTCTATGAGACTCCAAATGACTTACTGAACACATTTCTCGATGACCATTTTTTGAAATTCAAAACATAGAAGAGGCAAAGTTGTGTTTAATGGATAGATTATAAAATTACATTCTATATTTATTTTCAAAACCTTGGGGTCTTACAAATCATGTTTTTATGAATTTTTAAAAAAGTCAAGTATGAATAGTGTTAGAATTGACATAATTCATAACTTAAAATATAAAATAGTTTATTAAATATTATAAAATTCCTAAAAATATAAGATTCGACAACATGGTTAGGATAAGTCCTAATATTTCATAACTAACATTGTTGTTGGTCATTTGACATGTTATGGTAATTACATGAACACGTAAAGTACAAATAAAAAGATATCACAATAATATTAAAAAGGGTAAAATAAGGGTTAAACCAAAAAAGATAAGGATTAAAAAAATATTCAAAACTTGTCTAATTTTAATTAGATGATGGGTATTCAACCCAAAATCATATTATCTTAAAAAAAATTGATTTTTGGACCATTTTATACCGAAAGTTAATTTCTATTAATTTAATATTTTTAGAGTTTTCTAAAGTTCCCCTCACCTCTCTTATAAAAGGGCACTTCTCATTCTCTTTGATTCACACCTCCAAAGACCTTTGGGTCGGACAAACCCTTCCCAATTCTTCTCCAAACTTCCCTCACTTCATCCGGAGGCCACACCTTGTGCATAAATCCAACCTAAGGAGTGATTTTGTGCAAACCAAAAGGAGACACTCTAAAAATATGAGGTTAACCCACCCTCAACTAAAGGAAAGTATAAAGATGTGAAGAAGTATATTATGTTTGACCTGCAGGGATAGTCTAAGGGATATGAGAGTTTTCAAAAGGGATAACATGTTGTTTTTTATTTCAAGATGTAATGTAAAACTTATGTTTGTATCTAGTATTTTCAAGGCTACTAAACTAGTCGGTCCTTCGAGATTTTATTTTCTTGTGATCATGCCAATATAATAAAATAATGCACCACCTCTAGGAAATTGGGTCGGGGCATTACAATAATACCCACTTTGTGTGTCTGATTAAGATGAGGTTAATTCCTACATAGTTCCAATGAATTATGGGACATTTTTATAAATTTTTAAAACAATATGAGATTTTTTTTCTTGGTTTTAACATTATGACAATCATTTTAAACTAAAATTACACTTTTTTAATGGAAACACGCACTTTGAGTCATACCAACCACATGGAATATTGGATTGATATGAGTTAGATTCCTACATGTCAAAAATATATTATAGATAATTGTAGTAAAGTTTGAAAATAATACAACCTTTTTTCTCTTATTTTTGGAAATGTGATAGGCATTTTAAAGTAAAATGAAACTTTTATATTGAAAACATGCACTTCGAGTCATATTGTCCACTTTGTATGAATAATTGATGTTTGGTCAATTCCTACACATCAAAAATGAATTATGAATAATTTTTCCTAAAATTTGAAAACAATCCAAGCTCATTTTATTGGTTTTGACAATGTGACATACATTTTAGACTAAAATAACACTTTTATATTGAAAACACACGCTTCGAGTCATACAAACCAAATCATGGGTATGATTGCTGTGTGGTTCATTCCTACACATAAAAAATAAATTATGGATCATTTTCCAAAAGTTTGAAGAAAATTCGATATTTTTTCTCAATTTTTCCTATGTGATAGGCGTTTTAAAGTAAAATGACACTTTTATATTGAAAACGGGTACTTTGAGTTATACCACCCACATCATGTGTTCGATTGACATGAGGTCAATTGTTACACATCAAAAATGAATTATGGATTTTTTTCTCAGTTTTGACAATGTGACAATTGTTTTAAACTAAATTAACACTTTTATATTGAAAACACGCACTTCGAGTTATATCAACCACATTATGTGTTGTATGGAAGTTTGGTCAATTCCTCTAATTAAATAATCAATTATGGGTAATTTACTAAATTTTAAAATAAAATGATCACATTTTCTTAGGTTTGGATATATGAAATGTGTTTATATGTAAGATGATACTTTTATATTGAAAACATGCACTTAGAGTCATGCCATTCACTCTATGTGTCTGATTGATGTGTGGTCAATTCCTACAAATCAAAAATGAATTATAGATCATTTTATTAAAGTTTAAAAACAATCTGAGTTATTTTTCTCATTTTTTTCAATGCGAAAGGAGTTTTAAATTAAAATGAAACTTTTATATTGAAAACACACACTTAGTCATATCAACCATATTTTGTGTCAGATTTATGTGAGGTCAATTACTACATGTTAAAAATAAATTATGGATCTTTTTATTAATTTTTTAAAATAATCTATTCTCATTTTATCATTTTTTTTATATATGAAAGGCATTTTAAAGTAAAAAAGACACTTTTATATTGAAAAAATGAACTGCGATTCATACCGCCCACTTCATATGTCTGATTAAAGTGTGTCCAATTAATACAAATCAAAAAAGAATTATGGATCATTTTAATAAATTTTTAAAAAAATCCAATCTCTTTGTCATAATTTTGAAAATGTGGCAGGTGTTTTAAACTAAAATGACACTTTTATATTAAAAACATGACCTTTGAATCATATTGACCATATCGTGTGTCAGATTGATGTGTTGTAAATTCATACATGAAAAAAATTAATTATGGATCACTTTCCAAAAAAAATTAAAACAATGTGATATTATTTTCTTTGTTTTGGATATGTGCTAGGCATTTTAAAGTAAAATGAAACTTTTATATTTAAAGCATGCACATCAAGGCATATCAACAACTTCCTGTGTTTGATTGACATCCAGTCAATTAAAACACGTATTAAATGAATAATGGATCATTTTACAAAAGTTTGAAAATAATATGATCTCATTTTATCAATTTTGACAATATGATAGGTGTTTTAAACTAAAATGGCACTTTGATATTAAAAACATGCACTTTGAGTCATACCAACCACATTGTGTTTCGAACTGATGTGTGCTAAATTAATACATGTTAAAAATTAACTATGGATTACTTTAATAATGTTTGAAAACAATCCAAGCTCATTTTCTTAGATTTGGCTATATGACATGCATTTTAAAGTGAAATGACACTTTTATATTGAAAACACACACTTTGAGTTATACAGCCCACTTCATGTGTCTAATTAATGTGAGTTTAGATCCTACGCATAAAAATCGAATTATAGATCATTTTACTAAAGTTTGAAAATAATATAATCTCATTTTCTCAGTTTTGACAATGTGATAAATGTTTTAAACAAAAATGACATTTTTATATTGAAAACACACACTTCGAGTCATACCGGTCACATAGTGTGTAGGGTTTATGTGTGGTAGACTCTTACACATAAAAAATTAATTATAGATAATTTTTATAATGTTTTAAAACTATATAAGATCATTTTATTGGTTTTGGATATACGGCAGGAATTTTAAGTAAAATGACACTTTTATATTGAAAACACGTACTTTGAGTCATACTACCCACTTTGTGTGTTAGATTTATGTGAGTTAAATTATTATATATAAAAATAATAATTATGGATAATTTTTATAAATTCTGAAAGAAATTAGATATTGTTTTCTTAGTTTTGAAAATGTGGTTGACATTTTAAATTAATGACACTTTTATATTGAAAACACAAACTTCGTTTTATACTGACCACATCATGTGTCAGATTAACATGTGGTAAATTCATACAAATAAAAAATTAATTATGGATCATTTTCATAAATATTTAAAATAAATCGATCTCATTTTCTTATCATTTTTTTCTATGTGACAGGCGTTTTAATGTAAAATGACACTAATATTGAAAACATACACTTTGAGTCATACCACCCACTTTATGTGTCTAGTGGATTTTAAATTATAAGAAAATGATAATAGATTGATTTATGAGATTTATGAATTTACACCACATAAATCAAAGTTGTGACTTTCTTGGGATTCCTGTTATGTGTTTTTATATTTTAAAACACTAAAATATTCATGTAATGGCCAAAACCATAGTGGATGAAATCAGATTGATGTGAAATCATTGTAAAATTGTAATTGAATTATTTTTGAAATTTATGAGAGAACAACACATCCATATGACATGTGGTGTTCTTAGAATGACTCAATAATAATTTTAAAAAGATATCAAAGAAAACATGAATCAGGGGGTTAAAACCAAGAACACAGAATAGGATGGACATTAAATCATAGAAAAATGAAAGTATATTCATTTTTAAAATGTAGTAATTCATTCCATATTAATATAACTTGTAGTTTTTCTGGGATTCCAATAAACACATTTTTAGGGTTTTAAAACACTAAAACATGCATGTAATGTTAAAAATCATAGAATATGGCCTTATATTGATGTGAAGTTATGGGAAAACTACGGTTGAATTATTTTTTATTTTATAAAATTAGACAATACACCCATACGATGTGAGGAGTTCTTGGAATCACTCAACAAGTAGTTTTAAAATATATCAAAACTTTAAAACATGCATCAGAGGTAAAACCCAAGAAAATGACATTATATTGCGATAAAATCATAGGAAAATGATCATATTTTGTTTTTGATATGTAGGAATCCAATACTTGTCAATCTAAGTTTTGGTTTTCCCAAGATGCCTGTAAAAGCATTTTTAGTGTTTTAAAACACTAAAATGTGCATATAACAATCAAAACCATAGAATATGACCTCAAATTGATGTGAAATCATGGGAAAACTATGTTTTAATTTCTTTTAATGTTTATGAGTAGAAAACACATCAATATGATAGTGGTGTTCTTGAAACGAATCAATAATATGTTTTATAAGATATCAAAGTCTTTAGAAATGTGTATCAGGGGTCAAAACTAGGTAAAGGGAATCAAATGACCATGAAATAACAAGAAAATTACCATAGAATTATTTTTGAAATATAGAAACCAACTCCACATCAATCCGAGTTATGGTTTTCCTGGGATGCGCATAAACACATTTTTAGGGTTTTAAAACACTAAAAAATTCATGTAATGGTAAAAACCATAGGATCCAAGCTCATATTAACATTAAATCAAGGGAAAACTTCAATTTAATTATTTTTTATGTGTATTAGTAGAAAAAACATCCATCCAATAAGTGGTGTTCTTATAATGACTCAATAAGCAATTTTAAAAGATATCAAAGTATTTAAAAACATGTGTCATGGGGTCAAAACCAAAAAAACAACATCGGATGGCCATGAAATCATATTAAAATACCATATACTTATTTTTGAAATTTAGTATCTGATACCATGTCAATCCAAGTCACAGTTTTCCCAAGATGCCTATAAATTATTTTTATTGTTCTAAAACACTAAAAAAATGTATGTATTGGTCAAAAACATAGAAAATGACATTATATTGACATGAAATAATTTTTCTAACACAGTATAATTATCTTTGAAATATAGAATATGTTTTTATATAAAAGTCCTTAAAATTTATTTATTAACTAATTTCATGCACACCTAACATCAGTTTAAAAAAATTAGATTATTATATACTTATCCCTTTTTAGTTTCAAGTTTTGAATCATATCTTAAATAGGTATTTTTGTGTTTTCAAAGTGTTTTGCATGATATATTATTAGTTTTATATTAAAATGTCATCTATTTGATTAAGAAAATAATAAATTTTATGTTCAAAAGTATGATTATATTTTTTTCATATTAGGTTTTGTATTTCTTTTCTTAAATGTTATTTTTTGTATGGTAGGTGAAACTTTACTGTATTTTTTTAGAGGCTAACCGTTCAGATCCAAAACACTCTTCATAATGTATTTATGATAGCTCATATTTTTTATGGTATGGTTAAATATTATCAATGAATCTAGTGTAATTTTATTTTTTATGTTCAGTTCTGATTTCTATCTTTTTTTATTTCAGTTGATGACATGATGTGATCAATTTCGCATATGATGACTCTAGCTATGTAGGTAGTGGGATGTAGTGGAGATAGTGAGATTGACATATTTTTCTTGGTTTGATGGGGGATTTTTGAGATATTTTATCTATATATATATATATGATTCTTAATCTTATGTTTGACTTATGGTTCTGTATGTATGACTATGGTTGTATGAATATGGATGTTGATGTATGTTGAGTTTATATTATATTTTTTGTCTAGTTAATTATATGGTTGAATTTATTGTATGTATGTATTAATTTTTATTAAATATTTTTTCAAAAAAAAATATTTAGTTAACAAATTTAGGGGTTGTTTCTTATAACCATCACTAAATATAACCACTGTTAACTATTCTAGCTATGGTTGTCTTGGTTTGGGTTATTTTTACTTCCATAAAATTAAACCACCGCTAAATATTTTAGTGGTGCTTATGTGAAATTTACACATATTTTTTCAAAAAAAAATCACCACCAATTTAATATAAAATTGTCGCTAAATACGATAAAAATAAATAATAATAATAACAGCCACTAAATAATGAGAATCTCCACTAAATTATTTTAGACCTTGAGATATATGGAGGTTCTAATAACCACCACTGAACAATGCAGTGACGGTTTAAGCTGCCTCCAGTAGTGAGAAAAACTAATACAAAGACCTAATTTTTTTTAGTAGTACCACTTTCCTATAATAAAAGTTTTAGTGGAGATTTATTTTGGTGGTAGGTTTCTTCTTATTATGGGGTAAAGGTAGTGATGGTTAAATTTTCTATGGAATAAGTTATACATTATGTTGGGGATCTAGACCTGAAGCAATAAGCATAGAACATTGCTCTAGAAGATCCCCCATGACATTGCTGTCCAAAAATGGGAAGTCCAGCCACCTTGGCCACCACATTGAGTCATCCTTGAATCTACTTTCATCCCTCCCAGAATCTTCATTCTGAGCATTGAAAAAAATCACATGACAAGAAAACATGAATAAAATCACAAATTATAAAATAATTCACAATAAGATTACGTGGTTCATAATTTTTTCCAACATCTATGGGATAATGACAATATCACTTTCATTAAATGAGGAGAAAAATATAGGTTATAAGATTACCATATTTTGGAACTCTTCCTATATTACCAAAAGATGTTCCACAAATTACGTTCAGTCATCACATCTTCTAGATCTGTCCTTCTAGTCTCCTCCCTTATGAGTCTCAACCTCCACCATTGGATCTGGTGCATTTAGATATTTGTGTGTTCTCATGTTGGATTCTATGGAAGGGGATCAACCTCTACATTTTAAGACCATGTTAGTGATCATCATTCATTCCATTTCTCATCCATAACACCTATGAATTTTCAATAATCTTCTTTTGGAAATTATCTTTCTCCAGCACCTCTTTCATCTTTATTTTCCAAAATGAAAAATTATTTCCATTTAATTTTTTGATCTCAAGTTTTTATACCATTTGTACACATCTTCAATCCAAAATTTCCTCAAGACAAAACCTTTCCTCTGATACCACATTTCAGTATCGATTTCCTCCAACACTAAGTCTTTTTGGACCAACACATAATCCCTTATGCGGTTACATCATAAAACCCATGGGTGATATGAGGAATTTACAATCTAATATTATATGTGATCCACCATCCTTTGAGTAATCCAATGTGGAACTTATGTTTTCAGGAAAATATTATTCTTGAAAACCAAATACCACACAATTGGTTCTCCCCTTAAATAATAATCAATTAGATCCAACCATCTTTCACTGTTATTTTCTCTTCATCAGGACTCACCACCAGACCACAGCTATCAGGAATAGTTTTTACAAAAGGAACTATAGATTCGAATGCTTAGAATGAGTCAATGTTATGATTGTCAAATTGGTTTGGGGAATACTCCACCCTACATCACACTTGGTATGCACCATGGCTCTAATACCACTTGTCAGGGTTGATTTCCTCCATCCCCAAGTCTTCCAAGCCCAACACATAATCCTTTCTGGGGTTCCATCCTAAAACTCATGGGTGTTATGAGAAATTTAAAACCCTATGGGAAGATATTAGGGTAATGTTACAATATAATTTCTCTATTTTATTGAAATATTATATAATGAAACATTGATTTACTTTTCATTATTCCTTACAGAGTTAATTTATTTTGGATTATTTATATAAGAAATATGTCCTAATAGTCATTGTAAAATCTCATAAAGACTTCCAAACACTTATTACAAATATCATCTCATGGATTTTAAGGGTAAAGTAAACCTCCACCCACCAGTTATATATGAACACATTATAAAACTAGAAACAGGGAAATTATTTCATTAGTTGTTGTGATTAAGAATCATTTCAAGTGTATTATAATAGATAATATTTTATTTGAAAATATTTATTTTATCTACTTTGATTTAAAATTGTTAATTTATGAAATATCAAAGGAGTGATAAAAATAATAATCCTGCATAAAAACCCATGTAACCCTACCATAAAGTAAGGATGAGGTGTGATTTACTTGATAATAAAATGGTATGTATTTTAAATCTACAATAAAAGTTTTATGTGGTATGAAACAACATATGTTCCTTTTCTATATGCATATTGATGACTCAAAATATAAATCCACTTAAATATCACATAATATGCTATATAAGGAGGTCTAAATAAATAAAGAGGGTAAAATATTTGTTAAAAACCCACAAGTAGTATGAGAATCATGTCTAAGTATGGAATTAAGTACTTTGGAATTATTTATAACAGTATTGGTTAAAAATATATATTTAAGTTTGTATGTTTTTTATACTATTTTGACATAAGAATTGACTTTAACTGTACCTAATGAAAAACAACTCTCAGTAGATTTGAAGTGCCTAGAACAATATGGTTGTGTTAGAGTTATAGGTTTTGGAGTATCACCTTGAATATATTTTGAGAAGACAAATTCACAAAGAGATACATATGAGATGTTGAAAGACATGTTGGTGTATATATATGCATTGAAATATATTATTGTTCAGTCTAGTTTAATGGACCAATATATGTGAAAGGATAAATTGAACTAGTAGTGGAACAATGATCGGTACATAAAGATCCAAATGACCCCACTATATTGGAGGCTATCCATTCCCCTCAACTGCCTATCTTACCTGAGTTAGTCAATTTTTTCATTACTCTTTCACCTATATTTGAATCAAAATAATTTTGATAACTCTATATTACTAAAATTATACATGTTGAAGTTATATGTGATTTATATCTATCAACCCACACACATCACCCTATTGTGAGGGGTATGGTTTATAATATCCTAAGAGACGTGATAAACAATAAAGAAACACCCCAAAATATCACATGAGAGTGGATATTGAAGTATCTCATAAGCCAAGAACTGATTTTTCCTATTTTTATTAATGATTTGGGTGTTACCATGGTTAATAATTCTATTTAAACATTCATAGAATGGCCATATAATCTTATATAGATACATGTGGTATGTAAAACCCTGATATTCTATTTAGGTGCTCCCTTATTTATTATTTATTTATCATCCTTGTTTGGGTGTTTTTATAGGCTTCTCAAGGATGGAGATCCTTTACTGAGTAAAATTACCCAAAGTTCAATTATGTATGATTATTTGAATTAATGGACTATATTTATAAATATTTTAATGGATTTGAGGGGTTCTCCCCAATTTTGGACGATGTCCCGGGTGATTGGGTGTTTTTTTTTAAAATGGATTGTTTACATTCTGTAGGGAAGTTACATGCCATGTAAAAAGATTACACACCATTTAATGGTCATTGGGAAGAAGTCTTGAATATGTTATAGGTTTTTAAGGTTTAACATGCCATGAAATAGTTTCCCATCTTGTAATATCAAAAAATGGGTTTTTAATAAAAAAAGGTGACTTGTTTTTCAGTTATTTCATACTTTTTGGAATAAAATATGTGTAATGTGATTACATGTCATGTGAATATCATAACCTATAGGTTTTAGGCAATCTTCGGATGATTTTTTTTCATGCTTCATGTATCCCTCCCTCTCTCATTCTAGATCTCACCCTAGGAAATTTTAAGTGATTCTCTCTTTTCTGGATTGCCTTTTTTCGATGATCAATTATCAGGAGTGTTATGGTGTGACTCTCTAGGTAAGTATTCATTTTGGTTCTTCTTTCCTTTATTCATGTATTTTTTTCTTTTGTGGTTAGGTTTTAGATTCATGGTAATATAGTGTTTTTTATCAATCCTTTTAAGTTTCTTGTTGTGCCTTGTCTTTCGAAGTCTAATATCTTGGTTTCTAGTCACCATTGTCGAAGGTGGATAGGTTTATACCATTTTTAGAAGTTGTTTCTATAAAATAGGTTAATTTTATGAATTTATTGTCATACTTTTAAATTTACTTTGGTTTTTTCATTTATTTTAAGGGATATGTGGTTTTTGAGGGATTTCTTGGGAAAGAAAATGTTTTTAAAGGGGTTTTTCTTTGAAAAATAATTTTATTGATTTGGAAATGGGTTTTCAAACACTGAAAAATATTGGATTGGATTTGAAAATGTTTTATAAAATTGTGAGAATGATTTGGAAATATATTTTGACAATATTGTAACTTTGGGAACCTTGGTTTCATCATGAAATAGACATGGGTAGACTTAGTGTGTGTGGCACGATTAAGAGGTAACCTTTGGGATATCGATGGACTGTGGTAGATCTTGGTATTGGTTGGATTCAAAATTATGTTTTTTAGGATCTTTTATGACTTGTATGTATTTCTCCATATGATAGATCCCAAATGATATTGTTCTTGTTCATTTATGGATTTTTATAACATGATATTTCTTATCATGGATTGTTGCTATCAGGTTTCTATATGTGGTTGTATCACATGACATCGCATGACGGTATTACATGGATATGTTCTTACTTTATTACCTTATGATGCATGGATGTGATTTCCTATTTTATCAATTCTAATTATAATATTTTTTTTCTTTAGAATATGAAATTATTTTATGAAAAAAAAAGGTAAATTATTGAGAAATCAATTTGGATTTATGAAAATTCTTTATAAAACTATTTTTGCTTTAAAATCTAGAAATATTTCATTATTGATATTAAACCTTGTAAATACATTGTGGTGGTATCCTTCTAGGATTTTTTCTTCACATCCTAATTTTTACTTTAGGTTGTTGTATATGTTGTATTATTGGATTCAAGTAAAGTAAATGGAATCTTATATCATGTTGACTTCTCTTATTATCACTTCCTTTGGTTCATGTTGGTTTTGAGGTGAGTATTGGTCACAAGGAGACTTGTTGGTCTTTCTTTATTCATACTTTTTGGTTTCTCCAGTTTTGATTGTATTTTATGGATCTGGTGGTATCCTTTTTTTCACATATTACTCTAGTTTTATTATTATTTTGTTATATTCAAGATTTGTTCTGTTTTCTTTCTTCACTGTACCATATGATGAATGGATTGGGTGTATGGTTTGGTTAGCCTGAGTTGTTATGTTACAAATTGGTATTATAGGGAAGGATTATATTGAATCATTTTAACACTACCTGAGTTTGGTTATGTGTATTGGGTAGACAGAAGTTAATACCATTAGATTTTGGATAGTAAGTACTGAAAAGGGTCTTGGATAGCTCACTTACGTGTCTGGACTTGAGTTACCATGGGTGGTCAAGGTCCTTTACTAAGTATGAAAATTAGGGTTTGGGGTCATTTGAATGGATTATATGGAAATTTTATTTAAATTAACCTATTCCTTTTTGGAAATTTCTTTCCTGAATATAATTCTTAATTTAATTAAATTCTAATTTTTTTTAAAGAATTGGTTTGAATTTTGAGAGTGGTATTAATATTTTGGAATTTTTCTCTTGATCTAATTGGGTATTATATTATGTTTGGTAGCCAATGCATCCATTAAGATCTCTTCCAAATCTAAGAGAGGAAGCTATTAGACAGGTTCTATAGGTGAATCCTCTAGTGGACACTTCTTTGGTAAAAGTTGTAATCTATATTATTCAGACTCTATGTCAAGTGGGTGTTGAGAAATTAGGAAGTGTGGTGGATCATAGCCCTAGGTTTACTAAGAAGCATCCACTTTTCTTCCATGATAAAAAAAGGACCATTGTAATTTAAGGAGTTGCATAAGGGGATTGAGAGGATCTTCAACTTCTTAAAGAATCCTGAAGACTCAGAGGTGGGTTTTTTCACATACGTGCTCGAGGGATTGGGAAGAACATAGAAGGATTCTGTTGTGAAAGCTAAGATGCATGAGGACCTTACTTGGTATTATTTGAAGAAAATAGTTAATCTACAATTTTACCCTAAGACAATATGTGTGTTGAATACCTAGGAGTTTCTGAACTTGTAGTACGGGGAGTGTACCATTCTGTAGTATTCCATCCATTTTTATGAGTTGGTGCACCCAGTATCGGATCTTGTCAGTAATCAGTACGTAGAGGATCATAGGTTTGAGTTATGAATAAGGTCTGATGTTAGGTTAATGTTTATTCTCATGTTACTTTTGACATTTATGGAGGTAGTTGACAAAGAATATTTGGTTGAGGCAGACATAGCTGGGAAGACAGGTTTAGGTGGAGCTTTAGTTGGTGTAGTTGTTATCCAGGGTGTATCTTCTGGCCAGAAAAGTTTTTTTTCTCCAGGACCAATTTTGGGGGATTTATCAAGATAATAATTTTTTTTCTATCAGTGTGGGTATCCCGGTCATTCCAATCTGAATTATGTGGAGACTCCTGATACTTTTCATCTTTATGAAAGATCTGGGAATATGAAACATATTTATAATAGGATATCCCAGGGAAGTAAAGCAAGATCCGCATTCACCAAGGGTTCAAAGGGTTGTGAAGATACTTCCAAGGGTGGTGGGACCTATCCTTAGGATAAGGGTGATGTGCATGTGGCTAATAAATCTAAAGGAGGAGTTGAGACCAGAAATATTTTTATAGTGGATTCTACACCACAGGAATCTGAAGCAGGTCCAACTATAGTATAGAGGTAAGGTTTTATTTCATCTTCTTTGGAGATATATTTTCTTGATATAGTTGATACTCATTATTTTATTCCTTAAAATTTATTTTACATGTTTGGATTTCATTTCAAACTTATTTCATACCTATTGAATCTTTCCACACCTTTGGGAAAGAGGTATGAATAAGGTTTTCAGTGCCCTATGTGTCAGGTGAGGATAGCCAACTTCAAAGTGGAATGGGAGTTTTTAGTTATTGATATTGAAATCTTAAAGTCGATTATCTTTATGGGTTATATGATCAGTGTTCAGGGCTAGATATATTTTTATCACAATCAAGTTTATTTTTTATCTTTTGATGGGGTCACTCATGTTTTCTAGGGTGAGTATGACTCTGAATTGGGAAGGGTGGGACCTGTTGTTTTATATGATGTGGTAATATTTTTCCAATTCTCCGAGATTTTTTTGGATTTAGTTGAACTTTTTTTGGGTGGTCGAATTCTTAAAGTAGTGTGTGTGTGTGTGTTTGTGTGTACCCTAAGGTCTTTCCAAGTGATTTTTTTGGTTTACCGCCAAAGAGAGAGGTCAGGTTTACTATTTACCTTTTCCATGATACGATTCTCATTTCTGTTCCATCTTATCAAATGGAAACTACAGAGTTGGTAGAACATAAGGTTCATCTTAAGTACCTAGTGTCTAAAGGATTTCTTTTTCCTAGTGTGTCATAGTGGTATTGACCTATCCTCTTTCTAAGAAGGAATAGGGGAGTCTCATACATTTTATTGACTGTTAAAAATTTAATTAGATTATCATTAAGAAAAAATATCATTTTCCTATGATTGATGATCTTTTTGACCAGATTCAAGGGGAATGTTGGTTTTCAAAGATTGACCTTCTGTCAGGGTACCAACAGTTAAGGGTCCAAGAATAGGATAAACCTAATATAGTGTTTAGGATCCTATATGAGCATTATGAGTTTCTGGTTAGGCCATTTGGTCTAACTATCACTCCTATGGTGTTTATGGATTTTATGAGCCAGATATTTCATCGCTTGTTGGACACTTTTGTTTTTGTGTTTGTGGATGATATTTTGGTGTACTTCAAGTTAGAGGAGGAGCATAAGGACTATTTGTATATCATTATTCAAACCTTGAAATAAAATCATCTATATGGTAATATCTCCAAATGCGAGTTTTAGATCGAATAATTGAAATTTATAGGTCATGTGATATCTGAGAGGGGAATATCATGGGATCTTAAAAAGATAGAGGATATTATGTCATGATATAATCTTAGAAATGTGTTTTAGATCTCGAGATTCTTGGGTTTGGGTGGTTACTATACATTGTTTGTTTGGGATTTCTCCAATATCGCATCTTCAATGACTTCTTTGACCCACAAGGGTGTAAATTTTCAATGTAATGAAAATTATTAGAGATAATTTGAGGGGCTGAAGGTGAGGTTGTCTTCATAACCAGTTTTGATTCTTCTAGAACCATGTTTGGATTATGATGTTTTCTATGATTATTCTTATATGGGTTTGGGATGTGTATTGATGAAAGGGAAATAGGTGGTGTCTCATGGATCATTCTAGTTATTCCATCATGATAAGAACTTTCCTAATCATGATATTGTGTTGGCAGTGGTTATTCATGAACTCAAAATGTGGTGACAATACCTCTTTAGGGAGCGGTTTACTACACATTCTAATCATAATATCCTAAAATATATTTTTAATCAGATGGATCTGAACTTTAAATAGAGAAACAAGGTGGAGTACCTTTAAAATTTTTATTTTGATATTGTGTACACCCCTGGGAAGGGAAATTTAGTTTTGGATGTATTGAATAGAAAATTATCGACACAAGACATGATGGAATTGGTTGGGTGGTATCTAATAAGTTTGTTTTCTGAGATAATCTTGGGAGTATAGAAGGTTGGTTGATAGGTGTTTTCAGCTTTAATGAAAGCTGAATCATCTTTTAATGAGTGATTTTGGCTTGAGAAGGTGATAGACACTGAGTTCTAATGCTTGGGTAAAAGACTTTATAATGGGGAGACCTCAGGTGAGTGGTCTTGGTCTACCAGTGATGCTTTATGCTTCTATATTCGGTTAGTTATTTCATTTTCCTTGATGAATGATTTTATGGATAGTGGACACCGGTCTTATTGGTTCATGCACCTAGGGGCTTCCAAGATGTATCAAAACTTGAGACGTTAGTATTAGTGACCAGTATGAGGAGTTAAATTGTAGATTTTGTATCATAGTGTCTTAATTTTTAGAGAATTAAGGTAGAACAACAGATACCTATGGTTTTGTTGCATCCCTTACCAATTCTAGTATAGAAATGGGATGATATTTCCATGAATTTCATTGTTGGTTTTCCATAGACTCCTAGTATGAAGGATGTGATTTGGGTGATCATTGATCAAATCATTAAATCAACACATTTACTCCTTATTAATGGTATGATGAATGAAGGAAATATTAGAGACTTGTATGTCTAGGAGATTGTGAGGCTTCATGGGGTTCCCTCTACGGTTGTATTTGAAAGGGGAATGAGGTTCACATCCAGGTTATAGAAAGGTTTATAGGAGGTGATGGGTTCCCATATTAGATTAAGCATGGATTATCATCCATAGATGGATGGTCAAATAGAGAGGACTATTCAGGTCCTTAAGGATATTCTCTGATATTGTGTGATTTATTTTGGTGGATCTTGGGAAAAGAATTTTCCTCTGGTCAAGTTTTCCTATAAAAATACTTATCAGTCCTTAATTAAGATGGTTCTATTTTAGGCTTTATATGGGAAACCATGTAGATATCTCTTATACTGGGATGAGTTGGGAGAGCAGTCCTTGGTTGGGATGAGACTTGTTCAGGAGACAATGGAGATGGTGGAGTTGATCTGGAAAATATTGATCATGTCACAGAGTCATCATAAATCTTATGTGGACTATCATCACTAACCACTGAAGTTTGAGGTTGGCAATTAGGTTTTTTTTAGAGTTTCACCTTGCTTGGGACATCATTAGTTAGGTAAGTAGGGTAAGTTGTCACCGAGATTTGTGGGATCCTTTGATATCATTGTACGGTTGGTAAATGTGGCATTTCGGTTAGATTTACCATCTGGTTTGACTTCTATCCATGACATGTTTCATGTTTTTCAGCTAAAGAGGTATGTACTAGATCCTTCCCATGTGATTGGATGGGAGGATGTTGATCTTGAGATCAACACCAATTTGGTTGAGCATCCAGTTCATATTATGGATCACTAAAAGAAGTTACTAGATTGTAAAGTAATTCCTCATGTTCAAGTACTATGGTAGTACAGTTGGGATATCCATGAGATGTGGGATAGGAAATTGTTTATGAGGCAACAATGACCTTCAATTTTTGTGAGTCTAAGAAACTAATGGATTTTTTGGGGAAGAATTCATTTATGGTGGGGATATTGTAACACCTCGATACGCTTTTTAGGTACTCTGAAAGAGTGTTTTCATGGGCGCCCTCAAATGATTAGTGATTTTGGGGTACTTAGGTGCAGTATAGTGTCTGACCAAGGTCGTCTCTCAAAGGAGGAAGTGAATTAAAAAAATTTATAGGTATTCTAGAAATTAAATAAAAGATAATAAAAACACTACTTGAAATGATGGGGGTGGTTGTTTATAGTTTATAAATCTAGAAGAAGTTTTCTGGAAGAAGATTTTATTTTTTTTTTGTTTTTAGTTTGGAAATGAAGTTCGATTAAAATGACACAACAAAAAGATGTTTTTTTAGACAATATTTAAAAGACATAATCGATCTAACTCTAACTATTAAATAATTTATTAATAATTATCATTTAAATTAATATTCACTTTTTTATGATCCCTTAATTTGTTAAATCCTGAACCCTACGAGAATTAACTTTACCACGAAGATGAAGTGAATTTAACCTTAGGCTAACTTCGGAACATACAATCGCAACACCCTGCTTTGATTGATGTTATAAAATTAGATTATGGTCGGTGGTAAATTAAGGCACATAACCACTCTGGAAATGAGGATTAATTGAGTTTAGGGATTATATTTGAACTCTACAAATTGATCCCGTGTGGTTTTGAATTACCGATTAAGGTTGCGCTCTCACAGTTCACACAATTCCCGACCTCGCGTGTTTTGTGTTAACTGTTCAATTGTTTGATTAGTTTCATTTAAATTAAAAACTCAATTAATAGATCATAATATTTGAATTAAAGTATCTCATTGATTCAAAATAAATTAATGAATAAGGATAGATGTTGATCGATTACTAAAAAGAACTACTCTTCCATGGGTGGCGTAATCATCGTAGAAGCGTTTTGCATGTGCAAAGGTTTATAATGGGTATAACCCAATAACGCTTCTACTCAAGAATTCCAACCCAAAGAGGAAGATTAAGAGAATAAATTTAAACAAAACAGAAGAAAAGAGAAGAAATAAAATAAGAACAACGAAGTTTATTACACAAACAAAATCATTACAACATGAAGGAGAAGAAGAAGGCTTCGTCGAAGGGATCCTTGCTTCAAGAGCTATCCTTATTGAAATGGTTGGAGAATTAGAGTGGATCCAATTCTCCTCTTCCCTCAACTTTCCAATTCACATACCAACCCAACCAAATGAGAAAAACACCAATTTATAGAGTGGTAGGGATGTTAGGTTCAAAGTGGTTTCAAGTGTGAATGGGGAATCTCGGCCAAATATTTTATTCCAACTTTCACCACACATTTGACCACCAAAACGCGTGAATTGGCCGGCCTTCAAGACAGATAAAATGTGAGGATATGGGTCCTATATCGCCTCTCCAAATTTGGGCTCAATCCAGGACAATATGAAGGAGTTATGGCCGAAATACATAAGCTTATCCATTTTGGAGAGTCCAGCCCAACTTTGACTTCATGGCCCATTTCCAACAAACAAATGCACTCTTTATCTCTAGTATCCTGAATAAAAGTTGTATATAATTAAGTTATTAACACTGTTACAAAATTTAAAATTAAAATAATAAATATAAAAATATTTATCTTCGAAATACTACAGTGAACTATAAAGGGTAAAACTGGAATTTTCATCAAATATTCAAATGAATGATCTAATCCCAACTACTTTCTAATTAAACATATTTAACACAATGTGAGTAAATTATATCATTTATTATCAATAAAATATTCAATAAAATAGTGTTTTATCAACTCCCCCACACTTACCCTTTTACACTCCTGAGCAAAACCTCATATCAAGTAAACATCAATATCAAATCAAAATCAATTTTAAAACACATATCCTTAAGATCAATCAATTTCACACCAAGAATCAAAAGATATAATTCCTCATAAAAAACCTTATTTCAAGTTCTTCATTTATATCATTCAATATATTTCCACTTCATTTATCCTCCCATTCACAAAACACTTACCTCGCTTGAATTTTCTCTCATCACTCAAATATCAATTTTTTTGCAATGTCTTTCTCATCCAAACTCATACAAGGGTAACCATAGGTTTGATAGATTCCTAAATCGCTACCCGATGTGAGTCAAGGACATATGTTTATCATGAGGACTTTTCAGGGTTGTTTTGTGGCTTTCGGTTGGTAGGATTTAGATGTGAAAAATTCTGAGTCTGAATAAGGAGGGATTGACTCTTTTTGAAGCAAAATTGCATTAATCTAATTTTCACTTAAATATGGTCTCCTCATTAATCCCCATAGTATCAATTAAGCTCCATTATCATGAAAATTCATGAAAAGTTTACACCATTCTTCACTTCAACATCAAAAATTGTCAATATTCTCAAACATTATTTTCTTGAAAGCTCCAGATAGGTACAGCTTTCCACCTCAATTAGAAGCTCTAGAAAAGGCACAGCTTCACTTGTCA
Source organism: Viscum album (assembly GCA_963277665.1). Taxonomy (NCBI): domain Eukaryota; kingdom Viridiplantae; phylum Streptophyta; class Magnoliopsida; order Santalales; family Viscaceae; genus Viscum; species Viscum album. The sequence continues at coordinate 1,761,517,681 of OY728141.1, forward strand.
TGAAAGCTCCAGAAAAGAAACAGCTTTCAATATAATGACTTTCTTCAGCATCAAACACATCTCTTCAAAATTTAATTTTCCACCCAAAGTATCACAAAATGTGGTAGCACAACACAAGACAGCTTCCCCCACACTTAAGCTCAACTAGATTATGCAATTTCACTTCAAGAGTTGGTTGGATAGGGAAAATTGGCTTGTAATGTGGCTAACCTAACAGGTTGTGCATGACTTCTAAGGGATAAAAGGATTAAATGTTCAAGGTAGGCCATTATAAAAAAAATGATTCTTTGAAGTAGGGGCTTTAATACCAAAAAAATGCCTCAATCATTTAAACATTAGTACCTCAAACCCTCAAGTTTTGACAGAAATAAATCAAATTATGGTTAAATCAAGCATGGTTTGGTTCTCTCAAGAAGTTAGGTGAATGTAAATAATATGAGAATAATGATTCAGAAGCCTCACAGGAAAGTTATTTCAAATATAAAGACAGTGAGATGTGGCATGGGATTCAAAATTCAGTGTACTTTTCATGAAATTACTAAATATTTGAACTTGAAACAAAGTCATTTCAGCATTCATTTAAGCTTAGTTTCAAGGGATAAATTGTTTCACTCATTGATATGCATTTTAAAATTGTGATGATAATCATTTCAGCTCAAAAATTTCAAAAACACAAAGAAAATTGAAAAATAAACACACAAAATTTGAAAAACACACAAAAAAAATTTGTTTTTTTTTAAATAGGAGAACAATTTAAATTAATAAACTAAAAGGTTCCCTCCACCACACTTAAAATATTTCATTTTCCTCAATGTGAACCCATGATATGATATATGCACATGAAATTCATAATTTTTAAATAGGACAAATAATATAAAAGTGAAAGGGTTAGGAACAGCCTGATGTGCTCAAGTGATGATGGGGTCATGGAGTGTGATAAAATCCACTGCATTAGTAGGAAGTCCCTCAATGTATCTCTTCAAATGTTGCCCATTGACTGTAAAGCTCCTTCTGGTGTCATCTTGTGTGATCTCCACTATACCATAAGGAAAAACATTAGATACAATATAAGGACCTGACCATCTGGAACGCAACTTACCAAGCATCAACTTGAGTCATGAACTATAGAGAAGGACTTTCTCTCCAACATGAAACTCCCTTTGTTGGATCATTCTATCATGAGATGCTTTTGATCTTTCCTTGTAGAGCCTTGATTTCTCATATGAAGACAATCTAATCTCCTCAATCTCTTGAATTTGCAGCTTCCTTTGGATTCCAACTTGAGCCAAATCCATGTTGCATTTCTTTATAGCCCAATAAGCCCGATGCTCAACTTCCACGGGGAGATGACACGCTTTCCCAAAAACAATCCGAAATGGGTACATACCAATGGGTGTCTTGTATGTTGTCCTATAGGCCCACAATGCATCATCCAAGAACTTGCTCCAATCCTTCCTATTTGGCTGCACGGTTTTCTTCAATATTTGTTTCAACTCACGATTTGAAACCTCAGCCTGGCCATTTGTTTGGGGGTGGTATGGTGTTGAATAAATTGATGCAACAAACATATCTGCATAATGAAAATCAGTATTAGAATAAAAATCATCACAATCAGAGAATAAAACACCAAATCCATCAGTATACGCAATAGTCATGTCATAATCAGAGTTCACATGATCAAAATCAGAATATGATTCCATTTCAAAATCAAATCATAGAGAGTCTTGTTCCTTAAAAATGGGTGTAGAAGTACTCTTAGACATAAAACTAGAATCAATACTCATAATCTCCCTAAGCATAGGACAATACAATTCCATGGTGTTTTTACTTGGTGGTTCAAAATGGGAGATAACAAAATAAGAATGGTCCTCTGAGGGGTACTTCATGGAATCCATAACATTAAATATCACAACTTCATCTCTAAATTCCATGGAAAGTGTACCCTCATTGACATTTATGATAGTTTTTGTAGTTTTGAGAAAGTTCCTACCTAAGATAATGGGGGCATGAGAACTTACCTGATCATCCTTCATGTTAAGCACATAGAAGTCTGCTGGAAAGATCATGTCTCTTACTCGGACAAGTACATCCTCAAGGACTCCCACTGGATATGTCTTAGCTCTATTCTCCAATTGCACCACTAGTCTTGTTGGCTTCAACTCACCAACCTACAAGGAAGAGAATATAGAGTGAGGCATCACATTTATTGAAGCTTCTAAATCACAAAGAGCATCAGAGAAGTGCAACTCCCCTATGGTACATGGGATAGTGAATGTCCCGGGATCCTTGCACTTTGTTGGCATTGCTAGAGTTGGTGTAATGAGTGCTGAGACATTCCTTACAAGTTTGATCCTCTCATTTCCCTTGATCCCTATTCAATTTGTGCAGAGTTCTTTTAAGAATTTGTCATACCTTGGGATTTTCTTAATGGATTCAAGTAGAGGAATGTTGATCTCCACACGCTTGAATGTATCCAAAACCTCATTTTGCATTGCTTCTTCAGCCATCTTCTTGGTTTGAACAAACCTGTTGGTAAAAGTAAGGGGTTTAGGAGGAACATCATCAATATTTTTCTTACCATTATCTTTCTCCTTGGATTGCTCATCAGTTGGTTTGGAATGCGGCTTCTCCAGAGTTGAGGTGAATCCCGGTGGAATGGTAGGTACAGATGTATTGTTCATTTGCTTCCCACTTCTTAATGTGATGGAACTGACATTCCCCTTTGGATTTGGAGTGGGTTGGGAAGGTAGATTTCCAGAATTCTTACTCACAAGTTCATGGAGGGTGGTGGCAATCTAGCTCATTTGAGTCTTTAACTCCCTCAACTCCAAACTTTGACTCTTCAGCTCATTCTGTTGATTAAGAAAAATTTGCTTCAAAAGATCATCAATATTAGAATCTATCTTTGGTGGAGGATTCCCTTGTTGTTGACTTGTTGATGTTTGAGCTTCAAATATCCTTTGGGGTTTTTGGAAACCATGTTGGTAAGGTGGAGGCTGCTGGAAGTTTGGTTGAAAAGGGGGCCTTTGTTGTTGTCCAGAGCCATACCTCATGTTCGACTGATATTTCCACCCTTGGTTGTATGCTGGATCAAACTTCTTTTGGGGATATGGTTGTTGTTGCTGCTGAAATGGTCTCCCTGGGAATACTACTTCGCAATCCTCTGTCTTTTGTAGTTATGAGCAACAGTCAGTTGGGTGGATTGTCTCATTGAAAATGTCACAAGACCTTGAAGGAGGGGGTAGAGACATATTTTGTGCCAAATCAATTTGCCTCACCATAGTTGTCAATTTTTCTAACTTGGTATCAATCAAATGACTCTCAAGAGAAGAAGGAATTACCTGATGTACTCCCCTGATATGTGGTGTACCTCGATCAGAAAATTGTTGGGAGTTTTGGGTCATCTTGTCGATCAATGCATGTGCGGCTGTTGGTGTCTTGTCCACCAATGCTCCTCCAGCTACAGCATCTACCATGCTTCTCTCTATAGGTGTGAGTCCTTCATAGAAGTACTGGATGAGTAATTGCTCACTGATTTGGTGATGTGGGAAGCTTGCACACAACTTCTTGAATCGCTCCCAGTACTCATACATTGACTCCCCTTGGGCTTGCTTGATCCCCGATATCTCCTTTTGAATAGATTTTATCCTTGATGCTGGAAAAAATCCTTTCAAGAAAAGACGTTTCAAATCATTCCAACATGTTACATCTTCGGGTTGTAAATAATACATCCAATCTTTCGTAGCTCCATCAAGTGAGAATGGGAATGATCTTAATTTAATTTGATCTTCAGAAACATTTCTTAGTTTTAAAGTTGAGCAAACCACATTAAATTCCTTAAGGTGTTTGTTGGGATCCTCGCCAGATAATCCATGATACTTTGGAAGAAGGTGAATTAATCCAGATTTCAATTCAAAGTCCGATTCTAGATTTGGGTATGCAATACAATTTGGTTGATAGTTAATATCAGGTGCAGCCAATTCTCGAATGGTTCTATTAAGTTCATTTCCATTATTTCCATCCATTGGTTCCTCTTTTATGTTTGAATTTGAATTGCTTCCAATTTCAATGTTTCCATAAGAGAGGAATTCACCAACAGGTTGAATATTGAAACTTCCCGTAGACTGAGAATGTCTGATTCGATCCCTAAGGTTGAGTTCAATCTCAGGGTCAATATCTAAGAGATCTTCGGGATTAGTTCGTGTCATAAATCAAATAAAAATGAAAATAAAGTGAGTGTACCATAGTAAAATAAAAATGAGGAGTTTAGTTGATGGTCCAAAAAGAAAAGAAGAGGATGAAAAAAATGAAAACTTGAGAAAGGGTAAAGATGAAAGAGAGAGGTGAAGAAAATAATAAAATGAAAAATAAAAGAAATACCTCTAAATGGTTGAATAAATTAATTGCCTCCCCGGAAACGGTTCCAATTTGAAAGAGCGTTATCGTGGGCGCCCTCAAATGATTAGTGATTTTGGGGTACTTAGGTGCAGCAGAGTGGCTGACCAAGGTCGTCTCTCAAAGGAGGAAGTGAATTAAAAAAAATTTGAGGTATTCTAGAAATAAAATAAAAGATAATAAAAACACTACTTTAAAGGATGGGGGTGGTTGTTTATAGTTTATAAATCTAGAATAATTTTGCTGGAAGAATATTTTATTTTGTTTTTTGTTTTTAGTTTTGAAATGAAGTTCGATTAAAATGACCCAACAAAAAGATGTTTTTTTAGACAATATTTAAAAGACATAATAGATATAACTCTACCTCTTCAATAATTTATTAATCATTATCATTTAAATTAATATTCACTTAATTATGATCCCTTAATTTGTTAAATCCCAAACCCTACGAGAATTAACTTTACCACGAAGATGAAGTGAATTTAACCTTAGGCTAACTTCGGAACATACAATCGCAACACCCTGCTTTGATTGATGTTATAAAATTAGCTTATGGTCAGTGGTAAATTAAGGCACATAACCACTCTATAAATAAGGATTAATTGAGTTTAGGGATTATATTTGAACTCTACAAATTGATCCCGGGTGGTTTTGAATTACCGGTTAAGGTTGCGCTCTCACAGTTCACACAATTCCCGACCTCGCGTGTTTTGTGTTAACTATTCAATTGCTTTCTTAGTTTCATTTAAATTTAAAACTCAATTAATATATCATAATATGTGAATTATAGTAACTCATTTATTCAAAATAAATTAATGAAGAAGGATAGAGGTCAATCGATTACTAAAAAGAACTACTCTTCCATGGGTGGCGTAATCATTGTAGAAGCGTTTTGCATGTGCAAAGGTTTATAATGGGTATAACCCAATAACGCTTCTACTCAAGAATTATAGCCCAAAGATTAATATTAAGAGAATAAATTTAAACAAAAAAGAATAAAATAGAATAAATAAAATAAGAACAACGAAGTTTATTACACAAACAAAATCATTACAACATGAAGGAGAAGAAGAAGGCTTCGTCGAAGGGATCCTTGCTTCAAGATCTACCCTTATTGAAATGGTTGTATAATTGGAGTGGATCCACTTCTCCTCTTCCCTCAACTTCCCAATTCACGTCCCAACCCCACCAAATGAGAAAAACACCAATTTATAGAGTGGTGGGGAGGCTAGGTTCAAAGTGGTTTCAAGTGTGAATGGGGAATCTCGGCCAAATATTTTATGTCACATTTAACCGACCATTTGACCACAAAAACGCGTGAATTATCCAGCCTTCCATAAGGATAAAATGTTATTATATGGATCCTATATCTCCTCTCAAAATTTGGGCTCAATCCAGACCCAGATTAAGGATTTATGGCCTAAATACATAAGCTTCTCCATTCTAGCGAGTCCAGCCCAACTTTGACTTCATGACCCATTTTCAACAACCAAATGCACTCTTTAGCTCTATTATCCTGAATAAAAGTTCTATATAATTAAGTTAGTAACACTGTTACAAAATTTCAAATTCAAATAATAAATATAAGAATATTTATCTTCGAAATACTACAGTAAACTATAAAGGGTAAAACTGGAATTTTCATCAAATATTCAAATGAATGATCTAATCCCAAATACTTTCTAATTAAACATATTTAACACAATGTGAGTAAATTATATCATTTATTATCAATAAAATATTCAATAAAATATTGTTTTATCATAATCCCTTATTTATGGTTTGTTTATCATCCTTGTTTGGGTGAGTTTGCAAGCTTCTTGGGGATGGAGATACTTTTATGGGGAAAATGACCTAAAGTTTAGAGGTGTATGTTTATTTGAATAAATGGATCCTGAGTATAAATTTTTTATTGTCTTTTAGGGGTTCTCCCCAAGTTTAGAGGATATCCCAGGTGCTTGGATGTTTTCTGCTTAAACTAGATTGTTTGATGTATTCTTGGCAGTTACATACCATGTAAAGGGATTACATTTCATATAATGGTCACCAGGAAGAATCCATGAATTTGGTATTGGTATTGAGGATTCTATATGATTATAAGTATATTTACATCATGAAATGTTGAAAATCAGGTTTTTAATAAAAATGTGGTGCATTTTTTTATTTCATCCTTAATGGAATACACGAAATGTAATGGGATTATACATCATGTAAATATCATGGCCAGTAGGTTTTAGGCACTAGTTAGCTGATTTATTTTTCATTCCACCTGTAGCCCTCCCTCTCTCAACCTATGTCTTAACCTAGGTGATTTTGGGTGATTACCTTCCTTATGGATCACCTCTTTTGGTGATCCATCATCAGGGTTTTTACAATGATCCTATCCGAGTAAGTGTTCCTTCTGGTTCTTATTTAATTTGGTTGCATATTATGTGTTGTCCACAATTAGGTTTTAGATTCATGATTGGATAGTTTTTTATATCAATATTTTTTAGTTTCTTTTCATTCCTTCTCTTTTGAAGGTTGGTCTCTTGGTTTCCAGTCACCATTATTGAATTCGGATAGGTTTGTACAGTTTTGAGGCAGGTGTTTCTATACAATGAGTTAATTTGATTAATTTCTTATTTTCTTGTAAATTTATATTAGTTTGTTCATTGATTTGAATTGATGTGTGGTTTCAAGGGATTTATTGTAATGAAAAAAAAAATTAAAGGGGGTTTTCTTTGTAAATGGATTTTATTGATTAGGAAATGGGTTTTCAAACATTGAAGCAGATTAGATTATATTTTAAAATGTTTTATAAAATTGTGCGCAGGTTTTTTAAATTTATTTTTACAATCTTGGAACTTTTGAAACCTTGGGTGTGTTGTGAAATTAGCATGGGTTTCCTTAGTGTGTGTGGAACTAATATGAGGTAAAATTTTGGATATCAATGGACTGTGGTATGAATAAACATTGGTTGGATCCAATGTTATTCCTATTTAGGCGCTATTATGCCTAGTATGTATTGTTTCATAGGCTAAAACCCAAATTACAGTATGTGTTTTCATTTTAGGATTTTTATTTCATGATGGATTTTATCATGGATTATTGCTCACAAGTTTCTACATGTGGTTGTATCACATGACATCACATGATGGTATTTTATGGATATGTGTTTACTTGATTACCCTATGATGCATGGATGTACTTTAATATTTTATCACTTCTACTTTTAATATTTTTGTCTTGATAATATGAATATATTTTAGGTAAAACAAAATTAAAATTATTTACAAAAAGGTTTGGATTTATGAAAATCATTTGTAAAACAGTTTTTGTTTTAAAACATAGAACTATTGCATTATTGATATTGTACCTTGTCTATACTTTGTGGTGGTATCCTACTGGGAATTATTCTCATGCCATACTATTTTCTTTTGTGTGGTTTTATATGTTGTATTGTTGGATTAAGTTAAAGGGGAGGTCATCTTGTACCATGTTGTCTTCTCTTGTTGTCGTTGCCTTCGATTCGGGTTGGTTTGGAGGTGACTAGTGGTTACATGGATACTTTTTTGTCTTGATTGATTTATACTTTCTAGTTTATTTAGTTTTTATTAGATTGTATGGATCTAGTTGTATCTTTTTTCTTCCAAATAGCACTCTATTTGTATGTCTTGTTTCATTATATTCAAGACTTGTTCAGTATTCTTACTTCACCTTACCATGTGACAGTCGGCTTGGGTGTATAGTTTGATTGAACCGGGTTGGTTTATTACATGGTATTTACTTAGAAAAAATCAAATAAAAAATCTTTAACAGTTGATGAAAAATGGTTTCAAATGAGGTATGGGATTATAGACTGATAAAATGAAGGGTAAATGGAAGGTTGAATCAATATAATCTAGTGGATTAACTAAGAAATAAAAAAGTAACTTTTTAGAGTACCTTCACCCCACCAATTCCACTTCCACATATATTAATATTATAGATTCATAAAGATACAACATTCAAAGATGAAAATGATTCCTACATTGAATATGAAGAATAAATATTTGTATATTTCATTACAGATGTGGTTGGTCTAGAGATTATAAATAAGATTATCAAATTTGAATGGTTTCGAGTCTCTGTTGTGAATATAAACATGGGGTATATTTTCATAATCCATCTATCCAAAAAATGATCTATTATGTTCATTATAGTTAATAAATATTCATATTTTCTACAAGAATATATATTAATACCATATAAAAGAAAAACCATGTGAAGTAAGATTTTTAATTATTAATCCCTCTATCATTTTTGTGGAAAAAATTGATTTCTAATTGGAAGAATTTGAAAAGAAAAAAATTCACTGAGTGAGGCATTTGAAAAGAAAATAATAGAAGACAGGCTCCTATTGATGCCTACAATGAAGAGGTAAAATTATATAATCATATAAAATATATTTTTCTTTTTTCATTACTTATTTGTTTTTTAAGAAGAATTGGATGCTCATCACAATAAATTTGAATAACAAAAATGTTTATTTTTTGGATCCAAATCATGGATTTACATCAAACCAACCCCACATGATGTCTATTGTGAATTTCTAATGCACTGTAATCAATATTTTATAGATAAAATTTAAATTATATGTTTCATTTTATGTTTTAATGATAATTTTATATGATAGGTTGATCTATAAATATAATATAAATTATGGTATGAGGTCGATGACTAAACATTAGATGCCTATGAATTTATTAAAATGGAAATATATTAAGTAATATGTAGTAATATTTAACTATAAAAACATATTTTTAAAAAAAACTTATTTTGGTCAATGTTTTTTTAGTGTTTGAATAAAAATAACGAAAAAGATTGTGGATATTACATTTGAAAATTTGTGAAAAATATCATATACCATAAAAAAGACTAGCAAGAACAAACAGGTAATTTCTAAAGATAATTACAATTTCATTTAAAAAAAATTAATCATTTGTTTTTTCTATATTTTCTTAGTACTATCATGATTTAAAACTATCCATGTACTCAAAATAAGAATTAAATTTTATTTAGAGATGTGTGGGTATAAAACATGGTGTTAGAATGTTTTTCGACATCAACATGAGGTGATTACTTATTATGTTTGTAATATAGTATAGGTTATGACCTTAGTGATACATTTGGAATGTGATGTATTATTATTGTAATTATTTGATATTAGTTTTCACCTATTTCACAAAAATAAGTATAATGGAGGGATACACTCTATATATTCTTGTAGATCTAGTAACTTTTTTTAAGCTACTCTTGCATGTGAGAGATTGGACTACAAGGCTGCAACTGAGATAATGGCAAAATAGAAATGGGTCAAGGAAATTTCTACCCAAAAATATGAATACATATTACCAATTATTAAGGAAGGGACTTCCATGCTCATAGACTCATAATTTTCATTTTTTTCTTCAATATAAATGTGTCATTTTAGTTTAAAACGCACATCATATAGTCAAAACTGAGTAAAATAAATCATATTGTTTTCAAAATTTATGAAAACAATCCAAAATTAATTGGAGACATGTAGGAATTAACCCCATGGAGATCCAACACACGATGTGGTCTGTATGACTTGAAGTTTGTATTTTTAATATAAAAGTGTAATTTTAGTTTAAAACACATGTCACATAGACAAAACTAAGAAAATGAGCTTATATTTTTTTTAACTTTATGAAAACGATCCATAATTTATTTTTGACTTATAGGAATTGACCATATGTAAATCCAAAACTAAGAGTAAGCAATACAGCAGAAGATAGAATAAACATAAGACACGGTGCATAATTGAAAACACATGCCTCTAACAATAAACTTGAACACATTATGGAAGGAATATTACCTGAGTAAATAATGCCATAATAAAACATAATCATGTGTATTCTACTAGTCGAATAACCACATGAACTTTAAATTAATAGCTTCATAATGAGGTAAGTTCATATTCCGGACATTCTGAAACATTTTTTCAAGGCCTTGGCCAAGACGTCTAATGATTAAGTCCTCGGCCTAAATCCATGTATCACATTGGGAAAGGCCTCGGCCAATTCCACATCTATTTGTCTCATGAGACCTACAGATGCATCGAGGGGCTATAGAAGGCCCCACCCATCACATAATAAGTCCAATTCATTCCTCATATGAGCGGGGATAAACATAAACAATATATACATTCATATTGAAACTATCCTATGAAATGTAACTAACTTCCCCAATCATTAAACATAAAACACCAACCATTCTGAGTAATATAGTGAATGGTTTTAGGATAGTTCATCCAAAATAGAGTTAGTCATAAACCATTAAATCAAATATGGTAGATGAATTCATAAATTATTAAACCCAATAATACATAAGAAACAATGAGAGTGTTGAATCAAATGAAAATGCTCTTATAAGATCATTAAGCAATCTTGAGATAAATACTCTTTTATTTTGAAAAGAACAGTTCTTTTGGAAAAATATTTGTATAAAACCAGAAGTGAAGTAAGATATTATTTTCATAATAAAATTAGTGATTTTATAAATATAATGTTTTCCAAAAATAGATTAGAGATTTCCCTTGAAAATAGGTAAGAAGTTGAGAAATTCCCTTGAATCGGGCTTGTATTTTGAAATAAATTTTGAAAGTTCCTTTTAAAATATCTAACTATCCATAAAATAAGGATGGTTTCTAGTTGTTAATCATATATATAATACTCACAAAGAATTTATGAGGAGTAAATAACAATAAATAAGAATTCCATGGAGGTAATTAGATAATGAAAGTAACCCGAATGAAAATGGGAATACGGGTGGAAAAACCCTTACCTTAACTCCAAACGTGTTCCGCTCTTGAAATTAAGCGCCTGGAATATGAAATTATACTTATTAATAACTTATTTTAGAACCTATTTTACATTTATTTAGTTTATAATAATTCTTTTTAGTTCATTTATACCCTTATTTCTAAGTTATTATATTGAATTTCGTTGTTCTGGGGTGTTAGTTTTCTTTATTTTCATAATCGGTTCACTTGTTTTTAAGTATGTGGAATGGATGTAGATCTCCAGAATTGAAATTATATATTATTTATGAGCATAAATAATTTATAATGGTCATTTCTATCATTTTGTTACAAGTAATGTGGATGAATCATTAGATGACAACCACTTTGATTATTCGGTTGTATTTAGATTATTATGAACTAGTTTTTTCATATAAAATAATTATATGTACATATTATGGTTCATGAATATTAATTAGGATATAATACATATATTATAGTCTAGTTTAACAATAAATATGGTTTCATGACCAATAATGAAGAATAAATTTACGAACGAAACTTCGTTGTCCACAAAGGCTATAAATTGGAACCTCATGGACATTGATTTCATTTATAAAAATAAAAGGGAGGGAGTAAGAATATTTATGATGGTTCTTCCATTAAAATGATATAATTATAGTATATAGATGATAATAGATGTATCATGATCATTTGGATAGAGGATGTGCGGAGATTATAGCAAAAGAAGATAAATTGAAATGAAACCAAATGAAAAAGAAGGGTGCTTTACCTCTTGAAATAACCTCCTTGAGAATCTCCTTAAGGGAAGGGGTTTTGGTCTTTTGGAAATTCCAGAAGCTTCTTGAACATGGGGAGAGACTAGGGAAGGGTAATTGTGAAGAAATTTTAGAAGCTTCATGGCTTAGATGAGTGAAGATAAGAGGGAGTGGTGATGGGTTTTTATAGTGGAGGAGAGGAGTAAATTTTGAATATTTAATTCATTATTTTATTATTTCCCTCAATAAAACCAATAGTGTTGTTTCATGTGACCCATAATAGTAATAAGTGCATGTGAGTTCGAAACAAGTGGCCTTGAATCACTTGTGATGTCATGAATAGTGTATTTAACTGATAATTTTTATATACGGTATTTTATCGTATTTCACTATTCATAAAAAATTCTAGAATTTTAGAAAAATCCCAAAACTTCACCCCTACAATTTTTCAAAGTTTAGAATTCAAAAGTGAAATCCATTTTTACAAATTAATTTTCTAAATATTTTTAATTAAATTTTTAAATAAATTCATAGTTAATTCGAAAAATAACAATCTTAGAGGTATAATTAGTTTTATATGACATTGAAAAATTAATTAAGATCCCACTATCTTATTACCTTAAGAAAATAAAATAATATCATTATTTATTATTCATAAGGGTCATATTACTATTCATATTACTAATCATAAGGGTATGTAACTATTCACCAAAAATCAAGTTTGTTCTATCAGACTCAAAAAGACTTATTGAACACAATTCTAGATGACCATTTTTCGAAATTCAAAACATAGAAGAGGCAAAGTTGTGTTTAATGGATAGATTATAAAATTGAATTATATATTTATTTTCAAAACCTTAGGGTGTTACAAATCATGTTTATATGAATTTTTAAAAAAAATCAAGTATGAATATTGTTATAATTGACATAATTCATAACTTAAAATATAAAATAGTTTATTAAATATTATAAAATTCCTAAAAATATAATATTTGACCACATGGTTAGGATAATTCCTAATATTTAATAACTAACATTGTTTTTGTTCATTTTACATGTTATGGTAATTAAATTAACATTAATGGTACAAATAAAAAGATATCACAATAATATTAAAAAGGGTAAAATAAGGGTTAAACCAAAAAAGATAAGGATTAAAAAAATATTCAAAACTTGTCTAATTTTAATTGGATGATGGGTATTCGACCCAAAATCATATTATCTTAAAAAATTGATTTTGGGACCATTTTATACCGAAAGTTAATTTATATTAATTTAATATTTTGAGATTTTCCTAAAGTACCCCTCACCTCTCTTATAAAAGGGCACTTATCATTCCCTTTGATTCACACCTCCAAAGACCTTTGGGTCGGCCAAACCCTTCCCAATTCTTCTCCAAACTTCCCTCACTTCATCCTAGAGGCCACACCTTGTGCATAAGTCCAACCTAAGGAGTTATTTTGTGCAAAAAAAAGGATACACTCTAAAAAGAGGAGGCTAACTCACCCTCAACTAAAGGAAAGTATAAAGATGTGAAGAAGTATATTATGTTTGACCTGCAGGGATAGTCTAAGGGATATGAGAGTTTTCAAAAGGGATAACATGTTGTTTTTCATTTCAATATGTAATGTAAAACTTATGTTTGTATCTATTATTTTCAATGCTACTAAACTGGTCGGTCTTTCGGGATTTGATTTTCTTGTGATCATGCCAATGTAATAAAATAATGCACCGCCTCTGGGAAATTGGGTCGAGGCGTTACAATAATACCCACTTTTTGTGTCTGATTAAGATGAGGTTAATTACTACACTGTTCCAATGAATTATGGGACATTTTTATAAATTTTTAAAACAATATGAGATTGTTTTCTTGGTTTTAACATTATGACAAGCATTTTAAACTAAAATTACACTTTTTTAATGAAAACATGCACTTTGAGTCATACCAACCACATCGAATGTTGGATTGATGTGAGTTAGATTCCTACATGTCAAAAATCTATTATAGATCATTGTAGTAAAGTTTGAAAATAATACAACCTTTGTTCTCTTATTTTTTGAATTGTGATAGGCATTTTAAAGTAAAATGACACTTTTATATTGAAAACATGCACTTCGAGTCATATCATCCACTTTGTATGTCTGATTGATGTTTGGTCAATTCCTACACATCAAAAACGAATTATGAATCATTTTTCCTAAAATTTGAAAACAATCCAAGCTCATTTTATTGGTTTTGACAATGTGACATACATTTTAAACTAAAATAACACTTTTATATTTAAAACACACACTTTGAGTCATACAAACTAAATCATGGGTATGATTGATGTGTGGTCGATTCCTACACATAAAAAATAAATTATAGATCATTTTCCAAAAGTTTGCAGAAAGTTCGATCTTTTTTTTTTTTGAATTTTTCCTATGTGATAGGAATTTTAAAGTAAAATGACACTTTTCTATTGAAAATGGGTACTTTGAGTTATACCACCCACATCATGTGTTCGATTGACATGAAGTCAATTCTTACACATCAAAAATGAATTATGGATCATTTTCCTAATTTTGTAAAATAAAATGAGCTTTTTTTCTCAGTTTTGACAATGTGACAATCGTTTTAAACTAAATTAACACTTTTATATTAAAAAAACGCACTTCGAGTTATATCTACCACATTGTGTGTCGTATGGAAGTTTGTTCAATTCCTCTATTTAAATAATCGATTATGGATAATTTACTAGAGTTATAAATAATATGATCCCATTTTCTTAGGTTTGGATATATGAAATGTGTTTTAATGTAAGATGACACTTTTATATTGAAAACATGCACTTAGAGTCATACCATTCACTCTATGTGTCTGATTTATGTGTGGTCAATTCCTACAAATCAAAAATTAATTATAGATCATTTTCTTAAATTTTAAAAATATATGAGTTATTTTTATCATTTTTATCAATGCGAAAGGATTTTAAAATTAAAATGAAACTTTTATATTGAAAACATACACTTAGAGTCATATCAACCATTTTTTGTGTCAGATTTATGTGAGGTCAATTAATACATTTTAAAAATAAATTATGGATCTTTTTATTAATTTTTTAAATAATATATTCTCATTTTATCATTTTTTTTATATTTAAAAGGCATTTTAAAGTAAAAAAGACACTTTTATATTGAAAAAATGAACTTCGATTCATACCGCCCACTTCATATGTATGATTAAAGTGTGTCCAGTTAATACACATCAAAAAAGAATTATGGGTCATTTTACTAAATTTTGAAAACAATCCAATCTCTTTGTCATAATTTTGAAAATGTGGTAGGTGTTTTAAACTAAAATGACACTTTTATATTAAAAACATGCCCTTTGACTCATACTGACCATATAGTGTGTTAGATTGATGTGTAGTAAATTCATACATGAAAACAATTAATTATGGATCACTTTCCAAAAAATTAAAAAATGTGATATTATTTTCTTAGTTTTGGATATGTGCTAGGCATTTTAAAGTAAAATGAAACTTTTATATTGAAAGCATGCACATCAAGGAATATCAACCACTTTGTGTGTTTGATTGACATGCAGTCAATTAAAACTCATATTAAGTGAATAATGGATCAATTTTTTAAAGTTTAAAAATAATATGAGCTCATTTTATCAATTTTGACAATATGATATGTGTTTTAAACTAAAATGGCACTTTGATATTGAAAACATGCACTTCGAGTCATACCAACCACATTGTGTTTAAAAATTATGTGTGTTCAATTAATACATGTTAAAAATGAACTATGGATTATTTTAATAATTTTTGAAAACAATCCAAGCTCATTTTCTTGGATTTGGCTATATGACATGCATTTAGAGTGAAATGACACTTTTATATTGAAAACACACACTTTGAGTTATACAGCCCACTTCATGTGTCTGATTAATTTGATTTTATCTCCTATACATAAAAATTGAATTATAGATCATTTTACTAAAGTTTGAAAATAATATAATCTCATTTTCTTAGTTTTGAAAATGTGATAAATGTTTTAAACAAAAATGACATTTTTATATTGAAAACACACACTTCGAGTCATACTGATCACATAGTGTGTCAGGTTTATGTGTGGTAGACTCTTACACATAAAAAATTAATTATAGATAATTTTTATAATTTTTTTAAAAAATATAAGATCATTTTATTGTTTTTGGGTATGCGGCATGCATTTTAAAGTAAAATGACACTTTTATATTGAAAACACGCACTTTGAGTCATACTACCCACTTTGTGTGTCTGATTAATGTGAGTTCAATTATTATATATAAAAATAATAATTATGGATAATTTTTATAAAGTTTTAAAGAAATTAGATATTTTTTTCTTAGTTTTGACAATGTGGTAGACATTTTAAATTAATGACACTTTTATATCGAAAACACACACTTCGTTTCATACTGACAACATCATGTGTCAGATTAACATGTGGTAAATTCATACAAATAAAAAAATGAATTATGGATCATTTTCCTAAATATTGAAAATAAATTGTGCTCATTTTATTTTTTTTCTATGTGACGGGCGTTTTAATGTAAAATGACACTAATATTAAAAACATGCACTTCGATTCGTACCACCCACTTCATGTGTCTAGTGGATTTTAAATTATAAGAAAATGATAATAGATTGATAAATGAGATTTATGAATTTACACCACATAAATCAATGTTGTGATTTTCTTGGGATTCATGTAATGTGTTTTTATGTTTTAAAACACTAAAACATTCATGCAATGGAAAAAACCATAGTGGATGAAATCAGATTGATGTGAAATCATGGTAAAATTTTGGTTGAATTATTTTTGACATGTATGATAAAAAACACATCCATATGACATGTGGTGTGCTTAGAATGACTCAATAATAATTTTAAAAAGATATCAAAGAAAACATGAATCAGGGGGTCAAAACCAAGAAAAAAGAATGGGATGGACATGAAATCATAGAAAAATGAATATATTCATTTTTAAAAATGTAGTAATTTATTCCATATTAATATAACTTGCAGTTTTTCTGGGATTCCAATAAACACATTTTTAGTGTTTTAAAACACCAAAACATGCATGTAATGTTAAAAATCATATAATATGGCCTTATATTGATGTGAAATTTTGGGAAAACTATGGTTGAATTATTTTTTATTTTATAAAATTATAAAATACACCGATATGATGTGAGGTGTTCTTGGAATCACTCAACAAGTAGTTTAAAAAT
Organism: Viscum album; assembly: GCA_963277665.1. Classification (NCBI taxonomy): domain Eukaryota; kingdom Viridiplantae; phylum Streptophyta; class Magnoliopsida; order Santalales; family Viscaceae; genus Viscum; species Viscum album. The sequence goes on from OY728141.1 coordinate 1,761,534,908, forward strand.
ATATCAAAGACTTTAAAACATGCATCAGGGGTAAAACCCAATAAAATTACATTATATTGTGATGAAATCATAGGAAAATGATCATATATTGTTTTTGATATGTAGGAATCCAATCCTTGTCAATCTGAGTTTTGGTTTTCCCAAGATGCCTGTAAAAGCATTTTTAGTGTTTTAAAACACTAAAATGTGCATATAACGATCAAAACCATAGAATTTGACCTCAAATTGATGTGAAATCATTGGAAAACTATGTTTTAATTGTTTTTAATGTTTATGTGTATAAAACACATCAATATGATAGTGGTGTTCTTGAAACGAATCAATAATATGTTTTAAAAGATATCAAAGTCTTTAGAAATGTGTATCAGGGGTCAAAAATAGGTAAAGGGAATCAAATGACCCTAATATAATAAGAAAATTACCATAGACTTATTTTTGAAATATAGGAACCAACTCCACATCAATCCAAGTTATGGTTTTCCTGGGATGCCCATAAACACATTTTTAGTGTTTTAGAACACTAAAAATTCATGTAATGGTAAAAACCATAGGATCCAAGCTCATATTAACATTAAATCATGGGAAAACTTCAATTTAATTATTTTTTATGTGTATTAGTAGAAAAAACATCCATCCAATAAGTGGTGTTCTTATAATGACTCAATTAGAAATTTTAAAAGATATCGAAGTATTTAAAAACATGTGTCAGGGGGTCAAAACCAAAAAAAACCGAATCGGATGGCCATGAAATCATATTAAAATACCATAGACTTATTTTTGAAATTTAGTATCTGATACCATGTCAATCCAAGTCACGGTTTTTCCAAGATGCCTGTAAATCATTTTTATTGTTTTAAAACACTAAAACATGTATGTATTGGTCAAAAACATAGAAAATGACATTATATTGACATGAAATCATTTTTCAAACATAGTATAATTATATTTTAAATATAGAATATGTTTTTATATAAAAGCACTTAAAATTTATTTATTAACTAATTTCATGCACACCTCACATCAGTTTAAAAATTGATTATATTATTATATATTTATCCCTTTTGAGTTTCAAGTGTTGTGCCATATCTTAAATAGGTATTTTTGTGTTTTCAAAGTGTTCTGCGTGATATATTATTAGTTTTATATTAAAATGTCATCTATTTGATTAAGAAAATAATAAATTTTATGTTAAAAAGTATGAATATATTTTTTGTATATTAGGTTTTTTATTTCTTTTCTTAAATGTTATTTTTGGTATTGTAGGTGAAAAATTACAGTATTTTTCTGGAGGATAACCGTTCAGATCCAAAACACTCTTCATAATGTATTTATGATAGCTCATATTTTTTATGGTATGGTTAAATATTATCAATTAATCTATTGTAATTATTATTTTTTATGTTCAGTTCTGATTTCTATCTTTTTTTTATTTCAGTTGATAACATGATGTGGTCAATTTAGCATATGATGACTCTAGATATTTAGGTAGTGGGATGTAGTGGAGATAGTGAGATTGACATATTGTTCATGGTTTGACGGGGGATGTTGGAGATATTTTATCTATATATATATATGATTCATGATCTTATGTTTGACTTATGGTTCTGTATGTATGACTATGGATGTATAAATATAAATGTTGATGTATGTTTAGTTTATATTGTATTTTTTTCTAGTTTATTATATGGTTGAATTAATTGTATGTATATATTATTTTTCATTAAATATTTTTGCAAAAAAAAATTAGTTAAAAAATTTAGGGGTGGTTTCTTATAACCCTCACTAAATATAACCATTGTTATCTATTTTAGCTATGGTTGTCTTGTTTTGGTTTATTTTTCCTTCTATAAAAGTAAAACACCCCTAAATATTTTAGTGGTAATTATGTGAAATTTCCACAAATTTTTTCAAAAAAAAAATCACCACCAATTGAATATAAAACTACCGCTAAATACGATAAAAAAATAATAATAACATCCACTAAATAATGAGAATCTCCACTAAATTATTTTAGACCTTGAAATACATGGCGGTTCTAATAACCACCACTAAACAATGCAGCGATGGTTTAAACTGCCTCTAGTAGTGAGAAATACTAATGCAAAGACCTAATTTTTTTAGTAGTACCACTTTCCTATAATAAACGTTTTAGTGGATATTTATTTTGGTGGTAGGTTTCTTCTTATTGTGGGGTAAAGGTTGTGATGGTTAATTTTTCTATGGAATAAAATATACATTATGTTGGGGATCTAGACCTGAAGCAATAAGCATGGAACATTGCTCCAGAAGATCCCCCATGACATTGTTGTCCAAAAATGGGAAGTCCAGCCACCTTGGCCACCACATTGAGTCATCCTTGCATCTAATTACATCCCTCTCACAATATTCATTCTGAGCATTGAAAAAAATCACATGACAAGAAAACATGAATAAAATCACAAATTATAAAATAATTCACAATAAGATTATGTGGTTCATAATTTTTTCCTACATCTATGGGATAATGACAACATCACTTTCATTAAATGAGGAGAAAAATATAGGTTATAAGAATTACCATATTTTGGGACTCTGCCTAGATTACCAAAAGATGTTCCACAAATTACGTTCAGTCGTCACATCTTCTAGATCTGTCCTTCTATTCTTCTCCCTTGTTAGTCTCGACCTCCACTATTAGATCTGGTTCCTTTAGATATTTTTATATTCCCATGTTGGATTATATAGAAGGGGATAAACCACCACATTTTAAGACCCTATTAGTGCTCATTAGTCATTCCATTTCTCATTTATAACACCCACGGATTTTCAACAATCTCCTTTTTGAAATTATATTTCTGTAGCGCCTCTTTCATCTTTATTTTTCAAAATGAAAAATTATTTCCATTTAATTTTTTGATCTTGAGTTTTTATACCTTTTGGACACATCTTCGGTCCAAAATTTCCTCAAGACAAAACATTTCCTCTGATACCACTTTTCAGTATCGATTTCCTCCAACACTAAGTCTTTTTAGACACACACATAATCTCTTCTGGGGTTCCATCATAAAACCCATGGGTGATGTGAGGAATTTACAATCTAATATTATATGTGATCCACTATACTTTGAGTAATCCAATGTGGGACTTATGTTTTCAGGAAAAAATTATTCTTTAAAACCAAATACCACACAATTGGTTCTCCCCATAAATAATAATCAATTAGATCCAACCATCTTTCACTATTATTTTCTCTTCATCGGGACTCGCCGCCAAACCACTATTATCTGGAATACTTTTGACAAAAGGCACTATAGATTCACATGCTTAGAATGGGTCACTATTATGATTGTAAAATTGGTTTGGGGAACACCCTACATCACACTTTGTATGCACCATGGCTCTAATACCACTTTTCAGGGTCGATTTCCTCTATTCCCAAGTCTTCCAAGCCCAACACATAATCCCTTCTGGGGTTCCATCATAAAACTCATGGGTGTTATGATAAATTTAAAACCCTATGGGAAGATATTAGGGTAATGTTACAATATAATTTCTCTATTTTATTGAAAAATTATATAATGAAACATTGATTTACTTTTCATTATCCCTTATAGAGTTCATTTATTTTAGATGATTTATATAAGAAATATGTATTAATAGTCATTATAAAAGCTCATAGAGACTTCCAAACACTTCTTAAAAATATCATCCCATGGATTTTAAGGTTAAATTAAACCTCCACCCACCAGTTATATATGAACACATTATAAAACTAGAAACATGGAAATTATTTCATTAGTTGTTGTGATTAAGAATCATTTCAGGTGTATTATAGTCGATAATATTTTATTTTAAAATATTTATTTTATCTACTTTGATTTAAAAAAATTAATTTATGAAATATCAAAGGAGTGATAAAAATAAGAATCCTGCATAAAAACCCATGTACCCATACTATAAAGTAAGGATGAGGTGTGCTTTACTTGAGAAGAAAATGGTATGTATTTTAAATCTACAATAAAAGTTTTATGTGGTATGAAACAACATATGTTCCTTTTTTATATGCATATTGATGACTCAAAATATAAATCCACTTAAATATCACATAATATTATATGGAAGGAGGTCTAAATAAATAAAGAGGGTAAAATATTTGTTGAAAACCCACAAGTAGTATGAGAATCATGTTTAAGTATGGAATTAAGTACTTTGGAATTATTTATAACAGTATTGGTAAAAAATATATATTTAAGATTGTATGTTTTTTATACTATTTTGAAACAAGAATGGACATTAACTGTACCTAATGAAAAAAGACTTTCAGTAGATTTGAAGTGCCTAGAACAATATGGTTGCGTTAGAGTTATAGGTTTTGGAGTATCACCTTGACTATTTTGAGAAGACAAAGTCACAAGGAGATACATATGAGATGTTGAAAGACATGTTGGTGTATATATATGCATTGAAATATATTATTGTTCAGTCTAGTTTAATGGACCAATATATGTGAAAGAATAAAGTGAACCAGTAGTGGAACAATGATCGGTGCATAAAGATCCAAATGACCCCACTATATTTGAGGCTATCCATTCCCCTCAACTCCCTATCTTACCTGAGTTAATAAATTTTTTCATTACTCTTTCACCTATATTTGAATAAAAATAATTTTGATAAATTTATATTACTAAAATTATACATGTTGAAGTTATATGTGATTTATATCTATCAACCCACACACATCACCCTCTTGTGAGGGGTATGGTTTATAATATCCCAAGAGACATGATAAACAATAAAAACCACCCCAAAAGATCACATGAGAGTGGATATTGAAGTATCTCATGATCCAAGCATTGATTTTTCCTATTTTTATTAATGATTTGGGTGTTACCATGGATGATAATTCTATTTAAACATTCATAGAATGGCCATATAATCTTATAGAGATACATGTGTTATGTAACACCTTGATATTCTATTTAGGTACTCCCTTATTTATTCTTTATTTATCATCCTTGTTTGGGTTTTTTTATAGGATTCTCAAGGATGGAGATCCTTTACTGAGTAAAATTTCCCATTGTTCAATTATGTATGATTATTTGAATTAATGGACTATATTTATAAATATTTTAATGGATTTGAGGGGTTCTCCCCAATTTTGGATGATGTCCCGGGTTATTGGGTGTTTTTTTATAGAAAATGGATTGTTTACTATCTGCAGGGAAGTTACATGCCATATAAAAAGATTACACACAGTTTAATGGTTATTAGAAAGAAGTCTTGAATATGGTATAGGGTGTTAAGGGTCAACATTCCATGAAATAGTTTCCCATCTTGTAATATCAAAAAATGGGTTTTTAATAAAAAAAAAAGCTGACTTGTTTTTCAGTTATTTCATACTTTTTGGAATAAAATATGTGTAATCCGATTACATGTCATCTGAATATCATAGCCTATGGGTTTTAGGCTATGGTTGGATGATTTTTTTCATGCTTCATGTATCCCTCACTCTCTCATCCTAGATCTCAGCCTAGGCAATTTTAAGTGATTCTCTCTTTTCTGGATTGTCTTTTTTTGGTGATCAATCATCAGGTGTGTTATGGAGTGATTATCTAGGTAAGTATTCCTTTTGGTTCTTATTTCCTTTAGTCATGTATTTTTTTTTGTTAGGTTTTAGATTCATGGTCATATAGTGTTTTTTATCAATCCTTTTTAGTTTCTTGTTGTGTCATGTCTTTCGAAGTCCGATCTCTTGGTTTCCAGTCACCATTGTCGAAGGTGGAAAAGTTTATACCTTTTTTAGAAGGTGTTTCTATAAAATAGGTTAATTTTATGAATTTATTTTAATTATTTTAAATTTAATTTGGGTTGTTCATTTTTTTTAAGGGATATGTGGTTTTTGAGGGATTTCTTGGGAAGGAAAATGTTTTTAAAGGGGTTTTTCTTGGAAAAATAATTTTCTTTATTTGGAAATGTTTTTTCAAACACCGAAAATAATTGGATTGTATTTTGAAATGTTTTATAAAATTTTGAGAATTATTTTGAAATATATTTTGAAAATATTGGAACTTTGGGAACCTTGGTTGCATCAGGAAATAGACATGGGTAGCCTTAGTGTGTGTGGCATGATTAAGAGGTAACCTTTGGGATATCGATGGACTGTGGTAGGACTCGGTATTTTTTGGATTCAAAATTATGTTTTTTAGAATATTTTATGAATTGTATGTATTTATCCATATGATATATCCCAAATGATATTGTTCTTATTCATTTATGGATTTTTATAACATTATATTTTTTATCATGGATTTTTGCTCTTAGGTTTCTATATGTGGTTGTATCACATGACATCGCATGATGGTATTACATGGATATGTTCTTACTTTATTACCTTATGATTCATGGATGTGATTTCCTATTTTATCAATTCTAATTATAATATTTTTTTTCTTGAGAATATGGAATTATTTTATGAAAAAACAATGGTAAATGATTGAGAAATCAATTTGGATTTATGAAAATTCTTTAAAAACTATTTTTGTTTTAAAAACTAGAAATATTTAATTATTGATATTAAACCTTGAAAATAAATTATGGTGGTATCCTTATAATATTTTTTTCACATCCTAATTTTTACTTTAGGTGGGTGTAAATGTTGTATTATAGGATTAAAGTAAAGTAAATGGAATATTATAGCATGATAACTTCTATTATTGTCACTTCCTTTGGTTCATATTGGTTTGGAGGTGAGTATTGGTCACAAGGAGACTTATTGGTCTTGATTTATTCATACTTTCTGGTTTCTTCAGTTTTGATTGTATTTGATGGATCTAATGGTATCCTTTTTTTCAACATATTACTCTAGTTTTATTATTATTTTGTTATATTCAAGATTTGTTCTGTTTTCTTGCTTCACTGCACCATGTGATGAATGGATCGGGTGTATGGTTTGGTTAGCCTGAGTTTTTATGTTACAAATTGGTATCAGAGGGAAGGATTATATTGAAGCATTTTAACACTACCTAAATTTGGTTATGTGTATTGGGTAGACAAGAGTAAGTACTGAAAAGGGTCCTGGATAGCTCACTTATGTGTCTGAACTTGAGTTACCATGGGCAGTCAAGGACCTTTACTAAGTATGAGACTTGGGGTTTGGGGTCATTTGAGTGGATTATATGGGAAGTTTATTTAAATTAACCTATTCCTTTTTGGAAATTTCTTTCATGAATATAATTCTTAATTTAATTAAATTCTTATTTTTTTAAAGAATTGGTTTGAATTTTGAGAGTGGTATTAATATTTTGGAATTTTCTCATGATCTAATTGGTTATTGTATTATGTTTGGTAGAGAATGCATCCATTAAGAGCTCTTCCAAATCTAAGAGAGGAATCTATTAGACAGATTCTATAGGTGAATCCTCTAGTGGTCCCTTCTTTGGTAAAAGTTCTAATATATATTATTTAGACTCTAGGTCAAGTGGGTGTTGAGAAATTAGGAAGTGTGGTGGATCATAGCCTTGATTTTACTAAGAAGCATCCACTTGTCTTCCATGATAAAAAGGGACCATAGGAATCTGAGGAGTGGCATAAGGGGATTAAGAGGATCTTCAACTTCTTAAAGATTCCTGAAGACTCAGAGGTGGGTTTTTTCACATACGTGCTCAAGGGATTGGGTAGAAGATAGCATGAGTCTGTTGTGAAATATAAGATGCATGAGGACCATACTTGGTATTATTTGAAGAAAATATTTATTCTAAAAATTTACCCTAAGACAATATGTGTGGTGAATACCTAGGAGTTTCTGAACTTGTAGTAGGGGGAGTGTACCATTCTGGAGTATTCCAGCCATTTTTCTAAGTTGGTGCACCCAGAATCAGATCTTGTCACGAATCAGTACGTAGAGGATCATAGGTTTGAGTTGTGACTAAGGTCTGGTATTAGGTTAATGTTTATTCTCATGTTCCTTTTAACCTTTATGGTGGTAGTTGACAAATAATATTTGGTTGAGGCAGACATAGCTGGGAAGACAAGTTTTGGTGGAGCTTTAGTTGGTGTAATTGTTATCCAGGGTGTATCTTCTCACCAGAAAAGGAAGAAGAAAGGTAGTTTTTTTTCTCCATGACCAATTTTGGGGGATTTATCAAGATAATAATATTTTTTTCTATCAGTGTGGGTATCCTAGTCATACCAATCTGAATTATGTGGAGACTCCCAATACTTTTCATCTTTATGAAAGATCTAGGAATATGAAACATATTTATAATAGGATATCCCAGGGAAGTAAAGCAAGATCTGTATTCACCAAGGGTTCAAAGGGTTGTGAAGATACTTCCAAGGGTGGTGGGGGCTATCCTCGGGATAAGGGGGATGTGCATGTGGATAATAAATCTCAAGGAGGATTTGAGACCAGAAATATTTTTATAGTGGAGTATGCACCACAGGAATCTGAAGCAGGTCTAACTATAGTATAGAGGTAAGGTGTTATTTCATCTTATTTGGAGATATATTTTCTTGATATATGTGTTACTAATTATTTTATACCTTAAAATTTATTTTACATGTTTGGATTTCATTTAAAACTTATTTCATACTTGTTTAATCTTTCCACGCCTTTGGGAAAGAGGTATGAATAAGGTTTTAAGTGCCCTGTGTGTCAGGTGATGATATCCAACTTCAAGGTGGAATTGGAGTTTTTAGTTATTGATATTGAAATCTTAAATTCTATTATCTTCATGGGTTAGATGATCAGTGTTCAGGGCCAGATATATTTTTATCACAGTCAAGTTTATTTCTTATCTTTTGATGGGGTCACTCATGTTTTCTTGGGTGAGTATGACTCTATATTGGGAAGGGTGGGACCTTTTGTTTCATATGATGTGGTAATATTTTTCCAATTCTCAGATATTTTTTTGGATTTAGTTGAACTTTTTTTGGGTGTTATAATTCCTAAATTAGTGTGTGTGTGTGTGTGTGTGTACCCTAAGGTCTTTCCATGTGATTTTTTTGGTTTACCACCAAAGTGAGAGGTCAGGTTTACTATTTACCTTTTCCATGATACGATGATCATTTTTGTTCCATCTTATCAAATGGAAACTACAGAGTTGGTAGAACATAAGGTCCATCTTGAGGACCTAGTGGCTAAAGGATTTCTTTTTCCTAGCATGTCATAGTGGGATTGACCTATCCTCTTTATAAGAATGAATAGGAGAGTCTCATACATTTTATTGACTGTTAAAAATTGAATTAGATGATCATTAAGAAAAAATATCATTTTCCTATGTTTGATGAACTTTTTCACCAGATTCAAGGGGAACGTTGGTTTTTAAAGATTGACCTTCAGTTAGGGTACCAACAGTTGAGGGTCCAATAATTGGATAAACCTAATATAGTGTTTAGGATCCTATATGAGCATTATGAGTTTCTGGTTAGGCCATTTGGTCTAACTATCACTCCTATGGTGTTTATGGATTTGATGAACCAGATATTTCATCGCTTGTTGGACACTTTTGTTTTTTTTGTTTGTGGATGATATTTTGGTGTACTTCAAGTTAGAGGAGGAGCAAAAGGACTATTTAGATATAATTATTCAAACCTTGAAATAAAATCATCTATATGATAATATCTCCAAACGCGAGTTTTAGATCTAATAAGTGAAATTTATAGGTCATGTGATATCTGAGAGGGGAATATCATGGGATCTTAAAAAGATAGAGGATATTATTTCATGAGAGAATCTTATAAATGTGTTTGAGATCTCAATATTCTTGGGTTTGGGTGGTTAATATACATTGTTTGTTTGGGATTTCTTCAATATTGCATCTTCAATGACTGCTTTGACCCACAAGGGTGTAAATTTTCAATGTAATGAAAATTGTTAGAGATAATTTGAGTGGCTGAAGGTGAGGTTGTCTTCAGAACTAGTTTTGATTCTTCTGGAACCATGTTTGTATTATGATGTTTTCTATGATTCTTCTTGTATGGGTTTGGGATGTTTATTGATGAAAGGGAAATATGTGGTGGCCCATGGATCATGCTAGTTATTCCATCATGATAAGAACTTCCCTACTCATGATATTGTGTTGACAGTGGTTATTCATGAACTCAAAATGCGATGAAAATACCTCTTTAGGGAGCGGTTTACTACACATTCTAATCATAACATCCTAAAATATATTTTTAATCAGATGGATCTGAACTTTAAATAGAGAAACAAGTTGGATTACCTTCAAAATTTTGATTTTGATATTGTGTACACCCATAGGAAGGGAAATGTAGTTGTTGATGCATTGAAAAGAAAATTATCGACACAAGACATGATGGAATTGGTTGAGTGGTATCTAATGAGTTTGTTTTATGAGATAATATTAGGAGTAGATAAGGTTGGTGGATAGGTGTTTTCAGCTTTAATGAAAGATGATTCATCTTTTAATGAGTGATTTTGGATTGAGGAGGTGATATACACTGAGTTCTAATGCTTGGGTAAAAGAATTTATAATGGGGAGACCTCAGGTGAGTGGTCTTGGTCTCCCAGTGATGCTTTATGATTTTATATTAGGTTAGTTATTTCATTTTCCTTGAGGAATGATTTGATGGATAGTGGACACCGGTCTTGTTGGTTCATTCACCCAGGGGCTTCCCAGATGTATCACAACTTGAGACGTTAGTATTATTGACCAGTATGAGGTGTTCAATTGTAGATTTTGTATCATGGTGTCTTACTTTTTAGATAATTAAGGTAGAACAACAGAGACCTATGGTTTTGTTTCATCCCTTACCCATTCTGGTATGGAAATGGGATGATATTTCCATGAATTTCATTGTTGGTTTTCCATAGACTCCTAGTATGAAGGATGTGATTTGGTTGATCATTGATCAAATCATTAAATCAACACATTTACTCCTTATTAATGATATGAAGAAGGGGGGACATATTAGAGACTTGTATGTCTAGGAGATTGTGAGGCTTCATGGGTTTCCCTCTACGGTTTTATTTGACAGGGGACCGAGGTTCACATCCAGGTTATAGAAAGGTTTATAGGAGGTGATGGGTTCCCAGATTAGATTAAGCATGGATTATCATCCAAAGATGGATGGTCAAATAGAGAGGACTATTCAGGTCCTCAAGGATATGCTCTGATATTGTGTGATTTATTTTGGTGGATCATGGGAAAATAATTTTCCTCTGGTCAATTTTTCCTATAAAAATAGTTATCATGCCTTAATTAATATGGTTCTATTTTAGGATTTTTATGGGAAACCATGTAGGTATCTCTTATACTGGGATGAGTTGTGAGAGAAGTCCTTGGTTGGGATGAGACTTGTTTAGGAGACAATGTAGATGGTGGAGTTGATCTGGAGGATATTGATCATGTCACAGAGTCATCATAAATCTTATGTGGACTATCATCACTAACCAGTGAAGTTGAGGTTGTAGATTAGGTTTTTTTTAGAGTTTCACCTTGCTTGGGACATCATTAGTTAGGTAAGTAGGGTAAGTTGGCACCTAGGTTTGTGGGATCCTTTGAGATCATTGGACGATTGGTAAATGTGGAATTTCAGTTATATTTTCCATCTGGTTTGACTTCAATCCATGACATGTTTCATGTTTTCCAGCTAAAGAGGTATGTACTAGATCTTTCCCATGTGTTTGGATGGGAGGATGTTGATATTGAGATCAACACCACTTTGGTTGAGCATCCAGTTCATATTATAGATCACTAAAAGAAGGTATTGCATTGTAAATTAATTCCTCTTTTTCGAGTACTATGGCAGTAGAGATGGGATATCCACGATATGTGGGAGAGGAAATTGTTTATGAGGCAACAATGACCTTCAATTTTTGTGAGTCTAAGAAACTAATGGATTTTTTGGGGAAGAAGTCATTTATGGTGGGGATATTGTAACACCTCGATATGCTTTTTAGGTACTCCCTTGTTTATGGTATGTTTATCATCCTTATTTGGGTGAGTTTGCAAGATTCTTGGGGATGGAGAACCTTTTATGGGGAAAATGACCTAAATTTTAGAGGTGTATGTTTATTTGAATAAATGGAGCCTGAGTATAATTTTTTTATTGTCTTTTAGGGGTTCTCCCCAAGTTTAGAGGATGTCCCAGGTTCTTGGATTTTTTCTACGTAAACTAGATTATTTGATGTATTCTTGGTAGTTACATACTATGTAAAGGGATTACATTTCATATAATGGTCACCAGGAAGAATCCATGAATTTGGTATAGGGATTGAGGGGTCTATATACTGAGAAGTATATTTACATCATGAAATGTTAAAAATCAGGTTTTTAATAAAAAGGTGGTGCATTTTTTTATTTTATCCTTAATGGAATACACGAAATGTAATGGGATTATACATCATGTAAATATCATGGCCAGTAGGTTTTAGGCACTGGTTAGCTGATTTATTTTTCATTCCACCTATAGCCCTCCCTCTCTCAACCTATATCTTAACATAGGTGATTTTGGGTGATTCCCTCCCTTAGGGATTACCCCTTTTGGTGATCCATTATTAGGGTTTTTACAATGTTCCTCTCCTAGTAAGTGTTCCTTATGGTTATTATTTACTTTGGTTGCATATTTTGTGTTGTCTACGATTAGGTTTTAGATTCATGATTGGATAGTTTTTTATATCAATCTTTTTTAGTTTCTTGTCATTCCTTGTCTTTTGAAGGCTTTTCTCTTGGTTTCCAGTCACCATTATTGAAGTTGGATAGGTTTGTACAGTTTTGAGGTAGGTGTTTCTATACAATGAGTTAATTTTATTAATTTCTTATTTTCTTGTAAATTTATATTAGTTTGTTCATTAATTGGAATTGATGTGTGGTTTCAAGGGATTTATTATAATGAAAAATGTTTTTAAATGGGGTTTTCTTTGAAAATGGATTTTATTGGTTCGGAAATGGGTTTTCAAACATTGAAGTAGATTGGATTATATTTTAAAATGTTTTATAAAATTGTGAGCATGTTTTTGAAATTTATTTTTACAATCTTGGAAGTTTTGGAACCTTGGGTGTGTCATGAAATTATCATGGGTTTCCTTAGTGTGTGTGGAACTAATATGAGGTAAACTTTTGGATATCAATGAACTGTGGTAGGAATAGACATTGTTGGGATCCAATGTTATTCCAATTTCAGAACTTTTATGCCTAGTATGTATTTTTTCATAGGCTAGAACCCAAATTACAGTGTGTTTTTTTGTTTTAGGATTTTTATTGCATGATGGTTTTTATCATGGATTATTGCTCACAAGTTTCTATATGTGGTTGTATCACATGACATCACATGATGGTATTTTATGGATATGTGTTTACTTGATTACCCTATGATGCATGGATATACTTTAATATTTTATCACTTCTACTTTTCATATTTTTGTCTTGATAATATGAATATATTTTAGGTAAAACAAAAGTAAAATGATTTACAAAAAGGTTTGGATTTATGAAAATAATTTGTAAAACAGTTTCTATTTTAAAACATAGAAGTATTGAATTCTTGATATTGTACCTTGTATATACTTTGTGGTGGTATCCTACTGGGAATTATTATCATTCCATACTATTTTCCTTTGGGTGGTTTTATATGTTGTATTGTTGAATTAAGTTAAATGGGAGGTCATCTTGTACCATGTTTTCTTCTCTTATTGTCATTGCCTTCGATTCGGGTTGGTTTGGAGGTGACTAGTGGTTACATGGATACTTTTTTGTCTTGATTTATTCATACTTACTAGTTTATTTAGTTTGTATTGTATTGTATGGATCTGGTTGTATCTTTTTTCTTCTGAATATTACTCTATTTGTATGTCTTTTTTCGTTATATTCAAGACTTGTTCCGTATTCTTGCTTCAACTCACCATGTAACGGTTGACTTGGGTGTATGGTTTGATTGAACCGGGTTGGTCTATTACATGGTATTTATTAGAAAAAATCAAATAAAAAATCTTTAACAGTTGATGAAAAAAGGTTTAAAATTAGGTATGGGATTATAGACTGATAAAATGAAGGGTAAATGGACGATTTAATCAATACAATCTAGTAGATTAACCAAGAAATAAAAAAGTAACTTTTTAGAGTACCTTCACCCCACCAATTCCACTTCCACATATATTAATATTACATATTCATAAAGATACAACATTCAAGGATGAAAATACTTCCTACATTGAATATGAAGAAGAAATATTTGGATATTTCATTACAGATGTGGTTGGTCTAGAGAGTATAAATAAGATTATCAAATTTGAATGGTTTGGAGTCTCTGTTGTGAATATAAACATGGGGTATATTTTTATAATCCATCAATCCAAAAAATGATCTATTATGTTCATTATAGTTAATAACTATTCATATTTTCTACAATAATATATATTACTACTATATAAAGGGAAAACCATGTGAAGTAAGATTTTGAATTATTAATCCCTCTATCGTTTCTATGGAAAAACTTAATTTCTAATTGGAAGAATGTGAAAAGAAAAAAATTCACTGAGTGAGGTATTTGAAAAGAAAATATTAGAAAACAGACTCCTCTTGATGCCTTTAATGCAGAGGTAAAATTATCTAATCATATAAAATATATTTTTCTTTTTTCATTACTTATTTGTTTTTTTGGAAGCATTGGATGCTCATCACAATAAATTTGAATACCAAAAATGTTTATGTTTTGATCCAAATCATGGATTTACATCAAACCAACCAAACATGATGTCTATTGTGAATTTCTAATGCACTGTAATCAACATTTTATAGATAAAATTTGAATTATATGTTTCATTTTATGTTTTAATGATAATTTTTTATGATAGGTTGATCTATAAATATAATATAAATCATGGTATGAGGTTGATGACTAAACATTAGATGCCTATCAAATTATTCAAATGGAAATATATTAATTTATATGTAGTAATATTTAACTATCAAAACATATTTCAAAAAAAAACTATTATTTTGGTCAATGTTTTTTTAGTGTTTGAAGAAAAATAACGAAAAAGATTGTGGATATTACATTTGAAAATTTATGAAAAATATCATATACCATAAAAAATACTAGCATGCACAAACAGGTAATTTCTAAAGATAATTAAAATTTCATTTAAAATATTTTTTCATCATTTTTTTATATACTTTCTTAGTACTATCATGATTTACAACTATCTATGTACTCAAAATAAGAATTAAATTTTTTTAGAGATGAGTGGGTATAAAACGTGGTGTTGGAATTTTTTTTGACATCAAGATGAGGTGATTACTTATTATGTTTGTAATATAGTATAGGTTATGACCTTAGTGATACATTTGGAATGTGATGTATTATTATTGTAATTATTTGATATTATTTTTCACCTATCTCACAAGAATAAGTATAATGGAGGGTTACACTCTACATATTCTTTTAGATCTAGTAACTTTTTTTAAGCTACTCTTGCATGTGAGAGATTGGACTACGTGGCTGAAATTGAGATAATGGAGAAATATAAATGGTTCAAGGAAATTTCTACCCAAAAATCTGAATACATATTACCAATTATTAAGGAAGGGACTTCCATGCTCATAGACTCATAATTTTCATTTTTTGTCTTCAATATAAACGTGTCATTTTAGTTTAAAATGTGCATCATATAGTCAAAACTGAGTAAAATAGATCATATTATTTTCAAAATTTATGAAAAAAATCCATAATTAATTGGCGACATGTAGTAATTGAACCTGTTTCGATCCAACACACGATGTGGTTGGTATGACTCAAAGTGTGTATTTTTAATATAAAAGTGTAATTTTAGTTTAAAACACATGTCAGACAGCCAAAACTAAGAAAATGGGCTCATGTTTTTTTTAAACTTTAGGAAAATGATCCATAATTTATTTTTGACTTATAGGAATTGACTATATGTCAATCCAACACACTATGTGACCAGTATAACTCAAATTTCTTGTTTACAATATAGAAGTGTCACTTTAGTTTAAAACATGATTCACATGACAAAACTAATTAAATGATATCATATTTTTTAAAACTTTAGGAAAATTATCCATAATTTATTTTTGACATGTAGGAATCGACTACATATCAATCTGACACATGATCTGGCCATGACTTGAAGTGTTTGTTTTTGATATAGAATCGCCATTTTAGTTTAAAACACATGTCACAAATCCAAAACTAATAAAATGAGATTATATTGTTTTAAAACTTTATTAAAATGATCCATAGTTCATTTTTTATGTGTAGGAATCAACCACACATCAATTTGACATATAATGTGTCTAGTATGACTTGAAGTGTGTGTTTTCAATATAAAAGTTTCATTTTAGTTTAAAACACGGATCACATTATTAAAATGATCCATAATTTATTTTTAATTGATAGTAATTGATTAAACATTGATATGACTCATGATGTGGTCGGTATGACTCGAATTGCATGTTTTCAATATAAAAGTGTCATTTTAGTTTAAAACATGTGTCACATACCCAAGACCAATCAAATGTGATCAAATTATTTTCAAAATTTAGGAAAATTTTCCATAATTAATTTTTAATTTGTAGGAATTAACCGCATCTCAATATGACACATGATGTAGTCGGTATACTGGAAGTGTGTGTTTTCAATATAGAAGTTTCATTTTAGTTTAAAATGCATGTCACATAGCCAGAACCAATAAAATGAGCTCATATTGTTTTCAAAATTTATTAAAACAATCCATAATTCATTTTTGATATGTAGGAATTGGTTACACATCAATTTGACCCATGATGTGGTTGGTATGAATCGAAGTGCATGCTTTCAATATAAAAGTGACATTTTAGTTTAAAATGCAAGTCACATAGCCAAAACCGAGAAAAAGATATTGTATTGTTTTCAAACATTAGTTAAACAATCCATAATTAATTTTTGATATGTAGTAATTGAATAAAAATTAATCCAACATACGGTATGGTCAATATGACTTGAAGTGCATGTTTTTAATATAAAAGTTCCATTTTAGTTTAAAAAACACATCACATATCCAAAAACAAGAAAATGGGATCAGATTATTTTAAAACTTTAAGAAAATGATCCATAATTAATTTGTGATATGTAAGAATAAATTCATGTTAATTTGATACACGATTCGGATAGTATGACTCGACGTGCGTGTTTTCAATATAAAAGTGTCATTTTAGTTTAAAATGTGTATCACCATCCAAAAATGATCAAAGAAGCTAGGTTTGATTTAAAATTTTAGTAAAATGGTACATAATTCATTTTTTATGTTTAGTAATAGGCCACACATCAATATTACATGTGATGTGGCTGGTATGAATTGAAGTGTATGTTTTCAATATAAAAGTGTAATTTTAGTTTAAAACATTCGTCGCATAGCCAAAACTGAGAAAATGATCTTGGATTGTATTAAAACTTTAGTAAAGTGATCCATAATTCATTTGTGACATGAATTAATTGAACACATTTAAATCTGACACATTATGTGGTGGGTGTGACTTGAAGTGCATGTTTTCAATATAGAAGTGTCATTTTTGTTTAAAACATGTGTCACATATCCAAAGTTGAGAAAATGATCTTATATTGTTTTGAAACATTATTAAAAAGATCCATAATTAATTCTTGACATGTAGAAATTGAATTAACATCAATATGACACATGATGTGGCCGGTATGACTCAAAGTGTATGTTTTTAATATAGAACTGTCATTTTAGTTTAAAACACACTTCACGTTATCAAAACCGATAAAATGAGATCAATTTGTTTTTAAAATTTAGGACAATGATCAATATATAATTTTTCTATTTATGAATCTAACTCACATCAATCTGACACAGGATGTGGTCGGTATGGCTCGAAGTTTATTTTTTTGATATAAAAGTGTAATTTTAGTCTAAAACACGCACCACGAAGCCAAAACTGAGAAAACAAGCTCAAATTATTTTCAAATTTTAGTAAAACAATCCATAACTCATTTTTTACATATAGGAATCAACCACATAATAATCTAACACATGATGTGCTTGGTATGACTCAAAGTGCATGTTTTCAATATAAAAATGTCATTTTAGTTTAATTGTATAATTATTACAACTATAAAAGTAATTAAGATAATTAATAACTAATAATTTCATTATGATATCTAGTAATTAACAATATATTTTTATATATTTTTAATTAAAAATGTAATTAATAATTTATAATATAATTATTAATTAATAGTATAATTAATAATCGATAATTAAAATATAATTAATAGTATAATCATTAATAATATAATTAATAGTATAACTGATAATATCATTAATATATTTAATAATTAACAATATAATTTATCATATATGGATTATATAACATTAAAATTATAATTTTTTTATGTTTTTTATGTACTATTTCTAAAATAAACATTTGTTTTATTATAGGGAAAAGATTATGTATGGAGGTTGATCTTTGGAGAAATTATGCTATAAGAGTTTTGATTTTGTATATGGGTAGTAATTTTTTTTGACTAATTGTAAATATGATATCAATGTAAATATTTTGTATGTAAATTTTGAATTGAAATGATGGTGAAATTTAATAATTGTATTTCAATTAGGTTTTCTGTATATTTGTATTTTTGCTTGTTTATGTATTCTGATTGAGTTTATTGTTACAGGGATGTTGTAGAGCTTCATCTTTCTTATAGATAATATGGACTTTATCAGTGCTAGTAAAAGTGCAGATAAAGTCCCCATTTATCAGTTCTATAAAACACTAATACTTTATCAGTGATTTATTTTTAGCGCTGATAAAGGGGGCCTTTATCAGTTTTTTTTCTAGTGCTGATAACGTTCATGCAGTTTTAAAGGTTTTTAGATTGTCAGTGAAATTTTACACTAACAAAGTCATTTTCTAGTGTAGTTAAAGGCCTTGTCTATAATAGTGGTAGCTATTATAGGATGATACTTCTATACATGATCACCGAATCATGTGGTCATAATGATTGTGGAAGTCAAGAGCATACAACCTATTTTTTTTATTTTTTGTTCATTTTTAGAAATTCATTTTTCATACCACTAGTTTTTCTATACTCTCACACATGGGAATTTTACATACTTTATACAAAAATAGAAGTGTTAGAGTGTGTGTTTAGTGTTGTAATAGTGGGTTCCCAATTCCCAACTTTAATAGTACTTTTGATTACCATATTATGTATATAGTTAGATATGCATGATGAAATCTTACCATTATAGTGTATATATTTCTATGTATGCTATTTAATGGTAATTTCCATAGATTAATAGTCATGTAAAATGGTTATAGAAGATCCCAGACTATAATTTGAACCTTGAGATACTATGAAATCAATATTAAGCATATGTCTTATAGTCTAAATACATATTTCTGACTAAGCAGGGTAAATGTTTGACTTTTAGGTGATGGGTTCTCATAAGCATTGAGACTTATTCTCATGAAATTAACACTTGGTGATCTATGTTAGTGAGATCATGAGGACATACCCTCCAATAGTAATACCACATGTTTTGGGTTTCATTGGTTGTTCTTATCTACAGACATGTGTAATGGTCTCTTGAATATAGATCATTACCAATGTGTGCCATTTGATCATGTACTTTGATGCAAGGAAAAACCCATTATGATGAAATCGTAGAGAGGTAGCTTGTTTTGGAAGCATCATTGGTGGTATGACATTGGTTGAAAGGTTAAGAAAGGATTTATTGCTTCCAAGTTAAGAAAGTAATATATCTTGGGCCTCATTGATCAAGATGGTATTAACTTCATAAGACCATGTCCATGGTAGTCAAGGGTAAATCCATCTAGTTAGATCAAAAATAATAAATAAAGAAAAGGATGATGACATGGGTGTGCATCTTTCTTTATGAGATATTAAATACAAAGAGATTATATTACATAGTGCATGTTTTTAGGTTGGTTGTCATTGATATTACTATCCTTATATCTTTAGGGGCCATGATGGGTTGCTAGATCCCACTCTTGGTATGTGGATAGTATTCACTGATATTGAGATAAGGGCCTAGATGGTCACACACAATAGCGTATTTGAAAGTCTACCCCATTCTGGTGAATATGAGTGTTTGACATGGTGGGTTCCACCACAGGGGTCCAAGTTTTTTCCAAGGAAATATGATCACCAAAGCAATAAATAAATTCATATTTTTCAAGTTAATAATGTTTGGAATTGAATTTATTTCTTAAATGTATTTACAAGTTTTTAAGTAAATTGTAAGAACCCGGATCTTATTTTCAGTTATGTTTTTCTTTTTTCTGGAGTTTTTGAGAAAAGAGGAATTTTTGGAAATTTTTGAAGTACACGCCATGTACTTTATGAGTACACTCTATGTACTTCGTTGCTGTAGTAGGCCGTGTTCTGGTCATATCATGGCCACACACACAGTCGTGTGGGGTGACATGGAGGCCGCCTAAAGCGGAGTGCGGAAAAGGCAAGTACACATAGTGTACTTAAAAAGTACACGCTGTGTATTTTCTTTTTTTTTCATTAAACGCACCGGGGTCACGTCTGACGGACAGAACACCCTCACTACTACAAAAAAGGGCTTTAATAGCGCTAAAAATGGGCTTTAACAGCGCTAAAAATGGGCTTTAACAGCGCTAAAAACGGGCTTTAACAGTGCTAAAAAAGCGATGTAAATCCCGGCGCTGATAAAGGGGGGTACCCTTTATCAGTGCTTACTGAGCACTAATAAAGGGGTACTTTATCAACGCTAAAAGAGCACTGATAAATGAGTGTTTTATCAGCACTCCTTTAGTGCTGATAAACTGATCCTTTATCAGCACTTCTTTAGTGCTGATAAAGGTGTAGTTTATCAGTGCTTTTTTAGCACTGATAAATGCCCTATCTGCTGCTACTAAATAATCTGCAGCAGCACACCCGAACACCTGCAAAAAAAATCAGCATCTCAATAAGCTAATTGAAGTAAGTATACCCATACAAAATTAACACATAAATCATAAGCTAATTAGACCAAGTATACCCATATAGCAAGTATACCCGTACACCATTAACACATAATTCATAAGTTAATTAAGTACATAAAATTATCTATTTAACCCTTTTTACTGTAGAATCTCTAAAAGGTCACCATCCCTTACCAATCACTCATAATCTCCACCCATCTTCTAAAGAATAAATAATGTAGTTTTGAGTGGTAGAATACATTATGAGAATAAAAAAGTACAACACATAAGATATCCACAGAAGAAAGAAGTCGATTCAACATCCAAGCCTTCTCCACATCTTCCGCCATTAGAGTTATCATGTTGTCTTCCCCTTTGTATAGTAGCTTTCCCCTCATATTTATATATGTATTAATCTATTATATCCCCTTTCTCTTTTTAATTCATTTTATCTCTATTATACATTCCCATTATTTTTTATATTTATTCGTATCACAATTTAGATTCGTTATAAGGTTATCATTGGTTTTTTGGAGTTCTCCATCATTATTCTAGGAATATTAGGCCCTCATTCATAGGTTTCCATAATTTTCTCCAAGGAAATGGGATGTATATTTTAGAAATCACATGGATATCGAGTATTTTATATTATATTGAAACAGATTTTACAAAATGGAAAGAAACCAGGGGGAATACCCATTATGGAATCTAATTCCCATCATGAATGCCTCTTCCTGGAGTTGGTAAATCCATATCCCCCTTGATAATAACTCTTTCATCCAAAAAAACACTCAAATTCCATATTCAAAACCTCAATAGGGTGGCTAGTATCTACAATGTAGAAGAATTTATGTTATCATTCTTCATTTACCCCTAGCCCATCAAAAAGAATAATGTTGTGGACCCCTTATCCTTTAAAAATGCAACACTATCACATTTGTAACCTATATGGAATAATTTAAACAATATATCAGAGATTCTTATCATAAACTCTGGTTAAAATTATCCACAATGTTGTATGTAATTTATATAGTGTATCCAAAACCTTCGGTTCAAGCCCCATGATTGTGATGACACAATGGTCAAGCCCGCGATGTAGTGGGTGTTAATTATCTAATGCCACATATTCTTCTCTAAAGCTTCCATAGTGATATTATGACACAACAAAACTAGAAATGGTGTCACCATGGATATTCCACTTTTGTTTATTTATTTGGACATCATATTTGTCTAATTTAGTTCGTGTTATCATTCATGGATTTTTCACAATATATGAAATTCATGGGGGTCATCCCAGTATCTAGATGTCATCCACAGCATCTACTTACATTGATAATATAATTTTGGCTAGATTATTAGCTATCTCATTAGAATCTATGTAAAACTAAGTTGAGATACCCCAGTGGCATAGTGATTTTGAGGGTGGTAGGCTACGACAGTTGCATCAAGGGAATGTATGATTAAGGGAACATGAGTGGTGAGTGTTGAAAGGATTTTTTTGTAATTTACAATCCCCTAATCTCACCTCATCCAACATATGATAATTAAATGGGATCCCACTTCCATATACTTGTTCCCCTGACTTTATATTTATAATCATGTCATATTATAGTTAGTGGAATCATACAACCTCACAATATGACCCACACAAGTGATGTCCCTCATCCATTAGTGAACATAATATCCTAATGTCCCAATATTCTCTTATAATTATCCACCTACCTCTACATTCACAATTAAATAGATTTTATTCCACAATCCATCCATGTTGGGTACCCTTTTTGGAATTTAATGCCCCATAACCCTAATGTATTTTCTATGTGGCTTGAACCCTTTCGGTTTGGGGATAACATGGGTTGGAAAAATTATTTACCTAAAAATATATAAAACACTTAATTAATATTCTTACACATAACCAAGTACCCTTGGATCATTCTCATAAAATATTAAGGCAATACGAATGCGTTTGGTCGGATTTTCATAGGTCAGTTGTTGTTTTCAATTAAAATTGTGTCCATTTTAAACAAAAGAGAGACCCTTTGAGTGCTAGCGGCCACACCGTGCCTAGGATTGAGGTGGGGATAACTCTTACACGTCACAAAGGACCCTTGTATCTTTCTCATAAAGAATCAATACAATACGAATGCGTTTGGTCGGATTTCCATAGGTCAGTTGTTGTTTTCAATTAAAATCGTGTCCATTTTAAACAAAAGAGAGACCCTTTGAGTGGTATCGGCCACACTGTACCTCGGATAGAGGCGGGGATGACTCGTAGATGTAAAAAAGTACCAGTGTGTCTTTATCCTAAAGGATCAACGCAATCCGAAGGTGTTTGGTTAGATTTCTGTAGGTCAGTTGTTGTTTTCAATTAAAATTGGGTCCATTTTAAACAAAAGAGAGACCCTTTGAGTGATAGCAGCCACATCGTGCCTCGGATTGATGAGGGGATGACTCTTACACATCAAAAAGGACTAGTGGATCTTTCTCCTAAAGGATCAACACAATCCGAATTCATTTGGTTGGATTTCCGTAGGTCAGTTGTTGTTTTCACGTAAAATCGTGTCCATTTTAAACAAAAGAGAGACCCTTTGAGTGCTAGCGGACACATCGTGCCTCTTATTGAGGCGGGTTTGACACTTACACGTCAAAAAGGAATCTTGGATAGTTCTATTAAAGGATCAAGACAATATGAATGTGTTTGTTTGGATTTTCATAGGTCATTTGTTGTTTTCAATTAAAATTGTGTCCATTTTAAACAAAAGACAGACCCTTTGAGTGATAGCGGCCACACCGTGCCTCGGATTGAGGAGGGGATGACTCTTACACATCAAAAAGGACCATTGGATCATTCTCCTAAAGGATCAACATAATCCGAATGTGTTTGGTCAGATTTCCGTATGTCAGTTGTTGTTTTCACTTAAAATCGTGTCCATTTTAAACAAAAGAGAGACCCTTTGAGTGATAGCGGTCACACCGTGCCTCGGATTGAGGCGAGGTTGACTCATACACATCAAAAAATACCTTTTTATCGTTCTCCTAAAGTATCAAGACAATCTGAATTCATTTGGTCGGATTTTCGTACGTTAGTTGTTGTTTTCACTTAAAATTGTGTCCATTTTAAACAAAATAGCGACCCTTTGAGTGCTAGCGGCCACACCGTGCCTCGGATTGAGGCGGGGATGACTCGTACACGTCACCAAGGACCCTTGTATCTTTCTCATAAAAGATAAAAGAAATACTAATGTGTTTGGTCAGATTTTCATAGGTTAGTTGTTGTTTTCAATTAAAAATTGTGTCCATTTTAAACAAAAGAGAGACCCTTTGAGTGCTAGAGGCCACACTGTGCCTCATATTGAGGAAAAGTTGACTCATACACATCAAAAAGGACCTTTGGATCGTTCTCATAAAATATCACCACAATCCAAATGCGTTTGATCAGATTTTCGTACATCAGTTGTTGTTTTCACTTAAAATTGTGTCCATTTTAAACAAAATAGAGACCCTTTGAGTGGTACCGGCCACACCATTCCTCGGATTGAGGAGGGGTTGACTTTTACACTTCACTAAGGACCCTTGGATCATTCTTATAAAATATAAAGGCAATCTGAATGCCTTTGGTCAGATTTTCATAGGTCAGTTGTTGTTTTCAATTAAAATTGTGTCCATTTAAAACAAAAGAGAGACCCTTTGAGTGATAGCGGCCACACCGTGCCACGTATTGAGGTGGGGTTGACTCATACACATCACAAAGGATCCTTGGATCGTTATCATAAAGGATCAAGACAATACAAATGCGTTTGGTCAGATTTTCATAGGTCAGTTGTTGTTTTCAATTAAAATCGTGTCCATTTTAAACAAAAGAGAGACCCTTTGAGTGGTACTGGCCACACCATGTCTGGGATTGAGGAAAGGATGACTCTTACATGTCACCAAGGACCCTTGTATCGTTCTCATAAAATATAAAGTCAATCCGAAAGCGTTTGGTCATATTTTCATAGGTGAGTTGTTGTTTTCATTTAAAATCGTGTCCATTTTAAACAAAAGAGAGACCCTTTGAGTGCTAGCAGCCACACCGTGCCTCGGATTGATGTGGGGATGACTCATACACGTCAAAAAGGAAAAGTGTATCGTTTTCATAAAGGATCAACCCAATCTGAATCCATTTGGTCAGATTTCCATAGGTCAGTTGTTGTTTTCACTTAAAATCGTGTCCATTTAAAAAAAAAAAAAAGAGACCCTTTGAGTGATAGCGGCCACACCATGTCTCATATTGAGGCTGGGTTGACTCATACACATCACAAAGGACCCTTGGATCGTTATCCTAAAGTATCAAGACAATCTGAATGCGTTTGGTCAGATTTCCGTATGTCAGTTGTTGTTTTCAGTTAAAATCGTGTCCATTTTAAACAAAATAGTGACCCTTTGAGTGCTAGTGGCCACACCGTGCCTCGTATTGATTCATTTTTGACTCATACATGTCACCAAGGACCCTTTTATAGTTCTCATAAAATATAAAGGCAATACGAATGCATTTGGTCAGATTTCTGTAGGTGAGTTGTTGTTTTCAGTTAAAATTGTGTCCATTTTAAACAAAAGAGAGACCCTTTGAGTGGTATCGGCCACACCGTGCCTCATATTGAGGCGGGGATGACTCATACATGTCAAAAAGTACCCATGGATTTTTCTCTTAAAGGATCAATACAATTTGAATGCGTTTGGTCTGATTTCTGTAGGTCATTTGTTGTTTTTACATAAAATCGTGTCCATTTTAAACAAAAGAGATACCCTTTGAGTGGTACCGACCACACCGTGCCTCAGATTGAGGCGGGGATAACTCTTACATGCCAAAAAGGAGCCTTGGATCGTTCTCATAAAAGATCAAGACAATCCGAATGCATTTGGTTGGATTTCTGTAGGTTAGTTGTTGTTTTCAATTAAAAATTGTGTCCATTTTAAACAAAAGAGAGACCCTTTGAGTGCTAGTGGCCACACTATGCCTTGGATTGAGTCAGGGTTGACTTGTACACATCAAAAATGACCCTTGTATCGTTCTCATAAAATATCAACATAATCCGAATGCATTTGGTCGGATTTTCGTACATCAGTTGTTGTTTTCACTTAAAATCGTGTCCATTTTAAACAAAATAGAGAAACTTTGAGTGGTATCGGCCACACCGTGCCTCGGATTGAGGCAAGGTTGACTCTTACATGTCACCAAGGACCCTTGTATCATTATTATAAAATATCAAGGCAATCCTAATTCGTTTGGTTGGATTTTCATAGGTCAGTTGTTGTTTTTAATTAAAATTGTGTCCATTTAAAACAAAAGAGAGACCCTTTGAGTGCTAGCGGTCACACCATGCCTCGGATTGAGGCGAGGTTGACTCATACATGTCAAAAAAGACCCGTGGATCATTCTCCTAAAGGATCAAGACAATTTGAATGCGTTTGGTCGTATTTTCGTAGGTCAGTTGTTGTTTTCAATTAAAATCGTGTCCATTTTAAACAAAAGAGAGACCCTTTGAGTGGTACCAGCCTCACCGTGCCTTGGATTGAGGAGAGGATGACTCTTAGATGTCACAAAGGACCCATGTATAGTTCTCCTAAAGGATCAACAAAATACGAATGTGTTTGGTCAGTTTATGTAGGTCAGTTGTTGTTTTCACTTAAAATTGTGTCCATTTTAAACAAAAGAGATACCCTATGAGTGATAGCAGCCACACCGTGCCTCAGATTGAGGCAGGGATGAATCATAGATGTAAAAAAGGACCAGTGGATCGTTCTCCTAAATTATCAACATAGTTTGAATGCATTTGGTTAGATTTTTGTAGGTCAGTTGTTGTTTTCACTTAAAATCGTGTCCATTTTAAACAAAAGAGAGACCCTTTGACTGCTAGCGGTCACACTGTGCCTCTGATTGAGGAGGGGTTGACTCTTACACATCACAAAGGACCCGTGGATAGTTCTCCTAAAGTATCAAGACAATATTAATGCGCTTGGTCAGATTTTCGTACGTCAGTTGTTGTTTTCACTTAAAATCATGTCCATTTTAAACAAAATAGCGACCCTTTGAGTGCTAGCGGCCACACCGTGCCTTGGATTGAGGCGGGGTTGACTCGTACACATCACCAAGGACCCTTATATATTTATCATAAAATATCAAGGCAATAATAATGTGTTTGGTCTGATTTCCATAGGTGAGTTGTTGCTTTCAATTAAAATCGTGTCTATTTTAAACAAAAGAGAGTCCCTTTGAGTGGTACCGGCCACACCATGCTTCTGATTGAGGCGAGGATGACTCTTACATGTCACAAAGGACCCGTGGATCATTCTCCTAAAGTATAAACACAATCTGAATGCGTTTGATCATATTTCCATAGGTCAGTTGTTGTTTTCACTTAAAATCGTGTCCATTTTAAACAAAAGAGAGACCCTTTGAGTGATAGTGGCCACACCGTGCCTCGGATTGAGGCAAGGTTGACTCGTACACATCACAAAGGGCCTGTGTATTTTTCTCCTAAAGGATCAAGACAATACTAATGCGTTTGGTCAAATTTTCGTACGTCATTTGTTGTTTTCACTTAAAATCCTATCCATTTTAAACAAAATAGAGACCCTTTGAGTGGTACCGGCCACAACATGCCTCAGATTGAGGCGGGAATGACTCATACATGTCAAAAAGGACCCTTGTATATTTCTCATATAATATCAAGTCAATCTGAATGCGTTTGGTTGGATTTTCATAGGTCAGTTGTTGTTTTCAATTAAAATTGTGTCCATTTTAAACAAAAGAGAGACCCTTTGAGTTCTAGCGGCCACACCATGCCTCAGATTGATTCTAGGTTGACTCATACACGTCACAAAGGACCCGTGGATAATTCTCTTAAAGGATCAACACAATCCTAATGCATTTGGTCGGATTTTCGTACGTCAGTTGTTGTTTTCACTTAAAATCATGTCCATTTTAAACAAAAGAGAGACCTTTGAGTGCTAGCGGCCACACCATGCCTCAGATTGAGGAGGGGATGACTCTTACACATCACAAAGAACTTGTGGATAGTTCTCCTAAAGGATAAACACAATCCTAATGTGTTTGGTCAGATTTCCGTAGGTCAGTTATTGTTTTCACTTAAAATTGTGTCCATTTTAAACAAAATAGAGACCCTTTGAGTGGTTCAACATTCTTGCATGTTGCTGGGGAATATCATCTATTAAAATGGAAAAATGACTCATTGGATAAAGGCTGTTTTTTTTAATAATAATTACAATTTTCCTACAAACATTTACATACAATAATGTTTCATCTTTTGATCCCCTTAACCCCTCTCAAAAATGACCACCAATTGTACATGTCCCCAAGTGAGATATTCATTGTATTTGTGTACAATCTACCATAAGGTATGAGTACCACTCATTTCTGAACAAATCTATATTGTCTTGTGAGTATGAGTCTTTTCGGAAGTCAGATTAGTACTGCAAAATATAAAAATAAAGAATTAATAAATAACTTAAACGAACTAGTAGTTGTTTTTGAAAATACCTCTTTAGGGATGCTAGTTTGTTGATGAAAAACAATCTCTTTCATAAATTTACAAACATAATAACCACAATCATTATCATTTGTTTGTTTTGGACACTGAAAAAAAAAATTATCATTCGGATAATAACTAACTTGTGTTGATATGTGTTTGGATAGTGAAATTTAATTATATATACCCTGATATTTGTCCAAACATAGTACTTGCTCGCCTCCTTATGCTTAGCCCCTATCCTCATTCCTTTTTTTAGACGATAATGATATACTGCCCTATCATAATAGAATCCTCAGTAAAAGATAATATAAATTATATTACTTGATGTTTAGACCTAAAATGTAAGATGTAGTGTCTTATATATTCACAAACTCCATCATGTGTGGTCGGTTTGATAGATATCCTTTCTTTGAATCCAGAAAATAAATCTTTGGAGTATCCAAGTTCACCGTAATTAGAAACCAATGTTTCCTAAAACAAAAAAAGGAATAAGTAATAAAAGAAGTGAAAATATAATTGATATGCTTTAATCATAGAGTATTACCCCTATATGGTTGGTATTAGGAAAAGTCTATCATCTGTAATCTTGCTTTCAAATGTTTTCAGCAAGCCATTCACTATTGCATCCCTTTTTGATGGCTCTATTTTTGTTAGGTGTGTTGATGTGATATGAGGACTAACGAGTCCAAATCTTGGCTCATGGGAAAATTCCTTCAACTGTTTTTCATAAATGCGTCTGTCAATAATATAAAATGCATTTAGTCATAATTTTCACATTAGATCATCTTTTAGAAAATCAATTCATGGAAACATACCTCATATATACATTTACAACTGTGACGCCTAGCCAACCGTTTTCAAGGATCTCATTTATATTTTCAGCAGCAACGAAATCTTGACTTTCCTCTCTGTATATATTCTCTTTGAAAACCACTATATGACTATTACCATCTTTTAGCTTCGTATCCACATGAGTCTTCAATGCTAGTAAATGTGGATAGAGAACAGGTGGTGTTATTGTGCTTTCAGTAGATCCTTGGGATCGGTTGGTCGATCCTTTAGATGATTTTGAGCCGACGTTTTTCACCCCTTCCCTTTCTCCATCTATAACAACAATCATTGGTTCAAACCCTTTTTTCATTAATTATTAAGGGTTTAGCTTGAAAAAAAAGGAAATAAATACCTCTTTGTCCGCATGTACTCTTACAAGTTGTGACGGCCATGCAATGAATGTCCCAATAGCCTTTTCGATCGTATGAATATCATCGTCATCAAGTGTAATAGGTAGCTTTACATTTGGCTCATGAGCTATAGTAATCGTCACTTTCAGATGATCTTTTGGAAGTGGTCTATTATGCAGTGTGGCATCTGGGATATTGAACATTGTAGCCCTCGCTACAAGGTGATAGGTGGGTGTTGACAGATATAAATCACAATCATTATCACTCTATAGAAGATCAGTACAGAAAAATTATCAGTGTTTGTCTGATTCACATTTCATGGGAAAAATTATTAGAATATTGATTACCACGGCTAAGACAGTTCTTTGAGGCGAATGGCTCGCCTCAAAGATGGAGGGGGGTGGGGTGGGATGTTCACGCACTGGTTGTTCCTGAGTTGTGTCTTCCCTTTGCTTCCCACCCATAAAATTTGCTAGCAACTCTCCCTTCCATTGCAATCATTTATCAAGGGTTGCTATTTTTTTGCTCATTTGTTCCAATTTTTCATTTGTATCATCCGTTTTTTTCTTCTTCTCAAAATATACTCGGGGTGTCACCCCAAACCCTGCACCTCTGACACGACCATTTTTTTCTGGCTACTTCAAAGCCGTCGATAATAGGTTTGTATCTACTACAAGAGTAGCTGATTCCTGTGACTGTCAGATATAGGAAAATAACTAATTATTTTTATGTAATAGCAATTTAAAATAAATATTTTTATCATCGTGTCATACTTACACATATTTCCCACACTTTCTGTGTGTTCTCATCTACTAACTTCCCTTCTTTGTTCACACGTGCCTCCTTCCATATCACATGACGTGGAATGGAAGTGCATTTGGTTTTAGACTCATCAATCTACATATAAATATAGAAAGATAATTATGATGTTGTTTATTGTCACCTAACAATATTACTGTAAATTTAAAATATGTATCATTTTCTTTTCTAATGAAGCGTACCCCATCCTTGATTTACGATAGGGGTATGTTGGTTTTGATGCATGTTCCTTATTTTTAGTACAGAGTTTCTGTTTCATAAATGAAATATTGACAATCAAAGTGATGAATACAGGTATCCTCAAACAACGTATTATCACCCACAATGTACCTGAAACTTCTCATCTCCATGACGGACAATAAATGAACCCCATGCTTCTTGGGATATCAGGTGAGCATAGACAATGGGTGGGTACTGGTTTATTTTACCTTTGGAATCTTTCAGGTTACATCTTGTTAAAATAGTGTGAAAACCTCGATGAATCCTTCCTACAAGACTTAGTACATAATCCATGTGTGAATCGTCTAATATAAATGTACTCTACAAGATATTGAGAAGAGTAAGACATTGTTTCATTATTTTATTTTCTAGTAAATTAAAGAAATAAATTCATAATGTTACCGTAATTTCTTCCCAGATCACAGCCTTCAGCCCGAACACAACATGGTGCCATGAATCTATGTCAATCGGCATGCGTTGCCGAGTGACAACTCCAATGTAACTACTAAACATAGCCTTGTTGGGATTCACATGTTGGCCTCGTGCATTTCATCTGACTTCAAATTTGATGCCTTTTCTTTTCGCCTAAATAATTTTGGCTAACACCGTCAAACTACGACGCACCTGTGTTTTCTGTGACGTCGGTCCTTCATTCCTGACCATTTCATCGATATCAACATCATCTACATGTTCATCTGAAATGGTATCAACGGCATGAGCTGATGGTTTTGGACCTCAACACTAGGAGAAGCAGGAGCCGCAGCAGCAGGAGCAGCAGCATCCATAGCAGGAGCAGCAGGAGCAACAGGAGCCGCAGTAGGAGCAGCAGTAGGAGCTACAAGAGCAGCAGGAGCAGCAGCAGCTACAGCAGCAACAGCTTGAGAGACTTGTTCAGCCTCAAGGTTAGGAGCACCAGAATGTGCAGAAGTTATTATATACAAATGTTTTTGAACAGTTAATTTAGATTACATAAATTCAGTAATGATAATATAATAACATGAGATAACAAGATCTATATTACAAACAAAATATAACCTATTTATTGAAATCTCTTTATTTTTTTCAAAGGTTGAAGGGATTTGACACCTCTATCGATTATCTAAATCCCTTCATTGTGGTATCCTCTAACATACAAAACATCATCTGCATTGGGACCACTCTGAAATTATTGCGATGTACCACTAAAAGGACCATCCTCAACTGAATTTTCATTGGAACCTTCAGTAGTTTTGGATGATAAAAGAACAATCGACCACTTTCGGTTTGAAGAATCTGGAACATAAAAAACTTGTACCGCTTGCGAATCCATTATAAACTGTTCGTCTTTGTACCCTTCTTTACTAAAATCAACTTTCAAAAATCCCCATTCATCTATTTTAACACCACTGTTGTTATCAACCCATTTGCATTGAAAAATTGGCAATTGGAATGTCGTATAATCCAACTCCCATATTAGTTTGATAATGCCAAAGTATGACATATTTGCATAAATTGGATTTCTATCCTTACTACCGGAAACATGCATCGCTTCATCCACTAGTGTAACTCCACTATTTTGCATGGTACTATCTTCATCATGTTCATCTATATAGAATGTATAACCATTAATTACATAACCATTATAAGATAATACATACACACTTGGTCCAGCGGCTAGCCATCTAAGTTATTCTGACATTGAATTATAATTTTCATCCAACTGCTTAACAATATGGTCCTAAAACCATCCTATAAACTGGTGATTATGTGTATCTGATAACCATTTTTCAGCCCTTGATGGATTCAACTGCCTAATAATTTCTTTGTGAGTTTCAATATATGGAGAAACCTCCCAACTGTTATGCAAAACATAAATATGGTCCTGCTCTCAATTTGTAATACTGATTGTCACAACTTCTCTTCCAGAAATTCCCTCACCCTCAATGTGTCCAGTGTGATGAGATTTCGGGAGACCAATTCTTTCCACATCAGATAGGTATTCAGTACAAAATTCAATGGCTTCCTCAACAATATATCGCTCCACTATACAACCCTCTGGCCGACTTCAATTTTTGACATACCCTTTCAAAATCTTCAAATATCATTCAACAGGATACATCCATCTATAGTGCACAGGACCAAAAAGTCTAATCTCTCTCACCAAGTGAATCATCAAATGAATCATCATATCAAAGAATATTGGTGGGAAGAACATTTCTAATTCACATAATATGATGAAAATTTCTTTTTCCATAGCTGGAAATTTCACCGGGTCTAAAACTTTGCTACATATAGCTTTGAAAAAGAAACAAAGTTTGGTTAACGTATGAAGAACATTCTTGGTAAAAATGCAACGTAAAGCTATAGGAATTAGATCTTGCATCAAAACATGGAAATCATGTGATTTCAAACCTTTTAAATTCAAATCATTAATTGACACAATGTTCTTGATATTTGATGAGTACCCCTCTGAAACCTTTACATCATTGAAGAAGTTTCAAAAATGATATCTATCCTCCCTCGAAAGAGTATAAGCAGCTGGAGGAAGAAACATTCGATTTTCACCCTTCACGAGAGCCAACTCTTCTCGTATTCTCATGTCAACCATGTCCAACCTTGCCTTAATTCCATATTTTATTTTTCCAAGGGCATTTAGCAACATTCTGATAACACTGTCACATACATTTTTTTTCCACATGCATCACATCAAGAAAATGTCTGACGTACAAACAATTCCAGTATGGTAATTCAAAAAAACTGATCTCTTTTTCCAACCAATTTTCGTAAGGTTTTTCGAAAATGGTTTACCAAAAATAGTGTTCAGATCTTTTACTTTCTCAAACAGCTGATCACCTGTTAGTGGAGATGGTGTTGCGTGTTGTTCTGAACTTCTATTGAATGATGTCATCCAAGATCGGTACTTATGCAGATGAGGGAGAAATCTACGATGTCCTAGAAACACATATTTCGATGAATGTTTCAACCTAATTGATTTTGTATCTTCTTCACACATGGGACACCCTTGAGTTCCTTTAATGCTATAGCCTGACAAATTTCCATAAGTAGGGAAATCATTTATTGTCCCATACAACATCGCTCTCAACGTGAAGTATTCACTTTTATAAGCATCATACAACATTACACATGAATCCCACAATAACTTCAAATCCTCGATCAAAGGAGCCAGATAAACATTAATATCATTACCTGGTTTTTTTTGTCCTAATATAAGCATAGATAACATGATGAATTTCCGCTTCATGCATAACCAGGGTGGAAAGTTATAATTTACCAACATAACAGGCCATGTATTATGAGTGCTGGTTTGAAAACCAAAAGGATTCACTCCATCTGTAGATAATGCAAGACGAAGGTTTCTCGGCTCTTTTCCAAATTCAGGATACTCATGATCAATTTTCTTCCATTGAGGAGAGTCGTCCGGATGATGTAATTTCCCATCTTTATTTATTTTATCTGTATGCCATGACAATTGTCTTGCAGTTTCTTCACTTCCATATAGACACCTAAACCTTGGAATGATTGGAAAGTACCATACAACTTTTATAGGATTGGATTTATCTTTATTGTATCGAGAAGCACCACACTTTGGGCATTCTGTAAGTGATTTTTTCTCCTTGTGAAACAATATACAGTCTTTCGGGAAGGCATGTATTCTTTCAGAAATCATACCCATCGAGCGTAGCATTCATCTAGCTTCATATGTCCGGCTTGGGATCTCATTATCTTCCAGGAGCATGTCATTCAAGAGATCAAGTAGTTCCGTAAAACTGACATCACTCCATCTGTTTCCTGCTTTCAATTTATACAACTTCATTACAGCTGACAATGTTGTATACTTAGTGCAAGCAACATACAATGGCGTCTTTGCACAACTCTTTAACTTCTCAAACAATTTTGGGCAATCACGGAGTTCATATTCAATTGTCTTTTTTATTTCCTCAATACGATCTTCATCATCATTGACATCTGTAATCACATCCTCCATACGGTCTTCTTCATTATCCATATTTTTATTCATATATGGTGATCCATAAAATGCAGTTTTATCCCATCCAGTAGCTACATTCGCTTTTTCTCCGTGTTTATTCCAACATTTATAACTCTGATCTATTCCGTGACATATCAAATGTTCTTCCAACTCCTCTGGAGTAAGTATTCTAGAATAAAAACAATGTAAACATGGAAAAAGGATTTGAGAAGGATCCTTTGTGTGATCCTTTTAAAATTTGATGAACTCTTTCACTCTGTTCTCGTACTCTATTGTCAAACGATTAGCATCCATCCAATCTTTATTCATCTTCATCCTATTTGAATATCAAATATTATTATTTATGGTTCAAGTACACAAAACAAGAATTCCAAATAAAGTATAAGAGAACCACTTCCTTATAAAAATAGAGATTAATAGAGCCTAACCATTGGTATTTATTCATTTTCATTAAATATAATTACTTTAGATTCATTATAGTTTCATCAAATCACCTCAGACCAAACACAAGAATAATCAAGAATGATACATCTACCACTCCTAGGTCTCTGCCCTACATTCAATATCATCATACCTAAATATCCATATATCCACACATACACATGTCACAAACACATAAAAAACCATATCCACATCAGAACCAAAGTACCAATATGGATTTCAATCAGGTTACTCGACTCAAGTGGTGGTGTGTAAGAAATAATAAGAAAATATAATAAGTATATAGTCACACATAAATCTAAAACTGGTGTTAATAATCCAATAAACCAAAGGTATTATTCCATCTATCAAAATACTCTGAAAGAGACCATATGCGACAGTAGTCCCAGGTGGTGAAGGTTCCTGAGGAGGAAGGGGCGAACACGCACCTATCGGGGTTCGAGGTCAGGTCACTAAGGTTGAAGGTGGCCCGATACTCCTACAAGGGTTCATTCCATATTTCACAAACCATGTCCCGGTACCCTAGGATGTTAACCCACTACTGGTAGAAGTGAAACCATTCCTGATGACCATGCCAAGAAGAAATGGAAACCAAGAGGGGGGAGTGAATCAAAATACCTCAAGCAAGATGGAAAAATATAGTATTTGAGAATAGGTTATTGGCTTTCATGTTGGCTAGACACCTATCCAATAGACTCCACAAGCGGTGATGGCCCCTGCAGTTGTTTCACCAGGTGAAACTATCACCTGAGAAGCTGAGATCAATGAGGCCCTTCACAGCCATTAACTGAAAAAACTCCATGATGGCCTTCCTCTGGAATGGGCTTCTACCTTTCCTTTCCTTTGGGTTGGAAATGACATTAAAGTCACCCCCAAAAAACAATGGATGGTGGCCTGGATCAAAGGTATTTTGTTTAAAAGTACAATCAATCCCCCTCAATTTTTTAAAATACCAATACCATAAACCATTTAAAAACAAGACATTTTAATTTATTTTGGAAATCATTCCCAAAAAAATCAATAAACAAACACATGCCAAACCATTTGGAATTTTATTTAAAGAATCAACATATCTTTATTTTAAACCATGATTTTCATTTATAATATCAAATCCACCAACGGTAGAAGGAAACCTAATTTATTTCAATGAAAAAGGTTAATTCGCAACAAGATACCATCCATTCCATATATTATTTTCATTAATAGGGTTATTTTGTGCTTCAAAATGATCAAAACATGTCTAACCAACTTCAAATGGATAAAATATGAATTCATGAAACACATGAATCCCAAAAAGAAGATATAGTATAGAAACACCCACTTGGAATATTTGGGATCAAAACACAATGAATCTGAATGAGTCTACTCGAATGAAGAACATTGAATCAAATAAAAGGGATCTCAATAAAAGGTAAAAGAGATACTATAACCATAATTCCCCATAAAAATTATAGGTCTAGTAAAAACCAAGGCTTCCATAGCCCCCAGGAACAAAGAATCAAGTGATGGAGAGAGATTTAAGTTCAAGAAAGGAAATAAATACCAAAAGAGGATCACCATTTAGAATGAAACTTCAATCCACCAAGTGATGAGGATAGAAGAGCCAAACTATCCAAAGGGGCTCCCAAGGCTTGAGTGGGTTGAGTTAAACTTGAGGGAGAAGATAAAATAAATAAATGGGGGTATCGGGGTGCAATTACCCTACTACCTCGATGTTTCCTCATATACAATGACACCACTGGAAAGATAGTGGCCCTCGCCAGCTAGACAATGGTTATAGTATAAATGTTATAACCATAGGTTATCCCACTGGCTAGTAACTACAGACCCACCAGCTAGCTGATGGCTATAGAATTTTTTTGTATCCATTGTGAATC
Source organism: Viscum album (assembly GCA_963277665.1). Lineage (NCBI taxonomy): Eukaryota > Viridiplantae > Streptophyta > Magnoliopsida > Santalales > Viscaceae > Viscum > Viscum album. Next base: position 1,761,571,883 of record OY728141.1, read on the forward strand.
CCATTGCCTATCCGATTACCCTCACTGGCCATTCGGTGGACCACATGAAGCTTTTCAACCTACATGTTCACGTCCACATCTTCTATGACAATCTGGGACATCCTATGACCCCTCAAGAAACCCAAAAAACTCAAAGAGAATTGCTTTGATGAACGATATACTGTGATGTTACAATTCTCCCCATCGTTCCACTTTTTATCCGAATAAATATTCTAGTATGAAGGATAGAAAATTATGAGACGAAAATAAATTCCACACAATAATTATTGTGTGGAAAATTTACAAAATATAGGAAGATTCACCGAATAGAGGACCACTACAAAAAAATTAAAATGAACAGATAACCAATATTCCCAAGAACCCTTAATGTATATCCTCCAAGAACATCATACATCTCCAAATGACACGTCTACATCACTAACAAGAGAGAAAATCCCAATAATGTCCAAAGACCTAGAATAGGTCACCCAACCATTTAAATTTTCAATAAAATGGTGGGACATAAGATGGAAATATACTAAGAACACATCCCTTCACCCAAATAAGAGACTACAACCACTAACCATAAAGAACCACTAAGAGCATAATTCGAAACCTAAGGAAAGGTACACCCAAAACATACCAATGAATCCAAATGAAATAACACATTAAATATCCATAAATGATTCAACCAACAACAATAAAGTAAAAAACTAAAAAGGATTTATTCCTCGATCAAGTACTCGATGGAAACCTTGAATTCCCACTATAGAGTGTCACCCATCGACAGTCTCATTGAAGTAGACACCAACACCTTCCAATGCCTGGTCCATCAAGAGACTTCATAATCCTAGTCATTTGAGTACACACCAAAAGCCTATCTATGTCCAACCATAAATAGATCATATAAAATGGTTTTTGCACAAATATGGAAAACTAATCTCTTAAAAGATAGACCACCCAACACATCAAGATTGAGCTCTAACCAAGAAGTTGTGAATCGGAGGAAAATAAGGAATAATAACCACCTTAATGGTCTCAAAAACCCACCCAAATAAGACAACCATAGAGGGAAACATAAGGGATTTTAAATGGAAATAACCTAAAACATCCATAGGTTTCCAGAAAAGGATGAATCATGTAGCCTAAAATAATCACAATCTCAAATACCCATTAAATCTATCATGCCAAATCAACATATGGTTATGTGTGATGGGAGAGGATAAAAATATTAAAAAATTATTTGGAAAACATGCCTTAAAGGGAGGTCCAGAAAACCGAATCTCAAGGGAATTGCGGGCGGCAGAGGTCCGGAAAACCGAAGCTCGAGGGTGGCGGAGGTCCGGCAACGCGAACTCAATGGGCGGCGGAGGTCCGGCAAAGAGAAGTGAGGGCGGCAGAGGTCCAGCAATGCAAACTCAGCGGGCGGCAGAGGGGAGTCGCAGGGTTTCAGTACCGCGAGAGCTTTAGGTCACGATAAAACAAGGGCACTGTGCGACCGACTTTATAAAAAAATGGACTAAGGTTTTATCAGCGCTAACATAGCACTGATAAAGACTACCTTTATCAGCGCTAACAATTTAGAATTGATAAAGGTATCCTTTATCAGTGATTTTTTAGCGCTGATATTGATACTCTTTATCAGTGCTAAAATTTTAGCGTTGATACAGGGATTCTTTATCAGCGCTTTTCTAGCGCTGATAAAGGGATTATTTATCAGCACTAAAATTTTAACATTGATAAAGGGTAACCTTTATCAGTGGTTTTTCTTAGTGCTGATATAAGGGGGCGCTTCCCTTGCCAGTTTTTGTAGTAGTGCCTACTTCTAGGTTCTGTTCGTCCGAGAGCGTCGAGCTGCCGCAGATCATTGACGAGCCCCCGAGTGAGCATCCGTCCTCTGAATAAAACTCTGTCATTCACGTTAGAATCGCATCAGTGAGTTCTCTCTTCTCCTAGAACACCTTTCCTTGATTTATCCTCTTTCATGAGTTATCGTGGGTTGAACATTTTATGATTTTTCTTAGATCTATGGAATTATAAGGCAATTCAAGCCTCATGGTTCAAGTATATTGATCTCACAATGCCGAGGTAGGTGGTTTGTGCCTTTCTATAGAAAGTCTTTGAGTTTTATGTGAAAATTTTACCAATACCCATGAACGGGGTATTGTGCATTTACCATTTTAGAACTATTGTTTTCCTACTTTTCTTGTATGCCTGAGTAGAGGTTATTGTTTGTGAATAGGGTAATCTGTTGTGCTTTGGATGTATTTCCCATGCATGTTTTGTCTATTTTTTTTTTGGGTATAGTTTTCCTGTTAGGCTACTGTTCACTTTCCCATGCCTAGTATTATAGGATGGTGTGACTATTGCTCTGATATGATGTTATGCTGTAGAATTCTATCCAAGTAGTTCTTGAGATTTAATTTGTCCATTACGTGATGTTATACTTGCTGATTTTACATAGGTCTATGAGAACCTAGTGTAGTAGACCATAGGGAGATTGGACGTAAGGGCTTATCCAGTGTGTCTTTTATAATTTACGATGCGAGACCACAGGGGGAATTGATGTTGAGTGATTCCTCAGAGAGTTTGTAGTTCCTCGATGTGGGCCACAGAGGAAATGTGATGTAAGTGTTTCCCTAGAGCGCCTTTAGTATCGATACGAAACTATAGGGGGAATTGACGGTGATTTCTTTCTCAGAGAGTCTATACTTTAGCTAAACCAGAGGGGTGAGAGTGTGTGTGATTCCCATAGGGTTGATTATATCTGTTAGGTAGGACCAGAGGGGATAGGATGTGAATACTTCCCAGAGGGTTACCTATTGTGTTTATCTACTTTGATTAGTTGTTGCTTGATATTTGGAATGTGGATTGTTTACTACTGAGCACTTTCCTGTTTACTTCTTTCTATACTTTTACCTTCCATATATTCATTGACTGTTAGGCACATATCTTGTGGTGGTTGCCTACTAGGATTCGTCTCACACCCTATTTGGTCCATTCTTTTGGGCCCAAACAGATTATATTGTTTCAAGTATAGACAAGGTAAAGCACCCTTCTACTTCAGGTACTTGACTTGTTGTGCTGATGGAGAGCATGGGATCAAGCTATGGCTTGCGATGCTAAGGAGATTATCTGCTTTATTTTGCACTTTGGTTTAGCACTGTTGTATTCCAGTATTGTGACTTGTTTGGATGTTTTCCTAGACATATGTGTATCATGAATCACATTATATATATGTGTGCTCCAGTTTTTTATCATTTCAGTCCTCCGTTGTTTACTGTGGTTGGATATTACTGCTTCCGCTATTGTATAATTGTTTATCTTCCGTTGTGTTACTCTGCCAATGAGGGCATAGTTTCCCCACTATCACACCCAAGGCCCTCACTGCTAGTCGGCAGCCTATGGCGTTCGGGGAAATGCGCTTCATGCCATGTGACCAACCAGGTACAGGGCACCTCTGGGTGGATTCCGAAACGGAGATGTTACAAAGTGGTATCAGATGAATTCTTTTCTCTTAACTTACTGTTTGGAGCCTTTATCCAGGGATAGTATGAAATAGGTACTTGGTAATAAGTTGTGCCCGGGATTACCTAACTCGTGTACAGGAAAAATCCAATCTACCTCGTTTATTGCAATTTTTCTGGTTTACAATTTTATAGTTGATTTGATTTCACCATTGTGTGATTCACATGTTTTGTGCTATTACTGTTGATGTTGTTGAGGTTCTATTTCTATCGCAACCCAGTGAGATGAGGGTATGCCATCTCATGCATCATATAGGCACTTGCTATAAATCACATGTCATGCATTCTTTCCATGCTATCTAGGGTGCATTAGCAATTTCATGTTGTTGTGATAGATTTTGTATAGAATATGCATATTGTTGTGATAGATGCCTTGATAAAAGTATCTTATTCGTGTTAAAGCACTGATTGTGTAAGTTTTTTCCTGAATGAATGCCAAAATTTGGTTCTTGAGGTGTTATGGGCCCTCATGGACCGTAATTTGGTGGATCATTGACTTGTTTGCCTTGTTTGTAACATGTATAAGATTCCAAAATTTGATTCGCAGGGATTATGGGCCCTCACGGATCGGAATTTGGAACCTTCAGTGTTTTTTTCAGTGTTTTCTGGGCTTTAAAGTAGTTTCTGAGGCTTACTGTCTGGAAAAACCCAGAATACATGTTGTGTTGTTTTGACTACATGTCATGTGTTCTTCTATTCAGAAAGAAACTTTTTTTCATAAGTACATGCCGTGTACTTTATGTACACGCTGTGTAGTCTCTAACAGTGTCACAAGACGTGTGGGTAGAGACACGGGATGGGGAATTTCTTATAGGAACATGTTGTGTACGAGTTGAACACGTTGTGTTGTGTAATCCTAGGAACCCAGCCGTGTATCTAAAAACACAGGTCTGTGGAGTCTCTTCTTATACACACCGTGTCAGGTTTGAACACACTGTGTAGTCTGACCCAGGTACCCGGCCGTGTCACTAACAACACGGGTTGGTATTATCCTTTCATGTACACGCCATGTCCACATTGAACACATCGTGTAGTGTGAGCCGTGTGTCAGGCTGTGTCACTAACAACATGGGCCAGGTGAAGCTTGTCTAGTACACACCGTGTCTATCGAGAACACGTCGTGTAGTCTTGTCTTGGGAGAGTTGTGTGGCTTAGGTGTGTAGAAGGACCCGGGCAGGGGAAGAGGATTCAAGTACACGTCGTGTGTTAGGAAACAACGCCATGTGGTTTCGTAGTTACACGACCAGTTTAGGCAGTAGTACACGCCCATGTAAATGACTTAAGGAAACACGCCGTGTAGGCTTTGTACATGCCATTTAGTCATGTTTTTTTAAACTCGAATGCTTTCTTTCTCCTGTTCCCCTATCACACTTCTAGTTTTTATCCCTTGATAATGTTGATCTAAGGTGTGAATTTGACCTTGTAGAGTCATGCCACCGAGACGTCCTCCGGTTGTCTGCCAGTTAAAGGGTAGTGATCAGACGCCAGATATGGCTGATCAGGGACTTCCTGCAGATCCTTCTGTTGTGCCATTCTTGGAACCAGCATTTATACCTATTACCAGTACTGACACACAGCTCAGGGAAGGCTTCATGAGGATGATTCAGACCTTCCAGGGAGCTCTACCTCCTGCCCCGTCGATGGCAGATTTGACGTGGGTTTTCCAGTAGCAGCATCCTCCCACCTTCTCAGTAGAAGGAGGGATTCAGGCTGCAGAGTCATGGCTAGAATCCATGCTGACGATCTTTGAGCATCTGGAGATGCCTCCATAGAGGAGGGTGAATCTTGCCACTTACATGCTATGGAATTCCGCCAAGAGGTGGTGGGATGTGATCTCATAAGCGGGGAATCAGGAGGTTATGGCATGGGAGGAGTTCCAATGCATCTTCTATGACTAATTCTATCCAGAGACCCTGAGGTCCAACTGAGCCTGGGAGTTCATGAGTCTGGAGAAGGGTACTCTTTCTATTATGGATTACTCCTATCGCTTCATCGAGCTTCATCGTTTCACACCCTTCCTAGGAGGATATGGGTTATTCCTGGCAAGGAAGTTCAAGGATGGTCTCAGACAGGACATCTATTCCTAGGTGAACATCTTCAGTTTGACTTCCATCACTTCTATTGTCAACCAGGCGCTGGTCATGGAGCGAAATCTGAGGGATTCTAGAGTTATGAGCCAGGGCGGCTCAGCATCTGGAGTTATCATCCCTTCTACTGACAGCAAGAAGTGTCACAGAGAGTCTTTTCATGGTGATCCAAGAAGGCGAGACACATCTTCAGGTAGTCAGGTGTTATACTACCAGTGCAGTAAAAGTGGTCATATGAGGCCACAGTTCCAAAGAGACCCAGTGGAGTGTCGATCTTGCGGAAAGATCGGTCACCTTCAGTGTTTCTGCCAGGTCTTCTCACCAGCAGTTAGTGGCAGGGGTTCTTCTATGACTCCATGTTCGGGAGCAGTGCCACCAATTTCTCACCAGTCTGAGAACTGGAGTTCTTCCGGCCATTCAGTCCGAGGTGGAGGTCATGGTCGTGGTGGTCAGTCTCCAGTCTTTCAGTGATAGTAGAGTGGATCAGCTCAGAGTGGTCAGGCAGGGTCACAGGGCTATGGAGCAGACCAGACCTTTGCAGTAGAGTAGACCCAGATAGAGCAAGATCCCGGACATTCTATAGTTCGAGGTACAATCCTAGTTTCCTCGATTTTATCTTAAGCTCTTTTCGATACAGGGGATTCCCATAGCTTTATATTTGTTGCTATCATGGAGAGCCTTGGGATCTTTATCTTTTCTTCTATTAATATCTTGATGCTAGACACTCCTTTGGGGACTAGAATGGCTAGTGTACTTTAGTTAGAGGAGTTCCCTCTATAGGTTGGTGGGTGTCACTTCTTATGGGATCTCTATGTCCTAGAGATGACAGGCTATGATTTCATTCTCAGAATGGACTGGCTAGTTCCCTTCCAGGCAGTCATCGACTGTAATCGCCGCATGGTGAGTTTCATATCACCATAGGGTGGATCTTTTCTTCATAAGGGAGAATTGGATGTCCAGGCGAGCAGAGTGGGACTAGAGAATCATGGGTTAGGAGGAGTTACAGCCCAAATTACTAGTCTATATCTGGATGATCAGGGGACTTCACAGTTAGACTTCCCTCCAGTGGTGGATCATTTCAATGATGTCTTTCTAGAGGACTTTTCAGGTTTGACTCCGAAGAGAGAGGTGTAATTTTAGATTGAGATTGTTCCAGGAGCGGCACTAGTGTCCATTCCTCCTTATAGGATGGCTACACCAGAGTTGCAGGAGCTCAAGAAGCAGTTGGAGGAGTTGCAGGCAAAGGGTTTCATTCAACCCAGTACTTCTCCATGGGGTTCGCCTATCCTGTTTGCAAAGAAGGAAGACAGCACCCTCAAGCTTTGTGTGGATTATCAGAAGTTGAACTAGTTGACGGTCAAGAACCGATACCCCTTGCCGAGGATTGATGATCACTTTGATCAACTTCGAGGAGCCCGGGTGTTCTCGAAGATTAACTTGAGGTCTGGTTACCATCAGTTGTGTGTTATACCATCAGATATACCTCTTACAGCCTTTTAGGGTAGGTATGGTCTATACGAGTACATGGTTATGTCGTTCGGTCTCATGAACACACCTGCAGTTTTCATGGCACTGATGAACCGAGTGTTCTATCCATACTTCAATTCCTTCATGGTTGTTTTCATTGACGATATCTTAGTATATTCTCACACTCGACACGACCATGCTACACATCTTGAGATCATTTTGAGTACACTGAGAGAGAATCAGTTATATGCTAAGATCTCAAAATTCCACTTTTGGATGGATCATATTCACTTCTTGAGTCACGTTATCTTAGATACAGGAGTATCTGTAGACCCATAGAATGTGAGAGCAGTAATTTCCTAGGATCAGCTGAAGAACATCTTTGAGGTTCTGATTTTTCTAGGGCTGGATGGATACTACAGACACTTCATACAGGACTTTTCACTCTTAGCAGCACTGCTAACGGGCCTGACTAAGAAGGGTGTGAAGTTCCGGTGGTCAGATTCTTGTGAGTCAGCCTTTCAGGAGTTGAAAGGAAGGTTGACTTCAGCACCGATATTGGTCTTGCCAGATCCAGGAAAGGTCTACACTGTCTATTGTGATGCATCAGGTATCGGGATGGGAGCTATGCTTATGTAGGGAGATGGAGTCATTGCATATGGGTCTCGGCAGTTGAGGTCATAGTAGAGGAACTACCTGACGCATGATCTCGAGCTAGTAGCAGTTTTGTATCCCTTTCGTTGTTAGAGACATTATCTTCTAGGAGAGAATTTTTTTGTTTTCACCGACCAAAAAAGTCTCAAGTACATCTTCACTCAGTGTGATCTGAATTTGAGACAGTAAAGGTGGTTTGAGTACCTTCAGTCCTTTGACTTTGAGCTTGCCTATATGCCGAGGAAGGGAAATGTAGTGGCTGATGCATTGAGAAGGAGTACTCAAATACAGGTAGTTTAGGAGGCCAGTAGTTAGTGGAAGCTTATGGATCTATTATCTGAGATGTATCTTGAGGTGCACGACAAATAGGGGCAGACGTTTCTATCTTCTGTGATTGTTATCTCTATTCTTCTTGATCGAGTAAAAAATGAGGCAGCTATCAAATTCAGAAGGCATGGTCCTATAGGAGAGTGTTTCAGGAGAGGACCATATTTCTGGGTGGACCATAGGTAGGGATGAGATATTGTGTTTCCAGGGATTCATATGGGTGATGGAAGATATACGCGAGGATCTGATATGGGATTTTCATTCCTCGGTTTGGGAAGTTCATCCTAGTGTCACCAAGGTGTATCGTGATCTACACCATCAGTATTGGTGGTCATGTATGAAGAGGGATGTTGCTGGTTTTGTCATGAGTTGTTCCACTTGTCAATAGGTGAAGGCGGAGCATCAGCGAATAGCAGGGCTTCTACAGCAGTTACCCATTCCTGAATGGAAGTGGAATGACATCGCGATGGATCTTGTGATAGGGTTGTTGAGGTCTCCTCGAGGGAATGATGCAGTATGGGTTGTCATTGATAGGCTTACGAAGTTTTCTCACTTCTTTTCGATCATGGAGACCTTTAGTGTTGATGATCTGGGATGGTTATACATCTGTGAGATTGTACATCTGCATGGAGTTACACACTCCATCGTTTCAGACAGGGATGCTCGTTTTACATCTTGGGTTTGGAAGGGGCTTCAGAAGGATTTGGGTATGCAGGTAATTTTGAGTACAACTTACCACCCCCAGACAGATGGCCAGTTCGAGCATACGATTCAGGTACTAGAGGACATGCTCTGAGCATGCATCCTGGATTTTGGAGGTTCTTGGGAGAAACATATACCTCTTGTGGAGTTTTCCTACAACAATAGTTTTCAAGCAACTATTCAGATGGAACCTTATGAGGCTTTGTACGGTAGGTCATACCGATCACCCTTATGTTGGCTAGAGGCAAAAGAGGCAGCTTTGATGGGACCGCATCTTGTTCATGAGACCACAGACCAGATAGAGTTGATTTAGAAGAGGATAGCTATTGCACAGTATCATTAGAAGTCTTATACTGGTCAGTGGAGATGACCTCTGGAGTTCAAGGTTGGGGATCAGGTTTTTCTATGTGTCACACCGAGGTTGGGAAACAAGAGGATTAGGAGGCAGGGTAAGCTTTAGTTGAGGTACATCGGTCTGTTTTAAGTGTTGGAGAGAGTTGGTCCGGTTGCTTATCAGTTGTAGTTACCTCAGAGGTATCTGTCTATGCACGATGTTTTCCATGTTTCTCAGCTCCGATGTTACCTTCCAGACCCGTCTCATGCTTTCCAACCCAAGGAAGTCGAGTTGGAGATGGATGCATCTTTCGAAGAACATCCTATCCAGATTGTCAATCGTAGTACGAAGGTTCTCTGTGACCAGTCTGTTCCTCTGGTATAGGTGCTATGGAATCACGGGCGGGTATAGGACGAGACTTGGGAGAGTGAGGTTGATGTACGATCGTAGTGGCCGGAGTTGTTCGGGGTTTCTTCTTCTACACCGCACTAGGGAAATTTGGGGATGAATTTCTTTAAGGGTGGATGTTTGTAAGAACCTGGATCTTATTTTCAGGTATGTTTTTATTTTTTCTAGAGTTTTTGAGAAAATAGGAGTTTCTTGAAATTTTTGAAGTACACGCCATGTACTTTATGAGTACATGTCGTGTACTTCGTTTTCGCAGGAGTCCGTGTGCTGGTCGTGTCATCTCCACACACACGGTCATGTGGGGTGATGTGGATGTCTCCTAAAGAAGATTATGGAAAAGGAAAGTACATGTCGTGTACTTCAAAAGTGCATGCTGTGTATTTTCTTTTTTTTAATTAAACGCATCAGGGTCGCGTTGGACTGACAGAACACCCTACTTCTAGGTTTTGTTCGTCCGAGAGCGCTGAGCAGCCACAGATCTTTGACAAGCCCCCAAGCGAGCGTCTTTCCTCCATATTGAACTTCGTCGGTCTCATTTTAATCGTATCTGTGAGTTCTCTCTTCTCCTAGAACACTTTTCCTTGATTTCTCCTCTTTCGTGAGTTATCTTGTGTTGAATGTTTTATGCGTTTTCCAAGATCTACGGCATTATAAGGCAATTAAAGCCTCATGGTTCAAGTATATTGATCTCCGAACACCGAGGTGGGTGGTTTGTGCCTTTCTATAAAAATTATTTAAGTTTTATGAGAAAACTTGCCCAATACCCATGATCGGGGTATTGCGTGTTTACCATTTTATCCTTATTGTTTGTCTGCTTTAAGTGTATGCCTAAGTAGAGGTTATTGTTTGTGAATAGGGTAATTTTTTGTGCTTTGGATGTATTTCCCATGCATGTTTTGTCTGTTTTGACATTTCGGTCTAGTTTTCTTGTTAGGATTCTATTTACTTTCCCATGCCCAGTATTGTAGGATGGTGTGATTGTTTCTATGATATGTTGTTATGTTATATAATTCTAACAAAGTAGTTCTTGAGGTTTACTTTGGCCGTTACGCGATGTTATAATTTCTGATTTTACTTAGGGTTGTGATAACCTAGTGTAGTAGACCATAGGGAGAATGGACATAAGGGATTCTCCAAAGTGTCTTTTATAATTTACGATGCGAGACCATAGGGTAAATTGATGTCGAGTGCTTCCTCGGAGAGTCTGTAGTTCCTCTACGTGGGCCACAGAGGGAATGTGATGTAAGTGCTTCCCTATAGTGCCTTTAGTACCGATATGAGACTATAGGGGGAATTTACAGTGAGTGCTTCCTCAGAGAGTCTATACTTTAGCTGAAACAGAGTGGTGAGATTGTGTGTGCTTACTAGAGGGTTGCTTGTATATGTTAGGTAGGACCAGAGGGGATAGGTTGTGAGTACTTCCCAGAGGGTTACCTATTGTGTTTATCTGCTTTGATTAGTTGTTGCTTGATATTTGGACTGTGGATTGTTTACTACTGAGTACTTTCCTGTTTACTACTTTTTGTACTTTTAACTGCCATATTTTCACTGACTGTTAGGCACAGATCTTGTGGTGGTTTCCTATTGGTATTCGTCTCACACCCTGTTTGGGCCATTCTTTTGGGCCCAAATAGATTATATTGTTGCAGGTATAGACAAGGGCAAGCGCCCTTCTACTTCAGGTACTTGACTTGTTGTGGAGCCGGAGAGCATGGGACCAAGCTATGGCTTGCGATGCTGAGGAGTTTATCTGCTTTCTTTTGAACTTTGGTTTAGCACTATTATATTCCATCATTGTGACTTGTTTGTCTGTTTTCCTAGACATGTGTGTATCATGCATCACTTTATATATATGTGTGCTCCAGTTGTTTATCATTTCATTCCTCTATTGTTTACTATTGTTGGATATTACTGCTTCTGCTATTGTATAATTGTTTATATTCCATTGTGTTACTCTCCCAATGAAGGCATAGTTTCCCCACTATCACACCCAAGGCCCTCGCTGCTAGTTGGCAGCCTCTAGTGTTCGGGGAAATGCGCTTGAGGCCATGTGACCAACCGGGTACGGGGCGCCTCTGGGTGGTTTCCGGAACCAGGACGTTACAAAGTGGTATCAGAGGAATTCTTTTCTCTTAACTTACTATTTGGAGCCTTTAGCCAGGGATAAGACGGAATAGGTACTTGGTAATAAGTTGTGCCTGGGAGTAGCTAACCCGTGTACAGGGAAAATCCAATCTACCTCATTTATTGGAATTTTTCTAGTTTTCAATTTTGCAGTTAATTTGATTTCACCATTGGGTGATTCACATGTTTTGTGTTGTTATCATTAATGTTATTGAGGTTTTATTTCTGTCACAAACTGATTAGATGAGGGTATGCCATCTCATTCACCATATAGGCACTTGCTAGAAATCACATGTCATGCATTCTTGTCATGCCATCTAGGGTGCATTAGCAATTTCATGTTATTGTGATAGATGTTGTGTAGAATATGAATGTTGTTATGATAGATTCCTTGATAAAAATATCTATTTCATGTTAAATCATTGATTGTGTAAGGTTTTTCCTGAATGAACGCCAAAATTTTATTCTTGAGGTGTTATGGGCCCTCATGGACCGGAATTTGGTGGATCAATGACTTGTTTACCTTGTTTGTAACATGTATAAGATGCCAAAATTTGATTCGTGGGGAGTATGGGCCCTCACGGATCAGAATTTGGCACCTTCAGTGTTCGTTTCAGTGTTTTATGGGATCCAGAGTAGTTTCTGAGGCTTACTGTCCATAAAAACCCAGAATACACACCATGTAGTTTTGACTATACACCATGTGTTCTTTTGTTCAAGAAGAAACTGTTTTTCATAAGTACATTCCGTGTACTTTATGTACATGTCGTGTAGTATCTAACCGTGTCACAGGCCGTGTGAGAAGAGACACGATATGTGGAATTTCTTACAGGAACACTCCATGTATGAGTTGAACATGCTGTGTAGTGTAATCCTAGGAACCTGGTCATGTAGCTAACAACACGGGTCGGTAGAGTCTCTTCTTATACACGCTGTGTCAGGTTTGGACACACCATGTAGTCTGACCCAGGTACCCGGCTGTGTCACTAACAATAAGGTTCGATGTTATCCTTTCACATACACACTATGTCCGCATTTAACATGTCATGTAGTTTGAGTCGTGTGTCAGACCGTGTTACTAACAACATGGGCTAGGTGAAGCTCTACCAAGAACACGGAGTGTAGTCTTGTCTTGGGATAGTCGTGTGGCTTAGCCGTGTAGAAGGAATCGGGCAGGGGAAGAGGATTCAAGTACACTTCATGTGTTAGGACAACACGTTGTGTGGTTTGGTTGTTACACGACGAGTTTAGGCAGTAGTACACACCAATGTAAATAACTTAAGGGAACACACCGTGTAGTCTTTGTGCACGCCGTGTAGTCATGTTTTTTCAAAATTGAATGATTTATTTCTCCTGTTCCCCTCTCACACTTCTAGTTTTCAGTCCTTGATAATGTTGATCTAAGGTGTGAATTTGAACTTGCAGAGTCATGCCACCAAGACGTCCTCTGGTTGTCTGCCAATTACAGGACAGTGATCAAACACCGGATATGGATGATCAGGGACTTCCCATAGATCCTCCTGTTGTGTCAGTCTTGGAACCAGAAGTTATACCTGTTACCAGTACTGATGCACAGTTCAAGGAAGGCTTCATGAGGATGATGCAGACCTTCTAGGGAGCTCCACCTCCTACCCCGTCGATGGCAGATTTGACGCGGGTTTTCCAGCAGCATCATTCTCCCACCTTCTCAGGGGAATAAGGGCCGCAGTCTGTAGAGTCATGGCTAGAATCCATGTTGACGATATTTGAGCATCTGGAGACACCTCTAGAGAGGAGGGTGAAGCTTGACACTTACATGCTATGGGATTCTGCCAAGAGGTGGTGGGATGTGATCTCACAGGCGGGGCATCAGCAGGTTGTGTCATGGGAGGAGTTCCAGCGCATCTTCTATGACTACTTCTATCCAGAGACCCTGAGGGCCGACCAAGCCTAGGAGTTCATGAGTCTGGAGCAGGGTACTCTTTCTGTTATGGAGTACTCCTCTCGCTTCACCGAGCTTCAGCGTTTCACACCCTTCCTAAGAGGAGATGGGTTATTCCTGGAAAGGAAGTTGGAGGATGGACTAGAGAGGACATTCATTCCCAGGTGAACATCTTCTAGTTGACTTCCATCACTTCTATCGTCAACCAGGCGCTGATCGCGAAGTTCAATTTGAGGTATTCTGGAGTTATGAGCCAGGGCGGCTTGGCATCTGGAGTTAGCATCCCTTCTACTGACAGCACGAAGTGCCGTAGGGAGTCTTCGCGCGGTGATCCAAGAAGGCAATACACATCTTTGGGTATCCAGGTGGTATGCTACCAGTGCGGGAAGAGTGTTCATACGAGGCTGCAGTGCCAGATAGACCTAGTGGAGTTTCGATCTTGCAGCAAGATGGGTCACCTTCAGCGTTTCTGCCAGGTCTTCTCACCAGCAGCTGGTGACAGGGGTTCTTCTATGACTCCGTGTTTGGGAGGAGTGCCACCAGTTTCTCACCAGTCTAGGAACTGGAGTTCTTCCGACCGTTCAGGCTGAGGTAGAGGTCGTGGTTGTGGTGGTCAGTCGCCAATCTTTCAGCGACAGTAGAGTGGACCATCTCAGAGTGGTCAGGTAGGGTCATAGGGCCATAGAGCAGGCCAGACTTTTTCAGTGGAGTAGACCCAGTCAGAGCAGGATCCCGGACCTTCTACAGTTTGAGGTACAATCCAAGTTTCCTCAGTTTTATCTTCATCTCTTTTCGATACTGGGTGCTTCCCATAGCTTTATATTTGTTACTGTCGTGGAGATCCTTGGGCTCTGTATCTTTTCTTCTACTGATATCTTGATGCTAGACACTCCGTTGGGGACTAGAACGGCTAGTGTACGTCAGTGCAAGAAGTTACCTCTAGAGTTTGGTGGGTGTCACTTCTTATGGGATCTCTATGTCCTAGAGATGATAGGCTATGATGTCATTCTCGTAATGGACTGGCTAGTTCCCTTCCAAGCAGTCGTCGACTGTTATCGCCGCATGGTGAGTTTCATATCACCAGAGGGTGGATCTTTTCTTCATAAGGTCGAATGGGATGTCCAGGCGAGTAGAGCGGGACCAGAGCATCATGGGTTAGGAAGAGTTACAGCCCAGATTTCTAGTCTATATATGGATGATCAGGGGACTTCGTAGTTATACTTTCCTCCAGTGGTGGATCATTTTATAGATGTATTTCTAGAGGAATTTTCAGGTTTGCCTCCGGAGCAAGAGGTGGACTTTTCGATTGAGCTTGTTCCATGAGTGGTACCGGTGTCCATTCCTCCTTATAGGATGGCTACACCAGAGTTGCAGGAGCTCAAGAAGCAGTTGGAGGAGTTACAGGAAAAGGGTTTCATTCGACCAAGTACTTCTCCATGGGGTTCGCCTGTCATGTTTGCGAAGAAGGCAAACGTCACCCTCAGGACTTATGTGGATTATCGTAAGTTGAACTAGTTGACGGTCAAGAAATGATACCCCTTGCTGAGGATTGATAATCTCTTTGATCAAATTCGAGGATCTCGGGTGTTCTCGAAGATTGACTTGAGGTTCGGTTACCACCAGTTGCATGTTAGACCATCATATATACCTCTTACAACCTTCCGGAGTAGGTATGGTCTATACGAGTACATGCTTATGCCGTTCGGTCTCACGAACGCGCCTGTAGTTTTCATGGCACTGATGAATCGAGTGTTCTATCCATACTTGGATTCCTTCATGGTTGTTTTCGTGGACAATATCTTGGTGTACTCTCACACTCGACACGACCATGCTACACATCTTGAGATCATTTTGAGTACACTAAGAGAGCATCAGTTATATGCTAAGATCTCAAAATGCCACTTTTGGATGGATCAGATTCACTTATTGGGTCATGTTATCTCAGAGATAGGAGTATCAGTAGACCTAGAGAAAGTGAGAGCAATAGTTTCCTAGGAGCATCCAAAGAACGTCTTTGAGGTGTGGAGTTTTCTAGGGCTAGCTGGATACTACAAACACTTCATATAGGACTTTTCACGCTTAGCAGCATCGCCGACGGGTCTGACTAAGAAGGTTGAAAAGTTAATGTGGTCAGATTCTTGTGAGTCGGCCTTTCAGGAGCTGAAATGAAGGTTGACTTCATAATCGATACTGGTCTTTACAGAGACAGGCAAGGGCTACACTGTCTGTTGTGATGCATCAGGTATCGGGCTGGGATCTGTGCTTATGCAGGGAGATGGAGTTGTTGCGTATGGGTCTCGGCAGTTGAGGCCACATGAGAGGAACTACCTGACGCACAATCTCGAGCTATCGGAAGTTGTGCATGTCTTGTGCTATTGGAGACATTATCTTCTGGGAGAGAATTTTGTGGTTTTCACCGACCAAAAAATTCTCAATTACATCTTCACTCAGCGTGATCTGAATTTGAGATAGTGAAGGTGGGTTGAGTACCTTCAGTCCTTTGACTTTGAGCTTGCCTATACGCCGGGGAAGGGCAATGTAGTGGTTGATGCATTCAGTAGGAGGACTCATATATAGGCAGTTTAGGAGGCCAGCAGTGAGTGGCAACTTATGGCTCTGTTCTCTGAGATGAATCTGGAGGTGCATGACAGAAAGGCGCAGACATTTCTATCTTCTATAGTTGTTACCTCTACTCTTCTTGATCGAGTATGAATGAGGCGGCTATCAGATTCAGAAAGTCTAGTCCTACAGGAGAGTGTGTCAGAAGATGATCATATTCCTGGGTGGACCATAGGTGAGGATGAGATCTTACGTTTCCAGGGACGCGTATGGGTGCCAGCAGATATACGCGAGGAGCTAATTCGGGATTTTCATTCCTCAGTTTGGGCAGTTCATCCTAATGTCACCAAGGTGTATCGTGATCTACACCGTCAGTATTGGTGGCCAGGTATGAAGAGGGATGTTGTCAGTTTCGTCAGGAGGTGTTCCACTTGTCAGCAGGTGAAGGCGAGGCATCAGCGACCAACAGGGCTTCTACAACACTTACCCATTCCTAAGTGGAAGTGGAACAACGTCGCGAGGGATTTCGTGATAGGGTTTCCGAGGTCTCCTCGAGGGAACGATGCAGTATGGGTTGTCATTGATAGGCTTACGAAGGTTGCTCACTTCTTGCCGATCAAGGATACCTTCAGTGTTGATGAGCTGGGACGGTTGTACATCCGTGAGATTGTACATCTGTATGGAGTTCCACACTCCATCGTTTCAGACAGGGGTTCTCGTTTTACTTCTCAGGTTTGGCAGGGGCTTCAGAAGGCTTTGGGTACGCAGGTACTTTTGAGTACAGCTTACCACTTCTAGACAGATGGTCAGTCCGAGCGTACGATTCAGGTGATGGAGGACATGCTCTGAGCATGCATCCTGGATTTTGGAGGTTCTTGGGAGAAACATATACCTCTTGTGGAGTTTTCCTACAATAATAGTTTTCAAGCAACTATTCAGATGGAACCTTATGAGGTTTTGTACGGTAGGCCATGTCGATCACCCTTATGTTGGCTGGAGGTAGGAGAGGCAGCTTTGCTGGGACCTCATCTTGTTCAAGAGACCATGGAGAAGATAGAGTTAATTTGAAAGAGGATGGCTACTGCACAGTCTCGTCAGGAGTCTTATGCTGATCAGCAGAGATGACCTCTGGAGTTCGCTGTCAGAGATCATGTTTTTCTATGTATCACATCGAGGTTGGGACACAAGAGGATTAGGAGGCAGGGTAAGCTTTCGCCGAGGTACGTCGGTCCGTTTGAGGTGTTGGAGAGATTTGGGCCAGTTTCCTATCGATTCCAGTTACCTCAGAGGTATTGGGCTATGCATGATGTTTTCCACATTTCTCAGCTCCGACATTACTTTCCAGACCCATCTCATGCTTTCCAACCCGAGGAAGTTGAGTTGGAGGTGGATGCATCTTTCGAGGAGAATCCTATTTGGATTGTTGATCGTAGTACGAAGGTTCTCTGTGGCTGGTCTGTTCTTCTGGTATGGGTGCTATGGCAGCACGAGCGTGTATAGGACGAGACCTGGGAGAGGGAGGTCGATGTACGATCGCAGTGGCCGGAGTTGTTCGGGGTTTCTTCTTTTACACCACGCTAGGGAAATTCAGGGATGAATTTATTTAAGGGGGGAAGTTTTTAAGAACTCATATCTTCTTTTTAGTTATGTTTTTCTTTTTTCTGGAGTTTTTGAGAAAAGAGGAGTTTCTGTAAATTTTTGAAGTACACGCTGTGTACTTCGTTGCAGTAGGAGGTCGTGTGTTGGTCGTGTCATGGCCACACACACGGTCGTGTGGGGTGACGTGGAGACCGCCTAAAGCGGAGTACGAAAAAGGTAAGTACACGCCGTGTACTTCAAAAGTACAAGTTGTGTATTTTCTTTTTTTTTCATTAAACACACTGGGGTCGCGTCTGATGGACAGAACACCCTACTTCTAGGTTTTGTTCGTCCGAGAGAACTGAGCAGCCATGAATCTTCGACGAGCCCCCGAGCGAGCGTCCGTCCTCCGAATCGAACTCTGTCGGTCGCGTTGGAATAGCATCGGTGAGTTCTCTCTTCTCCTAGAACACCTTTCCTTGATTTCTCCTCTTTCGTGAGTTATTGTGGGTTGAACGTTTTATGCTTTTTCTTAGATCTACAACGTTCTAAGGCAATTCAAGCCTCATGGTTCGAGTATATTGATCTCCCAACGCCAAGGTAGGTGGTTTGTGCCTTTCTGTAGAAATTCTTTGAGTTTTATGTTCAAATTTGCCCAATACCCATGAACGGGTTATTGCGCGTTTACCGTTTTATCCCTATTGTTTGCCTTATTTTCTTGTATGCCTGAGTAGAGGTTATTGTTTGTGAATAGGGTAATTTTCTATGCTTTGGATGTATTGACCATGCATGTTTTTTCTGTTTTGACCTTTGGGTCTAGTTTGCCTGTTAGGCTGTTGTTTACTTTCTCATGCCTAGTATTGTAAGATGGTGTGATTGTTGCTTTGATATGCTGTTATGTTGTAGAATACTAGCCAAGTAGTTCTTGAGGTTTACATTGGTCGTTACGTGATGCTATACTTGCTGATTTTACATAGGGTTGTGAGAACCTAGTGTAGTAGACCATAGGGAGAATGGACATAAGGGCTTCTCCAGAGTGTCTTTTATAATTTACGATGTGAGACCATATGGGAAATTGACATTGGGTGCTTCCTCAGAGAGTCTGTAGTTCCTCGACGTGGGTCATAGAGGGAATGTGACGTAAGTGCTTCCCTAGAGAACATTTAGTACTGATACGAGGCTATAGGGGGAATTGACGGTGAGTGCTTCCTCAGAGAGTATATACTTTAGCTGAACCAGAGGGGTGAGACTGTGTGTGCTTCCCAGAGGGTTGCTTGTATCTGTTAGGTAGGACCAGAGGGGATAGACTGTGAGTACTTCCCAGAGGGTTACCTATTGTGTTTATCTGCTTTGATTAGTTGTTTCTTGATACTTGGACTGTGGATTGTTTACTGCTGAGTACTTTCCTGTTTATTGTTTTCTGTACTTTTACCTGCCTTATATTCACTAACTGTTAGGCACATATCTTGTGGTGGTTGCCTATTGGGATTTTTCTCACACCCTGTTTGAGTCATACTTTTGGGCACAAACAGATTATATTGTTTCAGGTATAGGTAAGGGAAAGCGCCCTTCTACTTCAGGTACTTGACTTGCTGTGGAGCTGGAGAGCATGAGACCAAGCTATGACTTGCGATGCTGAGGAGTTTATCTGCTTTCTTTTGCACTTTGGTTTAGCACTGTTGTATTCCAGCATTGTGACTTGTTTGGCTGTTTTCCTAGACATATGTGTATCATGCATCACTTTATATATATATATGTGCTCCAATTGTTTATCATTTCAGTCCTCTACTGTTTACTGTTGTTGGATATTACTGTTTCCGCTATTGTATAATTGTTTATCTTCCGTTGTGTTACTCTGCCAATGAGGGCATAGTTTCTCAACTATCACACCCAAGGCCCTCGCTGCTAGTCGGCAGCCTCTGGCGTTCAGGAAAATGCACTTGAGGCCATGTGACCAACCGGGTACGGTGCGCCTCTGGGTGGCTTCCGGAACCGGGATGTTATGGCAATACCACATTGAAGGAGGAGGAGAACGAAGCACCCCTTTATAAGGTGGTGTGGATACCTCTCCCATCATGAGGCCTTTTCCTGAGGGTTGCCTGATAGGAAGAGCCTAGGGAAAACAAAACCGTGCGGGTTAGGTCCAAAGAGGACAATATCATGATCGTGGGCTGGACTGGGCCGTTACAAATGGTATTAGAGCCAGGTTCCATTTGATGTGCCAGCGAGGACGTTGGGCCCTTTCTAGGGGGGTGGGTTATGACAATCCCACATCGAATGAGGAGGAGCATGAAGCACCCCTTTAGAAGGTAGTGTGGATACCTCTCCCATCATGAGGCCTTTTCCTATGGGTTTCCTGATGGGCAGAGTCCAGGGAAAACAAAACCGTGTGGGCTAGGCCCAAAGCGGACAATATCATGATTGTGGGCTGGACTGGGCCGTTACATAAATACATGGAAAATATTATTTGAATGAATATTGGTTTAAAATATTCAAGTTTCATTTTATATTTGTGGGAATGATGATTCGAGTTAATGGATCAGGTTTTATCATGTAATATATTTATTATATTACAATAAAGTGATAAAAATATAAATGATATTTATGATTCAGTTCAGTAGTCATAATTTATTGCTTATTTTGTGAGAAATAAATATTTGAGCATCAGATGTATATTTAGAATATTTTTTGAACCAATATAAATAGAATAAAGAGAGCACTCTCCAAATATTATTCCCTGCTCAAAGGTGAGAGATTCTCTCTTTTATCTCTCTTGATTCCTAGAGAGAGATGCTCTGGTTCTATGTGCTCAATCATAATTCTTCTTCACTGATCGACGAAACAGAGTAGCGGTGATTGTCGGGACGTTGAAAGAGTCATCATTATTCTGTGCTAGAACTCGAATTCTAAAGATTGACCTTCCCATGGGCTTTTGAAGTGTTTGTGGATGGTCTAGAGGGATTCAACTTCAGAACCTTTGAGAAGTGATCGCCGATGATGAGCAGATTTCGAGTGAAACTTTGGATCTAACTAGGTATTTATGTTTTTATTTTGTGCTTAAATTCCCTCATGTGAAAATTCCTCAGACTTGTACTGGGCACCATTCCACCGACAAAGATGTATTCATTTCGATCGTCGGTGGAAAATTTTGAAAATCATGAGATTTGGGGCTTCCACTATGCACCTGGTACCTTAAATTGGTATCAGAGCGACGCATGATTATTTTAAGCTAAGAAAAAATTAAATTTGCATTAAATTTAATAGAGGGAATCATTCTGATCCCAACACCATTGATGGTGGTTCAGTCTTAGAATGGATGGCCAAGTTGCGGCTATCTGAAGTTTTAAATACGGATTGAATTGCACTTGTTATGAGTTTTAAATTAAAGAACATATATATGAGTTTTACCCAAAGGCAGTCGGCTAAAACATTTTTTGGTGAACCACTATTTATAGTGGCGAGAATAGAGTTCTCCGGAAGAACCTATTTTCCACCGGTAATGTGGATTTTTTTTATAATAATAATAATTATTATTATTTTATTATTATTATTATTATTTTAAAAGGTCAATATGAATAGTCATTAGAAAATCAGATACAAAAAAAAAAAAAAATCAAACAAGTTGGGGAGGACTTTTTGAAGTCTGCATAATTTAAAGAAAAGACTAGCGTCTCCAGGGCCAGCTACTTGCCAAACTTATAAAAAAAAGAGGAAGAATTATTCTTCCTCGATGACCCCACCTATCAGTGGGTTCCCCACCACCTTCGGCCACCGGATCCGCCACGCCGGATGAACTAGCGGCGCTCCTCTCCCTACCTGCTCCATCGGACCGCCGTGCACAACCAATCGCCGGCCTTCGCCTCGCCTTTCATCCCTACGAAGTCGCAGTCCTCTCCTGCTGGCATTGACTCGCATGCCAGCGAATGATCTGTGTCTTACACCCTAACGTAACCCTGTTAGGGTTCGGTTCAACCCAATTTCCCTAAACAGGTCCAAGTGGGTCTTCCCGACCCAAAATGGGTTTGGGTAGACCGGCACGGTGCAAATCACCCATGTGCAGGGTCTACATAGCCCGGAATGGGCCTGCGTAGGTTTAAACCAACCCGAACAGGCCTTTGTTTGAGCTTTCAGGGCTCGGGTATTTTTAAACAGTCGAAAATTAATTAAATTAAATAATTTAATTTGGTTTTAAATTAAATTAATTAAATATTATTTTTTGATTTAAAATATTAATTTTAATTCTACAGGTTAAATTAATTTAATTTTGGTGTTAAATTAAATTAATTAATTAATTTAATTTTTTGTTTTAAAATTAAATTAATTAATTGGACCAAACGACAAAAAATATTGAATTAAAATAATATTGAATTTTAATTCAATAAAAGTGACCTCGGAAAATATTTAATGGAAGTTTAATTTTAATTCTGCGGTTATTTTTAATGCATGAGTTTAATGCGTATAAGGCTGTCCATGAGCCTTAGACCGTACAATGTGTTTATGGTGCATGTTTCATTTATTTAATTTATTATTGCAATGGTTATTTGTAATAAGTAGTTTATTAAATGGTGATATGTGAGTCATCTGTGTCATTATATGTATAAGGGTCTATGTGTCCATCTTATGAGTTGTATTTTATACTCTGAGACCCCCTCACCTATGAGTGAGTATTATTGTATAATGAAGAAGACGAGGAGTGACACACTTCACACCGAGATATGGAGACACACCAAATAGAAGTATGATGCATTGGATGGATAGGCACTGCAACTCGAGTCGCAAGTGATAAGCCTCAAGGTATTACCCCTAGGGCCTAGGCTGGTCCATTATTCACTCAATGGATCAACCATTAGTATCGGCTCATGATCACATCATCATTTTTTTCATGGTTTATTATTCTGTGATTGTGTAGTTTATGTGCAATCACATAGAATAATAAACAAGAATGCACAGATAAAATGAACATGTGACGCGATGAATTTTTCTATTTATTGCATAGTCTGTTGTAGGTAAGATCCCATAGAACTTTCTTATCGTATAGAAAATGATTTCGTTTCTTCACTTAAAAATAATGAAACCCTCAAAGAAATATTAAGTCGTAACTCCCTTCCATCATTTGAATTTGGACAAAACCCGATATTCAGTGTGCCCGGTCAGACATAGCTGAGGGTGCCTGTTACTACCGGAGAGTTCTTATGAGAGTGGTGGGTTGGATTAACTAAAGTGGTAGTAAGTATTATACATATCTAACTTTCTATCATTTTAGATTAAATTAATGAGTAAATCAAGTTATGGTTTTAAAAGTTGGGACATCACTCAACAAATCAAGCAACCGCGAGTTAATGTGATTGACTAGTCAAACGCCTACCTTGAACCCTCCAAGTAGTGACATAGCCATAGCTTGTAGACTATGACGTGAGGTTCAAAGATCCTTTCCACTAGAATACTCAAGTGACAAAGTACTCTGATTCTAGTATGAGGTTTCCTAGAATTTGATAAAATAGTGTGAGATATTTAATGATTTAACGAATCGAAATGTCTAAATTAGTAATCAAAATAAAAACTACTAATCTTTCTTTTTGTTTTTTTAGAAAATGGAAATGTATTCCACAAGAAATACTATGATAAATAATGGAAAAAGTAAATTTTCACACTGGCACATGTTTCTAAGTGTAGTACAAGTTCTTGAGCACAATACTACGATAGAGTAAATTCAAGGTGCTAGTGTCCCCAGTACCTGTTAAGTTGCCTCATGAAGCGAGGGTGTAAAAATACTTATAGAAGACTCGTGTAAGATGCATATGATAGATATTTCATAACACTTTCATTAACGTCCGATACTAGTTGCGGTTACTACATCGGGACATAGGTGATATAACGTGTAGTTTCATCTCTGATATGTTTGCAAGGAGGTAGTGAAGAAATATATGAATAAGGTGATGATAACATTAGACATGTGTAAATTTAAAGATAGATCATGATATTTCAATGGACTCTTTCTCATATCATTTTCACTCATTTACTCAAGTCTCATTTTAGGTTAAAAATGAACAGTATTGAGTAAACGCTTCATTACCTATAATGGTTAATTTAACCAAGTAAAATAAGAACTTAATTAAAGAATAATCTTTAATTCTTATAGTGAACAAATTGAAAGACAAGGAAACCAATGGAAAGTGGAATGCCAAGGGAATATTCACAACATCTTTTAAATAAAATAGGTGTTAATAGAAGGTTATTTTCATCGAATAATATGAAATAAATTCTATGGAAGTTAAATGCAATGATCTGAAATCAAAGAAGCAAGTACTCGCTTCTTCTTCAGTGATCATTCATCATTTTAAGCAATGCTTCAGTTTTACTTCTGAGGAATTACATAAAACATTCTTTCCACATATGTGTGTCTAAATACAGTAACCAAGTAATTATAGAAATATTACAAGAAGTAAGGTGTATTCTCTAAGTGGTTGAGAAAGAGTGGTTCCTAAATTAGTGGTGAGAAGTATATGACTTCTATTGACAAGTGAATGATTCTTGTATAATTTTTATTGAGTACAACCAAAACAATTATCTCATGTTTCATTTGGACACAAGGAGATATTATTCCAGTTTTATGAATGAATATTTTTTGTGGTGTTTCATACTCAACCAATAGTTCATTGACACTTGAATCATAGGTAATATTTGATGAATATACTATGCAAGACTTATTTACCCAGTTTTGTAAAGATAATCTTTGTTAAGAAAACTAAAAGTAAATGTCCAGGATATACCCAATATTGTATTTAGACTCAACCAAATAAACACCTTAGGTATTATCGATGTATATACTTAGTTTTGGATAAAGTAAATTTAGAAATAAAGGTAAACAACAAAGATTTTGGAATTAGTTCAACAAGAGAGCTTAAACAATTATAAGGGTAAGATAGTGGTAAATATACTTCATTATGATTCCTTTAAGTGATTAAGGAATATGAAAGTGAAGTATGATATATGCATGGTTATAAAATATGAGTTTCTTTGGGCTGATATGTCAAAGAATATCTTGACCAAGCAATCATCGATCAATATAATGTAGCATGGAGTAATTCCTAAATGCACATTACCTTACCTACATCACGATATTGATGTTAATGAGGAAGATCGATGATGATGTCTTACATGTTAACAATTATCACCAAAATGTAGCATGGATCAATTACTAAACGTACATTTTATACATCAGAGTTATGATGTAAGCAGTATGAATGTTATAACTTGCATAAAATTCCATTAAATTTCATGACGTGCTTCAAAAATAATGGGGATATCCCATAACCATATACCAACTATAATGACAAATGGATATCATATGAGTCATAATATGATGAAAATACATTATGTCATAGTAAATGTGTTTAGATGCAAAGAGTTTGTTAGAATATAAACAAACTTGCATCAATTTAAACATATTGTGCATCTAAGTAATTATCCTAATGGTTTCTTAGGATATTACATAAATCCCTAAGATAGAAAAGTGGTAGTAAAGTGATAGACTACATTTCTATATAATGGTTCACATCTCTACTTGAGATAGTGGGGGAAATATTGACTTGGGTTTATTCAATGCTAGATATGAATATGTAGTTGGCATAGGAACTAGTTCCAAAAGTTCACGTGGAACAAGAATGTTCTAGTGACCCATACCACGTAATAAGGTTAAAACCGTGGTGATGGTTTTGAATTCACCACATATGGTGATATATCATTCATTGTGAATAATATTTTCTATAAGTAAGAAGTATATGAAAATTAGAAAAGATTGGAAAGACCAATTAAAATTCAATAATGGATTCCATGTATCAAAGTGAAAAGGGGCTTATTAAATTGCATACTACGGTGGGTATTCAAATGATATTATACATGGATGGTACAAGCATAGTACCAATAAGGCTTGATTGGTTATACCAAGTCGTTTTTCCTAAATCCATTATAATTTTACTTATCATAGCTAATATTTATGATCATTTTATTAAGAATTGGATTTCATGACCACTAATCGTGGAAGGTTTCTATAAAATTCAACCAGAAATGGGTGGTCATAGAATGCATATAAAGTTTTCAAGTTAATGAAATCCAATTTAGGATTGGAGTAAGAAACAAGATTATAGAATATTCATTTAGAATGAATATTTTCCATGTGTCTACTAGAGGTTAGTGAGGGTTCCATTGTTTTAAAAGTGAAATATTTTCGGTAACTTCTGGAAAATAGATATAGGTCTTCAAGTTAGAAAAGACCAGGATAAAAGTAATTCTCTAGTGTTTGACTTAAAGTAGCAGCCTAAGTTCTAGGGAACAGGATCTACAAAGGTAGATATAAATGTTGATTGGACCTAGTCAATCATATATATAGTGACATGGTATTGAAAAATACAATATGGGACAATTAAAAAGAATAATTGTATCCAGTGTCACATGGAATATATCTATATAAATAGACATGTCTGGGACATAGGAAGAGATTAACATGGCGAGTTGAATTCCATACGCTTTAGCAATGGACAAATCATGTCTTCCATGATATGTACATGAATTTATATTTAAAAGATATACTTTATAGTAGGAAAATATCAGTTATACCCAGGAAAACTGCAAGTGAAGCAGTCATAACTATCCATCTGTACTTGAGAAATTATAAAGGATATGTACTTGGTAAGTGGATAAGAAAGGATACTAGTTTTCTCAGGATACAAAATAGTCTTAATTAGGACCTTATGATCTAGTATCATAGTTAGGATAAGGTGTTGAGTGAGACAAGATCATTCAGAATAGCCACATGGAATAATCATGGAAGACCTGGAAACTAAAGTCATGAATCAGTAAAAAAACATGATTTTGATCATGTGAGAGCTAACAAGGCTGGTTAAAAAGTTTTATCTAGTGAAAGTGGTAGTGTTTTAATAGTGGGTTCCCTATACCCAACTTGAACAATAATTTTGATTATTATATCATGTATACAGTTAGATATGAATGATTAACTCTTACCATTATAGTGTAGATATTTCTGCATCTACTATTTAATGGTAATGTACATAGATTAATAGTGATATAAAAAGGTTATAGTAGATCCTGAGCTATAATGAGAAACCTGAGATACTATGAAATTAATCTTAAACATATTTCCTATGGTCTAGATATATCATTCTGCCTGGGCATAGTAGATGTTTTACTATCATGTTATGGGGGCTCATAATCATTGAGACTTCTTCTTATGAATTTCGTACTTGGTGATCTCGGGTGGTGAGATCACGAGGATAGACTCGCCAATAGGAACACCACATGTTTTGGATGTCATTGGTTGTTCCTATCTATGGACATATGTAATGGTCTCTTGACTTGAGATCATTACCAATGTGTTCCATTTGATTGTGTATTTTGATGTAATGAAAAATCATGATAATTAAATCCCAGTGAGGTAGCTTATGTTGGTTTCATCATTGGTGGTATGGAATTGGTTGAATGGTCAAGAAAGGATTTGTCGCTTCCAGGTTGAGGAATTAATATATCTTGGGACTCGTTGATCAGGATGGTAATACATTCGTTAGACCGTGGCCATGACAGTCGTGATTAAATCTACCCAGTTAGATCAAAAAATAATAAATCAAGAAAAGGAAGATGACACAGGTGTGAATCATACTTTATGAGATATTAAAGACAAAGAGATTATATTACACAGTGTGCGTTTGTAGGTTGGTTTTCATTTCTATGACTATCCTTATCTCTTTAGGGGTCATGATGGGTTGCTAGATCCCTCTCTTGGTCTGTGGATAGTATTCACTACTGTTGAGATAAGGGACTAGAGGGTCACACACAATAGTATATTCAAAAGTATTCCCTATTCTAGTGAATATGAGTTTTTGAAATGGTGGGCCCCACCAAAAGGGTTCGATTTTTGTCCAATGATATAAGATCACTAACATAATAAATAAATTTATATTATTGAAGTTAATAATAATTGGAATTGAATTTATTTATTAAATGTATTTACAAGTTCTTAAGTAAATACATGGTAAATATTATTTGAATGAATACTAGTTTAAAATATTAAAGGTTTATTTAATATTTGTGGGAATAATGAGTCGATTTAATGGCTTAGGTTTTATCACATAATATATTTATTATCTTACAAGAAAGTGATAAAAAAATAAATTATATTTATGATTCAGTTCAGTAGTCATAATATATCATTTATTTAGTGATAAATAAATATTTAGGTATTAGGTGCATATTTTAGAAATTTATTAAATCGCTATAAATAGAAAAAATATAGATATCACTAAATATTATTCACTACTCAAAGGTGAGAGATTCTATATCTTATCTCTCTCAATTCCTAGAGAGAGACACTCTAGTTCCAGGCACTCGGTCATATTTCTTCTTCATGGATCAACGAAACAGAGAATTGGTGATCATCGGGACGTTGAAGGATTCGTCGGTATTACACGATAGTACCCAGATTCTAACAATAGAAATTTTTGCAGGCTTTCAAATCATGTTTGGATGATATATAAGGATTAAACTTCAAAACCTTCGAGTAGCAATCACCGACGATGAGCAGATGTTGAGCACAACTTCAAATCTAACAAGGTATTTATGTTTTTATTTTTTGATTAAAATTCCTCACATGAAGTTACTTTAGCTTATAATGGGAAGCGTTCCACTAATGATAATGTAGTCATGTCGATCTTATGTGGGAAAATTTGAAAATCCAAAGTTTCAGGGCTTCCGCTACGCACCTGGTACCTTTATTTAGTTGATCCCCACATTAGACAAGAGTATTTTTTCATAATTATTATTTTCTATAAATAAACACCATGACCTCCCTTAAAAGTGAATCATAGGCACTGAGTCACCACTTCTCTATTATAACATGGTATTAGATCATCCAAAACCCTAACTCTTCCCCACTCTCTCCGTCCTAGAGAAACCCTATCTATTTCCCCTTGAAGGTGGGCAGTGAATCCCTAGCCAAATGGCTCTATTCTTCTGCCACCACCCCTCATCCAGCTAACCCTCCCCCATACCCCTTAACATGAACCATGCTTACTACACATGTGCCCCTCCCTTTCCACATCTCCCCCTATTTTGTGTGTCTCCTCCCACTAATCTCCACCAACAACAGCCCCACCCTTCCCAATGTCATCCTTAACTCGATCAAGTGCCCTATCTTCTACTTCTAGCCACAATACCAAGCATGAACCACCCATCCTATCATTCATACCTCTTTTAGGCATGAACTATGATGGTGTGAAATCCTTTCTAAATTGTCCAAATGATTCATGCTACTCATCCCAGATGCATTCGGCACGACCCCCTACTGCAAAGATCTCTTAGAACTCACAACCCCCTTCCAGTGACTTCCTTCTACATAGCCCCATCATGCCTATTATTTTAAGAAACATAATTAGTCATATTCTTCAAGTTATAACCTCCCAGTTCCACTTCTCCCCCGTGATATATCCATTTATCCCTCTACATGTGTTCCACCCAAAATTCTCATATCTACTGCCATCCATGATAACCTCCCCCATGTTGTGTTTTCATGTGACCATTGCTCCTCCTCCTAACTATACAATCACTCCTCCATCTGTCCAACTCCACCCTTTTTTCATCTCACTACACCAATTCATTCATTTTATATATGTCTTAATGCAATCTGGAAATTCATGTTGGACATCTGACCAATGTCATGTAAAGTTTTTCTCCTGCACACCTAGATTCTCTTGACCAGATTATTCTTATGGAGGCATGATATGGAAGTTCCCACTAATGTATTCACTTTCTATATATTCTTTATTGTTCTTCATAATAGGTTTAATTCCTAAGTTGGTGCATCTTTTTCAGTATCATCATTCATCTTCTTTATCTTTAGGCGGATATATGATGGCATATGATCTTTTCATATGTTTTTTCTTGTTATGTAATTGAGTTGGGTATGTCTATCTTAAAGGGGGAGATAAGAGTGTGTTTAATTTTGTTTTCTTCAATTATGTATCCAAGATAGGTAGACCTAGATTAAGGGGGAGTGTTAGATTATGTGTTTAGTTGAGTCTCACATCAGACTTAAGTATTGTGTTATCATTATTATTATTTATAAATAAATAACCAGACCTATCTTAATAGGGCATATTAGGTATTGGTTCACTGCTCCTCCATTATAATAATAATTATATACCATGTTCTATGATTTTTCATGTCTTATTTGACAAACATGTGTCCCTCCTACTAGAAAACTATACCAAGGTGTGAAGGTAAAAGTTGCAAAAAATAGGATGTAGTCCTTAGAGAGATATAATTTCCCGCATAATGACACTTAGAACATCCATAGTGTGGTATTTTAGACCACATCCTAGTTTTTTCTTGAATACACTATGGCATAGTGTGATACACTATATCATGGTGGTTCTTGTATGAGATTATCAAATTTTTCAATGTTAAACTGGAATGAACCTGAATTATCTCCAAATGCTAGAATATTCTATTTTTCTTCGTAGGATAATTATTTTGGGGAGTTTAAACTCATAACATGAATGTTTAAACATTATTAATTATATGGATTAAACTAAATGTTTCAATGGATTTGAAATGATGGAACATTTTATGAAACATATAATCAATATATGGTCGGAAGATTGTTTGTTAGAGGGATATATAAACCATTTAAATCCTTATATAGTGGGTTGTTAGTGTGAGATCCATTAGTCACATTAAAACAAAAACCATGATAATTTTCAAGCTCTTATTTCTCTCTATTATTTAAACACAAGGTTCTAGAAGACTGTTAGTATATGGATATCTTACACGAGAATTGTGTAATCTACAAGATCCATGGATACCTCTAAATTAAGAAGTATTTTAGTTTATTCACAGTGATATCGATCAAATTCTTTTGAATAGACAAACTGAATCATTTAGTGAAAATTACATTGTTCTTATTGTTCTTTTTTTATATTAATTACAAGTCTAGATATGTAATATGGGTTTAATCATGTTTTGGAGTTGTTCTTACATTGATTATTAGATATTATAAATCCCTTTGAAACCCAAAAATGTTATCATATAAGATATATTAATTTTTGGTTTAATATTTAAATAAATATAGATTCTAGAAAATAATTTTTCTAGGATCCATAGAATAGTACCTTAAAAATGGGCATTTCAGTTCTTGATTTTTCTTGTCTATGGAATGGACCAATGTGAAATAGGTGTGGTGATTATAAAAGTTATAATATCACATAGAATAACATGTGAGATGTTTATTTTTGGTATTTCTGATAAAAAATCATAGAAAACAGGTCATTGTAGGGTGATGATCTACACCATGGTGAATCGGTATTTTTTTCCTAGTGGCTTTCAAAATGAGTCCAACCACAAGATTGTCAAAAATGGGAAGTTGTTTTAAAAAATATCTCAACTACTTGAAAATAAATCCAAACATAGCTTTACTAGGATAAATGGAATCCCTAAATTCCATGATAAAATTGCATGGACAACCAAATTGGTCATGGCCTTCTCTTAGGAAGATTTGTTTCCATAGAGAAGACTACGCGATGGTGAAAGGTGTTTTTCAAGGAATTTTAATGAAAATAATTTTTTTGTTAAATTTTTCAAAAAAATTCACCAATGTAGGCATGTTGGACTTGCACCAAATATTTATGGGGGTTTAAACTATACTATTTTTTTAGTATATTTGATTTAGGTTTATAATGGATTTACATGTTTGTAAAAACCATATTAAAAACATCTTCTCATAACTATTTTAGGCCCTCTACACTAGTTAGAAGCTTATATCCTATGGGTAGATGTGCCCAAAGTCATGTTACACCCTTGACTAGGTTCCATTTTGGTGATCTAGGTTAGGGAATTACACTCCTGAATCAAACAAATCATATAACCAGGTATATTATAAGCAGATAATACCTTACATGACATCTAGATCGACCAATGTTGAAAACTCTAAATCATTCATCTGACCATATCTAGTTCCATTTTTCTTTGTCCTTGATGTGACCAACTCTACTTCCTACTCTACTCTTTATCCCTAAAGAAAAAAAGGAATCATGAGACTATCCTATGCATGCCCTGACTCCTCTATGCTGATCAAAAGCTAGAAAATTTTGTTGTTGCTACTACCTCAAAGGATACTATTGTAACAACTAAGCCTAAAGAGGGTCTCCAGCACCATGATGACTTTTAAATAGGGTTTTCCACTCAATATTTTGATCTCCACAACCCCCACATGAAAAAAACCATGTCAAATCTCTCAAAATGTTCCAAGAACTACCAACCCAGTGAGATGAAATAAAGAGGGTTGGAACTGAATCCCCGCTACTCGAGACTTCATCTGACTAGGAAACTGAGAACTTATGGACACATTTTTTTCTACTGAGAGTCCTAAAGGATCCCCTCTCATGATGATCTAGTTCTAGAAAGAATTCTCTTGATGAACTTTTCCTTTTCCAAAACCTCTAGATATGTCAGCAACATGAATGGGGTTACTTGAAACTATACTTTTGATGAAATGACACCTTGAAATTAATTTCTCAAGCTACCTTATCTCATAAGAGATCTAAAGCATAATGGAGGATATTATTTACCAAACACCAAACTAATTTATGATGAAATTACCCTGGTGGATAGTAATAATCTCTTTCTAATAAGACTCTATCATGATAGATGAAATAACTCAACCTGAAAATGATCTCGTAACTTCTCTCATGAAACAGCTGACTCTTCACAATCCTCAATGAAAAAAACCTTCACTATTGAGCATATTCGCTCAAAGTACTAATATCTAATGGAATCTCATTCTACCTCCAAGAAGAGATAAAGTTGAAGGAAATCTATAATTCCTCAAACCATGCCTCAATATCCTGATCTGAAATAGATCCCTCATACTTTTGTAGACTCTGATGCTAAAACTCTCAAAGAATATATATCCAAGAATTTTTTTCACCAATATCAACACTGTGGAGATATGTCAGAGCATCCTATTAACAACATCATTTTAAACATGATTTGGACATTAGTCCGGAGGAATTCCTTTAAGGGAGAAAATTTTAGGGTACCCCAAAACCCAAAATATGGAATAATTAAGATTAATTACCTCATATTCATTATAATTATCATCATATACCCAATTAAATCATAGATTTAGACAATCATGATGCATGATCTTCATCAAGGTTTTTACCCTAAAATCAGCATTAATTTTCTTAGTACATTTAGTAAACTTAAGGTCATTTTCTTAGATTGTAGGGGGGGCTAAAATCTCATGTATTAGTCAGTCTCCTTTACTTACATCATGTGCTCAGTTCAAATGATATTGTTTTCTTAACAAACCATGTAAACCTTTCCAATTTCTATCTCCAAAATCCATCCTATATCATAGCCAAAAGCTCTGATAGCACTCTATCAAGACCCCCCCATTGACACCCCTCATAGATCAGCAATGAAAACAAGAGTGGCCCCCAAATCCCACCTCCAATAGGCCATGGGTTGGAGACTTGCAGCAAGGGTATAAAAATGAATAAATGAGATTCATTATCCTCAATATATCCTATAAAATAATAATCATCCCCAATAAACTCAATAACATAAATTAATAACTATCACAATGCATGTAATGTCATACAATGCAGAAACAAATGGAAATACCAAGAACAATTCCTAAGAAGTGACTATAAACACCAACAACTCATGAACAAACACTATGATCTAGTAATGCCTAGATTGATCACCAACCATATCCTTCGGGCAAGAAAAATAGTTTTTATATATAGGGGTGAGCATACATGTATACTCAATAGGATCATACTCGAAATCTATCATGTAAATGTGAAAGAATAATGATAAAGATAAGTGAATAAAAATAGGAAATCAACTTGTTACCTAAATTAGATGTTTTATATACCAACCTCACTAAGGATTACTCACCAAGTAATGTAAAAAAATAGTTAACATAATATAAAAAACATATAAAATAAAGGTACCTCTCATCCAATTTCCCACTGAACTAGCCACTCTCACCCCAACATCTTATGTCATGGTTATCTCATCCCCTATGAGGTGACCCAAGAATAACATAGATTAATATCTCATTATTTTATATGAATATTCAATATATTCCACAATAATACATGACCTGGAACCATAAGTGTTTATTGTTTTTGGATAACAGATACATAATCATATTATTTCATTAAATACATTTGACATTTCAAAAGAAATATTCTTATATAATACCCTTATTATATGTTTTTTACATAATACCTTTCTTCATAACCTGGTGAAAATGGAAACATAATAAAGGGTGAGCTTATATACTCAGTAAGGGTAAATATGGTAGATATAAATTGATGATCATTTTCAAGAATAAGATAAGAATAACGGTATGAGATCATGATTATAACTTATGAATTTTACACCTAATAAATCATAGATCATAAAGAATGATTCATGTAATAAATCTTTAACATTTCAACTAAAATGAGACATAATAGTGAAGAATCATCATCAATTAATCATGATCCATGGGATTATATCATAATAATAAGAACATGTCATAGGAACTATGGAATAATAATAAGCATAGAAAATCATCTCATTATTCAAGGATAAGTATCATGACTATCATAGAGGATAGATTCCAATAGTGTATTGGGTTAACTCCCCATTACATTATTTCCTTAGTCAAGGTTCACTCCCAAGACTATCATAGTGGACATATCCCCTTAATGAATAGGTTTTTCTCCCCATTCCAATCTATATTATATCATGAGATATCAATCATTACCCAATGAATTGTATGGATTTAATGGACCCACCTATCATATAATGAAAACTATGCATATTTATTCCACAAGATCATAGAAATATTAATCATTTCATCATAGAAAAAACCATGGAAAATAAGTGGGTTTCATACAGATTTTGACATCACATAATCATAATCCATCTAGAGAAATAACATGGATGATATCATTAGAAAATATCCTCATTGAAGCATAATAAGCATTGAATTATATTGACATGGATGAAAATTACCTTTAAAGTAGAATTTGAACATTTATTTAAAAATACAAGAAAAATATATTTTTCCTTCGACATCATTAAAAATAAAAAATTCAAAATATTGAGAAAAATATTTTATTTTAAAATAACCATGGAAAATTATAAATTAATCTATAAAGAAAAAAAAATTAATGATAGTGGAGAAAATTCATTCATTCAGTAAATGTTAAAATAATTATTCCTTACATACTTTTGGAAAAAATTCTAAAATTACCTTGTTCAAAAAATGATAAGAAGATTCCTTTTAATACTTTGAAAAGAAAATAAAATATGGTAAAAAAATGACTTTAAATAATATTTTATCATAGAAATAATCATTCTTGAAAACATTTTAAATAACATGGATAATAAATAAAAAGTTCATCAACCAAAGAGGAAACAAGGTTGTTTTTTTATTAGAAACATTTTCTTGATCCTTTTCAGTACTAAAGAGCAGAAAATGGTAATAATCCTTAAAAATTATAGAAAAAACCAATGGAGAAGAAAATAAATGGGGTAAAAAGGATAAAGATCATATAATTTATCTTAAAATATAATATAAACATATTCATACATATCTTACAAAAAATTATTACTTTATAATTTCCAATTACCCATTTATTAACAATTCTTCATTAAAATTAACATTTGGGTGAAAAATGGTTCCTTTTCCATGCATGTTTCGTTTTGAAGGTTTTAGACCTTCTAAATCATTCATGGTTTAATAATATAAATAATAATAATAATTTTATAAGTATCATATTTATTCATTATATACACTTTTACAACCATTCATATAAGGTGGTGATGAAAAATGAATAACATAACATTGTGAATATGGTAGTATGTACGTACACACAAGCAATGATTTTATTTTCCAACGAATGGAAAGAAAGAGAGATAAATAATAATATATCTTTAAAAAATTATAAGTATATCATAAATATAATATATATTCATTAAATTAATCCATATTACCATCCATTTATGGAAAACAATAAAAATGAATCACAATGCTTTGTGGAGGTGGTACTCCACACATACACATAAAAGATGTTATCATTTATCATAGGATGGAAAGGAGGTAAACAATGGTTGTAAAATTAACCTAAAAAATATAATTATATTAATGATTCATATTACATCATGTTTATATTGTTATATAATATTTTCGTGGGATATTATAATAAATAAACTTAGAAGGATTCGGTGAAGTCGATTACTTATTCTTTGAGAAACCTCCTTTGGATTACACCTTAAGCCTTAAAAGGTTAGTATTTTGGGAAGAGAATAAGATCTAATAAATGGTTAATGATGTTATAAAGGTACTTTTTTAGGTATTTTATGATCTATATGGCTCAAAATGTGTGAAGGAGTGAGGGGGATAGTACCTCCTTTTATAAGTGAGGTGGGCAGAAAACTTGTAAATACTTAAAACATTAAAATATAATATAGTAATATTCAATTGAAAGTGGAAAAAATAGCCAATTTTTTTAATATAATATAATTTAAGGTCTAAATATCTTTAACCAATCAAATTTATACAAGTTTAAGGGATATTTTAAACCTTATCTTCCAGTTTGACCCCCTCATTAGCCTTTTTAACTTTAACTGAGGTGATTTTTTTTACAATAGTTACTATTCATTATTGCCAAAAATTAAAGTGAAATCATTAAAAAATTTAAACATTTTTATTTAAAATATTAAAACAATTTTATCAAATTCTATTTCTAAAAGTTGAAGAAAATAGTTTTAAAATAAGCATGAAAAATGCAACGTAAACAGTTTTTAGAAAAATGCATTTTTAAGCATAAAATTGAATTTAATACAATTTATTTCCAAGTAAAAACCTTTATATGAATGTTAAAATATTTTATTGAATATATTATCTAAAAATTCATTAAAATAATTAATCAATATTTATCAATTTAATTTATTAAGATAAAAACACTTTGTGTCCACAAAAACATTTTTTCAGAAAAAAATATATTTATACTTTCAAATTATATAATTTTTCATTTAAAAATTTCATAACAAATTAATTAATTTTAAAAATTTGAGAAAAAATAAACAATTCATTTATCCCTATTCATACCTTTAAATTCAACGACTAGGTGATAACGGTCACACATAATAATAATATTTCAATAGTATATCATGGTTCATTTAAACTCAGTGTTGCATGTAAAGAAATCTATCATAGGAAAAAAACCTTTTTAAAGAGAAATATATCATAAAATAATAGGGTTTTAAAATATCCATAAGTCATATGCCCCCTGACAACCGTGTCGTATCATTTACCCATTGTAACCCATCACATCCTGCATCCCATGCAACCCATCACAACCATAACCAAGTAATAAGATCAAAATCCATCATAGAGAACTACCTCACACATTATAAAAGGAATGAATATAATACATATAAAAACATCACATTTTTATCATCCTTAGTGCATACCTCAGGGTAATCACTAAAAATATCATGATTTCGTCAAACCTCCATCTCAAAATACCTCAACTGAGATTCTTTCACCTTATGTACCAAAGATGACTACAAGGTCATCTGATAAAGACACACACTAACATAAAATTCTCTCATATTAAATTTAATCACTAAAATAACCTCCATAACTCTCCAAGCATTACTAGATGCATAGAAAATATCACCACATGAATTCCTTCTTAATGTATCATCCATAAGATTCTCTTTCCTTAGGGTATAAGAGATATTGAAGTCATAATCTTCCAAGAATTACACAAAATTTCATTATTGAAAGTTCAAATTAATATGGGAAAATATATAAATAAATATATTTTGATCTATAAATACCAAAAATCATTCATTGATGAGTTAATTTTTCCATATCTTCAAAGAAAACACCACCATAGTAAGCTCAAAATCATGGGTAGCGTAGTTATGTTTGTGATCCTGTAACTATTGGGACCCATAAGATATAGTCATTATATATTGAATTAGGATGAAATATAATCCAATACATAAATTATTGAAATGAAACCAAAACACAAATATCTTATCTAACAAACAAAGAACCTAATCAGTGGCCAACTTCTCCTTTAAATACTCAAAATTAGTTTGGCATTAGTCATTCTTTACAAAAGCCTGATCCTCCTTGTTCAAAGATGTAAAGGATATAAAATCCAATATAAGTCACACAAAAACCTCATTTAATATCATTCAAGCCCAAGGAATATCCTCAACTCTATAACATTATTTGGGGATTCCCAAGAAACAACTACCTCAATCTTCAAAGGATCGATGGCTACTCCACACTGAGATACAACATGTCCCAACAAATGAACCCCATGATCCTATAACTTACACTTCAAAAAATTACCAAATAATTTATGGTGCTAAATAATCCCTAAAATAAATCACATATATTATATATTATCCTCTCCTCAACCAAAATACATAAGGATATCATCGATGACCTCCACCATGAACTGATCTAGAATTTCATAGAATACAAAATTCATCAGTCCGATGAACACAGTGGGGGAATTATGTAGGTATGTTAATTGATCTTATGTTCACTAGAATAAGGTTTTATGGATGAAGTTTTTTCAAATAATATAGAGCTATAAGATGTAATCATTTTTAGTGTTTCAGTAGTGGCATCGGTCAACTCCAACAGTTGATAGATTGCCCAAACAGAGGAATGGTCCAATGGTTGTTCACTTGCCCAAGAGTCAGTTCAAAGAATGGTAAGAGTGAGGGTTAATAGTTTGTTTTAACTTATGTTGGTGGTCATTTTGGGTTGAATGTGATTTCAAAAGAGCAGGTATTACTAGATGACCAGTTAATCCTTACTATGTAAATGGTACCTCAATAACATCAGTGTACATTATTTGTGATAAACTGAATGCTTTTGAGGATTAATTTTATTTTTTAATCTTTGTAAATTATTATTGTAATGGTAAAGGTAGTAGTATTGTTTCTCCCATGAACGTAGTACAAATTGTTCAAAGATCATTAAATTTTAGTATGAAATTTTCTTTTATCATTTTCCCTTGATCTAATGAAACATATGTGAGGTTCGATGTAGTGTTGTGATTTGGGTGTGAATTATTCCTATCTTCTGATATACTGATGTTGTGGGAGTCTATACAGAGAACTTGGGATTATGTTACATTAATCATCTTTAGGAATATCATTCGGTGATCTGATGATGAGGTCATAGGTATCCTCAAAAAGTGGTACCAGATCTTATCATTTCAACTCGTTCAAAGCACACTTGGAGGTATCTAGCTCAGGTTCTCTCTTAACTTAATGTTGTTTTTTGATATAAGTGGGAATTAATATCATCTATAGTTAGGGAATTGGACCTAAAATATTTTTTTTTATTTTTGAGAAACCCCTTTTAATGGTTCAGGGGGAACCTCATGCACCCCCCACAGTTGAGGGAAGTGGGGAGAAACCAAAAATAATAAGGCCACAAGCTATCTGGATAAGGAACCAAGACCAAGACTGGGACCCACACCACCTATCCCATCATTTACCTAGATAGAACCCGCATCACTCATCCCATCAGCAATATTCGGGACTATAGTGCCTACTCCCTCATCCACCGTCGCATTGTAAGGTAGAGAAACTAGAGCACCAGATCATGCCATTAGTGTGAAGGAGAAAATTGAAAAGGAAGAGGAGAATGAGGCCCGTGTGACATAACTGGGGAAATAAAAATAACCACATGGGTGAGAGGAGAAGTGGAGAATAACTGGTGGGGACCATTGATCATGACTCTAGGGATAAGAAATTTGACACCAAGACTATCCATAAGAAAATACTCGAGAAGATCCACCATCTTAGTAGCACTAACACAACCCAAAACACCATGGAACCTATCAAACCTACCCAAAAAGGAGGTGTGCACAGTAGAACAGGATGAAATGGAAAAGAATCTTGGGGAAAAGAATATGGAATCAGATGATGGTAAGATCATGTTTGATAAGTTTGATGGAATATATTTTATCTTATGGAGGATACAGATAAAGGATCACCTCATTCAAAAGGAACTAGATATTACTTTAATTGGTGTTCATCTAGAGAAAATAGAGAACTAAAAATGGAAATTGTTAGATAAGAAGGCACTTTATTTTGTGAGGATTTCATTATAATGGAACACGGCCTTTAAGATTTTATAAAATAAAACAATAGAATAAGTGTTGAAGGCATTGGTAGATATGTACATGAATCCTATGACACTTAATAAATTGTTCATGGTGAAACAGATATTCATATTAAGGCTATTGGATGGAGTACCAATGGTAGATCATGTGAATGAATTCAACTTGATCCATGATCATCTCAAATCGATGAAGGTAACATTCAAAGATGATGTTTGGTCACTTATTATGTTTTCATTACTTCTAGATAGTTGGGATTCAATGGTTAATATTGTTAGTAATTCAAGTGGTAAGATAGATTTTGTGTTTGAGGATATCTATAATCAAATCCTAAATGAGAAGATCATGTGGAGAGAAGTCAAAGTACTATCCATAAGTTCACTTAATGTAGAAATATGAGGATAGTCACCACAAATAAAGACAAATTATAAGAAAAAATTATACAATAAGTTACGGGAGAATATTCGAGACAAGTAGGAAGGCCCCAACCATACATGTTGGTAATGCGTGAAAAGATTACATTATAAGAAGGATTAAAAGATTTTTAAAGATATTTTTAGAGGAACATCAACTTATTGAAGCTCAAACTCCATGAGTACAACTGGGGGACGGAATATTTTATAACATAGTTTCAATATTCCGATGGATTCATGGGTGATTGACTTGGGAATATCATTTAATTAAATGGGGGAGAAGATATGCATGGGAAATTATGTGATTATAAATCTTAATAATGTATATTTGGAAAATTATTAAGCTTTAGATATCATGGTAAAGGATGATTTTAATTTCTAGATAAATAATTGAATCTTCTTGAAGTTGAAATAACTGAGACAAATCCTAGGGATATGGAAGAAATTAATATACATAGGACAAATTAATGAGATGGGAAATGGTACTATCTTTTCAGATGGATTTTGGAAAGTGATTGGACGATCCATGGTAGTTTCACGATGAGTAAACTATGGGACTATATATATAACTATAAGATTAGAGTGAGTAATAATTATTAGTGTTTCAATAATTGATACTTTATAAATGTTGATTTATCATCTCAGACACCTCAATGAGAATAATATTAAAGATATAATTGGAAAATTCATATTGAATCTCGATCACACTAACTTCAGGAGTTGTGAGAGTTGTGTTATTTAGAAATATAGAAGTTTGTACTTAGATTTGAATGGATAGAAGATCAGAGATCAAAATTCAAAGTTGGTTCACTCGAATGTTTGGGGACCTACCCCATTCAGTCTCATAGTGGGTCACTTTAATTTGAGGAATTTATTGATGGTGCCACTAGAAAAGTATGAGTTTAATTTCTAAGGGAAAAGTTGGATTTATTTCAAACATTTATTCAATGGAAATCCATGGTGGAAAAGGGATATGTTTAGAAGATAAAATTCATAAGGTATTACAATGGTGGTGAATAAAATGAACAGAACTTCCAAAAAAATCAGAATAAGGGGATCTAACTAGAGAAGATTATTCCTATTACACCATAGAAAAATGGTGTGGCATAGTGAATTAATTGAACATTAATGGAGAAGGAATGCAACATGAAAATTCACTCATTATTTACCAAAGTGATTTGTGTGGAATAAATAAACATGAAAGAATATCTCGTTAACATAGGTATGTCTTCCTCACTAGGATGTGAGGTTTCATAGTAGCAATGGTCTAGAAAATAACTAGATGTTAGCCACATAAAAGCATTTGGTAGTGCATATTATTTCTTTATTTATGAAAATGATAGATAAATTTTTGATGCTAAGTCTAAATCTTGATTTCTCATTAGGTAAATTAATGATAACTTCATTTTTCCAGTTTTGGGATGAGTAAAAGTGTAAAATCATTGAAAGTTGAGATGTTTACTTCAAAAAAAGGGTTCTTTGGAAGGACCAAAACTTGGTTGAAAATGATTTTGATAAGACATATTCAACTAAACAAGTCCAAGTTGATCTGAGTGGGAGTACTAGATAGACTCAAGTTCTAAAGGACTCGGATAAGAGCACTGGTGTAAATCCCTTTATCTGTATGGGTTGAGAAACTATAGGGGAATTTGAATCTTTGAATCCTTAGTGGATTCGTTTCAAAAATTGAGATTAATATTGATGTTTTGAATGTTTGAACAAGTTAAAGTGATGTTTGTGAATATGGGATGAGGCCCATGTAAGATTTTGGGTTCTTGGGTGGATGATCGAGTGGGGCTAGGTGAATTATCACTATAGGTGAACCACCACAGGGAGGACCGTGCCATGGTAGACCCCGTAGTAGAGGGTGAAATGATCAAACTATATGGGATTTAGTGTGGTGAAGTCTAGGATTATTGGTGCTTCTATAGGGTTATAGGGAGTAAAACTAGGACCATATATGCCATGGTCCCTGATCATTGGGTGATTCAACTGGGAAGATCCTTAATTCAAAACTACAAGGATCACAGTTCAACGTGGTGGAGGTCATTTCACCCATGTTTTTCATAGAAAATAGACAGGACTCAATGTTGAATCACCCTATTCAAGGACATTTTATAGGGAATAAATACCAATATGGTCACCCTATGAGAAATGGAAAGTAAGGGGGAGACCCTTATAGTCATTGTGCAAGTCATTTTACCCCTGTGACTTTTAAAATTCAGGGGAAATTTACCTTTTTCCATTCTTCAGTTTTAAGGTATCCCCTCCATATTCTTCTCACATCATGCATAGATAACTTAGGGATCTCTCATCCTTTCTTCCTTCAACCCCCCATGGTATGGGAGGTGTTTTGGTGTGGTTTCATAGAGGGTCAAGATGAGATTTCTTCCTCCCTTCTTTGTCCATCCTCTCGATTTTTCTTGATTTCATTTCTCCTAGTTTAGGGTTTCTATGATGATTCCACTAGATCATGGTGGGTTCAACTAATTTTGATGGAGATTTAATGTGGTTTAGTGAGTGGACATCCTAAGATGGGATTTTCACACCGTCACAAATTTTTCTAATGTAAGTACATCACTGTATGTATTTTTCAAGGGTTTTGGCTTAAATTAAATTAATTTGGAAATTGAATTGACTCTAAATGATAGGAATTTTTTTCCAAAATGGTGTTGGGAGTGCATTATAGAACTTACATGTGTGATTAATCATGATTTTGGTTCAATGAGTTTGAACAATGAGTAATTCAGTATTTATACCAAATTGAATTAAATTTTATAATTAATTAAAATTGTTTAAAATTAATTATAGTTTATTAATTAATTGTAATTTTATTATAATTGATTAATATTTTTATTTTTATTTGGATTAGGGCCTCGTATGGATAGGTGATGACTAAATAGGACTTAGATGGGCTTAAGAAGGAGATGTCGAGTGGTGAATTAAAAATTAATTGGTTCTAGAATTGAGGTATGTGGTCCCTCATACTTTACCTATGGTATTATGTTTATATTTATGGAATGTGATATGTGGTCTCAACATCGATAGAAATGAACATTGTTAAATAAATTGTTTTATTTTAAATGAAATTCTATGGATGAACTGAACAAAGTGCGAAGGCCATGAGGGACCTTGGGAACTAGCTTGATTTCCTTGGTCGTTGATGGATGAAGCCTTGATTAAATTGTGTGAATTTAGATTTATGGACCATGAGGGGTGTAAAATAATTTAAATTAATGTGATATTGTGGATTTAGTATAGGATCCATTAAAGGGCTCCAGGTAGAGGTGGGTGATGAGTTGAAATGGATGGCATAGAGACTAGCCATGTGGGGACATTGAGAGGTGTTAAAGCCTTTGGCTAATTTAGATAGACATTGAGTGAGAGTTACTACCCTATTGAGATGTGATTACCTAGGTGGGTAGACCCTGTAGAGACAGATGAGTAGGTTGGGTATGAGGACTGACCTAGTGATGACTTGGTAAGGGGATGGGATTGATTCCATCTCCCTCGTAAGATTTTCCTAGGAGGCCAGTGAGACCTTAATGGGTCTTTGACAATATTGAGGGACATTATTCTCTTTGAGTCATGGGTGATAACATGAGAGAAAAGAATATGAAAGAGGCTCCATATAGGGTGCACTGGTTATGATGGGACTTGGGGGACCATAGAGGATTCCCCAGTGATATGTTGACCCTAGTGAGGGTGTATAAGAGAATTGGTAGTGATGATCTCTAGTGTCACCTTAGAACCTAGATCAACAATGTG
Organism: Viscum album; assembly: GCA_963277665.1. Classification (NCBI taxonomy): domain Eukaryota; kingdom Viridiplantae; phylum Streptophyta; class Magnoliopsida; order Santalales; family Viscaceae; genus Viscum; species Viscum album. The sequence continues at coordinate 1,761,615,969 of OY728141.1, forward strand.
AGCCCGAGGAGTCTATAATAACACATTTAAGATGTTTTAGTTGAGACACTTTACTCACTAATATATATTAAGATACATCAGATTCATAGTACATTCTCATAGGATCTAACCATCATACCTGAGATTGGTTTGGGATGCCTTATATGTTCTCCTTGTATTCAACTTTATGCCTATAAAAATGTGAGTTTCTTTCCTGGTAGGGAAATCCCCTGAGTTTACAAATGATATTGGATTGACTAGGTAATACTTCTAGTAATCAAATGGGACATGACTTGGTATACCTTTTATGTTCTCTTTGGATCCATAATTTATGTGACTATATGACTCATTTTCTCAGAAAAGAAATCCTCTAAGTTTCCAGATGTTATTGGATTCCTAGGATGTTGGGATTCAGACATTAAAGTCTATATAGATTTCCTAGGATACTTGGGAATCAGTGGGATGTCTGATTACTAAATTATTTTCCCTAGATTCTTGGGAATTAGATGTTGATTTGGACATTTATGTACACTTGATTACCCAAGATTCTTGGGAATTAGTTGTAGGTATGATGACTATATTAGTTTCCATGGATGCCTGAGAATATAATATTGAGTCAGAAATGCATGTAACCTTGATTGACCAGGATGCCTTGGAATCTGTCATGAGTCCTGATATACAGGATTGACCTGGACACTAGGGAAATAACTATAGATCTTGATACTCACACACTGGATTTCCAAAGATGTCTGGGGATCATTTATAGATCCAAATACTATTAAATTTATGAGGATTCCTAAAAATTGATGTATAATTGTTATGCACTAGGTTTCCTAGGATGTGAACATTGAAATTTTCCACAAGATTGGAATTAGGATTACATGATTACATGATTTTCTGAAAGACACCTCATCACTGGATGAAGTAGTTTTGGGTCTATCCAGGGTGTTTTTTAGGACATGAGGATCAACAATGGTCATTTATTTATTCTTATTCACTATATTTTTTTCCAATTGAATATTTCACGTGTATATATACACTGTATTACTAGTTATTTATAGGACTACATTGGTAGTGTCTTGTTGATTTGTATCCACACCCTACTCGGGAATCCATTGCACTTGGGTACCCTATTAGACCTCATTTTTCATAGGTTCAAGTTAGGTAGAGTTCTAGAGTTTCACAGTCAATAAGGATAGCTCAAATAGGATATAGACTGGGATAAGTTATGTAAAGGGGATGTATTGATGCATCTGGTTCCTCATGTTTCATTAGGTTATTTATTTTATATATGATCAGCTTAGTGGGTGATCAGTTTGAGTTTGTATGATGACCTGTTTGTGCATTTATTTATTATTGACGGATATGTTTATTACTTTTTATTACTATGGTTTAAGTTATGGGTGATTCTTTATTTATTTTACTATTAATGTAAACTATGATATGGTGGTATATTTTCCCCACGGTATCACCCTAGACCCTATCTACTAGTCAAAATCCTCTGAAATACGGGGAAGTGCGCCTAAGGTTCTAGTGACTATTCCTAGTCTGAGAACCACTTAGTGGACATGGACTAGGGGATGAGGTTACAATTATAAGTACATGGGTAAGATAAGAGGAAGATATTACATAAATTTCAAGGGACATTGAAGCTCAAGTGGGAGCACTATAAGTTAGGGCTATAGTAGAAAAAGCATCACACAGTGCATAGTCAGACAAAGTTGAGTAGTAGGTTTGATTAAAAATATCAAAAAGGTTCTGAAAGCTTACTCAAAGGTATGAATTTAAAATGAAATTTATTCTTCTAATAGACATAAAATAACCAAAAATATCATATTAAGTAACCAATATTAGTGATTTTGGATAGTGGAATTTAGAAATGGATGAAGAGATATCTTCATTGATGTTAAACAGAACATGGGAGATGATGCAGTAACCATAGGGAAAGAAATAACTTGAAAAAAATGGGATCTCTAGTTCAAAAAAGATGTTAATGGTAGTAAAATATTCAATTCATGGGTAGGGTTGAAGGGATTTCAATAGAATTAAGGAGTCGATTTCTCAGAAATTTTCTCACTGGTAGTTAAACATGATACCATATAGAAAGTGTTGAAAATGGTTGCATCCAAAGGTTTATTATTAGAAAAAATAGATATAAAAACCTCCTTCCTTTATGGATATTTTTAGTAATAAATTTATATGAAGAAACTTATGAGTTTCACATATATTATAAACCAAAACTTGGTGTGCGGGATGAAGAAAATATTGTATAAATTGAAGTAGGCACCAAGGTAGTGGAATTGGAAGTTTGATTTCATTAATGACTTAGGAAGAATTTGTATAGAGAAACACATATCATTGTTTCTACCAAAAGTCATGGTATGGTGGGAATTTAATCATACATCTTCTGTATGTGGATGACATGTTTCTTTTCAGGCTAGAAGATGGAAGGATTTGAAAGATGAAGTATTATTTTTCTATAAAGTTTGAGATGAATTATCTCAGATAGGATAAGAAGATATTGGGAATATGGATGGTGATAGATATTAAAGTCTATAATTTGGGTTTTTCTCAAAGTTACTATGTTTGAAAGGTTATAAAAATATTTGGGATGATTGAATATAATCTAGTATCGACTCTATTGGATATTCACTTCATATTTTCTAAGGATAAGTCTACTAAAATGGAAGATGAAGTCATATACATGCTGAAGGTTCCAAATTCATCATTTGTTTAGAGTTTTATATACATCATTTGTACATGAACATACATTACATTTATAGTGGGAGTTTTAAACCAATTCATGTAATGTATGAGAAAGTAACACTAGGAGACTATGAAGTGGATAATCTATTACTTGAAGAGAATAGAATATACAACCTTGTTCTTTGTAATAGGTGATCCATTATGAGGATATGTTTATGCTGAATTTTTTAGTGATTCAGACACTTATAAGATCACAATAGGGTTTTAATTTACATATGGGGGTATTGAGGTTAGTTGGATGTTATTACTACAATAGATTATTACTCTAGATACAATAGAATCGTAGTATGTTAAATAGTTTGGTTTATGTGGTTACTGAAGGAGTTTGGAAAAATTTAGGTAGGTGGAGTTTTATCATGTAATAATCAAAGTGTGATTCTCTTTGATCAGAATATGATGTTTAATACATGGACGAAGCATATTGACCTAAAATACAACTTCATTTGGGAATTATTAGAGGATAAAAAGATATATCTAGTGGATGTAGTTAGAATCTAAAATCCATTCAACATATTTACTGAGGTGATTGTTCAAGAAAGTATTAGGCAACATTGAGCCTCAATAGTTTTGTGAGTGGGAACACTAGACCAAAAATCTTGTATGTACTTTGATTATCCATACATGTATGTAGTTTTACATTTACACGTGTTTTCTCTTACCATGATATTAGAATTACTTATGTATATATATTATATAATTGGTAATGTCATTAGATTACATTTCATGTCAAAAGGTTATAGTTTTTCCCATGATATAATAAGAACCACAAGATACAATGAAAATAATATTAAACACATGTATTATAGTCTAGAAAAATCATGTTTAAATGACACAGATAATGTCCGACTATCATGTGTTTGGGGATCATAACCATTGAGACTTCTTCTCATGAATTTTGAACTTGATGATATTGAGTATATGAGATTATGAGTAATGAAATGTTAATGAGAACATCACATGTTTTAGGTGTCATTAGTTTTCCCTATCTATGAGAATGCGTATTGGTCTCTTTACTTGAGATCATTATTAATGGGTGACATCTAATAACATACTTTAATGAAATATGAAAATCATGGAATTGATGTTTTAGTAAGGTATATTCCATTGGGTGTGTCATTGGGGGTATGAAATTTGTTTAATATTCAAGATATGATTTTTCACTTCCAAAAAAGAAGAGGTATCTTGGGCCAATTGACCAGGATGGTAGTACCTTCACTAAATTCATGGTCATAGTAGAAAAAGATAATTATGTCCAATATGGTCAAGAATAAATAAATTAGGTAAGGATGGTAACATAATTTTTGAATACAAATTTATGAGATATCATTAGAAAAATAAATTATTTTACATGGTGTTGTTCATAGGAGAGGTTTTCATTGATATTACTATACCTTACCTCCTTAGGAACATTGATGGATTGCTAGAATCCACTCTCGGTCTGTGAGTAGTACTCACTATTATAAAGATAATTACCTAGAGGGTTACATACTAAGAGTATTAAATATTTTGGAATATTCTAAGTGAATATGATTTTAGGACATTGTGGGCCCTGCCACGGGGTTCGGGTGATGTCTGAATTTGAAGGATCGCCAAGAAATAAATAAATTTAATATTATTCAAGTTTTGAATAATGAGTTTTGAATTTATTTACTCATTTTATTCACAAGTAATTAAGTGAATAAAAAATAGATAGTTTTTGAATGAATATTATTATTCAAGGTTTATAAATTATTTAATAGGAGAAGCGAGTTGAGTTAATGATTTGAATTTCATCATGTAACATTTATCAGACATTACAAGTATGTAATTAAATATAAATGACATTTATGACTTAGTTATTAAGTCATTTATTGTCATTAAGGTATTATTAATAATGTTTAAGTTACCTGGGTACCTAAATGAAATTTATAGAACATTAATCCTACCTACATAAGAGACAAGAATCCCAAATTTGAGAGAAAATCGATTCCCTATAATTTGAGATCTCTCTCACTTATTTACCAAATTATAAAGTGATAAAGAAGCTATATGAGCATCCTAATCAAATTTATTTATCCTGGATCAAAGGAATGGTGCTCAGACGATCTTAATGATGGTGAAAGCCTCTTTGATTCTCTATTATAGAACATGAAAATAAAATTTTGACATACTGGAAAAATCTTGAAGCATATGTGGATGATATAGAGGGATTTGACATCAGTTCCTTCGAGAAATGATCACTATCCAAGATAAGAACACACTTGCATCAACAAATCAAACGAGGTTATACTTTTATTTTATTTTTATTATTAATTTAATTCATATAATATCCTCAGGTTGTAATCAGGCATTTCATATCCCATGAGAAATTTTCTTGGTGATAATTTTTTTTTAAAATATGTCATTATTTTCTTATGATATGTGTTTGATGCCAACATGTGGTGTTATAGTTATCATGTAATTTCTTAATCCAAATTAAAATTATTTTTTTGTAAATTTGAGTATAGGGTGTCGATATGGCCCAACGCCTCTAATGCATTTACAACCCAAGGTCATATCTCAAAGTTATGACCATCAGAATATCGAAATTGTAATTTTTGGGTTTAAAAAATAAAAAATATATATTATTTCCGGTTTAATAGTATCATAGTTTCTATTCATATGAATAATTGGTGGTAAATTCATTAATGAATTATTTTGTTAAAAAATATATAAAATTTTATATCTTAGCCTATGGAAAAGAAAAAATACATAACTTAGCCTTTGGAAAAGAAAAAGGAAATAATATAGACTTTGTAAAAGAAAAAAGTTAAAGTCTATAAATTAACCTTAGAAAACTTTTAAAAAAATACTTAAGATCCTAAAATATTTATATTTAAATTCCTAAAATTATTATAAAATATTTATAATTTAATAAATTAATTTTCTAGGACCATGAAATAGGGTAATTATGAATTAAATTTAGTTAAATTTATTTTAATTCATAATTTATACCCTCAAGTAAAATTATCTACAGATTTAATAGCTATTATGTTTGGGATTTAATTAATTAATTTAATTATTACAATTATGTGTGATGATTTTAATAATAATTTAATAAATGATGGTCTTTTCATCGTATATTTCCCTCATTATATGTATAAGGGTTTGTGTGTCCATAATAATAGTTATTTATCTGTATCTCGCATTCTCGAGACACCCTCTTCTATGTGTGAGTAATTCTGTATAATTATGAGGATTAAATAAGACATATACAACACTATGACATGTAGAAGTATTGGGAGTGTCTTGGAAGCATTGGATGGGGTGGGCATTGAAACTCAAGTTGGATTTGACTATGGGAGTTTCCCCTGGGGTCTCAGTTGATCCATTATCCTCTCAATGGATGAATCAATAGATATTTCTCATGATTATTCATAATTATTTATTTATTTATTCATGGTTTATCATTATTTTTTGTATGTGTACATTTATATGATAACACAGAATAATAAACAATCATGCATAGATAAAATCAGATTAATCTGTAGTGAATGTTTTTTATTTAAATTCTGGTTAGGTTTTGAGTGTGATCACATAGAACAAACATGTTAAATAGAAAAATAAATCATTCTATGAGAATAATTAAAATCCATCAAATAAATATTATTCCAAATGTGTTCCATCACTTTAAGTTGAACAAAAATGTATGTATGAGGTGTTTGAAAACCCTAAATGAGGGTGCCTTCTACTAATAGAGAGTTCTTATGAGAGTGGTGGGTTTACTTAACTAAATTTGGAAGTAAAGAATTATTCCTAACTATATTTTTTAAAAATTAATGGAAAAGTGTTGATTAAATCAATGTTATGATTTCAAAAGGTTGGGACTTCACTAAATAGTTCAAGGAACCATGAGTTAATGCAATTGGCTAGTAAAAATCCTACCTTGAAACTCTATTAGTTGTGGTGCAGCCATATCTTGTACTATAAGGATAGGTTTCAAGGATCATTTCCAGTTGAATACTGAAGTGACTGAGTATTCTAAATCTATTAGTTGAGGGCTACTAGTATTTGATAAAATAGTGGGAGATATTTAATGATTAATTAATCGTTAATGTCTATTATTAATCAATATATGTGTTAATATACTAATGTTTATTTATTATAGATAAAATGGCAATTACCACCACCAATTCAATATCATTGTGATCAATATTGGATAAAGAAAATATCCTAATAATCTATAGATTCCAAGAGTGGTATAGGAACTTGCGCATAATACTATTCTAAGATAGGAATCTTTATGTGATGGAATATCATCTTATTTTTTAGCCTCCTACGGGAGAAAGAAATAAGAATAAATACAATTATAAGAATCATATAGATGATGCACTATATGTCTAATGCATTATCTTTTCATTAATGTTCAGTGAGTTACATAAAATTCATGAGGATGAATATGCCTACAAAATATTTTTACATATTCAAGAGTTATACCATGAGAGAGCTTGATAATAAAGATATGAGATATACAGTTCATTGTATAGGTGTAGGATAGCATAAGGGAGTTAGGAATGACCTCATGTACTCAAAATGATTGGGTACATTGAGATATTGGAGTCCCTTGGGTTGAAGCTAAACCAATAACTAGCGACCAATATCATTCTTACCTCTTTATCACCTAAATTTTCAACATTCATCATTAATTATAAAATTAATAACCTAAATAAATCACTCCAAAAAAACTTGGATTTAGTTTTCCAAGAAGATAAGTACATGAAAAACTCAATCTCAACCATCCTTATGGTGAACAAGAGGAAGAAAGGTAAGACTAAGGCATCAAAGGCTAAGTCTAACCCAAATACACTAATTCACTTCCCTTAAAAGAATCCAAATATATAAAGGGAGAGTAATGATAAGTATTTAATTTTCTTTTCTTGTGGAAAGACGGTCCAATGGAAGAATAATTTCATGGTTGGGAAGAGGAATTAGGTAAATGATTTCTACTATGGGTATATTTTTCATTAAATTAAGTCTATCTATTTCTACAAGATGGGTATTGAATATAGTATGTGTAGGATTCATATTGAATATCATATGATTTAAAATTACTTAGAAGTTCCATTGTCTGAAGTGAATTTCAATGCTAGTGGAGAAATAATAATAGGAGTGCCTATTTACAAAGGTTCTACCGCTGGTGAGTATGTTTCTAGCATGGAATATTTATTTCAATATTAATGAAAAGAAAACTATAGTGGAAGTATTTAAGTAACTTTTAGACATGTACAAGAAACCTAGATCTTTGAAAAAAAGTGTTTATAATGTATAGGTTGTTCATCCTAAGGTTATCAAAAGGAAGAACAATGCCATATCACATTAATGATTTCAATATGGCCCAATGGAAACTCGATTCGATAAAAGTTAAGCTCACAGATGATATGTGGGTAATCCTACTACTATAATTTATACAAAAGAGTTGGGATGTGATGGTCACTAGGATAAGTAACTCTTATGGTAAAAAATTAGTGTTCAATGATATCAGGGATTTGATACTCAATGAATAACTTCATCTGAGGGAGGTCCAATCACCATATGAAAATTATATCAATACTAGTGGATGAGTATGGTCACCTCAATTGAAGAAAGTCTTTCAGAATAATTCATTAGAAAATAAGAAACATGATAAGAGTTGAGGAAAGTCGGCTGGTCTATGGATTGTATGCTGGAAGTGTGGAAAAATTGGACACTTCAAGAAGTACTGTGGGAGTCAAATTTAAAGATATAGAAGACCATAAAATTCTAGAAGATAAAATTTTATTGGTATTTTATGAGAATGATTTCGAAGGCACCAAGTCAATTTCTCGTGTAGAGGAGTTCGATTTGCAAGGCCCAATGAAGTGGGGGAGATTAAAGAGGATGAATGATACAATGGGTGCGCATCTCGATTCATTAAAGGTCCAATGGATCTTACCTTTCATGGATGGAGAAAATACGTCAATAATATAACTTATTCAAGCCCAAACATGATTTTTAAATCTTTTCCCACATGGTTTCATGAATTTGAGAATCCTTTCCCACATGGATAATTCTATAATGGAATCTTTGGACACAAAATTAAAATCCGGTGGGCTATGCACTCAAAGTCAAATCTGGTGGGATGTAGTTGGAAAGTGGTGTGATACTTTTCCAAAAGTCTTTGTTAGAATTTATCTTTTATAATTTAATAGGACAAGGTAGGTTTATCCTTTATGACTTTAGGTCATTAGACCCTTGTAAATTTTATCACCCCTTGGATATAAATATCCACCCCATGGAACTTGTAAGGCATTCAAGATTTTAATTGAGAGATTATTCTTTGTTTCTCTTCATTGTGTGATAATTGTTCTGTTTTTTCCCATAGATCTTGTACATTCTTTCCTTGTAAATATATAATTTAAATTTGTGATACAATATCAAAAATACCCCAATTATATGCCTCAACCCAAGTGCGTTGTTGTGTGGATTGGATATCACATCCCTTCCATGAATGTGTTGTCTAAGTAGTAGTTCATGATCTTTATAGTGTTGATTGAATACATGCATCTACTATACATACCTATCATCCTCCACTTAGCCACAAACCACATTCTTCATCTAGCACCCTATGCTGTGAAGATCAGTACACCCCATGTGTCTCACATCAGTTGGTATCAGAGCTCCAGTTGACATGGTGGGCATCTATCACCCACTTTTATCACATATATCCATTACCCTTCTTATTCTTTATTATTATCCACCCATTAAAAAAAACATTTTTCTTTTAAAACCTCTATATTTGGCCTATATTGTGCACGATTGAAATATTAGAACATTGAGATAATTATTCATCCATATTCTTTTCTTATTTAATTCTCTATATGTGATTTGTATCTGGAAAAAAACCAAAAAAATAAAATTTTCTCAACTCATCATTTTTTGATTTTTAAAATTAAGCACATCCTTTATTTGAGAGATTTCAAAAAATATATATTACTCTCTATTCAATCATATTGTGCTTTAAAACTCCAATAAGAACACTTTTTGGGGAGATTTGACCAAAAAAGCAGATACAATTACTTCTTTGTGCTTTACATTATTAGAAATTTCCATTTCTATACATCAATTTCTCCATAATTTTGCTTCATCACCATATTATATTTGTCTCATATTTTTATTAATTTTTATTATCTTTCACAATTTGGAAAAACCCAAATACCGCCTTTATACCCCACTCTTCCCCCACCTTTTATCCATTTTCTACCCTCCTTTCCACCCTTTACATGTTATCACTCAAACAGGTTGTGTTAAACCATCCCCCAACACAATCTTTATTTGGTAAAGATTGGTGGCACATGATCACCACAAACAAGTTATTAGATTTCATAAGATCTTGGTATTTGAACTGATTGTTGAGAGTGTAGATAGATTTAAAAAAATATCCTTATGTGTGCGTGTGTGTGTGTATTGTGTGTGTGATTGTGTATCCTTGTGTACATGTGTTTGTGTACATCTTGTGTGTATGAGTGTTAGTGTGTACATATCATGTGTGTTCACATGTAAATATTGTGTGTGTGAGTGTGAGTGTGTACATATTGTGTGTGTGTGTGTGTGTCTTTGTGTGTGCATGTGTGTTTGTATCTTAATGTGTGTGAGTGTGTGTAGAATTGTGTGTGTTTCTCCCTATGTGTGTTTTCATTTGTGTTACATATCATTGCTGATGGTCATGGAAATAAAATTTCTCATGCTAGTGATGAAGGGAGCCAAAGTAGGTCTCCCACACCAGAAGCTTCGCAAGTAAAAATTAAAGCTTTGGTGAGCCATTTTGAGAAGGTTCTTGATAGAAATATGGAGTAGCTACATGATTGGATTGAAAAATTAGAGAATCAACCAAGCCCGAGGATGATCCATGGTATCCTGCAATGCACTCAGGCACTACGTCTCCCCCGCATCATGGAGGAGGAGATGGATAACTTTGATGAATATTTTTGAAGATGTACCACAAAGGATGAGGTTGTTCCAACAAACTAGAGGAGGCCAAAAGAGATTGTATAATGATGAAATCCTTGGAGGCATCAAGGTGAAGGTCCCTTCATTTCAATGGAAAATTTATCTAGAATCATACTTAGAGTGGGAGATACAGATCAAGAAGGTTTTTTCATGTCATACATATTTAGAGGATAAAAAGGTTAAACTTTCATCCCTTTAATTAATTAATTATGAATTAATATGGAGGGATCAAGTTCAAAATGAGATATCCCATTATGGAGGATGCCCTATTCATACTTGTGAATACATGAATTTCTCCATGAGGAATCAATTTTTCCCTCACACTACCATAGAGATCTCCACAACAAGATTCAACTCCTCCTGCAAGGGAGTAAGAGTTTTGAAGATTACTAAAAGGAGATGCAAATTTTTTTGATTCAAGAAAAAATTGAGAAAGATATGGAGGAAAATTTGGTGTACTTCTTACATGGGCTCAATTAGGAGATTTCCAATCAAGTATAGATGTACCACCATGTAGAAATACAATATATAATCCACCAAGCCACCAAGATCGAGCAATAAATCAAAAGGAGGAGCAACATGGAGAACCCCACTACCCCTTTCACTCCATGTAGAAATTCAAGGAAGTATATTAGAGAACCATCAAAGTAAAAAATAAGTGGTTGATTGAAAAAGTGACAAGGTAATTATTCCACCTAAGAAACCTAATTTTGAGGCTAACCAAACTAGGAATTGAGATATTCATTATTACAAATGTCAAGGAAGGGGTCACATTACTAGTTAAAGCCTAAACCAGCGCACCATGACCATAAAAAAATATGGATAATGGGATATCGATGAACAGATCTCAAAAGAGGAGGAAGAATCTCCAAAAATCGAAAATGGAGAAGTTGTAGAAGATGGTGAGATTATTTTCACTATAAGAGTTTTAATTGAAAAAATAATTTTTGTAAAGAAGGAGAAGTGAGAGAACCTTTTCCATACAATACGAAAGATCAATGGGAGGGTATTTATCAATATTATTAATGGGGAAAGTTGTAGCAATGTGGTGAGCACCGAGTTGGAAGAGAAGTTGGGACTCCTAACTTTGAGGCACCAAAATCTGTATCAGCTTCAGTGGTTGAATGATTGTGGAGAGTTGAAGGTCACCAAGTAAGTGAATGTATTGTTCACCATCGGTAAGTAAACATATGAGGTTTTGTGTGATGTTGTTCCTATGAAATCTTTCCATTTATTGTTGGGATTACCATGGTAGTATGATCGGTGTGTTACTCATGATGGGTTCTTGAATCATAATTCTTTTGTACTCTGAGGGGAACCTATAATCCTCAACCCCATGTCCCCCAATTAAATTTTGGAATATCACATTTTGAGAGAGAAGAAGAAAATTATTGATGAAGAAAAATAGAGTGAAAATGAAAAAGGATGTAATGAGGGAAAGAGAGAAAATGAGAGAAGAAAAGAAATGGGGATTAAAGAAAAATAAAGATGGGAAAATTTTGAGATAAGAGAAAAGTGTGATGTTGTAAAAAAAGAGTGAGGTTAAGGAAGCTTTGTTTTCACAGCACATCCACTTAGTAATCATGTACAAATAGGTGTTTCTATACACTAAAAACTTACCCCCTTTTCCAAATGTTGTTGATTATTTGTTACAGGAGTATGATGATATATTTCCAGAAGAGGTTCCACCGGGTTTTTAACCCATTAGATGTATTGATCATATAATTGACCTCATACCTGGATCATCACTATCGAACCACCCTACATATCACACCAACCCAAAGGAGACAAAATAAATTCAAAGGCAAGTTCAAGATTTGTTGAATGTCGTATATGTCAAAGAGATCCTTAGTTTGTGTGTTTTAACAGTGCTTCTAGTACCAAATAAGGATAGAACATAGAGAATGTGCATTGACTACAGATCCATCAATAACATCATGTTTAGGTATCTTCATCATATCCCTATATTATATGATACTATAGATGAATTAAATGGTTCAACTATTTTCTCAAAAATGGATTTAATAAGTGGTTACCATCAAATTAGGATAAAATAAAGAGATTAGTTTAAAACTGCATTTAAGAAAAAACATGGACTTTATGAATGGTTAGTCATGCCCTTTGGTCTCACCAATGATCCTATAACATTTATGAGGTTAATGAATCATTTCTTACATGAATATATTGAAAATTTTGTGGTATTTTAATTTTATGACATTTTGGTTTATAGTAGGACTTTATATGAACATGTAGATCACTTAAGAAAAGTCCTAGAGGTGTTAAGGAAGGAAAAATTATTTCGAAACATAAATAAGTGTGAGCTTTTCCTTGATAAGATTTTTTTCCTTGTATTTTTTATTATAATAAATGGAGTTGAAGTAGACACTAATAAGATCAAAGTGATACAATAATGGCCAACTCAAACATCCATTGGATAGGTGAGAATTTTTCATGGGCTTTCTATTTTTTACATGATATTTTTGAAGGAATTTAGCACACTAGAAGCGCCGTTGAATGATTTGAAAAAGAAGAATGTTCCTTTCAAATGGGGGAAAACTCAAGAGAATTACTTCCATGATCTTAAGGATAGACTCACCCACTCCCCTCTACTTTTACTTTTGTACTTCGATAAGACCTTTGAAATTGAATGTGATGCAAGAAGAATTGGCATAGGATGAGTACTCAGGCAAGAAGGTAAGCCCATTTCTTTCATTAGTGAGAAGTTAAATGGTCCAACTCTAAACTATGATGCATATGATAAAGAGTTGTATAAATTATTTATAGTAATAGAAACTTGGAAACATTATCTTTTGCCAAAATAATTTGTGATCCATTCTGATCATGAGGCTCTTAAATACCTTAGGATCCAACATAAACTAAATAGGATGTATGCTAGATGGTTGTAATTAATTTAATAATTTCCATATGTCATCAAGCATAAAAAGAGTAAATAAAATACTATGTAAGATTCAATTTCACATGGATATTATATTTTATCCTTTCTAGATTCTAAACTCCTTGGTTTTGATTACATTAAATATTTATATGCCACTGATAGTGATTTTGGTGAACCTATAGTCATTGTAAACCTGGATTTACTTGGGAAAAGTTCTATTTACATGATTTATTATTATTATAAATTGATAATATTTGTGTTCCCAATAGCTCCAACTATTTAATTTTACTAAAGGAGTCACATTCCAGTGGGTTAATGGGGAATTTTGGTGCTGTAAAAACTTTAATCATTCTTAGTGAGCATTTTTATTGGCCTAGGATGCCTGGATATGTTGAAAAATTTGTGGGAAAGTGCATTGTCTACCATAAATAAAAATATAATTAGAACCCAAATTGATTATATCTTCCTCTCCCAATCCACTAAAACCCTTGGGAGGGAATATAAATGGACTTTATTGTGGGGTTACCAAGGACCAAGATGGAGAGAGATTCATTTTTTTTATGATAGATCAGTTTTCTAAAATGGAACATTTTATTCCTTGTCAAAAAATAGATGATGACACTAACATTGCAACACCTTTATATCAGGATGTAGTCAAACTCCATGGAATTACAAGGAAAATTGTGTCAGATCAAGAAAAAAAATTACTCAGTTACTTTTGGAAGACATTGTGGAGAAAACTGGGAACAAAGTTACTATTTTACACTACTTTTTATCCACAAACTAATGGGAAAACAGAGGTGGTGAATCATATACTATCAAACCTTATATGAACAATTGTTAAGAATAATATCAAGAATTGGGAGGAGTGTCTACCACATATGGGATTCGCATATAATAGGTCCAAGAATTAAACTACTCAATTTTCTCCATTTGAAATTATTTATAGCTTTAACCCCCTTTCCCCTGTTGATCTAGTTCCTTTGCCTTTATAAGAAGAAACAATTATGGATGTGAAAGGGAATGCAAAATTCATCAAGAAACTACATGAAAAGGAAAAGAAAAATACTGATCGAATGACCCAAAAATAAATTTATCATGACAATAAGGGTTGCAAGTAACCGTTGTTCGAACCTAGTGACTTAGTATGGATTCATGTGTGAGAGGAAATATTTAATGACAAGAAAAAAATCAAAACTCATTCCACAGAAGATATGGGCCTTTCCAAGTGATTGAAAAGATTAACAACAATGCTTACAAGATAGAATTTCCAGGTGAGTATGGTGTAAGTGACACGTTCAATTTTTCTGATCTTTCTCCTTTTTTGGGTGTAGAGGATGAAGAGTTGAGGATGACTCATTTTAAAGATGGGTAGGCTGATAAGAACCATGTCCAAGGCACTAAGTCAATTTCTCGTGTGGGGGAGTTTGATTTGAAAGTACCAATGACGCGAGGGATATTAAAGAGGTCAAATGCTACAACGGGTTCCTATCTTGCTTCATTAAAGTCCCAATGGATCTTTCCTTGCATTGATAGAGCAAATGGGCCTATAATATCACTTATTAAATCCCAAACATGATGCTTAAAGCTTTTCCCACATGGTTTCATGAATTTTGGAAGCCTTTCCCACATGGAGGATTCTAGAATGTCATATTTGGACACTAAAGTCAAATCCAGTGGGCTATGCACTTAAATTAAAATCTAGTGGGCTATAGTTGGAAATTGGTTTTCTAATTTTCCAAAATTATTTGTTAGAATTTATATTTTTGACTTTAAGGGGACAATTTAGGTTTAGCCTTTATGACTTTAGGGCATTAGACCCTTGACAATTATATCACCCCTTGGCTATAAATCTCCACCCCATGTCACTTGTAAGGAATTCAAGGTTTTAATTGAGAGCTTATGCTTTGTTTCTCTCCATTATGTGATAATTGTTCCATTTTTCCCCATAGATCTTGTGAATTCTTGCCTTGTCAATCTAAAACTGTGATTGGTGATCCAAGATCATAAAGCCCCCAATTATGTGCCTCAACCCAAGTGCATTTTTGTGTGTATTGGATATCACATCCCTCCTGTGAGTTGTCTAAGTAGTAGGTCATTCTCCTTATAGTGCTGATTGACTACTTGCATCCACTATCCATACCCATCATCCACCACTTAGCCTCAAACCGCATTCTTCATCTTCCACCCTACACCGAGAATATCAGGCCACCATGTACTTCTCACATTAGTATTATAAAATGAGGTAGTGAATTATTACTTTGTTTCAACATTATAGTGGCGTCAAGGGTTGTTAACTTAGGTTCATCATTCTATTAAAAGGGAGAGAAGATATGTATTGAAAATTATGTATCTAGAAACTTTGAAAAAATATATTTATAATATTATGATTCTCTAGAGAACTTTGGAAAAGGATATTTGTACATAAAAAAGAAGAATGGGGGATTCTTGAAACTAATGAATGTTAGAAACATCTCAAGGCTATGAAAGAACCTAATTTTAGTTAGAGAAATGGATGAGGTACGATATAGAACTACCTTTTATAATAAATTATGTAAAGTTAATGGGGCTCTATGGTGGTTTAAAAAGGATTAAAGGATGGAAATATTTACTTGTCTAGAATCTCATATATAATTTAAATGGCTAAAATTTCAACTTATGGTGATATAAGAGTTTATCATTGCAAGCTCAATCATCTTTTTTATATGAACATGCTAATTATAATGACAAAATTCATATTAAATCTTTATTGTATGGAAATTTAAATATGTGAAACCTATGTGTTAGGTAAGTAAAGGAGGATGAACTTTAATTTAGAAGGATGGAAGTGTCATGATCCGACCCTACCCGAGCTCGAGCCACAACTACCCCAAGCCCGCCTCTATAGGCCAGGGGCTGGCGACAAGCGCCGAAGGCCAGACAACTCGGTGAGGCCTTTTCCCGAGTACCTGTACACACACACACAACACACTCAATGCAAAAGTGCAGAGTAAAAGAAAAAGTAAAGTACCAACTGCTATAAATAGACCACAAAGTGCATTGACCTCTAAATAGTACAAAGCAAGTGTTGGAAGTAAACTGAAAATAAAAGGGGCAAAACACATTCCCAACTAGAAAAGTGCCACAACCCGGAAATAGTTAAACAAAAGTAAAATAGCTGGAAGAGTCCCACACCTGAAACCTGACTACGACCACCGCACGCGGTCCAAACTCCCAATCTCTTAAGCTCCTCTGACGTCACGACCAACCTGTCCATCATCTGTAAGGGAACACCAAGTGCGGGCAAAGCCCAAGTAAGGGTGAGTATAAAAATACTCAGTAGGATGCCCCGAAGGCTCGAGGGAGCAACAAAGGAGGTAATGAAGAGATGAGAAGTAGATCAAACAGGGAAAAGTAAAAGAGTACAACCGAGAGTGCAGTAAAGAGTACAACTCAACCCAATAATAGGAAGGAAGTAGACTCGTCCAAAAACAAGGAGCTATAAATGGTGAGAAGATGAACTTCTCGTCGAGTCTTCGCTACCTATAGCAGGAGAGTAGAATCATTCAACCACGAGAAGATAGACATGGAAATCATGTGGCATACCCCACACGTCTTCGCCTCTTCTGGAAGGAGAGTAACCAAAACCCAAGAAGTGGGTACTGGAACAAGGTATATACATATATATATGCTCTGTCAAGAAACCCGAACAAGATCGTAAGGGTATCTCTATCCCGTAGCTCAGCCCAAGAAAGTGAGTAGCCAATAGTCCCAGAAGTAAACACCATCAATGCCCAACATCCCGCATGTCTGCCCCGAACTGCAAGTCAAGGGGATCAAATCACCACACCTTGACACTATCCGCTTTGGGCGGCACTGACTCGCCCGCACGGTTTTAGGTCGCATCACAAGGACGTGCCTTGGTGGGGAAAGTGCCCCTCGTACTTGAGAGTTCTGGGGGAATGTCAAACCACACCTCATCATTACCCTACAGTCAAGATGTCTCCTCAAAGTCGACAGGCGACCCCCTGCCCAGCCTCGCTGGAGGGTAATCCCTAGAAGTCGACGGGTTCCCACTGGAGGGAGACCCGGCAAGAGTCGACGGGTGCCACACTTCCCAGTCCCATAAAAGGGAAATCCACTAGAGGGAGACCCGGCTAAAGTCGTCAACGAGTCCTAATGCCCAGTCTTGTAAAAGGGTACTCCACTGGAGGGAGGCTCAAAACTGTCATCAGGGACCACTTCCCAGCCCAGCTGGAGGTAAACCCGACATCGGGGACCACTTCCAAGCCCCGCTGGAGGTAAACCCAGAACCACTCTAGCCATCCTTGCTGGATGATACTGCTTAGTGAACACCGCTGTACTGGCCATCCCTGCTAGATGGTACAACTGGCCATCCCTACTGGATGGTACCTCACTGGCCATCCCTGATGGATGGTGCAGCACTGGCCATCCCTACTGGAAACAACCTCATGACCAGCCCTTCTAGAAACAACCTCCTGGGTATAAAATCAGTGTCCGCGTAATGTGTTGGTCACACCGAATCCACAAGAACTCTACCAGGGAACACGAAGCAACTCTGCCGGCCAAACTATCGAGAACAGAACCAGGGGAAATCCACTCAACCTTGCTGGTCGAAACCATCGTGAATAGGACCAGGGGAAAACAACTCAACCCTGCTGGTCGAAACCAACGAGAAAAGAACCAGGGGGAACTCAACCCTACTGGTCAAACGAACGAGAATAGAACCTGGGGGAAAACTCAACCCTACTGGTCAAACAACCAATAACAGAGGGACCCTCTATGTCACGATAGGTCAAGGTTACGCAAAACAGAACATGACACACACATGGGTCCCACACGATGTGTGGCCACAAGTCATCTCCAACCAAGAGCACAAACATTCTTAGGTACAAAAAACCACCTGTAACTCCAAGCCTTCCCGTATACTCCCAGAGTATACCACGTTTCCAACCCAAAGGCTATCGTGCACACGGCACCCAATGTCAACGCGAAGGGCGTAAACGTAACAACCCCAACTTGCCACCTCATCGGCCCAGGCACGGCCAACTACATCTCTTCAAACATTACTTAACTCACATGGGAGTGCACATGATCGTACGCCAAGGTTTCGCTTCCGAACACAGCAAGAAGAACCGCCACTGGAGCACCATTCATATTTCCACATTTAATAATATCACGTAAGAGGCTTTGCTCACCTAAAAAGATTACACTATTGTAAACCTCTCAAAAAAAACAAGAGATAGACTACTTACTCGCCTCAAATAGATATCCGACGAAAAAGTCATCTGATACCGCTTTACACCCGAACGGCCTCCCGTGGTCCTGAGCCTCAGCCCTAAAAACAGCCGGGTGCATCGCACCATTACAATTCCCTCAGGAAGACACGTCAAAAGGACTGCTCACTTGAGTGTAACAGATATCCAGAGAAAAAGATGCATTTCGTCGTACCGCACACGAGTAGTGATTCGTGGGACCCGTATCCCGGTCCCGAAGCGCTGCCAATGGATTGCACCATTGCGATCCTCTCAGAAAAGTACACAAGATGGACTATTCATTTGTCCAAAACGGACACCCGATGATAAAGCTATAAATCACCGCCAACTCCCAAAATGACCCTCATGAAGCCCGCACCACCGTGCAGAATTAAATCAAGTGGATTGAACCATTGCAATGCCCTTGGAAAAGCACTCAGAAATGAATGCTCGCACACCCTGAATGGACGTCCGATGAAAAAGTTACAAAACGTTGCACGCAGCTCGAAAGACGGGTCGTGGGCCCCATGCCTCAACTCTGGCTTCAATGCCCGAAAACCCCTTGGAAATATCTATCTTGACGCCAGGGTCACAACGCCACTAATGACACTCAAAATGGACATCAGATGTGTCTGCGCCGCCCAAAACAAAACCCCCCGGAAAAACGCCAAACTACTTAAAGGCGTGACGCGCCTCTGAGGCCCCTCGTTTCGAGAATTAAAAATTGCCAAGACCATCTCAAAATGATCCTCTCGACGCTAGGAAGGCACTACCGCATACGACACACAAAACGGACACCCGTAATGAAAATTACGGGCGTCCGAAGAGGGGACAAATCCCCTTGGGCTGGACAGGCCTGGATCGGCCGGTCCGCCCGGCCTGGGCCGGACCGACTCACAGCGCCGGCCCGCGGCTCAGCCTCGCGGTCTGGTGCTAACCCGCGGTCCACCGCAGACTGGCCACAAGGGCCAGTCGTTCTGTCGTGCGAAGACCCGCGGGATGTGGGTAATTGTCCCCGCGTGGGGGGCGCACGTCGCGACCCCACGGTCGTCGCACCCCGGCGGCTCGGCCTCGCCGCCTGGAGCCGCCACCTCGCGCGGCCAGATCCGCCTCACGCCGACGCCCTTGACCCCACCTGAATCTACTGTCGGAGCCCACTCGCTGCCCACACCTCCGCCTGGACCGCAGTCGCGCCGCCACACCCGCTTGCCGGACCATCGCGCTGGAGCCGCTGGACCGGCCAGACCCGCCAGAAAACGCCCTTAAACCCACTGATCTTCGACGGACGTTTGCGAGCTCCTCGGAACTCAGATTTACAAATCGAAATAGGCGATGGAAAGCTTGGAAAAATTAATACGCATTCATGGGATTTTCTCAATAATTCAAGAGAGGTTTGATGCAATAATTAGAGCTCAAAGTAGGTACGGGAAAAATAAAATGAAACGCACGATCCTACCTTGTTGGGCGTTGCTCGGAGCTTCGCCGCACGTGCCGCCACTCGATGCTGCCTTGATCGGAAGAGGGATAGGGAGGAGGATGGGAGGAGGTTTAGGGTGAGGGGTTTCTCCAGGGGGAAGGAATGAGGATGGGGGAGGGGAGGAGAGTTTAAATAATTAAACTCTTTTTAATTTAAAAACTCAACCCCTGAAAACACCCGCATCCAAAACTCCCGATGCGGTTAAAGTTAGACTGCACCTAGGGTAAACACCACCTCCCAAGCACAACAGAGGTCTCTGAATTTTAATCCGAGGCCCCGTTCAAAAGTTATTAAACTCAACGTCTGAGGCTGCCAAATTACGAAAATGCCCCTGGCGGCATTTTTCACAGACGAATCGCGCCCGCGTAACTTATACCCCTCATAGGATAAACAGCATGCTACGAACTCAACGGTGCCCTATTTTTTCCCATGCGAGCAACTGTTTAAGAGATACTTGAGTTAAGCCCTTAAATTGATAAATTAATTATTTAATTCACCCATTTCATGTTCTGATAGCGAGCGAGGGGTCCAAACGCCCCGTGCCGACATGTTTTATGTCGTTCCTAGGGTAAACACCCCATTTCAGACCTATCCTTACACTCAGATTTCTGATCTGGATCACCGTTTAGGAGTTATCCCATTTATTTTGCGTTCCCAGTGTGAACGCACTGAAAATTTAATTCCGGCCACACCAGGGCTCGGAACCGTACGTCGTCTAAAGGCGCTGCTCTGGAATAACATCAAGAATATTCCAAAGTCTTTTATAGAAAAAACTAGGTTCTTACATCATTCCCTCCTTCAAGATTTTCATCCCCTAAAAGCAAAATTAAGGAACAACTCAGGGTACTAAGCCCACACCTGGCTCTCCCGTACCCAGAAGAACTCTTGCACAACCCTGCGCCACCGCACACAGACCAAAGGGTTTGATTTGTTCACGCGAGATCTGCCCTTGCCGATTACGTGCATAGGAGTATGCACACATCTCTTTAGGAGAGTCACGTGGGAGACGTTGTGTACCCACTCCTGACTTTGGGGTTAGGGCAAGGCGGTAGGGAACCTCGCCATCCCTTTTCACGGTCTCAAATGGTCTGAAGGACCTCAGGGGTAGCTCACCTCCCCGATTGAACCTCTATGTCGCACACCGCGACTGGAATCACCGTTTGGACCTGGGACAAAGCTCAGTGATTCCCTCCTTCAGAATATCCATATGGTGAAACACCCAAGGATATCTGGTCACGCAAGATTTCATAGTCGATGTCTTACAACCAAGACTCTCTTACACGCTCGGAAAGCGATGGATTCAACACCATAAACTAAAGAAAAAGGTCCCACGCCTTTTACCTTACCAACACAGGGTTACATCGACGCCCCACGCCACCCTGGTAATAACTCAAACAATGATCAGGGAGAAAATCATTTCACACACAGAGCCTAACAATTCTACTACAAAAAGTAGAAGAGCTGTAGAGCGTACCTCTTATCACCTCATGCTCCGCAGGATCATAGACATCCAAAGCTCATGGCTATCTGCGGTCCCAACTGTTAGCTCCTGGAGCCTGATGTGGACCGCCTAGTGGTGGTGGGAAGAACTCATAAGGACGTCCTCCACTTCCAGCTCCTCCTTATCCTCTACAAGCACCACCTCTTTGGGTGCTACTCCGATCACGACACTGCCTCTGTCGTGGTGGTGCACCTGCTGCTTGCCCGATACTCTCTGCTTGCCTGGTCAGGCAGTCCCGTGCCAAGTGACCTCGGCCATCGCAAGCATAGCACTGAAGCTCTCTGGGATACACCGGTGCCCTCTGATACCACTGTGATGTACGACCATGCCCCTGAGTCCGGTGTTCAGAAAGCCACCTGCGTCGAGGTTCTACTTGTCGATGCACACTAGTTGTGACAGACATCTTGGCTCCATCGTACCTACTGCCACCACCAACTGTATAACGTGACAAGAAGATTTCTGTCACCAGTGCATGCTCTAGTACCCCGACATAAGTTGGAATGCACAATGGTTCTATGATATCATGAATCTCTCGGCGGAGACCCTGCTCAAACTTCCGCGCTCGGAAGTTTCCATCATGGACCAAGTCCGGGTAAAAGCATGCTCGGTCTGTGAAACTAGCCGCGTACTCAGCCACCGTCATCCCTCCCTACTGAAACTGCAAGATCTCCTGAATCTGAACTAAGTGTAAGAAGGAGGGGAAAAACTCCTCACAAAACAACAACCGAAAGTCTCCCCACAAAAGCGATGACTCATCAAGAAACTGAGTCACCAGACTCCACCAACGCCAAGATGCTCCGTGGAAAAGGTTGGCGGCCAAATCCACCATAAGATCTACTGGCGTCTGCACAATCCTGAAAAGGCGAACCACCATCTCCAGCCAAACCTATGCTGCCTGAGGGTCTGACTCACCACCGAACCTCAGCGTTCTCTGCCACTGGAACTCACAGTGCGCGCTCAACCTACACTCAAGCTCAGTCTGCTCTGCTGAAGCTGTCTGCTGCTCACCAGGTGGGGGTGCTGCTACCAGCCCACCCGGAGAAAGGGGCTTGCATGATGGGTCCTGGACTGTGGCCTCGTAGATCACAGGGTCGTCGTCACGAACCAAAGCTGGTATCCTGGCTAGCTGTCTTCATGGAGACATCCTAAATATTATCAAGGAGTGCCGCGGTCAGATGAGCATATATGTATATAACAGTAACAACAATGGAGAGCTGACTCAAGAAGGACAGTCAAGACTCAATCCTATGTGATGCACAAAACCATTTCTCGGAAATAAGTGTCTCAGCATGCCGAGTCGACAAGCGGGTTATCAGGGTCTTGGCGAATGGATACGTCGGCCGCCCGCACCATCACTAGACCCCCTATCCTGAGAGCCGCTCTCGATACACGTTGACATTGTTGACCTAAATCCCAACCAATTTTTTTTAGGGAAGTCCGAACAACGTCCCAAGGAACGAACCACCTTTGATACCACTTTGTCACGACCCGAACCTACTCGGGCTCGAGCCGCAACAACCCCAAGCCCGCCTCCATAGGCCAGGGGCTGGCGACAAGTACCGAAGGCTAAACAACTTGGGGAGGCCTTTTCTTGAGTACATGTACACACACACGTAGCATACTCAATGAAAAAGTGTAGAGTAAAAGAAAAAGTAAAGTACCAACTGCTATAAATAAACCACAAAGTGCATCGACCTCTAAACAGTACAAAGAAATTGCTGGAAGTAAAATGAAAAGAAAAGGGGCAAAACATGCGCCCAACCAAAAAAGTGCCACAACCCAGCAACAGGTAAACAAAATTAAAACAATTGGGAGAGTCCCACACCTGGAACCCGACTACGACCACCACACGCGGTCCAAACTCCCGATCTCCTAAGCTTCTCTAACGTCATGACCAACCTGTCCGTCCTCTGCAAGGGCACACCAAGTGTGGGCAAAGCCCAAGAAGGGGTGAGTATAAAAATACTCAGTAGGATGCACCGAAGGCTCGAGGGAGCAACAAAGGAGGTACTGAAGAGGTGACCAGTAGATCGAACAGGGAAAAGTAAAGGAGTATAACCGAGAGTGCAGTAAAGAGTAAAACTCAACCCAACAAGAGGAAGGAAGTAGACTCGTCCAAACGCAAGGAGCTAGAAACGGTCAGAATATGAACTTCTCGTCGAGTCTTCGCTACCTATAGCAGGAGAGTAGACTCATTCAACCACGAGAAGCTGGACACGGAAAGCACGTGGCATACCCCGCACGTCTTCGCCTCTCCTAGAAGGAGAGTAACCAAAACCCAAGAAGTGGGTACTGGAACAAGGTATATACATATATATATATATATTCTCTGTCAAGAAACCCGAACAAGATCGTAAGGGGATCTCCATCCCATAGCTCAGCCCAAGAAAGTAAGTAGCAAATAGTCCTATAAGTAAACACCATCGATGCCCAGCATCCTGCACATCTGCCCTGAACAACAAGTCAAGGGGCTCAAATCACCACACCTTGACACTATCAACTTTGGGCGGCACTGACTCGCCTACACGGTTTTAGGTCACGTCACAAGGAAATGCCTCGGTGGGGAAAGCGCCCCTCGTACTTGAGAGTTCTGGGGGAATGTCAAACCACACCTTGTCACTGCCCTACAGTCGAGAGGTATCCTCAAAGTCGACATGGGACCCCCTGCCCAGCCCCGCTGGAGGGTAATCCCTGGAAGTTGATGGGTTCCCACTGGAGGGAGACCCGGCAAGAGTCGACGGGTGCCACACTGCCCAGTCCCGTAAAATGGTAATCCACTGGAGGGAGACCCAACTAAATTCATCAACGAGTCCCAATGACCAGTCCCGTAAAAGGGTACTCCACTGGAGGGAGGCTCAGAACCGTTATCGGGGACCACTTCCCAGCCCAGCTGGAGGTAAACCCGGCATCGAGGACCACTTCCCATCCTCGATGGAGGTAAACTCGGAACCGCTCTGGACTTCCTTACTGGATGATACTGCTCGGTGAACACCGTTGTACTGGCCATTCCTGTTGGATGGTACAACTGGCCATCCCGACTAGATGGTACCTCACTGGCCATCCCTACTGGATGGCACCGCACTGGTCATCCCTGCTGGAAACAACCTCCTGGCCAGCCCTACTGGAAACAACCTCCTAGGTAGAGGATCGGTGCCCGCGTAATGTGTTGGTCACACCGAATCCACAAGAACTCTACCAGGGAACACGAAGCAACTCTGCCGGCCAAACCATAGAGAACAGAACCAGGGGAAAACCACTCAACCCTGCTGGTTGAAACCATCGTGAACAAGACCAGGGGAAAACTACTCAACCCTGCTGGTCAAAACCAACGAGAACAGAACCAGGGGGAACTCAACCCTACTGGTCAAACGAACGAGAACAGAACTAGGGGGAAAAATCAACCCTGCTGGTCAAACAAACGAGAACAGAGGGACCCTCTACGTCGCCAGAGGTTAAGGGTATGTAAAGCAGAACACGACACGCACATGGGGCCCACACGACATGTGGCCCCAAGTCATCTCCAACCAAGCGCACAAACATTCTCAGGTACAAACAACCACATGTACCTCCAAGAGTTCCCATATACTCCCAGAGTATACAAAGTTTCCAGCCCAAAGGCTATCGTGAACATGACACCCAACGTCAACGCGAAGGGTGTAAATGTAACAACTCCAACTTTCCACTTCATCGGCCCAGACACGGCCAACTACATCTCTTAAAACATTACATCACTCACACAAGAGTGCACATGATCGCACGCCAAGGGTTCTCTTTTGAACACAGCAAGTAGAACCGCCACCGGAGCACCCCTCATATTTCCACATTTAATAAGATCACGTAAGAGGGTCCGCTCACCAGAACAGATTACACCGTTGTAAACCTCGTGGAAAAACATGTGAGAAAGACTAATTACTCACCTCAAACGGATATCTGACGGAAAAGTCGTCTGACACCGCTTTATGCCTGAACGGCGTCCCCTGGTCCCGAGCCTCGTCCCCGGAAACAGTCGGGCGCATCGCACCATTGCGATCCCCTCGGGAAGACACGTCAAAAGTACTGCTCACTTGAGTGCAACAAATATCCAGAGAAAAGGATGCATTTCGTCGTACCGTAAACGAGTGGTGCTTCGTGGGACCCGTATCCCGGCCCCGAAGCACTGCCAATGGATCGCACCGTTACGATCCTCTCAGAAAAGTACACAAGATGGACTATTCATTTGTCCAAAACGGACACTCAGTGATAAAGATGGAAATCACCACCAACTACCAAAACTGCCCTCGTGGGGCCCGCACCATCGTGCGGAATTAAAGAGTCCGGATTTCACCATTGCAATACCCTTGGAAAAACACTCAGAAACAACTACTCGTACACCCAGAAGGGACGTCCGATGGAAAAGTTACAAAATGCTGCACGCAGCTCGAAATACGGGCCGTGGGGCCCATGCCTCAACTCCGTCTTCGACTCCTAAAAACCCCTTGGCAATATCTATCTTGACGCCAAGGTCACAAAACCACTGACGACACTCAAAACGGACATCGGATGTGTCCGCGCCGCCCAAAACAAAACCCCCCAGAAAAACGCCAAACTACTTAAAGGCGTGACTCGCCTCCGAGGCCCCTCATTTCGGGAATTAAAAATTCCCTAGACAATCTCAAAATGCTCGTCTCTATGCCAGGAATGCACTGACGTAGACGTCACACAAAACGGACACCCGTAATGAAAATTACGGGCGTCCGAAGAGGGGATGAATCCCCTTGTGCTGGACCGGCCGGTCCGCCCGGCCTGGGCCGGCCTGCGCCGGCCAGCCCGGCGCTGACCCGTGGCCCAACGCAGTCCAGCCATGAGGGCCGGTCATTCTTCCGCGTGAAGAACCGCGGGACGCGGGTCTTTGTCCCCGCGCGGGGGTCGGGCGCCGCGACCCTGCGGTCGTCGCGCCTCGACGGCTCGGCCTCGCTGCCTGGAGTCGCCGCCTCGTGCGGCTAGCTCCGCCTTGCGCTGGCGCCCTCGACCCTGCCTGAAGCTGCTGCCAGAGCCGGATCGCCGCCCGCACCTCCTCCTAGACCTCAGCCACGCCGCCGCGCCCGCTCGCAGGACCGCCGCGCTGGAGCCGCTGGACCGGCCAGACCCACCGGAAAACACCCTTAAACACGCTGATCTTCGGCGGGCGTTTGCGAGCTCCACGGAACTCGGATTTACAAACCGAAATAGGCAATGGAAATCTCGAAAAAAGTACTACGCATTCATGGGATTTTATTGATAATTCAACATATGTTCGACACAATAATTCGAACTCAAATTAGGTGTGGGAAAAATAAAATTAAACGCACGATCCTACCTTGTTGGACGTTGCCCGAAGCTTCGCCGCACATGCCGCCACTCGATGCCTCCTTGATCGAAGTAGGGAGGGGGAGGAGGATAAGAGGAGGTTTAGGGTGAGGGGTTTCACCAGGGGGAAGGAATGAGGATGGGGGAGGAGAGGAGAGTTTAAATAATTAAACTCTTTTTAATTTAAAAACTCGACCCCTGAAAACACCCGCGTCCAAAATCCCCGACGCAGTTAAAGTTAGACCACGCCTAGGGTAAAAACCACCTCCCAAGCACAATGGCAGTTTCAGAATTTTAATCCGATGCCCCGTTCAAAAGTTATTAAACTCAATGTCTGAGATCGCCAAATTACAAAAACGCCCTTGGCGGCATTTTTCACAGACGGCCCGCGCCCGCGGAACTTATACCCCTCCTAGGGTAAAAGGCATGCTCTGAACTCAACGGTGCCCTCAGTTTTCCCATCCGAGCAACCATTTAAGAGATACTTGAGTTAAACCATTAAATGAATAAATTAATTATTTAATTTATCCATTTCACATTCCGATAGTGAGCGAGGGGTCCAAACGCCCCGCGCCGACATGTTTTATGTCGTTCCTAGGGTAAACACCCCATTTCGGACCCATCCATACACTCAGATTTCTAATCTGGATTACCATTTAGGAGTTATCCTATTTATTTGGCATTCCCAGTGTGAACGCACTGAAAATTTAATTCCGGCCACACCGGGGCTCGGAACCGCACGCCTTCTGAAGTCGCTGCTCTGGAATAACATAAAGAATATTAAAAAGCCTTTTATAGAAAAAACTGGTTTCTTACAGGAAGCCTAGGGTTTGGAAGTTAGAACTTGTCCATACTGATGTTTGGGGGCCTACCCTTGTTCATTCCCTTGGGAGTTACCTATATTCTATAACCTTTATTGATTATACAATAAGAAAATATTTGGATATACATTTTTGAAGAATAAGTTTTATGTTTTTAGGAATTAATACAATGGAACACCATTGTGGAAATGTAGATAATCCATAAGTTGAGATGCCTACGATCCAATAATGGTGATTATTTCACTAGATATAACTTTAAAAACTTATATAATAAGAAGGGTATAATCCATTAGAATATGGTTCCTAGAATTCCATAATAGAATGGATTGGATAAAAAGATGAATCTGATGTTGATAGAAAAGTCTTAGAGTATAAGGTATCACTGTGGAATACCAAACAGAATTTGAGTGGAAGCTCTCAACACAACTTCTTATCTATTCAATATAAGTCCAGTATTTGTATTTGGGTAAAAAATACCAGAGGAGTTATGGATTGGAAATAAACCAATATTTCATCACCTAAAATTCTTCAAAATCTTGGAATACATTCATATTGATGATAAGAACATGGAAAATATTGAGTCTATGTATAAATTTTCTTTTTCATTGGGTATGGTGATGAGAATTTTAGGCACTCACCATGGGATGAATTAAAAAGAAAAATCATTAGATTTTGATATGTTCACTTCAAATAAGGGGCTTTGTGGAAAGACTGGAACTTAGTAGAGAAAGAACTTGTGGATAAATCAACTATCAATTTCCAATTTTATATGATTAAAAACAATAAAAGTTTTCAAAAACTAGAGAATTAAATGAAATCATTTTAAGTCTAGTGGTGATACCAATGGAAGATCATCCATACAGTTAAAAGATTAAACAAGCTCAAGTGGGAGTATAAGAAGTTTGGTCTCTAGAAGTAAGAGTACCAATATTTTGGGAACCTGAATAAAGTGCTACATCAAGCAGTATAGAATAACCAACTCAGTTGATGAGATCAAACAAAGTTAGAAATAATATTCAAATAATTTGGGGTAGCATGAACTTTATAGTTTTAATGGATGCATAATAACTCAAATTCCCAGAATAAGTGGAATCCCTCAATGAATAAAATGAATTAAAGTTAAAAATGGATTAATTAAATTAGAATTTAACATGTGAATTGACTAATTTATTGAAAGGGAAAATATAACTTGAGAATAAATTATTTTATTGAATAAAGTATGAGGTGGATTGAAAGAAATTCTACAAAACATGGCTGGTGGAAAATGGATTTAAATGGAAGGAAGGAGTTTAATTCTCATAAATATTAACATTGATAGTTAAAAATATAACTATTTAGACTATGTTATGTATAGTAGCATAAAAAGATTTGTTTCTATAATAGATGGGTATAAACACCACATTCCTTCATAGTGATTTAGAGGCGGAGATATACATGAAAAAAATGATATTTTTACCAGTAGAAGGGAAATGGAATATTGCTTCTAAGGTAAAGAAAATTAAATACATTCTAAATAAGGACCCTCAACATTAGAATCATAAATTTTATTCGTTCATGTTGAAAAAAGTTTTCAACAAGAAGAATACAGATCATTGTTATTACCGGAAGCATTGGAAAGATGATACATTTATCCTATTTATTTTATATGTGGATGAAATATTGATATCTAGACCATATTTTGTGAGAATACATAAGTTTAAGAATGATATTTTCAAAAGATTTAGAACGATGAGTCTTGGATAGCCTAAAAATATTTTGGAGATAAAGATTGAGATAGATAGGAAAGTCGGAACATTGGTGTTATCTCATAAGGACTATATCCAGAAGATCATCAAATAATTTGAGATGTTTGAAAGTAATAAAATATTTACCCCACTTATTCAACATTTCAAATTATCCAAATCATAGAAACTAGTAATTAAATCTGATAATAGATACATGGAGAAAGTTTTATATGATTCAGCGATAGTAATTATGATGTATGTTATGATTTTCACATGGTCAGACATTTCCCATGCAGTGGGAGATGTGAGTTGGTACATGGAAAATCCAAGGGAAGTACATTAGTAGGTTGTGAAGTTTATTATTCTATATTTTAAAGGAATATAATCTATAACACTATCTTTTGGAATGTATAAACCATTACTAGGGTATCTTTGTAATGACCTGAAAATTTATAAATGAAATTCCCTTTTTAAATGAGTAAATACCTTATTAAAAAAATGAAGTTATAGAAAAAGCATGCACTACTTTGGTTTTTGGACCATCATAAGTTATGAATTATAAAATTTAAAATACTGTTAAGAATCATAACCATTGATAATATAGCCCTCATATAGTGACTATTGAGATTAGTATATTAAGGGTTATGATAAAGTCTATTTGACACAAACAAAATAAGTGATGGCCTAGACCAGTAGAATCGTACAATTTGAATCCCATTTATTAGAGCTTATAAGTGATATGGAATCACTGGGATTTTCCCTTAACCAAGCCCAGTCTGAGATTCAAAAACAAAAGCATAAGTGAAACTGCTTACAAAAGAATTTCAATCTCATTGAGATCATGAACCAAACCATGTTTGTCGAATTACCCCATGAATATCTCACCATCGTACACCTTATCCTTAGGGAATTCACTGATGTGATAAAGATCTATGTATATACACCCTAATAGTATGAATTTTTCTATTTTATTTTTAATAAAACAATGATTATATTTATCCCTTTTTATTATTACTTTATAAATGATTATATAATTATTTTGATAAAAATTAGATTTTAATATGATAAAACTCGAATTGTATTTTTGGGAAATATATAGTTTCAACCAAGACAATATATTTTAAGGAATTCAAGAATTTATTAAATAAATTATATTTTAATAAAATATTATTATTAAATAATATTTATTAAATATAAATGATAATATAATTTTATAAACTAAAAAATAATTTTTATAAGGGTTTGAAAATTTCTATTGTCAAAAATTCAATATTTTCAATAAATGTGGATTTTTATTTAAAAATATAAATCATCATATTTGGAGACCTATTTTTATAAAATAAATATAATTTTTGAAATCAATACATCAAAATTATCCAATGGTGAATTTTTCATAATTTTCATAGATAGTAAAAATTTTGGGTAAAAATTAAATATGGTATATACTATGTGTGTTATGATATCATAATGACCAAAAAATGATGTAATATATACCATAAAAGGTATCCCTAATAGAATATATATTTCACTTTTAAAATATTGTGTTTTTTATCTTATTTGACTAATTTTATAATTCCTTAATGAATCCTCTAAAATGTATATTATATTTTAAGGTTTTAAAATAAATTGTTTGTAAACATGGCTAAATTTTACATAACTAAGGGCATTGTTTTGTTATATTTAGTTCTTATCCTTATAAAATAATGAAAACCATTCCTATTTGGTAGAAACCATTTTCAAAACTCATGTGAAGGTTTTTGGTTTTGATTACTTTATCACATAGAGTCCAAATCTTGAGTTTGGAAATTGATAAAGAATTATCCTCTATTTTTCTATATAAACCCACCCAAACTCCCATTCCTATCCACTAAAACCCATTATATCATGAATTTACTCTACCATTCCTTCTATATATCCCTATAAAGGTTCCCCAAGATCTCAAGAAGCTACTTTTATGCTTTTACAAGCACTCTCTTAAAGTAAGGGATCCTCTCTTTCTCCTATTTATCCAAGCACCTTCTTTATTTCATGCCTTTTAATTTCCAATTTTTCAAGTTGGGATATATTTTTAAACATCACTATTACTATCCTTATGATTAAAAAGTAATTAAATACCCCTCTCACTCTCATTAACCCCCTCTATAAACCTTTATGCACCCCATCGTGCTGTTGGAATCATCCTATGATTTTCCATGCCAAACATTCTTATAGTGAATAGTCATTCATATTTCCAATAAAATGTATTCACCTAGTTGTACCTATCCTAATTTTATTTAGGATTTACATGTATTTAACCCTCACTCTTTAATTGTGGGTTTAAAATTTATGAAATGCATCCTTATGTTGTATAATCTATATTGCACACTTATGTATATACATGATATGGAAGTGACGGGTGGGAATAGAATTATATAGCCCTCCAATGAATTAAGTAATGTTTTATCTCATAATATTCCATATATGGTGAATTTTAGGTTATTTAATAACACTATGTTATGTTGTCTTGGTGGTTATTATTGACTTACGTTTATGATGTCATGTTTTATGTTGTAGCCACATTCCCATATTGCCTTTATGTTATTAGGTTATATAACACCTCATTGTATAAGATTATGATTCTCACCCCTCTTATGTTACCTTGACATACCTCTTGGATCACATGTACTACTTCACCTTATGTTATTCTTTGTTTATTCCCTTACCAAGCTTTATAGATCACCCCTTTCTTATATACACCCCCGGGTTATCCCAAGAAATATTAGAGGATCGATGGAACAGAAGGCCATGTTTTAGAGTTTTTAATAGCATTGTTGCGTCCTTGTACCAAGTTAATGTTCTATATTCCAAATTTCCCAAATATAATAGGACTCGTGATCTTTTAGGTTGTACTAAGTGTGATTTTATGTAATAAATCCTAAAATAAATTGTATTAAAGATATGGGTTGTCATATTTTTTAACCCATAATTTACTGGTGATGTGGATTCAAGGAAAAGTACAATCAGATTTTTGTTTACTTTTAAAGGAATGGCTATCATATATTCATCAATGATACAAAAAATTTCTATACTAAGTTCAATGAAATATGAGTATGTAACAACAATGGAAACTAGGAAAGAAATGATGTGGATGAGAAGATTTATAAATGATCTCTAAAGGATTCAGGAATGATCTGTGTTTTTTATGATAGCCAAAGTGTAGTCCAATTAGATAAAATTTTGGTGTTCCCTAATTAAAAAAATCACCACAACCTAAATTATTATTTCATTCATAATTTTCTAGAGGATATAGAGCTAGAGATATGAAATATAGTATGAAAAAAATATATGAAAGATATGTTTACTAAGGTGAAAGATCAAGAAATTATAGGGAGACATCATGCCTTAGTGGGGCTTGGGTAAATAGAATGATAGAATGGAGGAACACTAATTTATTTTAATGAAGTAACTATGTCAAAGTATGGATAGTTATAGAGGTTCCCTGAAACAAGTATTCAAGTGGGATATTATTGGGAGATTAATTATATTTCAGTGCACCAAAATTTCATCCATTGGAATCAAAATCACTGGAATTTCATTCACCAAATGATGGACTAGACATGAGGTGTATAAAGTGGAATATTACTTCACCAAGAAAGAAGGACCAATGAAATTTCACATTTATTGATGGTTTTTATGATGGAGTGATAAAAATCTAGAATTTTAGTAAGACTGGAGGGTCACTAGTATTCCAGTCGAGATATAGAATTCATTCCTCATTAACTAGAATTTTAGGGGAACGGGTTTAAATGTTTTAAGTAAATAATATTATGATTTAATAAATTAGAGACTTTATTGAAAAATTGGATAATAAATAGAGTTGAATCAAATCATTAATTTTAGATATAGGATTTTCATAAGGATTACTTATGTTTTTGTAATATTTTTTGTAATCACTTATCTCTTCTGGTTGTAATAAAATCAGCAATGGTGTTTCTCTCATGCATGTAGGACATTTCATCTAAAGAAAGTTAATATAAATTTTCTTTATTATTTAATATTGTTTCATATTTTTCTATTGAATGTATTTCTAGTGCCTGAAATTTCAGTGGTTTTTCTTAGGAGTGAGGTTTGACACAGGTTTGGTGGGTATGGTGCATCTAATTAATATCTACAGTACACTAATATCAATGGGGATAGGTCTATTGGTATCTAGACCTACTACCATTGGTTTAATTTTCTCTATGAAAGAGAACCAGTAGTATGAACTACCGATGATCAGGAAATCACCCCATATCCTCGATGGGAAATGCCCCTAGTGGAATGGTTATGTCAATTCATGGGTCCCACACATATCACAGATAGGTTTCATATTCAAAAAATTATTAGGGTGTATTTCATATATTTATAGAGTTGGTATCACCCATTCTATGATCTTAGATGGGGTGTGGGTATTCCACTAAGGTCAGTATCCCTCCAACCAATAATTTTCATTTAGTGAGGTATGGGTCCCACACTATAGTTATAGATAAGTGATGTGGTTTTTCTCATAGTTGTATAGTTATGATAGTAGGGTTCATTACTCCCTTAACCAATATCTATCCCTAGTCAAGGTGTGGGTCCCCCTATAGGTTTTGAGAACTATGACATGAAAATAGTGGGTAGTATGGTGTGGTACTTCCTTGATTGATGTGGATACCTCATCAAGGAGAGGGTACCCTTTGATGGATTCTATTTCTGATGTGGGATAATGTATAAGTATATCATATGCCTCAAGAATTGTGACTCCTATAGAACTAATTGTCTATTTTAAAGATTTGACATACAGCTAGGCTATGGACTTTGGGCTTTGTGGAATTTTTGATACTCTAAGCATCCCTAGATTCTCATTAGATGTGACCATCAAGGATTGGATTTAATATGGACTAGAATAATTTTCATCCATGATACTTATAGTGATATAGAATATATTTATATTTTATTATCCTTTTATTTACTCTCTTGTACTGAGGATTTTGAGATGACTAGTTTCTTTTTCTTTCCTGTATGGTTTTAAGGAAACCTAATAAGTATATGTGTATATTCATCCTTGCACAAGATTTTTACCCACATGTGTTGTGTCTATGTAGGAAATTCATAGTAAAAAGATTTTCTGGATGGATATAGAATGGGTGTGTCGTATTTTGAGCTAGTTTATGGTGTTTTACAATGATTCATGGTGGAGCATGTTGGTTCATGTTGGTAGTGGTGACTATTGTTAATGGAGATCAATCTAGGAGTACATGTAATGAGGTGGATATTTCAAGTGCCTTATGTTGATTAGATTCAGAGGGTTGATGGATGTAAAATTCTTTTTTTATCGGCCTATGTGACATTATGCTTTTTTTGTCTCATGAATGAATTTTATGAAGGTTATAGGGAAAATAGGAAGTTGTAAGACCCACTCCCAATAATTTTTTGCATCAATTTATTCAAATAAATCCTTAAAACTAGATGAACTCAACCTTGGAATATTCAAAGAAAGGATATTTTTAAATATAATTTAGAATTAATTTATATGATATGAATTAACACATCTTGATAATTATTTCATCATTGATAAGAATTACCTTGGCTTTAAAATTATTTAATCATTAATGAATTCATTTTTCCTTCATGTCAAACCGTTGTTGTGAGGAAGAATCCAAAGAATAATTCCACTAGTAATATCCACACATGCTCAAAAAATCTCATAAAACCACTGTAGGAACTTCAGGTGATAACATGGAAGATCCAAATTCTATTCATTGTTCTTCATTGACAATAATAAGAATCCTTTTAGACTCGAAATATTCTCTCTCATTCTCTTGTTATGAAGAGGGAGGATGATAATGATTGCCTCTCATTCTTGAGAGTGTTATTGAGAGAGTTCCTTTGGTCTTGAGAGAATTTTATTGAGAGAATATCAGTGTGTGCAATAACTCTCATTGTACCAAGAAATGATATAAGTTGAGTTATATACTTAGGATTATACAATTAGTTATTATAAAAAATTATTTAAATAATTTATTTATTCTAAGTAAACACCATGTAGAATAATAATAATAATAATAATAATAATAATATTATTATTATTTTCATGATGTTTGAAAACTCATGGATATTTAAATATCATTTATTAAATAAATTAATAATATTTATTTAAATGATATTAAATAAAATATATCATTTTCATTTCACCCTTAACTCAACTAATCAATCTTCCTTGGAATTTATCAAACCTTAGAGAATAAATATTTATTTAAGTAAATAAATATTGTTATATTATTCGTTCAATAAATAAATAAATATTATATTCACTAACTAGAGAATAAATATATATTTTTATTCGGGTAACTAAATAAATAATTATTTGTTACCTTATGCAAGTATTATATATTTTATAACTAGAAAATAATATTTATTTAATATATTCAACTCACATACCTTCTAATTATAACTATTTATTGAGTTTATGCAGTCAACAATACATGAATAATTATTAAACCACAAGTCTGGAATAATATTTATTCAAACTATTAAATTTAAATAGAATTTAACAGATATTCTGGATACACTTAGCGGGTGGCCCTCTAGGCCTCTTTCTTAGTGGTATTAAGAGATCTGGACTAAATTTCAAGATTGGCATCATGACACACATAAAGGCACTCATAGAGAAAGAATTTAATGTCACAATAACAAAAACTGCATATAATTTCTCACTATGTAATATAATCTCTTTATCATGATATTTCATCAAGAAGTTTTTCATAATTTATGTAATCAACTTATATACATTATTTATCTTTCTTTTACTACCTCAAATAAACTTGTCAATGAATCTCCACAGCCATGAATTTATTTAGATAGTTACATTTCAAAGATATAATCTTTCATTATCGGAAGATACAAATCCTTTCTTGAATTTTTCAATTAATGTATATCACTTATGACACATCAAAAGTATCAAACCTCATCATGATCATATGTCATCATAGTTTTCATTAATAGATAAAAGTACATGATTCGGGATACACATTTTTAATAATATCATGTCTAAGAACCAATACACATGTCTACATATAGGAATATCCAATGACACATATAACATGTGGAATTCATATTGGCAGGTTCATCCTCCTAACATCCTTTTCTTAGAGATTAAAAAGTGTAAAGATTCATGAGTTGAATCCCCGTATTCTTACAAGAATCCAACACCTAATAGTAAAATCATCATTTGTATCATATTATACATATGTCATTTGAACTATATGACATATTTTCTAGAATATTGTTATAATATTTACAAGTTCCCATTATAGAGAGGGGTTTTTATACCTTTAGATGCAATATAAACTCTTAGGAAATTATCAAATTAATATTACATAAAATATTATACATCATGTGATAAGATATTTATTAATATCTTGGTATTTGAATATATAAGTAATCCGAAGTAAAAAATTAGTTTGTTCTAGGGAACCAACTCCAACATTGTATATAGTTTTTTTGTTTATATATATATTGATGGTGTTACGGATTATTTTACACATTTTATATATGTTTATATTACTATTTGATATAGGATAAAGCCTCTTATATTGTGTGATATGCCTAATCAGTTCTAGTCATCATCCTGCGGCCACTTGGAGGTGGTCTTGGGGTGTCACACTCAGTTTACTATCAAACCAGGTAAGGGACCTATGGGTTAGGTTGTGTCATCACTAATTAAAATTCCTAATAAAGCAGTTTATAATAGTAATATAACACTTTTTACATGTTATTACATGCTATGTATAACTAATTAGCAACCGTAAAAAATTATATAACACTACCCATTATTCTATTATACTATAATTTAATGATACATGTGAACTTGACATAACTGGAAAGTTAATCCGTTGATAAACCACAAAATTTAAAATAATCATGCATATATTATCAAGTTAAATGAGGCACAATACATGGTATAATGATTAATTTAATAAATTTTATTGGCAAGAAACACAAAGACTAAAACATGGTATAATTAACAATTTAAGGCTCACTAATGGAATTCCAAACAAGGCATTAATCATGGTATTAACAACTATTATACACTAGTATCCAACCAACTAAATTATAAAACATTTAATAAAAAATAATTAATTCATACTGGTAATAAAAAAAATAAATTACTAATAATATCATAGGATATAATCGATGCATAGTCATAACCACCAAGCTAAGTATAAGGAATATTAATTAAAATTTGAAGTTCATTGTCTAAATAATTTTTCTAAATTTAAAAATTAATTTAGTAAAAGCATTTATTAAAAAAAAGAGTCCATTACAAGTTAAGATTAACATATGTTAGCCATATTTAAAAAAGAAAGGTTTTATACTTTATGGCTTTACCTTATAAAAACAAATACATTCAAATTTTATTTTAAAAGTGTGTTTTATTAAAACATGGTAAATTAATGAGTTTATAAAAGATTATAGTTTTTATAAAGATAAAACTATAAAATGAAAATATTTTTATAAAAATAATTATATGCTCAATCCTTTAAGAGAAAAGCATAATTATTATTTATAAAGTTTTAAGTTTAGTTTAAAAATCTAACAAGTTAAAGAACCAAATAATTCCTTCTCCCTTAATCCACCCATACATCACCACATCACCAATGAAATTTCTATACCAAGTTAAATTATTTTTTATATACTTAATTCATTTAGGTGATAGTGAAAAGAA
The DNA here is from genome assembly GCA_963277665.1 of Viscum album. Classification (NCBI taxonomy): domain Eukaryota; kingdom Viridiplantae; phylum Streptophyta; class Magnoliopsida; order Santalales; family Viscaceae; genus Viscum; species Viscum album. The sequence continues at coordinate 1,761,654,424 of OY728141.1, forward strand.
ATGATTTCATTTGTAAAAACATGACAAGGGACTCAAGAGGTCATGATTTACCAAAACATGTCCATACCATTCAAGCTTTAATTTTTTTAAAAATAATTACATGCTTATTAAAAGGACTAAAGATGACATAATATGAATAAATCAAATCAATTTCCCTTCTTAACCCCAAATCCCAAGTTGAGAGAACATGTAGATGACTTTATCAAAAAAGTCAAGTGTAATAATCTAAAAATGATCCAAACTATATCCCTTTTTTTCTTGAAAATCATATTAAATTTTTTAAATATTTATATACATGAACCTATATAAATGGAATAATTTCCACCATTATAAGAATACAGGGCCACATTTCATGTTTTTGAAAAAAAAAGGAACAAAATAAATAAACATAATTAATAAAATTTATATAATAAACAAAGACAAAACATATAATATAAATAATTCACTACAATAATTGTATAAAATTACATAGAGTTTTTAGAAATGGTTTTAGAAAAAACTGATAAATTATTAAAATATATTTGCCTCCCTTTTTAAATGATACTTTCATAGAGTGTCATTAGAATTTTTATTTAGTGGCTGTTTTGTTTCAAAACCTCCACTAAATAATTTTAATAAGTCTTTTGTAGTGGTTTAATTAAAAGAGGTATTTTATTTATTTAAAAAAAGTCATCCACAACCCCCCACTCAAATCATGTCTCTCACTTGGTGCATTACCTCGCTTCGATACCCTCCCCCTTGACACTAGATTCCCTCTCAGCCTCAACACTGGATCCAACTCTATGATTCCCTCTAGGAATCCATTATATAGGACCCTCATTATGATTTCTTGTGTGCTATAACCCTATATGATTCCATCTAATTTTTTTTCCTTAATCCTAGGTTGTTGATTCTATTCTCTATTATAGGGGAAAATTAAATAGAGTCAGGTTTAGTACCTTCTCTATTTTAATTCTCCTTAAATGCATGCAATTTAGTAGATTTATGAACTCTTGGTGTTTGAGGGGTAGTTTTGGATCCATTCTTGGTGTTGATTGCTTGTCTAGTTTGGGGTATGTAAACTCTTGGATAGTATAATATTAATTTTGATGATTTTATTCAAAATGTGAAATGATTCTATGATTGAATTTTTAGTGTGAACATAATGATTTTATAATTGAGTTCAATTGATTGATAATTATTTTACATGAATTGATAGGAAATAAATTATATATGAAACTGTATTAAGGCAAGAAAATTTAAATTTCATGTTAAAAAGAATTTTAATTGGGTAAATTGTGAAATAAATCATGAAATTGAAGTGAAAATTATTATAATAATTAATAATAAATTTATGTGTGATTGGATTATTTTTAGTACTATTTGTTTTTTATAATGTGGTGTATTATTATAAATGGTGAAATAAATCATGACGTGGCTGTTTGGGTATAATTTGTGTGTATGGATTCAAAATATATATTTTTCATGTTCTATTGGTTATGTAATATTTTAATATAAATTTATAAATAAAATTTCATATGAATAAATAAATTATTTTTCTTTATATGTTTATCCCAATTTAAAAAATTGAAATTGTCTTCTTTTTCGAACGTAAATGTATTTTATTTTGATATATAATAATATAATTATATTTTATATTTTAAATTGTAGGAAATCAAGTATATGTGGATAAAAGTTTTATTACCGTTCCTTGGAACACATCTCAGTATGTTATGGGTTTGAACATGTTTTTGAATCTGTAAGTTGTTTCTTTATATTAGTGAATACAATTAATGTTTTTGTATGTATGACATGCTAGAATAGGTTTAGTGATAGTACCCACTCTATGTCATAGGATACTAATTCTCCCTCTCCAAAACAAGGTACGCTTCATCACATACCTTGCACACTTTTTTGATACCATTTCATCTTATCCTATTACGCTTTCATCTGTAGGTATTACTTCTACTAATGATGTTGAGTAATCATAAATGACACCAATGATGGATCTGATTTTTAATCTAGCTAACAGTCAGTTTCCATCAAGAGGTTATTGGTGGGTTGCGGTCACTGGTATGTAATTCAACGTGAAAAAATTACTTTTTTAAATATTGATACTAATTTTTTAATTTATATCTTAAATAGATAAAAATAATAACATAAGATATACAAAAATAAATAGTTAAGATTTTTTTAATTTCACTAATGTAAAGTTAGTTGTTCCTTTTGATGAATATGGGTTACCCACTCAAAATGCAACATGCATTTTTGGGAAGTTCCTAGGTAATTCATCATGTGAGGATATATCCCTCCTTATTCATTATTTTTATTGGAGGCACATTCCATTATCCTTGAAAATGACTTGTTTGATTCTCAGATAAAGGTATCATCATCACTATGTATTCATATATGATAAAATTAAACATTTTTACTTTAAGTGTTAATAATATAATTCATTTTTTGTATTTATTTGTAGATTATGTTCCATTTTGATGTGACTAATGTAATTTCACATCCATATATACTAAGAAATTTAGGAAAAAAATGGAAATATTTCAAGTTATGATTATGGAATGAATTCAATGAAACATCTCTATCAATGTCATAGATGTATGATAAGGTCCCTAAAGGCAAGCCTAGGGACCAATAGAAAACATTTGTTGACCATCATTATGTTGAATCACATAATGTGTTTAATTAAATGTAAATATAATAATACTAATATTTTAATAACAATTCATGTTTTATTGATATATAATTTCTTAAATTTATTTGTAAAATAAATCTATCAATCAATAGAAGCAACTGATTCCACACACTTTTGGTCAATGATTTTCTCTAGGAAATGACATGAAAATGTTCCATTTAATTTATTATAATAGATATCTATAACTCATCAAGTAACTTAGTTTTTAAAAATTTTAGTTATGTACTTTTTTGAAATAGAAGGAGGTAGGTTGTTCTATTGGAAGGATAGAGGTGTAGTTTGATGTCCACACCAAAAATATGGCGGTTATATCAATGACCCTATATAAAACATAGGAGTAAACAATTAAATTATTAATTTATGTTTCTAAATTACTTTATAATATAAAATTATTCAATTTACAATGTAAACTCAAATATTTGTGGGATTCCAACCCTACCTTTTTAGTTTCAGCATCCTCATAGGAAACCTTGGATAAATTTCTTTAAAAAATGAATTCTGGTTGTGTGAGGGGGATGGTTTGTGGGCCATCTTCATCAAGGGTGTTCGGTAGGTCACATACATCTGCATCGATGATGTCAGTAAGAGGGGGGTTAAAGTTTTTGGTGATCCTGGTGCACAAAATGAAATTGATGCACTGAAAAATACTATTAAAGATTAAGAATCACTTATTAACACACACAATGACCAGGTATCATCATTAGAGAGTGTATCGACTATTGTGTTTAAGAAGATAACTGGCAGTATTCTTGAAGAAATAGAAACAATCATTGGGGGTGTAGGAGTGGTATTTCATAAATTTACACATATATTTTTCATTTTAGTAGTTACTTTTTTTTCAGTAAATATTGAAAAATATTCTTAATGCACAACTATAATATCCACAACAATAGGTTTTTAAAGGTTTAGTCAAATCCTTTATTATTTATAATTTCATATTCAAGTATGGACTTAAAATGAAAATATATAAATTTAATTTCATTATATATATTTATGTATATAAATATAACTCGTTATTTTCTTAATATGATGGAAGTTCACCATGAGATGATGAGCTTATCCCATTCGAATTTTAGATTCTCTCCTTGAGAGGATCTCATAGTAAGGATGTTCCTAGTTATGTTTGAATTATTTTTTTTTTTGAAATATTAAGTATTACATAAACTAATTCAAGAACCAACTGTTAGAGCCTTATGATGGGTTGAATTGAGTGGTGAGTATCATGCATCATATAGTGGCTCATCATATTTTCTATACATTCACTTGGATATCAATAATCCATTATTATACCATTACTTAAATTTAATTCAGTTCAAATATTATATATTTTTTTAATTATACTTCATTTATCATTAATTGAATATGATCATTATTGATATGTGTTTAACTAATTTAAATTCATGAACCAAAGGTGGGAAGTGGGGGAGGAGGTTATCAGTAGTAGCATGAATGAGTAACGAAGAGTGAGGGACATGCATCTTAGTAGATTATCGAGGAATAATGTGTTTGTTGACATTTTTTTCACTATTATTTAATTTAATGTAGTATAAAATGAATTATTATTTAATTTTTTTTGATGCATGGAAGTTATTATTTTTTATTGTATTGGTTGTATAATTTTTTTATATATTTTTTTGTATTGGATTACAGTGGATCAGGCAGCCATTAAAACTGGTTCCATTCAGAAATAGAAATACAAGCGCTGATTATAACTACTACAAATAAAATATAGATGGTTAAAACTACCAATAAATATAGAAATTTACCATATTTAGTTGTGGTTTTAACCTTCATTAAAAACATTCCTCCATAAAAATTATGGCTATATTTTATACCATGAAAATTCAACGATAATAAAAAAAATCTACTAGATGTAAATTTGATCAAAAAAATGAAAACATCATGAAAAAAATCATTGTTAAATATTCAACTACACACCATTTCATGTTGGTTATAAAAAACCACCACGAAACCTTTTATATGTGGTTAAAACCACATTTAAACCCAAAAAAAACTTCTGCCACATGATGTTTTTCTTGAAGTAAGTTAGGAATGGATAGCCAAGAATTTACCAAATTCTTACATTCCATATAATAACATTCAAGTTTATAGAAGGTAAAAAATACAACTAAACCATTAGACATGATTAACTACACTTATTTAAATTGAACATTAACAATTATAACCATTTCACCTAGGAAATTTAAAATGATCATGAATGACAAATGGTTTTTTAAAAACCAACTATTCACATAATTATGGATCAAGGTTTAAGGAAAACAAGGATGAACCAAAACCATTACATAGGTTTATATAAAATTACTTATAAAAAAATTATCTTGATATATCAAAATAATAATGAAAACCACCCAATAATAACTCCAAAAATATAAGTTTAAACATTATTATTAATTTGTAAAATGTGTGGTAGGAATATTCCAAGAATTACCCAATTAAACTCAAGGAGGGTTAAGACCATCTATCATAACCATTAATTGGAAATATCAGTATACTCCAATAACCACTAAACATCACATAAATTCATTAATTTATTTTACCACGATAAATTTAAACCAATTACATAATCACTATAAATCGACAATACCCAAAACCTAAAGAAATCTTGAAAAATAACTTCTGAAATAAACCAATATTATAAAAACTAAAAAATTCAATCAATTCTAACCCAACATCCTTCAATTTCAACTCAAAATAAATATATACCTTAACTAAATCATTTATTATCAATCTACTATCGAAATAACCACCAATATAAATAAAATAACCTATATAAGATTCCTTTAAATAATAAATAAAGTCCAATCCATGAATTAATTTCTCCATGATTTAGTGAAATCAAAAACCTAAATCCCTAATCTCCATTGTAGGAAAATAGAAAATAATGAAAATTTGGTATGAATAGAAGGAAAATATAGGTTTTTTTAGAATCGGTGGAAGAAAATTCCCTTAGAACACCTAGGATTCATGAGAATAAAGTGATGAAAAAAGGGAGACAATGTTGGATTTGGTACCCTAAAACCATCTTACTATGTACATTCAATTAATTATATATTAAAATACCTAAATATTAATAAATATCTTATCATATGATGAGTATTATTATATATAACATTAATTTTATAATTTCCTAAGAGTATTCATTGAAAGGTTGTTGTTTTTCCCCGCTAAAATGTAAACCTTAAAAATATATGATAATATTCTTAAACATATGTCTTATAGTATGGATGAAATCTATCTAATGGGGAATATATGATGTTTTAATATCATGTTATTGAGGCTCATAATATATTGAGATATATTCTCATAAATTTTTCACTTGTTAATCTCCAAGAGAGGATGTTATAAGGATAAACCCACTAATAGAAATTCCACATGTTATATGTGTCGTTAGATATTCCTACCTAAAACTGTGTGTATCATTCCATAGACTTGAGATTATTATTATTGTGTATCATGAATCATGTAATTTTATGTATTGATAAAAACTGTGGATACATGTTTTCGGTGAGCTAGAAATATTGGGTGCATCATAAGTGGTGTACATTAATTGAATAATTTGAGAAAGGATTTGTCCCTTATGATAATGGAAGTTGGTATTTATGGACCTTCTAAATGGAAATATCCAGTTAAATATATGGTCATAGTGTTTCATTGATGAGTTCATTTTAAGTATTCAAATAAAGATATATCAAACATATAGGTTGATGACACAATTATGAAACCTTTTTTATGAGAAATCAAGACAAATGGATGAAATTGCATAGTAAGAATTCATGTGAGGTTATTTTTATTGTGACATTAACTTCTTTATATATGGGTTTCTTGACATGTTTTTAGTTTCTAATATTATAATTTAGGCCATATCTCCTAATTCCACTAAGAAAGAGGTCTAGAGGGTCGCATACTAAGTGTATCTGGAATCTTAGTTAAATTTTAATTGAATTTAGCAGTTAGAATAAATATTATTCTCAAGACTGAGGAATAATAATTATTTAGATATTTTTTATTGTATAAATTCAATCAATAGTTATTCAAAAGAATATATGTTAGTTGAATATAAAATAAATATTATTTTCCAGATAGCGAATATAATATTTATTAATCTCTTGTTTATTATTGACAAGGTAATAAATAATTATTTATTTAGTTACACAAATATTAAAATAAATATTTATTCTCCACCTAGTGAATATAATATTTAATTATTTATTAAATGAATAATATAATGATATTTATTTATTTAAACAAATATTTATCATTTAAGGTTTGATAAGTGTCAATGAAAATTGGCTGGTGAAGTTAAGAGAACAATGGAAATGATATATTTAATTTAATATCATTTAAATAAATATTATTTATTTTTTAATAAATTATAATTAAATACTTATGAGTTAGTGTGCATCATGAAAATAATAATAATATTGTTATTATTATTATTATTATTATACATGGGTTTTACTTGGAATAAATAATTAGTTTAGGACCTTTGTGTAATAACTAATTTTTGAACCCTAAGTATATAACCAAACTTATTTGATTTCTAGGTATAGTGAGAATTTTTGTGCACAATGATATTTTCTCAAGACAATTATCTCTAGACTGAATAAAACTCTCTCAGGAATGATCTCAAGAATTAAAACAATCATCCTTAGCCTCGCTCTCCATCCCGAGAGAATAAGAGAGAACCTTTCAAGTCAAAAAGGATTCTTTCGTTGATCAATGATGAACAACACAGGACATTGTAATCTTCCATGCTAGAACTTAGATCTCCTACAACTACATTACCATATTTGAGGATCACAAGTGGATACTAGTAGTGGAATTATACTTTGGATTCTTCATCGTAATGATGGTACGACATGAAGGAAAATTGAATTCATCAATGATGAAAGTATTATCAAGATGAGGTAATTGTTATCACATAAATTAAATGTGAAAATATCCTTTATTTGAATATTTAAGGTGTTTTTTTCTATATATGAGAATTTATCTGAAGAAATTGATGAAAAATTTTTTAGGCACGGGTCAGACTGCTTCCTCTATGCCTCATATAAGAGTGGTCACATATTAATTTATAATTATTTATTAATTTATTTTTCGAATTATAGTATTGTTATCATGTTTTCATTTCTAGTTTTTTTATTTAATATTAAAGTTAATATAACATGATCATTTAGTTTCATATGACTGAAAATAGGCCAAGAACATATGAAGAATTCTCAAATATCTCATATGGAGGTGTTGAGGATTCTAGATACATGACACATATACACAATGTGTAACCAAAGATTACATGTCGTCTATTTATTTTCAAACACACTAGGAAATCCCTATAAATCAAGACATGTCACATGGGGGTTCGGTATGCGGAATTACTACGCATTATGTATTGAACTCCAGTTAGTACACAACATGAAAAGAGTACATGACATGTATCTAACATACAAACTATGTAATCCAAAAAGGTTTTGACCCTACATAAATCATAGAATTAATGTGGTTAAATTACACAGCTTGTAATTAATACAAGCTATTAATACACACCATTTATTGACTTCCATCCAAGAGACAAGGAATTATATGTAGTATACAACATATGGCATGTTTTAAACATCATATAACACATAAAAACCCATGTGAAATACATTTCAAGTCCTTAGGAATGTTGTGTGGGTTGTTAGTAATGAGTCACACACATTGTATCTAGTTGTACACTCTATGTAATTAGGTCCAACTCACTCAAGGCACACACTGAGACAAGCATGTTGTGTGAGTTAGTAAATGGATAAAATAAATTAATTAAAGTAAAATGGAACTACATGGCATGTAGATGGATGTGCACATTGTGTAATAGGTATTTCTAAGTTAATTACATGCCAAGTTATTTTGGAAGGTCCTGTGGGATATTAAATGATTAATTAATTAATTTCACATTATTCTATAGATACATGACATATATTGTTATTATACATGTTGTGTACTTCATAGTAATCACTAGTGGTATGCATCATGCATATTCAAAGTGTTTCATGTAGTCATGCATACTATGCAACTTGACTCATGAAACAGCACGTCACATATATTATGACATTCCATGTTGTCATACATGCCTTATAAGTATATAATACATGAAAAGGATCATGAACAGTGTTAGTCACACATTGTTTCATGTGACGGTATATTTCATATAACATTTTATTTCTAGAAATTGATTTAAGAAGAAGTATAAATGGTATATTCCATGTCACCTCTAGTACATGTTGTGTACATAATTAATTTCATATTTATTTAATTTATTTGAAATTAAAGTGGATTTTAATTTCAAGGACTTATTGGATGGTTAATTAAGATAAATGAATAAATAAATTAATAATATAATTAATATATTAACTTGAGAAAATTATCTTAATAAAGAATAAATTGAAATCAATTTTATCTAGATTAAATGTGTATCTGTTGTATGTGTGGATGATCACAAGCTTTAACGACCTATGTATGTGTTGGGTTTTAATTTAATTTAAGAATTTATTGCCTGACTTTTTGGGATAAATTTATTATTAAAATAAATATGATGATTTTGGTGTCATCCCCCCACTCCTTATTATATACAGACCTACATGTTCATGACTTATTTTATGTAACCCTAATTAATCCCCTGGTTCCACTCACCTTCTTGTGGGTAAGTATATATAAATAAAGGATATCCCATGAAAAATGATATTGTTCTAGACCAATCTAAGGTGAAACTATACAAGGATATATGAAAGATAAAGTTTGAATGAGGCAACTCGATCCAATACCATCTTAAGCAGTTATTCCCCTAAGTTCAAGGGTTGATTTATTATCCACTCGATAAATCAACTAGTAGTTAGAAAAAAATGATTATAAAATGTGTTTTTTTTATTTTATGCAATGCATGTTTTTTATTTATTCATGTGATGAAATGTTTATTTGATTTTTAAATGTGATCACATAAAATAAATGAAGTAATAAGCATATAAAGACAAAATAAAATAAATGTATTTTGAATAAATTATTTTATCAAACATGGATAATTAATTATGAAAAATCCATATAATATTAACAATCATGTAAAAGGATAAAATAAAGAATATTTATACATAAGTCAAAAAAAATATTAAGGAAATATTAATTCATAAAATTCTTTCATTACACAAGTTAAAGTGTAACCATGGTTCAAAGTACCTTTCTAACCTCTGTTACGGTGATTCAATTATCAAGGAGTTCTAACAAAAGTTTTGGGTTGAATTAACCAAGTTAGAATAAAGGGTTTATTTCATATGAAATAATTGTGTAACTTAGAGTTATGTGTTGAGGAAATATAATCCTAGGATTTTAGGATTGGGGGTCCACTCAACAGATAAAGTAACTTCTAGTTAATGTAGTAGTCAAGACTGTTTACCTAAATACCATTGAATTTTTTGATAGGGACCTTTTCTGGGTTGTTTGAAGGGGAGTATGGATCCTTTCCATTAGAATATCCATGCAATATGATATTCTGAATCTAATACTTAGGTATATTGGGATTTGATAAAATATTGGGAGACAAATAAAATAAAAAATATTACATTACACTCTTGGTAATCAAGATAAAGTTCTAAAATATGATTTTATGTATTATAGAAAATGTAAAGTGAAACCATAGTAAAACTGAGGTAATTTCTGGACATAGACCATGTACTCACTAACAAAAATTTCCTAGAATATTATAGTTATTTATACATTACATTACTTTTAGAGAAATTATTTTATGCGTTGGAATTCCCAATTCCTGATCAGCCACCTCACTAAACAAGCAAAGGTGGAAAAGATACCTATAAAATGGAGGGAGATTCTTATTTTTGTTTCCTCATGTTATCTTCTATTTTCATAGATTTTATGATGTATCATAAGTACATGGATTCTTACACCATGAAAACTCATCTACTTGAACTTGAAAAAGAGAATGAGAGGCTTAAGATTAATGAGACTGTCACTACTCTATACCAATGTAAATTGGAAGATGAGAACCTATCTAGTGATCATGAATTAAAAATACTAAAGGATATTGATTAGTTAGAAAATTTAGGCTTCCATTTTGATAATAAATTATCTATTAATATTATTTTATCATCCTCACCACCTAGATTTTCTATATTCATCCAAAATTATAGGATGAGTAGTATAGAGAATCTACTTAAGAATATTTTGAATATGGTTATCAAAAAAAGATAATTGTTGGTGTAAAATTGACCCTTGTACCTTATGGTGAAAAAATTGAAATACCAGGTTGAAAAGGCCATGAATTGAGTAAATGGTGATTTTACAACACCCTTCAAAGAGACAAAAGATTTAGTGGTAGAGAAATGAAAGGATGCTATCTAATTATTATGCGATAAGAAAGGTAAATAGAATAATAATTTTAATGAATTGAAGAGAAAATCAAGGAAAATATTCCACCTTAGGTATATTCATTATTTTAGGTAATATTTATTTTTAACTTATATGTTACTAAAATAATATGAAATTTAAATATTTATATTCAAATATAGGAAACAAGGGAGTCATGTAAAATTATAATAAGTAATGGAAATTATCTATAAATCTAAGAAATATTTATTTAAAAGTCAGTAAAGAGAATTTCATGAATTTAGATTTCCCAATGGATTGATTCTAGTAAATTTTTTATTTTTTATTGATTTCTATCAAAACATTTATATTTGTATCTAATTAGAGACAATGAGGTATTATTTCATGTTCAAAATGAATGTTATTATGGTATTTCATAGTTAAATAATAGTTTAGTAGTACTTTAATCATAGACATATAATATCATAAATTAATGATGAATACAAAATATAAGACTCATTCCCATTTGTGGAAAGATAATTCTTAGTCAAGAAAAACTAGAAGAATTTTTCAATAATATACCAAAGAGGGTTTTTAGACTCTTAAGATCTAAAAATCTTAGGTATATTGATGTACTTATTAATTTTTAGACAAATAAACCTTTATACATAAAGTTACACCACAATAGATTTTAGATCTGGTTTAATAAGAAAAAATGATTTATTCTAAACAGAAGCTAGATGTAGCACCCCCAAACCCACACACCCAGAGTTGGTACTGAAAATACATACTTAAAATACTATCTTTGATACCAACCATATATTATCAAACATACTATCTCATAATTATTTGACTTAAACTAAATAATTTATTATATAGTCCCATGAGCTTTTAGGATTAATGATTTTAATAATTAGGAAAAATCATACACTAATAAATCCCATTCCTTTCTCAAATAATGGAAAATTTCTTTTCACTAAAGGGAAAACATAAGTGATAAAAATAAAATATAATAAGTGAGAATAGTATGATTATAAATAATATATAAGGAATAGATAACCAAAACTAATGCCATAATAGAATGAAAATGAAAGCATAATTTACCCATTGATAACATTAGAAATAAAAAGATCACATGGATAACAATAACTATTTCCATAGTGATGAAATGAATAATATCAAATATATAATTTCCATAATCCAATACATCACGTTCTTAGACATCATGATCTTACTGTCACTGACTTATGTCTAGGCAATATCATGTTATGGGCAGGCATACACCAAAACACCCAAGCTAGTTTTTCTAATGAGACCTATTAATGCATCAAGGAGATATTACAGTCCCCACACATCACTAACTAATTAAATTTCATTAGTCATGTTAAAGAATTAATAAACTATACAATACATGAACAATTTGCCTTATAATTCAATAAACATCCATATTGAAATAATAAGTATATGAATTTTCAACTTTTCCCCAATTAATAAATGGAATAGATTTCTATGTAATCATACCTCAAACTAATGTTGTATGGAATAATGGTATAAATTTAAGTTAATAATTTTTCCAATCAAACTAATTATGGATATTTAGGTGATTTCCCTTCAAACAATATAATGGGAAATAGGGTATTTATAGAGGAAAGGCATTGTAACAAAAAAACATGCCTATAATAGAGAATGATTTGAAAAGACAAAGGTAGTGATGGATTTACACAAGTTTAATCCCCAAAAGGATAATAGTATGAGAGTATTTATAAATTAATTAATTTCCAATATATACACAACAAAAAAAGGAAACAAGTGGTGAACAGTAATCATGTCTTAATGAAGAAAAATTGAGATGTAGCCACCCTTACGGTAATGGTAATGTAGGAATCAAATGAAGATGAGAGGGATACCATAAAATTAAAATATAATGAAATGAAAGATATTAGTTATTATTGAATTAAATGGGGTATTTAATGCACTATATAAAATAAAATATGGTTTGTAATATCAAACATGTCGGATGTAATTGAAAATAGAGACAAATAGTACTTACAGGTTTAGAAACATTCAAATAAAAACCCCTTGAAAGATAAAATTTAAAATGAAATGTTAAATACCATTAAAAACGAGAGTATAATGATAAAAAAATATTAAATGGTTCATTATATACACCATAAAAAATAAAACATGGTGTATAATAAGAAATATGTATTAAGAAGTTAAATTTGACACAAAGAACCACATACCTTAATTCTTAAATTTTGATAAAGTGCTTGAATATCCTGTATAAAAAAATAACTATCTTAATAATATATTTTATAAACTTACTTATATCATATATTATCCATAATTAAGTCTTCATATTCATACATGATATTATTTTATAGTATTTTTCAACTAGGTGGTTAGACTGACCCAAACATGAACATACCATAATTAGTTGATGATTATGATTATGAAAGTAGTTTATTTTGGTATAATATAATTATTAAATATGCATAATGATAATATTTATATATTTATAAGGTTTTTAATGATATTTTATGTAAATAACCTGACCCCAGTATCCTATATATGGTGGTTACTTTATTACATTTTCATAAGATACAAATAATCACATCCTGAAGGATCAAATAGTTTAATAGTCTTGGTAAACTAGATACATACTTTAAATTCACATTATAATTTAAAATATAAAATTAATAAAGTTTTTTATTTTATAATTCTATTATTCATCATAGCATATCCATGTATATAAATCAAAAAATACTTGCTGGTATCCTGGGGAAAATAAAACATAAGAAAAGGGTGAGCTCAGATGCTCAGTAAGGGTAAGCATACAACGAAAGCTATCATGAATAAATAATCATAATCAATATGTAAAGGTAAATAACTAAAATACATTCCATTTAATAAATAAATTTATCATAATATGATAGAAATAAATGATGATCAAATAAATCCATATAAATAATCACATAAGCTTGAAACATATCCATGGACAGTGTAACTAATTGAATAATCACATGGAAATAACTGATCTCATAATTAGGGAATGCATAATGTGAGACATCTAAAATATACTATTAATACCTTTCACAAAACAGTTTAAATCTATGGGTAGAAACCCATCTAATTTGGCCAACTGATTTGTCTAATGAGATCTATTAACACATTGTGGGGTTATCTATAACTGGACCCCACCCATCACTTACTAAGTTCAATGAATTCCTCATATTAAATCGAAGAAACATAATTAACATAAAAATTTGTATTTAAAAACAATAATATGAAATTTTAAGACTTACTCCAATCAAATAAACATAATCACAAAAATCTAGAATAATATGGTGAATGGTAATAAAATTGTACACCCTCTTTCAAACTTATCATAAACCATCCAAAGAAATAATAATTATTATATAAATACAACATATCCCTAGTGTATCATAATTAAAATAAATCTTTGATGTCTTTGATGAATATAAATACCATAAAAATTTCATTAAATACATTCTTGAATAAAATAACCTTTGCACTTTAAAAATGACCTTTTAAAAAAAATTCATAAATCATTTTTGAAAATAATTTTATTTAAAAATAACCTTTCAAAATTATAAAATAATCTTTAAAAATTTAGTGGTCATGGAAATAAAAAATTATTTTCATTTCGTACATTTTAAAACAAATATCCCTTTCACATTTTTAGTAAAATTCAAACAAGCCTTGTTTTAAAAATCACATGAATATTAATTTTAGATAATTTTTTTTAAAAATAAAAAATGGGTAAAATTTTCTTTAATAAATCATTTTTGAGTATTTTTTTAGAAAACATGAATTTTGATGAAAAAGGATTTTTGATCGAAGAGAGACATAAATTCATATTTTTTTGAAAGAAATTTCTCAATCATTTTAAGTACCAAAGAGTGGTAAAATGGAACTATTACCTTAAAATTTCATGAATAACCAAAGTATAATTAAATAGAATTATTTTATGATATAAATACAAAATAAATCCTCCAAGGGAGACTTAAGAAAAAAAATCCTGAATAATTATGAGATTGTGAAATAAGATCTTACTACATTGGTAAATTTGAATCATAATACCCATGAAAGAAATAACTTAAAATGAAACTTTAAATACCATGAAGTGAAATATATTCATGATATAAAATATCAAAATTCAAATTATATTCACCAAAAAAAGGAATAATTTTTGAATATGGCTTATGTCTCACAGAAGTAAAAGTGAGACAAGAAACCCTTACCTTAGGTTTGACTTCCTTCATATGTGTCAAAACCTCATATATAATAAATATAGGTTTATTATACATATATTATTGAAACATAATAATATATATCACACCATTTATGATTTAATTAATCTTTTATCACCCATTTATTAATAATTCTTTGTTAAAATCACTGTTTCGGGTGATAATTGCTTCATTTTTTATGTATGTTTTAGTTTAATAATTTTATCCCTTTTTAATTTGATTATGGTTACATAATCTACATAATGTTAAATATTATATAAATAACATATATATTCATTATATATGTATCTAAATTAATCTATTAAATTTATAGGTGAAAAATGGATTACATTGTTCAAGGAGATGGTAGGTCGTACGTACACATGAATGTTGTTTCCATTTTTCTCAATGGATGAAATGAAATGAAAATAAATATTAATTCAAATTTAAAGAATATTTATTATTTTATATATATAATTTATATTAATCAAATACATATTTATTACCATCCATGTAAAAATAAAATGAAAAACATTTCACATCGCTACGTGGTGGTGGTGGTCCACACGTACGCACGAGCAATGTTATTGTTTTCCAAAAAAATAGGAAGGTAAGAAATTAGATATGATATTTTATTTCCATAAGTATATTTAGATCATAAATATCACACACATTCATTAACTTTATCCTTACTACCTTTTATGTATATCATAAGTAAAAAAAGAATCACATCGCTTCGTGAGGCGGTAGTCTGTCGTACACACGAGCAATGTTATTGCATCCTCTGCAGAATGGAAAGTAAGAAGGTATGTGTGATATAATAATTATATAATTATATTAATTTCATAAATATAATATAAATTTGTCGAATAAATTATTGTATCCATCTTTTACAGGTGGTGTTTGAGAACGAGTTATATTGGTTTGCGAGGCGGTAGTCCGTCGTACACATGATCAACAGTTTCTTTTCCCATTTGATGGAAGTATAGATGGATATGGGTTGTTTAATTAACATAATAAAATATAATTATATATTATATTCTGGTTTTATTATATTATTATAGTTTAATAAGATTTTAAGGGTGTGGAATAAGAGATAAATTAAATACAAATGTTTAAGAATTTTACCTCTTCTTCAGAGAGCCTCTTTTGGTGTATACCTAAAGCCTTCTTGGGGGGTCTTCCTAATAAAAATAATAAGTCTAGGATGTGTTTAGTAAATTAATTAAGAGATTTAATTAAGAAATGTTTTAAAAAAAATTAAGTGTGAATAGGGGAGTAGAGGGGGTGGGATTTTATAAGTGGGGGAGAGGACACACATGGAATTTTTTAAAAGATAAAGTGACACCCACATTTTTCTCATGAAAAAAGCCTAAAAAATGTTTATTATTAAACCTTAGAGGTTATTAGGTATAAATATAGTCATAAAATGATTTTTTAATAATTTTTGGTCATTTTTAACCCTTATCTTCTTAGTTTAACCCCCCGGTAAACCTGTTTTTACCTTAACAACGGTAATTAATTTTTACTGTTTTCACTATTCATTATGGTCCAAAATTAAGTTAAACTTATTCAATAATATAAATTATTTGATTCCAAATATTCAATCCATTTTTACAAATTCAATTTATAGTAGTGGCAAAATTAAATTTAAAATTAAACTACAGACGTGACGTAAGAGCGGTCTTCAAAAGAGAAAATTATCATAAGTATAGAATGTTTTAATATAAAAACTCAATATAAAATTGATTAAAATGAACTAAATTAGTTAAATTTTAATATAATATAACTAATTATACTTTAAAACAAATTTGAAATATGATTTAACTTTTTAAATAATTTAAATGAAAAGGTGTTTTCAATAAAAATGAGTATTTTTCATTATTCGTCAAAAAAGTTATCTTTTAAAAAAATTCTCAAAAATTCACCAAAAGATAATTTGGACATTTGTATTTAAAAAATAAAGTTTATTTTTTAAAATAATTTTTTTAAGTGTAAAAATTAATTTTAAATTATGTGTGCAAAGAAAAAATAAACCGCCTTTAAAAAAATACAGTTTTTCATAAAACATTTATTTTTCTTTAAAATGATTCTTATTTTATTTCTAATAAATATATAACCATTGAATTTATTTTATACATGTTTAAATCATATAATTTTTTATAATTTAGTTATTAATATTCATACCTTCTATCTTAACATCTAGGTTATAATGGTTATGTTTAAATAATAATATTTTAATAAAGTATCATATTTCATTCAAACCCGGTGTTGCATTCATTGAAAACTAAAAAAGAGATTAAATTAATTACAAATAAATATATCATAACGTATCCAGGGTGTAATATTCTATAATAAACTTGGTGTTTCAAGTCATACACACTATTGAACATGATGTTTCTCTTTTAAAATCTTGGGGTGTTACATTCTACCCTCCTTAAATATATTTCATCCTCGCAATTTAATAGTGATCCTGGTAATCGAGGGTATGAAATTTGAAAATACCTTTATTAGAAAACAACATCATAAAAGGGTTCAATAAAACTTCCTCTTGATAAAAGAGAAAGGTAAGTATGAAGTTCATCCATAATAACACATTCCTAGGTTTCCGAGTAGGAGAACATTGGTGGTAAATGAAAATATACATGTAAGAATACTAATGACCAAGGATTAATAGAGAGTGATAGAGAACATGGTTATGGTAAATTTAACCACCAAAAAAACATATATCTTTAATGAGTTAAAATATCATTGGTTCAATAGAAATGAAAGTAATAGGACAACATTTTTGTCTCAAGATATTTTTTCTAATGTTGATGGATTATGTTACCATTATGATGGAGAACACCAAAAAATATTCTTATAATTTTCATCCTTTGTTTTTTTCTTTGATCAATTCCTAATTCATCTCTTACTCCAAGAAATTAATATCTAGTAGGAATTTGTATGCCTGAAGCACTAAAAATGAAATTTAACATATCATTATCTTAGTAAAATAATGACAATTAATTCATACTATTTATAGATATTTTCTAAGAAAAAAATGGTTAGCACAAGTTATCAAATAACACTCAAATCTCAACTTAATCCATTCCATAAATAGTTAACCTTGAGGCTCATCTAAAATATGTCTGACAAAATTTAGAAGTAAGTTCTCTAAATCAACATTATATTACCCAGACAATATAAAGTGACACTTAATGTCACATTACAAATATGTGAATATATGTATCAACATAAAACCTCAATAAAAATGTGTATGATTACAAAAATAAAATCTCAGGTTGTTGGATATATTTCATAAATCCAAACATGCATTAAACTCCAACAAAGAAAACATAAACCATCAAATGATTATCCAATTTCATGGTCACAAATATTATCCCATAAACATCTCTTTATCATTATTATCTCAACATTGATCACATATTAAGGGTTATATTCCATTAATCATTTTTTCCCAAAAAGATCAACTTGCCACTGAATCGCATTTCCTAGTCATTGGTACCATTTAACATATGATCTCAAATCCTTAAAGAAAACGTAATGCAATACAATACTTATACATTTCATAATTCTTATAACTGAAATTTAATTAATAATAATACTCTTATAACATGATTTTTTATTCCAACAACAAGTATATTAATCATTTCACTTCATCTGTTGTAATATCATAAGCATGACCTTGATCTCTTAACTTCTTCTAAGGTATATTCCATTGACACATGGAGAATTCATTTGTATAGTTACCCATGTCCATAAAATTGAATAATTGAACATTGTTAACTTATTTCTTAACCTTTAAATCACAAGAATGTTTTCCTTTATCTCCATGTTTGTAACAAACTCTCATTCTCTTCAAGAAAGTACCATGTTGTTTCTTTGAAAAATTATCACATCAGGAAAATGCATATTTCCCTTCTTACCTTTATCTTTATTTTTATTTTTCATCATCTTCTTATCTTTATTCCCCTCAAATCAATAAGTCTTAGAAAATTATTTCTCTTTATTTATACCACATGATACTATGTCCTTTTACGATGAGAATTTTTTTTTGACTAGTTTCCTTCAAAGAATTGGCTTAATCCCATCAAATAAATGGTTTATATTTCTCCTTAGATAATGTATGTAGTCCATAGCATGTCTTTCTAACCTTGTAATTTTTTATTAATACATAGAAAGATTTTCATATTCCTTTTTCTTAGATTCAAGAATTTTCTCTCCATATCCGCTCGTTACTCATGAGGAAAATACTTTTCTAATAAGTGTAACTTAAAAATCCTTCTATTCTATATTTTTTATTTTTTCTTCATCATTTTTATTTTGAATGAATGACCACCATTGATCCAAATATCCTTATATATAATAAACTTCCATAAAAACTTTCCCCCTTTTATCACTCCCTAAAGAGATAAATATCTTCTCTAAGAAATTTATCCATTACTCAACTACAAATGGATTTGTACTTCCATTGAATGATGGGGTTTTCAGATGTAAAAATTGGTCTAACATTATTACACCATATGGTGGGTCAACATGATAATCCATACAAGAAAGTTTATTTCTCATAACCTAATTCAGCTGCCCCAATATGGTTATAATTTCTTCATCTCCAGCTTCTTATATTTCCTAGGAGGTCAATACCTACATGGATTATGTGCATTTATATGATTATCATTCCTTTCACAAGGCACCATTTATAAAAAATATCGTACACTATATTAGTTCATAACATTATAAAACATAATGTATAATCCCAATACTATTTAAATACATAACATAAATTGAAAAAAATTACATGTAGCTTATATCATAATCATAAACATGCTTTCTTTGGGAAAGTTTTAAAATAATAAAAGTATTTTTAAACCCTTTATAATAGTTTGTAAAGAAAATTTGAATTATCCTAAGAATATACTCGGAGAGTGTCAAACCATGTGCACAGTAAATCCAGTTTTAATCTACTAGATAATTCTCAAGTCAAGACTGCCACTCCTTTTTTAGAGTTATAACCCCTAAGTATATCTTTTCTAGAACTACGTCCACTTATAGTATCCTGATAGATATTTATTGTTATAAATACATAATCTCTACCTTACCAAAACATTAGGATGTTCTTATATAATTTTCATCAATATCTATCATATGTTTATGTTCCCTAATCTATGTTTCCTAAATCTAGTTTCCAAGGTTTCTACTAAACTTTCTATGATACCAATTGTAAAGACCCCAAACTTAGTAGCTTGGAGCTAGTGGTCACTTTATCACATCATCATAAGATACAAGGAATAAGATTCTAAAGGAATGAATAGTTTAGTAGTCTTGGTAAAATAGATACATACTTGAAATTCATATTATAATTGAAAACATAAAATAAATAGTGTTTACCTTGATAATTCCATTATTCCTCATAGAATATCCCTACATATCAATCTAAAAACAATTCCTGGTATCATGGGGAAAATAAAACATAATGGGTGAGATCATATTATCAGTAAGGGTAAGAATAAAATATAAGATATCATGAATAAGTAATCATAATAAATATGGAAAAGTAAATAACTAAAACACATGTCATTTAATCAATAAACTGAGCATAATATTATAGAAATAAATAATGATCAAATAAATCCATATAAATAATTACAAAAGATTAAAAATTATCCAGGGTTATTCTAACTAATAGAACAATCACATGGAAATAAATGATCTCATGATGAGGGAATGCATAATTCCATACATCTTAAACATATTGTCAAGTCCTTTCACATGACAGTTTAAATATGTGGGTAGAGACCCATCTAATTTGACCAACTGATTTGTATCATGATACCTGTCGATGCATCAAGGGGGTATTTATAGCCGGTACCCACCAATCACTTACTAATTCTAATTCATTACTCATATGAAAGGGGTGAAACATAATCAACCTGATCATTTGTGTTGAAAAAATAACATATGAAATGTCAATACTTACCCCAATCAAAAAAACATAATCATAAACTATCCAGAGTAATATAGTGAATGGTAATAAAATTGTACATCCTCATTAAAATTGATCATAAATCATCCAAATAAAGAATAAGGATTATACCAATACAACATATCCCCATTGTATTATAAGTAAATTTAAGGTTTGATGTCAGTGATGAATATAAATACCATAAAAAATTCATTAAAACATTATTGAGGAAAATAACCTTTGAAACTTATAAAATAAGATTTGAAACATTGATTGATCTTAACAAAGTTAAATTCTATTCATTTCATACATTTTAAACACATATTCCTTTTATATTTTCAGTAAAAGGCAAATAGGGATTATTTTGAAAACAAAATGAAGATTCTATTTGAAAAAAAATTAAAAAGTAAAAAATGGGTAAAAATTTATTTAATAAATCATTTTTAAAATATTAAAAACATTTTTCAATTTTTTTTGAAAACATGTATTTTGATGAAAAAGGATTTTCGACCAAAGAGAAGAATAAAGTCAGAGTTTCTTAAAAATATTTTTTCAATCATTTTAAGTACCAAAGAGTGAAAAAAATGGAACTATTACTTGAAAAATTCATGAATAACTAGATAATAAGGAAATATATTTGTTTTATGATATAAATACAAAAATAATTCCCCCAAGGTATACTAAAATAAATATAATCCCGAATAATGATGAGATTGTGAAATAAGCCCTTACCACTTTGGTGACTTTTGAATCATAAGCCACATGAATGTAATATATTCAAATGAAAATTTAAATACTATGGAAAGAAATAAATTCATGATATAACATATCATATAGGGGATTATATACACCACACAAAGGAATAAGTGTTGAATATGGCGTATGTCTCATAGAAGTAAAAGTGAGATAAGAAACCATTACCTCAGGTTCGACTTCCTTCGTATGTTTTTGAACCTTCTATATAAAAAATATAGGTTTATTATAAATCTATTACATAAATATATTCATATATATTATACTGTATATGATTTACTTATAGTCTTTTATCTCTATTTTATTAACAATTCTTTGTTAAAATCAATGTTTTGGGTGATAATTGCTTCTTTTTTCATGTATGTTTTAGTTTGGTAATTTGGGTCCTTTAAATTTTATCATGGTTAAATAATCACCAGAATTTTAAAAAATATATAAATATCATATATATTCATTATATATTTATTTATAGTAATCTATTAAATTTATAGATTGAAAATGGATTACACCGTACATGGAGACAGTATGTCATACGTACGCATGAACGTTGTTTCCATTTCTCTTGAAAAGTGGAATGAAAGGAAAATAAATATTAATTACCCTTTATATAATAATTATTATTTCATATATATCATTCATATTAATCAAATAAATCCTTAAAACCATCCATATAAAAATTAAATGAAAAATATTTCACATCACTACGTGGTGGTGGTAGTCTACATGTACACACGAGCAATGTTATTTTTCCAAAGGATTGGAAATTATGAAGTTATATATGATTTTATATTTAAATAAGTATTTTTTTATCATAAATATTACATATATTCATTAACTTTAACCTTTATACCTTTTATTTAAAGTGTAAGTGAAAAACGAATCATGTCGCTTTGTGAGGCGGTAGTTTGTTGTACACATAAGAGACGTTATCGTATCCCAAAAAATAGAAATTAAGAAGATATATGTGATATAAAAATTACATAAGTATAATAAATTCATAAATATAATATAAATATATTAAATCCATCATTATATCCATCCTTGAAAGGTTTTTATGGAGAATGCATTACATCAGTTCGCGAGGCGGTAGTCCACTGTACACACGATCGACGGTTTTGTTTCCCATTTAATGGAACTGGATATGGATATAAGTTTTTAAATTAAAATAATAACATCTAAATATATATAATATTTTTTTTTTATTATATTAGCATAGTTTAATAATTTTTGAATGGGGTGGAAGAATAAATAAAATAAATACACACGTTTAAGAATTTTACCTTTTCTTTGGAGAACCTCTTTAGGTTTATTTCTAAAGCCTTATTAGAGGGTCTTACTAATCAAAATAAGTCCTCTAGGATGTGGATGGGGAATTAATTAAGTTATTTTTATAGTTATTTTCTGAACCAAAGTGGTTTTTATGTTTTAATATGGTAAGAGAGTGGGTGACCTTTTGTAAGTGGGGGAGAGGACACACATGGAATTTTTTAAAAGATAAAGTTATAATCATGTCTTTATCATGAAAAAATCCTTAAAAATAGATCATTATATATGTTTTATGGTCAAAATATGTCCATAAAATTGTTTTTTTAAGTTTTAGTTTATTTTAAACCCTTATCTTTTTAGTTTAACCCCTCTCCCGATTAATCTATTTTTACCTTAACTACGGTAATTATTTTTTATTGTTTTCACAAATAATTATGGTAAAAAAATAATTTTACCTTATTAGATAATATAATTTATGATTATTCCATATATAATCCATTTTTCTAAATTCAATTCACACAAGTGTTAGAATATAATTTAATATTAAACTGTAAACATGATGGAAGATCGGTTTTCAAAAGAGAAAATTCTCATCAGTATAGAATGTTTTAATATAAAAATAAAATATGAAATTGATCCCAATAAACTAAATTAGGTAAATTTTAATATTATTGAACTAATTTTACTTTAAAAACAATTTAAAACATAATTTAACTTAGTAAATAATTTTGTAACATCTCGGTTCTGGAAGCCACCCAGAGGCGCCCCATACCCGGTTGGTCACATGGTCTTAAGCACATTTCCCAAAACGCAAGAGGCTGCTGACTAGTAGCGAGAGCCTTGGGTGTGATAGTGGGGAAACTATGCCCTCATTGGCAGAGTGCACAATGGAAGTAAATAAACATGCAATAGCGGAATCAATAAACAAACAACAATAATAAACAACGGAAGACTAAATCAGCAAACAACTGGAGAACATATGTATATATATGAAATGATGCATGATACATATCTATGAAAGCATCCAAACAAGTCACAATGATGAAAAATATTATAGTACCAAAGCAAGTACAAAAGAAAGTAAACAACTCCTCAGCATCGCAAGCCAAAGCTTGGTCCCATGCTCTCCTGATCCAAGTAATCAAGTACCAGAAGTCGAAGGGCGCTTTCCCTTGTCTATACCTGCAACAACATAGTCTATTTGGGCCCAAAAGCATGACCCAAACAGGGTGTGAGACTAAATCCCAGTATGAAACCACCCGAAGATCTGTGCCTAACAGTCAGTGAGCATATGGCAGGTAATAGTACAAAAGCAGTAAACAGTAACAACAATAGCAGGCAGTAATCAGTAAGCAGTAAACATGATGATATACAACAGTGATCAGTTCACAGAACAATAAGAAGTGGTGAAGCAACAACTAACACAAGCAGAAAACCCTCTGTAAATTACTCGCAACCATCCCCTATGGTCCTATCCAAGAAGTACCACAACCCTCTGGGCAGTGCACTCAACCTAACCCCTCTGTTTTGGTCATACGAATTTATAAGACTCTCTAGGGAATCTCACTCGGTCAATTCCCCTTATAGTCTAGGGTAGTTAGGGACACTCTGAGAGAGATAATTCGGTCTAACTCTCTTTGCCCCAAGGTCTAGAGACTCTCTGAGGAAGCTCACTCGGTCAATCCTCCTATAGCCTTAGGTATACCACAGACTCTCTGAGGAAGCTCACTCGTTCAATTCCCCCTCTAGCCTGGGAAGGTTTTAAAGACATTCAAACAAGGTAAAGACTCTCTGAGGAGGCTCACTCGGTCTACCCTCCTGTAGTCTATAATAACTAAGACTCTCTTGGAAGCTCACTCGGTGTATCCCCTATCGTCTATAATGTCAAAGACTCTCTAAGGAAGCTCACTCGATCTATCCATGTATAGTCTATAATATCTAAGACTCTCCGGGAAGCTCACTTGGCCTATCCCTTATAGTCTATAGCATCGGGTTCTCATGGTCCCATTCCAGTCAGTACATATTAAGGCTATAAGGAAAAATTACACCTATAGAGATACTTGGATAACCAAAGTACACCTATAGAGCTACTTGGCTAAACAGTCTATAGAGCAACAAGCATGTTAACAACATCATTCCATCCTACGATCACAAGGAATGGAAACAGGTACAATGGCCAAGGCTAACAAGACCCAAAGGTCATAACAAGAACAAAGCATGGGAAAAACATCCAAGCACTACAATTATCCACAAACATGATCAATTTACCTCTACACAAGCATGCAATCAAGGTAGGAATAATCACAAGGGAAAAAAGGTAAACACGCAATACCCCGTTCACGGGTATTAGGGGAATTTGCACATAAAACTCAAAGACATCGAAAGGTAAGGCACAAACCACCTACCTTGATCCTAGGAGATCGATATACTTGAACCACGAAGCTTGATTCTTCTTATAATGGCATAGATATATAAAAACGCACAAAATGTTCATCCCACGAAAACTCAAGAAAGAGGAGGAATTGGAAAACGAGGCTCTAGGGGAAGGAAGAGCTTACCGCTTTGGTTCCAACTCAATAGACAGTGGTCGATTCGGAGAACAGATGGAGGCTTGGGGATTCGGAGAATTTTTGCGGCCGTATGGAGTCTCTCAGTCGAACGAGACCTAGAAGAAGACGATTCTGTTGATTAGGTGTGACCTTGGTCCATTTAATGAAAAAAAGGAAAATACACGGCATGTACTTCTTAAGTACACGACGTGTACTTAACTTTTTCGTAATCCACATTAAGCGGACTCTACTTCACCCCTACACACTGTGTGTGTGGCCTGGACATGGCTAGCACACGGCCTGGCGCGGCAAGGGAGTACATGACGTGTACTCAGAAAGTACATGGCATGTACTTCAAAAATTTCCAGAAACTCCTCTTTTCTCAAAAACTCCAGGAAAAGAAAGACATACCTGAAAACGAAGATCCGGGTTCTTACAAACTTACCCCCTTACAGAAATTCATCCCCAAATTTTCCTAGCAAGGCATAGAAGAAGAAACCCTGAACAGCTCCAGCCACTGTGATCGTACATCGGCCTCCCTCTCTCAAGTCTCGTCCTGCACTCACCCGTGCTGCCATAGCACCCATACTAGAGGAACAGAACGGCCACAGAGAACCTTCGTACTGCAATCAACAATTCGGATGGGGTACTCCTCAAATGACGCATCCTCTTCAAGCTCAACCTCCTAGGGTTGAAAGACATGAGACGGGTCTGAAAAGTAACATCGGAGTTGCGAAACGTGGAAGACGTCGTGCATAGCCCGATACCTCTGAGGTAACTACAGCCGATAGGCAACTGACCCAACTCTCTCCAACACCTCAAATGGCCCGACGTACTGTGGTGAAAGCTTACCCTGTCTTCGAAGCCTCTTGTGTCCCAACCTCAGTGTGACATGTAGGAAAACCTGATCCCTGACCTCGAACTCCAGAGGTCATCTCCGTTGATCAGTATAAGACTTCTGCTGAGACTGTGTTGTAGCCATCCTCTTCCGAATCAACTCTATCTGCTCTGAGGTCTCCTGAATAGGACGAGGTCCCAGCAAAGCCGCCTCTTCTTCCTCCAACCAGCATAAGAATGATTGGCATGGCCTACCATACAAAGCCTCATAAGGTTCCATCTAAATAGTCTCTTGGAAACTGTTTTTATAGGCAAACTCCACTAGAGGAATATGCTTCTCCTAAGAATCGCCAAAGTCTAGAATGCAAGATCAAAGTATATCCTCAAGCACCTGGATCATGCGCTCGGACTGGCCATCTATCTGGGATGATATGCTATACTTAAAAGTTCATGTGTACCCAAAGCCTTCAGAAGTCCCTGCCAGAACCGAGAAGTAAAGCGCGCATCCATATCTGAAACAATGGAGTGTGGAACTCCATGTAAACATACAATCTCTCGGATATACAACCATCTCATCTTATCAACACTGAAAGTCTCTTTGATTGGTAAGAAGTGAGAAACCTTCGTAAACCTGTCGATGACAACCCAAACAGCATCACTCCCTCAAGGTGACCTCGGCAACCCAGTCATGAAGTCCATCGCGACATTGTTCCACTTCCACTTGGGGATGGGTAACTGCTGTAACAACCTTGCTAGTCACTGATGCTCTGCTTTCACCTGCTGACAAGTAGAACATCTCATGACAAAACCAGAAACATCTCTCTTCATACTTGGCCACCAGTACTGGCGGTGTAGATCATGATACATCTTGGTGACGCCAGGATAAACTACCCAAACTGAGGAATGAAAATACCGCATCAGCTCCTTGCGTATGTCTGCTTGCACCCATACGTGTCCCTAGAAATGAAAGATCTCATCCTCACCCACTGTCCATTCAGGAAGAGGGTCCTCTCCTGACACAATCTCCCACAGGACTAAGACTTCTGAGTCTGATAGCTGCCTCATACGTACCTGATCAAGAAGTGTAGAGGTAACAGCTATAGAAGATAGGAAAGTCTGCCCCTGTTTTTCATGCACCTCCAAATGCATTTCAGAGAACAGATCCATATGTTGCCACTCACTACTGGCCTCCTGAACTGCCTAGATCTGAGTTCTCATGTTCAACGCATCATCCACTACGTTTCCCTTTCCCGGTGTATAGGCAAGCTCGAAGTCAAAAGACTGAAGATACTCGACCCACTTGCGCTGTCTCAGATTCATATCACGCTGAGTGAAGATATACTTGAGACTCTTGTGGTCGGTGAAAACCACAAAGTTCTCTCCTAGAAGGTAGTTTCACCAACAGCGTAAGGCATGAACAATAGCTACCAACTCTATATCGTGCGTCAGGTAGTTCCTCTCGTGTGGCCTTAACTACCGAGACCATAAGCAACGACCCCATCTCCCTACATAAGCACAGCTCCCAACCCAATACCTGAAGCATCACAATAAACAGTATAGCCTTTGCCTGGCTCTGGAAAGACTAGTATCGGTGCTGACGTCAGCCTCCCCTTCAGCTCCTAAAAGGCTGACTCACAAGAATCTGACCATAAAAATTTTTCCCCCTTCTTGGTCAGACCTGTCAGCGGTGCTACTAGGCGTGAAAAGTCCTGTATGAAATTCCTGTAGTATCCATCCAGCCCTAGAAAACTCCGTAACTCAAGAAATTCTTTGGATGATCCCAGGAAACTACAGCTCTCACTTTCTATGGGTCCACTGATACTCCTGTCTCTGAGACGACGTGACCTAAGAAGTGAATCTGATCCATCTAAAAGTGGCATTTTGAGAGCTTAGCATATAATTGATGCTCTCTCAGTGTACTCAGAATGATCTCAAGATGTGTGGCATGGTTGTTTCAAGTGTGAGAGTACACCAAGATGTCGTCCATGAAAACCACTATAAAAGAATCTAAGTACGGATGGAACACTCGGTTCATCAGTGGCATAAAAACTGCTGGTGTGTTCATGAAACCGAACGGCATGACTGTGTACTCGTATAGACCATACCTATTCCTGAAGGCTGTAAGAGGTATATCTGATGGTCTAACGTGAAATTGATAATAACCAGACCTCAAATCGATCTACGAGAAAACCCGGGCTCCTCGAAGCTGATCAAAGAGGTCATCGATCCTCGGCAAGGGATATTGGTTCTTGACCGTCAACTAGTTCAGTTTCTGATAATCCACACAGAGCCGAAGGGTTCCGTCTGCCTTCTTCAAAAATAGGACAGGCGAACCCCAAGGAGAAGTACTGGGTCAGATGAAACTCTTTTCCTGCAACTTCTCCAGCTGCTTCTTGAGCTCCTGCAACTCAGGTGTAGTCATCCTATAAGGAGGAATGGACACTGGTGCCGCTCCTGGCATGAGCTCAATCAAGAAGTCTACCTCATGCTCCAGTGGAAAACCTGAAAAGTCCTCTATAAAGACATCCCTGAAATGATCCAACACTGGAGGAAAGTCTAACTGTGAAGTCCCCTGGTCATCCAGATAAAGACTGGAAATCTAGGTTGTAACTCCTCCTATCCCATGATGCTCTGGTCCAGCTCTACCCACCTGGACATCCCACTCGCCTCTATGAAGAAAATATCATCCCTCCGGTGATACAAAACTCACCTTGCGGCGATAGTAATCAACGACTGTCTGGAAGGGAACCAACCAGTCCATCCCGAGAATGACATCATAGCTCGTCAGCTCTAGGACATAGAGGTCCCATAAGAAATGATACCCTGTAACCTCAAGAGGGCACTCTCTGCACTGACGTACACTAGATTTCCTCGTTCCCAATGGCGTGTCAAGAGTCAACAAGTCGACAGACGAAAATATACAGAGCCCAAGGCTCTCCACAATAGCAACAGAGATAAAACTATGCGAAGCACCAGTATCAAAAAGGGATGAAGATAAAACTGAGGCTACTAAGATCATACCTCAAACTGTAGAAGGGTCGGGATCCTACTCCTGGTAGGTCTTCTCCATGAAGAAGGTTTGGCCGGTACCGTGGCCCTGCGCCCCTGTCTGACCACTCTGAGATGATCCACTCTACTGTCGCTGGTGACTTGGTGACTGACCACCACATTCGCGACCCCCACCTCAGCCCGAACGGCCAGAAGAACTTCAGTTCCCATACTTGTGAGAAACTGGCGAAGCATCTCCTAAACGTGGGGTCATAGAATAACCCCTACCACTAGTTGAAGGTGAGAATATCTGACAAAAGTGCTTAAGATGGCCCATCTTTCCACAAGATCGGCACTCCATTAGATCTCTCTGACACTGAGACCTAGTATACCCACTCCTACTGCACTGGTAGCATACGACCTGGCTGCCCGAAGATACATCTCTCCTACTCTGATCTCCTCGAGAAGTCTCTTTGTGGCACTTCCTACTATCTGTAGGAGGAACACCAACTCTGGATGTTGAGCCACCCTGGCTCACTGCTCCAGAATCCCTCAGGTTGCGCTCAGTGATCAACGCCTAGTTGACGATAGAGGATATCGAATTCAACCTGAAGATATTCACCTAGGAGCAGATCTCTTGCCTAAGACCGACCTCGAACTTCCTAGCAAGGAAAAACTCATCACCTGCTGGGATCGGCGTGAAGTGCTTTAGCTCGGTAAAGTGGGACGAGTACTCCATAATAGAAAGAGTACTCTGTTGCAGACTCATAAATTCCCGGGCTCGGTCAGCCCTCAAGGTCTCTGTGTAAAAGTAGTCATAGAAGGTGCGGTGAAACTCATCCCAAGACATACTCTGCTGGCGCCCGGATTGCAAGATCACCTCCCACCACCTCTTGGCGGTGTCTCAGATCATATAAGTATCCAGCTTTACCCTTTTCTCTGGGGGTATCTCCATATGCTCAAAGATCGTTAGTGTGGCCTCTAACCACAACTTTGTAGCTTGGGGTCCTCCATACCCTGAGAAAGTAGGAGGATGATTCTACTGAAAGACCCGCGTCAATTTGGCCATCGACGGGGTAGGAGGCGGCGCTCCCTGAAAAGTCTGCATCATCCTCAAGAAATCCTCCCTGAACTGCGCATCGGCACCTGCGACGGGTATGACTGCTGGTGCCAAGGCTGGAACAGCAGGAGGATCTGTAGGAGGTCCCTGGTCAGCCATATCCGGTGTCTGATCACCGTCTAGCAACTGACGTACAACCGGAGGATGTCTCAGAGGCATAACTCTGAAAAAATCAAAAGTACACCTTAGATCAGGATTATCAAAGACTGAGAACACAAGATTACAAAACGGGAACAGGAGAAGGAAACATTCAAGTTTACAAAACACGACTACACGGCATGTATAAAAACTACACGGTGTGTTCACTTAAACCAAATACTTGGGCATGTACTCCTGCCACCTATGGTCGTGTAACACCCCAACTACACGGTGTGTTGTCCCCACACACGACATCTACTTGAAATCTATTCCCCTACCCAAGTCTCCTTACACGGCTAACCCACACAGTATTCTTAACCCTATACTACACGGCGTGTTCACTAAGGACACGATGTGTACTAGACAAGGTTTCGGAAACCCGTGTTGTTAGTTACATGGCCGGCTACACGGATGACCCTTAAACGGCGTGTTCTGAACAAACACGGCGTGTATAGGAGAAGTTAACACCGACCCGTGTTGTTCGTGACATGACCGGGTACCTGAAACAAGACTACACGACGTGTTATTTACCAACACGACATGTTCTACTCGAGCTTCCCCGGCCCGTGTTGTTAGTGACACGGCCGGGTACATGGATCTATACTACACGGCATGCACCTACCATACACAGCATGTTCTACTCGAGCTTCCCCGGCCCGTATTGTTAGTAACGCGGCCGGGTACACGGATCTATACTACACGGCGTACACCTACCACACACGGCGTGTTCCTAAAGACATTTCCTCAACACCGTGTTCCTACTCACACAGTCAGTGAAACGGTTTGAAACTACACGACGTGTAGTCATAAAGTACACGCCATGTATTCTGGGTTTTTCTGGGCAGTAGCTCAAAAATTGCACCGAATCCCAGAAACACAGAAAACAAGGCATGAAGGTTCCAAATTCCGATCCGTGAGGGCCCATACTCCCCTTGAATCAAAGCTTGGCATCCAATATAGTCATATATAAGGAAAAACAGGTCAATGATACACCAATTTCCAATTCAAGAGGGCCCATAACACCTCAAGAACCAAAATTTGGCGTTCATTTAAGCAAGTACAATACAAACAGTCCTCTTTCAAACAGCAGAGATTCTATCAAAGCATCTATCACAATAGCATGCATAATCTACACAAAGTCTATCACAACAACATGCAATCACTAATGCACCCTAGATGGCATGGCAAGAATGCATGGCATGTGATTTCTAACAAGTGCTTATATGATGCATGAGATGGAATACCCTCATATCATCAGGTTGTGATAGAAATAAAACCATAATAGAAACAACAATAACAACACAAGTCATGTGAATAACTCTAGGTGAAATCAAATCAACCGTAAAATCTCAAAACCAGAAAACTGCAATAAACAAGGTAGTATGGATTTTCCCTGTACACAGGTTAGCTACTCCCGAGAACAGCTTATTACCAAGTACTGAATCCATCCTATCCCTGGATAAAGGCTCCAAATAGTAAATCAAGAGAAAATAATTCCTCTGATACAACTTTGTAACGTCTTGGTTCCGGAAGCCACCCAGAGGCGCCCCGTACCCGGTTGGTCACATGGCCTCAAGCACATTTCCCCAAACGCCAGAGACTGCTGACTAGCAGCGAGGGCCTTGGGTGTGATAGTTGGGAAATTATGCCCTCATTGGCAGAGTACACAGTGGAAGTAAATAAACATGAAATAGCGGAAGCAGTAAACAACCAACAATAATAAACAGCGGAAGACTAAATCAGCAAACAACTGGAGCACATATGTATATATATTAAATGATTCATGATACATATCTAGGAAATAATCCAAACAAGTCACAATGCTGAAAAATACTATTGTACCAAAGAAAGTACAAAAGAAAGTAAACAGCTCCTCAGCATCGCAATCCAAAGCTTGGTCCCATGCTCTCCTGCTCCAAGCAATCAAGTACCAGAAGTCGAAGGGCGCTTTCCCTTGTCTATACCTGCAACAACATAGTCTGTTTGGGCCCAAAAGCATGACCCAAATAGGGTGTGAGACTAAATCCCAGTAGGAAACCACCCGAAGATCTATGTCTAACAGTCAGTGAGCATATGGAAGGTAATAGTAAAAAAGCAGTAAACAGTAGCAGCAATAGCAGGCAGTAATCATTAAGTAGTAAACATGATGATATAAAACTGTGATCAGTTCACAGAACAACAAGCAGTGGTGAAGCAATAGCTAACACAAGCAGGAAACCCTCTAGGAAGTACTCGTAGCCATCCCCTATGGTCCTATCCAAGAATTACCACAACCCTCTGGGCATTGCACTCAGCCTAACCCCTCTGGTTAGGTCATAAGAATTTATAAGACTCTTTGGGGAAGCTCACTCAGTCAATTCCCCTTATAGTCTAGGGTAGTCAGGGACACTTTGAGGGAGATCACGCGGTCTAACCTGTTGAGTCAATAAGGTTTTCTTTATGACTTTTCCATTCCTTCTTATTTTGAAAATCACAAACACCTTATACTTAAGCAAATATTATTTTTACTCCCATAAGGAAATTTTACTTCTTAAAGGAAATTTACCCTAACCTAGATTTTCTTATACAAATAAATTTTATTCTTAAAATCAAAAACCGGATTCATACCCAAAATCTCGAATCCATATAATGAAAAGATTTGGAGTATTATGTTTTTAGGATCCGAATTCTGGACTCTGAACTCTGAAGTAGTTTGACTCCGAACTCTTAAGAAGTTTGACTCCAAACTCTTAAGCAGTTCGACTCCGAACTTTTAAGCAGTTCGACTCCGAACTCTGAAGAAGTTCGACTCCGAACTCTTAAGTAGTTCGACTCCGAATTCTGAAGAAGTTCGACTCCGAACTCTTAAGTAGTTCGACTCCAAACTCTTCAGTAGTTCGACTCCGAACTCTGAAGAAGTTGGACTCTGAACTTTTAAGCAGTTCGACTCTGAACTCTTAAGAAGTTCGACTCCGAACTTTTAAGCAGTTCGACTCCGAACTCTTAAGAAGTTCG
Organism: Viscum album; assembly: GCA_963277665.1. Taxonomy (NCBI): domain Eukaryota; kingdom Viridiplantae; phylum Streptophyta; class Magnoliopsida; order Santalales; family Viscaceae; genus Viscum; species Viscum album. The sequence goes on from OY728141.1 coordinate 1,761,688,343, forward strand.
ACTCCAAACTCTACAGGTTCAGAATCTGATCTCTGGTGAAACCAGACTCCGAATTCCTATAAAATAGAATCTGAACATTTCTTTACATAGACTTTGAACTTCATCTTGGTTAGACTCTGAACTTTTGACTTGCTTACACTCCGAAATATTGATTAGATTTTACTTATATGCTTCATTTAAAAATGATGTCGTACATTCAGTTATACATAGTTTGTTATAAAACGATGTCGTCTATTCTGTTTCTAATTTACTGTTGGTTGAGTTACACGTGTACAGGTCCCTCCGAATTTCATGGAAAATATGACCATTGGAAGAGGGAGCCGACCATTGGGAATTTGCCTATAAATAGGAGCTCATTTGAAAGATCTCATGATAGAAATGAACAATTTGATCGATCTAGAGAACACATGTTGTTAAGGTGATTTCTAGAGAGAGAAGATTTTCATGCCTTGTGCATACTGAACCGCTCGTTCAGATTTCTTTGTGTGACTCCGGATGTTGGTGACTACATTCGAGGACTTTCGGGGATAGGAAGACAGAGGTTCCGACTACCTTGAAGTTCGAGGGCTTCCTTGCTGAGGAAGACAGAGGTTCCAACTACCTTGAAGTTGAGGGCTTGTGGGGATAGCAAGACAGAGATTCTGATCTTCGTATCGAGGGATTACCCTGGTGTGGGTAAGACAGACTTTCTTGAAAGTATAAATCAAGGGACCTTTATCCAAGTTTGTTGGATACCCTTCTCTTTGGGTTAAAAGATTCATATCTTGTTACTTGTAGTTTTACTACTTGTTTTTCCACTGCATATTGTATTGTAAGGAAAGTATAACCTTCTTATATTTCCTTACACTTATACTCTGATTGGTTTAAGGTTCTATACGCTTTAAGGTACAATCTTATATTGTAAACCTTAGTTTCAATTCTTCAGTTGGTGATTAGAGGTGTTGTGAATTTGCTTAGTTTAACTTTGTTAAACATATAATTTTTTCCCTTGTCTAAGGAAAACATAGTTATCTGTAACCAACTTTAAAGGTTCCAAAGGAATTTTTAAAGTGTACAATTCACCCACCCTCTTGTATTTTGAGCATCTACATTGTTATTTCGATCCTACAATTGGTATCAGAGCAGGTCTCTGAAATACTCATACTCACATATAAGTTTTTTCTTTGCTCACTTTATCATTCCAAACTTTATCATTCTGAACTTTGTAGTTCCGAAATTTGTCATTCCGAACTTTGTCGTTCCGAATTTTATCATTCCGAACTTTGAGGATACAAAATTTTTCTACTAACTAGTTTGGTTGCCCAAGTTGTTTTAGTATGGAAGGAATGAATGTTGGTTCTATAGATAATCTAAATCCTACAAGACCACCAATATTTGATGGTAATGACTATGAATACTGGAGAGATCGAATGAAGACTTTTGTTATCAACACTGGAGTGGACAATTTTGTTATGCTTACTGGTGATTATAAAATTCCTGATAAGGAAGTTAGAACTTTTACTAACCAGAAAAAGCAATAGTATCAACTCAATTATAAGGTACGCAATACTTTACTATGTTCAATGACTAGAAATATATATAGCCAAATTTCTTCTTGTGAAGCAGCTAATTGTATCTGGAAGAAGTTATAAGTTACACACTTTGGAACTTCTAAAGTGATTGAAACTAGGAGAGCTATGCTTAGAGCTGAATACCATGGATTCAATTTTCCGTATGGTGAACCTATCTGAAAAGTTCAACAGAGATTTATGACTATAGTCAACAGCTTACAGTCTATGGGAGAAAAAGGGTTAGATGATGAAGCCCTTATAGATAAGATAATTGATATTATGACCAATGAGTGGGAATCAAAGAGAAATTCTATAGATAAGAAAAGGAAGGTCACTCAAATTTCTCTTGATGAGCTATTTGGAACTCTTCTCCAACATGAAACCAGAATGAAGAGAGATGTTGACAATATCAAAAAGAAGAGTGGGAATAGTACTATTGCTTTTACAACTACATCAAATCATATGAAAGCTAAGACTCCTGAGAGAGTAACCAGATCCAAGTCTAAGAAGGTGGTTGTTCAATCAGATTCTAGTGAAAGTGAAATCTCAGAAAATGAGTTAGCAAATCTTGCTCGAAGGATGAACAAGATAGCCGGACAGAGAAATTTCCAATCCAAGTATAAGAAAAAGGAAAGGAAAGATAGGAAAGATGGAGAAGTTACTTGTTATGAATGCAAGAGAGCTGGACATATTAGACCAGATTTCCCTCTACTCAAAAAGAAAGAAAGGAAAGAAAGTCATTCTAAAAGGAGCAGGAAGAATTATTACAAAACAAAAGCTAAAAAGGTTCTAAAAGAAAATGACACCTGGAGTGCCAGTGGTGGTGAATCTTCAGATGAATCTTCTGATTATGAATCTTCGGGAAAGAAGAATCTTGGTCTTATAGGCAGATTACCTATTGACAATCATTGTTTTATGGCTATGGTACGAAATGCTGAATCTTTGACCAATGTATCTTTAAATCCTAATGATAGTAAGTATTATAACTCCTCAGATGAAGAATCCTCTTCTAATGAAGAAAATACTTCACCTACCTATGAAGAAGTCTCTAGGTTTTCTAAACTTCTTGAGATTGAGAACTCTAAACTCAATAGGAAACTTGATAAGGCAAACTCTAGGAATTCTATTATTACAAAATAGATATCATATCTTTCCAAAAATCTTGATAGGAAAAATGTTCATTTTATAAGTATTTCAAAAAATCTTGAGGAAGTAAGTTCTGAGAGGAACAAACTTTATAAAGAGTTAAAAAAGTAATTTCTAAGAAAAGTGTTTTCGAGCCTAGCTCTAGTTCTAAATATAATGATTTTGAAGATAAAAACTTGGTTATCAAACTCAAGTCCGAAATCTTTTCCTTAAAGAAGTGTTTGTCAAAATTTACCCATGGCAAGGAAAATTTTGATAAAATGTATTCTCAAATACGACCTTTAAGAAATAAATCTGGATTTGGTTATACCCATGCAAAACCAATTTTTAGTAACAACTACTTTGTTCCACAAAGTGCCCCATTTTGTAACAAGTGTCAATGTGGTGGTCACTGGGCAAAGAATTGTTCTTTAAATAAAACCCAATCTCTAGGTTTTCATAAAGCCTATTTTTCTAAGAAAATGTGGGTTCCTAAAATTTTGTTGTCTGGAAACTCCGGATCCAAGAAAGTTTGGATTCCGAAAGTCTAATTCTTTTCTTGTTTTCAGGAAGATAGAGGAAGTACCAACAACAATACATGGTATATGGATAGTGGATGTTCCCGGCACATGACTGGTAACAAAATCTATTTTGAAAAGATTATCAAAATGAAAGGAGGAAAGGTAACTTTCAGAGATAATGCACAAGGATAAATTGTTGGTATTGGCAATATTTTTCTTTTAGGTAAAACTTTGATTTCAAATGTTTTATTTGTTAAGGGTATTAAGCACAACCTCATTAGCATAAGTCAGTTATGTGATTAAGGGTACCTTGTGAATTTTAGGAATGATAAGTGCTTAGTACACAATTCCAAGGAATAATTTATTCTCTCAGCCAATAGTCAAGATAATGTTTACACTTTGAACTTAGAAGACCTAAGGAGCCAAGATTTACCTTGCCTAAGTGCAATGGAAGATCATTCCTGGCTATGGCATAGAAGACTAGGACACTGTAACCTTAGAAACTTATATAAACTCTCTAAGAAGAAACTAGTTAAGGATCTACCAGAGCTTATATTTGATTCTTCTAAATTTTGTGATCCTTGTCATTATGGAAAGAAACATAAATATAGTTTTAAATCAATTTGTGAAGTCTCAACGACTGATGCATTAAAGTTAGTGCACATGGATCTTTTTGGTCCAACACAAATTGGAAGTATTGGAGGCAAATACTATGTGTTTGTTCTAGTTGATGATTACACCAGATTTACTTGGGTCTATTTTCTAGCAAAAAAGTCTGAAGCTTTTTCTTATTTCAAAAGTTTTAGAGCACAAGTTAAAAATGAGAAAAATCTTCCACTGAAAACTATTCATAGTGATCATGGAGGAGAATTTCAAAATTCTGATTTTGAAACTTTTTGTAGTAGGAAAGGTATTACTCACAATTTTTCAGCACCTAGAACTCCTCAACAAAATGGTGTAGTTGAGAGAAGAAATAGAATTCTTCAAGAGATAACTAGAACCATGTTGAGTGAATATTCTATAGCTATACATTTCTGGGCTGAAGCTGTAAGTACTGCTTGTTATACTATAAATCGAGTTTTGATTAGACCATTTCTTAATAAAACTCCTTATGAGTTATGGAATGGTAGAAAACCAAGATTATCCTACTTCAAGGTTTTTGGTTGCAAGGTATACATTCTGAATACTAAAGATAACTTACATAAGTTTTCACCAAAATCGGATGAAAGAATTTTCTTAGGTTATTCCACAACTTCTAAGGCTTATAGAGTTTTTAATAAAAACACTTGTACTGTTGAAGAAATAGTGCATGTAAAATTTGATGAGTCTGATCCTTTTGTTTTTTAACTATCCCAACCTACATCCTCAGATGTGCTTTCAAAAACTGATTTTCAACCTTTGATAGAAGATCCTTCTGATAAGGAAAATGTTCAAGAAGATACTTCTGAAATATTTACCCCAGAAGACTTTCTACCCTATGTTGATGAACAGGTTTTACAAAACCCAAATAAGGTGTTTCTTAAGAATCATCCTAGTTATAGTATCATTGGTGATGTAAATCAACCTTTAAGGACTAGAATTTTTTTAAGAAATGAAGTAAAACATCTAGCATTTCTTTCCCAATTAGAACCAAAAAGAAATGGTGAAGCTTTAGGTGATGATGATTGGATCAAAGCCATGCAAGATGAAATAAATGAATTTGAGAGGAATAAAGTCTGGACCTTGGTTGAAATACCTAAGGAAACTTCTGTTATTGGAGTAAAATGGGTTTTCAGAAACAAATGTGATGAAAATGGAGTCATAGTAAGAAATAAATCTAGACTTGTTGTTAAAGGCTATAATCAGCAAGAGGGAATAGACTATGAAGAAAACTATGCTCCGGTATCTAGACTTGAATCTATTCGTATTCTACTTGCCTTTACAGCATTCTTCAATTTTAAAATTTTTCAAATGGATGTGAAATGTGATTTTCTTAACGGTTATGTTCAAGAGGAAATTTTTGTTGAACAACCTCCTGGTTTTGAAGATACAAAACATCTTGATCATGTTTTTAGACTTACCAAAGCTTTGTATGGTCTTAAACAAGCCCCACGAGCATGGTATGATAGACTCACATGATTTTTGCTTCAAAATAACTATGTTAAGGGAAATGCAGATCCAACCCTTTTTATAAAGAAAGATAAGAAAAATGTTTTGATTGTTCAAATTTATGTTGATGACATCATATTTGGTTCAACTCAGCAATCTTTAACTGATTCTTTTGCAAGTCTAATAAAGTCTGAGTTTGAAATGAGTATGATGGGTGAGTTAACTTTTTTCCTTGGTTTTCAAATTTCTCAAAAACCAGAAGGAACCTATATATCTCAACATAATTATATTAAAGATCTTCTCAAAAAGTATGGTTATGACAACACTAAGAGTATAAGTACTCCCATTGGTACCTCAAACTCTTTAGATCTTGATGAAGCTGGGAAATCAGTAGATCAAATGTCTTTTAGAGGTATGATAGGAAGTCTACTTTACTTAATAGCTAGTCGACCAGACTTAATGTTTTCAGTGTGCCTATGTGCAAGATATCAATCCAATCCTAAGGAATCTCACTTAAAGGCAGTGAAAATAATTTTTCGCTACCTAAAGGGAACCATGGATCTAGGATTATTTTATACTTCTGGAAATGATTTTGTTTTAAAAAGATTTTCTGATGCTGACTTTGGTGGATGTAGAATGGATAGAAAAAGTACATCTGGAACTTGTCATTTCTTAGAAGATTCATTAGTTTATTGGTCCTACAAAAAAGCAACATTCTGTAGCACTTTCCACTGCTGAAGCCAAATATGTAGCAGTTAGAAGTTGTTGTGCTCAAGTGTTGTGGATACAACACACACTCACAGACTATGGCTTGAGTTTCACTAAGACTCAAATATTGTGTGATAACATAAGCGCCATTTCCCTAAGTAAGAACCCTGCACATCACTCTCGTGCAAAGCACATAGATATTAGGCATCACTTTCTTAGGGATCACACACTTAAAGGAGATATCATTATTCAGTTTATCGGAATGGAAGATCAACTTGCTGATATTTTCACAAAATCATTACCCTCCAATAGATTTGAATACATTAAACAAAAGTTAGGAATGATAATTTTAAGGTAATCATTCTTCATTAACTTCTTGTTGAACAATTCTCCTAACAGTAATGAACTCCTCTTTATAGGGGGAGTACATTTGATCGTTAGTGTAACTAATTTTTTTTAAAAAAAATCTTTCGAAACTAAACTTACAGAATTGAATTTTCTAAAACCAAAATTTCTGGAATGGGAATTTCCGGAACTAAAATTTTCAGGACTAAAATTCTCGGAATGAGAACTTCCGGAATGGAGGTCTTCGTACTAAAAACTTCCGGAATGGAATTTTCGTACTGATAAGTTTCGGAATGGGTTTTTTTTCGTACTGGAATTTTCGTAATGAGATTTTCGTACTGGAGTTTTCGTAACGAGGTTTTTGTACTGATGTTTTCATAATGAAGTTTTTTTTCTTAAAGAAGAATATTACCAATTACAAACAATATTTCTTGTTAATCCGTAAGTTATGATTTTCTTACTTATAGTTTTGTAATCAAATTTTGCTTACTGGTATTTTCCTTGTTTTTAAGAGTTCGGATTCTAGTTTTTCCTCAAATCCGAATGTTTTCTTTAAAAACCTCAAAAGATCGAAGTCAAATTTTTCCTTGCAGAATTATTCTCAACCGTCAGATCTGATCAAAGTGTTTTCAACCGTTAGATGGTTTTTGGAAGACCAACAGTCAAATTCTTTGCCTATATAAAGGGGACCCTGAGACTCGTCCCACATCGGTTTTTCAAGCTTTTGCATCTTGAAGCTCTGCTGATCTTCTTAAGGCCGGTTCCAAACCTTGTGAAGCCGATCCGAATCCTACAGTTTACTTCACTCCAAATGTCTGCTGAAGCAACTTCTCAAGATATGTCTACTGTGAAACCTATCTCAAAGTGGTTAGTATTCAAGGAAAGGTTAGTTCACCCAGATTTTTATAAGCTTGATTCTCTTATTTCAAAGAATATCAGGCTGAATAGATGGGAAGATGTCTGCATAGCCAAGTCAGATAAACAGGATCCGGTTTATACTGATTTATTAATAGAGTTTTATGAGTCTGTTTCCTTCATGGTGGAAGATGGCAGAGAGAGGTTTTCTTTCAAGTCTTATGGGAAGACTTATAAACTTTCTTACACTAAGGCAGCGATCCTGGTTAATCTATTATATGAGGGAGAAGCTGAATTATACTCTCACAAACTTCCAGATGTGCAAGGGAGTTTCAATAAGGAGAAGGCACTGAAGTGTCTTGGGATGAAGGATGATTCAACAATAAAGATTGATTGTCTCACTCCGAACAATAGAATTCTCCAACTATGCGTGCAAGGTTTTCTGGTTCCGAGAAGAGGAGATAAAGACAATCTGAATAAGAGTGATATCTATGTCTTAGATTTCTTGGTAAATCTAAGAAAGATAAATCTGATGAGGCATGTCTTGGTTACGATCAAGAATATCAAAGAAGGAAATCTGAGAGCTCATATTATTATGTTTCTTGCCTTGTTATCTAAGTTGATAGTTCGATGCTTAGAATCTTTCAAGGTAGCCTGCAAATAAAAGATCCGAAATTGCAAGCTCATGCTGGTCAGTGATGATACTCTTAAGAGGATGAAGATGGGATTTTCCAGTGAATCCGGAGTATTTTAACCCTTATCTGTGGAGGAGTTTGAAGCAGCTGAAAAAGAAACACAATCTCCGGAACCATCAAAGAAGCAAAGCAAGAAGAGGAAGGATAAGGAAGTGGTTACTGATGAAGAAATTCCTCAGGCTAAGAAAACTCAATCTGCTCCCCCCAAGCCGAAGAAGCAGAAAATATATATGGATGAAGTAGCAGCCAAGTGGAGGGAAGATAAAGAAATGAGGAAGGAAGGGGATCCTCAATTCGGACTAGACCTTGTCGAGGCTAAAGCATTAAAGGAAAAAGCTGCTGAGGAGCTAGAGAGACAAGCGAAGGAAAAGAAAATGAGAAAGAATGTGTCTGAAGCTGAAGTCGTACGATCTTTGATGAAAGATATAGAGTTGGCTTCTGAAATGCTTCCAGTTCTGGAATCTTTTGGTGTTGAACCTTCTTTACCAGAAACTCCAGCAAAAAACTATGTCACTCTGGAAAAGGAAAAGGGTAAAGGAATTTCTGTAGAAGCTGAGAAGGAAGTTGCTGAAGCAGTAGAGGAAGAAGTTGAAGAAGAAGAAGAAGAAGAGGAGAGTGAGGATCTGGATACTTTGATCAAGAAAGTACAGAACTACAAAGACAAGGCTGAATCTACAAAGATAGTTACATCAGATAAGGGAGATGAGGAACCTAGAAAGAAATATCAAGAAGAAGAAGAATAAAATGTGTTTTATGATGAAGAAGAGTCCTATGAGAGGAATTTTCTTGAGGAAGGTCAAGAAAAACAGAAACCAGATGAAGACCAGATCGTTCAACTTTCTGAATCCGAGGAATTATCTCCTAATGTGGAACCCATTCTGAAATCTAATAAGGGGAATAAAGTGATCATGGAGACACCTGTAAAAGATCTCATCAGGAGGAAAGAGGTTGGTGGTACCTCTAGAAGAAAGTTGGTGTAAGCTGAAGAAGATCAATCTCCAAGCAAAGTTTCTGATTCGGAATCATCATCTCACAAGCATGATTTTGTGGTTCAATCTCTCAGAAAGTTGGTGGACACAATTCCGATTATTCCAACAATAGATTCCAGATTCCAGTTGCTGCAACAATCATTGAATCAGAAATCCAATTCTTTGTCCATGATCATGGATAAGTTTGTGAAGTTGGAAGCTGAACAGAAAAGTTTTTTGATCGATTATGATGTGCATAGTAAGTCCTGCAGTAAGGTAACCAAGTGGTCTAAGAGAGTTGATGAAGATTTAGTTCACTTTGAGAATTTTCAGGCTGAAGTGCAAAATGATTTTAAAATGGAGGATAAAAGGGTTAATGAGATTTGTGAGAAGTTGACCCAGGAACAAAATTTCCAGAATCAACAGGTCAGAGATATGAATGGGAAGATTAACTCAGTATCTCAAAATTGGAAAACTGAAAGAGATTTCCAGATGGAGTTTCTGCAGAAGATGGAAAAGCAAGATGAGATAATAAAGTTGCAGAAACAATCCTTGGAGGATCAGGCAGAGGATTTAAAAGCTCAAGAAGAAAAGGTAAAGGCCTTGGAGAGGTAATGAGAAGAAGATCAAAGATACTTGAAGAAAATCAAAGCCTTATTAAAGCATCTCATTCTGAAGGAAAAGGAAGACAAATGAACCCACTCCGATCTTTTGTTGTAGTTGTCTTTCCTTGTAAATTTTTTTCCCCAACTCTAATGAAATGGTTATCTGGTTGGTTGTATCATGTTATATACTAATGTTTCAGGTACCATACTTTATTTTCCATTCCCTTCAATTCTTTTTGAAAATCACAAAGGGGGAGAAGGAAAAATAACTACTCCTAAAGAGGAGAAAGGAAACATTTCTAAGTGAAATATCCTTAAAGAAAGGGGGAGTTTCCCACTACAAAGTTTTTCATTCCTACAATAATGAAAACTCTACTCCGGAAACCCAGAATACAATCCTTAGAGTTTCAATGCCTAAGGGGGAGTTAGTTGTATTCACCTCTATCCATGATCAAAGGGAGATAAGTTTTAATTTTCAAAGTCTAATGAAAATTTTCAAAATTATTATACGCTTTTTCAAAAGAATGTTTGTGCTTTCCAAAAAGGGGGAGATTGTTGAGTCAATAAGGTTTTCCTTATGACTTTTCCATTCCTTCTTATTTTGAAAATCACAAACACCTTATACTTCAGCAAATATTATTTTTACTCCCATAAGGAAAATTTACTTCTTAAAGTAAATTTACCCTAACCTAGATTTTTCTTATACATAGTAATATTATTCTTAAAATAAAAAACCGGATTCATACCCAAAATCTCGGAGCCATATAATGAAAATATTTGGAGTATTCTGTTTTTAGAATCCGAATTCTGGACTCCGAACTCTGAAGTAGTTCGACTCTGAACTCTTAAGAAGTTCAACTCCGAACTCTTAAGCAGTTCGACTCTGAACTTTTAAGCAGTTCGACTCCGAACTCTGAAGAAGTTTGACCCCAAACTCTTAAGTAGTTCGACTCTGAACTCTGAAGAAGTACGACTCCGAACTCTTAAGTAGTTCGACTCCGAACTCTGCAGTAGTTCAACTCTGAACTCTGAAGAAGTTATACTCTGAACTTTTAAGTAGTTCGACTCCGAACTCTTAAGAAGTTCGACTCTGAACTGTTAAGCAGTTTGACTCCGAACTCTTAAGAAGTTCGACTCCAAACTCTACAGGTTCAGAATTCGATCTCTGGTGAAACCAGACTCCGAATTCCTATAAAACAGAATCCAAACATTTATTTACATAGACTTTGAACTTCATCTTGGTTAGACTCTGAACTTTTGACTTGCTTACACTCCGAAATATTGATTATCTTTTACTTATATGCTTCATTTCAAAACGATGTCGTACATTCAGTTATACATAGTTTGTTATAAAATGATGTCGTCTATTCTGTTTCTAATTAATTGTTGGTTGAGTTACACATGTATAGGTCCCTCTGAATTTCATGGAAAATATGACCGTTGGAAGAGGGAGATGACTGTTGGGAATTTTCCTATAAATAGGAGCTCATTTGAAAGAGCTCATGATAGAAATGAACAAGTTGATCGATCTAGAGAACACACGCTGTTAAGGTGATTTCTAGAGAGAGAATCTTTTCATGCCTTGTGCGTACTGAACTACTCGTTCAGATTGCTTTGTGAGACTCCGGATGTTGGTGACTACATTCAAGGACTTCCAGGGATAGGAAGACAGTGGTTCCGACTACCTTGAAGTTCAAGGTCTTACTTGCTGAGGAAGATAGAGGTTCCAACTACCTTGAAGTTGAGGACTTGCGGGGATAGCAAGACAGAGATTCCGATCTTCGTATCGAGGGCTTACCCTGGTGTGGGTAAGACAGACTTGCTTGAAAGTATAAATCAAGGGACCTTTATCTAAGGTTGTTGGATACCCTTCTCTTTGGGTTAAAAGATTCATATCTTGTTACTTGTAGTTTTACTACTTGTTTTTCCGCTGCATATTGTATTTTAAGGAAAGTATAACCTTCTTATATTTCCTTACACTTGTACTCTGATTGGTTTAAGGTTCTATATGCTTTAAGGTAGAATCTTATATTGTAAACCTTGGTTCCAATTCTTCAGTTGGTGATTAGAGGTGTTGTGAATTTTCTTAGTTTAACTTTGTTAAACTTAGAATTTTTTTCCTTGTCTAAGGAAAACATAGTTATCTGTAACCAACTTTAAAGGTTTCAAAGGAATTTTTAAAGTGTACAATTCACCCCCCCCCCTCTTGTATTTTGAGCATCTACATTGTTATTTCGATCCTACATAACCCTCTTGGCCCCAAGGTCTAGAGACTCTCTGAGGAAGATCACTTGGTCAATCCTCCTATATCCTTAGGTATACCACATACTCTCTGAGGAAGCTCACTCGGTCAATTCCCCCTCTATCCTGGGAAGGTTTTAAAGACATTCAAACAAGGCAAAGACTCTCTGAGGAAGATCACTCAGTCTACCCTCCCATAGTCTATAATAACTAAGACTCTCTGGGAAGCTCACTCGGTCTATCCCCTGTAGTATATAATGTCCAAGACTCTCTGAGGAAGCTCACTCGGGTATCCCCGTATAGTCTGTAATATCTAAGACTCTCTGGGAATCTCACTCGGTCTATCCCTTATAGTCTATAACACCGGGTTTTCACGGTCCCGTGCTAGTCAATACATATTAATGCTATAAGGCTAGACTACACCTATAGAGCTACTTGGCTAACCAAAGTACACCTATAGAGCTACTTGGATAAACAGTCTACAGAGAAACAAGCATGTTAACAACATCATTTCGTCCTATGATCACAAGGCATGGAAACAGGTACAACGGCCAAGGCTAACAAGACCCAAAGGTCGTAACAAGAAAAAATCATGGGAAAAATATCCAAGCACTACAATTATCCACAAATATGATCAATTTACCTCTACACAAGCATGCAAGCAAGGCAGGAATAATCACAAGGGAAAAAAGGTAAACACGCAATACCCCGTTCACAGGTATTGGTGGAATTTGCACATAAAACTCAAAGACATCGAAAGGTAAGGCACAAACCACCTACCTAGATCCTAGGAGATTGATATACTTGAACCACAAAGCTTGATTCTCTTTAGAATGGCATAGATCTACGAAAACGCACAAAACGTTCATCCCAGGAAAACTCAAGAAAGAGGAGGAATTGGAAAATGAGGCTCTAGGGGAAGGAAGAGCTTACCGCTGCGGTTCCAATGCAATCGACAGTGGTCGATTCAGAGAATGGTTGGAGGATCGGGGATTCAGAGAAGTTCCGTGGCTGTACGGCGTCTCTCGGTCGAACGGGACCTAGAAGAAGATGATTTTGTCGATTAGGCGCGACCCCGGTCCGTTTAATGAAAATAAAAAGAAAATACACGACATGTAATTTTTGAGTACACGGTGTGTAATCCACTTTTCCGTACTATGCTTTAAGCGGCCTCTACTTAACCCCTACACACCATGTGTGTGGCCCGAACACGGCCAACACACGGCCTGGCGCGACAAGGGAGTACGCGACGTGTACTCAGAAAGTACACGACGTGTACTTCCAAAATTCCCAGAAACTCTTCTTTTCTCAAAAACTCCAGGAAAAGAAAGACATACCTGAAAACAAAGATCTGGGTTATTAAAAATTTAAACTAAAATGCAATTTTAAATAAAAAATATTATTTTCCACTATTTATCAAAAAATTAACATTTTCAGAAAATTCTTAAAAATTTTCTCGAAGATAATTTTTACATGTAGATTTAAAAAATGAAGTTCATTTTAAAAAAAATATAAAAGTGGAAAAAATAATTTAAAATTATGCGCGTAAAATCATGAATAAACAACCTTTTAGAAAAATAAAGTTTTTTTTGAAAACATTTCTTTTTCTTTCAAATGATTCTTATTTTATTTCTAATCAATAGATAAACATTGAATTTATTTTACACATTTTTAAAGCACATAATTTTCATAATATATTTATAACTATATATACCCTCCAAATTAATGGTTAGGTTATAATGGTCATGTTTAAATAATAATATTATAATAGCGTGTCACATTTTATTCAAACCTAGTGTTGTGTTCATTATAAGCAATCAAAGAGAATAATTTTATTTAAAAAGAAATATATTATAAAGTTCCAGGGTGTTCCATTATCCTCTAATCTTGGTGTCACATTTGATACATTCTATTGAACATGATATTCCTCTTTTAAAATGTCAGGGTGTTATATTTTATGATATTTTAATAAATAATAAATAAACTAGATGAAAAATGAGATATGTTACTTTGTGGAGGCGGTAATCCACACAACGCATGGTTAACATTTAAATTTATAAAAAATGGGAGGAAAATAGGGTGGATTAAAATTTATATATTAATAATAATAATTATATTATATATGTCACATTTATTCTTGAATTCAACCCTTATAACTAGATAAGAGAGGAAATGGTGAAAAAATAAGGAAGACATCACTTTATGGAGGCAGTAGTTCACACAACGCATGAATGATAGTTTTATTGTTCTTAATGAAAAAAGGAAAATGTGGTTAATAGTTATTACCATATAATAATTACATCAAGTATAAAAAATAATTATTTAATCATATATTAATTAGAAAATTTCATTTGGGAAAGTTAGAAAGAAAATAAAATATGTTAGGGGAAAAGAGGACTCACCTTGAGGACTTGGGCTTTCTCTTGGAAGACTCATTTATAATGGAGGTCTTATGACAATATATTGTGACCATAGGATAAATAAAATCTAATATAATTATAGGGAGAGTAAAAAATGTATATTATTAAGAGGAAACCAAATTTTTGGAGTGGTATTGAAGGGTTAGTTATATGCCCCTTTTGTAAGCGGTGAGAATGATATTTTTGTAAATATTTCAACTTAATATAAAGAGAGCACATGTTTCACATGTCAATAAGACTCCAAAATTGATAATAATGGATTTGTGATGATATAAGTTTGATAATACCTCAACCATTCATTTTTACACATGTTTTAAACCTTTTACTCTAAGAATTTTTACTTTTACCATTTTTTAGTTTTACTGTGGTAACTAATTTTTACCTAAGTAATTTACTCTTAATGAATAAAAATAAAAATTTCCATTATTATATAATTTAGAACCAATGATTATAAATATGAAATCCATTTTACCAGATAATATTTCTCTATTTAATAAAAATTAATATTAATATTAGTGCATGTAACGTGTAAAACCCCTTTTATAGAAAAATATTATTTTCAATTGTAAAATTTATCTATAGGATAAAATAATAAATGTTTTTTATTTTAATTATATAAATTGTATTATTATAAAATAAATAAAACTTATTTGGATTTTAAATCAATACAAAACCTAATTTTATCTAAAATAATATTTAATTAAAATAAAAATGAAAATGAGTTTTTATTGAAAAATATTACTTAAGTCCATAAAATTAAAATCAATAGGTATTATAAATTCAAAAATAATATTTTAAAATGTATAGTTTTTATTCCTAAAATACATATTCAATGTTTTATATATTTTTAAGTCATTCTTATCTTATGGAAATGTCATAAAAATTACAGTTTTGATAAAAATAGTTTTTTTCAGTATTTACCTTAAGAATCAATTATTTTAGAAAAATACCAAAAATTTATTCGAAGATAATATTTTTTATATTAAGTATAAAAGTTATTTTAATTTCTTAAAATCCAAATTCTAAAATTTATAAATTTATCTTTGAAAATTGAAATACAAAATATAAAGAAGGATTGTTTTTATTGAAAAATGATGTTTTTAAACATTAAGTGTTCTTAATATTATTTCATATAAATTTATAATATAAATAATTCTAATATATTATAGTAATATTTAAAAGTGGTTAATTTAATTTATTAGGATAATATAAATAAATTTTTTTAAAAAATATTTTTTTGAAAAATATTAGTTTTGTATTAAATAAAATTTACCAAATATCACTAATTATTTATTATTCTAAAATTTTACAAATCCACTAATATTAACGTGCTTCATTGTATTTTATAAATACATCATATCATACTTTAATGATAATAATGTTAATAAGTAACACACACACACACACACATATATATATAATATTTTAATATTATACCAGAAAGCTTAGTCAGAGACAAAGTCTCCGACCATTTATTAAAATAAAGGAAAAGTACAGCGAACAAGCAACATAGAACATAAAAAAACAACTACATATCATAAGATCCATACCCGTCCCCATCTCCATAACTGTTTTCTTCATCCACAGTGGCCGACTCCCATTCCGAGCTGTCATACTGCTTCAACATCTTAACATACTTCCTTCTGAGATTTAATTTTTCCAAATATAAGAGCTTCTCAGAGGGCTGTGCACATTTCCCTTTGATGATAGAGGACCTGGTGGGAATCAGCTTTGGCATATTAGAATATTCTTTCCTTTTCCTTCTTTTTGGAGGAGTGGTCATAGCTTCTTTCAGCCCTGACACAATCTTCTTGCCGCCCTGAACAATGTCACTATAAGAGGTCCAAACCCTACCTCCAGCATTCTCCTTTTCACTATCAGAGATATCCCCCCAGTTTCCCGGGATATGCACCTCCTGGTAACCATCATGCACCCCCTGTTCTTGCTCAATGTGACTATTAGAATCAACCATTACTAAACAGTGTGATTTCTCCATATGATCCTTATCACCATGCCTCCCATACTTTAAATCCTAAAAATAGTTGCCAACAGCATGCTCTTGCAACTAGCCATTCCTACTGTCACTTTGAGTAAACTTCTTCCCCAAAATCGGAAGCCTACTGTCATCCAGTTCATCAGTAGATTCAATCGACATCCGGCTAGGAGATGAGGCAGCTTGAGAAGTCAGCAATGCAGCCCGATCCTGGATCGGTTCCACTTCATCATTAACCAAACCCGCAAAACTATTCCCAAGTTCAATCTGATCTGTCTACTTCTCAAGATGTGTCTGCAACCCATTTGAAACCTGCACCCACCCACCATTTTCATCCAGCGAATCACCTCCTTACATACCCTTAATAGGGTTGTCCCTCACTGTATCATTATTCTCAGTAAACTCAACTTCTTGGTTCACCATATCAGCCATTTCCTCTATGTCTAGAATAGCAATGGCTGCATCATTGGTCCCATGCACACCTGTGACACTAATATAACCTAAGACCTTCTTCCCCTGCAAAGCTTCCCCAACCTATCCATCCTAAGCCACCTGCATATCCCAAATTTCATCCTCCTTTTGAGGGCCTGCCACCATAGGAGATCCCTCAATCACCAGAGGAGTATCATGCACATCCACGACAGCCTCAAGAGAAACCTCAGAACTATTATAATTTCCATTATCAGCTCCCCTCAATCCCTTCCTCACACTAGGAGGAGAGATAGCCCTCAGATCATGCTTCAACCTAGAAAAAACATCACTGACCTTCAGCTCATGAGGTAACCCCAAAGGATTTTTCTGCACTGGTCCCTCAAGGGAGTCCTTCCCAAGTGGCTTCAAATGATCCACAATAGCACCATCACTACAGCCAAAATTATCAAACTGCAGCTCCGTCACCTTCCTATTCAGATACCCACTATGGCAGATCGATGCTAAATGTCCAAGTCGATTGCAAGATGTACAAAAATCCATCCACGATTCAAACTTAACCACCTGCCTCCACTGAAATTCCTATCCATCGGTAATCCACACCAAATCCACCGGTGGCTTGGATACGTCCACCTTCACATAGATACGAGGGCAAACAGGATGACACAAAGCTTCAGTTTTGGAATCAGAACACAAATATCGACCAACCATATTCCCAAGCATGCATAAAATTGATGGGTTTTGGAAGGGGAGCGGGAGAGTAGGAAAACTTACCCAAACCACCATGGTCGGATTATCCCTCTGTATATGGAAATCGAAGTTCCATCTAAGAATAAATAAGAAGAATCTAGCGCATCGTCGAGGAGCAGCAGACCAAGCAGTGATGAGGTCTTCCATTGATCCAAAATGTATCATAATATGCCTTCGATCAAGAAGCCCGGAAAATGCACGATTGCGCAAGACCCAAGAATCAAAGACAAAGTAGTCGAACGCATCAATCGAAGGGTGTTGATGACGAAAACAAGCCACCAGAGTCAGATTGAAGAGGCCAGTGAAACTGTAGAACTCCAATGGCAATAAAGCAAGTTGAGGTGAACCACAATAAAAATATGGAACTTTGGGGAAAATCGAGATTCGAGGTAATGGAGGAAGAAATTTTGGATTGGAGAAGGGGAGGAAGGGAGGGCAGCACTTCTGTGGAGAAGAAAAAGAGAAAGGAACTCCCCCCTCCGATGGGTAGGGGGAGCTAGGGCCTCCGTCATTGGAACCTAGGTCATCGCTCACGAAGGGAAACCAGGGCCTCCGTCATCTCCCTCATTTTAATATTATATTTTTATTTCATTATTTATTATTCATGAATTATATTATTTTAAATTTTATACTAATACTACACAACTTCAGTATACCTATTGGATACATGTATATCCAATGACTATATTTCCAACAACCGTATTTACAATTACCATATTTTCAATGACTATATTTTTAATGGCCAGATTTCATTCCTTTATATAGACATTCTAGAATCTTGCATTCAATTCTCGCTTTTTAAGTCATGCTTCTCATTTTCATTATTTTCAATTTATATCTCACAATATGTTTTCATCTTTTATGAAGTTCATCATTATTGGTTTTTGTTGGCTATTGGTGATCCCCATGGGTGAAGATAATCTAAGATATCTCCTAGTGTTGAAGTATTTATTATTTTATATTTATTGTCCAATTTTAATTTATTCACTTTTAAAAGATGTAATAATCCAAGGTGATTAATAATACATGGTGTGTAATACTTAGTTTCATGTGAATTTATTATAACATTTTACTATGAATGAATAGAATGATATTAGTTTAATTCCTATCTTGTATGATTTATTACCTAATATATTTCGATTACTTTGAAAAAAAAAGTTTATACTTATAAACATATAGTTTATAGAAAGAATATACTTCCTAAAAACCTAGGGTGTTACACTATAGGTAAATTAATATACTCTGTGGAACTCCTTTAATAAATTTTAGGAAATATAAATATAGAAATGAATACACTTGGTAAAAGATATAATATCCTTTAGGTAGACTTTTCAGAGAATATATTAACCAAATATTCATTGATCATGAAATGTTGAGTAGAGATTTTCATGGGCTCACATTACCTTATGTACATCAAAGACCTAATGGTATTATTAGGAGGATCGATGAGGAGTCTTATATGTATTTTAAGTCTTCCATAATTCATTTTAGGAAATGTTTTGAAGATAGAATTTTAATAACTATTCAAACATATTGACTAATGGTGCCATATAAGTCATTATATGAAATAAATCCATTATGTCACAGCTTCATGTGTTTTGATGAGAACTGTTTGTTAAAAATCGCTTTAACTACAAATTTACCTTGAGAAAAACACCAAGTCTGTCTCAATTAATCATCTTATGGATACTTAGTATATTAACATCCCAAATATAGAAAGTTAGTATTCATGATTGACTATTTTTTCATAAGAAAGAAAAAATACTCTTTTGAGACAGTGGGATCATAATTAACTTCAATTAGGTTGAGGATCCAAATGGTCATGAGTTGGCATAGGAACACTATACTCTACTTGTTTCAGTGAGAGTAATTGTTCCATAGACACATACTTCATAGGAAAGTTAAAACCAAAGATTTGATTTTATATTCACCAAGATATGTTATATATTATTCAATATGAATAATGAATCCAACTGAGAATTAGTAAATGTAAATTTTAAAAGTTAAAATAAATTTAGAGATGGATTCAATGTACTAAAATATAGTTCTATATTTTTTATTTTCTCTAATTGATGTAAATATATCGGTGGGTATTCAAAAGAAACTAGTCATGGATAGTACAATCTATACTAATAAAGATCGATTGATTATTGTAGGTTTAAGTGATGTCTATACATTTTCTATGAAAAAAACATATACTAGTCATCGTTTTGAAATCCATTATAATTATAGTTATCATAGAAACTTCATTTTATCATTATATTAGTAATTGGATGTCAAGGCCACCTTCCTTAGAGTAAAACTTAAGAAATATGTCTATATAATGTGGATAGAAGGGTCAAAAACACCAAATAAATCCTATGAGGTATGAAATATGCATAAATACACTAATATACTAAATCAATCATAATGATAATAGAATATTCATTCTAATGAAGCCATCATATAGTTTTGTTTTATTAAAAAATAGGGTCTCAGCCTTAAACATTACATAATCTAGTTAATTCAACTAGAATACACATACTATATTCCCAAATATTTTTCTGTTTAGAGTTTTAGAGAATTAGGTAATAATTCATACATAACAAACCACAAGAATACAAATTGGATGATACTAATTAAAATTTTATCCATTTCTTCCATAATATAATTTTTTTTAATAAAACATGAATTCTTTTCATGAAAATTCTTCACAACATTCAGCTTGGATTTTTATTTTCTCTTACCAATCCTTAAACCCAATGAATTTTTTTTAAAACTTGGTATGAGAACAAAAATATTAGTAAGGGGCATATAAAAAATTAAATAAATTATTAGTCCATGAATACTTATAAACATATGAATTCATTTTCACAAAGATATACTCATCATCCTTAAAGTATTGTATACTTACTTTGTGAAAACATGAGATTTCTATAAAACATAAATAAACCATTTAGGTAACTTGGGGTATAATTTTTTTACCATACTTACTTATGATTGTAAACCTTTCATCTATCATATGATTTTCAACCCTTTCGGCTACCATATGATTTGTAACCCTCATGGCTACCTTACAATGTAACCCTTGTGGCTACCTTATGATGTAACCATATCAGTTGCACTTGGAATAACCATTAGGGTCAAATTAAAACATAAAAATACCAAATGAATTGGATGGAAATCATGGACCCACTTTTTATCATAATCAATTCCCAAGAACCATAACATAATCATTAAACAAGAATACTTGCATCATAAAAACATTCCTTGAGGTAAAGAATACTACGAACATATAAAGGAAAACATTTTCTTTGATAATAACCATGTAATGTTGTAAAGAAAACATTAAAAAATTAAGGAATCATGAAATCAGGAAAATCCGCTCATGTCGTATATTTTTTAAAAAACATTCCTTTTAAATTTTGTAAAAATAGAAATTAAAAGAGTATTTTTAAAGAAAAGTCTCTTACCTCAAGTTCGATTTCCTTCAAATGTGTTCAAAAATCCTGTATAATGGTTTAAATAGTGTTATTAATTTATTAAATAACTATATTCATATTTATAATTCCTCATATGATATTCTTATAACAACTTTCTACCCATTTATTAATAATATTTTGTTATTTTCATTGTTTCAGGTGCATTTATTTCATGGTTTCCATGGTTGGTTCATTATGGATTTTCTTATCGAATGGAAGAACAAATACAAAAGTGGAAAGAAATAATATTAATTTGTTTAAATAATTTTAAATGATACCATATATCATTTTTTTCTAATATTAGTATTATTCATTAGATAAAACATTAATGAAAATGATTTAATTTATTTTAGAGGTTTTTACGACCATCACAAACTCATATCATTTTATTTAATATAATGTTTATATATTGGTTATAGAACATTATATAACTTATAATATGTATAATAAAATATTATTTAACCATAATAATGATTTTATGATCATCCTTGAAGGCAGTAAAGGAAAATTAAAACTCGTTGTCCATGAAGGCGGTGAATCGACATGTCACGGATGATGTTTTCATTTTCTAGAATAATAAGATAAGGGGAGAGGTTAGATGATGGATATTACATTAACATAATAAAATTATAGTATATGTAATATAATGGAGATATAATGTCACTTGGATTAGGGTGGGTGAGGATATAATAAGAAAATAAAGGAGATTGAAAAGAAAATGAAAGAGGATTTTACCTCTTGAATTATTCTCCTTGAGAACCTCCTTACGACACTTGGTTTTGGACTTTGGGTGAGACCATTAGGTATTGTATGTTAGGAAGAGTCTTGGAAAGATAGTTGGTAATAAATCAAGTATTCTAAAAGGCTTTTTAGGTATGAGGAAAAGAGGTGGTGAGGGGTGGTATTTATAGTGGAGGAGAGGGGTGTTTTTTGTTTATTGTATTCATTAGTTTATTATTTTGGCTCAAGACTATAAATAATTTTGATTCCCAAAACTAAATATATTAAATAGAGAATAAGGTTTTGATATTATGGTTCTTACATCATCAATTACTCAATAAATGGTGAGTTTTAACTTATAATTTTATATACCGTAAATTATGGTATTTTACTATTCACCAAAAATTCAAATATTTTAGAAAAATCCCAAAAAATCAACCTAACAATTTTTTGATGTTTATAATTAAAAAATGAACTCCATTTTATGAAAATAATTTTTTAAATATGAGAAATTTAATTTTTAATTAAAATCATTATTTATTCGAAAAATATCTATTTTAAAATTATAACCAGTTTTATGACACTTTGAAAAATTAATTAAGTTATCATAAAATTATCTTATAATCATAAGAAAATAAAATATTAATTTATGAATCTATATTTTAATGATAAATTTTTTTAAAATAATTATATTAATTATAAAATTTTAAATAAAAATTTAGGTGTCATAAAAATACCAACACTTAATGTATCATTTTCAAAATATTTATTTACTTATTTCATGATATAAATATATCATAATTTCACTTATAAGATACATAAATTTTATTTATAATTTCATAGGTGAGGTTACTATTCCATTTGTATAGATTTCTTAATTTCTGTGAATACCACTTATTTTATTATTCATTTATAATGAATTTAATTATTTAATTCCAAAATGAAGAAAAAAATTATTTTATAAGTACCTGGGTTGTTACATTATCCATCCCCCTTCTGTAAATTTCACCTTCACAATTTTTATTCACTTATTAAACAAGTGAGGATAACTTTCCCTCATATAATTTTTAAATTCCCATTTTTCTTCTTCAACCATGTGGTTTCTCAAAAAAACATAACCTGGTGAATTACCTTATTTTGTAATAATTTCACTCTAAGATTAAGAATATGAATAGTATTTTCCTCATAAGAAAGGTTCTCTTCCATATAAACTACTTATGGGATCAAAACATGATATTAATTCAGCACATACTTTCTTAACATTGAAACATGAAAAACATTGTGTACCTGGGACAAACTCAGAGGAAAATCCACTCAGTAGGAAACTGATCCAACTTTCTCCATGATTTCATAAATTCTAGTGAATTGTGGACTCAGCTTCCCCTTCTTACAAAATGCATCACACTTTTCCATGGTGAAAATTTGAGAAATACATGATCACCTACCTCAAAAGAAAGACCCTTTCTCTAGTTATCTACATAACTTTTATGAATTCTATGAGATATCCTAATATATTGATGAATAATCTATACTTTCTCAACCACTTACCCTACTAATATGGTCCCATCAACCTCCTTTTCCCAAATTCATCCTAAAATGTTGGAGTTTGACACCGCTTTCCATATAATTCCTGAAAGGTTTCATCTGTATACTGGAATGAAAACTATTATTATAAGAAAAATCAACTAAATAAAGATGTTGATCCAAAATTCCCTGATAATCCATTGAACAAGTATATAGAATATCTTCCAAGATCTGAATTGTTCGCTCATTATGTCCATCAGATTGGGGATCAAAGGTTGTCATGAAATTTAATTCAGTGCCCGGTGACTTCTAAAGGACTTTCCAAAATTTATAAGTGGACCTGCGACCACGTTCAGATATAATGGAGAGAGGAAATACATGTAACCTAACTATCTTTTTGAGGTACAGTTGAGAAATATGGTATAAATAGATATTATATCAAATAGTAATAAAATGTGCATATTTAGTCATTTGGTCAACAATAACCTAAATCACATTGTTACCTCAAGAAGTCTTTGGTAGTCCCACCACAAAATCCATGGATATATTTTTCCATTTCCACTATGTCACTAAAAAAGGTTAAAGCATCCCCTTTGGTAGTTGTTTCTATACTTTAACCTTTTTACAAGTCAAACATTTCATGGTAAAATCATCAATCTATCTTTTCATTCATTCCCACCAGTAATACTCCTGAAGGTCTTTGTACATCTTAGTGTTTCTAGGATGAAATAAAAATAGAGAACTATGAGCTTAATTTAATAACTCTTTCTTCAGCTATGAATCACAAGGCACACATAATCTCTTTCCAAATCTCAAAACACAATCTTTATCAATGTTAAATTCTGGAAACTTACACCTTTTAACCAATTATACCTTTTTCTGTAACTTGTGGTATTCCTTCTAGACTTTCTTAATTCTGTCAGATTGAGATGATCACACCAACACCTGAAATAGAACAAAGTAATTTCTTTCACCAAAAACATCCAAGCCAAAATTCATCAAATAATTAATCATGGAGTCATATTCCAAATGAAACATGGTTAATGTAAAATGATGTTTTCAACTCAAGTCATCCACCACTTTGTTTAATTTTTCAGGATGGTAATTGATCAGGAAATCATAATTCTTTATCAGTTCAAGCCATCTTCTCTGCCTCATGTTCAATTCCTTCTGAGTGAATATATACTTAAAACTTTTATGGTCAGTGTATATTTCAAATTTGGATCTATATAAATTATGTATCCAAATTTTTTAAGTGAAAACCATATCTACTAATTATATATCATGTGTGGGATAATTTAACTCGTGAGGTTTCAGTTTTCTTGAATCATAAGCAATTACCTAATCATTCTACATCAGAATGCAACCAAACCCCTTTAATGAAGAATCACTATAGATGAAAAACTCTTCATTTATAGAAAGAAGATCCAAAACTAGATCATTCACCAATCTTCTTTTCAATTCCAAGAAACAAACATCATAGTCTTTTGTCCAAATAAATTTAACCCCTTTTCATGTTAACTTAGTTAGCGGGATAGATAATTGTTTAAAGTTTTTAAAAAAATCATTGTTAATAGACTACTAATCCAAGAAAACTATAAATCTCAGTAATATTTCTTATTTCTTGTCTATTAATTAACCAATTTTTTTTTAGTGGGATCAACTATTATACCATCCTTATTTACAATGTTCCCAAGAAAATAAATATTTTTCAATCAAAAATCACATTTTCTAAATTTCCCATACAAATTCTTTTCTTTAAGTGTTTTCAGAATAATCCTTAAATGTTTTTCATGATCCTTATAACTTTTTGAATAAACAAAAATATAATCAATAAAAACAAAAACAAACTTATCCAAATATTTACATAAGATTATATTCATGAGATCCATAAATACAATAGAGGAATTTGTTAAACCAAATGGCATAACAAAAAAATCATAATGCCCATATCTAGTTCATAACTCTGTTTTTGGAATTTCATCCTCCTTCACCTTCAACTGATGGTAATCAGATCTCAAGTAAATATTGTAAAAATACTTATCTCTCTAGACATGATCAAAAAATTTATCAATATGAGGCAATGAATACTTATTCTTAATAGTAATGTTATTCAAAGCTCTATAATCAATGAAAAGTATCATGGAACCATATTTATTTTAAAAAAATAGGAGTGTCTTATGGTGAAGTGCTAGGATGAATCAAACCTTTATCAATAAACTCCTACAACTACTTTTTCAATTTTAGAAATTCCACTTGATCTATTCGATAAGGGGGTTTTGATATTAGCTTAGCATCAGAAACTAATTCACTAGTAAATTCAACTTCATAATTAGGTACAACACTAGGAAACTTGTTAGGAAACATATCTAGGTATTCGTTTACCACTGGTACATCATTAATTTGAATAGTTCCCTTATTTTCAACAACATGTGCAAGATAAATTTCAATTCCATATTTTAATAGTTTCTTATCTTCTTGATATGTTATCAATAGTATGGGTTCATTCTTGTATATAAACTGAAACTCTTTCTAAAAAACAACTTCTTTAGATCTATAATAAATCTTATCATGATAAAAATAAATCCATTATATACCTAGAATAACATCAAACTATATTAAGATAAAAGCAAAAAGGTTTATAGGTAATGTATTTCCACATACAACAATAGGATGTTTCATATAATTTTATTTTGCCTTAATATTTCCCCTTGGTGTTTTAACCATAATCTCTTGTGTCATTTCTTGAGGTGAAATTTCCAATTTACTCGAAAATTTCTCAAAAATAAAGGAATGTGTAGACCCTGTATCAAACAAGACATTAAAAAAATATAAGTAAACAAATAATGTACCTGATACCACTTAATTGGATGGCCCCACATCTACTGAAGTAGTTTCAAAGGATTTCACTACACCTTTATACTTAAAGTTTGGCTTCTTCTAATTATTTATATCCTTCTTTGGGAAGGTATAAGCATAATTCCACATCCCAACACATCTAAAACACTTTACAGTTTTCTTATCAAAATTAAACATACCAACACTAATATATTTTTCATTGTAATATCGATCCATATGTCCAAAATTACAACATAAAAAACACTTCCTAGATTTGATAAGGCATTCCCCAGGGTTCTTTTAACCACAATTTCTAGAAAATGGAAACTGGATTTTCTTACATTCAGATTTATTTGATTGATTCTTACCCATTTCTTACCATATGTACCTTTTATTCTGCTTGTTGTCAAAGTACACATGATCATCATAAAACTCCATTTCTACCCTCTAAGCACATTGAACAAGTTTCTTATAAATTTTGAATTCACAGGAAGCAAATTCCCTTTGATATCTTGGATTTAATCCTAAGTAAAAATGATTGATTTTATTATCAATATCCCAAGTAATATTTGGAACATAACTTACCAATCGAGTGAAGTTTTATTCATACATGGCCACTGAATCTTCTTCATTTTTTTTTTAATTCAAGGAATTTATTTTCCATCATAAGTCGAACCACATTAGGAAAATGAATTTCAATGAAAATATTCTTAAATTCATCCCATTCCAAGGCATAAATCTATTCTCTTTTCCTAATATTCTTAACCATTAACCACCACTGGTCAGCTTCACCTTCAAAATGATAAATAGAAATACTAATCTTTTGATTATATGTACACCCCATGAAAACGAATATCTTTTTAAGGGCTTTAATCCACCCTTTATCCACCACTAGGTCAGAAGATCCACTGAAAGTAGCAGGGTGTTGCCTCAAAAAATGTTCCACTATCATCACATTCTATTTTGGTAGTTATGGTTATTATCTTTCATGGATTCCACCGCCATTTATGGTCTATTTCAACAGAGCCATTACTATCGCAAACTACTCAGTTCCAATTTCCACCATTCCAGGTTGCGGATTCGGAAAGATATCATCATCTTGATGCCTTCCTACTTCAACTTTTTTATTTTTTTGTGGAAAACCATTCTAAATAGACATATATTAGATGAAGAAACATGGTAATCTTTAAATTATATATCATTTTAACATAACCATAAGGTAAAAATCATTTACGACATTCTACTAACATTATCCTAACCCCTAAATTTATCTAAATTGTGCTCTGATACCAACTATAAAGACTTATCCTTAAAAATTTCATAATCTAGTTAATTAAAATAGAATAAACTTATTAAATTCCCAAATATATTTTTGGTTTATAGTTTTAGATAATTAGGTTATAATTCATACATAACAATCCACAAGAATACAAAGTGTATACTACTAAAATAGTTTCCATTTCTTCCATAATATAAAAGTTTTTAATAAAACATGAATTATTTTCATGAAAAGTATTCACAACATTCAAATTGGATTCTTATTTTCTCTTATAAATCCTTAAAATCTGTGAAAAATATTTTAAAACTTGGGATGATAACAAAAAGTTCCGTAAAGTACATAGAAATAAGGAAATAAACCATTAGTACATGAATACTTATAAACATATGAAATCATTTTCCCAAATATATAATCCTCATCCTTAAAGTGTCATATACTTACTTTGTGAAAACATGAGATTTCTATAAAACATATATAACATAAATAAACCATTTAGGTAACTTGGGGAAAATTTTCTTTCCATACTTACTTATTTTTTCAACCCTCATTACTACCATATTATTTGTAACCCTCATTGCTACCTTACAATGTAACCCCCGCAGCTACCTTATGATGTTACCGTTGTAGTTACACTTGGAATAACCATTACGATAAACTTACAACATAAACATACCCAATAAATTGGAGGTTTATCATGGACCCAACCTTCATCATAATAAATTCCCAAGAACCATAACATAATCATTGGGAAAGAATACTTGAATCATAAAAACACTTCTTGAGGAAAATCACTTATTTTAATAGAATATTGTGCACATACAAAGGAAAACATTTTCTCTAATAATAAACATGTAATATTGTAAAGAAAAAATTAAAACATTAAGTCATAATAAAATCAAGAAAATAATCTCATTTCTTATATGTTTAAAAAAATTCCTTTTCAATTATGAGAAAATAGAAATTAAAAGAGTATTTTTAAAGAAAAGTTCCTCACCTCATGTTTTAATTCCTTAAAATGTGTTCAAAGCTCATGTATAATGGTTTAAGGAGTGTTATTAATTTATTATAGAACTATATTAATATTTATAATTCCTTATATGATCTTATTATAACATATTTCCACCCATTTATTAATAATATTTTTTTATTTTCATTGTTTCAGGTGTATTTATTTCATGGTTTTTATGGTTGGTTCATTATGGATTTTAATATCAAATAGAAGAAAAACTACAGAATTGGAAAGAAATGGTATTAATATGTTTCTAGAATTTTAAATGATAAAATATATCATTTTTTATTATATGAGGATGATTCATTAGATAAAACATTAATGAAAATGATTTAATTTATTTTGGCGGTTTTTACGACCATCATGAACTTATATCATTATATTTAATATAATGTTTATATATTGATTCATGAACATTATATAAATTATAATATTTATAATAAAATCTTATTTAACCATAATAATGGTTTATTACCATTCTTGAAAGTAGTAAAGGAAAATGAAAACTCATCATCCAAGAAGGCGGTGAATCGACACATCACAGATGTTGTTTTCATTTTCTAGAATAAGAAGAGAAGAGAAGAGGTTTGATGATGGATATTTAATTAACATAATAAAATTATATTATATTTAATATAATAGAGTTATAATGTCACTTGTATGATGGGATATGAGGATAAAATAATAAAAGAAAAGAAATTGAAAATGAAATAAAAGAAAATGAAAGAGGGTTTTACCTCTTGAATTATTCTCCTTGAGAACCTTCTTAAGGCACTTGGTTTTGGACTTTGGGTGAGAAAATTAGGTCTTGGACATGGGTAAGAGGATTTTTAAGGTAATTGGGTATAAATTAAACAATATAAAAGGCTTTTTAGGTGTGATGAGAAGAGGTCGTAAGGGGTGGTATTTATAGTGGAGGAGAGGGGTGTTTTTTTATTATTTTATTCATTAGTTTATTATTTTGGCTCAAGACTATAAATATTTTTTATTCCCAATAATAAATAAATTAAATACATAAGTATATTTAGATATTATGGTGCCTACATAAGCAATGGATCAATAAATAGTTTATTTTAACTTATAATGTTATATACCGTAAATTACCATATTTCACTATTCACCAAAAATTCAACTATTTTAGAAAAATCCCAAAAATTAACCCAAACCATTTTTTGATGTGTATAATTCAAAAATGAATTCCATTTTACGAAAATAATTTTATAAATATGATAAATTTAATTTTTAATTAAAATCATCACTTATTTGGAAAATACTGATTTTAAATTTACAACCAATTTTATGACACTTTGGAAATTAATTAAGGTCTCATAAAATTATATTATAATAATCAGAAAAAATATATATATTGATTTATAAATCTATTTTATGAATATTATTTTTTTAAATCATTATATTGATTATAAAATTGTAAATAAAAATTTATGTGTCCCCAAAATACCAACACTAAATTTGTCTTTTTCAAAACATTTATTTACTTATTCAATGATATGAATATATCATATTTTCAATTATAAGATACATAAATTTTATTTATACATTCATAGGTGGGGTTACTATTATGTTTTTATATATTCCATAATTTCTATAAATACCACTTGTTTCATTATACATATATAATGAATTTAACTATTTAATTCCAGAATGAAAACAAATTATTTTATAAGTACTTTGGTTGTTACAAAGAATGAAAATTTTCCATGTGTTTACAAGAGGTTTGTGGGAGTTATATAGTTTTCCAAGTTAGATATGTTGATAACATATAGAAAACAAATAATTATTCTTGCATTTAATTAAGAATAAGGTTAATTTGTCCATGAATGACTTAAAGTAGCGACCCATGTTCTAGGAAACAAGATCTATAAACATAGATATATTGGGTTTATTAGATAAAGTCATAGTACATATATTGAAAAGGGTATTTAAAAATACTTAGTATAGCAATTTAAGACAAAATTATTACCTATGTCGTCTGGTATGTAATATATCTAGGATGATTTATTAAAACACAAGAGGAAATTCTTGTGATGAATAAAATACATATTCCTAATACTACTTTGGTATCTATATCACATTATTTTATTTTTAATAAGGTTTGATATTGATTATGTGTGAAGCATAGTGGGTGAATATCAAATAAAATTGGGAGAACTTTATAAACTTTAATTCAGAAATATCCAATAGTACTTTAGAAAGTAGAAATGGATGAGTTCCTAGTAATTTCAGAAATGGGAATATGAGTTTTCAAGGGGATACAAAACTAGTCTTCATTTAGATTAGTTTGGTATAGTATCACATTAAATATAACATAATATGAAAGATAAACTTATTACAATTAGTGGATTCCATATTTATATAGAATAAGTATGTTATAGCTTTTGATGAAAATTAAGAAGTGGTTTAGCAACATTTTGTTCCAGGATTTGGTTTTATCCAAGATGTCATGTTTGAAAAGGGATAAAAGATTAATACTCGGTGATATCACCTCTTGAGGAAATTTCATAGAAGTATGAAGTTGTTGAAATCAAAGTAGCCATAAGAATATGGAATTCTTAGTAGCTATATCCATGCCTAATTATAATCATGTGTATCATGTGAGGTCAACTAGTTGGTTTGGAGTTGTCTCTAGTGAAAGTGGGTGTCTAGTAGAGTTTGTACCCTAGAACCAACTTACTTTTTACTTTTAATTAATTGTATATTAAAATTACTAAATATTAATAAATATCTTATCACATGATTAGTGTTATTATTTGTAACACTAATGTGATAAATTCCTAAGATTATTTTTTACATTGAAAGGTTATAGAATTTCCCCACTATAATGAGAACCTTGAAGTGTTGTGATGATATTCATAAACATATGTCCTATGGACTGGATGAACTCTCTCTAATAGTACATAAAATATTTTTAACTATAATTTTTTGGAGGATCATAAGAAGTTGAGACTTCTTCTCATGAATTTTTCACTTGGTAATATCTAAGATGGGAGGTTATGAGGGCGGACTCTCCAATATGAATTCCATATGTTATATGTGCCATTGGATATTCTTACCTATGGATGTGTTTATTGGTCCTTATACTTGAGATTATTATTAATGTGTATCATGAATCATTTACTTTGATGTATTGAAAAAAAAACTGTGACAAAATATGCTTATGGTGAGGTAGTATATGTTTTGTGTGTCAAAATTGATATACATTTATTGAATAAGTCAAGAAATGATTTGTATATTCCGATAATTTAAGTTGTTATCTCTAGACCTTTGATTGAATTGGAACTATCTGATTAAATCCATGGCCATGATGGTACATCAATGAGTTCATTTAATATAGTTAAAGAAAATTCATATCAATCATATAGTTTTATGACACAATTATGCAACCTACTTGATGAGATATTGAGACAAAGAGATTATATTACATATTAATCATGCATATGAGGCTATTTTTTTACAACATTAACTGCTCTCTCTATGGGTGTCTTGAAATGTTGCTATATACTAATCTTGTATTTTAGGGTGGCTCACCTAATTCCACTAAGAAATATTCCTAGAGGGCCACACACTAAGTGTATCTAGAATATTAGTTAAATTTTATTTGAAATTAATAGTTACATTAAATATTATTCTCAAGGATAAGAAGTAATAATTATTCAAGTATTTTTTATCACATAAATTCAATCACCATTTATTCAAAAGAGTATATGTGATTTCAATATTAAATAAATATTATTTTCCAAATAGATAATATAATATTTATTTATCTCTTGTTGATTATTCTCAAGCTAAAAAATAATTATTTATTTAGTTACATGAATATTAAAATAAATATTTATTTCCAGTTAGTGAATATAATATTTATTTATTGAATGAATAAATAATACAATGATATTTATTTTTTAAAATAATATTTTTTATTCAAGGTTCTATAAATTTGAAGGAGGATTGGAATATCGAGTTAAGGAACCAATATAAATTAATGTTTCTAGATTAGTGCAGGATCACTGAGAGTGGGAGGGATGAATCAGTGATCACTTTCTTTTACAAATTTTTCTTACGAACTTAGCCTCTAAAACTTGTTAGAGTTATTATCCACTCAAATATATCTCTCAACAAAACTTCATATGTAGTAAAATAAAGTGAGATATCAGTACATGATATTTACAAGGTTCAGTACAAAGTCCTACTACTTATCATATTGGTTATCCCCCCCCCCCAATATGGATTCCTTTACTATCTTCTTATGGAAATACAAAGGCATGGGAAGAAAATGGTTCTACACCCCAGTAATGGTAAGGTATCTTTCCCATAGGCTATGTAGGGGTAACCACACTCTTCTATAGGTTATTTAAGGGTAGTAACTTGAATTTAAATGTTGTGTAAGGGTATATAGCACTATTTAAGGGTACCTTAGAGTTGTGTAAGGGTAACTTAGAGTTATGTAAGGATGATTTATAGTTTTGTATGGGTAATCCCTTAAGTTAAGAACTATGTAAGGGTATGTAGTTATGAATAAGGGTGCCTACAGAGTTGCTTAAGGGTAACCCACAAGCTCCAAGCACTTCATAAGGGTAGATATTTGTTACGTAAGGGTAATTGGTACTACATAAGGGTAACCCTATACTTACATAAGGGTAGCCTATGATTTCTTAAAGCTATATAAGGGTCATTAGAGTCTCACATAAGGGTATCTTGTGTTTTCTAATACCTACATAAGGGTAACCCATGAGATCCAAAGCCTGCATAGAGGTAATGTGTTCCTTGTGTAAGGGTAGCCCTGATTTTGTTCTTCTTGCGTAAGGGTAGTAATACTAGTAAGGTTAAAACTGTTTTACCCTTACATACAAGGTATGTCTCATGTTTGGGTGATAAAAATATCTTAAAACTCGTTTTTCCTTCTTGAATTATTCTATAAAATGTTTTCAATGTAATTAATGGGTTTTAAGTGGAAAATAAATGGGTTTTTAATACATTAAGATATCCTAACAGATGGTGTGGTGTGAATTAAATGGAAATCAATTTAATATTAATTTATGTGAAATAAAATATGGGAGGTTTTGATGGAGAATCTGAGGTATTCTCAAGGATATATGTAAGTATTAAAAAAATTGTGTTCTTTTCTTGTTTGATTCTCTCTATGTTTATACCAAGTCCTGTAATCCGAAACCTAGATGTTTGGTTTTTGTGAGTCTTCTTCAAATCATATGAGGGACTCTTCTACTTTTAGTCTTGTGGTTACCTGGATGAAGAGATATTCCTCTCTTATTTATTTTTAATGTAGTGACTTGTAAAGGAAATATCCAAGTAGGGGATCTATGACTTATCCTTATTTTTTAATACCATTCAAATTTGGAATTAAAATTATTTAGATTCTATGTTTAAATGGATGTTATTAAAATTAAATGGATATAATATTGAAAAAAATCACATGATGGAAAGTTTTTATGATAATATGAATTTTTAAAGTTTGGAGATAAAATGAATGTAGTGAAATTTTTTATAATTGATTTTCATATAATTATTAAAAAATAGATAATTATCTCTGGATGAAATTTTTCTTGAAATATTCAAGTGATAGGAAATCATATTTTATGTTACAAAAAAATATTACTTTTTAAAATATCATCACATTTTGTGGAATATTTTTCTATCTTTAGAATTATCATCATATTCCATAAATTTTATTGTTTCTTGATTTGAAAGTGATGATACATGCTTTGATAATTTTTGATAATCTAAATATTATTCAGGAAATATTAAGTGATTTCTATTCATATTTAAAAATGAAATTTTACATGTATTAGATAAAAATATTTGATAATATTATATGGTGAAATAGAAAACAAGTAATTACATGTGGTAGAAAAATGATAATTATTATGGAGATTATTCATGAGAGAGAAAATAAATAATTTCATATTATAGGATAATGATAATCATTCTATAAATTATCCAATATATTTAAAGATATAATTTCATGAATTTTTCTAATCAATATTGGTTAAAATAAAAATGATATCATACCATGGTGTTAATGATTTTTATATATTAAAAGAGGCATGTTGGAATAATTATTATTGAGATTGATGATTTAAATGAAAGAGTATCTTTAGGTGGAATTCCAGATTAAATAAATAAAATTTAGACATGGAAATTTATAAGTATAGATATAATTATATTTATTGTTAATAAATCTTTTAATTAAGGATATTTATGAAAAATGAATTATTTCTTAAATCATTGCTTCGGGGCTGAGCGAGTTTGATATTGTTTGATAAAGGCTTGTATACCTTTTCTGTTTGGGCCATAGTTTCCTTTTATTTATTTGTAGATTATTATATTGAATATGTATTTATGATTAATGAATTTATATCCTTGATTTATTTTAATGGAAACCTTTTATGGTTAGAATATGGGCGGGGATACCTGAGGCTGTGATGGTGGCCCGGGGTGTCGATTATAATGAAAATGATGGACGGAGATGATTGAGGTTGTGATGGTGGAATGAGGTTCTTTTTTTTTATGATGTTGATTATTTTTTCATGGGATGTATGATGTGATATTATGTGAAGTGGTGTTGGGGATGACATCAGGATTGATAGAATGGGTCAAAGCTAGGCTGGCCCATTGTTGTTGTGCTAAAAAATGGGATGTTTGTCTAATGGTTGATGATCAGTTGTTTTTTATATGATAAGTTTACAACTATGAAAATCAATTGATTATATTCACTATGATTTCAACTTTTATTTATATCTTGGTATGATTCCTATATTACCGAGATGATTATGAATGGTAATGATTCAATGAAATAATGGGGTTGGTTCCTGATGCTTGATTAATGATGATTATCATACTTGAGAATACAAGCAAAGAATTTAATTATTTCATCAGAACTTGGCTCATAAAATTAAAATTTTATTCTTGGAAAGGAAACCAGAATAATATTAATTAATTAATAATTAATTAATTTAAATTAATCTTGATGATTGTATTCTTTTGATACCTAAGACTTAGTAGTGGTAGCTAGGAGTCTCGTGCAACATTAGCGGAAAATGAGTATAAGGATAGGTAGTTTCCTATAGTGTGTATGTGAGAATTATATATATCATGTATGTTTTATGATTTCATATTCTATCCCACCAATGTTGGTAGGGTGACTGAAACCCAGTGGAATATGGGTGGGTTTTTCCATAATATTAAGGTTAGCGTGGAATAGATGGTTGACTACCCCCTATGGATCAACCCTCTTCTCCTAGTAGTATTACATAATGGTATATTTGGTGTTTATCTTTCCATATATATGTATGGATAGGGATTTAATGGATTTTGGTTATTTGACACACATATATCTCTGAATATATTATCCCAATGGTTATTTTAGGTATGATGTGTATGGGTTTTGATTCTTTGAGGTACAATACTTGACGTATGAGATGTGATGGATTGAGGTACTATAATTGATGTATAATATATGATGTATAGGATATGGTGGATCCTAGAAACTAATAATTTAATATGTGGATATGTGTATGGGATGATGAGATTATGTGGTGCATGGGGTGCATGTTTTAGACTATGTGTCTTCGGGCCGACTTACTTTAGCCCATGTGACTTTAGGCTGGAATTTAAGAGAGATGGATTAGGACATGTGACATTGGGGTAGAGTGTAAAACCATTGGGGAATTGGTATCAGGGTACCATTTTTTTATTATATTATATGATCTCTTATATGTGATACTTGGTGATAAATAATCATGGCGAGGATGGGAAAAGAATAGAAAACATAGTTAGGTGGTGAGTTGTTTTTATTTGTTTAATCAATAGGATTTAGTATTCTTTTTTCACATTTTTCACGAGAGTTTATAGGGAGTATCCTACTAAGTATAATTTTTATGCTCACCCTATGTATATATAAACTATTTTTCATGTCAGTGGGAGATTCTTGGTGATTGGGATAAACTTTACTAGCTCATGGGTTGTTCAAGAGCTGCTTGGGATTTCAAGGTCATTATTAAGGATTTTCCTTAGGTTTTTTTTCATTTCCTTTTCAATTTTATAAGTTTGGTATGACATTACATGTATTTTCTTGGGATATTTATTTATCTTGAGCAAGTATCATTGGGTGTTTCTATATTATCTATCATTTCTCATATCTTATAGACTAATGCCTCCCATTTTTTGTATGTTATACCCTCGATGTGTATCACTAACCCATGGACTATTAGAGGTGGTATTTATGAATCATTATCTTTATTTTATTATTATCAGTCTAGGATGGGTGCCTTTAGAGTAGGGGTTTATGACAAAGTGGTATCAAAGTTGATATTTGAAATATAGGACAGAGTTTGGAGTTAGTAATTGGTGAGGATGCATGGGTTGGTATGGAAACAATGTTATCTAATATTATAATATATTGTAAACAAGGGATAATGTCTATGACATAGGATTTTAGGTCCCCCTATGATCTGACATAAGGACCTTTAAAATTACTAGATATGTAAATAAAAGTGATGCTTATTATGGGGTAGATACCTAGGAAAAGATCATGTATCATGATTATATATGACTATGTTTGAAAGGGTTAGACAACGATAAAAGTTCAAAAATAAAGTAATTAATCAACCTTAAACAATTTGTGTCCCAGGTTAGGAGTCTCAAATATTTTTTCTTTTGCGGGAGTGGTTCCAGGTCGACATCACTGTCAGTTTCATATTGATGAAATTCAGAAAGATGTGACAGAAAATAGCCATAGATTGGAGAATGATGATGATAATTCTAGGAAGATGAAACTCTAATAGTTCTAGTGTTAGGGTCTAAAAAAGTTTAAGGGGTCCATTTCAGTTCTTGGAAGAGAGGTTTGGTTGGAGGAGGCAGTGATAGCCTTCAATTTGAATCATGCAAAGAGAGAAAAGTGATCTTTATTGGTTGTGATAATGATACATGGATTATCTCAATAGTGGTTGTTATTGTTCCTTAGGGTTTGAATGGACTTTTCTATTTTTGGGGGGTGTTATAATATCAGTTTTTAGGTCAAGTTTCTTTCTTTAACCACAAGGGGGAATTCTCAATCGAGGATATTTTCCCTCCATTATGGTATTTCTAGGATCTTATCTTGATGTGTGGTGAGACCTTTGAATTAACTTCTTGCACTTGAGACCCTTGGATTGTTATCCCCTTGAAGTGAATGACTACGTTTATTGTCATTGTTCAATTTTAATCCCTTCAAAATGAGTGTAGGTAAACCTTCTCATTTTCTCAATTGAACCCGCCTAATAAATCCTTGAACCATGGTCATTTGTATCAATTCAACCTTTTAGCTTATAAACCACACCTATTGGCCTTTATAGATAGTGAGAATAACTCATTCCTTGGATCTGGTATTAAGATGGAGACGTGATCATGGGAAGGATTTTCTATGACCCTGTTCATATAATTCTATTTAGTCTCTCCTCAATCCCTTTTTGGTTCAGGGTGAGGGGACACTATTTACTCTCCTCATAACCTTTTTTGGTTTAGTGGTAGGGATTGTTATTATCATTTTCATCCTTTAATCTTCTCTCAGGCCCAATGTAGTGAAGATTTGGTCTGGGGGAAGGGGTTCTAGAATATTTACCTTATTTTAATCAATATACTCTTTACTTGTTCTAGGTGATATGGGAAATCATTTGGAAAAAGTAAGATATTGTAAGTTTTCATTTAATTTAATTTTTCCTAGTGTTGGATTAATTAATCTCCCTATTGTGAATTTTAGTCATTTTATGTTGTGAGTTGTTCAAGTGGCTCTATTTATGTTATGGTTGTGTCTTGGCATGCTTACATCCCCAAAAGGGGTTTCTCTCATACATTATGTCTATGGGCATATTAAGAGAGGGGTCACTACACCCATCACGTCTCATTATGTTATGATTCATTTTAAAACCATGTGGTTGAGTCAGTGCTACATAAAGTAGATAATATCATGGTGTTGTAGATGGTCTACTTTGATTTATATGCTTGAGGCAGCTCTACTTTTTATGATATAAGTGATTGTGTTGGTCAGGGAATGTTATGTGATTTTGATATAAAGCTCTTGAAAGTAATGACATGCACCGATGGAAAATGTAAAATGGAAATTAGGACATTCTATCCTTGGTATCTTTTACATGAGTGTGTTCCTAATAAATAAGTTTATTAATAAACATGTAGAAGGTTTTTAAGATGTATCAAGTGGATAGTTTAAGCCTCGTGATTTTTTTATAATGAATTTCATATGTTAAATTTGATCATTCCATAATTGGAAGCTTCCTTCATACTATAAAATAATATTCAATGATACCCTATTAGAAAAAATTTACTTTGTAACAACAAGTTTTCTTAAATAAATAATTACAATTCTTCCATGAAACTTGTATTTATTTTAAAATAAGTTTTGTAAAGGTATTGAAAGTATTTTTCTCAAAGATTTTTTTAATAAATACCTTGTTATAAAGAAATATTTAAAAGGATTTTCATTTGAATATTTATTAAACAATCGGATAATAAACAAAAGGGACATAATGAAAAGTTTTTATCGGCATGTTTTTAAATTTAGTGAGTTTCAATGTGAAATGTTTAGATACATTTATAGAAATAAAATAATATTTTAGAAAACATGTTTATGCTTTGAGACACTCGAAAATTTATTTTAAAAGAATAATTTTCCCATGATTTATTAATATGTATTTATTACTAGGGTTGTTATGTAAATTTGTGTTTCATTTATAATTGTTTGATCTTACTTGGTAACAAGAGTCACAGATGCATACTCAATATTCCAAGTTATTTAATTATTGGTTTTTTATGGGATAAAGTATTTGATCTCATATTGATATATGAGAATGTTTATCCTCTTGATGCAATGCTATATTTCCATACTTTTTTTATTTGAGAGGTATCTCCCATGAGAGGTTGTTTAGAATATATTTAAAAAATATGTGTAGCTTAACACCTTGAACCTCTATATTGGTTGTTATATACCAAGTATAGAAAAAACCTTGAGAGGTATCCCATGGGGTGGTTGATTTAATATCCATACTTTACCTATTATTCCTAGTTTTGTTTTGATTCTTAAGGACAATAATTGTTTGAGAGGTATCTAATGTAAAGCTCTAGAATATCCCCAATAATTCCTTTATCTTTTTGGGGTGATTGGTGGTTTGGGATAAATTTCATAAATTAAAAAAGATAGATATTGTTTTTTAATTTTTAAAGAGGTTTTAAAATTATTTTACAAGTTAAAGAAATAATTTCAAAGTATTGAAAGTGTATTTGAAAATTAATTTAGATGTTTTAAAATGATTCTATAATTTTCAAAAGTGTTTTATAATTTTGAAAGTATTAATAAACCCCTTTATTAATTATTTATAAGTTAGTTTAATTGGAAGTTAATATTTTCAATAAAATTATTACCCTTGTACATGAAATTGGAGTTTTGTAGGGGTAATGATGGTTTTTAAATACTTTCATAAGGGTAAGATATCTTTTCTATAGGTTATGTAGGGGTAAGCTCAATTTTCCATAGGTTATGTAAGTGAAATCCCTTGAATTTAAGCATTGCGTAAGGGTATATAGCACCATGTAAGGGTACCTTAGAGTTGTATAAGGGTACCTTAGAGTTGTGTAAGGGTAATCCTTTGAGTTGAGTATTGCATAAGGGTATATAATGTTGCAAAAGGGTACCTCTGGAGTTGCGTAAGGGTAACCCGTGAGCTTCAAGTTATGCATAAGGGTAGATAACTTCTACATAAGGGTAATCAATTATGTGTAAAGGTAGAATTGGACTTGCGTAAGGGTAGCTCGTGATTTCTTAAGGTTGTGTAAGGGTTATATGAGTCTCATGTAAGGGTACCCTAGGTTTTCTAATACCTTCATAAGGGTAACCCGCAAGATCCAGAACCTGTGTACAGGTAATTTTTTCCTTGTATAAGGGTAGGCCTAGTGTTTTTTCTACCTGTGTAAGGGTAGTAATCTGTATAATGGTAAAATTGTGTTACCCTTATGTAGTAGTCATGTCTTGCATTTCTGTAATTAAAATCTTTTAAAAACTTAATTTTCCTTCCTAGAATCTCCTGTAACATGTTTCCAATGTAATTAATGGGTTTTAAATGGGAAATCAATGGTTTTTGAATACATTAAGAGATCCTAACCAATCAATAATACAAAATGGGACTTTAACAATGCTAGAAATGGAATTTATTAGTGCTAGAGAATCAATGACTACTGGAGTGAGATTAAAATACCTAGTCTTTTATCAGTGCTAAAAAAGTGCTGATAAAGGACAACATTTATCAGCACTTTTATTTAGAACTAATAAAGGGGGCCTTTATTGGTTCTTATAGAAGCACTAATAAAGGGTAAATTTATTATTGTTTTTAAAAGCATTGATAAAGGGGAATATTGTACTGTGTTGTAACAGAACACTACATCACCAGTGTAGTGTGTTGTAATAACACACCGTAACACCAGAAACACCACCAGATATCAACAAAATAAAGAACCAATACAAAATTTAAATTAAATGAAATTTACAACACAAATACATGAAAAATATATATTATAGACATTTAAAACATTGGTTTATAAAATTACATAAGTAAAAATTATTACATACATTCAAAAGCATCAATGTTACTTTGTCTTTTGATCCTTACCCCAACTCATGATATTTACAAACAAACCACCCCTATTTAGAAAAAAAAATGCACCAGTATAACAAAATAATTCTTATGTTACTAATAATATAAATAAATAAATTAACATAAAGTGTTAATTTTGAACTAAACCTTGAGTCATACTAGGAACATTGTGTAACAGATTGAGTTTTGGTTGATTCTTGCACATCACAACATTTCTTGTTCGTATTCAAGAATTATCTATATAAAAATTAATAAAATAATTATAAGATAAAAATGATAAGGAAATCAATTAATTAATAGTATATATAATTAAGATAAAAAAAGTTAGCCTTGTTTTCTCAGTTCTGGCGATGTGATGCACATTTTAAACTAAAATGACACTTATATATTGAAAAAGATGAACTTAGAGTATTACCAGTCTCATCATGCATTATATTGAGGTGTGAATAATTCATACACATATGAAATAACTTATGGATATTTTTTTAAAACAATCAAAACAATGTGAATGTTTTTTCTCGATTTTGAGTAAGTCACTTATCTTTTTTACTAAAATATCATTTTAAAAGGAAACACACACTTTGACTCATACCGATCACATAGTGTGTTATTTTGATATGATAATGATTCATAAATGTCAAAAATTAATTATGAATAATTTTCCTAAATTATCAAGACAATTCGAGCATGTTTTCTCAATTTTCAGTGAGTGAAATTTTTTGAACTAAAATGTCGATTTTAAACAGATAACAAACACTTTGAGTCATACCAGGCAAATTTTGCATCATATAGAAGTTTTTATAATCCCTACATGTCACAAATGACTTATGGATTGTTTTCCTAAAGTATAAAAACAATAGGAATTCATTTACTTGATTTTGAGTAGGTAACTTTTCCTTTTTACGAAAATTGATGTCAATTTAAAATAAAAAGACGCACTTGGAGTCATAACGGTCACAACATATATAAAATTGAGGTGAGGATGATTATTACATTTCTCAAATGACTTATTAATTGTTTTCATAAAGTATCAAAATAATATTAATGTGTTTTCTTGGTTTAGAGTACACCACTTGTCTTTTTTACAAAAATGTCATTTAAAACTAGAAACACACACTTTGACTCATATCAATCACATCATGTGTTAGTTTTATGTCAGACTGGTTCCTACACATCAAAAATGAGTTATGAATCATTTTTCTAAATTATCAAGACAATATGATCTAATTTATTTATTTTTCAGTGAGTGATACTTTTTAAACTAAAGTGTCGATTTTAAACTAATAACAGACACTTTGAGTCATACTAGGAACATCGTGTTTAGGATTGAGGTGAGGATAATTCATACATGTAAAAAATGACTTATGGATCATTTTACTAAATTATAAAAACAATATGAAAGATTTTTCTCATTTTTGGGTAGGTCAATTTTTCTTTTTACTAAAATTGATGCCAATTTTAAATAAAAAGACGCATTTGGAGTCATACTGGTCACATCGTGCGTCGGATTGAGGTTAGGATGATTTCTACATGTCCCAAATGACATATATATCATTTTCCTAAAGGATAAAAACAATATGAATGTGTTTTCTCAGTTTTTAGTATGTCACTAGTCTTTTTTACTAAAATTCCATTATAAACTGGAAAAACACACTTTGACTCATACCAATCACATCATGTATTGGTTTTATGTGAGACCAATTCCTACACATCACAGATTATTTATGAATATTTTTTTTAAAATTATCAATAAAATCCGAGTGTTTTTTCTTGGTTTTTAGTGAGTGACACTTTTTGAACTATAATATCGATTTTAAATTGAAAATGGACACTTTGAGTCGTAATGAAAACATCGTGTATCAGAATGAGGTGAAAATGATTCATACACATTAAAAATAACTTATGGGTAATTTTCATAAATTATCAAAACAATCTGAATGTGTTTGATTGGTTTTTAGTAGTTCGGTTGTCCTTT
This sequence comes from Viscum album, assembly GCA_963277665.1. Taxonomy (NCBI): domain Eukaryota; kingdom Viridiplantae; phylum Streptophyta; class Magnoliopsida; order Santalales; family Viscaceae; genus Viscum; species Viscum album. The sequence continues at coordinate 1,761,731,113 of OY728141.1, forward strand.
TTACTAAAATTGATGTCAATTTTAAATAAAAAGGCGTGCTTCAAGTCAAACCAGTCACACCGTGTGTCGGATTCAGGTGAGGCTAATTCCTACACATCTCAAAGGACTTATGGACTATTTTACTAAAGTATAAAAATAATCTGAATATGTTTTCTTAGTTTTTAGTATGTCACTTTTCTTTTTTACTAAAATGTCATTATAAATTGGAAACACACACTTTGACTCATACCGATCACATCATGTATCAGTTTGATGTGATACCAATTACTACATGTAAAAAATGATTTATGAATGTTTTTCCTAAATTATCAATAAAATACAATCATGTTTTATTGGTTTTTAGTGAGTGACACTTTTTGAACTAAAATGTAAATTTTAAATAGATAACGGACACTTTGAGTTATACCCGGAACATCATGTATCAGATTGAGGTGAGGTCGATTAATACACTTAAAAAATAACTTATGGATATTTTTTATAAAGTATTAAAATAATTAAAATGTTTTTTCTTGGTTTTAAGTAGGTTAGTTGTCCTTTTTTCTAAAATTGATGTCAATTTTAAATAAAAAGACACACTTGGAGTCATATTGGTCACACCATGCATTGGAATGAGGTTTAGTTGATTCTTAAACATCCAAAATGACTTATGTATCATTTTCCTAAATTATCAAAACAATATGAATGTGTTTTCTTGGTTTTTAGAAGGTCACTTTTCTTTTTTACTAAAATATCATTTTAAACTAGAAACACACACTTTGAATCATATTAATCACATCGTGTATCGATTTTATGTGAGACTGATTCCTACACATCACAAATTATTTTTGAATTGTTTTATTAAATTTTCAAGTAAATTCAATCATGTTTTTTTGGTTTTAATTAAGTGACACTTTTTTAACTAAAGTGACGATTTTAAACTGATAACGGACACTTTGAGTCATACCAAGAACATCATGTATCGGATTGAGGTGAGGATGATTCCTACACATAAAAAATAACTTATGGATCATTTTTCTAAAGTATAAAAACAATCCAAATATGTTTTTTTAGTTTTGAGTAGGTCAGTTTTCTTTTTTACTAAAATTTATGTTAATTTTAAATATAAAAAAAGCACTTGGAGTCATACCTGTCACACTATGCATCATATTGAGGTGAGGCTAATTAATACACATCCAAAATGACTTATGGATCGTTTCCCTAAATTATCAAAAAAATATGAATTTTTTCAATTGGTTTTGAGTATGTCACTTGCCTTTTTTACTAAAATGTCATTTTAAACAAAAAACCCACACTTTGACTCATACTGGACACATATTGAATCGGTTTTATGTGAGACCAATTCCTACAAGTCACAAATTATTTATGAATAGTTTTCATAAATTATCAAGAAAATATTAGTGTGTTTTCTCAGTTTTCAGTGAGTGACACTTTTTAAACTAAAATATTGATTTTAAACTAATAACGGACACTTTGAGTTATATTGTGCACATTGTGTATCAGATTGAGGTGTGGCTGATTTCTACACACACAAAATGACTTATGGATCATTATCTTAAAATATAAATACAATATGAATATTTTTACTTAGTTTTGAGTATTTCAATTGTCTTTTCTACTAAAATTAATGTCAATTTTAAATAAAAAGAAGCACTTTGAGTCATACCAGTCACACTGTGTGTTGGATTGAGGTGCGGTTGATTAATATACATCCCAAAGTCCCAAAAATTTTAACTGATATGTTTTCATGCTTTCCATTGGATTTATTTTTTGATCTTGAAACACTTCATATTAAATTTTTGTTCCTTGCTGAAAAAACTTTTTTGGCTAATAACATTCAATCAATATGCAGTGTTTCAATTAGAAAAATAAAGGCAATGGAAATCATGGTAACATTGGAATAAAGGAACATTTTATATCTTTGGTGGCTTGTTTCTGATAGTTGAAATCAAAATATGGCTTCCCAAAAGATCTGTGAAAAAAACTAAATAAGTATTAGATAAAAATGATAAATAAATTAACCTATAAATAGTAGATAAAATTACGAAAAAAACTAATTAAATAAGTAGTTTAAATTCACCTTTTCATGATAGTTATATACATTCTTGACCCATTTACTTTTTTTCATTATCATAGTTGCAACCTCAAAGTCCAGTATCTCATGAGTATGATGAGCTTCGAATAGACCACCCCAACTTGAAAAAAATAATCCACCTATTTAAGAAAATAATTATGATGTGAGTAATACTAAAAAATTAAAAATAAATATGAAGCAATAAATTAATTCTATATAAAATGATTTAACTATGAAGACATAAAGATTATATCTATGATTGAGAAGTGGAGGGAACTTGAAGGAAAGTTTTAAATGCCAACACTGAATGGGTGAAATTTTTTTGAGGATGAATAAGTTTGTGGAAGTTTTGGTGTAGAGAGTCATGAAAACATCATGATTATATAATTTTTCAGTAAAATGAAGAAATTATACCATAACATTTCTTTTACATATTCCTAAAGGGTTTCTTTCATTATAGTTTGTTCTTATGTGGGATTATTAACATCATTATATGTAGAAGACATTATCTTCATGAGTAGTCAAACATATAATTTAGATTATATTAATGAAATAGAGAACATATGATATTATGAGGAAAACATATTATATTAAAAATAGTTTTACCTTCTCATTGAACTCTCTTTTTTTCAATGTTTTATGGATTTTTTTCTTCTGTATAGAATCCAAATCCACTCTTAGTGGTCTCCTCTAGCATACAATAAATTGTCTATATTAGGATTGGCATGAAATGATTGTGATCTCCCAATGAACGGTTCATCCTTGATTGAATTTTCATTGGACTCAACATTTCTTTTATTTTCCAGCAGGACAATCGACCAATTCTTGTTTGTTGGATATGAGACATAAAATAATTTCACTACTTGTAATTCTATTATTAATGACTCTTTTTTCCCTTCCATACTAAAATTCACCTTCATGAATCCCATTTAATAAAATTTCACAAAACTCATATTTTCATCCCATTTGCAATGAAAAATAAGTACTTGAAATGTTGTATAATCCAACTCATATATCTGTTCAATAATTCTAAAATATGACATATTTATAGAAATTAGATTTATATCCTTGGAACCAGATATGTGCATCATTTCTGCCACAAGTGTAACACTGCTATTTTTCATCGCATTGCAGTCATCATGTTCTTTTGTATAGAACATATAACCATTTATTACAAAACCAGTGTAAGATATAAAAATTTCATTCCATACCCTATCTATCCATAAAAGTATTTTGGAAATTAAATTTGGATTTTCAGATAACTCATTATAAATTTGATCTCGAAACTATCCTATAAACCATTGATTATGTGTATTTGATATCCATCCATCATCCCTTGATGGATTAAAATCTCTAAGAATTTATTTGTGGGATTCAATGTATAGATCAACATATTCACTATTACGTAAAATTTAAAGGTGATATTGATCCCACTCTATCAAGGTAATTATAACAACATGTCTTCTAAAAATCCCTTTACCCATAAGGAATCCCCTATGAAGAGACTTTGGGAAACTGATCTTATTAACATCTGATAGGTAATTAGTAAATAATTCAACATTTTATTCAAAAATATATCATTCTTCAATACAACCTTCTAGTTGAATTTGATTCCTGACATACCCTTTTAAAATATTCATATATCGTTTAATAGGGTATATTCATCGATAATGGATAGGATAGTTTAACCTCTCTAACCAACTGAACCATTAGGTGGACTATTATACAAAAGAATGGCATTGGAAAGAACATATCTAATTCACATAATATGACTGTAACCTCTATATTCATGATTGGAGACTTTTTCGAGTCTATAACTTTACTATACATGGCTTTGAAAAATAAGTACAGTCTGGTTAATGTATTCCATACATTTTGAGGCATAATTAAACAGAAAGCAACAAACATCAAATCTTTCATCAAAACATGAAATTCATGTGATTTTATTCCTTGTAACTTCAAATTAACCATTGAAACGAAATTGTTGATATTTTATGAATACCTCTCTAGAACTTTTACACTATTAAAGAAAAATAAAAAATTTCAATTTTTCTTGTATGGATAGAGTGTAAGCTATGGGAGGAATAAAATTCCACCCTTTACCCTTAATTAGTGCCAAATATTCCCTTAACGCCATTCCAATCATGTCCAAATTATCCTTGATTCTATATTTCATTTTTTAGGAAAATTTAGTAACATTCCAATAACACCATCAAATATATTTTTCTACAAGAATGACATAAAGAAAATGCATGACATACAAACAATTCCAATATGGTAATTAAAATAAAATTGATCTCTTCTTCCAACCTTATTTATTAAGATTTTTTGAAAATGGTTTACCGAAAATAGTTTCAATATCTTTTACTTTATCAAATAGTTGATCACTCGTTACTGGAGATAGTGTTGTACCTTGTTCAATATTCCCATAAAATGTTGTTGTCCAAGATCGGTATTTATGTCATCGAGGTAAAAATTTCTGATGTCCTAAATACACAGTCTTCGAGGAATGTTTCAACTGAACTGAGTGTGTGAGTTCTTCACAAATGGGACATCCCATCATTCCTTTAATGATATATCCTGATAAATTTTCATATGTAGGGAATTCATTTATCATCATGTGAAACATGGCCCTCAATGTGACTTCTTCACTTCTATGAGAATCATACATTGTAACACGTGTATCCCACATCAATTTTATATCTTCGATCAATGAATCAAAATAGACATAAATATCATTAGGAGGTTTATTTGGTCAAAATATAATCATAGAAAACATAATGTATTTTCACTTCATGTATAACCATGGAGAAAAGTTATAATTTACCAACATAATGGGTCATGTACTATGAGTAATACTATCCACACCAAAAGGATTTATTCCATATATATATAATTCAAGATGAAAGTTTCTAAAATCATTTCCAAATTCAAGATACTCATAATCAATTTTCTTCCACCAAGGAGAATCTACTAGATGGCATAGGTTCTCATCTTTAATTCTTGTATTTGTATGCCATGTCAATTATTTCACAATTTCCTGACATCTATATATTATTATAAACCATGTAATGATAGGAAAGTACCATACATATTTTAAATAAATTGATTCATTTTTCTTGTGTCAATATGCACCACACTTAGGTCATTTTATGAGTGATTCATGGTCCTTGAAAAACAATATGCAATAATTTGGAAAGACATGTATTTTTTAGAGATCATTCCCATTTAACATAGAATTTTTTTAGTGTCATATGTTTGACATGGTATTTTATTTTCTTCTGGAAGCATATCATTCAGGAGACCAAGTGGTTCTATAAAGACGGTGTCACTCTATCTGTTGTCAGCTTTAGAATTATATAACTTTAATACGGATAAAAATGTTGTGTATTTAGTAAAAATGGTATAAAATGGTCTCTTATCATATCTATTTAACTTCTCAAAAGACAATCACGAAGGTCATCTTCAATTTCCATTTTCATTTACTCTATGATATCTCCATCATCATTTATAGTGGTATTCATATCAAATGATCCATAAACTGCAATATCATCTCAATCAGTGTGCACATTTAGTTTTTTTCCCATGTTTAGTCCAACAATTATTGATATGATATATTTCATGACAAATAAAATGTTATTACAACTTTTTCAGACTAATTTTTCTTTAATAACAACAACGTAAACACACATAAAAAAGTATTTGAGAAGAGTCATATACATGATCTATTGCAAACTTGATGAAATATTTAACTCCATATTCATACTATTTTTTCAAATGATTAGTGTGAATCAATTTTAGATTCATATCCATCCTATTGGGTTCATAAAATATTCATTTTATATAATAAATAAAAAAACACATAATATATTCATTATCAAAGGTGAAAGATATAGATAATTCTAATAAGGGAAATCCAACATTTGATTGTTTCAAAGAATTTCAGTATGCTTTGAATAAAATGGGTAATTGAATTTAATAAAATAATTATTCCACTGTGGTAGGTTTTATCCTCTGAATTCATCCAATGGTGAAATTTGTAGACAACTTTCATACTCATTATATCATCTCCTGAATAGTTATCATTACATTTTGTTGTTTGACACTCATCCTCCATCTCTTATGGACATGAACTTATGTTGCTTGAAATACTTTAAGAAGTAGTCATACATGGAATTAATACTACTCAAAGTAGTAAAAGAAACATAAAAGAGACGACGAATGAGTCTTAAGCAACAAATTTAAATAATAATTGTTCGGGAGAATAAGCTGATGAGAATTAAAGTTATACTCCATTGTGTTCTATAAAAGGGGTAATGCCTATCATTTGTAAAAAATTAAATAGTTGTATGAAGTATTGTAATGATTTTCTAAAAACATAGATGAATGTGAAGAAATAATTATAAATGTATTATATGAAAAATAATGGAATGTGAGAGGCATTTATAGTGCCATGATATTCTATAATGTTAGTGGTTGAAGTGGGTCATGACTCAACTAATTGTTTCATGATAAAATCCTATATAAATTTAAAATTGTCAAAATATAATACATATAGTCACACTCTGATCTATAGAGAAGATTTATTTTATGATGATTCATTTTAAATTCAAAAAATAGAGAGATGGTTAAATTTTCTACTGAGTGAATAAATTTGGATGGATGAATTTGAACATGGTAAAATTTATGGTACACATAGAATTATATTCAAACATGGCATGGATGAGAATTGATATACATCATTGAATTAAGTCTTAAAGGTTGGATGTAATTTTGAAAACTAATTTTTGAAGATCTAGATAGGAAACAAGTGAATAGAATAACACAGATATATCTTGTTCTGCATAGAGGAGGAGAGATAAGAAGATAAAAATTCACTTATATATTAAGACTTGTTGGAATAAGAGTCTCATGATGATAGAGATCCAATATTATATATGGATTTAAAGAGAATATGAAGAAATAATAATTCTTCTATGAATTATAATTCATACAGAATTTTATATCTTTTCTTCTTTGATCAATTAAAGTTAATATATTAAGCTCCCTACGTAGAATGATTTTATCTGGATTTGGGGAATAATAGAAAAATGAAGTGAATGATTCATAAATTATATATGGAGTTGTGAAATGTAGTGATTCATCCCCATATACTGATCTGAAATTATTATAGAATTATATATCTAAATTAAAAATCCATAAAATATTGTATGGTGAAGGAACAAAGGGAGGGTCCCTTCGGTTAATTAGTAGTGAGAAAGATCAAAATATTATTTAATAAAGTTTACCATGGTGTGGAGTGGACATGAATAAATCCTTTTATCCATAAAAAAAATAGTTATTAGTGTATTTTTCTACAAAAACACATTTTTTTATTAACTTTATAATCATATTTTAAAACCCAACATTATGGAAAATTTCATCACATTTCTGGGTCCTCATAAAATTATGGTCTTGTTTAAATTTGAACTCTAAAAATTATATGGTTGAAATCACCAAATATATCTAGAAATAAATTAAACGATTATAATTAAAGTTACATTATTCATTATCCTATATATTACAGCCTTGAACTGTGGTGAAATTTTTAACCTATAATCCATATCATGAAACAATACTTTTTGTGCCCTCATATTATGGTGTTCGCATATGAGCATATCAACTAGATATGGATTTCCTCATTAGATCACCATGATTCTTAGTGTACTTTCCATGACATAGAACATGATTTGAACATAGTAAAAATTCCACCATTATTCCACAATCATATTACAATGTGATTATTTGACTATAATTTCCAATTCAAAAAAAACTTCTCTATTTAATCATGTGTAAGACATAATACTAAAATATATCCTATCACCATGATTCAATATTATTCCAATTGAATATGACAATAAATATGATATTGTAACTGTAAATATTATGGAATATCTTTTTTTACTTATTCATGTTATTAACCCCAAAATTCCTCAGTCTATCACTAATAATCACCATACCTTTAACATAGTCAGAATGTATTAGAAAAATACTATTTCCCACAAACACAACCAATTATGATCATTTTTGTACAAACACATTTTACAGATCGTTTATTTCAACAAACTCAATATCTTAGTTTTCATCATTCTCCCCCTCATTAACATAGGATCCAATAATATTTCTTATGAACCCATAGGTTTTATAAAAACTTGCATCTCATCGACATAATATTAAAAAATATTTCTCATTTATTTTATATAATAATATATGAAAAATAGATGTCTACTTTCTTTGGGAGATTAGATGCATATTTCCAAAAAAATAAAACAATGTATTTCATTTCCATCATCATTATTTTCCCCTAGATATCATCATGTTCTTATTAATGCATGGGATATCTTGAATGAAAACATAAAGAAGGGGTGAGAATTAAATACTGTTGTGTTTTAATCAATACAAACATGAGGGTGAGATATCATTAGTGATGGAATCATAAAAGTGATGGAAATTTTGAGTGGTGGAAGTTGTGGGTATAAGGGCAGAAAAAATCAAGGGAGACCCGATGGAAATTGGGGGTGGTGGCAGAGAGAATGATGATAAAAAAACATAAATAGATATCATCAAACAAGCAATCAAAGAATGAGGAGGAGGAGAAAATAACATACCTTGGATTGAAAATTTGAATCATCTGAGAGAAAGTAGATATATCGCCAAACGTGGAATTCGTTTTAACCTTATATTTGTTCGATCCTTGAATCGTTCGAGCCTTGGAATTGTTTGAGCCTTGATTTGAGCCTTGACTCGAGCTTGGATTCAATAAGGAGCGCCAGCAGTAAGTGGCTTCCACAAAATGCTTCAGATATCGTGACTGGTTCGAGACTGTCTAGTGTTCTTAAAATAGATTAGGGCACTTTTATCAGTACTTCCCAAAAAGCACTGATAAAGAGCCCTTTTATCATTGCTAAATTAATAAGTGCTGATAAAAGGAATCTTTATCAGTGTTTTTTTAGCACTGATAAAGATAGAGCTTTATCGACTCTACAAAAGCGATGATAAAGGATTTATAATTAAAATTATAAATAAAATAAATATATATAATTGTATAATTATATATATATAATAAATATATATAAATATAAATATAGTAAATATATTCATTATTTAAATATATTTATTAAAGTTTTATAATTATTTAAATATATAATTATTTATTTATAATAATATAAATACTTTTTTGAAAAAATAGTGTTTATATATTTATATCATTTTATATATTTATATAATTATATATATTATATAAATATAGTAAATATATTCATTATTTAAACAAATTTATTATAATTTTATAATTATTTTAATATATATATTTATTTATTTATAATTATTTAAATATTTATAATTATTTATTTATAATTATATAAATACTTTTTAAAAAATATTTATTTATTTATAATTATAAATATATAAATGTATAAATATAGTAAATATACATTTATAAATATATTTTTAACATTATTAATGGATATTTAATTTTAAGTGCATGCATATTAAAAATGAGTGAAATTGAATAATTAAAAATGAGTACAGTTTAACAATATTGAAAAAATGTAAAAGTTTTATTAATTAAATATAAATTATTATAAAAATATGGATATATGTTGAAATAAAGATGAATACATATTAAAAATATTAAATAAATATTAAATAAATATGCATAAATAAATAATATAAATTGATTTAATTCCCAAAAATATAACAAATAAAAAATAAAAATATTAAAAATGAATTAATACCTAACTGTAATAAAATTAAAAATAAATAAATAAAATTTACCCATTAAAAACATGATATATTAAATGTATCATATTATAATGAAATTCTAAAATGAATACTAAAATTTGAATAAATTACATAAATATTTCATTAATTACGTAAATATTTGTGTGTGTGCATTGTATATAAAGATGCATTAATTACGTATATGTATTTGAAATAAATATAACTCGCATTTGATATATGTTAAATTGAAAAAATAAAAGACATTCAATTATGTCCATTACTCGATGTAATTAGTCAGTATTTTTTATTCATATTAATTTTTAATTATAAACCATATTCTTTACTAAATATATGACTATTTAATGTAAAGCATAAATATTTTTTATTATATAAATCATATTTATATACATTCATATATATATATATATTTGATATATACTATTTATTAATAGTATTAATAATTATTTTATTAATAAAATGTTTAATATTTTTCTTAATTTACTTATTTTAAATTTATATTTGTTTAATTTTCATTTTACATATTTCTATATATTTAATATATACTATTTATTGGTATTTAAAATTTATATATAGTATAAACAATTTTTTATTTTTATCAATAGTTATTTAATAATAAAACTTTTATTATTTTTTTAATAAACACGTTTTTATTTATTTAATTATTTCATTTTATTTGGGACCTTTATTAGTGTTAAAAAATTGGTGATAAAGGGTCCCTTTATTAGTGCTAAAAATAAAGTAGTGATAAACGGTACCCTTTATCAGTGCAAAAAATAAAGTGTTGATAAAGGGTGTCGTTTTTCAACTCTTTTTTCTAGCACTCATAAAGGCCAATGCTATTAAATGTCAATTTTGTAGTATTGTATGTTGCGGTGAAAATTATATAAAAATCAATTCAATATGAATTTATGTGAAATAAAAAATGGGAAATTTTGATGGAGCTTCTGAGGTATCTGCATGGGATATTTGTAAATCTTAAAAAACATGTTTCCTTTCTCATTTGAGTATCTCTTTATTTCTCCCAAGTTCTTTTGATCCAAAACCTAGATGTTTGAGTTTTTTTAGTCTTCTGAAAACCGTCTAAGGGCCTTTTCTACTTCCAGACCTGCAGTTTTTAGGATGAATACATCTTTCACTCTCCTCTGTATTGGATGAAATGACTTGCAAAAGAAATATCCACTAGGGGATCTATGAATTCTATTTATTTTTTTATATTGTGAATGTGTAGAATTAACATGATTTAGATTATTTATTTAAATGGATGTGATTAACCTTAAATAGATAATAATCTATAAAATAATCACATGATGGAAATTTTGTATGATAATCTGAATTTCCAAATGTTGAATAAGAAATCAATACATTAAAAATTTTGATGAAGTATTGTCATATAATTGTTAAGAAAAGAGTGAATTATCTCATGCTAAAATTTATCTTAAAATATTCAAGTGAGAGGAAATCATATTTCGTGTTACAAATAAATATTCCTTTTAAAAATATTATCACCTATTGTGGAATCTTTTTCTCTCTTTAAAATTATCAACGCATGTCACAAAAGTTATTGTTTCTTAATGTGAAAGTGATAATACTTGTTTTAATAATTTTTGATAATCTTGAGATTATTTATGAAATAGAAATTGATTAATCTTTATATTTAAAAATGAACTTTTACATGAAGTAGATAACAATATTTGATAAGTTTATCAAAATAAATAGAAAATAGGTAATTACATGTGGTAGAAAAATGATAATTATTTTGGAGATTATTCTGGAGAGAGAAAATAAATAATTACATGTTGTAGGATACTGATAATCATTCTAGAAATTGTTCAAGAGATATAAAATGATAATTTCATGCCTTTATCTAATCAATATTGGTTAAAATAAAAATGATAGCATGCATTGGTGTTAAACAGATTAAATATTATAGATGAGGATTATTCAATAGTTTCGTATATTATAAATTGAAATGGAATTGTCACATGTGTTGTTTCTTTTTTTCTATTGATAAAGAATATTATTGCATGCATATTATTATTATCTTTACTTAGATGCTATAACATTTTATAATATGATTAGATTCTAGAACTGTAATTATTATCGCATGTGGGAATATTTATACTCATGTTTTGAAATATTTGGGATGTGTGGTCACGTGATTTTGAAATATATTGTTGCCTATGATATCTTATAGATATTATGTTATCTTTTGTTATGGTTTTTAAGCATGGTTGATATGATTGGAAATTAAAATTAAAACTTAAGCTGGTAATGATTTGTTTATTTTAAAAATACATGTTCGAATAATTATCATCGAGATTGATGATGTATATGAAAGAGTAGATCAGGGAGGAATGCCAGATTAAATAAATAATATTTAGCCTTGGAAATTTATAAGGTTATATCTTCAGAGATTTATTGTTAATAAATCTATTAATTAAGGAAAATTATGAAAAATGAATGATTTCTTAAATCATTTCTTAAGGGATGAGCGAGCTCAGAATTGTTTGATAAAGGTTGGTATGCCTTGTTTGTTTGGTCCATAGTTTCCTTTAAATTTATGTGTGGATTAATACATTGAATATGTATTTTTTCTTAATGTATTTAGGGCCTTTATTTGGTTGAATGATAACCTTGTACAATTAGAATATGGGTGGGGATGCCTGAGGTTGTGATGGTGGAACATGGTGTCAGTTATTATGATGATGATGGGTGGGGATTCCTAAGGATATGATAGTGTCATGGGGTGATTTTTATGATGATTATGATGTTTGAATTGGATTTTGGATGTGATATTATGTTTAATGGTGTTTTGGATGGAATCGGGACTTATAGAATGGGTTGTATCTGGGCTTTCACATTATTATTATGTTGAAAACTAGGATGCTAGTTTAATGGTCGATGACCGGTTGTTTTTTTATATGATTAGTTTTTTACTAAATAAATAAGTTGATGTTATTCATTGTGAGTGAATATTTTATGTGGTAGCTTGGGTTGAGACCTAGAGTTCCCAGATGATTATAAATGATAATGATTTAATGAAATAATTGGGTTATTTGTTGATTATTTATTTATGATGATTATAATACTTGAGAATACAAGCCAAGAATTTTAATACTATCATTGACACTTGTATTAGAATATCAAAATTCTAATATTGGAAAAGAAGATGGAATAATATTAATTAATGAATAATTAATTAATTAAAATAAATCTTGATTCTTGTATTCTTTTGATACCTAGGTTTTAGTAGTGGTAGTTGGGAGTCTTTTTAAATGTTAATGACAGATGAGTCTAAGGCTAGGTAGTTTCCTAAAGTGTAGATGTGAGCTTCATATATATCTTTATATGATTTCTTACTCTACCCCAACTGCATTGGTAGGGATAATGACACCCAATGGACTCTAGGAGGGTTTTATTTCCCACATCTAGGTTGGTGAGTAATTGAGGGTTTACTACGCTCTCTGACCGCTCTCTCTTCTCCTGGTAGTACTATGTGCTGGTATGCATAGTATTAAAATTTCCCCATATATGATTGTAGAGGTCTATAATGGATTGTGGTTATTTCATACACATATATCTCCAGATGTAGTATCCCAATGGTTATTATAGGTATGTTGTGTATGGTCTGTAATGGATTAAGGTGAAATACTAGATGTATGGGTAGTGATGGATTAAGGTACAATACTTGATGTATAATACATGACATACAGGCTTTGGTGTCTCTTGTAAAATACTTGGTTACTATGTGGATATGTAGATGGTATGATTAGATTATGTGATGAAAGGGGTTCATGTTTTAGCTCAGGTGTCATTGGGATGGATTACTTTAGCCCAGGTGTCTTCAGGATGGATTTTGTAGAGAGATGGTTGAGGACATGCGTCATTGGGAAAGATCAGAAAAAAGTGGGGAAGTGGTAGCGGGGTACCCACTTTTGTTACAATATTATATGATTTATTATATATGATACTTGGGGAAAATATCCATGGTGGGTATGGGAAAATAATATTAAACCCAGTTAGTTGGTGAGTTGGTTTTATTTATTTACTCACTGGGCTTTAGAATGCTTCTTTCACATTTTACATGAGAGGTTGTAGGGAGGACCATATTAAGTAAACATGTAATGATCACACTATATATATATACTATTTTTCTGGTTATAAGAATCATATTGGTGATCGGGATGGACTTTACTATCTTGTATTTTTTTCAAGATCTATTTGAGATTTTGAGGCCATTTTCAAGTCTCTTACTTTAATATTTTTCATTTCCTTTTTTAGTTGTATAGATTTGATATGAAATTACATGTATGTACTTGGGATGTTTTTTTACTTTATATTGAGAATGTGTTTGTTGGTGTATCTATCTTATCTGTCATTTCATATATCTTAAAGAATAATGCCTCTCATTTGTGTGTATGTTATACTTTAGGTGCTAGTCACCAACTCATGGCCTATTGGAGGAAGGCTTCAAGTGTCATTATCTATATTCCCTCATTGCTAGGCCAGGAGGGGTACCTTTGGGGGGAGGGTTCATGACACTGAAAGTCTTCTCCTTTCCTATAATTCTTATTATTATTATTAGATTTAGCATGGGTTGTACTTTCTTCCTTATGATTATCCTTTATAGATTTTGTAATGGATTTATTTTCATCTATAGAATCTTCAAATGAATTTGTAATCTTATCTTCATCTTTCATAAAAAAAATTACCTTGAGTTTTTAACATCCTCTTCGGGATTTCCTCTTGGGATGGTAATATATTCATATAACTTTTAGTAAAATGAACATTTTTCTCACATCTCTTACACTTTTGTTGAATCTTGAAATCAATATCTCTTGGAAAATTATTATAAATGTTGTTCTCATCTTATGAATCCTATTTCTTCACTTTTTATTCAAAATATCTTTGTGCTTCTACCATGTTTTTATCCATGTAAATTTGATCTTCCAAATAACTAAGAACTATTTCTTACCTTACTTAACTTTCTTGAACTTCTCACTTTCATTTTTTACAAACTTCTCCTTTTTAACTTTATTTTCTTCATCATCATACCTTTTTGAAAAAAATATTCTATTTTCATTATAAATCTTCCTAGATTCATAACTTTTTCTTGGTAAAGACATATTTTACCAGCATGAATATGATTTTTTCCTGAATACTCCACAACACTAATAGTGACCTATGAATTTTGATCCTTTATATTGATAGTAAGACTACTATGATGTTTTTCGTTTTTGTTTCTTCACAAACTATGGACAATTTTTTTAGGGAGAAACTTTCTTACCTAATTACACTCTTTACTAGTGGAGGATGATTTCTCAAAATTCCTAACTTTTAAACATGCATTATTAGTGGAAGGATATGTACATTGAGATTGTTTGGGGATAGAAACAATATGCTTCTAAGGACCATTATTTTCACCATATTGAGAAGATTCACCTTTAACCTCAACTACTTTGGTAAAGTCTTCTCTAAAATTTTTTAACTCAATTTTTGTTGTAAGAAACATTGATTGTGTTTCCAATAACAATTCTTCTTTCTCATTCAAACCTTTTTTAAGAACATTCACCATATTTTTGAATTCATCCAACTTCATCTTGTTCTTCTTATATTCCTCAACAAGTGTAGTTTCTACTATGTTGAAATTCTCCTCTTCGGATGATGTTCCTTTAAAAACTTTTAGTTTCTTTTCCAGATCATCCACTCTCATTTTCTGAGCTCTAATATCATTAATATTTATTAGAACCTTTTTGATTCACTAGCCATTCTCAGAAGTTATCTCTTTAACTTATTTCTTTATCTTCTTCCTTTTCTTCTCGAGTTTTTTAATTTTCTTTAGATCATCTTCTAAATTTTATTTTAGAATCCACTCAGGTTTTGTTCTATATTCTCCATCATCATCACTGTCTAATGAAGAAATCCCTCTTATAACATGATCTAAGAAGTTAACATGGAATTTATTTTTATTAATGGATAAAGAATCATCCCACTCTCTTCTACACATCAAACTTTTCTTATTCATAATAAGAAAATTTTTCTTTTGTTTCTTCCACTTTTGTTTTTTATACTTCTCATATTCTTCTTCTGATTCAGAATCATTTCCAACAAAATGTCCTTTATCATCAAAATTCCAACATTTAAGATATTTTTTACCTTTTCCTTTCTAATTTCCCTTTTTTTGACTCTTAAAAAGAAGAGTAATGATTGTGTTTAATTTTTCTTAATTTTTATCGGTATCTGAATCACTTGATTCTTCTTCTACTTCTTTATACTTAACTTTTAGAAAAAATTCAAAAGTTATCTCTTTTGCATCATTATTATTAAAGACTATTTCTTTTATCATTTCATATGCCACGTGAATATTCTAAATTTCATCTAGAGATAAATCTTCTTGATCTTCTAGAGATGACACTTTGGCATCAAATCTATCTGGAAAGGTTCCCATCAGTTTCTTAAAGATGGTAGAATCTTTCATCTTCTCACCAAAACCTTTGTATTTTTGATAATATCATTGACTCTTGTAAATCATTCATTAATACTTTCTTCAACATTTATATTAATATCTTCAAACTAGCTCCACCAGATTTTTATCTTAGCTTCCTAAACTTTTTCATTTCCTTCATAACAACTTCTCAACTTATCCCACATTTTTTTAACCATTGGAAACCCCATAATCTTTGTATAAACATTCTTTGAGAGATCCATCAAAATATAATTCTGAGATTTTCCATCAACTTCCAAATATCTATTATCAAAATATGTCCTAGAAACCTCATTAAAGGGAGGAAATCCCATGTTTATGGCATCTCTTAAAGGCCAAGATATAGAATATAGGGCAACATAATATTTTTTCAACTATGGTTATTTTTTTCATGAAATATAGGAACACCCCTACTTTTCACTGAACTTATATTCCTCATCCTCAGTATATAGTTGGATCTTTTAGAGGAAACCTACCTCTAATACCAATTGAAGTTCCCAGATTAGGATAGGATCACTGAGAGGGGGAGGGTTGAATCAATGATCACTTTCTTTTAAAAAATCTTCTTATGAACTCAACCTATGAAACTTATTAGAGTTACGATCCACTCAAATATATCTCTCAACCTCACTTCCTATGCAGTGATATAAAGTGAGAGATTAGTACATGATATTTAAAAGGTTTTGTAAAAATACCTACTACTTTCCATATTGGTTATCCACCCCCACCCCCACCCCAAACATGGATTCTTTTATTATCTTGTTTTAGGAATACTAACACACATGAAGTAACTGGTTCTGCACCCTAGTAATTTCTTATCTAGCTAACCCTAGTTCTAGACCCAAACAATCAACTCATATTCCATAGTTGTAACATCCTAAACTAGAATCCACTGAAATGGTGACCTAATCTGTTTGGTCACATGGACTCAAGAGCGCCTCCTTGTACGCTAGAGGCTGTCGACTATCACCGAGAGTCCAATTATGGTATAGTGGGGAGACTATACCCTCATGATCATAGTGGTGCGGTATAACATAATAAATCAGTCAACAACATAATCACTATAAATGAAAGGTACTGGAAGACAATAATAATAGATAAAATGGCCAAGTCTAAATAATACACTATGGGAAAAGTGGTTTTTGCGACGACTTATTTGCGACGGGAATATATCCCGTTGCAAATAGTCTGTCGAAGAGGTTATTTGTGACGGGAAAATCAACCTGTCGCAAATAACTAATTATTTGTGACGGGTAGGCCCTGCCCGTCGCAAATACCGGGAGGCAGTAAACACTAGTTGTGACGGGAAATCCCTCATCGCAACTAGTTTGACCCCCGAAGGTTATTTACGACGGGTCCCGTCACAAATAACTGGCGGCGGTAAAAACCTATTTGCGACGGGATGTTATCCCATCACAAATAGTGTGTCAGCAAATTACCTTTTGCGACGAGACCCGTCACAAATAACATTTTAATCGCTGATAGTAATTAATGCGGCTGAAGGTATTTGCGACGGGTTCTGTCGCAAAAAACACTATTTGCGACGAGGAGGTCATCGCAACTAATCTAACCTATATATACCCCTCATCTGTTTTTTCTTTTCTCCTCCTTGATTCCTTTTTTCTCTCATTCTCTAAACTCTAATTTTAGAGTGAAAAACTTTCAGAGTTAGTTTTTTTTTACGAAGAAGTTGTGAAGCCGTCTATAATTATAAGAGATCAAGTTTAAAGGTATTTATATTTTATTTTATTTAGTATTTATTTTATTTCTTTATATTAATTTTAATTACTGTTGATTAGTTGTAATTAAGTTAGATTTAAATTGTTTTGTCATCAGTATTTATCTGTAATAATAAAATTAAATTATTAATACTAATTCTTAGTAATTAGTAATAATTAATAATTATTAACGATAACTAGTAATGTATATAAATAATTAGCAGTAATTGGTAATTAGTAGCTGTATTTTGCAGTAATTAATAGTAATGAACACTAATTAGTAATAATTAAAAAAATAGTAATAATTAGGAAAAAATAGTAATAAATATTTACAATTAGTAAAAAATACTAATAATTGGTAATAAATATTAATAATTAGTAATAATTAGTAATAATTAGTAATAATTAGTAATAATTAGTAATAATTAGTAATAATTAGTAATAATTAGTAATAATTAGTAATAATTAGTAATAATTAGTAATAATTAGTAATAAATACTAATAATTAGTAATAAATACTAATAATTGGTAATAAATATTAATAATTAGTAATAATTAGTAATAATTACTAATAATTACTAATAATTAGTAATAAATACTAATAATTAGTAATAAATACTAATAATTAGTAATAAATACTAATAATTAGTAATAAATACTAATAAATAGTAACAATTAGTAATAATTATTAATAAATAGTAATAAATAGAAATAATTAGTAATAATTAGTAATAAATTGTAATAAATTGTAATAAATAGTAATAAATAGTTATAAATAGTAATAAATAATAATAAATAGTAATAAATAGTAATAAATGATAATAAATAGTAATAAATAGTAATAATTAATAGTAAATAGTAATAAATAGTAATAAATAGTAATAGTTAGTAATAAATAGTAATAATTAGTAATAAATAGTAATAAATTGTAATAATTAGTAATAATTAGTAATAATTAGTAATAATTAGTAATAATTAGTAATAATTAGTAATAAATAGTAATAAATAGTAATAAATAGTAATAAATAGTAATAAATAGTAATAATTAGTAATAATTAGAAATAATTAGTAATAACTAGTAATAATTAGTAATAATTAGTAATAATTAGTAGGAGTTAGTAATACTTAGTAATAATTAGTAATAATTAGTAATAATTAGTAATAAGTAGTAATAATAACTAGTAATAAATAGAAATAAATAGAAATAAATAATAATAAATAGTAATAATTTGCAATAATTTGCAATAATTTGCAATAATTTGCAATAATTTTCAATAATTAGCAATAAATACTAATAAATACCAATAAATACTAATAAATTAGAATAAACACCAATAAATACCAATAAATAGGAATAATTAGCAATAAATACAAATAAATAGAAATAATTTACAATAATTACCAATAATTACCAATAATTAGGAATAATTAGCAACAATTAGGAATAATTAGGAATAATTAGGAATAATTAAGAATAAAATCAATTGTGATAACTTGTAATAACTTGGAATAATTTCTAGTGGATTGACGACACTCCTTTTGCTCGATAACAAACATGTCATATATTTTTTTGAGACATTTGTGCGGCGATAACAGACTTTGATGCACTAAGAAAACTAGAAGAAGATGTTGTTGTAATTATATGTAAATTGGGAAAAATCTTTCTATTGGATTTCTTTGACTCAACGGAACATCTGATATTACATTTTCCACATGAAGCTAAATATGGAGGTCCCATACAATTTTTATGGATGTACCCATTCGAGAGATGTATGCAGAAATTGAAGAAAAAAGTACGTAACAAAGCATCAGTTGAAGGCTCAACTGCTGAAGCCTATTTGCAAGAGGAAAATACTTTTTCTGCTCTCATTATTTTGAATCTGAATATCCCTCAAAACACAACTGCATGGGACGGAGTGAGGGGAATATTGATGATGAAATGGACAATCAATTATTAGTTTTTAATCAACCAGAGCTTAGCTTTAGTGGATTCCATGAACGATGGTTTTCAGATGATGAACATCACAGAGCTCATACATATGTTCTGCTCAACTGTGAAGAAATGACATCATTTGTACTGTGAGTGCTTCTATCACTTATTCTATAATTTATGTTATAGTAATTAAACTTATTTTATTTGTAGGTTATATGATGATCATATCAAGAAAAAGATTCCACAAATTATAGCAGTTGTTCTTGAAGAACACCGACAAAAAAATCTCAATGGTTTCAAAAACTGGTAACATAAATTATTGATGGTTTAACATATCAATTCAGTTTATTATTTATTATATTGATAATTGTTTTACAAATTTTCAGGTGTCTCAATATGCTGATAAAATTGATAAGCGACTGTGTATATTGAGTAACCTACCATCCAAAATGGTTAAATCTTATAATGTATATGTGGTGAATGGTTTTCGATTTCATACATGTGCATATGGGGAATCAAAAAACAATGAATAGTGGAGTTTTCTTAAGAGAATCGCATCATATAGAAACTGAAGTTGACTTTTATGGCATGCTGGATGAAATTATTGAACTGTGTTATCTATGGTAAAATTACATAACAATGTTTAAATGTTGGTGGTTGGATACTGAGAGAGGCTTTCATGTTCATAGGATTCATGTAATCATCGATGTTAAATATATAATTCTTCTTGAAGTAAATGAACCATTTTTACTAGCTCAACAGACACATCAAGTATATTACACAAAGTACGGTGCTACTTTAAGAGACCTGAGTGTTTGGTAAAGTATAATAAAAATGAAATCTTGAGAAAATCAGTTTACTCAAAATGAATGTGGTTACGATGAAGTACAAGGAGTTTAAAGTTTTCAAGAGACTACTCAAAATCCATCTTTTTCACAAAGAGACATGAATATCGATGATGACACCCCAAAATTAAGGGTCGATAGTGACGATGTTGTTAATGATGTTACAAATGAATTCAAAATGGAAAGAGATGATGAAACTGAAACTAAAACTCATATGGATATTGATGATGCCGATGATGAATATGAAGACATTGACATCGTCATATATGAAGATGATGATGAAGGTGAACATTGACACAGTTAAATACTGGTTATAATCATAACTAATATATATCTATATGTAATAGTTATTTTCAACTATTGCTAAAAACAGTCATTTTGTGTTTCAGATGGACCCATATCTATTTCTTG
Source organism: Viscum album (assembly GCA_963277665.1). Lineage (NCBI taxonomy): Eukaryota > Viridiplantae > Streptophyta > Magnoliopsida > Santalales > Viscaceae > Viscum > Viscum album. Next base: position 1,761,752,357 of record OY728141.1, read on the forward strand.
AGTTGGAGGAGGCTGAGCTGCCTTTGGATGAGGAGGATTTGGGATTATTTGACACTCATTCTACTGGAGGTTCCGGGGGTATGCGGAGGGGGTGCGGTCTTGCACAACTGATGATTCTAGACCCTATCCCCGAGTAACTTCCACGTCTTGGCTTTGATCCACGCACGCAGAGGTATGGTAACCTGTGTATGTTAGTTAGCTTTAATTAATTTATTTATATACCAATTGTTTGATTGTTTGATCTTTTTTCACAGTTTTGCGCATGTAGCTGTTGGAAAGGGGAGCACTATCTTGCGAAATTATTTTTCTTATCCATGGATCACATGGGAACAAATTCTCATTGATATGCATCTTGGAATGTTCAATCATTGGCTGGTACGTAAATAAATAATATTTATTTAGAAATTTATTTCATTAATAACTTGATATTATAAATTATTTGTAGGTTTTATGGTATCCCATCAATGATATCATGTGTGACGCTATCCACGAGACACGGGAGGTGTCTATGCGTGAGCATTTCTGTCAGTTTTTTCACAATTTGAGGACAACCATTAATAAAGTAGGAGTTATAGTATTTGATGAGTCATGTAGAACCCACCGACCAGAGTACATTTTATCTCACGTTTGGGATGGATTATGTTCACACTGGTTGAGTGGTGGATTTTAGAGGAGATCTTTATTGGTCCGGAAGAACTGGAGGAGACAGGAGGTGACACATCGAGTTGGTAGTCGTACATTCAGTATGCATAGAGAGCATCTGGTAAGTATCTTTTTTAAATATTTTATATAACATTAAATATAAATAGATTATTTTATATTCATATTGGTAGTATAGCATCCTGATATTATGGAGTATGAAGTTTATTAGAGAATGTACAGAGATCCTGCCACTAGAGTGATTAGAGGTGATCACCAGCGTTAGATTGTGGTTAGTATTATTTCTTTTTCAGTTTGAAAATTAACTGCATATAATATTTTCATTGTTTTAATTTCAAATTGGAAATGAAGGAGTCATATGAGGTCATGACCTCTCAGACATGGGCTGAAAGTCAGGCCAAGACGGCTGATCAAACTAGTGCCCACCATTTCGATGAGGCATCATGGATGCAGGTGACCCAGTATGCCCTCGAGAAAGGCCAAGTAGTTGGTATTGTCTCTCATTTTACTCCTGGGACTTATTATGGTATTTTTGCAATGTCGGCATCCATCTTGAGAGGAGCTCATGGAGAGGCATCATCTTCTATCTCACAATATCAAGAGGAGTTGCGAGCTCAAACTGAGCTTATAGAGAATTTGCAGAAGCAGCATGAAGAGATGTGTCAATAGTAACAGCACAAGGGGGACATGCATCGATGGTAGTAGCAACAGCACGAGCAGATGGAGTATATGCGCCTTCTGACTTGTAGTTTAGGGATGAAGTTTCCTCCACCATCTTCTCCAGATCCTCCAGAAGACTACCCCCCAGTGATTTTTTTGTTCTATTAAAAACATTTGAATTCAACATTTGTTGTAATATGAACTATTTACAATTTTTGTCTTTTATACTGATGCAAATATTGTATAATTTAATTTTTTTTATTATTTTTAATATTTTATTATTTTATTATTTATTATTAGTATTATATTTTTTAATGTTTTTTTATTTTACTAATAATAATAATAATATTTTATGATTTTTTTATATTTTTTTGTGAATATTGAGAATTTTAATATTTTTTATTTTTTATTATTTTAATTATATTAAAATTATTTTTTCATTAATCATAATTTTATTAAATTTTTTATTTTATTAAGTATTTGCAATGGGGCATTTTTTGACGGAGTCCCCTGACAAATAGATTATATATACGGGGCCTTTTGTGATGGGGCCCCATCGCAAATAGATTATATATATATTATTTAAAACTTATTTGTGATGGGTTACTTTACCATCGCAAATAATTTTTTGCGATGGGCCCATTGCAAAATGTTTAGGTATATATAACATATATAAACAGAGAACTATTTGTGAAAGGACGATGGGCTCGTCGCAACTACTTGTTGCGACGGGCCTATCGCAAAAGGTTCTTGTATATATAATGTATTTAATCAAAGATCTATTTGTAATGGGAAGTGGTCCCATCGCAAATAGTATTTTTTACGATGGGATCCCGTCACAAATAGCCCGTTGAAAAAAGTCAAAATTCTAGTAGTGATACAACCATTCAAGTCCACATAATGCTACAATGTATAAGAAAAATACATGCAACATGTGAAAATAAAACGATACAAAAAGAAAGATAAAAGCATCAAGGTCAATCTCCATGAGCATCCTGATCTATGGCTCAATCCTATGCTTATAAGATTCCATATACAAATGTAACAACACAAACATAATCCATGAACCTAAACCTGCAACTATGCAGTCTGTTTGGGTACCCAAGTGCAATGGAGGCCTGAAAATAGTGTGATATAAACTCAGTAGGCCACCACCAACAACATCTAATGTTATCCAGTTTGTGAGTATAAAATACAGCAGTGTGTAGGTATAATATATAAATCAGTAAATAAATAAATTTAAATAAGTCGGCTTGGGTTTCTCAAGGATACCCAGCACACTATATCTGCTTCGACCTAAACTAGAATATCTATAATATTCCATCATTTATATATATTAATATATGAAAATTTATATATATGCAGAGATATAAATTCACTTAAAAGGACCAAAGGTGGAAGGCCAAGGCATCCACATAATAAAAACACAAGGATCATTTATTTAATTAAGTTAATCAACCAAGACATCCTAACTAGGGAACATAACCAAGGGCATAAAAGTATAACAATTGTATAAGACCCAAGGTAAACCTATGAAATCCATGTATAATGAGTGTCTCTAAACCACAGAGAAATTATTGTTATTCACGTGTATTTGAACATAAGACCATTAGTTGGTCAAAGACCCAAGGTACAAGATAAGGAATCCTAGTATAGTAATCATCATATGGAGATGCCACTAGTTGTACATATTAATAAAAAAATATGATATAATTCGTTTTTCCTATGATCTTATCCAATATGTTTTGTAATGAGGAACCCTGGTATTTCCTAAGGAGTAACATGATTCTATTTATTCTATGAGCCCATCTATGGCATTCTATAATGAGAAAATCCAAGTATCGATCATAGATTCAAATTTCCCTATGATATCGTCTACAATGTTTCGTAAAAAGGAGACCCAGGTATAACTCTGAGAATGAGTAAAATCATCTAGCCTATGAGCCTATCTAATTCATTCCATAAAAATGAAACCCAAGTATTTCTCATGGAGTAATATAATTTAAGTAACATATGAGGTCATCCACAGTATTCTATAATGGGTAAATTGGTATCGATCATGGTACATATAATCCTGAATAGCCTATGATCCCATCCTAGGAATTCTATAATAAGGAACCTAAGTATCTCTCAAGGCATACTATAATTCCTTTTTTACATGTTTTATATTATTATTTAGTCATAGACCGTGAGATTCATATATGCCAACTTCAATTATCATGACTCGTTCCATTCTTTCTTTTATTATTTCATTTGTAAAAGGTAATCCAAGTATAATTTAATTAATAAGTCCATGTATGTAAGAATGACATTTATTACAAATCAAGTATTAATAAAGAGATCAATGTCCATAATCATGTAACCTACCATCAAAATATATCCATTTAAATTCCCCTCTTTATTATAGAATATGGCGCACCTCTTAGGTGGTTATATTACAAAATAGGGTATGGTTAAAATGCCAACTCATTTAATATAATTTAAATAACTCTTATGTGATAGTTAATTCAACACACCTTAAAGGTGACTAAATATTAGGTGAAGCATTGTAAATAAAAAATTTATAATAACACCCATAAAGGGAAATTAAATTTCCTAAGAAATCATAGGTCATGAAATAAAAGTGAAACATCCAAAAAATGAGTGTTTTGAATTGAGGTGGATAACCTTAAATTGTTAAATTTAAAATAATATTGACAACATAAATTTAATAAAAGTATTTATATTAACTTCAAATTTTAAGGGAGACACTTGGGAATTCTGATGCTCGGCACAATGACGTAATTTATAAACATGCTAGACCTTAAGGGAAAATCATGAGACCACCTACCTTGTGCTTAGGATAATCCACTCATATAATTTCAGGATTTGATTCAATCTATAATGATATAAATTGTAAGATTAAAAAAACACCATAAAATAGGGTGAATTAGCTTGCATGAAGATTGCACCAGAGATGGAGATATAAAAGAAGGAATGATTAGTCATAGACTTACCATACACTTCCAATGCACCCAATAGTGTTCTATTTATAGCTCAAATGAGGAAGATCCCCCAAAGTGAGTGGAAGAGTAAGGGGTGCATGTGCGGGAGGTTTCCTTGGAAAATGAGGGAGGAAAGGGGGTGAAACCCCTTTAAGGGTTGGAGGGGGAAATCGGTCATTTTACCCTTTTAACGAGGTATATGGTTAGCCTATACAGTTTGGTTAACTGTGCGCCAACCATGCAGTTCACACTACCCAATATCAACACCCCACATGGTTTGGTTACACTTTCATTAGTAACTGTTCACCAACTATACAGTGCTATTGGTTAAGTGGAAATAACCATACAAGCTAGGCATGTGGTTTGGTAAACCATGCCTAGCCTGTGTACCCACCTCTGCAATTTATTATAGAAATTTTTTATGATCATGCACCCCACCTTTCATGGTTTAAAAAACAGTGTGAAACCCCCCGTAAGGGTCTCATTATTTCTTATAGAGGGACACATGGTTTAAAAAACCATTTTCCTCTATCTATCTCTCTTGGAAAGTAATTTTTCTATGCCTAACGCCCCTGAGACTCATATGAACTTCTAAGACACCTCTTGGGCCTTAAACACCATCTAAAAATAACACTTTTAAGTGTTTCAATGCTCAAATTTACATTCCAAAGATCAAATCAAGATATGTCCCATCCACCAAATGAAAATTCAAACTCTATGGAATTTTCAAATGTCCAAAAACATGGGATGCTACAATATCCCCACCTTATAACTTCTCATCCTTAAGAATACTTAGGGAATAGAAAAACAAACCTATCCTATTTAGGACGTGAAATTTTATTCAAACGGTTGCATTTCATTTCCAAACACCCAACGCACCTCTAAGAATCACTTAAATTTTATGGTACATAAGCTGTTGAAACTCAAGAAAACACTTGTATTCGAAACTGAACATTGAGAAAATGCTTACCCGAGACCATCTAACTCGATACATGATCATGTCATCATCTCTTTCATCAATTTTCCTATAACACTCCCCAACCATAGGTTATAACTTTGAATGGAGAATTCTGATTTATGGTGCGCCCACCATCAGAATTGCCTATTTAAGCATGCCCTTAGCATTATAATGATTCACATTGACATGTTTCTAAAATGGATCAGACAGATAATTCCCAATAGATCCCATTAATCCTGTTCAAGCTAGGAAAATCCTCAGTTGACCTTTTCACTACACTCACCTCATCCTAATGATGTTCTTGATGTGGTTTCTCACTAGCTGCAAGCAACTAAACAAGGGAAAACAATTAGGGTTACTACTGGCTAACTATTTCTGAAAACACTTAGATTCAATAGATGAAGCGTCTAACTGATCCTGATGCCTTTAAACTATGGTACCTTGAGGTCAATATGAGCATGTTCACCAAATCCCATAACCGGATTTTGGTAATTTCTCTAGATGAACTAACTATTTCTTTAATCATGTCACAACACGACCATAGGTGCATACTCGATCTATCACCCTTGGATCGTTACACTTAAAACATATCATCTGAGCCCAAAATCAGTCTAGGGTAACCTCATGATCAACTACTGGAGTCCAAGGATCTCATTAAAGGTATTCTATTCTTAGTATTTTACCAATGAGATGTTAGTACATAGTTGATACATCCACATATCAAGAACACTAACTGAGCCCAATAGCAGTATTTCGCCTAGTGATCAAGTCAAAGAATTGGTTGGTGTATGTGATTCTATCTAAGTTCTTCCTAAATGGTAATACCAATATCACCCGAGATAGTCTACACATCTTTTTTATCCATGCTACCCAAGTAAAAATCTAAAAATATTCTATTTATCAAGTCAATATGTGTTTAATTCCTTTTGTAAGCTCAATGTATAACTGATTCTTTCCTAGTGTAACATGGACAATTTAAAGATAAGGGGCATGATCATCACTAAGACAAGAGTATTCTAGGATAATATCAAAGATTCCAATAAGACCCGATACACTCCCGGCATATCCATGAAGAAATTTCAGGCATGGTTTCTAACCAACCATATTCAACTACTGTTTCATAGGTTCTTGAAACATGATATTCTAGATTTAAGAATACTTGTTTCTTGGCGGTTTCCATTGGATTTATTCATGGAACCAAAAACTTCAAACAGTTCTTTATCTAAAGAGGACCTTCTTTCCAAAGGCAGGCATTTTTTAAGTTTTGAACTTTATGATACTTAAGAACATGCATTGGTCGAGAGGATGGGAGGTCGGACTCATCACACCCTTTTTTGGGAAATTATTGTTTACTCTGGGACTCTCTTTGAAATTAAAATATTTTCATGAATCCTTATTAATTCACCAAGTATATCATAAGTATCCCTTGGAATTTAAAATCACTTATTTAACATGTATTAGAATTATCAGTATGTATTCAAGGTTTTCCATCAATAGTATCCTCTAATATACTAATTAGAGATTATTTTAATCATCATTTATGATGATAGTAGTTTTTAAGCCACTCAGTGGGGCACTCTAAAGTTTATTGTCATCTAGGGAGACGAAGGTTTGTTTTGATTTTGGGATCGTGCTCATAAAATGAACTGCCTACGTATCCTTGTGAAAGGAATCAGAACCCTCGTAGTTTGGTTCCACTTAATGGGACACATCATACCTTTTAAGGTCATGTGATAAGGACCTCTAAGAAGAAGGTTCTTAGTTACAACTTAGTGTGGGACTTATGTTAAAACAGCCCAAGGAACTTTGGAAAGGATATAGGTTTCCAAATAGGATCAAACCCTATTTGGAATATGTCCCAAAGGGAAAAGGGTTGATTTGAAGTGTTGGGTTTGAACCTCAAGGAGGCTTCCTATGTATCCCATATGGATGGGAATCAAATCCCATGTATTTCGATGAATCTCATATGAGAGTATGTGAAGTGCCCAGATCAGTGTGAATCACTGAGAGGGGGAGGGGGTGAATTAGTGATCCCTTTAAAACTTTTTACTAATTGATTCTTAATCAATTAAACCTCTATGGCTGGTTAAAGCCTCGATCCACTCTTCTTGTATCTCTCAACCTTTCCCGAATGATGCAGTAATGAAAAGGCACAGGACACAAGGATTTACAAGGTTCGGCACCAAAGGCCTACATCCTTGCCATGCTCTCTCAGCATGGATTCTCCATTATAACCTGTTAAAATTACAATGGTCGATACAGAGTCCCACTGTATCTCTCCTGAGTCCCACAGGAGGGTCTTTACACTGCGTCCCACAGTGTTACCAGAGTCCCACTGGCCTGCTCCAGAATCCCACTGAAGACTTCTTCTCCCTGAGTCCCACAGGGTCTTCTCCTGGCTCCTCGAGTCACACGAGTAGCTCTTCTTCTCTTTAAGCTTCTTCAAGTAACTTCAGCAGCCTGGGATAAGGGCTGCTGGCCTTGCTCTTCTCTTCTGATCACTTGTGGTTGATCTGGTCTTCTCATCTTGCTCAGGATTTATCTCCTTCTTCTAAGGATGACCTGGCCTCTCTCCAATTACTGAATACTCAGACAATTGATATCTTTACCTTCGGTCTGGTCCAGTCTCACTTCAACTCTACTTCATGCACTGAGTGCATGGCCTTCTCAAATCTTCAAGAACCTCTGGTCTTGGACTCCTCAAATGCACACAGCCAGATTTAGCTTTGTTCACGTGTGCACGTGCATGCATGCATGCATGCACTTTCCCTTTCCTCTTCTTGGTGCAGTAGACCCACAAAGGGTGTAGTCACTTTAAGAACACACCTTCACTGAACTTCACACACTTTATCCAATTTGTTTACACACTCTTAAGTGTGTTTTACTTTGGTGTGAGTTGTCCTCTTCTTCTACTTCTAGGTGTTTACACTTTTAGTGAACACACTAGGTTCGGCCAAATTGTCTCTTTGCACATACTTGTTTCATTTTGCACACACTTGAAACTTGGCCTATTCCCACTTCTTGTTGCACACCCTTAACCCGTAGGTTGTTCTTCAATTTTGCACTCACAAAATGTGTCTTCACTTGGTGCACACACAAGGTGTGTTCTCGGCCTCCACTTCCTTTGCACACACACAAATCTTGGTGTAGTTCTTTGTGCAAGCCTCGGCCAATCCCTTCTTTGTGCACACACTTAGCCAAAGGCACTTCCACTTTTGTGCACACACTGCCCGTAGGTCCTCTTCTTGTTTTGCACACACAAAAGGTGTGGTCTTCTTAGCACTTGGCACACACCACTTGGTGTTGTCTCGGCCTACACTTCTTCACTTCACACACACAAGAGGTGTGGAATCGGATTCTCCTTGCACACACAAGGGCCACGGCCTTCTCTTGTTCACTTTGCACACAAAGACACAAAGGCCTCGGCCTTCCTTCTTCACCTCTCACACACACAAAGTGTGGTCTTCCACTTGTATTGCACACACCAGCCGTAGGGCCTTCCTCCTTCACTTGGAACACAAGCACAAGTCTCGGCTTTCTTCTTCTATTCCACCTGAATGCCAAAGGAGGCGCGCAAGGGTCTACTTGAGCCGCGGCCAACTTCTTCTCCAACAGCTGCACAAGGTATGAGCCGCGGCCTCTCTTCCTCAACACTGCCGCGCAAGCCTCAACAAAGGACAAGGCGCGCAGGTCTCAACAAACCTCGAGGGCGCGCAAGGTGCTTGCGGCCTCGGGTACTTCCTGTCGCGCAAAAGAAAGACGCGCAGGGAACTCCTTCTTCTTCTTTCACGCAAGGAATGCGCAAAAGGAACTCACGAAGCCAAGGGTGGCTTCGGGCTGCTTCGTCACGCAAGTGATGCACACAGGGCAGATCTTCACGAGGCAGAGCACTCCGCGGGACTTCGGGTTTTCAACAGAGCTTCAGCAGCATTTTGAGAGCCTCGGATGCTTCTTTTATAGGCAAGAGATGCCTCAAATCTTCCGCGTGGGATAAATCTCAAATCCCCGAGATTTTTGGATCTTTAAAAATCTTTCCAAATCTCGTTTTCCTTCACTGTTTCACGCGGGTTCTCATTTTTAATTTCCTCTACGTGCATGCGACTTAGAACGCATGCACGGCCTTATTCTGATCCAAAACATGCACGCATAAACACCCCACGGCCTTCGGCAGCTTTGCTTGCCTCGGCCTCGACCGAAATTCCTCATTTGTTGCATGAAAGTCTATTTTTGTGCATGGTTGTGTTCAGTGTGGCCAGACGAGCCGAATGGAGGTCTCGGTTTCGAAAATGGTGGCCGGGAACTCGAAATAGGTCGTCGGGGAGGCTCTGGTTCAGCGGCTGCTCGCGGGTGGCTTCGGGTGGCCTTCGGCTGAGCTCGAGGAGGGAGACGGACCGGGAGCCGTCGGATCGGGAGATCAAAAGACATCGGACGGCCGGATTAAATCGGGGGCGCGGCGGATGAATCGTGCGGTGCAGATCAAGCGCGAGATCGCTCGGACGGCCTGGATTCACTCCGGGTGAATTTTGCGCGTCCCACATCAAAACGCCGCGGGATTTTGCCGCGGTTTATCAATATGCCGCTCCCTCAACCCCACAATTTAACTTCCTCCTCCACGGTGCCGCCCCGCACCGTGTTCTCCCTGCGGGCGCGCTCTGTGCCCACTATGCTCCCTGCGGGCGCGCCACTGGCGCCCACTATGCACCCTTCGAGCGCGCTCCTGCGCCCACGCTGCGCGGGCTTCATCACCGCGTGGCCTCGGGGCTTATACACGGCCCCGGCCACTCTTGGGCTGGCCCCATGGGATCCCCTTGGGCGTGGTGACTGGTTCCCACATGTGCCTTGGGTTGAACCCTTAAGGCTGGCCCTTGAGGGCCTATTTTTTTGGCAAAGGACAGAATGATACTTTGTATAAAAACAAAGTACTCCTAAGTGAAATATGCCAAATGCCACATCACAATTCATCTTCTCCCAAGCCATTCTTCCTCTTCATTTCTTCTCATCTTCTTATTCATTTGAATTCCTCAATGCTTCTTCTTCATTAGAATTCCTCCAATTCTCTTCAACATTTATTCATTACTTAGGAGTGAATTCTTGAAGGTTCTCCATCAACCGAAGCTCCTGAATCAAATAATTCTTCAATGTTCTTCAATGATCCAATTAGAGATCAATTGGATCTTCTTCTGATTCACATGCACTAAGAGTTAGTACATGGACTTCTTTAATCCACTTCATCCACTTAGAAGTTGTGGATGGATCATCTTGCTTCTTAAACTCCTCATGCATTGTCACTACAATGCATGGTCTTCTAATCATGTTGTGACATTGTATCCAGTTGATACAAGTTCTTGGAACTTTAAGAGCAGCTCAACAATCGTCAGATGTTATAGAGAATGTTTCAACCACATCTCCCATGTCACTTAGTGAATCTACTAAGTGACATGCATCTTAGTACTATGGCCATTCTCTCTTCATCACCAACACCATCACAACCTTTGTCATTCACATCTTAACATTCCTTGACTTCCATTCATTCCAAGACAACTTCATGTCTCATTGACAACAAATGCAACACAATGCACTTCAATCTCCCCCTTTGTATTTGTTGTCAATACACCACTTCAGCACATATGAATGGGTCAATATGTGTGCCAATATTTTCTCCCCCTTATTGGAAATCAAATGCAAAGGTGTGGTGTGGTTCTCTTTCAAAAATCTCTTCCTCCCTTATAAAAGCATTTTCTTCAAAATCACTAAGAGAGGGATGATGTCACATGTTCTCTTGAGCAAGGAACCTTTAGTAGATCAACTCTAAGTCTACTTGGGCTAACCCGGTGTAGAAAACAAGAGTGATGTAACCAAGGAACTCAATGCTGTCCAACATTCACTGTACATGTGAAATCATGCTTCAGGGGTTTGAAATTTTTCAGATATAATAATGAATTGCTAAATCCTGCACACACTTCACAAAACTTATTAGAAAGTTCAGGTGCAAAGATAAAGCTCCCCCTTTCATCCATTTGTCTTCAATTCATACTCCCCCTTAATTGAAAAGATAAACTCAATTAAGAAACAAGGGATGAAAGTATGATTGGAATACCTTCACTTTTCTCAAGATGGTATTAATCTCAGAATCCCATCTTCTTCAGATTGGCTCCCCCTCAGGGGGTGCACTCCATTCTGTCCAAACCATCCTCCAGATGAGAATGATCATCATCTTCAATTCCCTGCAATGTTAGCACATGTATATACCAAGAGTATAAGGGAATAAGATGGAACCTCCTTGGTTCATCAATGTGAACAACAGGGTTGAGAAGATTCTCTCAACCGAGATGTCCCATTTTCACCAGTCTTCACACTTGCACATTTGATCTTCATTGATGATTGTGCTGGTGTGGTTCTCAAAACATCTTCATGTGAAATCTTCTTCTTCCCTTTTGCTTTAGCAATTGCCAGAGCTTCATCTTCAACTCTTTGTAGTTCTCTGGCAAGTTGCAACTGATGTGGCCATATGACTAGTAAATCATTTGGAAGAGTGGCCTCAGTTTTGGAAGTTCCACATGGTTCTTTGGATGCTGCTAAGCTACCTCTCTTAGGCAACTTATTTTCAATCAATCCCTTCTTCTTCTGGATTGATTGTCTTTTGGAGTTCAGTCTGCTTCTATTTAGTTTCATGGCTTCTTTACAAAGGTCCATGATGTGTCCTTTCTTTCCACAGTAGAAGCATGTTTTCTTGGTGGTCCTTCTGGATGCATCACCCTTCTTGGATTTCAATTCCAAGGACTTCTCTTCATTCTTCAAACTCTTCTTGGGAGCATCTTTCACTTTCTTCTGCTCGCTTCCCAAAGAATCTCTCTTAGCCAGGTTCAGTGATCTTCTCTTCATTCCAGCTTCGGATACATTCGGAGATTGATACGTATCAACTCTTTGACCACTTTTGCAACCATCCCAGATGTTGTCAAGTAATCCAAATCTATTTGCAGTAAACAGATGTCTCTGGACCTGTGGATGTTGCTTCTTTCCTTCTGGCTTGCTCCCCCTAGGCATGGGCTTCCTCTGTGCTTTGGCATTCAGTGGATTGTACCAACAATCATTTGCACAATGCCCATACTTATTACAACACCAACACTGACCCACAAATCTTGACCTCTTCAGTCCTTCTGATTGTTGGGTATTTTTCTTGACTTGCTGTGTTATTTCAGGAGAGCATTCTTTCTTCACTGTCTTCATCCATACTTGTTTGGAATCATTCTTCCATCCTGTACTTTTAGTAGAAACACAATTAGAAGCATCAGTACAAGATGGTTTGGATGGTACCTTCTTTTTAGAAGATGTTGCACTTCTACAAGAGGATGTCCTTCTTTTAGAATCATCCTTCTCAATGCATACTTGAGTAGCAACATTTCTCCTTTCAGCTGACTGGGAGGATTCAGCTTTGGGTGATTGCAGATTTTTCAATATCACCTCTAGTTCTAAGCATTTCATGTTAAGGGAGTTCTTCTCATCCTCAACAATTCTTAGCTTTCCTTCCCAATCTTCTTTCAGCTGCTTCATCTGGTCTTCATGCACCTTCTTCATTTCTTGCAATGAATTGTCAAGCTCCTTCACCAATTTGATTTTATCTTCGAGTTGAGCATCTCTGACATTCATTGACACTTTATGCCTCTTTTCCAGTGCATGGAAAACATCTTTGACTATTATCATAAAGAATTCTTTCTCAGAAAGGCTTCTTTTCAATTCTTCAGCAGTGTCTTCATATCTTTCATTGCAAAGAGAAACTGTTTCATCCTTAGCCTTCACCAGCTTTCTGAGAGTGTTGGTTATGCCAACCCTTTTTTCCAGCTGATCTTCCATAGCATTGGCTTCTTCTTCTAACTGTGATTTTTCTTCATGAAGATCATGGATGCCTGTAGCTATACACTTTGCCACTTCCATGGGGACAGTCTTCTGAAGATATTTGAGTGCACTCTGAAGATCATTCATTGTTTCAACTTCATCACAGCTAGGACAGGCTTTCTTCATCTTCTTGGCCTGTTTCTTCTTTCTATTTTTCTGAGTCTTGGAAGATATCTCCATTTGAGGCTGGTCACTCATTTCCTCAAATCTGCACTTCATAAAGACTCCCTTGGATCTTTTAGAGGCAACCTCCCTCTGATACCAATTGAAGTGCCCAGATCAGTGTGAATCACTGAGAGGGGGAGGGGGTGAATCAGTGATCCCTTTAAAACTTTTTACTAATTGATTCTTAATCAATTAAACCTCTATGGCTGGTTAAAGCCTCGATCCACTCTTCTTGTATCTCTCAACCTTTCCCGAATGATGCAGTAATGAAAAGGCACAGGACACAAGGATTTACAAGGTTCGGCACCAAAGGCCTACATCCTTGCCATGCTCTCTCAGCATGGATTCTCCATTATAACCTGTTAAAATTACAATGGTCAATACAGAGTCCCACTGTATCTCTCCTGAGTCCCACAGGAGGGTCTTTATACTGCGTCCCACAGTGTTACCAGAGTCCCACTGGCCTGCTCCAGAATCCCACTGAAGACTTCTTCTCCCTGAGTCCCACAGGGTCTTCTCTTGGCTCCTCGAGTCACACGAGTAGCTCTTCTTCTCTTTAAGCTTCTTCAAGTAACTTCAGCAGCCTGGGATAAGGGCTGCTGGCCTTGCTCTTCTCTTCTGATCACTTGTGGTTGATCAGGTCTTCTCGTCTTGCTCAGGATTTATCTCCTTCTTCTAAGGATGACCTGGCCTCTCTCCAATTACTGAATACTCAGACAATTGATATCTTTACCTTCGGTCTGGTCCAGTCTCACTTCAACTCTACTTCATGCACTGAGTGCATGGCCTTCTCAAATCTTCAAGAACCTCTGGTCTTGGACTCCTCAAATGCACACAGCCAGATTTAGCTTTGTTCACGTGTGCACGTGCATGCATGCATGCATGCACTTTCCCTTTCCTCTTCTTGGTGTAGTAGACCCACAAAGGGTGTAGTCACTTTAAGAACACACCTTCACTGAACTTCACACACTTTATCCAATTTGTTTACACACTCTTAAGTGTGTTTTACTTTGGTGTGAGTTGTCCTCTTCTTCTACTTCTAGGTGTTTACACTTTTAGTGAACACACTAGGTTCGGCCAAATTGTCTCTTTGCACATACTTGTTTCATTTTGCACACACTTGAAACTTGGCCTCTTCCCACTTCTTGTTGCACACCCTTAACCCGTAGGTTGTTCTTCAATTTTGCACTCACAAAATGTGTCTTCACTTGGTGCACACACAAGGTGTGTTCTCGGCCTCCACTTCCTTTGCACACACACAAATCTTGGTGTAGTTCTTTTTGCAAGCCTCGGCCAATCCCTTCTTTGTGCACACACTTAGCCAAAGGCACTTCCACTTTTGTGCACGCACTGCCCGTAGGTCCTCTTCTTGTTTTTCACACACAAAAGGTGTGGTCTTCTTAGCACTTGGCACACACCACTTGGTGTTGTCTCGGCCTACACTTCTTCACTTCACACACACAAGAGGTGTGGAATCGGATTCTCCTTGCACACACAAGGGCCACGGCCTTCTCTTGTTCACTTTGCACACAAAGACACAAAGGCCTCAGCCTTCCTTCTTCACCTCTCACACACACAAAGTGTGGTCTTCCACTTGTATTGCACACACCATCCGTAGGGCCTTCCTCCTTCACTTGGCACACAAGCACAAGTCTCGGCTTTCTTCTTCTATTCCACCTGAATGCCAAAGGAGGCGCGCAAGGGTCTACTTGAGCCGCGGCCAACTTATTCTCCAAAAGATGCACAAGGTATCAGCCGCGGCCTCTCTTCCTCAACACTGCCGCGCAAGCCTCAACAAAGGACAAGGCACGCAGGTCTCAACAAACCTCGAGGGCGCGCAAGGTGCTTGCGGCCTCGGTTACTTCCTGTCGCGCAAAAGAAAGACGCGCAGGGAACTCCTTCTTCTTCTTTCGCGCAAGGAATGCGCAAAAGGAACTCACGAAGCCAAGGGTGGCTTCGGGCTGCTTCGTCGCGCAAGTGATGCGCACAGGGCAGATCTTCGCAAGGCAGAGCACTCCGCGGGACTTCGGGTTTTCAACAGAGCTTCAGCAGCATTTTGAGAGCCTCGGATGCTCCTTTTATAGGCAAGAGATGCCTCAAATCTTCCGCGTGGGATAAATCTCAAATCCCCGAGATTTTTGGATCTTTAAAAATCTTTCCAAATCTCGTTTTCCTTCACTGTTTCACGTGGGTTCTCATTTTTAATTTCCTCTACGTGCATGCGACTTAGAACGCATGCACGGCCTTCTTCTGATCCAAAACATGCACGCATAAACACCCCACGGCCTTCGGCAGCTTTGCTTGCCTCGGCCTCGACCGAAATTCCTCATTTGTTGCATGCAAGTCTATTTTTGTGCATGGTTTTGTTCAGTGTGGCCAGACGAGCCGAATGGAGGTCTCGGTTTCGAAAATGGTGTCCGGGAACTCGAAATAGGTCGTCGGGGAGGCTCTGGTTCAGCGGCTGCTCGCGGGTGGCTTCGGGTGGCCTTCGGCTGAGCTCGAGGAGGGAGACGGACCGGGAGCCGTTGGATCGGGAGATCAAAAGACATCGGACGGCCGGATTAAATCGGGGGCGCGGCGGATGAATCCTGCGGTGCAGATCAAGCGCGAGATCGCTCGGACGGCCTGGATTCACTCCGGGTGAATTTTGCGCGTCCCACATCGAAACGCCGCGGGATTTTGCCGCGGTTTATCAATATGCCGCTCCCTCAACCCCACAATTGAACTTCCTCCTCCACGGTGCCGCCCCGCACCGTGTTCTCCCTGCGGGCGCGCTCTGCGCCCACTATGCTCCCTGCGGGCGCGCCACTGGCGCCCACTATGCACCCTTCGGGCGCGCTCCTGCGCCCACGCTGCGCGGGCTTCATCATCGCGTGGCCTCGGGGCTTATACACGGCCCCGGCCACTCTTGGGCTGGCCCCATGGGATCCCCTTGGGCGTGGTGACTGGTTCCCACATGTGCCTTGGGTTGAACCCTTAAGGCTGGCCCTTGAGGGCCTATTTTTTTTGGCAAAGGACAGAATGATACTTTGTATAAAAACAAAGTACTCCTAAGTGAAATATGCCAAATGCCACATCACAATTCATCTTCTCCCAAGCCATTCTTCCTCTTCATTTCTTCTCATCTTCTTATTCATTTGAATTCCTCAATGCTTCTTCTTCATTAGAATTCCTCCAATTCTCTTCAACATTTATTCATTACTTAGGAGTGAATTCTTGAAGGTTCTCCATCAACCGAAGCTCCTGAATCAAATAATTCTTCAATGTTCTTCAATGATCCAATTAGAGATCAATTGGATCTTCTTCTGATTCACATGCACTAAGAGTTAGTACATGGACTTCTTTAATCCACTTCATCCACTTAGAAGTTGTGGATGGATCATCTTGCTTCTTCAAATCCTCATGCATTGTCACTACAATGCATGGTCTTCTAATCATGTTGTGACATTGTATCCAGTTGATACAAGTTCTTGGAACTTTAAGAGCAGCTCAACAATCGTCATATGTTATAGAGAATGTTTCAACCACATCTCCCATGTCACTTAGTGAATCTCCTAAGTGACATGCATCTTAGTACTATGGCCATTCTCTCTTCATCACCAACACCATCACAACCTTTGTCATTCACATCTTAACATTCCTTGACTTCCATTCATTCCAAGACAACTTCATGTCTCATTGACAACAAATGAAACACAATGCACTTCAGTATGGTCTCTGAGAAAAATGATTTTGGGCTTACTTTCTGAAAATGATGCCTTGATGATTTGAAGATTGAATTTGGGGCTTATTTCCTAAGAAGGATGCCCAAATTGGGGGAATTAGGGTTGGATTCCTGAGGAGTATATACAATGAGCTTGGGCTATGAAAGAGGTTCCTATGTATCCTGGTTTGAACAGGAATCAAAGTTCTCATAGTTATTTCATTTGAGTGTTTGTGAACATGTTATAATCATCACATATCTCTAATCCCACGTGAGTCATGCTCGGTGTGAGAAACAAGAGGATGTGAAAGATTCAACAATGACACTTCACACTTCCAAATTTTTCCTCCATGCTGATGGAAGAGAGCCAGGCAACGGTGGACGAGGGTGGGGCGATGAGCCCTCCCTCTGTTCTCTTCATATTGGACAAGAGTCCAAATGGAAGGAAGAAGGGGTGAAGGTGGGGGGATTATACCAGGATGGATGCCCTGAAATTGGTCCTGGTAGGGGAGGGAGACTTATCCTATACTTGTACGGAATGGAAAGTGTGAAGTGTACCTTCCCTACCGGAGAACTGAGGTTTCGGGTCACTTCTTTGAAAAGGGTGAGGCCGGAAGCCCACCATCTTCCAAACTGGGAACTTCCCAACATTTTTTCTGGGAGAAAATTCTATGTGACTGTGGATATAGAAACCCACAGACATCCCATGAATCTTAACCCCATTGTGAAACAAATTTGGGAAACCTCTGACTGCGGATATACAAACCCAAATTAGAGACATACTGATGTGTCTTACCCAAAGATCTGAGAAGTCAGGAGGTTTTGGGGGAGGCTTAAACTTAGCCCCTTTCGAGTAAGGGAACCAAGGAAAGAGATACCCTGCCATGAAATGGATTTTAAGAAGGGTATTTTAAAATGGCCACATAGGTACCTCGCTCAGGTATGTCGTGTAGGTATCCCACGATGCTCTACCGCGCAGGTAATTCGTGCAGATGGACCGCACAAATATACCATGTAGGTATTAATGAGAACTAAAGAATGTGAAGAACTTCAAAACATGCCTTTTCCCTTTAATTATCCCTTCTTTTTTAGTTTAGAGAACTACCTGAGACAATTTGAGAGATCTGGGTGAAAGAGCAACGCAATGGGAGCTTCAGAGAGTCTTTCAAAAAAATTCATTCCGAAAATGGGGAGCCCAAGGGTCCTTATAGGCACAGATGGGCCTGGATGAAGAAACTTTAGTCGCGCAGAGATGGCACGTAGTTCCACCACATAGGTGCTCCGCATAGAGGCATCCCAAATCTTCTTTCACGTAGGTCGAACGCATAGCTTCTTCGCACATCTCAGTCGCGTAGCTCTGTCGCGAAGCTGGGCCGCGTAGCTCGCTCGTGAAATTGCTGGATGTTCCTAAATTGCATAGAGTTTGGGAGGATTTTTTGATGTTTCCTTTGTACTCTTTGAATCTTTTTAAGGAGTGTCAACAAAATATCCCCCTTAGGATTGGATCCAAAATATACAAAGAGGGTCAAGTCCTAAGTTGAAAGTATGGTCAGAAGATCAGGATGGATTAATGAATAGCGCAACTGTGTCGCGTAAGAATTTCACGCAGAAATGTCGCGCAGATAGGTCGCACAGAGATGGCGCGCAGATATGTCGCGTAGATACGCCGCGCAGGTGTGGTGCGTAAATCTTTTTTTGCCTATAAATAAGTCTCAACATTTTCTCATTTTTTTTCACCTGTGCTTTCCAAAGTTTGGAGCTCTCATTGCGTAGCTCGTTCGTTCAACTGCATCGCATTGTGCTCTCGCGTAATTCCCTTGAAATTTCTTCAAGGTAAAATCATTTACGCGATCGAGCTACGCCAAAAGGACTTCACTGATGGATTTGTGCTAAGATCCTTTTTGAAGGACTTACGCGAATGACCTTGTCGAAGGACCTTGTCGAAGGACCTACACGACAAGTGTCCTTTGCCAAATTTATTCCTTTCTTCCTTAGAAATATGATCTTCAATTTTGGTCATTATTTTGCAAGAAAAAATGACTCATTTGATGACCCATACTGAGGAAGCTAAGGCTCACCAAAGTGAAATGATGAGGATCGTTGGGCCAGATTATTATGACACTATTGAGAGTACTCTTCCTAGGATATGGAAGGGTCTAATTTCGTACCAGTGTGACTATCCACAAAGTCCTTACTTACCTCTGTACGGGCATGGGCTTTTGCAAGATTCCCATTTTCCATCTATTAAGAAGTACTTTCCAAAGAATTAGTTTCTTCAGTATTCCAATTGTAACAGAATGAATATTAGTAAAAGGGGGGGTCCGATACAAGAAGGCATGGTCCCAATTGGTTGTATCCTTCATCACAGTGGTTGCACTCCAGACATGAAGGATTATGTTGTAGATCCAAGACCACATTGTTATGATTCTACTTTTCGGTCTTCTCAAGCATATCAATTGAATGGTTGGAAAGAAGATTGGGACCTTCATTCTTGAGGGGGTGTGAAACCCAAGTGGATGTAGGCATTCTGGGTACGTCAGACTTGTGACAAATTCAGAAAAGAGTTATCAGATGTTCAAATTTATGAAGCTGTCTGGATGGGGAAAACTTATGTTTACAAAAATGAATTCATTCCTGAATTACTGAGCCGATGGATTCCACAAACGAATTCCATTCATTTGACGCATGGTGAAGTTGGTATTAGTCTCTGGGACGTTTACCAAATAGATTGAATTCCTATTCTTGGGGAAATGTATGATGAATTCATCCCGCCTACTTCAACATGGGGTGATGTTACTAGAACACCACCATTGTCCCATGAATTACTTAATATAGCAAAGAATTTACCCAAGTATAAGAAAGATATCCATACTAGAGTGTGGATGGAAGGATTTTTAGAACCAACAACAGAGAAAGGTCCAATCTGTGGACGTCCTACTATTTGTCCTTCCGCCGATAACTGAGGAAGTTTAGGCACATATTGGCCTACACTAGAAAGAGGCGATTACAAGCACTGGGGTTATAAATTCAAACTTGATATAGATGCAAAAGTATGCATAGTTTCCTTCCTTTATATGTGGCTAAGTGTTTATTTGCTTCCAGTTTGTGAATCCAATGGTGGTGTAAAATCATGGACTTTTGTAATTGCCACTAAATTGGTAGAGGGGAAATATATTGGGCTAGCAACCCCAGTTTTGGAAAGAATTTACCATCTCCTGCTGCATTTATATAATGGGAAGGCTCTATTTAGAATTGTGGGTCCATTCCAAGTGTTGTGGTTCTGGATTGCATCACATTTTTCTTCATACTCAGTCAGAGTTCCAAATGGTCGATTCACCCCCATTTTTACAGAAAGTTTCTGGTATTAAGACTCTGAACTTAAGACCTGACGAAGTAATGAAGGTATTGAATGTCTGATGAGAATTCAACTTCTTTCCTTTTGGTAATCCACCAACTGGAACATTTATTGATGATGGTAAGGATAATAATTATGAGCTGAGATCGTATATGATAGCATTCAGGGATGGTGTACTATAAACCAGGATTAATGGTGAAATTATCTGTGTGGATTATGTGCCCTATAGGTTTTCTCGTCAGTTCAGGTGTCTTCAACAATCAAGCACCTTTCCACCCACATACATTAGACATGAGAAGCACCCAATGGTAGCACAAAAATTATGGATTCTCATAGCTTTAGAGGTATCCAAACTATCAATTACATTACCTCCACCAGTTGCGTCAATCGGATTGGAAGCTGGGTATGCCAAATCTTGGGTTTCTTCATATCCTCAAGGGGCTATGAAAAAAGGAGTATATAGAGTGGAGGCTACAATGACTATTTCATGTGGAAATCGTGGCAAGAAGTCCAAGGCTGGAGATGATATAGAAATTTCAGAGTTTTCAGAGCCTTCAAAGTGTCTTCATAGGAAGTACACCAGGAAGACCAAGGCTAAAGAAGCAATACCTCCAATGCCAAGGCGATCCAGTCGCCGCCATCAAAAAGAAATTCCTATTCCACCTATCAAATTTTATGAGGAAGAAAGGTCTGAAGAAGATCTTCAATCGGAAGGTGTCGAACCTCTTCCATAGTCAACTAGGCCAAAATCGAATTATGTGCAACCTTCGTCCGTTCATCACTGGGAGAGTATAACCCGTGATCTCAGGGATGCCTGCGCATTTCTTCAAAATGGCATTCGAATACCAGATGTTGGTGATATCAAGGCACCTTCTGATTTCAATTCGGAAAATAACTTGGCTGAAGTACAAAAGTATATTTCAGAGTTAGAGAATTTTATATATGAAACTGATGAACAAATCCCAACTTCTAAACGAGTATCTCATATGTTGGACTTATGAGTCCGTGAAGGGGTAATTATTGAATCTGAGGAGGAGTGGGATATTTATGTTAATACTAAGAATGTATTTACCTTTTTCTTTTGTCTCGACTCTACTTTATCATTTTACATCATTAATCTTAATGAAAATGTATTTCTACAGCTTTAATGTAGAGAAGGAAGATCTGGACCGACTCTTGAATAACCTCAGTATAGTCCTGTAGGTTCTCCCATTGGTGTAATGAATAATCCTCCCAAGTCGCCAGAACTTTCTCCAGGGGCAAGAATCATGACTGGGGTAATGGCGACAGATAATCCTCAACCATTAACTCAAGTTTCCCCTGCTAAGAGAAGTGTTTCAATCTCTCCTCAATATTTTGAACAGAAATGAAAAGGATAAATGAGATTGCTTCGAAGCGTTCGCCGAAAGAGTAAGTATTTATACAATCTTCAGGGCATACAATTTGCTCAAGACATTATGGTAACCATGTTTTATCTTCTTGTAGGATCTATGTATCTTTCCTCTATTAATGGATTAAGAGCTGATGCTTCACAACTAGAAAAAGAAGTCCCAGGGGAAACCCAGGTACATGCTGACGTATATGTACCGTCACAAGATTCAGCTATACCTGCTCCTTGCTCTGTTGAGAGAGAGAAAGGCCATGGTAAGATTAAATACATTCCCTAGTTACTTTTGTCAAAGGATCCTGAAAATAATCAATACTGATATTCCTATTGCTTTAGAATAAAGGACTAAAGATCCAGGGCAATCTGAAACCAATTCTGAAATTAACCCAAACCCATAAAGATCTGATGTTGGAATACCAATTGAAGATTCAACAGAACAAAATGTCAGCAGAGCCAATTTGGGCATCAACCAACATTTGTTGGATACCTTAAATGGTGAGGATGTTGTAACATTTCAGGTAGTATACACTAAAATGATGGACACCCTTAATCTGAATATTGATATTTCAGGTTCCATCAAGGATTTTGGAGATTTCCATGAGGAATTGTAAGGAAGTAAGTTCCTATTCATGCATTTTTCATACATAATTTGTTCTTAAACTTGATTATTTACATCAAAATTCACCTTATGTAGCTTTATCTGTAGAAAATGTCTCAAAGGCTCTTCAGGAACAGGGTGTTCCACTTTATCCTTCTATTGGGGTTAAAGAAATACTTACAGAAGATCCTTCATCAAGAGACGTTCTGGAGCCTTCAAATGTCATATCTAAACAAATTCAAGGGAATCCCCCCCCCCTCAAGAAACACCTGCTCAAAACACCGGATCTGAAAATACAGAGGATGAATCCAGTCAAGTAGCTGACTTATTGTTGGGTAAATATAGTCAGTCATCTGAGTCATATTTGTTTCCTCCATTTGAAAATAATAATGACCTTGATTTATTATTCAGGGTTATCAGCTCCTAGATCAAAGGGTGAAGTTTCTACCATCCCAAGAGAAGCAGAACGAAACAATTCTCTAAGAAGCTTGTTTCCAGAGTACATTTTACCTCATGGTAGTGACTCATATTCATATTTAGATATGCAATATTCTCTTGGCAAGGCACGTAAGAAGACATGGCGGAAGATCTAGAACATAATTGCTGAAAATCCTTTAGATGAATTATCGTCCCATTTTACAAAACTCCTAGCATTATTCTGTGTGTTGGGATTTGGTGGGTTCAATTATAGGTCAGTCTATGATGCCATGAAAGAGACTATCTGCCTACGGGAGAAGGAGCATAAACTACGACAAGATTTTTAAGAGGCTAAATGACTCTTCAATATTAAGGTATTTCAAGCTGTAGTGGTTGAGGCGGAGGCAAATCATAACAAGAAATCACTTTAGATTATCCAACAAATCAAAGAATCCACAAAGGAGTTATTATCTCTTCAACATAAACTGGATATTGTTCATAACAAGCTTGATCAACTGAATCAGACATTAGGAGAAACCCAATTTGAGGGGATAACTGCCATTTCAACGGCTAAGGAATCACTTCATCAGGCAGAGGAGGCTGGAGTTGCTCAATTATCTCAACTTCAATAGGCAGCTGATAGAGCTTATGAAGCGGTTCAAAAAACGAAAATTCACATGAATGAAAGAAATTTTGTTTCCAATCGTATACATGCCTCCATTCCCTTTCTTATTTCATGGTTAAAATATGAATGGTAAATGATGATAAGGATTCTTTTATGTTAAACAATCATTATTATAATAACAATAATGAGGTGTTTAAAATTTCCTTATTAAGCCGAGGGATTTAAGGAGCATAATTTGATTATTGATAGGGTTACATGGATAACCCCACAAATTTTGTATATTTTGACTTTTCATTGCTCAATATTACCTAAATAATACAAAAAATGTATATTTAGTGAGCTGGGACTCGACTTTTGTTCAGATCACCCTTTGTGGGTTCTTGGTCTGATGAGTATCAAGTCTTTTGTTACTAGAAGTTTTAAAGTTATGCATATTGGACTATAAAGTGCTAATATTTAGGTTCGGATAGCTTTGACTTTAAATTTTTAATTATATCACAAACAAAAATCTATGGCTAAGAATTGCTTTAACATTATTTAAATATTTCCAAGGGGAATCTTGGGCCATGCTGGTTTTTTTATGGATACCAAATCTTAAAGCCTGTATCAACATAATGTGTGTCTTTTCCAAAAACAAAGTTACCATTATTTGACAAACCCGTTATGGGGGCTGTATTATGCAGGGCCAACTGAGGCATATGCTGCATAGCCAAATAGTGGCATCTTTTGACTAACATGCCTATTATGTAAGAAACATATGCAAGGCCGCCTATGGGCATGTGATGCATAGTCAGGAAAAAGAGCTATTTAGGAATTTAATGTTTTTTTGTTGATAGATAGGGGAAAATAAGATTTGAGTGAGGACATGGTACTGTGCAGTTTTAAGTCATGCAGTGAGGACATGGTACTATGCAGTTTAAAGTCTTACAGTGAGGACTAGAAATAGAAACAATATATAACCTGTGGCCAAGTGATTTCAAGATTATTTCATAGTGTATCGAGCACATGATGATGGAAATGTGTAAACCATGGTCTTGAAGACTTTCAGACTGTGAGAAAGATAATGGTACAAGTATACTTGAATGACTGTTTTAAAATACAGATTCTTTGTATATTGTCATCAAAGATTAAAGGGAACAAAGATACTATAACCAAGAATGAAGTTACCATTATTTGAAAAACTCGTTATGGGGGTTGTGTTATGCAAGGCCAACTGAGGCATATGTTGTATAGCCAAATAGTGGAATCTTTTGACTGATAGGCATGTTATATAGGCAAATTATGCAAGGCCGCCTAAGGGAACGTGTTGCATAGTTAGGCAAAAGAGCTCTCAGATATTGAAAACCTTGTTACCAGAAACCGTAAGAAAGATTATGAAAATATGAAAGAAAAATTCAAGATTAAGAGTGTGAGATATGGAAGGGGGTTATGCCCAATGTATATGAGAAATATTTGAATCAATATTCTCCATAAATTTGATGTCTTTTACATAGATCTGACTCATATGTAAAATGGAGGATTTCTTTGTTTCCTTTGAATGAATATGGTATTGTGCAGTTTTAAGTCATGCAGTAATGATATTATACGATGCAGTTTCATGTCATGTAGTAAGGACATTGATAACCCCATAAGAAATTGAAAACATCCTATTTATATAAAGAATTAATTTACCCAATTCTTAAGCCCACGTAAGCTATGCTCGGTGTGAGAAACAAGGAGCAGTAAGGGTTTCTT
This sequence comes from Viscum album, assembly GCA_963277665.1. Taxonomy (NCBI): domain Eukaryota; kingdom Viridiplantae; phylum Streptophyta; class Magnoliopsida; order Santalales; family Viscaceae; genus Viscum; species Viscum album. The sequence goes on from OY728141.1 coordinate 1,761,777,496, forward strand.
TAATAATATAAAGGCGATCCAAGTGAGAAATAGGGGTGTTAAATTTCCATGCAGTTTAACGACATACGGTAAGGAAGAGAATGAACCAATATGAAAGAAAAGACACATTGTAACTGGATTAAGGGATAAAGCCTAAATTTCATTATGTGTCTTGCTGGATAAAGAATCAATTCATGCATAATTCTTAAAACATTTCTAATTTTGCGGCTGGGCCCAAAATTGGAGATTTAGGCGTCTCTACGTATCTCATTGAAAAATTAGAATCAAGCCATACATAGTTCTTTAAAAAATAATTCCTCATGTTAATCAGATTTGGAATGAAAAATTGGGGCTTTTAACACATTCTAAGAGAATGGTAAATTTTAAGACATAAAATTGTATATGGACCAAATCATATACAGGAGGAGAAAAGAAAATAAGAAAATTTTGTGATTGTGGCTGGGCCCCAAATTAGAGATTCAGGCATCTCTATGTATCTCATTTGAAAATGAGAATCAATCCATACGTAGTTCTTGAAACTTGGTCTCTATGCAGATCTGACTCCGACATAGGAAAGAGAGGGACTCATGTACTACTAAGGAGTAGTGATGATGTCAGTATCGTTTACTTATGGAAACTTCTAACGTCTTATAGAGAAAACGTTAGTTGTACAAATGATGTCATGCAGTTTAACGTCATGCGCAAGGATGACAATGCTATGAATTTTAACATCATGCAACATGGATGCTTATGGTTGTTATGCAGTTTAATGTCTTGCAACTAGGACATGGGGGTTGTGCAGTTTTAAGTCTTGCAGTAAGGACGTGGTACCGTTCAATTTAAAGTCTTGCAGTGAGGACTAATTATGTAAAACTATACAAAGTATTTCTTCAAAAATCTTTCATTGGTTGGGGTTGTGATGAGCTCTCCATCCATTGAGATTATGGCATATGCTCCATCTGAATAAACATTATGTATGGAATAAGGTCCTTCCCACTTTGGATCAAGTTTTGGAGGTTTCTTTCCTGGTATCATTGGAGTTCTAAGGACCAATTCCAATTCTCCTTGAAGGAATGAACGAAGATGAACTTTCTTATTAAAAGCTCGCACAATTCTGTTCTGATAGACTTATAGATGATGAAAAGTATGCAATCTTTTCTCATCTAATCGTTCCAACTCATTGAACCATTTTTGAGACCTTTCATATGTAGATAATTGATCACAGATTGCAACTCTTAGTGAAGGCAATTGCATTTCAATTGGTAAAACCGCTTCAGTTCCATATACCAATGAAAAAGGAGTTGCTTGGGTGGCAGTACAAATAGTTGTACGATAAGCCCATAAAGCATTCAAAAGTTTATCAGGCCATGATTTCTTATCTTTATCCACCATCTTCTGGAGTATATTTGATAGGGTTTTATTGAAATCCTCTATCTTTCCATTGGCCGCCGCATGATAGCGAGATGAATGGTTGGATTTGATATTATATTCCTAATATAACTTTTTTACTTTAGCAGAACAAAAATTGGTTCCATTGTCAGTCAAAATAGTATGAGGGATGCCAAATCTGGTGATGATATTAGTTTTGACAAAACTAATGATGTTTTTAGCTCCAAATTCCTTGAGAGGTATTACCTCAGCCCACTTAGAGAATAAATCAGTAGAAGTGAGAATATAATTGAACTGCTTAGCCGTGGCTGGAGGATAAGGCCCTACTACATCTATTCCCCATGTGGAAAATGGCCAAGAGTATTTAGCTATATGTAGTAATTCTGGTTGTTGATAAATAAATTTGGAATGCACTTGATAGGGATGACATTTTTTTGTGAAGTCTGTACAATCCTGTGTCATTGAAGGCCAAAAGTATCCAAGCCTTCAAATATGATCATAGAGTATGTGCCCAGATTGGTGGGCACCACAAGATCCTGAATGAACTTCTTTCATGACAGCCGTGGTTTCTTCTCCATCAATACATTTAAAGAGAATCCCATCAAAGCCCCGCTTATAAAGGATCTTTTGGTGTTTGGACCATCATAAAGAGTAAAATTAGCCGCTCGTCACCGGATCTACTCCTTCTCAACCCTATTTGGTGGAAGTATCCCATTTTTAAGATATTCAATGATGGATGTTCTCCATACCATGGTATGACCATACAGTTCAGAAATAGGGAAAATTTCATTGATTTCCGACCTCATGGTTTGAACAAAAGGTGAAACCATGCGGTGATGGGTTATGCTAATAACTGTCTCATCCTGATTTGGATCTGTCAAGGTTGTAGCTGCATTAGCTAGTGCATCTGGTTGGGCATTTTGTGATCACAGGACATAGAACAATGTTGTCTCTGAGGGAAATTCAGCCATTAATTATCTGACGTAATCACACAAAGATATTAACTCTTCTTTTCTGATAGATTATTCCCCATTGATTTGTTTGATTACCAATTCTGAATAACCTTTTACCTTTAAATGATCCATTCGCACCTGAAGGGCCAATTCCAAGCCTACGATGAGGGCCTGATATCCTACCTCATTGTTGGTACCACCTTCTGATAATAGAAAAGAATAAGGCAATACTGCCTTTTCTGGGGAAATAAGGATTATTCCAAATCCAACCTTATTAAGTTTGGGATTTTCCATTCTCTTCCCTGTTGAACTTCTAGAATCACCATCAAAATACATTTCCCATGTCTGGGAATTATCTTGAATAGAGAATACCTCTTCATCAGGAAGTTCAGTATTAAATGATGTATCTTCTGCGGATGGATGCGCAGCAAGGAAATCAGCCAGGGCTTGACCCTTTATTGCCTTTTGAGGCACAAACTGGATATCAAACTACTGCAAAATAACCGCCCACCGTGCTAGACATCCTGTAAGCATAGGATGACTGAGGATAAATTTGAGTGGGTTATTACGAGATATCAATTGGACCTCATGATGTTGTAGATAATGCCTCAATTTTTGAACTTCAAATATTAATGCCAGGTAGCACTTTTCAATACTTGAATACCAAGTTTCCGCATCAAGCAAAGTGAGACTGAGATAGTAAAGGTTGTTTTCACTCCCAGCATCATTCTTTAGGGTGAGGAAGGCACCTAGTGACCACTCTAAAGCTGTCACATAGAGAATAAGTGGTCTTCCTTCAACAGGTGGCATTAATACCGGTGGACTCAAGAGATATTTCTTAAGGATATCAAATGTCTCTTGTTAATCTTCGGTCCATTGGTAGGTAACTCCCTTCTTCATTAATCTGGTGAAGGGTAAACATTTGCTTGCCAAATTGGCGATAAAGTGTCGAATATAGGCCAAGTGACCTTGAAGTCCTCTTAATTCTTTCAAATTTCTAGGAGGTGACATACCAAGGATTGATTTTGTTTTCTCAGGATCAACTTCAATACCACAATGGCATACAACAAAACCAAGGAATTTTCATGAGGTTACCCCGAAAGCACATTTCAAGGGGTTCATCTTCAAATTATGTTGTCAAAGTTTGTTGAATATTATTTCCAGATTGGTCAAGTGATCAAAAAGTTGTCTGGATTTAATCACCAAATCATCCACATAACATTCAACAAATTTCCCTAAAAATGGTTTGAAGATATGGTGCATAGCACGTTGATACGTTGCACCTGCATTCTTCAGGCCAAAGGGCATTACCCGATAGAAAAACATGCCTTGAGGAGATCTGAAGGCTATAGATTCTTCATCCTCTGGATCCATTCAAATTTGATTATACCCAGAATATACATCCATGAAGGAAAGTGCTTCATAGCCAGTCGTTGAATTAATTAGAAGTTTTGTAACCGGGACTGGAAAATCATCTTTAGGACAATGCCTGTTAAGATCTCTGAAGTCAATGCAAACTCTAATTTTTCCATTCTTCTTTTTCACAAGGACAATATTAGCCAGCCATTTGGGATATTTAACTTCTCTGATGAAGTTATCGTTGATAATTTTATCAACTTTAGATTCAATTTTGGAGGCATAAGTTGGGTGTGTTCTTCTTGCTGCTTGCTTGAATCCTCAATGTTCTTATGGAAACCCCAAATGATGAGTGGAAACATCGGGATCAAGACCCAACATTTCTGTATAATTCCAAACAAATACATCTCTATTTTTCTTTAGAAATGAAGCATACATTTCTTGTTCTTCAAGAGTCATGGCTGCACTAATTAAAGTGGGGCGTGGATCTTCTTTTGTACCCAGATTTATTTCTATGAGTTCATCCACAGTGGTAGAGATACCCTCTTCAAATTCTGGAGGATCATCCCTGAGATCTTCCTCTTCTTATTCAATATGTGTTACTTCTTTTGTTTCTACTTGCATAGTAGATGGCGGAGAAAAATTTCCATGGTTAGGGGAGAAGTTAAAATTTGAACATCTTGAAGAATAGGCTGCCATTTCTGACCCTTTTGATGATGAAGGGTCTTCCTGGGGTGGTAAAGGGGAGATGATGGATTGAGAATCGACATCATTATTTTACTCTAGTATTGACATAACTTCTTCTGGCCTGGTTGATAAAGTATAGAATTGTTGGATTTCAGCAGGTGAAATGAAGACATCTCCATTTAAGATTTCATTACTTCTTGGCAAATCAACAATTTCTTCCATTTGTTTGGTTTGGTAGTCGTAATTGACATTATGGAAGTTTCCATAAGAGTGTCTGGATTTAGGTCCATCTTGTCAATTTGACTGATAGGAAACACATAATATGTACTCACATGTATGAATGGGTTTATTGGAATCTTTTCCAAACCATTTGGAGCATTAATTTTGGTGACCTTCTTTGCCATGGATTTTTCCTTTCCCTCTATGTGATAAAATTTTGCCTCAATATATTGATATTCACACATTTTGAATGGGGCCTTGTCACCATACAATGTTCCAATTTGACCATTGAAACAATATTTGAGACATTGATGGTATGACTAAGGTACATCCGCATGTTGATGTATTCAAGGTCTTCCAAGAAAAATGTTGAAGGTTGTGTCTTGATGAACAACCATGAAATCTGAATTAGACACAAGGTCTCCAAACTGAATTCTGAGTGTAATTTCGCCCAGATGTTCTTGTTCATTCTTATCATACCGTTGAAAAATCAAAGTAGAAGGAGATAAATCAGATTCGGTGAGGCCCAATCGATGAAGTGTACTAATAGGAATGAGATTGACTCCTGAGACATTATCAACGAAAGATCGTCGGATTTTTATATCATTGACTTTTCCAGATAGATACAATGGTCTGATATGTCCATGTACAACATCATCTTCATCTTTATCTGTAAAAGATATCACTTCATGGCATTCTGCAGGATCATTCTCTATATGGTAGACCTCATCCGCAGCAATTTCAGTTTTGAATTCTTGAGGACTTGACAAAGCCTCAATAAGCGCCTCCTGAAGATCTTTTGATAGATTAAAGGCATCCAGAATTGATAAATTGGCTGGTACTTGGGACAAATGTTTCAGGACATCATACTTTTGGTCTAAAGGTCTGCGTTTCCCATCATGAAAATGTGGTTTTTCAGGTGCCTTGGAAGTTGATTCTTTGGTAATAGATGCATCCTGTATCAGGGCAGGAATTGGAAACATTTCTGGCTTTGGTAGATTAGACCGACTAGGTCTATCTATTTGCTGAGATGAAGAAGGTGTAACCTTTAACTGGTCCTCCAAAATAACTGTGTTAGGATCGAATCTTCCATGCGTAGAAGAACTTTTTTGTTCCTTTTGAGCCCGCTTAAGGGATTTTCCATGAGTTTATGCCGCATATATAGTTCTATCAAGAGTAGGATTGAAATAGTAGCTTCTAGAATATCCACGTCTTCCCCTGTATCCTAGACCTCTGTCTCTTCCTCTAATTCCTCTGTTAGATACAGGGAACTTAGGCTCATCATAATCGAAACTGTCATTGACATAGGGATCTATTAAATGAATCATGTTAACAGAACCAAAGATCAATTCTTTATCTGATGAAGATTCTGCCTGATGAACCCATTTAGGTTGTGCCATTTGGTGGGGTGTTGCCCATGCTTTTGAAGTAGGTGGCATAAAATATGCCAGAGTCAAAGACAACTTATGCTTCGATACGAGCTCATCTTCTTCTAACTTTTCTTCTTTCTTCAAATTACATTTCTTCTTTGAGGATTTTTCTTCTGATGAAGGGGGTTTTGTAATGGCAGAAATAGCAGAAGACGAAATTGGTTGATTCAATTGTATTCATAAAATGGAATGAGTTCGGTTAATTGTTTTCCTGAATATCCAATCATCATATTTCTGTGCATTTTTACTTTTGACTTCATTCCACTCGCCCTCTTCCTCTAGATTAGTAGCAGTAACACATGCTACTTGGGCTGAAGAACCTTTCAGTTTTACTTGTCCAGAGTCCACCATCTTTTGTAGGAGGTCTTTGAAGACAAAACACTTCTGAATGGGATGCCCCAACATCTGATGAAACGGACAATAGTTGGGGAGGTCTTTATCTCCTTCCTTTTTCAGCCTTTTGGACCTTGGAAACTGAACCAGATTGTTTTCCAGAGCCGAGATGAAGTAACCAGGAACTTTTTCATTCTGAAAAGAATAATTTTTTTTTAAATCCTCAAACTGTTTCCTTCTTCGATCTCTTTGATCATCTTGACGAGTCAGCTGTTTTTTTTACGCTCAAAAGGTGGAGCCCTTCGATATGATGAAGGTTTTGAAGTTGAAGCAGGTACAGGTGCTTGTTTAAGTGTAACTGTAGCAGTCTCTGCTTTTCCTATTCTCCTTCTCGGAACTGATGTAATTACACGAGTTTTAGCCTTAGTCTTTATAAGAGAGTATTCTATCTGTTGAACGATTTAAGTAAGGTCTTGAAACCCTCCTGTTTATTTCATAGGGATCAACGGTGTGCATAATTCATCACGCAGATTTGCCACACAGATTGGCAGCAACTCTTCTTGAGGGAGTGCTAAACTTAAGTAATATGTTAATCCCTTCTAGTGAGCAATAAAATCTGAAACTCTTTCATTATCCCTTTTTTTACAATTTTTAAGATCAAAAACTATTGTCTTTGGTAAAGTTGAGCTAAATTGAAGAAGTAACCTTTAACGGAGATCTTCCCACCCAGTAATTGACCGAGATTACAAACTTGTATACCAGACAAAATCAGGTCCTTGTAATGACTGCACAAAACACCTGAGCTTAACTGCTTCTTGTTGTTGAGGATTTCCCATCATAGGATCACAATGAGAAACAAAATGTGTTAAGTGTTGTTCTGGATCTCCCGAACCATTAAAAATTGGGAATCTGGTATTCGGAAAATTTGATGGGGGAGGAATTGTATCGACCCATTCAGGGTAATCTCTCTTTTCTGGTTGAACCTGTGCATGTCGACCTTCCATAGTTTCCAACTGAGATGTTAATGACTCAATGGTAGTCATTAATTTTTGAGAAACATCTAGTTGAGCTTGGACCTAAGTAGGTGTAATAACTGGAGTTTGGATGGGTGTGGCGATTGGTACTGCCAATGATGGTAGTATTGCTGGTTTCTGTCATGTATGACCCATAAGATTGGACCTGTGAGGGTGTAATTGTAAATGGGGATATTCTTGATCCATCCCAGTAACTGAAACAAAATCCCTTTATTGATTAACTCCAGCATGCTTAGGAGGAAGACTACCTTGAAGTAGTTCTGCATTTAACCTCCTTAACTCCTTCATTTATTCTTTTTGTTGTGCGAACCTTTCCTCTAATGAGAGTGATTGGCCTTCTCCAGAGGCAGGGTGGGATATAACCTGACTTTTACCCTTTTCCTTGGAATGCTTCTTTCTGGAGTATGGAAGGGAATTACCTGAAGGAATGTCTTGCCTTTGGGAAACCCTTTGGCTTATGGTACGCACACCTCCTTCATTTTTTTCCATGTGTACAGCCTCTTGAAGAGGAACTTCTTCATCTGATCCCCCTGAACTGGACTTATTTTCTGGAGGATATTTTGCAATGGTATTGATAACATTTACTGACACATAATTCATTGATGTCATTCTATCAATTCTTCTGTTAGATTGTCTCCCTTTATGTCTTCTATGAGACTCCTTTCTCCTATATAAATAATTCCCTGAAACTATTTGATGGACAGTAACTTAAAGGGAATCATTAGATAATTCAGTTATACGCTTTCCTTGTGGCTTCTTCCCTAATCAGGAGAAAACTGACTTCCACTGAGGAAGGGATTGCAAATGTGAAAAATCCCCCAGCCTTGTAGGATGGGGTTGTTCTTATTCTTATTCTTCAAATCTTTGAAAAAATTTTAATGAATTCAAATATTGATTTAGATGATACCCCAGCCTCGCAATCTGGGGTGATTATTGAACTATTATAGCTGAAATATGTGCAACTGCTCTTCTGATTTTGCAGATTTTGGTTCAGATATTAGCTGGGTGTATTATCTGATCATCAATTACACCACCTGTTTCAAAATATCATTGTTCAATTTAAGACATTTGCATCCTCTGATGCCTGACATCCTCTAAACAAGATGCCTGCTCAAGATTCTCAGAGGCTTGATGTAAAAGTAGCTCAATAACTTCTTTTCTTTGAGCCTGATTCTGATGATAACTGGTTGAGGCCTATTCTCAAGCATACATTTGATTATATAAAAAACCTATTGATTGGGTTCGGTCGTGGGCAATAACATTGCATGAAATCACTTTTGGCAAACTTTGCTGATTTTGGAGTGCAGTGAAATGCAATGCTCCATATGCACCACATCCTCTGATGTGAACATTAGATGGGGAATCAAAAATTAATTGGTGTGGCCTCTTCAGAGAATTGAGACATGCATGCTAAAGAGTTTTCTGTTGTTTTTGAACCCTTGGATGTTGGGAAACTGAAAGAGATGCCAAGTCAATTTGGCACTGCAACCCTTCTATTACCTTTATATGATTTTGATATTCATCATATGGTAATACTTTAGTTTTAAAATGATAAAGAGTTTTCCATAAGTTGAGACGAATGTCATGAATGCAATCTTCTATCATCAATTCTGGAATATCAAACTGAGAATTTTCTAAAGGCTAGAACATGACTAGTATTTCTCCTTTAGCTAATTGTTTCCTCATATTCAACACATCTTCATCATCTTCTACTAGAGGTTTCTCCACTTGGTCTGACCAAAGTGGATGCTCTACATTTGAGGATAAATGACCCAAGGGAGGTTCAGAGAATGATCGTTCCCTTAATATGTCTTCTTACTGAGAAAATGTTTCACCCGTAAATGATAAGGCATCAGACATGACTGGCCTTATGTTTGCAAGTGCCTCGAGATAGGAGGGCTTTCTTGTTACAACATTTTCAATTATAGAATTGTTTTGACAATGTGAAATACTACCATGGAGAGGACTTTCGTAGCGAAAGCCATCATAGAGAGGATCACCATGGTGGATTACAGCAAGGGATAAATCTTCTTGCTCCTTGGTCTTCTGGCCACACAGAGGGTTTCTGTGGATCTCATCCAAAGATAGGTACTCTAGATTGACTAAATTTTCATGAATCAAGTTTTCATGATGAAGTATCTGATGAGAAGCTTCATAATTACAACTACCACTCCCAAAATTTGGTAATGTGAGGGTAGGATCTTTAGAAGCAACAGATAAATGTCTGAGGGCTTCAAGAATTTCATCATTAAGAGGAGCTAAATTATAGCTTGACTCTTAATTTTCCAATGATATTTGGTGAAATTTCTTCTTTGATGTTATCCTATACTTAGTTGGGGACACTTGTTGGGAAAAATTGTTATCATGGGTAGGTATATGTGCATGTCTTGGATTAGTTACCGGAACAGACCGGTTACCTCCAATTGGAAAGGGTGTATGTTCCCTATCTTGTTGTCCATATGATATTGGGGAGTATGCCTCATGACCCTCCTGGACTAAACCAGAGGTGTGTATCTGCTCTGGGATGGCATGTTGATGTATTATCCCATGTGTGGGGATAGATTTATGTGTTTGTTCCCCTGATACTGCTGAAGTAGTTGTTAAAATATCCTGACATGCTTCCAGAATATGGGCAGGGATATGAGTCTGGCCTTTCACCATTGACAAGATGTGTTTAGTGACTTCTACAGCCGGAACGGGAATATATGTCCATTCCCTATCTAGATTAGGTGTATGTGTCTGCTCCTATCCTCTTTTTCCTATCAACGGATATTGATAGTACTTATGCATAGGGGAAGAGAGTTGAGTCTGCTCCAAATTTTTCGTCGAAGCTTTCCGACTGACTTCTCTGGGTGCTTCCAAACGAGACTATTGGCATACTTGATGAACATTGGCAGGTGTATGTTCATACTAGATATTCTCTGTAAAGTATGGTTGACGGGTTTCCTTCAATACTGACAGACGAGACTACTGACATAATTGGTGATTATAAACAGGTGTATGTTCATGCTTACCAGTTCCCCCCATATTAGATTGGAGGGTCTCTTTAAATGCAGTCAGACGAGCCTGTTGACTGACAGATAAATTGTAAACAGGTGTATATGTCTATTCATGGTACTCCACCGGGTTTACCTGGTGGGATTGGTGGGTTGTTGTCAGACGAGACTGTTGAGAAAAAAAATTAGGACGAACGGGTGTATGTGTCTGCTCGTTGTTTGCCATCAAGTTTGATCGATGGACTTATCTAGGGGAGGTAGAGGTGAGAACCTGCTTCCTGTTAACCGGATGTTGTCCCTGGAGATTTGTCTTGCGTGCCCGGGTCTGAGAGACTAGGTCCAAATGTCCATAGTAAACACCCCCATCATGTTTGGGATATACTACCGCATGATTCTGGCAGTGATTACTGGTGGGAGTCCTCAGGAAGGACTCCTGTATTCTTGAACTGAGGCCTTCAATGACCTCTTGATCTACCTCCCTACAGTATGGGAGATATTGATTGTTGCATTCCGGGGATAAAGACCCGAAACAGTTGGAAACGGTGGTTGGAACCATTTACTTCTTGATCATTGGTCATTTTTGTCCAGATGATCAAGGATTATTTTTGACCTGGAGGGCCTATCGAGCAGCCTCCAAAGTTGGAATTGTACTGTGTTGGAAATATTCCTTTATCAGCACATTGGAGACCCAACGTTGACGATGCTGGGTTAGTGATAACATCCTTCCTGTGGATGGAGATCCAACTTGAGCAGCAGTCGGGAAGTTCACAGATGTTATCTTTGAGAAATCCATTCTTTGGATTGAAGGGAATTCTGTGGAAAACTGAGAACAACAAAAAGTTATATTAAATTGATGTCTTGTCAGATAGATACATGTGTGATTAATTCATTTTTCTGGCCTTCCTTTAGCAATTGATAGGGTCCTAACATGTGGGTAACATTATTAACTTGGTTAAGGATTCACGTCGGTTTCACCATTTTTATTTTGTAGGTCCTTGAAACATGATATTCTATATTTAATAATCCTTGTTTCCAGGCAGTTTCCATTGGATTTATTCATGGAACTGGAAACTTACAACAGTTCTTTATCCAAATAGGACCTACTTTCCAAATACAGGCATTCGTTAAGTTTTGAACTTTACGATACTTAAGAACATGCATTGGTCGAGAGGATGAGAGGTCGGACTCATCACACCCTTTTGGGGGGAATTATTGTCTACTCTGGGACTCTCTTTGAAATTAAAATATTTTCATGAATCCTTATTAATTCACCAATTATATCATAAGTATCCCTTAGAATTTAAAATAACTTATTTAACATGTATTAGAATTATCAGTATGTATTCGAGGTTTTCCATCAATGGTATCCTCTAATATACTAATTAGAGATTCTTTTAATCATCATTTATGATGATAATGGTTTTTAAGCCACTCATTGGGGAACTCTAGAGTTTATTTTCATCCAGGGAGACGAAGGTTTGTTTTGATTTTGGGATCGTGCTCATAAAATAAGCTACCTATGTATCCTTGTAAAATGAATCAGAACCCTCGTAGTTCGGTGCCACTTAATGGGACACATCATACCTTTTAAGGTCATGTGATAAGGACCTCTAAGCAGAAGGTGCTTAGTTACAACTTAGTGTGGGACTTATGTTAAAACATCCCAAGGAACTTTGGAAAGGATATAGGTTTCCAAATAGGATCAAACCCTATTGGGAATATGGCCCAAAGGGAAAAGGGTTGATTTGAAGTGTTGGGTTTGAACCTCAATGAGGCTTCCTATGTATCCCATATGGATGGGAATCAAATCCCACGTAGTTAGATGAATCTCATATGATAGTATGGTCTCTGAGAGAAATGATTTTGGTCTTACTTCCTAAAAAGGATGCCTTGATGATTTGAGGATTGAATTTGGGTCTTATTTCCTAAGGAGGATGCCAAAATTTGGGGGAATTAGGGTTGAATTCCTGAGGAGGATATCCAATGAGCTCGGGCTCTGAAAGAGATTCCTATATATCCTAGTTTTAAAAGGAATCAGAGTTATCGTAGTTCTTCTGTTTGAGTGTTTGTGCACATGTTGTAATCATCACATATCTTTAATCCCATGTGAGTCATGCTCGGTGTGAGAAACAAGAGGATGTGAAAGATTCAACAATGACACTTCACACTTCCAAATTTTTCATCCTTGCTAATGGAAGAGGGCGAGGCAACAGTGGATGAGGGCGGGGCGATGATCCCTCCCTCTATTCTCTTCACGTTGGAAAAGGGTCCAAATGGAAGGAAGAAGGGGTGAAGTTGAGGGGCTTATACCAGGATGGCTTCCCTGAAATTGGTTCTGGTAAGGGAGGGAGACTTATCCTATACTTGAATGGAATGGAAAGTGTGAATTGTACCTTCCCTACCAGATAATTGAGGTTCTGGGTCACTTCTTTGAAAAGGGCGAGGTCGGAAGCCCACCATCTTCCAAACTGGGAACTTCCCAACATTGTTTCTGGGAGAAAAGTCCATGTGACTACGGATATAGAAACCCAAAAACATCTCATGAATCTTAACCCCATTGTGAAAAAAATGTGGGAAACCTCTGACTACAGATATACAAACCCAAATTAGAGACATGCTGATGTGTCTTGCCCAAAGATCTGGGAAGTCAGGAGGTTTTGGGGGAGGCTTCAACTTAGCCCCTTTCGAGTAAGGGAACCAAGGAAAGAGATACCCTGCCATGAAATGGATTTTAAGAAGGGTATTGTAAACTGGCCATGTAGGTACCTCGTGCAGGTATGCCACGTAGGTATCCTGTGATGCTCTACCACGCATGTATTGCGCGCAGGTAATTCGTGCAGATGGACCGCGCAGATATACCGCGTAGGTATGAATGAGGACTGAAGAATGTGAAGAACTTCAAAACATGCCTATTCCCTTTAATTATCCCTTCTTTTTTAGTTTATAGAACTACCTGAGACAATTTTAGAGATCTAAACAAAAGATCTATGCAATGGGAGCTTCAGAGAGTCTTTCAAAAAAATTCAGTCCAAAAATGGGGAGCCCAAGGGTCCTATTAATAGGCAAAGATGGTCCTGGCCGAAGAAACTTTAGTCGCGCAGAGATAGTGTGTAGTTCCACTGCGTAGGTGCTCCACGTAGAGGCATCCCAAATCTTCTTTCACGTAGGTCAAACACGTAGCTGCTTCACACAGCTCGGTCGCATAGCTATGTCACGAAGCTGGGCCACGTAGCTCACTCGCGAAGTTGTTGGATGTTCCTACATTTCATAGAGTTTGGGAGGATTTGTTGATGTTTCCTTTGTACTATTTGAATCTTTTTAAGGAGTGTCAACAACTAAAAATAAGAAATAATAGTCAAACCACTTCTGGCTAACTTCCTTTAAAAGATCCTAACTATAGCTACTAACACATCGTCATTAATAGACCACAATCCCCTCACTACCAAGTCATTCCATGATTTTTTCAAAAACCTATGTTGTAGTCCAGCCTCAACTCATGGTGTTCTCAAAGGGAACATACACATCCAACCATTTTATCATTGCACTGCCTTAAAAGAACTTACATGACTCAAAAAGAATTACATCCCTTTGGTTCATTCACACATCCTGAGTTTGAATCTAGCATCCATACTCCATTAAAACCCATAACCAGGTTTTATTTCTAGCATCACTTCAAGGATTATAAGCTCAAATATACCATCCTCGCAACTTTCAAGAATGAAAAAAAACCATTTTTGAATGGTATTTTATGGTTTTTCTCCCTCTACTTGGATGGATACACCCACATGTTTGATGAAATATTCCCCACCTTAGGATTTTCCTATTCATCATTTACTAATAATGGGAACCCATCCCACAACACATACTCCATCCACCACCGAACGTGGGTAATGGATGTGGCCCACACACATGCTTCCTTGGATTATAGACAAGGTTAAAATACCATATTCCCATAAATCAATAAGAAGCAGAAGATACACCAATCACTCAAGCTTAAATAATAATCAATTGTAATAACGAAAAATACAAACAACCATCCCATCCCTAACCACTTCTTCTTTTCCCTGTGCGAGGGTTGATCACTCCTAGAAATGGAAATCTACCAAGTGTCAAAACATTCCTATTCTCCTGTATACTAGCCCAAAATAGTAAGAAAAAGAAAAAAATCCATTTATACCACTTTGTAATTTCTCTATTGGGAATCCACTGAAATAGTGACCTGAGTCGGTCGATCACATAGCCTCAAGCGTGCCTCCCCGTATGCCAGAGGCTTCCGACTAGCAGTGAGGGTCCAATGATGGTATGGTAGGGAGACTATACCCTCATTATTAGATTGGAATAGTATTATAACATAATAAATCAATCAACAGTGGTATAAGTATAAATGAAAAGGAGAAGAAGACAATAATAACTGATTAAATGGACAATTCCAAAAAAACCAACCATGCATGTCCATGTGATTCTACAATTTACAATAAAAATACATACAACAGGTGATAAAAAAATGATATAAAAAGAAAGATAAAAGCCTCAAAGGCTATCTCTATGAGCATCCTAAGAAAAGGATCAGTCCTATGCTCCTAAGATCTCATGTACAAGTGTAACAACACAAGCATAATCCATGAACCTAAACCTGCAACCATGAGTTCTGTTTGGGTACCATGGTGCAATGGAATCCCGAATAGTGTGTGACAAAAACTCAGTAGGCCACCACCAATGGTTTCCAGTCTGTGAGTATAAAATACAGGAGTGTGCGGGTATAATACATAAATTTGTAAATAAATAAATGTAAATAAGTTAGTTTGGGTTCCTCAAGAACACCTAGACAACCATATATTCTTTATCCTAAGATGTAATATCTCATACATTCCATCATAAATATATATATGCATATATGAAAATATATACATGCAAAGATATACATGCACTAATGAGGACCTGGGGAGGAAGGCCCAAGAATCCACATAATAAAAACATAAGGATCATTTATTTAATCAAGGAAATCAGATAAGACATCCTAAATAGGGAACATAACTAAGGTTATAAAATTATAATTGTTGTATAGGACCCAAGGTAAACCCACGACATCCATGTATAATGAGAATCTATAAACCACGAAGCAATTATGGTTAGTCACATGTATCTAAACATAAGACCATTATTTGTTCAAGGACTTGAGGTACAAGCTAAGGCATCCTAGTATATTAATTTTCATAAGAAGATACCACTAGTCATATGTATTAATAAAAAAATATGATATAGTTCATTTTTACTATGATCCCGTCCAAGGCATTTTGTAATGAGGAACCTAGGTATTACCAAAGGAGTAGAATAATCCTATTTATTATATTTACTCAAGGCACAATGTAATTCCCTTTTTACATGTTTTATATTAGTATTTAGTCATAGTCCATGGGCTTTATCCATGCCAACTTCAGGTATCATAACTCGTTTCATTCCTTCTCTTAAAATTTCATTTTTAAAATATAATCCAAGTATAATTTAATTAAGAATTCCATGTACATAAGCATGCCATTTATCATAAATAAAGTATGAATAAAGAGATTCATGCCCATAAGCATGTTGCATACCATCCAAATATCACCATTTAAATGCCCCTATTTATTAGAGAAGGTTGCCCACTTCTTAGATATTTTTATTATAAAACCATGCATGGTTGAAATACCAAATCATTTAATATAATTTAAACAAATCATACATGAGAGTTAATTAAAAACACCTCAAAGGTGATTAAAGGTTAGCTGGATCATTTTAAATCAAGCATTTAGAATAATGCCCATAAAGTGTGATGAAATTTCCTAAACAATCATAGGTCACAACATACATGAAACCCACCCAAAAAGAGGGTGGCTCGAGTTGAGATGGATAACCTCAAATGGTTCAATTTATAAGCATACTAAAAATATATTTTTTGGTAAATCATTTACATTATTAATTTCACATTTTATGGGAGACACTTGAGAATTCCAGCACGCGGCACAATGATGTAGTTCATAAACATGCCATACTTTAAGGTAAAATCATAATACCACCCACCACGTGCTTAGGATGGTCCACTCGTCCAATGTCAGGGTTTGATTCGAGCCAAAATGAGAGAAATAATAATATTAAATGAAAATATCATGAATTAGATCACACGAAGGTAACACTAGAGATGGAAAGATAACAGAATAAAGGAAGAAGGAGGAGTCGTAGATGTACCGATATGATTCCAATGCATCTGACGATGTTTTATTTAGAGCTCAAATGAGGGAGATCCACCAAAGGGATAGGAAGAGGAATGGGTGCAAGCATAGGAGGTATCCTTGGAAAATGAGGGAGGAAAACGGGTGAAAATCATTTAAGGTTTAGAGGGTAAAATCGATCATTTTTCCTTTTAATGAGGCACACGGTTAGACCCCATGGTTTGGTTAACCGTGTGCCAACCGTACAGCTCACACTACCCAAGATCCACACCCTGCATGGTTTGGATGCATGGTTAGGGATAATCGTGTGCCAATCGTGTCGTGTTACTAGTTAAGTGGCATGAACCATGTGGACTAAGTGTACAGTTTGGAAAACTATGTGCAGCCTATACACCCACCACTGATATTTATTACAGACATTTTTCACAGTCATGCACCCCACCTTTCATGGTTTAACAAACCATGTGACACCCCCTTAAGGGTCGCATGGTTTCTCCTAGAGGGTCGCACGGTTTTAAAAAATGGTGTGCCCCTATCCGTCTCTCTCAGAAAGTGAGTTTTCGATGCCCGGTTCCCCCAAAATTCATCTGAACTCCCGAGATACCTCTCAAGCCTTAAACCCCATCTAAAAATAACACTTTTAAGTGTTCCAATGCTCAAATCCACATTCTGAAGCTCAATTCAATATATGGTCTATCCACTAAATGAAAAGTTCAAACTCCATGGAATTTTCAACGGTCCAAAAACATGGGATGATACAACAGTTGGTTATACCCCCCAACTATCCTTCTCATATACAATTCATTCCTAACTAGTTATATTCCCTATCCACAATCCTTTTCAGCAGCTGGTTCTACATCCCAACTACAAGCTCTTCCTTCTTCTTTTTTGATCCACTGTAGAATGATCTTCTTCTTTAGATGTTCTTTCTCCACAAGAAAGATGGATCACATTATCCTATGTACAATCTTCAAGATCTTCAATAACTCTCTTAAGATTATTTTGGTCTCAAAAAATCTTCCTGATCTTGGAAAGACCTAGATAACTCAATATCACTTTACAGAACTTTTTTCAAAAATTTACTTTAGAAAAATTCCATCTGATTGAGCTTTGTCCAAAATTCCCTCTGTTCGATGGGTTACAATCTCTATCTGGTATGTCTCCATCCTATACTCCTCAAATCAATGCACTTTAGATTGGTGAAATTCAATCTAATAAACTTTGATCTGATGATCCTTCTACGTCTGGTGCACTTCCTTCAACTAAGTAGAAACTCAATTGACAAGTCACTCTCAGATTCTTCTTCAACCGATGATACATGGTCTGATACTTCCTTTTTCACCCAATGAAACTCAGTTTGATGTTCTTTTGATAAAAACTCCTCAATATGATTATTCTTCTTCAACCAAGTAAAACCTTGGTTATATTCTCACGACATAAATCCTTTGTCACTTCTACTCCTCCACATGTGAATAGTGTATGTACACCATACTATTACACCCTCCCCCCTTATAGGTGCAATTTTTTGGTGAAAGGTGGGAATCTAAAAATATTTTCCTGCACATCTCAAATTGGAAATTCAAACTTCCTGCATGGTTGATTTTTTTTGGATGATTCTCAACACTTCTAGAATCTTCTTGAAGCTTCTTACAAACTCAGCATATGTACCCTTCTGTGAACTTCCTTAAACTTGGTTTTAATGAACTTCAAAATTCCTTAACCTTAGAAGGATAAAAACTATTGAATGAATATATTAGCATCATCATTTTTAAGGACTTTACAAAGTTTATGTAAATAACCTTAGAACTCCTTTAATAAAATGGTTTCCTGGTGTACTTTTTAAGAACTCCTCTATCCAATGGTATATATTCAATGTTCTCTGTATGATGGACTCATAATCCAAATCTATGTATGATATGCCTTCATCTGGTTCCACTCTATTAGAAACCCTCTATCTGTTGGGATCAACATATCTCTATCCAATACAACTCAACTTCATCTCAAACTTTATATTCCCTTCTCTGTCTGGAGTTCCTCTATTTGATGGCATCACAATTCTCTATTTGATGTTATCATAATAATCTATTTGTTGTATCTTTCTAGTGTATGCTCGATGGACCTTCATCCAATGCAACCTTGTATATTTCTATGTTTGATGATCTGAACTAGTTATCTCTATCTGATAGCATCGAAATGTTATCCTACATCTGATACATCTTTCAAATATGTACCTTAGACTTTGTACAAACTTCAAAACTTGTACTTTGTAACTCAACTTCACATTGGGTATGTTCGTCTGATAACATTCACTGCGGGAAAAACAACTTTTTACGACGGGTTTTCGTCTCCCGTTACAAATAGTGAGGTATTTGTCAAACCGTGCGAAGGTTATTTGCGACGGGGGGATCCGCCCGTCGCAAATAGTGAGGTATTTGCGACGGGGCCCATCGTAAATACCCGGCGGCGGTTAATAGCTTTTTGTGACGGGATATCGTCCCATCGCAAAAGGCGTGTCGGCAGAACTATTTGCGACGGGACCCGTCGCAAATACCTTTTTAACCGCCGACAGTAATTAATGCGCGCGTAGGTATTTGTGATGGAGTCTGTCGCCACAGATACTATTTGTGACGGGTAACCCGTCACAAATAGTACCGTCGCAAATAATCTAACCTATATATACCCACATCCGTTTTTCCTCTCATTCCTCTCAATTCTTAGATCCTCTTTCTCTCTGAACTCTAATTTCATAGTGAAAATTTTTCTAAGTTGATTTTTTTTTCACGAAGAAGTTATGAAGCCGTCTACAACAATAGAAGATCAAATTTAAAGGTATTTATGTTTTATTTCATTTATTATTTATTTCATTTTTTTATGTTAATTTTTATTATTGTTGATTAGTTGTAATTAAATTAAATTTAAATTGTTTTGTCATGAGTATTTATTTGTACTAATAAATTGAAATTTTTAGCACTAATTCTTAATAATTAGTAGTAATTAATAATTATTAGCGCTAATTAGTAATGTATATAATTATTTTGTGGTAATTAATAATAATTGGTAATAAATAGTAATAATAAGTAATAAATAGTAAAAATTTGTAATAATTAGTAACAAATTGTAATAATTAGTAATAAATTGTAATAATTAGTAATAATTAGTAATAATTAGTAATAATTAGTAATAAATAGTAATAAATAGTAATAATTAGTAATAATTAGTAATAATTAATAACAAATAGTAATAATTAGTAATAATTAGTAATAATTAGTAATAATTAGTAATAAATTGTAATAATTAGTAATAAATTGTAATGATTAGTAATGAATTGTAATGATTAAAAATGAATTGTGATGATCAGTAATAATTAGTAATAATTACTAATAATTAGTAATAATTAGTAATAATTACTAGTAATTAGTAATAATTAATAATAATTAGTAATAAATAGTAATAATTAGTAATAATTAGTAATAAATAGTAATAATTAGTAATAAAAAGTAATAAATAGTAATAAATGGTAATAAATTGTAATAATTAGTAATAAATTGTAATAATTAGTAATAAATTGTAATTATTAGTAATAAATTGTAATCATTAGTAAAAAATTGTAATCATTAGTAATAAATTGTAATAATTAGTAATAATTAGTAATAAATAGTAATAAATAGTAATAAATAGTAATAAATGGTAATAAATAGTAATAAATAGTAATAATTAGTAATAATTAGTAATAAATTGTAATAATTAGTAATAAATTGTAAAAACTAGTAATAAATTGTAATAATTAGTAATAAATTGTAATAATTAGTAATAAATTGTAATAATTAGTAATAAATTGTAATAATTAGTAACAATTAGTAATAAATAGTAATAATTAGTAATAAATTGTAATAATTAGTAATAAATTGTAATAAATTGTAATAAATTGTAATAAATAGTAATAAATTGCAATAAATTGTAATAAATTGCAACAATTAGTAATAAATTGTAACAATTAGTAATAAATTGGAACAATTAGTAATAAATTGGAACAATTAGTAATAAATTGGAACAATTAGTAATAAATTGGAACAATTAGTAATAAATTGGAACAATTAGTAATAAATTGTAACAACTAGTAATAAATTGTAACAATTAGTAATAAATTGTAACAATTAGTAATAATTAGTAATAATTAGTAATAATTAGTAATAATTAGTAACAATTAGTAATAATTAGTAATAAATTGTAATAATTAGTAATAAATTGTAATAATTGGTAATAAATTGTAATAATTAGTAATAAATTGTAATAATTAGTCATAAATAGTAATAATTAGTAATAAATAGTAATAATTAGTAATAAATAGTAATAAACAGTAATAAGTAGTAATAAGTAGTAAAAATTAGTAATAAATAGTAATAAATAGTAATAATTAGTAATAATTAGTAATAATTAGTAATAAATTGTAATAATTAGTAATCAATTGTAATGATTAGTAATGAATTGTAATGATTAGTAATAATTAGTAATAATTAGTAATAACTTGTAATAATTTGTAATAATTAGTAATAAATAGTAATAATTAGTAATAATTAGTAATAAATCGTAATAATTAGTAATAAGTTGTAATGATTAGAAGTAATAAATTGTAATGATTAGTAGTAATAAATTGTAATGATTAGTAATAAATTGTAATGATTAGTAATGAATTGTCATGATTAGTAATGAATTGTAATAATTAGTAATAATTAGTCATAATTATTAATAATTAGTAATAATTAGTAATAATTATTAATAATTAGTAATAATTAGTAATAAATAGTAATAATTAGTTATAAATTGTAATAATTAGTAATAAATTGTAATAATTAGTAACAATTAGTAATAAATAGTAACAATTATTATTAAATAGTATTAATTAGTACTAATTAGTAACAATTATTAATAAATAGTAACATTTAGTAATAATTAGTAAGAAATTGTAATAATTAGTAATAAATTGTAATAATTAGTAATAAATCGTAATAATTAGTAATAAATTGTAATAATTAGTAATAAATTGTAATAATTGGTAATAAATTGTAATAATTAGTAATAATTAGTAATATATAGGAATAAATAGAAATAATTAGTAATAATTAGTAATAATTAGTAATAATTAGTAATTAATAGTAACATTTAGTATTAAATAGTAACAATTAGTATTAAATAGTAACAATTAGAAATAATTAGTAATAATTAGTAATAAATAGTAACAATTAGTAATAAATAGTAACAATTAGTATTAAATAGTAACAATTAGTATTAAATAGTAACAATTAGTATTAAATAGTAACAATTAGTAATAATTAGTAACAATTAGTAATAAATAGTAACAATTAGTATTAAATAGTAACCATTAGTATTAATTAGTAACAAGTAGTAATAATTAGTAACAATTAGTAATAATTAGTAAGAAATTGTAATAATTAGTAAGAAATTGTAATAATTAGTAATAAATTGTTATAATTAGTAATAAATTGTAATAATTAGTAATAAATTGTAATAATTAGTAATAAATTGTAATAATTAGTAATAAATTGTAATAATTAGTAATAAATTCTAATAAATAGTAATAAATTATAATAAATAGTATTTAATTCTAATAAATAGTAATAAATAGTAATAAATAGTGATAAATTGTAATAAATTGTAATAATTAGTAATAATTAGTAATATATAGGAATAAATAGGAATATATAGGAATAGTTATAATAAATTGTAATAATTAGTAATAAATTCTAATAATTAGTAATAAATTCTAATAAATAGTAATAAATAGTAATAAATAGTAATAAATTGTAATAATTAGTAATAAATTGTAATAATTAGTAATAATTAGTAATAATTAGTAATATATTGGAATAAATAGGAATAAATATGAATAATTAGTAATAATTAGTGATAATTAGTAATACTTAGTTAGGAACAATTAGGAACAATTAGGAAGAAATTTTAATAAATTTTAATAAATTTTAAGAAATTGGCACAATTTCTAGTGGATTGACGGCACTCCTTTTGCTCAATGACTTTTCTCCTTTCAACTCTTACCGACTCAAAACATTATGAAAAATGTGCTGCTATGTAGACATATTCAATATTCTATGCACGAGATTGGATATGCATTCATAGGATCATATTTTTTATAATGTTTTCAGGTGGTGATAGTTGGAAGAAGACGATTCATCGACGAAAAGGGGGATCTTTTGTCCGACCCCTCATTTACTTGCATCTTTCTCACACTGAAATCATAATAAAGAATCTGGTTGGAGGTAAACATATTCATTCTCATGCATACGAGAATGAATATGCGTACGTCAGACCAGATTCTTCATTTGATTTCAGTGTGAGAAAGATGCAAGTAAATGAGTCATCCGACAAAAGAGTAGTCGTCAATCCACTGGAAATTGTGTCGCCCTTAATTAATGGTAATTATTAAGAAGTAGTTGTAATTATTTATCTTTTTTTTTCAGATAGTGTTTTTATAATTTCAAATTATTTAAAAGCAGTGATGATTTTATATTTTATGTAGAAAAATATGGAACAAAGAAGTCAACATCAATCATTATTAGATGATCACGCTTGGATAAATTAGTGCAGAAATCCAAATGGTTCTGGTTTAAATCCTGTATATATTGAGGGTGTTGAATCTTTCTTAGCATTTGCATCATCAAAACCAGAATATGTTTCAGAAGGCACAATTAAGTGTCCTTGTAAAAAATGTGCTCTGAGAACGTTTGACACATTTGACAAGGTTGGGGGACATCTCTTGCGGTTTGGTTTTCAACCAAATTATGTTTTTTGGTATCAACACGGTGAACGCAGTTCCAGAGAAGATACTAATAACTTGAATCTGGATCCATCACGGTTTCAAAATTTAGTACATGATGTTGCAGGTCCATCTGTTCAACAAACTAAAACTCGTAATGATATTGATTTAACTCCTGAGTTGGAACCATCCGAATTTTATGAGTTGTTGAGGTCTTCTGAGGATGCATTATATCCTGGTTGCAAGATAAGCAAATTATAAGCGGTTGCAAAATTTATGGCTATTAAATCAGGTAATGCAATGTCAAACAACTGTTTTGATCAGATATTTTCTTTGGTTAAAACGCTGTTACCTGAAGAAAATGTGTTTCCTACAAATTACTATGAGAGCAAGAGGTTGGTTCGTAATCTGGGCCTTAGTTAACGGAAGATTCATGCATGTCCAAATGATTGCATCTTATATTCTGGAAAAAATGAGTTATTGGATAGTTGTCCCACATGTGGACAATCGAGGTATAAAGATGCTCAACCAGGGAAGTCTGGATCAATTCTAGTAAAACAATTGAGATATTTCCCTCTTACACCCAGGTTGCAGCATTTATTTATGTCTCAGAACAAAGCGTCAATGATGTTATGTCACAAAACCAAGATTTCAACTGATAAAAGCTTGAATCATCCATCTGATGGTGATTCATGGAAACATTTTGACCGTCTGCATCCTTCTTTTGCTATAGAAGCCCGAAACGTGTGATTGGGTCTTTCTACAGACGGTTTATGTCTGTTTGGTCCTTATGGTAGTCAGTATTCATATTGGCATGTCTTTATAACTCCGTATAATTTTCCTCCATGGATGTTGATGAAGTAGCCCTATATCTTTTTTACTCTATTAATCCCAGGAAATCCAAAAAAGAATATTGATGTTTATTTGAAACCATTGATTGATGAGTTAAATGCATTTTGGAGTGATGGTGTTAATATATATGATGTTGCTGTGTAACAAAATTTCATATTAAAAGCTGTATTGATGTGGACGATTAGTGACTTTCTGGCATATGGCATGTTATCTGGTTGGAGTACACATGGTCTGAAATCATGTCCTTACTATATGAAAGACAACAAAGCCTTTATGCTCATCAATGGAAAAAAAATCTTGCTATTTTGATTGTCACCATAGATTTCTTCCAACCGATCATCCTTTTCGGAGGAACAAATCTCATTTCAGAAAAGGTACAATTGAAAGGGATGAACCTCCAAAGATGATCTCAGGTATAGAGTTAAAATTAGTTTTATTTTCATTACCTCCCATCACATTTGGACCAACAGTAAACCAACAGAAAATTCATAGCTTTGGGAAAGAACGTAATTGGATAAAACGGAGCATTTTTTGGGATCTTCCGTATTGGTCTGATTTGTTGGTCCACCACATGTTGGATGTTATGCATATTGAGAAGAACTATTTAGATAATTTATTTCATAAAGTTTTGGATACACCAGGTAAGACCAAAGATACTGTAAAGGCATGATTAGATCTTGCCCAAATTTGCAGGAGACCAGAACTTGAACTATTTGAAAATATCAGATCACATAGGTTAATGAAGCCAAAAGCAGCTTATACACTATCCAAAGAGATTCGCTTATTATTTTGTTAGTGGATTGCAGATTTGAGACTTCCAGATGGCTATGCTTCCAATTTGGGAAGATGTGTTAAGAATGGTTATAATACTGGATTAAAAATTCATGATTGTCATGTTATAATGGAAAGACTTATGCTGATTGGATTCAGAGGTTTATTGAATTATATTATTTGGGATTCGATAACAGACATATCATATTTTTTTCGAGACATTTGTGCAGCGACAACAGACTACGATGCGCTAAGAAAACTGGAAGAAGATGTTGCTGTAATTATATGTAAACTGGAAAAAATCTTTCCGCCGGCTTTCTTTGACTCAATGGAACATCTGATATTACATTTTCCACATGAAGCTAAATGTGGAGGTCCAGTACAGTTTCGATGGATGTACCCATTCAAGAGATGCATGCAGAAATTGAAGAAAAAAGTACGTAACAAAGCATCAGTTGAAGGCTCAATTGCTGGAGCTTATTTGCAAGAGGGAATTGTTTTTTTTTTCTGCTCTCATTATTTTGAATCTCAATATCCCTTAAAACACAATCGCATGGGACGAAATGAGGGGAATGTTAATGACGAAATGGAAAATAAATTAACAGTTTTTAATTAGCCAAATCTTGGTTTTGGTGGAGTTCATGAACGATGGATTTCAGATGATGAACATCACAGAGCTCATACATATGTTCTGCTCAACTGTGAAGAAATGAAATCATTTGTCCTGTGAGTGCTTCTATCACTTATTCTATAATTTATATTATAGTATTTAAACTTATTTTATTTGTAGGTTATATGATAATCATATCAAGAAACAACTTCCACAAATTACAGCAGCTGCTCTTGAAGAACACAGACAAAAAAATCTCAATGGATTCAAAAAATGGTAACATAAATTATTGATGGTTTAATATCAATTCCATTTATTATTTATTATTTTGATAATTGTTTTACAAATTTTTAGGAGTCTCAATATGCTGATAAAATTGATAAGTGACTGTGTATATTGAGTAACCCACCATCCAAAATGTTTAGATCTTATAATGCATATGTGGTGAATGGTTTTTGATTTCATACACATGCATACGGGGAATCAAAAAAAAACAATGAACAATGGAGTTTTCTTGAGAGGGTCACATCACATAGAAACTGAAGTTGACTTTTATGGCATTTTGGATGAAATTATTGAGTTGTGTTATCTAGGACAGAATTGCATAACAATGTTTAAATGCCGGTGGTTGGATACTAAGAGAGTCTTGTGTGTTCATCTGACTCATGGAATCATCGATATTAAATATAAAAGTCTTCTTGTAGTAAATGAACCATTTTTACTGGCTCAACAGGTACATCAAATTTATTACGCAAAGTACTGTGCTACTTCAAGAGACTTGAGCAATTGGTGGAGCATAATAAAAATGAAATCTTGGGAAAATCAGTTTACTCAAACTGAATGTGGTTCCGCTGAAGTGGAAGGAATTGAAATTTTTCAAGAGACTGCTCAAAATCCATCAGATTCACAAAGAGGCGTGAATATTGATGATGACACCCTAAAATTAAGGATCGATGGTGATAAAGATGTTAATGATGTTACAAATGAATTTGAAATGACAAGAGATGTTGAAACTGAAACTCATGGATATTGATGATTCTGAGGAGGAAGATGAAGACATTGACATTGACAGCCTCCTGCAACTCGCGATATAGATCAAGAAAGTGGATGATCCTTGTGTATACAAGCAAATTAGTGGGGGTGTTGTGGTAAATCTGGCATTGTATGTGGATAATGTACTTTTGATCGGAAATGATGTCCCAACTTTACATTTTGTAAAGGTATTGTTGGGAAAGTGCTTCTCAACAAAAGACATGGGTTAAGTATCCTATATATTGGGTATGAATATTTGTAAAGATAAATCTAAAAGGATACTTGGGCTAAGTCAAAACACCTATATTGGTTAATTTTTAAAGAGATTTAGCATGGATAACTACAAGAAGGGTTCTTTACCAATATTGCATTTCATGAGTCAAACAAAGTCTCAATTTTATTCTAAAGAGTTAAAAAGGATAAATATATATGGGATTCCTTATGCGTGCACCATATGATTTATCATGTATGACATGTTGTGTACTCAGCCCGATGTCTCTTAGGCATTGAGCATAACTAGTATATACTTGTAGTCAACCTGATGTCTCTTATGTGTTGAGCATAACAGGTATATACTACTATGGTCTCGACGAGAGTCACTGGATTGTTATAAAGAACGTCCTTAAATACTTGAGAGGAACTAACAATATGTTCTTGGTCTTTGGAGGTGGGGAAGATATCATTATAAGGGGTTATAATAAAGTTATCCTCTAAACTAACAAGGATGATATGACAACTCTATCTTTTTCATTCACAACAATAGAACTATTAGTTGTAATAGTTCCAAACAACCCATCATGGTGGACTTGACAACAATGAAAGAGTACGCCACTACATCAATTTTCGTGAAGGGGGTTATTTAGATCAAGAAGTTCATAAGTAAACTTAGGGTGATTTCTAACATTTTGGGAGTAATTGAGTTTCACTGTTATAATAATGGAGTTATTGCTCAGACAAAGGAACCTCGATCTCACTAAATGACCAAACATATCCTATGTAAATACTATATCATTTGATAAATTATTGAGAGGGGCGATGTAAAGAGCTATTGGGTGGATATAAAAGAGAATGTAGTGAATCCATTGGAAAATTCATCAATGTAATATAAACATGAGAGTCGTGTAAAGTCTCAAAGTATTAGATATATGAGAGACTGGATGCAATGGTTGTTGTCAATGTATATGTTTCATGGTTTTATAATAGAGGAAATCTTTTTTGATCATTCACTCATGTGTGTTATGTATCTTACATGAGTAGCATAATGAAAAAAACCAATGTATGACTTTCAGTTATCCTTAATCGATGATCATCATCAAGTATTATGGGTTATGATAACATGTTAAGATTAGCTTCAGTAAAGTCTCATATATGATATAAAGTAGCCTCATGAGTTAATAAGTAGAGACTTATTGTCTGGACCGGCCCATAAAAAGTATATCACCTAAAATGTCATACAATCATTGATATACCTAGGGGTGTATGCTTCATATGAATCTATGTTATCTAAGGTAGACAAGATACTTAGCATGTGAATCTTCGTACTTTGATACCTTTCTTACACAAGTCTTAAGGCTGAGCTAATCAAGGGGTGGTTGGATATGTTGCTAATCATGGAATCATTTGATTTTACCAAGATGGAATTTGTCCTCTTGTATGATTAGTAGGACATCCAGGCCCTCAATTGAATTATACTATGGAAATCCATGGTTATGCTTAGTTGAGTGACATGTGATATGATCAACTATTTAGATTAATGGCATGTGATGTATTCATTCAATATAGCCAGTTTATTTCAAAGAATTGAGAAAGTATGAGTTAGCATATAATATATTTACATGTTCCATGTCAAGTGGTTGGCTTAATATCTTGGAAAAATATATTAGATAAGCTGATGTATAAAAATATATCTTGTGGTGGACATGTTCATATGAAGATATGGGTGTGTTTGATTGAGATCAAGAAAACCACTTGGTAGCTTATGTAGCAATGACATTTTACTAATAGTTTGTACATAGTAGGCCATGGAATAAGGATTAAATTTGGTACAGTTTGTCCAAAATTTAAGAGTTCGTATTGTTGGAATAGTGGATCTCAATCCATTGGATGAAGTTAGGTTAAGTGTTCACGGCTTGTACTATACAAAAACAACAAGCATTGTAGTTATGTGTACTTTACTAACTTGGATATTGTAGCAGTGTGGACTTTACCTATATGTGTAGTGTAGCAACGTGGAATGTTGTGCAGACTTGGCATTGAAGCAACGCGGGTTACTATAGCATTGTGTTGCTTTATGAGTTCATCCTCAAGCTAAGGTTTGTGATAGAGTTGTGTGTACCCTGTAATTTTCTCCTGAAATTAGTGAAATGATTATGTCTTCCCATGGACGTAGAGATTATTCTCAAACCATGTAAATCTATATGTTTGCACTCTTGTCCTTGTTCTTCTACTTTCTTTTTCTCTCATTTACTTTTATTCTAGGGTTATTTTTTGTTGGTGCTCTCAGAGTCTCCATAACACATGATAATCATATCCAAAAGAGTTTGGATTGATTCATAGAGAGTTGGGGAGTTTTGCATAAAATCTATGAACCTTTAGTGCAAGTGGGAAATTGCTAGATTAAGTATAAACCATGACATGGTGAGAGTCATCATGTCATTGTTTGTGTTATGTTGTAATTATTGATACTACGTTCTGCTCATGGTGAATGGTATGGGATATCGTTTGGCCAACTCTCCTACAATGGTTATCATGTTGTTTCACCTTGGGACATTTCATATGATGAGTGTAGATGGGTTATTGACTGTTAAAAAAGTTTAACAATGTATGCTATAAAATTTACAGAGGATCCAAATAGTTCGTAAATTTGAATCTCTCCCATGCTCTTCTCTTCATTTGCCTTCATAGAGGAGGTGCTAACATAACTTTGAAAGAGAAGGGGACATACCAAAGCATTCAGTGATTCCATTTCAACCGATGGATACCTGTGAAGTTTGGAGTCATTTGATTATTGTTGAGGGATCTCTACCAAACTCACGATTGTGAAGATTTAGCATGGAGAGTGATGCAAGTTTTGTTTATTGTTTTTCATTTCATTTAATCATTTCCTCTCCTTGTAGATCTTGCGGTTGGGCTTTGTTTCTTTAATCTACTGCATTTGTGCATAGAGATGTCCTAAAAAACCCTTAATTTTGTACAAATCCAATCCATAGTTTCAAAATAATTCAATTGAATAATATGCAATAAACTACATGAGCAATTAATAATGCATTGTAACATAATTTTAAAGCATGTAAACCAAGTACATACAAGCGCAAATACGTCTTATTTCAGAACATGGTTGATCCATTTTAGACTATTAATCTCTAACCTAGGTGTTGGTACAATCTACAATCGAGTGAATATGGATAATTGAAAATTAATTTAATATATATATATATATATATATATAAAGAGCTAGATAACACACAAGTTACTATAATGTATATATGTTATGACATCATATAGACGTTCTTTATTGTGTCATTTCGAGATACATTTGTCAAATCATAATGCCTAAAAACTTTATATCATATGGACGACACACCTTGTGTATACATTAAGCACAAAAGGCCAACATACATTGGGATTTTTAACATGTCATGTAGATTACAATGGTAGATACAAAAGCTTGAACTAATTTACTTTTAACATATGATAATTAGTCATCTATAATAATGTTAATATTACAACGATTCGAGACGAATGGGCTAAATTACAAATAAAATCATACAACACACAAATACAAGTAATCGGTGGGGCTTGAACTCAAGACTTTAGCGATACCCACAAAGACAGCTACCACTGAGCTGCATCCCGATCGTAAGTTCCAAGCAAAAAACTTGTCCCTCCTCCAATGCCCACCAACGATATGAATCATTGTCAATTTAGTTTAAACAACAGTCGTATCTATATATAGAATAAGCTATATCAGTAATTTTAAAAGGTTTGGTACAACCGCAAGTGCGGCACACAACGCTACAAAGAAACTGCAAATAAACTATCGGCCTGAGAACTCAACCCCACGACCACGCCTTAAACCCCAACTCATCCGTACCACCCCAATGGATATAACACTCCACCAACTCTCCAAAACATGAGAGATAACATTCTTTCCAGGCATGCATGAACACTTGCACTTGAATTTCCATATATCACATTACCCCTAAGCGATGTTTGTTTTGTTTTGGAAAAACCACTTACATTTAAATTACAAAGGAAACTCGCTTAAATAAGAGGAGGAAAAAGCTGTTTTCAGTAAGTAATCTGATAACACTTTATACACAAGGGTTTATCATAAATAATATGTGTTGCAATCAGTTTTTAATAAGTACTATCAAACAAAGCTTTTAGGTGTTCATATATCTTAGAATTAATCAGGCTAAACCCGTCACACTACCAATGGCACTAGGAACTAAAGAAACTGGACATGGATATGATGATGTTGAAGATCCTCATTTGTACTGATCATGGATGTTTTGCAATCTATAATAATTACCAGGCCGAACCAATCAAACAAACCTTCTCAGTAACATCATCAAACAAGTTCAGGTGGATCAACGGATGCATCAACCGCCCGAGCCTCCAAAACTTTCTGCAAGCCACAGCGGCATCTGCAAAACACAAGTTCCGTAAACAATTGCAGTAAACTCCGGCACGTGGAATATCAGTTTTTTGATGTGCTACCTCCATGGAAGATGATCAAGGAACATAGATGGTGACACAATAACATCTTTGAAACTTTCCCTGCTAGCAATGTAAGCTTTATAATGCTTTGAGCGCTGTGAAATGCCGAAACCACTCCACAAATGCAAAAAATTATAACTGCTTTGTGGTGGCACTATATGAATGACATGGCCAGGCAGAAACATGTCTGCAGGGTCTCCACTACAGTCCGCCACAAATGTTTTAACGGATTCTATCAACTGGGATGTTGCTGGATCATCCACTGAACCAACATCTGCAGATGTTCCAAAGAAAATCAAGTCATGAAACTTGCACTTGCTACTCTGAGTTTTGGATCACTTGGATACTGACCTGCAGCAACAGTTGCAGAGTGAAAATCCACGGACGGATTGTTTTGCTTCATCCTAATCCCTTGGCAGTTGCTCGCAGATACAAATCGCCGTGCAAGTTGAAACAGTGCTGCTGTATCAGCTCCAATGTCCTCGGACAGTGCCTCGATAGCAGCAGCACGGAGCCTCAGAATTGAACCAGCTGAAAGTCGTGCAGAAAATTCATTGTTGTAGACAATGCTTGTGACAAAATCAGTACAAGTATGAGCTATGACTGAATCAACGCACGGGGGCGGCCCGTATGCATATACACGTAAGTTAGGGTATCTCTCATACAACCTAATTCCCAGCAAGGCAGCAATGGCACCGCCAAGTGAATGCCCCACTATTCGAACATCATAACCCTCGCATTCACCACCAACTCCCAGCAATGATGCAAGAAAACCAGCTGGTTCGGGATCTTCAACGTCTGCACTAGATTGCATATGAATATTCAGAGAGGAGACGATAGGGGATAGAAGCTTTCAAAAATAAACAAACAAAAAGGGATATTTACTGATAAATCCAAAATTTGAAACTATTTGTCAATAAGTCCAAGCATATGAATAGAGATGCATTAATGATGCACAGCATTTTGATTTCCACAAATACCTTTAAAACAACAAATCTTATAACTAAAGGTAAATGGACTGCGATACAATTGTCTAAGTATTTTCCTCAAAATAGAAGCATAAACATATCATCACAACAACAAAAAATGGATTCATCAGAGAACCAAAAATGAACTTATTTCTAAAAAAAAATACATGAGAGAAGCTCAGGATTCTCTCCTTGGAAGGATTCTCACTACCCAATTGTTGTACATGTGCCACATCACTCATTTATACCTGACCTATTTTATAGAAATTGTGTCACGTCCACGGCAGTGGGGCGATGTGGACCCACTCAATATATACAAGAATTTCACTAGCTGCAACTCATCAGTCTTGATTAAAAAAAAAAACCAATGAAATCACAGCCATCATAAATCATAGTCATAAATCAGCGGTCAAAGGTTTGAGTGGGTCAATGGTTTGACTTGTATTTATGATCAAACTAATATATTTTTTTCATCTATAAATAATAACAACCCAACCTCACTTAATTTCTGAGAGATTTCTCTTGACGATGTTTAACAACCCGACCTCACTTAATAACAATGGCTTGACTTGTATCATTATTTTCTGGATCAATGGTTTGACTTGTATTAGTCACATAATTTCTGAGGGATTTAAATGTCACGTGTCAGGCATAAACATAATTATAATGACGACAGATCATTTGTTCTCTTCACAATTGAAAAGAAAATTAAATTTTCAATTGAAAGTTTCATAAAAAAGAACTGGTTCTTTGACATGATGATGGGAGGGAGGGAGGGAGAGACAATGAATTTCTAATGATACTAGTTGTACAGCGGACATATAGATAAGAACAGCAGGAGAGAAAGAAGAAGAAAGGTAGAAGAAGATTCCCTGGAAGATGCCGCTCCCAGGTAATCCTCTGAACAACCAAGCCCCACTCCAACAAAATACATTTGTAATCCCCCTCCCAGCTATACTAGCAGCCCTATTAATAATCTCAACTAAACCCCAACGGCCCCAACTACTTTATTCAGCTATTACATATTTGCCCGACACTAACCTAACCCACCACCCACAAAAAAGGTTTGTCAACCAGAGACAAATTCGTCCTCAGGAGAGGCTTTTCCTATCTCTGTACGCACTAATGGCTCTCATGCCCCGTATCATTCCTCCCGATCCGAGAGTCCTCGGGATCGCAGTTTACATCTTCCTCCCCCCTTCATGTCCGGAGCATGCCAGAATCTCCAGGCCCGATTTTCCATCGATTTACTCATGATTTCCATGACAATCAGTCCCCGCAACATGTCATTAAACCGTGTTGCCACTGTCCTAACCGTAAGACATTAAACTGCATGAAAAAAGTCCTAATCACGTGACATTAAACTGCATGATATCAAAAACCAAGGGTGGTTTGATTCCGCAGCGATGCCAGGATTCTTACATCCTGGTCCAGCCACCCCAAAATTAAAAATGCCCCCTCTGTGTGGGTCAGACTCATGCAGGGAGTTTCAACTTCAAGATCTATGTATGGCTTGACTCCTGTCCTCACAGGATACATGGTGACACCTCAACATCATATTTTGGGTCTAGCCATAAGACATAAATAAATGTCCCCACTATCACTGTGTATGAGTCAGATCTACAAAAGAAATTTCAGACACGACAAAGAGTGTTTTCCCCTGTACTCCCGTGCATGAAATAAATTCTGCATGAGAGGATACGATATGGGTATGTCCTTACCGCAAGACATTAAACTGCACGGCCAATGTTCCGTCTTATGCATGGGTCAGTCCCGTGAAAGGGAACATCCCCACCCCAACGTGGGAAAAAACGTCTTTATCATTTTCATTGGGAAATTATGACTTGCAATGCCCCTATCACGTTTAGATACCTTTCTTCCATAAACCAAACTTTGTGCTCGGAAAGGTCGAGTCCTCATATCCTTCCATGGCCATCGGAAATGGACGGTCAGTGTCCTGAGAAAACCTCTGTTTGACTATGCACAATATGCCCCGATGACTCTACATAAGTTGCCCATAAAAAAGGTCTGCCAACCAGAGATAAATTCGTCCTTAGAAGAGACTTTTTCTATCTCCGTACGCCCTAATGGCTTCCATGCCCCGTATCATTCCTTGGATTCGGAAACCCCCTGAGTTACAATGTACATCATTTCCCCCCTTTCATGTCTGAACATGGTAGAACATTTCTAGTCCGACTACCGTGAAAAGGACACCACTTCTTTGACAAGCCACCCCTCGTGATCGTGAGAAATCCAAAGTCCCGTGAAATCACCACGACCATCAGAAATGGAGGATCAATGTCCTACGGACACCTCTGCTTGACTATGCACAATATGCCCCCGTGGCTTTGCATAAGTTGCCCACAAAAGTCTGCCAACCAGAGACAAATTTGTCTTAAGGAGAGGCTTTTCCTACTTTCGTACGCCCCAATGGATTTCACGCACCATATCACGTATCACGCCCCAAAATCATAAAACCAAGGTGAAGAAAAATCTCTCACTCATGTCTAGAAAATATCAGAGTATTCTATGCCAATATGTCCTATTGGGGCCCTCGTCCCGCAAATGCATGGTCAAAGTTGTTCGACCTAAAACATCAGTAATGATAGTCCGGGTTGCAAAACTTTAAATTGTCCACGAAAAGAGACGCAAAACTCGCCAGGATGAAAACCCGTAAAGAGCGCTCTGGTAAAAAGTCAAGTACCAGCTCGCTAAACCTACACTCCGTAAGGTTTAGGCAAAATATCGAGCAATCAAAAAAACAGAGACAAATTTTGTTATGTCGAAAACCCGCAAAGGATGGCCTAAGCAAAAGTCAAGTTATACCTGCTAAGCCCGCTTCATAACAGGCTTAGGCAAAAATTAAGGTTATAACAGAAAAAGACATAAAACTTGTAGGGTTTTTCATGTGACCCTAGCAATAGTCAAGTTAGACTCACTGAATCCATTGAAAAAGTTATCATTAATTTTTAACGTATGTCACACCATATGCACCAACTTGCGAAAATCCATCCAAAACATCTTTTGGACATTCTCCAAAACACTTTTGGGATAGCTCTCAAAGTTTTGTACAAACACTTTCTAACAAAACTTAATTCTCATTCACACAACCGCAAGGTGAAACCCCACAAGCCTTTGTAGCATTGAAAACAATTATGTGTTCTTTAATCCACAACTGTAAGCGAAGAGGTGATGTATTTGCAACTAAAAGGTGGATATCTCAGGCTAATTTGGCCCTTTTCCCCATGATAACATTTAAATAATTTTTCCCCGTGCATGATATTCTTTTGATGATTGACACAAGAAATTTGAGTGAAAATATAATGGTAAAAATCTACTGAATTTAAGAAAAAGACATTCTCTTCATGTTGCAACATTATATTAAATACATATTAGATGAAAAAGAAAAATATCAAATGGAATGTTGAAATTTGCAGCAAAACTTATAATCCACAATGATCTCGTGAAAATGATTTGTCCATACCACGATACAAAGAATTCCCTTCGATTTGCATAAAAAGATCCCGAGCTGCTGCAACGATGCCAGAGTGCCCATAATGTGGGAAAGATGAAACCACACTTTGCCTTACATCAGGATGAATGTAGGTGCTGCTGTAACCAAAAACACAAAGCTGCTTCAGTACAAATGAGTAAAGATTGAGAAAATAAAATAAAGTTCACAATTTTTAATGGTTTTATTGCAGACTGGATGTTAAATGTCAGAATATGATCCCTTTATTTAACAAAAAAAAAGATTCTATAATTTGATTGTGTATTTGGCATCACAGAAGAGAGAATTAGATACATGAAAAACTAGTTGTAAATGGTGAGCATATATTTTTTGAAATCCCAACAGAACGGAAACTTGAGGTAAAAATACCTAATTATTTGCACTCCGCACAATCCCGAGTGCCATAATATTTTTATAAATAAAAAAACAGAAAAGGAGAGAGAGTGAAAGATAGAAGCCAAAAAAAAAAAGTTCAAGTGAAGAAACTATGAACTTCATGTGATCACCGGATCAATGAGATGTAGTTGATTCGAGAAATGGAGACAGGGTTCATGTATGTTTTCGAGCTTTCACGATGCATACACTAGGAGGGAGCAAAAGAAGCGGCTCCTTAGAAGATGAGGCAGACATAGCAGATGGGGGAAAAGTTCACAGAGGGATTTTATGTGTGCGCGTGCGCACACGTGCATGCTCATGTTCAGATGGAATTACCGTAGTCCCTATGCCAACAGAGAGTTTTGATTTATAACTTCATGCCCAATCCCACCCAAACCCCTCCTCTAGTCTCATGCAAATAGAACCCATGCCATGTCCTCCCAACTTCTTCTGCATAGACAACCCAACTGCTGTGTTAGAAGCCCGCAATTGATTGTATCATCAACGATCCTCCCTCAAGTATCCAACAATTGTATGTTTTTCTGCTAACATCCCATGAATCATTTAAATGAAGGGTGCGTTGTTCAAAAAATTTCCTTGCTTGCACTCACTATCATTGTTGACATACTAAGGTTCTTCAATTGCTTCACCACTATTGATTTTGATTTTTCCTTTAAAAGCTTGTAATATCTCCACCGTTCTATAGATGTAGTTACTGTGAAACCACTGTAAGAAATTTCAACAAAACCAGGAGTTCATACATGTTCTTTGCATTCAATATGCTACATGAATTAAAAGAACACCTGCCCCTACCAAATCAATTATAATATAGCAATAGTGCCAAGTTCAGCACCAGCACCACTAGTGATGGGAAGAGGCTGCAATGGTGCCAAGTTCAGCACTAACATCATCTCCATACCAGTTCCCACACCCTATCTGATGACCAAAAAGGTAACAGCAATAATACAACTCCTAGAGGACCATCTTCCGCGACAATTTCAACATCGTCTCTAAATAAGTATTTTGGCCAGTTTTGGCATCTTTTTAATTAGTGTACAGACTTGAAGCAAGCTCCAGCTTGAGGGGGCTGTCTTGAAATATTTAAATAATTAGAATGCAGAACTATCTAGGATCAGTCTATTTGAATAGGTCTATCATATCTCTTTTCCCTTTAGTTTGAATTTTGTATTTTCTATCTATCTCAAGTCTTGTATTTCTATCACTAAAAATAGAGTTGCAAACTCATTCAAGAGGCACTGTTTCTAGGTCTTCTACAATAATGATTCAAAATAGAATTTGATAATAATCAATTATATTTAGATTTTCAAATAATATAATAATGTAAACATAGTTTACATTATGAACAGTGCCATATAATTTTAACAATACTTTGTTTTGTGTGTTTGTAATGTTTTGAAACTCATTGTTGATTTTCTAGAAGAAGAATAAATTATGTTGTAGAATGTAATGGAAATTAAGTTTTAAATAAACTAAATTAAAATATCAGTTTGTAATTTAATTTAAATGACAAATTATTATTCAAAATACACATGAATAATGCATGTTGATTATGCATCATGTTTAGTAATGAAAAATTTAAATTAAATTACAGTTAGGACCATGAGAACAAGAGGGAAAGGGAGAAGAAGGGAACGTAGTAACACTGAATTGATTGTAGCAGGAAACACAGAACCGAGAATTACCGTAAGGAGGAAGAAGATGAGGGTGAAGGAAGAATGGGAAAAGAAGTTATCTCCTGGAAGGCCACTTCCCTAAGAGCCTGGCCAAATCCTCCCAAGGACTGACCTCAGCAGCTACCAAGCCAAAAGCTAAATTCAATCCTGTCCCTCACCTGCCCCCAACTACCTTTATTAATAATCAACCAACTACAGCTCGCCACGACAACCTAATAAATGGGTAAAAGACAATATTGCCCCAAGGACAGACCCTCCAGCCACACCCCACACCTGGAAAGCCCCACCTGCCAAGCAACCAACAGCCCCTGGACCACCAACAGAGCTCGGCATCTTCTGCACCAGAACTGCAGCCCTCCCGTGAAAACGGAGGAACAATTGTTCCCGCATCTGCAGCTTTCCAGACCATCACCAGCTGCTCTCTACCGCTTCTCGTTTAAACTTCTGCGCCGGTGCTGAAGCAAATATCAACACATTTTCCAAACAAGCCCATTCAGCAGCAACTTCAACCACAAATATACACTGTTGTTAGTGATGTTTTCATACAATATACTCATATGAAGGCCAAAACAAGACCCAAAAAACATTGTTTCGGCTGCTGAAGCTTTAAGTACTCCATCAAGTGGTTGATAGACCATCATCACAGCACTTCCAGCCCCATAAGCCCCTCTAATAACAGAAAACTTTCTACTTAACACAGAGAGAACTGATGAACAGCTAAGATGAGCTTCCTCTGAACTAAAAACCATTACCACAAGAGTTCCCAAGGCTGCTCTCTGAACACCACCAGAAGCGGAGGCATCAACCAATTTTAGATCCTTCCCTTCATTTTGAAAGCACTGTGCTAGACGGTTCACAAAACCTGGAGACAAGGAGGATGAAACAACAACAAATACTCCGAACGGGAAAACTGCAACTACACCATGCTTGCCATTAAAAACACTTACAATTTGAGCTTCAAACATTACCATGACTATAAAAACAACAACATCTCTAGATGCATCATCCGGAGAGTTGCGATCCTGGCGACCAATGACTGCTAACTTCGAGAGGAAAAACTCATAGATAGCATATCCAGGAATATCAAAAACTGATCTTAATAAGTGAGTTGTCGAGCCAATTCCCATTGCTCCAGGGCCAATAAAACCAATTCGGTTAGAATAACTTGGCGTTATTGTAATTGGATGTGCCAATTGCTCAGGGTTATATCGTCCTACATTGATTGCATCAGTAATGAACACTCCATACATTCTCCCCCAAACCGGGTCCAGTGCAGTATCAACCACAGTTCCATGATCATGATAGGACCCAGAAATAACTAGGCATTTAACAACCAAGAGGAGAGCAAAAGGAAAAACCAAAGATTTAGCCGCTTCCAAACTGGTCACCGAATTTTGAACAATTTCTGCCAGAAAATGATCTCTGGTATGCCGCCCCTTCAAGACCGGAAGAACATGATGATTCCCACCTTGAACTCCCAAGAAAATAGCCACATACTTCTTGTTGGCAGGAGAATTGTTAGTCACAGTAGGTATGAAACCTGGAGTAGCACTAATGTATAGAAGGCCCGTAAGTACCCTGAGATAGTACACAACTAGTACCTTTACTGGCCCAAAAGTAGGCCCATAACTGTTTTTGAACAATCCGGAGAAAACCCCCTGTTACAACAACCAAAGTGACTGTTTCTCCATCTTTAGAAGACATAAATGCACCAGGGCCTGCAGATATGCGTTTCCAGTTTTGACCAACTGTATGCTAAGGAAAACTCACAAGAAACTTCTAAACACAACCGGAAAGCTCGGCTTGATTAACATAACCTCCACACCAGTTACCAGTAGCACCAGAGCAGCAGGCCCC
The DNA here is from genome assembly GCA_963277665.1 of Viscum album. Lineage (NCBI taxonomy): Eukaryota > Viridiplantae > Streptophyta > Magnoliopsida > Santalales > Viscaceae > Viscum > Viscum album. The sequence continues at coordinate 1,761,817,260 of OY728141.1, forward strand.
AAAGCCAAAGCAAAAAAGATTTGGTCCCACTTCACAAGCTCCTTTTTAGCGAAATTGTATGTGGCCGCAAACTCTAGAGAAGGTTTCCCAACAAATAAGCACTTCTCCTCAAGGGTCGTAATAGTCACTTTTAGTGACAGCCATACCATCATTGGTGCTACGACGTAATCTGCCCCCCAGAAACTGAACATATCCTGCTTGTCTCGGACTGCTGCACACACTAACTTAGATTTGTGCCCGTAATCATGATTGTAATTTTTAACCTTCAAGGTAAAAATACCTAATTATTTGCACTCCTCACAATCCCGAGTGCCGTAATATTTTTATAAATAAAAAAAATAGAAAAGGAGAAAGGAGAGTGAAAGATAGAAGCCAGAAAAAAAAGTTCAGATAGATGAGTGAAGAAACTATGAACTTCATGTGATCACCTGACCAATGAGATGTAGTTGATTCGAGAAATGGAGACAGGGTTCATGTATGTTTTCGAACTTTCACGATGCATACACTAGGAGGGAGCAAAAGAAGCGGCTACTTAGAAGATGAGGCAGACATAGCAGATGGGGGAAAAGTTCACAGAGGGATTTTGAGAGAAATGAGAAAAGGGATGTGTAGAAGGATAAAAGGAGAGAGACCCGAATCCCCAAGGAACTCTCTAACCCTATGTTTGGTCTTGTCTTAGTAAAAGAAAAGAAATGATTCCCTAATTTATAAAAGAAAAGAAAAGAAAAGAAATGATTTTGATTTCTCTCCATTTTGTTTGGATGTGAAATTTAGTAAAAGAAAAGAAATGATTACCATTTCTCTCCCTCATGTTTGGTGACAATTATTAAAAGAAAAGAAAAGAAACTGTTTGGGTGAAAATGACACAAATAACCTTTGCTAAAAAATAACACATACACACTGGATTAAAGATCATACTTGCCCAATATCCAAAACAATCATATATTAGATCCCACAGACACCGCACCTACCACGATGTATGTTTAATATCAACAATTTATATTAAATGACACAAATAACCTTTTAAAAAAATATATTTTTATTGTCTTTTTTATAACAAATCAAAAAACAATAATTTTGATTTTAATCAATCATTATCTTTCATATCAACAAAATTAGGTAAACATAAAACTACGAACATATATTAATACAAATTTTTAAAAATTTAAAAAATTAATTAGAGATAATCGAAATTATTTATATAATTTATTAATTAAAAAATATTAATTCAAGGTAATCAAAATTATAAATTCAAAATTATAAATTCAAAATTATTATTAATTTAGAATTATTAATTCAAAATAATTACTAATTCAAAATAAATACTAATTCAAAACAGTCATTAATTCAAAATAATTAATTCGAAATATTTATTAATTCAAAATTAGTAATAAATTATTTATGTAAACTATTAATATTTTTACTTATTTTTATAAATCATAAATTTTATAATATAACCTAATAATAAATTTGTACAATCTATTATAAACTATATAAATCCAATATCATTATTTATACTATTCATATATTACTTTTTATGATTCTAATCACCATTTAACATGTATAAACATATATATTAATTAAAACATTTCATAAAAATTACAATATAATATCTGTTTTTGTTTTTTGATAATTAATTTATCTGATAATTTAAAAAATAATAGAGTTCAACCTATTGAAAATCAATAAGTGAAATTTCATAAAAAAAATATTTTGCTCCTCTATAATATATTTCATTTTATTTACTATTATTTATAAAAATATCTTTACAATATTAATATTATATATTGAATCATAAAATAATATTTCTTTTATAAATTTCTTATATTAATATAAATGACCGGTCATATTCAACAAATTATATTAATATTAATATTTAATTAAACAATTGATTGATATTATTCACCTGATTATGATGACAAACATGAAGGAGAACGGCGTCGCAAATATGAAGAAGAACAGCGCCCCAAATATCGGTAGAGGACACCTACACCCGTAGAGTAACTAGACAACATCAGGTGGAAAGAGAATGATGTGGGTGTGAGAAAATAAAAAACATGAACCAACTATTTATATATACAGAGGGATAAAATGGGAAATCAAAAAAAAAATTGGAGGGAGCCGAGGATTTCCGTCCGAATCGTCCCGATTTTGGGACGATTTGAAGTGTTAGGAAATCCAGACTGGGGGAGAAACGCGTTTCTCCCCATTTCCACAACCAGTGTTTCTCTCCTTCCTGTTGTGCTCACCAAACAGGAGATATTGATTTCCAGCGTCCCGATTCGTTTCTTTTCCTCCCAAATGGGCGCTGCCAAACGAGCCCTAAAGGAGGTCTTGAGGTTCGTTCATAAAGAATACTAAAGACCCCACCGGACCACAAGTCCGATGTGGGATGCAGACTCCAACACTCCCCCGCAAACTAGGTGTACCTAGCACCGGGAAATCCGCACTTGCGGGGCCGGCGACGGGAGGCGGGGATTCCGCAGAATTGTTGCGGGATCTGGCGGCGCCAAAGGACCCAGTCCGAGGCGGTCGAGGTGCTGCGCCACGGTCGAGGAAGCGTGAGGACGTGTCGGCGGACAGGGCATGTTGACGCTCTAGACTAGAAGAGGCGCGTCGTAGGGGAGGCATGCCGCCAGAAATGGTTCCGCCGGGAAAGGGAGGCGGCTGCCGGGAGAGTGGCGCATGAGGAGGGGGCCGTCGCGCGCATTGAGGGAGATCGCACGGGAGGGAGCAACGGAGATGCCAGCGCGGAAGAGGCCAAGTCCGCCTGGATAGAAGGCGTCTGGATGGGGGTGGTCGTCTGGAGTAGTCCTGCGCAGGGAGGGATCCAGCGTCGGGAGATAGGATCCGGCCAGATCTGGCTGGATCTGAGAGAGGGGAGGCCGCAAGAGGCGGACGCGCACAGGGAGGGAGGGGTCGCCTGGAGTCTGCCGCGCGCAGAGGAGGAGACCATCGGGAGAGTGACGCCGCACGCGGAGGGAAGGCCGATGGGGGCCGACGGGCGCACAGGGTTGCGTCGGAGGGTGTCGTCGCGTGGTGTCGCGGTGGATCTAAGAGAGGGGAGTCGCGTCGAAGCGGAAGGTGGTGAGCGCAGACGGGATGTAGCCGAGAAACCGCTCAGAGGGCGGCGGGAAGCGTCGCGTTGGATGCGGGGGGCAAGACGCCGTCGGGGAGGAATCCCGCACGGAGTAGTCGCAATCCCTGGAGGTGCCGACGCAGGACAGTGCTGACGGGAGGGAGCCGCCGGGAGGGAGGGACCGCCGACGTTCGTCTAGCACACCGAATCGGCGCAGGAGGCGGTGGCTGGGAAACCACACAAGCCAACAAGGGATGCACCCGGAAGATGGCAAGGGGCGGCCGACTGCCCTAGGGCCGAGGGGCCGCCGCCCCCAGCAGGGGGGAAATTTTAAATGCCCGCTGAGAAGGAAAAAAAATATAGATGGTGAGGGCTCGGGTTAGAATACCCCCTTTGATACCATGTATAAGGATAAAAGGAGAGAGACCTGAATCCCCAAGGTACTCTCTAAAGGAGGCCTTGATGTTCTTTTATAATGAATATTAAAGACCACATCGGACCACAAGTCCGATGTGGGATGCAAACTCCAACAGGATGTTTTTTTTATTATTAAAGGAAACACAAAAAAAAAATTAGAACTGCTGGGATTTGAACCTGGGACCTGATGCACACCCGCCAATGAAGCAGGGGCAAAAAAAGGGCTTTGTCAATGTGGGAAGGGAAAGACATATTTCATACCAAGGGCCCTAATTTGTACATGGTACTACACAGCAGAAGGATAAAAATCATCCTTGTCCTATGTAATCTCAGGCTTGCTGCAAAATGAGAAAACAAAATTTTATGTGTGCCCGTGCGCACACGTGCATGCTCATGTTCAGATGGGATTACCGTAGTCCCTATGCCAACAGAGAGTTTTGATTTATAACTTCATGCCCAATCCCACCCAAACCCCTCTCATGCAAATAGAACCCATGCCATGTCCTCCCAACTTCTTCTGCATAGACAACCCAACTGCTGTGTTAGAAGCCCACAATTGATTGTATCATCAACGATCCTCCCTCAAGTATCCAACAATTGTATGTTTTTCTGCTAACATCCCATGAATCATTTAAATGAAGGGTGCGTTGTTCAAAAAATTTCCTTGCTTGCACTCACTATCATTGTTGACATACTAAGGTTCTTCAATTGCTTCACCACTTTTGATTTGGATTTTTCCTTTAAAAGCTTGTAATATCTCCACCGTTCCATAGATGTAGTTACTGTGAAACCACTGTAAGAAATTTCAACAAAACCAAGAGTTCATACATGTTCTTTGCATTCAATATGCTACATGAATTAAAAGAACACCTGCCCCTACCAAATCAATTATAATATAGCAATAGTGCCAAGATCACCGAATTCTGAACAATTTCTTCCAGAAAATGATCTTCGGTATGCTGCCACTTAAAGACCGGAAGAACATGATTATTGAAATCCCATGAACTTCCAATGGCATCTGAAATTATGTCAGCAAGTATCCATGGATGATTCCCACTTGAACTCCCAAGCAAATAGTCACATACTTCTTGTCGGCAGGAGAAGTTTTACTCAGAGTAGGTATGAAACCAGAAGTAGCACCAATGGCTGATATAGAAGGCCCATAAGTACCCTGATATAGTGCACAACTAGTACCTTTACTGGCCCAAAAGAAGGCCCATAACTGTTTTTGAACAATCCGGAGAAAACCCCCTGCTACAACAACCAAGGTAGTTGTTTCTCTATCTTTAGAAGACTCAGATGCACCAGGGCCTGCAGATATGCGTTTCCAGTTTTGACCAACTGTATGCTAAGGAAAACTCACAAGAAACTTCTGAAGACAAAGCTCGGCTTGATCAACATAACCTCCACACCAGTTACCAGTAGCTCCAGAGCAGCAGGCCCCAAAGCCAAAGCAAAACCGATTTGGTCCCACCTCACAAGCTCCTTTTTAGCGAAACTGTAGGGGGGAAACTCTAGAGAGGGTTTCCTAACAAATAAGCACTTCTCCTCAGGGGTCGTAATAGTCACTTTTTAGTGACTGCAGTACCATCATTAGTGCTATGACATAATCCGCCCCCCAGAAACTGAACATATCCTGCTTGTCTCGGACTGCTGCACCCACTAACTTAGATTTGTGCCCGTAATCATGATTGTAATTTTTAACCTTTGACACCAAAGTAATACCCCCCCCCCCCCCTGGAGAGCTGCCCCATTCTGGCTTTTGCTCCTTCAGGAGACTTCGATCCAGCATGCAAACGAACTCCACAGTAGAAGTTGCACTCGTCGCTTGCCAAGCATGACACCCGCTGCTTCTGGCAAAAACATCACGCTTGCTGCCAATCTGAGTTTCTATAGTGGCAGTTCCTAGCTCACTTTCTAAATCACTACCAGTATTTGCAACGGCTTCCTCTACAAAACCAGCAACAAACTCTTCCGGTTCCAAAGGTTAGTCTCCTTCGGAAGCAGGAAATTTGTCTAGCCTAGGCACAGCTTGAAAATCCTCCTAGAAGTCATTGTCTCCTTCGTTCATCGTGAGCAGTAGATGAAGTGTTTTCCTCTGTTCCTCGGCAATCCGGTGCAGTTGGTGGTACTTCCTGACACGAAACTCCCGCAGACAGAGAGGCTCCGTTAATCCAGGAACAACCTTCCCCTCAGAACATTTTTGAACAGTTATTTCCGCAAGTTCTCGCAACTGAGCCCTCATGTTCTGAAGAAATTCTCGGTCCGGCCTTGCCTACTCTGCTTGCTTCTTAACAAAAACCTTCATAGACAACGTAAGCTCCTGCAACATGGCTGTCTGTGCATACATCAAGTGTTCCAGTTTGGACTTCCCTATAGCAACTCTTGTCTCCATTCTAATACGACGATCAGTCAGCTCATTCCTGTAACGCTCGCAAGAGTTCCTCAGAAATCGCAACACTGTGCTATCCTTTTTTTTTTCCAGCGACGAAAGTCTCTCTCAGCTGTGTCGTCTTCCAATAGCATACGCGGTCCTCTCTGCTTCTTTTGCGTTGGCCAGCGCGTGCCTCCCCGGCAATCACGTCTCGCAGTGGATCGCACAGCAAATATTAGGTGGAGGAAAGAGAAAAATCCTCTGCAGTGGTATTCTTTTTTTTTCCGGCGTTTCACGACAAGTACCTCACAGCGTGCAGATCGTTCCTGTCCTCTCGTCTACTTCTCAATGTTCAACTGGCACCGTTCAACCACACGGCGTGCCCTTCCCCAGCGCGGTCGCCAAAATGTTAGGATCATGTGAACAAGAGAGAAAAGGAGAAGAAGGAAACCGTAATAACACTGAATTGATTGTAGCAGAAAACACAGAACTGAGAATTACAGTAAGGAAGAAGAGAATGAGGGTGAAGAGTGCAAAAAGAAGTTCTCTCCTGGAAGGCCACTTCCCAAAGAGCCTGGTCAAATCCTCCCAAGGACTGACTGCAGCACCCACCAAGCCAAAAGCTAAATTCAATCCTGTACCTCACCTGCCCCCAACAACCTTAATTAATAGGGGCAATGACAACCAAGGACCAAAAGAGGCCCTTAATTCCATTTAAGGACCTCCTGTATTTTAGATCAAAGTGGAATCTCATTTCAATTGAGGATTTCTAATGTTTTTGATCCTTAGTTGGCATTTTCTCATTTTTTGGTCTCCAACTGACATTAATTGTCTGCTTTGGCCCTGGATCGTCATTTTCCCTTACTAATAATCCGACCAACCAACTACAGCTGACCACAACAACAGTAAAGACATCGGCCCAAGGACAGACCCTCCAGCCACGCCCCACACCTGGACAGCCCCACCTGCCACACAACCGACAGCCCCTGTCAGCCACATTCCTAACAATTACAAATTGATATTTTAATAAAACTTAAATTCCAACACATTCTACAACATAATTTATTAAAAGGTGGGTCTTATTACAAACGCACGCTACAAAGAAAGACGGCCCGGGGACTCGACCCCACGACCAGCGCCCCACACCCCAACCCAAAACATTACAAACACACAAAACAAAGTTTTATTTTAACAAAAAAAATAAATTCTTAGTTCCGAATTAAATTTTGATTTAATGATAAAAAATACTCTAAATTCTTCATAGATAAATATTCTTCCTGGTAACACAAAATTGTGAGTGTTGAAAATTGGATTACGCCCACCCAAAGTTGAGTGAGCTACTAAAAAATGCCTAGAAAATTTCTTGTAAACTGAAGAGATCATGGATATAAGGTGCATGCATTTGATTCCTATAGTTTTCTATAGTTTTTCTGGCTATATGTTGATTAACACCTCAGGTTTCATGGTTCACATGAGCTTCCACAGTAAGTGTCTGAGAATACACCTAAGGAATCTAACTCCTAAAAGAAACATGGCAGGGCTTCAGCCATTATCATACAAAAACTTAGTACTAAACATAGAAACATGTGACAGCTAGTAAGATAATTTTGTGCCATAAATAAAATAAAACATTATTGTGTGTGATGGAAACTGCACCAATCAATATTAGCTCAGCATCGTTGTTATGCGTGTCTGCATTTAAACATGCATGTATCATGCAAGCATGTGTGTGTGACAAGCATAAAAATAAGTTCATTCAAATATGAAGACAGACAGAAAAGAGAGCAGGAAAGGAGAGGGCGAGAGAGAAGACTTGCTTTATCAACCCATTCAAGTCTTCATCAGACAGGCTGCATTCTCTGCATAAACCATCAGTAATAAGGTCTTCAGGGGTTTCAGTTCCACGCACAGAAATGACTACAGATCTTATATGATGTAGGACAACAATAAAATAAGCAGCCTCACACTTCCCCTGAAATGGGAATAAATGAATAAAAAATAAGAGTAATAGTTGACCTTAGAGAAATTCAGACATTAAAACAAGGAAAGTCTGAAGGCAGTAACCCGGGACCGTAAGTATTTCACTGGTCACGCTGAATGGAATCCTTGTATACCAAGATTCAAATGCATATGCACTTGAAGGGGCAAAAATGTCAACTGGGAAAAAAAATGTAAATGTTCCTCCCACCATACGCTATTTTTACAAGAAAAAATGTCCAATCTCTTATTAGAATAAACCAATAAGGCGTATTCAAAGTTACAGAAAATCAAAGTATGATGGCAAAAACAATTTCAATAGATTATGTACATGGTACCAATACTGGCTGCATGCAGTTCATAAGAAGAACAAGTCTTTCTTAGACCCAAATCCAAATATGGAATAAGTTTTTTTTAATAGAGATGTGGAACTATGGCTGTCACTCCCACAACTGCCCTCAATACAAGAACCGGACCTGGAGATCCAAACACTGGATCCATCGACATGAGTCGCCACTCTTCTACCCCCCATCAACTGACCCTGTACCACCCGCAGGTGGTTAGAGCAACCCTAATTGATATTTTACTGGGGCAAGGGATACCCCTGGTGCTGGGTTTCGAAGGGATCTAACAACACATGTTAAATCAGTAGAAGACTCAAACCAAGATCGAACCATGCTAGAATAAATGAAACCATGCATATACCGGAAATGAAGAACTGAAGATAACAGTGTGTGTACCTTGCACCGATGACACTGCAAGCTTTAATTGTTGCCTTCTTCCATGCTTGATGACGATCACCAAGGAACAATCGAAAGATAATCTCCCTCCATGGTGTATCTGTGGGTTGAATTCTAATCACTCGTCGTACGAGTGGGACTCCTTTTCTCACCACAACGTGCTAGCACCTCATAGTGCAAAGAAGGAAGAGGAAAGAGAGCTATGGGATATGGGAGTTTCGGCCAGGGATGGAGCAATCTTTCTTAAACCATTGCATAGCAGCAGGCCCCTTCAAATAGCCCTCAAGGACGTGCCTCGGGTAAGATTTCATTTACTCATGCGTTATAACGCATGAGTAAATACCACTGCCAATTCATGCAACTCTTGCATGAATGCTTATCCCTTGCATCACATCTCATGTAACAGCTTTTAATGATAGCTAATCGGGAAAGATTCGGTGGAATGACAACAGTTGTCATTCGGCCTCCGAAGCGATCGTAGACAATGGCATTATAACGAATACCATGCCTACAATACGAGCAAGTCGTACACTATGACTTGCATGGGCATTGGCACATAACCATGCATTACAATACATCTAATTGTACCCTACGATTGGCCAGGCAGATGCATGTTTACATGTCTTACGATATCTCAATTGTATAACACGACATAGCCATTAGCATCATATGCTAAAAGGCTTTAGAAAATATCTCTAACAATCTCCCACTTGCACTAAATCCTAATACACTTCATTTCACCTTATATTGTATCATATATAATAACTTGTGAAACCATATTTAAAACTTTTTTGAATATCTTCCAAAACACTTCTGAAAATCTATCATCATCTTTATTGTGTATCACGTCATATGCAATACCTGTAAATGTCTATCCAAAACTCTTTTGGATTAACTCTAAAACACTTTTAGAGTAGCTCTTTGAGTCAAACTCTATCCTTATTCAATCAACCACAAAGTGTAACCCCGCAGACCTTTGTAGAGTTGACAACAAATATGAATATCTGGATCCATAAATGTAAACAAAGAGCATTCTCTAGCAAAGCATCAATGTTACTCATGCTACAAAGGGATTTGATATGATCTTCATCAAACACATGTATCTTTATACCTATGTCCACCAGTTGCATCACATGATAGCGTGCACTCTCATACATCCCCTTTGTCCAAGATATCAAGTGACCATAGGACACGTAATATGTCAAATCTCATATAGTCAACTCATATGCTCTCGATTCTCCGAGTATAGACTAACCAAGTCGATGAATACATCACATGTCATCAGTAAACAACCACATCATATATACAATCTAGTTACGGCAGCACACTCAGTCTATCTCAATCGAGGGCTCAAATGTCGTACTCATTATACGAGAGAACAAATTTCATTTTGGTTGAGCATCAACCGACGACATGATCAACAACATACTCAATCATCCCCCGATTAGCTATTCTCTTATTTTAAGTTATTATTCAGTAAAACCAATGATTAGTTCTTGGGAGCAGATAACAACCATTTCAGACATGCGTATTTTTTATTTTCATATGTTACATCTTTCATGAAAATTTTTGGATGTAGTAATCAATAAGAATAACAACAGCTCTAGTTGTTGAGAAAAAGATGGCTTTTCTTGGATGAAATGAACATTGGATTCATCACGTAACAGTAAGCCTTAAGCCTTGCGTATGAAAGGTATCAAAATATGAAGGTTCTCATGCAAGATATCTCGTCAGCCTCAAGTAGTAGAGACTTCAAATATGATCCATGCACCCCTAGTATACCAAAGATATAATATATGACACTCCATGTGATATGTTTAGCACTGGTGCACAAAAACATTTTTTGTGCCTCGTCAACAAATTATGTATCTCCATACAAAAATCTTACTCACGTTAACCTTAACATTTTTCTATAACCTATAATACTCCATGATGAATTGGGAATAACCCAAAGTCGTATTTTAAGGGGTCAACTATCATTACATTTCACGAGATGTATATCAATATATACTATCAAACCCTCTTATTATTTTGGGTATTTTCGAGTCTCACATTAGAATACTTTTGTATGTATTTGTAGGTTGAGAAACCCCCTTACCTTCAAGGTGAGGTGGAGGCATTCTCTTATAGATTGAGAATAAGGAATACACATGGGAGTATTCCGATGTGGGACTCGGTAATACCCAAAATAATAAAAAAAGGGTTTTAACACTCCCCCTCAAGCTGGACATGTCCAGCTTGGACAAAAGAGTCCCACAAAGAAAAAACAAGGTGACACCATACAAGACCAGATAAACTCCCCCTCAAGCTGGGTTGAAGATGCTATGGATGCCCAACTTGGAACTGATCGAGGAGAGGCGGACCCCTGGAACGCCTTTGGTGAAGATGTCAGCGAGTTGGTCCGTCGTCAATATGTGGCTAAATCTGACATGATTGTGCTTCAGATGGTGTCGAAGAAAGTGGCAGTCCACCTCAATATGCTTCGTGCGTTCATGGAAGACGGGATTTGAAGCAATCTTGGTGGCTGTCTGATTGTCACACCAGATGTGAGCAGATGTGGGAGGAGGAAGACCACGGGCAGGATCGCACTTGATGTATTTAGCGATGCGGAGGACAACATCCCAATTAGAGGTGGTCGGATGTTCCATAAATTGGCTCACTTTGCCAACAGCGCAGCTAATGTCATGACGAGTCATGGTGAGATAATTAAGTTTACCCACCAACCGACGGTACCGCTCAGGATGTGAATATGGTTCTGAGGAGGCATAAAGTGATCGTTCCCTAAGCTCTAGAGTGGTGTCAACAGCAGTGGCCTGTGTCAGCCCAGCATCCTGCAAAATATCCAACGCATACTTCCGTTGGCAGAGTGAGATAGTGTCCGGAGAATAGGACACCTCGATGCCCAGAAAGTATGTGAGAGGTCTGAGATCCTTAGTGTGAAAGTGCTGGTGAAGACGTTGCTTGAGGTGAGTGACACCGGCAGAGTCGCTGCCGGTGATGATGATATCATCCACATAAACGACCAATAGGATACAGCCAGCAGGAGTCAATCTGTAAAAAACAGTGTGATCTTTCATACTTCGAGAGAGGCCAAAATCAGTGACGACAATGCTGAAGCGGCGAACCAAGCATGAGAAGATTGCTTGAGGCCGTACAGAGAGTGGCGGAGTCGACAGACTTGAGACTTGGCACTAGAGGCACAAAAGTCGGGTAGCTGCTGCAGATAAACTTCTTCCTCAAAAAAGCCATAGAGGAAGGCATTTTTGACATCCAGCTGATGAAGATGCCAACGATGATGCGTCGCCAGAGAGATGAATAACCGGACGAAGGTCATCTTGGCCACTGGAGAGAAGGTATCAAAGTAGTCAACCCCGTAAGTTTGTGCGAAGCCTTTAGCCACAAGGCAGGCTTTGAGTCGATGGAGAGTGTCATCGGGATTTAGTCGGACTGTGTAAATCCATTTGTTGCCCACTGCCTGTTTGCCTGCTGGTAGGGGGACGAGATCCCAAGTATGGTTTTCCTCAAGAGCCTGCAACTCATCCTGCATTGCCGCTAGCCATCCTGGATGAGACTTTGCATCACCAACTGTGCGAGGAATAGATACTGTCTCCAGAGCAAACAAATCCCTGTATGAAGAGACAAATAGAGGAGTACTCTGGCACGAACGAGTACCTTTCCGGAGTGCAATAGGCAAGGCGTCTGGTGTCGAGGCAGGAGCATCGGACGAAGCGGGGAGGATGGTGTCCTCGGCCGGGACAGGGGATACAGTCGATGGGCGACGAGAGTAGACCGTACCAAAATGGTGATCAGTAGCAGCAGGGGGAGACACCAGTGGAGGGTGGATGATGAGAGGAAGACAGGCATCAATGTCAGTGTCGGGATGAGGAGAGGGATGTGAAAAGGGAGAGCTCTCAACAAAGGATACGTCAGCAGAGATGATATACCGCCGTAGGTCCGGAGAGAAGCAGCGGTAACCGCGCTGAGTGCAGGAATAACCGAGAAATATGCAGCGGAGGGATTTAGGAGAGAGTTTGGAGAGCCTGGGTCGGGTGTCACAGACATAACAGAGACATCCAAAGACACGCAAGGGAAGTGAGTGAGGAGGGAGAGAGGAGAACAGAGTCCGAAAAGGAGTCTCTCCCTGAAGAATAGAAGAAGGGAGGCGGTTAATGAGGTAGGTAGCAGTCAGGATAGAATCGCACCAAAAATGAAGAGGCACCTTCATGTGGAATAGGAGGGCACGAGCAGTCTCCAGAATATGGCGGTGTTTCCGCTCGACCACTCCATTCTGCTGAGGTGTATCGGGGCAAGATGTCTAGTGAATAATGCCTTTATCCTTGAGAAACTGCTGAATGGTGGAAGATAAATATTCTCGTCCATTGTCGGAGCGGAGACATTTCAGGGAGGTTGAGAACTAAGTATGAATTTCATTGTAGAAGGTCTGAAAGGTAGAACACACTTCAGACCGATCACGAAGAAGGTAGAGCCAGGTCGTGCGGGAGTAGTCATCAATAAAGGTAATATAATACTGGTACCCCGGGCTGGCTAGGAACCCTGCAAAGACACCATACATCAGAATGAACAAGGTCGAATGGATTCGCGGCACGCGGGTCCAATCGAGGTACATATGTCACCCGATGATATTTTGCAAACTTACAGGGTTCACAATGGAATGAAAGATTAGGACTAAATTGGGGGCAAAGTTTATGTAGGATGAAAGCCGGCGGATGACCAAGACGAGAATGAAGGTCAAGGGCACGGGCTGAGGTGGATGGGCAGGGCCGGACTGTGCCGGGAAGCCACTAGAGAGGGCGGGCCGGTCTGTGCAGGGAAGCCGCGAGAGAGAGAGGCGGGGCCGGTCAGTGTCCGGAAGCCGCCGGGAGGAAGGGTCGGGATTAAGTTCCCTCTAATACTATGTAGGTTGAGAAACCCCCTTACCTTCAAGGTGAGGTGGAGGCCTTCTCTTATAGATTGAGAATAAGGAATACACATGGGAGTATTCCGATGTGGGACTTGGTAATACCCAAAATAATAAAAAAAGGGTTTTAATAGTATTCTTTTTTTCTCAATCTATAAAAGAAGGCATCCACCTCACCTTGTGGTAAGGCGGTTTCCCATTCTACATGGTATCAAAGGAAAATTAATTTTTTAGATCCATTTTTTTTCACCGCCTCTCGCGGTTTCTCACGACGCCCCTCCTCTACGGTCGGCCCCGCCTCCTCCGCTCGCCGCATCTCCCTCCCGGCGACACTTCTGGCTCCCTCCCTCATCGCGTTGCTCCCTCCGGCATTGTCCGAGCACGATCGGCCCCGCCTCCCTCAGGCGGCCCTCTCCTCCCATCGCGACCCTCCTTCCCGCTTTCTAGCGGCTCTCCCGGCGCCCGGCGTCAAATCCCTCCCGCCTGTTCCAGGCGCCCCTCACTCCCGCGGCGTCGCTCTCCCCGCAGCCAGCCTTCCATCGGCCTCCCTCCCGGCGACGCTCCCGACTTCTGCGACTCCCTCCTAGCGACGCTCCCAGCTCCCCTCCATCGCGCCTCATCTCGTCGCCCCGGCTCCCGCTCTGCACCGCTCCCGGCTCCCTGCGCCCCTCCGCCGCGACGCAGCCCGGCGCCCCCGTCCCTCCCGACGGAGTCCTGCCCTCCCTCCCAACGGCTGCGCTCTGCCCCAACGGGGTTCCTCCCCGACGGGGTCCCGCCCTCCCACGGCTCCTCTGCGGTTTTCCCGACGACCCCCCCCCCCCCATTGTCGGCCCCGCTAGCTCGATCGCCCTCCTGCGCGGCAGCCTCCCGTCAACCGGCCTCCCGCGCGACGGCCCTCCTGACCGGCACCCTCCCGTCGACCTGGCAGCATCCCATCAACCGATCTCCAGCGCGACGACGCCTCTCCTGTCCCTGCCTTCTGCGCGCAACGACGGACGCCCCCCTCCTGGCCTGTCCGCAGCGGCGCATCCCAGCTTCATCCGGCTCGACTTCCCGGCTTCAACCGGCCCAGCCTCCTTGCGGCCTCTCCCCGCGGCATCCCGGCCTCTGTCACATACCGGTCTCGCACTCCGCGGCTCACGACTCCTGCGCGAAGCAGCTCCCGCTGCACCTCTCAGCCCGCCTCCTCTTGTCGACTCCCGGCCCCGATGCATCTCGGCTCTTCCTTGCTAGGCACTCCCGGCCCGCCACCCACGATTTCCCGGATCCTGCCTTCCTCGCAGTTTCCCAACCCGCCTCTTGCGGCGACGTCCCGGCCCCCGCCCTACTCGGCCTTTTCCCGACCCACAGACTCTTCGCTGTGTTGACCTTTCCAACCAACAACACCACGCTTCATCAGTGCATCTGTACGTCCACCTGAGATGTCATCCCCAGCTCTGTCATCGGCTCGGCCGCACAGCAATTCCCCTTCATCCAGCCTCAATTTCAGAATGACACTCTCGACAGAAGAAATGGACTGGATACAATCTTATCAGGCGACTGTGTCACCGTCCTCTTCTCCAGCCCCCATTGTTCAGAATGATGGCTCCACCGCCTGTGTATCTCAACAACCGACAGCATGGATGCTAGACTCTGGTGCATTAGAACATCTCACAGGGGACTCTGGTATGTTCACTACCTATCATCCGTACACCGGTACCTCTACAATTACTATTGCTAATGGATCAACAATCCCCATCGTCGGATTTGGCACATGTCACTTGACCCGTCTATTCACCTGAATTCAGTTGCTCATATTGCTCAAAGTCCATTTAATCTTCTCTCCATCAGCAAACTTACCAAAGATTTAAATTGTGTTGCTACTTTTACTTCTTCTGGTGTTGTTTTTCAGGAGCAGACGATGAATCAGGAGTTTGGTCGAGGTCGTCTTCGGAATGGGGTGTACATGTTCAATACCCCACCATATCTCGCTTGCTCATCCACCTCGGCCCGTGCTCTTGACCTACATTCCTGTCTTGGTCATCCACCATCTTCCATCCTACATAAAATGTGCTCCCAATTCAGTTTCCAACTATTTTTCCATTGTGAATCCTGCAAGTTTGCTAAAAAACATCGAGTAACATATGCTCCTCGACAAGAACCACGTGTAGTGAATCCTTTCGATCTTGTTCATACCGATATATGGGATCCTTGCAGGGTTCCGAGCCAGTCCGGGTACAACTATTATATCACCTTTATTGATGACTTCTCCCGCATGACATGGCTTTACATGCTTCGTGATCGGTCTGAAGTATTACCTACATTTCAGACTTTTTACAATGAAATTCATACTCAATTCTCCACCTCCATCAAATATCTCCGCTCCGCCAATGGATGTGAATATTTATCTACTTCCTTTCAGCAGTTTCTCAAGGATCACGGCTTCATTCATCAGACATTTTGTCCTGATACACCTCAACAGAATGGAGTGGCGGAGCGGAAACATCGTTATATTTTGGAGATTACTCGTGCCCTCCTATTCCACATGCAGGTGCCACTCCGCTTTTGGATCGATACCATCCTGACTGCCACCGACCTCCTAAACCGACTTCCTTCTTCTATCCTTCAGGGGGAGACTCCTTTTCGGACTCTGCTCTCCTCTCTCCCTCCTCACTCACTTCCACTCCGTGTATTTGGATGTCTCTGTTATATCCGTGAGACTCGTCTCAGTCTCTCCAAACTCTCTCCCAAATCCTTCCGCTGCATATTCCTCGGATATTCATGCATTCAGCGCGGATACCGGTGTTTCTCTCCGAACCTACGTCGTTATATCACCTCTGCTGACATCTCATTTGTTGAGAGTTCTCCATTCTCACTTCCCTCTCCCCATCCAGATATTGACATCGATGATTGTCTTCCACTCATTATCCATCCTCCTCCGGTGCTGCCTCCTGCTGATCACTGGTTTGGCACGGTCTACTCTTGTCGCCCATCGAATGTGCCCCCCATCCAGGTCGAAGAGACCATTGTCCCAACTTCGTCTGATGATCATGCACCACCACCGGACGATCTGCTCATTGCACTACGGAAAGGTACTCATTCTTGCCAGAACAATCCTCTATTTACATCTTCATACAGAGCTCTGTCAGCTCTGAAGACGATATCTATTCCCCGCATAGTTGCTGAGGCCAAATCTCATCCAGGGTGGTTGCAAGCGATAAGAGATGAATTACAGGCTCTAAAAGACAATCATACTTGGGATCTGGTTCCCCTCTCTGCCGATAAACAGGTGATCGGCAGCAAATGGATTTACACGGTTCGTCTGAACGCCGATGGCACTCTCCATCGACTCAAAACCCGACTTGTGGCCAAGGGCTTTGCTCAGACATATAGTGTCGATTATTTTGACATCTTCTCTCCAGTTGCCAAGATGGCATCCGTTCGATTATCCATCTCTTTGGCCGCTTATCATCACTGGTCGCTTCATCAACTGGACGTCAAGAATGCCTTCCTCCATAGATTTCTTGAGGAAGAGGTTTATCTGCAGCAGCCCCCCGGATTTTGTGCCTCCGACTACGGGTCTGAAGTCTGTCAACTACGCAGCTCTCTATACGGTCTCAAGCAGTCTCCTTGTGCTTGGTTTGACCGATTCAGCACCGTCGTCACCGACTTTGGGCTCTCCCACAGTATGAAGGATCACATCATGTTCTACAGGACGACATCCACCAGCTGCATCCTATTGGTCGTGTATGTGGATGATATCATCATCACCAGGAGTGACTCTGCTGGTATCGTTCATCTCAAAGAGCATCTTCACCAACACTTCCACACCAAAGATTTCGGCCCTCTCACATACTTGGCATCGAGGTCTCCCGTTCTCCGGACACAATCTTCCTTTGCCAACGGAAATATGGTTTGGATATTTTACAGGATGCTGGGATGACACAGGCCACCGCCGTTGACACTCCTCTTGAGCCTGAGGGACGGTCTCACTATGACTCCTCAGAACCGTATTCACACCCAGAGCGGTATCATCGACTGGTGGACAAACTCAACTATCTCACCATGACTCGTCCCGACATTGTCTGCGTTGTTGGCAAAGTGAGCCAATTCATGGAGCATCCGACCACCTCTCAGTGGGATGTTGTACTCTGCATCACCAAATACATCAAGCGAGACCCTACTCATGGTCTTCGCTACTCTCACCACGCTCATCATAATATTGAGGTCTTCTGTGATGCTGACCATGCTGGTTGTCTTGCTACCCGGAAATCTACTTCTGGGTTTGTCGTGTTCTTAGCAGGCAACCTCATCTCTTGGCGCAGCAAGAAACAGACTGTCGCCTCCCGATCCAATGCGGACTCTGAGTACCGTGTCATGGCTACCGTCACTACGGAGATGCTTTGCCTTCGACAACTCTTCCAGGAGCTTGTCTTTCCTCAGCAGACATCTGCTCACATCTGGTGTGACAATCAGGCAGCCACTAAGATTGTTTTGAATCCCGTCTTCCATGAACGCACGAAGCATATTGAGGTGGACTACCACTTTCTTCGACACCACCTGGAGCACAATCATGACAGCTTTAGCAACATCCCTACGGCAGACCAGCTTGCTGACATCTTCACCAAAGGTCTCGCAGGGGCTCGTCTGGACACGCTCAGTTCCAAGCTGGGCATCCACACCATCTGCGACCCAGCTTGAGGGGGAGTGTGTCTGGTCTTATCTGGTGTCATCTTTCTTTTTGTAGGACTCGTGGTCCAAGCTGGGCATGTCCAGCTTGAGGGAGAGTGTTAAACCCTCTTTTATTATTTTGGGTATTTCTGAGTCCCACATCTAAATACTCCTGTATGTATTCCTTTTTTCTCAATCTATAAAAGAAAGTCTCCACCTCACCTTGAGGTAAGGCGGTTTCCCATTCTACATATACATTTATGAAGCCAACACATGAAAGAAAGATAAAGTGGAGATTGTCTTTTATATGATACAATTTTATATTCTTTCTCTTTATGAGCACTTAAAAAAAACCCTACATAAGCATTTGTTTATCATATCATATGTGATAGACTGTCAGATCAGCTTTATGTTTGATGCACTTTCTAGGAGCTTGTCAACTCATTGCATCTATATATAATTCTTGTCACAACTCTATGTGATCACCTTATAAAACTCTCCCACTAAACTTTTTAGGGAGTAACATCTATGCAGAAAGGAAGTTTGAATAATGGTGAGATTTATAAATCATATTCCAAATGTTCAACTCCTTAAACATATTCAAACTTTTTAACTCCACAACATTAAATGTTACAATGTTAATAATTTTTGTTGTCCACTTAGAACAATTTCTAAGTTTAACATCATCATCATTGTAATCTTTCCATCAAACTTTTTCCTTAAAATCTTTTCGTAAATAATGTAACTATTTACATTATTACTTATTAGCACATCCTAAACTCTTTTAGGATAAAGTGACATTCCCTAAATGCAACTCTTTACATTTCTCTTTACCGTCATATCCTAAAACTCTTTTAGGATATCAAGTGAAATTCATTTTGAATTTTGGCCGGTATAATCCTTTAAGAAATAGTGGTATTCACTTTCTCACGGTAACTAAATGTAACTCTTTACATTTCTCTTTACCATCATATATCCTAAACTCTTCTGGTATAAACTTTTATTTGTTAACTTTGAGCTTCTTAAATCAAACCATACTTCAACTAGCCTCTTAGACACTCTCTTCAAAACATCATGTTAAGATACACAAACTTCTTTGTGTTAGAAAATAACACTTATTACCATTTAGTATGAATGTTTAACAAATAAACTATTGTTTCCATATCAAATATAGTATTCTATGTGTTTGGAGCAATTTCCTCTAAAAAAAGACTATTCATTAAAATATGTCATTGATGGGTGGCGGGAACATCTTCCCCCATATTTTAACAAATATTTGGATAACCACTTCTGTTTGGTCATCCATTTTGTGGATGATAAGCGAAACTCATCTTCAACTTTGCTCCTTTTAATTTAAATATTTCTATCCAAAAATGACTCAAAAAAAGTAGATCGCGGTCACTAACAATGGACTTAGGAATGTCATGTAGTCGGACCACCACACGGGTAAATATTTCAGCAACTTCGCTAACGATGCAAGGGTGTTCCAATGTAACAAAATGAGCATATTTGAAGAGTCTGTCCACGACCACTAATGAAATCAGTTAAAACTTCCTCCCACACCCCTTATGGAATCTTTAAGGGCTTCAAAAAATGTGTGGGGGGTGGTGTATAATACTTATAGTGTTGACAGGCCGCACACGGCTGCACAAAGTTTAGTACCTACTTGCGCATGCCCACTCAATATAAATTTTCAGCTAACTTCTTATAAGTTATGTAAAACCCAGAGTGCTATCCCCATGGAGAGTTGTGAAACTCTTCTAGCAGTTGTGGGATTCATTTGGAAGTAGCTGGTATCAACAAACACCCCTTGTACAACAATGTTCTTCAGGAATAAGTAAATTTTCATATAGTGTCGGTAATCGCCTACACATTGTGTATGACCTTGTTGAGGTAAGGGTCCTCGTGTACTTTGTCCCACAGATTGCAACCATACCGCTAAAATGGAAACGATTTATAGAGCCTTAACTTGGACAATTCCGCCTTCCGGGACAGTGCATCGAATGTCATAAGATACTTAACTTTGAATCGGTACCCTAGTGGTTTAGCAATCCAACACTATTGATCTGTTGTGGTAATTCGTTTTTGGAGCAGAAATTTCAGATTCCTTTTATCATAATATACAATGAAGGAGCGGCCCAAAAGGTACGACCACCAATGTTGTATTGTTAAGACTAGAGCCATGATTTTTTTCCATAGGTAGACGGTGTCGCCCGAGAGCGTCGTTACTTCTCTCGGGAAATATCAAAATATAAATTTATAGTCACCCGACTACACTAACTACTAAAGCGTAGAATAGTGATGAGACGGGGTCGATCCCACGAGGAAAAGGGCTATAAGCATTCTATAGTTTCGACGGTTGTTTGTCAAGATTTAAACTAAAACGAAATTATCTAAACTACCGACCAAATTGTTTTGGACTGACTCAAAAAGAATAAAATAGGACGAAGGGAAGCGGGTTTGATATTGAGGATGGTTTTTCATTTACATTATTAATCGTGATATTTCTTAGAGTATAAAGTGTTGATTCTCAACCACCACTTGAACTATCTAAATCAGTCGTCTTCTCTCTCGAGGTCTCTTATAATTGATTAAGATGCATGGTGATTAGTCTCGAAACAGAAGGTCAAGTTGAGGTCGGTTTTCGCTCTCCCACTTCCCATTATCACGTTGAGGTTTATCCTCTAAATGTCATCGCTTTCGCTGTGCATATAGAGGATATGATTTGGTTTTGGACCCCATTTTAGTATAATGGGTATTTCCGAGTCCCACATCGGAATATTCCGCCTTGTAATTTATTTTACTCATCTATAAAAGAATATCTCCGCCTCACATTGAGGTAAGGGGAATTCACCATCTACATGGTATCAAAGGGAAAATCCCTTCAGAATTTCTTTTCCTCTCACCCCTGCCCTACGTGGCACCCCTCTTCCTGGGTCTGCCCTACGCGACCACCCCCCCACCCTCTCTGGTCTGCCCTACGCGGCCACCCCCCCCCCTCCCGGGTCCGCCCTATGCGGCCACCCCCCCTCCTGCCTTACGCGACTCTCATCCCGGCGGCTCACTCCGGCGTCGTCCAGCCGTCGCCCCTCCGTCGCGACACAACCCGGGCGCTCCTCCTTCCCGCAGCGTACCTCTCCCCACCGCCATCTCTTCTGTGGACTCCCGGCGACAACCGGCCCCGCCTCCTCAGTGGCTCCTGCCCTACCCGGCGGTCTTTCGGGCTCCCGCAACTGCCGGCACCCGCTCCCGCATCTCCAGGCGGGCAGAACGGCCGGCTCCCGCCTCTCCCGCCAGGCAACCCCCGTCCCTCCCGACAGCTACACTCCGCCCCGACGGCGTCTCGCCCTCCCGCGGCTCCTCTTCGTTTATTTTTCCAAGCGGAACCCCCCCCCCCACCCGACCGGCGCTCTTCCTGCGGTCTCCCGGTGCTTTCCCGGCAGAGCTCTCCTGCTTCGGCCTCCATCTCGACGAATTTCCCCCCCTGCCGACATCTCCCTCCCAACAGCTCTCCCGCAGCACTCCAGGCGGCCGACCGGCAGACTCTCCCAATTCTGCCCGACGCCTGCCCTCCTGGCTTTGTCCAGGCAGACCATCCCCCACCCGCCCGATGCCCTTCCTGCAATCTCCCGGCCTCTCCCGGCATCTCCCATTCTACCGGCACCCACTCACAGTGCGTCCTTCCGGCGCTAAATGTCGACTTCCTCAACAACTCCCGAAGATCTCCCTTCGATGGTCGTCTCAGTCCTGCCTCCACTTATCACTGCCTCCACCCACTTGGTTGATGAGTGGCTCGACTCCACAAATTTCTCCATCTGGCGGAAAATCGTGCTGATGTCACTAACCGGCATGGACCTCGATTTCCACCTCGAGGATCCACCACCCCTACCTACCGACCCGAAATATCGTCCGTGGAAGCTTGCGGACAGCAAAATTTTTGTCTTGCTAGTCAATTCTATGGACCGCTCTGTCAAAGACGTCACCCGGATAGCCAACACAGTCAAGGAACTCTGGGATTCCTTGACTCTCATGTACTCCGAGGCCAATAATTTGGTTCGGGTATCCGATCTACTTCAGCGGTTGTCCCTCCTCCGCCAGCAAGCCCGTCCATTTCTGGCATACTTCATGGAATGGAAGGCTCTACGAGATGAACTGCTTGAGCTTTGGCCCATTCCACAAACACCTGCGGAAGCATTAGCCCAGCAGGACCATCTATATCTTTTCAGCCTCCTCCAAGGCCTCGACCCAGAATATGCGACGACGGCTACAAAGATGCTAACCAGCCCCTCTTCCCTAGAGATTCCGCAGGTCTATCATCGCCTCGGGAAGGCTCATCGAGCCCTTGCCCCACCCACCCCTAGCCTTGATCACACTGCTCTCCTGGGTCGTGGCAGTAGTCGCTCTACCGGACCTCGTGGACGCGGGCGTAGAGAGGGTCAACCTCGTCCCCTCTGCCAGCATTGTGGCAAGCTCGACCACCTGGTTGACCGCTGCTAGGTCCTTCATGACCGTCCCTCTCAGCACCCACGGCAGGGCCAGACTGCGGTCCAGGACGCATCCCAGTCTGCTGCCACTCTTCCTTCATCTCTGGATCTCTCCACGGCTGAGATCCAGATGATTCACGATCATAGGACCACCTCCCTACTGGGCTCTTCATCGGCATCTCTTGCCCACTCTGGTGACTCCACTACATTTGTCAGTCATCGCTCCCCTGCCTGGATGTTTGACTTAGGTGCGTCCGACCATCTTACCGGTGATGCCGGTATGCTTTCCAACTACAGTCCCTATACTGGTTCCTCAGCCATCACTATCGCTGATGGTTCCACTATCCCCATTGCGGGCTTTGGTACATGCTCCCTGACCTCATCTCTTCACCTATCATCGGTGGCCCATGTACCACGCAGTCCTTTCAACCTTCTATCCATTAGTAAGTTGACCAAGGATTTCAATCGTAATGCTATCTTTACATCGTTTACTGTTATGTTTCAGGAGCGGACGACGAACCGGGAACTTGGTAGAGGTCAGCTTCTGGATGGGGTGTACATGTTCGATGGCCCGACATCAATCGCCTGCACATCTGTCTCTACTCGTGCCTTGGACCTCCATTCTCGGTTGGGCCACCCCTCCGCCTCCGCCCTTCATCACCTCTATCCAAATACTAGTCAGCATTTATCTTTTCATTGTGAGTCTTGTAGCTTTGCGAAACATCATCGCACTACATATATTCCTCGAGTGGACACACGGGCTGCCAAACCCTTTAATTTGGTTCATTCTGATGTATGGGTGATAAAACACTATTTTATTGAATATTTTATTGATAATAAATGATATAATTTCCTCACATTGTGTTAAATATGTTTATTTATAAAATATTTGGGATTAGATCATTCATTTGAATATTTGATGAAAATTCCAGTTTTACCCTTTATAGTTCACTGTAGTATTTCGAATATAAATATTTTTATATTTATTATTTGAATTTGAAATTTTGTAACAGTGTTCCTAACTTAATTATCTACAACTTTTATTCAGGACACTAGAGCTAAAGAGTTCATTTGGTTGTTGAAATTGGGCCATGAAGTCAAAGTTGGGCTGGGCTCGCCAGAATGGAGAAGCTTCTGTATTTCGGCCATAACTCCTTCATATGGGCCTGTATTGAGCCCAAATTTGGAGAGGAGATAGAAGACACATATCCGCACATTTGATCCTTCTGGAAGGCCGGCCAATTCACGCGTTTTGGTGGTCAAATGGGCGGTGCAAGTTGGCATAAAATATTTGACCGAATTTCCACATTCACACTTGAAACCACTTGTAACCTCTCCTCCCCTCCCCTCTATAAATTGGAGTTTTTCTCATTTGGAGGGGTTGGGGACGTGCATTAGGAGATTGGAGGCAGAGGAGAATTTGTTTCACCCAAATTCTCCAACCATTGTAAGAGGGGTAGCTCTTGAAGCAAGGATCCCCTCATCGAAGTCTCCTTCTCTTCTTCATTTTGTAATGTTTTCATTTGTGTAATAAACTTCTTTGTTCTTCTTTTATTTCTTCTCTTTTCTTCTGTTTTGTTTAAATTTCTTCTTCTCTTAATCTTCCTCTTTGGGCTGAAATTCTTGAGTAGAAGCGTTATTGGGTTATACCAATTATAAACCTTTGCACATGCAAAACGCTTCTACGATGATTACGCCACCCATGGAAGAATAGTCTTTTAGTAATCGATCTATCTTCTACCCTCTTCATTTAATTATTTTGAATCATTGAGATACTGTAATTCACTTAATATGATCCATGAATTGTGTTTTTAAATTGTAAGAAACTAAGCAAGCAATTGAACAATTAACACAAAAACACGCGAGGTCGGGATTTTGTGTAAATTGTGAGAGCGCGATCTTAATCGGTAATACAAGACCACACGGGATAAATTTGTAGAGTTCAAATATAATCTCTAAACACAATTCATCCTCATTTCTAGAATGGATATGTGCCTTAATTTACCACTGACCATAAGCTAATCTTAGAACATTAATCAAAGCAGGGTGCTGCGATTGCATGTTCCGAAGTTAGCCTAGGGTTAAATTCACATCATCTTCGTGGTAAAGTTAATTCTCGTAGGGTTCGGGATTTAACAAATTAAGGGATCATAATTAAGTGAATGTTAATTTAAATGATAATGATTAATAATAAAGAGAAGAGGTAGAGTTAGATCGATTACGCCTTTTAAATAGATTTCTAAAAAAAAACATCTTCTTGTTGTGTCATTTTAATCGAAATTCATTTCAAAACTAAAAACAAAAAAATTATACAATCTTCTTCCAGCAAACTTCTTCTAGATTCATAAACTACAACAAACCACAATCCTTTAAAGTAGTGTTTTTATTTTATTCTCTTTTATTTTATTTTTAGAATACCTCTAATAAGTTGTTAAATTCACTTCCTCCTTTGAGAGACGACCTTGGTCAGCCACTCTGCTGCACCTAAGTACCCCAAATCACACTAATCATTTGAGGGCGCCCACGACAGCGCTCTATCAATGGGGTCCATGTGCCAACCTCGAGTCGATTAGAGTACAAATATTATATCTCTTTCATTGATGATTTTTCGCGTATGACGTGGTTGTATCTTCTTCGCGATCGGACAAAAGTTTTTTCCACCTTTTAGACATTTTACCATGAGATCCAAACACAATTTTCCATCTCTGTAAAATGTCTACGCTCCGACAATGGGTGAGAGTACTTGTCCACTCCCTTTCAGCAGTTTCTCCAGGCACACGGCATCATCTATCAGACCTTCTGTCCTGATACCCCTCAGCAGAATTGAGTGGTCGAGTGAAAACACCGGCATATTCTGGAGACTGCTCGTGCCCTCCTCTTCCACCGCAAGGTGCCTCTTCTCTTCTGGGGGGATGTCATCCTCACTGTCACTTACCTCCTCAATCATCTTCCTTCTTCCATCCTTCAGGGGGAGACTCCTTTTCGTACTTTGTTCCCCTCTCTTCCTCCTCACTCACTTCCACTCCGAGTCTTCAGATGTCTCTGCTATGTTTGTGATACTCATCCCAACCTCTCCAAACTATCTCCTAAATCCATCCGCTGCATTTTCCTTGGATATTCACGCACTCAACGTGGATACCGCTGCTTCTCTCTGAACTTACGATGGTATCTCGTCTCCGCTAACGTATCTTTTGTCGAGAGCGCTCCTTTCTCTCCTTCCTCTCCTCCTCCAGACACTACCATCGATGAGTGTCTTCCTCTCATCATTCACCCTCCTCTGGTGTCTTCCCCTGCTGGTCATCGCTTTGGGACAGTCTACTCTCGTCGCCCATCGACTGCCCCCCCCGTCCCAGTCAAGGACACCATCATTCCCACTTCATCCGATGCTCCTGCCACAGCACCAAACGACTTGTCAATTGCACTACGGAAAGGTATTCGCTCCTGCCAGAATACTCCTCTTTTTACATCTTCATACAACGGTTTGTCAGCACTGGAGACGATATCTATCCCTCGCACGGTTAGCGATGCCAAATCCCATCCAGGGTGGCTCCAGGCGATGCGGGATGAAGTGCAGGCTCTGGATGACAACTATAATGGGATCTGGTCCCCCTCCCTGCAAGTAAACAGGCGGTCAGCTGCAAATGGATCTATACGATCCGTCTCAATGCTGATGCCACTCTCCATCGCCTCAAAGCCCGCCTTGTGGCGAAGGAATTTGCTCAGACATATGGCATCGACTACTTTGAGATCTTCTCTCCGGTTGGCAAGATGGCCTCTGTCCGCCTATCCATATCTCTGGCCACTCATCATCATTGGCCGCTTCATCAACTAGATGTCAAGAATGTCTTTCTCCATGGATTTCTTGACGAAGAAGTCTACTTGCAGCAGCCCCCTGGCTTTCGTGCCTCTGGAGCTGACTCCCATGTTTGTCGTCTCCGTCGATCCCTATATGGCCTCAAGCAGTCTCCTCGTGGTTGGTTTGACCACTTCAGCACTGTCGTCACAGCCTTTGGGCTCTCTCGCAGTATGAAGGATCACACTGTCTTCTTCCGTGCGACATCACACCATTGTATTTTGCTGGTGGTATATGTTGATAATATCATCATCACAGGAAGCGACTCCACTGAAATCGCCCAACTCAAGGCACACATTCACCACCACTTCCACACCAAAGATCTTGGTCCTCTCACCGACTTCCTTGGCATCGAGGTCTCATGTTCTGAGGACACTATCTCTCTGTGCCAACGAAAATATACTCTTGATATCTTACAGGATGCAGGATTGAGCCAAGCGACTGCAGTGTACACTCCTCTTGAGCCTGGGGAACGCTCTCTCCATGCCGACTCGGCGCCCTTTCCTCACCCAAATAGCTATCGTCGACTGGTGGGCAAACTCAACTACCTCACCATGACACGACCTGACATTGTCTGCGTTGTTGGAAAAGTGAGCCAGTTCATGGAGCATCCAACCAAATCTCAATGGGATGTTGTCCTCCGCATTGCCAAATACATAAAGAAAGACTCTGCACGTGGCCTTCGGTACTCACATCGGGCTCATTTGGATGTTGAGGCCTTCTGTGATGCGAACTATGCAGGTTGTTTTGCTACCCACAAGTCTACTTCTGGATTTGCCGTGTTCTTGACCTGTAACCTTATCTCATGGCACAACAATAAGCAGACTGTCGTCTCCAGATCTAGTACAGAGGCAAAATACCGTGTCATGGCCACAGTCACCACTGAGATCCTCTGGCTACGTCATCTCCTCCATGAGTTCGGTTTCCCAGCGCGGACATCTGCTCATATGTGGCGTGACAATCAGGCAGCCACGAAGATTGCATCGAATCTCATCTTCCATGAACAAACGAAGCATATCGAGGTGAACAGTCACTTTCTTTGCCACCATCTGGAGCAAAACCATATCAGTTTTGGCCATATTCTGACGGCAAATCAGCTTGTCGACATCTTCACAAAAGGCCTCTCAGGAGCTCGCTTGGACTCTCTCATTACCAAGTTGGGTATTCATAACCTCCAAGGCCCAGCTTAAGGGGGGAGTATGTATGACCTTGTTCGATATCGTTTAGTTTTTCTTTTTGTGGGACTCTCAGTTCAAGTTGGGCATGTCCAGTTTGAGGGGGAGTGTTGGACCCCATTTTAGTATAATGGGTATTTCCGAGTCCCACATCGAAATATCCCGCCTTGTAATTTATTTTACTCATCTATAAAAGAATATTTCTGCCTCATATTGAGGTAAGGGGAATTCGCCATCTACAATATTAATTTAAAATAGTGGCACTCACCCCCTTTATCGAACCCATCTTTCCCTCGAACAATTAGTTAACCATGATCTTTCAATTAATATGGATGATTAATGTGTTCGAGGGAGAGGAATAGAGCGTTAGTTCTAAAATAATTGTTGTGCAAAAAATGAAAACACATGCAAATTACTTTTGCACCGATATATGAATTCTAAAATTACACAGCGAAAAGAAAAACAAAAAAAGGAAAGGAAATCCTAATTAAGCAACATCGTAGTTGATAACAATTGTCTTCCTCCACTCTCACTTCAGATGTCGAGTTGAGATCTTCCACAAGCCTCCTACGTTAGCAGAGGAACCTCCTCCCGGTTTAGTGAAATTTTGTTCTTGGTTCCCCTCTTGGTCTCCCTCTGCACAGCAGTGGCTGCTCTCTATTTATAGAGAGAATTCTCTCTCTTCTATCTTTGAATCTCCTGAAGGAAGTTTCACTCTTTCCAAATATTTCATATCTCCAGTTGTATCTTTTATTACTGCTTGACCCGGTCTTCTCTTCAGCTTTGAATGTGGTATCTCCAAATTTGTGAATCTGAACTCCCTCTCATTTATTCTCAGCTAACTCTTTGATTTGTGGTGGTGTTTTAAATCCTTGGAGGTAGGCGCCAATCATGCACTGGCTTAGTTTAAAATCTCCCTGAGGCTCGGCTTGTACGCGTGGAAAGCCCAAAGAATCGGGTGTTTAAATGTTTCAGAACTCCTCCACTACAATGTGGGCTATGTGGCTGCGACACAGCCCATGCATAGACTGCATGGCCATGGTGTAGTGGCTTCGTCCACAGCCACAGCTCCTCCATTTTATTCTTCAAAACATAGCTACCAGCTATGTGAGTGCCTCCACGCCGCAGTGTTTCCTCCATGGTGCAGTGTCATGTGAACCCATTTTCCTTAAAAACTCAGTTCTGCCAAATACGACCCCTCCACGGTGCAGTGAGAAGTGCCACAGCGCAGTATTTTCTTCATCTTCTCCGGCAACAGGGAGCCATGACACAGCTTCGAGACCACGGTGCAGTGCATGAACTCGGTTTGGTCTCCCTTAGCCACTACGCCACAGAGCCATGGCTGCGGCGTAGTGGTGTTCCAATCGGCAGTGGGCAGTGATTTCTTTCTCCTTTGGCCATGGCAGCTTCATCTTCTTTAGTTGAGTCTTCCCAGTAGTCGTCTCAGAGGTGACCTATGGTGGTACTAGGCCTCGATAGTGGACTATGGCTCGAGCTCGAGCTCCCGAGTGGCTCGACTCGGCAATTCGGCGATGGAGTGGGCGGCAGTGATGGCGGTTTCCGGTGAGTTGCATGGTGGTCCGGTGAAGTCGAGCAGCAGAGGAGGTGTCGGAGTGTGTCCGAGTAAAGTGACGCGCGAGCGCCCCGGGACGGCGTCGTTTCACTTAAGTGCGCAATATTTGGGTTGAGGCACCATCCCAAATCGAACATTCGAGCGGTTTAACTCTGTTTAAGAACTGATTTCCTGGCTTCAGCGGCCCAACAAACCGGATGGGAGCCGGAGGACCCCCTACGCCGCAGTGCACCGCCCCGTGCCAGTGAAACCTTCCTCCCAGCCATGTGGGCACGTGCCCCACACGCCGGTAGGCTCCCGTGCTCCTGTGTGTCAACACGCGCTTGTGATGATCCTCTATGTCGCCCATGCCGGCCTTCCCGAGGTGACGCGCGAGTGCCCCGGGACAGCGTCATTTCGCTTAAGTGCACAATATCCGAGTTGAGGCGCCATCCCAAATCGAACATCCGTGCAGTTTTACTCTGTTTAAGAAGGGATTTCGTGACTCCAGCGACCCAACAAGCCGAATGGGGGCTGGAGGACCCCTTACGCCGCAGTGCACCGCCCCGTGCCGGTGAAACCTTCCTCCCAGCCTTGTGGGCACGTGCCCCACATGCCTGTACGCTCCCGTGCTCTTGTGCGCCGACACGCGCTTGTGATGCTCCTCTATGCTGCCCATGAGGGCCTTCCCAAGGCAGGGCTTGGCCAACGGGCCATTGGGCCCGCTATGTGGCAAGGGCTAGCATGAGTTGGCCAATTTTTTGGCTAACCCCCCCTTCTTCTTCCTTTGTCATCCCAACCTACAAAAAATACTAATAAAAATAAAACAATATAAAACATAGTATTTTAATTCTTTTTATTTCCTTTTTCAAAATGTCATTCCAAATTGCAAAATACCCAAATATGATATTTAACAATTAAAACATGGGTGTTGAGAATTAAAAACAATGACATAAATTAATTAAAAAATTAAAAAATTGTATGCACAAAATGAAATCATCAGTAGACTTTGATAAGTTGCTTCCGGCCAGTACTTCGCTGAAATAAGCAATGGGCCATCGGTCTTGCATAAGCATTGCTCCCACACCTTGCCCCGAGGATCACATTCCATCTCAAACGGCTTTGAAAAATTTGTCAAAGGACTGGGGCTACTGTAATAAGGTGTTTTAATTGTTCACAAGCTTGTTGAGTCTCCAGGGCCACTTGAAACCATCCTTCCAAGTCAAAGCTGTTAGGGATCGGGCAGTCTTGTCATACCCTTGTAAAAAAATTCAAAACTATCCTATGAGGCCTAAAAATCCTTGCACTCCCTTGAGATTTACTGGTGTTGGCCAGTCCCGAACAGCCCGGATTTTGTTGGGATCCATCAAAACCCCTGCCTGCCTCCGAAATTGTATGACCTAGATATTCCACCTCCCATTGAGCAAATTGACATTTCTTCTGATAAGTAGGAGTTGGTTGTCCTGCGATACCTGTAGGACTAGGACAGCTTCCAAGTGCTGCAGATGTGACTTACACCCTTGGTTGTAAATCAGAATATCATCAAAAAATATAAGTACAAACTTACATAGCAGAGACCGGAATAAGTCATTCACAGTTGCTTGAAAAGTTGAAGGGGGCATTGGTGAGGCCAAAAGGCATCACCAAGCATTCATAAAGACCGTTGTGTGTGCGGAAAGCCATCTTCTCAACATCCTCCGCCCTCATTCGAATCTGATGGTAGCCGAATTCAAGATCCAGCTTAGAGAAGTAGGTTGATCCATACAGTTCATCCAATAATTCCTCGACTAGCAGAATAGGAAACTTATCAAGGATTGTGATAGAACACGTGACCCACCCACCTGGAAAGTATATTCCAGAAGGGGGAAAGTGGTCCCCCCAGCCTCAACCCCCTAACCGAATGGGGCGCCAGCCTCAACAGCCGAACAGATTGAGGTGGGGGCCAGCTGAAAGTGGTTAGAAGATGCTCTCGGGTAGGCTGTTATAAGGGAGTGGAGGATAGTGGAATAGTAGGCGGTTAGAAACTGGGTTCGGCTAGGGGCTTGGGCAGGTCGAGGGCGAGTTCCCCACCTGAAGTCTTCTTCCTTCTTCCTTCTTCCTTCCCTCTGTTTCCTCACGTTGCTTCTGTAATTCCGGCCTTAAGTAGCCTTTTATTACATTTTCCATTGTTGCTGGAGCTTCTTCTTCATCAATTGGTCCGACCTGCGCACCCTCTTCATGGAGACCCATTATCAATCCCGCCTGGAGGGTGTTGAACAGCGCCTTGGGACACTTGAGGACACCATGTCTACACTCTCCTCCGCCATTGACACTCTCTCCGCTCAGCAGCGCCTCTCGGACCAGGCGCACGCCGACCAGGCTGAACAATCCCGCCTCGCCCAGGAGAAATCCTTCACTGAATTTCAGAAAACTATTTCTGCTCTCATCCGCTGCGGTGACAAGGCCCCTGTTCCGGCGGAGGTAGCATCTTCTTCTATTTCCGCTGCTTCTACTTCACAGACCGCCCCCTCCCCCGCAATTGATCCCTTTGGCTCGACTCCGCCCCTCGCCCCTCCGTCTGATGACCACTGCCCCCCCCAACGGCTTCCTAGCTGCCATATCGACTTATCCATTTTTTATGGCTTCAATCCTCGCGGCTGGATCACCCAAGCCGAACTCTTCTTCGGGAATCAAACACCAGATTCAGAGAAACTCTCTCTCGCCCAACTTAGCATGGATGGTGTTGCCATCAACTGGTTCTCCTTCATGCACGAGGTACAACCCGATATCCCTTGGGCAACTTTTAAGGTTGAGCTCATGGAGCGCTTTACTAGGTTGGACATCCAGAATCCTTATGAGGAGTTAGCCACCATCCACCAACAGATTTCTGTCCAGGACTACATCGAACAGTTCGAATGCTTAGCTGCTCTCCTTCCGCGTCAACCGGAGCAACAATATGTTGGCTATTTCCTCCAAGGTCTCCGTGAAGAAATCTATGATTGGGTCCGGATACACAATCCCGACACACGCCTTCAGGCCATGCGATTTGCCCGCCACGTTGAACTCGTTGTCCACAAAAGTACTGGCCTCTCCATCCGTAGCAGCAATCCTCACCCTCCATTTTCTCGCCTTAACGGTCCAGCAAATTCCCTACCCCGTCCCCCGCAACCCCAATTTTATTCTCCTGCTCCTCGCCTGGCCAAACGCCCAGCACCTCCCATTGACACACCAAACCACCAAACCCATCGGCCACCTCCAACTGCTGGGCGCGGCGTCCATCAATTAACCACCCAGGAATGAGAAGACCGGCGCAAGGAGGGCCTCTGTTTTCATTGCACCCAACCTTACACTCCCCTTCACAAATGTCCTAATGTTCACTTTCGAGTGCTCCTGCTGGCTGAAGATGAACCTGCCCCCACTCCCCTTGAACCACCACTGCCAGCCTTGGATGACAACACCAACATTGACCCCATGGAATGTCACGTATTAGAAACCCATGGTTCCGGCTCCTTCTATTACATGGGCAGTCCACCCACTCCCACCACCATGAAAATCTCCGGCCTGATCGGCAACATCCTCATTCTGGTCCTCGTGGACAGCGGCGCGACGCACAATTTTATCTCCTCTCAGCTTACAACACTACTTGTGTTTTCCGTCTTCAACACCCACAGGCATTCGGTCCAACTTGGAGATGGTCACTGCTTATGGTCTCACGGCTGCTACCAACTATTCCACCTGACGATGAGTACATACTCTTGCCTAATTCCACCAAATATCATTTTTTTCTTTACTAACAACACAAGGCTCGAGTATGCACTTAAGCTGGTTCAGATGGTTGTCATCTAAAGCATTTCTTGAACCTATCTTTCAATCTCATTCTTCTGAAAATATGGGTACCCGTAAGATCTTACTGTCATTGGTCCTTGCCCGGGGACCAAATTAATTTTGTGGTCACTTTGTCACCGGGGCGGTAAACCCCAGGGCTCTCAAAAGACTCCTCCCAGTCTCCCCAGTAGCCTTTCTAGTTCTTGTTATTGTTAGGCGTCCAGCAGAGACTGCATGTGGTTGGGTTTCCCTCCTACCATCAAGTGGTGGTCATGGTTTGATTTGTTGGTCAACCCATGCATGGAGGAGAGTATCTAGTCTCGGCGAGTGGCACCCTAAAGGGTACTCTTGTCCATCCACCATGCATCCACCACGAACCGCATGGTCATACTCTTCCAATTGATCCATACGTCCCCAAGAGTACATAGCCACACAATCCCCAGTATTAAATTAAATCCCCCTATATCCAAGATGTGAGCATCAACCTAGCAAGCGTATTTGCTCGTGATTGCTCGCAGTTTTTGGCACACTCCTTGAGAGCACAGTCGGTGCCAATCTCCCAGCTTCAAGCTCATTCTTCTCGTCTGATGTACAGTTAATCCCAACCGCGAGATCAACTTAGGAGAGATGAAATTGTGGGTGGCTCCACTAACCAACAAAACAAAAATAGGGATCAACTTAGGAGATATGAAATTATGGGTGGATCCACTAACCAAGAAAACAAAAATAGGGATTCCACACACTTGGCCCTTCACTTTCATTGAAGCCAAATCTTTCCCACCATGTGTTTGGCAACATAAGTCAAGGTCCAGATATTCTCATCCAGAAAGGTACCGTCGTCTTGTGGGAAAAGTCAATTATCTCACCATGACTCGTCCAGACATTGCATGCGTTGTCAGCAAGGCTAGCCAATTTATGGCACATCCAACAAAATCTCAGTGGGATGTTATTCTTCGCATTGCCAAATACATTAAGAAAGACTATGCTCGTGGTTTTCGGTATTCACATAACGATCATTTGAATATTGAGGCATTTTGTGATGCTGACTATGCTGGTTGCTTAGCTACCCGGAAGTCTACTTCGGGGTTTGCTGTTTTCCTGACAGGTAACCTTATCTCATAGCGAAGCAAAAAACAGACTGTCATCTCTAGATCAAGTGTTGAGTCTGAATATCGTGTGATGGTCACGATCACTACTGAGATCATTTGGCTTCGTCATCTCCTTCATAAGATTGGTTTCCCGCCACAGACGTCTGCTCATATTTGGTGTGATAATCAGGCAGCCACGAAGATTGTTTTCAATCTCGTCTTCCATGAACGCACGAAACTCAATTGGCCTCAATTGGTCTCAATTGGTCTAATCAGCCTCAATGGAATAATTGGTCCAATTGGCCTCAATTGGCCGCAATTGACGTAATTGGCCTCAATTGACCTCAATTGGCCTCAATTGGCCGCAATTGGCGTAATTGGCCTCAATTGACCTCAATTGGCCTCAATTGGCCTAGTTGGCCTAGTTGGCCTAAACTGATATCGAGGTGGGCTGCCACTTTCTTCATCATCACCTCGAGCAACACCATGTCAGTTTTAGTCACATACCAATGGCAGATCAGCTTGCAAACATTTTCACCAAAGACCTCCCCGAGAGCTCGACGGGACTCTCTCTGTACCAAGCTGGGCATCCACAGCATCAGCAACCCAGTTTGAGGGGGAGTGTGTATGGTCTTGTTTGGTGTCTTTCTTTTTTGTGACTCTTGTTCCAAGCTATCATGTACTAGCTTAAGGGGGTGTTGAACCTGGTTAATTGTATTACCGGTTAAAGGGTATTTCCGAGTCCCACATCGGATTATTCCACCTGGTAATTATTTTCGTCAATCTATAAAAGAATGTCTCCACCTCTATTAGAGGTAAAGGGAATTCACCACTCTACAGATTTAATTTAATACCAAAATTAAATTAATTTTTCCATACTATTAAAATATTAATTTCAAACCAAAAAAAAATTAATTTAAAACTAAAATTAAATTTGTTAGTCTGTATCCCACATCGGACTTGTGGTCCGATGTGGAGTTTCTCATTCATTATAAAAGAACGCATCCGCCTCACTTTGAGGTAAGGAGGCGAGGGGGTTTCCCTATTCTAACTTGGTATCAGAGGGATCTTCCCGACCCTCCCTCCCATCTTTTTTTATTTTGCTCTAGGGTTTACTCATTTTTTTTCCCCCGTCCGAGGGGGCGGCGGCCTCAAAGCCCCGTAGGGTTACCGCCGCCGCCCCTCCGCCTCTGCCCTGCTGCTGTCCGGCGGCTCCTTCCGCCCTCCCGCGCGCCTCTCTGCCCGGCGGCCTCCCTTCGACAGCCGGCCTCCATCCCTGCCGACTCCTCCAGCGGCCGGTTTCCAGCCCTGTCGGCCTCCCGTACCACCTCTGCTCATCTGCTCCCTCCGTGCCGGCCTCCTTCAGTGGATTTCCCGGTGC
Source organism: Viscum album (assembly GCA_963277665.1). Classification (NCBI taxonomy): domain Eukaryota; kingdom Viridiplantae; phylum Streptophyta; class Magnoliopsida; order Santalales; family Viscaceae; genus Viscum; species Viscum album. Next base: position 1,761,852,752 of record OY728141.1, read on the forward strand.
TTCGCCGACCGGCACCGCCATTGCGGCTTCCTCGACACTTTGACGACCGGCCCTCCCGAGCGGATTCCTCGGCGCTTTGACGATCGGCCCCACATTACGGTTTTCCCGGCGCTCTGACGACCGGCCCGTAGTGCGGATTTTCCCGACGCTCTGACGACCGACCCGCCAGTGTGGATTTCCCGGCGCTCTGATGTCCGGCCCCGCACTTTTCCGGCGACGACCCATCCTTTTTCAGCGGCATCACCTTACCATCTTGCGGGGGAGCAGCATCAACATCATTTTTCTTATTTCCGTTTCTTCTGTTTTCGTCATGTTTTGTAATCAAGCTGGGTATGTCCAGCTTGAGGGGGAGTGTTAGCGTCTGTTTTATTGTTTTCTTTTCATTATGTGTCCAAACTAGATACACCTAGCTTGAGGGGGAGTGTTAGAGTCTGTATCCCACATCGGACTTGTGGTCCGATGTGGAGTTTCTCATTCATTATAAAAGAACGCCTCCGCCTCACTTTGAGGTAAGGAGGCGAGGGGGTTTCCCTATTCTAACAAAATTAATTAATTTTGAGTATGTTAATTTAATTCGGGCCCCTAAAACACCGCCTAAGCCCTTTGCGGACAGAACCGTAACCCCACAGGCCCGTTTCGGGCCAGGCAAACCCCGTGCAGGGGTGTTCTGGGTCAGGCAGGCCCGCCCAAACTTGTTCCGAGTTGGGACGACCCGCCCTGACCCATTGCGGGGCGAATCGGGTCCAACAGGACCCATGTCAGGAATTACCTTGCGTGACTGGGATCTGGCGCAGGGGGTTCGGTGCAAATGGTGGTCGTGAGACTCGACTCGACCGCGGGAGGGGGCAGTGTCGGCGGGATCCGGTGGCACGGATTGCCTCGATCAGCCGGGAACCAGGCGGCAACGGCGACTGGAATATTAAAATAATATTCGTTCGTATAATATTAATCTTTGTATTTACTTTACCACATGTAAATACTTTTAATAGATTCAACTCAATTATTCTTTACTAGAATAATAATTTGTTTATTTATTTATTTATTGATAATCGATAAAACTTGGACAACTCTCGGACCTCGTGTTGGGGTCCACCATGTCTTATATACTATTCACCTGAATGGGGAAAATTCTCAAATGCGCTATTGTGTGTGATCTTCTATGCCCTTATCTCGATAGCAGTGAATAATATTCACAAACCAATAGCGGAGTCTAGCAACCCAATCAAGGCCCATAAAGAGACAAGAAATAGGCATAGCAACGACAACCAACCTACGAACACGCACTGTGTAATATAATCTTTTCGTCATATGACATCTCATAAAGCAGGATGCACACTTGTGTAATCGCCTTTGTTTTATTATTTATTGATCTGTCTAGACGGATTTACCCTCAACTATCATGGTCATGGATTTATGAAGGTACTACCATCCTGATCAACCTGGCCAGAGATATCGCTTCCTCAACTCGAAAACGGCAAATTTTATCTTGATCATTCAACCAATGTCATACTGGCAATGACGCACCCAACACAAACTACTTCTCCACGACTTCATTGTCATGGTTTTCGTCTTGCATCAAAGTACGCGATCAAATGGCACACATTGATAATGATCTTAAGTAAGGAGACCAATACACATGTCCGTAGATAGAAACCAATGACAAATGAAATATGTTGTGTTCCTATTGGCGGGTATGTTCTCATGATCTCAACTACTAGAGATCACCAAGTGCGAACTTCATAAGAAAAATCCTCAATGCTTACGACCCCCCAACACCTGATAGTCGCACATCATCTGTGTCCTGTTGGTATGATGTATCTAGACCATAGGACATTACTTTAAAATTACTGTCATAGTATCTCTAGGTTCTCATTATACCCTGTGAACTGTTGTAACTCTTTGATACGACATGTAATCTTAGGACATTACTATAAATATAGTGAACGCAGAAGTATTGACACTATTATGGTAAGATAAACACATGTATATATATCAAACTGTATACATGTAGTGGTAATCAAAGTACATTACAAGTTAGGTTTAGGGCACCCACTTTCAAAAATATCGCCCTCTAATGCATTGGTTGAAGTTTTATATCTCATGAGCTCAAAGAGGGTACACAGGTAGTAGCCCAAACCCAAAAGGGTACATGGGTTGTTAGCTTAAGCCCAAGAGGGTACACGGGTTGTTAGCCCAAGCCCAAGAGGGAACTCGGGTGGCAGCCCAAGCCCAAGAGGGTAGACGGGTTGTTAACCCAAGCCCAAGAGGGAACACGAGTGGTAGCTCAAGGGTACACGGGTGGCAGCCCAAGCCTAAGAGGGTACACGAATTGTTAGCTCAAGCCCAAGAGGGACACGGCTTGTTAGCCCAAGCCCAAGCCCAAGAGGGCACAAGCCCAAGCCCAAGAGGGTACACAGGTAGCAACCCAAGCCCAAGAGGGTGCACGGGTACTAGCCCAAACCCAAGAGGGCACAAGAGTAGCAGCCCACGCCCAAGAGGGCAAACGGGTAGTAGCTCAAGCCCAAGAGGGTACACAGGTAGCAGCCCAAGCCCAAGAGGGCACACGGGTTGTTAGTCCAAGCCCACTATGTGATAGGAATCTGGTAGCAATGTCTGCTCCACTAGTTTATGATTTCCGATGCTTTCGCTTATGACACATTTCTATGTTATATGTTTATGTTATGCTACCATGCCTCATGTTTATTGTTTCATGTTTATGCGCTCCTATTTCATGGTATATGTTTGATCATTTGAGACTACAGGTCATTCTATTATGTCTTGTGGACAACTCTTATTATTCCATGTTCTTTTTAATAAGATATTTCTCTCATGTTCATTTTTTGTCATATGCTTGTGATCTAACCCTTAATGATATGTTGATGAGTTTTCCCCTTACTGAACATTTGAGTTCACCCCTTATGTTTTCATTCCTCGGGTTATGAAGATTGGTATAACTTATGAGGAAGGGGGTCTAGTGTGGTTCGATTATAGAGAAATGTGCACAAGTATCGTAAAACAAGTTGTTTGTGTAGCTGATCCTCAAAAACACTAAACATTCGGTTCTTGGGATTGTGTGATTATTGTGAGATGCAATGTTTAACTTGTGGAAAAGATGTAAAATAAAGATATGTTTATGTTAGTTAATCCCATTCTGTATCAAAGTCGATGTTTAAAGTGTTTTTAGCATTAAAACCGGGAGTGTGGATCTGGGGCACCTCAGTAGTGTCTCCTCATTCTCTTCTCATTCCTTGAATAATATTCTAGAATACTTCCTAGATTTTTGATATGAAAACTTCGGGCAATTAGTGCCGAAAAAACCTCTTTAATTCTTCATGATCTCCTTCAAAAAAAACGCGGACTTTTTCTCCCACAAAATCCACAAGATTATATAAGCATTTTTTACCAAATTATCAATCATATATTACAATTGATAATACGCATTATAATCCACGTGGCTTGCTGGAATCCTCCTTGCATGCATGCAGACAACGCAGCGCAACACTCTGAGTCACAAGAACCAGATCTGCATAAATCTTGCATTTTAAATCACCAAAAATATAAAGGAATAATCAACTTCTGACTTCGGCTTGATTCTCTCCATTCTCAGCTGGCCGGTTTATTAATCATATTTTATGATAAATAAAACATATTTGAATTTGCTATAGGTTAATTTTTCACCGAAAATTTACTGAGGGAATGACCCTTAAGTTTGCTCAGTGCTGTAAAGATGACCCTTACGCTCGAGGGGAATGACCCTTACGTTCCTCGGAATGACTCTTATGACTGGACATTGGTCGCCCTTACAAATTCTTGCCTTTGCCATTTTTAATGCTCGGCGCCAAATGACCGTTACATTTTTCCTAAATTGACTCATGTAGCGTTAATGACTCTTACATTCTGCCTGGACGACTCATACAAAATGCCTTATGTCACAGAAATGACCCTTCCCGTTTACCTGATGACTCTTACGTGTTCAAGGATGACCCTTACGATTTGTCTGATGACTATTACGCGTTAAAGGATGACCCTTACAATTTCAGGGACTTTGCCGAATTCTAGCAATCTGAGCCTCCAAATATCTTCCGTGTCATTACAAATATGTTAAGCATCATCTTGAACCCCAGGACTGTATCATTTCTGCTCCTCCTAAATATCATAGGTACTCGGGGAATCATCAGGACTTCGTCAAATTCTAAGAAATCAGCTCAAACCAGATTCTTTCAGATTTCTTCAGAATAATTCCAAAACCCGTCCAAGAGCATCCAAAGCTGCTCCAATACCATAGTAACCGGGAATAAAGAAAATCAAGCCCCTGATTCTTCCATATCTCTTTAGTGCAACCTACAGACTCCTCTTCCAGTCCAGAATGCTAATGTTTTCAATAGACAACAAATGTTTGCAATTGACAACAAATCCAACAATATTAGCTATGGTTCCAACAAATTTATTGCTGACAAAGTAGCTGGATTGATCGCAACAATGTTGTCATATTTATTGGTGCAAACGCAACATCTGATCACTCTGTTAACAATGACGCATTCATGATAATGTAGCAATGATCAAGAATCCTCTCCATGTTCTAGGAATGGAGTCTCTGGGGTTTTAGATGGTTCCATGTTCCATAATGGGATTGGAGATTGAATTCAAACAATAAAAAAAATACAACTGACCATAAACTCACCTGCCCCACACGCCCTCGACGTAGCGTGTCTGGTGATAACTTTGCCTGTTTCAGAAAGGCTGCAGCATGACCACGCCACCAGTTATCGCCTTCAAGCACAGGCCTCCTGAGTGAGAGCCAGATTTTTTTTTATAAAAAAAAGCAGATGGGAAAATAAGCTAAAATATATTGGAAATGTAAACATACTGCAAACAGATATATAAACACAGGCGAAGCTGCAATGTACACGCATGAGCGCCTTGGCTTTTTGCTAATCTCTTTACAACCATTGCCTAGAATGAAAAGATCAGAATATGCGATTGACATGGGGAAATGACTACTGACCTGTTCCGAGCCCATGAAGTCAAAATCCCTTGCCGATACAGCCATGCACAGGGAAATAAAACAAGATGCCTTCCAAAATCAAGGAGTGGACCCTGCAACCAGTTTTGCAGACATTAGAAAGTGCAGCTATGAACTAATTATAATGACAAGCTAAAGATGAGAAAAAATTCTGAAATATATTTAATCAAAAGACCGTATATGCAGCTTCAGCAAATGGATGGAAAAAAACAGCTCCCTGAATTTGCTCTGTAGATGCTTCAACAGATCCCTCATTTAATGCAGAGAACTGGTTACGCCTCTGCAATAAAGCTAATCCTGAACATAATACCACAAAACCAATAAAAATAAAATGACTATAGCAAGTTAAGAAATGTTAAGCAGACACTTCACCTAAAAGTTGAAGCAATTAGACTATGCACCCACGAGGCATATGATGCCCTCACACCCCCTCTTAAATGGCCAATGTCTTAAGAATTAAACAAATAAACAATAAACTTTCAGAATCATAAATCAAAGAATCAGAAAAAAATTAAGAATGGATTGTTAAAAAAAATGGATTACTAAATCTTCCCTTGTGACACAGGCATCCAGTATCTCATTTTTTCAGCCCATCACATTCTCAATTAAACAAATAATCTTTAGAAGCTAAAATATAGAGCAAAGTTTCCACATTTAGAGTTTTAGTACTAGAAAATTTATTTATTAAAATACCCCTAAGACAAAAAAAAATCTTGGAGAGTGTTGATGGATTAGACACCCCCACAGAACAGGGGTGGGGATGAAAGAATGTGAAGAGCAACCAAAGGCATCACCCGAGAAGCAAGCATCAACGCACAACATAGTTAGAGATGTGAAATTCACCAAGCCTGGTCCGGCCAGAGATCTAAAACATGCAAGCCAAGTTTCCTGTTTGAGCCAGGCCAAGTCATGCTGCACAATAAAAAGGGCAAAGCTGATGGCCCAGCCTAAAATTGGCCCATGTAAAATTTTAACACAACCCTATAAATAGAAACTTACAAAGGGCTGATACTTTTTTTTTTAAGAAAGAAGAAACAGCCTGTTACACAGAAAATTAGCAAACCTTGCACATAGATTGATCCAAAAAAATTCAATGTTTTATGACCTTGCGATAGACGATGCTTATTTTTTTTTAAAAAAGAGAGGAAGAAACAGCCTATTACACATAAAATTAGCAAAACTTGCACAAAGATTGATCACCTTTTAGTAAGAGGAATGGCAGTAAACTTTGTACAAAGTGCGAAGTCATACCTAGGAGGGTATGGTTATTCAAATTAAACTATTAATTTTAGATGTGCGTGTCAGGATGAGGGGTCATAAATATTTTCAAGATAAAAAACCAAGAACTGGATGGTGCCAGCTTAAAGATTAAAAGAAACAAATTATCTTTAAGAAAAACATGTTAAAGGGACAAAGGTACAAGGTAACACAAGTGAGATGTGAAATTCAATGGTTAAGAGGATTCAGAAGGTAACAAAATTCATTTTTGGAGAATTCAAAGATTTCAAATCAATAAATAAATAATCATGGTGATGAGAGAAAAATGTCCAAGAGAATTTCAAAATTAAAAAAAAAATTAAGTTCGGGTAAGTATGTAAAAATAAAGAAAATCAAAACACATACAAAAAAGTTGAAAAAATGCATAGAAGGCGATAAGCCAAGCCAAGCCAAGACGAAGCATCTAAGGGGCTATAACAATCTTTAAGCAAGAAAGATGAGAAAAAACTTCTTTAGAGAATTGCTAAAAGCAAAGAGAAAAACTGGGACTTAGACCAAAGAAGATGTGTGAAAAAAGAAAAGTTAAGTCTTAGTTTCAGAACATTACATCAGGAAAAGATGAAA